>CM046878.1:103015236-108822496 GCA_025667525.1 Glebionis coronaria | reverse complement strand
TAATTTACTTTATTCATTCAAATTAAATACATTACATTCTAAAAAAAACATTCGGATAAAAAAAACATTCGGCTAAAAAAACAATACGAAAATAAATAAAAAAACTAATCTTCACTTCGAACAACTTTATTTTTGATTTCTTTCTTTTTCGCATTGATCAAACGAATTTCCCTTTCGTCACAACCCCGAGTCGATGTCGCGAGAAATTTTAGTTGCTACATCACAAGCCACTCGTTGTCTTTGTTTATCGAGACTTGATATGCTTCTTGGGCGGCTTTCCTTTTGATTCGAAACTCGTGGGTTAAGGCATCCCCTAATGGGTTCGACTTACTACTCGCTCCCGTGCTCGTTGACTCGGATCTTGCCTTCTTTCCGGTTCTTTCTTTGCGAGGGGGGGGGGGGGGGGGGGGGGACGAAACGTCGCTGGTTAAATCAACGGCTTCGGGAGGGTCCCATTTCGCATGGGTTTCAAAATATTCCATGCGTCTTCGAGGTGGAAAGTGTTGTTTTTATTTCGTCCCGATACATTTTCCGAGCCCTCGCCATCACATCCAGTTCACTTTTGCCACTTTTGATAGCCGCCTTGCTACGTCGGTAACAACCATTGAACTTTTTCCAAGCGTGGTTCAAATCCCTCCATTTACTAGAAATCATATCCTTGGTACGGTTTTAAAAATTTTAGTTATTAAAAGTCCCCATAACCCTATACCAAAAAGGGGGGGGGGGGGGGGGGGGGGGGGGGAGACGAAACGTCGCCGGTTAAATCAACGGCTTCGGGAGGGTCTCATTTCGCATGGGTTTCAAAATATTCCATGCGTCTTCGAGGTGGAAAGTGTTGTTTTTATTTTCGTCCCGATACATTTTCCGAGCCCTAGCCATCACATCCAATTCACTTTTGCCACTTTTGATAGCCGCCTTTCTACGTCGTTAACAACCATTGAACTTTTGGCAAGCGTGGTTCAAATCCCTCCATTTACTAGAAATCATATCCTTGGTACGATTTTGAAAATTTTGGTTATTAAAAGTCCCCATAACCCTATACCAAAAAGTTTCGCCTTTTTGAGATTTCCCGACATTCGGGTCCTCCGAAATCTCAACATAACACGAGGCAAGCAATGCCTCCTCCGATGCAACCCAACGTGGCCTAATCTTCAACACATCCGGGTTTTTCTCAAAATTCGCCCCTAGTTGACTCAAATCAACATTCTTCTTTTTGGCCGCCCGTTTTCGGGTTTTTTTTTGTGATTTGGGTGTGGGAATTGAGGATTGTAGTTCATCAAAGGAAGGTGGGTTTTGTTGAAGCTTTTGAAATTGAATATCTTCTTAGGATTGGACTTGGGTATATCTTTGTTATTGGTAATTTTCGTAGGCTTGTCGTTGTATTTCTAGCCATGCCGGATCATCCGAATATAATTCTTGAGAAGACGGACCTCCGGTAAACGTGTAAAGGAGGCCAACGAATGAAGGTTTGTCGGGGTTTCCGGACATGATTTAAGTTATGTGATATGTAATAGTAATTTTAGAAGTGTGCAATTTTAGAAGGGATATTGTTATGTATATATAGGGGTTTTAAAAAAAAATAAATTTTTTGGTGATTCAATAAAACTAGCCGTTGGGCATTTATGTTTTTTGTTTATTTAAAACTAGCTGTTAGGGTTTTTTGAAAACTAAAAAAACGTATTCAAAAGTAGCCGTTGGGAGATTTGAAAATTAAAAAAAATTAAATTAAAAGTTTGAAAACTAGTTGTTGGCTAGAAGAATTATAAAAAAAATTCAAAATATTTTTTTGGCTCCAAAAATATAAAGTTTTAGTGTTAGTTTGGTTGGGTTTAATTGAGAAGGGAGGGGGGGTTGAAAAATACAAGAAGGGGAGAAATGAAAAATAACCCACCCTTTCCACGGCCGTGGGTGTGGGCACGCCGTTTACGGCGGTGTGGTCACGCGGCCTCACGCAAGCCAACGGCCATCCACGCCGTTACCACTCCTTTCGCTCTTACTAATATATTACTTTCGTCTCAAAATAAGTATTCACTTTTAATTTTTAATGTCTTTTTTCGGCAACTTTGATTGCAAATATGTTTGTTTGTTTTATATAATACTTTACAAAAGTTATATAAAAAAACCATTTATAGTATGATGACGTATAGTTCTAGTCGGGTTGGATAACCCAACCCCACGGGTACTACCCCTATCCATATGGCATAGATCGTGTGCAAGCAGCATAAAACCTACGAGGCCCATTAAGCTGCTGGCGCACGCGGTTATTCTTTAACCATGTCCTTGTCGCGCTGCAAAATGATCAAAACAGAATATAACCCAAATAGGGATTATATTCGCTTAAGTTAAAAAGATATACACTCTACTTATTTATGCGATAAGGATCAAATTATATTTAGTCATTATCTCTTGCTTAAGCCGCAAGAATATGATGGAGGCCCAAGTGTTGAAGAACGGGCTGACTTGCTTCTGGTGGCCCGAGATCGCGTGACGAAGGAGGGGTTTAGTAAAACGGGGCATAACTTTTGCATCCTAAGTCCGTTTTTAGCCCGTGACCTGTCAAAACCTACGTAAAAAGGAGGCGGACGACGGTGTGTAACCACCTTTTAGTTGGTTATTGATTTTTCAGGGCCCAAAAAGCCTTTTTACTATCAGTTTTTTTACATATTTATAGTTTTTTCACTTTCAGTTAGACTTTGTCTTTGGGCAATGGTCCAGCCCGTTGTATTTTTAGGGTTTTTCTTTGTTTACAGTCATTATTTAATGAATCTGTTGTAACCCTAGCAAGAAAGTTATCAGTTTAATAAAAGTTAAACCACTGGCCGTTGTGTTGCCGTGTTTTACCCTAATTTTCGGGCATTCTTTAGAATCAACGATTATTAGCAGATTGTTTATGGCATTCTTTTTGAATCAACGGATCCAATTACTTATCTTTGTTTTTGTTTTTTAGTCTACATCAGGAGATCCCAGCCAGGACTCTCTCGGGTATAAAAGGAACCCCCAAGGTTCCACAAAGGTACGATATTCACAATACTCTAACCCTCACATATAATCAAACCGATTACTTACTCTCACGTTGGAGTCTAATCGTGGGACACGCGCCCAGGGTAAGCCTAACAGTGTCTGTTAGTTAGTGTGCAGGGTCTTTAAGCAAGTTCACTTGGTGCAAGAGCCAGAACCCACAAGACCTCGAATTAAGCATGAGTTGTGTCAAGCAAGGTCCATCCAAATTTTGTGTCATCCGTGGGACCCTACACTAAACCTCTAAAGCATGACTAAAAGCGGCACGAATGTTCCCTACCATAAAGGAGGTGGAAAAAGGTCATCAACGGTGGATGCTCAGAATACTATAGCCGAGTTCACCCCTGAATCCGCCAGCGTGGCCAACAACAGAGATGTTGCTAACCCACCTCCTCAAGGTTTCAACTCATCATTCTTAACTCCCGCACTTATCACAAGGGAAAAGAACCTGAATCAGGGATGAACCCAACCCCCGCCCAACAAAGAGAGGCGAAAATTACCCCTCGTATCAGTAGAAAATGAGGAAATTGTCGTCACAGAAGCGCGAGCAATGAAGGAATATGTAGCAAAAAATTTACATACCTTCTCCCGCTCGTCACCAAACGTATGAGAGACCAAAGAAGTGTAAGGGAAAAACGAGTGAGCCTAGTACGAAGAGACGAGTCCCAAAGCACTAGGCAAACCCCAAGTGGCGACTCATCTAGCTCAGACTCAGCTGATTATCGCTCTAGGAAATGCAAGGCAGTGCGCCCTTCTTCAGGAGACTCGGAAAGGGAGAATGATCCTTACCAACCTCTCAGAAGTAAGGATCGATATTTTTCTCAACCATGGAGAAGGTAGAGCGAATGCTTTCACAAAACGTATTCAGTATTACGCCGACACGAAAAAGCGTCGCATGCCATCCTATGTCAAAACGTATGAGAGCACTACGGACCCAGACGATCACCTAAAAGTCTTCGAATCACAAGCAAGAATCGAGCAATGGCCTGAACCTACATGGTGCAACATGTTCAACTCCACTCTCGTAGGCAATGCGTGAAACTGGTTCGACAGGCTCTCGAAACGAACAATAAACGGATTCGAAGAACTGCGAAAAGCCTTCAAAAGGAATTATATACAACAGAAAAGGTACGACAAGAGTGTTGTGTCACTGGCAAGAGTCAAACAAAATCAGGGTGAATACTTGGAAGACTTTCTAGAACGCTTCAAAGGCGGGTGGCTTCAAATCAAAGAATGCCCTGAAATCCTATAAGTGTCCTGCTTCATGGCAGGAATAAGCAATAAAGACTTGATACGAAAGCTAAACGAAAAAATTCCAGAAACATTTGATGGGGTATTACGACGAGTAAGATCCTTCATACAAGGGGAAACTACGGCTGCGGAAATTAGGCAAAATACACCCAACTATAGATTTCAGGACCTGCCTAAAAAGCAGGGTAATAGCTAAAGTAGAGCTCGTAACCTTGATTACCAAGGAAACCAAAGAGGGGGGCGTGATAACAACTTCAAGTTCACACCTTTAAAATGAACCCCAAGAGAGATACTAATGTCAGGGGGCTAATGTTAGTGATTTCAGTTTGTGTTTTGTTTTTAACAATAGTTCTACTTGTTGATTTGGTTATGTAATCAAAGTATGTTGTTATATTCTCATTGAATGAATATAAGTATGAAGATCTTTTCTTGCCAGATTTTGTCATACCAATTTTGTTTCCAGCTAAATTGAAGATATTTTGTTATATGTGTCTTGCCAAATTTTGGCATACCATTTTTGATCCCCAGGATATGTTATATGCCCAACTGTTTTAAGTATCTCCATTTTGTTGACTGAATGTATTAGCCATATTTATGGCATACTCCCCCAACTAGGAATGTGATATAAATGAGTCTCACCCATCCCACATATAACATTTCCTTCCTTCTAAGTTTTGGTCAAAATAACATAGGTAACATCATAAACATCAATAGTTATCCAGAGATTTCAAAAAATGGATAAAGGAAAATGTAAGTATGGTGTCGAATTAGCAGCCTTGTTTTGATCCTAATGCCCATATCATCCTTTGTATGTAATGGTTTGTTTTTGTAGAAATTATTGACATTAGTAGTGACGGTAACTCTGAAGATGCTATGACTGATGGATATTCTTTAGCAAGCATGGATTCATGTAAAGGGCATGGATCTAAAAAAGGGAAGGTTTTAACAAGATCATATGCTTGTGGATCAAGGAAAGGACATGAAATCTAGAATATCATATGATAATGAAATCCCAAAAGCGCTTCTCAAATGGTATGGCTATACTACCCAAGAATGCTTTAATAATGATGATTTTCGTGTCTATAGGGATTACCATGTGTATAACTTCATTCAAAAGTAAAAAATGTTACTTCTACCAAAACCTCAGGATGCTATCAAAGGTATATACATACCTGTGAATGCATCCAGTTGCACCCACTGGTTGTGTAATTGGTCTTTCTAATCAAATGACTTGGTTTTAAATCTGTAGACATATCAAAGGTGCTAATAATGCTGGCAACGGAAAGGGCAAAGCTAAGGTTTGATAGCTCCTTTTATCTACTTATGTTGCTGATTACTATCTAGGCTGATATGTTTATCTACAAGACTGTGTCTGTAATGGTTTTTGTAATAACAAATTATGTTTTTAGCTTTTAAAACCAGGGTATGTAATGTTGTCTATTCCATAAAAGAATGGAAATTTTAGGTCTTGGGGCACTGAATGAAAACATGTGCACTGCCAAAACTATTTTGTTTATATTCTTACCTGTGCATAGCATTTCTTAAAAAGGAGACAAGGTGGTCCACGTTTTCTAACAATATATAATACAAAAACCATAAAAAAACAAAAGTTGTTACTTTTTATAAGAGATTCCCCAATCTAATACATGTGGTTGGGAACAGAAAATTTGTGGATCGATTACTATGAATCACACATACAACAACATCATGTCTAGCTTGTCCTTTACAAGGTTCATGTGTTCAGGTCATTAGACCAATACCATCACAAATTAGCTACATAACAATTATCCAGTTTTCAACAACCATAATACAACAACTACATAAATTCAGTCACTTAGATGATCAACCTTGGTGTAGATCCATACCCATGGTCATCTCTTCTGACCTCAACTTATTGGTAATCACTAGGAAACACCACCCAGTTCCTGTTATAGTGTAATAATTCATCATTTTAATTGCTATAATAAACATTATACTAAATTTGTTGAAAAAGTTTTTGTGATTACCTCAGTTTAAATGTATGAAGCTCTATCGTCTTCTTAGCAAATGTGTAACTACATGAGTGTGCTCAACAGCTTTCTTGTTAAGGACCCAAATCCTTTGCATAATATATATCCTAATGTCTTCTAACATTGTAATTATTTGTTTCCCCCTTGCCAAAAGTATCCTAGAGTTACAACTCTCAGATATACCATTTTCAAAAGCTGAACAACCTCTATCCATTTCAAAATAAGCACGACATCGAGTATTTGGATTCCTGTCAACTAACCATGTGTAGGCATTATCATCCAATTGCTTGATTGAATCCATAACCTGGTGAAAATGTTCTGGTATTGTACAGGAAGCAGCCCACCAAAACAATCTCTTGTATTGTAAGCCATTCCATTTTTTCTTGAAGTTTGCATATATGTAACTTGCACATTGCCTATGCTCTGATTCACCCAACCATACTTTCACTGCTTCAATTAGACGCTATAGTTATGGTATATATAAAATGTTAGCATAATATAAATAAAATGATTGCGTAAGTGTTAAAATTTATTGTTGTAAAACCCGCATGCTTTTACCATGCATAGTACCCTTAGGATCGTACGTGCTAGATTAAAACTTTCCTAATATAGCATGATTACGATTACGTGTTAGGAGTTTACGTATTACGTACGTGTTAGAACACGATAAGTATTTACTATGCACGATCACGTAATATTAATTTGACGGTAATTAATCACGAACATGCGATCATGAAATCATGAACGTAATTAAAACACGAACTATTATTAATTACGTATATATATTTATTACGAGCGTAATTAAATATATTAGATCATGGTATTTACGTAACGAGAACATTTAAAACGCGAACACAAATAATCACAAACGTTTAACTTAACAACGAGACACGGAAAAAGGTACGGGTACCCCAAGTGGGGCCCCTACCCGCGGCTACAAGGGCAAATGGGCCAAGCCCATTTGTCAAATTTACTAAAAGGGAATTAGGAGATTTTCACTACTCATAAAATTTTACAAAAGATTTTTAAGAAAAACCTAAAAACCCTCCTTCCCTTTCTCCTTTGTGCCGCCACCCTACAACCACCATAAGGAGTGGTTTGTGATCTTGGATCTTGGAATTTTGGTGATTGATCGTGTTTGTTCTTCATCCTTTTGATCCACAAATTCGGTAAATCCTTTTTAAATCTTTTCTTTTGATTTAATCTTTTTATAAATCAAGAACATGTGATGTTTTTACAAAAACCTAATAATTAAACATGGATCTAACATGTTTTGGTGTTAAATAAAATCAAAAGGGTGTTTTAAGGGGTGTTTGTTTTTGGCCGCAGGCTGCACCGAACCCGAATGGGTCTCGGTTTGCCAAGCCGACCACCACCAAGACCATATGGTCTTGGTTGGTGCGTGTGGGTCCCACGGCAGCAGTAAAACACGGGGTACCCCGAGTTGGTTCGGGGTACGGTGTCGATTTCATGTCTGGTTCATTGTTTTTAGCTTAGATCCGGTTCATGGTGTATGTTTAATTTTTTATGTTTATGATCTTATGTTAAAAATTAAATTAATAAAATGATATGATTAATTTAATAACATGACTTAGGTTACTTAATTATTAATGATCATGAAATTATTTTAACCTAAGTATTTGTATATTTAAGACTTATAATTAATTAATTATTTTAAAACCATGGATATAATTAATTAATTAGCATAAATTAGGTTATATTATTAATATATAATAATACATATTTTAACCTAAGTATTTAACTTATTTAATTAAAAACATGTTATACTTTAATTAAATATTTTAACCTATAGTTTAATTTAATTACATGAAATAATTATTAAACTATACACTATATCATATGACTTAGAAAATAATCATGAAAACACTTAGGCTTATATACTTAGCTTATTTAACCAGCTTATTTCTAATTATGGAAACTTTCTATTTTTAGAAACTTAATTAAATAAGGCAGCTAATCTATTTATGGAAACCTTCTATTTTTAGAAACTTATTTATTTCAGGCAGCTAATCTATTTATAGAAACTTATTTAATTAAGGCAGCTAATCTATTTATGGAAACTTTCTATTTTTAGTAACTTATCTATTTTAAGCAGTAAATCTATTTTTGGAAACTTTCTATTTTTGGAAACTTTCTATCTTTGGAAACTTTCTACTTTTGGAAACTTTCTATTTTTGGTAACTTTCTATTTTTGGAAACTTTCTATTTTAGGAAACCTGCTATTTTTGGAAAGTTACTTATTATTACACAGTAAGTATAATAACACATGAAATACCAGAAATACTTAATCAGATTAAACAGAATATAAGATTAAACACAGTTTAAGGCTTTAAAACAGTAAAACATGGTAAGAACACATAAAATAAGCTAAGACATGACATAAAACCAGCTACGTATTTAGTAAGCAGATACTTATTCATGTATGTATTTATGTAGCACTAGTGATTCAGAAGTAGGATTCCTCTCAGTTCATCTTCTTCGTTCACTGGACATAAGGTACGGATTCCCGTCCTTTCAGTATGGACATTCTTTCCTTATTAGGATTCCCCGTATGCAGCCAACTGTTTTCCCGTGGTATAAGTTATGTGTTTGATTGCTTATGTTTAATTAAGATTACCTATAGCCATATACATGCATGACCAGTTTCACCTAGTTATGGAGGTACCATAACCATAACATTAGAGGCACTGATGTTATGACTTCACCACGACGGAGTGATTGCTCGTGGCGTCCCTTCAGCTTTTGTCCATTTATTTATATTTATCATGTGGGACGTATGGGTGCATCCTAGTTACATGTTTTTATTCAGGATTTCATGGTGAATGTGGTGTGTGCCTTGCATCCTTCACAAGGAGTTGATCCCTCCTACCAAAAACCAGTATATTAAATTAGAGGCAACCCTTCTAATTTGCATGATGAGGTCACCCCTCCAAGTATTCATGCACGGTGGATTTTCATGACCTATATTGGCTAATGGTAAAATATGACAAACAGTTTTTATAAGATAAACATAAGACTTTCAAACTATTAAAACCAGTTTATTTAAGACTTAACCAGGTTACTGGGGACTTATTCTTCTTCCGCTGTTATATGTTATATGCTTATCCTATTCATGCTTTATTGTACATCCGTGCATTGAGCGTATTTGTTCAGCCGTTTTCCTTTTCTATGTTCCCAAAACGGCAGGTACTCAGGGACGCTCGTAGACACTAAGAGTACGTGCATATGGACTGGAAGCTGTCTAGCCTTCTTTATATTATGCATTTCCTTTCTTATGATACTTACGCTTTGGACATTGTTTAGTCCTTTCCTTTATTATACTATGTTTGTGTGTGATGAGCTTTACTTTTGGACTACCGATGTTTGATTCCGGTATTTTCCTTTTATGGTCAAGTAATGTTTAGACATTTTTCCTTGTATGCTTTGATGACACGCCATAATTTCTGTGATATTTCCATTTCCAAAATGGGGTGTTACAATAGTGATAAGTGATATTTATCATACCCTATGTCCATCTGATATCATTGTAAGGCCTACACCATTGTTCAATTCAAGGTCATGGTGTATCAAAGCCAAGAACCACATCTAGTTATGTTTCTTTTCCACTCCTACTACAGCCCAAGCTATAAGAAACATTTGGTTGTTGGCCCCCTTCTCATGGCAATTATTAACTGGCCTTTGTAAGTGTGTGTCAAACAACACCCATCCAAACCAAGTACTTTCCTACAACTAACTTTCCAGCCTGACTTTGGTCCAGCAAAACAGACATAAAATCTCTTGAAATAAGTCAGCCCATCATCTTTTTCTTCCAAATCAATGTGACATGTTGAACCAGTATTAGAGTCTAATAAGGCTTGCCTGTAGTCCCATATCATACTATAATGGTCTATTAATCCACCCTCATGGTCATAAAGTGCCATCTGTTTTGCCCTTCTACATTGACCCAAACTCACACTTACCATGAACTTTTTTTTGATGGAATTCTGCATATACTTGTGACTAATATTAGAGTTATCAATTATTTCCCTAGAATAATGCTTAGCTATCCATTTGTATTTAACCAATGCACCTAAATTGTAATTTCTTCAACACTTGTGAGTAAGGTAAAGGCTTTTGAATTGAAATGACCTTTTAATGCTCATCCAACTAGCCCACGTCCTATAAGGGCAGTCCACCCCAGGAAGGACATATTCTTTTTCGTTTTCCTTTCTTTCAGCCCAAGGGCAGTCCACAGTCATTGTCAGCTAGTTTGCCTTTACCTTTATCAATGTTTGAGGTAGTTTCCTGATGAGACTGCTTTTATACATAGCCTCATCGTCCAAATAGGGCTTAAAATGCATTAAATATCATCAAAATACCCATATATATGCTTGTGTTTGTTGCTTGTGTATTTTAGGTACGGATATTGAGAAAATGACAAAAGATCACAAGAATCATACAAAAACGAACACGGGAAACGAAGCCGCATAATGAACCAAGCCCTAATGAAGACTTTCCCAAGATAAACCCTTGAAGATTTGAAGAATTATGAAGAAGGGTCCTCCAATATGGAAGAATTGACACTTTATACCCTTGTATCTTCATAATTACAAGTTTGGTCCCTAAAGTTTGTCAAAATTACAAAAAGGGCCCTCCACTTTGAAGAATTGGCAAGTTTAGCCCCTCAATAAAGCTAAATTGTCAATCATTATCCTCCACAAAGTCAAATACATCATGAAGTCCTTCAAAGTACAAGAAATTACAAGTTTGGTCCTTTGAAAATCCCAAAATTACAAAAAGTACCCATAACTTTCAACATTTGGCAAAAATGGTCCCTCATCAAAACATGACTTAGCAAATTCAGTCCTCCAAAACATCAAATGTGCAAGTCAAGACCATTATCCATCAACAAAATGCCAAATCAGCCCTTGAAGTATCACAAAATGGCAAGAAATACCCCTGAAAATACTTTGGAAAAGTATTTGGGGCAAAAGTGTGAAAAATGAAAGTTTAAATACAAAGGGATTTGAGTTTTAGCCTGTTTTGCACAAAGTGGAAAGAGTTAAAAAAACAAGGGACTTAAGCTGGCCAGACAACATTGTTACCTAGACCAACCAAGGCATGACACGTAGCCCACTCAATCTTTTCCACCAATCACATGCCTCCCTGCCTCCACATCAGATCCCACTCACCCTGATTAAATAAGTAACCAACCATTGGCGCCTTAACATTTATTTAAATGTTAATCACTTTTTAAACAGATCAAAACCAAGTTCATCAACTCAAGAACACAATTAGGGATTTTTGATTTAGCAAAAATTAAACCTCAAAAGTGTGCAGATTTATGATTAAGGGCCTTGTTAACATAACCCAACCTTAACTTTTACCACCACACCACCCCACATGCTACATGGGACCTCCCCTGCTACACACATGAGGAAGATGCCAAAACAGTGCCAGCAATCCGACGTCCCATATTTTGGCTTACTTTCTAAGCTTCATACACACCCTTTGATCACACTTTCACATGCCAACTCATGCTACAAGCCAAAATGCAGTCACATGATTCTCCAAGTTCAAACAAGGCAAAGGGCAATATGGGGACTTCACAGCTTTAGGGTTTACGTTTTTTATGCTTTGTAGTAGTTACTTGTAGCCTGTATAAAGACATTTAGGCTGTCACTTAGAACTTGCTCTTGAATTTTCCTAAGTTCACTTTTCTGTAAATCCTTTTCAAGTTTAATGAAATGTGTTTGAAATGTTGAAGAAAGCTCAAGTGCCATTGATATAATCTGCTATTTATTGTTCTTTGTTCATTATTCTTGAATCTAAAACCTGTTTTCAAAAGAGGAGTGTGCAAAAGTTTGCACATTTTCTTCATTTTCTTGATATTTTGCTAAGATCTTGGTCTATCTTGGAATTCTTGGGCTATAGGGCTGATCATAGCATCCTGATATTGTGTTATCAAGGTGTGGTGAGGCTTATAACTTGGGGATAATCAAGTGTGGAGGACAAGAGTTGCATCAATCAAGGATTTTTCAAGTTTCTGATTTTATACTTGTGCTTCTAACCTTGTTGCTTCTTAGCAGGCTTTGTTTTGGAAGCTTGTGCTTGTTCTTGCTAGCACATAAGCTCAAAATCTGTGGGTGTGGATGTACATCCATGAGGTACACACCCTTAATCCCAAAATCTGAAAATATTTTGGATATTTGTGATATTTGAGTGTTGCCTTTGTTCTTGTGTATTTTGTGGCTTATACTCGCTTGAATCTGTTGTTCTTAGTTGTTATTGTGTTTATTTGGGCTTGGGTGGTCTTGAATCTCACTTTTCCTTTGAAAAAATTGGTTTTGAAAAGTTAAAAGGGTGTTTGGGATTACCTGTTTGTGATTGCATCTTGATATTGTGTTGTTAGAGGGTATTGTTTGTGCTTGGTATCTGATATATGCCTTGTTGAGAGTGTTTTGCTGCAAGTTTTTGGGTTTGAAACTTCAAATCAAACAATCTGCTATAACTTGGTGAATTTAACTGTTTTTGACCCAAGATTTTGGTGAAATCTAGTATTTGTGCATGCTTAGGGTTGAAAGTTGTTAAAACATCATTATTATAACTTATTTGATAGATATTGAGTGTTGAATCTGGCTTATTGGTCAAATACATCAGCAAAGTGTAAAACTGCATGTGTTAGTGTTCATCAGTAACATTCATAAGCTTGAATCTTGATTTAGGCTTTAAGCCATTGCATGAAAACTGTTTAAACTTGTTCATTAGAGTTTATAATAGCTTGTGTATGCATTTGGTTGAATTTGGTTGGGTGATTATTGCTAAAACTGCTTATAAGTGCTCAACTACTTATTTGTTCATGTATGTATCATATCTGGTGCTTTATTGATTAAACTGTATCAATTGGGTGTTTGTGATTGTGATATTTTGATTGTTCTTGACTCCTTTTGATCCAAAGATCATTTGGGTGCCTTTGTGTAATCTGAATCTCCAAAAAAGTCACTAAAGACAAAAAGTCAAACAAGTCAAGCAGTGGAAAAAGTTTCCACCTCAACACCCAAAACTAGCCCCTGCTAGTGTTATTTTGAACTCAGCTTATCAATAAGCTATTTTAGCTTATCCAGATTTGCAACAACTTATTTTTTGTGACAGATCTTCATTATTTGACCCATTTGAGTAGACTGGAGCTTATCAGACTTTGACTTTGACTTTTTACTAGAAAACCAACTTATTTGACTTTTACATAAGTGCTTATTTGCTTTTTCCAGCTTATTGAGTCTGCTTATTTGAAAACTCTTTGTTGATTTTGCTTAATTAAGTCATTTAAAAGCTTTAGGAACTTGAATCAACACTTGGGGTGGCCTAGAACTCAAAAACGACTATTTTGTCGTTTTCTGTAGATTGCTTACTGCATTTTTAGGCTTATTCTTGGGCTTATTTCAAATTTCTTTTTGCAGAAGTCTTATTTAGGGAAAAAGAAGCTTGTGTGTTTAATTTCAGCTTATGGCATTGGCTTATAGCTTAATGGGCCAAAAAGCCCATTAAGAATAAGCTGTTTGGTATAAGCTAGCTTATTTCACACTTTCAGCTTTTGGGCCTTTGGAAAAAGTTGTTTTAAATCAAATTTTGACTCAACCTGTGCTTTTTGGGCTTATTTTGAACACTTTTTTATATTGGCCCAAATTTGGCCCAATAAGGTTCTGTTTTGGGTTTAGCCTATTTTCTAGGCCCATTAAGGGTATTTAGGTAATTTCACTTTCATTTCTGAGTTATTTAGGTTAAATTAAGCTAGTTTTCAAGTTTTTAGAATTTTTTATGATTTTTGGATTTCTAATAATATTTTAATATTATTTTATTGTTAAAAATTAAAAGTTTGATTTTCTAAGTTTTTATACTTTTCCTAGGTTCTAAATACTTAATTAGGAATTTTGCAACTTTCCAAATATTTTTAGATTCTTTTAATTATTATCTAGAATTAATTTAAGTTTTAATTGATTTTAGTAGTTTTTAATTGTTTAAAAATAGTTTTTAGTGGTTTTAAAATTTTGAAAAATACTTTTTAGCTTAATTAGAGTATTTTTGAGGTTTACAAACTTTAAGATCTTGTTTGGTACTTTTTAATTATTAATTTTGATTTTTAGGGCTTTAATTAGCATTAAAAAGTCAATATCTAATTAATTAAAAGGTTTTGGCAAGTTTGGATTGTTTGTAAACTCTTAGAATATTATTGTGGATTTTTGGTAATTTTTAGGAATTTTTAGGGTAAAATTTTAATTTTGGTACTTTTTACGATTTTACGTGTACACCTTTTTCGACTTAGTTTAATCCGTCTTCGTAACCGTCATTATCTTCTAATCTCATTTCTATTTTTCTTTCTCAAAAGTATAATCACAAATCTAATCCAAGTCATTACACACATAACACACTAGCCTCCTTAAGAACGAACTCATTTTAGGGTCATTTACACACGGTTTTCCTAAATCGTCGTGCTTACCCTATTTTTGCCATCCTTTTCCTAAAGGGGTAATCATACAACCATCATTTCCTTACAAGCATCTGTCTCAATTTCAGGTAATATATAACAATAGGTTTTTTAACTCTTTTACCAACATACTTACCAACACTAACATCCCTACCACACTTTACTAGTATTCTATGACTCTCATTGTGTAAATACCACAACTGGTAACCATTTTTAACACCATAGTTAGCTAGGACGGTTTTTAGTTGTAATGGGCTCTCAAACTTCATACCTAATACTAGTTCACATTGATCCCATGGTGTATCAGGATCAAAACAAGGGTAGTGTAAGTCCTTCCTAACTTTGTATTTAGGTTCAAAAAAACTATCATCAGGGTTAATATACTTTATCATTAAGTGACCAAATTCACCCTATTGAGGATTATCATTTTCATTGTCATCCACAAACCTAACCTTACCAACTAGCTTATTCAACCAAGAGTAAGTGGTTTTCAACCTAGGAATGACTACATTTTCCACCCTCATTTGGAAGTCAATCTCTTCGGGCAAGTCATCCAACTTTAAATCCTTACCAACATCATCAAAGTCGCTATCACTAGAATCTGATGCAAACCTACTCTCATTAACCAACTGAAAAACATCTTACCCATGGTGTTCAGTATAAACAGACAATCGACTATCTTTCTCATACAAGCATTCTACATTCTTCTACCTGAGCATCATTACTGATGGGTCTCAAACCCATATACATTGGAACACCAACTACAGTATAGAAGATCCCTACATGTGCAACTAAGACTAACCTACGTATAATAGAGAAGAAATCATCATACTTCATGCCTTCAAAGTCCATATCATCTATATAACACCACACTTTGATAAGTGGACCGTTACATGATAATTATGGCGTGTCATCAAAGCATGCAAGGTAATGTCCTAAAACATAAATGACCATAAAAGGGAAAACCGGAATCAAACATCGGTTCCCATACATAAGCCCCAAACATAAATAAAGTAAATTGAATAGAAAGGATAAAACAAGTGTCCAAACAAGCATAAGTATATGAGGAAAAAGGAGAATAAGTCTAAGGAAACTTCCATCCTATGCACGTCATCCAAATGCTCCAGGCTGTCCTTGGGTACCTGTCTTTTGGGTCATGGAATGGAAAATATACAGCTGAGCAATACGCTCAATGAACGAATATAATGACAATGAAATGCATAGCATAAACATAAGTAAAGAATGAAATGAAAGTATAATAACCCGAACTTAACGTCATTATTTTACCCTAGCTATATAACAAATTTTGAATTTCTAAGTAATGGTAAGTATCATTATGTTTGACGGTTTTAGTTGAAACCGATTATGTGTGGTTATATTTAGCTGTTGTGACAATTGAAGAGTACTAATAGTGATCGCGATGCCAATGGATGCCGAAATATTATATTTTAGTATCGATTATTTCGATATTTGAGATTTCTGAAATTTTTATTTCATTACATATTAAGTCGAGTCGAACTTTACTATTTCGTTTTGTGTGCTTTTAATTATTAAGACGACCGATTTAACAAACGAGATTAATATTTTATGAATCCGGGACGAAACTCAACTCTCGTAAATATTTATAAAATTGGATGGTAGTTATTTCCCACTTTCTAATTTAAATATTACATTTTAGTCCAAAACTATTCAATATTTATAACTTATACCCTAACCTCCATATAAAAACATTTCACCTAACTTTTCCAGTCATAATTCTTATCAAAAAACACACACTCTTCCCTTGTTTTCTCTCTAAAAACCGCCACCCCCTCTCATCATAAAATCATCATAAAAATCTTTTGTAGTTTGATTCAAGAAAAACTAACAAATATCTCATTCCTAAAATTCTATTGTGAGTATTTTGGTACCATTTTTATACACATGCATGAAGTTTTTATTTTTTATGAATTTGAGTTGGTGAAATTGTTTTTGAATCATTCTTGTGATGATCTTGATAAAATCTTCATGTTTTGATATTAAAAGTTTGATTTTTGATGTGAGTTTCGAAAGTATGAATCATGCAAGTGATTTAGGGGTGTTATGAGATATTAGAAATGATTGATATATGTTAATTGACGGTTTTGATGATGTTAAAAATGGGTCAAAATGGGTTTTGGTGTGACTTTTACATTAGTATTTTACATCAGTGGGTTTAAGGCATATTTTCGTCGGTATAAGTTTGAGAAAGTGTTGGTATGATTGGATATTGTTGTAATAGTCGTCGGGACGCTCGTTTTGATATAAGATAGAGCTTATAACTCATAACGAGGATGAAGTTACACTAGTTTGAATATTCGTGTACCGGGGGATGCGTATCGACACAATACGAAATTGTTGTCGATATTGGGTCAAATCTTGGGGACTATAAGTTGAGTTTTATAAATGTTCATGGGCTGTTCTCAGGTTCTAAACTTAGGGTATTGAGTTTATTTTCAAATTCAAGTGTCGATTTTCTAAATGGGAATGTTTAACGAAGTCAAAATGGTTTTACGAGGCAAGTGTGTAAAACAGTCCGATTTTTAAGGTCTAAAGATGTGTAGAGCAGGTGGTTCTAAAATGTAAATCATTGAATGAAATTTAAACTGAGTCTTGTGCAGATTATAAGTGAGTTTGTCACCAATTTTCGTCGAAAACGGATTTGTTTAAGTATGAGAAATCAGCGTGTACTTTTGGTAGGTACCGACTGAGTATTATTGGGAGGTACTTAACCTCGCGTCATAGTTTGATGCGAGAGGCTAATCTATTAGCTTCTCAAATTTCTAAAAGAATATAAGTCTTGTAGAATCATATATTCTTAGGATTGTAGATGTGTTTGATTTATCTAAAGAGATAGATAGAAAAGGAAGAACTAGAGAGAGAAAGGTAGAGAGAGAAAGGAGAGAAATGGAGAAAGATGGAAATGAGAAATATGATTAAGTGTTCAACCCCTCCTAACATGCTAGGAGGGGGTTTATATAGCCACCCTACATGTGGGCTTTGGTGGGCTATATGTTTACATATTGGATCACGAGCCCAATACTTTGATATATCGTTGGAGTGGCCGATCCTTTCTACATACGTAAAAACGTATTTCCAACAAGTCTTATGTGTGAGTGTATATTCTCATATTAGAGACTCGTTTTGGGTACTTGAACCGTGTTGATTTGGCATCTTGAGATGGATCAATATCGATGGTACTAGTTTTGGAAAGCTAGTATATGTTGTGGGTTTAGAAGGGATTCACTTGCATTGATTGGTCATGTCTATGTACATACTATTTTGAGTCATTGATTTTATTATGCTAAGTATGTTTTGAAATACTTAAGTATGTTGCTAAGCGCGCACCTTATTTGTTAGGTGGCGGCTTTTGACGTGTATATTTGGGAGGCATCTTCACTTCGGCGATCACTACTACTACTAGCTTCTTGTATCATCTAAGGTGACTCCATAGCCTCGCTTTATACTATCTTGTAAATGATTTTAAACCGCAAGAGGGAATACATGTTGTGTTTATAAAATGAACACAAGTTGTTTTTGGTTTGTTGGACCCGAATATGATGATAAATGCCTAAGTACCATTGTCTTATGAAGTCCCTAAATTTCATGAACTGTTAATTACCTTGCAAGGTAAACGCTAATACATATGATAGATCTATTTGGTTTGACAGCCTTATCTTAGGGTATGCATCCTTGTTATCACCAGAAAGGGATATTATGTATAAGAGGTCGTTGGTATATGACAATATTACATATTGTAGGGGCGCCCTAAGTGACTCGGTTTGACGTGTTGGTTAACGTCCAGTTACATGAGCTTAAGGCATTTATCGATATATATATATATATATATATATATATATATATATATATATATATATATATATATATATATATATATATATATATATATATATATATATATATATATATATATATATATATATATATATATATATATATATATATATATATATATATATATATATATATATATATATATATATATATATATATATGTATATATATATATATATATATATATATATGACTTGCCTGTGTGACAAGCTTGAGATGATTAAAAATATCTTGTTCTAATGATGATTTGCAAAACCTATAGACTTGCTCAACCGTTGTGTTGATGATTTTAAGCATGTATTTCAGGTAACCAAGATGGATAGCAGCGTAGCATGCGAGGATGGAGTTGGTGCTTACTTGTTTAAAGTTTATATTATTTTTTTCCATCCTTTGAATTTAATAAATGACTTTTAAGTCTTTGATGAATGTGTTGTATTGGTAACGGTTTTTGGGACTAAACACTACTCTGATTTTATTTATTAGGATGGGAAACTTTTAAAATGTTGTATATTATTTTAACGTCTCTTTTGAGGTCGTTGTCTATGCTTGTTTGTGATGTGCTATGCGTAGCGCCCCAAAGTGGTATTCCGCTGCGTGGTAATTTGGGGGTATTACAAAATGGTAATCAGAGCCACAAGTTATAGAGAACTAGGTCGATTTTGAAAACCTAAACTATAACTTTGATGTGTTCTAAAAAGTTTTAAGCACGCAACTACTCCGCATAGCTCCGGTAAGGCTATTCTTGCATTACTTTATGATTGATTGTGATTATGTGAACCTATGTGTATGTAGGAATCGTAGTATGTATATGTATGAATATACTATGGTATTTAAAGGCATTGTGCGTGAAACAATGGTCCTTGAATGATTGTCGTACATTCTATAATTCGGTTTTGTATGGGATTCGGCCTCACCGCCAATCATCGATCTTGATAATTATGCATTATCTGAATACGAGTGTGAAACGCGTTTGATACTTTGAGTATGTATATATTGTTTAGTAATATATCACATATCGACTTGTTTAAGTTCGATTGTTATCATCGTATCGTGATGTGCCATTTTAGGACATCTCCTTTCGAAACGTAGAATGATTGATGTGATATTCGTGTTCCGAGTACTTCTTATGATTTTGAAGAATCATTTATCCGAGGCGACATCTTCTATGTAATGCGACGTGTGATTTGATTGTATATGATTACGTTTTATTGGCGAAAAGGAGGATGCCAATGTTGGACTTAAGATATATATATCCTAATAAAAATATATAGTTTGGGTACAACAAAGATATGCTCGTAGTAGTCATTTGGTTGAGTGACTTAATGCCTTGTATCTAAATGGAATTGGGACATTTAGATATAGGGATATTTACTCGCTCAAATATGAGTTGTTTAAGGTTGTCTTATTTGAATGAATTGTGACGTTTGAATAAGAAAGTTTTAAACCACTGGACCTTAGATTGTTTATGTTTTCCTTATTCAGATGGAATGGGACGTTCGAATAAGGAAATCATGATGTAAGATTATTGATACCTTGTATTTACTATGGTATTTGGATATGATATCGTGTTGAGAGGTAGTAATACTTGAGTAGGATGACTTATAATCGTCTTGTTGAAATGAATTGGGACGCCGTTTTATTTAAACAAGAAAGTTATAAGTTCCCGAACCGTAAATTTATAAACTCTTGTATACATGGAGGGGGACACCTTTTGATGTAGACAAGGAGTTATAAATGAGTGTGCTCTAGTATGTCTGGCTTGATTTATGGATGTTTGGTGTGTGTCATTCTTCGAATCGTGTTTTGTTGGTATGAATAGTTTAGTCTCGTCGTCATTATGATGATCGTCGATTATCATCTATGTACGAGTAACCTGTTGGAATTCTCTCGAGTTAAGATTTGTTTTGATGGACCATTTCTAGTGTGTCTTGATGATCGCGATCTTTATAAGCAGATTGTTAAGAACCGTTAACCGTTATGAGAATAGGCGACTTGTTTAAGAGTCACCCGGATTTATGTGTGTACTTTTGGATTGACTGAGGATCAAGTTACCAACGGCAACTTATCGTGGATGTGAAGATCTTGTAATTTTACTTGCTGCTATCGAAGAGTCACCGAAGACTTTTCTTAGACGAAACTCTTGGGGGCCAGCATGACGAATTAATCGAAGAATATGATGTATCACCTTGAGCACTGAAGTAGAAATTTTTGGGACGCCTTTGTATGATGAACACTGAAGCAGAAGTTAGTGGGACGCTTTTGTATGTTGAACACTGGACCAGAAGTTAATGGTATGCCCGATATGTTGCGAATCTTCGCCAATGGACCAAATTCTTAATGATTGGAATTAATAAATTCGTTACCATCTCGAGGAGTATGTTGTAGCCGACACTGCATGTGGAAAGACTCTGGAGATCAAGTTGTATTATCAAGGGTGCGTTCAAGGTTTTATCGATGATCAACGGTGGAGATCTATATTTTATGTTTATGTTCAACCTTTGTTTTTAGGTACTTATATGGTATGTGATCTATTCGAGTGATCGTAAGTTGTGCGAACTTGAGACGACATTGTCCAATGACGTCCGATCACGAAGAACGTGTACCATGTAATATCTTTTTAACTTTCAACGATGATGCTTATTGAGACTTTAAATGCGCGTGGGCGGAAGTGAGATGGTGTCTTTGTATTATCTTTTGAGTATGGATCATCGTATGAGCGCCCTCCGATGACGAAATATTTTCTTGTTATTTCTTTCTGATATGTGTACATGGCTATCCGGCCAATGGATATCCTTTAATTTGCAACCTTCCTTTTGACTGGACTTACCCGAAAATCCTGTCATCTACTCTTGTCGTCAAATGAGCTTCGTGTAATTCATAAAAATTTCGTGTGTCAAGCTTGAAGGAGTGTTTGGTGGATAAGGATTTATTCATCCCTTTAGGTGGGATACAACTTGACGACAAGTTGCGTTTTGTAGAAGAACCACTAGAGATCTTCGATCGAGAGGTTAAGCGTTTGAGACCAAGTAAGTTTTCCTTTACGAAGGTGAAATGTAATTCAAGATGTAAATCGAGATTCAGAGGGGATCGCGAGGAATTCTTTAGGAAGAAGTGTCCTCGTCTTTCCTAGTGGTACGCAATACGAGTATGAGGCGAGGTGAGCGCCGGGACGTCGCTCCTTAAAGGAGGTGATAATATAATACCCCGAACTTAACGTTATTATTTTACCCTAGCTATGTAACAGATTTTAAATTTCTAAGTAATGACAAGTATCATTATGTTTGACGGTTTTAGTTGTAACCGATAATGTGTGGTTAAATTTAACTGTTGTGACGATTGAAGAGTACTAATAGTGATCGCGATGCCAATGGATGCTCAAATATTATATTTTAGTATAGATTATTTCGATATTTGAGATTTCTAAAATTTTTATTTCATTACGTATTAAGTCGAGTCGAACTTTAATATTTCATTTTGTGTGCGTTTAATTATTAAAACTACCGATTTAACAAACGAGATTTATATTTTTATGAACCCGGGACGAAACCCGACTCTCGTAAATATTTATAAAATTGACTCGTAGTTATTTCCCTCTTTCTAACTTAAATATTACATTTTAGTCCAAAACTATTCAATATTTACAACTTATACCCTAACCTCCATATAAAAACATTTCACCTAACTTTTCCACTCATAATTCTTATCAGAAAACACACTCTTCCCTTGTTTTGTCTATAAAAACCGCCACCCCCTCTCATCATAAAATCATCATCAAAATCTTTTGTAGTTTGATTCAATAAAAACTAACAAATATCCCATTCCTAAAATTCTATTGTGAGTATTATGGTACGAGTTTTATACACATGCATGAAGCTTTTATTATCTTATGAATTTGAGTTGGTGAAATTGTTTTTGAATCATTCTTGTGATGATCTTGTTAAAATCTTCATGTTCTGATATTAAAAGTTTGATTTTTGATGTGAGTTTTGAAAGTATGAATCATGCAAGTGATTTAGGGGTGTTATGAGATATTAGGAATGATTGATATAGGTTAATTGAAGGTTTGATAATGTTAAAAATGGGTCAAAATGGATTTTGGTGTGACTTTTAAATTGGTATTATACATCAGTGGGTTTAAGGAAGATTTTTGTGGGTATAAGTATGAGAAAGTGTTGGTATGATTGGATATTGTTATATTAGTCGTCGAGACACTCATTTTGATATAAAATAGAGCTTCTAACTCATAATGAGGATGAAGTTACACAAGTTTGAATATTCGTGTACCGGGAGATGCGTATCGACACAATACGAAATAGTTGTCGATATTGGGTCAAATCTCAGGGACTATAAGTTGAGTTTTATAAATATTCATGGGCCGTTCTTAGGTTATAAACTTAGGGTATTGAGCTTATTTTCAAAGTCAAGTGTCGATTTTGTAAATGGGAATGTTGAACGAAGTTAAAATCGTTTTACGAGGAAAGTGTGCGAAACAGTTCGGTTTTTAAGGTCTAAAGATGTGTCGAGCAGGTGGTTCTAAAATGTAAATCTATGAATGAAATTTAAGATGAGTCTTGTACAAATTATAAGTGAGTTTGTCACCAAGTTTCGTCGAAAACGGAGTTGTTTAAGTATGAGAAATCAACGTGTACTTTTGGTAGGTACCGATTGAGTATTATTGGGAGGTACTTAACCTCGCGTCATAGTTTGAGGCGAGAGGCTAATCTATTAGCTTCTCAAAGTTCTAAAAGAATATAAGTCTTATGTGTGACTGTATATTCTGATATTGGAGACCCGTGTTGGGTACTTGAACCATGTTGATTTAGCATCTTGAGATGGATCAATATCGAAGGTACTAGTTTTGGAAAGCTAGTATATGTTGTGGGTTTAGAAGGGATTCACTTGCATTGATTGGTCATGTCTATGTACATACTATTTTGAGTCATTGATTTTAATATTCTAAGTATGTTTTGAAACACTTAAGTATGTTGCTAAGCGCGCACCTTATTTGTTAGGTGGCGGCTTTTGACGTGTATATTTGGGAGGCATCTTCACTTCGGCGATCACTACTACTACTAGCTTCTTGTATCATCTAAGGTGAGTATATAGCCTCGCTTTATACTATCTTGTAAATGATTTTAAACCACAAGGGGGAATACATGCTATTTTATAAAATGAACACAAGATGTTTTTGGTATGCTGGACCTGAATATGATGATAAATGCCTAAGTACCATTGTCTTATGAAGTTCCTGAATTTCATTAACTGTTAATTACCTTGCAAGGTAAACGCTAATACATATGATAGATCTATTTGGTTTGAAAGCCTTATCCTAGGGTATGTATCCTTGTGATCACCTGAAAAGGATATTATGTATAAGAGGTCGTTGGTATATGACAATATTACCTGTTGTAGGGACGCCGTAAGTGACTCGGTTTGACGTATTGGTTAACGTTCAGTTGCATGAGCTTAGGGCATTTATCGATATATATATATATATATATATATATATATATATATATATATATATATATATATATATATATATATATATATATATATATATATATATATGACTTGTCTGTGTGACAAGCTTGAGATGATTAAAATTCTTGTGTTCAAATGATGATTTGCAAAACCTATAGACTTGCTCAATCGTTGTGTTGATGATTTTAAGCATGTATTTCTAGGTAATCAAGATGGATACCGGAGCATGCGAGGAGGGAGTTGGTGCTTACCTGTCTAAAGTTTAAATTATTTTTTCCCATCCTTTGAAATGAATAAATGACTTTTAAGTCTTTGATGAATGTGTTGTATTGGTAACGGTTTTTGGGACTAAACGCTACTCTGATTTTATATATTGGGATGGGAAACTTTTTAGACAATGTTGTATATTATTTTAACGTCTTTTTTGAGGTCGTTGTCTATGATTGTGTATGATGTGCTATGAGTAGCGCCCCAAAGTGGTATTCCGCTACGTGGTAATTTGGGGGGTATTACAGAAAGTATGAAATGATAGTGCAGCGGAATAATGTAAGTCCTGGAAAAAACCTGGTGTATGTTTTATAGACTGGTTTATATTCTGAAAAGAATTATGTTTATTTTATACTGAAAACTGTATTTTAAATATGACCAAGAGCCCATATAGGTCATGAATTATCAACATGCATGAATACTTAGAGGGGTGACCTCATCATGCAATTAGAGGGGTTGCCTCTAATTATAATAGTCTGGGTTGGAGGGATAAGCTCCTGTAACGGATGCAAGGCACACACCACAGTTACCATGTAATCTCGCTAAACTTGTCCTAGGATGCACCCATTCGCCTCACATGATAATCATAACATAGGCCAAATACTATAAAGGGACGCTGCGAGTAATCACTCTCACCGCAGAAGAGTCATAACACCGGTGCCTCCGGTGTTATGGTTATGGTACCCCCATAACTAGGTGGAACTGGAATGCATGTATATAGCTCAGGAAATCTAAAATAAAAATAGCATATACAGATAGTGTTTAAGGCACGTAAACTACGGGGAAAACAGATGGCGGCAACCGGGAAATCCTAATATAGGAAAGAAGTGTCGTTACTGAAGGACATAATATATGTACCTTATGTCCAGTAAATGAAGACGAAAATGAATGCGGAAGATCACTCCGACTTCACGATAGCTACATAATGAAAGGGACATGAATAAGTTGTCTGTTTTACTTATGCATACTAGTTATTAGTTTACTTGACATGTATCTTAACTTATTTTACTTGTTCTTGTTTTTACCATGTGATTCTTAATGTTAAATCATGTGTTTTCCTAATATTTCATGTGCTCTGATTAGTGTATTTCATGTTCTTATGTGCTAATATACTTGTTATATGATATTGAGTAACTTCCTAAAAATAGCAGGTTTCCAAAAAAAGTAAGTTTCCAAAAATAGTAAGTTTCTAAAAATAGAAAGTTCCCATATTTAGAAATAATCTTGATTTATAAGTATAAAATATAAGCCATAGTGTTATTAAGCATGAAATATGTAAGTCATGATATATAGTAAAGTTTATTAAATAAATACCTTAAGCTAAAATAATAATTATTAATTAATAAAAATGCATGGTTATATATGGGATTATTAATTAATAATAAGACATGGTTTATTTAATAAAACTTTACCTTAGCTTGAATATAATATAATTAAATTAAAGTATGGTTATTAATTTAATTACATAACTAAATAAATACTTAGGCTAATTTTCATGATTAATTATCTTAATTAATTATAACCTAAGTTTCATGTTCAATTTAATTATAACTTGTATTTTAATTAAATTAACAACTTAATTAGCAAACACTCATGTGTACCCGAGCCTATCGAGACTCCCATGTCTCGGTCGTACTAAAAAAAACAACACGCTATGCAAAACAACCTAAATCAGTTCTGTCCAACATACATTATATAGTTCTGTCCAATATCTTTATTTAGTTCTGTCCAATATCTTATTTAGTTCTGTCCAACATGTATACAACAGTTATGTCCAATATCTTTATGCAGTTTCGTCCATTAAATATACCCAGACCTACTGCCTTGTTCTGGGTATCCCCTGTTTACTTATGACTTACCCCCGACTGCCCCCTGTTCCTGCTGTTGCCTAGTCACTACCCACCGATCCTACTACTACCCCCTACCGTGTATAGACTACCCACCGAGAGCCTAACAGCTCCTGGTTCCCACCGAGAGCCTAACAGCTCTCGGTTCCCACTGTTCTTAACCAAACCACTCCTGTTGTGGTGTTTGGGTGTTGCAACTGCCACAAACAAAACCACCACTGACCCTTAAAGGGTGCGGCTGGTTGGGATAAAACACCATCGAGATCTACAATGCTATATGTTTGCATGCAAACCATAACAAACCAACATAAAATCGATTCCTTTTTTATTTAATCTTGTTATTAACATGTCTTAATGCATGTTTTTAATGGTTCTTGAATACTAAACATAATTAAATAAACAAAGTTCAAGGATTAAGAGATACCGTATGATGAACGATTAAAGAATTAGATCACGAATACTTTACCCTTGTTATTTAAAAGAATAAAAACCCAAAATCCTTGTTCTTGGTGTGGGAGTCGACGGCCAGAAAAGAGTAGGAAGAAAAAAAAGAATCGTGGTCTGTTTTAGGGTTTGACTATTTTGTAAGGTATATTAATTAAATCTCCTGGTGACTTAATTGGACTAGGATTTGTATATGGACTGGGCCAAGCCCACCCTTCTTTCTTCTGGACGCCACCCCCTTACACAAACATACATGTTTCGTTTATTTTTCGTACTTGAATATTTATCGAGCGTGTCCGTGATTCTTAAATGTCGTGTTTTATTCTTGTTATGATCTAAGTATTATACGTAAATACTTATCGTATATTAAAATTAGTAATAACATACATAATAATTTTTTAGTGATTAATTAATATACGTAATATTTATATTAAATGTTCGTGACACGCGTCGTATATTAATTAATCGTGAAGTTTTAATTTACATGTATTTTCATGTATTTAATGATCTGAGGTATTTTTAAATCGGGTTTTACAACTCTTCCCCTCTAAAAGAATAATCCGTCCTCAAATTAGAAATACGATATGGCTGGAAAGGACATGGACGGGACATGGCTGAGGAGAGTATGGAATGTGATGTGGCTGAAACGAACATACTCGGATATACAAGAAATGAAGATAAGGAATCCAGATGAACTCCTCCGTCCCCAAGTGGCTTCCCGCTCGGAACGGTTCCTCTTATAGATCTTGATGAAAGTAATAATCTTGGTCTTCATGACTCTGTCTTATCGTTATCGAAAAGTTAATGGTTCATCAACGTAAGATCGCTCCTCACGAATACGATTGAGGAAACAAGAAATATCGTGCACGTATAAATGAAACGTTACGATGCGAGGATAACCTGGAATAAATGACATCAATAATCTCTGAGCAATGACACGCGAGTCATATGGAAAACGTAGTATGTGAACGATTGTGAACGTGATACGTGGAGATATGGTGAAAGTAATATGTAGAACGTAGGTGAACATGATATGTGAAACAAATCTTGAACGTGCGATAGCTGAGGAGGTGACGTCAAACGACACGAGATGAGACGTAGAATGTGACGTAAAACGTCTGTCTGGGGATGGAAAGTTGTGTAATCTTGAGTCTGGTCTCCCAAGCTTTCTTTAGATCTTTCCAAAATGAAAAGTGAAACGTAAATCGTAAGATGGAATACGATCATGAACGTGAACCACGTCATGAACGTGAGTGCGAAAAGCATATCGTGAAATGGAATAAGGACGTGAACACGTACAAAGTCGTGAACGCGAACATGAACATAATTGTGAGCGTCAACGTAAACGTGAAAGTGAACGTAAACGTGAATTTGAACGAAATTTCTAGCTGATATGGTTGTTGACGGAGTACCGTGAAATCGTACGATTTCTTGCTGAACTCCCTGCAGACTGGCTAACTACGTAATTCTTTCGGATGAAAGGAAACGTGTAGGCTAGTTTAAATGGTCGGACGACAGCGAGATAGCACTATGCTTCTTCTAAGCCTGTGGCAGTCTGGTAACAAAATCCATGAAGGTTGTCTTGACCACTTCTGTTCAGGAATTTCTGATGGTTGAAATAACTACTATTATGTTAGCGTTCTATCTTAACCTGTTGGTAAGTCAGGCATCTAGAGATGAACGTCATTGTATCTTGTTTCATGTCGCTCCACCAAAATGTGGTTGATATCATGATACATTCGTAGGAACTGGATACATAGAAATTTTTGGAAGACTATGAGTCTCGGTAAATTAGACCTCTCTTAGCGTAGGATCTTCTGGGAAATATAAATTTATGTAGGATTATCTCCTTTGCGCATAATCTTAGTCATGGTGACTAACCGTAAGAACAATGTGATTTCGCGTGTCACTATGATCGACCAAAATTCGTACTTGAAAGAATTCAGTAAGAAATTTCTTCTGTCGTAGAATTGTAACATAATGCGAAGATGGTCTTCATGCCCTTCTCTAGACTTAGAGAAGGTCAAAGTGTTAGAAATGATCAAAATGACGAACTTGTCCAGAATTCATGGAAACTCGATTTCTCAAGTCCATAGTTACTGATGGGTATTCGTGAGACCTAAAGGCATAACCACGATTTTATAATGACCATACGTGTGCAAAGAACAATCATTGAAAGGTTCTGCTCTTTCCCTTGCAACTGTTGATATTCTAATCGTAATCAATCTAGGAAAGTGTTTGATTCTGGTAGCTAATTGGCTAGATTAATTTATACTATGGAGGGGATGACAATTATGAATGGTGATGTTGTTCAATTTATGGTAATTGATGCATAACTTCATGCTACCGTCCTTCTTCTTTGATAAACAGAACTAGCGCCCCCAAGGGGATACACTCGACGAATAAAACTTCGTTCCAGCAACTCTTGCGGTTGTTCCTCCAACTCCTTGAGCTCCATGTCAAACTTCTCGTCACGAATAGGTGGTGTGCCTGGTAGTTCTTCTGGAATTGCTTCTGGGAATTTTGGCACAATCGGCCGGTTATGAATTTTAGAACTTCAGAAAATCTCGTCATGAAGGGTAGCTAGAAAGTCTTCGTAGCCAGGGGATAATAAAGCGTGTGCTCATAAAATAGAAGCATTGTGTTCAGAATTTCCCGGTATCAAAACACGATGACTGTATTCAGGGACCTGAATATCGCCGAACATGACTCGAGGTGAACTGGAAATCAATCGTAACATGGTATGCTGCTAGTCAATCCATTTCATGTCTGGATTCATATCGAACTTGCACATACCAAATGGAAAGTGCGTTAGCAGAATGGATCTTGTCTTCAAACTAGAGGAAAGCCTTGTACCTATGGGTGATACAATGGCGTCTTTAAATAAATAAATGAAATCTGGGATCGAGAAATGAAGGTGTAATATCAATACACTAGGTAAAGTGGTAGATCTCACTGAATGTGTTTTGTCCGTCTCACACAGAACGAACACTGCGTGTCCAAACATGAACAATGTGCCAGAGATGGTACTGAGATTTTTAGTGGCCTGATTAGTATATGGCACAACATGATGGTATACCCCTCGGAGGGTACCTTGAATTATTGAGTCCTAGTCCAGAAGTTATGCGTTAGTCGTGTGTCTTGACTCATGTTTTGGGAAAATAATTGTATGACATGTGTCTTGACTGGTGTCTTGACATGTGTCTATATATGTGAAAATGAATAAAGTTGAAATTTTTGGTCAAAAAGCCAGGATTGGTGAATCGGTTGGACTGCTGACCCTCCGTATGTATGGTCACGTCCGTTACCGGAGTTTCTGTCGTTGGCAAAGTATATATTGTCACGGTAGTTGTCACTACCTCCTTGTCTGTCAGTTCCATGACGGTCATTATTATGACAGTGATTCATGTAACTATTCAGCTGAGTCGTCGGCTGGTACTGGTTCCCACTAATATGCCTGAACAGACAACTGAATGACATGTGACATTTAACCTAAAAAATAAGGACATGGATTGTGATGGAAATCTTCTGGTGGTGATCTTTCTCGCCTGATCGTTTTGATCTAAAGCCTTTGTCTTCATCTTGTTGAATCTCCAAATATGGGCAGCATCAGCATCTTGTGGAATATCGGCAAGTGGAAATACGCCTGAGGTGATTGAGAATCGACTAGCGAATACTCCTAGAGTATTGTAAGTGAAATACACATGGATTCCGGTAAGTGTATGATATTGTGTATAATTGAAGTTCGTTTTCTCGATTCTTAACCAATTGAAAGTCCTAACAAAATCGGGTTTATGATCGTTTTTGGTTGGTAAGGTTATTTGGCTTTTCTATGTCTAATTGAACAATCAAGTAAAAAGTTGCAAAATATTAACTACGTATCCGTAAAACAATTAGTCAAATACCAAATTTTTATTCAAATAAGGACAAAAATGTAAAACTATGGAAGTTATGTGCTTAAAATGTAAAATATTGAAACTAATATGCTTGAAATGTAAATTCAGTTAACTACAAGGACTAAGTATGCAAATGTAACAAACTATTAACTAATTTGTAACAAACTTGAAAACTAATTAACTGACAATGTAAAGTTTTGAAAATGTAAGGACTGAATTTATGCAAACCCTAGATTAATGAAATATTAGCCAGCTTTGCAAACAGGAACAAAATATGAGGACTAAAGTGCAATTAAATGTGAACATAAACCAAAAACGGGCTAAGTGGTTGAATAAGCTCGTATAAGCAATACACTTGACCAAATAAGCTCTAACAACTTGCAAAATGCTTAAAACTTCATTTTACCTAGGCTTGTAAAAGGATTAAGTCTGAAACTCAGTCAAAGTCAAATAAGCTAATTCTAATAAGCCACAATTAAGCTATCTAATAAGCTAAACGTGCACAAAATTATTTTCTTGCTGAAACTTGTTTATCAAGCCATAAGGAGCATGGAATATCTTTTGAAATTCAAAATGATCAAGTAATGAAGTGGGAAAATGAGAATAAGCTAGAAGTAGCTTATTTGACCAAAGTTTGACCAATTTTTGGAAAAGCTAAAAATTTCCAGATTTACTCAAGAACACTTTCTAAACACAAATGTGAAAGAAAATTGGGATGTTTCTGAAGTGGAGATGCTAGTTTGAGAAATCAGTAAGCCTTTGGTTTACAGAAACTTGCATATGCTTAATGGCTGAGTAAATTGCTTATTTCTTCCTTGAATTAGAAAACTGTACAATTTCCTTAAGAGAGCTTATCATTCAGTTGTTAAATGACAAATGAGAACTGGTTTCAAACAATTTCATCAAGTAATAAAGAAATGCTAAGCACTTGAAATCAACAACTTTTTATGAAATTTTAAGCTAAGAACTGACCCATACCTTTTTAATAGCCAATTGCCTTTTTGACTTAAAACTTGACTTGAAAACTATTGAACTTTGTTTAATATGACTAAATGACTGAGAATGAACTATGTTTACTCAATTATCAACACTTGAACACAAATTCACAGCTTAAACCAAACACCAGTTAACTGAATTCTACAAACTTTTATGAAATGAATCTAGCCAATTGGTTGAACTAGTTAAAATGTGATATCAGACTAAACTTAACAACTAAAATGAAGTGTAAAAGAACCAAATTCAAGCAGTATAACCAGCTAAGACTCAAAATGAACTAGCAAGCTAAGTATGACTGATATATTGAAAACAGAAACAAGAATTAAGCTATGAACTAAAATTAAACTACAAATAAGCTATCCAATCACCAAAATCAGTTCAAATACAATCTAAACACACTTGATCATACCAGAAATCAAGATTACACTAGGAATTAAGCAGGCATAACTGTTTAGTGGAACAAAAATGCAAAATGTGAAACCTATAAGCAAAAGCCTCCTCTGATGGAGTAGGTAGGCGCTGAGCCTCCTAGATAGTGTTAACCACCACCTTAACACTATCAGCTATCAAAGCAACCAGCTAACAACATCATCATCACCATAGCTGAACTAATTTGCTTCAAAATCAACTCAACTGCTACTGGATTGAACAGAACAACTCAAACAGCTACAAATCTTCAACACTTAGCTAATCATGATCATTTGTGATCACAAGTAGCTAACAAAAACACTAGGATAACAAGATTGCAGTAGATGAACAGTAGATTTAGGGAAATGAAAGAAGAATTTATTGATTGAGGGTAAAAGTTTGTTACAAAGCTGGTAAAGTAGTTACAACTAAGCTAACTAGCTCAAGAGCTTGTCAGACTCTTAAGTTTGTTAAGCTAACTGCTAAGAACTAAGGATTGAGAGAAAAAGGAGATGTGTGTGAAAATTTCACACATTAGCTACTACATCAAATGAAAGAGTACATCCCTATCTATAGACAAAATGTGAGTGTGTTTTGGAGTTGATGACGTGTTCCCATCATTTAATTGCTGCCACGTGTCATCAAGCTGCTAATTGATCTTCATCGTGTTCTTCAAGAATTGGGGATTTTTGATTCATTAGGTTTGAGCTTGATTAAGTGTGTCCAATGTGTTCCTCTCTTGAAAACGTCCAATTTTCATGTAGAAATCATGGTCTGAAATTAAGTGAAGCTCGAATTCGTCCCTGGGTTTGTTGAGGAAGAAGAAGACACGTGACAGATTTTGATTAGGTGAGAGAGAGTCACAAGGATCGTTATCCAATTTTGGATATTTGAAATATGGGCTGGCGTGTTCTTATTGGCTGATTTTTGGAAAGTGGATTATCACTGTTGCTTTGCGGCGCAGTTATTGAAAGGGTGAGGTGGCACACTAGCTGGCAATCCGTGTGAACACAATCTTGCCTTCTCATTGGTTAGAAACAATGCACATGGATTGAACTTGTTTTATCTTTGAAAAATGGCAAGTTAACCCCTTTTACTTGGCAGATTCACAATTTAAGCTTAGAACTTCATTCCTTTGGCATAAATGGTCCTTCCACTTGCATTATTGATAAGTTTGACCCTTTGACTTGGTTGACTGAAGAGTTGACCTTATTTGACTTTTATCTTGACTTTGGCATATTTACACTTTGAGTCCTTCAACTTTGGAGTGTTGTCAAGATAGGTCCCTTATCTTCAAAGTCTTGTCATCTTTGATCCTTCTTTGTCTTTTTCATCCAAATAAGCTTGATTTTCTTCTTGTTTGCTTGAACATGTATCCTTCTTACCTATTTATACACAAACACAAAACATACCACATAATTCCGCTTTATAGCACAAAAGTTAGGTACTTTCCTTGTGCTTTAGGGTGATTTATTGATTAATTGATATGAGTTTTTGCTCATATCAGTGTAGTACACATAGGATACGGTGCATGCAGTACATATGGAGTATGGTACATGGAGTACACATGGAATCCACATAAGATGATAGATAGGGGTGTCAATCATCTAACATGCTTTTAAAGGAGATGATTGATTATACGGCTAGGAAAACAAACTGAATCGATTAACACGATAGCCTAGCATTTCCAACGTAGACATCATTCTGGTTGCAAAGAGAAGACACAAAAAAATATGGTTAGACGAAATTCAACGATGATTAGCATGAAAGCCTGATTAATGAAATCCAACCATGACTATCATGAAAGCGGGATTAAATGAAATCCAACAATGTCTTAGCATGACAGCATAATCAACATGATGATAACATAATCAACATATGGAGGCATGAAAACATAATCAGCATGGAAACATAAATGACATGAGATCATGAAAATGTCATGTCATAAAAACATAAAATAAATCAACAGGGATTTAACATTGATTGGTGTGGATGTCTATGGTTTAATCCACAAAATTCGAAGAAAAGACGTGTGACAAAGTATGGATGATTAGGGTTCAACTCATACCGGTCGAATTTCAAGGGGAAAATATCATGGATAGAATTTAACAACATAGGACTAAACAGGGATGGTTGGGATCCAATCCATACTAGTCAAAACTTCAATGGAATATGGCTTTATACAGCCATCTGACAATTTAAAAGAGGAACAACGTAAATGATTAATCTGTTTGAAACATAGGATAAACATAAGAGATGCATGAAATAGTTTACGAAGGCATAGCCAACAAAATTTGACATGAGCAAGGGTGAACGCCTATGGGTTGGTTCACAAAACAAAATTGACCTGTGTAAGGGTGAACGCCTATGGTTCGGTTCACAAAACAAAATTGACATGAGAAAAGGTGAACGCATGTGGGTTGGTTCACAAAACAAAATTCGAATGAAAAGCACATGCGACTAAATATCGCCAGTCCTGTACCAACCATTACTTAGTCAAAAACTTAGCATAAAACAATGATACATGAAATAAACAAATGAAAATCAACTGTCAGTTTAGGAAGATGCTGGTGACTACCGACTAGTCACAAGTCGATTTTAAGAGCCTACAGGTCAAAACCTTGGGCTCTGATACCATAATTGTAACACCTAATTTGATAAGTGGATCATAACATGATAATTATGGCGTGTCATTAAAGAATGTAAGGCAATGTCCTAAAACATAAATGACCATAAAAGGGAAAACCGGAATCAAACATCGTTTTCCATACATAAGCCCCAAACATAAATAAAGTAAATGGAACAGAAGGACAAATCAAGTGTCCAAACAAGCATAAGTATATGAGGCAAAAGGAGAAGAAGTCTAAGGCAGCTTCATCCTATGCACGTCATCCAAATGCCTTAGGGTGTCCTTGGGTACCTGCCGTTTGGGTCATGGAAAGGAAAATATACGGCTGAGCAATACGCTCAGTGAACGGATATAATGACAATGAAATTCATAGCATAAACATAAGTAAAGAATGAAATGATAGTGCAACAGAATAAGGTAAGTCCTGGAAAACCTGGTGTATGTTTTATAGACTGGTTTATATCCGGAAAAGACTTATGTTTATTTTATACTGAAAACTATGTTTTAAATATACCCAAGAGCCCATATAGGTCATGAAGTATCAGCGTGCATGAGTACTTAGAGGGGCGACCTCATCATGCAATTAGAGGGGTTGCCTCTAATTATAATAGTCTGGGTTGGAGGGATCAGCTCCTGTAACGGATGAAAGGCACATACCACAGTTACCATGTAATCTTGCTAAACTTGTCCAAGAATGCACCCATTCGCCCCACATGATAATCATAACATATGCCAAATACTGTAAAGGGACGCTGCGAGCAATCACTCTCACCGCAGAAGAGTCATAACACCGATGCCTCTAGTGTTATGGTTATGGTACCCCCATAACAAGGTGGAACTGGCATGCATGTATATAGCCCAGGTAATCTAAAATAAACATAGCATATATTGATAGTGTTTAAGACACGTAAACTACGGGGAAAACAGATGGCTGCAAACGGGGAATCCTAATATAGGAAAGAAGTGTCCTTACTGAAGGACTGAATATCCGTACCTTATGTCTAGTAAATGAAGACGAAAACAAATGCGGAAGATCACTCCGACTTCACGATAGCTACATAATGAAAGGGACATGAATAAGTTGTCTGTTTTACTCATACATAATTGTGATTAGTTTACTTGACATGTTTCTTAACTTGTTTTACTTGTTCTTGTTTTTATCATGTGATTCTTAATGTTATATTACTGATTCATGTTAGATCATGTGTTCACCTGATGTTTCATGTGCTCTGATTAGTTTATTTCATGTTCTTATGTGTTAATATACTTGTTATATCATAATGAGTAACTTCCTAAAATTACCAGGTTTCCAAAAATAGTAAGTTTCTAAAAATAGTAAGTTTCCAAAAATAGTAAGTTTCCAAAAATAGAAAGTTTCCATATTTAGAAATAAGCTTGATTTATAAGTATAAAATATAAGCCATAGTTTTATTAAGCTTAAAATATATAAGTCATGATATATAGTAAAGTTTATTAAATGCATACCTTAAGCTAAAATAATAATTATTAATTAATAATAAAATGCATGGTTATATTTAGGATTATTAATTAATAATAAGACATGGTTAATTTAATAAAACTTTACCTTAGCTTGAACATAATATAATTAAATTAAAGTATGGTTATTAATTTAATTACGTTACTAAATAAATACTTAGGCTAATTTTCATGATTAATTATCTTAATTAATTATAACCTAAGTTTCATGATCAAATAATTATAACTTGTATTTTAATTAAATTAACAACTTAATTAGCAAACACTCATGTGTACCCGAGCCTATCGAGACTCCCATGTCTGGGTCGCACTAAACAAAACAACACACTATGCAAAACAACCTAAACCAATTCTGTCCAACATACATTATACAATTCTGTCTAATATCTTTATTTAGTTCTGTTCAATATCTTATTCAGTTCTGTCCAACATGTATACACCAGTTCTGTCCAATATCTTTATGCAGTTTCGTCCAATAAATATACCCGGACCTACTGCCTTGATCTGGGTATCCCCTGTTTACTTATTACTTACCCCCGACTGCCCCCTGTTCCTGATGTTGCCTAGTCACTACCCACCGATCCTACTACTACCCCCTGCCGTGTACAAACTACCCACCGAGAGCCTAACAGTCCCTGTTGGGGTGTTTGGGTGTTGTGACTGCCACAAACAAAACCACCACCAACCCTTAAAAGGGTGCGACTGGTTGGGATAAAACACCACCTAGAGCTACAATGCTATCGGTTTACGTGCAAACCATAACAAACCAACATAAAATCGATTCCCTTTTTATTTAATCATGTTATTAACATGTCTTAATGCATGTTTTTAATGGTTCTTGAATACTAAACATAATTAAATAAACAAAGATCAAGGATTAAGAGATACCGTATGATGAATGATTAAAGAACTACATCACAAATAATTTACCCTTGTTATTTAAAAGAATCAAAACCCAAAATCCTTGTTCTTGGTGTGGGAGTCGACGACGGCCAGAAAAGAGCAGGAAGAAAAAAAAGAATCATAGTTTGTTTTAGGGTTTGACTATTTTGTAAGGTATATAAATTAAATCTCCTTGTGATTTAATTGGACTAGGATTTGTATATGGACTGGGCCAAGCCCACCAGTTTTTTCTTTTGGACGCCACCCCCTTAAACACACATACATGTTTTGTTTATTTTTCGTACTTGAATATTTATCGAGCGTGTTCGTGATTCTTAAATGTCGTATTTTATTCTTGTTATGATTTAAGTATTATACGTAAATACTTATCGTATATTAAAATTAGTAATAACATACGTAATAATTTTAGTGATTAATTAATATACGTACTATTTATATTAATTGTTCGTGACACGTGTCGTATATTAATTAATCGTGAAGTTTTAATTTACACGTATTTTCATGCATTTAATGATCCAAGGTATTTTTAAAGCGGGTTTTACAATATACTACACGAAGATCTCCATTGGAATATGATACGAGATTGCCAATAAACATGCCATCGTGGTGCAAATCCACCACAAACTTCACCATTGGTGTAAAATTAAGATGCAAAGTCACAAAAAAATTAGGGCAAAACGAAGGACTCATCACAATTATGCATATGTATCATTCAATTAAAGCTTTAATTGATAAATAGTAATTTACTTACAAGTATTAATTAAGCAACCCATAATCAGATCAATTGTTGTTTTAACTTAGGGTTCATGAGAGCTAAGATTGGGGAAAGATCGTGTTTTATAAGCCTAAGATTGGGGAACAATTATATTTAAATGACGTGGAAATTAAAGAAAACGTGGAAGTAATATATTTGTGTAACCGGTGAAATATATTTTCAATGGTAAAGTCAAAGACTTTGACCAAACTCCTACGTGGCGAGTGTGAAAATGTGACATAAATTAGTTTAGTGGGTATAATGGACAAGTTTGGAGAGTAAGTTGGGTATTTATGACATTTACCCCAAAAGTATAGGTGAAATGTATGTTTTCTGATCTTCCTATTATAGAGTTAATTCGATGGTCTTGAACCCAAGACCTCCAAGAAACATTCTTCAAAGAAACAATTTAGTGGAACCTTGGTGACCAACTGAGTTAAGCCAGTTGATTATGTTATGTGCTCAGCTCATTGTTGACTTATTTCGTAAGTTATGTTTGGTGTTATAAGAGAACCAAACGTGTTCGAGTGTTGCGACGGAGCTCTCCTTTTGTTTGCTCGTCGAAGATAAATAATACTGTACTCCATAGTTGAATGATCAAGCGTTTGTAAATGACGATGTACGCAATCCATACCGAATTCCTTGGCGAAATTTAATACGCAAACCTAAATGGAATTTCTTCATTAATTGTTAGGTAAATAAATTTTGAAGTTATTTTTAAAAATTATTAGGTGGGCTAAAGGTGTAATTTAAAAGTTTTTATTTTCTTCTCAAAATATATGCTTTGAACTGCTTCAGCGAGTCAAAATGGATTTCAAAATAATATGTTTAATATTCAAATTTATTTTTTTTATCATTACTATTAGTCTATTATCTTTTATTTTGTATAATAAAAGAATTAGATTTTTGAGAATTTTAATGGAAAGTAGAGGTTGTAGAAAAAACAATTAGATCAATCAAATTGTTTGATTTTGACACATAAGCAAAATCGAGCGATGTGATTGGTGGAAAAAAGTCAAAATTGAATTCAATTTAATCAAAATTAAAAAATTTCACTACAAGAAAAACTATCTATAGTGACAGAACAGTTTTCGTCACTAACAGTACATAAATTTGTCACTAAGTCAGTTAGTGACGAAATTTAGAGTCGTCAACAGTCGTCACTATAGCTCCGTCACTAATCATTTAGAGACGAAACTATATTTCGTCACAGATCAGTGACAAAAAAGTGGTCACTTATAGGTCATAGTGACGACTATTTGGAACCGTGAATGACAAACCTTTGTCACTATTTCACAAGTTTAGATACCAAATAAATGGTCACTATTTTGCGCTGCTAGTGACGAAAAAGCCGTCACTTCATTTACAATTAGTGACGAGAAAGTCGTTACAGATCGTAGAATTGGAGAAAAAAAATTAGAACGTCTACGTGACTGCATATAACAAACTAATCTCTGGAAATCAGTAGCAATACAATTATAGATCTAACATATTAACTTCATCTAAAAACAATATTTTTTCGCAAAACACAAATACTATGGTTGAAACTTGACACAAACCCAACAAAATATCATATTGCGCTTCCTTGTAGGAGGGTCAAATACAAATCCCACGCAAACCGGATTTTCCAGAATTCTCTTATCTAACTTGTGCTTTCATCTATAGGCATCCCATCAGCAAATATGACCTCTGAATCACATCCAGCTGATGAACCTTCAATTGGTTTGGTAAAAGAGCTTATAGGCGAGTTGCTTTGTACAACCTCACAAAACCTGTAGTCAACCACAAGACGAGGAGCAGGCGAGTGAGTTACTGCTGTGTTTACCCAAATTTCTTTTCCTGCAACGATATAGAACTCACATCAATAATATCTATCTAATGATACCAATAAGAAGTATAACATTACAAACAAATCATGATTACTAACCTGTTTGAACATGAGACCAATGGCAGGCTTACTTGCGGTTACAAGCCGCTCACTATATATGATACGCTTAGTGAATATTTTAACTCTACTTGTAAATGGCACCAAGAAGGGAGCTTGTTTCAATATGTTATGCGCCTTTATGTTCTCAACCAAAACTTGTACATGAATATCATTCTTAAAGCAGATTCACAAATTTATAATAACTAATTGGTGAAACACCTACTTAAAATTACAATACAAAGAGCATAACTAATTGGACTTAAGTGATTATGTCTATTATATATAACAAGTATAACAATGTATATAATAGTCTTTGGGCCAAGAGCCAATGTTACTGATTTCGCCGGTACTAAAAACAGACTCTGCTAACTCAAGCATGTTTTGACTTTTGACTCATTACCGACCCGACCAGCATGCCACTTTAACCAAATATACACCCCTATCCTGTGCTGAGAAGGTCAACACCTTTCCATCACATCATCAAACTCCACAAAACCAGGCTATTTCAAAGATTCTGTCTCGAGCAGAGCAAAACCAGCATCAGGTTGGGCTCTGATCCGTATGTATCTGTTACCGGTACATGCATGAAACACAATAAGAAAAAAGTAATAAATATTTTAATATTTAATGCATAGTAGTAACATATGAATTGTAGGATGCACATACTCGATTCGTGTTGTTCTACATTTCAAGGAGCTAAAGCTGTCTGAAGCATACACAGAGACTGTAATGAGTGAATCATTGTTCCTATTGTAAAACAAGCCTCTTATAACTTCATCAGGACTTATGTTTAGAAAGCAGATTCTCTTATTGTCTCTACATTAAATACATAGCATATGAGAACCCTTAAACATTAATGATATAATGTAATTCCATAAGTGTATTTTTGTTCTTTCTATATATACCTCGGCTGAATGCAGCACATACAAGTCTGTGTCACGAGCGCCAACGATATCAATGATTTTTTGCCGCTTCTTAAGAAACGGTAATACCATAGTGCAATGACCCTTTGGATCATAAAAAAGGAAATCGACCGCCATTGGGGAAAAACAGAACATACATCTATAAAATCCTAATACTCCGATTCAGGGTACCTAAAAAATCATCACTTTACGTACATAGAATATGACAGAATCATTTCCAATTTGCAATACCAGTATCATGCTAAATAATCATTCCGCTAGTTATTTAGAACAAGAGAAAGAACATGCAAGTATACTTATTTATGTACTTAATGACTTAATTCTCCTTTCGATTCTTCCTTCAAGTCTCAAACTTCAACTCATTTTAACTCCCAAGTCTTTCGATACTTATTTATTTATTTATGTACTTAATGTCTTAACACGGTTCGGTTTCGGTTTTCATCAAAAAGCTGAACCATAAAAACCGAATTGAACCGGACCTCTTAATTACATAACTATATATATATATATATATATATATATATATATATATATATATATATATATATATATATATATATATATATATATATATATATATATATATATATATATATATATATATATATATATATATATATATATATATATATATATATATATATATATATATATATATATATATATATATAGATTTGTGTTCATGTGCATCACACTCTTAAAATGAGTTACTGTAAGCACCAATAGTATATTGACAAGTGGATTTTCTCCAAAAATGAAAATTAAACATTTGACAAAAAAACAAGAATTGAAAAATAAATAAGAAGGTTAATTCAGGCATTTAACATGCCCCTTCTCACCACTCCAGATATCATTTTATCTCTCTGATTCATAGCCATAATTAAATTTCTCTCACCACTGATCTCCAATCCCATGTCCATCCATCCCATACCAGAAGCCGACTTTTATCGGCGACGCGTTATGATTTTTTTATCGGCAACCCATTATGATCTATCGAAATCAATTTTAAAGAAATCTAATTCGTTGTCACTATAGGATTTTGTGACGAAATAGATTTTGTGCATCTGCAGGAACATGAGGTTTGTATTCGAATCTTTAGATTTACATAAACCAAATCTATAAAAACGATGTCCCACTACTACGTCTATGGCGGTTTCCCATCCGGATCCTACATCTGTAAAATGTTCGTACACGGCTACCAAGGGTGATACACGCTGCCAATTGAGTTTATTTTTCATCAAGCATCGATTTTTTATTATTTTCTGCTGAGCGTTTTTGGATTATACGGATTGCAAATAAATGATATCTGCTGAGTATCAGTTTTAATTATACCATATCAGTTATGAGATGGTGAGATTGTGATTAAGTTGGTGGTTCAAGGTCTGGTGGTTGTTGCGTTTGAAGGCTAATGTGTAAGGGACGTTCAAGGTCAGGTTTAGGTTATGTAGCGATGTTTGAAGAATGGTGTTTCGAGGCAATGTAATTGGTCGTTAAACTTGTCATGAAATGGTGTGTGTTGGAAGTTTGCCGGAAGCCTTTTTTCGCCAAGGCTGTTTCTAGTTAACGGGCGAGATCGAGTAGTTTTCATAAATTTGTGTCAAATGGATACTTTTACCGTTGCCAATAAAGATGGTTGTCGTGGTTTTTTTGACAAGTATATCGTCGGTGTACCGATGTGGGCATCTATAAGTTTATTTTGGTTGTTATATATGAGTGTAGATGTAGTAAATGATTGGTATCAGTTGGAGTATTTTGTTTTTGAATCAGTTGGAGTATTTGATTTTGTTTTTGTACCAGTTGGATTCTTCTATCAATGAAGTTTCTGATCTTGGTTCAATGTTGTTGTGTGCCAGTTGGTATGTAGCTATTTTGTATGTGTCAAGGAATAAAATGGGATATTTACTAATTATGTGCATTTGTGAAAGGAAAGTTGAATGATGATGGTTGATAATAGAAGCAATAAAAAATTACTGTAACATTTACGAGAAAGGCTAATTCATTTTATATTTTGTTACCACCTGTAACTTATATGGTTGGTTTTATCAATTTTTTAAATTCTACGATTCAACATGTCCTTAATTTGCCACTAAGAAACTTCATTTACCATCTCCACATTTATGTTCAAAAAAAATCCCATATTTTAATTAGTTGACTATAATATTAAAACTAGCTTGGTATCAAATAAATAATTAAAGTAGTTGTAACAATTCGATTACACTGATCGAAATATTTTCAATCGACTATTAAATCCTTTTTTTAAACATTTCATTTGTTAGTTTAAACAAATAATTAATCCAAAAATTTGCATTTATTGAACCCATGTCTTAAAACAAACACCCTATCCCGTGACTTGTGTAATCAAACAAAAAATGTATCAGTTATAATATATGAAGTAACTAAAAACTTCAACACTAAAATTATACTTTAGGTTAAAAAAGTAAAAACTTGTTGGTAAAGATTAGTCAAAGAACAAATATATTGTAGCAAAAACGTACATGAATTGGAAAGACACTTGGTACATAATGTCATTATTTTTTAATTACAATTCTGTCAAATTCTTTAAAGTGATACATTAAATTGTGATGACTAAAATGCCCTTATGATTTCATATATTTACTATTTCATAAATTCATTCTTTTAAATGACATATTTAATCAATTTAGCTTCTTAAATACCACATTTAATCTAAAATACTTGATCTAGTGGTCCATAACTGTGCCTACCGTAACCTATTTTAAGAGTGTACACCACGTTAACGCTCCCCTATATATATATATATATATATATATATATATATATATATAGGGGCGAGATATATGCAGAACCATATTTAAGTGTAGAACTATTTTGAACCAATAAGAATTTAGTATTATTAGATATTTTTGTTTAATTCAAAAGGGTATAATAATAATTTTTACATTTTTACTTTCTTTTTAAAAAAAAATTTATAGTGACCTGAAATTTCAATCTGAAAAAAAAAAGTTAAAATTTTTTTCTAGCAATTTAGATTATTTTAACTGTCCGATGCGTCTTTCTATGAATATTGTCAGTTCTCATATGTTGTTTGCGTTGAATTGATTAAACATTAAACTTTTGTTTTAAATGCTAATTGCATTTATGTTTCCAATGTGCATTTTTGAACTTTTCAGATTTGTAACGAATTATATATTTATATTTAAGTTTTAAATTTGTAAGAAACAAAAACATAAAATAATATAAACAAAACTTGATATAAGATAAAACTAATACAAATGGATAGATGTCGCCATTTAAAAAAAAACAATACAAATGGATAGATGTGCAACATTTAAAAACATTTATGCACTAGAAACATATACAAAACATAGGTGCACTTTTCTAAAAACATAGGTGCACTTTCAAAAACATAGATGCACTCTTCTAGTGCACTCTTCTAAAAACATATATGCACTCTTTCAAAAACATAGGTGCACTCTTCTAAAAACATAGGTGCACTTTCAAAACATAGGTGCACTCTTCCAAAAACATCCAAGCGTTGCTTGCTTATCAAATTCGCTAGAATATATGAATTATGTTCTAAGAACGTATGTACGCACTGCACTTTCTCGATATATTCATTAAAGAACACACGTATTCCTTTCATAAACATATGTGCATGTTGATCCCACAATGTTTGCATCTGAAAAGTGGGACAAGGAAGTAAGATATCAAGTATGCAAATATAAAAAAAAAGATAAAAAGAAACAAGTACAATAGTATGAACATTTTTTAGAAACTACAGTAATTTTTTAAAATTGGTACTGATCAATTTTTCGAAAGGAACATATATGTGTCACTAAATTTACCGATCAAGTCCAAAAGTCTAATTGTTTTATTAGAAAATCAACCACTTTTATTTATAAATAAATAAAGATAACAAGCTAGCTTTACCTTCGTATGTATTTGCAAAATTATTTAACTGAATCTTGACTATTTTGGTTATGTTTTCTTCAACTTAGTTTCACAAATATTCATGACAAGTTTAATGCTAAACACAATACGCATCGAAAAGAGACTAAAAGATATCTAAAAGTAGATCAAAATCACTATAATCACAATCTTTTTCTAGAAAATAGTACTTGCGAAATATAAAAGGTAAACATAACTTACTTTATATGGTTGAAGTCTTTAACACTGGCATCAAAATTAGTTAATAACACAGATCCTTAAACCGCTAGCCGTCTAATCTGACAAAAAAAAGGGGTATGAATTTGTTCGTGAATATCAGCCGGTTGATGAGATGAGAAGGAGGCGACTGGCGGTCGATGTGGTAAACCATTTCGGATGATTATATTTTCTAAAAAACGTTGGTGTTTGCTAGATCTAAAGAGATCTTTGATGTTTAATTTTTTTTGCATGCTAACAATTGTTCCAGAAAAGAGGCGGTGGATTTTAGGTTTGGAGAAAATGCATTATTTATATCTTGTTACCTTTGTGATGGCTGACAAAAAAGAAGATACAGATCTATGATCGTAGTGTTGTGGGGAAGAAAGTGAGGCTAGGGTTTGAGGTGAGAAAGGAAAAAGTAAAACTGAATATAATATAGATCGGGTAAAAGCTATAAAATAGCCACGTACTCTTCATTTTGTTCCATTATGAAGAACATACTATTTTTTGTACTCATTTGCCCAATATACATTCAAATTTGACTATGTTATGACCAATATAACAATGAAATAACTAAAATACCCTTATACATTTTTAGAATAACATCACCACCACACTTCCACCTACATTTAGCTACATTTCACTTTTACACCACCACACTTCCACCTACAACTCACTTCCACCTACAACTCACTTCCACCTACAACTTTAGAATAATTAAAAAAAAATTATATACTTTCTAACTGTTACTACCACCACACTTCCACAGTTCCACCTACAACTCATGCATATCTCACACCCAAAACATAGATCAAGCCAGATCTATCAATATCATACACAAAAACTACACTCATACACGATATGTCTCTGGAGAATGTATAGATCCCGTCGGATCTGTTAATGGAACCAGCTCTTTCGCCGGAAAAAATGCAGCTCTTTCACCAGGGTGTCATGGCGGTAAACGGAGACGGGTTCACACGTTTGAAGAGAAAATGGTTGTTCCCAGTAGTTACGTTTTCCGGCGATATTACAGCGATTTTCTTGGCACATGAGGTGAAAAAGAGGTTGTGAGAGAGAGAGTCAGATTCAATGGCGTTGAAGGGAGGTGGCGGTGACCGGAGTTGGTGTTGACCGGAGTTGGTGTTTTGAAGGAAATGGGGGGAAGCATTTCAATAAAATGGCCTTCGCAAAGCTCCAGAAAAAGCCAACAGCTGCAGCAGTTGCTTCTATTCATGTAAAATAAACATGAAGAAACAAGACAAAGCTAAGTTAGCAGTAGCTACATGTAAATTATATAAGAGAGTGAAATAATGACAATGGTAAATGAGGGCTCGTTTGTTATGCAGGTTTTGGGCTTGGATTAAAAACTGAGATTGAAATAAAACGTTTGGTATGACAGTTTAGGGGTCAGATTTTGTCATTATGTCCTAGTATTTTACTTTTTGCAAATTCAGGCATAATAGGTGGGTTTTTAAAATAGGCATGGGCTTTGCTTTCTTGATATTTGTAAACAAATTCTCAGCCACAAAACAAATATGTTTTGTATTAATTCTACCTTATGGGTACACTAAACGGGCCCTGAAAGTTTTGACTATATTTAAAACAAAAAGAAATGAAAAAATAAATAAGGGTATTTTAGTCATTTATAAGGGTATTTTAGTCATTTCATTGTCACATTGGTAATAACATAGTCAAATTTGAATGTACATTGAGCAAATAAGTACAAAAAATAGTATGTTTTTCATAATGGAACAAAATGAAGAGTACGTAGGTATTTTATGGCTTTTACCCGATATAGATCCAATGAAAGATAATACGCTTTAAAAAAATTAACTAAAGTTTAATACCTATAATACCCTTTTAGCATTTTGTTTAATTGAAAACAAAACCTTCAGCTTTTTCTTATTTATAATTTTGATACTTTAATCTCAGACTTTGATGAAACTCATTTAATGGCCTAGATTCAATTAAATAGTTCTACATGGTTCTACACTTAAAATGAGTTATGTATATAACTCTTACACACACACACATATATAAAAAGCAATATTGGCCTTTGGATTAATAAATGATGATATCACTTGATGAAAATTAATGATACTAAATGAGAAGGACACTATTCTAAGTAATAATCAAATGAGGGTATAATCGTAATCAATTCACCATCTATTTAACTAAACGTCATTCAATCAATGCATTTTTTAGATTACAGAAATGAATTCTCAATAATTTTTACTGTTGTCCCATCTTTTCGTTATCTATTTTAATGGTACACGATTCAAAATTCAAACTACTTTTTTCTATTGTCTAATTTTTCTTTTTTTTATCATTTGAGGTTCGTATTTATTGTCTTTCTTAGATGATAAAATTTCTTAACCAAATTGATAAATACTAATACATCAAAACACAATGCAACCAAAATGAAACAACTCGTAAACAACAATGTAAATAATTTCTTAAAAAAATCTTACCCACTGATGCACAACAAGAACCCATACAACATACTTGTACACAACCATAAGATGCAAAATTAAAACCACACTTATGATACATTATCAGTCTCCATTTAAAGCATAAAATTAAAGAAACAGAATAACAACATAGCGATACATCACTGATACACTATGGCACAAATCAACTCTTAAAAGAATTACTTGATAAACAGTTGTCAAAATAGTGATACATCCGATACCAGAAACAATAACTTATACGTGCAACAATAACTACTCGTACTCGTACACAAAGAGAAGCAACATAACTCGTACACGAGCAACAACAACTAGTACACGAAGAGCAACAACAACTCGTACACGAAAAGCAACGATACAAATGAAGCGGTCAAAACATATACACGAGCAGATATATAAGCACCACTTAAACTAGTGTCTATAAGAACCCACTGAATTGAACTCGCTGGAAAATATCAACTACTCACTTTTCCATATCGTCGTCTAACTACTTTTTGTTACACCCGAATCTATAAACAAAAAGTAAAAAATGTGAATGTTAATTACTCTTTGTAACAGCGTCTAATACTCTTGACAACCTCCTTAACTCTACAACAACACCATTAACAAAAAAAGAGATTGTCCATTTGAAGATCTTTTGTAAGATCCATGTCAATAACAAGAACTCGTACATAGATAATGAATGATCGAAGGTTACAGAATATGAATGGGTTTATAATACAGTTTTGATGATGATTAGCGGCGGTTAAGGTTTTAGAACCTAGATCCGGCGAGATCCCAATGGCGAAAGGGTGGTGTTACCTCGATCGGGACGGGGAAAATACGATGTCAGTGACAATCTGATTCTGGAAGTTTGGATGGTAGATTTAGTAAGAAAAAAGAAAGGTCGGGATATATAGGCAGATTTAATGGTGCGAGATTGAATGGAGATAATAAAGTTAAACAGCATGTTGATAGGAGAAAGAATGATGCGTTTTAATGTTTCTAGAATTAACGAGAATTAGAGAGAGAAGAGAATAGGTTTTAATATTTGTCAATAGTTACCTATTCTACCCTTTTAAATTAACGTAACTTTACTTTTATTTTAAACACATGATTAATTATATAGGACACTTGTCTACTTTTTATTGCTTTTTATTATAACAATTTTAAGGACTTAAACTATTTTAACTAAATTATATATATATATATATATATATATATATATATATATATATATATATATATATATATATATATATATATATATATATATATATATATATATATATATATATATATATATATATATATATATATATATATATATATATATATATATATATATATATATATATATATATATATATATATATATATATATATATATAGTTAGGATCAAATGAGAAGAAATCTTAAAATAAGAAGGATAAGAAGAAACTATAACCGCATATTCGAGATGCATCCACTTAAATTAGATGCATCTTTATAATCTTAGATGCATTATAATGCATTATAACGTGTTGTATAGCTTTTAATTAGATGCGTAGACGTATATTAGATTCATTTTATGATTTATCTATATTTTTGTTCTTCTACACGTGCCAAAAATCATAAAAATCAATTTGCACCATCTACACATCAAATTAACTTCCAAAACTCAATATGGTGCATCTACATGAATATAAATGCATCTCATACAAGTCGTTGCATCTCAAATATGTGGTTTTAGTTTCTTCTCACTACTTCTTATTTTAAGTTTCTTCTCATTGGATCCTTACTCTATATATATATATATATATATATATATATATATATATATATATATATATATATATATATATATATATATATATATATATATATATATATATATATATATATATATATATATATATATATATATATATATATATATATATATATATCTTTACATTATATATAAGAGGAGGGATATGCCACATAAGCACCTCATAATGCTATGTCACATTTATTATTTTTAGTATTCTTTTTTTTATTTTTGCCGTCCTTTTTATTTAAAAAAATTTACATCATGTCAAGATTCGAACTTGAGTCTTGCAGTTCAAGACAAACAGCCGCTACCATTGTACCATACCAATTGTTGCTATATAAAACTGAAAAATCAAATACATGTAAACATGAAATCATTCTCAAAAATACCAGTAGCCTTATTAATCGATTCATTGTTCTACTAACAACTTTTGATATTTAGCCCAAATAAACCGGATTCAATTGAAACTTCTCATAGATCTGCGAATCAGATTATATTCAAAGTAAGTAAATAATCTATTTATTTAAATTGATCCCATCTTATCACAATATGTTCAGTTTTGATAATAACAAATACTTTATTTAAATTTATTATTTTCATTGTTTCTGCCGTTTTTTTATGTTTATGGTTGACGCAGGTTTATAGTATCGCAGCAAATTCGATTTAACAACCAATCAGGTAAATTTCAATCCGTTTTTATATCATCACTGAGTTACTATCCAATGTTTTTATTATGTTTTGTACATGGCTTGGAGGATTGACTCAAAAAGTCGGATATAAAAAGTCGGATCTTTTGAGTGGGTTAGTCTAATTATTTTGAAAGTGTGTCATAATAATGAAGACGATAGTGGATTAGAATGAGCAGATCAGCAATATTGGGTAAATAAGAAACTCGAATGAACATCCATCAATCTCGAACAGAAAGCTACTTATAAAAGCAAATCAAGTATGCAATCAAGTAAGTACTGTTTGTAATAACATCATCATTGCATAATGTTATCCTAAGTTGTAAATTTATTCTAATAAACATGTTCATAATTTGATGTGTGACATAGATAATCTGCTTTGTATCTTTTTGGTTAGTTCTTAATTTGATGTGTGAGTTAACAGGAGTCATCTTTCTATTTCAGATTCTGCTATGTTGTATAATAATGATTTTGGCTACAAGCTCGTGGTTCTTTGCATTCAATGTTTCATTGCGATTATGCATAAGATATCTTAACAGCTGGTCTTAATGGTTATATAGAGACTGTCACTAACCTAGAAAGTCCTTCAAATAAATGGCAATGTGGTGTTGCTCCAATATCAGTAGGGATACACCTTTTGCACCAGTTTGTTATTATTAGTCTAGGCTCATCTTTTCATTTTGCCTTTAGGTCAGCAAATCTGTTTAGAGGGTTTCTTGAATGAATTTTGATTGATTTGACTGAGTTTGCAATTTTGCATAGCTAATGACAGTTGAAGAAATTTATACACTTTTTTCGAATGAAATTTTGACTGATTTGACAAGTTGGATATTTGTTTTACCAACCAATTTGTATACTGAGTGTGCTTACACTATTTATGAGTGATGGCTCTTGAGGTTGGTTGCTTGATAAAAGCCAAAAGGTTGCCACATCAAGCGACCCTTAGTTCCCGAAGGTTGGTTGCTTGATTAAAAAAATCAGCTGTTAAATATAGTGTTATGAACTATGATACGAATGATTTGTTTTTTTATATATGTGCAGCTTCCATTTCTCATGATATCAAGAAAAGGAGCAAGGTCAGCCCCTCAGATATCACAGGACCACGTAGAGCAACAAGAGTTGGAATAGCTACATCTATAGGCAGAATTCGGGGATGGTATGCGTATGCCCTTTGATAGCAGTTGGAATGCATAGTAACTGCAACCAAAGGCTTCCAGTACCATACTTCTATCAGGTGTAGCTGTTATTTTCCTACCCTTTGATACAAACGGGAAAGAATTAACAGAGACCTACCCGTTCAACATGTTGAAGTAGAATGAATTTTCGTCATTATAGCATTAAAGTGTAATCACCGTACGAATTTCAGTGTCTGGCAAAAGGGTATTACTGAAAACAGGCAAGTATCAACTTTGAAAACCCTATGCGAGAAAGTTGAATGGAGCACTTGATTGAGCCAAGGAGCGCTTTACAACTTCTTGAGATATATGATAACAAGTTTCGTTGTGTATCTGGATCAAAGGGTATTTTTCTTCCCTATTTTAGATATGTTATACACAAAATGATTGTGCTGAAATAAGCAAACTGGGACCCTTTTTTATGTAAATGGGTCGATTCAGCTTCTGTTTATCCTCTAATAGGTGAAATGATTAGACCCACACCTCCTGAAGCTGGATGTAGAACTCAAGCGCAACAAAGAATAACACATGTTCCATCATCATTACCATTTAAATATACTTTTAAGCGTTATGGATTTGGCCTTTATGAGATTTAAGCATCTGGATCTGAATAAGGAAATGCTTAGGTTGAACAACTGGGTACTCGAGAAGTCAATTGTTTCTCTTCGCGGTGTTCCAGATTGGGATCATTCTGAAACTACATCTCCTAAAACTATTGAAATACGTGTTTATGCAAAATATTAAGATTATTAAAAAGAAGTCAGAGTGTTTATGCATTTGGGATTAAAAGAGGACAGTCACAAGTATCTTGCATATTTAATTTAGTAACTTTATGTTGAGTCTATCTCAAATGAGGTGTGTATTGATTTTATGACTAAATTAGTTTATTATCTGATAAAGGTGGAGATTGGTATTGGTGGTATGGACTCAGGACTCCCGTGGAGGGTGTCTTTATAGTACAAGTGGGTGCTCGCACATGATATATGCTCTCCTAAGGACACAGTAGTCGTAAACAAATTATAGGGTAGCTTTTGATGAAATGTTGAAGTTTGAAATGGTAAAGCTGATGAATTTTCTTTGGGTCTTTTATCTATTATTCATGTTAGTCTATTCTTATTATCCTTTGCTTACTATAAAATAAAAATACTTTTGTCAATAGGTAAGTGTTTTTGTGTTATGTTAAATCCGGTTGCTTGAACATGGAAAGAAACATTGCAGATAAGGCAGGGAAATGTGGTATCGCAATGAAGGCTTCATACCCAACCAATACGTACTGGTCAAAACCCACACAAAATTGTGTGATATTCTTGAAATTCGCTGGCCACTTGCTGTCCAGGTTCATGTTCTTACTTCTCAGCATGGTAGTTTATAATCTATTGTATTTTTATAAGTATCTGATACTGTTTGAATTGGTTGTTAAAATGATTTTTTTTGTTAACAAAGGTTTGTTCCAGTCATCCCAATGGTTCTGGTAAACAGAAGTGAAGGAATAGGGACTGGATGGAGTTCATTTATTCTAAATTATAACCCAAGAGACATTATTGCAAACCTAAGATGCCTAATGAATGGTGAAGCAATGGTGCCAATGCATCCATGGTATAAATGGTTCAAAGGAATTATTCAGAAAACAACATCAAAGGAAACTTGATACACCACGATAGGAATAATGGAGGAAAAATAAGACGAGAATTCTCTTAGTGTCGCTAAACTCCCTGTAAGGAGGTGGAGTCAGGAATACAAGGAATTTTTGGAGGCAGCTGCACAGGAAGGGAGGGACAAAACACCTTTCATCAAGGTAACTTAACAAGTTTTATATAGTTAATGTATATATACTGTAATTTTATTTTATTACCCTTATAGCTCTAATATGGCAACCCCATGTTCTTTTTGCAGGATTACACGGCTCACAATGATGATACTACTGTGCATTTTAAAATTATCATGATTGAAGATCAAATGAACTCAGCAAGTCGGAAAAGTGATATGTACCTCATGTACACGAGAAAGGGGCTGTTGAAATTGTTTTAGATGCATGTACAAATTATATGGACAACATAGAACAATTTTTCCTCTTGATGAAGCAAAGGTATGAGATTAACTAACTAATTAAAGAGGTTTCGAAAATGGACATATGAAGAATAGATTATGAACCGATATAACTTGCTGGCTTTTATTTTGACGTCTCTTATTTTTTTAATAGATCTGAGTCTTTTGGGTTTTCTACAAAATAATTATTTGGGTTTAATATATCAGCGTCAAGCTAGATTCAAGTTCTAACGACAGTAAGCTTGCAAGGTTCACAAATGTTTCTTACAGATGATTGAGGCTCTTTGTAATTTTAACTAATGTGAAAAAAACTACAGGTCATTCCTTTACCTTAAATGCAACTTGCTGATGTGATGAAGCCTGCAAGGGTCAACATGGTAACATCTACTGGTGATCACGCCACCAATGAAACCCATTTTGTCCCACTCCGTGCTTGATGGTGAAAAGATTCAGCTTGGTAAGCTTATGCTTTTAGAAACACTATTAAACCCAAAGTATATTATACCTGCCCGATGTCTATGGTTTATTGGATGGTTCAACCTAGGTCTCTCAGAATGTTTCAACTACATGTTTACACCTTAAGAATCTTAAAAATCTTGAACCTACTGTAAACATCTGAGCACAATACTTGATAGCTTAAAAAAAGTTATGCGGAACTGGTCACATACATGGAATCAAACTCTTGAAAAATTATATTCATGGGACCTATGGCATATATTAACGTTTAGGTCAATGAACTGGATGAGATAATTTACAACTGCAAATATGAGGTAATCTAATTAAGGTAGGTGGTTCTAATATGCTTTTGATATTATTTCTATGCGTATGTGAAAGTAGTGTTTAAGTTTTAAAAATATTGTAAGTGAGACATCGTTGGACTTGCAGATATGAAGGACCAGTGACCAGATGTCTCACGTTGCATATTTGTATGTCTGATGTTCATGGTTAACTGTAAGCTCGTGGAGTTGGATAGATGCCAATTGAGATGGAAATAAATAAAACCATTGCGGCTCCCCGTTTTAAATAGTTGACCTCATATGAGGATGGTGAGAACTTTTCGAGTCGCCAGACTATATTTTTCTGCTACTTTTCCATACCACTGACCTAAATTATGTTCTATGACATAATATGCAAGTAAAGTCTATAGATGGAATTTTTAAAGATATAAGATAAAAAACATACAAGCTGAGTTAACTTATATAGGAAGACGGGTAGTTAGAAAGTTGCCTTTTTAGCACAAGATAAACGGTTTTAGCATCCTAAGTTGTGTAGTAGATTTGTGAACCTTTCTTTAGCTTCCACGGCTTTACATGTTTGGTTTCATGGGACTGTGGTTGGTTCTATGTATCATGGTCTAAAGTCTATTTTTGAGGGCATGGTTGGTTGAAGAAGCAAAGATAATGAGTTTGGTGCAACACTACATGGTGCATCTCGCTACAAGTAACACTTTCTAGCAACTTTTTTGTTATTTCTTTCAATCGACTCTTGCAAATAATCGTTATCACTAATATGTGCAACAAACAGGTGTTTCAGTAGCCAAATAGCCCTAATTATCTTATAACCATCCACCATACAGTTCATTCAAACTAGAAGCTCGATCTAACAAGATATACATTGAATCAGTGACAAGCTACGTATAATTTAGGCCATGGTATACTATTTAAAGGAGTATGTGTGATGGTCATGTTAGTAATTTTTAGTCATTGTTGCAATCAGTGAAATGCTCATTACAGATACTTATTTCACTCAGTATGTAATAATTGATTTTTATAGATAATAATTTCACAAGTCATGTGGTCATCGATCATTACAGATACTAATTTCACTTGGTCATGTTATAACTCAGTGTCTGATAACTGTGACTGGCATGGACGTTTAGATGTTGGTGGAGAGAATAGGTAACTCACAGATTAGTAGAACACATATCCCTTCTAGCAATGATGGTTTCTGATAATGGTTAGTTTGCAGCTAAGTGACCCATCTAAACCCGTGACCTAAGTGACCCATCTAAACCCGTGACCTAACCTGATATACACATTTTTCCGCTTTTATTAACCTTTAATCACATTAGATACAAAGGTATGTCTACGTATCTAAATTTTCCTTCAGTTGCATTTTACTCTAAATATCATTTGTATTTTTGTTTTAGCATTTTGACACATAGTAGTATTCAAATTACTATAAACATAAAGTTAGAATATAACATACTTTCAGCTTTAGGAAGTCGAGAAAATGATCTTGAAAGTACTAAATAGTAAATACGAGATATTACTTTTACGGCCACTATATAGTGTAGTACTACTTAACTGATCGATTAATATATAGAATTGTGATGTTTCTATGCTACAATGTGTAGCTTCGTAAGTACAAGGAACAACTAAAGAAAGGGGGATACTAACCATCATCACAAGCGAATGAGATATTGGATAAATAATCAAAATTTGTGGCAAGTTATAGGCCATTGGTTATCTGATATGGGTAGAAAGGATTAGTACTTTAGAACAAACAGATCAAGCATAAATAGTATTGTGAAAGATATTAAACTGTAAAGCTTTGAGTCGACTGTGATAAGGGCAACAAAATGAACCTTGTGTTGGCAAAATTAGAAATGTGATCATGTAAACTATTATGCAAGCACTGATGGTGTTAGACTGGTAACAAGAAAAAAAAATGAGCACTACTTCTGATACTTCTGACCAAAAGAGAAGGTATACTATTATCGAGTAAGTCAAATTAAGAAGGATACTACCTTTAACGTCACACGACTTCTGATACTTCTGATATAATTAGTTATTATTTGGTGTTATGATTAGTTTGACCTTTTCACTCTACAACAGTTCATTAAAATCATTAAATATATTTGAAATTTGTATTAAACTACTACTATACTTACAAAATTAAAAAATTTAGCTACACAAAGTAGTTGGTCAACCCCACATAAGACATTCTTATAATTCATACGTGATACTTTGGCATTTTAATAGCTATATCCAAAAGTTTATATATATATTTGATTTTCTGTTATTTATGTATATTTTTACTAGAGGTGGCAAAACGAGCGGGCGGGCACGACACGGGGCAAAACGGGCACGTGCTAAATGGGCGATTTTTAAATTTTAGGCTAAACGAGCGCGAGATAAACAGACGCGAGCTAAACGGGCGCGGGTCAAATGGGCGCTGGACAAACGAGCATAGGGCAAACGGGCAAAATAAAGAATATTACAATATGAGACCAATAATTCAAAGTTAGTTTATTTTGTTAGTATTTTATGTTTTTGTCAATACTTTTACGTTTTTGTCAATTTTTTACTTTTGATTTTTCAGATCAATATCAAAAGTATAATTATGTGTATTTTTCTTAAAGCAATGTTAATTTACATACAACTCCAAATTGTACGTTTCAAAATTATTGATCGATTAAAACATATTTAAATTTATTATTGTAGTATAAGGTGGTAGTGTGAGTATTTTGCACATTTCTTTGTATGGTCATTAACCGTTATTTAAACTAAAACAACGACAGTTACCTAATCAATATTGCTTTCGTATGACCACGAATAAAAAGTTTGCCAGAGGTTGCTTTTTTAATACTCAATAAAATACACTTTAATGTTTTGTCGTGTAGAATTTAAAGAAACTTAATATGAATCTTATAGGGTTAATATAAAAACCATATGATATGCTTGGTAATATAACGAATACAAATAATTTGACAAACATTTCAATTATATTTTAAAATACCTTTACAAAATATATAATTTTTAATACCAATATTTAGCTAAACAAAAAAAAATTCAACAAAATTGGATATTCATAACGTGTTAATAAATATTACACCTTTTGAATTAATAAACCTATTCTATTATAGTATAAATTTTTTAAAATTTTATAATGGTTGCAAACAACACATGCAATAAATTGAGAAGACTTTTCAAATTTAAAACATTTTCATGTGACTTTATTCAAGTTTTTTGAATCTATTTTTAGACCTTTCATGATAGATGCTTTTATAAATTCAAATTGAAAAAATATATCTGAACAACGAACGCTATGCTAAAAAAACAAATACTTATACAATAAACATACAAACAATTATTTTCGCAAATAACAAATATCGATAACAAAAACAAACCATGACAATTGATAACTCATTAAAACACAACTATACAAAAAAATACAAACAAATACTCGCCAAATAAAAAAAGTTAAACAATAATCATAAGTTATACCCGTCCATCGGACGGGTTTTGCCACTAGTATATATATATATATATATATATATATATATATATATATATATATATATATATATATATATATATATATATATATATATATATTTAATACTATATAAAAAAATAAATAATAATTCTAACTACTAAAATATTCTTTTGGTGGGTAAAAAATAATATATTCTATCAATATTTATATGCGTATTTATATGTACGTGTGATTATTTTTCACAATATATCATTACATATGTGATAACGATCGTTTATGTATAACTTGTTTGTTCACTTTTATGTGTGTGTAATTTGTAGATTTATGTTTAATTCTAAGTTTTTCGGGATACACGTTATTAGGCTTAGAATTAAAAAAAATTAAAAGAAATAGTCAATTTTTTAACGTAAAACAAGTTTGTTAGTATAAATTGGCTACGCACAAATATAAAACAGCTTTAAAACCGAAAAACCAAAAAATCGAACCGAAACCGACTAAAAACCAAAAAAACCGAACCGCCCAAAACCGAATAGTTTCGGTTTTTGGTTTTATAAAAATCGAATATTACAGTTCGGTTTCGGTATTTGCTAAAAACCGACCCAAACCGAACCGTGCACACCCCTAATAGAAACCCATGACTTTCCTATTTAATTTAAAACATTACAGAAGAAAATTTTGGAGTTGATTTTGATGAGAATGTAAATGTTATGTTTTGACAAAAACATTAGTGATTGAAAAAAAGTATAGGATATATTATACCTAGAGCTGAGCGGCGGATTCAGATTAGACCGGACCAACCAAAATTGAACCGGACTGAGGACCGAATTGGTCCAAAACCCTGGACCGAGACCGGACTAAAATGATCCGGGTCGGTCCGGTCTTCGGTCCCAATTAAGCAAAATAAACGAATTTTTGGTAATTTCGAACCGGATTGATCGAAGACCGAAATGGTCCAAAATCACATACCGAAGAGCGGACCAAATTTGCTTTGTCCGATCCGAGTCGGTCCGGTTTTCCAGTCCGATCCAGTCCTACGAGAACGTATCAAATCATGTTATGAAACCCGATAACGATAATAAATCGAATATGTATTTAATTGGATGCAATGTCCAGTTTAGACCATTAACTGTTTGGATCGATTCCGTTTTACAAGACTGACCAAGGTCCTCCAACTGGGTGTCAAGCTCCATATAACATAACAACTCAAATTAACCATATCGACAACACGACTTAAAACACAAACTGTCTTTCATAGCTTTAAATCTAAACACACATCCTTAAACCAGAATTTAAACCTCATCATCACGTTACATCACCACTACAACCTACAAACTATCCATATTCGACCAATTGCTTCCTCGCCTCGACCAAACATTTCACACCGCTCAATAATCTGTCTCCAAGACTCCCGTGTCGGCTGTTAGTCTCATATCCCTATCCATTCCCATCTTCTAAGTCTCTTTCGCTATTTTCTCCATCTTCATAAACCTGTTTCCTAAACAACCTGGTTAATGTCCATTCCTGGTTGTACATGTGGTTGATTGTTCACGAGGCTGGGTATTAGGCGCCACAAAATTATACCAAAAAGCCCATCTCGTGGATACATTATAATACTGCTACTGGCTACGGAGTATTTTGTATCCATAATACAACAAACATGGAGTAAAAGTACTCTTTGAGTGGCTCATGCATATCTACATTGGCCGAAAATCCAAGCCACATATAGTAAGCCCCGACATAGTTCCCTCATAAGTTATCACTTTAAAATTCATAGGGATAGGATTATTTCCAAACTTAGACTTTAAGACAAACTTCCACACCATAACCTCCATCCATCCATCTTTCCTTTGCTTTGGAATCGAGGCATCATGTTGATTTACTGGGGCTGGGGATCTAAAATAAATAATTTTGGTCTCTTTTTTCTTCCGGTGGAGTAGATCCCGCACTTTCACAGGGCAATGCAGCCCATGACATGTTTCTGAAAGCTTGTACACTAGGTAACATGCATATTCTGTGAATGGCGACAGCTTTTCACAGTCAATCTTGTACTTGATTCTAAACACTTGACGAGGTAAAAGCTCCATCACATTTAGAAATCTGCATGTACAATATAATGTGACTGCATACTCCTTAAAGACAGCGCAAAATCATTTAAAGACCAAATTCTTATAAACACATTCGATAACCAATTAGATAGGTAACTTTCTATAAGACAAGAACTACATGTAAAAAGCATGTCCCGGCCTAACCAAGAAATCAAACCGAACACCTAAATTTTAAAGCACCTCAAAGAAACATAGTTGAAAGATTGAAGACTAAATCACAAAACCATCTTTTGCTGATAAACAGAGAATGTACAAGGAAATGATCAACAGTTAATAAGAGAAGACGATACTAATACTTGTTCGACTAAAAGATAAGAAAACACAAACCTTGACTCAGATGAGGGTTTCAAGTTAAAAAGCATCATGACAGGAGAGTTGTGTAAGACCTCCTCTGCAGAAAGCATAAGATGCATCTTTCCATTCACTTCGCTTAGAAAGAACAACTGCTCATGGAGGGTTGAAAGAATCCATTATCAAGACTAGAAATTAATTTTATTTGTTGAAAGATAAATTTGGTTTATAAGATTATGACCTTCTCTCCAACAATACTGTTTTCAGATTCAATAGTAGTTTCTCCAAGGTCAGATGGCCATTGTTGCATCTGATCTGTGCTCAAGTTTGATCCTTGGATTTCCTTTAGTTTCTTGATTCCTTCATGTTTCATCTGTATGAAAAAAATTAAAGATCGTGATAAGAACTTGGTAATCTAGAACATGAAAATGATGTAAACAAAAAGTGACCAAAGAGTAATTTCAAACGTGCATTGTCGATGGCTTGAAACTCAATGCCTTGAACATATATGGCACCGCTTCCACAGTAGTATCGTGAAATGCTCTCTAGTGAAACTTCGAAAACAGAATTTTCCTTCTGAAACAAGAACTGGCAGATTTCAATCATCAACCACCCATCGTCTCTTTGTTTTGCGAAATATGCATGCGACGTTTCACTTCCTGTTCTGTACTTTAGGTTCACATATACCAGGTTACTAGAAAACTTTCTTGGGTCACAAAATTTGAAGACCAAATGAACCCCATAAATGATATCCAAAGATAAAAATGCAGTTTTTATCTTGATTTGGATATTTAAATTAGATATATCCATCATCTTAGCCACTGTGTGAAACCTGCATCAACCACCCATTGTCTCCTATTAGCAGGTACACCCTTTTAAAAAATCCAGATAACAAATTTACTTAAATTGGTATAAAATAAAAAATTCTTATTAGCTTATGAAAAACCATGACATACCTTGGTAAGTGTTTAGATAATAAGTAAGCATCAAATAATTCATCGACTATATGTTCAGTCTGTTAAATAATGAAACCTTTTCGGATATATTGCATTATTGATAACATATATATTTAGACCAGATAAGTAGAGAAACCCCAATAAAACCCAAAGCTCATACAATTGCGTTGGGTCAGCTAATCAGTATCTAATACAGTCAAACAATTTACTACGCGTTTTGAGTGTGTTAAGTAATGATGTACTCCGTACTAGATATATTAAATAGAGTAAACTGAAAAAAATGTCCCTGAAGTATGCCCAAATTGTAGATTGAGTTCTTACCTTTTTGAAAGTGCAGGCGCAGTCCGTGTAAGAAACTTTTGGAGTGGATATAGTCCCTGGCTCAAAATAAATGACTAAATGCCCTCTGACTCCACCCCAAACACAACGGTATTTTAGTCATTTCACTTTGAGCTACGGACTATATCCACACCAAAAGTTTCTGGCAAGTTTCTCATAGGGACTGTGCTTGCGCTTCTCTGAATCAGCAATTTAGACAAACCACGGGGACAATATTTGCAATTTACTCGATTAAATACCTTTGCAAAAACTCGGTCAACGAGATAACTTATACTAAAGTTTCCTACTAGCAACTGTTTGCGACCCCTTCAAGCTTTTCTTATGGAGTAACATATGACTGGAGTGCAATTGTTGTTTTACTCTGTTGGTAAATATTCACAGATAGCTATTACAGAAATCATGCAAATAGAGGAAATCTCCAAACTGACTAAACAGACACACACACCTAATAGTTTTAACTTTTAAGCTTACATTGGTTAGATAAAATTAATCCCCTTGTGGCGATGGAGGTTCACCTGCGCATCTAAAAAGGGTAGTCGTCCTGGGATTAGTCGGCACTCAATGTCGAGTCGGAAACCCGGGTTACCAAAAAAAAACAACTTTTAAGCTTACGTTCTTGTCTTTGATTTTTTAGTTTACCATGATGACCAATTGGCCCCAAAATTTAAGTATCACAATAAGACCAAAAAACTAATAGATAACCTAAAGTAGGAATTCATGCATCATCCAAAAAGAAATCATTTTTACTCCACTACAAAGTGCAGGAAAATAACGTCAAGTTGTATTTATTAGAGGATATATGGCCCAAGCATTTGTTATTACTATCGGGCTTAGCCCATCTTAGTTATCTTATTATACAAGACATGAAACCCTAATGGACCCTAAACTCACAAACCGGGCCGGGCCATAATATCCACTAATAGTATTCAATGTCCTCACATGATCTTTAAAGCTTAAATACACATTACTATTGATTTACAGAGAGAGGAAGAGAGAAGAACCTTGATCCACCAGGCGATCTCCACTTGCGCGACATACTGTTGTCATATGAAAACAGTTTTGCAGATACCAATGCATTTTCTTTTCCATTCTTGCTTAGTGAAAACCACTGTTAAGCATAACAAAAAAAAAGTGATTCCAACTAATTTCTATCATATTAAATGCATGCATGATGTTATGATATATGACTTTGAGGACTAATCTGTTAATAAAAGTCTTGATCATTTATATAAGCTAACCGGAGTGTGTAGTTGTATCACATAATTGATTGCATCCTTAAGTTTTAGAATTGATAATCTTTAGAATGTAAGAGTTAAGTGATATGTGAAACAAACATTATTTTGGTCTAACATGATTCATGGGACTTGGCATGTATTTTTTCTTGATCTTGAACGGCAATGTTCATTAAAAAAACTAGTAAGCTTCGTATATAGGCTTAGCGTACATTGGGTATATAGAATGGAAGAACAAGCTATTACCACTTTTCCTTTTGGGAGGAAGATTCCTTCAGATAGCATCTTGTAGACATCTTTTTTCTTCATGTTTGAGTAGATCCCGGGGTTTTCTGACATATCTATTATTTCTATGTAGTTTCTTGGCAGTTTAGGGTCCCATATTTCTTCATCTTCCTATATCAATCAGTCACATAAAGATATAATCGAATGAAATTATTTTCTTATTATATTGAATTAATTTCTTTAACTTTAACTTGCACCAAAACTTATTTGCTTTTCATTTGTCCAGTACCATATCTTCGTCTAGATAAAACTGTCACGAAACTTGCTAGCTATTTAGTATTTCCATAATTATGACTTGAGATATCTTCTGATATACTGTTCGTATAAGCTGGTATTAATGCACGTACTAAATGTATGAAAAACACTTACTTGGAACGTTAATGCCTCCTTAAGCCGTATAACCACCTCACTAGCCTCTGGCCGATCATAGTCATCGTCACTTAAGCACTCATAGGCAATCTTTGCAAATGTAGTCAACGACTGTGGCACAATTTGTTGCTTTATGTCCCTAAACACCATCTCATCAATTTTTCCTTCTTCATAGCTACACTTAGCCAAAGGGACTAAAGGTCGACTGTGGTTCTCACGCCCCTCACTCCACGCTAATCTCCCGCACAAAATCTCAAATAAAACCACACCAAATGAATATATATCATATTTGGTGGTTAAGGAACCCAATTCGGTATAAAGAGGGTTAAGGTTACCAAATGTTCTGTGATCATCATCGCTGGCGTGTTCCCTATGCAAGTGTAACGAATCTGAAGAGGAGAATTCCAAATCAGAAATTTGCGCTTTCCAGTCAGCTGTTAGTAGAATGCTGGCGCTTTTGATGCCCCCATGTACCATCTTCTTTCGTGTTACATCACCTCCATGAAGAAATACCAATCCACTTGCAATATTGATGCAAATCCTAAGCCGTTTCATCCATGTAAGACTTGCATTGTTTAAATGCTCATCAAGACTACCATTCGATGCATGCTTGTAAACAATAATGGCTTCATCCATTTCGTTACAGTAGCCTACAAGACCAATGATATTCTCATGCTTACGGTTGAAAAGAATATCAAGTTCTGTCGAAAATTGATGATCTCGTGGACCAGACTGCTATTCCACCGCTTTGCAACAATGGCTGTACGTCCATCAGCTTCAGCATTATTAGCAGACGCAAGTTGTCCTTTGTAAGCCTTCCAATCTCCTCCACCTCTAAGAAAATTCTCTTGCCTGAAGTTTCCTGTGGCCAATTTGATGACTTCAAGTGAAATTTGGAGCTTGCTTATGAGATTTTCCTGAGTATTCACACAACTTTTTAATCAACTTCTTAATCCAGGAAAAAAATCTAATTCTGTAAGATTTTGTTGATCTAGAATTGTTGATTCTGAACTTCCAACCCCTAAATTCATGTCAACTTTTTTTACTGTAATAAACGTGTGTAAATATAATTATTTGTTGCCTACTAATCAACTTTTTAAAATATCAGTTCGATCCCTAAAGTTTTTTGAGTGGTAACGGATAAGGTTTTTCCCTGTTTAGGTTACCCGGGGAAGGCAAGTCGGTGACTAATTGATGAGAAATAAGTAATGAAAAAAAGGAAGTGTTAGATAACCTACAAATTATACCTCAAAACATATCAACTTACTGTTATATGCATGATACAGATCTCACTCTGCATAAAAACCCAAGGGTTGCGAAAAAATGTACAGTGACACCTATACATTTAATTCATTTTAAACTTACTTGGTTTAAAAAAACATAAAAACCAAAGGCCTCTTGGTCTAGCGGTATGTGAGTGGCCCTCTAACCTCAAGGTTGTGTGTTCAAGTCTCGGTGGAGACATGTGTGATAGAAATTGTGACTGTGAGTTGTAAAAATTGCCGTTCTAAAAAAAAAAAAAAACGAGCACATAACCTCTTGATAGGGTTTAGGGTTTACTAGTGATCAAGAATGTCAAATACTGTTATATGCTAAATATGATTACTTACTTGAAACTTTATTGCTTTCACAAGTTCCTCTATGACGGTCTTCGTTGTTGGACGCTCGGCTTGAGTTTCTCTCAAACATTGATAAGCAGTTTTTAAGAAGGTGTCCACGGAATCTTGATTGGGTCCATCACTTGAAGTAAAGATGTCTTCATCAGTTTCTTCCAGTAGCTTAAGATCTATCATGTTTTTTATTGTTCCATCATTAAAGCATCGACGCACCATGGGTGCAAGCCCTTTGTCAGTTCTATAGTAGATTGGATCATTGGCTAACCTTCCACAAAAGATCTCAAATAGAACCACTCCAAAAGAGTAAATATCTGATTCTATTTCCAGCTTACCAGTCTTTTCATATTCTGGATCCCAGTACACTTTCGTGTCAATGTTGTCATTGGTAATGGGAGTGCTTGCCTCTTGATTTTCTGGGAGCAATTTGGAGATCCCAAAGTAAGCAATCTTGGCCACCAAATTCTTGCTTAACATGACGTTTGCACTGTTTATGTCACCATGTATTATCCTCTGTTTGCTGTCCATCTTGTTGTGAAGGTGATCGAGTCCACGCGCAATGTCGAGGCACTTGCGTAGACGTTGCACCCATGTAAGCCTAGTGTTATCATTGCCTCTCAAATAATCAGCAAGGCTTCTGTTATAAGCATGCTCATAGACAAGGATCATGTGAGGACCTTCGTCACAAAAGCCAAGAAGGGAGACTATGTTGGGATGCTTGTAACTAGTTCGCATTTCAATTTCTGCAAAGAAATGTTGCTCTTCTTGCCCATTTTCTGTACCAGAAATGCATTTTATTGCTACACTTATGCCCTTCCTAGGCTGATCGCCACTGTTTGCCTCTTTTGAAAGTGAAGTTTTGTTTTCCAGTTGATCAAGGTCTGCTTTGTACACCATACCATATGCGTCTAACCCAATACGATATGTTTCTGCAAAATTCTCGGTGGCCCGAACTATATCACTCAGTTGAAACCTTGAGAGTACTGTGGTTTCCCCCTGCAACACTGCGTGTTAGCAAAGGAGAATGTTGTCTGCTAGTAAATGAGATTTTATTGAAGGTAAAAGGAACTTGTGTCCTATATATTTCATTTTTCTTGCCTTCTTAATATCAAAAGAGTTCTGTTGTCACCAATAAAAAACTTGAACTAAAACTTCTTTCAAACACACTATTCAAGATAGTTATCTAATCGATCACATCATAAAAAAACTCATACACTATTTACTATTCAAGTTTGTGCTTTATGTAGTAATTATATTCTCAAATAACAATGTCAAAAAGCATATTTTTCTCTTTTTGTAAAACATGGACTTACTTGAAATTTCAGTGCATTATAAAGTTCTTCGATGATGACTTCTATTGTTGGACGTTTTGCTTGAGTTTCTGCCAAGCATTGATAAGCAATTTTTGAAAATGTATTGAAAGAATCTTGATTCGGTCCTCTGTTTAGAGTAAACATGTTCTCGACGTCTTCTTCCATCATTTTGTGATCAATCAACTCCTTTAGTGTTCCTTCGTTGAAGCGTCGCCGTGCAATCGGTGCAAGCCCCTTGCTATTTTCAGTAAGGTAAACTGAATCATATGCCAGCCTCCCAGATAAGATCTCAAATAGAACTACCCCGAAAGAGTATATATCTGATTCTTTCTTATATTTGCCTGTAGTTGAATATTCTGGATCTAAGTACACTTCTGTGCCTGCGACAATATTAGTTTGGATAGTGCTTGCTGGCTGATTTGCAGGGTGGAACTTGGAGAGGCCAAAATCGGAAATTTTCGCGATCCAATTCTCATCCAATAAAACATTTGCACTTTTTATGTCTCGATGTATTATCCTCGGTTTTCCCTCCATGTTGGTATGAAGGTACCGTAATCCGTCTGCAATATCAAGACAAATTCGTATTCGTTGATTCCAAGTGAGATTGATCTTTTTTTCAGTGCTTCCTAAATACTCATCTAGGCTTCCGTTCACAAGAAACTCATACACCAGAATCATCTCACGATCTTTACTAGAAAACCCAAGAAGAGAGACCACGTTGGGATGCTTACAACTAGTAAGCAATTCGATTTCTCCCAAAAACCCTACTTTACCTAGCTCATCTTGTCTATAAAAAATTTGTTTTATAGCTACTGTACTGCGCTTTTTGGGTAGTACATCTTTATTCTTCCATTCCATTGGTGACAAATTTTGGATATCTACGTGGTTAAGATCTGCTTTGTACACCATACCGTATCCCCCTGACCCAATACAAAATCTTTTGTTAAAATTATCAGTGGCCAGCTTTATATCACCCAGTTGAATCCTCAAGCGTTCCAAGTCTTGCCTCTGCAAAAATTATATTAAATTAGAACCCGCGTACTTACCTTATTCATCGCTTTCTAGAATACAATTAAGTTATAGATGGCATCCAAAATGAGAAATAACTGGTTCAGAGTTAATTGGCTAGTAGCTAGTATAATCAAACTATATAAGTACACTCTAGACATTCAAATCAATATTGAAGAAAAACTTATTCCAAATATATATATTTAGAATTGAAAGGTAGAAAATTTTCAACAAAGACTAGTACATAAGTTCAAGAAAACATAAATTCAACTAGGTAAATGTCTTCAAGCGATATGATACTGATTTAAAGCAAACAGTGGCGGAACTTGAACGTTTTTCTTGAGGAGGCAGAAATAATTTGAAGTGTAAGATGCAGACAAAGCATTACAAAATACTATTATCTACACCGAAAAAAACAACTTAATGACATTAATCACGAGTGACAGGCTTTTAATCTAGAATTACGGCAACGAAAGATATACACGTCAATTATAGAATGAATCATGCTAGAATGTGTGAGTACTTAAATAGGTCATTAAAGTACAAATACAAGACACAAAACTAAAGAACTGAAACATCACATTATATCATAAATAAATAAATGTGTAAACCTTAACCTTTTCAAACCGATAGTAGAACCAATCACAAAGAAACAATTTGAATACCTTTTAAAGAGTTAGATGAAGGCCGCGAGTGGATGAATAAGATAATGATAAAGTTCTAAATTTTGGACAGGAAAGATACACTCTCAAGCATACTCGCTGTGACTCTGTGTTGCTAACTTCCTACGGCAATTATAGTAAATAATCTTTCTTACCATTAAATATAATACTATTTGACATTAATTGATCACGTTTTTGGGAGGGCCGGGACTCTCCCCCGAACCCATTAAGTTCCGCTATTGGTTCAAAACTTAAAACTCCTTTGGTTCAGGAAAGAATTTGTATTCAACAAATATGGTAAGACAGTGAAAACCAGTGGATATTGTACAAAAAAACAATTTAACATTTTAAATGAAAAACCTTTTTACTCCTGCTTATAAATAAATAAACCTAGCAACAACTTTATTTGCCCATAATCAAAACTGAAACAAATTATTACCTTCAAGCGGTTGGATGATATATCCTCGTCTGCGGAGATTTCCTTTAATCAATTTCCACAATGGAGAATAAATCAATAAACATAAAAACCAATTAGTATGATACAAGAATAATAAAAAAATAACAGTCTTACGATATTTTCATGTTTCCATTGAAGTTCCAACGCTTCTTCAATGTCTTTAACAACTTGATCCATAGTAGGGCGCTGCTCAAGTTCTATCTTCAAGCAGTTAGAAGCCGTTTCATAGAAGATGGTCAATGATTTTGAGTCAATTTGTTTCCTTAGATTAGGATCGATCATCTCACCCAATTTTCCCTCTTGATAATAGTGACTAGCGTTTTCAGCTAGCGATTGAACATCACCTCCTCTACCACAAAGGACTTCAAACATTATCACACCAAACGAATAAACATCACTTTTGGGAGTAACAATTGCGGTTTTTAAATAAACAGGGTCTATGTAGTTGGACGTTCCAAAACGGCGAGAGAAGAAAAGACGATGCCTCCAGCTTTCTGGATATTTTGTGGAAAGTTCAAAACCAGATACCTTGGCTTCCCAATCTACATCTAAAAAGATTTTAGAGCTGTTGATGCCACAATGCATGACATCATAATGGATGTAGCTCAGCGCACGAGCAACACCTAAACATATGTTGAGTCTTTGTAACCATTTCAGAGTGGAACCACTTAGATGTTGATCTAGACTTCCGTGAACTGGATGCTCGTAAATGATGATCTTCTCATCTTCGTCATCACAATATGCAATAACAGAAATGATATTTTTATGCTTAAGACCATATAAGACTTGAAACTCTGTCCAGAATTCAACGTCTTCACGCCCATACTTGATATCTAACCTTCGTGCAACTATATCAATTATTTTTCCAGATTGCTCTATTTGTCCTCTATAATCCTTACCAAATTCACTTTCTCCAATGAGATTTTCATCGGCAAAGTTGCTGGTGGCGGATAGTATTACTTCAAGTTTGATTTGTAGGTCTTCGTATGGCTAAGTAGAAAGAGCCAACAAATTAAGGGGGAAACAAAAAAATGACAAGGATTTATAGTTACAAATATGCATTATTCAATACTAAACCTATCAGGATTTAATGATTTATAATTTTACAAATATGCTAATTGAATTTAATATTAGACGACGTATCACTTTATCAGGATTCAAACCAAGGTTCTCTTCCTATTTGTTTTCTCGGCTTTCTTCTGATCAACTTAACAACCATCTTATCACTTTTATTTATTTCACAAGATGAATCTTATTCAAATAATTTATATGCTTGCAATCAACCATACATTTACACGTATAAAACCTCAAAGGTATTGTATTGATTGTGTCGTAGTTATATGTGTTATACATAAGAATGCGAATCTATATATACTAGTTACATAGAATAACTCACAACTCTAATGGGTACGGCCAATCTATATTATAGAGGTTAGCCCATCTTATCTTTTTCTTTTTTGGGAACGGCAACAAACTATCTCCTAACATATGCACCAGAAATCTATCTCACATGTCCTAAGTAGGACTTGAACCAATAACCATTTGGTTGGGGCTTGGGAAACTTCTCACACATGGAATACCATTGGGACACAAGCCCTTCGGTGCCGTCTAATCTAATTTGGTCTAATAGGCTAATAGCACAGAAGAGCTGGTTGTCATAAGAATATAGTTAGCTTTTTCCTATATTTAAATTGAATAAAAATTTCAGAAAGTGCTTAGAAATTAGAAAACCTTTTATAAAAAAAAAAAACCTTACAAAAAAACCTTAAATGACAGGTTAGATTATGTGATAGCGTGGCGCCCATAGCACTTACACTATTGCAAGTGTCATGGAAAGAGAGAGCTTGGTGGTCTCAACGCATTTTAACACTCTTTGATATGGTAGAAAAAGGGATGTGTCACATTTTCTTTAAGGTTGTCTTGATTTTATGCGAGGGTTACTACGGGGTGTTTGGCTAAGTGAATACTAAGCCACAACAATTGAGAAAATAATTGTCAATCATCAAAAACTTAATAATAGAGGATAGATCAAGGTTGTCTTGATTTTTTATTTAGAACGGCAATTATCAACGTACTATCTCACAATATTTATACCACAAACTATCTCACATGTCCTAAGCAGGATTAGAAACCGCAACCATATGATTTGGGAGCTTCTCTCATAACATGGGTAGCATTGGGACACAAGCCGTTTAGTAAGGTCGTCTTGATTTTAAATAGGAGATGTTAAGGGATTTTTGGGTTGATGAATACAAGATGGAAGGGTTCCAAAGGATTCATCAGTAGTTGAGAAAATAGTACTCGAATACTTATTATTATTACTTAAAAGCTCCTTTACGATAACTAGATTAAGGGGGTGTTTGGGATTGCTTATTGAAAATAGATTATGCGTTTTGAAAATGAATAATCAGATAATCAACAATTAGAAAACGTGATTTTGAGAAATAGTGTTTGGATTTGATTATGTTGTTTGAAATAGCAATAATCCGATTATCAATTTTTTTAGTGTTTGGCAAATCAGATTATTTGTTTAGTTAATAAGTAAAATGACTAACATAGACCCATTTTAGTTTTTCTCTATTTTAAAAATGAACTAAGTAACTCCTCACTTACTTTTTCAAAACTCCATTTTGGAAGCTTCAAAACGCAAATAATCACTTTTTTCCTTTTATTATCCAAACACTGGGGGCGCTTGGTAAAACTGAGGGGAATGGGAATGGGTAAGGGTAAAGGAATACAAAGGAATGCAATGAGCATTCCCTAGTATTATCATTACCATTATTGGTGCTTGGTTAATATAAGTTGCGGTGGTGATTGGAGATGGTGGCAACAACGGCTAGGGTGATAGTCAGGTCGCGACGATGACGATGTTGGTAGGGGAAGCAATAATGAAAATTAGTGGCGGCTAGTGGTGGTTGAGGACGGCTGCCGTTACAACAGACGATTGCAGACTTGTGGTAGTCGGTAGAGGGGGCGAATCGGAGGTGAAGATGGGTGGTTTTTGGGTGGTTATTGACGGTTGGTGGTTGCGATAAGCGGTTGTGGTATATGGTATAGGTAGCGACGTGATGTGGAGGTTGTGGCAGTGGTGATGATCGACGGTGTGGTGGTGGTAGTGGTGGCGCTATCGGTGCCGTTAATAATGGTGGTAGAGTGTGGTCGTGGCATCGGTAGAGGTGTTGGTCACTGATGGACAAATACACACTTGAATCCATGGTGAGGTGGTAGCGGCCGGTGGCAGTAGTGGTGGTGGTGGCGGCGGTGGAGAGTGGTGGTAGCGTTGGGAGGTGGTATCGACAATGGTGGTGGTGAGTGATGGTGGTGGTAGCTGCAGACACAATCTATTACCTCGAATCCATTACCCTCAATTTACACGGGAATGGTTCATTACGCAGTAATGGGTAATGGGTAGTAATGGGTAATGATTACTTATATATCTCCTAACCAAACACAATTATTCAATATCATTCCCATTCCCTACCCCCTAAAACGTCTAACCAAGCACATAGCTTATCTTCATTTTAAAAATGAAATAAGTAAATAATCTAGTTCCAAACGCAATCCCCTGGTAACTAGATTTGCTTATTTTGTAGAAATGAAAAATACAAAATACGACAACCAAAAAAGTAAAATTTGAAAAATGAAAAAGAGATAGAATATCACCTTTTCGATACGACGACGGGCAAGATCAATAGTATATTTAAATCGCCGTTCTGCATTCAGAACTAAGGCCGCTTGTCGCCACCTCTTTAGTCTATTATCTACGTTCGTCTTCGTGGCCGGAGGAATATGAAATGGGCCCAAATCATGTTCCATTTTTTTTGGCGGTTAATCCACCTTTTCCGTTGCCCAAATCTTCGCATGTGTAGACGATCTAATAGAAAGTGAATAAATATTAAAAAGAGTGTTGAAAGCCAACCAAAATGTAACACATGTCTCTCATCTTAAGGGCCCGTTTGGTCGGGTGTTTTTTTTTTTTAAAGTAGATTTACATGTATATTCTTTTTAAAAATCAATATTACATAAATATCTTCTGTATTTACAAAACTGTCTTTTTTAATTTTATAAATTCTTCTTAAACTTTTGTAATTACATAAACATCACTCTCAACCATATAAATGTACTCATATATATTAAAAAAAAAAATCACATTTGATATTAATTATAAATTTTGAAACTATTTTCACCTCTTTTACTTTTATCATAATAATATTGTTCATATTATTTTTAGTGTCAAATGATGAAAATAATCATAATATAATTACAAAAATTTATATATAAATATGAAAAAAAACATAATGCTCGTATATTAATTTGTTTATATTTATTTTTTGGTATCGAGTAATAATAGACCATATGAATTTTAATATTTGAGGAATATATATTGGCGATACTAGTTATCAGGTCAGAAAGAGGCCTGGCCCGTAAGCTGGCCCTTTAAAAAGACATTACTTTTACTATAATTGTTTGCTAAAGATGTTGATGTAGTTATAAACTGTAGAAATGATATTGACGTAATTATTAAAGTAAAAAGGATATTAATGAAATATTAAACTTTCAGAAAGATATATATATATATATAAATGCCTATTCTTTTAAAAACCAAGTTTTGAGTTCAAATACTATGTTTGATGTGCTCACATGGGATTGAAAATTGGGGCTCACCACCATGTTTAAAGGCATTTACAAAAGTATTATAAAATGTGAGAATTATACAGTAAGGTGTCGTTTGTTTATTAAGAGGCTCTGGATCTGAATTTGATTCGCACATCTGAATCTGAATCTGCGGCGAAAATGTCTGAATCTGATTGAAATTAAAATTGTTTATTTTTTTAAAACGTCTTAATAGTTTATTAGCACAACCAGAGGCATTAAGATCTCTTTTCTATGTCTGGTTCATCTAAATGTTTCTACCTCTTGTTGCCTCTAAATAAAAATTAAAAAACAAACACACTTAACATTTAAAAGCTCTAACTATTAAGAGCTTTAATCTAATAAAAGGCTATTAAGACTTTTATTTAAGAAAACAAACAACACATAAATCTCTGACAAACCCCACATGTTTTCGTTTTCCATCATTTTAATTGTGTGACTTATTAATAACCACACATTCATTTTATTTAATTTACATTTCACATTTAATTAATTAAAAGTATATAAATTTTAAATTCTAATTTTAACCCAATTTAAAACAAACACTTATTATCATAATATATTTTCTTTTTAACTTAAACTAAATTTTAATATTATCCTAAACTCACTAACAAAACAAACGCACCCTAAAATTATGTAAAAGGAATCGTCAAAGGGTATAACGGTCATTTTATATTTTTTATATTTCAAATCTTAAACTTGAAAAAAGAAAAAGACGAATTTGATTAAAATCCATACCTTCAAGGCTTCAATTTACTTATAGGAAACATTTTTTAAAGACATATTTAGTCATATACAATTGCACAAGTGTTCAACTATACTACATGCTTGACATGTGTCATTTGAAGATACATTTTTTAACTATTTTTGGTCTCACACATGTTCCCCCTAACAAGAACAAAAAATTTCCTATTATCTTGTCAAATGATCAACTGACGACTTCAACCACCAAGTGATAAACTGTGTGAATACTTTTTCAATTTTCAAAAAAAATACACTGACAAGTTGAGCATTTGATGATTGAGCACTGTCGATTGATCATTTGAAAAGTACTTTTTATTGGACACTTGTTAACTTTTAAGTGGTAATGACCAAATCCGTCTAAAATTTGAACCTAGTCCATGGATTGGTTATTAAATACTCAAAATGACCAAATCAATCGTTAGCCCAACTTCAAATGCAAATAAATCTCTAACGGCGAACTTTTAGAAAAAATGGTTTTCACCATAATTTATAAAATTTAATCTCTTTAATATGGTATAAATCATGTTAAAAATCTCGCAATTTTTTTTCACATATAAGAGGTCTTGATTTTCTTGATCTTTTTGCAATTTTCGACTCTATTTTTAAGCTTCAAAACTACCGAATTACACAAAACTTTAAATGTAGAAGTTGTTGTATATGGTTCAGTGTTTACATAAAAATTTAATCACTTAAATTCGATGTCATATCGTTAAAGTTGACATTTTAATCATATTTATTGCACACAAGGTGTCTGATAAAATGTCTAGCTTAGACTTTTAGTATTAATTTTGAGTTAAATGCATTATATTTATGAGCGACTAACCATCCTATTAATGTTAATATAAATGTTATTCATATGTGTTCATCAATTAATCTTGTTGTCTAGTAGTTAGTCTTGTTCATCGGTTAGTGTTGTTCATCAGTTCATCAACAAGACTAATGAACTGATGAACAACTCTAAGCGATGAACAAGTCTAACTGATGAACAATGAACAATATGAAGATTAACGTTATCTTGTTCATCTGTTAGTCTTATTCATTAGTAGTTAGTGTTGTTCACCGGTTCATCAAGAACACTGATGAAGTGTTAAACAAGACAAAATGATAAACAAAATGTAGATTGATGTTGTCTTGTTCAATAGTTGCTAGTCTTATTTGTTAGTTCATCAACAAGATTAATTAATTGATGAACAAGACTAACCGATGAACACTTATGAACATCATGTAGATTGATTTTCTCTTGTTCATCAATCTTGTTTATTCCTAGTTAATCTTGTTCATTGGTTATTGTTGTTCATCGGTTCATCAACATGAATGATCAATTGATGAACAAAACTAACACTAACTGATGAACACTAATAAACAACATGTAGATTGATGTTATTTTATTCTTAGTTAATCTTGTTCATCAATTAGTATCGTTCATCAGTTCATCAACAAAATGATGAACACAAAAGTTCAAGAAAAGTGATGAACACTTACGAACTACATGTAAATATCCATTAATAAAAAGTGTTGTTTATCAATAAAAAAAGTTGTTCATCAATAAAAAATCTTGTTAATCAGTTAGTCTTAATTCATCAATTGGCCGTGCTCGTCGGTTACTGTTGTTCACCAGTCTTGATCCATGTTAATCACAATTCAAGTTTTTCATAAACCATGTTGTTCATCATCACATATGACTAAAACCTCATCTTTAACGTGTGATATTTCACTCATATGATATCGGATTTGAGTTATTCAAAAAGATGAGTAAAGATTGACGTAAAATCTATAACTTTATGTTTTATAATTTTTCTAATTTGAATTTAATGTTGGTCAAATTTATGGACAAACATGTAATAAACACAATGCGTACATTTTGTAAAAAGTAAAATAAAAAAAATCACTTTTTGAATCTTACATAAATATAATGATTAGTGGTGCGTTGTTGTACAAAAATTTGTGTATTTAACTCAATTTTAACAATAAAAGGCTAGACTAGACGTTCATCAAACATCATGTGTGTAACAAATATGACTAAAGTGTCATTTTTAACGCATCATATCTCACTCACATGACATGGAATTCGAATGGTTCGAATTTACGGGTAAATTATGGCAAAAAATATACAACTTTCGTTTTTCAAGTTTTGTGTAATTCGCTTTCTAATGTAGAAAAGATTAGAGCTAAAATGCCGAAAATTTCAAGAAAATCATAACCCGCTATAAAAGTTGGAAAAAAGTTGCGATTTATATATCAAAATGTTTATCCATTTAAAGAGAATTGAATTCTGGAAAAGATGGTGAAATCGGTTGATGTTGTATAGTATGAGCCCGACCCCCGGGTACTACCTGTATCCAATCCATCATGAATGGGTTGGAGGGAAACGACATGGGCCCATGAGGCCCAATGGGAGGTTGTTGCACGTGGTCTTACGTGGGTCACACGTTGACCGTACGCGTACACTCTCCTTATTTAGAAGACAAGGCTCCTTGTATAGATGGTAAATATCCTCTCCTTGGGCCGCACCATTCGGTAAGCCCGACTAAGGTTTTATCGGCTACATAAGGAACCCCTTAGGTTCCACAAAGGTACGATTCATTGCAATATCTAAACCCTCACCGATTACTACATCACGAACCTATTACTTACTCTCACGCCAACGTCTAATCGTGGGAGACAATCCCACGGTAAGCCTAACATGTTTTCTCTTAGTGTACATGGTCCTCGTTACAAGTTCACTTGGTGCAAGAGCCTGAGTCCCAACACTCGAATTAAACCTAATTCGGGCAAACCGTGGTCCATCCAACTTTTTGTATCAACAAGTTGGCGCCACCCGTGGGACCCTACACTAAACTCTGAAACATGACTAAGACGGGAGCGTCTTCCGACCATCGGACCACGACTGGCAAGAAAGCACTGTCTAATGAGGCACTCATTGTATCCACTCCATGGACCTTTAGGACAACCAGTGGTCCAACAATCGGAATCCGATGAACAAGCCGCTTCAAGTGGCCAATTCGTCGTTCATGGACCCTACGCCGACAACAACTATAGATACTCCAGAATCGGCGATGGTAGTACCACCGCCACAAAGGGAAACCCGGCATCAACCGGATGCGAAAGGAGATGAGAGATAAACTTCTGAATATTCGGGCAAATCAAGGGGCGCAAAGCCCTAGAGGCCCCGGACGATAACGACCAATGCACGCCTGCCCTTGAAAGGTTAGACGATCCCCAAATGTGAAGGAGTACAAACCTGGATTCCCGGAACCAACGACCCATAAAGGGTCGCCGTAATCGAAATTGTAGATGGCATATTGCAATTTGCAAGGAAAAGGTTGTCTTGGTGGTAGTTAATGAGGAGAGACTAAGAAAAATATTATGAACGACAAGAAACAAAGACAATATTAAGCACCACCACTAACATAGTAACATCACCTCCGGTTCACGGTTCATCAGTCGAAGAAGAGTGAAGGGAAGAAAAGAGCCGAATTTCTTGGCTACTCAAAACATCTTTGAGAGTCTAACAAACCTAGGTAATTATTGCCAAAAGTACATACATATGACCTGGCATAGATTGAAAGATATACTACCTCCGTCCTAAAATTATAATCCATCTTTCCTTTTCGGGTTGTCTCAAATTAATTGTCTACCTCTAAAAATAGGTAGAAAGTTTATATCGAGATTAATATATTACCCTTTTAGTTAAAATTATAATTACAAACTCTAAAGATATTTTAAATTAATTGGTTAACGATAAAACTGTCTTTATGCCAAAAGTAATAGAGAAAGTTATAAAGGTGATACTTTTCTTAAACTGTGTATTTTTTATCGGTGGACAATAATTTTGGGACGAATGGAGTATGTTTCTAGTGAAAGTGGAATTAAGTGCATTATGTACTTCACGTTGAAAACGAGCAAAAGATAAGGAAGCAAGTCAGCAACCAATATGATTGGAAATGAATCCTCCACATTGCACAAGTTTTAAGAAAAGTGTAAGAAAAATAATAAAATGACTAATAAGCCCATGTACTTGTATGCTAAAGTATGACTTCTTAGTGGGTGACATGTACACTAGCAAAGGGTACTAGTGGAAAGTTACACATATATTTTTACTATTTTAGGTAGTGGACATTTATTTTGGGACATACAAAACTAGAAAGGTGGACACTTATTTAGGGACGGGGGGAGTAAGTGTTTTGGTATGTCAAAACTCGCAAGCTAAGACACATACGAAAACAAGATGAAGGAAAGCAGTGAAACCTCGGCAAAGAAACCGAGTGCTATAGTGAAAACATATAAAGCAAAACTGAGAAAGGAGCACGACAATATTCCTTAGGGTGATGGCAACTGTTCACGTATGTCTCTGGCCAAACGTCTCCGGACACCGCATATCTTCGACATATGATTGAAGGCACCACATTTAATGAATCGACATGTAGACGTCTAGCAATTAATGGCAAGTAACATAGGGACTGGCAAAAGGTAAAGCAAATCGCTCCTTTACCCAGAATACATCGATTTACCCAATAGGCAAATCGATACACCGCCGCCCTGGCCACCAAATCCCACGATTCAAGGAAAGAATATTACCTCGTGCTCAGAACCTAATCTAGTGATGTGACTATGCGTCCAGGTTTACTTAATGAAGTAGTATAAATACTTCTCATATTTATTTCACACACATCTCTTCTTTAGCATTCACTTTTTACTTAAATAAAAACCTTCGGTATTCCAAACCGGATACCATATCCATGATTGTTACTTACTCTCACACCAGAGCTTGGTCTCGGGGTCAAACCTGGGACGAGGCTAACGTGCGTTGCTTTGTGTTCACAGGTTACATACTTGGATACAAACTACCCACGAACTAGTTGTTGAGGTTGAATTCTCTAGTATATAAGCATCTAGAGAATTTTGCTTCAACATTTGGCGCCATCCGTGGGACCTAACACTCGAATCTACACAAAGCTGCTACTAATGACAGGCCCTTCGGGTGACAGGTCTCCTATACATGTATCGCCCGAACGCGAAGTTACCAATGGGAAAGACAATACAGAATCGCCTTCGATACTGCAAAAAAAATCCTGGAAAGCATGAGTGTCCTTCAAGTCCTGGTCGAGCGTCATAATGTCGCAGGTAAAAAACCATCAACGCCCATGAAGCTAGTGTTTGATGAAGAAACACAAGAAACTCAAAAGGACAAGATCGAGACATAGAAAACTCACAAAACACTGACGGGCCGATAGATGACTTGCAAAGCCTTTTAAAGACATTGTCTCGTCATCATTCACATAAAGAATCATAGAATTATCTTCTCTGGAGCACATCTTACCCGCCACCATTAACTTATACACCAGTGCCACTGATCTCAATGATCATATCGCCCGCTTCGCACGGGTAGCCAATTCTGGAGAATGGACCATGTCGGTCTGGTGTCATTTCTTCCAGCAGACGTTGGACGGAGCTGCAGGAGGATGGTTCAAAAGGTTGCCTCATGGGAGTATAGATAATATGGACAAATTGAAAGATCATTTTTTAGAAAGGTTTTCTCTGAGGAGGAAGAGTCTCAAAAGTCCGATGGAAATCACTGTTATTACCAAAAGAGCACACAAATCGTTGGCGACCTTCAAGGAAAGATGGACGGATGAAGCTAGTTACAAGGGGTGCTTGAGGTAATCAAAATATCTGCTTTTATAACCAGAGCAAAGTGCACCGAGTTGTCTCAACGTTTCTCGGATGATACACCAGAAACAGTCTCTGGATGATGAAAAGGGTGGATGACTTCATTAAGTCGGAGGAAGTTTTTCGAAACACCGAGCTGCCACACGGAGAAATAGGCGACAAGAGTGCCAGATTCGGCAAACAAGATAAGTATCCCTCATTTGGATCCCACAATCACAATAGAAATTGTCATAAGATTGATTATAGGTCTAAACCTACCTTTTCCCCATATGTAGTTCCCACAAACCAAAATGTTGGAAGAATAACTCCCTATCAACGCCCCGGTTTAGAATCATTGACAAAGTTTCCCAAAGAGATTTTGGCAACCGAACTACAGTTACAGCTGCCTCAGCCCACACCAACCAAAGGAATTGTTCGCGTAACATCCTCATTTTTTATCATATAGCAGCGAAAGCTAATCTGGGGTGTTACTATCAAGGAATCATAGTCACAATGATAGAAAATGCTCAAAGAGACATTTTATTAAAAACTTACGTTATCATTCATTTATTATTCAGAGTTAACAAAAAAACTGTACATACACTATACATTACAGGTTCCCAAAGATTTAGTTTTATTCTTTAGAATGATAACTTTTCAAGACACCACCATCCGCAACTCGCCAGTCTTCATTCTCCTGAAATATATGCTTACAAATCAACACAAAGGTTGAGTGAATTCATAGGTTTAAACAACATTTGAATACAAGTATGATCCCAGGGCTACAGTGTTATACACCCTATTTTTAAATTCATTGATTCTTATTGCACTAGCTCTCACCCCGCTGCTTGACATAACAGAAAACCAACAAATTTCCCTTATGCATGTAGTTTGCCGGAAACCTGAGTTTAGAAAAATAAAGCACGTCTGTTTAGCCTAGGTAGGAACCAATTGGCATTCCAACAAGTGTGACTTGCCCATATAGGAGATGTCCGTCTCCAATAGTACTATTTACAATGTTAGCGCTCATTTCTAGAATGATTAACGGTTACGATTGAAAAGGGACTTAATGGTAATAAGTAAACGTAGTGTCAATAATCATAGTAGGTGGCATACAAAAACACTTGTATTCCAATTTTAGCATATATCCCCCTCACGGGTTTTCAAATCATTTATAATCTTTCAAAAGTGAGGCTATGAACTCACCTTAGACTATAAAGTCTTGAATTATTCTGAAACAACCAATCACAACTTTCTCACGGAATTTGAGTTGACACACAAATATGTATATATATCAAGTCGTAACCTCTGAGTTCAATTTCTTTATATAGTAATTTGTATTTTTCTTTGATTCACATATTTTAGGTTTATAGTATATTGTTCGGGCCATTATACTCAGAAGCCATTCTATAAATGTTTGAGGGGCGATGACACTTTAAATCGTAAACCCAACCACTCAGTCAAAAAGTAATATCAAGATGAAACATCTTTGTATAAAGTTCCCTACTAGCATGACACATAGTATATTATTACACTTTATGTCTTTAGTTTTAATATTGACAAAAATAGTCCTTATAGTTATAGTTTGGCATAATTATACTTTTAACCCTTATAGTATAGTTTTAATATTTACAATTCAACCCTCAATATTTACCATTAGGGACTCAAACTTTCCAATATTTATTATAATAGTTTTAAATTTCACAAAATGACACTTTTGGCCTAAAATATTAAATACTTTTAAAAATGACAGTTTTGGTCCCTATACTTGTAAAAATCATATAACATCCTCAAAAATGTACCAAATGATCTAGGATTTGAGAACAAAGTTTCAAAAGTCATTTATAATCATAATAAAAACATTTCTCCAGAATTATAGCTTTTGAAATGGGTTTTTTTCTCATCATTTTATGTAAAATACAAAATTAGGGTTTTAAGAAATCTTTAGCTTATAACATTCATTTAAGATGATCAAATGGTCTAATTTCTTTTAGATTAGTTTACTAACATCATTTTGGCATTATAAAAAGTATAAGATTTTATTATAACAAGATCAAAGCTTGGTTAACATAGAAATTACCTAGGTAGCTCCAAAATGGCTCCTTATGGCTTCCTATGAACACAACTTGCTATCAAAGCTTCAAGAGCTTCAATGGATTCTTTCTCGACCTAGTTTCTGGTCATATAAGTGTCCTAGAGTATACGTAGAAGTGGAATTGAAGAATGGGTAGGAGTTACTTAAGAAACGGTGTGCGAGTTCTAAAGTGGTCTCTTCGCCCCTATTTATATCAATTCCAACCCTTAGGCTCCACGTCTTAGCCTGAAACGTGTAACAAGGATAGATTAGTGACTAAGGATAGCTAGTGAAGGTCTATACTAGTTTTTAGACTCTAGGATGAAAATATCTTGAACTTGTGGCTAAAATCCTACACGGCATAGTATTGATAAGAATAAGGATGTGGAATCTACAAGGAGATGATGCACCTACTTGTTGTCACTTGTAAAATATCCTAAAACATCCTAAATATATTATCTAAGGTTTTAATTTAGGAGGGAAAGTGTTTAAATAGGTCTTTGGAGGGAAAATGTAAAACCGAGTCCTAAATTAGGGCTTGTAACTTATACTTTGTAATTTTGGTGATTAGGGACTTAGGAATGTGATTAGTGAATTATTAGGGTTTATTTAGGGTTTAGACATTTTAATTAATAATTTTAGATCTTTGGTTTGAAGTTTAACAAAGGTTTGATGTGAATTTGGGAAGAAAACTTATGTGGATTAGGGTTTCTAGTGATCTATGGTTAAGTCTGAGTAAAACTCATTATTTTACTTTTAGCTACTGATGTAAACTTAATTTATTTCCTAGAAATTGTGTTTTAAGTGTCCAATGAGTTCCCACACTTGGTTTAATAGCTTATTCTAAATAAACATGTCTAAAGAGTGAAAGTACCTATTTTGACCTAATTTACAAGTCATGCATTAAAATCTTGTACCTTGTGCTCAAGGATACTTGTAAATTGTCTTAAAATAATCTTATAACCTTAATGAAATGCTATAAGTTTTTGTAGACTTGTCCTAAAATACTAGGTAGTGATTCTATGTAGATTTCTTAATATAAGGGTTTGTAGGTTACTAATCCTAATAACTTTCTATCTTGTGTGATTAGTGTGTATATCATAATGTAAGCTTATTCTAGGTCTTATATAGTATGTTTATGAATTAAAGGGTTTCTACATTCTTAGTTTAAGGGTTTGTATAGGTTAATCATATCTTAGGGATAATTAAGTGAGCCTAAGATCCTATGCTTTGATAACTTGTACTTTATGCTTTATTAATTTTTAACTTGGCTTGAGATAAATGTATTAACTTATTATGATACTTAGTTGAGTTTTATAATTAATTGCAAAATATTAGACTTCTATTCAATGTGAAATGGATTTTATATGCTAATCTTGGTTACTAGGTCATATACTTGTAATTAGCTTTAGATTAGTGAATATTAGTGTTTTGTGATCTATTATCTCTCCTTTATATGGTGGATTATAATTAGTATAGTTTATTTGATAATTGTACATAGATATTGTGTAGTTATATTTCTTGGAACATTGGTTTATAAAGGATTTATAGGGTTTCTATGGTTCTTTAGTAGTTTAGGGCATCCTTGTGATAGTTGAATTGTTCTTATTCGTAGTATATACATATTGTTACTTTTAGAACTCAGACTTGATACATCCTATTGTTTACAACATATATGCATATGTTGAAGTGGCAATTGAGATAGTGAGACTCCATATATTCCTCAATTCAGTCATATATCATAGAAAAATGAAAAAAATTCTTGCAAATTATTCTCTTTATTTATTTATCAAATGGGCAATTACATATTTTTTGATATTACATTAGCCAAACTACTGGATGTTATAGTCTCTTCCCCTTATTTTAAATATCGTCCCAAGATTTAGCTAGAAATAGGATTATTAAGAAGAAAATAGATTCGGATATTTAGCTCGAATTTGATCTTCACGTTCCCAAGTATACTCAGGTCCTCTTTTCGAGTTCCATCGTACCTTAACTATTAGGATACGACTCTGCTTCAATCGTTTGATCTCTCTATCCATGATTTCCACAGGTTCTTTTACAAAATTTAACTTATCATCGAGTTGAAATTCTTTCATCGGTATGATGAGAGATTCATCAGATAAAAATTTCTTCAGATTTGAAACATGAAAAGTATTGTGAACATTACTAAGCTCTTCAGGAAGCTCTAGTTTATATGCCACGGGGCCAATTCTTTTGATTATTTTGAATGGTCCAATATACCTTGGATTCAATTTCCTTTTCTTTTCGAATCGAATAACTCCTTGACGAGGTGAAACTTTCAACAGAACACGATCTCCAACTGAAAATTCCAAAGGTTTACATCTAGTATTGGCGTAACTCCTTTGTCAATCTTGTGCAACTTGTAATCATTGTCAGATTTGGAAAATCTTTTCAGTAGTTTCATGTATTATTTCTGGTCCTGTTAGTTGAACATCTCCAACTTCAGCCCAAAAAATAGGCGATCGACACTTTCTTACATAAAGTACTTCGAAAGGCGTTGCTTTAATACTAGCATGATAACTATTGTTATAAGAGAATTCTACTAGAGGTAGGTGTTTGTCCCATCCTTTTCCAAAATCTATTACGCAAGATCTAAGCATATCTTCGAGAGTTTGAATCGTCCTTTCACTTTGTCCATATGTTTGAGGATGATATGTCGTACTCGTGTTTATTTGAGTTCCTAAGGTATTTTGCATCGATCTCCAAAATACAGATATAAAGCGACTATCACGATCTGAGATGATAGATACAGGCACTCCGTGTTGAGAGATTATCTCCTTGATGTACAATCTCGTAATAGTTTCCATACTATCGGTCTCTTTAATAGGAAGAAATTGTGCAGATTTAGTAAGACGATCAACAATAACCCAGATGGTGTCATGTCCATTTGATGTCTTAGGTAACTTAGTCACAAAATCCATCGTAATTCTTTCTAATTCCATATCGGAATCTCTGGTTGTATCAATAGTCCGGATGGATATGATTGCCTTCATATTAGGCCACCAATAGAGTTTCTTCAGATCTTGATACATCTTGTTGGAAACCAGTATGTATAGAATACTTCGATTTATGAGACTCGTGCATAACCAAATCTCGTAAATTACCATAGGCAGGTTACCAACTACAATTCTTAATACAACGAATTCCATCTTGACGAACTTTAAATTTTTTATCCGTTCCTCTCAACTTCTTATCTTCTACATTCTCTATCGTAAGTACTTCTTCTTGAGCTTCGAGAAACTGGGTAGGTAACTTCGCGAAAAGAGTTATCATTAATGACTTAACTTGTAACGGCTTAATACGATCCTTTCGATTCAAGGCATCCGTTACTACATTGGCTTTACCTGGATAATAACAAATTTCACAAACGTAATCAACAAGTAACTCTAACCAATGTCTCTGTCTCATATTTAATTCTTTCTAATAAAGAATATATTGAAGACTATTATGATCAGGAAATACTACACACTTCGTACCATAGAGGTAATATCTCCAGATTCTAAGAGCAAATACCACCGCTCCTAATTCTAGATCATGGGTAGTATAATTCTTCTCATTAGGTTTAAGTTGCCTTGATGCATAAGCAATAACTTTATTCCTTTGCATAAGCACTGCTCCCATTCCTTGTATAAATGCATCATAGTAAACGATAAATTCATCGTTACCTTCTGGTAATGTTAGGATAGGTGCTTCACACAACTTTTGTTTCAACAATTGAAAAGTTATCTCTTGATCATTTCCCTAGACAAATGGTTTGTTCTTCTGAGTCATTTCGGTCAAAGCTTTAGCAATTTTTGAAAAACCTTCGATAAATATTCAATAATATCCAGCTAATCCTAAGAATTGTCTTCTTTCTATTGGCGTAACAGGTCTAGTCCAATTCTTTACCGCTTCAATCTTTGCAGGATCCACACAAATACCTTGGCTATCAATGACATGCCCTAGAAATTGCACAACATTGATCCAAAATTCGCACTTCGAAAACTTAGCATACAACTCCTCCTTCTTAAGTAATTCAAAAATTATACCAAGATGTTTGGCATGTTCTTCTCTATTACAAGAGTAAATAAGTATAACATCAATAAACAAAATTTCAAATTTATCCAAGTAAAGGCTTACACATTCTGTTCATGAGGTCCATGAAAACAGCTGGTGCATTGGTTAAACCAAAAGGCATTACTTGAAATTCATAATGTCCGTATCGCGGCCTGAAAGCAGTTTTAGGAATGCCATCTTCCTTAACTCTCAGTTGATGATAACCTAAATGTAAATCAATCTTCGAATATACGCTTGATCCTTGAAGTTGATCAAATAAATCGTCGATTCTGGGTAATCGGTAACGATTTCTTTATAGTAAGTTTGTTTAACTCACGATAATCGATACACATCCTAAAAGATCCATCTTTCTTTTTAACAAATAAGACTGGAGCTCCCCACGGCGGTATACTTGGTCGACAAAAACCTCGATCAGTTAACTCTTGAATTTGACTTAACAACTCTTGCATTTCCGAAGGTGCTAACCGATAAGGCGCTTTAGCAACTGGTGTCGCTCCTGGTATCAAATCAATTTGGAATTCAACTTGACGCATATGCGGCAAACCTGGTAATTCCTCTGGAAATTCTCTAACTATCGGAATATCTTCTAATTGCTTCTCTTCTTCTTTCTTCTCTATTACTTGAACTAGGAAAATTTGACTACCTCGAGATACATACTTATTTACCTTTAAGCACGATATGAGATTTAGTCGAGTTCCACTTCGATCACCATAGCCAATCAAAACTTCACCGTTAATAGGAATATGAACGGATTTCTCGTCACATAGGATTTTAGCATGGTATTTAGATAACCAATCCATCCCAATGACTACGTCAAAACTACCGAGCTTAATTGGAATAAGGTCGATATTAAAGGATTGACGTAATAAAGTAATGATACATCCTCGAATAAGGGGATTAGTGCTAACTATTTTTCCACTGGCTATTTCTATATCATACTTAGTATTCAAAGAAATAGTCGGAACATCTAATTTAGCAGCAATTTTAACAGATATGAAACTTATATCAGCTCCTGAGTCAAATATTACTTTAACTAGACGTTGATTTAGATGAAACATACCCGTAACCGTATTCTGGTCTTATTGAGTATCGTTTAGCAAATATGCTTTTCCTCGGCTATTGCTCTCTTTACGGCACTCATTCTTCAGATGCCCCTTTTCTCCGTAGTTATGGCAAATTTTAGTTATAGAAATTTGATTACTTCTAGTAGCTACTCCTTTACCTCTGCAGTTTTTTGTCTGATGTTGTAAAACCCGCATGCTTTTACCATGAACAGTACACTTAGTAACGTACGTACATATTAAAAACTTTCCTTTTATAGCATGAACACGTGTCACGATTAGTAATTACAGAAGTTATGTACGTATTATTATTACGACAAGTATTAAGTACGTGTTAGTACACGATAATTATTATCAATAATAATTATAACCACGAACATGAAATCATGAACGTAAAAATCACGAACACGTAACCACGTACTAATCAATATTATACGATTTATATCGTTATATACAAATATTTAAAACACATTAAATAATAACGTAACACGTAAACACGAACACACGAACACGTAATAAAATAGACACGAGAAAGGCTTCGGGTTTCCCTTTGTGGGCCCTACAAGCCGCGACACAAGAGAAGAGAGGGGCCCAGCCGATGATTTGTTTTATTAAAAATAATAAAAAGGGAAACTAGACATTTACAGAGTTCTCACAAAATTGCAAAAACCCTAATCTCTTGTCTCTCTCCCTTGGCCGACGGCAACAACACCACAAGGGGGTGTTTGTTTGATCTTGATTAATTAATTCAAGGAGTGTGTTCGTGTAATCATTCTCCATTCTTTTCACGCATTGGTAAATCCGTAAACCCCTTTTGTTTTTTTTTATTTAATTAAGTGAAACATGAACATGTAATTAAATAAAAACATGGATAAAAACATGTCATGGGATCAAGGGGTAAAGATCAAGGGTGGTTTCGGGTTGGTTGTTTCGGCCGACACACAAACCGAGATCCCCATGGCTCTCGGCGTGTTCTTGTCACGACCACCAACCGAGATCTAGATCTCGGTGGTGTTTGATTTCGGTTGACAACAGGACAAGGCACCCCGACATGCGTTAGGGGTGTCCTTGTGGGTTATATGGGTCTTGAAAACAAGCAAACCAACACCACCGGCTTAAGCCGGTGGCTAAATTGGTCAAGCGGGGGGAACCGCAGTGCGCGTAGGGAAGACCACCGGCTAACTGCCGGTGGGAACTCTTGTGGTCAGCGGCTAGCCGAGAAGCAGGGGAACCACTGGCTTAAGCCGGTGGCAGCATAATGAAAGCAGGGCAACCGACTCAGTTGGTTTGCCACTGTTTTTAGGGGTGTTTGGTTCGGACCGGTTCACGGGTTTTCACGGGTCCGGTTCACGACTTGTTTAATTAATTACACGGGTCCGGTTCATGGCTAAATTTTACAAGCTTGATTAATTTTTACAAGAATATAATTTTACAAGTTAATTGAATTAATTTAACATCGCATATAATTAATTTAATTAAAACATGAACTTATGTTAATTATTATTTATTTAATAATACATGTTATAACCTAAGTATTTATCTATTTAAATTAGACTATAGTATTAATTAATTATTAGAACATGAAATATAATTAATTAATAATCATGACTTAGGTTAATATTAATATAGTATTAATACATGTTTTAACCTAAGTATTTTTATACACTTTAATTTAATTAAATCATGCTTATATTTAATTAAATCGTATAACCTATAGTTATTTAATTAACATAATATTATTAATAAACTATAATATAACTACATGACTTATGATATTAATTCAGCTTAATTCTAAATATGGAAAATTTCTAATTTAGGAAACTTACTATTGTTGGAAACTTTCTATTTTTAAAAACTAATCTATTTTAAGAAGTTAATATATTTTTGGAAACTTTCTATTTTAGGAAACCTGCTATTTTTAGAAGGTTACTTGTTATTACACAACAAGTATAATAATACAAGAAATACAAGTAATACTTAATCATAATATACAAATACATGATAAACACAACATAACGTTAAAATCAGTAAAACAAGACATGAACATATAAAACAAGCTAAGACATGATAAAGCCAGTTACCTACTCAGTAACCAGAATACTTATACACGTATACTATTTATGTAGCATTAGTGAGATCGAAGTAGTACTCTCTTCCGTTCCTCTTCTTCGTTCACTGGACATAAGGTGCGGACTTCCCGTCCTTTTAGTATGGACATACTTTCCTTATTAGGATTCCCCGTTTGCAGCCAACTGTTTTCCCAGTATTTGTTTTATATGTTTGATACTTATGTTAGATTAAGATCCTAAGCCATATACATGCATGACCAGTGTCACCTAGTTATGGAGGTAACATAACCATAACACTGGAGGCACCAGTGTTATGACTTCCTCACGACGAGGTGATTGCTCGTGGCGTCCCTTTTCAGTTTTGGCCATTATATTATATTATCATGTGGGGCGTATGGGTGCATCTTAGTTACATGTTTACCAGTATTATCAGAGTGAATGCGATGTGTGCCTTGCATCCTTCACTAGGAGTTGATCCCTCCTACCCAGACTATTTAATTAGAGGCAACCCCTCTAATTGCATGACGAGGTCTCCCCTCCAAGTATTCATGCATGGTGGAACCTCATGACCTATATGGGCTATTTGGCTAATTAAAACATATTTTCATAGAAACATAAGTCTTTTCAAATTATAAAACCAGTTTTATGAACATGAATCCAGATTACTTAGAACATAGAATATTCCGCTGCTATTAGTCTTATATGCTTATGTTATTCCATGTCATACTTGTATATCCGTGCACTGAGCGTTATGCTCAGCCGTTTTCCTTTCATGTTACCAAACGGTAGGTAATCAAGGGCGCTAGTAGACTTTAAGCGTACGTGCATATGGATTGGAAGCTTTCTAGCCTTCTCTACTTTATGCATTTCATCATACATTTTGATACTTATTTCTATGGACATTGTTTAGTCCTTTTCCTTTACAGTACTTATGTTTGTATGTGATGAGCTTATACTTTGGGGTACCGATGTTTGTTTTCGGTATTTCCTTTTATGGTCATGTAATGTTGTAAAAATTTTCCTTGTATGCTTTGATGACACGCCATAATCACGCGTGACATTCCATTTACCAGAATGGGGTGTTACAATTATGGTATCAGAGCCAAGGCTTCGACCTGTAGGCTCTCAAAACATGACCTGTGATTAGTGGCTAGTCACTATGGTATTCCTAGAACTGACAGTCGGTTTTCATGCATTCATTGTTTTCATGCATTCATGTTATATGTCATTGTCGCAGGTTTATGACTAAGTAATGGTTGGTACAGGACTGGCCCTATTTAGTCGCATGTGCTTTTATCGAAAGTTTTAACTTTGGGACCGACCCATAGGCGTCCCCTCGTCATGTCTTTTGTTTTGGGTGAACTGGCGTTCACTCTCGCGCATATAAAAGTTTTCATAAACTGCATCACGCATTCATGCACTATTTTTCCTGCATAAAATTTTCTCATGATTTATTGACATAATTTTTTTTCATGTATATATTTTATGTTTGATCAGTTTAATCATGTATTTTTGTGTTATAATGTCAGATGGTTTTCACACACGAGCAGGAACAACTCAATATAGCAATCCAAGCTGCAATGCAAGCTTTGCTTCCTCAGCTGAAGAACGAAATCAGGGCTAAGGTGCAGGCTGCCAACAATCAGCAACAACACCCAATACCTCCTCCCCCTCCAGCAATATTGGTCACATGGCTGGAGAGATTCAACACGCAACGTCCTCGATCCTTCGAGAGAACTGATAGCCCCAGTGAAGCTGAAAGCTGGTTGGCTCATATCGAGAAGATATTTGATGCAATGGGTTGTGACCCCATCTTCAAGTCGAGGTTAGCCTGTTTAAGTTCGAAGGCGACGTGCTAGGATGGTGGAAGGCAGTCAAGCAGTCTGAGGGAGGTGACAATTGGGTGGCTGGTTTAACTTGGGCTCAGTTCAGGGAGTTAGTGATGGGATAGTTCTTCCCCAAGGCTGAACAAGACAAGCTGAAGAGGGATTACCATGGAATCAAGCAGAGATCTGGGGAGAACAACAACGAGCTCATGCAGCGTTTTCTTCGTTTGGCTGGTTTTCTTGGCGCAACAGTAGGTACTGCCGAAGAGCAAGCATACCACTTCCGGTGGGCTCTTCGTACATCGGTCGCTAACAACTTGGTGTGTGCTACCTTTAACACGGTGGCACAAGTTGCCGATGCAACATGTAAGCTGGAGATGCTGCAGGAAAGAGAGGAGTTCGGGGAAGTAGAGAGACCCGAGAAGAGGTATTTATTCGTTATTTAGCGATGACCATTTTGAATTCATTCAGTACTATCCAATATTTATATCTCTATTTAAACTATATCTTTCAGGCAGAAGACTGGGGACCGTTCTCAGCCGGCTACTCAGCAACAGCTTACTCAGCCCAAGGGTAACGGTCAGACTCAAGACCGTTCTGCTACGGATAGGCGTGGCGGTAAGGATAATTGCCATAATAACGCTGGAAACTCCAACAACAGCAGGTCCTTACAGTTACTCATTTCCTTATGTTACATGTGATAATTCATAATTCTGACACATTAGCAATCTTCTACCAGGAATCATGGTAACGGGAGAGAGCAGAACCAAAGAGGTTCATAGCCTAACCGTCTAGCTATCACTGGTATTACATCTTACGATTTTCCGCATTGTCCTTTTGTACCTATAAATCATGTCTCATGTGTACTTTTCCAAACAAGCTCCCAGCCAGCAAGGGCACCTGTTGGAGGGTATACTCACCCTCTCTGCACTACCTGCAACTGTAGGCACCCAGGGCCATGTCGCCGCGACAACGATGCTTGCTACAAGTGTGGCCTTACTGGTCATCACATGAAGGACTGCCGCAAGGGCGAGATGGAGGGCACATCTGGACATGCTGATTCCAAGCCGCCTCCTACTAGTGGACGCGTTTACACGACTTCTCGCGACCAGGCCAACAAGTCTACATGTACCATCACTGGAATCTTGTATACGTATGGTCAAGTTGCATGTGTTTTATTCGACACGGGTGCTACGCATTCGGTCATTTCTACTACTTACGCCAAGAATGTTAGGATATCCCCTATGCCTTTAGAGAATGTTTTAAATATTTCCACGCCTTTAAGAGACTCGGTACGCATAACCCATGTGTATAAGAGCCTTCCCCTAGAATTCGACGACAAGATTCCTCCTGTTGATGCACTTCTACTGGATATGTGCGATTTTGACATGATATTAGGCATGGACTGGCTATCCAAACATCACGTTACCATAGACTGCCATACATATCAGGTCATCTTCGGTGATGTTAATGCACTAGAGTACATTCACAAAGGGTTCGTACCCGGAAGGTCTGTACAAATAATATCGACCTTACAAGAACATGCATTACTGTCACATGGTTGTGAGGGCTATCTTTCGACTGATCATGATTTGGAAGCTGAATCTCCATCTATCCAGAATCAGCCGACCGTGTCAGAATTCTTGACGTGTTTCCAGAAGAACTTCCGGGCATACCACCTGCTCGTGAAGTGGAATTTAATATTGAGCTCGTCCCAGGAGCTGAGCCAATATCCAAGGCCCCTTATCGCATGGATCCCATTGAGCTAAAGGAGTTAAAGAAACAACTGCAGGAATTGTTGGAACGCGGTTTCATTCGACCTAATGCTTCTCCATGAGGCACACCTGTTCTGTTCGTAAAGAAGAAGGATGACGACATGCGTCTATGCATAGATTATCTTGAGCTTAACAAGGTCACCATCAGGAATAGTATCCACTGCCATGCATTGATGACTTGTTTGACCAACTCCAAGGGTCCAAACATTTCTCCAAGATTAATCTGAGGTCGGGCCATCATCAGTTACGGGTTAAAGAGCAGGACATCGCCAAGACTGCTTTCCTTACACGTTATGGGCACTACGAGTTTGTATTCATGCCTTTTGGCCATACCAATGCTCCAGTTGTTTTCATGGATCTGATGAACCGTATCTTCCATGAGTTCCTGGACAAGTTCGTCATTGTCTTCATTGACGACATCCTGATTTTCTCTAAGTCCAAGGAGGAACACGAAGACCATCTTCGTACAGTATTACAGATTCTTTACTAGAAGCAGTTGTATGCTAAATTCTCCATGTGTGAGTTCTGATTAGACAAGGTGGCGTTCTTAGGTCACATTGTATCAATAGAAGGAATCACCATGGATCCAGAAAAGGTTGAGGCTATTACCAAGTGGCCAAGACCAACATCAGCGACTGAAATTCGTAGTTTCCTAGGCTTAGATGGTTACTACCGTAGGTTCGTAGAGAACTTTTCCCGTTTAGCACTGCCATTGACCAAACTGATGCAGAAAGGGGAGAAATTCGCATGGACTTAAGAAAGAGAGAAGAGCTTTGAAGACCTAAAGCAGAAGTTAGTATCTGCACCGATTCTTACTCTCCCATCTGGTACAGGTGGATTTCAAATCTACAGTGATGCTTCAGGGAAGGGACTTGGCTGTGTTCTCATGCAACATGGGAAAGTGATTGCGTACGCTTTACGGCAGCTTAAGCCTTATGAGGAAAATTACCATACGCATGACTTGGAACTTGCAGCAGTCATGTTTGCATCGAAGATATGGAGGCACTACTTGTATGGAGAATCATGTGATATCTTCACAGACCACAAGAGCCTGAAGTACATCTTCACTCAACGTGAACTGAATATGAGATAGAGGAGATGGTTAGATCTGTTGAAGGATTATGACATTAATCTGCAGTATCATCCCGGCAAGGCGAATGTAGTGGCAGATGCACTTAGTAGAAAGTCCGGTATGATAAACGACATTAAAATTGAGGAGGAAATTATAGAAGACTTAGATCGAATAGACATCGAGATCATGGTACGTGGATGATAGTTGTAAAATACGTCTTTTAGGAAAAAGAACGTAATTAGGGTAAGTACGACGGTTTAGGAAAACCGTGCACAAATGACCCAAAGTGGGGATCGTTCTCAAGGAGGCATGTGTGTTGTGTAAAGATAAGATTAAGTGTTTGTGATTATATTTATGAGAAAAGAAAAATAGAAAAGAAAGTAGAAAGGAATGACGGTTACGATTATGAATTAAACTAAGACGAAGTCGTGCACGTAAAACTGTAAAAAGTCACCAAATTTAAAAATTACCCTAAAAATTCCTAGAAAATTGCTATAGATCCTAAAAAAATAATTAGAGTTTACAAAAAAATCAAAAATCACTCAAACCTTTTATTCAATTAAATATTAATTTTTTAATGCTAATTAAAGCCCAAAAAATCAATTTAATTAACAAAAAGACCAAAATGAGATTTTTTAACTGGTAAACCTCTAAAATGACTTAACTAAATTTAAAACTATTTTTGAAAATTTTAAAATTAATTAAAACTATTTAAAAACAATTAAAAACTATTAAAACTTAAAATAATTCTAAAAATTAATCTAATGACAATAAAATTAATCTAAAAATTTTAAAATTCCTAACTTAATGTATTTGAACTAAGAAAAATGAAAAACTTGTAAAATCTAAATATTAATTTTTAATAATAAAATAATAATAAAATATTAATAAAAATCCAAAATTTATAAAAAATTCTAAAAAGTTGCAAACTAGTTTATTTTAACCTAAGTAAAACAGAAATGCACTTAAAATTACCAAAATACCCCTATTGGGCCTTAAAATGGGCTAAATGACAAAACAGTCCCTTAATGGGCTTAAATTAGGCCCAATAAGAAAAAGTCAACCAAATAAGCCCAAAACTTCCTATCTGACTTAAAATTTGATTTTAAGAACAAAACTCTAAGGGCCCAAAAGCTGAAAATGTGTTTAAGCTAGCTTATTTCAAAGCAGCTTATTCTTAATGGGCTTTTTGGCCCATTAAGCTATAAGTTGATGCCATAAGCTAAGATTTGACACACAAGCTTCTTTTGAGTTACCAAAGAAATCTGTAAAAAGAAAATTTGAAAAAGCACAAGAAATAAGCTTGAAATAAGCCAAGACTCTCTTCACAAAACGTTAAAATAGTCATTTTTGAGTTCTAGACCACCTCAAGTGCTGATTCAAGTTTCAAAAGGTTTTAAATGACTTAATTAAGCAAAATAATCAAAAAGTTTTCCAATAAGCACACTAAATAAGCCAGAATAAGCAATTATGCACTTATGTAAAAGTCAACTTGATTAGTTTTCTAGTCAAACTTAAAAGTCAAACCCTAATAAGCTCCAGATCAAATCAATGGGTCAAATAAGGAAGATCTATCACAAAAAATAAGTTGTTGCAAATCTGGATAAGCCAAAATGGCTTATGAATAAGCTGTTTGATATTTAACACTAGCAGGGGCTAGTTTTGGAGGTTCAGCAGTGGGAAAAGTTTTCACTGCTTGACCTTTTTGAATTTTTGTCTTATGTGACTTTTTTGTGGATTCAGGTTAAGCAAAGGTACCCAAGTGATCAGTTAATCACAAGGAGTCAATAACAACAATCAAATCACAATTTCAATCAGCCAATCAATACAGTTTAATCAAAAGAACACCAGACATGCACCAGATATGAACAATAGCAGTTATGAACTCAATAAGCACTTTTAGCAAGAATAAGCCAGCCAAACTTCACCAAATGCATACACAAGCTATAAATAAATCAAATGAACATAAATAAGCACGTTTCATGCATTGATTCAAAGTCTAGATCCAGATTCAAGCAGATGAAAGTTACTAATGAACAAGAACCAGCAGTTATGATACTTTGCTGATATACTTGACCACAAATCCAATTTTAAACACTCAAATCTTCTTAACAGGTTACACTAACTTTGATTTAACACTTGTTAGCCCTAAACATGCATACACTCTAGGTGTTTCCAAAAACTTAGGTCAAAATAGGTAAAATCAAGTGAGTTATAGCACAATCTTAGATTTGATGTTTTAAAGCTGAAAACTTGCATATATTAGCACACAACCAAGTATTAAGCAGATACAAACACTAAACAACACCTTCCAATAACTCAAATCCAATTTATGCACTTAAACAGGTTAACCCAAACACCCCTTATCTTTTTCAAATCTAAATTTAACAAAGTGTGAATTAGCGTTACCCAAGCCCAATCAAACACAATAACAAGTATATTATGCAGTATCAAGCAAGATTAAGCCACAAAAATAACAAGAACAATAGCAGAACTCAAAATCACAAAATTCAAGTATTTTGACAGATTTTTGGATTCAAGAACTCAAACCTCATGAATGTACATCCACACTCACGAATTTTTGATCTGATGTGCCTAGCAAAACAATGCACAAGCTTCCACAACAAAGCTGCTAAGATTCAACAAGGTTAGAACAAAAATATGAAAAACAGAAAGTAGAAAAAGGCTTGATTAATGCAACCTTTGTACCCATTCTTTGATTATCCCCAAACCACAAGCCTCACAACACCTTGATAACTCTTTATCAGGGTGCTATGATCAACTTATAGCCCAAAAATTCCAAAGGTGTACCAAAGAACTTAGCAAAATATCAAGATTTTGAACTTTGAGCAATTTCTTGCACAAAGTTTAAAAACAGGTTTTGAGATTCAACAATAGCAAACATATATCAATAACAAGTAACTAAAAATATTGGCACTTGGAATTCGTCACACAATTCAAACACATTTCATTAATAATGAAGGAGGATTTACAGAATGTTGACCAATTAGAAAACCAAGAGCAACCGCAAATGTAAAGCCTAAGTTCCTTTATATAGGCTACAAGTGTTCTAGAAATGCAAGGAAAAACGTAAACCCTAATGTATTAAAGTTCCTGAAATGCCCTTGAGAAGTTTGAAAACTTGGAATCATGTGTTGTTGCTTTGGCAGTTTGTGTGAGTTGTCAAAGGTGGAATTGCATCAAAGGCTCACAATGAGCTTAGGATCGAAGCATCTTTCTTGGGCGTTGGTTGGCTGGCATGTTTTGGCAGTTTCTTCAACCTTTGTAACAGGGGAATCATGTGTGGGACAATGGGGTGATGTGGCATGGGATTTTGGGAGTTGGGTTATGATTAAGAGTCCCTTAATCATAATTCTGGAGGTGATGGAGGCCTAATTGCAAGTAATTAGAAAAAACCCAATTATGTTAAGAACATGATGAACAAGGTGGTTTGATCTGTTTTTGTGTTTAAATCGTGTGTTAGGCGCCAGATTAATAAATTAGTAAGATTGGTTATTAATCTGGTATAAGCGGGATTTGAGGTGGCATTTTAGTGGGTTTTCATTGGTGGAGAGTGTGAGTGGGACATGTGCCACCCCCCACAGGTCTAGGTAAGTTCTCTTGTCTGCCCACTTTGGTCCTTCTTCTGTCTTTCTTTTGTCACTTCAGTTTATTTAGCAAACAATCCGAATTCCCTTTATGTGAGAACCCGTATTTTCCCAGCATTATTTTATTCTTTTATTCGTGCTTCTTGAATTTTCCAACGTATTACGTTTTCTTGTATTCTTATATGTAAATCCTGAGATCATGATAATTTCAATAAATTATACTTTTCAAGTATTTTCGGATTATTGATAAATATTTTATCGGGAATTATAAAATTCTTATTGTAACATCCCGCCTACTCAGACCACAATATTGTCCGCTTTGCCCGCAGGCTCACGGCTTTGCTTTGTGGCCCTCTTGTGAAGACTTCCCAGCAGGTCACCCAAGCCAGTACTACTCTTCCATGAGCACGCTTAACTGCCAGTTCCTAAGAACCCCACTTGCAGTAGACCACAAAACGCGTTGTGTCATGAGAAGGCGATTGTTATCTTATGAACCATCGATCTCTCCTGGCCACAGCCGATGTGGGATTTGCCTGGGGTGTCACAATCACCCCCCCTTCGGGACTCATCGTCCTCGATGAGGTTTGCCCCACCATCCCGAACGGCTCAGGAGTGGCTCTGATACCACTTGTAACATCCCGCCTACTCAGACCACAATATTGTCCGCTTTGCCCGTAGGCTCACGGCTTTGCTTTGTGGCCCTCTTGTGAAGACTTCCCGGCAGGTCACCCAAGCCAGTACTACTCTTCCATGAGCACGCTTAACTGCCAGTTCCTAAGAACCCCACTTGCAGTAGACCACAAAACGCGTTGTGTCATGAGAAGGCGATTGTTATCTTATGAACCATGGATCTCTCCTGGCCACAGCCGATGTGGGATTTGCCTGGGGTGTCACACTTATTTTATTTTTCCATATTTATTTAAATCAAGTTTTTGATTTAAAATCACCTGCGTGTGTTTTACAACGAGTTTATTCAAAATCAATGTACAACGAGAATTCCTAGTGATCGCGATACCGACGTATGCCCAAAAGTTTACGTTTATTTATCGATTGTTTCAATAATTAATATTTTCGACGATTTCGTTTTAATTACGTATTAAGTCGTGTCGGGAAATCATATAATCATTTTTATGATGCATTGTAACTTTTAAAAAGTATTTTTACGAAACCCGAGCTCCGTAAATATTTTCAATATTTACCAATAACCATTTTCTATCCTTTAAAACTATTAATTGTTTTTAAGTCCACAAGTTTGCAAATTGGCAACTTAGGTCTCTCCACTACCAACATATATAAATCAAATTTTTACTCAAAAAACACATACTTCCACTTTATTAAAAATCGAACACACCAACTCTCTCCCCTACCCCCTCCTTGCCGTCACCTTCACCCCAAGAACACCCTCACTTCATCAATTTTCCATATGATTTGATTAAAACAAAATAAAGACCCATCTCTAAAATCTTGTGGTGATTCTAATGATACTAATTTTTCACACATGCATCAACTTTCAAGAAACTTTATAATTCCATGGTGGATTTGTGTTTTGATGATCTTGCATGTCAAGTTTTGATAAAATCTTCATGTTTTCATGTTAAAAAAGTCTAAGTTTTTATTTTGATCTTTTGATTTTGATGCATGCATGTGTTTAGGAGTGTGTTTCGTTGATGGGTTTTATAGTATGATGATCCTAGAGATATGGTAATGATTGGTTTTGGTTGAAAAATTGATTTGACTTGTTTTCTAAAAAGGTATTTTGGGACAGCAGCATATAACAGATTGTTTCGTGGATTTAAGGTCCGAGAAAGGCTAAGATTATTTGATTTTATTGTAAAGTTTTCCGAGACGCTCGTTTTGGTATAAGATATAGCTTCTAAGTCATTACGAGTCAAAAGTTATGCTAGTTTTAGTTTTCGTGTACCGGGAGACGCAAGTCGGCACAATCCGAAATTGTGGCTGATTTTGGGTCGACTCTCGGGGACTTTAGGCTTGGTTAGATAAATGTAACTACTGATTTTCAAAGTTTACAAATTTGATGAGTCTAGTAGTGGTTTCAAAAGACGGATTGTCGAATTAGCACTTTTAAAGTGGTCCAAACGGTTTTACAAAACAAGTATACAAATCTGTCCTAAATTTGGAGTCGGGTAAAGTGTCGAGCTGATGGGTTTTAAAGTGTGAACTTTGGCTCAAATTTTGGCGAGGTCTTATACAGGTTATAAGTGACCTTGACACCATATTTCATCTAAAACGGACAAGTCTAGATAGGGTAGATCGGTGTGTACATTTGGAGTGTACTTGCTGATTTTATTTTGGATACATAGTTCAATGCTTGTGTTGCGTGAGTTTGAGTATTCACCATCGGACATGGTGACTTACTCAAGTGCTTAGTCATTATATAAATGACTTAGCTACTGGTCCGAGCGATGTATAAGGATATTTTAACTTGCGTTGACTTGGCGTCGTATGGCGGGTAAATTTCAAGTGTACAAGTGTTTAAACGAGGAACGTTGGATAAATGGATTTATTTGGTTCGTGTCAATGGTTTAAAAACATGAATACTTTTAAACATTTGAGTCATATTATATTTGGTACATATCGATACTTGAGTTCGAGTCTTAACGCGCGCCTTATTTTGATAGGTTGCGGTTTTCGTGTTTCCCGGGCATCCATATCGTCGGTGATCGTCTTACCACTACCGTTTCTACTCAGTTGCTGAGTACCGTGATTGACTTACCTCGTGGCTAAGGTGAGTTCATATCCCATTTTTACTTGTACATGGTTTCTAAACACGGGGTGAGATTTTACATGGTGGAACACAACCAAATTAAAAACTGTATTGCTATCCAGAACTTGTATGCTATTCAGAACGTGTATGTTTTTACAGATGATTTCAATGGTATTATTGCTTTTAGACGTTAGCCTTGAGTTTCCTCTCTTATCATGAACTGTTAATTATTCCGTATGCTTTGCGCTAAGCGCGAATGTTGTGGGTGGATCCATCAGTATTGATAATCCCCGTCCCGATTACCTTGACGCACTAATATTCGTTTATACTTGAGTATTTAGGCTGAATACTCCCTAGACGAACTTACGTTTGAGTTAAGCTTTGGTTCATGAGACTAAACAACAATAATATGCATCGTGACTATGTACAATGTGCATCGTTAACCCCCCCATTACGTGTTTTACAAATTCTATTGTGTTCCACACGTTTAGTGCTAAACCTATGAATACCACTCAACTTTGTGTTGACGATTTTACATGTTTAATCTCAGGTATTATTACTTAGCTTTGCTTGGATGGGAGCCCGCAGGATATTATCGCAGCTTGGAGATTTCTGTGATGCTTTTAAAAGACTGTTTTTAGTAAAAACTGTCAGGAGTTTATTCTATCTTTTGGGCAACTTTATGTTATAAATTGAGACGAAATAATATAATTTTCCGCTTCTAAAACTCTGGGACCTATGTTTAAAAACTTTTACCTTTTATGATGTAATGTACATGTTTTTATTTCGTCAGCTTTATATGAACTGTAATTCATTGTTTCTTGTACTATGACGTGTTACCCCCTCGTTGCCTAGTTGTTCCATGTCAGATTTTGGGGGTCTCACAGATTGGTATCAGAGCGATGGTTTTAGGGAACTGAGTCATTTTCAAAACTTAGTCTATAACTGAAATTTCAAATATTTTATTGTTTCTAAGTGTTAAACACAGAATCTTCCATCGTTGTTCGATATCTTTGCGGGTAACTCTCTAATCCTTATTATTTACTTTTAATTATCGTTGTAGTATTTCATCTCTTGATTTCATTTTGAAATATTACTTTACTTTAATGACGATAATTACTGTGTCTTTTCAAAGCCTAGTGCTTCATGAATTATCATTGAATTTTACCGTGATTTCATCTGCTCTTACTGCATTTCTTGAATTTTTGTTCTTGTGAACTGATCCTGTTACAATGATTTCATACTATTATGACGTTACGTACTTGTATTCAGAGCGCGTATGCTGTCGATTTTTCATTGCTCATTTTTCTGAATACTATTGCTATTTCATTTATGCGTGGTACGACTGACTTCATATACTCGTTCGTTTTGAATCATCTGTTTTTCTCGACTCGCTGCTACATGTTGTGCATACTCTCGTGATACCATTGTTCGTGATTGAATAAGTGTTGTTTTCGATGAAACTTCTGATTTCCATTTTTACTACCGTGCATGTTGCTTTTATTGTCTATTTCCTTTAAAATATCTATATAGATACGCAGATTTTCTTTCCGACCGTTCGTGATTGAATGTCTAGTCTATAGACCATTGTGTAGCTCAATGTGTCTCCCAGAAAGACTAAAGGACATCATGTGAGTCACAGTCACACATCTCGAAGAATTCGTTGAATCAGTACCTGAAGAATTTCGTGAGTTTTCGTAATCTTGATTTACCTTTACGCCACCGTGTTACACGACAATTGTACATGGACTACATTTTATTTCATTGATCACTCTACGTTTCGACTTCGAATTACAACGTTCGTTTGTACCTTGAAACCATCATTGTCATCTTGAGATTCATCGTTTATCGTGTAGCGAATGTTTGGAATGCAATTATATTCCTATAAACTTGTATCCCTCCCTTTTCATTAAACCTACTCGCTCCAGGAGGGTGAACCGTTAATGCTTCATTTATTTCTCGGTGTGTCTTGTGATTTTGGAAAAATCACGCTGCCAAGAGACCTTCCTGTATGGCATCTTGAAATCGAATGCGACGTTTCTGATTTCTTAGATTTTCGTTGGTATTTTTGAACCATTTCTACACTGTGTTTTCTTTACATGATTAACTATACAGTTTATCTTCTTTCGTCTTTATGGAATCCACAACTCTTGTGTGTACATTAATTATGGGTTATTACGAAATTGGATTTAATTTCAAGCTGTGTCGAAAAATATACTTTGTATAGAAACTTTACAGGAAGTTTAACAGTGTCGAGAAAATATTTTTATAACTTTAGACATAAAAATATATATTTCTACTTGTTGAGACGTCCGTTAGGACATAAAATTTGACCAGTAAACTTTAAAATCGAGCAAGTTACGCTCATTTGAGATTGTAAAAATCTAAGAAGTTATTTTCTGAATAATTCTAAAATATCATTTTGTTGACAGATTAAATGCAAGGGCATTTTCGTCCATTTTTATTCCGTTTCAAGTCTCGGCTAAAACTAGAAAGTGGTTCAAAATATTGTTTTACATCGAAATGCATTAGACTTTGAGTCTTAGAATATCGTTTAGTGAGTTAATTGGTCTAGTCAAACCCAAAAAGTCAAAACTGATAGACTTTAAAAATATAATTTCAAGCGTTTTGAGTTCGTTGAACTCATAAAACTTTAATTAATGATATTTTGCAAACTAAAAAAACAAGGATTGCGTTTGAACAAGTATAAAATAGTAACTTTGAGTTCGGTCATACTTATATATAGATCTTGAACTTTTAAAATTCGGTAACTTCCTAATATAGAAACTTTTCGGAGTGATTGTACTATTTGTTAACTGATACCCTACTTTCTTAAAAGTATATTATTGTCAAATTAATCACGATGTGTACACATACGGATTCCTTTATCCTTTCTTTTATTTATGACTTAATTGTCATTCTATTGTCTTTCTTTGCTTCTATCGTACCACTGAATTGGACCGAGGTTGAAGATCTTGCTTTCGTAACGTTTGTTATCATCTTGACACGCGTCTCATGACGATTTTGGCTAAACATCTTGAAACCTTATCACCTTGTAACCATTTCATTGACTGTCTTGAACTACTCCTTATCTCCCTCTTGTAACCCACTCGCTACTTTATAAAGTATTCTCATGTTACCATATAAACTCAAACTGGTCTTGTTTGCGAATCATTTTACAAAAGGTTTCATTTGGGCTTTCTTAAATAATTGAATACTATCTTATAAAATTAATTTATATTAATTTTACAATGTACACTCACAAATTGTTCGACCTTGGGTCTTGTAAAGAATCTTGTAACATTACTATTGTTGAATTAAATATCTAGCCAGTAACTTATTGGCGAATAATTTCATAAACTATTTTGATTTCTGTTTTTACAAATGGCATTATATACATATTTTAAATAATATGACCTGTAATACTGGTTTGACGAAGCTGAGCATCGCATTGCTAGTCCTAAATTATCCATGGCCTGATCACCTATGCTTAATTTAGAAGAAGCCATGCAAGGCCGAATAGTAGTCGCCTAAAATATATGACCAACAATCAACTTTTAAATTATGTTCCTTAAAAAGTTTGATAAAATAAAGTTTAGAAAACTTTTACATCCTATGCGAGTAACAACAATTCGTGACTTACACATATGAACCCTTATCTTTTCTTGAACGAAGTACATGCCTCAAGTACATATTTCTTTACTCAACAACCTTTGTTTCACTTGTTACCTCGTCTTCCTTCGTGATACAATTCGTGTTACTGCTTGTCTAATTTCCTACCATTGATATCTGACTTGAAAGTTTCAACGTTGTTATGCTTCTACATCAATCGATCAACCTTCTTTATCTATTTTGGTAGACCTTCGAAACATCTCTGGACGCGATTAATGATTTACGACTGGACGTGAATGATGATTTCGTGTAATTGTCATGATGTGTGTTAGACTTTGTCGTCTTGAAAATTTCATTCGTGTGAATCATGTGTTGATTTCGTCTTTCATTGCTAATGTTTTCATTTTACTGAATTTACTCTCAAGTAACTTCTTAAGAATCTTCTTTGATTTGAAAATTTATTGTGTGGCTTTTCTCTTGACCAGTGAGAACTTAATAAGCTGTTATTGGTGTCAGTGTCGCCAACTGCATTCAAGAAGTGATGACTTGCTATAACCCTTTGTTTCTTATTACTTTCATCATCGACACATCTATTCTATCACGTTTGTTAAGAATTGATACGATTTTGTTCTGTTCCCTTGTGTTATCGCTCGCATACAGATTATTGACCTTTATATGATTTATATTCGGTTGCTATCTTGTCACCTTTTGAAAAGTCAGAAAATGTTACGTGTTTATCGTTTGATATCTTAAACACTTTCTTGAATTTCTAAAAAAATTATTATTAATTTTTTAAGAACGTTTTATACATTTTATCAAATGTTTAAATTGCCAAAATAACTGTTTCAAGTTAAGTACAGGATCTATACATCCTCTTTGGTAAATTTATAACTAGTATTTAAAAAGGATATCAAACTGTATCTTTTAAAGTATTTGATTAAATCGTACTTTACTGTCAACCTAATGAAATTATTAAATTAATTTATAATTTCTAACAATGATTCTAAATAACTTGGAAAATCTGATTTTTTTCCTAATGGTAACGATAAACCTGAGTTTTTAACGATAATTTCATGTAGTCACCCGAAAAGCTCTTAAGCTGATCAAAATAACTATTTGAACTGAGTTATTTTACCTTGAAGTCCTGATCAAGAAAAAGATTTGACAACTGTTTACCCACTCATTTTATATAGAGTTTGATTTTTAAATCACTACACCTTGTAAAATTTTCTTTTAATAAAGAATATATTTAAAACTAAGTTTTAAAGTAATACCAAAATCCTAGACAACTGACTATGACAGCTTGTATCTTAAATGATCATATTTTATTCATTTTTCCCTTCTATTTCGCTTGTGACTAGATTCTTACATTTGAAGATTTTCACGTTTTACAGTTGCACTATTTGCGACCCCTTGTTGATTTACAATCTTGGTTCATTTTATCGCACTTTGCCTGTTTAAGCGATTCTTGTGTTCATTCTTGTTAGTTTATCGCACGTATTTCCAACAACTCTATCTCTCGATGTATCTCCATATTGAAAGATCGTTATTCTAATCCAAGACTGAAAAGTTATTCGAAAAGGAGCTAAGAAACTGAAGCGTAGTGAATTCCAATTGTTAAGATTCGTCGTGGTGCATAAATTACCTGGGAAGCAATGAATTTTGTTCTACACTTTGTACCTCCTCTTGTTTGCATCTTCTACTGTTTTCATGAGAACTCTGGGGACCAGAGTTCCTTTAGGGGGGGAAGACTGTGAGAACCCGTATTTTCCCAGCATTATTTTCTTCTTTTATTCGTACTTCTTGAATTCTCCAACGTATTACGTTTTCTTGTATTTTTATATGTAAATCCTGAGATCATGATAATTTCAATAAATTATACTTTTCAAGTATTTTCGAATTATTGATAAATATTTTATCGGGAATTATAAAATTCTTATTTTATTTTTCCATATTTATTTAAATCATGTTTTTGATTTAAAATCATCCGCGTGCGTTTAACAACGAGTTTATTCAAAATCAATGTACAACGAGAAATCCCAGTGATCGCGATACCGATGGATGCCCAAAAGTTTACGTTTATTTATCGATTGTTTCGATAATTAATATTTTCGACGATTTCGTTTTGATTACATATTAAGTCGTGTCGGGAAATCATATAATCATTTTTATGATGCATTGTAACTTTTAAAAAGTATTTTTACGAAACCCGAGCCCCGTAAATATTTTCAATATTTACCAATAACCATTTTCTACCCTTTAAAACTATTAATTGTTTTTAAGTCCACAAGTTTGCAAATTGGCAACTTAGGTCCCTCCACTACCAACATATATAAATCAAATTTTTACTCAAAAAACACATACTTCCACTTTATTAAAAATCAAACACACCAACTCTCTCTCCTACCCCCTCCTTGCCGTCACCTTCACCCCAAGAACACCCTCACTTCATCAATTTTCCATATGATTTGATCAAAACAAAATAAAGACCCATCTCTAAAATCTTGTGGTGATTCTAATGATACTAATTTTTCACACATGCATCAACTTTCAAGAAACTTTATAGTTCCATGGTGGATTTGTGTTTTGATGATCTTGCATGTAAAGTTTTGGTAAAATCTTCATGTTTTCATGTTAAAAAAGTCTAAGTTTTTATTTTGATCTTTTGATTTTGATACATGCATGTGTTTAGGAGTGTGTTTGGTTGATGGGTTTTATAGTATGATATCCTAGAGATATGGGAATGATTGGTTTTGGTTGAAAAATTGATTTGACTTGTTTTCTAAAAAGGTATTTTGGGACAGCAGAATATAACAGATTGTTTCGTGGGTTTAAGGTCTGTGAAAGGCTAAGATTATTTGATTTTATTGTAGAGTTTTCCGAGAAGCTCGTTTTGGTATAAGATAGAGCTTCTAAGTCATTACGAGTCAAAAGTTATGCTAGTTTTAGTTTCGTGTACCGGGAGACGCAAGTCGGCACAATCCGAAATTGTGGCTGATTTTGGGTCGACTCTCGGGGACTTTAGGCTTGGTTAGATAAATGTAACTACTGATTTTCAAAGTTTATAAACTTAGTTTGATGAGTCTAGTAGTGGTTTCAAAAGACGGATTGTCGAATTAGCACTTTTAAAGTGGTCCAAACGATTTTACAAAACAAGTATACAAATCTGTCCTAAATTTGGAGTCGGGTAAAGTGTCGAGCTGATGGGTTTTAAAGTGTGAACTTTGGCTCAAATTTTGGCGAGGTCTTATACAGGTTATAAGTGACCTTGACACCAATTTTCATCTAAAACGGACAAGTCTAGATAGGGTAGATCGGTGTGTACATTTAGAGTGTACTTGCTGATTTTATATTGGATACATAGTTCAATGCTTGTGTTGCGTGAGTTTCAGTATTCACCATCGGACATGGTGACTTACTCAAGTACTTAGTCATTATATAAATGACTTAGCTACTGGTCCGAGCGATGTATAAGGATATTTTTACTTGCGTTGACTTGGCGTCGTATGGCGGGTAAATTTCAAGTGTACAAGTGTTTAAACGAGTAACGTTGGATAAATGGATTCATTTGGTTCGTGTCAATGGTTTCTAAACATGAATACTTTGAAAACATTTGAGTCATATTATATTTGGTACATATCGATACTTGAGTTCGAGTCTTAACGCGCGCCTTATTTTGATAGGTTGCGGTTTTCGTGTTTCCCGAGCATCCATATCGTCTGTGATCGTCTTACCACTACCGTTTCCACTCAGTTGCTGAGTACCGTGATTGACTTACCTCGTGGCTAAGGTGAGTTCATAGCCCATTTTTACTTGTACATGGTTTCTAAACACGGGGTGAGATTTTACATGGTGGAACACAACCAAATTTAAAAACTGTATTGCTATCCAGAACTTGTATGCTATTCGGAACGTGTATGCTTTACAGATGATTTCAATGGTATTATTGCTTTTAGACGTTAGCCTTGAGTTTCCTCTACTATCATGAACTGTTAATTGTCCCGTTTGCTTTGCGCTAAGCGCGAATGTTGTGGGTGGATCCATCGGGATTGACAATCCCCGTCCCGATTACCTTGACGTACTAATATTCGTTTATACTTGAGTATTTAGGCTGAATACTCCCTAGAGGAACTTACGTTTGAGTTAAGCTTCGGTTCATGAGACTAAACAGCAATAATATGCATCGTGACTATGTATAATGTGCATAGTTAACCCCCCATTACGTGTTTTACAAATTCTATTGTGTTCCACACGTTTAATGCTAAACCTATGAATATCACTCAACTTTGTGTTGACGATTTTACATGTTTAATCTTAGGAATTATTACTTAGCTTTGCTTGGATGGGAGCCCGCAGGATATTATCGCAGCTTGGAGATTTCTGTGATGCTTTTAAAAGACTGTTTTTAGTAAAACTGTCAGGAGTTTATTCTATCTTTTGGGCAACTTTATGTTATAAACTAAGACGAAATAATATAATTTTCCGCTTCTAAAACTCTGGGACCTATGTTTAAAAACTCTGACCTTTTATGATGTAATGTACATGTTTTTATTTCGTCAGCTTTATATGAACTATAATTCATTGTTTCTTGTACTATGACGTGTTACCCCCTCGTTGCCTAGTTGTTCCATGTCAGATTTTGGGGGTCTCACACTTTATAACAAACTTTCCATTTTCACACTTTTGCCCCAAATACTTTTCCAAAGTATTTTCAGGGGTATTTCTTGCCAATTCTTGATTCTTGAAGGGTTGTTTTGGCATTTTCTTCAAAGATTATGGTCTTGGCTTGTATGATTGACTTTTTGGAGGACTAATATTGACAAGTCTTGATTTATGAGGGACCATTCTTGCCAATTCTTCAAAGTAGAGGGCCCTTTTTGTAAATTTGACAAACTTTAAGGACCAATCTCGTAATTATGAATAAACAAGGGTTTAAAGTGTCAATTCTTTAATATTGGAGGACCCTTCTTGTACAATCTTCAAATCTTCAAGGGTTATTCTTGGAAAATCAACACTAGGGCTTGGTTCATTGTGCGGCTTCATTTTCCGTGTTCGTTTTTGCTTGTTTCTTGTGATCTTTTGTCATTTTCTCAATATCCGTACCTAAAATACACATGTAACAAACACAAGCATATATTTGGCATTTTTCATGATATTTTATGCATTTAAAGCCCGTTTTGGACGATGAGACTATGTATAAAAGCAGTCTCATCACTCCCCCATACTAAACCATTGCCGTGCCCTCACGCAATGCTAGAATAAAGTATCGTAGCACCTCCAAAATTTATTTTTATGCACCTTTATTGAATAATAAACTAGCTAAACTACAACTATTACTACTACTTGCGTTTTAGACATAATGTATGATTTTCATCGCAAAATGGGACGTTTAGGTTCATAGAATAAGAACACGTGAATGCTTCTTTAGAAATAATTTCGTCGTCCTCGATTTTCACCCTAATTCCATGCTAAGCGTGCAACGAGATCATTGTCATTATAAGTTAGTAATGCTAACACTACTCATATGCCCTAATCACGTACTTATCCTCCCATTTTCCTAAGTTGTATCTCTTATATTTTATTTTGTCTTGAATGTTTCACGAGGATACATTATTTGACTTATGCGATGATAGAGATTTAGGTCTAAAAATAGAGTCATAACGGTGTAACCAAGACCATCGAATTAATAACCCCTCCTAATAGACAACGGTGTCAAAAAATTAAGTCAACAAGAAGGATCGATATACACGGTTTTATAACGGTTTTGAACATGAGACTTATTACCAAGACTTTTATACGCCCCCTACTGGCTGGGCCTTATTATCATAGGTTTACCTCCATCTTTTATTCAACTTCGCCATAAAGCTTTTATTATGACTTCGGTCTTGCCTTGCCTTTTATTTAACCTCGCCATGAGGTGTTTATTATGGCCAAAGACGTATATCCTCACGCTAAAAGCGAATTTTGGATCTTTAAAGCTTCAAAGATTAAGGCTTGATTCACTTTCAATTTCGCATAGATTTTTCGGCCTTGTGAGCTTCGAATTGTTTGCTTGATTTAGGTGAGCACTTGAAATCTTATTATTGGGTGAAGCTTTCGATTATTCGGGTTTGCCAATACTTCAAAACCGTGACACTGGCGATACCTTAATGTCTTCCCAATTTAATTACATGGAAGCTACTAGAAAAGATTAGAAACCAACAATCAAGACTAAACCACTAAGTCAATATTTATTAAGCAAAATATATTTACAAGCGAAGGGAGAATAAGCAAACAACGAGAACACATGAGTTTTTGAAAGAATACGAGTACTCTACGTTTAGCATAGTAGCTTATAATTAACTCTATCATTTCTCGTCCTCATTTAAGAGACTTAGCCTAATATGAAGTTAAGGAATCGAAGCTAAGTGCTCAACACGCACGGTCGAGTCAAAAATTACTCTTATCCTCGCCATCGGAAAACCTACATTCGTGTCTTCAAAGACTTATAAAACATGAGAAAAGTTTTAAAATTGGCCATTTTTAGCCTTATTTTGCAACAAAACAATAAACAAAAAGATAAACTTTGGAAAGCGTGAAGGTTTGGCAAGGAAAGTATCTATTCACCCCCCATACTAAAGTTAAACATTGTCCTCAATGTTTCGAGTCTAAGGGTTGGAAACCCCCATACTAGAGACGTAGTCGAATGCTTAATCTAGCATGGAAAGGGTGTAACCATTAAATTTAAAGCCGTTTATGAAGTGTGCTAAAAACCTAAGGTTAGAACAATCAAGGATATATCATATGTGGATATCGAGAAATTCTTCAAATCAAACGATCGAGTGCTCCCATAAAACGAACACGAGAGGCTCCAATTGTGAAGATCATGATCATCTAAAAATCACATATCACAAGCAACCATAGAACAAAGGTTGGAAGGGAACAAATCCCCACACGTTACTACATTAGAAAGCGATAATATGTACATAGGATGTAGAAATTGATAACCTATGAATCTATGAAGTGGGTTGATGTTTTTCTAGTGAGAGAAACTAGAGAGAGAAAGTGAGAGAAATATGTGGAAGATTTTATTACTATGAAATGTGAATGAAACAACAACCAACCCCTTTCCTTAGTGGAAAGGGGTATTTATAGTCCAAACCAAACATTGGGCTTGGGCCGGTCCATGACAAGCCCATGGACCGGTTCTTACTTAAGTTAATAAGCAAATATCAACTATTATCTAACTACAAGCTATTACAACATGAATATTATTGTGGAGTGACCGATACTTCTAATATACGTAAAAACGTATTTCTAACAATCTCCCCCTAAGGGAGGTCACTCCACGTTTACAAAGTTCTAAACCTAGCATACTATACTAAGTCTTCGTTCTTTAGCTCGTAGTCTTTTCTTCTTTTCTTTCTTTTGTTGTGAATATGTTGATTTGATCTTTTTGGCTTTGACTTGAGAGCATTGTTCTTTGGCCTTTCACGTGCGATCTTTGCCTTTCTTGTGAACTTTGCCTCCTCGTGACTTCATGTTCCACACACTTACGTCTTTTTGTTGAATTCTCGAAAGCTTCAGAGTTTGGTACAGCGGAAGACTTCATCTTGAACTTTCTTGAATTTTTGCTGAACTTTGTTGCAAAAGACATAAGTATGTGGGAACGACTTTTCCAGGTACACCGCAACACCACCGTCTTTACTGGTACTCAGCAACGCCACCGTCTTCAACAGGTACACAGCAACGCCACCGTCTTTAGCAGGTACACAGCAACGACACGAATAAAATGGCTTTGAACATTTTATTCTAATTCGGTAGCATTTTACCTCCGGTCGGTGAAGACCGTTGGACGATATTGGATATCGTACCCGTGACGGATAGTTTCAATTAAGTAACTTCCTGACAGGATTTCGCGGGTGAACCCGTTCTCTTTATTCGACCGTCCAAAGCTGACTGCGAACATAAAGAGTGAATCACTTGGATAAATTATCCTTGTGATTAAAAAGCCGTCAATTCATGAAACCTGGAACAAGTGAATTTCAATTAAGATTTTCACCATCGTTGCTTTCCAGTTGTCACGAGCTCAATTCATAAAGAATCTTGCGCGTTACCTACCAAGTGCTGTTTGATGTTGACACTAGAAGGATTTCCACTCGTCACTGTGGTCAATAAAGAGTCACTCTGAGTGTTCTGGCAAGATCTTATGATAATGCGAAGAGGCCTGGAACGAGTTTAAGTTCAATTAAGAATTAAACCACTGTTACCTTCCAGTTTTTCACAAGATTGGTTCTAAAAGAACCGCACGTGTAACCTACCATGAGCTTGTTTGATGTTGGCTCAAGCAGGATTTCCATCTTCATTGTAATACTTATGTATTACTCGGATGTTCTGGCAATATTACAGGAATATTGCGTAGGACTCATGAAAATCTCTTACTTTTCACAGTGTGTGAGAAAGAAAGGAATAAATGGAAAGTGTCCTAATGAGACTTTTGATGATCTCTTGGCTCTAGACTCGATTGTGCGTTTTGATTTAGTGAGCGATGGCTGGAGAGGAGTGCCACCTTTTCAATACCAGTTTATTCGGAGTGAATAAACCAATAGATAACGTGTTGATCTCCGTGTGATTAAAACAAATACCTTTTGAGAGATATTTGAGTTAGCTGGGGAAGGGTTGTGCATTGCATCACTGGGTCCATGATGTCTTTCTTCAATACCGAGAATCATTAACAAAAATGACCTCAATAGCATATGTATTGACCCGGTTTCTGCCTAAAGTTGTAAGGAGGGCTTCTTTCTTTACACCCTTTATCTTTACATTTCTTTTTCATTCTTCAACCCCTTCAATGCTTACCAATACGTCATCACTAGCACCTTGTTGTGATTGTTCCAGTGCTAGCTTAAGTACTTGGTCGGCATTCAGCTACGTTCACATTCTTTCTCCATCTTTCCTAGGACTTCTAATTCTAACTAGGGAATTGTCCTTGGGAAGATTCCATCGGCTCTGATGAATCATTGGACTAAACCTATTCCTACCACCCTTTTGTCACCACATCCGTCGTGAAATTAAGCGTGTTTTGGGAAGGAATTGCCGCCATGAAAAATCATTGAAAATCACCTAAAGTACTTGTGATATTGAAATCAAAAGTTTTGTACCTTAGGTGTTTTGTTCATCAAAAACGCTCCCCCTTAACACGTGCTTAACACATATTAAGTTGGATAATCTTTAAGTCTTTTTCATCTTTTAGCCAAGTATCACTTACGTCTCCTTAATCCCATTTTCTCCCCTTATCCAAAATGTTAACCATTAATATTTGGGATATTGAATGGATTAACCGGTCTTTGGGTAAAAATGAAATTGTTGTTTGGCCATAGAACAACTGATTGCTCCCCCTTAAGTTAATAAGGGGTAGTTGTAGTGCTTTAATATGATATATTTTGAAAGATTTAGAATCTCGTGAGAAATTCTTGAAAAATTATCATACTTTAACACTACAACAAGCCATTAACGCACATTATTCACAAATATACATATTCACAAATAATACTACCAATATAGAGTGACCTGAAATGTACGACCCTTCAGATGGATCGTTGCAGTGTCCTGTAGTGCACTCCATATGGTCTACCACCCACGAATCTTTCCAAACTCCTCATCAACCTACGTTCACGGAGCTTTTGATCGATCTTTTTGATCACGTACTTCGCCATCTGCCGGTAACCTTGATGCCAATCCTCCGTCATTTCTGGCAAAGTCTTACCCGAGTTCAGATGCTCCAACTTTCCTCTGACTTGTATAAGAGTTCCATCACTATACTTGTGGAGCTCCCCCATCCTCATAAACTTCATCAGACCCCGACTGTTTAAGTAGAAAATGCCGTAATTCGGGACCGAAATGCCGGTATAAGGACATCTTGCTACATGTTGAGGTAACACTTTGTTCACAGGACGGGTTAAATTGAGCTTCCTCTGATAGCTTTCGACTCCTAACTGAAGATCTTCAACTCGTGTTTTGATGACAACGCTTCGTGTGAACATACGAAGTGCTGTATTCAACGCAATCAGATCTTCACGAGGAATATGTGTCAGTTGATCTCTGGTCATCAGAAGCAGCATATCTTCGATATCCTCAAGGCGAATGATGGAAAAATCTCCCTGCTGGATTCTGTATTCCCTGTCATCCTCCCTTTTCAAGCGAATCTCCGTCACATGATAATAGCCGTTCTTGGCTTCTGTTTTCATCCCTAAAATGCTGGAGATGCGGATATCGGACCTAACTGAACTTCCAGAATTGACTAGGCAGCAACCCCTGTACGCCCTTTTTACTCGTTCGTCCCAATGAGATGCACCTATGACAGCATACATATCATAATTACGATTTATCTTAGGGACCCAGAGTCGGTTTACCTTTTCCTCGATGAAGGGTATTGTCCCCCAGTTGGCAGCTTTTAGCAAGGTCAGGGATGTTGCGTACTTCGATGACCCCTTCAGTAGATATACCAGATCATTGGTGACAAAAAAGTCAAGAGCAATCTGATTATCTTGATCCATTGGAGGTGGAGCTCTTTCTGATTCATGAAGACCTGGCCGTTGAACGGTATTCAGAGCCTTCAGGATCTCCTCGGCATAATATTCGAACTCCATTTGGGGCAACCGGGTTTTGGCGCGAAGTCTTTTATCTTTCAGTACTTTCTTCACCAATGATGGAGTAACCGAAGTCTTATACTCATGAGCAAGAAATGCACATAAGTCAATCGGACTTCGGATACGAAGGTACAAGACTTCTTTGTCGGCGTCGGTGATCGGATCATACTGTGCCGCTGCCATGATCCAAGCCTGTGGTGGAGCAGTCTCGTCGATTTCCAACGTGTCCTCCCAGTTCCTTGTGCTTGGTTCAGCAATAGTAGATTGTGGGTTTTGTTGCAGAGGAGTCGAGATGTGAACATCTGCTTCAGATTCAGGCATTTCAGCAGTGTCATGGATGGGTGAGTGTTGAGCAGCTTCTGGTTCGGTAACCGATTCTGCAATCACAGGAGTAACAACACAAGAACTAACGGGGTTAGTGGTAACAGGTATTGATTTATGGATAAATGTACCAGGAATAGATGACCCTGTAGTGGCATTCACGTCATGGCGCCACTTTGATCGTCTGGATTCCGTGGATGTAGACTTCTCCTTTGGTGCTGCATCCTTCTTTGACTTGGTGCCAGACTTAACCACTTTCTTTGAGCTGGCGCCCTTATCCCCTTTCTCACGCTGTTCACCTTTATCAGCATTGCTCCCCTTAACACTCTCCTGGTGACCATCACCACCATCGTTACCATCATTATCATCATCATCCGCATCATCACCATCCTCATCCTCATCATCACCATCCTCATCATCATCCTCATCTTCATCATCATTATCACTAACGTCCTCATCATCCTTATCATTCTCATCCTCATCCTCCTCCTCATTCTTATCTTCTTCTTCTTCTTCTTCCTCTTCTTCCTCCTCTCCACCAGTTCCCTCTTCTTCGTCACTCTCTTCCCGTTCTTCTTCAGGGAGAATGTGGTAGGGTACCACACTTCCAAATGTCTTGAACAACCTATCATCCTCCATGATAGCGCCATTCAGGGATTTGAAGAGAGCTCGTTGTTTCCTCGATTTATCAAACGAACCAAGTTCCTTCATTCGAGCCTTAAGGATCTTCTTCAGTTCAAAATCCGTCAAGTCATATGCGATCTTGTAGGCGGCTTCTGAAGGATTGGATGACTTGATCATCAAGTTATCAGCAGCAAGCGTTTTCAAGTCATCACGCAGTTTAGGCATTAAGGATTCAACGGAGTCTTTTACTTTCTGCTCAATAGTAGCTTCAAGAGCGTCTTTTTGTTCTTTAAGGTCATCCTTAATAGCCTTAAGTCTTGCAATTCGGGCTTTATGCCTATTAGCTTCATCCCTTTTAACCTGAGCAAGTTCCTCTGCATGAGCTTTACTTGTAGCTTCCATGTCTGCAGCGAACTTGGCAATCAACTCTTCTTGAGCTTTCCTTGATGCTTCTTCACTTTGAGCTCTTCTATTTAACTCTTGGCGAAGTTCATTCATTTCTTTCTTGTGAGCATCCACATGTTTATCCAACATCTCGCCCAACACTATTGCTGCCATTGCAGATGTTGCAGATGTTGCAGATGTTGATGGAATAGGCTCAGTTGTGACTGCGGTGCTAAGGATGGGTTTTGGTGGTGGTGGAGGAAGTGGTGTAGAAACCTGTTTGGTTGGTAATGGTTGAGTTGGTGGAGGTTGAGTTGTTAAAGGTTGAGTAGGTGGAGGAGGTGGTGTAGAAACAGGGATTGATGGCTCCTTCGAAGTGGAGTAATTTTCAGGTGACCCAAACTCATCAACATCTTCAGGTTCAATATACTCATCCTCAACGTCTACTCTTACACCTGAACCACTACCACCAGTATCTTTTCTGCTCCTTTTAATGGCTGTTTTCATCATTTGTTTCTCAGTTTTCTCAATATCAGGATCAGCAATATCTGCTTCATCACGTAGACGCATCAAATCCTTACCCTTTCCCTTTTTACCCTCTGTCTTCTTCTTCTTGGTTTTGGGCTCAGGTAAATCTGCTTGCTTCCTTTTACCTTTGCTTTTAACCGTGGTAGATGAGTCTTCACCTGCTAGAAGGCTTGCTCGTTGTTTCTCAATTTCCGTGAGCAAGTTCGTGTAGTCATCGGATGCAATAATCTCATCGGTCAGAAGATGACTGGGAATGGGACCAGGAATAACCGTATTCGAATGAGTCTCCTGCCTTAAGTCTACCAAATCATCATCATCTATCATGTGGTGACGACTACCTGCAAGCTTGTTAATGGATGCATCGTTTTCCATAAAGTAATGTATGATCAACTTAATAAACCTAGGGTACTGGTAAGTTTTGATTTTACCCTTTGTGTTAGTGAAGAGTTGAAAAGTAAACTCCTCCCACAGTAGTGATGCATAATCAATACCCATACCTTTGAACATACCATAAAACATTTTGATGATCGGTGGACGAACAGCATCATACCCAGTTGTTTTGGGTGTCAAGCATCGGCTAAGAATCCCAAAAATAGCTTTCCATGGTTGGCCGACTTTGGCGGTAGTAAACTCAGACGGGGTTCGTATGTCAAGACATCCAATAGCGGTGAACATCTCCATGATCTGGTCCTTGGTTGGGTTGGGTGAGTATGATGGTAGTCCTTTGAGAATCGGACGAAAGCCAAAGATCTTCCTGAAATCTGACACTGTAAGCGTCTGCTGCTTGTTGTCCAAGGAAAAAGTGATCTTGTTCGACGTCCTCTCTTTGGTAGCCCAGAACTCGTAAAGGTAGTCATAGGGCACCGAAGCACTTCTCCTTAGCGCATACTTGAAATGAGATTTATCAAGCATGGCTGTAGCTACCTTAAAGCCATTATGGGTAGAGTGAGATACCTCCTTCAGACGGTAGTTGTTTGGAACAAACTTAAGAGTTTTGGCTTCAGCAATGGCGGCGGCTCTGTCGTCTTGTATTTGTTGTACGGTAGGGTTAGTCATCGTCTCTGCTTAAGATAAAAACACAAAGGTTGATACAAACAAGTATGAATATCATTATGACTTTAAACCTAAGCATTGTACATATGACATAATCCCTTAAGCTTTGAAATCATGCAAACATCTTCTATTCGGAATATTCACTCAATTCGGAATAATAGTCCTATGCTGAATATAAGTCCTATTCGGAACATACAGCCTATGCGGAAAACATTCCTATTCTGAATAAAAAGGCAATTCGGAACTTTTGACCTATGCGGAATAAAATCCCTATGTGGAACATTTGGGCTATGCGGAACATTTGGGCTATGCGGAACATTTGGGATATGCGGAATAAATTCCTCCATTCGGAACATTTGGGTCATGCGGAAAAAGTCCTTATTCGGAACATTTTCCTATTCGGAACATTTTCCTATTCGGAACATTTTCCTATTCGGAACATTTTCCTATTCGGAACATTTTCCTATTCGGAACATTTTCCTATTCGGAACATTTTCCTATTCGGAACATTTTTCCTATTCGGAACATTTTCCTATTCGGAACATTTTCCTATTCGGAACATTTTCCTATTCGGAACATTTTCCTATTCGGAACATTTTCCTATTCGGAACATTTTCCTATTCGGAACATTTTCCTATTCGGAACATTGCCCTATGCGGAAAAATTTACCCTATGCGGAACATTTTGCCCTATGCGGAAAATTTGCCTTATGCGGAACATTTTGCCTTATGCGGAACATTTTGCCCTATGCAGAACTTTTTCCCTATGCGGAAAAACAGTTCTATTCGAAAAAAAATGCTTCTATGCGGAAAGTGACAAGCAGTAACGATTTTCTAATTAGGCATGAGATCGTTTGATTCACATGTTCTAAAGGCCAAATTAGTGCATTTAAATCTATTCCGAATACACCCCAAGCAAAACCCCCAAATTATTTAACCCTAATTAATCAGTAATTTGATTCGAATTGATTTTCCAATTAAGCAGTTAATTAATCTTGTTTTTCATGAAGGATTAAACCGTTTTAGTACCTTTTTGATGATCTTGGATTGAAAGATGTTGATTTTGAGATGAGTGATTTACGTGTGTTTGGTTTGTGTGGAGGTTTATCAATGGCGGCAAAGGAGAAAACAAGGAACAGTGAATGAGATAGATGAAACGGGGGGGAAGGTTTGACTAGGTCAAATTTTTCCACAAGTTTGACAAGTTGTCAACTTTGCCCCCTCAATTTTTCTTTTTGCTTCAAACAATCATTCCAAGTTTTGATACTAGCCATTTTGACCCTATCTTATGTTAACTAATCGAGCCTTAGTGATTAAATTAACTTAACACAAGCACCAAACTATCCACGACAAACTTATAAGCAACAACACTACAAATGCCAAAGCAATCCAACCATTTACCATTAAGCTTTTGTGAGTTTCCTTGAAAACTTTTGAAGATCTTTTTTTTTTGATGTAAAAGATGATGAAACATTTTCTCCCCCTTAAACGATGACCCGTTTTCTATTTAAAGAGCTGTAGTCATTGTTTAACGAGGCATATGATGATGAAAAACATTTCCCAATTGATTTCTTGAAAAAGTTTGATTCGTGGTGTCAATAAGATTTCTCTTATTTTAACAAATTAATGCACTGAGACGTACACTAATTTGTGTCAGACCAAGTTATAAAGTAAACTTGATCCCTTTGCATGATTTGGCTTGTAAATCACGCCCGAGAAAATTAATTCCCGTTCTGAGCCAACGTTTTCCAAGGAAATACGTGACTTTAATATGAAAACCGGGTTGCAGTCTGAAATAACTACAAGCCATAATGGGCATGTTTTAAAAATGTACAACTTTTATACGGACTCTATTTATGGCACCGTGTCAATATTAATCGACATTTCTAAGGCCGTAAATATTACCGTACTAAAAGACATGCCCGTTTTAAAACGAAAAATATTTTTGGTTTTTCTTGATTTTATAATTTTTATGGTTTTTCTAGATGTTATATTTTTTATGGTTTTTCTTGGTTTTATATTTTTGTATTTTCTTTTGTGGGTTATATATTTACTATAATATACATGATCACAACCAAAGGATACTCTGAATAGTTTACCACGACTATTCAGCTGATTCTTCTGCCAACTCTTTGAGAGTCGCTGGAGTGAATGATTTCATGCCAAGCTTGTCGATCAAAAACTCGATTCGTCCTCGATCTAAGGCTTTGGTTAACATATCCGCCAGCTGATACTCAGTAGTGACAAAATACAGCTCGATCACTCCGTTCTCCACCTGCTCCTTAATGAAATGGTAGCGAATGTCTATGTGCTTGGCCCGGGAGTGTTGAACATAGTTGCAGCAAAGGGCAATGGCGCTCTTGTTGTCACAATACATCGGGATTTTGTTAAATCCAAGACCGTAGTCAGTTAATTGTGATCTCATCCAAAGGACTTGAGCACAACAACCGGACATGGCGATGTATTCAGCCTCCGTGCTTGATATTGCAGCGCTTTTCTGCCTTTTTGAAGACCAACTGATCAATCTATCTCCAAGGAGTTGCACAGATCCAGAAGTGCTACGCCTCGTATCTTGACATCCAGCATGATCGGCATCTGCGTATGATATTAAAGCAATCGAGGAATCTTTCGGATACCATAGACCACGATGAAGTGTTCCTTTTAGATACCGAAAGATCCTTTTAACTACATGTAAGTGCTTTTCGGTAGGCCGAGCCTGATACCGGGCACACATGCATACAGCAAATTGCAAATCAGGCCTGCTAGCAGTCAGATAGAGAAGGGTGCCAATCATTCCACGGTAAAGTTTCGGATCGACAATAATCCCATCCCTATCTTCATCTAACTTGGTTTTCTCAACCATTGGAGTGTCTACGGGGTCACAATTCTCAAAATTATATTTCTTAAGAGATTCTAGAGCATATTTGGATTGATTTATAAAGATGCCTCTGGGATTCTGAGAAATCTGTAATCCTAAGAAAAATGATATTTTTCCCATCATCGACATCTGAAAGCGTGTGGACATTATCTTCTCAAATTGTTTAGACAATTCTATGTTAGTGGCAGCAAAAATTATATCATCAACATAAATTTGTACCAGAAGCATGTCGTTGCCGTCTTTGAGAGTGAATAGAGTGGGGTCCACTTTGCCTTTGGAGAAGCCTTCCGACATTAGATATGTTGACAGGAGATCATACCACGCGCGTGGAGCTTGTTTCAACCCATAGAGAGCCTTCTTAAGCTTGTACACATGGTTAGGAGACTCCGTACTCACGAACCCATCCGGTTGACTAACATAGACCTCTTCCCTTAGTTCACCGTTCAAAAATGCCGTCTTCACATCCATTTGATAGACGATCATGTTCATATGAGCAGCAAACGCAAGGAATAGTCTAATCGCCTCCAATCTAGCCACAGAAGCAAAAGATTCCTCAAAGTCTATACCCAAGGCTTGTTTATATCCTCTAGCGACCAATCTTGCTTTATTCTTCAATACCGAACCCATCTCATCAAGTTTAACCTTATAAACCCATAACAAAGTAAGGATGTTAACCTTGTCAGGGCGAGGAACCAATTCCCATACTTCTAGTCGTTTGAATTCATTGAGTTCCTCCTGCATAGCTTCAATCCAAGATGATTGGGTCATAGCCTGCTGCCAATTTTTGGGTTCAACTTCAGAGAGAAATGCATCAAAGTAACAATATAGTGCACTCTCTTGTAGTTGATGGCGTGTAGAGACTGGTCGATCTAGATCTCCAATAACATTCCTAATTGGGTGATCTTTTGTCCATTTAGTGCTATGGTTTTCAATCCTAGGTGGTCTAGAGTGAACAATAGATGGAGCTTCTTCTGAGGTAGAGGCGGCTGAAGGGTTTTCAGGGATCGCTACACCAAAGAAAGGAAGCTCTTGCAAGTGAGCATATTCCAGGTCGTGATCAGTAGAATCCTCTTCCACATCATTAGGCACGAGTAGGGGTGATGATTCAGGTGTAGTTTGTGAATCACTTGGTGAAGGTGCATCTGGTTCAACTTGAATTGTAGATGCATTAGATAAAGGTTCATTAACTTGAGCAACCACTTCAGGTATTGGAGCAATTACTACAGGTACTGGAACTTCATCAGTCGGGGGATCGAAGAATTCATCAAACAACGGTTGAAACAGTTTATCCCACTCGGGCCTTGATGGTGGTAAAAATGATGTAGAAGTAGGATTGTTGGGAACTAATCCGGAACTTATAGCACCGGGTCCCATCTCATGAAGCGCGGGTTCAGAGCTGTGTTGCTCAGAAGCCATTGCTGTCAGCTCGTCGAAATCAGCGTCCATAGTTTCTACAATCTTGCCAAGACAACGGTTATATATTCGGTATGCTCTTTTGGACGGTGAGTAACCAATGAAAATACCTATGTCGGCTTTTGGTTGAAGCTTACCCAAGTTCTCACTATTGATGTTTGGATAACACAGAGCACCAAACACATGGAAAAATGAAACATCGGGTTTGCGGTCATGTAGAAGCTCATAAGGTGTTTTTCCATGGCGTTTCCGAATGATAGAACGGTTTTGGGTGAAACATGCAGTAGAAATAGCCTCTGCCCACAAGAACAATGGAGCGTTCGCATAAATAAGCATGGTCCTAGCAGCTTCCATAAGTGTACGATTTCGTCTTTCAACGACACCGTTTTGTTGTGGAGTGCGTGCAGCGGATGTTTCATGTGATATACCAACTCCTTCATAATAATCACGAAGAGTCTGGTTGACGAACTCTGTACCATTGTCTGTACGAATACGACGGACAGTGGTATTCAAACGTACCTGAATGAACTTCAGAAAAGTGATGATAGCTTTCGGAGCTTCATCCTTAGTACGTAGAAATCTAACCCATGTAAACCTTGAGAAATCATCCACAATGACGAGAATGAATTTCTTACCGCTCACACTTTCAGTTCTCATCGGTCCACAAAGATCCATATGCAAAAGATGAAGTTTTTCTTGATTAATGTCTTCAGCTTTGGGTTTGTAAGATTTCTTGGTGCTTTTCCCCCTTGAACACGCGGAACATAAATGATCCTTGTGAAATTTAAGCTTTGGAAGACCACGAACTAACTCGTTTTTAGCCAGATGATTAATAGCATCAAAATTAAGATGAGATAATCTACGATGCCATAACCATGACTTGGTCTTAGAAGCTTTAGAGAGAAGACATACTGGAGAAGCGGCCATCATGTCTTGTAAGGACAAAGTGTAAAGATTTGCACCACGAGATCCCTTCAACAAATCTTTTCCTTCCAAGTTGCGGATGAAACAAGTGTGTTGTCGAAAAGCAACCTCAAGGTTGGAATCACAAAACTGTCCTACTGAGAATAAGTTATGACCAAGACCTTCAACATAGTATACCCTAGAAATCGTCACGTTTCCAATCTGATATTCACCGTACCCCATAATCTTTGCTATATGATCATTCCCAAATTTAACCGTACCAAGAAACTTGCTGACGAAATTTCGGAGCATCGAGCGATTTCCGGTCATATGTTTTGAACAACCGGAGTCCAAATACCACAGGATGATTTGGACCACCTGAAAATATCACCACACAAAGACAATGTAGAGGTATCGGAATCTGAGTGTTCCTTGTTATTAGCAGGTACAGATTTAATAATCTTAGATTTGCTAACTCTAGGTTTTTTAGATTTCCTAGCCTTCTTCTTCTTAATTGGTGGTGTAGATTCTAATTGGCTCAAATCCTGAGGTATTTCTACACTGATAGGCACTACAGTGGGGGCAGACCTAATTAAAGGGCGCTTGGTCCATACTTGAGTGCGAGTGTTCCTAACTAAAGGACGCTCAGACCTAACCTCAATGGTTGCATTCCTAGTTAAAGGGCACATTTTACCATCTAGTGTAAAGGTCCTACCAGTGGGACGCCATTGCCAGCCAACTTGGGCACGAGTTCTACCCGTTGGCTTCCATTCAAGACCATTCTTAATAGCATTCATTTCATTAACGTGATCAATCAGACACAAATCATGATGCTCGGAAAACATACATTCATTACAATTCCAACAATTTAAATCAGAATTCACGAATGGTTTAGGCTGCTGCACAGGCGCAGAGCTTTTAGTCTTAACATGATTCATTTTATTTAAAACTGAACTAGCATTCCTAGTGTGGACTTCTACTTTCTTCTTTGTGGCACTACTAGTGGCGGGCTTGATCTTAGCTTTCTTGAGTGGCGATCCTTTAGCCTTAGTAGTCTCTTTTAATCCTGTAGAAGGCAAATTGGGAACATTAGCAGCAGTTTTTAAAGGTGTCTTACTTGATTGTGCCAATGACGGTTTCGCTCCTGGAGTCTTATTAAATGGAGTGACAGCAATGGGCCTATTATTAAGCAGTGCAAAACCTGGTGTACCTATGTATTGCAAATAAGCCAAGCAATATTGAACTCGCTTAACATATTCATGAGCCGAATAATAGTCGCTACTTGAGGGATCTAAGGCATAAAGATCGTCTAAAATATCCCTAAGAAGATCGACATGCTTAATGGCATTCCTCATATAATCATCGTATACAACCGGGTTTCTCTTATGAAGCGGATTCTTATAAAGCACTACTTTCTTGGTTGTTGGAGCACTAGTGGACGGTGCAGAGTCGGTAGCTAAGTTATCAACAACTTCTTGTCGGGTGAGAAGAAGTGTCTCCTTTAACTCAGCCAAAACCATATTTTTGTCTATGAGCAGGATGTTCAAGTCAGAGATTTCTTCGCACTTTTGGTTCAGTTGTTCAACATAATATTGTTGCTGTGCCGCATTAAAAGCGAAGCGTTCTTCTAGTGAACCATAAAGAGCGGATAGTCCCTGCCTTGTCCGATCCATCTCCCCTAGAACAGTTGATAGTCTAATTTCTAAGACCTGGTTTTTGGACTCTGCAGCCTCTAGTTCCATTCTTAATGTTTCCTTTGATGATATCTCTCTCTTCAATCTCATGATTTCTTCCTCTAATGTCTTAACAATTGCAATCATCTTGTCACTATTCTCAACGCCGTTTTCACAAACATTTGATATCAAAAGATTTTCATTTTGATTTTGTTGTTTTAATTCTAACGATATACAATGTTGTTCTAGTTGATTAAAGCGTTGTGAAAGTAAATTATAAGAATCTTGTAGCTTCAAAAACTCAGCGTTAGATTCGTGACAAGAATGATTTTCTACCTCATTTACAGTATCAGCAACATTTACAGAAAGATTACAAACATCATCACAAATATCCTCACAAATATTCACAGCATCACAATTAATCATAGTGGATGTAAGCTCATTTGAATAATTAACATTTACAGTAGTAAGCACATCACACGAGATTATTTCAGACAAGAATCGGTCATATTCGGTTAAAATCTTTTCCTTTTCAATTAGTTGCAGTTCGTAAGCGGTGTCCATTTCATAAAACACTTTTTGAACTTCCCCAATTTCAAACTGAAGATTTTCCTTAAGAGATGCAAAACTTTCTTTTAGACTTTCGACAAACGGATTGATCTTAGTTTTAAACACCTCGTTCATGTGTTCGAAAGCCCATTCTCCGGCATTTAAGCCATTTGAAGTCGTACATTCCAAAATGACCTTGTCAAAGTTAGTAAAGTATCGGTTAATCTCTTTCAAGTTTAACCATACAGTGCTAACCGGTGGAAGATTCTTTGGAATTTCCTTAGGACCTTCCATGTTGACAAGTGTAGGAAATGTACTAGGGCGTTCTTCCTCTAACATGTAGGTCGGTGCTGTGATGAGATCTTTATCCATATGGAAGCGAACTCTAAAATCAGTTTTTGCAAGCTCCTTATTCATTTTAAAATAATCACACTCGGGATATTTTGCAGAATTGTATGACCGATCCTCATCAACTAGATCCTTACTTGTTCGATCATTGGGAAAAACAATCGGGTCTAAAGCCAATCCTAATTGAGTTGCATTATAAAGTCTAGGACTATGTCTTAAAGCTTGTTTTGCATACCGTGGATTAGGGGGAAGGCCTTTTAGACGTGATAAGTTAAATTCTCTAAATGAGGCATCAAATAAGTGAACTAGTTGTGAAGCAGCGTATTGTCTTAACAGCAAGTAATCTAGACTTCTAATCTTATTAGTGGCATTAATCTCCATTTCAGTCTTCTTAGATTCGAGTAATTCAAAATCAGTTTGAAGTTTTTGAAAATTAGTGACCACTAACTCCTTTTCTTTAAGTTCATTAGACAGATTTGCTCTTAAGTTTTCGATCTCTTGCAAGTGACCCATTTGTTTGTTTCTAAAATGATCATATTCGAGATTTGTGAGAACACTAGACGAAGGCACTAATTCCAGAGTTTGTACTTTCTCATTGCTTAAGGCAAGCTCATCAGACAAATTCTTATTCTTAGCTAAGGTTTCTAAGAGTGCAGCATTCATTTGGCTAAGTAATGTAGCAGGAACCATGACCAAATCTTGTTGAGCAGGAGTAGGCGTATGCGAACTAGGTCCCGGTTGTGATTCACTCAAAGTCTGGGGACTCACATTGATATTGCTATCATTGTTTGTCTCCTCGTTTGAGGGACTCACCACCGAAGATTCATTCGAATCAGCACTCTCTTGCCCAACTTGATGTGGTTGAATACTAGCATCAGTGGCATTATCGGTGTTATTAATAAGTACCTCAGATTTCTTATCTGGCCCTAAGCTGGAGAAAGTTGCCATGAAAGCAGCCTTTGCAGTTTGAAAGTCATCACAGTCGGAATCATACGCATCAAGATCATCGGCTTGGTAAGCTGCATTTTGCGTGGTGACAACGTCTTGTTCAGCAATCCCTGGGTCAGCAAGAAATGCAAGCTCCTCTTCATCAAGTTCCCTTCCTTGAGCCTGAGCATTTACCAGATAGATCTTTTCTGCAAACCACTGTCCATCCCTTTTCCTCTTGGGTTTCTTACAATCCCTGGACATATGACCCTCTTCTTTGCAGTTGTAGCAGGTAATCATTCTCAATTTGCCTGTATTAGCCCGTGGAGGATTGTTTACCATTGGAGCAGGAGCAGGAGTAATTGTGCGAGCATTGGTTGAAGTGGAAGATCTCCCCTGATATGGTTGAATTGGCTGAACCATTACCCTGCCATTCTCAATTGTAGCTTGTTGGCGAGAATTGGATGAATTCCTCAACTGATTGTTGGTAGGAGCTGATCCTCTGAATCCACGTTTGCTTAAAGTTCTTGTGAGATATGCAGACATAGTAGTTAGCACTTCAACTGGGTCAGCTCCTTGTTGGAAAACAGGAACAGGGACTTCTTCATCATCACAATACAATGCTTGATCTGGATGAGCTGCATAATCAGTAGAAGGAATACTCATTTGATCAGGGTAGCTTGTTTGATATGCTGCATTCTCTTGATAAGACGAATATGAAGGCTGAGCATAAGGTGCAACATTTGCTGGATGAAGTTGTGAACCATACTGTGGCGAAGGTGCATTGAACCGATACTGTTGTTGATGTGAGGTGGGGGGTTGTGGTAAGATCGAGTATTGGGGAAAAGTTGGTGTCATGTAAGGTGATGCATGATAGGCTTGATGTCCCAAGATATAGGGTGTGTTGTTGTGTGACAAACTTGGTTGATTCGCCATCAAAGCTAAGGAATCTGGATACATACCTCGAGGAGAACGATGCATAATTACATGCTTCTCATGCTGCTGAAGGAAGGCATATATTTGATCCAAATTACACTTGTGCAGATCCCTGGTTAACTTGACATCGGTAATATACTCACCCCATTCAGCTTGAGGTAGAGTATTCAAGAATTTGGTGTTAACCTGGAATGGAGCAATCTCAAGATTGTATACATTCAGATCATTCATGAGTGTGGTGAATCTGAAGTAATAATCGTGAAGTGTTTCCCCTGGGTTGTAGGTGAATCTATCAAACAGGTCATACAACTGACATTCCCTTTCCTGTTTTGTGAGAGATGTACCTTGTAGCAACACCTTAAGACGTTCCCATAAGTCTTTTGCTACCGTATACTTGCTTACCATCCTATAAATATCATGGGGAAGAGCTTGAAGAATTGTTTGAAGAGCTTTTTCATCTGCATCTGCAACAAGTTGTTGAGCTGGAGTGAGTTCTTCAAATTCTCGTGGTCTTGTCACGTTGTCAACCGTAATGGTGCCATAGTCGAGTGGACCATTCAAAATCGATTTGACCATAAGCCTTCCGTATGTTGGTTTCCCCTTTAGATATTGCATCATTCGACCTTGCCATGCCTCAAACACTTCTTTAATAAGCATCGGTGGACGACTATCAGTCCCCGTTATGATCGAGATATCCGTAAGAGATGTCATTTGAGGCATTAATGAACTTGGATTCATTGTGATCACTTAACAGACTCAAAGATTATCAGTTGATCGAGCAGTGAAGAAAGGTTGAGAATTTGTGTTGTGTTGGTTAAACTCAAGATTAAATCCACTAAAGATCGTCGAAAAAACTCAAATACCCCTTGAACTTGCTTAAACAGAACCCAAACTCAGAATAAACCCTTATTCGGAATAATGCCTATTCGGAATAATCCTATGCTGAAAAATACCCTATTCGGAATAAACTCTATGCAGAATAACCCTTATGCGGAAAAACCCCTATTCGGAATGTTTTCTTCAATTCGGAATATTTTGGCAATTTGGCTTATTCGGAAAAACTGGTCTATTCGGAATATTTCCTAATTTTGGCTATTCGGAAAATTGGTGTCTATTCGGAAAAGTTGGCTATTCGGAAAATTGGTGTCTATTCGGAAAGATTGGCTATTCGGAAAATTGGTGTCTATTCGGAAAGATCTTCTATTCGGAAAAAAAACTTCTCTATTCGGAAAAAACTTTCTATTCGGAAAAAATTCTCTATTCGGAAAATTTCTTCTATTCGGAAAAAATCTCTATTCGGAACAATTTCTTCTATGCGGAAACTCCTCCTATTCGGAATCCTATTCGGAATAAACTGTCTATGCTGAAAATCCTCCTATTCGGAATCCTATTCGGAAAAAACTGGAAGAAATTGTTTCCGAGACTTAAAAAGAAGCTTTTTACCCCGATTTTTGATCCAAAACCACAAAAAGTTTTATGATTTTTACCAAAATAAGCTAAACCCAATCCTTATCAATCAATCCCAATAACAAAAACACCAAAAATAACAAGATTCAAGATTGATTTTTCCTAAAGATCACTAATAGATTCAAAAACTAAAAAAATAACACAATCCTTACCTTAAATCACCCCATAGCTCTTGATACCAAATGTAGAAATTGATAACCTATGAATCTATGAAGTGGGTTGATGTTTTTCTAGTGAGAGAAACTAGAGAGAGAAAGTGAGAGAAATATGTGGAAGATTTTATTACTATGAAATGTGAATGAAACAACAACCAACCCCTTTCCTTAGTGGAAAGGGGTATTTATAGTCCAAACCAAACATTGGGCTTGGGCCGGTCCATGACAAGCCCATGGACCGGTTCTTACTTAAGTTAATAAGCAAATATCAACTATTATCTAACTACAAGCTATTACAACATGAATATTATTGTGGAGTGACCGATACTTCTAATATACGTAAAAACGTATTTCTAACATAGGATAAGCATGGGACTCCCCCACGAGGCACCTCGTTTTTGATTACCTAGTCATGAGCTCGACTCGATCCCCTCAATACTAATTATCATTGGGGAAGGTGATTTGGTCGAGGTAGTTCAAGGATGGAACTTCCCCGCCAAAGTAGTGCTTCAACCTATGTCCATTCACCTTGAAATTGGGGCCATCATTTTGAGCTAGCTCGATGGTCCCATAAGGAAAAACTTGAGTCACGGTGAATGGACCAGACCAACGGGATTTCAAGTTGCCGGAAAATATTTTCAAACGAAAGTTAAAAAGCAACACTTGATCTCCAATGTTAAAAACCCGGTTTTTAATTTTTGAGTCATGAAACTTTTTAGTTTTTTCTTTATAAATCAATCAATGATTTTTCATAAGCAATATCTCTCAATTCATCCAATTCATTTAATTGCATTTTCCGGTGTTTTCCCGCGGTCTCCATATCATCATTACAATGCTTAAGGGCCCAATAAGCTTTGTGTTCGAGTTCAATTGGCAAGTGACAATTCTTCCCATACACAAGCTTATAAGGAGTGCACCCGATGGGCGTCTTATGAGCGGTCTGAAAGGCCCATAAAGCATCGTCCAACTTATCCGACCAAGATTGTTGGTTTTCCCCAATCGATCTCTCCAAGATCCTTTTCAACGCTAGGTTTGAAACCTCGACTTGCCCACTCGTTTGTGGGTGATAAGCCGTAGAAAGTCGATGTGTAACTCCATATTTCCTTAAGACCCTTTAGAATTGGTCGTTACAAAAATGGGTTCCACGATCGCTTATGATCGCACGAGGGGTTCCAAACCGAGAAAACAAGCTTTTCAAAAACTTGACTACCACACGAGCATTGTTGGTGGGCAAAGCCTTAGCTTCCACCCACTTAGATAGGTAGTCAATGGCGACAAGGATGTACTTATTCCCACGAGATGATGGGAATGGCCCCATAAAGTCAATGCCCCAAACGTCAAAGATCTCACACACTTGGACGATATTTTGTTTCATTTCATCGTTTTGTGAGGCTTTTCCTTGTCGTTGGCATGAGTCACACGACTTCACAAGTTCATGTGCATCTCGGTAAATAGTAGGCCAAAAGAAACCGGCATCAAAGACCTTCTTAGCCGTGAGATTAGCACCGTGGTGACCACCTGTGGGTCCCTCGTGACAAGCTCTAAGGATGTTAGAAGCTTCGGTACCAAAGACACAACGTCGAACAATTTGATCCGCACAAGTCCGAAACAAGTAAGGGTCGTTCCAAAAATAGAACTTGACGTCACGAAAGAATTTTCGTTTTTCTTGAGTCGTCATACCCTTAATGATGAAGTTACCCGCATGATAATTTGCGATGTCCGCAAACCATGGGGTAGATGAATCAAGCTTAGAATTCATTACACCAAGTGTCTCGAGAGGAAATGTTTCGGTGATTTCCTTTGGCTCGTAAACACTTTGGTGAGGATCTTCCAAACGAGAAAGATGATCGGCCGTTAGATTCTCGGCTCCTTTTTTGTCAAGGATTTCGACATCAAATTATTGTAGGAGGAGAATCCAACGAATTAATCTCGGCTTTACATTTTGTTTAGCCATAAGATACTTGATAGCAGAATGATCCGTATACACTATGCATCGAGTCAAGACAAGGTAAGGTCGGAATTTCTCAAATTCATACACCACGGCAAGGAATTCCTTCTCCGTTGTAGTGTATTTTAATTGAGCCTCGGTCATCGTCTTGCTAGCATAGTGACGTTGCCCCAAAACGGCCCCAATAGCGTAGTCACTAGCATCACACATTAGCTCAAAGGGGAGGTTCCAATCGGGAGCAACAAGAATGGGAGCTTCGGTAAGTTACCTCTTAAGGATTTCAAAGGCTCGTACATAATCTTCGTTAAAGACAAAAGGTGCATCTTTTTTGAGGAGATGTGTAATAGGTCGATAAATCTTTTAAAAATCCTTGATGAATCGCCGATAAAAGCCCGCGTGGCCTAGGAAACTCCTAACTCCCTTAACGGTTTTGGGATGAGGTAATTTGGCGATGACGTCTACCTTAGCTTTGTCTACCTCAATCCCCGCTTTCGAAACCTTTTGCCCTAAGACGATTCCACTCTTAACCATAAAATGACATTTTTCCCAATTAAGCACAAGGTTGGTTTCCTCACAACGCTTCAACATTCTCTCAAGATTCGACAAACACGAAGTGAATGAACAACCAAACACGGAAAAGTCATCCATGAAAACTTCCATCGTCTTCTCGATCCTATCATGAAAAATAGCCATCATGCACCTTTGAAAGGTTCCCGGTGCATTGCAAATTCTTAATGGCATTCTACGATAGGCAAACGTTCCATATGAACACGTAAACGTAGTTTTTTCTTGATCACGAGGATCGATGGGGATTTGGAAGTAACCGGAAAAACCATCTAAAAAGCAATAGAAATCGTTTCCCGCAAGGCGCTCCAACATTTGATCCATGAAGGGAAAGGGAAAATGGTCTTTACGAGTGGCGTCATTCAACTTATGATAGTCGATGCACACCCTCCAACCGGTCACGAGTCGAGTTGGAATTAACTCGTTGGCATCGTTTGGCACAACGGTCATTCCTCCCTTCTTAGGGACACAATGAATAGGACTCACCCAAGGGCTATCGGAAATAGGGTAAATCATTCCCGCGTCAAGGAGTTTTAGGACTTCCTTTTTGATGACGTCGTGAATTTTGGGGTTCACCCTCCTTTGACATTGGATTGCGGGTTTGTATTCATCCTCCATTAAGATTTTGTGGGTACAAAATTTGGGATCAATCCCCTTAATGTCGGATAATTTCCACGCAATTTCCCCTTGTGATCCTTTAGAACATCGACATGTGCGGTTTTTTCATCATTCGAAAGATCTTTCGCAATAATAACCGGCAACTTGTCGTCCTCTTCCAAAAATACATATTCATGATGAGGAGGTAAATCTTTCAACTCGAGGATAGGTGGTTCCTCAATTGAAGATTTGTGCTCGATACTCATAACCTCCTCGGGTGGAGGAAATGGGAAATCATTAAGAAAATCCTTGATAATCGAGAAGTCCTCATCGTTGTCGAGGTCTTCGTCACAAGTACGTGGAACATCGAATTCTTCCAACGTAAAACCACCACCTTCAAATGGAGTGAAGGTTGGTGTCGAATTATCAAGAATGGGATCAAGCATAGTGGGATTGCCACTATTTTCATCATCACCAAAACCTAGAACTTCTTGTGAAAATTCCTCGCAAACAACGTCGATCATATCAACGAGGTTTATGGTAGCAACGGAATAAACATGAGAAATTGGAGAATTTTGAGTTGCATTTATAACAAGTTCCTCGTCGTTGAAACGTAAGGTGATCTTTCTAGCATGCACATCAATTAAAGCCATAGACGTATCTAAAAACGAACGACCTAAAATTAGAGGAACTTGAGGATCCGTGGGAATATCGACAACGATAAAGTATACCGGATAATAGAACTTTCCCACTTTCACAAAAACGTCTTCGGCCAATCCACATGCGGGAATCGTGGAATGATCGGCCAACTCAATAGAAATTAGTGAAGGAGTAAGATTAGGAAGATTGAGCGACTTGAAGATTGCAAGTGGCATCAAGTTAATACTAGCACCAAGATCGGCCAAGGCATAGCATTCTTCCATATCTTGGATTGCACATGGAATCAAGAATTTACCGGGATCACCGACTTTTTGAGGTATGCGGTTAAGATAAACCGATGAACAACTAGACAATTGTTGCAATTTCTCCTTGTTGTTCAACATACTCTTAAAGTTAGCGGCAAATCGAGGCATCATGACCAAAGCATCGGCAAAACTCACATTAAAATGAACGTCACGAAACATTTTCATAAAAAGCTCAAATTGGTAATTATCGCGCTCTTGACATTTCTCCTTTCTAAGTCTCGATGCATAGGGAAAAGGTGGTGTGGGTTGAAGCATAGGCATAGCCTTTGGAATCTCGGGTTCCAAATGTGGTAATGGGTCAACCGTAGGTGTGGTATGAGCGGTACTTCGTGGGATTAGGACATGCTCCTTTTCAACCACCACCTCGGGTTCTTCCTCAATTGCTTCCTTTGTAGGAGCAATTGGTTGAGGAGTCGGTTCCTTAAGTGTCTTACCACTTCGTGTGGTAATCACTTTCGTCTCTCCCAAAGGGTTCGATGTGGTATTACTAGGAAGACTACTCGACGACGGTTTGCACGTTATAGCCTCAAACATGGATGAAATTTTATCCTCGAAAATAGATTGCCTCTTCTCGGCCTTAATCATCTCTTGTTTTATTTCATGTTGCCCTTGTTTCATTTTTTGTTGGTTTTGTTGTAACCTAGTTACATTTCCCTCCATTTTGTTTGTATGGATCTTAAGTTCATTTGCTAACTCATTTTTCAACTCATTTTTCAAGTCATTCTTAAACTCGGATCTTAGGCTAATGATCTCTCTTTGAATATTATCAAACCTAGCATCGTTTCCATTTGCAAATTCAACAAATTCATTTGGAAGATCTTTCAAAGTTTGCAAACCTTTGTTGTTGTTTTGAAAATCATTGTTTTGATTTTTGTTTGAAACTTGATTGTTATTAGCCCCTTGATTCCCATAGTTGTTTCCTTTGTAATTGTTTTTGAAACCAACTTGATTGTTTCGATAGTTGTTGTTAGCATTTTGATTGGGAGCAAAACCCGGTGGAGTCAATTGATTGGAGCGGGTAACTTAACCGTTTTGGTTGTAAGTTCCCGTGGCCGCGTAGGCACTCGAAGTGTTACCACCGTTGGTAATGCACTCGGAGAAATCATGACCTCCACCACAATTCATACATGAAACCTCAACCGCTTTAGCCGTAGCGGGAGCACTTTGTTCACCAACTTTGAATTCAATTAAAAGTCCTTTAACCTTATCAAAGATTTTGTTTTCCAAGTTCGCCTCAATTTGGCAAGCATCAATGGTATTGGACAATGAAGGTGAAGCCGAAGACGAAGCCTTACGAACACTCGATGTGTTACGAGGACTATACACCTTAGATCTATTCTCAATTATCAACAACGCTTCCTCAACCGTTTTACACAGAAAATTACCACCCACGGCGGCATTAAGTTAATCCCTTTCATAATCATTTAAACCATTGTAAAACGTGTCAATTTGATGCAAGTCGGAAAAACCGTGATGAGGACACTCATGTAACATTTCCTTAAACCTATTCCAAGCCGTTGAAAAACTCTCATTAAATTCTTGTGAAAATTTTGAAATCTCGTTTTTCAAATGCGTAGTCTTAGAGGGCGGGAAAAATTGGTTCACAAACTTAGAAACGAGATCATTCCACGTCAATATAGAATTGGGTGGCTCTTTCTCTAACCAAATTTTAGCCGGCCCCGCTAAGGAATACGGAAAAAGCATCATCTTAATCGAATCATTAGCAACATCCTTAAATTTGCAAGTGGCGGTAAGACGATTTAATTGGCGGATATGGTTGTACGGGCTGTCCTTTTCATCACCACGATATTTCTTGTTTTGGATCATCGAAAACAAACCCGTTTTCACTTCAAATTTCTCCGCAAGGATGGCGGGAATAACAATAGCCTCTCCATAACCCTCGGTGGGTGCTTGAAGTAACTCCATCATAGTTCGATTCGCCATGGTTGATTCTTATTCTACGATAGGTTCGTCAATAGGAGACTCCTAACTAGAAAGATTAGGAGTAGGTGTGGACTCCTTTAGGTTTTTTCGTTTACGTGCACGTCTTGCTTGATTACGTGTAAGCATAAACGTCACGTACAACGTGGGGATGAGCAAAGAAGATTCTTTTTGGTGTTTTTAATTTTTCCAATTTTTTTGTGATTTTTGATTGTTTTTACTTTTTTTTGGATTTTGGTGCTTGTATTAAGTAGACAAAAATCTACAAATCTCCCCCTTAATCAAATCTCTTGATTAAAGAAGCCTCAAGGAATGAAAACGATCACGTGAAGTGAACGCCTTCGATGACTTTAGAACGTTGGTGGAACACCAAAACGTTCAAGAGGGTTTAATCAAATGAAACCAAGAAAATATATATGATACTTAGATAATACTTTGGTTGGCAAACCCTCGATTAGCTCTTTTTATCTAAACACGCACAAGAAAGCGTGGAAACGAGGCGGCACGAAGCACTTACGAGCCTTTTTCCTTAGGGTATATTTTATAATACCCGCCTTATACCCACCTTATAGTTTGTGTTTTTCAAAATTAAGCTTCACGAAAGTATTTATCTATTTTGCCTTTTCTTTCTTGTTTGAGATTCGAATACAAGAATTAAGTAATGACCTCCCAATCAAGGTTGTGTTTTCACACTTTTGGAGTACTTGTGAATTTACTGTTCTACGTATACAATATAGTAATAGTATTCACACAAAAAACGAAAACCGATAATACGTATTAGTAGAGTGCTACTAATACAAATAGATATTATAGTTAGTATAAAAACAACAATTGTTCAAATCAAAACACAACACGCCTCCCCGGCAGCGGCACCAAAAATGATGGTTGTAAAATACGTCTTTTAGGAAAAAGAACGTAATTAGGGTAAGTACGACGGTTTAGGGAAACCGTGCACAAATAACCCAAAGTGGGGATCGTTCTCAACGAGGCAAGTGTGTTGTGTAAAGATTTGATTAAGTGTTTGTGATTATATTGATGAAAAAAGAAATATAGAAAAGAAAGTAGAAAGGAATAACGGTTACGATTATGAATTAAACTAAGACGAAGTCGTGCACGTAAAACCGTAAAAAGTCACTAAATTTAAAAATTACCCTAAAAATTCCTAGAAAATTGCAATAAATCATAAAAAAAATAATTAAAGTTTACAAAAAAATAAAAAATCACTCAAACCTTTTACTCAATTAAGTATTAATTTTTTAATGTTAATTAAAGCCCAAAAAATCAATTTAATTAACAAAAAGCCCAAAATGAGATTTTTTTAACTTGTAAACCTCTAAAATGACTTAACTAAATTTACAACTATTTTCGAAAATTTTAAAATTAATTAAAACTATTTAAAATCAATTAAAAACTATTAAAACTTAAAATAATTCTAAAAATTAATCTAATGACAATAAAATTAATCAAAAAATTTTAAAATTCCTAACTTAATGTATTTGAACTAAGAAAAATGAAAAACTTGTAAAAATCTAAATTTTAATTTTTAATAATAAAATAATAATAAAATATTAATAAAAATCCAAAATTTATAAAAAATTCTAAAAAGTTGCAAACTAGTTTATTTTAACCTAAGTAAAACACAAATGCACTTGAAATTACCAAAATACCCCTATTGGGCCTTAAAATGGGCTAAATGACAAAACAGTCCCTTAATGGGCTTAAATTGGGCCCAATAAGAAAAAGTCAACCAAATAAGCCCAAAACTTCCTATCTGACTTAAAATTTGATTTTCAGAACAAAAAACTCTGAAGGCCCAAAAGCTGAAAATGTGTTTAAGCTAACTTATTTCAAAGCAACTTATTCTTAATGGGCTTTTTGGCCCATTAAGCTATAAGCTGATGCCATAAGCTAAGATTTGACACACAAGCTTCTTTTGAGTTACCAAAGAGATCTGTAGAAAATTTGAAAAAGCACAAGAAATAAGCCTGAAATAAGCCAAGACTCTCTTCAAAAAACGACAAAATAGTCGTTTTTGAGTTCTAGACCACCTCAAGTGCTGATTCAAGTTTCAAAAGGTTTTAAATGACTTAATTAAGAAAAATAATCAAAAAGTTTTCCAATAAGCACACTTAATAAGCCAAAATAAGCAATTAAGCACTTACGTAAAAGTCAACTTGATTAGTTTTCTAGTCAAACTTAAAAGTCAAACCCTAATAAGCTCCAGATCAAATCAATGGGTCAAATAAGGAAGATCTATCACAAAAAATAAGTTGTTGCAAGTCTGGATAAGCCAAAATGGCTTATGAATAAGCTGTTTGATATTTAACACTAGTAGGGGCTAGTTTTGGAGGTTCAGTAGTGGGAAAAGTTTCCACTGCTTGATCTTTTTGAATTTTTGTCTTATGTGACTTTTTGTGGATTCAGGTTAAGCAAAGGCACCCAAGTGATCAGTTAATCACAAGGAGTCAATAACAACAATCAAATCACAATTTCAATCAGCCAATCAATACAGTTTAATCAAAAGAACACCAGACATGCACCAGATATGAACAATAGCAGTTATGAACCCAATAAGCACTTTTAGCAAGAATAAGCCAGCCAAACTTCACCAAATGCATACACAAGCTATACATAATTCAAATGAACATAAATAATCAGGTTTCATGCATTGATTAAAAGTCTGGATCCAGATTCAAGCAGATGAAAGTTACTGATGAACAAGAACAAGCAGTTATGATGCTTTGCTGATATACTTGACCACAAATCCAATTTTAAACACTCAAATCTTCTTAACAGGTTACACAAACTTTGATTTAACACTTGTTAGCCCTAAACATGCATACACTCTAGGTGTTTCCAAAATATTAGGTCAAAATAGGTAAAATCAAGTGTTATAGCACAATCTTAGATTTGATGTTTTAAAGCTGAAAACTTGTAGATATTAGCACACAACCAAGTATTAAGCAGATACAAACACTAAACAACACCTTCCAATAACTCAAATCCAATTTATGCCCTTAAACAGGTTAACCCAAACACCCTTTATCTTTTTCAAATCCAAATTTAACAAAGTATAAGTGTGAATTAGTGTTACCCAAGCCCAATCAAACATAATAACAAGTATATTATGTAGTATCAAGCAAGATTAAGCCACAAAAACAACAAGAACAATAGCAGAACTCAAAATCACAAAATTCAAGTATTTTGACAGATTTTTGGGTTCAAGAACTCAAACCTCATGAATGTACATCCACACTCACGAATTTTTGAGCTGATGTGCCTAGCAAAAAAAGGCACAAGCTTCCACAACAAAGCTGCTAAGATTCAACAAGGTTAGAACAAAAATATGAAAACAGAAAGTAGAAAAAGGCTTGATTAATGCAAACTTTGTACCCACTATTTGATTATCCCCAAACCACAAGCCTCACAACACCTTGATAACTCTTTATCAAGGTGCTATGATCAACTTATAGCCCAAAAATTCCAAAGGTGTACCAAAGAACTTAGCAAAATATCAAGATTTTGAACTTTGAGCAATTTCTTGCACAAAGTTTGAAAACAGGTTTTGAGATTCAACAATAGCAAACATATATCAATAACAAGTAATTAAAAAGATTGGCACTTGGAATTCGTCACACAATTCAAACACATTACATTAATAATGAAGGAGGATTTACAGAATGTTGACCAATCAGAAAACCAAGAGCAACCGAAAATGTAAAGCCTAAGTGCCTTTTTATAGGCTACAAGTGTTCTAGAAATGCAAGTAAAAACGTAAACCCTAATGTATTAAAGTTCCTGAAATGCCCTTGAGGAGTTTGAAAACTTGGAATCATGTGTTGTTGCTTTGGTAGTTTGTGTAAGTTGTCAAAGGTGGAATTGCATCAAAGGCTCACAATGAGATTAGGATTGAAGCATCTTTCTTGGGCGTTGGATGGCTGGCATGTTTTGGCAGTTTCTTCAACCTTTGTAACAGGGGAATCATGTGTAGGATAATGGGGTGATGTGGCATGGGATTTGGGAGTTGGGTTATGATTAAGAGTCACTTAATCATAATTCTGGAGGTGATGGAGGCCTAATTGCAAGTAATTAGGAAAAACCCAATTATGTTAAGAACATGATGAACAAGGTGGTTTGATCTGTTTTTGTGTTTAAACCGTGTGTTAGGCGCCAGATTAATTAATTAATAAGATTAGTTATTAATCTGGTATAAGCAGGATTTGAGGTGGCATAATATTGAGATTTTTCTAGTTGAAAAAGTTCGTTTTCTCGGTATCTTCTCGAATTGATTTCCGGTTTAAAGTGTGACTCAGTTGTTTTCGGTAAAGAGTAATATTTTTGGTTGTGGTAAAATAAATGTGCAAGACTTTAAAATAAATGACGGTAATTAAAACTAAAACTAGTTAAAACGTAAATGATGCAAAATTTAAAACTTTGAAAGTAAATGACGAGAAATGAAATGACGTAAAATTAAAACTTAACGAAAAGTAAATTGACAATCAAATAAAAATGCAAAACGAAATTAAAATAGACTAAAAACAAAACGAGTAAAATTTGTCACATTTACTAAAACAAAATATTAAAACAAAACAAATCAACCAATCGGAATACACCTGATCGGAATCCAAATTGGAATCCGATCGGAATGTACCCCCATCGGAAAGTGAGATCGGAATGATGCAAAAGGGACATAATCGGAATGCATTGATCGGAAAATAAGCCTGATCGGAATACTAAACAATGAATCAAATAGGAAAGTACAAAAGAAATCCAATCGGAATCCCAAGAAGGAATCCCAATCGGAATGTTTGAAAAAGTGCCCAATCGGAATGTAAAATGATCCACCCATCAGAATCCTTAAAACTCTTTTCCGATCATCAGATCGGAATAAGGGGGGGGGGGGGGGGGCTGATCGGAAAGCTACAATCGGAAAAGGGTTTAAATCCTTTTCCGATTTATGTGGGATTCGAGAAAATAAGCTAGGATATAAGCTATAGGAATAAGCTAACACCAAAACTTGAACGAATATAAAGTGGAAAGGACTAAATCAGCTCAAATAACAACTTATCCAAACTTAAAATAAGCAAACTTTTAAATCGAACCATAAAAAGATGAACTTTTTAAGCACGAAAACATCAAAATCAACACGGATCAAATGTAATTCGCACCAAAAGTAACTAAAATCAAAGAAAGGTAGAAAGAGATGAAAGATAGAAAGCTTGATCAAAGGTAAAGAAGATTAAAACAACAAAATTAAGAACACTTACTTGAATTAAAGGTAAGAAATTAAAGGTGCAAATACAAGAAGAAATTAAATAACAAGGTATGAAAATGGTGGAAGTGGTGGTTTGTCAAGCCACCCAACAACTACAAAATGAAAATGAAATGGAAATATATAGGGAGATTAGGGAGGAGCTTAGGAAGCTTCCTCCCTCTTTCTTCTTTTCCTTAATTGCGTCCTTAGGTCCTTGCTTTCTTTAATCTTCTTAAATCTTGGACTGTAATGACTTTGGCTCGGGATTTCTTTGAACTCGTCTTTTAATTCTTCAATAAATTAGACTTGAGTTCTTCGGCTTTTGGTAAACTTCCGTCTTTTGACTTTTTCTTCGATAAATCTTCAGAATTGGTCTTGGACTTCCGTTCTTTTTGCACTCTTGATCTTTCGACTTCGTCTTTCGTCTTTTTCTTCGATAAAAGCCCGTGAATGCCCGTGTTTTCTCCACTTTTCACCTTTTCGTCCTAAATCACAACAAAAACACAAACCACGCATAATTCCGACATAAATGACATAAAATACACGTTTTGGCTCAGTTATTATTGTAATTAAGTGGTAAAAAGATGGGTGTTTTCACACCTATCAAATCCCCTACACTTAACCATTGCAATGTCCTCATGCAATGCATTAGTTACAAAGCAAGTTTACTTTTTCATCATAATCGATCCACGTTGGCCTTTATTAAAGAGATAGAAAACTATAAACATTCAAAGTAAAGAAATAAAAACATACCGTGGGTTTTGGAAATGTCATGAATAATCATCATCCTCAAGTTTTTACTTTCTCCAAACCAAGCTTAAAAACGAGATCATTGTTATTATAAGTTAGCAAACTAACACGAACTCATGTGGGCCAATTATTCACTTAGACTCCCTTATTCCTAGGTGTATCTCTTATATTTTATTGTTGTCTTGAATGCTCACGAGTATGCATTTTTGACTTATTTCGATAGTTTATTAGGCTGAAAATAAAGTGAACGATTTAATCAATAGTTAGCTAAAGGACAAAATCTTTTAAAACTGCTTCTCGGGACCTCATAAAGTTCATATCTTGGCATAACTCGCTTCGCGATTTGAGACCTTTCTCGGACCGATATTTGGCAGCGACTTCATACTTCAAATCTTGAGAGACGTTCATGAAATAATGGCCTTCTCTTCATAATAGGAATTTCTTCACTTGAAGTTTTGAGAGATTCTTCATAAATGGACCACGACTTCTTTATTTTTCTCCAATCTTTATTTTGGACTTTGATATACAACGATCCGCCTCCTTTTTGGACTTTGAAGGTCTACGGGATTAATGGCCTATTCTATATAATGGAGTTGATGGATTAAGATGGTTGATTGATTGATAAATAAAGAAGAAGATGAAGGAATGAGATGAGGGATTAGAGAGAGAAAGGAGAGAAAAGGGGAAATGTAGAGAGAGAAAGTTGAGATGGAAAAATGATTCAGTGAAAATGACAAACAACAACCCCTCCTAACATGCTAGGAGGGGATATATATAGCCCACCCTACATGTGGGCTATATGGACTATACACTAATTAAATAGATCACGAGCCCATTACATAATTATCGTTGGAGCGACCGATCCTTCATAAATACATAAAAACGTATTTCCAACAATCTCCCCCTAAGGGAGGTCGCTCCAAGAAACAAAGTTCTAAATAGTCTATAACTCGTGATCTATGCTAACTAAGATGTGACCGAGACTTTATAGGGAAAACGTATTTCCAACAATCTCCCCCTAAGGGAGGTCACATCTTTTTACAAAATCTTAAACCTAGCATCTATGCTTGAGTCTTCGATCTTGTTCTTGTGAATATGCTTGATGTGATCTTTGACTTTAGTCTTGAGCATGTTTCCTTGCCTTGACCTTGTGCATTCTTCACTTGTGATATTTGCCTCTTTGTGACTTCATGTTCCACATACTTATACTTTTAAATTCTTGAAAGCTTCAGAGTTTGATACAGCGGAAGACTTGACCTTCAGGCTTTCTTGAATTTGTTGAAGTACTAGTTGTATGTAGTATAAGCATGTGATGACGACTTCTTCTGGATTGTACACCGCAATGCCACCTTCTTGTTACGCTGCATAAGACAGTTAGCAACAAACAATATACACGGATGAAATGGTCTTGAACATTTCATTCTAATTCGGTAGCATTTTACCTCCGGTCGGTGAAGACCGTTGAACGATATTAAATATCGTACTTGTGGCAGGTAGTTTCAATAAAGAACCTCCTTGACAAGATTTCGCGGGTAAACCCGTTCTCTTTACTCGACCGTCCAAAGCTGACTACGAACGTAAAGAGTGAATCATTTGGATAATATTATCCGCATGATTTGAAGCCGTCAATTCATGTTCCTGGAACAAGTGAAGTTCAATTAAGAACCGCACCATCGTTGCTTTCCAGTTGTTACTAGCTTGATTCATATAGAATCTTGCAAGTTACCTACCAAGTGCTGTTTGATGTTAACACTAGAAGGATTTCCATTCGTCACTGTAAATACTTAATAGTATTACTCTGAATGTTCTGGCAAGATCACTAAGATATTGCGTAGAGGCCTGGAACGTGTTTAAATTCATTTAAGAATTAAACCACTGTTGCTTTCCAGTTATCACAAGTTTGATTCATAAAGAATCGCACACGTCACCTACCATGAGCTTTTTGATATTCGCTCAAGAAGGATTTCCATCTTCATTGTAAATACTTTCGTATTACTCAGATGTTCAGGCAAGATCATGAAGATTTTGCGTAGGACTCTTAAGATCTTTCTTACTTTTCACAGTGTGTGAAGAAGCAAGGAATAATGAAAGTGTGTCCTAATGAGATATTTGATGATCTCAAATGGCTCTAGACTCGATTTTGCATTTTGGATTTTTAGTGATCGGAGGCTGGAGAGGAGTGCCACCTTTTCAATACCAATTTATTCGGAGTGAATAAATCAATAGATAACGTGTTGATCTCCGTGTGATTAAAACAAATACCTTTTGAGAGATATTTGAGTTAGCTGGGAAGGGTTGTGCATTGCATCACTGGGTCCATGATGTCTTTCTTCAATATCGAGAATCATTAACAAAAATGATCTCAATAGCATATGTATTGACCCGGTTTCTGCCTAAAGTTGTAAGGAGGGCTTCTTTCTTTACACCCTTTATCTTTACATTTCTTTTTCATTCTTCAACCCCTTCAATGCTTACCAATACGTCATCACTAGCACCTTGTTGTGATTGTTCCAGTGCTAACTTAAGTACTTGGTCGGCATTCAGCTACGTTCACAATCTTTCTCCATCTTTCCTAAGGACTACTATTTCTAGCTATGGAACGTCCTTGGGAAGATTCCTCCGGTTCTAGAGAAATCATTGGACTTTAACCTATCCTACCATCCTTATGTCACTACAATCTTCACCGTCGTGAATAGAGATGTTTTGGGTAAGTGTATGTCACCATGAAATCCATTTTGAAGTGCAAATCCATTTTGCTCCCCCTTAACATATGCCACGATATCCGAAAACATTTTGCACATGTCGGGATGAGCTATCACGTAAAATCAAACCATTTATGATTGATCATATCCCATATTAAATCACATTTTCTCCCCCATATTAAAAATATTAACGCAATCGATGTTTTTAATATCAATTGATTTAATAGCATTTTAAGAAAATTTGGGAAGAAAAATGCAAGTCCAATTATCTTCATGAATTACACAAGCTCCCCCTCAAATTAATGAGGGTGTGCTGAAACGTAAATTAAATACCTTTTAAACACAAGTGTAAGGTATTTATTACGTGCAAAGATCATATATGATAATGAATTCACAAGATTAGCAATTTATGAGGTTGGACCGGAATGATGGAGAACATCATATGAAAGATTCACATGGTTCTTGTTCACGAATGATGGTCACCTCGTCACGTCCCCGAGAAAATTAATTCCCGTTGTTGAGTCAAAGCTTTCCGGTGAAATGCTTGACTTGATTATGAAAAGCGGGTTGCTATCTGAAATAATAGCAAACCATATGGAGCATGTTTTAAATCTTTTAAACTTCTGCTCGAACTTTATTTACAACCCCGTGTCATTATTGAATGACATTTCTAGGTTCGTAAATATTATCGATTCCAGAAGACATGCTCGTTTTATCAAAACATTTTGAACACACAATTTTGAAAGATTTAGAAAAATCTTTTGAAAAAAATTCTTGAAAAATTGTGTTCCAAGTTTTGAAAAAACAATTACTTGAGCTTAAGATGTTGAATATCTTAAAAGCGAGCTCAAGTCCGAGAAGTTGTGAACTTCCCGTTGTTAAGGATAAGTTACCATCAGCGATAAACTTTCCTTTTATCTGAAGGACGAGTTCTAAGCTGACATTTACTTAGAAGTCGTTTTTCATGAGCTTGAAAACTTTGACTGTTTTAACGGAAAGCTCATGATCGAGAACGGTTAATTTCTCGTTATGAAGAAAAGTTCTCTTATTTAAAAGATACACTTTCCTTTCTGAGCTTAAAACTTCGAATGTTTTAATACAAGCTCATGACCGAGAAAGGTGAATTTCTCGTTAAGAGGATAAGTTATCATAAAAGATAATCTTTCCTTTATTTTAAGTTCGAGTTACAGTCTGACATTTAACTGTAAGTCATATACACGAGCTTAAAACCTTTGAATGGTTTTAATGTAATCTCGTGTCCGAGAAAATTTAATTTCTCGTTGTAAGGATAAGTTTATCATCGGCGATAAACTTTCCTTTATTTGAAGAACGGGTTACCATCTGATATTTAATGATAAACCATATACACGAGCTTAAAACCTTTGAATGGTTTTAGGGTAAGCTCGTGTCCAAGAAAACTTAGTTTCTTGTTAAGAGGGTAAGTTATCGTTGCGTAGATAAACTTCCCTGTCTCTGAAGTCCGGGTCGTCGTCTGTCATTTAACGAGGAGCCATAGTGCATGAGCTTAAAAACTTGGAATGTTTTTGATATAAGCTCATGCCCGAGAAAAATGAATTTCTCGTTTTTAGGATAAGTCATCATCGGGACGAACTTTCCTGTCTTTGGAGATCGAGTTACAGTCTGTTATGTGACTGTAAGTCCTTGTGAGCTTTAACCATGAATCCCCTGAGATACTAGTTTCTCTGATATCTGCTTCTTCAGCAACCAAATTCTGAGAGTGTCCTTAGTTGAACGGTATACAATGATTGGACCGCTTCGTTCTTTTGGAACATCAACTTTGGTACCTGCATTCTCATTAGGAGTTTGTATACTTTTGCATGGGTTAGAGATATCTATTTTAGAAGCACGTGGAGGTTCACGGTTTTCTTTTCTTGTGTCAGAGGTGGCCTGAGGGGATGATTCACTTGTCTTAGTTGGCAAACGTTTCCTTTTATAGAAAACCTTAAGTTCAGGCTTAAGTGATGTATCATCCTTTGCAATTTCCTCCCTAGTAGTCTTCGTAGAATCAGAGACTATCCTAGTTAAAGGGCACTCGTTTCCTACAAGAGTGAAAGTTCTACCAGTGGGGCGCCACATTTTACCAATGGGTTTGATTTTAGCGATCCACTGGGATTTAAGTCTAGCACGGGAGTTCACCTCATTAAGCAATTTTTTGATACAGGAATCATGATTTGCCGTAAAGACACATTTTCTACATGTTTTACAGGTAGCATATTTAATGTCCGAGTAATTCCTAGATGTTTGATCGATGCTCCTAGGAGATGACATGCTACGGTTAGCAGTGTTGGGTAATCTAGAAGGCATGTGACTAGGATTGACATTGCTATCTCTTACATGTGTCTTTTGCATAACTTCCCTTAGACCAGATTTATGGTCAACGTCATTTGAACTAGTTCTAGACGTGGTCTTGGTATTTTTAGGGAACTAGGGGCAATCATCTGATTAGATCTTGCTAACGCTGTTTTGATCACATTGGGCCTAGTTGCTGGAGTGACTGGTCTAGAAAACTGAACCAAATCAACTTGGGAGGCAAACCGCGGTCTCGAGGATTGTGGTCGCTCGGATCTAAATGCAGTAGGTTGTCTGACAATCGGTTGTCTGACGAACTGATTTGTAGGCGGTTTCCCCAAGATTGATGGTTTTTCAAGCTTAGTGTCCACACTAGGTCCTCTAGTTTTCCTTAACTCGTTTTTCAACGCAGCTATAGCAAAAACCTTTTCCTGTACTTGGGCCTTTAATCTCTCATTCTCTTTAAGCACTCTATCTTGGGATGCCAATTTAGACTCTAATAACTGAATTTGTTTCAAAAGATTATCCTTTTCAGCTTTAGAATCTAGAACAGTTTGATCCAATTTTCTTTCAAGAACAACGTTTGACTTTTCAAGTTTTTCAAAGTATGTTTCATATTTGTCCGTTTTCTTAGAAAATTCAAGTTTGGCATCCTCAAGATCTTTTGATTGCCGAGCTACGATCGTTTCGAGCTCTTTAATCTTGGAATCAGAATCAGTTAACGAGGCAGTTATAAAGCATTTATCATGATGAACTATAGCATTTTGAACACTTTCTCCCCCATTATGACTCACATCGGATGAATCATAAGTGGTATTTCTATCACTCTTGTCCATCCCATGTTTGTCATAATTAGGTTCAGAATGCTTAATATGCGGCATGTCATCAGCATATACATCATAACCAACATCACATTGTACCATGTTTGCAGGCTCTTCGTCATAAATGGGTAAGGTGTCATCCAGAGAAATCTCGTGAACATTCCCTGACGTGCCACTGGCATCATGTTGTCCTCCTGATTCTGTGCTCTTGGCATCGTTAGGCTCCAAGTTTTCAACCGTATGACCAGTTTTCTCTTGCATCGAAGAGTCTTGCACTCCATTATCATACCCTTGCTGAAGTCGAGATCTTTCATAAATCGAAGACGAGACCGATGACATGAGTTTCAAAATCGTATCACGGAAAACGCGAAGCTCGGTATGTGTATCTCGAAGAAATGATTGGCAAATCACTGAACTTTCAGGCTTGATGATATTGAATTGGAAGAAAGGCGTGAGGTGTGTCACAAGAGCCTTATATGCAAGAGTCGATGCAGAGTGATTAAAGTTGTTATGGTTGAGTTGCTCGGCGAGTTGGGTCAAAGTGGTGAAAATTGAGTTGATGAATATATGACGATCTTGTCCAAAGATTGTCACAAATTCGCTCCCTCCTTGAATCCATGAAAGAGTCACAAGATGAGACTGAAGTAGTTGAAACGACGTGAGGCCACTTTTTCTAGCGTTGTCCTGCATGTGATGCGAGTCTCCCTTGTGAAAGTTCGAATTCAACGAATCCATTGTAGATTCGATAAACAATGACGTTAAGGATTACTGATAGATGAAAAAATCCGTCTTCAATTCCAAATATTAATACCCGATAAAATCCGTATCCACTAAAATTAAATCCCGTCACTTTGCCACGATATTTCAGAGTCCACTTATATAAAAAAATTGTTTAAATTTAATAATTGAACATTAAGTTTATATATAAAAAAAATTGTCACGTTTCTTTCCTTTTTTTTTTTTCGTTAAAACCCGACTTTTAAAAATTATACCCAAAAATTTAGCCAAATTTGTTATACAAAATTCAAATGTTTTAACAAATTCAGGTCCAAATGGCAAAACTATCTATACTTGAAGCCCACGTGGCTTGACTTTGTTTCCTCCGCCCCCTTGTTTTTTCCGCCTCAATAAAATAATAAACAGACCTAATCTCTCTTCTCTCTCTCACAACTTACTTCTTCACTCTTCCATTCAACTCTCTCTCTCTCTCTCAGTCAAATAACTCATCCGTCTCTTTCATTACTCCGCCCCTTGATCCTCTAATTCACTTTGATTCTCTATCACTTTGATTACTCCGCCCCTTGATTATCTTTTCTCCTTTAATCCAAGGTCTATAATCGCATATCCCACGAGTGAAGAACAACTAAAGAGATTCGCTTCTAGATCTTGTAAAAGAAGGTCTCGGGTAGGTACTGTTTTATGTTTTCTGGTTGTTAATCTTGAGATCAATCGAGTCTATCTTTCATCTGTCGCGTCTTTCTTGTTGTGTTGTCAAGATTGAGTCTGTGAGAAAGAGAGTCTTGATGTTGTGAAGTGTTGATTGTATGAAACGAGGGTGATGTAAGGGTCGGGAGTGTGTATGTGTCTGTGTGATGTTGAGAGGTCAGAGGGAGTCGAGAGGTGTGAGAGAGGGATTCAAGTGAGAGGTGAGACGAGAGGTGTGAGAGAGGTTTGTTTGGGGGTTGATGGTCAAGGGGGATGAGTCGGTTTTTGGTTTGTTGAGTCGAGTCTAAAAGGTCTTGTTTGTGTTTGGGTGAGGCTCAGACGAAGGGATTTGGGTTGGAGAGGATGTGAGAGGTGTGTTTGTCTGGTTCGAGGGAGAGAGCGAGGGGTGTCCGTGAGATGAGAGTCGAGAGGTGATTTTGTTTTGATGGGATGCGAGAGGTGTGTAAGGGTGTGTCGAGGGTGAGTGTTCAAGATTGAGGGTGTGTGTTCAAGATTGAGGAGTCAGTGTCTGTAAACGAGGGTGTCTGAGGGGGTTGTGAGTTTTTTGTTGGAGTCAGTAAAGAAGATTTTGTGTGAGTATCGAGTCGAAGGTCTTGGTGGATTCAAGGGTCGAGTTTTGAAACCAGTTTTGAGTGTCGAGTTTTTGTTTGAGTCAGTAAAGATTTTGTGAAGAGGTGTTAGTTAAGATGTCGAGGGAATGAGTCGATTTAAAAGACGATGATTTGCCCGTTGAGTTTGAATTTTATAAAGCTTCATTCGGAAGAGTCATTCGTTTGGAAGTTTCCATTCATTCGGAACTTTCGTTCATACGGAACTTTTTTCTTCACCCGGAACTTTTTGTCTTCACCCGGAACTTTTTCTTCACCCGGAAGTTTCGTTCACCCGGAAATTTTTTTGTTCGTCCGGAACTTTTGGTTCACTCGGAAGTTTCGTTCCCCCGGAACTTATTCGTCCGGAACTTTTTCGTCCGGAACTTGGAGTTTGATTCGGAACTTCTGGGTTTGATTCGAAACTTTTCGATTCAGAAATTTTCAGTTCGCCCGGAACAGACTCAAACCTTGATTATGAAAAACCTGGATAATGAAGGACTGTAGGACTGGTATTGGACAAAAACTGAGACCCAATAGATTAAAAAATAAAGAAAAATACTGATTATATAATAATACAAAAATAAAGACAACTGGACAGACTCAAACCCAGATATAATAAAAAATTATAGAAAACACAGCTTTGAGCTGGTATTGGACTGTAGGACTGATTGTAAAAAAATAAAAAAAAAAAAATTATAGAAAACTATATGAAAAACAGGATAAAAAACGAAAATTGATAAACTAAAATCAATAATAATAAAAAAAAATTAAAGTGGTAAAATTGATTAAAAAAATAAAAAAAAACAAAATTAAAAGTTCAATTTAAGACATTCAAACAAAAAAGGCAATCAAAATAGAAGGATTTAATCAAAAAAATACAAAATTAAAAAGAGAAAAACACAAACTTTTATAAAAAACACCAACTTTTTATAAAAACACAAACTTTTTAAGATTTTATAAAGAAATTTTTGATTTTTATATAAAAAATTTGTGATTTTTTTTATCTAAAAAGTAAGTAAATTTGAAGATTTGATATGATTTAACACATAAAAACACAAAATTTTTTTATAAAAAATACAAACTTTTTAAAATTTAAGCATGATTAAATCAAAACCCACCAAAATCAAAAAGAAATAAAACAAGAATAAACCAAACTAACCATGGCTCTGATACCAATTGAAGGTCTACGGGATTAATGGCCTATTCTATATAATGGAGTTGATGGATTAAGATGGTTGATTGATTGATAAATAAAGAAGAAGATGAAGGAATGAGATGAGGGATTAGAGAGAGAAAGGAGAGAAAAGGGGAAATGTAGAGAGAGAAAGTTAAGATGGAAAAATGATTCAGTGAAAATGACAAACAACAACCCCTCCTAACATGCTAGGAGGGGATATATATAGCCCACCCTACATGTGGGCTATATGGACTATACACTAATTAAATAGATCACGAGCCCATTACATAATTATCGTTGGAGCGACCGATCCTTCATAAATACGTAAAAACGTATTTCCAACAATCTCCCCCTAAGGGAGGTCGCTCCAAGAAACAAAGTTCTAAATAGTCTATAACTCGTGATCTATGCTAACTAAGATGTGACCGAGACTTTATAGGGAAAACGTATTTCCAACAGACTTGGATCCATTTATCCTCATACCTTGTTAGGGCCTTTTCGGATAGACTTCTCCATGACTTTTGGGGAGTTTTTGCTTTTCGTCGTGTGTCTCGATCCTTCATATTGATTTTCGATAAATGATTCTTCACATCACTTTTGGATCTTTAGCAACAAAATATAGCCCTTATGCCTTGTTAGGACCTTTTTGGACTCGCCAATCTTCGCATCCCGCTTCAGTAAGTTATGCCTTGGCTATGAACTCTAATCCATACCGAGCAACTTTTAAACGATCTTGGGCTAGAAGCTAAGTAACTTTTCAAATCTTACAACCTTATTTATTGCAGATAAATTTATTAACAAGCGATAGGAGAATAGACTCATAATTAACTCACATAAATTCACGAAAGAATACCAAACTTATAATTGACTCTATCATCTCTCGTTCTCCACAGTTTAAAATCTCAAGGAATGAGACTCGTGGATGCTTATCCTATTAAATCAAGGTTTTGGGTTTTCGAGTCACCTATAGGATCTTGCAAATTCTTAGACTCTTTCAAGTTTTAGAAATAGCGTTTTAAAGTTCACTTGATAAACGACTCTCTAGGATCACTTATAGGAACTTGCGAAAAGTTCTTGTTCTTAATCCGTGAGAGTTAAGACTTTCGCGTTTTATAGCTCCTTATATAAAAGCCTAGCAAAACTTGACTTAAACACGTTAAGGATACTAGCTAGAGTAAACTTAGATAAGTAAACTCGGGTTGAGTAAAAATGTTCACGACTAAGAAAAATTTAAAACCACTTTATTTAAGCAAGGAAAGAAAATAATCATAACAAAGGAAAATACAACTATACAACTAGGCCAAAATAGATTAAAAATTTTGAAAAATGTCGAAAAATCAAATTTTCTGGTTAAAATGAGGACAAATACAAGGAAAAGGCCACTTAACTTCGATAGAAGTCCCCCCTACACTTAATATAAACATTGTCCTCAATGTTTAAGCATGTGGAAGTAAAATCCCCTACACTTAGGACATTGTGCACTTTGTTTAAATCTCGCTAAGGAAGAGATAACTAAAGAGATTCCTATTTTAATATTGAAAAATATAAAATAGTGAATCGAAAAGAGTTTAGGATAGAACCGGGAAGAAGGGAACACGGAATCACGGTTCGTCAAAAGTCATTAAGAGTGTGTCTTTGAAGCTCTAATCCCTGCACATGATAAGAAAGAAAACAAGAAACACCAACGGGGCTCCCCCCTACACTTATGATAAAGATAGATAGATAATTAGGTTGCCTCCTAAAAAGCGCTTGTTTATATTAACCGAGTCACGAGCCTGACTCGTCCCCAAATTAAATGGTCCATGGGGAAACCTCGAATGTGATACCGGGATCAAAGACCTTGTCCTCGTTCCCGGTTGACATCAACAAAGGAGAGGCGGGGGGATAAGTCTTGAATGGGAGAAAAGCCCTTTCAACATACGTATAGTATGTGAAATCAAGATCCACGGGAGGTGGGTTGGGTAAAGTAAGCACATTGTCCTCCCCCAAAGACAATGGATGCTGAGCAAGCGGCAAAGCCGTAATGGTATCAATCATAGCATAATCAATGTCACCTCTCGGGTCAAAGCACTCATCCTCCGTGATGGTCTCTAACGGAGTGGATGAAAGGTGCTCGGGAGGGGGACTTGGGACAATACCTTCCTGCAGCAAATTATAAAAAATAATGTCCCCCTCCATGTCATCGTCATCAATACCTGGAGGTATGGAGTGAATGTCGAGTTCTTCCAACAATGGGTCATTATCTTCAACGGGAGGAATAGATGGAGGCAAAGACTCGGAGAGAGAAGGAGAAGTCAACTCTTCGATTTGAGCAATAAGAAGGTGCACTTTCCGTAATCTATCGCGAAGAAGCACGTCTTCCACCTCATCCACAAGATCATGTTCATCGGTGAACTTCTCGTAAGCCGGAGAGAATAAATCGTCATCGCCCGCATCTCCTGGTGGAGATTGAGAAACTTCAAAAGTGAAATTCTCATAGCAGAGAGAAGAATCGTCATCACTAGGATCGACCTCTTCCGTAAGAGTAACGTCGTCCTCAGTCTCCATAGTCGGTATGTCACAAACCTCCTCATCAAATAAATTGTCGAGACCAAAATCACTCAGCTCACTCAAAGTATCACAATCCTTAGATACGTTTGGGATATCGAACGAAGGGATGACAATTGCACTAGGACATTGAGCAGTAAGATCATTCCAAGAAATAGTAGGCTCATCATCATCATCATCATAGTAGTATGGATACACCGGAGGAGGAGTATAAGTCACGATATTCGATATTTGCTCAGGCCGTTGATCCTTTTGATATTTTTCGATGATCTTGTTGCAAGATTCTTGAACTTTTTGAAAGCTGTCAAAAAATGCGGCCATTTGCTCAGGAGGAAATGCACAATAGGGTTGATGATCGATGGGGTGTTGTGGGGGATCAAAATGTTGAAAACCTGAATTATAACATGGTTGTGGCTCATAGTAGTTCATCGGTTGAGAAGAATTAGAAACCGGGTTTGGTTCATAATAATCCATTGGTGAAGAAAACTGAGGACACGGATTTTGCTCATAATAATTCATTGGTTGACAATAATAGGTATCGTGAGGACCCCCACAATTTTGGCAACATGGGTCGGGAGAAAAATCGGGTGCGTATTGTGGATAGCTATTATCATTGTCATAATTGTACCCCGGTTCTTGCCCGTGACCATACAGGTATTGAACCGGGCACGAAACATGCCAATGAGAATCGCTTCCACAAAAGAGGCACGGGGGAACAGGAGGAGGTGGGTTCAAAAAGGACGAATTAGTCGAGTTGCACAAGGGACAAAATCCGAATATGAATTTAGTATTGTTGATATCGTTTCCGCACCGCTCACATGTACACCATTGACATGAGTCGTTCCCGTACAATCGTCTCCCACACCCGACGCAATGGACATAAAAATCCATAAAGAAAGATAGATAAGCAAGAAGAATATTTTTGGTGCAAAACTTTGAAAAAGAAATGCTTTTTATGATTTTTCAAATGTTTTTGGATTTTTTGAAAGTTTTTGATACAAAAAATAACGTTCACGAGTGAACGAATCCCAAAAGCCAACGTGCCTCTCACAAAAAACCGTTAATCCTCACGAAAAAAGCCGGCAGCGGCGCCATTAAATATTGAGATTTTTATAGTTGAAAAAGTTCGTTTTCTCGGTATCTTCTCGAATTGATTTCCGGTTTAAAGTGTGACTCAGTTGTTTTCGGTAAAGACTAATATTTTTGGTTGTGGTAAAATAAATGTGCAAGACTTTAAAATAAATGACGGTAATTAAAACTAAAACTAGTTACAACGTAAATGATGCAAAATTTAAAACTTTGAAAGTAAATGACGAGAAATGAAATGACGTAAAATTAAAACTTAACGAAAAGTAAATTGACAATCAAATAAAAATGCAAAACGAAATTAAAATAGACTAAAAACAAAACGAGTAAAATTTTTCACATTTACTAAAACAAAATATTAAAACAAAACAAATCAACCAATCGGAATACACCTGATCGGAATCCAAATTGGAATCCGATCGGAATGTACCCCCATCAGAAAGTGAGATCGGAATGATGCAAAAGGGACATAATCGGAATGCATTGATCGGAAAATAAGCCTGATCGGAATACTAAACAATGAATCAAATCGGAAAGTACAAAAGAAATCCAATCGGAATCCCAAGAAGGAATCCCAATCGGAATGTTTGAAAAAGTGCCCAATCGGAATGTAAAATGATCCACCCGTCCGAATCCTTAAAACCCTTTTTCGATCAACAGATCGGAATAAGGGGGGGGGGGGGGGGGGGGGGCTGATCGGAAAGCTACAATCGGAAAAGGGTTTAAATCCTTTTCCGATTTATGTGGGATTCGAGAAAATAAGCTAGGATATAAGCTATAGGAATAAGCCAACACCAAAACTTGAACGAATATAAAGTGGAAAGGACTAAATAAGCTCAAATAACAACTTATCCAAACTTAAAATAAGCAAACTTTTAAATCAAACCATAAAAAGATGAACTTTTTAAGCACGAAAACATCAAAATCAACACGGATCAAATGTAATTCGCACCAAAAGTAACTAAAATCAAAGAAAGGTAGAAAGAGATGAAAGATAGAAAGCTTGATCAAAGGTAAAGAAGATTAAAACAACAAAATTAAGAACACTTCTTGAATTAAAGGTAAGAAATTAAAGGTGCAAATACAAGAAGAAATTAAATAACAAGGTATGAAAATGGTGGAAGTGGTGGTTTGTCAAGCCACCCAACAACTACAAAATGAAAATGAAATGGAAATATATAGGGAGATTAGGGAGGAGCTTAGGAAGCTTCCTCCCTCTTTCTTCTTTTCCTTAATTGCGTCCTTAGGTCCTTGCTTTCTTTAATCTTCTTAAATCTTGGACTGTAATGACTTTGGCTCGGGATTTCTTTGAACTCGTCTTGTAATTCTTCAATAAATTAGACTTGAGTTCTTCGACTTTTGGTAAACTTCCGTCTTTTGACTTTTTCTTCGATAAATCTTCAGAATTGGTCTTGGACTTCCGTTCTTTTTGCACTCTTGATCTTTCGACTTCGTCTTTCGTCTTTTTCTTCGATAAAAGCCCGTGAATGCCCGTGTTTTCTCCACTTTTCACCTTTTCGTCCTAAATCACAACAAAAACACAAACCACGCATAATTCCGACATAAATGACATAAAATACACGTTTTGGCTCAGTTATTATTGTAATTAAGTGGTAAAAAAATGGGTGTTTTCACACCTATCAGGTTTTCATTGGTGGAGAGTGTGAGTGGGACAGGTGTCACCCCCTCACAGGTCTAGGTAAGTTCTCTTGTCTGCCCACTTTGGTCCTTCTTCTCTCTTTCTTTTGTCACTTTAGTTTATTTAGCAAAAATCCAAACTCCCTTTATAACAAACTTTCCATTTTCACACTTTTGCCCCAAATACTTTTCCAAAGTATTTTTAGGGGTATTTCTTGCCAATTCTTGATTCTTGAAGGGTTGTTTTGGCATTTTCTTCAAAGATTATGGTCTTGACTTTTATGATTGACTTTTTGGAGGACTAATATTGACAAGTCTTGATTTATGAGGAGCATTCTTGCCAATTCTTTAAAGTAGAGGGCCCTTTTTGTAAATTTGAAAAACTTTAAGGACCAATATTGTAATTATGAATAAACAAGGGTTTAAAGTGTCAATTATTCAATATTGGAGGACCCTTCTTGTACAATCTTCAAATCTTCAAGGTTTATTCTAGGAAAATCAACACTAGGGCTTGGTTCATTGTGCGGCTTCGTTTCCCGTGTTCGTTTTTGCTTGTTTCTTGTGATCTTTTGTCATTTTCTCAATATCCGTACCTAAAATACACATGTAACAAACACAAGCATATATTTGGCATTTTTAATGATATTTTATGCATTTAAAGCCCGTTTTGGACGATGAGACTATGTATAAAAGCAGTCTCATCAGTGGACAACACGGTTACTGGGCTAATCTTAGAGTGGAACCTGAGTTACTCTCTAGGATCAAGGAAGCTCAGAAGGATGATGGTGAAATTTGGGCGATCATTCAGAACTTAGAACAGCAGACGGAGTTTCGGTTGGATGATGATGGTATCTTATGGCAGGGCACTAGACTTTGTGTTCCTGATGATCCTACTCTTAGGGAAGCATTATTAGCTGAAGCTCATGGCTCCCCATTCTCCATTCATCTTGGTTCGACCAAAATGTACCACGACATCAAGCAATACTTTTGGTGGAGTGGTATGAAACAAAATGTTGCTACTTACGTCTCCAAATGTCTTACCTGCCAGCAGGTTAAGATCGAGCATCAGCGGTCTAGTGGTCTACTACAACCGTTAGACATTCCAGAGTGGAAGTGGGACAAGATCACCATGGATTTTGTTACCGGTCTTCCGCAGACAAAGAGGAGGTACGACGCGATTTGGGTTATCGTTGATCGACTTACTAAGTCAGCTCATTTCTTACAAGAAGGAGATCATGAGACTTCATGGTGCTCCATCCAGTATCGTCTCAGACAGAGATCCTCGTTTCACTTCGCGATTCTGGAAGAGTTTGTAGAAAGCTTGGGGTACAAAACTTAAGCTTAGCACGGCTTTTCATCCTCAAACAGACGGGCAATCGAAGCGAACGATTTAGAAATTAGAAGACATGTTGAGGTAATGTGCGTTGGAATGGACAGGAGATTGGGACGATTACATCTGTTTGGTAGAGTTTGCATACAACAACAGTTGGCACGCCAACATTAAGTGTGCTCTGTTCGAGATGTTGTATGGTAGAAAGTGTCGCGCCTCAATCTACTGGGACCAGGTTCGTGAGCGAACACTTGAAGGACCAGAAATGATAGAGTTGACCAACGAGAAGGTCGATGTAGCTAAGCAGAAATTGCAAGAGGCACGTTCACGTCAGAAGAGTTATGCCGACAAGCATCGTAGGGACTTACAATTTAACGTAGGATATCACGTCTTTCTTAAGGTATCGCTGGCATGTGGCGTTAGGCGTTTTTGAATCAAAGGGAAGCTCAGTCCTCGATTCATCAGACCGTTTGATGTCATTGAGCGAGTTGGTGAAGTATCTTATCGTTTAACGTTACCTCCGCAACTTTCTCACGTTCATAACGTTTTCCATGTGTCCTTACTCAGAGGGTACAAGTATCATCCCCTTCACATAGTTCAGTATCCACTAGAACAGATTCGTGAAGATCTTACCTTCATATAGGAACCCGAACAAGTTCTTGACAGGCAAGAACGAGTCATGAGGAAGAAGACAATTCCATTAGTCAAAATCCTTTGGAGGGATCATACCGAATGGGAAGCCACTTGGGAAACAGAGGAGTCTATCCGGGCTTCTTACCCTCATTTCATATTTTGAATTCGGGTATGTTCCTCTTTCAGATTATTTTATCTATAATACGGGGACGAATTATTCCTTTTAGGGGGGAAGAGATGTAAAACCTGCATGCTTTTACCATGAACAGTACACTTAGTAACGTACGTACATATTAAAAATTTTCCTTTTATAGCATGAACACGTGTCACGATTAGTAATTACAGAAGTTATGTACGTATTATTATTACGACAAGTATTAAGTACGTGTTAGTACACGATAATTATTATCAATAATAATTATAACCACGAACATAAAATCATGAACGTAAAAATCACGAACACGTAACTACGTACTAAATTAATATTATACGATTTATATCGTTATGTACAAGTATTTAAAACACGAACATTTAATAATAACGCAACACGTAAACACGAACACATGAACACGTAATAAAATAGACACGAGAAAGGCTCCGGGTTTCCCTTTGTGGGCCCTACAAGCCGTGGCACAAGAAAAGAGAGGGGACCAACCCATGATTTGTTTTATTAAAAATAATAAAAAAGGAAACTAGACATTTATAGAGTTCTCACAAAATTGCAAAAACCCTAATCTCTTGTTTCTCTCTCTTGGCCGGCGGCAACAACACCACAAGGGGGTGTTTGTTTGATCTTGATTAATTAATTCAAGGAGTGTGTTAGTGTAAGCGTTCTCCATTCTTTTGACGCACTGGTAAATCCATAAACCCCTTTTGTCTTTTTTTTTTCTTTTATTTAATTAATTGAAACATGAACATGTAATTATATAAAAACATGGATAAAAACATGTCATGGGATCAAGGGGTAAAGATTAAGGGTGGTTTCGGGTTGGTTGTTTCGGACGACACACAAACCGAGAGCCCCATGGCTCTCAGCGTGTTCTCGGTGGTGTTTGATTTCGATCGACAGCAGGACAAGGCACCCCGACATGCGTCGGGGGTGTCCTTGTGGGTTCTATGGGTCTCAAAAGCAAGCAAACCAACACCATCGGCTTAAGCCGGTGGCTAAATTGGTCAAGCAGGGGGAACCGCAGTGCGCGCAAGGGAGACCACCGGCTAACTGCCGGTGGGAACTCTTGTGGTGAGCGGCTAGCCGAGAAGCAGGGGAACCACCGGCTTAAGCTGGTGGCAGCATAACGAAAGTAGGGGCAACCGACTCAGCCGGTTTGCCACTTTTTTTAGGGGTGTTTGGTTCGGACCGATTGACGGGTATTCACGGTTCCGGTTCACGACATGTTTAATTAATTACACGGGTCCGGTTCATGGCTAAATTTTATAAGCTTGATTAATTTTTACAAGAATATAATTTTACAAGTTTATTGAATAAATCTAACATGGCATATAATTGATTTAATTAAAACATGAACTTAGGTTAATTATTATTTATTTAATAATACATGTTATAACCTAAGTATTTATCTATTTAAATTAGACTACAGTATTAATTAATTATTAGCACATGAAATATAATTAATTAATAATCATGACTTAGGTTAATATTAATATAGTATTAATACATGTTTTAACCTAAGTATTTTTATACACTTTAATTTAATTAAATCATGCTTATATTTAATTAAATCGTATAACCTATATTTATATAATTAACAGAATATTATTAATAAACTATATATAACTACATGACTTATGATATTAATTCAGCTTATATCTAAATATAGAAACTTTCTAATTCAGGAAGCTTACTATTGTTGGAAACTTTCTATTTTTAGAAACTGATCTATTTTAAGAAGTTAATCTATTTTTGGAAACTTTCTATTTTTTGAAACTTTCCATTTTAGGAAACCTGCTATTTTTAGAAAGTTACTTATTATTACACAACAAGTATAATAATACAAGAAATACAAGTAATACTTAATCAGAATATACAGAATACATGGTAAACACAGCATAACGTTAAAATCAGTAAAACAATAAAACAAGCTAAGACATGATAAAACCAGTTACGTACTCAGTAATCAGAATACTTATACACGTATACTATTTATGTAGCATTAGTGAGATCGAAGTAGGACTCTCTTCCGTTCGTCTTCTTCGTTCACTGGACATAAGGTACGGATTTCCCGTCTCTTCAGTATGGACATACTTTCCTTATTAGGATTCCCCGTTTGCAGCCAACTGTTTTCCCAGTATTTGTTTTATATGTTTGATACTTATGTTAGATTAAGAGCCTAAGCCATATACATGGATAACCAGTGTCACCTAGTTATGGAGGTACCATAACCATAACACTAGAGGCACTAGTGTTATGAATTCCCCACGGCGAAGTGATTGCTCGTGGCGTCCCTTTTTAGTTTTGGCCATTATATTATATTATCACGTGGGGCGTATGGGTGCATCCTAGTTACATGTTTACTAGTATTATTAGAGTGAATGCGATGTGTGTCTTGCATCCTTCACTAGGAGTTGATCCCTCCTACCCAGACTATTTAATTAGAGGCAACCCCTCTAATTGCATGACGAGGTCTCCCCTTCAAGTACTCATGCACGATGGAACCTCATGACCTATATAGGCTATTTGGCTAATTAAAACAAATTTCCATAGAAACATAAGTCTTTTCAAACTATAAAACCAGTTTTATGAACATGAATCAAGATTACTTAGAACATAGAAAATTCCGTTGCTATTAGTCTTATATGCTTATGTTATCCTATGTAATACTTGTATATCCATACACTGAGCGTTATGCTCAGCCGTTTTCCTTTCATGTTCCCAAACGGCAGGTACTCAAGGGCGCTCGTAGGCTTTAAGCGTACATGCATATGGATTGGAAGCTTTCTAGCCTTCTCTACTTTATGCATTTCATCATACATTTTGATACTTATTTCTATGGACATTGTCTAGTCCTTTTCCTTTACAGTACTTATGTTTGTGTGTGATGAGCTTATACTTTGGGGTGCTGATGTTTGTTTCTGGTATTTCCTTTTATGGTCATGTAATGTTTTAGACATTTTCCTTGTATGCTTTGATGACACGCCATAATCACACGTGACATTCCATTTACCAAAATGGGGTGTTACAGATGTCCTATCTTTTTCACAATTTTGACACTTGATAGTGCAATATCATGTGTGATGTAGAGAACATTTCTGACAGGAAGTCTTCCATTATAACCATTGCTTGATGTTACAGCATAAACTTTAGAAACATCATTTATTTTGTTCTGCTGTTATTGCCTTGGTTATAGTTGCAATAATTATTCTTCTAGAAATTACGATTAACAAGAAAGCTCCTCCTATCATCAAACTTCCTTTTATTATTAATTGCCGCTTGTACAAAAGTATACCTTATCACTTAAACCATTAATATTTGAGTAATGGTGATAAATTCCTCTAAAGTTTGGGGTTTAGAGGCGGTAACATTCCCTTCAATACTTTTGGGCAATCCTCCAATAAAAGCTTTCATCAATTTTCAGTATTAGGCACCATATTAGGATATAATAATACCAATTCATGAGATATTCAGATATAAGCTTTAAGATTATTTTCTTCCACTACTAGATTATAGAACTCTTCCTCTATTTTTCTAATTTCATTATGAGGACAATACTTCTTAATCAACATATTCTTGAATTCATTTGAGGGAGTCTGATAAGCTTGTTCTATCCCGATGGGTTGAGCATAAGCATTCCACCAAGACAAAGCTTCCTCCATCAGCGTACCCGTAGCAAACTTCACTTTACAATCTTTAGAACAGTCACTACGAACAAATACTAATTCAGTTCTCTCGAACCATCGAATAAGTCCAACTGCTCCTTCAGATCCTTTATAATTAAAAGGCTGACTGTTCATGATATATTTCTAAGTACACTTCTTTTCCATATGAACTTCTCTTCGAGCAGCATTTCCGTTACTTGAACTAGTTATATTGGCGGCTTGTGCTTGTAAATCTGCAGTCACACTCTCAGCAACCAATTGCCTTATTTCTTCAGGTGTCATATTCACTGTTGCAGAGGTTGTTGCTCTCGTATGAGTCATCCTACGAACATTTCAAAATAACACTTGATAAGAATGATATTTTTTTTAGATTTTCATACGTTCGAGTATGGAATCAATTTAACATATCATAGAACAACGATAATTTCTAATTCCTTCAACGAATTCATATATGAGGATTCATAATACGAATGACGATAAAGGCTAAAATAAAATGACAATAATTTTTTTGAGAACAAAAGCACACTTCTTTATTTATTAATAACTTATCGTTCATATTTACACGATAAGCATCTCTGTTGACATAAAGAAAATTATACATATTTTACAAACTGAGACTAGATTTCTAAGCTTAATTCCTCATTTTGATCTTCTCAATTATGTCTAAAATATATTCGGAGTGAGATTGTTGAGTCGTTTTAAGATCATCGATGAGTGTTTCTAAATTAAGCCCAATCCTCATAAGTCCTTCTTTCAGTTCAGAATTCTCATTCTCTAGCCTTGCCATATTCATATCATAAGTAGGTATTATTCTACTCAGTTTAATATTATGGCGTCGGGTAACGTCCAATTTATATTCCAACTGACCAAAATGCTCTTCAATCTCCTTTCTTCCTCTTATCAAAATCCTAATATTCTTCTCCACCCTTCCAAAAGCTTCTAGGGATATCTCATCGAGATGACTTGCAATTGTAGATAATTGCTTGTCGTATTTCTCCATAATCTGTACTCTAGAAACCTCTTTAGCTTCATAGGGTTCTTCACGACTTCGATTGGGGGATGAGAAAAGATCCCCGGGAAGAAGAAAACTAGATGTAGGTGAAGACATACTATTCATCACTTCATTTTGACGTGAAAAATATTCTTGTACTCCAAGACTATCAAAAACGACAAAGTCGGAACACACACATCTGTGGGAGATAGGGTGAACATCGAAACTTCTCTTTCATCATCATCAGAAATGATAATATAGGTGGAAGTAGACATCCTTGTAGTTTTATATAATATAATAACATAACATATGCTACTAAGGGAATAAAAATCTTACACTGGCGTTGATGATGGCTGATGCTCTTGAAATAAAAAATCTCAGTTATAGTTTCAGAAAGATATTTATTCTCTATAACCGTAAGCTCTGATGCCAACCTATAATATCCCAATTACCATATAGCAGCGAACGCTAATCTAGGGTGTAACTATCAAGGAATCATAGTCACAATGATAGAAAATGCTCAAAGAGACATTCTATTAAAAACTTACGTTATCATTCATTTATTATTCAAAGGTAACAAAACAATTATACATACACTATACATTACAAGTTCCCAAAGATTTAGCTTTATTCTTTAGAATGATAACTTTTCAAGACACCACCATCCGTAGCCCGCTAGTCTTCATTCTCCTGAAATATATGCTTACAAATCAACACAAGGGTTGAGTGAATTCATAGGTTTAAACAATATTTGAAAACACGTATGACCCCAGGGATACAATGTTATACACCCTATTTTTAAATTCATTGATTCTTATTGCATTAGCTCGTACCCCGCTACTTGAAAACCAACAAATTTCCCTTATGCAGGTAGTTTGTCGGACTCCTGAGTTTAACAAAATAAAGCATGTCTGTTTAGCCTAGGTAGGAACCTATTGGCATTCCAGCAAGTGCGAATTGCCCAAATAGGAGATGTCATTCTCCAATAGTACTATTCACAATATTAGCTCTCATTCTAGAATGATTAACGGTTACAATTGAAAAGGGACTTAATGGCAATAAGTAAACGTAGTGTCAATAATCATATTAGGCAGCATACAAAAACACTTGTATTCCAGTTTTAGCATATATCCCCCTCAGGGGTTTTCAAAACATTTATAATCTTTCAAAAGTGAGGCTATGAACTCACCTTAGCCTATAAAGTCTTGAATTATTCTGAAACAATCAATCACAACTTTCTCACGGAATCTGAGTTGACACACAAATATGTATATATATATATATATCAAGTCGTAACCTCTGAGTTCAATTTCTTTATATAATAATTTGTATTTTTCTTTGATTCATATATTTTAGGCTTATAGTATAATTGTTCGGGCCATTATACTCAAAAGTCATTCTATAAACGTTTGAGGAGCGAGGGCACTTTAAATCGTAAACCCAACCACTCAGTCAGAAAGTAATATGAGATGAAACATCTTTGTACAAAGTTCTCTACTAGCATGATACATAGTATATTATTACATTTTATGTCTTTAGTTTCAATATTGGCACAAATAGTCCTTATAGTTATATTTTGGCATAATTACACTTTTAACCCTTATAGTATATAGTTTTAATATTTACAATTTCAACCCTCAATATTTAACCTTAGCGTCTCAAACTTTTCAATATTTATTATTATAGTTTTAACTTTCACAAAATGACAATTTTGTCCCAAAATGTTAAATAGTTTCAAAAATGACGGTTTTGGTCCCTATACTTGTAAAAATCATATAACAACCTCAAAAATGTACCAAATGATCTAGGATTTGAGAAAAAAGTTTCAAAACACATTTATAATCATAATAAAAACATTTATCCAGAATTATAACTTTTGAAATGGGTTTTTGCTTATTATTTTATGTAAAATACAAAATTAAGGTTTTAAGAAATCTTTACCTTATAACTTTCATTTAAAATGATCAAATGCTCTAATTTCTTTTAGATTAGTTTACTAACAAAATTTTGGCATTATAAAAAGCCTAATAATTTATTATAACAAGATCAAAGCTTGGTTAAAATAGAAATTACCTAGGTAGCTCCAAAATGACTCCTTTTGGCTTCCTATGAACACAACTTGCTATCAAAGCTTCAAGAGCTTCAATGGATTCTTTCTAGACCTAGTTTATGGTCTTCTAAGTGTCTTATAATGTATATAGAAGTTGAATTTAAGAATGTATAGGAGATACTTAAGACACGGTGTGCGAGTTCTAAAGTTGTATCTTCGCCCCTATTTATAGTAATTCCAACCCTTAGGCTCCAAGTCTTGGCCTAAAGCGTGTAACAAGGATATCTTAGTGACTAAGGATAGATATTGATGGTCTATGCAAGTTTTTAGACTCTAGGATGAAAATATCTTGAACTTATGGCTAAAATTCTGCACGGCATGGTATTGATAAGAATGAGGATGTGGAATGTAACACCCCCAAATATTCATACTTTAGTTCAGCGGAAGAGTCGTTGGTGTTACGGGATAGCACATTACTCAAATCATAGACAACGCCTAAAACTGCGTCGTTTAATAATAAAGCATTTTCCATTCATGAATATCAAATTTACATAGGTCCCAAGTCATAGTACTTCATACAATTTTTACAAAACATTTGAATGGAAATTGTTATTTAAGTGTGGGCCATGAATTCTTGTCGTCTTCCCGAGAATTACCTTCAAGTACCTGAGATAAAACATGTTAAAAGAAAAAGTCAGCGAAAACGCCGAGTGAATTCATAGAGTTTAATAAACCATTAATACATCACCGGTATAAATAATCATCATCAAAAATCATTTTTGTACAATTCTTTGTCGGAGGCCATAAAATAGGCCAAAAACATTTTATACAAATCCTTGTCAAAATCATAATATTGGCTTTTGCCTTCAAAACCATTATACGAACCAATGTCGTAAATACATCATACAATACGTTTTATAACGTTGTATAGAGTTAAATAAAAACCGTTATATGAATATGGTTATGTAAAACCAAAACACGAACATAATATCAATAATAAGACCCCGTATTGCTAGTCAGGCAATATATCGTAATTCAATGCGTATAGCAGTATTTTCGTTGTTGGATTATTATAAGCCGCATGACATTGCTACCTTACTATAACAAACAACGGGTAGCTAACCCGAAATTCATTTGCCCATCTAAAACAGCGTGTCGTCACAATAATCACGCTTATATAAATCTTCTCATACATAAATTCGCTTACCAATCAATGTGGCACGACGGGGATCAACCGTCAAGGCGCGAACTGGGGTGATCTTCCCCAAATAGTACTATTATATGCATAAGCGTCTACCAAATCCCGGTAGTTCACAATTCATGCTAATGGGACTTTTAGTGACATAACCTAACTTTAATAATCCATTTCGTTTCATTTATCGGGTCATATAATCATTCGGGTCCAAATCAATAAGCAAACAATCGGGACAGCTGGTGTCCTATTTTATTAAAACTAACATGTTATCTCCCTCGCGGGTTTATACAACATTTCATAAAAACATTTAAAAGAGTGTGAGGCTATGAACTCACGTTGATGTGGGAAGGCGGTTATCGGCGATTTGGATGTACGGTACGTGCTTCAATCACGGAAACCTAGACAAATAATACTCGTCTTAGACTCTTGTCCAATGACTTTTATAAAAACAATAACTATGTATATATATGATGATTTTATAAATACGATGATGATCAAGTGGTGTTGGAAATACGTTTTTAACGTATATTAGAAGTATCGGTCACTCCAACAATATTGTAATACGTTTAGTAGCTCGTAGTTAAAGGTTAAGTTATATTGATGTTTAACCTGGCCCATGGGCTTGTCATGGGTTGGAGGCCCAAGTCCATTACGGACTTGGGTATATAAACCCCTTTCCACCATGGAAAGGGGTGTTGGTTGTTTTATCATTTCACACATTTAATAAAGTTTCTTTGTTTCTCTCTCTACTCTCTCTCTCTCTAGATTAACAACAACCCTCTTGATTAGTTATAAGATTATCATTGTTTTACAATTGGTATCAAGAGCCATGGGGTGATTTAGGGTATTGATTAGTGTTGTTTTTAGTTTTGTTTATGTTAGTGGGTTTTAGGGATTTCTATATTGAATCTTGAACTTTTTTTGGGGATTTTGTCAATTGATTTAGTAGATAAGTCTTGGGATTTACTTATTTTGGTTGAAATCACAAAAAAAATTCGTGTTTTTTGGGTTAATTTTGGGTTTAGATTGGTTTAATCTTAAAAAAGTACGATTTGGTTTGGCCTCGAAGTTCTTTTTGTGCCTGTTGTTACGTTTTTCCCGAACCAACAAGTTTTTCCCGAACCAGCAGTTTTCCCGAACCAGCAAAGTTCCCGAACCAGCACATTTCCCGAACCAGCAAAGTTTCCCGAACCAGCAAAGTTCCCGAACCAAGCAAAGTTCCCCAACCAAAGTACTTTTCCCGAATCAACTTAATTCCCGAATCAAGGTTTCATTTCCCGAATCAAGGTAATTTCCCGAATCAAGGTCATTTCCTGAATCTACTTAATTCCCGAATCAAGGTTTCATTTCCCGAATCAAGGTAATTTCCCGAATCAAGGTCATTTCCCGAATCAAGGTAATTTCCCGAATAAAGCCATAATTCTGAATCAAGGTTTAATTCCCGAATCAAGGTTTAATTCCCGAACCACAACATAAAATCCAGAATCAAAGCCAAAAATCCCGAATCAAGGTATAATTTTTCTAAATTAAGGTATATTTTGACGATTTGTTCAAGGATTTTTAGAGGATTTAATCTTGGTTTACTACTCAACAACACAACACAACTCACAACCTTACTTCACTGCTCGATCAACCGATAATCTTTTTCAATCAAGTGTTCAAAAAATGAATCCTCATTCATTCATGCCTACAATGACATCACTTACTGATATTTCAATCATTTCGGGTACCGACACTCGCCCACCGTTGCTCATCAAAGACTTATTTGAAGCATGGCAAGATCGCATGAAAACTTACATCATGGGTAAACCCAATGGTAGACTTATGCTTCAATCCATTGAAAAAGGTCCACTAGATTGGGGAGAAGTTACTGTCAACAATGTGACGCGGGAAAGGTTGTATCATGAGTTAACAAATGCTAACAAACTCATTGCCGATGCAGATGAAAGGGCCGTTCAGACAATACTTCAAGCTCTTCCACCCGATATCTATAGAATGGTAAGTGAACACATAGTGGCAAAGGATCTTTGGATCGATTAGCTGTTTTGTTACAAGGGACCTCTCTAACTAAGCAAGAACGAGAGTGTCAATTGTATGACTTGTTTGATAGGTTTACATACATTCCAGGGGAGACTCTTCACGATTACTACTGGCGTTTCACTACTTTGATGAATGATATGAACGTGTATAATCTAAGGATTGCTCAGTTTCAACTAAACACAAAGTTCTTGAATACGTTACCCCAAGAATGGAGTCAGTATGTCACCGATGTTAAGATGATTCGAGATTTGCACAAGTCAAATTTAGATCAACTCTATGCCTTCTTGCAACAACACGAGAAGCACGTGATCCAAAAACGCATTTCTCAGGGATCTTATCAAGAACCATTGGCATTAATGGCAAACCATCCAACATTGTCATATCACAACTCTCCGTTTGCTTTGGGACACCAATCTTCCTATCAACCATTCTATCAAACACCAAGCTTCCCACAGTATTCGATCTTGCCACAACCGCCTACATCTTATCACCAACAATACAAGCAACCAGCAACATCATCACAAGGAGACTCACATCAGTTACCTTATGCTTCACAAAAGTATTCACCTTATCAACCTCCAACAAACCCTGCTCTTACCTATCAACAACTTGAGGCTTCTCAACCCCATTACTCACAACATGGTAGTGTTCCCTCAAATCAGCTTGTAGCTCAATCAGCACCAACATTCTATTGTGATGATGAGATTCCTGTCCCTGAGTTTAGATAAGGGGATAGTCCTACTGATATACTTCCTCAAATGTCTGCTTATCTCACTCAAACATTGAACAAACGAGGTTACAAAGGATCAGCTCCAACAAACAATCAGTTAAGGAACTCTTCTAACTCTCGACAACAGGCTACAATTCAAGATGGCAGAGTAATGGTGCAACCACTTCAGGGGAGACCCAGTTCATCTAATGCTGGTGCACATTCATCTAACACTGCTGCTACAAGGGGTAATAACACTAGCAAAATGAAGATGATTATATGTTATAACTGCAAAGGGGAAGGGCACTGGCTCGAGAGTGCAAACAACCCAAGAGGAAAAGGGATAGCACATGGTTTCAAGAGAAGATCTACTTGGTGAATGCTCAAGCCCAAGGACGTGAGCTCGATGAAGAAGAGTTGGCATTTCTCGCAGATCCGGGAGTCGCGGACACTGACGGTCTCAAAACAGCCATCACAAATAATTCCGTATATCAATGTGATGATCTGGATGCATACGACTCTGACTGTGATGATTACAATACCGCCAAGGCAGCTCTCATGGCAAATCTTTCACTTTATGGAGCTGATACAATTTCTGAGGTACCAAATACTGCTACGGATACTAGTATTGTACCTTATCAAGTTGAGCAAGTGTCTGAGCATCCGGAACAGCCTCCGGTGGTTAGTAACTCAATCGAGAGACAAACAATGATAGCAATATCAATGCAAGTCCCCAGACTTTGAGTGAACCACAACCGGGAGCTATTACGACTACAAATTCGTTTGCTCAACCTGATTTGGTTATGGTGTCGGCATCTATGCTTAGCCAAATGAATAATGCGGTCCTTGAAACCCTCAGTGTTAATCAGACTTTATCTGCCGAGCTTGCTTTGCATAAGGAAAAGGTTAAAACCTTGGAATTAACTCCAGTGTCCACTACCTTAACCAATCCTGAATTTGATAGGTTTAGGCAAGTCCAAATAGATAATCTGCTAGAAATTAAGAGTTTAAGAGCAAATATTTCGAAAGAACTTAAAGAAAAAGATTCAGTCGTTAATAATTTTCAAAAACTACAAACGGATTTCGAAATTCTCGAGTAAAAAAGGGTTGAAATGGAAATTAAGGCATCTGAGAAAGTTAAAAAGACTGAAATTTTGCTTTTAAAACAATACTCTGCTTCACATTTAGTACACTTGTTTCATTCTTCTTTTCAAGAGTTCAATCTATCGCGTCTGTTAGACCTACCACCTAACCCGGGGTATGCAAAGAAAGCATTTAACCACAACCCACGACTTTATGATGCTACCAAGTTAGGATTGGTCTTAGATCTGATTGTGTTTTTAAATGAATCTGAGAGCATGTCACTACATAAAGAGAATCGGTTAAAATTACTTCCTACATATCCTGAGTATGATTATGCACAAATGAATGCATCATATGCAAAAATAGATCTTAGAACTCGCTTTGATATGCAAAAGGAATTTATCCATACACCAGCTTACATGCCTACTAGAGAAATCCTTAGTATACTTCCTACACTTGTTAATTCGGACGAACCTAAGGAAATTCCTAAGAATCTTACACTGGTAAGTACGGTATTGCTAAGCTTGGAAGAGATTGAGTGATACCTTACCGAGTTTGAAAAGGTCATCCTGGAATGTACGACTTCAACGGCTCAAACTGCTGGAGAATGGGCTTTCGAACACATGAAAACGGTGTTTGAGAAAGAGATTGTTCCGTTTGTAAACAATATTAAAAATGGAGTTTATTATCTTGTGAGAAATCTAAGTTTCGAAATGGGTGAAGTTCAAAAAGTTTTCTATGAAATGGATGATGTTTATGAAAAACATTTAATTGAGAAAGAAAAGATTTTATCTGAATATGACCGATTGTTAGAACATATAGTGTCTCTCGAAGTGATGAAAGTTGTTACTATTGAATATGCTCATGAGATTTCATCTACTGTAAATAAATGTGATGATGTGCATGATATATCTGTGAATATTGTTGAACCTGTGAATACTGTAGATAATCATTCTTGTCACGAATCTAACGATGATTTTTTAAAGCTTCAAGATTCTTGTAACACACTTTCAAAACGTTTTAATGAGCTTCAACAACATTGTATATCTCTTGAAATTGAAAATCAATCTAAAAATGAAAATCTTTCAAAAACAAATGATTGTGAAAACTCCGTTGAGACAAGTGACAAGATGATTCAGGTGGTTCAGGCATTAGAGGAAGAAATTATGAGACTTAAGAGAGAATCAGTAGCAGAGAAATTGGAACTAGAGGCTGCAGAGATTAAAAACCATGCCCTAGAAGATAGAATTACTTCTATGCTAGGGGAGTTGGATAAAGTAAACCAGGGTTTCTCAAAAATTTATGGTTCGCTAGAAGAACGCTTCGTTTTTAATGCGGCAGAGCAAAAGTCACTCGTTGACCAACAGAACCATAAGTGTGAGGAAATCTCTGACTTAAATATTCAACTCATAGACAAAAACATGGTTTTGGCTGAATTAAAGGAGACACTTCAACTCAAAGGACAAGAAGTTGTTGATAATCCAGATTCAATCTCTGCCCCGACCCCTGGTGCTCCAAAAACCAACAAGGCGGTGATCATTAAGAACCCGTATAATAAGCACAACTCACTATCATATAAGTAGTATATGGAAGATTCCGTTAAGCACGCGGAGCTTGCTAGGGATGTTGTAGATGATTTCTATGAAATTGATCCTATGAATAGTCATTATTACTCTGCTCATGCTTACATTGAGAGGGTACAACAATGCTTAGAGCACTTGAATTACATAGGACAACCGGGTTCTACACCACTTAAACAACAAACCACCACCATTGCCATGACTCCATTCAATAAGAATCTAGGATCTAAGCCTATATTAAACACACCTATCAAGGCTAAATCAAAATCTGTCACTAATGTTCCCTTGGCTTCTACAGGAGTAATTGAATCTACTAAGGCTAAAGGATCTCAAGACAAGAAGAATAGGATCAAGCCTTCCACTAGTAGGACTACGAAGAAGAAAGTAGAAGTTCACCCTAGGAATATTATTTCAAATTTGAATAAAAAGAATCATGTAACTAAGACTAAAGGCCATGCGCTTGTGCAGCAACCTAAGCAAAATGTGACTTCTAATTTGAGATGTTGGAATTGTAATGAATGCATGTTTTCTAAGCATCATGATTTATGCCTTGTTGATCACGTGAATGAAATGTATGCAATTAGGAACAATCTTGAATGGATTCCAACGTGGAAGAAATTCACCCAAGTTGGTTGGCAATGGAAACCCACTGGTAAGACCTTCACTGCTAATGGAACTACGTTTCCTTTAACTAGGATTACATCTACGGAAGTTAGGTCTCAGCGTCCTTTAAATAGGAACACTAGCACTAAGAAATGGAAAAAGCGCCCTTTAACTAGGTCTGCCCCCACTATTGTGCCTACCAGTGAAGAAGTACCTCAGGATCTTAGACAACTAGAATCTAAGCCGACATTTAAGAAGCAAATCTAGAAGCCTAAGAATTCTTCGGTTAGCAAATCTAAGATAAATATATCTGTACCTGCTAACATAGAGGAACTGCTAGATTCCGATACATCGTCTTTGTCTGGTGATATTTTCAGGTGGTCCAAATCATCCTCTGGTACTTGGACTCTGGATGCTCAAAGCATATGACCGGAGACCGCTCGATGCTCAGAAATTTTGTTAGCAAGTTTCTAGGAATGGTGAAATTCGGCAACGACCATATTGCGAAGATCATGGGTTACAGTGAATATCAAATTGGGAATGTTACGATTTCAAGGGTATATTATGTGGAGGGACTTGGTCACAATTTATTTTCAGTGGGACAATTATGCGATTCAAACCTTGAGGTGGCTTTTCGACAACATACTTGCTTTATTCGCGATCTTGCAGGAAATGATTTGTTAAAGGGTTCTCAAGGGGATAATCTCTACACACTGTCCATTCAAAACATGATGGCCGCCTCTCCTGTATGCCTCCTTTCCAAAGCATCTAAGACCAAGTCATGGTTGTGGCATCGTCGGTTATCTCATCTTAATTTTGATGCTATAAACCATTTGGCTAAAAACGAACTTGTTTGTGGTCTTCCAAAACTTAAGTTCGACAAGGATCATTTATGTTCCGCGTGTTCTTTGGGGAAAAGCACCAAGAAAGCATACAAACCTAAAGCTGAAGACACCAACCAAGAACCATGTATCTTTTGCACATGGATCTTTGTGGGCCAATGCGTACGACTAGTGTGAGTGGTAGAAAATACATCCTCGTCACGGTGGATGATTTCTCAAGGTTTACATGGGTAAAAATTTTAGCATCCAAGGATCAAGCACCAAAGTATATTATTACTTTCTTAAAGATGATCCAAGTACGTCTTAATGCTACTGTTCGCCGCATTCGCACTGATAATGGAACTGAGTTCGTTAATCAAACTCTACGAGACTATTATGAAGAGGTCGGTATTTCACATGAAACTTCTGTTGCTCGCACTCCACAACAAAACGGTGTCGTGGAAAGACGTAACCCTACACTAATGGAAGCTGCTAGAACTATGTTGATTTATGCGAATGCTCCGTTATTTTTATGGGCTGAAGCAGTGGCAACCGCATGTTATACCTAAAACCGCTCCATCATTCGTAAACGCCATGGTAAAACTCCATACAAGCTACTTCATGGACACAAACCCGATATTTCATTTCTTCATGTGTTTGGTGCACTGTGTTATCAAAATACTAATAGTGAGAATTTGGGCAAACTTCAACCGAAGGCTGATATTGGAATTTTCATTGGTTACTCACCTGCAAAGAAAGCTTACCGAATTTATAACCGTCATCTTGGCAAGATAGTAGAAACTTTGGATGCTGATTTTGATGAGCTGACAACGATGGCTTCTGAGCAACACAGCTCTGAACCCGTCTTACATGAGATGGGAACCGGTACGATTAGTTCCGGATTAACCCCCAACAATCCTACTTCTACATCATTTATACCACCTACAAGGCCTGAGTGGGATGAGTTATTTCAACCTATGTTTGATGAATTCTTTGATCCACCTAGTAATGATTCTCCAGCACCTGCAGCAGTAGCTCCGATTCACGAAGTTGTTGCTCAAGATAATGAAAATCAGTCCGAGACATCTACTGTTACTATTGAACCAGATGTCCCATCCCCCACCAATTCACAAACTACACCTGAATCATCACCCCCACTTGGTCCTAATGATGTTGAAGAGGATCTCTATGATCACGATTTGGAATTTTCTCACTTACAAGAGCTTCCTTTCTTTGGTTCAGAAATACCTGAAAACCCTAACGGTGCGTCTACCTCAGAGGAAGCTCCTGCAATCGTTCACTCTCGACCACCACGGATTGAAACTCACAACACAAAATGGAAAAAGGATCACCCAGTCCGCAATATTATTGGTGACATCGATCGACTAGTCTTAACACGCCACCAACTCCAAGAACATGCATTATATTGCTACTTTGATGCATTTCTTTCCGATACTGAACCTAAAAATTGGCAACAAGCCATGACAAAATCATCTTGGATTGAAGCCATGCAAGAGGAACTTAATGAATTTCAACGTCTTGAAGTGTGGGAATTAGTTCCTTTACCCAGCAACGTTGAAATCCTTACGTTGTTGTGGGTATATAAGGTTAAACTCGATGAGTTAGGTGGAGTGCTAAAGAACAAAGCTAGATTGGTTGCTAGAGGTTACAAACAAGCTTTGGGTATTGACTTTGAAGAATCCTTTGCTCCTGTTGCACGATTGGAGGCGGTTAGACTATTCCTTGCTTATGCTGCTCACATGAACATGATCGTCTACCAAATGGATGTTAAGACGACATTTCTCAATGGTGAATTAAGGGAAGATGTCTACGTAAACCAGCCGAATGGATTTGTCAACTCGGAGTATCCTAATCATGTGTACAAGCTCAAGAAGGCTCTTTACGGGTTGAAACAAGCTCCACGCGCGTGGTACGATCTCCTATCATCGTATCTCATCTCAAAAGGCTTCTCCAAAGGCAAAGTGGACCCAACATTATTTATTCTCAAGGAGGACAACGACATGATACTGGTACAAATTTATGTTGATGATATAATTTTTGTTGCCACTACTCAAAGACTGTCTGACCATTTTGAGAAAATTATGTCCACACGCTTTAAGATGTCAATGATGGGAAAAATTTCATTTTTCTTAGGGTTGCAAATTTCTCAGAATCCCAGAGGCTTCTTCATTAATCAATCCAAATTTGCTCTTGAATCATTAAAGAAGTATCATTTTGAAAGTTGTGACCCCGTGGATACTCCAATGGTGGAGAGATCCAAGTTAGATGAAGATAGGGATGGGATAGCTGTCGATCCTAAAATTTACCGTGGAATGATCGGCACCCTTCTCTATCTGACTGCTAGCAGGCCTGATTTGCAATTTGCTATATGCATGTGTGCCCGGTATCAGGCTCGGCCTACCGAAAAGCACTTACATGTTGTGAAAAGGATCTTTCGGTATCTTAAAGGAACACTTCATCGTGGTCTGTGGTATCCGAAGGATTTCTCTATTGCACTAATATCATATGCAGATGCGGATTATGCTGGGTGTCAAGATACTAGACGTAGCACTTCTGGCAGTGTGCAACTTCTTGGAGATAGACTGGTTAGTTGGGCATCCAAAAGGCAGAAAAGCGCTGCGATATCAAGTATTAAGGCTGAATACATTGCTATGTCCGGTTGTTGTGCTCAAGTTCTTTGGATGAGATCACAATTAACTGACTACGGTCTTGGATTCAACAAAATCCCGATGTATCGTGATAACAAAAGTGCAATTGCCCTTTGCTGCAACTACGTTCAACATTCCCGGGCGAAGCACATTGACATACGCTACCACTTCATCAAAGAGCAAGTGGAAAATGGAGTGATCGAACTGTACTTCGTCAACACTGAGTATCAGCTGGAAGATATATTCACAAAGGCCTTAGATCGAGGACGTATCGAGTTTTTGATCGAAAAGCTAGGCATGAAATCATTCTCACCAGCGACACTTAAGGAGTTGGCAGAAGAATCTGCAGAATAGTGGTGGTAAACTATTCTAGAGTATCCTTTGATCGTGATCTTATATTTTATCGTATATATTTAAACCACCAAAATAAAAATACAAAAATATAAAACATAGAAAAACTATAAAAAATAAAAAAATTAAGAAAATCCAAAAATATTTCTCATTTTAAATCGGGCATGTCTTTTAGTACGGTAATATTTACGGCCTTAGAAATGTCGATTAAAATTGACACGGCGCCATAAATAGAGTCCGTATAAAAGTTGTATATATTTTAAAACATTCCCATATGGCTTGTAGTTATTTCAGACTGCAACCCGCTTTTCGCATTAAAGTCACGTATTTCTTACGAAAGCGTTGGCTCACAACGGGAATTAATTTTCTCGGGTATGATTTACAAGCCAAATCATACAAGGGATCAAGTTTACTTTATAACTTGGTCTAACACGAATTAGTGTACGTCTCAGTGCATTAACTTGTCAAAATAAGAGAAATCTTATTGCCACCACGAACCAATTTTTCTAAGACATTAATTTAAAAATTCTTTAATCGATATTTGACTCTTACAACAATGACTACATCTCTTTCAATAGAAAACGGGTCATCTTTTAAGGGGGAGAAAATATCAAATCATCTTCGTCATCAAAACGGTCTTCAAAAGTTTTTCGAGAAAGTTGAATCAGTTAAATGGTTAATGATTGGATCTTCCTTGGTATACGATTTGTGATTGTCCATGATTTGTCGTGAGTTATGTGTATCAGATTTTTGCATTTAGGATAAAATATTTAATTTGTGCGTGAAAAGGAATAGTTAATATAATGGGTTAGGTCTAACGATTGCTAAATTTCTTAACGGATGTTATCCTAAACCTTGTCATTAACTAAAAAACGGAATAGAGGAAATTAGGGGGACTAAAATTGGACAAAGTGTAAACTTTACCAAAATTTGACCTAAGTCAATATTAAAAGCCGCCTATTTTTATCTCTGTCTCTTTCTTTTCTCTGTTCGTCGTCTACACACACAAAAACATCACACTAAATCCGCCATTAACAAACTTTCACTCGTGATTCATCCTTCTGTGAGAAATTCGTGAATAACTAAGGTACAAACATCAATTTTCGTTTATAACTTGACTAATTCCTTCAATTAATTCCTTTAATCAATTCGTTTTTAAATTAATTCATAAGATTGGGGTTTTAGGAGTTGTTTAGATCTAATTAATTAGGGTTTATAAGTGGGTTTTGCTCAGAATGATGTTTAGAAGGAAGATTGTTTATTTAGGACTGCCGTAACATCGAATTAGGGTGCGTCCGTTTAAGGATTAGAGGCGTTAGTATTGTTTTTAGGCGTTGATTATATTTTTCCCGATTGAAGAAATTTTTTCCTGTATGAACATTTTCCAGAATGAACAAATTTTTGCCGAATGAACATTTTCTCGAATGAACTTTTTCCCGCATGAAGAAATTTGTTTCCCGAATGAACTGTTTTCCCGAATGAACTTTTTCCCGCATGAAGAAATTTTGTTTCCCGAATGAACTGTTTCCCGAATGAACTTTTTCCCGCATGAAGAAATTTTGTTTCCCGAATGAACTGTTTCCCGAATGAATTTTTTCCCGAATGAAATTTTCCCGAATGAAATTTTCCCGAATGAAATTTTCCCGAATGAAATTTTCCCGAATGAAATTCTTCCCGAATGAATCTTTTCCCGAACGAGTGCTGTTTTTACCGAATGAAGCTTAATTTTTCCGAATGAAGGAATTGCCAGTTTACAAAAGTTAATCAGTTATTTAGATTGTGGAATATAGTGAGTGAATCATTGTGTTTGCATATATGATTAGTTTTTGCATATTGGTTGTTAATGATGGCATGTAATGTCATGTGTGCAATGCTTCGAAGTAAAAACATAATGGTATATATATTTGTGTATAAACCTTTTATGTCTTATCTTAAGCAGAAAACATGACTAATCCAACCGTGCAAGAACTCTAAGATGCAAGAGCAGCAGCAATTGCCGCTGCAAAAGAACTTAAGTTCATACCAAACAATTACCGATTGAAGGTTGAGTCTCATTCAACTCAGTATGGATTCAAAGTAGCCTCAGAATCCTTGATCTTTCTCACTTCAAGAATGCATTAAGGAGTACTGCTTCAGTTCCAATTGATTACATGTACGAATTCTGGGCTACCAAGAAGCGGATTTCAAACAAGATCACATTCACCATCGACAACAAGGCACATACACTCACAATTTCAGACTATCGTAAGATATTTGGAATTCGGGATACACCCAAAGGTCTTACCTTCTCAGACCCCACCAAAGAAGAAGTCTTTCAGATGTTCATTGATCTTGGATATGTTGATCCTAACTTACGATTGGTGTCCGCGTTTACCACAAGCAAGTTGGGTCAACCTTGGAAAGCTATCTTCGGTATTCTAACTCGGTGTCTTACACCTAAAACAATTGGGTATGATTCTTTGCGCCTTCCAATTGCTAAGATATTCTGGGGAATGTACAAAGGTCTCTATACAGATTATCATCCTTGTTGTGGGAAGAGTTTAATTATCAACTCTTCCAAAACACGAAGCAGAAGACTGGGAGTTTTTAATATCCACGGTTCATCAAGCTTATTATTCATTAACTTTATGCAAAATGATGCTTCTATTAATAAGCGTGAAAAAATCCGTCACCACACTGAAGAGGCTGATGATACTGTGGATCCAAGGCATGAAGGACATTCCAGCGTTTGTACTCCTGGTCCTATTCCTGGTCACCTGCTGACTGATGAAATTATAGCCTCTAATGATTACAAGCAAATGCTGAGAGAAATAAAAAAACAAAAGGAAAGAGTTGAGACGGTAGAACTCTCTTCAACTACAGTCAAAGGTAAAGGTAAACGTAAGCAAGAAGTTGTTTCACCTGAGCCTAAAACCAAGAGAACAAAGACTGATGCCAAAAAGGATAAGCGCAAAGGTGAGAAGTTTGTTCTCGAAGATGAAGATGTTGATGAAGATTTCACTACCGAGCAACTTCGAAAAGATGAGAGAAAACAATTGAAGAAGGTTGATATGAGTGTAATTACTCATATCATTTGTATCTTAAAACAACTAAAAAATGCATAAATATTATGAAAATGCCTTGTATATATGTTGTTTTGTTGTTTCATGTGTGTAGGTACCAAGTTCGCGAAAACCGGCAAAACCGACACAAAGTTTGAAGAAAAGATCGACGAAGCCAAAAACGAGCTCGATTTAAGCGGATTTGAATTTATTGAATATTATTTACCAAGTGGGTTCCACATTTTTGAAAATGGGCTCATAAGCCCATTAACAAATCAAAGTATCTATTTGTTTCAACAAAGGCCCATCAAAGCAACTATTTGTGGGCGGTTTAAAGACGAATGGGCCCAAGCCCAATATGAAACAATAGACGAACATGGAACCAAGAAGGCCCATTTTGGAGTGTAAATTGTAAGTCGATTTGGGCTTTAGGGTTTGTTTAAACAAACGATTTGTGAAAGTGTATTTAACTTACACTTGGTCAATTGACTTATCACCACACGTTTACACCACTCACACAATAATTTAATGTTCGATATCCCCTATGTGTTTTCTCCCTCGTTTCTTCCCCGCTTCACAAAATAAACCTGCAACAAAAACTTACTATTCCTCCAAACCCTAAGCCAATAAATCACTCAATAAAAATTGGGCTTTTCACTTCCCACGTGTGATTCAAGCATGGGGGAATTAAATCCCCCAAGTTTTCGGAAGGCAGAAGATGGAGAGGCTAGGCTACGTAGCAGCTTTTTACTGGATGAAACACCTCAAAATCCCCACTCCACCAATAGAAGAGAAACACATCAGCAACCAAGAAGCACAACTAGCACAACGGATGCCACGTTGGCAATCCGTGTGCTAGTGTGCGAATATCCACCCTTGGATGATAACAAGAAAGAGAGAGAAGATCAAGATGCTGATCTAAGGGCCAAAATTGAAGATGGAATATGCTATTGAAGATTCGAATATGCTCCCTCAACAGCCTTTGGGATGGCTATAAAAACCCTCTATTTTTCTGTAATTATTCATTCCATTTTCTTTAGTTAATGTTATAATGTTTAATTAGATTTAGGAAAATTTGTATTTCTTTTTCATAGTATTGTACTGATTTAGTGATTAATAAAAGTTAACTTTGGGTTAAATCTGTTTCGAGTTACTTACTGTTGAAATCTATTTACTTATATTTCTTTAATAATCTATTAAATGTTATAATAAAAGTTATTTGATTAAGCTTGTTCAATAGCTTATATTGAATAATTAAGTAAGATATGGATAACAAACTTTCCCACTGAAAGTTTGTAAAAAGTTGTTCCTGGACGAGTTACTGTAACTGGTTCGATAGATGGTGTTAATGGTGAATGGTGGTTCGAATGATGGTGGTTTCGTTTCCGGTTCTAAGGTAGCTCAGCGCTAACCTTCGTCTCAAAGGAAATCTCCAAAAGGTGCTTATCTTTTTTAATTTTGTGTTATTTACATGTTTTTTTTATTAATCTGTTAAAGGTCTTTAGCGAAGTTTATGTAATATGTTTAGTCTGATATTGAATGTTAGCTAGTTTAAGTTTGAGGTTTTTCTATTTATCAATTTTAGTTTCAAAATGTTTATGTTTAGTTTGATGAATTTGCTTGATAAAATGGTCTTGATTATTGAGTTAAAGGTTCGGACTGATTGAATTTGGGTGTCTGCTATTGAACTTAGTTGTTGCTGAATATGTTGCATCGTTTGGTAGAACTGTTAGGTCAAAACTTAGCTGTTGAACTGAATCATTTTGATCTTCTTGGATAATAACTGAATTTTTTTTACTAGCTTTGTTGTCCCTGCTGAATAAGAACTTGGCTTATTGAGTTAATCTATCATAGTTAATTGACTATTTGGCTGTTATATGCTATTACCATTATGATGCTGATTGTTGCACGTGGATGTTTGGCCTGCTGAATAGTTTTAGTTTAATTTGCTGAGTTTTAGGTCTAAAGATTTAGGTTTGTTTTCGATAGGACTTGCTTAGTTATCTTTTATTCTGAAATGATGTATTATTAGTATGATTGATTGAGTTGCCTGCGATCTTGGTTTCTATTATGCAGTTTTAGCTGATTATTCGTTTTAGTTAATGCTCATGGTAGTTTGGATTTGATAGTTCAGCTTGATTATATTGTTTACTAGCTGTGTTTTATTTAGTTGCTATTGTTGATTCTAAATAATACTCTTATATTGCTCTTCATCTGTCACATTAGCATGGTCTATCAGGATCAATTGATTTGATAAACCCAAAAGGCTGATTCCTATCAGCTTGCTTAAAATAAGCTTTACAAAAGTTACCTCCTGTGACTGTTAGTTTTATTTGCCAAAAAAAGGAATTAATAACCAAAAATATGCCACCTAGAGGTTTCAAACTCGTGACCTAACCCTCAACATCCCAACGTGACAACCAATTGAGCTACATGCTCTTTTGATTTTTCTATTAGTTTATTAAGTAATTTAGTTAAGTTGTTTTCTGGCAGAGTTGAATTAAGTTGTAGTGTAATCAATTTTAGTTAATATTAATTGTGTTTAATATTTTTATTAAAGTTTAGTTCAGAATTAAATAGTTTCAAAATAAAAAAAAAAATTTTATTATATTTAAAAGTTTAATTAGTTTTTAAATAATTAGATCTTTATTATTTTTAGATTTAAATAAAAATTAGCTTTAAAAATAGATTTGGTTTATTAAAAGAGTAAAAGTAATTTTTAAAGTTTATATAGATTTTAAAATAGTCTAAAAGTTATTTTTTATTAACTAGATTAATTTTTATAGATTTTTTAAATTAGTTTAATTTTTAAATAGTTTTAAATTTTAAGTAATTGTTATTAGATTTAATAATTTGGGGTTACGATTCACGCACTTTAGGTTTAAACTTTGTAGAATTAATTTTAGTTTAAAAATCGAGAAACCATTCAAATCAATTGTCCTAATTGAAACAAAACGTCTCAAATTCATTCGATCTTCGTGTACAACGAACTTGGTTCACAAACGTGTTTAATTGAATCCGTCTTTGGTAATATTAGTCTATTACTTTTTCCTAAAGGTAATTTTCTAATTTACCCTATAACGTATCTAATTATCACTATACTATCACGATCACACCAAAAATTTTGGCGCCGCTGCCGGGGATCTTGTGTACGATTCGTTTTCGTGGAGATTTGTTGATCGTTGATTTGAAGACCCTTTCCGTCCTCGGAAAGTTTTGTTATTTTTTATTATATAGTATGTATCGTTTTTCTCGTTTTTTGTGATTAATATATTGTATTACGTAGAACAATAAATTTACATACTTTTCAAATAAGGCCTTAGTTGGGATTTCATCACCTAGCTATTGTAGTCGAATCCAAAACAAAAATAAAAGGCAAAATAGATAAATACTAATAAGAAGTTTGAACTCGATTTATACAAACTATAAGGTGGGTATAAGGCGACGTGCTATAAAAGGCCGTCTAAGGAAAAAGGTTTTTAAGTGCTTTGTGCCACCTCGTTTCCCTGCTTGCTTGTGCGTATATTGAGAGGGACGACCAATTATTGGTTTGCCGACTCAAGTAGTAATAAATTTTATTTTTGTAGTTTACTTTTGAACCTCGAGACGTTTAGGTTTTCACCTATCGTTTCAAAGTCGACCGAGGGTAATTTACTTCCATAGTAGTTATCCTTATTCCTTGTTTTTATCGATCATTTTTGATTGAGCAATACCAAATAAAATACCAAAAATAATCTTCTTCTTGTCTAATTTCTTTTCTTCAATCCTCTAAATTCTCGTCTTTGTAGTGTATGCAATTACGTTATTCTCGACTTGTGATTGATTTTAATAGGCTTGAAAATATTCCTCGTAGAAATAGAAATCGTCAACAACGAATAGTGGAACCCGAGCTTCCACCTATTGTTGTAGAGATGGCCGATAACCGAACAATGGAGGAATTGCTCCGTGCACCCACCGAAGGGTATGGGGAAGCAATCGTTGTGCCGGCTATTTTGGCGGATCATTTTGAGATTAAGACGGGTCTTTTATCGCTCATTCGTGCCGACCAATTTCATGGCAATGAGACCGATAGCCCGCATTCTCACATTCGGAATTTTCTTCGAATTACCTCGACTCTCAAGTTTAGAGATGTGCCGAATGACGTGATTAAGCTCATGCTTTTTCCGTACTCGCTCGAGGGTAATGCTAAGATTTGGTATGAGAAAGAACCACCGGGTTCGATCTTAACATGGGATGATTTAGTGTCTAAGTTCATGAATTATTTCTTTCCACCATCTAAGACAACACACTTTAAGAACGAGATCACTAGATTTGAACAAAAAGTGCATGAATCGTTTGGGGTTGCTTGGGAAAGATTTAAAGATTTGTTGAGACAATGTCCACACCACGGTTTCTCGGAATTGCATCAAATAAATACTTTCTATAATGGGCTTAATATGATTGAACAAGATTCTTTAAATGCCGCCGCGGGTGGTAATCTTTTAAGAAAAACTCCGAGAGACGCGTGGGGAATAATTGAGAATAAGTCTAGAGCACAATATTCATGAAACACACCGAGTGCTTCCAATGTGAATTCGTCTAATATCGAGATTGCTAGATTAGACTCTAAGATTGACACGCTTTTGAATGAGTTTAGGAAGAATCCTCATGGATCGATTAATATGGTTGAGAGTTTTTGTGTATCATGTGGTGGAGCACATCCTAATTATGCTTGTTTAGCCACGGGGTTTGATCAAGCTAATGCTTTTGCCGCGACGGGAACTTATGGCTCCAACGGTCAAGTTCCTCGTCAAAATTATGTTGCTCCACCGGGTTTTCCACCGGTTCAAAATAGGTAGAACAATGGGAACAATGGGAATAATTTTAACCGTGGTAACCAAGGGAATTACAATCAAGGAAATGGGTTTAATGCTAATCAAAACAATCAAGGTTTTCAAAGCAATAATCAAAATGATTTGTCAAGCTACATCAAAACGAATGAGGCAAATTTGAAGGCTTTTCAAAATAACATTCAAGGACAAATGGCAACTTTGAAAAATGAGTTTCAAAATACGATTAAAGGGCAAAATAATAAGATTGAGCTTAACCAACAAAGAATTGAACAAAGATTTGAGCAAATGTTCGAGCAAAGTCAAAATCGTATGCAACAAAGTATGGAACAAGGTCAAAATAAATTGCTTTTAATGTTTGAATCTTTTATGACCAAACCTTCCTCTTCTTCGGGTGGCTTACCTAGTAACACCATTCCAAACCCGAAGGGAGAGATGAAAGCTATAACCACACGTAGTGGGAAAGCATTAGACGGACCTTTGCTTCCACATGTGAGTACCTCTCCGGTGAGGGAAGTGGAGCAAGAACCCGGGGTGGTTAAAGAAAAGGAAATTCCTATTCCACCAAAGGTAGACCAATTGCCTATTCTGGAACCCGAACTTCCGAAGACTAAACCCACACTACCCTACCCTTCGAGACTTACCAAAGAAAAGCTCCGCGAAAAGACCAATGCTCAAGTTTCTACGTTTCTTGACGTGTTTAAGAAAATGTATATTAATCTTAGTTTCGCGGATGCATTGCTTAGCATGCCTAAGTTTGCTTCAACAATCAAAAGGTTGATGAACGATAAGGAGAAATTGGTTGAAGTGTCTACGTCCTTAAATGAAAGTTGTTCCGCGGTTCTCTCTAATAAGTTTCCCAAAAAGCTTGGAGACCCCGGTCAATTTTTGATACCATGTGATTTCCCTAATATGAAAGAATGCTTAGCATTGGCCGATCTAGGCGCTAGCATTAACTTGATGCCTCTTTCCGTGTGGAAAAGGTTATCACTTCCGAGCTTACACCTACTAAGATGACTATCGAGCTAGCGGATCGATCGACCGCCTTTCCAAAAGGTATAGCCGAAGACGTATTAGTCAAAGTAGGAAAGCTCATCTTCCCAGCGGATTTTGTAATCTGTGATTATCCGGAAAATTCTCGTGTGCCTCGTATTTTGGGAAGACCTTTTTTAAATACGGCTAGTTCTTTAGTTGACATGAGAGAGGGAAAATTGACTTTACGTTTTGATGATGAAAGTATCACTCTTAATGTTGGTAATATCTCGAAACTTTCTTTCGAAGACGACGAGGAATCAATCATTCAAATCGATGTGATTGATGTTGCTAGTGAAAAGGTTTCACAAGATATGCTTGGTTTTTCGGATACCTCTAAAAGTGGCAATCCCACTTCATCGAATCCTATTATCTCTTTGGCTAAACCTCCACTCACTCCATTTGAGGGAGGTGACTTCGTTCTTGAAGAGCTTGCGAATAATGGTTATTCAAAAATCGATAAGGAGATTGATGATTACCTTAGCACACCATTTGATCCTAGTGAGTTTGATTGTGAGAATTTTTATCCCGAGGGAGATATTACGTTGATTGAAAAATTGTTGAATTTGGATCCTTTTGAATCACCACCTATGGAACTAAAAGTTATGAGTGCTAATGAGACTAAAGTGAAAGCATCTATTGAGGAAGCACCCGAATTAAAACTTAAGGAACTACCCACTCATTTGGAGTATGCCTTTCTTGAAGGTACGGATAAATTACCGGTGATTATTGCTAAGGGGTTAAAGGAAAATGAAAAGGATGAACTTATCAAAGTGCTTAAGAAACATAAACGGGCCATTGCATTGAAAATCTCCGACATTAAGGGTATAGATCCAAAATTTTGTACTCATAAAATTCTAATGGAGGATGATTATGAACCCGCTATCCAAAATCAAAGAAGGGTCAATCCAAAGATTCATGAGGTGATCAAAAAGGAAGTCACTAAAATTCTAGACGCCGGAATGATCTACCCTATCTCGGATAGTCCATGGGTTAGCCCCGTGCATTGTGTTCCAAAGAAAGGAGGAATGACGGTTGTTACTAATGAGGATAATGAATTGATTCCTACTAGACTTGTGACCGGTTGGCGTGTTTGTATTGACTATAGGAAACTTAATGATGCCACTAGGAAGGATCATTTTCCATTACCTTTTATGGATCAAATGTTAGAGAGACTAGTCGGGAATAAATTCTATTGCTTTTTGGATGGATTTTCCGGCAATTTCCAAATCCCCATTGACCCTCGTGATCAAGAAAAAACCACATTCACTTGTCCTTATGGAACATTTGCCTATCGTCGCATGCCTTTTGGACTATGCAATGCTCCGGGGACGTTCCAAAGGTGTATGATGGCCATTCTCCATGATATGATCGAAAAAACCATGGAAGTCTTCATGGATGACTTTTCGGTTTGTGGGGAATCTTTCACTTCATGTCTCTCTAACCTTGAAAGAATGTTGCAACGTTGTGAGGAAACGAATCTTGTGCTTAATTATGAAAAATGTCACTTCATGTGCAAAGAGGGAATTGTGTTAGGACATAAGATCTCTAAGGCTGGTATTGAGGTTGATAGGGCTAAAATCGACGTGATTGCCAAATTACCTCCACCCACCACCGTTAAGGGAGTTAGGAGTTTTCTCGACCATGCCGACTTCTATCGACGTTTTATACAAGACTTCTCTAAGATAGCTCGGCATATGACCCATCTTTTGGAAAAAGAGACTCCTTTCATCTTTTCGGATGAGTGTATTCAAGCCTTTGAGATGCTTAAAAGGAAGTTAACCGAATCTCCAATCTTGGTTGCCCCGGATTGGGACCTACCTTTTGAAATTATGTGTGATGCTAGTGATTATGCGGTAGGTGCGGTTTTGGGGCAAGGTAAATCAAAACATTTCTTGCCTATACACTATGCAAGTAAGACTATGACGGATGCTCAAACAAAGTATACTACAACGGAAAAGGAGTTACTTGCCGTTGTGTATGCTTTTGAAAAGTTTAGACCATATCTCGTCTTGTCTCAAACCATAGTGTATACGGACCACTCGGCTATCAAATATCTTCTTAATAAACAAGATGCTAAGCCGAGGTTGCTCCGGTGGATTCTCCTCCTTCAAGAATTTAATGTAAAAATTCTAGACAAAAAAGGAGCCGAGAATCTCACGGCCGATCATTTATCTCGACTTAAGAATCCTCACCAAAGCGATCTGGAGAACAAGGAAATCAATGAAACTTTTCCTCTCGAGACGCTTGGTATGATTGCTTTTTGTGGTGATGATAGTACCCCATGGTTTGCAGACATTGCAAATTACCATGCGGGGAAGTTTGTGATCAAGGGTATGTCGTCCCAACAAAAACGAAAGTTTTTCAAGGATATATCCTATTACTTTTGGGACGACCCCTATTTGTTTCGTGTGTGCGCGGATCAAGTGATTCGTAGGTGCGTGTTTGGCAAAGAAGCTCAAGATATCCTTAAATCTTGTCATGAGGGACCCACCGGGGGACATCATGGTGCCAACGCCACCGCGAAGAAAGTCTTTGATGCCGACTTCTTTTGGCTTTCCATATATCGTGATGCCCAAGACTTGATCAAGACTTGTGATGCTTGTCAACGTCAAGGAAAGAACTCACAAAAGGATGAAATGCCTCAAAACATTATCCAAGTTTGTGAAATCTTTGACATGTGGGGGATCGATTTTATGGGGCCGTTTCCATCTTCGAAAGGAAATAAAAACATTCTCGTAGCCGTGGACTATTTGTCTAAATGGGTCGAAGCTAAGGCTTTGCCCACGAATGATGCTCGAGTTGTGGTGAACTTTTTGAAATAACTCTTTGCTAGGTTTTGAACTCCGCGGGCTATTATAAGTGATCGTGGGACCCATTTTTGTAATGAACAATTTGAAAAAGTTCTAAAGAAATATGGTGTCACTCATCGACTTTCGACGGCTTATCACCCTCAAACGAGTGGTCAAGTGGAGGTTTCAAACCGAGCTCTTAAAAGGATTTTGGAGCGTTCTATTGGAGAGAATCGCACTTCATGGTCGGATAAATTTGACGATGCATTGTGGGCTTTCCGTACGGCTTACAAGACGCCAATTGGTTGTACAGCATTTAGGTTGGTCTACGGAAAAGCATGCCACTTGACAATTGAACTCGAACATAAGGCGTATTGGGCTCTTAAGCATTGTAACTTTGATTTGAGGACCGCGGGTGATCATCGCAAGGTTCAATTAAATGAACTCAGTGAATTAAGGGATCAAGCTTATGAAAATTCTTTGATTTATAAAGAGAAGACTAAGAGGATTCATGACTCTAAGATCAAAAACCGCATTTTCAATGTTGGTGATCAAGTCCTCTTATTCAACTCTAGACTTAAGATTTTCTCGGGCAAGCTTAAATCCCGTTGGTCCAGACCATTCACCATTGCACAAGTTTTTCCTTATGGCACCGTTGAGCTAGCTCAAAAAGACGGGCCTAACTTTAAGGTGAATGGTCATCGTGTGAAACATTACTTTGGAGGGGACATACCTACGGAGGTTGTCCCGGATCTTAAAACTTTCCCTAAGGACCAATGAATGCAGGGATCGAGTCGAGCTCATGACTCGATGAACAAAAACGAGGTGCCTTGTGGGGGAGTCCCATACATTCTATCTTCTTTCTATTTTCTAACAACTAATAAGGCTTGATCTTTCAAGCTCGTGCTCGTGTTTTGTTGTGTTGTGAATCTTAGGTATGACCCTAATATTTGAAGACTCTCGTGTTTGGTTTTTGCCGGTCTACTTGATCTTCCTATCTTTGATTGCCAAAAAGGGACACACTCTCTATCCCTTGATTTTTATCGACTAACGTTTTATCTTGAGGCATAATTAATAAACGTCTTATAGATTTGCGTGCTCTTTCCATGCTAGGATTTTGCATTAGACTCTTCGTGTTTTAGCAAGGGGGTGTTACTCTTGAGCTAAGAAACATTGAGGACAATGTTTGGTTTTAGCATGAGGGAGTCAATCGATATAATCGCTTGCAATTGCTTTTGTCGTGTCTAAACGTAATTGTTTTTTTTCATTTTTCAATAAAATTTTAAATTTTTGGTATTATTTTTAAGTTTTAATAATTAAAATAAGTGCTTTTGACACAAATGTAGGCTTTCCGTTGGTGAAAATAAAAATAGTTTTTGACTCGACTCGGCTTTTACCTTAGCTTTTTCCTTAACGTATTTGAATTAAGTTTTGCTAGGCTTTTATATAGGGAGCTTTAAAACGCGAAAGTCTTTATTCATACGAGTTAAGAACAAGAACTTTTCGCAAGTTCCTATAATTGATCCTAGAAAGTCGTTTATCAAGGGAACTTTAAAACGCAAATTCTAAAACTTGAAAAAGTATAAGAAGATGTAAGATCCTATAGATGACTTGAAAACCCAAAACTTTGATTTAATAGGCTAAGTATCCATTGATTTCATAACTTTTGAATTTTACAATATGGAGAACAAGAGATGATAGAGTTCAATCATAAGTTTCTAAAATTAACTCTTCTTTGTGCAAGTATTTTTGTGTTTGATTTAATCTCCTCGTATTTATTTTCCACGCTTGAATAATAATTGCTTAATAAATGAAGTTTTTAGCGGTTTAGGCTTGATATCTTAACTCGTAACTCCTTCTTTTTCTTCTCGTGTAATTAAAGTGAGAACACATTAAGGGTGTCAGCGTCATGTACTTTTGATCATGGGATTGCGGAAATTTGGCTTACTATAAATATCATATTAATAAAGAAGAATAAATAAAAACATGTTCTCTAGGAGCCTTCTGGTGGGAGTCATGTAGCACTAACCTTGTCATTAGAGCCTTAGGGTGTATGTCAAGGGGACGTGTTGAATAAAAATTGCTTCATCATCATGAGCCATAAGGTGGGATGGTGTTGTCAATTCTCTTGTTTTTGTCCAAGGAGCCTTCGGGTGTGGATTTTAAATAAGGAGCACAATTGCATCTTAAAGAGCCACAAGGTGTTATGATGTGGTTGTTGCTAACTCCATTTAATAAGGTCATAATTGACTTTGAAGGTTTTTATTATTGCTTTTAAGTAGCCATATTAGCCAAATTTCGGGTCCGGGATTTATCCCTCAAATCGTGTTAAGTTATCCTTGATGTGGGCTTTCTTTAGTGACAACGGTTTTTGAAGTCGAGGTTAGGTTTTGAGTGTTAAGTTTACACCGTTTTTGCCTTCATTTTTGGACTAATAAATATCAAAATAAAGTCGAATGAGCCTTTGGGTGAATGACAAATAAAATCTAGAGATACAATTAGGAATAATAGGAGATTGAGTTTAACACAAATTACTTGTATGAGTTGGTTTAATTTTGGGGCTTATGATTGACAAGGATCTTGTTTTTGCACTTGGCATGGAAAAGTGAAAAGTCGGGGAGGGATGAATCTATTTGAGTTTTATGATCCTTAAAGTTATTTTTCAAATAATGAAAGCAATACATTATGTCTTTGCAAAATAAAGTAGAAAAAGTTGGATAATGGTGTAGCTAGAGTTTAATTTTATCATTGCGTGAGGACACGGCAATTGCTTAGCAAGGGGGAGTTTGATATGAGTGTAATTACTCATATCATTTGTATCTTAAAACAACTAAAAAATGCATAAATATTATGAAAATGCCTTGTATATATGTTGTTTTGTTGTTTCATGTGTGTAGGTACCAAGTTCGCGAAAACAGGCAAAACCGACACAAAGTTTGAAGAAAAGATCGACGAAGCCAAAAACGAGCTCGATTTAAGCGGATTTGAATTTATTGAATATTATTTACCAAGTGGGTCCCATATTTTTGAAAATGGGCTCATAAGCCCATTAACAAATCAAAGTATCGATTTGTTTCAACAAAGGCCCATCAAAGCAACTATTTGTGGGCGGTTTAAAGACGAATGGGCCCAAGCCCAATATGAAACAATAGACGAACATGGAACCAAGAAGGCCCATTTTGGAGTGTAAATTGTAAGTCGATTTGGGCTTTAGGGTTTGTTTAAACAAACGATTTGTGAAAGTGTATTTAACTTACACTTGGTCAATTGACTTATTCACCACACGTTTACACCACTCACACAATAATTTAATGTTCGATATCCCCTATGTGTTTTCTCCCACGTTTCTTCCCCACTTCACAAAATAAACCTACAACAAAAACTTACTATTCCTCCAAACCCTAAGCCAATAAATCACTCAATAAAAATTGGGCTTTTCACTTCCCACGTGTGATTCAAGCATGGGGAATTAAATCCCCCAAGTTTTCGGAAGGCAGAAGATGGAGAGGCTAGGCTACGTGGCAGCTTTTTACTGGATGAAACACCTCAAAATCCCCACTCCACCAATAGAAGAGAGACACATCCGCAACCAAGAAGCACAACTAGCACAACGGATGCCACGTTGGCAATTCGTGTGCTAGTGTGCGAATATCCACCCTTGGATGATAACAAGAAAAAGAGAGAAGATCAAGATGTTGATCTAAGGGCCAAAATTGAAGATGGAATATGCTATTGAAGATTCGAATATGCTCCCTCAACAGCCTTTGGGATGGCTATAAAAACCCTCTATTTTTCTGTAATTATTCATTCCATTTTCTTTACTTAATGTTATAATGTTTAAATAGATTTAGGAAAATTTGTATTTCTTTTTCATAGTATTGTACTGATTTAGTGATTAATAAAAGTTAACTTTGGGTTAAATCTGTTTCGAGTTACTTACTGTTGAAATCTATTTACTTATATTTCTTTAATAATCTATTAAATGTTATAATAAAAGTTATTTGATTAAGCTTGTTCAATAGCTTATATTGAATAATTAAGTAAGATATGGATAACAAACTTTCCCACTGAAATTTTGTAAAAAGTTGTTCCTGGACGAGTTACTGTAACTGGTTCGATAGATGGTGTTAATGGTGAATGGTGGTTCGAATGATGGTGGTTTCGTTTCCGGTTCTAAGGTAGCTCAGCGCTAACCTTCGTCTCAAAGGAAATCTCCAAAAGGTGCTTATCTTTTTTAACTTTGTGTTATTTACATGTTTTTTTATTAATCTGTTAAAGTCTTTAGCGAAGTTTATGTAATATGTTTAGCCTGATATTGAATGTTAGCTAGTTTAAGTTTGAGGTTTTTCTGTTTATCGATTTTAGTTTCAAAATGTTTATGTTTAGTTTGATGAATTTGCTTGATAAAATGGTTTTGATTATTGAGTTAAAGGTTCGGACTGACTGAATTTGGGTGTCTGCTATTGAACTTAGTTGTTGCTGAATATGTTGCATCGTTTGGTAGAACTGTTAGATTAAAACTTAGCTGTTGAACTGAATCATTTTGATCTTCTTGGATAACAATTGAATTTTTTTTACTAGCTTTGTTGTCCCTGCTGAATAAGAACTTGGCTTATTGAGTTAATCTATCATAGTTAATTGACTGTTTGGCAGTTATATGCTATTACGATTATGATGCTGATTGTTGCAGGTGGATGTTTGGCCTGCTGAATAGTTTCAGTTTAATTTGCTGAGTTTTAGGTCTAAAGATTTAGGTTTGTTTTCGATAGGACTTGCGTAGTTATCTTTTATTCTGAAATGATGTATTATTAGTATGATTGATTGAGTTGCCTGCGATCTTGGTTTCTATTATGTTGTTTTAGCTGATTATTCGTTTTAGTTATTGCTCATGGTAGTTTGGATTTGATAGTTCAGCTTGATTATATTGTTTACTAGCTGTGTTTTATTTAGTTGCTATTGCTGATTCTAATTAATTCTCTTATATTGCTCTTCATCTGTCACATTAGCATGGTCTATCAGGATCAATTGATTTGATAAACCCAAAAGGCTGATTCCTATCAGCTTGCTTAAAATAAGCTTTACAAAAGTCACCTCCTGTGACTGTTAGTTTTATTTGCCAAAAAAAAAGGAATTAATAACCAAAAATATGCCACCTAGAGGTTTCGAACTCGTGAACTCACCCTCAACATCCCAACGTGACAAACAATTGAGCTACATGCTCTTTTGATTTTTCTATCAGTTTATTAAGTAATTTAGTTAAGTTGTTTTCTGGCAGAGTTGAATTAAGTTGTTGTGTAATCAATTTTAGTTAATATTAATTGTGTTTAATATTTTTATTAAAGTTTAGTTCAGAATTAAATAGTTTCAAAATAAAAAAAAATGTTTTTATTAATTTTAAAAGTTTAATTAGTTTTTAAATAATTAAATCTTTATTATTTTTAGATTTAAATAAAAATTAGCTTTAAAAATAGATTTGGTTTATTAAAAGAGTAAAAGTAATTTTTAAAGTTTATATGGATTTTAAAATAGTTTAAAAGTTATTTTTTATTAACTAGATTAATTTTTATAGATTTTTAAATTAGTTTAATTTTTAAATAGTTTTATATTTTAAGTAATTGTTATTAGATTTAATAATTTGGGGTTACGATTCATGCACTTTAGGTTTTAACTTTGTAGAATTAATTTTAGTTTAAAACCGAGAAACCATTCAAATCAATTGTCCTAATTGAAACGAAACGTCTCAAATTCACTCGATCTTCGTGTACAACTAAATTGGTTCACAAACGTGTTTAATTGAATCCGTCTTTGGTAATATTAGTCTATTACTTTTTCCTAAAGGTAATTTTCTAATTTACCCTATAACGTATCTAATTATCACTATACTATCACGATCACACCAAAGGTTATTGCACAAAGTAAGAAAGACACCGGAGGTAGTGGCTCAAGAGTGCAGGTAGAAAATGAAGAGGAAGACGAGGAACCATACGACATTCGTGAGTTTGGTTCACCAGAAAGGTACAAAGCACCTAAAGAGACATCCATAGCAGATGCAGCAAGCATAGAAATGGCCGAGTCTGTTGACACGACAGCCATCGTGACTACAAATATCACCACCACTGCTAAAAGTGTCCTCTATCCACGTTCTACGGTACCAGTGTCTTTAAGTCAACCTATATCAACTCAACCTCCACCAATTCAGCCTTTGCCAACACAACCATTGTCGACTCAACTACAAACCCCTCCACCCATCTAGTTCATTCATCAGCACTGTCATAACAACTGTGTCTTCTCAACCAACATCGAGTATCCCTGTGACGCCATCATTTTCTGCAATTTACATGGCAGAAATGATGGATAAACATCTAGAAACTCAAAGAACAGAGTTGGCTCAAATCCGAGAGGAGTTAATCATACGACAACAAACTGAAGAAGCATCCAAGAAAGCTCAAGCGGAGATGATAGCCAAGTTCAATGCAGAGATGGAGTCAACACGAAAATCTCATGCAGAAGAACTTGCTCGTGTCAGAAAAGATGAAGCTGATAAAAGTGCAGCAAGGATCACAAAACTCCAAGAATTAAAGAATAAGTATAAGGCGGAGAAAGAAACACTTGAAGCTTCACTAATGCTAAGGTGAACGAATCTGTTGAGTCCCTTCTTCCAAAGCTGCGAAAAGAAATGAAGAAGATTGCAGCCGATAAGTTGATGATCAAATCGTCAAATCCTTCAAAATCAGCCTATAAAATTGCTTTTGAACTTACATACTTTGAACTAAAGAAGATTCTCCATGCTCGCATGATTGAAGTCGGATCTGCTAACAAAACCAAAATTCAGCGAGCACTTCACAAAGCACTTGATAAAGCTATAAAGGAGGATGACATATTATTTAAGACGTTTGGAACTGTGGTTCCTTACCACATTTTGTATGAAAAAGGGGAAGCAGATGTTGTTGACGAGAAAGATGTTGCTGATGAGGAAGGTGGTGAGCAAGAAGAGGGTAGTGGTGATGAAGAAGATGCGAGTGATGAAGATAAGGGTAGTGACAATGATGGTGATGATGATGGTGAAGGCGGTGATGGTAATGATGACAGTGACGAGGATAGCAACAAGAACGATGAAGATGAGGATGATGATGACAACGATAACAGGGATGGCGACAACAACGACAAATCAGATAAGTCTCACAAATCTGATGATGATGATATGGATGACGATGCCGCCAGCAAAGAGAAACAGTCAAAGACAGGCGACAAATCTCAAAAGGATGTGGCTAGAAATGATAACTCTACATCTACAGAGTCACGTCGTACCAAGTGGCGCCATGATGTGAATGCTACAAATGCATCTTCAATTCCCGGTACATCTGTTTCTATCTCTATACCCATGTCTGCTATTCCTGTTAGTTCTTTGTTAGCTACCACAACTGCAGAACCAGCACCAACAAACCCTTTGCCTGTGTCTACCGCAAATGAATCTGCACAACTATCAGTAGCTCATGAAACTGCTGAAGTACCTAAATCAGCACCGGCAATTGTTAAAGTATTTACTGCTCCAACAACTGAACCAGTAGGAACTGTTCCCGGGTCAAGCACACCAGATTGGGCTGATACACTGCAGATCGATGAAACCGCACCGGAACAACAGTGGATCACGACAGCTGCTGCATATGATCCAATCATAGATGCTGATGCAAATGTTCTGTATCTACGTATCCGCAATCCAATAGATCTGTGTGCATTCTGGTTTCATGAGTTTGGAACTTCGGTCACTCAGGCTTTGGTAAAGAGAGCGCTTAAAGACAAAAGACTTCGCGCTAAGCAGAATGGAGTATGAGTATTATGCTGAAGAAATCCTAAAAGCTCTCAAAACCATTCAAAGGGTAGGCCTTCATGAACCAGAAAGACCTCCTCCTCCAGTTGACGCTACTCAAGACAATCAAATTGCACTTGAATTCTTTGTCTGCAACGATATCGACTATTTACTTAAGGGATCATCCAAGTATGCGACTTCACTGGCCTTGTTGAAAGCTGCGTCTTGGGAGTCCATACCATGGATTGAAGAAAAGGTCAATCGCCTCTGGGTTTCAAGGATAAACTGTAAATATGACATGTATGCTGCAATAGGAGCATCACATTGGGACGAGCGAGTGCGAAGGGCTTACAGAGGTTGCTGTTTATACAACTCAGGTAATATAGTCAGATCTGATCTTCGAATCACAAGTATTTTAGGAATGAGGATTGAACCCAAGAATGGATATCAACATGTGACGGAGATTATACTTAAAAGAGAAGATGACACAGAATACAAGATTCAGCAAGGAGATTTTTCAATCATTCGCCTTGAAGATATGTTGCTTATCATGACCCGTGATCAGCTTACACATCTTAATCGTGAAGAAATCATTGCTCTGAACACAACACTTCGTATGTTTACACGAAGCGTTGTCATCAAGAAACGTGTTGAAGACCTGCAACTGGGAGTTGAAAGTTATCAAAGAAAGCTTAACATGACTCGTCCAACTAATCAGGTACTAGTTGAGCATGTGGATAGATGTCCCTATACCGGCACAACCTTTCCGATGTGCGGGGTTTTCTACTTGAACAGTCGTGGGATAATGAAGTTTATGAGGATAGCTGAGATTCATAAATACAGTGATGGGACTCTCTCGCACGTCAAAGGAAAATGGGAGCATCTCAACTCTGGCGGGAAATTACCAGAGGTGGTTGAAGATTGGCATGAGAGTCTTCAGAAAATGGCCAAATATGTGATCAAGAAGATCGATCAAAATCTCAGGGAACGTAGGTTGATGCGTAGCTTAGAAAGGTTCGTGGGTGGCAGACCGCATGGAGGACACCACAAACTTATGCAACGATCTACTTAATGTAGGTCGTCTTCACTAAGGTCAACTCCATACTTACTCTTTTTGTGAATATGTAAATATTGTAAATATTGTGCTTTTGTGGCTTGTTGTAGTGTGGGAGTATGATAATGTTTCAAGAATTTCTCACGAGAATTTAAATCTTTCAAAATATATCATACTCAAGCACTACAACTAACCCTCATTAATTTGAGGGGGAGCATTGATATGTTCTTTGGCCAGCATCTAATTTCATTTTATTACCCAAAGACCGGTTAATCCATTCAATATCCCAAATACTAATGGTTAACATTTTGGATAAGGGGAGAATGGGATTAAGGAGACTTAATGATATTTGGCTAAACAATGAAAAAGGCTTAAAAGATAAACCAACTTAATATGTGTAATGCACATGTTAAGGGGGGGCGTTTTTTATGAACAAAACACTTATGGCACAAAAACTTTGATTATAATATCACAAGTGCTTTAAGTGAATTTTCAAGTATTTTTCATGGTGACAATACTTACACAAAACACACTTAATTCACAACGGATGTGGTGACAAAAGGGTGGTAGGATTAGGTATTAGTCCAATGATTTATCAGAACTGATGGAATCTTCCCAAGGACAATTCCTTAGATAGAATTAGAAGTCCTAGGAAAGTTAGAGATGATTGTGAAAGTAGCAGAGTACCGACTAATTAATGATGCTAGCTCTGGAACAATCACAACAAGGTGCTAGTGATGATGTATTGGTAAGTACTGGAGGGGTTGAAGAATGAAAAATAAATGTAAAGATAAAGGGTGTAAAGAAAGAAGCCCTCCTTACAACTTATGACAGAAACCGGGTCAACACATCTATTATTGGGATCATTTTTAATGATTCTCAATATTGAAGACAAGACATCATGGACCCAGTAATGTCATGCACAAGCCCTCCCAGCTAACTCAAATATCTCTCAAAAGATTTTTGTTTTAATCACACGGAGCTTAACTCGTTATCTATGGTTTATTCACTCTGAATAGACTAATATTGAATAGGTGGCAATCATCTCCAGCCATCGCTCACTAAATCAAAACGCACTATCGAGTCTAGAGCCACGAGATCATCAAAAGTACCATTAGGACACTTTTCATTTATTCCTTGCTTCTTCACACACTGTGAAAAGTAAGAGATATTTATGAGTCCTACGCAGTATTCTTGTAATATTGCCAGAACATCCGAGTGATACGCAAGTATTACAATGAAGATGGAAATCCTTCTTGAGCCAACATCAAACAAGCTCATGGTAGGTGACACGTGCGGTTCTTTAAGAACCAATCTTGTGAAAAACTGGAAAGAAACAGTAGTTTAATTCTTAGTTGAACTTAAACTCGTTCCAGGCCTCTACGCATTATCGTATGATCTTGCCAGAACACTCAGAGTGACACTCTTTAGTGTTCACAGTGACGAGTGGAAATCCTTCTAGTGTTAACATCAAATAGCACTTGGTAGGTGACGTGCAAGATTCTATATGAATCAAGCTCGTGATAACTAGAAAGCAACGATGGTGAAACTCTTAATTGGAATTCACTTGTTCCAGGTTTCATGAATTGATGGCTTCAATCACAAGGATAATTTATCCAAGTGATTCACTCTTTATGTTCGCAGTCAGGATTAGTGATCGTCGAATAAAGAGAACGGGTTTACCCGCGAAATCCTGTCAGGAAGTTACTTAATTGAAACTATCCGTCACAGGTACTATATCTAATATCGTCAAACGGTCTTCACCGACCGGAGGTAAAATGCTACCAATTTAGAATGAAATGTTCTAAGACATTTCGTTCATGTCTTGTTATGTTGCGGCATTTGAACACGGTGGCGTTACGGTGTACCAGATGAAGTCGTTTCCACATGCTTATGTTTTTCTGCATCAATTTCAGCAAAATTCAGGAAAGTTCAAAATGAAGTCTTCCGTTGTACCAAACTCTAAAGCTTTCAAGAATTTAACAAAAACATAAGTGTGTGGAACATGGAGTCACGAGGAGGCAAGAATCACAAGAAGGCAAAGATCGCACGTGAAGGGTCAAAAGAACAATGCTCTAAAGCCAAAGCCTAAAATATCAACATCAACATATTCACAACAAAAAGAAAAGATAAAAAAGAAAGGACTACGAGCTGAAGAACGAAGACTTAGTATAGTATGCTAGGTTTAGGACTTTGTAATTTGGAGTGACCTCCCTTAGGGGGAGATTATTGGAAATACCTTTTTAACGTATATTAGAAGTATCGGTCACTCCAACAATATTGTAATACGCTTAGTAGCTCGTAGTTAAAGGTTAAGTTATATTAATGTTTAACCCGGCCCATGGGCTTGTCATGGGTTGGAGGCCCAAGTCCATTAAGGACTTTGGTATATAAACCCCTTTCCACCATGGAAAGGGGTGTTGGTTGTTTTATCATTTCACACATTTAATAAAGTTTCTTTGTTTATCTCTCTACTCTCTCTCTCTAGATTAAAAACAACCCTCTTGATTAGTTATAAGATTATCATTGTTTTACAAGTGGGATTGTACATCTTTATTTACTCATTATAGTGTCATGTGTTGGTAAATTTTCATACTAGTTTTACTAGTTTAACTTCCTTACTTGTCAAGGTCCAATAAGCCCATTATAAGCCCATTACCTTATATTAGTCCATCTTATACTTTTAAAATCAGTCCTATGCTTACATGTTGGGCCCAAGTGGGTTAAGCCCAATAAGCAAGTTCATTAGTGTTTAGCCAAATTAGTTGGATTAATAGTCCAATAAGGCTAATTTGGCCCGTTAATTTCCATATGTTCTAGAGCTCGGGTTTTATCGGTTTTTACTTGTCAAATGTACTTATACATCAGTATATAAGTTATAAAAAGTTTACATTAGACGGGTCCGACCATCTAAGTTTTAATTGACGAAAACGTTAACTTTACGGTTTTAGCCGAAAAAGACGTAAAACTCATGTTTATAGTTTTATAACTTATAAAACTTATCAAATTGCCACTTTTATAAAATATCTCATTTATTTATTAATGTACATACTTATTTATATGTAATATATTAGTTAGCGGGTTTTAAGTATACATTTTATATTATATTTACTTGAGTGCTAATATTATACTATATACTTTTATTTTACAAATCTGATTATTATTTTCACTTTCACCATTTTTACCATATCTTGAGTTCTACAAGGGGATAGAAGCTCATTTTTGGGTGACATAAACTACATATTATGTGATACAATTAACTCAGATTTAGCTACTGCTCAATCTATCTCTAAATGTCGCTAACAGTCCGTCCAAAACAGACTACTCAGATTTGTACTTCAATATTGTTTTGATCATATATCACTCATTATAAAGTTTCCATTGTATGGCCAACTCTCACATATGTGAAAGTATTATCACTTACTGTATATTAATTCATCTATGCCATTTTAACATTTATCATATAGTTCTTTACTGTTTTATACAGCCTACATTTTTAGCCATGATTTTAACATCCTTTATCTAGCTTTTAATCATTTTAACCAAATTTATCAACACCAAATCCCCACATAATATTTTGATCATCAGTCATCATCATATACATATACATTAGGAAAGAAAATACATGCTTACATATTCAAAATAACAATAGGATAGGAAGAACAATCTCTATACCACCAAAGTGATGAAAAGATAGGGTTGATGATGAACAAGACTTGGTTTTGGGTAACCAATATTATGAGATATCAACACCACTTCTAGGATCACCAAATATTTGTAGACTTCTCCAAAAATCAGCCCTTGATCTCCATGGAAACTCCTTGCTAGTTGTTAAAATCACCTCCAATCAACAAGTCTTCAAAAGGACATCATCATATGTGTGTATAACACCAAATATTGTGGTTGAATTTAGATCAATGGTGGTGGTGTATGGTGGTGAAGTGGACGGCTAGATGAGAGAGGAAGAGAGAAATGTGTGGTTTGCATGTTACAAATGGAGATAATGGTTTGGAGTTGCTAGTTTTAGCTAGCTAAATGGTTTGGTGGAAAGCTTATGGGACAAGTGTCCCTAAGTTACTTAATAACTTGCCACATCTTTGATGTGGTGGTGGTATGTTATCCGTCCCATAGTGGGATGAGGCAAGTGTAAACTTGTCTCATCCCACTAATTTACGGGTACTCCTCGATTCTAGTTTCCTTGATTTGCGTGCCCTCGGGTCGTTTTACGAAAAATGTTTTTATAAATTATGAATTAACGGCACAAAACAAATCTAATAAAAATTGTCTCATCAAAAACGGAGTTCAAAAACGTAAATACGTAATCCTAGGGTTTCCGGTTTTGTCGTAAAGGACGTTAAATTATGCACGTAAGTCCGAATCTCTTCTCGTAAATTTGTGAGTTTATGAACCAACACAAATTTTAAATTCCATCATAATATTCAAGAATAAATTTATTTCCTGAAATGTAGGACTGTCACCAAAAACGGTGTATGTAAACGTAAGCATGTAACGTGGAATCCTTCGGTTTAGACGTAGTCGATGCTACTTCAAGACGTAAACCCAAATTTCTTCCCAAAAATGAGTGAGTTCATAATATAACATTAAAATAATGTTTTTAAATAATACTTGAGAATAAAATATCAACCATAAATTGACGGATTGTCACAGCATTTACCCCTAAACAGGATCTTTGTCCTCAAAGATCGATTTATCTTACTACTCGCTTCTTATAGAGTTAAAGCCACATGGGTATTTCCTCCACCTTGGGTCTTTTCTCACAAGTGTAATTCATTACAATACACGAGTTTCATCAAACATAACTACGGGAATACGATCAGGCTTAATGTTGACTTACTTTCTCTATCTATGATGTTCATGGGTTTTTGACGAATGAAACTTTTCGCTGATCTAAACTTCACTAAGAAACAATTAGATTTTCACTTGATAGACATTCCATCAAGTTCGATATACGAAACATAATTCACGCAACCCTTGAAGTCCTAGGGTAGATCCAGCTTATATGCCCTTCAAACCAACTTTTTACATTATCTCAATGGTCCCATACAACGGGGACTTATTTCCCATGATCTTTCAGATCATCAATTCATTTTTCCAAGGTGAAAATTTTTGGCATAACTTCGCTACCCATCCGGCACTTCAAGATCTACACTTCATATTCACATAACCTCCTGCCCACTACCGGGACTCAATAATCAGATCCTAATTTCAACAATCATTTCAGGTCTCGCAGGTCGAGTAATTTGTAAGGTTAGGTTTGTCATCATAGGCAACCTTAAACCTAAAAGACATGTCCAACTCACAATGGGTGTATGTCGGGTGTCTTCCTCCCAACTCCTGCTTACAGATGTTCTCACATTTAGATCCTCACAAGATTCGATCTCGATCCTAATACGATAATTATCAATGATAATCTCTCCAAAGGAAAGCGATTTTATGGTTTATTACCAAAGGTCAATCATTCAAACATAAAATAACACTTATAGTGTTTTGTATCATCACTTTACCTCGTCCCTTCGATTGAGGTGGTAAACAGTACTCTCATCAAGGTTCGTTCCCAATGACTTCTGAGGAAATCTCTAGAAATTCGAAGCGGAGCGAGGATCTTGATAGAGATGATCGATATAGGCACACTATGTTTACACAACTCCTTTAAATACAAAAGAGTCTATTTCTTCATCGAGAATCTATCATTAACGGGAATGATATTAGTAGATTTGGTCAGTCTGTCGACGATGACCCAAATCGAATCAAATTCAGATGATGACCTTTGCAATAGTTAGACGTTTACTAATGTATGAGGCGATGTCTGCCTTCATAATTTGCCATCAGTACAACTTCTTCAGATAAAGATACATTAAATCAGAAATGTCATGAATAAAATACTTAATCTTATGAGATCCCAACATAACTAAATATCACAAACCTCCATAGTTAGGCAACCACAAGCGGCCTTTAAAACATTTAATGCCATCGGCTTCTCAATTCTAATGGTTCACATTAGCCACAAACCCCTTGTATTATTTATATTATCCTTTTTACAAGCATCAACTATTTTAAATTGCTCGGCAATTTATTTTGCATAGTCATTACTAAGGAACACATCCTAGTTGATTCATTATCCTTTCTACATAACATGTCAGTAATTACATTCACCTTCCCCGATGAAATAAATATCATGACCGTATTCATTCAAAATTTCTTTCTAAGTTTTAGTTTCGTCTCAACTATCATTTTTATCAGTTTTGCTCAATCCGACGTCTAAAGCGTCGATAATTATTACAAGTAATTAAATAATAAATATTTATTTTTTATGAAACGTAAATGTAAACGTAAAAAGTTTTAAATTTCTCAATTCATCCAATTATAGGAAAATGTTCAAATATAAAATTTAAATTTAGTTAACATGATTTTTGTTGATTTATCAAAAATAATTAATAAGATCCGTATAAGTTCGAAAAATCTTTGTTTATACTTTCGTCAAAATTTTCTTAGTTGAAAAGCAAAAATTGTCGTTTCAAATTTCAAGTCATGGTTTAAATGGTTTCCTCAATCCCTATTAGGTTGTCTTGAGGTATACACAAACATTTACCCGTAAAGGAGTTTAGTTAAACGATTTGGGTATGAAGGAATGATTCCTTAAAAATCCTTTGATAAAATATCTGTCAAAACATTCTTGCACTTTATTTTTGGTGTAACCCAAAGCCTTAATGACTCTAATCTTGAAGAGTCAATATATATCTTACCATCATTAATTACACAGTCATTTAATGTAAAGGATTAAGCCTTTAATCACATGTTAAATACTCAAGGTACATGTTTTCATTGTTCGGCCAATTCAGGGCAGTCTATAAATAATTATTAAATCCTTTCTATTCTTAGAAACAAACGGAAGGTCCTTAATGATCACAAGCATGAATTTATCAAATTACACCCTACACACGTGATACACCAAATTTATGGATGCTACATGTGCATTAGTCAATCCAAACAACATAACATGAAACTCATAATGTTCATTACGAGTTTTGGATGTAGTGACTGGAATAGATAATCTTCTTCGCGGACGCGTAATTGATGATAACCATGCCGTGGATCAAATCTTTAAAACATACGCTAGTACCTTGTAAATGATCGAACAAATCTATCATCTTGGGTAATGGATATCGATTTCGATCGTCAATTTAATTAGTTCAAGGTAATCAATAAACATAAGGAATGATAACACCATAGCTCTTCATAATGACGAGCTCGGTAGAATAAAAGCTTTTTCCGACAACTCTCTGAGTTGTACGGTAACTCTTTCGATTCAGATGGTGCTGAAGTAGGGTGCACACGCCACAGGTGCAGCACCGGGAATATAATCAATACCAAATTCAACTTGCCTTAATGGCGAAAGTCTAGGTAATTCACCAGCAAATACCTCCTAAAGTTTCAGATAACAGAAACATCTTTTAATAAATTTGCTTTTAAGTTCTTCTTAGATTATAAGATCTATGACTAGTTTATAACCATTAATGGTAAAATTTCAAATCTAAATGCAGGATATGGTTATCCATCAAGAATTAGTTAGATCACTTTTGATAATCAACATCTTATCTTTTAGGGGAATTCTACTCGAGCTCCCATCAATTAAGACAATGTCATTATGTCATAGTCAATCAATCCATTCTACTGGCACTATCAACTTTCCAGTTTCATTACCGTTGATAAGATGTGAACTTCTCAAAAGACTAATAATAACTCGTAATCCTTCATAATTCAAGGATATCTGGAGACATAACATCAAAAGAGTAAGGTCAACGCATAATCTACGCGAGAGAATTTCAAATCAGATAAAGACGGAAACATTTAACGAATATGAATATATCCCAAGTTTTCATAATTTGAGTACGCATTCGAAAGCTCCTCGGGTCGTTACCCAGGTCATTCAAATGAAATATAGTCAAAAGAAATGATAGGAACGTCAATACATCCAGTCAGGTATCAACACTCGGTAATCAGATACTTTTTCAAAGAATCTCACCACGGGAGAAGTGGGACACGGATGGGATATCAATTGTCAATTAAGACAATTTCCACAGATGAGTAAATTCTATTCAGAAAATAAATGGTACGGGCATATATGTAGATGTCTCTAACAATATGTCCCTATTTTGTACTTCTTGTAGATCTCATAAAAATTCAGTTTTCCACAATTACAAAGAAAATGTAATGTTTATTAACAATTTCATGGTGACTACTAATCAACCTTGCATGGTCCCTTCCAAATTGTACGTAGGCGCGCAACTATATACAATTTTAGGATTAACGATGCAATACTCAGTTCGTCAAAACTTTGTCATCATGTTTAAAATAAAAATATTTTCATGCTTAATTCTGGAATAAGAATCAAAATGAATTTATAGAGATGTTCTTTGTTGTGAAAACAATTAAGTTTTCCAAGGTGTTTCATAAACAACTTTATTTTGATAACGATTACTTATAAATCTCACTTTGAATAATCCTTATGGTGATGAAAATTCAATTTTATCAAGGGATACTGTTTTAGCTTATAAAACAATGAGTGATCTGCAAAAGAGTGATGAAAAGTTGTTCACTAAGAACTAACTACAATATGATAGGAGATGAGCTTAGCCAAATAATCATGAGGTTCATGACCTCGATGGCACTCAAAAAGAATAATCCATAACGTAACTCAAATCAAGATGAGTACTTGTTCAATGGTTGCATCACTAATGCGAACATTAGGAACAAGCAAGAAAAGATAGATAACATCGATACATGTAGGATTTAGCAATCAAAGGTAGTCTTTTCATTAATCACAAACAAGTAAAAATTATACCGTAGAACATTACGTGTCACTATGGCATACAATTCCAAGAACTCATCCTACCAACTGATATCTTAGTTAAGTTAGGGATTTTTAAAAGATACCACAATGAATACTAATCTACAATAGTCACTAGGTGTTCCACCTGTCTCGCAAGATCTATCGGTCCCTATTCAGAATAAGATTTCTTCAATTTATTTCTTGGACACTGGGGCATCCTCGTCATTGGACAATGGCCTAGGAACAACCCTTAACATGAATCAACAATCATTTAAAACCTTATAATTCAATCACAGGACTTAATGACTTCCTCTTAACAATTTCATATTCCATACGAGTTAAATTTTACTTTATTCAAGTTTCAATCAACTTATACTCAATGCGACATCCTACCTCATTCTCCAATTCTTTCAACCTTATTCTTAGACCTTGAAAAGACAATAAAAGCTCAATATGAACAACACTTAATTTCCAATCCTATAGCTCTTACAACAATAGTTATCAAATGAGTCACTAGTATGAAATGACCCGCACATTCAGTTAGACTTCTCGGAAAGATACTAGTGGCATGAGGCTTTTGGGTAATGGTTCCAATGACAGCCTCAGGTGCAACATTTACCTTTTCGATTTCAAATTTAAGAATTGGGTGACATCGAATCAGATGACACCTTTCTAGGTGGTAAGGTTTTGACAAACTCCACTCTATAAAGAAAGATCGACATGACATCGATATCAGATTTAATCTCGCCATTCTTCAAGATCATAATCAACTAATATCAACATTTCTACGAATATCAACCATTTTGTTGGGATCATAAATATCCACAACTTGGTTTAGATCTATAATAGCTAGAATTCCTACGGGAATAGCTTCGATTGATTTGCTAGGGGAGTTAGGGTTTCTTGTGACAATCTACGTCGTATAAATACCTCGTATAAATATTAAAATAATCATCAAACAATCATGTAATAAAATTACATCATATATATATATATATAATCCAAGTTATATATATATTAAAATAACACTTCTCAGTCTGGCCTTGTCGGTAACTCGGGAATTCTTCGGCACCGTTATAGTCAAAAGATTTTTAGACATTTTGAGAAAAATGTTTATAGTTAAAAGATTTTGAAATATTTTATTCAAAACCTTGGTTTTAAAAATCTTTCGTTCTCTATAAAGAGAGCTCTGATACCAAACTGTAACACCCCCAAATATTCATACTTTAGTTCAGCGGAAGATTCGTTGGTGTTACGGGATAGCACATTACTCAAATCATAGACAACGCTTAAAACCGCGTCGTTTAATAATAAAGCAGTTTCAATTCATGAATATCAAATTTACATAGGTCCCAAGTCATAGTACTTCATACAATTTTTACAAAACATTTGAATGGAAATTGTTATTTAAGTGCGGGCCATGAATTATTGTCGTCTTCCCGAGAATTACCTTCAAGTACCTGAGATAAAACATGTTAAAAGAAAAAGTCAGGCGAAAACGCCGAGTGAATTCATAGAGTTTAATAAACCATTAATACATCACCGGTATAAATAATCATCATCAAAAATCATTTTTGTACAATTCTTTGTCGGAGGCCATAAAATAGGCCAAAAACATTTTATACAAATCCTTGTCAAAATCATAATATAGGCTTTTGCCTTCAAAACCATTATACGAACCAATGTCGTAAATACATCATACAATACGTTTATAACGTTGTATAGAGTTAAATAAAAACCGTTATATGAATATGGTTATGTAAAACCAAAACACGAACATAATATCAATAATAAGACCCCGTATTGCTAGTCAGGCAATATATCGTAATTCAATGCGTATAGCAGTATTTTCGTTGTTGGACTATTATAAGCCGCATGACATTGCTACCTTACTATAACAAACAACGGGTAGCTAACCCGAAACTCATTTGCCCATCTAAAACAGCGTGTCATCACAATAATCACGCTTATATAAGTCTTCTCATACATAAATTCGCTTACCAATCAATGTGGCACGACGGGGATCAACCGTCAAGGCGCGAACTGGGGTGATCTTCCCCAAATAGTACTATTATATGCATAAGCGTCTACCAAATCCCGGTAGTTCACAATTCATGCTAATGGGACTTTTAGTGACATAACCTAACTTTAATAATCCATTTCGTTTCATTTATCGGGTCATATAATCATTCATCGGGTCATATAATCATTCGGGTCCAAATCAATAAGCAAACAATCGGGACAGCCGGTGTCCTATTTTATTAAAACTAACATGTTATCTCCCTCGCGGGTTTATAAAACATTTCATAAAAACATTTAAAAGAGTGCGAGGCTATGAACTCACGTTGATGTGGGAAGGCGGTTATCGGCGATTTAGATGTACGGTACGTGCTTCAATCACGGAAACCTAGACAAATAATACTCGTCTTAGACTCTTGTCCAATGACTTTTATAAAAACAATAACTATGTATATATATATATATGATGATTTTATAAATATGATGATGATCAAGTGGGATTTTACATCTTTATTTACTCATTATATTGTCATGTGTTGGTAAATTTTCATACTAGTTTCACTAGTTTAACTTCTTTACTTGTCAAGGCCCAATAAGCCCATTATAAGCCCATTACCTTATATTAGTCCATCTTATACTTTTAACATCAGTCCTATGCTTACATGTTGGGCCCAAGTGGGTTAAGCCCAATAAGCAAGTTCATTAGTGTTTAGCCAAATTAGTTGGATTAATAGTCCAATAAGGCTAATTTGGCCCGTTAATTTCCATATGTTCTAGAGCTCGGGTTTTATCGGTTTTTACTTGTCAAATGTACTTATACATCAGTATATAAGTTATAAAAAAATTTATATTAGACGGTTCCGACCATCTAAGTTTTAATTGACGAAAACGTTAATTTTATGGTTTTAGCCGAAAAAGACGTAAAACTCATGTTTATAGTTTTATAACTTATAAAACTTATCAAATTGCCATTTTTGTAAAATGTCTCATTTATTTATTAATGTACATACTTATTTATATGTAATATATAAGTTAGTGGGTTTTAAGTATACATTTTATATTATATTTACTTGAGTGGAGTTGGGGTAAAATAAAACAATCCTTATAATAGAATAAATAAAAAATAAGGGATGAATGTGGGAGTGACATGTGTCACATTCTCACAACATTATCAAACATCATCTCTTTAATTAAAGTTAAAATAAAAAAATTTCAAAATTTTTTACAAAATTTTTTTTTTTCAAAAAAAATTTTTTTTTTTTAAAGAATTTTCAAAATTATTTTTTTTCAAAAAATAATTTTTTTAAACTTTTTTTTTCAAAATTTTTTTTTCAAAAAGTATTTTATTTCGAAATTTTGTTTTTCGATTTTTTTTTGAAAAATGTTTTCAGTTTTATTTTTTCCGAATGTTTTTTTCTTTTCAAAATTAATTTTTTTAAAACTATTATGGAAAAAAATCTTGTGCATCACAGTTACTGTAGATGATTTAGTACATCAAGAATAAGGAACTTATTAATTACCTTTATGCACTATATTTAGAGTCTTGATGCACTGAAATTTTAAGTGTGATTCACTACAACACATCAATAAAAATCCAGTGCATCACAGTTATAAGTTTTAGAGCATCATATTTATAAGTTAATGCATCACGGTTTTAAGTTATTGCATCATAATTCCTTCACAAAACTTATAATTATGGTTTAATTCTCATATATATGATGCAACACATTTAAAACTACGATGTGACAAATTATAACTATCACACACCAAAAATACATGTGATTACTAATAATATAACATTGATTTTCTATATGGATAACTATGATGCAGTAAATTGAAATCTTAATACACCAAACTTAACCAGTGCATCATAGTTATATGTTTTGTGCGTCACGAATGATGGAGCAACTTATAACCTTAATGCAACAGAATTATAACATTGATACATTATAAGTAAATGCATTATAGTTATCCGTTAGAGAATACAAACTATATCATTAGTATCTCTTGTATTTTTTGTGCATTATAATACTAGTTTACCGCATTGTAGTTATAAGTTTTGTGCATCACGAGTGGTGTATTAATTTATAACCTTAATGCATAATAATTATGACATTGATATATTATAAGTAAATGTATTATAGTTATCCGTTGGAGAATAAAAATTATATCACTAGTCATCACTTGTATTATTGTTGCATTAATGTAATAGTTACCGCATCATAGTTATAATTTTGTACATCATAATTAAAATATTGGTGAATGCAATATAATGTGGTAAATTAAAATTGTAATACATTGATTTATAAACATGATGCACTAAAACATGTAACTATAATGCAGTAAAAAAGAATGAAAAATTTTTCAAAAAAATTCTTCGAAAAAATTTACGAAATTTTTTTTCGAAATTTAATTGTGATGCAGTAAAACATATAACTGTGATGCAGTAATTATTTTTGAAAAAAAAATTCGAAAAAAAAGATTTCTGAAAAAATAAATTTGAAAAAAAAAATTCGAAAGAAAATATCCGAAAAAAAGTTTCGAAAAAAAAAATTTCGAACAAATTTTTTTTTACGAATTTTTTTGATTTCGAAAATTATTTTCGAAAAAATCCAATTTTTTTTAAAGTTAGATGACATGACATGCCAATATAATGTTGATTAATAATTTGAAAGGATGACACATGTCACCCTCACAATTCACCCTATCCTTTTTATTATAAGATTTTTTGTAAAATCACTCCACCCTGCTAATATTATACTATATACTTTTATTTTACAAATCTGATTATTATTTTCACTTTCACCATTTTTACCACATCTTGAGTTCTACAAGGAGATAGAAGCTCATTTTTCGGTGACATAAACTACATATTATGTGCTACAATTAACTCAGCTTTAGCTACTGCTCAATCTAACTCTAAATATCCCTAACTGTCCGTCCAAAACAGACTACTCAGATTTGTACTTCAATATTGTTTTGATCATATCTCACTCATTATAAAGATTCCATTGTATGGCAAACTGTCACATGTGTACAAGTCTTATAAATTACTGTATATTAATTCGTATATGCCATTTTAACAATTTATCATATAGTTCTTTACTGTTTTATACAACCTACATTTTTAGCCATGATTTTAACATCCTTTCATGTAGCTTTTAATCATTTTAATCAAATTTATCAACACCAAATCCCCACATAATATTTTGATCATCATTCGTCATCATATACATATACATTAGGAAAGAAAATACATGATTACATATTCAAAATAACAAGAGGATAGGAAGTACAATCTCTATACCACCAAAGTGATGAAAAGATGGGGTTGATGATGAACAAGACTTGGTTTTAGGTAACCAATCTTATAAGATATCAACACCACTTATAGGATCACCAAATATTTGTATACTTCTCCAAAAAATCAGCCCTTGATCTCCATGGAAACTCCTTGCTAGTTGTTAAAATCACCTCCAATCAACAAGTCTTCAAAAGGACATCATCATATGTGTGTATAACACCAAATATTGTGGTTGAATTTAGATCACTGGTGGTGGTGTATGGTGGTGAAGTGGATGGCTAAATGAGAGAGGAAGAGAGAAATTTGTGGTTTGCATGTTGCAAATGGAGATAATGGTTTGGATTTGCTAGTTTTAGCTAGCTAAATGGTTTCGTGGAAAGCTTATGGGACAAGTGTCCCTAAGTTACTTAATAACTTGCCACATCTTTGATGTGGTGGTGGTATGTTATCCATCCAATAGTGGGGTGAGGCAAGTGTAAACTTGTTTATCCCACTAATTTACGGGTACTCCTCGATTCTAGTTTCCTTGATTTGCGTGCCCTCGGGTCGTTTTACGAAAAACATTTTTATAAATTATGAATCAACGGCATAAAACGAATCTAATAAAAATTGTCTCATCAAAAACGGAGTTCAAAAACGTAAATACGTAATCCTAGGGTTTCCGGTTTAGTCGTAAAGGACGTTAAATTATGCACGTAAGTCCGAATCTCTTCTTGTAAATTTGTGAGTTTATGAACCAACACAAATTTAAAATTCCATCATAATATTCAAGAATAAATTTATTTCCTGAAATGTCGGACTGTCACCAAAAACGGTGTATGTAAACGTAAGCACGTAACGTAGAATCCTCCAGTTTAGACGTAGTCGATGCTACTTCAATTCCCAAAAATGAGTGAGTTCATAATAAAACATTAAAATAATGTTTTTAAATAATACTTGAGAATAAAATATCAACCATAAACTGACGGATTGTCACATGGAGTCTACAAGGAGGTGATGCACCTACTTGTTTTCACTTTGGGAAATATACAACATCCTAAATATCTTATCTCAGGTTTGAATTTGGGAGGGAAAGTGTTTAATAAGATTTTTTGAGGGAAAATGTAAAACCGGGTCCTAAATTAGGGCTTGTAACTTATATATTGTAATTTTGGTGATAAGGGACTTAGGAATATGATTAGTGAATTATTAGGGTTTAATTATGGTTTAGACATTGTAATTAAGAAGTTTAGGTCTTTGGTTTGAAGTTTAACAAAGGTTTGATGTGAATTTGGGAAGAAAACTTATGTAGATTAGGGTTTCTAATGATCTATGGTTAAGTCATAGTAAAACTCATTATTTTACTTTTAGCTACCGATGTAAACTTAATTTAGGTCCTAGAAATTATGTTTTAAGTGTCCAATGATTTCTCACACTTGGTTTAATAGCTTATTATAAGTAAACATGTCTAAAGAGTAAAAATACCTATTTTGACCTAATTTACAAGTCATGCATTGAAATCTTGTACCTTGTGCTCAAGTATACTTGTACATTGTCTTAAAATAATCTTATAACCTTAATGAAATGCTATAAGTATTTTTAGACTTATCCTAAAACACTAGGTAGTGATTCTATGTAGATTTCTTAATATAAGGGTTTCTAGGTTACTAATCCTAATGACTTTCTATCTTGGGAGATTAGTGTGTATATCGTAATGTAAGATTATTCTAGGTCTTATATAGTATATTTTTTACTTCTAGGATTTTTACATTCTTAATTTAAGGGTTTGTATAGGTTAATCATATCCTAGGGATAATTAAGAGAGCCTAAGATCATATGCTTTGATAATTTCTACTTTATGCTTTATTAATTTGTAACTTAGCTTGAGATAAATGTATTAACTTATTATGATACTTAGTTGAGTTTTAAAATTAGTTGCAACATATTAGACTTCAATTAATTGTGAAATGTATTTTATATGCTAATCTTGGTTACTAGGTCATATACTTGTAATTAGCTTGAGATTAGTGAATATTAGTGTTTTGTGATCTATTATCTCTCCTTTATATGATGGATTAAAATTAGTGTAGTGTATGTGATAATTTTACATAGATATTGTGTAGTTATATTTCTTGGAACATTGGTTTATAAAGGATTTTTAGGGTTTCTATGGTTCTTTAGTAGTTTAGGGCATCCTTGTGATATTTGAATTGTTCTTATTCATAGTATATACATATTGTTAGTTTTAGAACTCAGACTTATACATACATATTGTTTAAAACATATAGACATATGTTGAAGTGGCAATTGAGATAGTGAGAATCCATATATTACTCAATTCAGTCATATATCATAGCAAAATGTAAAAATTTCTTGCAAATTCTCCTCTTTATTTATTTATCAAATGGGAAATTACATATTTATTGATATTACATTAGGCAAAACTACTGGAAGTTATAGTTCGCCCTGAGAACATGGATAAATACTGTGATTATCACGGAGAAAAAGGGCATCTCACCAACGATTTCCATCAGTTGAGGAAACAATTAGAAGTAGCCTTAGAGTCCGGAAAGCTAAATCACCTCGTCAAATACCTACGAGGTCGTGTGAGAAAGGGTAATTAAGGAAGGGGTAATGGTCATGGCAACGGGGATTACAAAGGAAAGACCATCAATATGATAAGAAACAATAGAAGCGGGAATAAGAGGAAAGAGATATGTCATGTTGAATATGCCCGTATGAGTGCGGCAATATCATTTCCTTCGGTAAATGATTCGGATGCATCTGATGAACTATTGATGGTAGAAGCCAAAATAAAAGGCTATTGGGTCAAAAGAGTATTTGTTGATGAAGGAGCTACCATGCAAGTAATGTTTGAACATTGTTTCAAGAACCTTGACCCGATGATACAAAAAAGAATGACCCAAAACACAGCAAAGTGCTCAGCTTCTCCGGAGAAGAAACTACACCGCTGGGTAAGATAGAGTTGGAGGTGGTTTTCGGAAGCCACAAACTCGCTAGAAGAACAGTTATGAGTATTACGGTAATTCGGGCCCATAACCTTACAACGTGATATTAGGCAGAACAGGGATAAGGGAACTCAGGGTGGTGCCATCCACGGTGTATGCTATGATGAAGTTCCCCACCCCGGGAGGAGTCGCTACCTTGGGGACCCGTCCGAAGATAATCTCTGAATGTAGACTAATCGAAGATAGCCAACGGATAGTGAAGGAGAAGGCAAGAGCCCTCGAAAATGGAGAAGACATGAGCAAGCTGCTCAATTATGAAAGACTAGTGGAGGAAGCCAAAACTCTAGAGGGAATGACCAAAGAAATAGTGGTTCACCCTGGATGGAACAACTAGTCACCATTGGAAGACTGTTCACTAAAAGATGTCGGCTACAACTGATAGATCTTCTAAGGAATAACTTTGATATCTTCGCCTGGGAACCTTCGGACATGACCGGAGTTCCTAGAAGGATAATAAAGCATTCGTTAAACGTTGATATGACAACAAATTTGATGGCACAAAAGAGGAGAACCTTGGGGGAAGAAAAAAGCCAATCAGTCAAGGATGACATGGCAGAGCTGATGAAGGCAGGTATCATAAGACCGGTAAGGTACCTTAAATGGATCTCCAACACAGTTCTGGTGAAGAAACCGAACAGTGGCTGGCGAATGTGCATAGACTTCAAAAACCTCAACGTCGCTTGTCGAAAGGATTACTACCCACAGCCAGACATCAATGTCAAAAGAAGAGCGATAATGGGATATAAATTTAAATGTTTCTTAGACGCATATAAAGGATATCATCAGGTACTCATGGATGAGGAGGATGTAGAGAAAAATGCGTTCTATACAAACGAAGGCACATACTGTTACACTAAAATGCCATTCGGCCTCGAATGTCGGCGCTACATACCAAAGGTTGGTAGATTCTGCATTCCGCTCACAAATCGGCATGAATTTAGAAGCATATGTGGATGACCTCATGATCAAAAGCAAAACCGAAGAAGAAATGCTCACAGATGTTTAAGAAACCTTTGACAACCTAAGAAAAATCAACATGAAGTTAAACCCAAAGAAATGTTCCTTTGGAGTTGAAGATGAAAAGTTCCTCGGATACATGGTGACTTTGCAAGGGATTCGAGGAAACACAAAAAAGATAAAGGCAATCACCGATATGAGATCTCCCCAGACATGGAAATAAATGCAGTCGCTAAGTGGGAAACTTGCCGCGTTGAATCGCTTTCTGTCACGGTCAGCCTAACAATATGACCTTCTTCGAGACGCTAAAAAATATCACCAAGGATAACAAGGAGGAATTTTGATGGACGGAGAAGGCTGAAGAAGCATTCCAGCAAATGAATAAGTTAATCCTTGAGCTCCCTCAACTCACCTCTCCGGTCAGACGAGAAGTATTCAATGTATACTTGGCCGCGTCCAAGGAAGCAGTAAGTGGTGTGCTCTTGGCCGAGCGTAAGGGAATCCAGATGCCAGCAAGATATGTGAGGCGAACGTTGCACGATGTTGAAAAAAGATAAGTTCCGTTGGAGAAATTGGCCCTCGGCCTCTTACATTTGTCCCGAAGACTAAGAAGATACTTCGAGGCCCACGACATCCACGTCATAACAGATCAACCTTTAAAATAAATATTGAGCAAGTTGGAGGCTTCAGGAAGGTTAGCAAAATACTCGATCGAGCTGGGGACATATGAAATCTTCTACGTCTCTCGAAATTCAATCAAAAGGCAAGTTCTGGCTGACTTTTTAAATGAAGCCCCGTTGGAACACCAAGAGGCCGCGGTAATCTACGAAATCACTGAGGAAGAAGAACCAGAGGCTTAGTGGACTCTATTCACATATGGAGCTGCTAACAGTAAGGGGGCCGGTGATGGAATCATGCTAATAAACCCGGAGGGTATGGAGTTCACATACGCTTTGAGATTCAACTTCAATTGCTCAAACAACGAAGCCGAATATGAAGCTTTGTTAGCAGGCCTCCAACTAGCTTAAAAATGGAAGTGAGAAAGTTGCAAGTCAAAGTGGACTCCAAATTGGTTGCTTGTCAGATCAAGGGAGAATTTGAGGCATGTGACGACCGGATGATAAAATACTTAACAAAGGTCAAAGAATTGCTAGCAACATTCAAAGAGTTCAACATTGAGCACATACCCAGGAACAAAAATCAAAAGGCAGATGTGTTAAGCAAGCTGGCCTCAATCGCCTTCAATCACCTCACCAAAGAGGTGCTGGTAGAAGCCCTCAAAGCAAGGTTAATTGACGTCCAAGAGGTAAATGACATCGTGGAAGAAGAGGGAGCTTGTTGGATGACGCCAAGCCGAAGGTGTCTAGAAGAAGGCATATCGTCGCAGAACTCGGACGCATCCAGTGTTGATCCCAAACTTAGATCGATTTAGCTTTGTGTTAACGAGATTAAATCAAGTATAACACGTAGAGAAACTTTGTGTTTATGACAAACTAAGTGTTATGCGGAATTAACACTTAGAACAAAGAAAAAAAGTAAAACACAATGTATACCAAACTTTCACTTTATTGATGAACGATTGTGTATAATGAAAGTGAGTAAAACGTATATCTATATCAAACCCTAACACCTCCTTTTATAACATAAGGAGTCTTGAACAATAATCTACTAATCAACTATTATAGGAAAAGATAAATATAGAAAATATAAAGTTGATCATATCTTTCCTAAATATACAAAATGTGTTGACTAAGTAGTTGTCTTGAGACTGGGATTTCCTTTGTCAGCGCCTTGATAAGTCTTGTCAGTGTTCAATCTATCAGCGCCTCAATTGCTCTTGTCAGCGTCCACAATCCCTTTGCCAGCGGCTGAGTGACTTAGCTATTTTTATTCCCAACAATCCTCCCATAAACTTGATACTTACTCTAATAATCAAGTTTCTGAATAAAAACAAAATACAAGAGATGATTCTTACAAATAAAACCTACTCCTTAATCTGAGCATATATAAACCTTAAAAAGTCCATGCTAATGTCACTGGTGTAGTCAACTTCAAGCTTGGTGCAGACCAACTTCTTCAACAAATCTTTTGATAGAGGATATTCTTGATCTATCAACAAGTATTCTGCAAACTTAGTAGTACTGAGATGGTAAAGACCAACACCTGAATACAAATACCACTTCAACTCACTCAAATCATCCATATCCAACCACACTGGATCAACAATATCATGGGTAAACATTCGTCTAAATTTTGTCTAGATTTTTATTCCATTCATTGATGAAGGAGCTTCAGCTTCATATTTCTCTGTCATCAAACTCCATAGAGTCTCTATGTCCTCTCTATCCAAGCTAGCAAACAGTGAAATCAATGAGGTAAAAGTATGTACCTTATCACCAGCCCTGGTGATTATCTAGAATCCAATAGAGTCTTCTTCATACTTGATGATTGGATTTCTGAAATCAAGAGGCACAACAACAGCTAAATCAGAAGCCACCAATGGAGAAAGCATCATATTTTTCTTCAAAGTTGCTTCAGTTGGGTGCACTTGGTCAACTTCTGAGAATCTCAACTTGAACCCCTTCTTCACTGTCTTAGGCACAACCAATGCCTTCTTAATCTTTAGTTATTCCTCTATTTCTTCCTTTCTTTCCACAGAAAGCATTCTATATGTGTTTGCTTCAAAAACATACTCCCAAATAGGATAAGCAAAGTACTCCAAATGGTCAAAAGAAAGCTTCCTTAATTTTGTGTAAGTCCACCCTGTTTGGTGGTACCTAAGAAGCATATAGTAAAGCTCTCTCCTTGTTTTTTTGTTCTTGGACAGTACCTTCTTTGCATTGTGTTTCAAAATGACTTTTCAATCACCTTGAACTCTCAACAAAATCTCCAAACCCCAAATCTGTTATGTCAATGTCGTGTTTGGATGTTCTGTGTAGGCTGTTTCCCATTTGAAATACATAGTAGAAACATGGGGCATATTCAAAATCAACCTGCTTCTTTAATTCCCTGAGCTTTTCCCTTGCTAGCTCATCCTCCCCATACTCTAACTTTTCTAAGTCCACCATATTGCTCATATCAACATTTGAGCTGTATGAACTTCCATCATCACCAGAATCATCACTGTCATTACTATCAGATTCTAATGAAAGAATCTGTGCTTCAATACTTCCCTTTCCTAGCCCTTTCTTTTCTTGCTCATGAAGTTGTTAAGCAACCATAGTATCATACTGAATCTGGGCTGCATCTTTGGGAACTTGTTCTTCTACCATAACTGCTTAACCCTTTATCCAATAGATCAAGTGAGGGAAAAGTGGTTGTTACTTGAGTGGAAACCTCCTTAATCATGAATGGTGGTTGGGATACACCAATCATAGGAGAAGATATGTCAGCGGCTGAAGTAGTTATGTCAGCGTGTGAAGTACCTTTCTCAGCGACAGCAATTACACTCACTTGCATCATCATGTCTGTGAATGATTACTGCATAGGAGTAACCAAAGGATTAAAAGTAGACTGCTCCTTCAAACCTGTAAATGCCTCAGCTACCTCCTTTGTCCTATAAGAGCCTTCTTGGGACCCCTTATCACTCAGATTAACTGGTTCAGTAGGTGTATCCTCCCCTTTGTAAGAATCATCACCAGAGGAAATCACCATAAGCTTCCTTTTCCTTGAACCAGCAGACTGTAAAGTCAGTAACCTCTCCCTCAAATAATTGATGTCAAGGCCTTATTCATTGAACTTTTGTACAAGTTCTGCATTAAATTTTTGCAAGCTAATGCAGATGGCCGTCAATTCTAAATTAGTAAGTGGTTGTAGACTGCCTTCCTCTATAACTGGAATTTGACTCCTAAATATGAACTCATCAGACATTGTTCTCTCTGCTGCATAGCTAGGACCACTAGAGGAGAACACTCCATTAGTCCTTTGACGTTTCTCCAATCTAAAATCAAGGGGTTTAGAAGATGAGGTGGAATGTGGAGTTTGTGAAGTTTGAGGAGGAGAGTTGTCAGCGGGTGGAATGGATGTGTCAGCGGTTGAAACAGGAGTGTCAGCGACTGACAGCTGTGGGTCAAGGTTCATATGTTCATCATGGTGAGGGGAAGGTGGAGGTTGTTTAATGGATGGTTGTTGTTGTGGGTGAGGGTGTAAGGTTGCTTCAATAACAGCCAACATGGAAGGGGTCAAAGGCAGATCCCTAAAAGGTGCAGTATTCATGGACATAATTTTTTTTTGTAGGGATCTTGTAAAAATTGTCATGATCCCTACGACAATACCTTTGTTGATCAAAAACCATTTGCAAAAACCTAGGGTAAGGAAGAGTCATCTTGTTACCCTTATTGTGCAACATGCCCTCAAAAATCAAACCTGAAAAATTATATTTTTGCCCAGTTTCCATACAAACAAGAGCACTCCCGAATGATCGGTTGATTTCATTTAATGAGGTGCACTTGGGACTAAGACATTGAAGGATTACATTTATCAAGAACTTCTAGGCTGGGGGAAACTGTTGTTTTGAATACTTATTTATATGCCCTTCAGGGGGCAAATCATACCCCAAGCCTCGAAGTCCTTCTTCTAGCTCTTCAATGGGAAGAGTAATCACACCATCAGCATCATCAAGCTGTAAAGCTTGACGAATAAGTGCTTCAGTGACCACCCATTGAGTCCCATGAACAGTCTCAACTAATGTAACTACTCCATCAATTGTTTCAGAACGTGTAGTGTTCCAAAACTTCCTGATGTGTGTGGTGGGAATAAGAGGAGCATGAGTCAAAGAATACCTTAAGTTGGACGCCAAGAGATACTCAATCATTCACGTGTATTGGGGATGATGATCATGATCAGCCTCAAGATAAGCAATCATGTTGTGCTGATCTCTGAATCTCAATGTGGCATCAGCAGGTTTAAACAATGGTGCCATGAAAACTATTGGTGAAAGCTTTAGGATGAAAGAAAATGGAGAATTTTGGTTATGGAGAAAAATAGACAAATATGCAAGTTACCCTTTTATTAAAGTATTGAGCCGTATAAATAGGAGGTAAACTAGGCTACTATTGGTTTGACTTAACGTGATAGCTCATCCTGACATGTGTGAAATGTTTTCGAATATATCGTGGCATATGTTAAGGGGGAGCAAAACGGATTTGCATATCAAAAATGGATTTCATGGTGACATTTACTTACCCCTCAACCCATTTATTTTCACGACGACTGTGGTGACATAAGGATGGTAGGATAGGCTAAGTCCAATGATTCTTCTAGAACCGGAGGAATCTTCCCAAGGACATTCCATAGCTAGAAATAGTAGTCCTTAGGAAAGATGGGGAAAGTTTGTGAATGTAGCTGAATGCCGACCAAGTACTTAAGATAGCATTGGAACAATCACAACAAGGTGCTAGTTATTACGTATTGGTAAGCATTGAAGGGGTTGAAGAATGAAAAAGAATTGTAATGATAAAGGGTGAAAATAAAGAAGCCCTCCTTACAACCTTAGGCAGCTTCCGGGTCAACTCATATGTTATTGAAGATACACATCATGGACCTAGTGATGTAATGCATAACCCATCCTAGCTAACTCACGTATCTCTCAAAAGGTATTTGTTTTATTCACACGGAGACAAACGCATTATCTATCGATTTATTCACTCCGAATATATTGGTATTGAAATGGTGGCACTCCTCTCCAGCCTCCAATCACTAAAAATCCAAAATGCACGATCGAGTCTAGAGTCATTTGAGATCATCAAATATCTCATTAGGACACACTTCCATATTTCCTTGCTTCTTCACACACTGTGAAAATTAAGAAAGATATTAAGAGTCCTACGCAAAATCTTCATGATCTTGCTTGAACATACGAGTAATACGAAAGTATTTTCTTGAGCGAACATTAAAACTCTAATGGTAGGTGACTTGTGCGGTTCTTTATGAATCAAACTTGTAATAACTGGAAAGCAACAGTGGTTTAATTCTTAACTGAATTTAAACACGTTCCAGGCCTCTACGCAATATCTTAGTGATCTTGTCAGAACATTCAGAGTAATACTTTTTAGTATTTACAGTGACGAATGAAAATCCTTCTAGTGTTACGTCAAACAACACTTGGTAGGTAACTTGCAAGATTCTATATGAATCAAGCTCGTGACAACTGGAAAGCAACGATGGTGCGATTCTTTAATGAATCAAACTTGTTCCAGGAATCGGAATTGACGTCTTCAATCATGCGGATAATGTTATCCAAATGATTCACTCTTTACGTTCGTAGTCAGCTTTGGACGATCGAGTAAAGAAAACGGGTTTTACCCGCGAAATTTGTCAAGGAGATTTTTAATTAAATCTACCTGCCACAAGTACGATATCTAATATCGTCCAACGGTCTTCATCGACCGGAGGTAAAATGCTACCAAATTAGAACGAAATGTTCAAAGCCATTTCGTTCGTGTCTACTTATGTTAATACATTTGAAGACGGTGGCGTTGCAGAATCCAAGAAGAAGTCGTCCCACATGCTTATATTTTCTACTTCAACAAATTCAAGAAAGCCTAAAAGTCAAGTCTTCCATTGTATCAAACTCTGAAGCTTTCAAGAATTACAATGGTATAAGCATGTGGGACATGAAGTCACGAAGAGCCGAATATCACAAGTGATGGATGCACAAGATCAAGGCAAGAGATATTTATTCAAGATTGATATCAAATATCACATCAACATATTCACCGGAAAAGAAAAAGAAAAGAAAAGACGAAGACTACGAGCTTAATACAAGCATAGTATGCTAGGTTTATTTTATTATTGTAACTCGGGTAACACCCTTGTTTGGAGTGACCTCCCTTAGGGGGAGATTGTTGGAAATATGTTTTTACGTATTTAGGAAGAATCGGCCACTCCGACAATATATTAGTTAATAGCTCGTAGTCAGTGTATCTTTATATTAATTAACTAAGTCTAAGCCCGGTCCATGCATGTATGGCCGGCCCAACATTGTAAGCCCAAGCCCATCCCTTGGCTTGATATATAAACCATCTCCTTAGTTGGAGACGGTGTGGTTCACATAGTTTTACACATAGTGAAAAGGTGTTTTCTTTCACTTTCTCTCTCTAAAAGTGTGTGTGTTCCATCATCTATCTCTACTCTCTCTCTAGTATAAGCAAGATTTACATAATCCTACACCTCAGCATTTCGTTTGTACGCCACGGCTTTCATGATGCCAGCATAAAAAGCACCATTTGCGCCGGGGGAAAGGGATCGCCGATACTCATAGTTAGACAGAAGCTTTCACCCCAAGATGGGGATACCATCCCTTACCAAGACTTGCTTTTCAACTTCGACTTGGGCAAGGAGAGCGGTAAAATGCTTGTTGTTAGCCTCTGATTGTTTCAGCTGACCGGAAGTAAGAACAAGTTCTTGTGCACTAGCCCCCAAAAGCTTCTCTAGCTCAGATATCCAATGACCCTTTGCTTCAGTAGAAGACAATAGAACTTTCTTTTCCTCTTCCAACCTTTGCACACGTTGAGAATACTCTTCCTCTTTGGCAATACACCCGGCATGTCCATTCTCTAACCTAGTCTGGAAAGAACAACCGCTCCAACATGGCTTTCCCTTTGGCAAAGTGTTCCTGCTCAGACTGACGGAGGGTGGCTAAATGGGAATGATCGCAGCTGAGACCTTCATATCTTTTCATCAGTTCGGCAACAGTCAAGGTACTTTGAGCGAGGGTCTGATAAGAATGGCTGAGGATGTCATAATTGGAGTAAGAAGATAGCTCAGTCTGTTCGGCCGGAGTAGCCAGATGCGACAAAAGTTCCTTCGAAGAGTAATGAGAGTCAATCCTCACATTCTCCTTCAAACGCCACGCTGGCACAAATTGTACGGAAGGCTCACCATCATATTCAAAACCTAAGCAAAAGAAGGAACAAAATAATCCAATAAGACATAAAGGGAAAAGCAACAATACGTATAAAAGTATATAAGAATAAAAAAAGAGGAAGACAAACCTCCAGAGTTAGCAGTATCATGATGATTACTCAAAGTCTGTTGTGGAGATGAATGATCACTCAAGTTAATCAACGGAGGACTCTTTTCCTTATCGACACGCACATCATCAACATTAGTATCAGAGCCGCTAGGATGAACATGACGAAGAGGAGAAGTATAATGAACCTTCGTCTCCTCTGACCCAGCCGAAGACTACGTATGTCTCTTTGACTTCTTCTTAGCACGACGATCGGAAGTCTCTTCTCATGCAGTCCTTTTCTTTTCCTTAACAAGCTGACTTTTACCCTCCTGTCTGAACCGGGCCTCAACAACCTTGGGGATTGGGAACTGTCACAACCTCTTGGAGCTTAGTTAAAGCCGGAATAGGCTCCCTAATAGTCAACGGTTGTGTGACTTTCGGATCAGGCACACGAACCTCCACATCCTCATCACGACCAACTTTAACTTCATCAAAGGAAGGAAGCCTCAAGAATTCATCCATAGTAAGTTCTGCAAATAAAAAAAGAAAATAAAGGTGAGAGCGAGCATAAATAGCCCGCAGAGATGATATAAAGAACGCAATAAAGCAATACCATGTCTATCAATATCCACAGCAATACGGCGAAAACGGGGATTTTCATACGGAACCCAAAGGCCAGAAAGGAACAATAAATGTTTGTGGGGCGGACGAAGAGGGATGGGGGTAGCGACAAGCAATTCGGCATGTGCCTCAACAAAGTTAATAGGAAAGTCATCCGTAACCTCTGTGTTGTCCCTTGTATTTGTGATTGATTAAGCAATGAAGAAAGAAAGAAAATAGATGAAGAAGAGATGAATTCCTAGAGAGAGAAAGTAGTGAGAGAAAGTAGAGAGGAGGATGATTAACTTGGTGAGATTAGATTAGAGAAAAGAATTTGTTACAAATGACCATCCACCCTCCTAACATGCTAGGAGGGTAGTATATATAGTCCACCCACATGCGGGCTTTAATGGACTATATATTGGGCCAGGCTTGTCTTTTGGACTTTAATTAGTTTAAATCCAAGCCCGTGAACCACGACTAAATAACTACTTATTACAACGTTCTAATAAATATTACAATAGAAACCTATGACCAAACATTCTTGTTTGACTCAATATTTTGAGGCTAACAATCTCCCCCAATGTGAGGTCATTCCTCTTTGATATTTGGATTCCAATGGAGATTTATGAATTTCGTCATAAATGAGTCTTGAACGTGTAACAGTAGTTTTGTTCCTTCATGTTGTGATCTTTGAGCCTTTGTCGTTGTCTTTCGACTTTGTCTTTAAGTCTTGAGATCTTCAAATCATTCTTGACTTGTCTTTGCCATCTTGTGATCTTGTGTCTTTATCCACATGCTCACACTATCAATTATTGGATAAGTCTTTGGGCATGAATATGTGGTTGTGAATCTTTGACTTTGCTGAGTACACCGTGACGCCAGCTTCTCGAGACAAAACATAGACACGGACTGAATTGCTTTGACATTCGTCCTAAATCGGTAGCGTTTTACCTCTGGTCGGTGAAGACCGTTATACAATATTAAATATCGTACCTGTGATCAGGTAGATTCAATTAAGAATCTCCTTGACAGGGTTTCGTGGCAGTACTAGCCGTTCTCTTTACTCGACCGTCTCAAAGCAAGACTGCGAACATAAAGAGTGAATCAATTGGATAAATATCCGCTTGATTAAAGTCGTCAATTCAAATTCCTGGAACAAGTTTGATTCATTAAGAATCTTACCATTGTTGCTTTCCAGTTGACACAAGTTTGATTCATAAGAATCTCACAAGTTACCTACCGTAGCGTTGTTTGATGTTGACGCTAGAAGGATTTCCATTCGTCACTGTGAATATTAATAAATATCACTCTGAATGTTCTGGCAAGACCATAAAGATATTGCGTAGAAACCTGAAACGAGTTTGAATCAATTCAGAATCAAACCACTGTTGCTTTTCAGTTTTACATATGTTCAATTCATAAAGAATCTTGCATATGACCTACCGCAATGCTGTTTGATTTTAACACCAGAAGGATTTCCACTCATCATTGTGAATACTAAGTAGTATCACTCTGAGTGTTCTAGCAATATCGCAAGGATATAGCGTAGGACTCTCTTGATTTTCATCCGTGTGTCCTAACGAGATTTGATTGATCTCTTGGATCTAGACTCGATTTGTGCACTTTTAGTGGTCGGAGGCTGGAGCAGATGCCACCTATTCAATATCAACAATCTCGGAGTGAGAAAGTCAATAGAAGTCGTGTTGATCTCCGTGACAATAAAACAAACTTCTTTTGAGAGAAGTCTGAGTAGCTAGGAAAGGGTTGTGCTTCACATCACTGGGTCCATGATGAGTTTGTCTTCATGATGAGTTGACCCGGTTTCTGCCTAAGTTGTATGGAGGGCTTCTTTCTTTACACCCTTTATCCTTACATTTCCTTTTCATTCTTCAACCCCTTCAATGCTTACCAAGACATCATTAATAGCACCTTGTTGTGATTGTTCCAGTGCTAGCATCAGTACTTAGTCGGCATTCAGCTACTTTCACATTCTACTCCATCTTTCCCAAGGACTTCTAATAATCTATTGGATTGTCCCTGGGAAGATCCCTCCGGTTCTGGTTGGATCATACGACTTAAACCTAACCACCCTTTTGACACCAATAACGTCGTGAATTAAAGATGTGGGTATTTGATCGTAACCATGAAAACCACTTTAAATTCTAACAAAGTGTTTGAAAAACATTTAACACCTTGCTAGTTTTGTCGTTTCAGAAAAGCTCCCCCTTCACATGTGCATCGATAATCGAAAGTGTTTCGCACATGTAGGTAAGAGTTAAAGTGCTTGAGTCTTATATATGATCACATTTTAATCGCATTTTCTCCCCCTATCTCTAATATATAAAATCTTTTGATATTAGAGATACCAAATTTGATTAAAATATATTTTGAAAAATAGTCTTGAAAATCTCTGGGAGAAAGATGTGTTAATCTTTTGCATGAAGTTAAAATGCTCCCCCTCAAAATTTGATCCAATTGAATTGTCATTGTGAGGATATGATCCACATTTCGCTTTTTGAGGATGGGAGTTGTTGAACACACAATTTTTGAAAGATTTTGAATATCATTGAAAAATTCTTGAAAAAATTGTGTTCAACGCTTTTTGAAAAATCAATTCTTTTTGTCGAAAGGTTTTTCTAAAGCATAAACTTGAGTTCATAGACTTTGAATGTCTTAACGAATCCACTCAAGTGTAAGAAGATTTCTCTTCTTTTGCTGAGGGTAAGGGTACTAAATCGTACACTCCCCCGTGAATATCGATCCGGGTTGCAATCTGAAAGTGATTACAAGCCATTGTGTTGAGCTCAAAACGTTGAATGTTTTGTGACAAGCTCAACCCAAGATAGATTGCTCTACCCGTTGTTGGAAATATTGTCCAAAATAGACAATTTCCTTTTGAAAAGATAGAAATGACATGTTTTGAAAAATATTTACAACTTTCATTCGAGCTTTATGTACACACCCGTGTCGTTATTGAGCGACATTTCTAGGTACGTCCATATTATCGATACTGAAAGACATGTCGAGAAGAATATTTTTGGATTATCAAAGATTTTTTACTTTTGTATTTTGCTTTTTGATTAATATTTAAAGGTAGATGTTTGATAGATGAATCAAGCAGGCTTCTTTGCCAGAACCTCCAGTTCTGCTGGAGTCAAACATCTCATACCAATTTGCCTAACTAGATACGCAAACCTCTCTTTCGAAAGAGCTTTTGTAAACAAGTCAGCTAATTGGTAATCAGTTCCAACAAAGTATAATTCAACAATACCTCTTTCAACTTGTTCCTTAATGAAGTGATATCGGACATCAATGTGCTTCGTGCGGGAATGCTGAACCGGATTGCAGGAGATGGCTATGGCCGACTTTGAGTCACAGTACATAGGTACTTTATCAAAATGGAAGCCATAATCCGTGAGTTGTGTTCTCATCCAAAGAACTTGAGCACAACACGCAGATAGAGACACATACTCCGCTTCGGCTGATGAAAGTGACGTGCAATCCTGCTTCTTGGAAGACCATCCCACAAGCTTGTCTTGACCTAGAAATTGTGCACCACCAAAAGTACTTTTACGTGTATCAAGACACCCTGCATGATCAGAATCTGAATAGGCCGTTAGAAAGAAACCGGTTTCCCTCGAATACCAGAGTCCCATGTGAATGGTATTCTTAAGGTACCGAAATATCCGTTTAACCTCCTTGAGGTTCTTTTCAGTGGGTCGTGCTTGATATCGTGCACAATAACACGTAGCATGATGAATATCAGGTCTGCTTGCTGTCAAGTACATGAGGGACCCGATCATGGAACGATATCTCGTTTGATCTATGGGTAATCCCTCTAAATCAGCATCTAGGGATGTGGTTGATAATGGTGTCCCAACGGGGTCACGTGATGTCATACCATGCTTTTTGATTATCTCTTGACAATACTTAGCTTGGTTAATAAAGATACCACTTGGGGATTGGTGAACTTGAATTCCTAGAAAGAATTTTAGTTCGCCCATCATAGACATTTCAAATCTGATGTGCATTACTTTTTCAAACCATTTTGAAAGTTTTGGGTTTGTAGACCCGAAAATAATGTCATCAACATAAATTTGCACAAGCAGAATGTCATCCCCATATTTATAAGTGAACAAAGTTAGATCAATGGAACCTTTTGAGAAACCTTTGGAGACCAGAAATTTCGAGAGTTCGTCGTACCACGCCCTTGGAGCTTGCTTGAGTCCATAAAGTGCTTTGTGGAGACGATACACCTTGTCAGGATAATGAGGATTAACGAATCCTTCTGGCTGCGTGACATAGACTTCTTCCTTCAAAGGACCGTTAAGAAACGTCGTCTTTACGTCCATTTGATAGACAATGAATCCCTTATGTGCCGCATAAGCAAGAAAAATCCTGACCGCTTCCATACGAGCTACTGGTGCAAATGATTCTTCAAAATCAATACCCTCTTTCTGTCCATACCCTTTAGCCACTAGCCTAGATTTATTCTTGATGATCGTGTTCTCCTCATCCATCTTGTTTTTCCAGATCCATCGAAGATTTAATGGTGTTACATCGTATGGTCTGTCAACAAGTTCCCAGACTTTAAGTCTTTCAAATTTTTGAAGTTCATCCGTCATCGATTCAATCCAAGCATGATCAGCTAATGCTTCTTTGATGTTTTTCGGTTCAGCTGAACTCACGACGAGTGCGAACATACAAACATCGGCATCGGTATTAAGCTGTCGTCTTGTGCGAACGGGCTGTGAAGGGTTTCCAATGACATGAACCAAAGGATGATCTCGGGTCTAATGATGTGTTGAAGGATGTCATTGGTAGAACGTATGCATATTTGACGGATCAACATGGCGAGTAGAAGACTCTCCATTTTTGTGTACCGGTGTACCGAATGGGTTGATGAATTCGTCTTCGTCAGATAATGCATTGTCTGCTTGATTTGTGTTCTCTGGAGCAATGACAGTAGTTGTGGATGTTGTAGGATCGATTGTTGAAGTGATATTATGAGGAGGTAAATCTGCTGCAACCCGTGTTGAAGTAGATGAAGTTGTATCCTTTTGTTGACGATGATCGGTATCATCATTCATATAATGAGTGACAGCGAAAGACTTCCATACAACTTGTTCCTCCCCCGTGAAATATTCATCATACATTGGTCCATATAACATTTCCAACTCTTCAATGGTCGTGTCGACTGTCATATCAGCTCTATGAACATTTTCTGGAACCAGCGTTGAACTTGAAGGTTCATTGCTGTGGTCTTGAGTTCCGAGTTCCATGCGGTTGTGAACGGAAGTCGTTTGTCGTTGTGGATCGGGACTTAAACTGTTTTGTTCAAGTGCCATTTCTTGTAATTCATCAAATCGGATGTGAATAGTCTCGACTATCAATTTTGTTCTCTTGTTGTACACTCTATATCCCTTAGACTGAGTTGCATATCCCACAAGAATACATGCATCACATTTTTCTTTCATCTTATCCAAGTTTTCACCATCTCGAATGATGTAACAAGTACATCCAAAAACATGAAGGTGTTTGAGTGAAGGTTTTCGATCATGAATTATGTGATATGGTGTCTTTTCGTGTCTTGGGATAATTAAGGATCGGTTTTGTGTGTAGCATGCGGTTGACACGGCTTCGGCCCAAAAGTACAGTGGAAGTTTTGAAGCGGATAGTAATGTTCGAGCAGCCTCAACTAAAGTACGGTTTCGTCTTTCAACAACGCCGTTTTGTTCGGGTGTTTGAGCAATAGATGTTTCATGTTCAATCCCTTCGGCTTCAAAATACTTCCTCGGTGTTGAATTCAAAAATTCTGTACCTTTGTCAGTACGAACCGCTTTAACTTGAGCTTGAAGACCATGTTGTATCAATTTTAGGAAGCTGATGAGAACGTCGGGTGTTTCATCCTTGGACCTCAAGAAGTGAGTCCATGTGTACCTTGAGTAATCATCGACAATTATCAGAATATATTTCTTTCCATTGATACTCTGAACACGCATGGGACCACATAGATCCATATGAAGAAGATCTAACCGTCCTTTAGAGCTTGGTGTGGTCTTTGTTTTGAAGCTACTTCGTTTAGCTTTACAAAGTTCACAAGAAGAACAAAGATGATCTTTGATGAATTTCAAGCTTGGAAGGCCTCTCACAATATCTTTCTTGGAAAGCAAGTTAATGGTATCAAAGTTGAGATGAGAAAGACGTTGATGCCATAACCATGCCTGAGTCGTTGAAGCTTTTGCCATGAAGCAAATTGGAGTTGATGAAGTTGTGTCTTGAAGTGAAATTGTGTAAAGATCAGTACCCCGTGTACCGGTAAGTAAGTCATTCCCATCATAATCACGAACAAAACATGTCTTCTTTCTGAAAGCAACTTCCAAATCCGCATCACAGAATTGACCAACCGAGAAAAGATTGTGATTGAGCCCTTCGACGTAGTATACCCTTTTAATCGTGATATTCCCCTGAACCAAATCTCCATATCCTAGGATCGGTGCAAATTGATCATTTCCGAATCGGACCGTACCTAGGAACTTCTCCACGAAGTTAATTAGAAGCTTGAGATTCCCCGTCATGTGCTTCGTGCATCCGGAGTCCATTATGAAGAGAATTATTTGTATCACCTGCAGAAGAGTTAGAACACGATGGAGCATTTGCTAAATTGGATACCACAGTAGTTGTGATAGTAGAATCATTAGTGTCCTTATCAACATTTAAAGGCAAACTAACACTCGTTTTCACATTTTCTGTCCTAACTTTAGGCATCCATTTATATCCGGGAGGACATTGATTAGCAAACCACTATTTCCAAGACTTACTGGCAGACTCATATAATTCCTTAATTTTGCTTCTAGGATTCTTAGTGGTGGAGTCTGATGCATTACTTTTCTTAGTGGGGGTTGCACCAGAATGGTTCACTTTGCGTTTGGGTTTACTAGCTCTAATAGGCATTGCAACTTGCTTCTTAGTTCTAGTATCTACGCCTTTGACTTTATTTATAGCACACATAGTATGATTAGCATTAGCACACTTTCCACATTTGACACAAACAAATTCACATGCATAGCATTCAAATCATTCACAGCATTCAAATCGTCATTACATGCGATTACAGACTTTTTATTCTTAAAAACGTTCAAATTCCTAGGGTGTTCTTCTACTTCCTGCATCTCCCCTTGATTCTTGTGTTTCCAGACCTTATCATTCACTTGAGTGCGCTTAAGCTGAGGCCGGCTAACACTAGTAGTGGAGACTATTCCTATAGTAGAAGACACACGAATATTAGTGTTTCTAGAAGTCTGAGGTGAGTGAGTATCTTTGTTTGTGGGTTTCATGGACATTCTATACATCCCTGGTTTAATCACATTATTGTGCTTAACGCTTGGTGCTATGGGATTCCTTATGGGTTGAGCTTGTGGTAACCTTTCCTTTCCATCCATCTTGGGGGCAAACACAGGTTTTGCAAACGAGGAATTAGATAAAGCAGATGGTTTTCCCAAGATAGAGGATCTATTCTCTTTAGAGGCATTGGGTTGTCTAACAACATTTTTCTTAATGCTAGGTTCCACAATTTTCCCACCCATTTTAGCAATGAGTTTCTGCAACTCTGCTATCGCTCTGTCCCTGTCTTGTAATTGAGCTTTCAACCCTTTAATTTCCAAATTCTGTTCATTCATTTCTCGAAATGTTTGGGAAAGTTTTTCTTGCAATTTATTATCATGTGGAAAACGACCAACATCTTTTTTCAAAGCAAGTTCAAGTGAATGACAATGTTTTTGAAGGAAATCAGTTTTGTGTTGAAGTAACTCAAAAGCCTTTTTGTCAACATTTTCTTTACGTTTCGAAAGCTCAATTTCAAGACGTTCACATTCTTTGATCTTATCAAGATATTGGCATGCAACTTCAGAATATTCATCAATATCAGCACAAGATGTAAAATAAGCACACATAACATCTTTAGAAACGCATTCTTGCAAGAGTAAATCATATTCATCTGAGAAATCAGACTTCTCCATTTGAAGATCATCAATGTGTTTCTCAATAGATTCAACATATTTTAAATCATCAAACATTTCAGTCCGAATGAACTCCTCAAGTTGAAGAACAGTTTCTTTAATCAACGCCGTGTTTGGAATTAAGAGTTCTTTGACAAGCAAGGTAATATCGTGAGGAATCGGACGTGTCCACTCAGCATTTTCACGTTTTGCCCAGTCTCTTTCAACAATAGATTTAACATTATCTATGTGGTGTTTAAGAATACCTAATGTTTTCCTACTCTTGCTTTTAGATTCATCTAGAGGGAGGTAGTTTATGTATTTGTAAACATTAGATTTCTTAGGGGCAAATGCTTTCTTCCATTGAATTCTCTTTTGTTTGCATTCAAGGAACACTTCCTCACGAGTTTTCTGAGTTTGTTTGTTGAAAAGACCATAAATACTATTCTCATAAGCATAATTATATGGTTTCACAAACTCCTTATTGACAAGTGGTTGACTATCAGCATCCCAAAGGGCAGTCTCTTCACTATCGGCACTTACCGGCATGCAATCAAGACCGGTCCTTTCAGTCTCATCAAGATAGAGACACGGGTTCGCAGCTTGAGCTTTGGCAAGGTACTCAGGGCTTGCAAAGCTAGCTTGGCCCTTAAACATCGATGGAGGTTCTAGCATTCTTACGAATTGAATAGAATCATGCGTTTTATAAACAACGTTCTTCAAAAAGTCGACTTGTGCTTCTAGTTTTGTAACTTTTTCGGTTTCTTTATCATATCTACTTTTGAAGTCTTGTTTTAACGCATCTACCTCTTGTTTCTTATCCTCTAGAATTTTAGCAGAATCAGTAGTGGTCATAGAAAGCTTTTGTTCAAGTTCATTAACTTTGGTATTGGCAAGGTACGTTTTTTGACGTTCATCCATTAAGAAAACATTATATTGACGCTTCTCTTTAGCTAATAACTCAAGAGTTGTATTATATTTGTTTTCAAAATCGTCCTTTTGATTTTTTAACGCACTTCCCTTGTACCCCTCAAGCTCTTTGGTTTTCTGAAGGAGCTCATCTCTATAGCTTTCAGTCATCTCAGTAGATTTGATAAGAGCAGCTTTACATTCTTCAAAACTTTGAGTGAGCGTAGCGTTTGCCTTCTTTAATTGCTTTTGACTCTTTTTATTTTCAGTGACATCTTTTTGTAAAGTAGCAATTAAATTAGCAAGCGCAATACGTTCCTCTTCATCATATTCATTTGCATGTTGATCATCCTCAGACTCATTATTGCACATGTCTGATGAATCGGGTGTGGTATTGCTATCAACCGTTTCCATCATACACGTGTCATTAATGGCATTGGGTAGATCACTATGCTCAGGAATATCACCAAACACATTATATTCATCAGTAGTGTGTACCTTATCGATTGGCTCAGTGTCAAAGATAGGGCCATTGTCATCTTCAGTGACTTTGAGAACTTCTTCAACCTTTGCCATGTACGAGTAATGTGCATCAAGCTCTTGATCAGAATCTTCATCATCGGTATCATCAAGCATGGCTCCTTCTTCAGCCGACAATTTAACCCCTGCTTCCATTTTCTTGCATAGCAACATCTTTTCCTTGTGATAGCTGGAGTCTCTAACCCTTTTCGGCTCCCTGCATTCCTTTGCCATATGCCCATATCCTTGGCAATTAAAACATTAAATCCCGCCCTGCTGAACCACTTGACTTCCAACCGTTTCCCTATTCCCAGTAGCAGCAGCAATCCTCTGAGTATCATACTTTGCAGTTTGTCGATCATATCTTGCAGAACCCTCAACATGCGTTGGATTATGTCGATCATACCTAGAAGGACTTTCACCACTTCGACGTGTGTCATACCTTGGAGGACTCTCAACATATCGGTTATTTGTGTTAGATGATGTGCGAAGATTGTTGTTGGTGGGTTTGTAGATTTTCTTGTAAGTCTTCATTATGTAAGCAATTTGTTGTTTCATCTCTCGGTTCTTTTGAGCTTGGTCTTCATCACTATCTTCTTCAGATGAGGACTCAGATGGTGGTGATGGTGCTCTTGGCGCTTTACCTCGAGATTTTGTGGAAGATGAAGACTTAGATGATGTGAAATATCGTGGTGAGGATGATGTATTGGAGTATGGCTTAGGAGCACGAGAGTGAGAATCTTGAACATGTTGAGTGGTAGCCAGTAAAGCAAGTGGATTAGCCGTCTTGGCAACACGTTCAGCTCGAATTTCATTTGCTTCATTCTGAAATTGCTTCAAGATGTCAAAGAGTCGATGATATGAGACCTCGTCTAACTTTTCTTGTTGTTTCACCAAAGTGACGAACCGTGTCCACTCGGGTTGAAGTTGTTGAAGAAATTGGACATTGACTTGCATGGTGGAGACTTGCAGATTATTTCTTGTCATGTCATTCATCATCTTATAAAACCTGGAGTAGTAAGAGTCAATCGATTCTCCATCCCTTGAAGTAAACTTGCCAAAATTCCAAAACAAGTTTGTTTTGACAGCTTGTTTGTTGAGTGATTCTCCTTGTTGCAAGCGTTCAATAGCAGTCCACATTTCATGTGCTATCGGGCATGCATCAACCGTGGAGTAAATATCATCTCCAATCCCACTTAAAACCATATAGATGGCTTCCTTCTCCGCATCATGCCAAGCACAATTTTCAGGTGTGAGATCAGCTCTTGTTTCATCACGTTCACTTGCAGGTATTGGATCAGTAGTATCTGTGGCTGCTCTTGGAGGAACTGAGATCTTCTTAAATATATATGGTCCATGAGTAATACATTTCCTCAAGGCATCACCATTAGGTCTTGTATCAAGATATCGTATGAAACGTGATTGCCATTGAGCATACCGACCAGATACAAGCATTGGTAGTCTCTCTTTGTTACCCGCCACCATTATGTTGTTGTTCGTCACACGATATTTGGCAGTAGAATCCATCTCAATATTCTCTGAAATGATGAAGTGAATATGGATCTTAAGTAGATTTGTTGTGATTGTTGTTGTGGTTTAAATTCCGAAAATTGCAATTTTTCTCCAGTCCGACAATAAACTCTCCAGTCCGACAAAAATGGTAGACCAAAAAATTTTGTATCGCCAAATTTTGAAATTGAGCTAGAAATGTCCTAAAACTAGTATGGAAAAAAATTGAATTTACTTGACGGAAAAATTTTAACTTTTCTTTTTTTTTTTTTTTTTTTTTGATCTTCGTGGAAACGATATTCCGAAACTAGTCTAGATGGTGGCTAAGTCTAAAAAATACTCAAACAAAATTTAGCAAAACACATCATCAGAATCACTTATCGGAATCACTGATCGGAATGTCAAATCGGAATCACTTATCGGAATGTCCCCTAATCGGAATACAATCGGAATGATGTCATCGGAATGTACTAATCGGAATCCTTGTCGGAATGATCTAATCGGAATAAGCTTGTCGGAATGTGCAATCGGAATGATGATCGGAAAGCTGATCGGAATGCAAATCGGAATATTTTGTCCAATCGGAATGATGATCGGAAAGCTGGTCGGAATGAGTAAACCCTTTTCCGATGATACTGATCGGAATAACAATCGGAATCTATAATCCCTTTTCCGATTACACCAATCGGAATAATAGTGCTGTTACGAGATTTTGGGGTAAAAAATTGAATTTTTCGACAAGAAATCCGCGATTTTAACCAACCAAATGCGACCAAATCCCTACCACAGCGATGTAGAAGATTTATATCAAGATTTAGAGCATAGAAAACACAAAAATATCTTGAATTCGAGATGATTATAAGAAAAAATCACACGAACCAAGTAAAATCAACAACGAATCACAAAACTACCCCATGGCGATTGATACCAAATGTTGTCCCTTGTATTTGTGACTGATTAAGCAATGAAGAAAGAAAGAAAATAGATGAAGAAGAGATGAATTCCTAGAGAGAGAAAGTAGTGAGAGAAAGTAGAGAGGAGGATGATTAACTTGGTGAGATTAGATTAGAGAAAAGAATTTGTTACAAATGACCATCCACCCTCCTAACATGTTAGGAGGATAGTATATATAGTCCACCCACATGCGGGCTTTAATGGACTATATATTGGGCCAGGCTTGTCTTTTGGACTTTAATTAGTTTAAATCCAAGCCCGTGAACCACGACTAAATAACTACTTATTACAACGTTCTAATAAATATTACAATAGAAACCTATGACCGAACATTCTTGTTTGACTCAATATTTTGAGGCTAACACTCCGTATCCATGTGCCTCCAGCATAACATCAGGAATAGCCCTCCGGTCAATTAAAAACCACTTTTTCTTCCAACCCTTTAAACTAGAAGTCTTTTCCAAAACGCATTTACCGTATTTACTAGGCCCCCGGCTCTCAAAGGAAAACCAATGTCCTTGATTGCAAAGATTATAAAAAACCCGAAATAAACTAACAGTACATGGTATGTTTAAACTCTTACAGCGGATTTCAAACATAGTTGCACGGTTAACACTCATGGGTATCAATTGAGAGATGTGGACGCGGAAATAACGTATCACAACCAAGAAAAGAGTCTAAAAGGGAATACGAAGCTTACCATGTTTCAAATAATTCTCGTATATTCCAATAAATTGTTGAGGCAATTTATCGATAGTTAGTAAAGGGTCAGGTATACGGGGTCGAAGATCCGCAGGGATGAGATATTTTCGAACAATCAACTTCAAGTCATCGCGTGACAACTCAGAAAACCCTAATGTGCATATCACATTTAGGATCTCAAAAAACTGACGGCCTCCTTCCTTCCGCAAGGTCATCATCAGACATAATATATGAACAAAAGGAAGACGAACAGATAAAGCAAAACAAAGAAAAACGAAGAAGACTGGGCGCACACCTGGTAAAGAAGAAATTATGATGGGCGGAGAAAACAGCAATGGAAGGTGCAAAAAAAAAGCGTAGATGAAAGAGAAAATGAAATTTATAACATAGGAACACGTCAATGAAAAGACACTCGCAGATTCGCACGCATTCCAACGTGTAATCTGGATCGAGGAAATTATGGCAAGGACACGTAGCAACATCTCCAACTACACACAAAGGTCGAGATCGTAGATGGGTGCCAGCTAAGGAACCGAAAGCAAGCCCATGCAAAGACGGGTATACAAACGGGTCGCATTTATTAGGCCCATCACTGTATAAAAACCTAAGGGACGTCCGGACGATAGACAAAAAGAACACACAATAAAGTACCGCACCATAAGCTAAAGCTAACAACGTGATACTTGGGGGACATGTTCACGTATGTCTCCGTCCAAACGTCTCCGGACACCGCATGTCTTTGACATATGGCCGAAGGCACCGCATTTAATGAATCGACACGTAGACGTCCAGCAATTAATGTCAAGTAACATAGGGACTAGCAAAAGGTAAAGCAAATCGCTCCTTTACCCAGAACACATCGATTTACCCAATAGGCAAATCGATACACCGCCGCCCTGGCCACCAAATCCTACGATTCAAGGAAAGAATCTTATAAGAGATCCCCAACACCCCTTAATTTATCAAAGTTTCAATGGACAATTTACATCCATTGATCTTTATATGATCCAATGGTCATGATCAAAACTATTTCCTTTTAAACCTATCATATTTTCACACATAAAAACATATATCCCGATTCAGTTTCTTTTTCCCGGCAACCCATTCCACTTTTCTGGCGACCACCACAGCCAACCCCCCGTTTCCCAGTGACCACCACTACCAAACCCACCTTCTTCCCGCAACAAACCCACCTTCTTCCCGCAACCACCTTCTTCCCGCAACCACCACAATAAACCCACCTTCTTCCCGCAACCACCACAATAAACCCACGTTTTTTGGCGACCTCCATACCAAACCACTCGTTTCCGACGATCTCCACTCCAACCCACCTTTTCTATACATATATGAAGCTGATGTCGATGTTATTGAAGATGCATATAGCTGTTGTTTGGAATATAGGTAAAGTACATGCTATGATATTTGATGCACATCATGTGTTTGATGAAATGACACAATGATAATCACATGTGATTTAGCAAGTTATAAGTTATTTGATATGAGCTTAAACTCATATCCTTTTATCAACAAATAACCCTAAAACATGAAGCAAAATACCAATTTATCTTGCAAAAACAGTATTATGTGGTATGTTTGTGTTTGTGTACACTTGTGTAGGTAAAAGGATACATTTTCAAGCAAACAAAGAAAAATCAAGCTCAAATGGATGAAAAAGACAAAGAAGGATCAAAAGTGACAAGACTTTGAAGTACAAGGACCTATCTTGACAAATTGCCAAACTTAAAGGACTAAAAATGTAAATTCTAGGAAAGTAAAATGCTTGAAATGAAAATTCTAACAAGTCTAGGGACTAAAAATGTAAATCAGCCAACTAAAAGGATCAAATATGTGAAACTTGTAACAAACTAACCAAAATGTAACAAAATCAACAACTTGCTAACTGAATTTAACAAATCTCAAAACTGAAAGGACTAAAATGTTGCAAACCCTAAAAAGATGGAAGTTTAACCCTTTTTACAAACTGCTTGAAACAACAAGGACTAAAAGGCAATTTTTGAAACTTTATAAGCAAAAACGGGTTATAGAGACAAATAAGCTCGTGTGAGCTTATTACTTGACCAAAATCAATGAGACCAATTGCAAAACACTTTAAATCCAAAATAAGCTATGTATGTAAGATGATTTTTACTAAAAGTTCAAAATAAGCAAATAAGCACTTCTTGATAAGTCCAAAATAAGCTATAGAACAAACCAGACAAGCACAACTTGATTTTCTTGCCAAAACTGATTAAGCTACTCTAATGATGAACGGGAAATCAAACTAGAACGAATTTCATCCAGAAATAAGCTAGAAATCTGAATTAAGCTAAAAAGTCCTTATCGTTGACCAGGCGTTGACCAAACTTTTTGACAAAAAGTTGAATCTTTCAAAAATCATGTAACTCCATATTCTAAGTAGATTTGTGAAGAAAAATGGCCAGGTTAATGAAGAGAATCAAGAGATACAAAATTTCAGTTTTCATTTACAGAAACATGGCTCATCTCAGCTTTTTATGATTCTGCTTATTTCTTTTAGCTTAATGAAAACTGTATAATAAACTCTTGGAATCTGAAACTTTATGATGTTAACTACAATTGAGGACAAGTATGGTGCAACTTCATTAACAAACAATCAAATGCCAGCCAAAAGAAATTTAGAACTTTTAAAGAGAAAAACTGCTTGAAGATAACCCAAATATTTTTCTTGCCATTTGCCTGTTTGACCAGTTACTTGACTAGAAACTTACTCAAAACACTTTATTATGACCTTATAACTAGAAATGAACATTAATTTGCAAAAACTCAATGCTTGAAAACCAATTACAAACTAATGCCAAACACTCCTTATCTGAGATTTGAGAAAATTTCCAAAGACTTTTAATAGCTGGATTAAACTGAATGAAAAGCTTTTTACTACCAAACTTGAGACTTCAAATCAGATGTTATAAGGCTACAAACAAGCACTAAGAACCACAATTACTCAATTAATATGTAAAGACTGAAAATAAGGTAATGACTAGAACAAACTCTAAAATAGAAAGCAGCTAAGCAAGAGTAGCTAACAACAAGTAAACAATCAAACCAACAGTCAACTAAACAGCTTTGATCATGCATTCAACAAGATTTACTCTAGGAAATGTAGCATGCATTTGACAAATTCAGGTGAACAAAAATCAGAACTTTAAAACCTTTTGTAGTAATCCATTAGGAAGAAGAGGAGTGCTGAACTCTCTTACCCTAGTGATAACCACCACCTTATCACTAGATCATCTAATCAATCATCAAAAACAGCTACTATTCACTAGAAATCATCAAAATGGCTTGGAATCTTCAATAAGGCTAATATCTGAACTGCAATCACTCAAACAGCTACCAAACTTCTTCAAATTCAGTTATGATCATGCAATGATCATAACAAACTAAATTCAGCAACTCAATGATCAAGAAGGAGCAAGGAATGAACAGTAGATTGAATATGAGATTTGGCGGGAAAAGTAGAATTCAAATTTTATTCAATGAAAGTTGTTACAAAGCTGTTGAAAAGCTACTAACTAACTAACTAACTCAAGAGTTTGTCAGACTCTTGAGTAGTTAGGGTAAAAAGGAAGGAAAATGAGAGGAAATTGAGAAGTGTGTGTTTTTACAAAATTTAACTACTCTTTACAAATGAGGACTAGCAGGCTATTTATAGACATGAAGAGGAAGTTTGTTGGGGATGATGACGTGTTGAGACCAATCCCAGGTCTCCACGTGGCATGATTCTATAAAACTCATCTTCAAGGTATGAACACCAATTGGGGTTTTCTTCTTGAGTGGATCTCATGTTAATTGGTTGATACCATTGTGTTCGTCTCTTCAAAATAAGCACTTTTGGTGTTTACATCTTTTCATGAAATTGATTGTAGCTCAAAAACGATCCTGGTAATTTTTTTGAAGCTTGAAGAAGATACGTGGCACATTCTGATTGGTTGAATAAGGGTCACACGGATCCAACTGTTAGGATATGGTAATTAATTTTGGCGGCTGCTAGTGGATATTAATTACCCTTAGGTGGCAATCCGTGTGCCACTTATTCTCTCTTCTTATTGGCTAGAATTTGTTTCACATGGATCAAACTTGTAAACTTCCAACTTTGGCAGTTTGAGCCCTTGTACTTTGGCTGATTATATTTAAGGCTTGTAACTTTATTTCTTTGACACTTTTAGTCCTCCAAACTTCATCTTTGAGCAGAATTGATCCTTTGACTTTGTTAACTTGATAGTTGACCAATTTTGACTTTGATCTTGACTTTTTACAATATTTGCACTTTAGTCCTTCAACTTTGGCAATTTGTCAAGATAGGTCCTTGTACTTCAAAGTCTTGTCACTTTTGATCTTTCTTTGTCTTTTCATCCATTTGAGCTTGATTTTTCTTTGTTTGCTTGAAAATGTATCCTTTTACCTACACAAGTGTACACAAACACAAACATACCACATAATATTGTTTTTGCAAGATAAATTGGTATTTTGCTTCATGTTTTAGGGTTATTTGTTGATAAAAGGATATGAGTTTAAGCTCATATCAAATCCCCTACACTTGAACATTGTCATGTCCTCATGCAATATTATATATTAAAGCTCAAATTTACATTCCCCTCATAATTAATCCACCTTGGCCATATGAGATGCATCTACACTACTCTAAACTACATGATGCATGATTTTGATTTTTAATAATGCAATGAACAAAGTACAATTCTATCTATATCTTTTTGATTTTTTTTGAAATGGTTTTGATGGAATTAACTCATAAAGAAATCAATGACTTAGATTAGGGCTTGGGTACCATGGACATTTATCACCCTCAAGTTTCACTTTCCCCATACCAAGCTTAAAAATAGGATCATTGCATTCACATGTAAAAAGTGCATCAACTTATTCATGACAATTAAATGTGGAACCGGTTATTATTTGAGCAAATTTCTTGTGGGCAAATTTGTCATTTATTCAAGTGTGAAATATAAGAAGTGTAAAATCCAAAAATAAGGAAGCACGGTTTTAATCCTAAGTAATCCTCTCATCCATTACTTGAAAAACCGCTCACAATTAATACAAGTCCGTTTCAAGAATAATAAGTCATTCGCCTTATGTGTAAAATCCTCATGTCATGCTTTCATAAGTAGCTACACACTCGCTAAGGAAAGAAAAATAAAACTCACGCAATAATTTACATCCGCCATCTTTTTGAGACTTTAGATCTTCAACCCCGCAACCCGTCAAGGTAATATTGGATTGGAGCAATCTATTGAATCCCCGCAACCCGTCAAGGTAATATTGGAACTCAATAGTCACTATAATTAACACCACACTGCCCCTCTTGGGAGTCTTGTATTATTTTTTTTATTTTTTTTTTCTAGCCACTCATTTTTTTTTCATAAGCCGCTCTTATTTTTCTTTATTCCTCACAAAGAAATTTCAAAAGAATAAAAGGAAAAACACCCGCTAAATATTGACCATGACATAAGTCTTGTACACATAAAACGTTCTAACTTAGAATCTTAAAACGTACTTATATCAACCATGAATGATTAGACAAAAATGCATAAGAGATTACAAACCAATTAAAACCGTTCTTGATTATTTATTAACAATTATATACATGCGAAAAAAATAGAGGTAAAGAAGAGAAGGGTTTAGCCACAAGTAACTATCATGAAGTTTATCTAGCCCTTTTATACTTGCTTCAACTCTATCATTTCCCATTCTCCACAAATTTAAAATCTCAAATAATGGGATTGGTGGATGCTTAGCCTAATAGACCAATGAAGGACTACATGGTTAAGGATACTAGCTAGAGAGTGCTAAGATAAGCAAACTCGGGTTGAGTCAAAATATCCATGGCGGGCCTAATATGTCAAAGAAATCTAAATTTGTTAAACCATGTTTTTATTATATTTTTTCCTTTTTATATATTTTTGATGAAACATAAAAGAAAAGATATATACAATGCAAATGTGTTATGCAAAATGATTGATGCAAAAATTATGAATGCATATTTTTGGTGGCCAAAGTAGATCAAAAAGTTGAAAAATGTTTGAAAATTTAATTTTTCATGTTATCATGCAAGACAATGACAAGTTCTAGGTAAGGTCACTTCGATAGAAGACCCCCCTACACTTAAGCTAAACATTGTCCTCAATGTTTAAGAGCATGGAAGTATAAAAACTTCCCCTACACTTATGACAATGAATAGACTTTGCTTAACCCAAGTTAAGGAAAGGACAACTATTAGTGAAATCATGTTTAAGCACAAGGTGTCAATGAAAAATCACTATAGTAACGAAGTGAACCGGATACAAGGGCCTCCTCCATAAGCTCCAAAGCATGAGATGAGTGAGCAACCCTACAAACAATCACGAAGACAAAAGAAGGTCTCCCCTACACTTATCTCCAAGTCTATACCTTTATTTCTAACCTACAACACTCTAAACCTAGTTATACGATGCTTGAGTTAAGGAGTCTCTAGCTCGACTCGTCCCTCAATGAATTAATTCATGGGGAAAATGGGGATCTCTTGGACCATTTCAATGGAAATGTCCTCCCCAAAGTAATACTTAACACAGTGACCATTCACTTTAAAATTTGGACCATCGGGTTGGGACAACTCAAGAGTTCCATAGGGAAACACTTGAGTAATAGTGAATGGACCGGACCATCTCGACTTAAGCTTGCCCGCAAAAAGTTTCAATCTTGAGTTAAAGAGGAGAACCGGCTCTCCAACTTTGAACTCACGATTCTTGATCTTAGCATCATGCAATTTCTTATTCTTTTCCTTGTAAAGCAAAGAATTCTCATAGGCATTGGCTCTTAATTCATCCATCTCATTGAGTTGATCTTTCCTATGTGAACCGGCTTGGTTTAAATCAAAATTAGCCCACTTGAGAGCCCAAGATGCCTTATGTTCTATCAAATGGGAGGTGGCACGCTTTTCCATAGACAAGCCTATAAGGAGTACAACCAATTGGTGTTTTAAAAGCCGTCCTAAACGCCCACAAAGCATCATCAAGCTTATCCGACCAAGAATCTCGATGCTCTCCCACCGTTCTCTCTAAAATTCTCTTTAAACCACGATTTGTGACCTCGGTTTGACCATTTGTTTGAGGGTGATACGCGGTAGAAAGTCTATGATTCACTCCATATTTCTTCATAACTTTCGTGAATTGATCATTACAAAAGTGCGTACCACGATCACTTATGATGGCCCGAGGTACACCAAATCTAGCAAACAATTGTTTCAAAAACTTCACAACCACTCTAGCATCATTGGTAGGTAAGGCTTTAGCCTCCACCCATTTAGACACATAATCCACCGCCACAAGTATATACTTGTTTCCCTTAGAGGATGGAAAAGGTCCCATGAAATCAATGCCCCATACATCAAATATCTCACACTCTTGGATAAAATTTTGTGGCATCTCATCACGTTGTGTAACTTTTCCTTGTCTTTGACACACATCACAAAATTTCACCATTTCATGGGCATCTTTGTAAATGGAAGGCCAATAGTAACCCGAATCAAAGACTTTCTTGGCGGTGTAGTTAGGCCCAAAGTGTCCACCCGTAAGTCCTTTATGACACGCCTCTAAGATCTTAAATGCCTCGGGCCCATCTACACACCGTCTAATGATTTGGTCCGCACATTTCCTAAAAAGATATGGATCATCCCAAAAGTAATACCTAGCTTCCTTAAGAAACTTCTTCTTTTGTTGATAAGTAAGACCCTCAATAAGCACATTGCCCACAAGATAGTTTGCGATATCCGCAAACCAAGGTGTGGCATCCTCTTGGGAAGAGATAGACATGAGCTCCTCTAATGGAAAGGATTCATTAATTTCTTGGTGTGGTAAATCTCCTTGAAAAGGATGCTCAAGTCTACTCAAATGATCCGCCGCTAAATTCTCGGCCCCTTTCTTATCACGAATCTCTATTTTAAACTCTTGAAGCAACAAAACCCATCTCAAAAGCCTAGGCTTAGCATCTTGTTTTGTCATAAGATACTTGAGAGCGGAATGATCCGTATACACTATGGTTTTGGAAAGCACAAGATATGGTCTAAACTTCTCAAAAGCATATACTATAGCAAGCAACTCTTTTTCCGTGGTAGTGTAATGAAGTTGTGCACCGGTCATGGTTTTACTCGCATAGTGTATAGGTTGAAAATGCTTATTAACTCGTTGTCCTAAGACGGCCCCCACCGCATAATCAATAGCGTCACACATAAGCTCAAAAGGTAATTCCCAATTTGGAGAAACCAAAACGGGAGCCTTAGTCAATTTTTCCTTAAGAGTCTCAAAAGAGTCTAAACAATCTTGGTTAAAAATGAAAGGAGCCTCTTTCTCCAAGAGGTGAGTCATCGTTCTAGCTATCTTAGAAAAATCTTGTATAAAGCGCCTATAAAATCCCGCATGACCTAAGAAACTCCTCACACCTTTAACCGAGGTGGGTGGGGGAAGCTTAGCAATCACATCAATTTTAGCTCGATCAACTTCTAATCCCTTGTTGGATATCTTGTGTCCTAAAACAATCCCCTTTTTCACCATAAAATGACATTTATCCCAATTAAGCACCAAACGTGTTTCCTCACAACGCTTAAGCATCCTTTCAAGATTGGTGAGACATGAGCTAAATGAATTTCCAAAGACGGAAAAGTCATCCATAAAAACCTCCATGGTTTGCTCTATCATGTCATGGAAAATCGCCATCATGCATCTTTGAAACGTCCCCGGTGCATTACATAAGCCAAAAGGCATCCTCTTGTAAGCAAATGTACCGTATGGACAAGTGAATGTGGTCTTTTCTTGATCCTTAGGGTCAATTGGTATTTGAAAATAACCCGAAAAGCCATCAAGAAAACAATAGTACTCATTTCCCGCTAAGCGTTCAAGCATTTGATCCATAAAAGGAAGCGGGAAATGGTATTTCCTAGTTGCCTCATTGAGTTTTCTATAATCAATGCAAACTCTCCAACCGGTCACAAGTCTCGTGGGAATAAGCTCATTGTTCTCATTAGGCACCACGGTGATTCCACCCTTCTTTGGAACACAATGAACCGGGCTAACCCATGGAGAGTCGGAAATGGGATAAATCATACCCGCGTCTAAGAGTTTAATCACTTCCTTCTTAATAACCTCATGGATTTTTGGGTTAACTCTCCTTTGGTTTTGAATGGCGGGTTTATAGTCATCCTCCATAAGGATTTTGTGTGTACAAAAATGTGGATCAATTCCCCTTATGTCGGATATTTTCCATGCTAAAGCTTTCTTATGTTTCTTAAGAACTTCAATAAGTTGCTTCTTCTCATCCTCTTTCAACTCTTTAGCAATGATCACCGGTAATTGGTCTTTGCCCTCTAAGAAAGCATACTCTAAGTGGGATGGAAGGTCCTTAAGTTCAATGGGATGTGGACTCTCTATGGAAGGTTTTACTATGGAAGGTTCCTCAATGGTAGTCTCTTGTGGAATAGGAGAAAGAATAGGGTCCTCATTGAGCAACTTTTGGATTGTAAGAATATCTTCTTCCCAATTGATGGGAGAATCATCATCACCAAGAAAGTTTGACTCAAATTCCTCCAAGAGGAAATCACTCTCTCCAAAAGGTGTTAAAGAGGGAGCAATTGAGGCCACGGTTTCAACATGGGGCATCTCATCACTAGTACTCTTGCAAGCATCATGAAAGTGTTCATTACACACTTCATCTAGCACATCAACAATGTTAATAGTCTCACAAGGTCTAGACTCCTTAACCTCTTTCCTATCACAAAATTTCCCTAACTTAAACACCACTCTCTCATCTTCTACTCTCATAATTAATTCTCCTTCCGCCACATCTATCAAGGTACGACCCGTTCTCAAAAACGGTCTACCAACAATCAAAGGCACTCTAGGATCCATGTCATAATCAACCACTACAAAGTCGGCCGGAAAGGTAAACTTATCCACACCTACAAACACATCTTCCGTTATACCTACGGGGTGAGCTATGGTTCGGTTGGCTAGTTCAAGAGTCATCCTAGTGGGAGTGAGCTCGGGAAGAGATAGTTGTTTCCAAACCGATAAAGGCATGAGGTTTATGCTCGCCCCTAGATCCGCCAAAGCCATGCAATTTTCAACACCGGGAAAATTACAAGGTATCAAGAAGCGCCCCGGATCTCCAAGTTTTGTTGGTAAGGTTTTAAGTAACACCGCGGAACAATTTTCATTAAGGGATGTGTTGGGCAAATCAACCAATTTTTCTTTGTTTGAGAGCAAATCCTTGAACATCTTAGCAAACTTTGGCATATAAGCAAGAGCTTCCGCAAAGGATATATTGATATTGAGTTGCTTGAACATCTTAAGAAATTGGAGACTTGGATGTCATCCTTGTTCTTTAACTTGTCCTTTTTCAACCTTGAAGGATATGGAAGAGTAGGTTTTGGTGTAGGTGGAATAGGTGTTGTAGTGGAAGATTTGTCTTTGTGAGCTTCTTCATTGGGAAGTGTGGAAGGTAAAGTAGAAGTATGAATAGGTTGAGAAGGTGAGTTTGAGTGAATAGGAACATTTTTAGGAGGTGAAGTAGAAGTAGAAGGCTTGTCACAAGTAGGAGCACAAGTGGGTTGAACAATAGTAGGTTTAGGAGGTGAAGGATCCTTTGTTGTTGTTCCACTCCTTGTTGTAATGGCATTGACATTGGCCCTAGGGTTTGTTTGTGTGTTGGAAGGTAAAGCCCCTTGTGGTCTTCGATTTAATGCCACCAAAACCCTATTGATTTGGTCATTCATTTTCTTCTCCATAGATTGGAACTTCCTTTCATTCTCTTGATTCATTTTTTGCAAGAGATCCATTGTGTTATAATCTTGTGGCACATAACCTTGAAAACCTTGAGGTTGGAAAGGTGAAGGTTGGGCATTAAATCCTTGATTTGGTGGATAAAAGGTATTTGCTTGAGGTTGAAATTGATTTGGTGCCTTGTAGTTATTTCCTTGATAAGTTGGTCTTTGCCCTTGATTCTTTGGTAAAATTGGAGGTGGATTTTGTTGAATTTGGGTGGGTGGTTGGGGTGGGAATCCGGGTGGAGTAAGGTAGTTTTGGGACTTGTAAGAAAGGTTATTTGGATTGATATTTGGCTTGAAGTGTTCACGATGTTCCTCTTGGTAAGCATAGCATTCCCCTTGATACACTTGCACCTTATCACATTGTTCATAAGAATGGGGACCTCCACAAGTAACACAAGAAAGAGTAATGGCATTCACATTATTTGAAGAATTGTTCAATGACATGGTCTTAAAAGCTTGAAGCATTTCTTGTTGTACTTTCAAATTCCTCTCACTATCTCTATCCATCCTTTGAAAAATCTCTTGTTGAAACTTGAGGAGTTGGTTGTCACAAGGAATTTGAGAATTGTTTTGGATAACATGAACCCTTTCTTCAAATTGATTGTTTGGTTGAACCATTGCTTTAGTCTCAATGATGTCCAAAGCCTCTTGGTAGGTTTTAAGAAGAATATTTCCTCCCGTGGAAGCATTGAGTGAATCTTGGTGGTGAGATTTAAGGCTATTATAGAAGAGATTGATTTGGTGAATATGATCCAATCCATGATTAGGGCATCTCCTCAATAACTCACTATACTCTTCCCAAGCATCACTAAAGGATTGACTAGGTTTTTGTTGAAAGCCTATAATTAAAGTCCTCAAAGCCATAGTCTTATGTGGAGGAAAGAACTTGTTCAAAAACTTAGTGGTGAAACCATCCCATGTGGTGATACTATCGGGTGGTTGGGTGTCTAACCAATGCTTAGCGAGTCCCTCTAGGGAAAATGACACTAACATCAACCTAATCACCTCATGTGGAACTCCATTATGCTTAATGGTATTGCAAAGAGAAAGGAATCTCTTAAGGTGAGCATGAGGATCCTCATTCTTGTTACCAAAGAAAGGTGATTGTGAAACCATAGTGATCATAGATGTATGTAGCTCAAATGTGTTTGCGGGAAAGTCGGGAATCTTAATAGCACTAGCATATCCATGAATATTGGTTTGCATACGTTCCAACAAAGAGCGATTATCAATAGCCATGGCTTCTTGTGGTGGAGGAGTCAAAGCACGATTCTCGTGATCGGCTTGGTGGACGGTGGTGGTCTTACTTTTTCTCTTTTTCTTCCTTTTCGGAGGAAGAGGTTGTACACCAATCGGTATTTGTGCACGCCCGCGAGTGAGCATGCAACTCAATACGAGGAATTAGAGATAAACTCTCGTGTGACTTTGAAGAGAAATGGATTATCCTCTTCGAGTTTCAATATTAAATATCCACAAGAAAATAACAATATACGTATTTACTACTTGGGTGCAAGACCCTCAATGAAGCCTTCCTTCTTAGAATACTTACAAGTGAACGGGGGGTTAGGTGGCACGAAGCACTTAAGTACCTATTGACCCTTAGATGGCATTTTATAGCACATCGCCTTTCTATTCACTTAAATGTTCGTATTCTTCGAATTATTGCTTATTGAGAGTATTTAACTATTCTTGCTTTATTTTGTTTGATCGATACACGTGTCAAGGACCGGAACGCCCCTCAACACGGTGTATTGCCTCGGCAATACTTATGGAAGATATGTAGATTGGTTGTTCTTATACGTATACGTATTTACTTATAATAATATATGGAAAATATTTTTGTATTTATGAGTTTTTTAAGAGAAAATACTATATGTACATAAAAACCGAGAGAATCCAATAATATATATTTTTGGGTGCAATCTCTTAGGAAAAAGATTGCCTTTTTGGATTTTTTAATTTTTTTGTTCAATTCTTTAGAAAAAGAATTGTTTTGTTAATTTTTTAGTTTTTATATATTTTTATATTTTTATATTTTTGATTTTTTTATTTGTTTTTTATTTATGATACGTAAAAATAACGTTCACAAGGTGAACGGATCCCAAAAACCAATGAAAACCGTCAATCGATAGTCTCTCGTAAAGTCAAAGAACCGGCAGCGGCGCCATTTGAAATTGTGTATAATGCAGTTCGTTTTTTCTCAGTTCTTGCTAATTGAAAGTCCAACCAATATCGGGTTTCGTTTAGTGTAGTTGTCTTCTCAGCTCGATTCGAATTGATATAACGTTTTTAAGCTCGACTTAATTGTTTTTGGTTAAAAAGACTTGTTTGGTATTCTATGTCTAATTTGCAAGAAGCAAGTAAAAAGGTAAAAATATTCTATAAACTACGTATACGTACTAACCTAAAAACATATTGCAAATACACATTTAAATGCACAAATGTAAAAAAAATGAAAAATACAAATTTACACTACTAATGAAAAATACAAATTTTATAAAAACTACAAATTAAATTCTACTAATGAAAATAAAACTGCTAAAGTCTAATTAGCCAAAATACAAAGTGAAGCCCAACAAAAAGTTACCAACAAAGCTGACTAACAAACAGGGACTTATTTTGTAACCAACTTAACAAATCACTGTTCATCTAAAACTAACGAATTGGACTGTGAGTGTAATAGTAACATACAAAATGAAGGACTGAAACTGCCACTTAACAAAACTTATGCCAATTGACACAAACAAACAGACTTACATCAGATTGCTCAAAGATGTAAACTTCCAAATCAATTTACTATTATGACTTCTACTATCACAATACTTTTGATAAGCTGATATGTAAATTCAGGACACCTAAAATTTACAAAATAAAACTTCAAAAACAATATCCTAACCAATACAGTAGACTAACACATAACAAATCAAACACAGGTTTACACATTTCAAATTCAAAAGCTGATAATTCAATTTGTTAGCTGTGATATGTGAGTGGACTCGAAAATGCTTATCCAATACTCAAGTTTATAGAAAATGCAGAAAAATCAGGATATAAAAGATGGCTAATTGCACGAATTAAAGTGTAACTCGGAACCAATTTTCAGTCTTATACAATCAAATAACGAACAGCAACTTGCGAACAAAATTACTCTAAGACAGAAAGCTATCAGATTAAACTAACGTGCTTGTAGGAAATAAAATGGTGCTTGACCTGAATACATCCAGGCCTGTCCGTTGTGGAAGAGTAGCGCGGCGCTGAGCCGGCTTTTACTAATCTTGATCTACGGCTAAAACAAACCAGTCAACCTGCTGAACTCAACTGGTTGCACCAGCAAATCCAAACAGACTGCAAATCTGATAACCTGCAAAATTTAAACAAAGCAAAGAAAAAACTGGACGAAATCTATCTCCTCAAATTTGCTTGCTACAGTACCTGTAAATTTCAAACTAATTTCCTACACGGATATCAAAATCAGCAAATCTGGACTCACATCAAACCAACAATTAAACTTCGTATTTATATTGCTCGAATTATACACTAAAAACCTGTATTTAAAAAAAACTGAACTTATACAATCTAAATCAGCTTTAATCAACAATTTTCGCAATCAATTAACAATCTATCTTATCAGCTTATGACAAACTAACTCAACTAACTAAACTAAATCATTAACTGATTCAACAGAAAACTCTTTTTTAAAACAGAATCACGAGAGTTGACTTTAAAGTTCTACTGACTGAAATCAAACAGAAATTTAGCAAAGCCATCTGAACTGATCCATTATCTCAAAGTATCGCAAGAACAAAACTGAAAAATCAATCGGTAAATCATGAACAGTAACTCTATCGTATGATTATTAACATAACATTCTATAACTTTTTAAACACTAAACAGGAAAAGATGAGAAAGAAGAAAATATATGAAGCTTTTAAAGATTCATTAATGGAAGAAAACTAGATTCGGTTACAAAAGTTTAAACTGAAAAAACAGAGTTTGTTACAAAAGCTTTAACTAACTAGTCCTATCTAACTAACTATGTGTAAAAACACCTAAGCTCACCCCTTGAAATGAGAGCTTCGTCTTCTATTTATAGCCGTCGAGAGGATTGGAGTAGAGGTCTTGATGACGTGTTTCATCAAATCACTTGATGACACGTGTAAAATACGAGGATAAATCGAACTCGTTCTTCATCATCTTCCAATTTGGGGTTTTCTTCATCTTACTTCCTTGATCAAATTAATTGTCACCATCTTGTAGAGGAGAAGGAGAGGAGCGTTTTTCCTTCTTTACTCTTCTTCTGAATCTTCTTCGATCGTTCATGATTTGCGATTGCAGGTCTTGGGATGAAAGAGATAAAAATCGTCTTTCTCTCTCTATTCACGTTGAAGAAGACGACTTTGGTGTGTGTGTTATTTTTGACCAGTCTTTTGGTCAATGGACCAAGTTAATAATAAACTTTCTTCCTTATTTGCCATTTGGTCCTCCCACTTTTCACTTCTATTCAAATGTTTTAAAACCTTTTAAGTAAATTCCTTTTCATCCTTTTCTTTGTAGAAACTTGCAAGTTCATCCCTTGATCTTTAATAATATGGCATGATTGGTCCTTGAATCATCTTTTCGTCTTTTTCTTCGTCTTTTATCATGAAAATCCCTTGAAAACGTGTATTAGCTCCAAATTGTATCTTGTTACGTGAAAACACATAAAACACAAATACACGCATAATTCTGATATTTTACAGTTTAATATAAGGTATTTGACAGTGTTTTGAGTGGTTTTTGGATCATTATTGATGAGTGTTTTCACACTTATCAACTCCCCTCCACTTGACCATTGCCATGTCCTCATGCAATGCAGCATTTCAAAGCACCAAGTTATACTTTTCTCATAATTAACCAACCTTGGCCATTATGATTTAATAAACTAAACTATACTACATGATGAATGGTTTTGAATATTTACAATGCAATGCAAAAGAATCAATTCTATTTATATTTTTTTGGATTTTTCATAAATGGTTTTGATGGAAATAACTCATAAAGAAATCAATGACTTGGATTAGGGCTTGGGTACCATGGACATTTATCACCCTCAAGTTTCACTTTCCCCATACCAAGCTTAAAAATGGGATCATTGTATTCACAAGTAAAAAGTGCATCAACTTATTCATGACAATTAAATGTGGAACCGGTTATTATTTGAGCAAATTGCTTGTGGGCAAATTTGTCATTTATTCAAGTGTGAAGTATAAGAAGTGTAAAATCCAAAAATAAGGAAGCACGATTTTAATCCTAAGTAATCCTCTCATCCATTACTTGAAAAACCGCTCAAAATTAATACAAGTCCGTTTCAAGAGTAATAAGTCATTCGCCTTATGTGTAAAATCCTCATGTCATGCTTTCATAAGTAGCTACACACTCGCTAAGGAAAGAAAAATAAAACTCGCGCAATAATTTACATCCGCCATCTTTTTGAGACTTTGGATCTTCAACCCCGCAACCCGTCAAGGTAATATTGGATTGGAGCAATCTATTGAATCCCCGCAACCCTTCAAGGTAATATTGGAACTCAATAGTCACTATAATTAACACCACACTGCCCCTCTTGGGAGTCTTGTATTATCATCATTTTTTTTTCTTTTCTTTTTTTTCTTTCTTTTTTTTTCTAGCCACTCATTTTTTTTATAAGCCGCTCTTATTTTTCTTTATTCCTCACTAAGAAGTTTGAAAAGAATAAAAGGGAAAACACCCGCTAAATATTGAGCATGACATAAGTCTAGTACACATAAAACGTTCTAACTTAGAATCTTAAGACGTACTTATATCAACCATGAATGATTAAACAAAAATGCATAAGAGATTACAAACCAATTAAAATCGTTCTTGATTATTTATTAACAATTATATACATGCGAAGAAAATAGAGGTAAAGAAGAGAAGGGTTTAGCCACAAGTAATTATCATGAAGTTTATCTAGCCCTTTTACACTTGCTTCAACTCTATCATTTCCCATTCTCCACAAATTTAAAATCTCAAATAATGAGATTGGTGGATGCTTAGCCTAATAGACCAATGAAGGTCTACATGGTTAAGGATACTAGCTAGAGAATGCTTAGATAAGCAAACTCGGGTTGAGTCAAAATATCTATGGTGGGCCTAATATGTCAAAGAAGTCTAAATTCGTTAAAACCATGTTTTTATTATATTTTTTTTTTCTTTTTATATATTTTGATGAAAAGTAAAAGAAGAAATATATACAATGCAAATGTGATATGCAAATGAAAAATGATTGATGCAAAAATTATGAATGCATATTTTTGGTGGCCATAGTAGATCAAAAATTTGAAAAATGTTTGAAAAATTAATTTCCAAGTTATCATGAAGTTAAGGCAATGGTCTAGGTAAGGTCACTTCGATAGAAGTCTCCCCTACACTTAAGATAAACATTGTCCTCAATGTTTAAGAGTATTGGAGTAAACTCCCCTACACTTATTACATTGATTACTTTGCTTAACTCGAGTTAAGGAAGAGACAACTAAAGGGTATTCATTTTAAGCACAAATGTTTTGAATATCACAATAGCAAAATCTAATCGAAGTGAACCAGATACACGGGCCTCCTCCATAAGCTCCAAGCATGAAATGTGAGCGAGCAACCCTTGAAACAAACACCAAAAAATGAAGAAAGGCCACCCCTCCACTTCAACTCTACTATAACATCCTTTTAATTAAACCTAACCTATTGAAAATCTACTCTACGTTTTCTAACCTAGTTATTCAATGCTTGAGTTTTTTTAACCCTAAGTCGCTAGCTCGACTCGGCCCCGAATTAAGTTGTCCTTGGGGAAACCATCATGGAGAGTAAAAGATTTACCCTCTTAGGAAAAACTCTCCATGATAAGGTAAAACAAGTTCTTAAGTACGCAAAACCCCATAAGTATCCCCCAGGATCAAATACATAATTGCCCTCCCAAGAATAGCACATCCCAAAAGTGGACTTCTTAATCAATGGTGAGGTGAGTGAGGTTTCTTTGTTTATGATTCTTTCCCTTAAGTGTCCCATAAGATGATAAGGTGATACTTTAAAGTTTCCCACAAGTTTTCCTTTTAATGCATCAAGCGGATACTGAGTTGGCTCAACATTCTCTATACCAGGATCAAAAATCTTTTGCTTCATGGGAAAATAACAAGTGGTGGGAGCCTTTGAAGATTCTCCTTGATACTTCACATCATGAGAGAAAGGTTATGGAGTAATAAGGGTCATCACACTTGTAGAAGAAACCACCATTTCTTTCTTGTTCTTAGAAAACTCCTCATCAAAAACATCCTCATATGGTGACATAAAGAATCTCTCCAACTCAACATCCAAATGATACAAGTCACTATCATCTTGAAATTTCTCAAATATTGGTTCATCAAGTGAAAGCTCAAAGAGATTGTGTGAATTGGTTTGTAAGAAAGGTGGTGAAATAAGTGAAGCATTTTGGTTTTGAGGTGTTTCACAAGGTGTGTAAGAAGGAGTAATAAGTGAAGGTTCATGAGAAGGTTGAGTGGGAATGGAATCTCCATAAAGCAATCTTTCTATTTCACGAATATCCTCATCCCAATTTGAAGAAGATGTATCAATCACAATATCATCCCTCTTAAGATAATCTTCAATTTGTTTATCTATCAATTCATCCTCACTAAGCAATCTTTCAATCTCAAAAACCTTATCACTCTCATCAATGATAGAACCCTCCTCATCATGATAATCATCATAGATTGGCATATCAAGTATTGGTGTTTCAAAAGGTATCTCCTCAAAACTCAAGGTAGTGTAATCATCAAAGAATAGAGGCTCAAAAATGGAGAACTCATCATCACTATATTCATCATAAATTGGTGTATCAAAAAGAGGTGGTTCATCATAACTAGAATCCTCATTTGCTTCCTCATCTGTGTTGTAAATATGATTCAAATATCCAAAATGAAATTGTTGGGATTCATGAATATTCAATGAGGAAGTAATGGAGGATATTGTCTCAACATAAGGAAGATCATATTCACCACTCTTACAAGCTTCATGAAAGTATTCATTACACACTTCATCAAGAATATCAACGTGATTCACCTCTTTATCAAGAATATCAACATGCTTAACCGTCTCGGTCTCATTGGATTTCTTAGACAATTTTCCCATGTTAAACACAATCTTTTTATCTTCCACCCTCATAATAAGTTCCCCCTCCGCCACATCAATAAGAGTACGACCCGTCCTCAAAAAGGGTCTACCAACAATAAGAGGAACTCTCGGGTCCATATCATAATCAACCACTACAAAATCCGCGGGAAAGGTAAACTTATCAACCCCTACAAACACATCCTCCGCTATGCCTACCGGATAAGCTATGGTACGGTTAGCTAACTCAAGTGTCATCCTAGTAGGTGTGAGCTCGGGAAGTGAAAGTCTTTTCCAAAGCGATAATGGCATGAGATTGATACTTGCCCCAAGATCCGCTAGTGCCATGCAATTTTCCACCCCAGGAAAATTACAAGGTATCAAGAAGCGCCCAGGATCTCCAAGTTTTGTTGGTAAGGTTTTAAGTAGTACGGCGGAACAATTTTCATTAAGGGATGTGTTAGGCAAGTCCACCAATTTTTCCTTGTTGGAAAGGAGATCTTTGAACATCTTAGCAAATTTTGGCATATATGCAAGAGCTTCCGCAAAGGAGATGTTTATGTTAAGTTTCTTGAACATCCTCAAAAAATTGGAGACTTGTATATCATCCTTGTTTTTCAATTTGTCCTTTCTCAATCTTGAAGGGTAAGGAAGGTTTGGTTTTGGTGTAGGTGGAGTAGGTGTTGTAGTGGAAAATTTGTCTTTGTTAGCTTCTTCATTGGGAGTTGTGGAAGGTAAAGGAGAAGTGGGAATAGGTTGAGAAGGTATGTTTGATTGGATAGGAGCATTTTGAGGTGGTGAAATAGAGGTAGAAGGTTCGTCACAAGTAGGAACAAAAGTGGGTGGAACAATAGGAGGTTTAGGAGGTGAAGGATCCTTTGTTGTCTTTCCACTTCTTGTTGTAATAGCATTGACATTTGCCCTTGGATTTGTTTGTGTGTTAGAATGTAAAGCCCCTTGTGGTCTTTGATTATAAAGCATCATAAACTTCTTATTTGTGTCTTCATGCATTTCTCTCATTCTTCTCTCATGAGCTTCATTCATTTCTCTTAATCTCTTCTCATTAAGTTGGAACCTCCTTTCATTCTCTTGATTCATTTTGTGAAAAAACTCAATTGTGTTATAATCTTGTGGCACATTTCCTTGAAAACCTTGGGGTTGGAAAGGTAGTGGTTGAAATCCTTGATTGGGGGGATGAAAATTATTTCCTTGATCTTGAAAGGTGTTGGGTGCTTTGTAATTGTTCCCTTGGTAAGCATAACACTCCCTTTGATAGCCTTGAACTTTATCACATTGTTGGTAGGAATGGGGACCTCCACAAGTCTCACATGAAAGAGCAATAGTATTCACATCATTGGTGGAATTCTTGTTCAAAAAGAGTTCACAAAATTTCATGAGTGTGTTGGTCATAGTATCAAGCTTTTGAGAGATCATGTTTTCGATTTGAGGAGTAACACTCTCTTGCACCACATGGACTCTCTCATCAAATTGTGTGTTATCTTGCACCATCGATTTGTTCTCAATAATGTCCCAAGCTTCTTGAAAGGATTTAGAGAAAATATTTCCACCCGCGGAAGAGTTGAGTGAATCTTGGTGGTGTGGTCTTAATCCATTATAGAAAGTGTTGAGTTGGTGAACCTCATCGAATCCATGATTTGGACATTTCCTCAATAACTCCTTGAAATTTTCCCAAGCCTCACTAAATGTTTGATCATTCCTTTGTTGAAAACCAATAATTAACTTTCTCAAAGCCGTAGTTCTTGATAGAGGAAAGAACTAGTTCAAAAACTTCCTCCTTAAATCCTCCCAAGTGAAAATGCTCATAGATGGTTGCCTATCATACCAATTTTTAGCAAGACCCTCTAAGGAGAATGGGAATAGGATCATCTTAATGGCATCAGGAGGGACCCCATTATACTTAAGTGTATTGCAAAGTAACAAGAACCTCTTAATATGGTCGTGGGGGTCATCTATGGATCTCCCTAAGAAGGGGCTAGAAGAAACCAAAGTGATCATGTGTGTATTAAGCTCAAAAGTCTGTGCGGTTATTTCAGGTATAACGATGGCGTCGGCATTTCCCTCTACTTTCGATTGGAGAATCTCCATAATAGGACGTTGATCCATGGCTACAAAATGGTCGAATGTATATACAAGTGAAATGACGTCTAAAAGCTTCCTCGGGGAAGGAAGTAATACACCAAAGGTGGTATGTTTACACGCGTGCGAGTACACGTGTAAGTAAACACGAGGAATGAGGGAGTAGCCCTCGGTCGACTTTTGAGAGAGAAGAGATTATCTCCCTCGAAGTTCGATATGAAATATCCACAAGAAAGTATATATATAATTACTACTTGGGTGCAAGACCTCCAATAAAGCCTTCCTTCTTAGAATACGCACTAGTGAACGGGGGGTTAGGTGGCGCGAAGCACTTAAGTACCTATTAACCCTTAGACGGCATTTTATAGCACGTCGCCTTTCTATTCACTTTGTAGTTTGTATTCTTCGAATTATTGCCTATTGGAAGTATTTATCTATTCTTGCTTAATTAAATTGGATCGATACGCGTGTCAAGGACCGGAACGCCCCTCAACACGGTGTATTGCCTCGGCAATACTTATGGAGATATGTAACTTGGTTGTTCGTATCTACGTATACTTATTTACATATAATAATATATCAAAAATATTTTTGTATTTATTTGATTTTTTAAGAAAAATACTATATGTACGTAAAAAGCGATGAAAACGATATAATATATTTTTTTTTGTTGTAATCTTTTAGGAAAAAGATTACTTTTTGGATTTTTTATTTTTTTGGTTCAATTCTTTAGGAAAAGAATTGATTTTATGATTTTTTATTTTTTTGTATTTTTATCTTTTTGATTTTTTTATGTTTTTGATTTATAATACGTAAAAATAACGTTCACAAAGTGAACGGATCCCAAAATCCAATCGTCTCACTCGAAATCGTTAATCTTCACGAAAAGAACCGGCAGCGGCGCCATTTAATATTTCGTTTTTTAGTGTAGTTGTCTTCTCAGCTCGATTCGAATTGATATAACGTTTTTAAGCTCGACTTAATTGTTTTTGGTTATAAAGACTTGTTTGGTATTCTATGTCTAATTTGCAAGAAGCAAGTAAAAAGGTAAAAATATTCTATAAACTACGTATACGTACTAACCTAAAAACATATTGCAAATACACATTTAAATGCACAAATGTAAAAAAAATGAAAAATACAAATTTACACTACTAATGAAAAATACAAATTTTATAAAAATTACAAATTAAATTCTACTAATGAAAATAAAACTGCTAAAGTCTAATTAGACCAATACAAAGTGAAGCCCAACAAAAAGTTACCAACAAAGCTGACTAACAAACAGGGACTTATTTTGTAACCAACTTAACAAATCACTGTTCATCTAAAACTAACGAATTGGATTGTGAGTGTAATAGTAACATACAAAATGAAGGACTGAAACTGCCACTTAACAAAACTTATGCCAATTGACACAAACAAACAGACTTACATCAGATTGCTCAAAGATGTAAACTTCCAAATCAATTTACTAGTATGACTTCTACTATCACAATACTTTTGATAAGCTGATATGTAAATTCAGGACACCTAAAATTTACAAAATAAAACTTCAAAAACAATATCTTAACCAATACAGTAGACTAACACATAACAAATCAAACACAGGTTTACACATTTCAAATTCAAAAGCTGATAATTCAATTTGTTAGCTGTGATATGTGAGTGGACTCGAAAATGCTTATCCAATACTCAAGTTTACAGAAAATGCAGAAAAATCAGGATATAAAAGATGGCTAATTGCACGAATTAAAGTGTAACTCGGAACCAATTTTCAGTCTTATACAATCAAATAACGAACAGCAACTTGCGAACAAAATTACTCTAAGACAGAAAGCTATCAGATTAAACTAACGTGCTTGTAGGAAATAAAATGGTGCTTGACCTGAATACATCCAGGCCTGTCCGTTGTGGAAGAGTAGCGCGGCGCTGAGCCGGATTTTACTAATCTTGATCTACGGCTAAAACAAACCAGTCAACCTGCTGAACTCAACTGGTTGCACCAGCAAATGCAAACAGACTACAAATCTGATAACCTGCAAAATTTAAACAAAGCAAAGAAAAAACTGGACGAAATCTATCTCCTAAAATTTGCTTGCTACAGTACCTGTAAATTTCAAACTAATTTCCTACACGGATATCAAAGTCAGCAAATCTGGACTCACATCAAACCAACAATTAAACTTCGTATTTATATTGCTCGAATTATATACTAAAAACCTGTATTTAAAAAAAACTGAACTTATACAATCTAAATCAGCTTTAATCAACAATTTTCGCAATCAATTAACAATCTATCTTATCAGCTTATGACAAACTAACTAAACTAAATCATTAACGGATTCAACAGAAAACTCTTTTTTAAAACAGAATCACGAGAGTTGACTTTAAAGTTCTACTGACTGAAATCAAACAAAAATTTAGCAAAGCCATCTGAACTGATCCATTATCTCGAAGTATCGCAAGAACAAAACTGAAAAATCAATCGGTAAATCGTGAACAGTAACTCTATCGTATGATTATTAACATAACATTCTATAACTTTTTAAACACTAAACAGGAAAAGATGAGAAAGAAGAAACTGAAAAAAACTGAATTCGTTACAAGATTTAAAACTAACTATCTATCTACTCCAAATTAACTATGTGTGTGAAATCTACACCTAAGCTCACCCCTTGAAATGAGAGCTTCGTCTTCTATTTATAGCCGTCGAGAGGATTGGAGTAGAGGTCTTGATGACGTGTTTCATCAAATCACTTGATGACACGTGTAAAATACGAGGATAAATCGAACTCGTTCTTCATCATCTTCCAATTTGGGGTTTTCTTCATCTTACTTCCTTGATCAAATTAATTGTCACCATCTTGTAGAGGAGAAGGAGAGGAGCGTTTTTCCTTCTTTACTCTTCTTCTGAATCTTCTTGGATCATTCATGATTTGCGATTGCAGGTCTTGGGATGAAAGAGATAAAAATCGTCTTTCTCTCTCTATTCACGTTGAAGAAGACGACTTTGGTGTGTGTGTTATTTTTGACCAGTCTTTTGGTCAATGGACCAAGTTAATAATAAACTTTCTTCCTTATTTGCCATTTGGTCCTCCCACTTTTCACTTCTTTTCAAATGTTTTAAAACCTTTTAAGTAAATTCCTTTTCATCCTTTTCTTTGTAGAAACTTGCAAGTTCAGCCCTTGATCTTTAATAATATGGCATGATTGGTCCTTCAATCATCTTTTCGTCTTTTTCTTCGTCTTTTATCATGAAAATCCCTTGAAAACGTGTATTAGCTCCAAATTGTATCTTGTTACCTGAAAACACATAAAACACAAATACACGCATAATTCTGATATTTTACAGTTTAATATAAGGTATTTGACAGAGTTTTGAGTGGTTTTTGGATCATTATTGATGAGTGTTTTCACACTTATCAGTTATGAATGAGCCTTTTTATTGAATTTTCGTCGATTTTGGTAGTTGATAAGCTGATTACAGAATTGAGATTTATGATTAAAGAATTGGAACTATGACTCGTATATGAGTTGATGTGACTCATATATGAGTCGTTGTGACTCATATGAGTCGCTGTATTGGTGACTCATATATGAGTCACACTGACTCATGTATGAGTCAAACTGACTCATACATGCGTCTCACTGACTCATATATGATTACGTAACAAATGACTCATACATGAGCCACATAACTCATATATGAGTCAGTGACTCATATATGTAAAAGTGTTGAGATGATTTATGCTCACTTATTAACTTGTTTCATGTTTATGTTCAAGGTTCTCCATAATCCTAGAGATGGATCAGTTGAGTGTACGTGTAGGCATTTTATGCGTTATGGTTTTCTTTGTCGCCACATATTTTGTGTTTTGAAGAACCGTGATATTAAAGAGATTCCAGAGAAGTACATTTTAAGGCGTTGGAGAAGGTATTTGATACCGCTTACATTAAGAAGAAACACAAGCAGATACGGAGAGAAGAACGAAACAATTCAGAGACTAACAAATGAGGATAACTTCCACATAGACGAGTGCTTGTTTTGGTTGAGTAAAGATGCATAAAAGTAGGAGAATCAAATACAACAACTACTTCAAGTGTTGAAAACATGTGTTGAATATCTGATTTGATTTTCTATTTTTCTTTTATTGAAGTGTTGAAAACATGTGTTGACTATTTGATTTAAATTTATGATTTCTTTTATTGAAGTGTTGAAAATATGTCTTGAATATGTGATTTGAATACTATGTATTGAATATCATGAGTCACCTGACTCATGAATGAGTCGCATGACTCATGCATGAGTCACCTGACTCATGCATGAGTCGCCTGACTCATGCATGAGTCATATAAATTTGCAAGTGTTTATAAACACTTGTACATTTGATTGTTGTCATTTCTACACTTAATATAGTTTTATAAATATGTAAAAGTGTTTTTAACAGTTAAAACATATTCTGAGTCATTATGACTCATGCATGAGTCATATAATTTTGCAAGTGTTTATAAACACTTGTACGTTTGATTGTTGTCATTTCTACACTTAATACGTAAAAGTGTTTTTTACAGTTAATACTATTCTGAGTCATTATAATACATATTCTGTCATTATGACTCATGTATGAGTCATACTGACTCATACATGAGTCAAAGACACTTATGATTCTTAGACACCCAAAAACATACTACTATGATTTTTAAAACATACTACTTAAAATCATAAGTATGATTCTCAAACACTGAAAAACTATCCAACAAAATTAAGTACTACTATTAGTTCTATTACAATATAACACTTTCCTTCTGTAGGCTCTGCTTGTTTCTTCTTGGCAGATGGTTTCTTGGCGGCTGCTTTCTCGGTTACTTCTTTCTCAGCTGCTGGTTTTTCGTTTGATGCTATCTCGGCTACTTCTTTTGTATCAGTGACAACAAAAACCAATATGGACATTGGGACATGCTTGGAAGTTTCAGAAACTACCTATCTTTTTTAACACATGACTCATACATGAGTCAGCGTGACTCATACATGAGTCAGCGTGACTTATACATGAGTCAGCGTGACTCATACATGAGTCAGAGTGACTCATATATGATGGTTGTTATTTATACTCTTTGATATCCTGCTCTTGGTAGTTTGTGCATTATGGTGATATGCACGTAACTTGGCTACTAAATATCTTCAGTCATGTCACATGTTTTATGTGAAGGAGGCTTTGGCACTAAGACTTGAAATTCTTTCTTTATATCTTTTGATATTTCCCAATATTCTCACAGTGACTCATAGATGAGTCACAGAATGTGACTCATAAATGAGTTACTGTGACTCACATGAGTCACTGTGACTCACATGAGTCACTGTGACTCATATGAGTCACTGTGACTCATGTATGAGTCACAGTGACTCATGTATGAGTCATAGTGACTCATGTATGAGTAACAGTAACTCATCTATGATTCATTAAATTAAACAAAATCATAACTCATAGTTCTGTAATCACCTTATCAAGTACAAAAACCCATCAGACTTTAATAAAAAATGCTCACTCATAAGTAAACACTTGCGATATAAGTGTGATTATCATTGTGTCATTTCATCAAACACATTGTGTGCATCAACAATCATAACATGTGTTTTACCTAGAGTAGCTATGAAATTTTAAAGCATAACCAAAATAAAAAAAACATAAAAATAAGCATAATCAAAACAACTTACCATCATCAACATCTATTTCGTCTCTTATATCCATCAAGAATGAAACTTAGTGCTAAAAATTAAGTTTTGGTGGTGTGGATTTGATCAGGGTAGTGTGGATATGGTCGTGGTTGCTGGTGGTGGTTGGTGTTGGGGTTGGTGGTGGTGGCGGCGGTGGACGAAGATGGTGGTGGTTGATTGGTGCAGTGGTGCTAGATATAAAATCCCGATGTATGTGTGTTTTTTGTGTTAAAGTTTTATTTATTATACTCCCTCCGTCCCATAATAAGTGTCCACTATGGAATATTCCAAGTCTTTGTTACTAAACTTTGACCATAAATATTTGTATTTGTGTTATATTATACTCGATAAAAATTATACTAACAAAAATAGTTTTAAAAACCGAATCTATTCATATGACTTTCGTCAACTATTATATAACACAAATACAAATATTTATTGTCAAAGTTTAATAATAAAAACTTTGAATATTCAATAGTGGACACTTAATAGGGGACGGAGGTAGTAATTAAAAAGAGTATTAATTACAACCCTTGGATCATAGATAAATGGAGGGTGTGAACTGATTCATTGGGTCTCTGCTAAAATGGAAGACTCTATTGAACTTTTGGCTCTAATGATGTGACTAGACGTCCAGATATACTTTAAGGAGTAGTATATTTATTACACATATTTATTACACATATTTATTACACACATATCTCTTCTTTAGCATTCACTTCTTACTTATATAAAAACCTCTGGTATTCCAAACCAGATACTATCTCCGTGATTGTTACTTGCTCTCACGCTGGAGCTTGGTCTCGGGGTCAAACTTGAGACGAGGCTTGAGACGAGGCTAACATGCGTTGCTTTGTGTTCACAGGTCATACTTGGATACAAGCTACCCACGAACTAGTTGTCGAGGTTGAATTCTCTAGTATATAAGCATCCGGCGAATTTTGCTTCAACAACAACCATTCAAGGATATGCAATTAACCATCAATATGTTTATTTTGGGCAGATATGTTCCTAGTGTTGTTGCCCAAGTAAAGATATGTTTTCTTTTCCATCTGCAAGTTTTAAGGCTTAAGCAATTACAGTTTCTCACTTCATAAAATGAAAATTCATATGAAAAAATGTTATGCGTATGTTACTCTTCGATTTTGGACAAATAGTTAAGTAAACCATTGGCAGTTTGCCACCAATGACTAATTGATACGATTGGGGTCAATGATGGTCCAAAAATTGCAAGTACAAAACAGATCTAAAATAATCAAAAAGAACAAGTGCAGTAATATGCCATTTTTACCAAAGTCATAATATGGTAACTATATAATAATGACTCAAAGTTAGCATATGGATAGCATAACTAAAAACACAGATCACAAACTGTCTTCCATAGATTTATACATCTAACAACATTAGAAACTAAACACACAATCTCCTGCTAGGATCTAAAAAAGCCTCATTAACCATCATCACATTACAACCTACATTTTTTTTGAAGGACATTACAACCTACATTTGATCCATACCCGATCCACGCTTCCTCACCTCAACCACACCATTCACAAACGCCTCAATAATCTGTCTCTGCGACTCAAGAATCAACTGATTACGTTTCATCTCCGTATCCATCCTCATCTTCTCAATCTCTTTCGCCATATCAATCTTCATTTTCTCCATTTTCATAAACCCGTCTCCTAACAACCTAATCGATGCCACAATATCCGCCATCCCTCCACCTTTCCTCTTCTCCTTACCCTTCCCCACATTTCTCACACCCGGCGGCGGCATAGAATGGGAATGATTCACATGGCTCCTCAAATTGTTCACATTCGGCAAGTTTTTGTTATTTCCCCTAAACACGTTACTTTTGTAAGGCACTTTACCCCACATTTCCTCATCCTCCTCCTCCTCGTCGTCCTCGTTAACCTTAATAAACTTCCTAGGCCTAAGACCCGAACGAGCCGGTTCTCGTTCACGGCTAATCGGAGTAATCACGGGTTTGCTCCTATACGGGGTTTCAAACTCGGGTTCTTCATCCGACCCAAGACTATCCAAGTACATCGGGTTCCGACCCGAAACCCGAACCCTAGAATCCAAACTAGGGTTTGGTCTTTTCGCGGAGCTAGTAACTAAAGCTTGCATCTTTCCGCGACCCGAACCCGAATCCGGGGTATTCGTTTTCAACCCGGATCCGGGCTCGGGTCCCGGATCCATAGCTTCCATAGCATCAAAATAAAACCAAGAAGAGTAAAACCGTTCGCCGGAGAACATGGCGGCGCGTTGCTTCTCTACCTTATGCCTCTGCCGGAGCTTCTCCATCTTATGACGGCACTGAGCGGCGGTTTTCTGAGGCGTGACTTCAGGGAAAGAGGTGACTACTTTTTCAGCCACCATGTCCCAGTCAGGGTTACGAAGAAACTGACGGTTGAGCGCGTACCATCTTTCACGATACGCTTCGATCAGCACCAAAGCCTCATCGCGTCCCCAGCACGGCGGTGGAAACTTTTTCGAAGTCTTATGGCCGGAGGATGACATGGTTTTGGTTATACGGCGCAGGTTAGCAAGTATCCGGCGCACGTTAGCAAAATCCGCCCGGTGTTTCTGGTTTCGGATCTGTGTTGGGTGAAGATGGTTGATGGTTTTTAAGATATCCGGCGTACGTTAGCAATGACCGGCGCAAGTTAGCAACTTGTCGGTGGTGGTGGTGATGGTGATGGTAAGCAAAGAAGCTGAGGTGAATCGGTGTTGGTCGTGACTGTTGACTTTTTAAGCTCGGCGCAAGTTAGTCAATATACGGCGCAAGTTAGCAACTTGTGGTGGTTGGATCTATGGGGTAGTAATAGTATGGTGGTGGTGGTAGGTGTGGCGGCGCAGGTTAAGGGGGGGGGGGGGGATATAATTGTGGTGTTGGTTAGGTGTGTGTGGGGTGTAAATAAAAAGTGAAGATGTGTGAGGGGTTGGATAAAGATGGACGGTGGGTGATTATGATGGGGGGTGTTTGAGTGAGTGGGTGAAACTATAGTGCAGCCAGAGGTGACGTGCAACCCCACTCTCGTATAACTAGTGTGATTAATAGTCTACCCAACCACCATGGTGTCATGTGATCGAACCCATTGGCTCACACAAGGGTGGCTGGCACCACTTTGGTTTAGGTATTGATGGTCATGGTACGACTTTGACTATACAACTTTACTTGTAGATTTGTTCCAAAAATAAATTACTACGAGTAATAGATTTTTTGTACGTTTTATTTTTATCAAATGTAACTCGTTCTATAGATGTTATGTTTCTCAAATGGAACTTTGAGATTTTGATGGCTGGTCTATAACATTTACTAGTAATACACTATTAAGTTGTTTGTTTGTTTTTTTTTTTGTTACTAATCGATGAAAAATGATTGTTGTACCTATTAATCATACTTAAAATGTACCTAATAGTTTAAATTGGTTTACATAATGTACAAGTTATTTATGTATTAGACATATATTTAAACATGTTATGTAAGTTTAAATAGCATTACTCACTAATCGATTGGTACAAACTCTTTAGGAGATATAAGCTAAAAGTATAAGTGTGTCCTATGAAACGATTATAATGTTGGAATATGATTGTTTAAACACTCAAAAATGAGTGAGTCTATCGACACTCAATCACGGAAGTCGTATAATATGTTTTTCGTATAATATGTACATCAATTCATTTTCTTTATCCAAATACCCAATAAGATTATTGCATGATGATCCTATCTCGAATACTAATGTCTTATTCATAACAATTGCAATTGTTGATAAGGCATTCAATATATCAACTAGGTATCGATCTTGTGAAACTTTGAGAATACTTATTTCAAAATTTCATTAAAATGAAAATCTTTGAATAACTTGAAGATATCATTATGTACGTGTGCACTCAATTATAAGTACTAGGAATTGTACCCGCGCTTCGCCGCGGTGTTGTGTGTTCGCTTTTGGCAACGTCTTTCTGTTATAGGCGTTGGTCGACAACGCATAACAGTGAAGCAGACGTGGTCAGGCACGAGCTGGTGTTTGAAGCTTGTTGTTTTTCTTTCTGAGTGTGTGTACTTGCAAGTTCATCACGATATATACTTTAACTAAAACACAATGGCAAAGGAAAAAAAAGAAGAAAATAGTAGCATGAAAATGTACAAAGACTTAGAAACTTATTACATGTAATTCAACTTATTTCTTAAAGTAGAAAGTGTGTATAAAAAAAATTTCACAATCTGTTAATCCCTCTTTCAACATGTGATTATAGCTTAATCGAACCATAATAATTGCATACAAAGTAAACATTTTTTCTTAAACACTTAAGATTATAATGTTAAACAATCAGCATTTATAACATCAGCATGTAAACTTTCTGTTCATATATGTGGCAAAAACAAGCCGCCTTGAATCGCTTAGTTTTTGTGGTAACAAACGTTGGTCGACAACTAAAAGCAGCAAGCAAAGGTGAACGTACAGTGGTCTGTTACAAAGGTGTGTTATTCATTAATCCCAGTACATAACCATTTTGTTGTTAACTGGTAACATTCAATCAGGCTCACATTTTTCATTATTAATTACATAGAAAATAACATTCTTTTCAATTTGTTTTCTTTTCTAAATTGTAGGTAGTACCAACCATATACACTAATATTAGAGGTTACACTAGTCAGTCAAATCAGGTAAATTCTCAACTTACAAAAGAGATGTCTAATTATAAGTGGGGTTTTTTATCAACATACCCAGAATTCGTATCTTGCAGTTCCCTATGACCGAACACTATAAGAGCCCAGAGGTTGGCAGGCGGTCCCTTCCCAACAACTTTCCGGTCCATGAGGTAGCTTGCTCAATTATGAATGTGTTCATTTGAGAGTACATTGTCTAGAATACCCTAGTATCGCAACCTTGTCAAGAGGCATGTATCACTAGTTGTAGAAGAAAATCATAGTTAGTTGGTTTCCATAACAGTGTGATTTATTTAGAGAGGTGATTCTGTTCAATATTAGTGAACTGATTTTATTTGAAAAATACTATATCTATAAGATTGTGTAGTCCGAGATTAGTGATTGTAAAAATCAATTCCATAATTTACTTATTACGACGCATATATGTTACTTGTAACCTTTTATGGTTGTTTGGAATTGCTTATTATTTCTTTGTACGCTTCCCTTACATCTGATACATAACCACTAATTACAAAAAATAATAAATACACCAAAATAAACAAAAGAACGAACCATTAGCAGAGATGTTTATGTATTTATAAGAAACTTGTTGACGACCCTTTTTGCTTGATTTCATAGTTTACCATGTTGTAGGATACTAATTCTGGTTAAGTAGATAATAATAAATAACTAAGAAAAAGGTATCAAACGAAAGACCCAAAACATGTACCGCAAGCAATGTTTCGAGCGTAGGTCTTTGTAGAAACGTTCGAAAAGACCTGCCAGTTGTTGCACCTCTTTTATCTTCTACTGTTACTGGTGGGTTAGCTACTACTAGTTTCGTACCACCCTTGCGTTTCTTGTCTGGTGGTGTCAATACAGCTTAAAAGCATCTCTTTAGCCCCATATTGATCCTAAATTTCAGCGGTGGTTGTGCCTTTTTCTTCTTGGTTGCATCTCATTTTCTGGGTGCTTTATTTTTTGAAGCGTCTACTGTTTATATAACGTAAGTTATTCACAAAATTAACATTTAGCTTTTGAATCTAAATTATCTTTCAATTAATGTGATCATCTCATAACTATATAGTGTTGTAGTAATGGTGCTTATTAATGCTCTTTATGTGTGTTATCTAAACTCCGTGCATAAAATGTCACAAAGCTGGATTTTTAGTAACATTATAGGCATAAAAGTGAAGATGATATACCGAGACAAATCATTTGACTTTAGCGTCTTTTTTATTATAAACGTTAAAAGAAAGATTATTGGTCACTCATATTATCTATGGGTTTTGCGTAACGCTTTTTCTTTTTCTGTCTGCAGGCATACGCCACTGCAAACAGAATCACTGCAACTAATGTAGTTCATATGGCCACAATAGGTAATTCATTCTTGTTATTTTGATGAATAGAGTAAAAAAATATCATATATATTATTCTAATGGTGGCAAAAGCAAGTTTTGGGAACCCAATATCACCCCTTTTCTACTATTGTTGAACAATAAAAAAAATCAAATATTAAACAAACTACGGAAAAACGAAACTCATATTTTTTTGAGAGAATTATAAAGTAAAGATAAAAAACAACTGTTGTGCTGAACAATAAAAAAATTTGTTGTATAAACATATAAGTGTTTGTTAAATAACAGGGTGGATCCTTCGATAGTAGCGCAGGAGAAGGAAACTGAGAGAGAACCTTCCCCCATGATATCCACGATGCCCTTATCACCTCCCCCTACTCACGCAGAGGAGCCCCGGGCCGAGGGTCCGGACACCTGCCTTCGCCCGGCCTGGAGCTTGTCCAGCCTGACAAGGCTAGAGGCATAGTCCGAGTGTAAGGAGTTCATGGACTACTTGACTCCTCCCGTGCTGGCGCAAGACCTGGATGAACTCAACCATGGGGTTCTTCTCGAACAATTTGATGTAGCAACGGCGCACCAGATAACACTTGGTGCAGCCTTAAGGCGCCGTTTTGAGGAGTCCTTAGCCCATGTACGCCGCGTTGATAGGAGGTAATAACTGGTTTTAGCCAAGTATATAAAAAGTTATCGTCCGATCTTTCCGAATTGATTACTAGTTGAAAGTGCGACTCAGTCGTTCTTGGTGGAAAATAAAAAGGTTTGATTATCTATTTCTAAGCTAAAAGTGAAATGTCGTTGAGTACTAAGTAAAAATGAAAGCTTGAAAGTTTAAAACTAAAAATAAAGACTTTAAAAATAATTAAAAAGTAAATGATGAAAACTTATAAAAATGTAAACTTTAAAAATTAAACTAAAACAAGACAAGTAAAAATAATGCTAAGTAAAAAGGCGGAAAAAATAAAGTTTAAATTAAAAACTGGAAATAACAAAACCTTATCCGGAATCTGTGACATGCACGTTATCCGGAATCCGTCTCAGGGTGCTTATCCGGAATAGGTGTTTAGGGAGCTTATCCGGAATCTTTGTTTGATCACTTATCCAGAATAAGACTTTTGAGCCTTATCCAGAATTGGGTCTTCGGTGGCTTATCCGGAAATTATACTTCCGACACTTATCCGGAATTGGGTTGTGCAGCTTATCCGGAATTCTGAACTTGAATGCTTATACGGAATATACAATTATCCAGAATCCAACATTTGAAGACTTATCCAGAATGTGTTACTTCGAAGGCTTATCCGGAATCAACTGAAGAATGCTACTATCCGGAATGAAGAAATAGCTATATCCGGAATATTAAATTTGCAGGCTTATCCAGAATGATCAAAACTTGTTGCTATTCGGAATCTGTTGAGAAATCTTATCCGGAATTAAGGAAATGAAGCTTATCCGGAATACAAAACTAAGAGCTTATCCGGAATGTGTTTGTGATGCTTATACGGAAAAACAGGGTTTAAGAAACCCGGATAAGGACTAAATTAAGCAAATAAGCAAATCTAAAATAAGCACTTACCAAAACTTAAACCAAAAAGATTTTTAAGAAAACCTAATAAGCCACAATTTAAAAACTATTAAAAACTAAATAATCTAAATATTGAAAATCAACTTTTTATAAAAATATTAAACTTATCAAAATCAACTTATTTAGAATAAGCCAAACACACCAAAATCAACAAAATCAAATCCACTACATGATTAACAAAACAAAACCATAGATTATTAAGAAAGGTAGAATGAGAATTATAAAAGAAACTTGATTAGATTAAAGATTAAGATCCAAAAGATTACAAGATTAATGTTTGATAAACTTGAAAAACTAGAGAGAAGAAAATTAAACACACTTAAAAATAAAAACTAAAATTAACTAAAAAACTAACAACTAACACCCTCCTAATGACATATTAGGAGGGTATTTATAGGAGGTGGGGAGGTTAAGTGTTTATGATTCCTTCTCGTCTCGACTCGATTTAATTTCTTTGTCTTTCTCGACGTCGTCTCGGGATTTGTCGATATAAGTTGAACTTGTCTTATAATTTTCTTTTATAATTAGACTTGAGTTCTTCGACTTCATTAAACTTCCGTCTTTAGACTTTTTCTTCGATAAATCTTGAGAATAGGCCTTGGACTTCCGTTCTTTATGCACTCTCGATCTTTTGACTTTGTCTTTTTCTTCGATAAAAGCCCGTGATAGCCCGTGTTTTCTTCCTTTTTCATATTTTTATCCTATAACACAATAAAAACACAAACCACGCATAATTCCGACTTTTACGACATAAAATACACGTTTTGGTCTTGTTATTATTGGAAATAAGTGGTAAAAGGATAAGTGTTTTCACACTTATTAGGAGGATTGTTCGCAGGGAAGAGATGGTGGAGAAGCATGAGATGACAATTTCCTCCCTGCAGGCGAATTTGGTTGTGGCTGAAGCTATAATAAAAGAACAAACCAGCCACGCCAATGCCCGTGATGAGCGCATTGCTGAGCTGGAAGGTCTCCTCGAGGCAGCCAACGGCAAGGTACGTATCCTTACATATTTATGTCAATTGTTTGTGTAACACCCTTGTCTTTCTCACCCATGTAGTAACCCTAATTGTTTTCATAGTAGCCGCAGGCTAAGCGACGACCAAAACCGCAGCCGACCAAGCATCCACCCTTACAGAGGAGCGTAAGGCATTGAAGGAAGAGTTTATCAAGGAGCGGGCGGCTATGGAGGAGCGAACGGCTGAGGCCTTGGGCAAGGTGGAGCGTGAGCTAAATGTGCTGGCCACAAACCGTGCTGAAGTGTTGTGCCCCCACTACTTACGGCCATTGCTGGTCGTAGGTGGATGGTGGGCCAAGGGACACGTCTGGCCGTGACAAGAGTGATGGAGGCACCATAGTTTGTGCAGGCCTTTGCTGACGTCGTGTCAGATGGTATTGGCCGCGGTAGGCATGAAGGGTTGACCAAGGCTGCAAAATTAATAAGCAAGAATGAAGATATCACTACGCATGCCTACCATAACCCTCGGGTGGAAGCAAAGATGACTGCGTCCATGGCCGCTCTGGGGGATATGGAGTACCCCTACTTGGATGACCTTGAAGCTATAAAGGATGCCTCCAACGAGGATATCATGGCGAAGCTTACACCGGATCTAATCCAGCTTACTCTGCCAATATATGATGCCAGCCTGAAGGTCGTGAAGGGTGAGAGGCTACTAGTTGAGGCGTTGGAGGCCAACCTAGCCAGGGCGCAGAGTGGAAAGGACGCTCGTGGTGAAGCCCTTCATGCTTTGATAGCCGAAGGTAAGAGAGAAGTAGGGGAGTTCCTGCCCTCCTTTTTAGTTTATTTGTTGTAAACATTTGCAATACTTAATGTTCATTCGTCCGTGGATGTACACGACTTTAGTTTGTAATCCTATGTGTAAGCACTTTAGAATATTTATCAAGATATATGTCCCTAGTGAGCACGGCAAGTTTTGTTTGTTTATATGGAAACTTGTTATTATCCCTTATATATCATGTATCTGTTTGCATGACGTGTCACGGCTGATCAAGAATAAAACTAAGTCTATAATTTACTAGACGTGCACCGTGTGTCTTTATCATGTCTGGCACTATGTAAGTACGACATGTGGAAACTTATTACAACGTCTTGTAAATAAGGTGTCTAGTAAGGATACATGATCCGCGTCACTGGAGTTGCATCCCTCTTATGCGACAAGTTGAATTATTAGGTTCACTTAATCGTCTTACCCCGCCTGGGAGCGAATAGTACATGTACGGTTGAATGAATGTATATGAACAAGTAATAACATACTAAAACATAACAAATAATTCTAAGAACATAAAACAATAATTTGCACAAGAACAGACCGTGGAGCTAGCTAGGCACCACGACATTTTATTAGAACAGTTACGATTTTGTTAACAGAATTAAAATCCTAAGATAAATAGAACCTAGAAAGCATGAAAACAAAAAATACATGGATCTTTATTGAAGCTGAATATAGCGTAGTGTCCATGCGGAGGCCGTAGCCTTTTAGAGGTAGCATATTTTAAGGTTGCAGATGTTCCATGTACGATCCAAGTCTCGGCCATTCATATCACGCAACTTGTACGCGCCTAGCCCCAAAGCTTCTGTGACCTCATACGACCCTTCCCACTTAGGACCAAGTTTTCCCGTGTTCTCCGTGCGACTTGCCTTGTTAGCAAGATAGACAAAATCCCCCGGTCGAAAGGAAACACCTTGACTTTGGAGTCGTAATAAGCTTTCATACGTGCCTTAGACTTAGCTTCATTGATAGTTTCTACCTCTCTTTTCTCCTCTAAGAAGTCTAGATTGGCCCGAAGTTGCTCATCGTTTGTGACGACGTTAACTTCCGTCGTGCGGATTGTTGGCATCCCAATTTCTGCTAGGATAACAGCCTCGGTTCCATAGGCTAGCGCAAACGGAGTGTCCCTATTCGTTGCGACTTCCTTTTGACGCGTCGCGCCTCCGTTTTGTCCTTAGGAAGGGTCTCATCAACTAGATAGTTCATGATTGGGGTCATCCATGTTGTCCCCTCTTCGTCAACGATGGTCGCTATCTCTCCTCCTGTAATGGACTTTCCTTGAGTATTTCAACCAACACCTGCTTGGATAGATGGGCAAAACTTGTAGACGCGATCTTGCTAAAAGCGACCGCCTTCTTGTTCTCGCCTCGTGGCACCTGCTTGATAGAGAACTTACCAAAACTGGCAATAAGTGACTTGACTTTCTCCAGGTATTGGATCATGTTTTCCTCCTTAGCTTCGTACCCACCTAAGATGTGATTCGCGACAAACCGTGAGTCCACGTAGGCCTCAAGGTTGCAGACTCCCATCCTAGCGGCGATTTTTAAACTCGTGATCAATGCTTCATATTCTGCCTCATTATTCGTGGCTGTGAACTCAAAGCGCAAGGCGTAGGTAAACTCCATTCCTTCCGGATTCGTAAGAATGAGGCCGACTCCTGATCTGTCCGTGCAAGAAGATCCATCAGTAAACAAAACCCATGGTTCCATTGGAATCTCTTCTTTTTGCACCATTGGCTCGTCCTCCTCAGGTTTCTCAATTAGGAAATCTGCCAAAATTTGGCCTTTGATGGTTGTCCTTAGTCTATAAGAGATGTTTTGTTCTCCTAGTAAGACTAATAACTGGATTTTACTCAGTTAAAAAGTTCGTTCTTTGAAATCGGTCTAATCGAATTGATTACTGTTAACGTGCGAATCAGTCGTCTTTTGGTGAAAAGAAATATTTTTGGTCATTGTAGTAAAATTAAATTGCAAAACTTTAAAGTAAATGGTAAAGTAAATTAAGCTTTAAGTAATTGTGCAAAAATTTAAAACATTAAAAGTAAATGACGAGAAATTAAAGCTTGACGAAAAGTAAAATTTGAAAACTTAAAATAATGCAAACTTAAAAATAAAACTAAGACAAAATAATAAAACTCAACCTGTCGGAATACCTTCGTATCGGAATCCCATCGGAATCCTATCGGAATGTAGCTATCGGAATATTATAGAGAACCCTGTCGGAATAACTAACAAAGTATCGGAATAACAAACCTTGGAACTATCGGAATGTTCGTCGGAATCACCTGTCGGAATGAAGGATACCCAACACTATCGGAATACCGATCGGAATCCCTAAACCCTTTTCCGATAGGAGTATCGGAATATCTGTCGGAAAGCAAAACCCTTTTCCGATGGGGTGATCGGAATAACAGTCAGATAACAAATCCCTTTTCCGATGGAATGAGAAACGTAAATAAGCAAGATTGAATAAGCTATGTCTAATAAGCACTAATCGAAACATTACCAAATCAATAATAAAAGGGACTAAATAAGCACAAACTAAAGACTTTCAGAATGCTAAACAAACAAGATTTATAAAATAAACTTTAAGAAAAATAAAACTTTTAAAAACTCTTAAATAGAAATAAGCAAAAATCTCAATAAACTAAAACCTTACTCGTATAAAAACATTGATAAGAACAACAAGATAAAAACTTTAATCAAAATAAGCATAAAGATTAAAACTTTAAGATTAATCAAACAAAACAAGATATTTAAAAAACACAAGAAGAGAAGAATGAGAATGATTATGAAAAACTTGATTAAAAATAAAGATTCAACAACAAAATTAAACTTACTTGGAATTAAAGGCAAGATATTAAAGAACAATTAAGTAAATGACAATATGAAAGTGCAAGTAATTAAAGGTGGAAGAACTATGTGTCAAATAGCCAACACCTCCTAATGTGACATTTATAGGGAGATTAGCAAATGTTTATCTTTCCTTCCTTTTCTCGTCTTTTCGTCTTCTAAATTCTTCGACTTTTTTTCGACTTTGTCTCGGGATTATTTTGAACTCGTCTTGTAATTTCTTCATTAATTAGACTTGAGTTCTTCGACTTTATTAAACTTCCGTCTTCAGATTTTTCTTCGATAAATCTTTAGAATAGGCCTTGGACTTCCGTTCTTTTTGCACTCTTGGCCTTATGACTTCGTCTTTTGTCGTTTTCTTCGATAAAAGCCCGTGAAAGCCCGTGTTTTCTTCCTTTTTCACACTTTGATCCTAAATCACAACAAAAACACAAACCACGCATAATTCCGACATTTATGACATAAAATACACGTTTTGGCTTGGTTATTATTATAATTAAGTGGTAAAAGGATAAGTGTTTTCACACTTATTAAATCCCCTACACTTGACCATTACAATGCCCTCATGCAATGCATTAGTTACAAAGCAAGATTTACATTTTTCATTATAATCAATTCACCTTGGCCTTTATTAAAGAGATAGAAAATTATAAAATATTCAAAGGAAGAAAACAAGTAAAAAGATCAAAAACTTACCTTAGGGTTTTGGAATGTCATGAATGATTATCACCCTCAAGTTTGGTGTTCCCCATACCAAGCTTAAAAACAAGATCATTGTTATTATAAGTTAGCAAACTAACACAAACTCATGTGGGCCAATTATTCGCTTAGAATCCCTTACCTAGGTGTATCTCTTATATTTTATTGTTGTCTTGAATGATCACGATGATGCATTGTTGACTTATTTCGATAGTTATTTAGGCCGAAAATAAAGTAGGACGATTTAATCAATAGTTAGCTAAAGGACAAAATCTTTTAAAACTGCTTCTCGGGACCTCATAAAGTTCATATCTTGGCTTAACTCGCTTCACGATTTGAGACCTTTCTCGGATCTATATTTGGCATTGAATTAATACTTCAAATCTTGAGAGACGTTCATGAAATAATGGTCTTCTCTTCATATTAGGAATTTCTTCACTTGAACTTTTTGAGAGACTCTTCATATTTGGACCACGACTTCTTCATTTTTATCCAATCTTTATTTGGGATTTTGATTTACAACGATCCGCCTCCTTTTAGGAATTGGATCTATTTATCCTCATACCTTGTTAGGGCCTTTTTGGATAGACTTCTCCATGATCTTTACGGGAGTATTTGCTTTTCGTCGTGTGTCTCGATCCTTCATATTGATTTTTGATAAATGATTATGCACATCACTTGGGATCTTTAGCAACAAAATGTAGCCCTCATGCCTTGTTAGGACCTTTTCAGACTCGCCAATCTTCGCATCCTGCTTCAATAAGTTATGCCTTGGTTATGAACTCTAATTAATACCGAGCAACTTTTAAACGATCTTGGGCTAGAAGCTAAGTAACTTTTCAAATCGTACGACCTTATTTATTGCAATTAAATTTATTAGCAAGCGATGGGAGAAAAAACTTATAATCAACTCACATAAATTTATGAAAGAATACCAAACTTATAATTGACTCTATCATCTCTCGTTTTCCACAATATAAAATCTCAAGGAATGAGACTCGTGGATGCTTAGCTAATTAAATCAAAGTTTCAGGTTTTCAAGTCATCTATAGGATCTTGCAACTTCTTAGACTTTTTCAAGTTTAGAATTCGCATTTTAAAGTTCCCTTGATAAACGACTTTCTAGGATCAATTATAGGAACTTGCGAAAAGTTCTTGTTCTTAACCCGTAAGAGTTAAGACTTTCGCGTTTTAAAGTTCCCTATATAAAAGCCTAGCAAAACTTGACTTAAACACGTTAAGGATACTAGCTAGAGTAAACTTAGATAAGTATACTCGGGTTGAGTCAAAAGATTCACAACGTTTAAAAATTAAAACCACTTTATTGAAATTTATTCTAGAAAAGAAAGAAAATAACTATAACAAAGGTAAATACAACTAGGCCAAAATAGATCAAAATTTTTGAAAAATGTCGAAAAATTAATTTTCCGGTTAAAATGAGGACAAATTAATGGAAAATCCCACTTAACTTCGATAGAAGTCCCCCCTACACTTGATATAAACATTGTCCTCAATGTTTAAGCATGTGGGAGTAAACTCCCCTACACTTAGGACATTGTGCACTTTGTTAAAATCTTGCTAAGGAAGAGACAACTATAGTGATTCCTATTTTAATATTGAAAAATATAAAATAGTGAATCAAAAGAGTTTAGGATAGAACTGGGAAGACGGGTACATGGAATCACGGGTCGTCAAAAGTCATCAAAAATGGATCTTTGAAAGCTCGAATCCCTGCACAAGATAAGAAAGAAAATAACAAACACATACTAGGGTCTCCCACTACACTTATTATAAAAACAAAAGAAAAAGGATAGATATTACGGGTTGCCTCCCGAGAAGCGCTTGTTTTTGTTCACCGAGTCGTGAGCCTAACTCGACCTTGATTACAATGGTAAGAAGCTTGAAGAACATCCACCGGGATCAAATACATGATTTTCGTCCGTCAAATAGCACAAGCTTAAGGCGAACAAGGCAAGCCAAATAAGAGTAGGCAAGGTTCCCTTAAGCAGTTGTTGAGCACGGTGATAGCAAGTGTGATGAAGTGCAAGCATATCTCCATTGTTTCCAAAAATCTTTCCTTTTATTTCATCAGATGGATACTGAGATGGCTTGAAAATTGCAATACCAGGATCGAACACCTTTTCCTTTAGGGGAAAATAACACTCAGGCTCAGTAAACCTTGAAGGGGATCCGCTCATAAATCGCACAATCTCATCCTCAAAAGGTGGATAGAGAGGTGTCAAGACATAGGTGCTACGGATATCGGTGTCATCTGGCTTCTTCTCCTTTGAAACGGGTTTCTTCATATCCAAAGGAGGATAAAGACCATAATCAAAGTCTAAAAGAGGAGAATCATTCTCATTTGGGAAGTAAGTGTTGAGAAAAGTAGCAAAGTCTTCCTCAAATGAGTAGTCATCCAAAGTAGGATCAAGTATTGTTGGCGGAGGATCTTCATCAAAAGTAGGAACAAAGTCATCATGTGAAGAATCACTCGAAAGAGTATCGACATCATCAAAATCATCATATGTTGGCATGTCTTTATACTCTGAAGTAAAATCATCATAATCGTCCATATCAAAACTTGAATCATCATCATAGTCATCATAAATTGGTGGAGACTCATGAATGTAGGGCATCCAAATTGGAAAGAGAATCATCCACATCATCTTGGAAAAGTGGATTATCATAGGAAGAACCGAAAAGAGGATTGTGGTAGACGACAAAATCATCAAGCACATTAATCATATTCGCCGATTCTCTTCCATTGGGTTTGGTTGTGATCTTCCCCATTTTAAAAACTTGTGCATCATTCCCGACCCTTAAGATTAACTCACCTTCGGCAACATCGACTAAAGCTTTTCCGGTTCTCCGGAATGGCCGTCCAAGTATTAACGGAATACGAGGGTCCATTTCATAATCAACAACAACAAAGTCGACCAGAAAAGTGAAGGTGCCAACTTTAATAAACACATCTTCGGCAATACCAATGGGGTAAGCGAGAGTGCGATTTGCTAGCTCAAGAGTCATATTTGTTGGAGTAAGGTCAGGTAATTATAGTGTTTTCCAAACACTTAAAGGCATCAAATTTATACTTGCCCCGAGATCAGCTAAGGCAGTAAATTCTTCGGTTTTGTTAAAAATGCAAGGCAACACAAAACGACCGGGATCTCCAAGTTTTTCCGGAAGTTCTTTAAGAATGACTGCAGAACAGTTTTCATTTAAGCGTGTGTTGACAAACTCAGCCATCTTTTCCTTCTTGTTAAGCAATTCCTTGAATGCTTTGACTAATTTCGGCACTTGTACAAGTGCTTCAACGAGGCTAATGTTGAAATTCATTTGAGAGATTATCTTCATAAAAGAAGTGATTTGAACATCCTCTTTAGTAAGCAATTTTCTCTTGTCTAAACGAGAAGGATAAGGGATGTTGGGTTTAAAGGTAGAAGGTGGGGTTGGTGAAGGTTGTTTCGTGGGTATTTCTGCTTGTAGAGGTGGAGACGGTAATGGAGAACTAATACTAGGCGTGGGAGTAGGAGGGATAAATGGTGGTGGAGGAGGTGTAGATGGAGTAACTGGGGGAGGGGTAGATGGTCCTACTAAGGTTGATCCACTGCGTGTAGTAATAGCACTCACATTCGCTCTCGGGTTGGTGACGGTATTTGAAGGAAGAGAGCCCGAAGTAGAGGGTTGAGTACTTGGGAAGAAACTAGCCAGCATATTCTTCAAATCATTTGTTTGATTGCTAAAAGAGGTTTGCATATCATGTCGAAGCTCGGTTCTAATATCATTACCTTGCTTAGTGATATCTCCTTTCAAGTTGATGATTTGGCTTTGCAGATTCTTAACTAGCTCTCCTTGGGTCCTCATGAAAGTTTCAACATCTTGATTAATGGATGGTGCTTGTTGAGCGGGTGGGTGATAAGGATTAGAAGCTCGAGGTGGGTTTGGATTGCTTCTATTGTAGTTGTTGGGATTGTGGTTTTGAGGAGAAAAACCGGGTGAAAGAAAGTTGTTAGAAAGGTAACTTAGCAAGTTACGATCACCTTGAGGTCGGGATTGATAGCTTTCCGTTGAATAGTTACCATGAGCCGCATACACGTTTTTTGGATTGTCATGAGTAGAAGGACAATCAGTGTATGAATGAGGACCGCTGCAGATCTCACAAGAAAGTGCTACAGCTTTAACTTGTTGTTGTTGATTTGTAGCCAAGAGTTGGATACTTTTGTTCATTTCAGTCATCATGCGGGTGAATTCGGTCATCTCGGTGTGTGAAAAAGTAGAAGAAACATTGACTCTCGGGTGATTCCTTGAAGATGCAGATGAATCCCATTTTTTGTGATGAGTAGTCATGTTCTCTATAAGCTCTCTACACTCCCCAGGTCTTCTTTTAATAAATGTGCCACCGACGGCTGCATTAATCGTATCACGATCACGAAAAGTTAAACCATTATAGAAAGTATCAATCAAAGTAACGGGGAGCATGTTATGGGTTGGACATCGATCAATCAAAACATTATATCGTTCCCAAGCATCAAAAAGTGATTCATCGGGTTCTTGAGTAAATCCACTAATTTGATTCCGAAGGCTCGTGACCATGGATGGTGGAAAGTAGCGCGACAAAAATCGTTGAGTCATCTCGTCCCAAGTATGAATTGAATTCTTCGAAAGACGATCAAACCATTTTTCGGCATGGTGGGATAAGGTGCGTGGAAATAGGTGAAGGCGAAGAAAATCCATAGTAACACCGGGCAACTTCATGCTTTGAGTAATAGTAATGAATTTGTCGAGATGTTTGTTGGCATCATCATCCGGTAATCCGCGAAATGGACAAGTGTTTTGAACTTGTTGGGTTATTGTTGTTGTGCACACCAACCATATCTAAATCTTCACGAGTCTCGGGCTCTGAATAAGATGAAGATCTAGTACGCACACCTGCAAAAGAAAAACAAAAAGATACCAAAGAAATAGAGAATATATATGTACTTGTAAAAATAAAAATAAAATATGTTTGGTGCAAAACTTTGAAAAAGAAATGTTTTTTTTATCGTTTTTTAATGTTTTTGGAATTTTAAAATTTTTTAATCTTTATGGATTTTTTAAAATTTGAGCAAGAAAAATAACGTTCACGAGTGAACGAATCCCAAAATTCAACGCGTCTCTCACAGAAAACCGTTAATCTTTACGAAAAGAGCCGGCAACGGCGCCATTTTAATAACTGGATTTTACTCAGTTAAAAAGTTCGTTCTTTGAAATCGGTCTAATCGAATTGATTACTGGTTAACGTGCGACTCAGTCGTCTTTTGGTGAAAATAAATATTTTTGGTCGTTGTAGTAAAATTAAATTGCAAAACTTTAAAGTAAATGGTAAAGTAAATTAAGCTAAAAGTAATTGTGCAAAAATTTAAAACTTTAAAAGTAAATGACGAGAAATTAAAGCTTGACGAAAAGTAAAATTTGAAAACTTAAAATAATGCAAACTTAAAAATAAAACTAAGACAAAATAATAAAACTCAACCTGTCGGAATACCTTCGTATCGGAATCCCATCGGAATGTAGCTATCGGAATATTGTAGAGAACCCTGTCGGAATAACTAACAAAGTATCGGAATAACAAACCTTGAAACTATCGGAATGTTCGTCGGAATCACCTGTCGGAATGAAGGATACCCAACCCTATCGGAATACCGATCGGAATCCCTAAACCCTTTTCCGATAGGAGTATCGGAATATCCGTCGGAAAACAAAACCCTTTTCCGATGGGGTGATCGGAATAACAGTCGAATAACAAATCCCTTTTCCGATGGAATGAGAAATGTAAATAAGCAAGATTGAATAAGCTATGTCTAATAAGCACTAATCGAAACTTTACCAAATTAATAATAAAAGGGACTAAATAAGCACAAACTAAAGACTTTCAAAATGCTAAACAAACAAGATTTATAAAATAAACTTTAAGAAAAAATAAACTTTTAAAAACTCTTAAATAGAAATAAGCAAAAATCTCAATAAGCTAAAACCTTACTCGTATAAAAACATTGATAAGAACAACAAGATAAAAACTTTAATCAAAATAAGCATAAAGATTAAAACTTTAAGATTAATCAAACAAAACAAGATATTTAAAAAAACAAGAAGAGAAGAATGAGAATGATTATGAAAAACTTGATTAAAAATAAAGATTCAACAATAAAATTAAACTTACTTGGAATTAAAGGCAAGATATTAAAGAACAATTAAGTAAATGACAATATAAAAGTGCAAGTAATTAAAGGTGGAAGAACTATGTGTCAAATAGCCAACACCTCCTAATGTGACATTAGAAGGGTATTATAGGGAGATTAGCAAGTGTTTATCTTTCCTTCCTTTTCTCGTCTTTTCGTCTTCTAAATTATTCGACTTTTTTTTTCGACTTTGTATCGGGATTATTTTGAACTCGTCTTGTAATTTCTTCATTAATTAGACTTGAGTTCTTCGACTTTATTAAACTTCCGTCTTCAGACTTTTTCTTCGATAAATCTTCAGAATAGGCCTTGGACTTCCGTTCTTCTTGCACTCTTGACCTTATGACTTCGTCTTTTGTCGTTTTCTTTGATAAAAGCCCGTGAAAGCCCGTGTTTTCTTTCCTTTTCACATTTTGATCCTAAATCACAAGAAAAACACAAACCACGCATAATTCCGACATTTACGACATAAAATACACATTTTGGCTTGGTTATTATTATAATTAAGTGGTAAAAAGATAAGTGTTTTCACACTTATTAAAGACGCTCCACTTCTGCAATCTCCCGGCTACGTCCGGTTTAGAGATGATCTGTTTTATTGGCTGATCAGTGATAACCATAATTGGGTGTGCCTGGAAGTACCGGCGCAGCCTTTTCGCGGCGTAAACCAATGATAAAACTAACTTCTTCATTGATGAATAATTCAACTCTGGCCCTTGCAACACTCTGCTTATGAAGTAACCGGAGTCTGGATTGAATCCCGATCAGTCATAAGGACTGCGCTTATTGCTCCGTACGTAGCGGACAGATACATAATTAGCTCCTCCTTAGGTCGGGGTGCGACTAGCATGGGAAGAGCCGCGAGGTGTTGTTTGAGCTGCCCAAAGGCTTCCTCTGCCTCTTTTGTCCAGCGAAAGTATCCTTTCTTTAAGCACTTCTTAAGTGTTTTAAATAAAGGAAGTGACTTCTCCGCGGACTTTGATAAGAACCTATTAAGCCCGGCCAACTTTCCATTGAGTAATTGTACCTCCTTGAGTGTCCGAGGGGATGGTAGCTGTATCACGACGTCCATCTTCTCCGGACAAGGTTTGATGTCGTTTGGATTAATCATATACCTAAGGAACATTCATTCAGTTGTTCCAAACGTGTACTTTTTTTGATTCAGTTTCATGTTGATTTTCCTCAACGTGTCGAACGTTTCCTGGATATCACGGAGGAGCTCTTCCTCCGTATGGCTCTTGATCACCAAGTCGTCAACATAGACTTCAAGGTTACGGCCTATCTGCGATTCGAAGGCTTTATCAACAAGTTGTTGATATCTCGCGTCGGCGTTCTTTAGTCCGAAAGGCATCTTTGTATAACAATACACGCCTTGACTAGTGTGGAACGTCGTCTTCTTCTCGTCTTCCTCCGCCATCTGGATCTGATGGTATCCTTTGTATGCATCTAAAAAACATTTAAAAGAGTATCCACATAAGGATTCTACCTTCCAATCAAATTCTGGTAACGGATAGCAGTCTTGTGGACAAGCTTTGTTCAAGTCTGTGAAGTCCACACACATGCGCCAGCTTCCATCATGCTTCTTGACCATGAACGGATTAGATAACCACTCATGGTAATAGACCTCGCGCATAATCCCTACGTCTACCAACTTCCGCACCTCGTCCAGTATTACCTGACTGCGTTCTGGTGCTTGACCATGCTTCTTTTGCTTAACAGGGGGATATCCCGGGCATATTTGAAGCTTATGTTCTGCTATCGAACATGGTACGCCTGTCATATGCTTTGGCTCCCATGCGAATATATCAAGGTTTGCTTTTAGGAGAGAGCACATGGCTTTCTTTCCTTTTTCCGAGATCGTTCCCCCGATAGCTACCTCTTTTTCCGGGTAGTCGGGGTGGATTACCACCTTCCAATTGGGAGGTGGTGATCCTTCCTTTATGGGAACTGGTTGAAATGGTGTTGTCATGGCGTGGCACTCGGATGCCGGTGTGATTGAATTGTAAATAGTGAAAATTCCCCCTCCAACCGGAAACTTAAGCATACCGTGTGCCGTGGACGGGACTGCCCGTATGGCTAGGATGCCTGGTCTTCCAATAATACCATTGTACGGAGAATGTGAACGTATCACCATGAAGTTCATCCACACCGTGGTGGAATGGTCTTTATCTCCAATGGTTACCAGTAGACGCAGTTGTCCTATTGGCCAGATAGTGTCTCCACTAAAGCCAATGAGCGGCGACGTGGCCGACACTAATTGGCTTTTGATCTCTGGTCGTAGCTGTACGAAGCAATGTTTGTAGAGTACTTCCACCGATAATCCTCTGTCCATATACATACAACGAACGTTGTGGGTTCCAATGCTTACCTCAATCGTGAGAGGTGCATCGGCCATGTTGCTCGCCGTGATAGGAGGGAACGATATCTCTCTGCCGCGTGAAATTTTTTGACTAACTTTCTGCTTTGTGCGGTGCTGCCATGATTGGATCATATATATGGTTGAAGGCTTGTCCTTTTGGGAGTCCTTCTTGTCATACTTTTTGTTATCCTTCCCATCCTTCCAGTCCTTGACCAGGTGTTTGAGTTTGCCTGATTTAATCAGCGACTCTATGTGCTTCTTGAGTTGGATGCACTCCTCCGTGCCGTGACCCTTGTCATTATGGAACTCGCAGAAGCGGCTGCCTTGACAGCGATCAACTGGAGTTGTCATCGGAGGAGGTCTTTGTAAATTTGCTCCTTCTGTTAGCAAAATATCCCGATAAGTCATCTTTAGAGGGGTGAATTTGTCATCCGACCGCCCTCCTTTTGACTGGTTTTTGTAATCCAGACTCCTTCCATTGCCAGAGTTACTTTGGCTACCTGATTTCCTTCTAGGCTGATCATTTTATCGGTAGTCGTGGTTCCCTTTTGTAAGGTAAGCCGCTGCGACCGCGATTTCCCCCTCCACAAAATTTCGAACCCTTTCCATGAGCTCGTCAAACTTCTTCGGGCGTTTATCATTAAGGCGTCTGATTAGCTCCTTATCAGATATGGTGTGCATGTAATCAGAAATTTTGAGAACTTCTGGACACGCTTTGGTACGCGTACACTCGTCATTGAAACGCTCCGTGAAGTCTTCTATAGACTCTCCGGGCCTCTGCTTGACGGTTGCCAATGAGACCGGATACCTATTGTACTTCTACCACTGAGTGTAACTGTTTTTTAACGTTGTGCGTAGCTCGCCGAAGTTATCAATGCTCCGGTGAGGGGGATTCTCAAACCACTCGCGGGCATTACCAATCAGGGTTGAATTAAACATCTGGCACCATATAGGCATCAGCCATCGTTCAATTTTAGCCTGTGTATTAAAAACTTTTAGGTGATCATCCGGATCACCAGATCCGTCATAGGTTTTGACGCACGCCGGCATACGGCGCTGTATGCGAAGAGTGAAGGCGTCTTCCCTGTCGTCGCACCACGGAAGGGAGAGATCTTCCACCTCTTCATCACGATAGTAGGGATTACCGTAGCGTCCTTCATCGTCCGATGGTGGTTGTGGGGAATACCTAGGTCGGCGACGTCTAGGGGGATGGTCATCTGAATCAGACCCCGAAGGGTCATTAGGTGGGGGCGGTGCCCCACCTCTATGATGGGCACTCTTGTGAGTAGGATTTTCCCTCCCCCCGGAGTTTATCCTACACCACATGCTTGCGCGACGATTGTCCACATGAGTTTTCAACACCTGGCGTCCAGTGGAGCCGTCGGATCTATCCCCGTCTTCATGAGCTTCTTGCAATTCCTGCATGATGCGATCCCCTATGCGCTCGAACACATTCCGTGGCCGAGGGGTTTCCTCGAAGGAAGGCTTTTCATTAGCTCGCGTCTTCCTTCCCCTCTTCCTAAGATGAGGGGGAGTACCATGCGCGGAGCTTCCGAAGTTAAGTCTGGACTGGAGATTCCGTCCCAGATTCAACCTTGCCTAGATGCTTGGTACGATTTTGTCGAGATTTTACGTGAGTACACGCTCGAGGTCCTCGTCGTCGAGTGACCCAACTTCCATTTCTGCCTCAACCACTGGTGGCCTTTGTGGCTCCTTGGTAGGGGCCTTTGGTGCAGTGATTGAGTCGTTTTCGTACACCCGAAAGGTTATCGTAGTTCCGACGAAGTGTGAATGGAATTATGCGTTTATGTCTCAAGTTTGATGCTCGAATAAAAGAGATCTTGATTTGTATATTTAAACTACTAATATTAATAACAAAATATTAAAGGATATAAAAAGCGATAATTATACTACGAATGTTAAACTACAAAGACCAACTAATAATAATAATGACGCTAACTTAAACAACTAACTTAAACAAGCATTTATAAAATTACTCTAATCAACATTAAAACTAAACATCAACAAAACAACAATAACGATCATATTTCTAAGCTAATAAAACAACATTCAAAACTATTTTAAATGCAATAAATAAAATAACAACAATAATAATTAGACTAAACATGGCGATAAAATTAACATACTAAACGTAAAGGGGTTAAAAGATTAGAGATGCCAAAACTAGATTGAAATGTGTACATGATAAAATGCACATCCACTCCAATAAATCCAAACTCATTTTTATTAAACCAAAGGCTAACCTCATTTATATCCCCAAATTACCAGTACTAATATTCCTATGTGTAAAACGTATGAAAAGAAAAGCATTTAAAACTAACTTTAAAAGTGATTAACTAGTAATAAATACTAATTGATAAATGGTGGTCAAATTCATGAAGAAAAAGAAACATGACAATCTGCATAAACAAATTCATACGAAATAAAAAAACTAAAACATTAATGATTACAAACTATCTATTAATTAAGGATGAAAATGATACCAAAACAAGAAGTAATCAATGGAAGTTGATGACGTGTGGGAATATGAGTGGTTTCGTTAACCTAAAGATTATCCACTCCATTTCAACATCAACATAGCCGAATCCCAAATTCAACTCAGCAAATCATTATAAGGACCTACAAATCTACTACCTAGGAGAAAAGACTAAACAAAAAATAAACAGATGGGAAAAAAAGTCCAGATCCCCCAATTAAAACTATGTTGCGTCTCTATTATTTTTGCATAAGATGAAACTAGATCCTACTTACCTACCTTAAAAAAATACGCAGGGAAAGAAAGTTATATTATGAGGATATCAAAGAAAATGGAACAGAAGATATACTTTCCTAATCTAATTCTATTTAAGAAAATCGCAGGGGACAAGAATTAAGAAGTGAAGATATGGAATCATAAATGGAATGTTTAATACTCTATTAAATCAAGACACATCAAAAATAAAAATAAAACAGTAGATGAGATTATATGAAAAGAAAAGTGAATTGCGTTATCTATCCTTCTACTAATAAAGAATACTGGGAAAGAAAAGCTGCCTAATCTACTTCATAAAAAAACGCAGGATAATTAAAAACAAAGTGAAGATCTGGAATTAAATATAGAATATGTTGAAATTGCTAAACAAAAATACTTAAAGTAAACAAATAGAACAGAAAAAATAAAATCTATCCTCAATCTACATCTCTAAAAAAGCAGGGGAATATGGTATTATAAAATGTGTAGATAAGATAAAAAAATAATGAAATCCCCTAAACTGCTTTAAAAACACAGCCTATATCCCTCAAAATGTGATGCTGCGTTCTTTTTAAGCTACCCAAGCTGATCACATTTTCCTCCCATTGGGCCTGGGCTTCACTTGCTGCGCTTCTTTTTCTGTTGGGCCTTTTTCATGCTGTTGGGCTGCGTCTTTTTTTCTAAGCTGCTGGGTTGCTGGGCTTTATAGCGGGCTGTTGGGCTTTAAGATGTATTAATGGGTCAGCTCGACCCATTTAAATGGTGTCGGGCCGGCCCAATAAAACATGAATGCACCGTGAAACTCGATTCCCCGTGCTCTTTCCATTCCTCGTGCTCGTTTTTGTCATTTTAGCTTCGTTTTTGTTCTTTCCTTCATATTCGTACCTACAATAATAAATAACACATTTTTAACGATATATGCACTAAAAGTACACTTTTGCTATTTATTATGCCATAAACGAAGGGATATTAGCACTAAAAACACGAATAATTACGTGTTTAACACACCCCTACACTTAAACGTTGCTTGCCTCCAAGCAACTATTATCACCAATGTTAAGTCTAAAAACAAATTAAAACCACTTTATTCGAAATTGACTTGTTAATAAAATAAAAATAAAAAATCATTGTGACCTGCCATGCTCGACTTTTTATTCAAGGTATAAGGATCATATAACGGGAAACACGCAAACTGGATGTCTCCAGGGAATAAATATCGTCATCCTCTTTTTATTACTCCCAACTAAACTAAAATTCTTTGTGCAAACGTTTTGTCAAAATGCTAACACTACTTATACTAATAACCCGTGTAAATATAACTTTTCACTCCCACAATTATAAAAGACTAGGCAAGTGTGTTCATTTTCAAAGCTTTGATAGTTCAAATCGACATTTATTATGGTTGCTAATAATCTAAGTGTAATATTAGACTCACCGAGTATCACGAGATTTAAGAATCAAAAATGGCCTTTCCCATGTAGCAGCTTTCTTCTCGGAACGTCTCAACCTCATCGGTTAAGTGCACGGGCTTTTGACACCCCACAGAGAATAGTACCAGGATTGGCGGGATTTTGCAATCAAAGATCTTGAAATCAAAGCTAAACTAATAAAAGACACTTAGATGAAAAACAACGATGGTAATCAGAGAATGAAGATTCAAAGGAGAGATCACTCCATGTAGCGACTTTCTTCTCAGCTTGTCCTTTAGCAAAGCTTAGGAGGCTAGGTTTTTACACCCTTGAGAATAGTATCGGAGCTCACGGGACCTTTCACTCTCTAATACCGTCTAAACTCTTATAAAAAAATTGACGAATTCTAGTTCAACTTCGGATTTAAATTTGAGAAAAAGCAAGTTTCTCACAATTATAAATAAAGCAACAAAAACACTTATTCATTTATTCGACTCTTCTAACTCCATTGAACATTTTTTTTCTCATTTTTTTTTCTTTTTCTTTTTGTTTACTTTTTTTCGGTTTTTTTTTTCTCTCTCTCTTTTTTTTTACTCTTTTTTTCCGATTTATTTATACACGCAACATTATTAAGAAAGTATGCTTTCACTCAAATTTAAATAAAAAGTTGAACTAGGACTCTATATCAAAATTGCATAAGAATTTATTTTGCATAATAAAACGATTTAAACGTTCAAAGGCTTGAAAAAACACACTTATTAAGTCTAGTTATAATATAGGAGGAAAAGTCACATGTTACTCATATAAGCTCTAAAGAGAACCAACTACTCCACGTTTAGCATTTTCATTTGCACAATTCCTAAAAGCTCAGTCTAAAAGTTAAGGGAGCAGCCAGATCAACACTCAGGCAGAGTCAGGATCCGCTTTGTTCTAGCCTACGGGACAAGTCAATCACGCACGGTCAAAAACGTTTTATTATTATTATTAAAATAAAATAAAAGCAAACAGACATTTGATCAAAATAGGATGCAAGAGGGCAAACAAGTAGGCATGAAAATTATCAATATGATATAAACCCCCCTACACTTAGAACCAAACATTGGCCTCAATGTTCAAAAGTGATAAGGTGTTACCCCTACACTTAAGAACACAAAAGGCTAATGCTAGAATTCCAAGTGTAAGAAGGAGAAAACAATCAGATATGTATGGATAAAGATGAGAACTGAGTACTCCCCTGATATAGACATGAAGATCGATCGGAGACTGAATGAAGAAGATGATGGAAAACAGCAACATCAACCCTCTGAAAGTCTTCTCGATCCAAAGGAACCCTGCACACAAAAACAAATACCAACAAGCACACATGGAGAGAAGCACGCCCCTACATTTATGTTAGAAAATAGATAAAAAGGATAGATCCTCGGGTTGCCTCCCGAAAAGCGCTTGTTTTTGTTAACCGAGTCACGAGCCTGACTCGACCCTGAATTAAATGGTCCATGGGGGAGCAAGAGAATCACCACTGGCTCAAAATAGATATGCCAGGGTAAAAAATATTATCCTCATTACCGGATGAGAATAAAGAAGAAGAATCCACAGTATAAGTGAAGAAAAGCAGAAGGATTCTTATAACATACGAGAAATAGGTATAAAGGCGATCCTTAAGAATACTCGTCTTCGCCAAGGGCGGGAGGGTAGGAGAAAAAGATATCAAAGTGTCACCCGAGGACAGTTGATAGAAACTCAAAGCAAGATTCGATGGGGTAACCGGTAAAACATCACAAGTAATAGCAACATTGATAGGTGTGAAAACACCCATCCTTTTTACCACTTAATTACAATAATAACCGAGTCAAAACGTGTATTTTATGTCATTTATGTCGGAATTATGCGTGGTTTGTGTTTTTGTTGTGATTTAGGACGAAAAGGTGAAAAGTGGAGAAAACACGGCATTCACGGGCTTTTATCGAAGAAAAAAAGACGAAATATGAAGTCGAAAGATCAAGAGTGGAAAAAGAACGGATGTCCAAGACCAATTCTGAAGATTTATCGAAGAAAAAGTCAAAAGACAGAAGTCTACTAAAAGCCGAAGAACTCGATTTTTATTTATGAAGAAAATTCAAGACGAGTTCAAAGAAATCCCGAGACAAAGACATTAAGTCCAAGATTAACAAACAATTAAGAAGAAAAGGACTCAAGTGTGCAAATAAGGAAAAGAGGAAAGAGGGAGGAAGCTTCCTAAGCTCCTCCCTAATCACCCCTATATATAGTTTAGGCTAGTTTCAATTTCAAGTTGTTGGGTTGTTTGACAAACCACCACTTCTACCATTTTCATACTTGTTATTTCATTTCTTGCACTTTAATTAATTGCTATGCACTTCTAATCATTTAATTTTCAAGTAAGTTTTTATTTATTGTTCTTGATTCTTTAATTTTCTTATTTAATCTCTCATCTTCCTTTCTTGATTCTAGTTTACTTTTGGTGCGAATTACATATGATCCGTGTTGTTCATTAATGTTTTCGTGCTTAAAAAGTTCATCTTTTTATGGTTTGATCTAAAAGTTTGTTTATTTTAAGTTTGGAAAAGTTGTTATTCATGCTTATTTTGTTCGCTTAATTATTGATTCGTTCAAGTTTTTGGTTTGAGCTTATTTTCCATAGCTTATTACTTTTGCTTTTCGGATCCCACACAAATCGGAAAGGGAAACCCCTTTCCGATTGCATCTTTCCGATCTGTCGTTCCAACCAGCACACCCTCTTTCCGATCACCCAATCGGAAAAGGGTTTTGATTATTCCGATTTGCCCCTTTTACGATTATTCCGATTTGGACTTTCTTTTTAACATTCCAATCATCTTGATTGGAAAAGGGTTTTACATTCCTTTTATACATTCCTTTTACATTCCAATCATCTTGATTGGAAAAGGGTTTTACATCCTATCAGCATTCCTATCAGCATTCCTATCAGCATTCCTATCAGCATTCCTATTAGCATTCCTATCAGCATTCCTATTAGCATTCCTATCAGCTTCATTATTTGCACTTTCCGATTAGAGTTGATTTTAGTTTTAATTTTACGTCATTTAATTTCACGTCATTTACTTTTAACGTTTTAAATATTGCACCGTTTACGTTTCAACTAGTTTTAGTTTTAATTTCCCGTCCTTTATTATTAAGTCTTGCACATTTATTTTACCAAATCCAAAAATATTTGTTTCACCAAGAACAACTAATCTCACACAATTAACCGGAAATCAATTCGATTAGACACTGAGAAAACGAACTTTTTCAACTAGTAAAATCTATACAGTAAAATGGCGCCGCTGCCGGCTCTTTTCGTGAAGATTAACGGTTTTTTGTGACAGACGCGTTGGCTTTTGGGATCCGTTCACTCGTGAACGTTATTTTTCGTGTCCAAAATTTTCAAAAATCCAAAAACATTTGAAAAATCATAAAAAGCATTTCTTTTTCAAAGTTTTGCACCAAAAATATTCTTCTTGCTTCTCTATCTTTCTTTATGGATTTTTATGTCCATTACGTCGGGTGTGGGAGACAATTGTACGGGAACGACTCTTGTCAATGGTGTACATGTGAGCGGTGCGGAATCGATATAAAAGATACACAATTAATACCAGGATTTTGTCCTTTGTGCCACTCACTTAATTCATCCTTTATGAACCCACCTACTCTTTCCCCATGCATCTATTGTGGAAGCGATTCTCATTGGCATGTTTCGTGCCCGGTTCAATACCCGTCTGTTCACGGACAAGAACCGGGGTACAATTATGACAATGAAAATAGCTATCCACAAGACGCACCCGACTTTTCTCATTACCCTTCTTGCCAAAATTGTGGGGGTCCTCATGATTCTTATTATTGTCAACCAATGAATTATTATGAGCAAAATTCGTGTCCTCAGTTTTCTTCACCAATGGATTATTATGAACCAAACCCGGTTTCTAATTCTTCTCAACCGATGAACTACTATGAGCCACAACCATGCTATAATTCAGGTTTTCAACATTTTGAGCCCCCACAACACCCCATCGATCATCAACCCTCGTTCGAACATTTGAGCTCCCACGAACAATGGGATACTCTTGTTAAGCAAGGTCAACAACTTCAAGAAGCTTTCAACAAGATCATCGAGAAATGTCAAGAGGATCAACGACAGGAGCAAATATCGAATATCGAGACTTATACTCCTCCTCCGGTGTATCCATACTATTACGATGATTATGACGATGAGCCTACTATTTCTTGGAATGATCTTACTGCTCAATGTCCTAGTGCTATTGTCATCCCTCCTCTCAATATCCCAAACGTGTCTAAGGATTGTGATACGTTGAATGAGCTTAGTGATGTTGGTCTGGATAAAGTGTTTGATGATGAGGTTTGTGACATACCGGCTGCTATGGAGCTTAAGGACAACGTTACTCTTACGGAAGAGGTCGATTCAAATGATGACGATTTTTCTCCAAGCTATGAGAATTTCACTTTTGAAATTTCTCAATCTCCACCGGGAGATGCGGGTGATGACGATTTATTCTCTCCGGTTTACGAGAAGTTCACCGATGAACATGATCTTGTGGATGAGGTGGAAGACGTACTTCTTCGCGATAGATTACGGAAAGTGCACCTTCTTATTGCTCAAATCGAAGCGTTGACTTCTCCTCCTCTTTCCGAGTCTTTGCCTCCATCTATTCCTCCCGTTAAAGATAATGACCCATTGCTGGAAGAAATTGACATTCACTCCATACCACCAGGTAATGATGACGATGATTTGGAGGGGGACATTATTTTTGATAATTTGCTGCATGAAGACATTGTCCCAAGTCCCCCTCCCGAGCACCTTTCATCCACTCCGTTAGAGACCATCACGGAGGATGAGTGCTTTGACCCGGGAGGTGACATTGTTTATGCTATGATTGATAACAATACGGCTTTGCCGGTTTCTCAACATCCATTGTCTTTGGGGGAGGACAATGTGCTTACTTTACCCAACCCACCTCCCGTAGATCTTGATTTCACATACTTTTCGTATGTTGAAAGGGTTTTTCTCCCATTCAAGACTTATCCCTCCGCCTCTCCTTTGTTGATGTCAACCGGGAACGAGGACAAGGTCTTTGATCCCTGTATTGCATTCGAGGCTTCCCCATGGACCATTTAATTCGGTGACGAGTCAGGCTCGTGACTCGGTTAACAAAAACAAGCGCTTTTTGGGAGGCAACCCAATTATTTATCTATCTTTACCATAAGTGTAGGGGAGCCCCCGTGGTGTTTCTTGCTTTCTTTCTTATCATGTGCAGGGATTAGAGCTTCAAAGACACACTCTTGATGACTTTTGACGAACCGTGATTCCGTGTTCCCTTCTTCCCGGTTCTATCCTAAACTCTTTTCGATTCACTATTTTATATTTTCCAATATTAAAATAGGAATCTCTTTAGTTGTCTCTTCCTTAGCGAGATTTAAACAAAGTGCACAATGTCCTAAGTGTAGGGGAGTTTACTTCCACATGCTTAAACATTGAGGACAATGTTTATCTTAAGTGTAGGGGGGACTTCTATCGAAGTTAAGTGGTCTTTTCCTTGTATTTGTCCTCATTTTAACCGGAAAATAAATTTTTCGACATTTTTCAAAATTCTTGATCTATTTTGGCCTATTAGTTTTTCCTTTTGTATAGTTGTTCTTATTAGAATAGATGTTTAATAAAGTGGTTCTAATTTTCAAACGTTGTGAATCTTTTGACTCAACCCGAGTTTACTTATCTAAGTTTACTCTAGCTAGTATCCTTAACATGTTTAAGTCAAGTTTTGCTAGGCTTTTATATAGGGAGCTATAAAACGCGAAAGTCTTAACTCTCACGGGTTAAGAACAAGAACTTTTCGCAAGTTCCTATAATTGATCCTAGAGAGTCGTTTATCAAGGGAACTTTAAAACGCGATTTCTAAACTTGAAAAAGTCTAAGAATTTGCAAGATCCTATAGGCGACTCGAAAACCCAAAACTTTGATTTAATAGGCTAAGCATCCACGAGTCTCATTCCTTGAGATTTTAAACTGTGGAGAACGAGAGATGATAGATCCAATTATAAGTTTGGTATTCTTTCGTGAATTTATGTGAGTTAATTATAAGCCTATTCTCCCATCGCTTGTTAATAAATTTATCTGCAATAAATAAGGTTGTACGATTTGAAAAGTTACTTAGCTTCTAGCCCAAGATCGTTTAAAAGTTGCTCGGTACGGATTAGAGTTCATAGCCAAGGCATAACTTATTGAAGCGGGATGCGAAGATTGACGAGTCCGAAAAGGCCCTAACAAGGCATGAGGGCTATATTTTCTTGCTAAAGATCCAAAGTGATGTGAAGAATCATTTATCAAAAATCAATATGAAGGATCGAGACACACGACGAAAAGCAAAAACTCCCCAAAAGTCATGGAGAAGTGTATCCGAAAAGACCCTAGCAAGGTATGAGGATAAATAGATCCAAGTCATAAAAGGAGGCGGATCATTGTATATCAAAGTCCAAAATAAAGATTGGAGAAAAATGAAGAAGTCGTGGTCCTAGTATGAATCTCTCAAAACTTCAAGTGAAGAAAGTCTGATTATGAAGAGAAGACCATTATTTCATGAACGTCTCTCAAGGTTTGAAGTATGAAGTCGCTGCCAAATATCGGTCCGAGAAAGGTCTCAAATCGCGAAGCGCGTTATGCCAAGATATGAACTTTATGAGGTCCCGAGAAGCAATTTTAAAAGATTTTGTCCTTTAGCTAACTATTGATTAAATCGTTCACTTTATTTTCGGCCTAATAAACTATCGAAATAAGTCAACAATGCATCCTCGTGATCATTCAAGACAACAATAAAATATAAGAGATACCCCTAGGAATAAGGGAGTCTAAGTGAATAATTGGCCCACATGAGTTCGTGTTAGTTTACTAACTTATAATAACAATGATCTCGTTTTTAAGCTTGGTTTGGAGAAAGTGAAAACTTGAGGATGATGATCATTCACGACATTTCCAAAACCCAAGGTATGTTTTTAATTTCTTTACTTTGAATGTTTATAATTTTCTATCTCTTTAATAAAGGCCAACGTGGATTGATTATGATGAAAAGTGTACACATGCTTTGTAACTAATGCATTGCATGAGGACATTGCAATGGTTAAGTGTAGGAGATTTGATAGGTGTGAAAACACCCATCCTTTTTACCACTTAATTACAATAATAACCGAGTCAAAACGTGTATTTTATGTCATTTATGTCGGAATTATGCGTGGTTTGTGTTTTTGTTGTGATTTAGGACGAAAAGGTGAAAAATGGAGAAAACACGGCATTCACGGGCTTTTATCGAAGAAAAAAAGACGAAATATGAAGTCGAAAGATCAAGAGTGGAAAAAGAACGGATGTCCAAGACCAATTCTGAAGATTTATCGAAGAAAAAGTCAAAAGACGGAAGTCTACTAAAAGCCGAAGAACTCGATTTTTATTTATGAAGAAAATTCAAGACGAGTTCAAAGAAATCCCGAGACAAAGACATTAAGTCCAAGATTAACAAACAATTAAGAAGAAAAGGACTCAAGTGTGCAAATAAGGAAAAGAGGAAAGAGGGAGGAAGCTTCCTAAGCTCCTCCCTAATCACCCCTATATATAGTTTAGGCTAGTTTCATTTTCAAGTTGTTGGGTGGTTTGACAAACCACCACTTCCACCATTTTCATACTTGTTATTTCATTTCTTGCACTTTAATTAATTGCTATGCACTTCTAATCATTTAATTTTCAAGTAAGTTTTTATTTATTGTTCTTGATTCTTTACTTTTCTTATTTAATCTCTCATCTTCCTTTCTTGATTCTAGTTTACTTTTGGTGCGAATTACATATGATCCGTGTTGTTCATTAATGTTTTCGTGCTTAAAAAGTTCATCTTTTTATGGTTTGATCTAAAAGTTTGTTTATTTTAAGTTTGGAAAAGTTGTTATTCATGCTTATTTTGTTCGCTTAATTATTGATTCGTTCAAGTTTTTGGTTTGAGCTTATTTTCCATAGCTTATTACTTTTGCTTTTCGGATCCCACACAAATCGGAAAGGGAAACCCCTTTCCGATTGCATCTTTCCGATCTGTCGTTCCAACCAGCACACCCTCTTTCCGATCACCCAATCGGAAAAGGGTTTTGATTATTCCGATTTGCCCCTTTTACGATTATTCCGATTTGGACTTTCTTTTTAACATTCCAATCATCTTGATTGGAAAAGGGTTTTACATTCCTTTTATACATTCCTTTTACATTCCAATCATCTTGATTGGAAAAGGGTTTTACATCCTATCAGCATTCCTATCAGCATTCCTATCAGCATTCCTATTAGCATTCCTATCAGCATTCCTATTAGCATTCCTATCAGCATTCCTATCAGCATTCCTATCAGCATTCCTATTAGCATTCCTATCAGCATTCCTATTAGCATTCCTATCAGCATTCCTATCAGCATTCCTATCAGCATTCCTATCAGCATTCCTATCAGCATTCCTATCAGCATTCCTATCAGCATTCCTATCAACATTCCTATCAGCATTCCTATCAGCATTCCTATCAGCATTCCTATTAGCATTCCTATCAGCATTCCTATCAGCATTCCTATCAACATTCCTATTAGCATTCCTATCAGCATTCCTATCAACATTCCTGTCAGCATTCCTATCAGCATTCCTATCAGCATTCCTATTAGCATTCCTATCTGCATTCCTTTTAGCATTCCTTTCAGCATTCCTTTTACATTCCTTTCGCATTCCTTTTGCATTCCTTTTACTTATCGAAATTTACATTTTCATTTTACTTAGTAATAGATAACCAAACCATTTTCATTTCCACCAAGAACAATTGAGTCGCACTTTGAACCGGAAATCAATTCGATTAGACACTGAGAAAACGAACTTTTTCAACTAGTAAAATCTATACAATAAACATCAACGTCTCCTCCAGGATCAAAACACTCACCCTCATTTCCCGGTATGAAATGAGGAGAGTAAAATCGATACATCACCCGCTTGGGTGTGCACGCGGTAGGACGGGATGGCAACATAATATGAGAAATATCAGAAGAAATATCTACCACCCGCGTCACCTCTTTAGACCGAATCAACGGGAAGGTAGGGTCAAATCTCTCCACCTCCTCTACAATGGAAGGTGGCATGGCTAACAAAGAATGCTCGTCAATAGCAAGAGAGTCGGAGCTATCAATGTCCTCAATCCCCTCTTCAAAGAGAGGATTCACCTCACTAGAGATGTAGGCGTCATCAAAATCAAATAAAGGGTTCGAATAAATCTTGAAAGTTTCCTTCAGAACGTCTTCATCGGATAGTGACTCGTCATCAATAGAAGTAAAATCATCATCGAGATCAAAAAGAGGATTAGAGAAAGCCAAAGAATCATCTCCCAATATGTCGGTAGGAGGTAATGAATCATCACTAGAAAGAGATTCACACTCACTATCACTATCGGAAGCAACCGTAGGCTCACTTTGGATTGGAATAAGAATCTCATCACAAGGAATAGTGATAAGACCCTCATCCCCCATGATGAGAGAGGCATCGGTCTCCGTAGTGGAAGAATCGAGAAAAGGAGTAGTAGTCTCACATGATGGATTGAGATCGTAAATATTATCCTCGTCATCATCATAACAATAAGGAAACACACGAGGCGTAGAGGTATAAGCACTAAGATTAGATACTTGGTCTTGTCGTTGTCGCTCGTCCAACGTTTCGCTTAGTCGAATTAAACCGTCACGGAGTTCAAAAAGAAGGGCTCGTGCTTCGGCATTCAGGCTGAAAGAAGGTTGATGATCGAAGGTGTAATGTGGGGGCTCAAAATTATGAAAACCGGAATTATAGCACGGATCAGGCTCATAATAATTCATCGGTTGACAAGAAAAAGTGTCATGAGGGCCCCCACAATTGTTGCAACACGGGTATTGAGAAAAACCCGGTGCATTTTGTGGATAAGGATCCCCAAAAATATAAGAGGGGGAGATACTTTCATTAGAGATGAAGTACGAATTGATCGAATTGCAAGATAGACAATGTCCAAATTGTGAATTGGGGAGATCTCTTCCGCACCGCTCGCATGAACACCATTGACATGATTGACTACCAGACGATGGTCTCCCATACCCTATACAATATGAATCCATGAAGAATTAAAAATAAGAGGGGTTGAGAAAAAGAATTAAACACGATAGAAGATAAAGAAGAATATTTTTAAAACTTTTTTTTATTAAAATAATAAAATAATAATAATATAATAAAAAGAAAATAGTCTAATAAAATATAATATAAAACTATATATCATATATAATATATAGCTAAAAGAAAAATAAAGTCGAAGGAAAATATTTTTTTGATTTTTTTATTTTTTTTAAATGATATATAGTAATAAAGAAAGAAGATAAAATAAGAAAATACTTTGGGTTTTTATAAATTTTATATATTTTTATAGATTTTTAGATATTTTTATACATATATATACAAATACGAAAATAAACTTTCAAAGCGAAAGGATCTTCGAGTCACTAACTAAAAACACAACGCCAATATCGCTACACACATTCCCCGGCAGCGGCGCCATTTGATTGAGTCGTTTTCGTACACCCGAAAGGTTATCGTAGTTCCAGCGAAGTGTGAATGGAAATATACGTTTATGTCTCAAGTTTTATGCTCGAATAAAAGAGATCTTGATTTTTATATTTAAACTACTAATATTAATAACAAAATATTAAACGATATAAAAAGCGATAATTATACTACGAATATTAAGCTACAAAGACCAACTAATAATAATAAGGACGCTAACTTAAAAAACTAACTTAAACAAGCATTTATAAAATTACTCTAATCAACATTAAAACTAAACATCAACAAAACAACATAACGATCATATTTCTAAGCTAATAAAATAACATTAAAAACTATTTTAAATGCAATAAATAAAATAACAACAATAATAATTAGACTAAATATGGCGATAAAATTAACATACTAAACGTAAAGGGGTTAAAAGATTAGAGATGACAAAACTAGATTGAAATGTGTACATGATAAAATGCACATCCACTCCAATAAATCCAAACTCAATTTTCTTAAACCAAAGGCTAACCTCATTTATATCCCCAAATTACCAGTATTAATATTCCTATGTGTAAAACGTATGAAAAGAAAAGCATTTAAAACTAACTTTAAAAGTGATTAACTAGTAATAAATACTAATTGATAAATGGTGGTCAAATTTATGAAAAAAAAGAAACATGACAATCTGCTTAAACAAATTCATACGAAATAAAAAAACTAAAACATTAATGACTACAAACTATCTATTAATTAAGGATGAAAATGATACCAAAACAAGAAGTAATCAATGAAAGTTGATGACGTGTGGGAATATGAATGGTTTCATTAACCTAAAGATTATCCACTCCATAACAACATCAACATATCCGAATCCCAAATTCAACTCAGCAAATCATTATAAGGACCTACAAATCTACTACCTAGGAGAAAAGACGAAACAAAAAAGAAACAGATGGGAAAAAAAGTCTAGATCCCCCAATTAAAACTATGTTGCGTCTCTATTATTTTTGCATAAAATGAAACTAGATCCTACTTACCTACCTTAAAAAAATACGCAGGGAAAGAAAGTTATATTGTGAGGATATCAAAGAAAATGGAACAAAAATATACTTTCATAATCTAATTCTATTTAAGAAAATCGCAGGGACATGAATTAAGAAGTGAAGATATGGAATCATAAATAGAATGTTTAATACTCTGTTAAATCAAGACGCATCAAAAATAAAAAAATAGCAGATGAGATTATATGAAAAGAAAAGTGAATTGCGTTATCTATCCTTCTACTAATAAAGAATACTGAAAAAGAAAAGCTGCCTAATCTACTTCATAAAAAAAACGCAGGATAATTAAAAACAAAGTGAAGATCTAGAATTAAATATGGAAAATGTTGAAACTGCTTAACAAAAATACTTAAATAGAACAGAAAAAATAAAATCTATCCTCAATCTACATCTCTAAAAAAAGCGGGGGAGTATGGTATTATAAAATGTGTAGATAAGATAAAAAAAATAATGGAATCCCCTAAACTACTTAAAAACGCAGCCTATATCCCTCAAAATGTGATGCTGCGTTCTTTTTAAGCTACCCAAGTTGATCACATTTTCCTCCCATTGGGCCTGGACTTCACTTGCTGCGCTTCTTTTTCTGCTGGGCCTTTTTCATGCTGTTAGGCTGCGTCTTTTTTTTAAGCTGCTGGGCTGCTGGGCTTTATAGTGGGCTGTTGGGCTTTAAGATGTATTAATGGGTCGGTTCGACCCATTTAAATGGTGTCGGGTCGTCCCAATAAAACACGAATGCACCATCAAACTCGATTTCCCGTGCTCTTTCCATTCCCCGTGCTCGTTTTTGTCATTTTAGCTTCGTTTTTGTTCTTTCTTTCATATTCGTACCTACAATAATAAATAACACATTTTAAATGATATATGCACTAAAAGTACACTTTTTCTATTTATTATGTCATAAACGAAGGGATATTAGCACTAAAAACACGAATAATTACGTGTTTAACAGCAGCTCCCGGATTGGGGTTATCCAAAGTGATGGTTGGTGGTAGGGTATTATTGGACGTGCCTGCCCCACCAAAGACTGGAACATGTTTCGGTTATTTGGCCCTTCTGCTTGGCCACCTTGAGGTTGAGCGGAGGTGATTATCCCATCACCTGCGGACTTCCGGTTCCCAGGATTCGTGTTCCTTGGGTTTCCCTGAAAGTGCCCCTTTGTCATTGGGAGAGTTTGAGATTAAGAATAAGTTTAGTATATGGGTCCCATGGATGGCGCCAACTTGTTGATACAAAAGTTGGATGATCCTTGCTTGACGAGAATTAGGCTTAATTCGGGTAGGTTGGGCTCCGGCTCTTGCACCAAGTGAATGTCTTGCTGAGATTCTGCACTCTAAAACAACACGCGTTAAGCTTACCGTGGGAACGTATCCCATGATTAGACTCTGGCGGGAAAGTAAGTAATCGGTTTAGCGTTGGATAATCGGCTGTAGGTTGAGAGTATAGAGAATCTGATACCTTTGTGGAACCCCTTGGGGGTTCTTTATATAGGCGGTGAAACCCTAACGGACTGTCATCGATACTTCGGCCCCAAGCAAAGGATAAGTGCCACAATTAGCTTGATTGTTATCTTCTAATTATGATGAGTGTATATCCTATACTCTTGGGTAAATCCCAATCCTAATAAGGTTGTGATTCTGTCTAACCCTGTACCGGTCGTGTCGGGTCGTGGGCCGCACACATCTTATGTGGCCACTGTTCATTCAAGCCCATAAGCTCAAATGATATTAGTCCAACCCATTCGTGATGGGTCGGATACGGGTAGTACCCGTGGGCCGGGTGCATGACCTGGTTGGGGACTATACGTCATCAACAACACACCTTCGAATCGAAGCTTCGAAATTGTAGTTTCCTAACAATCAGACACCAAATCACATCTTCAATCCTCTACTAATGAATAACTCCAAAAATCTAAAAGCCATATAAAGTACCGCAAGCATATTACTCACAATGTGTCCCACTCATATTTCCCATTAAACTCACATATGTTTTCGTTCCTCTTCACTTGTTCTTCGTGTAAGAGATAATAATCCTAACCAAAACATGGTACATGCAACGTCAACTTTTTGTTACCTCGTAATGACGATAGGCAGAATCAACTTAGCGTTCCCACACATATTTTTTAGTCTCCCTCCAAAAGAGACCATGTAGAGGCCAAGCACCCCTAAAACTTTGGTCCAACTTACCAATAACCATAAAGCCGACATCACTGCCTTTCCTATTACAAGCAACAGTCGAAGCTAAATCCTAACCCAATAATTAAAATGTTTTTCCAGAATTAGATCAAAATGATCTTCATCTTATTGACAACACAATAAACCAAACACATACAATTAAGTAACTTTAATAACCAAAATCTGCTTTAAAAAGTGGCACACCATTATGAGAAAACAAGTAATTATTTTATTATTTTGAGGCTCAGATAAGTACTGAATCAGGTATCGGATATGAGGATACAGCCATCATGGCTGCAAACTTTGCAAGTGTGCCCTGTCAAGATGCACATAATCCAAACGTTAAATGAACCCGCGTTAATAGATATTCAAATATTATCATCACAACCTCTTGAAACCGTTTTCATTATAATTTTACTAAAACAAAACGCACCACTTCGAATGCCTTCAAGTGACACCAAAAGAAGCGGTGGCAACCTCAAAATGTCCCTGCCCCAATTATCGTTAACCCCATCCACAAATGAGACCTTTATTCGTCATTCAAAAAACATGGACCACATGTTTCATAACAGAATGGTTAATAACCCAATTTTTCATACCAATAATAGTACATGAGATAGTCAAGTACTTAAATAAGCATTCGTAGTCGGGTAAAGTGTAGAACCTTGGTAATCTATGATCTATCAAGAGGGTTGTTGTTTCTAGAGAGAGAAAGTAGAGAGAGAGAGATGAGAGAAAATGTGAAATGTATTATGTGTAAAATGAAACAACCAACAATCTTCCCCCATGGGAGGACGTGTAGAATTCCTTACAATATTTTTCCTAACAAGTACATAATGATTAAGAACAAAAGCTTCCATGAAGCGTCCAATGCTGATGAAGTCTTCTAAGGCCTTTGACTTCAAGTCTTCACTCTAGAGTGACTCATCTTCGTACTCATCTTTGTTGTGTGTTACATATATTATTATTATTATTATTATCATTATTATTAGCCATGGTTTGTTATAGAAGTAGACCTCATTTGATGCATATGATTTACAGTACTCTATGATCCGTAAGCCATATTCAGGTTTATGATGCTTAGCTACCAACCTTGTCAGTTCTTTAATTTGTGTTGTTCCGCTTCAAATTTAGCCTTCTTAACATTGTCATGCATAGATATATATATATATGTGATGATTTAAAGACATTTATATGCGATTAAATACAGTTGCAATTACCTGATAAGACACCAAAATCAGCAGCAAATATTTTATTAGAAATCTGAAACGGGATTTTGGTTGTTTGTGTTTGTAACGACAATAGGTCGATGTTGATCGTTGTGTCAGCTGCAATCGCACTATTCTTTTAGAAGTTGCCTCTAAAAATTATCAGCATATCATATGTAGATTCTACGAAATCAACTTTGCATCAGCTTTAAATTTCCTAAGATTTGATCTGCATGAGATACACGAAGATTGTTACTTTTGTTTTTTGAATCCCGATCACCAAGTTTGTTATCTGAGATATCGAACCCAACGAAATTGAAAAAAAAGACTACTTAATCAGTAGATCAGCTGAATTATTTAAATTACCTATACACAATACGACGCTGCAATTGCCGCCTAGAAGACATGTGTTTGAGGTTGGTTGGATGTTAGTTTCTCGGCTACCGTTCCGTTAACACTTTTGAAGTGACCTATCTGATGTTTAACAGAATAAAGGGCCATTGTACCGCATTACACAAAGTTTAAAAAAATAGGCATTTATTCTAACATAACTTGGGTATACACATCATATTATCGTAACATCCTTTCAAAAAGCTCGTAAACCTATCAAATAAGTTTTTTAATACATGTATCTGTCCATCCTGAATTCAAGAATCACAAAGCCAACATCATGCTAACTTTTGGTCCATTCCCGTCACTAATGCCCTTGCCAGCCGGTATCTCTTAACTATTGTTTCTTAGTTGGTTTTTATTCCGCTAGAATCCATATGCAGGCTCAGATAAGGCTATATTTAGGAGAAAGAGGGAAAACGTGACATGGTTGCAACCTAGGCATGTTGCCCTGCCAAGATACGCGCAAGCTCGGCTCTTACGTAAGTCGTTTAAACTCATCATAGCCTAAGGAACATTAGGTTTCGAAAGAGAGAGATGCCAGTAATACCGAACGCAACCTTTATTCACTAACTAGAGTATGATGGAGGGATGTAAACTTAATAATAGGGAGGAATCTCACTTCCCTAGTAATAGTAATCCTCCTCATAAAGCGAATAAAATATATTGGTGACCATTTTTGTGGCCGCATAAAATGAATTAAAAAAAAAGCTTCATCCTCTCACAAAAACAATAGTGGGCGCAAGAATGCACAATAAACCATGCAGTGAGTCGCCACATAAGCGTACTCGATTCCTGGTTTAACAGCAACCAAGTACCCCTGTTTCCACAACCACATGGCTCAGATAGGGCGATAATTAGGAAAAAGAAGGGAAAGCACCATGGTGGCCACCTAGCCAGGTTTCCTTCCCAAGATACGCGCAATCTCAACTCTTACCTAAGTCGGTCAAACTCATCATATCCTAAGGGGGTGAGAGCGATACATTGTGCATTCACATACCCCATTTTAAATTTAATCTAGTAACCATTGCTATGCAGCAAGATGCGGATGAGCCTACCACTATCGGCACGCATCCGTATTATCGTCGTCTGCAATGATAGCGACAACCAAAGAAATAGACGCATATGTATTATCTATAGGCAAGCGGCATTTAATCATGATAATGACACACTATAATAATTACCAAATAGCGCCATAAGCATAGGAAAACCCGAATGCAGGAGCATGATTTTTAACGTACGTAACATAAGCCTAAAATCAATTACCCCATCAGCTGGCTACGTAAGGGTAAACAAACACCCCCTTACTTGAAAATGTGCGTATTTAGCAGTCCATGAGCTTATTCAACTCAAGATACATATCATATAAGGCTATTTTGTAAGCATACATCTAAGTTTATGAAATCTAATCCCACTTTTAACTTACAGTAACTCGCAAGATAAAAGAGCAAGCAAACCATACAATTAACAAACACTAAACAACACAACTTTTTTAAAAGGTACCTTATTTGTTTGATGTTCTTGACGGCCAAATCCAGCCACTAATCAACAATGGAAATCCCCCACGTCTAGCACACAAAAACCTCAACAACCAAAACCCCAACGTTTAGCACACAAAGAAACCCCAGATACCTTCTTTGGCATAAACTCCACTACAATGAACAACCGCTACTCACAACCCAAATAAATCATAATGGGTCATAAACAACCACCCACTCAGGTTGCCAACATCACCAACCTACCAACAACGTCGCACAACACATACGACGGGAACAAAGAGGTAGGGCAACGCTTTAGATCTGCATTAAAAAATACTTGATCAAATCAGATGGTTTTAGGATGAAATCAAATGGTTTAGGGATCGATCAAAAGCATGATCGCTAAGGCGATAAAAAGGAACGATAAAAACGAAGCATAAATTATTGGCGGTTATATATACCATGTAGTAGTAGGACAGTAGATAGATCAACGGCTAAGAAGTAAGAAATGGTACATCTAATGGACATCAAATCAAAGGGCATAACCATATTAATAGACGGCGGAGGGGTGTCCTATATAACCACAACAACATATAACAGGCAACAAGTCATAGCAGGAAACATGTATGGCATAATTTTAAGTGCAATAACAAACACATACATAAAATGGAAGCATAACTCGAGGGGAAAAAGAAGTAGTAAAACATGGCCATCTAAACAAACAGGCCCAAAAAGTGTATAACCTTATGATGAAAAAACATAATCAACAAATATGGGAAGAACAATCAATAACTGTAGCTAGAGTGTAAAGTGTTATCTCATATATCATCACTTCACCATGGTTGATTTAGTAGAAATAAGTAAGAAAATAGAAAGAAATAAGAAAGAAGTTAGAGAGAGAAATTAGAGAGAAGGGGGAGAGAATCGGTGAAATTTTTGGAATATTAGATTGAGAGAAAAATCAGAAAAATACAATGAACCAACACCCTCCTAACATGCTAGGATAGGAGTATTTATACCCTAAGCCTACATGTGGCGTTTGGGCTTAGTTTAGACGGGTTGGGCTTAGCTTTTGGGCTTTAGGTCCTTAAATGTTGACTTTATAGCTTAAAGTCAAGCCCGTGATTCTCGACTATCCTATTACTTATTACAACGTTCCTATGACCGATACATAATAAACCTATGATCGACTCATTCTTGTTCGACTCAATATTTTGAGGCTAACAATCTCCTCAAATGAGAGGTCATTCCTCTACGACGTTTAGAGATTTATAGAGATTGCTAAACTCGGCATAAATGAGACTTGAACGTATAATAGTAGACTTGTTCCTTCATGCTATGATCTTTGAGCCTTTGTCGTTGTCTTTCGACTTAGGGCATGCTTGGTTTAACTTGGAGGAATGGTAATGGGAATGGCAAAGGTAATACTAAGGAATACAATGAGCATTTCTTAGTAATATGTTAATCATTGATGTTGCTTGGTTCATACTATTTATGTTGTATTTACGGTTATTTGTAATTTTAAATATGTGTGTATACAATACCATTGTTGATATTACATTTTTTGTTAAAAGAATTCAAAAAATATATGCTAGACATTGATTGGTAGTTACAATTATTTAACTATGCATATATTAATGTTTAATCAGAATTTAATATATCTTATATGCAATATATTCGTGTACGTATTAACGTAGATGATAGCATAATACATAAAAATAATAAAAAGGAACAAACATAATATATGAATAGAAGTTTGAGACGTGGGATCATGGGAACAAGATAAAAAATAGGACAATTTTCATTACCCTCTTTTATAACCCTCAATTTGTTGAGGAATGACCATTACTCATATTAAGGTAATCAAAAATTAGATTATTAGAAACCAAGCATCAGGTATCATTATCATTATCTTTCCTCACATAATAAAATACTCTACCAAGCACCCCCTTATTCTTTTATCTTGAGATCTGATGAGACTCTAATTATACATAGTCTCATCGCTGAAATATGTATTAAAATACGAAAAATATCATAAAAACCATGCAAAAACCTGTTGGTTTGTTCAATGTGTGATTGTAGGTAGGTATATCGTGAAATTGACAAAAGATCACAAGAATCAAGCAAAAACGAACACGGGAAACAAAGCTGCACAAAGAACCGGACCCAAATGTTGATTTTCTGAGAAAGACCTTAAAGATTGAAGAATGTACAAGAATGGTCCCTCAAGTTTGGAAGAATAACACTTATACCCTCGTAAATCTCAAAATTATAAGTTTGGTCCCTAAAGTTTCATAATTGTTCAAGAATGATCCTTGAAGAATGGTCAAATTACATTTGAAGTCCTTTTTCTAAGATAACAAAGCTACAAGGACTTGTTTTGCCAAAAGCCCAAAGTAATTACAAAGGAAATTGGTTAATTTCTGTTGCAAAGTATTAATGGTCAAATTGCATAATTGCTCAAAGAGAAGGGGTCAAAACCGTCACACTTTAAACCCAAATTACCTAATACCCGATCCAAACCTACCAGCCCACTACCACCACTAAACCCCAAGCCCAAAACTTAATTATACCCGACCCTTTATTTAAAGTAACAATGTTAATTTAAATGGCGATTAACACCTTTTTTTATTCCCAAAACTGATCGAACAGACCACTGTTAGCATATAAACCCTAAATCAATTTTCCAGAAATTGATCTATCTTATCAAAGGGGTTTTGTGAGAGAGTTTCCAAATTAGCAATTACACTTTTACCCAACACATCCATGTGCTTGAAAAATGACCTCTCTTTACTAGTTTCCCACATCCAACATCCCTTTCTACAATGAGTATGACATCTTGACCAAATCAACAACTAGCATTGATTCCTTGGAGCACACAACAAAAGTAATGGCTAAGTTCATGTTTTGACAACTAGTAAACGTATGGGCTCAGTAAATCACATGAGGAGTTTTTGACCAATTCCAAAAATCAAGACTCAAGGACAATTTAGGCAGATCATGTTACTAGGGTTTCTTTACTCCACTTGTATTCTAGATAGATCCACAGTGTAGTATAAATACCAATCGGATGTAACTGTGTATTTCTTGTTCTAGTTTTTCTTGTAAACTTTTATAAGTAAATAGTTAAAGTATTTATAAAACTTTGCAATTAATCTGTGTTCCAAATTATTTTTATGCAATTTAAAGTAGTGTTCTTTTAACATTGTGCAAGTAATTTTTAGTTCACCAAAATTCTTTTTCAAAAATCTTTGTTAAGACATTTTGGGACCCAAGTGTTATAAGTTGTTGGTCTATGCTTGACTTGACAAATCAAGCATAAACCAAGCTTACAAAGCTTGTTTGATTCAGTTTGTTACTTGTTTATTCATTTTGCAAAATTTGGATTCCAAAATATTTCTTTTTTGAGAAAACCTCAATTAGTTATTGTTGTTGATACTCACTGTAGCTATGAGCTTATGACTTGTTTACTTGACCTAAACAACCTCGTAAGCCCATAACTGCTATAAGCTCGTTGTTTCCTTTTGTGTTCCAAGCAAGTACCAAATTCAAGCCCCAAAAGGATTGTGGTAGTCGTCCCTTGGACTATTGTAGTCCAAGGGTTTTGTTCCTGTTCATTAGTTCAAACCTACAGGAAAGCTTGCACTCTTGTGAATTAGCTCAAATTAAGGGTGCGGATGTACACCCTTGAGGGTCTCAGTTTGAACTCTTTCTTTTAATTTTTCTGCAAATAAATTTGTGGACTTTGTGATATGCTTGCATAATTAGGTTTAGGTGTTTTAATTCTGTTACTTCTATAATTATTGCAGGTTTTTGTTAGTCAATAGGTTTTTGAAATTTGATTTGTTAGAATTCTTTGTTAAATATGTTTTCTGAAAGCAAAAGGGGTATTTGGATTTGGTTGTAAACAATTTGGGTGACACATATTTGTATAGTGTATGCACACTGTTGGTTAGGTTAAATGTTCTATAATTTGTGTTTTGTTTTAGATTGGTAGTCAAAAATTTAGAGTTGCAAGTTTTGTGTTTTTTGTCATATTTTGTTAATTTGATGAGTTATCATATTTAGTGTTAGATTTATCTGGTTAAGTTAGTTTAGGATGGTTTGAGATATCTGGTATGCATATGAAGGTTCCATAATCTGTTGCCCTTGAATTGGGAACTTGCTTGCACAAACTATCTGCCTAAAAACAACCAAACACACAAAATGAAAATTTGAGGGGTAGAATTTGTTTTAGGTTGTTAATCTTGTGAACTCTGTTAGTTTAGGGATAAATCTAGGCCTTTTCATAGTTGGTTTGCTGATTAACAGCGTATCAAAGCTTGTAGCTTAAGTAGAAATTGGATTTTGTGCAAACTGCATCAGCATATAATTGCCTTTTGTCTGATTTCTTTTTCTGTTTGATGCCCGGTATCTAATGTGCTTGTCTACCTTCTTTCCTGATATCTAACAATAGAGTAGATAGCCTGATTGCTTTTCAGCTTAATCTGTGCTTTTCTTTTGCTGTTTCTTAGTTTATATCTTGTTGTTTAGTGTTTATTTTCACCCCCAATAAGCAATTGCTTATTAGGTTTGTTTGCCAAAAAAAATAAAAAGAAAAAAAACGCAGCTAGCCTGGCTCGAACACACGACCCCTCGACGGGGGAGTAGCATGTTTTACCAGTGTGCTAGTGGTTCTTTCTTGTTAGCTTTCCCTTTTTCTTTTCTTTATACTCTTTCTTTTTCCTTTTCTTTAAATAAAGCCGTAGGCTAAACAACTTATTCTAGCTTATTTTGATAAGCTGTTGAGTTCAACTTATTTTTCCCTTAATCTAGAGAACTTTTAGGACTTATTAGTAATTTTCTAGATTTTTCACTTTTCTTTTACTATTTTTAATCATTATTTTATTTTCTGTTTCTATTTTACTCATTAAAAATTGGAAATTTAGTTTTAAAGTTAAAAAAAAATACTTTTTAGCTTTTATTAAATAAGTTTGAGGTTTACATGTAATAAATACTTGAGGGTGGAATTTTTTGTTTACTTTTAATTTTAGGTTTTTAATTAGATTTTAAAATTCAATAATAATTAATTAAAAAAGTTTTCAAAAAATTCTTAATTTTTTATTGTTTGTGATACTTTTTAGGATTTATTTCTATTTTTTAAGATTTTTTCATAACATTGGAAATAAATGTTATGAAAAATTCTAAAAAATGGAAATAAATGTTATGAAAAATTCTAAAATATTGGAAATAAATCTTCATAACATTTATTTTGAATATCATAGTTTCAAATCCTTCCAGTGTTAACATCAAACAACACTGCGGTAGGTCACGTGTAAGATTCTTTGTGAATTGAAAATGTGTAAAACTGGAAGCAATAATGGTAAGATTCTTAATTGATTCAAACTTGTTCCAGGATTTTACGCAATCTTTATGATTCTGCCAGAACATTCAGAGTGATGCTATTTAGTATTCACAATGACGAATGTAAATCCTTCCAGTGTCAATATCAAACAGCACTACGGTAGGTGACTTGCGAGATTCTTTATGTTCAAGCTTGTGTTAACTGGAAAGCAACAATGGTGAAATTCTTTATGAATTACACTTTTTCTAGGATTTCAATTGACGAACAACATAACCACATGCTCGTGCTCAAGAATCAAAGAAAGACAAAGACTTTCAAAACTATGATATTCAAAATCTTCCTTAAAAGGTAATATAGAGGAATGACCTCTATATTACCTTTTAAGAAAGATTTTGAATATCATAGTTTTGAAAGTCTTTGTCTTTCTTTGATTCTTGAGCACGAGCATGCGGTTATGTTGTTCGTCAATTCAAATCCTAGAAAAAGTGTAATTCATAAAGAATTTCACCATTGTTGCTTTCCAGTTAACACAAGCTTGATCATAAAGAATCTCGCAAGTCACCTACCGTAGTGATGTTTGAGGTTGACACTGGAAGGATTTACATTCGTCATTGTGAATACTAAATAGCATCATCTGAATGTTCTGGCAGAATCATAAAGATTGCGTAAAATCCTGGAACAAGTTTGAATCAATTAAGAATCTTACCATTATTGCTTTCCAGTTTTACACATTTTCAATTCATAAAGAATCTTACACATGACCTACCGTAGTGTTCTTTGATGTTAACACTAGAAGGATTTCCACTCATCATTGTGAACACTAAATAATATCACTCTGAGTGTTCTAGAAATATCTCAAATATATAGCGTAGGACTCTCTTCTTCATCACTTGTGTTGTATATGATGAACATCAAGTGTTTGTCATTGAATGTGTCCAAACGATATTTGATTGATCTCTTGGCTCTAGACTCGATTTTTGCACTTTGGTTTTATTGGTTGAAGGCTGGAGCAGAGTGCCACCTTTTCAATATCAACTATCTCGGAGTGAGAAAGTCAATAGAAGTCGTGTTGATCTTCGTGATATAAAAACAAACTTCTTTTGAGAAAAGCCTAAGTTATATTAGGTAGGGTTGTGCATTGCATCACTGGGTCCATGATGTCTTGTCTTCAGTATCAGTAATTATCTCATGATTATGATAGTAGATGTATCGACCCTGTTTCTACCTAAGTTGTATGGAGGGCTATTTCTTTTCACCCTTTATCCTTACATTTCTTTTTCATTCTTCAACCCCTTCAATGCCTACCAAGATGTCATTACTAGCACCTTGTTGTGTTTGTTATAGTACTAGCTTAAGTACTTAGTCCTCATTATTCTCTTATCACATTCAACTCCGTCTTTCCTAAGGACTTCTAACAATCTATTGGATTGTCCCCGGGAAGATCCCTCTGGTTCTGGTTGGATCATAGGAGGTATACCTAACCACCTTTTGACACCAATAACATCGTGGATAAAATAGGCTGTGGGTATAAGATTGTAACCATAAAACCAATTTAAAGACAATCAAAGTGTTTGAAAAGATTTTAACACTTTGATATTTTTGTCGTTTCAGAAATGCTCCCCCTTCACATGTGCATCGATAATCAAAAGTGTTTAGCACATGTGGGGTAAGACTTGAAGTGCTTGAGTCTTACATATATGTTTCATATATTAGATCACATTTTAATCACATCTTCTCCCGTATCTCTAATATATAAATCGTTTGATATTAGAGATACCAAATTGATTAAAATATATCAGAAAAATAGTCTTGTAAGTCTTGCGTGAGAAAAATGTGTTTAACTTAGCATGAATTATTGGAACATTTTGATTTTGTAGTGTCGAATACACAATTTTTGAAAGATTTTGAATAATCATTGAGAAATTCTTGAAAAAATTGTACTCGCACACCACATGTTCATGAACACATAAGATTGTCGTTGAAGAATGTGCTCACGAACATCAAAGCTTTTTATGTGAATTGTACCAACTGATAAATACACACAATGTGTTGGATACATAAAAATTATCTTAACATAATATATCCAACAACATTAAAACTTTGATTTTAAAATGCCCCCCCTCAAAATTTGATCCAATTTAATTGTCATTACGAGGATATGATCCACATATCACTTTTTGAGGATGGGAGTTGTTGAACACACAATTTTTGAAATTTTTTGAATAATCATTGAAAAATTCTTGAAAAAAATTATGTTTAATGCTTTTTAAAACCCATTTCTTTTTGCGACATGGTGTTTCTAAAGCATAAACTTGTTCATAGACTTTGAATGTCTTGACGAATCCACTTAAGTGTAAGAAGATTTCTCATCTTTAACTGAGGGTAAGCGCACTGAATCGTACACTCCCCCGTGAATATAGATCCGGGTTGCAATCTGAAAGTGATTACAAGCCATTGTGTTGAGCTCAAAACTTTGAATGTTTTGTGAAAATCTCAACTCCACGATAGATTGCTCTACCCGTTGTTGGCAAAAATGTCTGAAAGAGACACTTTTCTAATTAAAAAAATAGAAATTACATGTTTTGAAGAGATATTTACAACTTTCATCCGAGCTTTATTTACTAACTCGTGTCATTATTAAACGACATTTCTGGGCACGTAAATATTGTCGATCTTTTTCACTTCTTTTTCAGGGAGGTGGGCTCAAACCCCGTGGATTAGTCGGCCAATGAGTCGGAAATCACGGTTAGCAAAATAAAAATATAAAAAATAAAAAATAAAAAATATATATTGCCGATATTGAAAGACTTATGAAGAAATTCTTTTTGGATTTGTCAAAGATTTTTATTTTTTAATTTGGATTTTATATGTTTTATATTTTTGTATTTTGTTTCTATATGTTTTATATTTTTGTATTTTGCTTTTTCCTAGATATATATAAGTAGATGTTTGATAGATATATCAAGCAGCCACCTTTGCCAGAATCTCTAGTTCTGCTAGAGTCAAACAACTCATACCAATTTGCCTAACTAGATACTCAAACCTATCTTTCGACAGAGCTTTCGTAAACAAGTCATCTAATTGGTAATCCCTTCCAACAAAGTATAATCCAACGATACCGCGTTCAACTTATTCCTTTATGAACTAATATCTGATGTCAATGTGCTTCGTCTGAGAATGTTGTACCGGATTGCAGGAGATGGCTATGGCCGACTTTGAGTCACAATACATAGGTACTTTATCAAAGTGGAAGCCATAATCCGTGAGTTGTGTTCTCATCCAAAGAACTTGAGCACAACACGCAGATAGAGACACATACTCTCCTTTGGCTGATGATAGAGACGTGCAATCTTGCTTCTTGGAAGACCATTGACGAGACTCATATTATACATGTTTTCATACCCTAAAACGGACTAAAAACGGATAAAGTATCATCAAACACGTGCCAAATACCCTTGTAATGTTAATTTGTGTGTTTGCAGGCACGGATATCGAGAATTCACTTGGAAATCATAAAATCAAGCAAAAACGAACACGGGAAATGAAGTCGTACAAAAGAAGCGGACCTAGATGAGAATTTCCAAAAACACCCTTGAAGTTTTGAAGATGTACAAGTTAGGTCCTCCAAGTTTTAAGAAATGACACTTTATACCCCTCAAGTATCATAAATCAACAAGGGGTCCCTAAAGTCTAAACACTTGACAAGAAAGACCCCTCAAAGTTTGAAGAAGTACAAAACTAGTCCTTTTCCAAGTTAAATCAAAACACAAGGACTAAATTGACAAAGGGGAAAGTTAGTAACAAAGGAAATGGCCAGCAATTGTTTTGCAAAGTTACAAGGACTAAACTGCTATTTGACCAAAGATGAGGGATAAGAAGTGCCAAGTCACAATACCCTTTTACCCATTTTACCCAACCCAAAACCAATACCCACCACCAAGCCCATCCAAGTTTACTTGTGGCCCAATTTTCAACCAAGTGCGGTTAACATATTAATCTTTTCCCAAAAAAGATTAAAATGTGCCACTGTTCATTATAAACCCTAAACCACTCATCAGTTTAAATCACCACCATACCAAAGGGGTTTTTGTTATACTTTGCCAGATTTACAATTTAACAAAATTGTAACACACCCACATGCTTTTAGTCACTCCACGTCAGCCCATGTGGCCTCACAAGCAATGTTTTAAAACCCAGTTTTTTAATTCACCCGACTAAGTCGCCGGTTCACCGGGTCATCGGTTCACCGGGTCACCGGTTCAACCGGTTGAACCGTTGGATCAAACCGATTTTATACAAAAGATAAAGATACATGTATATGTTGTGTTAATAGGACAAAGGGTAGTGTGAATTATGTTTTAAAAGTATAAACATGCGTAATAACCGTACTTATCAAATTGGCATCAAAAATTTTTAAACATCCAAGAAGATAATGTGAATACTTTTATATTAAAATGATTTATTGGGGGTAATAAAGTCATAGAATAGGGTGGCTAGGGAGTCAAATCAACATCAAACTTTAGAGTATTCTTTTTATTTTCATCCCACACGTTACTTTTGTATGTAATTTATAATTACAAGAAACATATTGCTGCACTACTCCTCGCCAAAATAGTGATTGTCATTACTACCCTTCCATTGCATCTTGTTGCTCACCCAACTTACAAGATTTGCTTAAAAAAACTTACAAGAAGATGAAACCACCACTGGCCCGATCTCAATATCAAGACTCTACAACAAGACTTTACAACAAAACGTGACAAGATTCAATTGTACAGTCATCATCTACAACTACATATTACAACTATTTCTTTCATTTTCTTTTAAGAAGTTGAACCGGATGGTTTCCGGTTTGGTTGTTAAACCTGGGTCAATAGAAACCGGACGGTTCAATCCGGTTTGAATTTTAATAAAAACCCGACATAAAACGGACCGGTCGTCACTCTGGTTCTCGGTTCGACCGGTTGAACAGGCCGGGTCGAACCATGTTTTCAAAAACATTGCTCACAAGACCTCCCCTGCACCATAATAGTGACATTTTTTAGGGAAGGAAAAGATTGGATGGCTGAGATGATTTGGATGGCTCTCCACAACATTTGAATGGATTGAGATCAAGTTTACAGCTGCAAAAACACATGGAATTGCTCAGAAATCACAAGACACATATTGACCAAGTATTCAAACAAACGCATCATGGAATATTTGAGGGATTTTTAGGAATTCATTGTGTTAGGGTCTAGATGTTCTAGAATCCTCTTTCATTTTGTATATAAACATAGCATAGGCAGCTTTTAATTTTGTTCCAAAAATTGTATTTTTCAATTCGACTAGTTAATGGAAATTGGATTTATGCAATTTTTTTGTTCTTTTACTTTTACTTGCCTTTTAATTCCAGCATTTATTTTATGCAAATTGTATTTTCAATTTTACCAAAAAGTTTTTAAAAGGATTTTTATAAACTCTTTTGAGATCCTTTGAGGTGTGTTGTTAATATAGAGATGTACTGAGATGTTTATATTAGGATCATAACTCAAAGTTACCTTGTGTTAAGTTTATTTGCTTGCAATCAGTTTTGTTCCAAAAGATATTTTTCCAAAATTTAAGTTTTTTTCTTCTGGTTTTTGCTTATCCCTCACTATACATTAAGCCTGCAATAAGCTCACTTGACAACCGAGCTTATTGATAAGCTCAATGTGCTTGTAGTGTTATTTGTTTGTGTTGTTTCAAGTTTAAACGCTTGAAGACATTTTCTTTCCATCTTTTTGCAAAGGACTGTAGTAGTCCATGTTTTTGTATAAGCTACAAGCTCTCCTCATAAGCCTTAATAGCTAATCAAGCTTGTGACTTGTTGCATCGCATAGCTGAGCATGGTGTGGATGTACATGAGGCTAGGTATTGCTTTGAACTCCCTCGTAACTTTGATATTTGTACATTTTGTGCTCTTGTGTGATTTACCTTGCTTGTTCCTTTCTTGTTTTTATCTGCTCATTTAAGTTATTAGTTGTTTCTAGTAATGCTTTTGATCTTTGGTTGCTTAGTGTAAGTTTAAATTTTGGTTTTGCCTTGTTTAATTTTGCAATCTGCCTATTAAGGGGTGTTTGGATTTGTTTGTTCAAGCTTTGTTGACACCAAAATTTGATCATATGAATGCATGCATACTTTAGAATAGGTTGAAGTAGTTGCATCACACCTCCTCGAAGAACGAATCCGTCGGTTTTAATTAATTTTACATTTTTCCTAAAGCGTTAATTAATTATACTAGACCTTATAATCTACATTGTATCAACCATCCCACGAGCTTATCTTATCCTAGAAATTGTGCACTACTAGAAGTACTTTTTGAAGTATCAAGACACACCGTGTGATCAGAATCTGAAAATACCGTTAGAAAGAACCCAGTTTCCTTCGGATACCAAAGTCCCATGTGAATGGTATTCTTGAGGTACCGAAAAATCTGTTTAACCGTCGTGGGGTGCTTTTTAGTAGGTCTGGCTTGATATCATGCACAATAGCATGTTGCGTGTGCAATATTTGGTCTGCTTGTTGTCAAGTACATGAGAGACCCGATCATAGAACGATATTGTGTTTGATCTATGGGCAGTCCGTCCAAGTCAACATCTAGGGATGTGGTTGACAATGGTGTTCCAACGGGATCACATGAGGTCATACCGTTCTTTTTTATTATCTCTTGACATTACTTAGCTTGGTTAATAAAGATACCACTCGGGGACTGATGAACTTGAATTCCTATAAATAATTTTAGTTCGCCCATCATTGACATTTCAAATTTGTTGTGCATAATTTTTTCAAACTATTTTGAAAGTTTTGGGTTTGTAAACCCAAAAATAATGTCATCAACGTAAATATGCACAAGCAAAATGTCATCCCATGTTTATATATGAACAAAGTTAGATCAATTGAACCTTTTGAGAAAACTTTGGATACCAAAAATTTCGAGAGCTCATCGTACCACGCCCTTGGAGCTTGCTTTTGTCCATATAGTGCCTTTTTGAGACGATATACCTTGTCAGGATGATGTGGATTAATGAATCCTTCCGACTGGCTGACATAGACTTCTTCGTTCAAAGGACCGTTAAGAAACGCCGTCTTCACGTCCATTTGATAAACGATAAATCCCTTATATGGAGCATAAGCGAGGAAAATCCTGACCGCTTCCAAACGAGCCACTACTGAAAATGATTCTTCAAAGTCAATTCCCTCTTTTTGGCCATAACCCTTCGCCACGAGCCTTGATTTGTTCTTGATAATCGTGTTTTCATCATCCATTTTGTTTTTCCATATCCACCGAAGGTTTAAAGGCGTTACCTCGTATGGTCTGTCAGCAAGTTCCCAGACATCAAGTCTTTCAAATTGATTAAGTTCATCTTGATTTTGGGCTTTAGGTCCTTAAACATGGACTTTATAGCTTAAAGTCAAGCCCGTGATTCCCGACTATCCTATTACTTATTACAACGTTCCTATGACCAATATATAATAAACCTATAACTGACTCATTGTTGTTACATTCAATATTTGGAGGCTAACATAAAGAATTAAAACCAGATCAAATTATTGGAGAGGCACCCATATATATGCATGCAGTGGTTGGTATACACGCGTCGCTCTATAACGATTAGATCTACGACAGATGTTACCGCAACGTGCCCAAAAGTGAAAATGTTTGATCAACGAATAGTAGAAATACTAATCAACGACGCCGATTTATCTGGTGGGTGCAAACACAAATCAACGTCCCTCCTTCCTGGTTATCAACTGTTGGGGATGCTGCAAAAAAGTCATAATAAACAACGGCTGTAAAAAAAAGCCTACAATAACAAATGGAAGCAGAGGATGAAGTGGGTTGTTTGTGGCTACGGTGGAGATATCCAACGGTTCTCTCCAACTTATTCTCCAACTTTGAGCAAAAGAAATGAACAGTGGACAAAGGGGAAAAACACACAACACACACAACTCACATACACATTATTTTATTAGTGCCTTGAAATTCGCAATTCTCCTCTATTATTAAAGTTATAATCACTTATATGAGTCTAGTCAAACTACATACCATAAGATATTGAGCCCTATCTTGCTGATGCGGAAGCTACCACAACTATTTTGGGTGAAAGGGCCTTAGAACCCCGATAATCGTATTACTCCAAAAACATTTAAGTATAGATGGAATGTGACAGAAGTACCACATTAACCTTCGACAACACAACTTGATAACCACTAATACATGTGTATATGACATGGCATACACACTTACTGAAGGTTTATATAGTTCATAACAATTACACAAAACCCTAAACGAGATCAAAGCACACATAGCGGAAGCGTTTAACAAGATCATAATAATAACACAATTATAATTAACCGAATTAGGGTTACATACCTTTACGATAAAGCAAATACACAAAATGAAGAACGAATCACCAATTCGGGTTTATACCGTATATAACCAAGATATAGTCGAAAGTAAGACTATATTACGATCTTGTACACACGTAATACAACGAGCTAACCGTGATTCTAGCACGTGTAAACCGAGCTTCTACGCTAGTGGAAAAATCTACCCAACAACCCTATAGAGGGGCTAGGACTAGATTGTAAGTAAAACCAAAAGAACACAAAAAAAAAACCGAAACCCTTTGTGGGTTGTGTGTTGCGATCACAAGAAAGAGAGGAGGGGGAGAGATTGATGTTGTAAATTATGAGGTGGGGTGTTGTTTATATAGACCTAATTCTTGTAGTCTAAAACAAATAAAAGGAAAGTTTTCCCCCCTCTCATTGCCTCCATAACCGACGGACCAAAACACCCCCTAGGGATGTTCCGGAACCTTCCACTCTTCTTTCTATTTATTCTACTTACCATTTATTCCTTAACGCTCGTTAATACTTAACTCTTAATTATTTAACGATCGTTAAAGTCATAGCTAAGTTTAATTTAATAAAAATAATAAATATATATTTATTAAATAAATTAATAAATATAATATTTATTAAATAAATTAACTCTTTACGTATTGTGTGCAATCCCGTAATCTCGAGTTCGATCCTATCACACGACTATTAAATATAAGTCCATAAACTTTCAGCTCCCACTTGGACATATTTCGAATATCGTGATTACATTGACTAGCGTCTAGTTACACTAGCAATGTCACTAGTACAACTCGAGTAAGGTCTCCTGGATAAAACCTTTTAATGATTCATCATTATCATTATACTTTTATTTCTAATACAACGTTAATAAAGATATGGATCTCAGTCATTCCTTTCATTAACCATTTTGTTTCTCATTCACAGATTCAACAAGATTACCAAAACAAATTTAGGTGTGGCCACACAAACATCTTACTAATCCCACGAGGGGCCCCGTTGTATTAAACTCCAAAACAAAATGGGAGGAAATAAATTTCATATTGACTACAAGCAAAACTTATGAATTTTGCAACACTTGTGAAAATAACCCTTATAGTTACCAGTTACGTTTAGCGTTAGATTATTCCATAGAGATGCACTAGATTCATAACAGTTTCCAGGTATCTCAAGTCTAAGGATAACTATTTATGATTTACTTGATGAAAAATATCCACAAAGTAAAATCATATAGTTGGGATAAGTCCAATATTCGATTCATCGAATATCATCTAAAATCGATCAATATACTTTCAAGTATACTCTATCGTTGTTTTGATTTGTCTTAATTTAATAATACTCCCATATTATTAAGCGACAATGGACAGTTAGCAAAACAATTTATTCATGGATTAAAACATGTAAAATAGGATACAAAATTAAGTAATAAGAATAAACGAAACCCAATCTTTATTTTATTAAATATTAATGTCTTAACATCCTTTATCTAAATACTAATCACATATTTATTGCATGAAATCGCTAGCTAGTTGCAGCCCAATAGCCTTGGCAGGCTTAACTACCTTTGGTCTAGGCAAAGCCTTAGTAAAAGGATCAGCTACATTATCATCTGTGTGAATTTTTATTAATTTGATTTCACGAGCTTCAACTTGTTCTCGGACGTAGCGATGTCTACGCTTAAAGTGTCTGGCGCCTTTCATGACTCCATAATCATTGGTAAATATAATTGCAACAGAATTGTCGCAATATAAATTAATAGGTTCTTTTATTGAAGGCATCACTCCAAGATCTCCAATAAACTTCCTAAGCCAAACAGCTTCCATTGCAGCTTTTGAAGCAGCCATGTACTCAGATTGAGTAGCATGCATTACAATCGTTGTCTGTTTCTTACTCTTCCAGTCAACTGCTCCTCCATTGATAACAAACACGTAACTCGTCTGAGACTTCGTATCGTCTTTATCACATTGCCAAGACACATCACAGAAACCTGTCACATTCAGTTATGTGTCTGGTTTCCCTCCAAATACCAAAAAAAACTTTCTTACTCCTCAAATACTTTAGAATATGTTTAGCAGCAGTCTAGTGAAGCTTCCCTGGATTCTGTTGGTATCTATTGACCAAGTTCTGAGCAAACACCACATCAGGCCTTGTGCATCTTACAACATACATTATAGATCCTACGGCCGAAGTGTAAGACACCTTATGCATGTATGCCTCCTCTTCAGGAGTTGATGCATCCATCTCATCACTCAGATTATGCTTAACTTCCATAGGTTGAAAACCTTTCTTGGAATTATGCATATTATATTTCTTTAATATCTTATCTATATAAGCATCTTGACTTAGACCAATTAACCGTCTTTTCCTATCCTGATAGATCTTAATTCCCAGAATGTATGCAGCTTCTCTTAAATCCTTCATAGAAAAACATTTACCAAGATAATCCTTAACGGCTTTAAGTCTTGGAATGTTACTTCCCATGATAATATGTCATCAACATATAAGACTAGAAATAATACATCACTCCCACTAGATTTGCGATATACACATGGCTCATCACGATTTTGAATAAATCCAAACTTTTTGATTTCTTCATCAAATCGTTTATTTCGTTGACGTGATGCTTGCTTCAAACCATAAATGGATCTTTGAAGTTTGCTGATAGGTGTGAAAACACCCATCCTTTTACCACTTAATTCTGGCTAAAACAAGACCAAAACACGTATTTAATATCATTTGTTTGGAATTATGCGTGGTTTTTGTGTTTATTGTGTTTTCAGAGTCAACCGGATGAATATTGAAGAAAACATGGGATTGCACGGGTTTTATCAAAGAAAAAGACTCAAGACGAAGTCTATTGTCCAAGAGATGCAAAAGATTTGAAGTCATTGTGCCTATTTGAAGATTTATCGAAGAATAGAGCCAAAGATGGAAGATTCATATATGTCGAAGAACTCGAGTCTATTAAACAAAAGATTATAAGACGAGTTGGAATTATTCACCGACACTTCTCAAATTCAAGTCGGAAACGTTATTTAAAGAAACGTGAAGACTAAAGAAGAAAGAAGAAAAAGGAGCCCAAACCAAAGCCCAAGCACAAGCCCACCACCACAAGACTTGCCTATAAATAGGACTCCACTTCACAAAAATGAGACACTTAGTTTTTACTTAGTCTTTTAGGTAGTTTTTAGTTTTCATTCTCTCTAGTTTTAGAGAGAGAAAGTTCTAAACGTTCTCTCACTAGATTTCATCTTTTCCTCTTCGAAGATCAAACTTTTGTATTATTATTCATTAATCAAGTTCAAGTTTTTTATCTTTTAATCTTTAATCTCATTCTTCCTTTCTTTGATTTTGATTGATTTTGGTACAAATCTCGTATGATTCGTGTTGTTCATCAATGATTTGTGCTTAAAAATTTGATTTCTTTTTATGTTTCCTTAAGTTTATACACGAATAAGCTTTAAGATCCTTGTTCTTATTGGCTTATTTGTTAATTTAGCTTATTTACTTTTTAAAGTTTTTATAAAAAGTTCATCTTTTTATCATTTGATTTATGTTTTTGCTTATTTGAAGCTTAGATAACGTGTTCTTAGTGCTTATTTGATCAGCTTATTGTTGGATTCGAGCTAGTTTGGAGATTGGCTTATTCTATAGCTTATTCCCTAGCTTAAAATTCGGATCATCATCATTTTCGGAAAGGGTGAAACCCTTTTCCGACCTTGTATTCCGACCAGAGCAACATCCCTTCATTCCGATCACCCGATCGGAAAAGGGTTTAGGTTTTTCCGATCTGCCCCATTTGCCATTATTCCGATTGTAGCTATTTTGAACATTCCGATTGATGTTGTTTCAATATTCCGATCAGTGCTTATTTTCCCAACATTCCGATTTGAGCTATTTTTGATTATTCCGATTGGCAAGCTTTTACATATACAGATTAGTACTTCCCTGGATATTCCGATTGCTCCTTTTTGTCATCATTCCGATCACTGGATCGGAATACATTCCGATTTGCCCCCTTTTCTATATATTCCGATCACTTGTTTTGCTAAACTCCGATCTTACTTTCTTTTAGTACTTTTCAACTAAGTTCATATTTTTACAAGGTTTTCCAAGAGTTAGTTTTTATTGAGTGTCCATTTATTTTTCCAATTTAATCTTTAAGTTTCCAAGCATTTATTTTTAATCTCGTCTTTTCACTTTAATTATTTAAAGCTTTAAATTTTACTCTTCGACGCTTAATTTCTTGTCATTAGTTTAAAATAGATAAACAAACCAACACTTTTTTATTAACCAAGAACAAATCATTCCACTTAGAGCCAAGATCAATTCGAGGAGATACCGAGAATATTATTGAACCTAGCAAAATCATTGTATCAAATGGCGCCGTTGTCGGCTCTTCTCGTTAAGATCAACAGTTTTTGTGAGAACTTGGATTTTGGGATCCGTTCCCCGTGAACGTTACTTTTTCATAAAAAATTTCAAAAAATCCAAAAAAAATAAATATATATATATATATATATATATATATATATATATATATATATATATATATATATATATATATATATATATATATATATATATATATATATATATATATATATATATATATATATATATATATATATATATATATATATATATATATATATATATATATATATATATATATATATATATATATATATATATATATATATATATATATATATATATATATATATATATATATATATATATATATATATATATATATATATATATATATATATATATATATATATATATATATATATATATATATATATATATATATATATAAAATTTTCAAAAATCCTAAAAATTAAAAAAAACATAAAAACCAAAATATTTTTGCTTTGTTTTTGCCTTGTTAGTTCTTTTGCAGGTGTATGCGCACTCGATCCACGTCTTATCAAGAGTCCGAGCCTCTCGAAGACTTAGACATGGCGGGTGTACAAAACAACAACAATAACCCACCTCAAAACAACAATAATAACAACAACAACCCACCTTTCAACAACATGAATAATAATAACAACAATGAGCCTCTACCGGATAATCGCCCGATGATTGAACTGCTGCAAGCCCATGTAGATGGCAACACTGATCCAATTGTTATACCCGCGTTTGCAGCCAACAACTTTGAGCTCAAATCAGGCTTTATCCAGATGGTCTCTGCTCAACCATTCTTGGGGCGTACCATTGATGATCCACATGACCACATCAAGAGATTCTTGCAACTCACCAATACGGTCAAATTCAATGGTGTTCCACAAGAGGTAATCCGTTTACAACTTTTTCCCTTTTCTTTAGAGGGACAAGCCCAGCATTGGCTTGCTAAGGAACCGCCACAGAGTATTCTTTCGTGGACGGATTTGGAGACCAAGTTTATCAACTACTTTTTCCCACCCTCTCGTACTACCGCTTTGCGGAATGAAATTATCAATTTTGAACAAAAGTACGATGAGTCGTTTAGTGAATCTTGGGATCGTTTCAAAGATCTTTTAAGAAAATGCCCACAACATGGTTTTACCAAAGTGCACCAAATTAATACTTTTTACAATGGTTTAAACATGAATGACCAAGATTCACTAAACAGTGCCTCGGGGGGTAATCTTTTGGCTAAGACTTCCAATGCTGCTTGGGGTATCATTGAGAATAAGTCTCGTGTGCAAACCAAGAGTGTGCGGACCAATGTCGCTAGTGCTAGTACTAGTGACAGCGACAAGCGAATTGATAAAATCACTGCGCTTCTTGAATCGCTTGCTACCCAAACCGCCAGCAACACTAACAGCATCAACGCTACAAACACTAAAGACGCTCAAGTCAATGCTGTTAGCCAACCATGTGAGATATGCGGGGGTCCTCACTCTTACACCACTTGTACTGCCACCCAAGACTACCCTTCTGAAAATGTGAATGCAGCTTATGGCACCTATCCTCAACCCGCTTATCAAGCCCGTCCTCAAGGTGACCGTAACTTGCTTAGCTACCGCTCCAACAACTATCTCTCACCATCTGGTTTTAATCCTAACAACCCAAACCAAAAACAAAACCTCAACCGCCCTCCTCAACAACAACAATCTCGTGGACCATACATACCACCTCACAAACAGCAACAACCACCTCAACGAAACAACCAAGTTTACCAGCAACCTGCTTATCAACCACCCGCATACAATGCTCCTTCCAACCAAACCCCCGCATTACATCAAGACATTGGAACCTACATGAAGACTAACGATGTGCTCATGGACAATCTCCAACAGGAAGTGCGCAACTTGAAAGCAGACCTGGTGAAACAAGGGAACGATCTGAGAGCTGATATGAGAAACACTATGGATAGTCAAACGAATGACTTAAGAAACATGATGGCTAGTTTCTTCCACGGTAATCAACCCTCTTCTTCGGGTACTCTTCCGAGTAACACCGTTGCGAATCCAAGAGGGGAGATGAAAGCAATCACCACTCGCAGTGGTAAAGGTACCAAGGAACCCGAGCTTCCTATACCTCCACCGGTGGTTGTGACTAAGGAGAACGAGTCACCTGCTCTTATTCCTCATCTGTCTCCTTCCCCAATTTCTCCACCTCTTACTTCTACCCCCTCCTCCACCCAAGGATGTGAGTGATCCTTCGATCCCAAAGCCTTCCTCTACTTCCAATATACCTTATCCATCTAGGTTGAGGGAAGAGAAGCTCAAAAGCAAGGATGATATCCAGGTTTCAAACTTTCTCAAAATGTTTAAACAATTGAATTTTAACATCTCCTTCGCTGAGGCTCTCGCTCACATGCCTAAGTACGCAAAAATGTTTAAAGATCTTCTGAGTGACAAGGAAAAGCTTCTTGATATTGCCAACACCCAACTTAATGAGAATTGCTCTGCAGTGCTCTTAAGGAAATTGCCAACCAAGCTTGGTGATCCGGGTCGTTTCTTAATCCCTTGCAATTTCCCGGGAGTAGAGAATTGCATGGCCCTAGCCGATCTAGGTGCCAGTATTAATCTAATGCCTCTAAGCGTTTGGAAGCAATTATCTCTCCCTGAGATAGTCCCCACCAAAATGACTTTGGAATTAGCTAACCGTACGGTTGTTTATCCAGTGGGGATAGCCGAAGACGTCTTTGTAGGAGTCGACAAATTCACTTTTCCTGCCGATTTCGTCGTCGTCGACTACGAGATGGACCCTCGTGTTCCCCTGATCGTGGGTCGTCCATTCCTGAGGACCGGTCGCACTCTCATCGATGTTGAAGCCGGTGAGCTTATCATGAGAGTGGGTGACGATAACATCGTTTTCAACATGGGAAAGTTGTCTAAACAACCTTATTCATACGAGAGTGTTAATTGTATTGACGCTCTGGATGAGGCTTGTGAAGAACACTTTAATGATGCTTGTAAAAATATTCCTACCTCTCTTCCCAATGTTGAAACCGTTTCCTCTATTGATTCATCACTGTCTCTATTTGGAGAAAGTGATTTGTTTTGGAACAATCTTGAAGCCACCATGGGAGATGTAAACTTAGCTAATGATGATTCTCCCACCGATGGGGTTGAAGAAATTCATTTCTTTGAAAACCTACTCAACGAAGACAATCTTTCTCCACCATCTCCCACGGTTATTGCTATCGATGCTCCGACTTTGAAAATGCCTCCCATCGAAAATCCTCCGGATTTAGAACTTAAGGAGTTGCCGCCCCATCTCGAGTATGTGTTCCTTGAAGAAAAGAAGAAGTCGCCCGTCATCATTGCTAAGGACTTGAAAGATGAAGAGAAAACTCGCCTCATCGCCGTGCTTAAAGATCATAAGAAGGCAATTGCTTGGAAAATTTCTGACATCCGTGGAATTGATCCGAACTTTTGTACTCACAAGATTCTCATGGAAGATGACTTCAAACCCACAATCCAAAGCCAAAGAAGGGTTAATCCTAAAATTCATGACGTCATCAAATAAGAGGTTATCAAACTTCTCGATGCCGGCTTGATTTACCCTATTTCGGATTCGCCGTGGGTAAGTCCCGTCCATTGTGTGCCCAAGAAGGGCGGAATAACCGTTGTTCCCAATGAACACAACGAGTTGATTCCCACTCGTCTCATTACTGGGTGGAGAGTTTGTATCGATTATCGCAAGCTCAATGATGCCACGAGAAAAGACCACTTTCCTCTTCCTTTCATGGATCAAATGCTCGAACGTCTTGCGGGTAATGACTATTACTGCTTCTTAGACGGTTTCTATGGGTATTTTCAAATCCCCATCGATCCCAATGACCAAGAAAAGACCACATTCACTTGTCCCTATGGAACATTTGCTTACAAACGCATGCCTTTTGGTTTATGTAATGCTCCTGGGACGTTCCAAAGGTGTATGATGGCTATCTTCCATGACATGGTGGAAGACACTATGGAAGTATTCATGGATGATTTCTCGGTTTATGGCGATTCTTTCTCTGCTTGCCTTGCCAATTTATAACGCATGCTGAAGCGGTGTGAAGACACTCGCCTTGTTCTTAATTGGGAAAAATGCCATTTCATGGTAAAAGAGGGCATCGTGCTAGGACACAAAATTTCCAAAGCCGGTCTTGAAGTAGACCGTGCTAAAGTCGATGTTATCGCTAAGTTGCCTCCACCTTCAACCGTGAAGGGTGTGAGAAGTTTTCTGGGTCATGCGGGCTTCTACCGTCGATTCATCAAAGATTTTTCTCAAATCGCTCGCCCGATGACCCACCTCTTGGAAAAAGATACTCCTTTTATCTTTTCCAAAGAGTGCCTTGAAGCCTTCAACTCGCTTAAGGATAAGCTAACTAAGGCACCCGTCTTGGTTACCCCTAATTGGGAGCTTCCCTTTGAGTTGATGTACGATGCTAGTGATTTTGCTATTGGTGCGGTTTTGGGCCAAAGAGTGAACAAACACTTCCAACCAATCCATTACGCTAGCAAGACAATGACTGGGGCTCAATTGCATTACACGACAACCGAAAAAGAGCTTTTAGCTGTTGTCTATGCCTTTGAAAAGTTCCGCCCCTATCTTGTCCTTTCCACCACAATCGTTTACACAGATCATTCCGCGCTGAAGTACTTGTTGACAAAGCAAGATTCCAAACCACGACTTCTTCGCTGGGTTTTGCTACTCCAAGAACTTAAAATCGAAATTCGCGATAAAAAAAGGAGCTGAAAACCTAGCCGCGGATCATCTCAGTAGACTTGAGGATCCTTACCAGGGGGATCATCCGAACAAAGAAATCAATGATTCTTTTCCCTTGGAGACCTTAATGTCTATCCACTCGACTGCTGATGAAACCCCGTGGTTTGCGGACATCGCAAACTACTTGGCGGGTGGAATTCTCGTTGACGGGTTAACATCGTAGAAGAAGAAGAAGAAGTTCTTTAACGACATTAAGACTTACTTTTGGGATGACCCGTATCTATTCAAACAATGTGCTGACTTGATTATTCGTCGTTGTGTTGATGGACCGGCAGCTTTAGCAATCCTTGACGCTTGCCACAAAGGACCCACCGGTGGTCACTTTGGTCCCAACTACACCGCCAAGAAAGTGTTTGACTCGGGATTTTATTGGCCCACCATCTATCGTGATGCTCACGAGATGGTTAAACGTTGTGATGCCTGCCAAAAACAAGGCACGATTACACATAAAGACGAGATGCCTCAGAATTTCATTCAAGAGTGTGAAATCTTTGATGTTTGGGGTATCGACTTTATGGGGCCATTCCCTTCATCTAAAGGAAACAAATACATCCTTGTAGCCGTTGACTACGTTTCAAAGTGGGTTGAAGCCAAAGCTTTACCTACTAATGACGCAAGGGTGGTTTGTAACTTTTTGAAATCGCTGTTCGCTAGATTCGGCGTTCCTCGTGCTATTATCAGTGACCGCGGGACTCATTTTTGCAACGATCAATTTGCTAGAGTCATGGCTAAGTATGGTGTCAATCACCGTCTTTCCACCGCCTATCATCCCCAAACCAATGGGCAAGCCGAGATATCCAATCGTGGATTGAAGCGAATTTTAGAGCGTACTGTGGGAGAGCATCGTGCCGCGTGGGCCGATAAGTTAGATGATGCTCTGTGGGCTTTCCGTACTGCTTATAATACCCCGATCGGTTGTACACCTTATCGTCTTGTGTACGGGAAAGCATGCCACCTTCCCATCGAGCTGGAACATAAGGCGCACTGGGCCTTGAAGTGGGCTAACTTCGACATCAACAAAGCCGGTGATCATCGCAAGACTCAACTCAACAAGCTCAACGAACTGAGGAATGAAGCTTATGAGAACTCGCTGATCTAGAAAGAGAAGACGAAGATCCTTCATGACGCAAAAATCAAGAACCGAGAGTTCCACATTGGTGATCAAGTCTTACTTTTTAACTCTCGGATGAAGATCTTCTCTGGCAAGTTGAAGAGTCGCTGGTCTGGTCCATTCACCGTCGCCAAAGTCTTTCCATATGGGACCATTGAGCTTTCTCAGCCAAATGGGCCCAATTTCAAAGTGAATGGCCAGCGTCTGAAGCTGTACTTTGGTGAGGAGATCTCTCAGGAGATGATTCCATCCCTCACCACGTTCCCCATGAACTAATTTTGGGTCGAGTCAGGCTCGTGACTCGGTTATAAAAAACAAGCGCTCCTCGGGAGGCAGCCCGAGTATCTATCTTTTTATGTTTTTACCTCCTAAGTGCAGGGGGACCTGTATAGGTGTTTGTTTTTGTGTGGTGATGTGATTACAGGGATGAATGCACTCTTGGAACCTTTGAAGAACCTTGCTCCCGTGTTATCCGAAATCCGGTTCTATCTCTTAACTATCGTGATTCAATTTTCTTCATACTCACATTTAAAATTGATCACTTTAGTCGTCTCTTCCTTAACTTGAGTTAACCAACGTGCACAATGTCATAAGTGTAGGGAGACTTTTCCCACATTCTTAAACATTGAGGGCAATGTTTATCTTAAGTGAGGGGGACTTCTATCGAAGTTTTAAGTGGACTTTTCCATGAAAATGCCTTCATTTAACCGGAAAATCATCTTTTTCAACATTTTTCAAATTTTTAATTAACTTTGGTCATTTAGTCGTAATTTTTAAATTTTTATCGTTGCTTTCATATGTATATATCCCGCAATAAAGTCAAAAATATTAATAAAGTGGTGTAGCTAGTTTAGAAGTCTTTGACATATTAGGCTCGTTGCGATTATTTTGACTCAACCTGAATAGACTTATCTAAGTATATTCTAGCTAGTATCCTTAACCATGTAGACCTTAATTGGTTTATTAGGCTAAGCATCCACGAGTCTCATTACTTGAGATTCTAAATTATGGAGAACGAGAGATGATAGAGTCAATTATAAGTCGGTATTCTTGCACAAGCTCACTTGGTGTAATTATTTGCCTATTCTCCCATCACTTGCTAATAATTTATCTGCAATAAGTAAGGTCGTACGATTTGAAAGGTTACTTAGCTTCTAGCCCAAGATCGTTTAAAAGTTGCTCGGTAATGATAAGAGTTCATAGCCAAGGCATAACTTATGAAGCGGGGCGCGAAGATTGGCGAGTCCGAAAAGGCCCTAACAAGGCATGAGGATTCCATTTTATTGCTGAAGATCCAAAAGCGATGTGAAAATAATTATTCCCAAAATCAATATGAAGGATCAAGACTCACGACGAAAAGCAATCAACTCCCATAAAGATCATGGAGAAGTCTATCCGAAAAGACCCTAACAAGGTATGAGGATAAATAGATCCAAGTCCGAAAAGGAGGCGGATCGTTGTATCTCAAAATCCCAATTAGAGATTGAAGAAATAATCATGAAGTCGTGGTCAACAAAGTTGGAGTACCCCTCAAAAGTCTCCAAGTGAAGAAACTCTATTACGATGAGAAGACCACTATCTCAAGAACGTCTCTCAAGATATGAAGTATGAAGTACATGCCAAATATCGGCCCGAGAAAGGTCTCAAATCGCGAACCAAGTTATGCCAAGATATGAACTTTTTGATATCCTGAGAAGCAGTTTTAAGAGATTTTGTCCTTTAGCTAACTATTGATCAAATCGTCCTACTTTGCTTTCAGCCTAAATAACTATCGAAATAAGTCCAAAAATGCATCTTCATGATCATTCTAAGACAAAAATAAAATATAAGAGATACACCTAAGAATAAGGGAGTCTAAGCATTTAATTAGGCCATGTGTGTAAGTGTTTGAATTGCTAACTTATAATAACAATGATCTCGTTTTTAAGCTTAGTTTGGGGAACGTGAAACTTGAGGGTGATAAATCTTCGCAGCACCGAAGCCCTAATGTAAGTCCTCGATCTCTTTACAAGTTATTTCCACGTTAGCTATTTTCTATCCTTTTGTTTACTTAAAAGTTTTAATCTCTCTTAGCACTTTAATTTTTGTTCAGTAGTACTTTAATAAGGCCAAGGATGATTGATTATGAGAAAAATGTAAAAATTGCTTTATCACTAAGCATTGCATGAGGGCATGGTAATGGTTAAGTGTAGGGGATTTGATAGGTGTGAAAACACCCATCCTTTTACCACTTAATTCTGGCTAAAACAAGACCAAAACACGTGTTTAATATCATTTGTTTGGAATTATGCGTGGTTTTTGTGTTTATTGTGTTTTCAGAGTCAACCGGATGAATATTGAAGAAAACATGGGATTGCACGGCTTTTATCAAAGAAAAAGACTCAAGACGAAGTCTATTGTCCAAGAGATGCAAAAGATTTGAAGTCATTGTGCCTATTTGAAGATTTATCGAAGAATAGAGCCAAAGATGGAAGATTCATATATGTCGAAGAACTCGAGTCTATTAAACAAAAGATTATAAGACGAGTTGGAATTATTCACCGACACTTCTCAAATTCAAGTCGGAAACGTTATTTAAAGAAGCGTGAAGACTAAAGAAGAAAGAAGAAAAAGGAGCCCAAACCAAAGCCCAAGCACAAGCCCACCACCACAAGACTTGCCTATAAATAGGACTCCACTTCACAAAAATGAGACACTTAGTTTTTACTTAGTCTTTTAGGTAGTTTTTAGTTTTCATTCTCTCTAGTTTTAGAGAGAGAAAGTTCTAAACTTTCTCTCACTAGATTTCATCTTTTCCTCTTCGAAGATCAAACTTTTGTATTATTATTCATTAATCAAGTTCAAGTTTTTTATCTTTTAATCTTTAATCTCATTCTTCCTTTCTTTGATTTTGATTGATTTTGGTACAAATCTCGTATGATCCGTGTTGTTCATCAATGATTTGTGCTTAAAAAGTTGATGTCTTATTATGTTTCCTTAAGTTTATACACGAATAAGCTTTAAGATCCTTGTTCTTATTGGCTTATTTGTTGATTTAGCTTATTTACTTTTTAAAGTTTTTATAAAAAGTTCATCTTTTTATCATTTGATTTATGTTTTTGCTTATTTGAAGCTTAGATAACGTGTTCTTAGTGCTTATTTGATCAGCTTATTGTTGGATTCGAGCTAGTTTGGAGATTGGCTTATTCTATAGCTTATTCCCTAGCTTAAAATTCGGATCATCATCATTTTCAGAAAGGGTGAAACCCTTTTCCGACCTTGTATTCCGACCAGAGCAACATCCCTTCATTCTGATCACCCGATCGGAAAAGGGTTTAGGTTTTTCCGATCTGCCCCATTTGCCATTATTCCGATTGTAGCTATTTTGAACATTCTGATTGATGTTGTTTCGATATTCCGATCAGTGCTTATTTTCCCAACATTCCGATTTGAGCTATTTTTTATTATTCCGATTGGCAAGCTTTTACATATTCCGATTAGTACTTCCCTGGATATTCCGATTGCTCCTTTTTGTCATCATTCCGATCACTAGATCGGAATACATTCCGATTTGCCCCCTTTTCTATATATTCCGATCACTTGTTTTGCTAAACTCCGATCTTACTTTCTTTTAGTACTTTTCAACTAAGTTCATATTTTTACAAGGTTTTCCAAGAGTTAGTTTTTATTGATTGTCCATTTATTTTTCCAATTTAATCTTTAACTTTCCAAGCATTTATTTTTAATCTCGTCTTTTCACTTTAATTATTTAAAGCTTTAAATTTTACTCTTCGACGCTTAATTTCTTGTCATTACTTTAAAATAGATAAACAAACCAACACCTTTTTATTAACCAAGAACAAATCATTCTACTTAGAGCCAAGATCAATTCGAGGAGATACCGAGAATATTATTGAACCTAGCAAAATCATTGTATCATTTGCACACGTGTTTTGGAATATTAGGTTCAACATACCCTTCCGGTTGTTGCATATAGATATCTTCATCTAAGCGACCGTTCAAGAAGGCAGTTTTAACATCCATTTGCCATATCTCATAGTCATAGTATGCTGCTATAGCTATGAAAATCATAATAGATCTTAAGTCTGCTATAGGAGAAAATGTCTCCTCGTAGTCTACACCAAAAGTTTGAGTAAAACCTTTAGCTACTAAACGAGCTTTATAGGATTGTATTCTACCGTCCATGTCGGTTTTCTTCTTGTATATCCACTTATGTCTCACTACTTTAGCATTTGGTGGTGGATATACAAGAATCCAAACATCATTTATTTCATGGATTTCATTTCCTCATCCATAACAACCATCCACTTATCCCTTTTAGGATCAAGCATGGCAGATTTATAATTAGCAGGTTCTCCAAGATCCCCTACTTCATCATCATCCTCTATATTAAGACAAATATTGCTATTTGCGTTTTTAATCCTTTCAGATCTACACAGAGGAACTAATTTTGGTGAAACCACAGATTTTCTGGTTCTACAAGAATTACATCGCTAGTGTTTTCAGAAGGTAATGTATCTATATGACTCTCTTCAAGATCATAATTTCTCCCACTGAATTCTTGATTTACAAGATCACATTCAAGGAATTCTCCATACCTAGCAACAATCACTTTGTTCTCAGATGGATAATAAAAGTAGTAACCCATAGTTTCCTTAGGGTATCCTACAAAGAACATTTTACAGATCGTTGTTGGAGTTTATCTCCCGAGTCACATTTCACATACACCTCACAACCCCAGACCTTTAAATAAGACAAATATGGCTTCTTGCCATGCCATAGTACATATGGTGTCTTATCAACCTTCTTCGTGGGAACCCTATTTAAAATGCGAACAACAGAGTCTAAAGCATAATCCCAAAAAGGATAAAGGTAAAGTTATAAGATTAAACATAGATCGCACCATATCTAATAATATACGATTTCTCCTTTTGGATACACCATTTTGTTGTGTAGTATAGGGAGAAGTAAGATGCTAAACAATTTCATTCTCACATAGATAATCTATAAACTCTTGACTTAAATATTCACCACCTCTATCATAACGAAGAGCTTTAATATTCTTTCCTAGTTGCAGTTCTACTTCTGCTTTAAACACTTTGAATGTTTCAAATACCTCATGTTTATGTTTAAGCAAATAAACATAACCATAATGGCTATAATCATCGGTAAATGTTAAGAACTAGCTAGCACCTTTCTTCGACAAATGTCTAAGTGGATCGCACACATCAGTATGTATTAAACTAAGTAGATCAGTAGCTCTTTCAATATTGCTATTAAAAGGTTTCTTGGTAATCTTTCCAGAGATACAAGACTCACATTTATCAAATGATTCATCATTGATATTTCAAAAAGACCTTCACGTTGAAGCTTTTGTATACGAGTCTTCCTAATATGGGCAAGTCTACAATGCCAAAGATAAGAAGAGTTCTTGTCAAACTTTCTCTTCTTATTTATGCTAAAAACAGAATTATTATTATTATTGGATTCATTATCATGCATGTCTATTTCAAACACACCATTCACAGAAAATTGCATTAAAATAGAAAATACCATCTTTCCAAACAGAAATTTCATTATAATCAATAGTGTGAACGAATCCATTATTCAACAAACAAGAAAAGGAAATAACACCCCTAACAATTGTAGGTGCATAACGACAATCATTTAAAATCAATACTAAACCTAAAGGTAAAACTAAATTAAATGTTCCTATAGCTTCTGTTAATGCAATGATGCCTAAAAACGTTACTTGCATTTTTCAGTCTTGCTTTGTTTTGTTTACGACAATATGCAAAAACAAGCATTTACGAAAACAACGAAAAACAAATTCTTGAGTTCAAGTATTTTTCATTTCAACCATTATCACTTAAGGTATGTACAAACAAGTAATTATCCTAATTAAGTGATCAAGGATTTAATCTTTTCTTAAAACTCACTTTTTATTAAGTGTGACAAAGTTTTATTATTAAACTTTCTTTTTAAGAAAATGTTTTATTAAATTAATTATTTGAAAATTTGAAATGTGAAAATGGCATATTTTATCTTGGTTTTGAATATCCTTTCAGGATATTTTAATTCCCAGATTTGAACCAATCCACTAAAAGACAAAAGGGAGCGGAATCGACGCCGGCGGTTCCTTAGCGCCTATGGCGGTTCTTATCGATAAGGAATCGCGGGCTCCAATAAGGAACCGCGGGTAGATATAGCCGTTGGATGTTTGTCTTATAAATAGTGGACCATTCTCAGACTTTCAATCCACCTCTTTTGCACATACATTTCCAGATTCTTTCATACTTCTTAAATCGCTCAAATCATTGATCATTTGTTTGATTACTACTTGTTTAGAATTGAATCTTTCTCCTCTCATCTTTTCCTCTCAAAATGCAAAGAGAAGAACACTATCATTCTTGAAGTGTTGTTCTACCTCAAAGATCCATTGAATATCCAAACTTATTTATTCATTGTTGTGTCAGTGTTATGAAGATCCAAGTAGTTGTGTCTATTTGGAAGTTGTGTATGTATTAAGGTTAATACTGAGTCCTCAAAGTATATTGGTGTAGATTGGTCCTGGCTAAGATTAGGGCTCGAATTTTAGCTTAGAGTTGGAAATTGGTTAAGTGACGTTGTGTACGGTTTCTCCACCTTAAGGAGATTGTTGATTAGTGAACTCTCGAGTAAGGAGTACTCGAGGAGTAAGCTTCGTTGCCGAACCACTATAAATCCTTGGTGTTTGGTTTGATCTTTCCTTCCCTTATCTCTTTGCATTCGTTGTTCTTTATACTTGTGATTATTAGTTTGGTTGCACTATACATTCATTATTCTATATACTTGTGATTATTAGTTTAGTTGCACTATACCTTGTTGTTGGGTCCACTAGATGTGGATCTTGCAGCCTGTCAGGAACGGTGAACGACTTTTGTAATCACAAGTCTATTCACAGAGAGACTCTATACACAATATAAGTGCGGAATACAAATACTATAAAGAAGAACAGAATAACTATAATGACTTGATCCTTTTCTAAGGATTTCTAATATTAATGATAACTAGAATTACGTTTGATGAAGGTGTGTCTAACCCTTCTGCCTAAGGTTCCTTTTATACTACAAGGAAACCCTAATACATCATTAAACAAAACGTGTAAAACTAATATGCATATCCTTTCCTAACATATCTCATGCATATCCTAACAGAATAATAACTAAATAATAAAGTTTGACTTTAACTAAGACCAGGAGCACGACTTGCTCCTACTACTAATATGACCAAGAGGAACTACATACCTCCTAGTCTACCTATTACAATTAACTATTCCAATGGTCCTAACAATCCTCCCCTAAACTTGAATTTGACCTGTTGAGTTCAAGTTTCCTGGTAAAACGTGCAATAAAGCTTGAGGATTGAAACAACAAAAGAAACAGCAGCATCAGCAAGATAAGAAACATAAGAACCGCCACAACATGGAACAATAGAAGCTTCTCCAAAGCTTGAAACAAATCAGCGTTGTGTTGAATCTTTATAGCAACATGAGCAGATTTGATGAGCCTTTACCAAGTAGCTGCTCGCTCTTGGGTTAGCCGGTCTTTCTGGTGGAATAAGCATCACCCTGGGAGACCAGAACCCAGCCCAACTCTTAGAACGTGAATCAATGGTGAGTGGGGGTACCCTGATGATTTTAGGCAAACCATCATAGCCGTCAACGGATTTGATATGTCTTTACCAGAAGTCGTACCCTTCTGGACTCGCCAACTCTTAGCAATGAAGCATCAGTGAGTTGAAAACCCTATAGCTTTAAGCAAGCTATTATAGCTATCAACGGATTTGATAAAATATTTACCAAGAGCCGTACCCCCTTGGATTAGCCACTTTTCAGTCTAGGACCATGGCAAGTGAAAACCATCCAGTTTTGGGTAACCTGGCAACCATCAACGGATTTGAGAATCATACCAGGAGCCGTACCCTCAAGGTGAATCAACTCTTTCTTGTCGGTTAGACATGGTGAGTTGAGGACCATTTGTTGTGAGGACCAAGTCCAACACCAGATGAAACAACCAACCAGCACAAGTGTGAAACAGCAACAGGAACCCAATTTGTTGAAACAGTATAAGCAGATGGTATATGATTCACAAGTGTAAAATCCATGACTTGGTTAAAGTATAAGCAGATATTATATAAAAATTATTTTATTTTATTTTTTAATTTTTTATAACTATAATGAATGAAAGTCACCAATCACTTTACATATTGGTGAAAAGAACTGCAGTATTAACAGATGAACATAAAACACAAAACAGAAAAACTTACAAACCAACCACATCACATACCAGACGCAGCCACCTTCTCAGCTTGCAGGCGAGCTTGGATCCCTTCCACCAGTGTAGTTGCCATAGAAGAATCATTCCCGGAAGGGGCATTGGAAATATGCAAGTGTCAAGCAAGCATGGCCTCCATCGAAGCAATAGTCAACGGATAGTCCAAATCTGTGAGCATGAATACCATAGCACCAGACTCCAAATCCAAGACATGTGCACCACAGCCAGCATATAACTTCCATCTCGTGATAACCCATGTTGCCTGGTCTTTCCAGACACCAGAAAGGGGAGCATGTGGAGGGGAATCAAGCATCATTTTCAAATCAGCCCACATTCTCAGACCAGGCCAAGAGGGCACTTCACTAGGATGAACAGGCATACCAACATCCACAAACCCATACAATGCCATAAGATCTTTACGATCCGCCCAAGACAAAATACCTTGCAAACCCGAAGCATACCGAACATAACCATCGCTAATGGTAATCCTATGGGATACAGTACCAGGTAGAGTCGTGGAAGGCTTAACCGTCCAACCAGTAAGAGATCCATTACCCATTGGCAATTCAGAGTCACTATCGGAAGCTGCATCAATAAGATTTTCGGGAGCACGCTTCTCATAGGGAACAGACTTGCCACGTCTAACACGTCTAGCCAACTGCTTGCGGATAGGACGGCGAGGAGTGGGAGCACCAGACAAGGGTTCAACCTTTACCTTTGCAGCAGGAGTAGGATCAGCAGAAGTAGAATCAATACCTTGCCCAACCAAAGGATCAACAGTAGCTGCACCAGAAGAAGGAATAGGTTGAGGACCAGTCACAGGTGGTGATGGTTGTGCCATAGCAGGAGTAGCAGTGGTGGTGGTAGTGGTAGCATAGGTGGTGGTGGTGGTAGCATAGGTGGTGGTGGTGGTAGAACCTGGAGATGAAACAGGAGGAGCAACCGAAGGTGTAGGGGTGGTACCAACAGTAGAAACATCAACAACCGATGGAATAGCAGCAGAACCAAGAGGAGCATCAGATGGAGAACCAGGAGAAACAGCAGGTTGAGAAGTAGGAACCACTCGTGGACGAGGACGATAAATGAAACGCTCCGGAACATGTGTACTCTGACGCTTGATCATTCGTTCATAAAGAGCCTTAAGCTCATCAAAAGACAATGCCCGAACCCGTTCCCATGTCCAACCAACAGTGAAATGAGCAGCCGACTGATACGTGACATACCTCTGCATCAACTTTTTCTCCTCAGTTTTTGTCAAAGGCCAGTTCTTACGTTTTTCATGCAGTTGAGCAGCAAGCGCTAACTGTTGCTTACGCATTAACACCATAGCTCGAGGAATACAATTATGCTCATTCACATCAGAACCTAAGAGATCAGTAAACTACGAATAATCTGAGGTAAGAATAGTAAGCACCCTCATCCAATCGTTATCGTCCTAATGCATAGCATCATGCTACAACTGTTCACGCCTTTGTTTCTGAAGAGCTTCCTCCTCAGCCCGAGCAACTTGGTCAATCTCCGCTTGCATCCTTTGTGCAGCCTCCTCACCCAACCTATCCTCCTCAAGTTGTCTTCGAGTACGCTTGCGAGGGGGTGAGGGAGCTGCAGGAATGAGGGATTTCCCCTTAGGATCAGAAGATGGTCCAGCAGTAGTACCAGCAACATCTTCCTTTGGTGTAGAGGTAGCAGCAGCAGGAGGGATGCTTGAAGAAGTAGGAGGAATCGGCAGATCATCATATAACTTATCAGCAAACGCAGCCTTCGCCAACAAATTCAAGCCATCCTCCACAAGATCTTCAACCTCCTCATCAGAATCAGATTGAACCACATGCTTCTTCCTTCGCCTCTGCTGCGTCTCCAAAGCTTTTATCCGGTCAGCCATGGGACGAATAAATTCCCTGGTAAGCTTTCGATGTTGATTCAAATCCGCCTCCAAAGAAAGAATCCTTTCATGGTACCTGTGCATGAGATCAAGCAAAGAAGTAAGTGTAATAGGCTCCTCCGCTTTCCCACCAAGAGGACTTGGGTCTGGGAAGGCTTCATTGGAACCAGAAGCAATAAAGGGGTCATCATTAGGAGCACGAGAACCAGAGGGCTTATCAGAAGAGTGAGGGACAGGACTAGGAGGGGGTATCCATAAATGGAGACGAATGTGGCATCGAAGAAGGGGTAGCCTTGGAAGTGGATGGCCTTTCAACCACCACTTCCTCAACCGGCTCTTCCACAACCACATTCGGTGCACCACCAGCAGGATGCTCCTCCTCCATTGGGTCATCACCTTATTGAGGTTCCTCCTCGGCTTGGAAAACCGGAGGAACAACATCAGGAGGACCTTGGGAAAGGCCCAGCATTGCATCAGTAAGGGGCCTCCAATGTCTGCTAAACCCATGAGCCATATTGTAGTAAACTTTAGCAGTAAGCTTGGGGGTCTCATACTCCTCCCTATCACGAGGTAAACACACAAGTATCTGCTGTAAAAACCTAGGATACATTAAAAATTTCTTCCTAGAACCGGTAATAGACAGATTGCTAACCATCCCATCAAACAAATAGCGAGAGAATTTAAACACCCTACCCTGTGCTATGCAGATTAGACCAGTAGCCAAAGGAGTAGGAAAAGCATCCCAACTCCCAGACTTGGGGCTTAAACAATGAATCAAAAAGTGCACTAGAAGCTTCCACTGGGGGGAAAACCTATTCTTTTGGAAGTTAAACTTCCCCCTATGATTATAGCCAATAGCAGACATCCCTCCCAAAACCTCAACATTGGGGATGGAAACAACACCACCTTCATCTTGAAGATGAAGGGAACTCCGAATAGAAGCTTCAGTAACCACATAAGAACGTCCATCAATGGTAGCATGGATTTCACGTGGACGACCAACCACAGCCACAAGTGTAGCAGAATCCCAAAACTGACGGATCACACTATCATAAACAATGGGGCACACAGTAAAAGCATACCTGAGGTTAGAAGCCTCAATAAACTCCAGAATGTCTGTGAATTCATCACGTTTAGGACCATCTCCTAGATAAGCGACCTTATTGTGAGCGGGTTGGTAGACCAAAGCAGCCATGGATGTTGATCAGAAGTAATGGAAGATGATTTGTTAGGGTTTGAGAGAGTAGGAGCGTGTGTGTGTGTGTTATGATTGTGATGAATGAGTCAAGGGGGTTAATTGACCATAAATAATGGTATAGTAACTGTTCATTGACCCATAATAATGTGGGTTGCCCTTTCAAATTAGGCAGTTAATGCAAAGTAACCACTAGCCCTTCATAATATTATTTACAAATCCTAATTTACCAAAGTTAAATAAGAGGATATATACCAAATTTTGCATGCGTTGACTAAAAGTCAAAACGCATAATAGTCAACACTAGAAGCATAATGCGGTCAACAGAAGTCAACAAAGTGAACAGTGTCCCAAATCAAGACTAGAAGCCAACCATCACTTGACAAAGAAGGATTTTTATCCACTAGAAGCCAACCATGACTGACTAGAAGCTAACCATTAAGGACTAGAAGCCAATCATTAATGAAGGCAACCATCAGAAGTGAGCAAAATCCTCCACTAGTAGTAACACACACCACAAGAACCCATTCAATCTGTTGTTAAAATCTACCAATATGTTAGTCTGTGCTAGTAAATATGTACACTAAGCCTCTCCTTAGGCTTAGCCTCCCCTCAATCCTAGGTCTCAAGGATTGACCATCCCAATGTGAACCACCAAGTGGTTGAACCGAGGACCATCAAAGGCTTTAGTCAACAGATCAACAACATTATCATCCGTATGAACCTTAAGAACCTGTATCAACTTCTTCTCATTGGCATCCCGTATAAAATGGTGCCGAATTTCAATATGTTTTGTACGTTGATGAAAAACAGGATTCTTCACAATGCAGATAGTGCTTTGGTTGTCAATGAAAATTTTGGTGTTCATAAAATTGGACCCATAATCCAGCATCTGATTTTGGATCCACAAAACTTGTCTACAACAGCTAGCAGCAGCAACGTATTCAGCCTCTGTTGAAGAAGTAGCTACGATCGTCTGTTTCTTGCATTGCCATGAAATAAGTCTTCTACCCAAAAACTGAGAACCACCAATAGTAGATTTTCTGTCATTATTAGCACCTGCATAGTCACTATCACTATATGCTTCAAGAACAAAATGTGATTCTCTAGGATACCACAAGCCTAGCTTGGGTTGAGCCTTGATGTACTTGAAAATCTTCTTGACTGCATTCAAGTTAGAAACCGTTGGAGCCACCTGATGTCTAGAACAAGCACTTACTGCAAACATGATATCCGGACGTGATGCAGTCAAATACATGAGTGAGCCAATCATAGACCTGTACATGTGAACATTTACCGGAGGATCTGGCTCATTCTTGAGTTTGACTTTAGCAACTTCATAAGGTGTTGTTGCTGGTCTAAGAGGATCCATATCAAACTTATGAAGGATCTCATGAACATACTTATCTTGACTTATGAAGATTCCATCCGACTGTTGCTTGACTTGAAGACCAAGGAAAAATGTAAGTTCTCCCCTAGCACTCATCTGAAATTCGCCCTTCATCAGTTGTTCAAACTCATCACACCATTCCTTTTTAGTAGAACCAAAACTAATATCGTCCACATACACCTGAACAAGGATAATGTCCTTGGTATTCCTTTTAAGGAATAGTGTTTTGTCAATGGTACCTCTTTTATAGCCATGTTTGAACAAGAAAGTTGAGAGACGCTCATACCAAGCTCTAGGAGCCTGATGAAGTCCATAAAGAGCTTTGACCACCTTGTAAACTTTCTTGGGATGAAGTGAATCTACAAAGCCCTTAGGTTGAGTGACATAAACTTCCTCATCAATCTTTCCGTAGAGAAATGCACTCTTGACATCCATCTGAAAAACTGTAAAGCCCATATAGGAAGCAAAAGCCAAAAACAGACGAATGGCCTCAATCCTAGCAACATGAGCAAAAACTTCAGTGTAGTCAATGCCTTCAAGTTGTGTATGACCATGTGCAACCAACCTCGCCTTATTCCTCACCACAATACCCCGTGCATCCTTCTTGTTTTTGAGAATCCATTTGGTACCAATTGTTGTCTTTCCATCCGGTAAGTCAACTAGGATCCAAACATTCTGAAACAAGAATTGCTGCATTTCCTCCTGCATAGCCTCCACCCAACTTTGATCCTCAAGAGCATGAGAGACTGATCTAGGTTCCACGTGTGAAAGAAAACAAGCAAACAAATAATGTTGAAAGTTTGTATGATTATTACGCTTTTGATCTTTAATATAGCTCACAAGAGCATGATGATCAGACGAGGCCTTCTTATGCATTCTGCGAGTCTTGACAGTAGAACCAGGATCTCCAATGATTTGAGTAGTAGGGTGATCTTTGTGTGACTGCAACACTGGATTGGAAGCTACTTCCACTTCTGGTGCCAAGTTAGTAAGATCCCCAACAAAGTCAGCATCATATGAAGCAGAGTTGAAAATGCCATCTATTGGTTGCTTATGAATATCATCCAGCTTGGTAGAGGACTTCTTTTGATGGTTCCCCAGGTCAGAAGGACTTGAGAATCTAGTATGGGAAGTTGAATCACTAGCCAGACTACCAATAGGTGTTAAACTAGCACTGGGAGTAACAGTTGGAGTACTAGGAGCAGCTTTGTCAGCAGGCGTATTCAAGGGAAACTCAAAGCCACCTTGAGCAGCTGCTGTAGTAGCTTCTTGTTGTTGTTTGAGTAATGTGTCAAGAGCTACTTGTGAATCTAATACATCCAATGGAGTTGCATCACTAGGAGGAGTAGGAGAGACTGTGGTGGAATAGGATAGAACAACAAAAATATCATCCTCGTCATTTGAGTCGGAAAGACTAGAATGAGCACCTGTACTAGAAGTTGCAAACACTTGTGGACCTGCATCATGGTTAGTTTTGAAACGAAAATATCCTAATGAATCACTAAGATAATCAAGATCAAAATACCATTCAGGACCCTTGCCTTGGATGTTTGACTTCTCCTCAAAATACCTGAGATTTATAGTTTCAATTACTCGCTTGGCTTGGAGATTGTAGACACAATAAGCCCGAGAGTGAGCTGAATATCCCACAATGTATCCTTCATCTGCCTTGCCATCAAATTTCCCCAAATAGTCACTAGTATTCAGAATGGTGACAGGACACCCAAATGGCTTCAAATGAGCAATATTTGTTACTTTGGCTGTTAGTAGCTCATATGGAGTCTTCTTGTGAGGATTTGTAATAGAAACTCTGTTCAAAACATAGCTTACAGTATTAACAGCTTCTGTCCAGAACATGGTTGGAAGCTTGGAATCGGCAAGCATTGTTCTTGCTGCTTCTATTAGAGTCCTGTTCTTTATTTCTGCCACGCCATTCTGTTGAGGAGTTCTTTCTGCACTATAATCTCTTTTGATGCCTTTAGAATTACAAAGTGCTATGAGGTCTGCATTTTTGAATTCGGTTCCATTATCACATCGAATACCTTTAACCTTCTTGGACAACTGATTCTCTATAAGTGTAATAAAATCTTTTAGAATTGAGTAGGTCTCACTCTTGGCAGCCATGAAGAAAACCCACGTAAACCTGCTATATTCATCAGTTACCACCAGACAGAATTGTTGTGGTCAATGCTCCTAATAGAGGTAGTACCAAATAAATCCATGTGTAGTAGCTGCAATGGTTCAGTTATAAGGCTTAGAGCAGTAATGGCCTTGAAGGATGCTTTATGTTGTTTGCCTTTGCTGCAAGCAAGACAATTAATATCATTTCTAAACGACTTGGGAGGTAAACCAGAGACCATGTTCATATTTGCTAGTTTGTGAATGGTCTTGAAGTTCACATGTCCCATCCTTCTGTGCCATTGAGTGGCTTCATCTTCTGAGGCTTTAGCAACCAAACATGCTAGTTGACCAGTAGGGTTGACTTCATTCAGCTTGATACTATAGAGATTGTGTCTTCTAGGGATTCTGAGTAGAACCTGTGAGTCATCCGGAAGTTTAAAGTCTTTGGATAGCACAAGTGCATCAGTATCCGTAAAGAGGACAAACTGCTTCTTGTCACAAATCTGAGAGACATATATCAAGTTGAAGTGTTGAAGTGCTTCCACATAGTAGACCTGCTCAAAATTAAGATTGGGCGTCTGAATCGTTCATTTGCCAGTGATCCTGCCTTCACCTCCTCCAAAATAGACCTTTCCGCCTTGAAATGGTACAAAGTTAGATAGAAGACTTTTATTTCATGTCATGCTCCTAGAACATCCACTATCAACAATTCCTAGAGTAGGATCTTGGTATGGAGTAACCTATAACAACAAGATAATAAAGATGTAAAAGTTAATATCTTAAGGGGACCCCAAACCTTTTTAGGTTTGAGCCTGCCTTGTGGATCTTTAGTAATAGCCAAGAAGATTGATTAGATCCACCGTTGTTCTTTGGTTGCCTATTCATCATATTGGTGTGATTGTGTGACCAAGAACAACCTGCTAAGGGCTTAACAGCAGTTCCTAGATTTCCCAATCCAAAATACATGTGGTCAAAATTATATGCATAGTTCGGATTAAAATTCTGAAAATAGTTACTGGTTGGTCTATTTGATGTTAATCCCATGTTTCTCCAATGATCAGAAGCTAATGAAGAGGTCCTTCTAGAAGAAGAAAAAGATTGAGCACTTGGATTTAGTCTTCTAGAAGAATATGGAACAACTCCTGGTGGACCAGGAGTAGGAAATGCTTGATGAACAGAAGAATGTTTGTCATAAAAATCACAATCTTTAATCAAATGAAATCCACTCCCACAAAGCACTGGTGGAGTTTGTACCTTCATGGGTTGTTGTTTAACTTATTGGTTCTCCAAGAAACAAACCGCTCTTGCTATATCCACCACGGAAGCCGAGTATGTGAGTGCCGGTAAAGCTTGTCAACAAGCTCTATGGATGAAGCAAGTGCTTGTTGATTACAGGATTTCTCTTGATTATGTTCCCATCATGTGCGACAACAAGGGTGCAATAGACCTTAGCAAGAATCCCGTGCAACATTCGCGAACTAAGAACATAGAGATTCGCCACCATTTCTTTAGGGATAATGTTCAAAAGGGGAACATTTCGTTAGAGAAGGTACCCTTGGTAGAAAACTTATCCGATATCTTCACTAAGCCACTTAAGAGGGAACCTTTTAATTACTTGCGTCTAGGTCTAGGTTTAATGGAATATATTCCTTAATTATGCATTCTAATTTATCAATTATCTTTTCTCTTTTCAGTTTTTTCTTTCTTTGAGCTTTTGAGTATAATAAACTCTTTTTGGAAAACTTCTCTTCCCTTTTTCAAAATTCTCAAAGTTCTTTCGAAAATGATCGAGAAATGTTTTTACATTGTTAATTCAATCTAAAAACTTTTTTTCATAGCTTCTTGTTATTCGTAATGAGATTACATAATTAATATGTATGGGTCTCTCAAATATAGTAAGAATAAAAGGAAATTATGGAGGATCATTGCGTCATGACCTTGTGTCTAGTTCTACACACCTCCTACATCGATTTTATTAAAAAAATCCATGTATTTTGGTCAAAACCTTGTTTGGTGAGCTCTTGTGTGTTTTCTTTGTCTATCTTTGCTTCCTAGCATATCTCCATGATTAGTTAGACTAGAAAAATAGGATTTGCTGAATTGGAAAATCCTCCCTCATCACCAAACTCAACCCACTGTGGGCGGTTCTTTATTGATACCGCGGTTACCCAGTGATAAGGAACCGTCGGCAGAGATAAGGAACCGCGCCCAGTACTCTTTTTTTCGGGTATTCCTGAAACTCCAAATTTGTTCCAACACTTTTTCGAATCTTTGTTTCAACCCTTTGACCACCCCCAAATTATCTTGGGCTTTCTCTATTTAACCTTAAGCATTTTGCATTCTTTCTCAAATCAAAATGTCTTATTCCCCAAATGAAAGCTTTGATTCTCCTCCATTCTATCCAATTGCTTTCAATCCCAATTCACCCAAGAACACTCAAAATCACATCTCTTCTTCTTCTAAGAATGTTGATTGTGGAACTTCCTATCTTCCACCACTAGCCTTTAGTGTTTACCTCCTTCACATGATAATGTCATGCATCATGGAACATATTGTCATTGTTGTCAATATCAACATCTTGCTATGGCTCATATCTATGAAGAGTTGAATTACATCAAGAGTCTCTTAGTCAAACCTCCTCTTTACTATAAGTATGAGATCTCTACCAAGCCACCACCACCTCCTTCCGCCACTACCTTGTCTTTTATCTAAGCATTGGTTGCTTATCTTCAAGACATCTAGTTCAAGCAAATCTTAGGATTCTAGTTTAACTATGATTAGATTTATGCTTTTTCTTTTGGCTTATGTTTGTGTCTCATACATCTTTGTATGATTTATTTCCTTGTATCTTTTATCATGTTTTCTTTTAACATGACTTATCTTGGATCTTTTGTTTCTCTTTTTTTGTGACCTTTGCTATATCTTGTTGGGTGTCTCTTCTCTACTACTAACCCTTATATGTAGCTTTTCACCATATATCGATTCCTTGGTGCCCCAAGTAAGGGGGAGTAAGCACCAAGGCGGAGCATTTGCAAAGTCCGGTTCTTTTCTTCTTCAAAGACTTTTGCAACCTTTTTGCTTCGACAAAGGGGAAGAAATGATAAACTCGTCTTCGAAAATCTTGTTTTATTAGATGATTGAGTTTATGTATTGTCGGAATCAAAAAAGGGGAGATTGTTAATGCAATGATGCCTAAAAATGTTACTTGCATTTTTCGGTCTCGCTTTGTTTTGATTACGACAATATGCAAAAACAAGCATTTACGAAAACAACAAAAAACGAATTCTTGAGTTCAAGTATTTTCCATTTCAACCATTATCACTTAAGGTATGTACAAACAAGTAATTATCCTAATTAAGTGATCAAGGATTTAATCTTTTCTTAAAACTCACTTTTTATTAAGCGTGACAAAGTCTTATTATTAAACTTTCTTTTTAAGAAAATGTTTTATTAAATTAATTATTTGAAAATTTGAAATTTCAAAATGGCATATTCTATCTTGGTTTGGAATATCCTTTCAGGATATTTTAATCCCCGGTTTCGAACCAATCCACTAAAAGACAAAAGGGAGCGGACTCTATGCCGGTGGTTCCTCATCGATAAGGAACCGCGGGCTCCAATAAGGAACCGCGGGCAGATATAGCCGTCGGATGTTTGTCTTATAAATAGTGGACCATTCTTAGACTTTCAATCCACCTCTTTTGCACATACATTTCCAGATTCTTTCATACTTCTTAAATCACTCAAATCCTTGATCATTTGTTTGATTACTACTTGTTAGAAGTGAATCTTTCTCCTCTCATCTTTTCCTCTAAAAGTGCAAAGAGAAGAACACTATCATTCTTGAAGTGTTGTGTCTACCTCAAAGATCCATTGAAGATCCAAAATTATTTATTCATTGTTGTGTCATTGTTGTGAAGATCCAAGTAGTTGTGTCTATTTAGAAGTTGTGTATGTATTAAGGTTAGTACTTAGTCCTCAAAGTATATTGGTGTAGATTGGTCCTAGCTAAGATTAGGGCTCGACTTTTAGCTTAGAGTCAGAAATTGATTAAGCGACGTTATGTACGGTTTCTCCACCTTAAGGAGCTTATTGATTAGTGAACTCTTGAGTAAGGAGTACTCGAGGAGTGGAGTAGGAACGAGGAGTGAGCTTTGTTGTTGAACCACTATAAATCCTTGGTGTTTTGTTTGATCTTTCCTTCCCTTATCTCTTTACATTCATTATTCTTTATACTTGTGATTATTAGTTTAGTTGCACTATACATTCATTATTCTTTATACTTGTGATTATTAGTTTAGTTTCATTATACCTTGTTCATATTGTGTATAAGAAGGTTTCACATAAATACTCAAGCTTAAGTTTTTAAAAAAGGATTTTTTTAAAACCAACCTTTAAAAAGTAAATTTAAGAAACTATTCACCCCCTTCTAGTTTCTACAGCTTCAACCGCTGCTTGTGCGCCATTGCCCACTTGCAGAAATTGTTCCCCATAAGATAGATTCTTGTTAGCCTCAAAATATTGAGTCAAACAAGAATGCTCGGTCATGCTTTATTATTGTAACATTTATTAGAACGTTGTAATAGGTAGTATAATAGTCGTGACATTACGGGCTTGGTGGCTAGCTTAAAAGGCCTCTTTCAAGGTAGTAAGCATTTATTCAAGCCCGACCCAATCAAACATATACCATTATGCCACATGTAGGCAAGGCTATAAATACCTCTCCTAGCATGTTAGAAGAGGTGTGTTGGTTGTTTATTTTCTAATCTAATCTTCCTTAAGTTTCACACACTTCTCTCTCTTTTCTCTCTCTACTTTCTCTCTCTAGAATTCATCTACTTCATCTATCTTTCTTCTTTATTTCTTGTTTGATCATCACAAAAAGGGATAACAATTGGTATCAATCGCCATGGGGTAGAATTGTGATTTTATATTTGATTCGTATGATTTGATCTATATATCATATCTCGAATTCAAATTTTTGTGTGTTTTCTGTGCCCTAAATCTTGATATACATCTTCTACATAGTTGTGGTAGGGATTTGGTTGTTTTGGTTTGGTTAAAATCACGGATTTCTCGTCAAAAATCTCAAATTTTTACCTAAAGTTTCGGGATTGCTCACTTACTCCGACAGAACTTCATTGTGTTCCATCGCAAAGCTTAAGGGTTTTGATATTCCGATCCATATTCCGATTGAATATTCCGATCGAATATTGCGATCCATATTCCGATTGAATATTGCGATCCATATTCCGATTGAATATTCCGATCAAATATTACGATCAACATTCCGATCCAACATTCCGACAGGTATTCTGATCCAACATTCTGACAGGTATTCCGATCCAACATTCCGACAGGTATTCCAATATGTATTCCGACAGGTATTCCGATAGGTATTCCGACAGGTATTCCGACACGTATTCCGACAGGTATTCCGACAGGTATTCCGACAAGTATTCCGATCAGCATTCCGATCCACATTCCGATCCAACTTTACGATAGATATTATTTCAACATTGTGACAGATTGGAGGATTTCTTGAAAAATTCCAAAAATACACTTAAAAATTTTCGAACATTCGTGTGTTTTTTTTGTTTTTGTAGAATTTTTTGGTTTTTTCGAGAATATTTTTTAAGGGATTTCAACACTTTTTCAAGTCAACAACAATCACTATAACATCTACTTAAGATCCATATTCATTCCTAAATCCAAAACTTATCAAGATGGATTCTCTACTACAGAGTATCGTGTGATGAACAACAACATCATGGTCGCAGGCAACAAAGAGAGACCACCAATGCTTGTGTCAGGTCGATATGCACAGTGGCAATCACGTTTTATTCGATATCTTGATACTAAACCAAATGGTGATCTTCTCTGACGTTGCATCAAAGAAGGACCCTATACTCCCACTACAATAACCATTCCTGCAATTCTAGCAACCGACTCGACGCCCAGTTCCGATGAGAAAACAATTGAGGAAACATATGAGAACACTTCAAAAGAGAAATGTGCTTGGATTGATGCAGAGAAGGAAGCAATCTATTTGATTCTAAGTGGGATTGGGATGATATTTACTCAACGGTTGATGCGTGCTCTATTGTAAAAGAAATGTGGTTTGCTATTGAACGCTTGCAACAAGGAGAATCACTTAACAAGAAAGATGTCAAAACTAACTTATTCTAGAACTTTGGCAAGTTTACTTCATTGGATGGGGAATCAATTGATTTATATTACTCAAGATTTTACAAGATGATGAATGACATGACAAGAAACAATTTGCAAGTCTCCACCATGCAAGTCAATGTGCAATTTCTACAACAACTTCAACCAGAGTGGACACGGTTTGTAACTTTGGTGAAACAATAGAGTAAGTTAGACGAGGTCAACTATCACACGCTCTTTGACATTTTAAAACAATTTCAGAATGAGGCGAATGAACTTCGAGCTGAAAGGATAGCAAAGACTGCTAATACACTTGCTTTGGTGTCTACCACTCAACACGTCCAAGATCATCACTCTCGTATTCCCAAGTCATACTCCACTCAGTCATCCTCACCAAGATATTCCACTTCATCTAAGTCTTCAGCTCCCATAAGATCACGAGGCAAAGAACCAAGAGCACCATCACCATCATCTGAGCTATCATTTGAAGAGGATAGTGATGAAGAACAAGCTCAGAAGGATAGGGGAATGAAACAACAAATTGCTTTTATAATGAAGTCTTACAAGAATATATACAAACCCACCAACAACAATCTTCGAACATCATCTAACACAAGGAACCGATATGTTGAGAGTCCTCCAAGGTATGACACACGTCGACGTGATGAAATTCCTCCTAGGTATGATCGACGTCATCCAACACATGTTGAGGGTTCTGCACGGTATGATCGACAAACTGCTAAGTATGATACTCAAAGGATTGCTACTGTTGTTGGGAATAGGGAAACTGTTGGAACTCAAGTGGTTCAACAAAGTGAGATTTAGTGCTTTAATTGTCAAGGTTATGGGCATATGGCAAAGGAATGTAGGAAGCCAAAACGGGTTAGAGACTCTGGCTATCATAAGGAAAAGATGTTGTTATGCAAGAAGATAGAAGTTGGGGTTAAATTGTCGGTTGAGGAAGGAGCAATGCTTGATGACACTGATGATGAAGCCTCCGACCAAGAACTTGAAGCACATTACTCATACATGGCAAAGATTGAAGAAGTTCTCAAAGTCACTGAAGATGACAATGGTCCTATCTTTGATACCGAGCCAATCGATAAGGTACATACTGACGACGAATATAATGTGTTTGGTGATATTCATGAGCATAGTGAGCCTCCAACAACCATTACTGACACGTGTATGATGGAAACGGTTGATAGCAATACCACACCCGATTCATCAGACATGTGCAATAATGAGTCTGAGGATGATCAACATGCAAACGAGTATGATGCTGATGAGGAGCGTATTGCGCTTGTTAGCTTAATTGCTTCTTTACAAAAAGATGTCAAAGAAACTAAAAAGAGTCAAAAGCAGTTAAAGAAGGCAAACGTTACGCTCACTTAAAATTTTGAAGAAAGCAAAGCTGCAGTTATAAAATCTAGTGAGCTTCTTGCAAGCTGCAGAGCTGAGCTTCTTCAAAAAGAAAAAGAACTTGCGAGGTATAAAGGGGGTGTCATTACTACTGTTAAGGATGTGTTTGAAACTAAATACAACGAAGCTCTTAAGCTTTTAGAACAACAGAAACGTAACTATAACACCTCTTTAAGTACTGAACGACACAAAACGTATCTTGCTACCACTAAAGTGAATGAGTTAACTCAAAAGATTAGTTTTCTTCAAGAGGATAAAACTAAACTAGTCACTGAGAAGACGGAAGAGGTTTCTAACTTGCAAAAATCTTTCAAAATTAAACAAGCAAAAGACATCGACAAAGTCGTAGAACTTGAAGTTCAAATTGATTTTTATAAGAAAATTGTTTATAAAACAAATCAATCTATTCAAACCATGCGAATGTTGGCACCTCGTTAGATTTTCAAGGGTAAAGCTAGTTTTGTTGGTCCTAAGTACCTCGAGCAAGCTCAATCTGAGAACCCACGACTCTATCTTGAGGAGTCCCAATGGACCGACCTTGATTGTCTTCTTGTTAGGCCCGATAGTGACGAGTCACTAAGTTTTGAAGAGGAGAGTAGATCACCAGTGAAAAAAGACTTTGTGAAACCATATAATTATGCTTAGGAAAATAGTCTTTATGAAAGTTTCAAACCACAAACACAGAAGTCTCATGAGCAAATATTTTACGAATGTGCACAAATAAGAAATAAATGGAGCCAAGTTTTTGCCACCAAGAAAACTAATGTTTCAAAATATATCGGGTATTTGCCGCATCAAGCTTCTATAAGCAAGAGCAAGCAAGCACTTAGTATTCTTAAGAGTAACATTGAAAATTTCAAAAAGGTTGTTGATGATGGATGGAAAAAATGTGAACTTTTGAAAGGTGATAAAGAAATTCCTCACGATATAACTGTTCTTGTGAAAACTATTTTGATTCCTCTTGCGGAAAGAACAAAGAAACATGCTTTGGAATTTGAAAAGTTAATAGAGCAATAAATGTTTGACGATTTGAAATATGTGGAATCTCTTGAAAAAGAAATTGACGATCATCAACCTGAAAGAGACGATTTTTCTATAGCATATGATCTACTCTTGCAAGAATGCCTCTCAAAGGATATTATGTGTGTCTATGTTACATCTTGTGCTGATATCGATGAATATTCTGATGTTGCATGCAAATATCTGATCAAGTCAAAGAGTGGGAACGTCTTGAAACTGAGCTTTCGAATAAAATTGACCAAAAAGAGTTTTCGTTACTTCAACATAGATATGATTTTCTTAAAAAACATTGTCATTCACTTTAACTTGCTTTGCAAAACAAAGTTGGCAGTTTTTCAAATGATACACTGAAATGTGTATAATGCAAGTTCGTTTTCTCAGTTCTTAACTAATAGAAAGTCCAATCAATATCAAATTTTTTAATTGTTTTTGGTTGTTCAAGCTTGCTTGGTAATCTATTGCTAATTCAAACAACACTAAGTAAAAATGAAAAATATAAACCTATTTATACGTAAAACAAATTGCAAATTCCAAATTTTATTCAAGTAAAATATTAAAATGCAAAATTTAAAAGTATAAGGACTGAAAATGTAATTTCTATGAAATATAAATGCTTGAAATGTAAATTCTAAAAGTTATAAGGACTAAAAATGTAAAACAGTTAACTACAAGGACTAAACTTGTAAAAATTCTAACAAACTAACCAAATTTAACAAACTAACAAACTTCTAAAACTGAAATGTAACAAACTAACAAATCCAGGGACTAACTTTTGCAAATTCCACAAAATTAGAAAGATTAGCTAGGTTTAGAACTTTAATAGAACTCTAGGGACTAAAATGCAATTTTTGAAAATGTTTAAACCAAAAACGGGCTTATCACTTGCATAAGCTGGAACTGGCTTATTTCTGAACCAAAATTAATGAGACAACTTGCAAACAACTTCTAATTCAGATTAAGAAACGTGTATTCAAGGAATTAGCCTAAAAGTCAAAGATAAGCAAAAGAGAGCTTATTAATAAGCTCAAAATAAGCTACAGAAAAATCCAAACATCCACAACTTGATTTTTGTAAAGAAAATGAATAAGCACTTGATATAAAGCAGGGGAAATCAAACTAGAACAAATTTCATCCACTAATAAGCAAGATATCTGAAAATAAGCTCAAATGAGCTTATGTTGACCAAAACGTTGACCAGATTTTTGAAAAAGCTCAAATTCTCAAAACTTGATATTCAACACTTACTGATCAGATTTGTGAAAGAAAATAAGGACTTTTATGAAGTGGATTATTAGAACTAGGAAATCAGAATGCAAATCACATCAGAGAATGTAATTTGCTCAGGTCTTAACTAATAAGCTATTTTCTAGCTTATTTCTTGATACTGTAGAGTTTCCTCCTAGATACTAAAAGATTATGATGTAAGCTTTAACTAGAGACTGGTTTGAGCAATTTTGAACAAGTAATGAAGGAGAAATAAGCACTTGAATTTGGCAAGTTCATGAACTAAAACTGAAAACTAATATGACCCAAAGTTTTTATCAACCAATTGCCTTTTTGACTTTTATTCTGACTTACAAAAGGCTCAAAAACACTTGTTAACTTCTAAGGACTGCAAATGAACACTTAAACACCACTTAACAAAACTTGAAATCTGATTTAACACTAGTCCCAAACACACCTTAACTGATTTTTATCAATCTATTACAAAGGATTATTGAGTTCTGATTAAGACTGGACAAAGAGCATTAGCAAACTAGTTTATGTGATCCAAATGAAGGCTAATGAGACTGAAATCAAGCTACTAAACCAACTAGAACTCAATTAAGCTATAGGATTAAAAAGTGACTGAAAATGAACTTAAAACTTCACAACTGAACACAAAAGTACAAGAACAAGCTACAATACACTAGGATCACTTAATGAACAACTACTAATCAAATAGAACAGGCAGCCATCAGCTTTACACTAGAAAATGAAGCAGGCAAGAACTGTTTAGAGGAATTTAAAAACAGAAGCATGAAACCTATTGTAGTTATCCTTTGGGTAGAAGAGGAGCGCTGAGCTCTCTTGCCCTAGTGATACCACCACCTATCACTAGCTATCAACTCAAATCAATCACCAAAACAGCTACAATCATCATTCTGCCATGAAAAACTTCAAGAACAATGGAAAGGACTGAAATTCTGATCAAACAGCAACAATTCTTCAACAAAGTCAGTTATGATCAATGTATGATAATAACAAACTTCAAACAGCAACAATGGAATCCAATAACAGCAAGAAAGTAGCAGGAATTGAAGAACAATATTTGGCGGGAAAACTGGAATTTGAATTTTTATTGCTGAATTCAGTTACAAATGTAGTTACAAGGGTTCTAACTAACTAACAAACTCAAGAGGTTGTCAGTCTCTTGAGTTGTTAGGTGAAAAGGAGGGAAAAAGAAAAGGAAATTTGAGAGAACTAGGTGTTTTCTGAAAATTAACTACTACTGAAAATGAAGAACAAGTGGTGTATTTATAGGCTAGACTTGAGAGTTTGTTGGAGATGTGACGTGTTCAGGCCAATCAATGCTTGACACGTGGAAGAATTCTGCATATCCATTTTGAAGGTGATGAACATGAATTGGGGATTTTTGATCCAATGAATTATATGCTAATTAAGTTGCACCATTGGATTCGTCTCATCAAAACGAGCAAGATTGATGTTTTGATCTTCTTCTGAAATGCACTCTATCAAAAACGCGATCCTGGAAAAATATTTAGTTGAAAGAGAGATACACGTGGCAGCTTCTTATTGGTGGAAAAAGTATCACGTGGATTGCACTGTTATGATTGGGTTATTAAATGTGGCGGCTTGAGTGGGATTTAAATGCTCAATCCGTGTGAACTGATTCCTTGTCTCTGATTGGTTAATAGCCCTTTCACTTGGATTAAACATGAATAACTTTCCAAACTTGGCAATTTAAGTCCCTTAACTTGGCAGATTTCTCTTTTAGGCTAGAAACTTCATTTCTTTGACAATTTTGGCCCTTCAACTTTGATTCTTCAACAAATTGACCCTTTGACTTGATTGACTTTGTAGTTTGACCAGGTTTGACTTGGATCTTGACTTTGCAGTATTTGCACTTTAAGTCCCTCAACTTTCAAGACTTGTCAAGATAGGTCCTTGAGCTTTGAAAACTTGTCACTTGTGATCCTTCCTTGTCTTTTTCATCCTTTTGAGCTTGGTTTTTCCTTGTTTGCTTGAAATTGTATCCTTTTACCTACATAAGATCACACAAACACAAACATACCACATAACACTGCTTTTTACAAGATAAATGGGTATTTTGCTTCATGTTTTAGGGTTATTTGTTGATAAAAGGATATGAGTTTAAGCTCATATCAAATTCCCCTACACTTGAGCATTGCCATGTCCTCATGCAATATTATCTTTCAAGGCTTAAAAATTTACATTTCCCTCATAATTAATCCACCTTGGCCATATGAGATGCATCTATACTACTCTAAACTAAATGATGCATGATTTTGACTTTTAACAATGCAATGGATTAAAATACAATTCTATCTATATCTTTTTGATTTTTCTTGAAAAGGTTTTGATGGAAATAACTCATAAAGAACTCAATGACTTGGATTAGGGCTTGGATACCATGGACACTTATCACCCTCAAGTTTCACTTTCCCCAAACCAAGCTAGTAAATGGGATCATTGCATTCACAAGTAAAAAGTGCATCAACTTATTCATGACAATTAAATGTGGAACCGGTTATTATTTGAGCAAATTGCTTGTGAGCAAATTTGTCATTATTAAAGTGTGAAATATAAGAAATGTAAAATCCAAAAATAAGGAAGGACGGTTTTAATCCTAAGTAATCTTCTCATCCATTACTTGAAAAACCGCTCATAATTAATATAAGTCCGTATTAAGAGTAATAAGTCATTCGCCTTATGTGTAAAATCCTCATGTCATGCTTTCATAAGTAACTACACACTCGCTAAGGAAAGAAAAATAAAACTCACGCAATAATTTACATCCGCATCTTTTTGAGATTTTGGATCTTCAACCCCGCAACCCGTCAAGGTAATATTGGATTGGAGCAATCTATTGAATCCCCGCAACCCGTCAAGGTAATATTGGAACTCAATAGTCACTATAATTAACACCACACTGCCCCTCTTGGGAGTCTTGCATTATTATTTTTTTTTTTTTCTTTTTTTTTTTCTAGCCACTCATTTTTTTCATAAGCCGCTCTTATTTTTCTTTATTCCTCTCCAAAAAATTTGCAAAGAAGAAAAGGAAAAACACCCGCTAAATATGGAGCATGACACAATTTTAGTACACATAAAACGTGCTAACTTAGAATCTTAAGACGTACTCATATCAACCATAAATGATTAGCCAAAAATGCATAAGAGATTACGAACCAATTAAAACCGTACTTGATTTTTTATTAACAATTATATACAAGCGAAGAAAATAGAGATAAAGAAGAGAAGGGTTTAGCCACAAGTAATTGCCATGAAGTCTATCTAGCCCTTTTATACTTGCTTCAACTCTATCATTTCCCATTCTCCACAAATTTAAAATTTCAAATAATGAAATTGGTGGAAGCTTAGCCTAATAGACCAATGAAGGACTACATGGTTAAGGATACTAGCTAGAGAATGCTAAAATAAGCAAACTCGGGTTGAGTCAAAATATCCATGGCGGGCCTAATATGTCAAAGAAGTCTAAATTTGTTAAAACCATGTTTTATTATATTTTTTCCTTTTTATATTTTTTTGATGAAAAATAAAAGAAGAAATATATACAATGCAAATGTGTTATGCAAATGAAAAATGATTGATGCAAAAATTATGAATGCATATTTTTGTGGCCAAAGTAGATCAAAAATTTGAAAAATGTTGAAAATCCAATTTTCCATGTTATCATGCAAGACAATGACAAGTTTTAGGTAAGGTCACTTCGATAGAAGACCCCCCTACACTTAAGCTAAACATTGTCCTCAATGTTTAAGAGCATGGAAGTATAAAAACTTCCCCTACACTTATGACAATGAATAGACTTTGCTTAACCCAAGTTAAGGAAAGGACTACTATTAGTGAAATCAAGTTTAAGCACAACGTGTCAATGAAAAATCACTAAAGTAACGAAGTGAACCGGATACAAGGGCCTCCTCCATAAGCTCCAAAGCATGAGATGAGTGAGCAACCCTACAAACAAACATGAAGACAAAAGAAGGTCTCCCCTACACTTATCTCCAAATCTATGCCCTTATTTCTAACCTACAACACTCTAACCTAGTTATACGATGCTTGAGTTAATGAGTCTCTAGCTCGACTCGTCCCTCAATGAATTAATTCATGGGGAAAATGGGGACCTCTTGGACCATTTCAACGGAAATGTCCTCCCCAAAGTAATGCTTAACACGGTGACCATTCACTTTAAAATTTGGACCATCGGGTTGGGACAACTCAAGAGTTCCATATGGAAACACTTGAGCAATAGTGAATGGACCGGACCATCTCGACTTAAGCTTGCCCGCAAAAAGCTTCAATCTTGAGTTAAAGAGGAGAACCGGCTCTCCAACTTTGAACTCACGATTCTTAATCTTAGCATCATGCAATTTCTTAGTTTTTTCCTTATATAACAAAGAATTCTCATAGGCATTGGCTCTCAACTCATCCATCTCATTGATTTGATCTTTCCTATGTGAACCGGCTTGGTTTAAATCAAAGTTAGCCCACTTGAGAGCCCAAGATGCCTTATGTTCTAACTCAAATGGAAGGTGGCACGCTTTTCCATAGACAAGCCTATAAGGAGTACAACCAATTGGTGTCTTAAAAGCCGTCCTAAACGCCCACAAAGCATCATCAAGCTTATCCGACCAAGAAGCTCTATGCTCTCCCACCGTTCTCTCTAAAATTCTCTTTAAACCACGATTTGTGACCTCGGTTTGACCATTTGTTTGAGGATGATACGCGGTAGAAAGTCTATGATTCACTCCATATTTCTTCATAACTCTCGTGAATTGATCATTACAAAAGTGCGTACCACGATCACTTATGATGGCCCGAGGTACACCAAATCTAGCAAACAATTGTTTCAAGAACTTTACAACCACTCTAGCATCATTAGTAGGTAAGGCTTTAGCCTCCACCCACTTGGACACATAATCCACCGCCACAAGTATATACTTGTTTCCCTTAGAGGATGGAAAAGGTCCCATGAAATCTATTCCCCATACATCAAATATCTCACACTCTTGGATAAAATTTTGTGGCATCTCATCACGTTGTGTAATTTTTCCTTGTCTTTGACAAACATCACAAAATTTCACCATCTCTTGGGCATCCTTGTAAATGGAAGGCCAATAGTAACCCGAATCAAAGACTTTCTTGGCGGTGTAGTTAGGCCCAAAATGTCCACCCGTAGGTCCTTTATGACATGCCTCTAAGATTTTAAATGCCTCGGGCCCATCTACACACCGTCTAATGATTTGGTCCGCACATTGCCTAAAAAGATATGGATCATCCCAAAAGTAATACTTAACTTCCTTAAGAAACTTTTTCTTTTGTTGGTAAGTAAGACCCTCAATAAGCACATTGCCCACAAGATAGTTTGCAATATCCGCAAACCAAGGTGTGGCATCCTCTTGGGAAGAGATAGACATGAGCTCCTCTAATGGAAAGGATTCATTGATTTCTTGATGTGGGAAATCTCCTTGAAAAGGATGCTCAAGTCTACTCAAATGATCCGCCGCTAAATTCTCGGCCCCTTTTTTATCACGAATCTCTATCTTAAACTCTTGAAGCAACAAAACCCATCTCAAAAGCCTAGGCTTAGCATCTTGTTTTGTCATAAGATACTTGAGAGCGGAATGATCCGTATACACTATGGTCTTGGAAAGCACAAGATATGGTCTAAACTTCTCAAAAGCATATACTATAGCAAGCAACTCTTTTTCCGTGGTAGTGTAATGAAGTTGTGCACCGGTCATGGTTTTACTCGCATAGTGTATAGGTTGGAAATGCTTATTAACTCTTTGTCCTAAGACGGCCCCCACCGCATAATCACTAGCGTCACACATAAGCTCAAAAGGTAATTCCCAATTTGGAGAAACCAAAACGGGAGCCTTAGTCAATTTTTCCTTAAGTGTCTCAAAAGATTCTAAACAAGCTTGGTCAAAAATGAAAGGAGCCTCTTTCTCCAAGAGATGAGTCATCGGTCTAGCTATCTTAGAGAAATCTTGTATAAAGCGCCTATAAAAACCCGCATGACCTAAGAAACTCCTCACACCTTTAACCGAGGTGGGTGGGGGAAGCTTAGCAATCACATCAATTTTGGCACGATCAACTTCTAATCCCTTATTGGATATCTTGTGTCCTAAAACAATCCCCTCTTTTACCATAAAGTGACATTTCTCCCAATTAAGCACCAAACGTGTTTCCTCACAACGCTTAAGCATTCTCTCAAGATTGGTGAGACACGAGCTAAAGGAGTTCCCAAATACGGAAAAGTCATCCATAAAAACCTCCATGATTTGCTCTATCATATCATGGAAAATTGCCATCATGCACCTTTGAAACGTCCCCGGTGCATTACATAGGCCAAAAGGCATCCTCTTGTAAGCAAATGTACCGTATGGACAAGTGAATGTGGTCTTTTCTTGATCCTTAGGGTCAATTGGGATTTGGAAATAACCCGAAAAGCCATCAAGAAAACAATAGTACTCATTTCCCGCTAAGCGTTCAAGCATTTGATCCATAAAGGGAAGCGGGAAATGGTCTTTCCTAGTTGCCTCATTAAGTTTTCTATAATCAATGCAAACTCTCCAACCGGTTACAAGTCTCGTGGGAATAAGCTCATTGTTTTCATTAGGCACCACGGTGATTCCACCCTTCTTTGGAACACAATGAACCGGGCTAACCCATGGAGAGTCGGAAATGGGGTAAATCATACCCGCATCTAAGAGTTTAATCACTTCTTTCTTAATAACCTCATGAATTTTTGGGTTAACTCTCCTTTGGTTTTGAATGGCGGGTTTATAATCATCCTCCATAAGGATTTTGTGAGTACAAAAATGTGGATCAATTCCCCTTATGTCGGATATTTTCCATGCTAAAGCTTTCTTATGTTTCTTAAGGACTTCAATAAGTTGCTCCTTCTCATCCTCTTTCAATTCTTTAGCAATAATCACCGGTAATTGGTCTTTTCCTTCTAAGAAAGCATATTCTAAGTGGGATGGAAGTTCCTTAAGTTCAATGGGAGGTGGACTCTCTATGGAAGGTTTCACTATGGAAGGTTCCTCAATGCTAATCTCTTGTGGAATAGGGGAAGGAATAGGGTCCTCATTGAGCAACTTTTGGATTGTAAGAATATCTTCTTCCCAATTAATGGGAGAATCATCATCACCAAGAAAGTTGGACTCAAATTCCTCCAAGAGGAAATCACTCTCTCCAAAAGGTGTTAAAGAGGGAGCAATTGAGGCCACGGTTTCAACATGTGGAATCTCATCACTAGCATTCTTACAAGCATCATGAAAGTGTTCATTACACACTTCATCTAACACATCCACAATGTTAATCGTCTCACAAGGTCTAGACTCCTTAACCTCTCTTCTATCACAAACTTTCCCTAACTTAAACACCACTTTCTCATCCTCTACTCTCATAATTAATTCTCCTTCCGCCACATCTATCAAGGTACGACCCGTTCTCAAAAACGGTCTACCAACAATCAAAGGCACTCCAGGATCCATGTCATAATCGACCACTACAAAGTCGGCCGGAAAAGTAAACTTATCCACACCTACAAACACATCTTCCGCTATACCTACGGGGTGAGCTATGGTTCGGTTGGCTAGTTCAAGAGTCATCCTAGTGGGGGTGAGCTCGGGAAGAGAGAGTTGTTTCCAAACCGATAAAGGCATGAGATTTATGCTTGCCCCTAAATCCGCCAAAGCCATGCAATTTTCAACACCGGGAAAATTGCAAGGTATCAAGAAGCGCCCCGGATCTCCAAGTTTTGTTGGTAAGGTTTTAAGTAACACCGCGGAACAATTTTCATTAAGTGATGTGTTGGGCAAGTCAACCAATTTTTCTTTGTTTGAGAGCAAATCCTTGAACATCTTAGCAAACTTTGGCATATAAGCAAGAGCTTCCGCAAAGGATATGTTGATATTGAGTTGCTTGAACATCCTTAAGAAATTGGACACTTGTATGTCATCTTTGTTCTTTAACTTGTCCTTTTTCAACCTTGAAGGGTATGGAAGAGTGGGTTTGGGTGTAGGTGGAATAGGTGTTGTAGTGGAAGATTTGTCTTTGTTAGCCTCTTCATTGGGAAGTGTGGAAGGTAAAGGAGAAGTATGAGGTGATTGAGAAGGTGTGTTTGATTGAATAGGAGCACTTTGAGGAGGTGGAGTAGAAGTAGAAGGCTTATCACAAGTAGGAGCACAAGTGGGTTGAACAATAGTAGGTTTAGGAGGTGAAGGATCCTTTGTTGTTGTACCACTCCTTGTTGTAATAGCATTGACATTGGCCCTAGGATTTGTTTGTGTGTTGGAAGGTAAAGCTCCTTGTGGTCTTTGAGTTACCGCGACTAAAACCCTATTAATTTGTTCCTCTATTGTACGTTTCACTTGATCATTCATTCTCTTCTCAATATCACGCATTTTCTTGTCAACATACTCTTGAGTCTCTTGCATCCCATATCCTTGAGTTTGATTTTGAGGGTAAGCTTGATTTGGTATTGGAGCATATGCTTGATTGGGAATAAATGGAAGTGGTTGATTAAATCCTTGTTGTGGTGGATAAAAGGTATTAGCTTGAGGTTGAAATTGATTGGGAGCTTTGTAATTATTGCCTTGGTATGGTTGTCTTTGCCCTTGATTCCTTGCTAGAATTTGAGGAGGATTTTGTGGAATTTGGGTGGGTGGTTGGGGTGGAAAGCCGGGTGGAGTAAGGTAATTTTGGGATTTGTAAGAAAGGTTATTTGGATTGATGTTAGGCTTGAAGTGTTCACGGTGTTCCTCTTGGTAAGCATAACATTCCCCTTGATACCCTTGCACCTTGTCACATTGTTCATAAGAGTGAGGTCCTCCACAAGTAACACAAGAAATGGTGATGGCATTCACATTGTTTGAGGAATTGTTCAATGTCATGCTCTTAAAAGTTTGAAGCATGTCTTGTTGTGCTTGCAAATGCCTCTCACTTTCTCTATCCATCCTTTGAAAAATAGCTTCTTGAAACTTGAGGAGTTGGTTGTCAAAAGGGATTTGAGAAGTGTTTTGTATAACATGAACTCTTTCCTCAAATGGATCATTGGTTTGAACCATTGCCTTAGTCTCAATAATGGTCAAAGCCTCTTGGTATGTCTTGAAATGAATACTCCCTCCCGCGGAAGCATTTAGTGAATCTTGGTGGTGAGGTTTGAGGCCATTGTAGAAAGTATTGATTTTGCTTAGATCATCCATTCCATGATTAGGGCATCGCCTCAACAACTCACTATACTCTTCCCAAGCATCACCAAAGGATTGACTAGGTTTTTGTGTAAAGCCCATAATCATATTTCTCAAAGCCATAGTCTTTTGTGGAGGAAAGAATTTGTTCAAAAACTTAGTGGTAAAACCATCCCATGTGGTGATACTATCGGGTGGTTGGGTGTCTAACCAATGCTTAGCACTCCCATCTAGTGAAAATGACACTAACAACAATCTAATGACATCCGGTGGAACCCCATTATGCTTAATGGTATTGCAAAGTGAAAGGAATCTCTTAAGATGAGCATGGGGATCCTCATTTTGTTTGCCATAGAAAGGGGATGCAGCAACCATATTGATCATAGATGTATGTAGCTCAAATGTGTTAGCGGGATAGTCGGGAATCTTAATGGCACTAACAAATCCATGAATGTTGGTCTGCATACGTTCAAACAAAGTACGGTTATCAACAGCCATGGCTCCTCGTGGTGGTGACAAAGCACGATTCTCGTGATCGGCTTGGTGAACGATGGTGGTCTTACTCTTTCTTTTCTTCTTCCTTTTCGGAGGAAGAGGTTGTACACCAATCGGTATTTGTGCACGCCCGCGAGTGAGCATGCAACTCAATACGAGGAATGAGAGAGAAGCTCTCGTGTGACTTTGAAAAGAATAAGATTATCCTCTTCGAGTTTCGATATTAAATATCCACAAGAAAGTAACAATATATGTAATACTACTTTGGGTGCAAGACCCTCAATGAAGCTTTCCTTCTTAGAATACTCCCAAGTGAACGGGGGGTTAGGTGGCGCGAAGCACTTAAGTACCTATTGACCCTTAGATGGCATTTTATAGCACATCGCCTTTCTATTCACTTAAATGTTCGTATTCTTCGAATTATTGCTTATTGAGAGTATTTATCTATTCTTGCTTTATTTTGTTTGATCGATACGCGTGTCAAGGACCGGAGCGCCCCTCAACACGGTGTATTGCCTCGGCAATACTTATGGAAGATATGTAGATTGATTGTTCTTATACGTATACGTATTTACTTATAATAATATATGGAAAATATTTTTGTATTTATGAGTTTTTTAAAGGAAAATACTATATGTACATAAAAACCGAGAGAATCCAATAATATATATTTTTGGGTGCAATCTCTTAGGAAAAAGATTGCTTTTTGGATTTTTTAATTTTTTTGGTCAATTCTTTAGGAAAAGAATTGTTTTGTTAATTTTTAGTTTTTATATATTTTTATATTTTTGATTTTTTATTTTGTTTTTGAAATATGATACGTAAAAATAACGTTCACAAAGTGAACGGATCCCAAAAGCCAATGAAAACCGTCAATCGATAGTCTCTCGTGTAGTCAAAGAACCAGCAGCGGCGCCATTTGAAATGTGTATAATGCAAGTTCGTTTTCTCAGTTCTTAACTAATAGAAAGTCCAATCAATATCAAATTTTTTAATTGTTTTTGGTTGTTCAAGCTTGCTTGGTAATCTATTGCTAATTCAAACAACACTAAGTAAAAATGAAAAATATAAACCTATTTATACGTAAAACAAATTGCAAATTCCAAATTTTATTCAAGTAAAATATTAAAATGCAAAATTTAAAAGTATAAGGACTGAAAATGTAATTTCTATGAAATATAAATGCTTGAAATGTAAATTCTAAAAGTTATAAGGACTAAAAATGTAAAACAGTTAACTATAAGGACTAAACTTGTAAAAATTCTAACAAACTAACCAAATTTAACAAACTAACAAACTTCTAAAACTGAAATGTAACAAACTAACAAATCCAGGGACTAACTTTTGCAAATTCCACAAAATTAGAAAGATTAGCTAGGTTTAGAACTTTAATAGAACTCTAGGGACTAAAATGCAATTTTTGAAAATGTTTAAACCAAAAACGGGCTTATCACTTGCATAAGCTGGAACTGGCTTATTTCTGAACCAAAATTAATGAGACAACTTGCAAACAACTTCTAATTCAGATTAAGAAACGTGTATTCAAGGAATTAGCCTAAAAGTCAAAGATAAGCAAAAGAGAGCTTATTAATAAGCTCAAAATAAGCTACAGAAAAATCCAAACATCCACAACTTGATTTTTGTAAAGAAAATGAATAAGCACTTGATATAAAGCAGGGGAAATCAAACTAGAACAAATTTCATCCACTAATAAGCAAGATATCTGAAAATAAGCTCAAATGAGCTTATGTTGACCAAAACGTTGACCAGATTTTTGAAAAAGCTCAAATTCTCAAAACTTGATATTCAACACTTACTGATCAGATTTGTGAAAGAAAATAAGGACTTTTATGAAGTGGATTATTAGAACTAGGAAATCAGAATGCAAATCACATCAGAGAATGTAATTTGCTCAGGTCTTAACTAATAAGCTATTTTCTAGCTTATTTCTTGATACTGTAGAGTTTCCTCCTAGATACTAAAAGATTATGATGTAAGCTTTAACTAGAGACTGGTTTGAGCAATTTTGAACAAGTAATGAAGGAGAAATAAGCACTTGAATTTGGCAAGTTCATGAACTAAAACTGAAAACTAATATGACCCAAAGTTTTTATCAACCAATTGCCTTTTTGACTTTTATTCTGACTTACAAAAGGCTCAAAAACACTTGTTAACTTCTAAGGACTGCAAATGAACACTTAAACACCACTTAACAAAACTTGAAATCTGATTTAACACTAGTCCCAAACACACCTTAACTGATTTTTATCAATCTATTACAAAGGATTATTGAGTTCTGATTAAGACTGGACAAAGAGCATTAGCAAACTAGTTTATGTGATCCAAATGAAGGCTAATGAGACTGAAATCAAGCTACTAAACCAACTAGAACTCAATTAAGCTATAGGATTAAAAAGTGACTGAAAATGAACTTAAAACTTCACAACTGAACACAAAAGTACAAGAACAAGCTACAATACACTAGGATCACTTAATGAACAACTACTAATCAAATAGAACAGGCAGCCATCAGCTTTACACTAGAAAATGAAGCAGGCAAGAACTGTTTAGAGGAATTTAAAAACAGAAGCATGAAACCTATTGTAGTTATCCTTTGGGTAGAAGAGGAGCGCTGAGCTCTCTTGCCCTAGTGATACCACCACCTATCACTAGCTATCAACTCAAATCAATCACCAAAACAGCTACAATCATCATTCTGCCATGAAAAACTTCAAGAACAATGGAAAGGACTGAAATTCTGATCAAACAGCAACAATTCTTCAACAAAGTCAGTTATGATCAATGTATGATAATAACAAACTTCAAACAGCAACAATGGAATCCAATAACAGCAAGAAAGTAGCAGGAATTGAAGAACAATATTTGGCGGGAAAACTGGAATTTGAATTTTTATTGCTGAATTCAGTTACAAATGTAGTTACAAGGGTTCTAACTAACTAACAAACTCAAGAGGTTGTCAGTCTCTTGAGTTGTTAGGTGAAAAGGAGGGAAAAAGAAAAGGAAATTCGAGAGAACTAGGTGTTTTCTGAAAATTAACTACTACTGAAAATGAAGAACAAGTGGTGTATTTATAGGCTAGACTTGAGAGTTTGTTGGAGATGTGACGTGTTCAGGCCAATCAATGCTTGACACGTGGAAGAATTCTGCATATCCATTTTGAAGGTGATGAACATGAATTGGGGATTTTTGATCCAATGAATTATATGCTAATTAAGTTGCACCATTGGATTCGTCTCATCAAAACGAGCAAGATTGATGTTTTGATCTTCTTCTGAAATGCACTCTATCAAAAACGCGATCCTGGAAAAATATTTAGTTGAAAGAGAGATACACGTGGCAGCTTCTTATTGGTGGAAAAAGTATCACGTGGATTGCACTGTTATGATTGGGTTATTAAATGTGGCGGCTTGAGTGGGATTTAAATGCTCAATCCGTGTGAACTGATTCCTTGTCTCTGATTGGTTAATAGCCCTTTCACTTGGATTAAACATGAATAACTTTCCAAACTTGGCAATTTAAGTCCCTTAACTTGGCAGATTTCTCTTTTAGGCTAGAAACTTCATTTCTTTGACAATTTTGGCCCTTCAACTTTGATTCTTCAACAAATTGACCCTTTGACTTGATTGACTTTGTAGTTTGACCAGGTTTGACTTGGATCTTGACTTTGCAGTATTTGCACTTTAAGTCCCTCAACTTTCAAGACTTGTCAAGATAGGTCCTTGAGCTTTGAAAACTTGTCACTTGTGATCCTTCCTTGTCTTTTTCATCCTTTTGAGCTTGGTTTTTCCTTGTTTGCTTGAAATTGTATCCTTTTACCTACATAAGATCACACAAACACAAACATACCACATAACACTGCTTTTTACAAGATAAATGGGTATTTTGCTTCATGTTTTAGGGTTATTTGTTGATAAAAGGATATGAGTTTAAGCTCATATCATACACCTTTGGAAGTAAAATTATCTGAGTCATGTCGATTACTAAACGAAAAAAGTCTTGATATTGCGGATTTGAAAGCTCAGTTACAAGAAAAAGACATAGCAATATCAAAGTTGAAGAAACTCGTTGCTAAGATGGGTGGTAAAGTTGTGGAACCTACCGTTAAGAAATATGTTGTTAGACAACCCAATGCCTATAAAGTAAATAGATCCTCTATCTTGGGAAACCATCTGCTTTCTCAAATTCCTCGTTTACAAAATCTGTGTTTGCCCCCAATATGGATGGAAAGGAAAGGTTACCACAGAATCAACCCATAAGGAATACTCTATGTAACATCCCAAAAATGGTGTTTAAGTTATTTTATTACTAAAAAGTCATTGCGTAAGTTTGACTATGACTATATAAGTTTGAATGCGTTACGGGATTGGTTAGTCAAACCCGATAGTCAAACTATAAGTATAATATCATGTAAATGTTTTAGAAAGTATTATGTGCCCTAAGTATTAGAGATAAGAACTTGAGGGACCATTTTTGTTGCAATTACAAAATATATTCAAAGGTTAAAATTGCAGAATTGACCATATGACATTATAACCTCAAGTCCAGCAACTATTAACCTCATTCATACACGTATTTGATACGTGTTCTTCCCATAGATTTTTGGAGGGAAAAAGAGTTATTATCTTCAATTGCCAGAGAATTATCATAAGAAATTTAGAAAAAAGAAGAATCAATAACAAGAGTTATGATGGTATGATTAAGGAGGAACAAGAAGGTTTAATCTTAGAAATCCAATCTTCCATCAAGGTATGTAAGTGTATATATTATGATTCATGTGATGTTGAAATTAAGGGTTTATGCTTAATTGGGGGTTTTATGAAAACCTAGTTTAAATTAATGAACTATGATAACTTTGATGTTGTGAGTTTTGTTATGATAGAATCATGTTAAGAATCAAGTAATTGAATCATGGTTAAAAGATAGAGTATGAATTCAAGAATTTGATAGATGTAATTGAGGCTTATGATTACTAAAGGGGTGTTTGGCTAGAGCTTATTATGGTGCCTAAACATGTAGTTTTGGCTTAAGGCCTGAAGAAAAATGACCCACACATGTCAAATAAGCTGTGATAGAAGTTTGGTAAAGTTGAGAATAGCTTATTGTAGGTTTTGGGTCGTTTTGGTGATGACCCAAATTGGGACAACAAGGTTTTCAGAAATATGCGCAGACCTGTAAAAATCATAGAAAAATAATCGTAACTCCGTTTGGAGCGTGCCTTACCTTTTCGGAAAGGCGAGAGAGTCTACTTTCCAACAAAAATAGTTACAGGTCTTGATTCCAGGTATAAGTGGGTCAAAAATAGTAAAGTGCAGCAGACTGCCGAAATTCTGCATAAAAGTGACTTTTAGTAAAAAGTGTTCAACGATGAAATAGCACCTTATGTGAATATGTTTGCGTGTTTTAGACCTAAATACATATTAGATATATAAGTTATGAAGTTCTAATTATCCTAGTATGCTTGTAATATGATTAGGTGCTATTGGAAGGCTTATGGATGCATAATCAAGATCAAAGGTCAGCAACGGTTTTAGATTTGTGTTATTAGATTACACATGACATAAGAATGTTTGTTTAGCTTTGGAATGTAGCCGGAGGTTGTGATGTTTAGATATTCAGAAATAGCCGAGGATTATTTATCATGTCATGATTCGGGTTTAACCGAAAGCAAGCCAAGTATAGGACACCCACAATGCGTATCAAAATCATGTTTAGGATGTTCACGAGGAGCATCATATCATGTTTATAAATCTCACCAGGAGCATTACTATCACGTTTAGATTTCTCATAAGGAGCATCACATCATGTTCATGATGTTCACAAGGAACATCGTTATTATGAGTTAGGTGCTCACAAGTAGCATCGTAGACAAGGATAGGGTGCCTAGAAACGCATCAATAATCAGGTTGACCTGAGTGGTCATATTATCATGTTAGTACTCATGTTGACCTGAGTGGTCATATTATCATGTCAGTAGTCATGTTGACCTGATTGGTCATATTAGCATCTCAAGTACTCATGTTGACTTGATTGGTCATACTAGCATGTCAAGTAATCACGTTGACCAGATTGGTCATATTATCATGTCAAGTAGTCATGTTGGCCTGATTGGTCATACTAGCATGTCAAGTAATCACGTTGACCAGATTGGTCATATTATCATGTCAAGTAGTCATGTTGACCTGAATGGTCATACTATCATGTCAAGTAGTCATGTTGACCCGATTGGTCATATTAGCATGTCATGTACTTATGTTGACATGATTGGTCATATAAGTAGTCATGTTATCCCAAGCGTCCTAAGTGGATGACAGTGACGTCCTAAGTGGATGACGAAAGCATCCTAAGTGGATGACCCTTACTTTAATTAGTACTTACGTCCTTCGTGGATGACCCATTTAAACAAGCACAATGTCAAGTTAGCGTCCCAAGACGAGTACTCGTCAGTTAGGGACTTTATTACGCAGAAAACGACGATTAAGTATCGTCTAGTCATATGAGATGCCATAAATTATATATGTACTTGATACAACTGCAAGACGACTGTATGTCGTACCTAAGATATAATTATTTATTTATAGAACCATGTTACAGAATTGCAAGATTTCTCAGATCCCGTTAACTCACTAAGTCGCAAGGACTTACCGTTCTCAGTTCTATGTTTTTGCAGGTTATTGTAAGATAAGTTGGAGCTCGTAGATGGTAGCTAAGAGTGCATTAAGAAAAGAAGACACTTATGCTCGGTTAGATTCGAGCAACTCTTCCCTTGCACTTTGATATTGCTTGTAACGCTCCAATGTTTTCAAAGGTCTTAAATTAACCAGTTTTAAATGACTTAGTAGTTCATGAGTATGTTTTGTAAGTAAAGGAACAATATAGAGATTTTTCGTTATATATATGAAAAAAAAAATTACTCGACTCAGAGCGTTTCACTCTAGCACCAAGCGTTAAGCACAATAAAGTGATTAAACCAGGAATGTATAGAATGACCACTAAACCCCCACACAAAGTTAGTCAATCACCTCATACTTATAGAAACACTAATACTCGTGTGTCTTCTACTACAGGAGTAGTCTCCACTACTAGTGTTAGCTGGCCTCAGCTTAAGAGCAAGCAAGTGAATGATAAGGTTTGGAAACACAAAAGTAAAGGGAAGATGAAGTAAGTAGAAAACACCCTAGGAATTTGCATGTTTCTAAAAATAAAACGTCTGTAATCGCATGTAATGAGATTTGAATGATTCGACTGCTTTGAATGCTTTAAATGTTAAGTTTGTTTGTGTGAAATATGGAAAATGTGATAATGCTGATCATTCTCTGTGTGCTATGAATAATGTGAAAGGCGTAGTTACTAGAAATAAGAATCAAGTTATGATGCCTATTAGTGCTAGTAAACCCAAAAGCAAAGTGAACCATTCTAGTGCAACCCCTACTAAGAAAAGTATTGCATCAGACTCCACCACTAAGAACCCTAGAAGCAGAATTAGGGAATTATATGAGTATGCTAGCAAGTCTTGGAAATGGTGGTTTGCTAATCAATGTCCTCCATGATATAAATGGATGCCTAAGGTTAGGAAAGAAAATGTGACATCGAGCGTTAGTGTGCCTTTAAGTGCTGAAACTAGGAAACTAATGAATCGGAAATCACAACTAACATGGAATCCAATTTAGCAAATGCTCCATAGTGTTCTAATTCCTCCGTAGTTGATAGAACTAATTCTATTCATACTGGACTCCGGATGCACGAAGCACATGACGGGGAATCTCAAGCTTCTAATTAACTTCGTGGAGAAGTTCCTAGGTACGGTCCGATTCGAAAATGATCAATTTACACCGATCCTAGGATATGGAGATTTAGGTTCAAGGGAATATAACGATATAAAGGGTATACTATGTCGAAGGGCTCAATCACAATCTTTTCTCGGTTGGTCAATTCTGTGATGCAGATTTGGAGGTTGCTTTCAGAAAGAAGACATATTTTATTCGTGATTATAATGGGAATGACTTACTTACCGGTTCACAGGGTACCGATCTCTACACTATTTCACTTCAAGACACAACTTCTACAACTCCAATTTTCTTCACGGCTAAAGCTTCAATAACTCAGGCATGGTTATGACATCAACGCCTATCTCATCTTAATTTTGATACCATCAACTTGCTTTCCAATAAAGATATTGTGAGAGGCCTTGCAAGCTTGAAATTCATCAAAGATCATCTTTGTTCTTCTTGTGAGCTTTGTAAAGCTAAACGAAGTAGTTTCAAGACAAAGACCACACCAAGCTCTAAAGGACGGTTAGATCTTCTTCATATATATTTGTGTGGCCCCATGCGTGTTCAAAGCATCAATGGGAAGAAATATGTTATGGTGATTATCGATGACTACTCAAGGTACACATGGACTCACTTCTTGAGGTCCAAGGATGAAACACCTAAGGTTCTCATTAACTTCCTTAAGCTGATACAACGTGGTCTTCAAGCTCAAGTAAAAGTGGTACGTACTGACAGAGACACAAAATTCTTGAATTCAACTCTGAAGAATTATTTTAAAGCCGAAGGGATTGAACATGAAACATCTATTGTTCGAACACCCGAACAAAGCGGCGTTGTTGAAAGACAAAACCGTACTTTAGTTGAGGCTGCTCGAACATTATTATCCGCTTCAAAACTACCACTGTTCTTTTGGGCCGAAGCCGTGTCAACTGCATGCTACACACAAAAACGATCCTTAATTATCCCAAGACACGAAAAGACAACATATCACATAATTCATGAACCTTCACTCAAACACCTTCATGTTTTTGGATGTATTTGTTACATTACACGAGATGGTGAAAATCTGGATAAGATGAAAGAGAAAGGTGATGCATGCATTCTTGTGGGATATGCAACTCTGTCTAAGGGATATAGAGTTTACAACAAGGGAACAAAATTGATAGTCGAGACTATTCATGTCAGATTTGATGAATTGCAAGAAATGGCACTTGAACAAAACAGTTTAAGTCCCGATCCACAACGAGAAAAGACTTATGTGCACAACTGCATGGAACTCAGAACTCAAGACCACAGCAATGAACCGTCAAGTTCAAAGTTGGTTCCTGAACATGTTCCAAGAGCAGATATAACAGTGGACACGACACTTGAAGAGTTGGAAATGTTATATGGACCAATGTTTGATGAATATTTCACGGGGGAGAAACATGTTGTATCAAAGTCTTCCGTTGTCACTCATGATAAGAATGATGATACCGATCATCATCAACAAAAAGATACAACTTCATCTACTTCAACACGGGTTGCTGCAGATTTATCTCCTCAGAATATCACTTCAACAATCAATCCTACAACATCCACAACTAATGACATTGCTCCAGAGAACACAAATCAAGCATACAGTGCATTATCTGATGATGACGATTTTCAAAACCCATTCGGTACATCGGTACATGGAATTGGAGAGTCTTCTACTCGCCATGTTGATCCGTCAAATATGCATACGTTCTACCAACGACATCCTTCAACACATCATTGGACCCGAGATCATCCTTTGGTTCAAGTAATTGGAAACCCTTCACAGTCCGTTCGTACAAGACGACAGCTTAAAACCGATGGCGATGTTTGTATGTTTGCACTCGCCGTGAGTACAACTGAACCGAAAAACATCAAAGAAGCCATGGTTGATCATGCTTGGATTGAATCGATGCAAGATGAACTTCTTCAATTTGATAGACTTAAAGTCTGGTAACTTGTTGACAGACCATACGATGTAATTCCATTAAATATTCGATGGGTCTGGAAAAACAAAATGGATGAAGAAAACACAATCATCAAGAACAAAGCTAGGCTAGTAGCTAAAGGGTATGGCCAGAAAGAGGGTATTGATTTTGAATAATCATTTGCACCAGTAGCACGAATGGAAGCGGTAAAGATTTTCCTTGCTTATGCTGCACATAAGGGATTCATCTTGTACAAATGGACGTAAAGACGACATTTCTTAACGGTCCTTTAAAGGAATAAGTCTATGTCACGCACCCGGAAGGATTCGTCAATCCTCATTGTCCTGACAAGGTGTATCGTCTCCACAAAGCACTTTATGGACAAGCTCCAAGGGCGTGGTACGACGAACTCTCGAAATTTATGGTCTCCAAAGGTTTCTCAAAAGGTTCAATTGATCTAACTTTGTTCACTTGTAAATATAGGGATGACATTTTGCTTGTGCAGATTTATGTTGATGACATTATTTTCAGGTCTACAAACACAAAACTTTCAAAATGGTTTGAAAAATTCATGCACAACAAATTTGAAATATCAATGATGGGCGAACTAAAATTCTTTCTAGGGATTTAAGTTCACCAATCCCCAAGTGGTATCTTTATTAACCAAGCTAAGTATTGTCAAGAGATAATCAAAAAGCATGGTATGACCTCATGTGACCCCGTTGGGACACCATTATCTACCACATCCCTAGATGTTGATTTGGAGGGAGATGTCATAGATCAAACGAGATATCGTTCCATGATCGGCTCCCTCATGTACTTAACAGCAAGCCGACCAGATATATCACATGCTATGTGTTATTGTGCACGATATCAAGCACGACCCACTGAAAAGCACCTCAAGGAGGTTAAACGGATCTTTCGGTACCTCAAGAATACCATTCATTTGGAACTCTAGTATCCGAGGGAAACTAGTTTCTTTCTGATGGCCTATTCAGATTCTGATCATGCAGGGTGTCTTGATACACGTAAAAGTACTTCTGGTGGTGCACAATTTCTAGGTCAAGATACGCTTCTGGGATGGTCTTCCAAGAAGCAGGATTGCACGTCACTGTCATCAGCCGAAGCGGAGTATGTGTCTCTATTTGCATGTTGTGCTCAAGTTCTTTGGATGAGAACACAACTCACAGATTATGGCTTCCACTTTGATAAAGTACCTATGTACTGTGACTCAAAGTCTGCCATAGCCATCTCCTGCAATCCGGTACAACATTCCCACACGAAGCACATTGATGTCAGATATCACTTCATTAAGGAACAAGTTGAAAGGGGTATCGTTGAACTATACTTTGTTGGAACTAATTACCAATTACCTGACTTGTTTACAAAAGCTATTTCGAACGAGAGGTTTGTGTATCTAGTTAGGCAAATTGGTATGAGATGTTTGACTCCAGCAGAACTGGAGATTCTGGCAAATAAGCCTGCTTGATTCATATATCAAACATCTACATGTGTATATTATTAAAATATCAAAATACAAATTAAAAATCTTTCAAAATCCAAAAAGATTCTTCTCGACATGTCTTTCAGTATCGATAATATGGACGTACCTAGAAATGTCGCTCAATAATGACACGGGTGTGTACTTAAAGCTCGAATGAAAGTTGTAAATACTTTTCAAAACATGTCATTTCTATTTTATAAAGGAAATTGTCGATTTTGGATCATATTTCCAAACAACGGGTAGAGCAATCTATCTTGGATTGAGCTTGTCACAAAACATTCAACGTTTTAAGCTCAACACAATGACTTGTAATCACTTTCAGATTGCAACCTGGATCTATATTCACGGGGGAGTGTACGACTTAGTGCACTTACTCTCAGCAAAAGAAGTTAAATCTTCTTACACTTGATTGGATTTGTCAAAACATTCAAAGTCTATGATCTCAAGTTTATGCTTTAGGAAAACCTTTTCGCCAAAAAGAAATAGAGTTTTTCAAAAAGCGTTGAACACAATTTTTTAAGAGTTTTTCAATGATTATTCAAAATCTTTCAAAATTTGTGTGTTCAACAACTCCTATCCTCAAAAAGCGAAATGTGGATCATATCCTCACAATGACAATTCAACTGGATCAATTTTTGAGGGGGAGCTTTCCTAAGTCATGCTAAGTTTGACACATTTTTCTCCCGAACGTTTTCAAGACTATTTTTTAAAATATATTTTAATCAAATTTGGTATCTCTAATATCAAACGATTTTATATATTAGAGATAGGGGATAAAATATGATTAAAACGTGATCTAAAGACTCAAGCACTTATGGTTACGATCTCATACCCACAACATCTTTAATCCACGACTTTATTGGTATCAAAAGGGTGGTTAGGTTTAAGTCCTATGATCCAACCAGAACCGGAGGGATCTTCCTAGGGACAATCCAATAGATTATTAGAAGTCCTTAGGAAAGATGGAGTAGAATTTAAACGTAGCTGAATGTTGACTAAGTACTGATCCTAGCACTGGAACAATCACAATAAGGTGTTAGTAATGATGTCTTGGTAAGCATTGAAGGGGTTGAAGAATGAAAAAGAAATGTACGGATAAAGGGTGTAAAGAAATTAGCCCTCCATACAACTTAGGCAGAAACCGGGTCAACACATCATGAAGACAACACATCATGGACCCAGTGATGTAATGCACAACCCCTCCCCAGTTGACTCAGGCTTCTCTCAAAAGAAGTTTGTTTTATTGTCACGGAGATCAACATGACTTCTATTGACCTTCTCACTCCGAGATAGTTGATATTGAATAGGTGGCATCTGCTCCAGCCTCCGACCACTAAAAGTGCACAAATCGAGTCTAGAGCCAAGAGATCAATCAAATCTTGTTAGGACACACGGATGAAGATTAAGAGAGTCATACGCTATATCCTTGCGATATTTCTAGAACACTCAGAGTGATACTACCTAGTAGTTACAATGATGAGTGGAAATCCTTCCAGTGTTAACATCAAACAACACTTCGGTAGGTCATGTGTAAGATTCTTTATGAATTGAACATATGTAAAACTGAAAAGCAATAGTGGTTTGTTTCTTTATCGATTCAAACTCGTTTCAGGTTTCTACGCAATATATTTATGGTCTTGCCAGAGCATTCAGAGTGATATTTATTAATATTCACAGTGATGAATGGAAATCCTTCTAGCGTCAACATTAAACAACGCTACGGTGGGTAACTTGCGAGATTCTTATGAATCAAGCTTGTGTCAACTGAAAAGCAACAGTGGTAAGATTCTTAATGAATCAAACCTGTTCCAAGAATTTGAATTGACGACTTTAATCAAGCGAATATCTATCCAATTGATTCACTCTTTATGTTCGCAGTCTTACTTTGAGACGGTCGAGTAAAGAGAACGGCTAGTACAGCCGTGAAACCCTGTCAAGGAGGTTCTTAATTGAATCTACCTAATCACAGGTACGATATTTAATATCGTCTAACGGTCTTCATCGATCGGAGGTAAAACGCTACCGATTTAGGACGAATGTCAAAGCCATTCAGTCCGTGTCTATGTTTTATCTCAAGAAGGTGGCGTTACGGTGTACTCAGCAAAGTCAAAGATTCAAAACCACATACTCAAGCCCAAAGACATTCAACAATCAAGAAAGCTAAAGACTTCCGCAACTCTGATGATCAAAATCATCCTTATCAATTAATGTAGAGTAATGACCTCTCTTCAAAGGAGATTGTTAGCAAGCTTTCAAGATTTTGAAAAGTATGAGCATGTGGATAAAGACACAAGATCGCTAGATGGCAAAGACAAGTCAAGAATGATTTGAAGATCTCAAGTTTAAAGACGAAGTCGAAAGACAACAACAAAGGCTCAAAGATCACAACATGAAGGAACAAGACTACTATTACACGTTCAAGACTCATTTATGACGAGATTCGTAATCTCCATTGAACTCCAAATATCGAAGAGGAATGACCTCACATCGGGGGAGATTGTTAGCCTCAAAATATTGAGTCAAACAAGAATGCTCGGTCCTAGTTTATTATTGTAACATTTATTAGAACGTGTAATAGGTAGTATAATAGTCATGACATTACGCACTTGATGGCTAGCTTAAAAGGCCTCTTTCAAGGTACTAAGCATTTATTCAAGCCCAACCCAATCAAACATATAGCCCATTATGCCACATGTAGGCAAGCTATAAATACCTCTCCTAGCATGTTAGGAGAGGTGTGTTGGTTGTTCATTTTCTAATCTAATCTTCCATAAGTTTCACACACTTCTCTCTCTTTTAACTCTCTACTTTCTCTCTCTAGAATTCATCTACTTCATCTATCTTTCTTCTTTATTTCTTGTTTGATCATCACAAAAGGGACAACACTTCCTTTTTAGATTAAATCCCTACAGCGTATTACAAATGTTAATACCGCATCCCTTATTATATACCCAGGAATTTAACTTGTATGTCAAATTAAATAATTCGATCATAAATAAAGTACCTAAAGCTGCACTGCTCTGCTCTGACTTCTTCTTTATTTCTCGCAACTCTTCGAGGTAAAGAGGACAATTCCTCTTCCAGTGACCACTTGCCTTGCAATGGTGACAACTCTTATCCTTTTGAGATTGATTCTTCTTGACAAAGTTTTGCTTAGGTTTCGAATAAGTCGCAACTTGCTTGCCCTTATCACCCTTGACTTTGTAATAAGTGTGAAAACACTTATCCTTTTACCACTTATTTCCAATAATAACAAGACCAAAACGTGTATTTTATGTCGTAAAAGTCGGAATTATGCGTGGTTTGTGTTTTTATTGTATTTTAGGACCAAAAGATGAAAAAGGAAGAAAACACGAGCTTTCACGGGCTTTTATCGAAGAAAACGAGAAAAGACGAAGTCAAAAGATCAAGAGTGCAAAAAGAACGGAAGTCCAAGGCCTATTCTGAAGATTTATCGAAGAAAAAGTCTAAATACGGAAGTTTAATGAAGTCGAAGAACTCAAGTCTAATTATAGAAGAAAAATTATAAGACGAGTTCAAATTACATCGAAAAATCCCGAGACGACGTCGAGAAAGACAAAAGAATTTAAATCGAGTCGAGAAGAAAAGAAAGAAAGAAGAAAACACACATGCATTCCCCATTTGCCTATAAATACCCTCCTAAACACATTAGGAGGGTGTTGTTAGTTTTTAGTTAGCTAGTTTTCATTTTCATTTTTTTTTCTAGTTTTTAGAGAGAGAAAGTTTCAAACTTTCTCTCACTAAGTTTCATCTTTTCTTTTAAGTTAAGCTTTCTTTAATCTTTGTATTTGGATCTTATTAATCACAAGTTCAAGTTAAGTTTTTTGTTCTTTAATCTCTTTCTACATTTCTTGGTTTTACTTTAATTTTTGATCCGAAAATATTATTTCATACGGTTGATTTGATGATTTCATGATTAAAAGGGTAATATCTTTATTCCTACATAAGGTTTCAAACGGTTTAAGCTATAAGCTCTTTGTGCTTATTGGATTATTTCATGTTTTTAGCTTATTGCATTTTCGGATTACTTAAAAGGTTTAGTCTTTTTAAAGTTTCTTCTAAAAAGTTTATGAATTTCGTATCTTATAAAGCTTTCAAATTTATGCTATTCGAGTCGGTTAAGTTTTGGCTAATTGAGCCTATTGGAACTGCTTATTGAAACTTTGGCTTATTTGCATTTTCGGATTACTTGTTCTCCATCGCAATATTGAGGGTTTTGCACATTCCGACGAGAAGCTTGTTTGTATCGTAGTAACCCTTAAGGGTTTTACTTTGCGATCACTTGGTTTATCCCCTTATTCCGATCTGGGATTGCGATCGCTCATTGCGATCGCATATTCCGACGGGTCTTAAGGTTGCCTTAAGTCGAAACGCTGCCCAAATTTTGTTAACAACATTCCGATACTCTCATTCCGATACTAGAACATTGCAACAGAATCATATTCCGACAGAAGAGGTTTTCATACATTTCGATAAAACAACATTGTATTCCGATCTGGACATTCCGATGATTACTAACATGGATTATTCCGATGGACTTACTTTGATATTCCGATGGGTTTGATTGCTTTACATTCCGACAGATTTGTTTTAAATTTATTCCGATCTAAAAAGTTTTAAGTGTTTTTCTAAATAATTTTTAATTTAATTTTTAAAAGCTTTAATTTTACTCAACGACATTTTCATACTTGCTTTTAGAATAAAATAGATAACCAAACCATTTTATTTGTCCACCAAGAACAATTGAGTCGCACTCTCTACCAATAATCAATTCGAAAAGACTTGGAACAACGAACTTTCATACTTAGTGAAAAAGCTTTGTATTACTTTGCCCTTCTTCTTGTTCGCTTACGGTTTTGGCTTACTCACTCTACCCTTTTGTATGGTTAGGACAGGAGGAGTAGAAGTAGATTCCTTGTCTTTTAACCCCTTTTCGTAGTCAATAAGCATTGCATGTAAATCATTAACTGTCTTCCCCTCGCAATGCATATTATAGTTTCGAACAAAATTATTGAAGTCATTGTTAAGGGACCTATTGATCAAGTTGATAGCCATATTATGATCATAGGGTTGTCCTAGTGCAATGAGTTATTCCATATAACCCCTCATCTTTATGTAATGGGCACTAACAAACTTTTCAGGAGTTTGCTTGCAGCTATGTAAAGCATCTACTAAGTCGTAGATCTCCACAGCTTGCGGTTTTTCGAACATAGCCTTGAGCTCATAAAGCATACGCTTAGGCGAAAATAACTCATACTTCTTTTGAAGAGGAGGGGACATTTTACCTAACATTAAGCAAGGCACCTCCGAGTGCTTCTTAACATTAACAGCGTGTTCAAGCCTTTGCGCTTCAGAAGCTCCTTCAGCAAGATCCTCCGGATAGGGATTAGTTAAGATATCTATAGTACCCGCTACTCTCAAGACAATTCTTAATGAGCGGTACCAATCATTAAAGTTTGGGCCAGTAAGTTTAGGACGATCAAAAAACGTTTTGAACGCATAACTTATAGTGTTATTGTCGGGTTGAGCCATTTCTACAAAAATAAGTTCAAATATTAGTATTTTCGATAATAAAATACTTTCAAGAAAATAAAATTACCCCGCTATATGAACCATAGTATTTTCCTTGAATCCTAGAACTATATTGACATAGATTCATTACATCAGTTGATCTGCTAGTAATGAATGTACTAAACATAGCGACTTGTCGAACAATTCAATTGACAAACAATTTTCAATTTTTAGATTTTTAGAGGATTTACATTGCCAAAAAACGGTTTGCATTGTAAACATGTTTCATCCCTTCTGAATGCCTTAAGTTTCCAGATCTCACTGAGTAACTTAATTAAGTCGTCTAATCTGAGTAACGTAAAAGCATCATACGAATTCTCATTCTATGAAAGTTTTCTCTTCGTCACAACATCATCCAAAAATCTCATTTGATGACGTAGCAATTTCAAGTGTTCATCAATTAGGAGCATTCGACTTAAATTTTAAGGGTATAAACTTGATGTCAAAATCAATGTATGGATAAGCATGCATACAACTCCATAGCATAAGTTTAATAAAACACTTAGTAAACTTCTTTACGAGACTAAATTTCTACATAAATTATGTTGAGGTATTGGTTCTACCAATTAAATAATTTACCCACAACTATTCACAACGTACTTATGGCTAAAGCACGAAGCAATAACCTTATTCATTGTGAATTCGGATGTGAATTTGTGATAAATCAACCTTAAGGTACAATTCAAATAATAATCGTTGGTAATTTCAATTTGACACACAGGCGAGCCGGAAATTTGGTCAGCGACTAAAGGCTTAACACCTCTTTCCTTAACCGGGTACATGACCAGCGGTGTGTTATACCCACTTTATATTTTGTCAAAAGGATTAGCCATGAGATTATTATTGCAATTCACCCATCAACGTAATTCTATGCAAATTAGATCTCAAACAAATATCAATTTTAATATGATTTAGTCCATATTATTTCTTTTAAAAAAAACCCTTGTCTACAACAATTCGAACAATTTTAACATAAACAAGTAAAAAAAACTAAATCATAAACACATAATAACAATTTATATGTGTGATAAATAAATCAAGTAGCCACATGCATACGATTTATTCAATAACCTTTAAATCTAGGTTTTTATATTCATATAAAAGTCTTCCCTAATTCAAGATTTATTGAATCAAATAAAGCAAGTAGCACATAAAATCATATAAACATATGATTTACGATCCATGAAAACATGCACGTTCATCATAGATCCACCCTCAAATCTTAACAATTAAATCTCTTCGGATCATAACCTTTAATTTACCTAATATAACAATTAATCATGCAATTTAATCTAAAATTATCCCACATGTAATTTAGGGTTTAAAAAATAATTCTTTTTTTTATAAAATTCGGCAAAACCCTAATTTTAAAAAACTAGACCCTAATTTTTAAGAAAACCTAAAAAAACATGTAGTTTTAACTCAAAACAATTATTAGTTAAAAACTTTAGATTTTCGATAAGTATAACATGTTAAAACGGCTCTCTAATACTACTGAAGGTTTATATAGTTTATTACAATTACACAAAACCCTAAACGAGATCAAAACATACATAGCGGAAGCAATTTAACAAGATCATAATAATAACACAATTATAATTAATCGAATTAGGGTTACATACCTTTACGCTAAAGCAAATCCACAAGATGAAGAACGAATCACCAATTCGGGTTTATACATATAACCAAGATATAGTCTAAAGTAAGACTATATTACGATCTTGTACACACGTTATATAACGAGCTAACCGTGATTCTAGCACGTGTAAAACGAGCTTCTACGCTAGTGGAAAAATCTACCCAACAACCCTAGAGAGGGGCTAGGACTAGATTGTAAGTAAAATCGAAAGAACATAAAAAACAACTGAAACCCTTTGTGGGTTGTGTGTTGCGATCGCAAGAAAGAGAGGAGAGGGAGAGATTGATGTTGTGAATTATGAGGTGGGGTGTTGTTTATATAGACCTAATTCTTGTAGTCTAATACAAATAAAAGGAAAGTTTTTCCTTGCCTCCATAACCAACGGACCAAAACACCCCTTAGGGGTGTTCCAGAACCTTCCATCATTCTTTCTATTTATTCTAATTACTATTTATTCTTTAATGCTTGTTAATACTTAACTCTTAATTATTTAACGATTGTTAAAGTCATAGCTCGGTTTAATTTAATAAAAATAATAAATATATATTTATTAAATAAATTAATAAATATAATAAATATACTTATTACATAAATTAACTCTTTACGTATTGTGTGCAATCCCGTAATCTCGAGTTCGATCCTATCACACGATTATTAAATATAAGTCCATAAACTTTCACTTACACCTCTAGAAAAAGTTAGAAACATAAATTAATAGAGATAACAAGAGAAATGGTGAACTAGATAAATCACGTATTGGAATTAGCATGATCTTTGAATACCCCGGTTTTGGTGTTGTAGAACAAGTTTATAGATTCATCATAAATGTTTTCGACCTCCTCCTATCATTGTCTTCCAAAGCATTAAAAGTATTAGAAGTAACAACACCAATACTCTTACGAGTATTACCAGATTTAGACGAAGAGGAGCATCCCTAGCCTTAAAAGGCTTAACCAAACCCGATGTAGACGGTTTTCGAACATTGCAGGTACATTAACTGGAGCCTTAGGTACACTTCACAAGATGTTTCAAATAAGCCAAATATCAATTAGAGATGGTCATTTCAACAATTTTACAAGTTGCAAAGTTTTTAATTTTTATAATGTATTATGCAACTATGCTTTTAATCTCAACATACGAAGTCAGTACATCATCGTTTAAGATAAAGACTCAAGTTGACAAATACTAAGTATAAGCTTAATTAAAACCAAACACCATTGTATACAAAAATCACTATGCGTAAACTTGTAAACTTATAAAAATGATACAATACTAGTCTCATATACAATAGTATGATATATCTTTTTGTTACATATCTTATGGTACAAATATTTAATTTACTAATAAGCTCAATTTTAATTAACACATGTTATAAAGCATGTTATAAGTATTCATCAATTAGATTATTAAACATCATAATTAATTTTATTTTTAAATACCAAAAAAACTAAAAATACATGATATTATTCATATTCTACAAACTAATAAAACCAAAAATATACTAACAAGCTGATGGTACATATAGTTTTAAGAACCAAATTTAACAACAGGTTTATTACAAATATATTATTAAACTTAAAGATGCATAAAAAAACTACTAAGTAAACTCGAATATGCATAAAAAAAAGAAATTGATTTACACACTCAAATTTTTGATTGGAACACTCTAATGTATAATATGCTAAAGTTATAATACAACTGCCCGATGCACATTTTAGAGTGTCCTAATAAATTTATAAAGTGTGCAAATCATTAGCCCTGAAAAAAACTCATGAGAACCTTTCTTTTCATTCATGATTACCTATAAGGGTGTTCATCCGTTTGGTTTTCGAGTTTGTGGGTTGTATGGTTCGGGTTAATCGGTTTGAAATTTTTTAAAGTTAAAACCAAAACCAAACCAATTATAGTATTGATAAAACCAAACCATAAATCAAATTAGATTTCGGTTTGGTTTCGGTTTAAACCAAGAAAACGAAATTCAAGCAAACTCCAATATATAATTTAGAAGTCACAAACAAAAACCTAATTTTTCAAGTAAAATAAACAAATTATAAACTCTTAAGTAAATTGACAAATTTTTTAGAGAAACCTAAAAGGTTAGAACTTTATATAAATAAATAGAAACGAAATAAGGTAAAATTTTATTTGAAAAAAGTGTTTAGAATTATCATTAACTTGAATAGTCCATCTTCACGCATCCAAAAATAAGTGCAACTTCAAACTCACTCCATATATGAGAATTTATATGAATCAAGTAGGAAAATTGTTGCTAAATTGTTGGGATATACATCAATTTTTAGTCCGGTGAATGTTTAGTTTAAAAGACAACTACTTAAGATAATAATATATGTATATGTAGTTAAAAATTTAATATGTAATAGAGTTATTCGGTTTTTTCGGTTTGGTTTGTTTTTATTTTTGTCAAACTATAACCAAACCAAACACCAATTAAATATTTCGTTTCGATTTCAAATCAAACCATACACCATTTAAATTTTTTGATTCGATTTCGATCCAATTTACTTCTCAATTTATTCGGTGTCAAACCAAACACTGAACACCCCTCTAATTACCTATCCAAAATCCAATTACATAACTCATGTTTCGGTTATTGCTTGAATTTTATTTATTTGATATGTGTGAAGAACCATTAACAAACCCATGTAAAGACAATCCAAGTAAACAAAAAGCCCATACAATAATCCCTATAGCCCACGTTATAAAAACATCTCAAAACCATTTTAGGGTTTCCTCTATTTCATCACACAGCAGCAGCCACAGCCATCCTCACATCTCATCTCTTCACATTTCACAGCAACAATGGCCGTCGGGTAACACCATCTTCACACACTCACTTTCACACACACATAGTTAACACATATCCATCAGTTTAACTAACTTCTTTTTTTATATGTTACAGGAAGAACAAGAGAATTTCCAAGGGAAAGAAGGGAGGCAAGAAGAAAGCGTAAGTAGTTACTTTTTATTTTATTTTATAAACTTTTGTGTTCTATATAAAATATGAGTTTTTGAGTTATTTTGTTTTTGTATAAACAGAGCTGACCCTTTTTCAAAGAAGGATTGGTATGATATCAAGGCACCATCCTTGTTTAATACTAGGAATGTTGGCAAGACCCTTGTTTCTCGTACTCAGGGTACCAAGGTAATTTGTTTTATGGTTTATTTATTAATGTTTGAATTGGTTATATAATAAAAGATGATAATAATTATATTGTTTTAGTGTGAAATGAGCTGTATTGTATTCTGATGTGCTTATGTAAACTGCTTATTTGATTCGGATTGTCTTCATTTAGCCCTAGTGTTAAATTCACTTTGTGTTTTGACTAATATATGGTTTGTATTAAGGGGTGTTTGGATTGGTTTGTTTTATCGGCTGAAGGGCTTATTGTCATTTGGAAAAGCCGATAAGCTTAGCTTTTTTGGAGCTTATGAATAGATATTTAATGTCATGGCTTAAATAAGCCATGGGCTTAACATCATAAGCCCCAAAAGTAAGCTTTTTGGCTTTTTCCAAATTTCAATAAGCTGTTAAGCCCATAAAGTAAGCTTATACAAACACCCCTTTAATAGCTGATAATGCTTATTGACTAATACAGTTTCCTTTAACATCCAAACACATATAAAGACTTATTTTAGCTTTAGTTTGCGCTTTTTTTTTTCTAAACCGAATCGTTTATGTTGATTTTTCACTATATTGCTTTTACCAGACCTAAGATTTGTGTTTTATTGTTTGTGATCACTAGAAATTGTTATATATTTATTTTTGGCAACATTGATGTTTTTTCGCAATTGGAGTATTATTCGGTGATCACTGTCACCGAAATGATGTACTTTTTCAATCAAGATAGTTTTTTCTTTGTTAACCATGGTTTTAATATGACTGAAATGTCTTTTAAATTTATATTTATCATCTCTAAAGTTTTTTTTATATAAACAATCATCTTTCATGATCTTTCTCGAGCTTTAACTTTGGAAGCTAATTGGTCTGTTTTTATGATTTTAATTTTCAGATTGCTTCAGAAGGACTGAAACATCGTGTGTTCGAGGTCTCATTGGCTGATCTCCAAAATGACGAAGATCAGTCTTACAGAAAGATTCGTTTGAGGGCTGAAGATGTTCAAGGGAAGAATGTTTTGACCAATTTCTGGGTATGTTTCGGTATTTAGCTCTTATATGTTTTTTTTTCGTATAATTTATTGTTTATTGGTGTTAACATGCACTTTGTTCTCAGGGGATGGACTTCACCACTGACAAGTTAAGGTCGCTTGTTAAGAAATGGCAATCTTTGATTGAGGCACATGTTGATGTTAAGACAACCGACAACTACACATTGAGGATGTTCTGCATTGGCTTCACAAAGAAGAGGGCCAACCAGGTCAAGAGGACTTGTTATGCTCAATCCAGTCAAATCCGTCAGGTATAAAAACTTGTTATACTAAATTCCCGCAGTGCTTGTTCAATGCTTAGAATATCTATGTGACAGTTGTAATGGTAATATATATTTCTCTCTGCTAAAACTTACTTTTTTTTATTGGTATCATTAGATCCGTCGCAAGATGACGGAAATCATGGTGAACCAAGCTCAATCCTGTGATCTTAAGGACTTGGTCCAGAAGTTCATCCCTGAATCTATTGGAAGAGAGATTGAGAAGGCGACCTCTAGCATCTACCCATTGCAAAATGTTTTCATCCGCAAAGTCAAGATTTTGAAGGCACCCAAGTTCGACATCGGCAAATTGATGGAGGTAGGTTGCTGTACTTGTATTCATTTACACTTGTGCTAAATGATGTTTGGCAAGGACTTGCAAGTTTTACATTTACAAAACTAATCACATAATCTGATTTTCACCAATTTGCTAAATCTATATACTAGGAGAGATTTGTAGAGTTACGAGTATATATACGAATTAATGATGTATTTATCTGTTTACCAAAAATTGATGGGTGTATGTGTAGGTTCATGGGGATTACTCTGAAGATGTAGGTGTGAAGATGGACAGGCCCGCTGAAGAGCCAGTTGAAGAAGCAACCGAAGTTATTGGTGCCTGAATATGAGAGCTTATTACCTTTTTCAATTGTTTGTTATCTATAATTTCCTGAACTTAAAAACAATAGCAGATGTTGTTTTCGTTCTATAGAAGTTAGCATCAATATTTTGCCTTTATGTGGGATATGCACTTTTTGTAGTTGATGCATTGTCATGGTTTGATAATTTCTTGAATTGTTTCTGACTGTCAAGTTTTTGCTTATATGTATGTTGTTAAGCATGCTCACGGCGAACTGTTGTATGGCGATGAAACAATCTTTGGCAATCTTTATGGTTTATCCAAACTAGTTTTGACCAGCTCTCTAATTAGACTTGGTCCGTTTGAACAGTTTCTGATTTGTTTAGGTGTGTCGTCATCGTGTTCCAGATCTGTTTTTTCTATTTGAACTTCGCGGTCTAACTTTTGCAACGCCAATTTGCAAGCGTTCACGGCTACTTGTTAGACATTTGGCAGCTTTGAGTTATGCATTTTGTCAGGTTCATTTCCGTGGCAATGCTAGCACCATCGTGACCGCCTTGTCAGGTTCATTTCCGTGGCAATGCTAGCACCATCGTACCACCACTACTATGAGTGTAACATCAGAATTCTGTGCTATATATCTCATCTGACTTGAGGTTTATATGGTGCATCTTAACCAAATGAAACTATGTGTCATAACCTGTACTGTACATGTTGGTGTTTCCACATGAAGCATATGCAATGATTCCTGTATAACAATTGATACTAAAAGGATATATGCCAGTAATTATCAGTCTCTATGTTTAGTTTGTTCATTATAAGCTAATACAAATTGGCGTTATAATCACACGTTTATTTCAAATGATGTATATACAAGTGGCAAACAAACAAGTAGTACTGCACGCTATCAATACAAATTCGAATTATCACTGTAATACGTCGATAGAGGTTTCAAATCGCTTCTATTCTTCTCTAACACCCTCATGGTGTTGTAATACCTGCAAAGTTCATAACCGTAAGTTACAGATCACATCGTCGTATTGTAGGTAACTGATTCAAGAGATAAAAGAAAAACTTACTTCCACACTTGAAGTGACGAGGAACTCTACGTCCACAACCTTGAATAAGTCTAATAAAGCGATTGACATCAATAAGCGCAGCCAACTTAGGCGTGACAGCCGGACATACACACTCAACATGGCTAACACGGATTCGTTGACAGCAAGAAGCGGACGGAGACCTTCCATACATTACATTTTTGCACTCGTTAATACCAAGTCTTCTTTCTTCCTTGCACTCGGCAGCTGTTGGTGCAGCACGAGCCGTAGCCAAGAACATTATTGCTATCAAGATTATAAGCAAATTCATACTAGTATTCATTTCTAAAATGTTTGATGTAAATTTCTTGGTGTTTTTACTCTGGTTCCTACGTTGTTATTTATAGAGGGGTGGTGTCGACATGTGATGTTTTGGACTTTATTTACATGTATAACGTCAACACGGAATAGTAAGACCAATATGTCCTTTTACATCTTAACTTAATACAACTTCAAATCATCCGAGGCTTCTTGGGGAAGGGATTGGAACACTTTTACAGTTAAAAAAGTCTCGGTACAACACTTTAATGTATTTTTTGCAGTGTCTTAATAAGAGCGTATGAATTATCTCCCTTTTGCTTAAGGGGTATGTTAATTATCACATAATTGGAGGGTGTGGGTTCAAGTTCGAAGTCATTAAAGATATGTGGCACATGATGCGAAAAAAATAGCCGTTGAAAAAAAAACTTTTATCTTTCAACTTTTTGCGATTTTTTTGCATAAGAAAGTTTGCTTCTTAAACTTCAAATTTCTTAAAATCGTGTGTCACATAATCTTTTCAAGACCTCATCTGCATCACTGCATGGCTACTATATTTTAAAGCCTCCTATTTATATAATTTGCATTGCATTAAAAATTTGTGATTTTGAGTATAATAGGTTTTTTTTCAATTGTTTTCTAGTTACAAATTTTCTCTAATTGTACATGGTTTGTTACAAAAGTTCTCTTTAGTCCGCCACAACAAGCATGAGCCAGAGCCACCCTTATCGCGTGAACCGATAATATGACACTTTTAGTGGGTGATTAATTGGGAGGTATTGAGTTAAAATATAGTATGTAACAACACTGACCAAATAAGCATCTTACATATGTGTTAAAGAAACACAATAAACTGATTTAACAGTTTCAAGAACATCATAAACACCCTTGTATGATATAAGCTGCGATAACTTTTTTTTTTCTTTCTAATACGACAATTTGATAATCTTTTCTATTTAAATTTCATCTCGCATGTCTTTAACAAGACTCGAGAACCTTTTAATAAATCTGTGAATACACCACCAAATTAACTAACCTTTAAAAAATACATTTAAACATTGTTAAGAAACAACATACATAATTTCGAGGAAAAAACATACTACACCAACTCACATTTAATGTTCGAAGTCAAGTCAACTAGTCAGGCCAGCTAGTACATAATTTCTTTTTCTCCACGAAAGATAAAAATACTTTTGTTGACTTAAAAGGATGAAAATTTCTATCGTTTCTTCTTGTCTTGTTTATGCTTTTATTCATGACGATCTATTGAACAGTTTATACGTTTCTTCTTGTCTTGTTTATGCTTTTTATCCATGTAGATGCAAAAGTCCGCTGGGCCTCTTAGTGGGCCGAGAATACCGCTGGGCCGCCCGGTCTTCTTATCCACAAGCCTATAAGAAAGCAGCACACGTTATCTCGCCTCGGGTGGAGAGCCCGAGACCAACTCCGGTGTGAGAGTAAGTATCTGATTGAGCCGAGTGGCCAATATCATGCAGAGCCGAATGGCCACGTAAGTATGTGTATTAAATGACTGTGTGTATATGATGTGACTTACATTGAATGAGGGGTATTTATAGTACCCAAAGTACTGTAGTGGACTGTTGTCCTTGAAGGCAACGCTCCTTGAGCCTTGGGATCTGACAGGCCAAGCTTTGGTCCAGGAGGTTAAGCAAGGCGTCTGGGTAAAAGGATGTGCCGTTTGTTCCCGAGGGAATCTACCCTGCTTTTGAGGTGTGCAGGCGGGTGACTCCTTTATCCGAGCGCCAGGCGCATGTCCATTGGACAATAGGGTGTGCCGTTCCTTCCCGATGCGTTTGGCATTGCTTTCGAGGACGCCCTCTAGGTCTGTGCCTGGTAAGTGGGCCGGTCTGCCAGGCCGTGTGGCCAATCTTGCTTCTAGAAGATTTGGCACGTGGGAACGGCCCAGCGGCTTTATCAATGTGAAGCATTGATGATTCAATACTTAACCGTGCGGCCGTCCCCTCCGTTTTTTCTTTTGTCCTGTACTCGTGGTTTCTGAATATTTTATTCCTCCCCCTCTCTTTTTTTTTTTTTTTTTTTTCTTTGTGAGTGCGTACCTACCCTCATAATTACTCTCGGTCAAAAATACTGATAATCGTGCTCATTTAATACCTCTGTGTGTTTTGTCGGCCAGCTGGCTAGCATTAGCGCTTTGCGTGGCTGAGAAAGGTGCCACGTGTTTTTACTGTTTGATGGAATGACCTTTGGTCGGCCTTTGGGGTCTATAAATACCCCTTTTTCCTTCTCATTTCTTACTTTCCCCTTTTTTTACCGTCGAGAGCCGTGAGGTACATCTCTTCTTCCCAGGTCTGTCTTTCTCTTTATTAGTTTTCTTTTCTTGTCTTTTCCTTGGTCTTCCCCGGCCTGTCATTATGTCCTCCGACAGGTCTTATGAGCTTGGCCTCCCTAGCCAAGAACAGCGTGAGGCCATTAACGAGGCCCAGGTTATGCCCAAATTTGATATGCATCTTTACCACTCCGATTTGAGTTCGGATCATGTGCGCCGCGTGGCCGCGGCTTATCACATTCCCTCAGATCTGAACCCTTCTGCTCCTTCCCGTAATTTTCGCATGAATGAACTCCCCTCTCATCTTATTGGTCTTTACGTCCACCACTTTTCTCAAGGCGGTCTTCGCATCCCTTTTTCCTCCTTCTTTCTTCGGGTCGTTGAACATTTTGGTGTACATATCTCACAGCTTGTTCCTATTGGTGTTAATAAAGCTACTCTCTTCGAGGTCTATTGTCGTGGCTTGGACGTCACTCCTACCGTCGCATTGTTCCGATTGTTTTATAAACTTTGTAAAGTAGCGGACTGGTTCTCCTTCCAGAGTCGTGGTGCCAAACCTTATCGTGCCTTTCTTAAGGATGGCCCTACTAGCTTAAAAGGTTGGAAAGGTCTTTTTTTCTTTGTCGATCGCAGGGCTGCTCCCATCGCTATGCCATGGAGGCATCATGACTCCAGCGTGGCTGATCCCCTTCCCCAAGCTTCGGAGTATGATCCTTTGGATGCCAAAAAACTTTGTGAATTTGCTATACCCCTTCGGAGGCCTTACCAAAGTCTTTTGTATGCCGGCCGTCTTTCCCCTTTTTGGAAGTACCCAGGCTTCGATTGTGTACTCAATGGTCCGGCCGGGGAAAGTAATGTCTTCCTCTTTTCCCTTGCTTGGTTCCTCACGTCTTATATGTTGACTAATTTTTCTCCTTTTTGCAGGTGTCACCATGTCTGAGTTCTTGAGGATTCCTCGTTTTGCTGGTGCGTCCATTCGTAAGGGTGATCCTTTGCCGCAAGGCACGGTTGTCCCTACCTACACTAGCTCTCCTTTGCCTAAGGATGCTCCTATCCCTCCAAAGACTCTTGCTATGGAGCAAGCTGAGATCGTCGATGCTAGGGTTGTTGCTGATCGCGAGAGGAAACAAAGGCGTGCTGTTGAGAAAGCGGCTCGTGAGGATGCAGCGGCTGGTGGCTCTCATAGCGCTGGCACTAGGGCTACCCGGGCTACCACACACTCCAAGAAGAGGAAAACCGATGGTGAGGGTTCCTCTCACAAAAAGAAAGAATACTCTCACAAGAAGAGTAAAGCCGCCAGAGCTCCCGTTATTCCTCCTTCGGCTCCCCTAGTCCTGTTGAGGCGAATGATGCTAACAAATCTCACCCTCCAACTCCTTCAGCCGGGGGGCCCAATGTTATGGAAGACCTTCGACAACATACTGATGATGCCTTCTCTCAACCGCAAGCTTCTGAAGGTGGGCCTTATGAAGAGGAACGTCCCCCCTCATCTGCCTCTCGTCCCCCATCTGTTGTTCCCAGTGGGCGCCATGTCTCTCTTGATGGCGAAAATCTTGCCTTTCCTGGAGGTTGGCTCTCGTTCGCTTCTCTCCTTTATATATATGTGTATGCTTTTTATATCTTTATCATATATATCTTTTCTTACATTTGTCGCTTTTCTTTTCTAGGTGATGCTTCTAAACCCATCAACTTGGACGCAGATGTTACTCCTGACGAGGCTGAGAGTTCCTACCGTAAGGACACCTCTCTCGCCCATTGTGTTACTGCTGTTCGGATGGCCTGTCCCTCCTCTTATGTTTATTTTGTCTTTGCAGGTGATCCTTACAAGCGTTTTGGGAAGCGACCCTTCAATCCTCAATGGGGCATTACTGAGTCTACTCGTGTGGACAAATCCAAGGACTGTCGTGACCTGCTTGCCAATCTCTTTACTCCTGCTGACCTTGTATACTTTAATGAAGGCATTGATCATAAGGTGGCCATACGGTCCAGCTGGCGTAGGTTGGCCCAGAGTACTCAGATGCAATCCAATGTTCTACTCCGCTTCGAATCTTTGCTAGAGGAACATAAAGCTTGTGTGTCTTCCCAATCTGAGTTGGAGGCTTGTCGCACCTCACTTGATACTGCCAACGAGGAGCTTCTAAAGAGCCGTCGGGACTATGATAGGCTTCTTGGTGAGCATGATCTTCTCCTCTCTTCGGAGATGGACATGGCCGGGCGTTTGGCCACTCTTGAGAAGGCACAGAAACTTCACGCTGAGGTGATCGCGGCCAGAGATGAGAGGATTGCTACCTTGGAAAACGAGCTAAAGGCTGCTGAGGAGGATGCCCAAGGGTTGAGGACTGATAACACTAGGTTGGCCGTTGACTTGGGCCGTGAAGCCACTTTGAGGAAGAACTTGGTGAAGGATCTCTTCCCTGTGTTTGTTCGACGCCTCCTGGCGAGCCGAGAGTACAAATCTGCTCATGGGGACGTTTTTAGCCTTGCAATGTCTTTGGGTTTCATGCAAGCCGTTAGCCGTGGGAGAACTGAAGAGGAAATTGCTGCTGCTCTGGCTGAGGCGACCGGTGTTGACCCCTCTGTGACAGAGACTGACTTAGTGGCAGCATTCGAGGCCTTATTTGTGAAGAAGTATCCTTTCGTGGAGAAGATCTCTCGGGCGTGCTTTAGAAGTCCCATGGAGCTCCAAAACTTGATGCCCGATGGGGAAGTGACTCCTGGCCAAGGACCCCTTTTGCAGGATTGTTCTTCTGCCCAGTGATTTGTTATGAACTTTTATGTCAACGTTTGTAATAACAATTATGTGGCCATCGGCCTTAACTCACTCGTACATTTTTCAGTGTCTCTTTGTACGTTTGGCCGTCGTGCCTACTTATCTATGCACCTTTTCGTTGTCCTCCCTTTTGGCCTTTCATTCCTGACTTACATATTTTTTCTTAAGAGTGAACCTTGGCTACATTGATCGGCCGGGAGGAATCACCTGCCCTCCGGAGCCACTTGCATATTTATCCAACTCTTGGCTTTGGTTGGGGAGTATTGACTACATATATCGAGTGGAGGGATCTAAGTTCCACTCGGAGCCACTTAACCCTTTACTCCCCTTCCATAGACATCGACCATATTTATCGATTCCGGAGGTTGCGAGCCTTCCGTCGAGATCGCTTGTACTTTGCCTATTTTGTTAGATATCGATCACGTTGGGATCGCTTTTTGTTTATCTATGCACATGGGTTATTTAGAACCGTTCATGTGTTCATTCTTTCCCAAGGGTGATTATAAACACTGGCCACACGTTTCCTACCGTAGGTGATTGGCCTTTCGGAGGGGCCACTTTTCCTCTTATGTTTATACTCCTTTATCATATAGGGAAAATTGCTATTCCTCAGCTGGGATATAGCTTTTGATTAATTTCACAATTAGAATGTTACAATGACAATACAAGCTTAAGCATTACGCTAGATGTGGCATTCCCTTAAGTTAATTGCGTGCCAGGTGCGTGGTACGGCCTTGCCGTTCACTTTTTCAAGCTTATATGAGCCGTTCATGTAGGCCTCAGTCACCTTGTAAGGACCTTCCCATGTTGGGCTCAGTTTTCCTGGTTTTTCCACGCGGCTGGCCTCGTTCCTTCTGTAGACATAGCTCCCTACCTTGAAAGACTTGGCTCTGACCCTCTTGTTGTAGTACTGTTCCATCTTTTTCTTGTATTTGGCCTCCCGGATGGCTGCGGCCTCCCTTCTTTCTTGTAATAGGTCCAAATTGAGTCTGAGCTCTTCATCGTTGGCTTCCTCGTCTTTGATCACAAGCGTCCTATGTGTTGGCATCCCTATCTCCGCAGGGATCACGGCCTCACTTCCGTATGTTAGGCTGAAGGGAGTCTCTCCATTGCTTGTTTTTAATGATGTTCTGTGTGCCCATAGTACATTTGGAAGCTCGTCTACCCATCCTGTTCGATCCCGACCTAGCCTCGTTTTTAGCCCTTCCATGAGTGACTTGTTTGCCCTCTCCACAAGACCGTTGGCCTGTGGGTGTGCAACTGCTGTGTTCATTTGCTTAATATTGAGTTTTTTGCACCACGTCTTGAATGGGTCATCCACAAAGTTAGTCCCGTTGTCAGTCACTATTACATGTGGTAGGCCAAATCTACAGACAATGTTATCCCACACGAATTTTATCACGTCCTTGCCTTTTACATTGGCCAAGGGCTTCGCTTCCAACCATTTAGTGAAATAATCGATTGCCACAATGATGTACCTGACCTTACCTGGTGCCGCGGGGAATGGTCCCAACACATCCATGCCCCATTGGAAGAATGGCCATGGGGCCATAATTGACGTCATTAACGTTTTAGGCATCTTGGGCACCGGTGAGTGGATCTGGCATGCGTCACACTTTTTTGTTTCCTCCCTCGCGTCACGGTGCATCGTGGGCCAATGGTATCCCTGCCTAAGCGCCTTGGCCACCACTGACCTTGTCTTCAAGTGCATGCCACAAGCTCCTCGATGTATCTCTCGGATCACATAGTTGGCTTGTAGTGGCCCCACACACCGCAACATCGGCATTAAGTAAGATTTCTTGAAGAGCACACCTTCCTCCATTACATACTGGTTGATTTTCATGCGAAGGGCACGTGCCTCGTTGTGATTTTGCGGCCATATCCCTTGCTCCAAGCACCTTATGATGGGTGTCATCCAATTATCTTCCTCTTCTTCCACAATGGCATTCACTTCCTCCCTATCTGTTGAGGGTTTATCCAACACTTCCACCAATACTTCTTTTGTCAAATGGTTAAATGCCACTGAGGCCAGCTTGCTTAGTACGTCAGCCTTTTGGTTCTTACTTCTTGGTATGTTCATGATTTTGAAGCTCTTGAACCGTTCTGCGTGCTCTTTCGCCTTTCTCAAGTATTTGATCATGCTTTCATTGGTGGCCACAAAATCCTCGTTGATTTGGCTGGCTACCAATTTTGAGTCCACCTTTACTGCCAAATGTTCTACTCCCATCTCTTCTGCTATCCTTAGGCCAGCTAGCAAGGCCTCATATTCTGACTCATTATTTGTGCTGCCGAAGTTCAACCTCAACGCATACGTGTATTCCATGCCGTTGGGGCTGATTAATACTAAACCCGCCTCCTCTGCTTCTTCCGTCCATCTGTACTCTTCCTTGTTGGCCTTGGTTATGTTCTTCAGAGTGTCAAAGAAAGGTAGTGATCTCTCGGCAGATTTAGAGAGGAAACGGTTGAGCGCGGCCAACTTCCCAGCTAAGCTTTGCATTTCGTTCCATGTTCTAGGCAATTGCATATCGGTGACATCTTTGATCTTGGCTGGGTTAGCCCTTATTCCTTCGGACGTCACCATGTACCCTAAGAATTTGCCCTCTTCAACCCCGAAAGAACACTTTTTTGGATTAAGCTTCATGTTTATCTTTCGTAAGTTGTCAAACGTTTCAGCTATGTCCGCTAGCATTTCTTTCTCGGTCTTGCTCTTTATAACCATGTCGTCCACATATGCCTCCAAATTTCGTCCAATCTGTGACTCGAACGCCGTGTCCACCAACCTTTGGTAAGTTGCTCCTGCGTTTTTCAGACCGAAGGGCATTTTGGTGTAACAGTATGTCCCTTGATCGGTGTAGAAAGCTGTCTTTTCTTCATCTTCTTGGGACATTTGCACTTGGTGGTAACCCTTGTAGGCGTCTAAAAAGCTTTTGTATTTGTATCCCATGACGGCCTCTATCTTGGCGTCGATCTCTGGTAGAGGGTAATAGTCCTTCGGACAGGCAGAATTCAAGTTTTTGAAGTCTATGCACATTCTCCATGCCCCATCTACTTTTTTGACTAACACCGTGTTGGATATCCATGTAGGATATCTAACCGGTCTCACGATTCCTGCCTTTACCCATTCTTCCACTTCCTTGGCCACGACTTCACTCTTCTCAACAGACAGTACCCTTCGTTTCTGGCTCACCGGTGTAACCGATGGGTTCACGTTGAGCTTGTGTTGAGCAATCCTTCTTGGCACTCCGGTCATGTCTTGCGGTTCCCACGCGAAGACGTCAAAATTGTTCTTCAGCAATTGTTTTAATTGCTCCGAGCCTTCCTTTGACAAGTTTCCCCCAATCGTGACTAGCTGTTCAGGGAAGGCTGGGTTGATCATCACTTCTTCTGTCAAGTTGACGTCTTGGCGCTCCTCCTGCTTTTCTGGCTCGCCTTTTGCCATTTTCCTTTTTCCTATCTCTCTGCACTCGTTAATAATTGAAGATGATGTAACGAGAGTTGCAATACCTCGGGGCGTTGGGAATTTCATCATGGCGTGGATGGTAGATGGGATGGCCCTCAACCTTCTTATTCCTGGCCTCCCTAGGATGATATTATATGGAGAAGGGGCAGGTATAACAGTGAACCTCATCATGGCCCTTCGGAACAACCCTCCGTCCCCGAAGCACACCTCTAGCTCTATTTTTCCCAACGGCTTCACACTTTCTCCTGAGAATCCTGACACCGTGCTGTGCGTCTTAGTCATCCTAGCTTGTATGCTTGGGTGAAGGCTGTTGAAACAATGCTCGTACATTATTTCTACGGACGCACCGCCATCCACGTGCACCCTCCTTATCAAGTATCCTTCGACCTCGACCTCTATCACAATTGCTTCTTCCGACAAGTCCTCGTCTGGGCACGGTGGGAATGTTATTGGGACATTCATCCAGTCTTCATTGATCCATCTTGACTTCCTCTTTCGGTTATCACTATGCCCCGATACCATGTTTATCACCTTGGTCTTTTGGGGGTGGCCCTTCTGGCCCCCTTTGCCTTTCTGCCTCACGTCCTTAATCAAATGGTTAAGTTTTCCGGATTCTAGGGCGGCCTCCAATTGCCTCCTCAACTGAAAACAATCATTCGTATAATGTCCCTTTGCACAATGGTAGTCACAATATCTGTCCATGTTTTCTTTTTTTGGTGTTCCTATCATGGGAGGTGGGGCCGGGAGGTTTAATTGGTGTTCTGCTGCTAAGATTTCCTTCGGCGAGCTGGATAGGTCCTCTAGGGTAAATATTCGATTCACCTCTTGAGGACGCTGCGGGTTATGATAAGGCAAGGTATAGGGTTGGGTGTAGGGGTTTCTATTTTGATAGGCTCCTCGTCCACCCCCTCTTCTTCCTCCAAAACTCCTTTTTTGGGCCCGGTCGTACCTCTGGCCTCCCGACGGAGAACCGTCTCCTCGGATGTATTCTCCTCTGGGTAATTCAGCATCCCTAAATGCTGTTTCAGCACGGACGTAGTCGTCCACATGCTTCAACATCTCATCCACCGTTTTTGGTATGCTTTCAGCAAATCGTTTGGCCAAACCAGGGCACTTATGTGCGCCCATGAATGAAGAGATTCTCATGAGATCTGGCACATTTGGGATAGAATTGGACTCACTTACCCACCTTTCTTTGAATACCGGTAGGCTCTCATTGGCCTTTCGGATGATCTTTGTGATCTCCGTTGGATCCTTTGCACACGCTTTCAGCATCCCAAACCGTGCGAGGAATTTGGCCTCCAAATCATCCCAATCATCTATGCTTCCTGCCGGCAACTCGTCAAACCAAGCCCTGGCCTTGTCGTCTAACGTTTGTTGGAACATTCGGCACCACACGGGCATGGGCCATTCCCCTTGGTTCCCCATCCCTTTAAAATGGTTGATGTGGTCGGCCGGATCTCCCGTCCCAGCGTAAATCCTAACGTTGGCCGGCATCCTATGGCTAGGGGCTGAGTACTCGATGATCCTTCGGCTGAGGGGGCATTTGGCCAGTGATTTGAAAGGTTTTCCCAAATCATCATCTGCCACTTTCTTTCCCTTCGTCTTCTCTCCCTCGCCTTGACTTTCCTTCTTCTTTTCCTTATCTCCCGAGTGTTCTTCCCCTTCATCAAAACTGATTAGCCTTGGCTTGATGTAGTCCCGGTTGCTTTTGTCTTTTATTAACTCCTTCAGGGCCGAAAGGTGACCCTCGATGATTTCTTCATTGGTGAGGCTATTGTGGTTGTCATCGTGAATTTCAACTTCAGGTGATGTTGGGGTAGGACCTGCCATTCTTTAGCTACTTGGTAGATCGAATTTAGGGTCCCACGGATGGCGCCAGTTTGTAGATGCAAAAGTCCGCTGGGCCTCTTAGTGGGCCGAGAATGCCGCTGGGCCGCCCGGTCTTCTTATCCACAAGCCTATAAGAAAGCAGCACACGTTAGCTCGCCTCGGGTGGAGAGCCCGAGACCAACTCCGGTGTGAGAGTAAGTATCTGATTGAGCCGAGTGGCCAATATCATGCAGAGCCGAATGGCCACGTAAGTATGTGTATTAAATGACTGTGTGTATATGATGTGACTTACATTGAATGAGGGGTATTTATAGTACCCAAAGTACTGTAGTGGACTGTTGTCCTTGAAGGCAACGCTCCTTGAGCCTTGGGATCTGACAGGCCAAGCTTTGGTCCAGGAGGTTAAGCAAGGTGTCTGGGTAAAAGGATGTGCCGTTTGTTCCCGAGGGAATCTACCATGCTTTTGAGGTGTGCAAGCGGGTGACTCCTTTATCCGAGCGCCAGGCGCATGTCTATTGGACAATAGGGTGTGCCGTTCCTTCCCGATGCGTTTGGCATTGCTTTCGAGGACGCCCTCTAGGTCTGTGCCTGGTAAGTGGGCCGGTCTGCCAGGCCGTGTGGCCAATCTTGATTCTAGAAGATTTGGCACGTGGGAACGGCCCAGCGGCTATATACGCGAACAATCCACAACGTTTGTAAAGAGAGGTCATTTTTGTAACTAACGTGCTTTTTTTTTTCTCAACTATTTTGATTAGAACAAACTAAATATGGCAGAGTAAAACAATTTAGAAACTTTCTAGCACCTAAGTTTCTTTTTCGAGAGTGTTTTTTGTTAGGATTAAAGTCGAAACCAACTCAATTTTGGTATCTCCAGATCGCTCAACTCAACTCGTTGTTCGGACAATTGCGCCAAAACAAGTCTCAATATGTTTAACTTAGGTTAATCATTACTAATATACAAGAGCATGTTAGATCAAAAATATTTTCAGATGATATGTAATTTTAATCCGGTTTAGGACCACATGTTAGGTATTCTTAGCATTTAATTAATGTCGGTAAGTTTTGAATGTTTATGGACATAAAATTAAATAGTCGTGTGATAGGATCGAACTCGGAGTTACGGGATTGCACACAATACGTAAAAGGTTAATTAATTTAATAAATGTATTTATTATATTATTAAATTTAAACCGAGCTTAACTTAAACGGTCGTTAAAATAATTAAGAGATAAGTATAACGAACGTTATGAAATAAATTAGAAGAGTTGAAAAGTTCCGGAAGCACCCCTTGGGTAGGCTTCGACCGCCGGCTACAAACACAAGGGGAGAAGGATTTGTTTCCTTAATTGTTTATGACTTGGAAAGCAAGTTTAGCAAGCTTATATAAACACCCCCTTAGCCTCATAATTTTCCATCCCTCTCTTCTTCTCTCTGGTAGCCGATCGCAACAAACACCCCTAAGGGTTTCGGTTTGTTTTTTTGGTTATTGGTTTTAGCTATATTCCACAAGTGTTGAAGCTCCGGTTTATTAGTGCTAGACTCACGATTAACCTGTTGCATTACGTATGTATAAGAGCGTAATACAGTTTCACTATAAATTATATCTTGGTATAATTCGTCCAAACCCTAATTGGTGATTCAGTGGTGTTCTTGTGGTTTTGCTCTAGCTAAAAGGTATGTAACCCTAAACTCGATTAATTATGAATGTGTTATTAATTATGATCTTGTTAAATCGCTTCCATTATGTGTGCTTTGATCTTATTAAGGGTTTTGCGTAATTGTTATGAGTTATATAAACATTCAGTGGCATCGAGAGCCGTTTTAACATGTTATAATTATCGAGATCTAAAGTTTTTTTAACTAATATTGATTTGAGTTAAAAAAATCACATGTTGTTTTTAGGTTTTTTACAAATTAGGTTTTTGTTTTTTTTTTAAAATTGGCCTAGCCGAATTTTTTAAATTTTTTTAAACCCTAAAAATTGCATGATTATCTTTAGATGTTTGCATGAATTAATTGTTATGTCATGTATGGTTACGATCCGTAGAGAGATTTAATTGTTAAGATTATGTGAGAGATCCGTGATGAACATGCATGTTTTCACGGATCATATGATTTTATATGCTATTTGCTTTATTTGATTCAAAGTTTTAAAATTAGGGAAGACTTTTATATGTTTATAAAACCCTAGATTTGATGATTCTTTGAATAAATTGTTATGCATGTGGCTATTTGATTTAGCTTTTTTATACCTATTTGTTTTCATACGTTTTTTTGTATGTTGTAAACAAGGGTAATTTTTTTAAGAAAATAAATATGGACTAAATCATATAAAATTTAATGAATTGTTTTGAGATCTAAATTACATGGAATTGCGTTGATTGATAATTTGCAATGATAATTTAACGGCCTACTCTTTTTGATAAACTATAAAGTGGGTTTAACGCACCGCTGGTCATGTACCCGGTTAAGGAAGGAGGTGTTATGCCATTGGTCGCTGACCGAATTCCCAGGTCGTCTGTGTGTCAAATTGAAATTACCTACATTTATCATTTACATTATATCTTAAGGTTGATTTGCCACAAATTCACATCCGAGACACAATGAATAAGATTATTGCTTTGTGCTTTAGCCAAGTTCTAGGAACGTAAGGCGTGAATTGTTGTGGGTAAAATCTTTAATTGGTTTAACCAATACCTCAACTTGCAATACATGGCGAGATTTTAGACTCACCAGGTTTACTAAAAGTTTTTATTAAACTTATGATATGGAGATGCATGCATGCTTCTCCATACATGATTTTGACACCAAAATCAATACCCTTAAATTGAAGTCATATGTCATCTAATTGACGAATACTTGATGTTACAATTGTCATCATATGAGATTCTGGACAATGTTGTGATGGAAAGAAAACGTTCATAGAATGAGAATTCGTATGAATGTTTTGCGTTCTTTAGATTAGTCGACTTGATTGAGTTACTCAGTGAGATCTGGAAATTTAAGGCATAAAGTAGGGATGAAACATGTTTATAATGCAAAATGACTTTTGGCAATGTAAATCCCTAAAAATATCTAGAAATTGCAAATTTGTTTGTCAATTATTGTTGGACAAGTACCATGTTGAGTACATTTATCACTAGCAGATCAACTGATGTGATAAGTTTATGTCAATATGGATTCTAGTTTCAAGGAAAATACTAGGAATGATCATTGTTCATATGATTAAATAATCAAAGCGGAATTAGAACAACAATCATTAACAAGTAGTTTAGGCACGAATAACATGAATTAAAACAATTGGATTCTTCATTATATTAATAACAAACAATCACTAGACGTGTATACATTGAATCCCACGTCTAGTCGACACACGCTTTAGGTTTACATTGTGAATGAATTGATATGAATAAAACCTAAGACCCTTGTTCCTTTTATAGTGGAAGGAACAGAATCTACAAGAGATCAAATCAAATAAACATCTAAATATTCTATTTAGATAAACTATATATTGTGTATATCATAAATAATATACTCAATATATTCCCTAAATAGAATTCTCCATCAAATCTGTCAGCGTTGACTTTTGTTGACTGCGTTTGACTTATGTTGACTTCTGTCAACGCCTAAGTTGCTCTTGTCAACTCTTGTATTACTCCTGTCAACGCCTGAGTAAATGTCCTTTGATTTTGAGTTTCTGCCACATCAACTTTTTGACCCAACAAATACTATGGTTTTATTACCAGAGTAATTTTATTTTCTTGAATGGTATTATCAAAAATACTAATAATTTGAACTTATTTCTGTAGAAATGGCTCAACCCGATAACAACACGTTGGGTTCTGCCTTCAAGACTTATCTTGAACGTCATGAACTAACTGGCTCAAACTTCAACGTTTGGTACCGCTCACTGAGAATTGTCTTGAGAGTAGCGGGTACTTCTGATTACTTGACCAAGGCATTTCCTGCGCCCCTTGGCCCTAATGCTACTCCAGTTGAAAGACTGAATTATGAGGCAGAGGTTAAGAAGCACAATGACGTGGCTTGCTCAACGCTCGAAAAAATGGCTCCTTTCTTACAAAGAAAGTTTGAACTATTTGCTCCAAATCAAATGCTTGAAGAGCTCAAGGCAATGTATGAGAAGCCTCAGGCTGTGGAGATCTACGACTTGGTAGATGCTTTGCACAGTTGTAAGCAAGCCCCTGGGAAACCCGTAAGTGCACATTCTCAAGAGATGAAGGGTTACATGGAACAACTCATCGCACTAGGGAAACCCTACGACAATGATATGGCTATTAACCTAATCAATAGGTCCCTTAATAAGGACTTCAATGATTTCGTTAGGAACTCTAAAATGCATTGCGCAGGGAAGACAATTAATGATTTGCACGCAATGCTCATTGACTACGAAAAGGGTCTAAAGGATAAGGCAAGTACATCTACTTCTACTCCTCCTGTGCTTTATGTACAAAAGGGTAGAGTGAGTAAGCCACAACCGCACGCGAACAAGAAGAAAGGCAAAGGCAAGGGTGATAAGGGCAAACAAGTTATGACTTATTCAAAACCTAAGCAGAACTTTGTCACGAAGAGTTAATCTCAAAAGGATGAGACTTGTCACAATTTCAAAGCAAGTGGTCACTGGAAGAGGAACTACCCTCTTTATCTCGATGAGTTGCGAGAAAATAAGAAGAAGGCCGAGCTAAGTGCTGCAGCACCTTCAGGTAACTTATTTATGATAGAGTTATTTAATCTTACATACAAATCAAATTCCTGGTATATGATACGGGATGCGGTATTAACATTTGTAATACGCTGCAGGGATTTGAGTTGGAAATGAAGCTTACCTATGGGGGAACAATTTCTGCAAGTGGGCAATGTCGCACAAGCAGTGGTTGAAGCTATAGGAACATTTAATCTAGTTTTACCTTCGGGTTTAGTACTGATTTTAAATGATTGTCATTATGCACCAACAATTGTTAGGGGTGTCATTTCCTTTTCTTGTATGTTAGATCTTGGATTTATTCACACTATTTATAATAATAAAATTTCTGTTTTCAAAGATCGTTTATTCTATTTTGACGCAATTTCTGTGAATGATGTTTTTGAAATTAACATGCATGATAATAATTCCAAGAGAAAAAATAATTCTGTTTTTAGCATGAATAAGAAGAGAAAGTTAGACAAGAACTCTTCTTATCTTTGGTATTGTAGACTTGCCCATGTTGGGAAGACTCGCATACAAAAGCTTTAACGTGATGGTCTTTTGGAAAATATCAATGATGAATCATTTGATAAATGTGAGTCTTGTATCTCTGGAAAGACGACCAAGAAACCTTTTAATAACAATATTGAAAGGACTACTGAACTACTTGGTTTAATACACACTGATGTGTGTGGACCACTTAGACATGTGTCAAAGAAAGGTGCTAGCTACTTCTTAACATTTACGGATGATTATAGCCGTTATGGTTATGTTTATTTACTTAAGCATAAACATGAGGTATTTGAAACATTCAAAGTGTTTAAAGCATAAGTAGAATTGCAACTAGGAAAGAAGATTAAAGCTCTTCGTTCCGATCGAGGTGGTGAATATTTAAGTCAAGAGTTTAAAGATTATTTAAGTGAGAACGAAAGTGTTCAGAAACTTACTTCTCCATATACTCCACAACAAAATGGTGTACCCGAAAGGAGAAATCGTACATTATTGGATATGGTGCGATCTATGTTTAATCTTACAACTTTACCATTATCCTTTTGGGATTATGCTCTAGAATCTGTTGTTCGTATTCTGAATATGGTTCTCACAAAGAAGGTTGATAAGACACCATATGAATTATGACATAGCAAAAAGCCATATTTGTCTTATTTAAAGATTTGGGGTTGTGAGGCGTATGTGAAACGTGACTATGGAGATAAACTCCAATAACGCTTAGTAAAATGTATCTTTGTAGGTTACCCTAAGGAAACTATGGGTTACTACTTTTATTATCCGCCCGATAACAAAGTTATTGTTGCTAGGTATGGAGACTTTCTTGAAAATGATCTTGTAAATCAAGAATTCAGTGGGAAAAATTATGATCTTGAAGAAATTAAGAAGATACATTGCCTTCTGAAAATACTAGCGAAGAAATTCCAATAGAGCCAGAAAGTTTGGGAGCTCTACCGGAATTAATTCCTCCACGTAGGTCTGGAAGGACTATACGTGCACCAAGCAAAATATGTCTTAACATAGAGGATGATGAGGAGGAAGTAGGGGATCTTGGTGAACCTGCTAACTATCAATCCGCAATGCTTGATCCAGAAAAGTCTAGATGGATAGTTGCGATGAATGATGAAATGAAATTCATGGAATCAACGATACTTGGATTCTTGTTGATGCGCCTAAAAATGCTAAAGTAGTAAAAATAGGTGGATTTTCAAGAAGAAAACCGACATGGATGGTGAAGTACAATCCTATAAAGCACGGTTAGTAGCTAAAGGTTTTACTCAAACTTTTGGCGTAGACTACGAGGAGACATTTTCTCTTGTAGCAGACTTACGAGCTATTAGGATTCTCATAGCTATAGTAGAATACTATGACTATGAGATATGGCAACTGGATTTTAAAACTACCTTCTTGAACGGTCGCTTAGATGAAGAAATCTATATGCAACAACCGGAAGGGTACGTTGATCCTAAATATCCAAAACGCGTATGCAAACTTCAAAGATCTATTTATGGTTTGAAGCAAGCATCACGTCAATAGAATAAACGATTTGATGAAGAAATCAGAAGGTTCGGATTTATTCAAAATCTTGATGAGCCATGTGTATATCGCAAAGCTAGTGGGACTGATGTAGTGTTCCTAATTTTATATGTCGATGACATATTAATAATGGGAAGTAACATTCCAAGACATAAGGAAGTTAAGGATTATCTTGGTAAATGTTTTTCTATGAAGGATTTGGGAGATGCTACATATATTCTGGGAATTAAAATCTATCGAGATAAAAAAGACGGTTAATAGGTCTTAGTCAAGATGCTTATATTGATAAGATATTGAAGAAGTATAACATGCATAACTCTAAGAAAGGTTTTCAACCTATGGAGGTTAAGCATGAATTAAGTCATGAGTTAGATGCATCAACACCTGAAGAGGTGGCTTACATGCAGAAGGTGCCTTATGCTTCGGCTGTAGGATCTACTATGTATGCTGTAAGATGCACAAGGCCTGATGTGGCGTTTGCTCAGAAGTTGGTCAGTCGTTACCAACAGAATCCAGGGAAGCTCCACTGGACTGCTGTTAAACATATACTAAAGTATTTGAGGAGTACGAAAGATATGTTTTTGATATTCGGGGGTAAACCAGACACATAACTGAATGTTACAGGTTTCTGTGATGCGTCATGGCAATGTGATAAAGACGATACGAAGTCTCAGACGGGTTACGTGTTTGTCATCAATGGAGGAGCAGTTGACTGGAAGAGAAAGAAGTAGACAAAGATTGCAATGCATGCTACTCAAAATGAGTACATGGCTACTTCAGAAGCTGCAATGGAAGCTATTTGGATTAGGAAGTTTATTGGAGATCTTGGAGTGATGCCTTCAATTAAAGAACCTATTGATATATATTGTGATAATTTTGCTGCAATTATATTCGCCAATGATTCTGGAGTCATGAAAGGCGCCAGACACGTTAAAAGTAGATATCACTACGTTCGAGAACAAGTTGAAGCTCGTGAAATATTATTAATAAAAGTTCACACAGACGATAACGTAGCTGATCCTTTTACTAAGGCTTTGCCTAGACCAAAGGTAGTTAAGCATGCCAAGGCTATTGGGCTGCAACTAGCTAGCAATTTCATGCAATAAATCTGTGATTAGTATTTGGATAAAGGATGTTAAAACTTAAAACATTATTGAATTGATGAAATAAAGATTGAGTTTCGTTTATTTTCTGTTATTTGATTTTGTATCCTATTTTACATGTTTTAATCCATGAATAAAGTGTTATGTTCTAAATGTCCGTTGTCGATTAATAATATGGGAATATTATTAAACTAACACAATTCAAAATAGTGACAGAGTATAATTGAAAGTATATTGGTCAATTTTGGATGATATTTGATGAATCAAATATTGGACTTATCCCAACTATATGATTTTACTTTATGAATTTTTGTCATTAAGTAAATCATAAATGGTTATCCTTAGACCTGAGATACCAGGTAACTGTCACGAATGTAGTGTGTTTCTGTGAGATAACCTAACGCTAAACGTAACTGGTAGCTATAAGGGTTATTTTCAGAAGTGTTGCAAAGTTCGTAAGTTTCACTTGTAGTCAAAATAGGATTTGTTTCCTTCAAATCTTTTTGAAGTATAATACAGCTGGGCCCCTCGGGGGAGTAGTAAGATGTTTGTGTAGCCGCACCCAAATTTGTTTTGTTAATCTTGCTATATCCGTAAACGAGAAACAGAATGGTTAATGAAAGGAATGACTGAGATCCATATCCTATTAACGTTGTATTTGAAATGAAAGGATAATAATAATGATGAATCATTAAAAGGTTTTTGTCCAGGAGACCTTACTCGAGTTGTACTAGTGACATTGCTAGTGTAACTAGACGCTAGTCAATGTAATCATGATATTCGAATTTTGTCCAAGTGGGAGCTGAAAGTTCATGGACATAAAATTAAATAGTCGTGTGATAGGATCGAACTCGGGATTACGGGATTGCACACAATACGTAAAGGGTTAATTAATTTAATAAATGTAATTATTATATTTATTAAATTTAAAATGAGCTTAACTTAAACGGTCGTTAAAATAATTAAGAGTTAAGTATAACGAACATTGTGGAATAAATTGGAAGATTTGGAAAGTTCCGGAAGCACCCCTTGGGTGGGCTTCGACCACCGGCTACAAATACAAGGGGAGACGAATTTGTTTCCTTAATTGTTTATGACTTGGAAAGCAAGCTTAGCAAGCCTATATAAACACCCCCTTAGCCTCATAATTTTCCATCCCTCTCTTCTTCTCTCTTGTAGCCGATCGCAACAAACACCCCTAAGGGTTTTGGTTTTTTTTGTTTATTGGTTTTAGCTATATTCCACAAGTGTTGAAGCTCCGGTTTATTAGTGCTAGACTCACGATTAACCCGTTGCATTACGTGTGTACAAGAGCGTAATATAGTTTCACTATAAACTATATCTTGGTATAATTCGTCCAAACCCTAATTGGTGATTCGGTGGTGTTCTTGTGGTTTTGCTCTAGTTAAAAGGTATGTAACCCTAAACTCGATTAATTATGAATGTGTTATTAATTATGATCTTGTTAAATCGCTTCCGCTATGTGTGTTTTGATCTTATTTAAGGTTTTACGTAATTGTTATGAGCTATATAAACCTTCAAGTTTCACGAGTATTATTTGTTAATAAGATGTTAATTCAACTTGTTGACTCTCATCAAATAGATGTATCGTTACTTAGAATTATTTAATATTTTGATGGACATTTAGAATTCATTATAAAATTTATGACATTTCCTTACTAAATTAAATATGAAAGAGTAAGTAATAGAGGGGAGCACTAAAAGTCTATACTTACTCAAAAATAGTAAGTAAAAGTATTTTCTATTAATTTCTACTCAAAAAGAGTCATCAAAAATTATTTTTATCAACTCCTACTCTTAAGAAAAAGAGTAAGTAATAGAGGGGAACACTAAAGGTCATTACCTACTCAACATTGAGTAAGTAAAAGTGTAAAACTTTAAATTACTCTTTTTTAAGTATGAAAAAGAGTAAGCAAATGTTTTGAGTTTCTTTTGTTTACTTTTATATTCATTGTGTTTTAGTAAGGAAAATTATAGTGACTTAAATAATTGTAAATCTTATTAGTAAGCAAAACTTTTAGTAAGTAAATATTATTTATTTTGTAGTGAATTATTTAAAATTTTCATAGAAAATTAACAAACCACAAATATTTTTGCAATATTTTTGAATTGTTCTTACCTACCACTTGTACGGAATTACTAAACTACTAGTACTAGTTTGGACTTTAGATATGTATCGAGGGAAAGAATTTCGACGTAATTTCTCCTTTTTATTTTTTTTGGCACAAACGCCCTTTAGTATGCACACTTAAATTTTTAATAAGACACATTTACTTATACATCAAACAGTTGTACACTTCTACTAACATAAACTCTGGTTTAAGTGCTTACACTACACATTCGATGATCCGAGTGTGCAAATCAATAAGTATGTGTGCGAATCATCTTCGATTAATCAAATAGTTCTACTCCAAGTCGCTAATAAGCCTTTAAAAACATAAGCGATGGTTTAGTCATTATGACAAAGATGGCTAGTACCGTACGTCCGTACGTAGTAGAAGAGCTCGTTGTTCAAACCTCGTTTAGAAGACATTTTTGTGAATACTAGAAAAATTTTGGCAACCACCAATATATCACTTAACATGTACATTAAAACGAAAGTGAAACTTGACTTTCTCGTGATAACCTGCAGCATCCCAATGCGAACATGACTTAAAATTTCCATGTCGCCATTTTGCCTCAGTAGTAAAAAGTCTTTGTTTTAAATCTCAACCAATTCTCTTCGCCATTATAACCACTTATCACTTGTTTAACCCATTCTCAAACTTCTTCAACCTTATTATTGCAAGACGTGTAATATTGATCGAATGAATGATGAAAGTGTAGGGTTTATTCCCTACAACCCTGATTACTAGATGCGGAATCACCGATCGAAGAACACACACAACAGAATCGACAGAAAAGTAACACGACACCCACACAAGGTATTATCCCTAATCGTTCCCGATTAGTTTTATTGAAAGAATGACGTAATTGGTTTGTTCCCCCTCACCTCCTTTTATAGAGATGAGGGGGAACCGACTATACAAGTCCTACGGGTCGGGTTGGGCTTAGACATTGCCAACCGACCTTTATTAATAGCTATTAGGAAACTAGGCTACTCGACTCTTGATTACCCTAGACACGACTTAGGCGAAAATATAAGACTAGATATAACAATTTCCACCTTAGGCTTATATTAGCCTATCCCAACACTCAGCAATTCCAGGCAGTGTTGTAACTTGCGTCCAGGTACCACCTTCGTCAAGGCATCCGCAGCATTGTGTTCAGTACCCACCTTCAGAACTTCAACCGTCTTTGCTTCCAAGACTTCTCTGATAAAGTGATAACGCACATTGATGTGCTTTGTCCTTTCATGAAAAACATGATTCCGCGATAAGTGAATCGCGCCCTGATTATCACAATTAACTGCAACAGTGTTGAGCTTCACGCCCAACTCTTCCAAGAGTCCTCTTAGCCAAATAGCTTCCTTCACAGCCTCCGTAAGGGCCATATATTCTGCCTCTGTAGTTGAAAGAGCCACCACGTGTTGTAGCGTTGCCTTCCAGCTTACAACACATCCCTGTACTAAAAATGCGTAACCAGTGAGAGACCTACCCTTATCCGGATCCTTGGCGTAGTCTGAATCAACAAAACCTGTTACGTCCACATGGTTGCCACGATTTGTCCCATACACCAAACCCACGTTTACAGTGCCCTGCAAATATTTCATAATCCACTTCACTGCTTCCCAATGGAGTTTACCCGGATTCGCCAAATATCTGCTAACTACACTTACTGCATACGCTATGTCTGGCCTCGTGCACACCATCAAGTACATTAAGCTCCCAACCGCATTAGCATACGGCACCTTACTCATTCTTTCAACATCACAATCCCTAACTGGGCAATCTTTCAACGACAACTTGAATTGCCCGTCCAATGGTGTCTGAACAGACTCCCCATTGTCCATTCTAAACCTTTTTAAAACTTTAGAAACGTACCCGGATTGTGACACCCTCAGAATCTTGCGACTCCGATCTCTGAAGATCTCCATACCAAGAATCTTCTTTGCTTCCCCGAGCTCTTTCATGTCGAACTCCCTTTTAAGCAAAGACTTGGTAGCCGCGATCTCAACCTTGCTTTTACAAGCAATCAGCATATCATCTACATATAACAATAGATAGATATACTCCCCTGGTGCATAACTCCTGTAATATACGCAGCTGTCGTAACTGCTACGCTTAAACCCATTGCTCAGCATATACTCATCGAACCTCTTGTACCATTGCCTAGGTGACTGCTTCAAACCATAAAGAGATTTCTTTAACAAACATACCTTGTTACCTTGTTCAAATCCCGGTGGTTGCCTCATGTAGATCACTTCTTCAAGATTTCCATGTAAAAACGCCGTCTTTACATCAAGCTGCTCCAGCTCATAATCTTTACACGCAGTCAATGCAAGTATAACCCGAATAGATGTGTGTCGAACTACCGGCGAAAATACTTCATTGTAATCAATACCTGCCCTTTGTGTGAATCCACGAGCTACCAACCTTGCCTTGTACCTAGGCTTTTGAACACCTTCAATCCCTTCCTTTATTTTGTACAGCCATTTGCAGCTCACCAGCTTTTGCCCAGCTGGATGATCTACTAACACCCAGGTCTTGTTCTTCTTCAGAGAATCCATCTCTTCTTTCATAGCAGCTTTCCACTTAGAACTATCTTCACAAGCAACTGCTTCATGGTATGTCAATGGTTCATGAGTATCTTCTTCCTCTGCTGCAGCGAACGCGTAAGCAACCATATTACTCTCATCCCGAAACCTTGCCGGTCTCGTTCTTGTCCTTGGTTCTCTATCCCGAACCAATTGATAATCTGTGAGATCCGGTGGATGATCAATCTCTTGAACCCCTGCATCTTCATCATCGCCATCTTCCTGATCTGTCTGGTCTTCCTGACCTGTTTGATCTTCCTGACCTGGATGGTCTTCCTCAGGCGTATGATTATTTAACCTCTGCAGTTCCACCTCAACTTGTAATTCCTCAACAGACTTATCTTTTCCTGCACCAGTATCCTTCAACGTGTCTTTGTACATGACACTTTCATTGAAGACCACGTTCCTGCTTGTGACTATTTTAGGCGATTCATTATCAAGCCTATATAGTCTGTACCCCTTCACACCTTCAGGATACCCCAAAAGAACGCATTTTACCGCTCTCGGCTCGAGCTTACCTTGTTTAACGTGTGAATACGCGACACAACCGAAAACCCTCAACATCCCATAATCACTAGGATGTCCCGACCACATCTCCATAGGTGTCTTCTTCTCAATCGCTGTTGATGGTGACCTATTTATAAGATATGCGGCCGTACATGTCGCTTCCGCCCAGAAGGTCTTGGGCAATCCAGACTGTATTAATAAACAGCGTACCTTGTCCATGAGAGTTCTGTTCATCCGTTCTGCTAACCCATTTTGCTGCGGCGTCCCGGCAACCGTCAAATGTCTAGCAATCCCACTCTCAGTGCATAGCTGATTAAACTCCCGGTTACAGAACTCAAGACCATTATCCGTCCTAAGCTTCTTAACCGTCCTCCCAGTCTGATTTTCTACTAACTGCTTCCACTCTTTGAACTTCCCAAATGCTTCGTGTTTGAACCTGAGAACATAAACCCATACCCTTCTGGAATAATCATCGACAATAGATAAGAAATATCTCTTACCTCCCAATGATTCCACCTGAGACGGACCCCATAAGTCTGAATGAACATAGTCTATCACTCCCTGAGTAATGTGCCTTCCTACACCGAAACGGACTCGATGTGACTTTCCCAGAACACAATTCTCACAAAAATCGAGCTTACCTAGACTCTTCTTGCCAAACAAACCCTGCTTTTCCAGCACGTGTAGTCCCGCCTCACTGATATGTCCTAGTCTTTTATGCCAAACATGCACAAGACTGTCTTTCTCTTCAACACTAGCATTAAGCTCACCAGCCAATGCATGGCCATCCAAAGAGTACACACAGTTCTCCCTTCTGGTTCCAGATACAATAACCCTAGAACCATTAATCACCTTGACTTTGCCCGACTGCAATTTTACGGTATATCCCTCTTTTTCAAGAGTTCCCAGCGATATCAAGTTTCTTTTCAATTCAGGAATATACCTGACATTGTGTAACACAAAACTTGACCCATCTTTCAGTTGTACCTTTACCTTGCCAATACCCCTGATCTTGCACTCCCTGTTGTCGCCCAACAGTACGCTGCCCCCATCGCATTCCAGAAAATCAAAAAATACATCTAACCTGGGTGACATGTGATATGAACCTCCTGAATCCATGATCCAGTCTTGCAGTCTTTCTGCACTCATCACCATCATCACCTCAGAATCATCGTAAATCGAACCACTGGAGCTTGGTTGATCATCTTTCTTGACGTAACCTTTTGACTTCTTGCGATTATTCTTCGGACAGTCTCTTCTCAAGTGCTCCTCAGATTGACAAATAAAGCATTTGAGTCTTCCACCTCGAGATTTCGATCTTGACTTTCCCTTTGACTGATGCGAATTCCTGCGATCAGTTCTTCCCCTCACATATAACCCTTCACCATCATCCCCCTTCGCCTTGAACCTTTCTTTGATTTCCTTTGAATTTAGTGTGGCCATCACGTCCTCCAAAGTCAAATCTTCCCGTCCATAAAGCAAGGTATCCACAAAGTGTTCGTATGATGCTGGTAAAGACGTGAGTAACAATAAAGCAAGATCTTCATCCTCGAATTTTACCTCAATATTTGCTAAATCAACAACGATTTTGTTGAACTCATCTATATGCTCGGAAATCTTTCGTCCAGTCGGCATGTAGAATGTATACAACTTCTTCTTCAGGTACAACTTGTTGGCCAATGACTTTGTCATGTACAAAGACTCGAGCTTTGACCAAACCCCCGCTGCAGTCGTCTCCCCGGTAACCTCTCTCAGGACCTTGTTACCTAAACACAAAATCATGGCACTGTGAGCATTCTTGTCAAGCTTAGATTTCTCTTCAGCTTCCATATTCGCGGGGAAAACCTCCAGAGCTGCTTCACATCCGTTCTGGATTAATAAAGCACGCATCTTGATTCTCCATAACCCGAAATCGCCAGTTCCATCAAATTTTTCGATGTCAAACTTGGCTCCCGTCATTCTTTATCCTTTTGTTGATTTGCTAAACCTTGTGAAAACCTCACAATGACAAACCGACAAAATCCCTTCGGTAACTCGCTAAACCTTGTGATACGTTAAACCTCACAATCACGAATTACGAAGTCCCCCTTATTAGTTTGATAAACCTTGTGTAATACCCACAATCACAAACTAATAAAGTCCCCTTGTGTAAAATTCTTCAAAGATATACAAATTGTTTTCCTTTATATTAAACCAAAACAATTAACCCAATACTAGTAAATCGTAGTCCAATATAAATAATGGCCCAACAATATTTCCTTTAATCAAAAAGAAAAACTATGGCCCAATGTAACCCTTGAATTATTATTTGTGTTCTACTCCTCCTTTGTCAGCCGACACACCCAAAAAAAACTGTTTCTTTTCCTTGGTGAATATCAATGGTGACCAGAAAACCAAACACAAATAATCCTTTGATCTTCGATAAATCGAAACAAAAAACCTTTTCTAGTCGATCGATGCTAAAACCTTGATGATCACGACACCCTGAACACCAATTTCTTCTCTTCTTCGATCGACCCTAGTAAACCAGCGCTCGCGAACCAAGCTCTTGATACCACTTGTAGGGTTTATTCCCTACAACCCTGATTACGAGATGCGGAATCACCGATCGAAGAACACACACAACAGAATCGACAGAAAAGTAACACGACGCCCACACAAGGTATTATCCCTAATCGTTCCCGATTAGTTTTATTGAAAGAATGACGTAATTGGTTTGTTCCCCCTCACCTCCTTTTATAGAGATGAGGGGGAACCGACTATACAAGTCCTACGGGTCGGGTTGGGCTTAGACATTGCCAACCGACCTTTATTAATAGCTATTAGGAAACTAGGCTACTCGACTCTTGATTACCCTAGACACGACTTAGGCGAAAATATAAGACTAGATATAACAGAAAGATATGACCTAATATTTTTAGTCTAACTAACGGATTGACATGTACTAATCCCAATCTAATATATACAAATACTAAAATCATCTAAAACCCACACGCAGTTGGAGCAGACAAGGAACAAACGGTTAAACCGAAGGAATATATAAGATAAAAATGACCTGGATGAACTTTCATGTTAACCGCAACAAGTAGAAGCATCAATCTTCCAAGCAGAAGATCGATGTCAAGTGGAAGCATTCATACATTTGGTTTTATTTACACGTTAAAGTAGGCTAATTTAAGTACTTGACAGTGAGTATAGACGATTTTATGGATACAAGAAACGTGGGCGCATGTAAAAATCCATGTCATAAACCTTAATTTCCCTCGCAGAATATGAGAGGATCGATGGATAAGGCTTACTAAACAACTGTCGTGTCCACTCTACCTCATGCAGAGTTATTATGGTCAATATCCCGAGGTCTCATGGCGCAATGTGACGAAGAACTCAAGATGGCGAGTTGGATACGTGTGAAGTGATGACGGTCTAGTTTGAGACCATGGCCAAGCGTATTCTTTATTTACGATGATCTAAATTCTGAAAGGATGTTTAGATGCATAGAGATTGGCATTGGGTGAATTTATAGAGAAATTTGCTATCGAAAATGGTATGGATGTACAGGTTTTCCAAAAGACGCGATGTTCCAGTAAATAACATTGATTGTACGATTGCAAGATGTACCAGGTGCTATCGGAATGCATGGACTCGTATCTTGCTGATATCGAACTATGTTTCAAACATATCGTGTATCGTGTGACATCTTTGAGTCTGTAATGATATACTCTTTCTTTTTTCGTCCCAAAATATTTTTTAAGAAAAATTTATCAATTCCCAATACATGATACGAAGATAAAAAGTACTGGTAGTAATTAATCGACACTCCGTATTATATAGAAACCAGGTCTTATTTCATGTTACAGAAAATCAAATGACATGTAGAACATTTCTAGGTAAACCTTATGAAATTTTTGACGTCCTTATAGTATGTATATAAGCGATAGACATATACCAAAATACATTAATGAGATTAAACATAGATTTTGAGCTTCATCCACCCTTTCTAGCTCCAATGCACCTATAAATATAGTACGATCCAGTTTGATCATAGTTTCCGTTTTTCATGGTGTCGTGAGACCTACAGATTACAAAATCGATCAAACGTTATAAACTTGATAAAAAGTACACTTTATATTGTCACACAAGATGGACTTGCCAATGTGTTTAATTAATAGATGCATACAATGTTAACATACATGATAGTGAGAGAGAAAAAAGAACTCACTTCCACATTTGAAGCGACGAGGAACTTTGCGTCCACAACCTGTGATAAGTTTCGTCAGAAGATCCACATTGACTAGAGCAACCAACTTAGCAGTGATGACGGGACATATACACTTGGCATGACTAACACGAACCCTCTGGCAACAAGACGCCGATGGAAGTCTACCACACATCACGCTTTTGCACGCGTTGAGGGCTAGTGACCTCTCTTTCTTGCATTGTCGAGCATTTGGTCCTGCACTAGCCATAGCCAACAACATCATAAACATCAAAACTATGACCAAACTCCAAAATTTCATCATTCTCAAAGGTGTAAAATTTCTAATATTCTTAATTATATTGATACTTATCTAATCTAATCGAAGACATCTATTATATAGACTAGTACCTGGTAATCTGGTTTGATAAACTACTAGTACATGTGAGTTTGGAGTAGCAATGAAGTTTTAAGTCAATGCCTTGCGTAGTCAACTTACCATAATTAACCGTTCACACTTTCACTTTGGATTGTTTAAGGGTTAATGTAAATTTCTGAAGAGCTCTAACCTAATATTTGAAGTTTATCTTTCTTTTTACAGGATTCTGTAAGCGATATGTTCACATGCATAACTGTTATTGTAAGATTGGTGATGTCTTCGGATTTTTTTAATCACTATTTTAGGCAAGAATGTCTAGACATTGCGAATCTCCATGATCATTTGAACATTTAGTTAATGTAATGTGTGTGCATTAACATAGCTAACATTTTTGTGTGTTCAAATGCGACCAAATATGATCTTATTAACATAATGTTCTTGACAATGTTCTCGGTTAAAAAGCAGGCTGACCCGCTTGTGTTGGCATGGTAATATGATTTGTGATTTGGTGCACCATGGAAGGCACACCACCCCTTGGTGTAATATGGTTCTTATGTTCATTCGACCAGCCCAGAGCACGACCATTGATCTCACTTTTTATCATAGTCGAAATCATGTTTTCTCAAACGAGTGTGCAAGCTTTTTTAAAATTGTGTATTTTTTTTTTGTGAACAATAATTTTGGACGAAGGGAGTAACTATTAAGCTACCTCGGTTTGGCCATCAAGCAAGGATCAATGATATTTTTAAACAGGATTCGTGTATGTGTCCGGAACACATGACCCGATCCGGAACATGGCTAAAGGGTCCGAAAAGCACGAACTCTTCTAGAAGGAATCAGCTCTAGTCAACGGAGAAGTCAACAGACACACTTCCTATAAAGTAGGGAGTGTGTCCCCAATCGGGCCAACCAAGGCCCATCACCATTCCCGGCCTTTTAGGGATTTGACTAGTATAAATACCCCTTTGGGTTCAAGGTTTAAGTTAACTCTTTTACCCTTATCACTTTTACTTATATTATTATATTCTCATATTCCCCTTTGGATCTTTATCCTTTACTTACTCTCACGCCGGAGCTTGGTCTGAGTTCTCATATCCGGACGAGGCTAACGTGTTGCTTTAGTTTCAGGTAGTCCGAAGCATACATCACTCCAGATCCGAACCGGTCTCACCATTCGGATCCTTGCAAGAAATTGCTCGAACATTTGGCGCCATCCGTGGGACTTGATATTCTATCTACCAGTTGTTTAGAATGGCACGTCCTACTCCTCTTGTCACTCCGACAGGTCCTAACCTTCCGATCGACTTGACCTCACCGAACAATCAGAATCTCACAAAGGAACAACTCGAACAACACATTTCAACCTTGCGGCTACTAGTCAAGGAGCATAACCGGAACGCCGTGGAACCCGTCCGTCTAAGTTTCAACGAGGAAGACGAAGGAAGTAGAAACACTAAGATAGTAAGAGGCAAGGTGGTGTCCGATGCGGATTTAAAGAAACCTTTCAAGGAAGCAGTCAAATCTGCTCTCACTCAAAGGATCATTGACTTCTCCGGACCCGAGTACAAGGTGCCTGTCACTGTCAAGACATATGACGGAACGGGAGATCCGAAGGATCATTTGAACCGCTTCACCGGAGCAGCCAATTTCGGTGAATGGCCAATGCCGGTTTAGTGCAGGATGTTCCAACAGACATTAGAAGGGGGAGCAAGGGGATGTCTTGAAAGCTTGGATACAGACAACATTGATGAATGGGCTGAACTAAGAAAAGCATTTACCAAGAGATACTCGATCCGGAAGCTATGTCACAAGGGCCCTCACGAGATAACCAAGATTGTAAGAAAGGCAAATGAATCACTAACAGATTTTAAAGAGCGATGGACAGTCGAAGTAGGTCTTATCCATGGAGTTCCGGAAGTCATGAAGATTTCGGCATTTATGGATTCGGTTAAAAGTCCAGAGCTGGCAAAGAGGTATTCAGACAAAGTTCCTGAATCGGTGGACGAAATGATGGAAAGATTGTATGACTTTGTTCGATCCGAAGAAGCATTCGCCAACACTGAACTGCCAAAAGGAGAAGGATCTGAGCCATACCGAAAGCCCAACCCTCCCACCCAAAGAAGGGACGGTCGCAACCAAAAATACCATGGCTGGAACAACAATAGAAGAAACGATGGGCGAGATGCATACAAGGGAAGAGATTTCTTCAACAGCAGAAACAGGGATAGAGACAACAGGGCACCATACCTACCACCTCGAAATGACAATTACCACCGGAATGACTACAATCGAAACAATTATCATGACCGAAACAGAGTGGCCCCGGTTTTAAGTGTTAATTCCTTGACAAAGAATCTAAAAGAAATCCTGGCAACCGAAACACAGCTTCGTTTACCTCCTCCCCGTCCAATGAACAATCCGACAAGAGGTGGAAACATGGAACGTTATTGTGATTATCATCAGGACAAGGGGCACTTTACCAACGATTGCATCCAATTCAGAAAGCAAATTGAGCTAGCCCTAGAATCTGGAAAGTTGAATCACCTTGTCCGGAACGTACGCCAGAGAGGACGGGATAATCGAAGAGAAGAAGCTCTAAAGCAAGACAAGATAATAAACATGGTCCGAACAATACCGGAAGGAGAAAAAAGGAAGGCTAGAGAAGCAACCGAAAACTGGATGAGAGCCCAAATCACCTTTCCTCCGTTGGAGGAAGATGAGATGTCGGGCGATCCAATCATCATAGAGGCCGAATTGGGAGGCTATCTAGTAAGAAGCGTATACGTTGGTGAGGGAGCTTCGGTGGAAATTATGTTCGAACACTGTTTCGAGAAGTTACCAGCAAGTATCAAGTAAAAAATGAGAGGCACACAAACTGATCTCGTTAGATTTGCTTGAGAGGTGGTCAAGCCAATAGGGAAGATTGAGCTAGAGGTCAGTTTCAGATCAGATAGTCTAGTTCGAATAACCCACATGAAATTCGTGGTTATTAGTGCCCCATCACCATATAACGTGATCATTGGAAGAACAAGCATCCAGATCCTTCGGGCAATACCATCAACCATTCATGCCATGATGAAATTTCCCACCCCGAGAGGAATAGCCTCGCTAGTCTCTCGATCAGTCATTGTTCCGGAATGTAGGCAAATAGCAAAAAGACAAGCACCAACTCCCACAGCCAAAGACAAGGCAGTGAAGGCCGAGCCATCTTCCGGTACGGAAAGCATCATGATCAACCCTGCCTATCTGGGACAGCTCACTACCATCGGCGACAGATTAAACAAAGCTTGTCAAACAGCACTAAAGAATCTCTTAAAAGATAACTTGGATGTTTTCTCATGGGAACCATCAGACATGACGGGAGTTCCGAGACGAATCATGCATCACAATTTAAATGTTAACGAAATCCTAGATCCGGTGTGTCAGAAAAGACGGATGTTAGGGTCCGATAAGAGCAAAGCCGTAACCAAAGAAGTGGAAGATCTAGTGGCGGCAGAAATAGTCAGACCAGTAAAGTACCCAACATACATTTCCAATCCGGTCATGGTCAAAAAGAGTGATGGATCGTGGAGAATGTGCGTGGATTTTAAAAATCTTAATTCAACATGCCCAAAGGATTACTACTCACCACCGGACATTGATGAAAAGATTGAGTCCGTGGTGAAATCTTGCTTTAAGTGTTTCTTGGACGCATATAAGGGCTATCATCAAATTCAAATGGCCCAAGAAGATGAAGAAAAAACAGCTTTTTATACGGATCAAGGCACGTTTTGCTACACCAATATGCCTTTCGGATTAAAAAATGCCGGAGCAACATATCAATGACTAGTTGACTCAGCTTTTCAAGGTCAAATAGGACGAAATATGGAGGCATATATTGATGATATGGTGATAAAAAGTAAAGATGAAAAAAGCATGTTAGCAGACATGGCAGAAACCTTTGACAACCTCAGACAAATTAACATGAAGTTAAATCCGGTTAAGTGCTCGTTTGGAGTAGAAGAAGGCAAATTCCTGGGGTACATCATCACTCCGGAAGGTATACAAGCGAATTCTAAGAAAACCAGAGCCATTGTCGATATCCAATCACCGAAGACATGGAAAGAAATGCAATCGTTAAGTGGAAAATTGGCAGCTTTGAATCGATTCTTCTCACGGTCTCCTAAAAGGGCACTTCCATTATTTAACACCTTGAAGAACATCACAAAGGAGAACAAGCTCAAGTGGACCGCGGAGGCGGAAGAAGCATTCCAGCAAATGAAGCAGTTGATTATGAACTTGCTAACCCTTAGTACTCCAAGACCAAAGGAACCACTGTACATGTACTTGGCAGCATCACAAGAATCAATCAGCGCAGTGATACTTACTGAAAGGAATGGAAGATAGTGTCCGATTCATTATATTAGCCGAACACTCAGTGATGCAGAAAAGAACTATTCTCCTATGGAAAACTGGCTTTAGCTTTACTAAAAGCATCAAGGAGACTCAGAAGATACTTCGAAGGCCACGGAATAAATGTGATCACAGACCAACCAATCAAGCAAATATTAAGCAAGGCAGATGCATCCGAGAAGCTAGCTAAATACACAATCGAGTTGGGGGCTTACAAGATAGAGTATAAACCAAGGAACGCAATCAAGGGGCAAGTATTGGCAGATTTCCTAACCGAAGCACCCATAGGTCAGGCAGAAGAAGAATATTTCCAGATGCCTATTCTGAAGCCAGGAAAGGACGAAACAGAAATATGGACCCTCTTTACATACGGAGCATCCAGTGCCCAAGGTGCAGGAGCCGGATTGGTTCTCATCAGCCCAACCGGAACCGAATACACTTACGCTCTCCGGTTGAATTTCGAGACCACCAACAATGAGGCAGAATACGAAGCCCTTCTAGCCGGTTTGAGGATTGCAGTACAAATGAAAGTGGGAAAGATCGAGGTCCGAGTAGACTCAAAGTTGGTAGCGAACCAGATAAACGGAACATACGAAGCGAGCTGTGACAGAATGATAAAATACCTAGCCGAAGCAAAAGCTTTAATACCAAAATTTTCTCATTTTTCAATCATAAACATACCAAGGAGTAAGAATCAGAAGGCTGATGTCCTAAGCAAACTGGCAACGTTGGCATTCGACCACTTAACAAAAGAAGTACTAGTAGAGGTCTTGAACGAAAGGTCTACCGACCGGAACGAAGTAAACACTATAGTGGAAGAAGTGGACGACAACTGGATGACTCCTATTGTCAAATGTCTCCGGGATGGAATTTGGCCAACCAACAAGAATGAAGCACGATGCTTAAGGTTAAAACTACACCAATATGAAATGGTTGATGGAGTCTTGTTCATAAAATGATACCTAGAACCAATGCTTCGGTGTGTGGGACCATTGCAAGCCAATTATGTCCTTCGAGAGATACACATGGGTTCATGCAGCATGCATTTGAAGCCAAGATCGATAGTGGCACAAGCTTTAAGATCTGGGTATTACTGGCCAACCATGCACACAGATGCAAGGGAGGAATTAAAGAAATGCGATTCATGCCAAATTCATGCACCGGTAGCAAGACTGCCAAAGACATTGATGAAGTCTATCATGGCACCATGGCCATTTTATCAATGGGGAATGGACATCTTGGGCCCTTTGCCAGCTTCATCCGGAAACATGAAATACATAATTGTTGCCATTGATTATTTCACCAAGTGGATGGAGGCTAAGCCATTGGTGAAAATATCTGGAAAGGAAGTCATTAAGTTCTTCTGGGACAATGTTGTTTGCCGATTCGGAATACCAAAGATAATAGTCACAGACAATGCTAAGCAGTTCATCAATGAACCATTCAAGAGCTGGTGTTCGGATTTGGATATTAAGCAGATCAATACGGCTGTAGCTCACCCCCAAGCAAATGGTTTAGTTGAAAGGGCTAACAAAACCCTCATGGAAGGCATTAAGACAAGACTTGGTCGAGTCAGGAATGGATGGGCAAAGGAATTACCACACATATTTTGGGCCCATCGGACATCACTAAAGCAGAGCAATAGCGAAACTCCTTTCAGCCTCACATATGGTTCGGAAGTAGTTATCCCGGCTGAGATAGGAATGCCTACCTATCGGACAATGATGATCAATGAGAAGGACAATGATTATGCCCTGCGCATAAACTTGGACCTACTACAAGAAAAAAAGGGAGATGGTAGCTATCCGAGAAGCAAAGTACAAAACGAAGGTGGAAGAATACTACAACAAGCGAGTTCGTCCAGTCACATTCCGCCCAGGAGATTTTGTGTTCCGGAAGAATGAAGCAAGCAGAGTACAAAAGGAGGGAAAACTTGCTCCTACATGGGAAGGCCCGTACCGTGTCAAAGAAGCATACCAAAATGGCTCATACAAGCTCTTTACCATGAAAGACAAGGAAGTTCCAAGGGTGTGGCATGCAGTGAACCTTAAGAAGTGTTATTTGTAGTTTCATTTCTATCATGTAACGACTCTTTCTCCGTTCAGCAAGGGAAGAGTCCAGTTTATTACGTTGTTTAGATTTTATTCTGAAATGTATCAACCTTCACTCCCTTCAGAAGGGAAATGTCATGTCTTTTGTTTGAATGAAAAAGCTTCTCTTCTCGTTACTAAGAGAAAGCACGTTTTCAACAATTATGAGCAGCACGAATAATATTGCATTATATTTAGAATACATTCTATTAATAAAGGAACAAATTCTTTATGCCTTCGGCAAAGAAAGAGTTTGATTATTTTTAGTTAAGGTCCTATCCGAAATGGAAGGCCTATCCGTCTACGATTCTTTCTCCCTTCGGCAAGGGAAGAGTTTGATTATTTTTAGTTAAGGTCCTATCCGAAATGGAAGGCCTATCCGTCTACGATTCTTTCTCCCTTCGGCAAGGGAAGAATTTGATTATTTTTAGTTAAGGTCCTATCCGAAATGGAAGGCCTATCCGTCTACGATTCTTTCTCCCTTCGACAAGGGAAGAATTTGATTATTTTTAGTTAAGGTCCTATTCGAAATGGAAGGCCTATCCGTCTACGATTCTTTCTCCCTTCGGTAAGGGAAGAATTTGATATTTTTAGTTAAGGTCCTATCCGAAATGGAATGCCTATCTGTCTACGATTCTTTCTCCCTTCGGCAAGGGAATAATTTGATTACTTTTATTCAAGGTCCTATCCGAAATGGAAGGCCTATCCGTATACAATTCTTTCTCCCTTCGGAAAGGGAAGAATTTGATTATTTTTATTTAAGATCCTATCCGAAAATGGAAGGCCTAATCGCATACGATTCTTTTTCCCTTCGGCCGGGGGAAAAAGATTATATTTGCCAAGTTCCCTCCGAGATGGGAAACTTATTCATATACAAAACAAGTAGGGTTAATAGTTAAAGTTTTCCCGAATAAGAATTGCAAAACGTAAGGAAAAGCATGTATTCATAAAGAGTAAAAGTAAATGCATAAGACATAATGTAATTAGTACAATCTTTCGAATCAGGCAAAGGCTTAAAATGGGAAAAGCTAGTCTTAAAATATTACATTCATCCGAATAAAAAGGAATAAATTGTCTTGGTGAATTACAAACAAATCAAACCGAGGAAGGGTCCTTCGATCCGGATGCGTCTTCATCGTTGTGAGGGGACCCATCATTCCCATCATTTGTTGCCTCATCCGTAGGTTCCACAACCTTCTCCGGAGCAGGTGTAGGCTCAATCTCCAAGAGACGCTCGAGAGGCAGGAAGAAGTTGGTGTAAACCTCTTCAAGGTATGAATATTGGGCTTCCGGAAGCTTGTCAACCATGGTCCTCATCTTCTTGTCACAATAAATATCGAAGCCAGGAGTAGCCTTGATGATAGCCAATTGTTCTTCGACAGGCCTCCACACCTTAATCCCTTCGGACCAGCCAGCTTCAATAGCTTTGTTAAAGCAATCAGTTATGTTCTTTTTATGCTCATGGCTGTTGAGAAGCTTGGAAACGACTGCGGGTAGCAAGGTCCGAACAGAGTTGTATCGGCTCATCTAAGAAGTATTATACTTGCTCTGAAGCTTAACCTTCTCGGCCTTAAGAACCTTAACCTCCTCGGCTTGCCTTTCCTTATCGGCACAAAGAACGTGAAGGGTTTCTTCAAGATCATCAATGTGGGCATCACGACCTTTAAGTCTCCCAGATAAATCCCACTTCTCGCCCACAACGGCAGCAAGCTCGGTATCCTTAGTGGCACAAACCTTTTCGGCATTTTGAAGCTGAGAAGAGAGTTTGGAATTAGCCTGAATCTGTTCCGACAACTTGACATCCGAAGCTTGAAGGAGTGCTTTGTATTCTTCACATTTATCCAAAAGATTGCCTTGGTCTTTAGACTCTTCTTCCAACCTACGAAGGGAATCGACCATGCCCATGGTACTCCGGGCAAGTTGATACCAGCTTCGGCTAAGGGCAAGGGAAGGAGGATAGGAGCTCAACTCTCACTGCACAACCGGAGGAATAAGATGCATCATCAGGTCTCGGCACTTAGCAAGGGTATCCACTCGGCTGGTAACACCAATGCTCCAATCCGGAGCATACCTAGCACTTGGACCAGCTGCCTTTTCCTCAACAGTGAATACGCCTGTTCCGGAAAAATAGATACAAAATTTTAAAGTTAAAGCAGATGACATGATGCGCATGATAAAAGGAAAAATCCAGGGAGGAAGGCACTTACAATTAGAATGATGATGATCCGAATCCATAACCCCTTTGCCATCCCTATGGTTAGTAGGCTCCTCAACATCATCGGAAATGACACCCTTGGAGCTTGATCCGTCCAGATATGAGTTACCAAGAGGTGAAAACTTTGGAAGGGGGGCTTTTCTCCTTAGTAGGCTCCGAAATAGTATCTTTATCACCCCCTCCGACGCCGACTCATGCGTTTTTTCCAAGCCATTACCAACAGGTCCGGAAGAATCATCTTCTACATTAACATTCAGGTTGACAGACCTAAGAGGCGTAGGACTGATAACATTATCCTCATCAAGGATCTCATCTTCATGACCACCTACACCCTCATCTGCATCTACCCGTCTTTTCTTCGCTGAACCACCAGAAGTTGCAGCTTTCTCAGTCATACGCTTCATGCTCCGGTGAAGGTCGCTGATTGCCTTGTTGGTTTTGGTGGAAGCCTCAGAGGGACCACCCTTTTCGGGAGCCTTTTTCTTTCCCTTCGGCTTCTCCACCGGTTCCCCACCTTCTTCTTTCCTTTTCTTCTCCTCCGCAGCACGAAGAGCAGCAAGCCTTTTCTTTTCACGAGTGGCTTTGACAGCTTCACTTTCATTCATGGCAATTATTTGCTCAGCAGTAGGAGCACCCAAACGCTCTCCGGCAACTAGGGCACCAACAACGTGAGGCGTGATCCGGTTGGCATCAGTTAAACGATCACCCGTAGAAATCTTGCCCGAAGTAGTAACGAGAAACCTAAGGTACTCAGACATGGTGACAGCTGCAAGAAGGGAAAGAAAACACAACAAAAGCAATACAGACTTACAACCATGAAAAGGAAAAGGCAAGATAAAAAAAGAGAGAAAATAAAAACAAGGGTAATACCATTCCCTTCCGGATCCAAAAAACAAGGTAAAAATTTTGGACACTCCAAAGTTAATGACACACCAGCCATATACAACACTCCCTCCGGAATGGCAGCCAAGTCTATAACATGCTCCTCAAGAAGAAGAGCATCCGATTCATTAAAGCCATCCTGAGGAATATAATCATTTAAGTCCGAATCAACGTGTCTCCACGACATAATGTCCAGAATCGCTCGACGATCTATAACAAAAAATTCCCACTTCCAATTTTTCAAGCAAGTAGGAGTGTCATGAAAAATCTGCTTACGTGAACCCTTTCCAGACCTCTTTTCAAAGGAGAACCAATGACCTTGTTTGCTAAGCCTATAATAAAGACAAAACAGGGGAGCAGTGGGTTCAATAGAGAGGCTTCGGCAATAAACTTCAAAGGTAATGACGCGATTCAACCCTAGCGGAACTAGTTGTGAGATATGTACGACGAAGTTTCTCAAAACGGCCAAAAGGAAGGTGGAGAAGGGGACTCGTAGTCCGGATAGTTTAAAGAATTGCTCATACAAGCCTATACATTTTGAAGGGAGACGATCCATAGTCATGCCCTCCGGAGCAGCTTGGGGGTTAAAGCTTTCCGGAATGTGATATGTCTTCACTAAATGTTTAACATAGGCATCGTTGAGATTAGAAGTATACTTAGGCATGTCGAACTTGGGAGCGTAGCGGGTCGAACCGAAAGGCCCAAGAAGATCCTCGTTTTCCATAACGTTTAAAGGAAGGATCCGGAAAGGTAACCAGGAAAGGAAGAGAAGACACCTGAGGAGAAGAGAAATCCGGATTGGTAGAGAGAAGAAATATCTATGAGAGAAGTAAAAAACACACACATACAAGTGACAAATGTGTAGGTATTTATAGGCTCGGTAAAAACATGGGAGAGCGTGAAAGGTATAGTAAAAAGACACGTGTCTTCAATCCAGGCAAGCTGAGGCCACGTGTTAAGCATCACAAGGTCGTAGGGTAAAAGTGGTTGGGCCTAAACCGGAATATGGGCTGGAAAAACAATTCGGCCCACCCCGATTGCGAGAAAAAGGGAGTTTAAGTATTGATTTGACTAAACAATTCCGAACGAATTAGCCTAATCAATTGGGGGGGGACTTGTTCGTGTATGTGTTCGGAACACATGACCCGATCCAAACATGGCTAAAGGGTCCGAAACGCACGAACTCTTCTAGAAGGAATCAGCTCTAGTCAACGGAGAAGTCAACAGACACACTTCCTATAAAGTAGGGAGTGTGTCCCCAATCGGGCCAACCAAGGCCCATCACCATTCCCGGCCTTTTAGGGATTTGACTAGTATAAATGCCCCATTTGGGTTCAAGGTTTATGTTAACTCTTTTACCCTTATCACTTTTACTTATATTATTATATTCTCATATTCCCCTTCGGATCTTATCCTTTACTTACTCTCACGCTAGAGCTTGGTCTGGGTTCTCATACCCGGACGAGGCTAACGCGTTGCTTTGGTTTCAGGTAGTCCGAAGCATACATCACTCTAGATCCGAACCGGTCTCACCATTCGGATCCTTGCAAGAAATTGCTCGAACAGTGCACCATGGAAGGCACACCACCCCTTGGTGTAATATGGTTCTTATGTTCATTCGACCAGCCCAGAGCACGACCATTGATCTCACTTTTTATCATAGTCGAAATCATGTTTTCTCAAACGAGTGTGCAATGCTTTTTTAAAACTGTGTATTTTTTCTTTGTGAACAATAATTTTGGACAAAGGGAGTAATTATTAAGCTACCTCGGTTTGGCCACCAAGCAAGGATCAATGATATTTTTAAACAGGATTTGTGGAAATAATCACTCTATCTATGCATTAACAATAACTAAACATATTAAAAAAAGTAATATTCTTATCTACTAGACATTGAACAAGTCCTCTACTACTTTACGATTTTCGAAGAAAATACGTATACCCTGCCTCTATCTATGCTTGTGCTATAAGAATCATATGATCTAAGTAACCTATCAGATTGTATAATAACATGTTCAAGTTTTTGGCTTCACGCGATTGATGCAAGCTCAAGTAGATCAATTTATTATGACAAGCTATTTTAATATGTTGGGCAGTTACTTGGCAATTAGAGTCAATCTCGTAGTAGCCATGGTCACATATGATCGCGTGCATAATTTTTTTAACCGTAATATAACAGAGTTAAAAAGTGAATTACTGACACATCTCGATGGATCGGGTGCAGTGAAAATATATTAGGAGAAAATTGATGTTTTTTTCAAAAATTAACGGTAAATAAAATAAATCCATATATGTCCCGGGCATCCACGAGACATCTTGTGCCTCCGTCCCTGCTAGTAGTTAACCATCCGATCCCTTTGTTTTATGGGTTATCATCGTTGGATGATACTTAAGCCATTGAGAGTTTCAAATTTAAAACTAATGCTTTACAAGTGTAATACAGATTAAAAATTGATTAACAATCTATATTTTGACTGCATGCAGCTTGTAATTTGTTTCAAAGTAAAACACATTACACATATGTTTTGATTTAAACATGCAAAAATATCTCGGACGTATTTGCTACCACAAGAAATAAGTACTATATAATATGTTGATTAAAGCCCTAAACTCTGAGACATTCTGGCAACGAGTTTTTAACACACACTATAAAAGCCCATACATTTAAGATCTGATAAGAAAATGCAACAAGAAGATTCATTGTTCCTTTATGCAACTATTATATATATTTGTGATCCACTCATCTTCCATATATGAAAAAGGAAGACTACAGGATTAAAAGTTTATTCGTCCTTTCATGGAGTTGTCACACCTGCAATATCAAGATACAAAAAAGAAAAAGAGAATAAATTACAAATCACATGTTTAATGTTGTTTCATATGCAAGTAAAATAAAGCAAAAACAAGACTAGTAGATGCAAAAAATGAATATAACACTTACTTCCACACTTAAAGTGATGAGGAACTCTTCTACCACATCTCTCAACAAGCCTAATGGCTCGATTGATGTCCCCGATGATTGCGACTATCTCAGGTGTAACATCGGGACATATGCATTCTGCATGGCTAACCCTTGCACGTTGGCAACATTGTGGGCTTGGAAGCCCTCCATGCAACATTGGTTTGCATGCGCTCACTGCTAACCGTCTCTCCTCATGACATTCGGAAGCACTTGGCCCTGCTCCGTTTACTCGGCTCAGTTCTGATAGAGCTAACACCACAATCATGACCAACAATATGTTAGTTGCACAAGCACCCATATGTATGGTCTAAAATCTAGAGTATGATTTACTGAGTGTGTTTTGATATTTAAGTGTGAGCATCTACATACTTATATATGCGCCAGTAGTGGGTAGTTAGCAATAGAGGAGAACCACAAAATTTTTAGTTTCAAAGACTTTAAAAGTTGACCTATAAACAGGGTCGGCCCATGGATTTTGAAGGCCTGTGTGAATGTGACAAAATAAACCTCTCAATCAACACAATTTAAATTATATGTTATATAATACCAGCATATAATCTTTGTTTAACAATCATATTATAAAGCAGTCAGACTCAACGTTTTCAAACCCGGGTCGATCCAGTTTCTGTCGAAAAAACGAGTCATATTGACCCGAGTTTTACATTTTCGAAACCCGGCTAAACCCGTCGGGTTTGGGGTGACCGGGTCAACCCGGTTCACGAGACCCGGCGGTATTTAGATTTTTCCGGGTTTTTTTAAAAAATATGTAAATTTTACTTATTTGGGACGGAATTTTATTTTTACGTATTATATTAATTGGTAAACAATACTACATCTTTCAATATACGGGAGTTTTTTTTTATGATTTTTAGATATAATTTTTGTTAATTATTAAAAATATAAAAAAATAATTTTTGTTAATTATTAAAAATACAAAGAAACAATTTTTTTTATAAAACTAGGTCGACCCGGATCCACTTGAGTCGATCCAGACCTGATAACTCGATCAAATCGATTTAAAAACCGGGTTTCAAAACATTGGCCAAACCATTTATAATACTACTTTTTTTACTAAGGGTGGTGATTTGCACACTCTAAAAATTGATTGATACACTCACTTTATGTGTAGGTTGACATTTATATCCTTACATTAATGAATGGAGTGTGTAAATATCAAGGGTATAATGGGCATAACACCCATATTTAGAGTGTGCCAATAAATTAGAAGAGTGTGCCAATCACCTCCCTTTTACTAAGTTTGAGCTGAAAATGTAAATATGTGAATTTGTTTGTACTCTTATGCAAGAATAAAACTCAAAAGATGAGGCCACAGGGTAAGAAATTGAATAATACTCATATTACTCATTTTCTCCAACTTGTCTGCAAGTCTTTTTCTTCTCCCTTTTTTATAAATCGATTCATAACTGATAGATTACTAATACTACTCTCTAATTATAACGCAAAGATATGAGATTTTTTAGATTTTAGTTAAAATCAATCAATAAATAAGAGTAAGGTAACGAGTGTTAGTTTTTTTTACTACAACGTGCAGTAATTTTTCCATAATGAAGAATATCTGACCAACAATGTAATACACTTTTTAATTTATAGTAAAATTTATTTCTTCCAATAGTACTATACTACTCATATGGCATGCCGAACAGTGGAGTTTGAAAATTGGGGTCTTGGAATCTTTGAAATTTCCGCCATTATGTCTCTTTCAGATGAACTTTTCTTTTGCTAATCTTTTGAGAAATGATAGAATCAAAAAATATTTACAAAACAAAATCTACAAAATGAGTTGTCATAATAGTATGTGGTAATCTCTTTCTTATTTTTTAAATCATCTCATATTTCAAGCCAATAATAATCATGACACCTCATTATGACACCTCATTTTGTGGATTTTATTTTGTAAATGTTTTATGATTCTAGCATAGGGTTTTGTTTCATTAAACAAACGGATTTTGATTGCAACTTAAGAATTGTTGTTAAGAGTTTCATTTTATAATTAATATGAATTAATTCTAAATTTTTATTGGATGACGTTATATCTTATATACGTTTATGGAAGGGCGTTTGTGAGCGGAGTGCTACAGTAAAGTTTTTTAATTAGTTTTTGTGGGTTTTGGCAGGAAAAAAACCACGTGTCCTTATGTGTGTTACGTGTGTGGGTAGAAAATAATAGCATACGTTTTATCGTATAATTTTATTGTGTCTTACGTGTGTGTGTGTGGTGGTGGTGGGGGGGGGGGGGGGGGGGGGGGGGGGTAGAAAGGGATATCATAAGCTTTATCGTTTATTTTTTTTCTCCAAATGGATCTGGAAAAAAATACCTACACACCATTACCTACATTTGATCCGAATCTCCACTATCAAAAATCGTTTCTTTGTCATGGATTGGTGATGATTGGCTTAGGCCTAATTGTTTTGCCCCAAACGTGTGATGGGTTGGCGACGCTTGGCTTATGGTTAATCGTTGCTCTAATCTTTTCTATGGTTATTCGATTGCCATAACGTTAATCGTTTTGCCCCAGTTTTGTGATGGGTTGGTGGCGATTAGCTTATGATTAATTATTGCCCCTGATGTTTTATATGATGAGATGTGTTGGTGACGGTTGGCTTAGGGTTAATCGTTGCCCCAATCTTTGATATCATTAATCGATTGGCTTAGGGTTAAGTGTTTTGCCCCAACTCTGTGATGGGTTGGTGACGATTATCTCACGGTTAATCGTTGGCCTCGATGTTTTATATGATGAGATGGGTTGGTAATGATTTGATTACGTTGTCCCAACTTTTTATATGGTTAATCTTTGCTCCCGATCTTTTATACGATGATTTCAATCTTTGGTTGATGCAGCTTGGTAAAGTTGCAGCCATGGTAGAAATGTGATTTTGTCGGATGTTCTACCCTTCTGAGCAAACGAAAAGGAAATGCAATGCGTGTCGAGGTTTGTCTAAACTACTCTGTACTCATCATTTTTACAATATAATGATAACAAAAAGAAACCAACGACTAGTGTATTCTGTTTTATGGGTCCTGTTTATGGTAATTGGTTTGTTTGCTGTTTGTGGTAATTGCTTTGTGAGAAAGGCGGCATGGTTTCAGGTTATTCTTAAACTACACATGACGACTGTTTTTGAGAGGGCATGATGAGATTGTTGGTTGAGAGTACCGGATGTGAAGCATTTTGCATCTTGGTGTACCAACTTTTATACGTTTATGGTGATGGCTTTATGAGAGGAGTGCTACAGTAAACGTATTTTTATTAGTTTTTGTGGGTTTTGGATAGAAAAAAAACATGTGCCCTTATGTATGTTACGTAATCGATTTGGCATTATGAATAGGCAATGATGCATTTATCGGTAGGGCGGACTGGATTTGAAGCGTTTGCATCTTGGCCTGGAAAATTTGTAAAGTAGCAGCCATGGCAAAAATGCAATGTTTGTCTGATTCCCTGCCCTTATGGTTTTTGTTTATGGTAATTGGTTCTCTAGATTCTATGATGAGATTTTTGGTAGGAACTACCGGACGTGAAGCGCTCTGCATCTTGACGTGGCAACTTCTTAAAGTTGTAGCCATGGAAAAGACGCGATGTCTCGCCGACGGTCTACCATTCCGATCCAATCAAAAATTCGAAAAAAATAACGCTTATGCTTTATGGTTTTTGTTTGTGGTAATTGGTTCTCTAGAGGCTATGATGAGATTTTGGGTAGGAACTACCGGATGTGAAGCGCGTTGCGTCTTGGCTTAGAAACTTCTTAAAGTTGTAGCCATGGTAGACATGCGATGTTTCTCCGACAGTCCACCATTCTGAACTAATCTGTAAAACACTTGAATCTGTTTGTGGTAGTGGCTAAAATGGGATTACGTGATTGTTTATCGGAGTCTTCTGTTTAATACTGTTAAATTGTCGTAATTGGTTTGTTTTCTGTTTCTGCAGCTGTAAAGTTGCAACCATGGCAAAAATGCAATGTTTGTCCTATGCCCTACCCTTATGGTTTTTGTTTGTGGTACTTGGTTCTCTAGAGGCTATGATGAGATTTTTGGTAAGAACTACCGGATGTGAAGCGATCTACATCTTGGCGTGGCAACTTCTTAAAGTTGCAGCCATGGAAAAGACGTGATGTTTCTCCGACGGTCCACCATTCTGAGCCAACTGAAAATTCGAAAAAACTAACGCAGTAGCTATATGCCTGTAAATCTAACACCCCCAATTTACATTGCGCAGCGGAAATACACAATTGGGTGCTAGACACAAGCATCATCACACAAGGTATATTGAACGACTCAAAAGAGAGACGTTTACACATAAAATATAAACAAGATTTTCATAATAGGTCTAAAACATAATTTCATCCCATAATGTACTAAAACGACACCAGAGTAAAGCGTTTAGTCCCTAGGGATCTCGACCAACAAACCAACAAGTTTAGTACAATACACAAACATATAACAAATTGTTCAACAGTAAAAGGATAGAAATAGTTTTTAGACCAACATTCTTCCAAAAGTCAAACCACAACCTCCATAGCAAAGCTCCGCCTTCCATCACTTCCTATTTCCTGAAACACATGCTAAAACGAGTCAACAATAATGTTGAGCGAGTCTATAGGTTTATCAAATCATATTTGAACACAAGAAGAAAATCAATCATAATCATTTATAGAATTGTCGTACACACAATCTATATTCAAGGCAAAACATTGTACTTAAGCTCATGGCACCGACCCCTTAACCAAGTAGTCACCCACGCCAAATGCCGGCATGACTAGAATAAAACCATAGCCCCTCTAGGGTATCAGTTTCTAGAATACCACATTCTTATTCCCGTAAATTATCCTTCCCAGAGGTTACTCAGCGTAATACTCTGGTCTCAGATAGGGTGGTCAACCCAATAGTACTATCATTAGAATAAGAGGCTATTCTCGACTCACAACATCAAGTCAGAATATAGTTAACGGCTCATAAATTTAGGGTCTTTTGCAACAAGGTACTCAAATGTAAACAACTTAGGTAACATTCGGGTCCAACAATTACTCATGACTTGTGTTCATTTATTTTCAAATAGCATGTATCCCCCTCGCGGGTAATAAAACATTTAGTAGCTAGCATGAAAAGCGAGGCTACAGACTCACCTTAGTATAAGAGATTTAGCGATATGATCGTCGATGATAGAGGATGCCTTTCAAACACGAGAACCGCTACCTATCAAATAAGGCGCGTTCATTTATAATGACTCGAGAAATAAATCATACATAACAACATCAAACTCAAACTCATAAAATCACGATAAACTCAAGAGAAAAAGATACAAATAACTCTATTACACTCTTCTATATATTTACTTTACCATTCTACACTTTCGACAAAATCCGCCGGCACATACTACATGTACTAGCTTATTTACCCCTTTTAGACTCGTCAAACGTTTATGAAAAGACTCGAGAAACTAACTTACTATATATAGAAAGTCATCCAACAAGTTTATCAAATGAAGTTACTTTTAAATTTCTTTACCCGACTCATCTTCAAACTACAAAATCCGGACAGATTTACGTTAATAATTCATACAACTGTTTTAACTTATTTAAACGACTCCATTTACAAAATTGACACTTGGGTTTTAAAATAAACTCACCCTCTAGGTTTTACACTTCATTATCAGTATGTGACTCATTTCAAAACTTCAATTTATATTCCCCGAGATTCGATCTAAATATCGACAACAACTATATGTAGTGCCGATACTCGTCTCCCGGTACACGAATAATCAAAACATCATAACTTCGCGCTCGTATGGAGCTAGAAGCTCTACTTTATATCAAATCGAAGCTAACCGAATTATCTACAACCCTAGGCTATAAGTTAAACCATTATCACAACATAAAATTCTCAAAATTACAGTTTACCTACTGTTGTAAAATACCTTTCAAAAACTTGTATAAAATCATATTATTAGCCAAAACCAATCATAGATATGATTATCCCATAACCCTAACATTAACATATATCAACTATAACACTAGAATCATCATCAAAATCAAAACCTTCAAATCAAAATCAAGTTTTTAACAAAACGTTTAGCAAGAACATCTCTTGATCATCCCAAAAACAACATGCATGAGCATAATTCTCACCTACCAACTTGAAAAAAATAAAACTTATTGCATGTACATAATTTTTATACTAAAATGATCTCCTTACAAAATTAGAGATGGGACTTGTGTTGTTTTAGCTTAGATCATCATAAAAATGGAGTAAAAATTGATTGAATGTGTGTTTTGGGGTAAGGGGGTTCACGGCTAGACAAAGAAAAAGAAGAGAGAGAATGAAATTTTTGTGTTAGTGGAATTGTGTGTATTGTGTGAAAATTTTAGGCTTTTATATAGTGGTTGAGGGACCTTTGTTGTAATATTGCAGTAGTTGTGGCTCAAAATGAAAATAGTTAGCTAAAAAGCGGGAAATAACTATTAGTCAATTTTGAAAATATTTACGGGGCTCGGGTTTCATTAAGATACTTTTAAAAATTTAAAACGTACCTCAAATATAATAATATCGACTCCCGACTCGACTTAACACGTCATTTAAAAGAAAACATAAAAATGACAAACATCGAACAACCGACAATAAAACGTAAAATATTTGGCATCCATCGACATCACGCTTGCTAATACTCCTTATACTTATTAAATATAAAATATAAACCTTCCAACATCGGCATAAACCTAAACCTCCAAAAAATAAATATCGTTCAAACTCATCAAAAATTTCAAAAATAGTCGTAAAATAAGATTAAGCAATGACCTCGGTTTTGGGTTATCACATCCCCTCCTTCTTAAAAGAAGCAACGTCCGCGACGCTTAATCCTTCCTAAACAAATGAGGATACTTACCCTTAAAGAAATCCTCTCGCTCCCAAGTAAACTCTGGTCCACGTCTAGAGTTCCATCTTACTTTCACAATCGGAATCCTACTATGCTTCAATTTCTTAACTTCCCTATCCATAATCTCTACAGATTCCTTTATAAAATGAAACTTATCATCAAGTAGAATTTCCTCCAATGGAATCACCACATCCCTTTCAACTAAACACTTCTTCAGATTAGACACATGAAAAGTATTATGAATAGCCTTAAGTTGATCAGGCAACTCTAACTTATAAGCAACCAATCCAATCCTTTGGATAACCTTAAATGGTCCAATATATCTCGGGCTCAACTTTCCTCTCTTTCCAAAACGAATCACTCCTTTCCATGGAGTTACCTTCAGCATAACCATGTCTCCTACTTCAAATTCCAACGGTTTCCTTCGGTTATCAGCATAACTCTTTTGTCTACTTCTGGAAGATAACAAACGCTTCTTAACTTGCAAAATCTTTTCAGTCGTCTCAAATATCATTTCAGGTCCAGTCAATTGACTTTCTCCTACTTCACTCCAACACACTGGAGATCTACACTTACGTCCATACAAAGCTTCAAATGGTGCGGCTTTAATACTAGCATGTTAACTGTTATTGTACAAAAATTCAACCAATGGAAAATGATTATCCCAACCATTTCCAAAGTCAATCACACACGCACGAAGCATATCCTCTAACGATTGAATCGTTCTTTCACTTTGTCAATCAGTTTCCGGATGATATGCAGTACTCAAACATAACTCCGTTCCCATCGCTTTCTGCAAAGATTTCCAAAATTCTGAAGTAAACCTACTATCACGATCAGAAATTATCGACAAAGGCACACATGTCGACAAACAATCTCCTTTACATACACTGTTGTTAACCTCTCCATACTATCCGTCTTCTTCATTGGCAAAAAGTAAGCAGACTTAGTCAATCTATCTACAATCACCCATATCATATCACAACCACTTGTAGTCCTTGGCAAACCTATCACAAAATCCATAGTAATCTTCTCCCATTTCCACTCAGGAATCTCAGGTTGCACTAATAATTCAGACAGTTTCTTATGTTCAGCCTTCACCTTCGCACAAGTTAAACACTTATTAACATAATGTGCTATATCTGCCTTCATATTCGACCACCAATAAACTTTCTTAAGATCTTGATACATCTTGTCTGATCCAAGATGTATTGAATACTTCGACTTATGAGATTCATTCATCACCAAATCTCGCACTCCTACAGAATCTTCTATGACATTCCCTCATTCAAATCATTAGTTTTAAACTTTTAGTATTATCCCATCAAGTCAACACTTCTTGTTATCCATCTAAGGAACGTGTGTTACTCTAACCCTTATAGACTTATCTCTTTCCTTTCTACTAAGTGCATCAGCTACCACATTCGCTTTACCAGGATGGTAACGAATCTCGCAGTCATAATCACTCAGCAACTCAACCCATCTCCTTTATCTCATATTCAATTCCTTTTGATCCAAAATATATTGCAGACTCTTATGATCAGTGAAAACCACACAGTTGGTTCCATACAAGTAGTGTCTCCACAGCTTCAAAGCAAAAATCACAGCCCCAAGTTCTAAATCACGAGTAGTGTAATTCTCTTCATGCTTCCACAATTGTCTCGATGCATATGCTATTACTTTCTCCCTTTGCATCAACACAGCTCCAAATCCTTTATGAGACGCGTCACAATATACTACAAAATCCTCAGATCCTTCTGGCAAAGACAATATCGGCGCAGAACACAAAGTATCCTTCAACATACTAAATGCAGATTCCTCTTCCAATCCCTATTCAAACACTCGATTCTTTTCCGTAAGCTTGGTCAACGGTTTAGCAATTAGTGAAAACTTCTCGATAAACCTTCTATAATACCCATCTAGACCAAGAAATTGGCGAAATTTAGTCGGCGTCGTTGGCACTGACCAATCCTTGATTGCCTCAATCTTAGCATGATCCACACGAACACCTTCACTATCAATCACGTGCCCTAGAAATTGCACTGGTTTCAACCAAAATTCACACTTAGAGAATTTCGCATACAACTTCTCTTTCTTCAACAATTCCAAAATTGTTCTCAAATGCTTCTCATGTTCTTCTTCACTCTTGTAGTAAATGAGAATATCATCAATGAATACGATAACAAACTCATCTAAATAGGGATTGCATACACGATTAATCAAATCCATGAATACAGCAGGCGCATTCGTTAATCCAAAAGGCATCACTTGAAGTTCAAAATGTCCATATCGAGTACGAAAAGCTGTTATAGGAATATCTTCTTCCCTAACTCTCAGTTGATGATACCCATACCTCAAATCGATCTTCGAGTATACACTTGATCCTTGCAACTGATCAAACAAATCATCAATCCTCGGCAATGGATACCGATTCTTGACATTCAATTTGTTAAGCTCTCGATAATCAATACACATTCTAAAAGAACCATCTTTCTTCCTAACAAACAAAACAGGAGCACCACACGGCGGCGAACTCGGTCTAATAAATTCCTTATTCATCAATTCCTTCAATTGATCAGATAATTCTTTCATCTCAGATGGAGCTAAACGACACGGTGCACGAGCAACTGGCGCAGCTCCCGACACTAAATCGATACGAAACTCCACTTCACGATGCGGCGGTAATCCTGGCAAATCTTTAGGGAAAACCTCAGGATACTCTTTAATCACAGGCACATCCTCCAATTTCCTTTCATTCACACCATCATTACTTATCTGTGCAAGAAACACATCACAACTTGCTTCTATATACCTCATCATATTCAAACAAGAAACAACTCTCAAACGAGAAGTACATTCATCACCTTTCACAGTCAATACCTTATTCCTTAGCAGTATCTGGACTAATCTTTCTCCACAAACAATCACTGTACCATTACCAACTAACCAGTCCATTCCAACAATCACGTCAAAAGATCCTAATTCTATAGGCATCAAATCAATACTAAACACATAATTACCTAACTTCAAGGAACAACCTTTCAGTATAGAACTAGTGTTTACAACCTTCCCATCAGCTAACTCCACCTTATAACTAGTTGTCAATCTCACTGGTTCTCTATCCAATAGCTGACTGAATCTAACATCTACGAAACTTCTATCAGATCCAGAATCAAATAACACACTAGCATAACAAGCATCAAGTAAGAACATACCAGTCACCACATTCGGCCCTTGAGGTTTGTCAGCATCTCCTACGACATAGGCTGGAGCAGTAGTCCCAGCAGCAACAGCAGCAACATTGCCTCCCTGTCGTATGCCAACCCTCGGACAGTTCCCTTGCTTATGTCTACGGCCTCCACATCCAGAATAATTAACTACCTTAACAGCATTGGCTCTAGTGGCCACACCCTTGTTTCTACAATCTGCCATATTATGTCCGGCCTTCCCACACTTATTGCAAGCAGGTGGATAATTTCCAACATGATACAGATTACATCGACCACACTTCGGATTCACCTTGTTACCTTGAGTTCCAGTGGCAGCACGAACACCATCATTCCTTCTCAAATTGTATTGCTGATTCCTATTTGGTCCTTGGTTATTGTTGTTACGATAACTACCACGATTCTGTCCTTGGTTTGAGTGTGCAGCTTCCCACTTTCTCTTATTCCCCTCAGCAATACTATCCTTTCGATCCTGCAGCTTTACATCCATTAAAGCATGAGCCATCTGAACAGCTTCATTAAATGACTTGGGTTTCGACGAAGTAGTCTCTCCCTTGATATTACTAGATAAACCTCTGATATACTGCTTCATCTTCTTATGGTCATTAGCAAAAGCATCAGGACACAACAAACATAAATCAGAGAATCTCCTTGTATAAGCCACAATATCATTGTTCTTCAACACTAAATGCCTCAACTCATCCTCTAACTGACCTAACTCTTCCTCAGGACAAAACTTAGCAGTTAACATTCCCTTGGTCACAGCCCATGTTCTAGTTTTAGCTTCAACCAAACCCACAGTAGCTACCTGACTATTCCACCAGCTTAATGCATCATCCTGAAAAGTAGATGCAGCAAATTTCACCTTACTGGCTTCTGAACATCCACCGATTTCAAAATTACTTTCAATCTTCTCAATCCACCTCCTTAATTCCAAAGCACCACCAGTACCACGAAATTGGGTAGGTCCACATTTCATGAAACTAGCATAAGAACATTCCTTCTGAATCTGCTGAACAACAGTGTAGAAACTAGAAGGGGGGGGGATTGAATAGTTTCTAGTTCATTTTAAAAACATTTCGTTTATTCCACTGGCCGCGGTTCCTTAAATATCACCGCGGTTCCTTATCAATAAAGAACCACAGGCTCAATAAAGAACTGCCTACAGTAAATGACAAAATATTGGTACGTTGTAAAGCTTAACAATCGTTTGTATCAAATTCCCGACTAAGCTTGACTAGATATGAGATGTGTTTGTAATAGATAATAACTATAAGTAAGGAAACAACACATCAAATCAAGTGTACATCAAACAATAGTCTAAACACTAAGCACACACGTACTAAGCATTAGCTTTTCCGCAACTAAGATGTTTAGACTAAAGGATTCGCACTTGACCATAATCTAAACACGAAGCACACACGTACTAAGCCTTAGCTTTTCCGCAACTTAGATGTTTAGATTATGAGATGCACACAACACACAACATATAAATACATCTATAATAGTAAAGACATAAATGTAAAGGAAAGTACCGACACAATGATTTATAGTTGTTCGGTCACGAAGCTCCTCTTCGCCCTACTCCACTCCTCGAGTACACCTTACTCGAGAGTTACTTCACTAGTCAACAAAACTCCTTTCAAGGCGGAGTAAACCATACACGTCGCTTACACAATTTCCGACACTAAGCTAGATGTCGAGTCCTAATCTTATGTAGGACCAATCTACACAACGTTGCCCACTTCACCATTTAACGACACAAGGCTAGATGTCGAGTTCTAATCGAAAGGTAGAACCAATCTTCACAACGTTGCCTACTTCACCATTTTACGACACAAGGCTAGATGTCGAGTTCTAATCGAAAGGTAGAACCAATCTTCACGACTCTTCACTTTGAAGCTAAGTGAGAACTTCACTAGACACAACTACATCACTTTATAGTTTAGTGAGAACTCACAACTCAATAAAATACATATCCAAGTGTACACATGTAACTTGGATCTACACAACATAAATCCAAGTATACACATATACAATGGATTTACACAAGACTTAATACAAGTATTCACAAATACAATGGATTAACACAACTAATCCAAGTATTCACAAATACATTGGATCTACACAATATTGATCCAAGTATACCCATATACATTGGATCTACACAAGATTGATCCAAGTATACACATATACATTGGATCTACACAAGACACAAATTAAAATGATGAACATGATGATCTTCATCAAGACTTCATCTTTAATCACATCACAAATATGTGAGTAATCTTCTCTTTGCACTTAAGAGGATGAGGAGATTGAAGGAGAGAATCACATCTTAAACAAGATTAATCTAAACTAACTAATCAAGGGTTTAAAGATGTTTTTGAAGAAACTATGCAAAAATGGTTGAAAGAAAATCTGGAAATGATCCACTATTTATAGGGAAACATTGCAACGGTAAAAAACACCCGCGGTTCCTTATCTCTACCCACGGTTATTTATCAATAAGGAACCGCGGGTTCCTTTAAGGAACCTCCGCATTGGAGTCCGTGCAAATTTGTCCTTTAGTGGGGATATGCCATCTGGGGTAGTTAATATCCTCAAAGGATATTCCTTTGGCATATGGAATATGCCAAATTCAAATTAAAGAATATTCTTTGGAATATACCTTAGGGAATATTCTTTGGAATATTCCATATTCAAATTTCCATTTTTCTTTTTAATAAAAAATTTTCTTAAAAATAAAGTTAATTAAAAATTACTTTGTCACTTTGTATAAAAGTGAGTTTTAAGAAAATATTAATCCTTAATCACTTAGTTAGGTTAATGACATGTTTGTACATACCTTGAGTGATTCATGCTAAATGCGATCTTGGAGGTGTCGAGAGAAGTATACAAATGTATTCTTGAGTGATTACGAGTACCTTAACATTTTACATAATGTATTGCGAATTATACGTTTGTCATCAACAAAACATAAAGAGATTATATCGACAAAACATCGTAATGTTTGCACTAACAATCTCCCCCTTTTTGATGATGACAAACAAGTAAACCACAACACATATTAAAATGCATAAGTTACTCGTTTACACTTACTTATCCCCTTTTGTCGAATCAAAAAGGTAGTCAACGTCTTGAAGAAGAGAAGAAGCAACGTCGAGAGAGAACACGTCTAAAGAGGTAGTCATCAAAAGCACGTCATTTGAAGAAGAAAAGAATTGACGTCACACGAGCTTGCATCCGAAAGGTAGTCTTCATTTGTAGAAGAGGAGGATTGACTTCGAGAGAACATGCATCCAAAAATCAAATCATCCATTGTGGTTGTTGTTTGAGAGGCGAGAATCCAAACCATAAACCCATCATACAAAAATATTGAGCTTGAGTCGTCCTAGTGAACTCTTCAATCACCATAGGTTAACCAACTCCAAGCATAATAATATGCTTATCTACGAGTGTCCAAAATGCATTACTTGCAAGATGTTCGATGAATGCAATTTGAGTGAGTCAACGATCGCAAATGTAATGACTTGAACTCTTGCAAATGCTCCCCCTTGATATGAGCTCCCCCTTGCTTGAGGCACCAACAAAGCAAGAATAGTGACGAGCTACAAAAATGGGTTAGAAGTGTCCTACAAAACAAAGTTAGTGGACAAGAGCATATGCATAATGAGATGTCACCCAAACGGAGTTAGCTTTAAACAACTTGAGTAAAAAAAAATAGGGACTCGAGAGAAAGCTAAAACAATCTTAACTTTTAGGAGTGTAAAAAATATGACAAGTTAAGAAAAATAAGAGGGCTATTAGAAAGAAAATAGAACCTAACTTATTTTGGTGACACCAAAAAAATATATAAAGAGGACTAAGAGAGAAAAGAGATGTCCAATTTAAGAGAAAAATATTGTCGAGAGAACATACTCCACTTTTAATATTTTGGCAAGAAATACCAAATCAAAGAGAGTATGACAATGAAAAAAAATAAGATCCCATATAGTCGAAAAGAGAGGAAGAATGACTATGATGGAAAAAGAAAACGAGGATGATAAACAAGTCGTTTGCACAAACAATGACAAGCATTGGAGAAATAAGTGTGCACGTGATGCTATCAATCCAAAAAAACCAAAGGAGAGGATCTTGACAAGATCAATTCATAAATTGTAATGATAATATATCAAATGGTAAAAAGCTTAGAATTTTTGGAATCACCCAAGAAAATTCAAGATTTAACCATCAACTCTCAAATAAAGAAGAACAAAAATATCTCAACCTAGACATTTTTTACAAAAAAAAAACCAAAAGCGGATAAATCGACGCTTTAAAAAAATATTCTGGATATAAGATATTATAGGAAAGGATTCTTATGAATGTCGACACCAAATGGTGTTTAGCATACGATAAACTACATGCTCAAAGTTTCGTAGCTCTTCTCAATCATTATGAATGTTCAAAGAACAATTACATGATGAGGAAAGGGTGAGGCTTGACTCAACTTAGTTTATAAAGAATAGAAGAAAGTGACTCGACTTAGAAGAGCATGATTAAAATGAATTGAGAGAGACTCAACAAAGAAGTTAAGGATAACTTCACGAAGCGAGAGAAGAAATTCAAAAGAGAAGAAAAACGGAATCTTCAAGAAAACTCGTCAAAAGAGAAAAAGACCAAAATGAACAAGGAACTCAATGGCCGCGGTTCGTTTAATAGGTCCGTGGTTCATTATCAATAATGAGACCCAAGGTTATTTGAGGAACCGTGGACATTGGGTGTCCAAAAACGATTATCGACTCAAAGGAAAATCACTTGGTCAAACAATTTAACATAAGATGCTAAAAGTCTTGAAAGTCAATGCTTCGGATATGACTTTTAACAATTGCAATTGCAAGTTAAAATTGCTTGAATATTTCAAAAGAAATATTTTAAGTTGTCAATCTTACTAGGAGACGAATTAGATATAAATCTAACCTTCCTTGACAACCGAGTGAGAAAATAAAGAAGAAAAGAAAGATCACGAGAATAACGAGATCCAAGACCCAAAGACAAATCATGTTGAAAAACATGAAAGGAAATACAGGAGAGTAAAGATCATACAAAAATGTATGAAACACAAGCCTAAAACTTAAGCATAATTTTAATCCTAGTTACACTAGAAATCTAAGATTTGCTTAAATTAGGTGTCTTATTAATAAGAAATGCACATGTTTAATTATAAGACAAGGTGATGGGTGATGTGGGTGGTGGAGGATGTGGTATGTTCTCCAAAGGTGAGATGGGTGAAGTGGGTGAATTTGGTGGGGTAAAAGGTGAAGTCACCAAGGGTTCAACAAAGTCATTCTCAAAGGGAATGCTTTGGATAGGTTGAGGTTGAGTAGTCACATCCAAGAGAGTACTAAGAGTGAAGGGTGAGGTTAACTCATTCATTCTAGATTGGAATGAAGAGGAGGTAGAACCATGTGAATGGTTGGTACCATGGGTTGAGGTAGTCTTGCATGGTGCAAGAGGTGGTGAGGGTGATGAAGAGATGAGAATGGGCACAATCTCATTATTAGGTGTGGCAAAAGGTGAAGAGTTAAGTTTGGGCAACTTAATCTTGATTTTGAGGTTCCTATTTGAAGAGGAGGTTTTGGGTGATTTTGAGGTTCTTATAGAAACCATGGTTGTAATGAAGGGTAAATATGAGTGGTTTGAAGTGTGAAGAACATGGTTAACAAGGAGGGTTTAAAAGGATGAGGGGGTGATAAAAGTTTTGAAACAAAGATTCCAAAGGGTGTTGGAACAATTGGGAAGTTTCAGAAAACCCTAATTAAGAGCTTCTGCCCACGGTTCTTTATCTCCACCGGCGGTTCCATATTGATATGGAGCTGCGGTCTTTTTAAAGAACAACCTACAGAGGCTTGGTTTAGGTGGTGAATGGAGGATTTTCTAATTCAGCAAATCCTAATGTTCTAGTCTAACTTATCATAAAGTCATGCTTAAGAGCAATAAAAACTAGAACACACACAAAGGAAAAACACATAGGTTCAATTAGCAGGAAGAAAGTTAAGAAAAACCTAATGGCTACAAAAGAAAAAGACTCCTAATGACATACAAAGTTCATCAAAGTAAACTATCATTAGTAATATATAGGAAGAGCCATTTAGCCAATTTAGAGAATGAGTATGAGACTATCACTAGAGGTGCTCAATTAAGGCTAAACACGACCATTTTTACGAGTTATACACCAACTCAACTTCCCACATGGAAGTAATTCAACCGTTAGGTCAAATTAAGATCCTAGTGCATAAATTCTCTAGTAGTCATTCTCAAGTTAGACAAAATGTAATTCCAACATTTGCCTAATAATGTTTAGCAAGGATGAAACTTGCATGGCGACACAATCATGACCTAATGAGGGTTAAGAATGTACCATTGCATATCTTGTCAAACAAGTCTAGTTAAGGTTATTTACCTTAATAGAACTTGAGGTCAATAACTTTGAAGTGTATAAACAAAGTTTACACAAACCAAAGGAACACTCTTGATTGGTCTTTCGGAAATGACACATTTATAAATTGCATAGCAATGTAAATTACTTAAGTATTTCGGATGAAACATCCAAGTTATCAAACCGACTCTATTGTGCATTATAGGTAATTATTAAATAAGATATGTCTAACAATTTGAACAAGTAGATTCAATATAACACCATCAACACAAGTGTGAGTTATGATCCGATGTATATTATTAATAAACCACATTCATGTCTACACTAAAAAACATGTCAATTAGATTCGATAATGATACCAATCATAGTTTGAATAATGCATTGATAATTAATCGAAATCTTTCTTGATTCCCACAAACACTCTTTTAAGAGAAAATAGCTAAGATTTTCAAAGGGTGTTTCATGTTTTATAGTGAGACATTTATCTACTTGAACTAATAACACAATGATCGAGTAAGACGACCTAAATCAATAGATTTGACAAGCTCCCAAAGCCTTCAAACCTAAAAGTGTTAAAGAACATGCCGAGGTGTACAAGATGTTTATGTAACATTTGTAAACCAAGAGATGTTAATCCTATATGTAATGCACACATAATGTTGCAACTAAAATGCAAGAAATCTAGCATACATTCTAATTAGGAAAAACTAGATACTAACAAATACCAAGAAAGGCACAAGAGACTAGACATATAAGCAATACTACTACAAATAGCAAGAAACACTTAATAATGTCTACATATAATAATAACACACAAGGAAACACACACAAACAATTAGCTTAACACATAAAAGCATTCATCCATGTTTTGAGTGTTAGATACAACAAAGTATTCATAGCTTGATTTTATTTGAAAATAGTCTTTGACCCATTTAAAATTTAATTAAGTTTAACACTTTGTAAATATATCAATTTTCAAAGATATATCACCAAGAGATGTCCAACTTAAAAGAAAAGAGTAAAACACAAGTTTTACGACAAACCGACGCTCAATACTTTGGACAAAGTATGGAACTTAGAAACCATCCAAATTTTAAAGTTTGAATAAAGGTTTGTAAGCATTATTAATTGAAATAAAATTCAATTACGTTCGAAATGACGGGTGACACAACTTCTACGGAATTACGGTTGATTTTATATGATTTTTCAAAGTTTTCAAAAATCTGTGTTGGACTGACCGCGATAAGGAACCGCGGGGAATAGATAAAGAACCGCGTCCAGAGGACAAAAATGGGGTTTTTGGCCAAAATCATTTGGTAACTTTTTGGAAGGAATTAGGACTCTAAAAAAATCATTTTAGACACATAGAACTCGTACTTTAGAGTTAATTATGACACAAAAGATTTTTATACTTCCAAACATGAAAAGATTTAATTCAAGCTATTATATAAAGTTTATTTAACACCAAAACTTGTACGAATGAAACAACAAAACACATTTCATAAGTAATCACTCTTCATGAACAATTTGATACAAAGATCGTCTCTATTTTTAAAAACCGTTTTCATTTTTAAAAACCATTTGTTTTGAAAAAGAGAGCAAAGATCGATCCAAGCTTTAAAGTACAATATACTTCAAAGATCTTGAATAACCTGGCTCTGATACCAATTGTAGAAACTAGAAGGGGGGTTTGAATAGTTTCTAGTTTATTTTCAAAACATTTCGTTTATTCCACTGGCCGTGGTTCCTTAAATATCACCGTGGTTCCTTATCAATAAAGAACCGCGGGCTCAATAAAGAACCGCCTACAGTGGATGCCAGATATTGATACGTTGTAAGCCTTGACAATCGTTTGTATCAAATTCTCGATTAAGCTTGACTAGATATGAGATGTGTTTGTAATAGATAATAACTATAAGTAAGGAAACACACAAGCACAACAAATCAAGTGTACATCAAGCAATAGTCTAAACACTAAGCACACACGTACTAAGCCTTAGCTTTTCCGAAACTAAGATGTTTAGACTAAAGGATGCACACTTGACCATAATCTAAACACAAAGCACACACGTACTAAGCCTTAGCTTTTCCGCAACTTAGATGTTTAGATTATGAGATACACACAACACACAACATATAAATACATCTATAATAGTAAAGACATAAATGTAAAGGAAAGTACCGACACGATGATTTATAGTGGTTCTCACGAAGCTCCTCTTCGCCCTACTCTACTCCTCAAGTACACCTTACTCGAGAGTTACTTCACTAGTCCATAAAACTCCTTTCAAGGCGGAGAAAACCATACACGTCGCTTACACAATTTCCGACACTAAGCTAGATGTCGAGTCCTAATCTTAGGTAGGACCAATCTACACAACGTTTCCCACTTCACCATTTAACGACACAAGGCTAGATGTCGAGTTCTAATCGAAAGATAGAACCAATCTTCACAACATTGCCTACTTCACCATTTTACGACATAAGGCTAGATGTCGAGTTCTAATCGAAAGGTAGAACCAATATTCACGACTCTTCACTTTGAAGCTAAGTGAGAACTTCACTAGACACAACTACATCACTTTATAGTTTAGTGAGAACTCACAACTCTTACATATTACAACTCAATAAAACACATATCCAAGTGTACACATGTAACTTGGATCTACACAACATAAATCCAAGTATACACATATACAATGGATTTACACAAGACTTAATCCAAGCATTCACAAATACAATGGATTAACACAACTAATCCAAGTATTCACAAATACATTGGATCTACACAATATTGATCCAAGTATACCCATATACATTGGATCTACACAGATTGATCCAAGTATACACATATATATTGGATCTACACAAGACACAAATAAAAATGATGAACATGATGATTTTCATCAAGACTTCATCTTTAATCACATCACAAATGTGTGAGTAATCTTCTCTTTGCACTTAAGAGGATGAGGAGATTAAAGGAGAGAATCACATCTTAAACAAGATTAATCTAAACTAACTAATCAAGGGTTTAAAGATGTTTTTGAAGAAACTGTGCAAAAAGGGTTGAAAGAAAATCTGGAAATGATCCACTATTTATAGGGCAACATTGCAACGGTAAAAAACACCCGCGGTTCCTTATCTCTACCCGCGGTTCCTTATCAATAAGGAACCGCGGGTTCCTTTAAGGAACCTCCGCGTTGGAGTCCGTGAAAATTTGTCCTTTAGTGGGGATATGCCATCTGGGGTAGTTAATACCCTCAAAGGATATACCTTTAGCATATGGAATATGCCAAATTCAAATTAAAGAATAATCTTTGGAATATACCTTAGGGAATATTTTTTGGAATATTCCAAATTCAAATTTCCATTTTTCTTTTTAATAAAACATTTTCTTAAAAATAAAGTAAATTGAAAATTACTTTGTCACTTTGTATAAAAGTGAGTTTTAAGAAAATATTAATCCTTGATCACTTAGTTAGGTTAATGACATGTTTGTACATACCTTGAGTGATTCATGCCGAATGCGGTCTTGGAGGTGTCGAGAGAAGTATACAAATGTATTCTTGAGTGATTACGAGCACCTTAACATTTTACATAATGTATTGCGAATTATACGTTTGTCATCAACAAAACATAAAGAGATTATATCGACAAAACATTGTAATGTTTGCACTAACAAGCAGCATTACTTCCAACTTCTCCCGCAGCATTTCCTCCCACCGGTTCATCAGCATTACCTGCAACAGGATTTGCAGCATTCCCTCCAACCTGACCAGTAAATTCCTATTCTCAGTCTCTTGGTTCCTCGCAGCACATTCAGCTTCCAGAGCTCTGGCGATAGCTTGCTCAATCATTGTATTAAAAGTATCAGTTTTCAACTTAGACAGCATGATTTAGGAAACTAACCAAACAACAGTTTAGTAAAGTCAGAAAAATGCCTCCCAACTCCTTCCTGTGTCACCATAAAAGAAAAAGAACAAGTAAGTATTGATATCAAGATAAGAAGAAGGATTTCTCTATCAAGATGTAACATGGATACTACGTGCACCAACAACACAGTTCACAATGAATCATTAACCAATTCACAAAAGAACTAATAAGACAAATCATAAGTCATGAAGGTAATTTGGATTGCATTGGAAAATTTCCACAAAATTGTGACAAGTAATGTCACTACAACCCTTCATCACGTCAAACTTAAAAGTCATTAAGTTTCATCATAAACTACAGTACCAGTCTACATAAGTTCCATTACAACAAGGCTAAATAAAAACAACATAAAAGAACTAAACATCTGATCCCCGCAGCTTCTTGTACATCGGCTCATCATCACTACTGTTATCATCTTCCTCAGAATCTTCCTCCACTTTTTCCTTTCCCTTTCGACTTCCTCCTTTACTTGGCTTCACCAACACTTGAGCTTCATCCTGAGTTGGCACATCACGAATCACTACACCTCGACTAGGAAAAGATCTCATAGGCAAACCCCACGCAAACCTTGCATTCCTTTCTTGCTCCTCACGTAACCTTTCAATTTGCCCACTCAAATTCAACACCATAGATCTTAACCTAACAACTTCATCCATTTCCTTGCTCTAACAAACTCTGATCTCTTCACACTACTAACAAACCTGTCAAACCTCTTCTCATTCAGCTCATACCTTCTAATCACACGGGTTTCAACTAAATACCTTTCAAATAAAGATCTATCAAACTTCTTGAGAAACCAGAAAATATCATCATAAGACCTAGGACCTGGACAATAAACCTTAGATATGCCATCATGAATAGATCGAGCACTAGCAGCATTACTTGACTCAACATGAACATCACCCCTAGCAAATGCCATTCCGGGCAAACTGCTCATATAAGCATCACAAGTAGGCGTCAAAGAACGTACAACAGGTCGCTGACAGTCCGGAACAGTCTGTGGCACAACATTAACTCTTGAAACATAACTACCTTGGCTTGAATTACTTCAGGCTCGGTCTGTCCAACTGCAGTAGGAGCAATTCCATCATCTAACTACTCATAAGGCTCCTCATCGTCACTAGCACCAAAGTTATCTACTTCCTCACCGTCCAATACATCAGTCATATCAATCCATCCATCCTCACGAGGTAAACCAGCCATTTTATACAATTATAAGGGTTCAAGGATACTTAAGGTCATTGTTAACAAAACAAAAATTAGTATGCAATACTTATGCAAATGTTATAAGTAATCCTTGCTATGCAATACAATGCAAATGATGTTTACGCAATGCTCGCAAAAAAATGATACTTACAAGCACTCAGCGTACTTTCAATAATTCCAATACAATATCGTAGTATTTACTTAATAAATACTCGGGAAATCATTTCAGTTATGAGGGATACATCTATAATACAAAACAAAACTAAAAGTGATCTTACCAGAGCGTTGTAGAGGAGTTATGTGCTTTTGAAGAATAAATACTTTCGATACAAAAGTTATAGTTTAGGACAATTTTTATAATCGACCCAGTTCTCTATAACTTGTAGCTCTGATTACCAATCTCTAACACCCCCAATTTACATTGCGCAGCGGAAATACACAATTGGGTGCTAGACACAAGCATCATCACACAAGGTATATTGAACGACTCAAAAGAGAGACGTTTACACATAAAATATAAACAAGATTTTCATAATAGGTCTAAAACATAATTTCATACCATAATGTACTAAAACGACACCATAGTAAAGCGTTTAGTCCCTATGGATCTCGACCAATAAACCAACAAGTTTAGTACAGTACACAAACATGTAACAAATTGTTCAATAGTAAAAGGATTGAAATAGTTTTTAGACCAACATTCTTCCAAAAGTCAAACCACAACCTCCACAGCAAAGCTCCGCCTTCCATCACTTCCTATTACCTGAAACACATGCTAAAACGAGTCAACAATAATGTTGAGCGAGTTTATAGGTTTATCAAATCACATTTGAACACAAGAAGAAAATCAATCATAATCATTTATAGAATTGTCGTACACACAATCTATATTCAAGACAAAACATTGTATTTAAGCTCATGACACCGACCCCTTAACCAAGTAGTCACCCACGCCAAATGCCGACATGACTAGAATAAAACCATTGCCCTTCTAGGGTATCAGTTGCTAGAATACGACATTCTTATTCCCGTAAATTAGCCTTCCCATAGGTTACTCAACGTAATTCCCTGGTCTCAAATAGGGTGGTCAACCCAATAGTACTATCATTAGAATAAGCGGCTATTCCCGACTCACAACATCAGGTCAGAATATAGTTAACGGCTCATGAATTTAGGGTCTTTAGCAACAAGGTACTCAATACAATGTAAACAACTTAGGCAACATTCAGGTCCAACAATTACTCATGACTCGTGTTCATTTATTTTCAAATAGCATGTGTCCCCCTCACGGGTAATAAAACATTTAGTAGCTAGCATGAAAAGCGAGGCTACAGACTCACCTTAGTATAAGAGATCTAGCGAGATGATCGTCGATGATAGAGGATGCCTTTCAAACACGAGAACCGCTACCTATCAAATAAGGCGCGTTCATTAATAATGACTCGAGAAATAAATCATACATAACAACATCAAACTCAAACTCATAAAATCACGATAAACTCAAGAGAAAAAGATACAAATAACTCTGTTACACTCTTCTATATATTTACTTTACCATTCTACACTTTCGTCAAAATCCGCCGGCTCATACTACATGTACTCGCTTATTTACCCCTTTTAGACTCGTCAAACGTTTATGAAACGACTCGAGAAACTAAATTACTATATATAGAATTCCTCCAACAAGTTTATCAAATGAAATTACTTTTAAAGTTCTTTACCCGACTCATCTTCAAACTACAAAATCCGGACAGATTTATGTTAATAATTCATACAACCGTTTTAACTTCTATAAACGACTCCATTTACAAAACCGCCACTTGGGTTTTAAGATAAACTCACCCTCTAGGGTTTACACTTCATTATAAGTATATGACTCATTTCAAAACTTCAATTTATAGTCCCCGAGATTTGATCCAAATATCGACAACAACTATATGTAGTGCCGATACTCGTCTCCCGGTACACGAATAATCAAAACATCATAACTTCGCGCTCGTTTGGAGCTAGAAGCTCTACTTTATATCAAATCGAAGCTAATCGAATTATTTACAACCCGAGGCTATAAGTTAAACCATTATCACAACATAAAATTCTCAAAATTACAGTTTACCTACTGTTGTAAAATACCTTTCAAAAAATTATATAAAATCATATTTTTAGCCAAAACCAATCATAGATATGATCATCCCATAACCCTAACATTAACATATATCAACTATAACACTAGAATTATCATCAAAATCAAAACCTTCAAATCAAAATCAAGTTTTTAACAAAACGTTTAGCAAGAACATCTCTTGATCATCCCAAAAACAACATGCATGAGCATAATTCTCACCTACCAACTTGAAAAAAATAAAACTTCTTGCATGTACATAATTTTTATACCAAAATGATCTACTTACAAAATTAGAGATGAGACTTGTGTTGGTTTAGCTTAGATCATCATAAAAATGGAGTAAAAATAGACTGATGTGTGATTTGGGGTAAGGGGGGTTCACGGCTAGACAAAGAAAAAGAAGAGAGAGAATGAAATTTTTGTGTGAGTGGAATTGTGTGTATTGTGTGAAAATTTTAGGCTTTTATATAGTGGTTGAGGGACCTTTGTTGTAGTTTTGCAATAGTTATAGCTCAAAATGAAAATAGTTAGCTAAAAAGCGGGAAATAACTATTAGTCAATTTTGAAAATATTTACGGGGCTCGGGTTTCATAAAGATACTTTTAAAAATTTAAAACGTACCTCAAATATAATAATATCGACTCCCGACTCGACTTAACACGTCATTTAAAAGAAAACATCAAAAATGACAAACATCGAACAACCGACAATAAAACGTAAAATATTTAGCATCCATCGACATCACGATTGCTAATACTCCTTATAGTTATTAAATATAAAATATAAACCTTCCAACATCGGTTTAAACTTAAACCTCCAAAAATAAATATCGTTCAAACTCATAAAAAATTTCAAAAATAGTCGTAAAATAAGATTAAGTAATTACCTCGATTTTGGGTTATCACAATAAAACTTAAATCTGTTTGTGGTAGTGGCTTTGTGAAAGAGTTGCTACAGTAAAGATTTTTTTTTGGTCATTTTGGCAAGAAAAAAAACCCAAGCGTATCCCTTATATGTCTTACGTGTATATGTGGCTGGAAAAAGATAGCATAGGTATCATTTTGATTTGTAAAAAAGGGAATTACGTGATTATTTGTCAGAGTCTTCTATTTTAGTTGTTTGATTAGCAGAAAAGAAATGAATAATGAGCCTCTTCTGCTTTATGGTTTTTGTTTGTGGTAATTGGTTCTCTAGAGGCTATGATGAGATGTTGGGTAGGAACTATCGGACGTGAAGCGCTTTGCGTATTGGCTTGGCAAATTCTTAAAGTTGTAGCCATGACAAACACGTAATGTTTCTCTGATGGTCCATCATTCTGAGCCAATATGTAAAACACTCGAATCTGTTTATGGTAGTGGCCAGGGCCGGTTCGTGAATTTGGGTGGCCCTGTGCCGTGACAACTCGGAGGCCCCGGTAAACACCGAAAGTAAAAAAATATACATAAACATATTTATTGATAATACTAAATAAAACGTTTAAACAAACGTGTGGAACATTACGAATTGATTAACGACAAAACTTAAGATCAAATGTATAAAGTAAAGACACATGTTTTAAGAGTTACTTTTTCGCTTCGAACTGCTTGAAGTGTTTCTTTTTCACTCGTCTAATGAAGTACTGTAAGTCTGTAACTAATGATACACGTTTTCTACTATTAGGATTTGGGCCTTATCACTTCTTGTTGGACCATTCAAAATAAGATGATATTGTCAAATTCAGTTACACTTTTATTGACAAAATCTGGTATACGATAATGATAAAGTAACAAACAGATACTAGGTAACAAACTTTTTTGAATTTCGTGGCCCTATTTTATTGGTGGCCCTGTGCCTTTGCGCGGGTGCCACCCCTTAATAGCCGGCCTTGGTAGTGACTAAAAGGGGATTACATGATTGTTTGTCGGAGTCTTATGTTTTATGTTGTTAGATTGTCGTAATTGGTTTGTTTTCTGTTTTTGCACGCTGCACTTTTCTAACACACAGGCCCATAGAACAAGAACAATGTATGGAAAAATAATCGGTCCCGCAGCGACGCGCGGGTGTGTCCATCTTGGCTTTAACAAAATTGGATGAAATCTCTAAAAATACATACATTTAAATACTTCATTCTCATTTGATGAATCATTTTCTTACAACTAATAGTAGTAAAATAGATTAAGAGCAAATACGTTTTGGAATGAGTAAAATGCATAAATCATACTTGTGGTTTGTCAATTTTGTACTTTTAGTTACGGGTCTTTCGAAAGTGCAGACCACCTCACTGGTTTTTAGGTTTGGGTTCATTTTCATACTTTGACTTAACATTCGTTAAAGGTTGACCGTTACTAAAATGTCAATTTTGCTTTTTTTTTTGTCTTTCTTCCCCAAAACATCACTCCATCAACACCGCCACCACCACTTGATGAAACAACTAAAGGGAGTTAAATTTACCTTAGTCTCGTAGGATCATTTTCCTAGTTTCTTAATTTGTATTTTATTATGTATCTAAACTAGCTAGAACAAGTTAGGAATTTTTAGTTCAGCAAACTTTTCACACTAGAGGCACCAAACCTTTCAGTGACATTAGATAAACGTGTTTGATGTAGTCATTTAAGGTTGGATCAAATTCTTTCCCTTAATAGGCCAATAAATATTGTCTGCTGAATAAATTATGATAAAATCATAACCACCACCTTAATTGTTACTATTTGTATGCAAGTTATTATAATCAACTGTTACTATTAGTATAAAAGTTAAGTTTTGGCTTATTATTGTTTGGATATGGGTTATGTTGAGTAGTGGTGGAGTGGGAGGAGTAGTCGTGGTGGAGTGAGAGGAGTAGTGATGGCAGTGGTGATGGAGAGTAGTCTTTTTGTTGTTTTGGGGAACAAAGACAATGAAAAAGACAAAACTGTCATTTTAATAACGGTCAACGATTAACGAATGTTAAATCAAAGTATGAAAATGAACCCAAACTCAAAGATCAGTGAGGTTGCTTACACTTTCGAAAGTCTGGTAACTAAAAGTGCAAAATTGACAAACTACAAGTATGATTTATGCATTTTACTCTTTTGGAATTATAAATATGGATTTACTTCAACTGATATACAAGTTACTAACAAACTAGTAGCTCTAGATCTTTCATCCCCTTCTTCCCTGAACACTTTGGCTTCAACATCCTCATGGTGGTGTTGTAATACCTATTAATTAAACATTGTTGTAGGTAATTGCAAGTCAACTCAAAACCTGATAACAACTTTTAGAACTGATCAAAGAGATAAAAAAAAAAGGCTTACTTCCACACTTGAAGTTACGAGGTACTACACGTCCGCAGCCTTCAATAAGTTCTATAACACGGTTGACATCAATCAGTGCAGCCAACTTTGGTGTGATAGCAGGACATATGCACTCAAAATGGCTAGCTCGAACTCGTTCGCAACAAGAATCAGATGGAAGCCTGCCAAATAACACGCTTCGGCACGCGTCAACTCCAAGTCTTATTTCTTCTTTGCATTCAGCTTCTGTTGGTGTCGCAAGAGCTGTAGCCAAGAACAATATTGCTATCAAGATTATAACCAAAGTCATTGTTCTTTGTACAAACATCATACTAGCTTTATTTGTACCTATCATGTTTAAAGGGAAATTTCTACTTTAGTTATATACTTTATAGTTTACACTAACACACCAAATATTATAAAATGAGAGGTTAAAAATCTAATTTGGTGTAAGACCAAATGTTAAGCATTTTCCTGGTTTTGCTTAATGGTTGTGAATGCATGAGATTTATTTTTCTATAAAAGATTTAAATTAACGAAAAAACACCAATTTCATACACAAGTTTATTTTTAATAAGAAACACCAACTTCGTACACAAATGACACTCTATGTTAAAACTTAAAATATGTGGTTGTTTAGTCTCATTGTCGTATAAATACAATTCAAGAGAATTATGTGTTTTTAATAATTTTCATTTAAAAAAGAGTAAAGAAACTAAAAGTAAACCTTAATATTATATAAGTACTTTCAAAATTAATTAAATTTCACTTGGTTTTCATTCATTTCTTGTTTCCTTATTAAGTAGAGTTGAGAGTACTAACTTTTTTTTCACATCATTTAGTGAGAATTGCAAAAATGGTTTTTGTGGTTTGGTTAAATTGTAAATTTGATCCGTCAAGATTCGAAATAGCAAAAAAAGGGTTTGGTCAAGTTGCACGTTTAGTCCTTTTATAACTTGAAATGACTAAAATGTTCTCGTTTTTATTTTTTAGTTTTTTTATGGGCATAGATATTTTAATAATTTTATGTCGTAAAAATAACCAAAAGTGCAACTCAAGATTTGATACATGGACGATATTTGCAATTTCGAAATTTGACTGACAAAACGTGCAATTTGGTCAAATCACAAAGACAATTTTTGCAATTCCAAATTTTAATGTTGAGGTGATCATTGTAAAATTATATCACTTTATCATTGGTGCCACAGACGATGTTACTAAAAAAAGGATGATAGTTACTTTTTTTTATGTCTAACATGATTGCTAATAACTCGAGTCAAATAAAACAATCAAGGTGTATACATCGATGATTATGCAAACGTATCAACTGGTTATGAAATAGCATCTTGCACCTGAAAAAGAACTACAAAAAGGAATAAATATAATAATAATTTAATTTTTCATCGCTGTAGTAAATAAGAAAGAAAATCAATTTTCTTTCTTTGTCTTTACACCTCCAGTGTGATTTATCGCACCGTCGTGTGGACTGGTTGGCCAACCAATGCTTTTGCACCACCATACCTTAACCTCTCATCAAGTTCCATGTTCTTCTTTATCATGCTTTTTTTTAACAAGGATGTTTCTCGCTTTCTTGATTTATGTTATCGTGATCATCATCTTTTAGGGATGATTTGTATATACTCGCGCAATGTAATAGCAGGTATCCAATGATTATTTTTAAAGTGACAAATATTAATACTCTTGTCTGTTAAATTTGTATTCAAAATTAAAGTTGTAAAAAAAATTAATCAAAATAAAAAAAAAACCTTCAAAAATTAAAGAAAACTAAAAATTAATTAAAATATATCAAAATAAATATTGAATCAAATAGAATAAAATTTTAGAAAATACGGTGACATTAAGTTATAAAAAAAATATTTAGATAAAAAGATATTTCAATTTTAAATATATATAACTTTTTAATAAGTTGTTAAAAAATATTGTTACAAAGAGATGAATCACAAAATGAATGTTTCTATAAAAGTCAATTTTAAATTTCTTAATTTCCAGACTTTCTAAAAATAGAATTGTCCCAAATGTTTTATACTCCCTCCGTCTCATATTAATAGTCCAGTTTATTATTTTGAGACATCTCAAATTAATAGTCCACTTTTAAAAATAGTTAAGAAATGTGGATTAAGTTTACCATATTGATCTCACTTAAAAGTATTATTACAAATAATAAAAAAATTGTAAATTAATTAGTTACGAGAAAAATTATCATTGTGTAAAAAGTAAGAAAAAGAAACTGAAAAAAGTGTTGTTTTTATTAAATTACGTGTTTTTTTATCGGTGGACTATTATTATAAGACGGGGGAGCAATACAGTAAGATAAAGTTAGAGAGATTAGATACTTAATAATAGAGGGGAATCACGTTCCCCTAGGAACAGTGACCCCCTCACATACTCAATTTTTTATTCCTTCACTCCTCACAGATACTCACTATCCTCCTCACACATTTGTGAATAAAAAACACCCACAAAACCCACGTCTCTCATAATCAAACTCATCTCTCACTCATGAGGTTTGATCTAATCAGTGAGATCGGTTTCATCTAATCAGTTTGATTTTATGAAATCGGTTTCATCTAAAGTTTGATCTAAGTTTGATCAACGAAGGGTAATCGCGATTCGCGATGAAACAAAGTAAGTTGATTTGATCAAAGAAAGGGTGGTCACGAAAAACTTGATCTCCGATAGAAAGAAGTCTTATACAAAAAAACAAAGCCGACTATTAATTAAAGGTTCGTTCGTTTTCTGATTTCAGTGTTTTTTTAGTTGAATTACAGTAATAAATTTGGGGTTTTTATTTTGTCTTATACTGAAGACTTATATAAGTAAAAATTAGGGCTTTTAATCTCAGTCAATTTTTTTTATTCACGTGTTGGGTTGTTGATTTTGAGAAAAATAGTTATCCGAAGATGTTTTGTGATCAGCGGATTAAAAGTATAAAGAGCAGATTTAAAGAACCCGTGTTGGTCCAGCTGAAGAAGCTGTCAAAGCTCAGGCAATGATAGTCAAATGATAGTCCTGAAGCAAAAAAGATAAGTTATTAAAATTCATATCATATGTAGCTGGTGCGTTGTTTATAGATTTTGTCTTCGCATTTTTAATGTTCTGTTTGGAGTAATATGTATGCATTTTAAGGGGTTGTTTGGGTCTACATTTTTTTTATATGAAAGTAAGCTTATAAATCATAAGCCCAAAATCAAATAAGCCATAAGTCAACCATGTATGCAGAAAAACAAACCTTAAACAGTTGAACATCCAGATGATGGTTTCTAGACTTACTTCCAACATTAAACAATAAAAGGGGATCGTCACAGAAGACAAAAGAATATAGGGTTCTTTGGATCATTTTTTATGTGCACCATTAATTTTAATCGAAACCCCGTAAATATGTATATGCTTTTATTTTTGTTTATACATAGTGAAGTTTTTTTTCTTAATTGCAGGCAACGTATGCTGCATGAGGTAAATATCATGTTGTGATACCTATTTGTGGTGGTATCCGTTGTAACAGAAACTGATCTTCATGGGAATTTGCCGATCGTTGTTGGCACCCGTCCTTTCGTTGCCGCAATATGCCGGGTAGAAATTGTGATCGTGTCTCATGGTGCAACATTGTATTACGTTTGGATTGTACACATAAATCTCGACATGGGGATGTGGTGTATCTTAGGTGGTAAACACATACCCTCTGTAAGATTATCGAGTGTGGTTGTTTTTTGGGCTACACCATCAGGATTATATTTTTTTGTGATGTCAGGACTTGATAGATGACGGCGGCCCGTATCTGGCGGGGCAACACGACTATGTGTTTGCAGCTATGGCGGGCTGAAACCCCTGTTTACCGATGACGGTAGACTCTTCGTTGCCACCGATTATGGTTGGTAGCATTGGAATTACCTATATTTTGGCATGGCATCCTTATAGTGTTCCGCCCAACATATCTGAGTATGTGGTCATGTACCTTTTGGAAGGTTATGGAAGGCGATGATGATATTATTCGAGCCTCTCTCATCGGATTCGATCGGAAATTAGAATTATGCGTTTCTTGGCGGGGCAAGGTTGGTGTTTATGCAGCCAGAACGTATACATCCACATATCCGATTGCTCACTTATCTGAGCCTCGAACTACCAAAATAGATTCTTCGGTCTATTGGAGCTAGCGTGTGTCGTCGCCTATCGTAATATTAAGGTTTGTAAGCTTTTTCCTTTTTTACATTCTTTTACTTCATATTCATTTTATACTCAATTAATAATAATACATTGTTTGCTTACAAGCTATAAGGATTTAAGTAATTTTGAAGTTTGTTTGTTTGTAGAGACGACATCAAAATTCACTCAAGACTTTTTTCTTATTAGATATCGAAACGAATTCAAACGAGTGTTTGGATAGGATTATTTTAGGTTCGTAATAATATAATGTATTTTCGAAATGCTACCAAGTCCTTTCCCGTTTTCAAATTTGGTTGAGCTAACAAGCTTATTGCCTGGGATTGGAATTTTGGAGCTTTTTTAGGAAACATACGGTTAAGCATGCACATATAAAACACCCACGCATAAAAAACTGTTTCTGATGCTTTTTTTGTTGCTGAAATTTCATGCAGAAAAATGCCTTATAAAAAAACTGTCTCTTTTGAAAGGGCTGTTTGGTTGATATGCATTGTAATTTGGTTGCCTCTTTTCAAAACCCCATCATGCTATGCCATTACTGCATTACCTAGCTGTCAAGTACAACATTCTTGATGCCTCTTTTTTGTGCAGGCACACCCTGGGATCAGCAAGAGCTAGCGGAAAAAAATATGCAGACTAATGGACTCTAAGAAACTATCAGTGGAGGCATACATGTTTTTAATGTAAGCAGTATTTCTTATTTCACATTTACTAAAAAAGCGAATATAATGATTTCTATGCATTCTTACAAATCTGACATATTTTTTATATCTGTTCAGATCGGCAACAGTGGGTCAGATTTGTCTGGAAGTCTTGGTTCAGGTAATCATCCAAATGAAGTGAAAATTACGTCGACACCTTCAAGAAAAGGACGACACTAGGTGTCTCAAAATTTAAAGGTCGGTTTTTTTACAATCTTTTTTGTTAATGGTATTACGTTGCCTAAGTATCATGAATATCATGAACCGAACGACAAAATGGTTATTAAAAAATATGCGCGGGCGACAACTAATTTGGTGGGATGTGGAGATTCAGCGATACACTCGAACGAGTTTTTTGTATTACAGTTGATGAAACAATTTCGTTTTTTTACTATAAATGGGAAAAAGGAAGTTCTTGAACATTTTTTTACAAAAAAGATAAAAGCTATCAGTTCCTACACTTTTTTTCTTAACTTGGGTCACACAAAAAGGCAATATTCAGTCTTGATAAACATTTTTTTTTGTTCAGATGCATTTGAGGAGAAAAGTAAGGTACCAGCAAGTCCTTTGTAGTGCCTGATTCCTACACGTTGTTTCCCTATATATTTCTTTAGTCTTTGCTAAAGCTGTTTTTTAAGCCATTCATGTATTCTATGTCTTTGTTTTTGTATGTACACATTGGTACTTTGTTGTCAATCAATGGATGCTACAAGCCTATCAACAGAGTGGGTGGCGACAGAAGTTGGAATTAGATGAAGAGTGGCGAGTAACAAGTTACGCATTTGCCAAATGGTGCATAATATGTGGCCCATAAGGGGCAAACTCGCTGGATAATAAGTTATCAAGCTCCTCAAAGAAGAAATGGCATTTGGAGATATAACAACAGCCCATGTTACTTGCGGTAGTTTTTTTGTTAGTATTATTACTAAGGGAGCGAGAAATTAAAATCCCCTCTTTTTTTATGCTTTTTATTTCACAAATAAATACAAGCCACTTCTTTTGGGCAGCATCGATTGCTTCTCTTAAACCTAACTGTATGGTACTAGTTTAATATAAACATTGAACACCAGCCCATGTGGATTGAATGGAGTTTATCAAATATTTTGTCACTACCACTCTTTTACAGGAAGTGAGTGTCTGTTTGAGATCATTAGGTGTATATATAGGTAACCAACTTTCGAATTTTAGCTTTGCTTGCACAAGATGTTATCTGTGGTGTTTGTATTAGCTTTTCTTTTCAAAAAACAAATTAGGTTACTCTTTAGGATTTTGAGTTTATGGCTATACGCTTAAGATGAAATGGTTTAGTTAGATGAAATTAATATAGATAGTGACATATGCTTCTTTAAACAGTCTATTATAGCACGTGGTTGTTGAATTTAAAGCACTTTTAAGTATTTGTCAGTATCCAAACTGTTAGCATGTTGACTTTTAGTGGCGTCTTTGGCAAAAGGGAATGATTTTAGATCAAGTTTCTATCTTTTTGGTTTTTTATGGATTTCGAGTTGCATAACGTGATTCTGGAATGGGCAAACTTTGTGGTTGCGATGATGAGGATGCTAATTCGGTCGAGAATTGTTACTATGGAGCGAGATAACTGCAATTTGTACTGTTGTTTTTGTTTGGGATTTTATCTGTCTCAGTAAGGTGTTTCTATACATGGATATGTTATGCAATATGCGTAGTGATTGTGTTTATAGTAGTGGTGAATGAATTGTTAAAAGTCTATATGTCACTTCTTAGGAGGTTCTAGGATGGGGGTCAAGTTTCGGGTTGAAGATGTTGTCGAGTTATGTTACGACAACTCAAATGATGACTGTGTGTCTTGCAAGACTACAATGCGTTGATGCTTTATTGTTAAACTTAGAAGATCCAGAAATGCATAAATATTACACAAAATTATCATGCCTGAATCAACCAAAAAACACACTATAATGGATGGATTTTAGTGGTCGTTTGGATAATTTTTAGGCTGTGTATGAAAGAGATAGCATGGTTGTTTTAAACGGGTGTGTAAATAGTTTTTAGTGAGACTTTTTGGTGACTTTTTGCACTGCTACAACAAAACAGACCCCTCAATGTCGGGTTATGCAGAAAAGGTGCATATGTTTTTTTATTGGCTTTCATGAAGGATAGATCTTATTGTCAGCGTTTATTAATTGTTGCTCAATGACACCATCACCTGCAACTTACATAGTGAAAAGATCTTACTTATTTAGTAATCACAATTTTCTTAAATCCTTGCAGGTGGGCATGGTTAAAATACCAGGAGTTGTTTAGCACGGATATAATTAGCCCATTGAAATGAATGTAGGATAAAAGACGAGAGGACGCACAGTTTGGCTGACACAAGATACAAGAGAGGTTCGCAATCTTTACTTTATCTCCTAATGTTGTGTGATAAACTGTTATTTGGCATTTATGTGAGAAATTAGTGCATGACATAATTACTAATAAATCACTTGGCAATTTATAGTCACTTGGTGATTTACAGTCATATCGGCTCTCTAAGGATCATATGTCTTTACAGTTGATGCCATTTTGGACAGAGAGCGGTGTTCATGTAAACAAGTTCTTTTCACATAGAAATGACTTTTTTTTTCAAATTTTATAGCATTTTGTATGAATTTGATTCCAGAATTGTGTGAATAATAGGACATGAAAATGTCTTTGCTTTGAAGTGTATACATATCATACTAATTTTGTTTCCAAGCTATCTTAAAATTTGTTTTTACTGTTAATCGATTTCAAACACCGCAGCGAAACGCGGGTTTAAAACCTACAGTTACGTATCGTACCTTATGTCACTACGTTTGCTTCAACTTTACAGAAACACACTTTTGTAACAAAGCTTGCGCTTCGCCGCGGCGAAGCGCGGACACAAACCTACATAATGTATGACTTTCAAATTATAAAATTGCTTCCAAAGCGTCTTTTGACCAAATAAATTGTGTTTGGTATATGGTAAAAGGTGTATAATTTTAGCTTAGGGTATTCTTGAACAAAGTTTAAAGATGCTAATAGAATAGTATCCACTACTTACAGTACAACTAAAACCAACTCAAAATTAGTTAAACACAGATTTTGATCATCATATCATCCCTCTTATTAAATCCTGCACTAGCCATAACCGACATTATAAAAACTAAAAGGATATAATGCAATGGACTTTGAAATACTGGCTAGTGACTTAAAAAAAATATTACCTCCTTCTCAATATTATTGTACACTATTCTATTTTGGGTTGTCCCAAAATTATTGTCCACTTTCAAAACTTTCAAAATTAGATAGAGAATTTTGTTTGAGTTTACCATATTACTCTCACTTGAGGTTATTATTACAAACAATAAATAAGTATAAAATTAATTGGTTAAGGGTAAAATTGTCATTCTGCAAAAAGTAAGAGAGCAAAAACTGAAAATGTGATGTTTTTCTAAAACTATTTGTTTTTTGTCTATTGACAATAATTTTAGGACGGAGGTAGTATCATTTTACTATTGCCGATATCAACAACGAGAAAAAACTATCAAATGGAAATAACAACTAGTTATGGCTTTTGTTGGGCCCAGACAACACCCTAAGTGATTAGCATGTTATTTATGTAATGCGTCGACTAGGGCTGCAAACGAGTCGAGCCGAGCCCGAGCTCAACAGGGCTCGGGCTCGGCTCGAAACATAAAATAATGGGCTCGAGCTCGGCTCGATAGCTCGTCGAGCTTTTACCTTCAAAGCTTGAGCTCGGCTCGATTAGGATTCGAGCAAAGCTCGAGCTTAGCTTGAAAAGCTCGAAATTACATATACGAAACAAATATATCATTATCGTTTACACACCACCACAAATTCTATGTATGTACTAAACTATGATAACGACTATTAATAAATTATTTAAGTTTTGATATAGTTACTCTTCATAATAAGGCTAATACTTAAATGAACGTTTTCGTACTTATATAAAAATATATTTATACTAAGGCTCGAAAAAGCTCGATAAGGGCTCGAGCCTAGCTATCTAAAGCTCGAGCTCGGCTCATTATATGTTTCGAGCCATACTATTGGGCTTGGGCTTGGGCTCGGGCTTGAGCTCGATAAAAGCTCGGCTCGATCGAGTCGAGCTTGAGCTCGAGCTCGAATAGCTCGATAAAAGCTCGGCTCGTTTGCACCCCTAGCGTCGACGGATATCAATTCACTACCTTTTTAATTAAATTAATAATTACGTATAAAAAGTTCGAATTTAAAATAAATAAAACCCATTAAAAATGATAAAAAAATTTGTATAAAATATATTAAAATAGATATTGAAATATTATAAAAATAAATAGATTAATGCATATTTTGTTTTTAAAATAAAAGTGATTTTTTAATACACTGTTACAAAAGTTATTATAAAAATATAGAGGGTTAAAAATCATACTCTTTAGGTTTGGAATTAAAATTATTTAATGGTTAAGATTTGCTCTGTTGATCTTCATTTTTAGTTTATAATTTTATTTGAAGTTAGGATAAAGATATACACTTTTTATATATAGATATTAGTTTTAATGTCCGTGCACGCATGTGACTTGAACATAGAGGATAAATTAAGCAATAATTTCGTTATTGCGATCTTATGTATATTACTAGACGAATACCCGCGCATATCTGCGGGAAGCTTAGCGGCAAATTAACGATATAACAAATGTGTAGCAACATATAATTAACGATATGTGATATCGTGATCTGTGTTTTCGATATGTGTTTTCGTGAAAGATCAAAATGAAATTGAAAAAGCCGGTAGCGATATATGGTTAACATGTATCAAATGATATATATACATTCATTTAATGAAACTTAAAGTGATACATTACACCAATAACGAGATAAAATAGACTTTTATGATTTCGGATATTTACAAAAATAATTATTGTCATTGCCTGTCGTTGCAAAATTCATCCCTAAATGCTGATAGCTTTAAATAATGATAGTCTAACAAAATTAAAAAAAAAAAGCCGTTGTCGTTAATTATAAGTGGAAAAATCACCCCAAGCTTTTCTTTTATTTATAAATGAAAAATTGCGATTAGTTATATGACAAGATTTGCTACTCGCTTTGCTGCGCGTTTGTATAGCTGAATATAACATTTTTATTAGAAAAATGTATTTGGCGCTATGTGTTATAAGTCCGGGACCTTATTACATGGATACAGATCGCGTCTTTGTTAAAATGCTTACAAATTAGGTGCAAAAACCTACCAAGTTAAATTGTATTCCTATTCAAATTATCTGTATCAAAGAAAAGTAACTAAATGAAATTTAATACAGTATTACAATAGCTATTAGATAATGACAACCTGCGTAGAACTATATTCTGTTTACTACTGGAGTAGGGTCTTAAAATCAATTCGTGACTGCCAAAGCCAATAGGATACGAATTAACAACACCTCATTGGCTTGTTGCGAACTACTTCTGACTTGTTGCAAACTTGGTTCAATATGAAGTCATCATCATCTTTTGCTATTGTGCCCCCATGTGCTGCATAATACAGAATTAACCGGAATAGATATGAAATGCGGCACTCATCAAGAACCTGATAATGTGTAGTAGTCATAGCGTCATATATTTTGGTTGTTGTATAATTCTTTGAATTTCGTTGGAAACCTATGTTAGTAATTCAATACGTGCAATGAAACAATTTATAAGTGTATTTTAAAACATGTAAATAAGAAACATAAGTTTTGCCATTTTGATGGAACATACATATACACCTCCCACCTTGTTAGATTCTTATCGGTTGCGGACTTTATTCAGCTCTTGCAACACTGAGTCTTCCATCTGACACTAATCCAGCTATACCGTGTATGAAATAACATCAATTAAAACATCTTGGGGGATGCTTTAAGATGTGCAAATCTTACTAATTCATTCTAAGTTTAGTATTGTACAAAACTTCGAGACATCTCATAAACACTTATTTTAAACATTAAAACCTCACAATGTACACCTAAAGACAAGAACTTGAAACATACAGATTTGATTCCCCCTTAACAGGGACGGAGGCACGTTGAAGGTTGGTTGGCCAAGGCCCACCCCAAACCTTTTGCAAGAAGTATTAATATGGTAGTTTTGTCTTAAAGTTAAATGTGATTATATTGTAAGTAATTAGGCCTGGCCCACCTAACTCTTTTTGATAGTCTCATATTTGCTTATAGCAGTTACATGAAGAGTTATAAAGCAGATGAAATTAATATACAATTTGTTTATAGGTACTCAGAACTTATTAACTGATACATAAAGCATATATTTATTTATACCAAACTCGTTAGTTTAGACTTTAGAGTAGCTAACAGTTATCCATATAAACAAATTTATCATCATTTTTCATTAATTTCATTATCCTTTAACTCTTTTCTACATTTATTTATGTGTAAAAAAATTTCAGCCCACCCTAAAAATGAATCCTAGCTCCGTCACTGCCCCTTAATATCTGTTGTACCTTTCAACCTCATGAGACACCTTCATCTTAGCAACCACAATGCTCAACCACCAACTCCGCTGCTTCATTGCTACGACCACCCCAATGATCTAGACACCTAAACTCACCACTGTCAAACACCAATCGACATCGACACACCCTGCACGGCACTGAAGAGAGTAATTGGTGGCCGAAATTATTTTTAGTGGTGGTGACTGAATCGATGGAAAGAGGCTTCGCCTCATTTTTTTCAACTGCGAAGACTGGTGGAATTTGATGTGACATAGAAGTTACATTTTTCCAAAAGATTAAGATGTCATTCTTTTAGATAGTAAAACCACTACATTTGATAACATGTTCCATGACATTCATGAAGATTCAGAAAAATAGTGATGCAAAATTAATATTGAACATACGGATAGGGAAGGTATGAACATATAAATAGGAAATGTTGCACAAGATCGTATCAAATGTACCATCTACTTTGACTTTGAAATTATGGCAGTCAAAATCGCTTGAAAATTTCTAAACACAAAACAATGGACAAAACCGTTAAATTATTCAAAATTATTAACCCCATCGTTATAGTAAAGTTCAAGCTGATTACATTATTCATGATTGTTAATGCAAGTGATGCCTAAAAACATTATTAGTGTTAACTAATCTTTATTAGTTTTGATCACAACAAACCATACAACACATTTAGTGTAAAACACAAAACAAATTATTTAACTAACACTATCATCAAGGTAATAATCATATCACTAACCTTTCTTAATCATACTTAGTGATCATCAAAATGATTATCCTTAAAACTCACTTTTGTTAATATGACAAAAGACTTTTTAATAAACTTTCTTTTTTAGAAAATGTTTTATTAAAATGGAAAATGAAAATTTGAAAATAGTATATTCCATATGCTATTAGAATATCCTTTGAAGGCTTCAAATACCTTAGATATTCCTACCCCACTAAAAGACAAAAAACGGAGCGTACTCTAGGGGCGGAACCTTAAGTAGCTAGGTGGTTCCTTAGCGATATGGAACCGCCGGGCTAGATAAGGTACCGCGCCTAGATAGCCGTTATATATCTGTTATACTTTGTCTCCTTTAAATAGTGGGTCAAATCTCATTTTCCAACAAGCCTCTTGGACGTTTTTCTCAGCCCCCTTTCTATTTTCTATAGCATAATCATTAGTAAATGATCACTTAAAGTGTTATGGATGTTTACATATGATTATCCTCTTGATCCCCTCATTTACCTTGTCCAATGAGAAGATCACTCACTCACTAGTGTTGTGATAAAGATGAATCTATGAGCTAGTCATATTCATCATGATACCCTTTTTGTTTTAGGTCAATCCATTGTATTTATGAATACTTGGACTAGTTGTGTTCATCCAACTTATTTGTGGATACTTCGATTTGTTGTGTACATCCATTGCATATGTGTTTGCTTGGATTTGTGTTGTGTAAATCCAAGCTACATGTGTGTACTTAGATAAGTCTAGTTGAGTTGTAATAGATTTGATTAGTAGTTCTCACTAAACTATAAAGTGATGTGATTGTGTCTTGTGAGTTCTCACTAAACTTGAAAGTGATTAGTAGTTGTGTTGTGTGAAGTTCTCACTTAGCTTCAAAGTGAAGAGTCGTGAAGATTGGTTCTAGCTTTGGATTAGAACTCGACATCTAGCCTTGTGTCGTAAAATGGTGAAGTAGGCAACGTCGTGAAGATTGGTTCTACCTTAAGATTAGAACTCGACATCTAGCCTTGTGTCGTTAAATTATGAAGTAGGCAACGTTGTGTAGATTGGTCCTAGCTAAAGATTATGTCTCGACATTTAGCTTAGTGTCGGAAAATAATGTAAGCGACGATGTAAGGTTTTCTCCGCCAAGAAGGGAGCTTGTGGATATAGTGGAAATCTCGAGTAGGTGTACTCGAGGAGTGGAGTAGAAACGAGGATAGAGCCTCGTTGTCGAACCACTATAAATCTTGGTGTCTTCCCACTAGGTTGTCTCCTTCCTTTCTCTTTACTTATTTCATTATCATTACACTTACCTATTATCTTTGCTAGTGCATTTGAATTGAACCTAATCATTATGCAACTTAGCTTCAAGCAAAAGATAGTTTTGATACAAACCAAATTGAAAGTAATTTTAATTTGGTTGCCAATCAAAGAGAAACTATTCAACCCCCCCCCCCCCCCCCCCCCCTTCTAGTTTCTACAATTAGTATCAGAGTGATGGTCACTCAAGATTTTAAAGTATATTGTACTTTGAAACTTGGATCGATCCATTGTCTCCTCAAACTAGAAGGTCGAGTTTTCCTAAAGTTTCTCTTTGGTCAAAACTATTTTGTTTTTGAAAAATAGGTCTTTTAATTGATAATATTGCATCCCACTTAAGATTATTAGTCTTTATGCATTTTAGATCTACTCTTGAAATGTATCTACTAGTTTGCATCTTGCTTTGTGTAGGTACTCATGAAGATCAATCACTAAATTGGTTGTGGATTGAGTTACTTGCACTTGTAGAAGACTCATCTTCATTGATCTTTAACATCTTTGAATGATGATACCAAGATGATTGGGAATGATACTAGTACTTGAAGACTTAGTACTCATCATAGTCATTGTTGGGCATAGCATTGATTCTTTAATGGATTGCTCTTTGTGGCGAAGGTACGCTTTTGTTCTTCTACACGCCCTTTGATCATTCTTTTGATCATTACTTGACTATGTGCTTGTTCTTGGCATCCTTGCCTTGAAATTTGTTTGTGATTTGTGATTCTTTTCTTTTATCCTCTTAAACCGTCATTGCTTGGATACTTGACTCACTATGGTGATGTAGAGTGAGTTAGTAGTAGCTTAAAGTATCAAGCATGATTTCTATGGTTTGCACCCATACGGTTAGTAGGCCCTTTGTGGGAGAGAAAGTCAATTAATACCTTGCTCATATTTTGGTTTAGACTAAGACTATTATTAAAAGTGACCTTAGTCTATACTTGAATAATTGCTTTGTGTTTATTCATTACCAAAGCGGTTTAACGTTTCGCCAGAAAGGCACGTCTTAAACCTCTATATATGCCACAAGCTCTTCGTTGCCACTATTTGAAGATTGTCATTAATCCCTTGAGCATTGGTCCTAGTCTTGATTCACTTCCCTTGACTTCTCTCCACTTTGCCGTTTTGCTACGAGTAGTCGTTTGTCCATTTCGGTTCTTTTCGATCTTGATTCAACTCGTAATCCTTCATTAAAGCATATTGCCTAGTGTTATGATGATTGATGAGATGGCATTTATACATGATCTCATCGTTCTTTTCGGGCTTTAAATACATAAAAATGTCATAAAATACCATATATATGCTTGTGTTTGTTTACTTGTGTATTTTAGGTATGGATATCGTGAAAAAGACAAAAGATCATAAGAAACACAGAAAAACGGACACGAGAAACGAAGCCGTACAAAGAACCGGGCCCTAGATCATGAATTATCCAACATTTACCCTTGAAGACTTGAAGATATGCAAGATTGATCATCAAACAATAAAGAAATGACACTTAAAACCCTTGTGAATTCATAATTACAAGTTTGGTCCCTTAAGTTTGTCAAAATTGCAAAAAGGTCCTTCAACTTTGAAGAAATGACAAGATTAGCCCCTCATCAAATCTAATTTGTCAATTATGGTCCCTCATGGAGTCAAAGTTACATTTAAGACCTTTGAAGATCAACAAAATCCAAAATCAGTCCCTCAATTATGGAAAAATGGCAAAAACAACCCTTGAAACACTTTTGCCAAAGTTTTGGGGCAAAAGTGTGAAAACCATAACTTCTATAACAAAGGGATGCGTTTATTTGGGCTGAAATACTTGTTATACAACTTTTCCCAAAAACAAAGGACCAAAAGTGCCAAGCTGAAACTTCAAACTCCTAAACACGCGGGTAACACTTACTGTTGAGATTTTACCATGAAGAACACCCCTTTTTACCCAGGATTAAAAAGAAGAAAACAAAGGGGAAAGTGAAATTGGTTGTTCCCACGTGTAATTCACACCATGTCAATCACATCCCAAACCAAAAACCTCAATCCCCACTACCAGAATGATACCCCACTCCCACTCACATGACGACACGTGGCATTTGATCATGACATGACAAGATCAACGAACCAAAGCTTTTCCTTTGTCACCAAGCACTAAACAAACGTCCCTGATTCACCCAAAACAGCTGGCAACACACCTAGAAGATTCTGCAAGGACAAATGGGGAATTTCACTTCTAGGGTTTGTGAATAGTGTTATCTTGGTATTTGCCTATAAAAGGAGACCTCAACATGTGAGAGTCCCTTTGTTCCAGTTTTAGGCTATCAATCTTTGTAATCCCTTTTTAAGTTAATAAAATTTGATTTTCAGAAATTTGAGAAATCTCTTTTATGTTTTGTTAAAAGTTGGTGTTAGAATAGCCTAAATCTGAGTTCCACTTATACGTTTGAAGGTTTTTGAGACAAGGTTTTAATCCATAAGACTTGTGTTTCAAAAATCAGAAAGTGTTTGATATTTGTTCATCACTTTGGTTTGTTCTTCTTAGCAGGTACATTGGAAGCTGGTACTTGTTCTGCTAGTACCTCAACTCAAACAATCCAGGGCCTGGATGTAGGTCTTGGAGGTTTGCACCATTCTCCTTTTTCAATTTTCTCTTTATTTTCTGAATTTTGGTGATATTGCATGATTGTTCTTGAATCTGTGTTATTGTTGTTGAATCTTGTTTGTCTGTGTTGGTTTGATGTTAATGAGTTGTTATTGACTTGATTTGTGGGTTAAATCTGGACAATCCTTTGAAAATGTGTCAAAAACATATTATTAAGGGGTGTTTGGGTTAACTGCATAAGCAGGTTTTGAGGCTTATTGAGTAGGTGTTTTGTGTTGTTATCTGTTGGTACTTGTCTATCTGGTATACTTGGTCATTTGTATGCAGGTTTGGTGGTTTGAAACACCCAAATACATAAAAGGGCTATAAAATCTTTGTTACTTGATAAAATTGGCTATAGTTTAAGGGACACCTAGATCAAATCATAGACTAGGGTTAACAAGTGATTAAACTAGGTTAATAACATCAGGGAAGTAGGATTTGAGGCTTGAAATTGGATCTGTGGTCAATTAGATCAGCAAACTGTGCTTGTGTTCTTGACATTCATATCAGTAACTATAATCTGCTTATATCTTGTTCCATATCTTGTTTCAGTGCTTGATTTAAGTTTGTTTGTGCTTATTCATAGTTTATATAGCTTGTGTATGCATCTGGTTGAATTTGGAGTGCTTATTCATGCTTAAAACTGCTTAAGTGTTCATAACTGCTTATTATCCAAGTCTATGCAATATCTATGGACTGTTTGATTAATCTGGGCTTATTGTGTGAACCAAATTGTGATTTCTTTGTTGATATTGACTCCTTGTGATTCAATGATCACAAGGGTGCCCTTGTTTCCAATTGAATCCAACTAAATCTCTCTAAAAAGCTTGGTCAAATAGTCAAAGCAGTGGGAACTCCTTTCCCCTGCTGCTAGCCACTGCTAGTGTATTTTGGGTTTCAGCTTATCAATAAGCTATAATAGCTTATTTTAACCAGCAACAACTTGGATTTTGTAATAGGTGCTCATTATTTGACCCATTTGTTCATACTGGAGCAATTGGTGTGTTGACTTTAGGGTTTGACTAGAAAACCAACTTAATTGACTTTTTCATAAGTGCTTATTGGTTCATTCTGGCTTATTGGTGTTGCTTATTGGAATTTTGTTGATTGATTTGGCTTATTGAGTTCATTTGTGACATTTTGCAAGTTGAATCAAGTCCTGGGGTGCCCTAAATCTCAAACCCGACTATTTTGTCGTTTTGTAGATTTGTACTTTGCTTATTTCTGGCTTATTGAGTGAGATTTTTCAAAATTTCTTTTTACAGATTTCTTAAGCATCCCAAAAGAAGGTTGTGTGTCAAATTAGAGCTTATGGCATTAGCTTATTGCTTAATGAGCTTAATGGCCCAATAAGGATAAGCTGTTTGCTTAATAAGCTGTGATAAGCTCACTTTTAGCTTTTGGGCCTTTAGAGTTTTGTGTTTAGAATTAAATTTTGAGTCAGATTAGGCTTTTCCAAGTCAATTGGGCCAAGTTTGACTTTTTGGGCTAAAAATCCCATTAGTGTTGACTGTTTTTGGTTTTGGCCCATTTGAGGGCCCAATAGGGGTATTCTGGTCATTTCACTTTCATTTTCTGTTTATTTAGGTTAAAATAAACTAGTTTGCAAGTCTTTAGAATTTTTTATAATTTTTGGATTTTTAATATTATTTTAATATTATTTTTCAAATTTCACATTTTTGCACTTTTTACATTTTTCTTAGCTTAAATACGTTAAAATAGGAATTTTGCAACTTTTAGATTAATTTTATCATCTTTAGATTAGTTTTTATAATTATTTTAAGTTTTAATAGTTTTTAAATCATTTTAAATAGTTTTGGTTAGTTTAAAAATTTCTAAAAATAGTTTTTAATCTTTTTAGGTCATTTTAGAGGTTTACCAATTGAAAAATCTTTATTTGGGCTTTTTGATAATTAATTTGATTTTTAGGGCTTTAATTAGCATTTTAAAATTGAATATTTAATTAATTTAAAGGTTTGAAAAAGTTTTGATCATTGGTAAACTCTTAGTTTATTTATTTTGATTTTTGGTGAATTTTTGGTAATTTTTGGAATTAATTTTTATTTTAACTTATTTTACGGTTTTACGTTAAGTCGCTGTAGTAATTAATTTCACGTCTTCGTCATCCTCTTTTCTCATTCCCTTCTAACCAATATTAATCTCAAACCTTGCTACATTTTAGTCACACACATATACCTCCTTGGGAAACGAACTTTGAACTTCACTTAGGGTCATTTGTACACGGTTTTCCTAAACCGTCGTATTTAATACTTTCCCTATTTTGGTACTCTTTTCCTAAAGGGTACACAAAAACTCTACAATCATTTTGGCGCCGCTGCCGGGGAGGTGTGTCGTGATTAATTTGTCTTGTTGTTTTTAATATTAACCATAAATAGTATTTGTATTAGTAGAACTCTACTAATACGTATTATCGGTTTTATTGGTTTTTCTTGTGAAATTATTATTACTATATTGTATTAAGTATCACAATCAATACAAAGTATCTCCAAAAGTGTGAAAACACAACCTTAATTGGGATTTGATCTCCTAATTATTGTATTCGAATCTCAAACAAAAAGAAAAAGGCAAAAATAGATAAATACTTTCGTGAAGCTCGATTTTGAAAAATACGAACTATAAGGTGGGTATAAGGCGGGTATTATAAAATATACCCTAAGGAAAAGGCTCTTAAGTGCCTCGCGCCGCCTCGTTTCCCCGCTTGCTTGTGAGTATTTTGAGATTGAAGGCTAATCGAGGGTTTTTCCACCCAAAGTATTATTACGTATAATATATTTTCTTGGTTTTCTTTGTGATTAAACCCTCTTGAACAATTTGGTTTTCACCAAAGTTCTAAAGTCATTCGAAGGCGTTCACTCCACGTGATCGTTTTCATTCCTTTGAGGCTTCTTTAATCAAGAGTTTGATTCGAAGAGAGATTTGGTAGATTGTTGTCTACGAAGATACACCAAAATAAAAAAAAATAAAAAACAATCAAAAACACAAAAAAATTGAAAATTCACAAAACACCCAAAAAGAATCTTCTTTGCTCACCTCCCATTCTTCGTGAAGTTTATGATCACTCGTAATCAAGCAAAACGAGCTCGTAAACGTTTTCAAAAGCAAGCCAATCAAGAGACGTTGATTGAATAACAAACTCCAATTGTTGAACCTATTGTAGAACAAGAAGTCGTCATGGCTAATCGTACTATGATGGAGTTGCTACAAGCACCCACCGAGGGTTTTGGAGAGGCCATTGTGATTCCCGCTATCCTTGCGGAGAATTTCGAGATTAAGACGGGTTTAATGTCGATGTTGCAAGCTAATAAGTTTAGAGGTCATGAGAAAGACAACCCGCATTATCACATTAGGAATTTTAATCGTCTCACCGCTACTAGCAAGTTTAAGGATGTTCCACATGACGCCAATAAGATGATGTTGTTTCCATACTCGTTAGATGGACCCGCTAAAATTTGGCTTGAGAAAGAACCGCCAAATTCAATTTTGACATGGGGTGATCTCGTTTCTAAATTTGTGAACAAATTTTTTCCACCATCTAAAACAACACATTTGAAAAATGAGATTTCAAGATTTGTGCAAAGAAATAATGAAAGTTTTTCAATGGCATGGGAACACTTTAAAGAAATGTTACATGAATGTCCACACCATGATTTTTCGGAATTGCATCAAATTGATACTTTTTATAATGGGCTTAATGATCATGAACGAGATTACTTGAATGCCGCCGCGGGTGGTAATTTTTTGTGCAAAACGACCGATGAAGCTTTAAAGATTATCGAGAATAGATCTAAGGTTTATAGCCCTCTTAACACACCGAGTGTTGCCAATTTGGGTTCGTCATCGTCGTCATCGTCTCGTAGCATTAATGCCTTACATGATGAAGCTAATGAGGAAAATCGGTTTTTCGATAGATTTGCTAATCTTATGACTCATTGGAAAGCTCAAGAAGCTTCAAATTCCGCTTCGGTTAAAGCGGTTGCTAAGAGTTGTTTGTCTTGTGGTGGAGCTCATGATCTTTACGAGTGCATTACCGCGGATGGTAACACTTCGAGTGCTTATGTAGCAACGGGAACTTACAACCAAAACGGCAAAGGTTCCCGCCCAAATCAAGCTCCACCAAATCAAAATGCTAATAACTATCGAAACAACAACCAAGGTGGTAATTATCAAGGCAACTCAAGTAACTACAACAAAGGGAATTATCAAAGTGCGAATGGACAAGTCACTAATCAAAACCAAAACCGTGATTTTCAAAACACTACACAAGGTTTTCAAAATTCTCACACTAAAAATCTTCAAGGAGAATTTTTGGATTATGCTAAAGCAAATGATGCTAAGTTTGATAACATGCAACGTGAGATGATTAGCTTAAGATCCGAGTTGAAAACGAGCTTAAAAACGAACTTGCTAATGAACTTAAAACTCATGCAAATAAAATGGAAGGAAATGTTCAACGTCTTCAACAAAACCAACAAAAGAAGGAACAAGGACAACATGAGATTAAGCAAGAATTGTTAAAAGCGGATGCTAGGCAATCAAAATTTGAGGACCGAATGGCTAAAATGTTTAAAGCAATCATGTGTAAACCCTCTTCCTCAGGTGGTATTCCTAGTAATACCATTGCAAACCCTAAGGGAGAAATGAAGCTTATTACTACACGAAGTGGTAAAACTTTCAAGGAACCAATCTCTCGTCCAAGTACTTCTACGGAGAAGGAAATCGAGAAAGATCCCGAGGTGGTGGTCGAAAAGGAGCACATTACAATCCCACGAAGTATCGCTCATACCACACCTACGGTTGAACCAATACCAATTGTGGAACCCGAGATTCCAAGGCCGTTTCCTAATGTCCAACCCACACCACCCTTACCTTACCCTTCGAGACGAAACAAAGAGAAATTACAAGAACGTAACAAACAACAAATCGAGCTTTTTATAAAAATGTTTCAACAAGAGCATTTTGATGTGAGTTTAGCTGACGCGTTGTTATATATGCCTCGTTTCGCTTCCACTTTTAAAAGTATGATGAGCGATAAGGAAAAGCTTTCAAAGCTTGCTAATTGTTCTTCGGTTTATCTTAACCGCATACCGGAAAAGGTTGGTGACCCCGGAAAGTTTCTCATTCCTTGTGACATACAAGATATGAAAGAATGCCTCGCCTTGGCCGATCTTGGTGCTAGCATTAATTTGATGCCATTTTCCATTTGGAAATCGCTTTCGCTTCCGGCTCTTATTCCTTCGAACATGTCTATCGAGATGGCCGATCATTCTACGATTTTAGCATGTGGAGTAGCCGAAGATGTTTTCGTGAAAGTGGGGAAGTTACTATCCCGTTGATTTTATAGTAGTTGACATCCCCGCGGATCCTCAAGTTCCTCTAATTTTAGGACGTTCATTTTTAGACACCTCGAGATCGCTTATCGACGTTCATGCAAGAACTATCACTTTGAGATTCAACGAAGAGGAACTTGTTATAAACGCTACTCAAAACTCGAAACCTTCTCATGTTTATGCAATCGCTACCATCAATCACATTGAAATAGTTGATGTGGTTTGCGATGAGTTCTCACAAGAAGTGTTAGGTTTTTCTGATAGCTCGTCAAGTGGCAATCCCACTATTTTGGATCCGATTCTTGCTAATTCTACACCAAATCTCACTCCATTCCAAGGAGGCGATTTCACTTCAAATGAAATCGACAATGAAGATGAGGTGTTGATTAGTGATGATACTTCTACTCCACCATTTCTTCCGCCGATGGAAGTTATGAGTGTTGAACCAAAATCTTCAATCGAGGAACCACCTATCCTTGAATTGAAAGATCTTCCTTCTCACCTTGAATACGCATTCTTGGAAGGTGATGACAAGTTGCCGGTTATTATTGCAAGAGGTCTTGCTAATGATGAAAAAACCGAGCTCTTGAAAGTTCTTAAAGCTCATAAAGGGGCAATTGCGTGGAAAATTTCCAACATTAAGGGTATTGACCCAAAATTTTGTACTCACAAGATTTTAATGGAGGAGGACTACAAACCCGCAATTCAAATTCGAAGAAGGGTGAATCCCAAAATTCACGATGTCATTAAAAAGGAAGTTTTGAAACTCCTTGACGCGGGAATGATTTATCCTATCTCCGATAGCCCATGGGTGAGCCCAATCCATTGTGTCCCTAAAAAGGGAGGAATGACCGTTGTGCCTAATGAAAACAACGAGTTAATTCCCACTCGTGTTGTGACCGGTTGGAGGGGTGTATTGACTACCGAAAGTTAAATGACGCCACTCGTAAAGACCACTTTCCTTTGCCCTTCATGGACCAAATGTTGGAGCTACTCGCGGGAAATAAATTCTATTGCTTTTTAGATGGTTTTTCCGGTTACTTTCAAATCCCTATCGACCCTCGTGATCAAGAGAAGACTATGTTTACGTGTCCTTATGGAACGTTTGTTTATCGTAGGATGCCTTTCGGACTTTGTAATACACCAGGTACGTTTCAACGGTGTATGATGGCAATTTTTCACGATATGATCGAGAAGTCGATGGAAGTGTTTATGGATGACTTCTCGGTGTTTGGCAATTCGTTCACGTCGTGTTTATCTAATCTCGAGCAATATGTTAAAACGTTGTGAAGAAACCAATCTTGTGTTTAATTGGGAAAAATGTCATTTTATGTGTAAACAAGGAATCGTCTTAGGACATAAGGTGTCGAAAGCGGGGATTGAGGTCGATAAAGCTAAGGTAGACGTCATCGCCAAGTTACCTCATCCCAAAATCGTTAAGGGAGTTAGGAGTTTCCTAGGCCACGCGGGCTTTTATCGTCGTTTCATCAAAGACTTTTCGAAAATCTCTCGACCTATGACACACCTTCTCGAGAAGGATGCTCCTTTTAACTTCAATGAGGATTGTGTTAGAGCTTTCGAAACTCTCAAAAGGAAACTTACCGAAGCTCCCATTCTTGTTGCTCCTAATTAGGAATTACCCTTTGAAATCATGTGCGATGCAAGTGATTATGCTATAGGGGCCGTCTTAGGGCAACATTATGACAAGCATTACAGTCCTATCCACTATGCTAGTAAGACGATGACTGAGGCTCAATTAAAGTACACCACAACGGAAAAGGAATTCCTTGCCGTGGTCTATGCTTTTGAGAAATTCCGACCTTATCTCGTCTTAACTAAAAGCATTGTGTATACCGACCATTCGGCTATCAAGTATCTCTTAGCTAAGCAAGATGCTAAGCCAAGATTGCTTCGTTGGATGCTCCTCCTCCAAGAATTTGATGTCACCGTGCTTGACAAAAAAGGAGCCGAGAATCTAGCGGCTGATCATCTCTCTCGTCTAGAAGATCCTCACAAAGATGTTTTTGAGAACAAGGAAATCACCGAAACATTTCCTCTCGAGACTCTCGGTGTAGTGAATTCAAAAGACACCACCCCATGGTTTGCCGACATTGCAAATTACCATGCGGGGAATTTCATAATCAAGGGTATGACGACACAACAAAAGCAAAAATTCTTTCGTGACGTCAAGTTCTATTTTTGGAACGACCCTTATCTCTTTCGGGTTTGTGCGGATCAACTCGTTCGAAGTTGTGTTTTTGGTGCCAAAGCTTCTAATATCCTTAGAGCTTGTCACGAGCGGCCCACGGGTGGTCACCACGGTGCTAATCTCACGGATAAGAAAGTGTTCGATGCCGGCTTCTTTTGGCCTTCTATCTATCGTGATGCACACGCACTTGTAAAGTCGTGTGATTCGTGCCAACGTCAAGGAAAATCGTCTCAACGTGATGAAATGCCACAAAACATAATTCAAGTGTGTGAGATTTTCGACATTTGGGGAATAGACTTTATGGGGCCGTTCCCATCGTCTCATGGTAACAAGTATATCCTCGTCGCGGTGGACTACCTTTCTAAGTGGGTGGAGGCTAAGGCTTTACCTACTAATGATGCTCGTGTGGTAGTGAAGTTTTTAAAGCAACTATTCTCTCGGTTCGGAACCCCTCGTGCTATTATAAGCGATCGTGGAACCCATTTTTGTAATGACCAATTCGAGAAGGTCTTAAAGAAATATGGAGTTACTCATCGTCTTTCTACGGCTTATCACCCGCAAACGAGTGGGCAAGTCGAGGTTTCGAACCGAGCTTTAAAGAGGATTTTAGCAAGGTCGATTGGAGAAAACCGTGCTTCACGGTCTGACAAACTCGATGACGCTTTATGGGCCTTTAGGACCGCTTATAAGACACCTATCGGTTGCACTCCTTATAAGTTAGTCTATGGGAAGAATTGTCATTTGCCCATTGAATTGGAGCACAAGGCATATTGGGCCCTTAAGCATGCAAACTTTGACTTGAAGACCGCGGGAGATCACCGGAAAATACAATTGAATGAATTGGATGAATTAAGAGACAATGCTTATGAAAATTCATTGATTTTCAAAGAAAAGACTAAAAAGTTTCATGATTCAAAGATTAAAAACCGGGTTTTTAACGATGGTGATCAAGTGTTACTTTTTAACTCTAGACTTAAGATATTTTCCGGGAAATTGAAATCTCGTTGGTCGGGTCCTTTCACCGTTACACAAGTGTTTCCTTATGGGACCATCGAGCTAGCTCAAGATGATGGTCCTAACTTCAAGGTGAATGGACATAGGCTTAAGCACTACTTTGGTGGGGAAATTCCTTCAATGGTTGACCTCGACCAAGTCACCTTCCCCAATGATAATTAGCATTGAGGGGATCGAGTCGAGCTCATGACTCGGTAATAAAAAACGAGGTGCCTCGTGGGGGAGATCCCATGCTTATCCTTTTATGCTTTCTAATAACTAATTAGAGGGGATTTGTGCCCTTCCAACTCGTTGTCTCGTGGTTGTTTGTGATTGTGTTATCTAGATCATCATCATCTACGATTGAAGACTCTCGTGTTCGTTTACGTGAGCCTCCATCGTTTGCTTGAAGAAGTTTTTCACGAATCCATGACATATCCTTTATTGTTCTAACAATTATCTTTTAGCATAATTAATAAACGGCTTTAGATATATTGTTGATCACCCTTTCCATGCTAGATCCTAAGCATTCGACTCTTCGTCTCTAGTATGGGGGTGCTCCACCTTTAGACTCGAAACATTGAGGACAATGTTTACTTTTAGTATGGGGGGTGAATAGATACTTGCTTTGCTACGCCCTCACGTTTTCCAACTTTCAATGTTTTGTTTTGTTGCTAATAAGGCTAAAGATGGCCAAATTTTAAAAATTTTCTTAGTTTTCATAAGTGTTTTTAAGACACGAATGTATATTTTCAGATGGGTAGAATAAGAGCTAATTTTCGACTTGATGGGCATTTGGAGCCATTTACATTCCTTAACCCGCTCAATTCAAGTTTTGCTAGACTTTTATATAGGGAGCTTTAAAACGCGAAAGTCTTAGCTCATTCGGGTTAAGAACAAGAACTTTTCGCAAGTTCCTATAATTGATCCTAGAAAGTCACTTATCATGGGAACTATAAAATGCATTCTCTAAACTTGAAAAAGTCCAAGAAAGTGCAAGATCCTATAGGTGGCTTGAAAACCCAAAACTTTGATTTGATATAGTCTTAATGAAAGCTAATCCAAATTTGGCTTAATTTTGACTTGCATGGCTTAGTATTCACGAGTCTCTTTAATTAGAGGTCTTTATATAGTGAAGAACGAGAGATGATAGAGTTAGACAAGTGATCATGCTAAACGTAGAACATGAAAATGTTCTTTCAAAAACTCATATGTTTTTAATTGTGGCTTTTTCTTCCCATAAGATCAATGCATTAGGAATAAAAATAATTGCAATAAGTAAGGTCGTACGATTTGAAAGGTTACTTAGCCTCTAGCGCAAGATCGTTTAAAAGTTGCTCGGGATTGAATAGAGTTCATAGCCAAGGCATAACTTATTGAAGCGGGACGCGAAGATTGGTGAAGATCCAAAAAGGCCCTAACAAGGCATGAGGAGCCCTATTTTGTTGCTAAAGATCCAAGATGATGTGAAGTATCATTATTCCTAAATCAATATGAAGGATCGAGACACACGAAGAAAAGCAATTACTCCCCTAAAGATCATGGAGAAAGTCTATCCAAAAAGACCCTTACAAGGTATGAGGATAAATATATCCAAGTACGAAAAGGAGGCGGATCGTTGTATATCAAAGTCTAAAATAAAGATTACAGAAAAATGATGAAGTCGTGGTCCAAATATGAAGAATCTCTCAAAAACGTCAAGTGAAGAAATTCCAAAATATGAAGAGAAGACCATAATTTCAAGAACGTCTTCCCAAGATTTGAAGTATGAAGTACATGCCAAATATCGGTCCGAGAAATGTCTCAAATCGTGAAACGAGTTATGCCAAGATATGAACTTAAGGAGATACACGAGAAGCCGTTTTAAAAGATTTTGTCCTTCGGCTAACTATCAATTAAATCGTGCTACTTTGCTTTCGGACTAATAACTACTCAAATAAGTCAATATGAATCACTTGTGATCCATGACAAATAGTTAAAAAATGCTAGTAACCCATTTCCTTTTATAATAACTAGGATTGCGGGGAGAAAAAGTATTACACAATTTGGACGTATGAGTAGTGTTAGCATTGTGACTTGTACCAACAATGATCTCGTTTTTGCACTTCGCATGGAATGTATGACAATCAAGGATGACAAAATTTACTCTAAGGGACATTTACTTGTTTCTATTCTTTAACCCTAAAAGTCACATTAGTGATGAAAATCATACATTATGTCTTTACACATCTTCGTAGTATTATTGCAAGTCTCTTACTTTTCAATAAAGGTTAATAAAATTGAACTTTGGTGATGCTTAGATACTTTATTCTAGCATTGCGTGAGGGCACGACAATGGCTTAAGTATGGGGGAGTGATGAGATGGCATTTATACATGATCTCATCGTTCTTTTCGGGCTTTAAATACATAAAAATGTCATAAAATACCATATATATGCTTGTGTTTGTTTACTTGTGTATTTTAGGTATGGATATCGTGAAAAAGACAAAAGATCACAAGAAACAAGGAAAAACGGACACGAGAAACGAAGCCGTACAAAGAACCGGGCCCTAGATCATGAATTATCCAACATTTACCCTTGAAGACTTGAAGATATGCAAGATTGATCATCAAAAAATGAAGAAATGACACTTAAAACCCTTGTGAATTCATAATTACAAGTTTGGTCCCTTAAGTTTGTCAAAATTGTAAAAAGGTCCTTCAACTTTGAAGAAATGGCAAAATTAGCCCCTCATCAAATCTAATTTGTCAATTATGGTCCCTCATGGAGTCAAAGTTACATTGAAGCCTTTGAAGATCAACAAAGTCCAAAATCAGTCCCTCAATTATGGAAAAATGGCAAAAACAACCCTTGAAACACTTTTGCCAAAGTTTTGGGGCAAAAGTGTGAAAACCATAACTTCTATAACAAAAGGATGCGTTTATTTGGGCTGAAATACTTGTTATACAACTTTTCCCAAAAACAAAGGACCAAAAGTGCCAAGCTGAAACTTCAAACTCCTAAACACGCGGGTAACACTTACTGTTGAGATTTTACCATGAAGAACACCCCTTTTTACCCAAGATTAAAAAGAAGAAAACAAAGGGGAAAGTGAAATTGGTTGTTCCCACGTGTAATTCACATCATGTCAATCACATCCCACACCAAAAACCTCAATCCCCACTACCAGAATGATACCCCCACTCCCACTCACATGACGACACCTGGCATTTGATCATGACATGGCAAGATCAACAAACCAAAGCTTTTCCTTTGTCACCAAGCACTAAACAAACGTCCCTGATTCACCCAAAACAGCTGGCAACACACCTAGAAGATTCTGCAAGGACAAATGGGGAATTTCACTTCTAGGGTTTGTGAATAGTGTTAGCTTGGCATTTGCCTATAAAAGGAGACCTCAACCTGTGAGAGTCCCTTTGTTCCAGTTTTAGGCTATCAATCTTTGTAATCCCTTTTTAAGTTAATAAAATTTGATTTTCAGAAATTTGAGAAATCTCTTTTATGTTTTGTTAAAAGTTGGTGTTAGAATAGCCTAAATCTGAGTTCCACTTATACGTTTGAAGGTTTTTGAGACAAGGTTTTAATCCATAAGACTTGTGTTTCAAAAATCAGAAAGTGTTTGATATTTGCTCATCACTTTAGTTTGTTCTTCTTAGCAGGTACAATGGAAGCTGGTACTTGTTCTTCTAGTACATCAGCTCAAACAATCCAGGGCCTGGATGTAGGTCTTGGAGGTTTGCACCATTCTCCTTTTTCAATTTTCTCTTTATTTTCTGAATTTTGGTGATATTGCATGATTGTTCTTGAATCTGTGTTATTGTTGTTGAATCTTGTTTGTCTGTGTTGGTTTGATGTTAATGAGTTGTTATTGACTTGATTTGTGGGTTAAATCTGGATAATCCTTTGAAAATTTGTCAAAAACAGATTATTAAGGGGTGTTTGGGTTAACTGCATAAGCAGGTTTTGAGGCTTATTGAGTAGGTGTTTTGTGTTGTTATTTGTTGGTACTTGTCTATCTGGTATACTTGGTCATTTGTATGCAGGTTTGGTGGTTTGAAACACCCAAATCCATAAAAGGGCTATAAAATCTTTGTTACTTGATAAAATTGGCTATAGTTTAAGGGACACCTAGATCTAATCATAGACTAGGGTTAACAAGTGATTAAACTAGGTTAATAACATTAGAGAAGTAGGATTTGAGGCTTAAAATTGGATCTGTGGTCAATTAGATCAGCAAACTGTGCTTGTGTTCTTGACATTCATATCAGTAACTATAATCTGCTTAGATCTTGTTCCATATCTTGTTTCAGTTCTTGATTTAAGTTTGTTTGTGCGTATTCATAGTTTATATAGCTTGTGTATGCATCTGGTTGAATTTGGAGTGCTTATTCATGCTTAAAACTTCTTAAGTGTTCATAACTGCTTATTATCCAAGTCTATGCAATATCTGTGGACTGTTTGATTAATCTGGGCTTATTGTGTGAACCAAATTGTGATTTCTTTGTTGATATTGACTCCTTGTGATTAACTGATCACAAGAGTGCCCTTGTTTCCAATTAAATCCAACTAAATCTCTCTAAAAAGCTTGGTCAAATAGTCAAAGCAGTGGGAACTCCTTTCCCCTGCTACTAGCCACTGCTAGTGTATTTTGGGTTTCAGCTTATCAATAAGCTATAATAGCTTATTTTAACCAGCAACAACTTGGATTTTGTAATAGGTGCTCATTATTTGACCCATTTGTTCATACTGGAGCAATTGGTGTGTTGACTTTAGGGTTTGACTAGAAAACCAACTTAATTGACTTTTTCATAAGTGCTTATTTGTTCATTCTGGCTTATTGGAATTTTGTTGATTGATTTGGCTTATTGAGTTCATTTGTGACATTTTACAAGTTGAATCAAGTCCTGAGGTGCCCTAAATCTCAAACCCGACTATTTTGTCGTTTTGTGGTTTTGTACTTTGCTTATTTCTGGCTTATTGAGTGAGCTTTTTCAAAATTTCTTTTTACAGATCTCTTAAGAATCCCAATAGAAGGTTGTGTGTCAAATTAGAGCTTATGGCATTAGCTTATTGCTTAATGGGCTTAATGGCCCAATAAGGATAAGCTGTTTGCTTAATAAGCTGTGATAAGCTCACTTTCAGCTTTTGGGCCTTTAGAGTTTTGTGTTTAGAATTAAATTTTGAGTCAGATTGGGCTTTTCCAAGTCAATTGGGCCAAGTTTGACTTTTTGGGCTAAAAAGCCCATTAGTGTTGACTGTTTTTGGTTTTGGCCCATTTGAGGGCCCAATAGGGGTATTCTGGTCATTTTACTTTCATTTTTTGTTTATTTAGGTTAAAATAAACTAGTTTGCAAGTTTTTAGAATTTTTTATAATTTTTGGATTTTTAATATTATTTTTCCAATTTCACATTTTTGCACTTTTTACATTTTTCTTAGCTTAAATACATTAAAATTGGAATTTTGCAAATTTTTGATTAATTTTATCATCTTTATATTAATTTTTATAATTATTTTAAGTTTTAATAGTTTTTAAATCGTTTTAAATAGTTTTGTTAGTTTAAAAATTTCTAAAAATAGTTTTTAATCTTTTTAGGTCATTTTAGAGGTTTACCAATTGATAAATCTTTATTTGGGCTTTTTGATAATTAATTTGATTTTTAGGGCTTTAATTAGCATTTAAAAATTGAATATTTAATTAATTAAAAGGTTTGAAAAAGTTTTGATCATTGGTAAACTCTTAGTTTATTTATTTTGATTTTTGGTGAATTTTTGGTAATTTTTAGAATTAATCTTTATTTTAACTTATTTTACGGTTTTACGTTAAGTCGTTGTAGTAATTAATTTCACGTCTTCGTCATCCTCTTTTGTCATCCCCTTCTAACCAATATTAATCTCAAACCTTGCTACATTTTAGTCACACACATATACCTCCTTGGGAACGAACTTTGAACTTCACTTAGGGTCATTTGTACACGGTTTTCCTAAACCGTCGTATTTAATATTTTCCCTATTTTGGTACTCTTTTCCTAAAGGGTATACAAAAACTCTACAATCAATGATCCAATGTTATTCTAAAAGTTTCATGATATATTTTTAAGTATCTTAAAAAAACTTGGTTTTTAAAATTTGGCGTTTTTCATTGATAAAAACCTGCCTCTGTAGGCGGTTCTTTATCTAGGCGGCTCAAACCCGTGGTTCTTCATCGATAAGGTACCGCGGGCAGTAAAGTTTGTCAGAGCGCCAGTTTGATTATTTTATTCTTTTTCAAACCAAACCCCCTCTCTCCAAAAAACACACAGTCGACGGTTTACCCTTTTTTCCACCATTGTTGAAGCTTCCAAAACCTTCAATCACTCAAATTAATTGATTCCAAGTTGTGGGTTTCACTCATCCTTCATCTAACATCAATTAATTGTAAGTATTTTCTTTTAATTTCATCTATTTTGTTCTAGGGTTCATCCTTTCATAATTGGGGATTTTTAAAATTGAAATTGAATTAAAACCTTAATAGGAATGTGGGTTGACATGGTTATTTTACTATGATTCCTTAGGTTCATATTCATTAAGATTTTACTAAAACCCACTTGTAGAACAAATCCTATTTTTGGCTAAATGATTTTGGTTAAAAGATGGATTTGAGATGAACCCATGAACAAATAGGTAATTACATTGTTAATGCTTACCTAAAAACCTTGTTTTGAAAAACCAATGTTCTAGTCCATTGTTGATCCAACATAGTTCATATGTTCTTGGCAAATAATGGAATAACTACATTGTGAACATGAGAATGATACGGATTCAATCCTTTGTTTGTCAAGAAATTGATATAACACATTCTCATATTTTTGTTTTTTTGTTTTTAATTTTTCATATGAGTGATTGGAAAAATATTCTCTTGTTTAGGTACGTATCATGTCTTCGAGATATCAAAAAGATCATGAACGAACACGAGCATGCATGCCCTCTTCACCTTACCCTCATTTAACTCACTCTCTCAAAAACTCGTCTAAGTCTCTTGAACATCGTTGTTTCCATGAAGGACACATCGTTCGTTCCAATTACGCAAATGAGTTTATTCGCTTCATGTTTAAGTCCATTGGGTTTGATTCTCTTCTTGATATTGATGAGCCAATATTTCCTTCGTTTCTTATGGAGTTCTTTAGCTCATTCACATTGATAGGCGTCAATAATGGTATATCTATACGATTTTCCATTATGGGGAAAATCATTATTTACACTCTTGAAGAATTCGGTGATATTCTCAGAGTGCCATCTAATGGTCAATGTCGATTCACCGATGCTTGGAGTATTGACTCTTTAGAATCGGCACCTATTGATGCTCATTATGTGACTGAGCTTCCATCATCTTCGGACATCATTCATGTCATTTCTAAACCTCGTGAACATCCTATTCTTGGTAAATTTCAAGGAGTTGTTCGAACTCTCTCTCCTTGGGAATTACTTACTAGCGATCTTAATGATTTCATGATTCCTTGGGCCGAAATCATTAGGGAAAATGCAATGTGTCTAGATAGGAATCGGGACTTAGTACCCTCTTGTCTTGCAAATATGTTGTATTGTGTTGCCACTACAACTCCTTACAATCTCGCATTTTTCATAGCTAAAAGAATTAGATTTGTTCTTCTTGAGTCTAAGTCAAGTCTTCCCTTCGGAATGCTTCTTTCTCGTCTTCTTAGAAGAGTTCTTTTTGACTTTCCGTCTTTTCTTTCCTCTCCTTATCACTCCGTTGATCGTGTCATGTCTCCCATTCAAGGGAACATTTCACCCGAGATCAATGCGAACTCGTGTCAAGTCGAAAATACTTCTCTAGAAGAGTCTTCTAGCAACCCTCCCTCCAACTTCATTGACTTCATGTCTTCTTCAATCTCCGTTTTGTCCTCCCATGAAGTGGATTCCGATTATCAATTTTATCTTAATCATCTTCTTCGAGAACGTCTGAGAAGTGAATCAAGGAAATAGAAGTAATGCTCATAGTTATATGCAACTTTTATCTAGGATGGTTTCCTTGTTCTCTTTCTTTAATTTGGTTGTGTAATATTCTAACACTACTTGTTTGGATTACTATTTATTTTAATCCTAAAAGTTGCTTATGCCTTCATGTTTGTGATTTACATATCTTTGTGCATGCCTTATGATAGTTAGCTTCTTAAATTGTGGTCAGTAGTTAACTTTGGCTTGTGAATCCTTTGGTAAAAATCTGGGTTAACCAAATTTGGGATGTGAAACTTTTGAAAGACCTCTGGTCGCGGTTCCATATCGACCCGCGGATCCTTATCGATAAGGAACCGCCGGTCCTAGATAAGGAACCGCCGCCACTGTGTCCGACAGAATCTTTTGTTTTACACTATTTTCTTCAATCTGTGTACACTTTGCATGATTTTTTGCAAAAACCTGCATATTTCCTAAACTAGGTTACCTAAATTTATTATTCACCTAAAATGATTTTAACCCATTACTGGTTTGGATCATCCCCTCACCCATTTAAACCCACCTTGTTAGTCATGTTCTTCACAAATCAAAACATCCTTCCCTAACCCTTAAACCACCCTTGTCAACCATGGTTTCTACAAAAACCTCAAATACCCCTAGGAAAACACTTAAGATTAGGATTAAGGTACCCAAGCCTAACTCCTCACCCTTTCACACACCCAAAAATGAGATGGTTCCAATCCTCATTTCCTCATCACCTTCACCACCCCTTGCACCATGCAAGACAACATCCATCCATGGTACTAACCACTCCATTGGTTCTACCTCCTCTTCATTCAACTCAAGAATGAATGAGCTCTCTTCACCCTTCACTCCAAGTGCACCCTTAGATGTGACCACACAACCCCAACCAATCCAAAGCATTCCTTTTATGAATGACTTTGATGACACCTTGGTGACTTCACCATTTACCCCTCCTAACTCACCCATTTCACCAACCTTGGAGAACATACCTCCACACTCACCCATTTCTCCTTTAGGGAACATGCCTCCACTCTCACCCACATCACCCTTGTAGAACATGCCTCCTCCACCTCCACCAAACTCAAACATTCTAATTTTGTGTGTCCCACTTTCCCTCCTTTTGGTGATCCTTACTATGGGTTTCAAGAGACTCATGGTCCTAATTGTCCATGTTGCCTCTACAACCACTACATCATCCATAACCTTAGGATGGAGATGTTTGGACTACATAGGAGGTTGCAAGAGTTCTTGCTTACCTTGTTCTCCATGCCTCCTCCTAGGAGATGAATGATGAGTTTTCTTAATAAGTTTTTTTAACAAAACCAAGCCAAAGAAGACTACTCATCTAGATTTAATGTTAAGCTAGCTTTGTATTAGTTAGTTTTTTCATTTGTCATTGTATTTGCTTCCTTCATGAGTGTTTCATGAAGTTGTTTTATGGATTTAGCTTTATGTGTTCCTATTCTTATGTGCACATTAATCAACTTTAATTTAAAATTAAAATTAAACCTAAATCTATCACAACCTCTAAAAACTTGACTAAAATTGGTTCAAAATGATATCTAAATTATTTTGTCACCCTTTGTCAAGATATTCTTTGTGAATGTGTTGCTTTTATGCAACCCTAGCATAATTTAGTGCTAATAGAGGTAAAATTCCAAGATTTGCAATTTTTTGAAAAAGTCTCAGTTTTTCTCAAAACCCTGGAAAAACTTGGTTTCAAGTCTACTGTACGCGGATCCTTAAAGTCCCGTGGTTCCTTAAGTGGTAAGGAACCGCCGGTCCCTATAAGGTACCGCGGACAGTAAATGACTTTCGACACATTTTGGTCAAAATTCTTTAAACCCTATACCCTGTCAAGATTCCTTGTTTGCTCAATTTGGCTAAACATTCCTTGACACTTCACATTTTGTATTCAAATTCTTACCTTGATTACATTTTACTTATACCCCAACCTTGAGATTTCATTCTCACACCTTCCCAACCTTGAGAATTCATTCTCACACAACCTTAAGATTTCATTCTCACACCTTCCCAACCTTGAGAATTCATTCTCACACAACCTTGAGATTTCATTCTCACACCCTCATAATGCCTAACTCCTCCCTTCCTAACCTTGACATTTCTTTGTCACAACCTCACTCACCCAAAGCTTCCTCATCCATGCTTTCAAAGAAACCGAAAATCTCGGTTCGACCTATTTGGGTTAAGAAGAATGAACCATCTTCCTCCAAACCACCCAAAAACCCTACCTTCTCTCCAATCAAGTATTGGAATGAGACTTATACGATTAACCCCATCACCGGAGCAAAATAAATGTTCCCCCACCACCTCAATCCTTCAACACCCCTCAACTCAATGACCTTTCAACCTTCCCAAACCTCACTAGGCATTGTGAAAACATTTCCTAACCCATTACCCCACCACCACCGAACCCTAGGTTTGATGCCCTACCCCCATCAAACGATTTTGTATTGCATCATGGATCCTCGTGTGCTTGTTGTCGATTTCAACAAACTGAACTTGCTCATGTATATGAGAAGTTAAATTTCCTTTAATTCCTCCTCACTCGACCTCCTATCCAAGTTTTTGTTCCGGTGGACAAAACATCGAATGATGCATCGTCGTCTTATTTTTCCAACTAAAGGACTAACTACTCTTAGAGTCTTTATTACTTTAGTTGTTTTAGAGTCTTTTATTTTTTAAGCAATCTTGGAAAATTATCACTATTAGACTAGCTTATGCTTAGTGGTTTATTTTCCATATTTTTTTGCTTTAGATACTCATATTGTGTGTATGACTATCTACCTTGTTATGTCTTTTCTTTTATATAACCTTTGTGTTGTTTGTGTGTTATTTCCTTAGTTCTCTTTTGAGTTGATCATGGTTTATTTTTTACAATTGCTTATGGGTGATTCCATCAATTCTAAACTTTAACCCATTGAAAAGTTTATCATCTTCATTGGATTGAAGCTTGATTTTGTCAATTACCTTTTTGGACATACTTAGCAAAATACTTGCTTCTAATTTGAGATTTCTTCTCTCTCTCCCTCTCAAGTTACTTAGTAGGTAGTGATCATATATACATTGGTGTTTCTTTTCTTTCTACTAACCTTTGTGTAGCATGTCACCTTAGCTCACATACTTGGTGCCCCAAGCAAGGGGGAGCAACCACCAAGGAGGAGCTACTAGCAAAGTCTGATTTTCTTCAAAAGACTTGTGTTAACCTTTTGCTACGACAAAGGGGGAGAAATGATAGTGATAAACTCGATAATAATTCGATATTTTGTGTTTCTACGTAAATGAGTTTATCGTTTGTCGTAATCAAAAAAGGGGAGATTGTTAATGCATGTGATGCCTAAAAACATTATTAGTGTTAACTAATCTTTCTTAGTTTTGATCACAACAAACCATACAACACATTTAGTGTAAAACACAAAACGAGTTATTTAACTAACACTATCATCAAGGTAATAATCATATCACTAACCTTTCTTAATCATACTTAGTGATCATCAAAATGATTATCCTTAAAACTCACTTTTGTTAATATGACAAAAGACTTTTTAATAAACTTTCTTTTTTAGAAAATGTTTTATTAAAATAGAAAATGAAAATTTAAAAATAGTATATTCCATATTCTATTAGAATATCCTTTGAAGGCTTCAAATACCTCAGATATTCCTACCCCACTAAAAGACAAAAAAACAGAGCGTACTCTAGGGGCGGAACCTTAAGTAGCTAGGCGGTTCCTTAGCGATATGGAACCGCCGGGCTAGATAAGGTACCACGCCCAGATAGCCGTTATATATCCGTTATACTTTGTCTCCTTTAAATAGTGGGTCAAATCTCATTTTCCAACAAGCCTCTTGGACGTTTTTCTCAGCCCCCTTTCTATTTTCTATAGCATAATCATTAGTAAATGATCACTTAAAGTGTTAAGGATGTTTACATATGATTATCCTCTTGATCCCCTCCTTTACCTTGTCCAATGAGAAGATCACTCACTCACTAGTGTTGTGATAAAGATGAATCTATGAGCTAGTCATATTCATCATGATACCCTTTTTGTTTTAGGTCAATCCATTGTATTTATGAATACTTGGACTAGTTGTGTTCATCCAAGTTATTTGTGGATACTTGGATTTGTTGTGTACATCCATTGCATATGTGTTTGCTTAGATTTGTGTTGTGTAAATCCAAGCTACATGTGTGTACTTGGATAAGTCTAGTTGAGTTGTAATAGATTTGATTAGTAGTTCTCACTAAACTATAAAGTGATGTGGTTGTGTCTTGTGAGTTCTCACTAAACTTGAAAGTGATTAGTAGTTGTGTTGTGTGAAGTTCTCACTTAGCTTCAAAGTGAAGAGTCGTGAAGATTGGTTCTAGCTTTGGATTAGAACTAGACATCTAGCCTTGTGTCGTAAAATGGTGAAGTAGGCAACGTCGTGAAGATTGGTTCTACCTTAAGATTAGAACTCGACATCTAGCCTTGTGTCGTTAGATTGTGAAGTAGGCAACGTTGTGTAGATTGGTCCTAGCTAAAGATTAGATCTCGGCATTTAGCTTAGTGTCAGAAAATAATGTAAGCGACGATGTAAGGTTTTCTCCGCCAAGAAGGGAGCTTGTGGATATAGTGGAAATCTCGAGTAGGTGTACTCGAGGAGTGGAGTAGAAACGAGGATAGAGCCTCGTTGTCGAACCACTATAAATCTTGGTGTCTTCCCACTAGGTTGTCTCATTCCTTACTCTTTACTTATTTCGTTATCATTACACTTACCTATTATCTTTGCTAGTGCATTTGAATTGAACCTAATCATTATGCAACTTAGCTTCAAGCAAAAGATAGTTTTGATACAAACCAAATTGAAAGTAATTTTAATTTGGTTGCCAATCGAAGAGAAACTATTCAACCCCCCCCCCCCCCCCCTTCTAGTTTCTACAATGATGTTGGGGCGGAATCTCACATATGTAACGGTCAGCAGATTAGGTTTCTTCTTGTGTGCCCACATGCAAAAGATATCAACAACAAATGTGACATAAATAGACTATGATCATAATATTTGAAATATATAATAATCTATGGATTCATTTAGATCACCTCAAGATTGGCAAATTTGGTTTCCTGTACACGACTACTACGACACAGGATGATACGACAACGAAGGATCGCAAAGTCCTTTATCCACTGCAAACACCAATTCTGAACAAAGATAGGAATCACGCGCATAAAGATTTACTTCTTAGGGTAGATACATTACATGATGGTTAAGAACAATATAGAGCGATAAATTTCTTCTACAATGAAGCATGTATTTTATAATGCTGAAAAACACGGCTTAATGGATGATGCAATTTAGGCAATGATTTATACATATCATCTCACGTAATCAGAGAACCAGTTTCTAAAAGAATGATTACAAAGATTTTATTGGTATTTTTTAATCAACAGTAAAATCAGAACTTGTAATCATAAAGGCTGACCAAAATAAAAGCCCATATATGATTAGTTGAAAACGTGAATCTTACAATCATATGGTGGCCAAGACATCAATCACAAGGATTTTAAAATTCTCGAACTGATTGGTGTTAAAGCAAAATAAATTTGAGGCATATATCTTGAGATATTGTAATTCTCAAACAATTGGTCGAAAGCTTCCCGTGTCATTAAAATTCAAAGTTTTTGGTAGTATAAAGAATTCATTGAATGCCCTTGCTTGCTGTAAATGCGTAACAAATGGATTTAAAAATAGTTTCATATACTTTGATTGCATACTAAGAGATTTTAATACTATAAAGACTTTCCAAATTTGAAATGAACTTGAGCAAGAAACAAATCACAATTTATGGGTTAACCATGCGTTTCAACTTTCAACAAACAATGCCAGCCATTTGTTAAACTTTCTTCAATTACTTTTTTACTTAGGATGTTGAAAATTTCATTAATTTCAACAAACAATACCAGGCATTTGCATTTCATCGCATTGTTTCCTTTTGCATTTGTATGTTACCTTTATAACCGAATGTTGAAAATTCTTTAACTTTTCAACAATTTTATTGAGTTTATAAGTAGTATTGATGGCGTTTTGAATACTTGCCATATTCATGCAAAGTCAATATGACGTTTTTAACAATTTCCATATTCATGTAAAGTCAAAATGCGTTGCCATATTCATGCAAAGTCAGAGAAAAGAAATGCCACATTAAGTTTCCACAGTTGGTGGACCAAACTATTGAATCTACCTAATGTTTCCATATATAACAAAATGCTTAATTTTCATCATTTTTTCAACAATAACATTGCTCCTTTATAAGGAGTATAGATATAGATATATGGTTTTTAAGAACATTTAATGTTTATATGTTTGATTATGGTGTTGTTATGCATCGTGTAAATTAACATAAACTCACCTTAATTCTTATTTTTCGAATGAGTAAAGTGCAAAAATCATCCATATGGTTTGTCAAAAGTTTGATTACATAATTCTTTCATACTTCGTGCAACATATATCATTGTGGTTGTAAAATGGTTCATCATACATCCCTAAGGACGGATGGTGCAAATATTTTTTCGTTAAAGGTTAAACTGTTTGTTATGTTAGAGGTATTTAAGTTATTTTACAACACAGGGATGATTTTTGGACTTAACTTTTAGAAAAATTAGAATTTTTTTTTTAAAACCAAATTCAAATATTTTTTTATTTTCAAAATTTTTCGAAAAAATTTGTTTTTTCAAAAAAATTTTAAAAAAAATTTGCAAAAAAATTTTGGAAAAATATTTTTTTTATTCAAAAAATGTATTTTTTAAAATATTTCAAAAAATGTTTATTTTTTTGAATTTCAAAAAAAATTTCAAATAAATTTCAAAAAACTTTTTTCAAAATCTTTTTAAACAACACCAAAAAATTTCGAATAAAACCAAAAAAATTTCGAAAATTTTTTCCAATTTATTTTCCGAAAAAACGTTTTTCGATAATTTTTTGAAAATAAATAATTTAAAAAAAAAAACTGTTTTCAAATTAATTCTTTTTTTGTGAAAATCTTTTGAAATTTTTTTTTTCAAAAAAGTAAATTTTAAAACAAAAATAATTTAAATTTTTTGGAAAAAAAAAACCTTTTTCGAACTTTTTTGTAAAAAATCTTTTTTAAAATATTTTTGAAAAAAGTTCTTGGAATTTCTTCGAAAAAAAACATTTTCAAATTTTTTTCGACAAAAAAAAAACATTTTTTTTAATTTAAAAAAATACCTCTTCAGAATTTTTTTTAAATTCTTTTTTCGAAATTATTTTGAAATGTTTTTTTGAAATTTAAAAAAAAAACAAATTTTTTTGAAAATTTTGGAAAAAAAGAATTTTTGAAGTTTTTTTCAAAAAAAAAATTCTAATTTTTTTTAAGTTAAGTGCAAAATCATCCCTGGGTTGTAAATGACTAAAATACCCCTAACATAACAAATAATTTAACCCTTAACAGAAAAATATTTGCACCATCCGTCCTCAAGGATGTATGGTGTAGCATTTTACAACCACAATGATGTATGTTGCATGAAGCATTAACAAGGGATGTAACTTACACTTTTGACAAACCACAAGGATAATTTTTGCAGTTTACTCTTTTCGAATTTTATTCTCTTTTTACTTTTGATGTTTTTATTCAAAATAGTTATATCGTAATTATTAATCAACAAACCATTAACATCAACCTTACACATACACGATTTATAAATTCATGATTTTGTAATGCTTAATATTTTTTTACAAAACAATATTAATTTTTAATACTTAAATCGTTACGATACTTATGGACTCGCGAGTTTGACATGATTTTTCATTATGTGATAATATTAATTGATATTGTATAGATATTTGTTGCATAAATGATTTGACTTTGTTTAACTGAAACGTTAGTTATCATCTTTGAAACATTGTGTGTTTAGTAACCCATAACGACCTTAAAAAATATATGTTGATGTAATATGTAGAATCTTGTCTATTTATTTTCATCTTACACCGATGTCTGAGGTCCTGCATTCTATTTATATTCATGTTAATAATAATTTACGTAGATTGCATTGCTTAACTTTGTTAAGTATCAAAATGGAAATAAATAATAATTTGTGTTTTTATTTGAATATTTATAATCATGTGATTTATTGTTTTTTTTAATATAACATATATGTTGTATTTTTAAAATATAAAGTATAGAGGGTATAAAGTTTAATTGGGTATTTTGTTTATTTTATAGAGTTACTTAAAAATATGATAGATTATAAGTTTACACTTAAAAATTATAAAAATATGATAAATTATAAAGTTACTTAAATATTATAATTTTACACTTAAGTCTATCTAATTTATTTAAAATCCAACCACCAAAGTTTTATTAATCCCTTTCTCCTTTTAAAAATGTTTATTTTCATAAATTTATATTTATTTGTGTTTTCATCAAATTTCTCTACCAAATTTTTTTATTTTGACTAAATTGAATTCAATTTGACTTTTTTCAACCAATCACATCGATCAATTTTGCTTATGGACAACCTTTCTCTCTCTCACACATTTTCTCTCTAACCCTTAACTTAAACCATCTTTTAGCCGCCGTCTCCGGCCGCTGACTACCCATCGAAGGTCCGAAGGGTTAACCAATAAACTTAAACCTCCTTCAACTATCATGTTTAATTCCCAAAACAAACCAAATTCATTTCTCAGATCTAGTTTTCTTTTCCACAATGATGGATATTTCTACAAAGTGTCTCACACCTACATGGTTGTTTCCATCTCCGTACCTATATCTATGGATCTATGTTACTGCCCCTAATCAATCATGACAATGGCAAACATATTTTCTTGGGTTTGAGAGTTCGATTTTGGGAGGTTGTGTTTGTTGGTTCTTTTTGTGGGTATCACCGTTTTCATCTATGGATCTATGTTACTGCCCTCTAATCAATCACGACAATGACAAACATATTTTCTTCGGATTAGAAAGATTCAAGGTCTTCGATAATGTTTTTGGTTTTGTTTTAATTTGGATATGTAATAGTTTAGATTGGGATAAGCTTTATTGATGTAATATCTTTTTAATGGAACTGTAATGCGAATGTAAATGACAAAATTTGATTGATGTAATTGTTTTTTCTATAAAGTCCACTTTTTATTAAAATTTTCAAATAATCTAATTCTACTATTATATAAAAATATTAGTTATCACATAATTAGTGGAAATAATCATTCTACCGCGGCCTTGACTTGAAGTTAATATAGTAAAAAACTACGTAGTAGAATTCAGGGGGTTTAGGAGAGGCATGCAATAAGTGGCGCCTCACAAAACTTACACTTTGAAATGATCATATTTTAGTAGTTTCACATTTAAACACATATAATATTAAAGAATTTGGATCAAATGAGAGATTTTTAAAATTATAAAAGTAAGAACCCAATAATATATTGCCAAGTGGAATTTTATTACTAAAGAAACTGAAAATTAATTACAAGCAAAAAGGACATTACAGGTATTTTTACTAAACCTAATACTACAACCGTATAAATGTAAAACTATAATAGCCTCCTCCCCCAAATCTCTCAAACCTCACGATCTTCTCCCTCACAATTATAATTATATAGTAATCCTTTTCTCCCTAATTAACATAGAAAAAGAAGAATCTGATCATCTCATTTGGTTATATTGTTTATACTACACTTAATGCATTATATCTTTTTTTTAATTTTACTTTTTACATATATTGGTAATTTCATTATAGATCAGATCCACTCATCTCTTGAGAATTTATGGATGTGCTTAGAGCCATTATGCATATTTGTGTTTAGATCCTTAATTTGTCTCTACTGTGTCGCAATTATCGCCGATGTTTGTCTCTACTATCTCGCTATTATCACCGGAGTTTGTCTCGCCGATGTACCAGGATGCACCGATGTACCAGGTAGCAACTTATACCAGGTAATACAGAAAATATCTGATGTAGCACGTGATACAAAAAACCACGATATATTCGATGTACCGGAATCTGCTAATATTCTTAACATCTTTTTTACTGGTAAACTAATGCACAATTATTAGTTGAGGTCGCGTAAATTGGTACCTGATTATTGAGTATGATACGTTTGCTTATAGTTGGGTTTGTGTAAACTATTTTGGTGACTCAAGTAAACTGATACGTTTTGTGTTTGTGTATCAGTTTTGGTGAAGTGTTCAACAATGTCGACTTTGTAAACTTAGTTAAGTGGGTTGCATTTGGATCTATGTTTGAAAAGAATGTATCAGTTTTTTGGAAATATTACATCAGTATTTTAGGTGATCAATTGTATCACTTTGTAATTTTCCACTGATAAATGTATCAGGTTGTATGATTTATAGTTTCAGTTTTTGTACTCGATGTACCAACAAAATTTGTGGAATTTTATCATTTTGTGTTGCAGGCTGTGACATATATCTGATTTGATATTTTTGATATATATAACAAATGTACCAGTAAATCGTTTGAAAAATAAAAACAGGGATAAGAAAAAGACAGATAAAAATGGTTGACTAGATTCTAATATTAATTCTCCAAAATACCCTTAAAAGTCTATTTATTACGTAGTACTATATTGTCATTAATTAGTTATTGATCTCATCAAAAGCCAATTTATAAATCTAATGGCTATGGTTAGATCTTACTTTTACAATTTTAAATTAATTCTTACATGAACCATCCTCTAATATTAAATATGTACAAATTATTCAATTTAAGTTATAAACAAATTTTTTTTTAATTTATAAATATCATGAAAAATCACAAAACTGCAATCCTTTTGATCTATACATGGATTGAATTGGTCTTATACTACTATTCCATTTACAAAGCAACAGTTCTAATTGTCCATGATTTCAGGCATATTATTAAAATAAAATTTGATATATGATTATAGTTGGTGTCATGGTATGTGAGTCGTCCAACAACCAAGAGGTCGTAGATTCATGTCTCGTCTGAGACATACGATAGGTGGCGTATATTGTAAAAAATGCCGTTAAAAGCCAATTAAGACTTGAGAGTTTGAGTAATTTGGTTCCTGGGCTCCAGATTTTGTTTGGATTTCTAATAAAATGTCGATGATACCAGCAAACCTTCCAGCACAAACTCTGAGAATCAACCAGCAGGAATGACCGGCTGCATATGTCTATCTTTGTTTTCAACAACAAATGCACAAACCAACTTATATTATACATATGTCCACGACGAGACCTGAACCCTCGATCTATTAAGGATTTAAGGCCGATATAGACATAATACATAACCACATTAGCAAACTTTAGTGTCTGTTTTATCACAAACTTCCAATTCAAAACTTATATTGTCCATTACATATTGTTGCACATCAATACCTTATGCTAAATGTAATCTGCACAAACTTTGACTCACGAGCACAAAAGAAACTAGACGTTAACAAACATAAAACACACCTTTAAATAACAAATCATAGTACTTATGAATAAATTCTCAAGCTTGGCCTGCATAATCTCCGCTGGATTCAATCTCGTATTCCAAATCAGTCTCGTCATCGTCTGGATCCAAAGACCCCTCACCAATGAAAGTTTCCCTATTGGTAGTGGACCCTTCGCCGGGAGTCTTAGCCTCTTGTATTATGCGATTAATCTCATCAGTACTTTGATGTGAGTGATCACGGCTTACATTCTCATAGTTTGTTCTCTCAGCTTCTACAAGCTCCTTTGGCATGTTTTTCATAAACCAAGGATGTTTCTTGATTTCTGCAATCGTGATCCTCTTTAAGGACCATAAAAAAACATTAGTTTCGTATTTTTTTATCTTTCGCGAAAAATTGCTCTTTTGGTTCAGTAAGTTTATACGAATGCCGAAATGACCCATTTAGGCATTGAGCAGCAGAAAATACCATTAAGGGGAGTGTTTGAGATTGCTTAATAACATATATATGATATATCCTAGGTGAAGGTTACGGATTTGCTCAATTATGCAACAGGTGACGCCACCTTTTATTTAAAAGGAGGTACTACCTTGGATGGGTTAGCCACAAAGATATGGGACAGAAGATGTCTACATTCACGGGAAACACGCACATAGTCAGGTATCGAGTATTGAACGCTCATGATTCTCTGCATATAAGACGACGAACAATCAATCAAGTTATTCAGTCTAAAAGCTCATCGTGGTCAAACAATCTAAAATCATGACTCCAACTTGAGCTTTTCATGTATCAATAATGAACTTATATTCATATGATACAGATTAAAATTATAATGTTGCTCTGAACTACAAATCTAGAAATTGCTTGTTTTCACCATAAAAGTCTAAGTGAAGATGTTCATTTGTTCTTTTGGTAACAAATATCTTATAATCATAAGTTCATACGAAATATATTACCCCAATGGTTTTACGGAAATCACGAGGGTCTCTTGGATCCTCGAAAGGGTAAGCTCCTACAAGCATAACATAAAGAGTCACCCCACATGACCAAACATCTGCAATCTAGCAACAAAACAAGACAATCAGATAAATTTGTGATATTTATTTAGATTTGGTTGCATAAAAATGATCCGAAATTTATAGAATGTATCTTGTTTTTCCTAAAAAGTAACAAGCCCCCAGAAGATTTTAATTATCCTATTTAACTGTTATTTTTCTAGTTTTAGGTCACCAACTATCAATTATTGTGGTACTTATCCAGAAGTCGCTGTTTTATGTAGTCAGCCATATTTTTTAAACAAAAAAATTTAACCAAAAGACACAGTTAACTACCTTGCCATCATATTCTTTACGAGATAGAACCTCAGGGGCAATGTATGCTGGTGTTCCCACTGTCGATTTTGGTTGAGAATGCAACAAGCCAGACTGCGCGTATGCAGAAAAAAAGAAACAATGAAGAATAAAGCATTGTATCAAAATATAAATATGTCCCAGATAAGAATAAGTGAATTCTGAACCTTTGAATAACCAAAATCACAAATCTTGAGGCGTGGAGTTCGACTTCCATCTAAGAGAGTGTTCTCAAGCTTCAGATCTCTATGACAAATTTCCTAATGTTCAAAAGTAACAATAATTAGAGTTGACAAGTTCCGCCCATTCACTTATAATCCGTAGAATTGGGTTAGGTTGTATTTTTAACAGGGAAAAAACTACTAATAAAGAAACCGGTCAAAGCAAGTGACTGTTTGGACGAAAGATTTTTCAGGCCACCCGAGCCAATAATTGTTGTTTTACCCATTTTCATAACCAGTGCAACTTATCATCTACTCACCTCTAACAATGATCTCGAAACAGAAATAATACAAAAAGCTCCAAACGACTGAAGAAATAAGAGTAAGATTTACCATTGAATGACAATAGCTGACCCCAGATATTAGCTGTTGGAAGAAAAATCGAGCCTGCTTTCAAAAAATCATCTACAAGTGTTAGTTTTTCAGTTTACAAAAGTGAAAATGATCAAATTTTCTCTGTATGAACCTCATCTTCACTGAATCTGCCAGCATTGCAAATCTGGACGAAAAGTTCACCACCCGCTGCATATTCCATGACTATAGCTAGATGTGTTGGAGTTAACAAGACCTGCACACAATTTATTTTGTCAAGAAAATACTGTAACGGACTTGTATACGATAAAATACTCATAATAAGCAAAATTGTTTCTTGTCTGTCTTAAACAACAAAAGGTTGAATTACCTCCTTGAACCTGATTATGTTTGGATGCTTAAGCGACCTGTGATTGATTATCTCCCTGTGAACATTTTCATCAATCTGCAACAAGAACTTAAGGTTACTGTCGGAAAATAATATGATAAGAAAAACTGGTAACTCCACAATATCAAATTCAAACTAATAATACAAACCTAAAAAATCATATACCTTCGATCCCCTTTCAATGTATTTGACTGCAAGCAACTCTTTAGTCCTCTTATCTCTGACCAACCTTGCCACTCCGAAATTCCCAGAACCAATTTCTTTCAATGGCTCATATCTTTCCTCCATTCTACCAAAAGAAACAACAAAAATTTCAATTTGCGCAAGTGATTTTTTAGCTCAAAGTCCACAGAAAGCAATCATTCTAGTGGTGAGTTTATGAAAAAAGATGAGCTGTTTAGAAATTGAGTTCAAATAAATTGATATATATAGGGTCATGTAGAAAATTAAATAATCATTTTATTTTCGAAAAAATCTTTGAACTGATGATGTGTAGATGTATGACCTGTTTCAATAACTATTGTACTTTGTAACACTTGTTGTTTATCCATAAAGTCAAATTTGGGTGGCAAACTTTTGGTTTTTATTTCGTAAAGATGACCTTTGTCATAATACAATAACTACTAAAATGTAGCTTTCAAAATAAATTAGCAGCATTTGAAAAAAATAGCATGTCAAATGCATAAATATTCATGTAATTGTCATCCTCTTTGTGTCATGTACCATGTTTAATATTTGCAAAAACTTCAGGCTCAGCCGTGGGCGAACACTCTCTTAATCGTGCGATGGGCACGACGTGTAGACTAATCAGCATTGTCGGTTATCAATGTTTTGCAAGAAACCCTAACTCACACCTTGCGGTAATATTTTTAAGCATACCAAGTTTCGCACATAAATGATACTCCCTTCGTCCCAAAATAAGTGTTAGGTTTGATTTTTCAGATTCAAACTGGTTTAACTTTTATATATTTTTGTGTCATATAATACTTGGAAAAAAATATATCAGTTAAAATATATTTAAAATCCAATACATTCATATGTTTTACATAAACTATTATATAACACAAACAAAGATAATTAAGATCAAAGTTCAAACAGTTTGACTCTAAAAAGTCAATCTAGACACCTGTTTTAGGACGGAGGTAGTACTAGTAATATCTTAAACTTAATAATCAAAAAGATCTGTTTGCAACTATATTTTCTAAACACATTCCTTGAAAGGTTTGTTTTCATAACATGGAATCAAATAAAGATTTGATATGTATAAAGATCTATAATAGTTGCATTGGTAAGATGACACGCAAGAATGTAAACAAGAAGAGTAGGGCAGGCCTGCATTTAAAGAGAGAAATTCCCTCAAGGTGCTGGCAACTGAAAGATTATGATTATGCATACTATTGTGACAGTTGTAATGTGGCCAACATGGTTTTCATTTCTATGTGTGCAACTGTGCATTGTGACCTAAAGTGGGCCAAATGTGACAATAACCTGCATCCAATTTGTCTGGTTAACTCTCTCTTTCCTTTGGTCATTTATATTTTGTTCTCGAGTTTTTATTTGAAAAAGAAAAGGCATAAAAATGGAAGGAAAACTAGAAAATAACCAAGATCTTCAAGAGGCTTAAGGTGTTTGGTACTCTTCGACAAGCACTAATTGCAACTAGTTACCAGAAATACTCGATGATCATCAAATGATGTTAAGGTGAAAGTTGATTCTCTTGACCAAAAACATATTGGAAATATTGATATAACTTTAAGTTACGAATTCATTCCTTACTGATACTTGAAAGACCAGTAACTTCAGTATCAAATACACTAAGAAGATATGGATCAACATGAAAATACTTCGTGTCTTAATATTCTGATAAGTCCTTTTCTATTGCAGGATTAACAAGTTTGCTAGATTGGGTGGAATTATGAAGTAGTTTCTTATGATTAGCAAATATTAGGATAAGCGTACCCAAAAAGCTCGTGTGATTTCACAACTATTGAACATAATGTCAAATACTATGTGCAGGAGTATCAGAGGAGCTTAGCTATTTGGTTCACAACCAGCTCAACAATTTAAGATGTTCCGAGTGTGGGAAAAATGAATCCATGAACACAACATCATTGCTTTAACGCAAATATTCGTATCTGCCGATAATGTTCTAACATTACAGGTGTCGAAGACATGTTTGCGATGATTGGGGAACAAGTCGTGGTGAATGAATTTGATAGGTTACTGGTTAGGTTTGTGCCAAAATTCGGCCATCCTATTTGTAAAATTCATATTTGTAAATAAACTTATTATGTAACATTTGCATTGCTATAACTTTTTAGATTTTAGTTAGTTTTCAAAAACATTTAAGCAGTTAAGTAGATCCGTTCTCTTTTTTTTTTTGTTATATGCTGATAATAAGGGACTGTGTATTTGGTCTCTAACACTATGTAGTCTGTGACGACTTTCTTGTCACGCAGTGTTTCCCCTCAAAGTTACCGTGTTTGGTAGGTTTGGTGCGTTGGAGTTGTATCTCAATATGTCGGATATCGACTTTATAATATCCTTGTGTGATCTAAGCGCATGTGTTGCTCATCACGTCGGTTCATTGGTGTACTCGGTTTGTTATATTCGTGTCGCTGTAAATTTAACATCTGGCTAGTCTATCTATATGGTAATGCTGTCTTTCAAAAGAAAAACTTAAATCACTATTTATCAACTTACACAAGCATTTTCCGGTACATTAATGTCGCACATAGGCCATAGCAAGCCTACGAGGAAAAGTCATTATATAAGCTCGACACAAATCTTTTCTATGGCTAACCCATCATATCTTCAACTTATCGCACCAATGTCAATAATACATGATACATAGGTCACCCAGTTATTCGTAAAAATAAGGGTTCATGTGAACAAAATTGAATAAAAGAAACAGGACAATATATTTTACTTCAAAAATAGTACACAAGACTAGAGTTTCTTGCAGGGGCCGGAGCCAGAAAGTTAAGCAAGAGGGTCACTCTTTGATATTTTTTATATGCTACACTATAAAATGGTTCTTAGAGGGGGGGAAATTATAAAAAAAAACCCATATTCTCAAAAATATACATTACAATTTTGTTGCTAGAGGTGTCACGTGACCCCTTTGACCCTTGCCTACCTCCGCCCTTAGGTTCTTGGTTTCTACTACTTAAACAAATTCAAATTAGGAGTTAACAAGTCATTTAAAAGCTGCTATATAAGTTTCAACATCTTTCTGGTTGCCTAGTTGGTTCATTCTATCTAAACTATTAAAACTAAACATAACATATTATCGATGTTGAAGTCGCACATAGCAAGCAGAATAGCAGATGATGAAAAAAAGGTGTGATATAAGCTTAAGACAAATTTTTTCTGACTAAGCCGCTATCTTAAATTCATCCAACAGATAATACGCCGGTCACCAGTGCATGAAAATTAAATAGGGCACCTGAGTCTAATCAAATCAAATAAAGAAGCAGGATATATTTAACTTCTGAAACAACAATCTAATTGTACATAAGAGGTTCTTGATTTCTACTACGAAAACAGATTTGAATTAGGAGTTGTCGTACCATTTAAAAGTTATGATTCCAATTGTGCTACGATACAACTTTGTTCTTACTGTTGGTCTCTTTGCCTCTTAACAACCTACCTTAACTAGTGAATACAAAATCCCAATCTTGACAGCCTGCAGAATTCATAATTTTGGAAAATGGGGAAGGTAGATAAGAGATATCTATGTATGCAAATGCAATTGATATTTTGCATACCTCAAGAACGTGGCCGTGAACGCACAAATTCTTGCAGTCTGTCCCAAATATCAAATGCAGCTGCTCTGTCCTGGTGCCTTTTGTTCTTACTTTTCTAGAACATTATTGATGAAGCACGTTATAAAGGTCAGAATAGCACGTAAATAATAAGTATATGTAAATCCAAAAGCTCAAAACTTGCTAATCTAATCTCACCGATATGATTTTCACATTCCACTTCTTCACAGTCTTGGCTGACTCAACAGTGTCATCCTCAAAACGTATGTAAAATCCAAGAACTGTAACAAATAAATTAAACTGGTTATGATCCAACCATAAGCTTTTAAGGTTACATTATAAACTAAGACTCCCATATTTACAGAACCACCGTTTCATTTATTTTCAATGTTCATAAATAAAGCTAAGAAAGTCAAAATATATTGAGAAACAAAATCATAATCTAATCGACGCCAAAATATACTACAAAAAAACGTGCCTAATTTTCACCTGCATTAAACTAGTCTGCAAGTGTCGCGTTTATCCACTGGAAGTTCCAGATGGGGTGAAACAGCTTAAAGCTCCCCACTTGCATTTCAGCTAGTCTGCAAGTATCGCGCTTATACACGGGAAGTTTTGGTCATTCTTGTTCAGTTTACCATCATAACATTTTATTCGTGTATACGCTCAGCAAACACTATCTTATGCATTGTGTTACAATAACGCATAAGCTCATTAAATATTTCTATGTAAAGATAAACTTTAGCTGTCAATTTTAGCTTACCCAAACACCCCCAAGATATAAAAACATAAACGTAGATATGTCAAAAACGTGTTATTCAAATGTGCCTAAATTTCACCTGTATAATAATATTAAGTCGAGCTAGCTAGCATTTTTAAGCATAATACGAGATCGAACATGTTAATCAAACAACCATCATAATTCAAAATATTTAAAACAGAACACTTACTTTTATCCAAGATCTCAACTTGATCCTTAAACGGCCAACCCTTAAACTGCCATTCCTTCCCGAGCACAAAAACACCCACAACTCTCGCCCACTCCTCCGCCTTGAACGCACTCGGGTTATCCCTAACCTCATACGCCGTCACCACCTTATCCCTACTACCAAACTTCTTCACAACCGTCACACAATCCGGCTTCAGCCCCTTCATTTGCTTCATCTTCACATCTGACGGAACAAACACCCCGTCCTCCAAAAACTCCTTCACGTTATACATGGTTATCAGCGACTGAGTAGCTGGCGGCACCAATATAATCGGCAAACCGTCCCCTGTCGTATTACTCCCTTTCATTGTTTTCGCCTCAGGCATCCCACCATCCATCTCACTAACATCCCTTCCCCTCACCTTCCCCGTTACCCCATCCTTCCTCCCTTCCTCGTCTGCAACAAAAACCTTCCTACTCTCCAATTCCATGGGCTTTTGTTTGGTATATGGCGTCAGTGTAGTCAGGGCTCTAGCTTTTGGCGTCAAAGTCGCTTGTATCGTCGTTGTCAGCCAAGTTAAACTGGCGTTTTCAATTTTTCTTTTTGTCTTTTCTATTTGTTGTTTTACTAGTTTGAAAGTTGGTACGAAAAAGTAGTCGTTTGAAATTTTTAAAGACTTTTATTTTTTTCAAATTTTAAATATTTATAAAAATCTTTTTATTACATCATATTTAATATCACTTCTATATTTTAAATTTTCATATTTTTAATTATTGTCTTTTAGTTTTATGGTTTTTTTTAACTTTTATTATTATATATATTTTTAAAAGTTTATATAAATTTATTTGATTATATTATGAAAGAAAAAGAAAATATAGCTAATAACTTAAAATGCATCTAACTTGATTTTTTTTTTTCCTATATTATCATTAAACTTTGTGATTTCGTGTATTGTGTGTACCCGGTGACCTGCTTGACTGGTTAGCAGGTTACCTTAACGACCGTTAGACTTTTATTACAACTTTAGTCCTTTATATTAACGGCAATTAACATACACACTTAAAATTTGATTTTTTTTAAAGTAAAACGTAAAACCATAAAGTATATAACCTTATATAAAAAATTTATTTAAAAATAAAATTAACACATGTTTTAATAATTTTTTCTAAACATTATTACTTTTAAACATGTTTTAGTTAACTTTTAAAATTTATATAAAACGTGTTTTATATAACTTAACTTTTTCGTACTTTATAAATCTTAATTTTTTTTTCAGAAAATCATACAATTTTTTTTTAATTTTAAAATTTTCAAAAATGAAAGTTGTACTTTTTCTTACAAAAAAACTGAAAGGTTTGAAATTTTTTTTACAAAAAATCGTACGTTTTTACAATTTGTTATTTTTTTATTTTTATATAAATTGTGTGTATATATCAGTGTTGCAAAATAAGGTTTACAAGACAGATTAATCACTACAAGGCCCTCTACCTTGCTGATTAATGAAAAGACGATTAATGGTGGTCAACGATGGTCAAAGGAGGTCAAATTTGCCGAAAACTTGCAATTTTTGTCGATATTACCGAAAGCTCGTTGTAAACATGTGTTTATCACTTATATTAACTAATTATATGTATGATAAGTTGTATTTTAAGAAGAATACTGCCTAAAAAAACTAAAACTCGTTAGAAATACCTAAAATTTGCCGAAAATACCAAAAAAATTCTGAAAATTCCTATCCGATTAATACCGCCTAGAACGATTACAAGCTACAAGATGGTTGACCGGCCGGCTAGCGATTCGCGATTTTAGCAACATTGGTATATATAACTTTTTTTAGAAACTCTTTTTTACGAAACAATTTTTTTTTGCAAAAAAAATATTTTTCTTTTTGTAATCGTAAAATTTTCAAAGTAAAAAACCGCACCTTTTTTTACAAAAAGTTTTTAGAACCTTCATAATTTCTTTTTTTTGCAGAAAATCATACTATTTTTTTAAAAAATTTAAAGTTTTCAAAACTAAAAGTCGTACTTTTCTAAAAAAAAGTTAGAAAATTTTGATATTATATTTTCCAAAAAACCTTTAAATTTTTAAACTCTTTTTTACAAAAAATCGTACATTTTTACAAAATTTAATACTTTTTTTTTCTTTTATATAAATTGTGTGTATATATAAATTTTTATAAAAAGATTTTACAAAATAAAATTCTTTTTTGCAAAAGATTTACTTTTCTTTAAAAAAAAATTGTAAAAGAGTATGACATTTAGGTGGTGTTTGTTTTGTTAAGATGTTTTGAGTCTAAATCTGACTACCGTCTCTTACTGGTAAGAGGTGGTCAAAAAGTCTAAATCTGAAAAAAAAATAATATTGTTTGTTTTTTGTAAATGTCTGACTGGTTTTCATTGTTCTTTTTCTAAGCATGGCTTTAGTTGTTCGTTAATTCAACTATTTTTTCTTTTGAGTAAAACCAAAAATAAGCTAAACCGAACCAAATTAAATTATATTTAACCGAAGCTAAGACCGATTTATACGTGAGTCGGTTCGATTTTGGATTTCTGGACCGAATCACCTTCAATATCAACCAAATACGTCAATAATTATTTATAACTATTCTAGACAAAAAGTAATAAAATCATTTACCCAATTATCATCAAAATCACAAGGAAAATAATATTATCAAACAAAAAAAAAAAAGAAACGTAGTACCTTGTATATAAAATACAGAAACAAGTTCCCACCATTCTTAACTCTTAAGTATAACATAATAAATTATATATTTTCACTAAATTACAACTTTTATATACAGAGTATTTGACAAGATTTGTACTTCACTTTTCTTTCCTATACTCTCCAATTATCTTTCCCTATGCATCTTCTTCTCCATTACTACTTACTACCACCTGCAAGATACCTTTTAAAATAAAAGACATTCACAAACAAGGGCTAAGTACAAATATAGACACAAGTACACTACATGGTCCTCTACCCAGAATTTTTTTTTCAAAATTCTAAAAAGAGACTTGTACTTTTGATCAACTGCTCTACCTACTTAATATTTTGCCACGTGTCCAACTGATCAACTTTTTTTATTCACAAATATAACTTAAATTACAAATATACCCTCATCTTTATCTTTTTATTCCCACCCTTACCACTCCATCACCACCACCACTACCAACCTACCACTTTATCACCACCACCACTACCAACCTACCATTTCATCACCACCACCACTACCAACCTACCACTTCATCACCACCACCACTACCAACCTTGCTAGGCTCCGAACCCTTCGGCAACAGATTCATCAGCAACTGGTTCTTGTAACAATTAAATCCACTTGTACTATGCGGATCTAGATCTGTATATCTGAAACGTGTCTGTTAATATAATATGCTATCGTACTGGTGGATTTCATGGTCTGTTTATTAGTGTGAGTTGAATGTCTTGTCATCATCACTTGTACTATGCTTTTTTGTGCGGTTGGTTTTATAACTCACCGTGGCCATCCAAATGGTAAAGTACATACATGTATTAAAACGGGATAACTTGTACATCTAAAGTATTTAGCAAATTCAAAAATTGATTTGTGTGTAACCCAAATAGAATTCCAAAAGATCATATGCAATGATGTATATGTGGTGATATCATGTACTGATGGACACTGTCAGTTTGTCATGTAAAGGACGTTATCGAACGCAATTAGTGGATCTTGGGTGGTGGTGGTGGTGATGAAGTAGTAGGTTGGTAGTGGTGGTGGTGATGAAGTGGTAGGTTGGTAGTGGTGGTGGTGATGAAATGGTAGGTTGGTAGTGGTGGTGGTGATGAAGTGGTAGGTTGGTAGTGGTGGTGGTAATGGAGTGGTAAGGGTGAGAATAAAAAGATAAAGATGAGGGTATATTTGTAATTTAAGTTATATTTGTGAATAAAAAAAAGTTGATCAGTTGCACACGTGACAAAATATTAAGTAGGTAGATCAGTTGATCAAAAATACAAGTCTTTTTTTAGAATTTTGAAAAAAAAAGTTTAGGTAAAGGACCATGTAGTGTACTTGTATCTATATTTGTACTTAGCCCCCGCAAACAATATCAACAACAACAAACAACAGCAAAACGTGTAGCACACCAACGCAAGTCAAAGTGATGAAAGAAGCAACAAAATTCAGAGGTAGTAAGACCGGATCTCCACCTCTGATTGAGTTACAAATTTATCATCTTATCATATCTGACTTGCCCAAATAAAACAAACAACGAAAATATCTGACCGATCAGATTCAGACGCGAGTCAGACATATTTTTCCAAGAACTAACACACCTTTAGTTTTGAAAACTGTAAGAATTAAAAAAAAATTGTATGATTATTAGCAAAAAAAATTCGAAGGTTCCAAAAACATATTTTAAAAAACTGTACTTTTTTACTTTGATATTTAAGATTACAAAAAGAAAACTAATTTTTTGCAAAAAAAAATATTCTTAAAAACGTTTTCTAAAATATATATATATATAGACACAATTTATATAAAATAAAAATAAAAAGAGTTTAAAATTTCGTAAAAAGGAAATTTTGTAAAAAGGTATGAATTTTTTGTAAAAAAAAGAAAAAAAATTTAGTTTTTTTTTTTTGTAAAAAAAGTACGACTTTACTTTTGATAATTTTAAATTTAAAAAAAAAAAGTATAATTTTCTACAAAAAATTTAAGATTTATCAAATACGAAAAAGTTAAGCTATTTACAAGTTAACTAACACATGTTTAAAAATTAACATTAAGATTTTTTAAAAATTAACTAACACTTGTTTAAAAATAACAATATTATAAAAAAAATTATATATACATGCGTAAATTATATTCTTAATTTTTTTTATATAAAGTTACAAACTTTTTCTAAGGTTTTACGTTTTATTTTTAAAAAGATTCAAATTTAAGTGTTTATATTAATAGCCGTTAATAGAAAGGATTAACGTTGTAATAAAAAGTTAAACCGTCGTTAAAGTAACCTGCTAACTAGGTCATCGAATACACACAATGTACGAAATAATAAAATTTAATAATAGTATAAGAAAAAAAAAATGATTACACAGAACGATAAAAAATATAAAGTTATAAGCATTTTTAAGTCATTTGAAAAAAAAAAAATATTGATGAAATTACTTTTTCATTGCTTATCACTCCTGATTTTTGTATTACTTTTCCCATAAAACAACTTTTTCCCTACAACGTTATTTTACCGCTTCTAGTACTTTTAGTTATCAATTTTTTTTAAGGATTAAACGGTTATAAATATTTTAAAAAAATACTCTCTATACCCTAAAATCTTATATTTGTTCTGCAAACACATAATTTTAAAAAAATTAGTTATTTGTTTTCTCTTTCTTATTTTTAACAAAATTATAGTTTTATTCTAAATAATTAATTAATATATTTTTTAAGTTTTTAATAATAATTATATAAAGGTGATGTGTTAAGCTTACTGAAACTTTATTTTCTAATTTTAGTAATTTACAATTAAATTAGTACATTTGAAAAAGATATGAAGTATTTATTTTGGACAAACGGGAGTAAATAAATAAAATATATTTTAAAAAGTGAATTGTCGCGCAACGACACTTTCTTATCTTTTAATAGCAGATATCTTGATATATTTTTTAGAGTAAATTACATAAATCGTTCTTAAAATATGGTTAAATTGCATGTTTTGTCCAAAACCTTACGAAAGTGTAAGAATCGTCTCTATTTGAAAACTTTAATGCAAGTATCGTCCTTATGAGGGATATTGCTTGGGACGAAACACGCAAAATGGCCAAAATATTTGGGACAAAACATGTAAGATAGCAAAACTTCAAAGATGAAAATTTGAAAAATAGTTTGATTTTAGGACGATATCAGTACTTTCAAAATATTTGGAAGAAAATCTGCAAAATGACCAAACTTCATGGACGATTTATGCAATTCTTTCTATTTTTTTATAAACGAACCTTTTTTGTTTTTAGTGGGTGTTTGGATGTGCTTATTGAAAACAAATTATTCATTTTGAAAACTCCATTTTGAAAACTCCATTTTGAAAAATTATCATTTTGAAAACTCTATTTTAAAAAATAGTGTTTAAATTTGATATTCTAGTTTGAAATTGCAATAATCAAATAATCATTTTTTTGAGTGTTTGACAAATTTGATTATTTGATAATAAACTCCATTTTGAAAGTTTACTTTTCTAAAACTTCATTTTAAAAATGAAATAAGTAGCTCCTCACTAACTTTTTTAAAACTCCATTTTGGAACTTCTAAACGCAAATAATCATTTATCTCCATTTATTACCCAAACAATTTTTTTTAACTTATCTCTATTTTGAAATTGAGATTTAAAGATAATCTCCTCCTAACCACACATCCAAACATCCACTTAATTTCATTTTCAAAATAATTTTAAAATACCAAATTAACCGTGCTTCTACAATACACATGTAATTTTTCAAGGCGGCAATTTAAACTCTCAAAAGAAAACTTGATACTTTTTCTTATAAAACGTATAAAGAATTACACACCAATAAAAAATGATTTCATTATCATCTCATGATGGTATGATTTGTTTCGCGTAATGCGTAATAATTTGTACCAAGTTTGTCAAAATTCCGATCTTGATCTTAGAATCTTACGATTTTACGATATTGTAAAGTAAAAACGATTCGGATTTTACGTAGAATCTTTGCATGCTTAAGATCTTATAGGATCCCGATCTTGATCATAGGATGTTAGGATTTACTATGATCTGATCTTACTTTTTCTAGAACGACAAACTAAAAACCTATAAATTTATAGGTTATGTATTATATAATCTAAAAAACAACATGTAAATCTTCTTCTACATTTTATAATCATAATTTAGGACCACAATTTTAAGAAATATTTGTATAATTTTGTGTTTAACATGTATATTAATATGTAAATTTATAAATATTTCAAAGACAACTAAGAAAATTACATTATAGTAGGATCTTACGATCCCGATCCTGTTTTACGATCTCGATCTTGTAAAGACGAAAACGATCTTAGGTAAGATCCCGATCTTAAAAACCTTGATTTGTACCATATCTAGGGTGTGTTTGGTTAGCAGTAGCTGTTAACACTTAGCAGTAAGCAACTAATAGTAGCAGTTAGCAGTAGCAATTCATTTATAAAAGTATTTAGTAGATTAGCAATAGATGTAATTCAAATGTGTGAAAAGACATAAATAGACATACATATATAAATAGTAAACTAAATTTAATGTGTTATATCAATGAGTGCATTTATGTAATTTACTAAGCTTCATGCTCATTTTAAAATGCTTTTTAAAAAAGATATATGAAAAGTAATATTTTTATGATAAATAGTAATGCTAATTACTCTAATCAAACAAGTATTTTTAACAATTATGCTGAATGCTAATGCTAATTGATAAAAATGCTCTCAAAAATATGTTATTAAATACAGCCTAATTTTAAATAAAATGATTAATATAGATACTCTTAAATTAGTGAAAAAGTCTATGGTAATAGATTTATTCATTTGATTTAGGTAGATTTTTCTCCTTTAATTTGTTTGTCCCTTATGTTTTGTTAGATTTTATTTGATTAGTTTGAGGAATAGTGTGTTTACGCTCTTATTCTTGTTGTGTTAAGGTTTCAAGGGGAGTTATTTTACATGGAGGTGAGTTATACATAAAATATCAACCAATAAAAGAATGGGATAATTGTCAAAAGAGTCCTTTATTTTTGGGCAATTCTTCAAAGGGTACAAAAAACATATTTTTCCTGATACGGTCCACGGCAACAAAAAATATGGGCAATGCTGGAAGAATCTGCCATGTGTCCGTAGATAGTACGTATTATGTAAGTGATATTTTTTGGGCAATTTCACATTTATGGGCAATTAGAATATTGGGTAACAAGGTTTTTTGTCATTTTACCAGAAAGTGGTTGACTATTTTATATTTTTTTTGGGCAATTGTACTCTGGGCAACTAAAATTATTGGGCAACCTATTATTTGATTATTTCTATTCCCCTCACTTTCCTCTTTCAAAAATAATCCAAATTCATAAAAAAAAACACACAACTAGGTACTCTCTGTTCTTCAATCAAATAAATCATGTGATCTCTGTTCTTAATCTAACAAACCCATCATATCTCAATATCAAATCACCTTTAATTAATCTAAACACACACATTCAAAGACCCCGAATAAATAAAAAACAACCCTCTCTGTTCTTCGATGAGCGAGTTAAATGTTTTTTACGATGTCAGAGTTGTTGTCAGGTCAACCGTTAAATTGCTTCAAGAAATCAAAGGGTTATTGCAAACAAATACAGTCCGGAACAATTTGTTTAGAAGTACTGTTTTTGGCCCGTAGTTGGATATCCATTCCGTGGATAATGATTGTCGTTTGATGAATTATTTTTTGCAACACCAGGTATATGTATCAGAAATTCCTAGTCATGCCTGAAGGTTTATATTACTCATAACAATTACGTAAAACCCTAATTAAGATCAAAGCACACATAGCAGAAGCGTTTAACAAGATCATAATTAATAACACATTCATAATTAATCGAGTTAGGGTTACATACCTTTTAGCTAGAGCAAATCTTCAAGACCACCGTCGAATCACGAATTAGGGTTTATATGAAGAACACCAAGATATAGTTTATAATGAAACTATATTACGCTCTTGTACACACGTAATGCAACGGATTAATCGTGATGCTAGCACTAATAAACCAGAGCTTCAGTACTTGTGAATTATAGCTAAAACGAAAATCAAACCGAAACCCTAGATGGGTTGTGGCTTGTGATCACAGGAAGGAATAAGGAGGGGAGGGACAAAAAGTTGTGAAGGCTTGATGGGGTATTTATAAGAAAACAATAACTTGTTTTTCAAGCCCAAATCAAGATTAGGAAACTAATCTTCCTTCCCTTTTTACCCTATATAGCCGACGGCTATAGTAACCCCCAAGGGGTTTCCGGAACTTTCCGTTCTTGTTTCCTTTTCTATATAATTCTATAACGTTCATTTACACTTAACTTTTAATTATTAACGATTATTAAATAAGCTCGATTTATATTTAATAAATATAATAAATATATTTATTAAATTAATTAATCCTTTACGTATTGTGTGTAATCCCGTAATCCCGAGTTCGATCCTATCACATGACTATTTAATTTTATGTCCATAAAACTTTCAGCTCCCACTTGGACAAAATTCGAATATCGTGATCACATTTATTAGCGTCTAGTTACACTAACAATGTCACTAGTACAACTCGAGTAAGGTCTCCTGGACAAAACCTTTTAATGATACATCATCATTATTATTATCCTTTCATTTCAAATACAACGTTAATAGGATATGGATCTCAGTCATTCCTTCATTAACCATTCTGTTTCTCGTTTACGGATAAAGCAAGATTACCAAGACACATTTGGGTGTGGCCACACAAACATCTTACTACTCCCCCGAGGGGCCCAGTTGTATTATACTTTAAAAATAATTTTGAAGGAAAACAAATCCCATTTTGACTACAAGCGAAACTTACGAACTTTGCAACACTTCTGAAAATAACCCTTATAGCTACCAGTTATGTTTAGCGTTAGGTTATCTCACATAAATACACTACATTCATGATAGTTTCCTGGTATCTCAGGTCTAAGGATAACTATTTATGATTTACTTATAACGAAGATCCATAAAGTAAAATCATATAGTTGGGATCAGTCCAATATTTGATCCATTAAATATCATCCAAAATTGACCAATATACTTTCAAGTATACTCTGTCACTATTTTGAATTGTCTTAGTTTAATAATACTCCCATATTATTAATCGACAACGGACATTTAGAACATAACTATTATTCATGGATATAAAACATGTAAAATAGGATACAAAATCAAATAACAGAAAATAAACGAAACTTTATCTTTATTTTCATCAATTCAATAATGTCTTTAACATCATTTATCCAAATACTAATCAACAGATTTATTGCATGAATTCGCTAGCTAGTTGCAGCCCAACCGCTTTGACGTGCTTAACTACCTTTGGTTTAGGCAAAGCCTTAGTAAAAGCATCAACTACATTATCATCTGTGTGAACTTTTATTAATTTTATTTCACGAGCTTCCACTTGTTCTCGTACGTAGTGATATCTACGTTTAAAGTGTCTGGCGCCTTTCATGACTCCAGGGTCATTGGCAAATATAATTGCAGCAGAGTTGTCGCAATACATATCAATAGGTTCTTTAATTGAAGGCATCACTCCAAGATCTCCAATAAACTTCCTAATCCAAACAGCTTCCATTGCGGCTTCTGAAGCAGCCATGTACTCTGATTGAGTTGCATGCATAGCAATGGTTGTCTGCTTCTTGCTCTTCCAGTCAACTGCTCCTCCATTGATGACAAACACGTAACCCGTCAGAGACTTCGTATCGTCTTTATCACATTGCCAGGACGCATCACAGAAACCTGTAACTTTCAGTTCTGTGTCTGGTTTACCCCCAAATGCCAAAAACATATCTTTCGTACTCCTCAAATACTTTAGTATATGTTTAACAGCAGTCCAGTGGAGCTTCCCTGGATTCTGTTGGTATCTACTGACCAAGTTCTGAGCAAACGCCACATCAGGCCTTGTGCTTCTTACAACATACATTATAGATCCTACAGCCGAAGTATAAGGCACCTTCTGCATGTAAGCCACCTCTTCGGGTGTTGATGCATCTAACTCATGACTTAATTCATGCTTAACTTCCATAGGTTGAAAACCTTTCTTGGAATTATGCATGTTATACTTCTTCAATATCTTATCAATATAAGCATCTTGACTAAGACCAATTAACCGTCTTTTTCTATCTCGATAGATTTTAATTCTCAGAATATATGCAGCATCTCCCAAATCCTTTATAGAAAAACATTTACCAAGATAGTCCTTAACTTCCTTAAGTCTTGGAATGTTACTTCCCATGATTAATATGTCATCAACATATAAAATTAGGAACACTACATCACTCCCACTAGCTTTGCGATATACACATGGCTCATCACGATTTTGAATAAATCCGAACTTTTTGATTTCTTCATCAAATCGTTTATTCCATTGACGTGATGCTTGCTTCAAACCACAAATAAGTCTTTGAAGTTTGCACACGCGTTTTGGATATTTAGGATCAACATACCCTTACGGTTGTTGAATATAGATTTCCTCATCTAAGCGACCGTTCAAGAAGGCAGTTTTAACATCCATTTGCCATATCTCATAGTCCTAGTATGCTGCTATAGCTATGAGAATCCTAATAGCTCGTAAGTCTGCTATAGGAGAAAATGTCTCCTCATAGTCTACGCCAAAAGTTTCAGTAAAACCTTTAGCTACTAACGTGCTTTATAGGATTGTACTTCACCATCCATGTCAGTTTTCTTCTTGAAAATCCACCTATTTTTCACTACTTTAGCATTTTTAGGTGCATCAACAAGAATCCAAACATCGTTGACTTTCATGGATTTCATTTCCTCATTCATCGCAACTATCCATTTTAACTTTTCTGGATCAAGCATCGCGGATCGATAGTTAGCAGGTTCACCAAGATCCCCTACTTCCTCCTCATCATCCCCTATGTTAAGACATAGTTTTCTTGGCGTACGTATAGTCCTTGCAGACCTACGTAGAGGAATTAATTCCGGTGGAGCTCCCAGACTTTCTGGCTCTATTGGAATTTCTTCGCTAGTATTTTCAGAAGGCAATGTATCTTCTTGAATTTCTTCCAGATCATAATCTCTCCCACTGAATACTTGATTTACAAGATCACTTTCAAGGAAGTCTCCATACCGAGCCACAACAAGTGTGTTCTCATCCGGATAATAAAAGTAGTAACCCATAGTTTCCTTAGGGTAACCTACAAAGATACATTTTACAGAGCGTTGTTGGAGTTTATCTCCAGAGTCACGTTTCACATACGCCTCACAACCCCAAATCTTTAAATAAGACAAATATGGCTTATTGCCATGCCATAGTTCATATGGAGTCTTATCAACCTTCTTTGTAGGAACCATATTCAGAATACGGACAACAGATTCTAAAACATAATCTGAAAAGGATAAAGGTAAAGTTGTAAGATTAAACATAAATCGCACCATATCTAATAATGTACGATTTCTCCATTAAGATAAACCATTTTGTTGTGGAGTATATGGAGATGTGAGTTTCTGAACAATTCCATTATCACTTAAATAATCTTTAAACTCTTGACTTAAATATTCACCACCTCGATCAGAACGAAGAGCTTTAATCTTTTTCCCTAGTTGCAATTCTACTTCTGCTTTAAAAACTTTGAATGTTTCAAATACCTCATGTTTATGCTTAAGTAAATAAACATAACCATAACGAATATAATCATCCGTAAATGTTAAGAAATAGCTAGCACCTTTCCTTGACACATGTCTAAGTGGTCCACACACATCAATGTGTATTAAACCAAGTAGATCAGTAACCCTTTCAATATTGCTATTAAAAGGTTTCTTGGTCATCTTTCCAGAGATACAAGACTCACATTTATCAAATGATTCATCATTGATATTTTCTAAAAGGCCATCACGTTGAAGCTTTTGTATACGTGTCTTCCCAATATGGGCAAGTCTACAATGCCAAAGATAAGAAGAGTTCTTGTCTAACTTTCTCTTCTTATTCATGCTAAACACAAAATTAATCTTTCTCTTGAAATTATCATGCATGTTAATTTCAAAAACACCATTCACAGAAATTGCATCAAAATAGAATAAACCATCTTTGTAAACAGAAATTCTATTATTATCAATAGTATGAATAAATCCACGATCCAATATACATGAAAAGGAAATAACACCCCTAATAAGTGTGAAAACACTTATCCTTTTACCACTTAATTATAATAATAACCAAGCCAAAACGTGTATTTTATCTCGTAAATGTCGAAATTATGCGTGGTTTGTGTTTTTGTTGTGATTTAGGACCAAAATCTAAAAAGGGAAGAAAACATGGGCTTTCACCGGCTTTTATCGAAGAAAAAGACAAAAGACGAAGTCAAAAGATCAAGAGTGCAAAAAGAACGGAAGTCCAAGGCCTATTCTGAAGATTTATCGAAGAAAAAGTCTAGAGACGGAAGTTTAATAAAGCTGAAGAACTCAAGTCTAATTAACGAAGAAATTACAAGACGAGTTTATCCCGAGACAAAGTCGAAAAAGTCGAAGAATTTAGAAGACGAAAAGACGAGAAAGAAAGAAAGAAAGAAGGAAGCTTCCAACACATGCCAACCTCCTTAATCACCTATAAATACCCTCCTAATGACACATTAGGAGGTGTTGACTATCTTGACAAAATAGTTCTTCCAATTTTAATTTCATGTCATTTACTTAATTGTCATTTAATTTTCTTGTCTTGTACCTTAAATTCTTGCCTTTAATTTCAAGTAAGTTTAATTTTGTGTTGTTGAATCTTTAATTTTAATCAAGTTTTTATTAATCTCTCATTCTACCTTTCTTGTTTTGATTTAATCTTTATGTTTATGTGCTTATTGTTATGGTTATTTGGTTATTTTGTTATGTTTTTATGTTTATGATTGTGTTAGCTTATTGATTTTATAGCTTATTGTGTGCTTTTCTTAATTTTAATTAAGTGCTTATTACTTGATTTTTATAAAAAGTTGTTTTTAAATATATTTTGTTATTTAGTGTTTTTAAAAGTTTTTAATTTTGGCTTATTTTCTTTTTCTTAAATTTGAATTGGTAAAAGTTTTGGTTAATTGCTTATTTGTTTTTAGCTTGATTTTAGTTTTTAGCTTATTTGCATCTTATTGTTATCCGGGTTTCTTTAAAACCCTTGCATTCCGAATAGCTTCCATTTGTGAAATCCGGATAAAGCTTTAAACCCTTATATTCCAGATAGTGGGTTTCTTTATATTCTGAATAGTACTACAACAGGTATTCCGGATAGGCAGCCTTTGCGGATTCCGGATAAGGTGATTGTCCAGAATTCCGGATAGCTGGAGGTTTCATATATTCCGGATAAGGGATATGTAATGAATTCCGGATAAGGAGCATTTCCCGAATTCCGGAAAAGCACACGGAAACCAGATTCCGGATAAACCACAAGGACAAATTCCGGATAAGCTGATGTGTGGATTCCGGATAAGCAGATCCAGAAGAATTCCAGATAAGCCATTTAAACTTATTCCGGATTACAAGCAAGTGAGGATTCCGGATAGTGGACAGAAGCCAATTCCGGATAACGCTCAGATCTTGAATTCCGGATAAGCTCAACGATTTAGATTCCGGATAGTGGTGAATTTTGGATTCCGGATAAGGCAAGGTTTGTTATTCAGGATAAGAGTAAGTTTGGTATTCCGGATAGTGACAGTATCTCGGGTTCCGACTTAGGTTTGTTTATTCATTTTCAAGCATTTATTTTTCCCGCCATTTTTATTAAGAGTTATTTTAATTGTTTTTTTCTTTATTTTAAATTTCAAGTTTGCATTTTTATTAAATTGTCAAATTTACTTTTCGTCGAGCTTTAATTTTTGTTATTCAATTAATTTACTTTTAAAAATTTTAATATTGCACCATTTACGTTTATTTAGTTTTAGTTTTAATTACTTGTCATTTACTTTAACGTTTTGCATTTTAATTTACTACAACGACCAATCTATTATTTTATCCACCAAAAGACGACTGAGTCGCACTTAAACCAGTAATCAATTCGAAAAGACCGAGACGATAACTTTTTACATACAAAATCTCTTGTATTAAATGGCGCCGCTGCCGGCTCTTTTCGTTAAGATTAACGGTTTTCTGTGAGAGACGCGTTGAATTTTGGGATCCGTTCACTCGTGAACGTTATTTTTCGTGTCAAAAATTTTCAAAAATCCTAAAAATTAAAAAATTTCAAAAATAAAAAAACATTAAAAAACTTATAAAAAGCATTTATTTTTCAAAGTTTTGCACCAAAAAGATTTTATTTTTCCAAGTCAATATATATTCTCTATTTCTTTGGTATCTTTTTCTTTTTCTTTTGCAGGTGTATGCGTACTAGATCTTCATCTTATTCAGAGCCCGAGACTCGTGAAGATTTAGATATGGCTGGTGTGCACAACAACAATAATCCACCCCACCCCAACATGAATAACAACAACAATGTTCCCCCACCCGACCTTCGAACGATGGAGGAGTCGTGTCAACCTACAGTGAATGGACGCAGAGGACCGATTGCGCCGATGCAAATCACGGCTCCAGAGTTTTCGTTGACGCATCACATGATCCAACAAGTTCAAAATACTTGTCTATTTCGCGGATTGCCGGATGATGATGCCAACAAACATCTCGACAAATTCATTACAGTCACTCAAAGCATGAAGTTGCATGGTGTTACTATGGATTTTGTTCGCCTTCACCTATTTTCACACACCTTATCCCACCATGCCGAAAAATGGTTTTATCGTCTTCCGAAGAATTCAATTCATACTTGGGATGAGATGACTCAACGTTTTTTGTCGCGCTATTTTCCACCATCCATGGTCACGAGCCTTCAGAATCAAATTAGTGGATTTACACAAGAACCTGTTGAATCACTTTTTGATGCTTGGTGTAGGATATTTAAATATTGCTTATGTTTTAGAGAGAGAAAGAGATAGAGAGATGGTGAGAACACACACACTTAGAGAGAGAAAGTGAAAGAAAAACACTTTTTCACTATGTGTAAAAATGAGGAACACACACCCTCTCCATCAAAGGAGAGGGTTTATATACCCAAGCCTTGTGATGGGCTTGGGCTTACAATGTTGGGCCGGCCTACACATGTTGTAGGCTAGGCTTGACTTTGTTTGTTTAATAAAGATATCTAGACTACGAGCTACTACTTAATAAATTGTCGGAGTGACCGAATCTTCCTAAATACGTAAAAACGCATTTCCAACAATCTCCCCCTAAGGGAGGTCACTCCAAACAAGGGCGTTACCCGAGTTACAATAATGAAATAAACCTAGCATACTATGCTTGTCTTGAGCTCGTAGTCTTCGTCTTTCTTTTCTTTTTTTCTTTTCTGGTGAACATGTTGATGGGATCTTTGATATCAATCTTTAGCATCAATCTCTTGCCTTGATCTCGTGCATCCATCACTTGTGATCTTCGCCTCTTCGTGACACCATGTCCCACATACTTATACCTTCGTAATTCTTGAAAGCTTCAGAGTTCGATACAGCGGAAGACTTAACTTTTAGGCTTTCTTGATTTAGATGAGGTATTAAGTGCATAAAGTATAAGCATGCGTGGACGACTTCTTCTTGGATCCCGCAACGCCACCGACTTCAAATGCCGCAACATAAGTAGACACGAACGAAATGGATTTGAACATTTCATTCTAAATCGGTAGCATTTTACCTCCGGTCGGTGAAGACCATTGGACGATATTAAATATCGTACCCGTGACGGATAGTTTCAATTAAGTAACTTCCTGACAGGATTTCGCGGGTAAACCCGTTCTCTTTATTCGACTGTCCAAAGCTGACTGCGAACATAAAGAGTGAATCATTTGGATAATAATATCCGCATGATTTGAAGCCGTCAATTCATGTTCCTGGAACAAGTGAAATTCAATTAAGAACCGCACCATCGTTGCTTTCCAGTTGTCACGAGCTTGATTCGTATGGAATCTTGCAAGTTACCTACCAAGTGCTGTTTGAGGTTAACACTAGAAGGATTTCCACTCATCACTGTGAACACTATAGAGTGTCACTCTGAGTGTTCTGGCAAGATCACTAAGATATTGCGTAGAGGCCTGGAACGTGTTTAAGTTCAGTTAAGAATTAAACAACTGTTGCTTTCCAGTTATCACAAGTTTGATTCATAAAGAACCGCACAAGTCACCTACCATGAGCTTTTTGATATTCGCTCAAGAAGGATTTCCATCTTCATTGTAAATACTTTCGTATTACTCGGATGTTCAGGCAAGATCATGAAGATTTTGCGTAGGACTCTTAAAATCTTTCTTACTTTTCACAGTGTGTGAAGAAGCAAGGAAATATGAAAGTGTGTCCTAATGAGATATTTGATGATCTCAAATGGCTCTAGACTCGATCGTGCATTTTGGATTTTAGTGATCGGAGGCTGGAGAGGAGTGCCACCTTTTCAATACCAATTTATTCGGAGTGAATAAATCAATAGATAATGAGTTGTCTCCGTGTGATTAAAACAAATACCTTTTGAGAGATATCTGAGTTAGCTGGGATGGGTTGTGCATTGCATCACTGGGTCCATGATGTCTGTCTTCAATATCGAGAATCATTAAAATGATCTCAATAGCATATGTGTTGACCCGGTTTCTGCCTAAAGTTGTAAGGAGGGCTTCTTTCTTTACACCCTTTATCTTTACAATTCTTTTTCATTCTTCAAACCCTTCAATGCTTACCAATACGTCATAACTAGCACCTTGTTGTGATTGTTCCAGTGCTAACTTAAGTACTTGGTCGGCATTCAGCTACGTTCACAATCTTTCTCCAACTTTCCTAAGGACTACTATTTCTAGCTATGGAATATCCTTGGGAAGATTCCTCCGGTTCTAGAAGAATCATAGGACTTAACCTATCCTACCATCCTTATGTCACCACAATCTTCATCGTCGTGAAAAAAATGGGTTTTGGGTAAGTATATGTCACCATGAAAATCCATTTTGATATGCAAATCCGTTTTGCTCCCCCTTAACATATGCCATGATATTCGAAAACATTTCGCATATGTCGGGATGAGCCAGCACATTAAGTCAAACCATTTGTGATAATATCCCATATTAAATCACATTTTCTCCCCCATATTAAAAATATTAAACCAATCGATGTTTTTAATATCAATTGATTTAATGAAGTTTTAACAAAGGTTTTGGGAAGAAAAATGCAAATCCATTTTATCTTCATGATATCAAACGTATGAGATATGATACCGATTTGTAACATGATCACATATTCACCATATTAGAAAATAATTGACAAGGTTGGACCTGATAGATGAGAACATCAAATGGTTCTTGTCAGCATATGTTGGTCGCCTCGGCACGTCTGAAGTCATCTCTTGACACCACATGTACGATTGGTATTGTTGTCTTGACACCAATTAGTGAGGTTGGCACGTTCGGCATCGAAGATTCTGAATGCTTGACAATTGCTCCCCCTCAATTGTTGACCCGTGTTCTATTGAAAGAGATGTAGTCGTCGTTTGAGTAGTCGCATCGTCAAATATGTAGATACCAATTGTAGATTGCTATGGTTGTAGAGATGATAGCTTCATAAAAACAAGACTTCTCTTGTTTTAACAAATAAATGCACTGAGGCGTACATAAATTTGTGTTAGACCAAGTTATAAAGTAAACTTGATCCCTTACAAGGTTTTCAAGTAAACCTTGCCCGAGAAAATTAATTCCCGTTGTGAGCCAAAGCTTTCATAAGAAATACTTGACTTTAATGTGAAAACCGGGTTGCAGTCAGAAATAACTACAAGCCATTTAGGCATGTTTTATAAAATATTTACAACTTTTGTACGAACTCTATTTATGGCGCCGTGTCAATATTAATCGACATTTCTAAGGCCGTAAATATTATCGTACCAAAAGACACGCCTTTGAAAAATAAAGTGAAAATATTTTTGGATTTTTATGAAGTTTTCAATTTTTATGGTTTTTATATGGTTTTATATTTTTGTATTTTGCTTTTGTGGATAAAGATATAAACAATATATACAAATGATCACCAAGGATACGGAGAATAGTTTTACCACCACTATTCTTTCGCTTCATCTGCTAGTTCCTTTAGAGTCTCAGGCGAGAAAGTTCTCATTCCTAGCTTGTCGGCCAAAAATTCAATTCGAGCGCGATCTAAAGCCTTCGTGAAATATCCGCCAATTGATACTCAGATCGGACAAAGTAAAGCTCGATTACTCCATTTTCCACTTGCTCCTTGATGAAGTGGTAGCGAATGTCAATATGCTTCGACCGGGAGAATTGAACATTGTTGCAGCATAAGGCAATTGCACTTTTGTTGTCGCAGTACATCGGAATTTTGTTGAAACCTAGTCCATAGTCAGTTAATTGTGATCTCATCCAAAGAATTTGAGCACAGCAACCGGACATAGCTATGTATTCTGCTTTCGTACTTGATATTGCAGCGCTTTTCTGCCTTTTCGATGCCCAACTGATTAGTCGATCTCCTAGTAGTTTCAAAGTTCCACTCGTGCTACGCCTTGTATCTTGACAACCCGCGTGATCCGCATCTGCATATGCCATAAGTGCAATCGAAGAGTCCTTCGAATACCAAAGTCCCCGACTAATGGTTCCTTTAAGATATCGAAAGATCCGTTTCACAATAGCCAAGTGTAACTCAGTAGGCCGAGTTTGATACCGAGCACACATACACATAGCAAACTGAAGATCAGGTCGACAAGCTGTGATATACAGAAGAGTACCGATCATTCCACGATACAGTGTCGGATCAACGGCAACTCCATGTGGATCTGCATCAAGCTTAGTTCGTTCCACCATTGGAGTATCCACGGGGTCGCAAGATTCCATCTTATACTTCTTAAGCGATTCAAGGGCATACTTGGACTGATTGATAAAGATGCCTCTGGGACTCTGAGATATCTAAAGACCTAAGAAGAATGATACCTTTCCCATCATTGACATCTTAAACTTGGAAGACATGAGTGTCCCAAATTCGTCAGATAAAGTTTGGGTCGAGGCTGCAAATATAATATCATCAACATATATTTGTACGATAATCATATCTTTACCTCGTTTCTGAATGAACAGCGTGGGATCCACCTTGCCTTTGGCGAAGCCTTGCGTAATGAGGAATTGTGATAATAGATCATACCATGCGCGAGGAGCTTGCTTTAACCCATACAGAGCCTTCTTAAGCTTGTACACATGATTAGGATAATTAGGATTCACAAAACCATCCGGCTGTTGAACATAGACCTCTTCCTTGATTTCACCATTCAGAAATGCCGTCTTCATATCTATCTGATAGACGATCATATTCATGTGGGCTACATAAGCGAGGAATAGTCTAATAGCTTCCAAATGGGCAACAGGCGCAAAGGATTCCATAAAGTCGATGCCCAATAATTGCTTGTATCCACGAGCTACTAGTCGAGCTTTGTTCTTCAATATTCCGCCTAACTCATCGAGTTTCACCTTGTAAACCCATTTCAAAGTGAGTAATTGCACTTGATCCGGGCATGGGACAAGTTCCCATACTTCAAGACGTATAAATTGATTAAGTTCTTCTTGCATAGCTTCTATCCAACATGATTGAGTAAAAGCTTGTTGCCATGTCTTAGGTTCAACTTCAGTGAGAAAAGCATCAAAGTGACAAAACATTGCACTTTCTTGTAACTGACTTCGTGTGGAGACCGGACGATTAGGGTCACCAATAATAGAATCTATAGGATGATCCTTTGTCCACTTGCTGTCATGTTCACGAATCCGTGGATTGGAGTAAACCGTAGTAGGAGCTTCCTCTGAGGTGGACGACCCGGCTTGATTAGGGTCGGGAATAGGTACACCAAAGAATGGAAGTTCACGCATTTGAGCGAATTCCAAATCGTGATCATCATCATCCTCTTCATCATCAATAGGCATGGCATGGGTAGTTGATTCTGGTGTTGGTTGAGAATTACTTGTTGATGGTATATCTTGACCAATTGTAGGTGCACATGTGTCTGATTGTGCTTCGGTTGCTGGAGCGACAACTTCGGTTACCGGAGCTCTTACCTTAGGTTTCGGAGCAACAATAGTTGGAGGAGTAAAGAATTCATCAAAGAACGGTTGAAACAACGTATCCCATTCAGTCCTAGAAGGTGGTGTAAATGATGATGAAGTAGGGTTGTTTGGGACAAGACCAGAACTAATGTTACTGGGTCCCATTTCATGAAGTGCGGGTTCAGAGCTGCTTTGCTCAGAAGCCATTGCTGTCAGCTCATCAAAATCAACATTCATAGTTTCGAGGATCTTGCGAGAGTTACGGTTGTAGATTCAGTATGCCTTCTTTGCGGGGGCGTAACCAATGAAAATACCAATATCAGCCTTTGGTTGAAGTTTTCCCAAATTGTCACCATCATTATTTGGATAGCAAAGAGAACCAAATACATGAAGATATGATAAATCTGGTACTTTTCCATGGAGAAGCTCATAAGGTGTTTTACCATGGCATTTATGAATTAGTGACCGGTTTTGGGTGTACACTGCTGTAGATACTGCTTCTGCCCATAAAAACAATGGAGCCTTTGTGTAAATTAACATTGTTCGAGAAGCTTCCATAAGTGTGCGATTTCGCCTTTCAACGACACCGTTTTTTTGTGGAGTGCGAGCAACGGATGTTTCATGAGAAATGCCAACTTCTTCATAATAATCACGCAAAATTTGATTCACAAATTCGGTTCCATTATCTGTACGAATGCGTTGGACAGTAGTGTTGAGACGCACTTGAATCATCTTGAGAAATCCGATGATGAATTTAGGTGCCTCATTTTTTTCTTTAAAAAATTTCACCCATGTAAACCGAGAGTAATCATCGACAATTACGAGGATGTAATTTTTGCCACTAAGTCTTTCAACACGCATTGGCCCACAAAGATCCATATGCAAAAGATAAAGTTTCTCTTGGTTGGTGTCTTCCGTCTTGGGTTTGTATGATTTCTTAGTGCTTTTCCCATTGTACACGCGGAACACAAATGATCCTTGTGAAATGATAGTTTAGGAAGACCACGAACAAGTTCGTTTTTCGCCAAATGATTAATAGCGTCAAAGTTAAGATGAGATAACCGTCGATGCCATAACCATGACTTAGTCTTCGATGCTTTGGAGAGAAGACATACAGGAGAAGCGGCCATCATGTCTTGTAGAGACAAAGTATACAAATTATTCCCTCGAGTACCTTTCAATAAATCAACCCCTTCCAAATTACGAATGAAGCAGGTATGCTCTCGAAAAGCAACTTCTAGGTTTGCATCACAAAATTGTCCCACAGAAAATAAGTTGTGACCGAGACCTTCCACATAATACACTCTTGAAATTATAACATTCCCAATATGATATTCACCATAACCCATTATCTTTGCAATATGATCATTTCCAAATCTAACCGTACCAAGAAACTTGTTGACGAAATTTCTGAGTTGAGAGCGATCTCCGGTCATATGCTTGGAGCAACCAGAGTCCAAATACCAGAGAACAATTTGGACCACCTGTTTTCAATAACAACAGTAGACAATGCATTGGAAACTATTGGTTCCGGAGTGTTAGCAGATATAGATATAGAATTGTCAGAATTGCTAACATTTTTGAGACCCTTAGATTTCCTGCATTTTCTAATGTGAGTCTTAGCACTAACAGGTTTTACTATTCCAACTTTCTGTTGGAAAATGTTTTGCAAAATATAGTTTTTGCAATACTTTGGACATAATTTTATATATGTATATGTTATATATATTCGTAGTACTTAGTAGCTTTGCGTTCTCCTCGAAGAGAGCTTCGCAACGAGCTAAAGTATGTCCAATATGGAGTTAATATGAATGAGATATCGTGTCTCAAAGTGAGTCACGTGAAACATAATATTTGGAAAAATATTTGTCCCACATCGCTTGAAACATGAAGTGAAAACATGTTTATAAGGAAATCCTAGTTTCTACCCTACAATATTCATTTGTGGGTTTTTACTCCCACGCCTACGCGCGCGCAGGGGGGGGGGGGGGGGGGGGTGCAGAAAGTGGGATTTCTAGGCCAAAAACGGGTTCGAAGCTACTGAACTTGTGCACGAGCGCGCGACCTGCGGACACGAATGCAGCTCCGAAAACTGGCTTGGGTGCGGGCAGATTTCGGTATCTTTTTTGCTGCGAATTCGATTTGTTTTTCCAGAAAATTCTGTAAATCTATTTTAGGAATAGATACAGAAACATAATATTTTGTGTTAAAAAGACAGACAGGAAATCTGTTTTAGTTATAACCGATTTTCCTGACTGTGGTATATATTTTCTTTGAGAACAAGTAAAGTTTTCAGTATAAATATAACCCATTCTCATTCAGTTTTTACATCAGAAAAACGCAGCTTTTCATACTCCATAACCAGACGATTTTTCCAGCAGTTCTCGATCAGAAACGCAGAAGGCTTCCGTGATCTTTCAGGCAAGTTTGTCTAGTCCGGCTGTACAACAGCTTTGGACGTTGTACCCTGGGAAACAGACGGCGAATCTGTTTTAAGGGAAGCGTGTTAAACACGTGCCTCGTCTTACTTTTACTGCTTTCAATTTTATTTGTTATTTAATTATGTTCTTTGTTTTCTGTTAATTTTATTATTCTTTTAATAAAAGTATACACCGTTTCCTACAATCTTAAAACAGATTCTGTTTAACAGAATTAAAACTTTTATTAAATCGGATTAATAAATTTATCAGATTTATTTATAAACTGTTTCTACCGAAACCAGGATTGAGTTTCACTGGAAATCAGTTTTAATTTACAGATTTTAATTAACAGTTAAGATTTTTTTTAGCAGTTGTTCTAATCAGTTTATTGAAACCAAGATTGTGTTTCTGTTAAACTGATACGTTTGATAATTACATCTGATTCATTGAAACCAAGATTGAGTTTCTTTGAAGCAGATCCACTATAAGTATATAGAGATCACGATTGAATTTCTTATATACAGATTTATAACAGTTGACTAACTGTTTGTGTTTTGATCTTGTTTGATCTTTCAGGATGTCTACCAGCACTCCTCTAACTCCTGTAACTCCTGTAACTCCTGCAACTACTACTGTGAATGTAACTGGTGCGCCAGTTCCCCACACAGTTGCTAATCATGCTGAAAAACCAGAAAAATTCAATGGACAGAATTTTAAGAGGTGGCAGCAGAAGATGTTCTTCTATCTCACTACTTTGAACCTTGCGAAGTTCTTAAAGGAGACTGTACCTCAGGTGGAACCTCCTAAAGAAGGTGTACCCGAAAATCAACAAGCCGTGCAAGCTGTTGAAGCATGGAAACATTCAGACTTCTTGTGTCACAACTATATTCTGAATGGTTTGGTGGACTCTTTGTACAATGTGTACTGCAAGACTAAGACTGCCAAAGAATTATGGGAGTCGTTGGAACGCAAGTACAAAACTGAGGATGCTGGTACAAAGAAGTTCGTGGTAGCTCGCTTTTTGGATTACAAGATGGTTGATTCAAAGAGTGTGATAACTCAGGTTCAAGATCTGCAGGTTTTGCTACACGACATTCATGCTGAGGGTATGACTTTGAGTGAAACTTTTCAAGTTGCTGCTATCATTGAAAAGTTACCTCCAAGCTGGGTAGAATTTAAAAACTACTTGAAGCATAAGCGAAAGGAGATGACTGTTGAAGACTTGGTTGTTCGTCTTCGTATTGAAGAGGACAACAAGCTGGCTCAGAAAAACACTTATACACCTGATTCTGCCAAGGCAAATATGGTTGAGCATGGTTCGTCTTCTTCAAAGTCTAAAGGCAAGAGCTTTGGAAAAGGGAAGAATGACAAGAAGAGCAAAGGGAAGTCTGAGTACCTTGCTCCTAAGGCTGGAATTGCGAAGCAGAAGTTCCAAGGAAATTGCTTCAACTGTGACAAGCCAGGTCATCGTGCTGCTAATTGCAAAGCGCCAAAGCGGGTGACTCCACGCGAGGCTAATATGGTGAATGATAATGTGGACATGATTGCTATGGTGTCTGATGTCGTTACCATGATCTCTGAAGTTAACCTGGTAGGTTCTAATAATAATGATTGGTGGGTTGATACTGGGGCAACCCGTCATGTGTGTGCTGACAAGAGTATGTTTCACTCTTTCAGAGCGGTTGACAATGGAGAGAAGTTGTACATGGGCAACTCTGCAACTGCTGATATCAAGGGCGAAGGAGATGTTATTTTGAAGATGACATCCGAGAAAGAGCTCAAGTTGACTAAAGTCTTGTATGTTCCGGAGATTCGCAAGAATCTTGTGTCCGGATGGCTTTTGAATAAGTTTGGTTTTCGTCTTGTTTTTGAGTCTGATAAAGTTGTAATTTCTAAGAATCAAATGTATGTTGGTAAGGGGTATGCCTTGAATGGTATGTTTAAGCTCAATGTAATAGTTGTTAAGAGTGATATCAATAAAATGAATTCTTCTGCTTACTTGATTGAGTCTTCTAATGTGTGGCATGGCCGTCTTGGACATGTTAATTTTAATTCAATGCGTCGTTTGATTAAATTAAATGGCATACCAAATTTTCATATTGATTCAAATTATAAGTGTGAAACTTGTGTCGAAGCCAAACTTACAAGATCATCTTTCAAATCGGTTGAACGAAAAACCGAACCACTTGATATGATACACACAGACATATGTGATTTGAAATCACTACCCACAAAAGGTGGCAATAAGTACTTCATCACGTTTATTGATGATTGCACAAAGTACTGCTACGTTTACTTGTTGAAAAGTAAAGATGAAGCTATAGACAAGTTTGTTCTATACAAAACCGAAGTTGAGAATCAACTTGGTAGGAAAATCAAGGTTGTACGAAGTGATAGAGGAGGTGAATATGTGTCTCCTTTTGCTGATCTATGTGCGAAACATGGAATTAGACATGAGTTTACTGCTCCTTATTCACCTCAGCAAAACGGTATTGCCGAAAGAAAGAACCGTACCTTGAAAGAAATGGTTAATGCCATGTTGTTAAGTTCTGGTATGAGCCGGGACATGTGGGGGGAAGCCATTCTAACGGCTACTTATCTTTTAAACAAGATACCTCGTAAGGATAAAGAGGAAACCCCATATGAACTGTGGATGGGAAGAAAACCATCATACCAGTACTTACGAGTGTGGGGGTGTCTAGCCAAGGTAGCTGTGCCGACACCTAAGGCCCAAACGATTGGACCTAAATCTGTGGATTGTATATTCATTGGATATGCTAAGAATAGCAGTGCGTATCGTTTCATTGTACATGATTCGAAAAATCCTGATATACACAAGAACACAGTTATGGAATCAAGGAATGCGTCCTTCTTTGAAAACATATTTCCTTGTTTAAAGAAGGAAAATGGAAGCACATCTAGAATAGATGATGCAGTTGTCCAAGATAAGAGACAACGAGATGATGATGATCTCCAAGATGAGAGACAAGATCAACCCGAGGAAGAAGAGGTTGAACCTAGAAGAAGCAAACGGGCGAGAACCGAGAAATCCTTTGGACCCGATTTTGTCTCTTTTATGGTAGAAAATGAACCTACTTCTTATCAAGAAGCTGTAAATTCCTCGGAAGGACCTCGATGGAAAGAAGCGATTAATAGTGAAATAGAGTCTATTTTACAAAATCATACTTGGGAGCTCGTGGATTTACCTCCTGGTTGTAAACCACTAGCCTATAAATGGATCTTCAAGAAGAAGATGAAAGCTGATGGCACCATTGATAAGTACAAAGCAAGATTGGTGATCAAAGGTTTTAGACAACGCGAAGGTCTAGATTACTTTGATACTTATTCGCCTGTTACGCGAATAACTTCTATTAGGATGATTCTTGCTATTGCCGCATTAAGAAATTTAGAAGTTCACTAAATGGATGTGAAAACGGCTTTTCTAAATGGAGATTTAGAAGAAGAAATATACATGAACCAACCCGAGGGTTTCATGGCTCCTGGACAAGAGAGCAAAGTTTGTAGGCTTGTTAAGTCATTGTATGGCTTAAAGCAAGCTCCAAAACAATGGCATCAAAAGTTTGATCACGCCATGCTAGAGGGTGGATTCAAAATTAATGAATGCGACAAGTGTGTTTATGTCTAAGACACGAATAGTGGATATGTAATCTTGTGTCTTTATGTCGATGATATGCTTATCGTTGGCAGTAACGACAAGATAATCAAGTCTACTAAAGATATGTTGAAATCAAAGTTTGACATGAAAGATATGGGTTTGGCTGATGTGATCCTTGGAATAAAGATCATACGAACTCAAAGTGGACTTGCATTAAGTCAAGCACATTACGTGGACAAAATTCTTAATACTCATAATGCGGGGGATTCCGGCCTAGCTAGAACTCCAATAGACACCAGTTTGCATCTATCTAAAAATAGAGGCGTAGGTGTTGCCCAATTAGAGTATTCAAGAATTATTGGCATGTTAATGTATTTGATGACATGTACCCGACCTGACTTAGCATATGCTGTTAGCAGGCTGAGTAGATATACTAGTAATCCAAGTGATGCACATTGGAAAGCTATGACTAGGGTACTTCATTATTTGAGATACAGTCGTGATTATGGACTGAATTATGCTAGATATCCAGCTGTTATTGAAGGATACAGTGATGCAAATTGGATATCTGACATAAAGGATTCTAGATCGACCAGTGGATATGTGTTTACACTGGGAGGGGCCGCTATATCTTGGAAGTCTTCCAAGCAAACTGTAATAGCTAAGTCCACGATGGAATCAGAATTTATCGCGTTAGATAAATGCGGAGAAGAGGCGGAATGGCTACGTCAATTCGTAGAGGACATACCCAGGTGGCTTAAACCGGTAACGGCCATTAGTATACATTGTGATAGTCAATCGGCAATTGGCAGAGCTCATAGCACAATGTATAATGGAAAGTCTAGACATATCCGTCGTCGACATAATTCGGTACGACAACTACTCGCAACATGAGTTATCTCAATTGACTATGTGAAGTCAAAGGATAACATTGCGGATCCGCTTACGAAAGGCTTAAGCAGAGAGTTAGTTAGTAAGTCGTCTAAAGGAATGGGACTAAAGCCCTTGAAGGAATGAGTTTCTATGAAGGAAAACCTAACCCAGTTGACTGGAGATCCCAAGATCTGGGTTCAATAGGACAACCTAATCATAGAAATGTGGGGGAAGTCACGTCAATGTGGGGGAGTTACTTAATAAAATAACTTTCCTAGTCCATTCCTAGAACAATGTGACTTGTTGAGAGGTTAAACATATGGCTTAATGATTCAGGATGAAATCATAAAGCATAAAGATTCAAGATGAAATCATAAAACATATGTTTTTAATGATTCAAGATGAAATCACCTATGTGAGAGAGAAGTGGGGTCGCTTCGAAGGAAATTGTGGGGGCGCAATTTCTAAGAGCTCTTGCAGAACCAGGCGAGTGTTCATGACCATAACGAACACGACTATGAGGACTTGACAAGGTCAGGGAGAGTCTTGTGTGAGTGTGTATTGTCGTCTACGTAAATAGAGGCTGAGTTCAAGGACATCGCGTCTACTCAGATCTAGGAGACTAAGTGCATCTCACAAGGGAGGGTTCAAAGGGTTACACCTACCTATCCTATGCAGGACTTAACCGCAGAAATTTTGCCGAAACTTTCGTGTGTTTTCGACCGATTCCCATTCATGTGGGGGATTGTTGAAAAATGTTTTGCAAAATATAGTTTTTGCAATACTTTGGACATAATTTTATATATGTATATGTTATATATATTCGTAGTACTTAGTAGCTTTGCGTTCTCCTCGAAGAGAGCTTCGCAACGAGCTAAAGTATGTCCAATATGGAGTTAATATGAATGAGATATCGTGTCTCAAAGTGAGTCACGTGAAACATAATATTTGGAAAAATATTTGTCCCACATCGCTTGAAACATGAAGTGAAAACATGTTTATAAGGAAATCCTAGTTTCTACCCTACAATATTCATTTGTGGGTTTTTACTCCCACGCCTACGCGCGCGCAGGGGGGGGGGGGGGGTGCAGAAAGTGGGATTTCTAGGCCAAAAACGGGTTCGAAGCTACTGAACTTGTGCACGAGCGCGCGACCTGCGGACACGAATGCAGCTCCGAAAACTGGCTTGGGTGCGGGCAGATTTCGGTATCTTTTTTGCTGCGAATTCGATTTGTTTTTCCAGAAAATTCTGTAAATCTATTTTAGGAATAGATACAGAAACATAATATTTTGTGTTAAAAAGACAGACAGGAAATCTGTTTTAGTTATAACCGATTTTCCTGACTGTGGTATATATTTTCTTTGAGAACAAGTAAAGTTTTCAGTATAAATATAACCCATTCTCATTCAGTTTTTACATCAGAAAAACGCAGCTTTTCATACTCCATAACCAGACGATTTTTCCAGCAGTTCTCGATCAGAAACGCAGAAGGCTTCCGTGATCTTTCAGGCAAGTTTGTCTAGTCCGGCTGTACAACAGCTTTGGACGTTGTACCCTGGGAAACAGACAGCGAATCTGTTTTAAGGGAAGCGTGTTAAACACGTGCCTCGTCTTACTTTTACTGCTTTCAATTTTATTTGTTATTTAATTCTGTTCTTTGTTTTCTGTTAATTTTATTATTCTTTTAATAAAAGTATACACCGTTTCCTACACTTTCTTAGGTTTTGGATTATTCGCGGGCACTACAGTGGGAGTAGACCTATTTAAAGGGCACTTGGTTCCTACGGTAGTGTCGGTGTTCCTAGTTAAAGGACACACTTGTGTTTTGGTAGCCTTGGTACTCCTAGTTAAAGGGCAAGATTTCTTCGATGTAGTGGGAGTGATCCTAGTCAAAAGGCACATATTTCCTACTATAGTGAAAGTTCTACCAGTGGGGCGCCACATCCAACCAACTTGGGTTAACACTTTCCTAGTCGGTTTCCATTCTAATCCATTTTTCCGGGCATACATCTCATTCACATGGTCAATAAGGCAAGAATCATGACAACTAGAAAACATACATTCATTGCAATTCCAACATTTCAAACTAGAATTCACACTAGGCTTAAAACGCTGCACAACCGCAGAGCCTTTAGGTTTAGCTACATGATTCTTTTTATTCAAAACAGAAATAACATTCCTAGGATGGGCTTCTACTTTCTTCTTCACTTGACTACTAGATGGGGGCAAGATACTATCATTCTTCTTGTATTGTTTAAGCTTAGATCTTTGAGCCTTAGTAGTGGTGATTACTCCTGTAGAAGGCAACATGGGAATATTAGAAGCTGGTTTTGATTCCGCCTTATCTTTAGTGACCAAAGTATGAGATGATTTAGTCCTAGGGCCCTTGTTAAGTGGTGTGACGGCTATAAGGTTCCTTTTGATTGCACTAGAGGACGATGCTGAGACAGTGGCTGCGTTATCCACAACATTCTTACCTTTTAAAGTACGAAGTGTTTCCTTTAACTCAGCCAAGAACAGATTTTTATCACAAATTTGTTCCCTCAAATCAGATATTTCCACCGACTTTCGATTTAATTGTTCAATCAACGATTGATTCTGTGTAGTGGTATTAGCACATGCGGGCTTTACTGAATCGAAGAGTCGTGTATTTTTCTGTTTTAAGTTATCAACTTTGGACAAAATCTTGGAAACTCGATTATCTAGATCAAGTTTTAAATTCTCAGCGGCCTCAAGTACGTTCACACAGTTAAGCTCCTTAGATTTCTCTATTTCTATGGGCAAGGATGTAGCAACTTTGTCACTTGGCTGACGCTGTTTTGATTGTAAATTCAATTGAAAATTCTTTTCAAAATTTGCATCATCGATATTAACACCTTCGAATGACGTTTCAAAGATTTCTTGAATAAATTGTTGCTTGCATTCAAGCGAAATACAATGTGTTTGAATCTCATCAAAACGTTTTGAAAGCGAAGAATATGAATCTTGAAGCTTTAAAAATTCAACGTCAGATTCGTGACAAGTACTGTCTACCACATTATCCACAGATTCAACATTATGCACAGTAGAATCATTATCAACACTTTTATTCACACAGACGGAAACTATATCATGAGACATCACTTGCTTCAGAAGCTGATCATTTTGGCGTGAAACCCGTTCTATTTCAAGTAAACTGTTTTCATAAGCATCATTCATTTCATTGAAAACACGTCTAACTTCGTCTATTTCCAAAAGCAAATCTTGATCAAGATTACTAAGACAAGCTTTAACATTGTCTACAAACGGAACAATTTCGTTTTGGAACGCAACTCTAGTGTGCTCAAAGTTCCATTCACCTTCTGTTATGGCCGAAGCCGTCGTACGTTCCAAAATGACCTTGTCAAAATCGGCTAAGTGTTGGTGAACCGCATTTAAGTTAACGGACGCCTTGCTTACCGGTGGAATTAACTTTGTTAAATCCGTTTTGACAAGTGTAGGAGACGTACTAGGAAGGTTTTCATTTGACAAACTTTGGGGCACAAGAACTGTCAATTCTGCTAATTCCTTTTGTAAGCGAATGCGTGTCTTTTTCGAAAATTCATCTTTGTTATGTTGATCATAATCAATTTTATGGAATTTTGAAAGTATTTTAGAATGAGTTTCATCCGCAAGTGACTGTGTCTCCTCAGTACTACGAACAAAAGGTGCTTCTTTCGATTTGCCAATTATGGTCATATCATAAAGACCGGGAATATATTCCTGAGCTTGTTTTGCATAACCGGGATTAGGTGGTAAATCTTGAAGACGCTTAAGTGCGAGTTCTTTAAAATATTTAGTTAAAAGATGAACCTTTTATGTGGAAGCGTATTGTTTTAAAAGTTGTTGTTCCTTGAATTTAAGAAGTTTGGTAGCATTAATTTCTGATTCAACCTTTTTAGACTCGAGAGTTTCGAAATCCATTTTAAGTTTCTGAAAATCATTGACAACCGACTCTTTTGCTTTTAATTCATTGGAAAGATTAGCTTTTAATGATTCTATTTCTTTCAAGTGTTCAATCTTTTCAAAACAAAATTGGTCAAATTCAGAACATGTTATTTTCTCTTCTTGAGGGACCATTTCAAAAGCTTTGACCTTTTCTTTATGCAACGCAAGCTCAGCAGTTAGGGTGGAATTCGTATCTACGGATTGTCTGAGAGCCATATGCATTTGATCAATAATATGTTTAGGCACCATGACCAAATCATGTTGAGCATAAGATTCCATACTCGTCGTAGCATTTGGTTGAGGTTCACTCAAATGTGTAGGATTGGGTACCACATCATTTGAGTTACTAGTTCCCGAATGCTGTTCGAGGTTGTCATTTTCATGCCCAACTTGATGTTGGTTATCATCAATATTATTAGATGTGGTTGGTACCTCACTAACGACATCAGAACCGTAGTGAGAGAGATTAGCAACGAGAGCAGCTTGGGCAGAGTGAATGTCATCACAATCCGAATCATATGCGTCAAGATCATCTGCTTGATAAGCTGCATTAGAAGTAGAAACGACTGCAATGCCTTCAGTATCTGCTGCCCCTGGGTCTGCAAGAAATGCTAACTCCTCTGAATCCAAAATCTTCCCCTTAGACTGATCATCAACCAAATACATCTTCTCACGGAACCATGCATCATCCCTCTTCCTTTTCGGCTGAGTGCATTCCCTAGCCATATGACCTTGTCCTCGGCAATTGTAGCAAGTCACAACCCTCTTAGGACCAATAGGACTCCCATTTCCACTAGCTTGAGAATTCACAGCTTGATTGTTCCCAGTCCTTGTAGGAGGTCCATATGAATTTTTCCTTCCCTGAATAGGTTGCACCGTCACTTGACCATCTTGAACAGTGGCTTGTTGTCGAGGATTTGATGAGGTGCGGAGCTGATTGTTTGTTGGTGGAAATCCTCTAGTTGCAATAAGTTTTGACAAGTAGGCTGTGAGATGGTTTAGAACATCAGCTGGCGTATCATTTGGAGTAAAGACCGGTGCTTGGATTGGTGGAAGTTCATTAGAGTAGAAAGCTTGTGCTGGTTGTGCTTTTATTGGAAAATATCCTTGCTGAGGAGTATAGTCCATTGGAGAAGTGTTGGCTTGTGATAGTGATGTCTGATATGGTGGTTGCTGTGGAAAAGATTGTTGATGTACACTTTGTTGATATGCTTGCTGTGGCATCATTGGTGGTTGATAAGATGGTTGTTGTGGTTGCTGATAGGTGTGTGGTGGTGGCTGCTGCAAGTATGATGGTTGTTGATAAGTATAAGCCATGTTTTGTTGAGAAGCATACATGGCAAGTGAATCATGAACTTGAGGTGTAGACAACCGAGCCTCGATCACATGGCATTCGTGTTTCTGAAGAAAAGCTTGAAGTTGATCCACATTGGTGTTATGCAAGTCCTTAGCCAATTTAACATCCGTCACGTATTTTTTCCATTCTGAAGGAAGAGTGTTCAAATACTTGGTGTTCAATTGAAAGGTAGGAATTTTTATGCCATAGATATTGAGCTCATTCAATAATAGGGTAAATCTCAGATAGTAATCATTGAGAGTCTCCCCTGGCACATAAGCAAACTTATCAAAAGTATCATAAAGATTACATTCTCGTTCTTGTTTAGTTAACGAGGTGCCTTGCATGAGAACACAAATTCTATCCCATAACTCTTTGGCAACTTTATGTTTGCTGACGAGTTTATAGACATCTGGAGGAAGGGCTTGGAGAATGATGTTTGTAGCATACTTATCACATTTGTCTTGAATCTTCATATCTCCAGTCAATTCACCCGTTGTGTGAGGACGAGTAGTTGTACCTTCCGTTATTGTACCATAATCTAATGGTCCATTGAGCACCGATGCCCAAATGAGATGTACATTCTCCTTGTTCAACATATAAAGTTCCATTCGGGAAGCCCATTCCTCATACATAGTCTTCACCAACATTGGTGGACGATTACCCGTACCCGAGAGGATGGACTTATCCGTAAGAGATGTGTACTCCATTTCAATAAGTTAAGATTTACAAACGTTGATCGATCAATGAAAGAAAGTAAATGTGTTTGTTGTTGTGAGTTGAAGTCGAGAAACAATGTTAAAATCCCCTAAAATATGTCCTCGATAAACCAAAAATTCCAAGTCAAAATTACACACGATTGTTCGAAATTTTTTATGAAATAAATTTTGATTATCGAAATGTTGATCGGAATAGTGATCGGAATGTACCTAATCGGAATAAACCAAATCGGAATACCTTGATCGGAATACCAAATCTGAATACCAAATCGGAATGTACCTAATCAGAATAAACCAAATCGGAATACCAAATCTGAATACCAAATCGAAATGTACCTAATCGGAATAAACCAAATCGGAATACCTTGATCGGAATACCAAATCTGAATACCATATCGTAATGTACCTAATCGGAATGCCAAATCGGAAAACCCTATTCCTATTACACTGATCAGAATGTCCTATAAACCCTTTTCCGATGACCTGATCGGAATAATTCCCACTTTTCTCGGACAAAACTCAACCAATTCGTGATTTTAAGCCAAAAAATGATCAAAACACCCAAAAATTTTATGTTTTTAGCCAAAGTAACTATACCAAATCCCTACCACAACTATGTAGAAGATTTGTATCAAGAAAAAACCATCAAAAACACAAAAATTTTTTTTGGTTCGTGTAAAAATGGATCAAAATAGGCGTATGAATCAAGAACACAAACACATGAACAATACAATCATCCCATGGCTCTTGATACCATTTGTAGGATATGTAAATCTTGCTTATGTTTTAGAGAGAGAAAGAGATAGAGAGATGGTGAGAACACACACACTTAGAGAGAGAAAGTGAAAGAAAAACACTTTTTCACTATGTGTAAAAATGAGGAACACACACCCTCTCCATCAAAGGAGAGGGTTTATATACCCAAGCCTTGTGATGGGCTTAGGCTTACAATGTTGGGCCGGCCTACACATGTTGTAGGCTAGGCTTGACTTTGTTTGTTTAATAAAGATATCTAGACTACGAGCTACTACTTAATAAATTGTCGGAGTGACCGAATCTTCCTAAATACGTAAAAACGTATTTCCAACACTTGGGAACGATATAATGTTTTGATTGATCGATGTCCAAACCACAACATGCTCCCCGTCACATTAATTGATACTTTCTACAACGGTTTAACTTTTTATGATTGTGATACGATTAATGCAGCCGCCGGTGGCACATTTATGAAAAGAAGACCCGAGGAGTGTAGAGAGCTTATCGAGAACATGACTACTCATCACAAAAATTATGATTCATCCGCATCCTCAAGATAAAACCCGAGAGTCAATGTTTCTTCTACTTCTTCAAACCCTTATATCACCGAATTGACCCGCGCAATGGTCCAAATGAGCAAGAATATGCAACTTTTGGCTACAAATCAACAACAACAAGTTAAAGCTGTTGCAATTTCTTGTGAGATTTGCGGGGGTCCTCATTTATACACTGATTGTCCTTCTACTCATGACAATCCGGAAAACATGTATGCGGCTCATGGTAACTATTCAACGAAAAACTACCAAGCCCGATCTCAAGGTGATCGTAAGTTGCTAAGTTACCGTTCGAACAACTTTCTTTCACCCGGTTTTTCTCCTAAAAACCACAACCCCAACAACTTTAATAGAAGAAACCCAAACCCACCTCGATCTTCTAATCCTTATCACCCACCCGCTCAACAAGCACCACCCATTAATCATGATGTTGAAGCTTTCATGAGGACCCAAGGAGAGCTAGTTAAGAATCTGCAAAGCCAAATCATCAACTTGAAAGGAGATATCACTAAGCAAGGTAATGATATTAGAACCGAGCTTCGACATGATATGTAAACCTCTTTTAGCAATCAAACAAATGATTTGAAGAATATGATGGCTAGTTTCTTTCCAACTACTCAACCCTCTACTTCGGGCTCTCTTCCTTCAAATACCGTCACCAACCCAAGAGCGAATGTGAGTGCTATTACTACACGCATTGGAGCAACCTTAGTAGGACCATCTATCCCTCCCCCAGTTACTCCATCTACACCTCTTCCACCATCATTTATCCTTCCTACTCCCACGCCTAGTATTAGTTCTCCATTACCGTCCCCACCTCTACCAGCAGATGTTCCTAAGAAACACCCTTCACCAACCCCACCTTCCACCTTTAAACATTCAACATCTCAACCTTTACCTGCTACACCTACACCAACTAAACCCAATATCCCTTATCCTTCTCGCTTAGACAAGTGCCAATTGCTCACCAAGGATGATATTCAAGTGTCAAATTTTTTGAAGAAGATTTCAGGACCGACCATCACCTTTAGCCTTGTTGAAGCTCTAGCCCAAATGCCTAAATTTGTTAAGATGTTTAAGGAATTGCTTAATAAGAAGGATAAAATGGCCGAGTTTGTTAATACTCGATTGAATGAAAACTGTTCTGCAGTCCTTCTTAAAGAACTTCCGGAGAAACTTGGAGATCCCGATCGTTTTGTGCTCCCATGTACTTTTAACCAAACCGAAGAATTTACTGCCTTAGCCGATCTAGGGGCAAGTATTAATTTGATGCCTTTAAGTGTTTGGAAAACACTCTCATTAACCAACCTTACTCCAACAAAGATGACTCTTGAGCTAGCAAATCGCACTCTCGCTTACCCCGTTGGTATTGCTGAAGATGTATTTATTAAAGTTGGTACCTTCACTTTTCTGGTCGACTTTGTTGTTGTTGATTATGAAATGGACCCTCTTCCGTTAATACTTGGTCGTCCATTCTTGAGAACCGGAAAAGCATTAGTCGATGTTGTCGAAGGTGAGTTAATCTTAAGAGTCGGGAATGCTGCACAAGTTTTTAAAATGGGGAAGATCACAACCAAATCCAATGGAAGAGAATCAGCGAATATGATTAATGTGCTTGATGATTTTGTCGTCTACAACAATCCTCTTTTTGATTCTTGCCATGACAATCCACTTTTCCAAGATAATATGGATGATTCTCTCTCCAATTTAGATCCCCCACCAATTCATGAGTCTCCACCGATCTATGATGACTCTGATGATGATTCTAGTTCTGACATGGATGATTCTGATGATTTTTCTTCTGAGTATAAAGACATGCCAACTTATGATGACTTTGATGATGTCGATACTCTTTCGAGTGATTCTTCACATGATGACCTTGCACTTACTTTTGATGAAGATCCTCCGCCAACAATGCTTAATCCTACTTTAGATGACTACTCATTTGAGGAAGACTTTGCTACTTTCTCAACACTTACTTCCCAAATGAGAGTGATTCTCCTCCTTTGGACTTTGATGATGCTCTTTATCATCCTTTGGATATGAAGAAACCCATTTCAAAGGAGAAGAAGCCGAAAGACACCGATATCCGTAGTACCTATGTCTTAACACCTCTTTATCCACCTTCTGAGGATGAGATTGTGATATTTATGAGCGGATCTTCTTCAAGGTCTACTGAGCCTGAGTGTTATTTTCCCCTAAGGGAAAAGGTGTTCGATCCCGATATTGCAATTTTTAAACCATCTCAGTATCCATCTGATGAAATAAAAGGAAATATTTTTGGAACTTATGGAGATATGCTTGCACCTCATCACACTTGCTACCATCGTGCTCCATCTTTGCTTAAGGGAACCTTGCCTACTCTTCTTTGGCTTGCCTTGTTCGCCTTAAGCTTGTGCTATTTGATAGATGAAAACCATGTATTTGATCCCGGTGGATGTTCTTCAAGGTTACTACCATGCTAATCAAGGTCGAGTCAGGCTCACGACTCGGTTAACAAAAATAAGCGCTTCTCGGGAGGCAACCCGCGGTATCTATCCATTTATTCTGTTTTTATAATAAGTGTAGGGGGAGACCCTAGTATGTGTTTGTTGTTTTCTTTCTTATCATGTGCAGGGATTCGAGCTATCAAAGATCCATTCTTGATGACTTTTGACAACCCGTGATTCTGTGTTCCCGTCTTCCCGGTTCTATCCTAAACTCTTTTGATTCTCTATTTTATATTTTCCAATATTAAAATAGGAATCACTTTAGTTGTCTCTTCCATAGCAAGATTTAAACAAAGTGCACAATGTCCTAAGTGTAGGGGAGTTTACTCCCACATGCTTAAACATTGAGGACAATGTTTATATTAAGTGTAGGGGGGACTTCTATCGAAGTTAAGTGGCCTTTTCCTTGTATTTGTCCTCGTTTTAACCGGAAAATTGATTTTTCGACATTTTTCAAAATTTTTGATCTATTTTGGCCTAGTAGTTTTTCCTTTGTTATCGTTATTTTCCTTCTTTGCTAAAATAAAGTTTAATAAAGTGGTTTTAGTTTTTCAACGTTGTGAATCTTTTGACTCAACCCGAGTTTACTTATCCAAGTTTACTCTAGCTAGTATCCTTAACGTGTTTACGTCAAGTTTTGCTAGGCATTTGTATAGGGAACTTTAAAACGCGAAAGTCTTAATTCTTACGGGTTAAGAACAAGAACTTTTCGCAAGTTCCTATTATTGATCCTAGAAAGTCGTTTACCAAGGGAACTTTAAAATGCGAATTCTAAAACTTGAAAAAGTCTAAGAAGTTGCAAGATCCTATAGATGACTTAAAAACCCAAAACTTTGATTTAATTGGCTAAGCATCCACGAGTCTCATTCCTTGAGATTTTAAATTATGGAGAACGAGAGATGATAGAGTCAATTATAAGTTTGGTATTCTTTCATGAATTTATGTGAGTTGATTATTAGCTTTTTCTCCCATCGCTTGTTAATAAATATATTTGTAATAAATAAGGTTGTACGATTTGAAAAGTTACTTAGCTTCTAGACCAAGATCGTTTAAAAGTTTCTCGGTATTAATTAGAGTTCATAGCCAAGGCATAACTTATTGAAGCGGGATGCGAAGATTGGCGAGTCCGAAAAGGTCCTAACAAGGCATGAGGGCTACATTTTGTTGCTAAAGATCCAAAGTGATGTGAAGAATCATTTATCAAAAATCAATATGAAGGATCGAGACACACGACGAAAAGCAAATACTCCCCTAAAGATCATGGATAAGTCTATCCAAAAAGGCCCTAACAAGGTATGAGGATAAATAGATCCAAGTCCTAAAAGGAGGCGGATCGTTGTATATCAAAATCCCATATAAAGATTGGAGAAAAATGAAGAGGTCGTGGTCCAAATATGAAGAATATCTCAAAAAGTTCAAGTGAAGAAATTCCTATTATGAAGAGAAGACCATTATTTCATGAACGTCTCTCAAAATTTGAAGTATGAAGTCACTGCCAAATATCGGTCCGAGAAAGGTCTCAAATCGTGAAGCGAGTTATGCCAAGATATGAACTTTATGAGGTCCCAAGAAGCAGTTTTAAAAGATTTTGTCCTTTAGCTAACTATTGATTAAATCATCCTACTTTGTTTTTAGCCTAAATAACTATGGAAATAAGTCGACAATGCATCCTCGTGATCATTCAAGACAACAATAAAATATAAGAGATACACCTAGGAATAAGGGAGTCTAAGTGAATAATTGACCCACATGAATTAGAGTTAGTTTGCTAACTTATAATAACAATGATCTCGTTTTTAAGCTTGGTTTGGGGAACGTGAAACTTGAGGGTGATAATCATTCATGACATTCCAAAACCCTAAGGTAAGTTTTTGATCTTTTTACTTATTTTCTTCCTTTAAATATTTTGTCTCTTTAATAAAGGCCAATATGGATTGATTGTGATGGAAAATGTAAAACTTGCTTTGTAATTAATGCATTGCATGAGGACATTGCAATGGTCAAGTGTAGGGGATTTAATAAGTGTGAAAACACTTATCTTTTTATCACTTAATTATAATAATAACCAAGCCAAAACGTGTATTTTATGTCGTAAATGTCGAAATTATGCGTGGTTTGTGTTTTTGTTGTGATTTATGACCAAAATGTGAAAAGGGAAGAAAACATGGGCTTTCACGGGCTTTTATCGAAGAAAAAGACAAAAGACGAAGGAAAAAGATCAAGAGTGCAAAAAGAACGGAAGTCCAAGGACTATTCTGAAGATTTATCGAAGAAAAAGTCTAAAGACGAAATTTTAATAAAGCCGAAGAACTCAAGTCTAATTAATGAAGAAATTACAAGACGAGTTTATCCCGAGACAAAGTCGAAAAAGTCGAAGAATTTAGAAGACGAAAAGACGAGAAAGAAAGAAAGAAAGAAGGAAGCTTCCAACACATGCTAACCTCCCTAATCACCTATAAATACCCTCCTAATGACACATTAGGAGGTGTTGACTATCTTGACAAAATAGTTCTTCCAATTTTAATTTCATGTCATTTACTTAATTGTCATTTAATTTTATTGTCTTGCACCTTAAATTCTTGCCTTTAATTTCAAGTAAGTTTAATTTTGTGTTGTTGAATCTTTAATTTTAATCAAGTTTTTATTAATCTCTCATTCTACCTTTCTTGTTTTGATTTAATCTTTATGTTTATGTTCTTATTGTTATGCTTATTTGATTATTTTGTTATGTTTTTATGTTTATGATTGTGTTAGCTTATTGATTTTATAGCTTATTGTGTGCTTTTCTTAATTTTAATTAATTGTTTATTAGTTGATTTTTATAAAAAAGTTGTTTTTAAATATTTTTGTTATTTAGTGTTTTTAAAAGTTTTTAATTTTGACTTATTTGCTTTTTCTTAAATTTGAATTGGTAAAAGTTTTGGTTAATTGCTTATTTGTTTTTAGCTTAATTTTAGTTTTTAGCTTATTTGCATCTTATTGTTATCCGGGTTTCTTTAAAACCCTTGCATTCCGAATAGCTTCCATTTGTGAAATCCGGATAAAGCTTCAAACCCTTATATTCCGGATAGTGGGTTTCTTTATATTCCGAAAAGTACTACAACAGGTATTCCGGATAGGCAGCCTTTGCGGATTCCGGATAAGGTGATTGTTCAGAACTCTGGATAGCTGGAGGTTTCATATATTCTGGATAAGGGATATGTAATGAATTCCAGATAAGGAGCATTTCCCGAATTCCGGATAAGCACACGGAAACCAGATTCCGGATAAACCACAAGGACAAATTCCGGATAAGCTGCTGTGTGGATTCCGGATAAGCCGATCCAGAAGAATTCCGGATAAGCCGTTTAAACTTAGTCCGGATTACAAGCAAGTGAGGATTCCGGATAGTGGACAGAAGCCAATTCCGGATAACGCTCAGATCTTGAATTCCGGATAAGCTCAACGATTTGGATTCCGGATAGTGGTGAATTTTGGTTTTCGGATAAGGCAAGGTTTGTTATTCAGGATAAGAGTAAGTTTGGTATTCCAGATAGTGACAGTATCTCGGGTTCCGACTTAGGTTTGTTTACTCCCTGCTTTATATTCAAGCATTTATTTTTCCTGCCATTTTTATTAAGAGTTATTTATAATTGTTTTTTCTTTATTTTAAATTTCAAGTTTGCATTTTTATTACATTGTCAAATTTACTTTTCGTCGAGCTTTAATTTTTGTCATTTAGTTAATTTACTTCTAAAAATTTTAATATTGCACCATTTACGTTTAATTAGTTTTAGTTTTAATTACTTGTCATTTACTTTAACGTTTTGCATTTTAATTTACTACAACGACCAATCTATTATTTTATCCACCAAAAGACGACTGAGTCGCACTTAAACCAGTAATCAATTCGAAAAGACCGAGACGATAACTTTTTACATACAAAAACTCTTGTATTAACCCCTAACAATTTTAGGTGCATAATGACAATTATTTAATCTCTGTACTAAACCCGAAGGTAAAACTAGATTAAATGTTCCTATAGCTTCAACCGCTACTTGTGCGCCATTGCCCACATGTAGAAATTGTTCCCCATAGGTAAGCTTCCTCTCCAACTCAAATCGCTGCATGGTATTACAAATGTTAATACCACATCCCGTATCATATACCCATGAATTTGATTTGTATGTAAGATTAAATAACTCTATCAAATATAAGTTACCTGAAGATGCTTCAGCACTAAGGTCAGCCTTCTTCTTTATTTCTCGCAACTCTTCGAGATAAAGAGGGAAGTTCCTCTTCCAGTGTCCATTTGCCTTGCAATGGAAACAAGTCTCATCCTTCTGAGATTGATTCTTCTTGACAAAGTTTTGCTTGGGTTTAGAATAAGTCGCAACTTGTTTTCCTTTATCACCCTTGCCTTTGCCCTTGCCTTTCTTGTTGTTCTTGTTCGGTTTTGCCTTACTCACTCCACCCTTTTGTATATAAAGCACAGGAGGAGTAGACGTAGATGCCTTGTCTTTTAACCCCTTTTCGTAATCAATAAGCATTGCATGCAAATCATTTACTGTCTTCCCCGTGCAATGCATATTATAGTTTCGAACAAAATTATTGAAGTCCTTGTTAAGGGACCTGTTGATCAGGTTGATAGCCATATTATGATCATAGGGTTTTCCTAGTGCAATGAGTTGTTCCATATAACCCCTCATCTCCAAATAATGGGCACTTACAGACTTTCCAGGAGCTTGCTTGCAACTATGGAGAGCATCTACCAAGTCGTAGATTTCCACAGCTTGCGGCTTTTCGAACATAGCCTTGAGCTCATCAAGCATTCGCTTAGGAGAACATAGCTCACACTTTCGTTGAAGTGGAGGAGCCATTCTTCCTAACATTAAAGCAGCCACCTCAGAGTGCTTCTTTACATTAGCAGCGTGTTCAAGCCTTTGCGCATCAGATGCTCCTTCAGCAAGATCCTCCGGATAAGGAGTAGTCAAGATATCGATAGTACCCGCTGCTCTCAGAACTTTCTTAGTGAGCGATAGCAATCATTGAAGTTAGGGCTAGTAAGTTCGGGACGCTCAAAGAAACCTTTGAGCACAAAACTCATAGTCATATTGTGTTCAGGTTGAGCCATTTCTACAGAAATAAGTTCAAACATTAGTATTTTCGATAATACCATTTAATATGGTGTTTATGTGTGTGCTCTAGAAGTGTTGTTCGTACTCGATTCAATCCGAATTGATCACGATTCAAAGTGGAATAGTAGTTTTTGGTCACAAAAGGGGGAGCTTTTGGTTGTCTAATCTACTGTGAACATAAAAACTAAATATATGAAAATAGCTGACAAATCTAACCTTGATAACTGTGTAAACAAATCTTCGGAAAATTCAACAAATTCGGAATAACTTTGATCTTCTGATAAACATGCTTTCTTCGGACAAATGCCCTCTTTTCAGAAAAATAGATATCTTCGGATAAAGACACCCTTTTCGGAATAAACATAAATTTCGGAATTTAGGACTTATTTCGGTAAAGTCAGCTTTTTTGGAATATGGGTGTATTTTCGGAATAATTCAGATTTTCGGGAAAACATGTGATTTTTGAATAAAGGCTATAATTTCGGAATACAAGGGTATTTCGGACAAAAGCAAATTTTTGGAAAAAACAACTCTCTTCGGATAACTAAAGAATCTCGGAATAATCTGATATATTCGGAATTTAGGAGATCTTCGGAAAAAGTGAAGAATTTTTGGAATAAAAATGATTTTCAGAAGAAATGTTTTTCGGAATGATTGGTATTTCAGATAAATGATTAATTCGGATAAATGAACAAATTCAGATTAAATGGAAATCTGCGGAATATGGATATTCGGATTAAAGAGCAATCTTTGGAATTTCAAAACCCCTTTCCAAAGATTTTGAAGAACAAATAAACAGATAAGAGCAATATCAAAACTAACGAAATAAGCTACGAATAAGCACAAATCAAATAAGCAATTAACCAAAACTAACACCAAACTGATTTTAAGAAAAACTAAATAAGCCACAAACCAAAAACTTCAAAAACACAAAATAATCAAAATTATTAAAATCAACTTTTAATCAAAACTATTAATCTATTAAATCAACTTAATAAAAAATAAGCTAAAAACTATTAAATCAACAATCACAATAAGCTTAAAACATCCACCATATCAAAACTAAAAGATCAATCACATGAATAAATCAATCACATAATCAACTAGATGAAATCAATTACATGATTAATTAAATCACCATAAGATTAAGAAAGGTAGAAAGAGAATTTAATGAAAAACTTGATTATATTAAAGATTAAAATCAAATATTACAAGATGAAGGTTTGATAAGCTTGAAAGAAAAACTAGAGAGAAGAAAAAAGAAACACTTAATTACTTACTAAAATTAAAGACTAAAAATTAACTAACTCCTTAATGACTATTTTCTAAACTATATATAGGGGAAGAGTAGGTGCTTGTTTCTTCCTCTTTTCTTCTTGTCTTTCTCGTCTTTTAAATAACTTGCTTTCTCGACTTTGTCTCGGGATTAGTCGAATAATAACTTGAACTTGTCTTCTAATTTTCTTCTTTTAGTAGACTTGGTTTTTCGACTTTGTTAAACTTCCGTCTTTAGATTTTTCTTCGATAAATCTTCAGAATAGGCCTTTGACTTCCGTTCTTCTTGCAATTTTGACCTTTTGACTTCGTCTTTTGTCTTTTTCTTCGATAAAATCCCCTGATAGCCCGTGTTTTCTCCCCTTTTCATATTTTTATCCTGAAACACAATAAAAACACAAACCACGCATAATTCCGACTTTTACGACATAAAATACACGTTTTGGTCTTGTTATTATTGGAAATAAGTGGTAAAAGGATAAGTGTTTTCACACTTTTAAATCCCCTACACTTGACCATTGCAATGCCCTCATGCAATGCATTAATCATCATAAATAACCTACCTTGACCTTTATTAAATACTAAACACTAAGGAAACTAAAAAGATAGAAATATATACAAATCAAGTTAAGAAATCAAAGACTTACATTAGGGCTTTGGTATGTCATGAATGTTTATCACCCTTAAGTTTTACGTTCCCCACACCAAGCTTATAAATGAGATCATTGTTATTATAAGTTAGTAAACTAACACAAACTCATGTGTCCCAATTATTCACTTAGACCCCCTTATTCCTAGGTGTATCTCTTATATTTTATGATTGTCTTGAATGATCACGAGGATGTATTGTTTGACTTATTTCGATAGTTTATTTAGGCTGAAAATAAAGTAGGAAGATTTAATCAATAGTTAGCTAAAGGACAAAATCTTTTAAAACTGCTTCTCGGGACCTCTTAAAGTTCATATCTTGGCATAACTCGCTTCACGATTTGAGACCTTTCTCGGACCGATATTTGGCAGCGACTTCATACTTCGAATCTTGAGAGACGTTCTTGAAATTACGGTCTTCTCTTCATAATAAGAATTTCTTCACTTGAAGTTTTTGAGAGATTCTTCATACTTCGACCACGACTTCTTCATTTTTCTCCAATGTTTATTTTGGATTTTGATATACAACGACCCGCCTCCTTTTAGGACTTGGATCTATTTATCCTCATACCTTGCTAGGGTATTTTCGGATAGACTTCTCCATGATCTTTTGGGGAGTATTTTCTTTTCGTCGTGTGTCCTGATCTTTCATATTGATTTTTGATTAGTGATTCTTCACATCACTTTGGATCTTTAGCAACAAAATGTAGCCCTCATGCCTTGTTAGGGCCTTTTCGGACTCGCCAATCTTCGCATCCCGCTTCAATAAGTTATGCCTTGGCTATGAACTCTAATTAATACTGAGCAACTTTTAAACGATCTTGGGCTAGAAGCTAACTAACTTTTCAAATCGTACGACCTTATTTATTGCAATTAAATTTATTAACAAGCGATGGTAGAAAAAGCTCATAATCAACTCACATAAATTCATGAAAGAATACCAAACTTATAATTGACTCTATCATCTCTCGTTCTCCACAATTTAAAATCTCAAGGAATTAGACTCGTGGATGCTTAGCCAATTAAATCAAAGTTTTGGGTTTTCAAGTCATCTATAGGATCTTGCATTTTCTTAGACTTTTTTAAGTTTAGAATTCGCATTTTAAAGTTCCCTTGATAAACGACTTTCTAGGATCAATTATAGGAACTTGCGAAAAGTTCTTGTTCTTAACCCGTAAGAGTTAAGACTTTCGCGTTTTAAAGTTTCCTATATAAAAGCCTAGCGAAACTTGACTTAAACACGTTAAGGATACTAGCTAGAGTAAACTTAGATGAGTAAACTCGGGTTGAGTCAAAAGATTCATGACGTTTGAAAAATTAAAACTACTTTATTAAAATTTATTCTAGCAAAGAAAGTAAATAACTATAACAAAGGAAAACTACTAGGCCAAAATAGATTAAAAACTTTGAAAAATGCCGAAAAATTAAATTTTCCGGTTAAAATGAGGACAAATTAATGGAAAAGCCCACTTACTTCGATAGAAGTCCCCCTACACTTGATATAAACATTGTCCTCAATGTTTAAGCATGTGGGAGTAAACTCCCCTACACTTAGGACATTGTGCACGTTGTTTAAATCTCGCTAAGGAAAGGAAAACTATAGTGATTTCAATGTGAACATATAAGATATGAAATATTGAATCACGACAGTTTAGGATAGAATTGGGAAGACGAGTACACGGGATCACGGGTCATCAAATATCATCAAAAGTGCTCTTTGAAGCTTTAATCCCTGCACAACATAAGAAACAAGACAACAAACCCTATGTAGCTCCCCTACACTTATTATGAAAACGGGTAAAAAGGATAGATCATCGGGTTGGCTCCCGATAAGCGCTTGTTTTTGTTAACCGAGTCACGAGCCTGACTCAACCCAGAACTAATTCAAGGGAAACGTGGTGAGGGATGGAATCATCTCATGAGAGATGTCCTCACAAAAAAACAACTTCACACGCTGGCCATTCACTTTAAAATTAGGCCCATTTGGTTGAGAAAGCTCAATGGTGCCATAAGGGAAGACTTTTGCGACGGTGAATGGACCAGACCAACGGCTCTTAAGCTTGCCCGAAAAGATTTTCAACCGAGAGTTAAAGAGTAAAACTTGATCACCTATGTGAAACTCTTGGTTTTTAATCCTAGAATCATGAATGAGCTTGGTTTTCTCCTTGTAGATCAATGAATTCTCATAAGCTTCATTCCTCAGTTCATTTAGTTCATTGAGTTGGATCTTCCTAAGATCACCGGCTTTGTTGATATCAAAATTAGCCCACTTCAAGGCCCAATAAGCCTTATGTTCCAACTCAATAGGGAGGTGGCATGCCTTCCCGTACACAAGACGATATGGAGTGCAACCAATAGGTGTCTTATATGCGGTACGGAAAGCCCACAAATCATCATCTAACTTATCGGCCCATGAGGCACGATGCTCTCCCACAGTTCGCTCTAATATTCTCTTCAGTCCACGGTTAGAAATCTCGGCTTGACCATTTGTTTGTGGATGATAAGCAGTGGAAAGACGATGATTGACACCATACTTAGCCATGACTCGAGCAAATTGATCGTTGCAAAAATGAGTCCCGTGATCACTGATGATAGCACGAAGAACACCGAATCGAGCAAAAAGTTGTTTCAAAAAGTTCACAACCACCCTCGCATCGTTTGTAGGTAAAGCTTTTGCTTCAACCCATTTGGATACGTAGTAAACGGCTACAAGGATGTACTTGTTCCCTTTAGATGAAGGAAATGGCCCCATAAAGTCGATGCCCCATACGTCAAAGATTTCACACTCTTGGATGAAATTTTGAGGCATCTCATCTTTATGAGTGATCTTGCCTTGTCTTTGGCAAGCATCACAATGTTTAACCATTTCATGAGCGTCATGATAAATGGTGGGCCAATAAAATCTAGAGTCGAAAACTTTCTTCACGGTATAGTTAGGACCAAAGTGACCACCGGTGGGTCCTTTATGGAAAGCTTCTAGGATTAATAAAGCTGCCGGCCCATCAACACACCGACGGATGACAAGATCCGCACATTGTTTGAAAAGGTAAGGGTCGTCCCAAAAAATAGTGCTTAATATCCTTAAAGAACTTTTTCTTTTGTTGGGACGTTAACCCTTCCATGAGAATTCCACCCGCCAAATAGTTTGCAATGTCCGCAAAACATGGGGTCTCATCAAGATTGGAGTTAATAGACATCAAGGACTCAAGGGGAAAAGATTCATTAATCTCTTGATTTGGGAGCTCCCCTTGATAAGGATCCTCGAGTCTACTTAGATGATTCGCGGCTAGGTTTTTCGCTCCCTTTTTTTGTCACGAATTTCAATTTTGAATTCTTGAAGGAGTATAACCCAACGAAGAAGTCTTGGTTTGGAATCTTGTTTTGTTAACAAGTACTTCAACGCGGAATGGTCAGTATAGACAATTGTGGTGGAAAGGACAAGATAGGGGCGAAATTTCTCAAAAGCATACACTACAGCTAAAAGCTCTTTTTTGGTAGTGGTATTATGCAATTGAGCCCCCGTCATTGTCTTGCTAGCATAATGGATTGGTTGGAAGTATCTGTTCACTCTTTGTCCCAAAACTACTCGAATAGCAAAGTCGCTAGCATCACACATCAATTCAAAAGGTAACTCCCAATTAGGGGTAACCAAGACCGATGCCTTAGTTAATTTATCCTTAAGAAGATTGAAAGATTCAATACACTCTTTAGAAAAGATAAAAGGAGTATCTTTTTCCAAGAGGTGGGTCATCGGGCGAGCGATCTTAGAAAAATCTTAAATGAATCGACGATAGAAGCCTGCATGACCAAGGAAGCTTCTCACACCCTTCACGGTTGAAGGTGGAGGTAATTTAGCAATCACATCGAATTTAGCACGGTCAACTTCAATACCGGCGTTGGAAATTTTATGTCCAAGAACAATACCTTATTTTACCATGAAATGGCATTTTTCCCATTTAAGAACATGACGAGTGTCTTCACACCGTTTGAGCATACGTTCTGAATTGGGCAAGTCAAGTAGAGAAAGAATCACCATATACCGAGAAATCATCCATAAAGACTTCCATAGTTTCTTCAAACATGTAATGGAATATAGCCATCATACACCTTTGGAAAGTCCCAGGAGCATTGCATAAGCCGAAAGGCATTCTTTTGTAAGCAAATGTTCCATAAGGACAAGTGAATATGGTTTTCTCTTGGTCTCTAGGATCGATGGGAATTTGAAAATACCCGAAGAAACCGTCTAAGAAGCAATAATAGTAATTACCCGCTAAACGCTCGAGCATTTGATCCATGAAAGGAAGAGAAAAATGATCCTTGCGAGTGGCATCATTGAGCTTGCGATAGTCTATGCAAACTCGCCAACCCGTGATAAGTCGAGTAGGAATCAACTAGTTGTTTTCATTGGGAACAACGGTTATTCCGCCTTTCTTAGGCACACAATAGACGGGACTAACCCATGTCGAAACCGAAATAAGGTAAATCATTCCGGCATCTAGAAGTTTGATAACCTCTTTCTGATGACGTCATGAATTTTAGGATTAACCCTTCTTTGGCTTTGGATTGCGGGTTTAAATTCATCTTCCATGAGAATTTTATGAGTATAAAAGTTCGGATCAATTCCACAGATATTGGAAATTTTCCAAGCAATTGCTTTCTTATGATTCTTCAGCATGTCGATAAGTCGAGATTTTTCATCCTCTTTCAAGTCCTTTGCAATGATGACGGGTAACTTCTTATTGTCTTCAAGGAAAACGTATTAGAGATGAGACGGTAAATCCTTAATCTCTAAATCCAGAGGATTGTCGATGGAAGGTTTATTCAAATTTGGATCATCGATTGTAACTTCCTTAGGAGAAGGTGGAGAAATATGGTCCTCATTGAGAAGTTTCTCAATGGTACGAATGTCTTCTTCCCAATCGGTGGGAGAATCGTCATATTTTAAGTCCACATCCCCTAAAGTTGCTTCAAATTCTTTCAAAAGGAAATCACTTTCTCCAAATGGAGTCAATGATGGATCGATAGAGGCAACGGTCTCAAAAATGGGTAGAGAAGAAGAACCACTTTTATAAGCGTCTTTGAAATGCTCTTCACAAGCCTCATAAAGTACGTCAATGAATTAGCGCTCTCGTGTTCATAAGGTTGCTTAAAGAGTTTACCCATGTTGAAGACGATTTTATCGTCTCCAACTCTCATGATTAATTCGCCCGCGGCTACATCAATGAGAGTGCGACCGGTCCTCAAGAATGGACGTTCAACGATTAATGGAACACGGGGGTCTATCTCGTAGTCAACGACAACAACATCCACTGGAAAGGTGAATTTGTAGACACCAACGAAGACATCTTCGGCTAACCCCACCAGATAAGCAACCGTACGATTAGCTAATTCCAATGTCATTCGTGTGGGGACTAGCTCGGGTAAAGATAATTGTTTCCAAACACTTAATGGCATTAAGTTTATACTAGCACCTAGATCGGCTAGGGCCATACAATTCTCTACCCCGGGGAAGTTGCAAGGAATGAGAAAGAGACCCGGATCACCAAGTTTGGTTGGTAATTTCCTTAAGAGAACCGCGGAGCAATTCTCATTAAGTTGGGTCTGAGCAATATCAAGGAGTTTTTCCTTATCACTAAGAAGATCCTTAAATATTTTATCATATTTTCAGCATGTGAGCGAGATCCTCGGCAAAGGAGATGTTGAAATTCAATTGTTTAAACATTTTAAGAAAGTTCGAAACTTGAATATCATCGTTGTTCTTCAATTTCTCTTTCCTCAACCTTGAAGGGTAAGGTATGTCGGGTTGAGATGAAGGCTTTGGAATGGAATTCTGACTCTCATCCTTGGGTGGTGGAGGGGTAGAAATAGAAGGTGGAGGAATTGGAGAAGGGGGCTCGTTTTCCTTTATCACAATCACCAGTGTAGGTGTAGGAATCTCGGGTTCCTTTAAACCTTTGCCAGTTTGGGTGGTGATTGCTTTCATCTCCCCTCTTGGATTAGCAACGGTGTTACTCGGAAGAGAACCCGAACCAGATGTTTGATTACTTGAGAAGAAACTAGCCATCATATCCCTTAATTCATTCATTTGACTACTTAAAGAGTTTCGCATATCATTCCTAAGATCATTCCCTTGTTTCGCCATATCCCCTTTCAAGTTGATGATTTGACTCTGAAGATTCTTCACTAGCACGTCATTAGTCCTCATGTAAGTTTCAACATAGTGATTAAATACGGTGGGTTGGTTGGAAGTAGGAGCAAGGTAGGCAGGTGGTTGATAAGCGGGTTGTTGGTAAACTTGATTGTTTCCTTGAGGTGGATATGGGTTTCTTTGGGTTTGATATTGATCAGGAGCTCGAGTTTGGTTTTGATTGTTGCGATTGAAGTTGTTTTGGTTTTGAGGAGGAAAATCGGGTGGTGAAAGGAAGTTGTTTGAACGATAACTTAGCAAATTTCGGTCACCTTGAGGACGAGCTTGATAGCCACCCGTAGAATAGTTACCGTTAGCAGCATACACGTTTTCTGGATTGTCATGAGTAGAAGGACAATCGGTGTATGAATGAGAACCAACGCAAATCTTACAAGAAGTTGCTACAGCTTTAGCTTGTTGAAATTGGTTCATAGCCATGGTTAAGAAGTTTTTGTTCATCTCGGCTATTTGGCGGGTAAGTTCGGTTATCTCTGGGTTTGATGAAGTAGAAGAAACATTGGCCCTCGGGTTATTCCTTGAAGATGCGGATGAATCCCAATTTTTGTGGTGAGTGGTCATGTGTCACACCCCACCATGGCGGAATATGAGGCACGACGTATGGATATCATCACAACAATAGCGTGTCTATAAAGATAAATAAATGATATAATAAATGTCATAAAATGGTGACACAAATGTCATGACAATATCTCAACAATGCAGGAGTCTAGGTAAGTAGGTAACAGTCCTACCTCTTACCCAAGACAAACAAGTAACACAAACAAAACAAACATATAGGTGCCAACAGTATCACTTATTCAAAAAAACATAAAGGTAAACTAAGAAGGAACGGGGATCTCCTTCTATATGCAATCCTAAGGCATCCAAGTCTAGCCACTTCTATCCTCAAGCTTAACCACATTCTCACCTGAAAGAGACACTAAAACACGTCAACATAAAGTTGGTGAGAGTCATAGGTTTAGACTCCAACGCTAAATCAGTTATAAGCTGTGAATAACAACCATCAACACAATAACATATGGACAATGTGCTACAAGTATGCATTAAAAACAAGCATTCAAGATTAATCAATCATCACAATTCCAAGGCATCACGCCTTACCAACAACCACAATTTCTAAGGCCTCCAGCCTTACCAAACACCATGGTACCATAGATGATCACACTATGTACCTATCCCAAGGCCACTACCTTGTCATTATCCATTGGTCCCATAGACGATCACGCTATGTACCTATCCCAAGGCCCCTACCTTGTCAAACCACAATAACTGAGACGGTACGTGTCCCCCGATCCAAATCATAAACACAATCAAGAATCACATAGCAGTTAATCACATAAGTGTACACACAAGTCCATCACAAACCATAAAATATTCACAGCATCAATTTATAAATAACTCAACACAGTGTCTCTTCCATCCCATCTGGAAGTCAAAATCAATAGTAAACATGGGACTATGAAACTCACCTGACTGCTTCTCCAAAAGTCCTCGTACTAGCAACAAGCTTTGATTTATGAAAACCCCAAAATTTTATGAAGAACCCTAATTTTTATATAACTCACGAATTTTCTTAACCTCCAGGAGAAAAATAATGAATTTGGATTTTGATTAAAACAATATATAGGGTGTACATAAAATCCTAGTCCAAGAATAAGCCCACTTTCCTTTTTTTTCCCTCTTTTTCCTTTTTTCCTTCTTTTCTGCGTCCAAAACCGACCTAAACCCCTTCAAATTCGTTTTTTTATTTTTATTATTTAATATTATGTTATTAATATTACCTTAATTTACCTTAATTTATCTCAGCTCCTAAACCTCCAAAACCTCCAAAACCTCAAAACCGTAAAACTAGTCAAATTTACGCGTTTTACCGTAAAAGTCGTAAATATACACTTTTATAAAAAATCTCAAATTTTGAAATAAAATTTATATTTAAGTCCTAAATGACTTAAAACCATCCCGAAAAATATTCATATGACTAAATACCTCTTCCGAGACCTCTAAATGCTAAACCGTAAATCGTAAAAATTACGATTTTCTATAATACATATACATATACTTAAAACCACCAAATAACACCATCTCACTTCATAGTCACTACCATGTAAACTCATGAACATGAAATCATCACACATCGTTTCATTCACAAGGTACCCCGTACCGGAAACGATATTCAAACCACAATCTATACACACCAATAAGCACATAAACACGTAAAGACACGTAACTAGCACAAAATGAAACTAAGTGACGAACCTCAAAACCAGGGGTGTCACATCACTCCCTCCTAATAGAAATCCCGTCTCGAGATTTACTCCTTAGGATCAAACACACAAACAACAAATCACATGAGGATACTTGTTCTAAACGAACTCCCCTCATTTCCACGTGAACCTTAGTTCAAGTTTCAAAATACCACATATACAAACCAAAAATAATTAAACTCGTTGCCAAACTCTTGACCTCACAGTCAATAAATCTCACAGATGACTCTTTGATAAAACAAAGACTCTTATTAACACACGTCCCGAATAACCGTACATGCAAAATGCATTCTCAAACAACCTTTACCAATCCTAATACATGAAATGTATCATGTATACAACTCATTTCCCCTAGGTAATTCTATGCTCATAAGCTAATGGTCCGATCTTTCCAAAGATCATAAATGGACCTACAAAATTCTACATCACTCTTCCATTTTACCAAGACATACCACCCGTTACTATGGGTGAAACTTCCCTACATAACTTTGTCACTAACTCTAGTGGTTTCGTCCTTTTCTACATAGCATCCCTTGTTGCTCTCATTCTGTCCACAAACCACCATTACCACATTAGTAGCCTCTTTTACCAATTCTAGTCCACAATGGGGACAACTCATCCTATCCTTTCATATAGTGCCACAAATGGCATTTATCGACTTCTAGTATGATAATCATCATTATATGAAAACTCAACCATCGCTAATGAGTTTCCAAACTCCCTCTAAATCAATCACTCATGCCCTCAGTGTAACCCCTAAGGTTGTATAAATATCTCACTTCTCCCTCCTTTTCCAGTCAGCTGGATATACTCATATCCAATCATGTTCATCAACCCCCTTTAGTCCGTACGCAATCCTTCCAACTTCTCAACTATGTGACTTCCCATTCCTCTTGAATTACGAGATGAATTAGTCAATCTATCGACTATCACCCAACTCTCGTCGTACTTATTCCTCCACCCCATTATGTATCCCTTTCACCAACTTCGTCCTTACATCGCTCTTTCTAAGTTACTCATATCTACGTAGAAAGTATAGTCTACGTCCCTTTTCTCCATACGATTGTCCAAGCCACGCAACATACACGTTGACGCGTTCTCTGCTTTAGACAACTCAACTCGTGCAACCTATATCCTTTATCCAAACCGCCCTAATACGTAATCCCTATAGTTCAAGTTCGTCTCAGCTTCACCTCATCCTTCTTATTCCATGCCTCATCGACCATGCTTGCCTTTCCCATATGGTAATTGGCCTTGCAATTTTCTTTCATCAATTAACTCCACCCATCACCTTTGCCAAATGTTCAATCAAGATGATTGAATATGTGTTGGAGACGTTCATGATCCGTATAGATCATTCTCTACGCCTCGTACACCAAATGCCTCTAGCATTCTAGGCAGATATAACAATCAAGCTCCACTAACTAAGTCTGTCCAGTTCTTCCAAATCTTCAGTTCCTGCAACGTATAAGCGATCGCCTTTCTTTGTCGTCCTCGTACGCGTCCAAATCCTTGCTCCACGTATCGTCATGCTTCACGAATTCATCCAGTCCTTCCGATAATGCCAAGATCGGCTCATTATCTAATCCACTTCTTCAGCCTCCAAAATGCTTCCTCATCCTTCTTCACTTTGCCCCCTTGCTGGTTCCATGGTATGCCATCATCTCTAACTACTCATCATGGTAGACTTAATACTAAAACTCACACTTGAAAATCTCACGTATAATTACACTCCAAGACCAACACATAATTCGCCTCACTCTCCTACTTGCTCTATTTATGGTTCTACCTCGCAGTAATAGGCAACCTACTAAATCTCAGGAAATTTTCAGAAAACATACATGCCTTACGAACAATATCCCCTTCCAACACTCTCTATGGCACGTTACTTGTGCCAATTTCCATACCTTTCACAAGTCTCTATTCATCTCTCTTGGAACTCCTAATAGACCTCATGCCCACATTAGTTCGTCTACAAACCTCTTTCCTCCCCACTAAGGGTATTCCGACCGTTCTCTCATGGTCACCTACTTAAGCGTGTAGGCGCGACCAAGTATTTCATACGACTACCTCAACGTTCCCGAACAATACGAACCCGAAACTACCTCTTAAATCCATCAGATACGATCAACGAATCAAACCAACGGATAACTAATGACATTTCACGTGCACCAGTTAAAACAAGTCAAAAACCATGAGACTCTAAAGAAAACTCAAACCCAAAACGTGTATCAAGTCAAAATGACCCATGACAACGAAAAAAATATAATCCAAGAAACACCCAATAGCAACCAAAACATATTACGCCCTGCGACATATCATTTAAACCGTGCAAAAGATCCACCTTTCCAAAAGAATATATATCTTTTTTTATTATTATTACCTCCCACATCTCTGTGACTCAAACAATCTACAAACAACCCTCTTGACGAACTCAATACTCAACTCGAAAACTAGGTATCCCGTGCATCCCAAATCATAAAAAATAACCTACTATTCAAACTCAACTTTTAACCCGATACTTGTATAATAATTTCGGCCAAGATACTGACCTCCCATGACTATACATTCTGAATATTTGAAAAGTACGTTCCGAGTACATAACTTTAGGCTTTTGAATCGTCCAAAAAGCTTTAAAAACGAACAAGTTATGACCAAAACAGTTTTATATTAATGAAAGATAAAATTGTATGTGAAATCTTCATAAACTCAATTTAGCCTTGTATTAATAATTATAAATGACGTGAATCGGTTAAACCCAATTATATAAACTATGTAAGTAGAAAGAAATTTTAATTCGCTTTATTTTAAAGAAAGTCTTTTAGAATTTGAAATAAATAAGTGTTGATTAAAAAAAATCTTATGTTGCACCTTGTTTCAAACACGACTCCAACACCTTACCCTTATTTTACCGAATACAACCAACTATCTAACCCTATAATAGATTTCCAAGTCCCCTTTTTTCTCAATATATACCGACCAAAAGAAATGTAAGACCCAACACAAAAGATTTCATTATTTCAAAAGAAATCCCAAGTTATTTCAATAGACTTAAAACCAAGAACACCATTTTAAAACGTACACGTGAAATACGGAACTCAAAGAATACACTACAAGACACACTTCAAAAGATTCAAAACGTCGTTGAAACTCCACCAAACTTGAGCTCTAAAAAATTGTTTAAACACAAGAGAGCACTAGGTACGTTCAAGTTATAATAACTACTGAACGACCGTAAATCATAACATAACATCTACTAGTATATATACATCCGCATATGTATACCTATCGAATCTCCCAAACATACTCGCTATCATACATGTCAAGTCAATCAATCGCTATATACGCTCGTTTTTCCATACGAGTAATCACCATCTCACCGTGCCACAACAAGGCATAAAGCCCACCTCCAAAACCAAACCATATCGTGTGACCCCATAATCACACAACACAACTATAATCCAAAACATATACCACGAAAAGAACAATAGTCATATCATAGGCAGCCATTACATAAACCCATATATATACGTATACCCAAATTCTACATCTCATCATATACAAGCATGTACTAACCCTCTTTCATGCAATCATACTTAGGAACCCATTGAAGTTGTGGTACTTGTATAACTATGTTGGCCACCATACTTATACAATTACCCGTTCCCCAATGCACTCCCTCCTATGATGACACTTATAAGAATCAATACAACATATAACACATAAATCCATCTACTCACATAAGCTCATAACCACATAACCAAATAGGTCCAAAACCCTATCTATTATAATAACATAGTAAAACTCTTGAAATACGTAAATCCATAGTCTAGCTAAAATAGCATAGACCAAATCCAAAACGAAAACATAATCAGTTATAAGTCATATCGCCCATAAGAGAGGAAACAACTTAAAATCCTTCATATACACCTACTCCTACTAACTCGAACCACCACATGATTCTTAGGGAACATGACTTAAACATCAAAGGAAAAATACTATACCTCAGGTACATAAAATAACCCAACAAAAGGTAGAAACTACCATGTATTAAATTATGTACTATAATGTACAATTTAAGCAAAATACAACAGTGACTAGCGTGGACGATTATGGTTCAACCCGCACTAGTCACAAACCCGAAAAGAAAATAACATGTGACTAAATATGAACATACTACGGTTCAATTCATACTAGTCAAAACATCGCAATAAATAATATCCAAACACATCAATTAATATAAAATGCACACATACTCCTATGACGCCTATATGCAGGGACCCTTAAGCTATAGACTAGGCTACACGACTAGGCAACCTAATTCTCTATAACCATTGTCTCTGATACCATTCTGTCACACCCCACCATGGCGGAATATGGGGCACGACGTATGGATATCATCACAACAATAGCGTGTCTATAGAGATAACTAAATGATATAAGAAATGTCATAAAATGGTGACACAAATGTCATGACAATATCTCAACAATGCAGGAGTCTAGGTAAGTAGGTAACAGTCCTACCTCTTACCCAAGACAAACAAGTAACACAAACAAAACAAACATATAGGTGCCAGCAGTATCACTTATTCAAAAAAAACATAAAGGTAAACTAAGAAGGAACGGGGATCTCCTTCTATATGCAATCCTAAGGCATCCATGTCTAGCCACTTCTATCCTCAAGCTTAACAACATTCTCACCTGAAAGAGACACTAAAACACGTCAACATAAAGTTGGTGAGAGTCATAGGTTTAGACTCCAACGCTAAATCAATTATAAGCTGTGAATAACAACCATCAACACAATAACATATGGACAATGTGCTACAAGTATGCATTAAAAACAAGCATTCAAGATTAATCAATCATCACAATTCCAAGGCATCACGCCTTACCAACAACCACAATTTCTAAGGCCTCCAGCCTTACCAAACACCATGGTACCATAGATGATCACACTATGTACCTATACCAAGGCCACTACCTTGTCATTATCCATTGGTCCCATAGACGATCACGCTATGTACCTATCCCAAGGCCCCTACCTTGTCAAACCACAATAACTGAGACGGTACGTGTCCCCCGATCCAAATCATAAACACAATCAAGAATCACATAGCAGTTAATCACATAAGTGTACACACAAGTCCATCACAAACCATAAAACATTCACAGCATCAATTTATAAATAACTCAACACAGTGTCTCTTCCATCCCATCTGGAAGTCAAAATCAATAGCAAACATGGGACTATGAAACTCACTTGATTGCTTCTCCAAAAGTCCTCGCACTAGCAACAAGCTTTGATTTATGAAAACCCCAAAATTTTATGAAGAACCCTAATTTTTATATAACTCACGAATTTTCTTAACCTCCAGGAGAAAAATAATGAATTTGGATTTTGATTAAAATAATATATAGGGTGTACATAAAATCCTAGTCCAAGAATAAGCCCACTTTCCTTTTTTCCCTCTTTTTCCTTTTTTCCTTCTTTTCTGCGTCCAAAACCGACCTAAACCCCTTCAAATTCGTTTTTTTATTTTTATTATTTAATATTATGTTTTTAATATTACCTTAATTTACCTTAATTTATCTCAGCTCCTAAAGCCTCCAAAACCTCAAAACCGTAAAACTAGTCAAATTTACGCGTTTTACCGTAAAAGTCGTAAATATACACTTTTATAAAAAATCTCAAATTTTGAAATAAAATTTATATTTAAGTCCTAAATGACTTAAAACCATCCCGAAAAATATTCATATGACTAAATACCTCTTCTGAGACCTCTAAATGCTAAACCGTAAATCATAAAAATTACGATTTTCTATAATACATATACATATACTTAAAACCACCAAATAACACCATCTCACTTCATAGTCACTACCATGTAAACTCATGAACATGAAATCATCACACATCGTTTCATTCACAAGGTACCCCGTACCAGAAACGATATTCAAACCACAATCTATACACACCAATAAGCACATAAACACGTAAAGACACGTAACTAGCACAAAATGAAACTAAGTGACGAACCTCAAAACCAGGGTTGTCACATCATGTTCTCTATAAGCTCTCTACACTCCTCAGGTCTTCTCTTCATGAATGTACCACCGGCGGCAGCATTAATCGTATCACGATCACGAAAAGTTAAACCATTGTAGAAAGTATCAATCAAAGTAATGGGGAGCATGTTATGGTTCGGACAACGGTCGATCAAGACATTATAACGTTCCCAAGCATCGAAAAGCGACTCATCAGGTTCTTGAGTGAAACCACTGATTTGATTGCGAAGACTAGTGACCATGGATGGTGGAAAGTAGCGCGACAAAATTTTTTTAGTCATGTCATTCCATGTATGAATTGAGTTTTTGGGAAGACGATCAAACCATTTTTCGGCATGGTGGGATAAAGTGTGTGGAAAAAGGTGAAGGCGAAGAAAATCCATGGAAACACCGGGCAATTTCATGCTTTAAGTGACGGTAATGAATTTATCGAGATGTTTGTTGGCATCATCATCCGGTAATCCGCGAAATGGACAAGCGTTTTGAACTTGCTGGATCATGTGATGCATCAACGAAAATTCAGGAGCCGTGATTTGCATCGGCGCAATCGGTCCTCCGCGTCCGTTCATTGTTGGCTGACAAAGCTCCTCCATCGTTCGAAGGTCGGGTGGAGGGACATGGTTGTTGTTATTGTTATTATTCAAATTGGGGTGAGGTGGGTTGTTATTATTATTATGCCCACTAGTCATATTTAAGTCTCTAAGAGTCTCGGGCTCAGAATAAGACGTAGATCGAGTATGCATACACTAAAATGAAAGAAAATATTTTTGTTTTTTTCTCTTTTTTATTGTTTTTGGATTTTTGACAATTTTATATTTTTTAGGATTTTTTGAAAATTTTTTGTGCTTGAAAATAACGTTCCCAAAAGAACGGATCCCAAAATCCAATTTTTCTCACTAAAAACCGTTAATCGTTACGAAAAGAGCCGGCAGCGGCGCCATTTAATATGGTGTTTATGTGTGTGCTCTAGAAGTGTTGTTCGTACTCGATTCAATCCGAATTGATCACGGTTCAAAGTGGAATAGTCGTTTTTGGTCACAAAAGGGGGAGCTTTTGGTTGTCTAATCTATTGTGAACATAAAAACTAAATATATGAAAATAACTGAGAAATCTAACCTTGATAACTGTGTAAACTAATCTTCGGAAAATTCAGCAAATTCGGAATAACTTTGATCTTCTGATAAACATGCTTTCTTCGGATAAATGCCCTCTTTTCGAAAAAATAGATATCTTCGGATAAAGACACCTTTTTCGGAATAAACAGAAATTTCAGAATATAGGACTTATTTCGGTAAATTCAGCTTTTTCGGAATATGGGTGTATTTTCGGAATAATTCAGATTTTCGGGAAAACATGTGATTTTCGGATAAAGGCTATAATTTCGGAATACAAGGGTATTTCAGATAAAAGCAATTTTTCGGAAAAAACAACACTCTTCGGATAACTAAAGAATTTCAGAACAATCTGATATATTCGGAATTTAGGAGATCTTCGGAAAAAGTGAAGAATTTTCGGAATAAAAATGATTTTCAGAAGAAATGTTTTTCGGAAAAATTGGTATTTCAGATAAATGATTAATTCGGATAAATGAACAAATTCAGATTAAATGGAAATCTTCGGAATATGGATATTCGGATTAAAGAACAATCTTCGGAATTTCAAAACCCCTTTCCGAAGATTTTGAAGAACAGATAAGCAGATAACAACAATATCAAAACTAACAAAATAAGCTACGAATAAGCACAAAACAAATAAGCAATTAACCAAAACTAACACCAAATTGATTTTCAGAAAAACTAAATAAGCCACAAACCAAAAACTTCAAAAACACAAAATAATCAAAATTATTGAAATCAACTTTTAATCAAAACTGTTAATCTATTAAATCAACTTAATCAAAAATAAGCTAAAAACTATTAAATCAACAATCACAATAAGCTTAAAACATCCACCACATCAAAACTAAAAGATCAGTCACATGAATAAATCAATCACATAATCAACTAGATGAAATCAATTACATGATTAATTAAATCACCACAAGATTAAGAAAGGTAGAATGAGAATTTAATGAAAAACTTGATTATATTAAACATTAAAATCAAAGATTACAAGATGAAGGTTTGATAAGCTTGAAAGAAAAACTAGAGAGAATAAAAAAACACTTCATTACCTACTAAAATTAAAGACTAAAAATTAACTAAGTCCTTAATGACTATTTTATAAACTATATATAGGGGAAGGAGTAGGTGCTTGTTTCTTCCTCTTTTCTTCTTGTCTTTCTCGTCTTTTAAATAACTTGCTTTCTCGACTTTGTCTCGGGATTAATCGAATAATAACTTGATCTTGTCTTATAAGTTTCTTCTTTTAGTAGACTTGGTTCTTCGACTTCGTTAAACTTCCGTCTTTAGACTTTTTCTTCGATAAATTTTCAGAATAGGCCTTTGACTTCCGTTCTTCTTGCACTTTTGACATTTTGACTTTGTCTTTTGTCTTTTTCTTCGATAAAAGCCCGTGATAGCCATTGTTTTCTCCCTTTTTTTCATATTTTTATCCTGAAACACAATAAAAACACAAAGCACGCATTATATCGACTTTTACGACATCAAATACACGTTTTGGTCTTGTTATTATTGGAAATAAGTGGTAAAAGGATAAGTGTTTTCACACTTATTACCATTCAAGAAAATAAAATTACCCCTATACTAAAACCATAGTATTTTCCTTGAAACTAGAATCCACATTGACATAAACTTATCACATCAGTTGATCTGCTAGTGATAAATGTATTCAACACGGTAACTTGTCGAACAATAATTGACAAACAAATTTGCAATTTCTAGATATTTTAGGGATTTACGTTGCCAAAAGTCTCTTTGCATCGTAAACATGTTTCATCCTTACTTTATGCCTTATGTTTCCAGATCTCACTGAGTAACTCAATCAAGTCGACTAATTTAAAGAACGTAAAACCTTCATGTGCAATCTTATTCAGTCATGAAGTTTTCTTTCCATTACAACATCGTCCAAAATCTCATATGACGACAATTGCAACTTCAAGTGTCCGTCAATTAGATGACATAAGACTTAAATTTGAGGGTATTAATTTTGGTGTCAAAATCATGTAGGGAGAAGGATGCATACATCTCCATAGCATAAGTTTAATAAAAAACTTTTAGTAAACCTTTTGGTGAGACTAAATATTTTCTCACATATTTTCAAGTTGGGGTATTGGTTAAACCAATTAAAGATTTTACCCACAAATTCACGCCTCACGTTCCTAGAACTTGGCTAAAGCACAAAGCAATAACTTTATTCATTGTGTTTCGGATGTGAACTTGCGGTTAAATCAACCTTAAGGAATTATGTAAATAATAACCGTAGGTAATTTCAACTTTGACGCACAGGCAAGCCGGGAATTTAGTCAGCGCTAAAGCATAACACCTCCTTCCTTAACCGGGTACAAGACCAGCGGTGCGTTATACCCACTTTATAGTTTGTCAAGGTTGAGTAGGCCATTAAGTTATTATTGCAATTCCAATCAACGCAAATCATATGTCAATTAGATCTCAAAACAATTCTTTAATTTTTCTATGATTTAGTCCATATTATTTTTCTTGTAAAAAATTACCCTTGTTTACAATATACAATAAATATAAAACGTATGAAAACAAGTAGGTACAAAAAAAACTAAATCAAATAGCCACATGCATAATAATTTATTCAAAACATAAAATCTAGGGTTTTTATAAACATAAAAAGTCTTCCCTAATTTTAAAACTTTTGAATTAAATAAAGCAAATAGCATAAAATCATATGATCCGTGAAAAAAACATGCATGTTCATCACGGATCTTCCCACATAATCTTAACAATTAAATCTCTCTACGAATCGTAACCATACATGACATAACAATTACTTCATGCAAAACATCTAAAGATAATCACCATGTAAATTTTTAGGGTTTCAAAAATTTTTTTTTTTAAAAAAAAAAATTCGGCTAAGCCGAAATAATTTAAAAAAACAAAACCCTAATTTTAATGAAAAACTAAAAAACATCATGTGATTTTAACTCAAACCAATTTTTAGTTAAAAACTTTAGATCTCGATAATTATAACATGTTAACCTGGCTCTGATACCACTGAAGGTTTATATTACTCATAACAATTACGTAAAACCCTAATTAAGATCAAAGGACACATAGCGGAAGCGTTTAACAAGATCATAATTAATAACACATTCATAATTAATCGATTTAGGGTTACATACCTTTTAGCTAGAGAAAATCTTCAAGAACACCGTCGAATCACGAATTAGGGTTTATATGAAGAACACCAAGATATAGTTTATAATGAAACTATATTACGCTCTTGTACACACGTAATGCAACGGATTAATCGTGATGATAGCACTAATAAACTGGAGCTTCAATACTTGTGAATTATAGATAGAACGAAAATCAAACCAAAACCCTAGATGGGTTGTGGCTTGTGATCACAGGAAGGAACAAGGAGGGGAGAGACAAAAAATTGTGAAGGCTTGATGGAGTATTTATAAGAAAACAATAACTCGTTTTCCAAGCCCAAATCAAGATTAGGAAACTAATCTTCCTTCCCTTTTTTCCCTATATAGCCGACGGCTATAGTAACCCCCAAGGGGTTTCTAGAACTTTCCGTTCTCGTTTCCTTTTCTATATAATTCTATAACGTTCGTTTACACTTAACTTTTAATTATTAACGATTGTTAAGTAAGCTCGATTTCTATTTAATAAATATAATAAATATATTTATTAAATTAATTAATCCTTTACGTATTGTGTGCAATTCCGTAATCCCGAGTTCGATCCTATCACACGACTATTTAATTTTATGTCTATAAAACTTTTAATGCCCCCGATGATATTCAAAATTGGCGATCAGTCGCTACGATTTGGTAGGAAGGATTTTTGTTTAATTACTGGATTTAGATTTGGTAATGTTTCAACTAGTGTAGGTTCAAAGATATCTTTTTGCAATAGTGTTTTCCCAGGAAAAATAAAAAGAAAGGTTTTTAAAAAATTCATGGTTTTGAACTATTGCAAATTATTAGAAATCAAGATAAGTGGTTAGGATTATCGGATGTTGATGCTGTTAGGGTGTGTCTTTTAATTGTTGCCGAGCTGGTATTTATGGGCAAAGAGGATAGGAATTGTATTGAAAATCATTTAGTGACTATGGTGGATGATTTTGAAGCCTAGAATGGTTATCCGTGGGGTGAGTACATGTGGGATGAATTTTATAGAAGGACTGTAAATGTTGATTGTAATCATGCTGATACTCATACATCCAAGAGGAAGCAAAGCCCATTTTACAATCCTCTATATAATTTATACGGCTTTGCTTGAGCTTTCAAGGTTAGAAAGTATGTTTTTGTTTTTTAGTACTAGATATGAACACAAATATTTCAACAGGACGATTTTGTTATACAGATATGGATTCTGGAGAGTTATCCCATTAGCACTTCATTCTGGATTAAAGTGCATGATGTGTTACCACGAGGTGTTTCGTGGTCTAATAATATTAAGTTTCAAAAAGCACACTATGTTACCCTTTTTGGACCGGTAAGTATTTCAGTTTGAATACATCCCATTAATTGTCAAGGTTAGTGTCCTCATGTATTTTCTTAATTGAATTGATATTTTAGGATTCAAGACCTTTTCCTGAACTTATTCCAACACCAGCTGAGATTAGCCAACCTTGGTACGTTGCTAGTCTTAGATATATAAACCACATGGATGCCGCTAATCCTCCTGTTTTAAGTGATGAAAAGCAACCAACTTTGGAAATACAGAAACGGCCGTCGTTACATCTAATGGGATGGCTACGGAGCACCCTGATGACCAATCGAATGAGATGGATACGGAGCACCCTGATGACCAATCTAATGGGATGGATACGGAGCACCCTGATGACCAATCTAATGATATGTCTACGGAGCACCCGGATGGTGTTTTTGATTTCGAACAAGGGAATAGTTATAATTAAACCACGCCTGGTGCCAAAATTATTTCATTACATGATATTTTAGCCGAAGTCCAGTCCTTTAGAAAACAAGTAGAGTTGATTACCGCTGTAGATGTTACATCTAGGCTTGAAAAGATGGAGAAGCTACTGAAAGAAAAACTCAAGAACAAACAACCTTGTAAGATATCAAGCCCTGATCCTAAGTTTCAAGACGGGGACGTATCCGTTAGTGATGTGAATGCAGTTGACAATTCATCCCTCAACCAAGTAGGTGCCCGTTCTGTAAGTGCTAATACGGTTAGTATACAATGACTACATAATTAAATCCAGTTTTTGTATAATTCAAAAACCTTTCTTCATCTTTTCAATTATTATAGGCACAGCCGTCTTCGTCTGATATTGGGACACACAATCAAGAAGAATGTATTATGGACGTAGACATTTACGGGAATGGGTCTCCAAAAGCAACCCTAGATCGTAAGAAGCAAGATGTCGACACCGATAATGTTACCTATCTTAACCGATCTGAGCAATCACCCCTTATGCTATTAGTGGAAGTTTCAGCAACAAATGATACGGTTAGTATACAATTATTTCATATTTATACCAAATTCATAACCTAAATGATTTGCTAGTTGTTTTACTCACTTTACTTACAGCCAACTCCGTCTGATATCCCAAAACAATATGAAACCGAATGTATGGTGGATGTAGAGAGTTTTGGCAAAGATTCTCCAAAACCAACCCCTGATACTAAGAAAAAAGATGTCGAGTGCGCTTTAGTTAATGATATAAACGGATTTGAGAATTCTTCCATGAAGCCAGTAGTTCTTGGTGAATCAACCGATTACATGGTTAGTATTCACTGAATTGAAAAATAAAGCAATTATTCTAAACAACAAGATTTGGTAATTCTTTTATTTATATTACGTACAGGGGCCTTCGACCGATATCACATCAGAAGATGTAGCAGAAACTATGGTAGACGAAGACAATTTAGGGAATGAATCGCCAAAACCATCCCCTGATTCTAAGAAGAAAATTGTTGAGGGCGTGTTAGTTGCTGATATGAATGTAGGTGAAAATGTTAGGAATAAAATGTAGCCAGTCCACTTGAACGCTGACAAGAAGAAAACAAGTGTTGATAAGAAGAAAACAAGCGCTGACAGATCAAGCGTTGACAGGAAGAAGTCAAGCGTTGATAGGTTGAAGACAAGCACTGATAGAAAGATATAGTCTACGCGTATTATGTTTCTAGTTTGTTTCTAGTAAAGATAGGATCAACATTGTATTTTCTATAATTATCTTTACCTAGAATTGCTGATACGTAGACTCTTGTACAAGGCTTCTTATGTCTATAAAAGAAGACCTTTAGGTTATGTTTCATAATAAGTTTTCATACGTTAAACACTTTCATTGTAAGCAAGTTCGTTATTATCAATCAAGTGAAAGTTTGTTTTACATCCTTTGTGTGTTCTTGTTTAAGTGTTAATTCCGCATAACACTTAAATTACTATATACATAAACAAAGTTTCTCTACGTGTATAACTTGATCTAATCTCGTTTGCACAAGCTAAATCGATCTAAGTTTGGGATCAACAACTTGTCTTTTACAGCTATGTTGGAGCAATTTACAAGAGACGTTGAGACAAGTAAGTTGGGCGTTGACAAGCAAAATTTGAACGCTGACGCACCAAGCGCTGACAAGAGTAATTTGGGCGCTGACACAAGGAATTTGAGCGTTGACAGACCTGCAGATATGGTTGATGTATTCCAGTCATCAGCTATCATCAAAGAAGTGTCGTCACAGGTATTACCATCATCCTTACCCATCATTGATCCATTAGATAAGGGTAAAGGAATCATGGTAGAAGTAGAAGTTCCAAAGGATGCAGCACAAGTAGAGTTTGATTCAAGGTTGGCTGCACAACTTGTGGAACAAGAGATGAAGAAGGTTGGTGAATCATCATTTGTTGTCACTTCTGAGGAACAAGAAGGAAGTGATGAAGAAAGTTCAGATTCAAGTGTGATGATAATTGAACAACCAGAAAGACTTGAATATGGTGATGACCTGGCAAGGGAGAAGCTTAGAGAGTTGAAATTGCAAGTAGACTTTGATATGCTAGAAGTAGTTCAGATGTACCATGCTTGGGAGAATAGGATTATGGAGAATCCAGATTTGACTATTTTAGACCAAATTTGGGGATTGGAGATTCTTCTAAGAGTTCAAAGAGACTGCAAGGTTATTCTGAAACATAAGGCTAGCAATGTTTTCTCACTGCTGAAGAGGGATAGAAGAGAGCTTTATTACATGTTACTCAGATGTCATGGAACTAGATGGACCTTCAAGAAATTGCAGGGATAATCTTTTCAAGAATTGGAGTACAAGGCTTATCCCATTTGGGCAAAAGTGTAGGAAATGAACACTCTAAGACTTCTTTCAGATGAAAGGAAAGAAGAACTTGCAGAAGATTTGGAGATTCAGAAGGCAATGATTGTTCCAAGGCCTTTGAAGAAGGGAGTTCCACTTGAGTTTCCTAAAGATCTAAATAAAGTGGTGCCCAGTGAAGCTGTTCTTAGAAGGAGCATCAAGCTCTCACCCATGGAAGCTTCAGATATGGTACAAGTGTTACCTCTTGATGCCATAAACCCTATCATAAGCTATGAACAAGATGCAAGTGGGTTTTGGAAGATTGGCAGGTATGGGAAAGAGGTACACACATTTACTACTCTTGTGTCTCTCTTTGCAAGTATGGATAGAGAAGACTTGGTAGACCTTTGGAGGTTGTTGGTGGCCAAGTATGAGACTAAAGCTCCTACTTCAGTCAATGGAATAAAACTTTGGTCAACATTCAAGAGAATGTGTGGACCAAAAGAAGAATATCCTACTGTTTGGAAGGATCTTGAGGATGATATCAGTGGTCTTCAATGGCGTTTATATTCAGCTGCTGGTGTGTATTATTTGAGCTCTACAAAGTTTGCTGAGTATCTTCTTGTAGATGGTCAGTATCCCATGTCCAAAGAAGTTTTGGAAAAGATGAAGACAACACAACTGGAGATTGACTATTCAAGTGACGTGGCCAAAGATTTGATTAGGCATGTTTATTACCAATATGATAAGATTTGTAAGATTCCTCCTATTTCTTAATTTTTATTCAGAAACTTGATTACTAGAGTAGATATCAAGTTTAGGGGAGGATTGTTGGGAATAAAATGTAGCCAGTCCACTTGAACGCTGACAAGAAGAAAACAAGCGTTGATAAGAAGAAAACAAGCACTGACAGATCAAGCGTTGACAGGAAGTAGTCAAGCGTTTATAGGTTGAAGACAAGCACTGATAGAAAGATATGGTCTACGCGTATTATGTTTCTAGTTTGTTTCTAGTAAAGATAGGATCAACATTGTATTTTCTATAATTATCTTTACCTAGAATAGTTGATACGTAGACTCTTGTACAAGGCTTCTTATGTCTATAAAAGAAGACCTTTAGGTTATGTTTCATAATAAGTTTTCATACGTTAAACACTTTCATTGTAAGCAAGTTCGTTATTATCAATCAAGTGAAAGTTTGTTTTACATCCTTTGTGTGTTCTTGTTTAAGTGTTAATTCCGCATAACACTTAAATTACTTTATACATAAACAAAGTTTCTCTACGTGTATAACTTGATCTAATCTCGTTTGCACAAGCTAAATCGATCTAAGTTTGGGATCAACAAGACCTGGTTGCTTCTTCAATGCAGTAAGGGCTTCAGCAACACCCAAAGATTCTCCATCATGTGAGCCTTTATCACTTACATTAATCTGCTCATCCTCCCCTTTGGAAGATTCCTCCATCCCACGCCTAGTGCTAGCATTCTCCAAAATGACAATCCTCTCCCTCAATTACTTGAGTTCAAGGCCTTGTGTACTGACTGTTTGTACCAGGTCTGCATTTTGCTTTTGCAAGCTAATACAGACAACCGTCAATTCCATCAATGTGTATGGTTCCAATCTGCCCTCCTCTAAAATGGGTATTTGACCTCCCAAGTTAGAGTCATGGGGCATGGATGAGGTCTTAAAGATGTTAGGACTGTCTTGGCCTGCATCTAAGCCAGAACCAATAGTCCCAGCCTCATCCATAGCACCAACCACACTTGTGGTGGTGGTCCTCTCTGCTACATGGCTAGGAACACTAGAGGAGAACACTCCAGTAGTCCTTGGGCGTTTTTGCAACCTATATTGAGGTGCGGTAGAAGATGATGTGTATTGGGTGGATGTGGGAAGGTTAAGGGGTGTTTGGGTCTGTGAAGGAAAGGTGTCAACATCTGGATTACTTGTGTCAACGCCAAAATTTAAGGTGTCAGCATTGAAGGGTTCTTGGTCAATTTCCATGTGTTGAGGTGAAGGCAAAGGTTCTGGTATTGGGTCAAGTTGTGGTTGTGGGTCTGGTTGGGGTTGTGCTGCTGTAATAACAGCAAGCATAGCTTGGGTGAGGGGTAATTCACGGTGAGGGGGTGAATTCATCTTGGTAAAAATAGCTTTCTTTTGCACATGGATCTCATAAAAATAATCATGATCCCTTGTGTAGTAGTTTTGCACATCAAAAACCATTTGCAAAAATCTGGGATAAGCCAAAGTCATCTTATTCCCTTTGTTTTTACACATGCCATCAAAAATCAGTTTTGAATAATTAAACTTTTCCCCATTTGCAATGCACATAATTGCACTAGCAATTGATCTATTAATTTCATTGTGTGCAGTACACTTGGGACTCAAACATTGTAGGATGACATGTATGAGGTACTTCCAGGCTGGGGGAAAATCTTGTTTATGATATTTGTTTAAAGTGCCCTCATCAGGGAAAGGATAACCCAAAGCCCGAATTCCTTGTTCTATTTCATTTATGGGAAGAGTGGTTATACCATCTGCATCATCAAGATGCAAAGCCTGGCGAACCAAGGCTTCAGTAACCACCCATGTACGCCCATGAACAATAGCTGATAATGTAGTCACAGTATTAACTGTTGAGGAACTATCAGTGTTCCAAAAGTGTTTAATATGAGTGACAGAGATGAGAGGAGCATGAGAAAGAGCATACCTAATAGGAGATGCATTCAAATACGCCACCATCTGAGTGTATTGTGGAAACAGAGTGTCATCATCGTCCAAATAAGCAATCATGTTGTATTGACTCCTAAATCCCAATACCAAGTCACTTGGTTTAAACTTTGGTGCCATTGTTGAAGAAAGCTGTTTCTGAATTTGAGAAAGATGAATTATAGGAGAAAATTTGTTAGACAAGAATATGAGATACCCTGTTTAAAAATAGGAGCCAAATATATAGGAGAGATAGGCACATGTGATTGGTCAAAAATTAGGCAACTATTTTCAAAATATAATGATGAAAATATTGAAAAGAAAATAAGTTATCTTGTGCATTAATTAAAAGTTATCTGCTCCCAAAATTACGGCCCCAAAATTCGTCAAAAATAACAACTGGGTAGGTCCCAATGAGTGTCAACGGTCAAAAATAACCCATCAACGCCCAATGGCTATATTCTTGTCAACGTTTGCCAAAGCCATGTCAGCGTCTAAATTGGTCATAACAACGCTTGGAAAAATACTTGTCAGCGTCCAAAAATAAAAGTAATAAAAATGAAAAAGGACCTTAACAAGGTAATTTATCCTAGTGAAGATAACCTATAAATTGATAATTATTATAGGGCGGCAACCACTGTCCAGTTATGCACACTTGCTTATGCAAGATAGACATAACAGTCCTCTAGTGTCCCTTGCTAACCAAAATTCTTAACAATTAAGTTATCTCATAAAATTCCTTGTAACTCCCAGGTAAAACCCATTATAAATCATTCCCAAGTCTCCCAACAGACCACATCGAATTCTAGGCCAAAAATGTCTTGGCAGCATGCATAGTATATCAACTTTGCATGCTACAGTGCCTCATGATTTAGTAAACTAACTCATACTCACCTGTGGACACAATCTAGAATTGTGATAAGAGTATTATGAGAATGCCCAAAAGTCCTAAAGGTTCCTAAAACCTCCCCTTAAACTATGATACATATGTTGCCCAATAATATGCATGAATATAAAATTTATGTAAAGATAGAAATATAAATATTCCAACCATCATCCATAAATGGAAAACATGCTCGAATGATTCTCCAAGGATCCATAAGCAATTCTGTATCCAACGGTACAATTCTAACACCACCTGCACACTTAGATCAAAAACCACAAAACTAACATTGGTGCTGACAACGTCACGATAACACTTGGCAGCGTTAAGGTAACCTTTGTCAGCGTTAGACAAATATAGTGGAAAATCTAACCTCAAAAAGACCAATAACAATGCATTATCCTGTACATACTTTTACAAAAAGATCCCAAAACACATATTAAGTGAGATTGATCATTCTAATACTTGTTACCAAGTATTGAAACCTTCCAGCATCAAAAGGTTTAGTTAGTAAATCAGACACATTTTCTTTTGTGTCAACCCTATCTGGTTGTATTAAACCTTTTCAAAACAGTCTCTTATAAAATGGTTTCTAATTTCTATGTGTGTTGTTTTAGAATGATGTACAAGATTTTTAATAATGCATAAAATACTGTTATTGTCTACAAAAATCTTGGTATGCATGAAATTATACCCATAATCCAATAGCTGGTTCTGAATCCATAAGACTTGTCCACAACAAGCAGCTGCGGCAACATACTCTACTTCAGTTGTAGAAATGGCCACCACTGTTTGTTTCTTGCATTGCCAAGATATCAACCTACTCCCAAGAAACTGACATCCACCAGTTGTGGATTTTCTATCAAATTTATCACCACCATAGTCACTGTCTAAATATGCAATAAGATCCAATGGTGAATCTTTTGGATACCATAATCCAAGGTCTGGATAACATCTGAGGTACCTAAAGATTCTCTTGACAACATGAAGGTGACACTCTTTGGGAGTCACTTGATGGCGTGCACATGCACACACAACAAACATAATGTCAGGTCTTGAGGCTGTGAGATACATCAATGAACCAATCATTGATCTATAGTGCCTGACATCCACATCTTTTCCATCTCCAACTTTTCCCCAAGGGTGTTCTCTATCCATAGGAGTAGTAGCCCTCTTTTCATGTGGAGAAAAGCCAAACTTCTTCAAGATTTCTGCCACATATTTATCCTGAGAGATGAAGATACCATCTTCTTTCTGCTGAACTTGTAACCCTAGAAAGAAGTTCATCTCCCCCATTCCACTCATCTTGAATTTGTCTGTCATAAGCTTGGGAAAGTCTTCACTCATCTTTGGATTGGTGGAGCCAAAGATGATATCATCCACATAAACCTGAACAAGTAAGACATCCTTACCAGTCTTCTTTGTAAATAATGTATGGTCTATGGTGCCCCTCTTGAATCCATTTTCCACCAGATAAGTGGACAATGTGCCATGCCATGCTCTTGGGTCTTGATGAAGTCCATACATAGCTTTCTTGACTCTATACACCTTGTCTGGATGTTTTGGATCTTTAAAACTAGGAGGCTGCATAACATATACCTCCTCAACAATTGTGCCATACAGAAAAGCACTCTTCACATCCATTTGATAGACAGTGAAGCCCATGCAGGAAGCATAGGCTAGAAATATCCTTATAGCCTCAATCCTTACAACTGGTGCAAAGACCTCCTCATAGTCTATCCCTTCCTCTTGTGTATATCCTTGAGCCACTAAACGTGCCTTGTTTCTGACCATAATGCCTCTTTCATATTTCTTGTTTCTAAGAACCCATCTTGTCCCAATAGGTCTGACATATCTGGGACAATCAACCAGCTCCCAAACATCCTGAATAGCAAATTGGTGAAGCTCATCCTGCATTGCTTCCACCCAACTTGGTTCTTTGAGAGCATCAAAAATCTTCTTGGGTTCCTGTTGTGACAGAAAACATGCAAACAAACATGCTTGAACAAGAGGGTATCAAACTTCTTGTGTATATTGGCAATAAATCCTCCAAGACTCTGATGAGATCTTCTAGTATGAACAGGAGACATCACATCTCCAATAATTTGAGAAGTGGGGTGATTCTTCATTGTAGAAGTAAGAACTCCTCCCTCAAAAAGTCTGTTGTCTTCAATCTCATCATCCATGTTACCAATATCTTCTTTAGACTCTCTTCCATCAATATCTGTATGAACCTCTTCATTTCTGTTTGAAGGTTCACCTTGTTCAAAATTGGAAGAGAAAATATGCTCAAAAGAGTTGTCAACGCCTGAACCAAGGTTGTCAGCATTTGATCCATCCACGCCTGAAATGGTGTTGTCAACGTTTGAGCCATCAACGCCTGAATTTGTCCTGTCAGCGCCAGATTTTCCTTTGTCAGCGCCTGAAGGACCATGCATGTTGTTAACTGGTGATACTTGGGGACCACCATTTTCCTTTCCAGCAGCAGCAGCAAAAGCATCTGTCCATATAGGAACAGTAACATACTCAAGTATGGGAGATGACTTGTCTGCTTGTGATCCAACCTCTTCATTAACCTGTGTACCTGAAACATCAACAACTGGTTCTTACACAACATCTAAAGTTACATTCACAATGTCTGGATTAGTAACAGGCATATAATTCAAAGTCCTAGATAGAGGTTCCAAGTCAAACAACCAATTTAGACCACTTTCAGGATCACTAGGTTTACTCTCTAAAAAACTAACATGTACTTTCTCAAGTATATGTTTTTCCTTCTTAAGGTAAACCCTATATCCCTTACTCTACACTGAATAACCCATGAAATAGCCTTCATCACCTTTAGCACTAAATTTACTTAAGGCAACACTAATATCCAACACAACTACATAGCAGCCAAAAGGTTTAAGAAAACCAATATTAGTTTCCTTCCCCAAAGTAACTCATAAGGTGTTTTGTTATGTATCTTGTTGACCAATGCTCTATTTTGAACATAACAAGCTGTATTCACAGCCTCAACCCAAAAAGCTATGGGAAAGTGAGCATCAGCCAACATAGTCCTGGCTGCTTCAATTAGGGTTCTATTCTTTCTCTCAGCAACCCCATTTTGCTGTGGGGTTCTAGAAATACTAAACTGCCTAGTAATCCCTTTCTTGGCACAAAAATCATCCAACAGTTTATTTCTAAACTCACCACCATTATCACTTCTAAGCATTTTAACTTCATTACCACTTTTCTTTTCTATTTGGTTAATAAAGTTAATTAAAGTATCAGCAGTGTCACTTTTCATAGCTAAAAAGAAAGTCCAAGTAAACCTAGAAAGGCCATCTGTGATGACAAAGCAGTATGATTTACCATTCAAACTCTCTATATTAGTTGGACCAAACAGGTCCATATGCAGCAAGTGAAGTGGTTTAGAACTAGAGTGCACCTGTTTAGACTTAAATGAGACCTTGTGCTGTTTGCCTTTAAGGCATGTAACATAAGAGTGGTCATTGTGGAAAGCCTTTTCAGGCAAACCATCAACCAAACCAAGTCTCACAAGTCTGTTTATATTTTTAAAGTTAATGTGCCCTAGTCTCCCGTGCCATAGATTACTCTCATCAACTGAAGCTTTAGCATAAAAACATGACATATTATTATTCATCCTAATACCATTAAGATTCACATTATAAATGTCCTTATGCCTAGGTGTTCTATAGTCAATAAATTTCTCATCTGGTATTTTAAAATCCTTGCTCAACACCAAGCATTCAGTATCAGTGAAAAGAACCTTATTTTTGTTATCACAAACTTGTGATACACTAAAAAGATTATAATCAAGTTCTTTTACCAGAAACACGTTTTCAAAATGCAAGTTGTTGGTGAGTAGAGTTCCTTTGCCTGTGATAGTTCCATATCCGCCTCCAAAGTAAACTTTATCACCATCCTTAATGGGAGTGAAGTTTGTCAGATAGTCTTCCTTCCCAGTCATGTGCCTAGAGCATCCACTATCCCAATAGCCATAATCATTCACCTGTTTTTGAATGCCCTACACATAAAGAAAACAAATTAGTTTTCTTTGGGAACCCATGCCTGAGCAGACTTGGATTCATCAGGTTGTTCAACAAGAACATACTTAGTTCTCATAACAACCCCTTGTTCATCCCTTTTTGGATGAAACACCCAGTTAACCCCAATTGGTTTTGTGATGACCTTTGAAATATAACTAAATCTATTGCAGGTCGTAGAAATCCCATTAGAATTAAGGTTTTGATCTTTCTTAGGTCTCCATGTCAAGCTAAAAGAAGCTTTCGACCCCTTTCCCTGTAGTTGCAAATATTTACCATTATTTGGTCTGGCAACATTTTTGTCAGCGTTTGATTTGGTCTTGTCAACGCTGAAATTACCCTTATCAGCGTTGAACCTAGGGTTTGCTACAGGAACCCATTGCCTATTAGACCATGTATTGGTCTTCTGAAAAGGTTTTTGTCCATGAGTGTTAGACCCTTTAATGAAGAATGGGGCTGGTCTAACAACTTGTGGACTTTGCTCCACAAAATTTTTGGGTCTGACAGTGTTTGACCTTTTGTCAGCGTTGACCTTGGAAGCGTTGACACACTTATAGGCTAAATGTGAAAAGCTACCACAAGTGTAACAGGCTTTTCTAGACACAACTCTAGGTCTAGAAGAAAAGAAGCCTGTTCCATTATCACTAACTTGGCTTTTTGGTGACCTAGTATTCCTATACATTTCTGCATACTTAATGCTAGGTTTTCTAACAGTGTTTGAGCCAAGGTCAACAGTCTTGCCAGTGATTGGGTTTGTTACTTTGATAGGGGTCGACTCATTTGGACTATCATAAAGCATGCCACCCTTGACAAACAAGGTAGGGTTGGCTTTCTTCCATTCATTCAAATCAGTCAACTTTTGCCTATATTCCTCTACTGGGGTAAGGACTCTTGGTGGAGGAATAAATTCCTCTTCTTGGAGTTCTGGTAAACCAGTCCAAGATAAGTCCTTTCTTAGGACACCATAGAAGTCCCCAGCTGGTGGTGGAACACCAGAATACTCTTTCATCCCAATCCCAATCATGTCCCAAGAATCCCTCTATTTACTAACACATTCTCCTAGGGTTTGTGAGGCCTTATCAAATCTCTGAATTTAAGGTCTACATTATCCTTATTCTTGATAGCCTCATCTAACTTAGCCTGTAATTCAGCATTGACCCTTTCCATGATGTTTTAAATATCATTACTAGCATTTAAATCATGTTTTAAGATATTTATTTTATCTTTTAGGTCAAGCTCCATTTTCTTATACTCAGAAACTGTCTTTTCAGTTTGAGTGAAAGAAAGTTAATAGTTAGACAACTTGCATCTCTCAGTACTCACATCTCCTAACAATCTTAAAACCTCTTTGTTAAGTCTTTCAGTATTTAAACGACAACCCTTACTACAAAAAGCATCATCATATACCTCATTGTCTGATGAAGATGAGGAGTGTGCCATGAGAGCATATTGAACATGCTCTTCTTCTTTTATCTCAGCAACCAAAGCTTTATCCTCTTCCTCATCCTTAGCCAAATAGCTCCAGTCCCATCCAATACCATCAATTTCTTGCACTGCCACTATGGCCTTAGGACAGACACTTATTTAAATCTTCTAGAAAGAGTCGGCGGACTCTTCTATTCTAGTCTCCCCCGGCACCGAGGGTGGCGGCCTGAACAATTAAGTCTTTTTCTTCCTGGAGTAGGGCCCTCTTCCGGTTTTTGATTCTGAGCCTTAACAATTTGGCTTGAGGGTTTTCCAACATCAGATCTTCTTGGAGATCTGCATTCTCTCATAAAGTGCCCATACGATGACAATTGTAACACTCAACCTTGGATTTATCAAATCCAGCAGTGTCCTTAGCATTAAAAGTCATCTTCTTCTTGAATCTTCTATTCCACCTGTTTGTTCTTATACTAGCAAGAGCCACGTTCCACTTTATATCCATCTCCTCCAAATGCTTATCACTTATTTGCTCAAGGTCCTCATATGTAATCACTGAACCATTAGGCAATGAAGAATTGTATGCACACACAATATCAAGATCCAAACCAGCAGGCCTAACTCTTGGTGAGTCAATTTTGTACGTGTCAGCGTCTGAGTGTGAGGCGTTGACAAGATATGATCCAACGTTGACACATGTTGATCCAGTAATTGGGTGCATGTATGAATCCTTCTGATCAAATTGGCCTTCACTATGTGAGAAGAAGGACATGTTACTATTTGTAGACTTACTTCCATGATCCAAACGAGTTTCATTCTCTAACAGCCTCAGTTTGTTGTAGACATCATCAAAAGTAGAACTTTTGTGAGTGTTGTTGGCAATTATAGATCTTGCCTCAATCTTCCATGCATCACCAAGGCTTTTAAGAAAAGTGGCAATAATATCAACATCACCAATTACTGTCCCCATGAAGGACAAATTGCTTGTAATGTCAAGAAGTTTGCTTCTCACACTACTTAGCTTCTCATTAGGTTGAGACTTAAAAACAACATACTCATGTAAGAGTTGCTTCCTTTTCTCTTCCACAGTATCAGCATTACCACCATATGCAACTTCAAGGGCTGCCCAAAGGTCTTTTGCAGACTCATAACCTCTGTACTTGTGCTGATTTTCTTGTCCTAAAGAGAGTTTCAGAATACTTAGGGTTTTCATATCAACCATTCTCTTTGCTATGTCGTCAGCAGACACAGCTCTACCATCTTCAAGTTTTTCTTTCTTATCTACTTCAGAACATCCTTAAACAGCTGATCTTGTAGCAATGGCATCTGCAATCTTTTGAGCTTTATTGAATGTGTTTCCATATTCAATAATCTCCCAGAGAGTGTAGTCATGGATTTGAAAATATTGCTCAAAGTTAAACTTCCATAGCTCAAAATTGTCTGCATCTAGCATGGGAATCTTGATGTTGTGGTTTGAGGAGGAGGAGGTTACTTCTAGAGTTGACATGATGTTTTTAAGGTTTTGTGAAAATGAGGGTTTTGGTGATTTAGGGTTCTTGTGTTCTTTTAGATCAAAGTTTCTCAACAAGCTCTGATACCACTTGTTGATCCCAAACTTAGATCGATTTAGCTTGTGCAAACGAGATTAGATCAAGTTATACACGTAGAGAAACTTTGTTTATGTATAAAGTAATTTAAGTGTTATGCGGAATTAACACTTAAACAAGAACACACAAAGGATGTAAAACAAACTTTCACTTGATTGATAATAACGAACTTGCCTACAATGAAAGTGTTTAACGTATGAAAACTTATTATGAAACATAACCTAAAGGTCTTCTTTTATAGACATAAGAAGCCTTGTACAAGAGTCTACGTATCAACTATTCTAGTTAAAGATAATTATAGAAAATACAATGTTGATCCTATCTTTACTAGAAACAAACTAGAAACATAATACGCGTAGACCATATCTTTCTATCAGTGCTTGTCTTCAACCTATCAACGCTTGACTTCTTCCTGTCAACGCTTGATCTGTCAGCGCTTTTTCTTCTTATCAACGCTTGTTTTCTTCTTGTCAGCGTTCAAGTGGATTGGCTACATTTTATTCCCAATAGAAAAGTCATACCTTAAGCCATGTTTGGCCGGCTCCCCAACCAATAACACGTTTAGTATACCCTAATACAGAATAATTAAATCCATGATGTGTACCAACTGTTTCCCTAATGTTGTAATGGTTTTGTACCTTAAAGCAGGTAGTGTCTAATATTGGAGCAGATGCGGATCCAGAAGGTATGATGGACGAACAAAGTTTAGGGAATGATGATCAAACAACTTCCCAGATCACTGGATCTATGGGCATATTAATCAAGGCCTTGCATAATAATGATGAAAACCCAAGAATAGATTCCATAACTAGTGTTAAGTTATCTGGAACAACAACCATAAACTTGAATGAACCATCCAGCTCTAGCCCTGCTGTCAACAACGTATGTGTTCCCCTTTACATATGTGTTCCATAGACACTGCTATTCATACGTGTTCTATTTATATTTTAGCGATCTTCATTATAGGAGGTTGAATTTAAAGATGAATTCATGGATGTGTTGAACGATGAAGAAGACATGGCTGCTATTTCTCTTGATGCCATGGATGTAGACAAAAATGACGCAAACGACATTCAGAAACAACAATTGTTTGACACAATACTTGTTTCCGAGTTTAAGGATCTTGACCTTCAAAAAGGAACGGTTCGGCCTCTTGAAGTTAAGGTAGTTTCTCACGGAATTTGTCAGAATCAGTCTTTTGTTTTCTTTTTACAAGTTTGTCACGAATATATTTTTCTTACAGCAGTATGTCAATGTTGTCACACCTGATTACAAACCATCTCTGGCTAAAGTTTTTTCCGGTGCAAAAATGAATCACAAATTGGGATATAGAAAGAAGTGTGTACCTAGGTCTCTCAAAGTTAGAAGGAAGCTGATGAAGAGGTTGGCAATGGCTTTTATTCAACCCATTGATAAGCAACACAACATTACTCCAAATGCCCATAAAAGTACTTCAAGGAATCAAGCAGATGGTGATATCGGTCCGCCTGAATTTTTAGAGGTATATTCAATGCATATGTAACATACAAATCCAGATATCCATGTCGTGTAATAATAACATAAAATCTTATATCCAGGATGTAACCGGCAAGCCTAAATTGCGTTCTATCCAAGAACTACTTGCACTACCACCATTTGTGGAGGTGTGTTGTTTGTTTAATGTTGTTCCCAACTTTTCTTTATAATGAATTTACCTTGGTCTTACCTCACGGATATTGTTTATAGAATATTTCAAGAGATCCGTACGGTAACATGGATACTGTAAGAGTTTCCCCAGCTGTATCACAGTATATTAATTTGCCTGACCCGCCAGAGTATCGGTTTACCTGGGAACAACGAGACATTGTAGTGACTGCAAAGTTCTGGCGAGCATTAGTGTGTCTTGATATTGCCAAAGATGGGTGGTTGGGTGACAATGTACGTTAACAAAGTGTTCATAGTGAATTTGAGCAATCTTTATGAATGTTGTTATTAATCTTCCCATTTTTCCATACACAACATCTTGATCTATTTGTGGATTTTAAATGGACATTTAGACCACTTAATGCTGATTGGGCAATGGTGAGCCCTCACTTCTTACAACAAATTCTCGCTGGTTAGATGCCAGACTATTATTCTAATGGCATCAGGTATCCTGTCCCATGGCGATTGGTTGAGAAGGTAGTTTTTTACCTTGAAAAGTAACTCGTATAATATAAAAACCCCATAGAAAGTGATATGAATTCAAATATTGTAGGTGTACTTTCCCGTCAACGAACCAAAGAAACACTGGTGTCTAGCTGAACTTCACATAAGGAGTGGATTGGTTACATTTTACGATAGCCTAGGTTGGGTTGTTGGTAACAGAAGACCTTGGTGGAGAAATATGAAAAAGAACCTGCCCGAGCAGCTAAGCTTTTATCTAAATGTTCATGGGATATTGGAGAACAAGGGAATATCACCCGATAACTATAAAATCTCATATGAATTTGCAGATGTTCCAAGGCAGGACAAAAAATATGGCGATTGTGGGATTTGGGTGTGTATATTTTTATACAGGTTGTCTCGTAACCTACCCATTATGTTTGATGATCCTCTTCAAACAACCATAGCTTATCGGGAACAACTTGTTGAATACTTTTGGAAGCACAAGGTGTTAGCATTTGATGATGCTTAAGGTATATTCACACTTAACAATGAATTTTTTGCACTTTCCTTTTATTGTAATTGCAACCTTCTAGAATATATTTGTGGTTGAGACATACTAAATGCAACCCCTGTAAAGTACAAGTTAAGTGAATGGTTACTTTAATTTACTTACCTAATACATCTTCTATTCCCTATCACACAATGCCTTATTCCACCTTCATCACTTTATCCACTCATTTCAATTGACAAACAGTTAAACAAACCATAAAAACATGTCAGACTACATCCCATTCGATATACAAATAAATATCACGATCAGACTCCCTGTCAAGTATATACTTCGTTGTCGTGGTGTTTCAAAGAGTTAGAAAGCTACGATAGACGAAAGGAATTTCTTGTTATCATGTGGTGTTCGTAATTCGTTAGAATGTGGTTATCTAATAAAGTATACCCGTTAATATCAGTGTTTTGTTTTATGTGTTGCTAAAAACTTCGCATCAATCCCAGTTAATGCTAACCTATTTTTTACTAATATGGATCCGATGGGCACATCGTGTGGGCTGTGGTGCTATCATTGGATCCCAAGAAACATTGCTATTATCTGGAACCCGTCGATGAATAAGTATATTGGTACCTTTATACCCACATTTAGGAGTCAACCTATAGGTCATAAAATCCTTTTAGGTTTTGGTGTTAGGCCTGATACACTAGATCCAACTATTATTAAGATTTCTTACCCGGTCAGTAGAATAGGTGTGTGGTACGCTTCGGTTTTTAGTTTAAGTTCAAGATGTTGGACTAGAGTAGACAATGACAACTTACCCCGTGAGACTATAAGATTTAGTAGGTCTAGTCAGGCTGTTGTAGGTAAGTATGTGATTTGGATCGTACATGAGTTGCGTTCGTATAACAACGAGGATCCAATAAAAGTGTATCTGCTTGTTTCATTTGATATGGTTAACCACTAGTTCCAAGTTTTAGATATTCCACTTACCTTACTTGCTGAATTCATGAACCCCCTGTCGATTTCCGTATTGGGTGACTCATTTGTGTTCTTTGGTCATCTTTTGGCATATGACATACGACTATTCTGTGGTTGGAAGGTTAGTTTAGATGGTGCTACTACACCAACTTTTACTACTATTTTTAACATTCAATCTCGCTCCATACTGAAACTGCTCGGTTTACTCCCAATGGTAATCCAATTGTTGAATCTGCTACTAATAACCCAATGGCTCATATCGTTCTAGTCCATGATATGATTGATCGTACTTTTCTGAATGTTGGTATCACTGGTGTTCATGGTTCGTTACATGTAGAACCATACAAAGAATCTCTTGTTCTACACGATCATCCTTTTGCAACACTTTATTATATGCACGCAAATGCATGATGTATGAGTTGTAATTGGCATCTTATTTGAATACGTTTAAATTTAATACTCAAATTTTCTGAAATATCAGATTTGACTTTTGTAGGTTTCATCCTTTGGTTGCAAGCTTTGTAGATGGCCAAGTTTTCAAGATCAATGGAGTAGGTCGTATATTAAGACTAGCAATTACCTACGAATATGTTGTAATATCTCTACAAACTTTTGTTTGCTATGAATTCCTGCCGTACGCGCATTTGCCTACCTTTTAAAACACGTATGCTTCTATTATTCATAATTCTGTAACAAAACTAATGTTAACGAAATCTTTCCTACTAAATTAAATATAGTTACACTTGAAACACCCTGTTTAAGGAATATATTACAAAACAACTAATTGTTAGTTGGATAGATTAAGTTTACATACTTAGATACGAATAAATCCAGTTACGAGATCCTAAATATTACAGAAATACATAGAAACATGTTTCGCCTGACAATAAACTTCTACTTCATGGCTAGTAACACACATAAGGTAATTCCAATCCAAGTACAAGTTTTCTTCCAGAAACGTACGTAGGATTTACTCTTGTCCAGTAGAATTTTTTTCTCTGTCAATTCAGCATGAAGTACTTCAATTGTTTGCCGACTTGTCAATAATTGTCTAAGATCATGCCTGTTTTGTTGATTCAACATAGTGTACATCTCATTCAAATTCATCGTATACCAAGCTGATTCAACCTCATCATCATACCAATCCCAGTAACCACATTTGGGTTGTAACAGTTTAGGCATACAACAAACCTTCTACAAGGATTAGTAGGTTTCCATGAAGTTAAGACTTTCACTGGGAGATCGCAAACACATAACTGGTTTTCCATTTCACTTGACATTGACACGTTACCTGCACCGGTTAATGTGTATAAATTTCGTCATTATTCGTTATCGACACATGTTCATACTCTTTACAAATTTTATTTCTAGATTAAATGTAATTTTTAAAAAATTGGATACATTTGCCTATTTTCTATTTGAAATCCCTATAGTATGAGTGCAATTGATGAGTTGCCCTTATTGCCCAATTTTTCAAAATAATTGCCCACTAGGGAATCTAGAACATTTGGGTAACTGCCCTTTACTGTTAACCACCCACGTTTGGGTAACTGCCCTTTACTGTTAACCACCCACTTGTCCCTTAATCTTCCCATTTAACTATTATAAGTACACATAATACATTTTATTTACCAAAGGAAAATCATCATCTAAGTTTGTATCATATAATTATCACAAATGGCTACTTTTGAAGATTTAACATTCGATCTAATGATGATTGTGTTACTAAACCTTCCTGTTTCATCACTGTTGACTTGCAAGTCCATGTACAAAACATGGTTGTCAATCATCTCTAATGCCACGTTCATAAGGAGGCATGCCAATGCTTCTCAGCACCCACGATTATTGCTAAGAGGTATACGCACTCGCTCTATTTCTGATCACTTGTCAAATAACTCCTCAACTTTATACCATAGCTAAGATCATCCTTTTATGAATAACAAGTTCAATAGAGTTGTTGGGTCATGCGACGGGTTGTTATGCGTGGTTAACACTACAGGTGTATCTCTTTACAACCCTGCCACCCGTTACACATATGTGATCGACTCATGTTTTGTGAAAGAGAAACCAGATTATGTTGGTTATGGATTGGGTAAGATAACAGATGGTGATCACAAGTTGATTGCCATTTCTAAGCGCAATGGCAAGGTTAAAATGTTTTCCGTCCAATATAGGAATTGGAAAAACATTGGTGTTTATCCAGGGGAAGGTAGTGTCTTTTCAGACGGCGTGGGTTATGACGAATGTGTATACTTCTGGGATTTTAACTGGCGACCAGATTTGGAAAGGGTAATTTGTATTCATCTAACTGATGAAACAATTACTCAGGTTGTGCTTCCTGATAGACCAAGGGGGGAAAATCCTTTGACTTGGGGGTGTTGCCACAAGGGCTGACCATGCTATCTACCTACAATGAAAACCCTCTTTCGTATGTTTGGGTGATAACTAACAACCCTGTCAACCAAGCATGGTCATTGTTTTTTAGAATTCTCACACCAGATCATACTATATATCGTTTACACCATTACGTAGAAGGCTGGACAAGATACTATTCTCCAATATGTATAACAGGAGATGGGTGTCTCGTAATTCCATTTGGTTATCAGGTAATGTTGTATAATCCTACCACCGAGACTTTCAGGATTTTCGAGTATATGAGGGGGCCTTGGTGTACCTACGTCGAAACATTAGTGAAACCTGGTGGGACGGGGATAAGATATAGTCTAAGGAGTGCATCCAACCTTCGATAAACAAGAACGCTAGTCAACTGCCTTTTTCACTATGCAACCAACTTATCTAGTTACATTATCTTTTTGTGAACCTTTGTTATCTACTTCTTATGTATTTTCTGTTTTCCCGTATTGTAAAACTTATCAAGTAATGTTAATATGGTATTAAGTTTTTATGTTATTTGATATGTTATCCCTCTAGGTTGTCAATTGTTATTAGCATAGTTATGAAATGTTTATTGGTAACTTAAGTGTAATTGTTGCAAGGCCAACTACATTGGTAGTGTTTTTATTACAAGCATACATATAGTGAATTACAAGTACTATTTTTAGGTGAAAAAATTTTAAGAATAAATCTCATTTACTTATCATAACTGGGTAGGAGGATAAGATATTGATCCAAAAATGTCTACAACAACACAAAAATTTAGGGTCATACTAGTCTATGAAGATCAACAATATGGTGTTCTTCTGTCTAGTGGTACTAGCTACTTAGATCTACTCAAGTATATGAAGAAAAAGTTCAAGCTTGGTCCCAACATCAAAATTCATATAGCCTACAAACTAGAATTCAACAACATCAACATAATCGATAACAATGATCTTCTTTATTTCTATAATGTAATCGCTGAATCCAATGATGTTATGAAGCTCTAGGTATCTGTATCTGAACAACCTTCGCAGGTAACCCAGAAATTTAATCTTCTCCCTAATGTCAATGATCTTAATAATCAAGTCTTTACACCTCCTGAATCCAAAAATTGTTGGCCACCTAACTCCAAGCCTACGCCTATAGTTGAAAGTAGTCTTGTAGGATTTACCAAACATATTAATTGGTGTAAGAAATTTTGATTTGATGACAAGAAAGAGTGCGTGTATTTTATAAGTTTAAAATGCGTAAATGATGGAACACAGTTCTTAGTTGTTAGATCATGTCCTAACAGATATGAAGTAACATGTGCTTCGGTAGACTGTAGTTGGGATTTATACACCCGCCGTGTAAAAAACAGCAAAGCTTTTCGGATAACACACATCCATGATACTCATGTATGTAACAAGTATGATTTCAAGCCTAGTCATCGCAACGTAGCAACTAGGTTTTTGTCAAAATATATTGTTCCTAAAATCAATGAGCCAACTAGGGTTTATAAACCAAAGTATATTGTTAGTGATTTGCGAATGGAGCGGAGTTTAGCAGTTTCATACAAAGTAGCTAGGGCGGAAAGACACAAGGCATTGGCGGAAGCTCATGGGTGTCCTAAAAAATCATTTGTTCAGATAGAAGCATATTGTCATTACTTAAAGTTGGCAAATCCAGCAACAGTAACACACATTGAGACAAATGAGGAGGAAAGGTTTTCTATGTTATTCATAGCCTTTGGTGTTGCGGTAACAATTTTTTTCCAACGTCTTCTAATTTTTTATTTAATTATTATGATGATAACTGTGTTGTTTGTAATTGATAACTTGTAAACAATTTGGATACAATCATAGTCTAAAAACATGTTAATGTTTCTAACGTTGTATTCATAAACTAATCTACATCCCAATGAATATTATATCCTAAAAAACAATCAAATCTTAGTTAGATATAAACAATTAGTTGATAGCAGATCCCCAATTTGAATTAAAAATATAAAATTCCAATTATAAAACTAATAACTTTTGGAATTAATTAAGTAGATTAAAAAAAAGTAACATGAAGTCATTGAAAAAGACAACATACCTTGTACAAGTGCAGCAGACAACAATTGATTATCGCATTTCTCTGATTAAGATGTTTGGTCGAATTTGGTCCCAACACTTTATCCTTAACATTAAGTGTTAGTATATTCAGGTTTGAAGGACTTCCTTTTGTTGGGCCTAAAATAGATATGCACATGCTTAGATTTTGTGGCCCAACTAACAATTGGTCCACAAATATTGGATTTGAGTACATATTTAGACACTTTAACCTTTATATTTTGCATTTTTTTGCAACTTTACTAGCTTAAATGAATTTGTTCTATACACATGTTTTTTTAGATAAAGAGCTTCCTATGCTACATGAGGCCGTTGATTATAACTGATGTTGCACATCTGAAAGGGACTTACAAGGGAACAAACCTAGTTGTCATTTGAATGGATGGGAACACTCAGATTATACCAATCGCCACACGTGTTAGCCAAGGTAAACGAGAGAATCATGGACTTGGTTTTTAGGGAAACTAAAGGAATGCATTGGTGAACCACCTAATTTGACCATAATTTCAGACATGCATTATGCAATAAGCCTTGCCTGCAAACAGGTTTTTCCCAACTCATTTCATGGTTTTTGTTATCGTCATCTGATGATGAATGCTGGTATGCAAAGCGATAAGCTTAAAGGTTTATACTGGAAGACTTGCAAGGCATACACTACTGACTTATTTTATCAACTTATGGCTGAAATACATGGCGTACGACCTGATGTACATAAAAAACTTCACGAGGCAGGATACAGAAATTGGTCCAGGCATATTGCCCCGCAAATAGATACAACTACATGACGTCCAATAGTGTCGAGTCGATTAATGCTTTAACAAAGGATGTGAGAAAACTGCCAGTACTTGCGTTAATGGATTGGTTTTTAGATCGTCTACAACTATGGTATCACGAACGTCGAGTTAAGCACCAAGGTTAGTTTACTATGTTAACTTTCTATCAACTATTATATAACAACACATCTTGACACATATAATCTAACAAATATCGCCTTCATCTATGCTAGATTCACCTGATCATGAGCTCACACCATGGGCTGCTAAAAAGGTCCACGACAGGTTTTGGAAAAGTAAAACTTGGAAAGTCAAGGGTATAGACATATACAAAATCTATCAAGTACGCGATTCTAATAAAATCCATGTTGTCGATTTGGAGAAAGGTGAGTGTTCATGTCACAAATGGCAGCTATCAGGATTACCCTGTGGTCATGTATGTGTTGTTGCTAGAGTAGAGGGTTTGAATAATGTAAACCAGTTTGCTAAACCTTGGTTTTTGAACAAAACCATTAAGGAGACATACACCGGGTACTTTTAAAATGTGACAACCCAAAACCGAGGTCATTGTTTAATATTATCTTACGATTATTTTTGAAATTTTTAGATGAGTTTGAATGATATTTATTTTTGGAGGTTTAAGTCTAAACCGATGTTATAAGGTCTATATTTAATATTTATTAAGTATAAGGAGTATTAGCGAGCGTGATATCGATGGATGCCAAATATTTTACGTTTTATTGTCGGTTGTTCGATTTTTATTATTTCTGAGGTTTTATTTTAAATGACGTGTTAAGTCGAGTCGAGAGTCGATATTATTATTTTTGAGGTACGTTTTAAATTTTTAAAAGTATCTTTATGAAACCCGAGCCCCGTAAATATTTTGAAAACTGACTAATAGTTATTTCCCGCTTTTTAGCTAACTATTTATATTTCTAGCCACAACTTTTACCAAATTGCAACTAGGTCCCTACACCACTATATAAAAGATTTATTTTTTTAAACACACAATTCCACTCACAAATTTTTTTTTCTTTTCTCTCTCTCTCTCTTGTGTTCATCGTGACCTTCAAACCCACCAAAACCACCATTCAATCAATTTTAACTTGAGAATTATGATGTTTTGAGCTAAACTAACACAAGACCCACCCTTATTTTTGATCAAGGATCATATTGGTGTAAGAATTTCTTACATGCAAGCAACTTTTTTTTCTTGATGTTGGTAGGTAGGAGCTATGGTCATGCATGGCATTATCATGATGATCCATGGTGGTTTTTGCTAAAAATCTTGTTAGAAACTTCATTTTGATCTTAAGATTTTTATTTTGATTATGATTTTGATGTTATGGTTGATGTATGATGATATTAGGGCATAGTAATGATCATTTCCATGGTTGGTTTTTATCAAAAAGTTGATTTTGTACAAGTTTTGAGTAGTCATTTTATAACAGTAAGTAAAAGGTAAAATCCGAATTTTTATGTTTTGAAAATGGCTTAACTTATAGCCTAGGGTTGTAGATAATTTTCTACCTTATATCAAATCGAAGCTAAGAAAATTATCTATTAGGGCATAGTAATGATCCGATATTTGGATCGAATCTCGGGGACTCTAAATGGATGTTTTGAAAAATGTAACCTACTGATAATGAGGTGTTTACTTTATAGGTTGAGTTTACTTTAAAACCCGAGTGTCGGTTTTGTAAACGGAGTCGTTTAAAGAAGTTAAAACGGTTGTATGAAAAATTAACGTAAATCTGTCCGGATTTTGTAGTTTGAAAATGAGTTGAGTAAAGTACTTTAAAAGTATTTTCATTTGATAAACTTGTAAGAGGACTTTCTATATATAGTAAGTTAGTTTATCGAGTCGTTTCATAAACGGTTGACAAGTTTAAAAGGTGTAAATAAGCTAGTACATGTAGTATGTACCGGCGGACTTTGTAAAACGTATAAAATGGTTAAGTAAATGTGTAGTAAAGTATGATGAAGTTATTTATATCGTTTTCTCTCGAGTTTATCGTGACTTTATGAGTTTGAGTTTGATGTTGTTATGTATGAGTTATTTCTCGAGTCATTATTAACGAACGCGCCTTATTTGATAGGTAGCGGTTCTCGTGTTTGAAAGGCATCTATTATCGTCGACGATCATCTCGCTAGATCTCTTATACTAAGGTGAGTCTATAGCCTCGCTTTCTACTCGTTTTAATGATTTTAATACCCGCGAGGGGGATACATGCTATTTGAAAATAAATGAACACAAGTCATGAGTAATTGTTGGACCCGAATGTTGCCTAAAGTTGATTTCATTGTATTGAGTAACTTGTTGCTAAAGACCCTAAATTCATGAGCCGTTAACTATCTTCTGACTTGATGTTGTGAGTCGGGAATAGCCGCTTATTCTAATGATAGTACTATTGGTTTGACCACCCTACCCGAGACCAGGGCATTACGTTGAGTAACCCGCTGGGAAGGATAATTTTACGTGAATAAGATTGTGGTATTCTAGCAACTGATACCCTAGAGGGGCAATGGTTTTATTCTAGGCATGCCGGCATTTGGCGTGGGTGACTACTTGGTTAAGGGGTCGGTGTCATGATCTTAACTACAATGTTTGTTTAATAATATCATTATTATTACTGCCTTGAATATAGATTGTGTGTACGACAATTCTATAAATGATTATGATTGATTTTCTTCTTGTGTTCAAATGTGATTTGATAAACCTATAGTCTCACTCAACATTATTGTTGACTCGTTTTATGCATGTATTTCAGGTAATAGGAAGTGATGGAGCATGGAGCTTTGTTGTGGAGGTTGTGGCTTGGCTTTTGGAAGAATGTTGGTTTAAACTGTTTCTACCTTTTTAAATGTTGAACAATTTACTTTATGTTAATGTACTGTACTAAACTTGTTGGTTGTTAGTCGAGATCCATGGGGACAAAACGATTTAATCTGGTATCGTGTCAGTACAATTTGGGTTGAAATCTATGTTTAGACCATTTATGAAAATCATGTTTATATTTATGTGTAAACGTCTAACTTTTGAGTCGCTCAATATACCTTGTGTGATGATGCTTGTGTCTAGCACCCAATTGTGTATTTCCGCTGCGTAATGTAAATTGGGGGTGTTAGATAAAACGTAGCTAACAACTACAAATTCCATGATTTTGGGGATTTCCAAATTGTTAAGCAACCTCTAATGCACAAGAAACAACCTGGTCGACCAAAAAAATCTGCTAGAATTCGTTTTAAAGGTGAAGAACCAATAAACAGAAAGTGCAGTAGATGTGGTGTAAATGGTCACAACAGAGGAAGTTGTCACGTACCAAAGCCTAGTTATGTTGTAAGTATTTATCTATTCAATAAGAACATTTTCTGTTAATATATAAATAACATACAACTGGTTTTATTTCAAATGTTACTGACACAACCCCATGAAGATGCTAGTCATGTAATGTTTGCATAGCCCTTGCATGATGCATCTGCTGGGCCAAGTGGTAATGCCGAACCTTACCACCCGCAAATTGCAGATGCATCCTACCCACAAGAACAAAATGAAGGCAGCTACATGATGTTTCCACAAGTTAACAACACTATCATTACAGGTAGCTTGTCTGACTTTTTAACCCCATTTGAATTCTTAAACCAATAGGTGACCACATTTATGTGTGTTGTCCCTACAACTAGACACCTTCATCATATTTTGAACTAAAACGGTTCGAAGGTGTTGTTTTCATTTGATGTACCTTGTAACATTACTTAGACCTAATCATGATGACTTTCATAAGTAGCTGCAATTGCCGTTATCAAGATTCATACTTTGTTACAATAATAGTTGGTTGATAAAATTGTGCACATCATACACATCAAAGTGCAGACTGCAAAATGATAAGTTTGTGCACATTTATCAACCTAGTACAAAATATTAGTTAGATACAGCTAATTGTACACAACATACATAAGGTTACAAAAGATGTGGTAAATCTCCAAGAACCGTTACATTGTTAATGATTCTTACCTGAGACGGGTTCGGGGCCAGTTTGTGATAGGAGATCCTTCCGCTGTAATTCCATTTCCATGTTGTAGCCCATCATCCTTCTAGAGCTTTTTCCAGCAAATACTCTTTTTCCATACCCTTTGCACAATCGGATAATCTTTAAGCGCTTTTGACTCGATCTCCTACCATTCTTCTTAGCCCTACTAGTGACCTTCTTCCTTAACAGCAATTCCAAAGGTGAACGTTGACTAGCACCAACAGGAGAGTTGTTAGGTTCTAACAGGACTTCCTCTTTAAACTTTGCAGTTTCAAATTTTGGTAAAGTAGCAAAGTCGTTACTTGAATCATCTAAACATTTTAGACAACCTAGGCTGCACCCTCCTACATCAATCGGTTCTGACAAATACATGCCTTCATGGTACCAATCCTCATCAAAGAGGTCATCAACTACGCTATCAACATGCAAATAATCACCAAACAGATTCTCGCATGGATATTCAATACCTTTTCTCCTAGGGGTTAGAGGGGATGTTCTTAGAAAAGGTAAACGTGATTCTAGCTTCAACCACGCTACGTGTCTAGATTTGTATGGGAGTGTGGCAAGATTTTTCCTTTTTTCATGGATTGGTAACATATGTTGATACACAGCATCAACAAAATTGGCCTTCAAGTTCTTATAGTAGTATCCAGCCAAGTTAACTAGTGCATGTGCAATGTACATTTCAGTCAGTCCATATTTCTCACCATGTCATACATTTCGTCTACTTGAACATCATAATCAATTACCTTCAAACCATTATCTAGAGATTTTCGGGGAATGCAGTAAAACAACCCCCAAATAGAACATTCTAGTTTGTAGGAACAAACATCAAGCAATCTAGAAAAACTTATCCTATTGAACTTGGCTAACTTAAGTGGTAACTTTCGCCCATAATCATACCTTAAATGGTAATCATTGAACACACCACTATGGTTGATTTCAAATACACAATACTTTCCAGGGGATTCATTAGTCCTGTAAATGGAAGGTACTTCTTGATTAACAATAACGATTAATAAAATTAATTGAAAATGCAAACTAGTATTAAAAGCAATGCAAATATTGAACATGCAAATATAGCGTACCTATAAAAGTAAGAAAACACCGGGTTAGTACAGCCGACCGCTCTGCTAAGTTCTTCTTGATAATTACGTAAATCTTCCATGGTTGTAGTGTGTAGTTCTACTATGTGTGATTTTGTAATCAAACAATAACCTTATCAAACTGTACTTGCCATAATCACTTACTTAATTGTATGAAAGTACATTTTATGTATTTAGGTTAATATAATGGGCCTTAGAAAGATTTTGAATACACAAAATTGTTTACTGGGCATGTTCTACAAATTTAGCCCAATACAAACCGTTATTTTCTACCCATTTTCTGCTAATAAACGATGTCAGACACTCTGATGAACATAAAAGGTATGTATTCATTTATAACATTGAATGAATCCCTAACTAGATTTCTTAGAACTTGACCTTAGTTACATCAAATCGATTGACTTTTTGTTGAATCATGTCCATTGCATATATCATTTTAGATGAACCGATAAACATATCATCAGAAATATCGACTGATATTCCCACTATGATAGAGACAACCGGAGAAGTATATAAACCAAAACCTAAGCCTGGATATTTTTATAAACGAATTCCTCCCTGTAAAGAATTCAAATATGGAAATTTGCCACCAAAAACAAAATACCAAGCCAGGAAGCAACCAAATACATTGCCCATCTTAGGACTGACAAAGAAAATCCCACCTAAGGAACCACTTTTCTATGAGGATACACTTTGTAATTATAAGGGATACACTTGTTATGTGTTATTCTAGATTTTCATTAGCTCCAATAAGTAAAATTTTATCGTCGAGTATCATAATCACAAAAATGTGTCCAGAAATAAAATGGATATAAACATATAAAGGAAGATTAAGGATTACAACTAATGTTTCTTAACTATAATTTATGTTCGAAGAAGAACCGTAGAATCTGCTAGCAATATGCCAAAGCAAAGTTAACGGGGTCATCCACTTCCAAAGATACACCATGTGACAAACGGTATAAGTTTATACACGCCCAAACACCACAATCCCCAAATATACCACCTCGTTTAGGGACATTTCTCCGAGTTTAAACGTTATAGTGTATTTGGCTGAATCAATGGCTTGCTTATTAAAGACATTGGCACGTCCTAGTACTTTTGGGAGGTTAACCTGTAAACAATATAAACAGATACAAGAAAATAACATTTATTTTTAACACTAACCAAATTCCATTGACGATTCCATTAACATTCTAACATAAACGCAACGATTACATTTACATTCTAATAAGACTAACAAACATAAGACTCGACAGACCAAATATTAAACAGGGTGTTCAGGAGGAGAAAATGCTAAGAACCAAAAGCTAAACCACGCTTCCATAATCTAGTTACCAAAAGACATTAAACTGGTTTTGACATAAGATTGTAGTGAGCACCAAGAGCTACCCTTCACAAATGCATCACTGGCGGTAGAAGTGAGAAATGAAGGAAATTTTTTTCAGAACCATGATTTAGGTTTCAAGAATTAGCTTCATCAGCTTCCTTGCTTTATCGAGTTCCTCATTCTGAAGGTCAGCAATAACTTTGATTGAATCAGATAGAAGGAGAGTTTGTGGATCAAGCATTTGCAACTCCAGCAGCTGCTCACGCCTCACCTTAGAACGGGCATTCAGAGCATTTCACATCTCATAAGTGTCACTAATAAGCCTAAAGTCCTTTTAATTATCCATTTCAAATAGCTTGATCATCATGTCTTTCAAATACACGGAGTTAGCATCGACAGCCAACTGGTTTAGTCAAGACATTATAGTGCATTGAAGTAAGGAAGTGTGTGTGTAGATGGATTGTGATGGAAAAGTGGTGGTGCTATGAAAACAGAGTATGGGGTAACTTATTTATAGGCCAAAATTTTGAATATAATATTTTTACTCCAAAGGGGAAGAGTGTTGATTAAGCTTCAAGAGGCCATTATAGAGTTGCAGACATAAGACAACCATAATTAATGTGATTAGAAAGGATGCCATAATGCTAACAGGGTAAGAAACTGGTCAAAGTTATTTCAGCCACTTATTTTTTTACTCCAATTTATTAACCCACTGTTATGGTAAATGAAGATAGGCCAGCTAAGGTGTGTAGTTGTATCTAGTTACATTGTAACTAAATTTATGTTTATTATAACTAAATATTATAGGGATCCAAAGATTATATAAGTTAAAAAAGTATAGGATGGGTTAGTATGAAACTAATGTCAAAACAGAGAACTATACTTAAGAACTTTAAATATAATGATTGGATGAATATAAACAGAATTTTTGTTTACCTTTAAGCACTTGCGGACACGGACATACCAAGGCCAAAAATCATAATCATAAGTGCATCCCGAGTCGTAAAAAGTAACTAACCTAGACCAGATATTAGACTGGCCAACACACCAATGTTGCTCTGTTTCATTGATTGGTATATACCTAAAACGGATTAAATAGACTGTGTATCAACAACTTTTATAACATAACGGATATCGAATTATATAATGGAGTTTTTAACTATTACATGTTCAACATCAGTCCACGGTATACAATAACGTTGACCATTAGCATAAAACATGGGCATGCCGTTCTAGAGTAGAAGCTGAACAAAGTAGCAACTAACGATGGCCCAATTTGCTTTCTTAGGTCTAATGTGCCACAAATAGTCGACCCACAAGTCTATGTGCTGTTAAAAGAAACATGCTAAAGTAAATACCAATACCGTATTCAAATAAACCAGTGCATGCTTTAAAGACATACCTCTTCAGTTAGCCAACCAAGACGACTACGATCTAAGCAAACAATGGCTCGCCAAAAGTTGATATCTACAGTGTATTCATTGCTCCATGGAAATTTACTTTTAATATTTCCTCCTTGAGTAATAAATCGCTTGATATCATCTGTACACCACACTGTGTCCATAGACCTAGTGCGTCGAGAAGTTTCCTACAATAAAAAGATTCATCCATTCAAAGACAATGTAAAATAGATATAAAAAATTGCAAATATGTTATTTGTGTATATTTTATACCTCAACCCACGGTTTTACTCTGCTAAGCAAATAAGCGACAGTTGAATCATTTTTTTTATGTTGGGATTTTTGAATCTTGACCCACTTAACTATCAGTTTTGAATTTACAGTTACATCATTGGTTTCCATCCTCGTGCTGTATGACAGTTTTCCCCTAGCTTTCTGTGCATGACTTGTTTTGAAAAACTTATTCGCTTTCTTTTCTTCTTTTCTGCCTCCTGCAACATTTTCTCTTCTTCGAGCTTCAGCCTTATTGCCTCTTCCTCCCGATACCTCTTCTCCTCTTCCATGTTTTTCTCTAGTTCCAACAATAACCTATCTTCATCTTCCAATGCCAATCTCAATTCTTCTTCACGAAGATAATCCTTGCATTCAAATTAATAACTTATATTAACTATGTACAGAAAAACAGAAAATTACCGAACCTAAAGTTTATAAAATGCTTACATTTGAAACATCGTCATCGGAATTGTCTGCCTTCATCAAGTGTTGGAAAATAGTGTGCATTGAATCACAAAACTTTTTACAGATACTGGAAGAACAATCAATGCATGGGAAACTCTCCTATATAGTAGTTACATATTAGTTACACTAGATTTTCAAAATCAAATTATTAAAATAAGGGTTTAACTTACCATTACATATATGTGCCTCTCACGACAAAACACTTGAAATTTAACTTGTTAACTATTATGTAATAGTTACATCATATATAATGAAACGAAAACATAAGACTAATAAAAAACAATTACCTTAATGATTGTCTCTAACTTTAGCACACGGGCATTTAATTCTAAAATAACTCGATCTCTTATAGTATGTTTCTCACAACTGCTTCCAGAGTTCGAAACACTTGTTATCAGTTTCAGAGCAGGGTTCTTGGATGTTTCTTTGCGTGTAGTTTCCAACTTAGAAAGATATGTCTGAAAAAGATTATCATATCGAATAACCAGATTTTTGGGGATATATTCTTTAAAAAAACATTGTTATCATTCCAAACGGATGAACCGTAATCATCTAATGTAGGCCTAATATCAATAGTTGTATTACCAGCCTGAAAATAGAGATTTTTAAACTTCATTACTCGTCAAAATATCTCCAATAGTTTTAAACAACCTATCAAAATTACCTTGCCAAAAACATAAGGAATATCAGATCTTTTAAAGATAGATACTCTCGACCAAGAAACTGCTCTTGGTATAACATTTGGTTATTTAATCTACCAACCGTTGCACCTTTCAAACGACTTCATTATCCATATCTAGAAAACCAAACAATTACATCATAAAATGCTAACTTGTGTCGGTTTATAACTAAAATTACAATTAAGAGCAAAAAAATTTACCTGAAACGCAAACACAAAGCTTTTTAAGTTATATGTGGGGACATAACTATGGTCTTTCTCCGTAAGTAGAAGCTGCACATCACAATTATTTTCTATTACATCCTTAAGATCTTCATACAAATTTGCCCATATGTGCTCACCCCAAGGAAAGGCATTCCAACTATCAATCTTTTCCACCAATCTAAACAAGCTATCGTCTACTTCTGAATACAACAACCTACCCATAAAAATTACCTCTAAAACTAACAAAAGGCAAAGGCGTACAACATCCAGATCACGTAGTTTAGAAAACCTTTCTTCATCCTTGATAACACCGATTACATCTAAAATTGTTACACCTACGCCTAGCTTCTTAGGAAATATTCTATTACGAACATCTAGTTGACCAAAATTATACAAGCCAAAAGTAACGTTCCCAAGTCTTAAACCAGTAATAAGAGCAAATTCTCGGCGACCAAAATGCAAAGTATGACCATCCATATAATATATAAGGGGCATATCATAATGTGAATCATCAACTCGATGTTGTTTTCTCAACATATACTCAATCAAATGTGGTTCATGATCATACAATCGTAAATCTAACCAACTTCCAAAACAAGTATTCCTAAACAATAATCTCCGCTGTGCATTTAACTTTTGTTTAACAAAAAACAAATAGTTCAACTTACTCCTAATGATGAGCTTCAAAAAAGTTTCCTGTAAAAAGGATCAACGATTTCTGTTACAATTTAAGATCTATACAAAAAAAGATACTCATTACATGGTATACCGTACTGGTTTAATGTTCCCCAATAATATAAATTAGTTAACAAACCAAAAAAGGAAACATAGTTGTAAAAATACCGAGATTAAATACAAGCGAATTGTGTTTTCAGTTAATTGAATCAGCCAAAACAAATTGTTCTTTTACAAATACACGATTTAATTACAATTTCAGAATAACAGATTTTGAATTTAATTACTGTGACGAAATTTATCAATGGCAATAGATAAACAGTATAAAGTACATAGTGATTACCATTATGAAGATCATTCTACGATTTGGATATTCAATTACTTTGAGCTTTTCTTTATTTGGTATTCGCCGGCGCTGGACAAGAAACAGAGGAAGAAGAAGGAACGCGGGAGAAGATGAGAGAAAAAGTGTTTTTTAGTTTGAAGAAGGCCCAAATGAGAGATGTAATGGGGGTAAATTAGTTTTGTTGCTCGAATATAATCTTCGGGCTGCCCAAAGTTTAGTTGCTGCCCAAAAGTAGGGTGTACTTATTTGCAGGTATGAAATGACTAATAAACCAGTTGCCCAAAATTCCAATTGCCCTAATTCATCTTGTTGCCCTTAAGTACATGGCGTATTTATACCCGACCATTGCTGACAGTATTTGCCACTTGTCCATTTCTGCAACAGTTTCCCGGATTCGAAAATACATTAGACTTTTTCTAGAAAGAGAAAAATTTTGGCCTTTTTTGGGAAGAGCATAGTGGGAAACAGACATTTTTGTTAATTTTCCCTAAAAGAATAAATGAATCAATCTCAACCATTCATTTTTCCATTAAAAAATAAAAACTCATCTTTCACCTTTTTCTTAGAAAGACCATATCTTTCAAACGATAAATCGTCAGATTACGAAAAATACACCATTGCGACGAAAAAATTCTTATCTTTCAAAAGATAGGCACTTTGATATATTTTTGACAATTTTTTATTATTGCGATTTTTTCCTATAAAAATCACATGTGATTCGGAAAAATTACTTGTGATTTTTTTATAAAAAAATTCAATTTTTTTACAGAATAAATAAATAACTTTTATTATTATTTATTAGTGTAATTATTTACATAGTCGAATGTAAACACGTAACAAGTTACGCCATTAGCTTTTTCATATAGTTTCGATAATTTTTTTGTTGGGAATTATTTGTTAAGTATCAAGTACCGTTAGTGTATTTCAAGTACTGTCAGTGTTATGTAGGTACCGTTAGTATTAACGCGGTACATAGTAAGTACTGATACTTATAAAGTAAGTATTGCTATGTTGATTAGGACGAATATATCTTTGTATAAGATATGTCATAGTTATAGTTAGAGTATATCTTATGTGATATACTTAAATAGTTAGAATATTGATAATATATCGTCTGTGATATAATTATCTTTATAGAATATTCTAAGGTTTCTAGGGTTCCTTACTCTATAAAAGGAACATAGGTACAATGTCTTTCATGTACCTCATTCAAGTCGATTAATAAGAGAACCGAATAGTTAAAAGTAATTTTGTTCTACTGTGCTTTATAAGTTAGATTCCAAATAACTTATTTAGTGTTAGTAAGAGTGCTGAATGTGTTTTAGTTTGATTACAAACTACTATTCTAATTCTTAACAGAATATAGATCCAACCAAAGGGATCAACAAGTGGTATCAGAGATTGTTGAGAAAATCTGAAAAAGAAGAACACAACCTCAAACACTCCACACACACCAAAACTCAATGTCTCAACCAGATGGTGATGATGCTCACTTGGATGATGTTTAGAACCCTGATCCTATACCATAGGGACAACCACAAGTTGTGCATCCTGCACCAGTACAAGGTGTTCAAGCCGTAAATGTTGTAGCTACCTCTACAACAACACCTTCTCATACTCTGTCTGCTGTTAAACTCCCAGTTCTTAAAGGTGACAATTATGAGACATGGGCTATGCAGATGGAACATTACTTGAATCACAGAGATCACACTGTGTGGCAAGTTATCAAGAATGGGAACACACCAAAGAAGCTACACTGTTTTCCAGACGGTACATGCTATGCTCTACCTATTGTGACTGCTGAGGAGGTACAAGTAGAGATCAGAGAGAGAAAAGCTAGAACTACTTTGGCTATGGCTCTTTCTAAAGACATTCTACCAAGCTTTCATCATTATAAGGATGCTAAAGCTATGTGGATGCTATAAAACTTAGATTTGGGGGTAATGACAAATCTAAGAAGATAAAGAAGATTGTTCTTAAGTAAGAATTTGATAACTTATCAATTACCAGTATAGAGGGGATACATGGTGGCTATGGAAGGTTCAGTAAGTTGCTTATTCAGTTGGCAGTTTATGGACAAGTAATTCCTAATGAAGAAGCTAATTTAAAATTCTTAAGAAGTGTTCCACCAGAGTGGAAAGCAATGGCTATGCACTTCATCACAAGAGATGATTTGGAAACAATTCCTTTTGATCATCTCTACAACAATCTTAGAGCATATGAGATGGATGTGAAAGGCACTGAAGTAAAGGCAACAACTACTTCAAAGTCTAACTTGGCTTTTGTGTCAGATGGAAACAGTGGTACTTACTTTCATAATACCTCTAGTGGATCTAGCAGCAGTACTTACTTCACAAATACCGCTGGAGGACTAACAAGTAGTACTTACCCACAAAGTATTGAAGGCAGCCCTATAGTCTCTCAAAATCCACATGGAAGGTCTTCACCATTGTTTAGTGACAATGATACCTTCTCATTCTTTGCTGGACAAGACAACAGGCAAAGATTAACACTCAATGACTTGTTCCAAATTGATGATGCTGATGTTGAAGAGATGGATCTTAAATGGCAAGCTGCTATGGTGTCAGTAAGATCTAATTGGTTCTTTAAGAAGACTGGAAGAAAAATGACTGTTGATCCTAATGAGCCATTAGGATATGACACGTCTAAAGTTGAATGCTATAACTGTGGAAGGAATAGACACTTTGCAAGAGAATGCTCTAGAGACAAAGCTAAGAATAGCAATCAGAAGTCCAAGCACGACTATAGAACCAGTCCAAGAATAACTGAAAGCTTTCCAAAAGGAAACAGCAGGAGTCCTAAAGGAACCAAAGCATTGTTTACTGTAGATGGAGTGGTAAACTGGGCAGAAGATGAAGAAGAAGAATAGCTTGGTTTAATGGCTCTCTCACATGAATATACTGAGGTACATCCTTGTTCTAAAGACTGTCTTCTTAAATTTAATAGCCTAAAAGTAGAACTAGAGGAACAATATCAAAAGGTTAACACATGCACTGTAGAATTAAATGCTTTTAAATAGGGTGTTGTAAAATTAGAAGAAAATAAAGTTTTGTATAAAAAGGCTCAACAAAACTATGAAGAGAAAATAAGGATTTTGACTCTTCAAATGAGGGAAAAAGATGTGGAAATAAATGCTTTTGAAAGGCAATTGTTAAAAATATCAACAGAAAATGAAGCTTTAAAAGCCAGTCTTTATAATGAAAGGGAAGTGATTAATCATTGGCAAAAACCCTCTAAAGGATTGGAAAAATTGATTAATTCACAAATGGGGTATTATGATAAAACAGGCCTAGTATATATTAAGGACCAACCTGGGATAACTTTAACTGACATGGACTTATCAAAAGGGATTTTTGATAGTTCTAGTGAGGTAAATGATACACCTGAAAATGATAGATATGTTGAAGGAATGAAGGCAGTTCCTCCACCACTATCAGGAATTTTCATGCCCCGTAGTAATGATACAAGTATAGAGTTAGAAGAACCAAAGGTTAAAAATACCTTAAACTCTAGTACTTTGTCCCAAGAAAAGACTGTTGTGACCAAAAATATTGTTTATCCACCTTTAATGAACAACTTTGTTTCTGAGGAATCTAAGACTAGTTCTGCTCCCAAGCAGGTAAAAACTCCTAGCAAGATATTGGGAAACAATGTAAAATATAATAAAGCCAAAAGGGGTGGGATAGGTTTTGAGAAAGTGAAGTCAAAACAACCTTTTGGGTCTTCTTTAAGAAGAAAAGGATGTTATGTTTGTGGTAGTCTAAGTCATTTTATCAAAGATTGTACATTACATGAAGATAAAATTGTGAAACAAAATGCTACACAAAGGGTCATGAAAAACAATAATGGGAAAAATGCACAGGTTTATAGGAATCAGAAACTTAAAAATGACAAACCTAAGTTTGATCACACAAGGGTAGTTAAACAGATTAAACATAACTCTACCAAAAGTTTTGTTCTTAGGGCAGTACTTATGAAACAAGGTCTAGTACCTTTAAAGTCTGGTAAACCAAGTACCAGTAAGTCTAGACCTGCAAGTACTGCTAGACCAAACTTAAGCATTGTTGGTTTAAATTCTGTAAAACCAAAGTTCTCCAAGACTTCTAAGAAAGCTTTTGAAAAAGTTAAAACACCTAGAAGTAAGGATAAAAACAAACCAGTGCAAATGTGGGTTCCTAAAAGAGATAAGTCATGTGTTAAAGCAAGTACCACTAAAGCGGTACTTAAAGCAAAGAAGTATGAGCACATAGAGTCACCCTATGTCTTTGACTACATAAATGAAACCATGAAATATAAGAGCAAAAGTAGCATTACTGGGAATGCTTCAGTACAAACTCTTAAATGTGTAGGTCCCATAATATCCGAGCCAAATGTGGCTTGGGTCCCTGTTAAAAACTAATGAGTTTTATTTGTATGCAGGGGCATCTAATTGATGAATTAAAAGATAAAGGTATAGTAGATAGTGGATGCTCAAGACACATGATAGGAAACAAAGATTTTCTTGCTGAATTTGAAGAATTCAGAGGAGGTCCAGTAGCCTTTGGGGGTAGCAAAGGTAGAATCACTGGCAAAGGGAAAATCAACACAGGAAAGTTGGAATTTGAAGATGTGTTCTTTGCAAAAGAATTAAATGAGTTCAATCTCTTTTCTGTATCACAAATGTGTGATAAAAAGAACAAGGTGTTGTTCACAGACAAAGACTGCTTGGTGTTGTCAAAAGACTTTGAGATGCCTAAGGAATCTCAAATACTGCTTAAAGTTCCCAGGCAAGAAAATATGTACACCTTTAATCTTCATACTATTACTCCAACAAGTGGTATTACATGTTTGCTTGCTAAGGCTTCTTTAGATGAGTCAAATTTGTGGTATAGAAGGTTAGGTCATGTGAATTTCAAGAATCTTAATAGATTAGTGAATAGGAATTTAGTTAGAGGTCTACCTAACAAATCTTTTCAAAATGATTTCACATGTGCTGCCTATCAAAAGGGTAAACAACATAGAGCCTCTTGTAAGACCAAGACTGTTAGCATTGTAACAAAACCTTTGCAGCTTTTGCATATGGATTTGTCTGGTCCAGTTTCTATAAGAAGCATTAGTCATAAGACCTTTTGTAAAACCCGCATGCTTTTACCATGAATAGTACCCTTAAGATCGTACGTACTAGATTAAAACTTTCCTGTTATAGTATGATTACATTCACATGTTAGAATTTTACGTATTACGTACGTGTTATAACACGATAAGTATTTATTACGTACGAACACGCAATAATTATTTAACAATAATTAATCACGAACATGCTATCATGAAATCACGAACGTAATTAAATCACGAACTAATATTAATTACGTATATATATTTATTACGAGCACGAAAAAATATATTAGGTCACGGTTAATATTTAACGAGAACACATAAAACACGAACACAAATAAACACGAACGAACACTTAAATAACAAGGCACGGAAAACGGTACGGGTACCTCATGTGGGGCCCCCTACCCGCGGCTACATCAAGAAAGATGGGCCAAGCCCATCAAATTTTACTAAGAAGGGGGTTAAGGTAAAACTTGTATTCACTTTTCACTTTACAGTAAAACAAATCAAAAACCTAAAAAAGTTTTCTCCTTCTACTTGCTCTTCCTTTTTGGCCACCGCATACAACAACACCAAAGGGGGGTGTTTGCTTGATTTTGATCTTGGTTTTTGTGCAAGTGTTCGTGTTTGTTCATTGATTGTAGTGGTTTTACTACTCTTTAGGAAAAGAGAGCAAAAGTGGCAAGTATTAAGTGTCGGTTTAGGAAAACCAAGCACTAATGACCAATTAAGTTCAAGTTCGTTTCCCAAGGAGGCTAGTGTGTTATGTGTGTAATGATATGGATTAATTTGTGATTATATTTGAGAAAGAAAAATAGAAAAGGGATTAGAAGAAAATGACGGTTACGAAGACGGATTAAACTAAGTCTAAAAAGGCGTACACGTAAAACCGTAAAAAGTACCAAAATTAAAATTTTAACCTTAAAATTCCTAAAAATTACCAAAAACCCCTAATAATATTCTAAGAGTTTAAAAAAAATCAAAACTTGCAAAAACCTTTTAATTAATTAGATAATGACTTTTTAATGCTAATTAAAGCCCTAAAAATCAAAATTAATTATTAAAAAGTCCTAAACAAGATTTTAAAGTTTATAAACCTCAAAAACACTCTAATTAAGCTAAAACGTATTTTTCAAAATTTTAAATCAACTAAAAACTATTTTTAAACAATTAAAAACTACTAAAATCAATTAAAACTTAAATTAATTCTAGAAAATAATTTAAAGACCCTAAAAATATTTGGAAAGTTGCAAAAATTCTAATTAAGTGTTTAGAACCTAGGAAAAATATAAAAATCTAGAAAATCAGACTTTTAATTTTTAATAAAAAAATAATATTAAAAATCCAAAAATTATAAAAAAACTCTAAAAACTTGCAAACTAGCTTAATTTAACCTAAATAACTCATAAATGAAAGTGAAATTACCTAAATACCCCTATTGGGCCTAGAAAATGGGCTAAACCCAAAACAGTACACTATTGGGCCAAAATTTGGCCCAATAACAAAAATTGTTCAAAATAAGCCCAAAAAGCACAGGTTGACTCAAAATTTGATTTTAAACAACTTTTTCCAAAGGCCCAAAAGCTGAAAATGTGAAATAAGCTAACTTATAATAAGCAGCTTATTCTTAATAGGCTTTTAAGCCCATTAAGCCATAAGCTGATGCCATAAGCTAAAATTTGACACACAAGCTTCTTTTAACCTAACAAAGACTTCTGCAAAAAGAAATTTGAAATAAGCCCAAGGAATAAGCCTGAAAATGCAGTAAGCAATCTACACAAAACGACAAAATAGTCGTTTTTGAGTTCTAGGCCACCCCAAGTGCTGATTCAAGTTCCAAAAGCTTTTAAATGACTTAATTAAGCAAAATCAACAAAGAGTTTTTAGATAAGCACACTCAATAAGCTGGAAAGTCAAATAAGCACTTATGTTAAAAGTCAAAGTAGTTGGTTTTCTAGTAAAAAGTCAAAGTCAAAGTCCAATAAGCTCCATTCTACTTAAATGGGTCAAATAATGAAGACCTATCACAAAAAATAAGTTGTTGCAAGTCAGAATAAGCTAGAATAGCTTATTGATAAGCTGATGACAAAATTGCACTAGCAGGGGCTAGTTTTGGATGTTGAGCAGTGGAAACTTTTTCCACTGCTTGACTATTTTGACTTTTTGTCTTTAGTGACTTTTTTGGAGATTCAGATTACACAAAGGCACCCAAATGATCTTTGGATCAAAAGGAGTCAATCACAATCAAAATAACACAATCACTAACACCCAATTGATACAGTTTAATCAATTAATCATCAGACATTGCACAGACATGAACAATAAGCAGTTGAGCATAAATAAGCAGTTTTAGCAATAATCAGCCAACCAAATTCAACCAAATGCATACACAAGCTATTATAAACTCCAATAAGCAAGTCTAAATAGGTTTCATGCAATGGTTCAAAGAATTAAGCAAGATTCAAGCAATGAAAGTTACTGATGAACACTAACACATGCAGTTTTTCTACTTTGCTGATGTATTTGACACTTAAGCCAGATTCAACACCTCAAATCTTTCAAACAGGTTACATTAACTTTGTTTAAACCACTTTTATCCCTAAGCATGCATACACACTAAGTGTTCCCAAAATCCTAGGTCAAAACAGACAGTAACAAGGTTTTTATAGCAGATTGTTTGATTCAAGTGTTCAAACCCAAAAACTTGCAGCAAAATACTCTCAACAAGGTATTTATCAGATACAAAGCATAAACAACAACTTCCCTTAACACAATAACAAGTTACAAGCATAAACAGTTAGTCCCAAACATCCTTTTATCTTTTCCAAATCAAATTTTTCAAAGATAAAGTGAGATTTCAGGCCAACCAAGCATCAATTAACACTAAAACAAGTAAGATAAACAAATTCAAGCAGATTTAAGCCACAAAATTCACAAGAACACAATTTTCATACAAATATCACCAAAAATCACAAATTAAGCAGATTTTGAGATTGAGTATGCAAACCTCATGGATGTACATCCACACCCACGAATTTTGAGCTTATGTGCTAGCAAGAACAAGCACAAGCTTCCACAATAAGCCTGCTAAGATTGAACAAGGTTAAAGCACAATAACATAAAAATTAGAAACTTTGAAAATCTTGATTGATGCAAACTTGTTACCCCACACTTGATTATCCCCAAGTTATAAACCTCACCACACCTTAACCAACTCAGTTAGGATGCTATGATCAGCCCTATAGCCCAAGAATTCCAAGATTGGAACAAGACTTAGAAAAATATCAAGAATGAGGAAAACTGCAAACTTTTGCAACCTCCAAGTGAAAACAGGTTTTAACTTCTAAAACTAACAAGCATATAACAATAGAAAGCAGTAACAAAGATTGGCCAATGACTTTTCTTCATTGTTTCAAACACAATTTCATTAAACTTGAAATGGGATTTACAGAAACTTGAACAAGGAAAAATCAAAAGCAAAGCATAAATGTTGGAACCCTAAGCCTTTATATAGGCATACATGAACTACTAGAAAGCATAAAAACGTTGCCCTAATGTTGCTGAAGTCCCCAAAATGCCCTCTTGAAGTTTGAATGCCTTGAGGATCATGTGATGTTTTCTTGGCTGTATATGTGAGTTGGCAAGTGTGGAATTTGATCAATGGCTTATAATCAGCTTAAGTTTGAAGCAAGGATGTGGGGCATTGGATGGTTGTCACTGTTTTGTCATCTTCCTCAAGAGTGTGAAAAGCAGGGTAAAACATGTGACTAAGGAGTGATGTGGCAAGCTGTTTATGAGTTGGGTTGTGTTTATGATTAGCTTAATCATAAATCTGGAGGGATTTAGTGTTTAATTTCAAGTAATGAACAAATCCCTAATTGTGTTCATAGGATGAATAGTTGTGGTTTTGATCCGGTTTAGGATTTAAATAAGTGTTAGGCGCCATAATTAAGTAACTAATTAATTTAGTTAAAAAATCTGGTGAGTTGAAGTGTGAGGTGGCAGTAGAGTGAGTTGTGATTGGTTGTGGGGATTGAGTGGGTGAGGTGGCAGCATGTGATTAGTCTAGGTATCTTAGGTTGTCTGCCAGGTTTAGTCCCCTATCTTCCAACTTTCTTTCACTTTGTAAATAAACACCTGAAATCCGGATTCCTTTGTTATCAAACTTTTCATTTTCACACTTTTGCCCCAAAATATTTTGTAAAGTAAATTCAGGGGTATTTCTTGCCATTTTTGAATTCTTCAAGGGCTGATTTGGTATTTTCTTCAATGATAATGGTCTAGACTTGTATAATTGACATTTTGGAGGACTGAAATTGCCAAGTCTTGATGATTGAGGGACCATTTTTGCCAAATGTTGAAAGTTGAGGGTCCTTTTTGTAATTTTGAGATTTTCAAAGGACCAAACTTATAATTATGAGGATACAAGGGCATAAAGTGTCAATTCTTCCATATTGGAGGACCCTTCTTCATAATTCTTCAAGTCTTCATGGGTTGATCTTGGGAAAGTCTTCAATGGGGCTTGGTTCATTGTGCGGCTTCGCTTCCCGTGTTCGTTTTTGAATGATTCTTGTGATCTTTTGTCATTTTCTCAATATCCGTACCTAAAATACACAAGTAGCAAACACAAGCATATATATGGGTATTTTGATGATATTTAATGCATTTTAAGCCCTATTTGGAAGATGAGACTATGTATAAAAGCAGTCTCATCACTCCCCCATACTAAACCATTGCCGTGCCCTCACGCAATGCTAGAATAAAGTATCATAGCACCTCCAAAATTCATTTTTATTCACTTTATTGAACGATAAACTAGCTACCCTACTACTATTGCTACTTCTACTTGTGTTTTAGACATAATGTATGATTTTCATCGCAAAATGGGACGTTTAGGTTCATAGAATAAGAACACGTGAATGCTTCGCTAGAAATAATTTCATCGTCCTCGATTTTCACCCCAATTCCATGCCAAGCGTGCAACGAGATCATTGTCATTATAAGTTAGTAATGCTAACACTACTCATATGCCCTAATCACGTACTTATCCTCCCATTATTCCTAAGTTGTATCTCTTATATTTTATATTGTCTTGAATGTTTCACGAGGATACATTGTTTGACTTATGCGATAATAGAGATTTAGGTCTAAAAATAGAGTCCTAACGGTGTAACTAAGACCATCAAATCAATAACCCCTCCCAATAGACAACGATGTTAAAAAATTAAGTTGACAAGAAGAATCGATAAACACGGTTTTATAACGGTTTTGAACATGAAACTTATTACCAAGACTTTTATACGCCCCCTAACGGAAGGGCATTATTATCTTTGGTTTACCTCCATCTTTTATTCAACTTCGCCATGAAGCTTTTATTATGACTTCGGTCTTGCCTTGCCTTTTATTATCCGCCTCATCGGTGGTTTTATTAGCCAAAGACGTATATCCTCACGCTAAGGCGGATTTTGGATCTTTAAAGCTTCGAAGATTAAGGCTTGATTTACTTTCAATTTTGCATAGATTTTTCGGCCTTGTGGGGCTTCAAATTGTTTGCTAGATTTAGGTGAGCACTTGAAATCTTATTATTGGGTGAAGCTTTCGATTATTAGGGTGCCAATACTTCAAAACCGTGACGCTGGCGATACCTTAATGTCTTCCCAATTTAATTATACGGAAGCTACTAGAAAAGACTAGAAACCCAACAATCCCAACTAAACCGCTAAGTCAATATTTATTAAGCAAAAAATATTTACATGCGAAGGGAGAATAAGCAAATAACGAGAACACATGAGTTTTTGAAAGAATACGAGTACTCTACGTTTAGCATAGTAACTTATAATTAACTCTATCATTTCTCGTCCTCATTTAAGAGACTTAGCCTAATGTGTAGTTAAGGAACCAAAGCTAAGTGCTCAACACGCACGGTCGAGTCAAAAATTACTCTTATTCTCGCCATCGGAAAACCTACATTCGTGTCTTCAAACACTTATAAAACATGAGAAAAAAATTTAAAATTTGGCCATTTTTAGCCTTATTTTGTAATAAAACGATAAACAAAAAGATAAACTTTGGAAAGCGTGAAGGTTTGGGAAGGCAAGTATCTATTCACCCCCCATACTAAACTTAAACATTGTCCTTAATGTTTCGAGTCTAGGGGTGCAAACACCCCATACTAGAGACGTAGTCGAATGCCTAATCTAGCATGGAAAGGGTGCAACCAATAAATTAATAGCCGTTTATGAAGTGTGCTAAAAACCTAAGGTTAGAACAATCAAGGATATATCATGGATATTGAGAAAGTCTTCAAAGCAAACGATCGAGTGCTCCCATAAAACGAACATGAGAGGCTCCAATCGTGAAGATCATGATCATCTAAAGTTCACAATTCACAAACAACCACGGAACAAAGGTTGGAAGGGCACAAATCCCCACACGTTAACTACATTAGAAAGCGATAATATGTACATAGGATAAGCATGGGACTCCCCCACGAGGCTCCTCGTTTTTGATTACCGAGTCATGAGCTCGAATCGATCCCCTCAATACTAATTATCATTGGGGAAGGTGATTTGGTCGAGGTAGTTCAAGGATGGAACTTCCCCGCCAATGTAGTGCTTCAACCTATGTCCATTCACCTTGAAGTTAGGACCATCATCTTGTGCTAGCTCGATGGTCCCATACGAAAACACTTGAGTCACGGTGAATGGACCGGACCAACGGGATTTCAACTTACCGGAAAAGATTTTTAATCTTGAATTAAAAAGCAAAACTTGATCCCCAATGTTAAAAACCTGGTTTTTAATTTTAGAATCATGCAACTTTTTAGTTTTTCTTTGTAAATCAATAAATTTTCATAAGCAATATCCCTCAATTCATCTAATTCATTCAATTGCATTTTCCGGTGTTTTCCCGCGGTCTCCATATCATCATTACAATGCTTTAGGGCCCAATAAGCCTTGTGTTCTAATTCGGTAGGCAAATGACAATTCTTTCCATACACAAGCTTATAGGGAGTGCACCCAATGGGCGTCTTATGAGCGGTTCTAAAGGCCCATAAAGCATCGTCCAACTTATCCGACCATAATTGTCGGTTTTCCCCAACGGATCTCTCCAAAATCCTCTTCAACGCTCGGTTTGAAACCTCGACTTGCCCACTCGTTTGTGGGTGATAAGCCGTAGAAAGCCGATGTGTAACCCCATATTTCCTTAGGACCCTTTCGAATTGGTCGTTACAAAAATGGGTTCCACGATCGCTTATGATAGCACGAGGGGTTCCAAACCGAGAAAACAAGCTTTTCAAAAACTTGACTACCACACGAGCATCATTGGTGGGCAAGGCCTTGGCCTCCACCCACTTAGATAGGTAGTCAACCGCAACAAGGATATACTTATTACCACGAGATGATGGGAACGGCCCCATAAAGTCTATACCCCAAACGTCAAAGATCTCACACACTTGGATGATATTTTGTGGCATTTCATCTTTTTGTGAGGCTTTTCCTTGTCGTTGGCATGAATCACAAGACTTCACAAGATCTTGTGCATCTCGGTAAATAGTAGGCCAAAAGAAGCCGGCATCAAACACCTTCTTAGCCGTGAGATTAGCACCGTGGTGACCGCCCGTGGGTCCCTCATGGCAAGCTCTAAGGATGTTAGAATCTTCGGTGCCAAATACACAACGTCGGATGATTTGATCCGCACAAGTGCGAAACAAGTAAGGGTCGTTCCAAAAGTAGAACTTGACGTCACGAAAGAATTTTCGTTTTTCTTGAGTCGTCATACCCTTAACGATGAAGTTACCCGCATGGTAATTTGCAAAGTCCGCAAACCATGGGGTGGAAGGATCAAGCTTAGAATTCACTACACCAAGTGTTTCAAGCGGAAATGTTTCGGTGATTTCCTTGGGCTCGTAAACACTTTGGTAAGGATCTTCCAAACGAGAAAGATGATAGGCCGCTAGATTCTCGGCTCCTTTTTTGTCAACGATGGTGTGATCAAATTCTTGAAGGAGGAGAATCCAACGAAGTAATCTAGGCTTAGCATCTTGCTTTGTCATGAGATATTTGATAACCGAATGGTCCGTATACACTATGCATTTAGCTAAGACGAGATAAGGTCATAACTTCTCAAATGCATACACCACGGCAAGGAACTCCTTTTCCGTTGTAGTGTATTTTAGTTGATCCTCGGTCATCGTCTTGCTAGCATAGTGAATAGGCAAGAAGTGCTTATCATGACGTTGCCCCAAAACGGCCCCAATAGCGTAATCACTAGCATCACACATTAGTTCAAAGGGGAGGTTCCAATTGGGAGCAACAAGAATGGGAGCTTCGGTAAGTTTCCTCTTAAGGATTTCAAAGGCTCGTACACAATCTTCATCAAAGACAAAACGTGCCTCTTTTTCAAGAAGATGTGTAATGGGTCGAGAAATCTTTGAAAAATCCTTGATGAATTGACGATAAAAGCCCGCGTGGCCTAGGAAACTCCTAACTCCCTTAACGGTTTTGGGATGAGGTAATTTGGCGATGACGTCTACCTTAGCTTGATCTACCTCAATCCCCGCTTTCGAGACCTTGTGCCCTAAGACGATTCCACTCTTAACCATAAAATGACATTTTTCCCAATTGAGCACAAGGTTGGTTTCCTCACAACGTTTCAACATTCTCTCAAGGTTCGACAAACACGAAGTGAAAGAATCACCAAACACGGAAAAGTCATCCATGAAGACTTCCATCGTCTTCTCGATCATGTCATGAAAAATGGCCATCATGCACCTTTGAAAGGTTCCCGGTGCATTGCAAAGTCCGAATGGCATTCTACGATAGGCAAACGTTCCATATGGACACGTAAACGTAGTTTTTTCTTGATCACGAGGGTCGATGGGAATTTGGAAGTAACCGGAAAAACTATCTAGAAAGCAATAGAAATCGTTTCCCGCAAGACGCTCCAACATTTGGTCCATGAAGGGCAAGGGAAAATGGTCTTTTCAAGTGGCTTCATTCAACTTTCGATAGTCAATGCACACTCTCCATCCGGTCACGAGTCTAGTGGGAATCAACTCGTTGGCATCGTTTGGCACAACGGTCATTCCTCCCTTTTTAGGGACACAATGTTTAGGACTCACCCAAGGGTTATCGGAAATAGGGTAAATCATTCCCACGTCAAGGAGTTTAAGGACCTCCTTTTTGATGACGTCGTGAATTTTGGGGTTCACCCTTCTTTGACTTTGGATTGTGGGCTTGAAATCCTCCTCCATTAATATTTTGTGGGTACAAAACTTGGGATCGATTCCCTTAATGTCGGATAACTTCCACGCAATTGCCCTCTTGTGGTCCTTTAGAACATCGACAAGTGCGGTTTTTTCATCATTCGAAAGTTCCTTCGCAATAATAACCGGCAACTTGTCGTCCTCCTCCAAATAGACATATTCGAGGTAAGGAGGTAAATCTTTCAACTCGAGAATGGGTGGTTCCTCAAGTGAAGATTTGGGCTCGATACTCATAACCTCCTCGGGCGGAGGAAATGGGAAATCGTTAAGAAAATCCTTGATAATCGAGAAGTCCTCATCGTTGTCGAGGTCTTCGTCACAAGTACGTGGAACATTGCATTCTTCCAACGTAAAACCACCACCTTCAAAAGGAGTGAAGGTTGGTGTCGAATTATCAAGAATTGGATCCAACATAGTGGGATTGCCACTAGTTTCTTCATCACCAAAACCTAGAACTTCTTGTGAAAATTCCTCGCAAACCACGTCAATCATATCAACGAGGTTTATGGTTGCAACGGAATAAACATGAGAAATTTGAGAGTTTTGAGTTGCGTTTATAACAAGTTCCTCGTCGTTGAAACGTAAGGTGATCTTTCTAGCATGCACATCAATCAAAGCCATAGACGTATCTAAAAACGAAGGACCTAAAATGAGAGGAACTTGAGGATCCGTGGGGATATCAACAACGATAAAGTCTACGGGATAGTAGAACTTCCCCACTTTCACAAAAACGTCTTCCGCCAAACCACATGCGGGAATCGTGGAATGGTCGGCCAACTCGATAGACATTAGTGAAGGAGTAAGATTAGGAAGATTGAGCGACTTGAAGATTGCAAGTGGCATCAAGTTAATGCTAGCACCAAGATCGGCCAAGGCGAAGCATTCTTCCATATCTTGGATTGCACAAGGGATAAAAAATTTACCGGGATCACCGACTTTTTGAGGTATGCAATTAAGATAAACCGACGAACAACTAGACAATTGGTGCAATTTCTCCTTGTTGTTCAACATACTCTTAAAGTTAGCGGCAAATCGAGGCATCATGACCAAAGCATCAGCGAAACTCACATTAAGGTGCAAATCACGAAACATTTTCATAAAAAGCTCAAATTGGTAATTGTCGCGCTCTTGACGTTTCTCCTTCCTTAGTCTCGATGGATAGGGCAAAGGTGGTGTGGGTTGAAGCATAGTAGGCATAGCCTTTGGAATCTTGGGTTCCAATGATGGTAATGGGTCAACCGTAGGTGTGGCATGAGCGGTACTTTGTGGGATTGGGACATGCTCCTTTTGGACCACCACCTCGGGTTCTTCCTCAATTGCTTCCTCCGTAGGAGCAATTGGTTGAGGAGTCGGTTCCTTAAGTGTCTTACCACTACGTGTGGTAATCACTTTCATCTCACCCTTAGGGTTGGATATGGTGTTGCTAGGAAGACCACTCGAAGACGGTTTACACATTATTGCCTCAAACATAGATGAGATTTTATCTTCAAAATTAGATTGCCTCAATACGGACTCGGTTTGCCTTTTCTCGGCCTTAATCATCTCTTGTTTAATCTCATGTTGCCCTTGTTCCATTTTTTGTTGGTTTTGTTGCAACCTAGTGACATTTCCTTCAATCTTGTTGGTGTGGATTTTAAGTTCATTAGCTAACTTATTTTTCAACTCTTTCTTCAAGTCGTTCTTAAACTCGGATCTTAGGCTAATGATTTCTCTTTGAATATTGTCAAACCTAGCATCATTCCCACTAGCATATTCAACAAACTCACTTGGAAGATCTTTCAATGTTTGCAAACTTTTGTTTTTATTTTGAAAATCATTTTTGTTTGAAACTTGATTATTAGCCCCTTGATTCCCATAGTTTCCCTTGTTGTAATTGTTTTTGAAACCAACTTGATTGTTGAGATAGTTGTTGTTAGCATTTTCATTTGAACCAAAACCCGGTGGAGTCATTTGATTAGAGCGGGAAACTTGACCGTTTTGGTTGTAATTTCCCGTAGCCGCGAAGGCACTCGAAGTGTTACCACCGTTGGTAATGCACTCGGAGAAATCATGACCTCCACCACAATACATGCAAGAAACCTCAACCGCTTTAGCCGTAGCGGGAGCACTTTGTTCACCAACTTTAAACTCAATCAAAAGTCCTTTCAACTTATCAAAAATCTTGTTTTCCAAGTTCGCCTCAATTTGGCAAGCATCGATGGTAGTAGACAAAGAAGGTGAAGCCGAAGACGAGGCCTTACGAACACTAGACGTGCTACGAGGACTATACACCTTAGATCTATTTTCAATTATCACCAAAGCTTCCTCAACCGTTTTACACAAAAAATTACCACCCGCGGCGGCATTCAAATAATCCCTTTCATGATCGTTAAGTCCATTGTAAAACGTGTCAATTTGATGCAAATCGGAAAAACCGTGATGAGGACATTCATGTAACATTTCCTTAAACCTATTCCAAGCCGTTGAAAAACTTTCATTAAATTCTTGTGAAAAATTTGAAATCTCGTTTTTCAAATGCGTAGTCTTAGAGGGCGGAAAAAATTGGTTCACGAATTTTGAAACGAGATCCTTCCATGTCAATATAGAATTGGGTGGCTCTTTCTCTAACCAAATTTTAGCGGGCCCCGCTAAGGAATACGGAAAAAGCATCATCTTAATCGAGTCATTCGAGACATCCTTAAACTTGCAAGTAGCGGTAAGACGATTGAATTGGCGGATATGGTTGTGTGGATTTTCCTTCTCATCACCACGGAATTTGTTGTTTTGGATCATCGACAACAAACCTGTTTTCACCTCAAAATTCTCCGCAAGGATAGCGGGAATCACAACAGCCTCTCCATAACCCTTGGTGGGTGCTTGAAGTAACTCCATCATAGTTCGATTCGCCATGGTTGGTGCTTCTCTTACAATGGGTTCGTCAATAGGAGACTCCTCACTAGAGTTGTTTGGAGTGGGAGTTTTGTTCTTTCGTTTACGTGCACATCTTGCTTGATTACGAGTTAGCATAAACGTCACGTACAACGAGGGGACGAGCAAAGAAGATTCTTTTTGGTGTTTTGTATTTTTCAATTTTTTTTGTGGTTTTTGATTGTATTAACCTTTTGGAATTTGGTGAAATGTATTAAGTAGACACAAATCTACAAATCTCCTCCTTAATCAAATCTCTTAATTAAAGAAGCCTCAAGGAATGAAAACGATCACGTGAAGTGAACGCCTTCGATGACTTTAGAACGTTGGTGGAACACCAAAACCTTCAAGAGGGTTTAATCAATAGAAACCAAGAAAATATATATGATACTTAGTAATACTTTGGGCGGCAAAACCCTCGATTAGCTCTCACAATCAAATACTCACAAGCAAGCGGGGAAACGAGGCGGCGCGAAGCACTTAAGAGCCTTTTTCCTTAGGATATGTTTTATAATATCCGCCTTATACCCACCTTATAGTTTGTATTTTCAAGATTAAGCTTCACGAAAGTATTTATCTATTTTTGCCTTTTTCTTTGGTTTGAGATTCGAATACAATGATTGGGTAATGACCTCCCAAGTCAAGGTTGTGATTTCTCACGTATTTGGAGTACTTGTGAATTTATTCTTCTACGTATACAATATATTAATAATATTCACACAAAAACCGAAAACCGATAATTCGTATTAGTAGAGTGCTACTAATACAAATACTAATTATGGTTAGTATAAAAACAAAAATGCCAAATCAAAACACAACACGCCTCCCCGGCAGAGGCGCCAAAATGATTGTAGTGGTTTTACTACTCTTTAGGAAAAGAGAGCAAAAGTGGCAAGTATTAAGTGTCGGTTTAGGAAAACCAAGCACTAATGACCAATTAAGTTCAAGTTCGTTTCCCAAGAAGGCTAGTGTGTTATGTGTGTAATGATATGGATTAATTTGTGATTATATTTGAGAAAGAAAAATAGAAAAGGGATTAGAAGAGAATGACGGTTACGAAGACGGATTAAACTAAGTCTAAAAAGGCGTACACATAAAACCGTAAAAAGTACCAAAATTAAAATTTTAACCGTAAAATACTTAAAAATTACCAAAAATCCCTAATAATATTATAAGAGTTTACAAAAAATCAAAACTTGCAAAAACCTTTTAATTAATTAGATAATGACTTTTTAATGCTAATTAAAGCCCTAAAAATCAAAATTAATTATTAAAAAGTCCTAAACAAGATTTTAAAGTTTGTAAACCCCAAAAACACTCTAATTAAGCTAAAAAGTATTTTTCAAAATTTTAAATCAACTAAAAACTATTTTTAAACAATTAAAAACTACTAAAATCAATTAAAACTTAAATTAATTCTAGAAAATAATTAAAAGACCCTAAAAATATTTGGAAAGTTACAAAAATCCTAATTAAGTGTTTAGAACCTAGAAAAAATATAAAATCTAGAAAATCAGACTTTTAATTTTTAATAATAAAATAACATTAAAATAATATTAAAAATCCAAAAATTATAAAAATTCTTAAAACTTGCAAACTAGCTTAATTTAACCTGAATAACTCAGAAATTAAAGTGAAATTACCTAAATACCCCTATTGGGCCTAGAAAATGGGCTAAACCCAAAACAGTACACTATTGGGCCAAAATTGGGCCCAATAACAAAAATTGTTCAAAATAAGCCCAAAAAGCACAGGTTGACTCAAAATTTGATTTTAAACAACTTTTTCCAAAGTCCCAAAAGCTGAAAATGTGAAATAAGCTAACTTATAATAAGCAGCTTATTCTTAATGGGCTTTTAAGCCCATTAAGCTATAAGCTGATGCCATAAGCTAAAATTTGACACACAAGCTTCTTTTGACCTAACAAAGACTTCTCCAAAAAGAAATTTGAAATAAGCCCAAGGAATAAGTCTGAAAATGCAATAAGCAATCTACACAAAACGACAAAATAGTCGTTTTTGAGTTCTAGGCCACCCCAAGTGCTGATTCAAGTTCCAAAAGCTTGACTTAATTAAGCAAAATCAACAAAGAGTTTTCAGATAAGCACACTCAATAAGCTGGAAAGTCAAATAAGCACTTATGTTAAAAGTCAAAGTAGTTGGTTTTCTAGTAAAAAGTCAAAGTCAAAGTCCAATAAGCTCCAGTCTACTTAAATGGGTCAAATAATGAAGACCTATCACAAAAAATAAGTTGTTGCAAGTCAGAATAAGCTAGAATAGCTTATTGATAAGCTGATGACAAAATTGCACTAGCAGGGGCTAGTTTTGGATGTTGAGCAGTGGAAACTTTTTCCACTGCTTGACTATTTTAACTTTTTGTCTTTAGTGACTTTTTGGGAGATTCAGATTACACAAAGGCACCCAAATGATCTTTGGATCAAAAGGAGTCAATCACAATCAAAATAACACAATCACTAACACCCAACTGATACAGTTTAATCAATTAATCATCAGACATTGCACAGACATGAACAATAAGCAGTTGAGCACAAATAAGCAGTTTTAGCAATAATCAGCCAGCCAAATTCAACCAAATGCATACACAAGCTATTATAAACTCCAATAAGCAAGTCTAAACATGTTTCATGCAATGGTTCAAAGAATTAAGCAAGATTCAAGCAATGAAAGTTACTGATGAACACTAACACATGCAGTTTTTCTACTTTGCTGATGTATTTGACACTTAAGCCAGGTTCAACACCTCAAATCTTTCAAACAGGTTATATTAACTTTGTTTAAACCAATTTTATCCCTAAGCATGCATACACACTAAGTGTTCCCAAAATCCTAGGTCAAAACAGGCAGTAACAAGGTTTTTATAGCAGATTGTTTGATTCAAGTGTTCAAACCCAAAAACTTGCAGCAAAATACTCTCAACAAGGTATTTATCAGATACAAAGCATAAACAACAACTTCCCTTAACACAATAACAAGTTACAAGCATAAACAGTTAGTCCCAAACATCCCTTTATCTTTTCCAAATCAAATTTTTCAAAGACAAAGTGAGATTTCAGGCCAACCAAGCATCAATTAACACGAAAACAAGTAAGATAAACAGATTCAAGCAGATTTAAGCCATAAAATTCACAAGAACACAAGTTTCATACAAATATCACCAAAAATCACAAATTAAGCAGATTTTGAGATTGAGTATGCAAACCTCATGGATGTACATCCACACCCACGAATTTTGAGCTTATGTGCTAGCAAGAATAAGCACAAGCTTCCACAATAAGCCTGCTAAGATTGAACAAGGTTAAAGCACAATAACATAACAATCAAAACTTTGAAAATCTTGATTGATGCAAACTTGTTACCCCACACTTGATTATCCCCAAGTTATAAGCCTCACCACACCTTAACCAACTTAGTTAGGATGCTTTGATCAGCCCTATAGCCCAAGAATTCCAAGATTGGAACAAGACTTAGCAAAATATCAAGAATGAGGAAAATTGTAAACTTTTGCAACCTCCAAGTGAAAACAGGTTTTAACTTCTAAAACTAACAAGCATATAACAATAGAAAGCAGTAACAAAGATTGGCCAATGACTTTTCTTCAATGTTTCAAACACAATTTCATTAAACTTGAAATGGGATTTACAGAAACTTGAACAAGGATAAATCAAAAGCAAAGCATAAATGTTGGAACCCTAAGCCTTTATATAGGCATACATGAACTACTAGAAAGCATAAAAACGTTGCCCTAATGTTGCTGAAGTCCCCAAAATGCCCTCTTGAAGTTTCAATGCCTTGAGGATCATGTGATGTTTTCTTGGCTTTATATGTGAGTTGGCAAGTGTGGAATTTGATCAATAGCTTATAATCAGCTTAAGTTTGAAGCAAGGATGCGGGGCGTTGGATGGCTGTCACTGTTTTGTCATCTTCCTCAAGAGTGTGAAAAGCAGGGTAAAACATGTGACTAAGGAGTGATGTGGCAAGCTGTTTATGAGTTGGGTTGTGTTTATGATTAGCTTAATCATAAATCTGGAGGGATTTAGTGTTTAATTTCAAGTAATGAACAAATCCTAATTGTGTTCATAGGATGAATAGTTGTGGTTTTGATCCGGTTTAGGATTTAAATAAGTGTTAGGCGCCATAATTAAGTAACTAATTAATTTAGTTAAAAAATCTGGTGAGTGGAAGTGTGAGGTGGCAATAGAGTGAGTTGTGATTGGTTGTGGGGATTGAGTGGGTGAGGTGGCAGCATGTGATTAGTCTAGGTATCTTAGGTTGTCTGCCAGGTTTTGTCCCCTATCTTCCAACTTTCTTTCACTTTGTAAATAAACACCTAAAATCCGGATTCCTTTGTTATCAAACTTTTCATTTTCACACTTTTGCCCTAAAATATTTTGTAAAGTAAATTCAGGGGTATTTCTTGCCATTTTTGAATTCTTCAAGGGCTGATTTGGTATTTTCTTCAATGATAATGGTCTAGACTTGTATAATTGACATTTTGGAGGACTGAAATTGCCAAGTCTTGATGATTGAGGGACCATTTTTGCCAAATGTTGAGAGTTGAGGGTCCTTTTTGTAATTTTGAGATTTTCAAAGGACCAAACTTGTAATTATGAGGATACAAGGGTATAAAGTGTCAATTCTTCCGTATTGGAGGACCCTTCTTCATAATTCTTCAAGTCTTCATGGGTTGATCTTGGGAAAGTCTTCAATAGGGCTTGGTTCATTGTGCGGCTTCGTTTCCCGTGTTCGTTTTTGAATGATTCTTGTGATCTTTTTGTCATTTTCTCAATATCCGTACCTAAAATACACAAGTAGCAAACACAAGCATATATATGGGTATTTTGATGATATTTAATGCATTTTAAGCCCTATTTGGAAGATGAGACTATGTATAAAAGCAGTCTCATCACTCATCCTCGTTAGATCCACGCATTTGGTATACCTTTTTAATCTTTTTTTTCTTTTGTTTTGATTTAATAAATTAAATAAGAACATGATGTTTTTAAAAACCTAATTAAAAACATAAATCAAACATGTAATTGGTTATGGGGTAAATCAAAACGGAGGTTTTTAGGGGTGTTTGTTTGGCCGACGCCTAAACCGAACCCCAAGGGGGTCTCGGTTTGGCTTATGGACCACCACCGAGACCATATGGTCCCGGTTTGGTGGTGTGGGTCCCACGGCAGCAGCAACAAGGGGGAAACCCCGAGGTGGTTCGGGGTATTGAGTTGATTTTGAGTCCGGTTCATGGTTTCTAGTCATGATCCGGTTCATGGTTTAGGTTAAGGTTATGTTTTAATAATCATATGTTAAAATTAAATTAATAATTATATGACATGATTAATTTAATAAACATGATTAGGTTATATTTAATTATTAGATCATGAAATTTTAACCTAAGTATTTATATTTTCTAAACCTTATAATTAATTAATTATTAAAAACCATGGTTATAATTAATTAATTAACATGACTTAGGTTATTTTATTAATAGTTAATAATACATGTTTTAGCCTAAGTATTTAACTTTATTTAATTAAAAACATGATATATTTAATTAAATACTTTTAATCTATAGTTTATTTAAATTACATGTAATAATTAATAAACTATACCTTATATCATTATGACTTAGAAAAATGATCAGAAAACACTTAAGCTTATATACTTAGCTTATTTAACTAGCTTATATCTAATTATGGAAACTTTCTATTTTTAGAAACTTATTTATTTTAAGCAGTATATCTATTTTAGGAAACTTTCTATTTTTGGAAACTTTCTATTTTTGAAAACTTTCTATTTTTGATAACTTTCTTTTTTTGGAAACTTTCTATTTTAGGAAACCTGCTATTTTTAGAAAGTTACTTATTATTACATAGTAAGTATAATAATACATGAAATACAAGTAAAACTTAATCAGAATAGATAGAATATAAGATAAACACAGTTTAAGGCTTAAAACAGTAAAATAACATGAACGTATAAAATAAGCTAAGACATGATATAAAACCAGCTACGTATTTAGTAATCAGATACTTATTCACGTATGTATTTATGTAGCATTAGTGATACCGAAGTAGGATTCTCCTCAGTTCGTCTTCTTCGTTCACTGGACATAAGGTACGGATTCCCGTCCTTTCAGTATGGACATTCTTTCCTTATTAGGATTCCCCGTATGTAGCCAAATGTTTTCCCGTAGTATAAGTTTATAAGTGTGATTTGCTTATGTTTAATTTAGAATACCTATAGCCATATACATGCATGACCAGTATCACCTAGTTATGGAGGTACCATAACCATAACATTAGAGGCACTGATGTTATGACTTCACCACGGCGGAGTGATTGCTCGTGGCGTCCCTTCAGCTTTTGGCCATACTATTATATTTATCATGTGGGGCGTATGGGTGCATCCTAGTTACATGTTTTTCAGCAGATTACTCAGTGTGAATGTGGTGTGTGCCTTGCATCCTTCACAAATTGCTGATCCATCCTACCCAAAACCAGTAATATTAAATTAGAGGTAGCCCCTCTAATTTGCATGATGAGGTCACCCCTCCAAGTATTCATGCACGATGGATTTTCATGACCTATATTGGCTAATGGTAGAATATGCTAAACAGTTTTTATAAGATAAACATAAGGCTTTTCAAACTATAAAACCAGTTTTACCAAGACTTAACCAGGTTATTCGGGACTTAGTTTCTTTTGATGTTATATGTTATATGCTTATCCTATTCATGCTTTATTGTACATCCGTGCACTGAGCGTATTGCTCAGCCGTTTTCCTTTTCTATGTTCCCAAAACGGCAGGTACTCAGGGACGCTCGTAGACTTTAAGCGTACGTGCATATGGACTGGAAGCTTTCTAGCCTTTCTTTACTTTATGTATTATCTTTACTTTGATACACTTGCTATGGACATTGTTTAGTCCTTTCCTTTACAGTACTTATGTTTGTGTGTGATGAGCTTTACTTTTGGACTACCGATGTTTGATTATGGTATTTTCCTTTTATGGTCATGTAATGTTTAGACATTTTTCCTTGTATTCTTTGATGACACGCCATAATTACGCGTGACATTCCATTATCAAAATGGGATGTTACAATTATGGTATCAGAGCCAAGGCTTCGACCTGTAGGCTCTCAAATATGACCTGTGATTAGTGGGTAGTCACTATGGTCTTCCTAGAACTGACAGTCGTTTTCATGCATTCATCATTTTTTTGCGTACATATATATGTCATTGTCGCAGGTTTATGACTAAGTAATGGTTGGTACAGGACTGGCCCTATTTAGTCGCATGTGTTTTATCGAAACTTTTAAATTTGGGACCGACCCATAGGCGTCCCTCGCCATGTCTTTTATTTTGGGTGAATTGACCATAGGCGTTCACTCTCGAGCATACAAAAGTTTTCATAAAACTGCATCATGCATTGATACACAAAATTTTCTTACATAAAATTTTTCTCTTGAATTTTAGATATAAATTTTTTTTCATGTATATATATTTTATATTTTGATCTGTTTAATCATATGTTTTATGTTATACTGTCAGATGGTTCTCACACGCGAACATGAACAACTCAATGCTGCAATCCAAGCTGCAATGCAAGTTTTGCTTCCTCAACTAAGGAACGACATCAGGGTTGAGGTTCAAGCTGCCAACAATCAGCAGCATAACCAGGCACCTCCTCCTCCTCCAGTGACATTAGCATTATGGCTGGAGAGATTCAACAAGCTCCGTCCTCGAGCTTTTGAGAAAACAGATAGTCCCAGTGATGCTGAAAGCTGGTTGGCTCACATCAAGAAGATTTTCAATGCTATGGGTTGTGACCCCGCGTACAAGGCGAGGTTGGCATGCTATCGGTTTGAAGGCGATGTGCTAAATTGGTGGTTAGCGTTGATGCAGTCTGAGGGAGGTGACGATTGAGTTGCTGGTTTGACATGGGCCCAGTTCAAGGACAGGGTGATGGAGCAGTTCTTTCCCAAAGCTGAGCAAGACAAGCTCAAGAGGGAGTACCATGGGATCCGACAGAGAGCTGGGGAGAATAGCAACGAGTTTATGCAGCGCTTTCTTCGCTTAGCTGGTTTCCTTGGTGCAGCAGCAGGTACTCCTGAAGAGCAGGCACACCACTTTTGGTGGGCTCTTCGCACATCGGTCGCAAACAATCTGGTGTGTGCTACGTTCAACATTGTAGCACAAGTGGCCGATGCAGCACGTAAGCTGGAGATACTGCAGGAGAGAGATGAGTTCGGGGAAGCTGAGAGACCCGACAAGAGGTAAACATTCATATTCAAGCAGCGATCAATGCGTATTCTTTCCATATATGTCAATTATTCATCTCTTTAAAATGTATCTTCCAGGCAGAAAACTAGGGACCGGTCTCAACCGGCTACTCAGCAGCAGCCTCATCAGCCCAAGGGAAACGGTCAGACTAACGACCGTTCTGCTACGGAAAGGCGTGGCGATAATGATAATTACCGTAACAACGCTGGACACTCCAACAGCAGCAGGTCCTAATACTTACGCATTTTCCTATGGTTTCATGTTATAAGTCATATTCTGACACTTAGCAAAACTTCTACCAGGAACCATGGAAACGGTAGGGACCAGAACCAGAGAGGTTCACAGCCTAGCCATCCAGCTATCACTGGTATTCAATCTTACGATTATCCCATTGTCCTTTGTACCCTATTATCATGTCTTATGTAAAATGTTTTATCAGGTTCTCAGCCAGCCAGAGCACCTGCTGGAGGATATACTCATCCTCTTTGCTCTACTTGCCACCGTAGGCACCCAAGGCCATGTCGTCGTAACACTGACGCATGCTTCAAGTGTGGTCTTCCGGGCCATGTCATGAAGGATTACCGTAAGGGCGAGATGGAGGGCACATCGGGACATGCTGATTCCAAGCCGCCTCCTACCACCGGGCGTATCTACACGACATCTCGAGACCAGGCCAACAAGTCTACAGGTACCATCACTGGAATCTTGTATATGTATGGTCAAGCTGCGTGTGTTCTTTTCGATACGGGTGCTACTCACTCGGTCATTTCTACTGCTTATGCTAAGAACATTAGGATGCTCCTCATGCCACTAGAGAATAGGCTTACTATTTCCACGCCTTTGAGGGACTCTGTATTAATCACCCATGTATACAAGAGTCTTCCCTTAGAATTTGACGATAAGGTTCGACCTGTTGACGCACTTCCGCTGGACATGAATGACTTCGACATGATTTTGGGCATGGATTAAGCATCATGCTACCATAGACTGCCATTCATATCGAGTTATCTTCGGTGATGTTAATGCACCAGAGTACATTCATAACGGGTTCGTACCCGGACGGTCTGTACAAATCATATCTACCCTGCAAGCGCATGCACTACTGTCACATGGCTGCGAGGGTTATCTAGCTACGGTTCACGACATGGATGCTGAATCTCCATCAATTCAGGATCAACCAATAGTGTCGGAATTCCAAGATGTATTTCCAGAAGAACTTCCGGGCATACCACCTGCACGAGAAGTGGAATTCAATATCGAACTTATTCCAGGAGTTGAACCAATCTCCAAGGCTCCTTATCGCATGGCTCCCATAGAGCTGAAGGAGCTGAAGGATCAACTGCAAGAACTTCTAGAACGAGGTTTCATTCGACCGAGCGCATCTCCATGAGGCGCACCGGTCTTATTTGTTAAGAAGAAGGACGACAGTATGCGTCTTTGCATAGACTATCGCGAGCTCAACAAGATTACTATCCAGAATAGGTATCCACTGCCGCGTATAGACGATCTGTTTGACCAACTCCAAGGGGCCAAACAATTCTCCAAGATTGATCTTAGGTCAGGCTATCATCAGCTACGGGTTAAGGAGCAGCACATCGCCAAGACTCCTTTTCATACCCGCTATGGCCACTACGAGTTTGTAGTTATGCCATTCGGCCTGACAAATGCTCCAACAGTGTTCATGGACTTGATGAACAGAATCTTCCATGAATTTCTGGACAAGTTCGTCATTGTCTTCATCGATGACATCCTGATTTTCTCAAAGTCCAAGGAGGAACACGAAGACCATCTTCGTACAGTACTACAGATTCTTCGCCAGAAGCAGCTGTATGCTAAATTCTCCAAGTGTGAGTTCTGGTTAGACAAGGTGGCATTCTTAGGTCACATTGTATCAGCAGAAGGAATCACTATGGATCAAGCGAAGGTTGAGGCTATTACTAAGTGGCCGAGGCCGACATCAGCGACGGAAGTCCGTAGTTTCTTAGGCTTAGCTGGATATTACCGTAGGTTCGTGGATAACTTTTCCCGCTTAGCACTACCATTGACCAAACTGATGCGGAAAGGGGAGAAATTCGTCTGGACTAAAGAACGAGAGAAGAGCTTTGAAGACCTGAAGCAGAAGCTAGTATCTGCACCTATTCTTACTCTCCCATCTGGTACAGGTGGATTTCAAATCTACAGTGATGCATCGGGGAAGGGACTTGGTTGTGTTCTCATGCAACATGGGGAAGTGATCGCGTACGCTTCACGACAGCTTAAGCCTTAAGAAGAAAATTACCCTACGCATGACTTGGAACTTGCTGCAGTCGTGTTTGCATTGAAGATATGGAGGCACTACTTTATATGGAGAATCATGTGATATTTTTACGGACCACAAGATCTTGAAGTATATCTTCACTCAACGTGAATTAAACATGTGGCAGAGAAGATGGTTAGAGCTGTTGAAGGATTATGACATTAATCTACAGTATCATCCTGGAAAGGCAAATGTAGTAGCAGATGCTCTTAGCAGGAAGTCCGGAATGATCAACGGCATTAAAATTGAGGAGGAATCGTAAGAGACTTGGAGCGACTAGACATCGAGATCATGGTACGTGGACAACACGGTTATTGGGCTAATCTTAGAGTAGAACCCGAGTTACTCTCTAAGATCAAGGAAGCTCAGAAAGAGGATGGAGAATTCTGGGCGATAGTACAGAGTTTTGAGAAACAGACGGAATTCAGAGTAGATGCAGATGGTATCGTATGGCAGGGCACGAGACTTTGTGTTCCTGATGACCAAGAACTCCGGGAAGCCTTGTTAGCTGAATCTCATAGCTCCCCATTCTCTATACATCCTGGTTCGACTAAGATGTACCATGACATCAAGCAGTACTTTTGGTGGAGTAGTATGAAACAGGATGTGGCCACTTACGTCTCCAAATGTCTTACCTGCCAGTAGGTTAAGATCGAGCATCAGCGATCTGGCGGTCTCCTTCAACCGTTAGATATCCAGAGTGGAAGTGGGACAAAATCACCATGGATTTTGTTACTGGTCTTCCGCCTACCAAAAGGAAGCACGATGCAATTTGGGTTATCGTAGATCGACTTACCAAATCAGCTCATTTCTTATCGATCCGCAAGGAAGATCCGGTAAGTAAACTCGCCGATACGTATAGAAGAGAGATCACGAGACTCCACGGCGCTCCATCCAGCATCGTCTCCGACAGAGATCCTCGTTTCACTTCGCGATTTTGGAAAAGTCTGCAGAAAGCTTAGGGTACACAACTTAAGCTCAGCACGGCTTTTCATCCTCAAGCAGACGGACAGTCGGAGCGAACGATTCATACATTGGAAGACATGTTGAGGTCATGTGCGTTGGAATGGACGGGTGATTGGGACGATTACATTTATTTGGTGGAGTTTGCATACAACAACAGTTGGCACGCCAGTATCAAGTGTGCTCCTTTCGAGATGTTGTATGGCAGACAGTGTCGCGTCCCAATCTGCTGGGATCAGGTTGGCGAGCGAACACTTGATGGACCAGAAATCATAGAGATGATCTGTAGGATTGTAAATCTTGCTTATGTTTTTAGAGAGAGAAAGAGATAGAGAGATGGTGAGAACACACACACTTAGAGAGAGAAAGTGAAAGGAAAACACTTTTCTACTATGTGTAAAAATGAAGAACACACACCCTCTCCATCAAAGGAGAGGGTTTATATACCCAAGCCCTTGTCATGGGCTTGGGCTTACATTTGGGCCGGCCTACACATGTTGTAGGCTAGGCTTGTTCTTGTTTAATAAATAAAGAAAGTTAACTAAACTACGAGCTATTACATGGACTATTAATGGAGTGACCGATCCTTCTTAATACGTAAAACGTATTTCCAACAATCTCCCCCTAAGGGAGGTCACTCCAAACAAGGGCATTACCCAAGTTACAATAATTAAATAAACCTAGCATACTATGCTTGTCTTGAGCTCGTAGTCTTCGTCTTTCTTTTTCTTTTTCTTTTCTGGTGAACATGCTGATGTGATCTTTGATATCAATCTTTAGCATTAATATCTTGCCTTGATCTTGTGCATCCATCACTTGTGATCTTCGCCTCCTCGTGACGCCATGTCCCACATACTTATACCTTCGTAATTCTTGAAAGCTTCAGAGTTTGATACAGCGGAAGACTTAACTTTTAGGCTTTCTTGAATTAAATGAGATACTAAGTGCATAAAGTATAAGCATGCGGGGACGACTTCTTCTTGGATTCCGCAACGCCACCGTCTTCAAATGCCGCAACATAAGTAGACACGAACGAAATGGATTTGAACATTTCATTCTAAATCGGTAGCATTTTACCTCCGGTCGGTGAAGACCGTTGGACGATATTAGATATCGTACCCGTGACGGATAGTTTCAATTAAGTAACTTCCTGACAGGATTTCACGGGTAAACCCGTTCTCTTTATTCGACCGTCCAAAGCTGACTGCGAACAGAAAGAGTGAATCATTTGGATAATAATATCCGCATGATTTGAAGCCATCAATTCATGTTCCTGGAACAAGTGAAATTCTATTAAGAACCGCACCATCGTTGCTTTCCAGTTGTCACGAGCTTGATTCGTATAGAAATGATTGTAGAGTTTTACCACACTTTAGGAAAAGAGGGTAAATAGGGGTAAGTATTGAGCGATGATTTAGGAAAATCAACACTAATGACCCTTAATGAAATGAAAGTTCGTTTCCCAAGGAGGTATATGTGTGTGAAAAACTTGTTAAATGTTTGTGATTAATGATTGGTTTAGAAGGGGATGAGAAAAGAAAATGACGAAGACGTAAAAATAAAAAAAAAATCACTACTAGAAAGTTAAAACGTAGAACCTTAAAAACCACAAAAATAAAAAAAAATTCTAAAAATTACCAAAAATTTCCCAAAAATCAAAAATAATAAACTAAGAGTTTACCAATGATCAAAACTTTTTCAAACCCTTTAAATAATTAAATATTCAATTTTAAAATGCTAATTAAAGCCCTAAAAATCAAATAAATTATCAAAAAGCCCAAATAAAGATTTTTCAATTGGTGAACCTATAAAATGACCTAAAAAGATTAAAAAGTATTTTTAGAAATTTTAAAACTAATAAAAACTATTTAAAATGATTTAAAAACTATTAAAACTTAAAATAATTATAAAAATTAATCTAAAAGAGATAAAATTATTCTAAAAGTTGCTAAATTCCTATTTTAATGTATTAAACCTTAGAAAAATGTAAAAAGTTGGAAAAAGTGAATTTTAAAAAATAATAATAAAATAATAATAAAATAATATTAAAAATCCAAAAACTATAAAAAATTCTAAAAATTTGCAAACTAGTTTATTTTAACCTAAATAATCAGAAAATCAAAGTGAAATTACCAGAATACCCCTATTGGGCCCTCAAATGGGCCAAAACCAAAAACAGTCAACCAAATTGGGCTTTTGGGCCCAAAAAGTCAAACTTGGCCCAATTGACTTGGAAAAGCCCTATATGACTTAAAATTCAATTCTAAGAACAAAACTCTAAAGGCCCAAAAGCTGAATATGAGCTTATCACAGCTTATTTAACACTCAACTTATTCTTATTGGGCTTTTCAGCCCATTAAGCCAAAAGCTAATGCCATAAGCTCTAATTTGACACACAACCTTCTTTTGGTATGATTATGAGATCTGTAAAAAGAAATTTTGAAAAAGCTCACTCAATAAGACAGAAATAAGCAAAGTAAAAATTCACTAAAAGACAAAATAGTCGTTTTAGAGATTTTGGGCACCTCAGGACTTGATTCAACTTGCAAAAGCTTTCAAATGGATTCAATAAGCAAAATCAATCAACAAAAATCCAATAAGCACAACCAATAAGCCAGAATAAGCACAAATGAACTTATGTAAAAGTCAAAGGAGTTGGTTTTCTAGTCAAACCCTAAAGTCAAACACCCAAATGCTCCAGTATGAACAAATGGGTCAAAATATGCGCACCTATTACAAAAACAAAGTTTTTGCAGGTTGGAATAAGCTATTATAGCTTATTAATAAGCTGACACCAGTTTTACACTATCAGTGGCAACTAGCAGGGGAAAGGAGTTCCCACTGCTTTGACTATTTGACCAAGCTTATATGAGAGTTCTGGTTTGATTCAATTGGAAACAAAGGCACCCTTGTGATCAGTGAATCACAAGGAGTCAATAGCAACAATAAAATTATAAATTGGTTCACACAATAAGCCACAATAAGCCAAACAGTCACCAGATATGCACCAGATATGGAAATAAGCAGTTAAGCACTTAATAAGCAGATTTAGCCACAATAAGCCAACCAAACTTAAAAGGATGCATACACAAGCTATATAAACTAAGAATAAACACAAAGCAACAAGAATCAAACACTGAATCAAAGTAAATAACAAGATCAAAGCACTAGAAGTTACTGATGAACAATGAACATATGCAGAAACAAGTTTGCTGATATACTTGACACTTGATCCAATTTCAAGCCTCAAATCCTTCTTCCCTGATGTGATTAACTATGATTTAGCACTTGGTAGCCCTAGCCTAAGCTTAGATCTAGGTGTCCTCAAAATCCTAGCCAATTTTACCAAGTTTTGAATATTTTATAGCCAAACAATGAATCTATGTGATCAAACCCACAAAACCTGCAAACAGATGAACATATGCACCTAACAAACAGATAAAAACACTTGCAACCACAACACAAGCACTTAGCAAACCACAATCCCAATTCAAGCAGTAGACCCAAACACTCCTTAATCTACCACTTAACAAAGAAACTTGTGATTTTAACTAATAACCTACTGATTTTAATGATCAAAAACACTTAAACAATAGCAACTAACACAATCAAACACAAAAATCACCAGCACAAACACCAATACTCAAAATCAAAGCACCAAATCAAAAACAGTTATAAACATGAAATTTTTAGGGGAATCTTAACCAAGAGATTATACCGGCCTTCCACAACATCCTAGGAAGGCCAGCTATGCTCCTTGGACCTTGTTCAACAACTAGAACAAGACCAAGGTACTTCAACAAAGATGATCAAAGCCTGTTGATGTTCAAAGCAGAACAAGGCTTTGATTATGATATGTCTTCAACACAAGCAACAAACAAACTCAACCAAAGGCTTAGAATCCTTCTCAGGCTTGGTGTCAACAAGCTTGAAAGAACTCAAGGCTTAAGGCTAAGGGTTAGTACACAAATATAAGCCAAATTCAGAAACAAGGACTTCAAGGCTTTTGAACCTTGAAAACCTTTCAAACCTAGACGTGCCTTAACCACAAGGTTAAGGAAGGTCTAATCAAACAAATGGAACTCAGAATTAGGCTACTCAAACACCAAACTTTTAATTAAATCAAAAAGAGATTTCAAAATTTCAGAAACTCAAATTTTATTTAAGCTTAAAAAGGAATTACAAAGATAATAGCCTAAAACTGGAACAAAGGGACTCTCACATGTTGAGGTCTCCTTTTATAGGCAAATGCCTGGCTAAACACTATTCACAAACCCTAGCAACTGAAATTCCTATTCTATCCTTGCAGAATCTTCTAGGTGTGTTCCCAGCTGTTTTGGTTGAATCCTGGGCGTTTGTTGAGTGCTTAGGGACCAAGTATTGATTTGCAGCCCTTGATTTTGCCAAGTAAGGATCAAATGCCAGGTGTCGTATTGTGAGTGGGGATGGGGGAATCATTCTGGTAGTGGGATTTGAGGTTCAAGGTGTGGGATGTGATTGAGGTGATGTGAATCACACGTGGGTTGAGTCAATTTTGATTTCCCCTTTGTTTTACTCCTTTTTGATCGTGGGTAAAAACTTGTTCTTGCCTGGTAAAAATCCAAACAGTAAGTGTTTGGCGCATTTTTAGGAATTTGAAGTTTGGAATTGGCAGTTTAGGTCCTTGAGTTTTGGAAAAGAGTGAATAGCAAGTTTATTTTGCAAACAAAACGTGTTCCTTTGTTATACAACTTTCACCACTTGGCAGTTTTGGCACAAACTTTCCAAAAAGTGTTTCAAGGGTTATTTTTGACACTTTTGCATATTTCAAGGGCTGATTTTGGACAATGTTGATCTTCAAAGGTCTTCAATGTATCTTTAACTTCATGAGGTATCATTGTTGGCAATTTGGATTTGTTGAGGGACTAATCTTGCCATTTCTTCAAAGTTGAAGGACCTTTTGTGTAATTTTGACAAACTTTAGGAACCAAACTTGTAATTATTAATATACAAGGGTTTTAAGTGTCATTTCTTCAATAAATGAGGATCAAACTTGCACATCTTTAAGTCTTCAAGGATAAATGTTGAATATTCCATGATTTAGGGCCCGGTTCTTTGTACGGCTTCGTTTCTCGTGTCCGTTTTTCCTTGTATCTTGTGATCTTTTGTCTTTTTCACGATATCTATACCTAAAATACACAAGTAAACAAACACAAGCATATATATGGTATTTTATGACATTTTTATGCATTTAAAGCCCGAAAAGAATGATGAGATCATGTATAAATGCCATCTCATCACTCCCCCATACTAAGCCATTGTCGTGCCCTCACGCAATGCTAGAATAAAGTATCTAAGCATCACCAAAGTTCAATTTTATTAACCTTTATTGAAGAGTAAAAGACTTGCAACATACTACGAAGATGTGTAAAGACATAATGTATGATTTTCATCACAAAAAGTGACTTTTAGGGTCAAAGAATAGAAACAAGTAAATGTCCCTTAGAGTAAACTTCGTCATCCTTGATTGTCATACATTCCCTGCTAAGTGCAAAAACGAGATCATTGTTGGTACAAGTCACAATGCTAACACTACTCATACGTCCAAATTGTGTAATACTTTTTCTCCCCGCAATCCTAGTTATTATAAAAGGAAATGGGTTACTAGCATTTTTTATCTATTTGTCATGGATCACAAGTGATTCATATTGACTTATTTGAGTAGTTATTAGTCCGAAAGCAAAGTAGCACGATTTGATCAATAGTTAGTCGAAGGACAAAATATTTTAAAACGGCTTCTCGTGTATCTCCTTAAGTTCATATCTTGGCATAACTCGTTTCACGATTTCAGACCTTTCTCGGACCGATATTTGGCATGTACTTCATACTTCAAATCTTGGGAAGACGTTCTCGAAATTATGGTCTTCTCTTCATATATTTGGAATTTCTTCACTTGACGTTTTTAGAGATTCTTCATATTGGACCACGACTTCATCATTTTTCTTCAATCTTTACTTTGGATTTTGATATACAACGATCCGCCTCCTTTTCGGACTTGGATATATTTATCCTCATACCTTGTTAGGGTCTTTTTGGATAGACTTTCTCCATGATCTTTAGGGGAGTAATTGCTTTTCGTCGTGTGTCTCGATCCTTCATATTGATTTAGGAATAATGATACTTCACATCATCTTGGGATCTTTAGCAAAAATAGAGCTCCTCATGCCTTGTTAGGGCCTTTTTGGATAATCGCCAATCTTCGCGTCCCGCTTCAATAAGTTATGCCTTGGCTATGAACTCTATTCAACCCCGAGCAACTTTTAAACGATCTTGCGCTAGAGGCTAAATAACCTTTCAAATCGTACGACCTTACTTATTGCAATTATGATTTATTCCTAATGCATTGATCTTATGGGAAGAAAAAGCCACAATTAAAAACATATGAGTTTTTGAAAGAACACTTTCATGTTCTACGTTTAGCATGATCACTTGTCTAACTCTATCATTTCTCGTTCTTCACTATATAAAGACCTCTAATTAAAGAGACTCGTGAATACTTAGCTATGCAAGTCAAAATTAAGCCAAATTTGGATTAGCTTTGATTAAGACTATATCAAATCAAAGTTTTGGGTTTTCAAGCCACCTATAGGATCTTGCACTTTCTTGGACTTTTTCAAGTTTAGAGAATGCGTTTTAAAGTTCCCTTGATAAGTGACTTTCTAGGATCATTTATAGGAACTTGCGAAAAGTTCTCGTTCTTAACCCGAAAGAGTTAAGACTTTCGCGTTTTAAAGCTCCCTATATAAAAGTCTAGCAAAACTTGAATTGAGCGGGTTAAGGAATGTAGATGGCTCCAAATGCCCATCAAGTCAAAAATTAACTCTTATTCTACCCAGCGGAAAATATACATTCGTGTCTTAAAAACACTTATGAAAACTTAAGAAAAATTTAAAATTTGGCCATTTTTAGCCTTATTAGCAGAACATTGAAAGTTGGAAAGCGTGAGGGCGTAGCAAAGCAAGTACCTATTCACCCCCCCATACTAAAAGTAAACATTGTCCTCAATGTTTTGAGTCTAAAGGTGGAGCACCCCCATACTAGAGACGAAGAGTCGAATGCTTAGGATCTAGCATGGAAAGGGTGATCAACAATATATCTAAAGCCGTTTATTAAGTATGCTAAAAGATAATTGTTAGAACAATAAAGGATATGTCATGGATTCGTGAAAAACTTCTTCAAACGAACGATGGAGGCTCACGTAAATGAACACGAGAGTCTTCAATCGTAGATGATGATGATCTAGATAACACAATCACAAACAACCACGAGACAACGAGTTGAAAGGGTACAAGTCCCCTTATTAGTGAATAGTGAGCATAAAGATAAGCATGGGATCTCCCCCACGAGGCACCTCGTTTTTGATTACCGAGTCATGAGCTCGACTCGATCCCCTCAATGCTAATTATCATTGGGGAAGGTGACTTGGTCGAGGGCAACCATTGAAGGAATTTCCCCACCAAAGTAGTGCTTAAGCCTATGTCCATTCACCTTGAACTTAGGACCATCATCTTGAGCTAGCTCAATGGTCCCATACGGAAACAATTGTGTAATGGTGAACGGACCCGACCAACGAGATTTCAATTTACCGGAAAATATCTTAAGACGAGAGTTAAAAAGCAACACTTGATCACCAACGTTAAAAACCCGGTTTTTAATCTTTGAATCATGAAACTTTTTAGTCTTTTCTTTAAAAATTAATGAATTTTCATAAGCATTATCTCTTAATTCATCCAATTCATTCAATTGTATTTTCCGGTGATCTCCCGCGGTCTTCAAGTCAAAGTTTGCATGCTTAAGGGCCCAATATGCCTTGTGCTCCAACTCAATGGGCAAATGACAATTCTTCCCATAGACTAACTTATAAGGAGTGCAACCGATAGGCGTCTTATAAGCGGTCCTAAAGGCCCATAAAGCGTCATCAAGATTGTCGGACCATGAAGCACGGTTTTCTCCAATTGACCTCTCTAAAATCCTCTTTAAAGCTCGGTTCGAAACCTCGACTTGCCCACTCGTTTGCGGGTGATAAGCCGTAGAAAGACGATGAGTAACTCCATATTTCTTTAGAACCTTTTCGAATTGGTCATTACAAAAATGGGTTCCACGATCGCTTATAATAGCACGAGGGGTTCCGAACCGAGAGAATAGTTGCTTCAAAAACTTCACTACCACACGAGCATCATTAGTAGGCAAAGCCTTAGCTTCCACCCACTTAGAAAGGTAGTCCACCGCGACGAGGATATATTTGTTGCCATGAGACGATGGGAACAGCCCCATAAAGTCTATTCCCCATATGTCGAAAATCTCACATACTTGAATTATGTTTTGCGGCATTTCATCACGTTGAGACGATTTTCCTTGACGTTGGCATGAATCACACGACTTCACAAGTGCGTGTGCATCACGATAGATAGAAGGCCAAAAGAAACCGGCATCGAACACTTTCTTAGCCGTGAGATTAGCACCGTGGTGACCACTCGTGGGTCCCTCGTGACAAGCTCTAAGGATATTAGAAGCTTCGGCACCAAAAACACAACGTCGAACGAGTTGATCCGCACAAACCCGAAAGAGATAAGGGTCGTCCCAAAAATAGAACTTGACGTCACGAAAGAATTTTCGTTTTTGTTGTGTCGTCATACCCTTGATTATGAAATTGCCCGCATGGTAATTTGCAATGTCTGCAAACCATGGGGTGGTGTCTTTAGAATTCACTACACCGAGAGTCTCAAGAGGAAATGTTTCGGTAATTTCCTTGTTCTCGAAAACATCTTTGTGAGGATCTTCTAGACGAGAGAGATGATCGGCCGCTAGATTCTCGGCTCCTTTTTTGTCAAGCACGGTGACATCAAATTCTTGGAGGAGGAGCATCCAACGAAGTAATCTCGGCTTAGCATCTTGCTTAGCTAAGAGATACTTGATAGCCGAATGGTCGGTATACACGATGCTTTTAGTCAAGACGAGATAAGGTCAGAATTTCTCGAAAGAATAGACCACGGCAAGGAATTCCTTTTCCGTTGTGGTGTACTTTAATTGAGCCTCGGTCATCGTCTTACTAGCATAGTGGATAGGACGAAAAAGTTTGTCATAACGTTGCCCTAAGACGGCCCCTATAGCATAATCACTTGCATCGCACATGATTTCAAAGGGTAATTCCCAATTAGGAGCAACAAGAATGGGAGCTTCGGTAAGTTTCCTTTTGAGAGTTTCGAAAGACTTAACACAATCCTCATTGAAGTTAAAAGGAGCATCCTTCTCGAGAAGGTGTGTCATAGGTCTAGAGATTTTCGAAAATTCCTTGATGAAACGACGATAAAAGCCCGCGTGGCCTAGGAAACTCCTAACTCCCTTAACGGTTTTGGGATGAGGTAATTTGGCGATTACGTCTACCTTAGCTTTATCGACCTCAATCCCCGCCTTCGACACCTTATGTCCTAAGATGATCCCTTGTTTACACATAAAATGACATTTTTCCTAATTAAGCACAAGATTGGTTTCTTCACAACGTTTCAACATTTGTTCGAGATTAGATAAACATGACGTGAACGAATTACCAAACACCGAGAAGTCATCCATAAATACTTCCATCGACTTCTCGATCATGTCGTGAAAAATCGCCATCATACACCGTTGAAACGTACCGGGTGCATTACAAAGTCCGAAAGGCATCCTACGATAAGCGAACGTTCCATAAGGACACGTAAACGTAGTCTTCTCTTGATCACGAGGGTCGATAGGGATTTGAAAGTAACCGGAAAAACCATCTAAAAAGCAATAGAATTAATTTCCCGCAAGTCGCTCCAACATTTGATCCATGAAGGGAAAAGGAAAGTGGTCTTTACGAGTGGCGTCATTTAACTTTCGGTAGTCAATACACACCCTCCAACCGGTCACAACACGAGTGGGAATTAACTCGTTGTTTTCATTAGGCAAAACGGTCATTCCTCCCTTTTTAGGGACACAATGGATTGGGCTCACCCATGGGCTATCGAATATAGGATAAATCATTCCCGCGTCAAGGAGTTTAAGGACCTCCTTTTTAATGACATCGTGAATTTTGGGATTCACCCTTCTTTGACTTTGAATTGTGGGTTTGTAGTCCTCCTCCATTAAAATCTTGTGAGTACAAAATTTGGGGTCAATACCCTTAATGTCGGATATTTTCCACGCAATTGCCCCTTTATGAGCCTTAAGAACTTTCAAGAGCTCGGTTTTTCATTATTAGCAAGATCTTTTGCAATAATAACCGGCAACTTGTCATCACCTTCCAAGAATGCGTATTCAAGGTGAGAAGGAAGATCTTTCAATTCAAGGATAGGTGGTTCCTCGATTGAAGATTTTGGTTCAACACTCATAACTTCCATCGGCGAACGAAATGGTGGAATAGAAGTATCATCACTAATCAACACCTCATCTTCATTGTCGATTTCATTTGAAGTGAGATCGCCTCCTTGGAATGGAGTGAGATTTGGTGTAGAATTAGCAAGAATCGGATCCAAAATAGTGGGATTGCCACTTGACGAGCTATCGGAAAAACCTAACACTTCTTGTGAAAACTCATCGCAAACCACATCAACGATGTCAATGTGATTGATGGTAGCGATTGCATAAACATGAGATTGTTTTGAGTTTTGAGTAGCGTTTATAACAAGTTCCTCTTCGTTGAATCTCAAAGTGATAGTTCTCGCATGAACATCGATAAGTGATCTCGAAGTATCTAAAAATGAACGACCTAAAATTAGAGGAACTTGAGGATCCGCGGGGATGTCAACTACTATAAAATCAACGGGATAGTAGGACTTCCCCACTTTCACGAAAACATCTTCGGCTACTCCACATGCCGTAATCGTAGAATGATCGGCCATCTCGATGGACATGTTTGAAGGAATGAGATCCGGAAGCGAAAGCGATTTCCAAATGGAAAATAGCATTAAATTAATGCTCGCACCAAGATCGGCCAAGGCGAGGCATTCTTTCATATCTTGTATGTCACAAGGAATGAGAAACTTTCCGGGATCACCAACTTTTTCCGGTATGCGGTTAAGATAAACCGAAGAACAATTAGCAAGCTTTGAAAGCTTTTCCTTATCGCTCATCATACTTTTAAAAGTGGAAGCGAAACGAGGCATATACAACAACGCGTCGGCTAAACTCACATCAAAATGCACTTGTTGAAACATTTTTATAAAAAGCTCGATTTGTTGTTTGTTACGTTCTTGCAATTTCTCTTTGTTTCGTCTCGAAGGGTAGGGTAAAGGTGGTGTGGGTTGGACATTAGGCAACGGCCTTGGAAACTCGGGTTCCACAATTGGTATTGGTTCAACCGTAGGTGTGGTATGAGCGGTACTTCGTGGGATTGTAATGTGCTCCTTTTCGACCATCACCTCGGGTTCTTTCTCGATTTCCTTCTCCGTAGAAGTACTTGGACGAGAGATTGGTTCCTTGAAAGTTTTATCACTTCGTGTAGTAATAACCTTCATTTCTCCCTTCGGGTTTGCAATGGTATCACTAGGAAGACCACCCAAGGAAGAGGGTTTACACATGATTGCTTCAAACATCTTAGCCATTCGGTCCTCAAATTTTGATTGCCTAGCATCCGCTTTTAATAACTCTTGCTTAATCTCATGTTGTCCTAATTCCATCTTTTGTTGGTTTTGTTGAAGACGTTGGACATTTCCTTCCATTTTGTTTGCATGAGTTTTTAGTTCATTAGCAAGTTCATTTTTTAGCTCGTTTTTCAACTCGGATCTTAAGCTAATCATCTCATGTTGCATGTTATCAAATTTAGCATCATTTGCTTTAGCATAATCCAAAAATTCTCTTTGCAAATTTTTAGTGTGAGCATTTTGAAAACCTTGTGTAGTGTTTTGAAAATCACGGTTTTGGTTTTGATTAGAAATTTGTCCATTCCCATTTTGATAATTCCCCTTGTTGTAGTTACGTGTGTTGCCTTGGTAATTACCTTGGTTGTTGTTTCGATAATTGTTAACATTTTGATTTGGTGGAGCTTGATTTGGGCGGGAACCTTGACCGTTTTGGTTGTAAGTTCCCGTTGCTACATAAGCACTCGAAGTGTTACCATCCGCGGTAATGCACTCGGAAAGATCATGGGCTCCACCACAAGATAAACAACTCTTAGCAACCGCTTTAACCGAAGCGGAATTGGAAGCTTCTTGAGCCTTCCAATGGGACATTAGATTAGCAAATCTATCAAAAAACCGATTTTCCTCATTAGCTTCATCATGTAAGGCATTAATGCTACGAGACGATTGTGACGATGATGACGAACCCAAATTGGCAACACTCGGTGTGCTACGAGGGCTATAAACTTTAGATCTATTCTCGATGATTTGTAAAGCCTCATTTGTCGTCTTGCACAAAAAATTACCACCCGCGGCGGCACTCAAATAATCTCGTTCATGATCATTAAGCCCATTATAAAAAGTGTCAATTTGATGCAATTCCGTAAAATCATGGTGTGGACATTCATGTAACATTTCTTTAAATCGTTCCCATGCCATTGAAAAACTTTCATTATTTCTTTGCACAAATCGTGAAATCTCATTTTTCAAGTGTGTTGTTTTAGACGGTGGAAAAAACTTGTTCACAAACTTAGAAACGAGATCGGCCCATGTCAAAATCGAATTTCGCGGTTCTTTCTCGAGCCAAATTTTTGCGGGTCCATCCAAGGAGTATGGAAACAACATCATCTTAATGGCGTCATGTGGAACATCCTTAAACTTGCTAGTGGCGGTGAGACGGTTAAAATTCCTAATATGGTAATGCGGGTTGTCTTTCTCGTGACCTCTAAACTTATTTGCTTGCAACATCGACATTAAACCCGTCTTAATCTCGAAATTCTCCGCAAGGATGGCGGGAATCACAATAGCCTCTCCAAAACCCTCGGTGGGTGCTTGTAGCAACTCCATCATAGTACGATTAGCCATGACGACTTCTTGTTCTACAATAGGTTCAACAATTGGAGGTTCTTCTACAATCAACGTCTCTTGATTGGCTTACTTTTGAAGTCGTTTACGAGCTCGTTTTGCTTGATTACGAGTGATCATAAACTTCACGAAGAATGGGAGGTGAGCAAAGAAGATTCTTTTTGGGTGTTTTGTGAATTTTCAATTTTTTTTTTAATTTTTTTTTTGTGTTTTTGATGATATTAATTTTTTTTTTTGGATTTTGGTGTATCTTCGTAGACAACAATCTACAAAATCTCTCCTCGAATCAAACTCTTGATTAAAGAAGCCTCAAAGGAATGAAAACGATCACGTGGAGTGAACGCCTTCGAATGACTTTAGAACTTTGGTGAATACCAAATTGTTCAAGAGGGTTTAATCACAAAGAAACCAAGCAAATATACTATACGTAATAATACTTTGGGCGGCAAAACCCTCGATTAGCCTTCAATCTCAAAATACTCACAAGCAAGCGGGGAAACGAGGCGGCGCGAAGCACTTAAGAGCCTTTTTCCTTCCCACCTTATAGTTTGTATCTTTCAAAATCGAGCTTCACGAAAGTATTTATCTATTTTTGCCTTTTTCTTTTTGTTTGAGATTCGAATACAATAATTGAGTGATGAAATCCCAATTAAGGTTGTGTTTTCACACTTTTGGAGATATTGTGAATTTATTGTGATACTTAATACAATATAGTAATAATATTTGTACAAGAAAACCCAAGAAAACCGATAATACGTATTAGTAGAGTTCTACTAATACAAATACTATTTGGTTAATATTAAAAACAACAATGCAAATTAATCACGACACACCTCCCCGGCTGCGGCGCCAAAATGATTGTAGAGTTTTACCACACTTTAGGAAAAGAGGGTAAATAGGGGTAAGTATTGAGCGATGATTTAGGAAAATCAACACTAATGACCCTTAATGAAATGAAAGTTCGTTTCCCAAGGAGGTATATGTGTGTGAAAAACTTGTTAAATGTTTGTGATTAATGATTGGTTTAGAAGGGGATGAGAAAAGAAAATGACGAAGACGTAAAAATAAAAAAAAAATCACTACTAGAAAGTTAAAACGTAGAACCTTAAAAACCACAAAAATAAAAATAAATTCTAAAAATTACCAAAAATTTACCAAAAATCAAAAATAATAAACTAAGAGTTTACCAATGATCAAAACTTTTTCAAACCCTTTAAATAATTAAATATTCAATTTTTAAATTCTAATTAAAGCCCTAAAAATCAAATAAAGTATCAAAAAGCCCAAATAAAGATTTTTCAATTGGTGAACCTCTAAAGTGACCTAAAAAGATTAAAAACTATTTTTAGAAATTTTAAAACTAATAAAAACTATTTAAAATGATTTAAAAACTATTAAAACTTAAAATAATTATAAAAATTAATCTAAAAGAGATAAAATTATTCTAAAAGTTGCTAAATTCCTATTTTAATGTATTAAACCTTAGAAAAATGTAAAAAGTTGGAAAAAGTGAATTTTAAAAAATGACAATAAAATAATATTAAAATAATATTAAAAATCCAAAAATTATGAAAATTCTAAAAACTTGCAAACTAGTTTATTTTAACCTAAATAATCAGAAAATCAAAGTGAAATTACCAGAATACCCCTATTGGGCCCTCAAATGGGCCAAAACCAAAAACAGTCAACCAAATTGGGCTTTTGGGCCCAAAAAGTCAAACTTGGCCCAATTGACTTGGAAAAGCCCTATCTGACTTAAAATTTAATTCTAAGAACAAAACTCTAAAGGCCCAAAAGCTGAATATGAGCTTATCACAGCTTATTTAACACTCAGCTTATTCTTATTGGGCTTTTCAGCCCATTAAGCCATAAGCTAATGCCATAAGCTCTAATTTGACACACAACCTTCTTTTAGTATGCTTATGAGATCTGTAAAAAGAAATTTTGAAAAAGCTCACTCAATAAGCCAGAAATAAGCAAAGTAAAAATTCACTAAAAGACAAAATAGTCATTTTAGAGATTTAGGGCACCTCAGGACTTGATTCAACTTGCAAAAGCTTTCAAATAGACTCAATAAGCAAAATCAATCAACAAAAATCCAATAAGCACAACCAATAAGCCAGAATAAGCACAAATGAACTTATGTAAAAGTCAAAGGACTTGGTTTTCTAGTCAAACCCTAAAGTCAAACACCCAAATGCTCCAGTATGAACAAATGGGTCAAAATATGAGCACCTATTACAAAAACAAAGTTGTTGCAGGTTGGAATAAGCTGTTATAGCTTATTGATAAGCTGACACCAGTTTTACATTATCAGTGGCAACTAGTAGGGGAAAGGAGTTCCCACTGCTTTGACTATTTGACCAAGCTTATATGAGAGTTCTGGTTTGATTCAATTGGAAACAAAGGCACCCTTGTGATCAGTGAATCACAAGGAGTCAATAGCAACAATAAAATCATAAATTGGTTCACACAATAAGCCACAATAAGCCAAACAGTCACCAGATATGCACCAGATATGGAAATAAGCAGTTAAGCACTTAATAAGCAGTTTTAGCCACAATAAGCCAACCAAACTTAACAGGATGCATACACAAGCTATATAAACTAAGAATAAACACAAAGCAACAAGAATCAAACACTGAATCAAAGTAAATAACAAGATCAAAGCACTAGAAGTTACTGATGAACAATGAACATATGCAGAAACAAGTTTGCTGATATACTTGACACTTGATCCAATTTCAAGCCTCAAATCCTTCTTCACTGATGTGATTAACTATGATTTAGCACTTGGTAGCCCTAGCCTAAGCTTAGATCTAGGTGTCCTCAAAATCCTAGCCAATTTTACCAAGTTTTGAAGATTTTATAGCCAAACAATGAATCTATGTGATCAAACCCACAAAACCTGCAAACAGATGAACATATGCACCTAACAAACAGATAAAAACACTTGCAACCACAACACAAGCACTTAGCAAACCACAATCCCAATTCAAGCAGTAGACCCAAACACTCCTTAATCTACCACTTAACAAAGAAACTTGTGATTTTAACTAATAACCTACTGATTTTAATGATCAAAAACACTTAAAGAATAGCAACTAACACAATCAAACACAAAAATCACCAGCACAAACACCAATACTCAAAATCAAAGCACCAAATCAAAAACAGTTATAAACATGAAATTTTTAGGGGAATCTTAACCAAGAGATTATACCGGCCTTCCACAACATCCTAGGAAGGCCAGCTATGCTCCTTGGACCTTGTTCAACAACTAGAACAAGACCAAGGTACTTCAACAAAGATGATCAAAGCCTGCTGATGTTCAAAGCAGAACAAGGCTTTGATTATGATATGTCTTCAACACAAGCAACAAACAAACTCAACCAAAGGCTTAGAATCCTTCTCAGGATTGGTGTCAACAAGCTTGAAAGAACTCAAGGCTTAAGGCTAAGGGTTAGTACACAAATATAAGCCAAATTCAGAAACAAGGACTTCAAGGCTTTTGAACCTTGAAAACCTTTCAAACCTAGACTTGCCTTAACCACAAGGTTAAGGAAGGTCTAATCAAACAAACGGAACTCAGAATTAGGCTACTCAAACACCAAACTTTTAATTAAATCAAAAAGAGATTTCAAAATTTCAGAAATTCAAATTTTATTTAAGCTTAAAAAGGAATTACAAAGATAATAGCCTAAAACTGGAACAAAGGGACTCTCACATGTTGAGGTCTCCTTTTATAGGCAAATGCCTGGCTAAACACTATTCACAAACCCTAGCAAATGAAATTCCTATTCTATCCTTGCAGAATCTTCTAGGTGTGTTCCCAGCTGTTTTGGTTGAATCCTGGGCGTTTGTTGAGTGCTTAGGGACCAAGTATTGATTTGCAGCCCTTGATTTTGCCAAGTAAGGATCAAATGCCAGGTGTCGTATTGTGAGTGGGGATGGGGGAATCATTCTGGTAGTGGGATTTGAGGTTTAAGGTGTGGGATGTGATTGAGGTGATGTGAATCACACGTGGGTTGAGTCAATTTTGATTTCCCCTTTGTTTTATTCCTTTTTGATCCTGGGTAAAAACTTGTTCTTGCCTGGTAAAAATCCAAACAGTAAGTGTTTGGCGCATTTTTAGGAATTTGAAGTTTGGAATTGCAGTTTAGGTCCTTGAGTTTTGGAAAAGAGTGAATAGCAAGTTTATTTTGCAAACAAAACGTGTTCCTTTGTTATACAACTTTCACCACTTGGCAGTTTTGGCATAAACTTTCCAAAAAGTGTTTCAAGGGTTATTTTTGACACTTTTGCATATTTCAAGGGCTGATTTTGGACAATGTTGATCTTCAAAGGTCTTCAATGTATCTTTAACTTCATGAGGGATCATTGTTGGCAATTTGGATTTGTTGAGGGACTAATCTTGCCATTTCTTCAAACTTGAAGGACCTTTTGTGTAATTTTGACAAACTTAAGGGACCAAACTTGTAATTATTAATATACAAGGGTTTTAAGAGTCATTTCTTCAATAAATGAGGATCAAACTTGCACATCTTTAAGTCTTCAAGGATAAATGTTGAATATTCCATGATTTAGGGCCCGGTTCTTTGTACGGCTTCGTTTCTCGTGTCCGTTTTTCCTTGTATCTTGTGATCTTTTGTCTTTTTCATGATATCCATACCTAAAATACACAAGTAAACAAACACAAGCATATATATGGTATTTTATGACATTTTTATGCATTTAAAGCCCGAAAAGAATGATGAGATCATGTATAAATGCCATCTCATCAAGAATCTTGCAAGTTACCTACCAAGTGCTGTTTGAGGTTAACACTAGAAGGATTTCCACTCATCACCGTGAACACTAAGGTATCACTCTAAGTGTTCTGGCAAGATCATTAAGATATTGCGTAGAGGCCTGGAACGTGTTTAAATTCAGTTAAGAATTAAACAGCTGTTGCTTTCCAGTTATCACAAGTTTGATTCATAAAGAATCACACAAGTCACCTACCATGAGCTTTTTGATATTCGCTCAAGAAGGATTTCCATCTTCATTGTAAATACTTTCGTATTACTCGGATGTTCAGGCAAGATCATGAAGATTTTACGTAGGACTCTTAAAATCTTTCTTACTTTTCACAGTGTGTGAAGAAGCAAGGAAATATGAAAGTGTGTCCTAACGAGATATTTGATGATCTCAAATGGCTCTAGACTCGATCGTGCATTTTGGATTTTAGTGATCGGAGGCTGGAGAGGAGTGCCACCTTTTCAATACCAATTTATTCGGAGTGAATAAATCGATAGATAACGTGTTGTCTCCGTGTGATTAAAACAAATACCTTTTGAGAGATATCTGAGTTAGCTGGGATGGGTTGTGCATTGCATCACTGGGTCCATGATGTCTGTCTTCAATATCGAGAATCATCAAAATGATCTCAATAGCATATGTATTGACCCGGTTTCTGCCTAAAGTTGTAAGGAGGGCTTCTTTCTTTACACCCTTTATCTTTACAATTCTTTTTCATTCTTCAACCCCTTCAATGATTACCAATACGTCATCACTAGCACCTTGTTGTGATTGTTTCAGTGCTAACTTAAGTACTTGGTCGGCATTCAGCTACGTTCACAATCTTTCTCCAACTTTCCTAAGGACTACTATTTCTAGCTATGGAATGTCCTTGGGAAGATTCCTCCGGTTCTGGAAGAATCATAGGACTTAACCTATCTTACCATCCTTATGTCACCACAATCTTTATCGTCGTGAAATAAATGGGTTTTGGGTAAGTATATGTCACCATGAAAATCCATTTTGATATAGCAAATCCATTTTGTTCCCCCTTAACATATGCCATGATATTCGAAAACATTTCGCACATGTCGGGATGAGCCAGCACATTAAGTCAAACCATTTGTGATAATATCCCATATTAAATCACATTTTCTCCCCCATATTAAAAATATTAACCCAATCGATGTTTTTAATATCAATTGATTTAATGAAGTTTTATCAAAGGTTTTGGGAAGAAAAATGCAAGTCCATTTTATCTTCATGATACCAAATGTATGAGATATGGTATCGAATTGTAGCATGATCACATATTCACCATATTAAAAAGAATTGACAAGGTTGGACCTGATTGATGAGAACATCATATGATAAGATCAAATTGTTCTTGTCAACATATGTTGGTCGCCTCGTCACTTCTGAAGTCATCTCTTGACACCACATGTACGAGTGGTATTGTTGTCTTGACACCAACTTGTGAACTTGGCACGTTCAGCATCAAAGATTCTGAATGCTAGACAATTGCTCCCCCTCAATTGTTGACCCGTGTTCTATCAAAAGAGCTGTAGTCGTCGGTTGAGTAGTCGCATCGTCGAGTATGTAGATACCAATTGTAGATAGCATGGTTGTAGAGATGATAGCTTCATAAAAACAAGACTTCTCTTGTTTTAACAAATAAATGCACTGAGGCGTACATAGATTTGTGTTAGACCAAGTTATAAAGTAAACTTGATCCCTTACAAGGTTTTAAAGTAAACATTGCCCGAGAAAATTAATTCCCGTTGTTAGCCAAAGCTTTCATAAGAAATACCTGACTTTAATGTGAAAACCGGGTTGCAGTCTGAAATAACTACAAGCCATTTAGGCATGTTTTATGAAATATTTACAACTTTTGTACGAACTCTATTTATGGCGCCGTGTCAATATTAATCAACATTTCTAAGGCCGTAAATATTATCGTACCAAAAGACATGCCTTTGAAAAATAAAGTAAAAAATATTTTTGGATTTTTCTAGATTTTTCAATTTTTATGGTTTTTATATGGTTTTATATTTTTGTATTTTGATTTTGTGGATAAAAATATAAACAATATATACAGATGATCACCAAGTATACGGAGAATAGTTTACCATCACTATTATTTCGCTTCATCTGCCAGTTCCTTTAGAGTCTCAGGCGAGAAGGTTCTCATTCCTAGCTTGTCGGCCAAAAACTTAATTCGAGCGCGATCTAAAGCCTTCGTGAAAATATCCGCCAATTGATACTCAGATCGGACAAAGTAAAGCTCGATTACTCCATTTTCCACTTGCTCCTTGATGAAGTGGTAGCGAATGTCAATATGCTTCGACCGGGAGAATTGAACGTTGTTGCAGCATAAGGCAATTGCACTTTTGTTGTCGCAGTACATCAGAATTTTGTTGAAACCTAGACCATAGTCGGTTAATTGCGATCTCATCCAAAGAATTTGGGCACAGCAACTGGACATAGCTATGTATTCTGCTTCCGTACTTGAAATTGCAGCACTTTTCTGCCTTTTCGATGCCCAACTGATTAGTCGATCTCCTAGTAGTTGCAAAGTTCCACTCGTGCTACGCCTTGTATCTTGACAACCCGCGTGATCCGCATCTGCATATGCCATTAGTGCAATAGAAGAGTCCTTCGAATACCAAAGTCCACGATTAATGGTTCCTTTAAGATATCGAAAGATCCTTTTAACAGTAGCTAAGTGTAACTCAGTAGGCCTAGTTTGATACCTGGCACACATACATATAGCAAACTGAAGATCAGGTCGACTGGCTATGATATACAGAAGAGTACCAATCATTCCACGATACAATGTCGGATCAACGGCAACTCCATGTGGATCTGCATCAAGCTTAGTTCGTTCCACCATTGGAGTATCCACGGGGTCGCAAGACTCCATCTTATACTTCTTAAGCGATTCAAGGGCATACTTGGATTGATTGATAAAGATGCCTCTGGGACTCTGAGATATCTGAAGACCTAAGAAGAATGATACCTTGCCCATCATTGACATCTTAAACTTGGAAGACATGAGTGTCCCAAACTCGTCGGATAAAGTTTGGGTCGAGGCTACAAATATAATATCATCAACATATATTTGTACCATAATCATATCTTTACCTCGTTTCTGAATGAACAGCGTGGGATCCACCTTGCCTTTAGCGAAGCCTTGCGTAATGAGGAATTGTGACAATAGATCATACCATGCACGTGGAGCTTGCTTCAACCCATAGAGAGCCTTCTTAAGCTTGTACACATGATTAGGATAATTAGGATTCACAAAACCATCCGGTTGTTGAACATAGACCTCTTCCTTGAGTTCACCATTAGGAAATGCCGTCTTCACATCCATCTGATAGACGATCATATTCATATGGGCTGCATAAGCGAGGAATAGTCTAATAGCTTCCAAACGGGCAACAGGTGCAAAGGATTCCATAAAGTCGATGCCCAATAATTGCTTGTATCCGCGAGCTACTAGTCGAGCTTTGTTCTTCAATATTCCACCTAACTCATCGAGTTTCACCTTGTAAACCCATTTCAAAGTGAGTAACTGCACTTGATCCGGGCATGGGACAAGTTCCCATACTTCAAGACGTATAAATTCATTAAGTTCTTCTTGCATAGCTTCTATCCAACATGATTGAGTAAAAGCTTGTTGCCATGTCTTAGGTTCAACTTCAGTGAGAAAAGCATCAAAGTGACAAAACATTGCACTTTCTTGTAACTGACTTCGTGTGGATACCGGACGATTAGGGTCACCAATAATAGAATCTATAGGATGATCCTTTGTCCACTTGCTGTCATGTTCACGAATCCGTGGATTGGAGTAAACTGTAGAAGGAGCTTCCTCTGAGGTGGACGACCCGGCTTGATTAGGGTCGGGAATTAGTACACCAAAGAATGGAAGTTCACGCATTTGAGCGAATTCCAAATCGTGATCATCATCATCCTCTTCATCATCAATAGGCATGACATGGGTAGTTGATTCGGGTGTTGGTTGAGAATTGCTTGTTGATGGTATATCTTGACCAATTATAGGTGCAGACGTAACTGATTGTGCAACGGTTGCTGGAGCGACAACTTCGGTTACCGGAGCTATTACCTCAGGTTCTGGAGCAACAATAGTTAGAGGAGTAAAGAATTCATCAAAGAACGGTTGAAACAACGTATCCCATTCAGTCCTAGAAGGTGGTGTAAATGATGATGAAGTAGGGTTGTTTGGGACAAGACCAGAACTAATGTTACTGGGTCCCATTTCATGAAGTGCGGGTTCAGAGCTGCTTTGCTCAGAAGCCATTGCTGTCAGCTCATCAAAGTCAACATTCATAGTTTCGAAGATCTTGCGAGAGTTACGGTTGTAGATTCGGTATGCCTTCTTTGTGGGTGCGTAACCAATGAAAATACCAATATCAGCCTTTGGTTGAAGTTTTACCAAATTGTCACCATCATTATTTGGATAGCAAAGAGAACCAAATACATGAAGATATGATAAATCTGGTACTTTTCCATGGAGAAGCTCATAAGGTGTTTTACCATGGCGTTTACGAATTAGTGACCGGTTTTGGGTGTACACTGCTGTAGATACTGCTTCTGCCCATAAAAACAATGGAGCCTTTGCGTAAATTAACATCGTTCGAGCAACTTCCATAAGTGTGCGATTTCGCCTTTCAACGACACCGTTTTGTTGTGGAGTGCGTGCAACGGATGTTTCATGAGATATGCCAACTTCTTCATAATAATCACGCAAAATTTGATTCACAAATTCGGTTCCATTATCTGTACGAATGCGTCGGACAGTAGTGTTGAGACGCACTTGAATCATCTTGAGAAATACGATGATGAATTTAGGTGCCTCATTTTTTGCTTTAAGAAATTTCACCCATGTAAACCGAGAGTAATCATCGACAATGACGAGGATGTACTTTTTGCCACTAAGACTTTCAACACGCATTGGCCCACAAAGATCCATATGCAAAAGATAAAGTTTCTCTTGGTTGGTGTCTTCCGTCTTGGGTTTGTATGATTTCTTAGTGCTTTTCCCTATTGTACACGCGGAACACAAATGATCCTTGTGAAATGATAGTTTAGGAAGACCACGAACAAGTTCGTTTTTCGCCAAATGATTAATAGCGTCAAAGTTAAGATGAGATAACCGTCGATGCCATAACCATGACTTAGTCTTCGATGCTTTGGAGAGAAGACATACGGGAGAAGCGGCCATCATGTCTTGTAGAGACAAAGTATACAAATTATTCCCTCGAGTACCTTTCACTAAATCAACCCCTTCCAAATTACGAATGAAGCAGGTATGCTCTCGAAAAGCGACTTCTAGGTTTGCATCACAAAATTGTCCCACAGAAAATAAGTTGTGACCAAGACCTTCCACGTAATACACTCTCGAAATAATAACATTCCCAATATGATATTCACCATAACCCATTATCTTTGCAATATGATCATTTCAAATCGAACCGTACCAAGAAACTTGCTGACGAAATTTCTGAGCTGAGAGCGATCTCCGGTTATATGCTTGGAGCAACCAGAGTCCAAATACCAGAGAACAATTTGGACCACCTGTTTTCAATAACAACAGTAGACAATGAATTGGAAACTATTGGTTCCGGAGTGTTAGCAGATACAAATATAGAATTATCAGAATTGCTAACATTTTTGAGATCCTTAGATTTCCTGCATTTTCTAATGTGAGTCTTAGCACTAACAGGTTTTATTGTTCCAACTTTCTTAGGTTTTGGATTATCCGCGAGCACTACAGTGGGAGTAGACCTAGTTAAAGGGCACTTTGTTCCTACAGTAGTGTTGGTGTTCCTAGTTAAAGGACACGCTTGTGTTTTGGTAGCTTTGGTACTCCTAGTTAAAGGGCACGCTTTCTTCGCTGTAGTGGGAGTGATCCTAGTCAAAGGGCACATATTTCCTACTATAGTGAAAGTTCTACCAGTGGGGCGCCACATCCAACCAACTTGGGTTAACACTTTCCCAGTCGGTTCCATTCTAATCCATTTTTCTGGGCATACATCTCATTCACATGGTCAATAAGGCAAGAATCATGACGACTAGAGAACATACATTCATTGCAATTCCAACATTTTAAATTAGAATTCACAGTAGGCTTATAACGCTGCACAACCGCGGAGCCTTTAGGTTTAGCTACATGATTCTTTTTATTCAAAATAGAAATAACATTCCTAGGATGGGCTTCTACTTTCTTCTTCACTTGACTACTAGATGGGGGCAAGATCCTATCATTCTTCTTGTTTCTCTTAAGCTTAGATCTTTGAGCCTTAGTAGTGGTGCTTACTCCTGTAGAAGGCAACACATGAATATTAGAAGCTGGTTTTGATTCCGCCTTATCTTTAGTGACCAAAGTTTGAGATGGTTTAGTCCTAGGGCCCTTGTTAAGTGGTGTGACGGCTATAAGGTTCCTTTTGATTGCACTAGAGGACGATGCTGAGACAGTGGCTGTGTTATCCACAACATTCTTACCTTTTAGAGTACGAGGTGTTTCCTTTAACTCAGCCAAGACCAGATTCTTGTCACAAATTTGTTCCCTCAAATCAGATATTTCCACCGACTTTTGATTCAGTTGTTCAATCAATGATTGATTCTGTGCAGTGGTATCAACACATGCGGGCTTTACTGAATCACAGAGTCGTGTATTTTTCTGTTTTAAGTTATCAACTTTGGACAAAATCTTGGAAACTCGATTATCTAGATCAAGTTTAAAATTCTCAGCAGCCTCAAGTGCGTTCACACAGTTAAGCTCCTTAGATTTCTCTATTTCTATCGGCAAAGATGTAGCAACTTTGTCACTTCGCTGACGCTGTTTTGATTGTAAATTCAATCGAAAATTCTTTTCAAAGTTTGCATCATCGATATTAACACCTTCGAATGACGTTTCAAAGATTTCTTGAATAAATTGTTGTTTGCATTCAAGCGAAATACAATGTGTCTGAATCTCATCAAAACGTTTTGAAAGCGAAGAATATGAATCTTGAAGCTTTAAAAATTCAGCGTCAGATTCCTGACAAGTACTATCTACCACATTATCCACAGTTTCAACATTATGCACAATAGAATCATTATCAACACTTGTATTCACACAGACAGAAACTATATCATGAGACATCACTTGCTTCAGAAGCTGATCATTTTGGCGTGAAACTCGTTCTATTTCAAGTAAACCGTTTTCATAAGCATCATCCATTTCATTGAAAACACGTTTAACTTCTTCTATTTCCAAATACAAATATTGATCAAGATTACTAAGACAAGCTTTAACATTCTTTACAAACGGAATAATTTCGTCTCGGAACGCAGCTCTAGTGTGCTCAAAGTTACATTCACCTTTCGTTATGGCCGAAGCCGTCGTACGTTCCAAAATGACATTGTCAAAATCGGCTAAGTGTTGGTAAATCGCTTTTAAGTTAACGGACGCCTTGCTTACCGGTGGAATTAACTTTGTTAAATCCGTTTTGAAAAGTGTAGGAGACGTACTAGGAAGGTTTTCATTTGAAAAACTTTGGGGCACAAGAACTGTTAATTCTGCTAATTCCTTTTGTAAGCGAATGCGTGTCTTTTTCGAAAATTGATCTTTGTTATGTTGATCATAATCAATTGTATGGAATTTTGAAAGCATTTTAGAATGAGTTTCATCCGCAAGTGACTGTGTCTCCTCAGTACTACGAACAAAAGGTGCCTCTTTCGATTTGCCAATTATGGTCATATCATAAAGACCGGGAATATATTCCTGAGCTTGTTTTGCATAAGCGGGATTAGGTTGTAAATCTTGAAGACGTTTAAGTTCGAGTTCTTTAAATGATTTAGTTAAAAGATGAACCTTTTCTGTGGAAGCGTATTGTTTTAAAAGCTGTTGTTCCTTGAATTTAAGAAGTTTGGTGGCATTAATTTCTGATTCAACCTTTTTAGACTCGAGAGTTTCGAAATCCATTTTAAGTTTCTGAAAATCATTGACAACCGACTCCTTTTCTTTTAATTCATTAGAAAGATTAGCTTTTAATGATTCTATTTCTTTCAAGTGTTCAATCTTTTCAAAACGAAATTGGTCAAATTCAGAACATGTTATTTTCTCTTCTTGAGGGACCATTTCAAAAGTTTTGACTTTTTCTTTATGCAACGCAAGCTCAGCAGTTAGGGTGGAATTCGTATCTACGGATTGTCTGAGAGCCATATGCATTTGATCAATAATATGTTTAGGCACCATGACCAAATCATGTTGAGCATAAGATTCCATACCCGTCGTAGCATTTGGTTGAGGTTCACTCAAATGTGTAGGATTGGGTACCACATCATTTGAGTTACTAGTTCCCGAATGCTGTTCGAGGTTGTCATTTTCATGCCCAACTTGATGTTGGTTATCATCAATATTATTAGATGTGGTTGGTACCTCACTGACGACATCAGAACCGTAGTGAGAGAGATTAGCAACGAGAGCAGCTTGGGCAGAGTGAATGTCATCACAATCCGAATCATATGCGTCAAGATCATCTGCTTGATAAGCTGCATTAGAAGTAGAAAAGACTGCAATGCCTTCAGTATCTGCTGCCCCTGGGTCTGCAAGAAATGCTAACTCCTCTGAATCCAAAATCTTCCCCTTAGACTGAGCATCAACCAAATACATCTTCTCACGAAACCATGCATCATCCCTCCTCCTTTTCGGTTGAGTGCATTCCCTAGCCATATGACCTTGTCCTCGGCAATTGTAGCAAGTCACAACCTTCTTAGGACCAATAGGACTCCCATTTCCACTAGCTTGAGAATTCACAGCTTGATTGTTCCCAGTCCTTGTAGGAGGTCCATATGAATTTTGCCTTCCCTGAATAGGTTGCACCGTCACTTGACCATCTTGAACAGTGGCTTGTTGTCGAGGATTTGATGAGGTGCGGAGCTGATTGTTTGTTGGTGGAAATCCTCTAGTTACAACAAGTTTTGACAAGTAAGCAGTGAGATGGTTTAGAACATCAGCTGGCGTATCATTTGGAGTAAAGACCGGTGCTTGGATTGGTGGAAGTTCATTAGAGTAGAAAGCTTGTGATGGTTGTGCTTCTATTGGAAAATATCCTTGCTGAGGAGTATAGCCCAATGGAGAAGTGTTGGCTTGTGATGGTGATGTCTGATATTGTGGTTGCTGTGGAAAAGATTGTTGATGAACACTTTGTTGATATTCTTGCTGTGGCATCATTGGTGGTTGATAAGATGGTTGCTGATAGATGTGTGGTGGTGGCTGCTACAAGTATGATGGTTGTTGATAAGTATAATCCATGTTTTGTTGAGAAGCATACATTGCAAGTGGATCATGAACTTGAGGTGTAGACAACCGAGCCTCGATCACATGGCATTCGTGTTGTTGAAGAAAAGCTTGAAGTTGATCCACATTGGTGTTATGCAAGTCCTTAGCCAATTTAACATTCGTCACGTATTTTTTCCATTCTGAAGGAAGAGTGTTCAAATACTTGGTGTTCAATTGAAAGGTAGGAATTGTCATGCCATAGATATTGAGCTCATTCAACAATAGGGTAAATCTCAGATATTAATCATTGAGAGTCTCCCCTGGCACATAGGCAAACTTATCAAAAGTATCATAAAGCTTACACTCTCGTTCTTGTTTAGTTAACGAGGTGCCTTGCATTAGAACCCAAATTCTATCCCATAACTCTTTGGCAACTTTGTGTTTGCTGACGAGTTTGTAGACATCTGGAGGAAGGGCTTGGAGAATGATGTTTGTAGCATACTTATCACATTTATCTTGAATCTTCATATCTCCAGTCAACTCACCCGTTGTGCGAGGACGAGTAGTCGTACCTTCCGTCACTGTACCATAATCTAATGGTCCATTGAGCACCGATGCCCAAATTAGATGTCCATTCTCCTTGTTCAACATATTAAGTTCCATTCGGGAAGCCCATTCCTCATACATAGTCTTCACCAACATTGGTGGACGATTATCCGTACCCAAGAGGATGGACTTATCCGTAAGAGATGTGTACTCCATTTCAATAAGTTAAGATTTACAAACGTTGATCGATCAATGAAAGAAAGTAAATGTGTTTGTTGTTGTGAGTTGAAGTCGAGAAACAATGTTAAAATCCCCTAAAATATGTTCTCAACAAACCAAAAATTCCAAGTCAAAATTACACACGAATTTTTTATGGAAAAAATTTGTGATTATCGGAATAGTGATCGGAATGATGATCGGAATGAGTTATCGGAATACTTCGATCGGAATGTCTTATCGGAATACCTTGATCGGAATACCAAATTGGAATACCTAATCGGAATGTCTTATCGGAATAAACCAAATCGGAATACCTTGATCGGAATGCCAAATCTGAATACCAATCGGAATGTACCTAATCGGAATAAACCAAATCGGAATACCTTGATCGGAATACCAAATCTGAATACCTAATCGGAATACCTAATCGGAATACGTAATCGGAATGCCTAATCGGAATACCTGATCGGAATGTACCCAAGATCGGAATCCCTAAACCCTATTCCGATTACACTGATCGGAATGTCCTATAAACCCCTTTCCGATGACCTGATCGGAATAATTCCCACTTTTCTCGGACAAAACTCAACCAATTCGTGATTTTAAGCCAAAAAATGATCAAAACACCCAAAAAATTTGTGTTTTTAGCCAAAGTAACTATACCAAATCCCTACCACAACTATGTAGAAGATTTGTATCAAGAAAAAACCATCAAAAACACAAAAAAAAAATTGGACGTGTGAAAATGGATCAAAAATGGCGTATGAATCAAGAACACAAACACATGAACAATACAATCATCCCATGGCTCTTGATACCATTTGTAGGATTGTAAATCTTGCTTATGTTTTTAGAGAGAGAAAGAGATAGAGAGATGGTGAGAACACACACACTTAGAGAGAGAAAGTGAAAGGAAAACACTTTTCTACTATGTGTAAAAATGAGGAACACACACCCTCTCCATCAAAGGAGAGGGTTTATATGCCCCAAGCCCTTGTCATGGGCTTGGGCTTACATTTGGGTCGGCCTACACATGTTGTAGGCTAGGCTTGTTCTTGTTTAATAAATAAAGAAAGTTAACTAAACTACGAGCTATTACATGAACTATTAATGGAGTGACCGATCCTTCTTAATACGTAAAACGTATTTCCAACATGACCAATGAAAAGATCGCAGTAGCTAAGCAGAAACTTCAGGAAGCACGGTCACGTCAGAAGAGTTACGCCGATAAGCATCGTAGGGACATACATTTTAACGTAGGAGATCACGTCTTCCTTAAGTTTTCGCCAGCACGTGGTGTTAGACGCTTCGGGATTAAAGGGAAGCTCAGTCCTCGTTTCATCGGACCGTTTGATATCATTCAACGAGTCGGTGAAGTATCTTACCGGTTAGCGTTACCTCCGCAGCTTTCGCATGTACACAATGTGTTTCATGTGTCCTTACTCAGAGGGTACCAGCATCAACCCCTTCACATGGTTCAGTATGCACTGGAACAGATACGTGAAGATCTCACTTTCATAGAAGAACCCGAACGAGTTCTTGACAGACAAGAACGAGTCATGAGAAGGAAGACGATTCCATTCGTCAAAATCCTTTGGAGGGATCATACCGAGCGGGAAGCCACTTGGGAAACAGAGGAGTCTATCCGGGCTTCTTACTGTCATTTCATATTTTGAATTCGGGTATGTTCTTCTTTTCCAGTTTACTTTATCTATAATTCAGGGACGAATTATTCTTTTTAGGGGGGAAGAGTTGTAAAACTTGCATGCTTTTACCATAAATAGTACCCTTAAGATCGTACGTACTAGATTAAAACTTTCCTATTATAGTATGATTACGTTCACGTGTTAGAATTTTACGTATTACGTACGTGTTAGAACACGATAAGTATTTATTACGTACGAACACGCAATAATTATTTAACAATAATTAATCATGAACATGCGATCATGAAATCATGAACGTAATTAAATCACGAACTAATATTAACTACGTATATATATTTATTACGAGCACGAATAAATATATTAGGTCACGGTTAATATTTAACGAGAACACATAAAACACGAACACAAATAAACACGAACGAACACTTAAATAACGAGACACGGAAAATGGTACGGGTACCCCATGTGGGGCCCCCTACTCGCGGCTACATCAAGAAAGATGGGCCAAGCCCATCAAATTTTACTAAAAAGGTGGTTAAGGTAAAACTTGTATTCACTTTTCACTTTACAGTAAAATAAATCAAAAACCTAAAAAAGTTTTCTCCTTCTCCTTGCTCTTCCTTTTTGGCCGCCGCATACAACAACACCAAATGGGGGTGTTTGCTTGATTTTGATCTTGGTTTTTGTGCAAGTGTTCGTGTGTGTTCATCCTCGTTAGATCCACGCATTCGGTATACCTTTTTAATCTTTTTTTTCTTTTATTTTGATTTAATAAATTAAATAAGAACATGATGTTTTTAAAAACCTAATTAAAAACATAAATCAAACATGTAATTGGTTATGGGGTAAATCAAAACAGAGGTTTTTAGGGGTGTTTGTTTGGACGACGCCTAAACCGAACCCCGAGGGGGTCTCGGTTTGGCTTATGGACCACCACCGAGACCATATGGTCCCGGTTTGGTGGTGTGAGTCCCACGGCAACAGCAACAAGGGGGAAACCCCGAGGTAGTTCGGGGTATTGAGTTGATTATGAGTCCGGTTCATGGTTTCTAGTCACGATCCGGTTCATGGTTTAGGTTAAGGTTATGTTTTAATAATCATATGTTAAAATTAAATTAATAATTATATGATATGATTAATTTAATAAACATGACTTAGGTTATATTTAATTATTAGATCATGAAATTTTTAACCTATGTATTTATATTTTCTAAACCTTATAATTAATTAATTATTAAAAACCATTGTTATAATTAATTAATTAACATGACTTAGGTTATTTTATTAATAGTTAATAATACATGTTTTAACCTAAGTATTTAACTTTATTTAATTAAAAACATGATATATTTAATTAAATACTTTTAATCTATAGTTTATTTAAATTACATGTAATAATTAATAAACTATACCTTATATCATTATGACTTAGAAAAATGATCAGAAAACACTTAAGCTTATATACTTAGCTTATTTAACCAGCTTATATCTAATTATGGAAACTTTCTACTTTTAGAAACTTATTTATTTTAAGTAGTAATTCTATTTTTAGAAACTTTTTATTTTTGGAAACTTTCTATTTTTGGAAACTTTCTATTTTTGGTAACTTTCTATTTTTGGAAACTTCCTATTTTAAGAAACCTGCTATTTTTAGAAAGTTACTTACTATTACATAGTAAGTATAATAATACATGAAATACAATTAATACTTAATCAGAATAGATAGAATATAAGATAAACACAGTTTAAGGCTTAAAACAGTAAAATATAACATGAACGTATAAAATAAGCTAAGACATGATATAAAACGAGTTACGTATTTAGTAATCAGATACTTATTCACGTATGTATTTATGTAGCATTAGTGATACCGAAGTAGGATTCTCCTCAGTTCGTCTTCTTCGTTCACTGGACATAAGGTACGGATTCCCGTCCTTTCAGTATGGACATTCTTTCCTTATTAGGATTCCCCGTATGCAGTCAAATGTTTTCCCGTAGTATAAGTTTATATGTTTGATTTTCTTATGTTTAATTTAGAATACATATAGCCATATACATGCATGACCAGTTTCACCTAGTTATAGAGGTACCATAACCATAACATTAACTTCACCACGGCGGAGTGATTGCTCGTGGCGTCCCTTCAGCTTTTGGCCATATTATTATATTTATCATGTGGGGCGTATGGGTGCATCCTAGTTACATGTTTTTCAGCAGATTACTCAGTGTGAATGTGATGTGTGCCTTGCATCCTTCACAAGGAGTTGATCCCTCCTACCCAAAACCAGTATATTAAATTAGAGGCAGCCCCTCTAATTTGCATGATGAGGTCACCCCTCCAAGTATTCATGTACGGTGGATTTTCATGACCTATATTGGCTAATGGTAGAATATGCTAAACAGTTTTTATAAGATAAACATAAGGCTTTTCAAACTATAAAACCAGTTTTACCAAGACTTAACCAGGTTATCCGGGACTTAGTTTCTTCCGCTGTTATATGTTATATGCTTATCCTATTCATGCTTTATTGTACATCCGTGCACTGAGCGTATTGCTCAGCCGTTTTCCTTTTCAATTTTCCCAAAACGGCAGGTACTCAGGGACGCTCGTAGACTTTAAGCGTACGTGCATATGGACTGGAAGCTTTCTAGCCTTTCTTTACTTTATGCATTATCTTTACTTTGATACACTTTCTATGGACATTGTTTAGTCCTTTCCTTTACTCTAACACCCCACCAAATGCTATGCGCAGCGGAACTACAACATTTGGGTGCTAGGCAGTTATCATCGCACACAAGATATATCGAACGACTCCAAAGAGATGTCAAATTTTAAACTTAAATTAAAAATTGTTGAAAAGTTACATGTCTATGGTTTTCCAACCCCAAATGATACAACAGAGTTTTGCGTTTTCGGTCCCCATGAATCTCAACCCCAAAAGTTACAGTTTTCACAACAACATGACATCAAAATTAAAAATGTTTAAGGAATACTGGGCGGAAAAACAAGCAGACTCCAAGCCATACACACAACATCCATCCAATGCACGCTCCATGCTACACTTCAGCGGTTACCTGAAACACATGCTAAATTTGGTCAACGAAAACGTTGAGTGGAATTCATAGGGTTTACAATTCATTTTGAACATATGTGAAATAAAAACCATTCACGATCATTCATAGACTTGTCGATCAAAAATCTATATTCAAGATACTGACAATTGTGTTTAAGCTCATGACACTAAACCGTTAACTCAATCACCCGCGTAATAATTACCGGCGTGATTCAGATGAAACCAGTGCCCCTACTAAGGCATCAGTTGCAATTATACCTTATCTCTTATCACAAATTATCCGTCCGCAGGGGGTATCAACGTACTAGCCCTCGTCTCGGATAGGGTAGTCAACCCCATAGTACTATCACTTTGTATAAGCGACTATTTCTAATCCACGCTAGGACTAAACAATAGTTAATAGTTCATGAATTTAGGGCCTTTTGCAACTAGGTACTCAACACAATTTCAAGGCAACATTCGGGTCCAACAATCATTCATGACATATGTTCATTTTGAAAACTAGCATGCATTTCCCTCGCGGGTAAAACAGTTTGAAATAATAATAAGCGAGGCTATAAATTCACACCTTATATAACAAGTAGTCGATAGTTCGAGTGACGGTCACTGACGACGATACGGATGCCCGGGTAAATCAACACATATCAAACCAAATAACGCGTAATGAGTAAACTCATTTTATAAACCTTATGGTACTGTATAAAATACATACATATTAGTCACTTGTGACAATCATAACTCACGCCAAAACAAAACAACAAGTGTTACTCGTTTTATACCATTTGTCCTTATTATTAACGTTATTCATTTTTACTCATTTTCGCCGATACTTACCAAAAGTACGGACTGTTTTACTATACTTAACCCTTTTTATAAAATTTGAGAAGATTCTCAAAAATACTTTAAGACCTGTAGAAATCACATATTTAATCCCAACAAAAGTTTTCACTTCTATGACTCGTTACTCAACACTTTTCCAAAACTACATTTTTCGGACTGAAATTGTACTTTGACCAAGTCGGACTCATTTGACCCGTTTAAAATACTCCATCGACCCATTTGACACCTAAGTCTTATAATAGAATCAAATGTGCAGGTTTGGGACCAAAAATCAACCCTTGAACATTTACAAAACTAATCCTATAGTCCCCGGGATTTGACCTAAAACCAAGCATAATTTCGGATTATGACGGTTTTCATCTCCCAGTACACGAATTTTCAAAACGTCGTAACTTTTGACTCGTTAGGAGTCGTAAGCACTATATTATACCAAATCGAAGCTAAGAAAATGCTCTAAAACTCTATCCTAATCACAAGACCTGTTTACAAAATAATTTTTACGAAAACACCCTAAACTTTCTGCCTAAAATTACCTATACCAAAATATACCAACGCTCGTTTTCAAACCCATTTATCAACACTAGACATCATCCTAAGCATTCCTAATCATAACCAAACATCATTTTCAGTCCTAATCTAACTAAGGTTCATACCCAAATCATAAAAACAAGCATGCAAGTGAATATACCCATCTAAAAACATCTAAAAACACAAAATAAACACAAACCCATGATCAAAACATCAACCATCATGATCCCCCAAACACCCCCCTTAGCCGTGGGGTTTGGGTGATCAAAACACCACAACCAAATTAATTTTGGTGGGTTTGTTAAGTGATTACACACCCATTACACATGAATTAAACATACATTTACCCAATTAACATCAAAAATTATTTTGAAAAATTCATTTGATTCTTGAAAAAAAAATATGAATGCATGTTGGATTAAATTACATAGAAAGATTGGGAATGATTAAATTAGAGGTGGTCTAACCTTAGTTTTAATCAAAACCAAGTAAAAAAAATATTTTATGGGTGGTTTATGGTGGGTGAGGGTGGCCGACGGCCTAAAGGAGAAAAGAGGGAGAGAGTGGAAAATTTTTTGAAGTATTTTGTGTTGTGTGTGTTTTGTTTTTCATTTTGTAAAAATTATAGGGACTTGTGGTGCAATATGAGCATTCTTTTGGCCTTAAGCAAAAATGACTCTAAAACTTTACGGGATTGACTCACTAGTCATTTTGGAAAATTTTACGGGAGTCGGGAATCATCCAAACACTCCAAAATACTTTTAGGACACTTTAAATGTACCCGGAAAGCAATAAAACTCACCCGACTCGAGTTAACACGAACCGTAAGTAAAATTCTCGAAAAATTACATTATCGATAAAACGTCAATAATTATAGAAATTTGGGCATCCATCGGGATCGTATTCGTCAATGTCCTTCTTAAATCGTCAATCGTCAAAAATATAACCTCGAACATCGGTTTCAACCAAAATACTAAAATATATAGCAATTAAAATTTATTAAAAATTTCAAAAATAAGCGTAATTTAGGGTAATGTTAGTGACCTCGGTTCTAGGGTATCACATCCACCCCTCCTTAAAGAGAGCGACGTCCCGGCGCTCGCCTCTTCTTATACTCACATTTCGTGCCGCTGGAAAAGATGAGGATACCTTTCCTTGAAAAAGTCCTCACGTTCCTAAGTGTATTCCGGTCCACGCCTAGAATTCCATCGAACCTTCACAATGGGAATTCTACTACGCTTCAGCCTCTTGACCTCTCGGTCCATAATTTCCACGGGTTCTTCCACAAAATGCATTTTGTCGTCCAGTTGAATCTCGTCCAAAGGAATCACCAATTCCTTATCCGTCAAATTCTTCTTCAAGTTCGATACGTGAAACGTGTCGTGAATAGCACTAAGCTCGCTCGGCAACTCTAACTTATACGCTACTGGCCCAATTCGTTTAACGATCTTAAATGGTCCAATGTACCTCGGACTCAACTTTCCTTTCTTCCCGAAACGAATTACACCCTTTCACGGCGAAACCTTAAGCATAACCATATCTCCGACTTCAAATTCCAACGGTTTTCTTCTGTTATCGGCATAACTCTTCTGTCGGCTTCTCGCAGCAAGTAGTCGGTTCTTGATTTGCACAATCTTCTCGGTCGTCTCTAAAACCATTTTGGGTCCAGTCAATTGACTTTCTCCTACTTCACCCTCCAACACACAGGCGATCTACACTTCCTTCCATACAATGCTTCGAACGGTGCAGCCTTGATGCTCGCATGATAACTATTATTATACGAAAACTCCACTAAAGGCAAGTGGCGTTCCCAACTTCCTCCAAAATCAATCACGCATGCTCGGAGCATGTCCTCCATCGTCTGAATAGTTCGTTCACTCTGGCCGTCAGTCTCCGGATGATAAGCCGTACTTAAATTCAATTCAGTGCCCATCGCAGGTTGAAGCGATTTCCAAAATTCCGAAGTAAATCTACTATCGCGATCCGAAATAATCGATAACGGTACTCCATTTCTGCAAACGATCTCCTTCACGTACACACTGGCCAGCTTTTCCATACTGTCCGTCTTCTTCATAGGTAAGAAATGAGCAGATTTCGTCAATCTATCCACTATTACCCAAATCATATCACATCCACTAGGAGTTCTGGGTAAACCTGTTAATAACTCAGTTTTGATGGTTAATAAAAGAGGTTTTTGCTTGCAAGATCTTTCTTTGCGTTGCTCGTACCCAATTGATAAATATCGTTGTTTCGTTCTCGGTATCTTCTCGAATCGATCACGGTCAAAAGTGGAATAGTTGTAATTGGTGACTAAAAAGGGGGAGCTTTGGTCTAAATCTACTAAAATGATAAAGACAAGTAATAATAAAATTAAGCTAGAAACTAGAAATGAAAATAAATCCAGAATTTAAATGAAACAGTAAGAAAATACCTTTATGAAGAATAAAACTGGAAATCTCTTGTTCGGAATATCTGCTCTTACTCGGAATATTACTTCTATGCGGAAAAAAGTACTCTACTCGGAAAAATTGCTGCTATGCGGAAAAAGTACTCTACTCGGAAAAATTGCTGCTATGCGGAAAAAGTACTCTACTCGGAAAAAGTGCCTTACTCGGAATAATCTGCCTTATGCGGAATAAATGAAAATTGCCCTATGCGGAATAATTTGGAAGAAGCCCTATTCGGAAAGTATCTCTTATGCGGAATGAATGCTCTATTCGGAATATTTGTTCTATTCGGAAAGTTTTGAAAGGAAACCTTACTCGGAATAATTGATATTCCGAATAATCAAGAAAATCTATCTCTACTCGGAATAACTGATATTCCGAATAAACAAGAAAAATAACCTCTACTCGGAATAATTGAAATATTCCGAATAGACACAACCCCAGATTCCCTATTCGGAATCTGGGCAAGATCAGAAACTGGGAAGCGAGGAACAGGGGAAATCAAAGAACGAATTCAACACCAAAAATCACCAAGTTTTTTTTTGATCAAAACTTAAACCAATTTTACCACTAATCTTTTACGCATAGAAAGATTTAATCCAAAACAACTAAATCGCAAAACCCACTTACTTTTGGCAATCAAACCGAAAGAATAAAACTTAAGAACTAAGAATCAAAAAGTGATGAAGAACAAGATGATGGAAAGATTAAAAGAAGACTTGTATTAATGATTTAAGATTCAACAAACAAATGGAAAGATCAAACTTACAAGATTGGAAGAAATTGATCAAAGAAGAAAACCACTCCTTAAGGGAGATGGTTCCTAAGAACTAGGAAAAACTAAACAGAAAAAGAAGATGTGGAGTCTTGAATGGGAGGAGTATATATAGGCTTCTCCCTTGGTTGGTGAGTGGGCTTTCTTCCCTTCTTTTTGTCTTCTCGTCTTTTCAGAAAAGTTGACGTTTTCGATTTCGATTCGGGATTTGTCGACGAATAATTTCAACTCGTCTTTTAATTTCTTCATTTAATAGACTTGAGTTTCTTCGACATAGGTAAATCTTCCGTCTTTGGTCCTTTTCTTCGATAAATCTTCAAATAGGCCCATTGACTTCAAATCTTTTGCACCTCTTGGACTATAGACTTCATCTTTTCGTCTTTTTCCTTGATAAAACCCGTGCAATCCCATGTTTTCTCCAATATTTATCCGGTTGGCTCTGAAAACATAACAAACACACAAACCACGCATAATTCCAAACAAATGACATTAAATACGTGTTTTGGTCTTGTTTTAGCAAGAAATAAGTGGTAAAAGGATGGGTGTTTTCACACCTATCAAATCCCCTACACTTAACCATTGCCATGCCCTCATGCAATGCTTAGTGATAAAGCAAATTTACATTTTCCTCATAATTAATCAACCTTGGCCTTATTAACATTCTACTAAACAAAAATTAAAGTACTAAGAAAAACTAAAACTTTAAAATAAACTAAAGGATAGAAAACCATTTTCACTTGAAAATAGCTTCATGGAAATAACTTGCAAAGAGATCAAGGACTTACATTAGGGCTTTGGTGCTGCGAAGATTTATCACCCTCAAGTTTCATGTTCCCCAAACTAAGCTTAAAAACGAGATCATTGTTATTATAAGTTAGCAATTCAAAAACTTACACACATGGCTTAATTAAATGCTTAAACTCCCTTATTCCTAGGTGTATCTCTTATATTTTATTTTTGTCTTAGAATGATCATGAAGATGCATTTTTGGACTTATTTCGATAGTTTATTTAGGCTGAAAGCAAAGTAGGACGATTTGATTAATAGTTAGCTAAAGGACAAAATCTCTTAAAACTGCTTCTCGGGATATCAAAAAGTTCATATCTTGGCATAACTTGGTTCACGATTTGAGACCTTTCTCGGGCCGATATTTGGCATGTACTTCATACTTCATATCTTCGAGAGACGTTCTTGAGATAATGGTCTTCTCTTCGTTATAGAGTTTCTTCACTTGGAGACTTTTGAGGGGTACTCCAACTTTGTTGACCACGACTTCATGATTATTTCTTCAATATCTAATTGGGATTTTGAGATACAACGATCCGCCTCCTTTTCGGACTTGGATCTATTTATCCTCATACCTTGTTAGGGTCTTTTCGGATAGACTTCTCCATGATCTTTATGGGAGTTGATTGCTTTCCGTCGTGAGTCTTGATCCTTCATATCGATTTTGGGAATAATGCTTTTCACATCACCTTGGATCTTTAGCAATAAAATGGAATCCTCATGCCTTGTTAGGGCCTTTTCGGACTCGCCAATCTTCGCGCCCCGCTTCATAAGTTATGCCTTGGCTATGAACTCTTATCATTACCGAGCAACTTTTAAACGATCTTGGGCTAGAAGCTAAGTAACCTTTCAAATCGTACGACCTTACTTATTGCAAATAAATTATTAGCAAGTGATGGGAGAATAGGCAAATAATTACACCAAGTGAGCTTGTGCAAGAATACCGACTTATAATTGACTCTATCATTTCTCGTCCTCCACAATTTAAAATCTCAAGTAATGAGACTCGTGGATGCTTAGCCTAATAAACCAATTAAGGTCTACATGGTTAAGGATACTAGCTAGAATAAACTTGAATAAGTCTATTCCGGTTGAGTCAAAATAATCGCAACGGGCCTAATATGTCAAAGATTTCAAAAATAGCTACACCACTTTATTAATATTTTTGACTTTATTGTGGGATATATACATATAAAAGCAACAATAAAAATTTAAAAATCACGACAAAATGGCCAAAGTTAAATAAAAATTTGAAAAATGTTTGAAAAAGATGATTTCCCGGTTAATGAAGGCATTTTAATGGAAAAGCCCACTTAAAACTTCGATAGAAGTCCCTCCTACACTTAAGATAAACATTGTCCTCAATGTTTAAGCATGTGGGAAAAGGCTCCCCTACACTTATGACATTCTGCACGTTGGTTAAATCAAGCTAAGGAAGGGACGACTAAAGTGATCAATTTCAAATGTGAATACGAAGATAACTGAATCACGATAGTTGAGAGATAGAACCGGTATTGTGGCTAACATGGGAGCACGGTTCTTCAAAGATTCCAAGAGTGCAGTTATCCCTGTAATCACATCACCATCCAAAAACAAGCAACCTATAAAGCTCCCCCTACATTTATGATGAAAAACGGGAAAGGGGGATAGATACTCGGGTTGCCTCCCGAGGAGCGCTTGTTTTTGTTGATCGAGTCGCGAGCCTGACTCGGTCCCGAACTAATTCAAAGGAAACGTGGTGAGGGATGGAATCATCTCTTGAGAGATGTCCTCACCAAAGTACAATTTCAAACGCTGGCCATTCACCTTGAAGTTGGGCCCATTTGGCTGAGAAAGCTCAATGGTGCCATATGGAAAGACATTGGCGATGGTGAATGGACCAGACCAGCGGCTCTTCAACTTGCCTGAGAAGATCTTCAACCGAGAGTTAAAGAGTAAGACTTGATCACCAACGTGGAACTCTCGGTTCTTGATTTTAGCATCGTGGATAATCTTGGTCTTCTCCTTGTAGATCAATGAGTTCTCGTTAGCTTGATTCCTCGATTCTTGTAGCTCGTTGAGTTGAATCTTGCGAAAATCACCGGCTTTGTTGATGTCGAAGTTAGCCCACTTCAAGGCCCAGTATGCCTTATGTTCCAGCTCGATGGGGAGGTGGCAAGCTTTACCGTACACAAGACGATAAGGTGTACAACCAATCGGCGTCTCATAGGCGGTACGGAAAGCCCACAGAGCATCATCAAGTTTATCGGCCCACGAGGCACGATGCTCTCCCACAGTACGTTCCAAAATTCTCTTTAATCCACGGTTGGATATCTCGGCTTGACCGTTGGTTTGAGGATGATAAGCGGTGGAAAGACGGTGATTGACACCATACTTAGCCATGACTCTTGCAAATTGATCGTTGCAAAAATGAGTCCCGCGGTCACTGATAATAGCACGAGGAACACCGAAACGAGCAGACAGTTGTTTCAGGAAATTACAAACCACCCTTGCGTCATTAGTGGGTAAAGCTTTGGCTTCAACCCATTTAGAAACGTAGTCGACAGCGACAAGGATGTATTTGTTGCCTTTAGAAGAAGGGAATGGCCCCATAAAGTCGATGCCCCATACATCAAAGATTTCACATTCTTGTATGAAATTTTGAGGCATCTCATCTTTATGTGTGATCTTGCCTTGTTTTTGGCAAGCATCACAATGTTTAACCATCTCGTGAGCATCACGATAAATGGTGGGCCAATAGAATCCCGAGTTAAACACTTTTTTGGCGGTGTAGTTGGGACCAAGTGACCACCGGTGGGTCCTTTGTGGCAAGCCTGGAGAATGTCCAAAGCGGCCGGTCCGTCAACACATCGGCGAATAATCAAGTCAGCGCATTGTTTGAATATAAAAGGGTCATCCCAAAAGTAAGTCTTAACATCGTTCAAGAACTTCTTCTTTTGTTGGGATGTTAACCCTTGGATGAGAACACCACCCGCTAAGTAGTTTGCAATATCGGCAAACCACGGGGTGCCATCAAGATTAAGATTTATAGACATTAAGGTTTCAAGGGGGAAAGAGTCATTGATCTCTTTGTTTGGATGATCCCCTTGATATGGATCCTCAAGTCTGCTCAGATGATCCGCGGCTAGGTTTTCAGCACCCTTCTTGTCACGAATTTCAATGTTGAATTCTTGAAGGAGTAAAACCCAGTGAAGAAGTCTTGGCTTAGAGTCGTGTTTAGTCATCAAGTACTTCAACGCGGAATGGTACGTGTATACGATGGTGGTGGATAAAACAAGATAGGGGCGGAATTTTTCAAAAGCATAGACAACAGCTAAAAGCTCTTTTTCGGTTGTCGTATAATGCAATTGAGCCCCCGTCATTGTTTTGCAAGCATAGTGGATTGGTTGGAAATGTTTGTTGATCCTTTGTCCTAAAACCGCACCAATAGCAAAGTCGCTAGCATCGCACATCAATTCAAAAGGCAGCTCCCAATTAGGGGTAACCAAGACCGGTGCCTTAGTTAGCTTATCTTTAAGAAGATTGAAGGCGTCGAGACACTCTTTAGAAAAGATAAAAGGAGTATCTTTTTCCAAGAGGTGGGTCATCGGGCGAGCGATTTTAGAGAAATCCTGAATGAATCGACGATAGAAGCCCGCATGACCCAGAAAACTTCTCACACCCTTCACGGTTGAAGGTGGAGGTAATTTGGCTATGACCTCTACTTTAGCACGGTCGACTTCAAGACCGGCATTAGAGATTTTGTGTCCTAGCAAAATGCCTTCTTTTACCATAAAATGGCATTTTTCCCAATTCAGAACAAGACGAGTGTCTTCGCACCGCTTGAGCATACGTTCCAAATTGGCAAGGCAAGAAGAGAAGGAGTCCCCGAAGACCGAAAAAACATCCATGAAGACTTCAATGGTTTGCTCAACCATGTCATGGAAGATAGCCAACATGCACCTTTGGAAAGTCCCGGGGGCATTGCATAAGCCAAAAGGCATTCTTTTATAAGCAAAGGTGCCATAGGGACAAATGAATGTTGTCTTTTCTTGATCTTGGGGATCGATGGGTATTTGGAAATAACCCGAGAAACCATCAAGAAAGCAGTAATACTCATTACCCGCTAATCGTTCAAGCATTTGGTCCATAAAAGGTAGAGGGAAATGATCCTTTCTCGTGGCATCATTGAGTTTGCGGTAGTCTATACAAACTCTCCACCCAGTAACGAGACGGGTAGGAATCAACTCGTTGTTTGCATTGGGCACAACGGTAATTCCGCCTTTCTTAGGCACACAATGGACTGGACTAACCCATGGTGAATCCGAAATAGGGTAAATCATACCCGCATCAAGAAGTTTGATAACCTCTTTTTTGATGACTTCATGGATTTTAGGATTCACCCTTCGTTGGCTTTGAATTGTGGGCTTAAAGTCGTCCTCCATGAGAATTTTATGTGTGCAAAAGTGAGGATCAATTCCACGAATGTCGGAGATTTTCCAAGCGATAGCTCTTTTATGCTTCTTCAACACGGCGGCAAGTCGGGCTTTGTCGTCTTCTTTCAGGTCCTTCGCGATGATGACTGGTAACTTCTCGTTGTCTTCTAGGAAAACGTACTCAAGATGAGGAGGTAGGTCCTTAAGCTCAAGAGTAGGAGGATCCTCAATAGATGGTGTAACTAACGATGGATCATCATTAGTCACCTCTTTAGGAGCAGGAGGAGAGAACGGGTCCTCATTGAGAAGTCTCTCAATAGTACTGATGTCTTCATCCCAATTGGTGGACAAATTATCATACTTAATATCGAGAGGACCCAAGCTAGCTTCGAAATCATCCAAGTCACTTTCTCCAAAAGGAGTCAATGCCGGAGCAATTGAGGCAACGGTCTCAACATTGGGTAGAGAAGAGAGAGTACTTTTGCAAGCATCATGAAAATGTTCTTCACAAGCCTCAACGAGAACATCAATAGCATTAACACTCTCATATGAATAAGGTTGCTTAGAAATCTTACCCATGTTGAAGACAATTTGATCGTCACCAAATCTCATGATTAATTCGCCTGCGGCTACATCAATGAGAGTGCGACCGGTCCTCAGGAATGGACGTCCAACGATTAATGGAACACGAGGATCTATCTCGTAGTCAACGACAACAAAATCCGCCGGGAAGGTGAATTTGTCAACGCCAACAAAGACATCTTCGGCTATCCCCACTGGATAAGAAACCGTACGGTTGGCTAATTCCAAAGTCATTTTGGTGGGGACTAGCTCGGGGAGAGATAATTGCTTCCAAACACTTAAAGGCATTAAGTTTATACTGGCACCTAGATCGGCTAGGGCCATGCAATTCTCAACTCCCGGGAAGTTGCAAGGAATCAAGAAGCGACCCGGATCACCAAGTTTGGTGGGCAATTTCCTTAAGAGCACTGCGGAGCAGTTCTCATTAAGTTGGGTCTGAGCGATGTCAAGAAGCTTTTCCTTATCACTTAGAAGATCTTTAAACATCTTAGCGTATTTGGGCATGTGAGCGAGAGCCTCGACAAAGGATATGTTAAAATTCAATTTTTTAAACATTTTGACAAAGTTTGAAACTTGAATATCATCCTTGCTCTTTTGCTTCTCTTTCTTCAACCTTGAAGGATAAGGTATATTGGATGAAGAAGAAGGCTTTAAGGGAATATGATCACTCACAACCATGGGTGGTGGGGAAATGTGGACAGAAGGTGAAGGAGGTGGGGAAAGTTACTCTTTTTCCTTGTTCACAATCACGGGTGGAGGTGTAGGAAGCTCGGGTTCCATATAACCTTTTCCACTACGAGTGGTGATTGCTTTCATCTCCCCTCTTGGATTCGCAGCGGTGTTACTCGGAAGAGTACCCGAAGAAGAGGGTTGATTACCTTGGATGAGCGAACCAATCATATCACGAAGGTGAACAACTTGATTGTTAAAAGAGTTTTGCATGTTGGCATTAATTTCATTGCTGTGTTTGGCCATGTCATTCCTTAGCTCGGCTCGAATATCGCTTCCTTGTTTCACCATGTCATTCTTCAAGTTGACAAATTGACTCTGAAGATTCGTCACCATCTCACGATTAGTCTTCATGAACGTCTCGACGTCTTGGTTTACTGTCATCGGTGGATTGAGAGGTGGAGCTTGGTAAGCTTGAGAATTTCCTTGAGTTGGGTATGGGTTTCTTTGGGATTGATATTGATTTTGAGCACGAGGTTAGGATTGGTTGTTTCGGTTATAGCTTTGTTGTTGGTTTTGGTTTGCAGGAGGGAAACCGGGTGGAGCAAGATAATTGTTGGAACGATAACTTAGCAAGCTACGGTCTCCTTGAGGGCGAGCTTGATAGCCTCCCGTGGGATAAGTACCGTATGCCGCGTTAACGTTTTCAGAAGAATTGCCTTGAGTAGAAGGACAATCATTATAAGAATGAGGACCACCACATGTGTCACAAGAAATAACAACGGCTTTAGCTTGTTGAAAGTGGTTTGTGGCCATGGTCATGAAATTCTTGTTCATTTCAGCGAGTTGTCGAGAAATTTCAGTCATCTCAGGATTGGAAGTGGTAGAAGAAACATTGACTCTCGAGTTAGATCTTGAGGATGCGGATGAATCCCAATTCTTGTGGTGAGTAGTCATGTTTTCAATCAACTCTCGACACTCCTCCGGTCTCCTTTTCATAAAAGTACCACCGGCGGCGGCGTTGATCGTGTCACGATCACGAAAAGTGAGACCATTGTAGAATGTATCAATGAGAGTGACGGGGAGCATATTGTGATTAGGACAGCGGTCGATCAAATCGTTGTACCGTTCCCAAGCATCAAAAAGCGATTCATCATTGTCTTGCATGAATCCACTAATTTGGTTACGAAGGCTCGTGACCATGGATGGTGGGAAGTAGCGCGACAAAAAGCGTTGAGTCATGTCGTCCCAAGTATGAATAGAGTTCTTTGGGAGACGGTCAAACCATTTTTCGGCATGATGAGAAAGCGAGTGGGGAAAGAGTTGAAGGCGAAGGTCATCCATAGAAACACCTGGGGACTTCATGCTTTGGGTAATGGTAATGAATTTGTCGAGGTGTTTGTTGGCATCATCATCCGGAATTCCGCAAAATGGGTTAGTTTGCACTTGCTGGATCATGTGATGCTTCAACGAAAACTCCTGAGCCGTGACATGCATCGGTGCAATCGGGCCTCCACGTCCGTTCATTGTGGGTTGACATAGCTTCTCCATGGTTCGAAGGTCGGGTAAAGGTGGATTATTCATGTTTTGGTGGGGTGGATGATTATTATTGTTGTTATTTGGGAGGGGTGGATTATTATTGTTGTTGTGTACGCCGGCCATGTCTAAATCTTCGAGAGTCTCGGGCTCTGAATAAGACGTTGATCGAGTACGCATACACTAAAAAGAAAATGCAAGAGAAAATATTTTTGGTTTTTATAGGTTTTTTAATGTTTTTGTATTTTTTGAAAGTTTTATATTTTTATGGATTTTTGAAAATTTTTGTGCTTGAAAGTAACGTTCCCGAAAGAACGGATCCCAAAATACAATTTTTCTCACAAGAAACCGTTGATCCTTACGAAAAGAGCCGGTAGCGGCGCCATTTTAATAACTCAGTTTTGATGGTTAATAAAAGAGGTTTTTGCTTGCAAGATCTTTCTTTGCGTTGCTCGTACCCAATTGATAAATATCGTTGTTTCGTTCTCGGTATCTTCTCGAATCGATCACGGTCAAAAGTGGAATAGTTGTAATTGGTGACTAAAAAGGGGGAGCTTTGGTCTAAATCTACTAAAATGATAAAGACAAGTAATAATAAAATTAAGCTAGAAACTAGAAATGAAAATAAATCCAGAATTTAATTGAAACAGTAAGAAAATACCTTTATGAAGAATAAAACTGGAAATCTCTTGTTCGGAATATCTGCTCTTACTCGGAATATTACTGCTATGCGGAAAAAAGTACTCTACTCGGAAAAATTGCTGCTATGCGGAAAAAGTACTCTACTCGGAAAAATTGCTGCTATGCGGAAAAAGTACTCTACTCGGAAAAATTGCTGCTATGCGGAAAAAGTACTCTACTCGGAAAAAGTGCCTTACTCGGAATAATCTGCCTTATGCGGAATAAATGAAAATTGCCCTATGCGGAATAATTTGGAAGAAGCCCTATTCGGAAAGTATCTCTTATGCGGAATGAATGCTCTATTCGGAATATTTGTTCTATTCGGAAAGTTTTGAAAGGAAACCTTACTCGGAATAATTGATATTCCGAATAACCAAGAAAATCTATCTCTACTCGGAATAACTGATATTCCGAATAAACAAGAAAAATAACCTCTACTCGGAATAATTGAAATATTCCGAATAGACACAACCCCAGATTCCCTATTCGGAATCTGGGCAAGATCAGAAACTGGGAAGCGAGGAACAGGGGAAATCAAAGAACGAATTCAACACCAAAAATCACCAAGTTTTTTTTGATCAAAACTTAAACCAATTTTACCACTAATCTTTTACTCATAGAAAGCTTGAATCCAAAACAACTAAATCGCAAAACCCACTTACTTTTGGCAATCAAACCGAAAGAATAAAACTTAAGAACTAAGAATCAAAAAGTGATGAAGAACAAGATGATGGAAAGATTAAAAGAAGACTTGTATTAATGATTTAAGATTCAACAAACAAATGGAAAGATCAAACTTACAAGATTGGAAGAAATTGATCAAAGAAGAAAACCACTCCTTAAGGGAGATGGTTCCTAAGAACTAGGAAAAACTAAACAAAAAAAGAAGATGTGGAGTCTTGAATGGGAGGAGTATATATAGGCTTCTCCCTTGGTTGGTGAGTGGGCTTTCTTCCCTTCTTTTTGTCTTCTCGTGTTTTCAGAAAAGTTGACATTTTCGATTTCGATTCGGGATTTGTCGACGAATAATTTCAACTCGTCTTTTAATTTCTTCATTTAATAGACTTGAGTTTCTTCGACATAGGTAAATCTTCCGTCTTTGGTCCTTTTCTTTGATAAATCTTCAAATAGGCCCATTGACTTCAAATCTTTTGCACCTCTTGGACTATAGACTTCATCTTTTCGTCTTTTTCCTTGATAAAACCCGTGCAATCCCATGTTTTCTCCAATATTTATCCGGTTGGCTCTGAAAACATAACAAACACACAAACCACGCATAATTCCAAACAAATGACATTAAATACGTGTTTTGGTCTTGTTTTAGCAAGAAATAAGTGGTAAAAGGATGGGTGTTTTCACACCTATCAAATCCCCTACACTTAACCATTGCCATGCCCTCATGCAATGCTTAGTGATAAAGCAAATTTACATTTTCCTCATAATTAATCAACCTTGGCCTTATTAACATTCTACTAAACAAAAATTAAAGTACTAAGAAAAACTAAAACTTTAAAATAAACTAAAGGATAGAAAACCATTTTCACTTGAAAATAGCTTCATGGAAATAACTTGCAAAGAGATCAAGGACTTACATTAGGGCTTTGGTGCTGCGAAGATTTATCACCCTCAAGTTTCACGTTCCCCAAACTAAGCTTAAAACGAGATCATTGTTATTATAAGTTAGCAATTCAAAAACTTACACACATGGCTTAATTAAATGCTTAAACTCCCTTATTCCTAGGTGTATCTCTTATATTTTATTTTTGTCTTAGAATGATCATGAAGATGCATTTTTGGACTTATTTCGATAGTTTATTTAGGCTGAAAGCAAAGTAGGACGATTTGATTAATAGTTTCCTTTGCTGGTTGAACTGCTGATTGCGGTTCTGACCATTGTTGTTTCGGTTTCCACCTCGGCTTTGGCACTGGGATTGATTGCTCTGCGCCGCCTCCCCCTTCCTCTTATTTCCTTCAGCAATGAAGTTCTTCTTGTCTTGGAGTTTGACATCCATCAACGCGTGAGCCATCTGGACCGCTTCATCAAACGACCCATGTTTAGACGAAGTCGTCTCACCCTTGATATTACTGGATAGACCTTTGATGTACTGTTTCATCTTCTTGTTATCATCGGCAAAGGTGTCTGGACATAAAAGGCTTAGTTCATTAAACCTCCTGGTGTAAGCAATGATATCATTGTTTTTCAAAGTCAGGTGCCTCAACTCATCTTCCAATTGACCTAACTCCTCTTCAGGACAGAACTTCTTGGTCAAAAGAGCTTTAGTTGCAGTCCATGTTCTTGCATTCGCTACTGCTAACCCAATAGTGGCTACTTGGGTGTTCCACCAACTCAATGCATCGTCAAGAAAAGTAGCAGCCTCAAACTTGACCTTGTTCGCTTCTGAGCAACCACTAATCTCGGAAAGTACTTTCGACCTTTTCTAACCATCTCCTAAGTTCTAGAGCTCCACCAGTTCCACGAAATTGCGTGGGACCACATTTTATGAAACTAGAGTAAGTACACTCTCTTGGGGCTTGCTGTCTCCCCGCATTTCTGCCCTGGTCTGGGTTCCTCCCTGCTCGATCTGCTTCTAGCGCATTCGCAATGGCTTCCTGAATCATCGTGTTCACACGGTCGGCGGTTAGTTTTGGAGGCATGGTGCGTTATCAAATACACCTCTCTGCAAAGACAGGGAAAATAGAAAAACAATGTAAGTATACACATCAAGATTAAGATGGATTTCTCTTTCAAGACATAATATAAATACAACGACACATCACTACAGAGTTACTAATATTCATCAATTCACATCACAAAAGATCAAATTAAAGACATATCACAGATCATGAAAGGTAAACATGGATTGTATTGATAATCAACCAAAATTGTGACAAGTATTTCCACTACAACCATTCACCATAAAACTTAAGTCCTCAAGTTTTTCGTCACAATGCCATCATACAAAAGTCTAAAATAGTTCTATTACAACGATCAAAGATAAAATACAAGACAAGCAACTAGGCATGTGGTGATCCACACGGCCTCTTGGATGGCGGTTCATCATCATCTTCCTCAGGTTCCTCGTCGCTATCTTCCTCGTCCACTTCATCCATCTTCCTCTTTCCTTTGTCATTCGGCCCACATTCAGTCGTCTTCTTCGTCCCTGACGTAGACCCACACTCAACCGCTACATGATTTCCCACAGTGATACAAGCACCTCTGGAAGATGGCTGGATCATGAAGTCGTTAGCTTCCATTTCCAAGTTGTCCACAAATCTCCAATCTGGGGGCAAGGACGCTCTTACTCGATGCTCCCAACTCTGCATCCTAGACAATCTCGCTTGATCTTCCCTAACTTGATCAAGACTGGCGCTCAAATTCGCGATCATCGATCTTAGACTGTTGATATCACTCTTGTTTGCATTTCCATCATACTCAATCCTTGAAGTTCTTGCCAATAATCTTTGGTGTTCCCTCTCATTCTTATCAAACCTCTTAATTACCCTGGTCTCTACCACAAACCCCTCATACATCATCCTATCCATCCTCCTCAACGACCTTCGGGATCCCAGTAGTGTCTTGGTCTCGGAAAGTAGACCCTCGCGATATTCTCATGAATAGATTGTGATTTAGATGAATTGCTGGATTCTGTACCACTCCCATTACTTACTCGAACAAATCCTGGCACTGTCCTCAGGTAGTCCTTACAATTGTCCATCGGGCGACTAAAGGGTTGCTGCTCATATCGATCGGTCGGAGGCACTTCATAACCCTTTGGCGAATTTGGAGATTGAAATAAATCAGGTTCGGTCAGACCGACAGCATTCTCGGGAATTCCATCATCCACTGGTTCCTCGGGCTCTTCCTCAGTATCCTCACTCTCATCACTACTGATACTGAAGTTGTCCACGTCACTTTTGTCACTGTCATTTCCCGGCTCTATTGCTTCTTCTGGAGCGATCCATCCATTGTCATTATCCGGCGGGTTCGGAGGAAACGGTCCCCCTTCGTGACCTACGACATAATCGTCTCCATTACCATTAGGCGGTACCTCAGCCATTCCTGCAATAACAGAGAATTTTGGAGGGTACGTAAGATAACTATATAATATTTATAAATACATGCATGCAAATGCAATGCAAATGTGGTACACATGCCCAAAATGCGATAATATGATGCTCATGCCTGATTAATACAAGAATTACGGTGTCGGGTATTCCACGTATAATTTCAACGTTTACATATAGTAATTTCCATATTTACATAATAAATACCCACATATATATTTCAACTCAAAAGTATACGTCAATTGCCATGAATACAAAAATAAACCTTACCGGAGCCATGCAGGATAGTTGTGTGCGCTTGGACAATTTCTTATGACACCAAAAGTTATAGTTTAGGAATTTTCAAAACGACCTAGTTCTCTATAACTCATGGCTCTGATTACCAATCTCTAACACCCCACCAAATGCTATGCGCAGCGGAACTACAACATTTGGGTGCTAGGCAGTTATCATCGCACACAAGATATATCGAACGACTCCAAAGAGACGTCAAATTTTAAACTTAAATTAAAAATTGTTGAAAAGTTACATGTCTACGGTTTTCCAACCCCAAATGATACAACAGAGTTTTGCGTTTTCGGTCCCCATGAATCTCAACCCCAAAAGTTACAGTTTTCACTACAACATGACATCAAAGTTAAAAATGTTTAAGGAATACTGGGCGGAAAAACAAGCAGATTCCAAGCCATACACACAACATCCATCCAATGCACGCTCCATGCTACACTTCAGCGGTTACCTGAAACACATGCTAAATTTGGTCAACGAAAACGTTGAGTGGAATTCATAGGTTTTACAATTCATTTTTAACATATGTGAAATAAAAACCATTCAAGATCATTCATAGACTTGTCGATCAAACAATCTATATTCAAGATACTAACAATTGTGTTTAAGCTCATGACACTAAACCGTTAACTCAATCACCCGCGTAATAATTACCGGCGTGATTCAGATGAAACCAGTGCCCCTACTAAGGCATCAGTTGCAATTATACCTTATCTCTTATCACAAATTATCCGTCCGCAGGGGGTATCAACGTACTAGCCCTCGTCTCGGATAGGGTAGTCAACCCCATAGTACTATCACTTTGTATAAGCGGCTATTTCTAATCCACGCTAGGACTAAACAATAGTTAATAGTTCATGAATTTAGGGCCTTTTGCAACTAGGTACTCAACACAATTTCAAGGCAACATTCGGGTCCAACAATCATTCATGACATATGTTCATTTTGAAAACTAGCATGCATTTCCCTCGCGGGTAAAACAGTTTGAAATAATAACAAGCGAGGCTATAAATTCACACCTTATATAACAAGTAGTCGATAGTTCGAGTGACGGTCACTGACGACGATACGGATGCCCGGGTAAATCAACACCTATCAAACCAAATAACGCGTAATGAGTAATCTCATTTTATAAACCTTATGGTACTGTATAAAATACATACATATTAGTCACTTGTGACAATTATAACTCACGCCAAAACAAAACAACAAGTGTTACTCGTTTTATACCATTTGTCCTTATTATTAACGTTATTCATTTTTACTCATTTTCGCTGATACTTACCAAAAGTACGAACTGTTTTACTATACTTAACCCTTTTTATAAAATTTGAGAAAATTCTCAAAAATACTTTAAGACCGGTAGAAATCACATATTTAATCCCAACAAAAGTTTTCACTTCTACGACTCGTTACTCAACACTTTTCCAAAACTACGTTTTTCGGACTGAAATTGTACTTTGACCAAGTCGGACTCATTTGACCCGTTTAAAATACTCCATCGACCCATTTGACACCTAAGTCTTATAATAGACTCAAATGTGCAGGTTTGAGACCAAAAATCAACCATTCACCATTTACCAAACTAATCCTATAGTCCCCGGGATTTGACCTAAAACCAAGCATAATTTCGGATTATGACGGTTTTCATCTCCCGGTACACGAATTTTCAAAACGTCGTAACTTTTGACTCGTTAGGAGTCGTAAGCTATATCTTATACCAAATAGAAGCTAAGAAAATGCTCTACAACTCTATCCTACTCACAAGACCTGTTTAAAAAATAATCTTTACGAAAACACCCTAAACTTTCTGCCTAAAATTACCTATACCAAAATCATACCAACGCTCGTTTTCAAACCCATTTATCAACACTAGACATCATCCTAAGCATTCCTAATCATAACCAAACATCATTTTCAGTCCTAATCTACCTAAGGTTCATACCCAAATCATAAAAACAAGCATGCAAGTGAATATACCCATCTAAAAACATCTAAAAACACAAAATAAACACAAACCCATGATCAAAACATCAACCATCATGATCCCCCAAACACCCCCCCCCCCCCATAGCCGTGGGGTTTGGGTGATCAAAACACCACAACCAAATTAATTTTGGTGGGTTTGTTAAGTGATTACACACCCATTACACATGAATTAAACATGCATTTACCCAATTAACATCAAAAATGATTTTGAAAAATTCATTTGATTCTTGAAAAAAAATTATGAATGCATGTTGGATTAAATTACATAGAAAGATTGGGAATGATTAAATTAGAGGTGGTCTTACCTTAGTTTTAATCAAAACCAAGTAAAAAAAATATTTTATGGGTGGTTTATGGTGGGTGAGGGTGGCCGTCGGCCTAAAGGAGAAAAGAGGGAGAGAGTGGAAAATTTTTTGAAGTATTTTGTGTTGTGTGTGTTTTGTTTTTCATTTTGTAAAAATTCTAGGGACTTGTGGTGCAATATGAGCATTCTTTTGGCCTTAAGGAAAAATGACTCTAAAACTTTACGGGATTGACTCACTAGTCATTTTGGAAAATTTTACGGGAGTCGGGAATCATCCCAAACACTCCAAAATACTTTTAGGACACTTTAAATGTACCCGGAAAGCAATAAAACTCACCCGACTCGACTTAACACGAACCGTACGTAAAATTCTCGAAAAATTACATTATCGATAAAACGTCAATAATTATAGAAATTTGGGCATCCATCGGGATCGTATTCGTCATTGTCCTTCTTAAATCGTCAATCGTCAAAATTATAACCTCGAACATCGGTTTCAACCAAAATACTAAAATATATAGCAATTAAAATTTATTAAAAATTTCAAAAATAAGCGTAATTTAGGGTAATGTTAGTGACCTCGGTTCTAGGGTATCACATTTACAGTACTTATGTTTGTGTGTGATGAGCTTTACTTTTGTACTACCGATGTTTGATTCCGGTATTTTCCTTTTATGGTCATGTAATGTTTAGACATTTTTCCTTGTATGCTTTGATGACACGCCATAATTACGCGTGACATTCCATTATCAAAATGGGGTGTTACACCTTTTGTCTAGTCATAACTGATGATTATAGTAGATTCAGTTGGGTTCTCTTTTTAGCTCTTAAAAATGAAAACAAATGAATTACTTAAGGATTTTATCACTTTAGTTGAAAAGCAGTTCACTAAACAGGTTTTAATCATTAGGACTGATAATGGGACAGAATTCAAGAATGCTAAATTTGATGAATTCTGTAGGTCTAAAGGAACTAAGAGACAATTTAGTAATCCTAGAACTCCACAACAAAATGGAGTAGCTGAAAGGAAGAATAGGACATTGATTGAGGCTGCTAGAACTATGCTGGCTGATTCACTTTTGCCAAATACCTTTCGGGCAGAAGCAATCAATACTGCATGTTATGTGTTAAATAGAGTCCTAGTAACCAAGCCTCAAAACAAAACACCTTATAAACTTTTGACTGATGTAAAGCCTAAAATAAGTCATTTAAGACCTTTTAGGTGTTATGTGTCTATACTAAATACTCTTGATTATTTGGGAAAGTTTGATGGAAAGTCTGATCTAGGATATCTTGTAGGATATTCAGTGCAAAGTAAAGCATATAGGGTTTATAACTTGGCAACTAAGAAGGTTGAAGAAAATGCTCATGTTAATTTCTTAGAAAATAAACCCAATGTCCCAGGAATAGGTTATGCTTGGATGTTTGATTTAGATTATCTAACTAACTCCATGGATTACTACTCTTTGCAAAAGGATTGTCAAACTAACAATGCAGGTGAGGAGTCAAGTGCAAATAATGCAGGTACTCAAGAAGATGGTTCTTCATCAGATGATGATGTTCATATCTATGTGCCCAGTATGCCTACTGTTACTCCCATGTCTGCCACTCCCAAGAAGCAAACCATGCCATCAAATGATGATCAAGCCTCCCAAGAGCTTCAGAGGCTTCAAGATCAAGAAAAGAATGCTACATCTGCTAATAGACATTCAGGAGAAGAATCTTTTGAGTCACAACATTCAACAGTACATACTACACCTAGCGGTACTTCATCTGCAAGTACTGCTAAGTCAAAATCTGCCAAATCTGTTGACTCACTAGAAGAGATTACAAGCTATGGACGATGAAGACTTATATGCTAGTCCAGTTGAAGGAATCTTCTCCAAAGCTTCCTATGATGAGCAGGGTGCAGTAACTGATTTCAACAATTTGGAAACAGAAATTCCAGTCAGTTCTATTCCCACTCATAAGGTCAACAACAACCATCCTACTACACAGATCATTGGAGATCCCAAATCTGCTGTACAAACCAGAAGACAACTTCAAACCAATATTGAAACTCATGCACTTGTGAGTTATGTCAAACAACAGCAGAGAACAAATCATAAAGATACTCAACATTGTTTGTTTGCCTATTTCTTATCTCAAGTAGAGCCCAAAAACATTTCTCAAGCTCTTGATGAAGAAAGCCGGGTAGATGCCATGCAAGAACAATTAACACAATTTGAGCTACAAAAAGTTTGGTTTCTTGTGGATCTTCCCTCAGGTAAAAGAGTAATTGGTACTAGATGGGTCTTCAGGAACAAGAAGGATGAAAGAGAAGTTGCTGTGAGGAACAAGGCAAGACTTGTTTCTCAAGGCTATAGACAGGAAGAAGGGATAGACTATGATGAGGTTTTTACACCAGTGGCAAGGATAGAAGCCATTAGGTTATTTTTGGCCTTTGCATCATATATGGGATTTATAGTCTATCAAATGGATGTGAAAAGTGCCTTTCTATATGGTACTATTTCAGAGATGGTATATGTCTCACAACCTCCAGGTTTTGTAGATCCTAAACTCCCCAATAGAGTCTACAAGGTTATCAAAGCACATTATGGTCTGCATCAAGCTCCAAGAGTCTGGTATGCAACCTTATCCAATTTTCTGCTAGAACATGGATATAGGAGAGGAACCATTGACAAAACTCTGTTCATCAAGAAGAATGTTTAGGACATCATTCTAGTTCAAGTTTATGTTGATGACATCATTTTTGGTTCTATCAAGAAGAAATGGTGTGAAGAGTTTGAAGCTTTGATGAAAGGAAGATTTCAAATGAGTTCTATGAGAGAACTAACTTTCTTTTTGGGACTGCAAGTCAAACAAAGGAAAGATGGAATATTTATCAGCCAAGATAAATATGTTGCTGAAATCTTGAATAAATTTTCATGTATGGATACAAGGAGTACAAGCACACCTTTTGAAGCCAAGAAGTCTTTATCAAAAGATGAACATGGAGAAGATGTTGACATTCATCTATACAGGTCAATGATTGGTTCATTGATGTATCTTACTGCTTCAAGGCCAGATATAATGTTTGCTGTGTGTGCTTGTTCAAGGTTCCAAGTTCATCCAAAGGTGTCACATCTACATGCTGTGAAGAAGATTTTTAAATATCTTAAAAGTCAACCCAATTTAGGATTATGGTATCCTAGAGATTCCACCTTTGAATTGGAAGCTTACTCAGATAGTGATTGTGCTGGAGCTAATCATGATAGGAAATCCACAACAGGAGGTTGTCAATTCCTAGGCAGAAGACTCATATCATGGCAGCATAAGAAGCAAACCATTGTTGCTACTTCAACAACTGAAGTTGAATATGTAGCTGCTGCTTGATGAGACTACTTTTATACATAGTCTCATCGTCCAAAAAGGGCTTTAAATGCATAAAATATCATGAAATTGGCCAAATATATGCTTGTGTTTGTTGCTTGTGTATTTTAGGTACGTATATTGAGAAAATGACAAAAGATCACAAGAATCATTTAAAAACGAACACGGGAAACGAAGCCGCACATTGAACCAAGCCCTAATGAAGGATTTTCCAAGAAAAACCTTGAAGATTTGAAGATTATAAAGAAGTGTCCTCCAATATTAAATAATTGACACTTTATACCCTTGTATCTTCATAATTACAAGATTGGTCCCTAAAGTTTGTCAATATTGCAAAAAGGGCCCTCCACTTTGGAAAAATTGGCAATTTTAGTCCCTCAACAAAACTAAAATGTCAATATTAGTCCATATCAAATTCAAACATACCATGAAGAATTTCAAGTTACAAGAATTTACAAGAATTTACAAGTTTGGTCCTTCAAAAATGTTAAATTGCAAAAAGGACCCTTGACTTTGAAGACTTGGCAAGAATGGTCCCTCAAAAATGAAGACTTGTCATTTTCAGTCCTCCAAAATGTCAATCATACAAGTCAAGACCATAATCCTTGAATAAATACCAAATCAGTCCTTCAAGAATCTAGAATTGGTAAGAAATACCCCTGAATTCACGTTACAAAACTTTGTGGGGCAAAAGTATGAAAATAAAAAGTTTGCTAACAAAGGAAAACGACTTAAAGGGGTTAAAACTTCAAATGGCAAGTTAATGAAAGATAGGGGGTTTATTGTGGCCGACATGCAAACAAACCTAGACCACTCTCCTTGCGCCACCTGTCCCACTCACCCAAACCCTCCAATCAGCTTTCTCCATTGTTCCACATCACCATCCCACTCACCAGATTAACTAATTAATTATTTAGTTAGTTAAATGTGGCGCTAAACACCCCATTTAAACACAAAACCGGATCAAACACTTGTTCTTCATGTTCATCACCAGATTTGGGTTTTTCTTAATTACAAATAATTAGGTGTTAAAACCTTCCAGATTAATGATTGATGACCTCTTAATCACATCCCAACCTTGAAAACACATGCTACATTAACAAGGAACCCCACACAAGATTCCCTGCTACACACTTTTTGCAAACTGCCAAAATTTGAACAAACATCCAACGTCCCACAACATAGCTTGGATGTTAAGCTTATTTGAAGCCCTTTGATCAACTTTTCACATTGCCAGCTCCACAAACTGCCAAGAACTTGTCACATGATCTTCAAAGTTCAAAACCCCTCAAGGGCATTTCTGGGACTTCACAGCTTTAGGGTTTACGTTTTTTAGCCTCTAAGCAAGTAGTTTGTAGCCTATTTAAGGCATAGGACTGAGTACATTTATCTTTGCTCTTGAATTTTCCATTGTTCACAAATCTGTAAATCATATATTCAGTTAATGAAATGTGTTTGAATTTGGTGAATAAAACTCAAGTGCCAATCATATTATCTGCTTGTTATTGTTCTTTGCTTGTTAATCTTGAATCCTAAACCTGTTTTCAAAAGGAGTGTGCAAAAGTTTGCATATTTTCCACTTTTCTTGATATTTTGCCAAGTCTTGTTCAAACCTTGGAATTCTTGGGCTATAAAGTTGATCATAGCATCCTAATATTGAGTTATCAAGGTGTGGTGAAGCCTATAACTTGGGGATAATCAAGTGTGGAGAACTAAGGTTGCATTAATCAAGAATTTTTCACTTTCCTGTTTTGATATTATGCTTCTAACTTTGTTGAATCTTAGCAGGCTTTATTGTGGAAGCTTGTGCGTGTTCTTGCTAGCACATAAGCTCAAAATTCATGGGTGTGGATTTACATCCATGAGGTACACACCATTCTACTCAAAATCTGTTAAAAAGTTGGATTTTTGGTGAATTTGTGTGCTACTTGTGTTCTTGCTGATTTTGTGGTCTAATCTTGTTATAATATGCATATTACATCTGTTATTGTGCTTATTTGGGCTTGGGTAACCTTGGAATGCACTTTTGATTTGAAAATTTGCATTTGAAAAGTTAAAAGGGTGTTTGGGATTATCTGTTTGAGATCATAAGTTGATATTGTGTTGTTGGAAGTTTGTGTTTGTGCTTGTTATCTGTTATTGGCTTGGTTGAGTGCTATTTGCTGCAAGTTATTGGGCTTAAACCCTTGAATCAAAGATTGTGCTATAACTTATTGGGTTTGACTGTTTTTCACCTAAAATCTTGGTAATACTTAGAGTATATGCATGTGTAGGGATATAAGCTGTTAAATCAAAGTTATCATAACATATCTTAGAGATCTAAGTGTTTGAATTTGGCTTGTTGGTCAAGTGCATCAGCAAAAGTAAAATCTGCTTGTGTTAGTGTTCATCAGTAACCTATTTGTGCTTGAATCTTGATTTAGGATTTGAGCCATTGCATGAAACCTGTTTAAACTTGTTCCTTTATGTTTATTATAGCTTGTGTATGCTTTTGGTGCAATTTGGTTGGCTGAAATTTGCTAAAACAGCTTATAAGTGCTTAACTGCTTATTGTTCTAAGTCTGGTGCATGTCTGGTAATTAATTGAATTAACTGTACTAATTGGCTGTTAGTGATTGTGATTTCTTTGTTGTTTTTGACTCCTTATGATCCACTGATCATTTGGGTGCCTTTGTGTAACATGAATCTCCAAAAAAGTCACTAAAGACAAAAAGTCAAGAAAGTGAAGCAGTGGAAACTTTTCCCACTGCTCAGACACCAAAACTAGCCCCTGCTAGTGTTAATTTTCAGTTAGCTTATTAATAAGCCATATTTGCTTATCCAGACCTACAACAACTTACTTTTTGTGATCAATCTTCATCATTTGATCCATTTGTTTGAACTGGAGCTTATCAGACTTTAGCTTTGACTTTTTGCTAGAAAACTCTTAAAGTTGACTTTTAAAGAAGTGAATATTTGCTTATTCTAGCTTATTGAGTGAACTTATTTGAAAAAATTTTGTTGATTTCCAGCTCTTGGGGTGGCCTAGAACTCGAAAACGACTATTTTGTCGTTTTGTGAAGATTGCTTATTGCATTTTCAGGCTTATTCCTTGGACTTTTTTTAAATTTCTTTTTACAGAAGTCTTAAGTAACTCAAAAGAAGCTTGTGTGTCTAATTTGAGCTTATGGCATCGACTTATAGCTTAATGGGCCAAAAAGCCCATTAAGAATAATCTGTTTGAAATAAGCCAGCTTATATCACATTTTCATCTTTTGGGCCTTTGAAAAATTGTGTTCAGAATCAAATTTTAGGTCAGATAGGAGCTTTTGGGCCATTTTTATAAACATTTTTTTATTGGGCTTATTTAGGCCCAATAAGGGTCTGTTTTGGTTTTGGCCCATTTGAAGGCCCAATAGGGGTATTTTTTAATTTCAAGTTCATTTGTTGTTTAATTAGGTTAAAATAAACTAGTTTGCAAGTTTTTAGAATTTTTTATAAATTTTGGATTTTTAATATTATTTTATTATTATTTTATTATAAAAAATTAAAATTTAGATTTTTCAAGTTTTTATATTTTTCTTAGGTTAAATACATTAAGTTAGGAATTTTAAAATTTTTAGAATATTTTTATTGTTCTTAGATTAATTTTTATAATTATTTTAATTTTTAATAGTTTTTAATTGTTTTTAAATAGTTTTAATTAATTTTAAAATTTTCAAAAATAGTTTTAAATTAAGTTAGGTCATTTTAGAGGTTTACAATTGAAAAAATCTCATTTTGGGCTTCTTTTTAACTTAAATTGATTTTTTGGGCTTTAATTAGCATTAAAAAATTATTATTTAATTAAATAAAAGGTTTGAGTGATTTTTGATTTTTTGTAAACTCTAATTACATTATTTAGGATTTATTGCAATTTTATAGGAATTTTTAGGGTAAAATTTTAATTTTGCTACTTTTTACGGTTTTACGTGTACGACCTTTTCGTCTTAGTTTAATTCGTCATCGTAACCGTCTTTCTCTTCTTATCTCATTTCTGCTTTTCTTTTCTCATAATCATATAATCACAATGTTAATCATCTCTCTACACAACACTAGCCTCCTTGAGAATGATCCCCACTTTGGGTCATAACTCGTGGTTTTCCTAAATCACTTGTTAATACTTGCCCTATTTACGCTCTTTTTCCTAAAGGGTGGTAAAAACTCAACCATCATTTTGGCGCCGCTGCTGGGGAGGCGTGTTGTGTTTTGATTTGGCAATTGTTGTTTATATATATATATCCATAATATCTATTGTATTAGTAGCACTCTACTAATACGTATTATCGGTTTTTCGTTTTTTTGTGAATACTATTAATATATTGTATACGTAGAACAATAAATTCACAAGTACTCCAAAAGTGTGAAAACACAACCTTGACTTGGGAGGTCATTACCCAATCATTGTATTCGAATCTCAAACAAGAAAGAAAGGCAAAAATAGATAAATACTTTCGTGAAGCTCGATTTTGAAAAATACAAACTATAAGGTGGGTATAAGGCGGGTATTATAAAATATACCCTAAGGAAAAAGGCTCTTAAGTGCTTCGCGCCGCCTCGTTTCCCCGCTTACTTGTGAGTATTTGATTTTGAGAGCTAATCGAGGGTTTTGCCGCCCAAAGTATTATTAAGTATCATATATACTTTCTTGGTTTCATTTGATTAAACCCTCTTGAACGTTGATAACTAGCTTTTGCCCGTGTAAAAATTAAAGTTCGTTGTGTTGGTCTAATCGAATTGATCCTGGTTATCTATGTGACTCAGTCGTTCTTTGGTGAAACAAATAGTTGTGTCGTTTTAGTAATTAAAAAGTGCAAAACTTTAAAGTAAAAGGCAAGTAAAATAAATCTAACTCTAATTTAAAATAAATGGCGAGCAAATAAAAGCGTGACGAAAATTAAAAGGCGCTAAAAGTAAATAACGCAAACTTAAATCTAACTAAGGCAAACTTAAAACGCAACTAAAACTTAAAACTAAGGCAAGGCTAAAATAAATCTAAGGCAAATAAACTTAAAGTGCGACTAAGGAAAAAGGCGGGAAAAATAAAGCTTGAAAATTAAAGAATTAAAAACAGAAACTAAAAATAACCTGAACACAGCTCATCCGGAATAATCCTTCGTTCGGAATAATCACTCATCCGGAATGTCACCTTCATTCGGAATGATTCTCCTTCACTCGGAATATTTAACAAAACCCTTGATCCGGAATAAATCCTTTACCCGGAATATGTCACTTATCCGGAATAAAGTCTTGATTCGGAATAAAAGCCTTGATTCGGAATGTTCTTGCTGATCCGGAATACTCTTGATCCGGAATGTTGAAGATTCCGGATGAAGACTTTGATCCGGAATAATTAATTATTCCGAATAAAGGTCCTTGATCCGGAATATCTCCTTGATTCGGAATGTTCTGTTGATCCGGAATGTCTAATATTCCGGATGAACGGTTTGATCAGGAATAATAAATTATTCCGAATAAACTCTTCTGATCCGGAATGCCCAATATTCCGGATGAACACCCTTGATCCGGAATAAACTTGCACAAACCCTTCACTCGGAATGTTTTGCTGGGCTTGATCTGGAACGTTTCCTGGGAAAACAGATGAACAGACAAGCGAAGAACAAGGGATACAAAGATAAACACGAATCTAAACAAGATCAAGCAAAATCAAACCAAAAGATTAAGCAAACTAATAACAAATGATCAACTAATGATAATCAAACAAACCAAATCAATCAAACTAACAAATATAACCAAAATAATCAAAACCCACTTTGATCAATAAAAACACAAAAACATAAACATGAAGATTAAAGATTAAGATCAAATAAAGAAAGGTAGATAGGAGATTTACAAGAAAAATAAAGATTGACAAGAATTAAAAGAAAACTTACTTGAAATTAAAGGTACTTAAGGTGCAAGACAAGTATTTAAATTTGACATGAAAAGTAAATGACAAGGTAATTAAAATTGGAAGAACTAATTGTCACTATTAGCCAAAAAAAATGAAATGAATCTAATCTAATCTATTTATAGGGGAGGATTAGGGAGTGCTTAGGAAGCTTCCTCCCCTCTTTCATCTTTTCTTAATTGCATGCTTAAGTCCTTGTCCTCTTAATCTTCTTTAAATCTTGGGACTTTAATGACTTTGTCTCGGGATTTCTTTAAACTCGTCTCGACATTTCTTCGTAAATAAGACTTGAGTTCTTCGGCTTTTAGTAAACTTCCGTCTTTTGAATTTTTCTTCGATAAATCTTCAGAATTGGTCTTGGACTTCCGTTCTTTTTGCACTCTTGATCTTTTGACTTCGTCTTTCGTCTTTTTCTTCGATAAAAGCCCGTGAATGCCCGTGTTTTCTCCACTTTTCACCTTTTCGTCCTAAATCACAACAAAAACACAAACCACGCATAATTCCGACATTTACGACATAAAATACACGTTTTGGCTTGGTTATTATTGTAATTAAGTGGTAAAAAGGATGGGTGTTTACACACCTATCAAATCCCCTACACTTGACCATTGTAATGTCCTCATGCAATGCATTAGTTACAAAGCACGTTTACATTTTTCATCAAAATCAATCCACCTTGGCCTTTATTAAAGAGATAGAAAATAACAAATCAAGTAAAGAAATCAAAAGCATACCTTAGGGTTTTGGTAATGTCATGAATAATCATCATCCTCAAGTTTTCACTTTCTCCAAACCAAGCTTAAAAACGAGATCATTGTTATTATAAGTTAGCAAACTAACACTAACTCATGTGGGCCAATTACTCACTTAAACTCCCTTATTCCTAGGTGTATCTCTTATATTTTATTTTTGTCTTAGAATGATCACGAGGATGCATTGTTGACTTATTTCGATAGTTTATTAGGCTGAAAATAAAGTGGGACGATTTAATCAATAGTTAGTTAAAGGACAAAATCTTTTAAAACTGCTTCTCGAGACCTCATAAAGTTCATATCTTGGCATAACTCGCTTCGCGATTTGAGACCTTTCTCGGACCGATATTTGGCAGCGACTTCATACTTCAAACCTTGAGAGACGTTCATGAAATAATGGCCTTCTCTTCATAATAGGAATTTCTTCACTTGAAGTTTTGAGAGATTCTTCATATTTGGACCACGACTTCTTCATTTTTCTCCAATCTTTATTTGGGATTTTGATATACAACGATCCGCCTCCTTTTTGGACTTGGATCTATTTATCCTCATACCTTGCTAGGGCCTTTTTTGGATAGACTTCTCCATGACTTTTGGGGAGTTTTTGCTTTTCGTCGTGTGTCTCGATCCTTCATATTGATCTTTGATAAATGATTATTCACATCACTTGGGATCTTTAGCAACAAAATATAGCCCTCATGCCTTGTTAGGGCCTTTTCGGACTCGCCAATCTTCGCATCCCGATTCAATAAGTTATGCCTTGGCTATGAACTCTAATCCATACCGAGCAACTTTTAAACGATCTTGGGCTAGAAGCTAAGTAACTTTTCAAATCGTACAACCTTATTTATTGCAGATAAATTTATTAACAAGCGATGGGAGAATAGGCTTATAATTAACTCACATAAATTCACGAAAGAATACCAAACTTATAATTGACTCTATCATCTCTCGTTCTCCACAGTTTAAAATCTCAAGGAATGAGACTCGTGGATGCTTAGCCTATTAAATCAAAGTTTTGGGTTTTCGAGTCGTCTATAGGATCTTGCAAACTCTTAGACTTTTTCAAGTTTAGAAATCGCATTTTAAAGTTCCCTTGATAAACGACTCTCTAGGATCAATTATAGAAACTTGCGAAAAGTTCTTGTTCTTAACCCGTGAGAGTTAAGACTTTCGCGTTTTATAGCTCCCTATATAAAAGCCTAGCAAAACTTGACTTAAACACGTTAAGGATACTAGCTAGAGTAAACTTAGACAAGTAAACTCGGGTTGAGTCAAAAGATTCACAACGTTTGAAAATTAAAACCACTTTGTTAAAATTTATTCTAGCAAAGAAAGAAAATAACTATACAAAGGGAAAAACTAATAGGCCAAAATAGATCAAAAATTTTGAAAAATGTCGAAAAATTGATTTTCCGGTTAAAATGAGGACAAATACAAGGAAAATACCACTTAACTTCGATAGAAGTCCCCCTACACTTAATATAAACATTGTCCTCAATGTTTAAGCATGTGGGAGTAAACTCCCCTACACTTAGGACATTGTGCACGTTGTTTAAATCTTGCTAAGGATAAGACAACTAACGAGATTCCTATTTTAATATTGAGAAATATAAAATAGTGAATCGAAAAGAGTTTAGGATAGAACCGGGAAAATGGGAACACGTAATCACGGGTCGTCAAAAATCATCAAGAGTGGATCATTGAAGGCTCGAATCCTTGAATAAGAGAGGAGAGGAAATAGCAAACACCAACGGGTCTCCCCTACACTTAGGATAAAGAAAGCTAAAAGATAGATACATGGGTTGCCTCCCAAGCAGCGCTTGATTTTTTTTAACCGAGTCGTGAGCCTGACTCGACCTTGATTAGCATAGGAAGAAGCATGAAACACATCCACCGGGATCAAAGACATAGTTTTCGTCCATCAAGTAGCACAAGCTTAAGGCAAACAAGGCAAGCCAAAGAAGAGTAGGCAAGGATCCCTTAAGCAAAGATGGAGCACGGTGGTAGCAAGGGTGAAGAGGTGCAAGCATATCTTCAGTAGTTCCAAAAATCTTTCCTTTTATTTCATCAGGTGGATACTGAGATGGCTGAAGAATATCGATACCAGGGTCGAACACCTTTTCCTTTAGGGGAAAATAGCACTCAGGCTCAGCAGAATGGGAAGAAGATCCGCGAAGAAGATGCACAACCTCGTCCTCAGAAGGTGGACAAAGAGGTGTTAACTCATACGTGATGCGGATGTTGGTGTCGACCGGTTTCTTCTCCTTTGAAAGAATTTTCTTCAAATCCAAAGTAGGATCAAGACCATAATTATCAAAGTCCAAAGGAGGTGCATCACTCTCATGAGGGAAGTAAGTATTGAGAAAAGTAGAGAAGTCTTCCTCAAATGAGTAATCATCCAAAGTAGGATTAAGTGATGGCGGAGGATCTTCATTACGAGAAGAATCACTCGAAAGAGTATCGGCCTCATCAAAATCATCATAAATGGGCATGTCGGGATACTCGGAAGTAAAGTCATCATAATCATCCGAATCTAAGCTAGAATCATCATCATAAGCATCAAAGATCGGTGGAGAACCATAAATGGGTGAAGGTTCCAAATTGGATAGAGAATCATCCACATCATCTTGAAAAAGTGGATTATCAATGCAATACTCGAATAGAGGATTGTTGTAGATGACAAAATCATCGATCACATTAATCATATTCGCAGATTCTCATCCATAGGATGTGCTTGTAAGCTTCCCCATTTTGAAAACTTGTGCATCATCCCCGACTCTTAAGATTAACTCTCCTTCGGCAACATCAACTAGAGCTCTTCCGGTTCTCAAGAATGGCCGACCAAGTATTAAAGGAATACGAGGGTCCATTTCATAATCAACAACGACAAATTCGACCGGGAAAGTAAATGTGCCAACTTTAATGAACACGTCTTCGGCAATACCAACGGGGTAAGCGAGAGTGCGATTTGCAAGTTCAAGAGTCATCTTTGTTGGAGTAAGGTCGGGTAATGATAGTGTTTTCCAAACACTTAATGGCATGAGATTTATACTGGCCCCGAGATCAGCTAGGACAGTAAATTCTTCAGTTTTGTTAAAAATGCAAGGCAACACAAAACGACCAGGATCTCCAAGTTTTTCCGGAAGTTCTTTAAGAATAACTGCAGAACAGTTTTCATTTAAGCGTGTGTTGGCGAGCTCAATCAGCTTCTCCTTCTTGTTAAGCAATTCCTTGAATACTTTGACAAATTTCGGCATGTGGACAAGTGCTTCAACAAGGCTAATGTTGAAATTCATTTGGACAGTCCTCCTTGGTTAGCATTTTGGTCTTGCCTAAGCGAGATGGATAAGGAATGCTGGGGTTGGGTGGTGAAGGTGTAGGTGTAGGTAAAGGTTGAGATGTTGAAGGTGGGGTTGGTGGAGGATTCTTGGTGGGTGCTTCATCACGACGAGGCGGAGACGGTAATGGTGCACTAATACTAGGTGTAGGAGGAGTAGGGATAAATGGTGGTGGAGGAGGTGTAGATGATGGGGGTGGGATAGGTGGTCCTGCTATAGTAACTCCACTACGGGTAGTAATAGCACTCACATTCGCTCGCGGATTGGTGACGGTGTTTGAAGGTAGAGAACTCGAAGTAGAAGGTTGAGCAGTGGGCAAGAAACTAGCCAACATATTCATTAAATCATTCGTTTGATTGCTGAAGGAGGATTGGATATTATCTCGAAGCTCGGATCTAATGTCATTCCTTTGCTTAGTGATATCTCCTTTCAAATTGATAATTTGGCTCTGTAGATTCTTGATTTGCTCACCTTGGGTTCTCATCAAGGCTTCAACATCTTGATTAATGGGTGGGGTTTGTTGAGCGGGTGGGTGATAAGGATTAGAAGCTCGAGGATGGATTTGGTTGCGTCTATTGTAATTGTTGTTGGGGTTTTGGTTTTGAGGAGAAAAACCGGGTGAAAGGTAGTTGTTTGACCGGTAACTCAGCAAATTTCTATCCCCTTGAGGTCGAGCTTGGTAATTTTCCGGTGTATAATTACCATAAGCTGCATACACATTTTCCGGATTTCCTTTTGTAGAAGGACAATCAGTGTATGAGTGAGGACCGCCGCATGTTTCACAGGAAGGTGCAACCACTTTAACTTGATGTTGTTGGTTTGTAGCGAGAAGCAAGATATTTTTGTTCATTTCGGTCATCATGCGGGTGAATTCGGTCATATCGAGGTTTGTTGAAGTAGAAGAAACATTGACTCTCGGGTTGTTCCTTGAAGAAGCGGAGGAATCCCAGTTTTTGTGATGAGTAGTCATGTTTTCAATAAGCTCTCTACACTCCTCGGGTCTCCTTTTCATAAATGTGCCACCGGCGGCTGCATTAATCGTATCACGATCTCGAAAAGTCAACCCGTTGTAGAAAGTATCAATTAAGGTCACAGGGAGCATGTTGTGGTTTGGACATCGATCGATTAAGACATTATATCTTTCCCAAGCATCAAAAAAAGATTCATCGGGTTCTTGCATGAAACCGCTGATTTGATTGCGAAGGCTCGTGACCATGGATGGTGGAAAGTAGCGCGATAAAAAGCGTTGAGTCATGTCATCCCAAGTATGAATGGAATTCTTCGGGAGACGATCGAACCATTTCTCGGCGTGATGTGATAAAGTATGTGGGAAGAGTTGTAGGCGAAGAACATCCATTATGGCACCGGGCAACTTCATGCTTTGAGTGATAGTAATGAATTTGTCGAGGTGTTTGTTGGCATCATCATCAGGTATTCCTCGGAATGGATTTGTTTGCACTTGCTGAATCATGTGGTGCTTCAACAAAAATTCCGGAGCCGTGATTTGCATCGGCACAATCGGTCCTCCTCGTCCAAACATGGTAGGTTGAAAAAGCTCCTCCATTGTCCGAAGATCGGGCTGTGGAAGAACATTGTTGTTGTTATTATTGAGGTGCGGTGGATTATTGTTGTTGTTAACACCTGCCATAGCTAAATCTTCTCGAGTCTCGGGCTCTTGATAATTAGAAGATCTAGTACGCATACACCTACAAAGGCAAAAAAAAAAAGAAACCAAACACAAAGAGAATATATATACACTATAAAAATAAAATCTTTTTGGATTTTTGAAAATTTTTAATTTTATGGATTTTTAATAATTTTTAATTTTTGTGGTTTTTTGAAATTTTTATACAAGAAAAATAACGCTCACAAGTGAACGGATCCCAAAAAGCAACGCGTCTCTCACAGAAAACTGTTAATCTTTACGAAAAGAGTCGGCAGCGGCGCCATTTGATAACTAGCTTTTGGCCGTGTAAAAATTAAAGTTCGTTGTGTTGGTCTAATCGAATTGATCCTGGTTATCTATGTGACTCAGTCGTTCTTTGGTGAAACAAATAGTTGTGTCGTTGTAGTAATTAAAAAGTGCAAAACTTTAAAGTAAAAGGCAAGCAAAATAAATCTAACTCTAATTTAAAATAAATGGCGAGCAAATAAAAGCGTGACGAAATTAAAAGGCGCTAAAAGTAAATAACGCAAACTTAAATCTAACTAAGGAAAACTTAAAACGCAACTAAAACTTAAAACTAAGGCAAGGCTAAAATAAATCTAAGGAAAATAAACTTAAAGTGCGACTAAGGAAAAAGGCGGGAAAAATAAAGCTTGAAAATTAAAGAATTAAAAACAGAAACTAAAAATAACCTGAACACAGCTCATCCGGAATAATCCTTCATTCGAAATAATCACTCATCCGGAATGTCATCTTCGTTCGGAATGATTCTCCTTCACTCGGAATATTTACCAAAACCTTTGATCCGGAATAAATACTTTATCCGGAATATGTTACTTATCCGGAATAAAGTCTTGATTCGGAATAAAAGCCTTGATTCGGAATGTTCTTGCTGATCCGGAATACTCTTGATCCGGAATGTTGAAGATTCCGGATAAAGACTTTGATCCGGAATAATTAATTATTCTGAATAAAGGTCCTTGATCCGGAATATCTCCTTGATTCGGAATGTTCTGTTGATCCGGAATGTCTAATATTCCGGATGAACGGTTTGATCCGGAATAATAAATTATTCCGAATAAAGTCTTCTGATCCGGAATGTACAATATTCCGGATGAACACCCTTGATCCGGAATAAACTTGCACAAACCCTTCACTCGGAATGTTTTGCTGGGCTTGATCCGGAACGTTTCCTGGGAAAACAGATGATCAGACAAGCGAAGAACAAGGGATACAAAGATAAACACGAATCTAAACAAGATCAAGCAAAATCAAACCAAAAGATTAAGCAAACTAATAAAAAATGATCAACTAATGATAATCAAACAAACCAAATCAATCAAACTAACAAATATAACCAAAATAATCAAAACCCACTTTGATCAATAAAAAGACAAAAACATAAACATGAAGATTAAAGATTAAGATCAAATAAAGAAAGGTAGATAGGAGATTGACAAGAAAAATAAAGATTGACAAGAATTAAAAGAAAACTTACTTGAAATTAAAGGTATTTAAGGTGCAAGACAAGTATTTAAATTTGACATGAAAAGTAAATGACAAGGTAATTAAAATTGGAAGAACTAATTGTCACTATTAGCCAATAAAAATGAAATGAATCTAATCTATTTATAGGGGAGGATTAGGGAGTGCTTAGGAAGCTTCCTCCCCTCTTTCATCTTTTCTTAATTGCATGCTTAAGTCCTTGTCCTCTTAATCTTCTTTAAATCTTGGGACTTTAATGACTTTGTCTCGGGATTTCTTTAAACTCGTCTCGACATTTCTTCGTAAATAAGACTTGAGTTCTTCGGCTTTTAGTAAACTTCAGTCTTTTGACTTTTTCTTCGATAAATCTTCAGAATTGGTCTTGGACTTCCGTTCTTTTTGCACTCTTGATCTTTTGACTTCGTCTTTCGTCTTTTTCTTTGATAAAAGCCCGTGAATGCCCGTGTTTTCTCCACTTTTCACCTTTTCGTCCTAAATCACAACAAAAACACAAACCACGCATAATTCCGACATTTACGACATAAAATACACGTTTTGGCTCGGTTATTATTGTAATTAAGTGGTAAAAAGGATGGGTGTTTACACACCTATCAAACGTTTTGGTGTTCCACCAACGTTCTAAAGTCATCGAAGGCGTTCACTTGACGTGATCATTTTCATTCATTGAGGCTTCTTTAATCAAGAGATTTGATTAAGGAGGAGATTTGTAGATTTTGGTCTACTTAATACAATCACAAAAATCCAAAAAAAAGTAAAAACAATCAAAAACCACAAAAAAATGGAAAAATACAAAACACCAAAAAGAATCTTCTTTGCTTATCCCCTCGTTGTACGTGACGTTTATGCAAACCCGCAACCAAGCAAGACGTGCACGTAAACGAAGAAACCGAAAGGAGTCAACACCTACTCCTAATCTTTCTAGTGAGGAGTCTCCTATTGAAGAACCCATTGTAAGAGAGGAACCAACCATGGCGAATCGAACTATGATGGAGTTACTTCAAGCACCCACCGAGGGTTATTGAGAGGCTATTGTTATTCCCGCTATCCTTGCGGAGAATTTTGAAGTGAAAACGGGTTTGTTGTCGATGATCCAAAATAACAAATTCCGTGGTGATGAAAAGGACAACTCGCACAACCATATCCGCCAATTCAATCGTCTTACCGCCACTTGCAAATTTAAGGATGTTGCTAATGACTCGATTAAGATGATGCTTTTTCCGTATTCCTTAGCAGAGCCCGCTAAAATTTGGTTAGAGAAAGAGCCACCCAATTCTATATTGACGTGGAACGATCTCGTTTCAAAATTTGTGAACCAATTTTTTCTGCCCTCTAAGACTACGCATTTGAAAAACGAGATTTCAAAATTTTCACGAGAATTTAATGAGAGTTTTTCAACGGCTTGGAATAGGTTTAAGGAAATGTTACATGAGTGTCCTCATCACGTATTTTCCGACTTGCATCAAATTGACACGTTTTACAATGGACTTAATGATCATGAAAGGTATTAGCTAAATGCCGCCGCGGGTGGTAAATTTTTGTGTAAAATGGTTGAGGAAGCTTTGCTGATAATTGAGAATAGATCTAAGGTGTATAGTCCTCGTAGCACGTCTAGTGTTCGTAAGCCTTCGTCTTCGGCTTCACCTTCTTTGTCTAATACCATCGATGCTTGCCAAATTGAGGCAAACTTGGAAAACAAAATCTTTGATAAGCTTAAAGGACTTTTAATTGAATTCAAAGTTGGAGAACAAAGTGCTTCCGCTACGGTTAAAGCGGTTGAGGCTTCATGTATGTATTGTGGTGGAGGTCATGATTTCTCCGAGTGCATTACCAACGGTGGTAACACTTTGAGTGCCTACGCGGCCACAGGAACTTACAACCAAAACGGTCAAGTTACCCGCTCTAATCAATTGACTCCACCGGGTTTTGCTTCAAATCAAAATGCTAACAACAACTATCAAAACAATCAAGTTGGTTTCAAAAACATTTACAACAAAGGAAACTATGGTAATCAAGGGGCTAATAATCAAGTTTCAAACAAAAATCAATGTGATTTTCAAAACAACAACAAGAGTTTGCAAACTTTGAAAGATCTTCCAAATGAATTTGTTGAATACGCTAATGGAAACGATGCTAGGTTTAACAACATTCAAAGAGAAATCATTAGCCTAAGATCCGAGTTTAAGACCGACTTGAAGAAAGAGTTGAAAAATGAGTTAGCAAATGAGCTTAAAATCCATACAAACAAAATGGAAGGAAATATAACTAGGTTACAACAAAACCAACAAAAAATGGAACAAGGGCAACATGAAATTAACTAAGAAATGATTAAGGCCGAGAAGAGGCAATCCATTTTTGAGGACAAAATTTCATCTATGTTTGAGGCAATTATGTGCAAGCCGTCTTTGAGTAGTCTTCCTAGCAACACCATATCAAACCCTAAGGGTGAGATGAAAGTGATTACCACACGTAGTGGTAAGACACTTAAGGAACCGGCTCCTCAACCAATTGCTCCTACGAAGGAAGCAATCGAGGAAGAACCCGAGGTGGTGGTCGAAAAGGAGCATGTCCCAATCCCACGAAGTACCGCTCATGCCACACCACGGTTGACCCATTACCAACATTGGAACCCGAGATTCCAAATGCTATGCCTATGCCTCAACCCACACCACCTTTGCCCTATCCATCGAGACTTAGAAAGGAGAAACGCCCAGAGCGCAGCAATTACCAATTTGAGCTTTTTACGAAAATGTGTCGTGATTTGCACTTTAATGTGAGTTTCGCCGATGCTTTGGTCATGATGCCTCGATTTGCCGCTAACTTTAAGAGTATGTTGAACAACAAGGAGAAATTGCATCAATTGTCTAGTTGTTCATCGGTTTATCTTAACCGCATACCTCAAAACGTCGGTGATCCCGGTAAATTCTTGATTCCATGTGAAATTCAAGATATGGAAGAATGCTATGCCTTGGCCGATCTTGGTGCTAGCATTAACTTGATGCCACTTGCAATATTCAAGTCACTCAATCTTCCTAATCTTAGTCCTTCACTAATGTCTATCGAGTTGGCCGACCATTCCACGATTCCCGCATGTGGATTGGCGGAAGACGTTTTTGTGAAAGTGGGAAAGTTCTATTATCAGGTAGACTTCATCGTTGTCGATATTCCCACGGATCCTCAAGTTCCTCTTATTTTAGGTCGTTTGTTTTTAGATACGTCTATGGCTTTGATCGATGTGCATGCTAGAAAGATCACCTTACGTTTCAACGACGAGGAACTTGTTTAAACGCAACTCAAAACTCTCAAATTTCTCATTATTATTCTGTTGCAACCATAAACCTCGTTGATATGATTGATGTTGTTTGCGAGGAATTTTCACAAGAAGTTCTAGGTTTTGGTGATGATGAAAATAGTGGCAATCCCACTATGTTAGATCCCATTCTTGATAACTCGACACCAACCTTCACTCCATTTGAAGGTGGTGGTTTTACGTTGGAAGAATTCGATGTTCCACGTACTTGTAAAGAAGACCTCGACAATGATGAGGACTTCTCGATTATCAAGGATTTTCTTAACGATTTCCCATTCCCTCCACCCGAGGAGGTTATGAGTATCGAGCTCAAATCTTCAATTGAGGAACCACCTATCCTCGAGATGAAAGATTTACCTCCTCATCTCGAATATGTCTTTTTGGAGGAGGGCGACAAGTTGCCGGTTATTATTGCGAAAGAGCTTCCGGATGATGAAAAAACCACACTTGTCGATGTTCTAAAGGATCACAAAGGGGAAATTGCGTGGACGTTATCCGACATTAAGGGGATCGATCCCAAATTTTGTACCCACAAAATCTTAGTGGAGGAGGATTACAAGCCCGCAATCCAATGTCAAAGGAGGGTGAACCCCAAAATTCACGACTTCATCAAAAAGGAAGTCCTAAAACTCCTTGATGCGGGAATGATTTGCCCTATTTTTGATAGCCCTTGGGTGAGTCCTATTCATTGTGTCCCTAAAAAGGGAGGAATGACCGTAGTGCCAAACGATGCCAACGAGTTAATTCCCACTAGACTCGTGACCGGATGGAGAGTGTGCATTGACTATCGTAAGTTGAACGAAGCCACTCGAAAAGACCATTTTCCCTTGCCCTTCATGGACCAAATGTTGGAGCGTCTTGCGGGAAACGATTTCTATTGCTTTTTAGATGGTTTTTCCGGTTACTTCCAAATTCCCATCGATCCTCGTGATCAAGAAAAAACTACGTTTGCGTGTCCATATGCAACGTTTTCCTATCGTAGAATGCCATTCGGACTTTGCAATGCAACGGGAACCTTTCAAAGGTGCATGATGGCTATTTTTCATGACATGATCGAGAAGATGATGGAAGTCTTCATGGATGACTTTTTCGTGTTTGGTTGTTCGTTCACTTCGTGTTTGTCGAATCTCGAGAGAATGTTGAAGCCTTGTGAGGAAACCAACCTTGTGCTTAATTGGGAAAAATGTCATTTTATGGTTAAAAGTGGAATCGTCTTAGGGCACAAGGTTTCGAAAGCGGGGATTGAGGTAGATCAAGCTAAGGTAGACGTCATCGCCAAATTACCTCATCCCAAAACCGTTAAGGGAGTTAGGAGTTTCCTAGGACATGCGGGCTTTTATCGTCGATTCATCAAGGATTTTTCAAAGATCTCTCGGCCTATTACACATCTCCTTGAAAAAGAGGCACATTTTGTCTTTGACCAAGATTGTGTACGAGCCTTTGAAATCCTTAAGAGAAAATTTACCGAAGCTCCCATTCTTGTTGCTCCCAATTGGAACCTCCCCTTTGAGCTCATGTGTGATGCTAGTGACTACGCTATTGGGGCCGTATTGGGGCAGTGTCATGAAAAGCACTTCTTGCCTATTCACTATGCTAGCAAGACGATGACTGAGGCTCAACTTAAATACACTACAACAGAGAAGGAATTCATTGCCATGGTGTATGCATTTGAGAAATTTCGACCTTATCTCGTCTTGACGAAATGCATAGTGTATACGGATCATTCGGCTATCAAGTATATTATGGCTAAACAAGATGCTAAGCCAAGATTACTTCGTTGGATTCTCCTCCTTCAAGAATTTGATCACAAAATCGTTGATAAAAAAGGGGCCGAGAATCTAGCGGCCGATCATCTTTCTCGTTTGGAAGATCCTCACCAAAGTGTTTACGAGCCCAAGGAAATCACCGAAACATTTCCGCTCGAGACACTTGGTGTAGTGAATTCTAAGCTTGATTCTTCCACCCCATGGTTTGCGGACATCGCAAATTACCATGTGGGCAACTTCATCATCAAGGGCATGACGACTCAAGAAAAACAAAAATTCTTTCATGACGTCAAGTTCTACTTTTGGAACGACCCTTACTTGTTTCCAACTTGTACGGATCAAATTATTCGACGTTGTGTATTTGGTACCGAAGCTTCTAACATCCTTAGAGCTTGTCACGAGGGACCCACGGGTGGTCACCACGGTGCTAATCTCACGGCTAAGAAGGTCTTTGATGCCGGTTTCTTTTGGCCTACTATTTACCGAGATGCACATGAGCTTGTGAAGTCATGTGACTCATGCCAAGGACAAGGAAAAGCCTCACAAAAATATGAAATGCCACAAAATATCATCCAAGTGTGTGAGATCTTTAATGTTTGGGGCATTGACTTTATGGGGCCGTTCCCATCATCTCGTGGTAATAAGTACATCCTTGTCGTGGTTGACTACCTATCTAAGTGGGTGGAAGCTAAGGCTTTGCCCACCAATGATGCTCGTGTGGTAGTCAAGTTTTTGAAAAGCTTGTTTTCTCGGTTTGGAACCCTTCGTGCGATCATAAGCGATCGTGGAACCCATTTTTGTAATGACCAATTCGAATGTGTCTTAAGGAAATATGGGGTTACAAATCGGCTTTCTACGGCTTATCACCCACAACCGAGTGGGAAAGTCGAGGTTTCAAACCGAGCTTTGAAGAGGATCTTAGAGAGATCCATTGGGGAAAACCGACAATCTTGGTCGGATAAGTTGGACGATGCTTTATGGGCCTTTAGGACCGCTCATAAGACACCCATTGGGTGCACTCCTTATAAGCTTGTGTCTGGGAAAAATTGTCACTTGCCAATTGAATTAGAACACAAGGCTTATTGGGCCCTAAAGCATTGCAATGATGATATAGAGACCGCGGGAAAACACCGAAAAATGTAATTAAATGAATTGGATGAATTAAGGGATACTGCTTATGAAAATTCATTGATTTATAAAGAAAAGACTAAAAAGTTGCATGATTCAAAAATTAAAAACCGGGTTTTTAACATTGGCGATCAAGTTTTTCTTTTTAACTCTCGATTGAAAATCTTTTCCGGTAAGTTGAAATCCCGTTGGTCCGGTCCATTCACCGTGACTCAAGTTTTTCCATATGGGACCATCGAGCTAGCTCAAAATGTTGGCCCTAATTTCAAGGTGAATGGACATAGGTTGAAGCACTACTTTGGCGGGGAAGTTCCCTCTTAGAACTACCTCGACCAAATCACCTTCCCCAATGATAATTAGTATTAAGGGGATCGAGTCGAGCTCATGACTCGGTAATCAAAAAAGAGGTGCCTCGTGAGGGAGTCCCATGCTTATCCTATGTACATATTATCGCTTTCTAATGTAGTAACGTGTGGGTATTTGTGCCTCCAACCTTTGTTCCGTGGTTGTTTTTGAATTGTGGATTTTAGATGATCATTATCTTCACGATTGGAGCCTCTCGTGTTCGTTTTATGGGAGCACTCGATCGTTTGCTTTGAATACTTTCTCAATATCCATGATATATCCTATGATGTTCTAACCTTACGTTTATAGGACAATTCATAAACGGCTTTAAATTTAACGGTTACGCCCTTTTCATGCTAGATTAAGCATTCGACTACGTCTCTAGTATGGGGGTGTTTGCACCCCTAGACTCGAAACATTGAGGACAATGTTTAACTTTAGTATAGGGGGTGAATAGATACTTGCCTTGCCAAACCTTCACGCTTTCCAAAGTTTATCTTTTTGTTTATCGTCTTGTTGCAAAATAAGGCTAAAAATGGCCAAATTTTAAAAAATTTCTCATGTTTTATAAGTGTTTGAAGACACGAATGTAGATTTTCTGATGGCGAGAATAAGAGTAATTTTTTACTCGACCGTGCGTGTTGAGCACTTAGCTTTGATTCCTTAACTTCACATTAGGCCAAGTCTCTTAAATGAGGGCGAGAAATGATAGAGTTAATTATAAGTTACTATGCTAAACGTAGAGTACTCGTATTCTTTCAAAAACTCATGTGTTCTCGTTGTTTGCTTATTCTCCCTTCGCTTCTAAATATTTTTTGCTTAATAAATATTGACTTAGCGGTTTAGTCTTGATTGTTGGGTTTCTAGTCTTTTCTAGTAGCTTCCGTGTAATTCAATTGGGAAGACATTAAGGTATCACCAGCGTCACGGTTTTGAAGTATTGGCACCCGAATAATCGAAAGCTTCACCCAGTAATAAGATTTCAAGTGCTCACCTAAATCAAGCAAACAATTTCAAGCCCACAAGGCCGAAAAATCTATGCAAAATTGAAAGTGAATCAAGCCTTAATCTTTGAAGCTTTAAAGATCCAAAATTCGCCTTTGCGTGAGGATATACGTCTTTGGCTAATAAAACCACCGATGAGGTGGATAATAAAAGGCATGGCAAGACCGAAGTCATAATAAAAGCTTCATGGCGAAGTTGAATAAAAGATGGAGGTAAACCTATGATAATAAGGCCCTTCCGTTAGGGGGTGTATAAAAGTCTTGGTAATAAGTCTCATGTTCAAAACCGTTATAAAACCGTGTCTATCGATCCTTCTTGTTGACTTAATTTTTTGACATCGTTGTCTATTAGGAGGGGTTATTGATTTGATGGTCTTGGTTACACCGTTAGGACTCTATTTTTAGACATAAATCTCTATCATTGCATAAGTCAAACAATGTATCCTCGTGAAACATTCAAGACATAATAAAATATAAGAGATACAACTTAGGATAATGGGAGGATAAGTACGTGATTAGGGCATATGAGTAGTGTTAGCATTACTAACTTATAATGACAATGATCTCGTTGCACGCTTGGCATGGAATTGGGGTGAAAATCGAGGACGATGAAATTGTTTCTAACGAATCATTCACGTGCTCTTATTTTATGAACCTAAACGTCCTATTTTTGCGATGAAAATCATACATTATGTCTAAAACGCAAGTAGTAGTAGTAATAGTGTAGCTAGTTTATCATTCAATAAAAGTGAATAAAAATAAATTTTGGAGGTGATACGATACTTTATTCTAGCATTGCGTGAGGGCACGACAATGGTTTAGTATGAGGGAGTGATGAGACTGCTTTTATACATAGTCTCATCGTCCAAAAAGGGCTTTAAATGCATAAAATATCATGAAATTGGCCAAATATATGCTTGTGTTTGTTGCTTGTGTATTTTAGGTACGGATATTGAGAAAATGACAAAAGATCATAAGAATCATGCAAAAACGAACACGGGAAACGAAGCCGCACATTGAACCAAGCCCTAATGAAGAATTTTCCAAGAAAAACCTTGAAGATTTGAAGATTATAAAGAAGGGTCCTCCAATATTAAAGAATTGACACTTTATACGCTTGTATCTTCATAATTACAAGATTGGTCCCTAAAGTTTGTCAATATTGCAAAAAGGGCCCTCTACTTTGAAGAATTAGCAATTTTAGTCCCTTAACAAAACTAAAATGTAAATATTAGTCCTTATCAAAGTCAAACATACCATGAAGAATTTCAAGTTACAAGAAATTACAAGTTTGGTCCTTCAAAAATGTTAAATTGCAAAAAGGACCCTTGACTTTGAAGACTTGGCAAGAATGGTCCCTAAAATAAAGACATGTCATTTTCAGTCCTCCAAAATGTCAATCATACAAGTCAAGACCATAATCCTTGAAGAAAATACCAAATTAGTCCTTCAAGAATCAAGAATTGGCAAGAAATACCCCTGAATTCACTTTACAAAACTTTTTGGGGCAAAAGTATGAAAATGAAAAGTTTGCTAACAAAGGAAAACGGCTTAAAGGGGTTAAAACTTCAAATGGCAAGTTAATGAAAGATAGGGGGTTTATTGTGGCCGACATGAAAACAAACCTAGACCACTCTCCTTGCGCCACCTGTCCCACTCACCTAAACCCTCCAATCAACTTTCTTCATTGTTCCACATCACCATCCCACTCACCAGATTAACTAATTAATTATTTAGTTAGTTAAATGTGGCGCTAAACACCCCATTTAAACACAAAACCGGATCAAACACTTGTTCTTCATGTTCATCACCAGATTTGGGTTTTTCTTAATTACAAATAATTAAGTGTTAAAACCTTCTAGATTAGTGATTGATGACCTCTTAATCACATCCCAACCTTGAAAACACATGCTACATCAACAAGGAACCCCACACAAGATTCCCTACTACACACTTTTTGCAAAATGCCAAAATTTGAACAGACATCCAACGTCCCACAACATAGCTTGGAAATTAAGCTTATTTGAAGCCCTTTGATTAACTTTTCACATTGCCAGCTCCACAAACTGCCAAGAACTTGTCACATAATCTTCAAAGTTCAAAACCCTCAAGGGCATTTCTAGGACTTCACAGCTTTAGGGTTTACGTTTTTTAGCCTCTTAGAAAGTAGTTTGTAGCCTATATAAGGCATAGGACTGAGTACATTTATCTTTGCTATTGAATTTTCCATTGTTCACAAATCTGTAAATCATATATTCAGTTAATGAAATGTGTTTGAATTTGGTGAAGAAAACTCAAGTGCCAATCATATTATCTGCTTGTTATTGTTCTTTGTTTGTTAATCTTGAATCCTAAACCTGTTTTCAAAAGGAGTGTGCAAAAGTTTGCACATTTTCCACTTTTCTTGATATTTTGCTAAGTCTTGTTCAAACCTTGGAATTCTTGGGCTATAAAGTTGATCATAGCATCCTGATATTGAGTTATCAAGGTGTGGTGAAGCCTATAACTTGGGGATAATCAAGTGTGGGGAACTAAGGTTGCATTAATCAAGAATTTTTCACTTTTCTGTTTTGATATTTTGCTTCTAACTTTGTTGAATCTTAGCAGGCTTTATTGTGGAAGCTTGTGCTTGTTCTTGCTAGCACATAAGCTCAAAATTCGTGGGTGTGGATGTACATCCATGAGGTACACACCATTCTACTCAAAATCTGTTAAAAAGTTGGGTTTTTGGTGAATTTGTGTGCTACTTGTTTTCTTGTTGATTTTGTGGTCTAATCTTGTTCTAATCTGCATATTACATCTGTTATTGTGCTTATTTGGGCTTGGGTAACCTTGGAATGCACTTTTGATTTGAAAATTTGGATTTGAAAAGTTAAAAGGGTGTTTGGGATTATCTGTTTGAGATCATAAGTTGATATTGTGTTGTTGGAAGTTTGTGTTTGTGCTTGTTATCTGTTATTGGCTTGGTTGAGTGCTATTTGCTTCAAGTTATTGGGCTTAAACCCTTGAATCAAAGATTGTGCTATAACTTATTGAGTTTGACTGTTTTTGACCTAAAATCTTGGTAATACTTATAGTATATGCATGTTAGGGATATAAGATGTTAAATCAAAGTTATCATAACATATCTTAGAGATCTGAGTGTTTGAATTTGGCTTGTTGGTCAAGTGCATCAGCAAAAGTAAAATTTGCTTGTGTTAGTGTTCATCATTAACCTATTTGTGCTTCAATCTTGATTTAGGCTTTGAGCCATTGCATGAAACATGTTTAAACTTGTTCCTTTAAGTTTATTATAGCTTGTGTATGCTTTTTGTGCAATTTGGTTGGCTGAAATTTGCTAAAACAGCTTATAAGTGCTTAACTGCTTATTGTTCTAAGTCTGGTGCATGTCTGGTGATTAATTGAATTAAATGTACTTATTTGTAACACCCCCAAATTTATACAATTCAATACAGCGGAAGACTCGTTGGTGTTACGGGATAGCACATTACTCACATCATAGACAACGCATGAAAATCGCGTCGTTTAATAATAAAGCATTTCCATTCATAAATATCAAATTTACATAGGTCCCAAGTCATATTATTTCATACAAATTTTACAAAGCATTTGAATGGAAATTTGTTATTTAAGTGCGGGCCATGAATCCTTGTTGTCTTCCCGAGAATTACCTTCATGTACCTGAGATAAAACATGTTAAAAGAAAAGGTCAGCAAAAACGCCGAGTGAATTCATAGAGTTTAATAAAACCATCCATATATCATCGGTATATGATTATTACCGAAAATCATTTTGTACAAATCTTTGTAATAGGCCATAAAATAGCCAAAGTCATTTATACAAATCCTTATCAAAATCATAATATAGGCTTTTGCCTTCAAAATCATTATACGAACCATTGTCGTAAAAACATCATACAATACGTTTTACAACGTTGTATAGATTAAATAAAAACCGTTATATGAACATGGTTATTTAAAACCAAAACACGAATATAACATCAATAATAAGACCCCGTATTGCTAGTCAGGCAATATATCGTAATTCAGTGTGTATAGCAGTATTTCGTTAATTGGATTATTATAAGCCGCATGACATTGTTACCTTACTACAACAAACAACGGGTAGCCAACCCAAAACTCATTTGCCCATCTAAATTAGCGTGTCGTCACAATAATCACGCTTAAGTAAATCTTCTCATACATAAATTCGCTTACCAATCAATGTGGCACGACGGGGATCAACCGTCAAGGCGCGAACTGGGGTGATCGTCCTCAAATAGTACTATTATATGCATAAGCGTCTACCAAATCCCGGTAGTTCATAATTCATGCTAATGGGACTTTTAGTGACAAAACCTAACTTTAATAATCCATTTTATTTCACACATCGGGTCATATAATCATTCATCGGGTCATACAATCATTCGGGTCCAAATCAATAAACAAACAATCGAGACAAATGGTGTCCTTTTTTTTTTATCAAAAATAACATGTTATCTCCCTCGCGGGTTTATAAAACATTTCATAAAAACATTTAAAAGAGTGTGAGGCTATAAACTCACGTAGATGTGGGAAAGCGGGTTATCGGCAATTTGGATGTACGGTACGTGCTTCAATCACGGAAACCACCAAGATTAAGTAGTTTTTTTACCAAAGGCTTGGATTTTTGATGGCAAACCTTGTGATAGATCAACACCAATCTTTAAGACCACCAATACTTGTAAACTTCTTGTAGAAATCAGCCCTAGGACATCATCAAATCTCATCCTTGGATGTTAGAATCACCTCCAATCTTCAAGGCTTCAAAGGAGCATCATCATGTGTATGAATAACACATGATTCTATGGCTAAAATAGATCAAAGAGTTGTGTTTGATGGTGGTTTTTGGACGGCAAGTGAGAGAGAAGGAGGGAGTTGTGTGATTTATTTTCTTGGTTTGCATGTATGGAATGGAGGTATTGGTTTGAAGTTAGTGGTTTTGGTGTTGGTAGCTTGTTTATTAAGCTTACAAGACATGTGTCTTGCAAGTTTATGTATAAACTTGCCACCAAGGCTTGTTTTGGCCGTCCCATGTTAGTGGGGTGGGGCAAAACTTGTTTTGTCTCATCCCACTAATTTACGGGTATTCTTCGATTCTAGTTTCCTTGATTTGCATGCCCTCGAATCGTTTTACGAAAATCGTTTTTATAAATTATGAATCAACGGCACAAAACGAATCTAATAAAAATTGTCTCATCAAAAACGGAGTTCGAAAACGTAAATACGTAATCCTAAGGTTTCTGGTTTAGTCGTAAAGGACGTTAAATTATAATCGTAAGTCCTAATCTCTTCTCGTAAATTTGTGAGTTTATGAATTAACTCAAATTTAAAATCTCAAAATAATATTCACGGATAAATTTATTTTCTGAAATGTCGGACTGTCACCAAAACGGTGTATGTAAACGTAAGCACGTAACGTAGAATCCTCTGGTTTAGACGTAGTCGACGCTTCTTCAAGACGTAAACCCAAATTTCTTCCCAGAAATGAGTGAGTTCATAATATAACATTAAAATAATTTTTTTAAATAACACTTGAGAATAAAATATCAACCATAATTTGACGGATTGTCACAACATTTACCCCTAAACAGGATCTTTGTCCTCAAAGATCAATTTATCTTACTACTCGCTTCTTATAGAGTTAAAGCCATGTGGGTATATCCTCCACATTCGGTCTTTTCTCACAACTGTAATTCATTACAATACGCGAGTTTCATCAAACATAACTATGGGAATAAGATCAGGCTTAATGTTGACTTACTTTCTCTATCCGTGATGTTCACGGGTTTTTGATGAATGCAACTTTTCGCCGATCTAAACTTTACTAAGAAACAATCAGATTTTCACTTGCTAGACATTTCATCAAGTTCGATATACGAAACATAATTCACGCAGCCCTTGAAGTCCTAGGGTAGATCCAGCTTATATGCCTTTCAAACCAATATTTTTACATCATCTCAATAGTCCCATACAACGGGGACTTAATTCCCATGATCTTTCAGATCATCTATTCATTTTTCCAAGGTGAAAATTTTTGGCATAACTTCGCTACCCATCCTGCACTTCAAGATCTAAATTTCATATTCATATAACCTCCTGCCCACTACTGGCAGTCAATAATCAGATCCTAATTTCAACAGTCATTTCAAGTCTCGCGGGTCGGGTATTTACAAGGTTAGGTTTGTCATCATAGGCAACCTTAAACCAAAGAGACATGTCCAACTCACAATGGGTGTATGTCGGGTGTCTTTCTCCCAACTCCTGCTTACAGATGCTCTCATATTTAGATCCTAACAAGATTCGATCTCGACCCTAACACGATAATTATCAATGATAATCTCTCGAAAGGAAAACGATTATACGGTTTATTACCAAAGGTCAATTATTCGAGCATAAAACAACACTTCTAGTGTTTTGTATCGTTACTTTACCTCGTCCCTTAGATTTGGGGTGGTAAACAGTACTCTCATCAAGGTTCGTTCCCAATGACTTCTGAGCAAATCTCTAGAAATTCGATGCGAAGCGAGGATCTTGATAGAGATAATCGATACAGGCACACTGTGTTTACGCAACTCCTTTAAATACAAAGAGTCAATTTCTTCATCGAGAATCTATCATTAACAGGAATGATATTAGCAGATTTGGTCAGTCTGTCGACGATGACCCAAATCGAATCAAATTCAGATGATGAACTTTGCAATAGTTAGACGTTTACTAATGTATGAGGCGTTATCTGCCTTCATAATTGCCATCAGTACAACTTCTTTAGATAAAGATACATTAATAAAGAAATGACATGAATAGAATACTTAAACTTACGAGATTCCAACATAACTAAATCTCACAAACCTTCATATTCAGGCAACCACAAGTGGCCTTTAAAACATTTAACGTCATCGGCTTCTCAATTCTAATGGTTCACATTAGTCGCGAACCTCTTTTATGATCTATATTATCCTTTTTACAAGCATCGGCTATATTTCAAATTGTCGACAATTTATTTTGCACAGTCATTATTAAGGAACACATCCTAATTGGTTCTTTATCCTTTCTATATTATGTGTCAGTATCTATTTTCACCTTTCCGGGTGAAATAATTATCATGACCATATTTATTTAAAAAAATTATTTCTTCATATTTTCTAAGTTTTAGTCTCGTCTCAACTATTATTTTTATCAATTTTGCTCAATCCGACGTTTAAAGCGTCGATAAACATTTCAAGTAATTAAATAATAAATATTAAATTTTTGTGAAACGTAAATGTAAAAATAATAAATTTCTTAGTTCGACCAATTATATAAAAATGTTCAAAATAAATTTGAATTTAAATAACAAGATTTTTGTTGATTTATCGAAAATAATTAAAATAATTAATAATTTAACAACTTCCTCTTAACAATTTCATATTCCATACGAGTTAAATTTGACTTTATTCAAGTTTCAACCAACTTATACTCAATGCAACATCCTATCTCATTTTCTAATACTTTCAACCTTATTCATAAACCTTAAAAGGGCAATGAAAGCTCGATATGAATCAAAACTTAATTTCCAATCCTATAGCTCATACAACAATAGTTATCAAATGAGTCACTAGTATGATACGACTCACACATTCAATTAGACTTCTCGGAAAGATACTAGTGGCATGAGGCTTTTGGGTAATGGTTGAAATTACAGCCTCAAGTGCAACATTCACCCTTTCGATTTCAATTTAAGAATTGGGTGACAACGAATCATATGACACCTTTCCAGGTGGTAACGTTTTGTCAAACTCCACTCTATAAGGAAAGATCATCATGACATTGATATCAGATTTTATCTCGCAAATTCTTCTTTAATATCACAATCAACTAATATCAACATTTCTACGAATATCAACCATTTTGTTGGGATCATAAATATCCACAACTTGGCTTAGATCTGGAATATCTAGATTTTCTACAGGAATAGCTTAGATTAATTTACTAGGGGATTTAGGGTTCCTTGTGACAATCTACATCGTATAAATACCTCGTATAAATATAAATATAATCATCAAACAATCATGTAATAAAATTACGTCATAAATATATATATATATATATATATATATATATATATATATATATATATATATATATATATATATATATATATATATATATATATATATATATATATATATATATATATATATATATATATATATATATATATATATATATATATATATATATATATATATATATATATATATATATATATATATATATATACTAGTGGCAAAACCCGTCCGATGGACGGGTATGACGTTTAATTACTGTTTACATTTTTATTTAGCTAAATATTGGTGTTCAAAAATTTTAATGGACGCATGAATTATAATTATCAATTTTCTTTTTTTGTTTTGTTAAATATTGGTGTTAAAAGTTATATATTCTACAAAGATTATTTTAAGCATAATATCAATGTTTGTAAAATTGTTTGAGTTTATTATATTACGAAGTATATTTTATAATTTTTAAGTAAACGTTATGAAATTTGTATTAACTTTATTAAAAATGGTATACGACAGAACATAAAAATACTTGTATATATTAAGTAATAAAAGAGTTAGAAGTTGTAATATTTTGAACGTTATTGATGATGTTTATTTTTCGTGGAGAAAGGTTTTTAAGAAAACTTGTAAATAAACGGATGTGTCTTTTAATTTTTAATAATTAAAGGTGTATATATGTGTATAAAAAAGGTAAGTTGATAGATTTCAGCGTTAGAAAAATAATTAGCTCCAAGATTTATAAAAGCACCAATACATAGAGAGTATTAGGTGATGTATAATAACCCGGTCGACTCACCGGGTCCGGATCAACCCGGGTCGAACCGGATCCACACGGATTAGCTCGGTTTTATTAAAAAAATATTTTTTTCTTTTATTTAATAATTAACAGAATTTTACATAAAAATTATAAAAACTTCCGTATATTGAAGATATAAGTTGTTTATCAACCAATATAAAAAAAAATTCGTCGCAAATACGTAAATTTTTTTTATGTTTTTAAAAAACCTGAAAAAATCAAAACCCCGCTGGGTCTCGAGAACCGGGTTGACCCGGGTCACCCCAAACCTGGCGGGTCTAACCGGGTTTCGGAAATGTGAAACCCGGGTCATATGACTCGTTTTTTCGACCGGAACCGGATCAATCGGTTGACCCGGTCGGGTCAATCCGGGTTTGAAAACACTGGATGAATTAATTCGATTACAAAAATATAGCCATTAATGACCACTACCGTCTCTTTGAAGATAATAATAGTAGTTACTATGAAATTACATTATCATCTTAACAATTACTTTTAGCTCGCTTGAAAGGCCCAACAACTCTCAGGTATGAGATTTGATCCAAGATTACTACTCCATGGTTGTTAAGTTTTATTTACTGGTACATATTATTAAACTGAAAACAATTTCAAGAAGAAAAAATTTGGTAGATGTGATTATACAAAGCATAAATGTGAACACATTTACATAGAAATGGGTGTAAAGTGAAAACATTCAGAAGAGATAGTAGAGAGTGCAATACAACAACATAGTTAAATCAGGCATAATTAACATATTATTTACCAAGTTTCTTTGAAGAGATCGTTACAAATACAAATTTTCTTCCTTTACATGGTCAAATGTTTTTATAATTGTACATGCCCACAATTCTTATCAAAACTATAACACCCATCGAGTTCACATATGACAACTCTCAAAACCACACGAACATTCTTTCTCATAGTCGGCAGGGTTTTCTATTTTTTTTTTTCTAAATCTATGAACATTGAACTAAGCCTTTTTTGATCTTTTCCCAAATTGCATCACAAAGAGCCCAACGGTCACTAACTCTTCACACACTTTGGTTTTTCAGACACCCATTGTCTTTTGTCTTTGTTTGGTTACCTGAACAAAGAATAGTTTGTTAACGTATTACTTGATCAACTTATTAAAGCTCATACTTATCTAAGGCACTTTAACAGCTTATAATTATCTTCAACCAAATATGGTTGATCATCCAACCTCATCAACGTTGTCCATTCTTTATACGGGTTTTGGCCGCTTTTTAATTTACTATACATATGTTACCAATGGCGGAGCTAGAAAGTTCGGCTTGGGGGGTCAAAATTTGATATTTTTTATAAACTACACTATAAAATGGTTATTAAGGGGGTCAAATTTAAAAAAAAAACCCGAAAATTTTCGAAAATTTACAATACGATATTTTCGCTAGGGGGTCACATGACCCTCTTGACCCCCCCTTGCCTCCGCCTCTGTATGTTACAGTTCATAAAGAAAAATGTGAAATCAAGACAAAAGTATGCCATTTAAAAAAAATAACTTACTTTTTGTTCAGGAACATTGGTCAAGCTCTACAGCGACATGTGGTGGATCAGTTTCACGGACAACTTAACCAATACAATCAAAGCATAAACACATTAGTCTAATCCAACCCATCAGCTTGTAATGTATTCTCTGACAATTGACACTTTACTAAAGTATATAATGCAATTTATAGCGAGACTACAGATAGCATTGTTCGCATTACATAGCCCCATTTAATAAAATAGCTAGCTTTAGAAAGATACTTACTGAGCATATTTTGCACAAGAAAATAACGGATCACTATAATTCTTTGAAGGAACATTTGCAGCAACAAAACGTTCTGCACCACGTGCATACTCTGGTTAATTCAAGTGACGTCCATTCAGCTTTATTTTTAGTCCAAAAGATAAAGAAAAGGCATAATAATATGGGAATAAAAGAAGTTAAGGAGTTAAAAACACATCAAAATAACTCAAGTAGAACCCTTCAACTCTATTTACTTCAACTTTGTAAACTTAGGTCCTCTATTTTAGGCGCCTTGAGTCCATAGACTTTTACCCCGATGTAGGAGCGGTTTACCTGTTTTCCCTTTCCCTATCTTCAGTCTTACTTTGTCAAATCCCTGGCAATTTGGCGCAAACACTCACAAATATTCAAAATCTTACTTTAATCATATAGTAATAATGTTCATAATTAGCACATCAACTATTGTTAACCAATCTCAGTTTTTAAACACAATGCCAAACATTGGTTTAAAACATGTTATTGTTAAACGGACTTCATCTTAGATACTATGGTACTAAACTAAGAATATCAGATGCAAACCTTTTTATGTAAAACAATTAGAGAGGTGAATAACTAATGAACATCAACGAAACTTGTATACAACATAAAGATGTTAAAAATTTCAGGAACAGAACTCCATGAAAAGAACTTTTAATTACTAAAAACAATTCTACACTAATCCTCAATCAAGCAACGTCAAACAGCCACAGTCTCCATCACAAAAGAAGCCCATATATCACGTAGATTGGCGTATGTTCATGTGAGCTAACTGAGCCTAAACAGAGATAATATCCACAAGAATGCATGCTGGCGATTTCTTTAACAGATATATGCATCTCAAAACACAATTACACAAGGCAAAAAGGATAAACGGAAAATGCTAGAGCTAAAGTAATCTAAAGGTGTAGGTTCAGTGGAAAAGAGACCGTGAACAGATTACTGATGTTGCATCTTGTTGCTTTCAGTAAAAACAGGTATGTTAATAAATGCAAATCAACAGTAGTGCAATAAATTAGCACCATCACAAAAAGTCTGTGATTTTTTCCTTTATCTTTAAGTGCAATGAGGCATGATTAAAAAATAAAGCATGTAATTTATCATATGCGAATAGTTTTTATTTTTTTAAAGGGGTTACATACTTGAGATTTTCGATTTCTATTCTTCGCCTAATAACCTGTTTTTTATGGAATTCCTGTGACTTTAATGGCTCCTGCTCCTCTAATGCAACCTATGTACTCTGCCAACAGTAATTAAACCGAAATCAGGTGATTTATTCAAGAGATGTATAACATGCGAGGTTAGTAACAAAATCATGCATGTGGAAAATATTGTTGATACACAAACCAATTTGAGAACAGAGAACTTGTACATGATACTAAGATGAAGTCTGTTTGTTGTCCGGCCTGCAAAATAGTTTGCTATTCATTGAATAAACAGCCATAATAAATATTAACTATAGAAATAGAAGGTAAAAAAATCACATTCAATGTGACGGAAGATGGAGCCAGTGGACTAATTTTGGACTGTGTTGCCATAACTTGAAATAATTCCCTGTAAGTGTGACCCATTCCTAATAGAATTCACTTACCTTTCAAGGTTGCAGAACGTGAGCAGATCTGGATCGAGCAGGTACCTACAAAATCCACACAAAGCTTAATGGTTATTATAATTTCATGAAACTATATACATATGAAACTGATATACACTCATTACTTATGAATTTGTAGGCCTCTTCATGAAACTTTATTCTCAGAAAGGTTATAAAATCTTTTAACAATAATAATACTCTTTATTCACAAAAAGCTTAGAAAATACATTAACAATAACAGCACTCCAAGCCACAAGAAATAGCGCAAACCTAGTGTCTGATTTACAATGGGTACTTCTGATGAGTAAACTGTTGGCTAACCGTGACCCTGATTCGACATGATTTGCCATCTTTTACAACGTGTAGCACGTGCATCAGTCGATTTGGCTATGTTCAATGATATGGAAAGAGAAAAAACAAACCAAATATGTGCATATGGTGAATCTAGTTTCGTTGTTAAACGGAGAAGCATATAATTGTCTATGATAGACTTGTTGACACCTGAGACGGTGGTTGTTGAAATGAATAACGGATGTAGAAAGAAGGACCTCAAAGATCATAACATGTAGATAGCCCTGGTGTCAAAGTCACAGTTCGCTCATTGTTAACTTCACAACAGAGGGACCTGTAGCTGCAAGATATTAAATATAATACATTAATTTCTATTTATATCCTAATATTATTTAGGATAATTAAAAGAATACATTCACAATGTTTATAACTATCATAGACAAACTTGATATCCTGCACAATTGGGGATTCACAAACTCACCACGATGGATTATGAGATATCTCATATTGAATTATTAATAGACAGTTCTAATATGATGATCAAACTATTCTCCTGTATCTTATCATTGAAGTGATAAGAGTAAATGTTTTAGTTTTATTTGGTGCTAAAAGAACACTCATAAAGGACAGATTTATGAGAATGTATAAATTCAAAACTAATCGGATTTTAAGCCTAGAGAATGGATGATCTGCATGCAAAGAGTTATATGATCTTATCACAGTGCATTACGTGCTTAAACATTTGTAATCAAAAATCAAAATTCAATGTATTAAAGTTATAAACAGAGAGCAGGTATCGTGTCTGCCTGTTGCTCTTCCAGAAATTTGCTCAAGGATCACTCATGCTCGATTAATGGTATCTGCGCACAGAATTCTCCACCAAAGTCACAATAAGATATAAGACTTGTAATGAACTGACTTTAACAATATATGTTAGGTTAATTGAATGAATATAAAAACTTCAAAAAAAAATATGATTTAGGTTGCCAAATATTATACATATGGGTCGCTTTTCCCTCAAACCTCAAGCTTTATTTTTTTCAACGCCTGATTTAATCTTCCTGTTGATCGAGCGCAGCAGCTGTTTCAGCATCACTTTCACTTGTTTTTTTGGCGATATACATCTTATAATCATTGTTATAATAACTGATTAATGCATGTATGTAAAAACCAAAAATAAAGAATGTGATGATCGTGGATTTTGAGAAGAGCATCGTGAGGATACAGGAATAAATAAGTTTTGATAATAAAAGATACGAACGACAGATTTTTATGGAATATGAATCTTGTAAATTTTTTTTCAAAACTAAATATTTTCAAAACTTATCTCTAAAGATTTAATCGGTGAATTCTTAAAAAAGTGAAGGTTTATTTCAACAAAACTTAAAAATGATGACGTAGATTAATAGAATGCTTATGTTATATATAATGTAAAGATATATACATATATATATATATATATATATATATATATATATATATATATATATATATATATATATATATATATATATATATATATATATATATATATATATATATATATATATATATATATATATATATATATATATATATATATATATATATATATATATATATATATATATATATAATCCAAGTTATATATATATATATATCAAAAATAACACTTCTCAGTCTGGCCTTGTCGGTAACTCGGGAATTCTTCGGCACCGTTATAGTCAAAAGATTTTTAGACATTTTAAAAAAATGTTTATAGTTAAAAGATTTTGAAATGTTTTATTCAAAACCTTGGTTTTAAAAATCTTCCGTTCTCTATAACGAGAGCTCTGGTACCAAACTGTAACACCCCCAAATTTATACAATTCAATACAGCGGAAGACTCGTTGGTGTTACGGGATAGCACATTACTCACATCATAGACAAGCATAAAAATCGCGTCGTTTAATAATAAATCATTTCCATGCAAATGCTTTGTAAAATTTGTATGAAATAATATGACTTGGGACCTATGTAAATTCGATATTTATGAATGGAAATGCTTTATTATTAAACGACGCGATTTTTATGCGTTGTTTATGATGTGAGTAATGTGCTATCCCGTAACACCAACGAGTCTTCCGCTGTATTGAATTGTATAAATTTAGGGGTGTTACATAATTGGCTGTTAGTGATTGTGATTTCTTTGTTGTTATTGACTCCTTATGATCCACTGATCATTTGGGTGCCTTTGTGTAACTTGAATCTCCAAAAAAGTCACTAAAGACAAAAAGTCAAGAAAGTCAAGCAGTGGAAACTTTTCCCACTGCTCAGACACCAAAACTAGCCCCTGCTAGTGTTAATTTTCAGTTAGCTTATTAATAAGCCATATTGGCTTATCCAGACCTGCAACAACTTACTTTTTGTGATAAATCTTCATCATTTGACCCATTTTTTTGAACTGGAGCTTATCAGACTTTAGCTTTGACTTTTTGCTAGAAAACTCTTAAAGTTAACTTTTAAAGAAGTGCTTATTTGCTTATTCCAGCTTATTGAGTGAACTTATTTGAAAACTTTTTTTTAATTAAGCTTAGTTAAGTCATTTAAAAGCTTTTGAAACTTGAATCAGCTCTTGGGGTGGCCTAGAACTCGAAAACGACTATTTTGTCGTTTTGTGAAGATTGCTTATTGCATTTTCAGGCTTATTCCTCGGACTTTTTTCAAATTTATTTTTACAGAAGTCTTAAGTAACTCAAAAGAAGCTTGTGTGTCCAGTTTGAGCTTATGGCATTAGCTTATAGCTTAATGGACCAAAAAGCCCATTAAGAATAAGTTGTTTGAAATAAGCCAGCTTATATCACATTTTCAGCTTTTAGGCCTTTGAAAAATTGTGTTCAGAATCAAATTTTAGGTTAGATAGGAGCTTTTGGGCCATTTTTATAAACATTTTTTTATTGGGCTTATTTTGGCCCAATAAAGGTCTGTTTTGGATTTTGGCCCATTTGAAGGCCCAATAGGGGTATTTTTGTAATTTAATGTTCATTTTCTATTTAATTAGGTTAAAATAAACTAGTTTGTAAGTTTTTAGAATTTTTTATAAATTTTGGATTTTTAATATTATTTTATTATTATTTTATTATTAAAAATTAAAATTAAGATTTTTCAATTTTTATATTTTTCTTAGGTTAAATACATTAAGTTAGGAATTTTACAATTTTTAGAATATTTTTATTGTTCTTAGATTAATTTTTATAAATATTTTAAGTTTTAATAGTTTTTAATTGTTTTTAAATAGTTTTAATTAATTTTAAAATTTTCAAAGATAATTTTAAATTAAGTTAGGTCATTTTAGAGGTTTACAATTGAAAAAATCTCATTTTAGGCTTTTTATTAATTAAATTGATTTTTTGGGCTTTAATTACCATTAAAAAATTATTATTTAATTAAATAAAAGGTTTGAGTGATTTTTGATTTTTTGTAAACTTTAATTACATTATTTAGGATTTATTGCAATTTTCTAGGAATTTTTAGGGTAAAATTTTAATTTTGCTACTTTTTACGGTTTTACGTGTACGACCTTTTCGTCTTAGTTTAATTCGTCATCGTAACTGTCTTTCTCTTCTTATCTAATTTCTGTTTTTCTTTTCTCATAATCATATAATCACAAAGTTAATCATCTCTCTACACAACGCACTAGCCTCCTTGAGAACGATCCCCACTTTGGGTCCTAACTCGTGGTTTTCCTAAATCACTTGTTAATACTTGCCCTATTTACGCTCTTTTTCCTAAAGGGTTGTAGAAACTCAACCATCACTGCTCATTGCTGTGGACAAGTACTTTGGATTCAAAATAATTTGTTAGACTATGGGTTTAATTTCATGAACACCAAGATTTACATTGATAATGAAAGTACTATATGCATTGTCAAGAATCTAGTATTTCACTCGAAGACAAAGCATATTGAAATAAGACATCACTTTATAAGAGATGCTTATGACAAAAAGCTTATTCAAGTCTTGAAGATTCATACAGAAAACAATGTAGCTGACTTGTTGACCAAGGCATTTGATGCAAAGAGATTCGAATTCTTGGTGACACACATTGGTATGCTCAACCAATAACATGCTGCATATGTTGAGGGGAGGTAATAGCTGTACAAATTTTTATAATTTTTATTGTATAGTCTATGTTTTGTGTTTTTGATGTAATTGCAGGTTAATAGAAAAAGATAAAAGAGGTTACATTGATAGTGGAAAGCATGAACTAGTCAAATTTGTGAGGTACCGTTGTCACTCCAAGTACCGCTAGCACAAATTCAAGTACCGCTTATGTTCCATGTACCGCTACATGTCCATTGTACCGTTAAGGGTCTCTTTTGTAAATTTGGCGGTTTCTTCGCGCTTGGGTTTGTTATTTACTTAAATACTTACTCCAATTACACAATTGATTCACCTAATATTTTATTTTATCTCTTGATTCTATAACCTTCTCTCTAATTTTTCGCTCATAAAAAATACTAATGGTTGCTTTACAAGTAATCTCTGTTGAGTCTTAGGATCTAGACTCATCTGGGATATCATGATCATGATTGTAAATGCACAGCGGAATCATAATAAACACAATCATAACCAAGAACAAGGCTTTCACTAATGAAATGATTACTATTAATAAACTATTAACTACTACTCCTGGTGCCTTATAGGCTTGACACCAGGAGGAACGCACACACACCTATGGTTTACATTGTTTGTGAATGAATAAATAACAACCAAGGTGCCTACCCTCTTTATATAATAGAGGGACTAGGGTTACATCACAACCCTAGCTTACTATCTAAGCTAACATATTACTACTAGGTCCTTCATCTTGTTTTGTCATATCAACTCAAGATCTCTAAGTCCCAACAATCTTCCCCTAGTTGATTTGACAAAACCAGTAAACACAAGCTTCCCTTGAAGCTAATATAGATGAAGGCTAAGCTTCCCCTTGATCCATGCATTCTTCCCCTTTTTGTCACATCAACTCAAAAAGGATCGTCTTCCCCTTAAGAAGTGCACGTCAAATCCAGTAGGCTACATAGAGAGATCACTGATGAAGAAAATCAAGTATAACGAATTTGATGAAGAAGTGGAATCTCCCAAACTTGTGTCTTATGTCTTGCACTAACCACGTGACGTCGAGCTCGAACAAAATCCTCAAATAAATGAGACACTGAGCACAATAACGTAACCCCTTCAAGTGATAGCAAATGTACGCATAAAGCAAGTTATCTTAAAAAGGCTACTACTCCTTTTAAGATATGAATAGATCGTACCCCTTCGCTAGATATGTCAAGTCTTCGTCACCATACAAACCAAGCAAGTTATCTTAAAAGGTACTCCCTTCCTTTTAAGATATGATAAGAACATAAAACCTGTGAAAATCAACTACAACATAAAATAAGTGATACGCAAATGTCTTCTTCAATGAATCTCCACAACAAAATGATGATGGCTGAGAACTCCTCCTCCAGTAACAGTAGTGACATCAGACTAGTCACTAAATCAGAGTAGTATCAATCTTACTTGACTAGAAGGAACCAAAACCGGCCAAAGAAAAGTTAGTATAAACAAGCCAGCAGGAACCATAAGGAAGTCAGCAAGAACCTAAGCCTTCCAGTAGGAACAAACCAGTAGGAACCGACTAGTGGTACGAACCAGTAGAAACCGACTAATATGAACCGACCAGTAGGAACCGATGATTCAACCAGGAGGAACCGAGAACACAACCAGCATGAAAATATCAGACCTGTAGGAACCATAGCTCACCAGTAGGAATAACGAACACCTACCAGTAGCATCTCAAAACCTTTTCTTTTTTTCTCTTTTTTTTCATTTTTTTTTTCATTTTTTTTCCATTTTTTTCAAATTCTGTCACCACCTGTTGCCAAAGCTGTTGCTACATAGAATAAACGGATGATTGATGCTTGAACACATGAACTATGAATTTAGCAAGCAACTCTTCTTAACAGCCCGAATATGGAGAAGCCCAAAATCTTATGTCTGTACCCACGATCCAGTCATACCAAAGTAAATCATAGGAACCTTACTCCTTTCTTACGTTGAGTATGTATAGAAAATATATGTGAATCCCAAAAAATGATGCATAACTGTTTAAATCTCATCCTAAAACTTAGCTAATATTATTATCCATCTTTTGATGAGAGGAACAAATGAAGCTAAAAATCAGGAACCATTTTAAACAGTTAATATACCGAATAAATATTCCCATAAAATCAGGACTTTCTGAAAACTCTCGCACCACATATAACCGAGCAAGCCATATTTTTTTTCATAAATAGCACACCCAAGAACAACCCACATCCCACAAAAATAGGAAAGTCAAAACGTGTCTTCCCAAAAATTATGCATGAATTCACAATATTACCCTCTTTTCGTTGCTATAATTCCATTTAATGCGTATCAAATAAATAGACGTCCATCCTTAATTCACGTAGAAAAGAATATAACTGCTTCACACATCTCCATCAATCAAATATCGCGTCCAAATATATAAGAATTCATACCTTCTTTAATTCTTATCTGCTCCATGCATTTTGACCTTGTAAAACATAACATGTTGACGAGAGGATATCACGTCTCATTCATTCCCCAAAAATCACGCATGCATAACAAACCCTTAATAATTTCCATAATCAATATATCCAATCACAGAATTAGTCACGTCCTCATTATGAAAGATATGAAATATATCCCTACAAAGTAGGAGCACAACTAACTACATAAATATTCCCCATAAAATACGATCAACATACCAGCTTTCAAACTCTTTCCTTGGAACACGTCCTTGTGAGCTTACTTGAATTCATGGACCACCAAATCTGACCTCTTCCGCCATAACGAACCTTGTATCATAGACGAATGAAAACCAAGATTACAGCAATCATTAATCCTTGTCTGCGAACAAAAAATTGTTTTGTACCACATCGAAATGAAGCGACCTTGCTTCTGGTTCACAGCAAGTACCACACATATCACACCTTCTTTTTGGCTTCACGTGATGAACATCTAGTACAATACCTTAAATGATTGTCTTGGACCACAACAACACTCTTGTCCAATCTCTGTCACTAGTCCTCTTGTACCAGTAAACCATGAACAACACGTCCATTTGAGCCAAAGCACCTTTTAATTCGACCAAGGGTGTTATGCAATCCCTCGTCCTTTTAATTGTGAAATCAGTCACCTGTGTTTGTACAACTGCAATCACAAAGAAACAAATAGGCCTCGGCATCATATTAGGGTTTCAAACTTTCAAATACATGAAACCCTCAAAACGAATCTGTCTTAAAAACAAACAACGCAGCTTCTCTTCCAATCTTGGCAACAAGTAATTCTGCTAGGGTTCATCATTGATCAATGACCAACTCACCAAGGCTAGCAGAATGAACATCACGAACACCAATCTGTATTCAGCAACAAGAACACTAAACAATAGCAGCAACATCATATGAACAGCAGCAACAATCATCTAGGGTTTGTTGGGAAAAACCCTAGATCAGTAGCTTTATTTATTTAAAAACAGAAAATACTAACGAAAACCTTGTAGATCAACCAGATCGAGAGCCAACAAGCTCTGATACCACTTGTTGAGTCTTAGGATCTAGACTCATCTGGGATATCATGATCATGATTGTAAATGCACAGCGGAATCATAATAAACACAATCATAACCAAGAACAAGGCTTTCACTAATGAAATGATTACTATTAATAAACTATTAACTACTACTCCTGGTGCCTTATAGGCTTGACACCAGGAGGAACAAACACACACCTATGGTTTACATTGTTTGTGAATGAATAAATAACAACCAAGGTGCCTACCCTCTTTATATAATAGAGGGACTAGGGTTACATCACAACCCTAGCTTACTATCTAAGCTAACATATTACTACTAGGTCCTTCATCTTGTTTTGTCATATCAACTCAAGATCTCTAAGTCCCAACAATCTCTAAGCATAATTTGGTTGCGAATCTTGCTACGAATGATGACTCTCTTGGTTTCCATGAGATGCTTGGTTTCCTATCTCGAAGTCATGTTCGCTTTGCACTCACTGTAAGTCCAGTTGTCTCTATTTCCATTGTTGAACAATTTTGGAATACTGCTGTATTAGGTACTCGGTTTGATCAACCTTGCATTAAGGCTAGGGTAAATCATAGAAACATATATGTAACTGAGGTACTGCTAAGAGCAAGTTTGAGATTAAATGATGAATATGGACTTAGTATGCTTAATAATACAGAGATTCATGATGGCCTTGCAGCCATGGGCTATGGAGGTGGTATGGAAAGTCTTACTTTCTTTAAAGCTTTATTTTCACCTCAATGGAAATTGTTTTTTCATGCTATTATTCACTGTTTAAGCTCTAAAAGAACATCTTTTGATCAAATTCCTGCTGCATTGGCATCAGCTGGTGTTTGTTTAGCAAATAACAGGGTTTTTAATTTTTCAAAATTAATTTTTGATGGCATGACTAGGAATTTGGAAGGAACTAAAAAGTTTTTAATGTATCCTAGATTCATCCAGACTTTAGTTAGTGACCAAATACCTAACCTACCAGAGTTAACTGATACATGGGATGTTTCTACATTCACAAAGAGAACTTTCTCTTTCTTGACCAAACAAGGCAATGCCTTTACAGGAACAATTACACTATTGTTTGCTCATATGTTAGCCCAATCTGCCAATTCAGAAGGTGAGGAACCTAACAATGCTAGTGCTTCTCAGCAAACTCCTTCTCACCAGAGTTCCCATTCCCTAGAAGATTCACAATCTTCTTCTCACAATGTTGGTGTTCCACCAAACACTGATGAGATGATCCACACACCTACTGCTTCTATTGCTGCTAGTGGTTCACCACAAGCACAAGCACCAGAGGTGGTGGACGTTGCAAATTTAGCTGCTTTGTGTACAAGTTTGTCCCAACAGGTACAGGTGTTGCAGAAAGAAAAGCTTGTTCAAGACAAGAAAATTGCTGAATTAGAAGCTAGCCTAATCAAGTTAAGGAACAAAGTGTCATGATGAGACTGCTTTTATACATAGTCTCATCATCCAAATAGGGCTTAAAATGCATTAAATATCATCAAAATACCCAAATATATGCTTGTGTTTGTTGCTTGTGTATTTTAGGTACGGATATTGAGAAAATAACAAAAGATCACAAGAATCAGTAAAAAACGAACACGGGAAACGAAGCCGCACGATGAACCAAGCCCTAATGAAGAATTTTCCAAAGAAAACCCTTGAAGATTTGAAGAATTATCAAGAAGGGTCCTCAAATATGGAAGAATTGACACTTTATACCCTTGTATCTTCATAATTACAAGTTTGGTCCCTAAAGTTTGTCAAAATTACAAAAAGGACCCTTATCTTTGAAGAATTGGCAAATTTAGTCCCTCAACAAAACTAAATTGCCAATATTGGTCCTTCAAGAAGTCAACAAACAAGTCAAAACCTTGAAGTATGAAGACATGTCACTAAAAGCCCTTGAAGATTGCCAAAATTGCACTTTTAGTCCTTATTCAAAGTTTATAAAACCATTGTGCCAAAAATGACAAACTACCAAACTTATTATAAAGGGAAATGAAGTTTTGTTGCTGTTTATACAAGTTGAAGATAACAAAGAAGATGAGGGGCCATTTCAGTCAAACATCCCAACTCACCCCAGCCAATCAGTTTGCCACATCACCTCCACCAGCCACTCACACCGTTACACCTCACTCTCCCACACCACGTCAGATCCCACCACCCCTAATTTTCTTTTAAATAAATCAGTTTTTAAACTGATTTTATATTAATTAAAATAGGGGGAAACGTCTACTATTCACCCTCCATCCCTAATCACCCCCTAATCTTAACACATAAACCCTAATCCCTATTTACACAAACCAAAGAGTTTTGGTCCCATTATTTCCAGATCATTGATTGAGGGCTAACTAATCCTAAACCACCCTTAAACCCCCATCACCATCACCTCACATGCTTTTACCACCCTCCCCTGCCCCACTATTCACTCCCAAACAAACAAAGTGCAGAAAATCAACGACCCACGCCCTTGCTTACATCCTAAGCTAAATGTTGGACGTCCAAGATCTCTTCTCCACTGCTGGCACCCCCACAATAGTCCAAAGATCCTCACATGGCACTCTTGACAAATTCAAAAAAATTGGCATCTTTCTGGCATCCAAGATATTCGACAAGGGCAAGATAGGGAGTTCATGTCATTAGGGTTTAAGCTTCTATTCAGTTCTAGAATATTGTGTAGCCTCTATATAAAGGCATATAGGACTTTCATTTTTTCCAGCTTTTTTCTTCTCCTTGGTCAAGACCTTGTAAATCCAGTTTTGTTTAATGAAATGAAATGGTATTGAGTTTGTGACGAGAAACAAAAGAGCCCATTTACTTTCCATTGCATTTTTACATGTTCCAAGTTAAAGTTCATTTTAAGTTTCTGTTTGGTGACTTTAGTTGTGTAATTTTTAAGAATTTTGGTCCAAGTGTTTTAAGCTGGTCTCATAAGCCTGATAATCTTGTTGATTATCAAGCTTAAGTGAGGGTTAAAATACTTGTTGATTTAGTTTTTATTAAAGTTTTAAGAGAATCAAAAAAAAAAAATTCAGTTTTTATTTTTATCAAATAAGCCATAAATAGCTTAACTGATAAGCTTGTTTGTAGCTTATTTGCCTTGTGAACAGTTTGATCTCTTGTTTACCTTCTTTCTTAGCGTGTTCCAAAAGCTCAAAACATCTTAAAAGGCATATTGGGTGTGTGTGTCAAAAGTGACCACCACCATCACTCTCTACTCTTGCTTACTTGTTCCATAAGCCAAAGCACAAGCCACTAGCTTGTGGGAGGTGGCTTTTCAGCCACTGTTGGACCTGGATTGTAGGTCCAACAAGGTAATTTCCTTTTCCTTGTTTACATTTTAAGAAATTGTGAGAATAGTAATTTTGTGAGATTTGTATGCTAAGTGCTCAAGTGTTGTCTATATGGTTTGATTTTACTGGTTATAAGTTTATATGCATGATTTAAGTTTGTTAGATCAGTTTTGGGTAGAATTGGATAGGATTGCTTTGAAAATTGTTGATTTTCAGTATATTAAGGAGTGTTTGGATTAGGGCTTAACATGGTTTAAATGATTTTAATCCTGTGTTAAAACCTGTTTTAAATACTCACTTGGTTGTAATTAGGTGAATATAAGTGGTAGTTTTCAGTTTGATAGGATATTGAACACATTTGCAAGCTTAAATATTGGATAACATAGCAAAAATCAGCTAAGTGCTTGTCTGCCTGAATTTGTGAAGAATTTGTGCATCAACTTTGTAATCTGATAGAAGATAGGTTGTTTGAGGATTGTGTAAGGCTTGTATGGTAATTGGTTAACATTGTGAGCAAGTTCTTGGGTGTTAAAAGTCATTTTTGTGCCTATTGAATCAGAAACTGAGCATCAGATAGGGTGTATGCATATTAGTAACCTTGTGTGCTTTGTTTGTGAAATTTTTGGCTAAGACTTGTGTTTTTCTTGTATTTGCATTGACTCCCTATACTCAACTGAGTATAGGGGTGCCCCATTTGTCCAATCAATCATCCACAAAAGCCAAAATCAAGTCCTCTTGATCCAGTCTTCACAAGTGAAGATAACTCTTTTCTTTGTGTTCATCAGAACCTATCTAAGCACGTTTTTGGTTCCAGATTGCTTTAATCTTGTTAACTTGGATTTGTTTTTGTGTTTTTATGATTAAAGTAGTTACTGGATTGAGTTTTTAAAGTTTTTAAAAAAAAAAAAAAAATTGGTCAAAAAGGACTGGCCAGGACTCGAACCTGTGCCATCCTTCTCACAACACACGCAACTTACCAGCGCGCCCTTGGGACTTTTACTGGTAGAGTTCCATTTCTATTTATACTTAAGGTGTGTTTTGTTTAAGCTTATTTTTACAATCAGCTTAATATTAAGCTAATTCCAGGTTATTCTTTTAGGGTTTTTGCTGTTTAGCATTTTTCCTGTGTTCTTGTTGGGGTTTAGGACTTTTCAGTTCAAAAAGTTTATTTTTCCGTTATTTAATTAATTTTCTAAGATTATTTTTAGTTTAAATTTTGAAACGTAATTTAAAAATAGGAAAAAGTATATTAAAAATCTGAAAAAATAGTTTTTAGGTTTTTAATCATATTTTTGAGGTTTACAGCTATTTTAGTTTTCAATTTAACTTATTTTTGATTTTATAGGATTTTAGGGTTTTTAACCAACTTTAAAATTTAATATAAAATTATTAAATAGGTTTTAGAAACTTTTAATTGCATTTTTATCTTAGTTACATTATTCTAGATTTTTGGTAATTTTTTAGATTTTTTTATGAACTTTGAATTTTTTTGAATATTTTAATATTATTTTATTATTAAAAATTGAAAGTTTGATTTTTTAACTTTTTACATTTTTCCTATATTGTAGTCACTTAATTAGGAGTTTTTTCACTTTCCAAATATTTTTAGGACTTTTCAATTATTTTCTAGAATTAATTTAAGTTTTAATTGATTTTAATAGCTTTTAAATGTTTAAAAATAGTTTTATTAGGTTTTAAAATTTTAAAAAATACATTTTAGCTTAATTAGGATATTTTTGAGGTTTACAAACTATAAGATCTTGTTTAGGGCTTTTTAATATATAATTGTGATTTTTAGGGCTTTAATTGACATTAAAAAGTCATTATCTAATTAATTAAATGGTTTTAGCAAGTTTGGATTTTTTGTAAACCCTTAGAATATTATTTTGGATTTTTAGTAATTTTTAGAAATTTTTAGGTTAAAATTTTAATTTTTGCACTATTTACGGTTTTACGTGATCGCCTTTTTCATTTTAGTTTAATCCGTCTTAGTAACCGTCTTTCTCTTCTAATCTCATTTCTTTCTTTCTTTCTAAATCATATAATCACAAATCAATATCATCTCTTAACACAACGCACTTGCCTCCTCGAGAACGAACTCACTTTAGGGTCATTCACACACGGTTTTCCTAAATCGTCGTGCTTACTTGCCCTATTTTGTCATCCTTTTCCTAAAGGGTACAAAAACACTACAATCATTTTGGCGCCGCTGCCGGGGAGGCGTGTTGTGTTTTGATTTGAACATTGTTGTTTTTTATATAGCCATAATAGCTAATTGTATTAGTAGCACTCTACTAATACGTATTATCGTTTTTTCGTTTTTTGTGAATACTATTACTATATTGTATACGTAGAACAATAAATTTACATGTACTCCAAATACGTGAGAAATCACAACCTTGACTTGGGAGGTCATTACCCAATCATTGTATTCGAATCTCAAACCAAAGAAAAAGGCAAAAATAGATAAATACTTTCGTGAAGCTCGATTTTAAGAGATACAAACTATAAGGTGGGTATAAGGCGGTTGTATTTCACGACCTAAAGGAAAAAGGCTCTTAAGTGCTTCACGCCGCCTCGTTTCCTCCGCTTGCTTGTGCGTATTTTGAGATTGAGAGCTAATCGAGGGTTTTGCCGCCCAAAGTATTACTAAGTATCATATATATTTTCTTGGTTTCTATTGATTAAACCCTCTTAAACGATTTGGTGTTCCACCATCGTTCTAAAGTCATCGAAGGCGTTCACTTCACGTGATCGTTTTCATTCCTTGAGGCTTCTTTAATCGAGAGATTTGATTAAGGAGGAGATTTGTAGATTTGTGTCTACCTAATACATTCCAAAAATCCAAAAAAAGTAAAAACAATCAAAAACCACAAAAAAAAAATTTAAAAAGTAAAAACACCAAAAATGTGACAATCAGTCAATTTATGGTTGATATTTTATTCTCAGATATTATTTAAAAACATTATTCTAATGTTATAATATGAACTCACTTATTTTTTGGAAGAAATTTGGATTTACGTCTTGGAGTAGCATCGACTACGTCAAAACCGGAGGATTCTACGTTACGTGCTTACGTTTACGTACACCGTCTTTGGTGACAATCCGATATTTCAGAAAATAAATTTATCCGTGAATATTATTTTGGAATTTTAAATTTTGTGTTGGTTCATAAACTCACAAATTTATGAGAAGAGATTAGGACTTACGGTTTTAATTTAACGTCCTTTACGACTAAACCGGAAACCTTAGGATTACGTATTTACGTTTTTGAACTCTGTTTTTGATGAGACAAATTTTATTAGATTCGTTTTGTGCCGTTGATTCATAATTTATAAAAACGTTTTTCGTAAAACGACCCGAGGGCACGCAAATCGAGGAAACTAGAATCGAGGAGTACCCGTAAATAAATGGGGATGAGACAAGTGGGACACGTGTCCCACCCCAACTCAAAATCGACTACAACACAACACCTCAACACTTGATGTGTCAAAGTATTAGCTTAATACTTACACATGTAAGCTAAAGCTTACATTGTAAGCCACCAACATCAAAACCACTAAACACATTCCATTAGCTCCATTATTCACATGCAAAACAACACATACATCTCTCTCTCTAGCCACTTTTGGCCGTCCACTTCCACCACCACCACCACCATGTTCATCAAATTTTCTACCCTAAATGTTATGTTTAACTTGCATAAGATTGAAACCTATTGAAGACTTGTTGATTGGAGGTGATTTTAACAAATAGCAAGGAGTTTTCTATGGAGTAAAGGGCTGATTATCATCAAGGTGTTCATGTAGATGGGTAGTCTTGAAGATGATATTGGTTTATCACAAGTCTTGCCATTAAAATCCAAGCCTTGATGAAAAACTACACAACCTTGATGGTATAAAGATTGTTCTCCTCATCCTCTTGTTATTTTTGATTATGTAATCTTGTATTTCTTTTACTTATGTATATGTATATGATGATGAATGATGATTAAAAATATTGTGTGGGGATTTGATGTTGATAAACATGCTTAAAAAGATGAAAAACTATAAGAAACAAGGCTAAAATCTTGTTTAGATAGTTGGCTGTATAAAATAGTAAAGAACCACATGTTAGACTGATAAAATGGCAAAGTAGAAGCAATATACAGTAAGTAATATGTCTTGTACACATGTGAGAGTTGGCCATGCAATGGAATCACTAGGATGAGTGAGATTGATCAAAACAAGTTTAAAGTACAAATCTGAGTTCACTGTTTTGGACGATTTTTAGAAAATACTTAGAGGCTGATTCAACAGTAGCTATAGAAGAGTTAAATGGAACACATATCATTTAGCTTATGTCATAAAAATTTGAGCTTCTATCTCCATATAGAACTCTAGATATGGCAGTTTTGGTGAACATGAAAATAAAAATCAGATTTTGGAAATTAAAGTATAATAGTATTATATAAGCACTCAAATAAAAATAGTATAAAATGTGAATTAAAACCCACTAACTCATATAATACATTTATATAAATATGTATAAGGATAAATGAATGATACATTTTATAAAAATGGTAATTTGATAAGTTTTATAAGTTATAAAACTATAAACATGATTTTTACGACTTTTTCGGCTATTATCGTAAAATTAACGTTTTTGTTAAATAAACCTTAGACGGTTGGACCCATCTAATGTAAACTTTTATAAACTCATATACTGATATATAAACATATATCACAAGTAAAAACCGATAAAACCCGAACTATATAACATACGGACATTAACGGGCTAAGTTAACGTTATTGGACTAATAATACAACAAAATGGGCTAAAACACTTATAAACTTATTTATTGGACTTAACCCATTTGGGAACAACATGTAAAGTGTGAATACTGATAATAAAAGTATAAAATGGAGTAATACAAGTTAAAGAACTTATAATAAGTTTATTGGACCTAAAACACTTAAATAGATAAAACTAGTAAACTAGTAAGAAGTTACCAATACGTAAACACTAAAATGAGTAAATGAGAATATGTAAACCCACTTGATCATCATATATATAAAATCATCATATGTATACATAATTGTTATTTTTATAAAGTCATTGGACAAGAGTCTAAGACGAGTATCATTTGTCTAGGTTTCCGTGATTGAAGCACGTACCGTACGTCCGAATTGCCGACAACCCGCCTTCCCACACCAACGTGAGTTCATAGCCTCGCACTCTTTTAAATGTTTTTATGAAATGTTTTATAAACCCGCGAGGGAGATAACATGTTAGTTTTGATAAAATAGGACACCATTTGTCCCGAATTGTTTATTTATTGATTTGGACCCGAATGATTGTATGACCCCATGTATGATTATATGACCCGATAAATGAAATGAAATGGATTATTAAAGTTAGGTCATGTCACTAAAAGTCCCATTAGCATGAATTGTGAACTACCGGGATTTGGTAGACGCTTATGCATATAATAGTACTATTTGGGGACGATCACCCCAGTTCGCGCCTTGACGGTTGATCCCCGTCGTGCCACATTGATTGGTAAGCGAATTTATGTATGAGAAGATTTACACAAGCATGATTATTGTGACGACACGCTAATTTAGATGGGCAAATTGAGTTTCGGGCTAGCTACCCGTTGTTTGGTTTAGTAAGGTAACAATGTCATGCGGCTTATAATAATCCGATTAACGAAATACTGTTGTACGCTCCGAATTACTATCTATTGCCTGACTAGCAATACGGGGTCATACTATTGATATTATGTTTGTGTTTTGGTTTTCGTAACCATATTCATATACGGTTTTTATTTAACTTTATACAACGTCATAAGACGTATTGTACGATGTTTTTACGACATTGGCTCGTATAATGATTTTTAAGGCAAATGCCTATATTATGATTTTCGATAAGGATTTGTATAAAAATGACTTTGGCTATTTTATGGCCTATTACAATGATTTGTACGAAATGATTTTTGGTAATAATTTTATACCAAAGTTATATTGATGGAATTTATTAAACTCTATGAATTCACTCGGCGTTATCGCTGACCTTTTCTTTTAACATGTTTTATCTCAGGTACTTGAAGGTAATTCTCGGGAAGACGACAAGAATTCATGGCCCGCACTTAAACAATAATTTCCATTCAAATTCTTTGTAAAACTTTGCATGAAATAATATGACTTGGGACCAATGTAACTTTGACATTTATGAATGGAAATGATTTAATATTAAACGACGCGATTTTTATGCGTTGTCTATGATGTGAGTAATGTGTTATCCCGTAACACCAACGAGTCTTCCGCTGTATTGAGTTGTAAAAATTTGGGGGTGTTACAGTTTGGTACCAGAGCTCTCGATATAGAGAACGAAAGATTTTTAAAACCAAGGTTTTGAATAAAACATTTCAAAATATTTTAACTATAAACATTTTTCTAAAAAAAAAGTCTAAAAATCTTTTGACTATAACGGTGCCAAAGAATTCCCGAGTTACCGACAAGGCCAGACTGAGAAGTGTTATTTTAATATATATATAACTTCGGATTATATATATATATATATATATGATGTAATTTTATTACATGATTGTTTGATGATTATTTTAATATTTATACGAGGTATTTATACGACGTAGATTGTCACAAAGAACCCTAAATCCCCTAGTAAATTAATTGAAGCTATTCTCGTAGGAATTCTAGCTATCCTAGATCTAAACCAAGTTGTGGATATTTATGATCCTAACAAATGGTTGATATTCGTAGAAATGTAGATATTAGTTGATTGTGAAATTGAAGAAGAATTGGCGAGATTAAATCTGATACCGATGTCATGGTGATCTTTTCTTATAGAGTGGAGTTGACAAAACATTACCACCTAGAAAGATGTCATCTGATTCATTGTCATCCAATTCTTAAATTGAAATCGAAAGGGTGAATGTGCACTTGAGGCTGTCATTGGAACCATTACCCAAAAAGCCTCATGCCACTAGTACCTTTCCGAGAAATCTGATTGAATGTGTGAGTCATTTCATACTAGTGACTCATTTGATAATTGTTGTTGTAAGAGCTATAGGATTGGAAATTAAGTGTTGATCATATCGAGCTTTTATTGGCCTTTAAAGATTTATGAATAAGGTTGAAAGTATTGGAAAATGAGGTAGGATATCGCATTTGAGTATAAGTTGATTGAAACTTGAATAAAGTAGAATTTAACTCGTATGAAATATGAGATTGATAAGAGGAAATTATTAAGTCATGTGATCGAATTATAAGGTTTTAAATGATTGTTAGTTTGTGTTAAAGGTTGTTCCTAGGCCATTGTCCACTAATGAGGATGCCCAGTGTCCAACAAATAAATTGAAGAAATCTTCTTCTAAATTGGGACCGATGGATTTTCCAGGACAGGTGGAACCCCCATAACTCTTGGAGATTAGTATTCATTGTGGTATCTTTTAAAAATCCCTAACTTAACTGAGATATCAGTTGGTAGGATGAGTTCTGAGAATTGTATGACATAGTGACACGTAATGTGTTACGGTACAATTTTGACTTGTTTGTGATTAATGAAAAGACTACCTTTGATTGCTAAATCCTACATGTATCGATGTTATCTATCTTTTATTGCTTCATCCTAATGTTCGCATTAGTGATGCAAATATTGAACAAGTACTCATCTCGAATTGAGTTACGTTGTGGATTATTCTTTTTGAGTGCCATCAAGGTCATGAACCTCATGATTATTTGGCTAAAGCTCATTTCCTGATATATTGTAGTTAGTTCTTGGTGAAAAACTCTTCATCACTCTTTTGCAGATCACTAATTGTTTTTATAAGATAAAACAGTATCCCTTGATAAAGATTGAATTTTCATCAATGAAAGGATTATTTAAAGTGAGATTTATAAGTAATCGTTATAGAAATGAAGTTAATTATAAAACACCTTGGAAAACTTAATTGTTTTCATAACAAAGAAAATCTTTGTAAATTTATTTTTTATTCTTATTTAAGAATTAAGCATGAAAATGTTTTTATTATAAACATGATGATAAATTTTGACGAACTGAGTATTGCATCGTTAATCTTGAAATTGTATATAGTTGCGCGCCTACATACAATTTGGAATGGACCATGCAAGGCTGATTAGTAGTCACCATAAAACTGATTAATAAACACTAAATTTTCTTTGAAGATTGTGAAAGATTAAAATATATGAGATCTGCAAGAAGTGAAAAATAAGGACATAGTGTTAGGGACACCTACATATGTGCCTGTAGCATCTATTCTTCTGAGTCGAATTTACTCATCTGTGGAAATTGTCTTACTTGACAATTGACAATTCTTTCTTGTCTAATTCTCCCGTAGTGAGATTCTTAGGAAAAGTATCTGATTACCGAGTGTTGATACCCGACTGGATGTATTGACGTTCTTATCATTTCTTATGATTTGATTTCATTTGAATGACCTGGGTAACGATCCGAGGAGCTTTCGAATGCGCACTCAAATTATGAAAACATGGGATATATTCATATTCATTAAATGTTTTCGTCTGTATCTGATTTGAAATTATCTCGTGTAGATTATGCGGTGACCTTACTCTTTTAATAGTAGTTGTGTCTCCATATATCCCTGAATTTGTGAAAGATTATGAGTTATTATTAGTCTTTAGAGAAGTTCACATCTTATCGACGACAATAAAACTGGAAAGTTGGAAGTGCCAGTAGAATGGATTGATTGATTATGACATGACGACATTGTCTTAATTGATGGGAACTCGATTTGAATTCCCCTAAATGATAAGATGTTGATTATCAAAAGTGATCTAAATAATTCTTGATGGATGACTTGAAATTATACCGTGAATGGTTGTGAATTAGTCATAGATATTATAATCTAGAAAGAACTTAAAATAAGTATATTAAAAGATGTTTATATTATCTGAAACTTTAGGAGGTATTTATTGGTAAATTTCCTAGACTTTTGCTATTAATGCAGGTTGAAATTGGTATTGATTATATTCCCGGTGCTGCACCTGTGGCGTGTGCATTGTAAGTCAGCACCATCTGAATTAAAGGAATTACCGTACAACTGAGAGAGTTGTCGGAGATAGATTTTATTCTACCAAGCTCGTCATCATGAAGAGCTATGGTGTTATCATTCCTTATATTTATAGATTACTGTGAACTAAGTAAATTGACAATCGAAAAAGATATCCATAACTCGAAATGCAAGATTTGTTCGATCATTTACAAGGTTCTAGCGTATGTTTTAAAGATTTGATCCATAGCATGGTTATCATCAACTTCGCATCTGCGAAAAAGATTATGTATTCCAATCACTACATCCGGTACTTGTAATGAACATTATGAGTTTCACGTGATGTCGTTTGGATTGACTAATACACATGTAGCATTCATAAAATTGGTGAATCACGTGTGTAGGCTGTAATTTGATAAATCCATACGTGTGATCATTAAGAACTATTTGTTTGTTTATAAGAATAGAAAGGAGTTAATAATTATTTATAGATTACCCTGAATTGGCCGAACAATGAAAACCTATACCTAGAATAATTGATATGTGATTTAAGACTTAATCCTTTATATTAATTCACCGTGTGATTAATAGATAATGGAATATATAGACTCTTTAAAAATTAAGAGCCCTTTTAAGACTTTGGATTTTACCAAAAAGAAATGGAGAAATGTTTTGACAAATGTTTTAACAAAGGATTTTAAGGGATTATTCCCTTATACACAAATCATTTAACTAAACTCCTGTTTAGGGGTAAATGTTTGTGTATACCTCAAGACTACCTAAGAGGGATTGAGGAAACCATTTAAACCATGACTTAAAGTTTGAAACGACACTTTTTGCTTTTCAACTAAGAAAATTTTGACCAAAGTATAACCAATGATTTTTCAAACATTTACGAATCTTATTAATTATTTTCGATAAATCAACAAAAATCTTGTTAATAAAATTCAAATTTATTTTGAACATTTTTTTTAATTGGTCGAACTAAGAAATTTAAAATTTTTACGTTTACGTTTCATAAAAATTGAATATTTATTATTTAATTAGTCGTAATAATTATCGACGCTTTAAACGTCGGATTGAGTAAAACAGATAAAAATAATAGTTGAGATAGAACTAAGACTTAGAAAATGTGAAGAAAGAATTTTTGAATAAATACGGTCATGATAATTATTCCATCTAGGAAAGTGAACGTAATTACTGACACATTATGTATAAAAAATAAAGAACCAATTAGGACACGTTCCTTAATAATGAAGGTGCAAAATAAATTGCCAAACAATATAAAAATAAACAATGCTTGTAAGAAGGATAATATAGATAATAAAAAAGGGGGTTCGCGGCTAATGTGAACCATTAGAATTAATAAGCCGATGGCGGTAAATGTATAAAGGGCCACTTGTAAGTGTCTAAATATGGAGGATTGTGAGATATAGTTATGTTGGAATCTTGTAAGTATAAGTATTTTATTCATGACATTTATGATTTAATGTATTTTTATCTAAAGAAGTTGTACTAATGGCAGATTATGAAGGCAGACATTGCCTCATACATTAGTAAACGTCTAGCTATTACAAAGTTCATCATCTGAATTTGATTCGATTTGGGTCATCGTCGATAGACTGACCAAATCTGCTAATATCATTCTTGTTAATGATAGATTCTTGATAAAGAAATTGACTCTTTTGTATTTAAAGGAGTTATGTAAACATGGTGTGCCTGTATCGATCATCTCTATCAAGATCCTCGCTTTGCATCGAATTTCTAGAGATTTGCTCAGAAGTCATTGAGAACGAACCTTGATGAGAGTACTGTGTACCACCCCAATCGAAGGGACGAGGTAAAGTAACGATACAAAATACTATAAGTGCTGCTTTATGTTTGAATGATTGACCTTTGGTAATAAAACGTATAATCGCTTTCCTTTGAAGAGATTATCATTGATAACTATCGTATTAGGATCGAAATCAAATCTTGTTAAGATTTAGAAATTAGAGCATCTGTAAGCAGGAGTTGAGATGAAGACACCCGACATACACCCACTGTGAGTTGGACATGTCTTTTAGGTTTAAGGTTTCCTATAATGGCGAACCTAACCTTACAAAATACTCGACCCACGAGACCTGAAATGATTGTCGAAATTAGGATCTAATTATTGACTACCGGTGGTGGGCAGGAGGTTATGTGAATATGAAATGTAGATCTTGAAGTGCCAGATGGGTAGCGAAGTTATGCCAAAAATTTTAACCTTGGAAAAATGAATTAATGATTTGAAAGATCATGGGATATAAGTCCCCGTTGTATGGGACCATTCAGATAATGTAAAAGTTGGTTTGAAAGGCATATAAGCTGGATCTACCCTAGGACTTCAAGAGCTGCGTGAATTATGTTTCGTATATCGAACTTGATAAAATATCTATCAAGTGAAAATCTGGATTCTTCTTAATAAAGCTTAGATCGGCGAAAAGTTGCATTCATCAGAAACCCATGAACATCATGGATAGAGAAAGTAAGTCAACATTAAGCCTGATCTTATTCCCGTAGTTATGTTTGCTGAAACTCGCGTATTGTAATGAATTACACTTGTGAGAAAAGACCGAATGTGGAGGAACTACCCACATGGCTTTAACTCTATAAGAAGCGAGTAGTAAGGTAAGATGATCTTTGAGGAAAAAGATCTTGTTTAGGGGTAAATGCTGTGACAATCAGTCAATTTATGGTTGATATTTTATTCTCAGATATTATTTAAAAACATTATTCTAATGTTATAATATGAACTCACTTATTTTTGGGAAGAAATTTGGATTTACGTCTTGGAGTAGCATCGACTACGTCTAAACCGGAGGATTCTACGTTACGTGCTTACGTTTACGTACACCGTCTTTGGTGACAATCCGACATTTCAGAAAATAAATTTATCCGTGAATATTATTTTGGAATTTTAAATTTTGTGTTGGTTCATAAACTCACAAATTTACGAGAAGAGATTAGGACTTACGATTTTAATTTAACGTCCTTTACGACTAAACCGGAAACCTTATGATTACGTATTTACGTTTTCGAACTCCGTTTTTGATGAGACAAATTTTATTAGATTCGTTTTGTGCCGTTGATTCATAATTTATAAAAACGTTTTTCGTAAAACGACCCGAGGGCACGCAAATCGAGAAAACTAGAATCGAGGAGTACCCGTAAATAAATGGGGATGAGACAAGTGGGACACGTGTCCCACCCCAACTCAAAACCGGCTACAACACAACACCTCAACACTTGATGTGTCAAAGTATTAGCTTAATACTTACACATGTAAGCTAAAGCTTACATTGTAAGCCACCAACATCAAAACCACTAAACACATTCCATTAGCTCCATTATTCACATGCAAAAAAACACACACATCTCTCTCTCTAGCCATTTTTGGCCGTCCACTTCCACCACCACCACCACCATGTTCATCAAATTTTCTACCCTAAATGTTATGTTTAACTTGCATAAGATTGAAACCTATTGAAGACTCGTTGATTGGAGGTGATTTTAACAAATAGCAAGGAGTTTTCTATGGAGTAAAGGTCTGATTATCATCAAGGTGTTCATGTAGATGGGTAGTCTTGAAGATGATATTGGTTTATCACAAGTCTTGCCATCAAAATCCAAGCCTTGATGAAAAACTACACAACCTTGGTGGTATAAAGATTGTTCTCCTCATCCTCTTGTTATTTTTGATTATGTAATCTTGTATTTATTTTACTTATGTATATGTATATGATGATGAATGATGATTAAAAATATTGTGTGGGGATTTGATGTTGATAAACATGCTTAAAAAGATAAAAAAAAACTAAAAGAAACAAGGCTAAAATCTTGTTTAGATTGTTGGCTGTATAAAACAGTAAAGAACCACATGTTAGACTGATAAAATGGCAAAGTAGAAGCAATATACAGTAAGTAATATGTCTTGTACACATGTGAGAGTTGGCCATGCAATGGAATCACTAGGATGAGTGAGATATGATCAAAACAAGTTTAAAGTACAAATCTGAGTTCACTGTTTTGGACGATTTTTAGAAACTACTTAGAGGCTGATTCAACAGTAGCTATACTGGAGTTAAATGGAACACATATCATTTAGTTTATGTCATAAAAATTTGAGCTTCTATCTCCATATAGAACTCTAGATATGGCAGTTTTGGTGAACATGAAATAAAAATCAGATTTTGGAAATTAAAGTATAATAATATTATATAAGTACTCAAATAAAAATAGTATAAAATGTGAATTAAAACCCACTAACTCATATAATACATTTATATAAATATGTATAAGGATAAATGAATGATACATTTTATAAAAATGGTAATTTGATAAGTTTTATAAGTTATAAAACTATAAACATGATTTTTACGATTTTTTTGGCTATTACCGTAAAATTAACGTTTTTGTTAAATAAACCTTAGACGGTTGGACCCATCTAATGTAAACTTTTATAAACTCATATACTGATATATAAACATATATCACAAGTAAAAACCGATAAAACCCGAACTATATAACATACGGACATTAACGGGCTAAGTTAACGTTATTGGACTAATAATACAACAAAATGGGCTAAAACACTTATAAACTTATTTATTGGGCTTAACCCATTTGGGCACAACATGTAAAGTGTGAATACTGATAATAAAAGTATAAAATGGAGTAATACAAGTTAAAGAACTTATAATAAGTTTATTGGACCTAAAACACTTAAATAGATAAAACTAGTAAACTAGTAAGAAGTTACCAATACGTAAACACTAAAATGAGTAAATGAGAATATGTAAACCCACTTGATCATCATATATATAAAATCATCATATGTATACATAATTGTTATTTTTATAAAGTCATTGGACAAGAGTCTAAGACGAGTATCATTTGTCTAGGTTTCCGTGATTGAAGCACGTACCGTACGTCCGAATTGCCGACAACGCGCCTTCCCACACCAACGTGAGTTCATAGCCTCGCACTCTTTTAAATGTTTTTATGAAATGTTTTATAAACCCGAGAGGGAGATAACATGTTAGTTTTGATAAAATAGGACACCATTTGTCCCGAATTGTTTATTTATTGATTTGGACCCGAATGATTGTATGACCCGATGTATGATTATATGACCCGATAAATGAAATGAAATGGATTATTAAAGTTAGGTCATGTCACTAAAAGTCCCATTAGCATGAATTGTGAACTACCGGGATTTGGTAGACGCTTATGCATATAATAGTACTATTTGGGGACGATCACCCTAGTTTGCGCCTTGATGGTTGATCCCCGTCGTGCCACATTGATTGGTAAGCGAATTTATGTATGAGAAGATTTACACAAGCGTGATTATTGTGACGACACGCTAATTTAGATGGGCAAATTGAGTTTCGGGCTAACTACCCGTTGTTTGGTTTAGTAAGGTAACAATGTCATGCGGCTTATAATAATCCGATTAACGAAATACTGTTGTACGCTCCGAATTACTATGTATTGCCTGACTAGCAATACGGGGTCATACTATTGATATTATGTTTGTGTTTTGGTTTTCGTAACCATATTCATATACGGCTTTTATTTAACTTTATACAACGTCATAAGACGTATTGTATGATGTTTTTACGACATTGGCTCGTATAATGATTTTTAAGGCAAATGCCTATATTATGATTTTCGATAAGGATTTGTATAAAAATGACTTTGGCTAATTTATGGCCTATTACAATGATTTGTACGAAATGATTTTTGGTAATAATTTTATACCAATGTTATATTGATGGAATTTATTAAACTCTATGAATTCACTCGGCGTTATCGCTGACCTTTTCTTTTAACATGTTTTATCTCAGGTACTTGAAGGTACTTCTCGGGAAGACGACAAGAATTCATGGCCCGCACTTAAACAATAATTTCCATTCAAATTCTTTGTAAAACTTTGTATGAAATAATATGACTTGGGACCAATGTAACTTTGACATTTATGAATGGAAATGATTTATTATTAAACGACGCGATTTTTATGCGTTGTCTATGATGTGAGTAATGTGCTATCCCGTAACACAAACGAGTCTTCCGCTGTATTGAGTTGTAAAAATTTGGGGGTGTTACAAAAAAGAATCTTCTTTGCTCACCCTCTCGTTGTACGTGACGTTTATGCAAACTCGCTCAAAAGCAAGACGTGCTCGTAAACGAAGAAACAAATCAATCACTCCTTCTAGTGAGGAGTCTCCTATTGACGAACCCATTGTAGTGAAAGAAGCACCCATGGCTAATCGAACTATGATGGAGTTACTTCAAGCACCCACCGAGGGTTATGGAGAAGCGATTGTGATTCCCGCTAACCTTGCGGAGAATTTTGAGGTTAAGACGGGTTTGTTGTCCATGATTCAAAACAACAAGTTTCGAGGTGACGAAAAGGACAACCCTCATAACCACATTCGCCAATTTAATCGTCTCACCGCCACTTGCAAGTTTAAGGACGTCTCTAACAACTCGATTAAGATGATGCTTTTTTCATATTCCTTAGCGGGGCCCGCAAAAATTTGGTTAGAGAAAGAGCCACCAAATTCTATATTGACGTGGAAGGATCTCGTTTCAAAATTCGTGAACCAATTTTTTCCGCCCTCTAAGACTACGCACTTGAAAAACGAGATTTCAAAGTTTTCGCAAGAGTATAATGAGAGTTTTTCAACGGCTTGGAATAGGTTTAAGGAAATGTTGCACGAATGTCCTCATCATGGTTTTTCCGACTTGCATCAAATTGACACGTTTTACAATGGCTTGAACGATCATGAGCGTGATTATCTTAATGCCGCCGCGGGTGGTAATTTTTTGTGTAAGACGGTCGAGGAAGCATTGTTAATCATTGAGAATAGGTCTAAGGTCTATAGTCCTCGTAGCACGTCGAGTGTTCGTAAGGATTCGTCTTCGCCTTCGCCTTCATTGTCACACACCGTTGATGCTTGCCAAATCGAGGCTAATTTGGAGAACAAGATTTTTGATAAGCTTAAGGGATTGTTAATTGAGTTTAAAGTTGGTGAACAACCCACTCCCGCTACGGCTAAAGCGGTTGAGGTTTCTTGTATGTATTGTGGTGGAGCTCACGATTATTCCGAGTGCATTACCAACGGTGGTAACACTTCGAATGCCTTCGCGGCCGCGGGAACTTATAACCAAAACGGTCAAGTTCCCCGCACTAATCAATTGACTCCACCGGGTTTTCCACCAAATCAAAATGCTAACAATTATCGAAAGAATCAAGTTGGTTACCAAAACAATCAAAGGAACAATTACAAGGGTAATAACAACTATGGGAATCAGGGAAGTAGTAGCCAATAGCAAAATCAAAACCAAAACCGTAATTTTCAAAACACGAGTCAAGGTCTTCAAAATGTTTACACTAAAGAACTTCCAATGGACTTTTTGAATTACGCTACGGAAAATGATAAGATTTTGGAAAACATTCAAGAGCAATTGGCTAGTCAAGCTAGGGACACGGCTAAAAACACCAAGGAGTTAGCTAATTTTGTGAAGGAAAATCTTAACATGAGAAATGAGTTGAAAAATGATTTTGCTAATCAAATTAGAGGTCAAAACAATAAAATTGAACAAAGTCATGCTAGGCTTGAACAAAGAATTGACCAAAAAGCCGCTAGTCAAGATCTTAAGTTTAATAGTCAAGATGTTAAGCTTAATGCCATTTTAGAAGCCGTCATGGGGAACAAAGCCTCTACTTCGGGAAGTTTGCCTAGTAATACCGTTTCAAACCCGAAGGGAGAGATGAAAGTGATTACCACACGAAGTGGTAAGGCACTTAAAGAACTGACTCCTAAACCAATTACTCCAACGGTGGAAGAAATTGAGGAAGAACCCGAGGTGGTGGTCGAAAAGGAGCATATCTCAAGCCCACAAAGTACCGCTCATGCCACACCTACGGTCGACCCTTTACCAACATTGGAACCCGAGATTCCAAAGGCTATGCCTATGCCCCAACCCACACCACCCTTGCCTTACCCATCGAGACTTAGGAAGGAGAAACGACAAGAGCGCGACAACTACCAATTTGAGCTTTTTATGAAAATGTCTCGTGAGTTGCACCTTAATGTGAGTTTCGCCAATGCTTTGGTCATGATGCCTCGATTTGCCGCTAACTTTAAGAGTATGTTGAACAACAAGGAGAAATTGCACCAATTGTCTAGTTGTTCGTCAGTTTATCTTAATCACATACCTCAAAAAGTCGGTGATCCCGGTAAATTTTTGATCCCTTGTGCAATCCAAGATATGGAAGAATGCTATGCCTTGGCCGATCTTGGTGCTAGCATTAATTTGATGCCACTTGCAATCTTCAAGTCGCTCAATCTTCCTAATCTTACTCCTTCACTAATGTCTATTGAGTTGGCCGACCATTCCACGATTCGTGCATGTGGTTTGGTGGAAGACGTTTTTGTGAAAGTGGGGAAGTTCTACTATCCCGTAGACTTTATCGTCGTTGATATCCCCACGGATCCTCAAGTTCCTCTTATTTTAGGTCGTTCGTTTTTAGATACGTCTATGGCTTTAATTGATGTGCATGCTAGAAAGATCACCTTACGTTTCAACGACGAGGAACTTGTTATAAACGCAACTCAAAATTCTCAACTTTCTCATGTTTATTCTGTTGCTACCATAAACCTCGTTAATATGATCGACGTGGTTTGCGAGGAATTTTCACAAGAAGTTTTAGGGTTTGGTGATGAAGAAACTAGTGGCAATCCCACTATGTTAGATCCAATTCTTGATAATTCGACACCAACCTTCACTCCATTTGAAGGTGGTGGTTTTACGTTGGAAGAATGCAATGTTCCACGTACTTGTGACGAAGACCTCGACAACGATGAGGACTTCTCGATTATTAAGGATTTTCTTAACGATTTCCCATTTCCTCCACCCGAGGAGGTTATGAGTATCGAGCCCAAATCTTCACTTGAGGAACCACCTATCCTCGAGTTGAAAGATTTACCTCCTCACCTCGAATATGTCTATTTGGAGGAGGGCGACAAGTTGCTGGTTATTATTGCGAAGGAACTTTCGAATGATGAAAAAACCGCACTTTTCGATGTTCTAAAGGACCACAAGGGGGCGATTGCGTGGAAGTTATCCGACATTAAGGGAATCGATCCCAAATTTTGTACCCACAAAATCTTAATGGAGGAGGATTTCAAGCCCACAATCCAAAGTCAAAGGAGGGTGAACCCCAAAATTCACGACGTCATCAAAAAGGAGGTCCTTAAACTCCTTGACGCGGGAATGATTTACCCTATTTCCGATAGCCCTTGGGTGAGTCCTATTCATTGTGTCCCTAAAAAGGGAGGGATGACCGTTGTGCCAAACGATGCCAACGAGTTAATTCCCACTAGACTCGTGACCGGATGGAGAGTGTGCATTGACTATTGAAAGTTGAATGAAGCCACTCGAAAAGACCATTTTCCCTTTCCCTTCATGGACCAAATGTTGGAGCGTTTTGTGGGAAACGATTTCTATTGCTTTTTAGATGGTTTTTCCGGTTACTTCCAAATTCCCATCGATCCTCGTGATCAAGAAAAAACTACGTTTACGTGTCCATATGGAACGTTTGCCTATCGTAGAATGCCATTCGGACTTTGTAATGCACCGGGAACCTTTCAAAGGTGCATGATGGCTATTTTTCATGATATGATCGAGAAGACGATGGAAGTCTTCATGGATGACTTTTCCGTGTTTGGTAATTCGTTCACTTCGTGTTTGTCGAACCTTGAGAGAATGTTGAAACGTTGTGAAGAAACCAACCTTGTGCTCAATTGGGAAAAGTGTCATTTTATGGTTAAGAGTGGAATCGTCTTAGGGCACAAGGTCTCGAAAGCGGGGATTGAGGTAGATCAAGCTAAGGTAGACGTCATCGCCAAATTACCTCATCCCAAAACCGTTAAGGGAGTTAGGAGTTTCCTAGGCCACACGGGCTTTTATCGTCGATTCATCAAGGATTTTTCAAAGATTTCTCGACCCATTACACATCTTCTTGAAAAAGAGGCACGTTTTGTCTTTGACGAAGATTGTGTACGAGCCTTTGAAATCCTTAAGAGGAAACTTACCGAAGCTCCCATTCTTGTTGCTCCCAATTGGAACCCCCCTTTGAGCTCATGTGTGATGCTAGTGATTACGCCATTGGGGCCGTTTTGGGGCAACGTCATGATAAGCACTTCTTGCCTATTCACTATGCTAGCAAGACGATGACCGAGGCTCAACTAAAATACACCACAACGGAAAAGGAATTCCTTGCCGTGGTGTATGCATTTGAGAAGTTCCGACCTTACCTCGTCTTGACGAAATGCATAGTGTATACGGACCATTCGGCTATTAAGTATCTTATGGCAAAGCAAGATGCTAAGCCGAGATTACTTCGTTGGATTCTCCTCCTTCAAGAATTTAATCACAAAATCGTTGACAAAAAAGGAGCCGAGAATCTAGCGACCGATCATCTCTCTCGTTTGGAAGATCCTCACCAAAGTGTTTACGAGGCCAAGGAAATCACCGAAACATTTCCGCTCGAGACACTTGGTGTAGTGAATTCTAAGCTTGATTCTTCTACCCCATGGTTTGCGGATTTTGCAAATTACTATGCGGTTAACTTCATCGTTAAGGGTATGACGACTCAAGAAAAACGAAAATTCTTTCGTGACGTCAAGTTCTACTTTTGGAACGACCCTTACTTATTTCGAACTTGTGCGGATCAAATCATCCGACGTTGTGTATTTGGCACCGAAGCTTCTAACATCCTTAGAGCTTGCCATGAGGGACCCACGGGTGGTCACCACGGTGCTAATCTCACGGCTAAGAAGGTGTTTGATGCCGGCTTCTTTTGGCCTACTATTTACCGAGATGCACAAGATCTTGTGAAGTCATGTGATGCATGCCAACGACAAGGAAAAGCCTCACAAAAAGATGAAATACCACAAAATATCATCCTAGTGTGTAAGATCTTTGACGTTTGGGGTATAGACTTTATGGGGCCGTTCCCATCATCTCGTGGTAATAAGTACATCCTTGTTGCGGTTGACTACCTTTCTAAGTGGGTGGAGGCCAAGGCCTTGCCCACCAATGATGCTCGTGTGGTAGTTAAGTTCTTGAAAAGCTTGTTTTCTCGGTTTGGAACCCCTCGTGCTATCATAAGCGATCGTGGAACCCATTTTTGTAACGACCAATTTGAAAGGGTTCTAAGGAAATATGGGGTTACACATCGGCTTTCTACGGCTTATCACCCACAAACGAGTGGGCAAGTCGAGGTTTCAAACCGAGCGTTGAAGAGGATCTTGGAGAGATCCGTTGGGTAAAACCGACAAACTTGGTCGGATAAGTTGGACGATGCTTTATGGGCCTTTAGGACCGCTCATAAGACACCCATTGGGTGCACTCCCTATAAGCTTATGTATGGAAAGAATTGTCATTTGCCTATCGAATTAGAACACAAGGCTTATTGGGCCCTAAAGCATTGTAATGATGATATGGAGACCGCGGGAAAACACCGGAAAATGCAATTAAATGAATTAGATGAATTAAGGGATATTGCTTATGAAAATTCATTGATTTATAAAGAGAAAACTAAAAAGTTGCATGATTCTAAAATTAAAAACCGGGTTTTTAACATTGGGGATCAAGTTTTGCTTTTTAATTCAAGATTGAAAATATTTTCCGGTAAATTGAAATCCCGTTGGTCCGGTCCATTCACCGTGACTCAAGTGTTTCCGTATGGGACCATCGAGCTAGCTCAAGATGATGGTCCTAACTTCAAGGTGAATGGACATAGGTTGAAGCACTACTTTGGCGGGGAAGTTCCATCCTTGAACTACCTCGACCAAGTCACCTTCCCCAATGATAATTAGTATTGAGGGGATCGAGTCGAGCTCATGATTCGGTAATCAAAAACGAGGTGCCTCGTGGGGGAGTCCCATGCTTATCCTATGTACATATTATCGCTTTCTAATGTAGCTTACGTGTGGGGATTTGTGCCCTGCCAACCTTTGTTCCGTGGTTGTTTATGCATTGTGGTTTTTAGATCATGATCTTCACGATTGGAGCCTCTCGTGTTCGTTTTATGGGAGCACTCGATCGTTTGCTTTGGAGACATTTCTCAATATCTATGATATACCCTTTTGATGTTCTAACCTTAGGTTATTAGCACACTTCACAAACGGCTATTAATTTATTGGTTACACCCTTTCCATGCTAGATTATGAATTCGACTACGTCTCTAGTATGGGGGTGTTTGCACCCCAAGACTCGAAACATTGAGGACAATGTTTAACTTTAGTATGGGGGGTGAATAGATACTTGCCTTGCCAAAGCTTCACGCTTTCTAAAGTTTATCTTTTTGTTATCGTTTTGTTGCAAAATAAGGCTAAAAATGGCCAATTTTAAAATTTTTCGCATGTTTTATAAGTGTTTGAAGACACGAATGTAGATTTTCCGATTGCGAGAATAAGAGTAATTTTTGACTCGACCGTGCGTGTTGAGCACTTAGCTTTGATTCCTTAACTACACATTAGGCTAAGTCTCTTAAATGAGGACGAGAAATGATAAAGTTAATTATAAGTTACTATGCTAAACGTAGAGTACTCGTATTCTTTCAAAAACTCATGTGTTCTCGTTATTTGCTTATTCTCCATTCGCATGTAAATATTTTTTTAATAAATATTGACTTAGCGCTTTAGTTAGGATTGTTGGGTTTCTAGTCTTTTCTAGTAGCTTCCGTGTAATTAAATTGGGAAGACATTAAGGTATCGCCAGCGTCACGGTTTTGAAGTATTGGCACCCGAATAATCGAAAGCTTCACCTAATAATAAGATTTCAAGTGCTCACCTAAATCTAGCAAACAATTTGAAGCTCCACAAGGCCTAAAATCTATGCAAAATTGAAAGTGAATCAAGCCTTAATCTTCGAAGCTTTAAAGATCCAAAATTCGCTTTAGCGTGAGGATATACGTCTTTGGCTAATAAAACCACCGATGAGGCGGATAATAAAAGGCAAGGCAAGACCAAAGTCATAATAAAAGCTTCATGACGAAGTTGAATAAAAGATGGAGGTAAACCAAAGATAATAAGGCCCTTACGTTAGGGGGCGTATAAAAGTCTTGGTAATAAGTCTCATGTTCAAAACCGTTATAAAACCGTGTTTATCGATTCTTCTTGTCAACTTAATTTTTTGACATCGTTGTCTATTAGGAGGGGTTATTGATTTGATGGTCTTAGTTACACCGTTAGGACTCTATTTTTAGACCTAAATCTCTATTATCGCATAAGTCAAACAATGTATCCTCGAGAAACATTCAAGACAAAATAAAATATAAGAGATACAACTTAGGAATAATGGGAGAATAAGTACGTGATTAGGGCATATGACTAGTGTTAGCATTACTAACTTATAATGACAATGATCTAGTTGCACGCTTGGCATGGAATTAGGGTGAAAATCGAGGACGATGAAATTATTTCTAACAAAGCATTCACGTGTTCTTATTCTATGAACCTAAACGTCCCATTTTGCGATGAAAATCATACATTATGTCTATAACACAAGTAGTAGTAGCAATAGTAGTAGTGTAGCTAGTTTATCATTTCAATAAAGTGACTAAAAATGAATTTTGGAGGTGCTACGATACTTTATTCTAGCATTGCGTGAGGGCACGGCAATGGTTTAGTATGGGGGAGTGATGAGACTGCTTTTATACATAGTCTCATCGTCCAAATAGGGCTTAAAATGCATTAAATATCATCAAAATACCCAAATATATGCTTGTGTTTGTTGTTTGTGTATTTTAGGTACGGATATTGAGAAAATGACAAAAGATCACAAGAATCAGTCAAAAACGAACACGGGAAACGAAGCCGCACGATGAACCAAGCCCTAATGAAGAATTTTCCAAAGAAAACCCTTGAAGATTTGAAGAATTATCAAGAAGGGTCCTCAAATATGGAAGAATTGACACTTTATACCCTTGTATCTTCATAATTACAAGTTTGGTCCCTAAAGTTTGTCAAAATTACAAAAAAGACCCTTAACTTTGAAGAATTGGCAAATTTAGTCCCTCAACAAAACTAAATTGCCAATATTGGTCCTTCAAGAAGTCAACAAACAAGTCAAAACCTTGAAGTATGAAGACATGTCACTAAAATCCCCTGAAGATTGCCAAAATTGCACTTTTAGTCCTTATTCAAAGTTTATAAAACCATTGTGCCAAAAATGACAAACTGCCAAACTTATTATAAGGGAAATGAAGTTTTGTTGCTGTTTATACAAGTTGAAGATAACAAAGAAGATGAGGGGCCATTTCAGTCAAACATCCCAACTCACCCCAGCCAATCAGTTTGCCACATCACCTCCACCAGCCACTCACACCCTTACACCTCACTCTCCCACACCACGTCAGATCCCACCACCCCTAAATTTCTTTTAAATAAATCAGTTTTTAAACTGATTTTATATTAATTAAAATAGGGGGAAACGTCTACTATTCACCCTCCATCCCTAATCACCCCCTAATCTTAACACATAAACCCTAATCCCTATTTACACAAACCAAAGGGTTTTGGTCCCATTATTTCCAGATCATTTATTGAGGGCTAACTAATCCTAAACCCACCCTTAAACCCCCATCACCATCACCTCAAATGCTTTTACCACCCTCCCCTGCCCCACTATTCACTCCCAAACAAACAAAGTGCAGAAAATCAACGACCCACGCCCTTGCTTACATCCTAAGCTAAATGTTGGACGTCCAAGATCTCTTCTCCACTGCTGGCACCCCCACAATAGTCCAAAGATCCTCACATGGCACTCTTGACAAATTCAAAAAAATTGGCATCTTTCTGGCATCCAAGAGATTCGACAAGGGCAAGATAGGGAGTTCATGTCATTAGGGTTTAAGCTTCTATTCAGTTCTAGAATATTTTGTAGCCTCTATATAAAGGCATATAGGACTTTCATTTTTTCCAGCTTTTTTCTTCTCCTTGGTCAAGACCTTGTAAATCCAGTTTTGTTTAATGAAATGAAATGGTATTGAGTTTGTGACGAGAAACAAAAGAGCCCATTTATTTTCCATTGCATTTTTACATTTTCCAAGTTAAAGTTCATTTTAAGTTTCTGTTTGGTGATTTTAGTTGTGCAATTTTTAAGAATTTTGGTCCAAGTGTTTTAAGCTGGTCTCATAAGCCTGATAATCTTGTTGATTATCAAGCTTAAGTGAGGGTTAAAACACTTGTTGATTTAGTTTTTATTAAAGTTTTAAGAGAATCAAAAAAAATTTCAGTTTTTATTTTTATCAAATAAGCCATAAATAGCTTAACTGATAAGCTTGTTTGTAGCTTATTTGCCTTGTGAACAGTTTGATCTCTTGTTTACCTTCTTTCTTAGCAGGTTCCAAAAGCTCAAAACATCTTAAAAGGCATATTGGGTGTGTGTGTCAACAGTGACCACCACCATCACTCTCTACTCTTGCTTACTTGTTCCATAAGCCAAAGCACAAGCCACCAGCTTATGGGAGGTGGCTTTTCAGCCACTGTTGGACCTGGATTGTAGGTCCAACAAGGTAATTTCCTTTTCCTTGTTTACATTTTCAGAAATTGTGAGAATAGTAATTTTGTGAGATTTGTATGCTAAGTGCTCAAGTGTTGTCTATATGGTTTGATTTTACTGGTTATAAGTTTATATGCATGATTTAAGTTTGTTAGATCAGTTTTGGGTAGAATTGGATAGGATTGCTTTGAAAATTGTTGATTTTCAGTATATTAAGGAGTGTTTGGATTAGGGCTTAACATGGTTTAAATGATTTTAATCCTGTGTTAAAACCTGTTTTACATACTCACTTGGTTGTTATTAGGTGAATATTAGTGGTAGTTTTCAGTTTGATAGGATATTGAACACATTTGCAAGCTTAAATATTGGATAACATAGCAAAAATCAGCTAAGTGCTTATCTGCCTGAATTTGTGAAGAATTTGTGCATCAACTTTGTAATCTGATAGAAGATAGGTTGTTTGAGGATTGTGTAGGGCTTGTATGGTAATTGGTTAACATTTTGAGCAAGTTCTTGGGTGTTAAAAGTCATTTTTGTGCCTATTGAATCAGAAACTGAGCATCAGATAGGGTGTATGCATATCAGTAACCTTGTGTGCTTTGTTTGTGTAATTTTTGGCTAAGACTTGTGTTTTTCTTGTATTTGCATTGACTCCCTATACTCAACTGAGTATAGGGGTGCCCCATTTGTCCAATCAATCATCCACAAAAGCCAAAATCAAGTCCTCTTGATCCAGTCTTCACAAGTGAAGATAACTCTTTTCTTTGTGTTCATCAGAACCTATCTAAGCACGTTTTTGGTTCCAGATTGCTTTAATCTTGTTAACTTGGATTTGTTTTTGTGTTTTTATGATTAAAGTAGTTACTGGATTGAGTTTTTAAAGTTTTTTTAAAAAAAAAAAATTTCAAAAAGGACTGGCCAGGACTCGAACCTGCGCCATCCTTCTCACAACACACACAACTTACCAACGCGCCCTTGGGACTTTTACTGGTAGAGTTCCATTTCTATTTATACTTAAGGTGTGTTTTGTTTAAGCTTATTTTTTACAATCAGCTTAATATTAAGCTAATTCCAGCTTATTCTTTTAGGGTTTTTGCTGTTTAGCATTTTTCCTGTGTTCTTGTTAGGGTTTAGGACTTTTCAGTTCAAAAAGTTTATTTTTCCCTTATTTAATTAATTTTCTAGGATTATTTTTAGTTTAAATTTTGAAAAGTAATTTAAAAATAGGAAAAAGTATATTAAAAATCTGAAAATATAGTTTTTAGGTTTTTAATCATATTTTTGAGGTTTACAGCTATTTTAGTTTTCAATTTAACATATTTTTGATTTTATAGGATTTTAGGGTTTTTAACCAACTTTAAAATTTAATATAAAATTATTAAATAGGTTTTAGAAACTTTTAATTGCATTTTTATCTTAGTTACATTATTCTAGATTTTTGGTAATTTTTTAGATTTTTTTTATGAACTTTGAATTTTTTTGAATATTTTAATATCATTTTATTATTAAAAATTGAAAGTTTGATTTTTTAAGTTTTTACATTTTTCCTATATTTTAGTCACTTAATTAGGAGTTTTTTCACTATCCAAATATTTTTAGGACTTTTCAATTATTTTCTAGAATTAATTTAAGTTTTAATTGATTTTAATAGTTTTTAAGTGTTTAAAAATAGTTTTATTAGGTTTTAAAATTTAAAAAAATAGTTTTTAGCTTAATTAGGATATTTTTGAGGTTTAAAAACTATAAGATCTTGTTTAGGGCTTTTTAATAATTAATTGTGATTTTTAGGGCTTTAATTAGCATTAAAAAGTCATTATCTAATTAATTAAAAGGTTTTAGAAAGTTTGGATTTTTTGTAAACTCTTAGAATATTATTGTGGATTTTTAGTAATTTTTATAAATTTTTAGGTTAAAATTTTAATTTTTGCACTATTTACGGTTTTACGTGATCGCCTTTTTCGTTTTAGTTTAATCCGTCTTAGTAACCGTCTTTCTCTTCTAATCTCATTTCTTTCTTTCTTTCTCAATCATATAATCACAAATCAATATCATCTCTTAACACAACGCACTTGCCTCCTCGAGAACGAACTCACTTTAGGGTCATTCACACACGGTTTTCCTAAATCGTCGTGCTTACTTGCCCTATTTTGTCATCCTTTTCCTAAAGGGTACAAAAACACTACAATCATGTCACCTTGGATGAGGCAACATAGATCTATTCAGAAGTCTGCAATCAAGAAGCAAAGATTCAGGAACCACAAGAAAAGGAAACTGAATGCAACCAAACAGGGGAGGAATTATGAAGAACAACCACCTTCTTTTGATAATCAGACAAGGATCTCTGGAAATGACATCAATTTTGAATTGGATGAAGATGTCATGGGGACTTATGAAGATGGAACTGGTTTAGAGACTGGTGTGGATGGACCTTCAAATATGGAGATTCAACAGGAAAAATCACAACCTACTCATGAGGAGCCACAAGTTGAAGAAATAATGGTAACTCAGCCAGCACCACCACCTCAATCACCACTTCAAACAAATTGGAGTGCTTTCTATGAGAAGTTGGAGGAAATTAACATTCAGTTTCCTATATATTCAACTCCATCACCACAAAGACAAGTATGGTTCAAAGGAAACAGACTTTGCAAGTACTGTCTAGATCAAGAATGAGCAATGAATCAGACAAGATTGAAGAGGTGCAAGTTGAAATGATGGCTTCTATGGAAGAAAGAGTATCTAGGGATACACAAGTGATTGAAGAAACAAGTGTGTCTAATACTAGTGAAATCAACATTGTTGAAGATCCAAGTACTGCTAAGCCAACTAAGCCGATTGCAAGTACTGTTGACATTGTTGAAGACCCAAGTACTGCTAAGCCAACTAATCCGATTGCAAGTACCGCTGGTGATCATCCTTCACTAGAAAGTCAAACTCCTTTTGGAGAAGATGAGACTTTATCCCAATTATTGCTTGACTTAAGAAAGAATAATTTAGTTGAGAAGACTAAACAAGCAGAGGCAGAGAAAAAGACACAAAAAGAAGTTCTTGTCAAAAAGGATCAAATTCAAGGTAAGAAAGTTCAAGCTTCACACCCTACTAAAGGTATAGTTATTCAACAGCAAGCTAATGAGGAAAGATCTACCAAGCTGAAGAAGAAGCTACCTAAGATTGATCCAAAGGATAAGGGGAAGAAGCAAATATTATTAGAATCTGAAGATGAAAGTGATTCAGATGATGATATAAACAAAGTCATGTACAGATTTAATCAAATAGACCATGATGAGGAATTTGCTTACAGAATGCAAGCACAAATTCGTGAAAATGAATTACAAGAAGAACTTGCAGCAAAACAGCATTTGCTAGAAGCTAAAAGAATACAGCAAGAATGGAACATACAAGAGCATGATAGGATTCAAGGTGAATTACATGCAAGTGAGCTTTTTGCAGACTCATTGATGGCTGAAGAGAGAGATGCATATGATGAAGAAGAGAAGTCAAAATTGATTGATGATCTGGTAAGGGAGCAACAAAAATTCTTTGCTGAAAAGAGAAGAAAAGAAAAGATTAAGCCTCCAACTACTATGCAGATTAGGAATCAAATGATGAATTTTCTGAAGAAAGTTAAGGGTTTTACTCATATTCAGCTGGTCAAGAAGAATTTTGAAGAAATCAAGACTTTGTATGAGCAAAATAAGAGAACTGAATTGAATTTTGTTAAGATTGGATCTGAAGAAAATAGAAAAGCTTTTGAAGAGTTTAAGAGACATCTGTAACAACAAAGACAATTTGGTAGTACTCCTAGAATTGAGCCAAGTACTGCTGAACCTACAAATACATCTCCACCTATCAAGACCACTTATGTGAGGAAGAATATAAAAGAGAAGGTAAGTTCAAGGGAGGAAGAGACTGCTCAAAGAATGAATGCAGGAGTTGAAACTCAAGATATTGCTTAGACTGAAAATGTACAAGCAGTACATACACAGTCAACAATACATACAACAGTACATACTGAGGAGACGATACATACAAACTTGGAAGAGGGTTCAACAGAACTTGAGGGAATTTCCAAGGGTGTTAAAAGGAAAAGGTCAACAAAGACAAAGAAGAAAGCCAAGAGGGCTAAATCAACAGCAGAAGATAGTGATGATGATGAGAGCTTGAAGAAGTACTTGAAGATTGTAAAATTTGAAGATCAATGTATTGATACAGAGATTTTTGGAAAGAGAGCATCCATTGCTAAATGGATTTACTCTATGTCTGAAGGACTTGAAGCTCATGGAATTCAGAGAACTGATGGCACAACAAGGATATTCAGACTTTTGGAGGATATTCTTTACATTCTTGACAGACAAGATATTCAAGATCTTTCAAGGTTAGTTCAAGAAGCCAGTGCAGGTAAACTAAAGTATCACTATTATATTAGGAATTTCTCTTTATGTATGAGCCACACAATTGTGATCAAGAAATGTTGAAAGAATTAGAGAATCAGGTTCCTAGTTACTGGAGATATTATAGGTCATGTGGATTGCATATTTTGGATGTAGATGATGTTACATACTATATGCTGCAAGAGAAAACTTACCCTTTCAAAAGAAAATTGTTGGAAAGGATGTTAGAACAACAATTAGAACTTATAGAAGAATCTGTTGATGCTTTGGAGTTGATCAGAATGGTTAAACAACAAATCAAGGATTTGAAAGATGAGGAAGGAGCTGAGAAAGAGCCTTAAGTGTTTGACTTTCAGTCACACTTCACAAATGGTTCTCAGTTCACCATGTCTAACACACATAAGAACTGGCTAGTCCATAAGCAAACGGTTTGTGGTAAAGACTTATCAAATCCGTTGAAAGCTGATAGTTTGCTAAAAGCTATATGGTTCTAACTCACCTTGTTTCGAGACAAAGAGTTGGCTAGTCCTAGACAAATGGTACTAGGTAAAGACTTCATCAAATCCGTTGATGGTTCACAATTTACCAAAAAATGTAAGGTTTTTATTACACCTTATTCTTTATGAATAAAGTATTGGCTATTCCAGAGTGTACAACTAACTGGTAAAGAATTTATCAAATCCGTTGATAGCTGGTGATTTGCTAAAAATCATGAAGCCAATACAAATTAGTTTTTGTTGTTAACTATTTTATTTCAGGTATGAAGATTGCAAGCAAAGAAGTATTTAAAAGATACTTAGAATGTTTTGTCTCATCAAATCAAGACAAAGGTTCATGATTCAGAGTTCAAAGATTTAACTCAAGAAGACAATAACAGATGCTGCAAAGATAAGTGAATGTTTAGAAGACACAAGAAGATCATAGTTTGTAGATAAAGATGATACTCATGATGTTTGAAGATTATCTTATCAGAAGAAGATCTACATTTGAAGTGTTTGGCTACATTCAGTTGGATATAAATACAAATTACCAAGTTCAATCCAAGGATGAAGGAAAACTGAAGACATGTGTTTTAATACATCCAGTACAAGAGAAACAAGAAGACAACAAGTTATCATTTCTTGTTTAGGGGAGGATTGTTGGGAATTATTTGTTAAGTATCAAGTATCGTAGTGTATTTTAAGTACTGTCAGTGTTATGTAAGTACCGTTAGTATTAACGCGGCACATAGTAAGTACTGCTACTTATAAAGTAAGTACTGCTATGTTGATTAGGACGAATATATCTTTGTATAAGATATGTCATAGTTATAGTTAGAGTATATCTTATGTGATATACTTAAATAGTTAGAATATTGATAATATATCGTCTGTGATATAGTTATCTTTATAGAATATTCTAAGGTTTCTAGGGTTCCTTACTCTATAAAAGGAACATAGGTACAATTTCTTTCATGTACCTCATTCAAGTCGATTAATAAGAGAATCGAATAGTTAAAAGTAATTTTGTTCTTCTATGCTTTATAAGTTAGATTCCACATAACTTATTTAGTGTTAGTAAGAGTTGAGGATTTGCTATATATGATCCAGTGGTCTAATATGGTTGTAAATGGTGGTGGAAGCCATTGTTGAGAGAGAGAGAGAGAGAGAAAGTGAGGTTGTGTGTGAAAGAAAGGAAAATGTATTAAACTTGAAAAATGAACACAAGCAACACCCCTCCTTGGAAGCTAAGGAGGGGTATATATAGTCACACACGATACACTTAACTATACATGAACCTAGTCTAGTCTAAATGTGTGTGACTATGATAACTAACAGGAATTCTTAAATGTCGTCACATAAAGTGAGTTTCCAACAATCTTCCCCCATGGGACGATGTGTAGAATTCCTTACAATATTTTTCCTAACAAGTACATAATGATAAGAACAAGAGCTTTCATGGAGCGTCCAATGCTGATGAAGTCTTCTGAGGCCTTCGTCTTCAAAACGACTCATCTTTAACTTGTAGTAGAAATACTGTAACGGCACGAGCTAAGTAACCCATACACTTCTGGTTAAGGAGAAGCTTCTGAATTAACTTCCCCCTAATTCATGCCACATACACTTGATGTAGAAGCTTTTAAATATCTTCCCCCTGAACTGACAATCCTCGTAAGCAACTTCAAAGCTTTCAATAAAGCTTAGAATGATTAAGCGCACAGCGGAATCTAACAAGCAAATCCCATCATATAACATGATAACGTTGCTAAGAGAAATTGAAAGCTTGGGGCACACCAAGTAGATCAACAACTTTTCTTCTCACGCTTGAATAATTCTTCTGAATTTCTCTTCTCCCTGAGAGTTCAAGTTATGCATACCAGAAAGAATCAATACATTTCTTCCCCCACATAGTTGAAGAAAGTTAATCAATCCCGAGTATGAAGCTCAAATACTGAAGTAGACACTTTATCCCATTCATGAAGTTGACATCGTAACACCAGAGTCAATTAAGTCCCGGAAATGCACATATCTTCTTCCGGAGATGCACCAGAGTCAATTAAGTCCCGAGAATGCATATAGGATAATGATGATGTTTAATTGCAACAATCAAACAATTAAACATCGAATCAGTAGTGTACCGTTTAGAGATTGATAACGCCACGAGTTAAAACACTGATTTTCTCTGCGGCTATGACAAATGTCATCCCGGAATGTCTTCAAATCAAAAGAAGGTATGAAGTTCATCACGTGTACTCGTTGTGCGTTCAATGTGTCTTCTTCTTCCCCCTTGATGGTTTCGAAACTCGGAACCATCAATAAATTGTACGCACCTGAATCTGAAATCTCGTGAGAATAATAAATAAGCTGAATTATATATTTTGTGAGAATCAGTTGTTGATCGAAAATCTCTTCTCATGAACTCTCCATGGCCACCTTTACCAACCTACGTGAAAGCAATTTGAAGTGACCACTGATTGAATGAGCCAGATACATCAAACGTGAAACTGAATAAAAATCCTTCGATCTTGTGACTTAAGCTTGCACTATTGTTGAATGACGAACGGTGGAGAAATCTCTAACTACCCAATGCATCACTGAAGAAGTCTATAGGCACAACACCTCTTGAAATTATCCACGTCGACTAAGCGTGTGACACTGAGTACAAAAATGTAACCCCTTTAAGTGATAGTTATCCGAGTCATCAACCAACCACCCCGAACCCGGAAACCAGATAAACAAGTCTTCATTCTAAGATTAAGCACGAGCAAGTTATCTTTGAAAGATAAAATAAATACACGCCTTCGAAAAATCCTTCTTCAACGTCACGTAATTAATACCCGATCAAACAAATTCGTAGCCATTAAAAAATCGCCCATTTTTTCTTGGTCTCGTCAAAATAAATTTTGTCACATTTGTCTTGTCACATTTTGTCTCATCTTTTAGTCACTTTCAATACCGTTAATCAAAATATTTTCAAAGAAAATAAAATGATAAAACAAGAATTTGATGTAACAAATTTTTTAGCCAAAAAATAGATGTCTCAGCCTATCACATTTTTTGTCCAAATGAAATAGCATCATCCCTTTGCTAGCCCATCATACATTCGGATAGACCCAATCAATATCAATTTGGCACAATCATAATATATCAATAAGCTCATAGCGGGTTAGGGCCCAATTAGAGTCAAAGTACCCTAATATTTGGTATATAAAAGACGTACTTAACCTAATCTCACTTCATTCATCCGCCACCATCCACATCTTATCTTTTAACACATACCCTCAACCTACTTTTTCAAACACATCGCCTCTTCCTCTCTGTTACTCACATCTTTGCAGCCACAAAGTTAACTTAATCCATCCCAAACACCAGTCGCTTAATCTATAACTTCTCACAAATCACATCTTTGTCTAATCAGTACAGAATAACCAATTAATTCCCTAACAATCAAATGAATCAATCTCATCTGATCTTATACAACCCAATTAAATCTTAGAACAAAATCCACCATTTAGTTTGTCGAGAAGCAAACTCGGTTCATGGTGAACCCAAGAAAAAACGTGGCTTCAAGATCCATGAGGGTCTCGTAAACATCAAAGGTAGGTGTATAATTATGATTGCATGTTGGTTTTTTTTAACAAATTGAAACAAAGATTGGGTTTTAACATGTTTGTTAAAATCTGCTCTTATTATTCGAATATCAAAGATGGTTGATACCATATATTAGATCGATGACACATGTCTATTTTGTGGATCTTAACTGTCTCGGTTTGCATGTTAAGACACAAAAATGAATCTGAGATCGTATTTTAATTGTTTCGAGTCAATGGAGTCTAGATTTGATGGGGGAATAGGTGTCGACGGGAATAGGATTAGATTTGGAGTTTGAGGAGTTAAAAGGTTGGATGTGTTGATATTGGTTCGGTCACATTTTTGGTCCACTGGTTTTATAAACAGATACACTGTTTGTGTTAAAAACTTGTCGCAATGATTTAAAAAAAAATCATCGCAATGTCAAAGTGTAAACCCATCGCAATGTTTTGTTTTTCCATCGCAATGTTTTCATAGTAAGGCCAACGGAATGTCTTCTCTTCTACACCCCGTCGGAATGCGTTCCATCGGAATGCGTTCCATCGGAATGCGTTCCATTGGAATGCGTTCCATCGGAATGCGTTCCATCGGAATGCGTTCCATCGGAATGCACCGATAGTGTTCCATCAGAATATTCGATCGCAATGTAGAAACCAATGGTTTTTGCGATCGCAATATTTCGATCTGAATGTTACCATCTCAAAAAAACTTATCCAAAAGTACTGTCCTTATTCCATTTTTTTTCAGGAACTTGTGAATGTGTCCACTTTTCTAGGTAACTACATCTTCAAAAAGAACAATAAAACCCAGAAAAAGTGATATCATATAAAAGATAAGTCCAGAAACAGTAAACATTTGACCCAATTTGAAACCGTGAAACTAGGGACTAAAAATCAGTGTGAAAAGTTGTGGTTTTGAGAAGATCAGATATGGACTGTGAGACAAATACATTTGATAAAGTGACTTTTTAGGCAGATTTGGACCAAGAAAATGATAACAAGACGAGACAAAAGAAACTGTGACAAAAAGCTAACATATGATAACAAGACGTGACAAAAAGATGATAGATTCGGACCCAAAAAAAAATTTTAAGACCACCAAAATCGAAAACAAGAACGATCCAAGGATGGAACCGAGGCTCTGATACCAATTGAGGATTTTATATATATGATCCGGTGGTCTAATATGGTGGTAAATGGTGGTGGAAGCCATTGTTGAGAGAGAGAGAGAAAGTGAGGTTGTGTGTGAAAGAAAGGAAAATGTATTAAACTTGAAAAATGAACACAAGCAACACCCCTCCTTGGAAGCTAAGGAGGGGTATATATAGTCACACACGATACACTTAACTATACATGAACCTGGTCTAGTCTAAACGTGTGTGACTATGATAACTAATGGGAATTCTTAAATGTCGTCACATAAAGTGAGTTTCCAACAAGAGTGCTCAAAGTGTTTTAGTTTGATTACAAACTACTATACTAATTCTTAACAGAATATAGATCCAACCAAAGGGATCAACAATTTTCGTCAAAGAAATTACACATAATTTGTAAAATCACTAGTAATTTGTAAAATCACTTGTGATTTGTATTTTTAAAATGCATGTGTGATTCCATATATCGCATGTGATTTATAAATTTACATGTGATATTAAAGTAACAAATCACGTGTGATTTTAGAAATTCATAAATTGTAAATGATTTTACAAATTCACGTGTGCTTTATAAAGTAATAAATTACATGTGATTCGTGTGTGCGGAAATTAAAAAAAAATCGTCGAAAGTATATAGAAATACGTGTCAATAAAAAGAAAATTTATCATAAATCACATGTGATTTGGTAAAAATCATGTCATTTGACACAAATCACAAGTGTATGAAAAAATTACTTACGGTTTAGCAAAAGTTATGATTTTCGGATCAATCACATGTAATTATCATTAAATCACATGTAATTTAAACAGAATTACATGTGATTCAAATAAACTCATAACTAATTCAAAATCAAATTTGCTTTATATATTTTACATGAATCACATGTAAAAACACATAGCGAATCACATGTAATTCAAGTAAAATTACATGTGATCAAAACAAAATCACATGTAATTCAGAAGCCGGTTTATTTTCTATATTTTATATGAATGACAACAAAACATTTTTATATATTGACAGAATTACATGTGATTCAAACAAAATTACATGTGATTCATCTAAAGTGGGTTTGTTAGAAGAAGTTAAGGTTTCGAAATATTTGAATCACATGTAATGCAAGCAAAATCACATATAATTATCATCGAATTACATGTGATTCAAGCAAAATTACATGTGATCAAATAAAATCACATGTAATTCAGAAGCCAATTTATTTTATATATCTTAAATAAATGACAAATGCTTGAATCATATTTTAACATATTAACAAAATTACATGTGATTCAAATAGAATTACATGTAATTCATCTAGAGTGGGTCTGTTAGAAAAATTAAATTTTTTAAATGCTTGAATCACATTTAATGAAAGAAAAATCAGATGTAATTATCACTAAATCATATGTAATTCAAGCAAAATTACATGTGATTCAACACAAAATCACATGTAAGTCAGAAGACAATTTGTTTTATATATCTTATAAATGACAACAGACATTTTAATATATTAACAAAATTACATGTGATTTTTTGTTTTATTTTTAAATTTTTTTATAATTTTTATTATTATTTACTTAATCATAGAAGACAAACGAGTAGTAAGGTGCGTCACTATCTTTTTCTAATTAAAATCTAATTTTTTGTTGAAAACCACATTTGTGGATTTATAAATCGTAACGCTACTATTCATAACTGTTGGACTTTATTGAGTTGCTCTAGCGCTTTACGTTTGACGAATATAAATATGTCAACCATGAAATTAAAAAAATATCACGTGTGAAAATCACATGTGATTTTAAAGTAATGACGAAAATATTTTTGTCATTTAGTGGACGGGTATTTTCATATACTTTTAACGATTTTACAATGTTGAAAGTCTCGTCAAAAAATTACACGTGATTTACGTAAATCGCATATGACATTACAAATTTAAATATGATTTTTTTAAAATATTAAATCAAATGTGGGTTTTCGAGAATCACATGTAATTATTCGAGAATCACATGTGAATTTTTTGCGAAAAATTTAAAAAAAAAGTTCGCCGAAAGTATATAGAAGTGCATATCTATAGAAAGATAATTTAATTCCCGTCGGATTGGTATAATTACCTTTTCTTAATGATTAACGGTTTGAGAAATATTTAGTTTTTAAGAAATAGGATGAAAATGGGGTTTTTAATTAAATTTAAAAGATTAATATAAACCATTGGATATGATTTGAATGGATGATTGAGATTGAAGGAATTCTACTTTTTAAAGAGAGTGTTACTTATAAAACTTTTGTCATTTTGCATGACATTCTTTTTTTTAATATCAAAAGACTCATTTCGATCATTCATCTTCATATTTATATATATATATATATATATATATATATATATATATATATATATATATATATATATATATATATATATATATATATATATATATATATATATATATATATATATATATATATATATATATATATATATATATATATATATATATATATATATGAGAAAACACGATTATCAAATATAATATATTATGTAAGTTTCAACAACGAGAAAAAAATATGATTTTTTTCTTGTTTAAAAATATTTCATAGTGCATATCTATAAAAGAATAATTAAATGCTCGACGTGGTGATAGATTTTTTTCGGTTAAAAATTAACGGTTTAAAAGATATAACCGTTTTAAAAAATGGGTGAAAAAAGGTTTTAGATCTAATCTCATTCATTAGATTAAAATGTAGATTAAGAGAGTTAGGTGTCGTAACACCAAAAAATATTGTCACATCAGCATAACAACAAAATAACATCAGCTCTTATAATCATAACACCAACTAACACCATTCACCTTTTTATTTTCATAAAAATCTCATCAAAAATTATTTCATCTAGTAAACAAACTACTCATTTCATTATTAACTAAAAATACAAATTACATTACGAAATAAATAAAAACATTAAGAAATTAAAAAAACACATTACGAAATTAAAAAAGCAATAAAAGAAATATAAAAAACATTACGTAATTAAAGAAACGACTTGGGCTTGTTATTTTCACCAATATCCTTGTTAATTTTATCTTTGATTCGTTGTTTTTGCTTCTTGGTCCAACTGGTGTCATCTTCGTCCAAATCCCGAGTAGGGGTAGCTAAAAATCTCAACATCTCAAATGCACAAGCGTGTTGTCTTTTTTGGATTTATGCGGCTTCCTGTTTGAGACGAAGCTCATGCTCTATTAAATCCCCGAATTGGGATGACGCGTTACTTCCGCTGGTGCTCGTCGTGGCGTCGACTTGGTTTTTTTGGCGGGTCATGGTTTGTCGGTCGGACGTGGTATGACAACCCATAAATTTCACATCTATGTTATGTGCTATGTTTACATGAATATGAAAATTTGGCTAGAAAATTTTGCTTTTTGTACCTTACTTGGTAAGATGAACTGATTCTCACAACCTGAACTACCATTACAACATATTCCTATATGTTGTCAACACAATGTATGCCAAGTCTAAGTTCTAAAAGTAATCTTATAAGTTCAATATTGATAATAACATCTCAAATATAACTATAATGCCCTAAATTCCTTTAGAAACCCTAGAATCCCTATAAATGAGTTGTAAAGTCAAGAATAATGAAGTATGAATACATAATACCTATGAATAAGTGATCAAGGATTATAAACAAGTTGTAAAATATCATTTGGAGGTATAATATTATCCTTGAATATTAAGAACAAACTATATAAAGCTAAGTATAAGTTAATGTACATAATAGTCTAAATCATCACCTAGAAATCACTTGTAAACTAATAATTCAAGCAATGTAACTATATATTACCAAAGTATGAATATGAATCTCAAATTTATAAGTTATAAACTATCATATGAGAGAAACATTTGGTCACAAAATACTAAGTATAGGTACTCTAAAGCTAATTACAAGTATAAGACCTATTTACCAAGATTAGCATATAAAACTCATTTCACATTGAATTGAAGTATAATCCTTTGCAGCTATTTATAAAACTCAATTATTTATCATATTAAGGTCATACATTTATCTCAAGCTAAGTTACAAATTATTAATGCACAAAGTATAAGGTATCAAAGCATAGGACCCTAAGCTCACTTAATTATCCATAGAATATGATGAACCTTTAAAAACCCTTAAACTAAGAATGTAGAATCCTTAGAAGTAATAAAAACATCATATAAGACCTAGAATAAGTGTTCATGATGATATAAACCCTAATTACCCAAGATAGAAAGATATTAGGATTAGTGACCTAAAAACCCCTATAGTAAGAAAACTACTTAGAATCATCACCTAGTCTTTTAGGACAAGTCTACAAACACTCATATCATTTCATTAACGTTATAAAATTATGTTAAGAAAATGTACAAGTACCCTAAAGCACAAGGTACAAGATTCCAATGCATGACTTGTAAATTAGATCAAAATAGGTAATTTCACCCTTTGGACATTTTTACTTGGAAGAACTTAGTAAAACCAATGTAGGGACTTCATGAACTCACTGAGGACAATGTAGGAAGTATAAATTGAGTTTACATCAGTAGCTAAGTCAATGATATTGACTTTTACTAATACTTAACCATAAATCATTAGAAACCCTAACCCGCCTAAGTTTTCTTCCTATTTTTACCTCAAACCTTTGTTAAACTTCCAACCAAGGAACCAAACCTTATAAACACAATGTATATACCCCTAATAAAACCCTAATCATTCACTAATCACATTCCTAAGTCCTTAATCACCAAAATTATAAAGTTACAAGTTACAAGCCCTAGTTTTTTATTCGCCTAGCTTTTTCCCTCCAAAAATGCATTTAAACTCTTTCCCTCCTAAATTTAAACATAGTATCAGATCATATAGATATTTTGGAGATATTTTCCAAGTAGGTGCATCACCTACTTGTAGATGACGCATACTTGTTCCTATCGAAAAATGCCGAGACTTAATATGAGCCATATACTTAGATATTTTTTATCCTAGACATAATGACTCATTCCTAGACTTGCATAGATCATTACTAGCCTTCCTTAGTCACTAATCTCTGGTTCTTACAGGTTTAGGGGCTTAACTTGGAGGCTAAGGGTTAGAAATAGTATAAATAGGAGTCCTTAGCTTCATTTTAGAATCATCCTTCCATTTCTTACGTAAACACGCATACATTATGTTCTCATACGACCATTGATGTCCTAAGAAGTCCCTAAGATCAGTAGCAAGCTTTGGAAGAAGTTCTAGGGGTTCTTGAAGAGTTGTGAAGAAGATATAGTCCATATGCCCCATTAGGAGCCATTTTGGAGTTACCTAGGTAATCACTTTGTTAGCCATGATTTTACCTTGTTATAATACTTCATTATAGTTGTTATACTGTTAATAAGATGTTATAAATATAATTCAAAAGAAATTAGAGCAGTTGATCATTTAAAATGAAAGTTATAAGCTAAAGATGTCTTAAAACCCTAGTTTGATAATTTACATGAAATAATGAGACAAAAACCCATTTCAAAAGCTATAATTATGTAGAAATGTTTTTATTATGATTATAAATGTGTTTTGAACTTTGTTTCAAGTTCCTAGATCATTTGGTACATTTTTGAGGTTGTTATGTGATTTTATACAAGTCTAGGGACTAAAACTGTCATTTTTGAAACTATTATCATTTTGGGCCAAAAGGGTCATTTTGTCAAAGTTAAAACTATAAGTATTAACCCTAAGGTTAGTATTTGAAGGTTTAAATTTAAAATACTAAAATTATATACTTTAAGGGTTAAAAGTGTAATTAAGCTAATTATAACAAAAGGGCTATTTTTGCCAATATTGAAATTATGGGATATAAAATATATTTTATATTATACTTAATAACCATGTCATGTTAGTAGGGAACTTTGTACAAATATTTTCTATCTTGATATTACGTTTTGACTGAGTGGTTGGTGTTGTCCCTAATTATAAGATAGATCTAAGAAATAAGATGGAAAATAGATGAAGTTCTAGAGAGAGAAGGTAGAGAGAGAAAAGAGAGAGAATTGTTGGAAACTTGGGGAATGTTAGATTAAGAGAGAGAAAGAGAGTGAAAGTTACAAATGAATCCACCAACCCTCCTAACATGCTAGGAGGGGAGTTTATATAGTCCACCCAGATGCGGACTTTCATGGGCTATATAGGTTGGGTCAGGCTTGAATAAATGATTAGTACCTTGAAAGAGGCCTTTTAAGCTAGCCATAAAGCCCGTGTTGTCACGAGTATTCTACTACCTATTACAACGTTCTAATAAACGATACATAATAAACATATGACCGATCATTCTTGTTTGACTCAATATTTTGAGGCTAACAATCTACCCCAATGAGAGGTCATTCACCTTCGACATTTGGAGATTTGTAGAGATTACTAATCTCGCCATAACTGAGTCTTGAACGTGTAATAGTAGTCTTGTTCCTTCATGCTGTGATCTTTGAGCCTTTGTCATTGTCTTTCAACTTTGTCTTTAATCTTGAGATCTTCAAATCATCATTGACTTGTCTTTGCCATCTGGTGATCTTGTGTCTTTATCCACATGCTCACACTAATCATTATCTTGAAAGCTTGCTCTGATCATTAGTGTTGCGGAAGTCTTTAGCTTTCTTGATTGTTGAATATGTCTTTGGGCATGAGTATGTGGTTTTGAATCCTTGACTTTGCTAAGTACACCGTAATGCCACCTTCTCGAGACAAAACATAGACACGGATTGAATGGCTTTGACATTCGTCCTAAATCGGTAGTGTTTTACCTCTGGTCGGTGAAGATCGTTATACGATATTAAATACCGTACATGTGATTAGGTAGATTCAATTAAGAATCTCCTTGACAGGGTTTCGCGGCAGTACTAGCCGTTCTCTTTACTCGGCCGTCTCAAAGCAAGACTACGAACATAAAGAGTAGATCAATTGGATAGATATCTGATTGATTAAAGTAGTCAATTCAAATTCCTGGAACAAGTTTGATTCATTAAGAATCTTACCATTGTTGCTTTCCAGTTGACACAAGCTTGATCCATAAAGAATCTCGCAAGTCACCTACCATAGCGTTGTTTAAGGTTGACGCTAGAAGTATTTCCATTTGTCGCTATGAATATTAATGAATATCACTCTGAATGTTCTGGCAAGACCATAAAGATATTGCATAGAAACATGAAACGAGTTTGAATCGATAAGGAAACAAACCACTGTTGCTTTTCAGTTTTACATATGTTCAATTCATAAAGAATCTTACACATGACCTACCGCAGTGCTGTTTGATGTTAACACTCGAAGGATTTCCACTCATGATTGTATATACTAAGTAGTATCACTCTGAGTGTTCTAGAAATATCACAAGGATATAGCGTAGGACTCTTTTCTTCGTCATTCCGTGTGTCCTAACGAGATTTGATTGATCTCTTGGCTCTATACTCGATTTGTACACTTGTAGTGGTCGGAGGCTGGAGCAGATGTCACCTATTCAATATCAACTATCTCGGAGTGAGAAAGCCAATAGAAGTCGTGTGGATCTCCGTGACAATAAAACAAACTTCTTTTGAGAGAAGCCTGAGTCAGCTGGGGAGGGGTTGTGCATTACATCACTGGGTTCATGATGCGTTGTCTTCATGATGTTTTGACCCGGTTTATGCCTAAGTTGTATGGAGGGCTAATTTCTTTTCACCCTTTATCCTTACATTTCTTTTCCATTCTTCAACCCTTTCAATGCTTACCAAGACGTCATTACTAACACCTTGTTGTGATTGTTCCAGTGCTAGCTTAAGTACTTAGTCGGCATTTGATACAAGGATTTTGCTAGGTTGAAAGTTCGTTTCTCGGTATCTTCTCGAATTGATCACGGTTCAAACTGGAACAATTGTTCTTGGTCACTAAAATCGGGTTTGGTTTTCTATTCTACTAAAAAGGATTAAATGCGTAAGGTGATAAAAAAATAAGCCAAAAACAGTTAATAAAATAAAGCTTGACTTGAAGTAAACTACCTCTTATTAGAAAAACAACTGATTCGGATTAAATTGCTTGATCCGGAATAAACTAAACAGCCACCTTCATTCGGAATAATTATGTTGACTAAAAATAGGCTTCATGCGGAATAAAAGAGAAAAGCTTGATCCGGAATCTTTACTTCGTTCGGAATAAATTGCCAACTCACTCATCCGAAATATTTGCTCGTTCGGAATTAAAAGGAAATCAGCTAGTTCGGAATAAATAAATAACCCTTCATCCGGAATATATGTTCGTCCGGAATAATTGGAGAAAACCTTCATTCGGAATAATTGCACTAATGCGGAATAATGCTGATCCGGAATAAAATGTTGATCCGGATTAAATGGTTTACTCGGAATAAAAACTTGACTCGGAATAACTTAAACAAGGACCTTCATTCGGAATAAAAACTGATTCGAAATAATTTGAATGAAAACTTTGGTTCGGAATACTCTACTCATCCGGAATATTGATTATTCCGGATGAACACACTGATTCGGAATAACTAAAAGACAACTGCTGGTTCGGAATATTTTGTTGACCCGGAACAATTCATTGATTCGGAATACTTAACTAAAAAAGACTCATCCGGAATAAAAAATCTAAAAGCTTCGTTCGGAATAATTGTTACTCATTCCGAATAATCAAGAAAAGGCTTCAATCGGAATAATTTCAATTCATCCGGAATATAATGACAAAACCCTTGATCCGGAATAATGTGTTGATTCGAAATCTGGGGATTTTTGAAGGCGAAGAACAGGGAAAACAACCAAGCTACGAATTTAACCAAAATCACCAAAGTTTGTACCAAATATTAACCAAAACTAACCACTAATCTTCTACTAATGATAAACATCAAACCAAATCAACAAAAACACAAAACCTACTTACTTTTGAAGATCAAACTCAACAAAATAAAACTTTAAAACTTTAAATCAACAAGAGAAAGATGAACAAGATTAAAGGAAAGATTATATTGAAAGATTAAGGTTTAAACAAAATGAAAGATTAAAACTTACAAGGTTCTTGGATTCAAAAGGAAAAATGAAAATCACCAAACTCCCTAATGGAGTTGGTTCCTACGAAATAAAAGGAAGAAAAAAAAGCTGGAAATGAAAAACTCCTCTCCAATGTTGTGAAGGGATCTCTATTTATAGTGCCTTGGTCTTGGTTGGTGAGTGGGCTTTCTTTCTTTCTTTTTGTCTTCTCGTCTTTTCAGTAAAGTTGACGTTTTCGATTCTGATTCGGGATTTGTCGATGAATAAATTTAACTCGTCTTTTAATTTCTTCGTTTAATAGACTTGAGTTCTTCGACATATGTAAATCTTCCATCTTTGGTCCTTTTCTTCGATAAATATTCAAGAAGGCCCATTGACTTCAAATCTTTTGCATCTCTTGGACAATAGACTTCGTCTTTTCGTCTTTTTCTTCGATAAAACCCGTGCAATCCCATGTTTTCTTCAATATTTATCCGGTTGACTCTGAAAACACAACAAACACACGAACCACGCATAATTCCAAACAAATGACATTAAATACGCGTTTTGGTCTTGTTTTAGCAAGAAATAAGTTGTAAAAGGATGGGTGTTTTCACACCTATCAAATCCCCTACACTTAAACATTGCCATGCCCTCATGAAATGCTTAGTGACAAAGCAAATTTACACTTTTGTTATAATCAATCAACCTTGGCCTTATTAATATACTACTAAAACAAATATTTAAACTATTATGAAGAAATAAAGCTTTAAAGGAAACAAAAGGGATAGAATACCATTTTCATTTGAAAATAGCTGTGACAATCCGTCAATTTATGGTTTATATTTATTCTCAATAATTATTTGAAAACATTATTTTAATGTTATAATATGAACTCACTTATTTTTGGAAAGAAATTTGGATTTTACGTCTTGAAGTAGCATCGACTACGTCTAAACCGGAGGATTCTACGTTACGTGCTTACGTTTACATACACCGTTTTGGTGACAGTCCGACATATCAGAAAATAAATTTATCCGTAAATATTATTTTGGGATTTTAATTTTGAGTTGGTTCATAAACTCACAAATTTACGAGAAGAGATTAGGACTTACGATTTTAATTTAACGTCCTTTTCGACTAAACCGGAAACCTTAGGATTACGTATTTATGTTTCGAACTCCGTTTTTGATGAGACAATTTTTATTAGATTCGTTTTGTGCCGTTGACTCATAATCTATAAAAACGTTTTTTGTAAAATGACCCGAGGGAACGCAAATCGAGGAAACTAGAATCGAGGAATACCCGTAAATTAGCGGGATGGGACAAAATAATTTATCCCACCCCACTAATAAAGGGACGGCCAAGACTAGGGACACCACATCAAAGATGTGGCACCCTTACACTTACTAAGTTACACTTGTAACTTAGCTTCACATTGAAACTTACTCTTCCCACAAAACCACTAGCTAAACTATACCTCCCATTTCATACATGCAAAACAACCTACAAACACTCTCACTCTCTCCAATTGTGCCATCCCACCACCACCTTAAACACCCCATTTTGATCAAATTTAACCATAAACCTTATGTTGTTTCTACATATGATGATGCCCTCTTGAAGCTCTATTGAATGGTGGTGATTATAACATCCAAGGAGGAGTTTCTATGGAGTCTTGGGGCTGATTTTCCACAAGGAGTTCTTGAAGAATGGTGGTCTTGAAGATGGTCTTGGTTTATCACAAGTTTCTCCATCAAAATCCATGTCTTGATCAGAACCTACATCATCATGGTGGTATAAAGATTATCCTCCCCATCCTTTTGTTAATTTTGATTATGTAATCGTGTATTTTCTTCTTAAATGTATATATGTATGATGATATATGATGATAAAAATATTATGTGGAGATTTGGTGTTGATAGATTTGATAAACATGGATAAAAAGATGGACAAACTACATGTAAAAATGGTTAAATCTTGCTTAAATGGTAGGCTGTATAAAAACAGTAACTAACCACATGTTAGACTGATAAAATGGCAAAGTGGAATCAATATACAGTAAGTGTTAGGTCTTGTACATATGTGAGAGTTGGCCATGCAATGGAATCATTAGGATGAGTGAGATATGATCAAAACAAGTTTAGAGTGCAAATCTGAGTACACTGTTTTGGACGAATTTTATAAAATACTTAGAGGCTGATTCAACAGTAGCCACAGTAGAGTTAAATGGAGCACATATCATGTCGTTTACTCCATAAAAATTTGAGCTTCTATCTCCATACAGAACTCTAGATATGGCTGTTTTGGTGAACATGAAAGTAAAAATCAGATTTTTGGGAAATTAAAGTATAATAGTATTATATAAGCACTCAAATAAAAATAGTATAAAATGTGATTTAAAACCCACTAACTTATATAATACATTTATATAAATATGTATAAGGATAAATAAATGGATATTTTATAAAAGTGGTAGTTTGATAAGTTTTATAAGTTATAAAACTATAAACATGATTTTTACAACTTTTTCGGCTATTACCGTAAAATTAACGTTTTTGTTAAATAAAACTTAGACGGTTGGAACCGTCTAATGTAAACTTTTATAAACTCATATACTGATATATAAACATATATAACAAGTAAAAACCGATAAAATCCGAACTATAAAACATACGGACATTAACGGGCTAAGTTAACGTTATTGGACTAATAATACAACAAAATGGACTAAAACACTTATAAACTTATTTATTGGGCTTAACCCATTTGGGCCCAACATGTAAAGTATAAATACTGATAATAAAAGAGTAAAATGGATTAATATAAGGTACTGGGCTTATATTAGGCTTATTGGACCTAAAACACGTAAATAAGTAAAACTAGTAAACTAGTAAGAAGTTACCAATACATAAACACTAAAATGAGTAAATGAGAATATGTAAACCCACTTGATCATCATATATATATAATCATCATATGTATACATAATTGTTATTTTTATAAAGTCATTGGACAAGAGTCTAAGACGAGTATTATTTGTCTAGGTTTCTGTGATTGAAGCACGTACCGTACATCCCAATCGCCGATAAAACGCTTTCCCACATCAACGTGAGTTCATAGCCTCGCACTCTTTTAAATGTTTTTATGAAATATTTATAAACCCGCGAGGGAGATAACATGTTAGTTTTACTAAAATAGGATACCATTTGTCCCGATTGTTTGTTTATTGATTTGGACCCGAATGATTGTATGACCCGATGAATGATTATATGACCCGATGTATGAGATAAACGGATTATTAAAGTTAGGTTATGTCACTAAAAGTCCTATTAGCATGAATTGTGAACTACCGGGATTTGGTAGACGCTTATGCATATAATAGTACTATTTGGGGACGATCACCCCAGTTCGCGCCTTGACGGTTGATCCCCGTCGTGCCACATTGATTGGTAAGCGAATTTATGTATGAGAATATTTCCATAGCGTAATTATTGTGACGACACACTAACTTAGATGGGAAAATTGAGTTTCGGGCTAGCTACCCGTTGTTTGTTGTAGTAAGGTAACAATGTCATGCGGCTTATAATAATCCAATTAACGAAATACTGCTATACGCACCGAATTACGATATATTGCCTGACTAGCAATATGGGGTCTTACTATTGATATTATATTCGTGTTTTGGTTTTCATAACCATATTCATATAACGGTTTTTATTTAACTTTATACAACGTTATAAAACGTATTGTATGATGTTTTTACGACATTGGCTCGTATAATGATTTTGAAGGCAAATGCCTATATTATGATTTTCGATAAGGATTTGTATAAAATGACATTGGCTATTTCATGGCCCATTACAAAGATTTGTACAAAAATGATTTTCGGTAATAACTTTATACCGATGTTATACTGATGGATTTCATTAAACTCTATGAATTCACTCGGCATTATCGCTGACCTTTTCTTTTAACATGTTTTGTCTCAGGTACTTGAAGGTAATTCTCGGGAAGACGACAAGAATTCATGGCCCGCACTTAAACAATAATTTCCATTCAAATACTTTGTAAAACTTTGTATGAAATAATATGACTTGGGACCAATGTAACTTTGATATTTATGAATGGAAACGCTTTATTATTAAACGACGCGATTTTTAAAGCGTTGTCTATGATGTGAGTAATGTGCTATCCCGTAACACCAACGAGTCTTCCGCTGTATTGAATTGTATAAATTTGGGGGTGTTACAGTTTGGTATCAGAGCTCTCTTTATAGAGAACGAAAGATTTTTAAAACTAAGGTTTTGAATAAAACATTTCAAAATCTTTTAACTATAAACATTTTTCTAAAAATGTCTAAAAATCTTTTGACTATAACGGTGCCGAAGAATTCCCGAGTTACCGACAAGTCCAGACTACATTATTGTTTGATGATTATTTTGATATTTATTCGAGGTATTTATACGACATAGATTGTCACAAGGGACCCTAAATCCCCTAGTAAATTAATCAAAGCTATTCTCGTAGGAACTCTAGCTATCCTAGATCTAAACCAAGTTGTGGATATTTATGATCCCAACAAAATGGTTGATATTCGTAGGAACGTTAATATTAGTTGATTGTAATCTTGAAGAGGAATTGGCGAGATTAAATCTGATATCGATGTCATGACGATCTTTCCTTTTAGAGTGGAGTTTGACAAAACGTTACCACCTAGAAAGGTGTCATCTGAAATTTTGTCACCCAATTCTTAAATTGAAATCGAAAGGGTGAATGTCGCACTTGAGGCTGTCATTGGAACCATTACCCAAAAGCCTCATGCCACTAGTACCTTTCCGAGAAGTCTGATTGAATGTGTGAGTCATTTCATACTAGTGACTCAATTTATAATTATTGATAAAGGAGTTATAGGATTGGAAATTAAGTGTTGTTCATATTGAGCTTTTATTACCTTTACAAGGCCGAAGAATAAGGTTGTAAGTAATGGAGAATGAGGTAGGATATCGCACTGAGTATAAGTTGATTAAAACTTGAATAAAGTAAAATTTAACTTGTATGGAATATGAGATTGTTAAGAGGAAGTCGTTAAGTTCTATGATTGAATTATAAGGTTTTAATTGATTGTTGATTCGTGTTAAGTGTTGTTCCTAGACCATTGTCCAATGATGAGGATGCCAAGTGTCCAATAATAAAATTTAAGAAATCTTCTTCTAAATTGGGATCGATGGATCTTCCGGGACAGGTGGAACCCCCATGAATCTTGTAAATTAGTATTCATTGTGGTATCTTTTAAAAATCCCTAACTTAACTGAGACATCAGTTGGTAGGATGAGTTCTTGGAATTGTATGACATAGTGACACTTAATGTGTTACGGTACAATTTTGACTTGTTTGTGATTAATAAAAAGACTACCTTTGATTGCTAAATGTTACATATATTGTTGTTATCTATCTCTTCTTACTTCATCCTAATGTTCACATTAATGATGCAACCATTGAACAAGTACTCATCTCGATTTGAGTTACGTTGTGAATTATTATTTTTGAGCACCATCGAGGTCATGAACCTCATGATTAATGGGCTAAGCTCATTTCCTATCATATTGTAGTTAGTTCTTGGTGAACAACTTTTCAACACTCTTTTGCAGATCACTGATTATTTTTATAAGATAAAACAGTATCCTTTGAGAAAATTTAATTTTCATCACTATAAGGATTATTCAAAGTGAGATTTATAAGTGATCATTATCGAAATGAAATTGTTTGTAAAACACCTTGGAAAACTTAATTGTTTCCATAACAAAGAACATCTCTGTAAATTTATTTTTGATTCTTATTTAAGAATTAAGCATGAAAATGTTTTACTATAAACATGATGATAAAATTTTGACGAACTGAGTATTTCATCGTTAATCTTGAAATTGTATATAGTTGCGTGCCTACATACAATTTGGAAGGGACCATGCAAGGCTGATTAGTAGTCACCATAAAAATCATTAATAAACACTACATTTTCTTTAAAGATTATGAAAGATTAAATTTTATGAGATCTGCAAGAAGTGAAAAATAGAGACATAGTGATAGGGACACCTACATATGTGCCCGTACTATTTATTCTTCTGAGTCGAATTTAATCATCTGTGGAAATTGTCTTAATTGACAATTGATATTCCCTTCTTGTCCAATTCTCCCGTGGTGAGATTCTTAGGAAAAGTGTCTGAATACCGAGTGTTGATACCCAATTGGATGTATCGATATTCCTATCATTTTTTTTATTTGGTTTCAGTTGAATGACCTGGGTAACGATCCGAGGAGCTTTCGAATGCGTACTCAAATTATGAAAACATGGGATATATTCATATTCGTTAAACGTTTTCGTCTATATCTGAATTGAAATTCTCTCGCATAGATTATGCGTTGACCTTACTCTTTTAATAGTAGTTGTGTCTCTATATATCCTTGAATTTGTGAAGGATTATGAGTTATTATTAGTCTTTTGAGAAGTTCACATCTTATCGACGGTAATGAAACTGGAAAGTTGATAGTGCCAGTAGAATGGATTGATTGATTATGACATGACGACATTGTCTTAATTGATGGGAACTCGAATTGAATTCCCCTAAATGATAAGATGTTGATTATCAAAAGTGATCTAAATAATTCTTGATGGATGACTTGAAATTATACCGCGAACGGTTGTGAATTAGTCATAGATATTATAATCTAGAAAGAACCTAATATGAGTTTATTAAAAGATGTTTCCGTTATCTAAAACTTTAAGAGGTATTTGTTGGTGAATTACCTAGACTTTTGCCATTAAGGCAAGTTGAAATTGGTATTGATTATATTTCCGATGCTGCACCTGTGGCTTGTGCACTGTAGGTCAGCACCATCTGAATTAAAGAAATTACCGTACAACTGAGAGAGTTGTCGGAGATAGATTTTATTCTACCAAGCTCGTCATTATGAAGAGCTATGGTATTATCATTCCTTATATTTATAGATTACTGGGAACTGAGTAAATTGACAATCGAAAACGATATCCGTAACTCGAAATGGAAGATTTGTTCGATCATTTACAAGGTTCTAGAGTATGTTCTAAAGATTTGATCCTCGGCATGGTTATCATCAACTTCGCATCTGCGAAAAAGATTATCTATTCCAATCACTACATCCAGAAATTGTAATGAACATTATGAGTTTCACGTGATGTTGTTTGGATTGGCCAATGCACATGTAGCATTCATAAATTTGGTGAATCACGTGTGTAGGCTGTATTTTGATAAATTCATGATTGTGATCATTAAGGACCATCTGTTTGTTTATAAGAATAAGAAGGAGTTAATAATTATTTATAGATTGCCTTGAATTGGCCGAACAATGAAAACCTGTACCTTGAGTATTTAACATGTGATTAAAGACTTAATCCTTTATATTAAATGACCGTTTAATGATGGTAAGATATATATATATATATATATATATATATATATATATATATATATATATATATATATATATATATATATATATATATATATATATATATATATATATATATATATATATATATATATATATATATATATATATATATATATATATATATATATATATATATATATATATATATATATATATATATATATATATATATATATATATATATATATATTGACTCTTTAAAAATTAGAGCCATTTAAGACTTTGGATTTTACCAAAAAGAGAATGGAAATATGTTTTGACAAATGTTTTAACAAAGGATTTTTAGGGATTATTCCCTTATACACAAATCATTTAACTAAACTCCTGTTTAGGGGTAAATGTTCATGTATACCTCAAGACAACCTAAGAGGGATTGAGGAAATCTTTTAAACCATGACTTGAAATTTGAAACGACAATTTACGCGTTTCAACTAAGAAAATTTTGACCAAAGTATAACCAAATATTTTTCGAACATTTACGAATCTTATTAATTATTTTCAATAAATCAACCAAAAATCGTGTTAACTAAATTCAAATTTATTTTGAACATTTTTATATAATTGGTCGAACTAGGAAATTTAAATATTTATTATTTAATTAGTTGTAATAATTATCGATGCTTTAAATGTCGGATTAAGCAAAACTGATAAAAATGATAGCTGAAACAAAACTGAAACTTAGAAAATATAAAGAACCAGTTATGATGTGTTCCTTAGTAATGACGGTGCAAAATAAATTGCCAAACAATTTAAAAATAAACAATGATTGTAAAAAGGATAATATAGATAATAAAAAGTGGTTCGCGGCTAATATGAACCATTAGAATTGAGAAGCCGATGGCGTTAGATGTATAAAAGGCCACTTGTGGTTGCCTAAATATGGAGATTTTGAGATATAGTTATATTAGAATCTTGTAAGTATAAGTATTCTATTCCTGTCATTTCTGATTTAATGTATCTATATCTGAAGAAGTTGTACTGATGGAAAATTATGAAGGCAGACATCGCCTCATACATTAGTAAACGTCTAGCTATTGCAAAGGTCATCATCTGAATTTGATTCGATTTGGGTCATCGTCGACAGACTGACCAAATTTACTAATATCATTCCTGTTAATGATAGATTCTTGTTGAAGAAATTGACTCTTTTGTATTTAAAGTAGTTATGTAAACATGGTGTGCCTGTATCGATAATCTCTATCGAGATCCTCGCTTCGCATCGAATTTCTAGAGATTTGCTCAGAAGTCACTGGGAACGAATCTTGATGAGAGTACTGTGTACCACCCCAATCGAAGGGACGAGGTAAAGTAACGATACAAAATACTATAAGTGTTGTTTTATGTTTGAATGATTGACCTTTGGTAATAAACTATTAAGTTGTTTTCCTTTGGAGAGATTATCATTGATAATTATCGTATTAGGATCAAGATCGAATCTTGTTAGGATCTAAATATTAGAGCATCTGTAAGCAGGAGTTGGGATGAAGACACCCGACATACACCCACTGTGAGTTGGACATGTCTTTTAGGTTTAAGGTTTCCTAAGATGGCGAACCTAACCTTACAAAATACTCGACCCACGAGACCTGATGATTGTTGAAATTAGGATCTGATTATTTACTGCTGGTAGTGGGCAGGAGGTTATGTGAATATAAAATGTAGATCTTGAAGTGCCAGATGGTTAGCGAAGTTATGCCAAAATTTTAGCCATGGAAAAATGAATTGATGATCTGAAAGATCATGGGATATAAGTCCCCGTTGTATGGGACCATTGAGATGATGTAAAAGTTGGTTTGAAAGGCATATAAGCTGGATCTACCCTAGGACCTTCAAGAGCTGCGTGAATTATGTTTCGTATATCGAACTTGATAAAATGTCTATCAAGTAAAAATCTGATTGTTTCTTAGTAAAGTTTAGATCGGCGAAAAGTTGCATTCATCAAAAACCCGTGAACATCATGGATAGAGAAAGTAAGTCAACATTTAGCCTGATCTTATTCCCGTAGTTATGTTTGATGAAACTCGCGTATTGTAATGAATTACACTTGTGAGAAAAGACCGAATGTGGAGGAAATACCCACATGGCTTTAACTCTATAAGAAGCGAGTAGTAAGGTAAGATGATCTTTGAGGACAAAGATCCTGTTTAGGGGTAAATGCCGTGACAATCCTTCAGTTTATGGTTTATATTTTATTCTCAATATTTATTTGAAAACATTATTTTAATGTTATAATATGAACTCACTTATTTTTGGGAAGAAATTTTGATTTTACGTCTTGAAGTAGCATCGACTACGTCTAAACCGGAGGATTCTACGTTACGTGCTTACGTTTACATACACCGTTTTGGTGACAGTCCGACATTTCAGAAAATAAATTTATCCGTAAATATTATTTTGGGATTTTAATTTTGAGTTGGTTCATAAACTCACAAATTCACGAGAAGATATTAGGACTTACGATTTTAATTTAACGTCCTTTTCGACTAAACCGGAAACCTTAGGATTACGTATTTACGTTTTCGAACTCCGTTTTTGATGAGACAATTTTTATTAGATTCGTTTTGTTCCGTTGACTCATAATCTATAAAAACGTTTTTTGTAAAACGACCCGAGGGCACGCAAATCGAGGAAACTAGAATCGAGGAATACCCGTAAATTAGCGGGATGGGACAAAATAATTTATCCCACCCCACTAATAAAGGGACGGCCAAGACTAGGGACACCACATCAAAGATGTGGCACCCTTACACTTACTAAGTTACACTTGTAACTTAGCTTCACATTGAAACTTACTCTTCCCATAAAACCACTAGCTAAACTATACCTCCCATTTCATACATGCAAAACAACCTACAAACTCTCACTCTCTCCAATTGTGTCGTCCCACCACCACCTTAAACACCCCATTTTGATCAAATTTAACCATAAACCTTATGTTGTTTCTACATATGATGATGCCCTCTTGAAGCTCTATTGAATGGTGGTGATTATAACATCCAAGGAGGAGTTTCTATGGAGTCTTGGGGCTGATTTTCCACAAGGAGTTCTTGAAGAATGGTGGTCTTGAAGATGGTCTTGGTTTATCACAAGTTTCTCCATCAAAATCCATGTCTTGATCATAACCTACATCATCATGGTGGTATAAAGATTGTCCTCCCCATCCTTTTGTTAATTTTGATTATGTAATCATGTATTTTCTTCTTAAATGTATATATGTATGATGATATATGATGATAAAAATACTATGTGGGGATTTGGTGTTGATAGATTTGATAAACATGGGTAAAAAGATGGACAAACTACATGTAAAAATGGTTAAATCTTGCTTAAATGGTAGGCTGTATAAAAACAGTAACTAACCACATGTTAGACTGATAAAATGGCAAAGTGGGATCAATATACAGTAAGTGTTAGGTCTTGTACACATGTGAGAGTTGGCTATGCAATGAAATCATTAGGATGAGTGAGATATGATCAAAACAAGTTTAGAGTGCAAATCCGAGTACACTGTTTTGGACGAATTTTATAAAATACTTAGATGCTGATTCAACAGTAGACATATAAGAGTTAAATTGAGAACATATCATGTAGTTTATGCCATAACAATTTGAGCTTCTATCCCCATACAGAACTCCAGATATGGCTGTTTTGGTGAACATGAAAGTAAAAATCAGATTTTGGGGAAATTAAAGTATAATAGTATTATATAAGCACTCAAATAAAAATAGTATAAAATGTGAATTAAAACCCACTAACTTATATAATACATTTATATAAATATGTATAAGGATAAATAAATGGACATTTTATAAAAGTGGTAGTTTGATAAGTTTTATAGGTTATAAAACTATAAACATGATTTTTACGACTTTTTCGGCTATTACCGTAAAATTAACGTTTTTGTTAAATAACACTTAGACGGTTGGACCCGCCTAATGTAAACTTTTATAAACTCATATACTGATATATAAACATATATAACAAGTAAAAACCGATAAAATCTGAACTATAAAACATACGGACATTAACGGGCTAAGTTAACGTTATTGGACTAATAATACAACAAAATGGACTAAAACACTTATAAACTTATTTATTGGGCTTAACCCATTTGGGCCCAACATGTAAAGTATAAATACTGATAATAAAAGAGTAAAATGGATTAATATAAGTTATTGGGCTTATAGTAGGCTTATTGGACCTAAAACACGTAAATAAGTAAAACTAGTAAACTAGTAAGAAGTTACCAATACATAAACACTAAAATGAGTAAATGAGAATATGTAAACCCACTTGATCATCATATATATATAATAATCATATGTATACATAATTGTTATTTTATAAAGTCATTGGACAAGAGTCTAAGACGAGTATTATTTGTCTAGGTTTCCGTGATTGAAGCACGTACCGTACATCCAAATCGCCGATAAACCGCTTTCCCACATCAACGTGAGTTCATAGCCTCGCACTCTTTTAAATGTTTTTATGAAATATTTTATAAACCCGCGAGGGAGATAACATGTTAGTTTTACTAAAATAGGACACCATTTGTCCCGATTGTTTGTTTATTGATTTGGACCTGAATGATTGTATGACCCGATGAATGATTATATGACCCGATGTATGAGATAAACGGATTATTAAAGTTAGGTTATGTCACTAAAAGTCCCATTAGCATGAATTGTGAACTACCGGGATTTGGTAGACGCTTATGCATATAATAGTACTATTTGGGGACGATCACCCCAATTCGCGCCTTGACGGTTGATCCCCGTCGTGCCACATTGATTGGTAAGCGAATTTATGTATGAGAAGATTTCCATAGCGTAATTATTGTGACGACACGCTAACTTAGATGGGAAAATTGAGTTTCGGGATAGCTACCCGTTGTTTGTTGTAGTAAGGTAACAATGTCATGCGGCTTATAATAATCCAATTAACGAAATACTGCTATACGCACTGAATTACGATATATTGCCTGACTAGCAATATGGGGTCTTACTATTGATATTATATTCGTGTTTTGGTTTTCATAACCATATTCATATAACGGTTTTTATTTAACTTTATACAACGTTATAAAACGTATTATATGTTGTTTTTACGACATTGGCTCGTATAATGATTTTGAAGGCAAATGCCTATATTATGATTTTCGATAAGGATTTGTATAAAATGACTTTGGCTATTTCATGGCCCATTACAAAGATTTGTACAAAAATGATTTTCAGTAATAACTTTATACCGATGTTATACTGATGGATTTCATTAAACTCTATGAATTCACTCGGCGTTATCGCTGACCTTTTCTTTTAACATGTTTTGTCTCAGGTACTTGAAGGTAATTCTCGGGAAGACGACAAGAATTCATGGCCCGCACTTAAAAAATAATTTCCATTCAAATACTTTTTAAAACTTTGTATGAAATAATATGACTTGGGACCTATGTAACTTTGATATTTATGAATGGAAATGCTTTATTATTAAACGACGAGATTTTTAAAGCGTTGTCTATGATGTGAGTAATGTGCTATCCCGTAACACCAACAAGCTTCCGCTGTATTGAATTGTATAAATTTGGGGGATGTTACAATAGCTATATGGAAATAACTCACAAAGAGATCTAAGACTTAAATTAGGGCTTTGGTGCTGCGAAGATTTATCACCCTCAAGTTTAACGTTCTCCAAACTAAGCTTAAAAACGAGATCATTGTTATTATAAGTTAGCAAAACAAACACTTACACACATGGCTTAGTTATATGCTTAAACTCCCTTATTCCTAGGTGTATCTCTTATATTTTATTTTTGTCTTAGAATGATCATGAAGATGCATTTTTGGACTTATTTCGATAGTTAATTTAGGCTGAAAGTAAAGTAGGACGACTTGATTAATAGTTAGCTAAAGGACAAAATCTCTTAAAACTGCTTCTCGGGACCTCAAAAAGTTCATATCTTGGCATAACTAGCTTCACGATTTGAGACCTTTCTCGGGCCGATATTTGGCATGTACTTCATACTTCATATCTTGAGAGACGTTCTTGAGATAATGGTCTTCTCTTCGTTAATAGAGTTTCTTCACTTGGAGACTTTTGAGGTATACTCCAACTTTGTTGACCACGACTTCATCATTATTTCTTCAATCGTTAATTGGTATTTTGAGATACAACGATCCGCCTCCTTTTTGGACTTGGATCTATTTATCCTCATACCTTGTTAGGGTCTTTTCGGATAGACTTCTCCATGATCTTTATGGGAGTTGATTGCTTTTCGTCGTGCGTCTTGATCCTTCATATTGATTTTGGAAATAATGCTTTTCACATCACCTTGGATCTTTAGCAATAAAATGGAATCCTCATGCCTTGTTAGGGCCTTTTCGGATTCGCCAATCTTCGCGCCCCGCTTCATTAGTTATGCCTTGGCTATGAACTCTTATCATTACCGAGCAACTTTTAAACGATCTTGGGCTAGAAGTTAAGTTATTCAATAAAATCGTACGACCTTACTTATTGCAGATAAATTATTTAAGGCGATGGGAGGAAAAGCTTATAATCACACCAAGTGTGCTTGTGCAAGAATACCGACTTATAATTGGCTCTATCATTTCTCGTTCTCCACAATTTAAAATCTCAAGTAATGAGACTCGTGGATGCTTAGCCTAATAAACCAATTAAGGTCTACATGGTTAAGGATACTAGCTAGAATAAACTTGGATAAGTCTATTCGGGTTGAGTCAAAATAATCGCAACGGGCCTAATATGTCAAAGACTTCTAAACTAGCTACACCACTTTATTAATATTTTTGACTTTATTGAGGGATATATACATATGAAAGCAACGATAAAAATTTAAAAATTACGACTATATGGCCAAAGTTAATTAAAAATTTGAAAATGCTGAAAAAGATGATTTTCCGGTTAAATGAAGGCATTTTAATGGAAAAGTCCACTTAAAACTTCTATAGAAGTCTCCCCTACACTTAATATAAACATTGTCCTCAATGTTTAAGCATGTGGGAAAAGTCTCCCCTACACTTATGACATTGTGCACGTTGGTTAAATCAAGTTAAGGAGGAGACAACTAACGTGATCAATTTCAAATGTGATTATGATGAAAATTGAATTACGATAGTTGAGAGATAGAACCGGATTGCGGATAACACGAGAGCACGGTTCTTCAAAGGTTCCAAAAGTGCATTCATCCCTGTAATCACATCACCACACAAACACAAACAACCTATATAGGTCCCCTACACTTAGGAGGTAAAACAGAAAGGGATAGATATTCGGGTTGCCTCCCGAGGAGCGCTTGTTTGTGATAACCAAGTCACGAGCCTGACTCGACCCAACACTAGTTCATGGGAAACATGGTGAGGGATGGAATCATCTCATGAGAGATGTACTAACCAAAGTACAACTTCACTCGTTGGCCATTTACCTTAAAATTAGGTCCATTAGGTTGAGCGACCTCGAGAGTACCATATGGAAAAATTTGGGCAATGGTGAATGGGCCGGACCAACGAGATTTGAGTTTGCCCGAAAAGATTTTCAACCGAGAGTTGAAGAGTAAAACTTTGTCTCCAACTTGGAACTCTCGGTTTTTAATCTTGGAATCATGAATGAGCTTAGTCGTTTCCTTATAGATCAAGGAATTTTCATAAGCATCATTCCGGAGTTCATGAAGCTCATTGAGTTGGATTTTGCGTAGGTCACCGGCTTTGTTGATGTCGAAGTTAGCCCACTTCAAGGCGCAGTAAGCCTTGTGCTCCAACGCAATGGGGAGGTGACATGCTTTCCCGTACACGAGACGATATGGTGTACAACCAATCGGAGTCTTGTATGCGGTACGAAAAGCCCACAGAGCATCATCAAGTTTATCGGCCCATGAGGCACGATGCTCTCCCACGGTTCGTTCAAGAATTCGCTTTAACCCTTGGTTAGATATTTCAGCCTGCCCATTAGTTTGTGGGTGGTATGCGGTGGAAAGACGATGATTTACACCATACTTAGCCATGACTCTTGCGAATTGATCATTGCAAAAATGAGTCACGCGATCACTAATAATGGTACGAGGCACACCGAATCTAGCGAATAGCTGCTTCAAAAAGTTACAAACCACCCTTGCATCGTTAGTGGGTAAAGCTTTGGCTTCAACCCATTTAGAAACGTAGTCAACGGCTACAAGAATGTATTTGTTTCCTTTAGATGAAGGGAATGGCCCCATAAAGTCGATACCCCATACATCAAAGATTTCACATTCTTGTATGAAATTTTGAGGAATCTCATCTTTATGTGTGATCTTGCCTTGTCGTTGGCAAGCATCACAATTTTTCACCATTTCGTGAGCGTCACGATAAATGGAGGGCCAATAAAATCCCTAGTAAAACACTTTCTTTGCGGTGAAGTTGGGACCAAAGTGACCACCGGTGAGTCCTTTGTGGCAAGCTTCAAGAATGTCTAAAGCTGCCGGTCCATCAACACATCGGCGAATAATCAAATCAGCGCATTGTTTGAAGAGATACGGGTCATCCCAAAAGTAAGTCTTAATATCTTTAAAGAACTTCTTCTTTTGTTGGGATGTTAACCCGTCAATGAGAATTCCACCCGCCAAGTAGTTTGCAATGTCCGCAAACTACGGGGTTTCATCAAAATTCGAGTTGATAGACATTAAGGTCTCAAGGGGAAAAGAGTCATTGATCTCTTTGTTCGGATGATCCCCTTGATAAGGATCCTCAAGTCTACTGAGATGATCCGCGGCTAGGTTTTCAGATCCCTTCTTATCATGAATTTCGATTTTAAATTCTTGAAGTAGCAAAACCCAGCGAAGAAGTCTTGGTTTAGAATCATGTTTAGTTAACAAGTACTTCAACACGGAATGATCGGTGTACACGATGGTAGTGGAAAGGACAAGATAGGGGCGAAATTTTTCAAAAGCATAGACAACAGCTAAAAGCTCTTTTTCGGTTGTCGTGTAATGCAATTAAGCCCCTATCATTGTCTTGCTAGCATAATGGATTGGTTGGAAGTGTTTATTCACTCTTTGGCCCAAAACCGCTCCAATAGCAAAGTCGCTAGCATCGCACATCAACTCAAAAGTTAGCTCCCAATTAGGGGTAACCAAGACCGGTGCCTTAGTTAGCTTATCCTTAAGAAGGTTGAAGGCTTCGATACACTCTTTGGAAAAGATAAAAGGAGTATCTTTTTCCAAGAGGTGGGTCATCGGGCGAGCGATTTTAGAAAAATATTTGACAAATCGACGGTAGAAGCCCGCATGACCGAGGAAACTTCTCACACCCTTCACGGTTAAAGGTGGAGGCAATTTTGCAATAACATCGACTTTAGCACGGTCCACTTCAAGACTGGCTTTGGAGATTTTGTGTCCTAGCACGATGCCTTCTTTTACCATGAAATGGCATTTTTCCCAATTAATAACAAGGCGAGTGTCTTCACACCGCTTAAGCATATGTTCTAAATTGGCAAGGCAAGCAGAGAAAGAATCACCATAAACCGAGAAATCATCCATGAAGACTACCATAGTTTCTTCAACCATGTCATGGAAGATAGCCATCATACACCTTTGGAACGTCCCAGGAGCATTGCATAAGCCGAAAGGCATTCTTTTGTAGGCAAATGTTCCGTAAGGACAAGTGAATGTGGTTTTCTCTTGGTCTTTGGGATCGATGGGAATTTGAAAATAACCGGAGAAACAGTCTAAGAAGCAATAGTAATCATTACCCGCTAGACGCTCGAGCATTTGATCCATGAAAGGAAGAGGAAAATGATATTTTCTCGTGGCATCATTGAGTTTGCAATAGTCGATACAAACTCTCCACCCAGTAACGAGACGAGTAGGAATTAACTCGTTGTGTTCATTGGGAACAACGATCATTCCGCCTTTCTTTGGCACACAATGGACGGGACTTACCCATGGCGAATCCGAAATAGGGTAGATCATTCCGGCATCAAGAAGTTTGATAACCTCTTGTTTGATGACGTCGTGAATTCGAGGATTAACCCTTCTTTGGCTTTGGATTACGGGTTTAAAGTCATCTTCCATGAGAATTTTGTGAGTACAAAAGTTTGGATCAATTCCACGGATATCGGAAATTTTCCAAGCAATTGCCTTTTTATGATCTTTAAGCACGTCGATAAGCCGAGATTTTTCTTCTTCTTTCAAGTCCTTAGCGATGACGACGGGAGACTTCTTCTTGTCTTCAAGAAATACGTACTCGAGATGGGACGGTAATTCCTTAAGCTCTAAATCCGGAGGATTTTCGATGGAAGGCGTAGTCAAATTCAGTTCATCGATAGCGATATCCTTGGGAGATGGTGGAGAAATATGGTCCTCATTGAGAAGTTTCTCAATGGTACGAATGTCTTCATCCCAATCGGTGGGAGAATCGTCATATTGTAAGCTCAAATCTTCCAAAGTTGCTTCAAATTCAGTCAAAAGGAAATCACTTTCTCCAAATGGAGTTAGTGATAGAGCAATAAAGGCAACAGTCTCAACATTGGGAAGAGAGGTAAGACTACTTTTGCAAGCATCATTAAAGTGTTCTTCACAAGCCTCATCAAGAACTTCGATACAATTAACACTCTCGTATGAATAAGGCTGTTTAGAAATCTTACCCATGTTGAAGACAATTTGATCGTCACCAACTCTCATGATAAGCTCACCCGCTTCTACATCGATGAGAGTGCGACCGGTCTTCAAGAATGGACGTCCAACGATTAATGGAACACGAGGATCCATCTCGTAGTCAACGACAACAAAATCCGCCGGGAAGGTGAATTTGTCGACGCCAACGAAAACGTCTTCGGCTATCCCCACTGGATAAGCAACCGTACGGTTAGCTAATTCCAAAGTCATTTTGGTGGGGACAAGCTCAGGGAGAGATAATTGCTTCCAAACGCTTAGAGGCATTAAGTTGATACTAGCACCTAGATCGGCTAGGGCCATGCAATTCTCTACTCCCGGGAAGTTGCAAGGGATTAAGAAGCGACCCGGATCACCAAGTTTGGTTGGCAATTTCCTTAAGAGAACCGCGGAGAAATTCTCATTAAGTTGGGTATTAGCGATATCAAGAAGCTTTTCCTTGTCACTAAGAAGATCTTTAAACATCTTCGCATATTTAGGCATGTGAGCGAGAGCCTCAGCAAAGGAGATGTTGAAATTCAATTGTTTAAACATTTTGAGAAAGTTTGAAACTTGAATATCGTCCTTGCTTTTGAGCTTCTCTTTCCTCAACCTTGAGGGATAAGGTATATCGGAAGAAGAGGAAAGCTTTGGAATAGTAGGATCACTCACATCCTTGGGTGGTGGAGGGGTAGAAGTAAGAGGTGGAGGAATTGGGGAAGTAGAAAGTTGAGGAATATGAGTAGGTGACTCGTTTTCCTTTGTCACAATCACCAGTGTAGGTGTAGGAAGCTCGGGTTCCTTGGTACCTTTTCCAATGCGAGTGGTGATTGCTTTCATCTCCCCTCTTGGATTAGCAACGGTGTTACTCGGAAGAGTACCCGAAGAAGAGGGTTGATTACCTTGGAAGAAACCAGCCATCATGTCCCTTAGGTCATTCGTTTGACTACTCAAAGAGTTTCGCATATCGACTCTAAGATCATTCCCTTGTTTCACCATATCGCCCTTCAAATTAATAATCTGGGTCTGCAGATTCTTCACCAACACATCATTCGTCCGCATGTACGTTTCGACCTCGTGGTTGAAAACGGTGGGTTGGGTAGGAGGAGGTGCTTGATAAGCAGGTGGTTGGTAAGGAGCGGGTTGGTAAACTTGAGTAGGATTTTGAGGTGGATATGGTTGTCTTTGAGGTGGTTGGTAAGGTGCTCGAGGTTGGTTTTTATTGGTTCGGTTAAGGTTTTATTGTTGGTTTTGATTGGTTGGAGGAAAACCGGGCGGGGGAAGAAAGTTGTTTGAGCGATAGCTGAGCAAGTTACGGTCACCTTGAGAACGTGCTTGATAGCCTCCCGTGGAATAATTATTGTATGCTGCGTTAACATTCTCACAAGGATAGTCTTGGGTGGAGGTACAAGTAGTGTAAGAGTGAGGACCCCCGCATATTTCACATGGTTGGCTTATAGCATTGACTTGAGCGTTTTGAGCGTTGATGTTTTTGGTATTGTTAGCGGTGTGGACAGCAAGCGATTCAATAAGCGACGTAAGTTTATCAATTCTCTTGTCGTTGTCATTAGTGCTAGCACTAGCGGCATTGGTCTGAACACTCTTGGTTTGCACTCTAGACTTATTCTCAATAATATCCCAAGCGGCATTAGAAGACTTAACCAAAATATTACCCCCCGAGGCACTATTTAGTGAATCTTGGTCATTCATGCTTAAACCATTGTAAAAAGTATTAATTTGGTGCACTTTGGTAAAACCATGTTGTGGGCACTTTCTTAAAAAGTCTTTATATCGATCCCAAGACTCACTAAAAGACTCATCGTAATTTTGTTCAAAATTAATAATTTCATTCGCAAAGCGGTAGTACGAGAGGGTGGGAAAAAGTAGTTTATGAATTTGGTCTCCAAGTCCGTCCACGTAAGAATACTTTGTGGCGGTTCCTTTGCAAGCCAATGTCGGGCTTGTCCCTCTAAAGAGAAAGGAAAAAGTTGTAAGCGGATTACCTCTTGTGGAACCCCATTGAATTTGACCGTATTCGTGAGTTGAAGGAACCTTTTAATGTGGTCATGAGGATCATCAATGGTACGCCCCAAGAATGGTTGAGCAGAGACCATTTGAATGAAACCGGATTTGAGCTCAAAGTTGTTGGCTGCAATCGCGGGTATGACAATAGGATCGTTGTTTCCCTCTACATGTGCTTGCAAAAGTTCGATCATAGGACGATTGTCCGGTAGAGGTTCATTGTTGTTATTATTCATGTTGTTTTGAGGTGGATTATTATTGTTGTTGTGTACACCGGCCATGTCTAAGTTATCGAGAGTCTCGGGCTCGGGATAAGACGTTGATCGTGTACGCATGCACCTGCAAAAGAACTAACAAAGCAGAAATCTTTTTGGTTTTTTATGTTTTTAAATTTTTTTGTATTTTAGAAAATTTTATATTTTTTAGGGTTTTTGAAAATTTTTTATGATAAAAAAGTAACGTTCACGGTGAACGGATCCCAAAATCCAATTTCTCACAAAAAACCGTTAATCCTTACGAAAAGAGCCGGCAACGGCGCCATTTGATACAAAGGTTTTGCTATGGGTTCAAGTAAGTTCTCGGTATCTTCTCGAATCGATCAGGGTTCAAAGTGAAACAGTTGTTCTTGGTCACTAAAATCGGGTTTGGTTTTCTATTCTACTAAAAAGGATTAAATGCGTAAGGTGATAAAAAATAAGCCAAAAACAGTTAATAAAACAGTTAATAAAATAAAGCTTGACTTGAAGTAAACTACCCCTTACTAGAAAAACAATTGATTCGGATTAAATTGCTTGATCCGGAATAAACTAAACAGCCACCTTCATTCGGAATAATTATGTTGACTAAAAATAGGCTTCATGCGGAATAAAAGAGAAAAGCTTGATCCGAAATCTTTACTTCGTTCGGAATAAATTGCCAACTCACTCATCCGGAATATTTGCTCGTTCGGAATAAAAAGGAAATCAGCTGGTTCAGAATAAATAAATAACCCTTCATCCGGAATATATGTTCATCCGGAATAATTGGAGAAAACCTTCATTCGGAATAATTGCACTCATGCGGAATAATGCTGATCCGGAATAAAATGTTGATCCAGAATAAATGCTTTACTCGGAATAAAAAATTGACTCGGAATAACTTAAACAAGGACCTTCATTCGGAATAAAAACTGATTCGGAATAATTTGAATGAAAACTTTGGTTCGGAATACTCTACTCATCCGGAATATTGATTATTCCGGATGAACACACTGATTCGTAATAACTAAAAGACAACTGCTGGTTCGGAATATTTTGTTGACCCGGAATAATTCACTGATTCGGAATACTTAACTAAAAAAGACTCATCCGGAATAAAAAATCTAAAAGCTTCGTTCGGAATAATTGTTACTCATTCCGAATAATCAAGAAAAGGCTTCAATCGGAATAATTTCAATTCATCCGGAATATAATGACAAAACCCTTGATCCGGAATAATGTGTTGATTCGGAATCTGGGGATTTTTGAAGGCGAAGAACAGGGAAAACAACCAAGCTATGAATTTAACCAAAATCACCAAAGTTTTTACCAAAGATTAACCAAAACTAACCACTAATCTTCTACTAATGATAAACATCAAACCAAATCAACAAAAACACAAAACCCACTTACTTTTGAAGATCAAACTCAACAAAATAAAACTTTAAAACTTTAAATCAACAAGAGAAAGATGAACAAGATTAAAGGAAAGATTATATTGAAAGATTAAGGTTTAAACAAAATGAAAGATTAAAACTTACAAGGTTCTTGGATTCAAAAGGAAAAATGAAAATCACCAAACTCCCTAATGGAGTTGGTTCCTACGAAATAAAAGGAAGAAAAAAAACTGGAAACGAAAAACTCCTCTCCAATGTTGTGAAGGGATCTCTATTTATAGTGCCTTGGGCTTGGTTGGTGAGTGGGCTTTCTTCCTTTCTTTTTGTCTTCTCGTCTTTTCAGTAAAGTTGACGTTTTCGATTCTGATTCGGGATTTGTCGATGAATAAATTTAACTCGTCTTTTAATTTCTTCGTTTAATAGATTTGAGTTCTTCGACATATGTAAATCTTCTATCTTTGGTCCTTTTCTTCGATAAATATTCAAATAGGCCCATTGACTTCAAATCTTTTGCATCTCTTGGACAATAGACTTCGTCTTTTCGTCTTTTTCTTCGATAAAACCCGTGCAATCCCATGTTTTCTTCAATATTTATCCGGTTGACTCTGAAAACACAGCAAACACATAAACCACGCATAATTCCAAACAAATGACATTAAATACGCGTTTTGGTCTTATTTTAGCAAGACATAAGTGGTAAAAGGATGGGTATTTTCACACCTATCAGCATTTAGCTACGTTCATATTTTACACCATCTTTCCTAAGGACTTCTAATACTCTATTGGATTGTCCCTGGGAAGATCCCTTCTGTTTTGGTTGGATCATAGGACTTAAAACTAACCACCCTTTTGACACCAATAACGTCGTGGATTAAAGATGTTGTGGGTATTTGATCGTAACCATAAGTGCTTGAGTCTTTAGATCACATTTTAATCACATTTTCTCCCCTATCTCTAATATATAAAATCGTTTTATATTAGAGATATCAAATTTGATTAAAATATATCATGAAAAATAATCTTGAAAACTTTCGGGAGAAAAATGTGTCTAACTAGCATGAATTACATGGAACATTTTATGTAGTGTCGAGCACACACAATTTTTGAAAGATTTTGAATAATCATTGAAAAACTCTTGAAAAATTTGTACTCGGACACTACATGTTCGTGAAGACATAAAATATTGTCGTTGAAGAATGTGTTCACGAATATCAAAGTTGTTTATGTGAATAATACCAAATGATACTTACACACAATGTGTTGGATACATAAAAAAAGTTGTGTTGACTTAATATATCCAACAACATTAAAACTTTGATTTTGGAAGCTCCCCCTCAAAAATTGATCCAATTGAGTTGTCATTATGAGGATGTGATCCACATTTCGCTTTTTGAGGAAAGAATTTGTTGAACACACAATTTTTGAAAGATTTTAAATAATCATTGAGAAATTCTTGAAAAAATTGTGTTCAACGCTTTTTGAAAAATATCAAAATTCCAAAATTCTAAAGAAATGGATTTTCAAAAGCATAAACTTGAGTTCATAGACTTTGAATGTCTTGACGAATCAACTCAAGTGTAAGAAGATTTCTCTTTTTTTGCTGAGGGTAAGCGCACTAAATCGTACACTCCCCCGTGAATATCGCTCCGGTTTGCAATCTGAAAGTGATTACAAGCCATTGTGTTGAGCTCAAAATGTTGAATGTTCTGTGGCAAGCTCAACCCGTGATAGATTGCTCTACCCTTTGTTAGGATAAGTTATCTTTAAAGATACACTTTCCTTTATTTGAGGTTCGAGTTACAGTCTGACATTTAACTGTAAGTCATTTACATGAGCTTAAAAACTTGGAATGTTTTTCTTGAAAGCTCATGACCGAGAAATTTAATTTTCCCGTTGTTGAGGATAAGTTATCAATCGTGATCAACTTTCCTTTCTTTGAAGTACGAGTTACAATCTGATGTAATTATAAATCATCTACCGAGCTTAGTTGTGAAACCCCTGAGACACTTGTTTCTCAGATATCTGCTTCTTCAGCAACCAAACTCTGAGAGTGTATTTTGTTGAACGGTATTTAAAGATTGGACCTTTGGGTTTCCGTTGAGCCTTGAATTCAGTACCACTCTTTACAGTAGTTTGTATGCTTGCATATTTGTTAGTGATATCTTTGTGAGAACTATGTGGGGGTTCAAAGTGAACCTTTGTCGTGCTAGAGGGAAATATTTTTCCAGTAGGAACCCATTTAAGACCAGTTGTTTTGAAGATTCTACCCGTTGGTATCCACTTAAGACAAGGTCTAGGAAATGTAGTTTTCTCATGCACATCGGAAGACTTAATTGGAGAAAATATATTTCCTATAGGGTTCCGTCTTTGAGATGCTCTAGCTTTTTGGTTCACCTTGTTCAGGAATTTTGTGATCCAATCATCATGAATGGCATTAAACACGTATTTGTTACATTTCGTGCAAACAAAGTGCTTAGAATTTGAGAAGGATCTAGTGTTCCTAGGGTTGGCGGATTTGAGAACATCTGATAAGGGTCTAGAATTCCTAGATGTGTGAATAACGCTCCTAGGGTTAGGTTTGGTCCTATCTCTTGCTTGTGTCTTTATCTTAGCATCCTCTAGATAGCTTTTATGACCCGTGTCATGTGAACTACTCCTAGGCATGTTCTTGGAGCTATCACTAGAGTTGCGTGAAGCATTCATGTGATTGGGTTTTGCATAGGAAAAATTTCGTAAGGAGGATCTAGATTGTGGAGTGACTGTTTTTGGCAAATTGCTACGCACGTCAACTTGGGATGCAAACCTTGGGTTCGATGTTTTGGGTCGTTCAGATTTAAACTCATTCGGTTGTCTAGCAACTGAGCGGTTTCTGAATGGCTGAGTAGGAGGTTTCCCCAAGATTGACTGATTTTCTAACTTAGTATCCACACTATTTCCTTTTAGCTTCCTTAATTCATTTTTCATCGCTGTTAATGCAAAAACCTTTTCCTAAATCTGAGCTTTTAATTGCTCATTTTGTAGAAGTAATTGAGCGACACGTTGTTCTAACTTAATGCTCATATTATCAAATATGTCGTTATCAGCATTCGCATCATTACTATCTACAGTGTCGATAGGTTGCACAGATATTTCACTTAATGAAGTAGGCGGAGGACTTGGATTTTGGGAAGCCAACTTTGATTCTAGCAAATTTATTTGTTTCACAAAATGTTCTTTTTCCGCATTATCTTGAATCTTACGATCCAGTTTTTGTTCAAGAACAACGTTTGCTTTTTCAAGTTTTTCAAAATAAGCCTCAAATTTGTCATTTTTCTTTGAAAAATCAAGTTTGGCATCCTCAAAATCTTTTGTCTTTTGAGCTAACACAATTTCGAGCTCATGAATCTTAGAATCAAACACAGAAGTTAATTGTACTTCAGCCATTGGCTCATCATCATATTTGGGTCTAATATCCTCATCATCGGATGTTAGATCATTCCCTAAGCTGTTGTTGGTATTCTGCTTTTCTGATTCTGCCCCACTGCTTTCTGTGTCAGTCGAACAAGCATCCAATGTTTGACCATCATCGACATTGCTCTCGTTCTTCTGCAGTAGTCTTTTATTCCCCCTTCTTTCAATTTTTTGTTTATGACGTGTTCTTTTAGCAATGGACATCTTTACATTACTCATGTGTTGACAAAATGTCTTTTTAAACTCTGTAATTTCGAATCGAGTATATTAAAAGAAGTATTTGGTTATGAACTTTCGATCATAGTAATCAGTGGTTGTTATATCAATGAAGTGTTGAAACTAATTATCGAGAACCAAAACGGAATCTATGGATTCATCCTCTTGAAAATCGTCATTGGCAAGTTGCTGTTGAAGTTTATCCACATTAAATAGCATTGAGCTTGTAAAGGTTTCAACATCTTGACCAAATAGTGACATGAATACCGGTTTAAAAAAAGTTCGATGCCAGTGCCTCTTAAATAAGCATTTGAAATAATTTGAAGGTGTGACAGGAGTGATCTAAAGTGTGTCATACATCGTTCTTTTCTTTTGCAACCGACATCTTGGATTTGAGTGCATGCACATCTTGTGTTATCGAATCCATAATGGGTGACACAGTTGATGAATTGACTTTAGATCTTAAGTAGATATGGTGTGATTGAGTTGTGGTTAAAATTCCAAAATTTGCGATTTTTATTCAGTCTGACAATAAATTCTCCAGTCCGATATAACAGTAAACCGAAAAAAATTTGAATTACCAAATTTTGAAATCGAGTTCGAAATAGCCAATAACTAGTAGGGAAAAAATATTGAAAAGTGAAAATTTTGACAAAAAATAAAACCTACAAATAATGAATTTTGGCCTAAAAATTTGAATTTTGGTCCGAAAATTTAAATTTTGGGTCGAAAAAATTTACGTTTCGCCAAAATTTTAAATCGAAGCTTAAATGGCCTAAAAATGGTCTAGGAAACATTAAAATTTTCTTGGGTTTTCCCGCCAAAAAACTCTTCTTTTTTTTTGGAAACGATGTTCCGAAACTAGTCTAGATACTAGCTATGTAACACCCCATTTTGGTAAATGGAATGTCACGCATGATTATGGCTTGTCATCAAAGCATACAAGGATAAATGTCTTAAACATTACATGACCATAAAGGAAATATCGGAAACAAACATCGGTACCCTAAAGTAAAAGCTCATCACACACAAACATAAGTACTGTAAAGGAAAAGGACTAAACAATGTCCATGGAAATGAGTAGCAAAATATATGAATAAATGCATAAAGTAATGAAGGCTAGAAATCTTCTAATCCATATGCACGTACGCTTAAAGTATACGAGCGTCCCTGAGTACCTTTCGTTTTGGGAACATGAAAGGAAAACGGCTGAGCATAACGCTCAGTGCACGGATATACAAGCATAGCATGAATAATATAAGCATATACAACATATAGCAGTGGAATTGATTAAGTCCTGGAAAACCTGGTATAACTTAGTATAACTGGTTTTATAGTTTGAAAAGCCTTATGTTTATCTTATAAAAACTGTTTAACATGATTACCATTAGCCAATATAGGTCATGAAATATCAACGTGCATGAATACTTGGAGGGGTGACCTCATCATGCAATTAGAGGAGCTGCCTCTAATTAATATAAGTTTGGGTAGGAGGGATCAGCTCCTTGTGAAGGATGCAAGGCACACACCACATTCACCTGAATAATCTGTATAAAAACATGTAATCTAGGATGCACCCATACATCCCACATGATAACATAATAATGTGGCCAAAAGCTGAAAGGGAGGCCACGAGCTATCACTCCGTCGTGGTGAAGTCATAACACTGGTGCCTCAAGTGTTATGGTTATGGTACCTCCATAACTAGGTGAAACTGGTCATGCATGTATATGTCTTAGGCATTTAATTAAACATTAGCAAATCAAAACATATAAAACATATACTGGGAAAACAGTTGGCTGTATAGGGGGAAATCCTAATAAGGAAAGAATGCCCATACTGAAAGGACGGAGAATCCGTACCTTATGTCCGGTGAACGAAAAAGACGAACGGAAGAAAGTCCTACTTCGATCTCACTAATGCTACATAAATAGTATACATGTATAGCTTGTTTTATATGTTCATGTCTTGTTTTACTGATTTTAACGTTATGCTGTGTTTATCATGTATTGTGTATATTTGGATTAAGTATTACTTGTATTTCTTGTATGATTATACTTGTTGTGTAATAATAAGTAACTTTCTAAAAATATCAGGTTTCCTAAAATAGAAAGTTTCTAAAAATAGAAAGTTTAAAAAAATAGAAAGTTTCCAAAAATAGAAAGTTTCCAAAAATAGAATATCTGCCTAAAATAAATAAGTTTCTAAAAATAGAAAGTTTCCATAAATAGAATAGCTGCCTAAAATAAATAAGTTTCTAAAAATAGAAAGTTTCCATATATAGAAATAAGTTGGATTATTAAGCTAACAAAATAAGCTTAAGTTTTACTGATTAATATTCTAAGTCATGTGATTAATCGTATAGTTTATTAATTAATACATGTAAATTAAAAAAACTATATGTTATAAGACTTAATTAAATATAGCATGATTTAATTAAATTAAAGTGCATAAAATACTTAGTTTAAAACATGTATTAATATTTATTATTAATATAACCTAAGTCATGTGATTAATTAATTATATGTCATGTTTTAATAATTAATTAATTACTTTAGTCTAAATTAAATAATAAAATACTTAGGTTAAATCATGTATTATTAATAATAATAATAAACCTAAGTCATGTTTTAATTAAATTAATTATATAACATGTTAAATTAATTTAATTAATCTTGTAAATAAATAAACTTGTAAAATAAAATAATAAACCGAACCATGTATTATTTTATTAAAACATGTCGTGAACCGGACCGTGTTTACCCTTGAACCGAACCAAACAAACACCACCTTATCAGTGGCGAACCGGCTTGGCCGGTTGCCACTGTTTGTGCAATCTAGCCACCGGCTTGGGCCGGTGGTGTTTGTTTAGTTATGCCGAGACCCCCATCAAAACCACAAGGCTACCCCAACATGCGTCGGGGTCCCTTGTCCCTTGCGGCCGAGAGACACAACCCACAACCGAGACCATGAGGTCTCGGTTGGTGGTGATCATACAACCACAGAGAGCTTCGGCTCTCGGTTCCTTGCGCCGGCCGAACCAAACCACCCAAAAACCACCATGTTTATTTACCCCATGATTAGATCTACATGTTTTTAATCTTGTTATTTAATTATCATGATTTCATGTGTTCTAGATCTAATAAAAGAATAAAAATAAAAAGGTTTAAGGATTACCGATGCGCGAAATAAAAAGAGAACGATAACCCAAACGATTCCACTTGAATTGGATCACCAAAAATCAACAAACACCTCTCCTTGGTGTGTTTCTACCCGGCGGCCAAAAGGGAGAGAAAAGGAGGCTAGGGTTTTGTTCTTTTTAGAAAACTCTGTAAATGAAAACATGTTTTTCCCTTTATTCTATTTAGTTAAAAATAAAAGTGGGCTTGGCCCCTTTTCTTTGTTCTTGCCGCGGTAGGTGGGGCCCACAAGAGGAAACCCATCATTTTCCGTGTTCTAAATATTTACGTGTTCTCTTGGTCGTGTTTACGTGATTTATTTATTAATTGTTCGTGTTATAATATATATTTATACGTGATCATAATAATAATTACGTAAATACATGATAATATGCTCGTGTTTATTTATGTTCATGTTTTCATGTTCGTGATTATAATTATTGTTGGTAATAATTATAATGTATTAATATGCTTAAATACTTATCGTGTAATAACACGTACGTAATACTTGTAATTTACTATTCGTGAAACATAAATGTGCTATAAAAGGAAGGTTTTAATCATGTACGTACGATTATAAGTGTACTGTTCATGGTAAAAGCATGCGGGTTTTACAACTCTCCCCCCCTAAAAAGAATAATTCGTCCCCGAATTATAGATAACGTAACTGGACACATGGAAAACATCGTGAACATGAGAAAGCTGCGGAGGTAACGCTAAACGATAAGATACTTCACCGACTCGCTCAATGTCATCAAGCGGTCCGATGAATCGAGGACTGAGCTTCCCTTTGATTCCAAAACGTCTAACACCACGTGCCGGGGATACCTTAAGGAAGAGGTGATCTCCTACGTTAAAATATAAGTCCCTACGATGCTTGTCGGCATAACTCTTCTGACGTGACCGTGCTTCTTGCAACTTCTTCTTAGCTACTGCGACCTTCTCGTTGGTCAACTCAATCATTTCTGGTCCTTCAAGTGTTCGCTCACCAACCTGATCCCAGCAGATTGGGGCGCGACACTTTCTACCATACAACATCTCGAATGGAGCACACTTGATACTTGCGTGCCAACTGTTGTTGTATGCAAACTCTACCAAACAGATGTAATCGTCCCAATCTCCCGTCCATTCCAACGCACATTACCTCAACATGTCTTCTAATGTCTAAATTGTTCGCTCCGATTTCCCATTTGTTTGAGGATGAAAAGCCGTGCTAAGCTTAAGTTTTGTACCCCAAGATTTCTGCAGACTCCTCCAAAATCGCGAAGTGAAACGAGGATCTCTATCTGAGACGATGCTGGATGGAGCACCAGGAAGTCTCATGATCTCCTTCTTGTAAGTATCGGCGAGTTTACTGACCGAATCTTCCTTGCGGATCGGTAAGAAATGAGCTGACTTAGTAAGTCGATCAATGATAACCCAAATCGCATTGTGCTTCCTCTTTGTCTGTGGAACACCGGTAACAAAATCCATGGTGATCTTGTCCCACTTCCACTCTGGAATATCTTACGGTTGCAGAAGACCGCCAGATCGCTGATGCTCGATCTTAACCTGTTGGCAGGTAAGACATTTGGAGACGTAACAACATCCTGTTTCATACCACTCCACCAAAAATGTTACTTGATGTCATGGTACATCTTGGTCGAACCATGATGGATAGAGAATGGGGAGCTATGAGCCTCAGCTAACAATGCTTCCCGGAGTTCTTGATCATCAGGAACACAAAGTCTTGTGCCCTGCCATAGGATACCATCTGCGTCTACTCGAAATTCTATCTGCTTCTCCAAATTCTAAATTATCGCCCGTATTTCACCATCATCTTTCCGCGCTTCCTTGATCCTAGAGAGCAACTCAGGTTCCACTCTAAGATTAGCCCAGTAACCGTGTTGTCCACGTACCAAGATCTCAATGTCTAGTCGTTCCAAATCTCTAATAACTTCCTTCTTTATTTTATGTCGTTTATCATTCCGGACTTTCTACTAAGTGCATCTGCCACTACATTCGCCTTGCCGGGATGATACTGTAGATTAATGTCATAATCCTTCAACAGCTCTAACCATCTCCTCTGTCTCATGTTCAATTCACGTTGAGTAAAGATGTACTTGAAGCTCTTGTGGTCTATGAAAATGTCACATGATTCTCCATACAAGCAGTGCCTCCTTATCTTCAATGCAAACACGACTGCTGCAAGTTCCAAGTCATGCGTAAGGTAATTTTACTCATAAGGCTTAAGCTACTGTGAAGCGCACGCGATCACTTTCCCATGTTGCATGAGATCACAACCAAATCCCTTCTCCGATGCATCACTATAGATTTGAAATCCACCTGTACCAGATGGGAGAGTAATAATCGGTGCAGATACTAACTTCTGCTTTAGGTCTTCAAAGCTCTTCTCTCTTTCTTCAGTCCAGACGAATTTCTCCCCTTTCCGCACAAGTTTGGTCAATGGTAGTGCTAAACGGGAAAAGTTCTCTACAAACCTACGGTAGTAACCAGCCAAGCCTAAGAAACTGCGAACCTCAGTCGCTGATGTCGGTCTTGGCCACTTGGTAATAGCCTCAACCTTTGCTAGATCCATGGTGATTCCTTCTGCTGATACAATATGACCTAAGAACGCCACCTTATCTAACCAGAACTCACACTTGGAGAATTTAGCATACAGCTGCTTCTGGTGAAGAATCTGTAGTACTGTACGAAGATGGTCTTCGTGTTCCTCCTTGGACTTAGAGAATATCAGGATGTCGTCAATGAAGACAATGACGAACTTGTCCAGAAATTCATGGAAGATTATGTTCATCAAATCCATGAACACTACTAGAGCATTGGTAAGGCCAAATGGCATGACCACGAATTCGTAGTGCCCATAGCGTGTACGAAAAGCAGTCTTAGCGATGTCCTGCTCTTTAACCCGTAGCTGATGATATCCCGACCTCAGATCAATTTTGGAAAAATGTTTGGCCCTTTGGAGTTGGTCAAACAGATCGTCAATGCGTGGTAGAGGATACCTATTCCTGATGGTGATCTTGTTGAGCTCGCGATAACTATGCAAAGACGCATACTATTGTCCTTCTTCTTAACGAATAAGACCGGTGCGCCCCATTGAGATGCGCTCGGTCGAATGAAGCCTCGTTCCATAAGTTCTTGCAATTGATCCTTCAGCTCCTTCAACTCTATGGGAGCCATGCGATAAGGAGCCTTGGAAATCGGCTCAGCTCCTAGGATGAGCTCGATATTAAAGTCTACTTCACGTACAGGTGGTATGCCCGGAATTTCTTCTAGAAATATGTCTGGAAATTCTGACACTATCGGCTGATTTTGAATCGATGGAGATTCAGCATCCATGTCATGAACAATAGCTATATAGCCCTCGCAACCATGCGAAAGTAAGGCACATGCTTGCAAGGTTGATATGATTTGTACAGACCTTCCGGGTACGAACCCGTTGTGAATGTACTCTGGTGCATTAACATCAGCGAAGATGACCCGATATGTATGGCAGTCTATGGTGGCATGATGTTTGGATAGCCAGTCCATGCCGAATATCACGTCAAAATCATTCATGTGCAGCGGAAGTGCGTCAACAGGACGAACCTTGTCATCAAACTCTAGGAGAATGCTCTTGTACACATGGGTTATGCGCACAGAGTCTCTTAAAGGCGTGGAAATGTTCAGTACATTCTCTAATGGCATAGGGGATATCCTAACATTCTTAGCATAAGCAGTAGAAATGACCGAATGAGTAGCACCCGTGTCAAATAAAACACATGCAGCTTGACCATACGTATACAAGATTCTAGTGATGGTACCTGTAGACTTGTTGGCCTGATCGCGAGAAGTCGTGTAAAAGCGTCCACTAGTAGGAGGCGGCTTAGTATCAGCATGTCCAGATGTGCGCTCCATCTCGCCCTTGCGGCAGTCCTTCATGCGATGACCAGTAAGGCCACACTTGTAGCATGCATCGCTGTCACGACGACATGGTCATGGGTGCCTACGGTTGTAGGTAGTGCAAAGAGGATGAGTATACCCTCCAGCAGGTGCCCTTGTTGGCTAGGAGCCTGTTAAGAACATTATACATGAGACATGGTAATAGGTACAAAGGACAATACGGAAAATTCGTAAGATGTAATACCAGTGATAGTTGGACGGTTAGGCTGTGAACCTCTTTGGTTCTGGTCCCTCCTGTTGATCCCTTTGGTTGGATCTATATTTTGTTAAGAATTAGTATAATAGTTTGTAATCAAACTAAAACACTTTGATCACTCTTACTAAACACTAAATAAGTTATGCGGAATCTAACTTATAAAGCACAGAAGAACAAAATTACTTTTAACTATTCGATTCTCTTATTAATCGACTTGTATGAGGTACATAAAAGACATTGTACCTATGTTCCTTTTATAGAGTAAGGAACCCTAGAAATCTTAGAATATTCTATAAAGATAACTATATCACAGACGATATATTATCAATATTCTAACTATTTAGGTATATCACATAAGATATACTCTAACTATAACTATGACATATCTTATACAAAGATATATTCGTCCTAATCATCATAGCAGTACTTACTTTATAAGTAGCAGTACTTACTATGTACCGCGTTAACACTAACGGTACTTACATAACACTAACAGTACTTCAAATACACTAACGGTACTTGACACTTAACAAATAATTCCCAACAACTCCAAAGCATCAGCAGATTCTTCTGTAACCTCCAAATGTTGTTCTAACATCCTTTCCAACAATTTTCTTTTAAAGGGATAAGTTTTCTCTCACAGCATATAATATGTAACATCATCTACATCCAAAATATGCAATCCACATGACCTGTAATATTTCCAATAACTAGGAACCTGATTCTCTAATTCCTTCAACATTTCTTGATCACATTTGTGTGGCTCATACATAATATAAACTCCCTATATAATAGTGATACTTCAGTTTTACCTGCACTGGCATCTTCAACTAACCTTACAAGATCTTGGATATCTTGTCTGTCAAGTATGTGAAGGATATCTTCCAAAAGTTTGAATATCCTTTTTGTGCCATCGGATCTCTGAATTCCATGAGCTTCAAGTCCTTGATCTGTAGAGTAAATCCACTTAACAATGGATGCTCTTTTTCCAAAATCTCTGTATCAAAACATTGATCTTCAAAGTTCACAATCTTCAAGTACTTCCTTAAGCTCTCATCATCATCACTATCTTCTGCTATAGTTTTAGCTCTCTTAGCTTTCTTCTTTAGCTTTGTTAATCTTTTCCTTTTAACACTCTTAGAAATTCCTTCAAGTTCTGTTGAACCCTCTTCCAAGTTTGTATGTACCGTTTCATCAGTATGTACTGTTGTATGTACTGTTGATTGTGTATGTACTGCTTGTACATTTTCAGTCTGAGCAATTCCTTGAGTTTCAACTCCTGCATTCATCCTTTGAGCAGTCTCTTCCTCTCTTGAACTTACTTTCTTCTTTCTATTCTTCCTCACATAAGTGGTCTTGATAGGTGGAGATGTACTTGTAGGTTCAGCAGTACTTGGCTCAATTCTAGGAGTACTACCAAATTGTCTTTGTTGTTGTAGACGTTTCTTGAATTCTTCAACAGCTTTCTTGTCTGCTTCAGATCCAATATCTACAAAATTCAATTCAGTCCTCTTACTTTGCTCATACAAAGTCTTGATTTCTTCAAAAGTTTTCTTGACCAGCTGAATATGAGTAAATCCTTTTACTTTCTTTAGAAATTTCATCATTTGACTTCTAATCTGCATAGTAGTTGGAGGCTAAATCTTTTCTTTCCTTCTCTTTTCAGCAAAGAATCTTTGTTGCTCCTTTACCAGATCATCAATCAATCTTGATTTTTCTTCTTCATCATATGCATCTTTTTCTTCAGCTATCAATGAGTCTGCAAGAAGCTCACTTGCATGTATCTCAGCTTGAATCCTGTCATACTCTTGTATGTTCCATTCTTGCTGTATCCTTTTAGCTTCTAACAAGTTTTGCTTTGCTGCAAGTTCTTTCGGCAATTCATCTTCACGAATTTGTGCTTGCATTCTATAAGCAAATTCCTCATCATGGTCAATTTGATTAAATCTGTACATGACTTTGTTTATATCATCATCTGAATCACTTTCATCTTCAGATTCTGACAATAATTGCTTCTTCCCCTTATCCTTTGGATTTATCTTAGGTAGCTTCTTCTTCAGTTTGGCAGCTACTTCTTCATTAGCTAACTGTTGAATGACTATACCTTTTTTAGGGTCTGAAGCTTGTACTTTCTTACCTTTAATTTGATCCTTTGAGGCAAGAACTTCTTGTTGTGTCTTTTTCTCTACTTCTGCTTGTTTAGCTTTCTAAACTAAATTCTTTTTTGGATCAAGAAGAAATATGGCTAAAGTCTCATTTTCTCCAAATGAACTTTGACTTTCCAGTGAAGGATGATCGCCAGCGGTACTTGCAATTGGCTTAGCAGTACTTGCAATTGGCTTAGCAGTACTTGGATCTTCAACAATGTCAGCAGTACTTGCAATTTGCTTAGCAGTACTTGGATCTTCAACAAAGTTGACTTCACCAGTATTTGACACACTTGTTTCTTCAATCACTTGTGTTTCCCCAGATGCTTTATCTTCCATAGAATCCATCATATCAACTTGCACTTCTTCAGTCTTTTCTGACTTATTGCTTTGTGGTGATGGATCAAGAAATTGATTAGAAATTTCCTCCAACTACTCATAGAAAGCACTCTAATTAGCTTGAGGTGGTGATTGAACTGATGGTTATGGCTGAGTTGCCAATGTTTCTGTAACTTGTGGCTCCTCTGGTTTATTTACCAACTTTTCTTGAACTTGTTCTTGAACTTGTGGTTCCTCTGGAGTAGGTTGTGGGTCTTGCTGTTGAATCTCCATGTCTGAAGGTCCATCCACACCAGTATTTAAACCAGTTCCATCTTTAAAAGTCCCCATGACATCTTCATCCAGTTTAAAATTGATGTCATTTCCAGAGATCCTTGTTTGATTATCAGAAGAAGGTGGTTGTTCTTCATTATTCCTTCCCTGTTCTTCAATATTCCTCCCCTGTTTGGTTGCATTCAGTTGCCTTTTCTTGAGGTTCCTGAACCTTTGCTTCCTGATTGCAGATGTCTGAACAGATCTATATTGCCTCATCCAAGATGACACTTTGTTCCTTAACTTGAGTAGGCTAGCTTCCAATTCAGCAATTTTCTTGTCTTAAACAAGCTTATCTTTCTGCAATACCTGTACCTATTGGGACAAACTTGTACATAAAGAAGTCAAATTTGCAACATCCACCACCTCTGGTGCTTGTGCTTGTGGTGAACCACTAGCAGCAATAGAAGCAGCAGGTGTGTGAATCATCTCATCAGTGTTTGGTGGAATACCAACATTGTGAGAAGAAGATTGTGAATCTTCTAGAGAGTGGGAGCTCTGGTGAGAAGGAGTTTGCTGAGAATCACTAGCATTGCTAGGTTCCTCACCTTCTTGATTAGCAGTTTGGGCTAACATATGAGCAAACAATGGTGTTACAGTTCCTGAAAAGGCATTGCCTTGTTTGTTCAAGAAAGAGAAAGTTCTCTTTGTGAATGAAGGAACATCCCATGTATCAGTTAATGCTGGTAGGTTAGGTATTTGGTCACTAACTAAAGCCTGAATGAATCTAGGATACATTAAAAACTTCTTAGTCCCTTCCAAATTCCTAGTCTTTCCTTCAAAAATTAATTTTGAAAAATTAAAAACCCTGTTATTTTCTAGACAAACACCAGCAGATGCCAATGCAGCAGGTATTTGATCAAAAGATGTACTTTTTGAACTTAAACAGTGAATAATAGCATGAAAAAGCAGTTTCCGTTGAGGTGAAAATAATGCTTTAAAGAAAGTAAGACTTTCCCTACCACCCCCATAGCCCATGGCTGCAAGGCCATCATGAATCTCTGTATTATTAAGCATACTAAGTCCATTTTCATCATTAAGTCTCAAGCTTGCTCTTAGCAGCACCTCAGTGACATATATATTCCTATGATTTACCTTAGCCTTAATGCAAGGTTGATCAAAACGAGTACCTAAAACAACAGTATCCCAAAATTGTTCAATAATGGGTATACAGACAACTAGACTTACAGTGAGTGCGAAGCAAATATGACTTCGAGAAAGGAAACCAAGCATCTCATGGAAACCAAGTGAGTCATCATTCGTAGCAAGATTCGCAAATAAATTATGCTTAGAGATTACTTGTAAGGCAGCCATTAGTATTTTTGATGATCGAAAGATTAGAGAGAGGGTTATAGAATCAAGAGAGAAAAATAAAATATTAGGTGAATCAGTTGTGTAATTGGGGTAAGTATTTAAGTAAATAACAAACCCAAGCGCGAAGAAACCGCCAAATTTACAAAAGAGACCCTTAACGGTACAACGGACATGTAGCAGTACATGGAACATAAGCGGTACTTGGTTTTGTGCTAGCAGTACTTGGAGTGACAACGGTACCTCACAATTTTGACCAGTTCATGCTTTCCACTAGACATGTAACCTCTTTTATCTTTTTCTATAAACCTGCAATAACATCAAAAACACAAATCATAGACTATACAATAAAATTTATATAAAACTTGTACAGCTATTACCTCCCCTCAACATATGCAGCATATCATTGGTTGAGCATACCAATGTGTGTCACCAGGAATTCGAATCTCTTTGCATAAAATGCCTTGGTCAACAAATCAACTACATTGTTGTCTGTATGAATCTTCAAGACTTGAATAAGCTTTTTGTCATAAGCATCTCTTATAAAGTGATGTCTTATTTCAATATGCTTAGTCTTGGAGTGAAATACTGGATTCTTGACAATGCATATAGTACTTTCATTATCAATGTAAATCTTGGTGTTCATGAAATTGAACCCATAGTCCAACAATTGATTTTGAATCCAAAGTACTTGTCCACAGCAATGAGCAGCAGCTACATATTCAGCTTCAGTTGTAGAAGTAGCAACAATGGTTTGCTTCTTACACTGCCATGATATGAGTCTTCTGCCTAGGAATTGACAACCTCCTGTTATGGATTTCCTATCATGATTTGCTCCAGCATAGTCACTATCTAAGTAAGCTTCCAATTCAAAGGTGGAGTCTCTAGGATACCATAATCCTAAATTAGGTTGACTTTTAAGATATTTAATAATCTTCTTCACAACATATAGATGTGACACCTTTGGATGAACTTGGAATCTTGAACATGCACACACAGCAAACATTATATCTGGTCTTGAATCAGTAAGATACATCAATGAACCAATCATTGACCTATAGAGCTGAATTTCAACATCCTCTCCATGTTCATCTTTTGATAAAGATTTCTTGGCTTCAAAAGGTGTGCTTGTACTCCTTGTATCCATACATGAAAATTTCTTTAAGATTTCAGCAACATATTTATCTTGGCTGATAAATATTCCATCTTTCCTTTGTTTGACTTGTAGTCACAAAAAGAAAGTTAGTTCTCCCATAGAACTCATTTGAAATATTCCTTTCATCAAAGCTTCAAACTCTTTACACCATGTCTTCTTGGTAGAACCAAAATGATGTCATCAACATAGACTTGAACTAGAATAATGTCTTTGGCATTTTTCTTGATGAACAGAGTTTTGTCAATGGTTCCTCTCCTATATCCATGTTCTAGCAGAAAGTTGGATAAAGTTGCATACCAGGCTCTTGGAGCTTGATGCAGACCATAAAGTGCTTTGATAACTTTGTAGACTCTATTGGGGAATTTAGGATCTACAAAACCAGGAGGTTGTGAGACATATACCTCCTCTGAAATAGTACCATATAGAAAGGCACTTTTCACATCCATTTGATAGACTACAAATCCCATATATGATGCAAAGGCCAAAAATAACCGAATGGCTTCCATCCTTGCCACTGGTGCAAAAACCTCATCATAGTCTATCCCTTCTTCCTGTCTGTAGCCTTGAGCAACAAGTCTTGCCTTGTTCCTCACAACAACCCCTCTTTCATCCTTCTTGTTCCTGAAGACCCATCTTGTACCAATTACTCTTTTTCCTGAGGGAAGATCCACAAGAATCCAAACCTTTTGTAGCTCAAATTGTGTTAATTCTTCTTGCATGGTATCCACCCAACTTTCTTCATCAAGAGCCTGAGAGATATTTTTGGGCTCTACTTGAGATAAGAAACAGGCAAACAAACAATGCTGAGTATCTTTATGATTTGTTCTCTGCTGTTGTTTGACATAACTCACTAGTGCATGAGTTTCAATATTGGTTTGCAGTTGTCTTCTGGTTTGTACAGCAGATTTTGGATCACCAATAATCTAAGTAACAGGATGGTTGTTGTTGACTTTATGAGTGGGAATAGAACTGACTGGAATTTCAGTTTCCAAATTGTTGAAATCAGTTACTGCACCCTGCTCATCATAGGAAGCTTTAGAGAAGATTCCTTCAGCTGGACTGGCATATAAGTCTTCATCGTCCAATGCTTGCAAAATCTCTTCTAGTGAGTCAGCAGATCTAGCAGATTTTGACTTGGCAGTACTTGCAGATGAAGTACCGCTAGGTTATAGTATGTAATGCTGAGTGTTGTGACTCAAAAGATTCTTCTCCTGAATGCTTATTAGCAGATGTAGCATTCTTTTCTTGATCTTGAAGCCTCTGAAGCTCCTGGGAGGCTTGATCATCATTTGATGGCATGGTTTGCTTATTTGGAGTTGCAGACATGGGAGTAACAATAGGCATATTTGGCACATATATGTGAACATCTTCATCTGATGAAGAAACATCTTCTTGAGTACTTGCATTAGTTGCACTTGACTCCTCACTTGCATTGTTAGTTTGACAATCTTTTTGCAAAGAGTAGTAATCCATGGAGTTAGTTAGATAATCTAAATCAAACATCCAAGCATAACCTATTCCTGGAACATTGGGTTTATTTTCTAAGAAATTGACATGAGCATTTTCTTTAACTTTCTTAGTTGCCAAATTGTAAACCCTATATGCTTTACTTTGCAATGAATATCCTACAAGATATCCTAGATCAGACTTTCCATCAAACTTTCCCAAGTAATCAAGAGTATTTAGTATGGACACATGACACCCAAAATGTTTTACATGACTTATGTTAGGCTTTAAATTAGTCAAAAGTTCATAAGGTGTTTTGTTTTGAGGCTTAGTTACTAGAACTCTATTTAACACATAACATGCAGTATTGATTGCTTCAGCCCAAAAGGTATTTGGCAAAAGTGAATCAGCCAACATAGTTCTAGCAGCCTCAATTAATGTCCTATTCTTCCTTTCAGCTACTCCATTCTGTTGAGGAGTTCTAGGATTACTAAATTGCCTCTTAATTCCTTTAGACCTACATAATTCATCAAAATCAGCATTCTTAAATTCTATTCCATTATCAGTCCTAATGATTAAAACCTGTTTAGTGAATTGCTTTTCAACTAAAGTGATAAAATACTTTAGTAATTCACTTGTTTCACTTTTAAGGGCTAAAATGAAAACCCAACTGAATCTACTATAATCATCAGTTATGAATAGACAAAAGGTCTTATGGCTAATGCTTCTTATAGAAACTGGACCAAATAAATCCATATGCAAGAGATGCAAAGGTTTTGTCACAATATTTACAGTCTTGGTCTTACAAGAGGCTCTATGTTGTTTTCCTTTTTGACAAGCAGAACATGTGAAATCATTTTGAAAAGATTTATTAGGTAGACCTCTAACCAAATTCCTTTTTACCAATCTATTAAGATTCTTGAAATTCACATGACCTAACCTTCTATGCCATAGATTTGACTCATCTAAAGAAGCCTTAGCTAGCAAACATGTAATACCACCTGTTGGAGTAATAGTATGAAGATTAAAGGTCTACATATTTTCTTGCCTGGGTACTTTAAGCAGTATTTGAGATTCCTTGGGCATCTCAAAGTCTTTGGACAACACCAAGCAGTCTTTGTCTGTGAATAGCACCTTGTTCTTCTTATCACACATTTGTGATACTAAAAAGAGATTAAACTCATTCAATTCTTTCACAAATAAGACATCTTCGAATTTCAACTTTCCTGTGTTGATTTTCCCTTTGCCAGTGATTCTACCTTTGCTACCCCCAAAGGCTACTGGACCTCCTCTGAATTCTCCAAATTCAGCAAGAAAATCGTTGTTCCCTGTCATGTGTCTTGAGCATCCACTATCTACACTTCCTTTATCTTTTAATTCATCAATGAGATGCCCCTGCACACAAATAAAACTTATTAGTTTTTAACAGGGACCCAAGCCACATTTGGCTCGGATCTTGTGGGACCTACACATTTTAGAGTTTGTACTGAAGCATTCCTAGTAATGTTAATTTTACTCTTATACTTCATGGTTTCATTTATGTAGTAAAATTCATAGGGTGACTCTATGTGCTTTGACTTCTTTGACTTAAGTACTGCCTTAGCGGTACTTGCTTTAACACATGGTATATCTCTTTTAGGAACCCACATTTGTACTGATTTGTTCTTGTTCTTACTTCTAGGTGCTTTAACTTTTTCAAAAACCTTTTTAGAAGTCTTGGAGAACAATGGTTTTACAGACTTTAAACCAACAGTACTTGAGTTTGGTCTAGCAGTACTTATAGGTTTTGGTTGCCGGTACTTGGTTTGCCAGACTTTAAGGATACAAGTCCTTGCTTCATAAGTACTGTCCTAGGAACAAAACTTTTGGTAGGATTATTTTTAACCTGTTTAACTACCCTTGCATGATCAAACTTAGGTTTGTCATCCTTAAGTTTATGTTTCCTATTACCCTGTGCATTTTTCTCATTATTGTTTTTCATGACCCTTTGTGTAGCCTTCTGTTTCACAATTTTATCTTCATGTAATGTACAGTCTTTGATAAAATGATTTAGACTACCACAAACATAACATCCTTTTCTTCTTAAAGAAGATCCAAAAGGTTGTTTTGACTTTACTTTTTCAAAACCTAGCCCAGCCCTTTTGTTTTTAGTATGTTGTTTATTGTTTTCATGTATCTTGCTAGGAGTTTTTACCTGCTTAGGAGCAGAACTAGTCTTAGATTCCTTAGAAACAAAGTTATTCATCAGAGGTGGATAAACAATATTCTTGGTCACGTCAGTATCTTCTTGAGATACAGTACTAGAGTTAAAGACATTATTAATCTTAGGATCTTCTAACTCTATACTAGTATCATTACAAGGGGGCATGAAAATTCTTGATACTGGTGGAGGAACTGCCTTCATTCCTTCAGCATATCTATCATTTTCAGGTGTATCATCTACCTCACTAGAACTATCAAAAATCCCTTTTGATAAGTCCTTGTTAGTTAAGGTTATCCCAGGTTGATCCTTAATATATCCTAGGCATGTTTTATCATAATACCCCATTTGTGAATTAATCAATTTTCCCAATCCCTTAGAGGATTGTTGCCATTGACTAATCACTTCCCTCTCATTACAAAGACTGGTTTTTAAAGCTTCATTTTCTGTATTTATTTTTAAAAGTTGTCTTTCAAAAGCTTTTATTTCCACATCTTTTTCCCTCATTTGAAGAGTCAAAATCCTAATTTTCTCTTCATAGTTTTGTTGATCCTTTTTATACAAAACTATATTATCTTCAAGTTTAACAACACCCTGTTTGAAAGCCTCTACTTCTATAGTGCATGTGTTAACCTTTTGATATTGTTCCTCTAGTTCTACTTTTAGACTATTAAATTTAAGAATACAATCTTTAGAACAACGGTGTACCTCAGTATCTTCATGAGAGAGAGCCATTAATACAAGCTCTTCTTCTTCTTCCTCTTCTGCCCAATTCACCACTCCATCTACAGTAACCAATGCTTTGGTTCCTTTAGCACTTCTGTTGTTTCCTCTTGGAGAGCTTTCAGTTATTCTTGGACTGGTTCCATAGTTGTTCTTGGACTTCAGATTGCTTGTTTCAGCTTTATCTATATTGTATTCTCTTGCAAAGTGTCCATTCCTTCCACAGTTATAGCATTCAACTTTAGACTTGTCATATCCCAATGGCTCATTAGGATCAACAGTCATTTTTCTTCCAGTCTTCTTGAAGAACCTATTAGATCTTACTGACACCATTGCAGCTTGCCATTTAAGATCCATCTCTTCAACATCAGCATCATCCATTTGGAACAAGTCATTGAGAGTTAATCTTGGCCTGTTGTCTTGTCCAGCAAAGAATGAGAAGGCATCATTGTCACTAAAAAATGGTGAAGACCTTCCATGTGGATTTTGAGAGATCATAGGACTGCTTTCAATACTTTGTGGGTAAGTACTGCTTGTAAGTCCTTCAGCGGTATTTGTGAAGTAAGTACCGCTGCTAGATCCACTAGCGGTATTTTGAAACTAAGTACCGTTGTTCCCATCTGACACAAAAGCCAAGTTAGACTTTGAAGTAGTTGTTGTCTTTACATCAGTGCCTTTCACATCCATCTCATATGCTCTAAGATTGTTGTAGAGATGATCAAATGGAATTGTTTCCAAATCATCTCTTGTGATGAAGTGCATAGCCATTGCTTTCCACTCTGGTGGAACACTTCTTAAGAATTTTAGATTAGCTTCTTCATTAGGGATTACTTGTCCATAAACTGCTAACTAAATAAGCAACTTGCTGAACCTTCCATATCCACCATGGATTCCATCCATACTGGTAACTGAGAAGTTATTAAATTCTTGCTTAAGAACAATCTTCTTCATTTTCTTAGATTTGTCATTGCCTCCAAATCTAAGTTCTATAGCATCCCACATAGCTTTGGCATCTTTTTAATGATGAAAGCTTGGTAGAATGTCTTCAGAAAGAGCCATAGCCAAAGCAGTTCTAGCTTTTCTTTCTCTGATCTCTACTTGTACCTCATCAGCAGTCACAGCAGGTAGAACATAGCATGTACTGTCTGGAAACCAGTGTAACTTCTTTGGTGTGTTCCCATTCTTGATAACTTGCCACACAATATGATCTGTGTGATTTAAGTAGTGTTCCATCTGCATAGCCCAAGTCACTAATTGTCACCTTTGAGAACTGGGAGTTTAACAGCAGACAGAGTATGAGAAGGTGTTGGTGTAAAGGTAGCCACATCATTCACGACTTGAGCACCTTGTGTTGGTGCAGGATGCACAACTTGTGGTTGTCCTTGTGGTAGAACAGGATCAGTGTTCAGAACATCATCCACATGAGCATTAACACCATCTGGTTGAGACATTGAGATTTGGTATGTGTGGAGTGTATAGGTTCGTGTTCTTCTTTTTCAGAGTTTCTCAACAAGCTCTGATACCACTTGTTGATCCCTTTGGTTGGATCTATATTCTGTTAAGAATTAGTATAATAGTTTGTAATCAAACTAAAACACTTTGAGCACTCTTACTAAACACTAAATAAGTTATGTGGAATCTAACTTATAAAGCACAGAAGAACAGAATTACTTTTAAGTATTCGATTCTCTTATTAATCGACTTGTATGAGGTACATAAAAGACATTGTACCTTTGTTCCTTTTATAGAGTAAGGAACCCTAGAAACCTTAGAATATTCTATAAAGATAACTATATCACAGACGATATATTATCAATATTCTAACTATTTAGGTATATCACATAAGATATACTCTAACTATAACTATGACATATCTTATACAAAGATATATTTGTCCTAATCATCATAGCAGTACTTACTTTATAAGTAGCAGTACTTACTATGTACCGCGTTAACACTAACGGTACTTACATAACACTAACAGTACTTCAAATACACTAACGGTACTTGACACTTAACAAATAATTCCCAACACCTCCCGTTACCATGATTCCTGGTAGAAGATTACTAATGTGTTAGAATTATGAACTATTACATGTAACATAAGAAAATGAGTAAGTGTAAGGACCTGTTGCTGTTGGAGTTTCCAGCGTTGTTACGGTAATTATCATTACCGCCACGCCTATCCGTAGCAGAACGGTCGTGAGTCTGACTGTTTCCTTTGGGCTGAGTAGGCTGTTGCTGAGTAGCCGACTGAGACCGGTCCTCAGTCTTCTGCCTGGAAGATGCAGTTTAAGAGATATAAATATTGGATAATTACTTAAAGAATTTGGAATGGTCATCGCTGAATAACAAATATTTACCTCTTCTCGGGTCTCTCTGCTTCCCCGAACTCTTCTCTTTCTTGCAGCATCTCCGGCTTACGTGCTGCATCGACCACTTGTGCCACCATGTTGAACGTAGCTGAAACTTAGAAATTTGTATGTATCAATTAAGTTCGTTTTTCCTCGATTCGACTCGAATTTGATTTCCGGTTTAACGTTTCAACTTAACTTGTTTTTGGTAAAATCTCTTTTTGGTATTTTGAACTAAAAATCTATTTAAAAACTATTTAATCTAATAAAAAATTAAACTAATTTAAATGACAACTAATCTATATAAACTAATTTTGAAAACGAAATTTAACTTTCAATAAAACTTTTAAAATTAAATGAAAACTTAATAAAACTAATTTTTAAAACTAAATTTGAAAACTTAAAATAAATCTATTTAATTAAAAGTAATTTTAAAGCTAATTTAAAGTAAAACTATTTTAAATAAAGTAAATAAAATGAAAACATATTAAAAGTTATAAAAGTAAATGAAAATATTTTGAAAATAAAAGTAAATTAAAACTACTTTAAAATTTAAAGAAAATAAAATATTATTTTTGTCTTTTTGTTTTTTTATAAAAACTGAATTAATTTGAAAACTATTAATAAAACTTTAAACTAAATAAAATTAAAACTTTTATTAAACTTAAATAAGTAACTGACCCAAATTAATTAACCTATATTAATTTAACTAAAGAGAGTAAAACACAAAAGAGGTGCTAGTCTACTGGTTGGGGTGTTGGGCTTGTATGCGAGAGGTCCTGGGTTCGAGACCCAGGACAGACGAAATTTTGTTATATATTTATTTTTAAGCTTTTTAAACTTTTTGGAACTTTTGATGCTCAGATATCCAACCAAACAACTCAACAGCAAAAATCAAAAATAAGGAGACAGACATACGCTTAAAACTGATATTCCTAAATCAAATAACAATAAACAGTAAAAGCTGAAGCAAATAAGCTGAAAACAAATACAACCAAATAAGCAGGACACAAATAAGCTAGTAAAAACTGAATAATATAAATAAGCAATTACCAAAAATCAGATAATCAACGCACCAAAAGCTATCGATACTCTAAACCAAATAAGCTATAATCTAACACTAAAACCAAACTAACAATTGAAACCTAAAAGCTGAAATATCAATAAGCATAGCAATAAATGTAAACCGAATCTAATAAGCTATCTAAACAAATCGAACAGGCACTTATTATAAAACTAATAATCTATCTAATAAGCAGAAGGCATCTAAATAAGCAGATATTCTTACCCAAATAAGCTATATAAACTAATAAGCTAAATCAAATAAGCTGAAACAAATAAGCTAAAAGCTGAATAAGCAAATCAATCACTAAGCAGGATCCAACAAACTTAATAAGCAATAAGCAAACCACATTAAGCAAGAAAAACGAAAAGAAATCTAAACAGTTTAATAGCTAAAACCAACTAAGCAAACTAAAACAAACTCCATTCAGATTTAAGATAAAACTAAATAACCATAAATAAATAAAAACAGATACAAAACTTAACAAAAACTGAATGAGCAGATATTTCAAAAAATTAACACAACCCTAAAGCAGATCCTATAACTATTAAACTAAAGCTGAAATTAACAAGAAAATTAAAACAGAAAGAACACCTCGAGATGATTCCATTGCGAAGAAGTGACGCGCTGAGCGTACTTATCGAAAGCAGACTCGAACCCCCACCGAACATCATCTTCGAACATCATCATCACCATCTAATCGAACAACAGTAGCCTCGAACAGATGAACCTTGGCTCGAACACAAGCCTCGATCCAGTTTTATATTTTTATTATTTTTTATTTTTTTTTATATTCCTCGAATAAACAAAAACATGAACAGTAATAATAATAATAATTCGAAACAGTAAAAAAAAACAGATTAAAGATTGACAGAATTTAAATGCAACAAAAATAATTAATCAAACTATTTTTCATTAATCTTCAAAAAAAATACAATACTGAAAATTAAAATTAAATACAATAAACCTATCACTAATTTTCGAAAATTAAATACTAATTTTAACCTACTCCTAATTTAATTTAAAAACTGGGAATTAAAGAAAAGCTCGAATGATTCCTTTACACAATGATTTTGGGGGTTATATAGGTAAACCCTAATCTTGGTGACCACGCCTTCAAATCTTGGCCGCATAATCCATCACTCTCTTTCTTCTCTTCAAATCAACGACTGAGATTGAATTTTGCCACGGATTGCCACGTTGGAGGGAATATGAGGACCACGGGGTGGATGTGCGAAAAAAATGGGGGATTTAATTGTTTTGGTGTGAATTAATCTTCTGTGTAAAAACCCCCAAAATTTTATGGTAAAATGTGATGGTAAAATTAATTAGGGTTTGAGGGAATAAATGGTGGCTGCTGCGTATTTTGGGGAGAAAGAAAGTGGGGAGTCTTTTTTTTTTCTTTATCTTGTTTGTAACGTAAATGAGTGGGGTGGGTGAAAGGATAAAATAAATGTGTGAGTGGGGAGTGCGTGTGATGGTTTGTGTGGGATAAGGGTAAAACGGTTGGGTGACAAAATACGTGGGGTGATTTGTTTGTGTGAGGTTTGACTTTGACTAAGCAATATATAACTCTCCATCCGTTTTGTGTTATTTAGCAAAAATGGGTTAAATTCTTTTGCTTCATTTATAAGCCATGGGCTTGAAAAGGGTCCAAAACAATTCATCCGTATCAATTTATGGACTTCTTGGGCTTGTGATCCGAAATTGGGCTTGGACCTCTTTTTAAAATACTACCATCCGTCTATTTTATTATGGTTTTGGGCCTATTGGGCTTTGATCAAACAAATAACTTCTTAAGTCCATAAATGGGCTTAAAGGCCCAATATCCATATGTGGGACCCACTTGGCCCGTTTTCTTGATAAATAATGAAATCCACTAAAGTCGAGCTCGATTCTGATTTTCTTGATCATCTCTTCAAAATTAAGTCGTCTTTGTCGGTTTTCACGATCTTCGGCACACTTTAGGTCTTTTGATCTTGTCTTTGACTTTTTCTTGACTTTTCTTCGACATTTGACCATAAAATCCCGTGTTTTCTCTTCTTTTGATCATTTGTACCTATTTTAACACAAAACCACGCGTAATTCCGAATTTTACGATATAAAACACATGATTAGGTCTTGTTTTCCCTTGATTTTAGTGGCAAAAGGATAAGTGTTTACACACTTATTAAATCCCCTACACTTGACCATTGCAATGACCCCATGCAATGCATAGTTATAAAGCATAAGTTACATTTTTCTCATAATCAATCCATCTCGGCCTTTATAATTATTACCACTACTACTATGACGAAAAGATAAAAACTTAAAAGGAAACAAAAATTAAATGATTATTTTATGTAACTTGGAAATTATTAGATGGAAGAAACTCGTAAAGAAATCTAAGACTTAGATTAGGGCTTAGGTGTCATGAATATAAATCACCCTCAACTTTCACGTTCCCCATACCAAGCTCAAAAACGAGATCATTGTTATTATAAGTTGGCACAACTAACACTTGCTTATGTGGTTTAGTTAATCACTTAGACTCCCTTATTCCTACGGTGTATCTCTTGTATTTCATTTTGTCTTGAATGATCACGAGGATGCATTTTTGACTTATTTCGATAATTATTAAGGCCGAAAATAAAGTGGGACGATTTAATCAATAGTTAGCTAAAGGACAAAATCTTTTAAAACTGCTTCTCAAAACCTCAAAAAGTTCATATCTTGGCATAAGTCGTTTCACGATTTGAGACCTTTCTCGGACTGATATTTGGCTTGTACTTCAAACTTCAAATCTTGAGAGACGATCTTGAAATTATGGTCTTCTCTTCATTTTGGTATACATCTTCATAAGGAGTGAAAGATGCTTCAAACGTTGACCACTACTTCTTCATTTATCCTCTTCTTTATTTAGGATTTTGATATACAACGATCCGCCTCCTTTTCGGACTTGGACCTATTTATCCTCATACCTTGTTAGGGTCTTTTTGGATAGACTTCTCCATGATCTTTAGGGGAGTAATTGCTTCTCGTCATGTGTCTTGATCCATCATATTGATTTGGATTAATGATCTTCACGTCATCTTTGGATCTTTAGCAAAAAAAATGAATCCTCATGCCTTGTGAGGGCCTTTTTGGACTCGGGTATCCTCATGCCTTGTTAGGGCCTTTTTGGATAAGCCAATATTCGCGTCCCGCTTCAATAAGTTATGCCTTGGCTATGAACTCTAATTAATACCGAGCAACTTTTAAACGATCTTGTGCTAGAAGCTAAGTAATCTTTTAAATCGTACAACCTTATTTATTGCAAATATATTTATTAACAAGTGATGGGAGAAAAAGCTCATAACTAACTCACATAAGTTAATGAAAGAATACCGAACTTATAATTAACTCTATCATCTCTCGTTCTCCACAATTTAAAATCTCAAGGAATGAGACTCGTGGATGCTTAGCCTAATAAACCAATTAAGGTCCATATGGTTAAGGATACTAGCTAGAGTAAACTTGGATAAGTAAACTCGGGTTGAGTCAAAATATTCACGACGGGCCTAATATATCAAAGATATCAAAACTTGTTAAAACCATTTTATTTATTTATTTATTCTTGACTTTATTCTTAAAATAGAAAATATAAATATGATGCGATGACAAAAAGAAAATAAATGAAAAATACTACAAGGACAAAATAGATCAAAAATATGAAAAACGTTGAAAATTTTTTAAATTTTCCGGTAAAATAGGGTCAAATTCATGGAAAAGGCCACTAAAATTTCGATAGAAATCCCCCCTACACTTAATATAAACATTGTCCTCAATGTTTAAGCATGTGGGCGAATAAACTCCCCTACACTTAGGACATTGAGTACGTTGTTTAAAATCGAGCTAAGGAAGGGACAACTAAAGTGATTATATTTATTTATATACAAGATTGAATCACAATAGAAAAAACTTATCGAAGGAACCGGGTACACGGGTAACACGGGAACACGGGTCACGTCAAAAGTACCAAAAGTGGATCATCAAAGCACATGTACCTACACAATCACAACACATAAAACAAACAACCTACACGGCTCCCCCTACACTTATTGGTGAAAATATATAAAAGATAGATAATCGGGTTGCCTCCCGAGAAGCGCTTTTTTTTGTTAACCGAGTCACGAGCCTGACTCGACCCCGAATTAAATGGTCCATGGGGAAGCCTCGAATGTGATACCGGGATCAAAGATCTTGTCCTCGGTCCCGGATGAACATAATAAATGAGAGGCAGGAGGATAAGTCATAGAAGGTAAAAAGGTCCGCTCAACATACGAAAAGTATGTGAGGTCGTGATCCATGGGAGGTGGGATGGGTAAAGGAGACAAATTGTCATCCCCTAAAGACAATGGATGGTCACTATTCGGCAAAGCCGTAAAGGTGTCAATAATAGATTGGTCAATGTCACCTCCCGGGTCAAAGTAATCATCCTCATGAACGTGAATCTCTTCGATTTCTTCATCATAGATAGGCTCGTCAAACAAAGGTTTGTCGTTCCCCTCATTGAGGATTTTAGAAATTCTCTCGAAGAGATCACGATCAAGTACGAAACCATCATTCATTTGTGGGATTTGTTGATAAGTTAAATCCTCACGAATGTGGTAAACGTAATTCTCATTAGAGGAGTGTTTATTAGGTAACTCCTCTAGAAATGGATGTGTGGTCATGTGAGTTGGTTCGTCATTATTATTAAAAATAAGACGTTCCAACTCATCAAGTTCGGCCTCGAGATTGGAAAAATCGACCTCACTTGTAGGTGGAAGTGGAGGTAAAAGAGCTAGCTCTCGGTCGATAATTTCCTTAATCTCGGGCTCGAAGACGAAATCATCATACTCACCACATATAGAACTCTTATTGGAAGAATCAATTATCGCATTTGGATTTGTGAGTATGTGATCATGGACTAGCGGAACGACCGTGTCCGTAAGCTCAGCAAAAATCGACACATCACAAGCTTCATCAAAGAATTTGTCGAGCCCAAAATCATTAATCTTACTCGATGTATCAAAATCCTTAGATGCATTTGGGATATTAAGAGAAGGAATTACAATTGCACTAGGACATTGAGCACAAATATCACTCCAAGAAATAGTAGTCTCATCGTCATCATAATAGTAAGAACGCACAAGAGGAGGAGTAGAAACACTAAGAGTAGATACTTGCTCTTGTTGTCTTTCATCATGCAAGCTAATTTCGATTTGTTTTAAGCGTTCTAAAATTTCATCCAAACTAGTGCTTTGTTCCCTAAAAGAAGGTTGATGAACGACGGAGTTTTGTGGGGGTTCAAAATTTTGAAAACCGGAATTATAGCACGGATGTGGCTCATAATTCATCGGTTGACAATAAGAAGTATCGTGAGGGCCCCCACAATGATTGCAACACGGGTATTGAGAAAAACCCGGTGCATATTGAGGATAGGGATTGTCATAGACGGGAGGAGGGGAGAAATTTGTGTAAGAGGAGAAGTACGAATTTCTAGATTTGCACAATGGACAAAATCCAAATTGTGTATCGTCGATATCGGAACCACACTTCGCACAAGTACACCATGGACATATTGGAAAACCGAGCCATGGTCTCCCACACCGAACACAAGACAAATCCATGAAGAATTATAAATAAGAGGGGTTGATAAAAGAATTAAACACAAAAGAGGATAAAGAAGAATATTTTTGTATTTTTAAGGAAAATATATATACACACGAAAAATCGAAAGAAATTGAACTAAAAATTAACACTAATACGTAATATTTTTGGTGTAATACTTTTAGGAAAAAGTATTACTTTTGGATTTTTTTTAATTTTTTTTGGTGCAATTCTTAGGAAAGAAATTGCTTTTGTGATTTTTTAATTTTTTTGTATTTTTAAGTTTTTGATTTTTTTGTATTTTTGATTTTGTTGCAAGAAACGTAACGTTCAAAATCGAACGGATCCCAAAATCCAAACGTCTTCACGAAAAATCGTCAATCGTACGAGCGAAGCGGCAGCGGCGCCATTTTGAAACTTAGAAATTTGTATGTATCAATTAAGTTCGTTTTTCCTCGATTCGACTCGAATTTGATTTCCGGTTTAACGTTTCAACTTAACTTGTTTTTGGTAAAATCTCTTTTTGGTATTTTGAAATAAAAATCTATTTAAAAACTATTTAATCTAATTAAAAATTAAACTAATTTAAATGACAACTAATCTATATAAACTAATTTTGAAAACGAAATTTAACTTTCAATAAAACTTTTAAAATTAAATGAAAACTTAATAAAACTAATTTTTAAAACTAAATTTGAAAACTTAAAATAAATCTATTTAATTAAAAGTAATTTTAAAGCTAATTTAAAGTAAAACTATTTTAAATAAAGTAAATAAAATGAAAACAAATTAAAAGTTATAAAAGTAAATGAAAATATTTTGAAAATAAAAGTAAATTAACACTACTTTAAAATTTAAAGAAAATAAAATATTATTTTTGTCTTTTTGTATTTTTTATAAAAACAGAATTAATTTGAAAACTATTAATAAAACTTTAAACTAAATAAAATTAAAACTTTTATTAAACTTAAATAAGTAACTGTCCCAAATTAATTAACCTATATTAATTTAACTAAAGAGAGTAAAACACAAAAGAGGTGCTAGTCTACTGGTTGGGGTGTTCGGCTTGTATGCGAGAGGTCCTGGGTTCGAGACCCAGGACAGACGAAATTTTGTTATATATTTATTTTTAAGCTTTTTAAACTTTTTGGAACTTTTAATGCTCAGATATCCAACCAAACAACTCAACAGCAAAAATCAAAAATAAGGAGACAGACATACGCTTAAAACTGATATTCCTAAATCAAATAACAATAAACAGTAAAAGCTGAAGCTGAAGCAAATAAGCTGAAAACAAATACAACCAAATAAGCAGGACACAAATAAGCTAGTAAAAACTGAATAATATAAATAAGCAATTACCAAAAATCAGATAATCAACGCACCAAAAGCTATCGATACTCTAAACCAAATAAGCTATAATCTAACACTAAAACCAAACTAACAATTGAAACCTAAAAGCTGAAATATCAATAAGCATAGCAATAAATGTAAACCGAATCTAATAAGCTATCTAAACAAATCGAACAGGCACTTATTATAAAACTAATAATCTATCTAATAAGCAGAAGGCATCTAAATAAGCAGATATTCTTACCCAAATAAGCTATATAAACTAATAAGCTAAATCAAATAAGCTGAAACAAATAAGCTAAAAGCTGAATAAGAAAATCTATCACTAAGCAGGATCCAACAAACTTAATAAGCAATAAGCAAACCACATTAAGCAAGAAAAACGAAAAGAAATCTAAACAGTTTAATAGCTAAAACCAACTAAGCAAACTAAAACAAACTCCATTCAGATTTAAGATAAAACTAAATAACCATAAATAAATAAAAACAGATACAAAACTTAACAAAAACTGAATGAGCAGATATTTCAAAAAATTAACACAACCCTAAAGCAGGTCCTATAACTATTAAACTAAAGCTGAAATTAACAAGAAAATTAAAACAGAAAGAACACCTCAAGATGATTCTATTGCGAAGAAGTGACGCACTGAGCGTACTTATCGAAAGCAGACTCGAACCCCCACCGAACATCATCTTCGAACATCATCATCACCATCTAATCGAACAACAGTAGCCTCGAACAGATGAACCTTGGCTCGAACACAAGCCTCGATCCAGTTTTATATTTTTATTATTATTTTTTTTTTATATTCCTCGAATAAACAAAAACATGAACAGTAATAATAATAATAATTCAAAACAGTAAAAAAAACAGATTAAAGATTGACAGAATTTAAATGCAACGAAAATAGTTAATCAAACTATTTTTCATTAATCTTCAAAAAAAATACAATACTGAAAATTAAAATTAAATACAATAAACCTATCACTAATTTTCGAAAATTAAATACTAATTTTAACCTACTCCTAATTTAATTTAAAGACTGGGAATTAAAGAAAAGCTCGAATGATTCCTTTACACAATGATTTTGGGGGTTATATAGGTAAACCCTAATCTTGGTGCCCACGCCTTCAAATCTTGGCCGCATAATCCATCACTCTCTTTCTTCTCTTCAAATCAACGACTGAGATTGAATTTTGCCACGGATTGCCACGTTGGAGGGAATGTGAGGACCACGGGGTGGATGTGCGAAAAAAAATGGGGGATTTAATTGTTTTGGTGTGAATTAATCTTCTGTGTAAAAACCCCCAAAATTTTATGGTAAAATGTGATGGTAAAATTAATTAGGGTTTGAGGGAATAAATGGTGGCTGCTGCGTATTTTGGGGAGAAAGAAAGTGGGGAGTCTTTTTTTTTTCTTTATCTTGTTTGTAACGTAAATGAGTGGGGTGGGGTGAAAGGATAAAATAAATGTGTGACTGGGGAGTGCGTGTGATGGTTTGTGTGGGATAAGGGTAAAACGGTTAGGTGACAAAATACGTTGGGTGATTTGTTTGTGTGAGGTTTGACTTTGACTAAGCAATATATAACTATCCATCCGTTTTGTGTTATTTAGCAAAAATGGGTTAAATTCTTTTGCTTCATTTATAAGCCATGGGCTTGAAAAGGGTCCAAAACAATTCATCCGTATCAATTTATGGACTTCTTGGGCTTGTGATCCGAAATTGGGCTTGGACCTCTTTTTAAAATACTACCATCCGTCTATTTAATTATGGTTTTGGGCCTATTGGGCTTTGATCAAACAAATAACTTCTTAAGTCCATAAATGGGCTTAAAGGCCCAATATCCATATGTGGGACCCACTTGGCCCGTTTTCTTGATAAATAATGAAATCCGCTAAAGTCGAGCTCGATTCCGATTTTCTTGATCATCTCTTCAAAATTAAGTCGGCTTTGTCGGTTTTCGCGATCTTCGGCACACTTTAGGTCTTTTGATCTTGTCTTTGACTTTTTCTTGACTTTTCTTCGACATTTGACCATAAAATCCCGTGTTTTCTCTTCTTTTGATCATTTGTACCTATTTTAACACAAAAACACAAAACCACGCGTAATTCCGACTTTTACGATATAAAACACATGATTAGGTCTTGTTTTCCCTTGATTTTAGTGGCAAAAGGATAAGTGTTTACACACTTATTAGTAGCACACACCAAGTTGTTTGCGACCGATGTACGAAGAGCCCACCGGAAGCGGTATGCTTGCTCTTCGGGAGTACCTGCTGCTGCGCCAAGAAAACCAGCCAAATGAAGAAAGCGTTGCATGAAATCGTTGTTGTTCTCCCCAGATCTCTGTCTGATTCCATGGTATTCCCTCTTCAGCTTGTCTTGCTCAACCTTGGGAAAGAACTGTCCTAGCACTAAATCCCTGAACTGAGCCCAAGTCAAAACAGCCACCCAATTATCATTCTTCCTCAAACTGCTTCAGTGCTTCCACCATGATAGCACATCACCTTCGAACCTGTAACAGGCCAACCTCGACTTGAAGACGGGGTCACAGCCCATTGCATCGAAGATCTTCTCTATGTGAGCCAACCAGCTTTCAGCTTCGCTGGGGATATCCGTTTTCTCGAAGGATCAAGGGTGTAGCTTATTGAATCTCTCCATCCATGTGACCAATGTTGCTGGAGGAGGAGGAGGAGGAGGAGGTACTGGGTGTTGTTGTTGATTGTTGACAGCCTGCACCTCAGCCCTGATTTCGTTCCTCAGCTGAGGAAGCATATCTTGCATCACAGCTTGGACTACTGCATTGAGTTGTTCTTGCTCGCGTGTGAGAACCATCTGACAGTATGACATAAAAATACATGATTAAACTGATCAAAACATAGAATATATACATGAAAAAAAATTATACCAATAAATCATGAGAAAAATTTTATACAGGAAAACTAGTACATGAATGCATGATGCAGTTTTATGAAAAAATTTATATGCGCGAGAGTGAACGCCTATGGTCAGTTCACTCAAAACAAAAGACATGGCGAGGGGACACCAATGGGTCGGTCCCAAAGATAAAAGTTTCGATAAAACACATGCGACTAAATAGGGCCAGTCCTGTACCAACCATTACTTAGTCATAAACCTGCGAGAATGACATATAAATGAATGCATGAAAACAATGAATGCATGAAAACCGACTGTCAGTTCTAGGAAGACTATAGTGACTACCCATTACTCACATGTTGTGTTTTGAGAGCCTACAGGTCGAAGCCTTGGCTCTGATACCATAATTGTAACACCCTATTTTGGTAAATGGAATGTCACGCGTGATTATGGCGTGTCATCAAAGCATACAAGGATAAATGTCTTAAACATTACATGACCATAAAGGAAATACCAGAAACAAACATCGGTACCCCAAAGTAAAAGCTCATCACACACAAACATAAGTACTGTAAACGAAAAGGACTAAACAATGTCCATGGAAATGAGTAGCAAAATGTATGAATAAATGCATAAAGTAATGAAGGCTAGAAAGCTTCCAATCCATATGCACGTACGCTTAAAGTTTACGAGCGTCCCTGAGTACCTGCCGTTTTAGGAACATGAAAGGAAAACGGCTGACCATAACGCTCAGTGCACGGATATACAAGCATAGCATGAATAATATAAGCATATACAACATATAGCAGCGGAATTAATTAAGTCCTAGAAAACCTGGTATAACTTAGTATAACTGGTTTTATAGTTTGAAAAGCCTTATGTTTATCTTATAAAAACTGTTTAACATGTTTACCATTAGCCAATATAGGTCATGAAATATCAACGTGCATGAATACTTGGAGGGGTGACCTCATCATGCAATTAGAGGGGCTGCCTCTAATTAATATAAGTTTGGGTATGAGGGATCAGCTCCTTGTGAAGGATGCAAGGCACACACCATATTCACCTGAATAATCTGTAAGAAGAACATGTAATCTAGGATGCACCCATACGCCCCACATGATAACATAATAATATGGCCAAAAGCTGAAAGGGACGCCTCGAGCTATCACTCCGTCGTGGTAAAGTTATAACACTAGTGCCTCTAGTGTTATGGTTATGGTACCTCCATAACTAGGTGAAACTGGTCATGCATGTATATGGCTTAGGCATTTAATTAAACATAAGCAAATCAAAACATATAAAACATATACTGGGAAAACAGTTGGCTGCATACGGGGAAATCCTAATAAGGAAAGAATGTCCATACTGAAAGGACAGAGAATCCGTACCTTATGTCCAGTGAACGAAGAAGACGGAACGGAAGAAAGTCCTACTTCGATCTCACTAATGCTACATAAATAGTATACGTGTATAAGTGTTCTAATTACTGAGTACGTATCGGGTTTTATATCATGTCTTAGCTTGTTTTATATGTTCATGTCTTGTTTTACTGATTTTAACGTTATGTTGTGTTTATCATGTATTCTGTATATTTTGCTTAAGTATTACTTGTATTTCTTGTATTATTATACTTGTTGTGTAATAATAAGTAACTTTCTAAAAAAAGCAGGTTTCCTAAAATAGAAAGTTTCCAAAAATAGAAAGTTGACAAAAAAAGAAAGTTTCCAAAAAATAGAAAGTTTCCAAAAATAGAATAGCTACCTAAAATAAATAAGTTTCTAAAAATAGAAAGTTTCCATAAATAGAATAGCTGCCTAAAATAAATAAGTTTCTAAAAATAGAAAGTTTCCATATTTAGAAATAAGCTGGATTAGTAAGCTAACAAAATAAGCTTAAGTTTTACTGATTAATATTCTAAGTCATGTGATTAATCGTATAGTTTATTAATTAATACATGTAAATTAAATAAACTATATGTTATAAGATTTAATTAAATATAGCATGACTTAATTAAATTAAAGTGCATAAAATACTTAGGTTAATACATGTATTAATATTTATTATTAATATAACCTAAGTCATGGAAATTAATTAATTATATGTCATGTTTTAATAATTAATTAATTACTTTAGTCTAAATTAAATAATAAAATACTTAGGTTAAATCATGTATTATTAATAATAATAATAAACCTAAGTCAGTTATGTTTTAATTAAATTAATTATATAACATGTTAAATTAATTTAATTAATCTTGTAAATAAATAAACTTGTAAAAATTATTAAACTTGTAAAATAAAATAATAAACCGAACCATGTATTATTTTATTAAAACATGTCGTGAACCGGACCGTGTTTACCCTTGAACCAGACCAAACAAACACCCCCTTAACAGTGGCGAACCGACTTGGTCGGTAGCTACTGTTTGTGTGATCTAGCCACCGGCTTGGGCCGGTGGTGTTTGTTTGTTTATGCCGAGTCCCTTGTCCCTTGCGGCCGAGAGACACAACCCACACCGAGACCATGGGGTCTCGGTTGGTGGTGATGATACAACCACCTAGAGCTTCGGTCTCGGTTCCTTGCGTCGGCCAAACCAAACCACCCAAAAACCACCATGTTTATTTACCCCATGATTAGATCTACATGTTTTTAATCTTGTTATTTAATTATCATGATTTCATGTGTTCTAGATCTAATAAAAGAATAAAAAGAAAAAGGTTTAAGGATTACCGATGCGTGAAATAAAAAGAGAACGATAACACGAACGATTCCACTTGAATTGGATCACCAAAAATCAACAAACACCTCTCCTTGGTGTGTTTCTACCCGGCGGCCAAAAGGGAAAGAAAAGGAGGCTAGGGTTTTGTTCTTTTAGAAAACTCTGTAAATGAAAACATGTTTTTCCCTTTATTCTATTTAGTTAAAAATAAAAGTGGGCTTGGCCCCTTTTCTTTGTTCTTGCCGCGGGTAAGTTGGGCCCACAAGGGGAAACCCATCATTTTCCGTGTTCTAAATATTTACGTGTTCTCGTGGTCGTGTTTACGTGATTTATTTATTAATTGTTCGTGTTATAATATATATTTATACGTGATCGTAATAATAATTACGTAAATACATGATAATATGCTCGTGATTATTTACGTTCATGTTTTCATGTTTGTGATTATAATTATTGTTGGTAATAATTATCCTGTATTAATATACTTAAATACTTATCGTGTAATAACACGTACGTAATACTTGTAATTACTATTCGTGAAACATAAACGTGCTATAAAAGGAAAGTTTTAATCATGTACGTACGATTATAAGTGTACTATTCATGGCAAAAAAATGCGGGTTTTACAGGCTAAGTCTAAAAATGCTTCAATCAAAAAATTCGTGATTTCGCAATGTTCATGTTATTCAATTCCGCAATGTTCAATTCAATGATTCCGTAATCTTAACTCAATGATTCCGCAATATGAATAATTCCGCAATGTTCGATAGAATATTCAATTCCTCAATATGAATAATTCCGCAATGTTGGAATGAATATTCAGTTCCGCAATATGAATAATTCCGCAATGTTGGAAAGAATATTCAATTCCGCAATATGAATAATTCCGCAATGTTGGAATGATTATTCAATTCCGCAATATGAATAATTCTGCAATGTTGGAAAGAATATTCAATTGCGCAATATGAATAATTCCGCAATGTTGGAATGAATATTCAATTCCGCAATATGAATAATTCCGCAATGTTGGAAAGAATATTCAATTCCGCAAGATGAATAATTTCGCAATGTTGGAATGAATATTCAGTTCCGCAATATGAATAATTCCACAATATCCAAAAGATATGATTTCACAATGTCAAAAATCAAATGATTTCGCAATATCAAAGGATATGATTTCGCAATATCAAAAGATATGATTTCGCAATGTCAACGGATATGATTTCGCAATAATTTCAAATATTGCGAAATTATTCCGAAAAGTATGGATCTCGGATGTACTTGTTGAAATTCGAGATTTCAAGCCAAAAAGGAAGCCAAACACCCAAAAATTTTACGTTTTTGACCAAACCAAATAACACAAATCACTTTCACAATGTAGAGGATATTGGGAAAGATTTAGAGGCGAAAAACACGAATTTTTTTTTTTGAAAACGTGAGAGATTGAGCAAAGAAAACTCACGAAATCAATCAAAACACCAAAACCAATCACGAATCTACTCCATGGTGATTGATACCAATTGTTGTCCCTAATTATATGATAGATCTAAGAAATAAGATGGAAAATAGATGAAGTTCTAGAGAGGGAAAGTAGAGAGAGAAAAGAGAGAGAATTGTTGGAAACTTGGGGAATGTTAGATTAAGAGAGAGAGAGAGAGAGAGAGAGAGAGAGTGAAAGTTACAAATAAATCCACCAACCCTCCTAACATGCTAGGAGGGGATTTTATATAGTCCACCCACATGCGGGTTTTCATGGGCTATACAGGTTGGGTCGGGCTTGAATAAATGCTTAGTACCTTCAAAGAGGCCTTTTAAGCTAGCCATCAAGCCCGTGTTGTCACGACTATTCTACTACCTATTACAACATTCTAATAAACGATACATAATAAATATATGACATTATGACCGATCATTCTTGTTTGACTCAATATTTTGAGGCTAACAGTTGGGTTTACGATTTAAAGTGCCATCGCTCCTCAAACGTTTATAGAATGGCTTCTGAGTATGATGGCCTGAACAATGATGTGATATTATCACTAAACTATAAAACTTGGGCAAATATCACAAAGAAATACTTAAAACTTTGAATTAAATATCAAAAGACTTGATACTATACAAAATGTGTTAAACCAGGTTTGTGTGAGATCAAGTTGTTGTTTATGAGACCAAGTTGTGGTTTGTGTGATCAAGCTGTTTATCTATGAATGATATATAGCTCAGACTTTATGGACCCCAAGTGAGTTTATAGCCTCACTTTTGAAAGTTTATAAATGATTTAAAAACCCGTGAGGGGATATATGCTAAAACTGGAATACAAGTGCTTTTGTATGTTAATTGGTATGATTACCGACACTATGTTTACTACTGCCATTAAGTCCCTTTTTAATTGTGAACCGCTAATCATTTCTAGAAAATGAGCGCTAATATTGTGAATAGTACTACTTGGGGGTTGACATCCCCTATCTAGGCAAGTCGCGCTTGCCAACAGCTGAAGGTTCCTACCTTGGCTAAACAGATACACTTTATTTTGCAAAACTAAGGTTAGTTGGCAGACTAACTTCTTATAAGGGGCAGTTTGTTGATTATGATATTGTCCAGCAGTGGGGTCATGAGCATAGTGCAGTATGATAACTATTTTATGTGGGTGTATAACAATGTAGCCCATGGGATATACTTGTATTCAAAATATGTTTAACCCTATGAATTCACTCAACCTTTGTGTTGACTATTAGCATATATTTTAGATAAATAGTGACTGATAATATGAAGCAGCACAAGGATGGCATGAAGAGGCAGAAGACTGAAATTATTCTAGATTTTGGGAAATTCATATTGTAACACTATCCTTTTTAAATGATATACAAAGAAAGTTGATTTTGTCACTCTTTTGAGTTGTTTTCTATTATTATGACTCGTGTTCTACGAAGTCATACCTCATATCAATGTTTTGTTACGTTAAGGTAAAATGAGGGTGTTACAGATTGGTACTCAGAGCCATAGTGATAAAGAACAAGAATTAAAATCTTGACTATAACTACTTTTAAAACAATTTCAAGAAAGTCCTCGTGTGCCAAAGCTAGTGCTGCTACAAGAATGATGTAAATGACTGTACTGATATTCTCTAGAATTACGTGTAAGTTTATGCCTATTTGATATTTCATGTTTAGAGATAAATGATATTATGTTTAAGTGTACATAATATACAATAAATAAGTTAGGATTTATCAACGTCTCTAGAATTAGGTATTCCTATCTTCCTCGTATTATCATCTTATCAGATTCTCAAGAAGAGTGTTCTACAAGTATTCTTGACGATTTCCCGAAGTATATTTCTAATCTTCTGATGGATAATCCTTATGATACATATAAGGAAGAGATTCCTCCCGAGCGTATTGAATATCTTGAAGATAAAGTTGAAGGAATTCAGAAAGGCCGAAGAATTATACAACAAGATTTTGAGAAGTTAGAAGGAGATTTTGAAGAATCTAAAGACAAGTTGCAGAGAAGACAGATGATACACGATGAAGAGATTGTTCAAGCTTGATTGAAGATTTCTACTGTTGAGTTAGTCATTGAGCACATTCAAATTAGACATCAAGCCAACATACGAAGTCTTTTTGATGCCATCAAAGAACTCAAGAAGGAGAGGTGAAGACATTAGACTGGAAGTTGTAAAGTATTTTCAACTTTATGTCTTTGCTTTTATGTTAACAGAGAAGCTTTTCTTGTAAGTATAAACAAGACAAGTTGTTAGTAAATAAAAGTCTTGTTTTCTCATCTTGTCGTTTCATATTTTTCTGAGAATTAAGAAACCCCTGTTTCTTGATATTCTCACAAATGATTATGAATTAAATTGCGTTAATTCAAGAAGAAAGCATATACTTGATAAAGTATATGTTTTGGATTCCGTTGTCTTTAATGATAATATAAATTATCAGTTTAATATAACCCGCAATTTTGAAGAAAGACTTAAGAAGACGTTGGGTATGCTTGGCTATTATATAAGATAAGTTGTTGCATATCATGGTTATTTATGTTACGATTATGTATGAGTCATATCTTTATAAATCTGTTGTAAACTTTGGAACTATGTATCATAGTTGGATTTATTTTCCTCAGATATGAATGATAATCAACATAATAAGTTTCCTATATACCAAATAAACCCAAAAGATATACCTTGTGTTTGATAAGCATTTATATGTATCCATATACATATGTGATAAATGATTTCTGATATAAGTATATCTTGACCATGAAGATGTTAGACGAATAAGAGACGAAAATGTGGCTGCAATCCTGCAATTAAAAATTGTCAATGAGAAGTAATATTCAAGAGACAATTCTATGGTTGGTTAGTTTTTATCCAAGGAAGAAAAGATGCTATTAGTATCACCCGTTGGATTGAAGAATCCAAATTAATCAGTTTTCTCTCGTAGTAATCGTATTTGGAATTGAGAAATGACGCTTGCTATAAGTGAGATAGCACTTCATCAGTTATCTTGGTAGATTATTTATACTCAACCTATTGAGAAAAAAGAAGTCCGTGAGGTCGCTTGGTTGAATCTCAATTATCAATTATAAAGATAATCGAGAAGGTGAAAGTAGAAATCCGCCATCTAGTGATAAAAGGAAATAACCTCAAGACATCCACGAGGAGATTTCAAGAGTTAGTAGAACTATATTTTATTCCATAGAATGATGAGGGTTTTTGTCCTGGAATTTCATCAGAAAATTCTATCAGAAAACTTCATCAGGGAATTTTATCAGAAGATTTTATTAGGGAATTTTATTAGAATATTTTATTAGAGAATTTTATCAAAGATTTTGAAGAAATATTACCACTTCTATTACCACTTCCAAAATCCTAATATATTGGAAGAAATAATTAACATATCCAAAAAGTTAATGAACAAGGTAATTAAGCACAATCCTGTGCAAAAATCAGAAAAAAAAAATCTTAAGCGTAAACTCGGTAGTGAACGAACATCCATAGATTCTAGTTAACCGGAACTTAGGATTATAAATCCAACCTACGGTAAAATGGAATTCTTCTTCTGTGAAGGAAATGCACTCTGCATCACACAGGACTTTGCACCATCTTGTGTTGGATTTTCAACAGAGTAGGTCGTTGGATTAGGAAATTTAAGGGTATAATGAATATGTCAAATGCTAGAATATTTTTCTATACTCGTATTATGTCAGAAATTTCTAAGTCAATGATTTACATTCTATTTATTTGATTGAATTAGGAAGCTTCTTCTGTCAAATGAATAAATTTAAATCACCAAATTTATAATTCTTCCTTGCAAAAAGTTGGACGCATCTTTATGTTAGTAAAAATTTGTAAATGGACTTAAAGAGATTCGATATAAGACTAGTGTAGACTTAATAAAAATGTTAGAATTCTAAGTGAGAAATTACATGTATTACTATATTAGAAAAGTACATCAATATTCGTCTTAGATTTAGAATTTGTAAATACTTGGAATGTGAAGTATTCCATTTAACTCGAGGAAACTTTGAAATCCTTATATTATGCTTTTAGTACTAGATCAATCTGAATTTCCTCCATGGAAATAAGAAAGAACAATGAGGATTTTGGTTACTTCAAGTAAACATGACATCATCTGGGTCATTATCGATTGTTTTACTAAAGTTGTGGGATTTATTAAAAAAATAATGATATGGAAACTCTAACGAGGTTATACCATAAATAATATGTCGACATGGAGAATCAATATCTATCACCTAAGACCGTGACGAGTGTTTCACATCTTAATCCTAAAAGTATCTACAAAATAACCGAGGGTAATATGTTATACTTAGTTAAAGATAAGTATACTAATGTATTAAGTGAAAGAACTATTCAAATACTAAACTAGATACTCCATGTATGTGTTATAAATTTTGGAAGGACACTTACCATTGGTAAAATTTCTTGTATGAAAAATAGTTATCATGCTAGAGTTAAAGCAATACTATTTGAAGCACTCTATGGAGAGAAGTGCCATTTGCGTATCTACTGGGCTAAAGTTGGAGATTTTCGACTTACAAGACCCAAAATAGTTCATGAAACTATTGGAAATATTATATTAGAATAGAGCTTCGTAGTACGTTGAGTAGTGATAGTTAAGTACCTGTTGGATTAAAATGGTGATTTATGAGAAATCTTTATCCTTTTCTCACAATAAATGAGAAACTACACCATATTAAACAATATCTATTCGAGAAGAATCTTTTCTCTAAATGCAATAATAAATTCAAGATTTTGAATTAAGTTGTGACATATTGTCTTGAGTTTCCCAAAGAACTCAGTAATAATCACAATTATTTTCGTATTCTAGAATCTAAGAAAGATTTATGTGATTAAATGGTATGTTTTGTATATTCCGTTTGGTGATGAATTAAATTCTTATGAGGTAATATTATGATTTTGATCGCTAAAATATGAATGATAGTTCATGTATACCCATTTTGATGATAATTCTGATGGAAGAGATTGATTTGAAACTAAATACCAACAATAGAGTTTTATTCTTGATATGTGAATAGAATTCTAAGAAAAAATCTAAGAACGCGAAAGCTATATTTGTCTTTGGTATGCTATGTTATCGTTATAATCTCGGGGCGAGATTTCTTTAAGGGAGAGAGGCTATGACAACCCATAAATTTCACATCTATGCTATGTGCTATGTTTACATGAATATGAAAATTTGGCTAGAAATTTTTGCTTTTTGTACCTTACTTGGTAGATGAACTGATTCTCACAACCTGAACTGCCATTACAACATATTCATGTATGTTGCCAACACAATGTATATCAATTCTAAGTTCTAAAAGTAATCTTATAAGAATATTGATAATGACATCTCAAATATAACTATAATGCCCTAAATTCCCTTAGAAACCCTAGAATCCTTATAAATGAGTTGTAAATTCAAGAATAATGAAGTATGAATACATAATACCTATGAATAAGTGATCAAGGATTATAAACAAGTTGTAAACTATCATTTGGAGGTATAATATTATCCAAGAATAGTAAGAACAAACTATACAAACCTAAGTACAAGTTAATGTACATAATAGTCTAAATCATCACCTAGAAATCTCTTGTAAACTAATAATTCAAGCAATGTAACTACATATTACCAAAGTATGAATATGAATCTCAAATTTATAAGTTATAAACTATCATATGAGAGAAACATTTGGTCATAAAATACTAAGTATAGGTACTCTAAAGCTAATTACAAGTATAAGACCTATTTACCAAGATTAGCATATAAAACTTATTTCAAATTGAATTGAAGTATAATCCTTTGAAAATATTTATAAAAATCAACTAGGTATCATATTAAGGTCATACATTTATCTCAATCTAAGTTAAAAATTATTAATGCACAAAGTACAAGTTATCAAAGCATAGGACCCTAAGCTCACTTAATTATCCCTAGAATATGATGAACATATACAGACCCTTAAACTAAGAATGTAGAATCCTTAGAAGTAATAAACACATCATATAAGACCTATAATAAGTGTTCATGATGATATAAATCCTAATTAGCCAAGATAGAAAGTCATTAGGATTAGTGACATAAAAACCCTTATAGTAAGAAAACTACTTAGAATCATCACCTATTCTTTTAGGACAAGTCTACAAACACTCATAGCATTTCATTAAGATTATAAAATTATGCTAAGACAATGTACAAGTACCATAAAGCACAAGGTACAAGATTTCAATGCATGACTTGTAAATTAGGTCAAAATAGGTAATTTCACCCTTTGGACATTTTTACTTGGAATAACTTAGTAAAACCAATGTATGGACTTCATGAACTCATTGAGGATAATGTAGGAAGTATAAATTGAGTTTCCATCAGTATCTAAAACAAGGATATTTACATTTACTAAGACTGAACCATAAATCATTAGAAACCCTAACTCACCTAAGTTTTCTTCCCATTTTCACCTCAAACCTTTGTTAAATTTCCAACCAAGGATCCAAACCTTATAAACACAATGTATATACCCTAATGAAACCCTAAGCATTCACTAATCACATTACTAAGTCCTTAATCACCAAAATTACAAAGTTACAAGTTACAAGCCCTAGTTTTTTATCCGCCTAGCTTTTTCCCTCCAAAAATGCATTTAAACTCTTTCCCTCCTAAATTTGAACATTGGATAAGATCATATAGATATTTTGGATATATTTTCCAATTAGTTGCATCACCTACTTGTATATGACACATACTTGTTTTTATCTAAAAATACCAAGACTTAATACGAGCCATATACTTAGATATTTTTTATCCTAGACCTAATTACTCATTCCTAGACTTGCATAGATCATTCCTAGCCTTCCTTAGTCACTACTCTCTGGTTCTTACACGTTTAGGGGCTTAACTTGGAGGCTAAGGGTTAGAAATAGTATAAATAGGAGTCTTTAGCTTCATTTTAGAATCATCCTTCCATTTCTTACCTAAACACACATACATTCTGTTATTACATGACCATAGAAGTCCTAAGAAGTCCCTAAGATCAGTATAAATATTTGGAAGAAGTTCTAGGAGTTCTTGAAGAGTTGTGAAGAAGATATAGTCCATATGCCCCTTTAGGAGCCGTTTGGGAGCTACCTAGGTAATCACTCTGTTAGGCATGCTTTGATCTTGTTATAATAATTCATTAGAGTTGTTATACTGTTAATAAGATATTATGAAGATAATCCAAAAGAATTTAGAGCAGTTGATCATTTAAAATGAAAGTTATAAGCTAAAGATGTCTTAAAACCCTAGTTTTGTATTTACATGAAATAATGAGCAAAAATCCATTTCAAAAGCTATAATTCTGTAGGAATATTTTTATTATGATTATAAATGTGTTTTGAAACTTTGTTTCAAGTTCCTAGATTATTTGGTACATTTTTGAGGTTGTTATGTGATTTTAAACAAGTATAGGGATTAAAACTGTCACTTTTGAAACTATTATCATTTTGGGCCAAAAGGGTCATTTTGTAAAAGTTAAAACTATAAGGATTAATATTGTGAAGTTTGAAACCCTAAGTTTTAGATTTGAAGGTTGAAATTGTAAATATTAAAACTATATACCTTTAGGGTTAAAAGTGTAATTAAGCTAAACTATAACAAAAAAGGCTATTTTGCCAATATTGAAAGTAAAGGATATAAAATATATTTTATATCATACTTAATAACCATGTCATGTTAGTATGGAACTTTGTACAAAGATGTTCCATCTCGATATTACGTTCTGACTGAGTGGTTGGGTTTACGATCGATTAAAGTGTCATCGCTCCTCAAATGTTTATAGAATGGCTTCTGAGTATGATGGCTCGAAAAATGATGTGATATTATCACTAAACTATAAAACTTGGGCAAATATCACAAAGAAATACTTAAAACTTTGAATTAAATATCAAAAGACTTGATACTATACAAAATGTGTTAAACCAGGTTTGTGTGAGATCAAGCTGTTGTTTATAAGACCAAGTTGTGGTTTATGTGATTATGTCGTTTATTTGTGAATGATATATAGCTCAGAATTTATGGACCCCAGGTGAGTTTATGGCCTCTGATACAAGGCTTTTGCCCGTATAAAAATTAAAGTTCGTGTTCTCGGTATCTTAACGAATTGATTTCCGGTTCAAAATGCGACTCAATTGTTTTTGGTGAAAAAGAATGTTTTTGGTTGTTTTTAAAATAAAAGTGCAACACAATTAAAGTAAAAGACTTTAAATTAAATCTAAATCTAATTTAAAGTAAAAGGCAAGTATTTAAAAGCGAGACGAAAATTAAAAGGCACTAAACGTAAATAACGCAAACTTAAATCTATCTAAGGCAAACTTAAAATGCAACTAAAACTTAAACTAAGGCAAGGCTAAAATAAATCTAAAACAAATAAACTTAAAGTGCGACTAAGTAAAAAGGCGGGAAAAATAAAGCTTGAAAATTAAAAGCAGAAAATTAAAAACTGAAACTAATAAAACCCTGAAAACAGCTTATCTGGAATAATCCTTCGTTCGGAATAAACATTCATCCGGAATGTCACCTTCGTTCGGAATGTTCTTCTTCACTCAGAATATTCACCAAATACCTTGATCCGGAATAAATCCTTCATCCGGAATATGTCACTTATCCGGAATAAATCCTTGATTCGGAATGTTGGTCTTGATTCGGAATGTTGCTTGATCCGGAATATCTCTTGATCCGGAATAATATTCCGAATAGAACTCTTGATCCGGAATGTCTTAAATTCCGAATAAACACCTTGATCCGGAATAATAAATTATTCCGGATGAACTTGTTGATCCGGAATATTATTTAATTCGGAATGAGAGGTTGATCTGGAATATTCCCTTGATCCGAAATATTCTGTTGATCCGGAATGTGAGCTTGATCCGGAATAAATGGCTTATCCGGAATGTTAAATATTCCGAATGAAAGTATTCATCCGGAATAATATATATTCCGAATGAAGGTATTGATCCAGAATAATAAATTATTCCGAATAAATCTCCTTGATCCGGAATGTCCAATATTCCGGATGAACGACTTTGGTTCGGAACAATTGATATTCTGAATGAACAACTTTTTCCACTGATCCTTGATCCGGAATGCACTGTTGATTCGGAATATCCCTGGAATACAGTAACAGAACAGGCGAAGAACAAGGAAGAACAAGGATAATACGGATCTAGATAAAACTTGATCAAATCAACCAAAAGATTAAATCAAACTAAACAAATAACATCTACTAATCATAAACAATCAATCCAAAACAATCAAACTAACAAAACTAATCAAAATAATCAAAACCCACTTAATAAATATAACAAAAACTCAAGAACATGAACATGAACAATAAACATAAAGATCAAAGATTAAAGAAAGGTAGAATGAGAGATAAGCAATAAAAATAAAGATTGACAAGAATTAAAAGAACACTTACTTGAAATTAAATGAATTTAAGGTGCAAGACAAGGTATTTAAATTGGACAAGAAATTAAATGGACATGTATTTAAATGTGCAAGGTAAATAAAATAGAAGAAATAGTGTGTCAAACTATCCAACAAAATGAAATGATTAATCTTAATGACTATTTATAGGGGAGGATTAAGGAGTGCTTAGGAAGCTTCCTCCCCTCCTTCATTTCTTCTTAATTGCACCATTAGTCCTTAAACCTTTTAATCTTCTTAAATCTTGGACTTTAATGACTTTTGGCTCGGGATTTCTTCAAACTCGTCTTGTAATTCTTCAATAAATTAGACTTGAGTTTTTCGGCTTTTGATAAACTTCCGTCTTTTGACTTTTTCTTCGATAAATCTTCAGAATTGGTCTTGGACTTCCGTTCTTTTTGCACTCTTGATTTCTTGACTTCGTCTTTCGTCTTTTTCTTCGATAAAAGCCCGTGAATGCCCGTGTTTTCTCCACTTTTCACCTTTTCGTCCTAAATCACAACAAAAACACAAACCACGCATAATTCCGACATAAATGACATAAAATACACGTTTTGGCTCGGTTATTATTGTAATTAAGTGGTAAAAAGGATAGGTGTTTACACACCTATCAAATCCCCTACACTTGACCATTGCAATGTCCTCATGCAATGCATTAGTTACAAAGCACGTTTACACTTTTCATCATAATCAATCCACGTTGGCCTTTATTAAAGAGATAGAATATTTAAACATTCAAAGTAAAGAAATCAAAAGCATACCTTGGGTTTTGGAAATGTCATGAATAATCATCATCCTTAAGTTTCACTTTCTCCAAACCAAGCTTAAAAACGAGATCATTGTTATTATAAGTTAGTAAACTAACACGAACTCATGTGGGCCAATTATTCACTTAGACTCCCTTATTCCTAGGGGTATCTCTTATATTTTATTGTTGTCTTGAATGATCACGAGGATGCATTGTTGACTTATTTCAATAGTTATTTAGGCCGAAAATAAAGTGAACGATTTAATCAATAGTTAGCTAAAGGACAAAATCTTTTAAAACTGCTTCTCGGGACCTCATAAATTCATATCTTGGCATAACTCGCTTCGCAATTTGAGACCTTTCTCGGACCGATATTTGGCAGCGACTTCATACTTCAAATCTTTGAGAGACGTTCATGAAATAATGGCCTTCTCTTCATATAGGAATTTCTTCACTTGAAGTTTTGAGAGATTCATACTTGGACCACGACTTCTTCATTTTTCTCCAATCTTTATTTTGGACTTTGATATACAACGATCCGCCTCCTTTTATGACTTGGATCTATTTATCCTCATACCTTGCTAGGGTCTTTTCGGATACACTTCTCCATGACTTTTAGGGAGTTTTTGCTTTTCGTCGTGTGTCTCGATCCTTCATATTGATTTTCGATAAATGATTCTTCACATCACTTTTGGATCTTTAGCAACAAAATGTAGCCCTCATGTCTTGTTAGGACCTTTTTGGACTCGCCAATCTTCGCATCCCGCTTCAATAAGTTATGCCTTGGCTATGAACTCTAATCCATACCGAGCAACTTTTAAACGATCTTGGGCTAGAAGCTAAGTAACTTTTCAAATCGTACAACCTTACTTATTGCAGATAAATTTATTAGCAAGCGATGGGAGAATAGGCTCATAATTAACTCACATAAATTCACGAAAGAATACCGAACTTATAATTGGCTCTATCGTCTCTCGTTCTCCACAGTTTAAAATCACAAGGAATGAGACTCGTGGATGCTTAGCCTATTAAATCAAAGTTTTGGGTTTTCGAGTCGCCTATAGGATCTTGCAAAGTCTTAGACTTTTTCAAGTTTAGAAATCGCATTTTAAAGTTCCCTTGATAAACGACTCTCTAGGATCAATTATAGGAACTTGCGAAAAGTTCTTGTTCTTAACCCGTGAGAGTTAAGAGTTTCGCCTTTTATAGCTCCCTATATAAAATCCTAGCAAAACTTGACTTAAACACGTTAAGGATACTAGCTAGAGTAAACTCGGGTTGAGTCAAAAGATTCACAACGTTTGAAAACTAAAACCACTTTATTCAAGATTTATTCTAATAAGGGAAGAAAATAACTATACAAAAGGAAAAACTAATAGGCCAAAATAGATCAAAAAATTTGAAAAATGTCGAAAAATTGATTTTCCGGTTAAAATGAGGACAAATACAAGGAAAAGAGCCACTTAACTTCGATAGAAGTCCCCCTACACTTAATATAAACATTATCCTCAATGTTTAAGCATGTGGGAGTAAACTCCCCTACACTTAGGACATTGTGCACTTTGTTTAAATCTTGCTAAGGAAAAGACAACTAACGAGATTCCTATTTTAATATTGGAAAATATAAAATAGTGAATAGAAAAGAGTTTAGGATAGAACTGGGAAAATGGAAACACGGAATCACGGGTCGTCAAAAATCATCAAGAGTGGATCATTGAGCGCTCGAATCCCTGATTAAGAGAGGAGAGAAAATAGAAAACGCCAACGGGTCTCCCCTACACTTAGGATAAACAAAGCTAGAAGATAGATACATGGGTTGCCTCCCAAGAAGCGCTTGATTTTTGTTCACCGAGTCGTGAGCCTGAATCGACCTTGATCATCATAGGAAGAAGCATGAAACATATCCACCGGGATCAAAGACATAGTTTTCGTCCATCAAATAGCACAAGCTTAAGGCGAACAAGGCAAGCCAAAGAAGAGTAGGCAAGGTTCCCTTAAGCAGCGATGGAGCACGATGGGAGCAAGGATGAAGTGGTGCAAGCAGATTTCCATAAGTTCCAAAGATATTTCCTTTTATTTCATCAGGTGGATACTGAGATGGCTGAAGAATATCGATACCGGGGTCGAACACCTTTTCCTTTAGGGGAAAATAGCACTTAGGCTCAGCAGAATATGAAGATGATCCGCGAAGAAAATGCACAACCTCGTCCTCAGAAGGTGGACAAAGAGGTGTTAAATCATACGTGCTGCGGATGTTGGTGTCTACCGGTTGCTTCTCCTTTGAAAGAATTTTCTTCAAATCCAAAGTAGGATCAAGACGATAATCTTCAAAATCAAAAGGAGGTGCATCACTCTCATGAGGGAAGTAAGTATTGAGAAACGTAGAGAAGTCTTCCTCAAAAGAGTAATCATCCAAAGTAGGATTAAGCATGGATGACGGAGGATCTTCATCATGTGAAGAATCACTCGAAAGAGTATCGGCCTCATCAAAATCATCATAAGTGGGCAGGTCGGGATACTCGGAAGTAAGGTCATCATAATCATCCGAATCTGAGCTAGAATCATCATCATAAGCATCAAAGATCGGTGGAGAATCATAAATGGGAGAAGGTTCCAAATTGGAGAGAGAATCATCCACATCATCTTGAAAAAGTGGGTTATCATTGCAAGACTCAAATAGAGTGAAGGTCTACGATATCTAAGGATTTGTTAAATGATGGATTAGATCTATGGATTTGGTGGAAGAGATGGGTAAAGATGGAGATTAGGTGTAGAGAGAGAAAGGAGAGGGAAGAAAAGTAGAGAGAGAAAGTAAGATTAGATTAATGAAAAGTGTTAATGAATGAATGACCAGCCCCCTCCTAACATGCTAGGAGGGGTATATATATAGCCCACCCTACATGTGGGCTATATGGACTATACACTTACAAAGTGGATCACGAGCCTATTACATAATTATCGTTGGAGCGACCGATCCTTCATAAATACGTAAAACGTATTTCCAACAATCTCCCCCTAAGGGAGGTCGCTCCAAGTTACAAAGTTCTAAATATTCTATAGCTCGTGATCTATGCTAATAATGATGTGACCGAGACTTTCTTTGGGAAAACACATTTCCAACAATCTCCCCCTAAGGGAGGTCACACCATTTTACAAAATCTTAAACCTAGCATCTATGCTTGAGTCTTCGATCTTGTTCTTGTGAATATGCTTGAAGTGATCTTTGACTTTAGTCTTGAGCATGTTTCCTTGCCTTGACCTTGCGCATTCATCACTTGTGAAATTTGCCTCTTTGTGACTTCATGTTCCACATACTTATACCTTCAAATTCTTGAAAGCTTCAGAGTTTGATACAGCGGAAGACTTGACCTTCAGACTTTCTTGAATTTGTTGAAGTACTAAGTGTATGTAGTATAAGCATGTGGTGACGACTTCTTCTGGATTATACACCGCAATGCCACCTTTTTGTTACGCTGCATAAGACAGTTAGCAACAAACCATATACACGGATGAAATGGCCTTGAACATTTCATTCTAATTCGGTAGCATTTTACCTCCGGTCGGTGAAGACCGTTGGACGATATTAAATATCGTACTTGTGACAGGTAGTTTCAATAAAGAACCTCCTTGACAAGATTTCGCGGGTAAACCCGTTCTCTTTACTCGACCGTCCAAAGCTGACTGCGAACGTAAAGAGTGAATCATTTGGATAATATTATCCGCATGACTTGAAGCCGTCAATTCATGTTCCTGGAACAAGTGAAATTCAATTAAGAACCGCACCATCGTTGCTTTCCAGTTGTCACAAGCTTGATTCATAAAAAATCTTGCAAGTTACCTACCAAGTGCTGTTTGATGTTAACACTAGAAGGATTTCCACTCGTCACTGTGATCAATAAAGAGTCACTCTGAGTGTTCTGGCAAGATCATATGATAATGCGTAGAGGCCTGGAACGTGTTTAAATTCATTTAAGAATTAAACCACTGTTGCTTTCCAGTTATCACAAGTTTGATTCATAAAGAATCGCACAAGTCACCTACCATGAGCTTTTTGATATTCGCTCAAGAAGGATTTCCATCTTCATTGTAAATACTTTCGTATTACTCGGATGTTCAGGCAAGATCATGAAGATTTTGCGTAGGACTCTTTAAGATCTTTCTTACTTTTCACATTGTGTGAACAAGCAAGGAATAATGAAAGTATGTCCTAATGAGATATTTGATGATCTCAAATGGCTCTAGACTCGATCGTGCATTTTGGATTTTTAGTGATCGGAGGCTGGAGAGGAGTGCCACCTTTTCAATACCAATTTATTCGGAGTGAATAAATCAATAGATAATGTGTTGTCTCCGTGTGATTAAAACAAATATCTTTTGAGAGATATCTGAGTTAGCTGGGAAGGGTTGTGCATTGCATCACTGGGTCCATGATGTCTTTCTTCAATATCAAGAATCATTAAAAATGATCTCAATAGCATATGAATTGACCCGGTTTCTGCCTAAGGTTGTAAGGAGGGCTTCTTTCTTTACACCCTTTATCTTTACAATTCTTTTTCATTCTTCAACCCCTTCAATGCTTACCAATACGTCATCACTAGCACCTTGTTGTGATTGTTCCAGTGCTAACTTAAGTACTTGGTCGGCATTCAGCTACGTTCACAATCTTTCTCCATCTTTCCTAAGGACTACTATTTCTAGCTATGGAATGTCCTTGGGAAGATTCCTCCGGTTCAAGAGAAATCATTGGACTTTAACCTATCCTACCATCCTTATGTCACCACAATCTTCATCGTCGTGAAAAGAGATGTTTTGGGTAAGTGTATGTCATCATGAAATCCATTTTGAAGTGCAAATCCATTTTGCTCCCCCTTAACATATGCTACGATATTCGAAAACATTTCGCACATGTCGGGATGAGCTAACACGTTAAGTCAAACCATTTGTGATTAATCATTTCCCATATTAAATCACATTTTCTCCCCCATATTAAAAATATTAACCCAATTGATGTTTTTAATATCAATTGATTTAATAGCCTTTTAAAAAAAATTTGGGAAGAAAAATGCAAATCCAATTATCTTCATGATTTTAACAAGCTCCCCCTCAAATTAATGAGGGTGTACTTGAAACGTAAATTAAATACCTTTTAAACACAAGTGTAAGGTATTTATTACGTGCAAAGATCAGATATAATAATGAATTCACAAGATTAGCAATGTACGAGGTTGGACCTGAATAATGGAGAACAGCATATGAAAGAAGCACATGGTTCTTGTTCACGAATGTTGGTCACCTCGTCACGTCCCCGAGAAAATTAATTCTCGTTGTAGAGTCAAAGCTTTCCGGTGAAATGCTTGACTCGATTATGAAAAGCGGGTTGCTATCTGAAATAATAGCAAACCATTTTGAGCATGTTTTAAAAGTTTGAACTTCTGCTCGAACTTTATTTACAACCCCGTGTCATTATTGAATGACATTTCTAGGTTCGTAAATATTATCGATTCCAGAAGACATGCTCGTTTTATCAAAACGTTTTTGAACACACAATTTTGAAAGATTTAGAAAAACCTTTTTGAGAAATTCTTGAAAAATTGTGTTCACAGTTTTGAAAAAACAATTACTTGAGCTTAAGATGTTGAATATCTTAAAAGCGAGCTCAAGTCCGAGAAGTTGTAAACTTCCCGTTGTTAAGGATAAGTTTATCATCGGCGATAAACTTTCCTTTTATCTGAAGAACGAGTCCTAAGCTGACATATACTTAGAAGTCGTGTACACGAGCTTAAAACCTTTGAATGGTTTTAAATGTAAGCTCGTGTCCGAGAAAATTTACTTCCTCGTTGTAAGGATAAGTTTATCATCGGCGATAAACTTTCCTTTATTTGAAGCACGGGTTACCATCTGATATTTAATGATAAACCATTTGTGCATGAGCTTAAAAACTTGGAATGTTTTTTATATAAGCTCATGCCCGAGAAAAATGAATTTCTCGTTTTTAGGATAAGTCATCATCGGGATGAACTTTCCTTTCTTTGAGGATCGAGTTACAGTCTGTTATGTGACTGTAAGTCCTTGTGTGCAGCTTAACCATGAATCCCCTGAGACATTTGTTTCTCTGATATCTGCTTCTTCAGCAACCAAACTCTAAGAGTGTCCTTAGTTGAACGGTACACAACGATTGGACCGCTTCGTTCTTTTGGAACATCAGCTTTGGTACCTGCAATCTCATTAGGAATTTGCATGCTTTGACGTGGGTTAGCGATATCAATTATAGAAGCACATGGGGGTTCACAGTTGGCTTTACTTGTGTCAGAGGTGGCCTGAGGGGATGATTCACTTGTCTTAGTTGACAAACGTTTCCTTTTATAGAAAATCTTAAGTTCAGGCTTAAGTGATGTATCATCCTTTGTAATTTCCTCCCTAGTAGTCTTCGTAGAATCAGAGACTATCCTAGTTAAAGGGCACTCGTTTCCTACAAGAGTAAAAGTTCTACCAGTGGGGCGCCAAACTTTACCAAAGGGTTTGATTTTAGCTATCCACTGGAACTTAATTCTAGCACGGGAGTTCACCTCATCAAGTAATTTCTTGACACAAGCATCATGATTTGCCGTAAAGACACATTTTCTACATGTTTTACAAGTAGCATATTTAATGTCTGAATAATTCCTAGATGATTGATTGATGCTCCTAGAAGATGGCATGCTATGGTTAGCAGTGTTGGGTAATCTAGAAGGCATCTGACTAGGTTGGACATTGCTATCTCTTACATGTGTCTTTTGAATAGCTTCCCTTTGACCAGATTTGTGGCAAACGTCATTTGAACTAGTTCTAGACGTGGTCTTGGTATTTTTAGGGAAACTAGAGGCAATCATATGATTTGGTCTTGCTAAAGCTGGAGTGATCACATTGGGCCTAGTTGCTGGAGTGACAGTTCTAGAAATATGACCCAAATCAACTTGGGAGGCAAACCGCGGTCTCGAGGATTGTGATCGCTCGGATCCAAATGCAGTAGGTTGTCTGACAGACGGTTGTCTGACGAACTGATTTGTAGGCGGTTTCCCCAAGATTGATGGTTTTTCAAGCTTAGTGTCCACACTAGGTCCTTTACTTTTCCTTAACTCGTTTTTCAACGCAGCTATAGCAAAAACCTTTTCCTGTACTTGGGCCTTTAAAGTCTCATTCTCTTTGAGCAAGTTATCTTGGGATGCCAACTTAGATTCAAGCAGTTGAATTTGTTTCAAAAGATTATCCTTTTCAGCTTTAGAATCTAAAACAGTTTGATCCAATTTTCTTTCAAGAACAACGTTTGATTTTTCAAGTTTTTCAAAGTATGTTTCAAATTTGACCGTTTTCTTAGAAAATTCAAGTTTGGCATCCTCAAGATCTTTTGATTGTTGAGCTACAATTGTTTCGAGCTCTCTAATCTTGGAATCAGAAGCAATCAATGAAGCAGTTATAGGATAATTATCATGATGTTTAGCATTCTGAACAATCTCTCCCCCATTATGACTTACATCGGATGAATCAGAAGTGGTATTGCTATCACTCGTTTCCATCCCATGTTTGTCATAATTAGGTTCAAAATTCTCAATATGCGGCATATCATCAGCATATACATCATAAACCACATTACATTGTACCATGTTTGCAGGCTCTGCGTCATAAATGGGTAAGGTGTCATCAAGAGAAATCTCGTGAACAGTCCCTGACGTGCCACTGGCATCATGTTGTCCTCCTGATTCTGTGCTCTTGGCATCGTTAGGCTCCAAGTGTTCAATCGTATGACCAATTTCCTCTTGCATCGAAGAGTCTTGCACTCCATTATCATACCCTTGCTGAAGTCGAGATCTTTCATAAATCGAAGACGAGACCGATGACATGAGTTTCAAAATCATATCACGGAAAACTCGAAGCTCGGTATGTGTATCTCGAAGAAATGATTGGCAAATCACTGAACTTTCAGGTTGGATGATATTGAATCGGAGGAAAGGCGTGAGTTGTGTCACAAGAGCCTTATATGCAAGTGCCGATGCAGAGTGATTAAAATCTTTATTGTGGTTGAGTTGCTCGGCGAGTTCGGTTAAAGTGGTGAAGATTGAGTCGATGAATATATGACGATCTTGTCCAAAGATTGTCACAAATTCGCTCCCTCCTTGAATTCCCGAAAGAGTGACCAGATGAGACTGGAGCATTTGAAATGAATCGATACCACTTTCTCGAGCTTTGTGATGCAAGTCTCCCTCTTGAAGTGTCGAATTGAACGAATCCATTTAAAATCGAGGAAAGATAAAGAAAAATGATGTGGATGTTGGTGTTGTCGGGTTTTTACACTTTAATTCGGCTCAAAAGATGTTGACGGCTCAAACGATTATGAATGAAACCCGATCAAAAATCCGTATTTGCTAAGTAAAAATCCCGTCACTTTCACGCGTCAGTTTTGGCTTTACAACCGGCCACAATAACTTTTAACCCGGCAAATATTAACTTTGAAAATACCCGCTTCGACACGATTTGCCAAAAATTACTAAACAAAATGCTAAAAAATATAAAAGTGAAAAAATAAAAATATAAAAGTGATATTTTTAAGATAAAATGTGATATTTTAAAATAAAAAGTAAAAAGGATTAATTTAACTAAAAATAAAAAATAATAAAATAAAAAATAAATGTGATTTAGAAAATAAAATCCTAATAAAAAACTTTTTGAAAATCTGATTGAAGTTAAAAAACGTTTTAATAAGTTAAAAAACGTTTTAATAAAAAATCTAATATAGAAAAAATAAAATAAAATAAATAAAAAAAATCTAATAGAAGTTGTAGAACTGTCGGTTTGGTGGTCTTGTTTCCTCCGCCCACAAAAACACGTGGCCCAATCACAATACTGCCACCGCCCAACCCACTTGTATTTAGCTTTGTTATATCCGCCAGTCAACACGTGGCCCAAACTAAAATATCCACCTCCCCACTCCTTGTATACTCCGCTTAACCTAAATTAACTCTCTCTCTCTCCTAAACACACACACACAAACCGGCTCCTCCAACTCTCTTCCAACTCTCTCTCTGCTCAATAACAAAACACACAAACCTAATCTATCTATTTCTTCTCACAAAAAAATCTGATCTTTATGGCATCAAGATTCTTTTAATGAAGGTCGCGGGTAGGTTTTCTTGTTTTTGTTTTAAAGTTGGTTTGAGTCGCTCTCTTCATCTGTGAGTCCTTCTGTGTGTTTGGTTCAGGTCGAGGGTTTGTCTGAGGGATTCTGGAAGTCGAGGGAGATTTCGAGGGTCTTGATGCGTGGGTCTGAGTCTAGGTTGGTTTTGAAGTCGATTAAGTGAGTTTTTGGGGATGGGTCGAGAGGGTGTTGTTTGTTTTGGGAGTGAGTCTAGTCAAGTTTGGTAAATTGGTTTGAGATGTTGGTTTTTTAATTTCAGTCGAGAGGTGTTTGTGAGTGAGGGAGTGAGTCGAAGTCGGTTTTTGTGAGGTGTGAGTGGAGGGTTTCGAGGGTCTGTGAGATGCGAGTGAGTTGAGTCAAGTTTGAGGAGTCTTGGTTTCGGTTTTTGTTTGAGTCGTTTTTGGTTTCAGTCGAGGTGAGGGTCTGTGAAAGGTGTGAGAGTGACGAGGTTGTCGGATGTGGGTGTGGTGTTAGAGTCGAGGGGTGTAACGAGAGTCAAGTGGATGTTGGTGAGAAGAGTCTGTGTTGAGTCTAGACGGGGGGGTGTTTCTGTTTGGTTGTTCGAGGGTGGTGAGGGAGTGAGTTGGGATGTTGAGTCTTGTTTGTGTGATGGGTTTGATGGAGTCGAGAGATTGTGGGAGGGTTTTGAGTGTTCGAGAGATGTTGGGGTTTGTGTGACGAGAGGTCGAGTCGAGAGGTCGTTTTTTGAGACGAGATGGGTGTCCGGATGTTCGTTTGTCGAGGGAGAGTGTGAGAGTGTGATGTTGTTGGTCGAGTCTTGATAAAAAAAAAATGGAGTCTGTTGGTTGAGGATTGAGTCAAAAGTCACTGTTTTAGAAAAGCCTATTCGGAAGTTTTTTTTTTTATTCGGAACTTTTTGGCTATTCGGAACTTTTTGGCTATTCGGAACTTTTTGGCTATTCGGAACTTTTTCTATGCGGAAAGTCTATTCGGAACTTTTTTAGCTATTCGGAACTTTTTTGTCTATTCTGAAAGTTTTGTCTACTCGGAAAATTTTGTCTACTCGGAAAGATTGTCTATTCGGAAAAATGAAATCGCTCGATCTCAAAACTGGATGGAAAAATACAGATCTTTTGATAAATTTTGGACTGTTTGGACTGTAGACAGATATGACAGATTGACTAATGGACGAGTTAATCAGATTGGACTTTTTGACTGTTTTGGACTGTTAAAAAGATGAAAAAGAAAACTGAGAAAAAAAAAATACTGATTAAAAAATTATATATAAAAAAAATGACTGATTAAAAAAAAAATTGATTAAAAAAAATAACTGAATAAAAATGATTAAAAAAGAGACTGAGTAAAAAAAATAAAATAAAAAAAATGATTAAACAAAAAACTTGATTATTTTTTTTTTTTTTTTTTTAAAAAAATTTAATAAAACTAAATGATTTAAAAAATGATAAAACTGATAGTAAAAACTGTAAAACTGATAAAAAATGATTGTAAAAACACACGAAAAAACTGATAAAACTGATAAAAAGATAAAAATAGATCAAATTTATAAAAATTGATAAAAAGTTGATAGAATGATGAAAAAAAATTGATAAAAAAATTAGAAAAGAAGGGATTTTTACCACCAAATCAAAAGATAAAAAATGCAAATCCTATGATTCAACCATGGCTCTTGATACCAATTGAAGGTCTACGATATCTAAGGATTTGTTAAATGATGGATTAGATCTATGGATTTGGTGGAAGAGATGGGTAAAGATGGAGATTAGGTGTAGAGAGAGAAAGGAGAGGGAAGAAAAGTAGAGAGAGAAAGTAAGATTAGATTAATGAAAAGTGTTAATGAATGAATGACCAGCCCCCTCCTAACATGCTAGGAGGGGTATATATATAGCCCACCCTACATGTGGGCTATATGGACTATACACTTACAAAGTGGATCACGAGCCTATTACATAATTATCGTTGGAGCGACCGATCCTTCATAAATACGTAAAACGTATTTCCAACATAGAGGATTGTTGTAGATGACAAAATCATCGAGCACATTAATCATATTCGCAGATTCTCATCCATAGGATTTGCTTGTAAGCTTCCCCATTTTAAAAACTTGGGCATCATCCCGACTCTTAAGATTAACTCACCTTCGGCAACATCAACTAAAGCTCGTCCGGTTCTTAAGAATGGCCGACCAAGTATTAAAGGAATACGAGGGTCCATTTCATAATCAACAACAACAAAGTCGACCGGGAAAGTAAATGTGCCAACTTTAATGAACACGTCTTCGACAATACCAACGGGGTAAGCGAGAGTGCGATTTGCAAGCTCAAGAGTCATCCTTGTCGGAGTAAGGTCGGGTAATGATAGTGTTTTCCAAACACTCAAAGGCATAAGATTAATATTGGCCCCGAGATCAGCAAGGGCAGTATATTCTTCAGTCTTGTTAAAAATGCACGGCAACACAAAATGACCGGGATCTCCAAGTTTTTCCGGAAGTTCTTTAAGAATAACTGCAGAACAGTTTTCATTTAAGCGTGTGTTGGCTAGCTCAATCAACTTCTCCTTCTTGTTAAGCAATTCCTTGAATGCTTTCACAAATTTCGGCATGTGGACAAGTGCTTCGACAAGGCTAATGCTGAAATTCATTTGAGAGATCATCTTCAAATAATTTGACATTTGACCGTCTTCCTTGTTGAGCATTGTGGACTTGCCTAGCCGTGAAGGATAAGGGATATTGGGTTTGGGTGGTGAAGGTGCAGGTGTAGTAGGTAAAGGTTGAGATGTTGAAGGGTTCTTCTTGGGGACATCGTCATGACGAGGCGGAGACGGTAATGGTACACTAATACTAGGTGTAGGAGGAGTAGGGATAAATGGTGGTGGAGGAGGTGTAGATGATGGGGTGGGATAGGTGGTCCTACTATGGTAACTCCACTACGAGTAGTAATAGCACTCACATTTTCTCGCGGATTGGTGACGGTGTTTGAGGGTAGAGAACTTGAAGTAGAAGGTTGAGCGGCGGGCAAGAAACTAGCAAGCATATTCTTCAAATCATTCGTTTGATTGCTGAAGGAAGATTGGATATTATCTCGAAGCTCGGATCTAATGTCGTTCCCTTGCTTAGTAATATCTCCTTTCAAATTGATAATTTGGCTCTGTAGATTCTTGATTTGCTCACCTTGGGTTCTCATTAAGGCTTCAACATCCGGGTTAATGGGTGGGGTTTGTTGAGCGGGTGGGTGATAAGGATTAGAAGCTCTTGGTGGGATTTGGTTGCTTCTATTGTAGTTGTTGGCGGGGTTTTGGTTTGAGGAGAAAAACCGGGTGAAAGGTAGTTGTTTGATCAGTAACTCAGCAAGTTTCTATCCCCTTGAGGTCGAGCTTGGTAATTTTCCGGTGAATAATTACCATAAGCTGCATACACATTTTCCGGATTTCCTTGAGTAGAAGGACAATCGGTGTATGAGTGAGGATCGCCGCATGTTTCACAAGAAGGTGCTACCGCTTTAACTTGTTGTTGTTGGTTTGAAGCGAGAAGCAAGATACTTTTGTTCATTTCAGTCATCATGCGGGTGAATTCGGTCATGTCGGGGCTTGCTGAAGTAGAAGAAACATTGACTCTCGGGTTGTTCCTTGAAGAAGCGGGGGAATCCCAGTCTTTGTGATGAGTAGTCATGTTTTCAATAAGCTCTCTACACTCCTCGGGTCTCCGTTTCATAAATGTGCCACCAGCGGCTGCATTAATCGTATCACGATCACGAAAAGTCAAACCGTTGTAGAAAGTATCAATTAAGGTCACAGGGAGCATGTTGTGGTTTGGACAACGGTCAATCAAGACATTATATCTTTCCCAAGCATCAAAAAGAGATTCATCGGGATCTTGCATGAAACCGCTGATTTGATTGCGAAGGCTCGTGACCATGGATGTGGAAAGTAGCGCGACAAAAAGCGTTGAGTCATGTCATCCCAAGTATGAATTGAATTCTTCGGGAGACGATCAAACCATTTCTCGGCGTGGTGTGATAAATTATGTGGAAAGAGTTGTAGGCGAAGAACATCCATTGTGGCACCAGGCAACTTCATGCTTTGAGTGATTGTAATGAACTTGTCGAGGTGTTTGTTGGCATCATCATCAGGCATTCCTCGAAAAGGATTTGTTTGCACTTGCTGAATCATGTGGTGCTTCAACGAAAACTCCGGAGCCGTAATTTGCATCGGCGCAATCGGTCCTCCTCGTCCAAACATGGTAGGTTGACAAAGCTCCTCCATTGTTCGAAGATCGGGCTGTGGAAGAACATTGTTGTTATTATTGTTGAGGTGCGGTGGATTATTATTGTTGTTAACACCTGCCATACTTAAATCTTCTCGAGTCTCGGGCTCTTGATAATTGGAAGATCTAGTACGCATAGACCTACAAAGACAAAAGAAAACAATACCAAACGCAAAGACAATATATATACACAATAAAGATAAAATCTTTTTGGATTTTTGAAATTTTTACTTTTTATGGATTTTTAACAATTTTTAATTTTTTTTTTTGGTTTTTTGAATTTTTTAAGCAAGAAAAGAACGCTCACAAGTGAACGGATCCCAAAAAGCAACGCGTCTCTCACAGAAAACAGTTAATCTTTACGAAAAGATCCGGCAGCGGCGCCATTTGATACAAGGCTTTTGCCCGTATAAAAATTAAAGTTCGTGTTCTCGGTATCTTAACGAATTGATTTCCGGTTCAAAATGCGACTCAATTGTTTTTGGTGAAAAAGAATGTTTTTGGTTGTTTCTAAAATAAAAGTGCAACACAATTAAAGTAAAAGACTTTAAATTAAATCTAAATCTATTTTAAAGTAAAAGGCAAGTATTTAAAAGCGAGACGACTAAAAGGCACTAAACGTAAATAACGCAAACTTAAATCTATTTAAGGCAAACTTAAAATGCAACTAAAACTTAAACTAAGGCAAGGCTAAAATAAATCTAAAACAAATAAACTTAAAGTGCGACTAAGTAAAAAGGCGGGAAAAATAAAGCTTGAAAATTAAAAGCAGAAAATTAAAAACTGAAACTAAAAATACCCTGAAAACAGCTTATCCGGAATAATCCTTCGTTCGGAATAAACATTCATCTGGAATGTCACCTTCGTTCGGAATGTTCTTCTTCACTCGGAATATTCACCAAATACCTTGATCCGGAATAAATCCTTCATCCGGAATATGTCACTTATCCGGAATAAATTTTTGATTCGGAATGTTGGTCTTGATTCGGAATGTTGCTTGATCCGGAATATCTCTTGATCCGGAATAATATTCCGAATAGAACTCTTGATCCAGAATGTCTTATTATTCCGAATAAACACCTTGATCCGGAATAATAAATTATTCCGGATGAACTTGTTGATCCGGAATATTATTTGATTCGGAATGAGAGGTATCCGGAATATTCTCTTGATCCAGAATATTCTGTTGATCCGGAATGTGAGCTTGATCCGGAATAAATGGCTTATCCGGAATGTCAAATATTCCAAATGAAAGTATTGATCCGGAATAATATATATTCCGAATGAAGGTATTGATCCGGAATAATAAATTATTCCGAATAAATCTCCTTGATCCGGAATGTCCAATATTCCGGATGAACGACTTTGGTTCGGAACAATTGATATTCCGAATGAACAACTTTCTCCACTGATCCTTGATCCGGAATGCACTGTTGATTCGGAATATCCCTGGAATACAGTAACAGAACAGGCGAAGAACAAGGAAGAACAAGGATAATACGGATCTAGATAAAACTTGATCAAATCAACCAAAAGATTAAATCAAACTAAACAAATAACATCTACTAATCATAAACAATCAATCCAAAACAATCAAACTAACAAAACTAATCAAAATAATCAAAACCAACTTAATAAATATAACAAAAACTCAAGAACATGAACATGAAAAATAAACATAAAGATCAAAGATTAAAGAAAGGTAGAATGAGAGATAAGCAATAAAAATAAAGATTGACAAGAATTAAAAGAACACTTACTTGAAATTAAACGAATTTAAGGTGCAAGACAAGGTATTTAAATTGGACAAGAAATTAAATGGACATGTATTTAAATGTGCAAGGTAAATAAAATGGAAGAAATAGTGTGTCAAACTATCCAACAAAATGAAATGATTAATCCTAATGACTATTTATAGGGGAGGATTAAGGAGTGCTTAGGAAGCTTCCTCCCCTCCTTCATTTCTTCTTAATTGCACCATTAGTCCTTAAGCCTTTTAATCTTCTTAAATATTGGACTTTAATGACTTTTGGCTCGGGATTTCTTCAAACTCGTCTTGTAATTCTTCAATAAATTAGACTTGAGTTTTTCGGCTTTTGATAAACTTCCGCCTTTTGACTTTTTCTTTGATAAATCTTCAGAATTGGTCTTGGACTTCCGTTCTTTTTGCACTCTTGACTTCTTTACTTCGTCTTTCGTATTTTTCTTCGATAAAAGCCCGTGAATGCCCGTGTTTTCTCCACTTTTCACCTTTTCGTCCTAAATCAGAACAAAAACACAAACCACGCATAATTCCGACATAAATGACATAAAATACACGTTTTGGCTCGGTTATTATTGTAATTAAGTGGTAAAAAGGATGGGTGTTTACACACCTATCAGCCTCACTTTTGAATGCTTACAAATGATGTAGAAACTAGAGGGCCGGGGGGTTGAATAGTTTCTTAAATTTACTTGTTAAAAGACGGTTTAAAAAAATCCTTTTCAAAAACTTAGGCTTGAGTAATTATGTGAAATCTTCTTATACACAATATGGACAAAGGATAGTGAAACTAGACTAATAATCACAAGTGTGTATAATTAAAGAATGAGTACAACTAAACTAATAATCACAAGTATGTATAAGTAAAGAATAATGAATGTAAAGCGATAAGGAAAAGAAAGATCAAACCAAACACAAAGGATTTATAGTGGTTCGGAAACAAAGCTCACTCCTCGTCCCTACTCCACTCCTCGGGTAATCCTTACTCGATATTTCACTAATCAACAAGCCCCTTAAGGTGGAGAAACCGTTACACAACGTTGCTTATCTAATTTCCGACTTTAAGCTAAAAGTCGAGCCCTAATCTTAGCTAGGACCAATCTACACCAATATACTTTAGGGATCAAGTATTAACCTTAATACATACACAACTTCCAAATAGACACAACTAATTGGATCTTCACAACAATGAGACAACACTGAATAAATAAGTTTAGATCTTCAATGGATCTTTGAGGTAGACACAACACTTCAAGGATGAAAGTGTACTTCTCTTTGCACTTGGAGAGGAAGAGATGGGAGGAGAAAGATTCACTTCTAAACAAGTAGTAATCAACCAAATGACCAAGGATTTGATTGATTTAAGAAGTATGAAAGAATCTGGAAATATATGTGCAAAAGAGGTAAAGGGAATATCTAAGAATGGTCCACTATTTATAAGAAAAAGATCTAACAGCTATATCTGGCCGCGGTTCCTTATCGATAAGGAACCGCATAGCCACTTAAGGAGCCGTCGGAGTAGACTCCGCTCCTTTTCGTCTTTTAGTGCTATGGTTCAAATCTGGTGATTAAAATATCCTGAAAGGATATTCCAAATCAAGATAGAATATCCCATTTTCAAATTTTCAAATAATTAATTTAATAAAACATTTTCTTAAAAAGAAAGTTTAATAAAAATTTGTCACACTTAATAAAAAGTGAGTTTTAAGAAAAGATTAAATCCTTGATCACTTAATTATGATGAGTACTTGTTTGTACATGCCTTAAGTGATAATGGCTGAAATCAAAAATACTAAGAATTCGTTTTTTGTTGTTTTCGTAAATGCTTTTTTTACATATTGTCGTAATCAAAACAAAGCAAGACCGAAAAATGCAAGTAACTTTTTTAGGCATCATTGCATTAACAATCTCCCCCTTTTTGATTCCGACAATAAATAAACTCAATCACATAAAAAACAAGATTTTCGAAGACGAGTTTATTTCATTTTCCCCCTTTGTCGAAGCAAAAAGGTTGCAAAAGTCTTTGAATAAGAAAAGAACTGGACTTTGAAAATGCTCCCCCTTGGTGCTTACTCCCCCTTGCTTGGGGCACGAACCGAGATATGGTGACAAGCTACATAGAAGGGTTAGTAGTAGAGAAGAGACACCCAATAAGATATAGCAAAGGTCACACAAAGAAAATAAAAGAGAAGAGACAAAGATCCAAGATAAGTCATGTTAAAAGGAAAACATGAGAAAAGATACAAGGAAACAAAGCATACAAAGATGTATGAAAATTTAAAACAAGCCAAAAGAAAAGCATAAATCTAATCTTAGTTAAACTAGAACTCTTAAGATTTGCTTGAACTAGATGTCTTGAAGATAAGCAACCAATGCTTAGATAAAAGACAAGGTAGTGGCGGAAGGAGGTGGTGGTGGCTTGGTAGTAATCTCATAGTCATAGTGAAGAGGAGGTTTGACTAAGAGACTCTTGATGTAATTCAAATCCTCATAGATATGAGCCATAGCGAGATGTTGATATTGACAACAATGACAATATGTTCCATGATGCATGACATTATCATGTGAAGGAGGAAGAACACTAAAGGCTAATGGTGGAAGATAAGAAGTTCCACAATCACCATTCTTAGAAGGAGAAGAGATTTGATTTTGAGTGTTCTTGGGTGAATTTGGATTGAAAGCAATTGGAGAAAATGGAAGAGAATCAAGGCTTTCATTTGGAGAATAAGATATTTTGATTTGAGAAAGGATGCAAAATGCTTAGCGTTAAATAGAGACAGCTCAAGATATTTTGAGGGTGGTCAAAGGGTTGAAACAAAGATTCCAAAAAGTGTTGGAACAAATTTGGAGTTTCAAAAATACCCGAAAAAGGAAGCATTGCATGTGTTACCTTATCTCTACCGGCGGTTCCATATTGATATGGAGTTGCGGTCTATTTAAAGAACCGCCTACACTGGGTGGTTTTTGGTGATGAAGGAGGATTTTCTAATTCAGCAACTCCTATTTTTCTAGTCTAACTAATCATAGAGATATGCTAAAAAGAAAAGATAGACAAAGAAAACACACAAGAGCTCACCAGACAAGGTTTTGACCAAAATACATGGATTTTAAAGAAAATCGATGTTGGAGGTATGTTGAACTAGACAATAAGTCATGACATAATGATCCTCCATAGCTCACTTTTGTTCTTGCTATATTTGAGAGACACATACATATGAATTATGTAAGCTCAATATTAATAGCAAGAAGCTATGAAAAACGTTTTTAGATTGAATTAACAATGTAAAAACATTTCTCGACCATTTTCGAAAGTACTTTGAGAATTTTGAGAAAAGAGAAGAGAGGTTTTCCAAAAAGAGTTAGCAATACTCAATGACTCAAAGAAAGAAAAGACTCAAAAGAGAACAAGACTCGATTAATAAAATGCGTAATTAAGGAATATGTTCCATTAAACCTAGACCTAGAGGCAAGTAATTAAAAGGTTCCCTCTTAAGCGGCTTAGTGAAGATATCGGCTAAGTTTTCTACCTAGGGTAACTTCTCAATCGAAATGTTCCCCTTTTGAACATTATCCCTAAGGAAATGGTGGCGAATCTCTATGTGCTTAGTTCGCGAATGTTGCACGAGATTCTTGCTAAGGTCTATTGCACCCTTATTGTCGCACATGATGGGAACATCATCAAGAGAAATCCCGTAATCAACAAGCGCTTGCTTCATCCATAGAGCTTGTTGACAAGCTTTACCAGCACTCACATACTTGGCTTCTGGGGTGGATATTGCAAGAGCGGTTTGTTTCTTGGAGAACCAAGAAGTTAAACAACAACCCATGAAGGTACAAACTCCACTAGTGCTTTTCTGGTCCACATAGTCTCTCACATGATCCGAGTCCGCGTAGACAATGGTTTCTACACCGGTCCCTTTAGGATACCTTAATCCTAAATGTATAGTGCCCTTAATGTATCAGAAGATACGCTTAACCTCTTCAAGGTGAGAGGTTTTGGGAGCCACTTGGAAGCGAGTACAAAGGCAAACACTAAACATGATATCCGGTCGACTTGCCGTTAGGTACAACAAACTACCAATCATACCTCTATACTTGGTTTTGTCTACCGACTCACAATCATCATCTACGGTGAGTTTAGTATCTGAGGCCATAGGGGTCTTAATTGGTCTAGAGTCTTCTAATCCAAATTTCTTTAGCATTTCGTTAACATACTTGGATTGATTAAAGAAAATACCATCGTTCATTTGTCTAATTTGGAGTCCTAAAAAGAAGTTAAGTTCTCCCATCATACTCATTTCAAACTTGTCATGCATGATTTTGGTAAAGTCATCACACAATGATTGACAAGTTGACCCAAATATAATGTCATCAACATATATTTGTACGATAATGAGGTGAGAACCTTTCTTCTTTGTAAAGAGCGTATTGTCTACCATTCCCATGGTATACTCATTTTTAATAAGAAACGCTTTAAGTCTATCATACCAAGCTTTGGGTGCTTGTTTAAGACCATAAAGAGCCTTCTTAAGCTTATAAACATGATCCGGTTTCTCAAAATCAATAAAGCCGGGAAGTTGAGTCACATATGCCTCCTCATTGATCAAACCGTTAAGAAATGAACTCTTTACATCCATTTGTTGAAGCTTAAAGTATAAGGCACAAGCATAGGATAAAAGGATTCTAATGGTTTCTAATCTTGTTACGGGTGCGTATGTCTTGTCATAATTTATACCTTCTTGTTGATTATAGCCTTGAGCTACAAGTCTAGCCTTGTTACGAGACACAACACCATTTTCGTCTAACTTATTCCTATATACCCATTTGGTTCCTATAATGGTAGAACTTCTAGGTGGAGGAACAAGTTCCCAAACGTCATTAGCAATGAATTGATTCAATTCTTCTTACATAGCGATGACCTAACTCTCATCCATCAAAGCTTCTTTAACATTCTTTGGTTCAATCAAGGAGACGAAACAAAATAAGTTACTTTGATTTTGAACTTGAGATCTTAAGGTCCTTTGATTTAATTCGCCTATGACTTTGTCAAGAGCATGATCCTTTAACTCCTTAATGTTTACTCCCTTTTCAACATTAAGGTCTTCAACTCCTATGTTTCTAACATCTTTGGCTTTAACTAAGTCTATTTCATCCAAGTCATCATCTACCAAAGGTGGTGTCTTATATGAAGGAGGTGTTTCATCAAATGTCACGTTAACTGATTCTTCAATTACACCTGTGGTTCTATTAAGGACTATGTAGGCTTTACTAGTTTGGGAATAACCTAAAAAGATACCTTCGTACGACTTTGGGTCGAACTTAGTAAGGTAATCTTTGGTGTTGAGAATGAAGCACTTGCTTCCAAACACCCTAAAGTATTCCAGTGAGGGCTTCTTACCTTTAAGAATCTCATAGGGGGTCATTCCTAGGAAAGGTCGAATAAGAATTCTGTTGAGAATATAGGTCGATGTGTCCACGGCATTGCCCTAAAATTTTTGAGGCAAAGATTGCTCGTTTAACATCGTCCTACTCATCTCTTGGATGGTCCTATTCTTCCTTTCAACTACCCTATTTGATTGTGGAGTGCGAGGAGCCGAGAAGTTACGGGTAATACCATGAGATTCACAAAAGGCACCGAATTGCACTTCATTATCAAATTCCCTACCATGATCCGTCCTAATAGAGACAATTGAACATCCTAGTTGATTTTTGATTCTTCGACTAAAGATTTTGAAGTGATCGAAAGCTTCATTCTCAGACACCAAAAATCGAGTCCAAGTGAATCTAGAATAGTCGTCAACTATAACTAGGGTATAAAGGTTACCTCCATAACTCCGTATGACGGAAGTTCCAAAGAGATCCATATGTATGAGCTCTAAGAACCGGGAGGCCGAAACCAAATTCTTGGCTTTGTGACTTGAGTGAACTTGCTTCTCAACTTTGCAAGCATCACAAAAGTGACTATCAAACTTCATCTTGGGGAGATGTCTTACCAACTCCTTAGAGACTAAAGATTGAATTAAAAGCATATTAGCGTGACCTAATCTCCTATGCCAAAGAGTAGAACTATCATTTAAAGTCGCTAGACATAAGTTGTCCTTGGACTTTCTATTAACCTTCATGACATAAAGCCCATGCTTTCTAACACCTTTTCAAATGACTTTTCCATCTTTTACGATTTCACTGTCATATTCCGAAAAGATGACCTTACACTTATTGTCACAAATTTGACCTATACTTAGAAGGTTAAAACGTAAGTTATCTACGTGTTCTACGTTTTCAATGGTCATGGATTCAAGAGAAACCGTACCTTTGCCAATGATATTGCCACGTCGATTACTAGCGAATGTAACGTTACCTCCATCATATGCTTTGTAGTGCGAGAACAAACTTCGATTACCCGTCATGTGTTTAGAACATCCATTATCCTTAATCTACTCGTCCGGCTCTAAATCGATTCCCAAGCATATCTAGGTAACAACACACAAGATCAAACATATGGTCCCTAATATCTCATGGGTCCAAAGTTATTAGTTCCAAACATCCCTTGCATTTGGTTGGGATGCATGAATGGAGGAGACATTCCCCATGGAGAAAAATATTGTTGTTGATAATTATTCCAATTCATATGGCCATTTTGTTGTCCATTGTTTCTCCTAGGTGTCTTTGATCTTGATCTAGATTTTTTGTTATTTCTTCTAGGTGTTGGAGTTTTACTTCTAGGTCGTGACTTAGCTTGATCATCTCTTTTTGGTGTAGGTGTTCTACTTCTAGGTTTTGACTCATTGTGTACTCTTGGAGGAGTAGATGATTGTCTATATAAATTACTAGTACCCATTAAAGGTTTAGTTAAAGGCTTGTAGAATTTACCAAGAGCATTTTTATCAAGAATAGGTACTTTGACCTTGTTAACAAGAAGATGTTTTGGCCCTTCACCTAAAATAGACTTTTTAGAAAGTTCAGAATTTTCACAAAAACCAGCTTCTGTCCCAGGTTCGTTATCACTACCCGCGGTTCCATAGTTATAAGGAACCGTGCCATATATTGGCGTACCGCGTACAAAGGTTCGTTTTTCTGAAAACCTAACTTGTTTTTGTCCACTAGTTGATGCTTCATAAGTGTTATATCCCAACCTAAGTCTTTCCTTAGAATGAATTTGTTTGTTTAACATATCATCAAGAGCACTAATACCTTTCACGAACTTTTATAATTTAATGGAGGTACTCTTGAGATCTTCATTCTCTTGTCTAAGGTTTTCACAATTTAGACAACCTAAATCAACTTCTTTGTTTTTCTCAAGCTTAGCTACTTTCTCTCTTAGCTCACTAATCTCTCTTTCAAGCTTAGTTCTAGTTGATTTTAGCACTTTATTCTTTTCAATGAATTTAAGGCTAAGTTTATGTAAATTATTGTATTGGCCTTCTAATTCGTTATCATCTAGAGAAGAACTATCATTGCTATAATATTCGGTTTCAGAATGTACCTCTTTAGAAGTGTGAGTAATAAGACATTTCTCATCTTTGGGGTTGTCATCAACATCTTCACCGCTATCGCTCCATGAACCTCCAACGAATACCGTGTGGTTCTTGTCGCGTGAAGGCTTAGGATAATCACCGATGAAATGGTTCGGATCACCGCATCTAAAGCATTTCCTATCACCTTTATCATCCTTGGTAAATCGGTTTTTGGAGAAGGGTTTCTTGTTGTTGCTTGCTTGCCTCACGTATTGACCTCGTCTCTTGAAGAACTTCTTGAAGTCTCTAACTGCCATAGCATATTCCTCATCATCACTATCTGAGGAGCTTTCATGGTCACTTTGCGGCTTCTTGACCTTGAGTGCTAGAGACTTTCTTTCACTCTTGGATTTCACCATTTCTGAGTCCTTCAAAATTATCATCTCATGAACTTTCAAGTTGTCAATGAGTTCATCGAGTGATAATGTGGTGAGGCCCTTTGATTCTTCAATCGCCGTGACTTTGGCTCTCCACTTTGGATGCAACGCCCTTAGAAACTTCCTAACATTGTTCTTGCTAGAAAAACTTTCATCAAGTGCTTTTAGACTAGTAATAATAGTATTAAATCTAGCAAATGCACTATCAATAGTTTCATCTTCTAAGATGACAAATTGTTAGAAGATCAAGTTTACTTTCTTTGACTTGGCTATTACCTTGTTGGGTTACTAAAAGAGTGATCCAAATATCTTTAGCGGTTGCACACATAAAAATTCTTTCGTACTCTTTCTTTGGTAAAGCATTATAAATCACAGTTTTAGCCTCATTATTTTTAGCAAGTTTCCTTTTAGTGTCATCATTAGCTTTGTCAAAAGTGACTATCTCTTTGCTTTTAGAAACTTCATTATATCGATAAGGCAAAAAATCACCATGGGTAATAACATGCCAAAGATCTAAATATTTTGATTTCACATAAGTCTCAAATCTATTTTTCCAATAAGTAAAACTATCGATTTCAAAAAGTAGTGGTCTTTGCATAGATTGCCCTTCTAGGTACTTGTTGGAATCCATAGATCGATTAAAGAATTATAATACAATATACTTTAAAAACGCTTGAGCAACCTCTCTATAATACCAATTATAGAAACTAGAAGGGGGGAGGGTTTGAATAGTTTCTTGAATTTACTTGTTAAAAAACGGTATAAAAAATCCTTTTCAAAAACTTAGGCCTGAGTAATTATGTGAAATCTTCTTATACACAATATGGACAAAGGATAGTGAAACTAGACTAATAATCACAAGTGTGTATAAGTAAAGAATGAGTGCAACTAAACTAATAATCACAAGTATGTATAAGTAAAGAATAATGAATGTAAAGAGATAAGGAAAAGAAAGATCAAACCAAACACCAAGGATTTATAGTGGTTCGGCAACGAAGCTCACTCCTCGTCCCTACTCCACTCCTCGAGTACTCCTTACTCAAGAGTTCACTAATCAACAAGCTCCTTAAGGTGGAGAAACCGTACACAACGTTGCTTATCCAATTTCCGACTTTAAGCTAAAAGTCGAGCCCTAATCTTAGCTAGGACCAATCTACACCAATATACTTTAAGGATCAAGTATTAACCTTAATACATACACAACTTCCAAATAGACACAACTACTTGGATCTTCACAACAATGAATAAATAAGTTTATATCTTCAATGGATCTTTGAGGTAGACACAACACTTCAAGGATGAAAGTGTTCTTCTCTTTGCACTTGGAGAGGAAGAGATGGGAGGAGAAAGATTCACTTCTAAACAAGTAGTAATCAACCAAATGACCAAGGATTTGAGTGATTTGAGAAGTATGAAAGAATCTGGAAATATATGTGCAAAAGAGGTAAAGAGAAAATCTGAGAATGGTCCAATGGTTATAAGACAAGGATCCAACGGCTATATCTGGTCGTGGTTCCTTATAGCTACCCGCGGTTCCTTATCGATAAGGAACCGCGTAGCCACTTAAGAAGCCGCCGGAGTAGACTCCGCTCCTTTTTGTCTTTTAGTGTTATGGTTCAAATCTGGTGATTACCAAAACAAGATAGAATATGTCATTTTTAAATTTTCAAATAATTAATTTAATAAAACATTTTCTTGAAAAGAAAGTTTAATAAAAACTTGTCACACTTAATAAAAAGTGATTTTTAAGAAAAGATTAAATCCTTGATCACTTAATTATGATGAGTACTTGTTTGTACATACCTTAAGTCATAATGGTTGAAATCAAAAATACTTGAACTCAAGTATTCGTTTTTCGTTGTTTTCGTAAATGCTTGTTTTTACATATTGTCGTAATCAAAACAAAGCAAGATCGAAAAATGCAAGTATTGTTTGTAGGCATCTAACAAATGATTTGAAAACCCGTGAGGGGGATATATGCTTAAACTAGAATACAAGTGCTTTTGTATGTTACTTGGTATGATTACCGACACTATGTTTACTACTGCCATTAAGTCCCTTTTTAATTGTGAACCATTAATCATTTCTAGAAAATAAGCGCTAATATTGTGAATAGTACTATTTGGGGGTTGACATCCCCTATCTGGGCAAGTCGTGCTTGCCAGTAGCTGAAGTTTCCTACCTTGGCTAAACAGATACACTTTATTTTGCTAAACTAAGGTTAGTTGGCAGACTACCTTCTTATAAGGGCAGTTTGTTGATTATGATATTGTCCAGCAGTGGGGTCATGAGCATAGTGCAGTATGATAACTATTTTATGTGGGTGTATAACAATGTAGCCCGGAGGATATACTTGTATTCAAAATATGTTTAACCCTATGAATTCACTCAACCTTTGTGTTGACTTTTAGCGTATATTTTAGATAAATGGTGACTGATAGCATGAAGCAGCACAAGGATGGCATGAAGAGGCACAAGACTAAAATTATTCGAGATTTTGGGAACCTCATAGTGTAAAACTCTGATTTTTAAATGATATATAAAGAAAGTTGATTTTATCTCTCTTTTGAGTTGTTTTATATCATTATGATTTGTGTTCTATGAAGTAAAAACCCTAGATCAATGTTCCAATACGTTAAGGTAAAATGGGGTTGTTACACGTGGTCTTGCATCCGGACCGATTAGATCCGCTTGGGTAGCCCTAGGGACGTCTCTGGTTAAGTCAACCAGATCGGGTGCATCCTATTTGCTGTGGAGTCTCACAATGGTCCAAGCACCTTTTTGAGTAAACGCGACTCCTCGATGCTCATCACGGTATATATAGTATGAGCCCGTTTCATCACATCCAAATTATTTCGCCGATTTTCCCCAACGTTTGGACCATTTGAAAGTGGCGTTGAACTTTTGGCAATTGGCATTCAACATATGCCATTTGCTAGTCACTATATCCTTTATAAGTTTTGAAAATTTCTCGTATTGAACTCGTTCAGAACTCGATACCAAAATGTTTCTCCCTTTTGTCGCCTTCAAAAATTATTATCTTCTGAAATGGCCACGTAACATGATGCAAGCAATTCTTCTTCGACCGGTCGCCAACGGGTCGGTGCTACCGGCTCTTCGTCGTCAACAATTTTTCCTTGTTTTCCCTTTTGCTTCTTGCGAGCACCTTTTTGGCGACTCGACTTGTTGAATGATTGATTGAGAAGTTTGTGAAGTGAATGGCGGTGGGTTTTGTTGTAACTCTTAGAAATCACGGTTTAAGATGCGTGATTGTTGCCATCGAAAAAAAGCTTGTTGTTGTTCTTGTTGGTGTTGTTGAAATTATTCCGGCATCATCTACAAAAATTGGCTAGAGAAGTCGAGAAATGGTTGATTTTATGTCTGAGGCTTTGACGAACAAGTCTCGTTTAGGAGATTTAAAAAACCATGTTGAGGGAATTCGAACATTATTTTTGCTAGATAAAAAGATATGTATTTTGTAGATAAAGGTTTTTAAATTTTTATGTGATAATTGGATGTTTATATAGTAGTGTGTGTGGGGGGAGGGGGTAAATGATTTTTTTAAATAAAGCCATTTTAGGGGACTAATATAAAAAATTAAAAAAAAGAAAGTTTTTTTTTAAAAGTAGCTACTGATAGGGGGATGTAACTTTTTTGAAATCGGTCCAAAATGTAAAATAAAGGGTAACCATTGGGAGGGGTAAAACGATTTTTTATCTAAAAAACACCCCCAACGTTCGTTGGTCGGCCGACGCTGGACCCAACGCCGTTGGGCAAACTACACTAGCAGTGTAGTAATGTCGGGAAACGCTCGGCAATGCTGTTGTCGGCGTTACAACCACCGAGCCCTCTAAAAGTGGAGATGTAACACTCTAAAACTGGCTTTTAGGTATTATATTATGAGAATTTCATTAGATAGTTTGACTATGACTTTTATAAGTTTGAATGTGATACATCATTGGCTAATCAAACACATTAGTCAGTGTAATTGTCAAATATATGTAATATGGCTTTAGAAAAATTGAGGTGTCACAAGTATGAGTTATAAAGATTTGAGGGACTAAAGTTGTCAATTGGTAAAAGATTTATATAAGTTATTGTGACTAATTTATGAAGAACGAGGTATATAGCACGCGCTTCGCGGCGTACGATGTAAGATCAACGGTTACGGTGAGCCGATAATACGAAAGATTGTTTGCGTTAATATGTGGTCTTGTAGGGAACGAATAAGTCCAAGGACTATTTCTAGAAAAAATATATTTTAAATGTGTATTAAGTTTCAACATTTTTATAAAAGCATTGTATGTCTGAAGCATTGTCATATTAGGCTCGTTGGGTTCGCAAGTTAGACGGGCTTTTCAACGGCATTTTTCTCCCCAAAAAATCGACATACATACACTTTGATAAATAATTTTTTTATCCCAAAAAAGTGTAGGTAGTTAAAACTCTAAGGTTATTTTTTGTAATATGACGCTTAATGTAAGGATTTATTTTGTATAGTTGTTTTTTCGTCAATGACTGGTGTTGCAAGGAAGGAATAACTTTAAATACTATTTTGATTAAAATATTTAAATTGTGTTTTACTAACTTTTAACATTTTTTATAAAAGTATACGTATGTCAAAAGCATTGTTATATTGGGCTTGTTTGGTTCGTAGTTAGACGAGGTTTTCAATGATATTTTCCCCCCAAAAGAATTGATAGATTTTTTATCGATATTTGATAAATAAAATTTATTACACCAATAAGGTGTATATAATTAAAAGTCCAAGGTTGGTTTTGTAATATATCATATAATATAAGGGGTTGTTTGTAAATTGTTTTATATACACATTGTGGGTGTTACTGTTTGGTGAGTATTCTAAAACGACAATCATAATTGAAGAAAACGACGTTCGAAAGTATCATATGACGCCGTTTCCAGTGAGCTTTATATATATTATAATAGTCCTTGAGGGACTTATTATGTCATTTGAACAAAGTTACAACCAACTAATATGGAACCCCACTTCCATATCATTCCACACGTTTCTCATATTGTTTAGTGTATTGTGGGTGTCGATCTAGAGAGATGCAAAAGAGAGGGAAACTAGACTTGATGGTTCTAGTGATGGAAAATTAGGTATCTAATAAAAGGGTTAATTCCATACTAATCATGTACAAGTAAGTAATCTTCATTTTTTCTTGAATTGGTAAATATTGAATTATGGTTCTTGAGTAATTTGAGGGTTTTGGGTAATTGTATTTCTAAAGCAGGAAATAAAGTGTTGTTAATAACAGGTTAAGTCCAGTTAATGATTTAATAAAATTTGATAATCGAAGGTATCATCATATGTTCAAAGTATGATCATATGATGTTAGGGAATAAGGGAGAATATGTTAATGGGTTGTATGAACCCATATTACAATATCCAGATATGATATGTATAATTGTGGTTTAGGAAGGATACCATTGGATGATAAATATGATGGCTATGATGCCTTGTTGGTATATAGCTTTAGGAGCCAAGGTAAGTAAATCGGTTATAATGTGATGTTATATAAATTTTATCACGTTATTTGTTATATGGCTAATTGTTAACGTCTTATGTGACTTGAAGCTTGTTATAGTATAATGTGCTTTAAGTTAGTCTTACATACTTAACTATGGACGAAAGGATTAAGGTAATGGTGTAAGTAAGGTTATGAATGCTTTTATAACGGAATGCTAATGATTAACTTTTTTTTAACATATAATGAAGTATGGTGACATATTATCACTATTTACTTACTAAGTGTAATGCTTACGGTGTAGATGTTTAATGTTAGGTTCAAAGGAAGAATGTAAAGCAATTGGTAATGGTTAATAAGTGGAAAAAAGAGATAGAAGCGTGTAGCTTGTGTGATAGGAGCATAGTAGTTGTATACCGAGCTTAAACCAAGGTTGAACCCCAAAGTAAGGGTGAGCATTTGGACCATCGACCACAACCGGACTAGACCTGACCAAACAATTTTGGTTCGGTCCTCGGTCCAGGGTTTTGGACCATTTTGGTCCTCGGTTTGGTCGGTCAGGTCTGATTCCATCTTACCAAACACCCGTCGATGATGCCTAATAAGACCGGTCTGGATCGATGCTGATCGGGCCGAACCATTTCGATATGGATTTTAGACCATTTTGGTCTTCAATTCGATCTTATCTTGGCCAGTCTGGTTCGTGTTGATGCTCAGCCCTACCCTAAATTATGTTAAAACATTTGTTGATGTCTTGTTAATAAGTTTATGTTCTAAGTGCTAATGATTGAACAATGTTCATGTAAGTTATTGAAATGTTCTAAATGATCCATGAATACAAATGAAGTAGGGAAGGCTATTTATACCACGAAGGAAAAGTAAAAGTTGTGTAACTATTTTTCCCGCCAAAACACTCAACAACCAACTTTTGACCTTATTACCCCGCTTTTAAATAAACACTCTTATCTTTGAATTTTTACCACTAACAAACCTGAATATATGACAAGTCTAATCTCACACCATAAACTTATATAATATTAATCATTATTTTACATATCTTACTTAAACAGTCTCTAGCACTATCCCACCTATAGCTCTGACATGATATGTGCATCGGACGTCGATACAAATTTTGATGAATGTTTACTCTAGTAAGTTTCTCAACAACATAAAAATATCTTGATTACCTCATCACGCGTTCTCTTTATAGATGAGTGCACCTATAATGTATCGTGCACGAGGAACATTGATAAAAAGGTTCGTTTGTGCAAAGAGCAAGGTTGCAAGATGGATGTGAATTTAATTTAAGTTAAACATAAAGTGTGTTCATGTGTTCGTCTGTTTGTCAATGATGATAAACCAAAGTTAAGGGAAACGCAATTGAAGGTTGTAAAAACTAATGGATCGATAATCAACACAAAAATGAAGCACTCAACCAACCTCCTCACGCAACTCCTTATTAATTCAATATACCTCCGATAAATCCACAATTGTGTGCTTATCAACATAAAAAAGAAACAGATCATCACTCTAATAGATGTGATCACTATACAAGAACACTCAACAAAGAACCTTACTACAACTCTCCAGATCAACACTAATACCAGACAATCTTGATCAAGATGATTACACCAGACACAGTAACAAACAAACAATTGATAAAGAATTGTAGGCGAATATAAATGCAAGATATATCTACACCAAGAACCCTAGCTCCTTTAGCCAACTCACATTTCCAAATTGCACAATTAGTCCTTGTACTTATATAAACAAACAAATAAACCAACCCAAAATAATAGAAATACATAATTACACAAACATTCCTCCAAGTATAAGATTGAACAAAAAATACCCAAACTTTCCAACACCCCTCCACAAACTCATACCTCAAACATATATGACATATTCAACATAGAACAAAGATGCTTATGCTGAGAAATACTCATACTCTTAGTAAAGATACCAGCAACATTATTAGCTGAATTTACCTTTACAGTGCTTATCACACCTGAAGCAACATTCTCTCTAACCAAATGCACATCAATCTCAAAATATTTTGTCTTCTCATGAAACACGAAATTGGTGCAAAAGTGTTATCACAATAGAAAGGAACAATAGACAAACCATCCACTCTCAATTCCTTTAGTAGATGAGCAGTCCAAATAATCTCACATGTTGTAGATATCATACATCTATACTCAGCTTTTGCTAAAGTCGTTGAGATGGTTGCTCGTTTCTTACATTTCCAAGACACCAAATTACCACAAAAATACATACTGAAACTTGAGACATATTTTCTAGTTAACAAACATGTTAATGCAAAGCAATGCCTAAAAACATTGTTAGTGCTAACTAATCTTTCTTAGTCTTGATCACGACAAATTATAAAGACATTTATCGTCAAATACAATCGTAAAATGAATTATCTAACAAACATTATCATCAAGGTAATAATCATTACACTAACATATCTTAATCATGTTTAGTGATCATAAAAGTGATTAGCCTTAAAACACATTTTTGTCAAATGTGACAAAAGATTTTTAATAAACTTTCTTTTTAAGAAATTTTTTTATTAAAATGAAAATGTAAATTTGAATATGGAATATTCCAAATGTCATAAGAATATTTTTTGAAGGTTTCAAACTATCTCAAATATTTCTACCCCACTAAAAGACAAAAAGCAGCAGAGTCTACATTCACGGTTCCTTAAACTATGTGGTTCTTTATTGATAAGGAACCGCCTAGACCAATAAGGAACCGCGTGCAAATAGCCGTTGGCTTTTGTCTCCTATAAATAGTGGATCAAATCTGCATTTTCAACAACCCTTTTTGGACATTTCTTTCAGCCCTCTTTCTCTTTTCTTAATCTTAATCATTTGTAAATGATCACTTAATGTGTTAAGTATTTTTACTTATGATTATCCTCTTGATCCCCTTCTTTACCTTGTCCAAAGAGAAGATCACTCACACACTTGTGTTGTGATTAAAGATGAAGCCTTGATAAAGATCATCCTCTCCTAAAGATCTAGTCATGTTCATCATTTGTTTATTTATGTCTTGTGTAGATCCAATTTATTTATGAATACTTAGACTAGTTGTGTTCATCCAAGCTATTTGTGAATACTTGGATTAGTGTTGTGTAAATCTGTTGCATATGTGTATGCTTGGATATGTCTTGTGTACATCCAAGTTACATGTATGTACTTGGATATGTTTAGTTGAGTTGTAATGTGTAGTGTGTTAGTTCTCACTAAACTACAAAGTGATTTGTGTGTGAGTTGTGTAAGTTCTCACTTAGCTTCAAAGTGAAGAGTTGTGAAGATTGGTTCTAGCTTTGGATTAGAACTCGACATCTAGCCTTGTGTCAGAAAATGGTGAAGTGGGCAACGTTGTGAAGATTGGTTCTATCTTTCAATTAGAACTCGACATCTAGCCTTGTTTCGTTAAATGGTGAAGTGGGCGACGTTGTGTAGATTGGTCCTAGCTAAGATTAGGTCTCGACATTTAGCTTAGGGTTGGAAAATAATGTAAGCGACGTTGTAAGGTTTTCTCCGCCAAGAAGGGAGCTTGTGGATATAGTGGAAATCTCGAGTAAGGTGTACTCGAGGAGTGGAGTAGGAACGAGGATAGAGCTTTGTTGCCGAACCACTATAAATCTTGGTGTCTTCCTATTAGGTTGTTTCTTTCCTTACTCTTTACTTACTTTCATTATCACTTTACTTACCATTAATACTTGTCATTGTTAATGAATTAGAATTGAACCTAATCATAATGAAACTAGCTTTCAAGTAAAAGATAGTTTTGACACAAACCTAATTGAAAGGAATTTTAATTAGGAGATAAACTGAAGAGAAACTATTCAACCCCTTCCCCCCCCCCCCCTTCTAGTTTCTAGAATTGGTATTAGAGCGATGGTCACACAAGATCTTTGAAGTATATTGTACTTTAAAACATGGATTGATCCATTATCTCCTCAAATTAGAAGGTTAAGTTGTACTAAAGTTTTTCTTTGGTCGAAACTAATTTTTATTGAATATAGGCCTTTTAATTGGTAATATAGCATCTCATTTAGACTAGTAGTACATATGCATTTTAGATTTACTCTTGAAATGTATCTACTAGTTCACATCTTGTTATGTGTAGGTACTCATGAAGATCAATCATTAAATTGATTGTAGATTGAGTCATTTACACTTGTAGAAGACTGATAACTAGGTTTTTGGCCTAGTAAAAAGATTATAGTTCTAGTGGTCTAATCGAATTGATCTAGGTTCACTATGTGAATCTGCTGTTCTTTGGTGAAACAAATAGTTGTGTCGTTGTAGTATATTAAAAAGTGCAAAACTTTAAAGTAAAAGGCAGGTAATCTAAGTCTAATTAAATAAAAGGGCAAGTATTAAAAAGCGTGACTAAAATTAAAAGGCACTTAAAGTAAATAACGCAAACTTAAATCTATCTAAGGCAAACTTAAAACGCAACTAAAACTTAAACTAAGGCAAGACTAAAATAAATCTAAGGCAAGAAAACTTAAAGTGTGACTAAGGAAAAAAAAGCGGGAAAAATAAAACTGGAAATTAAAAATCAAAAACTAAGAAGAACCTGAATACAGCTCATTCGGAACAATCCTTCGTCCGGAACAATCACTCATCTAGAATGTCACCTTCGTTCGGAATGATTCTTCTTCGCTCGGAATATTACCAAAATCCTTGATCCGGAACAATTTATTCTGAATATGTCACTTATCCAAAACAATCCTTCGTTCGGAACTTCTGCTGATTCAAAACCCTTGGTTCGGAAGTATCTGATTATCCCTTGATTCGGAAGTCCTTGAGTCGGAACTTCTTGACTCGGAATACTTCCGAATGAAGTTCTGAACTTGTTGATCCGGAAGTTTGGTTCGGAAGATGTTGAATCGGAACTCTTCCGAATGAGTGGGCTTGATTCGGAAGTTTCTGCTTGTTCGGAATACTTCCGAATAAACACTCTCCTGGTTCGGAACTTTCCGGCTCGAAAGACTTGATTCGGAATACGTCCGAATAAACAGCTCCTGGTTCGGAACTTTCCGGCTCGAAAGACTTGATTCAGAATGCTTCCGAATGAACAGCTCTTGGTTCAGAACTTCTTGATCCGGAAGTTTCGTTCGGAAGTTTCTGGTTCGGAAGTTTCTGATTCGGAACTTTTCGGTTCGGAAGTTTCTGGTCTTGGGAACCTTAGTTCGGAAGTTTTCAGAATGAACAAAGAGTCGATCCGGAACTTACCTGGGAATCACAGTAACAGAAACAAACACCCCCGAAGAACAGGGAAATACAATATACACGAATCTAATAACAATTTAACCAAAATCAAACATAAGATTAAACCAAACTAATAACAAAACATCCAATAATCATAAACAAACTATCCAAATCAATAAAACTAACAAATCTAACCACAATAATCAAAACCCACTTGGATCAAAATAAGAACATGAACATGAACATAAACATAAAAATCAAAGATCAAGAAAGGTAGATAGGAGATTAACAAGATAAAGTAAATATTGACAAGAATTAAATGGAAACTTACTTGAAATTAAAGGAATTTAAGGTGCAAGACAAGTATTTAAATTTGACAAGTATTTAAATGACAGGGTAATTAAAGGTGGAAGAACTAATTGTCACTATTAGCCAACAAAAAAGAATAATTAACAACTAATCTATATATAGGGGAGGATTAGGAAGCTTCCTCCCCTCCTTCATTTTCTCTTAATTGCATCATTAGGCCCTTCCTTCTTAATCTCTTTGTTAATTGCATGCTTAGTCCTTTTCTTCTTATCTTCTTTAATCTTGGACTTTTAATGACTTTTGGCTCGGGATTTCTTTGAACTCGTCTTTTAATTCTTCAATAAAGTAGACTTGAGTTCTTCGATTTTAAGTAAACTTCCGTCTTTTGACTTTTTCTTCGATAAATCTTCAGAATTGGTCTTGGACTTCCGTTCTTTTTGCACTCTTGACTTCTCGACTTCATCTTTCATCTTTTCCTTCAATAAAAGCCCGTGAATGCCCGTGTTTTCTCCACTTTTCACCTTTTCGTCCTAAATTACAACAAAAACACAAACCACGCATAATTCTGACATAAGACATAAAATACACGTTTTGGCTTGGTAATTATTGTAATTAAGTGGTAGAAAGGATGGGTGTTTACACACCTATCAAATCCCCTACACTTGACCATTGCAATGTCCTCATGCAATGCATTAGTTACAAAGCACCTTTACATTTTTCATCATAATCAATCCATAGTGGCCTTTATTAAAGAGATAGAGAATTACAAACATTCAAAGTAAAGAAATCTAAAGCATACCTTGGGTTTTGGAAATGTCATGAATAATCATCATCCTCAAGTTTTCACTTTCTCCAAACCAAGCTTAGAAACGAGATCATTGTTATTATAAGTTAGTAAACTAACACGAACTCATGTGGGCCAATTATTCACTTAGACTCCCTTATTCCTAGGTGTATCTCTTATATTTTATTGTTGTCTTGAATGATCACGAGGATACATTGTTTGACTTATTTCGATAGTTTATAAGGCCGAAAATAAAGTGAACGATTTAATCAATAGTTAGCTAAAAGACAAAATCTTTTAAAACTGCTTCTCGGGACCTCATAAAGTTCATATCTTGGCATAACTCGCTTCGCGATTTGAGACCTTTCTCGGACCGATATTTGGCAGCGACTTCATACTTCAAACCTTGAGAGACGTTCATGAAATTATGGTCTTCTCTTCATATAGGAATTTCTTCACTTGAAGTTTTGAGAGATTCATACTTGGACCACGACTTCTTCATTTTTCTCCAATCTTTATTTTGGACTTTGATATACAACGATCCGCCTCCTTATATGACTTGGATCTATTTATCCTCATACCTTGTTAGGGTCTTTTCGGATACACTTCTCCATGACTTTTGGGGAGTTTTTGCTTTTCGTCGTGTGTCTCGATCCTTCATATTGATTTTCGATAAATGATTCTTCACATCACTTTGGATCTTTAGCAACAAAATATAGCCCTCATGTCTTGTTAGGACCTTTTTGGACTCGCCAATCTTCGCATCCCGCTTCAATAAGTTATGCCTTGGCTATGAACTCTAATCCATACCGAGCAACTTTTAAACGATCTTGGGCTAGAAGCTAAGTAACTTTTCAAATCGTACAACCTTATTTATTGCAGATAAATTTATTAACAAGCGATGGGAGAATAAGCTTATAATTAAATCACATAAATTCCCGAAAGAATACCAAACTTATAATTGACTCTATCATCTCTCGTTCTCCATAGTTTAAAATCTCAAGGAATGAGACTCGTGGATGCTTAGCCTATTAAATCAAAGTTTTGGGTTTTCGAGTCGCCTATAGGATCTTGCAAACTCTTAGACTTTTTCAAGTTTAGAAATCGCATTTTAAAGTTCCCTTGATAAACGACTCTCTAGGATCAATTATACAAACTTGCGAAAAGTTCTTGTTCTTAACCCGTGAGAGTTAAGACTTTCGCGTTTTATAGCTCCCTATATAAAAGCCTAGCAAAACTTGACTTAAACACGTTAAGGATACTAGCTAGAGTAAACTTAGAATAAGTAAACTCGGGTTGAGTCAAAAGATTCACAACGTTTGAAAATTAAAACCACTTTATTAAAAATTTATTCTAGCAAAGAAAGAAAAATAACTATACAAAAGTAAAGACTAATAGGCCAAAATAGATCAAAAATTTTGAAAAATGTCGAAAAATTGATTTTCCGGTTAAAAGGAGGACAAATACAAGGAAAAAAGCCACTTAACTTCGATATAAGTCCCCCCTACACTTAACATAAACATTGTCCTCAATGTTTAAGCATGTGGGAGTAAACTCCCCTACACTTAGGACATTGTGCACTTTGTTTAAATCTCGCTAAGGAAGAAACAACTAAAGAGATTCCTATTTTATTATTGAGAGATATAAAATAGTGAATCGAAAAGAGTTTAGGATAGAACCGGGAAGAAGTGGACACGGAATCACGGGTCGTCAAGAATCATCAAGAGTGGATCATTGAGCGCCCGAATCCCTGATTAAGAGAGAGGAGAGGAAATAGCAAACCAACGGGTCTCCCCTACACTTATAATAAAGAAAGCTAAAAGATAGATGCATGGGTTACCTCCTAAGAAGCGCTTGATTTTTGTTAACCGAGTCGTGAGCCTGACTCGACCTTGATTAGCAGAGGAAGAAGCATGAAACATATCCACCAGGATCAAAGACATAGTTTTCGTCCATCAAATAGCAGAGGCTTAAGGCGAACAAGGCAAGCCAAAGAAGAGTAGGCAAGGTTCCCTTAAGCAAAGATGGAGCACGGTGGAAGCAAGGGTGAAGTGGTGCAAGCAGATTTCCATAAGTTCCAAAGATATTTCCTTTTATTTCATCAGGTGGATACTGAGATGGCTTAAAGATTTCAATACCGGGGTCGAACACCTTTTCCTTTAAGGGAAAATAGCATCATGCTCAGCAGAATGGGAAGAAGATCCACGAAGAAGCACAACCTCGTCCTCAGAAGGGGGACAAAGAGGTGTTAACTCATACGTGCTGCGGATATTGGTGTCGACCGGTTTCTTCTCCTTAGAAAGAATGTTCTTCAAATCCGAAGTAGGATTAAGACGATAATCTTCAAAATCATAAGGAGGAGCATCACTCTCATGAGGGAAGTAAGTGTTGAGAAAAGCAGAGAAATCTTCCTCAAATGAGTAATCGTCCAAAGTAGGATCGAGTGATGGCGGAGGATCTTCATCATGTGAAGAATCGCTCGAAAGAGTATCGGCCTCATCGAAATCATCATACGTGGGCAGGTCGGGATACTCAGAAGTAAGGTCATCATAATCATCTGAATCTGAGCTAGAATCATCATCATAAGCATCAAAGACCGGTGGAGAATCATAAATGGGGGAAGGTTCCAAAGTGGAGCGAGAATCATCCACATCATCATGAAAGAGTGGATTATCAATGCAAGAGTCGAATAGAGGATTGTTGTAGACGACAAAATCATCAAGCACATTAATCATATTCACTGATTCTCGGCCTCCAAAGGATTTACTTGTAAGCTTTCCCATTTTAAACACTTGTTCATCATCCCCGACTCTTAAGATTAACTCACCTTCGGCAACATCAACTAAAGCTCGTCCGGTTCTCAAGAATGGCCGACCAAGTATTAAAGGAATATGAGGGTCCATTTCATAATCAACAACCACAAAGTCGACCAGGAAAGTAAATGTGCCAACTTTTATGAACACGTCTTCGGATATACCAACGGGGTAAGCGAGAGTGAGATTTGCAAGTTCGAGAGTCATCTTTGTTGGAGTGAGGTCGGGTAATGATAGTGTTTTCCAGACACTCAATGGCATCAAATTAATACTGGCCCCGAGATCAGCAAGGGCAGTAAATTCTTCAGTTTTGTTGAACACGCAAGGCAACACAAAACGACCGGGATCTCCAAGCTTTTTCGGAAGTTCTTTAAGAATAACTGCATAGCAGTTTTCATTTAAGCGTGTGTTGGCGAGTTCAATCAGCTTTTCCTTCTTGTTAAGCAATTCCTTAAATGCTTTGACAAATTTCGGCATGTGGACAAGTGCTTCAAGAAAGCTAATGTTGAAGTTCATTTGAGAGATCATCTTCACATAGCGTGACACTTCAGAGTCATCCTTGGTTAGCATTTTGGTCTTGCCTAAACGAGAGGGATAAGGGATATTGGGTTTGGGTGGTGAGGGTGTAGGTGAAGGTAAAGGTTGAGATGTTGAAGGTTCCTTCCGAGGTACATCGTCATGACGAGGCGGAGACGGTAATGGTGCAGTAATACTAGGTGTAGGAGGAGTAGGGATAGATGGTGGTGGAGGAGGTGTAGATGATGGGGGTGGGATTGGTGGATCGAAAATGGTAATTCCATTACGAGTAGTAATAGCACTCACATTTGCTCGCGGATTGGTGACGGTGTTTGAAGGTAGAGAACTTGCAGTAGAAGGTTGAGCTGCGGGCAAGAAACTAGCAAGCATATTCTTCAAATCATTTGTTTGATTGCTGAAGGAGGATTAGATATTATCTCGAAGCTCGGATCTTATCTCATTTCCTTGCTTTGTGATATCTCCTTTCAGATTGATAATTTGACTCTGTAGATTCTTGATTTGCTCACCTTGGGTTCTCATGATGGCTTCAACATCGGGGTTAATGGGTGGGTTTTGTTGAGCGGGTGGGTGATAAGGATTAGAAGCTCTTGGTGGGATTTGGTTGCTTCTATTGTAGTTGTTGGCGGGGTTTTGGTTTTGGTTTTGAGGAGAAAAACCGGGTGAAAGGTAGTTGTTGGACCGGTAACTCAGCCAATTTCTATCCCCTTGAGGTCGAGCTTGGTAATTTTCCGGTGAATAATTACCATAAGCAGCATACACATTTTCCGGATTTCCTTGTGTAGAAGGACAATCGGTGTATGAGTGAGGACCACCGCATGTTTCACAAGGATTAGCAACCGCTTTAACTTGTTGTTGTTGTTGGTTTGAAGCGAGAAGCGTGATACTTTTGCTCATTTCAGTCATCATGCGGGTGAGTTTGGTCATATCAGGGTTTGCTGAAGTAGAAGAAACATTGACTCTCGGGTTGGTCCTTGAAGAAGCAGAGGAATCCCAATTTTTGTGGTGAGTAGTCATGTTCTCAATTAGCTCTCTACACTCCTCGGGTCTCCTTTTCATAAATGTGCCACCGGCGGCTGCATTAATCGTATCACGATCTCGAAAAGTCAAACAGTTGTAGAAAGTATCAATCAATGTGACGGGAAGCATGTTTTGGTTTGGACAACGATCAATCAAGACATTATATCTTTCCCAAGCATCAAAAAGAGATTCATCAGGGTCTTGCATGAAACCGCCAATTTGATTGCGAAGGCTCGTGACCATGGATGGTGGAAAGTAGCGCGACAAAAAAGCGTTGAGTCATGTCATCCCAAGTGTGAATAGAATTCTTCGGGAGACTATCAAACCATTTCTCGGCATGATGTGATAAAGTATGTGGAAAGAGTTGTAGGCGTAGAACATCCATTGTGGCACCAGGCAACTTCATGCTTTGGGTGATTGTAATGAACTTGTCGAGGTGTTTGTTGGCATCATCATCAGGAAATCCACGGAAAGGATTTGTTTGCACTTGCTGAATCATGTGGTGCTTCAACGAAAACTCAGGAGCGTTGATTTGCATCGGCGCAATCGGTCCTCCTCGTCCAAACATGGTAGGTTGACAAAGCTCCTCTATTGTCCGAAGATCGGGCTGTGGAAGAACATTGTTGTTATTGTTCAGGTGCGGTGGATTATTGTTGTTAACACCTGACATAGCTAAATCTTCTTGAGTCTCGGGCTCTTGATAATTAGAAGATCTAGTACGCATACACCTGAAAATGCAAAAGAGAAATAAACCAAACACAAAGACAATATATATACACAATAAAGATAAAATCTTTTTGGATTTTTGAAATTTTTAATTTTTATGGATTTTTATCAATTTTTAATTTTTTTTTTTTTGTTTTTTTTTTTGAATTTTTTATGCAAAAAATAACGCTCACAAGTGAACGGATCCCAAAAAGCAACGCGTCTCTCACAGAAAACCATTAATCTTTACGAAAAGAGCCGGCAGCGGCGCCATTTGATAACTAGGTTTTTGGCCTAGTAAAAAGATTATCGTTCTAGTGGTCTAATCGAATTGATCTAGGTTCACTATGTGACTCTGCTGTTCTTTGGTGAAACAAATAGTTGTGTCGTTGTAGTATATTAAAAAGTGAAAAACTTTAAAGTAAAAGGCAGGTAATCTAAGTCTAATTAAATAAAAGGGCAAGTATTAAAAAGCGTGACTAAAATTAAAAGGCACTTAAAGTAAATAACGCAAACTTAAATCTATCTAAGGCAAACTTAAAACGCAACTAAAACTTAAACTAAGGCAAGACTAAAATAAATCTAAGGCAAGAAAACTTAAAGTGTGACTAAGGAAAAAAAAGCGGGAAAAATAAAACTGGAAATTAAAAATCAAAAACTAAGAAGAACCTGAATACAGCTCATTCGGAACAATCCTTCGTCCGGAACAATCACTCATCCAGAATGTCACCTTCGTTCGGAATGATTCTTCTTCGCTCGGAATATTACCAAAATCCTTGATCCGGAACAATTTATTCTGAATATGTCACTTATCCAAAACAATCCTTCGTTCGGAACTTCTGCTGATTCAAAACCCTTGGTTCGGAAGTATCTGATTATCCCTTGATTCGGAAGTCCTTGAGTCGGAACTTCTTGACTCGGAATACTTCTGAATGAAGTTCTGAACTTGTTGATCCGGAAGTTTGGTGCGGAAGATGTTGATTCGGAACTCTTCCGAATGAGTGGGCTTGATTCGGAAGTTTCTGCTTGTTCGGAATACTTCCGAATAAACACTCTCCTGGTTCGGAACTTTCCGGCTCGAAAGACTTGATTCGGAATACTTCCGAATGAACAGCTCCTGGTTCGGAACTTTACGGCTCGAAAGACTTGATTCGGAATACTTCCGAATGAACAGCTCCTGGTTTGGAACTTCTTGATCCGGAAGTTTCGTTCGGAAGTTTCTGGTTCGGAAGTTTCTGATTCGGAACTTTTCAGTTCGGAAGTTTCTGGTCTTGGGAACCTTAGTTCGGAAGTTTTCAGAATGAACAAAGAGTCGATCCGGAACTTACCTGGGAATCACAGTAACAGAAACAAACACCCCCGAAGAACAGGGAAATACAATATACACGAATCTAATAACAATTTAACCAAAATCAAACATAAGATTAAACCAAACTAATAACAAAACATCCAATAATCATAAACAAACTATCTAAATCAATAAAACTAACAAATCTAACCACAATAATCAAAACCCACTTGGATCAAAATAAGAACATGAACATGAACATAAACATAAAAAACAAAGATCAAGAAAGGTAGATAGGAGATTAACAAGATAAAGTAAAGATTGACAAGAATTAAATGGAAACTTACTTGAAATTAAAGGAATTTAAGTTGCAAGACAAGTATTTAAATTTGACAAGTATTTAAATGACAAGGTAATTAAAGGTGGAAGAACTAATTGTCACTATTAGCCAACAAAGAAGAATAATTAACAACTAATCTATATATATAGGGGAGGATTAGGAAGCTTCCTCCCCTCCTTCATTTTCTCTTAATTGCATCATTAGGCCCTTCCTTCTTAATCTCTTTGTTAATTGCATGCTTAGTCATTTTCTTCTTATCTTCTTTAATCTTGGACTTTTAATGACTTTTGGCTCGGGATTTCTTTGAACTCGTCTTTTAATTCTTCAATAAAGTAGACTTGAGTTCTTCGGTTTTAAGTAAACTTCCGTCTTTTGACTTTTTCTTCGATAAATCTTCAGAATTGGTCTTGGACTTCCGTTCTTTTTGCACTCTTGACTTCTCGACTTCATCTTTCATCTTTTCCTTCAATAAAAGCCCGTGAATGCCCGTGTTTTCTCCACTTTTCACCTTTTCGTCCTAAATTACAACAAAAACACAAACCACGCATAATTTCGACATAAAAGACATAAAATACACGTTTTGGCTTGGTAATTATTGTAATTAAGTGGTAGAAAGGATAGGTGTTTACACACCTATCAAAGACTCATCTTCTTTGATTTCCATCATCATTGAATGGTGATATCAAGATGGATGAGAGTGATACTAGTCCTTGAAGACTTAGTAGTCACTTTAGTCATGGTTGGGCTTTGCATTGATTCCTTAAAAGCTTGGGATGCACTTTGTGGCTAAGGTACGTTTTCGTTGTTCCACACACCCTATTGATCATTCTTTTGATCATTACTTGACTATGTGCTTGTTCTCTGCATCCTTGCCTTGACATTTATTTGTGGTTGTGATTCTTTTCTTTTAACCTCTCAAACCTTCATTGCTTGGATACTTGACTCACTATGGGGATGTAGAGTGAGTTAGTAGTAGCTTAAAGTATCAAGCATGAATTTCATGGTTTGCTATATCATGTGTAACTTGTGCAGTTGAGCTCATCTCTAGGATGATTTATTAATCCCTTGAGATACCATCCTACTTCATAAGTTGTAGTTGGATTTTACACATCTGGAATTGAAATATTCCAAGGATATTGTTATTGTAAATCCTAGCCATAATAATTGTCCGATCATGTGGGAGAGAAAGTAAATTTATACTTTTCTCACATTTTGATATTATGATTTTGTATGGGTTCTTCTATATTCTCTCGATATCCTCTCGAATTGATCTCGGTTTTAAGTGGAATGATTGTTCTTGGTTACTAACAAGGGGAGTTGGTTTTCTAATCTACTAAATGTTAAATGCTCTAAATTGTAAACTTAAAATTAAAAGTAATTAAATTAATAACAATTAATAAAACTTGAATTAAAATTAAGCTTAAAAATTAAAATATAAATATGAAATGAAGAAACAGTAAGGAACAGTAACACTTAAAAATGCTCAAAAGAAATTTGATTCGGAAGTTGTTGATCCGGAACTTCGTTCGGAACCTTCACTCGGAAGTTGACTCGGAAGATTGATCCGGAACTTCGTTCGGAACCTTCACCCGGAACTTTGAGTCGGAACTTTACTCGGAACCTTGATTCGGAAGTTTGGTGATCCGGAAGTTCGTCCGGAACTTTTGATCCGGAAGTTTATTCGGAAGATTTGTAAAGAACATTCATTCGGAACTTTTTGAAAGAAAAACTCATTCGGAACTTTAAAAACAAACATTCATTCGGAACTTTTGGAAATAACATTCATCTGGAACTTTTGTTCATTCGGATGATTTAGTTCATCCGGAACTTTAGTTCATCCGGAATTTTCTAACTGACTCGGAACTTTTAAAAAAGAAAACTCATTCGGAAGATTTGAAACTCATTCGGAAGTTTGGTTCATCCGGAACTTTATGTTCATCCGGAACTTTATGTTCATCCGGAACTATTTGCTCATCCGGAACTTTTGGTTCATTCGGAAGTTTGTGTTCATCCGGAACCTGGGAATACTCAAGAACAGTAACCTTTACCGAAGAACAGGGAGATACGTTTTAATCCAAAATCGAGCTAAATAAGCAAAAAGGTTTTACCAAATTAACCAATAATCATTTAATAACCATAAGCAACAAATCCCAACAGTAAAAACACAAATTCAACAACTTTTTAAAATCAAAACTCAACCAAATAAGAACTTTAGAACTTGAAATAAAAAGATGATGAAGAACAAGATGAATGAAAAGATTAAAGGAAGACTTGTATTAATGATTAATGTTGAAAAAAATAAAAGACAAGATTAAACTACAAGATTTGGAAGAACACTAATCAAAATCACCAAACACCCTAGTGGTGTTGGTGATGACTACGAACAAGAAGAGAGAAAAAGAAGGGAATGAAAAACTAAAAACTGAATGAAAAGTGTGAAGGGAGGACTTTATATAGTCTTGTCTTTTGGTTGGTGAGTGGGCTTTCTCCCGTTCTTCTTGTCTTCTCGTCTTTTAAGAAAAGTTGACGTTTTCGATTCTGATTCGGGATTTGTCGTCGATTAAATTCAACTCGTCTTTTAATTTCTTCGTTTAATAGACTTGAGTTTCTTCGACTTATGTAAATCTTCCATCTTTGGTCCTTTTCTTCGATAAATCTTCAAATAGGCTCATTGACTTCAAATCTTTTGCATCTCTTGGACAATAGACTTCGTCTTGAGTCTTTTTCTTCGATAAAACCCGTGCAATCCCATGTTTTCTTCAATATTCATCCGGTTGGCTCTGAAAACACAATAAACACAAAAACCACGCATAATTCCAAACAAATGATATTAAACACGCGTTTTGGTCTCGTTTTAGCCAGAATTAAGTGGTAAAAGGATGGGTGTTTACACACCTATCAAATCCCCTATACTTAACCATTGCCATGCCCTCATGCAATGCTTAGTGATAAAGCAATTTTACACTTTTCTCATAATCAATCAACCTTGGCCTTATTCACATTCTACTAAACAAAAATTAAAGTAATAAAAGAAATTAAGACTTTAAAGGAAACAAAAGGATAGAAAACATTTTCACTTGAAAATAGCTACATGGAAATAACTTGCAAAGAGATCAATGACTTACATTAGGGCTTTGGTGCTGCGAAGATTTATCACCCTCAAGTTTCACGTTCCCCAAACTAAGCTTAAAAACGAGATCATTGTTATTATAAGTTAGTAAATCAAACACTTACACACATGGCTTAATTATATGCTTAAACTCCCTTATTCCTAGGTGTATCTCTTATATTTTATTTTTGTCTTAGAACGATCATGAAGATGCATTTTTGGACTTATTTCGATAGTTTATTTAGGCTGAAAGCAAAGTAGGACGATTTGATCAATAGTTAGCTAAAGGACAAAATCTCTTAAAACTGCTTCTCGGGATATCAAAAAGTTCATATCTTGGCATAACTCGGTTCACGATTTGAGACCTTTCTCGGGCCGATATTTGGCATGTACTTCATACTTCATATCTTGAGAGACGTGCTTGAGATAATGGTCTTCTCATCATTAATGGAGTTTCTTCACTTGGAGACTTTTGAGGGGTACTCCAACTTTGTTGATCACGACTTCATGATTATTTCTTCAATCTCTATTTGGGATTTTGAGATACAACGATCCGCCTCCTTTTCGGACTTGGATCTATTTATCCTCATACCTTGTTAGGGTCTTTTCGGATAGACTTCTCCATCATCTTTATGGGAGTTGATTGCTTTTCGTCGTGACTTGATCCTTCATATTGACTTTGGGAATAATGCTTTTCACATCACCTTGGATCTTTAGCAATAAAATGGAATCCTCGTGCCTTGTTAGGGCCTTTTCGGACTCGCCAATCTTCGCGCCCCGCTTCATAAGTTATGCCTTGGCTATGAACTCTTATCATTACCGAGCAACTTTTAAACGATCTTGGGCTAGAAGCTAGGTAACTTTTCAAATCGTACGACCTTACTTATTGCAGATAAATTATTAGCAAGTGATGGGAGAATAGGCAAATAATTACACCAAGTGAGCTTGTGCAAGAATACCGACTTATAATTGACTCTATCATTTCTCGCTCTCCACAATTTAAAATCTCAAGTAAAGAGATTCGTGGATACTTAGCCTAATAAACCAATTAAGGTCTACATGGTTAAGGATACTAGCTAGAATAAACTTGGATAAGTCTATTCGGGTTGAGTCAAAATAAACGCAACAGGCCTAATATGTCAAAGACTTCTAAACTAGCTACACCACTTTATTAAAATTTGACTTTATTGCGGGATATATACATAAGAAAGCAACGATAAAAATTTAAAAATTACGACTAAATGGCCAAAGTTAATAAAAAATTTGAAAAATGTTGAAAAATATGATTTTCTGGTTAAATGAAGGCATTTTCATGGAAAATTCCACTTAAAACTTCGATAGAAGTCCCCCCTACACTTAAGATAAACATTGTCCTCAATGTTTAAGCATGTGGGAAAAGGCTCCCCTACACTTATGACATTGTGCACGTTGGTTAAATCAAGTTAAGGAAGAGACGACTAAAGTGATCAATTTCAAATGTGAGTATGAAGAAAATTGAATCACGATAGTTGAGAGATAGAACCAGATTTCGGATAACACGGTAGCACGGTTCTTCAAAGGTTCCAAGAGTGCACTTATCCCTGTAATCACATCACCACACAAATACAAACACCGATAGAGGTCCCCCTACACTTAGGAGGTTAAAACAGAACAGGATAGATACTCGGGCTGCCTCCCGAGGAGCGCTTGTTTTTTATAACCGAGTCATGAGCCTGACTCGACCCAAAATTAGTTCATGGGAAACGTGGTGAGGGAAGGAATCATCTCCTGAGAGGTGTCCTCACCAAAATACAACTTCACTCGTTGGCCATTCACCTTAAAATTAGGTCCATTAGGTTGAGCGAGCTCGAGAGTACCATATGGAAAAATTTGGGCAATGGTGAATGGGCCGGACCAACGAGATTTCAGCTTGCCCGAAAAGATTTTCAACCGAGAGTTAAAGAGTAAAACTTTATCTCCAACTTGGAACTCTCGGTTCTTAATCTTAGAGTCGTGAATGAGCTTAGTCTTCTCCTCATAGATCAAAGAATTTTCATAAGCCTCATTACGGAGTTCATTCAGCTCATTGAGTTAGATCTTGCGTAGGTCACCGGCTTTGTTGATATCAAAATTAGCCCACTTCAAGGCCCAGTAAGCCTTGTGCTCTAACTCAATGGGGAGCTGGCACGCTTTCCCGTACACGAGACGATATGGTGTACAACCAATCGGAGTCTTATAGGCGGTACGGAAAGCCCACAAAGCGTCATCAAGTTTATCAGCCCATGAGGCACGATGCTCTCCCACGGTTCTTTCCAGAATTCGCTTTAGTCCTCGGTTGGATATTTCAGCCTGGCCATTAGTTTGTGGGTGGTAGGCTGTGGAAAGACGATTATTTACACCATACTTAGCCATGACTCTAGCAAATTGGTCATTGCAAAAATGAGTCCCATGATCACTAATAATGGCACGAGGCACACCGAATCTAGCGAATAGAGATTTCAAAAAGTTACAAACCACCCTTGCGTCTGTGGAGTCCATTGATCGTTAGACTCAATGGTTATGAACCATTATATCTAGGTTGATCATCGTTCATATGATAACATAGCGGAATAGAACAATGATCATAACAAGGTGTTTAGGCACAAAGAACACATGAATTAAAATAATTGGGTTGCTCATTATATTAATAACAAACAACCACTAGACGTGTATACATTGAATCCCACGTCTAGTGCGACACACACTTTAGGTTTACATTGTGAATGAATAATATGAATAAAACCTAAGACTCTTGTTCCTTTTATAGTGGAAGGAACAGAATCTACAAGAGATAATATCAAATAAACATCTAAATATTCTATTTCTATAGATATATATTGAATATATTATTTAGAATATATCCAATATATTCCGTAAATAGAAATTCCATCAGCGCCGTAGACTTCTGTCAGCGTCCAAACATGGCGTGTCAGCGTCTAGCATGTTTTCTTCGTTTTGGAGTTTCTGCCACATCAACTCATATTAATTTTGACCCAACAGCGTCATTAGTGGGTAAATCTTTGGCTTCAACCCATTTGGAGACGTAGTCAACGGCAACAAGGATGTATTTGTTTCCTTTAGAAGAAGGGAAAGGCCCCATAAAGTCGATACCCCAAACATCAAAGATTTCACACTCTTGAATGAAATTCTGAGGCATCTCGTCTTTATGTGTGATCGTGCCTTGTTTTTGGCAAACATCACATCGTTTAACCATATTGTGAGCGTCACGATATATGGAGGGCCAATAAAATCCCGAGTCAAACACTTTTTTGGCGGTGTAGTTAGGACCAAAGTGACCACCGGTGGGTCCTTTGTGGCAAGCATCAAGGATTTCAAAAGCTGCCGGTCCATCAACACATCGGCGAATAATCAAGTCAGCACATTGTTTGAATAGGTAAGGGTCATCCCAAAAGTAAGTCTTAATGTCGTTGAAGAACTTTTTCTTTTGTTGGGATGTTAACCCTTCCTTGAGAATTTCACCCGCTAAGTAGTTTGCAATGTCCGCAAACCACGGGGTTTCATCAGAAGTCGAGTTAATAGACATTAAGGTCTCCAAGGGAAAAGAATCATTGATTTCTTTGTTCGGATGATCCCCCTGGTAAGGATCCTCAAGTCTGCTGAGATGATCCGCGGCTAGGTTTTCAGCTCCTTTTTTATCGCGAATTTCGATTTTAAATTCTTGGAGAAGCAAAACCCAGCGAAGAAGTCTTGGTTTAGAATCTTGCTTTGTCAACCAGTACTTCAACGAAAATGATCGGTATACACAATTGTTGTAGAAAGGACAAGATAGGGGCGGAACTTTTCAAAAGCATAGACAACAGCTAAAAGCTCTTTTTCGGTTGTCGTGTAATGCAATTGAGCCCCAGTCATTGTCTTGCTAGCGTAATGGATCGGTTGGAAGTGTTTGTTCACTATTTGTCCCAGAACCGCTCCAATAGCAAAATCACTAGCATCGCACATCAACTCAAAAGGGCAGCTCCCAATTAGGGGTAACCAAGACGGGTGCCTTAGTTAGCTTATCCTTAAGCGAGTTGATGTCTTCAAGACACTCTTTGGAAAAGATAAAAGGAGTATCTTTTTCCAAGAGGTGGGTCATCGGGCGAGCGATTTGAGAAAAATCTTTGATGAATTGACGGTAGAAGCCCGCATGACCCAGAAAACTTCTCACACCCTTCACGGTTGAAGGCGGGGGCAACTTAGCGATAACATCGACTTTAGCACGGTCTACTTCAAGACCGGCTTTGGAAATCTTGTGTCCTAGCATGATGCCTTCTTTTACCATAAAATGGCATTTTTCCCAATTCAGAACAAGGCGAGTGTCTTCGCACCGCTTAAGCATACGTTCCAAATTGGCAAGGCAAGAAGAGAAGGAATCCCCAAAGACCGAGAAATCATCCATGAAGACTTCCATGGTTTGTTCAACCATGTCATGGAAGATAGCTAACATGCACCTTTGGAAAGTCCCGGGGGCATTGCATAAGCCAAAAGGCATTCTTTTGTAAGCAAATGTGCCATAGGGACAAGTGAATGTTGTCTTCTCTTGATCTTGGGGATCGATGGGTATTTGGAAATAACCCGAGAAACCATCAAGAAAGAAGTAATATTCATTACCCGCTAAACGTTCAAGCATTTGGTCCATAAAAGGTAGAGGGAAATGATCCTTTCTCGTGGCATCATTGAGTTTGCGGTAGTCTATACAAACTCTCCACCCAGTAACGAGGCGAGTGGAAATCAACTCGTTGTGTTCATTGGGAACAACGGTTATTCCGCCCTTCTTGGGCACACAATGGATTGGACTAACCCATGGTGAATCCGAAATAGGGTAAATCATACCCGCATCAAGAAGTTTGATAACCTCTGTTTTGATGACTTCATGGATTTTTGGATTCACCCTTCGTTGGCTTTGAATTGTGGGCTTAAAGTCGTCCTCCATGAGAATTTTGTGTGTGCAGAAGTGAGGATCAATTCCGCGAATATCAGAAATTTTCCAAGCAATCGCCTTTTTGTGATCTTTAAGCACGGCAATGAGGCGAGATTTTTCTTCTTGCTTCAAGTCCTTCGCGATAATGACGGGCGACTTCTTCTCTTCTTCAAGAAACACGTACTCGAGATGAGGCGGCAACTCCTTAAGTTCTAAATCCGGAGGATTTTCGACGGGAGGCGTTTTCAAAGTTGGAGTATCGATAGCAATAACCGTGGGAGATGGAGGAGAAGGATTGTCTTCGTTGAGAAGGTTTTCAAAGAAATGCATGTCTTCATCCCCATCGGTGGGAGAATCATCATTAGCTAGGTTCACATCTCCCATGGTGGCTTCAAGATTGTTCCAAAACAAATCACTATCTCCAAATAGAGACAGTGATAAATCAATAGAGGAAACGGTTGCAACATTGGGAAGAGAGGTAGGAATACTCTTACAAGCATCTTTGAAGTGTTCTTCACAAGCCTCATCCAGAACGTCAATACAATTAACACTCTCGTATGAATAAGGTTGTTTAGACAACTTTCCCATTTTGAAGACGATTTTATCGTCACCCACTCTCATGATAAGCTCACCGGCTTCAACATCGATGAGAGTGCGACTGGTCCTCAGGAATGGACGACCCACGATCAAGGGAACACGAGGGTCCATCTCGTAGTCGACGACGACGAAATCAGCAGGAAAAGTGAATTTGTCGACTCCTACAAAGACGTCTTCGGCTATCCCCACTGGATAAGCAACCGTACGGTTAGCTAATTCCAAAGTCATTTTGGTGGGGACTAGCTCAGGAAGAGATAATTGCTTCCAAACGCTTAAAGGCATTAGATTAATACTGGCACCTAGATCGGCTAAGGCCATGCAATTCTCTACTCCCGGGAAATTGCAAGGGATTAAGAAACGACCCGGATCACCAAGCTTGGTTGGCAATTTCCTTAAGAGCACTGCAGAGCAATTCTCATTAAGTTGGGTGTTGGCAATATCGAGAAGATTTTCCTTGTCGCTCAGAAGATCTTTAAACATTTTCGCGTACTTAGGCATGTGAGTGAGAGCCTCAGCAAAGGAGATATTGAAATTCAGTTGTTTGAACATTTTAAGAAAGTTCGAAACCTGAATATCGTCCTTGCTTTTGAGCTTCTCTTTCTTCAACCTAGATGGATAAGGTATATTGGAAGAAGAGGAAGGCTTCGGGAGAATAGGATCACTCACATCCTTAGGTGGAGGAGGGGTAGAAGGAAGAGGCAGAGAAATTGGGGAAGGAGACGGATGAGGAATAGGAGCAGGTGACTCGTTCTCCTTAGTCACAACCACCGGTGGAGGTATAGGAAGCTCGGGTTCCTTGGTACCTTTACCACTGCGAGTGGTGATTGCTTTCATCTCTCCTCTTGGATTCGCAACGGTGTTACTCGGAAGAGTACCCGAAGAAGAGGGTTGATTACCTTGGAAGAAACTAGCCATCATGTTCTTCAAGTCATTCGTTTGACTATCCAACGTGTTTCTCATGTCAGCTCTAAGACCGTTCCCTTGTTTGACCAGGTCTGCTTTCAAGTTGAGCACTTCACGCTGAAGGTTTCCCACGATCACATCGTTAGTCCTCATATAAGTTTCCACTTCTTGGTGAAGAGCGGTGGGTTGGTTGGGAGGAGCATTGTATGCGGGTGGTGGATAAGCAGGTTGCTGGTATACTTGGTTGTTTCGTTGAGGTGGTTGTTGCTGCTTGTGAGGTGGTATGTATGGTGTACGAGGTTGTTGTTGTTGTTGAGGAGGGCGATTGAGGTTTTGTTGTTGGTTTGGGTTGTTTGGAGGAAAACCGGGTGGTGAGAGGTAGTTGTTAGAGCGGTAGCTAAGCAAGTTCCGGTCACCTTGAGGTCTAGCTTGATAAGCAGGTTGAGGATAGGTGCCATATGCTGCATTCACATTTTCAGAAGGGTAGTCTTGGGTGGCAGTACAAGTGGTGTAAGAGTGAGGACCCCCGCATATCTCGCATGGTTGGCTAACAGCATTGACTTGAGCGTCTTTAGCGTTTCTAGCGTTGATGCTGTTGGTGTTGCTGGCGGTTTGGGTAGCAAGCGATTCAAGAAGCACAGTGATTTTGTCCAGTCGCTTGTCGCTGTCACTAGTGCTAGCACTAGCGACATTGGTCTGAACACTCTTGGTTTGCACACGAGACTTATTCTCAATGATATCCCAAGCAGCATTGGAAGTCTTAGCCAAAAGATTACCCCCCGAGGCACTGTTTAGTGAATCTTGGTCACTCATGCTTAAACCATTGTAAAAAGTATTAATTTTATGCACTTTGGTAAAACCATGTTGTGGGCATTTTCTTAAAAGATCTTTAAAACGATCCCAAGATTCACTGAACGACTCATCGTACTTTTGTTCAAAATTTATGATTTCATTCCGCAAAGCGGTAGTACGAGAGGGTGGGAAGAAGTAATTGATAAACTTGGTTTCCAAATCCGTCCATGAAATAATACTCTGTGGCGGTTCCTTAGCAAGCCAATGCCGGGCTTGTCCCTCTAAAAAAAAGGGAAAAAGTTGTAACCGGATTACCTCTTGTGGAACACCATTGAATTTGACCGTGTTGGTGAGTTGCAAGAATCTCTTGATGTGGTCATGTGGATCATCAATGGGACGCCCCAAGAATGGTTGAGCAGAGACCATCTGGATAAAGCCGGATTTGAGCTCAAAATTGTTGGCTGCAATCGCTGGTATAACAATTGGATCAGTGTTGCCATCTACATGAGCTTGCAGCAGTTCAATCATCGGGCGATTATCCGGTAGAGGCTCATTGTTGTTGTTATTATTCATGTTGTTGAAAGGTGGGTTGTTGTTGTTATTATTGTTGTTTGGAGGTGGTATGTTGTTGTTGTGTTGTACACCGGCCATGTCTAAGTTATCGAGAGGCTCGGGCTCTTGATAAGACGTTGATCGAGTGCGCATACACCTGCAAAAGAACTAACAAGAGAAAAACAAAGCAAACTATTTTTGGTTTTTTATGTTTTTTACTTTTTTAGGATTTTTGAAAATTTTATATTTTTTTAGTGTTTTTGAAAATTTTTATGAAAAAGTAACGTTCACGGGGAACGGATCCCAAAATCCAAGTTCTCACAAAAAACTTTTGATCATAACGAGAAGAGCCGGCAACGGCGCCATTTGATATTATGATTTTGTATGGGTTCTTCTATATTCTCTCGATATCCTCTCGAATTGATCTCGGTTCTAAGTGGAATGATTGTTCTTGGTTACTAACAAGGGGAGTTGGTTTTCTAATCTACTAAATGTTAAATGCTCTAAAATGTAAACTTAAATTTAAAATCAAATAAATTAATAACAATTAATAAAACTTGAATTAAAATTAAGCTTAAAAATTAAAATATAAATATGAAATGAAGAAACAGTAAGGAACAGTAACACTTAAAAATGCTCAAAAGAAATTTGATTCGGAAGTAACCTTGATTCGGAAGTTGTTGATCCGGAACTTCATTCGGAACCTTCACTCGGAAGTTGACTCGGAAGATTGATCCGGAACTTCGTTCGGAACCTTCACCCGGAACTTTGAGTCGGAACTTTACTCGGAACCTTGATTCGGAAGTTTGGTGATCCGGAAGTTCGTCCGGAACTTTTGATCCGGAAGTTTATTCGGAAGATTTGTAAAGAACATTCATTCGGAACTTTTTGAAAGAAAAACTCATTCGGAACTTTAAAAACAAACATTCATTCGGAACTTTTGGAAATAACATTCATCCGGAACTTTTGTTCATTCGGAAGATTTAGTTCATCCGGAACTTTCTAACTGACTCGGAACTTTTAAAAAAGAAAACTCATTCGGAAGATTTGAAACTCATTCGGAAGTTTGGTTCATCCGGAACTTTATGTTCATCCGGAACTTTATGTTCATCCGGAACTATTTGCTCATCCGGAACTTTTGGTTCATTCGGAAGTTTGTGTTCATCCGGAACCTGGGAATACTCAAGAACAGTAACCTTTATCGAAGAACAGGGAGATACGTTTTAATCCAAAATTGAGCTAAATAAGCAAAAAGGTTTTACCAAATTAGCCAATAATCATTTAATAAACATAAGCAACAAATCCCAACAGTAAAAACACAAATTCAACAACTTTTTAAAATCAAAACTCAACCAAATAAGAACTTTAGAACTTGAAATAAAAAGATGATGAAGAACAAGATGAATGAAAAGATTAAAGGAAGACTTGTATTAATGATTAATGTTGAACAAAATAAAAGACAAGATTAAACGACAAGATTTGGAAGAACAATAATCAAAATCACCAAACACCCTAGTGGTGTTGGTGATGACTACGAACAAGAAGAGAGAAAAAGAAGGGAATGAAAAACTAAAAACTGAATGAAAAGTGTGAAGGGAGGACTTTATATAGTCTTGTCTTTTGGTTGGTGAGTGGGCTTTCTCCCGTTCTTCTTGTCTTCTCGTCTTTTAAGAAAAGTTGACGTTTTCGATTCTGATTCGGGATTTGTCGTTGATTAAATTCAACTCGTCTTTTAATTTCTTCGTTTAATAGACTTGAGTTTCTTCGACTTATGTAAATCTTCCATCTTTGGTCCTTTTCTTCGATAAATCTTCAAATAGGCCCAGTGAATTCAAATCTTTTGCATCTCTTGGACAATAGACTTCGTCTTGAGTCTTTTTCTTCGATAAAACCCGTGCAATCCCATGTTTTCTTCAATATTCATCCGGTTGGCTCTGAAAACACAATAAACACAAAAACCACGCATAATTCCAAACAAATGATATTAAACACGCGTTTTGGTCTCGTTTTAGCCAGAATTAAGTGGTAAAAGGATGGGTGTTTACACACCTATCACATTTTGAAGTAGAGTAAGACTATTCTTGAAAGTGATCTTATTCTATGTACCAAAATTTCTTGGTTTAGTTCATTACCAAATCCGTTTAGACTTTCGCCAGAAAGGCACATCTTAAACCACTATATATGACACAAGCTCTTCATCTCCTCGACTTGAAGTTGTCATTTGTCTCTTGAGCATTGTACTTGGTCTTGATTCATTCCCCTTGACTTCTCTCCTCTTTGCTTCTTTGCTACGAGTAGTTGTTTGTCCGTTTCGGTCTTTTTCGATCTTGATTCAACTCGTAATCCTTCATAAAGGCATTATTACTTACTGTTGAAGTGGTCAAATGATTTCCAAAAGGCTTGAGACATATTTTAAGTATTTTAGAAAAATTTGGTTTTGAAAAATTCTTTGATTTTCCTTGTCAAAAACACGCCACTGTAGGCGGTTCTTTATATGTCGCGGCTCAAATGCGCGGTTCTCTATCGATAAGGAACCGCGGCCAGATCTGGTGACTAAAGTACACATAATTTTTATAAAAATCATTTTTCAAACAAGCCTTCTCTCTCTTCTCCAATAGAGCGACGGGTTTCGTCTTTTCCACCATTGTTGCACCTTTAAAACCTTCAATCACTCATGATTAATTGATTCCAAGTTGTGGGTTTCACTCATCCTTCATCCAACATCAATTAATTGTAAGTAATCTCATTCAATTTCATCTAATTTGTTTTATGGTTCATACTTTCATAATTGGGGATTTTTATAATTGAAATTGAATTAGAACATTACTAGGAATGTGAGTTGACATAGTTATTTTACTATGATTCCTTAGGTTCATATTCATTGAGATTTCACTAAAACCCACTTGTAGAACAATCCGAATTTTGACTAAGTTATTTTGGTTAATTGATGGAATTGATATGAACCCATAAACAAGTTGGTAATTGCATTGTTAATGCTTACCTAAAAACTTTGTTTTGAAAAACCAATGTTCAAATTCATTGTTGATTTTACATAGTTAATATGTTATTGTCAATGATGAATTGGGTACATTGTGAACATGAGAATGATAAGGATTAATCCTTTGTTCGTCAAGAAATTGATGAAACACATTCTCATCTTTTTTTATTTTTGGTTTATGTTTAACATATGAGTGATTGGAGAAATATTTTGTTTGTTGTATTTAGGTACTAATCATGCCTTTGGAATATCAACAAGATCACCAATACACTAAACAATATATGCCAAACCTAGCCGAGCTTTTTCCTTCCCCACAAATTTCTAATACCTACTCTTCACTTTAAAAATGTTGTTTTCACGAGGGTAGAGTCGTCCAAGAAGATATTGAGGGCTATATATATACTAAGTCGATGTTCGAACAAATCGAGTTTGATTGCTTGTTGTACGTCAAGGAAGTTATATATCCCGAATTTCTCTTGGAGTTCTTTAGCACATATTCTCTCATGGTTGACAATGATAGAATATTTGTTAAGTTCATCATTGATGGTCGACTCATTCAATACTCTCTCGAAGAATTTGGTCAAGCTCTTCGTGTTCCATTTGTAGATACTTGTCAATTTACGGATAAATGGAAGCTTGATTCTCTCCTTAATCCCTTCGATTGTCCTCCTATGACAACGAAGAAATTGACCTTGACTTCATCCTTGACGTCATTTCTAAAGCGCGTAATGGAAACGTTGTAAGAAGCCTCCACTCAAACAAGCGTTCGGTGAAACATTTTGAGGTTCTCTTAAGTGACCTTAATGACTGTATGGTCCGATGCGACATCCTTAGGGAGAATGTGTTTTGTCTTGGTGGAAACCGGGATCATATTTCGGCGTGTATGGCCCATATGCTATTTTTCATCTCTACCAACACCAAGTACAATCTTGCATATTATATCGCTCGATGGATCAACTATGCTCTTTCCAAACCCAAAACAAATCTTCCCTACGCCATGCTCCTTACTCGCCTTCTTAAGAAGGTTGGTGAAGACTGTCCTGACCTTAATCTTTCTCGCTTTCGTCCGGTTAATCGGGTTATGCTACCTATTCAAGAGGTACAACCACGAAAGACTAGAAGCGATCGAGGTTCGAGAAAGTACGAGCCACAAGAGTTTGATGATGAGGACGTTGATATGTCACCAAGTGATGGTGGTGGCGTAGGCACTAGTGCTCAGGTTAACTCTTCGAGTGACTCCCACCCATCCATGGACACTTTCATGGACGGGTTAGACGAAATTATCCCTCCTCCTCACCATGCCACTAGTCGACTTCCGGATAACTTCGGACTTGAGGATGTCTATCGTGCTAATCTTAAAACCCAAGGTGAGTTGTATGATCATCGAGTGGAGTCAAGAGGTTCCTTCAAGGGCTTGAGTAAATTGATCAAGGGACTTGGCAAAAAGAAGAAGTGAAACTTTGGATATTCATGGTTAACATATTTTTAAACTTGTTTTGTTGAACCTTTTTTTATTATTAGGCCATTATGTGTATTAACTAATACTATGTGTTTGGATTATTTACTATTTGAATCCTAAATGTTTATGTGATCGATCATTCGATTTACATAACTTTGTGCATCTTATGTGTTAGTTAGCTTCCTAGATTTTGATTAATAGTTCACTTTGGATGGATAATCTTTTGTGTAAAATATGGGCTAGCAAAAGTTTCTAGAAGTGCAATTTTTGGAATCCACTGGTGGCGGTTCTTTACCTTCCCTGCGGTTCCTTAGTGATAAAGAACCGCACCTCTACATAAGGAACCACCGGCACCTGTTCCGACAGAATCTTTGTTGTACACTGTTTTCTTTAATCTGTGTAAACATTGGTGAAATTTTTGCAAAAACATGCACTTACCTAAACTAGGCTACCTAATTTCATTATTCACCTAAAATGATTTTAACCCATTACTAGTTTTGATCATCCCTTCCTCTTCTTAAACCATTCCTTGTTGATTGTGTTCTTCATCCCTTAAACTTCTGTCTAAACCTCTACACACAACCATGATGTCCACTAAAACATCAAACTCTCCAAAAATATCCTCTTCCAAAAGAAACTTTAAGATCAAGATTAAGTTACACAAACTTGGTTCTTCATCTTACCATACACCCAAGAATGAGACTTCTCCTATTCTCATTTCTTCATCACCTTAACCACCTCTTGCTCCTTTCAAGATCAACTCAACTCATGGTACCAACCATTCACATGGTTATACCTCTTCTTCATTCCAATCTAGAATGAATGAGTTGTCATCACCCTTCACTCCTAGTCCTCTCTTGGATGTGAATATTCAACCTCAACCTCTTCAAAGCATTCCCTTTGTGAATGATGAGCCTTTGATTACCTCTTCTTTCACCCCATCAAATTCACCCATATCACCTTTGGACACTATGCATCCACCACCTCCTCCTCCCTCAAACACTCCAATTTTGGGTGTTCCTATTTCTCACTTCATGGTGATCCTTACTTCTTTGGTTTTCTAGAAGCTCATGGAACTAATTGTCCATGTTGCCTCTATAACAACTATATCATTCAAAACCTAAGGTTGGAGATGTTTGGTCTCCATAGGAGGTTGGAAGATATCTTGCTTACCTTTTTTTCCATGCCTCTTCCTCCTAGGAGATGAATGATGATTTTAAAAAATAGATGCTTTTAAAGAAAATCAAGCCAAGGAAGACTATCATATCAAGAACTAGTTTAGCTAACTTTGTATTAGTTAGTTGTTATTTATTTTCTTGTATTTCCTTTATGAGTTTTTCATGAAGATGTTCTATAAATTTAGTTTTTATGTGTTTCAATCTATGTGCTTACATTAATCAACCTTAATTTATTTAAAATTGAAACTAAATCTATCACAACCTCTAAAACTTGACTTAAAATTGGATCAAAATGTTATCTAAATATTTTGTCACCCTTTGTCAAGACACTCTTTGTGAGTGTGTTGCTTTTATGCAACCCTAGCATATTCTAGTGCTAAAAGAGGTAAAAATCCAAGATTTGCAAATTTTTGAAAGAGTCTTATTTTTCTTCAAAACTTTGAAAAATCATGGTTTCACGTCCACTGTGTGCGGCTCAATAGCAGTCGCGCGGTTCCCTGTTAATAAGGAACCGTCGGTCCCTTTATGGAACCGCGGACAGCAAGCCTATTTTTGGCACGTTTTTTGTCTTTCTTCTTTGACCACTGTCTTTGTCAAGATTCTTTGTTTACCTATTTTGGATAAACATTCCTTAAAACCTTTTGTTTTCATTTCAAATCTTTTCCTTGTCTACTTTCTATAAATTCTTCTCTTTTAGGAGTTATTTTCTTCATCTCTCACAATGTCAAACTCTTCCATTCCTAACCTTGACATATCTTTGTCACAATCTTATCAACCCAAAGCTTCTTCTTCTAAGCTTTCCAAGAAACCAAAAATCTCGGTTCGACCCGTTTGGATCAAGAAGAACAAGAATCTTCATGATTCCTCTTCTCCTAAACCCTCTAAGAATTCTTCTTTCTCTCTTAACAAATATTGGAATGGGACTTACTCTATAAATCCAATCACCGGAGAAAAGGAAATTCTTCCACCACCACCTAAACCTTTCAACTCTCCACAACTAAATGACCTATCTTATTTCCCAAATCTCACTAAGCATTGTGAAAACATCTCTTATCCATTATCTCCCTCTCCACCAAACTCTCATTTTGATGGTCCTCCTCCATCTAACGACTTTGTTTTTCACATGGATCCTCGTGTGCTTGTTGTCGATTTCAACAAATTGAACTTGCTCATGTGTATGACAAGCTAAATTTCCTTGAATTCCTTCTCACTCGACTTCCTCTAAAAGTTTTCGTTCCCATGAACAAAACTTCGAATGATGCCTCGTCGTCTTAGTTTTCCAACTAAGGCAAACTTTGTACTTTAGTTGTTTGAGTCAATAAAACTTTAGCAATCTTGAAAGATTATCACTACTAGAGTAGTTTATGCTTTGTGGTTTATTTTCCATATTTGTTTCTTTTAAAATATTCATATTGTGTGTATGAATATTTCTTTTGTATGTTTCTTCATATTTGTGTAATATGAAAGTTATGTGTGTTATCCTTTTCCCGCTAATTCTTTTTTCACACATTTGTTAAAAAGTTGATCATGGTTAAAATTTAAAATTGCTTATGGGTGATTCCATAAATTCTAAATTTTTAAACCTTGACATTTTAATCATTTCAATTGGTTTGGATGTTTCTTTTTTTTCCTCTATTCCACCAATTGAACTTTGATGTTGTTAACACACACTCTTTGGACATACTTAGCAAATACTTACTTCTAATTTGAGATTTCTTTTCTTCCTCCCTCTCAAGTTGTTTAGTAGGCAGTGCACATATATACATTGGTGTTTCTTTTCTCTCTACTAACCTTTGTGTAGCATGTCACATTAGCTCACTCACTTGGTGCCCCAAGCAAGGGGGAGTAATCACCAAGGGAGAGCTACTAGCAAAGTCCGGTTCTTCTCTTCTACAAAGACTTGTGCTAACCTTTTTGCTTCGACAAAAGGGAAGAAATGATAGTGCTAAACTCATTAATAATTTGAATAATTTTGTATTTCACGTAAATGAGTTTATAGTTTGTCGTAACTAAAAAGAGGGAGATTGTTAATGCAAAGCAATGCCTAATAAAAATTGTTAGTGCTAACTAATCTTTCTTAGTTTTGATCACGACAAATTATAAAGACATTTATCGTCAAATACAATTGTAAAACGAATTATCTAACAAATACTATCATCAAGGTAATAATCATTACACTAACATATCTTAATCATGTTTAGTGATCATAAAAGTGATTAGCCTTAAAACTTACTTTTGTCAAATATGACAAAAGATTTTTAATAAACTTTCTTTTTAAGAAAATGTTTTATTAAAATAAAAATGTAAATTTGAATATGACATATTCCAAATGCCTTAAGAATATCCTTTGAAGGTTTCAAACTGACTCAGATATTTCTACCTCACTAAAAGACAAAAAGGAGCGGAGTCTACATCCGCGGTTCCTTAAGTACCTATGCAGTTCTTTATTGATAGGGAACCTCCTAGACCAATAAGGAACCGCGTGCAGATAGCCGTTGGTTTTTGTCTCCTATAAATAGTGGATCAAATCTGCATTTTCAACAATCCTTTTTGGACATTTCTTTCAGCCCTCTTTCTATTTTCTTAATCCTAATCATTTGTAAATGATCACTTAATGTGTTAATATGTTTACTTATGATTATCCTCTTGATCTCCTTCTTTACCTTGTCCAAAAAGAAGATCACTCACACACTTGTGTTGTGATTCTAGATGAAGCCTTGATGAAGATCATCCTCTCCTAAAGATCTAGTCATGTTCATCATTTGTTTATTTATGTCTTGTGTAGATCCAATGTATTTGTGAATACTTGGACTAGTTGTGTTCATCCAAGCTATTTATGAATACTTGGATTAGTGTTGTGTAAATCCATTGCATATGTGTATGCTTAGATATGTCTTGTGTACATCTAAGTTACATGTGTGTACTTGGATATGTTTAGTTGAGTTGTAATGTGTAGTGTGTTAGTTCTCAGTAAACTACAAAGTGATTTGTGTGTGAGTTGTGTAAGTTCTCACTTAGCTTCAAAGTGAAGAGTTGTGAAGATTGGTTCTAGCTTTGGATTAGAACTCGACATCTAGCCTTGTGTCGGAAAATGGTGAAGTAGGAAATGTTGTGAAGATTGGTTCTATCTTTCGATTAGAACTCGACATCTAGCCTTGTGTTGTTAAATGGTGAAGTGGGCGACGTTGTGTAGATTGGTCCTAGCTAAGATTAGATCTCGACATTTAGCTTAGTGTCGGAAAATAATGTAAGTGACGTTGTAAGGTTTTCTCCGCCAAGAAGGGAGCTTGTGGATATAGTGGAAATATCGAGTAAGGTGTACTCGAGGAGTGGAGTAGGAACGAGGATAGAGCTTTGTTGCCGAACCACTATAAATCTTGGTGTCTTCCTATTAGGTTGTTTCTTTCCTTACTCTTTACTTACTTTCATTATCACTTTACTTACCATTAATACTTGTCATTGTTAATGTATTAGAACTGAACCTAATCATTATAAAACTAGCTTTCAAGTAAAATATAGTTTTGACACAAACCTAATTGAAAGGTATTTTAATTATGAGATAAACCGAAGAGAAACTACTTAACCCCCCCCCCCCCCCCCCCCCCCTCTAGTTTATACAAAACACTTAGCCCAATCTACATCCGAGAAAGCATGCACACTCAACTCTTTCCCATGATAAAACTAAATGCCAAGCCCAAGACTTTCTTTCAAATACCTCAATACTTTTAACCCAACAGCAAAATGAGATTGCAAAGGTGAGTGCATATGTTGAGACAAATAGTGTAAAACATAAGATATATTTGGTCTAGTAACAGACAGATATATCAATTTTCCCCCAAGCTTCTGATAAGAAGTTAGATTCTTAAGCTTCTTTTTATCCTTAGTCTCAGTATGACTCCAACTCGAAATAACACAAACTGTCTTACAAGTATGAAAAAAGACAAATACCCAAAGTTCAAACTCTTACTTGAAAGACTGTTTGTGTTATGTATTTCTATACATAACACAAACAGTCTTTTAAGTATTGAAAAAGACAGGATGATGTAGAAATACACCAACCTTTGTTGGAAAGTTTGGGTATTTGTTGTTCAAACTCATACTTGGAAGATTGTTTGTGTTTTAATAAAGCAGCTTTAATTCTTTTAATAAACCGTTAATCGTAACGCTATATTTTTTTCGCATAACGATTAACGGTTTAAGAGATATTAATGTTTGAAAAAAGAGGGCGAAAATATATTTTGTGTTTAATCTTATCCATTGGATTAAAATAAGAGGGTCCCCTCATATCTAAAGAAAAATATTATATCCAAATGAACTTAAATCAATAATTAAATATATTATATTTAATATTTATAGGTCTTCTTTTTTAGAATGGCCATGCATACATACTCATTGCAAAAAAAAGACAAAAAAAAGTTATATTGTATCTTCATTACTACATAGTACATATAACTGTTTTATGAAGGCTAGAGGAATATTTTAATATTACTTGGTGTTTTTGGCGGGAAAAAAGTATTGACACGTGCCTATGTCTTACGTGTGTGGTGGCTACTAACGTGTTTTTCTCATAGACATAGTACAAAACTCCCCATCCCTTCTCTCTCTCTCTCTATCTAAAAATATTTAAAAAAATGTAAATAACGGATCTACGCAAATCGAATATGAATCACACGAGATCTAAATAGTTTTGATCCTTTGTATTGATTATGTTATGAGTTTCTCTATGTGATTTTGATCTTTTTCTTGATCATAAAGGTTTTAATATTTTTATGTTTTTGTTATGTAATTTAGTTGTTGATTCCGTGTTATACTATGTGGTGGGTTTTGCCAGGTAGCTGAATAAAGAGGGATGATGATGATATTTCGGCAGACGACAACAGTATTTAATTATCCAACCACCTTTTTCAAGGTCCTATTCTTTCTCTAATTTATATTGTTTTAGTTCTTGATTTAGAATGGAATTGTGTCTCTGGTCGTTTTTATTCTTGATTTAGAATGGAATTGTGTCTCTGGTCTAATTCGATGATAGTTATGGTCATAAATATTTATTTGTGTATATGAATTTCTATTGCATAAAATTGATTCCACTTAAATGATGTTCTATTTTATGTTTATAAAGAAAATAAACCCTTTCCCTTAATGGAGTTTTTAAGGGTTTTCATGATTTTTTTTCTTGCAGTGCGATTGCAGTTGTCCTTAATTGGAAATACCAAAAGCAATTCGAGGTATTATATTTACGTTTCACTGGTCACAAAAACTTGCACATTGTGTATGTAGGTAGCTTCATTGTAATAGCTTACCGTGGATTTCATCTTCCATATTCCCGTAAATATCTACTTTATATGCTTATATGAGCTTTAAATTATACGTAGTATACACCAGCTTTGATATTTCCCTTTGTGTAGTTAAATCGAGATATTTTTCTACCTAAAGTGAATGAAAGAAAATAGGACTTGGACCAAAATTACACCAGTAGCTTTGTTTTGTTGCTTGCTTGCAAAGTATTTTAGAAATGATTCTTTACTTTTGGAGTTATGAGATTTTATTGGCAACACTTTGAAAGTGAGTTTTGATGACCTTTCATGTGACGGTATGCTTTTTTTCCTCAATGGGCTGATGTATGATCAAAATGTCGCCATCATTAAGCACCTATTGGTGGCCTATACCATTCTTATTTTTCGTGGGTGAATTTGTCTAGACTATAAATTCACATTTTTACAGTGAATACAAATTCTAATGGCTATAGCTTTTACGGAGTATTTAATTTGATAGAAACAGATAATTTTTTGAATAATAACATATCTTTTGTTACATTTATCAAAATAATGGTAAACTGAAATTAAACTACCAGGGTGTTAAATCTTTTACTTTTGATTTTCAATAAATACAAGAACTACTTAGAATTGAACTACATGGCTTTTTCTATTATATGTACGTAACATGTACATGACATCATGGCAAAAAAAAACTTCCGACCCAAGGGTGCGAAATAGAGTATAGTTTTGACCCACTGTGTCAAACACCCAGAACATGATAAATTTTTTATGATGAATATCTTTAAAAAAAGGGCTTCCATTAAAGATATGATGTGCAACGCAACATTTCGATAGAAAAGAGCAGTTTGTATGAAAGTGTGCCACTACGGGTGGAAAAATTGTAGTACTGTTTAGTGGTAATCATATTCTTTTTAAATATGATGTTTTCAACGGTTTTACGCATTACAATGTATCTGGGTCGACATCCAACACATTACGTGTTTAGCTGAATTTGTGTCTTCTCTGCTTGCAGCATACATTTAATGGTAAATCTACTTGAAAAAAGTTGTGGCGAAAGGGATGGAACGAGCTAATGTGAAGTATGCAGATTGTACTAGATGATGGTCGGGTTTCAGGTGGTAACGTAGTCGGTTTCCAAATTGCTATGTCACCATTTCAGGTTTGTATTCGTTTCTCGACACTTCTTTTAATAGAAAAAACTAAACTTCCACAGCTTAGCAAAACCCACCTTAAATTTGATGCTATAGAAAGTGCCACGCGCTCATGAATTGCGACTTATAAGCGCTTGCTTTGCTTAAAGGAATTCGCGTTGGGTGACGCTTTAGAGAACCACAAGATATCTTATTGTGATGGGCCAGGACTATCTTTGGGGGCATATGCATGCTTTATTTTGTTTTAAGCTATATCAGTATGTATTTTTTAAAGCCATATATCAGTATGCATTGGTTCGCTTTGATGTTAGGTTAGTATAAGTCGTGTTCTAGACCATTTTACCCCATTTCATAAGAAGTCACTCATTGCATCCTAACCTATAAAAACTTAGTATCTAAGTGTGGTTGTTCGTATACATGTAATTATTTTTGCAAAAATTACATTCAAATACCCTACCTGCTAAAAAACAGAAAAAATTTCAAGGATGTGAAGGTATTGGCAGCAGACTAAAAAGGGATATTTGGTAACTAAAATTGTTTGTACTTACTGTAGCCACTTATTAAGTGTCAACCAAGTTGCTCTTTTGGTTTGCTCATCGTTGGAGCCGGGTCAGACTTGATAAACCAACATTTGTTGTCAATAAGATTTGGTTGACAAATGACCTGCTCAAGATTAACATACGAACAGATATTTGTCGGACCATATAAGAGTATATAGCTTGCGTTCTCTTTGGAATTTATATTTTTAAAGAATAAAACATTTTTCATCGGGTCTTAGCCAAATGGCATTAAATATTTTGCATAGTAACATTAGCTCATCATACTTCCACATGTTAAATCTTTCTTTCTGTTACAAATTCAGCTTGCAGCTTCTCCGAATAGTCTCTATTAATTGCGCACAGAACTTAGTCTTTCTTACTACCGGTTCGTTTTTTCCTCCTGTAGTATGATGTTACTTAAGCATATCGTTGTTTGACGCCTGATGTGGTGTATGAATAATGTTTATCCGTTGTTGATGAGTTTTCCTTCAGCTAAAGATAGGCAAAAGCGTCCACAATTCTTTGGGAAATCTGAAAGAACCCGTGTTACTCTCTTTTGTTTGACAGCTCATGTAACGGCGGCCGAAACTGTGGACTCATCAGTTCTCCCCAGCCTCTGCAGGTGAGCAGCTTCTTTAAAATATCTATTTTTTCCCACAAAATTTTTTCCCTTTCGTGTGAATGTTGAATTGGAAAATGGCTACTATTATAATCTGAGAATAGAGGCGTATCAAGTAAGCTCATAAGCCGCAATATAAGTTGAAAGAAATGTGTGTTAAGTTGTTGTCCCTTCTAGAGATTCAACAAATATATATGTAATTAATCATTAGACTAAAACCCCTTTTCTAATTATGCAGGTTTGCAACTTAAGACGATGCAAAAAAAAGGTTCGACTTATATGAGATCAATAAACTTTTTAACAGTAACGGTAGTTCCCCAAAATATTAAAAGAATGTTTTCTCAAACGATGAGTACGCGATGAGAGACAAAAATAAATACCTGCTTCATTGTTACTTGAAATTTAATTTGTCATGCGTTTGGGAGGAGACAAACAAGATATGGGGCCACTTGACCATTTTGAATTCCTGAATAGATCATCACATGGGAATGGACTTGAGACATCACTTCTCCTTTTTGTTGTTCACACTCCCTTTGTTAATAAAAATTAGATCAGCCCTTATATGTTGTTTCAAAGGGCATGGAATTTACCTATTATTGTAAAATGTGACTATCATATTAGAACAGGTTTATCACATTTTTGTACGTTTAACTATAGGTACAGTTGAACCAATCATTCATATACTTAATACGATGAACACCTCGCAACGAAGCGCGGGTGTACATTTACGATGAACACCCCGCAGCGAAGCGCGTGTGTACATTCTTGTTTTTACTAAATAACAAGGTATCAATCTTAGTCATTGATGACGTAAAATTAAAAAAAATACAGAAGAATCATTTTGGCCAAAATGTCCAAAAGTTGTAAATATGACAGAAATTTTGCGAGCGCAATGTTTTATAGGTATACATATTTTTCAGTAACAACTAAATTTTGCGGCTGCGAGGAAGGCATACTACCCGCTTGAATGTCACTGGACGACTCGACCCACTAACCACTAACCCGTCGTTCTAAAAAATACTTTAGCAATAATAAACTATTTCATATAAACATACTATGTAACATTCGTCATAACATTATGTAACGTGTAAATATAGAAAATATTCATAGTTTATATGAATTGTATAATGTGCTCTATTTGTTGTAAAATGGGAATGCCACGTTTTAACATGTTATTAATTGTGCTAACGGTTAGGTTTGTATAAAGTGTTATGTTTGTTGTAAAAGGGGAGATGATAATTGATTTAATATGTTATTACATTTGTTTGTACATTGTGTATTGATATGATATGTGTAAGAAGTTTCTTTATAACTTTAAGCTTATTTAGTTTGTAAATCATGCATTACAACATGTAAGTGGATTTTTCAACATTTCTATTAATAATGTGCTTGACGTGTATACGCGCATACCTGCGGAAATTATCTAGCGAAAAATAGTTAATATTACGTTAATTAACTCGGTGGTCGACTGAAATTGACCTAGTGACTCAACCGAATTGACCCGCTGGTCAACATTGTGACCTGATGACTCGATAAGACTAACCTGATCGAACTCATGACTCGATAATTTCAACACTTAAAAGATCTCTAACAAGAAATGTTAAAATTTTAATTTTCAAAAACAGATAATAAACCTTTTATATATAGTATAGATAATTAATTTATAAAAGAAATTATAATTTTTTTATTATATTATAAGCATTTGACATTTTGGTAACAAACTTTTGGGAGTTGGATTTCCAAAGTTTTTTACTTACTATGTAAAGTATATCTTCCTCGCATCATATAAACTTTTATTTTTGGTAACCATGATTTTCAAAGCATTGGCCGACTAATACACGCGGTTTGAACCAATCGTTACACAGACTCAAGTCACGTAAAGCTTTCCTTTTTCAGGAGGCTGGCGTTGCCACTTCAAGATTGTTTGTAAGAACATTTTGTAACAAACTATTAAAATTATATTTTTTATTTTAAGTTAAAATATCTTTTTATCTATTTATTATTTTTATAATCCAGATTTATTACTATATTTTTTAAAAATGTGTGCTCTTCAATATCTATTTCGATAAATTTTATTAACCTTTAATTTTCTTTTTAATTTTAACGGGTTTATTTTGATTTAACTTTTTTACCACTTGAACATTAATGTGAATACAAACTTGAAAATTTGAAAACTTAGAAGTGGGCCTTGATAAAAAAACATTTATACACTCCAAAAGTCATAACCAAATATTTGTCGTCGCACTACACGAATAGTAATATTATCATAGACTCTATGTGGAAATTTGAAAACTTAGAAGCGGGCTTGATAAAAAACACTTCAAAGCAGTTAGGCTGGATATTTGTGAATTTATAAGAAAGATTTGTTGTAATTCCAAATTGTAATAAGACAATATTAGTGCATGTTTGTTTTTTCCGAAAACGTCTAAATCAGATTTGACGTTGACCAGTCATACGCGATCAGACGCAAACTAGTCAGACGCGGTTAGACGTTTTGATTATTTATTTTTTTTTCATCTTCAATCAGAGGCGGGCGTATATACCTCCTCTGACTCTGTCAGAGGCGATGAACAAGTCTGAACCAGTCTTACCCCTTTCGATAAAACCCTTTTTTCTAATACATTATCAAATTTAAACATACCTGTTGAAAATAAACAAATTCAAAAGACTATTTCATGGCCCTTTGATATGAAAGCTACAAGATTCATTAGATTGTTATAACAATATTCTTGGTTTACTTTGGTTGAGATTAAAGGGATAGATTTTCCAAGATTTTGGTTGCATTGTTTTTCGTTAGGGGAATGATTTTTAGTGGCTGATAAAATTAACTGTTTGCAGTGACACACATTTTAGGTTTAAGATATCTATTAGGGTTCAAAGGTTCAATGCATTGGGCTAAGGTGTTTGGGCCTTAGTAGTATTATATCAATTATAAGACGCTAAAATATTGTGTTATTTATTTAGCATTGGGCTGAATATTTGTATTGCTTTGTTTTTTGAATATCGTATTAGTTTAGTTGAATATAAGTGTTAAGTCTATAAAATAAAAATGTACTTTTCAAAATTTAAATATCTAGATAACGAACATTTTTATTGAATTATTTAGCTGATCAAACTTTTAAATTTGTTACGTAAAATATACGAAATTTGACGATATTTTATGACTTGTTACGGGTTAAACAGGTTACCATCTAATTTTTTTCCATTCTTCTTCTTCACTAACACTTTCTTTCATCCCACTCAGAGGCGGAGATAGGCAGGGGGCCCAGGGGGCACGTGCCCCTCCTAACCAAAATTTTTGTGTGTAAAATTTTCTGATTTTAAGGGTATTTTGGTAAAAGTTCCCCCTCAAAATAGTATATGACAAAGAAGTTTCAAAGGCAATAGTCAAAGTCATATTTTTAAAGGGTAGGTACACACAATACACTTCACAATTCACAAGAAATAGCAAGATAAGAAATGGCTCCATAACATTCATTTATCCAATTATCCACCAAATCTTTCACTGGGAAATTGTTAATTTGTAAGTTTGTATTATTCTAATATTGATTTATAATTTCTTTTATGTGTATTTATTTTAATATTGATTTATGATTGATTTTTGAAACATAAAAATTGTTTCTCTTAAATCCTAATCAATCTCTTGAGATAAAATCATGAAACTGATCAATTTTTGTATGACAAAAATTAAGTAATTAAATGATATCTAATAATATTTGATGGTTTATCTAATATCTAATAATATTCAGGTAGATATTGCATCAGCTTGTGCTATTGAAACTACTAAGGTCATTGTTGACGATATTGGAGATGATTGTTTTTCCATTCTAGTTGACGAATGTCGAGATGTTTCGACAAAAGAGAAAATAGCCATTGTTATTCGATATGTCAATCAGAGAGGTATGATTCTTTTATATTTCTTATAAGTCATAATGCATTATTCATATCACTGATACTGCATAGTTGATGTTGTTATTGCTCTTTGAATTTTGTAATTTTAGGTAACATTATTGAACGATTTTTTGGGATTGTACATGTTACTGATACTTGCTCTTCGTCTTTAAAAGAAGGAATTGAGTCATTACTTTCAACACATAAGTTAAGTATGTCCCAGATCCGTGGCCAAGGCTATGACGGAGCTAGCAATATGAGAGGCGAGTTTAATGGTCTAAAGAGCTTAATTTTAAAGGATAATAGTTGTGCTTATTATATCCATTGCTTCGCACACCAACTTCAGTTAGTCTTTGTTGCTGTAGCTAAGAACGATCCGGATGTCGCTTGGCTTTTTACTCAAATCAACAGGTTGGTGAATGTGGTTGGAGGCTCTTGTAAGCGTAAAGATATTCTTAGAGAAAGACAAGCTGAAAAGATTGTGGAAGCAATGTCTCTTGGTGAAATTGAAAATGGTAGAGGCTTACACCAAGAGTATACACTTCAGAGGGAAAATGATACACGTTGGAGCTCCCATTGCAAAGCATTAATAAACATTGGTCTTTTGTTCCCTTATATTATTTATGTACTTGGGCATGTTATGAAGGATGGTGTGAGCGCTGATCAAAAGGGAGAAGCAAAAGGACTGTTATCTTGGTTAACCAGTTTTGATTTTGCTTTTACTTCAATAATGATGAAGAATATCCTTCGTATTACGAATACCTTGGCATTAACATTACAGAAAAAAGATTTGGATATTGTAAATGCAACGGAGTTAATTCAAATAACAAAAACAAGGCTGGAAACAATGAGAAGGGATGGATGGGAATCATTGTTCAACGAAGTATCTATATTTTGTCGAAAGTATAACATACCTATTCCAAAGATGAATGATGCATATGAACTTCCAGGTTAGTCATTTGTCACAAGTATAACATTGCACTCAATTAAGTTATATTTTTAACATATGAACTTTCAGGTAGACCTCGTCGTTTGGCTCATAAAGTGACCTTCCTTCATCATTGATGAGGTATAGTTCCACCCCCATGCTTAAGGTGAGACAAAGTACAACTAATTCCTAATGCTCCATGAGCAAAACTATCTTAAGCCAGAACAGTTCACTGGAATAGCTGGGCTGATGAAGATTACCTTAGGTCCAGAGACAATGGCAAGAGCTAGACCCAGACAAGGCTAGACCAAGACAAGGCTAGACCCAGATAAGGCTAGACCTAGACAAGGCTAGACCCAGACAAGGCTAGACCCAGACAAGGCTAGACCCAAACAAGGCTAGATCCAGACAAGACTAGACCCAGGCAAGGCTAGCCCCATGCACATGGAGCATAGCCTCCATCGGAGGAAGGACGATTGCACCTAGCCTACATAGTACGATAATGTACGAATGGTACAGACGCCTGGACCACAACGAGTACTATAGGAGCATAAGGATAACTCTGACCACGAAGGACAGACCTGGTGCTCATCAGCTATTTAGGTGTTGCTCCTACAAGACAACCTTGACTCCACAATTCGTGTGTCTTGGAGCCACCTCCAAGTAGTATAAAAGGAGATGTTCCTCCAGGAACAAAGGTTAAGTTCTACACACACACTTTACTATTTACTCTCTCTCTCTCTGGAATTATCACTCACTAGAACCACATACTTACTCTCACGCCAGAGTTGGTCTCGGATTCAAATCCTGAGGCGAGCTAACGGTGTTCTTTCTTATTTCAGCTTAAGGGACTAAGGGCTAGACTAAGGAACTCTGAAGAAGGAAGTTATGGCTTCACAAGGAAGGAGTAGCCACAAGATACTCTGAGGGAGCAAGCCAAGGCTTCATTAGAAGGAGTAGCCTTAAGATACCCGAAGGATCGGGGCTGAAGAAGCTTCTACGAAAATTTGCTTCAACATCTGGCGCCATCCGTGGGACCGGGAATACCAATCTACTAAAAACTAAGTAATAGAAGACGGTGACCAAGGTCCTACACTGGGCTAGGCCTAAGCCTGAACATGGGGACACCTGGGGGCGAGAGGGCTCCTCCGGAGGTAACCCCTCCTCTTCCCAGACCTGATCAGGAACGCCTCACCCCAGCATATGTCAAACAACACATTGAAACATTAAAAACTATGATGAATGAAATCGATGAGCAAAATCGTGAGAAGATGACTCCCCGAAAGCTTTTTAAGAAGGAGGTTGAAGAGATAGAGTCAGGAAAATCTCGTGGAAGCCCCTCAGTAAGGGAAGGAAGAGGATACTCCTCAGACAACTCATCCAAGTCTAGAAATCGAGGTCGGTCTAGGTCCGCCCGAAGGCCTCATAAGAATCCTTCACGCAGGTTATCTATCACTAAGTCATACCACTCGAATAGGATGAGCAAAGCCAAGAGCGCCAAGACAAAGTCACGATCAGCTAAGTCTTTCCATTGGAAGGAGAGCTCAGAATCTGGATATGACTCAAGGTCGGATAGTGATTCAGAGGATTTGAGCACACCATACAGGCGGCCTAAGTCGATGCCTTTCACCTCTCGGTTCACGCGTTTCAGATATCATAGGCGAGCCAAGCTTCCTGCTAATGTCCGTGTCTACGAAGGAAGCAAAGACCCAGAAGATCACCTCAGCATCTTCTATGATGTTGTTAAGCAGGAAGAGTTGCCCATGCCAGTGTGGTGCAAGATGTTTCGTCAGACTTTGGTTGGCTCAGCAAGGAACTGGTTCGATAGTTTAGATCCAAAGAATGTGGATGGGTTTGAAGAATTAAGCAACAAGTTTTTAGAGGAGTTTTCACAACAGAAGCGATATGATAAAGATCCCATTGAGATACATGGGATCAAACGGAAGCCCAATGAGAGCCTCCAGGCATTTATGGATCGCTTTAAAGCTGAAAGCTCACACATTAAGGGTGTGCCCCCAGTACTAAGGATTTTGGCATTCATGCACGGGCATGGACACCCAGAACTAGCTAAGAAACTCAACGATAAGATCCCAAAAAGCAGTGGATGACAATGTGGGAAAGAGTCAGAGCCTTCATCAGAGGAGAGACAGTTGCTGACACCACAGCCATTGTCAAGGCTCCGCAATGGGATAGGGGGAATAACAAAGCTGGCTGGACAGGGAACCCATATGGATCTAGGAACAGAAACCAAAGGAGGAGACAAGGAAGGGACATGGGGATATGCCCTCCCTACGCTAGGAAGGAAATGTTCACACTACTGACCAAGACTCCAAAGGAAATCCTAACCACGGAAAACATGAATTTCCTACCCTCTCCCCCATGGTAGGAACCCCTGAAAAGAGAAATATGAACAAGTTCTGTGACTTTCACCAAGATCGGGGTCACGACACGAATAACTGCTTTAACCTCAAAAAGCGAATTGAAGAAGTAGTAGCCTCAGGGAGACTAGCGCACTTGGTGAAAGATATCAGGCAAGGAGTCCAGAAAGACAAAGGACCATCCAAAGGGAAAGAAAAGATCATAAACATGATGAGATCACAAGGGTACCGGAAGAGACCTTATGAGAGAGTAGAGAATTGGATGGACAATGCCATAACATTCCCGTCAGTACCGCGCTATCAGCTAAGGGATTGCCCAGTGATAGTGGATGCCATGATAGAAGGATACATAGTTAGAAGAGTGTATGTTGACGGGGGCTCCTCGTCAGAAATAATGTATGAGCATTGTTTCAGAAACCTGCTACCAAACAAGGTCAAAGCTAAGAGAATCTAGGATACCTCTGGGGTGATAGATTGGGTTCTTCAAGAACTTAATAACAGGTTTAATTAGGTCACAACAGAGTTGCTACTTTGTATGGGTTGTTTAAGACCAAACGATTCATTTTCGTCTTTTAACAAAGATAAGTTGGTTCGTTTAGCTGAACTCTATCCTTCTGATTTTTCAGAGTTAGAGCGTGTGTACTTGGATGATGAGCTTGATACTTTCTTTTTTGATATGAAATCTAATCCCAAATTCGCTCAATTAAAAGGAATTGCACGCCTTGCATCAAAGCTAGTAAAGGAAAAGAAACACCTTATATATCCTTTGGTCTATCGGCTAATCAAGTTGGTTTTGGTTTTACCTGTTTCAACGGCTTCGGTCGAAAGGTCCTTTTCAGCAATGGAGATTGTAAAGACTCGACTTCGCAACAAAATAGGAGATGAATGGATGAATGATTGTTTGATTACATACATCGAAAAGGAGGTGTTTGAAAGTGTTTCCAGTGACTTGATTATGCAACGATTTCAAGATATGGCAAAACGTCGTTATCAGCTACCAAATAAGGGTCCAAATAACTCGTAAAGTTGTTTTTAAGTTGATGTTAATGTAGTGATAATAATGTGGGCATTGTCTTTTGTATCTATGGTCTAATGCGCCCCTGGGCATTATTATTTTTGTATCTATACTATAATGCGCCTTTATCCGTATGAATATATATGAATTGTTTTGAAATTTTTTTGGTGGTTTAACTTGTGGCCCCTTACAAAAATTTTCCTAGCTCCGCCCCTGATCTCACTCCATTCTTTTACACACACACATGCAGTTTCACACACTAAATTCATTGTCAATTAACTCATTAGATATGTCAATTTCATTCTTCATTTCTTGTTCTATTAATTATCAATTAATTAATCATGATAATAACAACATTGATTAATGAGTTTCTATTAAGGTTAAAATCATGAATTGCCATTAAAGTTAGTGAGGTTTTTATATATGTGAATTGACTAATAGTAAGTCTCAACTACCTTCCGTCTATACATTTTTTTTTTTTTTTTAGAACGGCAAATGTTAGTGGTTAGTGGGTCGAGTCGTGCAATAACATCCAAGCGGAAGAATGTTTTCTTCGAACCCTCGCCTAGTTATGTTAGACTCCTTAATAGCTTCGCCTGAAAGGCCCTTGGCAGGTCTTGAACCCAAGACCTACAGAAATCTTTCCTCAATTAAACTACTTAGTGGAACTTTGGTGGCCAACTGAGCTAAGCCAGTTGGTTACCTTCCGTCTATACATGAGGAGGACATAATACTACACGGAAACCGTAAGTGACCAAATATATTGTTAGATGATGAAACAATGGAATCTCTTATTACATGTTTTTTTTTTTTAACAACTCATATTACATGTTTACGTGCGTCAATAGTGATAAAATTAAATCAAGCTAGCACCGACTATCACCTAGATCCAATTTACCTTGATAGTGGCATCATCAAAAGAGAAGCGGATACATACTCATTGGGTATTTGGGTGTGATGCTCTTTAATTTTGAAACTCGAGTTTTAAATCGACCCGGTTAAGCCATCGGGTTCGAGTCAATCTGGGTTGATCCGGTTTTAAAAAAAAAAAAAAATTTACTTTTAATTATTAATAAAATTTATACATAAAAATCATAAAAACTTTCGAATATTAAGGATATAAACTGTTTACTAACAAATATAATATGTAAAAATAAAATTCTATCGTAAATACGTAAAATTTACATATTTTTTTTAAAAAACCCGAAAAATCAAAACCCGTCCGACTCTTAAGAACCGGGTTGACCCGGGTCACCTCAGACCCGTCGGGTCAAGCCGGGTTTTGAGAATATAAAACACAGGTCAAATTAATCCTTTTTTCAGCCGGAAACAGGTCAACCGATTAACACGGGTTCTAAGAACATTGTTTTACAATATCGAGTGGGATGCTGGCTTACCCACTAGTCAAACCCAGCCAAAGACACAAGTTGCATGTAAAATGACAAAAATCACAGTTTCATGATTTCATCTAATGTAGTCAACAAAGGGTATTTCAGTGATTTAAAAATTTATTTGATTTACATTTTAATTAATAAATATATGAATAATCAACAACAGGCAATAATAGTAATATCAACACGTTACAAAAAGTGTGAATGGTTAGATTGATAATAAAACTAGACGAATACCCGCGCATAGCGGCGGAAATTCCTAGTGGAAAATAATTAAAGATATGCGATATTGTGGTAAGTGTTTCGTGTAATTATCAAAGGTCTTCTGGTCTAGTGGTATTGAGTTACTTTCCTAGGCAAGATCTCAAGTTTGAGACTTGTCTAAGGCGATAGGGGTTTCCTTCTGCGTGTGTAAAGGGAAGGATGTTATTGCCTTCTAGGCTGACCCAACCTGGTTATGTGGGCTCGCTACGCCTTCTGGGCTAGGAGACATGTATCCATAGTTGTCGTTCAAAAAAAATTATCATAGTAAAAATGAGAAGTTCAAAATATAATTGCAAATAGTGGTAACATACGATACTTCAACTCTAGCTAAAATTTCTAACATGTTCAAAACAACATATAAAAGGGAGATTTGTTCAATTGAAATTAAAACATTACATTGATTATTAAATAATAAGTAAAAACTCTCATTACTCATCACATAAAACTTCTTGGCTCCTACCCCGATTTGCACACTTTTAAATTGTCTAACGATAGTTGATATTGTGACAAGCGTTTCGTGTAACGTTCAAAATAAAACGCAAAAAAATCCAAATATAATTGCAATGAGTTTTAACATACGAATATATAAAATATTGAATAAACATGTATTAATCATTAACAAATTTCTATTGTACAAAACTACCGAAGGACATGAGAATTAGGTAATCAAAGTTATTTTGAAAGATCAAAAGTTATATGCTGTCAATTAAATCTCACATTTTTTCAACAAACCAAGTATCAATATTAAATCCGATTTTTATTTTGGTAGTTTATTTATGTTAGACTTGCATTCATGTGACATCAAACATATCTCAAAAATGATAGAAATTAGGAAGTAGAAAATTTAAATCAGCTCCCTGCCATTGTTTTATAAGTACATTACAGTTATTTTTGGGAACAAATCTTATATAATATGATGATAATTCTACTAAAATAAATTGAAATGTTGACTATATACTTCAATGAGAACCTTAATAAAAATCAAATTGATAATAAAGAGTTTTTTTTCATATTTTATTAATTCTAGCTGCATATTTTTCCAAACTAACGTTTTGTACCCGGTGGTTTCTGAGGGACGAATATTATATCAGGAAATATCTTGACCTTGCAATACATTTTGAAATATTAAAGTTTATGAATTTGAATCATCCTACAATCCCGTCTGATGGTATGGTATAATAAATTATCATAAACCAGCCTGGCAAAATGCATATTTGAATTTAGATATCATGCCATAAAATCATTGTACACTGAGACTAAATTGGAGCTTTAACTACCTTGGATTATAGTATGAAGACACTTCTTTCAGACATGGAATTAACATTTTTTAAGCTGAAATCATTCTAGAGTTGGCGATGTGACGAAAGAAAATAAGTCGTTGTCTTTATTTGGGCATTTCTTCGGATACCAAATCGAAGTACCATCATCACCCCTGCAACAAAATTGTTAAAAGTATTTAAAAACAGAGCGATTTGGGTAATGAGTCACAAAGAGTAATGGAAAGGCCGTGCTGGGTTTGCAAAAATTGTTTCCCCAACTCAACTGGTGAACGAACCAAAACGTTTTAACCCGCCAATCAAAAGAACCCTGACATGAACCGAACCCAGATCTTGATGAACAATGACAAATTTAGGTTGTATTTTTCAGCGGTAGTCTTAGGTTTAGAGAAATCTTTTATATGGACGCGAGAACTAACATTACGCATTTGACAGGATTTGGAGCTAATAAAATTTGGCCAAGTTGATTTGATCCAGCTTGACACGTATTATTTATTTGGCTTGAGGTTTCCTAAATGAGCTAGTGATATGATAACAGAATAACATAAATAACCAATTATGACTTTTCTTTATTGTCATTATTCATATGTAGCCCACACGTTGGTTACTAAAAGTAAACTCCATGGTATCAGCGCTTGTTTTGCATGCCCTTGCTGCTTGCGATTGTTACCATCAAATACATTTATCTTACATATCTCCACGAGATGAGAAAACAAGCTACAAAAGAAAAAGGAAACATAAATAGATAAACACGAACAATGTCATTATTAGAAACATACACATTCTCTTCTATATTGCTTAAACCATTTGGTTCTGCGTCCCAAGCCGTGTCGTCATCATTACTTGCAGAGTACAATAACAAATAGCAAAAGTGATGTAAAAACCTAAAATATTTAAGAAAAAAAATACCTTAACCATTTGGATCGGAGCTTCACACTACCATGGTTGCTTATATAAACCATTACATTCCAGCCATTGAACCCGAGTGAAACTATATATCCTTACCTGTGTATAGAAAAATACCATATAAGGCTTAAGAAATAAATAAGAAACAAAACCATTTTTAACAAGGTCATCATTAACGAACCTCAAGATCACCAGCAGAGACAAGGATGATCAGCATTATAGACGACGATGATGATCGGCAAAACAGACTGGTGCTTGAGCAGGCAGATCAACAGGAGAGACGATGATGATCATGACAACTGTCATCATCACCACCAATGTGACAAAAATGTTGAACATCTTCATTACTTTCATTGGTCAGGTACAAATGGTGAAAATTATGGTTTGAGGGTTGTGAGTTTTATAGATTAATTTTGCATACAAAATTGGAAGTTATTTTATGAAACGCATATATTAAAAGTGCGAACACATTCCTTTAATTAATACTGATTGTATAGTTGAGACGTATACCATTAACTTGAATTGTGATGTACAGCCATTAGAGGCTGGCGTAGTATTCAGTTTTTCAACATTTCCTTTATTATTCATTTTTTCAACAATTCCTTATTTAGAGAATTTTCAACATTCAAGTTTTGGGGGTATTCTCTTTATATGTAGTAGAGATAAGTTTGGTTATTAGAATTGTACAGTAAATTTTAGAAAAAATGCGTTTCTACTTAACCTTATAATTAACATGCAAGTTTATAAAACCGGAAATGAGTGTTAACCCGTAACAAGTTTATTGAGAATGCGTGAATCGAAATCGTTTGTTTGTAAGTGTCCAAGATTGAGTTTTTCTTTAACATTCATCTTCAAAATAGTAGATTATTCCAGCTATACTAGCAGGGTACCCGCGCGTTGCGGCTGCGGATACTTGTAATTAAAGTTTAGGCATCACAAATTAAAAATCACAAACTGATTAATTGAAAAATAATAAGAAAATGATCATAGTCTGACTTGGTTCATCTGTTTGTATCGAGCTTTCGTGGTTATCTCCGTTCTGATTTCTCATGGCTTGTATTAGCAAACCGAACAGATAGCTATTCCGGTTTTCGGTTAAAGCTATTGATCTTGTGCGGTTTTAAATGCATATGTACCACAAACATGTAAATTATATGAAATTTTGTGTGTTTTACTTAGTACAAATGTATAATAACATGTATATTTTATTTTAGGGGTATTTTAAAAAATAGTACATTAATTAGCCTTTTAATACATTAATTAATGCGTACTTGTAATATATGTTTTATAACTTGTATTAATTAAAATTAATTTTAAGAGTGAATTAGAAATGTGTACCATAAGTTATATAATTTGTAATGCTTAATATTTTAAAAAATGGTTGAAATGTTTAATTAACTTGTACAATATGCTTAAAAATATGTACTACTTAAAAATTAATGAAGAGAGATACCTAAATACTTTATATGTAGTATAGATATTTATGGTATTTTCATGGTTTAATATATAATTATGGAAAAAAAACATTCAAGCAATTATAAAAAATAAACAGCATAAAATGTTATAACATCTTAATGAAACAAACACCATTTTAGTCTTATTATATTTAGTTTTAACTTTTGACCAACATCAATCATTACCATTTGTCCATTTGAATTTGTCAATTAAATTAGAAATGTTTATGGAAACAAAAAAGTTTTTGCTAGATTTTTAGAAAAGAAGTCATGATCCGGCAGGGTTTATTAAACCGGATCAACGCAAAACTGGCGTTTTAATCCGTTTCTCAAACCAGCAAAAGCACGGTCCAATCCGGGCCAGTCACCGAGCCTGTTTGTAGTAATAATCAGTAATAATCAAGGCACCATTTCCTTTCATTCGCTTATTAGGTTGTTTTCGTGGGTTCGGTTTGCATGGTGGGAGGAGTGTACAGAAGTGAGTGTGGCTCAGTTCACTACACATTGAAAGTACGTACTTGAACAATTTGTCTCTTTACTTGCTAGATTTTCACTGTAATTTACATTCTATAAGCTATTTTGTTCCATAGATAGTTACTGTATTCGTCGTGTTAACCAACATGTTAAACAAGCTTCCTTTTCTTCTTTAATAGTTTAGCTTACTACACTAACTTTCTGTACGGTCTTAGCCATATTTGCTTCCGTTTCTAAATCATGTTTGTGTTTCTGCGTAACTATAGAAGATAATTGATTATCACGTCCCATTAGGCTTGCTTTGAACAAAGGTTGCTTGCAAATTGCCAGTTGGCAGCTTTTAAGTTTGTAGTGAAGCTGTTGCTATGAAATAAAAGATTGATTGGTACCTAAACAACTTGGTTATAATAGTACAAGTATAGAAAGACTTTTCATTACGTATGGACCACTTTCATGTGTGTTCGCGTATGTCTCCGGCACCTGGCCGAAGGTACGACACACAAGCCGAGACAAATGCCACATAAGAGAGAGAATATAGACAAGATCCCCCAAATCGTGGGAGACCCTGTTTTATCCAACAAGGCAAGGTTTTACCCAGCAGATCCAGCCATGGTCCGCCGCCTGCTTTAATACTGTGCCTGACATTAGAACACTGTTCAAGGGGTGCGCGTCTCAATGATGTGACTACACACCCAGGTATCCTCTAAGCTTTGGGTATAAATACCCCAAAGCATTTACTAACACAACAACACACAGTACACAGCATTTACTCTCACTTAATAATATATCTCCGGTATTCATCACCGGACACCACTCTTGTGATTGTTACTTACTTTCACGCCGGAGCTTGGTCTCAGGTTCACACCTGGGGCGAGTTAACGTGCGTTCTATCATTGCAGGGTAGGCCCATCCTACAAGCATACTGTACACGAGACCGAAGCTAAATATCCAAGGGCCTCGTTCCTGCGGAAATTTGTTTCAACATTTGGCGCCATCCGTGGGACCCTATACTCGAATCTCCAATTAGCTAAGAATGGCGGGGGTTTCGGGGAGCGGGTCTCCTTTAACCATTTCACCAGACCGTGACAACACCACCGGTGGAGGAGAGACGGAAACACCTTCCTCCTTACAACAAAAAATCCTTGATAACATGAGTGAGCTGCGGAACCTGGTCGGACGATACAATGCCGTCGGACAAGAACCTCTCATGCCGATGAAGTTGGTCTTCGAGGACGAGACGCAGGATGCACACAAGGAAAGGCCGATAATGACGCAAGCTCGCGGATCTGCAGATATGTCGGCCGAGGAGCTACAGAAACCATTCAAGGATGTGGTCTCTTCACCTTTCACCCGAAAAATCATTCAGTTTTCATCACCAAAGCACATCCTTCCGGCAACGCTGAAGTTGTATACCGGAGCGACAGATCCCAATGATCATATTACGCGCTTTGCCGGTGCAGCTAACTCGGGAGAGTGGCCTATGCCAGTGTGGTGTAGATTTTTCCAGCAGACGCTGGATGGAGCAGCTGGAGGATGGTTCGAAAGATTACCGCCGGGAAGCATAGGACATTGGGACGAATTGAGAGATCAATTCCTAGAAAGGTTCGCCTTGAGAAGAAAAAGCCATAGAAGCCCTATGGAAATCACTAGCATCGTGAGAAAGGCTAACGAGTCACTTTTGGTGTTTAAAGAAAGATGGACTGACGAAGCCAGTTACATACAAGGTGTGCCCGAACTCATGAAAATCTCTTCCTTCACCGCCGGGGCTAAATGTCCAGAATTGTCTCGGCGTTTCTCCGATGACGAACCAAAGACGGTAGCCGAAATGTTTAGGAGGGTGGACGACTTCGCAAAATCTGAAGAAGCTTATAGGAATACAGAGCTACCGCAGGGAGAGGGAAGCGATAGAGGAGGAAAGGGCACAAAGGATGACAAATACTTCGCAGGGAAGAACTTCAATCGCAACAAGAACAAAAATGACTACAGGCCAAAACCTGCGTACTCACCATACCTCCCACCAGTCAACCCAAGGAAAAACCAATATCAACGATCCGGATTAGAGACGTTGACCAAGTTTCCCAAAGAAATTTTAGCCACGGAATTACAACTCCAGTTACCTCAGCCACCTCCCACAAAGGGCATGGTACGCCCGGAAAACATGGATAAATACTGTGATTACCATAGGGAGAAGGGTCATCTCACGAACGATTGTCATCAATTAAGAAAGCAGTTGGAGGCTGCACTTGAGTCGGGAAAGCTAAATCATTTGATCAAAGACTTAAGGGGAAAAGTGAACAAGGGCAATCAAGGAAGGGGAAATGGAGGAGGTGACTACAAAGATAAGACAATACACATGATAGGCAGCAGGTACTGTGGTAAAAAAAAGAAAGGAAGTATGCCATGTGGAAGTTGATTGGATGAACGTTCCAATATACTTCCCTCCTTTAACCGAGGTCGAGGCCTCAGATGATCCTTTGATATTCGAAGCAGAAGTAGAAGGTTATTGGGTGAAGCGTGTATTCGTTGATGAAGGAGCGGCCATGGAGGTAATGTTTGAGCATTGCTTCATGAATTTGGATCCGGACATAAGACGAAGGTTAACTCCCGATCCCGTTAAGGTCCTAAGTTTCTCGGGAGAAGAAACTCAGCCGATGGGGAAAATCGAATTGGAGGTCACTTTTGGAGCACATGGTATGGAGAGGAAAACAATAATGACCTTTTGTGTAATCAAAGCACCATCTCCCTACAACATCATCCTCGGTCGAACCGGGATCAAGAAGTTAAGAGCCGTCCCTTCAACGATACACTCTGCAATGAAGTTCCCCACTCCTGGCGGCATTGCCACGCTGAAGACCACCGCCAGATCAATTTTTGAATGTAGAGTAATTGAAGATGGCCAAAAGATAGCAAAGGAGAAAGCTACGGCCGTAGGCAAAGAGTTAGACAAATGGATCGCCTTTGAAAAATTCAATGAACAAGAAAGAGTTGAGGGAGGAATGACAGAGCAAGTCATCATCCATCCCGGTTATCCAGAACAATTGGTAACCATTGGGAGACTCTTCACAAAGAAGTGTAGGCTGCAACTCATAGACCTATTGAAGAAAAGCACAGACGTGTTCGCTTGGGAACCATCAGATATGACGGGGGTTCCTAAAAGAATCATCAAACATTCATTGAATGTAGATCCGTCCAGAACGCCGGTGGCCCAAAAGAGGAGGACATTAGGGGAAGAAAAAAGCCGAGCCGTGCAAAAGGATGTCGCGGATCTTCTAAAAGCCGGTATAGTAAGACCAGTCCGATATCCAACATGGATCTCTAACCCTGTCCTCGTCAAAAAACCGGATGGTGATTGGCGAATGTGTGTGGATTTCAAAAACCTTAACTCAGCCTGTCCCAAGGACTACTATCCGTTGCCCGATATTGACGTAAAGATAGGCTCAGTTATGGGTTTCAAGTTCAAATGCTTTCTCGATGCATATAAAGGATACCATCAAGTGCTCATGGACAATGAGGACGAGGAAAAGACAGCCTTCTATACAGACGAAGGCACTTATTGCTACACCAAGATGCCCTTCGGACTTAAGAATGCCGGAGCCACATACCAACGGCTGGTAGACTCAGCATTCCGGTCTCAAATAGGAACAAATCTGGAAGCGTATGTTGATGATCTAATGATAAAAAGCAAAACTGAAGAAAAAATGATCGAAGACATCAAAGAGACGTTTGATAACTTGAGAAAAATCAACATGAAGCTTAACCCAAAGAAATGTTCTTTTGGAGTTGAAGAAGGAAAGTTCCTGGGGTACATGGTAACTTCGGAAGGAATCCGGGCGAACCCCAAGAAGACGAAAGCTATTGCTGAAATGTGTTCACCTAGGACTTGGAAGGAAATGCAATCCCTCAGCGGAAAGCTAGCAGCTCTAAACCGCTTCTTGTCCAGATCAGCCGAACGATCACTTCCATTCTTCGAAACCCTAAAAAATATAACGAAAGAAAATAAGGAAGAATACCAGTGGACGGAGCAGGCAGAAAAGGCTTTTCAGGAACTGAAAAAGGTGATCATGGAGCTCCCCTCGTTAGCATCTCCACATAAGAATGAGGTATTATATGTATACTTGGCTGCATCCAAAGAAGCAGTGAGTGGAGTTCTTTTGGTTGAAAGGGAAGGTGTTCAAAAGCCTGTTCGGTACGTTAGTAGGACGCTGCATGATGCCGAGACAAGGTATTCGACGTTGGAAAAATTGGCCTTCGCCTTACTTCACCTATCGAGAAGACTTCGCAGGTATTTCGAAGCACATGATATTCATGTCATAACTGATCAACCATTGAAACAAATATTGGGAAAATCTGAGTCATCCGGAAGGTTGGCAAAATACTCTGTGGAATTGGCAATGTATGAAATATTCTATGTGTCACGGAATTCAGTCAAAGGCCAAGTACTGGCGGATTTTCTTAATGAGGCCCCATTGGGAGAAGAAGGAACAATGGAGATATATGAGATCGATGAGCAAGCAGAGCCAGAAATAGCATGGACGCTATACACTGACGGAGCATCCAGCTCCAAAGGAGCCGGAGCCGGTTTAGTGTTGACTAACCCAAAGGAAATGGAATTCACTTACGCCTTAAGATTCAATTTCAATTGCTCCAACAATGAAGCAGAATACGAGGCGTTGCTAGCTGGTCTCCGACTAGCAAGGAAAATGGGAGTCAAAGTGTTAGAAGCTAAAGTGGATTCCAAGCTAGTAGCCTGCCAACTAAACGGGGAGTTTGTCGCCAGTGACGATAGAATGATGAAATATTTGTCCAAGGCCAAAGAAATAATCACATGTTTCACAAAATTTAACATCACTCACGTGGCCAGAACAAAAAATCAGAAGGCAGATGTGCTCAGCAAGCTCGCATCAGTGGCATTCAATCACCTCACCAAAGAAATCCTGGTGGAAATCTTAGAGTCTCGGTCCATAGACGCACAGGAAGTAAATGACATAGTGCAAGAGGAAGGGGACAATTGGATGACACCGATCCGAAGGTGTTTGGAAGAAGGCATATGGCCACAAGACCATAATGAAGCCAGAGCAATGAGAATGAAAATAAACCAATATGTCATAGAGGATGGAATTTTATTCAAGAAGTCCTATTTGTCTCCCATGCTAAGGTGTGTAGGTCCAACTCAAGCCAACTACATTGTTAGAGAAGTCCATGAGGGATCGTGTGGAATGCACTCCGGCACAAGGTCGGTGGTGGCAAAAATCATGAGGCAAGGGTATTATTGGCCCACTATGCATCAAGATACATGGGAAGAAGTTTCGAAATGTGAAGCATGTCAGATACATGGGCCAGTCCCGAGGCTTCCAAAAACAAATCTGACCTCCGTCATGTCACCGTGGCCATTCTATCAATGGGGAATGGACATCTTGGGTCCGATTGAAGGATCTCCAGGAAATGTGAAGTTTGTAATCGTGGCAATTGATTACTTCACAAAGTGGATAGAAGCCAAGCCCCTAGCACGAGTCACCGGAAAGGAAGTAAAAAAGTTTGCCTGGCAAAACATTGTGTGTAGGTTTGGACTACCTAGGGTCATTGTGACAGACAATGGAAAGCAGTTGGTAGAAGGAACGTTAAGGAAATGGTGTGAAAAATGGGGGATAAAGCAAATGAACACCGCCGTGGCACATCCGCAAGCCAACGGTTTGGTTGAAAGGGCCAACAAATCGCTAATGCATGGCCTCAAGGCTCGGCTAGGAAGGAATCTGACGGGATGGGTAGATGAGCTCCCTCACGTGCTATGGGCCCACAGGACAATGCTGAAAACAAGTAATGGTGAAACACCATTCAGCCTCACCTATGGAAGTGAAGCGGTGATCCCGGCCGAAATGGGAGTCTCGTCCGCAAGAACCCTGCTGTTTAATGAAGACAACAATGAGGAGGAGCTCCGGTTAAATCTAGACCTATTGCAGGAGCGGAGAGAGGCTGCAGCCATCGAAGAAGCAAAGTACAAAAAGAAGGTTGAGCAATATTACAACAAGAGAGTAAAACTTTGCAACTTCAAGGTTGGTGATTTTGTCTATCGGCGAAATGAGGCTAGCAGGGTAGAAAAGGTGGGAAAGCTTGGTCCTAACTGGGAAGGCCCTTACAGAGTCAAGGAAGCATATCACAATGGCTCCTACAAACTGGAGACCATGAACGAACGAGAGGTACCAAGAACTTGGCATGCAATCAACCTCCAGAAATGCTTTATGTAAGAAAACAATGTAACAAATGAACGAATGAATGAATGAAATATTCACGTTGTTTTGGGTAACACAATTGTCATTACATTTACAAAATCCTCGGAGTAGCTAACCGAAGGACTGTAAACTTGTAAAACGCTAAGTGTTGGATGCGCCTGAAGGGCAATCCGGAGGACAAAGTAAAAGCGGCTATGTGCCGATGTTCTCCCATATAAATCATACATAAGGAACACGTTAAGTGTTGGATGCGCCCGAAAGGCAATCCGGAGGACAAATCAAAAGCGGCCAAGTGCCGATGTCCTCCCATAGAAATTATATCTAAGGAACACGTTAGGTATCGGATGCGCCCGAGAGGCAATCCGGAGGACAAAGTAAAAGCGGCTATGTGCCGATGTCCTCCCACAAGTTATGAAAAACATTCTAAAAGGTCTAAATATGCCATATAAATTAACCTTTTGATTCAACATAAAAACGCAATATGCAAAGACTTATACGAAATAAAGGAAATACATAATACATTTTATGAAACGGTAAGTCGAGAGTATACATTCATTGCCACATAATTAAGGTACCAAGTATCCAACGTACGAGAGATAGCGTGAAAAATGTAATTATTACAAAACATAAAGAAATTGTTCAAGTCACAAGCCCTTTCCGGCATTCCGGAGACAAATAGAGAATTTAAAGCACAGATGTGTCAACTTCAGAACCAGCTTTCTTCTCAGCATCCTTCTCGGTGACATCAGAAGTCACTCCGGATGGAACCTCGCTGGCTTCCAAGGAAGAACACCCACCCTCCGGTTCTAACAACAACAACTCTCCAACAGGTAGCGAATGAGAAGAGGAAATCTTGTCAATAAAGGGATAGGAAGTATGAAACAAAGCGTCACAAGCAGGAACCCAAGTCTTCAAAGCGTCTCTATTGATGTTCTTGACTTTGGACAAGACTAGTTGAACTTGCGCCGGTGACCTGCCGAGTCCGGTAGATTTCATAAAACCTGCAGAAAAAGCAATGCTACAGGCTCCACCAAGGGCTTTGCGATACTCCCGACTCTTGATCAATCTCTGGAATAAGCAAGGGATCCCGTCTCTAACCAACACCTGCTTGTCATGCTCAGCCTGACTGAGAAGAACCGTGAGATGTTTGTTGTTTGTCTCAGCGGTGGAAAGTTTCCCCGAAACATCTTGGAGTTCATGACTTTTCAAGGAGAGTTGTTCAGTTGCTTCTGCCGCAGTCTTTTTAAGAGCTTCATTCTCCTCCACAAGCTTGCGGATCCGAAGGTTCAATTCATCCTCTTTTGCAGCACAGTTAGAATGAGAATCTTTAAGCTTTTGGTGGGAAACTTGCAATTTACCCAACAACTCTTGCCCCTGGCTGAAGGACTCCTTTTCAGCAAAGTGAGAGTTAGCCATATCCACGTATTCACTGTTCAGCTCCTCATACCGCTTCATCAGCTCTGCTGCGGCTATAGTACTTTGAGCAATGGACCGGCAGCTATGACGGAGGATGTCATAGTTGGACATAGCCTTCAAATGTTGGTCGTCAGCAGGAGTGGCAAGGTTGTACAAGAATTCCTTAGCGGCATAGTTGGAATTAACCCTTACATCCTCGTTCAGCCTCCAGTTCGGGACATGCTTTGGGGGGTCAAATTCTTCATCTAAGGAAAACGAAGGAACCAATATAAACACATACGAATATGTAAGGAAGTGACAATAAAAAAAAAAAGAGACTAACCAGCCTGTTGAGAGTTCTGTTCATCTTCAGCATGAGGGGAAGATTGATCACTCACTTGAACGACAGAAGGAGACTTTTCCTTCACACCAGGATCTTCGGCCAATACCTGGGAGTCAGGTTTAGCAACACTGATAGGTTGTGTGGAATGAGTCCGCTGGGAATCTGCTTCGGATTCGGAGGGAATGAGTTGACGGCCTTTTCTCTTTGCTTTCTTGTTGGAAGTGCTGCCCTCGGCAAGCGAAGGAGCTTTCCTCACCTTCTGTTTCTTTTCTTGCCTCTGTTTAGCCTCAAGTATCCGAGACGAAGGTTTCTCAACCAGTTGTTGAACGGGTGTCAGCTTGGGGATCTCCTGACCGGTAGGTAGAGGTTCGGTCACACGAGGGGTGGGTTTCTCATTTTCAGCATAAGGTTCACCAATGTCGACTATACCTTCGTCGAAAGAAGGAAGGTCCAAGAAGTCTAGAAAGCTCATTTCTGAAAAAGGGGAAAATAAAGGCAAGGCAAGCATAAGCAAGCCCGCGTGAGTAATAAAACAACAAGAACTAGCAAGAATAAAGCATACCTTTCTTGTCAGCGTCTAAGAGCAATCGGCGCAGCCCCGGATGACTATATGGGAAAGAAAGACCAGCAAGGAAGAGTAGAACCTCGGGAGGAGGACGACACAAAATGGGTTTTTTCCCGAGAGCTTTGGCATGTTCAGCGTTATATGAGCAAGGCATATCGTCAGTAATAATCGACTCACGATGCCTCCAAGGCATAGCAAAAGGAATCGCTCGACGGTCTATCAGAAAGAACTCAGTTTTCCACTTCTTAAGGCTAGAAGTAGTCTCAATCAAACATTTACCATATTCCCCCTCTCCTCGGCTCTCGAAGGAGAACCAATGCCCTTGCTTACTTAACCTATAGAATACTCTAAATAATGTTACGGACACAGGAATCTTCGAGCCGAAGCAATGAAGCTCAAACATCACCACTCTGTTCATACCTATGGGCACAAGCTGGGAAATATGTACTTTGAAGTATCTAATCACGTTTAAGACAAATGTGGAAAAGGGGATCCGAAGGCCAGAATGGTCGAGAAACTGACGATAAATTCCAATCTTAGATTCGGGTAAACGGTCCATGGTCATGTCAGGATCCGGAAGGCAAGGTCTTAATAAAGAAGGAATGTTGTACTTACATATCACCACCTTTAAATCATCCTCGGTCATACCAGACAAGCGGATATGCATATCACATTTCGGGTCACGCTTCACCGGCGGATCCACTCTCGACTTAGCAATCTCTTTCCCAGTCATCCGGAACAGGCAGATGTACAAATATACAAGAGAAGGGAAGAATAAGAATTATACCTTCGGATGATGCAAAGGAAGATAAGGTGAAGAAATGAAGAAAACAATAATGGTGGAAACGACGCAAAACAAAATGAATAAACACACATATATAGGGGTCATGGGCGAAGATATCGAGGAAACACTGTTCGTTTGCGAATCACGAGGATAAAGATCCGCCGTTGAATTCGAAACGGCTAAACACGTGTCAAGTCCTCATCCACCACCAAAAGAAAGAAGGTCCAAAATAGGGAGTATAATCGAATCGGTTCAGAAGACGAAACAGTCCAAAAATCATCCCCAGACGGAGAGTAAGAATCGTTTTAAGTATCAGTCAATTATAGGGATAATGAACTAATACTTGGGGGGACATGTTCGCGTATGTCTCCGGCACCTGGCCGAAGGTACGACACACAAGCCGAGACAAATGCCACATAAGAGAGAGAATATAGACAAGATCCCCCAAATCGTGGGAGACCCTGTTTTATCCAACAAGGCAAGGTTTTACCCAGCAGATCCAGCCATGGTCCGCCGCCTGCTTTAATACTGTGCCTGACATTAGAACACTGTTCAAGGGGTGCGCGTCTCAATGATGTGACTACACACCCAGGTATCCTCTAAGCTTTGGGTATAAATACCCCAAAGCATTTACTAACACAACAACACACAGTACACAGCATTTACTCTCACTTAATAATATATCTCCGGTATTCATCACCGGACACCACTCTTGTGATTGTTACTTACTTTCACGCCGGAGCTTGGTCTCAGGTTCACACCTGGGGCGAGTTAACGTGCGTTCTATCATTGCAGGGTAGGCCCATCCTACAAGCATACTGTACACGAGACCGAAGCTAAATATCCAAGGGCCTCGTTCCTGCGGAAATTTGTTTCAACAATGTGCATGAGTGATGCGTCTACGTTAGCAAGTTCACAATTCTTCCACACGCTTTCTAGACGGATTCCTCGTTGATAGTAATAGCAGCTGGGAGGGATAATGAAGCCGAACAAAGGGGTCAACGAGTCAATGTAGCACAACCAGTCATTTTTGCTTGGGAATTGAATAGTCCTACTGCTATGTGGACCTTATAAAGCCTTGTCTGCTGGAGTAAAAGTCGATATTTTCTATCCTGGTAGGGTCCTTGTGAAGGAATATGTAGCGGGAGATAGGAGGGCTTAATTTATAATAGTTGCTATTTATTTGGCTACCAGGCAATCATTAAGACAAGCCACTCTTCTCTATGGCATTGATGTTACTTATCTTCGTAAGGCTACTCTTCCTTCTAGTCACAGAAGGATTGGCTATTAACGAGCCTGTAATATCAGCTTCCCGTAATATCAGCTTAGGTACCTCATTGACTCCAGACACAAACTCTTCATGGCTCTCACCTTCAGGTCTTTTTGCCTTTGGTTTCTATCAGCAAGATGATGGATTTGCGGTTGGCATTTGGCTGAAAACTAAACCAAATATCACAGTTGTTTGGACTGCAAATCGTGATGACCCGCCCCTCTCTTCAAACAGTACCATTGAGCTCACTGTAGATGGTTGGTTGATTCTGCACACTACTTATGGTAAGCAAAACTTAACCATATATCAGAGAGATCCGGCAACCTCCGCTTTTATGCTCGATTCTGGTAATTTTGTACTGTACGATCACTCTGGTTTCGTGTGGGAAAGCTTTGAGTACCCTTGTGATACGATTTTAGGAGGGCAAGAACTTGACGCTGGGAGAAGACTAATCTCTAGTGTATCGGCTTCAGATCACTCAAGGGGACAATTTGAATTGTATATGCAGATTGATGGCAACCTTGTGGCCTACCCTCGAAACAGTTCCGAGTTGAGCGAGGACTCATACTGGTCCACTGGAACCTCTTCCTATAATTATGACACCGGTTATGACTCGTTGCATCTCGATAATCGTAAGGGCTCTCTGTATATGTTGGGGGAAGGTGTGTCTCGAAGGGAATTAAATCAACCTACAAGGTCACAGTTGAGAAAGAACGAGAAAGTACTCTTTCGTGCCACTCTCAATCCGGATGGTAACTTTGTTCTGTATTCCCACATATTCATTACTCCCTTTAGTAAGTTCACAGAGATAAGGACTGAATGGTTGGCGTTACATGACCCCTGTGGGGCCAAAGGCATTTGTGGTGTCAATAGCTACTGTAATGCCACGGCTGGCAATGCTGAGTGTCACTGCTTTCCTGGTTTTTTATTTTTCGACAACACAACAAATGGAAAGTTCCTTGGCTGTTACAGGAACTTCACCGATGAAGAAACCTGTGGTCAGACAGGTCCAAAGCTTTTATACAAAATTACTGCCTTGGAAAATATGGAGTTGGCAGTGTTTCCTTACTCGCAGACGAATCTTAGCAAGGAAGCTTGTAGTAAATCTTGCCTGGATGATTGCAATTGCTGGGTAGGATTATATGTGAATGGTAGTTGCCAAGGGTTAAAAGTTCCAATATTATATGCAGTCCATAATAAAAGCAAATTAGCTACGGTCTTCATCAAAATTAGCATCCCAGATGATCAAGTCAAAGACGCAGTAAAATCAGTATCAGCCTCTACGAACCAGAAAACTGTAGAAGTTTATAGGAAAAAGCTTGTATCTATTCTAGGCATAACACTGGCTTTTCTTGCGCTTATGTGTACAGTTATGGCATTTGCTAGTTTCTTTTTCTACAGAGCTCATGCTCTCAGATACGGAAGTATATCAGAAAATATTGATTTTGGGTTGAGTAGTGATCATTTTACTCTACGATCTTTCTCGTTCGATGAGCTTCATAAAGCAACAGATGGTTTTATGGATCCAATAAGCAGAAACTCTAAAGGTGAGGTTTATAAAGGATTTATTGCTGATGGAAAGAAGGCGATCGCTGTGAAGAAACTGCATAGGATGGTTGAAGGAGGAGGGTTTCGAGCAGAAATAACTGCTATCGCACAAACTCATCACCGAAATTTGGTTCGCTTAGTTGGTTTCTGCATACATGGAGCTACGAAGCTACTTGTTTATGAGTTTATGAGCAATGGATCACTGGCAGATCTTCTTCTTAACTCAGATACACATCCTGGATGGAAAGAACGTGTCAGATTAGCACTGGATGTGGCGAGAGGCATCTTATATCTTCACGAAGAGTGTGAAACTCGTATTATTCACTGCAATATAACCCCTCAAAATATTCTTTTTGACGAGTTGTGGACTGCTAAAATCTCTGATTTTGGGTTATCAAAGCTATTGAGGTCTAATCAGAGTGGAACCCTCACTGATGTTAGGGGAACAAGAGGGTACTTGGCACCTGAGTGGCACAAAAACACCTTAATATCTACCAAAGTGGATATTTACAGCTTCGGGGTTGTACTGTTGGAGATTTTGTGTTGCGGTGGTGAGATGGAGATAGACTTCTCATCTGATAACAAAATAGCTCTTTATAATTTGGTTTACGATTGTTTTCTAAACAAAGAGTTATCTAGGCTGATTGGAGATGATGAAATAGATATCAATATGTGTGAAAAGATGGTGAAAATTGGACTTCTGTGCATTCAAGACGATCCAGATGCAAGGCCTTCGATCAAAAATGTTATTCTGATGCTCGAAGGAACAACTGATATACCAGTCCCCCCAACACCAACTCCTCCTCTTTTGATATAGCTTGATTGTTATCTTTGAATTACTTGTATGATACATAGTCTGTTGTCAATCAAATAAAGCATATTATCTTATGTAATATATTTTAGATATCAATGATATTTCTTGTTCTACCTAGCTACAAAGCTGTATAATGAGCTTAAATTTTGTTTAGCAATGGAATTCAAATATTTGAACCAGCGTTTTATGTATCTTTTGGCAATAAGCCCATGCAACAATTTATTTGACTGAGTTGCGGTCAGCCCGAGTTCCAACCTTAGCCAGACTGTCCAGACAGTGTTCAACGTACTTTCATGTCATATGTTATTATGCCAATAAATGATCTTTCAGAATCAGATAGATAAGTCAGGGAAAAGTTAAAAACAAAAGACTTAGACGATGACTTACTTTTCATAGAATACTAGTCTTGCATTAGGATATTGGTTGGTATATGTGGATTATCTTTTGTGGCCAGTATAGACTCTTTTATTGGTGTTAGTGGGCTCTCTGTTCGTTATGTCTTTCCATGAATAGAGTCAATGCTCTAAGTCGTCGTTGCTCTGGATTATAGCATCTCTTCTTATTAACTTGCAAAACACAATTTATTAATCATTCCGTTTTCTTGCAAATCCTGATAATGGCTTCATTACTAATGATAGCCTATATCTTTCTCCAATTCATCCAGACCAGGGGTGATGGAGGATCCGATGACTTGATACCGATGGGCTCTAAACTTGTTGCTGGTGCACAATCTCCATATGCATGGTACTCCACATCTAAGCTATTTGCATTCGGGTTTTACCCACAAGACACTGGCTATGTCGTTGCTATCTGGTTAATGATTACTGATGAAAAAACAGTTGTGTGGACTGCTTCTCGAGATGCTCCGTCCATACCACCATCTGCAACTCTGGAACTTACCAACAAAGGGGTGGTTCTAGCCTCTGAACAGAGCGGTCTACACAACATCATTCCAGCCAATGTTTCCTCAGCTGCGATGACGGAAGGAGGAAATTTCATACTCTATAACGATAGCAAGGGTGTAGCGTGGCAGAGCTTTGACCATCCTACCGATTCCTTGTTACAAAACCAGTTTCTGTATGGTGGTATGGAATTGGTTTCGAGTGTTTCTGCAAACAATTACTCCAGTGGACGTTTTCGTATTAAGATGCAGATGGATGGTAATCTTTGTATGTATCCCATTCACACAACAGATGTAGGTGGAAATTCTTATTGGTGTACTGAGACCTTTGGACGAGATGCCTCAAAGATCTACCTACACCTAAATAATACTGGATTAATGCTTATCAGTGGCAATAATTCAGACATCATCAGGAAATTGTATACTGATCCTTCTTATCCTTTCATATATCGTGCTACACTTGGTGACGACGGAATCTTTCAGCTATATTCTTACAACCGCACTAACTCTCCCTCTTCTGTAGTATTGAAAATGCCAGAACATCCTTGTGATGTGAGAAAATTTTGCGGATTCAACAGCTATTGCACTATGAACGATGAACAGGCTTTTTGTGCTTGCCTCCCAGGTTCTGATTTTATAGACCCTGATCGGCATTATATTGGCTGTGAGAGGAATTTCACAAAAGCAAAGTGCAAAAGCGGGAAGGAAAACATGACATATTACAGCATGATTGCCAAAAAGCAGTTAGGGTGGATAGACCATCCTTACTATCAATCTGTAACTTTCAACAAAGATGATTGCAGCAACTCCTGTTTAGAGGATTGTGATTGTGATGCTTCTATTTTGAGGGACGGTTACTGTGAGAAACACAAGTATCCACTGCGGTATGTAAAGAGAGATTATGATGATACAACATCTACATGTTTCTTCAAGACGGGCACTATAAGCTTTAATAGTCAAGATAATGCTACTTCCACTAAGCCGCTAGATGAGACGGTGGTGACCACAAGCAGGAAAACTTGGGTTCTAATTCTTGTTTTATCCATTGGGTTTTCCATTTATTCATGCATTTCCCTAAGTTTTTCCGGATTTTTCATATTCAAATACCGTATTTTGAAGTACAAGAGATTGTTAGAAGCTAGAACTTTGGGGTTGGCTGAGGACCTCATCTTACGGTCATATACTTACAACGAGCTTAAAAAAGCAACTAGTGGGTTTAAACAAGAGTTAGGAAGAGGCTCATTTGGAACTGTCTATAAAGGGTCATTTTATAAAGGGAAGAAAACAATTGCAGTGAAGAGACTCGAGAAGGTGGTAGATGAAGGCGAGAAAGAATTCCGAGCCGAAATGCAAGTGATTGGGAAAACCCATCATAGAAATTTAGTCCGTCTGCTCGGTTATTGTGCGGAAGGTAGAACCGAGAGGCTTCTTGTTTATGAATACATGAGCAATGGAACCCTTGCTGACCGCCTATTTAAATCAGACAGACTTCCAGACTTGAGCGAAAAAGTACAAATCGCGTTAGATGTTGCAAGAGGAATCCTTTATCTACATGAAGAATGTGAAACACCCATTATTCATTGTGACATAAAGCCCCAAAATATTCTTATGGATGATTTTTGGACTGCTAAAATCTCCGACTTTGGTTTGGCTAAACTTCTAAATCCAGATCAAACCAAAACATTCACAATGGTTCGAGGCACTAGAGGGTAAGGGTACTATTATATCTTTAGTAAATTCCATAATTGTTTCCGTGGTTTGATGCCCACGTTCAAAATTCTGTAGAAATGGTCCCTAATTGGAGTAATTGTATTTTGTGTTACAGGTACTTAGCACCCGAGTGGCAGAAAAACAACCCAATATCAGTGAAAGTCGACATTTTTAGCTATGGGGTTGTTTTGCTTGAAATCATATGTTGCAGAAGGAACATGGAGTTTCAAGTATCTAATCCAGAAGAAATTGTTCTTTCCACTTGGGTTTACAAGTGCTTCGAAAGAGGACAACTTATTCTGCTGGTTGATCATGAAGAAGCTGAGAAGGAGACATTCGAAAGGCTGGTTAAGGTTGGACTTTGGTGTATTCAAGATGATCCTGCTCTTCGTCCCTCTATGAAGTGTGTGTTACTAATGTTAGAAGGAATCACTGAGATTGCTACTCCTCCTCGTCCAACTTCAACATGGTAACTCTTGCTTTCTGCCGAATAGGGATTAAACATTTTATAAAGTAATACGTCTCAAATCATTCAAGATTTTTACCACATCAAAATCTATTAAACTGGAGGTGGAAAATTGGACGTACGAGTTGAGTAATGGATTAAATGAGTACTTTTTGTGCATGTCAAAACAGGTCGGGTCCTACCCAGTACCCACAACTCAGCAAGCAGTTTTGTTTGTTGTTGTTAATCTTATAAATAATCATTTCCTTAGATATGGTTTCAGAAACTAGTACTACAATAACAAGTTAAGTTATTCTTAACAAAGTGAATAGCAGGTTTTTTATGCATTTGAAATCACTTTAGATGACTTGCGACTCGGTTGACGCAAATGACCTATTTCGCTTTTAGGCAATTCCTAATCTCCAAAACATGTCAGCTTTGTTAGAGATAAAACATACCCCAACCCAGGTCAGGCACGCTTTTAAGTGTATAATTTGAAATCGCCTTCCCTAAATTGAAAACTAAGTCAAGCCGTGTATGTCATTTGCTAGCTCTTCTTGGGTTAATCGTTTGTTCATAAAAATCAAGCTTGTATCGGGTACTTATTAACAATGGAGTTCTTTTTTAAGTATAGTAGTTTGGATTGTTTATTGCAAAAGTTCCATTCTATCTTCATTTTTGTTACATGGTTTAACCTTGTATACTTTGTGATTGCAGATTGGTGGCAGAAGGCCAAACTAGGTGCATGTGTTGTAGATATGGAAATTGGCGCATGAAGACTGAAGATTAAACCTTTACTTAGTAATTTGCTGCTTCGACAGCCAATCCAAATTCTCTGCTTAAAATAAGGTTAGGAATTTGAATTTCCTAAACTATTAAAAATCATGTTAATTTGAGTAATGTATTTTAAACTGCTATGACATTCATGTATTCTCCATTTCTACTATGACATTTGATTATGTAACATGTACTGTCTTCTAGTGTGTATTTTGGCTCATCTATTGTTTAATGATCATTTGTATGTGTGACCAACTAAACTAAGGTACTTAAAGGGCTAGCTTTACCGAAGAGATGTCATCAATGGTAGGTAGCACAATATAATTTATTTTCTCAGTTCGGGTTTTTGGTTAGGAAATTGATTTGCACACTGTAGCATTAGACAATTGTACTTGAAAACTGAAATATAACCCGTTTTAACTTTTAACTGCTAGTACATTAGAGTGTGTCAATAAGATTTTAGAGCGTGCAAATCACTTGCTTTTCGGTAAAGGTAAGGGCTCCTTCTCAGCTTTTTCATGATCAACAAGCAGATTGAGTTGTCCTCTTTCAAAGCACTTGCAGACGCAAGTAGAAAAAACAATTTTCTTCTGTATTGGATACATGATATTCCAAGTTCCGTCTGCAACATATAATTTCGAGCAACACGATCCCATAGCTGAAAATATCAACCTTCACTGATATCGGGATGTTTTTCTGCTACTCGGGTGCTAAGTACCTGTAATACAAAACATATAGTATATCACTATATCGTTTTCTTTGAACTATAAGAAAATCACAGACGCTTCCCGGCCCATCGATAATGACAATACTGACATAGATGGTCCCTCAAGTATGTAACAAATTTTACTATGGTTTTTAAAGAGTAACGGCTGGGAGAAATATTAAAAGTAAACTGTGCAATTAGGACGGGTTATGCAAATAGTATTATAAAGGGATCAAACCACAGGGACAATTTATGTTATTCACTGCTACCGCCTTCTTGCCATAAAGAATATACCCTTTGTAGGCTTTCCCTACAGAGTTTCTGCTTATCGGTTCGTTAAAACCATCTGTCGCGTTATGAAGCTCATCAAACGTGAATGAGCGTAGAGTAAAATGATCACTAATCAACCCAAATCAATATTATTGTCTGATATACTTGCGTATCTATGAGCATGAACTCTGTAGAAGAAGAATCTAGAGAGTGCCGTAACCGTACACATAAGGGCAAGGAAAGCAAGTGTTATGCCTAAAATAGAAACAATTTTTTTCCTATGAACTTCTACAATCTGTTTTTTTGTTACGGCACCCTTACAAAAACAAGTATCATGAAGGCCATATCAGAAAGGTGGGAGTATGAGCAATAGTCTTAATGGTAAAATATCGAGTGACGTAAAACAAGGCTTCTAATTTCTACCACATATCCTATCACCACAAAGTGACAGACCCTACCTAGATAGAAAATATCTACTGTTCCTCTACATGAAGTATTAAGCCATGGTTAATTATAAGTATTATATTAATAAGTCATGATTTAAATAAGTCAAATATTAATAAGTCCATTTTAATAAATAACTTTCATATGTCATAATTATTTTTCGAATTTCAACTTTTTTAACTTTTTATATTTTTATTCTAAATAATTATATTTTAATTATTAATCAACAAACCATTTATATCACCTTACACAACCTTACACCTACACGATTTACAAATTCATAATTTTGTAATGCTTAATATTATTGTATACCAGTCGTGATAAAGACCACAGTGGGGAATTGCTAGTCAATGGCCAACAAAAAGCATGTCTGCTATTCCAACTTTGACTTGTTGACATCTTCGTTCTGTTTAGTTGCCCACTCATTCCACCGTGGGAAGCGGGTCAGAAAGTGCGAGGAAATGAATGCGAACTTGCTAACATAGACTCATGCACATGAAAGTGGTCCTTACGTAACAAAAAGTCTTCGTCATACATTTGTACTAATAGTCCCAAAAAAAGCCTTTGCTCGGTTTTACCCATAAAGCAGTGTGTTAGGCGATAGTTTTCCAAGTATTGCCTAACACTAGATACATTTCATCAGAAACACAAACAGAAAAAATAATAATACGTATAATTTACAGCCTTTGCTAACGTAAACTTGAAACTTAATGAGACCAATTTGAGTAAAACAGGAAAAAAATCCGTGACATACTTAAAACATTAATACTAGCAGGTATGCTCAATACAGATAACATGTCTATCGATAGATAATGTGAAACATCTTGCAGAAAAAAGAGATTAGCTGTTCAAGTACCTGTGTTCACTTAATATCAACGTTCATCATCTTACATCTGTTCCTGTCTTCATTTCCCTTATATGGGGGCGACACTCACATCTTCAAACTCTTCCTACAATACAAACGGACCCTCGAAATCGACCTGTAAATGAATGCAAACAAATGGGATTTTATTTACTAAAACAAAAATGTTACTGCACTACTGCCACATACCATTATCAAAAAAGAAAGACAAAACTAGCATTAATAATTATTCAATTATTCCCGTAAAATACTAAGCTCATACATTCTCTTTGGGGCGCTAATTTTAGCTTACTCCTCCGACTTATGAACTTATTGAACTTTTTAAAAGCTAATGATCAGCTTTATGGCTTATGAGCTTATGAACTTAAATAACGCATAAGCTCAAGCTAAAAAGCTCATAAGCCTGGAAATTGGAGCTTATTGGGTTTTCAAATGTTCAATAAGCCCATAAGGCGGACAATAAGTTAATACAAATTTATTACTGTACTAGTAGTTGGTATAACTTGCACTAATATAACAAAAGTAATATAGTAAATTTCATATATACCAACATCATACATATGCTACTAATGTTTTTTTTGTTAGGTTTCCAACATGAAACGCATGCAGTTGATAATGTATTTTGAGATAAACCTCAAAGATTATATGTAAGACATTAGCCTTAAACCCTAAACCTAAACGCTAAACCATAAACCATAAACCATAAACCATAAAACATAAAACATAAAACATCGTTCTCTCGCGCAAGTGTGGTGGTGACTTATTGTCAAAGGACAAATAGAAACTTAAAAGGCACAATGAACGTGAATGAGTATCAGTCCATTGGATATAGAGTAATGGATCATCTCCAAGGCATTGATATATTATTCTTTGGGCTTACTTTCTTGACCCATGAGAGTGGGCGGGCTTTCTTTAAAGTAGATTTGAATTTTCACAAGTATTTTTATTTGCACTTTTTTTTCTTGTTGATTGCATCTCCATATTTGAGGAATGACGAGTAAATAAAATTGAGTTACAGACAGTATAGACCTATCCGGAGCCGAATAAACCTCTTAGGCTCTTACTAATATCATCGTTGAATGATAGTATTAAATCTACACGTGTTGAATTTTGATAGTTAATTAGGTGGCGCGCTCCATGGGAGAACCAAAGGCTTGCACAAAGGAAGAAGCGAATCAATCAGATTATCAGAATGGAGACAGGGAAGAGAGGTAAAAGAAGAGCGTTGCACACCAAAATGGACAAAAACGAAGAATTCGTTGTTTGGGTAGGAAATGGTAAGAGTGTGGTGTTTTATTACTCTGTTTTTTTTAATTTTTTTTAGAACGATAAATGTGAGTGGTTAGTGGGTCGAGTTGTGAAATGACATTTAAGCAGCAAAAATGTCTTTTTCTAATCTTTACCTAGCTATGTTAAACTTTTTATTCGTTTCGCCTGAGAGCTCTTGACAGGTCTCAAGACCTTCAGGAAACCTCCTCAAAGAAACCATTTAGTGGAACTTTGATAGCCAAATAAGCTAAGTCAATTGGTTAGTGTTTTATTACTCTATTGGTCAAAATTTATTTATTTTTCCCCTCGTTTTAATCTAATCACCTTGCATTGTTTCATGTGGTGATAGTTACGTTCAGTGAAAGAGACGAGGTCAGGTGAGCATGTGTCTCTTAACGAAAAACTTGTAGTCTAGCTCTTCTAAAATACTTTGCTTATCTTAACCTAACAAATTAATTTGTAATATTTTTTAAAAATTATCAAAGTTTGTCCTCTCAATTGTAACATCTGGCTCCGCTCATTGTTACGTTTGAATAACATGATTCATAACACGTTAATAATTTGTTGTTTGCGTACTGAAACTACTTTTGTTCCGGGTTTTTTGTGTTAAATGTACATGTGTCAATTTTTGCTTTGTTTGATAGGGTGGCGCGTTCTACACGAAGAACGTCGCGCATAAAACGTGCAAAAAGGTCGTGGTGCGGGTAAAAAGTATAGATTTGATACAAAAAAATTTGTTTTTCACCCCTAGAAAGCTACGGTTTAACTAATTGTTAGTTATTTTAAGCTTAATCATCTTTTTTATTGTTTCTTGTGGTCATCTGGACAGTTACGTTTGAATAACATGATTTATTTTGTTGGTTGCTTTAAACTTAAGCATCTTTTTCATTGTTTTTGTGGTAGTTACTCGTACTTGAATAAAATGATTTACACAGTAACACGTTAATTATTTGTCGGTTACTTTAAACATTGTCAAATTTTTCATTGTTTTATGTGGTCATCAGTAGGGACAGAACCAGGGTGGGTCTTGGGGGTCTCAGGACACTCATGGATTTTGGTTGCGTAGTGTCAAATTTGTTAAAAAATTTGGATTTTTGTTAGATTTGTGCTAGATGCATTTGGTCTCTAAAAATTTTGTTTGTACCATTGTTTAATTTGTTAAAAGTGCACCTAATCAGTTTGTTTCCTTATTCCGTCCCCGAACTCATCAGGATGGTTACGTTGGAATAACATGATTTACAACACTTTAATTAATCATCCTATCCACCCAATAAACAAATCTTATGGTGATAATTCGATACTTTAACATAGACTCATTTTGTATTGTATATTAGTTTTCTCTTGAGTGAGAATGAACATATAAACGTGTCGATTTGTTGTGAATTGTTTATACTTTATTGACTTGGCGAATGATGCACAATTCATTTCATATTCCAATTGATTATCTCACTTACAACCCCACTTATTGTGTTTCTAAAATACTAGTATATATTATCCGACAAACCTTCTTTGCATCACCACATACATTATTGTTGTTATGTTTTCTTCAAATAGAATAGTATATATGACATAATTGGGTAAATACGATAATTTATTTAAATAGTTCTAACACGACACTTGGTAAATTATACTAAAGTTTATGAGAAAGAGACAACTATCTATACAAACTTGTTTTATTAAATAACCATCAGGTATCTGATTCTTGACTACGATATAATTAATAAAACGTTGGTCAAAATATTAAATTATGATCGCTAGCTAGCCATGCATGGGTACATACATATAATATTTGTCCTTTTATAAAGTAAAAAATGTTATTATAATTTGTCTTTTGAATAAGTTGTGTATACACGACAATGCATGTCTTGTTTGTGAAAACAAAATATAATTCTATAGTTTTTTCCTCCATGATTATATTCTTCATTCGGCCATTTTAATTAAAAATATATACACAGATAAAGTTCAATGTTTCAGTTATGAGAACGTCGAGGTTTGTATGCGGCCTACTAGGAATTTTTGTGTGGTTGTGCTTAGGAGTGAGACTGTCGATCGAATTGGATCGGAAAACCAAGCCAGACTAAACTGACTGGATCGAACCATTTCGATCTCGAGGTTTGTATCATATCGATCTAGTCCACTTTGAATTTATCAAACGATTATGAGAACGACGGGGTTTGTATGTGACCTAATTGGGGGTTTTTTATGGTTGTGTTTATGGTTGCGAGACGAGATAATTCGTGAATTATTCGAGATCGTCTCGTAAATGAATAGACCCAAACTTGATATGTCGACTACTTATCGAGTTCGTGAATGAAATGCGAAAGTAATCGAGCTCGATTCGAGTTTCGAGCTCGATTTATATGTGACGAGTCGAGCTCGAAATATAAAGCTCGGTCGAGCTCGAGCCAAGTTTCGAGCTCAAGGTTTAGTATTCGAATCGAGCTCGAGTTTGATAGTACTCGGTTCGACTTGGCTTATTTACACCTTAGACTTGGGAAGGTTTATAAAGTTCATAACAATTATACAAACCCCTAAATAAGATCAAAGCACACATAGCGGAAGCGATTTAACAAGATCATAATTAATAACACATTCATAATTAATCGAGTTAGGGTTACTTACCTTTTAGCTAGAGCAAATACACAAGAACACCAATTAGGGTTTATGACGAATAATACCAAGATATAGTTTAAAGCAAAACTATATTACGCTCTTGTACACACGTAATGCAACGGGCTAATCGTGAGTATAGCACGTATAAACTGTAGCTTTAACACTTATGGAAAATCTACTCAACAACCCTAGAGAGGATTCAAGAAACCAAAATCAAAGGTTAAAAGGAACCCTAAAAAGGGTGTTTGTCTTTGGCTTCAATCGCAGGAAAAAGATAGAGAAAGAGAATGGGATGAATAATTATGAGGGTAGGGGTTGTGCTTATATAGGCTAGCAAAACTTGGAGCCCAAGCACTAAACCAAATTAGGAAGGAAATCTCCTTCTCGTTTGCCCCTAACCGACGGTCAACACCCCCTCTAGGGGTGTTCTGGACTCTTCGTTTCTCTTCTAACTTATTCCACAACGTTCGTTTAATACTTAACTCTTATTATTTAACGACCGTTAAGTTAAAGCTTAGTTTAATTTAATAAACACAATAAATATATTTATTAAATAAATTAACCCTTTACGTATTGTGTGCAATCCCGTAATCCCGAGTTCGATCCTAACACACGACTATTAAATTTATGTCCATTAAACTTTCAGCTCCCACTTGGACAAATTTCGAATATCGTGATTACATTGACTAGCGTCTAGTTACACTAGCAATGTCTCTTGTACAACTCGAGTAAGGTCTCCTGGATAAAACATTTTAATGATTCATCATTATTATTATCCTTTTATTTCAAATACAACGTTAATAGGATATGGATCACAGTCATTCCTTTCATTAACCATTCTGTTTCTTGTTTACGGATATAGCAAGATTACCAAAACAAATTTGGGTGCGGCCACACAAACATCTTACTACTCCCCCGAGGGGCCCAGCTGCTTATACTTCAAAATAATTTTGAAGGAAACAAAACCCATTTTGACTACAAGCGAAACTTACGAACTTTGCACACTTCTGAAAATAACCCTTATAGCTACCAGTTACGTTTAGCGTTTGGTTACCTCACAAAAACGCACTACACTCGTGACAGTTTCCTGGTATCTCAGGTCTAAGGATAACTATTTTATGATTTACTTATTGACAAATATCCATAAAGTAAAATCACATAGTTAGGATAAGTCCAATATTTGATTCATCAAACATCATCCAAAATTGACCAATATAGTTTCAAGTATACTCTGTCACTATTTTAAATTGTCTTAGTTTAATAATACTCCCATATTATTAATTGACAACGAACATTTAGAACATAACAATTTATTCATGGATTAAAACATGTAAAATAGGATACGGAATTAAATAACAGAAAATAAACGAAACTCAATCTTTATTTCTTCAGTTCAATAATGTCTTAAACATCCTTTATCCAAATACTAATCACATATTTATTGCATGAAAGCGCTAGCTAGTTACAGCCCAATAACCTTGGCATGCTTAAATACATTTGCTCTAGGCAAAGCCTTAGTAAAACGATCAGCTACGTTATCGTCTGTGTGAACTTTTATTATTTTTATTTCACGAGCCTCAACTTGTTCTCGAACGTAGTGATATCTACGTTTAAAGTGTCTGGCGCCTTTCATGACTCCAGAATCATTGGCGACTATAATTGCAGTAGAACTGTCACAATATATATCAATAGGTTTTTTAATTGAAGGCATCACTCCAAGATCTCCAATAAACTTCCTAATCCAAACAGCGTCCATTGCAGCTTCCGAAGCAGCCATGTACTCAGACTGAGTAGCATGCATTGCAATCGTTGTCTGATTCTTGCTCTTCCAGTCAACTGCTCCTCCATTGATAACAAACACGTAACCCGTCTGAGATTTCGTATCGTCTTTATCACATTGCCAGGACGCATCACAGAAACCTGTAACATTCAGTTCTGTGTATATGGTTTACCCCCAAATACCAAAAATGTATCTTTCGTACCTTAGTATATGTTTAACAGCAGTCCAGTGGAGCTTCCCTGGATTCTGTTGGTAACGACTGACCAAGTTATGAGCAAACGCCACATCAGGCCTTGTGCATCTTACAGCATACATAATAGATCCTACAGTCGAAGAATAAGGCACCTTTTGCATATAAGCCACCTCTTCGGGTGTTGATGCATCTAACTCATGACTTAATTTATGATTTACCTCCATAGGTTGAAAAACTTTCTTAGAGTTATGCATGTTATACTTCTTCAATATCTTATCAATATAAGCATCTTGACTAAGACCAATTAACCGTCTTTTTCTAACTCGATAGATTTTAATTCCCAGAATATATGCAGCATCTCCCAAATCCTTCGTAGAAAAACATTTACCAAGATAATCCTTAACTTCTTTAAGTCTTGGAATGTTACTTCCCATGATTAATATGTCATCGACATATAAAATTAGGAACACTACATTACTCCCACTAGCTTTGCGATATACACATGGCTCATCACAATTTTAAATAAATCCAAACTTCTTGATTTCTTCATCAAATCATTTATTCCATTGACGTGATGCTTGCTTCAAACCATAAATAGATCTTTTAAGTTTGCACACGCGTTTTGGATATTTAGGATCAACGTACCCTTTCGGTTGTTGCATATAGATATCTTCATCTAAGCGACCGTTCAAGAAGGCAGTTTTAACATCCATTTGCCATATCTCATAGTCATAGTATGCTGCTATAGCTAAAAGAATCCTAATAGCCCGCAAGTCTGCTACAGGAGAAAATTTCTCCTCGTAGTCTACACCAAAAGTTTGAGTAAAACCTTTAGCTACTAACCATGCTTTATAGGATTATACGTCACCATCCATGTCGGTTTTCTTCTTGAAAATCCACCTATTTTTCACTACTTTGCCATTTTTAGGCGCATCAACAAGAATTCAAACATCGTTGATTTCCATGGATTTCATTCATCGCAACTATCCATTTAGACTTTTCTGGATCAAGCATTGCGGATCGATAGTTAACAGGTTCACCAAGATCCCCTACTTCCTCGTCATCATCCTCTATGTTAAGACATAGTTTGCTTGGCGCACGTATAGTTATTCCAGACCTACGTGGAGGAATTAATTCCGGTGGAGCTCCTAGACTTCCTGGCTCTATTGGAATTTCTTCTCTAGTATTTTCAGAAGGTAATGTATCTTCTTGAATTTCTTCAAGATCATAATTTCTCCTACTGAATTCTTGATTTACAAGATCATTTCAAGGAAGTCTCCATACCTAGCAACAATAACCTTGTTCTCAGGCGGATAATAAAAGTAGTAACCCATAGTTTCCTTAGGGTAACCTACAAAGATACATTTTATAGAGTGTTGTTGGAGTTTATGTCGAGAGTCACGTTTCACATACGCCTCACAACCCCAAATATTTAAATAAGACAAATATGGATTTTTTCCATGCCATAATTCATATGGTGTCTTATCAACCTTATTTGTGGGAACCATATTCAGAACGCGAACAACAAATTCTAGAGCATAGTCCCAAAAGGATAATGGTAAAGTTGTAAGATTAACATAGGTCGCACCATATCTAATAATGTACGATTTCTCCTTTCGGATACACCATTTTGTTGTGGAGTATATGGAGAAGTAAGTTTCTGAACAATTTCCTTCTCACTTAAATAATCTTTAAACTCTTGACTTAAATATTCACCACCTCTATCAAAACGAAGAGCTTTAATCTTCTTTCCTAGTTGCAGTCTTACTTCTGCTTTAAACACTTTGGATGTTTCAAATACCTCATGTTTATGTTTAAGTAAATAAACATAACCATAACGGCTATAATCATCCGTAAATGTTAAGAAGTAGCTAGCACATTTCCTTGACACATGTCTAAGTGGTCCACATACATCCTTATGTATCAAACCAAGTAGTTCAGTAGCCCTTTCAATATTGCTATTAAAAGGTTTCTTGGTCATCTTTCCAGAGATACAAGACTCACATTTATCAAATGATTCATCATTGATATTTCCCAAAAGACCATCACGTTGAAACTTTTGTATACGAGTCTTCTTAATATGGGCAAGCCTACAATGCCAAAGATAAGAAGAGTTCTTGTCTAACTTTCTCTACTTATTCATGCTAAAAACATAATTATTATTATTCTTGTAATTATTATCATGCATGTTAATTTCAAACACACCATTCACAAAAATTGCATTAAAATAGAATAAACCATCTTTGAAAACAGAAATTCCATTATTATGGATAGTGTGAATAAATCCAAGATCCAACAGACAAGAAAAGGAAATGACACCCGTAACAATTGAAGGTGCATAATGACAATTGTTTAAAATCGGTACTACACCCGAAGGTAAAACTAAATTAAACGTTCATATGGCTTCAACAGCTACTTGTGCTCCATTGCCCACTTGCAGATATTGTTCCCCATAGGATAGCTTCCTTTCCAACTCAAATCCATGCAGCGTATTACAAATGTTAATACCGCACCGCGTATCATATACCCAGGAGTTTGATATATATGTAAGATTAAATAACTCTATCATAAATAAGTTACCTGTAGGTGCTGCAGCACTTAGCTCAGCCTTCTTCTTATTTTCTCGCAACTCATCGAGACAAAGAGTCTAGTTCCTCTTCCAGTGACCACTTGCTTTGCAATGGTGACAAGTCTCATCCTTTTGAGATTGATTCTTCTTAAAAAAGTTCTGCTTAGGTTTCGAATAAGTCGCAACTTGCTTGCCCTTATCAACCTTGACTTTGCCTTTCTTCTTGTTCGCTTGCGGTTTTGGCTTACTCACTCTACCCTTTTGTACATAAAGCACATGAGGAGTAGAAGTAGATGTACTTGCCTTGTCTTTTAAACCCTTTTCATAGTCAATGAGCATTGCGTGCAAATCATTAACTGTCTTCCCCGCGTAATGCATATTAAAGTTCCTAACAAAATCATTGAAGTCCTTGTTAAGGGACCTATTGATTAGGTTAATCGCCATATCATTGTTATAGGGTTTCCCAAGTGCGATGAGTTGTTCCATGTAACCCTTCATCTCTTGATAGTGTGCACTTACGAATTTCCCAGGGGCTTGCTTACAACTGTGCAAAACATCTACCAAGTCGTATATTTTCACAGCATGAGGCTTCTCAAACATTGCCTTGAGCTCTGCAAGCATTTGGTTTGGAGCAAATAGTTCAAACTTTCTTTGTAAGAAAGGAGCCATTTTTTCGAGCATTAAGCAAGCCACATCATTGTGCTTCTTAACCTCAGCCTCATAATTCAGTCTTTCAATTGGAGTATGTTAGCCTCAAAATATTGAGTCAAACAAGAATGCTCGGTCATAGGTTATTATTGTAACATTAGTTAGAACGTTGTAATAGATAGTTAATTAGTCGTGGTTTACGGGCTTGGATTTAAACTAATTAAAGTCCAAAAAGACAAGCCCGGCCCAATATATAGTCCATTAAAGCCCGCATGTGGGTGGACTATATATACTACCCTCCTAGCATGTTAGGAGGGTGGATGGTCATTTGTAACAAATTCTTTTCTCTAATCTAATCTCACCAAGTTAATCATCTTCTCTCTACTTTCTCTCACTACTTTCTCTCTCTAGGAATTCATCTCTTCTTCATTTATTTTCTTTCTTTCTTCAATGCTTAATCATCACAAATATAGGGGACAACATTTGGTATCAATCGCCATGGAGTAGTTTTGTGATTCGTTGTTGATTTTACTTGGTTCGTGTGATTTTCTCTTATAATCATCTCGAATTTAAGATTCTTTTTGTGTTTCTATGCTCTAAATCTTGATATAAATCTTCTACATAGCTGTGGTAGGGATTTGGTCGCATTTGGTTGGTTAAAATCGCGGATTTCTTGTCGAAAAATTCATTTTTTACCCCAAAATCTCGTAATAGCACTATTATTCTGATTGGTGTAATCGGAAAAGGGATTATAGATTCCGATTTTGATTCCGATCAGTAGCATCGGAAAAGGGTTTCAACATTCCGACCAGCTTTCCGATCATCATTCTGATTTGGTATTCCGACCAGTCTTTCCGATCATCATTCCGATTTGGTATTCCGACAAGGTCTTTCCGATCATCATTCCGATTTGGTACTCCGACAAGGTCGTTCCGATCATCGTTCCGATTAGACATTCCGACGAAGGGATTCCGATTGGACATTCCGATTAGACTTTCCGATTGGACATTCCGATTAGACATTCCGACGAAGTGATTCCGATGATGTGTTTTGCTAAATTTTGTTTGAGTATTTTTTAGACTTAGCCACCATCTAGACTAGTTTCGGAATATCGTTTACACGAAGATCAAAAAAAAAAAAAAAAAAAAAAGTTAAAAATTTCCGTCAAGTAAATTCAAATTTTTTCCATACTAGTTTTAGGACATTTCTTGCTCAATTTCGAAATTTGGCGATACAAAATTTTTTGGTCTACCGTTTTGTCGGACTGGAGAAAAATTGCAATTTTCAGAATTTAAACCACAACAACAATCACAACAAATCTACTTAAGATCCATATCCACTTCATCCTTTCAGAGAATATTGAGATGGATTCTACTGCCGAATATCGTGTGACGAACAACAACATAATGGTGGCGGGTAACAAAGAGAGACCACCAATGCTTGTGTCTGGTCGGTATGCTCAATGGCAATCACGTTTCATATGATATCTTGATACAAGACCTAATGGTGATGCCTTGAGGAAATGTATTACTCATGGACCATATATATTTAAGAAGATCTCAATTCCTCCAAGAGCAGCCACAGATACTACTGATCCAATACCTGCAAGTGAACGTGATGAAACAAGAGCTGATCTCACACCTGAAAATTGTGCTTGGCATGATGCGGAGAAGGAAGCCATCTATATGGTTTTAAGTGGGATTGGAGATGATATTTACTCCACGGTTGATGCATGCCCGACAACACATGAAATGTGGACTGCTATTGAACGCTTGCAACAAGGAGAATCACTCAACAAACAAGATGTCAAAACAAACTTGTTTTGGAATTTTGGCAAGTTTACTTCAAGGGATGGAGAATCAATTGACTCTTACTACTCCAGGTTTTATAAGATGATGAATGACATGACAAGAAATAATCTGCAAGTTTCCACCATGCAAGTCAATGTTCAATTTCTTCAACAACTTCAACCCGAGTGGACACGATTCGTCACTTTGGTGAAACAACAAGAAAAGTTAGACGAGGTCTCATATCATCGACTCTTTGACATCTTGAAGCAATTTCAGAATGAAGCAAATGAGATTCGAACTGAACGTGTTGCCAAGACGACTAATCCACTTGCTTTAGTGACTACCACACAACATGTTCACGATCATCACTCTCGTGCTCCTAAGCCATACTCCAATACATCATCTTCACCACGATATTCCACATCATCTAAGTCTTCATCTTCCACAAAATCTCGAGGTAAAGCGCCAAGAGCACCATCACCACCATCTGAGTCCTCATCTGAAGAAGATAGTGATGAAGACCAAGCTCAAAAGAACCAAGAGATGAAACAACAAATTGCTTACATAATGAAGACTTACAAGAAAATCTACAAACCCACCAACAACAATCTTCGCACATCATCTAACACAAAGAACCGATATGTTGAGAGTCCTCCAAGGTATGACACACGTCGACGTGGTGAAAGTCCTTCTAGGTATGATCGACATAATCCAACGCATGTTGAGGGTTCTGCAAGATATGATCGACAAACTGCAAAGTATGATACTCAGAGGATTGCTGCTGCTACTGGGAATAGGGAAACGGTTGGAAGTCAAGTGGTTCAGCAGGGCGGGATTCAATGTTTTAATTGCCAAGGATATGGGCATATGGCAAAGGAATGCAGGAAGCCGAAAAGGGTTAGAGACTCCAGCTATCACAAGGAAAAGATGTTGCTATGCAAAAAGATGGAAGCAGGGGTTAAATTGTCAGCTGAGGAAGTAGCCATGCTTGATGATACTGATAATGAAGATTCTGATCAAGAGCTTGATGCACATTACTCGTAAATGGCAAAGGTTGAAGAAGTTCTCAAAGTCACTGAAGATGACAATGGCCCTATCTTTGACACTGAGCCAATCGATAAGGTACACACTACTGATGAATATAATGTATTTGGTGATATTCCTGAGCATAGTGATCTACCCAATGCCATTAATGACACGTGTATGATGGAAACGGTTGATAGCAATACCACACCCGATTCATCAGACATGTGCAATAATGAGTCTGAGGATGATCAACATGTAAATGAATATGATGAAGAGGAACGTATTGCGCTTGCTAATTTAATTGCTACTTTACAAAAAGATGTCACTGAAAATAAAAAGAGTCAAAAGCAATTAAAGAAGGCAAACGCTACGCTCACTCAAAGTTTTGAACAATGCAAAGCTGCTCTTATCAAATCTACTAAGATGACTGAAACCTATAGAGATGAGCTCCTTCAGAAAACCAAAGAGCTTGAGGGGTACAAGGGAAGTGCGTTAAAAAGTCAAAAGGACGATTTTGAAAACAAATATAATACAACTCTTGAGTTATTAGCAAAAGAGAAGCATCAATATAATGTTTTCTTAATGGATGAACGCCAAAAAACGTACCTTGCCAACACCAAAGTTAATGAACTTGAACAAAAGCTCTCTATGACCACTACTGATTCTGCTAAAATTCTTGAGGATAAGAAACAAGAGGTAGATGCGTTAAAACAAGACTTCAAAAGTAGATATGATAAAGAAATTGAAAAGGTAACGAAATTAGAAGCACAAGTCGAATTTTTAAAGAACGTTGTTTATAAAACGCATGATTCTATTCAATCTGTGAGAATGCTGGCACCTCCTTCGATGTTTAAGGGTCAAGCTAGCTTTGCAAGTCCTGAGTACCTTGCCAAAGCTCAAGCTGCGAACCCGCATCTTTATCTTGATTAGACTGAAAGGACAGATCTTGATTGCATGCGTGTTAGTGCCAATAGTGAAGAGACTGCCCTTTGGGATGTTGATAGTCAACCACTTGTTAATAAGGAGTTTGTGAAACCATATAATTATGCTGATGAGAATAGTCTTTATGGCTTGTTCAACAAACAAACTCACAAAACTCGTGAGGAAATGTTCCTAGAATGCAAACAAAAGAGAATTCAATGGAAGAAAGCATTTGCCCCTAAGAAATCTAATGTTTACAAATACATAAACTACCTCCCTCTAGATGAATCTAAAAGCAAGAGTAGGAAAACATTAGGTATTCTTAAACACCACATAGATAATGTTAAATCTATTGCTGAAAGAGACTGGGCAAAACGTGAAAATGCTGAGTGGACACGTCCGATTCCTCAAGATATTACCTTGCTTGTGAAAGAACTATTAATTCCTAACACGGCGTTGATTAAATAAATTGTTCTTCAACTTGAGGAGTTCATTGGAACTGAAATGTATGATGATTTAAAATATGTTGAATCTCTTGAGAAACACATTGAAGATCTTCAAATGGAGAAGACTGATTTTTCAGATGAATATGATTTACTATTGCAAGAATGTGTTTCTAACGATGTTATGTGTGCTTATTTTACATCTTGTGCTGATATTGATGAATATTCTGAAGTTGCATGCCAATATCTTGATAAAAGCAAAGAATGTGAACGTCTTGAAATTGAGCTTTCGAAACGTAAAGAAAATGTTGACAAAAAGGCTTTTGAGTTACTTCAACATAAAAATAATTTCCTTCAAAAACATTGTCATTCACTTGAACTTGCTTTGCAAAAAGACGTTGGTAGTTTTCCACACGATAATAAATTGCAAGAAAAACTTTCCCAAACATTTCGAGAAATGAATGAACAGAATTTGGAAATTAAAGGGTTGAAAGCTCAGTTACAAGACAGGGACAGAGCGATAGCAGAGTTGCAGAAACTCATTGCTTAAATGGGTGGGAAAATTGTGGAACCTAGCATTAAGAAAAATGTTGTTAGACAACCCAATGCCTCTAAAGAGAATAGATCCTCTATCTTGGGAAAACCATCTGCTTTATCTAATTCCTCGTTTGCAAAACCTGTGTTTGCCCCCAAGATGGATGGAAAGGAAAGGTTATCACAAGCTCAACCTATAAGGAATCCTATAGCACCAAGTGTTAAGCACAATAATGTGATTAAACCAGGGATGTATAGAATGTCCACGAAGCCCACAAACAAAGATACTCACTCGCCTCAGACTTCTAGAAACACTAATATTCGTGTCTCTTCTACTACAGGAATAGTCTCCACTACTAGTGTTAGCCGGCCTCAGCTTAAGCGCACTCAAGTGAATGATAAGGTCTGGAAACACAAGAATCAAGGGGAGATGCAGGAAGTAGAAGAACACCCTAGGAATTTGAACGTTTTTAAGAATAAAAAGTCTGTAATCGCGTGTAATGACGATTTGAATGCTGTGAATGATTTGAATGCTATGAATGTGAAATTTGTTTGTGTCAAATGTGGAAAGTGTGCTAATGCTAATCATTCTATGTGTGCTATAAATAAAGTCAAAGGCGTAGATACTAGAACTAAGAAGCAAGTTGCAATGCCTATTAGAGCTAGTAAACCCAAACGCAAAGTGAACCATTCTGGTGCAACCCCCACTAAGAAAAGTAATGCATCAGACTCCACCACTAAGAATCCTAGAAGCAAAATTAAGGAATTATATGAGTCTGCCAGTAAGTCTTAGAAATGGTGGTTTGCTAATCAATGTCCTCCCGGATATAAATGGATGTCTAAAGTTAGGACAGAAAATATGAAAACGAGTGTTAGTTTGCCTTTAAATGTTGATAAGGACACTAATGATTCTACTATCACAACTACTTTGGTATCCAATTTAGCAAATGCTCCATCGTGTTCTAACTCTTCTGCAGGTGATCCAAATAATTCTCTTCATACTGGACTCCGGATGCACGAAGCACATGACGGGGAATCTCAAGCTTCTAATTAACTTTGTGGAGAAGTTCCTGGGTATGGTCCGATTCGGAAATGATCAATTTGCACCGATCCTAGGATATGGAGATTTGGTTCAGGGGAATATCACGATTAAACGGGTATACTACGTCGAAGGGCTCAATCACAATCTTTTCTCGGTTGGTCAATTCTGTGATGCGGATTTGGAAGTTGCTTTCAGAAAGAAGACATGTTTTGTTCGTGATTATGATGGGAATGACTTACTTACCGGTACACGGGGTACTGATCTTTACACAATTTCACTTCAAGACACAACTTCATCAACTCCAATTTGCTTCATGGCTAAAGCATCAACGACTCAGGCATGGTTATGGCATCAACGTCTTTCTCATCTAAACTTTGATACCATTAACTTGCTTTCCAAGAAAGATATTGTGAGAGGCCTTCCAAGCTTGAAATTCATCAAAGATCATCTTTGTTCTTCTTGTGAACTTTGTAAAGCTAAACGAAGTAGCTTCAAAACAAAGACCACACCAAGCTCTAAAGGACGGTTAGATCTTCTTCATATGGATCTGTGTGGTCCCATGCGTGTTCAGAGTATCAATGGAAAGAAATATATTCTGGTAATTGTCGATGATTACTCAAGGTACACATGGACTCACTTCTTGAGGTCCAAGGATGAAACACCTGAACTTCTTATCAGCTTCCTTAAATTGATACAACGTGGTCTTCAGGCTCAAGTTAAAGTGGTTCGTACTGATAGAGGTACAGAATTTTTGAATTCAACACTGAGGAAGTATTTTGAAGCCGAAGGGATTGACCATGAAACATCTATTGCTCGAACACCCGAACAAAACGGCGTTGTTGAAAGACGAAACCGTACTTTAGTTGAGGCTGCTCGAACATTACTATCCGCTTCAAAACTTCCACTGTACTTTTGGGCCGAAGCTGTGTCAACCGCATGCTATACACAAAACCGTTCCTTAATTATCCCAAGACATGAAAAGACACCATATCACATAATTCATGATCGAAAACCTTCACTCAAACACCTTCATGTTTTTGGATGTACTTGCTACATTATTCGAGATGGTGAAAATTTGGATAAGGTGAAAGAGAAAGGTGATGCATGTATTCTTGTGGGATATGCAACTCAGTCAAAGGGATATAGAGTATACAACAAGAGAACAAAATTGATTGTCGAGACAATTCACATCCGATTTGATGAATTGCAAGAAATGGCACTTGAACAAAACAGTTTAAGTCCCGATCCACAACGACAAACGACTTCCGTTCACAACAGCACGGAACTCGGAACTCAAGATCACAGCAATGAGCCGTCAAGTTCAATGCTGGTTCCAGAGAATGTTCCTAGAGCTGATATGACAGTCGACACGACCATTGAAGAGTTAGAAAATTTATATGGACCAATGTATGATGAATATTTCACGGGGGAGAAACAAGTTGTATCGAAGTCTTCTGCTGTCACTCATGATAAGGATGATGATACCGATCATTGTCAACAACCGGATACAACTTCATCTACTTCAACACGGGTTGCTGCAGATTTACCTCCTCAGAATATCACTTCAACAATCGATCCTACAACATCCACAACTACTGTCATTGCTCCAGAGAACACAAATCAAGCAAACAATGCATTATCTGACGAAGACGAATTCATCAACCCATTCGGTACACCGGTACACGAAACTGGAGACTCTTCTACTCGCCATGTTGATCCGTCAAATATGCATACTTTCTATCAACGACATCCTTCAACACATCATTGGACCCGAGATCATCCTTTGGTTCATGTCATTGGAAACCCTTCACAGCCCGTTCGCACAAGACGACAGCTTAACACCGATGCCGATGTTTGTATGTTCGCACTCGCCGTGAGCTCAGCTAAACCGAAAAACATCAAAGAAGCATTAGCTGATCATGCTTGGATTGAATCGATGACGGATGAACTTCAACAATTTGAAAGACTTAAAGTCTGGGAACTTGTTGACATACCATACGATGTAACACCATTAAATCTTCGATGGATCTGGAAAAACAAGATGGATGAAGAGAACACGATCATCAAGAATAAATCTAGACTAGTGGCTAAAGGGTATGGACAGAAAGAGGGTATTGATTTTGAAGAATCATTTGCACCAGTAGCTCGTATGGAAGCGGTCAGGATTTTTCTTGCTTATGCGGCACATAAGGGATTCATTGTCTATCAAATGGACGTAAAGACGGCGTTTCTTAACGGTCCTTTGAAGGAAGAAGTCTATGTCACGCAGCCGGAAGGATTCGTCAATCCTCATTATCCTGACAAGGTGTATCGTCTCTACAAAGCACTTTATGGACTCAAGCAAGCTCCAAGGGCGTGGTACGACGAACTCTCGAAATTTCTGGTCTCCAAAGGTTTCTCAAAAGGTTCCATTGATTTAACTTTGTTCACTTATAAATATGGGGATGACATTTTGCTTGTGCAAATTTATGTTGATGACATTCTTTTCGGGCCTACAAACCCAAAACTTTCAAAATGGTTTGAAAAAGTAATGCACAGCAGATTTGAAATGTCTATGATGGGCGAACTAAAATTCTTTCTAGGAATTCAAGTTCACCAATCCCCAAGTGGTATATTCATTAACCAAGCTAAGTATTGTCAAGAGATAATCACAAAGCATGGTATGACATCATGTGACCCCGTTGGGACACCATTATCAACCACATCCCTAGATGCTGATTTGGAAGGATTACCCATAGATCAAATGAGATATCGTTCCATGATCGGGTCCCTCATGTACTTGACAGCAAGCAGACCTGATATTCATCATGCTACGTGTTATTGTGCACGATATCAAGCACGACCCACTGAAAAGCACCTCAAGGAGGTTAAACGGATCTTTCGGTACCTGAAGAATACCATTCACATGGGACTCTGGTATCCGAGGGAAACCGGTTTCTTTCTAACGGCCTATTCAGATTCTTATCATGCAGGGTGTCTTGATACACGTAAAAGTACTTCTGGTTATGCACAATTTCTAGGTCAAGACAAGCTTGTGGGATGGTCTTCCAAGAAGCAGGATTGCACGTCACTTTCATCAGCCGAAGCGGAGTATGTGTCTCTATCTGCGTGTTGTGCTCAAGTTCTTTGTATGAGAACACAACTCACAGATTATGGCTTCCATTTTGATAAAGTACCTATGTACTGTGACTCAAAGTCGGCCATAGCCATCTCCTGCAATCCGGTACAGCATTCCCGCACGAAGCACATTGATGTCAGATATCACTTCATTAAGGAACAAGTTGAAAGAGGTATTGTTGAATTATACTTTGTTGGAACTGATTACCAATTAGCAGACTTGTTTAAAAAATCTCTTTCGAAAGAGAGGTTTGCGTATCTAGTTAGGCAAATTGGTATGAGATGTTTGACTCCAGCAGAACTGGAGGTTCTGGCAAAGAAGCCTGCTTGATTCATCTATCAAACATCTACCTGTAAATATTAATCAAAAAGCAAAATACAAAATTAAAAAATCTTTGATAATCCAAAAATATTCTTCTCGACATGTCTTTCAGTATCGATAATATGGACGTACCTAGAAATGTCGCTCAATAACGACACGGGTGTGTACATAAAGCTCGAAGAAAGTTGTAAATATTTTTCAAAACATGTCATTTCTATCTTTTCGAAAGGAAATTGTCTATTTTGGACAATACTTCCAACAACGGGTAGAGCAATCTATCTTGGGTTGAGCTTGTCACAAAACATTCAACTTTTTGAGCTCAACACAATGGTTTGTAATCACTTTCAGATTGCAACCCGGAACTATATTCACGGGGGAGTGTATGATTTAGTGCTCTTACCCTTAGCAAAAGAAGTTAAATTTTCTTACACTTGAGTGGATTCGTCAAGACATTCAAAGTCTATAAACTCAAGTTTATGCTTAAGAAAAACCTTTTCGACAAAAAGAATTGATTTTTCAAAAAGCGTTGAACACAATTTTTTCAAGAATTTCTCAATGATATTCAAAATCTTTCAAAAATTGTGTGTTCAACAACTCCTATCCTCAAAAGTTTATTGTGGATCAAATCCTCGAAATGACAATTCCATTGGATCAATTTTTGAGGGGGAGCGTTCCAAAATTCATGCTAAGGTTGACACATTTTTCTCCCGAAGATTTTCAAAACTATTTTTCAAAATATATTTTAATCAAATTTGGTATCTCTAATATCAAAAGATTTTATATATTAGAGATAGGGGAGAAAATGTGATTAAAATGTGATCTAATATAAGACTCAAGCACTTTAACTCTTACCTACATGTGCGAAACACTTTCGATTATCGATGCACATGTGAAGGGGGAGCATTTCTGAAACGACAAAACTGGCAAGGTGTTAAATGTTTTTCAAACACTTTGTTAGAATTTAAAATGGTTTTCATGGTTACGATCAAATACCCACAACATCTTTAATTCATGACGTTATTGGTGTCAAAAGGGTGGTTAGGTTTAAGTCCTATGATCCAACCAGAACCGGAGGGATCTTCCCAGGGACAATCCAATAGATTATTAGAAGTCCTTAGGAAAGATGGAGTAGAATGTGAATGTAGCTGAATGCCGACTAAGTACTGATGATAGCACTGGAACAATCACAACAAGGTGCTATTAATGATGTCTTGGTAAGCATTGAAGGGGTTGAAGAATGAAAAAGAAATGTAAGGATAAAGGGTGTAAAGAAAGAAGCCCTCCATACAACTTAGGCAGAAACCGATTCAACCCATCATGAAGACAAACTCATCATGGACCTAGTGATGTGAAGCACAACCCTTTCCTAGCTACTCAGGCTTCTCTCAAAAGAAGTTTGTTTTATTGTCACGGAGATCAACACGACTTCTATTGACTTTCTCACTCCGAGATAGTTGATATTGAATAGGTGGCATCTGATCTAGCCTCCGACCACTAAAAGTGCACAAATCGAGTCTAGAGCCAAGAGATCAATCAAATCTCGTTAGGACACACAGATGAAGATCAAGAGAGTCCTACGCTATATCCTTGCGATATTGCTAGAACACTCAGAGTGATACTATTTAGTATTCACAATGATGAGTGGAAATCCTTCCAGTGTTAACATCAAACAGCACTGCGGTAGGTCATATGCAAGATTCTTTATGAATTGAACATATGTAAAACTGAAAAGCAACAGTGGTTTGATTCTGAATTGATTCAAACTCGTTTCAGGTTTCTACGCAATATCTTTATGGTCTTGCCAGAACATTCAGAGTGATATTCCTTAATATTCACAGTGACGAATGGAAATCCTTCTAGCGTCAACATCAAACAGCGCTACGGTAGGTGACTTGTGAGATTCTCATGAATCAAACTTGTGTCAACTGGAAAGCAAAAATGGTAAGATTCTTAATGAATCAAACTTGTTCCAGGAATTTGAATTGACGACTTTAATCAAGCGGATATTTATCCAATTGATTCACTCTTTATGTTCGCAGTCTTGCTTTGAGACGGTCGAGTAAAGAGAACGGCTAGTACAGCCGCGAAACCCTGTCAAGGAGATTCTTAATTGAATCTACCTGATCACAGGTACGATATTTAATATCGTATAACGGTCTTCACCGACCGGAGGTAAAACGCTACCGATTTAGGACGAATGTCAAAGCCATTCAGTCCGTGTCTATGTTTTGTCTCGAGAAGGTGGCGTCACGGTGTACTAAGCAAAGTCAAAGATTCACAACCACATATTCATGCCCAAAGACTTATCCAACAATTGATAGTGTGAGCATGTGGATAAAGACACAAGATCGCAAGATGGCAATGACAAGTCAAGGATGATTTGAAGATCTCAAGACTTAAAGACAAAGTCGAAAGACAACGACAAAGGCTCAAAGATCACAGCATGAAGGAACAAAACTACTGTTACACGTTCAAGACTCATTTATGACGAAATTCATAAATCTCCATTGGAATCCAAATATCAAAGAGGAATTACCTCACATTGGGGGAGATTGTTAGCCTCAAAATATTGAGTCAAACAAGAATGCTCAGTCATAGGTTATTATTGTAACATTAGTTAGAACGTTGTAATAGATAGTTAATTAGTCGTGGTTTACGGGCTTGGATTTAAACTAATTAAAGTCCAAAAAAACAAGCCCGGCCCAATATATAGTCCATTAAAGCCCGCATGTGGGTGGACTATATATACTACCCTCCTAGCATGTTAGGAGGGTGGATGGTCATTTGTAACAAATTCTTTTCTCTAATATAATCTCACCAAGTTAATCATCTTCTCTCTACTTTCTCTCACTACTTTCTCTCTCTAGGAATTCATCTCTTCTTCATCTATTTTCTTTCTTTCTTCATTGCTTAATCATCACAAATTCATGGGACAACAGAGTAGCCTTAGGGCCAAGGGGCGCAAGAAACACCCTGGTCAAGTAATCAGAAGTACTCGCTACTCTCAAGACAATTCTCAGTGAGCGCTACCAATCATTGAAGTTTGGGCCAGTTAGTTCCTGACGTTTAAGATAAGTCTTGAAGGCAGAACTCAAAGTGTTGTTATCGGGTTGAGCCATTTCTACAGAAATAAGTTCAAATTATTAGTATTTTCGATAATACCATTCAAGAAAATAAAAATACCCCGGTAATAAAAACCATAGTATGTTTCTTGATACTAGAATCCATATTAACATAAACTTATCACATCATTTGATCTGCTAGTGATAAATGTATTCAACATGGTAACTTGTCGAACAATAATTGACAAACAAATTTGCAATTTCTAGATATTATTAGGTGATAGGTGTGAAAACACCCATCCTTTTACCACTTATTTCTTACTAAAACAAGACCAAAACGCGTGTTTAATATCATTTGTTTGGAATTATGCATGGTTTTTGTGTTTATTGTGTTTTCAGAGTCAACCGGATGAATATTGAAGAAAACATGGGATTGCACGGGTTTTATCGAGGAAAAAGACTCAAGACGAAGTTTATTGTCCAAGAGATGCAAAAGATTTGAAGTCATTATGCCTATTTGAAGATTTATCGAAGAATAGAGCCAAAGATGGAAGATTCATATATGTCGAAGAACTCGAGTCTATTAAACAATAGATTATAAGACGAGTTGGAATTATTCACCGACACTTCTCAAAATCCAAAGTCGAAAACGTTTATTTAAAGAAACGTAAAGACTAAAGAAGAAAGAAGAAAAGAAGCCCAAAAACCAAGCCCATTCACAAAGCCCACAAGAGACGCCTATATATAGGATTTCACTTCACAATTTTGGAGTTAGTTAGTTTTTAGTTTTTCATTCTCTCTAGTTTTAGAGAGAGAAAGTTCTCAACTTTCTCTCACTAGTTTTCATCTTTCTTTCTTTTAATCTTTCAATATCAAACCTTTGTATTGTTTACTTTCATTAATCAAGTTTAAATTCAAACTTTTAATCTTTAATCTCATTCTACCTTTCTTGATTTTAGTTAACTTTTGGTGCAAAATACATTTGATCCGTGTTGTTCTTAATGTTTTTGTGCTTAAAAAAGTTAATCTTATTGTTCCTACATAAGCTTTCATTTGATTAAGCTTTAAGATTCTTGTGCTTATTGGCTTATTTACATGTTTAGCTTATTTACTTTTTATAAGTTTTCTTAAAAAGTTTATCTTTTTATAGTTTGATTTAAAAAATTGCTTATTTTAAGTTTGGATAAGTTCTTATTTGTGCTTATTTTGTATATTTCACTATAGATTCGTTTTAGTTTTGGTGATAAGCTTATCTAAATAGCTTATTGTCTTAGCTTATAGTTCGGATCAAAAGGGGTAAATCGGAAAGGGTAAAACCCTCTTCCGATCACGTATTCCGACTACACCCCCCTTTATTCCGATCGTATGATCGGAAAAGGGTTTTGGGTATTCCGATTGTAGCTTATTTTTTGGTATTCCGATCTGAACCCTTATTTCCAGTATTCCGATTGGCATGTTTTTGATGTATTCCGATTAGTACTAATTTGAACATTCCGATTGTGGCTTATTTAAGATTAAGACGATTTGAATCTAGTACTAATATTCCGGTTGTGGGTATTGTGGTAACATTCCGATCAGCCCCTTTGGCTCTTTCCAATTGCATCTCCAATATTCCGATCCTTTGATCGGAATAGGGTTTTGAAGATTCCGATTAGGTTAGTTTCGTGACATTCCGACGGGTGTAGTTCTCAAATATTCCGATCAATCTTTCCGATGGGGATTCCGATTTGGTTGATTCCAAATTGTTTACTTTCTTGTTTTTGCAAAGTTTTCAAGTGTTAGTTTAATTAAGTTTTCAAGAATTTTTCTAATCTTTTCTTTACGTTTTCAGGGATTTAGTTTTAACTCGTTATTTTAGTTTAACCTTAAATGCTTTTACTTTACTCAACGCCATTTACATTTATCTGCATTTAGTTTAAAATTTAGATAACCAAAAACCAAACCACCTTTTTATTAACCAAGAACAACTATTCCACTTTGAACCGTGATCAATTCGAGGAGATACCGAGAACTAATCTTGAACCCATACTAAAACGCTTGTATCAAATGGCGCCGCTGCCGGCTCTTCTCGTTAAGATCAACAGTTTTTTGTGAGAACTTGGATTTTGGGATCCGTTCACCGTGAACGTTACTTTTTCATAAAAACTTTCAAAAACCCTAAAAAATATAAAATTTTCAAAAATCCTAAAAATTAAAAAACATAAAAACCAAAAATATTTCTGCTTTGTTTTTGCCTTGTTAGTTCTTTTGCAGGTGCATGCGTACACGATCAACGTCTTATCAAGAGCCCGAGCCTCTCGAAGACTTAGACATGGCCAGTGTACAAAACAACAACAATAACCCACCTCAAAACAATAACAATCCACCTCTCAACAACAATAATAACAACAACAATGAGCCTCTACCGGACAATCGCCCGATGATTGAACTTTTGCAAGCACATGTAGATGGCAACAATGATCCAATTGTCATACCCGCGATTGCAGCCAACAACTTTGAGCTCAAATCCGGTTTTATTCAGATGGTCTCTGCTCAACCATTCTTGGGGCGTACCATTGATGATCCACATGACCACATCAAGAGATTCCTGCAACTCACGAATACGGTCAAATTCAATGGTGTTCCACCAGAGGTAATCCGTTTGCAACTTTTTCCTTTCTCCCTAAAGGGACAAGCCCGGCATTGGCTTGCAAAGGAACCGCCACAAAGTATTCTGACGTGGACGGATTTGGAGACCAAATTTATCAACTACTTTTTCCCACCCTCTCGTACTACCGCTTTGCGGAATGAAATTATCAATTTTGAACAAAAGTACGATTAGTCTTTTAGTGAATCTTGGGATCGTTTCAAAGATCTTTTAAGAAAATGCCTACAACATTGTTTTACCAAAGTGCACCAAATTAACATTTTTTATAATGGTTTAAGCATGAATGACCAAGATTCACTAAACAGTGCCTCGGGGGGTAATATTTTGGTTAAGACTTCCAATGCCGCTTGGGATATCATTGAGAATAAGTCTCGTGTGCAAACCAAGAGTGTTCGGACCAATGTCGCTAGTGCTAGTACTAGTGACAGCGACAAGCGACTTGACAAAAATACTACGCTTCTTGAATCGCTTGTTACCCACACCGCTAACAACACCAACAACATCAACGCTAAAAACGCTCAAGACGCTCAAGTCAATGCTGTTAGCCAACCTTGTGAAATATGCGGGGGTCCTCATTCTTACACCACTTGTACCGCCACCCAAGACTACTCTTCTGAGAATGTGAATGCAGCATACGGTACCTATCCTCCGACCGCTTATCAAGCTCGTCCTCAAGGTGACCGCAACTTGCTTAGCTACCGCTCTAACAACTATCTCTCACCACCCGGTTTTCCTCCTAACAACCCAAACCAACAACAAAACCTCAATCGCCCTCCTCAACAACAACAACAACCTCGTGCACCATACATACCACCTCATAAACAACCATATCCACCTCAAAGAAACAACCAAGTTTACCAACAACCTGCTTATCAACCACCCGCATACAATGCTCCTCCCAACCCACCCACCGCATTACACCAAGATATTGGAACCTACATGAGGACTAATGATGTGATCGTGTACAATCTCCAGCGGGAAGTGCTCAACTTAAAAGCAGACATGGTGAAACAAGGAAACAATCTGAGAGCTGATATGAGAAACACTTTGGCAAGTCAAACGAATGACTTAAGGAACATGATGGCTAGTTTCTTCCAAGGTAATCAACCCTCTTCTTCGGTTACTCTTCCGAGTAACACCGTTGTGAATCCAAGAGGGGAGATGAAAGCAATCACCACTCGCAGTGGCAAAGGTACCAAGGAACCCGAGCTTCCTATACCTCCACCGGTGATTGTGACTAAGGAGAACGAGTCACCTGCTCCTATTCCTCATCCTTCTACTTCCCCAATTCCTCCACCTCTTACTTCTACCCCTCCTCCACCCAAGGATGTGAGTGATCCTTCGATCCCAAAGCCTTCCTCTTCTTCCGATATAACTTATCCCTCAAGGTTGAGGAAAGAGAAGCTCAAAAGCAAGGATGATATTCAAGTTTCGAACTTTCTAAAAATGTTTAAACAATTGAATTTTAACATCTCCTTCGCTGAGGCTCTCGCTCACATGCCCAAATACGCGAAAATGTTCAAAGATCTTCTTAGCGACAAAGAGAAGCTTCTTGATATTGCTAACACCCAACTTAGTGAGAATTGCTCTGCAGTGCTCTTAAGGAAATTGCCAACCAAGCTTGGTGATCCGGGTCGTTTCTTAATCCCTTGCAACTTCCCGGGAGTAGAGAATTGCATGGCCCTAGCCGATCTAGGTGCCAGTATTAATCTAATGCCTCTAAGCGTTTGGAAGCAATTATCTCTCCCTGAGCTAGTCCCCATCAAAATGACTTTGGAATTAGCTAACCGTACGGTTGCTTATCCAGTGGGGATAGCCGAAGACGTCTTTGTAGGAGTCGACAAATTCACTTTTCCTGCCGATTTCGTTGTCGTTGACTACGATATGGACCCTCGTGTGCCATTAATTGTTGGTCGTCCATTCTTGAGGACCGGTCGCACTCTCATCGATGTTGAAGCCGGTGAGCTTATCATGAGAGTGGGTGACGATAAAATCGTTTTCAACATGGGAAAGCTTTCTAAACAACCTTATTCATTCGAGAGTGTTAATTGTATTGACGTTCTTGATGAGGCTTGTGAAGAACACTTCAAAGATGCTTGTAAAAGTATTCCTACCTCTCTTCCCAATGTTGAGACCGTTTCCTCTATTGATTCATCACTATCTCTATTTGGAGAAAGTGATTTCCTTTGGAAAGATTTGGAAGCCACCATGGGAGATGTGAACTTAGCTAATGACGATTCTACCACTGATTGGGATGAAGATCTTCGACTCATTGAGAACATTCTTAAAGAAAAATATTTCTCCACCATCTCCCACGGTTATTGCTATCGATGCTCTGACTTTGAAAACGCCTCCCATCGAAAATCCTCCGGATTTAGAACTTAAGGAGTTACCGCCTCATCTCGAGTACGTGTTCCTTGAATATAAGAAGAAGTCGCCCGTCATCATCGCGAAGGACTTGCAAGAAGACGAAAAATCTCGCCTCATCGCCGTGCTTAAAGATCATAAGAAGGCAATTGCTTGGAAAATTTCCGATATCCGCGGAATTGATCCGAACTTTTGTACTCACAAGATTCTTGTAGAATATTGATAAACTATGAATCTATGAATTGGGTTGAAGTTTTCTAGAGAGAGAAACTAGAGAGAGAAAGTGAGAGAGAAACTATGTGTTTATTTCATTCAAATGAATAATGTGAAAAACAACAACCAACCCCTTTCCAAGGAGGAAAGGGGTATTTATACTTCTAAGCCACTAATGGACTTGGGCCGGCCCATGACAAGCCCATGGGCCGGTTCTTACTTAACTAAATAAGCATTTGTTAACTACGAGCTATTACAACATAAATAGTATTGTGGAGTGACCGATACTTCTAATATACGTTAAAACGTATTTCTAACAATCTCCCCCTAAGGGAGGTCACTCCACGTTACAAAGTTCTAAACCTAGCATACTATACTAAGTCTTCGTTCTTTAGCTCGTAGTCTTTTCTTCTTTTTCTTTTTGTTGTGAATATGTTTATTGATCTTTAGGCTTTGGCTTGAGAGCATTGTTCTTTTGGCCTTTCACGTGCGATCTTTGCCTTCTTGTGAATTTTGCCTCCTCGTGACTCCATGTTCCACACACTTATGTCTTTTTGTTGAATTCTCGAAAGCTTCAGAGTTTGGTACAGCGGAAGACTTCATTTTGTACTTTCTTGAATTTTGCTGAACTTTGATGCAGAAACAACATAAGCATGTGGAAACGACTTCATCAGGTACACCGCAACGCCTCCGTATTCAACTGGTACACAGCAACGCCACTGTCTTCAACAGGTACACAGCAACGCCACCGTCTTTAACAGGTACACAGCAACGACACGAATAAAATGGCTTTGAACATTTCATTCTAATTCGGTAGCATTTTACCTCCGGTCGGTGAAGACCGTTGGACGATATTAGATATCATACCCGTGACGGATAGTTTCAATTAAGTAACTTCCTGACAAGATTTCGCGGGTAAACCCGTTCTCTTTATTCGACCGTCCAAAGCTGACTGCGAACATAAAGAGTGAATCACTTGGGTAAATTATCCTTGTGATTTGAAGCCGTCAATTCATGAAACCTGGAACAAGTGAATTTCAATTAAGATTTTCACCATCGTTGCTTTCCAGTTGTCACGAGCTCAATTCATAAAGAATCTTGCACGTCACCTACCAAGTGCTGTTTGATGTTAACACTAGAAGGATTTCCACTCGTCACTGTGATCAATAAAGAGTCACTCTGAGTGTTCTGGCAAGATCATATGATAATGCGTAGAGGCCTGGAACGAGTTTAAGTTTAATTAAGAATTAAACCACTGTTTCTTTCCAGTTTTTCACAAGATTGGTTCTAAAAGAACCGCACGTGTAACCTACCATGAGCTTGTTTGATGTTGGCTCAAGTAGGATTTCCATCTTCATTGTAATACTTGCGTATTACTCGGATGTTCTGGCAATATTACAGGAATACTGCGTAGGACTCATGAAAATCTCTTACTTTTCACAGTGTGTGAGAAAGCAAGGAATAAATGGAAAGTGTCCTAATGAGACTTTTGATGATCTCTTGGCTCTAGACTCGATTGTGTGTTTTGATTTAGTGAGCGATAGCTGGAGAGGAGTGCCACCTTTTCAATACCAGTCTATTCGGAGTGAATAAACCAATAGATGATGTGTTGATCTCCGTGTGATTAAAACAAATACCTTTTGAGAGATATTTGAGTTAGCTGGGAAGGGTTGTGCATTGCATCACTGGGTCCATGACGTCTTTCTTCAATATCGAGAATCATTAACAAAAATGATCTCAATAGCATATGTATTGACCCGGTTTCTGCCTAAAAGTTGTAAGGAGGGCTTCTTTCTTTACACCCTTTATCTTTACAATTCTTTTTCATTCTTCAACCCCTTCAGTACTTACCAATACATCATCACTAGCACCTTGTTGTGATCGTTCCAGTGCTAGCATCAGTAATTAGTCGGTACTCAGCTACGTTCACATTCTTTCTCCATCTTTCCTAGGACTTCTAATTCTATCTAGGGAATTGTCCTTGGGAAGATTCCATCGGCTCTGATGAATCATTGGACTAAACCTATTCCTACCACCCTTTTGTCACCACATTCGTCGTGAATTAAGCGTGTTTTGGGAAAGTATAGCCACCATGAAAAATCATTGAAAATCACCTAAAGTACTTGTGATATTGTCATCAAAAGTTTTGTACCTTAGGTGTTTTGTTCATCAAAAGCGCTCCCCCTTAACACGTGCTTTACACATATTAAGTTGGATAATCATTAAGTCTTTTTCATCTTTTAGCCAAGTATCATTTAAATCTCCTTAATCCCATTTTCTCCCCTTATCCAAAATGTTAACCATTAATATTTGGGATATTGAATGGATTAACCGGTCTTTGGATAAAAATGAAATCGATGTTTGGCCATAGAACATGTTAATGCTCCCCCTTAAGTTAATAAGGGATAGTTGTAGTGCTTTAGTATGATATATTTTGAAAGATTTAGAATCTCGTGAGAAATTCTTGAAAAATTATCATACCTTAACACTACATCAAGCCGTACAAGCACAATATTCACAAATATACATATTCACAATTGAAAACCAATATAAAGTGGACCTGAGATGTACGACCCATTAGATGGATCGTTGCAGTAGCTTGTGGTGCACTAAATATGGTCTACCACCAACGAATCTTTCCAAGCTCCTCATCAATCTACGTTCACGGAGCTTTTGATCAATCTTCTTGATCACATACTTCGCCATTTGCCGATAACCCTGATGCCAATCCTCGGTCATCTCTGGTAAAGTCCCACCCGAATTAAGATGCTCCAACTTTCCTCTGACGTATAGGAGAGTCCCATCACTACACTTATAAAGCTCACCCACCCTCATAAACTTCATTAACCCTCGACTGTTCAAGTAGAAAATGCCGCAATTCGAGACAGAAATGCCGGTATAGGGACATCTATCTACATGTTGAGGTAACACTTGATTCACTGGACGGGTTAGGTTAAGCTTCCTTTGGTAGCTTTCGACTCCCAACTGAAGATCTTCAACTTGTTTCTTGATAACAACGCTTCGTGTGAACATACGAAGTGCTGTATTCAAGGCAATGATGTCTTCACGAGGAATATGTGTGAGTTGATCCCGGGTCATCATAAGCAACATATCTTCGATATCCTCAAGGCGAATGATAGAAAAATCTCCCTGCTGGATTTTGTATTCTCTGTCATCCTCCCTTTTCAGACGAATCTCCGTCACATGATAATAGCCATTCTTGGCTTCAGTTTTCAGCCCTAAAATGCTGGAGATGCGGATATCGGATTTAACGTTGCTTCCTGAATTGGCTAAGCAGCAACCCCTGTACGCCCTTCGGACTCGTTCGTCCCAATGAGATGCACCTATAACAGCATACATATCATAATTACGATTTACCTTTGGGACCCAGAGTCGGTTTACCTTTTCCTCGATAAAGGGTATTGTCCCCCAGTTGGCAGCTTTCAGCAAGGTCAAGGAGGTTGCGTACTTTGATGAACCCTTCAGAAGATACTCAAGATCATTGGTGACGAAGAAGTCGAGAGCAATCTGATTATCTTGAGAGGGATCAAGTGGAGGTGGAGCTCTTTCTGATTCATGGAGGCCTGGCCTTTGAACGGTGTTAAGAGCTTTCAGGACCTCGTCAGCATAGTACTCGAACTCCATTTGGGTTAACCTGGTTTTGGCGCGAATTCTCTTATCCTTCAGCGCTCTCTTCACCAAAGACGGAGTAACCGAAGTATTATACTCAGAAATTCACATAAGTCAATCGGACTGCGGATACGGAGATACAAAACATCTCTGTCAGCGTCTGTGATTGGATCATATTGCGCCGCTGTCGTGATCCAAGCCTGTGGTGGTGCAGTCTCGTCAATCTCCAACGTGTCTGCCCAGTCCCGTGTGCTTGATTCAGGAACAGTAGATTGTGGTTCTTGTTGTAGAGGAGTGGAAACGTGAACATCTGCTGGTTCTGATTCAGGCATCTCAGCGGTGTCATGAACGGGCGAGTGTTGTGCAGCTTCAGGTTCAGTTACCGACTCTGCAATCATAGGAGTAACAACAACAGAACTAACAGGGTTAGTGGTAACAGGTATCGATACAGCGATAGATGTACCAAGAATCGATGACGCTGTAGTAGCATTCACATCGTGGCGCCACTTGGATCGTCTGGATTCCGTGGAAGTAGATTTTTCCTTTGCTGCTGCATCTTTCGTAAACTTGGTTCCAGACTTAGCAGGTTTCTTTGAGCTGGCAACCTTATCCCCCTTTTCAGGCTGTTTACCCTCATCATCATCCTCATCGTTATCCTCGTTGCTCCCCTTAGCACTTTCCTCATTACCATCACCACCATCATTACCATCATTATCATCATTATCCTCATCATCATCATCATCCTCATCATCATCATCATCCTCATCATCATCACCACCATCATCATCTTCTCCTTCTTCTTCTTCTCCTTCTTCTTCTTCCTCTTCTTCTTCACCAGTACCCTCTTCTTCTTCACTTTCTTCCCTTTCTTCCTCAGGCAGAATGTGGTAGGGTACCACACTTCCAAACATCTTGAACAATCGATCATCCTCCATGATAGCGTCATTCAGGGATTTATAGAGTGTCCATTGAATCTTAGATTTATCAAACGATCCAAGTTCCCTCATACGAGCTTTGAGGATCTTCTTTAGCTCAAAATCCGTCAAGTCATAGGCAATTTTGTAGGCGGATTCAGAAGGATTGGATGACTTGATCATCAAGTTATCAGCAGCGAGTGTCTTCAACTCATCACACAGTTTAGGCATAATAGATTCAACGGATTCTTTCACTCTCTCCTCAATAGAAGCTTCAAGAGTTTCTTTCTGCTCCTTGTAGTTATCCTTAATAGCTCGAAGTCTCGTAAGTCGTGCTTCATACCTATCAGCTTCAGCCTTCTTAACCTGAGCTAGTTCTTTTGCATGAGCTTTTCGCGTCAATTCCATCTCTGCAGCGAACTTAGCAAGCATCTCTTCTTGGGCTTTCCTAGATGCTTCTTCACTTTGAACTCGTCTATGTAGCTCTTGGCGAAGTTCATCCATCTCTCTTTTGTGATTATCCGTATGTTTATCCAACATTTCAGCCATTACCAATGCAGCCATTGTAGACGTTGCAGAGCTGCTCTGGGTTGATTGAAGAGGCTCGGTTGTTACTACGGTACTAAGGATGGGAGTTATTGGTGGTGGAAGAAATGGTGTTGAAACCGGTCTGGTTGGTAAGGGTTGTATTGGTGGAGGTTGAGTTGCTAAAGGTTGAGTAGACACCATGATTGTAGGAGCACCGGACTCCTTTTCAACACTTGCTGAAACAGGGATTGATGTCTCCTTCGAAGTAGAATACCTTTCAGGTGATCCAAACTCAAAAACATCCTCTGGCTCCTCGTACTCTTCTTCAATATTTACCCGTGCACCCGAACCACTACCTCCCGTGTCTTTCTTACTCTTTTCAATAGCTATCTTCATCATTTTTCTCTCCGCCTTGTCAAGAGTAGGATCGACATCAACATCCTCTTCGTCGTGTAGAACTAACTCATCAGCCAAACCCTTTCCCTTCTTAGCGACGGTCTTTGTCTTTTTGGCTTTGGGTTCAGGTAAAGCTGTTTGCTTGCGTTTACTTTTGCTCTTAACCGTGGTAGATGAGTCTTCACCTGCTTGAATGCTTGCTCGTTGATTCTCAATTTCTTGTAGCAAGTTCTTGTAATCAGCAGATGCGATAATCTCATCTGTCAGCAGATGACTGGGAATGGGACCAGGAATAACCATATTCGAATGAGTCTCCTGCCTTAAGTCTACCAAATCATCATCATCCATCGTGTGATGACGACTACCTGCACGCTTGGCAATGGAAGCATCGTTCTCCATAAAGTAATGTATGATCAGCTTAATGAACCTAGGGTACTGGTAACTTTTAACCTTACCCTTTGTGTTTGTGAAGAGTTGAAAAGTAAACTCTTCCCACAGCAATGATGCATAGTCAATACCCATACCTCTGTATACCCCATAAAACAGCTTGATGATCGGTGGACGAACAACATCAAATCCAATTGTTTTGGGTGTGAGACATCGGCTTAGAATCCCAAAAATAGCTTTCCATGGTTGACCAACTTTGGCAGTAGTAAACTCAGACACGGTTCGTATGTCAGGACATCCCATGGCAGTGAACATTTCCATTATCTGATCCTTAGTCGGGTTGGCTGAGAATGATAGGCCTTTGAGTGACGGCCGAAATCCAAAGATCTTCCTGAAGTCGGTTTTCCCTTAAGGTATGACATCATCCGGCCTTGCCATGCTTCAAAAACCTCTTTGATGAGCATTGGAGGACGATTATCCGTACCCGTAATGACGGAAATATCCGTAAGTGATGTCATCTGAGGCATTACTGAATTCGGATTCATTTTGTTCACTTCAAAGAAACAAAGATTATCGGTTGATCGAGCAGTGAAGAAAGGTTGAGAATTTGTGTTGTGTTGTTGAAATCAAGATTAAATCCACTAAAGATCGTCGAAAAAACTCGGAAAAATACCCCTTGAACTTGCTATTCGGAAAAATCCCTATTCGGAATAACCCTATGCTGAAAAACCCTTATCCGGAATAATCCTTATGCTGAATACCCCTATTCGGAATAATCTTCAATTCGGAATGTAGGCTATTCGGAAAGATGTCTAAGATGGGCTATTCGGAATGTTTGACTATTCGGAATGTTTTGGCTATTCGGAAAACTTTGCTATTCGGAAAGATTTTGCTATTCGGAAAATCCTGCTATTCGGAAAACTCTCCTATTCGGAATGTCTATTCGGAAAACCTTTATGCTGAATATCTAATATTCCGAATAGAACGTCTATTCGGAATAATCTGGGAATATCAAGTTCGAGACTTTGAATAGAGCTTTAAATCCGATTTTTTGATCAAAAAACACAAAAAGTTTTATGATTTTTACCAAAATAAGCTAAACCCAATCCTTATCAATTAATCCCAATAACAAAAACACCAAAAACAACAAGATTCAAGATTGATTTTTTCTAAAGATCACTAATTGATTCAATAACTAAAAAAGCAACACAATCCTTACCTTAAATCACCCCATGGCGCTCTGATACCAAATGTAGAATATTGATAAACTATGAATCTATGAATTGGGTTGAAGTTTTCTAGAGAGAGAAACTAGAGAGAGAAAGTGAGAGAGAAACTATGTGTTTATTTCATTCAAATGAATAATGTGAAAAACAACAACCAACCCCTTTCCAAGGAGGAAAGGGGTATTTATACTTCCAAGCCACTAATGGACTTGGGCCGGCCCATGACAAGCCCATGGGCCGGTTCTTACTTAACTAAATAAGCATTTGTTAACTACGAGCTATTACAACATAAATAATATTGTGGAGTAACCGATACTTCTAATATATGTTAAAACGTATTTCTAACAATTCTCATGGAAGATGACTTTAAACCCGCAATCCAGAGCCAAAGAAGGGTTAATCCTCGCATTCATGACGTCATCAAACAAGAGGTTATCAAACTTCTAGATGCCGGCTTGATTTACCCTATTTCGGATTCGCCATGGGTAAGTCCCGTCCATTGTGTGCCCAAGAAGGGCGGAATAACCGTTGTTCCCAATGAACACAACGAGTTGATTCCCACTCGTCTCGTTACTGGGTGGAGAGTTTGTACTGACTATCGCAAGCTCAATGATGCCACGAGAAAAGATCACTTTCCTCTTCCTTTCATGGATCAAATGCTCGAGCGTCTTACGGGTAATGACTATTACTGCTTTTTAGACGGATTCTCCGGGTATTTTCAAATTCCCATCGATCCCAAGGACCAAGAAAAGACCACATTCACTTGTCCCTATGGAACATTTGCTTACAAACGTATGCCTTTTGGTTTATGCAATGCTCCTGGGACGTTCCAAAGGTGTATGATGGATATCTTCCATGACATGGTGGAAGACACTATGGAAGTATTCATGGATGATTTCTCGGTTTATGGCGATTCTTTCTCTGCTTGCCTTGCCAATTTAGAACGTATGCTTAAGCGGTGTGAAGACACTCGCCTTGTTCTTAATTGGGAAAAATGCCATTTCATGGTAAAAGAGGGCATCGTGCTAGGACACAAGATCTCCAAAGCCGGTCTTGAAGTAGACCGTGCTAAAGTCGATGTTATTTCTAAGTTGCCTCCACCTTCAACCGTGAAGGGTGTGAGAAGTTTCCTCGGTCATGCGGGCTTCTACCATCGTTTCATCAAAGATTTTTCTAAAATCGCTCGCCCGATGACCCACCTCTTGGAAAAATATACTCCTTTTATCTTTTCCAAAGAGTGTATTGAAGCCTTCAACTTGCTTAAGGATAAGCTTACTAAGGCACCAGTCTTGGTTACCCCTAATTGGGAGCTGCCTTTCGAGTTGATGTGCGATGCTAGCGACTTTGCTATTGGAGCGGTTTTGGGCCAAAGAGTGAACAAACACTTCCAACCAATCCATTACGCTAGCAAGACAATGATTGGGGCTCAATTGCATTACACGACAACCGAAAAAGAGCTTTTAGCTGTTGTCTATGCCTTTGAAAAGTTCTGCCCCTATCTTGTCCTTTCCACCACAATCGTTTATACCGATCATTCCGCGTTGAAGTACTTGTTGACTAAACAAGATTCTAAACCAAGACTTCTTCGCTGGGTTTTGCTACTCCAAGAATTTAAAATCGAAATTCGCGATAAAAAAGGAGCCGAAAACCTAGCCACGGATCATCTCAGTAGACTTGAGGATCCTTACCAAGGGAATCATCCGAACAAAGAAATCAATGATTCTTTTCCCCTGGAGACCTTAATGTCTATCAACTCGACTTCTGATGAAACCCCGTGGTTTGCGGACATTGCAAACTACTTGGCGGGTGGAATTCTCGTCGACGGGTTAACATCCCAACAAAAGAAGAAGTTCTTTAGAGACATTAAGACTTACTTTTGGGATGACCCGTATCTATTCAAACAATGTGTTGATTTGATTATTCGCCGATGTGTTGATGGACCGGCAGCTTTAGAAATCCTTGACGCTTGCCACAAAGGACCCACCGGTGGTCACTTTGGTCCCAACTACACCGCCAAAAAAGTGTTTGACTCGGGATTTTATTGGCCCACCATTTATCGTGATGCTCACGAGATGGTTAAATGTTGTGATGCTTGCCAAAAACAATGCAAGATCACCCATAAAGATGAGATGCCTCAGAATTTCATTCAAGAATGTGAAATCTTTGATGTTTGGGGTATCGACTTTATAGGACCATTCCCTTCTTCTAAAGGAAACAAATACATCCTTGTAGCCGTTGACTACGTTTCTAAGTGGGTTGAAGCCAAAGCTTTACCAACTAATGACGCAAGGGTGGTTTGTAACTTTTTAAAATCGCTATTCGCTAGATTCGGTGTGCCTCGTGCCATTATTAGTGATCGTGGGACTCATTTTTGCAATGACCAATTCGCAAGAGTCATGGCTAAGTATGGTGTAAATCATCGTCTTTCCACCGCATACCACCCACAAACTAATGGTCAAGCTGAAATATCCAACCGAGGATTAAAGCGAATTCTTGAAAGAACCGTGGGAGAGCATCGTGCCTCATGGGCTGATAAACTTGATGATGCTTTGTGGGCTTTTCGTACCGCATACAAGACTCCGATTGGTTGTACACCATATTGTCTCGTGTACGGGAAAGCATGCCACCTCCCCATTGAGTTGGAGCACAAGGCTTACTGGGCCTTGAAGTGGGCTAATTTTGATATCAACAAAGTCGATGACCTACGCAAGATCCAACTCAATGAGCTCAATGAACTCCGTAATGAGGCTTATGAAAATTCTTTGATCTATAAGGAAAAAACTAAGCTCATTCACGACTCCAAGATTAAAAACCGAGAGTTCCAAGTTGGAGACAAATTTTTGCTCTTTAACTCTCGGTTGAAAATCTTTTCGGGCAAGCTGAAATCTCGTTGGTCCGGCCCATTCACCATTGCCCAAATTTTTCCATATGGTACTCTCGAGCTCGCTCAACCTAATGGACCTAATTTCAAGGTGAATGGCCAACGAGTGAAGTTATACTTTGGTGAGGACATCTCTCATGAGATGATTCCATCCCTCACCACGTTCCCTATGAACTAATTTTGGGTCGAGTCAGGCTCGTGACTCGGTTATCAAAAACAAGCGCTCCTCGGGAGGCAGCCCGAGTATCTATCCTTTTCTGTTTTAACCTCCTAAGTGTAGGGGGACCTCTATAGGTGTTTGTATTTGTGTGGTGATGTGATTACAGGGATGAATGCACTTTTGGAACCTTTGAAGAACCGTGCTCCTGTGTTATCCGAAATCCGGTTCTATTTCTCAACTATCGTGATTCAGTTTTCTTCATACTCACATTTGAAATTGATCACGTTAGTCGTCTCTTCCTTAACTTGAGTTAACCAACGTGCACAATGTCATAAGTGTAGGGGAGACTTTTCCCACATGCTTAAACATTGAGGACAATGTTTATCTTAAGTGTAGGGGGACTTCTATCGAAGTTTTAAGTGGACTTTTCCATGAAAATGCCTTCATTTAACCAGAAAATCATCTTTTTCAACATTTTTTAAATTTTTAATTAACTTTGGCCATGTAGTCGTAATTTTTAAATTTTTATCGTTGCTTTCATATGTATATATCCCGCAATAATATTCATAAAGTGGTGTAGCTAGTTTTGAAATCTTTGACATATTAGGCCCGTTGCGATTATTTTGACTCAACCCGAATAGACTTATCCAAGTTTATTCTAGCTATTATCCTTAACCATGTAGACCTTAATTGGTTTATTAGGCTAAGTATCCACGAGTTTCATTACTTGAGATTTTAAATTGTGGAGAACGAGAAATGATAGAGTCAATTATAAGTCGGTATTCTTGCACAAGCTCACTTGGTGTAATTATTTGCCTATTCTCCCATCACTTGCTAATAATTTATCTGCAATAAGTAAGGTCGTACGATTTGAAAAGTTACTTAGCTTCTAGCCCAAGATCGTTTAAAAGTTGCTCGGTAATGATAAGAGTTCATAGCCAAGGCATAACTTATGAAGCGGGGCGCGAAGATTGGCGAGTCCGAAAAGGCCCTAACAAGGCATGAGGACTCCATTTTATTGTTGAAGATCCAAAGTGATGTGAAAAGCATTATTCCCAAAATCAATATGAAGGATCAAGACCCACGACGAAAAGCAATCAACTCCCGTAAAGATCATGGAGAAGTCTATCCGAAAAGACCCTAACAAGGTATGAGGATAAATAGATCCAAGTCCGAAAAGGAGGCGGATCGTTGTATCTCAAAATCCCAATTAGAGATTGAAGAAATAATCATGAAGTCGTGGTCAACAAAGTTGGAGTACCCCTCAAAAGTCTCCAAGTGAAGAAACTCCATAACGAAGAGAAGACCGTTATCTCAAAAACGTCTCTCGAAGGTATGAAGTACATGCCAAATATCGGCCCGAGAAAGGTCTCAAATCGTGAACCAAGTTATGCCAATATATGAACTTTTTGATATCCCGAGAAGCAGTTTTAAGAGATTTTGTCCTTTAGCTAACTATTGATCAAATCGTCCTACTTTGCTTTCAGCCTAAATAAACTATCGAAATAAGTCCAAAAATGCATCTTCATGATCATTCTAAGACAAAAATAAAATATAAGAGATACACCTAGGAATAAGGGAGTTTAAGCATTTAATTAAGCCATGTGTGTAAGTGTTTGATATGCTAACTTATAATAACAATGATCTCGTTTTTAAGCTTAGTTTGGGGAACGTGAAACTTGAGGGTGATAAATCTTCGCAGCACCAAAGCCCTAATGTAAGTCCTTGATCTCTTTGCAAGTTATTTCCATATAGCTATTTTCAAGTGAAAATGGTTTTATATCCTTTTGTTTGCTTTAAAGTTTTAATTTCTCTTAGTACTTTAATTTTTGTTTAGTAGTATTTTAATAGGGCCAAGGTTGATTGATTATGAGGAAAGTGTAAATTTTCTTTATCACTAAGCATTGCATGAGGGCATGGCAATGGTTAAGTGTAGGGGATTTGATAGGTGTGAAAACACCCATCCTTTTACCACTTATTTCTTACTAAAACAAGACCAAAACGCGTGCTTAATATCATTTGTTTGGAATTATGCGTGGTTTTTGTGTTTATTGTGTTTTTAGAGTCAACCGGATGAATATTGAAGAAAACATGGGATTGCACGGGTTTTATCGAGGAAAAAGACTCAAGACGAAGTCTATTGTCCAAGAGATGCAAAAGATTTGAAGTCATTGTGCCTATTTGAAGATTTATCGAAGAATAGAGCCAAAGATGAAAGATTCATATATGTCGAAGAACTCGAGTCTATTAAACAAAAGATTATAAGACGAGTTGGAATTATTCACCGACACTTCTCAAAATACAAAGTCGGAAACGTTTATTTAAAGAAACGTAAAGACTAAAGAAGAAAGAAGAAAAGAAACTCAAAAACCAAGCCCATTCACAAAGCCCACAAGAGACGCCTATATATAGGATTTCACTTCACAATTTTGGAGTTAGTTAGTTTTTATTTAGTTTTTAGTTTTTCATTCTATCTAGTTTTATAGAGAGAAAGTTCTCAACTTTCTCTCACTAGTTTTCATCTTTCTTTCTTTTAATCTTTCAAGATTAAACCTTTGTATTGTTTTCTTTCATTAATCAAGTTTAAATTCAAGCTTTTAATCTTTAATCTCTTTCTACCTTTCTTGATTTTAGTTAACTTTTGGTGCAAAATACATTTGATCCGTGTTGTTCTTAATGTTTTTGTGCTTAAAAAAGTTAATCTTTTTGTTCCTACATAAGCTTTCATTTGATTAAGCTTTAAGATTCTTGTGCTTATTGGCTTATTTACATGTTTAGCTTATTTACTTTTTATAAGTTTTCTTAAAAAGTTTATCTTTTTATAGTTTGATTTAAAAAATTGCTTATTTTAAGTTTGGATAAGTTCTTATTTGTGCTTATTTGGTATATTTCACTATAGATTCGTTTTAGTTTTGGTGATAAGCTTATCTAAATAGCTTATTGTCTTAGCTTATAGTTCGGATCAAAAGGGGTAAATCGGAAAGGGTAAAACCCTCTTCCGATCACGTATTCCGACTACACCCCCCTTTATTCCGATCGTATGATCGGAAAAGGGTTTTGGGTATTCCGATTGTAGCTTATTTTTGGGTATTCCGATCTGAACCCTTATTTCCAGTATTCCGATTGGCATGTTTTTGATGTATTCCGATTAGTAATAATTTGAACATTCCGATTGTGGCTTATTTAAGATTATTCCGATTTGAATCTAGTACTAATATTCCGATTGTGGGTATTGTGGTAACATTCCGATCAGCCCCTTTGGTTCTTTCCGATTGCATCTCCAATATTCCGATCCTTTGATCGGAATAGGGTTTTGAAGATTCCGATTAGGTTAGTTTCGTGACATTCCGACGGGTGTAGTTCTCAAATATTCCGATCAATCTTTCCGATGGGGATTCCGATTTGGTTGATTCCAAATTGTTTACTTTCTTGTTTTTGCAAAGTTTTCAAGTGTTAGTTTAATTAAGTTTTCAAGAATTTTTCTAATCTTTTCTTTACGTTTTCAGGGATTTAGTTTTAACTCGCTATTTTAGTTTAACCTTAAACGCTTTTACTTTACTCAACGTCATTTACATTTATTTGCATTTAGTTTAAAATTTAGATAACCAAAAACCAAACCACCTTTTTATTAACCAAGAACAACTATTCCACTTTGAACCGTGATCAATTCGAGGAGATACCGAGAACTAATCTTGAACCCATACTAAAACGCTTGTATCATTAGGGATTTACATTGCCAAAAGGTCATTTTGCATTGTAAACATGTTTCATCCCTACTTTATGCCTTAAGTTTCCAGATCTCACTGAGTAACTTAATTAAATCGACTAATCTAAAGAACGCAAAACATTCATGCGAATTCTCATTCTATGAATGTTTCCTTTCCATCATAACATCGTCCAGATGCTCATATAACGACAATTGTAACTTCAAGTGTTCGTCAAATAGATGGCATATGACTTAAATTTTAGGGTATAGATTTTTTTTGTCAAAATCATGTATGGAGAAGCATGCATACATCTCCATAGCATAAATTTAATAAAACATTTAATAAACCTCTTGGTGAGACAAAATTTTCGCCATATATTATACGTTGAGGTATTGGTTAAACCACTTAAAATTTTTACCTACAACAATTCACAATTTTTGTTCCTAGAACTTGGCTAAAGCACAAAGCAATAACCTTATTCATTGTGTTTCGAATGTGAATTTGCGGCAAATCAACCTTAAGATATGATGCAAATGATAATCGCAGGTAATTTCAATTTGACGCACAAGCGAGCCGGGAATTCGGTCAGCGACTAATGGCATAACACCTCATTCCTTAACCGGGTACATGACCAGCGGTGCGTTAAACCTACTTTATAGTTTGTCAAAAGGATTAGGCCATTAAATCATCATTGCAAATTATCAATCAACACAATTCTATGTAATTTAGATCTCAAAAAAATTCATTAATTTTGATATGATTTAGTCCATATTTATTTTCCTTAAAAAAATTACTCTTGTTTACAACATACAATTAATATAAAACGTATGAAAACAAGTAGGTACAAAAAAACTAAATCAAATAGCCACATGCATAACAATTTATTCAAATAACATCAAATATAGGGTTTTATAAACATATAAAAGTCTTCCCTAATTTTAAAACTTTGAATCAAATAAAGCAAATAGCATATAAAATCATATGATCCGTGAAAGAACATGCATGTTCATCACAGATCTCCCACATAATCTTAACAATTAAATCTCTCTACGGATCGTAACCTTACATGACATAACAATTAAATCATGCAAACATCTAAAGATTAACAACATGCAATTTTTAGGGTTTCAAAAAAAAAATCGGCTAGGCCGATTTATATAATAGAAAAAAACCTATTTTTTGTGAAAACCTAAAAAACAACATGTAGTTTTTAACTAAAATCATAATTAGTTAAAAAAAATTTAGATCTCGATAATTATAACATGTTAAAACGGCTCTCGGTGCTACTGAAAGTTTATAAAGTTCATAACAAATATACAAAATCCTAAATAAGATCAAAGCACACATAGCGGAAGCAATTTAACAAGATCATAATTAATAACACATTCATGATTAATCGAGTTAGGGTTACATACCTTTTAGCTAGAGTAAATCCACAAGAACACCAATTAGGGTTTATGACGAATAATACCATGATATAGTTTAAAGCAAAACTATATTACGTGCTTGTACACACGTAATGCAACAGGCTAATCATGAGTCTAGCACGTATAAACCGGAGCTTTAACACTTGTGGAAAATTTACCCAACAACCCTAGAGAGGATTCAAGAAACCAAAGCCAAAGGTTAAAAGGAATCCTAAAAATGGTGTTTGTCTTTGGCTTTGATCGCAGGAAAACGAGAGAGAAAAATAATGGGATGAAGAATTATAAGGGTAGGGGTTGTGCTTATATATGCTATCAAAACTTGGAGCCCAAGCACTAAACCAAATTAGGAAGGAAATCTTTGTCCCCTTTGCCCCTAACCGACGGTCAACACCCCCTCTAGGGGTGTTCCGGACTCTTCTTTTATCTTCTAATTAATTCTACAACGTTCGTTTAATACTTAACTCTTATTATTTAACGACCGTTAAGTTAAAACTTGGTTTAATTTAATAAATACAATAAATATATTTATTAAATAAATTAACCCTTTACGTATTGTGTGGAATTCCGTAATCCCGAGTTCGATCCTAACACACGACTATTAAATTTATGTCCATTTAACTTTCAAACTTGTGCTTAGACTTTTTCCTGACAATCACGCAATCGTGTGATGAATACAAAACGAACTATTCTTTCATCTTTCTCCTAGCCATGTCTAGTCGTTGAGATGCAACAATATTTGAAATATGAGGTCTTGTGACTAGGTCAAGTTGAACATTGTTGGCTACACTTATAGCTAGTTAAACCAATATTGAAAAAAGTGGGTGATGACTATTTTTTTTCAAATAAAATTTTGAAGCCTCCAACTTTTATACCAATAAAAGTCTACTGATGCAACATTGAATATCATTCCATATTAGACGGGTCAAAATGAAGACAATGCATGTGCATCAACAACCAATCAAGCTTCAAAATATAGCGAATGAGACTTGTCAACATTTATTGATCACAAATTATTAGAGATGCATAAAATGGTGGTGTTTTGGTAAACTTGGTTCAAACACGTGTGGTGGCAGGCAAAACCCCACTCACAAAAAAATTTAGATACCATTTCTTCCTCATATTTCAGTCATAAAATTTAGAGAGAGGTGAAAAATCATCCCTGTGGTATGTTGAAAAATCGAATTACATCATTTGTTAATTTTTTGGACAATAGTCATCCCTCCGTTAGTGCGCGGGGCACAATACATCCCTCATGGACTAACGGTGCAAATGTTTTCTCGTTAAAAATTAACAAAATCTAAAAGAGAGGGTATTCTTTTCTTTTTCCTTTCCCAGGGATGTATTGTGAACCTTATCATAAATAGTTTCAAAAAAAAAAATTATTTTTGAAAAAAAAAATTTATTTTGAGAAAAAATAAGTTTAATTTTCTCGAAAAAAAAATTATTTTCGGAAAAAAAAGTTTTAATTTCTAAAAAAAAATTATTTTCGGAAAAAAAAGTTTTATTTTCTAAAAAAAAATTATTTTTGAAAAAAAAAATTATTTTTGAAAAAAAAAAATTATTTCCGAAAAAAAATTTTATTTTTGGAAAAAAAAGTTTTATTTTCTAAAAAAAAATTATTTTCGAAAAAAAAAATTATTTTCGAAAAAAAAAATTTATTTTCGAAAAAAAAAATTATTTTCGAAAAAAAATTTATTTTCGAAAAAAAAAACTATTTTCGAAAAAAAAATTTATTTTCGAAAAAAAAATTTATTTTCAAAAAAAAAAATTATTTTCTAAAAAATTTTTGTTTTCTAAAAAAAAATTATTTTCTAAAAAAAATTTATTTTCGAAAAAAACATTTATTTTCTAAAAAAAAATTATTTTCTAAAAAAAAATTATTTTCGAAAAAAAGTTTTATTTTCGAAAAAAAAGTTTTATTTTCAAAAAAAAAATTATTTTCGAAAAAAAAATTTATTTCCCGAAAATAAAACATATTTTTTCGAAAATAAAACTTTTTTTCCGAAAATAAAACATATTTTTTCGAAAATAAATCTTTTTTTTCCAAAATAAAACTTATTTTTTAGAAAATAAAATTTTTTTTCCGAAAATAATTTTTTTTTTCAAAAATAAATTTTTTTTTTGAAACTATTTATGATAAGGTTCACAATACATCCCTGGGAAAGGAAAATGACAAGAATACCCTCTCTTTTAGATTTTGTTAATTTTTAACGAGAAAACATTTGCACCGTTAGTCCATAAGGGATGTATTGTGCCCCGCGCACTAACGGAGGGATGACTTTTGTCCAAAAAGTTAACGAAGGATGTAATTCGATTTTTCGACATACCACAGGGATGATTTTTGCACTTCTCTCTAAAATTTATGATTTCCATATTAGTCAATCAACATCTTAACTCAGTTAAAAAAAAATCAACATATTAACTTTTCTTAACAACAATCAATTAGTACTTAATTAAGATACATACCTCACAAAATTATCTCATATCAAGTGCAATTAAAGGTCCGTTTTGTTTAAAGTCAGATTTTACTTTAAATGTGAGTTTAAAGTGGGTGGTTTGGGATTGAGTTAGATTAAATTTATATACATATATTATAAATATAAATAAATAATTATTTATAATTTAATAAAATGTTTAAAATTAATGTTTATTATTAAAAAATAAAAGAAAAAGAGAACAAGTGGTTGTGATAAAACATTGACCCACATATTGTTAAACTCTCACATATTTGTAAAAACTCACCAATCTCATCAGTTTAAGATTTCACACATCATGCACAAAAAATTGGTTTTTAATTTTACACCAACCAATAATCTACAGGTGTGACCCCACAACTTTCAGTCAAACCCTAAAAAACAAACAGACCCTAAGGACATCCACAATCGACATACATGGCATACGCATAATAAATGAGACATGCGATACAATCCATTGTAGGGTGTAACAGGTCACCGTATATTGAATAACCATACGTTTCTGAACAATTCGCTATTATACGATACATATGGGCCACAGTTAACTTGTCTCTTGTGAAATACATAGTACATTAAGATAGGTTGATATATAAAATACTGTATGTATATAGTACTATATAGTATGCACTGTTACTACCTTGCCTTTTTAACTTATTAGATTATCTCTTCCTTCTCTCTAAAAAAGTTTTCTCTCACTAAAAAAAACCCCATCCGATCTAAACTTGTTTTTCCAACGGCCGGCTTCGGCTGGTCGTTTGGATCTTCTTCACCCGCTCTCTTTTGTATATATTCACTCTCTTTTGTTAAGGTGTTCTCTCTTAACTCCCACAATAATAGCCCCTTGCCTTCAGATCTATCATTTCTCGTCGCCGCCTGCCATCCACCGCTGCTGTTTCATCTGATGACCTGTTGTTGACTTAGATCTGTTAGATCTGTCAGATCTGTTGCGATCTGCTTGTCGTCTGCTACTGCATGGCTTGCTGTTGTATTGGAATTCGGATTTAGATTAGTTTGGTTTAGGTTTGGCTTTTTTAGGGAAGTTAGGCTTTATCATCTATGTATGCTTTTGTGTACCTCGTGTACTTTTGCTCCAAGCTATACCTTTATAAGGTTGTGTCAACAAAAAGCTCACATTGGTGATTCCCCCTCACCCTTGTATTGTGTTGCTGTCGTATGTGACAACCTTTATGGTATATGTCTTGGTTTGTTTTCAACCTGTTGTCTCGTGTATTTTGTTCGGCAAATCAGTTTCGGTTTTGCCCTTTATGTTCGATGTAACTTGTTGTATCCAATTTACCTCCGTTTGTGAGGAGTTATAATGAAATATCTTTATGCTAAAAAAAACTTATTAGATTATAAAAAATAAGTTATCAAATAATAAACATTAATGATGTGTCAATATATTAAATTATGATAAGTTCAATAAATTGTAAGTGTCTTATGTGAAAGTTGGTATGTTGATGTGGCGATGATGTGGAAACGTATTTAACTTTGTATTGAACTATACATTGGAGATGTCTTAAGTAAAACTTAAACAAGAACTTTTCCTTGCTTCAATCTGTTTCAACTCCTTCTTCAGCGGTCGGTTACGACCGACCGTTTGAATCTTCTTTTTTCATCTTTTTTTACATATACTTTTTTAACTCTCACAATAATAACCTCTTGTTTTCACAGCTATCACTTTTCACTCTCGTCGTTTTTCATCCGGTCACTGCTGCTTCACCTTCATTTGTCACCGTCTCATCCCTTCCACACCACTGATAGCTTGCTGATACATGAGGGTTTTTTATTTAAATTTGTTTGACTTTGATTTGGCTCTTTTAAGAATGTTAGGTTTTATCATTTTTGTATGTTTTGTGTATCTTTGTTTCAATTTACATCTTTGTATAGGTGTGTTCGCGAAAAGCTCACATTGGTGATTTTCTCTCACTCTTGTATTGTGTTGTTGTCTCCGTATTACAAACTTTAAAATATATGTTTTGGCTTGGCTCAACTTGTTTTTTATGTATTTTATTTGGTAAATCGATTTCGATTTTACTTTTTATATTCGATGTAACTCGTTGTGTTTAACTTTTCTCCACTTGTGAGATGTAATAATAAAATTTATATTAAAAAGAAAAGTAAAACTTAAACAAAAGTAATAGGAACACAATTTTTTGAAACAAATGTATTAAAAAAAAGACTCAAAAACCATTTACAAAAAAACCATTTACAAAAAGTTAAATTGCGTCAAAAAATCTATAAGTTTATCCCGTGATACACCTTGGTTCCATCCCTCGACACAATCAGTGGCGACCAGAGATCAAAAGTTACCAAGTCAATTTATAAATTTTTTATAAAAAATAATTATATGATTTATATAAACTTTTTATAAAATTTATAAAAATTAATTATAAAATTTATGGAAACTTTTATAAAATTTATATCAAATTATACAATTTATAGAATTTAAAAATATATATATATTTTTTATAAAATTTATAAAAATTATTTATTCGTATTATTGGTTCGACTAAAATCAATATTTCAAAATATTATTAATTTTTGTCAACCAAACATGTCAAAAAGGGGGAAATTCAAAAATTTTAAATTCTCAAAATTTTTAATTTACTAGAATTTAAAATTTCAAAATTTTAAAATCTTGAATAAAATGACCTTTAAATATTTTTATCATCGCATCAACAGCTTTAAAAATGTTTTTCTTACAAAGACGTGATAAATATAAATTATTCGTAAAAACTTTAAATATAAAATGTATTATTAAATGAAATTAATACATCAAATAATTTGATGCATCGGACTCTTGTAGTTCTAGAGGTCCAAATAAAGTCAACAAATAATTTGTCAATTTTAGATATAATCAAACTCTCTAACGTTCATGATATACCAAACAGGACATTCATCTATGTGAAAAGAATTGGAGCTTCTAGAGAAGCTTGAAGCTTCTCAACAATAAAATTTGTTGTTTAGAGAATATTCGCTAGGGTGAAAAGTATTATACAATCTACTAGCCTTAAGGCCCGCCCGTTGGGCGGCAATCTTTAAGATTTTTTTAAAGATATAATCACGTTGAAAAAAAAGCAGTAATCAAATAAAGTAATTAATATTAAAGAAGTTTCCTTTCAACATTTGTTAATGCAAACAGATATTCAAGAACCCTGAGGTATTAAAGAAGTAATAATTAAATTTCCAATTATATATTTGTTCATACAAAAAAACGGGGTAAAAACTCACTATTAAAGCATGTGAGTTCAAACTTGTTTTTTCAACATACAAACAGCTAAAAATAAGCAGTCCAAAGTCCAAACACTCCTTATATTTAAATCAACAACCAACAACTATAAGAGCAACTCATTCCAGGCTCTGATCACTGGTGTGATGGTTCCAATGTGTTGTTAAAGCACTAAATCCATCAGCAATTGTTGGAGTATCCAAACATGTGTTGCATATGCAACATATGTGTAAAATCTCAGTTCAATAATACAGATGAATCACTAACTATTGATCCAAAAAAGTAAATGAGGCGTGCGTGATAAACGTAATACTACTATTACTAATGGTGTATCTAGGACACACTTTCCCAATCAAGACAAGAAGAATGTCGTAATTAGTGACTTAAGTGACGAAAATATGAACAGCATTCCATTGTAAATAAGTCGTCTCTGTAGCATTGTGGTCTATGCTTTTAAATAAGCACTACAAACATTTCCACTTAAATTTCACCTAGCTTATGTTTGAATTTACTCGTGAGCTTGTCAAATACATATGACTTTCTAAATAAGCATGTCCTAAAAAGCCTAAGCTAATAAGCTTTCATAAATAATTGTCTTTCCAATTAACTTTTAGTGATTTAATTATTTATTGTTATCTATATAATGTTTTCGTTTGTAAATTATAGTCGTACAATATGTACTATAAATTAGTAGAAATCGATTAATTGCAACGTTTATTGATAACGATTATCCAACATTTCATTAACAAATGTATGCAACATCAGTAGCTACAATCAATAACACTGTTTTATAAAGAAACCAAAACTAACACAATTAGTGATTTAATTCCTAAATTTCAATAGAACAAAAAATTCCTCTATTTTTAAACTTATATAGTTGCACAGATAAACAATCAGTCAACATATACCTAACTCGAGCGTTGCTTTCTCTAAACCTTTTAAAGGAAGTTGTAATATAAGCTAATGATAATTCATAAAAAGTAAACTTACATTAGTTTAAGGTATAAACATACTCTATCATACTTGAACAACTAAGGGCATTGTTTCGGCAGCAATAGGCTTACGGACAAGAACTTGAACTGCAGATAATTATAAAACGGTTAATCAAAAGAGACAAAAAAATTTGAACACAACAAATAAATAAGTATACCGGGAAGTACTTTAATAAAAGCCGCCATGAATGCCATAAAGTATTTTAATAATAGCCGCCATGAATGCCATAAAGTGTAGCCAAAACACCAAGAAGCGGGGCATTTATATTTTGGTTTATCACTTGCTTTCAAGACAACAACTAATTCAAAACAACACATACATAATTACCGTACCGAATGCATATGAAACTGGAATGAGTGTAAACTTAGCGAAATTGCATATTTCAGTAGCGTTTTGGCTATTAATAGGGGCTTTTCGATGGCATCTTGTTAGAGGCTGTTGTTGGTTGTTACAGGGGCTATTATTTAAGGGTGGCTGATGTCTTATTAGGGGTTGTTATTGACTGTCATTCGGCAACCATTATCAGCCATTTAGATATTACTCGCCAACTTTCACCTGCCAAATAAAGTACAATAAAACAAAAGTTTAAACAAAGACCAAATCCATAAGCAATTATTTTTTGGTTATAGGCATGAATCTAATACCTATTTAGAATTATGATCCGACAGTGGTTTTTGGCCTAAGGTTTCATAAATGAACTTATTTAAGCGAAAAGTTTCAAAATAAACTACGAAGAGTGTTTGCTTAGTGCAAGTGCTTAAACAGGGGTGTTTAGGTTTGCCTGCCTAAACTCATACTCCGAAAAGTAATGCTTTGGGATTGTTTAGTGAACACATTGCAATGATTTAAAGAATAATATATGTGAGACACTCAAGCACAATTAATATTCCCAAACAGCCTTTACATATATTTTAAAAACAAAATTATTCTTTTACCTTTTGGTAATAGTTCATCTAGCACCTCTGTCATTTCTCTTCTTGTCTTCCTATATCACAATACAGAATGCAAGTTAGCAAACAAAAGCTAAAGTCTTTAAATCAGATAAGAAAAAAAAGGAAAAAATACATGGAATAGAAAGCATAAGCGGTCATTGCGAATTAGCGATCATGTAACCTGCAAACCCCCAAAAAAATGGCCGTGTAAGTATTAAAATCATGGTAGACAATTTATCACCAACTAAATTCACAACCATAAGTATTTTTTCTTTTCTTGTAACCATAGAATACCATAAAACACCAAAAATCCATGAAAATCTAATACATCAATTTAGAAATCAGTAACCTTCAAACTTATGAGACTGATCTGAAAGAAAATATCCACTCATCCTTCTGCTCCGACTATAATAAAAAAATCACAAAATATTAATCATCAAGATGAGTACATTAGAAAGTATTTTTTTGTAAAGTCAAATGAAGAAAGATCTATATCACCAGTCCTTGTATATTAGTTTATTGAGAGTGATGATTGTGAAGGCGGGATAGGTGCAGGAGATGTTTTTATTGAGAGTGTGTGAGAGGGTGGGAAAAGGTGAGGTGTGAATATAATTTGGTGGGATATGGCTGCCACTCTTTGGGATAGGATTCCCAAATCTAAGGGTAGGGGAAACGCCTAATGGCAAGTGGAATGCCAGATCTATGGTTAAGGTAAAACTCGATGATGTAAGGGTAGAGGGTATTATGATTCAATATGTAGGAGTGACCATCAACGGCCAAAAACATGGTTTCTAATCCCCCACATACATAAGGAATTACTAACGGCGAAGATCTTGTCTACTTCCATCTATGGCTGAGAGACGCCAATAAACCAACGACGAAGATGAAGTGGGAGTAAACATCAACGGCTTAGAAGGGGGTTTCTAAAACCTCTACACACATACTGTTTATTTTAATACGCTTTAGAATTTAGGAATTCCCCCAAATGATATAGGGGGCTAATTTTTTTCAAACAGTGGTATTGTTCAAAACATACTACTATCAAAACTGGTGCACATTATCATCCGTTTTACATTGTAACAAATCACCTAAGCCTTAACAACATAAAGGTGGAATTAATTGTATCATAATAGTAATAAACACAAAATAAATTGAAAAATAAATTAAAACAATGATCACTAACCTTAAAAATCGTTGTTTCTGAACATAGCACAAATTTAGCCCATGGAATAGCTTGTTTAGAATGGTACTAATCATATAATTGTATTGTGTAGGCTTATCAATTTGATATGGGTTTTATGTCACAAACATTTTAGGGGTTTTTTTGTTGTTCCTTCATCACAAATCCTTTTGATTTCTGGTTTGTGTTGTTGATTGAAATGATTTAGTTGTTGAAGATATCAATTGATCGGATTGTTTTGTTTAGGGTTTTTGTTTTGTGGTTTGTTTTGGGAGGGAGTAAATGCTGAAGGCGAGATTTCAGATGAGTCGTTGATTATTTTACATTGGACAGGTGTCATTTTTTTACAATTTACTGTCTCAAGATGATTTCTAAAAAAGCTTATTTTATATAGTAGGTAGATTATAGAGCAGTATATTGTTATTAAAAAGTTTTGAAAATTTCGAGCTCTCACAACACAAAAATCTCACGCGCCCTCTCTCACGGACAGTTTCATTAAAAAAACACTCCCTCTCACATCGACTTTTGCTTCTTCTTCACTCGCTCACATAAACAATAATTTTTTCGAATTACTCTCACACTCTCAGTGAGAAGATATACATGCACATATAAATTCAAAAAAGTCATATATATCTAAAAACCTTCCTGAATCATCTAATTAACACCATCCACCGCCATTTTCTCACCTAAAAAGGTCAATGGCGGATGCTGATACTAATTGTTCATAATCAAAGAAATTGGTTAGTTACTTCTATAATTATTGTTGTTTTTTATATTTTTTTTATACAAACTAAGATACAATTAGAAAAACCATTGAATTTTAAAATTAGGTTTTGTTGGAATCAGAGGGTTTTGTTACTTTCGTCGGATTGATTTATAGATGCTATGTTTCATAATATTAAAAAAAAATTGATTTTTATGATGGCTTAAGCCTACTTTAGGTTTTTGGATGTAATGGGGTAGGGGTTTTGTTGATTATTGATTGTGTATATTTAGTTACTACGTATTTAGGAGTTCTAGGTGGTTTAAGTTATGTTTTCAAAGAATGGAAAAGCTTGAATCACCAACGTACGCAGATTATAGTTAATGAGATTAATAAGTCCGTTAGTTGAAGCAACTTATGACTGAATTTTCTAGACTCGCTTATTGAAAAGGATCATTGATTGTCTCAATGTAAGTTCGGGACATGAAGCACTGGCGTTAGCAGATCATTTTCAGGCCTCAGTGTGCACATGGACAGAAAAAACATACTCAAGTACTTTTTTATAATTTGTATGTCATATTAATTACCATTTGTTTTTCTATGATTGAACATGACCAGTAACACGTTATATACTAGCAAATTTATGATGATCATGCTGATGTGTGTGTAATGTATTGGTTTTAGATGGTTATGTGCTTCTCTTTTATTATAGGATAAGTGATCAGCTGATAATGGAGGACCGATAACACCAATACGATTGCATTACTTATTGAGCTACTTGATTCCATGAAAAAGCTTGCAGCATTCTTATGAAAGAGGTATCATCGTAATTTCTTTTACTCATTTATATGTATAATTCAAACTAATTTTTTAGATTTTTAGTAACGTTTCCCTATGGAATTCAAGTAATGGGTAAGAATTAATATGTAGTTTAGGTTTGGTAAACACTTTATTGTTGCTGTTAAGTGTAACGTGCTTGATTGTTGCTATGCCTTATGGTTGTGGGTAAATTGGGTTGTGAGGCATGATGTATTCGAAACTAAAAAGCCCGACACTAGGAGATCACAGTAAGCGATACTGTTTATGATATATAAAGATCGTGTATGATTTATGCATTTATATCTCTTCAATGACATTTCTATATAATTTTCTGAAATTAACTATTAGAGGCGCATAAGTGACACGCAATTGAAGTATTGAACAGAGACTTGCAAGCAAAAACATCTATATAGGCTACCACATCATGATTATACGCTTCACGTTTACAAATTTGGTATCGCAAACCTTTCTGTCAATCTGAGATGCTAGAAAAACAACCCGTCGTTGATCAATAGGATATGTTAGTATGTTATATTATTTTGTTCTCTATCATCATTTTAATTATCTATTTCTTCGCAGCGCCATCTTCTTCTAACAGTGTAAAAAGGATGAAAAAGCAATCGGCGTTTGACTTAGTGATATTCCCCTTTTGGACATACGGTTTGCCATAAAACACGGTTTGGGTACTCAGCCAAAAGGACCTGTTGTCGGTCTCGCAATAAGATTGTTGCAACAGTTACAATATAGATAATTTTCAGATTGTTTGATTAAAGACTTATGGGGTGTTGTTGCTGCTTCATTATAGGTTCAACTACAGTTGAAAGTGAAGCAGGAGGATTGCGTTTGGCAACAGAAGGCTACTCACCCGAACCAGCCAAAATGGTGTCTTTGGATTTGGCTACAACTAAATAAAGGTTGGGCTTTGGTCTCTGCAACAGACGCAATCATAGATTCAGAACCATCAAATCCAAAATGGTGTCTTTGGATTTGGCTACAACTAAATAAAGGTTGGGCTTTGGTCTCTGCAACAGACGCAATCAATGATTCAGAACCATCAAATCCGGCTGCTTTTACAGGGTACCTACAAATTTAGTAAAATTACGTCAGTAGAAATGCAAGTTTTTGACTTCTACTTTTCGATTTTCATACCTTCATGATTGATATAGGTCTATGGTGATGAGGTTTAACTCTCAGCTTACTGTACCACTACTTTCTATGCCTCACAAACCCAACAGCCCACGCGCTTTTATATAACTGTGTGTTAGAAGAAAAATATTAAAAAAACCCCTCATCTCACAACTGCGTCTGATGATTTACTGATCTTCTTCACTCGCCCCCTCTCTCTCACACTCAGAAACTCAAATGATAAAAAATCACCTCACTCGACTTCATCAATAGGTATGATACGTGTTTTATTTTAAACCCACCATATTTATCACCTACACAGATATCTCATTTTCTTTATAACATACTACACAATCCTCTTCCACCGCCATTTTCTCACCTAAAATCCTACATCCACCGAAAAAAATAGAAATCAATTGATTCTGATTAAACAACATCCAACACATAAATTTTGGTAAGGGTTTCTTTAATTTTTTTGTGTTTTGCTTTTATAAAACACTAGTTTTTCATAAAGCCCATACACCTTATTGAAAGAATGGAATATTCGACTGCAAGATCAAAGAAAGCTTTTGCTCGCCGTCTCTAATATTTTGAAGGAACAAAAGAGGTATTAGTAATAGATATAGCTTCCTCATATAATTGCCATTTAGTTTCATTAAATTGGTTTAATATTTGTTTTTCTGTCCGAATTGATTCTCAGCTCAGCCAAAGAAAACTTCAAAATTTTAACCAAGTACTTGCCTACCTTCTCCGAGAAGGATGAAGACTATATGGATGAGGCAGAGGAACAGGCAGCTTACAATTGTTGAATTTGTCAAAGCATCTAACACGTTTCAGGTATATATCTAAATATTTGATTAATGATTACCCTTTCTGCATATCAGTTACTTTATAATGAAAGTAGCTTTAGTAGGTTTATCGCACTCTGAAAATTGAACCCATAGGATTACCATATAAGAATTTAAGGTTATTTGATTTCGGCTTACATTTTATAAGCCTCAGTTTTATGGCTTACAGATATATGGTGTATATAAGTTTGTCATATCTTAATATACTTATATAAGCCCACACGTCTCAAAGTAAGCTCGAAAGTTAAAGCTTATGAAATATATGTTGAAATCAAATAAGCTTAAAACACACACACTAAAAAACCAAAATGCTATTGTGATTTAACAATAATCAGATCTTCAAATTAGTTTATCTAAGTCAAAGGTATCTTTATCGATTCTGATTTCAAGGTCGTGTTATGGGAACGACGATGAATGGTTATGCTTCCAAAGATGGAGGTTTACTTGGTTCAAGGATGGGCGGATGGCTATTTTGGAATATTGATTTTGTTAAAATTTAGGTTTGTAATGAGTTAGAAATACGTGTTTATAGTTTTTGAAGTAATGTTGTTATTAGATTTAGTTTTTTGTTTGTTGAAAGTTTGAATGCGGTTGTTAGGTTACAACCTTGCGGATGAGACGGGTTTATTTTAAGTTGATATAGGTATGCCTGAGAATGCTTTATGAGAGGTGGTTATTTTTCCCAAATATAAGCCGATAGCCTGATAATTAGAAGCAAATATAGCATACAACCTGTAGACAAGTTCGTAGACTTCCTTACTGTGATCAGCCATCAAGAATCATAGCAACCTATAGGCTTTGAGTCCATTTATTATTGTGCTGTTTTGAGAATACCATCTCCTTGCCACTATACTGGAAAACCAAATACTGGAATCAGTTATAAGTTTTCTTCAGATGTAAGATTAGAATTAGTTGTGACTATTACATATCATTGGTACTAAGAAGAGAACCGAGATAGCGAATATAAAATAGTATACCAACATAACTTACTAAGTTTTTTTTGCTTATTTTTTAAACGGACATGTGTGGATTTTAAGAAATGGTGTCCAATGCAATCTGAGATAGAGTCGGGTGACATCCCTGAGGTACAACGTGTCCCTCAGTCATAAATTAATAGCTTGCAAAAGTTGTGATTTATGGATATAGTGTATGATGTTTAGATTGTGCAAGTCTCACGGTCCTTCAATATCTTGCAGGCTTAAATATCAGGTCAGCAAGACGGCAACTGATAACAGATCCGGATGAATTTTCAGACGGATTTGGAGCTGCAAAGGAAGATAGTTCTGGAATGGGTTTCGGCTGAGCTTACGATAATACGAGAAAAAGACAAGGAGGATGTTAATTCGGATGAAAATCTCAATGGATACCTAGGTAAATATGATTAGATGCACTTGAATATACATGTTTCTGTGCATATGTTGTGTGAGTCGACATTAATAATATATGCCGATAGGGAAGTAGGTTGCAGTTCTGGGTTATGATTAAGTGGTAGAGGTGGCTGTTTTGGCCCATCTATGTTGGATGGTCGATTTGGTTTATGGTTTATCTTAACAGGTCATACCGGTTACATAAAGTAAATACGCAGGACAACACCTGTTCACATAGGTTGAACATGTTGTATGCTATGGAAAGGTATTTCTTTGATACACCCACCCTTTTTAATCATATTATAACAATAGTTATAGATTATCACTCAAATCATGTAAATTTTTGTAATGATGATGACTCATTAATTGTTTATTAAGATATAAATTTTGTACATACGACCCTTTTTGAGTAGGCATTATCTTTTGTTATTTGGTAGTGTTATAAACAGATTGAGTTAACATGGTCATTTTCTTGCAGGTCAAATAAGTCTGAGATGACAACATCCAATCGAAGATATTCTGATTAGTTTGACTCAATAAAATCCCTAAAATTATCATCATCTTCTTCTAGTCCTCCCTGAAACATTTCCCCATCAATGGATGCTTTGCGAGACTATTGTGGCCTTAAACCAAATGATCAAAATGGTAATGGTGGAAGATCAAAGTACAGCCCACAACCACCTGAAAATTCCCATCCGCCACTTGGTCTTCGCAGAATGTGTAAAACTTAGCTCAAGGGATGTCAGAAAAGGGTACTATGAATGCTGATGTGCCTGTTACAAATGGGAAAATACCCGATTCTGATTCATGGTATGAAAGATTAATGACAAGGTGTAGATCACAAGTCGACCTCCAAAGGCGAACACCAGAAAAGATGCTTAAGCCTGACGCCACAAACACTAGCGGTGCTATTTCTGCAGCTGCTGTTAAAGGTTTGGCACTGAGACCAAAGGCTGCCAGCTAAACTAACGGTGATGCAGATGGTCTTCCAAACATACCACCTCTAAAATTAGGGGATTCAGTAATTACCGACACTTCAGGTCGGGTGAAATAATCTTCAACAGCAGATCTGCAAGTGTTATCTACAGCAGCCATCACACGACCAATCTTTGATGGGTTGCCAAAACCAATGAGTGGTGAAAAAAACAAAGCGGATATTGACCGAGTAAATTATAGTATTTTCGTGTTGATATATGGTCCTTGGAGCAACTGAATTTATCGGGCAGAGGAGATGGAAAGAATTGGCGACAGAGAAACATAGAAATGATAGCGATCCGTTGATTAAAATGATTTAAATTTTTGGGCCAAAAGTATACATTATGTTTAGGATTGTGTATTCAGAAGTGCAGGAAGACGGTTGGATGGTGTTTATATATCCTTGGGCCAATACACGGTTCCTGTAAGTATACATTAATTTCTTCCATTTAGATATCTTTCTCACATGTGTTTTTACAATCGCTTTTTGATAATCTTGGTTGTTGGTGATAGGTTTTATGCCACAACAAATTAAAGACTGCTGTCAATAACGAGAATGAGGAGATCATCGCATGTGGAGGAGGGCAGGGAAGGGTCGGAAATGGTCACGAGAAACATTTGTTAGGCGGTGTATACTCCAGTCAAATACACCATCAACAGGTAATCTAAGCAAACACACTTAATCCATTTAAATTTACTTATTAATAAAAATCAGGATGTGGTCGTGTTGCAGCAGCTGTCAAAACTATAAAACCTTGCAGTAATGGATTTGTCAGGTCATTAAGCATATATTCCAACAAGTTGTGTAGAAGTAGATACATAGCAACTAAAATAGAGTGAATAATATGGGTTACCTGATGTTAATGAATCGGTGTGTTGTCCATCAGGTTTGTTTTGTGAATCTGCAGCCACCTGTAGCGCATGTTGGTTCTGATATTTGACTCCCACCAATTGCTGATCAAGCTTTGTTGGAGATACGAATAGCTGAAAAATGGGTCCGAGCTTCGTGAACATTACATTTGAGGTGAATTATTTGTCTCGCTTCTTTGATTTCTATGCAACCTGTATTTTGACAATGTTGTAATGCCTATTTCCCCTGCTTTAAAAATGCAAGTTCTTTATAAATACCCATAAAATGCACTTTGTAAATAAGAAAAAGATGTTCAACATAGCGACGTGCAACATAGCTGCAACTAGGGGTGTCAATTGGGTCGGCTTTGAACCTTATCGGATCGAGTCTATCGGGTTTTCAATAAATAAAAACCTACCCGCAACCCGACCCTATGGATTTGTCGTTTGTACAAGCGTTTATCGATTGAAAAAGGTTGTCAAATGAGCCCAGGAAGTTACGGCTAAATCAAAATAACGAAGTAATTGTTTTTTTGTCATCCTTTGTATTGTTGAAAACCAGTGACTCCATAATAGAAGCGTTTAGCTTCTTAGTTGTCTTCCTATTCTCTTACTGTTACTAGCCAACTTTTTTTTGCCATTTTTGTTTTACACCATCCGAAAGTGTTGAGATGAATAAGCAGGAAAGTTTGAGTTTGTTGTACTTATGGATTGAAGCCAAATTGTACGAAATAAGCAAATTAGTGTGTAACGTCATATGACACGAAATCAAGTTTATTTCCATAAAAAGTTCCAGTACGCATCTAATACAGATATGAATGTGAATTTTGGAATTCCAAAGAAGTGTTGAAAACAAACCCGCGGCGTAGCGCGGGCTTACTACCTTGTTGAATTTATAAATCAAAATTGTACATTATATATGTTCTCACTTGCACGTTTATGTCTTGTAAATTGACTACACATACTAATGAAGTAGAGCTTTCAACTTTACTCTTACTATTGCTTTTTCTTTGTGCGTGGGGTGGAGGGATAAACTACCACAAAATGTTGTGGCGTATAGGGGTGTGTATGTTGGGTCGTCGATCGGATCGGATTAAAAAACTTGATCGAATTAGACTGAATACATTTCTGTTTGGTTCTCGGTTCATGTTTTTTGTTAAATTTGGTTTTCGATCTTACGAAAAAACGACTATTATGAGTGTAGAACCGGACCGGACCAAATGTCGAACCGAACTAAACCGACCCAAATCGAAACGGACAATTTTGGTTCAGGTCTTGGTCCGGCATTTTGGACAATTTCGGGTATTGGTTCGGTTCGATCCGATTTTTGGACAGTAAACATCCCTAATAGTGGACGGAACTTAATAAGAGCCGGGAGGGGTTCCGGCCGCCCAAATTTTTCAACAGCAAGTACAGTTTTAACCCTAATACTTTATAGTGCTATACATTATTAGTACAAATGTTAAAAGAAAATGTAAATTGGCCCCCCTAAAACAAATACATTATAGTTTGACCCCTCTAATAACACTTGTCAAGTTCCGTCTCCGTCTCTAGTGGCATGTATTGATAGAAATATTTAAATTTAAAAGTAAGATAGAGAAATGATTAGTATAGTTTTATTGGTTATATATTATTTTGGGAAGTTCTTTTGTAAAAGGTTTGCGGATGTAACATATTTCGTTGTTTTTAAAAGCAAAATGAGCGACATGTAAAAAACGAAAGTGTATAGCAAAATGCTAAAAGAAATAATAAAAGAGTTCTTAATTGATCATTCTTTATCCCGTAATGACCTACAATTAAATACCCACTATATATAAATATAATTCATCAAATATCCAGATGCACTTATAACTCAAATCAATAACATAAAAATACACAACAACCAACAAGATTATCTCTCACTGGATTTTTTTTGTAATTCTTACGCGTTAAATGTATAAGACTACATTGTAACTCGTGGGTATCATTTATTATTGATCAACCATATATAGGGAATCATAAAACATACTAGAAGCATAGAAACTCTAACGGATCCAAAGACCACAACCGAGCTCAGGTCATTTACCGTCTAATACTCCCCCGCAATCCGAGCGGTGAAACCGTAAAAAATCAGACAAGAGTATTAAACAAAATACAAAATAAAAGATAATAACAAATCCACCCTAATTAAAACAACCGAAAAACAAACCAAAACTCCAACCTCAATCTTGACAACAACATGAACAAAACAATGCACAACATCCCATTCTTCTTCCCAAACTTAAATTGTGGATTTGTGACTTTAGCGCAAACATCCAATCAAATAGACAATTTATGGGAATTTTTGACCTTAGCACAAATCACCAACACAAGAAGATAGAACAAGTGAGTTTAGTTATTTTGTAGTGTTGTTGTGTTTGTGGGATTTAAGAAGAGGATGGGATTGTTTATTGATAGTGAAATAATGAAAAAAATTGGAGGCAACGACTTGCCTTATTAGGTGTAGGTCTAAGACCTTACCTACTTTTGATATCATGTAAGACTACATTGAAACTTGTAGGTATCATTTATTAGTGACCATTTATAGTGAATCATATAACATATTAGAAACATAGAAACTCTAACGAACCCAAAGCCCACAATCGGGCTCGGGCCATTTACCGTCCAATATGTTAGCCCATATTAGTATATATACATTTATATTGGGCTCAAGGCCATATTCAAGATGATTCATGTATTTGTATATATGTATCGTATTATGAGATTAGACACATATACATTTTCACTCTTACATAGTATCGCACCTCATTAATCGATCATAAAACCCTAATATAAAACACAACCGATTTTTCTCATTTTCTAGTAATTCTTTCTTGGTAACGGATTCATTATAGATTGTGGTGATTTGTTCTAAGGTCACAAATCCGTTTGTTGTTATCGATTCTTCGTGCGTATGCCACTAATATTTGGTGTTTTACTTACAGTTTTATATATAATAATATCACCAATTGTCCTTAAGAGATGGTAATTAGCTCAAATATGGACATATATATACGTAATTACTTCCCAATTTTCGTTTTTCCTCGCATTAATTAGAATTTGCCAATCTTGTTTATGGATTTCTATTAATTTCTTAAGATTCAAAGATTTGTCGTTGGATTTTACAGTTCTAAAATTAAGCTAAAGACGTAAGCACGTAAATCGAGAAAAATATTTAAAAAAATTGCAAAAATTCAAAAAATTTAAAATTAATTTAAAACTAACTTAACTAAAACAAAAAAAAATAAAAATGAAAAAATAAAAAACTTAAACGGGCTAAAAGGCCCAAATAGTAGCAAAAGAGTTTATTGGGCTTTTGGGTCAAATAAAAGTGCATTTAAACCAAAAACACAATTTTGGACAACTTTAAAACTTGAAATCTAAGGGAAAAAGCTCTAATAAGCTAGTAATAAGCAATAAACACCCTTAGTGGGCCGAAAAGCCCAATAAGCAAATTTACAGCTTATTACCAATCTTAGTGAATCAATCTACCTAAAATCATCTTATTAGAAACTTTTATAAAGAAATTTTTAGCCAGTGAACTCTCAATAAGCCCCAAGTGAACTTGATTAGCACTTTCAAAAATCTAAAAGCTGGATTAAACCACCTTACAAGCCCAAATTTTGCAAGAAATACCAATCTGTGATAAGAAAAGAGACTACAACAAGAAATTTCAAATAAGCTCACTGAATAAGCTCAAAATAAGAAAATTAGAATTGCACTAAAAGACAAAAAAATCAAAGTAGCTTAAAATTGAACCAACTAAGCTGAAATTTGAAACATAAGCTGAAAATAGAAATAAAAGAACAGTGGCAAAAATAAATTTGCAATAAGCGCGAGAAATAAGCTGGAAAATAGAAATAAGCACTTTTATAAAAAGAAAAATAAGTCGAATCCTTATGAAAACTTAACTAAATGAACTGAAACTTTGTAGACTTGATATTAAGCTAGGAAAAATGAGGTTGATTACAAAAAGAACGTTGTTGCACGTTTGAGAGGCTTACTTTGAGTGTAATAAGCTGAGGACAGCTTACGTCTATTTGGCTTTTACATTTTGTATTCTTGTGCAAGCTTGTATTGAACAGACTCAAAATGGATGCTTTTATGAGATTGTGAAAGAAAATTACTTGTAGTGGAAATGATTTAAAAGTGAGCTCAGTTAAGCTCTTTTTAAGGACTTTTTAGTTGCTTAAATGCTGGCTTATTGGACAAGCTAGGGGAGTCAAGTCAGAATTGGGATAAAATAGGCACATATAAGCAATATCAAGCACAAAACAATCTTAAAATCACACAAATTCAAGCAATGCAAGTAATTAGGCAGATATGATCATTATAGGCCAACTAGGTGCAAAAATGTCAATTTCAAATAAGCACAACTTCTTGTAAAAAGCTCCAATCTCAAATTTCTCTTCAAACATATTAAAACACTATGAAAACTAATGATGCTCAAAAATTCAAAGCTTAAAACAACTTATTGAATGTTAGGATCAAATTTGCAATTTTAAGGCCTTTTTCATGAGATGTTGTAAAGCAAATGTGTTCAAATTTTTGTGCAAGCAAAAGACAGCTATTGGCATTTACCAAGTGCAACTACCTAAGTATATTCAAGCAAAGAACTAGCACAGACAACTCAATTTCAAACACTTTGATCACAAAACCAGTTTCTTACCAGGGAGACTTAAAGACCTACTCAACTTCAAACTTTTTGTATTTGGAACTAATCAACTATTAGAACATTTATAAAATAACTATCTAAGATTATTTAAGCTAGGATCAACACACTGATCAACAACTAAGAACACAAAATCACAAATAACCAAACACTGTTTAATTTTTCAACAAAAGTGCCATGCACCAAGCAATTTTACAAAGCAAGTTTAATATTAAGCACAATTAAGACAACCTCTATATTTCCAATCTTTCCAAAAACATAAATTCACAAGAAATCAAGCTAAAAGTACACGCTAACATGCAAAGTTCAAGAATTAAAGTGAAAAAGTAGTCTATGTGACAAATTTGCATAAATCAAGTATTTTTGGATTTAATGATGATATGACTTAAGTAAAGGCTAATTTAGTTCTACAATTGAATAAGCAAAAATAAGCAACAAAAACTAAGGATTTTTTTTTGCTTATTTTTGCTTATTCAATGTTTGTAGAACTAAATCAGTCTTTACTTTAAGTTAACAAAAACTAAGGATTAATAAGCTAGTTTAGGTTATGCTTCTATTTTTTAGCCTTTTTCAAGTTTTTATGTAGAAATAAGAAAATGTTAAGCAAATCTATGAACTAATGATCAAAACTTAAATCAAATGTAATAAACTAGAAGAATAAACAATAACCAAACTCAAATAAGCAGATAAGCTACCAATCAGCAGTAAGTTACTACTGCTAAAAGTAAGTTACTACTACCAGAAGTAAGTTACTCCTACTATAACTAAGTTACTACTACTAGTATTAAGTTACTATTACTATACTCTAATGATGCAAAATAAACAATAAGCAATGAGATAACATAATAGACCTACTACAAAAGCAAATAAGCAAATAATCAGCTATAAGCACTTTAAAATAAGCTACACTAAACAATGATCAAAATAGACTTTTTAGAGGAATTTTTAAATAGAAAAGTACCTTTTAGCATTGTTTTCCATAAAGATTAGCTCTACAAGCCCTAACATAAGCTAGTAAGCCCAAACCATGATAAGTTCTAGCAACACGAGCTTTGTGAGAACCCGTACTTTCCCAGCATTATTTTACTTTTTATTCGTGTTTATAAATTTTCAACGTATTACGTCTTCTTGTATTTTTATATGTAAATTCTGAGATCATGATAATTTTAATAAATTATACTTTTCAAGTATTTTCCGATCATTGATAAATACTTTATCAAAAATTATAAAATTCTTATTTTATTTTTCCATATTTATTTAAATCAAAGTTTTTGATTAAAAATCACCCGCGTGCGTTTTACAACGAGTTTATTCAAAATCAATGTACAACGAGAATTCCTAGTGATCGCGATACCGACGGATGCCCAAACTTTATATTTTATTATCGATCGTTTCGATAATTAATATTTTCAAGTATTTCGTTTTATTTACGTGTTAAGTCGTGTCGGAAAATCATATAATCATTTTTATGATGCATTGTAACTTTTGAAAAGTATTTTTATGAAACCCGAGCCCCGTAAATATTTTCAATATTTACCAATAACCATTTTCTACCCTTTAAAACTATTAATTGTTCTTAAGTCCACAAGTTTCAAACTTGGCAAGATTGGCCCCTCCACCCAACATTATATAAATTCAGTTTTTTTACACAAAAACACACATACAAAATTTAACAAAAAAAAAACTACACATCTCTCCCACCCTTCCCCTTTTAGCCGTGACTTCCACCCCAAAAACACTCAAGTTTCATCAATTTTCATCAATTTCCAACATGATCAATTCAAAACAAATTAAATACCACTTCCTAGATTTTTATGGTGCATCTTTTGGTACCAAAATCATAAACATGCATCAAGTTTTCATGAACTTATGATTTTATGGTTGTATGATGTTTTAAACATCACGCATGTGTTATTTTTGGTAAGATTATCTTAATTTGATCACAAAAAGTTTGGATTTTGATCTTTGATTTTGTTAAATTTTACATGCAAGTGTTTTTAGAGGTGTTTGGTTGATGGGAATGATGGTATAGTGATCCTCGAGGTATGGGAATGATTAGCTTTGGTGGAAAAATTAATTTGTCATGTTTTCTAAAAGGGTAATTTGGGACAGCAGGTCTTAAACAGATTGTTTCATGTGATTAAGTTCTGAGATAGGCTAATATTATTTAATATTGTTGTAGAGTTTTCCAAGACGCTCGTTTTGGTATAAGATAGAGCTTATAACTCTTTACGAGTCAAAAGTTATGCTAGTTTTAGTATTCGTGTACCGGGAGACGCAAGTCGGCACAATCCGAAATTGTGGCTGATTTTGGGTCGACTCTCGGGGACTTTAGGCTTGGTTAGATAATGGGTACTACTGGTTTTCAAAGTTTATAAACTTAGTTTGATGAGTCTAGTAGTGGTTTCAAAAGACGGATTGTCGAGTTAGTACTTTTAAAGTGGTCCAAACGGTTTTATAAAACAAGTACACAAATCTGTCCCAAATTTGGAAGTCGAGTAAAGTGTCGAGCTGATGGATTTTAAAGTGTGAACTTTGGCTCAAACTTTGGTGAGGTCTTATACAGGTTATAAGTGACCTTGAGACCAAATTTCATCTAAATCGGACAAGTCTAGATAGGGTAGATCGGTGTGTACATTCGGGGTGTACTTGCTGATTTTAATTTTGGACACATAGTTCAATGTTTGTGTTGCGTGAGTTTGAGTATTCATCATCGGAAATGGTGACTTATTCAAGTGCTTAGTCATTATATAAATGACTTAGCTACTGGTCCGAGCGATGTAAAAGGATAGTTTGACTTGTGTTGACTTGGCGTCTTATGACGGGTCGATTTCAAGTGTACAAGTGTTTAAACGAGTAACGTTGGATAAATGAATTCATTTGGTTCGTGTTAATGGTTTTGAAACATGAATACTTTGAAAACATTTGAGTCATATTATATTTGGTATATATCGATATTTGAATTCGAGTCTTAACGCGCGCCTTACTGTGATAGGTTGCGGTTTTCGTGTTTCCCGGGCATCCATATCGTCGGTGATCGTCTCACTACCATTGTTTCTACTCAGTTGTTGAGTACCGTGATTGGCTTACCTCTTGGCTAAGGTGAGTTCATATCCCCTTTTTACTTATACATGGTTTCTAAACACGGGACGAGATTTTACATGGTAGAACACAATCATTTAAAAACTGTATGCTATCCAAAACTGTATGCTATCCAGAACTTGTATGCTATCCAGAACATGTATGATTTTCAGGTTTTCAATATTATTATTGCTTTTTAGTCTCTAGCCTTAAGTTTCCTCTCCTGATCATGAATCGTTAATTTCGAGTACTAAGCGCGAATGTTGTGGGTGGATCCATCGGGATTGGCGATCCCCGTCTCAAGTACCTTGACGCACTGATATTTGTTTATTACTTGAGTATTTAGGCTGAATACTCCCTAGAGGAACTTACATTGAGTTAAGCTTCGGTTCATGAACTGAACAACAATAATAATAGTTTCGGACTATGGTTGACGTATATAACCATTTTCCATATTACTATTTTACAAATGAATGCTTGTGTTCCACACATTTACTGCTAAACCTGTGAATATCACTCAACTTTATGTTGACGATTTTACATGTTTAATCTCAGGTATTATTACTTAGCTTTGCTTGGATGGGAGCCCACATGATATTATCGCAGCTTGGAGATTTATGTGATGCTTTTATAAGACTGTTTTTAGTAAAGACTGTCAGGAGTTTATTCTATCTTTTGGGCAACTTTATGTTATAAATCGAGACTAAATAATACAATTTTCTGCTTCTAAAACTCTGGGACCTATGTTTAAAAACTCTGACCTTTTATGATGTAATGTACATGTTTTTATTTCGTCAGCTTTGTATGAACTGTAATTCATTGTTTCTTGTACTATGACGTGTTACCCCCTCGTTTCCTAGTTGTTCCATGTCAGATTTTGGGGGTCTCACAAGCTTAACCTTCCACAACTTGGTTTGCAACTTTTTTTTTCAAGATATAAGGCTTTTTAAGATAAGCATACAATCAAGGTAAAAGGCAACAAAAGGGACTTTTTAGAAATAGTAACTAGGGACTTATTAATGTGAGCTTGGTGCTCTTGTCTTATTAAACAAGCCAAGAGAAGGTATAATCTCAAAAGTGAGAGAATGATAGTCTTAGTCATGTACTTTTGTGCTTTTTGGTTTTTTATGAAATAACAAACAAAGTAATTTAACAAATTGAATAATAAGCAATTTTTTAGGTGACAAAAGAAGAAGGCTTCAAACCATAAGCTATGAAAGAGCTCATGGCTTTCAAGCATTCTTAGGATTCTCGAAAAGTTTTGCATACTTTTTAGTACTTAAGAGATAACTTAATAAACTTAAAGTAAATGCAATAACAAGTAAATGAAGCAAGATTAAACACTAAAAACTCAAACTTTCATTGATTAAAAAGCGATTACAAGCTAGAAATTTAAAAAAGACAATAACTTGAAAAACATTAAAATTAAACTAAAACTACTATCTACTAGCCTCTAAATGAGATCTGAGGGTCTCTTTATATAGATAAACCCTCAGAGTTACAAGCCTCAAACCCTAAAAGAATATCCATGAGATATTCTATTTTTAGACTATTCTTGTCCATTGGCGTCGACATTCTTGATTCTGAAACCTTTGTAGTAGTAGTTGGATTGGATTGGTTAGTAATTAGTGAGTTTGAGCCACAAGATCATCTTCTCTTCTTGTCATCTTCCTTTTCCAGTTTGGGCTTTCTTATTTGATTGCGTGACATGGACAATCCCATGTGTTCAATTGAAGGGTTCACAACTTAATTGTAAAAAGCCCTTTGATATGACAAGGTAACAATGGGTAAATAGTACAAATGTAGAAGACGAGTAAATAGCAATAACAATTTGAATTCCAAGGCTTATATAGTGCTTGGCTTTTTGGACGGGTCAAACCCTCAAAAGTTACATCTTTGGCCCATAGACTTTAACGTTGTTTGTATGTTGTTTTGGCAACTTTTGTGAAGGTTTATATAACTTTCAAAAATGGTTGAATGGTCCTTGTGTTTTATAGAAACTTAACCAAGGAAAAATGAACAATTATCATTCTCCAAGGTCACTTCTTGTACATGAATGATATTTGAGGGACCTTTTGGTTCTTTTGGATATTAGGGAGGGTATTTTGGTACTTTGAGGGATTTATAGGTATAAAATCTTCATGAAGTGAAATCCCGACTCCGGTCTTGTGCATTTCTTCAATTCTCGTGTTCGTTTTGTCGTTTCTTAATCTTTTGTCTTGTGTGTTTCTTGATTTATGTACCTACACACATATAAACAACAAACACACATATTTTTTCACAATAATGATAATATTGGAGCATTTAAAGACCATTTTACGAGAAATAAAAGTATGTAATTTAACACACATCAACCACGAGGTTTTTCTTTTGGTTGTTTTGTTTACTGTTTCAACACACCTCTAGTAACAAAACCCTATAATAGTCCCTAAACCCCTTCTTTAATGGCAAGTTTTTTAGTCACTATATCTAGAAGTATGTAAGGCGCGATTGTCGAATTCACCAGACCGCTCTCTACCTACGCCTACAGTTATACCCATGACCCATAACCAAATTGTTACCTACATATTATTCTTGATCCACCTCAAAATCTAAACCCTATCTCAGTTCATCCCACGGTCACACGTTTTTTAGTCGGTACTAATCATCTTAATCCAAAGTATAATTGTCATGTGTCCATTGTCTCAACATTACCAAAGTCTTACGAGGTGCGTTTAATGATCCAAATTAGCAAAATGTTATGCGTGATGAATATTATGCGCTTATTAAAAATAGCACTTGGATTTTAGTACCTCGACCCGTGGACACCAACATTGTTCATTGTGATTTTTCGTCACAGGTATTTGGCAGATGATACCCTTAGTCGCTACAAGGCTCGTCTTGTGGAAAATGGTTGTACACGGATAGATAGGGTTGATGTTGATGATACTTTTAGTACAGTGGTTAAACATGGTATTATTCAGACTGCACTTAGCTTAGATGCTTCTCGATATTGGTTGATTCATCAGCTCGATGTCAAGAATGTATTTTTTCATGGTAACTTATTTGAGATTGTTTAGGTTTCGTGATTATGTGTGCTTATTAGATCAGTCTCTTTATGGGCTTAAACATGCCCATCGTGCTTGGTTTTCAATGTTTTGCATCTTACATTACTCGTATTGGGTTCTTTCATAGTCGTTGTAGGTTTACGGTTAACAAATTATTTATTTGAGTAAGTGAAAATCATATCTTTTCCCGCAAATGATAGTTAAGAATTTGATTGATGATGGTTTGTTCGGCTTTTGTGATTGTCAAGACAACAATTTGGCGATTAACCGATAACCGGGCACAAGATTTGAAAAAATTATATACGAACGTACTTCTCTCGTTGTCATATCATTATGGTATGATATTAAACTAGAAGTTGGTTATAGACTTAACAAATAAATTATTTGAGTAAATAAAAATCATATATTTCTTAATTAAGAACTTTCTCTTAATAATTGACACAAAATAAATGTTAAATAAATAGTAGATCTGAGGACTACAATGCCAACGTCTATCTTACCTAAATCATAAGCGTAATATCATCTACATGTATCTAAACATTTAAAATAAGTTAAGTTTGAAGCACCACATCTTATTAACGGGTCTGTCGTAGCTATACGTCATAGAATCATAGAAGGCTAGTGACTACCAAGCTCCAAAATGAGATGTAGATTTGCGAAAGTTACATGCCAAGTTACATATGATGAGTCAAATAAGTTCTTTATCGAAAAATATCGATATTAAGTAACCTATCATGATCTTTAACAAGCCTAAATAAGCTGCTACTAAGTATAAGAATATCATACAAAATTCTTACCAGTCTAAACAAAGATAACGAGATTTTTCATGTTAAGGCTATCCAAGTTAGGTTAACTTTGGAACTGTTTCAACCACTTCCGAATATAAACATTTAATGCGCTGATTTGTAAAAAAGAATAAAAAGTGATAACTATTCCTCTATCTAAGTTAGGTTAACTATGTTCACATTTACAAAATTCTTTTAAACACTTTCAAATATAAACATCTAACGAAATTTAAACATCTAACAATTCATGAAAAAAACAAAAATTAGTAATAAAAATCCTCTAAAAACTAAGTAAAATCTTTGACAATAACAATTAGCCAATTAAGTAAACTAGCAAGGTCGGATAAGTTGGTTATTGCTTTTTTCTCTCGAGAGAGGTCAAAGGTTTGATTCTTACTCCTTAAAAGACCGGAGGTGTTTTTTTTGGATAGAACCAGAACCAGTACCTTAGGTATGAGTAGGGGTGGAAACGAGCCGAGCTGCTCGTGAAAAGCTCGGGATCAGATCGGTAAAAATCTCGAACGAGCCGAGCCTAAACGAGCTCGAGCCTAAGTTGTAGCTCGTTTATTAAACGAGCTCGAGGCCGAGCTTTACTTTTTTTTTGAACAACAGATTTTATTAAAAGCTAGCAAGATGCTAAATGATTTTATAGAAATAAGATTAGGGCATTTAACCCAATCAGTCCAAGACAAATTAGATTTACATCTAGATCTAACCCAAAAAAGACTTGGAGGCAATATCATCAAAAATCACACTCCTAGAATAGGAGCTATGACCGAACAGAACTTCGTTACGCCAATTCCAAATAAACCACCATGCGATGAAACAAGTGCCTTCGAACACCTTTTTGACCTTAGAAGGGAACCGAATACTCAAAAGCCAGTCATTCCAAGAATCGACAGAGTCAACATCCATATAGTTAACGTCCCACCATCTTCTAAACGAGCCTAATGTTTTATATACGAACTTCTTAACGAGCTTAATAACAAGCTTTTTAACGAGCCTAATTTAGGTATATTACGAGCCGAGCTCGAGCCAAATTTTATGTTTACATTGCAAAATCATATAAACGAGCCGAGCTCGAGCTGAGCCCGAGCTTGTCTACCATACCACGAGCCGAGCCCGAGCCTAAATAATAAGGCTCGAAACGAGCCGAACTCGAGTTCGAGATTTGTAAAACTTAAACGAGCCGAACTCAAGCCCTGACGAGCTCGAGCTCGGCTCGACTCGTTTCCTTTTCTAGGTAGGGGTATGACTATCTACACTTCAACATCACCCATACAGTGTCTTAAAGAATAGAATTTTGTTACATCCACAAAGGATTTACAAAGAAACATCCACAAAGAGTATGTGTGATATTTTGATTGGGTGAGTAGTATTTAAAAAGCTACCAATTAATACATGACACATATTCTTTATGGATTGTTGTTTATAAATTTTTTGTGGATGTAGCAATCCTCTAAAGAATATTAAAACCCATAATTCATAAAAAAAAATATATATTGGGTGTTACTTTTAATTAGCCAATTAAGTCAAATTTCATTAAAGGCAAAGAGGATTATTGAATATTCTCTTCAACCCCAAGAAAACCAAAATCATGACAACCACTTTTTCAACACACGTGCAACTCACGTGACCCTAATCTCACCATATATAAACCCAAACCGTTTCTCACATAATAACACCAAACCCCTCTTTTTTATTCACTGTGTGTGTGTTTATAGCCACAACAATCATCCCCAATTTCACAAAATTTCAAAACCCTAATTCCTTCAATTACACACAGTTACACACTTTCACTGCGTGTTCGTTGACCAGATCTTTGACTTTTTAGACTGCTTTTAGCTGGTATAGATTATCAACTTGTTTAATTTGATTTTTTTTAATTGTTTAGGCATGTGAAATTGTAGTGTAGGGTTTTATATGTGTATGATTAGATCTGTTATAATGTTAAGTGGCTGTTTGTTTAAGCTTATTTGTTTTGGCTTATTAGCTTATTTATTAAGTTTTTTATGTTCAAAATAAGCCGGAAACTTATAAGTTCATAAGCCCATAAATAAGCGTAAACAGATTTATGTGGAAGGTTTTTTTTATTAGTCGTTAAAAAGTGGCGATTTGGATAGTTTTTTTTTTTTTTTTTTTATTATTTTATTTTATTAAGATAATGGAGAATATGCGAGTTTGTTAATTAAGCTTATTTAGATACTTAAACTAGTTTAAGTATTTAATTAGATGTTTTGCGTTTTGGATTAGGATAGTTTGTTAAGCTCTAGTGAAAATTTTGCGAAACGGTTTGTTATATTATAATTGTGCGGATTGGTGTTGATGACTCCGAGATTGGTTGATTTGAGCAGTAAATTTAAGTCTGTAAGTACATTGTGGTTGGAAAACTATGAGGAGGTTATTAGGTGTGCGAGGTTAGTTATTTCGATAGTAAACTAGTATGCATATGTTTATTATATGTTCAAAGTAAGCTGAAAACGGATAAACGGATAAGATCGTAAGGCCGTAAATAAGCTTATGTATAGAATTATGTGAAAAGTTGTAGGTTTAAAGAGTTATAACATGATTTTTTTATTAGTAGTTAAAAAGTGGGGATTCGGATGGTTTTTTGTGTGTGGAGATAATGGAGAATATGCGAATTTGTTAAATTGTAGTAAAGGAGTAGATTAGAAAATGTTGTTTATGTGTGGGATATAGAATGCTAATAGTTTAGAGATTGGTATATTTGAGCACTACAATTATTTTATGTAGATACTTAATGTGTAAGTATAATCATAGCGTTTTGGATTAGGATAGTTAGTTAATCTCTTGTGAAAAGTTTGCGAAACGGTTTGCTATATTAGTATATTGTAACTGTAGCGTTTAGTTTTAATAACTCCAAGATTGGTTAATTAGTATGAGTATTTGTTTAATTCTAGAATCCTCGATTAAGGAAATTTCGAAGTTCAGTTTTATTGGTTTTTGCTTTCCTGCGAAACGGTGTGTTATATTGTAATTGTATCTTTTAGTGTCAATAACTCCGAGGTTAGTTTATTTGAGCACAAAATTTAGGTCTACGGTTGGAAAACTATGAGGAAGAGGTTATTAGGTGTATGAGGTTAGTTTATGTAGACACGTAATGTGAGTATATGTATGCTGTTTAATCCTAGAATCCTCGATTTTAGACAAAGGGAAAAATTTTAAATTTCGGTTGTGCGGTTTCTTTCGTTTTTGATTTTCTGTGATTCTATAGCTGTCTTCATATGAAATGCTTCTAGCTAGCTATGTTAGTAATAATCCATGTGGTTTATATTGTATGAGTTGATTGATTAGTTATGTTGTTTATAATTGTGGCAGTTAAGGTTGAGACATGTTTCGTTGCAGCAAAGCATTGCTGTGCTTTTAGCAGTGTAAAGGCCCTTTGCGTCTAATGGGCTGCTTCCATTCTACTGTAAAAAAACCGGTTCCTGGGCATGAAAATCCGAACTTACTTGCTTCTCAAACAGCTTGTAAGTTAATTATTGTTGCAAAGTTTTATCCAACGTGATTGGTACATGTTACTTATGTTTTTTTAATCATATTCTGTCTCTCCAGTTAGTGTAAGTGAAGTTGAAGCTCTATTTGAGCTCTACAAGAGCATAAGTAGTTCTGTAATCGATGATGGGTTGATTAATAAGGTAATCCATTGTTCGTTGATGTTAGGTTATCCTCAATGTCTAATAACAAATCATGTGGTCAATTTCTGCGGCATCTTTTCCGTCAAACTCTCTTTTAAGAAACTTTTCGTGGTGATCGTGGGTCACAATTTTTAATGTTGTCTCCGGCTCGCTAAAGGGAAATTTTAGATATATGTCACTTGATCAAATTTTTTACCTGAACTGTGTATAGGCTCAATTAGTGTGTCTTTCATAAAACACAAAGAAATATTAGTTTGTCTCCTTACACTTCGTTTTTTTCCTCGTTTATCGTTGTTTTTATTACGTTAGTATCAGAGGTATGCTTTGATTGCCTTTGATGTATCCTTGATTTTCTCTTAAACAGGAAGAGTTCCAACTAGCGTTATTCAAGAACAGAAAGAAAGAGAATCTCTTCGCAAACAGGGTATGATGCTTTTTCAGTTTATTTTTAAGTCACATAAATTTGAACTCTTTGTATTGTATTTCTTTTGGGCATTTAGTGTAGCTAATCTAAAAGATTGATTGTGTTATATTGAAAAGTTACTCTGCTGGTCTTGGACTACAAGAAATTGATTTTAGCAAGTTGTCTTTGAGAAATTTTCATGATAAGTATCACTAGTCGGCAGTTTGGCTTGAATGATGGTTTATATTTGTCGAGAGCATTTATTTACTTGCTGACATGTCACGTTAGACCTTCTTTTCTTTAGGAGTTTGCTACATTAAATATGCATATATTGATAAGAATAATTAGATAAGAACCTGTATGAGCAGCCTAATATCGTATAAGATATCTGGTAAGCTTTAAGATCAAGTATTAAACCCTAATAATTAATAAGATTGCATGTAACGCCAATAACATTTTATCATTTGAAGTTACCTTTTCAAGAACGTGAGTGATGTAACTGATTGGGTTGCGCACATATGATTTTTTTTTGTAAAAATAGGCACGAGTGGGCGTCTTTGCCCTTTAGGAGTATCATTTTGTGATGAACTAGTAATAACTAGATTTAAGAAAATACTAGGATACTTCCAGATATGGCTATGACTTTACATTAGCACTTAGATTCGATACCGTTCCAGGCATATATGTGCACTATTTGAAATCATTATACTACCTTTATTGTAGTTTAAACTAAATAAGTTGCTTCATTTTGGAGTTCATATCCATGTTATTTCTGAGCAAGTGCACGTGAACCATGATCACACTGTATCTCCTCGCCATTAAAAATAAACCCGACAGATGAAAATGATCTACAACTAAAATGTGTTCATCTACTCTCTTTTCTGGCACGTAATCATAACTCAGTAATAACTTAAAAACCTTACTTTTCATGAAGATTGCCTTTTTTAGTGGTTACATATCGACTAAAACCCCCTACCCTTTTCAGCATGTTTTGTTGAAACCGGTATAATATCACTAAGGAGTTTAGACCCTAAAAAGGCTGCGTAAGGCGGAATTAATAAGTGCACCCTTATTAGATTTCGGATTTGGTGTGCTTTTTTTAGAATTTATTACTGCTTTTTAGACATTCGTAGCATTAGAAGCCAGTTTCTTTGGTAAACGTATATTCTAGCATATGTGCATGGATATGAAATGTCATTTGCGTGCATATTGGATAGAGTACAATATATGCTTTGAAAAACAGTGTTCCTATTACTGTAATATAGTTTTCTTAAGCTTGTAAGTTCCATATGCAGATATTTGATCTTTTTGACGTCAAGCAGAAGGGGGTTATTGATTTTGGTGACTTTGTTAGAGCACTTAACGTTTTCCATCCTAATGCCCCTCAAGAAGACAAGATTAGTTGTAAGTTGATCATGATGACCAAAACTTTTAATCTCAAGTGGCCATGAATGGTCTTGTAACACTCATTGTTCGTGTTTCAGTTTGTTTCAAGCTTTATGATATGGACGGAACAGGATTCATAGAGCGCCAGGAGGTACATTTCTGCCATTTTAATGCTCTATGTGTTTCCATATTTGTGTACATTATAGATTCTTAATAAGTTCGTTCGATAAAGAACTGTAATATTTACTAATTATAATAAGAATGGTATTAGCAAGCTCGTTTAAGGGAAAATAATGGCACTGTGTGTAAGTATTTGTCATAAAGAAGATTGTAATATTTACTAAATATAATAAGAATCGTATGAACAAGCTCATATAAGGGAAAATAACCAAGCCCCTACATAAATATTGTGTTTTTTTTCTTTCTAAAGCTATCATGGCACGTGTGTAATTATTTGTCATAACAGCTTCATTATATGTATCTTTTGTAGGTTAAGCAAATGTTAATTGCACTTTTATGTGAGTCGGAGCTAAAGCTAGCTGATGATACCATTGAGACAATACTTGATAAGGTGGGTTCATATTGTTTATTATGACCATTTTGAAGCCGACACTAGCACCTGGCCAATATAAATAACTTTCATGATAAGGAAATAATAGTTTGGCCCGCGTATTGCTGAATAAGATTATACTTTCACACTACACCTTTCTTCCGTAAGGTCCTACTGTTCGACCAAAAAGAAACCAACTTGACCTTTTTAAAATGTATGTTATCATCTAAAAACAAAAACATGTCTGTCATGTTAACTTTTTGCCAGACAATAGAACTTGAAAAAGTGATTAAAACATAATGTTCAGTTGTCGGGATGAATAACTTCTATTGTACGCAGTAGGTGTTGGCATAAGGGTAGACAAACTACTATTTCATTATAGCACGATTCATATTTTCATTCTTGTTTGAGCAGACGTTTTCAGAAGCCGATGTAGATCAGGATGGGAAGATAGACAAATCAGAATGGCACAATTTTGTCACTCACAACCCTTCCTTGCTCAAGATAATGACTCTTCCATATCTAAGGTATATCTAGTTCTACAATTATGTTCTACACATATTCAAAGGGCGGGTTGGGTAATGAGTTAAAATCTGTTCTAGCATATACGACTGGTCATTGAGTTAAACGATTCAAGAGGCATGTATCAAAAATAAATCTTAGGTGAAATGGAGCCGGTTTGACTCGTTTCCACTGTACCCCTTTTAGCTCAATTAATGAATTAATTTTGACCCATTTGAATCCTTTAAAATAAAACTGCACCCAAATTATCCAGTTGGCAAATATCTTGATATCTCGTGTTTTGGTGTTGAGGATTCAATTAATGAATAATAATTTTGACCCATTTGAATCCTTTAAAATAAAACTGAACCCAAATTATCCAATTGATGAATATCTTGATATTGCCACATCTCGTATTTTGGTGTTGAGGATTATCGCTTGTGTGAGATAAGATTGGTTCATGTGCGTATGTGCGTGTGTGACTATTATGATAAGAAGAATACATACAAAATTCTAAATACATTACTGATCGAATTTATGTGAACTGCAGGGATATTACAACCACCTTCCCAAGTTTTGTGTTCAATTCCGAAGTTGAAGAAATTGCAACATAAGGAGAAGAATGGGTTATGAAGTAGTGTTGTTAAATTGACTGGTCTTGATTTGTTGATCAATTCATGTGTTTGAAGATTGACTTAGGTTTGTGCCTTCTTATGTTGAGCCCATTTTTGATTTGGCTTTCTTGAGGAGAAACATTATGACGTTTTTTATAACGTTAAGAGTGAGCTTTTCTTGTATCAAATCATGAACGGTGTTACAGCAAATGTTTTAAGATCAAGTAATTCAATCTATCTAGAAATTTTTAGATTTTAACATCAAGCAATTCGATCTATCTAGGATTTTTTATATATATCTAAAGACGATATTTAGGCGTTAATATTTTATGCAAACAATAAGATTTTGAAACATTTGCTTTGGTTCTTAGAACATTGGTCCTAGATCGGACCTACCAAACCTGACCCGGAGCAAGAAGACCATATAAGGACCAAGATTGGACTGAAATAGTTGGGTCTGGGTCTATCCAGTCCGGTCTTTTAAGGCATAATCGCCTAGTCTTTTGTAAGACCGGACAATATAACGAAAATCGTAGATGAGACTGGGACCGAAATACATTTAGTTGGGTTTACCCAAAACCGACCTGGACCGGATTGGACCGACCGGACTGGACCGAACAATTTCGGCCTGGTCCTTGGTCAAGGGTTTTGGACTAATTTGGTCCTCGGTCAGGTTGGTCTTATCAAAATCTCGTCAATTATGTCTAATAGGACCGGACCGAGAACCGAACCGGACCAACCCTGGACTGGACCGAACTATTTCGGTCCAGGGTTTTGGACCATTTCGGCAATGTTTTGAAACCCGGGTCAACCGGTTGACCCGGTTCCGGTCGAAAAAACGGGTTACCAAACTTTAAATTAGTCATAAAGTTCAGGACCAATTGATGTCGGCCAAATCAGAGGACAAACGAGGTAATTTACTCTAGTTATAGTATTATATTCCCCATAGGCCATATCACGTTAACACATCATTTGGTTAATACATCATTTGGTTAATATTTTAACAAAAAGAAATAAATTAAAGCTATTCTTTACTTCTGTAAGCATACTTACGAAAATATTAAACTATTAAGACATAGAAACAAAGGATTAGATCTTAGTACTATGTACAAACTTGTAGTAGGATGTATATTTGAGCTCTATGCCTTTACGTGACCAGGCCATTTGTTAAGCTGAGAGCGCGCAGCAGCTATATCTAGTTCCCTTATTTGCTTTTGTAGCCAACAAGTGTCTCAAATTCATATAAGAGGAGGGGTGGACCTAAGGGGGTTCCGGGGTTCATAGGAACCCGATGGAAATTTGTCTCGTAGTGTAAATTTTCACTAAAAATCCCGATTTATCCAAAATGAACCCGATGCCAAATATGTGTGTTACGTAAAAAAACAAATTGTGCACCTGATAGCTGATTCTGGGTTCGCCCCTGAATAAGAGGTATGCTTGTTTACGTGAATTATAATCTCACTAGTCTGATTACTCTAATGGATATTCTCTTATACATGTTTTTTTAGGCTTATAAATTTTTACACACATATATATATGCTGTATTTTGCTTACTTATACACACTTTTACCGGGGTGTTTTCCTTAAACTAGTCTCTCTACTCTCACATATATGTGACTGTGTACATACTACCTCTCCAACATAACCATCCCGGTGGGATTGGTGCTGTTTTTGTTGTTGATTAACCCTAGCTAAACGCCTAAAATTATATAGTTAAGGGTATATAGGATGGTTCAGCCGGATTACCAATCTCGTTAACTTTTTATACTATGATTTGGACTAACACAGCAACTGTAGTCGAGTCTTTTTGCTATTGGAATTTGTTTTGAACTAGGAATACTTGAAGTGATTAGTAGTCACACTTGCACTAATTCATGATGGAACTTTCAGTGTAGATAAAATATCGTGTTCCTGTCAGAAATTAGTTTTCTTCTCTAAGCATGATCCCAATAATCAGAATCGCTTAAAACCACATAACGGTAAATTGAGCGGTCAAACAAATTATATAGAAATACAGCTACGGTGAAATGATTTGAAAGTCACGCAAGTGTCATTTTTATGAATAAAACCTCATGTAACTATTTTCGACCAGCAACAACGAATGGTCTGTTTTGATCCATTACCTCAATCCAATTTTGCTATCGAAATAGAAGCCATTATCATAAGTCATAACTATATTATTGCATAACACCTCCTCACAGTAACATTGCTTATAACGCAGGTCACGGTTTCATACGGAGGAACGATGAATCTTGTGCCTGATGAAGCTGTAGTAATGACAGCAATTGATAGATTAAGCAAATTGCCTCTGGATCTCATTCACCACATTCTTTCCTTAACGGATATGAAATATGCTGTTCAAACTTGTGTCCTATCTTCGGAATGGAAACATATATGGACCTCGCTTCGCCATATCAAATTTTCAACTTCAGAATTCGGGCAATTAGGTCAATTCATAAGATTCACAAGGCACGTCATAGCTCACCGCAATTACCAAACAAATGTTTTTTCACTTGAACTCACATTCGGTGGAACACTCAGCCAAATACTAGTTAGAGTCCTTCTGAATTATGTGGTATCTCATAATGTTCGTGAGATAACTATTAACACACATAAGCGAGACCGAAAGATTCCAATTTGTATATTTGAGTCTCAATCTCTCAAACACTTAACCCTGATAAATCTTGATGAAAGTTCTTGCATAGTCCCGCAGTATCCTTGGGATCTTCCTAATTTAACAACTTTAAATATCAGTCAAATCGTACTCACTGATGGAAGAATCGATAACCAAGAGTCAATTGACCTATTTTCTAAATGTGTGAATTTAAAGAATTTATATTTAGAAGAGTGTTATATCGCCACGGTGAAGGTTTTCAATGTAACCACTCCTCAACTTGAAAATTTGCGCATAAAAAGTTGTTTTATCAGTAAGATTTTCATCTCAGCACCAAAATTATCTTCTTTTGCCTATAAGGGCGAGTACCCTTTGAGCCTTTCAACGAATGGTTTTCAGTATTTAGATAAAGTGGATCTTCATATACGTGTATGTGCTCCGCATTCAGCTTTTAAGAAGGAAGACGTAAACCAGCTTGTTGAATTGCTCAAAAACTTCAGATGTGCTGAATGTCTTAATGTTTACTCTGCTGTCATTGAGGTAAGCTGATGATAATAATTTGAAATATTTCTTACATTCTCCATGAAGTTTCTAGGGTTATTTGCTTCATTATATCATCCTTTTTTTGATATATCTTATAAGTATTAGTATATTGTAAATACACATTCCTTCTGTCTAAAATAAGTGACTATTGAAGTTTATTCTATATGTCTACTGACTCGTACTTGATACCTAACTTGTTTTCTTTCTTCGTGCATCGCAAAGTACCTATCCTTGTATTCGAGTGAATTAACATCTCAACCTTCACCATTCCACAACTTGAAGCGTCTACACGTATATGGAATGTTTCAGAAAGATGCTAGTACCAAGTTTGCTCTGCCTAATCATGTCAGAAACTACTTCCTGAATAGCTCTCCAAATGCCACTATTACAGCAGAAGTACTTAAGGTATGTATGACCAGATAGTAGGTGATAAATTGGACACGTCAGGTGGTTGGTAATGGGTCGGAATGGGATTAGTAGCAGATGACATATTTATGATATCTTGTAGCAATTTTGTATACTTCTTTTTGAATGCTAATGTTAATGCGTATCTAAGAAATTTCATGATGACACACACATAATATTCAGTTTATATACTTGATGTCGTCACAATCGGTTAAAAACATGCTTGAAGAGATAATTGTATTCTTGTATCGAGTGTAAAGCCTTTTCTAAGTCTTTGTGCTCATCATGCACATGGAGTATCGTCATCAAATAGTTTGCTTTTTTCCGGCAAGAAAGTTGGACCGGTATACAAAAAGTAGGTAATACGCGCTGTAAATGTGTGTTTGACCCTACGGCGCTTCTTTTTTACTTTTGTGACAATTAAAGCATAATTACATATACCTGAATTAATCCATTTTAATATAGGTGAGCTGAAATTGGATTCTCAAAAAATTAGTAGTGTTCCTAACTTTTATACGGCACAGAATCAGTTTTACTCGAATAATTGATAATGTTTGTTCCGCTATAGCTGTGTAATTCTTAATCTAATAACGAGATATTTTTTGTTTTCTTTGACAGTGATTTGAAGATCCTTATAATAAGCAGACAGTTTACAATGTTCTGCATTGTGGCATCTCAGGAGCTTGTATCATTGAATTTGGTATATTTCAGTTTTTGTCAATAAGAAGTCAAGTGATATCCTGTGAAATATAATATCAATTTGTAGGTACTGTTCATCTATATTGTAAGACATAATTGTAAACTGAGTTGTGTAGGTTTCAAAAAATTAGTTCCAGTATTGTTACAAAAATAATCATATGGTTTCCTAAAGTTCCGACCAATTCCCAGCGGTATGCCAAAACAAAAAGTGACTTTCTATTACGAGATACAAATTAAAAGTGGTTTGCGGCAATGGTTTTCCTCTTGTTATACTTTCCGCTATACTTGATTTTGAGATACAAAAAAAATTAGATTAGTTTAACAATAGCTAAGTATTAATCGTAGTTATCGTAGTAGCTGTGCCAATAAGGTTCATAACACCAAATCTGTTCAAAATAACATAAAATGATATAAAAATTACTTACAAATTATATTCTTTTGGTGGTCATTCTTACATTGTACTTTTTTCTGGCACCAATTTACATTTCCAGAACACATTTGCGCGAGTTGTAATGTATCATTGTAATTAAGTAATTACAGTCAACACATCAAGTCAAATTCTCTGTCAAGAAACGGTAGGAAAATTGATACAAGATACCTCAGGGTAATAGATATGATCAGTCAAGGAAAGATAAACAGAAATGGTTGTTTATCTACTCGTTGAACGATAACTGGTAACTTAACATTCATAAGGGATTCTTGCAGATGACAATGCATCATCTTCAGCAAGATATGTGTGTCCCCCAGTTGTGTTATGTGTTGTAAAAGATGTAATGTCAATATTAATAAAGACTTGTGAATCATCGAGATAAAAGGTAACACATAGCATATGATTCATAGCAGAATACAGTTACTAGCAGATAAGATAATTGCAGAAAATCAAAGCCCTTGCCCGTCCATATGTTCTGAACACTTACATAAAATGAAACTTGTGATCTTGTCAAGAAGGCCAAAAGTCGAATTCCTTGATGAGTAACCATTGGATCCGTGGTTAAGCAACTATACATCTAAACATATTGCATGCACTATCTTTTGATCTTTTATTATTGGCTGTAGCTATGTGAGATGAGCAAATGAAATATGCATATTTTGCTGCGACGGTTTCTCACAGTAACGTGGGAGGAAAAGATGATGGGGCTGTGGGTGATAACTCCTGCAAAAGTAATAAAATGAAAGTTGCTCATATAAGAATTTCTACTGATCGAATAGTATCAAATATGTAAAGACAATATAAGGAACCATGAAATGGAAGAACAGATATTCATAACGTACCAGCTGAAACTCAGAAACACATGTGGTTGCTTGCGAAGTTGGAAATTTAAGGAACACGATTTCTAATCAATCCAAGCCACTCTAGACAATAAGCAAATATTAGACAATATCAACGTAAATCTAGCAGACTCTACATAATTCAACTATAGAAGTAACTAATTTGGTATTACAGATTTTGTAAATGAAAATAAAAATTCACGTCTGATCTTTTAAGAAGTAAATATAGAGTGCAGAACAATTTTCTAAGTAATTCCAGAATTCTTTTATTTAAAGCAAGTCCATACACTAACTCACTACAATTTAGTTAAAGTTTATCGTCAACAAAGGACTCTATGGTAAACGAGTTTGATTTATAACTTAACTACAAATGAAACAGGATTTGCAGAACTGATTAGCACGGCGTGCTTTTAAATGAAATATTGTCTGATAAACATAATTTTAACACATTTAAACCTTAATAAAGCAAAATCATTTAACTAATTTACCATAAAAGAAAAGAAAAAATAAAAATCACAGCATTATGGCATATATACATAGAGACAGAGAGGGAGGCACACCTTCAGTAAAATTTACGTCTATTTCGGTTTTGGGGATATGAGAGATGAGGGGCCAGTAGTAAGAGCCTCTTTTACCGCATCTTTCTTTCAGATTTGGGCATCCACTGGTTGTCAAACTCAAAAGTGAAGGCAACAACATTTCTGGTAGTTCTTTCATCTTTGGGCACTCCCGAATGGAGAGATGTTGGAGGGAGGTGAGGTGTTGGAGTGCCGTTGAAACTGTTTCCAGTTTCTTAAAATCAGAAATGTAAAGAGAAGTAAGAGATGAAGGAAGATGAAGATGAGACAATTCACTACTACTTGTCGCTTCTTCGTTTTCTTTTGTGCCCCACAAGGTTAAATCAACTAGTGACGTTGGAAAGTTCTGTGGGCCCCATACTGAGATCGGCTTCTTCAACCTCCCTATTTCAAGGACACGTAGGTGGGGAGGCCAAAGCCCAGGAGCATCCATACTTGGACAATTAATTATCGCCAGATAAGTTAACGAGGCAAGACTCCGCAGTTGTAGGTCTGGAACTGATGACTCCTCTATACTTTGACAATCATATATTGTCAAACTGATGAGGTGAATGAAGTTACCAAACTTGATGGATGCCAGATTTGGATACCTATATATAGATACAAATTCAAGCATTGGCAGGCCTTTGTTGTTTATAAGCTGACCCCTGCTCTTCTCTCCTCCCAGTTCCTCCTTTACCGATAGTTTCTTACAGTCGTCAATGAACACCGAATCGAGCTTTTGTCCACCTCCCATTGAGAAGAAGGTGATTGATGTAATTAAGTCGCAAGAACTGATAGCCAACGTCTCAATGTTGTCTGGACAACAGCAATGAATAAAACTTCTACATGAGTATACCTTTAAGAACCTAAGAGATGTTAGCATGTCGTTCCCATCAGTGTAGTCTGCCTCATCTTTCTCCCGTAAACTCACAAAATTCATACAGCTATGTACTTCCAGCTTCCTTAAATTCACAAGAAACTTACCCGTCTCTGGTGATTCCCACAAGTATCTTATTTCATCACATTCCCTGACTATCAATTCTGTAACTGCCTCAAGATCCAATATAACACCACCCCAGACCTCGTTAGTAAGCCCTTGAATAGACTGAAGAGTCAACTTGGTGATTGCTGGAGCTGCATGGACCACACTCCTCAACACGCCATTGCCACATTCCCGTATTGTTAGAACCCTTAGTGAGGGTAGTGCTTCAAGTGAGACTTCAACCAAATTTGGACAAGATGTTAGAGAGAGCTCTTGAAGGCATGGAAACACTGCATTTCTGTCCCCACTTCCACTACTGGTTGACCATAACTCCCACCCCCACATACCATCAAAACTTAGTATTTCAAGTGAAGGAAATGCAAGGCCAGTACCGAAGAAATTTGAACCCACGACTTTTACGTTATCCAAGTGTTCTATATATAACTCCTTAAGTGATGCTAATTGCCCGAGTGGTGGTAGATATGTACATTTTATACACATACGTAAACACACATGAACCAAATGACAAAACGACGGATCTCCAACCCATTTTGGGAACTCTAAACCAAGATAGTTTACAATTCCTAGCTTCTTCAAACCATTGTTATAAGGCTTTAATGCATCAAGGACCTCCTTTTCAGTTGTTTCGTTTCGACAACCAACATAGCTCCAGTCCACCTCAAACTCAGTAAGCCTCTTTTCTGATAATTTTGCCTCACATGCTTCAACTGCATTTTGCACATTGCTTAAACCCTCGATGGAAATTTTCCCTTGAAGATCTTTTAAATCTTTAAGCTGGGTTATGGAAATGTTATTTTCTCCTCCAATAACCATTTTAGGGAGAGTTTGTAGGCTTTTCAACTCACCAATCCCTAAAGGCATGTCTCGTAAACACGGAGTATCTCCAATGTCCAAGTGCCGCAAATTCTTTAAATTAAAGAAGTTGTTAGGCAACTTAGCTAATCTATAACACCGAAAAACAATTAACGTCTCTAGGTTATAGAGATTACAGACATTTTGAGGTAAACATTTAATTTCTGTTTGAGATAAATTTAGATACCGCAAGTGCTTCAAACTACCAATAGACTCTGGTACCTCACTTATAGCATAACCCGCCAAACTTATAACCCTTAGTAATGGTAGTTGCGGAAGTAAGTCGACCAACACCGTGCTCGACAAGAAGTGTCTTTGCCACCTTTCTTTCACCCCTACTGACAAGAATGTTCTCGAACCTTTAGCTCTTTTGAACACCTCAAACTTCTTGCTAGCCTCATATTGCTCATAAACAAATGACATGTGACGACACTTATCAATAGCTTGTTTTGTAACATTCTTCTCCGTTTCCTTCTCTAACCTGAAAAAGAAATCTCCAGCAACAAATGTTGCCAAATCATTCATAAGGTCATGCATAACAAACACAGACTCGTTATTAGACGAGTTCTGAAAAAATGACCGTGACAACAACTCATCAAAACATTCATGACCCACGCCTTCTTTAGTTGACTTGCTTGAAGGTACTTGGTGCAAAAATCCTTCTGCCATCCAGAGTAGAACCAAATCCTCCTTGTCAAACAAGTAGTCCTTTGGAAATAACGAGCAATATGCAAAGAGCTTCTTCAAATAGGCAGGAAGCTCATGGTAGCTTAGTCTAAGAGCTGGAACAACTCCACCTACGTCTTGCAACCTCCATATATCACTTTCCAACATTTCCTTCCATTCTACTTCGTCTTTCTTTTTCATCATTAACCTTCCTAGTGCTATTAATGCCAAGGGCAAGCCATCACACTTTCTCACAATGCCTTCACCATATGCTTTAAGCCTTGGATGAGAATTGAAGTTATTTGCACCTAATGCATGATGAGCAAATAAACACATGGCATTGTCATGTGAGAGACTTTGCAACTGCCTTACTTCACCACAGCCCAACTCTCTGAGCAAGTGCTCCTTCCTAGTTGTCATGATTATTTTACTTCCGCGAGCACATGCTTTAAAAGGGGCCACTAGGGATTCCCAATCATCAATTCTTTCACTCCACACATCATCCAAGACTAATAGAAACAGCTTATCTCTAAGTTGATCTCTAAGGGCTATTTGAAGTAGATTTAAATCTTTAAACTCTCTCGTTTTCCCGGTCACGGATTGAAAAATAATACTACTTATATTGAAGCTATCCCACTCATCGGAAACACAAACCCACGCCTTGAGTTTAAAGTGATCCTTCACTTCTTCATCGTTGTATAGAAGTCTAGCTAGAGTGGTTTTACCTACACCACCCATACCAACTATTGGCACGATGCTAAAGTTTTCATTACACTGTTCATCTCCTAAGAGTTTGTGAATCAATGCCTTCTTATCACCTTGTCGGCCAACAATCCCAGATGCATCTACCAAAGAGGTCTGAGATTTTCTATTTTTATCTTTTGAGCTATCGTCCTTCACCGCTAATCTTCCATTCTTTACCATTAAACCAAGATTTTTTTTATCCTTTTCAAGATCTTGTAACTTGAGATTAATTTCATCTAATTTGTGATATGTCCTGCTACATAGTACCAAACTTGTGCAACAAGATGAAAAGAGCTTTTGTACCTTGCTAGTGCTAGCTCCTGAATTCTTGGTGAACTCAGGATGCATAGCATCGGTTGCCAAATCGTCCAAAATGTCATCTATGTCGTAAGCCACATGTTGGAGATCACCGAGCCACTTTTGAACGCGAAATTCATTCACTTCCTTATCAGCAGCATCGACAAGGAGAGCTTGGATACCGGACAATGTCTCTCCAAGTTCTTCACCTCAGAACGAATACCTCGGACGCGAACAACTTGCTTCACGGCTTCATCAGCCAGCTTCTGTAACACGGTTTTGACTAGGGTGGAAACCATGGCGTCAGCCATTTTATATATAATGGGTAAACAAGGAACTGGTTGTATTTGGATATTTGATGGTAAGTATGTGATGTGAAGGAAATTAGTGCAATTCTAGCAAGGAGTTCAGTATAATATGTATAACAAGTTCATCCTTTGTATGATCATCTTTTTTATTGAGTAATATTTTTTTGCACCTTCTAGCCGATTGCTGAAATATTATACTTAGTAAATTAATAGCCACTAGAGACATAATTTACAAAAAAAAGAAGCAGTAGAGAGCACTTGTTATAAAATAGCTTTGATACCGTGTTACATTTTTCCATCTATTACCCCACCAGGCCACCACCATAGAACAAAAAAGAAAAAAAAAACACGGTTTATAACAAATAAGCAATCCTGGCTTTTTCTGCCCAAAACTCCAGATATTTAAGACTAAAAAAAAAGACAAACTTGAGGGGACAAATAAATATATACACAGGTAAACTACAACGTTTGGTGAAGCCATTTGCTTTGTGTTGACTATTGAGTATAGCATCACACTTTGTTGACATCTAATCGGACCAAGCTGGAGACACTGAACATGTAAAAAGGTTCAAGTAATGAGCAACACTGACATATTATCAACACAAATTATGAGACTGACAGAAAGGAGTCCACAAATGATCAACAGATGTTACCAATTGCACCACAAACACTTGCACTTTCACCCGATATCCATATACAGATGACAGATCACATAAATCAGATCTGAATTTTGTACTTAACTGTAGAGTTTCCGGTATCTATTTTGGTCAGGGAGAGGTGGCAAAATGGGCGGGGCGGGCGGGCATGGGCGGGGCTAAATGGGTGACAGGCTAAACGGGCGGCGGGCTAAAAGAGCACGGGCCAAACGGGTGTGGCTAAACAAATGCGGGCTAAAACGGACTAAAAACATATAAAAACGTAAAAATAAAAGAATATTAATACTTGTTTAAAAGTCGAAAAAAAACATTAAATATAAAAGATTCGTGACCAATTTGATGTTTTACATACGCCCATTGAGCCCACTAGTGTATTAGATGAGCCCATCAATAATAAGGCTTAAAATTGACCCATACTTTTTAGAAAAGGGTTAAAAAGAGCTCATATTTAGCAAAATGCACAAGATTTGTCACCTCGTGGTTTGGAGTAACAGAATTTCGAGCATATATGCCCCAAAACAGAGCAACAGATATGACAAAAAAAAAAGTTTGGTTATCTATAACATTTCCATGCTTACTCCATCTTGATGGCCCTTAAAGATTACTATCTAATAGCCTACATCGAAGAGATGAAATTAGATCCAAGATAGAATTCTGCTGCTGCTTTTCAAACCAGATTCAGTCTGAGTCTTCTTGGCTGGATAGATGGAAGACTGCATAATTAGTCAATTATTTCTCACGTGCACAATACATTATCGTCTAAACATTACAAGGCGTCTTGAAAATAATTTGTGTAAGACTATAAGCGCAGATGATGATGGAAAGCCCCTGTACAGAGATGCTAAAAGCTCAGAATAATATTGGAAATACGGCTAAGGCCATTTTTTTTTGGCAAGTAGTAACAATTACTATTTGACTAATTTGACTTCAATGTCAAATCTATTACTTTTCAAGTAAATAATTGTTCTCTTTTGCAGCTTTTGCAACATTGACTGCATACTATTGTTGCGGTATATCATAATTGAGGATATAATTGTTCTGTTTTGCTACATTAACCTATTTGACCAAATTAGTCAAAGTGCTTGCCAATTACAGTGCTACGTTAACGAATTTGAAGAGTAAATCTCTAGTTGGTAGTTTACCAAGAAGAAATGGTTAAGTAATGTTGATGCATCATTATTAAACATTTCGGGTAACATTATGACGGATAAATAAAAAAACATATAATTAAGTTTGATACCTTAAATAAAAGGAAAAAAAGTCGGGTTAGGATACCTTTCGTGAGATTTGTCCATTTTTAAGGATAAATGGAGGGGTTTACCTTAAACCGGGTGAAATCAATGTTGTACGTAGTTAACTTTAAATTTCATATTCCGATGTATTAAACTAGTTTTAATATTTGTGCACGTATAACTATTAGACATAAATAATTACTAGCAGGGTATCCGCGCGATGCGCTGGTGGGTATTTTGTGTTTAATAAAAGAAATGTAAAAAATAAATAATCCGGTTCGGGCCTAGTTCGCTCATTTGCATAGGTTTCAGCCGGTTTCACCAGTTTTTGATTCAACCCGTTTCACCAGTTCAGGCGTAGTTTCACCAGTTTAGAGCAAGCAATAATTTTAAACCGTCAACCACATCTACTGATTAGTGGTTTACGTATATATGTGTTTGTAGTTTTTGCATCATGTCCATATGTTTGTGGATGTCATTTTGAGATGGTTTAGGTAGTTCAGGGTATGCTTATTTGTGCTAGTACGAGAGAGGAAGTACATAAATAAACAAAATCTCATAACTTATGAGTATTACCTGTGCAGATTCCGCAGTTGCCACCGTTGGAACCAATGAAGCAAATGATTGACCCATATCTTCAAATCCTCTTCAGTGGGCTTATGTAACAAATCGACAAAATATTGCTGGAAGACTAATATTTACCCACCGGACTTGGAAGATAAACCAAGCATGCATTATGCATCGATTAAATGACAAATGTTACAGCAATTACTTGTCCTTCCATACTTTTATTCTTGTTTGATTGCAATAATTTGGCCAGCTCGCCTAACTAATTGAATAAACGGGCCTAGGGATGAGCACGGTACCGGTACCGTATCGAACCGGTACCGAATTGGTGATACCGAATTTTTCCCGAACATAAATTAATAGTACCGGTACCGTACCGAACGGGATTCGGATATCGGTACCGGTACCGGTATCGGTACCGGTACCGGGAAATCGGGATTTTCTCGTTTTTTTCAGGAATTTCCCGATTTGGTACAGGTACCGTACCGAATTAGTGGTACCGAATTTTTTTTCACCTTATTTTGTGGTACCGGTACCGTACCGAACGGGATTTGGGTACCGGGAATCGGTACGGTTCCGGTACGGTTCCGGTACGGTTCCGGTTCGGTTTCGGGATTCGGGTCCAAATGCTCATCCCTAAACGGGTCATATTTGGTTTCCAAACAAAAAATGGAAAAACCCTAACCCGTATAACAATTTATTTTTTTTGCTTAGCTTAGATAATCAATTTTTTTGTTTTGATAGTGCACACCCTTCTACGAATTCCTAGATTCACCACTAGTATGAGTTATCACCCAATTCAAACACGGATTGTTCATTCAATCGTGTCAAAAGTCTTAACCCTAACCCGAACACATAACCTTAAACATGTGTGGTTTTGTACCAGCAAGACTACGCCCAAGAGGCATAAATGATAACCAGGGGCGGAGCCAGAATTTTCAACGGGGTGTTGCACAAATATTTTTTTAGACTAATTGAATTTATACGGTAAGAAATTAAGGTAGCACAAAAAATTTTAGGGGTTGCACAAACCATAAAAACAACATTTTTAAAGATTTTTTACACTTCGTGACATTAAAAAGGGTGTAGCCCGTGCCACACCCGGCACCTATGTAGCTCCGCCCCTGAAACCACTACCAGATAAGTCCATAATGCATTTAATCATCCATTTACTAAGTAGCTACACTCTGACATTGACAAATATATCCCTGTTGCTAGAATTGGAGTATAATCCAACACGCTTTTGTATCTCATTGTATAATCACATCAGCAACAAAAGCCTATTTTCATGCAAAACTATGAACCAATGATCTCGTGACAAACCAATCTTTGGAGACTAACGCTTCGCCGCAGAGTTGCGTCATCGTGCATGATTCGTTTTTGCTTGTTCGTCTAGTTGTTAACGTGTAGAGTATTCATATTTTGCTTATAGAGACTGTCATTCAAAAGGTTGTACTGTATTTATATATATAAGAAAGCATTGTGGAATTTAAGTTTTCTGAACCATGTTATGTATGGTTTCACTTTGCTACCGAACCAGTACACCACAACTTTCATGACATAAAGCAAATTGGAAAAGCATGATACAAAGAACTCCATTTTATGTTTATTTACATTTCTGGCTACAGCTTTGTTTCTTTTCCTTGCATTAGCCTCAGGGGAAACTTAGGACCTTATCTGATTTCTTCATGATGTCCTTTCCAGACCTCAAGAATCTGACACGGATGGCATTAATTTGCAGACCTGTTAATAATACTTTATAATGAGAGAGCTTTAAAATTTTTTATTAAGAATGACGGTACTCCAAGCTGCAAGAAATAATGCAAACCTTAGCTTGTGTCTGATTTACTTCGGGGTCACCGGAAGCTCGTTGATCAACCTCACAACTGCCCACACTCAGAGTAAACTGCTAGCTAATTGTGACCCTGATTTCACATGAGCTGCCACCTTTTTACGACGCGTTGGCACCTGGATCAATAGATCCACCTATGTTCAATGCTGTGGGAAGAAAAAAAAGGAGGCACGCATTAGATACAACAGAGGCCAATTCATAAGGCGTTTAAACACAGGTGAAAGGAGAAAATAATACTCACTGCCAAATTCCCGGTTTCAAACTTGCGATGCTTCCCACCTTTGCCATGCTTACCCACCTCTGAAATACCACCACCGTGGATACCATGTTGGCCAGCACTGATATGTCGTGCCTGCACCAACTGCTACACCTCTAGCTAGCATACCTGCTATACCAGGCACATGTCCTGATGAAACATAAGAATGTTCTTCATTATGAAAGTTACCATGTAGGAAACCTATCTCAAACTAAGTGCACAGATAGTCCCTATTGTTTACACTTTGGATCAGAATTGGTCCCTATCTCAAACGGGAGTTAATTTTGCTCGTTAAGTCTTGTAAGTGGAAGGGTATTTTAGGGCATTCACTTTTTTCCCATGCATTAATTATCATCACACCCAATCTTTACACACACACACAATACACGAACACACACACAATCACACCTACCTTTTCATCAATCCAGTATCAAAACCCTAAAATCAAAAAGAAGAAATGGTTTTCTGCTCATGTGGTCGTGTTGCTACAGTAAAGACTTCTTGGTCAGATCGTCATCCAGGTCGTCGTTTCTATGCTTGCGAATTCCAAGGACCAGCATGTAGGTGGATTGATTGGTTTGATCCACCAATGTGTCCTCGAGTTGTTCAAATCATACCTGGGTTGCTTAGGGCTAGAAATAGGCATGAAGATTCCATCAAAAAACTTAGTAATGAAGTTTGTTTTCTAAAAAAATACTTGTTGATTAGTTGGCTAGGGTTTGGTTTAGTTTTATTTTTCTAGATTTGCCTAAGAAAAATGTAAAGGCTAATCTGATGAACATGTAAAATCTTTTCCAGATTTTGGGGTTATCAATGAAAAATCTTTTCCATCTCTTCTAGAAGTTCTTGTTTTGTCTTGTTCATTTACTAAGTTCTGTTACTAACTCTCTTTTGCAGACTCATTTTCCACTCAGCATTTACTAACTCTGTTTTTACAGATAAGTAGTTGAGGGGTTGAGGGCATTGAATGGTTAAGAGTAAATACCCCACCCCCTTCATCTACTTGCTTATAAAACCCAACGCCACACACATCACTTCTGCATCACCATTTCTATCTTTCTATCATATCTGAAATTCAAAAAATGTCAAAAAAAGAAGTCATTGTGTTGAGTGACACTAGCAGTGAGGCTGTCTATTGTCCAAGTGGTGATGTTGAGTGGAAAGATGATAAGGGTTGTGAAGGATCATCTAGAGCACTTCCTCTTCCTCTCATTGGATCCAGTGAAAGGCCTAGGACTTATGTTACCAAGGCTGTTGCAGAAAGGTTCAAGAATGGGACAATGACACTTAAAGGCCTAAAATTCTATGGCTATGTGGATGAGGCTGAGTATCATGCTGATAAGGATTACTGGGATACATGGGATGAGGATTTTGGTAGCCATTTTGTTGATTCTGATGATGATGAAAGCTCTGAGTCACTAGAGTTTTATGAGGACACTTTGAAAGGCAAAGAAGTCATCCAGAAAAAGCAAGGCCCTGATGTCACCTATGTTGCCACCAAAATCATCAAAAGCCCAACTCCTATCTACAATGTTGTGCTTGGACTTCCCAACAAGGCCACTTGGGAGCAGATTGTCACTAAGATGGGAAAGAGAGGGGCTGCTGGTAACCAAGGGAAGGGGAAGGGGAAGGCTGTTGTTTGAAGCTTGTGGTGTTGATGGTTGGTTGTTGTCTTCATGGTTGTTAGCTTTTTCATGTATTGTGTTAGTTTCATCTGCTTTCTACTTATGTAATCCTTGAACATCAAATTGACCACAGATGATGGTGTGGTCAATTAATTTTGGCTAATGGAATGGAGTTCAAGTTTAGTATGTTATTTTTTTACATTGTTCAGATGAAGCATACATGAAACACAATAAGTTAACAAAAGCACTAAATCATTGAAGCATACATGAAACACAAGAAGTTAACAAAAGCACTAAATCATTGAAACATTAATGAAACTTGTTCAGATTACAAACATAGATCAGATGATACTTGTTCAGATTACATACATGATACTTGTTCAGATTACAAACATTGCTTAAAAAACATGGCATTAGTTCTTCTTGGAGTTTGGAGCCTGTTTCTTCCTTGCAGGTGCACTTGACCCTGCTGCATCAGATTTTCTTTTCTTCTTTGTTGTTGCAGGTGCACTTGATCCTGCTGCATCAGATGGTGTTTTCTTCTTTGCTCTTGTAGGTGCACTTGATCCTGTTGCAGCAGATGCATTTGATCTTGAGCCTATTGCAGGTGCACTTGATCCTGCTGCACTTGATCCTCTAGCAGTATTTGGGTCCTGTTGCCCTTTGCAAGACCTTTTGTTGTGCCCTTTATTTCCACAAGATACACATGTCACTGTCTTATAGGCCCCTGACAACCTTCCATCCTTCACCATTTGAGCCTTCTCATCCCTTGTTTTTCTCCTATTTTTCCTTGGCCTACCAACTGGAGTATTATGCTTTGGTGGGGTGAGTGTTGTAGTTATTTGACTTTTCTGCCACATGACCTTACCATTCAAACAACCTAGAGTGTAACTGTATGTTTTTTCCCAAGTAGCTAACCAATAACACTTATCCACCCATTCTTTTTAGATATTAACATGATGTCCATTAAGTGACATGTTGAAGCTGGCTGCTATAGCATGTGCACAAGGGATTCCTGTTAACTCCCACTTCCTACAACTACATACCTTTTTAACTACATTAACAACACACTGAGTACCATACATGCTCTTAACCTCATACTCCTCACCACCATTATACCCAACTGTGTACCTATTTGCCCTTTCAATGGCTACACTCAATAACTTAGTAGCAGCAGGGGTAAGTGGCCCATCAGACTTCTTAATCACAACAATAACATTAACCATTCTTCTCATTAAGTACTCCCTAATGTATTCTAAGGCTGTGATTATTGGTGCATCCCTAGCATCTAAAATCTTACCATTGAAGCACTCACATAAATTGTTCAACAAGATGTCTGATTTTGCTCTACCTGTTATCATTATAATGGGGAGTAATTAGTGTCTGTTTAACTACAAATTAAGCTGAAAGAATATTAAACAACATGGCTTTTAACCTGAGAAATGTGATCTAGCCCAACTGTGAGCTGGTATGCTCAGCACAAGGAAAAACATTTGCAATAGCAATGGATAAACCCTGTAGAAAAAAGATAAAGTATTGGTGAGTTAAAATCTTAGGGACCACAAGATTGAATAAAAAAGTCAAATGTAGTAAAATGACAAAATACCTTTTGTCTATCACTGATAAAGGTGAAATTTGATTCCTTTATCAACCCAAGATCATCACCTAGGCATTCTAAAAACCATGTCCAAGAACATGTTGTTTCTTTCTCAACAATGGCATATGCAAGTGGATAAATGCCATTGTTTGCATCTAACCCAATAGCAGTGAGTAGTTGGCCTGGATATGGTCCCTTCATAAATGCACCATCTAGTCCCAACAACTCTCTACCACAAGATCTGAAACCTTTCTTTAAGGGGCCTAGACAAACATAGATCCTCTTGAAAATTCTTGTGTTATCATCAGTAGTTGCATCTCTTTCAACTTCAATCCTTACTGTTGTATCTGGATTAGCCCTTCTTAATTCTAGACAGTAATCCCTCAGCATGGTATACTGGTGCTTATAATCACCTTTGACTTGATTTACAGCTGCTGTTTTAGCTCTACCTGCTTTTTGAATAGACACACCTAACTCATACTTCTTTTGTAGTTCATCTTGAAGAGCTCTTAAGGGTATGTTTGGGTTTTTTTCAACTTGGTCAATGATGCCTTTGCTCAAGAACTTGGAAGTACAAGCACTTACTATCCTTGTCTGCAAGCAAGTATGGACATTATTATATGTCCTGACCTCCCATGACTCTGTGTTTTTAACTTTGGTAACCTGCAAAGCCCATGGACATTCATCTGGTGCAAGTGGTTTGGGCCTTCCTCTACCACCTACTTTCTTATTAGGCCCAATATATGTTTGACCTTTACCACTTGCACCAACATCTGTTTTACCTTTACCTACTTTCTTATTAGGCCCAACATCTGTTTGACCTTTACCACTTGCACCAACATCTTCAGTGTTACTAGCCCCTTCACCCTCTAGTAAAAAGACAAGATTTTTTCCAACACACTTTGCTCTAATTCTCTGTTTATCATTCTTTGCCAACCACAAATTCCTTCTAGTTTCAATAGAGTGAAGTTTAACCCTTTCTTTTACAACATTTGCACTTGAGAAACATTGGCCAACATAGAATAAATGTTTGAAGACAGTGTCATTTTCACTCTCATTTGCTTTTTTGACCTCTCTAAGCTTCTTTCTCCTAATATGCTCAATCCCTTCACACTCTGAATCTGTTCCACTATCAAACTGGTCATTATCAATTACATTTACCTCACTGGGATCTAATTCATTAACAACTTGTACCTCCTTATCATGCCTAACCCACTCTACATCTGCATCTATGATAAAGTGATAATCATCCATGTCTACATTTACCTCTTCTAAAAATGTGTCTTCATCTACAAAGTAATCCTCATCATCCTCTGAATCACTATAATCATTCTCTGTACTACTGCCCTCCTCATCTCCAACCATTGTTTGCCCCTCAAACAATGTTTCTGTTGGTTCATTGTTGACAACCACCCTATCACTTTCTGCTTCATTCACCACCCTATCAATCTATGGTTCATTCACCACCCTATCACTTTCTGCTTCATTCACCACCCTATCAATATGTGGTTCATTCACCACCCTATCACTTTCTGGTTCATTCACAGCTATATCATCAAATGGATCAAACTCATACTCCATGTTCAACAACTCTTCATATATGGTTTCCACAGTCTCATGGTGTGTAGGCAAAGACTCATTGTTGGAGAGTGTGGGAGTTGAGGTAACATGCTGTTGAGGTGATGGTGTAGGAGTTGAGCTAGAAGGCTGATGAGGTGAGGGTGTAGGAATTGAACTAGAAGGCTGTTTGGTGGAGGGTGTATGTGTTGAAGTAGAAGAGTGTTGGTTGGGGTATGTTAAATACAACACATTCCTAGGGATAAACAAGGGTTTATCTTCTCAATGACAACACTACTAGAAGGAGGGGGCAAGCATAGGTGTCTACCACAGACTCTAAGTGTTCACAGTAGACCATAATTAGTTTGTTGTTGGGGATATACTTAGCTAACCCAATCACATCTTGATCATTACCTAAAGCTCTCAATCCTACATCAAGGTCAGTCCCAGGAATCATATAATGATAGTATATAGGTTCCTGTTTAACATATCCTAATTCCCACAATACAGCATTCAACTCATGAACTGAAAACCTATCTATTCAACCCATTCGACATAACTAACTAACGCATTTACATATCTCCTTCTATTCTTAACACAAATGATCTTACCTGCATGATGGATTTTTAGGGAAAAAAGAGCAGTGTCCTTTTCTACAAAATGCAATTAAAAAAAACCTTTAAATATGCTTAATTACATCAATTACATTCTTAATTAATTAATGAAAAAAATTAGGGCAAATAGATCAATAGGTATTACCGTATTCAATAGGCATCTTATAAGGTCCAAACCCCTCTTTAATCTTCCAACCAGAACCATCCATTTTGGGGGATATAAGAAAAAACAGTGATTGAATTGGGGGTTTTTGTTTCCAGGTTTAATGAAGGGAGGGAGGGAGGGAGTGTTTTAATTTTCAGTCGTGATCGAATGTGAAGTAATGGAGCAAGTGTTTGTAATTAATGCATGGGAAAAAAGTGAATGCCCCAAAATACCCTTCCACTTACAAGACTTAACGAGCAAAATTAACTCTCGTTTGAGATAGGGACCAATTCTGATCCAAAGTGTAAACGATATGGACTATCTGTGCACTTAGTTTGAGATAGGGACTGAACATGATATTTGGGGTAAACGATAGGGACCAAACGTGAAATTTTTTCTTAAAATAATATAGACTCACCATTACAACATAATTACTCTAATTCTAAGTGAAGGTTGTGCCCAAGAGAGGTTCGCTAAAACAACTCTTTTCAGGAGTATGCCGATTTAACCGTAACTAATTGAGCTATAAATGATTGTCAGGCTTAAATGCAACAACAAAGTATAAACATGGTGTATAGTGTAAAAAAAATCTTCAAACAAAATACTACAATAATATGTAAAAGATTATGTTACATTTTAGTGGTTATTTTTACTTGCTATGAAACTAATGACCATAACCCGCAGCGCCATCGCCTTCTATTTTACTAACCTAAAACATAAGGCCAGGTCTAAACCAACATCGTGGTCGCATCGTTTATTCCCTCTGAAAGATTCTTAAACAACGGGTTAATTGCACGCTTTTGGACTGTCACTTTGCACTTTTGTTTTTTTAACCTTAGAGCAATGGATCACCTCACGCTTTTGAAAATCTAGACCCAGAACATATTCATGACAAACACACACGCACATACAATAAGAGGGTGTGAGAGATGGTACCTTTTCAAACTGAATTGGGTTCATCTTGAAACCTGCTGGAAGCTTCTAGTGCAAAATTCTAAGTTGAGCTCAGAGCCTCAGATGGAAGATTTCTGGTGCCACAGGTTACGAAGGATCCAGCTAGGTGCGATGCTGTTTCTGTACGTCATGGTGAAATTAGGACAATGCAGATGAATTTTTACACATATCAGTTAGCAATGTTTTTGTTACTATTATAACCATATCATATATGAGTATGTTGAGTGTTCTATTGTAGTTTTTGAATAGCAGCGGTCTAAAGTACAACTCTTGATATACCACCTGTTGGATTTGCCCGCATCATGGGGTGTTTGGGATTGCTCATTACAAAACTACTTACCGGGCAAAACTACATATATTGGGTAAGAAATTGATAAGAACTGAAAGAATTGTATTTGTTGGTTTATGTCTATTTATCTAATATACAAAAACGCTCATTGTTACTCATAGAATATGAGGGTAAAGTAAAGATTGATATTATATTTTTTGTATTTTACTTCTTCAGTTAAAAGTTGTCACTGAATCTATGGACATATTTCATATTTTAAACATGAAAATGTATGTATTCGAGATATCAACCGAAAAGTAGTCATACGAGATGCGTATTCTGAGTTGACTAAAAAGATTTATTTGAACCCAATTATTCACATCCACATTTTTCTCCCAAATTCTTCATCAATACATTATCGTAGTATGTTTTTTTAAATGATTAAGGTGTGCAAAAGAAAACAGTACCAGTATTAAAATGAGTCTCTAACCTTGTATTATGAAGATAATCTAAACCACGGGATGCGTGAAGAAATCAAAAGCCATAAGCTCGATGGAGACTATTCTGAGCCCCAAAGAAATGTCACTTAATAATAAATGATAGTAAGGGGGTGTTTGTTTTGTCTTATGATAGAAAGCTAGTGGCTCGACCTCCAGCGAAAAGCTTGTGGCTCGACCTCAACAGTTACGTTTTGGGGCTGCACATACACGCCTTGAGCGTTGTTGTCATCGACAGAATCACTGTGTCTGAGTAGCGAAAAACAAAACTCTGATGGGTACCATTCTTCCGTGATCTGATGACACTTTGAGGATACATTTCTTCTTCGATATGATCATGAAGAATTTCTGAAATTACCCCTCCATCGACACCAATGTTCACATGAGGCATATCTGCACATTAATAAAACTGAATTAATGAATAACAAAATATGAATAACTTCTCAAAAAAACAGGTCCATCCCCTTTAAAAAACCTTTTTTTATTGCTTATTTTAAAACTTTACAGCCAATAAGCCAAACTAATATCCTAATGAACCAAATTTCAGAGATATTGAAAACTTTTTAATCAAAAAACAAACAATTTTTGACATTACTTCTTGACTCTATAGTTTTATTAAAAGACATCCATTAAGCGGATATTATGCCATAATAGCAGATAGAGTATTTTAAAACTAAATAAACTTATTTCAAAACATTACAGCCTATTATCAAAAAACAGTGAAAAAGAAATATACCTCCTAACTTGTTCAAGCATTATAAAACTGGACAGATCAATGCAACATGAATTTAAAACAAAATCCTCATTAAACCAGACCAAGTTTAGTAAAAACACACAGAGGTAACTTTACTGACTGAACTCAAGCTGTGTTTTTATCAATTTCACTAGCTTTTTTGCTACAAATGCATCAGCCTTTGAGTTCTTGTAGGTCTTCATCCAGGAAAACACACACAGCTACAATGGTTTCTTCCAACATTCTTCTATGAGCATGGTTCATCTTCTCCTTAATCTCATTAACCCTAAAAATTTTCATATTTTTTTATATAAAATATTATTTTATCAATTTGGAGGTTTAGAACTAAGTTTGATTTTATAGGTTATTATTTGCCTTAGTTAATAGATTAGACGCGTTTTAGGATTTCGATATTTGTTTTATGCTTATATTTTGTAATCCTAGCTTGCCTAAAATGTTTCCCATAGATTTTTAGGTTTCCCCTTGTCTAATTTATCATCCCCTTAGATAATAAATAATAATAAAAAAAACACAAGAAACAAAATCAAGAACCGATCATTCAAGCATCAAATACCAAAATCCGTGCGCTGATTCAATTCACGATTTCGCGAGGAAACGACTTGGGACGATTCGATTATCACTTTTTCCTAATCGTGATCTTCTTATCAATACTTCCCGATCACATATATTTGTGATTTCACATTTCACTTCTTTTCCTAAAGAGTGATCCGTCTAATTACTATATATATATATATTTTGCTATACTATATCGAACATATCAAATTTTTGCACTTTCTTCATCTTGTAGGCGCAAACCTCAAAGATCTGTATGCGCTCAATATCCACAGATTCTCCTTAATCTCATTATGCACTTTCTTCATCTTGTAGGCGCAAAATTCCAAAGCACTCTTGGCCTCAAAGATCTGTATGCGTTCAATATCCACAGATTTGTATTGCTCAGCATTTTGAAGGATCTTTTTCATTTCCTCAGCAGACATCGAATACTTACTCCTCGAATAGCACTTCAAACGCTCCTTCCTCTTTGAAGCCTGGTCTTCTTCACAACTATTCAGATTCCCAAACTCGTCAACATCAAAAGTGACTTGGAGACAAGGGGTGCTTGGAGGGCAGGATCAATTTCAGATAATTCGTATTTACCTAATGACTTGTTGCCAAGTGTGCAAAGTCTTTCACCTTGCGCCAGCAACTTCCACACCTAATGACAACGCAAGTACATTCACTAATATTAATAAATAGCAGCAAATAAGTATGAACTGAGAATCTCTAAACAACAAATGATTATGGCAACAACAACCAACTGCTAATTCATGAACAAACAAACATAGACATGATAGATCCATACATTAATAACATAAACATAGACATGACAGACATAAATCATTAATAACAGTTTTGAAATTTATTTTTAAAAATATCAGAAACAATAATTTTGTAAATACACATAAAGTGTCACGCGCTTTGACGCGCCGGGACACCCATGATTCAATAAATTTAACGAAAACGTGTTATAATATATTGTCAAAATCATAAGGTCGTTACGGATTGAATAGTTTTATATTAAAAATATTGAAAACTCTGAAGATACTTTGAGAGAATTAAACATACATACCCAAGAAAGCTATTATGAAAGTAAGCTAAATCAAAGTATAGAAAAAGCTGGATCAGCTGAAAGAAATCAAAAGCCATGATCGTGTGGTGGATGTGGTGGTGATGAGCGACGGGAAGTGACGGCTGTAGTGGCTAGTGGTCGAGGGATGACTAGATCGAGTGGATCGGGTGCTTTAAGTGACGGAGGTATTGGTGGCTGGCTGCCGGAAAATGTGACGGCACAGGAAAGTTGAGAGATAGTGTGTGTTAGGGTTGTATACTTTTTGAGGGTGAAACCCTAGTAGAATATATATATATATATATGTATCTTTTTAAAAGTTGCAAAATAAAAATGACAAGTGTATAATTTTGCGGGGATTATAAAGTAAATTAAATTAAAATGTCTCTTTTTTGTATTTTTGTTTAAACGTTTCAATTATCGGGGTTTGGGTCTTGTTCAGGTTTCAAAAAATTTGATTTGGTTTTAAAAATTCGCATCATCGACTAGAAATTTATAATTAATCACGCTTATTTAAAAGTGTTGATTATTTGTAAATTATCATGGACATGCATTGATTTTTTTTTTAAGAAAATTGAAAATTCGTACTTTTTTACTTACTAAATAAAGTAATTTGTTACAACTTTGTGTAGCAAACTTTTGTAACAACCTATTAAATTTTTTTATCTATTTATTATTTTTATAATCTAATTTCATCAAAAAAATTAAAATTTTGTGCTCTTTAATTCAATATCCATTTTGATATATTTTTATTAACTTTTAGTTTAATTTCAATTTTAGTAGGTTTATTTTAATTTGATTTTTCACAACTTTAACATTAATGTAAAATTTCAATGGGTAAGAGAGTAACAATTGTTCGCCTTAACAATCGTCGAGTACCATGCTAGTTTGATTGTATAAAGAAAAGCACCCCAAACAGAACACAACTGGCTACAAAATAGCATTAATCATTTCTTAGGACAGGATAGGAATACAACTAAGCTAATATTTTAACTCACTCAACATACTTAATGCTTATGCGACTATTTTGAGAGACAAAGAGATAGAGATTTATACATACATACCCAATAAAGTTATTATGAAAGTAAGATAAACCCGAGGATAGAAAAAGGTGAATCGGCTAAAAGAAATCAAAAGCCATGAGAATCAGATCGATTGATCGATTCGTTAGCGTGATGAGAAAAGTCTGGATTTTTGTTTTGTTAAACTGAATGAAATGGAAAAAATGGCAATCAAATGTGAGGATCTGGGTTTTTGTTTTGGTAATCAAATGTGAGGTTGGCGTTGCGAATGGTGTGGTCAATGCCAGTCAAATCTTATAGATAGAAGATAAAGAGAGAGAAAGAGAGAGAGTTTATGGAGAGTTGAGAGAGTTTATGAAGAGTTGTATGGTTCCTACCCACTCACATCTTTATATTACTTTTTCACTTTCAACTTTAACTTTTTTAATAATAATTTTTAAATTTCAAATTTTTATTTTCAATTTTTCGGATTACAAATTTTCAATTTTTAAGATTTCAAAATTTTCACTTGTATAATTTTTCAAATTTTAAGTTTTAAACTTTACAAATGTTTAAATTTTTTATATTTTGAGAATGTTTTTGAGAAGGTTTTCTACTTTTATATAGATATTTGGTTGGTTTTGAGGTTTTCTAAGTTATAATGTAGAAATGTTAAATCAACAAACAAACCACAAATAAATATCCATAAAGATGATGTGGAATGTTTTGATGGATGACTTTTTGAATCATCTTTTTATCTTCCTTTTGATTAACCCAATCAAAACATATCGCATCATCTTTGTGAATATTTGATTGTGGATGAGACATTTCTCAATTTTAAGTTCACTTTTTCAAGTTCTAAATTTTCTAACATTTTGCCTATGTCTTCTAGTTCTACCAAAATATTTGACCGGTCCATGTTTTCTAGTTATAATGTTTTCATGGTTTGAAACACAACTTTAGAAGTTATAATGTTTTCATAGTCCGAAACTCCACCTTAAAGCATGCTGAGTTACATCTTGCATTTAACATGAGGCCGTTTAACATGAATCAACCTAAAAATGTAGATACAAGATAAGACTATTGTAACACCCCATTTGGTAAATGGAATATCACAGTATATGTAAAACCCGCATGCTTTTACCATGAATAGTACCCTTTTAGATCGTACTTACCATGAATAGTACCCTTTTAGATCGTATGTACAAGATTTAAACTTTCCTTTTATAGCATGTTTACGTTCACGTATAAGAATTTTAAGTATTACGTACGTGTTAGAGCACGATAAGTATTTATTACATATGAACACACGATAATTATTCAAATAATAATTATAATCACGAACATGCGATCATGAAATCCTGAACGTAATTTAATCACGAGAGAATATTATTTACGTATATATATTTATTACGAACACGAATAAATATATTAAGTCGCGATCAATAATTAATTAGAACACATAAAACACAAACACGATTAAAGATGAACACACTATAATAATTAGACTCGGAAAAGGTACGGGTTACCCCAAGTGGGGCCCCCTAACCGCGGCTACACCAAGGAGTGTTTCGGGTTGATTTTTGATCTTGGAATTTTGCAAGGATTCGTGTGTGTTCATCTTCATTTGTTTCACGTAATCGGTATAACCTTTTTAACCTTTTTCGTTTATGTTTTGATTTAATGAATAACATAAAATCATGATGTTTTTAAAAACTAATTAAAAAAATTATTAAAACATGTTAATTATCATGGGTAAATCAAACAAGGGTTTTAGGGGTGTTTTGTGTTGACCGATGCCTAACCGAGCCCAAGGGGGTCTCGGCTTGGCTTATTAACCACCACCGAGACCATATGGTCTCGGTATGGCGATGGTGGTCCCACGGCAGCATCCAAAACAAGGGAACCCCGACCTTGGTTCGGGGTATGATGTTAATTACGCGTCCGGTTCATGGTTTCTAGTCACGGGTCCGGTTCATAGATTATTTTAAGGTTTATGATTTTAATAGTTATGTGTTAAAAATTTAAATTAATAAGACATGACATGATTAATTTAATTAACATGACTTAGGTTATAAATTTAATTATTAGATCATGAATTTTAACCTAAGTATTTATATTTAACTAGACTTTATAATTAATTAATTATTAAAAACCATGACTATAATCAATTAATTAACATGACTTAGGTTATATTATTAATAATTAATTATACATATTTTAACCTAAGTATTTTAACTTTATTTAATTAAAAAGATGATATATTTAATTAAATACTTTTAACCTATAGTTTATTTAATTTACATGTAATAATTAATAAACTATACTTTATAACTACATGACTTAGAAAAATAATCAGAAAACACTTAAGCTTATATAATTAGCTTATTTAACCAGCTTATATCTATTTATGGAAACTTTCTATTTTTAGAAACTTAATTTATTAAGGCAGCTAATCTATTTATGGAAACTTTTTATTTTTAGAAACTTATCTATTTTAAGCAGTAATTCTATTTTTGGAAACTTTCTATTTTTGAAAACTTTCTATTTTTGGTAAATTCTATTTTTGGAAACTTTCTATTTTAGGAAACCTGCTATTTTTAGAAAGTTACTTATTATTACACAACAAGTATAATAATGCATGAAATACAAGAAATACTTAATCAAAATAGACAGAATATAAGATAAACACAGTATAAAGCTACAAACAGTAAAACATGACATGAACGTATAAAATAAGCTAAGACATGACATAAAACCAGTTACGTATTCAGTAATCAGATACTTATACACGTATGTATTTATGTAGCATTAGTGATACCGAAGTAGGACTCTCTTCCGTTCGTCTTCTTCGTTCACTGGACATAAGGTACGGATTCCCGTCCTTTCAGTATGGACATTCTTTCCTTATTAGGATTCCCCGTATGCAGCCAACTGTTTTCCCATAGTATAAGTTTATATGTTTGATTGCTTATGTTTAATTATAATACCTAAAGCCATATACATGCATGACCAGTTTCACCTAGTTATGGAGGTACCATAACCATAACACTAGAGGCACTAGTGTTATGACTTCCCCACAGCGGAGTGATTGCTCGTGGCGTCCCTTCAGCTTTTGGCCATATTATTATATTTATCATGTGGGGCGTATCGGTGCATTCTAGTTACATGTTTTTCAGCAGATTACTCAGTGTGAATGTGGTGTGTGCCTTGCATCCTTCACAAGGAGTTGATCCCTCCTACCCAAAACCAGTATATTAAATTAGAGGCAGCCCCTCTAATTTGCATGACGAGGTCACCCCTCCAAGTATTCATGCACGGTGAATTTTCATGACCTATATTGGCTAACGGTAAAATATGTTAAACAGTTTTTACAAGATAAACATAAGGCTTTTCAAACTATAAAACTAGTTTTACTAAGATATAACCGGGTTATCCAGGACTTAGTTTTCTTCTGCTGTTTCATGCTTATATGCTTATATTATTCATGCTTTACTTGTACATCCGTGCACTGAGCGTTATGCTCAGCCGTTATTTTCCTTTCCATGTCCCAAAACGGCAGGTACCCAAGGACAGACTCGAGCATTTTGAAGGACATGCATAGGATGGAAGCTGCCATAGACTTCTTCTCCTTTTCCCTTCATATATTTATGCTTGTTTAAGTCTTTCATTCATTTCATTTACTTTATTATGTTTTGGGCTTATGTTTGGGAACCGATGTTTGATTCCGGTTTACCCTATGGTCATGTAATGTTTTAGACATTTATCCTTGTATGCTTTGATGACACGCCATAATTACGCGTGACATTCTATTTATCAAAATGGGGTGTTACAATTATGGTATCAGAGCCCAAGGCTTCGACCTGTAGGCTCTAAAACTTGACCTTTGACTAGTGGGTAGTCACCAGGAGCTTCCTAAGCCAACGTTTGTTATTCCACGTATTGATGTTTTCAGCGCATTGTTGTTTTAACCATGATGTTTTCAGCACCTTGAGGTTTTAACCTTGATGTTTTTCATCGATATTGTTTTAATAATATGGATGGACAACCGTCATTCATATTTAGTTATGTGTCATGGTTTCATGCATGACGTTCTTCGTGAACTGTGACTATGTGGACTGAACCTCAGTAGTTCATAATTAGTCACATAAATTTTTTTTTTCTGATAAGTTTTGACAGATGAGTTTCATTTATTTATGTTTCATGTATCATTGTTGCAGGGATTATGACTAAGTAATGGTTGGTACAGGACTTGCCCTATTTAGTCGCATGTGCTTTATCGAAACTTTTAACTTTGGGACCGACCCATAGGCGTCCCCTCGCCATGTCTTTTGTTTTGGGACCGACCCATAGGCTTCCCCTCACACATATAAAGGTTTTTATAAACCACATCATGCATTCATGCACTGTTTTTCATGCATAAAATTTTTCTCCTGATTTATAAGCATAAAAAATTTTCATGTCCCCTCATAAGTTAATATGTTTTTATGTCAAGTATGTTTTCATACAATCATGGTTAACTTCAGTTTCATGCTGATTATGTTTTACATTCCTTCATGTTGGGTTGTTCCATGTTTCTTCATGATAATTCCATTTTCATGTTGATTACGTCTTACGCCTCTTTTGTTATTTATGCTTTCATGCAAGACATTGTTGGATTTCAATGAATCCTGCTTTCATGATAGTCATGGTTGGTTTTCATTGATCATGCTTTCAAGCAAATCATCTTGAATTTTTTGTAACCACACTTTAACATTTCTTCATGCAACCAGAATGAAGTATATACTGGCAGTGCCAGGTTATCATGATGGTCTTTCTAACCGTTTAACCAATTATTTTTCCTTTAAATCATGTCAAATGATCGACCCCATACCGATCATTTCATGTGCATTCCGTGTGTACTCCATGAACCGTATTCCATGTGTATTTCACGTACCTTAATCCATGTGTATTTCACTTTCCATACTTCACGAGTATTCGCTAGTTGATTATAAATCATCTTAGGCGTATGTTCACTTGCTGATATTCTACAAGACTGCTGATGTTGTTTATAACCTGGAGATGTTACTAAAGGTTGATGCTGCTGATGTTTGGAGACGCTACGAGATGCGGATGCTGTACACAACCTGGAGATCCTACAAGACGAAGACAAAGACGTCAGAGCAAAGCAATTGGACGAGAAGATGCTTCACCATCAGACGATTTTCATCAATCATTGTCCCAAATTCTTAGTTACATGTCACACGTCATTCAGTTATCATTTCAGTCATATAAGTGCAAACCGGTACCAGCCGGCCACTCAGCTGAATAGTTACATGAATCACAGTCATGAGAATGACCGTCATGAGAATGACCGTCATGAGAATGACCGTCATGGAACTGACAGACAGGACGATAGTAACCACTACTACGACAACAACTATCCTAGAAATCGCAACCCATGCTCCAGCCGCGGACGTGATCAAACATACAAATGATCAGTAGTCCAACTGATCCGCCAATTCTGGCATAATAACCTAATATTGTAGTTCTATTTGTTTCACACCTCGCGACACATGTCAAGACATCAGTCAAGACACATGTCTCATGTATGCTTTCAGAAGACACATGTCAAGACATCAGTCAAGACACATGTCTCATGTATACTTTCCGAAGACACATGTCAAGACACCAGTCATGACATATGTCATGCTTATATTTCCAAGACACGAGTCAAGACACATGGCTCACGTCTAATTTGGAACATTTCTAAGAAATTCAGGGTACCCTCCAAGGGTATATCCAGTTTGTTGTGCCATGCATTAATCAGGCCACAAGAATTTCAGTACCATTACCGGCGCATCAGTGAGAACTGTCACGTTGCCCGATGACACTTTTATTTCTTGTACCTATATCTCATAGGTTCATGACCATGAAGGGCGCCATTCGTATTCCCCATGTATACGAAGGTTTTTCCCCCAGCCTAATGATAAGATCCAACCTGCTAACGCATTTCCTCAGACAGATGCGAGGTGAATTTTATCCTAATTATGGACTACGAACAGCACACCATGCTACGATTCATGATTATGTACAGTAATGTTCAGGCTCTTGAATACATTCAGCTTGATTTTCCATCAGGAAAATCTGTACAAATTATCTATGCTTACAAGCATGTGCCTTGTTAGCCATGGTTGCTAAAATTTCCTAGCTGTCAGTAAGACACGACCACTTAAGTCTTTTTTTTTTCGCATAGCCAGTTGATTATTCCAAAATCTTCCCATACATTCCAGAAGAACCTACAAGGAGAAGGACGGTACCATGAGATTATGTGTCGACTACCGTCGATTTAAACAAATCACCATTCATAACCGTTATTCTCCTCCACGTATTGACGACATGTCCAATCAACAGTATGGTGTTAAGCATTTTTTCAAGATCGGATTCATGATCATGCTGCCAATAATGACGAGTGAAAGAGCAGGACATGTCCATGACTGCTATTCGTACACGACTCGGTCATGCTAGATTTATGATTTTGAATTAATCTCATCAATGCTCCAACAGCATTATAAGAATGAGTTTCCATGAACTCATAAGCAAATTCATCAATGTTTTTATTGAGGATAACCTGATTTCCTCTAAGCCTAGAGAAGAACAGGAAGGCCATATCTGCACTATGTTGCAAATTCTATGACAAGCGAAATTTCACCCTGGAAATTTCCAATATCAATTCTGGTTGATTACAGTGACACGCTGAATCACATGGATTCGCATGGTTAATCTTACCATGACTCAGCTTATGCGCAAAGACTAGAACCCTACACTACATTAGGTGCCCAGAAAATCCTACGCTAAGAGAAGTCTAAATTCGGAGACTCATAGTTCCGCAAATTTCTATGTATCAAGTTTCTACGAAGCAAGATATAGTTATGTTCATATCTAGGTACCTGACATACCAACAGGTTAAGATAGGACACCAACAGGCTGGGATGTTTTCATCATCTGAAATTGTGAACTGAAATGGGACAAGATCTCCACGGATTTTGGTTACCAGATTAACGCAAACTCAGAAGAAGCATGATGATATCTGGGTTATTGAAAATAGTTTGATCAAGTCTGCAGAATCCTTACATCCGCAAGGATTTCAGAACCAACAGATTGATCGGACATGTTCCAGCCAAGGCTCATCCGATCACTTGGCAATCCCTCAGTTATCGGGTCAGACAAAGATTCGCAATTGTGCTCCTTATTTACTTCATGTCTTAGTTCTAATTCCATGACTTGCTTTTACGCTCGCGTTCATGACACCATTCACGTTCATGATGGTATCTTGGCTTACGATTTTACGTTCATTTTTTTTCTCATTCTGGGAAGTTTTGCAAGAACTTGAGAGACCAGACCCAAGTTTAGTATAACTCTCTATCCTTAGATAGACGTTTCACGTCATATTACACGTCTCGCCTTGTAGCGTTTGGCGTTACCGCCATTATATTCCATGTTCATGATATGTTTCACATGTCATGTTCATTCCACGTTCCTCATATCATGATCAAGATATGTTACACGTATCAGGGATCACGATATGGTTGCTCAAATTACACTCACCATATCTCCACGCATCACGTTCAAAAATTTTCACGTACTACGTTTCTTTATGTCTCGTGCATCGTTGCTAATTATCAATTAAGTTAGAGTGTTTTGCACTGTAACGTTTCAATTGCCCTTACACGTTAATTCTTATTCCCTCGATCCAATTTAGGGGATCTACCTTACGTTGATAACCAAGAACTTCTTCGTATTTCAAGTCAAGGTCAGGAGGACCAAGATTTATCATTCGTGTCAAGATCTTCTAAAGGAACCGTTCCAAGAGGGAGGCCGCTTGGAAACAGACAAGTTCATCCGGAGTTCTTATCTGTTTTTCTCTTATCAATTACATATGTCCTTTCAGTCACGTCACGTTCTATGTCCTTTCAAGACATGTCACGTTCCACATTCCTTCTACCATATCACCTGCACGTTCATTTATCTTACATACCCTATCAGTTTGATTCGGGTATGTTTCTCTTTCAGTTTACGTTATCTATAATTCGGGGACAAATTATTCTTTTTAGGGGGGAAGAGTTGTAAAACCCGCATGCTTTTACCATGGATAGTACCCTTTTAGATCGTACGTACAAGATTAAAACTTTCCTTTTATAGCATGTTTACGTTCACGTATAAGAATTTTAAGTATTACGTACGTGTTAGAACACGATAAGTATTTATTACGTATGAACACACGATAATTATTCAAATAATAATTATAATCACGAACATGCGATCATGAAATCATGAACGTAATTTAATCACGAGAGAATATTATTTACGTATATATATTTATTATGAACACGAATAAATATATTAAGTCACGATCAATAATTAATTAGAACACATAAAACACGAACACGATAAAACACGAACACACTATAATAATTAGACTCGGAAAAGGTACGGGTTACCCCAAGTGGGGCCCCCTAACCACAGCTACACCAAGGAGAATGGGCCAAGCCCATTTTAATTTTTACTAAAACAAGGGAATTAGGAAAAACATGTTTTATTATTTACAAAACAAGAAAAATAACAAAACCCTAAATCTTTTCTTCTTCCTTCTCTCCATTGGCCCCCGGATTCACAACACCACAAGGGTGTTTCGGGTTGATTTTTGATCTTGGAATTTTGCAAGGATTCGTGTGTGTTCATCTTCATTTTTTTCACGTAATCGGTATAACCTTTTTAACCTTTTTCTTTTATGTTTTGATTTAATGAATCACATAAAATCATGATGTTATTAAAAACTAATTAAAAACAATTATTAAAACATGTTAATGATCATGGGTAAATCAAACAAGGGTTTTAGGGGTGTTTTGTGTTGGCCGACGCCTAACCGAGCCCAAGGGGGGGGGGGGGTCTCGGCTTGGCTTATTAACCACCACCGAGACCATATGGTCTCGGTATGGTGATGGTGGTCCCACGGCAACAGCCAAAACAAGGGAACCCCGACCTTGGTTCGGGGTATGATGTTGATTACGGGTCCGGTTCATGGTTTCTAGTCACGGGTCCGGTTCATAGATTATTTTAAGGTTTATGATTTTAATAGTTATGTGTTAAAAAATTAAATTAATAAGACATGACATGATTAATTTAATTAACATGAATTAGGTTATAAATTTAATTATTAGATCATGAATTTTAACCTAAGTATTTATATTTAACTAGACTTTATAATTAATTAATTATTAAAAACCATGACTATAATTAATTAATTAACATGACTTAGGTTATATTATTAACAATTAATAATACATATTTTAACCTAAGTATTTTAACTTTATTTAATTAAAAACATGATATATTTAATTAAATACTTTTAACCTATAGTTTATTTAATTTACATGTAATAATTAATAAACTATACTGTGTAACTACATGACTTAGAAAAATAATCAGAAAACACTTAAGCTTATATAATTAGCTTATTTAACCAGCTTGTATCTATTTATGGAAACTTTCTATTTTTAGAAACTTATTTAATTAAGGCAGCTAATCTATTTATGGAAACTTTCTATTTTTAGAAACTTATCTATTTTAAGCAGTAATTCTATTTTTGGAAACTTTCTATTTTTGGAAACTTCCTATTTTTGGAAACTTTCTATTTTTGGTAACTTTCTATTTTTGGAAACTTTCTATTTTAGGAAACCTGCTATTTTTAGAAAGTTACTTATTATTACACAACAAGTATAATAATGCATGAAATACAAGAAATAGTTAATCAGAATAGACAGAATATAAGATAAACACTGTATAAAGCTTAAAATAGTAAAACATGACATGAACGTATAAAATAAGCTAAGACATGACATAAAACCAGTTACGTATTCAGTAATCAGATACTTATTGTTGGGCCAATGAAAGTTTTAACTATGGCCCAGTCTAGATTTGTTTAAATTAGACTAAGTGTTTACTGATCGCTGAGAGGACCAGCGACAGAGACTAGACCAGTGGAAGGTAAAGCCTCAGCTGGCACACCAGGAACATTAAGTCAAAGACAACGTCAGAGAAGTCGAAGACAATCTGAAGTCATACTCACCAGCGATTATGGATAGCTGGGATGTTGAAGGAATGCACTGGTGTTCAAGGATCTCTGAGTTGACAACACTCAGAGATCACTTAAGAACCCTAGAAGTCTGGGACAAGCAAAGCTTGTCCAATCCTTTATTGTTTAGGCGGGAGAATCTACCAAGTGTTTTGAGTGGGACAAAACAAGAGATTCAAGATAAAGCCTAGTATCACCTAGTGGTACAAAAGGTGAACAATTGGCAGAACTGTTCACCTGAAGTTGTTTAAAGGTATGTCTCGATTTGGACATGCATTTAATACGTTGTACTCTTCCATCCAGAAGGTGACACATATCAACTACTCCCACTAAGGAAGCAACCTCGTACACTATAAATAGGAGTGAGAAAGAAGAATTAAACCAACCCTTGTGCTTGGATAATTTATCTAAGTTCTTTCTCACCTTGGAACCGCTGAGCCCCCAGCTGTCTACCAGCGTCTCATTGGTTCCCTTGTAAACTTGAGTCTCGAATATGGTTTACTTGTTCTAGGGTTCATATCTTGTTGTCATTCAACGAGTGTATTCATAGCACTTTGTAATACTTTGTTTATAATACTTAATAAAGCATTACGCGTTTGAAAAGTATTTCATTGTGTTTCGTGGTTACAAGAGTTATAGTTTATCAACAATTTTCATATTAAGGGACTTTCAATTGGTATCAGAGCGGTTTGATTTATAAAACTTTTCATAAACCGTTCTTGTTTTTAAAATCAAGATCTTAATGTGGCTGATACTATACCTCCTCCACCTTTTGGTCAAACCAGTTTAGGTACCACTTCGACCACCATACCGGCCACCACATCTACTACCATGCCTACACCAGTTGTATGCACTGGTAATAATGATGATGACATTCCCCAACTACTTGATGTTCGAGGGGGGTCACATGTGTCCAATGTACCAGCATTCGATGAAGAGGATTTCTCAAGTTGGAAAAGTGAATTTCTGATATATTTAGATGGCTTAGAACCCTTCTTGATAGAAATCTTAGAAAATGGTCCCTATGTACCACTGTCCGTTTCCTCTACCCCTGAGAGACCTATTAAGTAACCTGTTAAGCAATGGTCTCCAGCGGATAGACGTCTGACTAACCAGGACAAGAGACTCAAAAGTATCATAGTCTCTTGCCTACCCAAGAACATTATGAAGTCCATCATTAAATGTAACTCTGCTAAGGAGATGTGGACTGAATTAGTTCTAGAGTATGAAGGTCCAGAGGAAACAAAAGAAACCAAAATCCAAGCCCTTAGACTTAAGTTTAATGCTTTTAAAGCTTTGGAAATAGAAACTATTGCACAAACTTATACTAGGCTTAAGATTTTGTTGAATGATTTAGGAAACAATGGAGTTGTTCTACCTAAGGCTGAGGTTAATGCTACTTTTGTCAATAGTTTACCTAGAAAATGGCTTAGCCTAAATCAGACCTTAAGAGCTAACAATGCTATAAAGAATGATACTTTAGCCCAATTGTTTGGTAGATATAACTATGAAGAAGGGCTAATTGACTCCATTTACAAGTCAGAGACTGACAGGTTTACCACCAGTATCACTGGTTCAAAAGCTCTTGTTGCTAACCATTCCTTTCAGGACAGCGACTCTGACATTGAAGAGGACACCAGAAGTAGTCAAGAATTTCTTGATGAATTACATGCTGAGTTCCATGACAGAGCTCTTTTAGCTGATCAAAAGAGGTAATACAAGAGATCTGGTAGAGTTGGAGCTACAAAGGTTGATAAATCCAAGGTGTCATGCTACACTTGTGGAAAGACTGGTCACTATCAGAAGGATTGCTGGTCAAACAAAACCTCCTCTCTAAGCTTCCCTTCATCTAGCAACAACAACAGCAAGAAGTTTTCCACCTCACCTTTCAAGCAAACCTCTCTCTCTGACTCAGAAGGGAAGAAGGACTACAAAGTCAAATACAAAGCCTTGAAAGCTGAGCTGCTAAAACTCAATCAGAAAGTCGATGATGCAGCAAAGAAAAAAGATGTTAAGAAGACTAAAAAAGGTCTGATCGCTACCTCATTCGACTGGGATGATGAACCCCTCACTTCTGAGGATGAAGGTACCACTACCGTCAGAGCCTTTATGGCTGTCGTTGATGAAGAACCTGCTGTGGGTAAAAGTGAAGCAAGATTTGGTCAATGGGTGGACATCATCATGAAAAAGATACAAAGAATGTTATCTATGGCTGAAGGTCCTGATAGAGACCATGTCAGTGACTATACCTTGGTTGACCTCCACTTTGTGGAAGAGCAAAGAAAAAACCTGTTAAACAAATTTCATAGTCTTAAAACAGAGTTAAATCTTTGCCAATCTGAATTAACAAATCTTAAACCATTTGTGAATCTTGCTAATCAACTTCAAAATGAAGTGAGAAAATTATCCATTGAAAATGAGTCTTTGTCTGATGAAAATTCTGAACTTAGAAAAACCATTAAAAAATGGAATTTGGCTCAATCCACAGTGGAAGAAATAGTCGCTGAATCCATACCAGGTGATGTGGTTCAGGCTATTGGGGGAAAGGGTAGATAGAAAAAACATATCCCTGTTCCCAATGTCAAATTTGTCCCTTCAGATGTTTCTTCTCCTTCTTCCACCTCTGTGGATGAGAAGAACTCTGACAAAGAATCAGAGGTACCAGCCCCACCAAGACTCGATGGTGCTAACCCATCTAATTCCTTGCTTGGCCCAAAACCTCCAACTAAAACCCCTGGGAATTTAATTCTCAAAGTCGCTGATAAAGCGAATGAAAAGGTTTTTGTGGCTAAGGACTCCAACAAACCCACTCCTCCCCCTGAAGAGCTTTCGCCCACGAAGTAACTTCTCCTCACCTTGATGGAAGAGGTAAAAGGGTTGAAAGAACAAATCAACCCCAGAGTTAATAGTCCATCTGTTAACTCTCTTGGTGAAGGATCTAGTAGCTCCAAGGGGAGAGCTTTGTTCAGACCTTGCAAGCATTGCGGTTTCAAGAATCACTCATCTGAGGATTGCACTAAGAAACCAAAATGTATCACATGCGAGTCCACTGAACACACATCTAGAGAGCATGAGGAGGTCATTGCGGTTCAAAGAACCAGAACTCAAATGAGATCAAAAACTCCTCATTGACCCTCAAGAAAGGCTGAGCCTAAACCCAGAGATAATTCTCAGGGTTACAGACCTAATCCCCATGCAAGTACTGTGGCTTCTTCGACCATCACTCTGATGAGTGCGAGCATTATCCTGGATGTGACATCTGTGAAAGCATGCGTCATGAACCCATGGATTGCAACCAAAGAGGGGGAGGAAACCAGAGAAGGACCAATGTCGCTGGTCAGCGATAGCATGGACCCACTGGAAAGTGGGTTCATCATAGAAACTAATCTGGCTTTGTTATATCTATGCAAGAATATCTGAAGAAATCTGTTTGGTATCTGGATAGCGGGTGCTCCAAACACATGACAGGGGTTAAACAATATCTGCATACATATAAAAAGGAGTCTGGTCCAAAGGTAGTCTTTGGAGATGATTCCTCAGGGGCTACTGAGGGTTATGGCTCGGTGGATTGTAATGGAATAACCTTCACAAGGGTAGCTTATGTCAATGGACTGAAGCACAACTTAATCAGCATTAGTCAACTCTACGATGTTGGCTTCAAAGTTCTGTTCACTAAGACCCAAGGAACAATCTTCAATCAGAATGATGATGTTGTTCTAAATGCACCCAGGAGAAGGGATGTGTATGTCATCGACATGACATCTTGTCTAGAAGGGACAAACACTTGTCTCTATGCCAAAGCATCTGATAGTGAAAATTGGCTATGGCATAAGAGACTCTCCCATCTCAACTTCAAAAACATTAACAAACTGGCAAAGAATGATTTAGTAGCTGGGCTTCCCTCTCTGACCTTCACCAAAGACAGACCCTGCTCAACGTGCAAGAAAGGGAAGCACCACAGAGCCTCATTCAAGACTAAACAATCATTCTCCATAAATAAGTGCCTCCATCTTCTTCACATGGACTTATTGGGACCAGTAAAACCTCAATCCCTTAATCACAACAAGTATACACTAGTCATTGTGGATGAATTCTCTAGATTTACATGGGTATTCTTTCTCAAAAGAAAGAGTGATGCTGCTGAAAGAATAATGTCCTTCATCAGAGAAATAGAGAATCTCAATGACTGCATAGTTAAGGCTATCAGAAGTGACAATGGCACTGAATTCAAGAATCATGCCATGGAAGCCTTTTGTGATGAAAAGGGAATATCACAGAACTTTTCTAACCCAGGCACCCCTGAACAAAATGGTGTCGCTGAAAGAAGGAACTGAACCCTCATAGAGGCTGCTAGAACTATGCTCAGCGAATCAAGACTTCCTAAACAATTTTGGGGTGAAGTTGTGAACACAACCTGTCATACATAAAATATATCCATTATAGTGAAGAGACACGACAAGACCTCTTATGAAGTATATAGGAAGAGAGCCCCTGATGTAAGCTACTTCCATGTCTTTGGTTGCCCTGTTTTCATTCACAACTACAGAGATTACCTGGGAAATTTTGATGAAAAGTCTGATGATGGATTCTTTGTTGGTTACTCTCTCTCACCTCCAGAGCTGATAGAGTATTCAATATCCACAAACAAGAACTAGAAGAATCTATCCATGTCACCTTCAATGAAGCAGATGATGTCATCAACCACACCAACTCAGAAGAATGTGACATTGACTTCAATGAAGTTAAATCATATCTAGAGGATGATTTCTCATATCCCAAGGAATCATCCAAGGGCTGTCACAAGGACTTCCCTTATGTTCATGCATTTGATCCTCACTCAGTCTATGACATCACTCCAGAGGTTGAAAATGCTGAACAAATCACTCCACCCACTACTGTGAATGTTGATCTCTTCGAACCAATCTCTCCTCTTGATGAAGAGATTATGGATGAATAAATAATATGTGAAGATCCCTCAACATTCATTGAACCTGTTGTGACTCCTAAACCCACAGAGACTCCTGCTCCTCAATCCAAATGGAGTAGGAACCAAGATATTCTTCTGGTGAATATTCTTGGTGAACCTTCTGAGGGAGTCACCACTAGAGGCAAATTGAGATCTCTAGAAACCACCTCAGCGAATGAATGCCTTTTCGCTGATTTTCTCTCTGAGGATGAACCTAAGAATGTGGCTGCTGCGCTTCTAGATGAAGGGTGGGTTGTTGCCATGCAAGATGAGTTGAATCAGATCAAGAGGAACAAGGTGTAGACTCTGGTAAAAGCTCCAACTGGGAAGCAAGTGGTTGGAACTAAATGGGTCTACAGAAACAAGAGGGATGAAGCTGGCATGATTGTAAAAAATAAGGCTAGGCTTGTGGTGCTGGGATATAATCAATCTGAGGGGATTAACTATGATGAAACATTTGCACCAGTAGCCAGATTGGAAGCTATCAGAATCTTCCTAGCCTTTGCAGCTTATATGGGGTTTACTGTATACCAAGTGGATGTGAAGAGTGCTTTCCTTAATGGGAAGCTTGCAGAGGAAGTATATGTCTATCAACCCCCAGGGTTTGAAAGCAGTGAGTATCCTGATCACGTCTGCAGACTTCACAAAGCACTCTATGGGCTGAAACAAGCGCCTAGAGCCTGGTATGAAACCCTATCAAAATTCTTACTTGAAAATAAATTTGTCAGAGGTACCATTGATCAAACCCTGTTCACTTATAGGTCCAAGGGTGATGTCATTTTAGTACAGATTTATGTGGATGATATAATTTTTGGTTTAACCAATATTACATTGAGCAAACAGTTTGCCGAATTAATGACCAAAAAATATGAAATGAGCATGATGGGGGAATTAAATTTTTTCTTGGGTTATCAAATTAAACAAAATTCAAAAGGAATTTCCATTTGTCAAGAAAAATATGTTAAGGAATTGCTCAAGAAGTATGATCTGTCTGATTGTGCATCAGTGAAATGCCCCATGCTTCCTCCCAACAACTTGGGAGCTGATGACTCAGGGGTCTCTGTTAATGAGACCTTATATAGAGGCATGACTGGGTCACTAATGTACCTCACAACAAGCAGACCAGACATACAATTTGCCACATGTCTCTGTGCTAAGTACCAAGCTAACCCCAAGGAATCTCACCTTGTAGCTGTCAAAATAGTTTTCAGGTACTTAAAAGGATCTCCCACATTGGGTCTCTGGTATCCTAATGGATCAGGCTTCGACCTCAAAGCCTACTCAGACTCTGACTATGCTGGGTGCTGTCTTGATAGAAAGAGCACCTCTGGGAGTTGTCAAATCCTTGGAGGAAAGTTAGTATACTGGAGTGCCAAGAAACAAAACTCTGTGGCCATGTCATTAGCTGAAGCTGAATACGTAGCAGCCGCTGGTTGTTGTGCTCAAGTTCTCTAGATGAAAAGTCAGCTGGCTGATTATGGGATCATTTATGAAAAGGTTCCCATATTCTGTGACAACACAAGTGCTATAGCCATCTCAAATAATCCGGTACTTCATTCCAGAACTAAGCATATTGACATCGAGTATCACTTTATCAGAGACCATATTTTAAAAGGTGATATTGAGCTTCATTTTATACCCACTGAATACCAGCTCGCTGATATATTCACCAAGCCTCTGGCTGAGCCAAGTTTTACTAGGTTGGTTGCTGAGCTGGGTATGCTCAATATTGGTAAACAAATCTGATAAATAATATTTGATCTCTGTCTCTGGGCATTAAAGGGAATTGAATGTAACGAGGTAGTTACATTCCAATGGGACTTAATATATTCTCATATTTAATTCAAATGATTAACCTTTATTGTCAACAACTTTCCCGCTTTCCAAGGGACAGAAAAATCACATGAAGAGTCAAGAGGTCCCACTTTTCCTAAAAGGTAATTTTTTTGCATTAATTGCTTTAATTGTAAAACGGCTAACCCTTTTATCAAAACCCTTGACTCACTTTTCAAAACTCACATTACTCATTACCTTCACACACACATGCTATTCATCTTCTCCAAAACCTTCATTTCTTCCTCACATCAACAATGGCGTCTTCATCAACAAACACCGCTTTCACCGTCTTGGCCGCCTCGAACGTTGATTTTGGGATACACGATGGCAAAATTGCCTTGAACAATTGTGTAGCTCTCTTGGAACACAACAATTCCCTCTACCAACCATTGTTATCCTTCCTCAAAAACTCCACCATTTTTGAAGCCATAACCAGAGTACATTCCACATGCTACCACCAATATTTGAAGGAGTTCTGGTATAGCGCCGAAGTTGATCAAACCTCTTCACACATCACCTTCAACCTTTCCACACATCCCCAACCTCTCACTTTTGATCTTCATACTTTTTGCAAAGTCATTGGACTTCTAGTCAATGAAGGCATGTCCGCTGTGTCTGCCAGCGCTACGGTAAAGAAGGATCTGGCTACCCTTCGTCCTCATGACGACAATGATAAACCCTTCACCACCCAAGGTTTCCAGAACAAATCACTGATCAAAGTGAACTACTTTTCACCTATTTGGAGGACACTGATGTTATACATTGTGAAATGTCTGGGTGGAAACCAGGGGTCTCATGATCAACTTAATGGAGCCCAGCAAGCAATTGCTTACAACTTAATTTGGGGGCAAGATATAGGGATCGCTCATATACTTTACTCTGACCTCATTGCTAAGCTAGAAAACAAAGGGAAGAAGAACAGACTAGACACCATCTGCTACACAAGATATCTCTCTCTTCTCTTAGAAGATATGCTGGGTGAAGGCTACACAAATGATGAACTTCTCTCCTTCTCTCCTTATCACATCACTGCTGCATCACTGAAGACTCCTTTGGAAGATGAAGTGCCTCTCAGCAGGCACATGATGCAGGTTGCTGGGCTACTGGTTACTGATGGAGAGCCCTTGATCCCTCACAATGAGGTGAATGCTGAAAGACTAACTGACAGGTCTCTATTAAAGACCTCTGTACAGTCTTCTTCTCATCCCAAGGTGCCCAAGGAAAAGAAGAAGAGGAAAGACATCCCCCTTTCCTCTGAAACCCCTTCTGTTAATCCTTCCAAGACCAAGAAGACTAAGAAGAACCCATCCCCTTCTCTGGAGGATGTGGTTGAAGAGCCTACCGCTGACAAACACCCTGAGTCTAGCGTCTCCCAGTCAGCAGAGACGACTAAGAACCTTCTCAACGCTGATATCTCTCAGGTATTAGTTTGCCATTTTATTCTCTTGGAGGTTCACATACAATCACTCTCAACATTCTGTAGGAGAGAGTGATGAAGTCTTAGGGTTTGCCTCAATCCATAGAGTGTCTGTGTCAGCACCTAGAACTCTTAGGATTATCTGTATACTCTGTCTTAACACAAGGATATGACTCATTTGTGCTCATAATGCACCCCGATGATCCTTCACGCTCTGGACTGCGCTCTTGTCCATACCAACTTGAGCATGCTATAGGTCCCGACCCAGAGTCTCTGCACTTCACGCAGTCTCTAGGTCCCCTCATATGAAAAGAGTCCCAAAGAATTTATTCTTTTAGGGGGACTGAATAATCACCCTTAGTCTTCCTAGGGGCAGCGATAAAAGGCGACCATTACCTTCAAATAAGTCACAACTAAAAGAGTCCCAAAGAATTTATTCTTTTGGGGGGACTGAATAATCACCCTCAGTCTTCCCAGGGCAGCGATAAATGGCGACCTTTAACTTCCATGAATTCACAACTAAAAGAGTCCCAAGGAGCAATCATTCAGGGGGAGCTGGATAATCACACCCAGCTATCCTAGGGGCAGCGAACGACGACCATTCACCACATAATTTTCACAACTCAAAAGAGTCCCAAGGATTAATCCTTATGGGGGAGCTGGATAATCACACCCAGCTATCCTAGGGGCAGCTAATGGCGACCCTTAACTATTTCACACATAAAAGAGTCCCAAAGAGAAATCCTTAGGGGGGGCTGGATAATCACACCCAGCTTTCCTAGAGGCAGCGAATGGCGATCTATAACTTTATATTTTTTCACAATTGGTTACTAACAAATATCATAACAAGCTTATAATCTTCATGAAGAACAGCAGAATGATGATGCCTATTCCATTGCTGGTGATGAAAATGCTGAAGCCCCCCCACATAGATCTCGATGCCATGTCAGACATTGATTCCATGCTAGAGGATGAGGTCTTCATTATTGAAGAGGACTTGACCATTTCAGATTATGTTGATATGGATGCTGATGATGACCAAGTTACATCAGAGTTAAAACCCATCTCCTTCCCATCAATGCCCAATGTACAAGAACTGGCTGCTAAGCGGCTATTGGACCAGAGGCTCTATACACCAACCCCAGTTCCCTTCTTAACCTTACCAAATGTCATGGAACTAAGGGCCAAGTAACACTTAGAACATTTACAAAATCTCAAGCCTGTCCATGTTCCTCGAATGAAAGATGTTCAGGAACTCGCTACTGAGGTTCTCTAGGTTAAGAGGGGTGACATCAATAAAACCAAGCCCAAAGTCACAAATGATGTCATCCTCTCTGAATTACAAACACTCACCCATGCTGCTGAGGAACTCACAACCACACTAGAGACTTCACAAACTTCATCTGTGGAGTCCTCTATGACTGCCTTGCTTCCACAACTACTGGGAAATGCCTTACAAGCTCACCTCCCAGCTGTTCTAGACCAGAGCCTCCAGCAATACATACCATCTGTCCTCACATCAGCTGTCAAAGCAAATGTTGCAGCTATTGCTAAGGCGTCTGAACCTTCAAGAAAACTTCTTCAAGAGCTGTTGCAAGAGGAACTTAAAGAGATCTGCTTATTTGTCCATCAATAATTCGTTAAGTTCCTCAAGCCTGGATCAGGCACAGCTACTACCGGCGCTATACCTGAGGGGGAGAATTCAGCAACCTCCACCTCTAAAGAAGTAGAAGACACTGCTCCACCTAAGGGGGAGCAGTCACTTAAACAACCTACACCTTCAACAGGGATTCCTACACCAAAACCTCTCAGATCCTTCAACCCCAACACTGAAGCAATAAAGGACAAGGGAAAAGGAATTACCATTGAACAACCTGAAATAACCCTGCACTCCCTCCAAGAAGAAGGCGGCTCTACAGCCAAGCTCTCCAAACACTCTAACCAGAACAAATTCAAGAGCGCTGATGAACCACCACTTACCCTAGAGCAGGCAAAGGCTCAAATCTTGGAACACCAAAGGCTTGCAAACATCAGAGCAGCTGAACTCAAGAGCAAAGAAGCTCTGAACAAACTCTCTCCTGCTATAAAGGAAGCTCAGCTGGTTAAGCTTAAAGAACTGGAGTTTAAAAGGAGCAACCTTCAAAAGGAATATGAAAGACTTGTAAACCAGAGAGCTGAACCTGGTCAAATCACCAAGTATGCATGTTACACTGACAAAGACAAAAGAGTGGTAATGACCCTTTACAAAGAGAACCAACTAACCAACTACAAAGTCTTCAATGACTTTAAACTCAGAGATCTGGGCCTCTCTGAATGGTTAGAAATACTGTCTCTTGCCCAAAAGAAGACTGGGCATGGTGCTGCCCAAATGATGAAAAACATTCAAGCAAAGCTGAATTGGGTAAGAGACACATCAAAGAAGCTGAAGGTACCTCTGCCTCCTCAACTTTCACAACAACAACCTTCTCAAGGACAAAAGAAAAGAAAAACCCAAATGGGGCCTCTGGTGGAGAAGTTGGTCACTAAAAACATTTCTGTTGATGGGATGCACAGAAACTTGGTACTGCCCAAAGATATCACTAAACCAGTAGGGGGCCAAGTATACTCAGAACCAGAGACAGGTATGGTCTTCATGAATGGTAATTATGAGTATTGTTTTCAGCGGATGAATGAACTACATCTGGCATCAACCATCCAGCTTATCAGACTCAAACAGGGCATCCTAAGGAATTGCAAAACAGCTGAGGATTTTGAGTTTGAAGTTGAGCTAGTCATCAACTCTAGAAGTGAAAAAGTTGAAGCCCAGAGAATCTGTGATCAAGGCCTCGATCAGTGAAGAAACTTTTTACTTTTTGTTTATGTTTACACCTCTGGGTGTTCTTGTAATAGACTAGGTTCTTTATGTTTAATAAAACTCTGAGGTATGTTTGTTAAATTATGTGTAAGAAGAAGTTGTGTACTTACTTACAATAATTTTAGACTTAGTATAATTTATAAACAAATAGGGGGAGATTGTTGGGCCAATGAAAGTTTTAACTATGGCCCAGTCTAGATTTGTTTAAATTAAACTAAGTGTTTACTGATCACTGAGAGGACCATCGACAGAGAATAGACCAGTGGAAGGCAAAGCCTTAGCTGGCACACCAAGAACATTCAAGTCAAAGACAACATCAGAGAAGTCAAAGACAATCTGAAGTCATACTCACCAACGATTATGGATAGCTGGGATGTTGAAGGAATGTACTGGTGTTCAAGGATCTCTGAGTTGACAACACTCAGAGATCACTTAAGAACCCTAGAAGTCTGGGACAAGCAAAGCTTTTCCAATCCTTTATAATTTAGGCGGGAGAATCTACCAAGTGTTTTGAGCGGGACAAAACAAGAGATTCAAGATAAAGCCTAGTACGACCTAGTGGGACAAAAGGTGAACAGTTGGCAGAACTGTTCACCTAAAGTTGTTTAAAGGTATGTGATAGGTGTGTAAACACCCATCCTTTTTACCACTTAACTACAATAATAACCAGGCCAAAACGTGTATTTTATGTCGTAAATGTCGAAATTATACGTGGTTTGTGTTTTTGTTGTGATTTAGGACGAAAATGTGAAAAGGGGAGAAAACACGGGCTTTCACGGGCTTTTATCGAAGAAAAAGACAAAAGACGAAGTCAAGAAATCAAGAGTGCAAAAAGAACGGAAGTCCAAGGCCAATTCTGAAGATTTATCGAAGAAAAAGTCTAAAGACGGAAGTTTAAATAAAGCCGAAGAACTCAAGTCTAATTTATGAAGAAATCACAAGACGAGTTTAAAGTAATCCCGAGACAAAGTCTGAAAGGTCGAAGAATTTAAAAGATTAAAGACTAAAGACGAAGGATTAAATGATAATTAAAGAAAGAAGAAAGAGAGGAGGAAGCTTGCTTCCACTAATCACCTCCTCCCCTATAAATAGAGTCATTAGGATTTCATTTGTTTTTGTTGGCTAATAGTGACAATTAGTCTTCCACCATTTACATTACTTGCAATTTAAATTCATGTCATTTCCTTAATTGTCTTGCACTTTTAATTCCTTTAATTCCAAGTAAGTTACTTTTATTGTTATTGAATCTTTATCTTTATTGTTAATCTCTCATCTGCCTTTCTTGTGTTGATTTCATGTTTATGTTTATGTTAAGTTTTTGAGTTTTTATTGATTAGATTAAGTGGGTTTTGATTATTTTGATTATTATTGTTAGTTTTATTGATTTAGATTGATAGATTATCATTAGTTGATTATTTGTGATTAGTCTTGCTTAATCTTTTGGTTTGATTTGATTAGTTTTGGTTAGATTCGTGTTCTTTTTGTTTCCCTTGTTCTTCGCTTCGTCTGTTTTTCCAGGTTATTCTGGATCAAGTGGTCATTCCGAACCAAGCAATCATTCCGGATCAGTTTGGTATTCCAAATCAGCAGTTTATTCCGCATAAGCAGGGTATTCCGAATAAAGCAAATATTCCGGACGAAGCCAAATATTCCGGATAAACCATACATTCTGGATGAGCAATCATTCCGGATGAAGGCTTTCTGTTGATTATTCCGGATGAATGGATCTTTCCGAATGAACCAAACATTCCGGATGAAGGTTTTCTGTTGATTATTCCGAACCAAGCATATTCCGGATCAACTTGATATACCGGATCAACAACTTATTCCGGATCAAGACATTCCGAATGAAGGTTTGAAAGTTATTCCGAACCAAGTGAATTTCAGATTATTCTGAACAAAGACTTTTATTCCGGATAAGCAGACATTCCGAACCAAGCCTAATATTCCGAATAAAGGGTTTATTCCGGATGAACTAATTATTCCGGATGAAGGTTTTCTGTTGATTTATTCCGAATAAGCTTATATTCCGGATGAAGCTTTTATTCCGCATGAGGTAATTATTCCGAGTAAAGAAGAATTATTCCGGGTGAAGGTGACATTCCAAACGAGTAATTTTTCCGAACGAATGTTTATTTCGAATGAGCTGTTTTTAGTTTATTTTAAGTTTATGTTTTTAAATTCTTAAGCTTTACTTTTCCCGCCTTTTTCCTTAGTCGCACCTTTTTAGTTATTTGCCTTTAGTTTTAGTTTAAGTTGGCCTTTAGGATAGTTTTAAGTTCGCGTTATTTTCTTTAATTGCCTTTTAAAATTCTCGTCACGCTTTTAATTTCTCGTCATTTATTATTAATTACTTTTAGCTTTATTTTACATGCCTTTTACTTTAAAGTTTGTACACTTTCCTTTTACTACAACGACACAAATATTGTTTCCCACCAAAAGATAGCTGAGTCGCACTTTAACCGGAAATCAATTCGATCAGACCACTTCAACGAACTTGAATTTTCTTACTGGGCAAAAGCTAGTTATCAAATGGCGCCGCTGCCGGCTCTTTTCGCAAAGATTAACGGTTTTCTGTGAGAGACGCGTTGCTTTTTGGGATCCGTTCATTCGTGAGCGTTATTTTCTTATTTAAAAATTCCAAAAAAATCCATAAAAATTAAAAATTTTCAAAAATCCAAAAAGATTTTATTTTTCTAGTGTATATATATTGTCTATTGCTTTGGTATTGTTTTCTTTTGCTTTTGCAGGTGTATGCGTACTAGATCTTCTACTTATCCAGAGCCCGAGACTCGTGAAGATTTAGTTATGGCAGGTGTGAACAACAACAACAATCCACCGCACCTCAACAATAACAACAACAATGTTCTTCCACATCCCGATCTTCGGACAATGGAGGAGCTTTGTCAACCCACAATGTTTGGACGAGGAGGACCGATTGCACTGATGCAAATCACGGCTCTAGAGTTTTCGTTGAAGCATCACATGATTCAACAAGTGCAAACTAATCCATTCCGCAGATTGCCTGATGATGATGCCAATAAGCACCTCGACAAATTCATTACTAGTACTCAAAGCATGAAGTTACCCGGTGCTACTATGGATGTTCTTCGCCTTCAATCTTTCCACATACTTTATCACACCACGCCGAAAAATGGTTTGATCGTCTCTTGAAGAATTCCATTCATACTTGGGATGACATGACTCAACGATTTTTGTCGCGCTATTTTCCACCATCCATGGTCACGAGCCTTCGAAATCAAATCAGCAGTTTCATGCAAGAACCCGATGAATCTCTCTTTGATGCTTGGGAAAGATATAATGTTTTGATCGATCGATGTCCAAACCACAACATGCTCCCCGTTACGTTGATTGATACTTTCTACAACGGTTTAACTTTTCGTGATCGTGATACGATTAATGCAGCCGCCGGTGGCACATTTATGAAAAGGAGACCTGAGGAGTGTAGAGAGCTTATTGAGAACATGACTACTCATCATAAAAATTGGGATTCCTCCGCTTCTTCAAGGAACAACCCGAGAGCCAATGTTTCTTCTACTTCAGCAAACCCCGATATGACCGAATTCACCCGCATGATGGCCGAAATGAACAAAAATATCTTGCTCATCGCTTCAAACCAACAACAACAAGTTAAAGCGGTAGCACCTTCTTGTGAGACATGCGGCGGTCCTCACTCATACACTGATTGTCCTTCCACTCAAGGCAATCCGGAAAACGTGTATGCGGCTTATGGTAACTATTCACCGGAAAATTACCAAGCCCGACCTCAAGGGGATCGAATTTTGCTAAGTTACCGGTCGAACAACTACCTTTCACCCGGTTTTTCTCCTCAAAACCACAATCCCAACAACAACTACAATAGAAGCAACCAAATCCCACCTAGAGCTTCTAATCCTTATCACCCACCCGCTCAACAAGCCCCACCCATGAATCAAGATGTTGAAGCTTTAATGAGAACCCAAGGAGAGCAAATCAAGAATCTACAAAGCCAAATTATCAATTTGAAAGGGGATATCACTAAGCAAGGGAATGACATTGATCCGAGCTTCGAAATGATATACAATCCTCCTTCAACAATCAAATGAATGATTTGAAGAATATGCTGGCTAGTTTCTTACCAACCACTCAACCCTCTACTTCGGGCTCTCTACCTTCAAACACCGTCACCAACCCGAGAGCGAACGTGAGTGCTATTACTACCCGTAGTGGAGCAACTTTAGTAGGACCATCTATCCCACCCCCAGTTACACCATCTACACCTCCTCCACCACCATTTATCCCTACTACTCCCACACCTAGTATTAGTTCACCATTACCGTCTCCGCCTCGTCATGAAGAAGTACCCAACAAGAATCCTCCACCAACCCACCTTCCACCTTTAACCCTTCAACATCTCAACCTTCACCTTCTACACCTCAACCACCCAACCCCAGCATTCCTTACCCTTCTCGACTCAACAAGGCTAGAATTTTGACTAAGAATGACATTCTAGTCTCCAACTTTTTGGAAAAGATTGCCGGAATGAAAGTCACCTTTACCCTTGTTGAAGCTCTTGCCCAAATGCCACAATTTGTCAAGATGTTTAAGGAATTGCTTAGTAAGAAGGAGAAGATGGTCAAGTTTGTTAATACTCGCTTGAATGAAAATTGCTCTGCAATCCTTCTTAATGAACTTCCGGAAAAACTTGGAGATCCCGGTCGTTTTGTGCTACCATGTACTTTTAACCAAACCGACTTACTGCCTTAGCCGATCTCAGGGCAAGTATAAATTTGATGCCTTTAAGTATTTGGGAAAAAGTTATCATTGCCCGACCTTACACCAACGAAGATGACTCTTGAGCTTGCAAATCGCACTCTCGCTTACCCCGTTGGTATTGCCGACGATGTGTTCATTAAAGTTGGCACATTCACTTTTCCGGTCGACTTTGTCGTTGTTGATTATGAAATGGACCCTCGTATTCCGTTAATACTTGGACGCCCATTTTTGAGAACCGGTAGAGCTTTAATAGATGTGGATAAATGTGAACTCATCTTAAGAGTCGGGGATGATGCACAAGTTTTTGAAATGGGGAAGCTTACAAGCAAATCCTATGGAAGAGAATCGACGAATATGATTAATGTGCTCGATGATTTTGTCGTCTACAACAATCCTCTATTCAATTCTTGCAATGATAATCCACTGTTTCCAAATGATGTGGATGATTCTCTCTCCAATTTGGAACCTCCACCCATATATGATTCTCCACCGATCTTTGATGCTTATGATGATGATTCTAGTTCCGATGGGGATGATTATGATGATTTTACTTCCGAGTATCCCGACATGCCCACTTATGATGATTTTGATGAGGCTGATACTCTTTCGAGTGATTCTTCACATGATGAAGATCCTCCGCCATCCATGTTTAATCCTACTTTGGACGACTACTCATTTGAGGAAGACTTTTCTACTTTTCTCAATACATACTTCCCTCATGAGAGTGATGCTCCTCCTTTAGACTTTGATGATTATGGTCTTTATCCTACTTTGGATATGAAGAAATCTGCTTCAAAGGAGAAGAAGCAGGCCGACACCGATATCAGCAGCACTTATGTCTTAACTCCTCTCTATCCCCCATTCTGAGGATGAGATTGTGAGATTTATGATCGGATCTTCTTCAAGATTTACTGAGCCTGAGTGTTATTTTCCCTTAAAGGAAAAGGTGTTCGACCCCGGTATTGAAATCTTTAAGCCATCTCAGTATCCGTCTGATGAAATAAAAGGAAAGATTTTTGGAACTACTAGAGATATGTGATGTGGTTGAAAATACGCGTTTAGGAAAACAACGTATAAATGCGGTAAGTATTAATCGACACGCTTTAGGAAAAACGTGAAGACGAATAAATTCCAAGTTCGTTCTCGAAGGAGGTGTGTGTATAATGTGCCAATATATAAAATAACAATGTTTGGATTAGTGACGTTTTTGGTTTTAAGAGAGAAAAATAAAAGACGAGCTACGAGTACGATTTAAACTACGACGTTGACGTAAAACGCGAACGTAAATACGTAAAACGCGACAAAATTAAAAATTAAACCTAAAAATTAATTAAAAGATTAAACTAAGTCTAAAATAATATAAATAAGAATAAAAATCCAACAAATATATTTTTAAACCTTTTATTAATTAAATATTCAATTTTTAATGCTAATTAAAGCCCAAAAATTAAATATAATTAACAAAATGCCCAAAATATTAATTTATTGAACTAATAACTAACTTATATTATTTAATGACTAAAAATTATTTTTCCTAAATTTTTAAAACTATTTTTCTATTTTTTTAATCACTAAAAACTATTTTTAAACTAAAATAATCATAAAAAATAATAAAATAATGCCAAAATTAATTTAACAATTTTAAAAATCTTAAATTACCCTAATGAACAGTAGAAAATTGGAAAAGTTTGAAAAATGTAAAAATTTGCACTAAAAGACAAAACTGATTAATAATAAAACCCTAATTAACCTAAATTAATTATAAAAAATAATTAAAAGTGGACAGTGAAATAATTTTAAACTAAAATTCCTAAACTAATTTTCTAAATCTAAGAAAAATTTTAAAACTGAAAAATATAAGTTTTTTACACTAAAAGACAAAAACAGAAATATTAAAAGTGATTAAAAATAGCAATTAAATCTAAATAATACTAAATGAACAGTAAATGAAAAATTAATTAAACTGAAAAATCACAAATAAAATAAGAAAAATACCAAAACTTGTTTCAAGTCCTAAAACCTACTTTTAGGCACTAAAGACAAAAAAAGAAGAAGACTGAAAGTGACATGTGATTACTTTCTGTCTTTTTGTGCAACAGTATCAATATTAATACTAGCAGTGGGAACTTAGTTCCCACTGGTAGTGTAATTTCAGGGTCTGGGCAAAGATAAGCTTAGGAAAGCTTATATGTTGGCTTTTTCTTGGATACAAGGGCACCCCCACACTCATGGAAGTGTGGGGAGTCAACTAAAACACAAAAATACCAATGTCCAATGCAAAAATAACACACACAATAGCAAAATGCAGTTACTGTATATGCAAAGGGGGGCTGTGGATGTTTTACTGATGCAATGTGCACAAAGACGAATTTCAGAGCTCAAGGACTTGCACACAAGTTATCCAAATGACTTGAAAACTAATTAATATCCTAGATTACACTAATGTCTAACAAGTTTTGAAGATCAAAATTACTAGAAAGCACCTTAAATGGCCTACTGATTCTTAACAGGTTTATACCTACTCTTAACCAACTAAAAACATGCCAAATTGCTACACCAACTCACAACTGACTAACATTACCTAAGAGATGTCTAGATAAGCAAAGACAAGTAGTGAGGGCCACTTATATCACCAAAATTTGTGACAAATCTCAGCCAAATAAGTAATCCCAAACACTCCCTTACTTTCTGAAATTTAAAATTAACAAACCAAAACCAAATCAAATGAACTAAAACTGATTTAAAGCTATTCTAACATGCACAGAAAACCTATATAGGCTTAATCAAACTATTTAATTCAACATACCAACATGCTCATACAAAATCACACACAAACACATAAAAAAACTTCAAAAATCAAGCCAATGGGGTTCAAGCTGACTACCTGCTGATGCCTTCCAAAGGGGTGTGTTTTGAGCTTTTAGGAGCTCGTGGAGAGCTTATGAGATGTATCCCTGTTGGGGTTCAACAACAGAACCAGGGAGATGAAATATCTTCAAAAAAAAGATGTGATGAAATGAAATGGACTGAGGTGCAAGGGAGAAGGATGGATTAAGCTTATCTTGTGAACCTGCCAAGTCAAAAAAAATAACAAAAGTGAACTTGTACAAGGGCTAATAAGCTAGAAGCATGGCTTATTGGTCAAACCAGCTCATGGCTTATAGCTAACAAGGAAAAAAAACTGAATCTTTTGAAACTGATATTTTTTTTTACTCCCAAATCTTGAAACTTTTAAAACTAGAACAACCACTAAAAAGGGTCTGAAATCACACACACACATCCACTTTCACTTCCATGTGTGTGGATTTCAGAAACTTTGGAAATAGAACTTGTGAACCAACTTCTCAAATCCGGATAAAAAACTTACACTACTTTTAAAAAAAAAAAATGAAAGTTACTGATTAAACTAACACAAGAAATAAAGATTGGAACTCAGAATTATTGTACAAATTTTAAATTTTTCATTGTCATTACTTTATAAAAAGGGTACAATAAAACTGGAACAAAAGCCAAATGAGATACAAGCCATCTCATTTTATACTAAGCTAAAGAACATACTAGAATAAAATAATACAATAATACTAAAGCCCTAAACCCTAGTTTGATTTTTCCAGTCTTGCCCTTCTTGTTGACTGATTTGGTCAAAAGATTCTTGATGAAGAGATGCCAGGTTGTGATGGAATGATCTTGGCCATTTATCAAGGCTTTGGGAGCACGAAATTCCTTAGGGACGTTGGATTGCTGTCAAGACTTGTCTTCATGTTGAGTTGTGGGGCAGGGCACAACTGGGGAGAGCACATGGGATAGATGGTGACGTTTTTGGGGTGTGGGTTTGGATGGGGAGAGGGTAAATTGAGGATCTGGAAAGTTGTGGGGCAAACCCCTTTGATTAGTGCTAAAATGGATTAGGGTTTATAGAAACGGATTAAGAGGGATTAGGGGAGGGAGATGCACAGTATTTGTTTCCCACCTATTTAAATTAATATAAAACGAGGTTTAAAAAGTTTAGTTAGTGGGGTGATGGTTGACTGGATGTTTGACTTGGGATTGGGTTTTGGGCTTGGTCGGGTAAAATGGGTGGGTAAAAACGGGTATGGTTGGGTTTATGGTGGATATGGGTTTTGTTTGTGGCAAAAACAGTCCCTGCATTCCTATAATGTTTCCATTCCAAGCTTTAACTGATTTTCCCCTATTTCCTTTGTAATAAACTTTCAAGCACTTGTCATTTTTGGCACCATGATTTTCAAAACTTGTTTAAAGGGCTTTTTATGCATAAATTGCATTCTTCAAGGACCAAATGAGTATATACTTGAAATATTAGGGACCCAATGTGTAATTTGAGTGTTCACAAGGGTATAATATGACAAGTCTTCCAAAGTAGAGGGACCAAAGTTGCCAAATCTTCAAACTTCAAGGACTTGATAGAAAAATCATGATTCGGGTCCGGTTCTTTGTGCGACTTCGTTTCCCGTGTTCGTTTTTGCTTGATTCCTTTGATCTTTTGGTGAATTCACGATATCCGTACCTGAAATACACAATGAACAAATACAAGCACATATTTTGGGTATTTTGACGATATTTTAAGCATTTTAAGCCCAATTTGGACGATGAGACTATGTATAAATACAGTCTCATCACTCCCCCATACTAAACCATTGCCGTGTCCCCACGTAATGCTAGAATTAAGTATCATAGCACTTCCAAAATTCATTTTATGATGACTTTTATTCAAGACATAAATTTAAATAAACTACTACACGCGTTTTAGACATAATGTAATGTTTTCATCACGATAAAGTGACTTTTGGGATCATAGAACAAGAACACGTGAATGCTTCGTTAGAAATAATTTCGTCGTCCTAGATTTTCACCCAATTCCATGCTAAGCGTGTAACGAGATCATTGTTATTATAAGTTAGCAACACGATCACATCTCATGAGTGTTAATTACGAACCTAAACTCCCTTATTCCTACTTGGTATCTCTTATATTTTATTATGTCTTAATGATCACGAGGATACATCATTTACTTATGCGTGAATAGAGATTAAGTCTAAAAATAGAAACTTAACGGTAAAACCAAAATCATTAAATCAATAATTCACCCCAATAGACAACGATGTCAAAAAATTAAGTCAACAAGAAGGATCGATAAACACGATTTTATAACGGTTTTGAACATAAGACTTATTACCAAGACTTTTATACGCCCCCTAACAGAAGGGCCTTATTATCTTTGGTTTACCTCCATCTTTTATTCAACTCCGCCATGGAGATTTTATTATGACTTCGGTCTTGCCTTGCCTTTTATTATCCGCCTCATCGGTGGTTTTATTAGCCAAAGACGTATATCCTCATGCTAAAGCGAATTTTGGATCTTTAAAGCTTCGAAGATTAAGGCTTGATTCACTTTCAATTTGGGCATAGATTTTTCGGCCTTTTGAGCTTCAAATTTTTGCTTAATTTAGGTGAGCACTTGAAATCTTATTATTAGGTGAAGCTTTTGATTATTCGGGTGCCAATACTTCAAAACCGTGACGCTGGCGATACCTTAATGTTTTCCCAATTTAATTACATGGAAGCTACCAAAACAAATTAGAAACCCAACAATAGTGACTAAACCGCCAAATCAATATTTATTAGCAATTTATTATGCAAAAGCGTTGGGATAATAAGCTAATAATTACTACACATAAGATCGTGACGATTACGAGACTTATAAATAACTCTATCATTTCTCGTCCTCATTTAAGAGACTTAGCCTAAAAAGTTAAGGAATCGAAGCTAAGTGCTCAACACGCACGGTCGAGTCAAAAATTACTCTCATTCTCACCATCGGAAAACCTACATTCGTGTCTTAAACACTTATGAAAAACTAGAAAAATTTTAAAATTTGGCCATTTTTAGCCTTATTTGCAACAAAACGATAGCAAAAAGATGAATATTGGATTGCGTGTTGACGTAAGCAAGGTGAAGTATCTACTCACCCCCCATACTAAAACTAAACATTGTCCTCAATGTTTTGAGTCTAGGGGTGTAAACACCCCCATACTAGAGACGAAGTCAAATGCTTAATCTCGAGCATGGAAAGGGTAAAACGAATAACCTAAAAGCCGTTTATGAATTATGCTAATAAGATAAACGTTAGAACATAAAAGGATATCATCGGATATCGGAATCTCCAAAGGCAACGATCGAAGCTCGAGTGATCCATAAAACGAACACGAGAGGCTTCAATGATGACGATGAACCTAATGAATCACAATCACAAACAACCACGAAACAAAGGTAGGAAGAGCACAAGTCCCCTCATTACATTAAACTAAGAAAGCAATAATATGTACAAGGATAAGCATGAGAATCCCCCACGAGGCACCTTGTTTTTGATAACCGAGTCAAAAGCTCGACTCGAATCCCCATAAATGTGATCATTTAGGGATAATCTTGGTATGGTCATTTTTGATGGGGCTTACATGATAAACAAGGCCCAAAAGTACATGGAGTACTTTAAAAACCCGATAAACGTATACCGGGGTCAAAGATAGCGTCCTCGTTTTCGGATGAAAGACGAAACAATGCTACTCCAACACAAACCCCAATGGGGTAGAAGAAAAGAGATAAGAAGCGGAAAGGTGGGGCAACGGGTAAGTCACTAAAATGAGCTACTCAAGGTAGACTCACACCAAGCAAATAGATATGATTTCCATTTATTGCATCGGTGGAAGACCGAGATTTCCCTTTACAAGCAATTCTGGGATCGTAAATCTCGTCCTCGGTGGTAAAGTGTGAGGGAACATTTGGGGCTTCCCCCATACTAAAACCACACCAACCATCGTCAAAAGGAGTAGACGAGGTGGTAGCACTCATAAAACGTGGTGATGACGGAGTTAAACATGTAGAAAAATCTTTTAAAACATTTTTAAAATCTTTTCCTTTTTCATCATTTTTAAACTCTCTATGAAAACCCGATTTGATAATGTCGAAAATATTTGGCGTGTCAAATTCAAAATTAGTCGTGCTAAAAATCCTCACATTTAAGTCGTGGTTAGGGGGTGGTGGATTATATAAGTTCTCAAAACGTTTATCAATAAAGAACACCGCCCCCTCGGGGTCAACATACTCGTCATCCTCATGAACGTCGATCTCATCGATTTATTCATCAAAGATAGGCTTGGCAAACCATGGTTTGTCATTCCCCTCCTTGAGTATCTTAGAAACTCTCTCGAAAAGATCACGATCAAGCACGAAACCATCATTCTTTTGTGGGGATCGTTGATAAGTTAGATCCTCACGAATGTGGTAAACGTCATTCTCAAATGAGGAGTGTTGATAAGGTAACTCCTCGAGAATGGGATTTTTGGTGGTCACATGAGTTGGTTCGTCATCGAAAATAAGACGTTCCAACTCATTAAGTTCATCCTCGATTTTGGAGAGATCAACCTCACTCGTAGGTGGAAGTGAAGGCATAAGAGCTAGCTCTCGTTCAATGATTTCCTCAATCTCGGGATCAAACTCATAATCATCGTACTTCACATGTTTCTTCTTAGGAGAATCAAAAATAGCATGTGGATGTCGAAGTACGTGATCAAGCTCGGCAAAATCGCCATCGTCATCGTCAAAGAAAGAGTCGATGTGAGCACTCACAACCATGGAGTTACAAGTCAAATGACTATGCTTAGGTGACTTTTCTAAGACGAGAGGATCGATGTCGATAAACCCTTTAGCCTCAACGGGTGTTGGGCTAGGCAAAGGAGGCACTTCGATGGAGTTAGAAGTTGAAGCCTCAAAGACGTGGTCCTTCAAAGGTGGTGAAGACGAGCCTATATTGGTCTTTGTCGTGATGGCACTAACGTCGCCCTTCGGAATTGGTGGTTCACTTGTTTCGCTAAAAACATCCCAAAGTGAGTTTTCATCCATAAATTTACACATACCTTTTTGAATTAGGTACACGTATTCTTTATCATCAAAATCATCACCTTTAAAACCGTTTTTCTTAATTCTTTCAAAACATGCATCAAGCTTCATTCTTTCCGCTAAAGTAAACATTTTGAAATCATTAGAATTTGAATCATTAGGTTTTGAAACCTCGGTTTTTTCATTCTCATTAAATCCTTGGGATTTTCTAGCGAAAAAGTCTATTTTTTCATCCCCATATCTCATAGTAAGTCTCCCTTCGTGAACGTCGATTACGGTTCGAGCCGTCGATAAGAATGGTCGGCCTAAAATAATGGGACATTTAGGGTCACACTCGTAACCGGATATAACGAAATCCGCGGGAAAAACAAACTTTCCAATCCTAACATAGACATCCTCGGCTATTCCAATTGGTATTAACGGTGTACAATTTGCAAGCTCGATTGTCATGTTCGTGGGGGTAAGGGAAGGCAATCTCATCAATTTCCAAAGAGAATGAGGCATGAGATTGATGCTAGCACCTAAATCGGCAAGGGCTAAACATCCCTCAATCTCGGAAAAATCACAAGGTAATAGAAATTGGCCCGGATCCTTTTCCTTTCTCGGCATACGCCTTTTGGGTTTTTTAAGAAGGATCGATGCACAAGTTTCTTCAAGGGTTACTTTGGTAAGGTCGACAAAGCTCTCTTTTTGAACCGTGGATGGAATTTTAGGTACACGAGGGTGTGCACTCTTTTCCTTGGTCGCCACGTTCACCCCATCGACTTTAGAACAAGAAGACGTCTTAGAAGTCGAGGGTTGAGAGGGATAAACAACACGGAATCCTTCAAGGTTAGGGGTAATCACACGACCTTTCTCACGAGACGAGGCGGCTTTACATTGTTCTTTCGGATTAGCAACGGTGTCACTAGGTAACAAATTTGATGACGAACCCGAGGCTTTGTTCATAATGGCCGAAAACATCTTTTTTATATCAATTTGCCCTTGCTCAATCTTCGTGTTTTGCAATTTTAATGTATTTGTAAAGTCGTTTTTCAAAGTACCAATTTCTCCCTCTAATCGTCTCATATTAGCCTCATTCGTTTTCATGTAATTCTGAAAATCGTTTGACGAACTATTTTGATTAGAATTAAAGTTCCCTTGGTTTTGATTGTTTCTTTGAAAATTGTTTTGATTACCACTTGAAAAATTGTTGCCTTGATTGTTATCTTTATTTTGCCAAGTTATATTACGACCTTGATTATAACCTCCTTGATTTTGATTCGAAAAATTTCCTTGTTGATTATTTCCTTGAAAATTGTTTCGATTTTGAAAATTGTTGCCTTGGTTATAATTGCCTTGTTGTGATGGACCCGCGTTATTTTGATTTTGAAAATTGTTGTTTCCATTTAACGCACTCACATTCGACGTTTGGCCATCCGTAGCCGCACACTCGTAATAATTATGAGGTCCACCACAAAACGTACACGAAACCTCAACCGCTTTCACCGTAGCGGGAGCGTCTTTCTTTTGCATCTCAACGAGAAAAGACGTGAACACATTCGTAAGCTTGTCGACTTTTGCATCAACTCTCTCAATGTCGCGATTAGAACTACTAACATTGGCGACATTGGCAACACTCGGTGCGTTGCGGAGTTGGTAAACCTTGGATCGGTTTTCGATAATTATCAAAGCGTCTTTCGGAGTTTTACACAAAAAGTTGCCACCAGCGGCGGAATTCAACGAGTCTTGTTCGTGAAAATTAAGACCGTTGTAAAACGTATCGATTTGGTGCAACTCGGAAAAACCATGGTGAGGACATTGCCTAAGCAATTCCTTAAAACGATCCCACGCGTCTCTAAAAGATTCATGCGGTTTTTGCTCAAATTTCGTAATTTCATTCTTGAAAAACGTTGTCTTAGACGGTGGGAAAAAATAATTAACGAACTTGGAAACGAGATCCTTCCACGTAACTATGGAATTAGGTGGCTCTTTCTCGTACCAATCCTTGGCGGCACCATCGAGCGAGTACGGAAAAAGCATAAGCTTGACGACATCGGTGTCGACGTTCTTAAACTTGCTCGTGGCTAAAAGACGATCAAAATTCCGAATATGGTCGTGAGGATTATCGGCTTCACGACCTCGAAACTTCGTAGCTTGGATCAACGAAAGCATTCCGCTCTTGATCTCAAAATTCTCCGTCTCGATAGCGGGAATTACGATCGCGTCTCCATAAACCTCGGTGGGCGCTTGGAGCAATTCCATCATCGAACGATTGTCGGCCATCTCCTCTACGGTTTCTTCAGCAACGATATTAGGAACGTCGGTTTCTAATTCTCGTCTACGTCGTCGATTCCTTCGATTACGATTGCGTCGATTCGAAGCTTCACTAGAATTGGAATAATCCTTCGATCGAGTGCGCATGCACTAAGCGTAGAATGGGTGGTAGCAAAGAAGATTCTTTTTGCGGTTTTTTGATTTTTCAATTTTTTTTTTGGGTTTTTGATTGGTTTTTTAATTTTTTTGGATTTTTGAATGTATTACGTAGACACAAATCTACAAATCTCCCCTCGAATCGACTTTCTCGATTAAAGGAGCCTCAAAGAATGAAAACGATCACGTGGAGTGAACGCCTTCGATGACTTTAGATCGTTGGTGGAACACCAAAACGTTCAAGAGGGTTTAATCTTGAAAACACAAGCAAATATAATATACGTAGATAATACTTGGGCGGCAAACCCTCGATTAGCCCTCTTTCTTAAAACACGCACAAGCAAGCGGAGGAAACGAGGCGGCGCGAAGCACTTAAGAGCCTTTTTCCTTTAGGTCGTGAAATACAACCGCCTTATACCCACCTTATAGTTTGTGTTAATTGAAATTAAGCCTCACGAAAGTATTTATCTATTTTGCCTTTAAACTTTTGCTTTGGATTCGAATACAATGATCGAGTGATGAAATCCCGAATCAAGGTTGCGTTTTCACGCTTTTGGAGTACTTGTATATTTATTGTTCTTACGTAGATACAATATAGTAATAATATATTCACAATAAAAACGAAAACCAATATATCTACAATATAGTAAAAGATTGTTGAGTGTTTAATTTAGGAAAACTAAACACGTTTTATTTGGATATTATAATATAATAATGAAAAATAACAAAACTGAGTATGTACGATATTCACGCTTTCCAAAAATTGAAAAGCAAAAACGCACTACTCACACAAACACGATACTAATAATAATGGCACACTAAACACCTCCCCGGCAGCGGCGCCAAAAATTGATGTGGTTGAAAATACGCGTTTAGGAAAACAACGTATAAATGCGGTAAGTATTAATCGACACGCTTTAGGAAAAACGTGAAGACGAATAAATTCCAAGTTCGTTCTCGAAGGAGGTGTGTGTATAATGTGCCAATATATAAAATAACAATGTTTGGATTAGTGACGTTTTTGGTTTTAAGAGAGAAAAATAAAAGACGAGCTACGACTACGATTTAAACTACGACGTTGACGTAAAACGCGAACGTAAATACGTAAAACGCGAAAAAATTAAAAATTAAACCTAAAAATTAATTAAAAGATTAAACTAAGTCTAAAATAATATAAATAAGAATAAAAATCCAACAAATATATTTTTAAACCTTTTATTAATTAAATATTCAATTTTTAATGCTAATTAAAGCCCAAAAATTAAATATAATTAACAAAATGCCCAAAATATTAATTTATTGAACTAATAACTAACTTATATTATTTAATGACTAAAAAGTATTTTTCCTAAATTTTAAAAACTATTTTTCTATTTTTTTAATCACTAAAAACTATTTTTAAACTAAAATAATCATAAAAAATAATAAAATAATGCCAAAATTAATTTAACAATTTTAAAAATCTTAAATTACCCTAATGAACAGTAGAAAATTGGAAAAGTTTGAAAAATGTAAAAATTTGCACTAAAAGACAAAACTGATTAATAATAAAACCCTAATTAACCTAAATTAATTATAAAAAATAATTAAAAGTGAACAGTGAAATAATTTTAAACTAAAAATCCTAAAATAACTTTCTAAATCTAAGAAAAATTTTAAAACTGAAAAATATAAGTTTTTTACACTAAAATAAAAAAACAAAAATATTAAAAGTGATTAAAAATAGCAATTAAATCTAAATAATACTAAATGAACAGTAAATGAAAAATTAATTAAACTGAAAAATCACAAATAAAATAAGAAAAATACCAAAACTTGTTTCAAGTCCTAAAACCTACTTTTGGGCACTAAAGACCAAAAAAGAAGAAGACTGAAAGTGACATGTGATTACTTTCTATCTTTTTGTGCAGCAGTACCAATATTAATACTAGCAGTGGGAACTTAGTTCCCACTGATAGTGTAATTTCAGGGTCTGGGCAAAGATAAGCTTAGGAAAGCTTATATGTTGGCTTTTTCTTGGATACAAGGGCACCCCCACACTCATGGAAGTGTGGGGAGTCAGCTAAAACACAAAAATACCAATGTCCAATGCAAAAATAACACACACAATAGCAAAATGCAGTTACTGTATATGCAAAGGGGGGCTGTGGATGTTTTACTGATGCAATGTGCACAAAGACGAATTTCAGAGCTCAAGGACTTGCACACAAGTTATCCAAATGACTTGAAAACTAATTAATATCCCAGATTACACTAATGTCTAACAAGTTTTGAAGATCAAAATTACTAGAAAGCACCTTAAATGGCCTACTGATTCTTAACAGGTTTATACCTACTCTTAACCAACTAAAAACATGCCAAATTGCTACACCAACTCACAACTGACTAACATTACCTAAGAGATGTCTAGATAAGCAAAGACAAGTAGTGAGGGCCACTTATATCACCAAAATTTGTGACAAATCTCAGCCAAATAAGTAATCCCAAACACTCCCTTACTTTCTGAAATTTAAAATTAACAAACCAAAACCAAATCAAATGAACTAAAACTGATTTAAAGCTATTCTAACATGCACAGAAAACCTATATAGGCTTAATCAAACTATTTAATTCAACATACCAACATGCTCATACAAAATCACACACAAACACATAAAAAACTTCAAAAATCAAGCCAATGGGGTTCAAGCTGACTACCTGCTGATGCCTTCCAAAGGGGTGTGTTTTGAGCTTTTAGGAGCTTGTGGAGAGCTTATGAGATGTATCCCTGTTGGGGTTCAACAACAGAACCAGGGAGATGAAATATCTTCAAAAAAAAGATGTGATGAAATGAAATGGACTGAGGTGCAAGGGAGAAGGATGGATTAAGCTTATCTTGTGAACCTGCCAAGTCAAAAAAACAACAAAAGTGAACTTGTACAAGGGCTAATAAGCTAGAAGCATGGCTTATTGGTCAAACCAGCTCATGGCTTATAGCTAACAAGGAAAAAAAAACTGAATCTTTTGAAACTGATATTTTTTTTTACTCCCAAATCTTGAAACTTTTAAAACTAGAACAACCACTAAAAAGGGTCTGAAATCACACACACACATCCACTTTCACTTCCATGTGTGTGGATTTCAGAAACTTTGGAAATAGAACTTGTGAACCAACTTCTCAAATCCGGACAAAAAACTTACACTACTTTTAAAAAAAAAATGAAAGTTAATGATTAAACTAACACAAGAAATAAAGATTGGAACTCAGAATTATTGCACAAATTTTAAATTTTTCATTGTCATTACTTTATAAAAAGGGTACAATAAAACTGGAACAAAAGCCAAATGAGATACAAGCCATCTCATTTTATACTAAGCTAAAGAACATACTAGAATAAAATAATACAATAATACTAAAGCCCTAAACCCTAGTTTGATTTTTCCAGTCTTGCCCTTCTTGTTGACTGATTTGGTCAAAAGATTCTTGATGAAGAGATGCCAGGTTGTGATGGAATGATCTTGGCCATTTATCAAGGCTTTGGGAGCACGAAATTCCTTAGGGACGTTGGATTGCTGTCAAGACTTGTCTTCATGTTGAGTTGTGGGGCAGGGCACAGTTGGGGAGAGCACATTGGATAGATGGTGACGTTTTTGGGGTGTGGGTTTGGATGGGGAGAGGGTAAATTGAGGATCTGGAAAGTTGTGGGGCAAACCCCTTTGATTAGTGCTAAAACGGATTAGGGTTTATAGAAACGGATTAAGAGGGATTAGGGGAGGGAGATGCACAATATTTGTTTCCCACCTATTTAAATTAATATAAAACGAGGTTTAAAAAGTTTAGTTAGTGGGGTGATGGTTGACTGGATGTTTGACTTGGGCTTGGGTTTTGGGCTTGGTCGGGTAAAATGGGTAAAATGGGTGGGTAAAAACGGGTATGGTTGGGTTTATGGTGGATATGGGTTTTGTTTGTGGCAAAAACAGTCCCTGCATTCCTATAATGTTTCCATTCCAAGCTTTAATTGATTTTCCCCTATTTCCTTTGTAATAAACTTTCAAGCACTTGTCATTTTTGGCACCATGATTTTCAAAACTTGTTTAAAGGGCTTTTTATGCATAAATTGCATTCTTTAAGGACCAAATGAGTATATACTTGAAATATTAGGGACCCAATGTGTAATTTGAGTGTTCACAAGGGTATAATATGACAAGTCTTCCAAAGTAGAGGGACCAAAGTTGCCAAATCTTCAAACTTCAAGGACTTGATAGAAAAATCATGATTCGGGTCCGGTTCTTTGTGCGGCTTTGTTTCCCGTGTTCGTTTTTGCTTGATTCCTTTGATCTTTTGGTGAATTCACGATATCCGTACCTGAAATACACAATGAACAAATACAAGCACATATTTTGGGTATTTTGACGATATTTTAAGCATTTTAAGCCCAATTTGGACGATGAGACTATGTATAAATACAGTCTCATCAATATGCTTGCACCTCTTCACCCTTGCTACCACTGTGCTCCATCTTTGCTTAAGGGAACCTTGCCTACTCTTCTTTGGCTTGCCTTGTTCGCCTTAAGCTTGTGCTATTTAATGGACGAAAACTATGTATTTGATCCCGGTGGATGTTTTTCATGCTTCTTCCTATGCTAATCAAGGTCGAGTCAGGCTCACGACTCGGTGAACAAAAATCAAGCCCTTCTTGGGAGGCAACCCAAGTGTCTATCTTTTAGCAATCTTTATCCTAAGTGTTAGGGAGACCCGTTGGTGTTTGCTATTTCCTCTCTTCTCATATTCAGGGATTCGAGCGTTCAACGATCCACTCTTGATGATTTTTGATGACCCGTGATTCCGTGTTTCCGTCTTCCTGGTTCTATCCTAAACTCTTTTCGATTCACTATTTTATATTTTCCAATATTAAATAGGAATCTCTTTATTTGTCTCTTCCTTAGCAAGATTTAAACAAAGTGCACAATGTCCTAAGTGTAGAGGAGTTTACTCCCACATGCTTAAACATTGAGGACAATGTTTATATCAAGTGTAGGGGGGACTTCTATCGAAGTTAAGTGGCATTTTCCTTGTATTTGTCCTCATTTTAACCGGAAAATCAATTTTTCGACATTTTTCAAAATTTTTGATCTATTTTGACCTATTAGTTTTTCCTTTGTTTTAGTTAGTTTCTTTCTTTGCTAGAATAAAATTTTAATAAAGTGGTTTTAATTTTCAAACGTTGTGAATCGTTTGACTCAACCCGAGTTTACTTATCTAAGTTTACTCTAGCTAGTATCCTTAACGTGTTTGAGTCAAGTTTTGCTAGGCTTTTATATAGGGAGCTTTAAAATACGAAAGTCTTAACTCTCACGGGTTAAGAACAAGAACTTTTCGCAAGTTCCTATAATTGATCCTAGAGAGTCGTCTATCAAGGGAACTTTAAAATGCGATTTCTAAACTTGAAAAAGTCTAAGAGGTTGCAAGATCCTATAGACGACTCGAAAACCCAAAACTTTGGTTTAATAGGCTAAGCATCCACGAGTCTCATTCCTTGAGATTTTAAATTATGGAGAACGAGAGATGATAGAGTCAATTATAAGTTTGGTATTCTTTCGTGAATTTATGTGAGTTAATTATAAGCCTATTCTCCCACCGCTTGCTAATAAATTTATCTGCAGTAAATAAGGTTGTACGATTTGAAAAGTTACTTAGCTTCTAGCCCAAGATCGTTTAAAAGTTGCTCGGTATGGATTAGAGTTCATAGCCAAGGCATAACTTATTGAAGCGGGATGCGAAGATTGGCGAGTCCGAAAAGGCCCTAACAAGGCATGAGGGCTACATTTTGTTGCTAAAGATCCCAAGTGATGTGAAGAATCATTTATCAAAAATCAATATGAAGGATCGAGACACACGACGAAAAGCAAATACTCTAGTAAAGATCATGGTGAAGTCTATCCAAAAAGGCCCTAACAAGGTATGAGGATAAATAGATCCAAGTCCTAAAAGGAGGCGGATCGTTGTATATCAAAATCCCAAATAAAGATTGGAGAAAAATGAAGAAGTCGTGGTCCAAGTATGAAGAATCTCTCAAAACTTCAAGTGAAGAAATTCCTACTATGAAGAGAAGACCATTATTTCATGAACGTCTCTCAAGATTTGAAGTATGAACTCACTGCCAAATATCGGTCCGAGAAAGGTCTCAAATCGTGAAGCGAGTTATGCCAAGATATGAACTTTATGAGGTCCCGAGAAGCAGTTTTAAAAGATTTTGTCCTTTAGCTAACTATTGATTAAATCATCCCACTTTATTTTCAGCCTTAATAACTATCGAAATAAGTCAACAATGCATCCTCGTGATCATTCAAGATAATAATAAAATATAAGAGATACACCTAGGAATAAGGGAGTCTAAGTAAATAACTGGCCCACATGAGTTCATGTTAGTTTGCTAACTTATAATAACAATGATCTCGTTTTTAAGCTTGGTATGGGGAACGTGAAACTTGAGGATGATAATCATTCATGACATTCCAAAACCCTAAGGTAAGTATTTGATTTATTTACTTGTTTTATTATTTTCTATCTCTTTAATAAAGGCCAAGGTAGATTGATTGTGATGAAAAGTGTAATCTTGCTCTGTAATTAATGCATTGCATGAGGACATTACAATGGTCAAGTGTAGGGGATTTGATAGGTGTGTAAACACCCATCCTTTTTACCACTTAACTACAATAATAACCAGGCCAAAACGTGTATTTTATGTCGTAAATGTCGGAATTATGCGTGGTTTGTGTTTTTGTTGTGATTTAGGACGAAAATGTGAAAAGGGGAGAAAACACGGGCTTTCACGGGCTTTTATCGAAGAAAAAGACAAAAGACGAAGTCAAGAAATAAAGAGTGCAAAAAGAACGGAAGTCCAAGGCCAATTCTGAAGATTTATCGAAGAAAAAGTCTAAAGACGGAAGTTTAAATAAAGCCGAAGAACTCAAGTCTAATTTATGAAGAAATCACAAGACGAGTTTAAAGTAATCCCGAGACAAAGTCTGAAAGGTCGAAGAATTTAAAAGATTAAAGACTAAAGACGAAGGATTAAATGATAATTAAAGAAAGAAGAAAGAGAGGAGGAAGCTTCCTTCCACTAATCACCTCCTCCCCTATAAATAGAGTCATTAGGATTTCATTTGTTTTTGTTGGCTAATAGTGACAATTAGTCTTCCACCATTTACATTACTTGCAATTTAAATTCATGTCATTTCCTTAATTGTCTTGCACTTTTAATTCCTTTAATTCCAAGTAAGTTACTTTTATTGTTATTGAATCTTTATCTTTATTGTTAATCTCTCATCTACCTTTCTTGTGTTGATTTCATGTTTATGTTTATGTTAAGTTTTTGAGTTTTTATTGATTAGATTAAGTGGGTTTTGATTATTTTGATTATTATTGTTAGTTTTATTGATTTGGATTGATAGATTATCATTAGTTGATTATTTGTGATTAGTCTTGCTTAATCTTTTGGTTTGATTTGATTAGTTTTGGTTAGATTCGTGTTCTTTTTGTTTCCCTTGTTCTTCGCTTCGTCTATTTTTCCAGGTTATTCCAGATCAAGTGGTCATTCCGAACCAAGCAATCATTCCGGATCAGTTTGGTATTCCGAATCAGCAGTTTATTCCGCATAAGCAGGGTATTCCGAATAAAGCAAATATTCCGGACGAAGCCAAATATTCCGGATAAACCATACATTCCGGATGAGCAATCATTCCGGATGAAGGATTTCTGTTGATTATTCCGGATGAATGGATCTTTCCGAATGAACCAAACATTCCGGATGAAGGTTTTCTGTTGATTATTCCGAACCAAGCATATTCCGGATCAACTTGATATTCCGGATCAACAACTTATTCCGGATCAAGACATTCTGAATGAAGGTTTGAAAGTTATTCCGAACCAAGTGAATTTCAGATTATTCCGAACGAAGACTTTTATTCCGGATAAGCAGACATTCTGAACCAAGCCTAATATTCCGAATAAAGGGTTTATTCCGGATGAACTAATTATTCCGGATGAAGGTTTTCTGTTGATTTATTCCGAATAAGCTTATATTCCGGATGAAGCTTTTATTCCGCATGAGGTAATTATTCCGAGTAAAGAAGAATTATTCCGGGTGAAGGTGACATTCCGAACGAGTAATTTTTCCGACCGAAGGTTTATTCCGAATGAGCTGTTTTTAGTTTATTTTAAGTTTATGTTTTTAAATTCTTAAGCTTTACTTTTCCCGCCTTTTTCCTTAGTGGCACCTTTTTAGTTATTTGCCTTTAGTTTTAGTTTAAGTTTGCCTTTAGCATAGTTTTAAGTTCGCGTTATTTTCTTTAATTGCCTTTTAAAATTCTCGTCAGGCTTTTAATTTCTCGTCATTTATTATTAATTACTTTTAGCTTTATTTTACTTGCCTTTTACTTTAAAGTTTGTGCACTTTCCTTTTACTACAACGACATAAATATTGTTTCCCACCAAAAGATAGCTGAGTCGCACTTTAACCGGAAATCAATTCGATTAGACCACTTCAACGAACTTGAATTTTCTTACTGGGCAAAAGCTAGTTATCAGTATGTCTCGATTTGGACATGCATTTAATACGTTGTACTCTTCCATTCAGAAGGTGACACGTATCAACTACTCCCACTAAGGAAGCAACCTCGTACCTATAAATAGGTGTGAGAAAGAATAATTAAACAACCCTTGTGCTTGGATAATTTATCTAAGTTCTTTCTCACCTTGGAACCGCTGAGCCCCCAACTGTCTACCAGCGTCTCATTGGTTCCCTTGTAAACTTGAGTCTCGAATCTAGTTTACTTGTTCTAGGGTTCATATCTTGTTATCATTCAACGAGTGTATTCATAGCACTTTGTAATAATTTGTTTATAATACTTAATAAAGCATTACACGTTTGAAAAGTATTATTGTGTTTCATGGTTACAAGAGTTATAGTTTATCAATAATTGTCATATTAAGGGACTTTCACTTATACACGTATGTATTTATGTAGCATTAGTGATACCGAAGTAGGACTCTCTTCCGTTCGTCTTCTTCGTTCACTAGACATAAGGTACGGATTCCCGTCCTTTTAGTATGGACATTCTTTCCTTATTAGGATTCCCCGTATGCAGCCAACTGTTTTCCCATAGTATAAGTTTATATATTTGATTGCTTATGTTTAACTAGAATACCTAAAGCCATATACATGCATGACCAGTTTCACCTAGTTATGGAGGTACCATAACCATAACACTAGAGGCACTAGTGTTATGACTTCCCTACGGCGGAGTGATTGCTCGTGGCGTCCCTTCAGCTTTTGGCCATATTATTATATTTTTCATGTGGGGCGTATGGGTGCATCCTAGTTACATGTTTTTCAGCAGATTACTCAGTGTGAATGTGGTGTGTGCCTTGCATCCTTCACAAGGAGCTTATCCCTCCTACCCAAAACCAGTGTATTAAATTAGAGGCAGCCCTCTAATTTGCATGATGAGGTCACCCTCCAAGTATTCATGTATGGTGGATTTTCATGACCTATATTGGCTAACGGTAAAATATGTTAAACAGTTTTTACAAGATAAACATAAGGCTTTTCAAACTATAAAACCAGTTTTACTAAGATATAACCGGGTTATCCAAGACTTAGTTTTCTTCTGCTGTTTCATGCTTATATGCTTATATTATTCATGCTTTACTTGTACATCCATGCACTAAGCGTTATGCTCAGCCGTTATTTTCCTTTCCATGTCCCAAAACGGCAGGTACCCAAGGACAGACTCGAGCATTTTGGAGGACATGCATAGGATGGAAGCTGCCATAGACTTCTTCTCCTTTTCCCTTCATATATTTATGCTTGTTTAAGTCTTTCATTCATTTCATTTACCTTATTATGTTTTGGGCTTATGTATGGGAACCGATGTTTGATTCCGGTTTACCCTATGGTCATGTAATGTTTTAGACATTTATCCTTGTATGCTTTGATGACACGCCATAATTACGCGTTACGTTCCATTTATCAAAATGGGGTGTTACAGTATAATTATGGCGTGTCATCAAAGCATGCAAGGTAAATGTCTAAACGTGCATGACCATAAAAAGAAATACCAGAAAAAAACATCGGTAGTCCAAGTAACTCAAACACAAGCAAATATAAGTACTGTAAAGGAAAGGACTAAACAATGTCCAAATGAAATAAAGTATGAGAAAGTAGCATAAATGCATAAGATAAAGAAGGTTGGATAGCTTCCATCCGAATGCACATACTCTTGCGATCCTACTTGCGACCTTGGGTACCTGTCGTTTGGGAACATGGAAATGGAAACGACTGAGTATAACGCCCAGTGAACGGATATATAGCATAACATGAAGACACAAAATAATGAAAACATCTAAAGAGTATAATAAGCATGAATAACAACGGGAATGAATAAGTCCTGGGAAACCTAGGCTTGTAACATGTTACTGGTTTTAGTTCTGAAAAATATAGCTTATGTTTGCTTATGAAAATCTGTATTAGTTTAATATACCAAAATCCAATATAGGTCATGAGGTCAACAACGTGCATGAATACATAGAGGGGTGACCTCGTCATGCAATTAGAGGGGACGCCTCTAATTAATATGGTCTGGGTATGAGGGATCAACTCCAATGTGAAGGATGCAAGGCATACACCGCATTCACCGTGAAAATCCTGACTGAACTGTAACTAGGATGCACCTATACCCCCCACATGATAACATGATAAATAAATAAAGGCCAAATAAACTGAATGGACGCCACGAGCAATCACTCCACCGTGGTGAAGTCATAACACTGGTGCCTCCAGTGTTATGGTTATGGTACCTGCATAACTAGGTGAAACTGGCATGCATGTATATGGCTAAGGTAACTAATTAACATAAGCAATTAAATCTGTAACTACTTGGGAAACAGTTGGCTGCATACGGAAAATCCTAATAAGGAAGAGAGTGTTGTCCTTGCTGAAGGACAGAATATCCGTACCTCTTGTCCAGCAAAAGCTAACAGAAACGCTGAAGAACCTGCTCCGCCTTGACGGATAATACTACATAAGAATAGGGACGTGTATGAGTTGTCTGAGATACGTTTATTTTACTGGTTCTGTGTGTTCTTAGCTTATTATACGTATTCTGTCATGTTTTACTAAGTAACTTGTATTCTGTTGTGTATTATTCATGTAGTAAGGTATTATAATACTTGTATTGTAATACTAAGTAACTTTCTAAAAATAGCACGTTTCCTAAAATAGAACGTTTCCAAAAATAGAAAGTTTCTAAAAATAGTAAGTTTCCATAATTAAAAATAAGGTGGATTATTAAGCTAAAAATATAAGTTAAGCTTGTTAGTCAAAATACAAGTCATGGATTAAATGTTATAGCTTATTAAATAATTAACATGGTTGATTTAATAAACTATAGGTTATATGAATTTAATTAAAACTAGCATGGTACCCGCACAATGCAGCGACAGGTAATAAATGACTATTTTATAGCAATTGATTTAACGTTAAAATGTAAAAAAGTTGAATTAAAATAAACAAAATCACTAAAAATGAAAAAAAACAAAAAATTAGTATATATATCAAAATGGATGTTGAATTAAAGAGAATGAAATTTTAAAAAATATGGTGAAATTAGATTATGAAAAAAATAAACAAGTTAAAACATATTTCAATTTAAAATAAAAATAGTTTTTAATAAGTTGTTAAGAAGTTGTTACAAAAGTTTATTACAAAAGAAATGGATGGTCAAGATTTGAAGTTAGGTTTGGATTAAAAATAATCTAATAGTTAAGTTATTAATATGTTTATCTTAATTTTTGGTTTGGAGTTAGGATGTGTATATACACCCTTTATATATTAGTATAGATAAGCATGTTTTAATTAAATAAGGCAAAATAAATACTTAGGTTAATCATGAAATATTAATTTTAATATTTATAACCTAAGTCTTGAGGTTAATTAAATTAATTAATCATGCTATTAATTTAATTAAAATAATAAAATGATTATATAAGTTCCCGAGCCCGAACCAATGTTCTAAAATAATCCCGAGCCCAAAAGTGCCTAGCCGACACCACCCAACCGGCGGCCGGTGGTGTCAGCCGACGGCTGAAACCCACGGCCAGTGGCTACCCGGCTAGCCGGTTGCCACTGACTGGCTATATTTCCCACCGGCTGTAGCCGGTGGTTCCCACTGTTGGTGTCTCGGCTACCCCCTGTCCAAACAATATACACCCCGGCTCAAGTCAGGGTTCCCACTGATCACAACTAAGTCCCACCGAGACCTAGTGTTTCGGTTGACACTCCAAATCAATCAAAAACAATACCCCAACATACGTCAGGGTTCCCTTCGTGTGCGACCGAATCAAACAGACACACGCCGAGACCTTAAGGTCTCGGTGGTGGTGCGATTAACCAAGCCGAGAGCCTAGGGCTCTCGGTTGAGTCTCGGTCGAACCAAAACCAACCCAAAACCAATTCTTTTTATATTTTCTTGATTAACTAACATGTGTTCTTACTTGTTTTTAAGATTTCATGAATTCATGATAATAATAATTTAAAAGAATGAAAAAGAATTAAGGTTTATGAATATACCGAGTGCGTGAATGAAAAGGGTTTAGGAACACGAACACAAATACAAATAATTCCAAGATCAAAACCCAAAAATCCTTCTTCTTGTTCCTTTTTGTCACTGCGGCTAAGGGAGAGAGGGACTAGGTTTTGTGATTTTTGATAAAAACAATACTCCCTCCGTCCCTAATAAGTGTCCACTATTGACTTTTAGAGTCATTATTTATCAACTTTGACCTTAAATTACTTTATTTGTGTTTTATAATTTTTGATAAAAATTAGATTGATAGAAAACACATTTGAAACTCAATCCATTCATATATTTTACATCATGTATTATATAACACATACGAAATAATTTGAAGTCAAAGTTGACGAAGAAATACTTTAAAAGTCAAACGTGGACATTTAATTAGGGACGGAGGGAGTATTATGTTATGTTCCCTAGAGATGTAATCAGTTTAGGATTAAAATTGGGCTAATGGGACAAAGGCCTTTTTTTTCCTCTTTGTCTTGTCCCGCGGCCGACTTAAGCCCATGGGGCAAAACCATACGATTTCTAGCTAAATAAATATTAGTGTGTGTTCGTGTTTAATCGTCGTGAATTTAAATGTCGTGTTCATGTTACATTTATAATATACGTAATTACTTGTTATTTATTATCGTGACACGTGTAATATATTATAAATGGAAAGTTTTAATTTATACGTATTTTCGTGTATTTACTGTTCAAGTTTACTGTTCATGGTATTTTAATGCGGGTTTTACAACTCTTCCCCTCTAAAAGAATAATTCGTCCTCGAATTAGAGAAAACGTATACTGAAAGAAAACATACCTGAATCATAACTGAAATGAGGTTAAGAATTCCGTATAGACTCCTTTGTCTCCCAAGTGGCTTCCCGCTCAAGATGATCCCTCCAGAGGATTTTGACGAATGGGATCTTCCTCCTCCGCATGACACGATCTTGTCGTTCAATAACTCTCTAAGGTTCTTCAACATATGAAAGATCCTCTTGAATCTGATCAAGCGGATAATGAACAACATGAATGAGATGATAGTTGTATCCTCTGAGTAAGGACACATGGAACACGTTGTGAACGTGTGATAGCTGAGGCAGTAACGCTAAACGATATGACACTTTATCGACGCGTTCTATGATGTCAAATGGTCCGATGAAGCGAGGACTACGCTTCCCTCTGATTCCAAAACGCTTGACTCCACATGCTGGTGATACCTTGAGGAAAACATGATCACCCACGTTGAAGAATAGATCTCTACGATGCTTATCAGCATAGCTCTTTTGACGAGCACGAGCTTCCTGCAGCTTCACCTTGCCGACGGCGACCTTCTCATTAGTCACCTCAATCATCTCTAGACCCTCAATCGGTCGTTCGCCCACCTGATCCCAGCAGATTGGGGACCGACACTTCCTACCATACAACATCTCAAACGGTGCACACTTGATGCTAGCTTGCCAACTGTTGTTGTATGCAAACTCCACTAGATAGATATAATCGTCCCAGCTTCCTGTCCATTCTAGAGCACACGCCCGCAACATGTCCTCCAATGTCTGAATGGTACGCTCTGACTGTCACTCGGTCTGAGGATGAAAGGCGGTGCTAAGCTTAAGTCTGGTACTCCAAGCTTTCTGCAGACTCTGCCAGAAATGTGAGGTGAAACGAGGATCTCTGTCAGAAATAATGTTTGATGGAGTACCATGCAGTCTCATGATCTCCTTCTGAAAAGTATCTGCCAACTTGTTGACCGGATGAACCTTGCGGATTGGCAGGAAATGAGCAGATTTTGTCAATCTATCAACAATAACCCAGATGGCGTCGTGTTTCTTTTGAGTCAACGGAAGACCAGTAACAAAATCCATGGAGATCTTGTCCCACTACAATTCTGGAATATCTAATGGTTACAGTAAACCACTAGATCTCTGATGTTCAATCTTAGCCTACTAGCAGATCATACATTTGGAAACGAAGCTGGCAACATCCTTCTTCATAACACTCCACCAGAAATGCTGCTTGATGTCATGGTACATCTTGGTGGAACCAGGATGTATGGAAAATGGATAGTTATGAGCTTCAGTCAGCACAGCTTTCCTGAGTGTAGAGTTATCAGGAACAACTAGTCTAGTGCCCTGCCATAAGATACCGTCATCACCAACACGAAAATCCGTCTGCTGATCAAGGTTTTGAATGATAGCCCAAATCTCACCATCATCTTTCTGAGCTTCCTTGATCCTAGAATGTAAGTCTGGTTCCACTCTAAGATTCTCCTAGTAACCATGATGTCCTTGTACACAAAACTCAATGTCTGTCATCTCCAGGTCACGGATGATCTCCTTTGCAACCATGATGCCAGCAATCATACCCGACCTTCTGCTTAAAGCATGTGCCACCACATTCGCTTTACCAGGATGGTAGTGAATATTGGTGTCATAATCCTTTAACAGTTCTAACCATCTCCTCTGTCTCATGTTTAATTCCTTCTGGGTAAAGATATATTTGAGACTCTTGTGATCTATGAAGATGTCACATAATTCACCATACAAGTAATACATCCAGATCTTCAATGCGAAAACAACTGCTGCAAGCTCCAAGTCATGCGTAGGATAGTTCACCTCATAAGGTTTAAGCTGTCGTTATGTGTATGCGATAACTTTCTTATGTTGCATGAGAACACAGCCTAGACCCTTTCCTGAAGCATCATTATAGATCTGAAATCTACCTGTACCAGATGGGAGAGTAAGAATAGGTGCATATATCAACACTTGCTTAAGGTCTTCAAAGCTCTTCCCTCGTTCTTCAGTCCAGAAGAATTTCTCTCCTTTTCTCATCAGCTTAGTCAAAGGTAAGGCTAATCGTGAAAAGGTCTCTACAAACCTGCGGTAGTAGCCAGCTAAACCCAGAAAACTTCTGACCTCTGTTGCAGATGTAGGTCTCGGCCATTTAGTGATGGATTCAATCTTCGCAAGATCCATGGTGATCCCCTCTGCAGATACAATATGGCCTAGAAATGCCACCTTGCTTAACCAGAACTCACACTTGGAGAACTTGGCATACAGCTGCTTCTGACGAAAAATTTGCAAAACTGTACGAAGGTTTTCCTCATGTTCCTCCTTGGATTTGGAGAAAATCAGGATATTATCAATGAAAATGATAACGAACTTGTCTAGAAACTCATGAAAGACACGGTTCATCAGATCCATGAAGACTGATGGAGCATTTGTGAGTCCGAATGGCATGACTACGAACTCGTAGTGCCCATAACGTGTATGGAAAGCAGTATTGGAAATATCCTGCTCTTTAACCCATAACTGATGGTAGCCGGACCTCAAATGGATCTTTGAGAAATACTTGGCACCCTGAAGTTGATCGAACAGGTCATCAATACGCGGTAAAGGATAACGGTTCCTGATTGTGATCTTGTTCAGCTCAAGATAGTCTATACATAAACGCATGCTGCCATCTTTCTTCTTCATGAATAACACCGGTGCAACCCATGGCGATGCACTAGGACGGATGAAACCTCGCTCCAAAAGTTCCTGAAGATGATCTTTTAACTCCTTAAGCTCAATGGGAGCCATGCGGTAAGGAGCTTTGGAAATTGGCTATGCTCCTGGAATGAGCTCAATTCCAAACTCGACTTCACAAACAGGTGGTATGCCCGGAAGTTCCTCAGGAAATACAATGAGGAATTGTAACACAATAGGCTGATCTTGAATCGATGGAGACTCAAAAGAAATGTCATGAATGTTGGTTATTAAGCCCTGACAACCGTCTGATAGTAACGCACGCGTCTGCATGGATGAAATAATTTGTACAGACCTCCCTGGCAGAAAAACATGGTGTATGTACTCTAGAGATTTGACATCACTGAAAATAACCCGATAAGTGTGGCAGTCTATCGTAGCCTGGTGTTGCGATAACCAGTCCATGCCCAATATCATGTCAAAATCGCACATGTCTAATGGAAGTGCGTCAACACTGCGGATTCTATCATCAAATTCTAGGGTAAGATCTCTCTACACCTGGGTGATCCGCACAGAGTCCCTAAGTGGCGTGGAAATGCTTAAGGCATTATCTAATGGCATAGGGGAAATCCTAACACGTGTAGCAAAAGCAGTGGATATGACTGAATGAGTCGCTCAAGTATAAAACAATATGCAAGCTGTCTGACCATTCATATAAAGGATTCCAGTGATGGTACCTGAAGCTTTGTTCGCCTGCTCCTTGGTAGTAGTGAACACGCGGCCAGAAGTAGGAGGTGGCTTAGAGTCAACATGTCCCGAGGTGCCTTCTATCTCACCTTGGCGACAATCCTTCTGCTGATGGCCTGGTTGGCCACACTTGAAACAACCACCAGTACCTCGGCGACAAACACCAGAATGTCTACGCGAACAAGTAGGGCAAATAGGATGCATGGACCCTCCAACAAGCGTCCTAGCTATCTGTGAGCCTGTTTCAGGAGTACATGCATGAGACATGATCATGGAACATAAGCATGATGACACATAAGGTTTAAATAGTTTACCAGATGAAGCAGAACGGTTGGACTGCGAACCTCTACGGTCCTGATCCTTGCCGTTGCCATTGCTCCTGAATATGAATGTTGGAGTGTCAGAATAAATGAAACATAATGCAGTATAAAATGAAATAAGGTAAATTTAAGGACCTGCTGTTGTTAGAGTGGTTCGCATTGTTACGGTAATTTTCATTACCGCCACGCCTATCTGAAGCAGAACGGTCATAGGACTGACCGTTTCCCTTGGATGATTGTTGTTGAACGACCGCAGGTTTCCGGTCCTTAGTATTCTGTCTGAAATATAAAGTTGAACAAAGGATGATATAAAAATGAAGATACTTAAAGAAATGAAATGATTAACATTTGGTGATTGAAGATACCTCTTCACTGATCGGTCATCACCAAACTCCTCTCGTTCTTGCAGCATCTCTAGCTTACGTGCTACATCAGCCACCTATGCTACTGTAGTAAAGGTAGAACACATCAAATTGTTGGCGACCGAAGTACGAAGAGCCCAGCAAAACTTCTCAGCTTGCTCCTCAGCACTACCCGCTGCTGCGCCCAGAAATCCAGCCAAACGAAGAAACCTCTGCATGAATTCATTGATGTTCTCCCCAGCAACCTGTCGGATATTACGATAATCCCTCTTAAGTTTCTCCTGTTCAGCATGTGGGAAGTACTGATTAAGGAAGAGCTCCTTAAACTGGTCCCATGTCAACAATACAACCCAATCATCACCACTGTTGGCCTGCTTAACTGATTTCCAACACTGCAGCACATTACCTTCAAACTTGTAGCAAGCCAGCCTTGCCTTGAAGACACCATCACAACCCATCACATCAAATATCTTCTCAACGTGAGAAATCCAAGCTTCAGCCTCAGAGGGGCTGTCAGTCTGCTCAAATGAATGGGGTCTCTGCTTGTTCAATCGCTCCAACCAAGTCATAAGGGTAACAGGCGGTGGAGGTGGAGGATTGTTGTTGTTCTGCGGATGAGGGTCGTGCTGATTGCCATGAGCTTGGAATTCAGCATGAACTCCGTCCTTGATTTCATTGTGAAGTTGGGGAAGGAGGGCTTGCAAAGCTGCATTGACAGCTGCAGCCAACTCTTGAGCATTGCGTGTGTTCACCATCTGACAGTTTAAAACAAAATGCAGCATAAATAACGAGTCTGATAAAATATGACATGAATATAAAGATGCATGAACAGTGTATAAAACATGAAATAATTTATGATGCATAAAACAATATTAAAATGCATGGTTATTAAATATGATGATATGTCCATGAGTGAACGCCTATGGGTCGGTTCACAAAACAAAAGGCAAGTGTGGACGCCAATGGGTTAGTCCACTAAACAAATAAAATGTTTCGATGAAAAAAACATACGCGACTAAGTAGGGCCAGTCCTGTACCAACCATTACTTAGTCAAAATTCATGCGACAATGAGATGAATACATGAAATGAATGCATGAAAATTAACTGTCAGTTCTAGTAAGACGCTGGTGACTACCCGTAAGTCACATGTCATGTTTTACAGAGCTATAGGTCGAAACCTTGGGCTCTGATATCATAATTGTAACACCCCATTTGGTAAAATGGAATATCATAGTATAATTATGGCGTGTCATCAGAGCATGCAAGGTAAATGTGTAAACATTCATGACCATAGAAGGAAATACGAGAAACAAACATCGGTAGTCCAAGTAACTCAAACACAAGCAAATATAAGTACTATAAAGGAATGGACTAAACAATGTCTAAATGAAATAAAGTATGAGAAAGTAGGATAAATGCATAAGATAAACAAGGCTGGATAGCTTCCATCCGAATGCACATACTCTTACGATCCTACTTGCGACCTTGGGTACCTGCCGTTTGGGAACATGGAAATGGAAACGACTGAGCATAACGCCCGGTAAACGGATATATAGCATAACATGAAGACATAGAATAATGAAAACATTTAAAGAGCATAATAAACATGAATAGCAGTGGAAATGAATAAGTCATGTGAAACCTAGGCATGTAACATGTTACTGGTTTTAGTGCTAAAAAATATAGCTTATGTTTATTTATGAAAATCTGTATTAGTTTAATATACCAAAAGCCAATATAGGTTCTGAGGTCAACAACGTGCATGAATACATAGAGGGGTGACCTCGTCATGCAATTAGAGGGGATGCCTCTAATTAATATGGTCTAGGTAGGAGGTATCAACTCCAATGTGAAGGATGCAAGGCACACACCACATTCACCATGAAAATCCTGACTGAAATGTAACTAGGATGCACCCATATGCCTCACATGATAACATAATAAATAAATAAAGGCCAAATAAACTGAAGGGACGCCATAAGCAATCACTCTGTCGTGGTGAAGTCATAACACTGGTGCCTCTAGTGTTATGGTTATTGTACCTCCATAACTAGGTGAAACTGACATGCATGTATATGGCTAAGGTAACTAATTAACATAAGCATTTAAATCTATAACTATTGGGGAAACAGTTGGCTGCATACGGGAAATCCTAGTAAGGAAAAGAGAGTTGTTCTTGCTTAAGGACAGAATATCCGTAGCTCTTGTCTAGCAAAAGCTAACAGAAACGCTGAAGAACCTACTCCGTCTTGACGGATAATACTACATAAGAGTATGGACGTGTATGAGTTGTCTAAGATACGTGTATTTTACTGGTTCTATGTGTTCTTAGCTTATTATTCACATTCTGTTATGTTTTATTGTTTAATGTGTTATTTGTACTTATTCTTGTATTCTGTTGTGTATTATTCATGTAGTAAGGTATTATAATACTTGTATTTTAATACTAAGTAACTTTCTAAAAATAACAGGTTTCCTAAAATAGAAAGTTTCCAAAAATAGAAAGTTTCTGAAAATAGTAAGTTTCCATAATTAGAAACAAGCTGGATTATTAAGCTAAAAATATAAGTTAAGCTTATTAGTCAAAATAAAAGTCATTGATTAAATGTTATAGCTTATTAAATAATTAACATGGTTGGTTTAATAAACTATAGGTTATATGAATTTAATTAAAATAAACATGTTTTAATTAAATAAGGCTAAATAAATACTTAGGTTAGTCATGAAATATTAATTTTAATATTTATAACATAAGTCTTGAGGTTAATTAAATTAATTAATCATGTTATTATTTTAGTTAAAATAATAAAGTGATTATAAGTTCCCGAGCCCGAACCCGTGTTCTAAAATAATCCCGAGCCCAAAAGTGCCTAGCCGACACCACCAGTGTCTTTTGCATGTCCATCATGGAATGTGTGGAATGCGTTACTTTGTATAACATCTTGAATAGTAAGGTTTCTAACAAGGATACCTGATTCGTGGCTTATTGGCTTAACCATTTTCCAAGATTTTTGACATTTCAGTCCTCTTGTTGATAGCTTAATTAGTTTCAGCCAAAAAAACTATATATAATTCGGGAAGAGTAGTGTTGTATTAAATGTGTCGTCGCTCGGTCCTCAATTATGCATAGCCTAGCCTATATAATTTTCCCTTTTTTTTAGTTTAAATAGAAATAGATTCCAAACAAGCTATTATTAACCAAAAACAAATAAAGTCTTATGATAACGTCGAATTACCACATGTTATGTTAGCGAAATGGAAATCCACTGTAAATCGAGGAATCCATTACTAATCGATATAAGGTGTAAACCTCGTTCATTGAACTGAAATGTGTGAAGAATTTGAGAAGCTTATGAAAGAAAGGTTTTAGACGAGTTCAATGGGAGAGATTACATTCTTTCTTGGACAATATGTGAAACAAATTAAGGAAGGCATTTTTCATTTGCATTATTTGACACACAAAATCTATCACCCTAACCTTTATGTACATATAGGTTCTCCAAAACGACTGCGCGTAAGGTTAAACTTACAAAGATGGTTGAAAAAAAGAAGATGACCTATTGCATTCTTGTTCGACTATATAAAATATAGGGCTAACAATCTCCCCTAATGTATCCGTCAGAGGTGAAACATATCTAACTTATTGTTGTCAATCTATAATAGTTATGTGAATATTGTTTGGAAAAGAAAAAGCTTGTGATTGAGCCTTGATTCCTTCACAAAAGATGCTCAAAACAAGCTCATAAACAAGTCCTGGCAAGATGAACATAGACAACACTTCAAACCTAACATCAACCCTAACAATCTCTCTTACAAGTCAAATAACTACCTTGCTCCACCCGGCTTTCCACCCCATCCACCACCCAAAACCAAACAAACCCTCCGCACCTTGTTATTTCAAGCTCACCTCCCCCTAATTATTGGACTGAAACACTAAATATGGCTGTGTACTTGTTAAATATCTTACCTTCCTGTGTTTGTTCTTGTTTTCAGCACAAATCAAGAACCCTACTCCTCATGGCGAGGTTAAATAAAAGAGAAGGACAACACCAAAGCCATAATAAACACTTCATGGCGAAGTTAAAGAAAAGGTGGCGGTAAACCAATAAAAATTGAGAACGGTACAAAATCAGTGGGAATCTTTAGCAAATTAGTGGGAATGGTATAGGCCATCAGTGGGTAAGTTTTGGACAGATATATTGTGATTTTAATATAAAGTTAGCAACGGTTTAGTGTCCAAATAGTTATTTTGTGTTTATGATTTAGTTTTTTTACTTGTTTATATATAATAATAAACTATAGATTATATGAATTTAATTAAAATAACCTGTTTAATTAAATTAGGCTAATTAAATACTTAGGTTAAATCATGAATAGGGCGTGTGGAAGAACGAAAGCGTACCTTGGCCACAAATTGCATTCCAAGCTTTCAAGGAACCAATGCAAAGCCCAACTATGACTAATAGTGACTACTAAGTCTTCAAGGACTAGTATCACTCAAGATCACTAACACAATCACAATTCAGCAGTTAAGAGCTATTTCTAGGAATTGAGCATGCAAATTCAGTTTAGAGGAATTTAAAACAAGAAAGTGTTCCTAGAGTAGCACCAAATTTCCACGTTAAAAGGAAACTAAATAAACTCAGTATCCAATAGAATCATGATTTATTCCAATGTTAGAATTCCTTTAAATTCCTTTTTTCTTACATTATCTGCAATTTATCTTTCACTTGTAATTTCCATTTCCTTGCATCAGCTTTACTTTACAAATTCTTCGTAAAATAACGATTACGTGGTAAAAATATTGTCCCCATGCAAGAAGAATTGAATCAATTCATTGCTAATGACGTTTGAGAACTTGTTCCTCCAACTAGAAGTACTACCATTATAGGAACCAAGTGGGTATATAGGAATAAGTTAGATGAGAACGGGTCAGGTGGTCTTGACAACATGCATCCCAAAGCTCCAGTTTGTGCAGCAAGCTACCCAATCAAGAGATTTGACTACATATTGTAGTGCCTCAAGGTCTCAGAACTCCAACAAGCTTTGCAGCACCAAAAGAACCACAATCAAATATCCAAGATGGAATATTGATTAGATTTTATAGATTCAAATTAGAAAATCAATGATCTTGGTGTTTTGTATGAAGGGGTGGACGGCAAAGGTTAAGAACAAAAAGGGTTGGGATAAAGTTATAATTTTTACATAAAAGTGACAGTTATATATTAAGTGGTGATTTTCTTAAAACGTGTCGAATTATGTTGTCTAAGTTATTTTTATCACCCCATAATAGTCACCAGGAGGAGGTGGAACAGCAGCATACTCCTTAGCATTTGACATGTATTTAGGGTTTCATTGATCACTAACACACTTTTCTATGGTTTGACTAGCCTTTTTGAACTTTTCAATTTTAAAATCCGTGGGTTTAAAGGTATGGATGGTAAAAGTGAAAACTTACTCCACATGTCATGATAAAAGTGGAAAACCCACTATTATTCCGTTTAGACTAATAAAAAGATCATATTCCAAGAAAAATGGCCAAAGCAAAATACTTGGAGCCAAAGGTGTATGCTTGGAGCCAAAGCTCATGGGTTGTTAAGTCATTGCATCATAGTTCAAGGTAAAAGAGAACGACTCTAAATGAGACGTTTTATAAAAATACCTCATTGAATTGAGCGTTACAGAGAAGTTGTGTGCTTTTGAAAAATAAATACTTTCGACATCAAAGTTATAGTTTAGGACTATTTTCAAAATCGATCTAGTTCTCTATAACTTGTGGCTCTGATGCCAATCTTTAACAACCCCAATTCATATTGCGCAACAGAAATACACAATTAGGGTTCTTAATACGTGTCGTATATTAATAAATCATAAAGTTTTAACTTATGCGTTGTAAAACCCCAAATTTTGGGCTTTTAACACGTCACTGGTTTCATATATTATTATCATCCATCGTATAATATTTTTGTAAACCACTTTTACAAATGAGATCATAATGTAGTAAATATTATATATTTACTTGTATTACTTAAAAAACTTGATGTTTGAACCATGGACCTATTTTTTATTTTTTTAGACACATTTTATGTGCATAAATAATTACTAATCATATTTATTATAATTAATAATGACGATCCAAAATATTACACATTAAAATTATATACAATGATTTTTAGACATAAAATTTTAGTATGGTTAACCAATACAAACTCGACTCGATAAAATATTTTGGAACACCTTGACCATTTATTTCATGTGCAAAATAAATCAAACTAACCAACATGATGTATACTACCTTCTTTCTAGTTAAACTTTAAAACAAGATTCTTCCATTGGATTTTTTTTCTTTTATTTCCCTACGTTACATATACAAGCAAATCTCACTTAAACCTTTCAAGTAGGAATAAGATCCTAAAATATCTAAAACAATCTATCCTATCCTATACCTTATATCTTATCTTAAGTATCTAACTAACTAAGTTGCTCTAACCGAACCCCCTTGATCATTCGGATATATTAGATTGGATATTATCTAAGATTTATCCCACATGCCTAATTAACTACCTAGTACTTATGACCCCTAACATTGTCTTCTTAAACCCCCAAGAGCCTCATATGCGGCAACCCAATTGAATAAAGGGGCAAGTGTACGACATAGTAGTACTTTATGTGTAAGATTCATAGATTTACAAAATCTAGCAATACTTGTAGATTTACCCTTGTGGCTCCTCTTATATCCATATATCTTCTTGTTCCTTTTGTCAAAAACAAATAACCCAAACCAAAGTGAAACTCCTCCCTCATCTCCCCGTCGAATGAAGCATAACACCACACCTTCAATTTTCTCGTTTCCACTTTTATGGTTCAAGTATATAATTACTTTGCCCATGCTCATATAAATCATATACACACATACAAACATTTCCCCCTCATCTCTTACTGTTCGCAACTACACAAGCATTCCACTTCACCCAGATTTGGTTTTGTTCGTTGGCAACAAACCTATGGTTGCTCGTTGGTAATCACGGTTCGCGTATCGATTCGGTGATGAAGCTCGGTTGGTCTCCCTTCCCTTCTCGTTCAGCGCTTGAGCTGCTGTGGGTTGTTTAGGAGCTTAAACGAACTCGAGTTCTTAGGTTTAGGGCATTCGCACGTCGTCTCCAAGCACAGTGAGTTTACACACATCTTATTTGTTTTTCATAGCCTATGCACTTTAATCTTCCATAGTTTACACTTGAAACTTATTAAAACATAAGCATGCACCCTACTTCGCCTACTGTTCTTTTCAGAGACAACATATGCGAATTGAAATGATGTATGATTTAGGCTAGTCATGAGTTATAATAGGCTATTGCATTAACTAAAATTCGTGGGTAGAGATGAGTTAAAAACAAGAAGTTGAACCTTACTGTTTTCTTTTGTTGAGTTGATTAAAACATGTACTAAGTAAACAAACCCATAAACCTGTTTATATGAAATGACGTACTAGGCTATAATAGAAAGCATGAAACTATTTCTACGATTAACAGAAAGTTATGTATTGAACCAAATTGTAAAATATACAGCCTAAACCTTTACTTTAGACCTCAAAACGAACCACCTAGGATCGAGTGCCCACAAGTTTTATATGGTCGAATGATAGACGAGCTAGCTAAGAATTCATAGTAACTCGAATAACTTAAAATGGTTAAGAAACGAACTAGGAATAACTTACCAAAACATGCCGAACATAGCTTATTTTAGTCGATATATACATAAGTTAAATAAGTGTTTTATCGCGACCTTTTACGACCCAGTTTTGACCCTCTAAACAACCTCGCCCCAAGTCGGGTAAAGAATGAAAGTTGTAGACGACCATATCGTCTACACGAGCCTATTTTTAGTTTAACCCAAAAGTCTTTATCGAAAACCTTAGGCTAGATCAAAAATGACTTGACAAACACCTTTCTTTAATATAGGTTCGCGACACCAACTTCGAACATGATTTTATCCTAGCAAACGATCTTGATTTATAAAACCAGAAGTACGGGTCTCTAGACGACCCAACTAGCTTTCTAATGGTGCTTTTAGTTTGTGCCACGAGTCACTACTGAACTCGCTACTCGCTTTCGAAAACAACCACAACGACAAGTATTATATTGATCTTGCCACCGCTAGTTTAACATTTGCCACCGTAGGTTTAAACTTGCCACTGTTGTCATGGGATAGAAAACATACGTATTCTGTAAAAACTTTCATTCATTACAAATGTCTCATGTTTCCCCAACACCAACACCTTTGTCCTTTGTTCCCACAACACCAACATGTTGTGTTTCCTTAAAGGTAACATGTTTCACATTTTAAAAACTCTTTTATAATAAATACTAGATTAGAACCCGTGTTCAACACGGGCGGTATGAGAAAACAATTTCACCAAACATAATAAGGCGAGGAATAAAAAGTTTTACCATCAAGAACTGAGTCACAAAAATCAGTACCTAACTATGATGATCGAGAATAATTTATTCTAAAGAAATTGTAAAAATACTGCATATAATCTTCGTTTATTTCTTCATAAATTACATGAGATAATATAAAAAGCTTCATCTCACTCATAATATTAAAAAAAACTCCTTATAACAAAAGATAAACTTTTCACATAGTTTAATCATCATTGTGAAAACTCTTTATAACAAAAGATAAACTTTTCACATAGTTTAAGCATCATTTTAGCACACGATATATCGCTTTCAAAATTACTCGGTTGAACATCGACAATGGCAACACCCTGAAGAAAGTGTGCAACCTTTTGGGCTCGGTAATAAGTTTTCCTACAATATTTGTATGATGAAGGAGAAGGAGCTCTGGCAAGATGTGATCCTTGGAACTGATTAACTGGAAATAATGAGTCAGGTTCAGCATGAGGGTCTGCATCACTCCTCTTGTTGAAAGTGATTCGGCTTGAGCTTTGCTGCCCGCACAAACTGCCCCACATTCATAAAATCTGCTTGAGAAGTTAAAAATATACTACTATGAATCCAAACAACAAAGAGTATCCAAGTGTCAAGTAATCACGTAAAATTATTTCAAGATCACTATATGTAATTGGTATATGTATAAGAAAAGCACTCACTAAAATCACCTTGCTTACATTAGTCAAATAACCATCAAAAGTTCTCTATCTCCTTTTTATATAACGCTAGTAATAAAATGATCGCACCTTGAAAATGGAAGACCAAAAAACCCATCGATAAGACGTTTATTATGTGATAATACACGAAGGAATAAATTTCATATTTCCATGAGCCAATAAGCTCCCCTGATGTTTAAATACTTAACATATTAATTGTTAAAATTTTTGACATACCTTACAGATTTCCATGGTGGGCATTTGGTAAAAAATCATTAGTGACAAAGAAGCACATGAAGACGAAATCATCCACCACTTGCTTCAAATCAATCTGAAAATCATTTCAGAAATACCTTATGCATCTATTAAATTAGAAATAAACCAAAATAACTAACAAACAAGAATAGGGATAAAAAACAATTACACATACATGATAAGCGAAAAAATAAGGATAAAGCATAAGTTTTAAAATTGAAAACATTAAGATGAAGACAAAGCGTGTCCTTGCATTGGTAATGGTAACCATGTCAATTTGAAATTTGAATAAAACATTAAGATGAAGATAAAGCGTGTCCTTGCATTGGTAATGGTAACCATGTCAATTTGAAATTTGAATGACTTGTTGGAAGTTGCAAAAAGGCAAAATCAATGTATACACCCAAGTCCCAACACAGATATAAAGTATCAAATAAAAAAAATAAATTATTAAATACTTTAAAATAAAAAACAAAATACTAAAGTGACATCATTAATCTTTATAATTGCATATGTGGAATGGCTAGTTGATTCACACCTCAGCTTCATGACATAATCAAAAACTCCTTTTTAATAGAAAGTATAGATTTAATTTAATTAATTAATTATTTTTATAATAAAAATATAATATATTTAGGATATTTGACCCATTAAATAATCCGAATAAATAAACTGGCCCGATAACAAAATATTTAGTATTTCTAAATATATCCCGATTGAACGACTACACTTTTACTAAAACACAAAAACTTTCACAATTATTAAAACCATAGATTTATTTAATAAACTCAAGCACATACTAGGGGATTATATACAACATATATTATTATTACGATAACAGAAACTTGTAAGACTTTTATGAAACATTATATTTATAAGTCTTATTAAATAAAAATCGTTTTATTTAATTCATTTAAACTATTACCATTCAACCAAGGTAAATACACTTTGTTAAATTAAAGGTGTACATGTTACGATAACTTACAATAAGTTTAACACTTAAAACGATAACAACTTATTAAATCTGTGATCATGCATTTTCGTCAACTACATTCACCTGTGCATTTTATTTGTGCATTTACTGAAACACACATAAATTACTTAGGTAATTCTACTGCTTCATGATCATATTGTGCCAGCATACTCAGTGACTTGTTACTACTGCTCCATTATTAAGGTGAGTTCATCGCCCCATCTTTACTGTTTTATAACTGGGGGAGAAAACATACAAAAACTATATATATTTTAAATATGCAAAACATGCACTGATGACAACAACAACGTATTGCCTATTGTTTGCCCCATACCCGTGGACTGTAATAGTTAATAGTGTAGCGCGAAATGTGTGAATAGATCTATTTGGGTATTGACAATACCCGGCCTGCGTGACTTGCTATCACGAAACGCTTAGGCTAAGCAACATGTTTACATCATTGTCGGACTGAGGGAACAACATCGGGACAGATCCAAATGGGCGTACCGAACAACTTTTGTCTAGCTTCTATTACAGGGCAATAGGAACTACTATAGTATGTAGCTTGGTGCTCTACTATCTTCGTAATGTTTTGGCATATTATTAACTTATTATTTAACTAAACTCTATGAATTCACCAACCTCGTGTTGACCCCCACATTTTACTTTATATGTTTTCTTAGGAAAATAAGCATGTTCATGTGCATTGGATTTCCAGCATCATAGGAAGCATCATTTTTACCATCGGGCTGGGATATTTCTACAAATAATAACAAATGTTGATTTTAAGACAATTTATTAAATTTGTACATTTGATTCATGTAATATGTTTAAATGATAATTTATGATCATGCTCTGTATACTATTTGCTATCGATCCACCAAAGTAACACCCCAATTACTATTCCGCTGCATTTGACCAACTTGGGGGTGTTACAGAAATGGTATCAGAGCGATAGTTATAGAGAACCAGATCAAAAACTTAAAATTTTTTTAAATAATAAAAATTTTAAACTGGACTATAACTGAATATAAAAATCAGTTTAAGGAAAAATTGATTTTTGGGGACCCTAATAGTTAGGCATATATCATATAGAGCATACATATTATGTGAACTAACCCTTTACGTGTTTTACATATTACGATTTTTTAATACCCTTATGAAGCTATTAAAATACTTAAGGGATTTTGTAGAAATGTAAATCTATGCTTATGGTTTAGAGAGAGAAAGAGATAGAGAGATGGTGGATTTCACACAAGGCTAGAGAGAGAAACTAAAAAGAACTATGTGTAAATTATGAAACCCACACACCCTCTCCATCAAAGGAGAGGGTTTATATACCCAAGCCTTGTAATGGGCTTGGGCTTACATGTTTGGGCCGACCTACACAAGTTGTAGGCTAGGCTTGGACTTGTTTGTTAAATAAAGAAAGTTAACTAAACTACGAGCTATTACATGGACTATCGTTGGAGTGACCGATCCTTCTTAATACGTAAAACGTATTTCCAACAATCTCCCCCTAAGGGAGGTCACTCCAAACAAGGGCGTTACCCAAGTTACAATAATGAAATAAACCTAGCATACTATGCTTGTCTTGAGCTCGTAGTCTTCGTCTTTATTTTTCTTTTTCTCTTCTGGTGAACATGCTGATGTGATCTTTGATATCAATCTTGAGAATTAATCTCTTGCCTTGATCTCGTGCATCCATCACTTGTGATCTTCGCCTCTTCGTGACACCATGTCCCACATACTTATACCTTCGTAATTCTTGAAAGCTTCAGAGTTCGATACAGCGGAAGACTTAACTTTTAGGCTTTCTTGAATTAGATGAGATATTAAGTGCATAAAGTATAAGCATGCGGGGACGACTTCTTCTTGGATCTCTCAACGCCACCGTCTTCAAATGCCGCAACATAAGTAGACACGAACGAAATGGCTTTGAACATTTCATTCTAATTCGGTAGCATTTTACCTCCGGTCGGTGAAGACCGTTGGACGATATTAGATATCGTACCCGTGACGGATAGTTTCAATTAAGTAACTTCCTGACAGGATTTCGCGGGTAACCCCGTTCTCTTTATTCGACCGTCCAAAGCTGACTGCGAACATAAAGAGTGAATCATTTGGATAATAATATCCGGATGATTTGAAGCCGCCAATTCATGTTCCTGGAACAAGTGAAATTCAATTAAGAACCGCACCATCGTTGCTTTCCAGTTGTCACGAGCTTGATTCGTATAGAATCTTGCAAGTTACCTACCAAGTGCTGTTTAAGGTTAACACTAGAAGGATTTCCACTCATCACTGTGAACACTAAGGTATCACTCTGAGTGTTCTGGCAAGATCACTAAGATATTGCGTAGAGGCCTGGAACGTGTTTAAATTCAGTTAAGAATTAAACAGCTGTTGCTTTCCAGTTATCACAAGTTTGATTCATAAAGAATCGCACAAGTCACCTACCATGAGCTTTTTGATATTCTCTCAAGAAGGATTTCCATCTTCATTGTAAATACTTTCGTATTACTCGGATGTTCAGGCAAGATCATGAAGATTTTGCGTAGGACTCTTAAAATCTTTCTTACTTTCACAGTGTGTGAAGAAGCAAGGAATTATGAAAGTGTGTCCTAATGAGATATTTGATGATCTCAAATGGCTCTAGACTCAATCGTGCATTTTGGATTTTAGTGATCGAAAGCTGGAGAGGAGTGCCACCTTTTCAATACCAATTTATTCAGAGTGAATAAATCAATAGATAATGTGTTGTCTCCGTGTGATTAAAACAAATATCTTTTAAGAGATATCCGAGTTAGCTGGGATGGGTTGTGCATTGCATCACTGGGTCCATGATGTCTATCTTCAATATCAAGAATCATTAAACAATGATCTTAATAGCATATGTATTGACCCGGTTTCTTCCTAAAGTTGTAAGGAGGGTTTCTTTCTTTACACCCTTTATCTTTACAATTCTTTTTCATTCTTCAACCCCTTCAATGCTTACCAATACGTCATAACTAGCACCTTGTTATGATTGTTCCAGTGCTAACTTAAGTACTTGGTCGGCATTCAGCTACGTTCACAATCTTTCTCCATCTTTCCTAAGGACTACTATTTCTAGCTATGGAATGTCCTTGGGAAGATTCCTCCGGTTCTAGAAGAATCATTGGACTTAACCTATCCTACCATCCTTATGTCACCACAATCTTCATCGTCGTGAAATAAACGAGTTTTGGGTAAGTATAAATCACCATGAAATCCATTTTTGATATGCAAATCCATTTTGCTCCCCCTTAACATATGCCACGATATTCGAAAACATTTCGCATATGTCGGGATGAGCCAGCACATTAAGTCAAACCATTTGTGATAATATCCCATATTAAATCACATTTTCTCCCCCATATTAAAAATATTAACCCAATCGATGTTTTTAATATCAATTGATTTAATGAAGTTTTAACAAAGGTTTTGGGAAGAAAAATGCAAGTCCGTTTTATCTTCATGATATCAAACGCATGAGATATGATACCGATTTGTAACATGATCACATATTCACCATATTAGAAAAGAATTGACAAGGTGGGACCTGATAGATGAGAACATCATATGATAAGATCAAATGGTTCTTGTCAGCATATGTTGGTCGCCTCGTCACGTCTGAATTCATCTCTTGACACCACATGTACGATTGGTATTGTTGTCTTGACACCAACTTGTGAACTTGGCACGTTCGACATCAAAGATTCTGAATGCTTGACAATTGCTCCCCCTCAATTGTTGACCCGTGTTCTATTGAAAGAGCTGTAGTCGTCGGTTGAGTAGTCGCATCGTCGAGTATGTAGATATCAATTGTGGATAACTATGGTTGTAAAGATGATAGCTTCATAAAAACAAGACTTCTCTTGTTTTAACAAATAAATGCACTGAAACGTACATATATTTGTGTTAGACCAAGTTATAAAGTAAACTTGATCCCTTACAAGGTTTTAAAGTAAACCTTGCCCGAGAAAATTAATTCCCGTTATGAGCCAAAGCTTTCATAAGAAATACTTGACTTTAATATGAAAACCGGGTTGCAGTCTGAAATAACTACAAGCCATTTAGGCATGTTTTATGAAATATTTACAACTTTTGTATGAACTCTATTTATGGCGCCGTGTCAATATTAATCAACATTTCTAAGGCCGTAAATATTATCGTACCAAAAGACATGCCTTTGAAAAATAAAGTAAAAATATTTTTGGATTTTTCTAGATTTTTTCAATTTTTATGGTTTTTATATGGTTTTATATTTTTGTATTTTGCTTTTGTGGATAAAAATATAAACAATATATACAGATGATCACCAAGGATACAGAGAATAGTTTTACCAAGACTATTCTTTCGCTTCATCTGCTAGTTCCTTTAGAGTCTCAGGCGAGAAGGTTCTCATTCCTAGCTTGTCGGCCAAAAATTCAATTCGAGCGCGATCTAAAGCCTTCGTGAAAATATCCGCCAATTGATACTCAGATCGGACAAAGTAAAGCTCTATTACTCCATTTTCCACTTGCTCCTTGATAAAGTGGTAGCGAATGTCAATATGCTTCGACCGAGAGAATTGAACATTGTTGCAGCATAAGGCAATTGCACTCTTGTTGTCGCAGTACATCGGAATTTTGTTGAAACCTAAACCATAGTCGGTTAATTGCGATCTCATCCAAAGAATTTGAGCACATCAACCGGACATAGCTATGTATTCTGCTTCCGTACTTGAAATTGCAGCGCTTTTCTGCCTTTTCGATGCCCAACTGATTAGTCGATCTCCTAGTAGTTGCAAAGTTCCACTCGTGCTACGCCTTGTATCTTGACAACCCGCGTGATCCGCATCTGCATATGCCATTAGTGCAATAGAAGAGTCCTTCGAATACCAAAGTCCCCGATTAATGGTTCCTTTAAGATATCGAAATATCCTTTTAACAGTAGCTAAGTGTAACTCAGTAGGCCTAGTTTGATACCTGGCACACATACATATAGCAAACTGAAGATCAGGTCGACTAGCTGTGATATACAAAAGAGTATCGATCATTCCACGGTAAAGTGTCGGATCAACGGCAATTCCATGTGGATCTGCATCAAGCTTTGTTCGTTCCACCATTGGAGTATCCACGGGGTCGCAAGATTCCATCTTATACTTCTTCAGCGATTGAAGGGCATACTTGGATTGATTGATAAAGATGCCTCTGGGACTCTGAGATATCTGAAGACCTAAGAAGAATGATACCTTGTCCATCATTGACATCTTAAACTTGGAAGACATGAGTGTCCCAAACTCGTCGGATAAGGTTTGGGTCGAGGCTGCAAATATAATATCATCAACATATATTTGTACCATAATCATATCTTTACCTCGTTTTTGAATGAACAGCGTGGGATCCACCTTGCCTTTAGCGAAGCCTTGCGTAATGAGGAATTGTGACAAAAGATCATACCATGCGCGAGGAGCTTGCTTCAACCCATAGAGAGCCTTCTTAAGATTGTACACATGATTAGGATAATTAGGATTCACAAAACTATCCGGTTGTTGAACATAGACCTCTTCCTTGAGTTCACCATTAAGAAATGCCGTCTTCACATCCATCTGATAGACGATCATATTCATATGGGCTGCATAAGCGAGGAATAGTCTAATAGCTTCCAAACGGGCAACAGGTGCAAAGGATTCCATAAAGTCGATGCCCAATAATTGCTTGTATCCGCGAGCTACTAGTCGAGCTTTGTTCTTCAATATTCCGCCTAACTCATCGAGTTTCACCTTGTAAACCCATTTCAAAGTGAGTAACTGCACTTGATCCGGGCATGGGAAAAGTTCCCATACTTCAAGACGTATAAATTCATTAAGTTCTTCTTGCATAGCTTCTATCCAACATGATTGAGTAAAAGCTTGTTGCCATGTCTTAGGTTCAACTTCAGTGAGAAAAGCATCAAAGTGACAAAACATTACACTTTCTTGTAACTGACTTCGTGTGGATATCGGACGATTAGGGTCACCAATAATAGAATCTATAGGATGATCCTTTGTCCACTTGCTGTCATGTTCACGAATCTATGGATTGGAGTAAACTGTAGAAGGAGCTTCCTCTGAGGTGGACGACCCGACTTGATTAGAGTCGGGAATAGGTACACCAAAGAATGGAAGTTCACGCATTTGAGCGAATTCCAAATCGTGATCATCATCATCCTCTTCATCATCAATAGGCATGACGTGGGTAGTTGTTACATGTGTTGGTTGAGAATTACTTGTGGATGGTATATCTTGACCAATTGTAGGTGCAGATGTATCTGATTGTGCTTCGGTTGCTGGAGCGACAACTTCGGTTACCGGAGCTATTACCTCAGGTTCTGAAGCAACAATAGTTGGAGGAGTAAATAATTCATCAAAGAATGGTTGAAACAACGTATCCCATTCAGTCCTAGTAGGTGGTATAAATGATGAAGTAGGGTTGTTTGGGACAAGACCAGAACTAATATTACTGGGTCCCATTTCATGAAGTGCGGGTTTAGAGCTGCTTTGCTCAGAAGCCATTGCTGTCAGCTCGTCAAAATCAACATTCATAGTTTCAAGGATCTTGCGAGAGTTACGGTTGTAGATTCGGTTGGCCTTCTTTGTAGGGGCGTAACCAATGAAAATACCAATATCAGCCTTTGGTTGAAGTTTTCCCAAATTGTCACCATCATTATTTGGATAGCAAAGAGAACCAAATACATGAAGATATGATAAATCTGGTACTTTTCCATGGAGAAGCTCATAAGGTGTTTTACCATGGCGTTTACGAATTAGTGACCGGTTTTGGGTGTACACTGCTGTAGATAATGCTTCTGCCTATAAAAACAATGGAGCCTTTGCGTAAATTAACATCGTTCGAGAAGCTTCCATAAGTGTGCGATTTCGCCTTTCAACGACACTGTTTTGTTGTGGAGTGCGTGCAACGGATGTTTCATGAGATATACCAACTTCTTCATAATAATCACGCAAGATTTGATTCACAAATTCGGTTCCATTATCTGTACGAATGCGTCGGACAGTAGTGTTGAGACGCACTTGAATCATCTTGAGAAATCCGATGATGAATTTAGGTGCCTCATTTTTTGCTTTAAGAAATTTCACCCATGTAAACCGAGAGTAATCATCGACAATGACGAGGATGTATTTTTTTCCACTAAGACTTTCAACACGCATTGGTCCACAAAGATCCATATGCAACAGATAAAGTTTCTCTTGGTTGGTGTCTTCCGTCTTGGGTTTATATGATTTCTTAGTGCTTTTCCCCATAGTACACGCGGAACACAAATGATCCTTGTGAAATGATAGTTTAGGAAGACCACGAACAAGTTCGTTTTTCGCCAAGTGATTAATAGCGTCAAAGTTAAGATGAGATAACCGTCGATGCCATAACCATGACTTAGTCTTTGATGCTTTGGAGAGAAGAAATACGGGAGAGGCGGCCATCATGTCTTGTAGAGACAAAGTATACAAATTATTCCCTCGAGTACCTTTCAATAAATCAACCCCTTCCAAATTCCGAATGAAGCAGGTATGCTCTCGAAAAGCAACTTCTAGGTTTGCATCACAAAATTGTCCCACAGAAAATAAGTTGTGACCGAGACCTTCCACATAATACACTCTTGAAATAATAACATTCCCAATATGATATTCACCATAACCCATTATCTTTGCAATATGATCATTACCAAATCGAACCGTACCAAGAAACTTGCTGACGAAATTTCTGAGCTGAGAGCGATCTCCGGTCATATGCTTGGAGCAACCAGAGTCCAAATACCAGAGAACAATTTGGACCACCTGTTTTCAATAACAACAGTAGACAATGCATTGGAAACTATTGGTTCCGGAGTGTTAGCAGATACAAATATAGAATTATCAGAATTGCTAACATTTTTGAGACCCTTAGTTTTCCTGCGTTTTCTAATGTGAGTTTTAGCACTAACAGGTTTTACTGTTCCAACTTTCTTAGGTTTTGGATTATTCGCGGGCACTACAGTGGGAGTAGACCTATTTAAAGGGCACTTTGTTCCTACAGTAGTGTCGGTGTTCCTAGTTAAAGGACACGCTTGTGTTTTGGTAGCCTTGGTACACCTAGTTAAAGGGCACGCTTTCTTCGCTTTAGTGGGAGTGATCCTAGTCAAAGGGCACATATTTCCTACTATAGTGAAAGTTCTACCAGTGGGGCGCCACATCCAACCAACTTGGGTTAACACTTTCCCAGTCGGTTTCCATTCTAATCCATTTTTCCGGGCATGCATCTCATTCACATGGTCAATAAGGCAAGAATCATGACGACTAGAAAACATACATTCATTGCAATTCCAACATTTCAAATTAGAATTCACAGTAGGCTTAGAACGCTGCACAACCGCAGAGCCTTTAGGTTTAGCTACATGATTCTTTTTATTCAAAACAGAAATAACATTCCTAGGATGGACTTCTACTTTCTTCTTCACTTGACTACTAGATGGGGGAAAGATCCTATCATTCTTCTTGTTTCTTTTAAGCTTAGATCTTTGAGCCTTAGTAGTGGTGCTTACTCCTGTAGAAGGCAACACGGGAATATTAGAAGCTGGTTTTGATTCCGCCTTATCTTTAGTGACCAAAGTTTGAGATGGTTTAGTCCTAGGGCCCTTGTTAAGTGGTGTGACGGCTATAAGGTTCCTTTTGATTGCACTAGAGGACGATGCTGAGATAGTGGCTGCGTTATCCACAACATTCTTACCTTTTAGAGTACGAAGTGTTTCCTTTAACTCAGCCAAGACCAGATTCTTATCACAAATTTGTTCCCTCAAATCAGATATTTCCATCGACTTTCGATTCAATTGTTCAATCAATGATTGATTCTGTGCAGTGGTATCAACACATGCGGGCTGTACTGAATCGAAGAGTCGTGTATTTTTCTATTTTAAGTTATCAACTTTGGACAAAATCTTGGAAACTTGATTATCTAGATCAAGTCTAAAATTCTCAGCGGCCTCAAGTACGTTCACACAGTTAAGCTCCTTAGATTTCTCTATTTCTATCGGCAACGATGTAGCAACTTTGTCACTTGGCTGATGCTGTTTTGATTGCAAATCCAATCGAAAATTCTTTTCAAAGTTTGCATCATCGATATTAACACCTTCGAATGACGTTTCAAAGATTTCTTGAATAAATTGTTGCTTGCATTCAAGCGAAAGACAATGTGTTTGAATCTCATCAAAACATTTTGAAAGCAAAGAATATGAATCTTGAAGCTTTAAAAATTCAGTGTCAGATTCGTGACAAGTACTATCTACCACAGTATCCACAGATTCAACATTATGCACAATAGAAGCATTATCAACACTTGTATTCACATAGACAGAAACTATATCATGAGACATCACTTGATTCAGAAGCAGATCATTATGGCGTGAAACCTGTTCTATTTCAAGTAAACTGTTTTCATAAGCATTATCTATTTCATTGAAAACACGTCTAAATTCTTCTATTTCCAAAAACAAATCTTGATCAAGATTACTAAGACAAGCCTTAACATTGTCTACAAACGGAACAATTTCATTTCGGAACGCAGCTCTAGTGTGCTCAAAGTTCCATTGACCTTCCCAAAATGACCTTGTCAAAATTGGCTAAGTGTTGGTGAACCGCATTTAAGTTAACGGACGCCTTGCTTACCTGTGGAATTAACTTTGTTAAATCCGTTTTGACAAGTGTAGGAGACGTACTAGGAAGGTTTTCATTTGACAAACTTTGGGGCACAAGAACTGTCAATTCTGCTAATTCCTTTTGTAAACGAATGCGTGTCTTTTTCGAAAATTGATCTTTGTTATGTTGATCATAATCAATTGTATGGAATTTTGAAAGCATTTTAGAATGAGTTTCATCCCCAAGTGATTGTGTCTCCTCAGTACTACGAACAAAAGGTGCTTCTTTCGATTTTCCAATTATGGTCATATCATATAGACCGGGAATATATTCCTGAGTTTGTTTTGCATAACCGGGATTAGGTGATAAATCTTGAAGACGTTTAAGTTCGAGTTCTTTAAATGATTTAGTTAAAAGATGAACCTTTTATGTGGAAGAGTATTGTTTTAAAAGCTGTTGTTCTTTGAATTTAAGAAGTTTGGTGGCATTAATTTCTGATTCAACCTTTTTTGACTCGAGAGTTTCGAATTCCATTTTAAGTTTCTGAAAATCATTGACAACCGACTCCTTTTCTTTTAATTCATTAGAAAGATTAGCTTCTAATGATTCTATTTCTTTCAAGTGTTCAATATTTTCAAAACGAAATTGGTCAAATTCAGAACATGTTATTTTCTCTGCTTGAGGGACCATTTCAAAAGTTTTGACCTTTTCTTTATGCAACGCAAGCTCAACAGTTAGGGTGGAATTGGTATCTACGGATTGTCTGAGGGCCATATGCATTTGATCAATAATATGTTTAGGCACCATGACCAACTCATGTTGAGCATAAGATTCCATACCCGTCGTAGCATTTGGTTGAGGTTCACTCAAATGTGTTGGATTGGGTACCACTTTATTTGAGTTACTAGTTCCTGAATGCTGTTCGAGGTTGTCATTTTCATGCCCAACTTGATGTTGGTTTTCATCAATATTATTAGATGTGGTTAGTACCTCACTGATGACATCAGAACCGTAGTGAGAGAGATTAGCAACGAGAGCAGCTTGGGCAGAGTGAATGTCATCACAATCCGAATCGTATGCATCAAGATCATCCGCTTGATAAGCTGCATTAGAAGTGGAAACAACTGCAATGCCTTCAGTATCTGCTGCCCCTGGGTTTGCAAGAAATGCTAACTCCTCTGAATCCAAAATCTTCCCCTTAGACTGAGCATCAACCAAATACATCTTCTCACGAAACCATGCATCATCCCTTCTCTTTTTCGGCTGAGTGCATTCCCTAGCCATATGACCTTGTCCTCGGCAATTGTAGCAAGTCACAACCTTCTTAGGACCAATAGGACTCCCATTTCCACTAGCTTGAGAATTCACAGCTTGATTGTTCCCAGTCCTTGTAGGAGGTCCATATGAATTTTGCCTTCCCTGAATAGGTTGCACCGTCACTTGACCATCTTGAACAGTGGCTTGTTGTCGAGGATTTGGTGAGGTACGGAGCTGATTGTTTGTTGGTGGAAATCCTCTATTTGCAACAAGTTTTGACAAGTAGGCGGTGAGATGGTTTAGAACATCAGCTGGCGTATCATTTGGAGTAAAGACCGGTGCTTGGATTGGTGGAAGTTCATTAGAGTAGAAAGCTTGTGCTGGTTGTGCTTCTATTGGAAAATATCCTTGCTGAGGAGTATAGCCCAATGGAGAAGTGTTGGCTTGTGATGGTGATGTTTGATATGGTGGTTGTTGTTGAAAAGATTGTTGATGAACACTTTGTTGATATTCTTGCTGTGGCATCATTGGTGGTTGATAAGATGGTTGCTGTGGTTGCTGATAGATGTGTGGTGGTGGCTGCTGCAAGTATGATGGTTGTTGATAAGTATAAGCCATGTTTTGTTGAGAAGCATACATTGCAAGTGGATCATGAACTTGAGGTGTAGACAACCGAGCCTCGATCACATGGCATTCGTGTTGTTGAAGAAAAGCTTGAAGTTGATCCACATTGGTGTTATGCAAGTCCTTAGCCAATTTAACATCCGTCACGTATTTTTTCCATTCTAGAGGAAGAGTGTTCAAATACTTGGTGTTAAATTGAAAGGTAGGGATTTCCATGCCATAGATATTAAGCTCATTCAACAATAGGGTAAATCTCAGATAGTAATTACTGAGAGTCTCCCCTGGCACATAGGCAAACTTATCAAACGTATCATAAAGCTTACACTCTCGTTCTTGTTTAGTTAACGAGGTGCCTTGCATTAGAACCCGAATTCTATCCCATAACTCTTTGGCAACTTTATGTTTGCTAACGAGTTTGTAGACATCTGGAGGAAGAGCTTGGAGAATGATGTTTGTAGCATACTTATCACATTTATCTTGAATCTTCATATCTCCAGTCAACTCACCCGTTGTGCGAGGACGAGTAGTCGTACCTTCCGTCACTGTACCATAATCTAATGGTCCATTGAGCACCGATGCCCAAATTAGATGTCCATTCTCCTTGTTCAACATATAAAGTTCCATTCGGGAAGCCCATTCCTCATACATAGTCTTCACCAACATTGGTGGACGGTTATCCGTACCCGAGAGGATGGACTTATCCGTAGGAGATGTGTACTCCATTTCAATAAGTTAAGATTTACAAAGTTGATCGAACAATGAAATAAGGTTAAGTGTTTTTGTGTTGAAGTCGAGAAACAATGTTAAAATCCCCTAAAATATGTTCTCAATAAACCAAAAATTCCAAGACAAAATTACACATTTATGGAATAATTTTTGGATTGTCGGAATGTCTAGATCGGAATGCCAGATCGGAATGTCAGATCGGAATGTCCAGATCGCAAAGCAAGGCTGTCGAAATGTTCAGATCGCAAAGTCCTATCGGAATGTTCAGATCGCAAAGTCCTATCGGAATGTTCAGATCGCAAAGCAAAGCTGTCGAAATGTTCAGATCGCAAAGTCCTATCGGAATGCTCAGATCGCAATGTGCTGTTGGAATGATTCAGATCGGAATGAAGCTTATAAAATTTGGGCAGAGTAACGACTTAAAAACTTCCTTATGGCTGTCGGAATCCCAGATCGCAAAGAACGATCGAAATGTCCAGATCGGAATAAGTAATGAAATCCAAGTATCGCAATGTGGAACCAAACACTTTCTGATGGTGATGGTTATTGTGATGGAAACCCCTTTGCACTTGTACTTTCCGATGGTGAAGTTTGCATGAATTTCGAAATGAAGAACACAAGGAATTTTTGAACTTTTGATCCAAGAAAGATTGTGTTTTAACCAAAATCAAGACACCAAAAACACTACAATACTACTGAATACGTTATGCTTCTTGAAATCACGATCAAACACAAATTTTTTTTGATGATTCGGCAATATGAACTCAAAAAGCCACGAAATACTTATAAGAACATGTGCAACACTAAAACAAACCTATATTTCATCCCAAGCTCTTGATACTATTTGTAGAAATGTAAATCTATGCTTATGGTTTAGAGAGAGAAAGAGATAGAGAGATGGTGGATTTCACACAAGGCTAGAGAGAGAAACTAAAAAGAACTATGTGTAAATTATGAAACCCACACACCTTCTCCATCAAAGGAGAGGGTTTATATACCCAAGCCTTGTAATGGGCTTCGGCTTACACGTTTGGGCCGGCCTACACAAGTTGTAGGCTAGGCTTGGACTTGTTTGTTAAATAAAGAAAGTTAACTAAACTACGAGCTATTACATGGACTATCGTTGGAGTGACCGATCCTTCTTAATACGTAAAACGTATTTCCAACATATTTAATGAAACCCTATTTGGAATACAAACATGCCATGTTAGTAGGGAGCTTTATACTAAAGATGTTCCATCTCGATATTACGTTTTGACTGGGTGGTTGAGTTTACGATTTAAAGTGTCCTCGCTCCTCAAACGTTTATTGAATGGCTTCTGAAATATGATGGCCTGAACAATGTATTGTAACCACAAACAACTTTGTATATAACAACCCTTAGAAATATCTAAATACAATCTGACTAAATCTTTATAAATATTTAGAAAATCTAACAAGATTTTATAATCTTTAAAAATCTAACTAGATACCATTGAATCTTTGGAAAATCTAAAAAGATTTTATAATCTTTAAAAATCTAACTAGATATTGTGAATCTTTGAAAAATCTAAAAAGATTTTATAAATCTTTGAAAATCTAACTAGATACCCTGAGTCTTTGGAAAAACCTAACAAGATTTTATAAATCTTTGAAAGGGTTTTTCTAACATGTGCCCTCATGCACATGTTAAGCTATGTTTATTAAACACCAAGTTTCCTTTTATATCCAAAAATACATTTAATTCATATTAAATATACTCAAAATTCACCATAAATAAATAATAATTTGCATTTAATAAGTCCAAACTTTACATGTATAACTTAAACATATACACTAGGGCACATGTTAGAAATTCCCTCTTTGAAATTATAACTAGATTCTATAAATCTTAGAAAATCTTGGGAAATCTAGCTAGATCTTAGTAGATTTTTAAAATCTAACAAGATTTTAGCAAATCTTTGAGAATCATAACTATATTTTGTAAATCTTTGGAAATCTAACCTAATATTTATAAATCTTGGAAAATCTAACTAGATTTTGTAAACCTTGAAAAATCTAACTTAGATTTTTATAAATCTTGAGAAACTTTATTCAAACTAACTCTTTGGAAATTTTATTTACTCTTTGGAAATTTTGTCTTTGGAAATCTAGCAAAATCATTTAGTATCTAACTAAACTTAACAAATGTCATACCAAATTTTTAGCTAGTATTACTAGCTAGTGGGTAAAAATTACTCTCTACCTTTTTAAACATTGCATAATGTTTTACCAACTTTGCATGAAAACATTATACAGTCATATTCATCATAAATGAGCATACAACATTTGAGCAACAGAACTTTGAACAATACATTATGATTGTGAATATTCAATCATGGGATCACAGGAACAACATGTGTGACTACATTTTTATGAGCATACAAATATACAATTAATCATTGAACATTACATATGATTACATCTTTATGAGCATACAAAACATATAATTGATCATTTTGGGACTATTAAGTCACCTAGAACATATGAGTATATGCATACATTATTTTAGATTTTATAAAGTCTAAAACCATGATCACAAGTATTTTAAGTTTACCAAGTACGTAAACTCACTACGAAATAAATGTACACATACTCCCTTTATACTATAAGTTATAATACGGGTCAACGAAAGCCACCTTTTTACATTCCAACTTCGCACTTATCATTTAATAAGTGTCATACATTTTATTCTACTAAAACTATACGTTTATAATTTCTACTTATACTTTCACCACAAAACCTAAACCTTAACCAAATCAACTTAGATTTGAACATCTGCTCACGGAACAAAATTTATTGACGACTCATACGTTTTTGTTTTTGGTAATTTCATGTGGTATTATTTGGATAAGTTTGCATCTTTAAATCATGCAGTGGGACCCAAATTAAGGTACTTGAGAGTCTACATATTTAGAGGACCGAGTCTCTTGATCCTAAGCCACCGGACCAGAAGTTTATTTATGGTTTCGTATTAAGATGTTATGGGACGTCTGAAGACGAAAGTTATAAGTAAACCGACTGTAAACTCTCTTAGTAATATCTATTTCCTTAGATATTATATTCGTTTTGATGGTAAGCCTTGCCAGGAATATCTGAGTAGGTTGGGCTATGAAATCCTTATTAAAACGAATTAGGACGCTTTTTCGTTTGAATAAAGAAATAATAGGGCACCAAACCATGAATTTATAAATTTTTACCTTACATGGATGAGGACGCTAATCGCCGTAAATAAAAATTTATAAACAAGTGGGCTTAAATATATTCGACGTGACTCATTATTAATATTATTTTATTAATCCAGCTATGGAGTGTATTCTTTTCTTTTACTCACGATTCCTCCAAAATATCTTATCACTATTACATCCTTATAAAGAAACCTAAGAAAGATTCGTGCTCATGTCTCTTGGATCATAGCATTGTTGTAAAACCCGCATGCTTTTACCATGAATAGTGCCCTTAAGATTGTACGTCCTAGATTAAAACTTACCCTATTTAGTATTGATCACATTCATGTGCTAATAATCAAGCAAGTGCATACGTGTATGACATTATAAGTATCGATTACGTACAAACTCATGATAAACAGTTAATAGATATTTCACGTGAATATAATTAAATCATGATCACCATTTTAAAACACGAACTAAAATAATTACGTAAGTACTTAATTACGAGTGTATATAATACGATAAACTACATGATAAAATAAACAGAAACACTTTAAACACGAACACGTTTAACCACGAACGAACACGAAACATCGGGACACGAGAAAAGGTACGGGTACCCCATGTGGGGCCCCATACCCACGGCACACCAATCAAGGTGGGCTAAGCCCATGGACTTTTAACATGAAAGGGGGGGGGGGGGGGGTTATGGTAAAATTCATTTTATTTTCACATTTCAAGGAAATAAGCATTTAACCTAAAAAGTTTTCCTCTCCTCCTCTTGGTCTCTCTTTGTGCCGCCACCCTCAAGACCACCATAGGTGGTTGTTGGTTGATTTTGATCATAAAAATAAGTGCTATAAACCGTGTTTGTTCATCCTCTTTCAAGCTACGTGTTGGTATATCATTCTAAACCTTTCTTTTTATTTCTTTTTAATCTTTAATTATTTTCATGAACATGTTATTTTTATTTTTGTTAAAACATGATAATTTAACATAGACCTAACATGTTTTGGGGTTAATTAAAATCAAGGGATGATATATGAGGGTGTTTGTTTTTGGCCGCCTAGTATAACCAACCCGAGGGGGGTTCGGTTTGCTTTTGCCACCACCACCAAGACCATTTTGGTCTTGGTTGGTGCATGTGGGACCCACGGCAGCAAGGGGACACAAGTACCCCGAGTTGGCTCGGGGTACGGTGTCGAGTTCATGCCCGATTCATGGTTCGTTGGTTAAGTCATGATTTATACTACATGTTAATATTATGAATTATGAACTTAGGATATAAATTAATTAATAACATGAGATATTATTTAAACCATGACTTAGGTTATTTCTTAATTAATAATTTAGCATGATATTAATTTAACCTAAGTATTTTTATGTTATAAGTTATAATTAATTAATTATTTAAAACATGCTTATAATTAATTAATTTAGACATAGGTTATATTATTAATACATATTAATATACATTTTAACCGAAGTAATCTATTCCATTTTAATTAAAACATGTTATACTTTAATTAAAATGCTTAACCTATAGTTTAATTAAAATGCATGAAATAATAATTAAACTATACACTATATCATATGACTTAAGAAATAAGCTTATAAACACTTAGACTTATATTTTAGCTTATGCAACCAGCTTAATTCTAATTATGGAAACTTCTATTTATAGAAACTTAATTAAATAAGGCAACTAATCTAATCATGGAAACCTTCTATATATGGAAACTTATTTAATTAAGGCAGCTGATCTATTTTTGGAAACTTTCTATTTTTAGAAACTGATCTATTTTAAGCAGTGAATTCTATTTTTGGAAACTTTTATTTTTGGAAACTTTCTATTTTTGGAAACTTTCTATTTTTGGAAACTTTCTATTTTTGGAAACTTTCTATTTTTGGTAACTTTCTATTTTTGGAAACTTTCTATTTTTGGAAACTTTCTATTTTTGGAAACCTGCCATTTTTGGAAAGTTACTTATTATTACACAGTAAGTATAATAATACATGAATTACCAGTAATACTTTATCAGATTAATCAGAGTACAAGGTAAACATAGATAGGGCTTTAAACAGTAAACCATGACCTAAAAACATACAAAGTAAGCTAAGATGAGACATAAAACCCAGTACGTAATCAGTGATTCGATACTTACACACGTGTGTATTCATGTAGTGTTAGTGATCCAGAAGTAGGAGTCTTTCTTCCGTTCATTCACTGGACTTGAGGTACGGATTCTCGTCCTTTCAGTATGGACACTCTTTCCTTATTAGGATTTCCCCGTATGCAGCCAACTGTTTTCCCAGTATTTGTTTTATTGTTTTTGAATTGCTTATGTTTAATTAGCATAACCTATAGCCATATACAAGCATGACCAGTTTCACCTAGTTATGGAGGTACCATAACCATAACATTGGAGGCACCAATGTTATGACTTCCCCACGGCGGAGTGATTGCTCGTGGCGTCCCTTTCAGTTTTGGCCATATTATTATATCATGTGGGGCGTATGGGTGCATCCTAGTTACATGTTTTATTCAGTATTTCATGGTGAATGTGGTGTGTGCCTTGCATCCTTCACAAGGAGTTGATCCCTCCTACCCAGACCAGTATATTAATTAGAGGCATCCCCTCTAATCAGCATGATGAGGTCACCCCTCCAAGTATTCATGCACGTGACCTATTCATGACCTATATGGGCTATGGTATATATATGTTAAAACAGTTTTCATAAGATAAACATAAGGCTTTCAAACTATAAAACTAGTTTTCTCAATACTTAACCAGTCTACTCAGAACTTAGTCTTCCGCTGTTATATGTTACATGCTTATCCTATTTCATGCTATATTGTACATCCGTGCACTGAGCGTCTTGCTCAGCCGTTTTCCTTTTCATGTTCCCAAAACGGCAGGTACTCAGGGACGCTCGTAGATCTCAAACGTACGTGCATATGGACTGGAAGCTTTACTGTCTTTCTTTACTTTATGCATTTCCTTTACTTTAATACAGTTTGCTATGGACATTGTTTCGTCCTTTCCTTTTACAGTATTTATGTTTGTGTGTGATGAGCTCTACTTTGGGGTTACCGATGTTTGATTCCGGTATTTCCCTTTTATGGTCAAATAATGCTTAAGCATTTATCCTTGTATGCTTTGATGACACGCCATGATTATGCGTAAGATTCCATTTCCAAAATGGGGTGTTACAATTATGGTATCAGAGCCAAGGTTTCGACCTGTAGGCTCTCAAATATGACCTGTGATTAGTGGGAAGTCACTACGGTCTTCCTAGAACTGACAGTTGTTTTCATGCATTCATCATTTTTAAGCATACATATACATGTCATTGTTACAGGGTTTTTGACTAAGTATGGTTGGTACAGGATTGGCCCTATTTAGTCGCATGTGTTTTATCGAAACTTTTAGATTTGGGACCGACCCATAGGCGTCCCCTCGATATGTCTTTTGTTTTGAGTGAACTGACCAGAGGCGTCCACTCTCGAGCATCAAAAGTTTTCATAAAATTGCATCATGCATTCATACAAAAATTTTCTTGCATAAAATTTTTCTCGTGAAATTTTTGGCATAAATTTTTTTCATGAATATATTTATATTTTATGTTTTGAACTGTTAATCATATGTTTTATGTTATACTGTCAGATGGTTCTCACACGCGAGCAAGAGCAACTCAATGCTGCAATTAAGGCTGCCATGCAAGCCTTGCTTCCTCAACTGAGGAATGACATCCGTGCTGAAGTCCAAGCTGCCAACAATCAGCAGCAGCAGAATCATGCACCTCCTCCTCCTCCTCCTCCAGTGACACTAGCAGTGTGGCTGGAAAGATTCAACAAGCTCCGTCCTAGAGCTTTTGAAAAGACTGATAGCCCCAGCGATGCTGAAAGCTGGTTGACTCATATCGAGAAGATTTTCAATGCTATGGGCTGTGACCTCGCATACAAGGCGAGATTGGCATGCTACCGGTTTGAAGGCGATGTACTCAGCTGGTGGCTAGCCTTGACGCAGTCGGAAGGAGGTGATGATTGGGTCGCTGGTTTAACATGGGCCCAATTCAAGGAGAGAGTGATGGAGCAGTTCTTTCCCAAGGCAGAGCAGGACAAGCTCAAGCGAGAGTACCATGGGATACGACAGAGAGCGGGCGAGAATAGCAACAAATTCATGCAGCGCTTTCTTCGCTTAGCTGGTTTCCTGGGAGCATCAGCTGGTACTCCTGAGGACCAGGCACACCACTTTAGGTGGGCACTTCGCACCTCGGTTGCGAACAATCTGGTGTGTGCTACGTTCAATACAGTAGCACAAGTGGCTGACGCAGCAAGGAAGCTAGAGATGCTGCAGGAACGAGATGAGTTCGGGGAAGCTGAAAGACCCGACAAGAGGTAAACATTTCGTATTCAAACGGTAACCAAACCGCATCCTATCATTATATGTTCAATAATCATCTCTAAACTGTATCTTCCAGGCAGAAAACTGGGGACCGGTCTCAGCCGGCTACTCAGCAGCAGCCTCATCAGCCCAAAGGAAACGGTCACACTAACGACCGTTCTGTTGTGGAAAGGCGTAGCAGTAATGATAATTACCGTAACAACGCTGGACACTCCAACAACAGCAGGTCCTACTATTTACGCATATTCTTATGATTTCATGTTATATCTCTCATGCTGACACTATATTAACCTCTACCAGGAACCACGGTAACGGGAAGGACCAGAACCACATGGGTTCGCAGCCTAACCGTTCAGCTATCACTGGCCCTCAGCAAGCAAGGACCCCTGGCCCATGTCGTCGTGATTCCGACGCGTGCTACAAGTGCGGTCTCCCTGGCCATCGTATGAGAGATTGTCGTAAGGGTGAAATGGAGGGTACCTCGGGTCATGCTGATAGTAAGCCGCCTCCTACCACTGGGCGTGTCTACACGACATCTCGCGATCAGGCAAACAAATCTACAGGTACCATTACTGGAATTTTGTATTTGTATGGCCAAGCTGCATGTGTTCTTTTCGACACGGGTGCCACTCACTCAGTTATTTCCACTACTTATGCTAAGAACATCAGGACACTTCCCTTGCCATTAGAAAATAGGCTTACCATTTCCACGCCTTTGAGGGACTCTGTATTAATAACTCATGTATACAAGAGTCTTCCTCTAGAGTTTGACGATAAAGTTCGTGCAGTAGATGCACTTCCCCTAGACATGATTGAGTTCGATATGATTCTCGGCATGGACTGGCTATCCAAGCACCATGCTACCATAGACTGCCACTCATATCGGGTGATCTTCGGCGACATTAATGCACCAGAGTACATTCATAACGGGTTCATACCCGGACGGTCTGTACAAGTCATATCTACCTTGCAAGCACGTGCATTACTGTCACACGGCTGTGAGGGTTATCTCGCTAAGGTTCACGACATGGATGCTGAATCTCCATCGATTCAGGATCAACCAGTAGTATCGGAATTTCAAGACGTCTTCCCAGCTGAACTCCCCGGCATACCACCTGCACGAGAAGTGGAGTTCAACATCGACCTTGTTCCAGGAGCTGAACCAATCTTTAAGGCTCCGTATCGTATGGCTCCCATAAGGCTAAAAGAACTGAAGAACCAACTGCAGGAACTTCTTGAGCGAGGGTTCATTAGACCAAGCGCATCTCCATGGGGCGCACCGGTCTTGTTCGTTAAGAAGAAGGACGGCAACATGCGACTTTGCATAGACTACCGTGAACTTAATAAGATTACCATCCGCAATAGATATCCACTGCCACGTATAGATGATCTGTTTGACCAACTTCAAGGAGCCAAACACTTCTCGAAGATCGATCTAAGGTCAAGCTACCATCAGCTAAGGGTTAAAGAGCAGGATATTGCCAAGACTGCTTTTCGTACCCGCTATGGCCATTATGAGTTTGTAGTCATGCCATTTGGCCTGACTAATGCTCCAGCAGTATTCATGGATCTGATGAACAGAATCTTCCATGAATTCCTTGATAAGTTTGTCATTGTATTCATCGATGACATCCTGATTTTATCAAAGTCCACAGAGGAACACGAAGACCATCTCCGTACGGTACTACAGATTCTTCATCAGAAGCAGCTATATGCGAAATTCTCCAAGTGTGAGTTCTGGTTAAACAAAGTGGCATTCTTAGGTCACACTGTATCAGCAGAAGGGATCACTATGGACCCAGCGAAGGTTGAGGCTATAACTAAATGGCCAAGACCAACGTCAGCGACAGAAGTCCGCAGTTTCTTAGGCTTAGCTGGATATTACCGCAGATTCGTGGAGAACTTTTCCCGCTTGGCACTACCTCTCGCCAAACTGATGCGAAAAGGAGAGAAATTCGTCTGGACGGAAGAACGAGAGAAGAGCTTCGAAGACCTAAAGCAGAAGTTAGTATCTGCACCTATTCTTACTCTCCCATCTGGTACAGGTGGATTTCAGATCTACAGCGATGCATCGGGGAAGGGACTGGGCTGTGTTCTCATGCAACCTGGGAAAGTGATCGCGTATGCTTCACGGCAGCTTAAGCCCTATGAAGAAAACTACCCTACGCATGACCTGGAACTTGCTGCAGTGGTGTTCGCATTGAAAATATGGAGGCACTACTTATACGGAGAATCATGCGACATTTTCACGGATCACAAGAGCTTGAAGTATATCTTCACTCAACGTGAATTGAACATGAGACAAAGGATATGGTTGGAACTGTTGAAGGATTATGATATTAACCTACAGTATCATCCCGGAAAGGCTAATGTAGTAGCAGATGCACTCAGCAGAAAGTCCAGAATGATCAACGGCATTGAAATCAAGGAACAAAACATAAGAGACTTGGAGCGGCTAGACATCGAAATCATGGTACGTGGGCAGCACGGATACTGGGCGAATCTTAGAGTAGAACCCGAGTTACTGTCTAGGATCAAGGAAGCTCAGAAGGATGATGGAGAAATATGGGCGATAATTCAGAATTTGGAGAAGCAGACAGAATTCAGAATGGACGCAGACGGTATCGTTTGGCAGGGCACGAGACTTTGTGTTCCTGACAATCAAGAACTCCGGGAAGCATTGTTAGCTGAAGCTCACAGCTCCCCATTTTCTATACAGCCTGGGTCGACAAAAATGTACCATGACATCAGACAGTACTTTTGGTGGAGTGGTATGAAACAGGATGTAGCCACTTATGTCTCCAAATGTCTTACCTGCCAGCAGGTTAAGATTGAGCATCAGCGATCGGGCGGTCTCCTTCAACCGTTGGATATTCCAGAGTGGAAGTGGGATAAAATCACCATGGATTTTGTTACTGGTCTTCCGCCTACAAAGAAGAAGCACGATGCCATTTGGGTCATCGTCGATCGACTCACCAAATCAGCTCATTTCTTACCGATACGCAAGGAAGATCCGGTAAGTAAACTCGCAGATACTTACAGAAGGGAGATCTTGAGACTCCACGGTGCTCCCTCCAGCATCGTCTCAGACAGAGATCCTCGTTTCACGTCGCGATTCTGGAAAGGTCTGCAAAAAGCTTGGGGTACACAACTTAAGCTGAGTACGGCCTTTCATCCTCAAACGGACGGACAGTCGGAGCGAACAATTCAGACATTGGAAGACATGTTAAGGTCGTGTGCGTTGGAATGGACAGGTGATTGGGACGATTACATCTGTTTGGTCGAGTTTGCATACAACAACAGCTGGCACGCAAGTATCAAATGTGCTCCTTTCGAAATGTTGTATGGCAGGAAGTGTCGCGCTCCAACCTGCTGGGATCAAGTGGGAGAGCGAACACTCGAAGGACCAGAAATTATAGAAATGACCAATGAAAAGATCGAAGTAGCTAAGCAGAAGTTGCAGGAAGCACGGTCACGTCAGAAGAGTTACGCTGATAAGCATCGTAGGGACATACATTTTAATGTGGGAGACCACGTCTTCCTCAAGGTTTCGTCGGCGCGTGGTGTTAAACGCTTCGGGATCAAAGGGAAACTCAGTCCTCGTTTCATCGGACCGTTTGATATCATTGAACGAATCGGTGAAGTATCTTACCGATTGGCGTTACCTCCTCAGCTTTCGCACGTGCATAACGTGTTTCATGTGTCCTTACTCAGAGGGTACAAGTATCATCCCCTTCACATGGTTCAGTATCCACTGGAACAGATACGTGAAGATCTCACTTTTATAGAGGAACCCGAACGAGTTCTCGACAGGCAAGAACGAGTCATGAGAAGGAAGACGATTCCATTCGTCAAAATTCTTTGGAGGGACCATACCGAGCGGGAAGCCACTTGGGAAACGGAGGATTCCATCCGGGCTTCTTACCCTCACTTCATATTTTGAGTTCGGGTATGTTACTTCTTTCCAGTTTACTTTATCTATAATTCGGGGACGAATTATTCTTTTTAGGGGGGAAGAATTGTAAAACCCGCATGCTTTTACCATGAATAGTGCCCTTAAGATCGTACGTCCTAGATTAAAACTTACCCTATTTAGTATTGATCACATTCATGTGCTAATAATCAAGCAAGTGCATACGTGTATGACATTATAAGTATCGATTACGTACAAACTCATGATAAACAGTTAATAGATATTTCACGTGAATATAATTAAATCATGATCACCATTTTAAAACACGAACTAAAATAATTACGTAAGTACTTAATTACGAGTGTATATAATACGATAAACTACATGATAAAATAAACAGAAACACTTTAAACACGAACACGTTTAACCACGAACGAACACGAAACATCGGGACACGAGAAAAGGTACGGGTACCCCATGTGGGGCCCCATACCCACGGCACACCAATCAAGGTGGGCTAAGCCCATGGACTTTTAACATGAAAGGGGGGGTTATGGTAAAATTCATTTTATTTTCACATTTCAAGGAAATAAGCATTTAACCTAAAAAGTTTTCCTCTCCTCCTCTTGGTCTCTCTTTGTGCCGCCACCCTCAAGACCACCATAGGTGGTTGTTGGTTGATTTTGATCATAAAAATAAGTGCTATAAACCGTGTTTGTTCATCCTCTTTCAAGCTACGTGTTGGTATATCATTCTAAACCTTTCTTTTTATTTCTTTTTAATCTTTAATTATTTTCATGAACATGTTATTTTTATTTTTGTTAAAACATGATAATTTAACATAGACCTAACATGTTTTGGGGTTAATTAAAATCAAGGGATGATATATGAGGGTGTTTGTTTTTGGCCGCCTAGTATAACCAACCTGAGGGGGGTTCGGTTTGCTTTTGCCGCCACCACCAAGACCATTTTGGTCTTGGTTGGTGCATGTGGGACCCACGGCAGCAAGGGGACACAAGTACCCCGAGTTGGCTCGGGGTACGGTGTCGAGTTCATGCCCGATTCATGGTTCGTTGGTTAAGTCATGATTTATACTACATGTTAATATTATGAATTATGAACTTAGGATATAAATTAATTAATAACACGAGATATTAATTAAACCATGACTTAGGTTATTTCTTAATTATTAATTTAGCATGATATTAATTTAACCTAAGTATTTTTATGTTATAAGTTATAATTAATTAATTATTTAAAACATGCTTATAATTAATTAATTTAGACATGACTTAGGTTATATTATTAATACATATTAATATACATTTTAACCTAAGTAATCTATTCCATTTTAATTAAAACATGTTATACTTTAATTAAAATGCTTAACCTATAGTTTAATTAAAATGCATGAAATAATAATTAAACTATACACTATATCATATGACTTAAGAAATAAGCTTATTAACACTTAGACTTATATTTTAGCTTATGCAACCAGCTTAATTCTAATTATGGAAACTTCTATTTATAGAAACTTAATTAAATAAGGCAACTAATCTAATCATGGAAACCTTCTATATATGGAAACTTATTTAATTATGGCAGCTGATCTATTTTTGGAAACTTTCTATTTTTAGAAACTGATCTATTTTAAGCAGTGAATTCTATTTTTGGAAACTTTCTATTTTTGGAAACTTTCTATTTTTGGAAACTTTCTATTTTTGGAAACTTTCTATTTTTGGTAACTTTCTATTTTTGGAAACTTTCTATTTTTGGAAACTTTCTATTTTTGGAAACCTGCTATTTTGGAAAGTTACTTATTATTACACAGTAAGTATAATAATACATGAATTACCAGTAATACTTTATCAGATTAATCAGAGTACAAGGTAAACACAGATAGGGCTTTAAACAGTAAACCATGACCTAAAAACATACAAAGTAAGCTAAGATGAGACATAAAACCCAGTACGTAATCAGTGATTCGATACTTACACACGTGTGTATTCATGTAGTGTTAGTGATCCAGAAGTAGGAGTCTTTCTTCCGTTCATTCACTGGACTTGAGGTACGGATTCCCGTCCTTTCAGTATGGACACTCTTTCCTTATTAGGATTTCCCCGTATGCAGCCAACTGTTTTCCCAGTATTTGTTTTATTGTTTTTGAATTGCTTATGTTTAATTAGCATAACCTATAGCCATATACAAGCATGACCAGTTTCACCTAGTTATGGAGGTACCATAACCATAACATTGGAGGCACCAATGTTATGACTTCCCCACGGCGGAGTGATTGCTCGTGGGGTCCCTTTCAATTTTGGCCATATTATTATATCATGTGGGGCGTATGGGTGCATCCTAGTTACATGTTTTATTCAGTATTTCATGGTGAATGTGGTGTGTGCCTTGCATCCTTCACAAGGAGTTGATCCCTCCTACCCAGACCAGTATATTAATTAGAGGCATCCCCTCTAATCAGCATGATGAGGTCACCCCTCCAAGTATTCATGCACGTGACCTATTCATGACCTATATGGGCTATGGTATATATATGTTAAAACAGTTTTCATAAGATAAACATAAGGATTTTCAAACTATAAAACTAGTTTTCTCAATACTTAACCAGTCTACTCAGAACTTAGTCTTCCGATGTTATATGTTACATGCTTATCCTATTTCATGCTATATTGTACATCCGTGCACTGAGCGTCTTGCTCAGCCGTTTTCCTTTTCATGTTCCTAAAACGGCATGTACTCAGGGACGCTCGTAGATCTCAAACGTACGTGCATATGGACTGGAAGCTTTACTGTCTTTCTTTACTTTATACATTTCCTTTACTTTAATACAGTTTGCTATGGACATTGTTTCGTCCTTTCCTTTTACAATATTTATGTTTGTGTGTGATGAGCTCTACTTTGGGGTTACCGATGTTTGATTCCGGTATTTCCCTTTTATGGTCAAATAATGCTTAGACATTTATCCTTGTATGCTTTGATGACACGCCATGATTATGCGTAAGATTCCATTTCCAAAATGGGGTGTTACAATTGTGCTATTAATTCTCGGCTTATATTTAACCCAACATCACATAAGTTTATTGAAGCTTAATAGACTTAAAAATCTCTTAAAGGACTATTAAAACATTAACCAGCCTTATCTATGCACACCGAGGCCTGATAAGGCCCATGAAACACATTTAATAGAGTCAAGACTTAAAACGAACGTGCACTATTTTATCCAACCTTGTAAACTATCAAGGACTTATTTTGCCATTTTTCAAACATATTATAAGCCCTAGGATAATAAGACAAAACTCTAAAGAATAAACATGGATTTCAATGAACTTAAAAGAAGCCCTAGTTGATTTAACACGGATTAAAAACCCTAAGGGTTGATTTTGTCACTTTTGAAACTAAATATAAGCCCTAGGTTATTTTGTTGGAAAAATATTTGTGCCATAAAGGCCACATTACAAAAATAGAAGGACCAAATGTGTAAATTATCAAAACATAAAAGACAAGTTACTTTGTGCATTAAATTTTACTCCTCAGAGGCATACGATCAATAACTATATTCTAAATATCACCTATGAGTCTAAACTTGAGTTCACGAGATTACACGTCCAAGAAAAAGTGTCCTCACTTGTTCCCTGGACGAGTAATTTCATCTTAAGCTTTGAGGACAAAGCTAAAATAACGGGTAAGTGCTGTAAAACCCCAAATTTTGGGCTTTTAACACGTCACCGGTTTCATTATTATTATCATCCATCGTATAATATTTTTGTAAACCACTTTTACAAATGAGATCATAATGTAGTAAATATTATATATTTACTTATATTACTTAAAAAACTTGATGTTTTAACCATGGACCTATTTTTTTTTATTTTTTTAGACTTATCTTATGTGCATAAATAATTACTAATCATATTTATTATAATTAATAATGACGATCTAAAATATTACACATTAAAATTATATACAATGATTTTTAGACATAAAATATTAGGATGATTAACCAATACAAACTCGACTCGATTAAACGTTTTGGAACACCTTGACCATTTATTTCATGTGCAAAATAAATCAAACTAACCAACATGATGTATACTACCTTCTTTCTAGTTAAACTTTAAAACAAGATTCTTCCATTGGATTTTTTTTCTTTTATTTCCCTACGTTACATATACAAGCAAATCTTACTTAAACCTTTCAAGTATGAATAAGATCCTAAAATATCTAAAACAATCTATCCTATCCTATACCTTATATCTTATCTTAAGTATCTAACTAACCAAGTTGCTCTAACCGAACCCCCTTGATCATTTGGATATATTAGGTTGGAAATTGTCCAATATTTATCCCACATGCCTAATTAACTACCTAGTACTTATGACCCCTAACATTGTCTTCTTAAACCCCCAAGAGCCTCATATACGGCAACCCAATTGAAGAAAGGGGCAAGTGTACGACATAGTAGTACTTTGTGTGTAAGATTCATAGATTTACAAAATCTAGCAATACTTGTAGACTTACCCTTGTGGCTCCTCTTATATCCATATATCTTGTTCCTTTTGTCAAAGACAAATAACCCAAACCAAAGTGAAACTCCTCCCTCATCTCCCCGTCGAATGAAGCATAACACCACACCTTTAATTTTCTCATTTCCACTTTTATGGTTCAAGTATATAATTACTTTGCCCATGCTCATATAAATCATATACACACATACAAACATTCCCCCCCTCATCTCTTATTGTTCGCAACTACACAAGCATTCCACTTCACCCAGATTTGGTTTTGTTCGTTGGCAACAAATGTAACACCCCATTTTGATAATGGAATGTCACGCGTAATTATGGCGTGTCATCAAAGCATACAAGGAAAAATGTCTAAACATTACATGACCATAAAAGGAAAATACCGGAATCAAACATCGGTAGTCCAAAAGTAAAGCTCATCACACACAAACATAAGTATAGTAAAGGAAAGGACTAAACAATGTCCATAGCAAATGTATCAAAAGAAAGATAATGCATATAGTAAAGAAAGGCTAGAAAGCTTCCAGTCCATATGCACGTACGCTTAAAGTCTACGAGCGTCCCTAAGTACCTGCCGTTTTGGGAACATAGAAAAGGAAAACGGCTGAACAATACGCTCAGTGCACGGATGTACAATAAAGCATGAATAGGATAAGCATATAACATATAACAGCGGAAGAAACTAAGTCCCGAGTAACCTGGTTAAGTCTTGATAAAACTGGTTTTATAGTTTGAAAAGCCTTATGTTTATCTTGTAAAAACTGTTTAACATATTTTACCATTAGCCAATATAGGTCATGAAAATCCACCGTGCATGAATACTTGGAGGGGTGACCTCATCATGCAAATTAGAGGGGCTTCCTCTAATTTAATATTCTGGTTTGGGTAGGAGGGATCAGCTCCTTGTGAAGGATGCAAGGCACACACCACATTCACCATGAAATCCTGACTGAAAACATGTAACTAGGATGCACCCATACGCCCCACATGATAAATATAATAAATGGCCAAAAGCTAAAGGGACGCCACGAGCAATCACTCCGCCGTGGTGAAGTCATAACATCAGTGCCTCTAATGTTATGGTTATGGTACCTCCATAACTAGGTGAAACTGGTCATGCATGTATATGGCTATAGGTATTCTAATTTAAACATAAGCAAGTCAAATATATAAACTTATACTACGGGAAAACATTTGGCTGCATACGAGGAATCCTAATAAGGAAAGAATGTCTATACTGAAAGGACGGGAATCCGTACCTTATGTCCAGTGAACGAGAAGACGAACTGAGAGGAATCCTACTTCCGTATCACTAATGCTACATAAATACATACATGAATAAGTATCTTCTTACTAAATACGTAACTGGTTTTATGTTATGTCTTAGCTTATTTTATATGTTCATATCATGTTTTACTGTTTAAAACCTTAAATTGTGTTTATCTTATATTCTGTCTATTCTGATTAAGTATTTCTGGTATTTCATGTATTATTATACTTACTGTGTAATAATAAGTAACTTTCCAAAAATAGCAGGTTTCCTAAAATAGAAAGTTTCCAAAAATAGAAAGTTACCAAATATAGAAAGTTTCCAAAAACAGAAAGTTTCCAAAATAGAAAGTCTCCAAAAATAGAAAGTTTCCAAAAATAGAATTACTGCTTAAAATAGATAAGTTTCTAAAAATAGAAAGTTTCCATAAATAGATCAGCTGCCTTAATTAAATAAGTTTCCATAAATAGATTAGCTGCCTGAATTAAATAAGTTTCTAAAAATAGAAAGTTTCCATAAATAGATTAGCTGCCTTATTTAAATAAGTTTCTAAAAATAGAAAGTTTCCATAATTAGATATAAGCTTGTTAAATAAGCTAAGTATATAAGCCTAAGTGTTTTCATGATTATTTTCTAAGTCATATTGATATAATGTATAGTTTATTAATTATTTCATGTAATTTAAATAAACTATAGGTTAAAATATTTAATTAAAGTATATCATGTTTTTAATTAAATAAAGTTAAATACTTAGGTTAGAACATGTATTATTATTTATTAATAATATAACCTAAGTCATGTTAATTAATTAATTATAACCATGGTTTTTAAATAATTAATCAATTATAAGTCTAGAAATATAAAATACTTAGGTTAATAATTTTATGATTTTAATAATTAATATAACCTAAGTCATATTTATTAAATTAATCATGTCATATTTATTAATTTAATTTAACATATGATTATATAAAAAAATAATCTTAACATAAACTGTGAACCGGATCTTCACTAGAACCCATGAACCGGACATGAAATCGACACCATACCCCGAACCACTTCGGGGTTCCCCTTGTCTTGCTGCTTCCGTGGGACCCACACTAACCAACCGGGACCATATGGTCTCGGTGGTGGTCGAGTAGCCAAACCGAGACCCCCTTGGGGTTCGGTTTAGGCGCCAACCAAAACAAACACCCCTAAAACACCCTTTTTGATTTCACCAAAAACCATTTTCATGTGGATCTATGTTTTTAGTTAGGTTTTAAAACATCTTGTTCTTAATTAATTATTAGATCAAATCAAAAATAAAAAGGGTAAAAAACATATACCGAATGCGTGGATCTAACGAGGATGAACAAACACGAACACTTGCACCAAAACCATGATCAAAAATCAAACAATCACCTCCTTTGGTGTGTTTGTATTCGGCGGCCAAAAAAAGAAAAGAGGAGGAGAAGAAAACTTTTTTAGGTTTTTTGTTTAATCTTCTGTAAAGTGAAAAATGAGTAGTAACTTTTCCCTTAACCCCTCTTTAGTGAAATTTTAGATGGGCTTGGCCCATCTCTTCCTTGTTGCCGCGGGTAGGGGCCCCACATGGGGTACCCGTACCGTTTTCCGTGTCTCGTTGTTTAATTATTCGTTCGTGTTTATTTGTATTCGCGTTTAATGTGTTCTTGTTAAATAATTACCGTGACCTAATATATTTATTTACGCTCGTAATAAATATATATACGTAATTAATAGTAGTTCGTGATTTAATTATGTTCATGATTTCATGATCGCATGTTCGTGATTAATTATTGTCAAATAATTATTGCGTGCTCGTGCGTAGTAAATACTTATCGTGTTCTAACACGTACGTAATACGTAAAATCCTAACACGTAATCGTAATCATGCTATAATAGGAAAGTTTTAATCTAGTACGTACGATCTTAAGGGTACTATTCATGATGCAAACATGCGGGTTTTACAACTCTTCCCCCCTAAAAAGAATAATTCGTCCCCGAATTATAGATAAAGTAAACTGGAAAAGAAGAACATACCCGAATTCAAAATATGAAATGAGGGTAAGAAGCCCGGATAGACTCCTCTGTTTCCCAAGTGGCTTCCCGCTCGGTATGATCCCTCCATAGGATTTTGACGAATGGAATCGTCTTCCTTCTCATGACTCGTTCTTGTCTGTCAAGAACTCGTTCAGGTTCTTCTATGAAAGTGAGATCTTAACGTATCTGTTCCAGTGGATACTGGACCATGTGAAGGGGATGATACTGGTACCCTCTGAGTAAGGACACATGAAACACATTGTGTACATGCGAAAGCTGCGGAGGTAAGGCTAACCGGTAAGATACTTCATCGACTCGTTCAATGATATCAAACGGTCCGATGAAACGAGGACTGAGCTTCCCTTTAATCCTGAAGCGTCTAACACCACGTGCCGGCGATACCTTAAGGAAGACGTGATCTCCTACGTTAAAATGTATGTCCCTACGATGCTTATCAGCGTAACTCTTCTGACGTGACCGTGTTTCCTGAAGTTTCTTCTTAGCTACTGCGATCTTTTCATTGGTCATCTCTATGATTTCTGGTCCTTCAAGTGTTCGCTCGCCAACCTGATCCCAGCAGATTGGGGCGCGACACTTCCTGCCATACAACATCTCGAAAGGAGCACACTTGATACTTGCGTGTCAACTGTTGTTGTATGCAAACTCCACCAAACAGATGTAATCGTCCCAATCACCCGTCCATTCCAACGCACATGACCTCAACATATCTTCCAATGTCTGAATGGTTCGTTCCGACTGTCCGTCCGTTTGAGGATGAAAATCCGTGCTAAGCTTAAGTTGTGTACCCCAAGCTTTATGCAGACTCTTCCAAAATCGCGAAGTGAAACGAGGATCTCTGTCTGAGACGATGCTGGATGGTGCACCGTGGAGTCTCATGATCTCTCTTCTATACGTATCGGCGAGTTTATTTACCGGATCTTCCTTGCGGATCGGTAAGAAATGAGCTGATTTGGTAAGACGATCTACGATAACCCAAATTGCATCGTGCTTCCTCTTGGTGGGCGGAAGACTAGTAACAAAATCCATGGTGATTTTGTCCCACTTCCACTCTGGAATATCTAACGGTTGAAGGAGACCGCCAGATCACTGATGCTCGATCTTAACCTGCTGGCAGGTAAGACATTTGGAGACGTAAGTGGCCACATCCTGTTTCATACCACTCCACCAAAATTACTGCTTGATGTCATGGTACATCTTAGTCGAACCAGGATGTATAGAGAATGGGGAGCTATGAGCTTCAGCTAACAAGGCTTCTCGGAGTTCTTGGTCATCAGGAACACAAAGTCTCGTGCCCTGCCACACGATACCATCTACGTCTACTCTGAATTCCGTCTGTTTCTCCAAATTCTATACTATCGCCCAGATTTCTCCATCATCTTTCTGAGCTTCCTTGATCTTAGAGAGTAACTCGGGTTCTACTCTAAGATTAGCCCAGTAACCGTGCTGTCCACGTACCATGATCTCGATGTCTAGTCGCTCCAAGTCTCTTATGATTTCCTCTTTAATTTTAATGTCGTTGATCATTCCGGACTTCCTGCTAAGAGCATCTGCTACTACATTTGCCTTTCCGGGATGATACTGTTGATTAATGTCATAATCCTTCAATATCTCTAACCATCTCCTCTGCCTCATGTTCAATTCACGTTGAGTGAAGATATACTTCAAGCTCTTGTGGTCCGTGAAAATGTCACATGATTCTCCATATAAGTAGTGCCTTCATATGTTCAATGCAAACACGACTGCAGCAAGTTCCAAGTCATGCATGGGGTAATTTTCTTCATAAGACTTAAGCTGCTGCGAAGCGTACGTGATCACTTTCCCATGTTGCATGAGAACACAACCAAGTCCCTTCCCCGATGCATCGCTGTAGATTTGAAATCCACCCGTACCAGATGGGAGAGTAAGAATAGGTGCAGATACTAGCTTCTGCTTCAGGTCTTCATGGCTCTTCTCTCGTTCTTCAGTCCATACGAATTTCTCTTCTTTCCGCATCAGTTTGGTCAATGGTAGTGCTAAGCGGGAAAAGTTCTCCACGAACCTACGGTAATAGCCAGCTAAGCCTAAGAAACTGTGGACTTCCGTCACTGATGTCGGCCTTGGCCACTTAGTAATGGCCTCAACCTTCGCTGGATCCATAGTGATTCCTTCTGCTGATACAATGTAACCTAAGAATGCCACCTTGTCTAACCAGAACTCACACTTGGAGAATTTAGCATACAACTGCTTCTGGCGAAGGATCTGTAGTACTATACGAAGATGGTCTTCGTGTTCCTCCTTGGATTTTGAGAAAATCAGGATGTCATCGATGAAGACAATGACGAACTTGTACAGAAATTCATGGAAGATTATGTTCATCAAATCCATGAACACTGCTGGAGCATTTGTCAGGCCGAATGGCATAACTACAAACTCGTAGTGGCCATAGCGGGTACGAAAAGCAGTCTTGGCGATATCCTGCTCCTTGACCCGTAGCTGATGATAGCCTGACCTAAGATCAATCTTAGAGAAGTGTTTGGCCCCTTGGAGTTGGTCAGACAGATCATCTATACGTGGCAGTGGATATCTATTCCGGATAGTAATCTTGTTGAGCTCGCGATAGTCTATGCAAAGACGCATATTGCCGTCCTTCTTCTTAACAAACAAGACTGGGGCACCACATGGAGATGCGCTCGGTCGAATGAAACCTCGTTCAAGAAGTTCTTGCAGTTGATCCTTCATCTCCTTCAGCTTTATGGGAGCCATGCGATAAGGAGCCTTGGAGATTGGTTCAGCTCCTGGAATAAGCTCGATACTGAATTTCACTTCTCGTGCAGGTGGTATGCCCGGAAGTTCTGCTGGAAAAACATCTTGGATATCCGACACTATAGGTTGATCCTGAATTGATGGGGATTCAGCATCCATGTCGTGAACCGTAGCTAGATAACCCTCGCAGCCATGTGACAGTAGTGCACGCGCTTGCAGGGTAGATATGATTTGTACAGACCATCTGGGTACGAACCCGTTATGAATGTACTCTGGTGCATTAACATCACCGAAGATAACTCGATATGAATGGCAGTCTATGGTAGCATGATGCTTGGATAGCCAATCCATGCCCAAAATCATGTCGAAGTCATTCATGTCCAGCGGAAGTGCGTCAACAGGTCGAACCTTATCGTCAAATTCTAGGGGAAGACTCTTGTATACATGGGTGATTAATACAGAGTCCCTCAAAGGCGTGGAAATAGTAAGCCTATTTTCTAGTGGCATGGGGAGCATCCTAATGTTCTTAGCATAAGCAGTAGAAATAACCGAGTAAGTAGCACCCGTATCGAAAAGAACACATGCAGCTTGACCATACATATACAAGATTCCAGTGATGGTACCTGTAGACTTGTTGGCCTGGTCTCGAGATGTCGTGTAGACACGCCCAGTGGTAGGAGGCGGCTTGGAATCAGCATGTCCCAATGTACCCTCCATCTCGCCCTTACGGCAATCCTTCATGATGTGGCCAGGAAGACCACACTTGAAGCATGCGTCAGTGTTACGGCGACATGGCCCTGGGTGCCTACGGTGGCAAGTAGAGCAAAGAGGATGAGTAAATCCTCCAGCAGGTGCTCTGGCTGGCTGGGAACCTGATAAAACATTTTACATAAGACATGATAATAGGGTACAAAGGTCAATGCAGATAATCGTAAGATTGAATACCAGTGATAGCTGGACGGCTAGGCTGTGAACCTCTCTGGTTCTGGTCCCGACCGTTTCCATGGTTCCTGGTAGAAGTTTTGCTAAAGTGTCAGAATATGAGTTATAACATGAAATCATAAGGAAATGCGTAAGTATTAGGACCTGCTGCTATTGGAGTGTCCAGCGTTGTTACGGTAATTCTCATTACCGCCACGCCTATCCGTAGCAGAACGGTCGTTAGTCTGACCGTTTCCCTTGGGCTGATGAGGCTGTTGCTGAGTAGCCGGCTGAGACCGGTCCCCAGTTTTCTGCCTGGAAGATACATTTAAAGAGATGAATAATTGACATATATGGAAAGAATATGGATTGATCACCGCTTGAATACGAATGTTTACATCTTGTCGGGTCTCTCAGCTTCCCCGAACTCATCTCTCTCCTGCAGCATCTCCAGCTTACGTGCTGCATCGGCCACTTATGCTACAGTGTTGAACGTAGCACACACCAGATTGTTTGCGAACGATGTGTGAAGAGCCCGCGTAAAGTGGTGTGCCTGCTCTTCAGGAGTACCTGCTGCCGCACCAAGGAAATCAGCTAAGCGAAGGAAGCGCTGCATAAACTTGTTGCTATTCTCCCCAGCTCTCTGTCGGATCCCATGGTACTCTCTCTTGAGCTTGTCCTGCTCAGCCTTGGGAAAGAACTGCTCCATCACCCTGTCCTTGAACTGAGCCCAAGTCAAACCAGCAACCCACTCGTCACCACCCTCAGACTGCATCAACGCTAACCACCAATTTAGCACATCGCCTTCGAACCGATAGCATGCCAACCTCGCCTTGTATGCTGGGTCACAACCCATAGCATTGAAAATTTTCTTGATGTGAGCCAACCAGCTTTCAGCATCACTGGGGCTATCTGTTTTCTCAAAAGCTCGAGGACGGAGCTTGTTGAATCTCTCCAGCCATACTGCTAATGTCACTGGAGGAGGAGGAGGAGGAGGTGCCTGATTATGCTGCTGATTGTTGGCAGCTTGAACTTCAGCCCTAATCTCGTTCCTCAGTTGAGGAAGCAAAGCTTGCATAGCAGCTTGAATTGCAGCATTGAGCTGTTCTTGTTCGCGTGTGAGAACCATCTGACAGTATAACATAAAACATATGATTAAACAGATCAAAACATAAAATATATATACATAAAAAATTCATACCAAAATTTCAAGAGAAAAATTTTATGCAAGAAAATTTTGTGTATGAATGCATGATGCAGTTTTATGAAAACTTTTGTATGCTCGAGAGTGAACGCCTATGGTCAGTTCACCCAAAACAAAAGACATGACGAGGGGACGCCTATGGGTCGGTCCCAAATTTAAAAGTCTCGATAAAACACATGCGACTAAATAGGGCCAGTCCTGTACCAACCATTACTTAGTCATAAATCTGCGACAATGACATATATGTATGCATAAAAATGATGAATGCATGAAAACAACTGTCAGTTCTAGTAAGACCATAGTGACTACCCACTAATCACAGGTCATATTTTGAAAGCCTACAGGTCGAAGCCTTGGCTCTGATACCATAATTGTAACACCCCATTTTGATAATGGAATGTCACGTGTAATTATGGCGTGTCATCAAAGCATACAAGGAAAAATGTCTAAACATTACATGACCATAAAATGAAAATACCGGAATCAAACATCAGTAGTCCAAAAGTAAAGCTCATCACACACAAACATAAGTATAGTAAAGGAAAGGACTAAAAAATGTCCATAGCAAATGTATCAAAAGAAAGATAATGCATAAAGTAAAGAAAGGCTATAAAGCTTCCAATCCATATGCATGTACGCTTAAAGTCTACGAGCGTCCCTGAGTACCTGCCGTTTTGGGAACATAGAAAAGGAAAACGGCTGAGCAATACGCTCAGTGCACGGATGTACAATAAAGCACGAATAGGATAAGCATATAACATATAACAGCGGAAGAAACTAAGTCCCGAGTAACCTGGTTAAGTCTTGATAAAATTGGTTTTATAGTTTGAAAAGCCTTATGTTTATCTTGTAAAAACTGTTTAACATATTTTACCATTAGCCAATATAGGTCATGAAAATCCACCGTGCATGAATACTTGGAGGGGTGACCTCATCATGCAAATTAGAGGGGTTGCCTCTAATTTAATATTCTGGTTTGGGTTTGAGGGATCAGCTCCTTGTGAAGGATGCAAGGCACACACGACATTCACCATGAAATCCTGACTGAAAACATGTAACTAGGATGCACCCATACGCCCCACATGATAAATATAATAAATGGCCAAAAGCTAAAGGGACGCCACGAGCAATCACTCCGCCGTGGTGAAGTCATAACATCAGTGCCTCTAATGTTATGGTTATGGTACCTTCATAACTAGGTGAAACTGGTCATGCATGTATATGGCTATAGGTATTCTAATTTAAACATAAGCAAGTCAAACATATAAACTTATACTACGGGAAAACATTTCGCTGCATACGGGGAATCCTAATAAGGAAAGAATATCCATACTGAAAGGACGAGAATCCGTACCTTATGTCCAGTGAACGACAAGACGAACTGAGAGGAATCCTACTTCCGTATCACTAATGCTACATAAATACATACATGAATAAGTATCTGCTTACTAAATACGTAACTGGTTTTATGTCATGTCTTAGCTTATTTTATATGTTCATATCATGTTTTACTGTTTAAAACCTTAAACTGTGTTTATCTTATATTCTGTCTATTCTGATTAAGTATTTCTGGTATTTCATGTATTATTATACTTACTATGTAATAATAAGTAACTTTCCAAAAATAGCAGGTTTCCTAAAATAGAAAGTTTCCAAAAATAGAAAGTTTTCAAAAATAGAAAGTTACCAAAAATAGAAAGTTTCAAAAAATAGAAAGTTTCCAAAAATTGAAACTTTCCAAAAATAGAAAGTTTCCAAAAATAGAATTACTGCTTAAAATAGATAAGTTTCTAAAAATAGAAAGTTTCCATAAATAGATCAGCTGCCTTACATAAATAAGTTTCCATAAATAGATTAGCTGCCTGAATTAAATAAGTTTCTAAAAATAGAAAGTTTCCATAAATAGATTAGTTGCCTTATTTAAATAAGTTTCTAAAAATAGAAAGTTTCTATAATTAGATATAAGCTGGTTAAATAAGCTAAGTATATAAGCCTAAGTGTTTTCATGATTATTTTCTAAGTCATAATGATATAATGTATAGTTTATTAATTATTTCATGTAATTTAAATAAACTATAGGTTAAAATATTTAATTAAAGTATATCATGTTTTTAATTAAATAAAGTTAAATACTTAGGTTAAAACATGTATTATTATTTATTAATAATATAACCTAAGTCATGTTAATTAATTAATTATAACCATGGTTTTTAAATAATTAATTAATTATAAGTCTAAAAATATAAAATACTTAGGTTAATAATTTCATGATTTTAATAATTAATATAACCTAAGTCATGTTTATTAAATTAATCATGTCATATTTATTAATTTAATTTAACATATGATTATATAAAAAAATAATCTTAACATAAACCGTGAACCAGATCTTGACTAGAACCCATGAACCGGACATGAAATCGACACTGTACCCCGAACCACTTATGTGTTCCCCTTGTCTTGCTGCTGTCGTGGGACCCACACCAACCAACCGGGACCATATGGTCTCGGTGGTGGTCGAGTAGCCAAACCGAGACCCCCTTGGGGTTCGGTTTAGGCGCCGGCCAAAACAAACACCCCTAAAACACCCTTTTTGATTTCACCAAAAACCATTTTCATGTTAGATCTATGTTTTTAATTAGGTTTTAAGACATCTTGTTCTTAATTAATTATTAGATCAAATCAAAAAGAAAAAGGGTAAAAAACATATACCGAATGCGTGGATCTAACGAGGATGAACAAACACGAACACTTGCACCAAAACCAAGATCAAAAATCAAACAATCACCTCATTTGGTGTGTTTGTATTCGGCGGCCAAAAAAAGAAAAGAGGAGGAGAAGAAAACTTTTTTTAGGTTTTTTGTTTAATCTTCTGTAAAGTGAAAAATGAGTAGTAACTTTTCCCTTAACCCCTCTTTAGTGAAATTTGAGATGGGCTTGGCCCATCTCTTCCTTGTTGCCGAGGGTAGGGGCCCCACATGGGGTACCCGTACCGTTTTCCGTGTCTCGTTGTTTAATTATTCGTTCGTGTTTATTTGTATTCGCGTTTAATGTGTTCTCGTTAAATAATTACCGTGACCTAATATATTTATTTACACTCGTAATAAATATATATACGTAATTAATAGTAGTTCGTGATTTAATTACGTTCATGATTTCATGATCGCATGTTCGTGATTAATTATTGTCAAATAATTATTGCGTGCTCGTACGTAGTAAATACTTATCGTGTTCTAACACGTACGTAATACGTAAAATCCTAACACGTAATCGTAATCATGCTATAATAGGAAAGTTTTAATCTAGTACGTACGATCTTAAGGGTACTATTCATGATGAAAACATGCGTGTTTTACAACAAACCTATGGTTGCTCGTTGGTAATCACGGTTCACGTATCGATTCGGTGATGAAGCTCGGTTGGTCTCCCTTCCCTTCTCGTTCAGCGCTTGAGCTGCTGTGGGTTGTTTAGGAGCTTAAACGAACTCGAGTTCTTGGGTTTAGGGCATACACACGTCGTCTCCAAGCACAGTGAGTTTACACACATCTTATTTGTTTTTCATAGCCTATGCACTTTAATCTTCCATAGTTTACACTTGAAACTTATTAAAACATAAGCATGCACCCTACTTCGCCTACTGTTCTTTTCAGAGACAACATATGCGAATTGAAATGATGTATGATTTAGGCTAGTCATGAGTTATAATAGGCTATTGCATTAACTAAAATTCGTGGGTAGAGATGAGTTAAAAACAAGAAGTTGAACCTTACTGTTTTCTTTTGTTGAGTTGATTAAAACATGTACTAAGTAAACAAACCCATAAACCTGTTTATATGAAATGACGTACTAGGCTATAATAGAAAGCATGAAACTATTTCTACGATTAACAGAAAGTTATGTATTGAACCAAATTGTAAAATATACAACCTAAACCTTTACTTTAGACCTCATAATGAACCACCTAGGATCGAGTGCCCACAAGCTTTATAGGGTCGAATGATAGACGAGCTAGCTAAGAATTCATAGTAACTCGAATCACTTAAAATGGTTAAGAAACTAACTAGGAATAACTTCCCGAAACATGCCGAACATAGCTTATTTTAGTCGATATATATTTAAGTTAAATAAGTGTTTTATCGCGACCTTTTACGACCCAGTTTTGACCCTCTAAACAACCTCGCCCCAAGTCGGGTAAAGAATGAAAGTTGTAGACGACCATGTCGTCTACACGAGCCTATTTTTAGTTTAACCCAAAAGTCTTTATCAAAAACCGTAGGATAGATCTAAAATGACTCGACAAACACCTGTCTTTAAAATAGGTTCGCGACACCAACTTCAAACATGATTTTATCCTAGCAAAGGATCTCGATTTATAAAACCAGAAGCACGGGTCTCTAGACGACCCGGCTAGCTTTCTAAAGGTGCTTTTAGTTTGTGCCACGAGTCACTACTGAACTCGCTACTCGCTTTCTAAAACAACCACAACGACAAGTATTATATTGATCTTGCCACCGCTAGTTTAAGATTTGCCACCGTAGGTTTAAACTTGCCATTGTTGTCATGGGATAGAAAACATACGTATTCTGTAAAAACTTTCACTCATTACAAATGTCTCATGTTTCCCCAACACCAACACCTTTGTCCTTTGTTCCCACAACACCAACATGTTGTGTTTCCTTAAATGTAACATGTTTCACATTTTAAAAACTCTTTTATAATAAATATTTAATTTAATTAATTAATTATTTTTATAATAAAAATATAATATATTTAGGATATTTGACCCATTAAATAACCCGAATAAATAAACTGGCCTGATAACAAAATATTTAGTATTTCTAAATATATCCCGATTGAACGACTACACTTTTACTAAAACACAAAAACTTTCACAATTATTAAAACCATAGATTTATTTAATAAACTCAAGCACATACTAGGGGATTATATACAACATATATTATTATTACGATAACAGAAACTTGTAAGACTTTTATGAAACATTATATTTATAAGTCTTAATTAAATAAAAATCGTTTTATTTAATTCATTTAAACTATTACCATTCAACCAAGGTAAATACACTTTGTTAAATTAAAGGTGTACATGTTACGATAACTTACTATAAGTTTAACACTTAAAACGATAACAACTTATTAAATCTGTGATCATGCATTTTCATCAACTACATTCACCTGTGCATTTTATTTGTGCATTTACTGAAACACACATAAATTACTTAGGTAATTCTACTGCTTCGTGATCATACTGTGCCAGCATACTCAGTGACTTGTTACTACTACTCCATTATTGAGGTGAGTTCATGGCCCCATCTTTACTGTTTTATAACTGGGGGAGAAAACATACAAAAACTATATATATTTTAAATATGCAAAACATGCACTGATGACAACAACAACTTATTGTCTATTGTTTGCCCTATACTCGTGGACTATAATAGTTAATAGTGTAGCGCGAAATGTGTGAATAGATCTATTTGGGTACTGACAATACCCGGCCTGCGTGACTTGCTATCACGAAATGCTTAGGCTAAGCAACAGGTTTACATCATTGTCGGACTGAGGGAACAACATCGGGACAGATCCAAATGGGCGTACCGAACAACTTTTGTCAAGCTTCTATTACAGGGCAATAGGAACTACTATAGTATGTAGCTTGGTGCTCTACTATCTTCGTGATGTTTTGGCATATTATTAACTTATTATTTAACTAAACTCTATGAATTCACCAACCTCGTGTTGACCCCACATTTTACTTTATATGTTTTCTCGGGAAAATAAGCATGTTCATGTGCATTGGATTTCGAGCATCATAGGAAGCATCATTTTTACCATCGGGCTGGGATATTTCTACAAATAATAACAAATGTTGATTTCAAGACAATTTATTAGATTTGTACATTTGATTCAAGTAATATGTTTAAATGATAATTTATGATCATTCTCTGTATACTATTTGCTATCGATCCACCAAAGTAACACCCCAATTACTATTCCGCTGCATTTGACCAACTTGGGGGTGTTACATGCATGATTTCGTGTAATAAACGTTCTAAGGCTTTTTTAAAGCGGGTTTTACAAGGATGAAGTGGGCGACGTTGTGTAGATTGGTCCTACCTAAGATTAGGACTCGACATCTAGCTTAGTGTCGGAAATTGTGTAAGCGACGCTTGTCTAGATTTTCAGGTTGATAAAAGAATTGCGTGGGTTGAAACTGAGGGGATCCCATTTATGTTATCGACCGCTAATCTTTTAAACGCATAGCAGCTAGGTGGGGAGTGCTACTAGCCCTAAAAAGTGATTCTAAGCAACTTTTTCAACAGGCCCAAAAGCTGAATAAGCCGTTATTTCCTGCAAATAAGCTATAAGCTAGATTTTTAGGCCTAATAAAACCAATAATTAAAAATTAATTTTTTAATTGACCCGGTGGAGTCACTGGTTTACCGGTTAAACCACCGAGTCAAACCGGTTTTATGCCAAAGAAAAAATTACCCTCATTTACAGTGTGGTTCTTCTTGGTAAATAAGGTCTGGTCTATGGTGCCACTCTTAAATCCATTTTCCACCAGGTAGGTGGACAATGTTCCATACCATGCTCTTGGGGCTTGTGTCCATAAGAAGGGAGGAATGACCGTTGTACCTAATGAAAACAACGAGTTAATTCCCACTGTGACATAGGCCTCCTTTACATCAGGAAGAGGGTCCATGTGAGAAGGGCAGACCTAACAGGCTAGTAACAGTCATCCAGACCCATTAAGAACTGCATAAGCCTCATGATCTGCTGATGCAGGGGCAACTCAGTGCTAGCAGAGCATTGGATCAACATATGTCAGTGGCTCAACTTCAGCCGCTGACAACTACAATGTTGGTTCCCCAAGTCTTAAACCAGCTAGTATTGACTTGGATACTGTGGAGCCGGTTCACCGTGTTTGACCCATGTGGTATAAAAATCGTTTTAGTTAGTTTTATAAATTATTATTGTCTTAAATAGATTTAAAATTTGTAAAAATTAGTTTTCATTTAGATAAGCTTAGAGTATTGAGCGTGAATAAAACAACATAGACCTTCAAGAAACAATCACATGATGGCGTGTTTAAGCGCATCTCACATGAGGGCGAAGATAAAGAGCGTTGACAAAGGATATAAATTGTTTTAGACCAACAAACTTCAAAAGTCAACCCACAACATCCACAGCAAAGCTCCGCCATCAATCACCTATGATTACCTGAAACCCCATTCCTTTTATATTTACCTTTTTTATTGAATAAATGCATTGTATGACACCTATATGTTTGATTGTTTGTCTTGGGTAAGAGGTAGGACTTGTTACCTACTTACCTAGACGCATGCATTTTCCGAATAAAATATTATCCATGATAAGAAAAATAATTAAAATATAATCTAATTGAAACTAAACTTAAGATCTACACAACCACGTCCATGCACTAGGGATGTTGACTCATTTCCCATGTGAAGAATAGATCCATCATTCATTGACTCATAAGTCTTGAACCAACATCTATCTTTACACACATGAACAGTTCCTCCAGAGTCAACCTCTAATGTCTGAATGGTACGTTCTGACTGCCTGTCGGTATGAGGATGAAAGGCAGTGCTGAGCTTAAGTCTGTTGCCCCAAGCTTTCTACAGACTCTGCCAGAATCATAGGTCCTAAAACATTTAAAAAAATGATGACAGTTCACAAGACATTATATTCAACGTGTTCGGCATATCCACCAACTTTTCTTTATTGGAAAGGAGGTCTTTGAACATTTTAGCAAACTTTGGCATATAAGCTCAGCCTCAATGGGTGATCAGGATAGTAACAACATAGTTAAGTCCTCTCCCTTGCCCAATGAAGCAATATTGAGGGAGATAAAAGTAACTTATGGCACAGAAGGTTAGGTACATTAACATTAAGAACATGAATAGACTCGTGAGGTGTTTAAACTATATCTAGGTATCTTTCTTCATTAACCCTAATTGTTGATTCGTTGGTGATCTTGTGGATCTTCGCTAGGATAAAGGTATGTAACCCTAATTCGATTAAACTCATGTTTTTATTAAACAAATTTTAACAATCGTCTTGTTTTAAATAAAATGCGTAATTAAGGAATATGTTCCATTAAACCTAGACCTAGACGCAAATAATTAAAAATTCCCCTCTTAAGTGGCTTAGTGAAGGTTGTTGGTGAAGCCTGCTACATAGCATAAGAGAATATAGTTACATTTTAGATGAATACAACTAAAAAACTGAGGAAAAATGTACATAAATGAACATTTTCCTTGAGTTCATGAGCTTAAAACTTTGAATGTTTATTATTATCCCTTTTCAGTTAAGATACAAGCTTACCAGCAAGCTTATAGCCTTAAAAAGTTTAGTTTTCATGGACCAGATTGGTTATTTGATTTAGAACCATTATCTAGGACCTTGAATTATATGCCCTCATTTTTTTTATTTTATGTTTTTCAATTTCATCTAATAATCTAGTTACTTTCTTAATCCATTTCCATATGCCTAATTCCTAATTGAATTGTAATTCACCATCGTGGTAGAACCGGTCACCAAAGGAGTCTTAAAAGGAGTCATTATCAGTACTCTAAGAGTCCAATTAAACACAATGGTAGCAAGAGACACAATAGAAGTTGTTATGAGTACTCTAAGACACAAAGCATCGTCAAAAGGAGTAGATGAGCTTGTAGCACTCATAAAACGCAACAATTTCATAAAACAAACATTTTCACTCTTTTTAATACTGCATCAATTTCTTTCAACAACATAAAGATTTCATAAAACAAACCTTATTTTAATTAATTATATTTATGTGAGAGGAAAATAGGCGGGATTTTGTGAATTTTTTGAGGGCTTTTGGTGGGTGCGGTGTTGCTGTTTTCCTACCATGAAGCTTAATGCCCCTATAGTTGTTACAGGTTTGAGCATCACCCTTGTTCTTGTGTGGTTTGTGGTTAATTAAATTCAAGGAGTGTGCTCGTGTTATTGTTTTCCAAAGCGAGAAAACAAGATTAGATTTTAAAACCATAAGTATTATGAAGCATGATAGGAAAATGATTAGGTTTCTAAGTAGCAAAAGCAAACGACACAATAATTTCAGTCTGAGAACTCTAAACACTAAACCTCGTATCGTAAATATACAATTTACTATAATACATATACGTATACATAAAATCACTAATTAACACCATGTCATTTCCGGGGCTCCGACCTCGGATCCACTCCTAACCGGTTTTCCTTTGTTTGCATCATTACTTAGGATCCGGGCCGGTTGCCACTGACTGGCTATAGTTCCCACCGGCTGTAGCCGGTGGTTCTCACTGTTGGTGTCTCGGCTACCCCCTGTCCAAACAATATACACCCCGGCTCAATCCGGGGTTCCCAGTGATCACAACTAAGTCCTACCGAGACTTAGTGTCTCGGTTGACACTCCAAATCAAGCAAAAATAAGACCCCGACATGCGTCGGGGTTCCCTTCGTGTGCGACTGAACTAAACAAACATACGCCGAGACCTTAAGGTCTCGGTGGTGGTGTGATTAACCAAGACGAGAGCCTAGGGCTCTCGGTTGAGTGTCGGCCGAACCAAAACCAACCCAAAACCAATTCTTTTTATATTTTCTTGATTAACTAACATGTGTTCTTACTTGTTTTTAAGATTTCATGAATTCATGATAATAATAATTTAAAAGAATGAAAAAGAATTAAGGTTTATAAATATACCAAGTGCGTGAATGAAAAGGATTTAGGAACACGAAGACAAACACAAATAATTCCAAGATAAAAACCTAAAAATCCTTCTTCTAGTTCCTTGTTGTCGTCGTGGCTAGGTGGATAGAGAGACTAAGGTTTTGTGATTTTTGATAAAAACAATATTATGTTAAGTTTCCTGGAGATGTAATCAGTTTAGGATTAAAATTGGGCTAATGGGTCAAAGGCCCTTTTTTTCCTCTTTGTCTTGTGCCGCGGCCGACTTAAGCCCATGGGGCAAAACCATACGATTTCTAGCTAAATAAATATTCGTGTGTGTTCGTGTTTAATCGTCGTGAATTTAAATGTCGTGTTCATGTTACATTTATAATATACGTAATTACTTGTTATTTAATGTCGTGACACGTGTAATATATTATAAATGGAAAGTTTTAATTTATACGTATTTTCATATATTTACTGTTCATGGTATTTTAATGCGAGTTTTACAACTATAAACATTGAAATCTCACTATACCATTATAACCAACGGTCTACTCAATGTAGCAGGTTGGCTTACAAGATATATCGGTTTGGCTGAATAGTTTAGCTTGAAAAGTTATTACATGAGATTTACACTCCGGAGGTAACATGTATATAATCTACAATAAATTAATTTATACATTTTGTTTATTAAAATTATCATTCTAAAATCGAAAATCTTATTAGTTTATTATTTTTAATCTTTGTTACAACTAGTTAGGACAATATGTTATGTTACAACCATGCTAACTCCTTCATTTTTAATTTTTTGTTTGTAAGATTATAAGAATATATATTTGTCTTATTAAATTTAAGTCAACTTCGTTAAAAGAAACAAGTCAATTAATTTTTTTGACAATGTATAAGTTCAAATAATTGACAACAAAACTACAAAATATAAAAAATTTACAAATTAAATTACAAACAAGTCATTTCTAGATCCGAACCATAATCAAATAGATCCGGTGACCAACCGGTAAAAATTGATCAAATAGAGCATTTTAGATCCAAAATTGATCAAATTGATCAAATAGAGCATTAAAATATTTTTGGCGTTGAAATTTCCCTCCAAATACATTCCACAATATCTTCTAAACTTTTATCAACCTTTTGTTTTTTCCCTCTAAAAAAATTTTCCCTCCCAGCAAACACATAGCAAACATTTTCCAAGATATCACACATATATCCATCCCACAAGGCCACAATCGACCTAGGTTCAACACATACTATGTCAAAAACAATATGCATAGACAGTAAATCCAATATAACAAAAATTTAGAGAGTCGGGTATTATGAGTCATGTAACCCCTCTCTCAAATATGAATAACCTTGTATATCTATTCAAAGCCTCATCAACATAGGCGGAAAATAATGAAAAATATAGTCATCAACTTATCCATAAGTCAATAATGCATAATCAGAATACTCCGTAGAAGCCCAATAGGATATTTGATTGTTGTTCACAATAGAAGCACGATTCATAACCATATTTGGGTGATATGGTTCTTTTTTTGCCTGCGATTAACCCACCACAACCGCCGCCGCCTCAACCATCAAACACCACTCTCACGAAATGAAGAAGATATTGGTTCTTGTTTTCGTTGTATTATTCATGGTTGGTTTGCATGTTTTTTTCAGTTGTCGGTTTCATCTTCAAAATGAAGAAGATATTGACATGGTCTGATGATGAAGGAAATAAAAGACGGAAAACAACTCAATACCCCTTAATAGCCCTTAATAAGGATAGTGAACTAGTCATTAACTTTTTATGGTCAAATCAACTCATATGAAGATATTATGGTCAAATCAACTCATATGAAGATATAGTGGTTTGTGGAGGACCTTTTTCTGGTGACTTGCAGTAGAGACTTTCTTCTTTACCCATTCGTCTTGGTGGGTTGGGCTTGTACTCAGCAAATATGGTCTCCTCCTATGTTTTTGTGGCCTCGAGGGCCCAATCTTGGGTGCTACAAGACCACATCTTACGTGACAGTGGCATATGTGGTATGGACGATGATTACGTTTCTGCTTTGGCTTGTCTTCGTGATACGATTCCAAGCTTTGATTTTAGCGTTTTCGCTAATAAGGACACCGCCCCATCTAAAGCCCAAGAAACATTGGCGAGTGCCCTTTTTAGTGAGATGGTCAAAGATATGGAAGCCTACATTGACATGACGGTTAGACATAAAGCAGTTTTCGAGTGTCTGCGTGCACCGCATGCTCAAGATTTTCTACAAGCTATCCCCATAGACGGGCTCGACCAACATATGTCGCCGGTAGAATACCGCACTATCCTTAAGTATCGCCTTATGATTCCATTATTTCCGGTTGATGCTATATTCCCTATTTGTCGCAAGGCATGTTTGGATTCTTTTGGGGAACATGCTGTTCATTGTAAAGAACTTCCGGGCTTCAAGTACCGACATGATTTTGTTAGGGACGTTCTTTACGACATATGTAGTCGTTCCAGGATTTCCGCCAAGAAAGAGGCACCTGTGAATTTCTTGACCGACCCGCCATATGGAAGATCCACACGCAGACCCGCTTATGTTTTGGTTTTTGGATGGGTTGGAGGTAAACATGCGTGCATTGATTTGACAGGGGTTTCTCCTCTCGTGGGGTTAGGCAGTCGAGATTTTACACCGAGTCAGGCTGCTATAAAAGTCGCCTCGTGCAACGTGACTAAACACGAGAAAGCATGTGTGGAAAATCAACACGTGTTTATTCCTTTCGCGTTTGATACATTTGGTTTCCTTGCACCTGAGGCGGTGGAGCTACTTACCAAAATACAACGTGTTATGAATAGTAATGTTTTGACACCTAAATCCACAAACGTTGTATTCAATAGACTTGGTTTTGCTATACAAAAAGGGCTAACGACGCAGCTTGTAGCCCGTTTGCCTTCTCCTAATATGTAAATTATAATTATTGAATAAACAAATTATTCGACATTTGCCCATTAGTAAAAGAGGTTTGACTAAAAAAAATTAAAAAAAATAGAGAGATCATTATACATACCAAGAAGGCTATTATGAAAGTAAGCTAAACCCGAGGATAGACTAAGCTGGATCAACAGAAATAAATTAAAAGCCATGATCGTGTGGCGGATGCGGTGGTGTAAAGGTGGTTGTCGCAACTGTGGTGACAGGGACGTTGGCTAGTAGTCTCGGGAAAACTAGATTGAGTGGATCAGGTGCTTTTAGTGGCGGAGATAGTGGTGGCTGGCTGCCAGAAAATGTGACGGCACATGAAAGTTAAGAGAGGAGTGTGTGTTAGGGTTGTATAGTTTTTGAGGGTGAAACCCCTAGTAGAAAATATATATGTATATTTTTAAAAGTTTCAAAACTAAAATGACAAGTGTATAATTTTCTAACGTCTATAATGTAAATTAAATTAAAGGGTGTCTTTTTTGTTTTTTTAAACATTCCAACTATCGCGGTTAGGGATTCGTTTGTGTTTTATAAAATTTGATTAGATTTTTAAAAATTCGCACCATTGATTTTAAAATATTTTTTCAATAAATTAGAGTATTTATTCAACTAGAAATTTATAATTAATCTATACGCTTATTTAAAAATGTTGATTATTTATAAATTATCATGGACAGGCATCGATCATTTCTAAAAAAGGAAGGCTGAAAATTCAGACTTTTTTACTTACTAAATAAAGTAAGTTGTTACAACATTGTGTAAAAACTTTTGTAACAACCTATTAAAATAATAATTTTAGTTTTAAATTGAAATTTTTTTATGTATTTAATTTTTTTATAATCTATTTTCATCAATTTTTTAAAATTTTGTGCTCTTTAATTCAATATCCATTTTGATATATTTTTATTAAGTTTTAGTTTTATTTCATTTTTAGTAGGTTTATTTTAATTTGATTTTTCACAACTTTAACATTAGTGTAAATACAAATTCAATGGGTAAGAGAGTAACATTTGTTCACCTTAACAATCGTCAGCTACCATGCTAGTTTGATTGTATGTAAAGAAAAGCACCCTGAATAGAACACAATTGGCTACAAGTCTACATCATAGCATTAGTCATTTCTTAAGGCAGGATATGAATACACATAAAATAATATTCTAACTCACTCAACATACTTAATACTTAGGTGACTCTTTTGATTGAGATATATAATTATACATACCAAGCCAATTATGAAAGTAAGCTAAACCCGAGGATAGAACAAGCTGGGTCGGCTGAAAGAAATCAAACTCCATGAGAATGAGATCGATCGAGACTAGAGTTGAGGGAGATTCAAATTTCTAGATAAAGATGGATTGATCAAGTGGAGGTTGATCGCTGCGGATGGTGGTCAAGGGTGGTGTGGTAGGCAGATGGTTGGATTATTTGACTTTGAAAAAAGATAGGGTAGGTGGTGTGTGTGGTTGTTTATTCACAGGCCATAATAAAATGGTGGTCAAAAGATCGATTTACCTACGTGTGTTCAAAAAAAAGTACCTATTACGTAAATAAATTAGGGCCCGTTTGGTTCATAGATTTTTTTTGGTAATGGGTTTCCCCGGTAAATAGATTAACCAAAAAAACAGTAAAGTACAAATGGAATGTGGCTAAGGTACCACATTAACCTCAAGCTAAAAAGCTTGATAAACACCTAATATAATGCTTATGACAAGCCATAAACACTTACAGAACACCTAGTACACAACGAAATTAAACAAACTAGCTAACAGCTGTCGTGAAGGAATTTCCACCTACATTTGTTTTAGAGAATAAATTGGTTGTTTCATCATAAACCATTTCAACCTCGTCATCTTCATCATCATGATCCAAAACAGAGTAAGGATTTGATGTAGATAGCCCAACACCTGATGATGACGTATCAATAGACTTCAACTTGGGTAAAGAAACAGTCTTCGCACTAGTCACTCCCTTCTTCGGATTACTAACTGTAGCTTTAGGAACAAATTTTACATTCGGTTGAACTGATGGACCAGTAAACTTACCACCCTTGATAGATTTCGACATCTTTCTCTTCCTTTTGGTCACCGTTTGGAAACCCTCATTATTCTCAACAACAGGAATAGCAACAGAAGTAGATGGACCAGTACTAGCAGTAGGAACTATAAGAGAAACAACCACCTTATTAGAGCATTGATCAAGAGAGTGACCAAAAGTCTTACACTCAGCACATCTAGGAGGTCTCCATTCATACTCAATACAGATAGTTTCCTTTGTAAAACCCTCCCCGAAAGAGAAGGGACACCAATGGTAACAACATCTACAAAATCAGCCTCAGCATTAACCTCAATTAAGCATCTGGCAAAACTACTCCTACCCCATGACTCCTTACACATAGAACTAGTGTAGGAATCTAGCATCACAGGTTTTCCAATGAAAGAAGCAATCAGACTTATTCCATCTTCTTCAAAGACTTGAATAAGCACATCATGTAATTTTACCCAAACATGAATACGAGTTAGTTCTTCTTTAATCAACCTTGTATCCATCGACCATTTTTTGAGAATGATCGGAGATTTATGAATCAACCACGGGCCCTCTTCTAAAACTGCTTCCAAACCAGCAAGTGACTTGAATTTGAAAAAGAAAAAACCCTTAAAATTCATCATGATCCGTGTCAACCCAAGGTTCACCCAGTTGTTTCTAACAAAATAATCCACAACCGGGAAAGCCATTCTCTTTCCAATAAAGTAACCATAAAGAGTATGTTCAAGACGATGACTAACCTTCTGAACCACTTTACAAGGAATAGAGACGTTTACACCTTCAAAAACATCTTCTGACACCAAGTGACGAAACATACCATTATCAGCGGAATGCTCCTTTTCATTTGCACTAGTATCATGACTGCCAATAGAAGCAAGCGTATCCATTTTACTAGAAAAAGCAGCAGTAATATCCTCAATCGACTGTACATAATCATGACTTGCACCATCCCGTGTAAGACCAATAGGCACATCATCAACCTTTGACATGACATTCTTACTCGCACTTACACCTCCTTCACTAGATATAGACACAGGGTTGCTCTCTATATGTGAAGATTTAAAAGGAAATCCATCCTTGCACGAACAATCTTAAACACCCCAATACGTTGTTCGTGATTCAACATCAACCATACTTTATATTTCCCACTTTCAATATCTTTAGCAAAATTTTCAATATCTATAGGCATGCCAAGTTTAATTATAAAGAACTCACTCACATCTTGAATAGACTCTAGATCAAATCCCATAATCTTATTAATCGAGTAGTCCTTCGCATCGAACACATTAGCGCCATTTGTAGATTGAATGCCCATACCACAGTTAATATCTCCATCCAGAAACTTAGACACCACATGCGAAGACATACTAACAAACTCATCCACTTGATCATGCATACCCTTAGCTGTGTGACGCATAGTAACATGACTATACAGGTCACCATTATGGTTTGTATGAACCTTAGTCTGATCAACATTCGAAACACCCACCTTTATCATCAACTCAGCTTCATACGCACACAATAAATTAGAGATCTCCTCCAATCGTTCACTGGAAACCAACGAACATATAACAAATTTCTTCAACTTTAAATTGTGCATAAACTCACGAACTTCAGCCACCGTGAGTAGTGGTATCCCAAAACCTTACCAATCACATCAATCGTACAAGGCTGCATACTATTAATAACCGCAGCCTTCCCTCTCACGTCAATCTTAGCATAATCGCTTGGTTCCATACCAAGATCTGAAACCCTAACAGCGAAATCGACAAACAAACCCTAAAAAAGAAACCAATAACCGAATGAAACCCTAATTGCGATGACAATAGAACGAAACAGAAAAAGCAATTGTGCAGGTACCAATAGGAAACACACTAAATATATATAATGACGAACAAAGTAGCACGAAACCGACCTAAGAGCAATAAACAACGCAGACACAACGCAGATAGAAAAAGGAAAAAGATCGATTAAAAAAACCCTAGAAACTTGCAACCAAATAAAAACTTTGTTAACTCAAGATTAATCACAGATTAACCGAGAAAATAGCATTGTTATATGGTATTCAGATTAGAGGATTATAGAAAATCGGATCAAAGAAAGGTTTTTTTTTCTGCCGCCATTGTTGTTTTAGGGTTTTTTAACTTATGAGTTAGACCACCTTTTTGTCCCCATATAACTTGTAGTTCCCCTAGGCCAAACAAACACATTTATATGATTCAAAAAGGTATAGTCTTACAAAATAGACTCTAAGGTCGTTTGGTTCATAGATGGGTTTAGGATTATGGTGAGACCGCAATTATACATAGTCTCATCATCCAAATCGGGCTTAAAATGCATAAATATGTCATTAAATACCGTGAAATATGCTTGTATTCGTTCATCATGTATTTTAGATATGGATATCGTGAAAAAGACAAAAGATTGCAAAGATACAAGCAAAAACAAACACGGGAAATGAAGACGCACAAAGAACCGGAACTGGTTGTTGATTTTCTAAGAAAGTCCCTCAAGTTTGAAGAAATGAGAAGTTTGGTCCCTCATCTTTGAAGAATTGTCATAATTGGCCCTTGAAAAACCATTTTATACAAGAGTGGTCCTTGATGTTTGAAGATTTATATTGTCCCTAATATATGTGATGTTATACACGAATTAAAGAAGAAAGAAAGTAAGAAATGAGATGAATTTTAGAGAGAGAAACTAGAGAGAGAAAAGAGAGAGAAGTGTGTGAACTTGGTGAGATTAGATTAAGAAAAAGAAGTTACAAATGACCATCCACCCTCCTAACATGCTAGGAGGGTAGTATATATAGTCCACCCACATGCGGGCTTTAATGGACTATATATTGGGCCGGGCTTGTATTTTGGACTTTAATTAGTTTAAATCCAAGCCCGTGAATCACGACTAAATAACTACTTATTACAACGTTCTAATAAATAATACAATAGAAACCTATGACCGAACATTCTTGTTTGACTCAATATTTTGAGGCTAACAATCTCCCCCAATGTGAGGTCATTCCTCTTTGATATTTGGATTCCAATGGAGATTTATGAATTTCGTCATAAATGAGTCTTGAACGTGTAACAGTAGTTTTGTTCCTTCATGCTATGATCTTTGAGCCTTTGTCGTTGTCTTTCGACTTTGTCTTTTAGTCTTGAGATCTTCAAATCATCCTTGACTTGTCTTTGCCATCTTGTGATCTTGTGTCTTTATCCACATGCTCACACTATCAATTGTTGGATAAGTCTTTGGGCATGAATATGTGGTTGTGAATTTTTGACTTTGCTGAGTACACCGTGACGCCACCTTCTCGAGACAAAACATAGACACGGACTGAATGGCTTTGACATTCGTCCTAAATCGGTAGCGTTTTACCTCCGGTCGGTGAAGACCGTTATACGATATTAAATATCGTACCTGTGATCAGGTAGATTCAATTAAGAATCTCCTTGACAGGGTTTCGCGGCTGTACTAGCCGTTCTCTTTACTCGACCGTCTCAAAGCAAGACTGCGAACATAAAGAGTGAATCAATTGGATAAATATCCGCTTGATTAAAGTCGTCAATTCAAATTCCTGGAACAAGTTTGATTCATTAAGAATCTTACCATTGTTGCTTTCCAGTTGACACAAGTTTGATTCATAAGAATCTCACAAGTCACCTACCGTAGCGCTATTTGATGTTGACGCTAGAAGGATTTCCATTCGTCACTGTGAATATTAATAAATATCACTCTGAATGTTCTGGCAAGACCATAAAGATATTGCGTAGAAACCTGAAACGAGTTTAAATCAATTCAGAATCAAACCACTGTTGCTTTTCAGTTTTACATATGTTCAATTCATAAAGAATCTTGCATATGACCTACCGCAGTGCTGTTTGATGTTAACACTGGAAGGATTTCCACTCATCATTGTGAATACTAAGTAGTATCACTCTGAGTGTTCTAGCAATATCGCAAGGATATAGCGTAGGACTCTCTTGATCTTCATCCGTGTGTCCTAACGAGATTTGATTGATCTCTTGGCTCTAGACTCGATTTGTGCACTTTTAGTGGTCGGAGGCTAGAGCAGATGCCACCTATTCAATATCAACTATCTCGGAGTGAGAAAGTCAATAGAAGTCGTGTTGATCTCCGTGACAATAAAACAAACTTCTTTTGAGAGAAGTCTGAGTAGCTAGGAAAGGGTTGTGCTTCACATCACTGGGTCCATGATGAGTTTGTCTTCATGATGGGTTGACCCGGTTTCTGCCTAAGTTGTATGGAGGGCTTCTTTCTTTAGACCCTTTATCCTTACATTTCTTTTTCATTCTTCAACCCCTTCAATGCTTACCAAGACATCATTAATAGCACCTTGTTGTGATTGTTCCAGTGCTATCATCAGTACTTAGTCGGCATTCAGCTACGTTCACATTCTACTCCATCTTTCCTAAGGACTTCTAATAATCTATTGGATTGTCCCTGGGAAGATCCCTCCGGTTCTGGTTGGATCATAGGACTTAAACCTAACCACCCTTTTGACACCAATAACGTCGTGAATTAAAGATGTTGTGGGTATTTGATCGTAACCATGAAAACCACTTTAAATTCTAACAAAGTGTTTGAAAAGCATTTAACACCTTGCTAGTTTTGTCGTTTCAGAAAATCTCCCCCGTCACATGTGCATCGATAATCGAAAGTGTTTCGCACATGTGGGTAAGAGTTAAAGTGCTTGAGTCTTATATATGATCACATTTTAATCACATTTTCTCCCCCTATCTCTAATATATAAAATCTTTTGATATTAGTGATACCAAATTTGATTAAAATATATTTTGAAAATTAGTCTTGAAAATCTTCGGGAGAAAGATGTGTTAATCTTTTGCATGAAGTTGAATTGCTCCCCCTCAAAAATTGATCCAATGGAATTGTCATTACGAGGATTTGATCCACATTAAACTTTTGAGGATAGGAGTTGTTGAACACACAATTTTTGAAAGATTTTGAATATCATTGAGAAATTCTTGAAAAAATTGTGTTCAACGCTTTTTGAAAAATCAATTCTTTTTGACGAAAAGGTTTTTCTAAAGCATAAACTTGAGTTCATAGACTTTGAATGTCTTGACGAATCCACTCAAGTGTAAGAAGATTTAACTTCTTTTGCTAAGGGTAAGAGTACAAAAGCGTACACCCCCCCGTGAATTTAGATCCGGGTTGCAATCTGAAAGTGATTACAAGCCATTGTGTTGAGCTCAAAACGTTGAATGTTTTGTGACTAGCTCAACCCGTGATAGATTGCTCTACCCGTTTGTTAGGATATGATATCTTTAAAGATACACTTTCCTTTATTTGAGGTCCGAGTTACAGTCTGACATTTAACTGTAAGTCGTTTACATGAGCTTAAAAACTTTGAATGTTTTTAATGAGAGCTCATGACCGAGAAAATTTATTTCCCGTTGTTAAGGATAAGTTATCATTCGTGATCAACTTTCCTTTCTTGGAAGTACGAGTCACAATCTGAGGTAATTGTAAATCATTGAAATGACATGTTTTGAAAAATATTTACAACTTTCATTCGAGCTTTATGTACACACCCGTGTCGTTATTGAGCGACATTTCTAGGTACGTCCATATTATCGATACTGAAAGACATGTCGAGAGGAATATTTTTGGTATTTTGAAAGTTTTTCTATTTTTTTTTTTTTTAATTTGTTTTTCTATGGATATTTACGTATTATTATATATATATATATTTTTTTTTTCTCAAGTTTTTCGAAAATAATCCAAAATAGACTTTTGTACATCAGAAGAAGGTGATATCGAATACACAGAATTGGAACCCTTTGAAGAAGGAGAAGTGGGTTCAGAATCCGCTGTTGTACCTGCAATCACAGAAGAAGAGTTTGCACAAATACTAGAATTAGGGGTAAAAAATTCCTTTTCAGTGTGTAGAATAGTAGCATTAGTGCTGGTGCAGGTGTCATCACTCTTCTCTATGGGAATCCACTTAAGACCAACTTCCGTTAAGATTCGACCCGTTGGTTTCCATTGAAGACTAGATTTAGGAGTAGCTTTCTCTTGCACAGCGGAAGACTTCTTTGGAGAGAAACTATGTCCTTTTTGAATCCACGTCTCAGATTTGGTGTGGTTGCTGTTCTTTACGACGGGTTTGTATCTCCTTGTTGTCTTATGGGATTCTGTATTCGATCTCCGTTCAAAGGAACGAGATTTAACCTCATAGAGGTATTGCAAAATGCAATGGTCATGATTTCCATTGTGAATGCCCTTTTTGCAAGTGGGACATACAGGGAATTTTGGATTCACGAAAGTACTTGTATTCCTTTGTTTTCCAAATCGTTCAGGCGTAGTGTTTGAAACACGACTATTCATGGATGGTTTCCAATTCCTAGATTGCTGAAGATGGATCCTAGGTTTTGGTTGACTACCATTAGGAGTGTGTAGAACTCTAGCGGGATTTGGTGAACTAGGTTTTTCATACACTGGTTTGTCTTTCTGAATCTTCCCTTTTTGTTTCGCATCCTCTAGGTTGTGGGTATGAACGAGGTCATTTGAACCTACAGATTCCTTTGTGGACGTGAATGTCACACGTTTTGGAGGAGTCCTAGAAGTGCTAGGTGCATTCACATGGTTGGGTTTAGCAACAGTGTGCTTTCTAAATGGAGGAACATAGGGTGATATGGATGGTTTTGGAACACTTGGTTGCACATCAGTCTTAAGGGGTAACCTAGATTGTACATGAGAAGAATTGGAGAAAGGAGTCGGTTTTCCTAAGATAGACGGCTTTGGATCCTTGTAGGCATTGGGTTGTCGAACAACATTTTTCTTAACGCTAGGTTCCACAATCTTCCCACCCATTTTGGCAACGAGTTTCTGCAATTCTGCTATCGCTCTGTCCCTGTCTTGTAATTGAGCTTTCAACTCTTTTATTTCCAAATTCTGTTCATTCATTTCTCGAAATGTTTGGGAAAGTTTTTCTTGCAATTTATTATCATGTGAAAAACGACCAACGTCTTTTTGCAAAGCAAGTTCAAGTGAATGACAATGTTTTTGAAGGAAATCAGTTTTGTGTTGAAGTAACTCAAAAGCCTTTTTGTCAACATTTTCTTTCCGTTTCGAAAGCTCAATTTCAAGACGTTCACATTCTTTGATCTTATCAAGATATTGGCATGCAACTTCAGAATATTCATCAATATCAGCACAAGATGTAAAATAAGCACACATAATATCTTTAGAAACGCATTCTTGCAAGAGTAAATCATATTCATCAGAAAAAACGGATTTGTCCATTTGAAGATCATCAATTGCTTTCTCAAGAGACTCAACATATTGTAAATCATCAAACATTTCAGACCGAATTAAGCTTTCGAATTTAAGAACATTTTCTTTTAGTGTGGCCGCGTTCGGTATTAAGATTTGTTTGACAAGCACAGTTATGTCTTGAGGAATTGGTTTCTTCCACTCGTCATTTTGTCGTTGTTTCCAATCATTATCAATAATGGACTTAATATTATCTATGTAATGAGTAAGAAACCCAAATATCTGCCTACTCTTGCTTTTAGAAGCATCTAGGGGCAAGTAGTTGATGAACTTAGAAACGTTTGTTTTCTTAGTGGCAAACGCTTTCTTCCATTGAATTCTCTTTTGCCTGCATTCTAAAAATACTTCCTCACGAGATTTCTGAGTTTGTTTGTGGAACAGACCATAAAGACTATTCTCATAAGCATAATTATATGGTTTCACAAACTCCTTATTAACTGATGGTTGACTATCAGCATCCCAAAGGGCAGTCTCTTCACTATTGGCACTTAGAGGCATGCAATCAAGATCTGTCCGTTCAGTCTCATCAAGATAAAGATGCGGGTTCGCAGCTTGAGCTTTGGCAAGGTACTCAGGACTTGCAAAGCTAGCTTGACCCTTAAACATCGATGGATGTGCTAGCATTCTTACGGATTGAATAGAATCATGCGTTTTATAAACAACGTTCTTCAAAAAGTCGACTTGTGCTTCTAGTTTTGTTACTTTTTCAGTTTCTTTCTCGTATCTACTTTTGAAGTCTTGTTTTAACGCATCTACCTCTTGTTTCTTATCCTTTAGAATTCTATCAGAATCAGTAGTTGTCATAGAGAGCTTTTGTTCAAGTTCATTAACTTTGGTATTGGCAAGGTACGTTTTTTGACGTTCATCCATTAAGAAAACATTATATTGACGCTTCTCTTTAGCTAATAACTCAAGAGTGGTATTATATTTGTTTTCAAAATCGTCCTTTTGACTTTTTAACGCACTTCCCTTATACCCCTCAAGCTCTTTGGTTTTCTGAAGAAGCTCAGCCCTATTACTTTCAAGGGTCTCATTAGATTTAATTAGAGCGGCTTTGCATTCTTCAAAGTTTAGAGTGAGCGCTGCGTTTGCCTTCTTTAATTGCTTTTGACTCTTTCTAGTTTCATTGACATCTTTTTGTAAACTAGCAATTAAATTAGCAAGCGCGACACGCTCCTCATCATCATACTCATTTGCATGTTGATCATCCTCAAACTCATTATTGCACATGTCTAATGAATTTGGTGTGGTATTGCTATCAACCTTTTCCGTCATACATGTGTCAATAAGGTTTGTTGTTTGATCACTATGCTCATGCGTATTAGCATTTCCAAACACATTATATTCATCATAGTGTACCTCTTCCAATGGCTCAGAATCGAAAACAGGACCATTATCATAGGAAGGTGTATTGCTGATGACATTCTCAGAGTCGATGTGTTGTTTGCCAGAGCTGCTGTTGTCTTTCCTAGAGTTGTTGTCATCATTCCCTGACCGATGCATTGGAGTCTCATATCTGCAGCTTGTATTCTCAACATCTGATGCGATACCACAACTGGTATGAAGTCTGTCATCAATCGTTTGTTGCGTCTGTATTGTGTGATTCACATAGGTTACAATGAAGTCGATGTTGCGGGTTATCCGATCTTTGTATGATAAAGCATCCATTCCATGATATCGCTTGAAGCACTCGTTGGTAAGCGAAGACTTGATGAAGTCAGAAGAAAACATCGTTTCAAGTGATGTCTTGAGATCAGTGAAGGTGATCTTGCATTCACGAGCACTGATTCTTTCGTTGACAAGTTGTGTTTGAAGTTTATCCATGGCATGAGTGAATGTTTTGCTGAATGTGCCAGTGGATTCACGTAAGTCGAACAAGACTTTTGAAAGGTTCTGAAAAGAATCTTGAAGTACTCTAAAACCGTCCATGGCATTTTTTCTTAAGAGACATATCTGTTGTTGTAGTCGTTCCATTTCAAGGTCTTTCACGTCTGAACTTTCAGTAACCGCATTACTCATTGGCATGATGATCGTCTCTCTCTGTGGATGAAGTGACTTTGGATCTTAAGTAGATATACTGTGATTGTGTTGTTGTTGAAATTTCGAAAATTTGAAATTTTTCCTCAGTCTGACAATAAATTCCTCAGTCCGACTAAAACGGTAAACCGAAAATTTTTTTAATAACCAAATTTTGAAAAAGAGTTAGAAATAGCCAATAACTAGTAGGGAAAAAAATTGAAAAATGAAAATTTTAACGAAAAATAAAACCTAAAAATGGCCTAAAAATTTGAATTTTGGTCCGAAAATTTGAATTTTTGGTCGAAAAATTTTTCGCATCGCCAAAATTTGAAATTGAAGCTTAAATGGCCTAAAAATGGTCTAGGAAAAAATAAATTTTACTTGGGTTTTCCCGCCAAAAAACTCTTTTTTTTTTTTTTTTTTTTTTTTTTTTTGATCTTCGTGGAAACGATATTCTGAAACTAGTCTAGATGGTGGCTAAGTCTAAAAAATACTCAAACAAAATTTAGCAAAACACATCATCGGAATAACCAATCGGAATGTCAATCTGAATCACCAATCGGAATGTCAATCTGAATCACCAATCGGAATGACAATCTGAATCACCAATCGGAATGTCAATCTGAATCACCAATCGGAATGTCAATCTGAATCACCAATCGGAATGACAATCTGAATCACCAATCGGAATGTCAATCTGAATCACCAATCGGAATGTCAATCTGAATCACCAATCGGAATGATTTAATCGGAAAACACCAATCGGAATGCCAATCTGAATCACCAATCGGAATGTCAATCTGAATCACTAAACCCCTTTCAGATTACACCAATCGGAATGTATCCCCCTTTTCTCGGACAAAACTCAACCAATACGTGATTTTAAGCCAAAAAATGATCAAAAAACCCAAAAATTTTGTGTTTTTAGCCAAAGTAAATATACCAAATCACTACTACAACTATGTATAAGATGTAGATGATTAAGCAAAGCACGGAAAACACAAAAAAAATTTGAATCCGAGATGATTTATGGATTAAATCATTCGAATCAAATATAATAACACCAACCAATCACAAATCTACCCCGTGGCGATTGATACCAAATATTGTCCCTAATATATGTGATGTTATACACGAATTAAAGAAGAAAGAAAGTAAGAAATGAGATGAATTTTAGAGAGAGAAACTAGAGAGAGAAAAGAGAGAGAAGTGTGTGAACTTGGTGAGATTAGATTAAGAAAAAGAAGTTACAAATGACCATCCACCCTCCTAACATGCTAGGAGGGTAGTATATATAGTCCACCCACATGCGGGCTTTAATGGACTATATATTGGGCCGGGCTTGTATTTTGGACTTTAATTAGTTTAAATCCAAGCCCGTGAATCACGACTAAATAACTACTTATTACAACGTTCTAATAAATAATACAATAGAAACCTATGACCGAACATTCTTGTTTGACTCAATATTTTGAGGCTAACAATTTAGCAAAAATAGCCCTTGAAGAATGATCAAAATGACATTACAAGTCCTTATGAAGTTTTGCAAAATATTTGTACCAAAATTGCAATTTGTCCAAACTTCTTAATAAAGGAAAAACCCTAGATATAGTTGTTGCAAAGATTGGTTGAAGAATGCATAAATTTACAAAGGTGAGGGGGTAGACACGACACAATCCATAACCATTACCACCCTTATCCGACCCATACCCATCATTTAACCCAATAAGCCCAACCCTTCACCACTATACCCGATCCTACCCAGCCCATTACCCTTATCCCAAAACCGGTTATAATAATAATAATTAAGATTTAAACCTAATTTATTATTATTAAATTCGGCGCCAAACAACCCCAAATCCCTAAAACCGATCTAATCCTCTACTATTCATGTTATAAACTAGAGATGGCAAAAAAACTCCGAACCTGACGGAGAATCTGATACGCGAATCCGATTTGACCGGCGATTCCCCGAGTTGACTGATAACGCCCAAATCTAACATGTTTCATTGAGCGTTATCCGTATATTTTGCATGGTTTTTGGTTATACTAACGGGCTATTTAGCGCAAATATGTGTGAAGTTGTGTTTTGTGTTGTTAGTTAGCCAAGAACAAGAAAAGTGAAGAAAAGAGAGAATAATTGATGATTCATGCATATACGAAGGAATCCCGACTAGCTACAAGATTTGAAGATCAATTCCAGATGCAAGAACAAGTGTTTTCAAGAAGTGTACAAGTCACTCAGCATGGAAGTTGCCACTGGCAGAATACAAGTTGCTACCATCAAAACACATCCAACTTGCCACCATCACATTGGAGCTGATTTGCCTCCAACATAGTTCAAGTTGCCTCCATCATGAGTGAAGTTTCCACCAACATTTGTTTAGACAAAATAGTGTCCACATTCATGCAAGCTTCTTTGGAGCATTTTAGAACACCTTTGGCTCCAAGTATATTTCTTTGGCTCCAATCCAAGCATTGAAGACAAAGGCTTAATTTCAAGCATAAATAAGACCCTTGGGGTCATTGTAACATATCAATCTCATAACTAACTCCATTATTCACCAAGGGAATTCTCCCAACCTTGGTGAAGACCCTAATTTCCGGATTTAATATTGGTGTGCCAAAAAGTGACATTTTTGGAGCTCCAATCATTAAAATAACCTTGCCAAACTCTAAGGGATCATTACCCTTATCATTGGTAGTGTTTCTTGATACCTAAATCACCACCAATCTTCACCAAACCTCTCCAAAACCAGCCTCAAATATCAAATACGAATTTCAAATACATAACCCGAAAGACTACATAACTTGTAGTCAATTGGAGGCCTAAGGATTGCTCTAATTCCTTCATTTACTTATTATAATAGCACTTTGGTAAACTCTTTTTATTGTTTCAAGAATGATTATGAATGTCATGAATATTATTCGTATGAGTTTTGCTGAAATAATTATGGAGTAGTTTCATATACACTTGTTTGGATGAAGTTGTGACATGAGGGTTGTTTATGTTTTATTATTGTTTTGATCAATTTCATGTTATGTTTGAAATCCAGTTGTGCTTAAGTTCCATTCCATTTATCATACTTGATTAGTTGTTGATGATTTCATAGGTCGAAAGGGTTATCACTCACCAACTAGTTATAATCATTTTGTCTATGGATGATTATTTATTGTATTGACCATTTCTTTAGTGGTATGATTATGCAAAGGAACATAAGTGTGATTGTTAATGAATTTGTGAAACGACCGTGAATCAAACTTGTTAAACAAAACATAGTCTTGAATTGGTTTATTTGTCTTAATGCTTGATTTCATGGATGTATGATCTTTCGCGAGGGTTATATACTTTAAAATCAAAGAATGGAATTTGTGACCATCATCTTCTTTATTTGTAATCAATTTATCAAAACCATCCTCATATGAACAATCCAAATGTTATGAATTAATCCAAGCAAGTGTTGTCTTTAATATTATTGTTATCACCTCATTTTAGTTGCTTATTCATCATTTACTTGTTACTTGTTACTTATTTGCTTAATTGTTACTTGTATGGTAATTTTGGGAGTGACAACCATCTTTACCAATAACGTTACATTGTTACTTAGATTCTTTACAACCGAAAACACCCAAATCCTAGTGAACGACCTCGACTTACCACAACAAGCTAGCTACAAACAAAAGGGTCATACTTGCCCGTGTGTTCTTAGCTTATTCGGTAATCCTTGTATAAATTTAAAACTTGTGTACACTCACAAAGAACGCATCATTGACCGGGTATGGGGATGGGAGTGGGGATTCCCTGATAATAAAAAGCGGGTATGGAGGCGGGGATGGTAATACCCTTGGTTCCCCAAACCCGTCCTCGAACCCGCCCCCGAATATCTATATTCTACATATACATTTATATATCTTGTAAGTTTCAAATATCTATTAGATATTTGAAACATTATTAATCGATGGTTAATATCTCCTTTGACACTAACCTTCTAAAATGAACTCTTGTGTGTTAATTTTGTTATTTTTAATACTAAGCATGATCGCATAAATGTTAATCTCGTTAATGCTGTTTGATATTACCGTATTGTGTTATTCATAATGGTTGCGTCATTTGAAACATAGTTTAAATATTAATTGTGTAACTTGGAAAAAAAATCCCCAATTCCCCATTGGGGATCCCCGTTCCCCGTTGGGGATGGTATGTAGCTTGTAATCCCCGGTGGGGATGGGGACAGAGAATGGGATATATATTTAACTTTGGGGATGGTAGCAACCATTCCTCGTAAACCCGACCTCGTTTCCATCTCTAATATAAACCCTAAATCCCTATCCCAATAGTTACTATGAATTAGGGATTAATCTTTGCCATATTTATGATTCAATAACTTTTAAACTCACCCCCACCCCAAACTCTTCACCCAACCAACCCACATGGCCACCTCAGCCTTCCCCTGCCGCGTCCCTTTCTTTCCCAACTTCAAAAAACGACCAAATCAACGAATATGATTAAATCCTTCCTCTGTACTCTTGATTGAATGGATAGGATAAATTATCAACAGCTATCAATCACATGATACATCCTGTCAAGTCACAAGATGAATTTTTGACCAAATTTGAAAGTGAAGACCAAGGGCACTTATGGAAATCATAGCATTAGGGTTTCTGTATTACTTTTCATTCTAGAAGATACTTAGTTGTAGTATAAAGAGGGGTCGACATGTGATGTAACACCCCACTTGGATAAGTGGACCGTTACGTGTATTTATGGCGTGTCATCAAAGCATGCAAGGCAAATGTCTTAATAATAATAACTGACCATAAAGGAAGTACCGGAATAAAACATCGGTAGTCCCAACATAAGCTCAAACATACAAAGTTAAATACCGAAAGAAAGGACTAAACAATGTCCAAACAAGCAAAGTGATGTATGAAGTGCATAAAGTAAAGACGTCTGGATAGCTTCCTTTCAATGCACATACTCTCAGAATCCTAAGAGCGTCCCTGTGTACTTGCCGTTTGGGACATGAAAGGAAAACTACGGCTGAGCATAACGACCAGTGAACGGATATAAAGGATGATAAGAAGTACTGGAATGAATATAGATAACAATTCCTGAAGCTGTAAGACTGATAAGTAAAGTGCAGTGGAAAAACTGTGTATGTTCTGAAAACTCTGGTTTATAACTGGTAAGGCTGAACTATTAACTGTTAAATCTGAAAACATGTATTTACTGTATTTTAAGTGCCAAGAGCTTATATACGTCATGTGTTGTAACAACGTATGCATGAATACATAGAGGGGTGACCTCGTTATGCTGTATAGGGGTGACCTCTAACTGATAAGCTGGGTGGAGGGATCAACTCCAATGTGAAGGATGTAGAGCACACATCACATTCACCTGATAAGCTATAAACTGATAAACTAGGATGCACCCATACGCCCCACTGATAATACTGATAAAATGTCCAAGCTGAAATAAAAGGGATGTTGCGAGAAACCACTCCCCCGTAGAGGATTCATGACACCGATGCCTCAAGTGTCATGATCACGGTACCTCCGTAACTAGATATAACTGGTCATGCATGTATATAAAGTTGAGGCAATTTAACATAGTTATCAAGGTAATTAATGTAAGGTTTATAACATATAATGGAAAAAACATTTGGCTGCAGACGGGGAATCCTAATCATGCATAGGAAAGGAAGTCCATACTGAAGGACGTGAAATCTGTACCTTGTGTCCAGTAACTGACTGCAAGGAAAATCGAAGAAACTCCTATTCTGACTTTACGAAAGCTACATGAATAAAGGACATGAATGAGTTGTCTGGTCTGTTTACTTTTACTGATACTTAATGTTCTTAACTTGATTTATTATGTTCTTGTAGTTTTACTGTTTGTGTATATTCTGATAACTCTGACTGTTGTTAAGTATTCCTGATAAATGTATTACTTGTACTCCGATTAATGTATAACTTGTACTCTCGAACTCTATATATATACTATTAATAGTAACCTGCTAAAATTAGAAAGTTTCCTTAAATAGAAAGTTTTTCAAAATTGATTTCATGTGAATAAAATCATTTAAATAAACCATACGTTTTAAGTCAATAAAATAATTAAACTATCAAAACCTTGCATTTATTTATAAAACAAATACACTTGGTTAATTTATTTATAAAACTATTTGATAAAATGATTTAATTATAATAAAATAAATCTTGCATTTATTAATACATGTGTGATCCCGAAAACCCGAGTCAAAACCATTCCCGAGACACCCATGTCTCGGGTCAAGCCAAAACGAGCCCCATCACGACCCTACGGTCGTGGCCCTTTGCTACTGACCCACGAACAGTAGCCACTGGCCTAGTGCCAGTTGCCACTGTTGTCAAGGTGGTTCCCACCGTTTGTTTATTGTTCCCACTATTTTGTTTAAGTTCCCACCGGTGCTAACCTAAGACCCACCGAGAATTACTAAACTCTCGGTTGCCACTGAGTTACAACAAACATCCCCGAGCTATGCTCATTTCCCACTGTTTTTCAAAACCAAACGCCCCCTTATGGTTTTTAGGGCTGCAGATCAAAACCAAACCAACCACGCACCCACTCTAGGTCGCGGATGATCTCAATAATCACCACCGAGACCTATTGGTCTTGGTTTTCGCGAAACCAAGCCAAACCCGACACCCCTTTTGATTAATTCCAAGTTTTACTATTAAAATCATGTTTTCTTGAATCAAACTCATTAAATTTGTGATATAAGGAAATGAATAACATGATTACCGTTATTTGATTAAGGAGAAATACAATAACCAACACTCAATTCAATGATCAGAAAAATAAAACCCGATCCCCTTGTTCTTGTTCTCTAGCCGGCGGCACCCTTTTTCCAAAAACCCTAGATGTTTATTTTCTTTTGTTTGTAAAATGAGGTAGAAATCCCTGTTGTTTACCTTTCCCAAAACGGGTTGGGCCTAAAGCCCAGTCTTTCCTTGTTCTTGCTTCTAGCCGCCAACCCATATGACAAAACACAAGCATACTTGTATTTTTCGTGTTATAAATATTTGCGTGAAGTTCGTGATTAACTTACGTGTTAATACTCTGACGTGCATTATTTATTTTTTTGAATAATTAATAATAACGTGATACTTGACTAGCTAATATTAATTATTTTTCTGAATAATTAATTTCATAACGTTTTAAATAAACCTGAGACTGCGTATAATTAATGTGCATGGATTTTTAAGGCGGGGTTTACAATTCTTCCCCTCTAAAAAGGAAATTCGTCCTCGAATTAAAGGTAATAAAGCTGCTGGTTATAAGAACTGAAAGAACACGTAAACTAAAAAGGCATGTAAGCTGAAAGGACATGAACGTGACATGACTGAAGAGAACATGGAACGTGACATGGCTGAAGAGGACATGGAACGTAACATGACTGCAAGAATATAACTGAGTTATGGAAGGAAAAAGGATGAGAAGTCCAAGTGAAATCCTCCGTTCCAAGTGGCTTCCCGCTCGAAACGATTCTTTCAAAGATCTTGACACAATGAACAATCTTGGTCTTAATGACCCTGTCCTGACGATGCTGAATAGTTCCTGGTGGGGTGAGCGTGGTTCTGGAACCGCAAAGAACCGAACCGGAACCGCAAGAACCGAGAACCGAAAATTACATAATTTAAGAACCGAGAACCAAACCGAAGTGCTTGGGTTCCACTTCGGTTCGGGTATTTTGGTTCTCACCCGACTAGAACCGCAATTTTTATACACTATACTAAATGAGATTTTTTTTACCCACCCGAATTGAACAGTTAATGTATTATATGTTTCCAAATGTTTTTGGGTAATGCTTTAAAAGATTGATACGGATTTGGAGCTAAAATGAGTTTAGTAATACATGTTTTGGTGCTTTGATCTCCTATACGTACATTACAAAACGCAATACGCATTACGCATTCAATATGAAAAACGTCTTCATACGAGTTAACTACTAAATGTCTGAAAGAAATAATAGTATCTCACTATTGACAAATTGTGACAATAAAAAGCTGCCAACATTCAAGAATCAAGAAGATACACATGAAGTCTAGTATATTTGACATTCGCTCGGTTCTTCGGTTCCGGAACCAAGAACCGCGGTTCGGAACCGAACCGAACTGAGAACCAAACCGAGAACCGAAGTTTGAAATATTTAGGAACCAAGAACCGAACCGCAGTTCCAAAATTCGGTTCCTAGACGGTCGGTTCCGGTTTGGTTCTCGGTTCCGGTTTAGTTCTCGGTCCATATGCTCACCCCTACTTGAGATAGACTTTCTGAATCTGATCGAATGCATAAGATATAACATATAGGATACATGGAACGATACGTACAAATAACATGAAACGATGACATTTATATCTCTGAGAAAATCTACTGAAGACATATTGAAACCAACTACGTGAACCATTGTGAATGAACTACGTGAACAATTGTGAACGTGGTTCGTAATCATATGATGAACGCTGTGCATGGAATATATCATGAATGTGATACATGAAACATATTGTGAACGTGATACGTGAAGCATACTATGAACGTGATACGTGGACATATCATGAACATATGCTGACTGAGGGAGGAATGCCAAACGATACGACCTGAGACTTGAAACGTTTGTCTAGGTATGGAAAAGTTGTGCTAAACTTGAGTCTGGTTTCTCAAGCTTTCTATAACCAAGTCCAGTACAAGACCTGGAACGTATATAGTGATATGGAACATGAATCTGGACGTGAACAATGTCATGAATGCGAACGTAGACGTAAATCATGAGATGGGCAACATATGAACAAAATCATAACTGTGGACGTGAGACGTAAACGTGAAAGTAAACGTGCACGTGAAGATGAACATAAGCATGGACATGAATGTGTAGATGAACGTAATCGTGAACATGAATTTCTATCTGATATGATGGTTGATGGAATACCTTGAAATCGTACGGTTTATTGTTGAATTTCCTGCAGATCCGCTACTGCGTAATCCTTTCGGGTGAAAGAAAACGTGTAGGTTGGGTTAAATGTCGACAATGACTTAGATAGTATTATAATTCTTCTGAGTCTGTGGTAACTAATAACAACTTCCATGGAATCTTGTCTCATTTCTATTTAGAATTTCTAATGTTTGTAATAACTCACTAGCATGTCGGCGTTCTATCTTGAACTTGCTGGCATGCTAGGCATCTAGATATGAACACAGCTGCATCAATGTGTTATACTGCTTCTATCAAAATCCTACCTAGGATTATGGTACATTCTTGTGGTATCTGGATGGATAGTCGTGGAAGAACTATGAGTCTCGATAAATTAGGCCTCTCCTAGCATAGGATCTTATGGAATACAAAGTTTTAGTGTAGGTTCTTCCCTATATGCGTAAGCTTAGTCATGGAAAGCTAATCATGAGAAATGTCAACAATTCATGTGGTAGTAGCCAACTGAAATCTAGAAACTTTTACTTCAACCACAGACGTCGGTCTTGACCATCTAGTGATGGCCTTCACCTTCACAGGATTTCTGAAATTTCTTTCTGCTAAAATAACGTGGCCCAGAAATGCCACATTGTTCAACTGGAATTCACATCTAGAAAGCGTATAAAATTTTCTCCTAGCGGAGAATCTGCAAGATCATGAAAAGATGGTTCTCATGTTCTTCTCTAGAATTTAGCAGATCCGGATGTTATCAATAAATATACTGACGAACTTGTCTAAGAATTCATGGAAAATTTGATTCATTAATTTCGTAATATAGCTGAAGTATTTAGGAGCTCATAAGCATGATTAAAATTTAGAGAGACCATAAGGTGTGCAAAAGCAGTCTTGAAATAACCTGTTCTTCTTCACCACTGTTGGTAGTATGATCGTGATGTGTTCTTGGAAAATGTTTAAGACTTCGTAACAGGTCCGATAAACCTTCTATACATGGAATGAATATTGATTATGAATGGTGATCTTGTCAAATTTTTCTAGTGGTCGATACATGATCTCATGTTACTTCTTCCTGACAGACCGAAATGGTGCACCTTCTGGTGGTGTACTCGGGCGAATAAAGCTTCATCCCAGCAACTCTTGCAGCTAATCCTGCAATCCTTTAACTCAGCTGAAACCCCGTGATAAGGAGTTTTGAAAACAGGTTTTGTCATTAAAACAAGCTCGATGTTAAATTCTGTCTCGGGATTAGGAAGGAATTTTTGGAAAACCTTCTGGAATTTCATCTGGAAACTTTGGAATAATCTATTGATCATGAATTTAAGTAACTTCAGAAATCGGGTCATAACTGATAGCTAGAAAGTCTTCGCAACTATGGAATAATAAGTCACACGCTTGTAAAGCAGAAACAATTTGTACTGGTTTTTCTGACAGGAACAAGATGAAAGTATTTAGGATTTAATAATACGGATCTCGTCGTCAACTAGAAGGAAAACCTTTATAAATATGGGTGATACAGTGGATTCTTTTCTGGCTGGAAGGTAGGTAATACATGTTTTAAGATAAAACTGACATATGAACACGTGAAGTAAACGTGGTTGATCTCACTGAGATTGTATTGTCTATAACTTCACAGAACGAACACTGCATGTCTATCCTGGACAATACTCCCGTTGTGGTAACTAAATTTTTAAGGGTCTGATTTACGCGTGGCATAAAAGAAAGGGTATACTTCCATGGAGGGTACCCTGAATTTCTGAGGGCCTAGTTTAGAAGACACACTGGATGAGTTCTGACTTGTACCTTGAGAAGATATTCGTATGACATGTACCAAGTCTGGAGTCCTGACATGTGTTTTCCGAAATGATACTTGAGACTTGTGTCTTGACTGATGTCTTGACATGTGTTTTGGTAGGTGTTCTAATTTTTTTAGTGTGTTGATTAGAGTTTGTTCATGATAGATTTATAGCTTTTGAGTGTAATTTGTTAAGATTCCTTTGAAAAAGTTTGATAATCAGAATATTAAGGGGTGTTTGGGAATAGGGTGTTCCAAGTAAGGATTGACCACTTAGGGACCTTTATATGCTCAGACATTCCAAGATAGTCTAGATTTGTTGATTTATGAGGTTTATTTCAAGGCTTGTGGTAAAAAAATTGGATTTTGAAAGTTATGGAAAAATCTGTTTATTAAGAAAAGTTTGGTCTAAGTTGTAAATGCTGATGTTTGATCTATTTTTTTATGCTGAGATTGCCATTTTGTGATTGTTTGATGTGTTTAATAGCATGAAATGCTAACTTATGAACTTCTGTGAACAAACTTGCATTTTCCTCTTTCAAAAATAGTCTAATAACATCAGTTGATAATTTTGTTAGTTAAAGTGAGCTTTAGGTTTTAAGATATTGTTTACTGCTTAGCCTTAGGTCCATTTAGGTCTTGTTGTGTTTTGTTTGAGGTTTGGTAGCTTATTTGACCTTGTAGCTTAATTCAAAAGTCACAATGCACGGACTCCAAGCCTGAGGTTCCTTAAAGGAATCTGAGGTTCGTTATTGATAAGGAACTGCGGGGGCATTTAAGGAACCGCGGGTATTTATAGACGTTGCTCTCTTGCCCTATAAATAGTGGATCATTTCTAGCTTTTCTTTTAACCTTTTTTGCACAGTATCTTCAGAAACACACCTTAATCCTTGATTAGTTAATTTTGATTAATCTTGTTTAAGATGTGATTCTATCCTCAATCTTCTCATCCTCTCAAGTGCATAGAGAAGAACACTTTCATCACTATGAAGTGTTGGGTTCACAACATGATGAAGATCTCTCCTTCTATAGATCTAAGTTATGTTTATAGTTTTACTACAATGTAAATCATGAAGATCCAAGTTGTGTGTATGCTTGGAATTTATGTATATGTAGTAGATCCAAGTGATGTGTTCACTTGGATGTGTTTATAAGGGTAGAAGATCCAAGTGATGGGTATCGTTAGATTAGGTGTTAGGTGTGTAGATTCAAGTGTGATAATACTTGGATATAGTGTAAGAGTCATAGATCTAAGTGGTGTGTACTTAGATCTATATGGTTTATGTGTTTAGGTGACAAAACACAAGGTTTGTTATGTTCGGCCATAAAACATAACTAGTGGAGTCATGGGTGCAAGATCGGTTCTATCTTGGATTAGGACTCTACATGTAGCTTAGTGTCAGAAAAGAATGTAAGCTACCGATTTATGTGTTTGGACTATAAAACACAAGGTTTGTTATGTTGGGCCATAAAACATAATGAGTTTGGTTGTACCCGAAGAAGGACTTGACATCTAGCTTAGTGTCGGAAATGTGTAAGCGACGTGTATGGTTTTCTGATGCGTCCGTCGTGTGATGGATTTGTAGAACAAGTTTTAAATTTATAAACACGAATTACCGGATTGACTAAAAATGCACGGGCAAGTATAACCCTTTCGTTTGTGTATAGCTTTTATGTGGTAATACCGAGATCATTCATGGGGATTTCGAAAACCTATGATCATTCAAAAATAAAACTATAATCGTTGATTGTAGCAATTGTTGACAAACAAGTAACACGTAAAATGATGAGATTAATAATAAGATTAAAGGCAACACTTGGTAAGGACTAGTTTGAGCATCCGTAGTGGTATGATTGTGATGACACGTTTAACAAATATGATTATGATAATTAGATGGATAATCCAATTGAAAGTAGGATTTTGCTAGTTAAAAGTTCGTTTCTCGATTCAATTCGAATTGATTTCCGGTTCAAAGTGCGACTCAATTGTTTTTGGTGAATAAAAAGAGAAGATTTGTTTATCTATTTCTAAGTAAAAAGTAAATGCAAGACTAACGCTAATAAAATAAAAGAACTAATAAAAAGACTTGTATAAAAAGAATTAATAAAACAAATAATAAAACGTGAATTATAGCTAAACAATTAATAAAAATAAAATTAAACGAAGAAATTAACTATCGACTAGAAAATAAAGTTTACTTAATGAAAAAGGAGAGAATAAAACTAAGTGGGTACTTTAAAGTTAAACGAGGCAAAACCTAAAGCGGGTACTAAATAAAAGATAAAACTTGAAATTTACGAACAAATATTAATTTTAAAATTAGACGAAAAATATAACTAAAAATACGTAACTTTCAGAAATAAAATCGGAACAGCTTTCAGATTAAACTAAACAATTACGGAACAAAATAATAAATAAAGAAGCTAGCAGGCAGCTAGCTCAAGCTAGCAACCTACTAACTTAATTTGGCGCCAAAAAGGGAATAAGCTGGCACACATGCATGTCAACTACCAGAATATATAAATGAGAACCATCGGAATATAAGCTAAAGATACAAAACTATCGGAATACAAATATAATAAACTGTCGGAAAGTTAGTTTATAATTTCTATCGGAATGTTTTTTTTCTTTTTTTTAAACTCTCGGAATGTGGTAAGAGAGAATATATCGGAATGTTATATAAAAAATACTATCGCAATATTAAACCTAATGACTATCGGAATGTATACAAAAAAATCTATCGGAATGTTAAAGAAAAAGAAACTGTCGGAATATCTATCATAATATGACTATCAAAATTTGGGCAGCATTTCGTCACAATAAGCCTTATACCCGATCGCAAAGTTCGATGCCAGGGGCAATCGCAACCTACGATCGGAATAAGTGATCGGAAAAACTATCACAATAAGCTATCACAATGTAGCAACCCTATTATGATGGAAAAATCACAATATTCGGATGGATGAGCACAAGCTAGTAAACCAATAAGCACTTCTAAAAAGAACAATTAACAAAAACTTAACCAACTCAATAAGCACAAATTTGAGAACTTTTAAAATACGAAATAAGCAAACTTTTATAAAGACAAAACTTTTTTTAAGAAAACTAAAAAGTAAATAAGCTAAACACAAAATAAGCCAATAAGCATGATAAGCTCAAAGCTTAAGTTGTATAAAAACTTAAAGATTGATAAAAAGATAAACTTTTTAATCAATCAAACATCAAGATTAAACAAAATCAAAGATTATTTTGAATCAAACATAATTAAAAAGATCAAGAAATGTAGAATGAGAATGATTGTAAAAATCTTGAAATAAGATGAAGATTAAAGATTCAAAAGTACAAGATTAATAAAAAAGCTTGAAAAACATTAAGAAAAACTAGAGTGAGAAAGTGAAAACTAGAGAGAGAAAGTAATCTACTCCTACTCGTAAACTAATCTAACTAACCCCCTCCTAATGACACATTAGGAGGGTATTTATAGGAGGAGTAAAATGTTGGTGCTTTCTTCCTTCTTTCTTCTTGTCTCGACTCGATTTAAATTCTTTGTCTTTATCGACGTTGTCTCGGGATTTGTCGATATAATTTGAACTCGTCTTATAATTTTCTTCTTTAATTAGACTTGGTTCTTCGACTTCATTAAACTTCCGTCTTTAGACTTTTTCTTCGATAAATCTTCAAATTAGGCCTTGGACTTCCGTACTTTTTGCACTCTTGATCTTTTGACTTCGTCTTTTCTCGTTTTCTTCGATAAAAGCCCGTGAAAGCCCGTGTTTTCTTCATTTTTCATCTTTTGGTCCTAAAACACAATAAAAACGCAAACCATGCATAATTCCGACATTTACAACATAAAATACACGTTTTGGCTTGGTTATTATTATAATTAAGTGGTAAAAGGATGGGTGTTTTCACACCTATCAAATCCCCTACACTTGACCATTGCAATGCCCTCATGCAATGCATTAATTATAAAGCACGTTTTATATTTTTCATCATAATTAACCTACCTTGGCCTTTATTAAACATAATTAAAGGAAGATAAACCAATAAAGAGATTAAAAATAAAGTTTAATAAACTTAATAAACTAAAAATAAACAAATATACTTATCTAAAATAAAGAGGTTAAAAATATACTTTCCTTGCTAAAAATAAAGTTTAATAAAGTGGTTTTAAATTTTTCAAAGTCGTGAATCTTTTCATTTAATACAAGGGATTGCCTCGTATGAAAGTTCGTTGTTCCAGTCTTTTCGAATTGATTACTAGTAATTAGTGCGACTCAATCGTTCGTGGTGGAAAAGAAAATGGTTTGGTTATCTATTTTAAACTAAAAGTAAATATGAAAATGTCGTTGAGTAAAATAAAAGCTTTAAAAATTAAACTAAAATTTACTAGAAAAACACTTGGTAAAAACAGAGATTTCGGGAAGCGTGCAATTTTTGGAAATTAAAACGTAATGAATTTAAAACTTGAGAACTTTTTAAAACTAAAAACTTAAACCATCAGAATGTTACAAATGGTTATGTCGGAATGTAATGAAAGCAAAACCATCAGAATAATAGAAAATGAAAGCTATCGGAATAATGCTGTCTGAATAACCATCGGAATAAATGTAAATTAATTCTATCGGAATGCAGTTCTATCTGAATGTCAATTCTGTCGGAATATCAAGAAAAGTATCAGAATGATTAAGATTACACCTATCTGAATGTCAAAACTATCGGAATGTGGCTAACAAAAATTGGGTAGCGTTTCGTCTTAATATAACCTTAAGACCCGTCGCAATATACGATCGCAATGAGCGATCGCAATCACGATCGGAATAAGGGATCTGAATACACTTGATCGCAAAGTAAAACCTTAAGGGTTATTGCGATCACAAAGAACTCGTCTGAATGTACCGTCGAAATAATAGAAACCCTATGATTGTGATAGAAATGATAATATTCGGATGAATACAATAAGCTAAAAACCAATAAGAACTAAAAAAATATCACTTAATAAAAACTTAACCAACTCAATAAGCTTAAATTTGACAACTTTTGAAATTCTAAATAAGCAAACTTTATGAATCAAACTTTTAAAAACACTTAACTTACACGAAAACTTAAAAAAAAGGTAAATAAGCTAAAACCTAAATAAGCCAAAAAGCATAACAAGCCTTAAGCTTAATCGTATAAAAACTTATAAAGGATTAAAAAAAGATAAACTTTTTAATCACATAAATATTAAATTTAAGCAAAATCAAAGATTATAACGGATCAAAAACAACTCAAAATAGAGAAAGGTAGAAGAAGATTAAGATTAAAAGATTAAACTTGAACTTGCAGATTAAAGATTTCAAAATACAAGATTAAATCAAAACTTAAACATGAAAGTAAAGATGAAGAAAAGATGAAAATTCTAGTGAGAGAAAGTTAAACACTTTCTCTCTCTAAAATGAAAACTATAGAAAGAAAAATGAACTAGCTAAATTAACTAACTAACACCCTCCTAATGTGTCATTAGGAGGGTATTTATAGGAGATGGGGAGGTGCATGTGCTTCCTTCTTTCTTTCTTTCTTCTCGACTCGATTTTAATTCTTTTTTCTTTCTCGACGTCGTCTCGAGATTTGTCGATGTAAATTGAACTCGTCTTCTAATTTTCTTCTATAATTAGACTTGAGTTCTTCGACTTCATTAAACTTCCGTCTTTAGAGTTTTTCCTCGATAAATCTTCAGAATAGGCCTTGGACTTCCGTTCTTTTTGCACTCTTGATCTTTTGACTTCGTCTTTTCTCGTTTTCTTCGATAAAAGCCCGTGATAGCCCATGTTTTCTTCCTTTTTCATCTTTTGGTCCTAAAACACAATAAAAACACAAACCACGCATAATTCCGACTTTTACGACATAAAATATACGTTTTGGTCTTGTTATTATTGGAAATAAGTGGTAAAAGGATAAGCGTTTTCACACTTATTACCAATCTATTGTTTTCAAAATCTTCAATCCTCGTCAAGACTTTGGTTAAAGAAAACAAGCATTAGACTCAATCACTCAATTCAAGACTTAATCCAATTTCAACACATTCGATTCATGGTTGTTTCATGAATTTGCAACACTTATAATTATGTTTCTTGATAATCAAAACTTCTTAAGAAATGATCAATACAAAAGATAGCCAATAATAGACAAACCGGCTATGACTTGTTGATAGAAAATAACCCTTTCGACCTATGAAATCTTTATCAACAAATTATTTTTTGATAACAATTGTCACATGAAACATAAGTACTAATGGTTCAAAGGAAAGCTTGACATTGAAATAAACATAAATCACAATCACAACCACTACTTCATACCACAAACATCATCCTACCAAGTATAGAATTAGATTTATCTACTCATAACAAACAATGAAATAAACTCTAAAATAATAGTCTTACAAGTCATAATCAAGAGTCTTACAAAGTGGAAATATGTTGCTAATGATTAGGGTAATGATTCCTAAGAGTTTCGTGATGTTAACTTTACTTTTTGGACTCCAAAAGTGACTTTTCTTGCACCACCTTGCTCAAATCCGGGAATGGAGGTTTGGACAAGGTTGAGAGAGTTATTATGAGATGATATGAAGAGATATTTTAGTTTTGAAAAGATATATGATTACATGACCCCAAGGGTCTTATAGGCAAAGTTGATGGCATGGAGTGAATGCATGGCTTGGAGCCAAAGACAAATACTTGGAGCCAAATACAAGGGCTTGGAGCCAAAGAAAGTCTAGAAGCTTCTTGTATGAGCTTGCATGAATGCAGACATAATTTCTGCCAAAACAAATGCTGGTGGAATCTTCATCCTGCTGGTGGCATCTTTGATGATTTTTGCAAGTGGCAACTTGATGGTGCTGGTGGCATCTTCATGCTGAGTGACTTGTATGCTCCTTGGAAATAGTTGTTCTTGCACTCGAAATTGATCTTCAAAGGCTTGTAACTTGTACACGGGTCTTGAACTTGACCAGGATTCTTCGTACTCGTACTAATCTTCACATTTGAGTTGTTTTACACTTCATCCCTGCAATTGGCTAAACAAAGACTTGCAAACACAATTGGGAACAAATATGCACAAAAGTATTATACATATAACCAATATACATGTACAAAAGTACGGATAACGCTCCCAAAAACATGTTGGATTTGGGCGTTGTCAAATCCTCTCACACTTAAGTTTTGCTTGCCCTCAAGCAAGAAGAAAAGAAAATTAAATCCAAAGGTACATGTATTTTATAAAAATTCGATGCAAGTCTACCAAGTACAAGTACAAGATAAAACTCATCGACTTAAGTTTTTAAGGTTAAAAAATTGAGATATAAAGTCAATATCCATAAAAATCTAGAAAGTCTTTTATTTCTAACTATACTAATAACATATGAATTGAAGCAACATGTATCCCGACTTAGCACATTGGCTAGTCGATACCTTTTATTTCTTCTTCTTCCTTCAACTTCATAACATTATAGCTCATTGGCTATTTATTTGTTTTTTGACATTTTCTTTCTTTTTCATTCTTTTTCTCTTTTTTTCTTTTCTTAGCTAAAACTCCTAGCCATGGATCAACATACTTACAAAGTTCATGTTGTATTGACAAACATGGAACTTGCAACTTTCTCCTATTTTTTTGGATTTTTCTTCTACTAATATATGAGACTTTGACTTGAGTAAGTTTGACACAAAAATATATCTCAAATCTTCAAGAATTACCGATTGGATAATTTCTTGATTATTTATATATATTTGCTTGAAAAAAAATTATTTACGAGGGCAAAACATAACAAAATTTTAAAATAGCCCAAAAATATGGCAATTAAGCATCTTTTTTCTCGATTTCCCTACAACCCCCTCACACTTAAGTTTAGCATTTTCCTCAATGTGATGAAACTAAAGAAAAGTATAGGGAATAAGAGAAAAAACCAGAATCACGGGCATATCGTGCATCATACAAGAGTCTTGTCTTCGCCTTCAACTTGCGGTGACTACAAAAAAGATAAAACACACAAAAATACGAAAACACTCTATTTTTGGTTTTTATAGGTTTTTATAAAAGCGACACATGCTACACCCCCCCCCCCCCCCCCCCACACACACACACTTAAGCAAAACATTGGTTAAAAATTGTGGGGTGTAAGCATGAATTTATTTTAAAAAGGAAAATCACACTAAAAAAACTTCAAAACGCACGAGTTACCTCCCGAGAAGCGCTTATTTTATTATTGAGTCATCAGCCTGACTCGGACTTCTTTTTATTTTTCTTTATTTTTATCGAGTGGAAAGTGTTCACTCCACTCCTCATGATATAGTTTAACACGGTGTCCATTAACAATGAAGCTTCCTCCATTCTTGTCATATAATTCAACATAACCAGACGGGTATCCATGTTTTACTATAAAAGGACCGTACCACTTTGGTTTAAGCTTTGGAGCTTTGAATTTATATCGCATATTAAACAAGAGAACTTTGTCTCCCTTCTTGAATTCTTTTCGGATTCGAAGTTTACTGTCATGAAAAGCCTTGGTACGTGCTTTGTATAATTTGGAATTCTCATAAGCTTGGAGTCTTAATTCATCGAGTTCATGCAATTGCAAGAATCGGTTTTCTCCAGCGATTTTGAGATCGGGATTACAGCTTCTCAATGCCCAATAAGCACGATGCTCAATTTCGAAGGGCAAGTGACGCGTTTTACCGTACAATAAACGATAAGGTGTTGTGCCAATTGGTGTTTTATAAGCTGTTCAGAATGCCCGCAGAGCGTCGTCAAGTTTTTTTGACCAAATGGAAGGATTGTCCTTAACCGTTTTTTCGAGTATTCGTTTTAAGGCTCTGTTGGTATTCTCAACTTGTCCACTTGTTTGTGGATGATATGCAGTGGCAAAGCGATGGGTGACTCCATAACGCTTTACGATTTTCTCCATTTGTCTGTTACAAAAATGGGAACCTCGATCGCTAATTAAAGCTTTCAGCATTCCATAACGAGAGAAAAGCTTTTTCAGAAAATTGATTACGGCTCGTGAATCGTTCGTGGGTAAAGCTTCGGCTTCGGCCCATTTGGACATGTAATCAATAGCGACTAAGATATATTCGAACTTATGGGATTCGGGAAAGGGTCCCATGAAATCAATTCCCCATATGTCAAATATTTCGCTAACTTAGATGTTGTTTTGAGGCATCTCATCTCTTCGTGAGAGGCTACCAGTACGTTGGAAAACATCACAATTTTCGACTAGAGTATAGGCCTCTTTAAAAATTGTTGGCCAATAGAAACCAGCATCAAACACTTTTTTCGCGGTGGTGGAAGGACCATAATGTCCCCCAGTAGGGCCATGATGACATTCATCAAGGATCTTTCTTGTTTCCGCACCATAAACACATCTCCTAATCATGCCATCGGGGCATACCTTGAAAAGGTAGGGATCTTCCTAGAAATAGTATTTTAGGTCGGAAAAGAATTTACATCGTTGGTGATAGGTTAAACCTTTTCTTAGAATTCCTCCAACGAGGTAATTTGTAAAATCTGTAAACCACGGAGATTCGTCCGTAGAGATTTTCATAAGAGTTTCATCGAGAAAATAGTCATCGATATCTTCGTCCCTTAACTCTTCCATGTTTGAATTTTCAAGTCGCGATAAATGATCGGCTGTGACGTTTTCAGCTCCTTTCTTGTTTTGAATTTCGATGTCAAATTCTTGGAGGAGTAAAATCCATCTAATAAGACGTGGTTTAGCATCTTGTTTAGAGAATAGGTATTTCAACGCGGAATGATCGGTGAATACAATCGTTTTTTACAACACGAGATAGGATCGAAATTTGTCAAAAGCAAAAACTACGGCAAGTAGTTCTTTCTCGGTGATTGTGTAGTTGAGTTGCGCATTATTTAGAGTTTTGCTTACAAAACGTATAGGACGGAAATGTTTTCCTTCGCGTTGCCCTAATACGACTCCTACAGCAAAATCGCTTGCATCACACATAAGTTCAAACGGTCGCGACCAATCTGGTGAAACCATGATTGGTGCATTCGTTAACTTGTCTTTAAGCTTTTCAAATGCCTTTATACATTCTTCGTTGAAATCAAAGACTATGTCTTTTTCAAGGAGTTTGGTCATCGGTCTAGCGATTTTGGAAAAGTCTTTTATGAATCGACGGTAGAATCCCGCATGACCTAGAAAACTTCTAACGGATTTAATTTTAGTTGGTGGTGATAATTTGGATATCACTTCGATCTTGGCTTTGTCTACTTCCAATCCGGCTCCGAAGACTTTGTGTCCAAGCACAATTCCTTCAGTCACCATAAAGTGACATTTCTCCCAATTGAGCACGAGATGAGCTTGTTTGCATCGGATGAGCATGTGCTCTAGATTAAACAGGCAAGATTCGAATGAGTTTCCGAAGACTGAGAAATCATCCATGAAAACTTCCATGGAGACTTCGATCATGTCTTGAAAGATCGCGATCATACACCTTTGAAAAGTCGCAGGTGCATTGCAAAGACCAAAAGGCATACGCCTATAAGCGAACGTTCCAAAAGGACACGTAAAAGTGGTATTGTCTTGATCGGATGGTTCGATAGGTATTTGGAAATATCCCGAAAAGCCATCGAGAAAACAAAAGAATTTGTTCCCCGCTAGTCTTTCCAACATTTGGTCCATGAATGGTAGAGGAAAATGATCTATTCGTGTGGCATCATTTAATTTTCGGTAATCAATACACACACGCCAACCAATAACGGTTCTTGTAGGAACAAGTTCGTTATGTTAGTTGGTCACAACAGTCATTCCTCCTTTCTTAGGAACGCAGTGAATAGGACTAACCCAAGGACTATCTTCTATGGCAAAGATGATTCCTGCCTCAAGGAGTTTGATTACTTCGGCTTTTACAATCTCCTTCATGTTTGGGTTAAGTCGATGTTGCCTCTCAATAACGGGCTTGGCATCGTCTTCAAGATTGATCTTATGTTTGCAAAATTGTGAATCAATTCCCGGTATATCGGATGTTTTCCATGCAAATGCTTCTTTGTGATTTTTGAGCATAGAAACAAGACGTTTCTTCTGATCTTCCTCGAGTGAGGCTGAGATAATCACCAGAAGGAGTAAATCCTTCTCTAGATAAGCGTACTCGAGATGTTCGAGAAGAGGTTTCAATTCAAGATCCGTCGGTGGATCATGAATAGATTTGTGAACTACAAAGTTCGACTTCGAAGGCAAAACTTCGAAGGGTTTGTTTTCCTCTTCTTCGAGAGTTACTTCAGCATCAAGGGCCATGAATTCATCGAATTTATGATCACGATCGGTATCGCTAATCTTTTCTGAAGTTGTTTGGAATGGTGCGTTGTCATCAATCAATGCATCCAACTCTTCTTCCGTTACTTCATCGATAACATCCACGCGGAAGCATGTGTCATCATTGGAGTGATAATGTTGCATAGCTTTATCGACTAATAATGTGACTCGATCGTCACCAACTCCAAGGTTGAGTTCTTTATTCTTCACACGAATGATAGCATCAGCGGTGTGCAATAATGGTCGTCCTAAAATGAGAGGGACGTGATGGTCTTCCTTTATTTCGAGGATTACGAAGTCGGCGGGAAATATGAATTTACCAACTTGAACAAGTATGTTTTCGGTTATCCCAATGGGATATTGGTAAGTGTGGTTAGCCAAACGTATACTCATACTTGTAGTTTTCAAAGTATTGTTTGAAAGATTTTTGTATAATGAGTATGGCATAAGATTGATACTCGCGCCTAGATCGGCCAAGGCGTGACATTCAACATTGTTGGCTAGGGTACATGGTATGAGAATCCCGGATCTCCGAGCTTTAATGGAAGTTTGCTTTGCAAGGCTGCAGAACATTCCTCGCTAAAAAACATAGTAGAGATTTGCTCCGTCTTACTATGGTTGCTCACAAGATCTTTGAGGAATTTCCTATAGTTGGGAATGCCGGTTAAGATATCAACAAGGGGAACGTTGATCTTAACTTCCTTGATCATCTTAAGGAATTTGGCATTACGAGCCTCCAGCTTTTCCTTTCGTAGGCGTTGAGGATATGTAATTTTAGGTGTATACGCCTTTGGTGTTGGTGTTGGAATGGGTGTGGTTTGTTTTGGTTTTGGTTTGGAAGGAGGAACGGTTTCATCCTTCTCGGTCTCATTGGCTTCATCTTCACTTTCATCAGCGAAAGTGGGAGCATTGGCGTTTGGGTTTTGTGGTGGATCATAACTCAGCCCACTTCTTGTGAATACGACATTCACATGTTCACTACGGGAGGAGGGTGGGCGGTATGGTTTATCCATAGATGGTTTTGGGTTTGTTTGAGTATTGCTTGGCAACGAACCACTTGGTCGATTGGCTAATTGGTCAGTGATTCGACCGATCTTGGTTTCGAGATCACTAATAGTGGCGGTGTGGTGTCTTTTTCCTCTTTCAACGTTGGCTTTGAGATCGAAGAATTGGTTCTTCATGAACGTGTTTGTCGATTTTTGAGATTCTATGAAAGCTAACAACGTTTTTTCTAAGTTTGATCCTTCGGGTTTCTTTTCGTTTGATGGAACGGAATTATCGTGCTCACGAGGTTATGAGTTACGATTTTCGTTTTTGGGGTACTCACGCCAAGTGCCGGGGTGTCTACCGTAGTAGTTACCTCGATAACCACCTACTCGGTATCCTTGGGCGTAGTTTGCTTCTTGTGGTGGTTCTCTTATTGGTGTGTCATCACACTCCGTAGATGGGTGTGGTCCTCCACAAAGAGTACATTCGCCTCGCATCTCTTTCATTTTGTCTTTGATAGTTTTGAATTGCGAGTCGAATTTAGATGTGAGAGCGTCCATCTTTTCCATGAGTTTCAAATTTTCGCTACTTTCAACGAAAGCAACGGTTTTCTTGAAAGGTTTGGAACAGTTATCTTTGGACCAATTGAGTTTCAAGAGAACTCGGTCCTCGAGCAATTGATATGCTTCGTTGGGAGTCTTATAGAGAAATATTCCACCGACGTCAAGGATTGTTTGCGTCGGTTCATTGAGACCATGATAAAAGATTTGGATGATGGTTCCTTTTAATAAACCATGTCCATGACAACTACGAAGTAGGTCTTTCATTCGGTTCCACGCATCAACGAGTGTTTCTTGTGGAAGTTGGGCGAAACCTCGGATTTCTCCCATGAGTCTTTCGTACATGGCGGGTGGAAAGAAATGGCTAACAAAAGCGGTTCTCATTTGTTCCCATGTTTCAATGGTACCGGGCGTCAACTCATTATACCAAACTCTTGCATCTCCGAATAGAGATGATGGGAAGAGTTTGAGTTTTATAGCGTCTCCATCGACGTAGGCTCCATATCGGAACATGCCACATATTTCTATAAATTCGGATATGTGCTTATGCGGATTGGCCCGCGTACGGCCGTCAAATTGGCGGTCTTTGATCATTGAAAGGTGATGACCTTTCACGGTGAAGTTTTCTCCAAGCTCAACTTGAACAATAGCAGCCTCGGGGGTAGGAGCTACTACTCGGTTGGTGCACACATGGATTGATTGTCGGTCATTGGGAATGGTAGATCGTTAAATGGGTTATAGACCACAAATGTGTCTAAGAGATTATCAAATGGTGGGTTTTTGGTTTTTGGAATTCGGTTTTCAAAAGAAACAAAGGGTTGCTTCTTGCAGTTTTTCTTTCGAGATTGATGAATACAACGTTCGGGATCGGTGTATAAACTAAGCAATTCTTCACCGGAAGAACGTGTGTTCATTCAAGTCTTGAAGAACTTTTGAAAAAGACTACAAGTAACAAAAATAAAAACAAACAAAATATAACTAATAGGAAAATAAGTAAATAAGAAATTAAATAAACTAAACAAAATAAAAACAAATTTTTTTAAGAAAGTTGCAGGCGGCAAAAATCCGTGCCGGTCGGCAAAGTCGGGTTTGTAAAAAAACTGGTGGAGTTGCCGGTGGCAAGAAGTCGTGTCGGTCGGAAATGTGGGGCCTGTTTGGGAGATGCCGACGGCAGAAGTACTTTGTCGGTCGGCAAAAGTGCTTATGTGTTGGAGTTGCCGGCGGCATAGAGGTTTTGATGGCGGCAAAATCAACTCTGCTGCAAAATTTTGATTTTTTTTTTACTTTTTTTTGGGTTTTTTTTGCAACAAGAACGCTACAATGGGTTTAATTATAGGATAATTTTAGAACTAAGAACACAATAAAATCCTCGGCAGCGGCGCCAAAAACTTGATGCGTCCGTTGTGTGATGGATTTGTAGAACAAGTTTTAAATTTATAAACACGAATTACCAGATTGACTAAAAACGCACGGGCAAGTATAACCCTTTCGTTTGTGTATAGATTTTACGTGGTAATACCGAGATCGTTCACGGGGATTTGGAAAACCTATGATCATTCAAAAATAAAACTATAATCGTTGATTGTAGCATTGTTAACAAACAAGTAACAAGTAAAATGATGAGATTAATAATAAGATTAAAGGCAACACTTGGTAAGGACTAGTTTGAGCATTCGTAGTGGTATGATTGGGATGACAAGTTTAACGAATATGATTATGATAATTAGATGGATAATCCAATCTATTTTTTTTAAAAGCTACAATCCTCATCAAGACTTTGGTTAAAGAAAACAAGCATTAGACTCAATCACTCAATTCAAGACTTAATCCAATTTCAACACATTCGATGCACGGTCGTTTCACGAATTTGCTAACACTTATAATTATGTTTCTTGATAATCAAAACTTCTTAAGAAATGATCAATACAAAAGGTAGCAAATCATAGACAAACTGGCTATGACTTGTTGATAGAAAATAACCCTTTCGACCTATGAAATCTTTATCAACAAATTAAGTTTTGATAACAAATGTCACATAAAACATAAGTACTAATGGTTCAAAGGAAATATTGACATTGAAATAAACATAAATCACAATCACAACCACTACTTCATACCACAAACATCATCCTACCAAGTGTAGAATAAGATTTAGCTACTCATAACAAACAATGAAATAAACTCTAAAATAATAGTCTTACAAGTCATAATCAAGAGTCTTACAAAGTGTAAATATGTTGTTAATGATTAGGGTAATGATCCCTAAGAGTTTCGTGATGTTAACTTTGCTTTTTGGACTCCAAAAGTGACTTTTCTTGCACCACCTTGCTCAAATCCAGGAATAGAGGTTTGGACAAGGTGGAGAGAGTTATTATGAGATGATATGAAGAGATATTTGAGTTGCGAAAAGATATATGATTACATGACCCCAAGGGTCTTATTTATAGGCAAAGTTGATGGCATGGAGTGAATGCATGGCTTGGAGCCAAAGACAAATACTTGGAGCCAAAGACAAGTGCTTGGAGCCAAAGAAAGTCTAGAAGCTTCTTGTATGAGCTTGCATGAATGTAGACACAATTTCTGCCAACACAAATGTTGGTGGCATCTTCATCCTGCTGGTGGCATCTTTGATGATTTTTGCAAGCGGCAACTTGATGGTGCTGGTGGCATCTTCATGCTGCGTGACTTGTATGCTCCTTGTAAATAGTTGTTCTTACACCCGAAGGTGATCTTCAAAGGCTTGTAACTTTTATACGAGTCTTGAACTTGACTAGGATTCTTCGTACTCGTACTAATCTTCACATTTGCGTTGTTTTACACTTCATCCTTGCAATTGGCTAGACAAAGACTTGCAAACACAATTGGGCACAAATATGCACAAAAGTATTATAAATATAACCAATATACATGTACAAAAGTACGGATAATGCTCCAAAAAAATGTTGGATTTGGGCGTTATCATTTTCTCTGCCTTGAAAGGAGCTTTGTTAACTAGTGAAGTAACTCTCGAGTTGGATACTCGAGGAGTGGAGTAGGGCGAAGAGGAGCTTCGTGACCGAACCACTATAAATCATCATGTCGGTACTTTCCTTTACACTTATGTCTTTTCCTTTATAGATGCATTTATATGTTGTTGTGTGTTGTGTGCATCACATAATCTAAACATCTAAGTTCGAAAAAAGCTAAGGATTAGTACGTGTGTGCTTCATGTTTAGATTATGGTTAAGTGTGCATCCCTTTGTCTAAACATCTTAGTTTCGGAAAAGCTATGGTTTAGTACGTGTGTGTTTAATGTTTAGACTATTTCTTGATGTACTCTTGATTTGATGTGTTTGTTTGCTTCTTTACTTATGGTCTTTATCTCCAACAAACACATCTCATATCTAGTCAAGCTTTAATGAGAATTTGATACAAAGGATGGTTAAAGTTTAAACATGTAACAAATGCTTTCCAACCACTGTTGGCGGTTCCTTAAAGAACTTGCGGTTCTTTATTGATAATCAACTGCGGGCTTATTTATTGATCCGCGGACAGTGGGTTATGTGATGTTTTGAAAACTTAATTAGAAACTATTCAACCCCCCATTCTAGTTTCTATACAATCCTCGGTCTGACTACCAATACTAGTATTGGTGGTTGATGTATTTTATGGAGTTTCAACACAAAATTTGCTAGGAGAAGTAACATCCTCACTTTCCTTTTTGTGCTCAACCTTGATTGTCACAAACTTAAGTTCCTTCTTTTGAACTTATGACAAACCAATGTATGACTAATCTTTCATAGGATGAAAGTGCACAAGGGGGGCTCAACAGTGTGGTAAACACCATTGTACCATAGACCTTACTTGCATTTGTCAAGAACATGACTATCAATCATGTTTTCTAGACTTTTGGTGGCACTACCAAAGCTCTTGAACTTAACCTCATTTTCATTTCTACTAGTTTCACTAGTCTCTAGTTTTGGCCGAAGTTGATTAATCTCATAAGCCTAAGTTTCTATAACTCTTTTTAGAAGAATAATAAAATCCCTAAAAGCTATTTCATGTTCCTTATAGCCTTCTATATGTTCTTCTAGCATTTTAACACCTCTTTTATAACTAGAAATATCCCTCTCAGAGGAATCATAATTTCTTTTAATTGCATTGCCATATTTTTGAAGTTCCTCATGTTAAAATTTAACAACATGATGTATCTATCATACATGCATCATGAGTAAACGCATCGGATATGATCAAACAACTATGCGCATATAACTTAAAGATAAAGAAAGCATACATTTTTTCCAAGAACGGTTAAATCACCAAACCAAGTAAAACCTAATCGAACCCGAATCCGATTTACCAATAAACCCAAAGATCAAGTTAGATTTTCTCTAAGATAGTCCACATGACACTTCAGTCAATCAATTTTGATTGTTAGATCTTGATTAAGCAAATACTTAACGAAAAACAAAACACGGAAACCCTATTGGGTTTGTTTGACCATAGACCAAGAGTGAGAGAAATAAAGGATGAGTTTTTTGTTTACAAGTTATGAACAATTGAATCACATCTCATTTATTATATAGTAGGAACCTTGGCTAATTATGGTAAAGATTTATTCTTTCTAACCAAGTAATTAAGCTTCTAGAAAAATACTTCCTACTTCCTTTATTGTTAATCGGCCGACCAAGCCCCCAACCTATTGGGTTGACTTATTTACTTTCCCGATTATTCTAATAGTAATTACATTAATTACTTTAAAGTCTTAAGTCTTTTTAATTAATCTTCGTTAAAACTTTTAACTTATTAATTAATTATCCTTAAGTATACACTTTATCAAACTAAGATTATACAATAAATATAGCCATATTATATCGTATATCTTAGAAAAAAGTTGATCTCGATGTCTAAGTATGTGACCTCTTAGGCCCACGTACTCCTGGTCGTATAAAATACTAACTATGACTTAAGCACAACCTAACAGCTCTCACTTGCGAAAGTCTCCGTCATAGCGTACTTTAATACTAACATTCACATATAGTCTAGCAACACTATCAATGTTCCCAAAAGTACATGAGTTTGGTTTCTGACAAACAAAGCTCAACCTTTATGGTATAATTAATATTGCATCCCTTTTGTTATGGATAATCATAAATATGGATCATATGACGTTTTATGTATTAACAATTTTATTTCTCGTTTCAACGATTAATCAAGATTACCAAATGTGATAAGAAACTTCTTTACTACGATTTGGGCATGGTCATGCAAACATTCGATTAACCCTAAGAGGGGCACAATATGTATCATACTCCATACATGGAGGAACAAAATCCCATTTTAACTACAAGTACCTTTTACACATGTAATAGACATCCCTTAAATAGGTTTTATAACTGCCCATTTTACTGACGCAACGTTTACTCTAAATCAATAAATGTTATCCATCTATGCAAAGATCCACTTTCATCTCAAGTCTAATGATAAGCAATACTTTACCACTAGTGTAATTTCTTAATGATGTCGATCCATAAAGAAAATCTACACGATTGGGGTATTTCAATTATTTTACCACATTGAATAACCTATGAGTATGGAAGTATCACTTTATGTATCTTCCAAAGATACAACCAACCCTCATATTTGTCTTAGTTCATCAATACTCCCATATTGACAATTGACAACAAAAATTTAGAATATATATAATACACTAAGTGCATATATTATATTCAAGTATTAAACATGAAAATATAAGATACAAATATTAAAAAATGAAAACAATATTTCCACGAAAATTAATTCATTTATTGATAACAATTTCCTAAACATCCCTTGTCCAAATACTAACGTATAACGTAAATTATCACAGATTTACATGAGACTATCAAAACGAACAAGAGCAATAGAAGAAACATGCTCAAAATGCTTCTAATGCATTGGTTTTGTGAAAGAATATGCAACATTGTCCTATGTGTAAACTTTGTTAATGACAATTTCACAATCTTCGATAACTTCTCGAATGTAGTGAAATCTCCTTTGATAATGTCTAGCATCCCGCATGATTTTAGGATCGTTGGAGATGGAAATTGCAGCAGAATTGTCGCAAAACAATTCCATAGGCTCATTATTAGTCGGCATGACTCCAGCAAGGCCACTAATAAACTTCCTTATCCAGACATATTCCATTGCAGCATCAACAACAACAACAACATATTCAGCTTCTGTAGAGACATTGCATTAATGCTTTGCTTACTACTCTTCGAGTTCATGGCTCCACCATTGAAAAATGAGAGCAACCACCCCTCTCCAACTAAGGTGATCCTTTAAGAAGTCTGTCTTGACATCCATTTGCTAAATCTCATAGTCATAGAACGCCGCTATGGCTAAGAGAATCCTAATAGCTGTTGTGACAATCGTGGTTTTTGGAATGTTAATTATAACCTATAGATATTAGTAGGTGTGATATGTTCGTGTTTGTGTGTATATGTGTTTAATATGATGATCTTACGAGATTAATGTACATGATTTATTAATCATGGTACTTATGACGGTGAAATTTGATGAAATGAGATCACATAGACGTTTCGTCGTAGTGTAATTCTCGTTTACGTAATTTGCGTGTACATATTATGTATAATATATCATTATTGTATGTAGTTATTAGGTAAATATTAAGTTTTTAGTGAACTTACTATTTATAGGAACTTTTGGAAATGAAATGTTGTAGAACATTAATAGAAAGTCGAAGGTTTCAAGTTCAACTTTAAAGGTTTTACACTATAAGGTCTAAGAGGTAAACAAATTGAGTAATAAATAACTAGAGGGTAAAAATTGAAAGTGTCATGTGTGTGGGTTGGGTTGGTCGACCGAGCACAAGGAGAGGGGAGAGAGAGAGAGAGAGTCAAACTTGGACTCAAACGTAACCAAGAAGTTATCTAATCCTAAAGTTTGTCTATAAATACAAACCATACATCAAACCTGTTGGTACCTTGTAATTCGTTATTACTTATTATCTTAAGTAATAACTCTTACTTCGACTCAAGTGAGTTCTTTTAACAATTGATAAGAACTATGAAAGATTAAAACAACAATACCAATATACTTTTCAACGTATAGACTTTTATTAGAATCAAATAAAGAATCTATAACCCACTTTGTTTGCAGAATAACAAAGTGGTTGAATGACAATGGGTTTTGATCTCCTCTACTTAAACGTCTAACCAAAGTTAAAGTCTAAGCTCCAATCTAAACGTTCATATGCATCTTGGCAATATGGTTTAGTTGGTATCGAGAGAGAAAGGTTTTCCAGAGTTTAAGCTCTTGTATTGGTTGACCTTTTCTCTCTCAATGTACACTCCTTTTATAGGCAGTGTAAATTAGGGTTTGCATTTTGCATGTTTCAATGTATGGGTTTATCCAGTGGGTGGTTGATGCCCATGCTGGATAAACAGTACAAAGTACATATTAAACTATTCTAGAAAAGATAAAGGTTGTACTTATATCTAAGTATACAAGCAACCTACTTTAACTTAAAGTTATCTTTTCCCGCGTAATGCAAACCATCAGAATACTAAAGAGTCTTCAGTATCCTAGAGGAGATCGACATCATTCAGTTTGGTATTGTCAAACCAAACTGAACTGAAAGCCCTTCTTCAGTCCTTGTACTTCAACAACTAGACCGCCTAGTATTTGAAGCGAAGACTCCTTTGTCTTCTAAGTTCACTGGAAGGGGAGTGCTGAACTTTCTTTAGCTATAAGGTCTTTAGTAGGAACTTTGTTCCTCTGGTCATCCTTTAACAGACTGGCCTTGCTGCTGAGCATGAAACACTTAGGGGGATTTTATATTCAAATCCTAGAGTTGCTTCAGGGTCAGTAAATACTAACCCAACAATCTCCCCCTATTTGGATATACAAATAGCCTAAGTCTAATGTTAGTAGTAAGTGAGCATAACAACTTCTTCTTACTTGCACTGAACAATTAATAACTTATAAACATCAGATAATCATTAATTTATAAAACATTACAAATTACAACAAAACTATAACAAATGATTATTCAGTTTTCCTTTGGCCTAAGTTCTTTGATGACAGGGGTCTGTACTAAAGGATCAGAGTTTCTGATGTCCAGTATTGATAGTAAGCACATGCTGAAGGTTCTTGCAGCTTCAGTGAGTCCTGGACCACCATGGTAAGCAAAGAAGATTTTCTGAATGTTTCTAAGAAATTTATTGTTTAGATCATCAAAATCACTAATGCCCACAAAATCTTGTCGTTCACGATGGTTGAACATTATCATTCCCAATTATGGTTCTTCTAACACATGTCTAGGGAGATGATTTTCAAACTGAACAAGATCTTTGTATTTCTTGGTGGTGACAAAGATGTCACCCACACCAGGTTGATCCAGATTGGCTCTCTTGTTTAGTTCCAGAATTGGATCTTGATCCTCAAGTGAGATTTGGTTGTTGATGTTCAGATGCTGACCAAGCCTTTCATGATTTTTCACAAAGTGTTCAATTCTTGTGCGAACTTCTACCTATCTCCTGGATGTTTTCTTTTCAATGTTTCTGCTCATCTCTAGCCATTCAGTATAGGAGAGCTCATTCCCTTGGAATTCATCTATGATCTCATCAGACCCATCAGCCCTATAGAACTTCAGATTGATATCTCCCTTGTAAGTCATCATGTCAACGTTTGTGATTTCTGAGAGACATCTTCTGTTCAACCTTGCTATACAAAACTTTTTGTATAACATCTTTTTCTTGAATAGGCCTTCAACCTCATATTTTCCAATTCTTTCATATAAGCTCATCTTCAGATCTCTGAGCTTTTCTTCATTTTGAAGCTTGTGAATTTTATCAAGTTCTTCTTGAGTGCCCAGCCCTGACTTGATAATTCTTTCATCTAGTGTGAACTCACCTTTGTTTTTAGGTTTGATGGGAGGTGACCTACTTTCAGATGACTCATTGCTGGTGGTAAAACCATCAATATGAGTGTCCTTAGCTGCCCCCTTATTCTTAGCTGGACTTTCTTCGCTAAAGGGTGACACATACACAACAGGTTGTTTTTTGGCCTTCTGCTGTGCATGTTTCTTAAAGAGCTATTGAATAGTGACTTTCTCCCCCTCGGCAGAAGAGTGCCCTACAACTTCTAATGAACCCTCAGCAGGTAAACATGCACAAGGTAGTCTAAGGTGGATGATACCTTAGTCAACATTTCTGGAACATTTACAAGAGCATTCAGTTTCTCCTGAACTTCATCTGATAAGTTCAGTTTTTGTTGTTCCAGCAGTCCCACCCTATCCTTGAGCTTTGAAACTGAATCACATAGCTCATTAAGCTGATTAGGAATCGACTTAAATTCAACAGGAAGCTCAAAAGATGCAGTATTAATGGAGTCCACGAGGGAGGTGATCTCTTTCTTGACAGAAGTGGTAGTGGCCACATCCTTCACTAATGGCTTTAGTGTAGTGAGGATTGCATCTTTGATCTGTTTAGTAGTGGGAGAAACTGGCCTTGCTTTAAGAGTAACTAGTTCAGCATCAGCAATAGCTTTTTCCTCCTTGAGTTTGTCACATGTGATTGTAGAACCAACACCTAATTTGTCAGTTCATTTACCTTAATGGTTCTGGGGGATGGAGGGTTGGAAGTTTGATCAGCAATGTCATCTTCAGATTCACTATCATCCAGGTTAACTGGAGCTCTTTCACTTAGCCCCAATTCCTTCTCCAAGTCATCAGCAGACATGCTGAATATAAATGTAGGCAAGTGTCCCCCCTTGGCGCCAGTGGAGAGAGCCACTTCCTTGATTGTCTGTTGATCGTCACCTTCAGTGTGTTGGTCAGTTTCAAGTCCTTCACCACCAGGTTTGGTTTTACCTGATGGATCCTGAGAAAGAGTCCCTGATGAGTTAAGATCAATGATAATGTTTTTGGTTTCTTCAGTAGGACCCTGTTGTAAGGGAACTACATCATGAGAAACATAAGGGACAGGGTCAGCGTCAGCTGTTGTATTTGCTGACGCCTCATGCCCTGATGCAGACTCAGAGTGACAAATGATAGAGGTTGGTAATGAAATTTGAGATGTATTCAGATTTGAATTGCTTACCAATGTTGACTCCACTCTATTGAGCTGAGGGTGCGCTCTATCTTCACCCTTCTCTCCTAAAGAAGTTGAGAGATGGGTTGCCTTTAGGGCCTCTTGATGCATGCCACCTTCAGCAGAGACTGATGGTGGCGGTTGGCTTGGGTTCTAGTCCTTGGCCGAGGACTTTTGTTTCTTCGAAGCTTGGCCTTTGGGATCATCAGAACACTTCTTTGATGAAGATTCTATGGGGTGCCTCCTTTTCTTAGACTCACGTCTACACTCAATAGTATTCACCGATGTGATCTTTTGACGTGGTCCAGAAGAAGCTCCAGACGTTGTGCCTGTCAGATCCCCTTCTCTAGTTGGAGAAGTGTCTTGTGGAGCTTTGAACACTACTGGAGCTAATGAGACTGCTTTTATACATAGTCTCATCGTCCAAAAAGGGCTTTAAATGCATTAAATATCATGAAATTGGCCAAATATATGCTTGTGTTTGTTGCTTGAGTATTTTAGGTACGGATATAGAGAAAATGACAAAAGATCACAAGAATCATACAAAAACAAACACGGGAAACGAAGCCGCACAATGAACCAAGCCCTAATGAAGATTTTCCAAGAGAAACCCTTGAAGATTTGAAGATTATGCAAGAAGGGTCCTCCAATATTGAAGAATTGACACTTTAAACCCTTGTATCTTCATAATTACAAGATTGGTCCCTAAAGTTTGTCAATATTACAAAAAGGGCCCTCCACTTTGAAGAATTGGAAAATTTAGTCCCTCAACAAAACTAAATTGTCATTATTAGTCCTCCTCAAAGTCAAACATACCATGAAGGACTTCAAGTTACAAGAAATTACAAGTTTGGTCCTTTAAAAATGTCAAATTACCAAAAGGACCCTTGACTTTGAAGAAACGACAAATGGTCCCTCATTAATCATGACTTGGCAAATTCAGTCCTCCAAAAAGTCAAACAGACAAGTCAAGACCATTAACTATGAAGAAAATGCCAAAACATCCCTTCAAGAATCAAGAAATGGCAAGAAATGCCCCTGAAAATAATTTGGAAAAGTATTTAGGGCAAAAGTGTGAAGTTGGAAACTTCCATAACAAAGGAAATCCGGATTTGGCCTATTTATTTGCAAGTGAAGGGAATTATAAATATGGAGGGTTATTTCTGGCAGACAACAAAGATACCTAGACCTATGGACTTGTGACACGTGGCCCACTATCAAAAACCAACCAATGGGAGCTCACCCTGGCGCCACCTCACTTCCCACTCATAACCAACTTAAACTAATTCTGATTAGTTAACTAAAGTGGCGCCTAACACCTATTTAAAAAACAAAACAGATTAAACACCATGTTCTTGGTGTTCTTAACAAAATTGGGTTTTCTTAATCCTCTTATAATTAAGCCCCCAAAAACCTCCAGATTAATGATTAAGCTTGTCTTAATCATAACCCAACCTTAAAACTGGCCACCTCATCACTCAAAAGACCTACATGAGATTCCCTTGCACCAAGGATGAACAAAACGCCAAAAATTTGACAGCAATCCAACCATCCACATTCTAGCTTACATTTAAGCTTGTTATAAGCCATTGGATGCAATTGCACCTTGCCAGCTACAACAAAACGCCAAGAACAAGTCACATGATTCTCAAGTTATTCAAACTTCACAAGGTCATTTTTGGGCTTCTACATCATTAGGGTTACGTTTTTATTCAGCATTTAGGTTTCTTGAAGCCTATATAAGGCATTAGCATCACTACATTTGTTTTTTGCTCTTGAATTTTCCTAAGTTCACATTTCTATAAATCTCATATTCATTTTAATGAAGTGTGTTTGAAATTGGTGAAGAAAAGTCAAGTGCCATTGTTATTTCCTGCTTATTATTGTTCATTGTTTACTAATCTTGAATCCTAAAACTTGTTTTCAAAGGAGTATGTAAAAGTTTGCATATTTTCCTATAATCTTGATATTTTCCTAAGTCTTGTTCAAACCTTGGAATTTTCGGGCTATAAGCTGATCATAGCATCCTGATATTGTGATATCATGGTGTTGTGAAGCTTATAACTTGGGGATAATCAAGTGTGGGGAACAAAGGTTGCATTAATCAAGTTTTTCACTTTTCTGATTTTGATAATTTGTGCTTCTAACTTTGTTCCATCTTAGCAGCTTGATATTGGAAGCTTGTGCTTGTTCTTGCTAGCACATAAGCTCAAACATACGTAGGTGTGGATGTACATCCATGAGGTTTGAACCTTTAATCCCAAAATCTGATATAAATTTGGATATTTGTGATATTTGAGTTCTGCTTGTGTATGTGTTGTTCTTGGGCTCCAAATCTTGTGGAATCTGTTCATGTTTGATGTTTTGATGTTTATGAATGCATGTGCTAACCTAAATCATACTTTTGATTTGAAAATTTTGATTTAAAATATAAAAGGGTGTTTGGGTTAACCTGTTTTGAATCATAGTTTGTTATTGTGTTGTTGGAAGTGCTTTGTTTGAGTTGGTATCTGTTATTGACTTGGTTGAGAACTAAAACCTGCAAGTTATTGGCTTTAAAACCTTGAATCAAAGATTGTGCTATAACTTATTGATTTTGACTGTTTTTGACCTAAAAATTTTGGAATACCTAGAGTATATACATGCTTAGGGCTAAAAGCTGTTAAATCAAGGTTTTCATAACCTATCTAAGAGATTTGAGTGTTTGAATTTGGCTTGTTGGTCAAGTATATCAGCAAAGTGTTCATAACTGCTTGTTAGTGTTCATCAGTAACCTTATTGTGCTTGAATCTTGATCTAGATCTTGAACCATTGCATTAAACCTGTTTAAACTTGTTCATTTGAGTTTATTATAGCTTGTGTATGCTTTTGGTGCAATTTGGTTGGCTGAATTTTGCTTAAATAGCTTATAAGTTCAAAACTACTTATTGTTCATGTCTGGGCTAGATCTGGTGATGTTTTGAATTAACTGTGCTAATTGGCTGATTGTGATTGTGTTTTTGTGATTGCTATTGACTCCTTATGATTAACTGATCATTTGGGTGCCTTTGTGTAACTTGAATCCACAAAAAAGTCATATAAGACAAAAAGTCAATTAAGGAAGCAGTGGGAAAAGTTCCCACTGCTCAACACCCAAAACTAGCCCCTGCTAGTGTAATTTGTTATTCACCTTATTAATAAGCCATATTGGCTTATCCAGACTTGCAACAACTTACTTTTTGTGATCAATCTTCCTTATTTGACCCATTTGTTTGAACTAGAGCTTATCAGACCTTGGCTTTGACTTTTTACTAGAAAACTCATTAAGTTGACTTTTAATTAAGTGCTTGTCTGCTTATTTCGGCTTATTGAGTGGGCTTATTTGAAAACTTTTTGTTGATTAAGCTTAGTTAAGTCATTTAAAAGCTTTTGAAAGTTGAATCAGCTCTTGGGGTGGCCTAGAACTCGAAAATGACTATTTTGTCATTTTGTGAAGATAGCTTATTGCTTATTCAGGCTTATTCCTTGTGCTTTTTCCAATTTTCTTTTTACAGATCTCTTAAGTAACTCAAAAGAAGCTTGTGTGTCTAATTTGAGCTTATGGCATCATCTTATAGCTTAATGGGCCAAAAAGCCCATTAAGAAAAAGCTGCTTTGAAATAAGTTAGCTTAAACACATTTTCAGCTTTTGGGCCTTCAGAGTTTTGTTCTTAAAATCAAATTTGAGTCAGATAGGAGCTTTTGGGCTTATTTGGACAACATTTTTCTTATTGGGCCTTAATAAGCCCATTAAGCTAACTGTTTGGACTTTTGGCCCATTTCTAGGCCCATTAGGGGTATTTTGTAATTTAAACTTCATTTATGTGTTCATTAGGTTAAAATAAGCTAGTTTGCAACTTTTTAGAATTTTTTATAAATTTTGGATTTTTAATATTATTTTATTATCAAAAATAAAAATTTATATTTTTCAAGTTTTTATATTTTTCTTAGGTTAAATACATTAAGTTAGGAATTTTACAATTTTTAAAATATTTTTATTGTCATTAGATTAATTTTTATAATTATCTTAAGTTTTAATAGTTTTTAATGGTTTTTAAATAGTTTTTATTAATTTTAAAATTTTCAAAAATAGTTTTAAATTAATTTAGGTCATTTTAGAGGTTTACAATTGAAAAATCTCATTTTGGGCTTTTTGTTAATTAAATTGATTTTTTAGGCTTTAATTAGCATTAAAAATTATTATTTAATTAAATAAAAGGTTTGAGTGATTTTTGATTTTTTGTAAACTCTAATTACATTATTTAGGCTTTATTGCAATTTTCTAGGAATTTTTAGGGTAAATTTTTAATTTTTTCACTTTTTACGGTTTTACGTGTACGACTTTTTCGTATTAGTGTAATTCGTCATCGTAACCGTCATTCTCTTCTTATCTCATTTCTATTTTCTTCTCTCATAATCATAATCACATCATTAATCATCTCTCTACACAACACACTAGCCTCCTTGAGAACGATCCCCACTTTAGGTCATAACTTGTGGTTTTCCTAAATCACTTGTGTACTTACCCTAATTACGCTCTGTTTCCTAAAAGACGTATTACTACCACTATCATTTTGGCGCCGCTGCCGGGGAGGTGTGTTGTGTTTTGATTTGGCAATTGTTGTTTTTATATATAGCCATAATATCTATTTGTATTAGTAGCACTCTACTAATACGTATTATCGGTTTTCGTTTTTTTGTGTGAATATTATTAATATATTGTAGAACAATAAATTCACAAGTACTCCAAAAGTGTGAAAACACAACCTTGATTGGGAGGTCATTACTCAATCATTGTATTCGAATCTCAAACAAGAAAGAAAAGGCAAAGATACATAAATACTTTCGTGAAGCTCGATTTTGAAAAATACATACTATAAGGTGGGTATAAGGCGGGTATTATAAAATATACCCTAAGGAAAAAGGCTCTTAAGTGCTTCGCGCCGCCTCGTTTCCCTGCTTGCTTGTGAGTATTTTGAGATTGAAAACTAATCGAGGGTTTTGCCGCCCAAAGTATTACTAAGTATCATATATATTTTCTTGGTTTCATTTGATTAAACCCTCTTGAACGTTTTGGTGTTCCACCAACGTTCTAAAGTCATCGAAGACGTTCACTTCACGTGATCGTTTTCATTCCTTAAGGCTTCTTTAATCAAGAGATTTGATTAAGGAGGAGATTTGTAGATTTTGGTCTACTTAATACAATCACAAAAATCGAAAAAAAGTAAAAACAATCAAGAACCACAAAAAAATTGGAAAAATACAAAACACCAAAAAGAATCTTCTTTGCTCATCCCCTCGTTGTACGTGACGTTTATGCGAACCCGCAACCAAGCAAGACGTGCACGTAAACGAAAGAACCGAAAAGAATCAACACCTACTCCTAATCTTTCTAGTGATGAGTCTCCTATTGACGAACCTATTGTAAGAGAGGAACCAACCATGGCAAATCGAACTATGATGGAGTTACTTTAAGCACCCACCGAGGGTTATGGAGAGGCTATTGTAATTCCCGCTATCTTTGCGGAGAATTTTGAAGTGAAAACGGGTTTGTTGTCAATGATCCAAAACAACAAATTCCATGGTGATGAAAAGGACAACCCTTACAACTATATCCTCCAATTCAATCGTCTTACCGCCACTTGCAAATTTAAGGATGTTGCTAATGATTCGATTAAGATGATGCTTTTTCCGTATTTCTTAGCGGGGCCCGCTAAGATTTGGTTAGATAAAGAGCCACCCAATTCTATATTGACGTGGAAGGATCTCGTTTCAAAATTTGTGAACCAATTTTTCCCGCCCTCTAAAACTACGCATTTGAAAAACGAGATTTCAAAATTTTCACAAGAATTTAATGAGAGTTTTTCAACGGCTTGGAATAGGTTTAAGGAAATGTTACATGAGTGTCCTCATCACGGTTTTTCCGACTTGCATCAAATTGACACGTTTTACAATGGACTTAATGATCATGAAAGGGATTATCTAAATGCCGCAGCGGGTGGTAATTTTTTGTGTAAAACGGTTGAGGAAGCGTTGTTGATAATTAAGAATAGATCTAAGGTGTATAGTCCTCGTAACACATCGAGTGTCCGTAAGGCTTCATCTTCGGCTTCACCTTCTTTGTCTAATACCAACGATGCTTGCCAAATTGAGGTGAACTTGGAAAACAAAATCTTTGATAAGCTTAAAGGACTTCTAATTGAATTCAAAGTTGGAGAACAAAGTGCTCCCGCTACGGCTAAAGCGGTTGAGGTTTCATGTATGTATTGTGGTGGAGGTCATGATTTCTCCGAGTGCATTACCAACGGTGGTAACACTTCGAGTGCCTACGCGGCCACGAGAACTTACAACCAAAACGGTCAAGTTACCCGCTCTAATCAATTGACTCCACCGGGTTTTGCTCCTAATCAAAATGCTAACAACAACTATCAAAACAATCAAGTTGGTTTTAAAAGCAATTACAAAGAAAACTATGGGAATCAAGGGGCTAATAATCAAGTTTCAAACAAAAATCAAAATAATGATTTTCAAAACAACAACAAGGGTTTACAAACTTTGAAAGATCTTCCAAATGAATTTGTTGAATACGCTAATGAAAACGATGCTAGGTTTGACAACATTCAAAGAGAAATCATTAGCCTAAGATCCGAGTTTAAGAACGACTTGAAGAAGGAGTTGAAAAACGAGTTAGCAAATGAGCTTAAAATCCATACAAACAAAATGGAAGGAAATGTAACTAGGTTACAACAAAACCAACAAAAAATGGAACAAGGGCAACATGAAATTAAGCAAGAGATGATTAAGGCCGAGAAGAGGCAATCCATGTTTGAGGACAAAATTTCATCTATGTTTGAGGCTATTATGTGCAAACCGTCTTCGAGTAGTCTTCCTAGTAACACCATATCGAACCCTAAGGATGAGATGAAAGTGATTACCACACGTAGTGGTAAGACACTTAAGGAACCGACTCCTCAACCAATTGCTCCTACGGAGGAAGCAATTGAGGAAGAACCCGAGGTGGTGGTCGAAATGGAGCATGTCCAAATCCTACAAAGTACCGCTCATGCCACACCTACGGTTGACCCATTACCAACATTGGAACCCGAGATTCCAAAGGTTATGCCTATGACTCAACCCACACCACCTTTTCCCTATCCATCGAGACTTATAAAGGAGAAACGTCAAGAGCGCGACAACTACCAATTTGAGCTTTTTATGAAAATGTTACGTGATTTGCACTTTAATGTGAGTTTTGCCGATGCTTTGGTCATGATTCCTCGATTTCCCGCTTACTTTAAGAGTATGTTGAACAACAAGGAGAAATTGCATCAACTGTCTAGTTGTTCATCGGTTTATCTTAATCGCATACCTCAAAAAGTCGGTGATCCCGGTAAATTCTTGATTCCATGTGCAATCCAAGATATGGAAGATTGCTATGCCTTGGTCGATCTTGGTGCTAGTATTAACTTGATGCCACTTGCAATCTTCAAGTCGCTCAATCTTCCTAATCTTACTCCTTCACTAATGTCTATCGAGTTGGTCGACCATTCCACGATTCCCGCATGTGGATTAGCGGAAGACGTTTTTGTGAAAGTGGGAAAGTTCTATTATCTGGTAGACTTTATCGTTGTCGATATTCCTACGGGTCCTCAAGTTCCTCTCATTTTAGGTCGTTCGTTTTTAGATACGTCTATGGCTTTGATCGATGTGCATGCTAGAAAGATCACCTTACGTTTCAACGACGAGGAACTTGTTATAAACGCAACTCAAATTCACAAATTTCTCATGTTTATTCCGTTGCAACCATAAACCTCGGTGATATGATTGACGTTGTTTGCGAGGAATTTTCACAAGAAGTTTTAGGTTTTGGTGATAATGAAAATAGTGGCAATCCCACTATGTTAGATCCCATTCTTAATAACTCGACACCAACCTTCACTCCATTTGAAGGTGGTGGTTTTACGTTGGAAGAATTAGATGTTCCACGTACTTGTGACGAAGACCTCGACAATGATGAGGACTTCTCGATTATCAAGGATTTTCTTAACGATTTCCCATTTCCTCCACCCGAGGAGGTTATGAGTATCAAGCCTAAATCTTCAATTGAGGAGCCACCTATCCTCGAGTTGAAAGATTTACCTCCTCATCTCGAATATGTCTTTTTTTAGGAGGACGACAAGTTGCCGGTTATTATTTAGAAAGAACTTTCAAGTGATGAAAAAACCGCACTTGTCGATATTCTAAAGGATCACAAAGGGGCAATTGCGTGGAAGTTATCCGACATTAAGGGAATCGATCCCAAATTTTGTACCCACAAAATCTTAATAGAGGAGGATTACAAACCCGCGATCTAATGTCAAAGGAGGGTGAACCCCAAAATTCACGACGTCATCAAAAAGGAAGTCCTAAAATTCCTTGACGCGGGAATGATTTACCCTATTTCCGATAGCCCTTGGGTGAGTCCTATTCATTGTGTCCCTAAAAAGGGAGGAATGACCGTTGTGCCAAACGATGCCAACGAGTTAATTCCAACTAGACTCGTGACCGGATGGAGAGTGTGCATTGACTATCGTAAGTTGAATGAAGCCACTCGAAAAGACCATTTTCCCTTGCCCTTCATGGACCAAATGTTGGAGCGTCTTGCGGGAAACGATTTCTATTGCTTTTTAGATGGTTTTTCGGTTACTTCCAAATCCCCATCGATCCTCATGATCAAGAAAAAACTACGTTTATGTGTCCATATGGAACGTTTGCCTATCGTAGAATGTCATTCGGACTTTTCAATGCACCGGGAACCTTTCAAAGGTGCATGATGGCTATTTTTCACGACATGATCGAGAAGACGATGGAAGTCTTCATGGATGACTTTTCCGTGTTTGGTAGTTCGTTCACTTCGTGTTTATCAAATCTTGAGAGAATGTTGAAGCGTTGTGAGGAAACCAACCTTGTGCTTAATTGGGAAAAATGTAATTTTATGGTTAAAAGTGGAATCGTCTTAGGGCACAAGGTTTCGAAAGCGGGGATTGAGGTAGATCAAGCTAAGGTAGATGTCATCGCCAAATTACCTTATCCCAAAACCGTTAAGGGAGTTAGGAGTTTCCTAGGCCACGCGGGCTTTTATCGTCGATTCATCAAGGATTTTTCAAAGATCTCTCGCCCTATTACACATCTCCTTGAAAAAGATGCACGTTTTGTCGTTGACGAAGATTGTGTACGAGCGTTTGAAATCCTTAAGAGGAAACTTACCGAAGCTCCCATTCTTTTTGCTCCCAATTGGAACCTCCCATTTGAGCTCATGTGTGATGCTAGTGACTATGCTATTGGGGCCGTATTGGGGAAACGTCTTAAAAAACACTTCTTGCCTATTCACTATGCTTGAAAAGACAATGACCGAGGCTCAACTAAAATACACTACAACGGAGAAGTAATTCCTTGCCGTGGTGTATGCATTTGAGAAATTCCGACCTTATCTCGTCTTGACGAAATGCATAGTGTATACGGATCATTCGGCTATCAAGTATCTCATGGCTAAACAAGATGCAAAGCCAAGATTACTTCGTTGGATTCTCCTCCTTCAAGAATTTGATCACAAAATCGTTGACAAAAAGGAGCCGAGAATCTAGCGGCCGGCCATCTTTCTCGTTTGGAAGATCCTCACCAAAGTGTTTACGAGCCTAAGGAAATCACCGAAACATTTCCGCTCGGGACACTTGGTGTAGTGAAATCTAAGCTTGATTCTTCCACCCCATGGTTTGCGGACATCGCAAATTACCATGCGGGAAACTTCATCATCAAGGGTGTGACGACTCAAGAAAAACGAAAATTCTTTCGTGACGTCAAGTTCTATTTTTGGAACGACCCTTACTTGTTTCGAACTTGTGCGGATCAAATTATTCGACGTTGTGTCTTTGGTACCGAAGCTTCTAACATCCTTAGAGCTTGTCACGAGGGACCCACGGGTGGTCACCATGGTGCTAATCTCATGGCTAAGAAGGTTTTTGATGCCGGTTTCTTTTGGCCTACTATTTACCGAGATGCACATGAACTTGTGAAGTCGTGTGACTCATGCCAACGACAAGGAAAAGCCTCACAAAAAGATGAAATGCCACAAAATATCATCCAAGTGTGTGAGATCTTTAACGTTTGGGGAATTGACTTTATGGGGCCGTTCCCATCATCTCGTGGTAATAAGTACATCCTTGTCGCCGTTGACTACCTATCTAAGTGGGTGGAAGCTAAGGCTTTTCCCACCAATGATGCTCGTGTGGTAGTCAAGTTTTTGATAAGCTTGTTTTCTCGGTTTGGAACCCCTCGTGCGATCGTAAGCGATCGTGGAACCAATTTTTGTAACGACCAATTCGAAAGGGTCCTAAGGAAATATGGGGTTACACATCGTCTTTCTACGGCTTATCACCCACAAACGAGTGGGCAAGTCGAGGTTTCAAACCGAGCATTGAAGAGGATCTTGGAGAGATCTATTGGGGAAAACCGACAATCTTGGTCGGATAAGTTAGACGATGCTTTATGGGCCTTTAGGACCGCTCATAAGACGGCCATTGGGTGCACTCCTTATAAGCTTGTGTATGGGAAGAATTGTCATTTGGCAATTGAATTAGAACACAAGGCTTATTGGGCCCTAAAGCATTGTAATGATGATATGGAGACCGCGGGAAAACACCAGAAAATGAAATTAAATGAATTGGATGAATTAAGGGATATTGCTTATGAAAATTCATTCATTTATAAAGAAAAGACTAAAAAGTTGCATGATTCAAAAAATAAAAACCGGGTTTTTAACATTGGGGATCAAGTTTTGCTTTTTAATTCTCATTTGAAAATCTTTTCCGGTAAGTTGAAATCCCGTTAGTCCGGTCCATTCACCATGACTCAAGTTTTTCCATATGGGACCATCGAGCTAGCTCAAAATGATGGCCCCAATTTCAAGGTGAATGGACATAGGTTGAAGCACTACTTTGGCGGGGAGGTTCCATCCTTGAACTACATCGACCAAATCACCTTCCCCAATGATAATTAGTATTGAGGGGATCGAGTCGAGCTCATGACTCGGTAATCAAAAACGAGGTGCCTCGTGGGGGAGTCCCATGCTTATCCTATGTATAGATTATCGTTTTCTAATGTAGCTTACGTGTGGGGATTTGTGCCCTTCCAACCTTTGTTTCGTGGTTGTTAGTGAATTGTGGATTTTAGATGATCATTATCTTCACGATTGGAGCCTCTCGTGTTCGTTTTATGGGAGCACTCGATCGTTTGCTTTGAAGACTTTCTCAATATCCATGATATATCCTTTGATGTTCTAACCTTAGGTTTATATCACACTTCATAAACAGCTTTAAATTTAACGGTTACACCCTTTCCATGCTAGATTAGGCATTCGACTACGTCTCTAGTATGGGGGTGTTTGCACCCCTAGACTCGAAACATTGAGGACAATGTTTAACTTTAGTATGGGGGGTGAATAGATACTTGCCTTGCCAAACCTTCACGCTTTCCAAAGTTTATCTTTTTGTTTATCGTTTTGTTGCAAAATAAGGCTAAAAATGGCCAAATTTTAAAAACTTTCTCATGTTTTATAAGTGTTTGAAGACACGAATGTAGGTTTTCCGATGGCGAGAATAAGAGTAATTTTTTACTCGACCGTGCGCGTTGAGCACTTAGCTTTGATTCCTTAACTTTAAATTAGGCTAAGTCTCTTAAATGAGGACGAGAAATGATAGAGTTAATTATAAGTTACTATGTTAAACGTAGAGTACTCGTATTCTTTCAAAAACTCATGTGTTCTCGTTGTTTGCTTATTCTCCCTTCGCTTGTAAATATTTTTTGCTTAATAAATATTGACTTAGCGGTTTAGTCTCGATTGTTGGTTTCTAGTCTATTCTAGTAGCTTCCATGTAATTAAATTGGGAAGACATAAAGGTATCGCCAGCGTCACGGTTTTGAAGTATTGGCAACCCGAATAATTGAAAGCTTCACCCAATAATAAGATTTCAAGTGCTCACCTAAATCAAGCAAACAATTTGAAGCTCACAAGGCCAAAAAATCTATGCAAAATTGAAAGTGAATCAAGCCTTAATCTTTGAAGCTTTAAAGATCCAAAATTCGCCTTAGCGTGAGGATATACGTCTTTGGCCACAATAAAACCACCGATGAGGCGGATAATAAAAGGCAAGGAAAGACCAAAGTCATAATAAAAGCTTCATGGCGAAGTTGAATAAAAGATGGAGGTAAACCTATGATAATAAGGCCCTTTCGTTAGGGGCGTATAAAAGTATTGGTAATAAGTCTCACGTTCAAAACCGTTATAAAACCGTGTTTATCGATCCTTCTTGTTAACTTAATTTTTTGACATTGTTGTCTATTAGGAGGGGTTATTAATTCGATGGTCTTGGTTACATCATTGGGACTCTATTTTTAGACCTAAATCTCTATTATCGCATAAATCAAACAATGCATCTTCCTGAAACATTTAAGACAAAATAAAATATAAGAGATACAACTTAGGAAAATGGGAGGATAAGTACGTGATTAGGGCATATGAGTAGTGTTAGCATTACTAACTTATAATGACAATGATCTCGTTGCACGCTTAGCATGGAATTGGGGTGAAAATCGAGGACGATGAAATTATTTCTAACGAAGCATTCACGTGTTCTTGTTCTATGAACCTAAACGTCCCATTTTGCGATGAAAATCATACATTATGTCTAAAACGCAAGTAGAAGCAATAGTAGTAGTGTAGCGAGTTTATCATTCAGTAAAAGTGAATAAAAATGAATTTTGGAGGTGCTACGATACTTTATTTTAGCATTGCGTGAGGGCACGACAATGGTTTAGTATGGGGGAGTGATGAGACTGCTTTTATACATAGTCTCATCGTCCAAAAAGGGCTTTAAATGCATTAAATATCATGAAATTGGCCAAATATATACTTGTGTTTGTTGCTTGTGTATTTTAGATATGGATATTGAGAAAATGACAAAAGATCACAAGAATCATACAAAAACGAACACGGGAAATGAAGCCGCACAATGAACCAAGCCCTAATGAAGATTTTCCAAGAGAAACCCTTGAAGATTTGAAGATTATGCAAGAAGGGTCCTCCAATATTGAATAATTGACACTTTAAACCCTTTTATCTTCATAATTACAAGATTGGTCCCTAAATTTTGTCAATATTACAAAAAGGACCCTCCACTTTGAAGAATTGGCAAATTTAGTCCCTCAACAAAACTAAATTGTCAATATTAGTCCTCCTCAAAGTCAAACATACCATGAAGGACTTCAAGTTACAAGAAATTACAAGTTTGGTCCTTTAAAAATGTCAAATTACCAAAAGGATCCTTGACTTTGAAGAATGGCAAAAATGGTCCCTCATTAATCATGAATTGGCAAATTTAGTCCTCTAAAAAGTCAAAGAAACAAGTCAAGACCATTAACTATAAAAAAATGCCAAAACAGCCCTTCAAGAATCAAGAAATGGCAAGAAATACCCCTGAAAATACTTTTGAAAAGTATTTGGGGCAAAAGTGTGAAGTTGGAAACTTCCATAACAAAGGAAATCCGGATTTGGCCTATTTATTTGCAAGTGAAGGGAATTATAAAGATGGAGGGTTATTTCTGGCAGACAGTAAAGATACCTAGACCTATGGACTTGTGACACGTGCCCCACTATCAAAAACCAACCAATGGGAGCTCACCCTGGCGCCACCTCACTTCCCACTCATGACCAACTTAAACTAATTCTGATTAGTTAATTAAAGTGGCGCCTAACACCTATTTAAAAACCAAAACAAATTAAACACCATGTTCTTGGTGTTCTTAACAAAATTGGGTTTTCTTAATCCTCTTATAATTAAGCCCCCAAAACCTCCAGACTAATGATTAAGCTTGTCTTAATCATAACCCAACATTAAAACTGGACACCTCATCACTCAAAAGACCCACATGAGATTCCCATGCACCAAGGATGAACAAAACGCCAAAACATTGACAGCAATCCAACCATCCACATTCCAGCTTACATTTTAAGCTTGTTATAAGCCATTGGATGCAATTGCACCTTGCCAGCTACAACAAAACGCTAAGAACAAGTCACATGATTTTCAAGTTATTCAAACTTCACAAGGGCATTTTTGGGCTTCTACATCATTAGGGTTACGTTTTTATTCAACATTTAGGTTTCTTGTAGCCTATATAAGGCATTAGCATCACTACATTTGTTTTTTGCTCTTGAATTTTCCTAAGTTCACATTTCTATAAATCTCATATTCATTTTAATGAAGTGTGTTTGAAATTGGTGAAGAAAAGTCAAGTGCCATTGTTATTTCCTGCTTATTATTGTTCATTGTTTACTAATCTTGAATCCTAAAACTTGTTTTCAAAGGAGTATGCAAAAGTTTGCATATTTTCCTATAATCTTGATATTTTGCTAAGTCTTGTTCAAACCTTGGAATTTTCGGGCTATAAGCTGATCATAGCATCCTGATATTGTGATATCAAGGTGTTGTGAAGCTTATAACTTGGGGATAATCAAGTGTGGGGAACAAAGGTTGCATTAATCAAGTTTTTCACTTTTCTGATTTTGATAATTTGTGCTTCTAACTTTGTTCCATCTTAGCAGCTTGATATTGGAAGCTTGTGCTTGTTCTTGCTAGCACATAAGCTCAAACATGCGTGGGTGTGGATGTACATCCATGAGGTTTGAACCCTTAATCCCAAAATCTGATAAAAATTTGGATATTTGTGATATCTGAGTTCTGCTTGTGTATGTGTTGTTCTTGGGCTCCAAATCTTGTGGAATTTGTTCATGTTTGATGTTTTGATGTTTATGAATGCATGTGCTAACCTAAATCATACTTTTGATTTGAAAATTTTGATTTGAAAATATAAAAGGGTGTTTGGGTTAACCTGTTTTGAATCATAGTTTGTTATTGTGTTATTGGAAGAGCTTTGTTTGAGTCGGTATCTGTTATTGACTTGGTTGAGAACTAAAGCCTGCAAGTTATTGGCTTTAAAACCTTGAATCAAAGATTGTGCTATAACTTATTGATTTTGACTGTTTTTTACCTAAAATTTTGGGAATACCTAGAGTATATGCATGCTTAGGGCTAAAAGCTGTTAAATCAAGGTTTTCATAACCTATCTAAGAGATTTGAGTGTTTGAATTTGGCTTGTTGGTCAAGTATATCAGCAAAGTGTTCATAACTGCTTGTTAGTGTTCATCAGTAACCTTATTGTGCTTGAATCTTGATCTAGATCTTGAACCATTGCATGAAACTTGTTTAAACTTGTTCATTTGAACTTATTCTAGCTTGTGTGTGCTTTTGGTGCAATTTGGTTGGCTGAATTTTGCTTAAATAGCTTATAAGTTCAAAACTGCTTATTGTTCATGTTTGGGCTAGATCTGGTGATGTTTTGAATTAACTATGCTAATTGGCTGATTTTGATTGTGTTTTTGTGATTGCTATTGACTCCTTATGATTAACTGATCATTTGGGTGCCTTTGGGTAACTTGAATCCACAAAAAAGTCATATAAGACAAAAAGTCAATTAAGTCAAGCAGTGGGAAAAGTTCCCACTGCTCAACACCCAAAACTAGCCCCTGCTAGTGTAATTTTTCATTCAGTTTATTAATAAGCCATATTGGCTTATCCAGACTTGCAACAACTTACTTTTTGTGATCAATCTTCCTCATTTGACCCATTTGTTTGAACTGGAGCTTATCAGACCTTGGCTTTGACTTTTTACTAGAAAACTCATTAAGTTAACTTTTAATTAAGTGCTTATCTGCTTATTCCAGCTTATTGAGTGGGATTATTTGAAAACTTTTTGTTGATTAAGCTTAGTTAAGTCATTTAAAATCTTTTGAAATTTGAATCAGCTCTTGGGGTGGCCTAGAACTCGAAAACGACTATTTTGTCCTTTTGTGAAGATAGCTTATTGCTTATTCAGGCTTATTCCTTGTGCTTTTTCCAATTTTCTTTTTACAGATCTCTTAAGTAACTCAAAAGAAGCTTGTGTGTCTAATTTTAGCTTATGGCATCAGCTTATAGCTTAATGGACCAAAAAGCTCATTAAGAATAAGCTGCTTTGAAATAAGCTAGCTTAAACACATTTTCAGCTTTTGGGCCTTCAAAGTTTTGTTCTTAAAATCAAATTTTGAGTCAGATAGGAGCTTTTGGGCTTATTTGGACAACATTTTTCTTATTGGGCCTTAATAAGCCCATTAAGCTAATTGTTTGGACTTTTGGCCCATTTCTAGGCCCATTAGGGGTATTTTGTAATTTCAACTTCATTTCTGTGTTCATTAGGTTAAAATAAGCTAGATTGCAACTTTTTACAATTTTTTATAAATTTTGGATTTTTAATATTATTTTATTATTATTTTATTATTAAAAATTCAAATTTAGATTATTCAAGTTTTTATATTTTTCTTAGGTTAAATACATTAAGTTAGGAATTTTACAATTTTTAGAATATTTTTATTGTCATTAGATTAATTTTTATAATTATTTTAAGTTTTAATAGTTTTTAATTGTTTTTAAATAGTTTTTATTAATTTTAAAATTTTCAAAGATAGTTTTAAATTAAGTTAGGTCATTTTAGAGATTTACAATTGAAAAAATCTCATTTTGGGCTTTTTTTATTTAAATTGATTTTTTGGGCTTTAATTAGCATTAAAAAATTATTATTTAATTAAATAAAAGGTTTGAGTGATTTTTGATTTTTTGTAAACTCTAATTACATTATTTAGGCTTTATTGCAATTTTCTAGGAATTTTTAGGGTAAATTTCTAATTTTGTCACTTTTTACGGTTTTACGTGTACGACTTTTTCGTCTTAGTGTAATTCGTCATCGTAACCGTCATTCTCTTCTTATCTCATTTCTATTTTCTTCTCTCATAATCATAATCACATCATTAATCATCTCTCTACACAACACACTAGCCTCCTTGAGAACGATCCCCACTTTGGGTCAAAACTTGTGGTTTTCCTAAATCACTTGTGTACTTACCCTAATTACGCTCTTTTTCTTAAAAGACGTTTTACTACCACTATCAGGAGCATTCGTTGAGCAAATGTCCAACATGGAATGTGTGAAAGGAGGGTCAGTTGTGCTGACTGGAATTTTCCACCGATTGGTATCAAAGATTTGAAAAACTAATTTAACTCCTTGGTTCTTTGAATACTCTTCACCAAATTGATCAACAAAAATGAGTGATAAAAATCTAGTGTAGACCATATTCTTTTCCCTAGTTTTCTTCTCCATTTTTCCATGGAGATCTTCAAAGATTAATTTTCCAAAATTGGCCTTTATGCCCTTTGCAAGACAATGCAAAATCAGGGCATCCTTTTGGTTGATTTGATCAAACCCACCAGTTTTCCCACCCAGACACTCAATTAAGATGGACATCAAAAGTTTCCACTTAGGTGGCAAACAACTTCTCTTCAATCCCCCTTTATCACCAATCTCTTCAGTGTATCCAATTTCTTTTTCTTTGACCCTTGTGCTGTGAACTAAAATTCTTTTAACACATTTTCAAACATAACCCCTGGATCCTTGAACAAGGCATCATGAATAACACATTTGGATAAAAAGTTTAGTACTTGCTTTCTAGGTTCAGATGTTAGGGTTTATGGTTTGATCAAGGTAAGGTTGTTGGGTTTAAAGAATATGTCCTCAATGGGATAGTTAACATGAATGGAAGGATTAAGGGTGATCTCAACCTCTTGTGGTTGTGGAGAAGATTCAGCAGCTATTGATGGTTGTTGTGTGTGTTTTCTTTTGAAAGATAGAGAGTTGTTTGTGTTTTTTTTGAAAGCTTTTGCAAATGATATGAATCTTCAATCTTTAAAAGATATATGTAAACACTTTTTAAACTGATTTGTCAAAGTTTGTAAAACATTTGAAAAGAATATGAAACTTTTAGGGTTTCTTTTGAACAAATGGCACAAACTCTCTCATTAATGTTCTGAAAAGGTGACGATTCGTTGTTGCATTGAACAGTGAAACGCCTCATTGTGTCAGAAAGTTGTTGACTGTGATATGGACTCTTGATATTTCCTAGATAAACAATTGACATCTTTTGAAAGAATGTTTTGTATATATTCTCAAGAAATTTAATGCCATTAACTCTTTTGAATCACATGATTGATAGGTTTTAAATGATGTTGCTCAGATATACTGAAGCTGATTGCAATACATGTGAGCTTCAGTGCGTCAGAGGAGGCGACAAAACCCCATATACATGTTCACATAAGTGAACAAGACATATGACATTACACGCTCCTCTACTAAGGCCTAGCTACTCAGTTGTATTAAAAATTTGTTCAGCATTGTTGAAGGAACCTTTTGATGACTGGTGATTATTTGTTCAACTTCAGTGAATCAGATAAGGCGACGAAACATCATATACACAATCACATAAAGTGGAATAGACACATGACATTGCACACTCCTTTACTCAGACAATGCTACTTAACATTAATCAAAATCTTTTATGAAATGCTGAACCTTCAAGCTTCTTTAGTGAATGCTGAAGGTCCAGGTTTTGTATCATCAATGTTCAGCATACCAAGCTCCATTATCAATCTTTTGAAAGTTGGTTCATCCAATGGTTTGGTGAAGATATCAGCCATTTGGTATTGAGTGGCGATGAAATGCAATTCAATGTCCCCTTTCACAATGTGATCTTTGATAAAATGATATCTGATATCAATGTGTTTTGTTCTTGAGTAGAGGACTGGATTGTTGGATATTGTAATAGCACTAGTGTTATCAAAAAAGATTGGTACCTTTTCATATTCTATGTCATAATCAACCAGTTGGCTTTTCATCCAAAGAACATTGGCACAACATCCAGCAGCTGCCACATATTCAGCTTCTGCTGAAGACATGGCAACTGTTTGTTGCTTTTTAACACTCCAACACACAAGTTTGCCACCCAGCAATTGGCAGGCACCAGAAGTGCTTTTTCTCTCCAAATTGCATCCAGCATAGTCAGAATTTGAATACCCCTTTAGGTCAAAACCTGAGGATTTGGGGTACCAAAGACCTAGACTTGGTGTACCTTTTAGGTATCTGAAGATTCTCTTTACAGCAGTAAGGTGTGATTCCTTTGGATCTGCTTGGTATCTTGCACAAAAGCATGTAGAGAATTGAATGTCAGGCCTGCTTGCAGTTAAGTGCATGAGTGACCCAATCATACCTCTATACTGAGTCTTATTGACTGATTGTCCATTGAGATCAGGTCCTAAGTTGTTATGGGGGTTGATGAGACTGCTTTTATACATAGTCTCATCGTCAAAAAAAGGGCTTTAAATGCATAAAATATCATGAAATTAGCCAAATATATGCTTGTGTTTGTTGCTTGTGTATTTTAGGTACGGATATTGAGAAAATGACAAAAGATCACAAGAATCATGCAAAAACGAACACGGGAAACGAAGCCGCACAATGAACCAAGCCCTAATGAAGATTTTCCAAGACAAACCCTTGAAGATTTGAAGATTATGCAAGAAGGGTCCTCCAAAATTGGAGAACTGACACTTTAAACCCTTGTATTTTCATAATTACAAGATTGGTCCCTAAAGTTTGTCAAAATTACAAAAAGGGCCCTCCACTTTGAAGAATTAGAAAATTTAGTCCCTCAACAAAACTAAATTGTCAATATTAGTCCTCCTCAAAGTCAAACATACCATGAAGGACTTCAAGTTACAAGAAATTACAAATTTGGTCCTTTAAAAATGTCAAAATTACCAAAAGGACCCTTGACTTTGAAGAAATGGCAAAAATGGTCCCTCATAAATCATGATTTGTCAAAATCAGTCCTCCAAGAAGTCAACAAGACAAGTCAAGACCATTATCAATGAAGAAAATGCCAAATCAGCCCTTCAAGAATCAAGAATTGGCAAGAAATACCCCTGAAAATACTTTTGAAAAATATTTGTGGCCAAAGTGTGAAAATGAAAACTTTAAATACAAAGGGATTCGTCTTTTGGCTGATTAAATTGCAAATGAAAGAAGTTTGAAAGATGGAGGGTTAAATGTGGCAGACAAGGAAAGAAACATAGATTCCCTTACATGTGTCCCACTCACCCCTTACAACCAATCATAACTCACCTTCCCTCCACCTCACCAATCCACTTCACCCGTTTATATTAATTAATCCCTTGGCGCCTTAACATAAACTTAAATCTTAATCACTCATAAACCAGATTAAACTCACCTATTATTCATCCAAGAACACAATTAGGTTTTTGTTAATGGCTTGAAATTAAACCATAATCTTCTCTAGAATAGTGATTAATGGTCCCTTAATCACATCCCAACCTTAAAATCACTTGCCACATCACCACATTTGTCTCCTTGTGACTCCCCTGCTACACTTTTGAGGAAGAAGACAAAGGAGCCAAGAGGATCCAACGCCTCACATTTCAGCTTACTTTCTAAGCTTATTTGATGCCCTTGGATACGTTTTCACCACTGCCAACTCACATAACCTGCCAAAACAAAGTCACATGTTCAAGCTAGTTCAAGCTACTCAAGGGCATAACTGTAACTTCAATAGTTAGGGTTTCACGTTTTTTATTGCTTCCTAGTTCACTTGTAAGCCTATTTAAAGGCCTTAGGATACTACATTTGTTTTTTGCTCTTGAATTTTCCTTTGTTCAAAGTTCTGTAAATCCAGTTTCATATTGAATGAATTGTGTTTGAATCTTTGAAGAAAAGTCAAGTGCCAATCATTTTTACTGCTTGTTTATGTTTAATGTTAACTAATCTTGAATCCTAAAACGTGTTTTTAAACCTTGTGCAAGAAATTGCACAAAGGATCAAAATTTGATATTTTGTTAAGTTCTTGGTACACCTTGGAATTTTTGGGCTATAAGCTGATCATAGCACACTGATATTGTGATATCAAGGTGTTGTGAGGCTTATAACTTGGGGATAATCAAGTGTGGGGTACAAGAGTTGCATTAATAAAGTTTATTTTCCAAAAGGTCACTTTCTGTTTATGAATTGTTGCTTCTAACCTTGTTGAATCTTAGCATGGTTGTTTGTGGAAGCTTGTGCTTGTTCTTGCTAGCACATAAGCTCAAAATTCGTGGGTGTGGATGTACATCCATGAGGTTTGCACCTTTCTACTCAAAATCTGCTTAAAATCTTGATTTTTGGTGATTTTGTGTGCTACTTGTGTTCTTGCTGAATTTATGGTCTAATCTTGCTTAATACTGCATATTATACTTGTTAATGTGTTTGATTGGGCTTGGGTAGTCTTGGAATACACTTATACTTGTCTAAGATTGTTTTGAAAAAGATAAGTGGTGATTGGGATTATCTGTTTAGAATCATAAGTTGCTATTGTGTTGTTGAAAGGTGTTGTTTATGCTTGTTATCTGTTATTTACTTGGTTGAGAACTAAAATCTGCAAGTTATTGGCTTTAAAACCTTGAATCAAAGATTGTGCTATAGCTTATTGATTTTGACTGTTTTTGACCTAAAATTTTGGTAATACTTAGAGTATATGCATGTTTAGGGATAAAAGCTGTTAAATCAAAGTTTTCATATCATATCTAAGAGATTTGAGTGTTAGAATTTGGCTTGTTGGTCAAGTACATCAGCAAAAGTAAAAATCTGCTTGTTAGTGTTCATTAGTAACCTTATTGTGCTTGAATCTTGATCTAGACTTGGAATCATTGCATGAAACCTGTTTAAACTTGTTCATTTAAGTTTATTATAGCTTGTGTATGCATTTGGTGAAGTTTGGTTGGCTGAATTGTGCTATAAGTGCTTATTGAACCAAAACTGCTTATTGTTCATGTCTGGGCTAGATCTGGTGATGTTTTGAATTAACTGTGCTAATTGGCTTATTGTGATTGTGTTTTTGTGATTGCTATTGACTCCTTATGATTAACTGATCATTTGGGTGCCTTTATGAAACTTGAATCCACAAAAAAGTCATATAAGACAAAAAGTCAATTAAGTCAAGCAGTGGGAAAAGTTCCCACTACTCAACACCCAAAACTAGCCCCTGCTAGTGTTAGTTTTCAGTTAGCTTATTCATAAGCCATATTGGCTTATCCAGACCTGCAACAACTTATTTTTTGTGATCAATCTTCCTCATTTGACCCATTTGTTTGAACTGGAGCTTATCAGACCTTGGCTTTGACTTTTTGCTAGAAAACTCATAAAGTTGACTTTTAATTAAGTGCTTATTTGCTTATTCCAGCTTATTGAGTGGGCTTATTTGAAAACGTTTTGTTGATTAAGCTTAGTTAAGTCATTTAAAAGCTTTTGAAACTTGAATCAGCTCTTGGGGTGGCCTAGAACTCGAAAACGACTATTTTGTCGTTTTGTGAAGATAGCTTATTGTTTTTTCAGGCTTATTCCTTGTGCTTATATCAAATTTATTTTTACAGAACTCTTAAGTAACTCAAAAGAATCTTGTGTGTCTAATTTGAGCTTATGGAATCAGCTTATAGCTTAATGGGCCAAAAGCCCATTAAGAATAAGCTGCTTTGAAATAAGCTAGCTTATACTCATTTTCAGCTTTTGGGCCTTCAGAGTTTTGTTCTTAAAATCAAATTTGAGTCAGATAGGAGCTTTTGGGCTTATTTGGACAACATTTTTTATTGGGCCTTAATAAGCCCATTAAGCTAACTGTTTGGACTTTTGGCCCATTCTAGGCCCATTAGGGGTATTTAGGTAATTTCAACTTCCTTTTTGAGTTTATTAGGTTAAAATAAGCTAGTTTTCAACTTTTTAGATTTTTTATAAATTTCGGATTTTTAATGTTATTTTATTATTATTTTATTATTAAAAATTAAAATTTAGATTTTTCAAGTTTTTACTTTTTCTTAGGTTAAATACATTAAGTTAGGAATTTTACAATTTTTAGAATATTTTTATTGTCTTTAGATTAATTTTTATAATTATTTTAAGTTTGAATAGTTTTTAATTGTTTTTAAATAGTTCTTTTTAATTTTAAAATTTTCAAAAATAGTTTTAAATTAATTTAGGTCCTTTTAGAGGTTTACAATTGAAAAAATCTCATTTTGGGCTTTTTGTTAATTAAATTGATTTTTTTGGGCTTTAATTAGCATTAAAAAATTATTATTTAATTAAATAAAAGGTTTGGGTGATTTTTGATTTTTTGTAAACTCTAATTACAATATTTAGGATTTATTGCAATTTTCTAGGAATTTTTAGGGTAAATTTTTAATTTTGTCACTTTTTACGGTTTTACGTGTACCACATTTCGTCTTAGTTTTAATCCGTCATCGTAACCGTCATTCTCTTCTTTTCTCATTTCTATTTTCATTTCTCATAATCATAATCACATCATTAATCATTTCTTAACACACACACCAAGCCTCCTTGAGAATGATCCCCACTTTGGGTCATAACTTGTGGTTTTCCTAAATCACTTGTTAATACTTACCGTAATTACGCTCTTTTTCCTAAAAGGCGTATTTTTACAACTATCATTTTGGCGCCGCTGCCGGGGAGGCGTGTTGTGTTTTGATTTGGCAATTGTTGTTTTTATATATAGCCATAATATCTATTTGTATTAGTAGCACTCTACTAATACGTATTATCGGTTTTTTGTTTTTTGTGTGAATATTATTAATATATTGTATACGTAGAACAATAAATTCACAAGTACTCCAAAAGTGTGAGAACACAAACTTGATTGGGAGGTCATTACTCAATCATTGTATTCGAATCTCAAACAAGAAAAAAAAGGCAAAAATAGATAAATACTTTCGTGAAGCTCGATTTTGAAAAATACAAACTATAAGGTGGGTATAAGGCAGGTATTATAAAATATACCCTAAGGAAAAAGGCTCTTAAGTGCTTCGCGCCGCCTCGTTTCCCCGCTTGCTTGTGAGTATTTTGAGATTGAAAGCTAATCGAGGGTTTTGCCGCCCAAAGTATTATTAAGTATCATATATACTTTCTTGGTTTCATTTGATTAAACCCTCTTGAACGTTTTGGTATTCCACCAACGTTCTAAAGTCATCGAAGTCGTTCACTTCACGTGATCGTTTTCATTCCTTGAGGCTTCTTTAATCAAGAGATTTGATTAAGGAGGAGATTTGTAGATTTTGGTCTTACTTAATACAATCACAAAAATCCAAAAAAGTAAAAACAATCAAAAACCACAAAAAAATTGGAAAAATACAAAACACCAAAAAGAATCTTCTTTGCTCATCCCCTCGTTGTACGTGACGTTTATGCAAACCCGCAACCAAGCAAGACGTGCACGTAAACGAAGAAACCGAAAGGAGTCAACACCTACTCCTAATCTTTCTAGTGAGGAGTCTCCTATTGACGAACCTATTGTAAGAGAGGAACCAACCATGGCGAATCGAACTATGATGGAGTTACTTCAAGCACCCACCGAAGGTTATGGAGAGGCTATTGTGATTCCCGCTATCCTTGTGGAGAATTTTGAAGTGAAAACGGGTTTGTTGTCGATGATCCAAAACAACAAATTCCGTGGTGATGAAAAGGACAACCCGCACAACCATATCCGCCAATTCAATCGTGTTACCGCCACTTGCAAATTTAAGGATGTTGCTAATGACTCGATTAAGATGATGCTTTTTCCATATTCCTTAGCGGGGCCTGCTAAAATTTGGTTAGAGAAAGAGCCACCCAATTCTATATTGACGTGGAAGGATCTCGTTTCAAAATTTGTGAACCAATTTTTTCCGCCCTCTAAGACTACGCATTTGAAAAAAGAAATTTCAAAATTTTCACAAGAATTTAATGAGAGTTTTTCAACGGCTTGGAGTAGGTTTAAGGAAATGTTACATGAGTGTCCTCATCACGGTTTTTCCGACTTGCATCAAATTGACACGTTTTACAATGGACTTAATGATCATGAAAGGGATTATCTAAATGCCGTCGCGGGTGGTAATTTTTTGTGTAAAACGGTTGAGGAAGCGTTGTTGATAATTGAGAATAGATCTAAGGTGTATAGTCCTCGTAACACATCGAGTGTTCGTAAGGCTTCGTATTCGGCTTCACCTTCTTTGTCTAATACCATCGATGCTTGCCAAATTGAGGCGAACTTGGAAAACAAAATCTTTGATAAGCTTAAAGGACTTTTAATTGAATTCAAAGTTGGAGATCAAAGTGCTCCCGCTACGGATAAAGCGGTTGAGGTTTCATGTATGTATTGTGGTGGAGGTCATGATTTCTCCGAGTGCATTACCAACGGTGGTAACACTTCGAGTGCCTACGCGGCCACGAGAACTTACAACCAAAACAGACAAGTTACCCGCTCTAATCAATTGACTCCACCGGGTTTTGCCCCTAATCAAAACGCTAACAACAACTATCGAAACAATCAAGTTGGTTCTAAAATCAATTACAAAGGAAACTATGGGAATCAAGGGGCTAATAATCAAGTTTCAAACAAAAATCAAAGTAATGATTTTCAAAACAACAACAAGAGTTAGCAAACTTTGAAAGATCTTCCAAATGAATTTGTTGAATACGCTAATGGAAACGATGCTAGGTTTGACAACATTCAAAGAGAAATCATTAGCCTAAGATCCGAGTTTAAGAACGACTTGAAGAAGGAGTTGAAAAAAGAGTTAGCAAATGAGCTTAAAATCCATACAAACAAAATGGAAGGAAATGTAACTAGGTTACAACAAAACCAACAAAAAATGGAACAAGGGCAACATGAAATTAAGAAAGAGATGATTAAGGCCGAGAAGTGGCAATCCATGTTTGAGGACAAAATTTCATCTATATTTGAGGCTATTATGTGTAAACCGTCTTCGAGTAGTCTTCCTAGCAACACCATATCGAACCCTAAGGGTGAGACGAAAGTGATTACCACACGTAGTGGTAAGACACTTAAGGAACTGATTCCTCAACCAATTTCTCATACGGATGATGCAATTGAGGAAGAACCTGAGGTGGTGGTCGAAAAGGAGCATGTCCCAATCCCACGAAGTACCGCTCATGCCACACCTACGGTTGACCCATTACCACATTTGGAACCCGAGATTCCAAAGGCTATACCTATGCCTCAACCCACACCACATTTGCCCTATCCATCGAGACTTAGAAAGGAGAAACGTTAAGAGCACGATAACTACCAATTTGAGCTTTTTATGAAAATGTTTCGTGACGTTCATTTTAATGTGAGTTTTGCCGATGCTTTAGTCATGATGCCTCGATTTGCCGCTAACTTTAAGAGTATGTTGAACAACAAGGAGAAATTGCAACAATTGTCTAGTTGTTCGTCGTTTATCTTAATCGCATACCTCAAAAATTCGGTGATCCCGGTAAATTCTTGATTCCATGTGCAATCCAAGATATGGAAGAATGCTATGCCTTGGCCGATCTTGGTGCTAGCATTAACTTGATGCCACTTGCTATCTTCAAGTCGCTCAATCTTCCTAATCTTACTCCTTCACTAATGTCTATTGAGTTGGCCGACCATTCCACAATTCCCGCATGTGGATTGGCGGAAGACGTTTTTGTGAAAGTGGGAAAGTTCTATTATCCGGTATACTTTATCGTTGTCGATATTCCCACGGATCCTCAAGTTCCTCTCATTTTAGGTCGTTCGTTTTTAGATACGTCTATAGCTTTAATCGATGTTCATGATAGAAAGATAACCTTACGTTTCAACGACGAGGAACTTGTTATAAACGCAACTCAAAATTCTCAAATTTCTCATGTTTATTCTGTTGCAACCATAAACCTCGTTGACATGATTGACGTTGTTTGCGAGGAATTTTCACAAGAAGTTTTAGGTTTTGGTGATGATGAAAATAGTGGCAATCCCACTATGTTAGATCCCATCCTTGATAACTCGACACCATCCTTCACTCCATTTGAAGGTGGTGGTTGTACGTTGGAAGAATTCGATGTTCCACGTACTTGTGATGAAGACCTCGACAATGATGAGGACTTCTCGATTATCAAGGATTTTCTTAACGATTTCCCATTTCCTCCATCCGAGGAGGTTATGAGTATCGAGCCCAAATCTTCAATTGAGGAACCACTTATCCTCGAGTTGAAAGATTTACCTCCTCATCTCGAATATGTCTTTTTGGAGGAGGACGACAAGTTGCCGGTTATTATTTCGAAAGAACTTTCAAATGATGAAAAAACCGCACTTGTCGATGTTCTAAAGGATCATAAAGGGGCAATTGCGTAGAAGTTATCCGACATTAAGGGGATCGATCCCAAATTTTGTACCCACAAAATCTTAGTGGAGGAGGATTACAAGCCCGCAATCCAATGTCAAAGGAGGGTAAACCCCAAAATTCACGACGTCATCAGAAAGGAAGTCCTAAAACTCCTTGACGCGGGAATGATTTACCCTATTTCCGATAGCCCTTGGGTGAGTCCTATTCATTGTGTCCCTAAGAAGGGAGGAATGACCATTGTGCCAAACGATGCCAACGAGTTAATTCCAACTAGACTCATGACCGGATGGAGAGTGTGCATTGACTATCGTAAGTTGAATGAAGCCACTCGAAAAGACCATTTTCCCTTGCCCTTCATGGACCAAATGTTGGAGCGTCTTGCGGGAAACGATTTCTATTGCTTTTTAGATGGTTTTTCCGGTTACTTCCAAATCCCCATCGATCCTCGTGATCAAGAAAAACTATGTTTACGTGTCCATATGGAACGTTTGCCTATCGTAGAATGCCATTCGGACTTTGTAATGCACCAAGAACCTTTCAAAGGTGCATGATGTCTATTTTACATGATATGATCGAGAAGACGATGGAAGTCTTCATGGATGACTTTTCCGTGTTTTGTAGTTCGTTCACTTCGTGTTTGTCGAATCTTGAGAGAATGTTGAAGCGTTGTGAGGAAACCAACCTTGTGCTTAATTGGGAAAAATGTCATTTTATGGTTAAAAGTGGAATCGTCTTAGGGCACAAGGTTTCGAAAGCGGGGATTGAGGTAGATCAAGCTAAGGTAGACGTCATCGCCAAATTACCTCATCCCAAAACCGTTAAGGGAGTTAGGAGTTTCCTAGGCCACGCAGGCTTTTATCGTCGATTCATCAAGGATTTTTTCAAAGATCTCTTGACCTATTACACATCTCCTTGAAAAAGATGCACGTTTTGTCTTTGACGAAGATTGTGTACGAGCCTTTGAAATCCTTAAGAGGGAACTTACCGAATCTCCCATTCTTGTTGCTCCCAATTGGAACCTCCCCTTTGAGCTTATGTGTGATGCCAGTGACTACGCTATTGGGGCCGTATTGGGGCAACATCATGAAAAACACTTCTTGCCTATCCACTATGCTAGCAAGACGATGACCGAGGCTCAACTTAAATACACTACAACGGAGAAGGACTTCCTTGTCGTGGTGTATGCATTTGAGAAATTTCGACCTTATCTCGTCTTGACTAAATGCATAGTGTATATGGATCATTCGGCTATCAAGTATCTCATGGCTAAACAAGATGCTAAGCCAAGATTACTTCGTTGGATTCTCCTCCTTCAAGAATTTTATCACAAAATTTTTGACAAAAAAGGATCCGAGAATCTAGCAGCCGATCATCTTTCTCATTTGGAAGATCCTCACCAAAGTGTTTACGAGCCCAAGGAAATCACCGAAACATTTCCGCTCGAGACACTTAGTGTAGTGAATTCTAAGCTTGACTCTTCCACCCCATGGTTTGCGGACATCGCAAATTACCATGCGGGCAACTTCATCATCAAGGGTATGACGACTCAAGAAAAACGAAAATTCTTTCGTGACGTCAAGTTCTATTTTTGGAACGACCCTTACTTGTTTCGAACTTGTGCGGATCAAATTATTCGGTGTTGTGTCTTTGGTACCAAAGCTTCTAACATGCTTAGAGCTTGTCACGAGCGACCCACGGGTGGTCACCATGGTGCTAATCTCACGGATAAGAAGGTCTTTGATGCCGGTTTCTTTTGGCCTACTATTTACCGAGATGCACATGAGCTTGTGAAGACGTGTGACTCGTGCCAACGACAAGGAAAATCCTTACAAAAAGATGAAATGCCACAAAATATCATCCAAGTGTGTGAGATCTTTGGCGTTTGGGGCATTGACTTTATGGGGTCGTTCCCATCATCTCATGGTAATAAGTACATCCTTGTCGCCGTTGACTACCTATCTAAGTGGGTGGAAGCTAAGGCTTTGCCCACCAATGATGCTCGTGTGGTGGTCAAGTTTTTGAAAAGTTTTTTTCTCGGTTTGGAACCCCTCGTGCGATCATAAGCGATCGTGGAACCCATTTTTGTAACGACCAATTCAAAAGGATCCTAAGGAAATATGGGGTTACACATCGGCTTCTACGGCTTATCACCCACAAACGAGTGGGCAAGTCGAGGTTTCAAACCGAGCGTTAAAGAGGATCTTGGAGAGATCTATTGGGGAAAACCGACAATCTTGGTCGGATAAGTTGGAGGATGCTTTATGGGCCTTTAGGACCGCTCATAAGACGCCCATTGGGTGCACTCCTTATAAGCTTGTGTATGGGAAAAATTGTCACTTGCCAATTGAATTGGAACACAAGGCTTATTGGGCCCTAAAGCATTGTAATGATGATATAGAGACCGCGGGAAAACACCGGAAAATGCAATTAAATGAATTGGATGAACTAAGGGATATTGCTTATGAAAATTCATTGATTTATAAAGAAAAGACTAAAAAGTTGCATGATTCAAAAATTAAAAACCGGGTTTTTAACATTGGGGATAAAGTTTTGCTTTTTAACTCTCGTTTGAAAATCTTTTTCGGTAAATTGAAATCCCGTTGGTCCGGTCCATTCACCGTGACTCAAGTTTTTCCATATGGGACCATCGAGCTAGCTCAAAATGATGGCCCCAATTTCAAGGTGAATGGACATATGTTGAAGCACTACTTTGGCGGGGAAGTTCCATCATTGAACTACCTCGACCAAATCACCTTCCCCAATGATAATTAGTATTAGGGGGATCGAGTCGAGCTCATGACTCGGTAATCAAAAATGAGGTGTCTCATGGGGGAGTCCCATGCTTATCCTATGTACATATTATCGCTTTCTAATGTAGTAACGTGTGGGGATTTGTGCCCTTCCAACCTTTGTTCCGTGGTTGTTTGTGAATTGTGGATTTTAGATGATCATTTTCTTTACGATTGGAGCCTCTCGTGTTCGTTTTATGGGAGCACTTGATCGTTTGCTTTGAAGACTTTCTCAATATCCATGATATATCCTTTGATGTTCTAACCTTAGGTTTATAGCACACTTCATAAACGGCTTTAAATTTAATGGTTACACCCTTTCCATGCTAGATTAAGCATTCGACTACGTCTCTAGTATGGGGGTTTTACACCCCTAGACTCGAAACATTGAGGACAGTGTTTAGTTTTAGTATGGGGGGTGAATAGATACTTGCCTTGCCAAACCTTCACGCTTTCCAAAGTTTATCTTTTTTTATCGTTTTGTTGCAAAATAAGGCTAAAAATGGCCAAATTTTAAATTTTTTCTCATGTTTCATAAGTGTTTAAAGACACGAATGTAGGTTTTCCGATGGCGAGAATAAGAGTAATTTTTGACTCGACCGTGCGTGTTGAGCACTTAGCTTCGATTCCTTAACTTCACATTAGGCTAAGTCTCTTAAATGAGGACGAGAAATGATAGAGTTAATTATAAGTTACTATGCTAAATGTAGAGTACTCGTATTCTTTCAAAAACTCATATGTTCTCGTTATTTGCTTATTCTCCCTTCGCTTGTAAATATTTTTTGCTTAATAAATATTGACTTAGCGGTTTAGTCTTGATTGTTGGTTTCTTGTCTTTTCTAGTAGCTTCCGTGTAATTAAATTGGGAAGACATTAAGGTATCGCCAGCGTCACGGTTTTGAAGTACTGGCAACCCGAATAATCGAAAGCTTCACCCAATAATAAGATTTCAAGTGCTCACCTAAATCAAGCAAACAATTTGAAGCTCACAAGGCCGAAAAATCTATGCAAAATTGAAAGTGAATCAAGCCTTAATCTTTGAAGCTTTAAAGATCCAAAATTCGCCTTAGCGTGAGGATATACGTCTTTGGCCATAATAAAACCACCGATGAGGCGGATAATAAAAAGCAAGGCAAGACCGCAGTCATAATAAAAGCTTCATGGCGAAGTTGAATAAAAGATGGAGGTAAAACTTTGATAAAAAGGCCCTTCCGTTAGGGGGCGTATAAAAGTCTTGGTAATAAGTCTCATGTTCAAAACCGTTATAAAACCGTGCTTATCGATCCTTATTGTTGACTTAATTTTTTGACATCGTTGTCTATTAGGAGGGGTTATCAATTCAATGGTTTTGGTTACACCGTTAGGACTCTATTTTTAGACCTAAATCTCTATTATCGCATAAGTCAAACAATGGATCCTCGTGAAACATTCAAGACAAAATAAAATATAAGAGATGCAACTTAGGATAATGGGAGGATAAGTACGTGATTAGGGCATATGAGTAGTGTTAGCATTACTAACTTATAATGACAATGATCTCGTTGCACGCTTGGCATGGAATTGGGGTGAAAATCGAGGACGATGAAATTATTTCTAACAAAGCATTCACGTGTTCTTATTCTATGAACCTAAACGTCCCATTTTGCGATGAAAATCATACATTATGTCTAAAACGCAAGTAGTAGAAGTAATAGTGGTAGTGTAGCTAGTTTATCATTCAATAAATGTGAATAAATATGAATTTTGGAGGTGCTACGATACTTTATTCTAGCATGGCCTGAGGGCACGGCAATGGTTTAGTATGAGGGAGTGATGAGACTGCTTTTATACATAGTCTCATCGTCAAAAAAGGCTTTAAATGCATAAAATATCATGAAATTAGCCAAATATATGCTTGTGTTTGTTGCTTGTGTATTTTAGGTACGGATATTGAGAAATGACAAAAGATCACAAGAATCATGCAAAAACTAACACGGGAAACGAAGCCGCACAAAGAACCAAGCCCTAATGAAGATTTTCCGAGACAAACCCTTGAAGATTTGAAGATTATGCAAGAAGGGTCCTTCAATATTGAATAATTGACACTTTAAACCCTTGTATCTTCATAATTACAAGATTGGTCCCTAAAGTTTGTCAAAATTACAAAAAGGGCCCTCCACTTTGAAGAATTGGCAAATTTAGTCCCTCAACAAAACTAAATTGTCAATATTAGTCCTCCTCAAAGTCAAACATACCATGAAGGACTTCAAGTTACAAGAAATTACAAATTTGGTCCTTTAAAAATGTCAAAATTACCAAAAGGACCCTTGACTTTGAAGAAATGGCAAAAATGGTCCCTCATAAATCATGATTTGTCAAAATCAGTCCTCCAAGAAGTCAACAAGACAAGTCAAGACCATTATCAATGAAGAAAATGCCAAATCAGCCCTTCAAGAATCAAGAATTGGCAAGAAATACCCCTAAAAATACTTTTGAAAAGTATTTGTGGCTAAAGTGTGAAAATGAAAACTTTAAATACAAAGGGATTCGTCTTTTGGCTGATTAAATTGCAAATGAAAGAAGTTTGAAAGATGGAGGGTTAAATGTGGCAGACAAGGAAAGAAACATAGACCAACCATTCCCTTACACGTGTCCCACTCACCCCTTACAACCAATCAGAACTCACCTTTCCTCCACCTCACCAATCCACTTCACCCGGTTTATATTAGTTAATCCCTTGGAGCCTTAACATAAATTTAAATCTTAATCACTCCTAACCAGATTAAACTCACCCATTATTCATCCAAGAACACAATTGGGTTTTTGTTAATGGCTTGAAATTAAACCATAATCTTCTCCAGAATAGTGATTAATGGTCCCTTACTCACATTCCAACCTTAAAATCACTTGCCACATCACTACATTTTGTCCCCTTGTGACTCCCTTGCTACACTTTTGAGGAAGAAGACAAAGGAGCCAAGAGGATCCAACGCCCCACATTTCATCTTACTTTCTAAGCTTATTTGAAGCCCTTGGATACGTTTTCACCACTACCAACTCACATAACCTGCCAAAACAAAGTCACATGTTCAAGCAAGTTCAAGCTACTCAAGGGCATAACTGGAACTTCAATAGTTAGCATTTCACGTTTTTTATTGCTTCCTAGTTCACTTGTAAGCCTATTTAAAGGCCTTAGGATACTACATTTGTTTTTTGCTCTTGAATTTTCCTTTGTTCAAAGTTCTGTAAATCCAGTTTCATATTGAATGAATTGTGTTTGAGTGTTTGAAGAAAAGTCAAGTACCAATCATTTTTACTGCTTGTTTATGTTTAATGTTAACTAATCTTGAATCCTAAAATGTGTTTTTAAACCTTGTGCAAGAAATTGCACAAAGGATCAAAATTTGATATTTTGCTAAGTTCTTGTTACACCTTGGAATTTTTGGGCTATAAGCTGATCATAGCACACTGATATTATGATATCAAGGTGTTGTGAGGGTTATAACTTGGGGATAATCAAGTTTGGGGTACAAGAGTTGCATTAATAAAGTTTATTTTCCAAAAGGTCACTTTCTGTTTATGAATTGTTGCTTCTAACCTTGTTGAGTCTTAGCATGGTTGTTTGTGGAAGCTTGTGCTTGTTCTTGCTAGCACATAAGCTCAAAATTCGTGGGTGTGGATGTACATCCATGAGGTTTGCACCTTTCTACTCAAAATCTGCTTAAAATATTGATTTTTGGTGAGTTTGTGTGCTACTTGTGTTCTTGCTGAATTTGTGGTCTAATCTTGCTTAATAATGCATATTATACTTGTTAATGTGTTTGATTGGGCTTGGGTAGTCTTGGAATACACTTATACTTGTTTAAGATTGATTTGAAAAAGATAAGTGGTGTTTGGGATTATCTGTTTAGAATCATAAGTTGCTATTGTGTTGTTGAAGGTGTTGTTTATGCTTGTTATCTGTTATTTACTTGGTTGAGAACTAAAACCTACAAGTTATTGGCTTTAAAACCTTGAATCAAAGATTGTGCTATAGCTTATTGATTTTGACTGTTTTTGACCTAAAATTTTGGTAATACTTAGAGTATATGCATGTTTAGGGATAAAAGTTGTTAAATCAAAGTTTTCATATCATATCTAAGAGATTTGAGTGTTTGAATTTGGCTTGTTGGTCAAGTACATCAGCGAAAGTTAAAATCTGCTTGTTAGTGTTCATCAGTAACCTTATTGTGCTTGAATCTTGATCTAGACTTGGAATCATTGCATTAAACATGTTTAAACTTGTTCATTTAAGTTTATTATAGCTTGTGTATGCATTTGGTGAAGTTTGGCTGGTTGAATTGTGTTATAAGTGCTTATTGAACCAAAACTGCTTATTGTTCATGTCTGGGCTAGATCTGATGATGTTTTGAATTAACTGTGCTAATTGGCTGATTGTGATTGTGTTTTTGTGATTGTTATTGACTCTTTATGATTAACTGATCATTTGGGTACCTTTGTGAAACTTGAATCCACAAAAAAGTCATATAAGACAAAAAGTCAATTAAGTCAAGCAGTGGGAAAAGTTCCCACTGCTCAACACCCAAAACTAGCCCCTGCTAGTGTTCATTTTCAGTTAGCTTATTCATAAGCCATATTGGCTTATCCAGACCTGCAACAACTTATTTTTTGTGATCAATCTTCCTCATTTGACCCATTTTTTTGAACTGGAGCTTATCAGACCTTGGCTTTGACTTTTTGCTAGAAAACTCATAAAGTTGACTTTTTAATTAAGTGCTTATTTGCTTATTCTAGCTTATTGAATGAGCTTATTTGAAAACTTTTTGTTGATTAAGCTTTGTTAAGTACATATTAAACTATTCTAGAAAAGATAAAGGTTGTACTTATATCTAAGTATAAAAGCAATTTACTTTGACTTAAAGTTATCTTTGCCTAATGCAAACCATCAGAATACTGAAGAGTCTTCAGTATCCTAGAGGAGATCGACATCATTCAGTTTGGTATTGTCAAACGAAACTGAACTGAAAGCCCTTTTTCAGTCCTTGTACTTCAGCAACTAGACCGCCTAGTATTTGAAGCGAAGACTCCTTTGTCTTCTAAGTTCACTGGAAGGGGAGTGCTGAACTTTCTTCAGCTATAAGGTCTTCAGTAGGAACTTTGTTCCTCTGGTCATCCTTCAGCAGACTGGCCTTACTGCTGAGCATGAAACACTTAGGGGGATTTTATATTTGTTGATCCCAAACTTAGATCGATTTAGCTTTATGTATACGAGATTAGATCAAGTAATACACTTAGAGAAACCTTTGTATATGTTTATGATAGTCTAAGTGTTATGCGGAATTAACACTTAAACAAGAACACACAAGATATAAACAAACTTTCACTTTGATTAATGATATCAAACTTGCTTACAATGAAAGTAGTTTACGAATGAAAACTTATATTAAACATTAACCTACAGGTCTTCTTTTATAGACATAAGAAGCCTTGTACAATAATTTACATATCAGCTATTCTAGGTAAAGATAAATATAGAAAATACATTGTTGTTCCTATCTTTACTAGAATTAATCTAGAATACAATAAACACGTAGAGTATATCTTCCCATCAGTGCTTGTCTTCAATGTATCAACGCTTGACTTTATCTTGTCAACGCTTGAGCTGTCAGCGTTTGTTTTGCTCCTATCAACGCTTGTTCTACTCTTGTCAGCGCTCAAGTAGATTGGCTATAATTTATTCCCAACAATCCTCCCCTAAACCTGATATCCACTCCTATGATCAAGTTTCTGAATAAACATTAAGGACTAGAAGGAATCTTACAAACCTTCTCATATTGGTAATAAATAAATCTGATCAAGTCTTTTGCCACATCACTTGAATAATCAATTTCCAGCTGAGTGTTCTTCATCTTTTCCAAGATATCCTTGGACATGAAATACTGACCATCCACAAGTAGATACTCAGCAAACTTTGTAGAACTCAAATAATAAACACCAGCAGCTAAATAAAAACTCCATTGAAGACCACTGAGGTCATCTTCAAGATCCTTCCAAATAGCAGGATCCTCATCTTTTGATCCACACATCCTCTTGAATGTGGACCACAGTTTTATTCCATTGGCTGAAGTTGGTGCTTCAGCCTCATACTTGGCCTCTAACAACCTCCATAGGTCTACCAAGTCTTCTCTGTCAAAACTTGCAAACAAAGATATAAGGGTGGTAAAAGTGTGCACCTCTTTTCCATATCTTCCAATCTTCCAAAATCCACATTCATCTTCTTCATAGCTCACAATTAGATTTCTGGAATCTAATGGTAACACTTGTACCATATCTGAAGCTTCTAATGGTGAGAGCTTGAGGCTCTTTCTTATGACAGCTTCACTTGGATATAATGGATCCATATCTTTGGGAAACTCAAAAGGAACTCCCTTTTTCACTAGTCTGGGAACAAACATTGCCTTCTTGAGCTCCATTTCCTCTACAAGTTCTTCCTTTCTTTCATCAGAAAGAAGTCTGAGAGTGTTTGCTTCCTGCACTCTAACCCAGATGGGATAAGCTTTGCATTCTAACTCATCAAATGTCAATGCCCTCAATTTCTGATAAGTCCATCCTACTCCATGACATCTGAGCAACATGCAGTATAACTCCCTTCTATCCCTTTTCAACTCTAAGAGAATATTGCTTGCCTTGTGTTTCAAAATAACCTGGCAATCTTTTTGTACTCTGAGGAGAATCTCCAAACCCCATATCTGATCTGAAATTGTCAAGTGTGGATTCTCCATACATCTTTCTTCCCAAGCATGATACATTTGAACCACCTCTGGCATATCAAAGTCAACCTGCAATTTCAACTCTCTCAATTTCTCCTTGGCTAACTCAACACCATACTCAAGTCTTTCTGGTTGTTCTATAATCATAACACTTGAGTCTGAGATAGCTTCATCACTTCCTTCTCTCTCTTCTGAAGTGACAACAAATGGTGACTCTTTCACCTCCTTTCTATCTTGTTCCATGATTTGTGCAGCCAACCTTCTATCAAACTTAATTTGAGCTGCATTCTTTGGAACAACCTCTTCTACCATAATACCCTTACCCTTATCTAATGGATCAATTGTTGGTAAGGTAGATGGTGATACCTGTGAAGAAACCTCCTTGATGATGGATGATGACTGGGATACATCACCCTCATGTGCAGATCTGTCAACGCCCAATTTTGCTGTGTCAGCGCCCAAAATACTCATGTCAGCGTTCAACTTCTCCTTGTCAACGCCCAAAGTTCCTGTCTCAGCGCCTTTTGAAATTTCCTCCAACATGGCTGTAAATGATAAATTTAAGTTTGTAGGAGAGACTAAGGACGTATCAAAACCTGTCTGTTTCTTCAAACTTGTAAGGGCCTCAGCAACATCCAAAGATTGACCATCATGGCTGCCCTTATCACTCACATTTATTGGATCTTCCTCCCCTTTGGAAGATTCCTCCATCCCTCTCCTTGCACTTGCAGTCTCCAAAATAACAATCCTCTCCCTCAATTGCTTGAGTTCAAGGCCTTGTATGCTGACAACTTGTACCAAGTCTGCATTTTGCTTTTGCAAGCTCATGCAGACTGCCGTCAATTCCATTAGGGTCATTGGTTCCAATCTGCCCTCTTCTAAAATGGGCATTTGACCTCCCAAGTCAGAGTCATTGGGCATAGATGAGGACTTAATGATGGTGGGACTGCCTTGGCCATCATCTAAGCCAGAACCAATAGTCCCAACCTCATCCATAGCACCAACCACACTTGTGGTGGTGGTTCTCTCTGCTACATGGCTAGGACCACCAGAGGAGAACACTCTCCAGTAGTCCTTTGGCGTTTAATCAACCTATATTCAGGGGGTGTAGAAGATGAAGTGGATTGGGTGGATGTGGGTTGGTTAAGGGGTGTTTGGGTCTGTGAAGGTTGTGTGTCAACGTTGGAAATAGGCACATCAACGCCAACATTTAATGTGTCAGCGTCGAAGGGTTCTTGGTCAATTTTCATATGTTCAGGTGAAGGTAATGGTTCAGGTATTGGGTCAATTTGGGGTTGAGGGTCTGGTTGGGGTTGTGTTGCTGCAATGACAGCAAGCATAGCTTGGGTTAAAGGTAGGTCACGATGTGGGGGGGGGAGTTCATCTTCATAAAAATTGCTTTCTTTTGCAAAGGGATCTCATAAAAATCATTATGATCCCTTGTGCAGTATCCTTGAACATCAAAAACCATTTGTAAAAATCGGGGATAAGCTAAAGTCATTTTGTTCCCCTTATTTTTACACATGCCCTCAAAAATCATTTTAGAATAATTAAATTTTTGCCCAGTAGCAATACACACAATAGCACTTGCAATAGATCTATTGATCTCATTGTGTGCAGTGCATTTGGGACTCAAACATTGTAGGAGGACATGTATGAGGTACTTCCAGGCTGGGGGAAACTCCTGTTTATGATATTTATTTAAAGTTCCTTCATCAGGAAAAGGATAACCCAAAGCCCTTAGTCCTTTTTCTATTTCACTAATGGGAAGGGTGGTTATACCATCAGCATCATCAAGATGCAAGGCTTGGCGTACCAAAGCCTCAGTAACCACCCAAGGTCTCCCATGAACAATAGAAGTTAATGTAGTCACTCTATTAACTATTGAAGAACTGACATTGTTCCAAAACTGTTTAATATGTGTGACAGGAATGAGTGGTGCATGAGAAAGAGCATACCTAAAAGGAGATGCTTTCAAATACGCCACCATTTGTGTGTATTGAGGAAACAAAGTATCATCAGCTTTAAGATACGCGATCATGTTGTTTTGACTTCTGAACCCCAATTCCAATTCTGATGGTTTAAACTTTGGTGCCATTGTTGAAAGCTGTTAAAATGATTGATGAAGATGAAGTTGATAAGAGAAAATTGTGTTAGACAAGAATTATAGGTACCCTGTTTAAAAATAGGAGCCAAATTTATAGAAGAAGAAAATGCATGTGATTGGCCCAAAAAGAGGCAAGTATTTTCAAAACACAATTATGAAAATATTGAAAAAGAATAATTTTATCTCATGCATTAAATGAAGTTTATCTGCTCCCAAAATTACGGCCTAAAAATATGTCAAAAAGTAACAACTGGGTAGGTCCCATTGAGTGTCAACGGTCGAGAATAACCTATCAACGCCCAACGGCTATAATCTTGTCAACGTTTGCCATAGCCATGTCAGCGTCTAAATTGGTCATAACAACGCTTGGAAATATACTTGTCAGCGTCCAAAAATAAAAATGTTTAAAAATGAAAAATGACCTTAACAAAGTAATTTATCCTAGAGAAGATAACCAAAAAGCTGATAATTATTATAGGGCGGCAAGCACTGTCCAGTTATGCACACTTGCTTATGCAAGATAGACATAACAGTCCTCTAGTGTCCCTTGCTAACCAAAACTCTTAACAACTAAGTTACCTTATAAAATTCCTTGTTACTCCCAGGTAAATCCCATAACAAAATTATTTCCAAGTCTCCCAACAGACCACAACCAATTCTAGGCCAAAAATGTCTTGGCAGCATGCATAGTATATCAACTTTGCATGCTACAGTGCCTCATGATTTAGTAAAACTAACTCATACTCACCTGTGGACACAATCTAGAATTGTGATAAGAGTATCATATGTATACCCAAACATCCTAAAAGTTCCTAAAACCTCCCCTTAAACTATGATACATAAGTTGCTAAAATTATGCATGAACACAAAAATTTATGTCAAGATAGGAATTAAAAATTCCAACCATCATCCATAAAATAAAAACTTGTCCAAATGCTTCTCCAATGATCCATAAGCAACCCTGTATCCAATGGTATACTGCTAACACCACCTGCACATTTAGATTGAAAACCACAAAACTAACATTGTTGCTGACAACGCCCCGATAACACATGACAGCGATGAGGGAAGCTTTGTCAGCGTTAGACAATTATATTGCTTACAACGTTACAAAAACACTTATCAGCGTTCAAGCAGCCTTTGTTAGTGTTAGAAAAATATAGTGGAAAATCTAAATCATCAATAAGACTAATAACAATGCATCATCCTGTACATACTTTTACAAAAAGACTCCAAAACACATATTATGTGAGATTGATCATTCCAATACTTGTTACCAAGTATTGAAACCTCCCAGCATCAAAAGGTTTAGTTAGTAAATCCGACACATTTTCTTCTGTGTCAACCCTATCTGGTTGTATTAAACCCTTTTCAAAACAATCTCTTATAAAATGGTGTCTAATTTCTATGTGTTTAGTTTTAGAATGATGTACAGGATTCTTAATGATGCATAAAGTACTGTTATTGTCAACAAATATCTTGGTATGCATGAAATTATACCCATAGTCCAACAGCTGGTTCTGAATCCACAAAACTTGTCCACAACAAGCAGCTGCAGCAACATACTCATCTTCAGTTGTAGAATTAGCCACCACTGTTTGTTTCTTGCATTGCCAAGATATCAACCTGCTCCCAAGAAACTGACATCCACCAGTTGTGGATTTTCTATCAAACTTATCACCTCCATAGTCACTGTCTGAATATGCAATCAGCTCCAATGGTGAATCCTTTGGGTACCACAAACCAAGACTAGGATAGCATCTTAGGTACCTAAAGATCCTCTTCACAGCATAAAGGTGACATTCTTTAGGAGGCACTTGATGGCATGCACAAGCACACACAACAAACATGATATCAGGTCTGGAGGCTGTAAGGTACATCAATGATCCAATCATGGACCTATAGTGCCTGACATCAACATATTTCCCATCTCCAATCTTTCCCCAAGGGTGTTCTCTATCCATAGGAGTAGTAGCCCTCTTTTCATGTGGAGAAAAGCCAAACTTCTTCAAGATCTCAGCCACATATTTATCCTAGGAGATGAAGATACCATCTTCTTTCTGCTGAACTTGTAAACCAAGAAAGAAGTTCATCTCCCCCATAGCACTCATCTTGAATTTGTCTGTCATAAGCTTGGAGAAATCCTCACTCATCTTTAGATCAGTAGACCCAAAAATAATGTCATCAACATAGACCTGGACAAGCAACACATCCTTGCCTTTCTTCTTTATAAATAGTGTCTGATCTATGGTGCCCCTCTTAAATCCATTGTCCACTAGATAAGTAGACAAAGTACCATACCATGCTCTAGGGGCTTGATGAAGTCCATACATAGCCTTTTTGACTCTATACACCTTGTCTGGATTCTCTGGATCCTCAAAACCAGGAGGTTGCATCACATATACCTCCTCAACAATAGTACCATAGAGGAAGGCACTCTTGACATCCATTTGATAGACAGTGAAGCCCATGCAGGATGCATAGGCTAAAAAGATCCTTATAGCTTCAATCCTTGCAACTGGTGCAAAGACCTCCTCATAGTCTATCCCCTCCTCTTGTGTATATCCCTGAGACACTAACCTTGCCTTGTTTCTGACCACAATTCCTCTTTCATCTCTCTTGTTTCTTAGAACCCATCTTGTCCCTATATGTCTGACATATCTGGGACAATCAACCAGCTCCCAAACATCCTGAATTGCAAATTGGTGAAGCTCATCTTGCATTGCTTCCACCCAACTTGGTTCTTTGAGAGCATCAAATATCTTCTTGGGTTCTTCTTGTGACAGAAAACATGCAAACAAACATGCTTGCACAAGAGGGGTATCAACCTTCTTGTGTATATTGGCAATAAACCCACCAAGACCTTGATGAGATCTTCTAGTCTGAACTGGAGTCATAATATCACCAATGATTTGAGAAGTGGGGTGATTCTTCATAGTGGAAGTGAGAACTCCTCCTTCAAAAAGTCTGGTGTCCTCAACCTCATTCTCCATGTTGCCAATATCTTCTTCATCAGACTCTCTTTCATCAATATGAGGATGAACCTCTTCATATATATTGGAAGGTTCACCTTGTTCAAAAATGGAAGAGAAAAGATGTGCAGAAGTGTTGTCAACGCCGGAACCTTGTTTGTCAGCGCTTGGGCTAACAACGCTTGAACTGTTGTTGTCAACGTCTGAACCATCAACGTCTGAATTGGTCTTGTCAGCGCTAGATTTGCCTTTGTCAGCGCCTGAAGGACCATGCATGTTTGTATCTGGTGGTACTTGGAGACCACCATTATCTTTACCAGCAGCAGCAAAAGCATCTGTCCAAATGGGAATTGTAACATATTCTTGTATAGGAGATGTCTTTTCTGCTTGTGATCCAACCTTTTCATGAACCTGTGTACCTGAAACATCAACAACTTGTTCCTCCACAACATTTGAAGTTACCTTCACAATGTCTGGATTAGTGACAGGCATATAATTTAAAGCTCTTGATAAAGGTTCCAAGTCAAACAACCAATTAGGACCACTTTCAGGATCACTAGGTCTAAAAACCTAACATGTACTCTTTCAAGTATACGTTTTTCCTCTTTAAGATAAATCCTATATCCCTTGCTCTGCACTGAATACCCCATGAAGTAGCCTTCATCACCTTTTGCACTAAATTTCCCTAAGGCATCACTAGTATCTAAAACTACTACATGACAACCAAAAGGTCTAAGAAAACCAATATTAGGTTTTCTACCCCAAAGTAACTCATAAGGTGTTTTGTTCTGAATTTTGTTAACCAATGCTCTATTTTGAACATAACAAGCTGTATTAACAGCCTCAGCCCAAAAGGCTATAGGAAAATGAGCATCAGCCAACATTGTTCTGGCTGCTTCAATTAGGGTTCTATTTTTCCTCTCAGCAACCCCATTTTGCTGTGGGGTTCTTGCAATACTAAATTGCCTAGTAATTCCTTTCTTGGCACAGAAATCATCTAGCTTCTTATTCCTAAATTCACCACCATTATCACTCCTAAGCATTTTAACTTCATTGCCAGACTTCTTCTCAATCTGAGTGATAAAATCAATTAGAATATCAGTTGTGTCACTCTTCATAGCTAGAAAGAATGTCTAAGTAAACCTAGAAAAGTCATCTGTGATAACAAAGCAATATGACTTACCATTCAAACTTTCTATGTTGGTTGGACCAAAGAGGTCCATGTGAAGCAAATGAAGAGGTCTAGAACTAGAATGCACCTGTTTGGACTTGAATGAGACCTTGTGCTGCTTGCCTTTAAGGCATGCAACACAAGAGTGGTCATTGTGGAAGGCCTTCTCAGGCAAACCATCAACCAAGCCAAGTCTCACAAGCCTGTTTATATTCTTAAAATTTATGTGCCCTAGTCTCCTGTGCCACAAATTACTCTCATCTACTGAAGCTTTAGCATAAAAACAAGACATATTGTTATTCATTCTAATCCCATTCAGATTCACATTATATATCTCTTTATGCCTAGGTGTTCTATATTCAATATATTTCTCATCAGGGATCTTATAATCCTTGCTTAACACCAAACATTCAGTATCAGTAAACATAACTTTATTTTTGTTATCATAAACTTGTGATACACTAAACAGATTGTAATCAAGTTCTTTTACTAGGAATACGTTCTCAAAACGCAAATTCTTGGTGAGAAGGGTTCCTTTGCCTGTGATAGTACCATATCCGCCTCCAAAGTAGACCTTATCACCATCCTTTATGGGAGTGAAGTTGGTTAAATAATCTTCCTTCCCTGTCATGTGCCTTGAGCATCCACTATCCCAATATCCATAATCATTGACCTATTTTTGAATGCCCTGCACATAAAGAAAACAAATTAGTTTTCTTTGGGAACCCAAGCCTTAGAAGACTTGGATTCATCTGGTTGTTCAATAAGAACAGACTTAGTTCTTACAACAACCCCATTTTCATCCTTCTTAGGATGAAATACCCAGTTAACCCCAATAGGTTTTGTAATGACCTTTGAAATGTAATTAAATCTGTTACAGGTCATTGAAATGCCATTATCATTAGGGTTTTGATATTTCTTGGGTCTCCATGTCAAGCTTGAAGAAGCTTTAGACCCCTTTCCTTGTGGTTGCAAATATTTAGGTCTGGTCACGTTTCTGTCAGCGTTGGAATTGGTCTTGTCAACGCTAAAATTACCCTTGTCAGCGTTGAACCTAGGGTTTGCTACAGGAACCCATTGCCTATTAGACCAGGTGTTTGTCTTTTGAAATGGTCTTTGTCCATGAGTGTTAGACCCTCTAGTGAAGAATGGGGTAGGTCTAACAACTTGTGGACTTTGCTCCACACAAGGTTTGGGTCTGACAACGTTTAACTTCCTAACAACATTGACTTTGTTCCTGTCAGCGCTGAATTTGTTCCTGTCAGCGCTGACTTTGGGAGCGTTGACACACTTATATGCCAAGTGTGAAAAGCTACCACAAGTGTAACAAGCTTTTCTAGACACAACCCTAGGTCTAGAAGAGAAGAAGCATGTTCCATTATTACTAACTTGGCTCTTAGGTGACCTAGTATCCCTATACATCTCTGCATACTTAATGCTAGGTTTTCTAACAGTGTTTGAGCCTAGGTCAACAGCTTTATCAGTGATTGGGTTTGTAACCTTAATGGGAGTTGACTCATTAGGACTTTCACATAGCAAGCCACCCTTAATAAATAATGTAGGGTTAGCTTTCTTCCATTCATTTAGGTCAGTCAACTTTTGTTGATACTCTTCAACTGGAGTGACAACTCTTGGTGGAGGAATGAATTCCTCCTCTTGGAGTTCTGGCAAACCAGTCCAAGATAGGTCCTTTTGTTGGACACCATAGAAGTCACCAGCTGGTGGTGGAACCACATAGTAGTCTTTCATCCCAATCCCAGTCATGTCCTTAGGATCCCTTTGTTTTCCCACACATTCTCCTAGGGTTTGTGCTGCCTTATCAAATCTCTGGATTTTAAGGCCAACATTATCTTTGTTTTTAATGGCTTCATCTAATTTAGCCTGTAACTCACCATTAACCCTTTCCATGATGTTTCTAATATCCATACTAGCATTCAACTCATGTTTTAAGATATTTATTTTACCTTTTAAGTCAAATTCCATTTTCTTGTATTCAGAAACTGTCTTCTCAGTTTGAGTGAGAGCTAGTTGGTAATTAGACAGTTTGCACTTTTTAGTACTCACATCACTTAATAATCTTAACACCTCTTTGTTAAGTTTCTCAGTGTTTAACCTACAACCTTTACTATAAAAAGCATCATTGTATACCTCATTATCAGATGAAGAGGAGGAGTGTGCCATGAGAGCATATTCAACATGCTCTTCTTCTTCAATTTCAGCAACCAAAGCTTTATCCTCTTCCACATCCTTATCCAGATAGCTCCAATCCCATCCCATACCATCAATTCCTTGAACTGCAACCATGGCTTTAGGATCCTGAGCTTTAACAATTTGACTTGAGGGTTTACCAGCATCAGATCTTCTAGGAGATCTGCATTCCCTCATGAAGTGCCCCATACGATGACAGTTGTAGCACTCAACTTTGGATTTATCAAATCCAGCTGTGTCTTTTGCATTGAAGGTCATCTTCTTCTTAAACCTTCTGTTCCACCTGTTTGCTCTTATACTAGCAAGAGCCATGTTCCACTTAATGTCCATTTCTCCCAAGTGCTCATCACTTATCTGCTCAAGGTCCTCATATGTAATCACTGAACCATTGGGCAAAGAAGCAATATAAGCAGATACAGTATCCAAATCCAAACCAGTAGGTTTAACTCTTGGGGAGTCACTTTTGAATGTGTCAGCGTCTGAAAAGGAGACGTTGACAGGACTTGTTCCAGTGCTGACACATGATGATCCAGTAACTGGATGCATGTAAGAGTCATTCTGATTGAATTGACCTTCACTGTGAGAGAAGAAGGCCATGTTACTGTTGGTAGACTTGCTTCCATGCTCTAAAAGAGTTTCATCTTCCAATAGCCTCAGTTTGTTGTAAATGTCATCAAACGTGGAACTTTTGTAGGTATTATTGGCAAGAATAGATCTTGCCTCAATCTTCCACGCCTCACCAAGACTTTTAAGAAAGGTAGCATTAATGTCAACATCACCAAGTTGTGTCCCCATGAAGGACAATTTACTTGTAATGTCAAGCAATCTGCTTCTCACACTACTCAGCTTCTCATTGGGTTGAGCTTTGAAAACAGCATAATCGTGCATGAGTTGTTTCTTCTTTTCTTCTCTGGTATCTGCATTGCCACCATATGCAACTTCAAGAGCTGCCCAAAGGTCTTTAGCAGAATCATAACCTCTGTATTTATGCTGGTTCTCTTGTCCCAAAGAGACTTTCAGAATATTTAGGGTTTTCATGTCAACCCTTTTCTTTGCTATGTCTTCAGCAGACACGGCTCTACCATCTTCAGGTTTTTCTTTCTTATCTTCTTCAGAACATCCAGCAACAGCTGATCTTTGAGAAATAGCATCAGCAATCTTTTGGGCTTTATCGAATGTGTTTCCATATTCAATGATCTCCCAGAGTGTGTAGTCATAGATCCCTAGATATTGCTCAAAGTTGAATTTCCACAATTCAAAGTTGGTTGCATCAAGCATGGGAATCTTGATGTTTGGTAAAGGTGAGGAGGAGGAGGATGTTATTTCTTACATGATGTTGTTAGGGTTTTTGAGAAAATTAGGGTTTCGGTGATTTTTAGGGTTCTTGTGTTCTTTAAGATCAAAAGTTCCTCAACAAGCTCTGATACCACTTGTTGATCCCAAACTTAGATCGATTTAGCTTTATGTATACGAGATTAGATCAAGTAATACACTTAGAGAAACCTTTGTATATGTTTATGATAATCTAAGTGTTATGCGGAATTAACACTTAAACAAGAACACACAAGATATAAACAAACTTTCACTTTGATTAATGATATCAAACTTGCTTAAAATGAAAGTAGTTTATGAATGAAAACTTATATTAAACATTAACCTAAAGGTCTTCTTTTATAGACATAAGAAGCCTTGTACAATAATCTACGTATCAGCTATTCTAGGTAAAGATAAATATAGAAAATACATTGTTGTTCCTATCTTTACTAGAATTAATCTAGAATACAATAAACACGTAGAGTATATCTTCCCATCAGTGCTTGTCTTCAATGTATCAACGCTTGACTTTATCTTGTCAACGCTTGAGCTGTCAGCGTTTGTTTTGCTCCTATCAACGCTTGTTTTACTCTTGTTAGCGCTCAAGTAGATTGGCTATAATTTATTCCCAACAATATTCAAATCCTAGAGTTGCTTCAGGGTCAGTAAATACTGACCCAACAAAACCAAAACATTTTTCTCTTCCCCTTGTCTCTCTTGGATAGGACGAACACCACACCAAAAGGACAACCCAAAATAATTTGAGGGTTTATCAAGATATGTTCATAATCTAGTTGTTTAATTAAATAATCATCTAATAACCATTGTGATAGTTAATCTAATCAAGATTTTAATTAATTAGGGTTTCATAAATATATGATTGGGTAATAATTAGTAACATTAATGGTGTTTAATTGAGGTGTAATTATGTTGAATTCAAAGTTAAGGTTTAGGCAGATATTTAGGTAAACTTGTTTTGATGATAACTCCATGATGAAGAGAAGTTAGATCAAGTTCTATATATACAAATTGAACTACAAAGAGTTTACTTTCTAATGGTGGTAATTAAGAGAAATAACTAGGAGAACTTTTGTAGTTATCTTGTACATGACTCCTCGGTGTATAAAAGGAGGTCATAGGTCATTGATAGATATATGATGCACATACACATTCAAATTCGATTTGGTATAGCTTTAAGGTTGTAAACCCTAGCCTCCCATGGTGCGTAAAAGAGAAAGACGCCAATTTGATTTGGGCTTATATTTCATAAGTCTAAAGTTTTCGGCTTTTTTTGAGACTTGAGCGATTATATAAGTTTATTATAAGCCCCCGAGTCTCAAAATAAGCCATAAAACTTACCTCAAAATAAGCCAATGTAGAAACCTTCAATATAACAACCAAACACTATTAATGGTTACATACCATAGCCTCCCATGGTACGTAAAAGCGGAAGACGCATATGTACAAACCCTCGATGAAAAAGTTGACAATGTTGATTGTAATGATTGGCATTGAATATGTTTTCAGTACAACGTAGAGTATCCAGAGCATTGCATTGAATAACCCTACGATGTATGACACTAAATGATACTACCGGTTGTCTTGTTTCGTATATCTTTTTGGATGTTAGCCTGCGATTTGAAAACATATACGTTAGTTAAACTTTATAAATCTACTTGGCATGAGTAGAAATATTTAAGTGTATGTAAATAAAGGAACTTACAACGGGGAAAGAAACACCCCGATAATACACAATTGCCTACAATATATATAATGTTAATGCAATTGATGCCAAAAAACATTATTAGTGTTAACTAATCTTTCTTAGTTTTGATCACGACAAATTAAAAGGATATTTATCGTCAAAGACAATCGTAAGACGAATTATTTAGCAAACACTATTATCAAGGTAGTAATCATTTAAGCATTGCACTAACATATCTTAATAATGGTCGGTGATCATAAAAATGACCAGTCCTAAACTTACATTTTTTCAAATGTGACTATTTTTTTTAATAAACTTTCTTTTTAAGAAAATATTTTATTAAAATGGAAAATGTAAATTTGAATATGGCATATTCCAAATGCCATAGGAATATCTTTTGAAGGTAAAACTTACCTTAGATATTACTACCTCACTAAAGTACAAAAAGGACCGGAGGCTATAACCACGGTTCCTTAAATAGCTATGCGGTTCCCTAGTGATAAGGAACCGCAGGCACAACTAAGGAACCGCGGTCAGAGATCCGTTGGCCTTTGTGTCCTATAAATAGTGGATCAAATCTACATCTTCCATGAACCTTTTTGGACATTCTTTCTGCCATCTTTCTCTTTTCTAATTCCTAATCATTTGTAAATGACCACTTAATGTGTTAAGTATGTTTACTTATGATTATCCCCTCGATCTCCTTCTTTACCTTGTCCAAAGAAAAGATCACTCACACACTTGTGATGTGATTAAAGATGAAGCTTTGATGAGGATCAACCTACCTTAGATCTAGTCATGTTCATCAATTTTATTTGAGTCTTGTGTTGATCCAATGTATTTGTGTATACTTGGATTAGCTGTGTTAATCCAACGTATTTGTAAATACTTGGATTAGTCTTGTGTAAATCCATTGTATATGTGTATACTTGGATTTGTCTTGTGTGGATCCAAATTACATGTGTATACTTGGATATGTTTTATTGAGTTGTAAAGTGTTGTGTGTTAGTTCTCACTAAACTACAAAGTGATTTGTGTATGTGTCTTGTGAGTTCTCACTTAGCTTCAAAGTGAAGAGTTGTGAAGATTGGTTCTAGCTTTGGATTAGAACTCGACATCTAGCCTTGTGTCAGAAAAGAAGATGGGCCACGAAGATTTGTTCTAGCTTTCGATTAGAACTCGACATCTAGCCTTGTGTCGGAAAATGGTGAAGTAGGCGACGTGTGTAGATTGGTCCTGGCTAAGATTAGGTCTTGACATTTAGCTTAGTGTCGGAAAATAATGTAAGCAACGTTGTAAGGTTTTCTCCGTCAAGAAGAGAGCTTGTGGATATAGTGAAAATCTTGAGTAAGGTGTACTCGAGGAGTAGAGTAGGAACGAAGATAGAGCTTCGTTGCCGAACCACTATAAATCTTGGTGTCTCCCTATTAGGTTGTTTCTTTCCTTACCCTTTACTTACTCTCCATATTACATTGCATACATCTAATATTTGTCAATGTTAATGCAGTAGAGCTGAACCTAATCATTATCCAACTAGCTTTTAAGTAAAAGGTAGTTTTGAGACAAACCTAATTGAAAGGAATTTTAATTATGACATAAACTGAAGATAAACTATTCAACTCCCTTCTAGTTTCTACATATAATAATGCACAAGTTAGTAAAATGTTTATTAAACACAATTGTGTATCTTATTTCGGGTCTTATCGACCCGCTAGCCGATAATATAAATTATCAAAACGTAACCTGACCCGATAAATGTTTACAATTCGAATATCCAAAATTTGGGTTTTATGTTAGACCCGTTATTTTAGACCCATCCGAGTTGTAATTTTACTAGTATTGTTATTTTTAATAATTTTCTTTTGTATATATCGTGAAAAAACTTACCACGCCACAAAGTTCAATATTCCACACGATCATGAACATCAATCACATTCTCATCAATTTTGCCACATGAGGATCAACATTGAAAGCATGTGTATTTCTATATACAAAGAATAATATCATTTGCACAACACAAGTGCGAAGCCAAGAGCTTGTGGGATATGAATGCATAACAATACAGAGAAAAAGAAGCAAATGTAGAAACCTTCAATACAACAACCAAACACTGTTAATGGTTTCATACCATAGCCTCACATGGCGCGTAAAAGAGGAAGACACATATGTACAAACCCTCGATGCAAAAGTTGACACCATTGATTGTAATGATTGGCAGTGAATTTGTCTTTAGTACAACGTAGAGTATCAAGAGCATTACGTTGAATAACCCTACGATGTACGACAATGACTGATATTGCCCGGTTGTCTTGTTTCGTATATCTTTTTGGATGGTAACATGCGATTTAAAAACATATACGTTAGTTAAACTTTATAAATCTACTTGGAATGAGTAGAAATATTTAAGTGTATGTAAATAAAGGAACTTACAACGGGGAAAGAAACACCCCGGATAATACATAATTGTCTACAATATATATATAAGAGACCACATGTTAGTAAAATGTTTATTAAACACAATTGTATATTTTATTTCGAGTCTTATCGACCCGATAAGCCAATAATATAAATTATCAAAACGTAACATGACCCGATAAATGTTTACAATTCGAATATCCGAAATTTTGGCTTTATGTTAGACCTATTCCGAGTTGTAATTTTACTAGTATTGTTATTTTTAAAATTTTCTTTCGTATATACCGTGAAAAAACTTACAACGAATGAGGTTCAATATTTCACACGATCATGAACATCAATCACATTCTCATTAATTTTTCCACATGAGGATCAACAATGAAAGCATTTGAAGCTGTATTTCTATTTACAGAGAATAATATCATTTGCATAACACCATTGCGAATCCAAGAGCGTGTGAAATATGTATGCATAACATCAGAGAGAAAAAGAAGCAAATGTAGAAACCTTCAATGCAACAACCAAACATCGTTAATGGTTGCATACCATAGCCTCCCATTGTGCGTAAAAGAGGAAGACACATATGTACAAACCCTCGATGCAAAAGTTGACACCGTTGATTGTAATGATTGGCACTGAATCTGTTTTCAGTACATCGTAGAGTATCCAGAGCATTGCGTTGAATAACCCTACGATGTACGACAGTGACTGATACTGCCCGGTTGTCTTGCTTCATATATCTTTTTAGATGTTAGACTGTGATTTGAAAAGGGATATGTTAGTTAAAGTTTATAAATCTACTTGGCATGAGTAGAAATATTTAAGTGTATGTAAATAAAGGGGGAAAGAAACACCCCAGATAATACACAATTTCCTACAATATATATAAGAAGCCACATGTTAGTAAAATGTTTATTAAACACAATTGTAATTTTATTTCGGGTCTTATCGACCCGATAAGCCGATAATATAAATTATCAAAACGTAACATGACCCGACAAATGTTTACAATTCAGATATTCAAATTTTTGGTTTTATGTTAGACCCGTTATTTTAGACCCATTCCGAATTGTAATTTTACTAGTATTGTTATTTTTAAACTTTTCTTTTGTATATACCGTGAAAACTTACCACGACACGAGGTTTAACATTCCACACAATCATGAACATCAATCATATTCTCATCAATTTTTCCACACGAGGATTACCATTGAAAGCATTTAGCATTTGACGTTGTATCTCTATATACAAAGAATAATATCATTTGCACAACACTTGTGCGAAGCCACAAGTGTGTGGGATATGTATGCATAACATCACAGAGAAAAAAAGCAAATGTAGAAACCTTCAATACAACAGCCAAAAACTGTTAATGGTGATAAGAAGCACAAATCTGCTTTAAGAAAGTGTAAAGTATTTAGAGCATTGCACTAGATAACCCCCAATGTATGGCAATGACCGAAAATCTCCTATTGTCTTGTTTTTGAAGATTTTAAAGAACGTCGATCCACGATCTAAAATTACTTATTAAATGAACGAACATGAACATTAATTTACGTTCATTTAGTTAAATGAACGAACAACAAAAGTCAGTCCATTCGTTTTTGTTCATGAATGTTCGATTGTGCCTTCATTGACGTTCGTTTATGTTCACTTATTTGTTTATGTTTGAAAATCATATATTTTAACTGTATACTTTTAAAACTAATATGTTTAAATAAAACAGTAAACAAATATTATGTTTAATTTGATAAATTTTCTGTTTAATTTTTCTCCGTGCCTCTATGTTTGATCGTTTATATTCGTTTAGTTTCTCAATAAATGAACATTAACAACTCATTTTCTTAACAATCGAACATGAATAAAAAAATGTGTTCGTTTATACATTCGTGTCCATTTATACATTCGTGTCCATTTATTTTTAAAGTTAAAACTAAATAAACAAACATGAACAAATCCGTTCGTATTAATCCAATTCTTCTATAGTCTTATCTAGGGTTGGACATTTGGACCGTCGACCCGGACCGAAAAAACAAACCATACCGGAATGGATAATTTCGGTCCGGAGTTTTGGACAATTTCGGTCCTCGGTCCAATCGGTCCAGTCCGGTTCGGTCTTACTCAAAACCCGTCGATTATGTCTAATAAGACCAGACCGGACTAGATCATTTCGATTTGGTCTCGATCCAGATTTTAGACTATTTTGATTCTTGATCCGATCTGATTTTTATCGATCCGATCCGATCCGATCCAAGTCTGATGCTTAGCCCTAGTCTTATTAAACACAAATCTGTATTCTCTCTATTATTGGTCTGCAAACGGATTTATGATGAGTTGGGCCGAAATGGGCCCAATGTCAATAAGCCCAATTCCCCAAAACCTGCCACTCACATGCCAAAAAAAACCATCTTTTTCCATCATAAGTGCAAATCCTTCCTGTTTTTCCTCACATTAAAAAAACACACCCAAAAAACACAGAAAAAAAATGGATTTAGAACAGGAAGTAGACTTATTCGGTGAAGAACCAGAAGAAGAAGAATTATCAAACGAAAACAGAGGAGATGACGAATCATCACAATCGTCGTCATCATCTTCATCAGCAGCTGGATCATCATCTTCATCATCATCAGATGGATCATCTTCTGCTAATACTGGTCCTGATGATGATGATGAAGTCAGGTCTAGTCATTATTATAACCAAGATGAACAACACCATGTCCAAAGGGGTGTTGTTGGTGGTGTTTATGAGGATGATTATAATAACGTTGTTGTTGTTGAAGATGATAAGGATTTGTTTGGGTCTGATAATGATGAGTATCTTGCTACTCAAATTGCTAGCCCTTTTCCTGTTCCTGGTATTAATTTTTTTTAATAATTTTTTTTTTTTTTGTTAAGGATTGATTTTTAAGATTGCCCATATGATTAATTGTTAGCCCTTTTCTTTGTTTTTTAATGTTTTAATTAATTGATTTTTAAGATTGCCCATATGGTTTAAGTGTAATTATTGCTTTTAGTTGGGTTTTTTTTTTTATATGTTTTTGGGTTAAAGGTTGATTTTTTAGGGCGGGTATTATATCGGTTGAAAAGGGTTTTCTTTGGTGGATATGTGGTGAAATAGGTTAAAAGTTATGATTCTGAGGATTTTCCATTAGGATTTTCCTGTTCCTGGTATTACATTAATTTTTTTGATAAAATTTGTGTTTTTTTGGTTAAGGATTAATTTTTAAGATTGCCCATATGATTAATTGTTAGCCCTTTTCTTGGTTATGGTAATTTTTGTTTGAATTTTGTGTTTTTTAATATGTTTTTTGGTTAAAGATTGCTTTTTTAGGGTTGATATTGTATTTGTTGAAAAGGGTTTGGTTTAGAGGGTGTTTTTTTTCAGCTTATATAGGCGGCTTATGGCTTATCTGGGTTTATTAGCTCACTTTTTTTTGGCTTATTTCTAAACCTTTAGGCTTATATAAGTTTAAAATGACATAATAAACTTTTTCAAGCCGAAAAGTTTCAAAATAAGCCACACAAAGTGTGATTATGAAATAGAAATCCAAAACCCAATAAGCCATAAGCTGGTTGTATAAGCCAAAAGAAACACCCATTTAGTGTTTCTATGAAGAAAAAGGTTAACTTTTTTACTTTGTAGATTGCCCATTCGGTGTTAGTATAAATATATTTTGATAAATTGCTAGCCCTTTTCTTGTTTCTAGTAATTTTTGCTAAAAATTGTGTTTTTTATATGTTGTTTGGTTAAAGATTGGTTTTTGGGGTTGATATAGTATTTGATGAAAAGGGTTTTTGTGGGGTATGAAGTTTGAGTGGTTATATTATGGGAAAGGTGAAAAAAGTTTTGATTTTGAAAATTGCCCACTAGGCTTTAGCGTAAATATTATGCAAAGTTGCAAACAACAAGCAAACAACCTTTAAGTGGCCACACAAACCTCTTCAGTCTTCAGGGGAGGGCTTTACCCGGTTTTGATTTTGAAATGGCCACGCCATGGTAATATTAGTTAAATTCGTGTTTTGTTATGTGGTTTGGTTAAAGTTTTTATTTTTACGGGTTAATGATGTATTTGACGAAAAGGGCTTTTTTTTCTTGTATGATGGTTTAGTGATTTTGCAACTTCTAAATTGAAAAAGTTTCGATTTTGAAGGTTGCCTATTTGGTTTTAGCATAAATATTGTGATAAAACTGCTAGCCCTTTTCCCGTTCCTGGACATTTTTTAGTTTTGGTTAAAGTTTTGATTTTTTGTGGTGTTTATATTGGTAATTGATGAGAATATATTTGCTGATATGATGTTTTAGTGGTTCTATGTTTAAAGATTAGGTTTTGACACATGTAAAGTGAAAAAGTTCTGATGTATAAGGTTGCCCATTTGGTTCTATTGCTGCTTTTTAATTTAGTTAATGTGGGGTGATAAGTTAGCATGTATATTAAGCATTCAAGAAAGAAGCGTTCAAAGAATTCCATTTTGAAACATGTAAAGTGAAAAAATATTGATAAGATTGCCCATTTGTTTGCCCTTTGTTTTTACTATATATCTTTTGATATAATTGATGTTGCCATGATTGGTTAGCATGAATTTTAAGCAACTAAAGTAATAAAGATGATTTTTTAGGCCAGTATTAGTATTTCAGGAAAAAAGGTGTTTTTTAGTACGATGTATTAATGGCTCTGTGATCAAAGATTAGGTTTTCGAACTAATAAAGTGAAAAAGTTTCATTTTAAAGATTACGCATATGGTTTTATTGTTACTTTTTTGTTTAAATGTTGTTGGGAGCCTGAGTTAGCATGAGTTTTAAGCAATTAAAGATACAAGGATCGATTTTCTTGTTATTTGGGTTAGGTTGCTGTTGCTGTGCTACTATTTTTGTTAGTGATGGGATTGTACATAAAACACTATGCACTGATTTGGTAATATTAGCGTTTGAAACTTACCTATGTAGAGGGGGTGGGTTGTTACTCGTATGCGGTTTTACTTGTATGATACTAATAAGATTCCATTACGAAACATGAAAGTGAAAAAGGTTCAAATTTGAATATACCCATTTAATTATGCTGTAAATTGCTTGATAAAATTGAAGCTTATAGAGAAAAGCATATTGATTTTTGGTTATCTGATATGAATTGATGCTGCCCTGTTATCTGTTTTATTATGTAAAAACGATGCATCTAGTTTATAGGATGTTTTGTTCTGGTACCACGAGCTTTTGTTTTTGTTGTTTTGTTCCACTGATTAGCTATTGCCTTGATAATTTATTACATTTTGCTTGTTTTATCTATCTGAATATATACCCTGTCTATTCGATAGTGGTTAGTGTTACAGCTATGTACATGCAAAGATACGCATGGTAGCATATATAGTGGACATTAGAGGTGGCAAATCTTGCCCATTTTGATAAATATGGGCACTTTTTGCCCATTTTCAAAAAAAGATGGGGCACTTTTTGCCCATTCTTTATAATGAATGGGCTAAACGGGCGCATATGTAAGAAACTAAATGGGCTTATCGGGCGCACTTGTGAAATACAAATTAGTATACTCGACGAATATTTTTTATTAAATTTTTTATCCCGTCTTTCAAACAAGTATATTTATTTTTTATTTATAGGTTTTTATATGTTTTTTTCCTTTTTTAGCTTGCGCCCGTTTAGCCCGCCCGTTTTGCCCGCCCGTTTCGCCCGTGCCCGTTTAGCCCGCGCCCGTTTAGCCCGCCGCCCGTTTAACCCGTTGCCCGTTTAGCCCGCCGCCCGTGCCCGCCCGCCCGCCCATTTTGCCACCTCTAGTGGACATAAACGAAGTATTTGAAAGTAGAATATGTGGGATTTGATTCAATAGATGTTGGCATAAGGAGATAGCATGAATCTTAAGCAATCAAAGAAAAGAAGATTGATTTCTCGTAAATAGGACTGAGCTGTTGTTGCCATGCCGTTCCTTTTGTTAGTAATGGAGTTTTTACTATATGACCATGTTACTGATGCATTTCATAGTTAAGATTTCTCTAAACTTGTAGCATGTAAATATGAAATGGTACTTACCGGGGTAACCCATTACCCAAAAAAGTATGAAATGGTACTTTTTTAAGTTGCTTTCCCTATATGGTTTTATGAAGGATTCTGTTATGATCCCACATCGGCCATGTATGGGAATGGTTGATGGTTTATAATGTCCAGGTGTCCCCTCCTCAAACAAGCTAGCTTTTTGAGTGAGTTCTACACTTGGGACTTATGAACCGATTACGAGCCTAGTATGGGATAGGTTCGTATCAATTGGTATCAGAGCTAGCCCTACCTTACGAGGTTCCAACACTCGGAGTGGTGGCCTATGGAGTGGTGGCTTGGACCCAAAGGGGGTGCCAACCGTGACCAACATAGCCGTGACCAACGAGCTCGGAGTGGTGGCCTATGGAGTGGTGGCTTGGACCCAAAGGGGGTGCCAACCGTGACCAACATAGCCATGACCAACGAGGACGTTGGTTCTTCAAAGGGTGGGGTAATGTTATGATCCCACATCGGCCATGTATGGGAATGGTTGATGGTTTATAATGTCCAGGTGTCCCCTCCTCAAACAAGCTAGCTTTTTGAGTGAGTTCTACACTTGGGACTTATGAACCGATTACGAGCCTAGTATGGGATAGGTTCGTATCAGATTCCCATGTAAAGTGAAAAAGTTATAGTTTTGAAGGTGACCCATTTGGCTTTAGTGCAAGTCTTTTGATAAATAGATGTTTCCATGATGAGTTAGCATGGAATTTAAGCAATAAAGAAAAGACAGTTAGTTGTTAGTACTTGAAGTGAATTGCTGTTACCATGATTTCGCCTGTGTTATGACTTAGATTAAATTTTGGTCTTCTATGCTTATACGGATGTGTGTACATCTTTTTCCACTTTATTTCATTCTTTGTTTCTATACCATTTTGATATGCAGTTTTGCCGCCCCAAGCCCCACCACGTAATAACAACAACAACAATCAAGGCAGAGGAAACCAGGGGGGCCGTGGACGTTGGCAGCAAAACAGCAACCCAGGAGGACCCGGGTTACTCCCTCGACCCCCGTTTCCACAGAGGCAGAATAACAATTATGGTTATGGGAGGTATAATGCTCCTCGTAATGATGAACGTTTTGTTTCTGAACTTAAGTTTTCAAAGAGTGAAGAAACGTTATCAAGGAAGGTCATAGCGTTTCAAGAGGTAAAATATATTCCAAGGGCTTCTGCTCTTTCTCCATACAGAGTTATATATAGACAGAATACTATTCACACGGTTTTGCCAACACTTGTGAACGTTTCTAGTATAGCAATAGGGGGTATTGTTGTATTAAATTGTAGAATTTAGTGATTCGATTTGCTATACTGTTTAAAATTTAACTAGATAATCATATCTTTGAGTCAACAGGGTACATAGGTCAGTTTAGTGTACCCTCAGTAGCTGGTATGCAACTGATTGTCCAGAACTAGAAAAATGATAAATGTGCCTTGAAGTCGCATTAATCAAATGATCGCGTATATAACACAAATACAAACACCCCTTAAGATGAGAGGTTGCATTAATTATAAGCCAAAAGCAGACATAAATTGAACTACATGAATAAACCGTCGTTTTCATTTCACATGTTGATTCCACATTTCATAAACCAGTCAGCAATCTCAATTAGTCTCCAGAAGTAGTAGGACTTCTTTTCAGTTTGAATGATATTTTTTATTGTTGTTTTATATCTCCCACATTCAAATATTTCATGAAATGTGTCATGTAGCCATCTGAACTTGGTTGCTATAGCCGTGTGGAAGGCGGGGAAGTATACTTCGATGATAGCAGTTTGGTGAGCATTCTTTACATCTCATTATGCTTCATATCGCTGTCATCTATTTAAGCACAAGCGCCTAATAATATATTTTGCATTATCAGCGATTGTTCAAAAGACTTATTACAGAGGATATTGGCGCTGATTTGAACCAAGGTTTTGATACCTTCGTTGAGAAGAAAGGTACCCTATCAATAAATGATAAATAGCTATTTCTATTACACAAATGAATCTATCGTGCTTGGTTTATTTCTCTTTTATTTACCTTTTGTTGTTTTCCTTTCATTTGCACTAGATTTGGGGTCCCAAGGATTTGGTGATCTTCTTTCTTGCATACGAAGCAATAAAATTCCCTTGCAGAATATGCACTTTGTGGTGAGATTCCTTTTTTTAAAAAAAAATTACAAGTTTTTATATCTGCTTCAAAGTATTATGTAGATAATAACTTTACTTGTCTCCTCTTTTCTTTACAGACTTACAGAAACAATCTTAATAAGGTATGTTATTTTCCTTTCCATACATCTTTTTCGTTTTTTGTATATACGAAATGTTTAACCCTAATCTTGGCTAAATAATATTATTATGTATACATTTACTCTATACAGATATGTATCCTTTTGTAGAGATTTGTTACGGTGTGAAGTTGACTAAACTTAATATAGCTTTATGTATTTACTATTTTATCTTATGGTTCTTAATCATTCGGATACATAGTGTTTAGTTTTTTTTTAAATTAGCATACATTCCGTTACTTGATGACTTTTAAGAAACATCCAAAATGTATCTGACAAAAGTGGACATATTTTTTTGGGTAAAAAGAGTGTGATATATTTTTTTACATCTTGATAATTTTTACTCCTTTTGGCACATTCAGCTGTCAATCCATGTAGGTTTACAGTATCTAACATTTGCTATCTTTGTGTTTACTGGCAGATAATGGCCACAGCTTATCTGAGGAATGAGCCTTGGGAAATGGGTGTGCATAGAAGGAAAGGTGTTGTGTATCTTGATGTACATAAACTGCCCGAAAGGCCAAAAAGCGAGAGGGATCGTCGCATGTACTAACATAAACTAACTTTTTTTTTTGGAATTTCTGATATTTTATTCACCTATCTATATGGGCACTAATATGATATTGGTTTAGGTGTTATTATGGATATTGTTTTGAGACGCTTGCTACTGAAGATCCAAGAAGAGACGATGGAGAAGGAATACATCATGTTGACGCCAATGTCGAATATTGTGCTTTAATTAAAACTAAATTAGGTGCACATCGTATTTTAATGGGTGCTGAAATGGACTGCTGTGATTCCACCGATGATGGTAGAAGATTTTATGTGGAATTAAAAACAAGTCGTGAGGTCTGTCATCTTTCTTTTCATGACTTGCAAAAACTAAGTATACACTTCTAAATATGCGGCGACAGAAATATATACGCGTACAATAAATTCAAGCTGTCTACTATGGTTAATGTTAGATACACAAATATTTTTGGAAGGTTAAAGAACTCGTATGAGTATTGTGGTTAAAATTTATTCTTTGATCTTGGTTGTTGACTATTTGCACAAATAGTATTTTCTCTTTTATTGTGGGTTGCAAGTTTGCTGACCTCTTATATTATATTAATTTGCAGTTGGATTACCACACCGAGGAAAGATTTGAGAGGGAAAAATTGCTCAAGTTCTGGGTATCATTCTCCTTTTAGCTCTACTACAGTATATACGTTTCACCCTATAAAAATGTGATTAATTGACTTAACATTTAGACACCCAAGATGCTACCCCCTCCCCTCTATGGTTGTTTTTCCTTGCTGTTATGTAAGTTTGCAACACTTACGATTTTGTTTATTACATTGCAGATTCAGTCTTTTCTTGCTGGTGTCCCTTATATCGTCATTGGATATAGGTACATCCGTATGCAAAATTTGTTTTCCTATCACGAAATAGTTCTACGCTTGTGTTGGATATAACAAACATATTGTTGATTATTGTTTTTTTATATCCTGTATTGTCTTGTAGGGATGATGCTGGTAGGCTAGTTCGTACAGAGAGATTAAGAACCAAAGATATTACTCACAGGGTAAAAATGAAAAATTACTGGCAGGTAGTATTCATTGTCTCAAAACTACCCCCAAATAAACAAACGCGCACAGACTTCTCGGTGACATCATGTTTTCTGAGTTAAATATTTGATCAACAGGGAGGAGTTTGCTTAGCCTTCGCTGATGAGGTTTTATGTTGGCTTTATGGCACTGTCAAAGAAGGTAAGATTCCTTTGTTTCGTTAATCTTTTTTGTCTTACTCACATGATGGGCATTTTAGTCATTTTGACCATTTGTTTTGGCATTGCAGATGAAGACTATATATTGCAGTTCGCTGCACCTTTTAATCGTCTAGAGCTTCTACAGGCACAATCTTGTCCACAAGAAATAACTGATCATGTTCAACAACTATGATTTTGACAATCTTACCCCTTTAGGAAGGTTTAGTCGTTTTCCATGGTCATTCTAGAACTAGTAATGCGCGCTGCATGTTATTATTGCATTGGATTTGACAATGAAGAAAGTTTTACCTAAACTAAGGTTTTTGTCGGAACCTTGTGCAACACTGTAGTTGTATATCTTTTGTGGGGGAAACTAGATATCAAAGGATGCCCTGAAGCCGGAAATGGCTCTTTTGAGTTCTGGGCGTATGGTTATGTAGCAGGATATATACGTATAGTTCAATAGCTCATGGGAAATTTGAATATCTAATGTCATTTGGTGTACGTGTAACGATCTAACTTTTGCTACTAGGGATTCTGCTAATAATTAGCATTTGGTTTAGATAGCCTATGTTGATTTTGGTCCTGATTGTATCAGTCTCCTGAAAATTTCCCCCTATAAATGCATCAATATTAAAAAGGCGATTGTTATTGTTTAATTGACAAATAGTTCTTCTCAAAAGTTAAATGTATACTTACTCATGGTAATTCCAGATATAGAGTGGCCTCAAACCTTGTTTCTTTGTTAGTCAATATGTTTATCCTTTTTTCTATGTAGAATCGGCTTTTTTCTTCAAAGCCAAGCTAGTAGTTTATTTCCGCAAGTGTAAATGGAGTAGTAGTATCGCAAACCTTGTGTCAATGTGTCTGGTGGCATCTGAAACCAACGCTTTTCAGCTTGAGAGATGACACGACCAGTTGGACTGGTACCATATTTATGTTATGCTGCTTAATCGATTGCATATTTCTGTAATGGTCGATATCACTGTTATCAGATGTCCCTGAAGGGACAAGAGTAGGGCGTCCTTATAAAAAGCAAAAAGTTAGTGGATGTGGATTCATAATAAGATACTCGATCATGTCAATTGGTTTGATTCTAATTTCTTTCTTAAGGACAACAAATTAACAAAAGTAGTTTATACTTCATTTTGATTCTTCAAACTTGAATCACAATATTATACAAGTGAAAGTTTTTGTCACTAATAACCGACCATACCGTATATTAACCACACTTCTGCTGTAAATATTAATTGTACAAAACACTCGCCAAGAACATCAACGAATTAACATATGCCAATATGCGTACAATTAAAACAGACTTTAACACAGCCATTTTGATGATTCTCATACTTCCGTGTACCAAACTAGTACATCCATACAGTTAACAAGTGTAAAGTATACCGCATTCTCTTCATTAGTATGATTTTGGGTCCTCATCCCTCGGCTAGTTCTGAATGATTGACGAGTGAGCTGGTATACCTTCGACTTTTCTATGTAGCATTGTAGCACAAGGGTGACTTATAAAGTTGTAAGCCATACCTTCAAGTCACTTGAACCAGTTCTAACTTCTAACTAGTTCATTGATAACAAGCAACTACTAAAAAGGATTAATTGTTGGATATTTAAATAGGGTTATACAGTAACAAATACAAGATCCGTTGTAGTCTAGTTGGTTAGGATACTCGGCTCTCACCCGAGAGACCCGGGTTCAAGTCCCGGCAACGGAATTATTTTTCACCTTTTCATCACAAATTCTGCCTCAACGAGATCACAAACAGTTGCAAATTTGCTTAATAATCTTCTCTGCATCGTTCCAATTCCCAAAGTAAATATTTAATTCCTGAATCGTCTTTTTTTTTGGGTGGTAAAAATGCTTCTTACCCGTCAAATATATTACCTAAAATAACTGTTAAGAACATGAATATGGCATAGTACCACATTGATTGCAAGAAAAGCGCACTAAAATGCGTGACACCAAACTACGTGCCTCGACACGTCGAAGACATGAGCCAAAACCAGTGGCGGAGCTGGGGAGCATCGTTTCCTGCCCTTGATATGCTCCGCCAGTGCCAAAAACATAGACAAACAAATAGGCTTATTAGCTCAATTGGCTAGTTTCTAAAAGTTTAATTACCTTGAGCAAGATCAAAACGAAAGGGGTGGTGGCGCAGTTGGCTAGCGCGTAGGTCTCATAGCTAAAATTTGAGTCATCCTGAGGTCGAGAGTTCGAGCCTCTCTCACCCCATTTTTTCCTTTTTATAGCAAACCTGGGACTCCTAGCTGGTGTAAGAGCCGAATCATGCTTTAAACAATTGATTAATTGTGCTACAGCAGACTACGTTGCTTTTTATTTTATTTTAATTTATTTAAACCGAAAAATAGAAAAGAACTTGTGCTTTCTATATCTTGTAATCCTCCCTAAAAATCAGCAAGACCAGTTGTCCAAACGGTCATTCGCAATCTTACCGCGACTTGTTAAAGAGTGGTGCTAATAATGCTAATGTCACAAGTTTGAGACCTTCATGTGATTATTGTGAGGCACTAACTATCTTTCAACTAAGACACTCAAAACGAGATATAGTGATTTAGCAATAGGTGTTCTAAAGGCTCGGTCATTCTGGACTCTGGTGGCATGTTGCTTATTCCTGACTATCATTTTTAATCTCATATTACAGCTTTGTTCAACTGAATCAGTTTGCCTAAATCTTTTCAGGTCATTTATTGGAAAAAAAGTTTACTTTCACCGGCCAGATTTGGTTAGTCCTTATTTGGAGCCTCAAGTTTACGATATCAATAAGAATGTTTTCAAAATATGGTTCAACAACTTACAGGTTCACCTTCACAAGAACTGTTGCTTTCTAGACCAGCATATAATGTTACTAACTCACCTAGTTTGAGGCTACAATGTATTCAACCGCCACCATTGGCACCTGTCAGTTTAAATAGACCAACAATGATGGAGCTTCCGTAAACACAACCACAAGTGCCTGTTGAGTCACCTATATCTGCACATGTGCGTAACCTCAAACATTTTATAAATGATCCAGCTTAAAAATTTCATAATATGATGTGCCAGCACTGTCGGATGGATATATGTCTCCTAGAACGAATGAACACACAAAACCATGGACTAAACCGAAAGTATAGTCGACTATATACATTATTTATGTCAGATTGCTTCTGAAGGTCTCAAACATCATGTTTTTGAGATATCTTCAGCTGACCTTCAGAATGATGAGGATCATTCATTCCTACAGAAAGATCCGTTTAGAGCCAAAGATGTTCAAGGGAAGAACGTCTTGACAAACTTTTGGGTAGATCGAGAAAACAATGTTGTTGTAGAAGCAGCATTTGGTAATGTAGTGTTGCTTTTATATTTGGTGATCTTATGAGAAGCATGTAGATGGAATTATCTTGTAAAGTTAATGGGTCAATGGTTATTATGATATCGCATATGACTGAATTCTACTTTGTAGCATTTGAAAACAACTCGGCTAAGCCAAAATTGTCCTTGAACAATATCTTCGAGGTGATAAATCTGGTAGTGACTTCTAAAGTTGTAAGCCATATACCTTCATGTCACTTGAACCAGTTCTAACTAGTTCATTGACAACAAGCAACTAACATGATTAGCTGTTGGATATTTCTATAGAGTTATACAGTAACAAACACAAGATCCGTTGTAGTCTAGTTGGTCAGGATACTCGGCTCTTACCCGAGAGACCCCGGTTCAAGTTACGCAACAGAATTTCTTTTTTACCTTTCCATCACAAATTCCAAAAATCTTTGCCTAGGCTTTCTGATTTGAGTTCCCTATACTTGCATAATAAGGTTTTGGGAGTACGTTTGCTGCAAACAGGTATCTATTGAGATGATGCCGGCCTACCTGGCCGGGTATTCTTTTCTATACTTAGATTGTGAGGATGCAATCTGCTTGTCTTGATGGGTGTGGAATTTGTTATACAAGGATCTGTTTGGATAGATGCGCTACTATTGGATAAGTCAGCTGTTTGGAGTTGGTGTTAATGTATTAAGAGAATTGAGGCCTAATGAAGCTTTTCTGATTGGGGCTTGTTTAGGTCTGTTTGATGATTACTGTGTTTGGTCATATTAGTTTAGTTGTATTGTTAAAGTCTGTAATCTGTTATATACTAGTTAAAAAGTGCTTTAGTAATAAAAAAACTTGGAGTCAATATGCTATTCCATATGTGTACAGTGTACAACACTGAACCAGTTTCTTTTTAATTTGAAAAATGATTTGTATGCATAAAACATAGACCTAAATATATACCTAAAGATTTGATTGGTGTATTTCAAAAAGTTATTGGTGAAAAAGTATGAGAGAGAATAAATATGATACACTTATCATGAAATTAATGGATTAGGTCTAAGTTTAGGTCTCCTATGTAGGCATAAATATCACTACTCTTTTAATTTTCATAAATTTTATTAAGCAAAACGCTCGCCAAAATCAAAGACATCAAAATTAAAGATGATTTATCCCACATCGGCTAGCTAGTGTAAACAAAAGGAGGGGAAGTTGCTATATAAACAAAGGCAGCTTGGCTTGTTAAACTCACGCAGCCATGTGTTTAGCACAAAGTGAACTATTCTTTCGCCTTTTACTAAAGAATACCGTGTGCTCGACGTATAAAGTGGCATACGCCTATTTTTGGAGAGCCTCTTCGTTATTGAAGAGCTCCAACCAATATTCAGTTTAAAACTTTGTGTGCTATCCTTGTCTTAAAGGAAAGTGATGCGTACAACCTAAGCTTGATCTTTTGTTGATGGACTAAACCGAAAGTATACTCTCGACTTTATACATTATTTATGTCAGATTGCTTATGAAAGTCTCAAATCATGTTTTTTAGATATCTTCGGCTGACCTTCAAAATGACGAGGATCCAGAAAGATCCGTTTGAGAGCCGAAGATGTTCAAGGGAAGGTGTTGACAAACTTTTGGGTAAAATACAATATATAAAAGTGGGTAAAATACAATATATAAAAGCCTAGTTTCTTCTTTTCTCTACCAGGAATTTCAGATTTAAACTTTAATGTTGCGTCTTTTCTAGGGCATGGACTTCACAACGACTAACTGAGATCTCTTGTGAAGAAATGGCAGACTTTGATTGAGGCCCATTTTGATGTGAATACCACAGAAAGCTACGCTCTGAGGACGTTGTGCATCGGCTTTACCAAGAAGTGTGCCAACCAGGTAAAGAGGACATGATATGCACAATCTAGCCAGATCCGACTGTTGAGCATATAAAGTTTACATTAGTCAAGAGCTAATTAGCTGGTCATTTGCGGAGCTTATTATATTTGCCGACATTTGGTAATAAAGCATTTTTTTTCTAGATTCGTCGCAAAATGACGGAAATCATGGTAAACCAGGCACAATCATGTGACCTAAAAGAATTTGTGCAGAAGTTCATTCCAGAGTCTATTGGCCGAGAGATTGAGAAGGCTACATCAAGCAAGGTACCAAAGTTTGACATGGGAAAACCGATCGAGGTAAGTTATGTTTCATAATCTATTAATATGATTTCATATTATGTTGGGTTGAACTTGTTTACTTCTCTGAGTTTGATTGTTTTTTTCGGTCCATGGTGATTATTCAGAAGATGCAAGTGTTAAGATTGAAAGGCCTGGAGAGGAGGAGGTGCAGAAGCAACTGAGGTAATTGGTGCCTGAATGAAAGTTATATAGTTTTGTACTCTGTGCGAGTGTACGTTCTTTGTTCTTTCATATTCACAGAAGTTACTATAAGCTTCATTGTGCGTTTGAGTAATTTTGTTATGCCAAAGTTGGATCAGACGTAATTTGTTTGCTTATTGTTCTTTCGACCATAACTGCTCTGCCTCGCAGCACCAAAACATGGTGGTATTATTTATAGTTTATGAATAATAAACACTAGTTAGGCAAACAATAACAGAATTTAACATTATAACTGCTACAAAATTAAAGATATTGGCGAAGCCTGTGGTCACTTTGAAAATAAAAACAAGGGTTATAGGATTTATCCCACATCGGCTAGCTAGTCTAAACAAAAGGAGGGGAAGTTGCTATATAAACAAAGGCAGCTTGGCTCGTTAAACTCACGCAGCCATGTGTTGAGTACAAAGCGAACTATTCTTTCGCCTTTTACTAAAGAATACCGTGTGCTCAACATATAAAGTGGCATACGCCTATTTTTGGAGAGCCTCTTCTTTATTGAAGAGCTCCAACCAATATTTAGTTTAAAACTTCCCTTGTTGAGATTATTTGCATAAATGGTCACTAATTACCCTTATTTCTGTTTTCACGGGTATGTAATCAATTTCGGTTATGGTTTAAAGGGTAACGGATGAGAGACCCAAAGTGAAAGCAAACAGCGCAATGACCATTTATACAAACAGAATCTACCAATGGGACGATTGTACAAACTCCACATTAGACAAAGGTGTACCAGTCCGAGTTGCCTCGTCTTTGGACCTCAATTACTTTGTCCAAGCAGTTTAATTTTGCATATAAAAATCAGGATACATGCATCAAACATGGAAACGCAATCACTTGTGATACATAGCAACTTGAACTTCCTTTCTAACATGTCATCGAGCAAAACCTATTTAAAAGATGACATACAAGATTGTTCGTCTTTTATAATCTAGTAAACTTAAACCACTAACAGAAGGCGAAGCCAAGCAAACGTTACTAGATTTTTAATATGAGTAACTGTAACCGAAGCATCAAGATACTCCCTCACTTTTGTTGTAGTCTTCCCATTCTCCACAATCCACACATGCACCCAAAAAGTTTTTCAGTGGGCTGTGGAACCACCAATCAATATCCGGAGCTAGGAGGTACTGCACCATCTTGGCATTCTCCACAATCCACACATGCCAAGGCCATGTAGAAGTCACGCACGGTTTTGTTGTTGAGTCCTTCCATATTTTGATTAGAATTCGGGAATTTTTTTGTTTATATTATAGCATTGAAGTAACAAAAAACAAACAAGTTATACCAACAAAGTAGGCAATGAGTTATGGGGTCAAAGTAGACAAAAGAATGGCCAAATTACATCGACTAAAGAATAACGGCCATTCTTTTTATCCGTTGAAGAATACGTTAATACGTTATGACTACTTCCATGATAAGAAGTAAGATTAATAGAGTGAGACAAACACCATTTAAGATTTGCATCTGTAATTCTATTTTCAAATTTGATAGGATAGTTGGAAACATATCATGTTCAGTATTTGATACGTGTTCTTGCTAGTGTGGTGTAAGGGATGTACTTGGACATAATTCATTGATGTTACTGAAATGTATTGTTAAACTTAAGGCATTTATGGAATAATGTTGTTTCATGATTGATGTTTACGTTCTTATTCCATTTATCGTATTCTTTCCGCTAAAGACTTGGGATGTGGGACCTGGAAGCAATGATTCGAGACCCGGCTCATTTGAGGCGAAGATCGGTTGGTTTCATCATACGCTTGGTTAAGACTATTGGCGCCGCGCACATCATCAAGCCTGGTATTTTGTGCTTTAGTGTGGACCACACTTTATTAATTCGTAATATCTTCTGTAGAGTTGCATAATATTTTATCAGAAAAAGTGGGAAACATTAAAATTTTACAGTTATTGAAACAGTTTAAACAACCAGAAGTAAAAAAATAACCATGCTGGGTAACGTATAAAAATGAACCCATTCATTTTTACTCCTTTATATATCAACATTGAACTAGTAATTGGAGGGGTGCGCCAAGCCTAGGCAGTAGTGCAACACCAAGGCGACACATGAAGAACCCAGCAGCAAGCTACTGTGGTGGGTTCTTCCCCCATAAAAAAATAAGATTAATATCGAGTGAGCCGATGGCTCACATATCAGATATTAAACTGATAAGAACACATACTACACTTGATCTTAGCCAAAAGGCCGAGAAAGGTATGCTTAGTCCATTCACAGTCCTTACACAGCCATCTTAATGATTCTCATACTACACAAGTCCAACAACAAAAATTCATTTCGGATCATATGCTGGATTTTGAGAGTTGTCTTCTACGGGTGCTAAACCTGAAGAGATTGACTTTGAGTTCTTAGGAAACTCGAAAGGAAAACCTTACACTATGCACATAAAGATATTCATCCAAGGTGAAGGAAACCGAGAGCAACAGTTTCGTTTATGGTTTGACCCAACTGCAGATTGTCATAAGTATAACTACACCATTCAATAGGATCCTAGTAAGTTCAACAGTTGTTAATATAATTATCTAATCATATGTATTGCAGATGGTATGTTGATAGTATTCCAATCCGAGTCTTTAGAAGCTATCAAAGTGAAGGGATATGATACCCAAACCAACAAGGGATGCGAGTCTACTCTAGTTTATGGAATACCAATAACTAGGCTACAAGAGGTGTATCGACTGGACTGCTGCACCTTTTGTGATTTATTACTGTAGGTTCCGAGCTAGAGCTTTTAAGTGGAACGGCCATTCCATCTATATACAACAGTGTGCCATTCCATTAACTGAAGCTTTTTGTTGATAATGTTGGTTGATTTCATAAAAGAGCTACAATGATGCTCTAGATGTAAGTAATGTTGATTGTCTTGTCTATTCCATAATAAACGTGAGATATATATACAAGTACAAGGATTGGGTTGTTAGCCCATTAATACTGATTGACACTAATTTACAGCTAATCCCTAAACATTAGGATGGATACTAATAACTGACAGCTAAGGGTCTACTAACACTCCCCCACAGTTGGAGCGGGAGGACAACAAACGCTTAAACTGGTGCGAAACTCTTCAAATAGTGCCGAAGGCAACCCCTTGGTGAATATGTCTGCATACTGATATCGAGAAGGAACATGAAGAACACGAACTTGACCAGTGGTAACCAAATCACGAACAAAATGTATGTCAATCTCTATATGCTTTGTGCGTTGATGTTGAACAGGATTAGAGGATAAATAGACAGCACTGACATTATCACAATAAACCAGCGTAGCGGAAGTCAAAGGCGTGTGCAGCTCACGAAGTAGATTCCTCAACCAACAAGTCTCAGCAACAGCATTTGCAACTCCACGATACTCTGCCTCTGCACTAGAACGAGAAAGCGTCGGTTGACGCTTAGAGGACCAGGTGAGTAAGTTGTTGCCAAGAAATACACAATAGCCAGAGGTAGACCTCCTAGTAGTAGGACAACCAGCCCAATCGGCATCCGAATAAGCAACCAAGGATGTAGTAGAGGAGGAAAACAATTGTAATCCATAGTCTAAAGTACCACGAACATACCTCAATACCCGTTTAAGAGCCGATAAATGAGGCTCTCTAGGATCATGCATATGAAGACAAACCTGTTGTACTGCATACGAAATATCAGGACGAGTAAATGTAAGATACTGCAAAGAACCTGCAAGACTCCGATATAATGTCGGATCAGACACCAGATCCCCATCATCACCCAGTTTAGACTCAGTATCAACAGGAGTCCGACTGGAGTTACAACCAACCATATGAGCCCGCTCAAGAATCTCAGTGGCATACTTACGCTGAGACAAAAACATCCCTGAAGAATCACGTGTAACAGAAATGCCCAAGAAATAATTAAGTGAACCGAGATCTGTCATAGAAAACTCTTGATGGAGGGATGCGATAATCCTCCGTAACAATGTGTCCGAAGAAGCTGTGAGTACAATATCATCAACATACAATAATAGATAAGAAGTGTCAGTCCCCTGTTTGTAAATAAACAAGGATGTATCACATCGACTATGCTGAAACCCAACCCGAGTAATATAAGCAGCAAAGCGCTGAAACCACGCTCTAGGGGCCTGTGGGTTATGGGCCCATTAATACTGATTGACACTAATTTACAGCTAATCCCTAAACATTAGGATGGATATATATACAAGTACAAGGATTGGGTTGTTAGCCCATTAATACTGATTGACACTAATTTACAGCTAATCCCTAAACATTAGGATGGATACTAATAACTGACAGCTAAGGGTCTACTAACACTAGAGTCCAGAAAATATTCCACTAGGTAGAGCTTCATATTTGGTCATAAAACGGGTCACCAAGCACGTAGCTATTTGATAATTTTACAATCCCGGCCAGTTTTGTAGATCGAGAAAACAATGTTGTCGCAGAAGTAGCATTTGGTAATGTAGTGTTGCTTCTAGATTTGGTGATCTTATAAGAAGCATTGTAGATGGAATTATCTTATTAAGTTAATGGGTCAATTGGTTATTATTATATAGACGTATACAGCAACAAACACAAGATCCGTTGTAGTCTAGTTGGTTAGGATACTCGGCTCTCACCCGAGAGACCCGGGTTCAAGTCCCGGCAACGGAATTTCTTTTTTACCTTTTCATCACAAATTCTGCCTCATAAACTCTGCAGATTCATGAGACCGAAAACACAAACTTGTAGAATACACAACCACTGAACCTTAATCCTAAAAATGCATCAATATCAAAAAGCCGGTTGAAGGGACTATCATTATTGTGTAAATGACCAATAGTATCGGAAACCTTGTTTTTTCGTAAATACAAAAATGTTTATCCTGTTATTATTAAAATGTTTATTTTTAGCTTCTACTTTCATTTCAAACAATTAGATAGTCTGCAACTACCTTGAAATTCTCATTACAATTGGACGGACATACAAACACATGATTGATTACTTGGCTGGCTATTATAAAGTCAAAGTCTCCCACAATGGATCCAAATGGCAATTTAACTACAGATGGAAGTTTATATGCAATTACATTCAAAAATCTCAGTACAGTTGTGCAAACAAACTGTGAATTTTTACAAACCAAATGAGTTAACCAGATAATATACGTTTCAAGTGACTTATCTGACAGCCTCGGATATATCTATACCTGGTACGGATCCTTTTTCACTCCAAATGTCACGTGGTATAAAGACGATGTGGCAGACTTAATGCAATAATGTGAAGATGAAAGACGATGTGGCAGACTTAATGCAATAATGTGAAGATGAAGACTGTGATGCCGTTCAAACAAACATCAATAAACTGTTGAAACAATTTCTCCTAACAATGCCTATGCAACACAATCTGAACCATACTTTGTATAGTAACATCAGGTAGATTGTCAAGTTGTGTAGCCAAATTTTTTAGGCCCCCTCAGCAACAAATTACGATGTACACTCCACCACTTGAGCAGATCTTAGGGTGGCACCCCTCCTAAAAGTGCAATGGAGGTCACCAACCTAGGCCATGGGCCTTCTTGATCACCCATTGACCACCCCTCAAGGTAAGTGATTAATACTGATGCTTCTTTCCCTTTTTATACAGTTTTCCATACCTTCAACTTCACTCTCTCAGCCGATGTGGGATGCTTGGATTTCTCACTATGTTCACTTTTTTTCTTATTGATTGAGAAGCCTAAATGTTTGTCACAGGGTACAATAAAGTTGGATTGATGGTCTGTATTTAGAGATGAGTTTCATCGATGACAAAAAAAAAGGAAGAATAATAAAGCGATCTAGTCAGCATATTAGATGGTTTTGGGTGTATGACAGAATTACATTGAAAACCATAATCAGACCTACATGCCACAACATCAACTTGTAAAACATTAGCGTAAGCATGTGTGCAATTGGAAGCCTATAATGGATAAATTTCTTAACCGACTCTCGACTTGGAAGGCTAGAACTCTATCTTATGGTGGCAGGCTCACTCTAATCAAATCGGTTCTCGGTGCTCTAGGTACTTACTTTTTTTCCCTTTTAAAGCTCCAAAGTCAGTGCTAAGTTACTTGGAAAAACTTGGACGCAACTTCTTTTGGGGAGGCTCTTTGGAATCTAACAAATTGGCTTGGATAGCTTGGAAAAAAGTGTGTTCTTCATCGACTTCGGGTGGACTTGGAATTGGTAGTCTTCAAGCTTCAAACCTAGCAATGTTGACTAAATGGTGGTGGTGATTTTACACAGAACCTAACGCTCTTTGGCATCATGTTATTACCTCCATATATGGTTCGAAGGGTGGGTTAGACTTGACTTCTCATTCACATATCAGTGGCCCATGGAAATCAGTTATTGACTTGAAAAGTCACCTCCTTAAATTCAACTTAGATTTACACTCTGTGTTTATGAGAAAAGTAAGAGATGGAAGTTCTTTTTGCTTCTGGGAAGATGTTTGGAAGGGGGCGTCCGCTTTGAAGGAGACATTTCCTAGACGGTACCAACTAGAGGCCTTTAAAAGTTGCAAAATAAGTGATCGGTGCTCTATCGGTAGTGGCCTGGATCCATTCTCATGGGCTTGGAGGAGGCCACTTCGCTCCGGCTTAGAAAGCTCCCAACTAGCAGATTTATTGGATCACCTTCAACACCTTTGCATCACCTCTGGTCCAGACACATGAGAATTCAAACTTTTTCTCTGTTTCATGCGTCAGAAGATACATCGACAAAGCCATCTTGATTCCATTCAGCAACAAAATTAGATGGAATAACTCAATTCCTATCAAGATCAACATTCATAATTGGAGGTTACTTAATGAAAGATTGCCTACTACTGTAGAATGAATCTGGATATCCGCGGTATTGACTTAAACTCGACTAGATGTCCAGTTTGTGATGATGCTTTAGAGACGGCTCAACATCTTTTCATTGATTGCACGATTGCTCGAAAATTGTGGGTTATGATTCAAAACTGGTGGCAACTTAATGATTACCCAAAAGACTTGCAAAGTTTAAACTGTTGGAGTGACTCGGCTTCTCTTCCTGATAAGCTGAAGTCTTGTTTTGATGCAATCATTCAATCAACAACTTGGATTATTTGGCGTTATCGGAATAGACTTTGTTTCGACATTCACCCTCCACGGAAAGATATTCTTGGGGACGAAATAACAAACTTTGTCTTACTCTTGGATTAGTCACAGGAAAAAGGATTTTCATTCAAATTGGAATGTTTGGATCCTTGATCCAAGAAATGCTTGTAACAGTACATTGTAACTTTTTTATTTTCTAGCTTCTCGCTAGTTTTATATAATTCGGCCGTTCAAAAAAAAAAGTTATATCTGTAGTCATTCCATCAAACATGTCATTTGATTACTGGTAGTATTAGTATATGACAGAATTACATGCAAATTTTTTTTGACAGGTAAACATAATGGATACTGTTGGATGCAGAGACAGCTTTGTGGCTGCAATTGCGTATGGTTACATACACAATATGCCATTGGTTTAACCAATGCAGTCGGTGGAGCACCCGCTAGCCGGCAGGACCGTTGGAAACTTGCAAAAAGTCATGTCACTGGTGAGGGAAGCAAATCTTAATGATGATGACGACTTCTGGGACAAATTACTTGACGAAAGTTCAAATGAAGACGACATTACAATTCTTTCAAAAACAACATTAAGCGGAGCAAATCTTAATGATGATGACGACTTCTGGGACAAATTAGTTGATGAAAGTTCAAATGAAGACGACATTACAATTCTTTCAAAAACAACATTAAGCGGATTCAAAAACGATTATTTGAACCATGTAAACTTCCAAAAGGTGGTTACAGAGGTTCTGCATAAGCTTGAGGTTCCATTAGCAAATGAGGTATTGTCTTCTTGAAATTATTTTCCTCGGGCTTTTGTCGATTAACTTTGTGATTCCTCGGGCTTTTACAAGTAGTTATCGTGTTTGATTGATAAGCAGTCAAATTATTGCTTGCTGCTCTATGCCTCTATGCCTATCATATTTGTGTAGGCCGCTTATTGATTTAGTGTAAGCACGAATGAATTTTGTTTTAGTTTGTGAGAGCACTTATTTTAGATGGTTATATTCTGATATATCTCTTCCCATTTATATTATTCGCCTGTTTGCCTATCGACCAAGATTTTAGGATTGTCGATCTAAGATGTTGACGAATATGAGCTATTTTGTTTAATGGCTAACTCATTATGTACATAACCTGGACACATCTATATTATGGCTCTAACCCATCAATGTTATCGTTGAACTCTGGACTATTCCGTTGTATGAGCTAAAATGTTCCCTATGTTACAAACTGTGATCACTTAAGGCTTAAGCGGTAGCATCGATAAAAGTTGACTTTTGTTGTGAAACTAATGGTAAAGTTTGAGAAAGATGTTAAAATAGTTTTAGGTGCCACAAATCCGTTAGTAGTCTGTTCAATATAAATGAGTCGCACGTAAAGTAGGTCCCTGAAGGCGATACCGCAAAATCAAAGTACTTCGATACAAAAAGGGTTCATGCGATGTTCACTGGTTCGGGTGAATGATAGAATTCCGGTGATCAAGAAACTGGTCGATAAAATTTTTTGGACCATTTCCCGATTTGTGCTTGTCATCCTTGCGCAAGGGCCATGCTAATCTTCTCTGTATCGTTCCAATTTTATCGGATGTCCCCAAAGAGACGATTGTTATGCAATTTTGAGGGGTATATAAATTATAAAGTATCTATATGTTCATATTGTCAATGTGGGATAAATTGACTACAGCATCTTGTTTCACTCTATAAATAAACTGCTTGAATGTATACAAATGTGTAACATATATGTTATTCTTAAAATAGATTCAGAGGCGTTCTTTAATTCCTTCCGTTTTTGATACCTTCTGTCACTGTCCATTAAATATGCAGTTGACGACCTCAGTTTTTACACATCATCAAAGTACTTCTCTTCGGCATCATCATTAGCTTCTCTCATCCAATGTCACATCTTCATCAATACTCGAGTAATTGAAATGTTCGTGATCTTCACCTGCAAGAAACTTCCGTTGCATCACATTTGTAAACTGATCCATTCATCTCCTCAGCTGAAATATATTTACAATTAGTGGAACAAAAGAGAAAAAAAAATATGGTTAACCCTAATGAACCTGGGAAAACAAAGCACTTTAGTGCCCTTCTTGTTTTTAAGCCTAAGTGCGCACTCTAGTAGTAAAAAGGTGAGCGTCGGGACAGTTAGTGGGTGGCCGAAATTTGGAGCCAATATAAGCTGTTTAGACAATGACTAGTGCTAAACCATCAGTATCATCATGGTCGTAGGCACGGCTCAGAACCGCCTTAATTGCTGCCACCCTTGCTGCATTAGCCGACCTGTTAGCTGAAGCCACCGCCCTGTTTTCCTTCTCGTCAACCTTAGCCGCACCCGTTGCTTTTGCAGCCATACGCCTATTTTCCTCAACAGCTTTAAGTACTTTGGCATGCGATGTAGACATTGGTCAGTATCATCATGGTTGTAGGCACGGCTCTGAACCGCCTTAATTGCTGCCACCCTTGCTGCATTAGCCGACCTGTTAGCTGAAGCCACCGCCCTGTTTACCTTCTCGTCAACCTTAGCCGCACCCGTTGCTTTTGCAGCCATACGCCTAGCTTCCTCAACAGCTTTAAGTACTTTGGCATGCGATATAGACATTGGCGACTGCGAAGGGACTGTCTTTTGAGATGTTGAGATGCTGAGAAGGCCGTCATCCCAGTGACCTGATTGAGTGTCGCCGTTTCTGAATGTATACATACCGAACCCTTGTCTTCGTCCTTCATGCCAAGCGCCTTCGTATTTATGTCCATTTGCAAAATTGTAGACACCAAAACCGTGCATTTTGTCTGCAAAATACTCGCCAGCATACATGTCCCCATTTCTGCAAAATGCCAAGTAATCACATTAGCTCACCCGCATAATATTTTCATTCTATAAAAGAGAATGTTAAATTAAAAAAATTCCGATAACGGTTGTACTAATTTCACCCAAACACCTTCAAATCACCTACTCTACCAAAATCACATAAGCCTCATATAAGCAGTTTGGTCAAAAGTACTTATAATCTACTGCAAAAAACACAATAAGCAGATAACCAAACATACCTGAAGTGATAATGCCCAATCCCATGCTTGACGCCACTTTTAAACTCGCCAAAATACTTACTCCCATCTACACAAGTAAGCACCCCAACACCTTGACATTGCCCTTTAAACCACTCACCAGCAAACATATCCCCAGCATAAAACCTATAAACACCAAAACCATGCCTTAGCCCTTGCCTATACATCCCTCGATACCTACTCCCTTTCGCCCATGTTTCGACACCGTAGCCATCATACTTTTGATCAACCCAGTCACCTTCATATCTACCATTCAAATTATAATAATAAACACCACTCCCTGAACACTTTCCTTTATAAAACTCACCTTCATACACATCACCATTACTATAAACCTTAACTAGCAACCCATTCACAGTACTATCCTCTGATCGCCTTTTCGACCCAATTGACCACACCACTGGTTCACTTTTTTTTGGCCCAAATAAAAGCTTAGCTAAATTAACTAAACCCAAACATATCAAAAATAAAAAAAGAGTAATTAAAAAAACTACATAAAAAGAGAAAAAATAAACAGATGGTAAAAAAAACAACAAGATTAAAAATATTGAAGGTGATTTAAAAAAAAGGGCTTTTGCAGCAAGTAAAGCTTGTGAAGAAGAGCAACAAGCTAAGGGCTTATGATGAGCTTTTGGGTAGCTGTTACAGCTATGGTTATTCATAACTGAGGGGATTTTTAACGCATCAAAAGGAGATAAGAAAAGAAATCGTTGATGGCTTATGTTGGTATTGATGCGATGAAGAAACCCTTTTGAAATCTTGGTTTGGTTTTGTGGTTTTGTGTGTGTTTGAAAGAGGGAAAACGAAGGCGTGTGTAACAATGGGAGGTGGTATATATATAAGGAAGGAGGGTAAAAGGGTCAAATAAAGATGGTAAGGGCGGTTAATGTAAGTAAGCTTTTTGCTTAGGGAAGTGAGCTACTGATTTTTATGGTAATTACTATAGGGAAAAAGACCAATTTGGTCAAAATCATCTCTCCAAAGTAAAACCATGGTCAAGTTTTTTTGATGGGGACAAATTTAGTCATACACAAGTGCACAACTGCACAACTCCATCCAATTACCGCCACGTGTCCACTGACACAATATTATCAAAATAGTAAATTACTAAAATGCCCTTTCTCTTTCTCTTTCTCTTTGTCTTTCTTCTTTCTTCTTTGTTCTTTCTTCTGATTTTGAATACCACTCCAGATCATAACATCAAAATCCCACACCAACAAACACCAATTGATAATCAATCGGGTTTAATGCAAAGTCGCTGCGGTGGAGTTGGTAGGCGGTGTAGCTACGATTCCGACGGGGTCAAGAAATCAATCGGGTCTTAGGTAATCATTACATTCGATTTGTGAATTCGTTGATGGGGTATTATTTTTGTGCAATTTGCCGATTTGGTGACTTTACTATTTGGAATTACACCCCTACTTGAAGTTGCCATTTTTTAAAACCACAATTTGTAGACTTTTATCTCATGTGCTGCTCTCATGTTAATCCATAAGTTATAAGTTCTAGGGGTTACGCACATGACTGCTCCTGTTTAGGGGAGGTCGGAACTTGGTAGTGTGTTCACAAAATAGGCATTGTTGTTCATGAATCCAGAATAAGAAAATTAGTTGCGGTAAAGTCATTCAACTATTCAAGTCAGACATAACAAGGTAGTTTTGTATTTGCGTGAAGAAATTAGTGATTTCTTCGGCCCTAAGGGGGTGTTTGGTTAAGCTTATATGATGGGCTTATAAGCTTATTAGCTTATATGTGTTAAATAAGCCTTAACAAATGTTTGGTTAAGCTTATATGACTTGGCTTATAAGCTTATATAAGGGGGTTTTGGTAAGCCAAAATTTTGTGGCTTATATAAAGAGGTGTAGGCTTATATAAGAATATTATATTAGAAGACTTTTATACCCTCATTTAATTAACTACACTCACTTTATTTTTATATACTTTTTAGTCATTTTACCTTCTTAGTTATATAAGCTAAATCAAACACTTAATAAAGGCTTATTAACACATGATATATAAGCCATAAGTGGCTTATATTACATAAGCCATAAGTGGCTTATATTACATAAGCCCAAGCCTAGTTAATAAGCTTAACCAAACACCCCCTAAAAATCAGATCCGGATTTTTTATACACCAGAAACCAAGTATCAGGACTTACAATTTGGAGCACATCCAGACACTACCTTAGCTTTTCAATTGTAGCACTTGGATTGCATCAGTTGCACAGTCTCTTTCTTTATCAGTGCGTCTATCGCTCACTTCATTGAAAACGTTGATATGTTTTGGTTTTCGTTCCCCTCATTTAGATCAGCACGTCCTATTCTCCTTCTTCTTGCCTATGTTCATGAATTCTTTGTATTTTATATGCTTTTTTGTTGAGTTGGATGGTTAATCCATTTTACATTCCCGCTTCACCAGATACAAACTTTTCCCCATATCAATAAAGTCTTCATAGTCTATCATAAAATACTGGCTGTGTAACTTAATAGCTTAGTTTGAGACTACACACTTTCCCTTATAGGGACTCCCCCCCTTCTCAGACTAGCTCTTTTTACCACAGATGTCTTGCTTTTCTGCTCTCGTATTAGTCAGTGAATTGATTTCTTAGTTCAGTTTTGTTTTTCCTTTATTTATGTTGCTTAATTTTTTGAGATTCCTTCTCATATAGCTTTTAAAATTTTGTTATCATCATCTATCTTTCTTTTCATGTGCCTTCCTTGTTTTAACGAATTCTTAATTTTATTAAATAGCTGCATCTTTTGGATCACCCTGATCTGAAGACTCCCTCTGTTCAAAGTACCAATTTGTCCTCATACTCATATATCCTGTTAGCTAAATATACTATTTATCAATTCAAATACTTGCACCAAATTTTCCGCATTCTCACTTTCGTTCGGTTTGTATGCTTATGTTCGTGCACCAGTTTTTTACTCTTTTTGTCTCATATCTATTCTAGTAATTTGGATGCAAGATCACATGCTTCTTTTCTCCATTGGGTCCATATTGGAAATATCAAACTGCCACTGAATACTTTCTAGAACATTCTTTCACTAACATGGCAGTTTTTTCTGAAGCAACATATGATGCTTCTACAACCACAAATTTCATGATTTGTGGAATTGAGGATTCTGTTTTTTGTTGCTCGTATGGTGCATCTTTTCTTATTAAATTTATATTTTGTTTACTTTTTTCTACTACGAGTAGTTAATACTGAAATTGGGGATGTTGGATTGATGGTAAAACTGATAGGTGTATGACACAAAATATTAGAATATATGTATAATCGCTAAATACGATGTAGTTTATAAGGTTTAAATTTGTATATTATTTAACTTGCATATCCTTCGGATAGTATGTTATTCTGCAACATACACATTTTGCTTGTCAATTAAGTGAATATGACGAGAATGGAACTGCGCAGGTGGACGATATGTCAGCTGATTTTATAATAAGCCAATTATTATTCCTCGACGCAGAAGATGATAAAAAAGATATAAAATTGTTCATCAACTCTCCCGGTGGTTCTGTTACTGCTGGTATGCATATCCCTTGCTACAGTTAACTCATTCTTGATTTTTACTACTTTTTGTACGTCTACGGTTTTAGTAATGTTCACGCTCTTGGAGACAAGAACTACAAAACAGTGAGAATCAACATATCACTACTAGCTATAGATATTGTTGTCACGAACTTATTTGTTAATTGCTAAAAAGACGATTGCACTGTAGATTTTTTTATGATATAACAACATACTACTCCTATGTTTAGCCAAATCTAACAATTCCAATTTATTGTCAAGAGATAAAATCCAAGGTAATGCAATACACTTGAGCATTTTGGCATAACTGATAAGCAAATTGTGCACAGAAATGTTAACAGTCTGCCATAATATGCTTGCCTTTTTGGTAATTAATGCTTAACATCACATCAATAACCCATGAATAAGACTGTTTCAGCAGGCCGTTGTGCATTGGCTTGAACTTGAGCAACATACTGCAGGTGCCAAAGCACATCTTCAAAAGACGGACGAGCCCATGAATCACTACAAAAAAAATTTCTTCGTTATGGAGATTATAACCGACAGTGATTCCTGCGAACATGAACTGAGTACAACGGGGTCCACTACTTTCTTTCTTTGGTCTTCAGTTTCGAATGAAGCCTGCAGTGTACAAAAAAGGGAGTAAGTTTTTTATATTATTCCAAAAAGGTTTTTCTTTCTCTTGATCATATATATGGTATTCCAAAATAGTGATGTCCACCCAAAAAGTTTTATATTTACGGTATTCGCAGATAGAACCTATCTTGAGCGGAAATTTGCCTCCTGGATTTGATTCAACTACGTGTCGCAGTGTGTGAGTGTCTTATATATCATTCCTTTTTCTCCTCTTAGTATCATGTATTGCTTGTTACTTCATTAGCATGTATCCATATATGTAAGTCGATGCAGAATTGGCTTTTAAGTTTTAAATAGGCTACTTTTTAGCTTTTCTTTCATGCTGCAATATAATGCTTTTGCTTATGACATAGCTCGAAGTTCAGACCATATCTTCTGTTTAATTAAACAGCGGTACACTTTCTAATTGTAATTCTAGTTTGGTACTAACATGTATAATGTGGGGCTTAATATAGGTATGTGGGAAACCTATCAAAGTTAATTGGGCTTACGCCAGTAGCCAGAGAGAAGATACATCAGGTTTGTTTATGTAATACTTTTGGGCAAGCTAATTTTGTTCAGTGATGCCCTTTTGATGCCGTTTGATCGGTTGTGCAGGACATTTTAACACCAACATTAACTCTACGAATGATCGATACAGAACACCTCAAAAGATGCTTCCTATTAGCGAAAGTGCAGTGGACACAACACCTGCAACGACCCTGCCATTTGCTGATGTAGAGAACATGAAAACTCCAAAGACAATGACATCTTCAATGCCATTGACTCCAGCAACAGCTTTGATGAAAGTAACCATGACTCCTTCAACGCCTTTTGTTACTTGCAGTGCTGATAGTGTTGAGTATTCGTTTGAGGAGTTACGAGCTGGTCGGTTTCCTATAGATATCTAGGATGGCATTTTCCTGCACTTAAAACATCTTACTCGTTTGTCCAGTTGGGTTAATATGTTCTTTAGATGCAAATGATCTGTTGTCAAAACTTTGGATGTATCATATTATTCAGTTTATTTTGGTTTCTTCCTATTTTCATTTTAGTGTTAATATGTATATGCTTGCTGGTTAATTTCCAAACTAGGACATTAACAAGTCAAAACTTGAGCTAGTTGAGGTTGAAAACAAACCCGACACCTGACTAAAGCCAACAAAACCGACAGTTTAGGTAACGTGTCAAAACAAGTAATTTGTACAGGCTGGGTCTATAGGATCTCTGTTGATGCAAAATTTATTCTTTCACCCGCATAACAAACTATAAATTTTAGTTATGCGGGTGAAATAATCTGTAAATATTGTAGAAATAATCTAGATTCTAGATCATAATCCAACAGAAGATAGAATGTTTTACCTGTAGGGTTTGAATAAGAGATAGCGATGTACCTACCACTAGAAGTCAAGTAAACAATGTTAATGTTTTACTACTGATAGCAAATTATGACAGTGAACCAAATGCCAATAAACTCAAATAAGCCTGAGACAACATGAACTTTGTCGATAGCCTAGTCACATGAAAGATTGTAACTCAGAATGAAGCCCACAAAGCGACAACTGATGCAAATCCCAATCCAAAAAGAGCAACACGATCTTCAGGTTTTATCCCACTGTGAAATAGAACATATATAAGTGATTTTATTTCCAGGTAAAGGTGCCATTTCAAGCCATTTACTTATAAACGGGTTGATATGGGTTGTAGTTTATCTATAAATAGGTCAAACAGTTTAAATGGGTTGAACGTGGCCAACAATGTTAATTGTTCGTATTCTGCTCGGCATTGCCTTGAACACGAACACACGAATATGCTCCACCTCCATTGCTCAACTGATCCACCTCAATGCTCAAGTGCTCAACTGCTCAACCCTATGCTCAACTGCTCCACCGCTCAACCCTATGCTCTGCTCAACTGCTCAACCCTATGCTCAACTGCTCCACCGCTACTGCTCCACCGCCACTGCTCAACTGCTCCACCACCACACTCACCACCATTCTTCCGCCAAAACCTGTTTATTTTAATATTTTACAACAATATGAAATCAAGATATTACTAGTTCAATACGTTTATACTTAAAACAGGGATCCTCAAGGAATTTTTTTATCAACTTTTTTATCTGCTCCACCGCTACTGCTCAACTGCTCTACTACTCCATCGCCACTGCTCAACTGATCCAGCCAATATATGAGAACCTAAATTATAGCAATTAAAACCTTTCCAGCCCTTGATTACTACAAATAATATTAAAATTCTTGGTTCAAAATATGGAAGCGCGGGGAATCAAACCCCGTGCCTCTCGCATGCAAAGCGAGCACTCTACCATATGAGCTACACTCCCAATTTACGTTGTGAAAAAAGAGAGCCCAAATTGCAAGTACAGAATCAAGCAGACAGATTAGTTCCCTTAGTTTTATATTCTAAAAACGATTGTCCTCAAGCGGATACCAAATGACCAAGCACTATACGTCTACAGATAAGGGGTTATAGTTAAGGGGTTACAGTTAAGTCAGAAAAATATATATATCCTATCAAAAATGATTCAAGATAATAAACGATAAATATTTTATGTCCCCTATGGACAAACTGACGTACTAACCAAATAACTACGATAATGCAAGTGAAGTTGTGATATTAGAACTGATACGAAAATTCAGTACCTTTCACATGCAAGCAGCGAGCGGAGAAGACGAAGTTCTGCTTGTGGCAAGTTTAGCAGATAGAACCTATCTTGAGCAGATAGAACCTATCACGAGACCCACCTCATCCAGCACCACTATTTTGGGTGGACATCTACTCCTGTCATGCTTCACTCCAGCATTGCCCATGCCATCATGAAAGCTCTTAGCCTGATACCCACCACCGCCTCCATCTTTGTCACTGCAATGGCCTCCAGAGCTGTAATCCATTAACCCAAACATTAAACCACAGAGGGTATTTTGCATATATACAAACATTTTAACAGACCGTTATCTTTGTCTCGATTTAGACATTGTACTATTTTTTGTACAAATTTCAGGAATATTCCAAGGGATTCAGCAGAACAAAGACGTGGCAAATTCGACCCATTAATGCTTGCTGTGACATTGTCGTCTGATTTCCTATTTTCGAGTCCTTTCTTTAATGCCTCCATCCTTTTCCTACACAACATCCGACGGGGTAAACTTAACTAGAAGGTTGTATGCATGTTCGTTTTTATTAAAAAAAAATAGTTGGTCAAGGTCTGTAATATAGTTGTGGACTTATGAGGGGTGAATATTTGTTCATTTCACTCTTTACATCACAAGTCCAAAACTAACTGATTTGGCCACTATGCCCTTGTTTTCCAACCAAATCAATTCATATATTATCAAACGTTAGTCCTTTGGTAAACATTAAATGTAACATCATTTTTGTAAAGCAACCAGATTATATCACTTTCTTTTTTCTTGCCAAAAGATAGGACTTTAGAGCCTTTGAACAAAAGGGAGTCTAAAGATGAAGCGCAACAACCAAACAAACGCAGAGGTTGTAAGTTATTAACGCCAATTAGGTAGCTATCACAACTCACAACTTTTGTACATAAAATAGATGTATCGTCTCCTACTGGAAGTTTGTGAATTGATATGCAAACATTTAACTACCTTGATCATGCTATCTACGCAATTAACGTGAAGGATAAGATACGAAGGCGACAAGTGACATTAAAGTTCACCTTTAATCTTATTTGCCTAACCATTTAAAAACAAGTGATGAAGAAAACATAATAAAAACTATTTCATTATCAGAAAGAGACGTAAGAGTGACCAGTTAGGACTACTCATTGATAAAGACAGTACTTAGCCCAGCCATCCTGGAACCAACTAACCCCTTATATTTGGGACCAAAGGAAAAATAACATGTTTTGTGAAACCAACAGTTCAACTTTGTAAAAAATTTAATGTTTAATAAGGAATACTTGATAGGATCACAATGTTGAAAAATTATTAAGAGGTAGATATAATTGGTATCAGTAAGACGGCCATGTAAACTCCATCTTTGGCGAAATCCATCTGCACCTTCAATCCCACTTGCAAGAATCAAACGTCTGCAGTACATGTTGATAAGAAGATTAGTGCAGGCGATCATCAATAGCCACATAATGCATTAAAGATTAACTATTTTAGGGGCCAAGAAATGAATGCTTTCTCAGGCGATCTAAAAGCTACTATCTTTATAATCTCACCATCCGACCAAGTCCTTTAATTGAATATAACGGGTCATCGAAATTTTGTCCAGGGGACTTAATACTTAAATTGCAATAATGCAAAAATCATTTACTTTTTTTTGTTTTTGGCTATAACGTTCAGAACTTCAGCGGTTCTGTATAATAAAGATTGGGGGAAAATTCATAAAGACAAGGCTAATGTAAAGATGGGGAAAATATCATCAATAACCACATAATGCATAAAAGATTAACTTTAGGGGCTAAGAAATGAATTCTTTCTTAGGCGATCTAAAAGCTACTATCTTTATCATCTCACCGTCAGACCAAGTCCTTTAATTGAATATGCCGGGTCGTCGACATGTTGCCCGGGGGCTTAATACTTAAATTGCAATAATGCAAAAATCATTTAATTTTTTTTCTTTTTTGACTATAGTCAGCACTTCAGCAGTTCTGTACAATAAAGATGCGGAAAAAAATCATAAAGACGAGGCTAATGTGGCATTAGTTGATAGTAGATAATCACTAGTTCACTACTATCTGTATAGGTTTTATAGTAGGCTGGAGTGGGATTAGGCTCCCTTACAGAAGATACCCAAATTTGAGGATGAAGATATGATTCCTAACTACAAAACCCATATCCTTAATCCGGGCAGTATTATTGTTTCCATTTCCGAACCCCAAATCCAAACATCCCATCAGAAGAAATGGATAAACTGCTAGAGTTAGTGGTACTACACAACTACCATGTCGTTTATAACTAAGCAGAAAAAGAAAATCCTTGTCATAATACGAAATGATCTAGAATACCAAAAGAATGAAAATTATCGCAAGAAGACTAATAGTATATAGCTGAGTGCATCATGGATATACCTTTCTAATGTTGTGGTTTCAGACTCGAGCTGAGTAGCTCTTTCTTTTGCCAGATCCAATGGCATTGATAAACCTAACTTATACTCGCTATCTTGGAGTCGTTGCCTTAGTTCCTTATCCTAAAACATCCAATATATATAACTCAAAACCGAAAACAGAAGCGAAAATGCAAATTTTATTTATAAAATAAGATTACCCGTTTCTCTGCACATTCTCGATACAATGCAATCTCTTCTTGACAAAACGGCTCTATATCATTAATCTGCAAACCTATAAAAAAGTTCCAAAATTAGTATAAAACCATGAAGAACAAGTTACACTCGAGTATAGCCAACATCAAGGCGGATAAAGCAACTTACACAAAAAGAGGTTCCTTAATATCCCGTCACACAAATTAACACCTTCAAGAACATGAGCAGCAATTTCAGGAGGAATAACTGGAGATGGAGGGCCCAACATTAAATCATCTCCAACCAAAACCGTCTCCTCCATCGTCGGTTGTGCATCGACTAACCATTCAATAATACAGAAACCACATTATGAAGATTGAAAAGAAATCCCACACTAATCACTTCAATTATTTCTCACTATTGATTCATTAAAAGGGTGTTCCGCATTGCTTATTCTCTGCTTATCTTTATACAGATAAGCAGTTTAGGAGCTCAAGCGGGGTCAGGACATGCTTATTTGAGATGACATTATTATTACTTTTTTAGCTACTTATCTAACACGGAAAACCGACTAAAAATCAGTGTTATAATAAGACACGGATTAGAAGGCTGGGTAATTGGAGATTACCTGCCACAAGGTAAACATCGAATAATCAACGATTACTTTCTACAGGGTCAAAACTCATTTGAAACTTGGGATTAGCTCGGACAAACTTGGTTTTAAGAATTTGAACAATTGTGTTAATGTTTCCAAACATTATTTTATGGTCTCTTTAACACGTCATACAGAAAATTTCGAAAGTTCTATATAAAATTTCCAATCTAATTACTCCTGGATTACTTCCGCCTAGGCGGATTACTAGTTACAAGATAGTCGAGACTCGAGCGCCCGACTAGCACCCAACATCTTTTACCATGATGTGTAATATATAGATTCACTACTTTCTGAAACCTCATTAGGTACACATTTGGGGGTGGCTAGGGAGAGAGTGGTAAACCATGCTAACATAAACTCATTTGTCTCCCCGTTTCTAAGACCTAGGTATTGTCTGTGGTAGTACAGTTAATATCCAAATTCTTAGAACGGTTTATGTTTATTTACAGTGTTTACAGATCAAGCTGTTGATACTTGAGATATTATCATTCATGTGATATAAATTCTAATGGGATAATTGTTGGGCATGCAATGAAGTTGAGTATGACCAATTTGTATAGGTTGCAAAAAGGGCTGGACAAAGTGTGCCTTTCAACACGTATATATGGAGACGAGGCACTATTCCTATTTGGTGGGTGGGAGAGCAGAATTGAACATGACTGCAGCGGAAGCAGAAATTTAAGTTTCAGACCGTGATCCATATAAGGGAAGCGCACAGTATTAAGAGATATGATAAACAAAAGATAGATGTAGTTGGTCCAAATCAAAAGAAAAGTACGTTGGTTCCAATACGTAACGCAGAAGGAAAATCAGAAACCCTTCTAGTCCATCATTTCGATAAATCTATGAATCACATAAGCAACCGGTAGACTTCCTGATACTAGGGTCCATCTCATAAATTACGATTGGCATGTCAGTATCAAATTAAAGGGGAACATCGAACCATTGAAGGACCATGGCACCTCCTAAAAAACGCCAACAACATCCATAGGCATTTCTGATTATCTGGCCACTCGTCATATACTAATGATAGCCGGAAACATATGGGAAAACTCAGTTAATAAAATAAAGCGATCACGAAACCTAATCCGGTTAACCTAAGAAGTGAAAACCTAATCCATTTAATAAAATAAAGCAATCGTGGACACCCTCTAACTTGTAAAACCATAAACAAAACATAAACCTTAAACTAGGATAAAAAAACAAGTAATGATGCAAAAATAACATACCATCCATGATTGTATTAGTTCTGATTACAGTTCCTACAAAGAAAAAGTGAAATGAATCAGCAATTTTATAAACTGAAAATGATAAACCCTAAACCCTGATGAACCCAATAATGATAATAATAAGAAAAGGTACTTTATGGTAATAAGCTGAAATGGGGGAATGGAGATGCTCGCCGGAAATTTGATTTTCCGGTTAAGTGTATCATATGTAGACGACTAGACGATCAAGAGGATGCACACCCATTTCGTGAATCTCTATAAAACGTGACCAAACATCATAATTAACAAAAACACCCAAATTCACACACCAAACATCATAATTAACAAAAACCCCAAATGGGTCATCACTAAACCCTAAATTCACACATCAATAATCAGAAAAAAAATTGCAAAAATACCTAACAACAGCTTCTTCTTTGCTCTGAAGCGAATTCAAATCAAGAAAACACTTCTTCAAATCAAGTGGGTCATCAGCAGATGGTGAATTCCTTTCGTCACTTTTCTCTTCAATTACATAAAGGAAATGAATTTGTTTATAATGTGATTTCTTGGTTAAGCTCTGGAATTAGATACAAAGGAGAAGAAAGCAGAAGAAAGAAGAAAGAGGTAGAGAGAGATAAGAAAACAAAATTAAGGGTATATTTGTAATTTCAATATTTTAATAATATAATAAATATTGTGTCAGTCAGACACATGTCAATAAAGTAGTGGAGTTGTACAGTTGTGCAGTTTGTGAAGTGCTCAACATGACCATATTGGTCTTTAATGGGAAACTTGACCATGATAAGGTTATGAAGTGATCAAAATTACCAAATTGGTCTTTTCCCCATTACTAAATTAAACTTGTCAGTAATAAAATATCTAGTTTTTAAGATTTTTTATAAGATAGTTGTAAAAAACTTGACCTGACTCGAACTTTGACTTAAATCCGAACTTGAACAAGTTTATTCGAGTTGGGTCATTCATTCAAGTTAAAAAAAAGTTATTCGGGTAAATTCGATTAATTCAAACTTAAATAAGATCGGAATCTGGTATGAATATTTTAACTTTGATCCAAATTGGTTTGATCTAACTTTACATAAACCTGACCAAACAACCAGATAACACTTGTACTCTACATTGTAAATATAGTGAAGTAACTATTTTTTAAAGCATTTTACTTATAATCTACTCGAACAAACCAACCGAATAACACTTATACATTGTAAATATAGTGAAGTAACTATTTTTTTAAGTCATCTTACTTATAATTTGAATGATTCAAATTTGATTTGACCCAATTTGATTTGATCCGACATGAATTGATCTGAACTCAACTAACTTAAGTTCTATCGATTTGATTTAAACTGACTCGACCTGAATTAATCAGACCTAAATTAACTCGAACTTTATCAAGTTGATCCGAATAACACCTTATATATTCTCTAGAATTAAGATTTTTTTTAACCCTTATATGCACATAATAAATCAACTACGTTGATAATTCAAGTTAAAAAGTTTAAAATTTTATTACAAGATGTTTGCTATATTAAGTAATTTTACATATTATAGTAAAATTTTGAACTTACTTTTCTTTCTTATTAAGAGAAAAATGAAACATGCTTTAACCACCTTTCCTAAAAATATTCCCTTTTCTTATTGCATGATGTTTATTACACAAATTTATACTTTACATATTTGCGATCGTATCTTTGATAAAGTATCATATATAATCCTAACTTTGCTTAATTTTAACTTGACTTTTTTTAGAAATATCTTAAAAAAGAGTTAATTTGAATAATATTTTATTTTGGATTTCAAAAGATTTATTCCCCTTATTTATTTCTATCCCAATGGATAAAATTAAAAGTGTTTAATTAATTTATATATTTTTATAATTTAAATATCTTTTAAACCGTTAAATGTTAAATAAAAAAAATATACAATCGCGACGAGCATCTAATTATAGTTCTACCTATATGCATTATGATATACTTTTGAAGAAAACTTTTGTTTTGTTTTTTTCTTGTTAAAATTTACGTAAAATATTGTATATGATAATAGTGTTTCATCATATGTGATAAGAGTGTTAAATCATAAATTATTATTAAATCATATATGATATTGGTTTATATCATATATGATAAGTTATATTATATATGATAAGTTATATCATATATGATAATAGTCTTTCATCATATATGATATCAGTGTTAAATTATAAATTATTATTAAATCATTTATGATATTGGTTTATATAAGATATAATAAGTTATATCATATATGATACTGGTGTTATATCATGTATGATAATTTTAGACAATAAAAAAAGCGTGAAAAAAATGAATTTTTGTTTGTCGAAAATGTATCATATAACATATCTATACTACTTTATAAAGCATTTGGGACCTTCTTAAAATAGCAAGGCTGAATTTTCAGCCTTTTTTTCCTACTAAATAAAGTAAGTTGTTGATATGTTCATCAACATTATATACTATAACCCTTTCTAACAAATTTTTATAACAACCTACTTAAATAACATTTTTTCGTTTAAATTGAAAATTTTATTTATTTATTTATTATTTTTATAATCTAATTTCATCATATTTTCTAAAATTTTATGCTCTTTAATTCAATATCCATTTTGCTATATTTTTATTAACTATTAATTTTTTTTAATTTAGAGGTTTTTTTCGATCTTTTACAACTTTAACAATACAAACTTAATAAATAAGAGATTAATATTTGTTAGCCTAAAAAATTATTATGGATACTCGCCGCCGCATTGCGCGGGTCCATGCTAGTGTATAGAAAGATAATTAAATGCTCTTCGTTGTTGAGAATAAAATTAGCTAAGTCACTTTGTCGCTGACAAGAGGATTTTGGACGCTGACAAGAGTAATCAAGGCGCTAACAGAATGAACACTGACAAGACAAATTCAAGCGCTGACAAAGGAAATCCCAGTTATTGTCAACTACTTAGTCAACACGTTTTGTATACCTAGGAAAAGATATGTTCTACATTGTATTCATAATATTTATCTTTTCCTAAATTAGTTGATCGATAGATTATTATCCAAGACTCCTTATGTTATAAAAGGAGGTCTTAGGGTTTGGTATTGATACACATTCTTACTACTTTCATTGTACCTCATTGATTATCAATACCAGTGAAAGTTTGGTTTGCATTGTGTTTTGATGTATTCTTTGGTTTAAGTGTTAATTCCGCATAACACTTAGATTGATATAAACACAAAGTTTCTCTACGTGTTATACTTGATTCAATCTCGATAACACAAAGCTAAATCGATCTAAGTTTGGGATCAACAAGTGGTATCAGGGCTTGTTGAGGAACTTTAATCAGAAGAACATCAAAACCCTAATCGTATAAAACCCTAATTTTTCCAAAACCCTAAAATCATCCTGTCGATCTCAACCTCAGAAACCCAAATTTCAGGATCCTCAAATCATAACCTCAAAATCCCCATGCTTGACCCTGATAACTTTGAAATCTGGAAGTTCAATTTTGAGCAATACCTCCAAGTAGACAACTATGTTCTCTTGGAGGTTGTTGAGCTTGGAAACAAGTTCAACCAGGCTCAAAAGATCTTGGACTCTGTTGACAAAAGGAGAACAACCAATGCTAAACCTGAAGATTTGATTCCTAGACCCGAAGATGGAAGAGCCACCTCAGCTACAGAGATAGCCGATAGAAGGCTTGACATGAAGGCATTGAGCATTCTCAAACTGGCTCTTGGAAGCAAAAACCAGCACAAATTCAGAAAGTATGAATCTGCTAGAGAGCTTTGGGAAGCCCTTGAGACCACATATGGTAGTAATGAGGACACTCTCAAACAAAGGAAGAAGAAGGTGGTAATGAGTTTACAGTCTTTAAAGCTCGACCTAATGAAAGGTTAAGCGAGGTGAGAAGTCGTCTTCAAGACATTACTAGCAAGCTGGCATTCATGGAGACTGAGTTTGAAGATGATGACATTAATGCTGCTTTCCTCGGAGCTCTTGGAGATGGTTGGGAAATTCATGCCAATTCAATATTGGCCACACAAGCTTACAAGACTATGACCTTTGATGATATCTACAATCAATTGAAAGTCATGGAACCTGAAGTTCTGCTTAAGCAAGGAAGTAAAACACCTTCTGGAAGCATATCTTTTATTTCCCACCATGACTCTTCAGACGCTGACAACTCTTGCTTTGTCAGCGGACAAACTTATCATGACAGTAGCTCATCAGACGCTGACACATACAACTATGCTCCACCAAATCTTAAGCCAACATGAATTGATTTGGATAAGATATGTGCATATATTGCTTCTTTGCCCAATGGATCTTCAATTTATTTTGAAGATCTTCAGCAAATTAGTGATATTGATCTTGAGGAGATGGATATCAAGTGGAATATGGCTCTTAGCAGTATAAGAGTCAGTAGGTGGAATAAGAGATTTGGAAGGAAGATGACTTTCAATAGCAAAGAGACTGCTGGATTTGATAAATCCAAAGTTGAATGTTTCAATTGTTATAGAATGGGTAATAAATGGAATTTGATTAGCTTGCTTTATCATTTGTGTACTCGATATCGTTCTCGGTATCTAATCGAATTGATCACGGTTAATGGTGGAATAGTCGGTAATGGTCACTAAAAGGGGGAGCTTGATATTATCTATTTCTAATAAAATGACAAGTTAAACAACTAGGAAGAAAGGCTTAAACAAAAATAGCAAAAGGATTAAAGTGATTAAAAACTAATTAAGAGTAAATTTTAAAGATAAAATAAAGTAAAATTGAACTAAGACATAACTTGTTTAAAAACAACACTAAGTAAAAATTTGGGAAAAGATTTACGTTTGAACTAAAAACTTTATAAAACTAAAACTCAATTCCATCGGGATGTCATCGGAACCCCGTCGGAATGCCTTTGTCGGAATGTAATCGGAATCCAACCAAAAGGAATATGATTGGAATGTGTCAATCGGAATCACGTCGGAATAATCACAAAGGTATCGAAATGTAATAATAGAACACAATCGGAATAATGGAAATCAAAGCCAATCGGAATATCAAACAAGTACCCTCGTCGGAATCCAGATCGGAAAGTAAAACCCTATTCCGATCCTGTGATCGGAATAATAGTGAAGCTGGTCGGAATATGAAAGCCCTAATCCGATGTGTGATCGGAATGCTGGTCGGAATGGGGAAACCCTTTCCGATGATATGTATTTCGCAATAAGCCAAGTTTTTAAGCTACCATGAAATGGCATTTTTCCCAATTTAGAACAAGGCGAGTGTCTTCACACTGTTTAAGCATACGTTCTAAATTGGCAAGGCATACCATAAAAAGATGAAACTTTTTAGAAAAATGAAAAGTAAATAAGCTAAATACAAAATAAGCCAATAAGCATGATAAGCTCAAAGCTTAATCCGTATAAAACTTAGATATAAACCAAAAGATAAAGTTTTTATCAATCAAACATCAAGATTAAAACAAAATCAAAGATTATTACGGATCAAATATAAGTAAAAATCAAGAAAGGTAGAATAAGATTAAAGATGAGAAACTTAACTTGAACTTATAGATTAATGAATCCAAAATACAAGATCAAATCAAAGCTTAAACATGAAAAGAAAGAAAAGATGAAGTTCTAGTGAGAGAAAGTTACACTTTCTCTCTCTAAAAATAAAACTAAAAAAAGAAAATTGAACTAGCTAAATTAACTAACAACTAACACCCTCCTAATGTTTCATTAGGAGGGTATATATAGGAGGTGGGGAGTGCATGTGTTGCTTCCTTCTTTCTTTTCGTCTCGACTCGATTTAAATTCTTTGTCTTCCTTGACGTCGTCTCGGGATTTGTCGATGTAAATTGAACTTGTCTTATAATTTTCTTTCTTTTATTAGACTTGAGTTCTTCGACTTCATTAAACTTCCGTCTTTAGACTTTTCCTTCAATAAATCTTCAGAATAGGCCTTGAAATTCTGTTCTTTTTGCACTCTTGATCTTTTGACTTCGTCTTTTGTATTTTTCTTCGATAAAAGCCCGTGAAAGCCCATGTTTTCTTCCCTTTTCACATTTTGATTCTAAATCACAACAAAAACACAAACCACGCATAATTCCGACTTTTACGACATAAAATACACGTTTTGGTCTTGTTATTATTGAAAATAAGTGGTAAAAGGATAAGTGTTTTCACACTTATTAAATCCTCTACACTTGACCATTGCAATGCCCTCATGCAATGCATTAATTTCAAAACACAATTTACATTTTTCATCATAAATAACCCACCTTGGCCTTTATTAATTACTAAACTTTAAGGAAAGTAAAAAGATAGAAATCAAAGACTTACATTGGGGTTTTGGTTGTCATGAATGTTCATCAATCCTCAAGTTTCACGTTCCCCATACCAAGTTTAAAGACGAGATCATTGTTATTATAAGTTAGCAAACTAACACGAACTCATGTGGCCCAATTATTTACTTAGAATCCCTTATTCCTAGGTGTATCTCTTATATTTTAATTTTGTCTTGAATGATCACGAGGATACATTGTTTGACTTATTTCAATAGTTTATTTAGGCCGAAAATAAAGTGGGACGATTTAATCAATAGTTAGCTAAAGGACAAAATATTTTAAAACTTCTTCTCGGGACCTCTTAAAGTTCATATCTTGGCATAACTCGCTTCATGATTTGAGACCTTTCTCGGACCGATATTTGGCAGCGACTTCATACTTCAAATCTTGAGAGACGTTCTTGAAATTATGGCCTTTTCTTCATAACAGGAATTTATTCACTTGAAGTTTTTGAGAGATTCTTCATATTTGGACCAGGACTTCTTCATTTTTCTCCAATATTTATTTTGGACTTTGATATACAATGATCCGCCTCCTTTTAGGATTTGGATCTATTTATCCTCATACCTTGTTAGGGCCTTTTTGGATAGACTTCTCCATGATTTTTAAGGGAGTATTTGCTTTTCGTCGTGTATCTCGATCCTTCATATTGATTTTTGATAAATGATTCTTCACATCACTTGGGATCTTTAGCAACAAAATGTAGCCCTCATGCCTTGTTAGGGCCTTTTCGGACTCGCCAATCTTCGCATCCCGCTTCAATAAGTTATGCCTTGGCTATGAACTCTAATTAATACCGAGCAACTTCTAAACGATCTTGGGCTAGAAGCTAAGTAACTTTTCAAATTGTACAACCTTATTTATTGCAGTTAAATTTATTAGCAAGCGATGGGAGAAAAAGCTTATAATCAACTCACATAAATTCATGAAAGAATACCAAACTTATAATTGACTCTATCATCTCTCGTTCTTCACAATTTAAAATCTCAAGGAATGAGACTCGTGGATGCTTAGCTAATTAAATCAAAGTTTTGGGTTTTCAAGTCATCTATAGGATCTTGCAACTTCTTAGACTTTTTCAAGTTTAGAATTCGCATTTTAAAGTTCCCTTGATAAACGAATTTCTAGGATCAATTATAGGAACTTGCGAAAAGTTCTTGTTCTTAACCCGTGAGAGTTGAGACTTTCGCGTTTTAAAGTTCCCTATATAAAAGCCTAGCAAAACTTGACTTAAACACGTTAAGGATACTAGCTAGAGTAAACTTGGATAAGTAAACTCGGGTTGAGTCAAAATATTCACAACGTTGAAACATTTAAAACCACTTTATTAAACTTTATTTTAGCAAAGAAAGTAAATAACGATAACAAAGGAAAATACTACAATACTACTGGGCCAAAATAGATTAAAAATTTTGAAAAATGTCGAAAAATCAAATTTCCGGTTAAAATGAGGACAAATACAAGGAAAAGCCCACTTAACTTCGATAGAAGTCCCCCTACACTTGATATAAACATTGTCCTCAATGTTTAAGCATGTGAGAGTAAACTCCCCTACACTTAGGACATTGTGCACGTTGTTTAAATCTTGCTAAGAAAAGGACAACTATAGTGATTTCAATGTGAACATATAAGATATGAATTATTGAATCACGACAGTTTAGGATAGAACCAGGAAGACGGGTACAAGGGGTCACGGTACGTCAAATGTCATCAAAAGTGCTCTTTGAAGCTTTAATCCCTGCACATTATAAGAAACAAGACAAAAAACACATATGGGGCTCCCCCTACACTTATGAAAACGGTAAAGGATAGATCAACGGGTTGCCTCCCGAGAAGCGCTTGTTTTTGTTAACCGAGTCACAAGCCTGACTCGACCCAGAACTAATTAAAGGGAAACGTGGTGAGGGATGGAATCATCTCATGAGAGATGTCCTCACCAAAGTATAACTTCACGCGCTGGCCATTAACTTTGAAATTGGGCCCATTTGGTTGACAAAGCTCAATGGTGCCATAGGGGAAGACTTTCGCGACAGTGAATAGAACAGACCAACGACTCTTCAGCTTGCCCGAGAAAATCTTCAACCGAGAGTTAAAGAGTAAAACTTGATCACCAACATGGAACTCTCAGTTCTTAATCCTTGAATCATGGATGATCTTGGTCTTCTTCTTGTAGATCAATGAGTTCTCATAAGCTTCATTCCTCAGTTCATTTAGCTCGTTGAGTTGAATCTTCCGAAGATCACCGGCTTTGTTGATGTCAAAATTGGCCCACTTTAAGGCCCGGTACGCCTTATGTTCCAGCTCAATAGGGAGGTGGCATGCCTTCCCGTACACAAGGCGATATGGAGTACAACCAATAGGTGTCTTATATGCGGTACGGAAAGCCCACAAAGCATCGTCTAACTTATCGGCCCACGAGGCCCGATGCTCTCCCACAGTACGCTCAAGAATTCTCTTCAATCCACGGTTAGAAATCTCGGCTTGACCATTTGTTTGAGGATGATAAGCTGTGTAAAGACGGTGATTGACACCGTACTTAGCCATGACTCGAGCAAATTGATCATTGCATAAATGAGTCCCGCGGTCACTGATAATAGCATGAGGAACACCGAATCGAGCAAAAAGCTGCTTCAAAAAGTTCATAACCACCCTCGCATCGTTCGTAGGGAGAGCTTTTGCTTCAACCCATTTAGATACGTAGTCAACGGCTACGAGGATGTACTTGTTCCCTTTGGATGATGGAAATGGCCCCATAAAGTCGATGCCCCATACGTAAAAGATTTCACATTCTTGGATGAAATTTTGAGGCATCTCATCTTTATGTGTGATCTTGCCTTGGCGTTGGCAAGCATCACAATTTTTAACCATCTCGTGAGCGTCACGATAAATGGTGGGCCAATAGAATCCCGAGTCAAACACTTTCTTCGCGGTGTAGTTGGGACCAAAATGACCACCGGTGGGTCCTTTATGGCAAGCTTCGAGAATGTCTAAAGCTGCGGGTCCATCAACACACCAACGAATAATCAGATCAGCACATTGTTTGAAGAGATAAGGGTCATCCCAAAAGTAAGTCTTAACATCTTTAAAGAACTTCTTCTTTTGTTGGGATGTTAACCCTTCGATGAGAACACCACCCGCTAAGTAGTTTGCAATGTCCGCAAACCACGGGGTTTCATCAAGATTGGAATTGATAGACATTAAGGCCTCAAGGGGAAAAGAGTCGTTGATCTCTTGATTCGGATGATCCCCTTGATAAGGATCCTCAATTCTACTTAGATGATCCGCGGCTAGGTTTTCCGCTCCCTTCTTGTCACGAATTTTGATTTTAAATTCTTGAAGGAGTAAAACCCAACGAAGAAGTCTTGGCATAGAATCTTGCTTAGTCAACAAGTACTTCAACGCGGAATGGTCGGTATAGACAATGGTGGTGGAAAGAACAAGATAGGGGCGGAACTTCTCAAAAGCATGCACTACAACTAAAAGCTCTTTTTCGGTAGTGGTATAATGCAATTGAGCCCCCGTGATTGTCTTGCTAGCGTAATGGATTGGTTGGAAGTGTTTGTTCACTCTTTGTCCCAAAACCGCTCCAATAGCAAAGTCGCTAGCATCACACATCAATTCAAAAGGTAGCTCCCAATTAGGGGTAAACCAAGACCGATGCCTTAGTTAGCTTGTCCTTAAGAAGATTGAAGGATTCAATACACTCTTTAGAAAAGATAAAGGGAGTATCTTTTTCCGAGAGGTGGGTCATCGGGCGAGCATTTTAGAAAAATCTTGAATGAAACGACTATAGAAGCCCGCATGACCAAGGAAACTTCTCACACCCGTCACGGTTGAAGGTGGAGGTAATTTGGCTATGACATCAACTTTAGCACGGTCCACTTCAAGACCGGCTTTTGAGATTTTATGTCCAAGCACAATGCCTTCTTTTACCATGAAATGGCATTTTTCCCAATTTAGAACAAGGCGAGTGTCTTCACACTGTTTAAGCATACGTTCTAAATTGGCAAGGCATACCATAAAAAGATGAAACTTTTTAGAAAAATGAAAAGTAAATAAGCTAAATACAAACAAAGCCAATAAGCATGATAAGCTCAAAGCTTAATCCGTATAAAACTTAGATATAAACCAAAAGATAAACTTTTTATCAATCAAACATCAAGATTAAAACAAAATCAAAGATTATTACGGATCAAATATAAGTAAAAATCAAGAAAGGTAGAATAAGATTAAAGATGAGAAACTTAACTTGAACTTATAGATTAATGAATCCAAAATACAAGATCAAATCAAAGCTTAAACATGAAAAGAAAGAAAAGATGAAGTTCTAGTGAGAGAAAGTTAAACACTTTCTCTCTCTAAAAATAAAACTAAAAAAAGAAAATTGAACTAGCTAAATTAACTAACAACTAACACCCTCCTAATGTTTCATTAGGAGGGTATATATAGGAGGTGGGGAGTGCATGTGTTGCTTCCTTCTTTCTTTTCGTCTCGACTCGATTTAAATTCTTTGTCTTCCTCGACGTCGTCTCGGGATTTGTCGATGTAAATTGAACTTGTCTTATAATTTTCTTTATTCTATTAGACTTGAGTTCTTCGACTTCATTAAACTTCCGTCTTTAGACTTTTCCTTCGATAAATCTTCAGAATAGGCCTTGGCCTTCCGTTCTTTTTGCACTCTTGATCTTTTGACTTCGTCTTTTGTCTTTTTCTCCGATAAAAGCCCGTGAAAGCCCATGTTTTCTTCCCTTTTCACATTTTGATCCTAAATCACAACAAAAACACAAACCACGCATAATTCCGACTTTTTCGACATAAAATACACGTTTTAGTCTTGTTATTATTGGAAATAAGTGGTAAAAGGATAAGTGTTTTCACACTTATTAATGGGACACTTTGCTAGAGAATGTAGATCTCCCAAGAGGAATGATGGAGGACATAATCCTAGAAAAATCATCAAGGTTGATGATGCTGAACCTAAAGCCATGGTAACCATGCAAGGAATTGATGGCATTGGATTTGACTGGAGCTTTATGGACAAGAATGAGATGGAGAATCAAGTTTTGGTTGCTGAAAGGGATGAAGAGCATGTCCAATATGTTCTCATGGCCAGATCTTCTTCTTCATCAGACAATGAGGTATATGATGATGCTTTTTGTAATAAGGGTTGTAGACTTAACATAGATAAACTTAATAAAGAAGTTTTAAAGTTACAATCTGATATTCTTAGGTTGAATATCACTATTTCAAACTACAAAAGGGGGCTTGCACAATCAGATGGGATGGTGCAAGAGTATAAAGACATGGAATTTAATTTAAAAGATCAAATAACTGTTCTTAAAAGGGATCTAGCACTTAGTTCTGAAGCAAAATCTTCTTACATAGAAGCTAATAATGAATTGAAACTTAAGCTAGATGAGGCCATTCAAGCTAGGGAGAATGTAGGGCTTAAAATTGAAAAGTTTGAAAAAGCTAGTCAAACCCTAGAAAAGGTTATAAGTGAACAGAGAAACCCTAAAGACGTGTATGGGATTGGGATGCATGCAAAGGAATATGCTGCAATTCCAACCCCAGCAGGTGACTTCTATGGGGTTTCTAAGAAAGACTTGTCTTAGACTGGTATTCCAGAGTTCCAAGTGGAGGAATTTACTCCTCTACCATGTGTGCTCACACCAGTTGAAGAATACAAGCAAAGGGTGACTGGACTTGACCTATGGAAGAAAGCCAACCCTACTCTCTTTGTTAAGGGAAGCCTTCTTAGTGATGAAAAAACTAACCTAAACCCATTGTCTTCACTTATCCTACTAGAGGAAAACCCGTTGACCTTGGCTCACAACCTAAAAGAAATTCTAGTGTTAAGTATGCTGAAATGTATAGAAAACCTAGATCACCAAAGAGTCAAGCTAGTGTTAATGGGATTGGAATTTATGAACCTAGACCTAAGGTTATGTCTAGAAAGGCTTGTTATTCATGTGGGAGCTTCTCACATTTGGCTTATAGGTGTGTCAGCGGATACAAACTACCCGCTGACAATAGGTCAACTATGGTCAACCTAAAGCCTTATGTTCATACTAGACCACATGCCACTAGACCAGCTCCTTACTTGTCTAAGGCAGCTAACACCCAAGGCCAAAGACCCTTCCAAAAGACCAATACTTAGTCTAACAAACAGTGGGTTCCTGTAGCAAACCCTAATTCAAACACTGATAGGAACAATTAATTCGCTGACAGGGCAAAACCAGCCGCTGACAAAATTAGGTTTGGTATGAAAATGCCACAATTAGTAGTTGTCAGACCCAATGTTAGACCCAGTAATAACAAATATTTACAACCTAAGGGAAAGGGATCTAAGGCATCATCCAACTTAACATGGAGACCTAAACAAGAAAAATCATCAGTTTTTAATGGTGTCTCCATGACTTGTAATAGATTTAAATATCTTGAAAAACATGTTGGGACAAACTGGGTGTTTAATGTTAAAAGGGATGAACAGGGGGTTGTTTAAAGAAACAAGTCCATTCTTGTTGAACAACCAAATGGATCAAAGTCTACTAACGTTTGGGTTCCCAAAGAAAACTGATTTGTTTTCTTTATGTGCAGGGCATTCCAATGAAGGTTAATGACCATGGATATTGGGATAGTGGATGCTCAAGGCACATGACTGGAAAGAAAGACTACTTGACAAACTTTACTCCTATTCCAGATGGTGATAAAATATACTTTGGAGGAGGATTTGGTACAATATCAGGAAAAGGCACTCTTATCACTAATAACTTATGGTTTGATGAAGTTTTTCTAGTAAAAGAACTTGATTATAACTTGTTTAGTATGTCACAAGTGTGTGACAACAAAAATAAAGTTCTTTTAACTGATATTGAATGCTTAGTTTTTAGTAAGGACTATGTGTTACCTGCTGATAAGTTCATTGAATTTAGAACACCTAGACATAAGGATATTTATAATGTTAATCTACAAGGGATTAAAATGAGTAATAACCTGTCATGTCTATATTCTAAAGCTTCAGCAGATGAGAGTATCTTATGGCACAGAAGGTTAGGGCACATTAACTTTAAGAACATGAATAAACTTGTGAGGCATGATCTTGTTAGAGGATTGCCTTTAAAAGCATTCCACAATGATCATAATTGTGTTGCATGTCTTAAAGGCAAACAAAACAAGTCCTCATTTAAGTCTAAGAGTGTTCATTCTAGTTCTAAACGCCTTCACTTGCTTCACATGGACTTATTTGGACCTACTAATATAGAGAGTTTAAATGGTAAATCTTATTGCTTTGTGGTCACAAATGACTATTCTAGGTTTACATGGACTTTCTTTTTAGTCAAGAAGAGTGATACTGCCAAAACCCTAATCAATTCTATTAATTAAATGGAAAAGAAATCAGGGTTTACAGTTAACATTCTTAGAAGTGATAATGGTGGTGAGTTTAGAAATGACCTATTAGATGCCTTCTGTGTGGATAAGGGAATTACTAGGGAGTTTAGCATAGCTAGAACTCCATAGCAAAATGGTGTAACTGAGAGGAGAATTAGAACCCTTATTGAAGCTGCTAGGACCATGTTAGCAGATGCTAGGTTACCCATTGCTTTTTGGGCTGAGGCTGTAAATACTGCATCCTATGTTCAGAATAGAGCCGTGGTCAATAAAATTTACAATAAGACCCCCTATGAGCTCTTTTGGAATAGAAAATATAATATAGATTTTATTAAACCCTTTGGATGTCATGTAGTGATTCTTAATACTAGTGAAAACCTAGGTAAGTTTAATTCAAAAGGTGACGAGGGATATTTTGTGGGTTATTCTATGAATAACAAAGGGTATAGGGTTTAGGTCATAACTGAAAATGTGCATGTTGACTTTTTGGAGGGTAAACCTAGTGATCCTGCTAATCAACCAGATTGGCTTTTTGATTTAGAGCCATTATCTAGATCCATGAATTACTTGCCTGTTACTAATCCAATTGGCTTGAAGACTTCTCCAAAGATTGTAGAAGAAACTATTATTGATAATGCAGGTATTCAAGCTACAAAGGTGACAGGATCACAATCAGATGAGTTCACTCCCACATCTTCCTTTGTGGATTTACCCATTTGGAGTGAAGAATTCATTCAGTCACCTGCTGCTGAAAAAAAAGTAGAGAGAAAGCAACAAGAAGAGCAAGTCAGTGAAAGTATTCCATCCGCTGACAAAAGTAGTTCAGCCACTGACACGCCTGATCCAAACACTGACATCTCACTTTCATCCGCTGATAAAGATGTGCTTGAACTTGGTGAAAATTCCATACCCAATGAAGGTGTCAGTGTCACCAATCCAAACGCTGACAATGTGCTTCATAGTTCAAGTGAGTATGAAAATCATGATGGTGAGGATCATGGCACCTTGGAATCTACAGTGCATGATAACACATTGTTTGGGGGAGGAATTCTTACAAAAGTGTCAAAGTTCACCCTCTTACCCAAATTATTGGTCCCATCAATTCACCAGTTCAAACAAGAAGAAAGAAGAATCCTAGAGGAGGATTCATTTCCAACATTCACAAAAAGGATGATACCCCTTTAGTTCAAGAATGTTTATTTGCATGTTTTCTATCATAGAATGAGCCCAAGAAGATTTTTTATGCTCTACAAGAACCAAGCTGGGTTGAAGCAATGCAGGATGAGCTTCACCAGTTTGCTATCCAGGATGTTTGGGAACTAGTAGATTGTCCCAAGCATGTGAGACCTATTGGAGCACGTTGGGTTATAAGGAACAAGATAGATGAGAGAGGTATTGTGATTAGAAACAAGGTAAGACTGGTTGCTCAAGGTTACACACAAGAAGAAGGCATTGACTATGAAGAGGTTTTTGCACCTGTTGCCAGAATTGAAGCAATAAGGATTTTCCTAGCCTATGCTTCTTGCATGGGTTTCATAGTCTACCAGATGGATGTCAAGAGTGCTTTCTTGTATGGAACAATTCAAGAAGAAGTATATGTTATGCAGCCTCATGGTTTTGAAGATCCAGAGCATCCAAACAAGGTTAATAGAGTTAAAAAGGCAATGTATGGCCTTCATCAGGCCCCTAGAGCTTGGTATGGTACCCTTTCCACATACTTGGTGGAAAATGGTTTCAAAAGGGGCACCATAGATCAAACTTTGTTTACAAAACAGGATGGGAAGGATTTTCTTCTTGTACAGGTCTATGTTGATGATATCATCTTTGGTTCTTTTAACCAAAGGATGAGTGATGATTTCTCCAAGCTGATGACTGACAAATTTCAAATGAGTGCCATTGAGAGATGAACTTCTTTCTAGGTATTCAAGTCCAACAGAAAGAAAATGGTATCTTCATCTCTCAAGACACATATGTAGATGAGATTTTGAATTTTTTTGGCTTTTTCCCTCATGAGAAACGGGCTAGCACCCCCATGGACATGGAACACCCCTAGGGAAAGATTGGAGATGGAAAGGACGTTGATGTCAGGCATTATAGGTCAATGATTGGTTCATTCATGTATCTTATTTCCTCTAGACCTGACATCATGTTTGTTGTGTGTGCATGTGCACGTCATCAAATGACTCCCAAATAGTGTCATCTTCATGTTGTCAAAAGGATCTTTAGGTATCTTAGGTGTTATTCCACTTTGGGATTATGGTACCCTAAAGATTCTCCATTGGAGCTTGTGGGATATTCAGATAGTGACTATGGAGGAGACAACAATGATAGGAAATCCACAACTGGTGGATGTCAATTTCTTGGGAACAGACTTATTTCTTGGCAATGCGAGAGACAAATAGTGGTGGCTAATTCAACAACTGAGACTGAGCATGTAGCTGCTGCTGCATGTTGTGGGCAAGTGCTATGGAGGGGAAGTTGTTATATAAACAAAGGCAGCTTAGCTTGTTAAACGCACGTAGCCATGTGTTGAGCACAAAGCGAACTATTCTTTCGCCTTTTACTAAAGAATACCGTGTGCTCGACATATAATGTGGCATACGTCTATTTTTTGAGAGCCTCTTCTTTATCAAAGAGCTCCAACCAATATTCAGTTTAAAACTTTGTGTGCTACCTTTGTCTTAAAACAAATAAAAGGTGTTGCACACTTCTTTTTTTAATTTGTTTCTAGACTGAGAAACCAAAACCCAGTATTGTTAGGACACACGATACTTGTTAACACTTACATAAATTGATATCGGTTTTGGCAACCGAAAAATGATAAAGAACCATTCATTTGATTGGTTCTTACAGTTTTACTTTAAGTGTATATATGTTCTTTTCTGTAAACTTCCTTAGATGTACACCGAGCATTGATACTTTTGTCTTCCATAATGTTAAATCTGTAATCTAGTGCTACACCTAGTAAGTTCAGTCTAGGCTCTTGCGTTTGCATATTACATGTCGATGACAAAAAAAGGAAGAATAATAAAGCGATGTAGTCAGCATATTAGATGGTTTTCGGTATATGACAAATTACATTGGAAAACATAATAAGACCCACACGCCACAACATCAACATGTAAAACATTAGCGTAAGCAGTTATATCATCTGTAGTCATTCCATCAAACAGTCATTCCATCAAACAAGGGAGCATTTTGCCGGTCATACACCTAACTTTAAACTGGAAACAATGTCGATAAATGTAATCAGTGCAAAAATTGCTATAGACCCGAGACATAATTACTAACTAGCTGAACGGAAAAGCAGCTGATGAGATTATAAATGAAACCAAAGCTCCAAATGTTACTATATGACAGCAGGTCATGCGTATATGTAAAAGTGAGTGATGTTGTAGCTATTCAGTTGCTATCTAAGTAGGCAATTTATTCGTTTCACAAACTAAATGAAAAAAACATAAATTCGGACATGGTGTAAACACAGTGAACAAGACATTCTAATTTTGTGTCCTCCTTTTACCTCACATTGCAAACATATTTTAAACGATGAGAACTATTACGTGTTTCATCTCCAAGTTATCCACACTTTTCCATACACTAGCATATTAGATAGTTTATAATATGTTATTGGAGTTTGATTATGGTGGAACTCTAGCTGATGTTATTAAGGATGCGGGTCGTAAAGGGTTGCTATAAATTGATGCTAACGTTATCGTAAAGAAATTCTAAAAGGGTTGAGAGTCACCATAACCGAGTGTATGTTCCGAGTGATGTTATTAAGGATGTGGGTCGTAAAGGGTTGCTAAAAATTGATGTTAACGTTATGGTAGAGCAATTAAAAAAGGGTTGAGAGTGACCATAACCGAGTGTATGTTCTTGTGATTTGAAACCTGATAATGTATTACTTGTTGCTGATACGAACAATGATGGTTTTAATGCTAAGATTGGTGATTTGGCATTGGCGAAAAAGGTGCAGCACGTTTAAAGAAGGTTCTGGGTCGTTATTGCACCTAATATAAGAATCAATATCAAATGAGAAACATAAAAAAGGTAAATTTGTCTGTCAGACAACCATGTGACCATGCCAAGACCCATTCGAGATGAGCTGACAACGATCCTCTACTGAGCCATGGCCGAGACCATAAAGCTCGGTTAATCACGCTCTGGTCACATGGTCATGATGCATCAACCAAACATGGGTTCGAGATGAGCTGACAACGATCCTCTACTGAGCTATGGCCGAGACCATAAAGCTCGGTTAATCACGCTCTAGTCACATGGTCATGATGCATCTACCAAACATGGGTTTCTGTCTCTTGAGGAGACTATAGAACAGATCCTGTTCAAGTAAGGTCGTAAATGCTTGTTTGTTTGTGCTCCTTATAAACTGATTTTCTTTTATACTTTAAACCGATGTGGGATAAATGTAACACCTGGTAATTTTCCCTACTTTGTAAAATGACTATTTTACCCTTTGACTTTTTATTTAGTCAACTATGTGATTTAACTGTGTTGGAACCGGAAGTTATCCCGCGTTTTTTGAAAAACTGTTTAATGACGAGTAATGACCTGACACTGTGCTCAGTCATTATTCTGAACATTTTCTGTGAACCTGACCAAAGTGCTGAAACGGTCAATGAATTGACGATAATCCATGAGATTATTCGTTATCTGTGAATTATGTGCTTAACTGTTTAGTTTTTAACAGCGTGATCGTATTTTCATGAGCAGCGTATTTAAATATTTCTGTATATGTTTATATATGCATGTATTTTAGTATTTTTGCTATTTATAGTAATAAATCGTATTTACTGTGAATATTTAATTAACGTATCGCGTTTTCGTATTTTACGTCGTTTTTACGTTTAACCGTCGTTAGCGTGCATAAAATACTTTACCAATCATAAAATGTCAGTTTTCGTCGAAAAATCGTAAATTTAATATATTTCGTCAAATTTTTTTAAGTTTTACGTAATTTTAAACTTAACTATATACTTTTTGATATTTACCTAAAACTAACTAACCTTTTTACCTTAAACCTTTTAACTAGTTACCATAGTAAAAATTTTGAAAAATTTACCCCCATATGGGACCCCATAACCGGTCATATGTCACCCCATGTGCATAATGCACCAACACTCCACTCTTTACCATATTAAGCTTACACTTACTTACACATCTTACATTTTTAACTTACTAACCAAAACCACCTCAAATAATTCATTATTCACTTCACTTTCACTTCAAAAAAACACACATATCTCTCTTTCTCTCCCAAAACACACGGCACACAAACACAAACATTTTCCACCATTGTTGATTTCTAAAAGCTTCATTTTAACAAGAATTAACACAAAACAAAATCACCCTAGAGTTTGTACAAGCATAAAGAAGAATGGTCTTTCTTGGTTTATTGATTTGAGTAGTTTTTGGGTTGAAGTTGTAGAGTAGAGTTCTTGTTGATTATTAATGGGTTAGAGCGTAGATCGGGTCGTTGTGATTACGTAGAATCGTTACTCAAGGTTACTTCTTAAACCTCTTTCATCTTTTTCATTTTCCATGCATAATCCTTGTAGATGTATGCATGCATGTTACTCATCAAGTATTTTCATGAAATAAAATGATAAAAACTATTTTGGTCATGAAACATTTTAAGATCTATGGAAATTATGTGTGGATCTATTAGATCCATACATGAAAATGGGTTAATTGAAAGACTTGTGAAAAATATAAGTATGTATATCTTAGATTGGTGAACTTGAAGAAAAATCTTTGATTTTGTTGGTGTTTATGAATAATTGGAGGGAACTAGTAGTGTTACTACTAGTGGTTACGCTTGAAAATGGTCGAAAACGAGTTTTTACGAAAAACGTACAATCTGTCCGATTTTTATAAGAGGCGTAGAGGGTCGTAAAAATTTTTTTGACACTAGTTTACTACGATATTATGAAAATATAAGTTAATACCTTCGTTTCGATATATTATGGGCTAGAAACGGAGCTAAAATGAGTAAGATATTGTCGTTTAAATTTCGTTGTCGGAAAACTTAATTTTTGATGAACAACACTATAAGTGGTTGCTGTCCAGATTTTTAAAGTGGTCGAAACGACATTTTCGAGTCAAACGGAGTTGTTTTAAGTGTCGAAATGGTTACTAAATGGTATGTATAAATGTTGGACTTGTTTTGTAAAAGCGTATTAGCGCGAAATGTGAATACTTGTTGTAACATTAAAAGTTTGAACGTTGGAAGTGGAAATTGATACTATTGCGGAAAATGACTTGTTGAAATATCGGCGATTGAGAAATTGTTGAAAATAGGGGTTTTAGGACGAGATTTGAGTACTTGCTAAAAATGGCAAATTTTTACGTGACGCCGAAAGGCTGCCGAATTTTCGTTAGAAATCGTATAGGAAAATTTGTTAAGATAAGTTTTGGTAAATTAAAATTTACGCCGAAAGGTTGTCGAAATTTCGTCGAGTCAAAAATAAATATTTTTGCCTAAGTATATATATACTATAATGTTTATAACGATATAACATTTACAAGTCACGATTTTAACAACAAGATATATACTTGATTGATGAGTAACGTACGTGATGAACTATTGTGACTTATTTGCTAGCGCCTAAACTATAGGATTATATTTAGGTTGTTGCTAGAGTTGCTCGCTACTATTTGATCTTACTTGTGCGGTTTGAATCGTTGCTTGAGGTGAGTTTATAGATCCCTATTACACTGCTTTCTATGTTTAATGTTTTGGGATGTGATAAATGCTTTGATGACTTGCTTCTGGACGCAAGTAAAACTTGATTTCTGTGAACGCTTTGTGAACACTATTTATGAGATAGCTTAAGTTGCTTTAGCCATATTCCCCACTATCGTGAATCGTTAGTTACTCTGCTGGAGTAAGCTCTTATGTTACGGATAGATCTATTGAGGGTTGACAACCTCCACTCGGGCATTCTGACGCCGGACGAGTGTGTACCATTTGTATGAACGGAGTTATCTTGGCTAGGTACTCCATTGGGGCAAAATTTATGTATGCAATCTATTGTATGCCCTGGATCACTAGTTTCGATGTCACGAGCTTAGCTATCATAAATATTGTGAACACCCAATTTATCCGACACTTGGCACTATATCTCCTATAGTTGCACGTGTACATGAAATGAAATATGAAATTGAACTGCTATGAATTTTTACTTGAAACCTATATTCTCGCCAACTTTATGTTGACCCAATTTAGCATTTATCTCAGGTAATTGATGATGAGTTGTATCTGCTGTGTGAAGTACTTGGAGTCCGCATGCATTTCTTGGCTATCTTCGGACATTTGTTTACTTATGCTTTTGAACTATTATCTCGTTGATGTTTAAAACTTTTACATTCCGCTGCACTATCTTTTGAAACTGAGACCTTTTGTGTTGTGATGCTTTTAATTTAAATTCAACGAGGTATTTTTATAAAACGTCTCATTTAGAGTCGTTCTCTTGTACCTTGAACTATGATACAATGACGTAACAGCCCCCGAGCTTCACCGCTTCCGCATATTACATTTTGGGGTGTTACATTATTATATCGTAGTATTCCAAATATCCAATCAAGATACTATTTGATATATGTACAACTTTCTACACTTTATTCCTCAAGCACTCACCAAGATCACTACCCCGTCAATCTTAACCCTATTCTAAAACTGCCGACATAATATCATTTTTTTTCTCTACTTTCCGCATGATTTTTGCCTTCCATCGCTTAGGCCTTTAATGGCCTTACACAGCCATCTTAATGAATCTCATGCTACATAAGTTCAACAACAAAAATTCATTTCGGGTCATATGCTGGATTTTGAGAGTTGTCTTCTACGGGTGCTAAACCTGAAGAGATTGACTTTGAGTTCTTAGGAAACTCGAAAGGAGAACCTTACACTGTGCACACAAACATATTCATCCAAGGTGAAGGAAACTGAGAGCAACAGTTTCATTTATAGATTGACCCAACTGCGGATTATCATAACTACACCATTCATTAGAGTCCTAGTGAATTTCAACAGTTGTAAATTATCTAATCATTATGTATTGCAGATGGTATGTTGATAGTATTCCAATTCGAGTCTTTAGAAGCTATCAAAGTGGATATCATACACAAACCAACAAGGGATGCGAGTCTACTCTAGTTTATGGAACACCGATAACTGGGCTACAAGAGGTGATTTAGTCAAAATCTACTGGACTGCTGCACCTTTTTTGTGCCTTATTACCGCAGGTTCAGAGCTAGAGCTTGTAAGTGAAACAGACCTGTTCCTTTTTAGTAATAAAAAAACTCCGAGTCAATATACTATTCCGATCTATATATGTTCAACATTGAACCAGTTCCTTTTTAATTCGTTAACTTTATTCAGCAAAACGCTCGCCAAAATCAAAGACATCAAACGACCTTACACAAAATTTAGATTTATTAACTTTATTCGGCAAAACGCTCGCCAAAAATCAACACTGAACCAATTCCTTTTTAATATTTACGTTTTTCTTCTAAAGTCTTTAGAAAAGTTAAAAATAACTAACAACATTTAGATTTATTAACTTTAATTTTTTTATTTTTTTCGGAAAGAAATTAATTATTTTTCAAAAGAAGTTATTTTCTTTAAAATTAAAACATTGTTTTGAATTTTTCTAAAAAAAGATGTATTTCGATTTTTCGACAATCCTATAGAGATGATTTTGCACTTCCCTCCTTATTTTATTCACAGGCCTAGTCAACTTCCACTTGTCTATTTCTTCACCCAGCCGATGTGGGATAGGAACAATATGAAGTTTTTGCATTCTTTGGAAACGGCCATTAATCCAACTGGACACCTTCAGAAATGGGAAGGTATAGTACATATACAACAAATTTTCATTATTCCAACTGGACACCTTCAGAAGCAAGTGTTTTTACAATATCACTGCCTAAAAATAATAGTCAAAACACAAAATAGTTCGCAGGCTTTCTGCATAGCTTGATATGTGATATTACCAAACACCATTCTGGTCATGTTGTTAGCGTAGTTCAAACCTTTTGGGTTGTTGGATTTCAGGTTAAGCCATTTGTTTATGAAAATATCGTTCTGGTGACAAAGCAGGTGCTTGGTTGACCCGATAAAACTTTGTGTCTAAAAATCTCTCTTTTTAAATCATACATGGGCCTACTTTGGGTGACTTTCGAAATTCAACCTGTTTGCTTACAACTCATGACCGACCTTGGTTAACAGAATCGATCTAGCCTAACGCTTAACATCGGTTTCTGAGAACCCTTTACCACCTGAATCGTTGAATACATCAGCTAGAGTATTCCACCAAAAGCAAACTCCAATAATATATACAATAAATCTCTTTCTTTTTGAGGAGGATAGTAATTTTGTGGGACACAGTTTTTTTTTTTTGGTAACTGTGATTTTCGACTCATTGGCCGACTAATCCACGGGGTTTGAGCCCACCGCCACACAGACTCAAACCAGGTAAAGCCCTCCCTTTTCAGGAGGTTGGTGTGGCCAGTTAGTGGACAATAATACTGAAATGAGTTAAAACACTATATAAGTCAAAACATTCGAGCTGATAAACATTAAACTGATATATGAAAACGAAATTCACCTACTATTTCACTAGAAAATAATCTTGCTTCAGAACACGATCACCTTACAGACATAAAACACTGAAAGGACTATAGCTATGTTACGATCATCGTTTTTAAAACACAAAACATGAATTCATACTACACAAATCACATCCACCCTCCAAAATCATGGGCGAAAAGGGTCCTCCATAGTCTTTTGAAACATTTTTGAGAATGAACATTAAATACTAATTTCAAGGTAATTACAGTACTACTGTACTACACAAGCTTAAGTTACAATTATTCAAGTTACACATGATCTACCCTGCCATCTTCTTCACTGCTGCCGTCCCCCCATGCCTAAAACATAAAATATCGGAAACTAAATCAAACAACCATTTAGTACTCACATCTAATTACTAAACTTTATTTAACTTATGTGAAGGGTCCACATATACAAAGTTATGTATGCCATATAATGCATGTTCAACCCAATTGACTTTTGGATATCTTTGAAAGGTTTTATGGACTTATATTTAAATAGTCGTGTGTTCGGATCGAACTCGGGATTACGGGATTGCACACATTACGTAAAAGGTTAACTTATTTAGTAAATATATTTATATTATTTATTAAATTAAACTGAAGCTTAACTAGTGATCGTTAATAATTAAGAGTTAAGAATAAACGATCGTTGTGGAATTAAATAGAAGAAAAAAGAAGGAAACGGAAAAGTTCCGGAAGCCCCTTGGGTGGGCTTTGTGACCGCCGGCCATAGGGACCAAAAGGAAAGGAATAAAAGATTTTCTTTCCTTAATTGTTTATTACTTGGAGGAAAAGTTTTGCCAAGGCCTATATAAACAATCTCATAGCCTTCATAATTTTTATCCCATTCTCTTTTCTTTCTCTCTTCCTGCGACTAAAACCAAAGGCAAACACCCTCTTTAGGGTTCCTTTTAACCTTTGGTTTTGGTTTCTTTGTTTGATCAAACTCCAAAGGAAAAACACCCTTTTTAGGGTTCCTTTTATCCTTTGGTTTTGGTTTAGCAATAATCTAGTCCTAGCCCCTCTCTAGGGTTGTTGGGTAGATATTCCACAAGCGTAGAAGCTCGGTTTACACGTGCTAGAATCACGGTTAGCTCGTTGTATTACGTGTGTACAAGAACGTAATATAGCCTTACTTTAGGCTATATCTTGGTAGTGTTCATCATAAACCCTAATTGGTGATTCGTTGGTGATCTTGTGGATCTTCGCTAGGATAAAGGTATGTAACCCTAATTCGATTAATTATAATTGTGTTATTATTACGATCTTGTTAAATCGCTTCCGCTATGTGTGCTTTGATCCATATTTGGGTTTTTAATAATTGTTATGAACTTCATAAACCTTCAATGGTATCAGAGCCGTTTTAACATGTTATAATTATCGAGATCTAAAGATTATTTTTTAACTAATAATTGTTTTGAGTTAAAACTACATGTTTTTTTTTTGAAAAGAAAATTTAGGGTTTTGGTTTTGTTTTTTTAATCCGATTTAAAAAAAATGTTGGTTTTTTTTTTTTTTGCTTTTTACCCGATTATAAAAAAAAGAAGTTTTTTTGTGAAACCCTAAAATTGCATGTTTTGATCTTTAGATAATTACATGATTAATTGTTATGTCATGTATTTAAGGTTACGATCCGTAGAGATTTTATTAATTTGTTAAGTAATTTGGGTAGAACTTTGATGAATTGCATATGTTATGTGAATTAATGTGTCGATCCGTAGAGATTTAATTGTTAAGTTATGTGGGAGATCCGTGATGAACATGCATGTTTTTCATGGATCCTACGTTTTATGTGGTAATTGTTACGTGTTTTGCTACATACTTTATTTGATTCAATAAATCGAAAATTAGGGAAGACTTTTATATGAATATAAAAACCTAGATTTGATGTTTATTGAATAAATCGTATGCATGTGGCTATTTGATTTATTTATTGCACATATAAATTGTTATTATGTGTTTATAATTTAGTTTTTTTTTTGTACCTACTTGTTTTCATACGTTTTATATTGATTGTATTTTGTAAACAAGGGTAATTTTTCCAAGAAAAATTAATATGGACGAAATCATATCAAATTAATGAATTGTTTTGAGATCTAATTGACATATGATTTGCGTTGATTGGAATTGCAATAATAACTTAACGGCCTACTCAACTTTGACAAACTATAAAGTGGGTATAACGCACTGCTGGTCATGTACCCGGTTAAGGAAGGAGGTGTTATGCTTCAGCGCTGACCAAATTCCCGGCTTGCCTGTGCGTCAAAGTTGGATTAACTACGGTTATTATTTGCATAATTCCTTAAGGTTGATTTAACCGCAAAAATTCACATCCGAAACACAATGAATAAGGTTATTGCTTTGTGCTTTAGCTAAGTTTTAGAAAAAGTACGGTGTAAATTTAGCTGTGGATAAAATCTTTAATTGGTTTAACCAATACCTCAACTTGCAAATATATGATGGAATTTTAATCTCACCAAAATCTTTACTAAAAGTTTTTAATAAACTAATGCTATGGAGATGTATGCATGCTTCTCCATGCATGATTTTGACACCAAAATCAATACCCTTAAAATTTAAGTCTTATGCCATCTAATTGACGAACACTTGAAGTTACAATTGTCGTCATCTGAGATTCTGGACGATGTTGTAATAGAGAGAAAACTTCATGACTGAATAAGATTGCACATGAAGGTTTTACGTTCTTTAGATTAGTTGACTTAATTGAGTTACTCAATAAGATCTGGAAACTTAAGGCATAAAGAAGGGATGAAACATGTTAGCAATGCAAAATGAATTTTGGCAATATAAATCCCTTAAATATCTAGAAATTTCAAATTTGTTTGTCAATCATTGTTCGACAAGTTACCATCTTGAATACTTCCATTGCTAGCAGATCAACTGATGTGATGAAATTATGTCATTTTGGATTCTAGTTTTTCAAGGAAAATACTATGGTTATTATTACCGTGGTAATTTTATTTTCTTGAATGGTGTTATCAAAAATACAAAAATTGAATTTTGTAAATTCTTTTATAAATGTATTAATGCAACGTTACACCGTAAACGTGGTTTATTCATTTATTGATCTAAAACCGTATGGTTGAGGATAGAGTCAATTTAAAAGATAAACCTAAACTCTTTTCCATGAGTGAAGAAGGAGTAATAAGGATTTTAGAAATGTCAAATTCAAATCCATAACTCATAGCAAACTTTAAAAGTTAAGAAAAATGCATTTTTTGAGTTATTAAAAGTTACCGCTAATTGGTTATAAGGCAAAGTAGCATATTTGTCTAGTAGTTGTGCTTTGACCATTTATAGGCACTACATACCATTGTGGGGTTGGTAGACCTATTAAGGAAGAAATTGCATGCCAAACCTTTCAAGTTAAAAGCATTTGATGGATAAGTCATCATTTACAAAGTAGAGTACACACTTCAACACTATAAGTAATTGTTACGAACGTGTTTTTCAAAAGTGTAAGAAAGTAAACACAACACTAATTATTTTCACCGATTATGAAACATTTTCAATGTTGTCAAGTTCAGTGGGAGAATTGTGTTGTATTACTGATTTTGAGTCTATTAAAACATTCTTTAATTCAGTGGGAGTTACAAGCCTTGTTGTCTTGGTAATAACCTATATTATCTTTAGTATGTTCTAAGATAATTACTTTCGAATTGTTGACACTAGTAATCTTCAAAGATAGTTATGTACTTTCTTTTTGATTAAGTGATTCTACATCTACTTGTAAAAAGCTAATATTTGTGGCACAATTATATTTTGTATAGACGAACATTAGACGTGATGTTTATCTTATATATGAGGTTGTTCCATGCACAAGTGGGAGAAATGAACATTGTGTGCAAGAAACAACTCATAAAGATATGATTCTCTTGTCTTTAAGATAAGAGACTAACAATCTAATTAATATTTAGATCATGTGTGAATATGATTAAAAGACTACTTAAAAGTATATATATCATTCACACTAAGAAACACTTGTTGTTTTGATTTAGTCTTGTAAGAGCTTGAACTAAATTGTAAACACAAGGGTAAAATATCCACATGTCATAAGATCGGGAGTGGAATGTTTTGTAGTTTCTTTAAATGGACAAATTCCTGGAATGATATAAGATACATAGAGTAATCTTATACTACTAATGAAACCTAGCGGTGTTCATATCATAGTATAGTAGTGAATTAACTTGAAAAGATTAATGAAACCTAGTGGTGTTCATGATTTTACTTTAGTTATACATGTTTACGTTTTATTGTATAAAGTCACAAACATAAAGTTTTGGAAGACGTATAATATAAAGTAAAGACGTTAATGTATTGTCTCTATTTCACTAAAGACATATACATGAAACGTGTAATGGACTTATAACTTTTATGAAGTGACTTTGTGTTAGAAGTACTTGAGTTATAAGGCATGCAAAATGGTTAGGAAATCTATTATACCATTAAAGTGATTTAGTTGGTATATAGGTAAACTGAAAGATATATTTTTATCTTAATATTGTTAAGATTGACTTACAATATTTCCCTAAATGAAATCCAACATTGTTATGGTATGTTCATTAGGAGAATCAAAATTCTCAATATGACGGTGATGTTTGATTCAAGATAACTATATCTTTCTTTTCTTCCAAAAGATATCAAGGTTAGAAAGTTGAGTATGACTTGAGCTAAGAAGATTAATAAGATACCATTATATATGGAATGTGATGAATCACGTTATATCTTAAATGGAGTTCGGATTTTGCTAAACTACTTATGAAGTGGATTGTTTAGAAAATAAAGAGTATTGAACTGTCATTGTGTTTTGTAATGTCCCATATAGATAACATTGAAGTGTTGATCTATTTTTTATGTATTTAAAGAGTAATTTTAAGTTACTAAAAGCAAGTGGGAGTTTTGATCTTGAAAGATAAAATTACAAGATACATAATCTTCTGGAATTCACTAGTAATTATCCTGAGGTAGGCGTGTAAATGCAAACACTCAAGATAAAGGAATTTACCTCATATGTCCGTAAGGATATCTTGGATATGCGATTAATATGCTGAGCATTATGAGTTACAAATAATTGTTATGATTTGTTACCAAACATTGATTTGGGTAAATTACTCATACTATGATCGTTATAGATGTTGTCCAATAAGATAATCAATTGTAGATTTGTTTTATCCTAAATAGTTTGACTAGAAATTGGAGATGAGTTTCGTCAAAGGAAGAAAAACACCAATTGTGGTGGTTTAATCTTTGTGTTGAAATTATATAGACAAAATTGTACACATATTTAATGTATGTATTATGAATAGATTATTAATCACACTTAAGTAATTAATTGTGATTGAGTATTCTTTCCTAAACACATTAAATATATAAAGATTTTGATGGACATATTTTAATTGACAAATTTGGATATGTATGAACTATTTCTTGAATGACTACTTAAGCAAGGACTTAAGTAATCGAAATGAGTTTATTACTTCAAAATAAATCTTTGGAAAAGTACAAAATGCAATTATCTATGAATGGATAAAAGCATGCATCTAGGAGATTACTCTTATGTTTAATTTGAAATCCAAGTTTGGATTTAAATTTGAATAAGATGATTTCTGAGTACTCCTTAAAGCTAGTGGGAGTATTATGGTTATTTTCTTAAATTATATGTATCAAATAGACATGAAGAAAGTAAGTTTTCATTCAAATTAAATGTTGATTTGGTTTACATTTGAGATGAAACTTTGCTTTGGAGATTTAGAAAATAAGATATACATAACCTTGGAACAAATAAATTTATTTATTTATGCGGTGGAAATACAACATAATATGCCATGTAGTAAATATATATGGATATTTAGAACATGAAGAAATCTAAATCTGGTTTGAGAAATTTTCATGTGTGTCGTGTTGTATTTATATCATGCTTAAAATGCATGATGATTTGAATATATTGATCTATTTAAAAAGTTATTAAATAACTTGTGTAATGAATATTCTGAAGGAATATGTTTAGAAATAGAATAACATCCTAAATCTTGGATCAGCTTCCATATTCTATGGATGAGTAATTTGTCAATAGTTGTGCAAATTATCATAGCCAACAAACTTGAAGGTTTGGTTGAAGTCAAACATTACATAATAGATATTAAAGGTAACGCATTTATATCTTTTATGACAAGTTGTCAAACTTAAAAAGATATAATTGAGGTAACACTCAATATTAGTCATGGTATCCTTGGAGATGACATGTTGATTAAAGTTGCATTATACATTAAAGAATTAGAATACTTTGGACTTCAAATGTGTTTTGGAAGTTTAGGAAATTGGTGATCAAGGATGTTTCACAATTTTGATACTATGTGGCAATATCAAATTGTTTGAATGCACGTGTACAAGAGTTTCAATGAACTGAATTCTTGAAGAAAGTATTCTCAAAATTTCAATAGGTGATTGGTTATTTTATGCTTTGCCAAACAAGTATGAATGTCATTACTAGAGGCATGATGCATGTACCAATATTATGCATTGATCTATTTTGGTATTTGGATAAAGGATGTTAAGACATTATTGAATTGATGAAATAAAGATTGAGTTTCGTTTATTTTTCTGTTATTTGATTTTGTATCCTATTTTACATGTTTTAATCCATGAATATTATGATATTTCTAAATGTCCGTTGTCGATTAATAATATGGGAATATTATTAAATTAAGACAATTCAAAATAGTGATAGAGTATACTTGAAAGTATATTGGTCAATTTTGAAAGATATATGATGAATCAAATATTGGACTTATCCCAACTATATGATTTTACTTTATGGATCTTTGTCATCAAGTAAATCATAAATAGTTATCCTTAAACCTGAGATACAAGGAAACTGTCGTGGATCTAGTGCATTTCTGTGAAATAATCTTACGCTATACGTAATTGGTAGCTATAAGGGTTATTTTCAGAAGTGTTGCAAAATTCATAAGTTTTGCTTGTAGTCAATATGGGATTTGTTTCCTTCAAATTATTTTGAAGTATAATACAGTTGGGCCCCTCGGGGGAGTAGTAAGATATCTGTGCGGCCGCACCCAAATTTGTTTTGGTGATCTTGCTATATCGGTAAACGAGAAACAGAATGGTTAATGTAAGGAAAGACTGAGATCCATATCCTATTAACGTTGTATTTGAAATGAAAGGATAATAATAATGATAGTAAATCATTAAAAGGTTTTATCCAAGAGACCTTACTCGAGATCGGACTAGGGCATTGGCGTGTAACTAGACACTAACCAATGTGATCACGATATTTTGAAATATGTCCAAGTGGGAGCTGAAAGGTTTTATGGACTTATATTTAAATAGTCGTGTGTTAGGATCGAACTCGGGATTACGGGATTGCACACATTACGTAAAAGGTTAATTTATTTAGTAAATATGTTTATTATATTTATTAAATTAAACCGAAGCTTAACTAGTGATCGTTAATAATTAAGAGTTAAGAATAAACGATCGTTGTGGAACTAAATAGAAGAGAAAAGAAGGAAACGGAAAAGTTCCGAAAGCCCCTTGGGTGGGCTTTATGACCACCGGCCATAGGGAACAAAAGGAAAGGAATAAAAGATTTTCTTTCCTTAATTGTTTATTACTTGGAGGAAAAGTTTTGCCAAAGCCTATATAAACAATCCCATAGCCTTCATAACTTTTATCCCATTCTCTTTTCTTTCTCTCTTCCTGCGACTAAAACCAAAGGCAAACACCCTCTTTAGGGTTCCTTTTAACCTTTGGTTTTGGTTTCTTTGTTTGATCAAAGTCCAAAGGAAAAACACTTTTTAGGGTTCCTTTTATCCTTTGATTTTGGTTTAGCAATAATCTAGTCCTAGCCCCTCTCTAGGGTTTTTGGGTAGATATTCCACAAGCGTAAAAGCTCGGTTACACGTGCTAGAATCACGGTTAGCTCGTTGTATTACGTGTGTACAAGAACGTAATATAGCCTTACTTTAGGCTATATCTTGGTAGTGTTCTTCATAAACCCTAATTGGTGATTCGTTGGTGGTCTTGTGGATCTTCGCTAGGATAAAGGTATGTAACCCTAATTCGATTAATTATAACTGTGTTATTATTACGATCTTGTTAAATCGCTTCCGCTATGTGTGCTTTGATCCATATTAGGGTTTTTAATAATTGTTATGAACTTCATAAACCTTCAATCTTAAGACCCATTTGACTTTTTTTCTTATAACTAACCTCCAAGAGTTCGTCAAAATACGAGTCTTTCTATCCAACTGAGGATTTTCCAAGGCAGCTGAGGCCCGCATTATGTATTCTGAATCATCACCATCGTATCTTCTATTGGTCATCTTTCCTGTAGCTCGAAGTTGATGAGCCTCCCCTTCGACCTGAGTAATTAACGAAGGAAAAATAGTGTTAGAATTGAACACATATCTCACAGGAAAGTGGTTAAAGTACTTACTAGATGCATGTGAAGAACAAATTTTCCTGAAATATGACACAAAATAAGCAATCATTATAAACCCAAAACAAATAAAAGGTTAGAATACCCATTGGCCATTGTTATTTGGGTTCATACGATTCCTATATTTTGCCATTCAAATCATCATTGTGGTTGGTGAAATATAGAAATCTTCCCTTGTTGAGACTATTTATGTAATTGGTCACTAATTGCCCTTTTTTCTGTTTTCACGGGTATGTAATCAATTTCGGTTATGGTCTCTGAAGGGTAAGGGATGAGAGACCCAAAGTGAAAGCAAACAATGCAATGACTATTTATACAAACAGAATCTACCAATGGGACATTTGTACAAACTCCACATTAGACAACGGTGTACAAGTCCGAGTTGCCTCGTCTTTGGACCTCAATTACTTTGTCCAAGCAGTTTAATTTTGCATATAAAAATCAGGATACATGCATCAAACATGAAAACACAATCACTTGTGATACATAGCAACTTGAACTTCCTTTCTAGCTACATGTCATCGAGCAAAACCTATATAAAAGATGACAGACAAGATTGTTCGTCTTTTTTAATCTAGTAAACTTAAACCACTAACAGAAAACGAGGCACAGATGCATTGTTAGCAAGTTTGCTTTCCCACATATCCTTGCATTTAGGTGACTGTGGCGAAGCCAAGAAAACGTTACTAGATTTTTAATATAAGTAACTGTAACAGAAGCATCGAGATACTCCCTCACTTCTGTTATAGTCTTCCCATTCTCCACAATCCACAAATGCACCCAAAAAGTTTTTCGGCGGGCTGTGGAACCACCAATCAGTATCTGGAGCTTGGAGGTACTGCACCATCTTAGCATCACGGGCAGCCAACGCCATGTAGAAGTCACACATGATTTTGTTGTTGAGTCCTTCCATATTTTGATTAGAATTCGGGAACTTTTTTGTTTATATTATAGCATTGAAGTAACAAAAAACAAACAAGTTATACCAACAAAGTAGGCAATGAGTGAAATTAGACAAAAGAATGGCCAAATTACATTGACTAAAGAATAACGACCATTCTTTTTATCTGTTAAAGAATTATACATGATAATGCGTGGTGACTACTTCCATGATAAGAACTAAGATTAATAGTGAGCCAAACACCATTTAAGATTTGCAAATGTAATTCTATTTTCTAATTTGATAGGATAGTTGGAAACATATCATGTTCCGTATTTGATACGTGTTCTTGCTAGTGTGGTGTAAGGGATGTACTTGGACATAATTCATTGATGTTACTGAAATGAATTGTTAAACTTAAGGCATTTATGGAATAATGTTGTTTCGTGGTTGATGTTTACGTTCTTATTCCATTTATCGTATTCTTTCCGCTAAAGACTTGGGATGTGGGACCTAGAAGCAATGATTCGAGACCCGGCCCATTTGAGGCGTAGATCGGTTGGTTTCATCATAGGCTTGGTTAAGACTATTGGCGCCGCGCACATCATCAAGCCTTGTATTTTGTGCTTTAGTGTGGACCACACTTTATTAATTCGTAATATCTTCTGTAAAGTTGCATAATATTTTATCAGAAAAAGTGGGAAAAATTAAAATTTTACAGTTATTGAAACAGTTTAAACAACCAGAAGTAAAAAAACAACCATGCTGGGTAACTATAAAAATGAACACATTCATTTTTACTCTCCCTTTATATATTAATATTGAACTAGTAATTGGAGGGGTGCGCCAAGCCTAGGCAGTAATGCAACGCCAAGGCGACACGCAAAGAACCGAGCAGCAAGCTACTATGGTGGGTTCTTCCCCCATAAAAACACACATATCATATATCATATATTAAACTGATAAGAACAGATACTACACTTGATCTTAGCCAAAAGGCTTATGCTTAGTCCATTCACAGTCCTTTGCTTTTATAGTCAACTCTCACTTCTCTACTTTGTTCACCTAGGCAATGTGGGATAACAAGGGTTTTTCAAATAGTTAAAGTTTGCTGCACACTTTTTTTTTAAAAATTTGTTTCTGGACTGAGAAACCAAAATCCAGTATTGTTAGGACACACGATACTTGTTAACACTTACATAAATTGGTATCGGTTTTGGCAACCGAAACATGATAAAGAACCATTCATTTGATTGGTTCTTACAGTTTTACTTCAAGTTTATATATGTTCTTTTCTGTAAACTTCCTAAGATGTACACCGAGCATTGATGCTTTTGTCTTCCATAATGTTAAATCTGTAATTTAGTACTACACCTAGTAGGTTCAGTCTAGGCTCTTGCGTTTGCATATTACATGTCGATGACAAAAAAAGGAAGAATAATAAAGCGATGTAGTCAGCATATTAGGTGGTTTTCGGTATATGACAAATTACATTGGAAACCATAATAAGACCCACACGCCACACAACATGTAAAACATTAGCGTAAGCAGTTATATCATCTGTAGTCATTCCATCAAACATGTCATTCCATCAAACAAGGGAACATTTTGCCGGTCATACACCTAGCTTTAAACTGGAAACAGTGTCGATAAATGTAATCAGTGCAAAAAATTGCTATAGACCCGAGACACAATTATTAACTAGCTGAACAGAAAAGCAGCAGATGAGATTATAAATGAAACCAAAGCTCTAAATGTTACTATTATGACAGCAGGTCATGCGTATATGTAAAAGTGAGTGATGTTGTAGCTATTCAGTTGCTATCTAAGTAGGCAATTTATTCGTTTCACAAACTAAATGAAAAAAACATAAATTCGGGCATGGTCTAAACACAGTGAACAAGACATTCTAATTATTTGTCCTCCTTTTACCTCACATTGCAAACATATTTTAAACGATGAGAACTATTACGTGTTTCATCTCCAAGTTATCCACACTTTTCCATACACCAGTATTAGAAGGTTTATAATATGTTATTGGAGTTTGATTAAGGTGGAATTCTAGCTGTTGTTATTAAGGACGATGCGGGTCGTAAAGGGTTGCTATAAATTAATGTTAACGTTATCGTAGAGCAATTCTAAAAGGGTTGAGAGTCACCATAACCGAGTGTATGTTCTGAGTGATGTTGTTAAGGATGTGGGTCGTAAAGGGTTGTTAAAAATTGATGTTAACGTTATGGTAGAGCAATTCAAAAAGGGTTGAGAGTCACCATAACCCAGTGTTATTGACGTTATATAAGAATCAATATCAAATGAGAAACATTAAAAAAAAGGAAAATTTGTCTGTCAGGCAACCATGTGAACTGAGGCATGGCCAATATAAACTGCTTTTCTTTTATACTTTCAAGCGATGTGGGATAAAAACGTTACATTATTATATCGTAGTATTCCAAATATCCAATCAAGATACTATTTCATATATGTACAACTTTCTACACCTTATTCATCAAACACTCACCAAGATCACTACCTTGAGCCGACACCCCGTCAATCCTAACCCTAATCTAAAACTGCCGACATAATATCATTTTTTTTCTCTGCTTTCCGCATGCTTGCTGCCTTCCATCCCTTAGGCCTTTAATGGCCTTACACAGCCATCATAATGATTCTCATACTACACAAGTCCAACAACAAAAATTCATTTCGGATCATATGCTGGATTTTTAGAGTTGTCTTCTACGGGGTGCTAAACCTGAAGAGATTGACTTTGAGTTCTTAGGAAACTCGAAAGGAAAACCTTACACTGTGCACATAAACATATTCATCTAAGGTGAAGGAAACCGAGAGCAACAATTTCATTTATGGTTTGACCCAACTGCGGATTGTCATAAGTATAACTACACCATTCAATAGGATCCTAGTGAAGTTCAACAGTTGTTAATTATCTAATCATATGTATTGCAGATGGTATGTTGATAGTATTCCAATCCGAGTCTTTAGAAGCTATCAAAGTGAAGGGATATGATACCCAAACCAATAAGGGATGTGAGTCTACTCTAGTTTATGGAATACCAATAACTAGGCTACAAGAGGTGTATCGACTGGACTGCTGCACCTTTTGTGACTTATTACTGTAGGTTCTGAGCTAGAGCTTTTAAGTGGAACGGCCATTCCATCTATATACAACAGTGTGCCATTCCATTAACTGAAGCTTTTTGTTGATAATGTTGGTTGATTTCATAAAAGAGCTACAATGATGCTCTAGAGTCCAGAAAATATTCCACTAGGTAGAGCTTCATATTTGGTCATAAAACGGGTCACCGCTATTTGATAATTTTACAATCCCGGCCAGTTTTATAGATCGAGAAAACAATGTTGTCGCAGAAGTAGCATTTGGTAATGTAGTGTTGCTTCTATATTTGGTGATCTTATAAGAAGCATTGTAGATGGAATTATCTTATTAAGTTAATGGGTCAATTGGTTATTATGATATCGCATATGACTGGTTTGTAGAATTTGAAAACAACTCGGCTAAGCCAAAATTTTCCTTGAACAATATCTTCGAGGTGATGAATCTGGTTGTAGTGACTTATAAAGTTGTACTGTTAGTCATAACTCATACCTTCAAGTCACTTGAACCAGCTCTAAGTTTCTAACTAGTTCATTGACAACAAGCAACTAACATGGATTATATATTAGGTATGTAAATAGACGTATACAGCAACAAACACAAGATCCGTTGTAGTCTAGTTGGTTAGGATACTCGGCTCTCACCCGAGAGACCCGGGTTCAAGTCCCGGCAACGGAATTTCTTTTTTACCTTTTCATCATAAATTCTGCCTCATAAACTCTGCAGATTCATGAGACCGAAAACACAAACTTGTAGAATACACAACCACTGAACCTTAATCCTAAAAATGCATCAATATCAAAAAGCCGGTTGAAGGGACTATCATTATTGTGTAAATGACCAATAGTATCGGAAACCTTGTTTTTTCGTAAATACAAAAATGTTTATCCTGTTATTATTAAAATGTTTATTTTTAGCTTCTACTTTCATTTCAAACAATTAGATAGTCTGCAACTACCTTGAAATTATCATTACAATTGGACGGACATACAAACACATGATTGATTACTTGGCTGGCTATTATAAAGTCAAAGTCTCCCACCATGGATCCAATAAGTCCATGGCAATTTAACTACAGATGGAAGTTTATATGCAATTACATTGAAAAATCTCAGTACGGCTGTTAAAACAAACTGTGAGTTTTTACAAACCAAATGAGTTCACCAGATAATATACGTTATATCTATACCTGGTACGGATCCTTTTTCACTCCAAATGTCACGCGGTATAAAGACGATGTGGCAGACTTAATGCAATAATGTGAAGATGAAGACTGTGATGCCGTTCAAACAAACATCAATAAACTGTTGAAACAATTTCTCCTAACATGCAACACAATCTGAACCATATTTTGTATAGTAACATCAGGTAGATTGTCAAGTTGTGTAGCCAAAATATTTTTAAGATGATATCAATTAGAACATTAATCTGATAATGTATATACCAAAAAGAATATTTGGCCGCGTAAACACAGGCTCCCTCAGCAACAAATTACGATGTAGACTCGACCACTTGAGCCGATCTTAGGGTGGCACCCCTCCTAAAAGTGCAATGGAGGTTACCAACCTAGGCCATGGGCCTTCTTGATCACCCATTGACCCCATCCAGGTAAGTGATTAATCCTGATGCTTCTTTCGCTTTTTATACGGTTTTCCATACCTTCAACTTCACTCTCTCAGCCGATGTGGGATGCTTGGATTTTTCAATATGTTCACTTTTTTTCTTCTTGATTGAAAAGCCTAAATGTTTGTCACCGGATACAATAAAGTTGGATTGATGGTCTGTGTTTAGAGATGAGTTTCATTGATGAAAAAAAATAAAGAATAATAAAGCGATGTAGTCAGCATATTAGATGGTTTTGGGTGTATGACGGAATTACATTGAAAACCATAATCCACACGCCACAACATCAACATGTAAAACATTAGCGTAAGCAGTTATATATTGATTACTGGTAGTATATGACAGAATTACATGGAAATTTTCTATGACAGGTAAACATAATGGATACTGTTGGATACGGTGACAGCTTTGTGGCTGCAATTGCGTATGGTTACATACACAATATGCCATTGGTTCATACATTAACCATAGCCAATGCAGTCAGTACAGCAACCGCTACAGGTGGTAGGAACCTTGCAAACTTGCAAAAAGTCATGTCACTGATGAGGGAAGCAAACCTGAATGATGATGACGACTTCTGGAACAAATTACTTGATGAAAGTCCAAATTCAAAACAACATTATATGGATTCAAAAACGATTATTTGAACCATGTAAACTTCCAAAAGGTGCTGCATAAGCTTGAGATTCCATTAGCAAATGAGATATTGTCTTATTGAAATTTATTTTCCTCATGCTTCATCGTGATTCATGATTTGTGTATGTTCAACTGTTAGAGCAGCAGCAAATCGGGAATTTTACAAACTGAGATTACAAGTAGTTATCGTGTTTGGTTGATAAGTAGTCAAATTATTGCTTGCTGCTCTAGGCCTCTATGCCTATCATATTGGTGTTGGCCGCTTATTGATTTAGTGTGAGCACGGATGAATTTTGTTTTAGTTTGTGAGAACACTTATTTTAGATGGTTATATTCTGATATATCTCTTCCCATTTATATTATTCGCCTGTTTGCCTATCGACCAAGATTTAGGATTGTCGATCTAAGATGTTGACGAATATGAGCTATTTTGTTTGATGGCTAACTCATTATGTACATAACCTGGACACATCTATATTATGGCTCTAACCCATCAATGTTATCGTTAAACTCTGGACTATTCCGTTGTATGAGCTAAAATGTTCCCTATGTTACAAACTGTGATCACTTAAGCGGTAGCATCGATAAAAGTTGACTTTTGTTGTGAAACTAATGGTAAAGTTTGAGAAAGATGTTAAAATAGTTTTAGGTGCCACAAATCCGTTAGTAGTCTGTTCAATATAAATGAGTCGCACATAAAGTAGGTCCCCCGAAGGCGATACAACAAAATCAAAGTACTTGGATACAAAAAGGGTTCATGTGATGTTCACTGGTTCCGGTGATCAAGAAACTGGTCGATAAAAAAATTTGGACCATTTCTCGATTTGTGCGTGTCATCCTTGCGCAGGGGCCATGCTAATCTTCTCTGTATCGTTCCAATTTTATCGGATGTCCCCAAAGAGACGATTGTTATGCAATTTTGAGGGGTATATAAATTATAAAGTATCTATATGTTCATATTGTCAATGTGGGATAAATTGACTATAGCATCTTGTTTCACTCTATAAACTGCTTGAATGTATACAAATGTGTAACATATATGTTATTCTTAAAATAGATTCAGAGGCGTTCTTTGATTCCTTCCGTTTTTGATACCTTCTGTCACTGTCCATTAAATATGCAGTTGACGACCTCAGTTTTTACACATCATCAAAGTACTTCTCTTCGGCATCATCATTAGCTTCTCTCATCCAATGTCACATCTTCATCAATACTCGAGTAATTGAAATGTTCGTGATCTTCACCTGCAAGAAACTTCTGTTGCATCACATTTGTAAACTGATCCATTCGCTATTGCATCTCCTCGGCTGAAATATATTTACAATTAGTGGAACAAAAGAGAAAAAAAATATGGTTAACCCTAATGAACCTGGGAAAACAAAGCACTTTAGTGCCCTTCTTGTTTTTAAGCTTAAGTGCGCACTCTAGTAGTAAAAAGGTGAGCGTCGGGACAGTTAGTGGGTGGCCGAAATTTGGAGCCAATATAAGCTGTTTAGACAATGACTAGTGCTAAACCATCAGTATCATCATGGTCGTAGGCACGGCTCAGAACCGCCTTAATTGCTGCCACCCTTGCTGCATTAGGCGACCTGTTATCTAAAGCCACCGCCCTGTTTCCCTTCTCGTCAACCTTAGCCGCACCCGTTGCTTTTCCAGCCATACGCCTAGCTTCCTCAACAGCTTTAAGTACTTTGGCATGCGATGTAGACATTGGTCAGTATCATCATGGTTGTAGGCACGGCTCTGAACCGCCTTAATTGCTGCCACCCTTGCTGCATTAGCCGATCTGTTAGCTGAAGCCACCGCCCTGATTACCTTCTCGTCAACCTTAGCCGCACCCGTTTCTTTTGCAGCCATACGCCTAGCTTCCTCAACAGCTTTAAGTACTTTGGCATGTGATATACACATTGGTGACTGCCAAGGGACTGTCTTTTGAGATGTTGAGATGCTGAGAAGGCCGTCATCCCAGTGACCTGATTGAGTGTCGCCGTTTCTGAATGTATACATACCGAACCCTTGTCTTCGTCCTTCATGCCAAGCGCCTTCGTATTTATGTCCATTTGCAAAATTGTAGACACCAAAACCGTGCATTTTTTCTGCAAAATACTCGCCAGCATACATGTCCCCATTTCTGCAAAATGCCAAGTAATCACATTAGCTCACCCGCACAATATAAAAGAGGATGTTAAATTAAAAGAGCTTGCAAACTAGTCTAATTACTATCAAGAGAGCATCGCATTTGACTAATTCGACCAAATGACTAGTATGTTTTCAAGTGAGATTAAGAATCAGAATCAATAAATGACTAGTAAAAATGCATAAAAACGGAAGTAAATTCTACTGATGTTGGTAAATATAATCTGAGTTTCAACACATTCTAAAACAAAAATGCAAAAACACAGACCCACTATACTTCTGACACTTCGTTGAAAATTTTGCTCATTTATTACCAGTTTAAGCGTCTTTGAAGGATTTTAGCAAGAACCAAGATTTGCTTTTAACAGCAAATTTGTTGGAAAATGTTTTGCAAAATATGGTTTTTGCAATACTTTGGACATAATTTTATATATGTATATGTTATATATATTCGTAGTACTTAGTAGCTTTGCGTTCTCCTCGAAGAGAGCTTCGCAACGAGCTAAAGTATGTCCAATATGGAGTTAATATGAATGAGATATCGTGTCTCAAAGTGAGTCACGTGAAACACAATATTTGGAAAATATTTTGTCCCACATCGCTTGAAACATGAAATGAAAACATGTTTATAAGGGAATCCTAGTTTCTACCCTACAATATTCATTTGTGGGTTTTTACTCCCACGCCTACGCGCGCGCAGGGGGTGCAGAAAGTGGGATATCTAGGCCAAAAACGGGTTCGAAGCTACTGAACTTGTGCACGAATGCAGCTCCGAAAACTGGCTTGAAGCAGATCCACTATAAGTATATAGAGATCACGATTGAATTTCTTATATACAGATTTATAACAGTTGTCTAACTGTTTGTGTTTTGATCTTGTTTGATCTTTCAGGATGTCTACCAGCACTCCTGTAACTCCTGCAACTACTACTGTGAATGTAACTGGTGCGCCAGTTCCCCACACAGTTGCTAATCATGCTGAAAAACCAGAAAAATTCAATGGACAGAATTTTAAGAGGTGGCAGCAGAAGATGTTCTTCTATCTCCTACTTTGAACCTTGCAAAGTTCTTAAAGGAGACTGTACCTCAGGTGGAACCTCCTAGAGAAGGTGTACTTGAAAATCAACAAGCCGTGCAAGCTGTTGAAGCATGGAAACATTCAGACTTCTTGTGTCACAACTATATTCTGAATGGTTTGGTGGACTCTTTGTACAATGTGTACTGCAAGACTAAGACTGCCAAAGAATTATGGGAGTCGTTGGAACGCAAGTACAAAACTGAGGATGCTGGTACAAAGAAGTTCGTGGTAGCTCGTTTTTTGGATTACAAGATGGTTGATTCAAAGAGTGTGATAACTCAGGTTTAAGATCTGCAGGTTTTGCTACACGACATTCATGCTGAGGGTATGACTTTGAGTGAAACTTTTCAAGTTGCTGCTATCATTGAAAAGTTACCTCCAAGCTGGGTAGAATTTAAAAACTACTTGAAGCATAAGCGAAAGGAGATGACTGTTGAAGACTTGGTTGTTCGTCTTCGTATTGAAGAGGACAACAAGCTGGCTCAGAAAAACACTTATACACCTGATTCTGCCAAGGTAAATATGGTTGAGCATGGTTCATCTTCTTCAAAGTCTAAAGGCAAGAGCTTTGGAAAAGGGAAGAATGACAATAAGAGCAAAGGGAAGTCTGAGTACCTTGCTCCTAAGGCTGGAATTGCGAAGCAGAAGTTCCAAGGAAATTGCTTCAACTGTGACAAGCCCGGTCATCGTGCAGCTAATTGCAAAGCGCCAAAGCGGGTGACTCCACGCGAGGCTAATATGGTGAATGATAATGTGGACATGATTGCTATGGTGTCTGATGTCGTTACCATGATTTCTGAAGTTAACCTGGTAGGTTCTAATAATAATGATTGGTGGGTTGATACTGGGGCAACCCGTCATGTGTGTGCTGACAAGAGTATGTTTCACTCTTTCAGAGCGGTTGACAATGGAGAGAAGCTGTACATGGGCAACTCTGCAACTGCTGATATCAAGGGCGAAGGAGATGTTATTTTAAAGATGACATCTGAGAAAGAGCTCAAGTTGACTAAAGTCTTGTATGTTCCGGAGATTCGCAAGAATCTTGTGTCCGGATGGCTTTTGAATAAGTTTGGTTTTCGTCTTGTTTTTTAGTCTGATAAAGTTGTACTTTCTAAGAATCAAATGTATGTTGGTAAGGGGTATGTCCTGAATGGTATGTTTAAGCTCAATGTAATAGTTGTTAAGAATGATATCAATAAAATGAATTCTTCTGCTTACTTGATTGAGTCTTCTAATGTGTGGCATGGCCGTCTTGGACATGTTAATTTTAATTCAATGCGTCGTTTGATTAAATTTAATGGCATACCAAATTTTCATATTGATTCAAATTATAAGTGTGAAACTTGTGTCGAAGCCAAACTTACAAGATCATCTTTCAAATCGGTTGAACGAAAAACCGAACCACTTGATATGATACACACAGACATATGTGATTTGAAATCACTACCCACAAAAGGTGGCAATAAGTACTTCATCACGTTTATTGATGATTGCACAAAGTACTGCTACGTTTACTTGTTGAAAAGTAAAGATGAAGCTATAGACAAGTTTGTTCCATTGAGAATCAACTTGGTAGGAAAATCAAGGTTGTACGAAGTGATAGAGGAGGTGAATATGTGTCTCCTTTTGCTGATCTATGTGCGAAACATGGAATTAGACATGAGTTTACTGCTCCTTATTCACCTCAGCAAAACGGTATTGCCGAAAGGAAGAACCGTACCTTGAAAGAGATGGTTAATGCCATGTTGTTAAGTTCTGGTTTGAGCCGGGACATGTGGGGGGAAGCCATTCTAACGGCTACTTATCTTTTAAACAAGATACCTCGTAAGGATAAAGAGGAAACCCCATATGAACTGTGGATGGGAAGAAAACCATCATACCATTACTTACGAGTGTGGGGGTGTCTAGCCAAGGTAGTTGTGCCGACACCTAAGGCCCAAACGATTGGACCTAAATCTGTGGATTGTATATTCATTGGATATGCTAAGAATAGTAGTGCGTATTGTTTCATTGTACATGATTCGAAAAATCCTGATATACACAAGAACACAGTTATGGAATCAAGGAATGCGTCCTTCTTTGAAAACATATTTCCTTGTTTAAAGAAGGAAAATGGAAGCACATCTAGAATAGATGATGCAGTTGTCCAAGATAAGAGACAACGAGATGATGATGATCTCCAAGATGAGAGACAAGATCAACCCGAGGAAGAAGAGGTTGAACCTAGAAGAAGCAAACGGGCAAGAACCGAGAAATCCTTTGGACCCGATTTTGTCTCTTTTATGGTAGAAAATGAACCTACTTCTTATCAAGAAGCTGTAAATTCCTCGGAAGGACCTCGATGGAAAGAAGCGATTAATAGTGAAATAGAGTCTATTTTACAAAATCATACTTGGGAGCTCGTGGATTTACCTCCTGGTTGTAAACCACTAGCCTATAAATGGATCTTCAAGAAGAAGATGAAAGCTGATGGCACCATTGATAAGTACAAAGCAAGATTGATGATCAAAGGTTTTAGACAACGTGAAGGTCTAGATTACTTTGATACTTATTCGCCTGTTACGCGAATAACTTCTATTAGGATGATTCTTGCTATTGCCGCATTAAGAAATTTAGAAGTTCACCAAATGGATGTGAAAACGGCTTTTCTAAATGGAGATTTAGAAGAAGAAATATACATGAACCAACCTGAGGGTTTCATGGCTCCTGGACAAGAGAGCAAAGTTTGTAGGCTTGTTAAGTCATTGTATGGCTTAAAGCAAGCTACAAAACAATGGCATCAAAAGTTTGATCACGCCATGCTAGAGGGTGGATTCAAAATTAATGAATGCGACAAGTGTGTTTATGTCAAAGACACAAATAGTGGATATGTAATCTTGTGTCTTTATGTTGATGATATGCTTATCGTTGGTAGTAACGACAAGATGATCAAGTCTACTAAAGACATGTTGAAATCAAAGTTTGACATGAAAGATATGGGTTTGGCTGATGTGATCCTTGGAATAAAGATCATACGAACTCATAGTGGAATTGCATTAAGTCAAGCACATTACGTGGACAAAATTCTCAATACTCATAATGCGGGGGATTCCGGCCTAGCTAGAACTCCAATTGACACCAGTTTGCATCTATCTAAAAATAGAGGCGCAGGTGTTGCCCAATTAGAGTATTCAAGAATTATTGGCATGTTGATGTATTTGATGACATGTACCCGACCTGACATAGCATATGCTGTTAGCAGGCTAAGTAGATATACTAGTAATCCAAGTGATGCACATTGGAAAGCTATGACTAGGGTACTTCATTATTTGAGATACAGTCGTGATTATGGACTGAATTATGCTAGATATCCATCTGTTATTGAAGGATACAGTGATGCAAATTGGATATCTGACATAAAGGATTCTAGATCGACCAGTGGATATGTGTTTACACTGGGAGGGGCCGCTATATCTTGGAAGTCTTCCAAGCAAACTGTAATAGCTAAGTCCACGATGGAATCAGAATTTATCGCGTTAGATAAATGCGGAGAAGAGGCGGAATGGCTACGTCAATTCGTAGAGGACATACCCAGGTGGCCTAAACTGGTAACGGCCATTAGTATACATTGTGATAGTCAATCGACAATTGGCAGAGCTCATAGCACAATGTATAATGGAAAGTCTAGACATATCCGTCGTCGACATAATTCGGTACGACAACTACTCTCAACAGGAGTTATCTCAATTGACTATGTGAAGTCAAAGGATAACATTGCGGATCCGCTTACGAAAGGCTTAAGCAGAGAGTTAGTTAGTAAGTCGTCTAAAGGAATGGGACTAAAGCCCTTGAAGGAATGAGTTTCTATGAAGGAAAACCTAACCCAGTTGACTGGAGATCCCAAGATCTGGGTTCAATAGGACAACCTAATCATAGAAATGTGGGGGAAGTCACGTCAATGTGGGGGAGTTACTTAATAAAATAACTTTCCTAGTCCATTCCTAGAACAATGTGACTTGTTGAGAGGTTAAACATATGGCTTAATGATTCAGGATGAAATCATAAAGCATAATGATTCAAGATGAAATCATAAAACATATGTTTTTAATGATTCAAGATGAAATCACCTATGTGAGAGTGAAGTGGGGTCGCTTCGAAGGAAATTGTGGGGGCGCAATTTCTAAGAGCTCTTGCAGAACCAGGTGAGTGTTCATGACCATAACGAACACGACTATGAGGACTTGACAAGGTCAGGGAGAGTCTTGAGTGAGTGTGTATTGTCGTCTACGTAAACAGAGGCTGAGTTGAAGGACATCGCGTCTACTCAGATCTAGGAGACTAAGTGCATCTCATAAGGGAAGGTTCAAAGGGTTACACCTACCTATCCTATGCAGGACTTAACTGCAGAAATTTTGCCGAAACTTTCGTGTGTTTTCGACCGATTCCCATTCATGTGGGGGATTGTTGGAAAATGTTTTGCAAAATATGGTTTTTGCAATACTTTGGACATAATTTTATATATGTATATGTTATATATATTCGTAGTACTTAGTAGCTTTGCGTTCTCCTCGAAGAGAGCTTCGCAACGAGCTAAAGTATGTCCAATATGGAGTTAATATGAATGAGATATCGTGTCTCAAAGTGAGTCACGTGAAACACAATATTTGGAAAATATTTTGTCCCACATCGCTTGAAACATGAAATGAAAACATGTTTATAAGGGAATCCTAGTTTCTACCCTACAATATTCATTTGTGGGTTTTTACTCCCACGCCTACGCGCGCGTAGGGGGGGGGGGGGGGGGTGCAGAAAGTGGGATTTCTAGGCCAAAAACGGGTTCGAAGCTACTGAACTTGTGCACGAGCGCGCGACCTGCGGACACGAATGCAGCTCCGAAAACTGGCTTGGGTGCGGGCAGATTTCGGTATCTTTTTTGCTGCGAATTAGATTTATTTTCCAGAGAATTCTGTACATCTATTTTAGGAATAGATACAGAAGTTATTTACAGAATATTTTGTGTGTTAAAAAGATACAGAAAATATTCACAGAATATTTTTGTGTGTTAAAAAGACAGGAAATCTGTTTTAGTTATAACAGATTTTCCTGACTTTGGTATATATTTTTTCTTTGAGAACAAGTCAAGTTTTCAGTATAAATATAACCTCTTCTCATTCAGTTAAAGACATCAGAAAAACGCAGCTTTTCATACTCCATTACCAGACGATTTTTCCAGCAGTTCTCTATCAGAAACGCAGAAGGCTTCCGTGATCTTTCAGGCAAGTTTGTCTAGTCCGTCTGTACAACAGCTTTGGACGTTGTACCCTGGGAAACAGACGGCGAATCTGTTTTAAGGGAAGCGTGTTAAACACGTGCCTCGTCTTAGTTTTACTGCTTTCAATTTTATTTGTTATTTAATTCTGTTCTTTGTTTTCTGTTAATTTTATTATTGTTTTAATAAAAGCCACCGTTTCCCACAAAATTACCAATAAGTAATTACAGACTTTAAAAATCTGATCTAGACAGAAACTAAGAATCAAAATCAAAGCATCTAACAAACATTCAAACAAGGGTAAGTAGGTGTTCGGGACTGTTTGGTAAACTGTTTCTGTTTTTCAAAAAAAAATTAGATAACAGTTGTACTAATTTCACCAACCACCTTCAAAGCACCTACTCTACCAAAATCACATATGCAAAACACAATAAGCCTCATATAAGCAATTTGGTCAAAAGTACTTATAATCTACTGCAAAAAACACAATAAGCAGATAACCAAACATACCTGAAGTGATAATACCCAATCCCATGCTTGACGCCACTTTTAAACTCGCCAAAATACTTACTCCCATCTACACAAGTATGCACCCCAACACCATGACATTGCCCCTTAAACCACTCACCAGCAAACATATCCCCAGCATAAAACCTATACACACCAAATCCATGCCTTAGCCCTTGCCTATACATCCCTCTATACCTACTCCCTTTCGCCCATGTTTCGACACCGTAACCATCATACTTTTGATCAACCCAATCACCTTCATATCTACCATTCAAATTATAATAATAAACCCCACTCCCTGAACACTTTTCTTTATAAAACTCACCTTCATACACATCACCATTGTCCATTACTATAAACCTTAACTAACAACCCATTCACAGTAGTATCCTCTAATCTCTTTTTTGACCCAATTGACCACACCACTGGTTCACTTTTTTTTTGCCCAAATAAAAGCTTAGCTAAATTAACTAAACCCAAACATATCAAAAATAAAAAAAGAGTAATTAAAAAAACTACATAAAAAGAGAAAAAATAAACAGATGGTAAAAAAAAGAACAAGATTAAAAATCTTGAAGGTGATTTAAAAAAAAGGGCTTTTGCAGCAAGTAAAGCTTGTGAAGAAGAGCAACAAGCTAATGGCTTATGATGAGCTTTTGGGTAGCTGTTACAGCTATGGTTATTCATAACTGAGGGGTTTTTAACGCATCAAAAGGCGATAAGAAAAGAAATCGTTGATGGGTTATGTTGGTATTGATGCAATGAAGAAACCCTTTTGAAATCTTGGTTTGGTTTTGTGGTTTTGTGTGTGTTTTATAGAGGAAAGAGGGAAAACGAAGGCGTGTAACAATGGGCGGTGGTTTATATATAAGGAAAGGGAGGGTAAAAGGGTCAAATAAAGATGGTAAGGGCGGTTAATGTAAGTAAGTTTTTTGCTTAGGGAAGTGAGCTACTGACTGATTTTTATGGTAATCACTAAATTAAACTTGTCAGTTGTCAGTAATAAAATATCTAGTTTTAAGATTTTTTTATAAGATAGTTGTAAAAAACTTGACCTGACTCGAACTTTGACTTAAATCCGAACTTGAACAAGTTTATTCGAGTTGGGTCATTCATTCAAGTTAAAAAAAGTTATTCGGGTAAATTCGATTAATTCAAATTTTAAATAAGATCGAAATCTGGTATGAATATTTTAGCTTTGATCCAAATTGGTTTGATATAATTTTACATAAACCTGACCAAACAACCAGATAACACTTGTACTCTACATTGTAAATATAGTGAAGTAACTATTTTTTAAAGCATTTTACTTATAATCTACTCGAACAAACCAACCGAATAACACTTATACATTGTAAATATAGTGAAGTAACTATTTTTTTAAGTCATCTTACTTATAATTTGAATGATTTGAATTTGATTTAACCCAATTTGATTTGATCCGACATGAATTGATCTGAACTCAACTAACTTGAGTTCTATCGATTTGATTTAAACTGACTCGACCTGAATTAATCAGACCTAAATTAACTCGAACTTTATCAAGTTGATCCGAATAACACCTTATATATTCTCTAGGATTAAGAATTTTTTTTAACCCTTATATGCACATAATAAATCAACTACGTTGATAATTCAAGTTAAAAAGTTTAATTTTATTACAAGATGTTTACTATATTAAGTAATTTTACATATTATAGTAAAATTTTGAACTTACTTTTCTTTCTTATTAAGAGAAAAATGAAACATGCTTTAACCACCTTGCCTAAAAATATTCCCTTTTCTTATTGCATGATGTTTATCACACAAATTTATACTTTACATATTTGTGATCGTATCTTTGATAAAGTATCATATATAATCCTAAGTTTGCTTAATTTTAACTTGACTTTTTTTTAGATATATCTTAAAAAATAGTTAATTTGAATAATATGTTATTTTGGATTTCAAAAGATTTATTCCCCTTATTTATTTCTATCCCAATGGATAAAATTAAAAGTATTTAATTAATTTATATATTTTTATAATTTAAATATCTTTTAAACCGTTAAATGTTAAATAAAAAAATACACAATCGCGACGAGCATCTAATTATAGTTCTACCTATATGCACTATGATATACTTTTGAAGAAAACTTTTGTTTTGTTTTTTTCTTGTTAAAATTTACGTAAAATATTGTATATGATAATAGTGTTTCATCATATGTGATAAGAGTGTTAAATCATAAATTATTATTAAATCATATATGATATTGGTTTATATCATATATGATAAGTTATATTATATATGATAAGTTATATCATATATGATAATAGTCTTTCATCATATATGATATCAGTGTTAAATTATAAATTAGTATTAAATCATTTATGATATTGGTTTATATAAGATATAATAAGTTATATCATATATGATACTGGTGTTATATCATGTATGATAATTTTAGACAATAAAAAAAGCGTGAAAAAAAATTTTTGTTTGTCGAAAATGTATCATATAACATATGTATAGAAAGATAATTAAATGCTCTTCGTTGTTGAGAATAAAATTAGCTAAGTCACTTTACCACTGACAAGAGGATTTTTGACGCTGACAAGAGTAATTAAGGCGCTAACAGAATGAACACTAACAAGACAAATTCAAGCGCTGACAAAGGAAATCCCAGTTATTGTCAACTACTTAGTCAACACGTTTTGTATACCTAGGAAAAGATATGTTCTACATTGTATTCATAATATTTATCTTTTTCTAAATTAGTTGATAGATAGATTATTGTCCAAGACTCCTTATGTTATAAAAGGAGGTCTTAGGATTTGGTATTGATACACATTCTTACTACTTTCATTGTACCTCATTGATTATCAATACTAGTGAAAGTTTGGTTTGCATTGTGTTTTGATGTATTCTTTGGTTTAAGTGTTAATTCCGCATAACACTTAGATTGTTATAAACACAAAGTTTCTCTATGTTTTATACTTGATTCAATCTCGATAACACAAAGCTAAATCGATCTAAGTTTGGGATCAACAAGTGGTATCAGGGCTTGTTGAGGAACTTTAATCAGAAGAACATCAAAACCCTAATCGTATAAAAGCCTAATTTTTCCAAAACCCAAAAATCATCATGTCGATCTCAACCTCAGAAACCCAAATTTCAGGATCCTCAAATCATAACCTCAAAATACCCATGCTTGACCCTGATAACTTTGAAATCTGGAAGTTCAATTTTGAGCAATACCTCCAAGTTGACAACTATGTTCTCTGGGAGGTTGTTGAGCTTGGAAACAAGTTCAACCAGGCTCAAAAGATCTTGGACTCTGTTGACAAAAGGAGAACAGCCAATGCTAAGCCTGAAGATTTGATTCCTAGACCCGAAGATGGAAGAGCCACCTCAGCTACAGAGATAGCCGATAGAAGGCTTGACATGAAGGCATTGAGCATTCTCAAACTGGCTCTTGGAAGCAAAAACCAGCACAAATTCAGAAAAGTATGAATCTGCTAGAGAGCTTTGGGAAGCCCTTGAGACCACCTATGATAGTAATGAGGACACTCTCAAACAAAGGAAAAAGAAGGTGGTAATGGAGTTTACAGTCTTTAAAGCTCGACCTAATGAAAGGTTAAGCGAGGTGAGAAGTCGTCTTCAAGACATTACTAGCAAGCTGGCATTCATGGAGACTGGGTTTGAAGATGATGACATTAATGTTGCTTTCCTCAGAGTTCTTGGAGATGGTTGGGAAATTCATGCCAATTCAATATTGGCCACACAAGCTTACACGACTATGACCTTTGATGATATCTACAATCAATTGAAAGTCATGGAACCTGAAGTTTTGCTTAAGCAAGGAAGTAAAACACCTTCTGGAAGCATATCTTTTATGTCCCACCATGACTCTTCAGACGCTGACAACTCTTGCTTTGTCAGCGGACAAACTTATCATGACAGTGGCTCATCAGACGCTGACACATACAACTATGCTCCACCAAATCTTAAGCCAACATGAATTGATTTGGATAAGATATGTGCATATATTGCTTCTTTGCCAAATGGATCTTCAATTTATTTTGAAGATCTTCAACAAATTAGTGATATTGATCTTGAGGAGATGGATATCAAGTGGAATATGGCTCTTAGCAGTATAAGAGTCAGTAGGTGGAATAAGAGATTTGGAAGGAAGATGACTTTAAATAACAAAGAGACTGCTAGATTTGATAAATCCAAAGTCGAATGTTTCAATTGTTATAGAATGGGTAATAAATGGAATTTGCTTAGCTTGCTTTATCATTTGTGTACTCGATATCGTTCTCGGTATCTAATATAATTGATCACGGTTAATAGTGGAATAGTCGGTAATGGTCACTAAAAGGGGGAGCTTGATATTATCTGTTTCTAATAAAATGACAAGTTAAACAACTAGGAAGAAAGTCTTAAACAAAAATAGCAAAAGGATTAAAGTGATTAAAAACTAATTAAGAGTAAATTTTAAAGATAGAATAAAGTAAATTTGAACTAAGACAAAACTTGTTTAAAAACAACACTAAGTAAAAATTTGGGAAAAGATTTACGTTTGAACTAAAAACTTTATAAAACTAAAACTCAATTCCATCGGAATGTCATCGGAACCCCGTCGGAATGCCTTTGTCGGAATGTAATCGGAATCCAACCAAAAGGAATATGATTGGAATGTGTCAATTGGAATCACGTCAGAATAATCACAAAGGTATCAAAATGTAATAAGAGAACACAATCGGAATAATGGAAATCAAGGCCAGTCGGAATATCAAACAAGTACCCTCGTCGGAATCCAGATCAGAAAGTAAAACCCTATTCCGATCCTGTGATCGGAATAATAGTGAAGTTGGTCGGAATATGAAAGCCCTAATCCGATGTGTGATCAGAATGCTGGTCGAAATGGGGAAACCCCTTTCCGATGTTATGTATTTCGCAATAAGCCAAGTTTTTAAGCTACTTTTAATAAGCTCAAACCAAGATTAACCAAATTAATAATAAGCCGAACTAATAAGCATAAAATAAGAACTTTCAAAACTTTAATTAAGCAAATCTTTTAAAACATACCATAAAAAGATGAAACTTTATAGAAAAATGAAAAGTAAATAAGCTAAATACAAAATAAGCCAATAAGCATGATAAGCTCAAAGCTTAATCCGTATAAAACTTAGATATAACCCAAAAGATAAAATTTTTATCACTCAAACATCAAGATTAAAACAAAATCAAAGATTATTACAGATCAAATATAAGTAAAAATCAAGAAAGGTAGAATAAGATTAAAGATGAGAAACTTAACTTGAACTTATAGATTAATGAATCCAAAATACAAGATCAAATCAAAGCTTAAACATGAAAAGAAAGAAAAGATGAAGTTCTAGTGAGAGAAAGTTAAACACTTTCTCTCTCTAAAAATAAAACTAAAAAAAGAAAATTAAACTAGCTAAATTAACTAACAACTAACACCCTCCTAATGTGTCATTAGGAGGGTATATATAGGAAGTGGGGAGTGCATGTGTTGTTTCCTTCTTTCTTTTCGTCTCGACTCGATTTAAATTCTTTGTCTTCCTCGACGTCGTCTCGGGATTTGTCGATGTAAATTGAACTTGTCTTATAATTTTCTTTCTTTTATTAGACTTGAGTTCTTCGACTTCATTAAACTTCCGTCTTTAGACTTTTCCTTCGATAAATCTTCAGAATAGGCCTTGGAATTCCGTTCTTTTTGCACTCTTGATCTTTTGACTTCGTCTTTTTGTCTTTTTCTTCGATAAAAGCCCGTGAAAGCCCATGTTTTCTTCCCTTTTCACATTTTGATCCTAAATCACAACAAAAACACAAACCACGCATAATTCCGACTTTTACGACAAAAAATACACGTTTTGGTCTTGTTATTATTGGAAATAAGTGGTAAAAGGATAAGTGTTTTCACACTTATTAAATCCCCTACACTTGACCATTGCAATGCCCTCATGCAATGCATTAATTTCAAAACACAGTTTACATTTTTCATCATAAATAACCCACCTTGGCCTTTATTAATTACTAAACTTTAAGGAAAGTAAAAAGATAGAAATCAAAGACTTACATTGGGGTTTTGGTTGTCATGAATGTTCATCATCCTCAAGTTTCACGTTCCCCATACCAAGCTTAAAGACGAGATCATTGTTATTATAAGTTAGCAAACTAACACGAACTCATGTGGCCTAATTATTTACTTAGACTCCCTTATTCCTAGGTGTATCTCTTATATTTTAATTTTGTATTGAATGATCACGAGGATACATTTTTTTGACTTATTTCGATAGTTTATTTAGGCCGAAAATAAAGTGGGACGATTTAATCAATAGTTAGCTAAATGACAAAATCTTTTAAAACTGCTTCTCGGGACCTCTTAAAGTTCATATCTTGGCATAACTCGCTTCACGATTTGAGACCTTTCTCGGACCGATATTTGGCAGCGACTTCGTACTTCAAATCTTGAGAGACGTTCTTGAAATTATGGTCTTTTCTTCATAACAGGAATTTCTTCACTTGAAGTTTTTGAGAGATTCTTCATATTTGGACCACGACTTCTTCATTTTTCTCCAATATTTAATTTGGACTTTGATATACAACGATCCGCCTCCTTTTAGGACTTGGATCTATTTATCCTCATACCTTGTTAGGGCCTTTTTGGATAGACTTCTCCATGATCTTTAAGGGAGTATTTGCTTTTCGTCGTGTGTCTCGATCCTTCATATTGATTTTTGATAAATGATTATTCACATCACTTGGGATCTTTAGCAACAAAATGTAGCCCTCATGCCTTGTTAGGGCCTTTTCGGACTCGCCAATCTTCACATCCCGCTTCAATAAGTTATGCCTTGGCTATGAACTCTAATTAATATCGAGCAACTTTTAAACGATCTTGGGCTAGAAGCTAAGTAACTTTTCAAATCGTACAACCTTATTTATTGCAGTTAAATTTATTAGCAAGCGATGGGAGAAAAAGCTTATAATTAACTCACATAAATTCACGAAAGAATACCAAACTTATAATTGACTCTATCATCTCTCGTTCTTCACAATTTAAAATCTCAAGGAATGAGACTCGTGGATGCTTAGCCAATTAAATCAAAGTTTTGGGTTTCCAAATCATCTATAGGATCTTGCAACTTCTTAGACTTTTTCAAGTTTAGAATTCGCATTTTAAAGTTCCCTTGATAAACGACTTTCTAGGATCAATTATAGGAACTTGCTAAAAGTTCTTGTTCTTAACCCGTGAGAGTTGAGACTTTCGCGTTTTAAAGTTCCCTATATAAAAGCCTAGCAAAACTTGACTTAAACACGTTAAGGATATTAGCTAGAGTAAACTTGGATAAGTAAACTCGGGTTGAGTCAAAATATTCACAACGTTGAAACATTTAAAACCACTTTATTAAACTTTATTTTAGCAAAGAAAGTAAATAACGATAACAAAGGAAAATACTACAATACTACTGGGCCAAAATAGATAAATTTTGAAAAATGTCGAAAAATCAAATTTCCGGTTAAAATGAGGAAAAATACAAGGAAAAGCCCACTTAACTTCGATAGAAGTCCCCCCTACACTTGATATAAACATTGTCCTCAATGTTTAAGCATGTGGGAGTAAACTCCCCTACACTTAGGACATTGTGCACGTTGTTTAAATCTTGCTAAGGAAAGGACAACTATAGTGATTTCAATGTGAACATATAAGATATGAATTATTGAATCACAACAATTTAGGATAGAACAAGGAAGACGGGTACACGGGGTCACGGTTCATCAAATGTCATCAAAAGTGCTCTTTGAAGCTTTAATCCCTGCACATTATAAGAAACAAGACAACAAACACATACGGGGCTCCCCTACACGTATGAAAACGGTAAAGGATAGATCAACGGGTTGCCTCCCGAGAAGTGCTTGTTTTTGTTAACCGATTCACGAGCCTGACTCGACCCAGAACTAATTCAAGGGAAACGTGGTGAGGGATGGAATCATCTCATTAGAGATGTCCTCACCAAAGTATAGCTTCACGGGCTGGCCATTCACTTTGAAATTAGGCCCATTTGGTTGACAAAGCTCAATGGTGCCATAGGGGAAGACTTTGGCGACGGTGAATGGACCAGACCAACGGCTCTTCAGCTTGCCCGATAAAATCTTCAACCGAGAGTTAAAGAGTAAAACTTGATCACCAACATGGAACTCTCAGTTCTTAATCCTTGAATCATGGATAATCTTTGTAACACCCTATTCTGATAAATGGAATGTCACGCGTAATTATGGCGTGTCATCAAAGCATACAAGGATAAATGTCTAAAACATTACATGACCATAGGGATAACCGGAATCAAACATCGGTTCCCAAACATAAGCCCAAAACATAATAAAGCAAAAGAAATGAATGAAAGACTAAACAAGCATAAATGTATGAAGGCAAAAAGGAAAAGAAGTCTCTAGCAGCTTCCATCCTATGCACGTCCTCCAAATGCTCGAATCTTTCCTAGGGTACCTGCCGTTTTGGGACATGGAAAGGAAAGTAACGGCTGAGCAAAACGCTCAGTGCACGGATATAGACATAGTATAAGTGACTAAAACATAAATAGAGACTTAATAGCAGCGGAAATTTATAAGTCCTGGAAAACCTGGAACATGTTCATAAAACTGGTTTTATAGTTTGAAAAGCCATATGTTTATCTTATGAAAACTGTTTAACATATTTTACCATTAGCCAATATAGGTCATGAAAATCCACCGTGCATGAATACTTGGAGGGGTGACCTCATCATGCAAATTAGAGGGGCTGCCTCTAATTTAATATACTGGTTCTGGGTAGGAGGAATCAGCTCCTTGTGAAGGATGCAAGGCACACACCACATTCACCATGAAATCCTGACTGAAAACATGTAACTAGGATGCACCCATACGCCTCACATGATAAATATAAATAAATGGCCAAAAGCTGAAGGGACGCCACGAGCAATCACTCCGCCGTGGTGAAGTCATAACATCAGTGCCTGTAATGTTATGGTTATGGTACCTCCATAACTAGGTGAAACTGGTCATGCATGTATATGGCTATAGGTATTCTAATTAAACATAAGCAATTAAAAAACATATAAAACAAATACTGGGAAAACAGTTGGCTGCATACGGGGAATCCTAATAAGGAAAGAATGTCCATACTGAAAGGACAGAAATCTGTACCTTATGTCCAGTGAACGAAGGAGACGAACGAAAGAGAGTCCTACTTCGGTATCACTAACGCTACATAAATACATACGTGTATAAGTATATGATCACGGAGTACGTAACTGGTTAAATGTTATGTCTTAGCTTATTTTATATGTTCATGTCATGTTTTACTGATTTTAACGTTATACTGTATTTATCGTGTATTCTGGATATTCTGTTTAAGTATTACTTGTATTTCTTGTGTTATTATACTCGCTGTGTAATAATAAGTAACTTTCTAAAAATAGCAGGTTTCCTAAAATAGAAAGTTTCCAAAAATAGAATTACTGCTTAAAAATAGATAAGTTTCTAAAAATAGAAAGTTTCCATAAAAAGATTAGCTGCCTTAATTAAATAAGTTTCTAAAAATAGAAAGTTTCCATAAATAGAAATAAGCTGGATTATTAAGCTAAAGTGTTTTCTGATTAATATTCTAAGTCATGAGGTTATAATGTATAGTTTATTAATTATTTCATGTAATTTAAAAACTATAGGTTAAAAGTATTTAATTAAAATATAACATGATTTAATTAAATAAAAGGTAATAATACTTAGGTTAAAACGTGTACTATTAATTATATTAATATAACCTAAGTCATGAGAATTAATTATAAGTCATGGTTTTAATAATTAATTAATTACTTAGTCTAATTTAAATAAATAACTACTTAGGTTAAAATCATGTATTATTAATTAATAATAATAAACCTAAGTCCATGTTTTAATTAAATTAATTTTCTAGCATGTTAAATTAATTTAATTAACTTGTAAATAAATAATCTTGTAATTATAAGTCGTGTTTTAATTATTTAATTTACCTTGTAAATAGCATACATGTTTAAGCTAACAACTTGTAAAATAATATCCCATAACCATGTATTATTTTAATACAACGCGTCGAAAACCAAACCGTGAAAACCCGTGTTATATTAAATATAAACCGAGCCAAACAGCCCTTTAAATTCAGGTTATTAAACTCACTGCCAAACGCACCCTTAACATTCTGTTAAACCAAAAACCAAACACCCCCTTACACTGCCAGTTACCACTGGCAGTGGTGATGGTGCCACCGGCAGTAGCCGGTTCCCACCGTTGGGCATAAAACCCCACCGAGAGCAATAGCTCTCGGATCCCACTGTTAGCACAACCACGCCCCTGCTGGGCTTCCGTTCCCACTGTTAAGCCAAGCGCACCCTGCTGCTAGCAGCTTAAGGGTTGCGGTTGGTGGCAGATTGCTACCACCGAGACCATGAATGGTCTCGGTCTGCGTGCCCATCGAACACGACGCTAAGACGACACCCCCCCTTGTATTTTAACGTATAATTTACATGGTTTTTGATTATAATCTCTTGATTCGTGATTAATTAATCCAAGAAATAAAATAAATAAGATTAGGGTTTACTTACACTTGTGATTTAGGGTTTTCGGATAACAAAACAAATGCAATTCTTGAAAGAAGTGGCGGTTGTTTTTCCATGTTTTAGGGTTTCTGTGTTTGTGTGATATTTGTGTCGACCAAAACAAAACAAGCCCCCCTTCCCGTCTTTTATTATACACGGCTAACACACACACTTGGGCCTTGAGCCCAAGTCCTATATCTTTCCTTGTTGTCTAAAATAGTCCTCATACTTTTCCCTATCGTTGGTATTAATTATATAATAAAACGTACGCGTGTTTATATAATTAAAGTGTCGTGAATTTCACAGTTATTCTCATGCGTGTTTAACGTAATATTAATTACGTAATTACTTGTCGTGTTATTTTAAATATACGCAAAAATAATAACCGTTTAAATGTTTGTGATCACGTTTTACGTAGTTTACGTAATTTAATTAGTTTTCGATCGTGACTCAATATATTTATTCTGTTCGTAATAAATATATATACGTAATTAATATTAGCTCGTGATTTAATTACGTTTATGATTTCATGATCGCATGTTCGTGATTAATTATTGTTTAATAATTATTGCGTGTTCGTGCGTAATAAATACTTATCGTGTTCTAACACGTACGTAATACGTAAAATCCTAATACGTAAACGTAATCGTACTATAAAAGGAAAGTTTTAATCTAGTACGTACGATCTTAAGGGTACTATTCATGGTAAAAGCATGCGGGTTTTACAACTCTTCCCCCCTAAAAAGAATAATTCGTCCCCGAATTATAGATAACGTAACTGAAAGAGAAACATACCCGAATCAAACTTAGAGGGTATGTAAGATTAATGAATGTACAGGTGACATGGAAGAAGGAACGTGGAACGTGACATGTCTTGAAAGGACATGGAACGTGACGTGACTGAAAGGACATATCTAATTGATGAGAGAAAACGGATAAAAGTCCGGATGAACTTGTCCGTTTCCAAGTGGCCTCCCTCTTGGAACGGTTCCTTCAGAAGATCTTGACACTAATGATAAATCATGGTCCTTATGACCTTGACTTGGAATACGAAGAAATTCTTGGTTATCAACGGAAGGTAGATCCCCTAAATTCGATCGAGGAAAATAAGAGTTAACGTGCTAGGGTAACTGAACATTACGATGCAAGACTATCTGACTTAACTGATAACTAGAAACGATGCGCGAAACATAAATAAATGTAGTACGTGAAAAATTTTGAACGTGATGCGTGAAAAATTTTGAACGTGCTACGTGGAGATATGGCGAGTGTAGTATGAGTAAACATATCGTGATCCATGATACGTGTAACATATCTTGATCATGATATGAGGAACGTGGAATGAACATGACATGTGAAACATATCGTGAACATAGAATATAATGGCGGTAACGCCAAAAGCCACAAGGTGAGACATAGAATATGACGAGAAACGTCTATCTGAGGATAGGGAGTTATACTAAACTTGGGTCTGGTCTCTCAAGTTCCTGCAAAACTTCCCAGAATGAGAAAATGAACATAAAATCGTACGCCGAGATGCCATCATGAACGTGAATAGTGTTGTGAATGCGAGTGCGAAAGCAAGTCGTGAAATTAGAACAAGGACGTGAAGCAAATAAGGAGTATAATTATGAATATTTGTCTGACTCGATAACTGAGGAATTTCCAAGTGATCGGATGAGCCTTGGCTGGAACATGTCCGATCTATCTGTTGCTTCTGAAATCCGTACGGATGTAAGGATTCTGCAGACTTGATCAAACTGTTGACAATAACCCATATAGCATCATGCTTCTTCTAAGTTTGTTGTAATCTGGTAACTAAAATCCATGGAGATCTTGTCCCTTTTCGATTCACAATTTCAATTCACGAATTCAGATGATGAAACATCTTAGTCTGTTGGTGTCCTATCTTAACCTGTTGGTATGTCAGGTACTTAGATATGAACGTAACCGTATCCTGCTTTGTAGAAACTTGATACATAGAAGGTTGCGAAACTCTGAGTCTCTGAATCTAGACTTCTCCTAGCGTAGGATTTTCTAGAACACCTAATGTAGTGTAGGGTTCTCTCCTTTATGCATAAGCAGAGTCATGGTAAGATTAACCGTAGAAACCCATGTGATTCAGCGTGTCACTGTAATCAAACAGAATTGATATTGGAAAAATTTCTAGGGTAAAATTTCTCTTGTCAAGAATTTGCAACATAGTGTAGATATGGTCCTCCTATTCTTCTCTAGGCTTAAAGGAAATCAGGTTATCCTCAATGAAAACGCTGATGAATTTGCTTAGGAGTTCATGGAAACTCAATTTATTAGGTCCATAATGCTGTTGGAGCATTGATGAGACTAATTCAAAATCATAAATCTAGCATGACCGAGTCGTGCACGAATAGCAGTCATGGACATGTCCTGCTCTTTCACCCGTCACTATTGGCAGCATGATCATGAGTTCAATCTTGGAAAGGTGATTAACACCCTAAGGTCGATTGGACATGTTATCAATACGTGGAGGAGAATAACGGTCATGAATGGTGATTTGTTTAAGTCGACGGTAGTCGACACATAATCTCATGGCACCGTCCTTCTCCTTGTAAGTTCTTCTGGAATGTATGGGAATATTTTGGAATAATCAACTGGATATGCGTAAAAGGATTTAAGTAGTCGTGTCTTACTGACAGCTAGAAAATTTTAGCGGCCATGGCTAACAACGCACCTGCTTGTAAGCATAAATAATTGTACAGATTTTCCTGATGGAAAAATCAAGCTGAATGTATTCAGGAGCCTGAACATTACTGTACATAATTATGAATCGTAGCATGGTGTGATGTTCATAGTCCATAATTAGGATAAAATTCATCTCGTGTCTGTCCGAGGAAATGCGTTAGCAGCTTGGATCTCATCATTAAGCTGAAGGAAAACCTTCGTATGCGTAGGAATACGAAAGGCGTCCTTCATGGTCATGAATATATGAACCATGGTGAAAGAAATGCAAGTGACATCGGCAACGTGACAGTTCTCACTGATGCGCCGATAATGGTATAGAAATTCTTGTGGCCTGATTAATACATGGCACAACAAAAATAGATATACCCTTGGAGGATACCCTGATTTTCTTAGAAATGTTCCATAGTTGGACGTGAGTCATGTGTCTTGACTCGTTTCTTGGAACTATAAGCATGACATATGTCTTGACTGGTGTCTTGACATGTGTCTTCAGGAGGTATACGTGAGACATGTGTCTTGACTCATGTCTTGACATGTGTCTTCAGAAAGTATACGTGAGACATGTGTCTCCAGAAAGTATACATGAGACATGTGTCTTGACTGATGTCTTGACATGTGTCTCGAGACGTAAAATAATAGAACTACAATATTAGGTTATTATGCCAGACTTGGCGGATCGGTTGGACTACTGATCCTTTATATGTCTGATCACGTCCGCGACCGGAGCCTCGGTTGCGATTTCTAGGATAGTTCTGTCATAGTAGTGGTTACTATCGTCCTGTCTGTCAGTTCCATGACGGTCATTCTCATGACCGTGATTCATGTAACTATTCACCTGAGTGGCCGGCTGGTACCGGTTTGCACTCATATGGCTGAAATGACAGCCGAATGACGTATGACATGTAACTAAGAATTAGGGACAATGATTGATGGAAATCATCTGATGGTGAAGCATCTTCTCGTCCAATTGCTTTGCTCTAACGCCTTTGTCTTCGTCTTGTATGAGCTCCAGGTTGTGAACAGCATCAGCATCTCGTAGCGTCTCCCAACATCAGCAGAATCAACCTTCTGTAACATCTCCAAGCTATGAGCGTCATCGGTAATCTTGTAGAATATCAGCAAGTGAACATACGCCTGAGATGATTCAGAATCGACTAGCGAATACTCGTGAAGTATTGCAAGTGGAATACACATGAATTAAGGTACATGTAATACACATGAAATACGGTACGTGGAGTACACGTGGAATGCACATGAAATGATCGGTATGGGGTCGATCATTTATCATGATTTAAGGAAAGTATAACGGTTAAACGGTTAGGAAAACCATCATGATAACTTGGCAGTATTAGCATAGACATCATTTTGGTTATATCGAGAAACGTTAAAGTGTGGTTTCACAAAATTCAACGATGATTTGCCTGACAGCATGATCGATGAAAACCAACCATGACTGTCATGAAAGCAGAATTCAATGAAATCCAACAATGTCTTGCGTGAAAGCATAAATAACAAAAGAGGTGTAAGACGTAATCAACATGAAGACGGAATTATCATGAAGAAACATGAACAATTCAACATGAAGGAGTGTATAACATAATCAGCATGAACTGAAGTTAACCATGACAGTATGAAAACATACTTGACATAAAAACATAGTAACTTATGAGGGGACATAAAAAAAAATTTATGCCAATAAATCATGAGAAAAATTTTATGCATGAAAAACAATGCATGAATGCGTAATGTAGTTTATAAAAACCTTTATATGTGCGAGGGGACGCCTATGGGTCGGTCCCAAAACAAAAGACATGGCGAGGGGACGCCTATGGGTCGGTCCCAAAATTAAAAGTTTCGATAAAAGCACATGCGACTAAATAGGGCCAGTCCTGTACCAACCATTACTTAGTCATAATCCCTGCAACAATGATACATGAAACATAATTAAATGAAACTCATCCGTCAAAACTTATCAGAAAAAAATTTATGTGACTAATTATGAACTACTGGGGTTCAGTCCACATAGCCACAGTTCACGAGGAACATTATGCATGAAACAATGACACATAACTAAATATGAATGACGGTTGTCCATCCATATTAGTAAAACAATATCAATGAAAACATCAAGGTTAAAACCTCAAGGTGCTGAAAACATCATGGTTAAAACAACATTGCGCTGAAAACATCAATACGTGGTGTAATAAACGTTGGCTTAGGAAGCTCCTGGTGACTACCCACTAGTCACAGGTCGAGTTTTAGAGCCTACAGGTCGAAGCCTTGGCTCTGATACCATAATTGTAACACCCCATTCTGATAAATGGAATGTCACGCGTAATTATGGCGTGTCATCAAAGCATACAAGGATAAATGTCTAAAATATTACATGACCATAGGGATAACCGGAATCAAACATCGGTTCCCAAACATAAGCCCAAAACATAATAAAGCAAAAGAAATGAATGAAAGACTAAACAAGCATAAATGTATGAAGGCAAAAAGGAAAAGAAGTCTCTAGCAGCTTCCATCCTATGCACGTACTCCAAATGCTCGAATCTTTCCTAGGGTACCTGCCGTTTTGGGACATGGAAAGGAAAGTAACGGCTGAGCAAAACGCTCAGTGCACAGATATAGACATAGTATAAGTGACTAAAACATAAATAGAGACTTAATAGCAGCGGAAATGTATAAGTCCTGGAAAACCTGGAACATGTTCATAAAACTGGTTTTATAGTTTGAAAAGCCTTATGTTTATCTTATGAAAACTGTTTAACATATTTTACCATTAGCCAATATAGGTCATGAAAATCCACCGTGCATGAATACTTGGAGGGGTGACCTCATCATGCAAATTAGAGGGGCTGCCTCTAATTTAATATACTGGTTCTGGGTAGGAGGGATCAGCTCCTTGTGAAGGATGCAAGGCACACACCACATTCACCATGAAATCCTAACTGAAAACATGTAACTAGGATGCACCTATACGCCCCACATGATAAATATAAATAAATGGCCAAAAGCTGAAGGGACGTCACGAGCAATCACTCCGCCGTGGTGAAGTCATAACATCAGTGCCTCTAATGTTATGGTTATGGTACCTCCATAACTAGGTGAAACTGGTCATGCATGTATATGGCTATAGGTATTCTAATTAAACATAAGAAATTCAAAAACATATAAAACAAATAATGGGAAAACAGTTGGCTGCATACGGAGAATCCTAATAAGGAAAGAATGTCCATACTGAAAGGACGGAAATCCGTACCTTATGTCCAGTGAACGAAGGAGACGAACGGAAGAGAGTCCTACTTAGGTATCACTAACGCTACATAAATACATACGTGTATAAGTATATGACCACGGAGTACGTAACTGTTTAAATGTTATGTCGTAGCTTATTTTATATGTTCATGTCATGTTTTACTGATTTTAACGTTATACTGTATTTATCGTGTATTCTGGATATTCTGTTTAAGTATTACTTGTATTTCTTGTGTTATTATACTCGCTGTGTAATAATAAGTAACTTTCTAAAAATAGCAGGTTTCCTAAAATAGAAAGTTTCCAAAAGTAGAATTACTGCTTAAAAATAGATAAGTTTCTAAAAATAGAAAGTTTCCATAAAAAGTTTAGCTGCCTTAATTAAATAAGTTTCTAAAAATAGAAAGTTTCCATAAATAGAAATAAGCTGGATTATTAAGCTAAAGTGTTTTCTAATTAATATTCTAAGTCATGAGGTTATAATGTATAGCTTATTAATTATTTTATGTAATTTAAATAAACTATAGGTTTAAAGTATTTAATTAAAATATAACATGATTTAATTAAATAAAATGTAATAATACTTAGGTTAAAACGTGTATTATTAATTATATTAATATAACCTAAGTCATGAGAATTAATTATAAGTCATGGTTTTAATAATTAATTAATTACTTAGTCTATTTTAAATAAATAACTACTTAGGTTAAAATCATGTATTATTAATTAACAATAATAAACCTAAGTCCATGTTTTAATTTAATTAATTTTCTAACATGTTAAATTAATTTAATTAACTTGTAAATAAATAATCTTGTAATTATAAGTCGTGTCTTAATTATTTAATTTACCTTGTAAATAACATACATGTTTAAGCTAACAACTTGTAAAATAATATCCCGTAACCATGTATTATTTTAATAAAACGCGTCGAAAACCAAACCGTGAAAACCCGTGTTATATTAAATATAAACCGAGCCAAACAGCCCTTTAAATTCTGGTTATTAAACTCACTGCCAAACGCACCCTTAACATTCTGTTAAACCAAAAACCAAACACCCCCTTACACTGCCAGTTACCACTGGCAGTGGTGATGGTGCCACCGGCAGTATCCGGTTCCCACCGTTGGGCATAAAACCCCACCGAGAGCAATAGCTCTCGGATCCCACTGTTAGCACAACCACGCCCCTGTTGGGCTTCCGTTCCCACTGTTAAGCCAAGCGCACCCTGCTGCTAGCAGTTTAAGGGTTGCGGTTGGTGGCAGATTGCTACCACCGAGACCATGAATGGTCTCGGTCTGCGTGCCCATCGAACACAACGACGCTAAGACGACACCCCCCTTGTATTTTAACGTATAATTTACATGGTTTTTGATTATAATCTCTTGATTCGTGATTAATTAATCCAAGAAATAAAATAAATAAGATTAGGGTTTACTTACACTTGTGATTTAGGGTTTTCGGATAACAAAACAAATGCAATTCTTGATCTTCTGGATTTAAAATACTCGATCTATTTTTCCTGATTCTTTGGTGTTGGTCGCGGCAGAGGAGAAGAAGGAAAGAAGTGGCGGTTGTTTTTCCATGTTTTCGGGTTTCTTTGTTTGTGTGATATTTGTGTCGACCAAAAAAAACAAGGCCTCCTTCCCGTCTTTTATTATACACGGCTAACACACACACTTGGGCCTTGAGCCCAAGTCCTATATCTTTCCTTGTTGTCTAAAATAGTCCTCTTACTTTTCCCTATCGTTGGTATTAATTATATAATAAAGCGTACGCGTGTTTATATAATTAAAGTGTCGTGAATTTCACAGTTATTCTCATGTGTGTTTAACGTAATATTATTTACGTAATTACTTGTCATGTTATTTTAAATATACGCAAAAATAATAATCGATTAAATGTTTGTGATTACGTTTTACGTAGTTTACGTAATTTAATTAGTTTTCGATCGTGACTCAATATATTTATTATGTTCGTAATAAATATATATACGTAATTAATATTAGCTCGTGATTTAATTGCGTTCATGATTTCATGATCGCATGTTCGTGATTAATTATTGTTTAATAATTATTGCGTGTTCGTGCGTAATAAATACTTATCGTGTTCTAACACGTACGTAATACGTAAACGTAATCGTACTATAAAAGGAAAGTTTTAATCTAGTACGTACGATCTTAAGGGTACTATTCATGGTAAAAGCATGCGGGTTTTACAATCTTGGTCTTCTCCTTGTAGGTCAATGAGTTCTCATAAGCTTCATTCCTCAGTTCATTTAGCTCGTTGAGTTGAATATTCCGAAGATCACCGGCTTTGTTGATGTCAAAATTAGCCCACTTCAAGGCCCAGTACGCCTTATGTTCCAGCTCAATAGGGAGGTGACATGCCTTCCCGTACAAAAGGCGATATGAAGTACAACCAATAGGTGTCTTATATGCGGTACGGAAAGCCGACAAAGCATCGTCTAACTTATCGGCCCACGAGGCATGATGCTCTCCCACAGTACGCTCAAGAATTCGCTTCAATCCACGGTTAGAAATCTCGGCTTGACCATTTGTTTGAGGATGATAAGCGGTGTAAAGACGGTGATTGACACCGTACTTAGCCATGACTCGAGCAAATTGATCATTGCAAAAATGAGTCCCGCGGTCACTGATAATAGCACGAGGAACACCGAATCGAGCAAAAAGCTGCTTCAAAAAGTTCACAACCACCCTCGCATCGTTCGTAGGGAGAGCTTTTGCTTTAACCCATTTAGATACGTAGTCAACGGCTACGAGGATGTACTTGTTCCCTTTGGATGATGGAAATGGCCCCATAAAGTCGATGCCCCATACGTCAAAGATTTCACATTCTTGGCTGAAATTTTGAGGCATCTCATCTTTATGTGTGATCTTGCCTTGGCGTTGGCAAGCATCACAATTTTTAACCATCTCGTGAGCGTCACGATAAATGGTGGGCCAATAGAATCCCGAGTCAAACACTTTCTTCGCGGTGTAGTTGGGACCAAAAAGACCACCGGTGGGTCCTTTACGGCAAGCTTCGAGAATGTCTATAGCTGCGGGTCCATCAACACACCAACGAATAATCAGATCAGCACATTGTTTGAAGAGATAATGGTCATCCCAAAAGTAAGTCTTAACATCTTTAAAGAACTTCTTCTTTTGTTGGGATGTTAACCCTTCGATGAGAATACCACCCGCTAAGTAGTTTGCAATGTCCACAAACCCCAGGGTGTCATCAAGATTGGAATTGATAGACATTAAGGCCTCAAGGGGAAAAGAGTCGTTGATCTCTTGATTCGGATGATCCCCTTTATAAGGATCCTCAAGTCTACTTAGATGATCCGCAGCTAGGTTTTCCGCTCCCTTCTTGTCACGAATTTCGATTTTAAATTTTTGAAGGAGTAAAACCCAACGAAGAAGTCTTGGCTTAGAATCTTGCTTAGTCAACAAGTACTTCAACGCAGAATGGTCGGTATAGACAATGGTGGTGGAAAGAACAAGATAGGGGCGGAACTTCTCAAAAGCATGCACTACAACTAAAAGCTCTTTTTCGGTAGTGGTATAATGCAATTGAACCCCCGTCATTGTCTTGCTAGCGTAATGGATTGGTTGGAAGTGTTTGTTCACTCTTTGGCCCAAAACCGCTCCAATAGCAAAGTCGCTAGCATCACACATCAATTCAAAAGGTAGCTCCCAATTATGGGTAACCAAGACTGGTGCCTTAGTTAGCTTGTCCTTAAGAAGATTGAAGGATTCAATACACCCTTTAGAAAAAATAAAGGGAGTATCTTTTTCCAAGAGGTGGGTCATCGGGCGAGCGATTTTAGAAAAATCTTGAATGAAACGACGATAGAAGCCCGCATGACCAAGGAAACTTCTCACACCCTTCACGGTTGAAGGTGGAGGTAATTTGGCTATGACATCAACTTTAGCACGGTCCACTTCAAGACCGGCTTTTGAGATTTTATGTCCAAGTACAATGCCTTCTTTTACCATGAAATGGCATTTTTCCCAATTTAGAACAAGGCGAGTGTCTTCACACCGTTTAAGCATACGTTCTAAATTGGCAAGGCAAGAAGAGAAGGAGTCACCATAGACTGAGAAATCATCCATGAAGACTTCCATAGTTTCTTCAACCATGTCATGGAAGATAGCCATCATACACCTTTGGAAAGTCCCAAGAGCATTGCATAAGCCGAAAGGCATTCGTTTGTAAGCAAATGTTCCATAAGGACAAGTGAATGTGGTTTTCTCTTGGTCTTTAGGATCGATGGGAATTTGAAAATACCCGGAGAAACCGTCTAAGAAGCAATAATAGTCATTACCCACTAGACGTTCAAGCATTTGGTCCATAAAAGGAAGAGGAAAATGATCCTTTCTTGTAGCATCATTGAGTTTGCGATAGTCTATACAAACTCTCCACCCTGTAACGAGACGAGTAGGAATCAACTCGTTGTTTTCATTGGGCACAACGGTGATTCCGCCTTTCTTAGGCACACAATGAACCGGACTAACCCATGGTGAATCCGAGATAGGGTAGATCATTCCCGCATCAAGAAGTTTGATAACCTCTTTTTTGATAACGTCATGGATCTTGGGATTCACTCTTCTTTGGTTTTGAATAGTGGGTTTAAAGTCGTCCTCCATGAGAATTTTATGTGTGCAAAAGTGAGGATCAATTCCACGAATATCGGAGATTTTCCAAGCAATCGCTTTCTTATGATTCTTCAGCACGGCGATAAGTCGAGATTTTTTTCATCTTTCAAGTCCTTAGCGATGATGACGGGTAACTTCTTATTGTCTTCAAGGAAAACGTACTCGAGATGAGACGATAGGTCCTTAAGCTCTAAATCCGGAGGATTTTCGATGGAAGGCATAGTCAAATTCAGATCATCGATAGAGATTTCCTTAGGAGATGGTGGAGAATTATGGTCCTCATTGAGAAGTTTCTCAATGGTACGAATGTCTTCATCCCAATCGGAGGGAGAATCGTCATATTTTAAGTCCACATCTCCCAAAGTTGCTTCAATTTCTTTCAAAAGGAAATCACTTTCTCCAAATAGAGTTAGTGATGGAGCAACAGAGGCAACGGTCTCAACAATGGGTAGAGAAGAAGAACCACTTTTACAAGCTTCTTTGAAATGTTCTTCACAAGCCTCATCAAGAACGTCAATGAAATTAACGCTCTCGTTTTTAGAAGGCTGCTTAGAAAGTTTACCCATGTTGAAGACGATTTTATCGTCACCAACTCTCATGATTAATTCGCCCACGACTACATCAATGTGAGTGCGACCAGTCCTCAAGAATGGACGTCCAACGATTAATGGAACACGGGATCCATTTCGTAGCCAACGACAACAAAATCCGTCGGAAAGGTGAATTTGTCGACACCGACGAAGACATCTTCGGCTATCCCCACCGCATAAGCAACCGTACGGTTAGCTAATTCCAATGTCATTCATGTGGGGACAAGCTCGGGAAGAGATAATTGTTTCCAAACACTTAATGGCATTAATTTTATACTAGCACCTAGATCGGATAGGGCCTTACAATTCTCTACCCCGGGGAAGTTGCAAGGAATGAGAAAACGACCCGGATCACCAAGTTTTGTTGGTAATTTCCTTAAGAGCACTGCGGAGCAATTCTCATTAAGTTGGGTCTGAGCGATATCAAGAAGTTTCTCCTTATCACTGAGAAGATCTTTAAACATTTTAGCATATTTCGGCATGTGAGCGAGAGCCTCGGCAAAGGAGATGTTGAAATTCAGTTGTTTAAACATTTTAAGAAAGTTAGAAACCTGAATATCATCCTTGTTCTTCAACTTCTCTTTCCTCAACCTTGAGGGGTAAGGTATATTGGGTTGAGATGAAGGCTTTGGAATGGAATTCTCACTCACATCCTTGGGTGGTGGAGGGGTGGAAGTAGAAGGTGGAGGAATTGGAGAAGGGGACTCGTTTTCCTTTGTCACAATCACCAGTGTAGGTGTAGGAATCTCGGGTTCCTTTAAACCTTTGCCACTTCGGGTGGTGATTGTTTTCATCTCCCCTCTTGGATTAGCAACGGTGTTACTCAGAAAAGAACCCGAACCAGAGGCTTGATTACTTGGGAAAAACTAGCCATCATATCCCTTAAGTTATTCGTTTGATTACTCATAGAGTTTCTCATATCGGCTCGAAGATCATTCCCTTGTTTTGCCACGTCATTCCTTAGCTCGGCTCGAATATCGTTCCCTTGTTTCGCCATTTCACCCTTCAAGTTAATGAATTGGCTTTGAAGATTCGTCACCATCTCTCAATTGGTCCTCATGTAAGTTTCAAGGTCTTGGTTCAATGTCGTGGGTTGATTGAGAGGTGGGGCTTGGTAAGCTGGATTATTTACTTGAGTTGGATATGGGTTTCTTTGGGATTGATATTGATTGGTAGCTCGAGGTTGGCTTTGATTGTTGTGGTTGAAATTGTTTTTGGTTTTGGTTTTGAGGAGAAAAACCGGGTGGAGATAGAAAGTTGTTGGAACGATAACTTAGCAAGTTACGGTCTCCTTGAGGACGTGCTTGATAGCCTCCCGTAGAAAAGTTACCGTTAGCGGCATACACATTTTCCGGATTGTCAAGAGTGAAGGACAATCGGTGTATGAATGAGAACCCCCGTAAATCTCACAAGAAGTTGCTACAGCTTTAACTTGTTGAAATTGGTTTGTAGCCATGGTTAAGAAGTTTTTGTTCATCTCAGCTACTTGGCGAGTAAGTTCGGTTAGCTCTGAGTTGGATGATGTAGAAGAAACATTGGCCCTCTGGTTATTCCTTGAAGATGCAGATGAATCCCAATTTTTGTGGTGAGTGGTCATGTTCTCTATCGGCTCTCTACACTCCTCAGGTCTTCTTTTCATGAATGTACCACCGGCGGCAACATTAATCGTATCACGATCACGAAAAGTTAAACCATTATAGAAAGTATCAATCAAAGTAACGGGAGCATGTTATGGTTTGGACAACGGTCGATCAAGTCATTATAGCGTTCCCAAGCATCGAAAAGCGACTCATCAGGTTCTTGAGTGAATCCACTTATTTGGTTGCGAAGACTAGTGACCATGGATGGTGGAAAGTAGCGCGACAAAATTTTTTGAGTCATGTCATTCCATGTTTGAATTGAGTTTTTGGGAAGACGATCAAACCATTTTTCGGCATGGTGGGATAAAGTGTGTGGAAAAAGGTGAAGGCGAAGAAAATCCATGGAAGCACCGGGCAGTTTCATGCTTTGAGTGACGGTGATGAACTTGTCGAGATGTTTGTTGGCATCATCATCCGGTAATCCGCGAAAAGGGCAAGCGTTTTGAACTTGCTGGATCATGTGATGCTTCAACGAAAACTCAGGAGCCGTGATTTGCATCGGCGCAATCGGTCCTCCGCGTCCGTTCATGGTGGGTTGACAAAGCTCCTCCATTGTGCGTAGGTCGGGTGGGGGAACATTGTTGTTGTTGTTATTGTTATTCAACTTGGGGTGGGGTAAGTTGTTATTATTGTTATGCACACCGGCCATATCTATGTCTCTAAGAGTCTCGGGCTCAGGATAAGACGTAGATCGAGTACGCATACACTAAAAGGAAAGAAAATATTTTTGATTTTTTATCTTTATCTTTGTTTTTGGATTTTTGAAAATTTTATATTTTTTAGGATTTTTGAAAATTTTTGTGCTTGAAAATAACTTTCCTAAAAGAACGGATCCCAAAATCTAATTTTTCACACTAAAAACCGTTAATCTTTACAAAAAGAGCCGGCAGCGGCGCAATTTAATAAATGGAATTTGCTTTGCTTGCTTTAGCATTTGTGTACTCGAGATCGTTCTCGGTATCTAATCGAATTGATCACGGTTAATGGTGGAATAGTCGGTAATGGTCACTAAAAGGGGGATCTTGATATTATCTATTTCTAATAAAATGACAAGTTAGACAACTAGGAAGAAAGGCTTAAACAAAAATAGCAAAAGGATTAAAGTGATTAAAAACTAATTAAGAGTAAATTTTAAAGATAGAATAAAGTAAAATTGAACTAAGACAAAACTTGTTTAAAAACAACACTAAGTAAAAATTTGGGAAAAGATTTACGTTTGAGCTGAAAACTTTATAAAACTAAAACTCTATTCCATCGGAATGTCATCGGAACCCCGTCGGAATGCCTTTGTCGAAATGTAATCGGAATCCAACCAAAAGGAATATGATCGGAATGTGTCAATCGGAATCACGTCAGAAAGGTATCGGAATGTAATAAGAGATCACGATCGGAATAATGGAAATCAAGGCCAATCAGAATATCAAACAAGTACCCTCGTCGGAATCCAGATCGGAAAGTAAAACCCTATTCCGATCCTGTGATCGGAATAATAGTGAAGCTGGTCGGAATATGAAAGCCCTAATCCGATGTGTGATCGGAATGCTGGTCGGAATGGGGAAACCCCTTTTCGATGATATGCATTTCGCAATAAGCCAAGTTTTTAAGCTACTTTTAATAAGCTCAAACCAAGACTTAACCAAATTAATAATAAGCCGAACTAATAAGCATAAAATAAGAACTTTCAAAACTTTAATTAAGCAAATCTTTTAAAACATACCATAAAAAGATGAAACTTTTTAGAATATTGAAAAGTAAATAAGCTAAATACAAAATAAGCCAATAAGCATGATAAGCTCAAAGCTTAATCCGTATAAAACTTAGATATAAACCAAAAGATTAACTTTTTATCAATCAAACATCAAGATTAAAACAAAATCAAAGATTATTACGGATCAAATATAAGTAAAAATCAAGAAAGGTAGAATAAGATTAAATATGAGAAACTTAACTTGAACTTATAGATTAATGAATCCAAAATATAAGTTCAAATCAAAGCTTAAACATGAAAAGAAAGAAAATATGAAGTTCTAGTGAGAGAAAGTTAAACACTTTCTCTCTCTAAAAATAAAACTAAAAAAAGAAAATTGAACTAGCTAAATTAACTAACAACTAACACCCTCCTAATGTGTCATTAGGAGGGTATATATAGGAGGTGGGGAGTGCATGTGTTGCTTCCTTCTTTCTTTTCGCCTTGACTCGATTTAAATTCTGTCTTCCTCGACGTCGTCTCGGGATTTGTCGATGTAAATTGAACTTGTCTTATAGTTTTCTTTCTTCTATTAGACTTAAGTTCTTCGACTTCATTAAACTTCCGTCTTTAGACTTTTCCTTCGATAAATCTTCAGAATAGGCCTTGGAATTCCGTTCTTTTTGCACTCTTGATCTTTTGACTTCGTCTTTTGTCTTTTTCTTCGATAAAAGCCCGTGAAAGCCCATGTTTTCTTCCCTTTTCACATTTTGATCCTAAATCACAACAAAAACACAAACCACGTATAATTCCGACTTTTACGACATAAAATACACGTTTTGGTCTTGTTATTATTGGAAATAAGGGGTAAAAGGATAAGTGTTTTCACACTTATTAATGGGACACTTTGCTAGAGAATGTAGATCTCCCAAGAGGAATGATGGAGGACATAATCCTAGAAAAATCATCAAGGTTGATGATGCTGAACCTAAAGCCATGGTAACCATGTAAGGAATTGATGGCATTGGATTTGACTGGAGCTTTATGGACAAGAATGAGATGGAGAATCAAGTTTTGGTTGCTGAAAGGGATGAAGAGCATGTCCAATATGTTCTCATGGCCAGATCTTCTTCTTCATCAGACAATGAGGTATATGATGATGCTTTTTGTAGTAAGGGTTGTAGACTTAACACAGATAAACTTAATAAAGAAGTTTTAAAGTTACAATCTGATATTCTTAGGTTGAATATCACTATTTCAAACTACAAAAGGGGGCTTGCACAATCAGATAGGATGGTGCAAGAGTATAAAGACATGGAATTTAATTTAAAAGATCAAATAACTGTTCTTAAAAGGGATCTAGCACTTAGTTCTGAAGCAAAATCTTCTTACATAGAAGCTAATAATAAATTGAAAATTAAGCTAGATGAGGCCATTCAAGCTAGGGAGAATGTAGGGCTTAAAATTGAAAAGTTTGAAAAAGCTAGTCAAACCCTAGAAAAGGTTATAAGTGAACAGAGAAACCCTAAAGACGTGTATGGGATTGGGATGCATGCAAAGGAATATGCTGCAATTCCAGCCCCAACAGGTGACTTCTATGGGGTTTCTAAGAAAGACTTGTCTTAGACTGGTATTCTAGAGTTCCAAGTGGGGGAATTTACTCCTCCACCATGTGTGCTCACACCAGTTGAAGAATACAAGCAAAGGGTGTAACACCCGTGAAAGTGCCGTATGATGCTAAGTTATTGTCTCAAGAGCTGTTCAATATGAGCATCTCTCTTAAGTTGCGACTCACTTGAGGATGTGATATCCCGAGCCCAAGTTATTTATTTAATCCTATTTTACGGATATTTTTGAAATTTTAAGAAATTTCGTTTGCTATATATTTGACGGTTTAAGTTGAAACCGACGTTTACGGTCGTAATTTAACGTTTGACGATTTAAGAAGAACCAATGACGACTACGATACCGACGGATGCCTAAAATTTACCTTTTATTATCGATTGATCGATATTTGAGTTTTTCGAGATTTTATTTTTATTACGTGATAAGTCGAGTCGGAACCATATGAATATTCGTTTTGTGTGCGTTTGAACCATTTAAAAGTATTTTCGAGTGTTCGGGACGACCCCCGACTCCCGTAAATTTTTATAAACCGACTAGTAAGCATAATCCCGCTCTTTATAACTAGTTTTGCAAACAAGGCCAAAAGATAGACTTATTTACAAAATCTACCCTCCTCCACTATATATAAGCCATTTTTTCACACACACTCTCATTTTAACACTCCAAAAATTTTCTTCCTCCTCCCTCTCTCTCTAAAAGCTACGGCCAACACCACCACCATCAAATCCACCACCAAAATTTGATTTTTGGAAAAACTAAGCAATGACCCATCCTTAAAACATCATTGTAAGTAAATCCCACCACAAAAATCCAACATGCAACAACATTTTTTCATGATTTAATTTTTGATAGATTTTGAAAAATATTATGTTTTGATCTAATTAAATTCGTGGGATTGTGTTAAAATATGTTTAGAATCATGGGTTTGAAATATGGAAGCTTTTGGAAAGGATTTGGTTGGTGTTCTTGATCCCAAAACCCACGGCCCAAATGGGGTTTTTGATTTTGAGTTTGTTTGATCTTGATTCTTGTTGGTATGGTTCTATTTCTTTGTTATTATTATTTTATATATATTTAATTATATTGCATGTTTAGTTTTTGATGTGGGTTTTGTATAAGGATGAACATACAAGTGATTTAGGGTGTTTTGGTTTGATTAGGATAGTTTAATGATGATATTAGGGGTATAGGAGTAGATGGAATTGATTGAAAACGAGTGTAAAGGTGATTTTGGAAGGGTGATTTTAGACCAGATTGTTTGAGGGTATTTTTCGTGGGTTTAAGTCTAGGTCCAGGTTGGGAAGGTAGGATATTGTTGTAGAGCTTCTTTTTAGCTTCGATCCGGTATAAGGTAGAGCTTCTAACTCAAAACGAGTCAAAAGTTATGATAATTTAAAGTTTGGGGCGTACCGGGTGATGAAAATCACAAGTTACGGGTTTTTGTCAAAATATAGGTCGAATGTCTAGGATTGTAACTAGAGTTCTAAAAATGTTTGGAAGTTGTTCTCAGGCCCTAAACTTAGCATTTTGAGTCTATTTTCATAATCAAGAGTCAGATTTTCAAATGACATTGGTTAAGATGGTCAAAACGATCTTACGAGTCGAGTGTGCAAAACTGTCCGAATTTTGTACTTCAAAGATGTGTCGGGCAGAAGGTCTTAGGAGTGGAAACTTTTTATGAAATTTGGTGAGGGGTTTCTACAGATTATAAGTGATTTTTACAAATTTTCTCAGATTTTTAGGAGTGGTCTAAGTGGGGTAAAACAGCCCGTACATTCGGTATGTACCGGCAGAGTTGTAAAATGCGCGATAATTCTAATAAAGTATAAAATGGTTCGTGTCTAGTAAATATCGCTTGTATGGATTTTTGGCGTGAGTTTATATGAACCTTGAGTGTTCTTAATTGTGTACATACAGTACTTGAAGGTACTTGAATGTGTTGATTCATTACGTGTTTATTCGTTAGGTGTTGTATTTGATTTCCCGGGGCATCCTCATCGTCGGTGATCGACTTCGTTTACGCCGTAGTTACTAATACTACTACTACTACGCAAGGTGAGTCTATAGCCTCGCTCTTTACTTTATTCAAATGTTTTTAACCCGCGAGGGGGATACATGCTAATTTAAATGAAAATGAACATAAGGCTTGAATGATTGTTGGACCCGAATGTTGCCTCGAAATTGTGTTGAGTACCTAGTTGCAAAAGTCCCTAAATTCATGAACTATTAACTATTGTCCTGCCCTCGAGTAGGGGGAAATAGCCGCTTATACAATTTGTAGTACTACGGGGCTAACGACCCAATGCTAGCCGAGAAGTTGTACGTTGAGTAAGTTCTGCGGTAGATTATCTTGTATGAGAGATAAGGTATAATTGCAACTGATGCCTTTAGAAGGGGCACTGGTTTCATCTGAATCACGCCGGTAATTATTACGCGGGTGATTGAGTTAACGGATTAGTGTCATGAGCTTAAACACAGTTGTCATAACCTTGAAAATAGATTGTGAGTACGACAATGCTATTAAATGATCATGATTGGTTTTTAACACTTATGTTCAACTGATGTTTTGATAAACCTATAGATTCGCTCAACCTTTGTGTTGACGATTTTAAGCATGTGTTTCAGGTAACCAAGATTGATAGCAGCGGAGCATGCGAGGATGGAAGTTGTGGTGGCTTGGCGGTCTACTTTGTTTTCCTCCCTTTTTGCACTTAAAAATTTTATACTATGTCATGTGAATGAAAATGTATTTTTGGGTTGAGATTCAGTGGGGACCTAAACGCAAACTCTGTATTGTATTCTTTTGGGGTTTGGAAAACAGTAGACATGTACATTTTAACTATGTTTAAATAATGTCAAGACTTTTACGTCTTTTGAGTCGTTTGATATATCTTGTGTGCGATGATAACTGTGTAGCACCCAAATGTTGTAGTTCCGCTGCGCATAGCATTTGTGGGGGTGTTACAGATTGGTATCAGAGCCATGAGTTATAGAGAACTAGGTCATTTTGAAAAATCCTAAACTATAACTTTTGGTGTCGTAAGAAATTGTCCAAGCACACAACTATCCTGCATGGCTCCGGTAAGAATTCTTTAGCATTGCTTTATATTTTAGATGTATCCCTCGAAATTGATATGAATTCCCTAAGTATTTAGTAAGTAAATACTTTGAGATATATATTGAGATATATTGTTTTGTACGTTGAGTACTTATCATCGTAATTTGCAAATTCTTGTAAGATTATCTTATATGTTGCATGTAATTGGCATAACGGGCTACATTGCATTACATGGCAACACCGCGTTGTAATCCTACGTGTATGTAGGAATGGTTGTATGTATAAGTATGTATATACTATGGTATTTAAAGGCATTGCACGTGAAGCAATGGTCCTTGAGTAATTATCATACATTAAAATGCGGTTTTGTTGAGAATTCGGCCTTACCGCTAATTATCAATCTTGATAATTAAATTATTGTTCGAATAACCGAATATGAACCTCGTTTGATATCCTAGATACGTAAATGATGCTTCGTAACATATTTTATATCGACTAGGTCGATCTCGATTGTCGTTATCGCACCGTGATGTGTCATTTTGGACATTTTCTTTTGAAACGTAATTTACTTACGTATTACTTTATTTCCTTTATTCCTAATGGGTTTGATATGTTAGTTCACGTAACTATAACATAGACGAAGTATAATCGACGAATGCGTACATTGGGGCGGCGAATCATGTGTGTATATTATGAAACGTGGTTGAGGCGTGTTGCTATTTAATCGTTGTTTACTGTTCTACTTGAATTTTAAAGATGTGTTTTAAAAATAGACTAGCGTTGTGAACAAGCGCGATAACTTGGAATTTGGTTGGTTTTTGTGTTAATTTTGTGGAGTACGATTTCGAGACTCATCCGAGGCCGATAACAACAATTAGTTGACATACGTATTCTCGTTCCATTTATTTCATTTTGTTTTGTTGTTTCATTATTTTGAAGTAAATATTTTACATGACGAGGTCCGGCATTTGTGCAAGTTAAGTAAGCATCGAACTTTGTTGATTGAATGATTTAAACATAAAGTGTTTTATATATTTAATATTTGGTGAATGAAACTTTCGGATAAAAATGACGTATGATGTGTTTTGTAACAAGTAAAATTCGTGTAGAGAATACACGGACATTGTGAAATTATTTTCCTTCAACCTTGGTTGGTAAATCGTAATAAGTAATTATTATTACTCGTAAAATCCTTGTTTTCATATATTAAAATTTGATACTAAAAGATTGTGATGGACTTGTTAAGAATTTGTTTAAATTAGTTCGAGAAAGGAGTTTTATAATAAAATTTGCGATATGACTGTCGAGTGTATATAACTTGGATTTAGTATGAATTAATTTTCGGGTCAACGTAGCAGACTTTTGACGTATCTTGTAATATAAAACATGAGTAGAAAAATTGGTCATATATTTTGGAGGTAGAAACATTGTAAAAATTGGTTTATTTTAAACATGAGGTTATGTTTACGTATGCATTGGTGTAAACCAGAACTCGTCACTCATTGTAGTAAATAAACTGGGATAAAATCGGAATATACACTTTAAGTATGAAATTATAATGCTTGAAATAAAATTTTAAACATTGATGGAACGTCATTGGAAATCATTTGTTTGTTTAATTGTCATTATAGCGAATCAATATGTGTAATTTGATGAGGCTTGTTTAAAATCATTTGAAAAATCTTTTGTTTTATTCCGCGACAAGATGTGTTAATTTTAAAAATCATTTGACAATGGGCTAAGGATTAAAAGTTGAATTTTATATATTTTAAAAATTATTGAGATAAGCATTTTGATTGTTTATTATATTATTATTATTGAGATTTAAGTCTCGACAAAAATCAGTAAGTATCCGAGATAATACCACGTGAAACCTCTTTATCATTTGAGTCGAAGTGCGCGAATGTGATTTAACAAACCAGTTTTAAGGAAGACTTATGTATAATAAAAAGTCAAAAGTTGATTTTAAGAGTTAACTGGACTAGTTTGAGTCGTGTTGGATACGTGTATGTATGTGTGGTAAGGTAAGCCGTAATAATAACGTAAAACTTGAAAAATTCTTACTATGTACGTCTTTGGTACTTAAGATATGAACATTAATGGGATTTTGGCACAAGTATGGAGATTTTCAAACCTAATGATTTTATCAAATATGATAACCGGGTCACCGCAATTACTAATGTTGATAATTTTCTTGCAATTGTAATTTTCCTAGAAATAAAGACTTTGTGTAGATGGAAACGTGAAATGTATAAATTCTTTAATGGTGTAACACAAATTAAAAATGTGTAAATGTTTGGTTTTACAAGGTACATGGTAACATTAATTAAAAAAAATGAAAATGGATTACCCAACAAACGAATATTTGTATTTTTTTTCTTAAGATGTATATATATAATGTTTTGAGTCATGATGGTTCGATCGTCCGACATCCCTTCTTTGATTTTATGAGTCTATATCTAAATTTGGGTAGTCATGTGATTTTTCGTTTTAAGATTGTCAATGGCATGAAACCGTTATTTATTTTTAAAATACTACTTCGCTATTACTTGAAAATATGGGTATGTCACTCGATGTATTTTGTCATGTTAATGGACGCCGTAACCTTTCTTCTTTCGGTTAATGGAACCTAAAAATTCTGTATTTACTTGTATGATGCTATAAATCTTCATTAAATTGGTTATTTATTTATATCGAACAAAAGCGAGGAGGCGAAGCCGCTTTACCGAATTGTAGAGGAGAAAGAACTCGATCTTTCTGGTGAAATTGTTTCTATTTTAACCAAGTGTCTCTCCCCGTATACACTTCGTGGAATGTGTGTGCAACTCGAGACGATGGGAAGTGTGATCGTTGTTTTATTTTTGACGCTTGTGTTGATATTCAACTTTCACTCCATGTATTCGTAGATCGCTGTTATTATCCTGAGACTTTCGTCATATATTTGAAGTATTTTCATTTCTAATGTAGTTAATTTCTGTTGGCAATTATATTGCTCGTTTACCTCGTTCGATCTCATTGATCTTAATTTTATTACTTGTTGTGCTTGCAATGATCTTTAATCATGAACCACCTTACCGTTATTTTGTGAATAGTCCATTGTGAAAATAGGTATGAGTGTGTCAAATGTTTTGGTGAACTAAATGCAAATGGTGTCGACTCCTTTATTTAATTATTTATTTATTTTCTCAACAAAAAGGCAAAGTAAAAGTATATTTCCAAAGTGGACGAAAAATGTTTGATGTGTTTCTTAAAATGATGGTACCAATATTTTCCCATTTCAAATTTCATTTTAAATGGTTTAATTATTTTGAAGATTAGGTCGAAAACTTTCGTAATCAAATTGGTATGTAATAATAATGTTTGTGTCGTCACTCGATCCTCAATTGTGCATGGCTTAGCTAACTATGCATAATTCGGGAAGAGTCCTGTTTTGTTGGTTGTTGTTGCTTGATCCTCAAGTATGCATGATCTAGCTAATTATGCATAGTTTAGGAAGGGAACTATCGTGTCAAACAAATTGGTCATCTTGAAACTGGTAGTGTTTTGGTAAATGTTTGGATGAGAACGTTTTTAAGAAATGGTGGATCCTTATGCAAGTAATCGCGTTTTCTTTGATTCCTAAAGACAATTTTTGAATTTTTCTTGTATTCCTTGAAATCTTTTCTTTCGTTTGGTGTTGACTTGGTAAGTCACTGTGACCGAGTAATTTTGGAAAATGTTTTTATGAGTTGTGTGTAACGTGCGAATTTCATCGGAATCGCTAGGGCGTTGATGTAATACCAAAGGGGCTCGTATCGTCACCGGGAGAAGAGTTTTTAAATAAAGATGGAAAATGCCGAAGTAGAGGAAATCAGAGTTCGAATAACTCTAAGGGAAATAACGAAGACTTCTCCTACATCAAATGTATCGTACCTTATATATTTTCTTTCTTGTTCCTTTGATATGTTTTATGACACACGATAAATTGTTGAAGTTTACAAACTGTGCGTCAGTAATTGGAAGACAATTCCATTGTCGTTTTCGTTTATTTAAGTGAGGAATCCTCTTTGCTTGACTCAACCATCCTTGATTATCGATGGTTAAACGATAGATATCCCTAGTTGATGTTTTTGTGGTAAACCCTTGCCTTTTATGCATTTGTGTGGTAAGTAATCTGGTCGAGTGATCGTAAGTTGTGAGAACTTGAGACGACATTGTCCAATGAAGTCCGATCATGGAGAACACGTGCCATGTAATGTATTTTTTTTACTGTGAACGATGATATTTATTAAGATTTTGACCACGTTTGGGTCGGAAGTAAGATGGTGTTCTTGTAGTATCTTTTGGGTATGGATCCGTGTGTGAGCACCCCACGATGACATGTAAGTATTTTATTTCTTTTTGGATATGCATCCATAGCTAGCAAGCTCTTGAACCTTCTTAAACTTGCAATTTTCTTTCGGCTGGACTCATCCGAGAAATATGTCGAATATTCCTATTTTATCATGGCTTGGCTGATTAGCAAGCATGAGTTAAGTTGAATGAACTTATTTTACTTGGCATGGTTTGGCTATGTTGCAAACATGTCGTAATATGGTTGTATGTGTTTCATAATGGCTTTTGTGTTTGTTTGGATTGTGATGTCTTCGAGAGAGTTATGTATACGCCGAATGATTTCATATCAATGAATTCGTTTTTGACGAAGTAGGGTTGTATGTACGTAATATCGTAATAAGGTGATTTGGTACGACTAGTATTGATTACTTCGTCTTTTATATTTTGAACGTTTTTCTATGAGGTGATGTGCGACCCGTGTGATTTTCTTTGTGATTAATTGTTTTTATGAGACGATGAAGTAAGTGTAAGGACGATTCGAGCGTTGAAGGACGTGCTCCGAGCGTGTGTGATCGATTTTGATAGTTGTTGAGAACGACACATGCCGTTGGTAGTATGTTTGTACCACGACTTTTACCTTGATTAGCTTTGAAGCTGCGACATTTGAAGAATTATGTTGATGAAAATATAGATCGCCAGTTGAGTGGAATGAAGTAGGAAAAAGTCAGTTGAATGGACTTGAAATGATTCGAGAGGCTACGGAAGAGATGGTGTTGATTAAGAATTATATGCTAACCGCGAGAAGCTGTGGAAAGAGATGTGTTGATACCCGTGGGAAGAATTTAGGGAAATTGAAGTGGAGATCATGGATCAAGATGGTAAGAGATTGAAGCAAGGCATAATACCCATGGTGAAGGTGTGATAGAACCCGAGACGTGAACCGAAGTCCACGTCGGAATGTGGAGACCTCTTTAGGAAGTAGTGCCATCATCTTTCTAGTAGTATGAAATGCGAGTACAAGAACCGGAGAGCGCCGGGACGTCGCTCCCTTAAGGAGGGGAGAATGTAACACCCGTGAAAGTGCCGTATGATGCTAAGTTATTGTCTCAAGAGCTGTTCAATATGAGCATCTCTCTTAAGTTGCGACTCACTTGAGGATGTGATATCCCGAGCCCAAGTTATTTATTTAATCCTATTTTACGGATATTTTTGAAATTTTAAGAAATTTCGTTTGCTATATATTTGACGGTTTAAGTTGAAACCGACGTTTACGGTCGTAATTTAACGTTTGACGATTTAAGAAGAACCAATGACGACTACGATACCGACGGATGCCTAAAATTTACCTTTTATTATCGATTGATCGATATTTGAGTTTTTCGAGATTTTATTTTTATTACGTGATAAGTCGAGTCGGAACCATATGAATATTCGTTTTGTGTGCGTTTGAACCATTTAAAAGTATTTTCGAGTGTTCGGGACGACCCCCGACTCCCGTAAATTTTTATAAACCGACTAGTAAGCATAATCCCGCTCTTTATAACTAGTTTTGCAAACAAGGCCAAAAGATAGACTTATTTACAAAATCTACCCTCCCCCACTATATATAAGCCATTTTTTCACACACACTCTCATTTTAACACTCCAAAAATTTTCTTCCTCCTCCCTCTCTCTCTAAAAGCTACGGCCAACACCACCACCATCAAATCCACCACCAAAATTTGATTTTTGGAAAAACTAAGCAATGACCCATCCTTAAAACATCATTGTAAGTAAATCCCACCACAAAAATCCAACATGCAACAACATTTTTTCAAGATTTAATTTTTGATAGATTTTGAAAAATATTATCTTTTGATCTAATTAAATTCGTGGGATTGTGTTAAAATATGTTTAGAATCATGGGTTTGAAATATGGAAGCTTTTGGAAAGGATTTGGTTGGTGTTCTTGATCCCAAAACCCACGGCCCAAATGGGGTTTTTGATTTTGAGTTTGTTTGATCTTGATTCTTGTTGGTATGGTTCTATTTCTTTGTTATTATTATTTTATATATATTTAATTATATTGCATGTTTAGTTTTTGATGTGGGTTTTGTATAAGGATGAACATACAAGTGATTTAGGGTGTTTTGGTTTGATTAGGATAGTTTAATGATGATATTAGGGGTATAGGAGTAGATGGAATTGATTGAAAACGAGTGTAAAGGTGATTTTGGAAGGGTGATTTTAGACCAGATTGTTTGAGGGTATTTTTCGTGGGTTTAAGTCTAGGTCCAGGTTGGGAAGGTAGGATATTGTTGTAGAGCTTCTTTTTAGCTTCGATCCGGTATAAGGTAGAGCTTCTAACTCAAAACGAGTCAAAAGTTATGATAATTTAAAGTTTGGGGCGTACCGGGTGATGAAAATCACAAGTTACGGGTTTTTGTCAAAATATAGGTCGAATGTCTAGGATTGTAACTAGAGTTCTAAAAATGTTTGGAAGTTGTTCTCAGGCCCTAAACTTAGCATTTTGAGTCTATTTTCATAATCAAGAGTCGGATTTTCAAATGACATTGGTTAAGATGGTCAAAACGATCTTACGAGTCGAGTGTGCAAAACTGTCCGAATTTTGTACTTCAAAGATGTGTCAGGCAGAAGGTCTTAGGAGTGGAAACTTTTTATGAAATTTGGTGAGGGGTTTCTACAGATTATAAGTGATTTTTACAAATTTTCTCAGATTTTTAGGAGTGGTCTAAGTGGGGTAAAACAGCCCGTACATTCGGTATGTACCGGCAGAGTTGTAAAATGCGCGATAATTCTAATAAAGTATAAAATGGTTCGTGTCTAGTAAATATCGCTTGTATGGATTTTTGGCGTGAGTTTATATGAACCTTGAGTGTTCTTAATTGTGACATACAGTACTTGAAGGTACTTGAATGTGTTGATTCATTACGTGTTTATTCGTTAGGTGTTGTATTTGATTTCCCGTAGTTACTAATACTACTAGTTACTAATACTACTACTACTACGCAAGGTGAGTCTATAGCCTCGCTCTTTACTTTATTCAAATGTTTTTAACCCGCGAGGGGGATACATGCTAATTTAAATGAAAATGAACATAAGGCTTGAATGATTGTTGGACCCGAATGTTGCCTCGAAATTGTGTTGAGTACCTAGTTGCAAAAGTCCCTAAATTCATGAACTATTAACTATTGTCCTGCCCTCGAGTAGGGGGAAATAGCCGCTTATACAATTTGTAGTACTACGGGGCTAACGACCCAATGCTAGCCGAGAAGCTGTACGTTGAGTAAGTTCTGCGGTAGATTATCTTGTATGAGAGATAAGGTATAATTGCAACTGATGCCTTTAGAAGGGGCACTGGTTTCATCTGAATCACGCCGGTAATTATTACGCGGGTGATTGAGTTAACGGATTAGTGTCATGATCTTAAACACAATTGTCATAACCTTGAAAATAGATTGTGAGTACGACAATGCTATTAAATGATCATGATTGGTTTTTAACACTTATGTTCAACTGATGTTTTGATAAACCTATAGATTCGCTCAACCTTTGTGTTGACGATTTTAAGCATGTGTTTCAGGTAACCAAGATTGATAGCAGCGGAGCATGCGAGGATGGAAGTTGTGGTGGCTTGGCGGTCTACTTTGTTTTCCTCCCTTTTTGCACTTAAAAATTTTATACTATGTCATGTGAATGAAAATGTATTTTTGGGTTGAGATTCAGTGGGGACCTAAACGCAAACTCTGTATTGTATTCTTTTGGGGTTTGGAAAACAGTAGACATGTACATTTTAACTATGTTTAAATAATGTCAAGACTTTTACGTCTTTTGAGTCGTTTGATATATCTTGTGTGCGATGATAACTGTGTAGCACCCAAATGTTGTAGTTCCGCTGCGCATAGCATTTGTGGGGGTGTTACAAAGGGTGACTGACCTTGACCAATGGAAGAAAGCCAACCCTACTCTCTTTGTTAAGGGAGGCCTTCTTAGTGATGAAAAAGTGACCCTAAACCCATTGTCATCACTTATCCTACTAGAGGCAAACCCGTTGACCTTGGCTCACAACCTAAAAGAAATTCTAGTGTTAAGTATGCTGAAATGTATAGAAAACCTAGATCACCAAAGAGTCAAGCTAGTGTTAATGGGATTGGATTTTATGAACCTAGACCTAAGGTTATGTCTAGAAAGGCTTTTTATTCATGTGGGAGCTTCTCACATTTGGCTTATAGGTGTTTCAGCGGATACAAACTAGCCGCTGACAATAGGTCAACTATGGTCAACCTAAAGCCTTATGTTCATACTAGACAACATGCCACTAGACCAGCTCCTTACTTCTCTAAGGCAGCTAACACCCAAGGCCAAAGACCCTTCTAGAAGACCAATACTTAGTCTAACAAACAGTGGGTTCCTGTAGCAAACCCTAATTCAAACACTGACAGGAACAATTCATTCGCTGACAGGGCAAAACCAGCCGCTGACAGAATTAGGTTTGGTATGAAAATGCCATAATTAGCAGTTGTCAGACCCAATGTTAGACCCAGTAATAACAATTATTTACAACCTAAGGGAAAGGGATCTAAGGCATCATCCAACTTAACATGGAGACCTAAACAAGAAAAATCATCAATTTTTAATGGTGTCTCCATGACTTGCAATAGATTTAAATATCTTGAAAAACATGTTGGGACAAACTGGATGTTTAATGTTAAAAGGGACGAACAGGGGGTTGTTAAAAGAAACAAGTCCATTCTTGTTGAACAACCAAATGGATCAAAGTCTACTAAGGTTTGGGTTCCCAAAGAAAACTGATTTGTTTTCTTTATGTGCAGGGAATTCCAATGAAGGTTAATGACCATGGATATTGGGATAGTGGATGCTCAAGGCACATGACTGGAAAGGAAGACTACTTGACAAACTTTACTCCTATTCCAGATGGTGATAAAATATACTTTGGAGGAGGATTTGGTACAATATCAGGCAAAGGCACTCTTATCACTAATAACTTGTGGTTTGATGAAGTTTTTCTAGTAAAAGAACTTGATTATAACTTGTTTAGTATGTCACAAATGTGTGACAACAAAAATAAAGTTCTTTTAACTAATATTGAATGCTTAGTTTTTAGTAAGGACTATGTGTTACCTACTGATAAGTTCATTGAATTTAGAACACCTATACATAAGGATATTTATAATGTTAATCTACAAGGGATTAAAATGAGTAATAACCTGTCATGTCTATATTCTAAAGCTTCAGCAGATGAGAGTATCTTATGGCACAGAAGGTTAGGGCACATTAACTTTAAGAACATGAATAAACTTGTGAGGCATGATCTTGTTAGAGGATTGCCTTTAAAAGCATTCAACAATGATCATAATTGTGTTGCATGTCTTAAAGGCAAACAAAACAAGTCCTCATTTAAGTCTAAGAGTGTTCATTCTAGTTCTAAACGCCTTCACTTGCTTCACATGGACTTATTTGGACCTGCTAATATAGAGAGTTTAAATGGTAAATCTTATTGCTTTGTGGTCACTAATGACTATTCTAGGTTTGCATGGACTTTCTTTTTAGTCAAGAAGAGTGATACTTCCAAAACCCTAATCAATTCTATTGATTAAATGGAAAAGAAATCAGGGTTTAGAGTTAACATTTTTAGAAGTGATAATGGTGGTGAGTTTATAAATGACCTATTAGATGCCTTCTGTGTGGATAAGGGAATTACTAGGGAGTTTAGCATAGCTAGAACTCCACAGCAAAATGGTGTAACTGAGAGGAGAAATAGAACCCTTATTGAAGCTGCTAGGACCATGTTAGCAGATGCTAGGTTACCTATTGCTTTTTGGGCTGAGGCTGTAAATACTGCATGCTATGTTCAGAATAGAGCTTGGGTCAATAAAATTCACAATAAGACCCCCTATAAGCTCTTTTGGAATAGATAATCTAATATAGATTTTATTAAACCCTTTGGATGTCATGTAGTGATTCTTAATACTAGTGAAAACCTAGGTAAGTTTAATTCAAAAGGTGACGAGGGATATTTTGTGGGTTATTCTATGAACAACAAAGGGTATAGGGTTTACCACAAGAGGGATAAGTTCATAACTGAAAATGTGCATGTTGACTTTTTGGAGGGTAAACCTAGTGATCCTGTTAATCGACCAGATTTGCTTTTTGATTTAGAGCCATTATCTAGATCCATGAATTACTTGCCTGTTACTAATCCAGTTAGCTTGGAGACTTCTCCAAAGATTGTAGAAGAAACTATTATTGATAATGCAGGTATTCAAGCTACAAAGGTGACAGGATCACAATCAGATGAGTTCACTCCCACATCTTCCTTTGTGGATTTACCCATTTGGAGTGAAGAATTCATTCAGTCACCTGCTGCTGAAAAAGAAGTGCAGAGAAAGCAACAAGAAGAGCAAGTCAGTGAAAGTATTCCATCCACTGACAAAAGTAGTTCAGCCACTGATACGCCTAATCCAAACGCTGACAGCTTACTTTCATCCGCTGATAAAGAAGTGCTTGAACCTGGTGAAAATTTCATACCCAATGAAGGTGTCAATGTCACCAATCCAAACACTGACAACGTGCTTCATAGTCCAAGTGAGTATGAAAATCATGATGGTGAGGATCATGGCACCTTGGAATCTACAGTGCATGATAACACATTGTTTGGGGGAGGAATTCTTACAAAAGTGTCAAAGTTCACCCTCTTACCCAAATTATTGGTCCCATCAATTCACCTGTTCAAACAAGAATAAAGAAGAATCTTAGAGGAGGATTCATTGCCAACATTCACAAAAAGTATGATACCCCTTTAGTTCAAGAATGTTTATTTGCATGTTTTCTATCATAGAATGAGCCCAAGAAGATTTTTTATGCTCTACAAGAACCAAGCTGGGTTGAAGCAATGTAGGATGAGCTTCACCAGTTTGCTATCTAGGATGTTTGGGAACTAGTAGATTGTCCCAAGCATGTGAGACCTATTGGAGCACGTTGGGTTATAAGGAACAAGAGAGATGAGAGAGGTATTGTGATTAGAAACAAGGTAAGACTAGTTGCTCAAGGTTACACACAAGAAGAAGGCATTGACTATGAAGAGGTTTTTGCACCTGTTGCCAGAATTGAAGCAATAAGGATTTTCCTAGCCTATACTTCTTGCATGGGTTTCATAGTCTACCAGATGGATGTCAAGAGTGCTTTCTTGTATGGAACAATTCAAGAAGAAGTATATGTTATGCAGCCTCCTGGTTTTGAAGATCCAAAGCATCCAGACAAGGTTTATAGAGTTAAAAAGGCAATGTATGGCCTTCATCGGGCCCCTAGAGCTTGGTATGGTACCCTTTCCACATACTTGGTGGAAAATGGTTTCAAAAGGGGCACCATAGATCAAACTTTGTTCACAAAACAGGATGGGAAGGATTTTCTTCTTGTACAGGTCTATATTGATGATATCATCTTTGGTTCTTCTAACCAAAGGATGAGTGATGATTTCTCCAAGCTGGTGACTGACAAATTTCAAATGAGTGCCATTAGAGAGATGAACTTCTTTCTAGGTCTTCAAGTCCAACAGAAAGAAAATGGTATCTTCATCTCTCAAGACACATATGTAGATGAGATTTTGAAATTTTTTGGCTTTTTCCCTCATGAGAAACGGGCTAGCGCCCCCATGGACAGGGAACACCCCTGGGGAAAGATTAGAGATGGAAAGGACGTTGATGTCAGGCATTATAGGTCAATGATTGGTTCATTTATGTATCTTATTGCCTCTAGACCTGACATCATGTTTGTTGTGTGTGCATGTGCACGTCATCAAATGACTCCCAAATAGTGTCATCTTCACGTTGTCAAAAGGATCTTTAGGTATCTTAGGTGCTATTCCACTTTGGGATTATGGTAACCTAAAGATTCTCCATTGGAGCTTGTGGGATATTCAGATAGTGACTATGGAGGAGACAACAATGATAGGAAATCCACAACTGGTGGATGTCAATTTCTTGGGAACAGACTTATTTCTTGGCAATGCGAGAGACAAACAGTGGTGGCTAATTCAACAACTGAGGCTGAGTATGTAGCTGATGCTGCATGTTGTGGGCAAGTGCTATGGAGGGGAAGTTGCTATATAAACAAAGGCAGCTTGGCTTGTTAAACGCACGCAGCCATGTGTTGAGCACAAATCGAACTATTCTTTCACCTTTTACTAAAGAATACCGTGTGCTCGACATATAAAGTGCCATACGTCTACTTTTTGAGAGCCTCTTCTTTATCAAAGAGCTCCAACCAATATTCAGTTTAAAACTTTGTGTGCTACCTTTGTCTTAAAACAAATAAAAGGTGCTGCACACTTCTTTTTTTTAATTTGTTTCTGGACTGAGAAACCAAAACCCAGTATTGTTAGGACACACGATACTTGTTAACACTTACATATATTGGTATCGGTTTTGGCAACCGAAACATGATAAAGAACCATTCATTTGATTGGTTCTTACAGTTTTACTTTAAGTGTATATATGTTCTTTTCTATAAACTTCCTAAGATGTACACCTAGCATTGATGATTTTATCTTCCATAATGTTAAATCTGTAATCTAGTGCTACACCTAGTAAGTTCAGTCTAGGCTCTTGCGTTTGCATATTACATGTCGATAAAAGGAAGAATAATAAAGCGATGTAGTCAGCATATTAGATGGTTTTCGGTATATGACAAATTACATTGGAAAACATAATAAGACCCACACGCCACAACATCAACATGTAAAACATTAGCGTAAGCAGTTATATCATCTGTAGTCATTCCATCAAACATGTCATTCCATCAAACAAGGGAGCATTTTGCTGGTCATACACCTAGCTTTAAACTGGAAACAGTGTCGATAAATGTAATCAGTGCAAAAATTGCTGTAGACACGAGACACAATTACTAACTAGGGTGAACGAAAACGCAGCTGATGAGATTATAAATGAAACCAAAGCTCCAAATTTTACTATATGACAGTAGGTCATGCGTATATGTAAAAGTGAGTGATGTTGTAGCTATTCAGTTGCTATCTAACTAGGCAATTTATTCGTTTCACAAACTAAATGAAAAAAAATAAATTCGGGCATGGTGTAAACACAGTGAATAAGACATTCTAATTTTGTGTCCTCCTTTTACCTCACATTGCAAACATATTTTAAACGATGAGAACTATTACGTGTTTCAGCTCCAAGTTATCCATACTTTTCCATACACTATCATATTAGATGGTTTATAATATGTTATTGGAGTTTGATTATGGTGGAACTCTAGCTGATGTTATTAAGGATGTGGGTCGTAAAGGGTTGCTATAAATTGATGCCAACGTTATCGTAAAGCAATTCTAAAAGGGTTGAGAGTCACCATAACCGAGTGTATGTTCCGAGTGATGTTATTAAGGATGTGGGTCGTAAAGGGTTGCTAAAAATTGATGTTAACGTTATGGTAGAGCAATTCAAAAAGGGTTGAGAGTCACCATAACCGAGTGTATGTTCTTGTGATTTGAAACTTGATAATGTATTACTTGTTGTTGATACGAACAATGATGGTTTTAATGCTAAGATTGGTGATTTGGGATTGGCGAAAAAGGTGCAGCACGTTTAAAAGAAGGTTCTTGGTCGTTATTGCACCTAATATAAGAATCAATATCAAATGAGAAACATAAAAAAAGGTAAATTTGTCTGTCAGACAACCATGTGACCATGCCAAGACCCATTCGAGATGAGCTGACAACGATCCTCTACTGAGCCATGGCCGAGACCATAAAGCTCGGTTAATCACGCTCTGGTCACATGGTCATGATGCATCAACCAAACATGGGTTCGAGATGAGCTGACAACGATCCTCTACTGAGCCGTGGCCGAGACCATAAAGCTCGGTTAATCACGCTCTGGTCACATGGTCATGATGCATCAACCAAACATGGGTTTTTGTCTCTTTAGGAGACTATAGAACAGATCCTGTTCAAGTAAGGTCGTAAATGCTTGTTTGTTTGTGCTCCTTATAAACTGCTTTTCTTTTATACTTTCAACCGATGTGGGATAAAAACGTTACATTATTATATCGTAGTATTCCAAATATCCAATCAAGATACTATTTGATATATGTACAACTTTCTACACTTTATTCATCAAACACTCACCAAGATCACTACCCCGTCAATCTTAACCCTATTCTAAAACTGCCGACATAATATCACTTTTTTCTCTACTTTCCGCATGATCGCTGCCTTCCATCGCTTAGGCCTTTAATGGCCTTACACAGCCATCTTAATGATTCTCATGCTACATAATTCCAACAACAAAAGTTCATTTCGGATCATATGCTGGATTTTGAGAGTTGTCTTCTACGGGTGCTAAACTTGAAGAGATTGACTTTGAGTTCTTAGGAAACTCGAAAGGAGAACCTTACACTGTGCACACAAACATATTCATCCAAGGTGAAGGAAACTGAGAGAAACAGTTTCATTTATGGATTGACCCAACTGCGGATTATCATAACTACACCATTCATTAGAGTCCTAGTGAATTTCAAAAGTTGTAAATTATCTAATCATTATGTATTGCCGATGGTATGTTGATAGTATTCCAATCCGAGTCTTTAGAAGCTATCAAAGTGGATATCATACACAAACCAACAAGGGATGCGAGTCTACTCTAGTTTATGGAACACCGATAACTGGGCTACAACAGGTGGTTTAGTCAAAATCTACTAGACCGCTGCACCTTTTTTGTGCCTTATTACCGCGGGTTCAGAGCTAGAGCTTGTAAGTGGAACAGACCTGTTCCTTTTTAGTAATAAAAAAACTCCGAGTCAATATACTATTCCAATCCATATATGTTCAACATTGAACCAGTCCTTTTTAATTCGTTAACTTTATTCAGCAAAACGCTCGCCAAAATCAAAGACATCAAACGACCTTACACAAAATTTAGATTTATTAACTTTATTCGGGAAACGCTCGCCAAAAATCAACACTGAACCAATTCCTTTTTAATATTTACGTTTTTCTTCTAAAGTCTTTAGAAAAGTTAAAAATAACTAACAAAATTTAGATTTATTAACTTTAATTTTTTTTTCGGAAAGAAATTAATTATTTTTCAAATGAAGTTATTTTCTTTAAAATTAAAACATTGTTTTGAATTTTTCTAAAAAAAGATGTATTTCGATTTTTCGACAATCCTATAGAGATGATTTTGCACTTCCCTCCTTATTTTATTCACAGGCCTAGTTAACTTCCACTTGTCTATTTCTTCACCCAGCCGATGTGGGATAGGAACAATATGAAGTTTTTGCATTCTTTGGAAACGACCATTAATCCAACTGGACACCTTCAGAAATGGGAAGGTATAGTACATATACAACAAATTTTCATTATTCCAACTGGACACCTTCAGAAGCAAGTGTTTTTACAATATCACTGCCTAAAAATAATAGTCAAACCACAAAATAGTTCGCAGGCTTTCTGCATAGCTTGATATGTGATATTACCAAACACCATTTTGGTCATGTTGTTAGCGTAATTCAAACCTTTTGGGTTGTTGGATTTCAAGTTAAGCCATTTGCTTATGAAAATATCGTTCTCGTGACAAAGCAGGTGCTGGGTTGACCCGATAAAACTTTGTGTCTAAAAAATCTATCTTTTTAAATCATACATGGGCCTACTTTGGGTGACTTTCAAAATTCAACCTGTTTGCTTACAACTCATGACCGACCTTGATTAACAGAATCGATCTAGCCTAACGCTTAACATCAGTTTCCGAGAACCCTTTACCACCTGAATCGTTGAATACATCAGCTAAAGTATTCCACCAGAAGCAAACTCCAATAATATATATACAGTAAATCTCTTTCTTTTTGAGGAGGATAATAATTATGTGGGACACAGTTAGTGGACAATAATACTGAAATGAGTTAAAACACTATATAAGTCGAAACATTCGAGCTGATAAACATCAAACTGATATATGAAAACGAAATTCACCAACTATTTCACTAGAAAATAATCTTGCTTCAGAACACGATCACCTTACAGACATAAAACACTGAAAGGACTACAGCTATGTTACGATCATTGTTTTTAAAACACACAACATGAATTCATACTACACAAATCACATCCACCCTCCAAAATCATGGGCGAAAAGGGTCCTCCATAGTCTTTTGAAACATTTTTTAGAATGAACATTAAATACTAATTTCAAGGTAATTACAGTACTACTGTACTACACAAGCTTAAGTTACAGTTATTCAAGTTACACATGATCTACCCTGCCATCTTCTTCACTGCTGCCGTCCCCTCATGCCTAAGACATAAAATATCGGAAACTGAATCAAACAACCATTTAGTACTCACATCTAATTACTTAACTTTATTTAACTTATGTGAAGGGTCCACATATACAAAGTTATATATGCCATATAATGCATGTTCAACCCAATTGACTTTTGGATATCTTTGAAAGGTTTTATGGACTTATATTTAAATAGTCGTATGTTAGGATCGAACTCGGGATTACGGGATTGCACACATTACGTAAAAGGTTAATTTATTAGTAAATATATTTATTATATTTATTAAATTAAACCGAAGCTTAACTAGTGATCGTTAATAATTAAGAGTTAAGAATAAACGATCGCTGTGGAATTAAATAGAAGAGAAAAGAAGGAAACGGAAAAGTTCCGGAAGCCCCTTGGGTGGGCTTTGTGACCGTCGGCCATAGGGACCAAAAGGAAAGGAATAAAAGATTTTCTTTCCTTAATTGTTTATTACTTGGAGGAAAAGTTTTGCCAAGGCCTATATAAACAATCCCATAGCCTTCATAATTTTTATCCCATTCTCTTTTCTTTCTCTCTTCCTGCGACTAAAACCAAAGGCAAACACCCTCTTTAGGGTTCCTTTTAACCTTTGGTTTTGGTTTCTTTGTTTGATCAAACTCCAAAGGAAAAACACCCTTTTTAGGGTTCCTTTTATTCTTTGGTTTTGGTTTAGCAATAATCTAGTCCTAGCCCCTCTCTAGGGTTGTTGGGTAGATATTCCACAAGCGTAGAAGCTCGGTTTACACGTGATAGAATCACGGTTAGCTCGTTGTATTACGTGTGTACAAGAACGTAATATAGCCTTACTTTAGGCTATATCTTGGTAGTGTTCATCATAAACCCTAATTGGTGATTCGTTGGTGATCTTGTGAATCTTCGCTAGGATAAAGGTATGTAACCCTAATTCGATTAATTATAATTGTGTTATTATTACGATCTTGTTAAATCACTTCCGCTATGTGTGCTTTGATCCATATTAGGGTTTTTAATAATTGTTATGAACTTCATAAACCTTTAGTGGTATCAGAGCCGTTTTAACATGTTATAATTATCGAGATCTAAAGATTATTTTTTAACTAATAATTGTTTTGAGTTAAAACTACATGTTTTTTTTTGAAAAGAAAATTTAGGGTTTTGGTTTTGTTTTTTTTAATCCGATTTAAAAAAAATGTTGGTTTATTTATTTTTTTTTGCTTTTTAGCCGATTATAAAAAAAAGAAGTTTTTTTGTGAAACCCTAAAATTGCATGTTTAGATCTTTAGATAATTACATGATTAATTGTTATGTCATGTATTTAAGGTTACGATCCGTAGAGATTTTATTAATTTGTTAAGTAATTTGGGTGGAACTTTGATGAATTGCATATGTTATGTGAATTAATGTTTCGATCCATAGAGATTTAATTGTTACGTTATGTGGGAGATCCGTGATGAACATGCATGTTTTTCATGGATCCTACGTTTTATGTGGTAATTGTTACGTGTTTTGCTACATACTTTATTTGATTCAATAAATCGAAAATTAGGGAAGACTTTTATATGAATATAAAAACCTAGATTTGATGTTTATTGAATAAATCGTATGCATGTGGCTATTTGATTTATTTATTGCACATATAAATTGTTATTATGTGTTTATAATTTAGTTTTTTTTTTGTACCTACTTGTTTTCATACGTTTTATATTGATTGTATGTTGTAAACAAGGGTAATTTTTCCAAGAAAAATTAATATGGACTAAATCATATCAAATTAATGAATTGTTTTGAGATCTAATTGACATATGCTTTGCGTTGATTGGAATTGCAATAATAACTTAACGGCCTACTCAACTTTGACAAACTATAAAGTGGGTATAGCGCACTGCTGGTCATGTACCCGGTTAAGGAAGGAGGTGTTATGCTTCAGCGCTGACCAAATTCCCGCCTTGCCTGTGCGTCAAAGTTGGATTAACTACGGTTATTATTTACATAATTCCTTAAGGTTGATTTAACCGCAAAAATTCACATCCGAAACACAATGAATAAGGTTATTGCTTTGTGCTTTAGTTAAGTTCTAGAAAAAGTACGGTGTAAATTTAGTTGTGGGTAAAATCTTTAATTGGTTTAACCAATACCTCAACTTGCAACTATATGATGGAATTTTAATCTCACCAAAATGTTTACTAAAAGTTTTTATTAAATTAATGCTATGGAGATGTATGCATGCTTCTCCATGCATGATTTTGACACCAAAATCAATACCCTTAAAATTTAAGTCTTATGCCATCTAATTGACGAACACTTGAAGTTACAATTATCGTCATATGAGATTATGGACGATGTTGTAATAGAGAGAAAACTTCATGACTGAAAAAGATTGCACATGAAGGTTTTACGTTCTTTAGATTAGTCGACTTAATTGAGTTACTCAGTAAGATCTGGAAACTTAAGGCATAAAGAAGGGATGAAACATGTTAGCAATGCAAAATGAATTTTGGCAATATAAATCCCTTAAATATCTAGAAATTTCAGATTTGTTTGTCAATCATTGTTCGACAAATTACCATCTTGAATACTTCCATTGCTAGCAGATCAACTGATGTGATGAAATTATGTCATTTTGGATTCTAGTTTTTCAATGAAAATACTATGTTTATTATTATCGGGGTAATTTTATTTTCTTGAATGGTGTTATCGATAATACAAAAATTGAATTTTGTAAATTCTTTTACAAATGTATTAATGCAACGTTACACCGTAAACGTGGTTTATTCATTTATTGATCTAAAACCGTATGGTTGAGGATAGAGTCAATTTAAAAGATAAACTTAAACTCTTTTCCATGAGTGAAGAAGGAGTAATAAGGATTTTAGAAATGTCAAATTCAAATCCATAACTCATAGCAAACTTTAAAAGTTAAGAAAAATGCATTTTTGAGTTATTAAAAGTTACCGCTAATTGGTTATAAGGCAAAGTAGCATATTTGTCTAGTAGTTGTGCTTTGACCATTTATAGGCACTACGTACCATTGTGGAGTTGGTAGACCTATTAAGGAAGAAATTGCATGCCAAACCTTTCAAGTTAAAATCATTTGATGGATAAGTCATCATTTACAAAGTAGAGTACACTCTTCAACACTATAAGTAATTGTTACGAATGTGTTTTTCAAAAGTGTAAGAAAGTAAACACAACACTAATTATTTTCACCGATTATGAAGCATTTTCAATGTTGTCAAGTTCAGTGGGAGAATTGTGTTGTATTACTGATTTTGAGTCTATTAAAACATTCTCTAATTCAGTGTGAGTTACAAGCCTTGTTGTCTTGGTAATAACCTATATTATCTTTAGTATGTTCTAAGATAATTTCTTTTGAATTGTTGACACTAGTAATCTTCAAAGATAGTTATGTATTGATTCTTTTTGATTAAGTGATTCTACATCTACTTGTAAAAAGCTAATATATGTGACACAATCATATTTTGTATAGACGAACGTTAGACGTGATGTTTATCTTATATATGAGGTTGTTCCATGCACAAGTGGGAGAAATGAACATTGTGTGCAAGAAACAACTCATAAAGATATGATTCTCTTGTCTTTAAGATAAGAGACTAACAATCTAATTAATATTTAGATCATGTGTCAATATGATTAAAAGACTACTTAAAAGTATATATATCATTCACACTAAGAAACACTTGTTGTTTTGATTTAGTCATGTAAGAGCTTGGACTAAATTGTAAACACAAGGGTAAAATATCCACATGTAGTAAGATCGGGAGTGGAATGTTTTGTAGTTTCTTTAAATGGACAAATTCCTGGAATGATATAAGATACATAGAGTAATCTTATACTACTAATGAAACCTAGTGGTGTTCATATCATAGTATAGTAGTGAATTAACTTGAAAAGATTAATGAAACCTAGTGGTGTTCATGATTTTACTTTAGTTATACATGTTTATGTTTTATTTATAAAGTCACAAACATAAAGTCTTGGAAGACATATAATATAAAGTAAAGACGTTAACGTATTGTCTCTATTTCACTAAAGACATATACATGAAACGTGTAATGGACTTATAACTTTTATGAAGTGACTTTGTGTTAGAAGTACTTCAGTTATAAGGCATGCAAAATGGTTAGGAAATCTATTATACCATTAAAGTGATTTAGTTGGTATATAGGTAAACCGAAAGATATATATTTATCTTAATATTGTTAAGATTGACTTACAATATTTCCCTAAATGAAATCCAACATTGTTATGGTATGTTCATTAGGAGAATCAAAATTCTCAATATGATGGTGATGTTTGATTCAAGATAACTATATCTTCCTTTTCTTCCAAAAGATATCAAGGTTAGAAAGTTGAGTATGACTTGAGCTAAGAAGATTAATAAGATACCATTATATATGGAATGTGATGAATCACGTTATATCTTAAATGGAGTTCGGATTTTGCTAAACTACTTATGAAGTGGATTGTTTAGAAAATAAAGAGTATGAAACTGTCATTGTGTTTTGTAATGTCCCATATAGATAACATTGGAGTGTTGATCTATTTGTTATGTATTTAAAGAGTAATTTTAAGTTACTAAAAGCAAGTGGAAGTTTTGATCTTGAAAGATAAAATTACAAGATACATAATCTTCTGGAATTCACTAGTAATTATCCTGAGGTAGGCGTGTAAATGCAAACACTCAAGATAAAGGAATTTACCTCATAGGTCCGTAAGGATATCTTGGATATGCGATTAATATGCTGAGCATTATGAGTTACAAATAATTGTTATGATTTGTTACCAAACATTGATTTAGGTAAATTACTCATACTATGATCGTTATAGATGTTGTCCAATAAGATAATCAATTGTAGATTTGTTTTATCCTAAATAGTTTGACTAGAAATTGGAGATGAGTTTCGTCAAAGGAAGAAAAACACCAATTGTGGTTGTTTAATCTTTGTGTTGAAATTATATAGACAAAATTGTACATATATTTAATGTATGTATTATGAATAGATTATTAATCACACTTAAGTAATTAATTGTGATTGAGTATTCTTTCCTAAACACATTAAATATATAAAGATTTTGATGGACATATTTTAATTGACAAATTTGGATATGTATGAACTATTTCTTGAATGACTACTTAAGCAAGGACTTAAGTAATCGAAATGAGTTTATTACTTCAAAATAAATCTTTGGAAAAGTACAAAATGCAATTATTCATGAATGGATAAAAGCATGCATCTAGGAGATTATTCTTATGTTTAATTTGAAATCCAAGATTGGATTTAAATTTGAATAAGATGATTTCTAAGTATTCCTTAAAGCTAGTGAGAGTATTATGGTTATTTTCTTAAATTATATGTGTCAAATAGACATGTAAGAAAGTAAGTTTTCATTCAAATTAAATGTTGATTTGGTTTACATTTGAGATGAAACTTTGGTTTGGAGATTTAGAAAATAAGATATACATAACCTTGGAACAAATAAATTTATTTATTTATGCGGTGGAAATACAACATAATATGCCATGTAGTAAATATATATAGATATTTAGAACATGAAGAAATGTAAATCTAGTTTGATAAATTTTCATGTGTGTCGTGTTGTATTTATATCATGCTTAAAATGCATGATGATTTGAATATATTGATCTATTTAAAAAGTTATTAAATAACTTGTGTAATGAATATTCTGAAGGAATATGTTTGGAAATAGAATAACATCCTAAATCTTGGATCAGCTTCCATATTCTATGGATGAGTAATTTGTCAATAGTTGTGCAAATTATCATAGCCAACAAAATTAAAGGTTTGGTTGGAATCAAACATTACATAATAGATATTAAAGGTAACGCATTTATATCTTGTATGACAAGTTTTCAAACTTGAAAAGATATAATTGAGGTAACACTCAATATTAGTCATGGTATCCTTGGAGATGACATGTTGATTAAAGTTGCATTATACATTAAAGAATTAGAATACTTTGGACTTCAAATGTGTTTTGGAAGTTTAGGAAATTGGTGATCAAGGATGTTTCACAATTTTGATACTATGTGGCAATATCAAATTGTTTGAATGCACGTGTACAAGAGTTTCAATGAATTGAATTCTTGAAGAAAGTATTCTCAAAATTTCAATAGGTCAAGATTGGTTATTTTATGCTTTGCCAAACAAGTATGAATGTCATTACTAGAGGCATGATGCATGTACCAATATTATGCATTGATCTATTTTGGTATTTGGATAAAGGATGTTAAGACATTATTGAATTGATGAAATAAAGATGGAGTTTCGTTTATTTTTCTGTTATTTGATTTTGTATCCTATTTTACATGTTTTAATCCATGAATATTATGATATTTCTAAATGTCTGTTGTCGATTAATAATATGGGAATATTATTAAATTAAGACAATTCAAAATAGTGACAGAGTATACTTGAAAGTATATTGGTCAATTTTGAATGATATATGATGAATCAAATATTAGACTTATCCCAACTATATGATTTTACTTTATGGATCTTTGTCATCAAGTAAATCATAAATAGTTATCCTTAAACCTGACATACAAGGAAACTGTCGTGGATCTAGTGCATTTCTGTGAAATAATCTAAGCTATACGTAACTGGTAGCTATAAGGGTTATTTTCAGAAGTGTTGCAAAATTCATAAGTTTTGCTTGTAGTCAATATGGGATTTGTTTCCTTCAAATTATTTTGAAGTATAATACAGTTGGGCCCCTCGGGGGAGTAGTAAGATATTTGTGCGGCCGCACCCAAATTTGTTTTGGTGATCTTGCTATATCCGTAAACGAGAAACAGAATGGTTAATGTAAGGAATGTCTGAGATCCATATCCTATTAACGTTGTATTTGAAATGAAAGGATAATAATAATGATAGTAAATCATTAAAAGGTTTTATCCAAGAGACCTTACTCGAGATTGAACTAGGGCATTGGCGTGTAACTAGACACTAACCAATGTGATCACGATATTTTGAAATATGTCCAAGTGGGAGCTGAAAGGTTTTATGGACTTATATTTAAATAGTCGTGTGTTAGGATCGAACTCGGGATTACGGGATTGCACACATTACATAAAAGGTTAATTTATTTAGTAAATATATTTATTATATTTATTAAATTAAACCGAAGCTTAACTAGTGATCGTTAATAATTAAGAGTTAAGAATAAACGATCGTTGTGGAACTAAATAGAAGAGAAAAGAAGGAAACGGAAAAGTTCCGGAAGCCCCTTGGGTGGGCTTTGTGACCGCCGGCCATAGGGACCAAAAGGAAAGGAATAAAAGATTTTCTTTCCTTAATTGTTTATTACTTGGAGGAAAAGTTTTGCCAAGGCATATATAAACAATCTCATAGCCTTCATAATTTTTATCACATTCTCTTTTCTTTCTCTCTTCCTGCGACTAAAACCAAAGGCAAACACCTTTTTAGGGTTCCTTTTAACCTTTGGTTTTGGTTTCTTTGTTTGATCAAACTCCAAAGGAAAAACACTTTTTAGGTTCCTTTTACCCTTTGGTTTTGGTTTAGCAATAATCTAGTCCTAGCCCCTCTCTAGGGTTGTTAGGTAGATATTCCACAAGCGTAGAAGCTCGGTTTACACGTGCTAGAATCCCGGTTAGCTCGTTGTATTACGTGTGTACAAGAACGTAATTACTTTAGGCTATATCTTGGTAGTGTTCGTCATAAACCCTAATTGGTGATTCGTTGGTGATCTTGTGGATCTTCGCTAGGATAAAGGTATATAACCCTAATTCGATTAATTATAATTGTGTTATTATTATGATCTTGTTAAATCGCTTCCGCTATGTGTGCTTTGATCCATATTAGGGTTTTTAATAATTGTTATGAACTTCATAAACCTTCAATCTTAAGACCAATTTGACTTTTTTTCTTATAACTAACCTCCAAGAGTTCGTCAAAATACGAGTCTTTCTATCCAACTGAGGATTTTCCAAGGCAGCTGAGGCCCGCATTATGTATTCTGAATCATCACCATCGTATCTTCTATTGTAGTCATCTTTCCTGTAGCTCGAAGTTGATGAGCCTCCCCTTCGACCTGAGTAATTAACGAAGGAAAAATAGTGTTAGAATTGAACACATATCCTACAGGAAAGTGGTTAAAGTACTTACTAGATGCCTGTGAAGAACGAATTTGCCTGAAATATGACACAAAATAAGCAATCATTATAAACCCAAAACAAATAAAAGGTTAGAATACCCATTGGCCATTGTTATTTGGGTTCATACGATTCCTATATTTTGCCATTCAAATCATCATTGCGGTTGGTGAAATATAGAAATCTTCCCTTGTTGAGATTATTTATGTAAATGGTCACTAAGAGCACGCGGTACAGTTGAGCCGTCGTGCTCGTGACGTGGGCAAAAAGTGATGCCACGTCACTTTTTACTCCCACGACACCAAAACACCCCACGATGGCTATGGTCTGGTAATTGCCCTTTTTTTCTGTTTTCGCGGGTATGTAATCAATTTCGGTTATGGTCTGGTAAGGGATGAGAGACCCAAAGTGAAAGCAAACAACGCAATGACTATTTATACAAACAGAATCTACCAATGGGACAATTGTACAAACTCCACATTAAACAACGGTGTACCAGTCCGAGTTGCCTCGTCTTTGGACCTCAATTACTTTGTCCAAGCAGTTTAATTTTGCATATAAAAATCAGGATACATGCATCAAACATGAAAACACAATCACTTGTGATACATAGCAACTTGAACTTCCTTTCTAGCTACATGTCATCGAGCAAAACCTATATAAAAGATGACAGACAAGATTGTTCGTCTTTTTAATCTAGTAAACTTAAACCACTAACAGAAAACGAGGCACAGATGCATTGTTAGCAAGTTTGCTTTCCCACATATCCTTGCATTTAGGTGACTGGCGAAGCCAAGCAAACGTTACTAGATTTTTAATATAATAAGTAACTGTAACAGAAGCATCGAGATACTCCCTCACTTCTGTTATAGTCTTCCCATTCTCCACAATCCACAAATGCACCCAAAAGGTTTTTCGGCGGGCTGTGGAACCACCAATCAGTATCCAGAGCTTGGAGGTACTGCACCATCTTAGCATCACGGGCAGCCAACATTGGCGGAGCCAAGGCATGGCTACCTGTGGCACGTGCCACATATGGGTAAGCCATGTGAAGTGTAAACATTTGACTGAAATTTGTGTTTTAACTCATGTTTGTATGTTTCGTAAATGCTAATGCTACATATAAATGTTTCTCAAAAGTCAAGAGCTCAATTAAATAGTGGTACTATAGCCCAAGTAATTGTTTAGCCCAGTTATCTATTATAAGTTATAGATCAAGTAGTAGTAGTACGTAGTTTAGTAAACCCTAGTCGGATCTCTGTAATTGAATGAGTAATGAATTTTTAACCATGCATTAATTCGTAGCATAGAGAACAAAATTGTAGATATTACAAATGAAGATGTGATATAGTAACCACTCAAGGCGGTTTATTGGCAAAAAGGTCTGTGTCTATCACTTTAAAATGTGTGAGATTTTAAGTTTAATTCTTGTTAGACGCAAACCAACTTTGAAGTGGTCACGCTAACCTCTTAGAAAGAAAGGGCTTTATTTGGTTTGAGTTTGTGTGACGGTAGGTTCAAACCTCGTGGATTAATCGACCAGTGTGTCAAAAATTATAATTACAAAAAAATATGGGTAAATTGATTTAGGGCGATGGAGGTAATTTTGTTAAGTTAGGATTTGGGGTAAAAAAAATTATGCCACACATGCTTAGAATTTTTGGATCCGCCACTGGCAGCCAACGCCATGTAGAAGTCACGCACGATTTTGTTGTTGAGTCCTTCCATATTTTGATTAGAATTCGGGAACTTTTTTGTTTATATTATAGCATTGAAGTAACAAAAAACAAACAAGTTATACCAACAAAGTACGCAATGAGTGAAATTAGACAAAAGAATGGCCAAATTACATTGACTAAAGAATAACGACCATTCTTTTTATCCGTTAAAGAATTATCTTATCTTATCTTATCTTATCTTATCTTACTATATTATAAAGCATTTGGGACTTTTGTAACAAACTTTTGGTTGGCTGAATTTTAAGACTTTTTACTTAATATATAAAGCAATTTGTTAGGTATCTTCCCCACATTAACAACTTTTTATAACAAACTTTTGTAACAACCTATTAAAATATAATTTTTAATTTTAGATTAAAATATCTTTTTATATATTTATTATTTTCATAATCTAAATTCATCATAGTTTTTAAAATTTTGCGCTCTTTAATTCAATATATATTTTGATAACTTTTATTACCTTTTAGTTTTTTTTTCATTTGTAGCGGGTTTATTTTGATTTAACCTTTTTACCATTTTAGATTAATGTGAATACGAACTCTATAGGTAAAATGTAACTTTAAAAATCGTCATTACATACTCGCCGCCGCTTTGCGCGGGCACCATACTAGTACATGATAATGCGTGGTGACTACTTCCATGATAAGAACTAAGATTAATAGTGAGCCAAACACCATTTAAGATTTGCATCTGTAATTCTATTTTCAAATTTGATAGGATAGTTGGAAACATATCATGTTCAGTATTTGATACGTGTTCTTGCTAGTGTGGTGTAAGGATGTACTTGGACATAATTCATTGATGTTACTGAAATGTATTGTTAAACTTAAGGCATTTATGGAATAATGTTGTTTCATGATTGATGTTTACGTTCTTATTCCATTTATCGTATTCTTTCCGCTAAAGACTTGGGATGTGGGACCTGGAAGCAATGATTCGAGACCCGGCTCATTTGAGGCGAAGATCGGTTGGTTTCATCATAGGCTTGGTTAAGACTATTGGTGCCGCGCACATCATCAAGCCTGGTATTTTGTGCTTTAGTGTGGACCACACTTTATTAATTCGTAATATCTTCTGTAGAGTTGCATAATATTTTATCAAACATTAAAATTTTACAGTTATTGAAACAGTTTAAACAACCAGAAGTAAAAAAATAACCATGCCGGGTAACGTAAACCCATTCATTTTTACTCCTTTATATATCAACATTGAACTAGTAATTGGAGAGGTGCGCCAAGCCTAGGCAGTAGTGCAACACCAAGGCGACACATGAAGAACCCCAGCAGCAAGCTACTGTGGTGGGTTCTTCCCCCATAAAAAAATAAGATTAATATCGAGTGAGCCGATGGCTCACATATCAGATATTAAACTGATAAGAACAGATACTACACTTGATCTTCGCCAAAAGGCCGAGAAAGGTATGCTTAGTCCATTCACAGTCCTTACACAGCCATCTTAATGATTCTCATACTACACAAGTCCAGCAACAAAAATTCATTTCGGATCATATGCTGGATTTTGAGAGTTGTCTTCTACGGGTGCTAAACCTGAAGAGATTGACTTTGAGTTCTTAGGAAACTCGAAAGGAAAACCTTACACTGTGCACATAAAGATATTCATCCAAGGTGAAGGAAACCGAGAGCAACAGTTTCATTTATGGTTTGACCCAACTGCGGATTGTCATAAGTATAACTACACCATTCAATAGGATCCTAGTGAAGTTCAACAGTTGTTAATTATCTAATCATATGTATTGCAGATGGTATGTTGATAGTATTCTAATCCGAGTCTTTAGAAGCTATCAAAGTGAAGGGATATGATACGATACCCAAACCAACAAGGGATGCGAGTCTACTCTAGTTTATGGAATACCAATAACTAGGCTACAAGAGGTGTATCGACTGGACTGCTGCACCTTTTGTGACTTATTACTGTAGGTTCCGAGCTAGAGCTTTTAAGTGGAACGGCCATTCCATCTATATACAACAGTGTGCCATTCCATTAACTGAAGCTTTTTGTTGATAATGTTGGTTGATTTCATAAAAGAGCTACAATGATGCTCTAGAGTCCAGAAAATATTCCACTAGGTAGAGCTTCATATTTGGTCATAAAACGGGTCACCGCTATTTGATAATTTTACAATCCCGGCCAGTTTTGTAGATCGAGAAAACAATGTTGTCGCAGAAGTAGCATTTGGTAATGTAGTGTTGCTTCTATATTTGGTGATCTTATAAGAAGCATTGTAGATGGAATTATCTTATTAAGTTAATGGGTCAATTGGTTATTATGATATCGCATATGACTGGTTTGTAGAATTTGAAAACAACTCGGCTAAGCCAAAATTTTCCTTGAACAATATCTTCGAGGTGATGAATCTGGTTGTAGTGACTTATAAAGTTGTACTGTTAGTCATAACTCATACCTTCAAGTCACTTGAACCAGCTCTAAGTTTCTAACTAGTTCATTGACAACAAGCAACTAACATGGATTATATATTAGGTATGTAAATAGACGTATACATCAACAAACACAAGATCCGTTGTAGTCTAGTTGGTTAGGATACTCGGCTCTCACCCGAGAGACCCGGGTTCAAGTCCCGGCAACGGAATTTCTTTTTTACCTTTTCATCACAAATTCTGCCTCATAAACTCTGCAGATTCATGAGACCGAAAACACAAACTTGTAGAATACACAACCACTGAACCTTAATCCTAAAAATGCATCAATATCAAAAAGCCGGTTGAAGGGACTATCATTATTGTGTAAATGACCAATAGTATCGGAAACCTTGTTTTTTCGTAAATACAAAAATGTTTATCCTGTTATTATTAAAATGTTTATTTTTAGCTTCTACTTTCATTTCAAAACAATTAGATAGTCTGCAACTACCTTGAAATTCTCATTACAATTGGACGGACATACAAACACATGATTGATTACTTGGCTGGCTATTATAAAGTCAAAGTCTCCCACAATGGATCCAAATGGCAATTTAACTACAGATGGAAGTTTATATGCAATTACATTCAAAAATCTCAGTACAGTTGTGCAAACAAACTGTGAATTTTTACAAACCAAATGAGTTAACCAGATAATATACGTTTCAAGTGACTTATCTGACAGCCTCGGATATATCTATACCTGGTACGGATCCTTTTTCACTCCAAATGTCACGTGGTATAAAGACGATGTGGCAGACTTAATGCAATAATGTGAAGATGAAAGACGATGTGGCAGACTTAATGCAATAATGTGAAGATGAAGACTGTGATGCCGTTCAAACAAACATCAATAAACTGTTAAAGAAACAATTTCTCCTAACAATGCCTATACAACACAATCTGAACCATATTTTGTATAGTAACATCATGTAGATTGTCAAGTTGTGTAGCCAAAATTTTTTAAGATGATATCATTTAGAACATTAATCTGATTATATACCAAAAACAACATTTGAACTAAAGACTTGGCAGGGGCCGCGCGAACGCAGGCCCCCTCAGCAACAAATTACGATGTAGACTCGACCACTTGAGCCGATCTTAGGGTGGCACCCCTCCTAAAAGTGCAATGGAGGTCACCAACCTAGGCCATGGACCTTCTTGATCACCCATTGACCCCATCCAGGTAAGTGATTAATCCTGATGCTTCTTTCGCTTTTTATACAGTTTTCCATACCTTCAACTTCACTCTCTCAGCCGATGTGGGATGCTTGGATTTTTCAATATGTTCACTTTTTTTCTTCTTGATTGCCTAAATGTTCGTCACTGGATCGGATACAATAAAGTTGGATTGATGGTCTGTATTTAGAGATGAGTTTCATCAATGAAAAAAAAAGAAAGAATAATAAAGCTATGTAGTCAGCATATTAGATGGTTTTGGGTGTATGACGGAATTACATTGAAAACCATAATCCACACGCCACCAGTGGCGGATCTAGAAAATTGGAGAGTGGGGGGCAAAAAAATTTTTTTGACAATAATAAGGCAAAAAAAATAAAATCCGAATTAAAAACCGAATATTTTAACGGAAAAATGAAAATTTTCAAGTTTTAGAGTGTTAAAAGTTGGATTTTAATGTGTGAGTGGGGGGCAATTTGCGTTTTGAATGGCATTTAAAAAAAACTGTCAAAATCGAAGAAAAAATACACTATAATATCGTCTTTTTGGTCGAGCTATGGGGGGCGCCGCCACCCCGTAGCTTCTACATATGTCCGCCCCTGCACGCCACAACATCAAGATGTAAAACATTAGCGTAAGCAGTTATATCTTGATTACTGGTAGTATATGACAGAATTACATGGAAATTTTCTATGACAGGTAAACATAATGGATACTGTTGGATACGGAGACAGCTTTGTGGCTGCAATTGCGTATGGTTACATACACAATATGCCATTAGTTCATACATTAACCATAGCCAATGCAGTCGGTACAGCAACCGCTACAGGTGTTGGAGCCGGTAGGAACCTTGCAAACTTGCAAAAAGTCATGTCACTGATGAGGGAAGCAAACCTGAATGATGATGACGACTTCTGGAACAAATTACTTGATGAAAGTCCAAATTCAAAACAACATTATATGGATTCAAAAACGATTATTTGAACCATGTAAACTTCCAAAAGGTGCTGCATAAGCTTGAGGTTCCATTAACAAATGAGATATTGTCTTATTGAAATTTATTTTCCTCATGCTTCATCGTCATTCATGATTTGTGTATGTTCAACTGTTAGAGCAGCAGCAAATCGGGAATTTTACAAACTGAGATTACAAGTAGTTATCGTGTTTGGTTGATAAGTAGTCAAATTATTGCTTGCTGCTCTATGCCTCTATGCCTATCATATTGGTGTTGGCCGCTTATTGATTTAGTGTGAGCACGATGAATTTTGTTTTAGTTTGTGAGAGCACTTATTTTAGATGGTTATATTCTGATATATCTCTTCCCATTTATATTATTCGCCTGTTTGCCTATCCACCAAGATTTAGGATTGTCGATCAAAGATGTTGACGAATATGAGCTATTTTGTTTGATGGCTAACTCATCATGTACATAACCTGGACACATCTATATTATGGCTCTAACCCATCAATGTTATCGTTGAACTCTGGACTATTCCGTTGTATGAGCTAAAATGTTCCCTATGTTACAAACCGTGATCACTTAAGCGGTAGCATCGATAAAAGTTACTTTTGTTGTGAAACTAATGGTAAAGTTTGAGAAAGATGTTAAAATAGTTTTAGGTGCCACAAATCCGTTAGTAGTCTGTTCAATATAAATGAGTCGCACGTAAAGTAGGTCCCCTGAAGGCGATACCGCAAAATCAAAGTACTTCGATACAAAAAGGGTTCATGCGATGTTCACTGGTTCGGGTGAATGATAGAATTCCGGTGATCAAGAAACTGGTCGATAAAAAAATTTGGACCATTTCTCGATTTGTGCGTGTCATCCTTGCGCAGGGGCCATGCTAATCTTCTCTGTATCGTTCCAATTTTATTGGATGTCCCCAAAGAGACGATTGTTATGCAATTTTGAGGGGTATATAAATTATAAAGTATCTATATGTTCATATTGTCAATGTGGGATAAATTGACTACAGCATCTTGTTTCACTCTATAAATAAACTGCTTGAATGTATACAAATGTGTAACATATATGTTATTCTTAAAATAGATTCAGAGGCGTTCTTTAATTCCTTCCGTTTTTGATACCTTCTGTCACTGTCCATTAAATATGCAGTTGACGACCTCAGTTTTTACACATCATCAAAGTACTTCTCTTCGGCATCATCATTAGCTTCTCTCATCCAATGTCACATCTTCATCAATACTCGAGTAATTGAAATGTTCGTGATCTACACCTGCAAGAAACTTCCGTTGCATCACATTTGTAAACTGATCCATTCATCTCCTCAGCTGAAATATATTTACAATTAGTGGAACAAAAGAGAAAAAAAAATATGGTTAACCCTAATGAACCTGGGAAAACAAAGCACTTTAGTGCCCTTCTTGTTTTTAAGCCTAAGTGCGCACTCTAGTAGTAAAAAGGTGAGCGTCGGGACAGTTAGTGGGTGGCCGAAATTTGGAGCCAATATAAGCTGTTTAGACAATGACTAGTGCTAAACCATCAGTATCATCATGGTCGTAGGCACGGCTCAGAACCGCCTTAATTGCTGCCACCCTTGCTGCATTAGCCGACCTGTTAGCTGAAGCCACCGCCCTGTTTTCCTTCTCGTCAACCTTAGCCGCACCCGTTGCTTTTGCAGCCATACGCCTATTTTCCTCAACAGCTTTAAGTACTTTGGCATGCGATGTAGACATTGGTCAGTATCATCATGGTTGTAGGCACGGCTCTGAACCGCCTTAATTGCTGCCACCCTTGCTGCATTAGCCGACCTGTTAGCTGAAGCCACCGCCCTGTTTACCTTCTCGTCAACCTTAGCCGCACCCGTTGCTTTTGCAGCCATACGCCTAGCTTCCTCAACAGCTTTAAGTACTTTGGCATGTGATATACACATTGGTGACTGCGAAGGGACTGTCTTTTGAGATGTTGAGATGCTGAGAAGGCCGTCATCCCAGTGACCTGATTGAGTGTCGCCGTTTCTGAATGTATACATACCGAACCCTTGTCTTCGTCCTTCATGCCAAGCGCCTTCGTATTTATGTCCATTTGCAAAATTGTAGACACCAAAACCGTGCATTTTGTCTGCAAAATACTCGCCAGCATACATGTCCCCATTTCTGCAAAATGCCAAGTAATCACATTAGCTCACCCGCACAATATTTTCATTCTATAAAAGAGAATGTTGAATTAAAAGAGCTTGCAAACTAGTCTAATTACTATTAAGAGAGCATCGCATTTGACTAATTCGACCAAATGACTAGTATGTTTTCAAGTGAGATTAAGAATCAGAATCAATAAATGACTAGTAAAAATGCATAAAAACGGAAGTAAATTCTACTGATGTTGGTAAATACAATCTGAGTTTCAACACATTCTAAAACATAAATGCAAAAACACAGACCCACTATACTTCTGACACTTCGTTGAAAATTTTGCTCATTTATTACCAGTTTAAGCGTCTTTGAAGGATTTTAGCAAGAACCAAGATTTGCTTTTAACAGCAAATTACCAATAAGTAATTACAGACTGTAAAAATCTGATCTAGACAGAAACTAAGAATCAAAATCAAAGCATCTAACAAACATTCAAACAAGGGTAAGTAGGTTTTCGGGACTGTTTGGTAAACTGTTTCTGTTTTTCGAAAAAAAATTAGATAACAGTTGTACTAATTTCACCAAACACCTTCAAAGCACCTACTCTACCAAAATCACATATGCAAAACACAATAAGCCTCATATAAGCAATTTGGTCAAAAGTACTTATAATCTACTGCAAAAGACACAATAAGCAGATAACCAAACATACCTGAAGTGATAATACCCAATCCCATGCTTGATGCCACTTTTAAACTCGCCAAAATACTTACTCCCATCTACACAAGTATGCACCCCAACACCATGACATTGCCCCTTAAACCATTCACCAGCAAACATATCCCCAGCATAAAACCTATAAACACCAAAACCATGCCTTAGCCCTTGCCTGTACATCCCTCGATACCTACTCCCTTTCGCCCATGTTTCGACACCGTAGCCATCATACTTTTGATCAACCCAATCACCTTCATATCTACCATTCAAATTATAATAATAAACACCACTCCCTGAACACTTTCCTTTATAAAACTCACCTTCATACACATCACCATTACTATAAACCTTAACTAGCAACCCATTCACAGTACTACTCTGATCGCCTTTTCGACCCAATTGACCACACCACTGGTTCACTTTTTTTTGGCCCAAATAAAAGCTTAGCTAAATTAACTAAACCCAAACATATCAAAAATAAAAAAAGAGTAATTAAAAAAACTACATAAAAAGAGAAAAAATAAACAGATGGTAAAAAAAACAACAAGATTAAAAATATTGAAGGTGATTTAAAAAAAAGGGCTTTTGCAGCAAGTAAAGCTTGTGAAGAAGAGCAACAAGCTAAGGGCTTATGATGAGCTTTTGGGTAGCTGTTACAGCTATGGTTATTCATAACTGAGGGGATTTTTAACGCATCAAAAGGAGATAAGAAAAGAAATCGTTGATGGCTTATGTTGGTATTGATGCGATGAAGAAACCCTTTTGAAATCTTGGTTTGGTTTTGTGGTTTTGTGTGTGTTTGAAAGAGGGAAAACGAAGGCGTGTGTAACAATGGGAGGTGGTATATATATAAGGAAGGAGGGTAAAAGGGTCAAATAAAGATGGTAAGGGCGGTTAATGTAAGTAAGCTTTTTGCTTAGGGAAGTGAGCTACTGATTTTTATGGTAATCACTAAATTAAACTTGTCAGTAATAAAATATCTAGTTTTTAAGATTTTTTTTATAAGATAGTTGTAAAAAACTTGACCTGACTCGAACTTGACTTAAATTCGAACTCAGATAAGTTTATTCGAGTTGGGTCATTCAAGTTAAAAAAACGTTATTTAGGTCAATTCGACTAATACAAATTTTAAATAGAATCGGAATATGGTATGAATATTTTAACCTTGGCTCAAATTGGTCTGATCTAACTTTACATAAACCTGACCAAACAACCGAATAACACTTGTACATTATAAATATAGTGAAATAACTGTTTTTTAAAGCATTTTACTTATAATCTACTCAAACAAACCAACCGAATAACACTTATACATTGTAAATATAGTGAAGTAACTATTATTTTAGGTCATCTTACTTATAATCAGAATGATTTAAATTTGATTTGATCCAATTTGATTTGATCCGACATAAATTGATCTGAACTCAAGTAACTTGAGTTCTATCGACTTGATTTAAACTGGCTCGACTTGAATTAATCAGACCTAAATTAACTCGAATTTTATCAAGTTGGTCCGAATAACACCTTTAGTTATATATATTTTCTAGGATTAAGTTTTTTTTTAACCCTTATATGCACATAATAAATCAACTAGTTGATAATCCAAGTTAAAAAGTTTTTACAAGATGTTTATTATATTAAGTAATTTTACATATTATAGTAAAATTTTGAACTTACTTTTTTTTCTCATAAAGAGAAAAAAGAAACACGTTTTAACCACTTTGCCTAAAAATTAGAGGTGGCAAATCTTGCCCGTTTTGATACATATGGGCACTTTTTGCCTATTTTCAAAAAAGGATGGGGCACTTTTTGCCCACTCTTTATAATGAATGGGCTAAACGGGCGCATATGTAAGAACTAAATGGGCTTAACGGGCGCACTTGTAAAATACAAACTAGTATACTCGACGAATATTTTTTATTAAATTTTTTATCCCGGCTTTCAAACAAGTATTTTTATTTTTTATTTGTATGTTTTTATATGTTTTTTTTTACTTTTTTAGCTTGCGCCCGTTTAGCCCGCCCATTTTGCCCGCCCGTTTTGCCCGTGCCCGTTTAGCCCGCGCCCGTTTAACCTGCCGCCCGTTTAACCCGCCGCCCGTGCCCGCCCGCCCGCCCATTTTGCCACCTCTACTAAAAATATTCCCTTTTCTTATTGCATGATGTTTATCACATAAATTTATACTTTACATATTTGCGATCGTATCTTTGATAAAGTATCATATATAATCCTAAGTTTGCTTACTTTTAACTTTGACTTTTTTTAGAAATATCTCAAAAAAGAGTTATTTTGAATAATATTTTATTTTGGATTTCAAAAGATTTATTCCCCTTATTTATTTCTATCCCACTGGATAAAATTAAAAGTATTTAATTAATTTATATATTTTTATAATTTAAATATTTTTAAACCGTTAAATGTTAAATATAAAATATAAAATCGCGACGAGCATTTAATTATAATTCTACCTATATGCATTATGATATACTTTTAAAGAAAATTTTTGTTTTGTTTTTTTGCTTGTTAAAATTTACGTAAAATATCGTATATGGTAATAGTGTTTCATCATATGTGATAACAGTGTTAAATCATAAATTATTATTAAATCATATATGATATTGGTTTATATCATATATGATAAGTTATATTATATATGATAAGTTATATCATATATGATAATAGTCTTTCATCATATATGATATCAGTGTTAAATTATAAATTATTATTAAATCATTTATGATATTGATTTATATAAGATATAATAAGTTATATCATATATGATACTGGTGTTATATCATATATAATAATTTTCGATAATAAAAAAAACGTGAAAAAAAATAACTTTTGTTTGTCGGAAGTGTATCATATAGCATATTTATAGTAAGATAATTAAATGCTCTTCGTAACGGTATATTTTTTCGTATTTGCGGTTTAAGAGATATTAATGTTTGGAAAAAAAGGATGAAAATAGATTTTGTGTTTAATCTCATATATTGGATTAATTTGGATATGAAAAGTGAGGATTTGTCAATTGGTATCCAAATAAAGTTTGGTATCCAAATAAAGTTTGGTATCCAAATAAACTTAAATCGTATCTTAAAGGGCAAATGGCACAAAAAGGTACTAAACTTGAGGGTGATTTCCATTCAAGGTATCGTATTTTTTTTCTTGCATAAAAAGGCACCCAACATATTTTCTTGATCAATTTAGGCATTTTCGTTAAATATGTAACAATAAATCCTTTAAGTTTTACGTTTCAAGTCCACCGCTACTGCTACACCCGCAATAATCATCACCACTACTAACCCTCTCCGCCACTATCAATATCAAGCACCACCTCTACCATCAGCCCTACCCATCACTGCCGCAAACCACTAACCACTGGCGGCACCCACCACCACTGTCACAGTTCAATTCTTTATCCAAAGTTGAAGATGGTCAGCGAATTGACGATATTTGATCAAAATATAACAATGATCTTAATTAAGGTACCTCACTCCAAGTACATGACTGATGTCTACTTTTATACCCTCATCTGCCAATGTGTATGATATTTGCAAAAACCAAAAACACGCCAAAAAGAACTAGTCATCCTAAAAGAGTAAAAGCTATGCGTTATGTGCATCCCATAAATAACGAAAGTAACCAATTATTTTTTACTTTCTTCATCACAAATTCTGCATCATCGAGATCACACAGTTATATAAGTGCAAACTCTGCATATTCATGAGACCGAAAACACAAACTTGTAGAATACACAACCACTGAACCTTAATCCTAAAAATGCATCAATATAAAAAAAGCCGGTTGAAGAGACTATCATTATTGTGTAAATGACTAATAGTTTTCGCCAACAGTCAACTGTGCATCTTGAAAGTCTTGGGAATTCCATATATTGACTTAAGTGTAAATGGAATAGTAGTATCGGAAACCTTGTTTTTTCGTTAATACAAAAATGTTTATCCTGTTATTATTAAAATGTTTGGTTTTAGCTTCTACTTTCATTTCAAACAATTAGATAGTCTGCAACTAGCTTGAAATTCTTGTTACAATTGGACGAACATACAAACAGATAACTGTTATAGATTACTGAATACTGATTACTTGGCTGGTTATTATTAAGTCAAAGTCTCCCACCATGGATCCAATTAGTCCATGGCAATTTAACTATAGAGGGAAGTTTATATGCAATTACATTGAAAAATCTCAGTACGGTTGTGTAAACAAACTGTGAATTTTTACAAACCAAATGAGTTCACCAGATAAAATACGTTTCAAGTGACTTATCTGACAGCCTCAGATATATCTATACCTGGTACGGATCCTTTTTCACTCCAAATGTCACGCGGTATAAAGACGATGTGGCAAACTTAATGCAATAATGTGAAGATGAAGATTGTGATGCCTCAAACAAACATCAACAAACTGTTGAAACAATTTCTCCTAACAATGCCTATACAACAAAATCTGAACCATATTTTGTATAGTAACATCAGGTAGATTGTCAAGTTGTGTAGCCAAAAATTTTTAAAGATGATATCGTTTAGAACATTAATATGATCATGTATATACCAAAATGAATATTTGAACTAAAGACTTGGCAGGGTTCGCACGAACGCAGGCCCTTCAGCAACAAATTACGATGTCGACTTGACCACTTGGGCCGATCTTAGGGTGTCACCCTCCTAAAGTGCAATGGAGGTCACCAACCTAGGCCATGGGCCTTCTTGATCCCCCATTAACCCCATCCAGGTAAGTGATTAATGCTGATGCTTCTTTCGCTTTTTATACAGTTTTTCATACCTTCAACTTCACTTTCTCAACCGATGTGGGATGCTTGGATTTTTCAATATATTCATTTTTTTTCTTGATCAAAACTAAGAAAATTACCAAAGGGAAAGAAAGCGATCGACTCAAAATGGTATACAAGAATAAGTTCAAACCAAATTGTGAGGTGGAAAGGTATAAAGCAAGATTCGTTGTAAAAGGAAATACAAAAATGGAGGGAGTGGACTACCATGATACGTTTGCACCCGTTGCAAAGTTGTTGACCTTGAGAACACTACTATCTATTGCCGAGAAACGAAGTTGGGAGATTCAACAATTGGATGTTAACAACGCTTTCTTATATGGAGACCTAAAGGAGGAGGTTTATATGAAGATTGTTAATGCAACCAATGCCTAAAAACATTATTTGTAATAACTAATCTTTCTTAGTTTCGATCACATCGTCAAAGATAACCGAAAGACGAAATATTTAACAAACACTATCATCAAGGTAATAATCATTTAAGTCTTACATAAACATATCTTATACATGTTTAGTGATCATAGAAAGTGATTAACCTCAAAATTCACATTTATACAAATGTGACAAAATATTTTAAGAACTCTTTATTTATAAGAAAATGTTTTATTAAAATAGAAAATGAAAATTTAAATTTGCCATATTTCAAATGGCCTAGGAATATACCCTTGAGGTATAAACTACCCGAGATGGAATTTCCCACGACATGACAAAAAGGAGCGGACTCTAGTGTCGTGGTTTGAAATAGGTAGGTGTGGTTCCTTAATGATATGGAACCGCGGGCCTATTTATTGAACCGCGCCCAGAGAGCTGTTATTCCTTGTCCCCTATAAATAGTGGATCATATTTTCATTTTCTAATGAACCTTTTTGGACAGTTTTCTTAGTTTCTTATCTTCTTTCTATGTTTCCAATCATTAGTAAATGATCACTTAATTTGTTAAGTATGTTTACTTATGATTATCCTCTTGATCCTCTTCTTTACTTGTCTAAAGAGAAGATCTGATAGGTGTGTAAACACCCATCCTTTTACCACTTAATTCGGGCTAAAACAAGACCAAAACACGTATTTAATATCATTTGTTTGGAATTATGCGTGGTTTTTGTGTTTATTGTGTTTTCAGAGCCAACCGGATGAATATTGAAGAAAACATGGGATTGCACGGGTTTTACTGAAGAAAAAGACTCAAGATAAAGTCTATTGTCCAAGAGATGCAAAAGATTTGAAGTCACTGGGCCTATTCGAAGATTTATCGAAGAAAAGGACCAAAGATGGAAGATTTATATAAGTCGAAGAAACTCAAGTCTATTAAATGAAGAAATTAAAAGACGAGTTGAATTTAATCGACGACAAATCCCGAATCAGAATCGAAAACGGAAACTTTTCTGAAAAGACGAAAAGACACGAAGAACGGGAGAAAGCCCACTCACCAACCAAAGGAAACACCTATAAATAGGCCATCCCACACACATTTAGAAGAGTAGTCTGGAGTTTTTCTCCTCCCCTTTTTTCTCTTTTCTTGTTCGTTCCATCACAATCACCACTAGGGTGATTGTTGATTTTAATCTTTGTTATTCCAATCTTATTGTTTTAATCCTTGATTAATCTTGTCAAAACATTAATCATTCAATTCAAAGTTTTGTTTAATCTTTCCATTTAATCTTGTTTATCTTCATCTTTATCTTCAAGTTCTTAAGTTTTATTTTTCTTGATTTGATCTTCAAAAGTTGTTAGAATTTGTGTTTTTATTAGTGGGATTTGTTACTTATATTGTCTAAATGATTTGTGTTTAATTTGGTAAATCCTTTTTAAGTATTTGGTTCGATTTTGATCAAAATCCTTGTCCCGTGTTCTTCGCTAAGCTGCTACTGTATCTGGGTTCCAAATCTTCGGAACCAGCTAAAAAGTTCCGAATGAAGTAGTCATTCGGAAGGTTCCGAATCAGTCCTTAAGTTCCGCATCAAGTCACCTTCATTCGGAAGTTTCAAACTTCCGAATCAAGAAGAAGTTCCGGATCAGTTACTTCCGCATCATTGAGTTCCGAATCAAGCTGAAAGTTCCGCATCAGTTATTTCCGAATCAGAAGTTCCGAATCAACCTATTCATCCGGAAAATTCCGGATCAGTCATAAAGTTCCGAACCAGTCCTTCATTCGGAAGTTTCAAAAACTTCCGAATCAGCAACCTTCATTCGGAAGGTTCCGAATGAGCAAGTTCCGGATGAGGGAATAGTACCTTCCGAATCAGATAGTTCCGAATCAAGGTTTAAAGTTCTGAATCAGTTATTTTTGGGTATTTTAAAGTTACTGTTTTACTGTTGTTGTTTTACTATTTCTCTACTCATATTTCACAATTTACATTTTAACTTTAATTTTAATTTGAACTTTAAATTTTAAACCAAGTTTTTGTTAATCATAATTAAAGTAATTGCCTTTGATTTAAACTTTCATTTCCACTTTTTATTAGACTAGAAAACCCAACCCCTTTATTTAGTAACCAAGAACAATCATTCCACTTAAGACCTAGATCAATTCGAGAGGATATCGAGAGAACTTAATTCAGAACCCATACAAAAGTCGTGTATCAAATGGCGCCGCTGCCGGCTCCTCTCGTTAAGATCAAAAGTTTTTTGTGAGAACTTGGATTTTGGGATCCGTTCCCCGTGAACGTTCTTTTTCATCAAAAAATTTCAAAAACAACTAAAAAATATAAAATTTTCAAAAATCCTAAAAATTAAAAAACAATTAAAACCAAAAAAAATTTTGCTTTGTTTTTCTTTGTTCGTTCTTTTGCAGGTGTATGCGCACTCGATCCACGTCTTATCAAGAGCCCGAGCCTCTCGATAACTTAGACATGGCTGGTGTACAAAACAACAATAACATACCACCTCCGAACAACAATAATAACAACAACCCGCCTTTCAACAACATGAATAACAACAACAATGAGCACCTTCCGGATAATAGACCAATGATTGAATTGCTGCAAGCTCATGTCGATGGCAACACGGATCCAATTGTTATACCACCAATTGCCGCCAACAATTTCGAGCTAAAGTCAGGTTTTATCCAGATGGTATCCGCTCAACCGTTCTTGGGACGCCACATTGATGACCCACACGACCATATCAAGAGATTTCTACAACTCACCAACACGGTCAAGTTCAATGGTGTTCCACAAGAAGTGATAAGGTTACAACTTTTTCCCTTTTCTTTAGAGGGACAAGCCCGGCATTGGCTTGCTAAAGAACCGCCACAGAGTATTCTCTCGTGGACGGATTTGGAAACAAAGTTTATCAACTACTTTTTTCCACCCTCTCGTACTACCGCTTTGCGGAATGAAATCATAAATTTCGAACAAAAGTACGATGAGTCATTCAGTGAATCTTGGGATCGTTTTAAAGATCTTTTAAGAAAATGCCCACAACATGGTTTTACCAAAGTACATCAAATCAATACTTTTTACAATGGTTTAAGCATGAGTGACCAAGATTCACTGAATAGTGCCTCGGGGGGTAATTTATTGGCTAAGACTTCCAATGCTTCTTGGGATATCATTGAGAACAAGTCTCGTGTGCAAACCAAGAGCGTTAGGACCAATGTTGCTAGTGCTAGCACTAATGACAGCGACAAGCGATTAGACAAAATCACTACGCTTCTTGAATCGCTTGTCACCCACACCGTCAGCAACAACAACAGCAACAACGCCAAAAATGCACAAGTGAACGCTGTCAGCCAACCTTGTGAGATATGCGGTGGTCCCCACTCCTACACAACTTGTACCGCCACCCAAGATTACCCTGCTGAGAATGTGAATGCGGCATATGGCACCTACCAACAACCTGCTTATCAAGCTAAACCTCAAGGTGACCGTAACTTGCTTAGCTACCGCAGCAACAACTATCTTTCACCACCTGGCTTTCCTCCTACCAACCCAAACCAACAACAAAACCTTAACCGCCCTACTCAACAACAACAACAACCTCGACAAACATACATCCCACCTCACAAGCAGCAACAACCGCCTCAACGTAACAATCAAATCTACCAACAACCTGCTTACCAACCACCTGCATACAATGCTCCTCCCAACCAAGCCACCACTGCATTACACCAAGAGGTCGCCACCTATATGAGGACCAACGATGTGATAGTGGGAAATCTCCAAGAGGAAGTGCGCAATTTGAAGGCAGACTTGGTCAAGCAAGGAAATGATTTGAGAGCTGACATGAGAAACACGTTGGATAGCCAGACTAATGATCTGAGGAACATGATGGCTAGTTTTTTCCAAAGTAGTCAACCCTCTTCTTCGGGTACTCTTCCGAGTAACACCGTTGCGAACCCAAGAGGGGAGATGAAAGCAATCACCACTCGAAGTGGTAAAGGTACCAAGGAACCCGAGCTTCCTATACCTCCACCGGTGGTTGTGACTAAGGAGAACGAGTCGCCTGCTTCCATTCCTCCTCCTTCTCCTTCCCCAATTTCTCCACCTCTTCTTTCTACCCCTCCTCCACCCGTGGTCGTGAGTGATCCTATACTCCCAAAGCCTTCCTCTTCTTCCAATATACCTTATCCTTCTAGGTTGAGGAAAGAGAAGCAAAAGAGCAAGGATGATATTCAGGTTTCTAACTTTCTTAAAATGTTTAAACAACTGAATTTCAATATCTCCTTCGCTGAGGCTCTCGCTCACATGCCCAAATACGCCAAAACCTTTAAAGACCTTCTGAGCGACAAGGAAAAGCTCCTCGATATTGCCAACACCCAACTTAATGAGAACTGCTCTGCAGTGCTCTTAAGGAAATTGCCAATCAAGCTTGGTGATCCGGGTCGTTTTCTTATCCCTTGCAATTTCCCGGGAGTAGAGAATTGCATGGCCCTAGCCGATCTAGGTGCCAGTATTAATCTCATGCCTCTAAGTGTTTGGAAGCAATTATCTCTCCCAGAGCTAGTCCCCACTAAAATGACTTTGGAATTGGCCAACCGTACGGTTGCTTATCCAGTGGGGATAGCCGAAGACGTCATTGTAGGAGTCGACAAATTCACCTTCCCTGCTGATTTTGTTGTCGTCGACTACGAGATGGACCCCCGTGTGCCACTTATTGTTGGTCGTCCATTCTTGAGGACCGGTCGCACTCTCATTGATGTTGAAGCCGGAGAGCTTATCATGAGAGTGGGTGACGACAAAGTAGTCTTCAACATGGGAAAGTTGTCTAAACAGCCGTATTCATATGAGAGCGTTAATTGTATTGACGTGCTTGATGAGGCTTGTGAAGAACACTTTAATGATGCTTGCAAAAGTATTCCTACCTCTCTTCCCACTGTTGAGACCGTGTCCTCCATTGATTCATCATTGTCTCTATTTGGAGATAGTGATTTATTCTGGAACAATCTTGAAGATACCATGGAAGATGCGAATTTAGCTACTAATGATTCTCCCACCGAGGGGGATGAAGACATGAGTTTCTTTGACAATCTTCTCACCGAAGACAATCCTTCGCCTCCATCTCCCACGGTCATTGCTACCGATGCCACGACTTTGAAATCGCCTCCCGTCGAAAATCCTCCGGATTTGGAACTAAAGGAGTTGCCGCCACATCTCGAGTACGTGTTCATTGACGACAACAAGAAGTCACCTGTCATTATTGCAACGGATTTGAAAGATGAAGAGAAGACTCGCCTCGTTGCTGTGTTGAAAGCTCACAAGAAGGCTATTGCGTGGAAAATCTCGGATATTCGTGGAATTGATCCTCACTTCTGCACACACAAAATTCTCATGGAGGACGACTTCAAGCCCACTATTCAAAGCCAACGAAGGGTGAATCCAAAAATACATGAAGTCATCAAAACGGAGGTTATCAAACTTCTTGATGCGGGTATGATTTACCCTATTTCGGATTCACCATGGGTCAGTCCAATCCATTGTGTGCCCAAGAAGGGCGGAATAACCGTTGTTCCCAATGAACACAACGAGTTGATTCCCACTCGTCTCGTTACTGGGTGGAGAGTTTGTATAGACTACCGCAAACTCAATGATGCCACGAGAAAGGATCATTTCCCTCTACCTTTTATGGACCAAATGCTTGAACGATTAGCCGGTAATGAATATTACTGCTTTCTTGATGGTTTCTCGGGTTATTTCCAAATACCCATCGATCCCCAAGATCAAGAGAAGACTACATTCACTTGTCCCTATGGCACTTTCGCTTACAAAAGAATGCCTTTTGGCTTATGTAATGCGCCCGGGACTTTCCAAAGGTGCATGTTAGCTATCTTCCATGACATGGTTGAACAAACCATGGAAGTCTTCATGGATGATTTCTCGGTCTTCGGGGATTCCTTCTCTGCTTGCCTTGCCAATTTAGAACGTATGCTAAAGCGGTGCGAAGACACTCGCCTTGTTCTAAATTGGGAAAAATGCCATTTTATGGTAAAAGAAGGCGTCGTGCTTGGACATAAAATTTCGAAAGCCGGTCTTGAAGTAGACCGTGCTAAAGTTGATGTTATAGCAAAGTTGCCTCCACCTTCCACTGTGAAGGGTGTGAGAAGTTTCTTGGGTCATGCGGGCTTCTACCGACGATTTATCAAAGACTTTTCTCAAATCGCTCGCCCGATGACCCACCTCTTGGAAAAAGATACTCCTTTTATCTTCTCCAAAGAGTGCCTTGAAGCCTTCAACTCGCTTAAGGATAAGCTAACTAAGGCACCCGTCTTGGTTACCCCTAATTGGGAGCTTCCTTTTGAGTTGATGTGCGATGCTAGTGATTTTGTTATTGGAGCGGTTCTTGGACAAAGAGTGAACAAACACTTCCAACCGATCCATTATGCTAGCAAGACAATGACAGGGGCACAATTGCATTATACGACAACTGAAAAAGAGCTTTTAGCTGTTGTCTATGCTTTTGAGAAATTCCGCCCCTATCTTGTCCTTTCCACCACCATTGTGTATACCGATCATTCCGCGTTGAAGTACTTGTTGACAAAGCAAGATTCCAAACCAAGACTTCTTCGCTGGGTTTTGCTGCTCCAGGAATTTAAAATCGACATCCGCGATAAAAAAGGAGCAGAAAACCTAGCCGCGGACCATCTTAGCAGACTTGAGGATCCATACCAAGGGGATCATCCGACCAAAGAAATCAATGATTCTTTTCCCTTGGAGACCTTAATGTCTATAAACTCGAAGCCGAATGAAACCCCGTGGTTTGCGGACTTTGCAAACTACTTGGCGGGTGGAATTCTCAAGGAAGGGTTGACGTCCCAGCAAAAGAAGAAGTTATTTACCGACATCAAGACTTACTTTTGGGACGACCCTTACCTATTCAAACAATGTGCTGATCTGATAATTCGCCGATGTGTTGATGGACCGGCAGCGTCGGACATCCTTGATGCTTGCCACAAAGGACCCACCGGTGGTCACTTTGGTCCTAACTACACCGCAAAGAAAGTGTTTGATTCGGGATTTTATTGGCCCTCCATATACCGTGATGCTCACGATATGGTCAAACGATGTGATGTTTGCCAAAAGCAAGGCAAAATCACACATAAAGACGAGATGCCTCAGAATTTTATTCAAGAGTGTGAAATTTTTGATGTTTGGGGTATCGACTTTATGGGGCCATTCTCTTCGTCTAAAGGAAACAAATACATCCTTGTAGCCGTTGACTACGTTTCAAAGTGGGTTGAAGCCAAAGCTTTGCCTACTAATGACGCAAGGGTGGTTTGTAACTTTTTGAAGGCTCTATTCGCTAGATTCGGTGTGCCTCGCGCCATTATTAGTGATCATGGGACTCATTTCTGCAATGACCAATTTGCTCGAGTCATGGCTAAGTACAGTGTAAATCATCGTCTTTCCAGAGCCTACCACCCACAAACTAATGGCCAGGCTGAAATATCCAACCGAGGGCTGAAGCGAATTCTTGAAAGGACTGTGGGAGAGCATCGTGCCTCATGGGCTGATAAACTTGATGATGCTTTGTGGGCTTTCCGTACTGCTTACAAGACCCCAATCGGCTGTACGCCTTATCGTCTTGTGTACGGGAAAGCGTGCCACCTCCCCATTGAGTTGGAGCACAAGGCTTATTGGGCCTTGAAGTGGGCTAATTTTGATATAAACAAAGCCGGTGACCTACGCAAGATCCAACTCAATGAGCTAAATGAACTTCGGAATGAGGCTTATGAAAATTCTTTGATCTATAAGGAAAGAACTAAGCTCATTCACGACTCCAAGATCAAAAACCGAGAGTTCCATGTTGGAGACAAAGTCTTACTTTTTAACTCTCGGTTGAAAATCTTTTCGGGCAAGCTCAAATCTCGTTGGTCCGGCCCATTCACCATTGCCCAAATTTTTCCATATGGTACTCTCGAGCTCGCTCAACCTGATGGACCAAATTTTAAGGTGAATGGCCAACGAGTGAAGTTGTACTTTGGTGAGGACACCTCTAAGGAGGTGATTCCATCCCTCACCACGTTCCCCATGAACTAATTTTGGGTCGAGTCAGGCTCGTGACTCGGTTATCAAAAACAAGCGCTCCTCGGGAGGTAGCCCGAGTATCTATCCTTGTATGTTTAATCCCCTAAGTGTAGGGGGGACTTCTATATGTGTTTGCCTTTGTGTGGTGATGTGATTACAGGGATAAGTGCACTCTTGGAATCTTTGAAGAACCGTGCTCCCGTGTTTATCCGAAATCCGGTTCTATCTCTCAACTATCGTGATTCAATTTTCTTCATACTCACATTTGAAATTGATCACGTTAGTCGTCTCTTCCTTAACTTGAGTTAACCAACGTGCACAATGTCATAAGTGTAGGGGAACCTTTTCCCACATGCTTAAACATTGAGGACAATGTTTATCTTAAGTGTAGGGGGGACTTCTATCGAAGTTTTAAGTGGACTTTTCCATGAAAATGCCTTCAATTAACCGGAAAATCCTATTTTTCAACATTTTTCAAATTTTTTATTAACTTTGGCCATTTAGTCGTAATTTTCAAATTTTTATCGTTGCTTTCATATGTATATATTCCGCAATAAAGTCAAAAATATTAATAAAGTGGTGTAGCTAGTTAGAAGTCTTTGACATATTAGGCCCGTTGCGTTTATTTTGACTCAACCCGAATAGACTTATCCAAGTTTATTCTAGCTAGTATCCTTAACCATATAGACCCTAATTGGTCTATTAGGCTAAGTGTCCACGAGTCTCATTACTTGAGATTTTAAATTGTGGAGGACGAGAAATGATAGAGTCAATTATAAGTCGGTATTCTTGCGCAAGCCCACTTGGTGTAATTATTTGCCTATTCTCCCATCACTTGCTAATAATTTATCTGCAATAAGTAAGGTCGTACGATTTGAAAAGTTACTTAGCTTCTAGCCCAAGATCGTTTAAAAGTTGCTCGGTAATGATAAGAGTTCATAGCCAAGGCATAACTTATGAAGCGGGGCGCGAAGATTGGCGAGTCCGAAAAGGCCCTAACAAGGCATGAGGATTCAATTTTATTGCTGAAGATCCAAAGTGATGTGAAAAGCATTATTCCTAAAGTCAATATGAAGGATCAAGACTCACGACGAAAAGCAATCAACTCCCATAAAGATCATGGAGAAGTCTATCCGAAAAGACCCTAACAAGGTATGAGGATAAATAGATCCAAGTCCGAAAAGGAGGCGGATCGTTGTATCTCAAAATCCCAATTAGAGATTGAAGAAATAATCATGAAGTCGTGGTCAACAAAGTTGGAGTACCCCTTAAAAAGTCTCCAAGTGAAGAAACTCTATTATGATGAGAAGACCATTATCTCAAGAACGTCTCTCGAAGATATGAAGTATGAAGTACATGCCAAATATCGGCCCGAGAAAGGTCTCAAATCGTGAACCAAGTTATGCTAAGATATGAACTTTTTGATATCCCGAGAAGCAGTTTTAAGAGATTTTGTCCTTTAGCTAACTATTGATCAAATCGTCCTACTTTGCTTTCAGCCTTAATAAACTATCAAAATAAGTCCAAAAATGCATCTTTATGATCATTCTAAGACAAAAATAAAATATAAGAGATACACCTAGGAATAAGGGAGTTTAAGCATTTAATTAAGCCATGTGTGTAAGTGTTTGAATTGGTAACTTATAATAACAATGATCTCGTTTTTAAGCTTAGTTTGGGGAACGTGAAACTTGAGGGTGATAAATCTTCGCAGCACCAAAGCCCTAATGTAAGTCATCGATTTCTTTACAAGTTATTTCCATATAGCTATTTTCAAGTGAAAATGGTTTTCTATCCTTTTGTTTCCTTCAAAGTCTTAATTCCCTTTAGTACTTTAATTTTTGTTTAGTAGTATTTTAAATAAGGCCAAGGTTGATTAATTATGAGAAAAGTGTAAGCTTGCTTTATCACTAAGCATTGCATGAGGGCATGGCAATGGTTAAGTATAGGGGATTTGATAGGTGTGTAAACACCCATCCTTTTACCACTTAATTCGGGCTAAAACAAGACCAAAACACGTATTTAATATCATTTGTTTGGAATTATGCGTGGTTTTTGTGTTTATTGTGTTTTCAGAGCCAACCGGATGAATATTGAAGAAAACATGGGATTGCACGGGTTTTACTGAAGAAAAAGACTCAAGATAAAGTCTATTGTCCAAGAGATGCAAAAGATTTGAAGTCACTGGGCCTATTCGAAGATTTATCGAAGAAAAGGACCAAAGATGGAAGATTTATATAAGTCGAAGAAACTCAAGTCTATTAAATGAAGAAATTAAAAGACGAGTTGAATTTAATCGACGACAAATCCCGAATCAGAATCGAAAACGGAAACTTTTCTGAAAAGACGAAAAGACACGAAGAACGGGAGAAAGCCCACTCACCAACCAAAGGAAACACCTATAAATAGGCCATCCCACACACATTTAGAAGAGTAGTCTGGAGTTTTTCTCCTCCCCTTTTTTCTCTTTTCTTGTTCGTTCCATCACAATCACCACTAGGGTGATTGTTGATTTTAATCTTTGTTATTCCAATCTTATTGTTTTAATCCTTGTTTAATCTTGTCAAAACATTAATCATTCAATTCAAAGTTTTGTTTAATCTTTCCATTTAATCTTGTTTATCTTCATCTTTATCTTCAAGTTCTTAAGTTTTATTTTTCTTGATTTGATCTTCAAAAGTTGTTAGAATTTGTGTTTTTATTAGTGGGATTTGTTACTTATATTGTCTAAATGATTTGTGTTTAATTTGGTAAATCCTTTTTAAGTATTTGGTTCGATTTTGATCAAAATCCTTGTCCCGTGTTCTTCGCTAAGCTGCTACTGTATCTGGGTTCCAAATCTTCGGAACCAGCTAAAAAGTTCCGAATGAAGTAGTCATTCGGAAGGTTCCGAATCAGTCCTTAAGTTCCGCATCAAGTCACCTTCATTCGGAAGTTTCAAACTTCCGAATCAAGAAGAAGTTCCGGATCAGTTACTTCCGCATCATTGAGTTCCGAATCAAGCTGAAAGTTCCGCATCAGTTATTTCCGAATCAGAAGTTCCGAATCAACCTATTCATCCGGAAAATTCCGGATCAGTCATAAAGTTCCGAACCAGTCCTTCATTCGGAAGTTTCAAAAACTTCCGAATCAGCAACCTTCATTCGGAAGGTTCCGAATGAGCAAGTTCCGGATGAGGGAATAGTACCTTCCGAATCAGATAGTTCCGAATCAAGGTTTAAAGTTCTGAATCAGTTATTTTTGGGTATTTTAAAGTTACTGTTTTACTGTTGTTGTTTTACTATTTCTCTACTCATATTTCACAATTTACATTTTAACTTTAATTTTAATTTGAACTTTAAATTTTAAACCAAGTTTTTGTTAATCATAATTAAAGTAATTGCCTTTGATTTAAACTTTCATTTCCACTTTTTATTAGACTAGAAAACCCAACCCCTTTATTTAGTAACCAAGAACACTCATTCCACTTAAGACCTAGATCAATTCGAGAGGATATCGAGAGAACTTAATTCAGAACCCATACAAAAGTCGTGTATCAAGATCACTCACACATTTATGATGTAATTAAAAATGAAGCCTTGATGAAGATCATCCTTTCTTAAATCTAGTCATGTTCATCATTTTGTATGCTTGAGTCTTGTATAGATCCAATGTATTTGTGAATACTTGGATTAGTCTTGTGTAGATCCAATGTATTTGTGAACACTTGGATTAGTTAAAAAACATGAAATACAGTGATCAAGAACACATGAAAACACTAAGAAATACATGATAACCCATGAGACAGCAAGACAAGTTAAGAACATGTAAGACAAGTTAAGAACATGTAAAACAAGGCAAGAACAAGTAAAGTAAACTAAGCACCAGTCAGTTATACATGAACACACAACTCATTCACGTCCTTTATTATGTAGCACTCGTGAAGTCGGAGTAGATTACTTTCCGCCTTCCATCTTCATTTCGTTACTGGACATAAGGTACAGATATTCCGTCCTTCAGTAAGGACATTCCTTTTCTATGTATGATTAGGAATCCCCGTTTGCTGCCATCTATTTTCCCTAGTAGTTTACATGTCATTAAACTTAATAGTAATTACAATGCTATGATTTTAAATTGCCTAAGCTATATACACGCATGCCATATTTCACCTAGTTATGGAGGTACCATAACCATAACACTTGAGGCACCGATGTTATGACTCTTCCGAGGCGAGAGTGATTGCTCGCGGCGTCCCTTCACGTTTTGGCCAATATTATTATTATTATCATGTGGGGTAATAAGTGTGAAAACACTTATCCTTTTACCACTTATTTCCAATAATAACAAGACCAAAACGTGTATTTTATGTCGTAAAAGTCGGAATTATGCGTGGTTTGTGTTTTTATTGTGTTTTAGGACCAAAAGATGAAAAAGGAAGAAAACGCGGGCTTTCACGGGCTTTTATCGAAGAAAACGGGAAAAGACGAAGTCAAAAGATCAAGAATGCTTAAAGAACGGAAGTCCAAGGCCTATTCTGAAGATTTATCGAAGAAAAAGTCTAAAGACGGAAGTTTAATGAAGTCGAAGAACTCAAGTCTAAAGTAAAGAAGAAAATTCTCAAGACAAGTTCAAATCCTGAGACGACGTCGAGAAAAGACAAAGAATTAAATCGAGTCGAGAAGACGTGAAGAAAGAAAGAAAGAAGAGGCAACACATGCACTCCTTCCACTTTTCCTATAAATACCCTCCTAATACACATTAGGAGGAGAGTTAGTTTTTAGTTTTAGTTTTCATTTTTTCACTTTTCTTTCTAGTTTTTAGAGAGAGAAAGTTCTCCACTTTCTCTCACTAAGTTTTCATCTTTCTTTCTTTTAATCTTTTAAGATTAAACATTTGTGTATTGTTGATTTCATTAATCAAGTTCTAGTTAAGCTTTTAATCTTTCATCTCATTCTACCTTTCTTTGATTTTTAGATTGATTTTGGTGCGAATTTCATTTGATCCGTGTTGTTCTTAATGATTTCGTGCTCAAAAAGTTAATCTTTTTATGCCTACTTAAGTTTTCATATGAATAAGCTTTGAGATCTTTGTGCTTACTGGCTTATTTTTATGTTTAGCTTACTTACTTATCAAAAGTTTTCTTAAAAAGTTTATCTTTTTGTTGTTTGATTAAAAAGTTTGCTTATTTAAAGTTAGTAAAAGTTGTTATTAGTGCTTATTTAATCCGGTTCAGTTTTGATTCGTTCAAGTTTGGTGTGAGCTTATCATAGTAGCTTATCACTAGCTTATATTTCGAATCCCTTATAAATCGGAAAGGGTCTAAACCCCTTTCCGATTGCTATATTCCGATCAGAGCATCCCCTGAATTCCGATCATTAAGATCGGATTAGGTAGTTTGTTATTCCGACCATCCCCCCTTTTATTCCGATCATCTGATCGGATTAGGGTTTAGACATTCAGATTAAGTAGTACTTGCACATTCCGATTAGAGCTGTTTGTCATCATTCCGATTTGATTTTTTTTCTGATATTCCGACGAGGACATTTTACATTCCGATCGGATGTTTTTCTAAACATTCCGATTGGGTTTTGATTTGTGGATATTCCGATTAGTGCTTTCCCTAATATTCCGATTGCAGCCATATTCCGACCAAGGGTATTTTAGTTATTCCGATTGGGACTTGTTGTTATATTCCGATTGTGAGCTTTGTTAGTATTCCGATTGGGCATGTTTTGTGACATTCCGATTGGTACGGTTTTACTACATTCCGATTAAGGAGTTTTTGCATATTCCGATGGTTTTAGTTTCATGTTTCTATAAAAGTTTCTAAGTGTTAGTTTTATTTAGTGTTCAAGAATTTTTCTTATATTGCCTTTAAGTTTTCGAGCATTTATTTTTAACTCGTTATTTTTAGTATAATCTTTAAATTTCTACTTTACTCAACGACACTTACTTATTTGCTATTAGTTTAAAATAGATAATCAACCAAACCATTCTCTTGTTCACCAAAAGACGACTGAGTCGCACTTAAGACCGGTAATCAATTCGAAAAGACTTGGGACTACGAATTTTGATACGTGGGGTAAAAGCCATGTATTAAATGGCGCCGCTGCCGGCTCTTTTCGCTAAGATTAACGGTTTCTAGTGAGACGCATTGCATTTTGGGATCCGTTCTTTGAACGTTATTTTCCTTGCTTAAAAAATTTTCAAAAATCCTAAAAAATATAAAATTCTTCAAAAATACAAAAACATTAAAAAATCATAAAAAGCAATTCTTTTCCAAAGGATTTGCACCAAAAAGATTATATAGATATTCTCTCTGTGTATATTTTTCTTCTGCAGGTGTATGCGTACTAGATCTTCGAACTATTCTGAGCCCGAGACTCGTGAAGATTTAGATATGGCTGGTGTTAATAACAACAATAATAACCCACCTATACCCAATTTGAATAATAATAACAACAACAACAATGTCCCCCTACCTGATTTACGAACAATGGAGGAATTGTGTCAACCTACCATGAACGGACGCGGAGGCCCGATTGCGCCGATGCATGTCACGGCTCAGGAGTTTTCGTTGAAGCATCACATGATCCAACAAGTGCAAACTAACCCATTTCGCGGAATTCCGGATGATGATGCCAACAAACACCTCGACAAATTTATTACCATCACCCAAAGCATGAAGTCCCCCGGTGTTTCTATGGATGACCTTCGCCTTCAACTATTTCCCCACTCGCTTTCTCACCATGCCAAAAAATGGTTTGACCGTCTCCCAAAGAATTCTATTCATACTTGGAATGACATGACTCAACGCTTTTTGTCGCGCTACTTCCCACCATCCATGGTCACCAGCCTTCGTAACCAAATTAGTGGATTCATGCAAGACAATGACGAATCGCTCTTTGATGCTTGGGAACGATACAATGACTTGATCGACCGTTGTCCGAACCATAACATGCTCCCCGTTACTCTCATTGATACTTTCTACAATGGTCTTACTTTTCGCGATCGTGACACGATCAATGCAGCCGCCGGTGGTACTTTTATGAAAAGGAGACCGGAGGAGTGTCGAGAGTTGATTGAAAACATGACTACTCACCACAAGAATTGGGATTCATCCGCATCCTCAAGATCTAACTCGAGAGTCAATGTTTCGTCTACTACTTCCAATCCCGAGATAACCGAACTTACCCAACAAATCGCATAGATGAACAAGAATTTCATGACCATGGCCACAAACCACTTTCAACAAGCTAAAGCCGTTGCTATTTCTTGTGACACATGTGGTGGTCCTCATTCTTACAATGATTGTCCTTCTACCCAAGGCAATTTTCTGAAAACGTTAACGCAGCATACGGTACTTATCCCACGGGAGGCTATCAAGCTCGTCCTCAAGGAGACCGAAGCTTGCTAAGTTATCGTTCCAACAACTATCTTGCTCCACCCGGTTTCCCTCCTTCAAACCAAAACCAACAACAAAGCTATAACCGAAACAACCAATCCCAACCTCGTGCTACCAATCAATATCAATCCTAAAGAAACCCATACCCAACTCAAGGAAATTCTCAAGCTTACCAAGCTCCACCTCTCAATCAACCGATGGCATTGAATCAAGACGTCAGGACGTTCATGAAGACTAATCGCGAGATGGTGACGAATCTTCAGAGTCAATTCATCAACTTGAAGGGCGAAATGGCGAAACAAGGGAACGATATTCGAGCCGAGCTAAGGAATGACATGGCAAAACAAAGCAATGAAATTCGTGCAGACATCAGAGACTCTTTCAGCACTCAAGTGCTTAACATACGTGATATGATCGGTTCGCTCATCCAAGGTAATCAACCCTCTTCTTCGGGTACTCTTCCGAGTAACACCGTTGCGAATCCAAGAGGGGAGATGAAAGCAATCACCACTCGTAGACAAAGGTGTACCAGTCCGAGTTGCCTCGTCTTTGGACCTCAATTACTTTGTCCAAGCAGTTTAATTTTGCATATAAAAATCAGGATACATGCATCAAACATGGAAACGCAATCACTTGTGATACATAGCAACTTGAACTTCCTTTCTAACATGTCATCGAGCAAAACCTATTTAAAAGATGACATACAAGATTGTTCGTCTTTTATAATCTAGTAAACTTAAACCACTAACAGAAGGCGAAGCCAAGCAAACGTTACTAGATTTTTAATATGAGTAACTGTAACCGAAGCATCAAGATACTCCCTCACTTTTGTTGTAGTCTTCCCATTCTCCACAATCCACACATGCACCCAAAAAGTTTTTCAGTGGGCTGTGGAACCACCAATCAATATCCGGAGCTAGGAGGTACTGCACCATCTTGGCATCACGGGTAGCCAAGGCCATGTAGAAGTCACGCACGGTTTTGTTATTGAGTCCTTCCATATTTTGATTAGAATTCGGGAATTTTTTTGTTTATATTATAGCATTGAAGTAACAAAAAACAAACAAGTTATACCAACAAAGTAGGCAATGAGTTATGGGGTCAAAGTAGACAAAAGAATGGCCAAATTACATCGACTAAAGAATAACGGCCATTCTTTTTATCCGTTGAAGAATACGTTAATACGTTATGACTACTTCCATGATAAGAAGTAAGATTAATAGAGTGAGACAAACACCATTTAAGATTTGCATCTGTAATTCTATTTTCAAATTTGATAGGATAGTTGGAAACATATCATGTTCAGTATTTGATACGTGTTCTTGCTAGTGTGGTGTAAGGGATGTACTTGGACATAATTCATTGATGTTACTGAAATGTATTGTTAAACTTAAGGCATTTATGGAATAATGTTGTTTCATGATTGATGTTTACGTTCTTATTCCATTTATCGTATTCTTTCCGCTAAAGACTTGGGATGTGGGACCTGGAAGCAATGATTCGAGACCCGGCTCATTTGAGGCGAAGATCGGTTGGTTTCATCATACGCTTGGTTAAGACTATTGGCGCCGCGCACATCATCAAGCCTGGTATTTTGTGCTTTAGTGTGGACCACACTTTATTAATTCGTAATATCTTCTGTAGAGTTGCATAATATTTTATCAGAAAAAGTGGGAAACATTAAAATTTTACAGTTATTGAAACAGTTTAAACAACCAGAAGTAAAAAAATAACCATGCTGGGTAACGTATAAAAATGAACCCATTCATTTTTACTCCTTTATATATCAACATTGAATTAGTAATTGGAGGGGTGCGCCAAGCCTAGGCAGTAGTGCAACACCAAGGCGACACATGAAGAACCCAGCAGCAAGCTACTGTGGTGGGTTCTTCCCCCATAAAAAAATAAGATTAATATCGAGTGAGCCGATGGCTCACATATCAGATATTAAACTGATAAGAACAGATACTACACTTGATCTTAGCCAAAAGGCCGAGAAAGGTATGCTTAGTCCATTCACAGTCCTTACACAGCCATCTTAATGATTCTCATACTACACAAGTCCAACAACAAAAATTCATTTCGGATCATATGCTGGATTTTGAGAGTTGTCTTCTACGGGTGCTAAACCTGAAGAGATTGACTTTGAGTTCTTAGGAAACTCGAAAGGAAAACCTTACACTATGCACATAAAGATATTCATCCAAGGTGAAGGAAACCGAGAGCAACAGTTTCGTTTATGGTTTGACCCAACTGCAGATTGTCATAAGTATAACTACACCATTCAATAGGATCCTAGTAAGTTCAACAGTTGTTAATATAATTATCTAATCATATGTATTGCAGATGGTATGTTGATAGTATTCCAATCCGAGTCTTTAGAAGCTATCAAAGTGAAGGGATATGATACCCAAACCAACAAGGGATGCGAGTCTACTCTAGTTTATGGAATACCAATAACTAGGCTACAAGAGGTGTATCGACTGGACTGCTGCACCTTTTGTGATTTATTACTGTAGGTTCCGAGCTAGAGCTTTTAAGTGGAACGGCCATTCCATCTATATACAACAGTGTGCCATTCCATTAACTGAAGCTTTTTGTTGATAATGTTGGTTGATTTCATAAAAGAGCTACAATGATGCTCTAGAGTCCAGAAAATATTCCACTAGGTAGAGCTTCATATTTGGTCATAAAACGGGTCACCAAGCACGTAGCTATTTGATAATTTTACAATCCCGGCCAGTTTTGTAGATCGAGAAAACAATGTTGTCGCAGAAGTAGCATTTGGTAATGTAGTGTTGCTTCTAGATTTGGTGATCTTATAAGAAGCATTGTAGATGGAATTATCTTATTAAGTTAATGGGTCAATTGGTTATTATTGTATAGACGTATACAGCAACAAACACAAGATCCGTTGTAGTCTAGTTGGTTAGGATACTCGGCTCTCACCCGAGAGACCCGGGTTCAAGTCCCGGCAACGGAATTTCTTTTTTACCTTTTCATCACAAATTCTGCCTCATAAACTCTGCAGATTCATGAGACCGAAAACACAAACTTGTAGAATACACAACCACTGAACCTTAATCCTAAAAATGCATCAATATCAAAAAGCCGGTTGAAGGGACTATCATTATTGTGTAAATGACCAATAGTATCGGAAACCTTGTTTTTTCGTAAATACAAAAATGTTTATCCTGTTATTATTAAAATGTTTATTTTTAGCTTCTACTTTCATTTCAAACAATTAGATAGTCTGCAACTACCTTGAAATTCTCATTACAATTGGACGGACATACAAACACATGATTGATTACTTGGCTGGCTATTATAAAGTCAAAGTCTCCCACAATGGATCCAAATGGCAATTTAACTACAGATGGAAGTTTATATGCAATTACATTCAAAAATCTCAGTACAGTTGTGCAAACAAACTGTGAATTTTTACAAACCAAATGAGTTAACCAGATAATATACGTTTCAAGTGACTTATCTGACAGCCTCGGATATATCTATACCTGGTACGGATCCTTTTTCACTCCGAATGTCACGTGGTATAAAGACGATGTGGCAGACTTAATGCAATAATGTGAAGATGAAAGACGATGTGGCAGACTTAATGCAATAATGTGAAGATGAAGACTGTGATGCCGTTCAAACAAACATCAATAAACTGTTGAAACAATTTCTCCTAACAATGCCTATGCAACACAATCTGAACCATACTTTGTATAGTAACATCAGGTAGATTGTCAAGTTGTGTAGCCAAATTTTTTTGAAATGATATCGTTTAGAACATTAATCTGATAATGTATATACCAAAAAGAAAAATTGAACTAAAGACTTGGCAGGGGCCGCGCGAACGCAGGCCCCCTCAGCAACGAGTTACGATGTACACTCCACCACTTGAGCAGATCTTAGGGTGGCACCCCTCCTAAAAGTGCAATGGAGGTCACCAACCTAGGCCATGGGCCTTCTTGATCACCCATTGACCACCCCTCAAGGTAAGTGATTAATACTGATGCTTCTTTCCCTTTTTATACAGTTTTCCATACCTTCAACTTCACTCTCTCAGCCGATGTGGGATGCTTGGATTTCTCACTATGTTCACTTTTTTTCTTATTGATTGAGAAGCCTAAATGTTTGTCACAGGGTACAATAAAGTTGGATTGATGGTCTGTATTTAGAGATGAGTTTCATCGATGACAAAAAAAAAAAGGAAGAATAATAAAGCGATCTAGTCAGCATATTAGATGGTTTTGGGTGTATGACAGAATTACATTGAAAACCATAATCAGACCTACATGCCACAACATCAACTTGTAAAACATTAGCGTAAGCATGTGTGCAATTGGAAGCCTATAATGGATAAATTTCTTAACCGACTCTCGACTTGGAAGGCTAGAACTCTATCTTATGGTGGCAGGCTCACTCTAATCAAATCGGTTCTCGGTGCTCTAGGTACTTACTTTTTTTCCCTTTTAAAGCTCCAAAGTCAGTGCTAAGTTACTTGGAAAAACTTGGACGCAACTTCTTTTGGGGAGGCTCTTTGGAATCTAACAAATTGGCTTGGATAGCTTGGAAAAAAGTGTGTTCTTCATCGACTTCGGGTGGACTTGGAATTGGTAGTCTTCAAGCTTCAAACCTAGCAATGTTGACTAAATGGTGGTGGTGATTTTACACAGAACCTAACGCTCTTTGGCATCATGTTATTACCTCCATATATGGTTCGAAGGGTGGGTTAGACTTGACTTCTCATTCACATATCAGTGGCCCATGGAAATCAGTTATTGACTTGAAAAGTCACCTCCTTAAATTCAACTTAGATTTACACTCTGTGTTTATGAGAAAAATAAGAGATGGAAGTTCTTTTTGCTTCTGGGAAGATGTTTGGAAGGGGGCGTCCGCTTTGAAGGAGACATTTCCTAGACGGTACCAACTAGAGGCCTTTAAAAGTTGCAAAATAAGTGATCGGTGCTCTATCGGTAGTGGCCTGGATCCATTCTCATGGGCTTGGAGGAGGCCACTTCGCTCCGGCTTAGAAAGCTCCCAACTAGCAGATTTATTGGATCACCTTCAACACCTTTGCATCACCTCTGGTCCAGACACATGAGAATTCAAACTTTTTCTCTGTTTCATGCGTCAGAAGATACATCGACAAAGCCATCTTGATTCCATTCAGCAACAAAATTAGATGGAATAACTCAATTCCTATCAAGATCAACATTCATAATTGGAGGTTACTTAATGAAAGATTGCCTACTACTGTAGAATGAATCTGGATATCCGCGGTATTGACTTAAACTCGACTAGATGTCCAGTTTGTGATGATGCTTTAGAGACGGCTCAACATCTTTTCATTGATTGCACGATTGCTCGAAAATTGTGGGTTATGATTCAAAACTGGTGGCAACTTAATGATTACCCAAAAGACTTGCAAAGTTTAAACTGTTGGAGTGACTCGGCTTCTCTTCCTGATAAGCTGAAGTCTTGTTTTGATGCAATCATTCAATCAACAACTTGGATTATTTGGCGTTATCGGAATAGACTTTGTTTCGACATTCACCCTCCACGGAAAGATATTCTTGGGGACGAAATAACAAACTTTGTCTTACTCTTGGATTAGTCACAGGAAAAAGGATTTTCATTCAAATTGGAATGTTTGGATCCTTGATCCAAGAAATGCTTGTAACAGTACATTGTAACTTTTTTATTTTCTAGCTTCTCGCTAGTTTTATATAATTCGGCCGTTCAAAAAAAAAAGTTATATCTGTAGTCATTCCATCAAACATGTCATTTGATTACTGGTAGTATTAGTATATGACAGAATTACATGCAAATTTTTTTTGACAGGTAAACATAATGGATACTGTTGGATGCAGAGACAGCTTTGTGGCTGCAATTGCGTATGGTTACATACACAATATGCCATTGGTTTAACCAATGCAGTCGGTGGAGCACCCGCTAGCCGGCAGGACCGTTGGAAACTTGCAAAAAGTCATGTCACTGGTGAGGGAAGCAAATCTTAATGATGATGACGACTTCTGGGACAAATTACTTGACGAAAGTTCAAATGAAGACGACATTACAATTCTTTCAAAAACAACATTAAGCGGAGCAAATCTTAATGATGATGACGACTTCTGGGACAAATTAGTTGATGAAAGTTCAAATGAAGACGACATTACAATTCTTTCAAAAACAACATTAAGCGGATTCAAAAACGATTATTTGAACCATGTAAACTTCCAAAAGGTGGTTACAGAGGTTCTGCATAAGCTTGAGGTTCCATTAGCAAATGAGGTATTGTCTTCTTGAAATTATTTTCCTCGGGCTTTTGTCGATTAACTTTGTGATTCCTCGGGCTTTTACAAGTAGTTATCGTGTTTGATTGATAAGCAGTCAAATTATTGCTTGCTGCTCTATGCCTCTATGCCTATCATATTTGTGTAGGCCGCTTATTGATTTAGTGTAAGCACGAATGAATTTTGTTTTAGTTTGTGAGAGCACTTATTTTAGATGGTTATATTCTGATATATCTCTTCCCATTTATATTATTCGCCTGTTTGCCTATCGACCAAGATTTTAGGATTGTCGATCTAAGATGTTGACGAATATGAGCTATTTTGTTTAATGGCTAACTCATTATGTACATAACCTGGACACATCTATATTATGGCTCTAACCCATCAATGTTATCGTTGAACTCTGGACTATTCCGTTGTATGAGCTAAAATGTTCCCTATGTTACAAACTGTGATCACTTAAGGCTTAAGCGGTAGCATCGATAAAAGTTGACTTTTGTTGTGAAACTAATGGTAAAGTTTGAGAAAGATGTTAAAATAGTTTTAGGTGCCACAAATCCGTTAGTAGTCTGTTCAATATAAATGAGTCGCACGTAAAGTAGGTCCCTGAAGGCGATACCGCAAAATCAAAGTACTTCGATACAAAAAGGGTTCATGCGATGTTCACTGGTTCGGGTGAATGATAGAATTCCGGTGATCAAGAAACTGGTCGATAAAATTTTTTGGACCATTTCTCAATTTGTGCTTGTCATCCTTGCGCAGGGGCCATGCTAATCTTCTCTGTATCGTTCCAATTTTATCGGATGTCCCCAAAGAGACGATTGTTATGCAATTTTGAGGGGTATATAAATTATAAAGTATCTATATGTTCATATTGTCAATGTGGGATAAATTGACTACAGCATCTTGTTTCACTCTATAAATAAACTGCTTGAATGTATACAAATGTGTAACATATATGTTATTCTTAAAATAGATTCAGAGGCGTTCTTTAATTCCTTCCGTTTTTGATACCTTCTGTCACTGTCCATTAAATATGCAGTTGACGACCTCAGTTTTTACACATCATCAAAGTACTTCTCTTCGGCATCATCATTAGCTTCTCTCATCCAGTGATCATCCAATGTCACATCTTCATCAATACTCGAGTAATTGAAATGTTCGTGATCTTCACCTGCAAGAAACTTCTGTTGCATCATTTGTAAACTGATCCATTCATCTCCTCAGCTGAAATATATTTACAATTAGTGGAACAAAAGAGAAAAAAAATATGGTTAACCCTAATGAACCTGGGAAAACAAAGCACTTTAGTGCCCTTCTTGTTTTTAAGCCTAAGTGCGCACTCTAGTAGTAAAAAGGTGAGCGTCGGGACAGTTAGTGGGTGGCCGAAATTTGGAGCCAATATAAGCTGTTTAGACAATGACTAGTGCTAAACCATCAGTATCATCATGGTCGTAGGCACGGCTCAGAACCGCCTTAATTGCTGCCACCCTTGCTGCATTAGCCGACCTGTTAGCTGAAGCCACCGCCCTGTTTCCCTTCTCGTCAACCTTAGCCGCACCCGTTGCTTTTGCAGCCATACGCCTAGCTTCCTCAACAGCTTTAAGTACTTTGGCATGCGATATAGACATTGGTCAGTATCATCATGGTTGTAGGCACGGCTCTGAACCGCCTTAATTGCTGCCACCCTTGCTGCATTAGCCGACCTGTTAGCTGAAGCCACCGCCCTGTTTACCTTCTCGTCAACCTTAGCCGCACCCGTTGCTTTTGCAGCCATACGCCTAGCTTCCTCAACAGCTTTAAGTACTTTGGCATGCGATATAGACATTGGCGACTGCGAAGGGACTGTCTTTTGAGATGTTGAGATGCTGAGAAGGCCGTCATCCCAGTGACCTGATTGAGTGTCGCCGTTTCTGAATGTATACATACCGAACCCTTGTCTTCGTCCTTCATGCCAAGCGCCTTCGTATTTATGTCCATTTGCAAAATTGTAGACACCAAAACCGTGCATTTTGTCTGCAAAATACTCGCCAGCATACATGTCCCCATTTCTGCAAAATGCCAAGTAATCACATTAGCTCACCCGCATAATATTTTCATTCTATAAAAGAGAATGTTAAATTAAAAAAATTCCGATAACGGTTGTACTAATTTCACCCAAACACCTTCAAATCACCTACTCTACCAAAATCACATAAGCCTCATATAAGCAGTTTGGTCAAAAGTACTTATAATCTACTGCAAAAAACACAATAAGCAGATAACCAAACATACCTGAAGTGATAATGCCCAATCCCATGCTTGACGCCACTTTTAAACTCGCCAAAATACTTACTCCCATCTACACAAGTAAGCACCCCAACACCTTGACATTGCCCTTTAAACCACTCACCAGCAAACATATCCCCAGCATAAAACCTATAAACACCAAAACCATGCCTTAGCCCTTGCCTATACATCCCTCGATACCTACTCCCTTTCGCCCATGTTTCGACACCGTAGCCATCATACTTTTGATCAACCCAGTCACCTTCATATCTACCATTCAAATTATAATAATAAACACCACTCCCTGAACACTTTCCTTTATAAAACTCACCTTCATACACATCACCATTACTATAAACCTTAACTAGCAACCCATTCACAGTACTATCCTCTGATCGCCTTTTCGACCCAATTGACCACACCACTGGTTCACTTTTTTTTGGCCCAAATAAAAGCTTAGCTAAATTAACTAAACCCAAACATATCAAAAATAAAAAAAGAGTAATTAAAAAAACTACATAAAAAGAGAAAAAATAAACAGATGGTAAAAAAAACAACAAGATTAAAAATATTGAAGGTGATTTAAAAAAAAGGGCTTTTGCAGCAAGTAAAGCTTGTGAAGAAGAGCAACAAGCTAAGGGCTTATGATGAGCTTTTGGGTAGCTGTTACAGCTATGGTTATTCATAACTGAGGGGATTTTTAACGCATCAAAAGGAGATAAGAAAAGAAATCGTTGATGGCTTATGTTGGTATTGATGCGATGAAGAAACCCTTTTGAAATCTTGGTTTGGTTTTGTGGTTTTGTGTGTGTTTGAAAGAGGGAAAACGAAGGCGTGTGTAACAATGGGAGGTGGTATATATATAAGGAAGGAGGGTAAAAGGGTCAAATAAAGATGGTAAGGGCGGTTAATGTAAGTAAGCTTTTTGCTTAGGGAAGTGAGCTACTGATTTTTATGGTAATTACTATAGGGAAAAAGACCAATTTGGTCAAAATCACCTCTCCAAAGTAAAACCATGGTCAAGTTTTTTTGATGGGGACAAATTTAGTCATACACAAGTGCACAACTGCACAACTCCATCCAATTACCGCCACGTGTCCACTGACACAATATTATCAAAATAGTAAATTACTAAAATGCCCTTTCTCTTTCTCTTTCTCTTTGTCTTTCTTCTTTCTTCTTTGTTCTTTCTTCTGGTTTTGAATACCACTCCAGATCATAACATCAAAATCCCACACCAACAAACACCAATTGATAATCAATCGGGTTTAATGCAAAGTCGCTGCGGTGGAGTTGGTAGGCGGTGTAGCTACGATTCCGACGGGGTCAAGAAATCAATCGGGTCTTAGGTAATCATTACATTCGATTTGTGAATTCGTTGATGGGGTATTATTTTTGTGCAATTTGCCGATTTGGTGACTTTACTATTTGGAATTACACCCCTACTTGAAGTTGCCATTTTTTAAAACCACAATTTGTAGACTTTTATCTCATGTGCTGCTCTCATGTTAATCCATAAGTTATAAGTTTTAGGGGTTACGCACATGACTGCTCCTGTTTAGGGGAGGTCGGAACTTGGTAGTGTGTTCACAAAATAGGCATTGTTGTTCATGAATCCAGAATAAGAAAATTAGTTGCGGTAAAGTCATTCAACTATTCAAGTCAGACATAACAAGGTAGTTTTGTATTTGCGTGAAGAAATTAGTGATTTCTTCGGCTCTAAGGGGGTGTTTGGTTAAGCTTATATGATGGGCTTATAAGCTTATTAGCTTATATGTGTTAAATAAGCCTTAACAAATGTTTGGTTAAGCTTATATGACTTGGCTTATAAGCTTATATAAGGGGGTTTTGGTAAGCCAAAATTTTGTGGCTTATATAAGGAGGTGTAGGCTTATATAAGAATATTATATTAGAAGACTTTTATACCCTCATTTAATTAACTACACTCACTTTATTTTTATATACTTTTTAGTCATTTTACCTTCTTAGTTATATAAGCTAAATCAAACACTTAATAAAGGCTTATTAACACATGATATATAAGCCATAAGTGGCTTATATTACATAAGCCATAAGTGGCTTATATTACATAAGCCCAAGCCTAGTTAATAAGCTTAACCAAACACCCCCTAAAAATCAGATCCAGATTTTTTATACACCAGAAACCAAGTATCAGGACTTACAATTTGGAGCACATCCAGACACTACCTTAGCTTTTCAATTGTAGCACTTGGATTGCATCAGTTGCACAGTCTCTTTCTTTATCAGTGCGTCTATCGCTCACTTCATTGAAAACGTTGATATGTTTTGGTTTTCGTTCCCCTCATTTAGATCAGCACGTCCTATTCTCCTTCTTCTTGCCTATGTTCATGAATTCTTTGTATTTTATATGCTTTTTTGTTGAGTTGGATGGTTAATCCATTTTACATTCCCGCTTCACCAGATACAAACTTTTCCCCATATCAATAAAGTCTTCATAGTCTATCATAAAATACTGGCTGTGTAACTTAATAGCTTAGTTTGAGACTACACACTTTCCCTTATAGGGACTCCCCCCCTTCTCAGACTAGCTCTTTTTACCACAGATGTCTTGCTTTTCTGCTCTCGTATTAGTCAGTGAATTGATTTCTTAGTTCAGTTTTGTTTTTCCTTTATTTATGTTGCTTAATTTTTTGAGATTCCTTCTCATATAGCTTTTAAAATTTTGTTATCATCATCTATCTTTCTTTTCATGTGCCTTCCTTGTTTTAACGAATTCTTAATTTTATTAAATAGCTGCATCTTTTGGATCACCCTGATCTGAAGACTCCCTCTGTTCAAAGTACCAATTTGTCCTCATACTCATATATCCCGTTAGCTAAATATACTATTTATCAATTCAAATACTTGCACCAAATTTTCCGCATTCTCACTTTCGTTCGGTTTGTATGCTTATGTTCGTGCACCAGTTTTTTACTCTTTTTGTCTCATATCTATTCTAGTAATTTGGATGCAAGATCACATGCTTCTTTTCTCCATTGGGTCCATATTGGAAATATCAAACTGCCACTGAATACTTTCTAGAACATTCTTTCACTAACATGGCAGTTTTTTCTGAAGCAACATATGATGCTTCTACAACCACAAATTTCATGATTTGTGGAATTGAGGATTCTGTTTTTTGTTGCTCGTATGGTGCATCTTTTCTTATTAAATTTATATTTTGTTTACTTTTTTCTACTACGAGTAGTTAATACTGAAATTGGGGATGTTGGATTGATGGTAAAACTGATAGGTGTATGACACAAAATATTAGAATATATGTATAATCGCTAAATACGATGTAGTTTATAAGGTTTAAATTTGTATATTATTTAACTTGCATATCCTGCGGATAGTATGTTATTCTGCAACATACACATTTTGCTTGTCAATTAAGTGAATATGACGAGAATGGAACTGCGCAGGTGGACGATATGTCAGCTGATTTTATAATAAGCCAATTATTATTCCTCAACGCAGAAGATGATAAAAAAGATATAAAATTGTTCATCAACTCTCCCGGTGGTTCTGTTACTGCTGGTATGCATATCCCTTGCTACAGTTAACTCATTCTTGATTTTTACTACTTTTTGTACGTCTACGGTTTTAGTAATGTTCACGCTCTTGGAGACAAGAACTACAAAACAGTGAGAATCAACATATCACTACTAGCTATAGATATTGTTGTCACGAACTTATTTGTTAATTGCTAAAAAGACGTTTGCACTGTAGATTTTTTATGATATAACAACATACTACTCCTATGTTTAGCCAAATCTAACAATTCCAATTTATTGTCAAGAGATAAAATCCAAGGTAAGGCAATACACTTGAGCATTTTGGCATAACTGATAAGCAAATTGTGCACAGAAATGTTAACAGTCTGCCATAATATGCTTGCCTTTTTGGTAATTAATGCTTAACATCACATCAATAACCCATGAATAAGACTGTTTCAGCAGGCCGTTGTGCATTGGCTTGAACTTGAGCAACATACTGCAGGTGCCAAAGCACATCTTCAAAAGACGGACGAGCCCATGAATCACTACAAAAACATTTCTTCGTTATGGAGATTATAACCGACAGTGATTCCTGCGAACATGAACTGAGTACAACGGGGTCCACTACTTTCTTTCTTTGGTCTTCAGTTTCGAATGAAGCCTGCAGTGTACAAAGAAGGGAGTAAGTTTTTTATATTATTCCAAAAAGGTTTTTCTTTCTCTTGATCATATATATGGTATTCCAAAATAGTGATGTCCACCCAAAAAGTTTTATATTTACGGTATTCGCAGATAGAACCTATCTTGAGCGGAAATTTGCCTCCTGGATTTGATTCAACTACGTGTCGCAGTGTGTGAGTGTCTTATATATCATTCCTTTTTCTCCTCTTAGTATCATGTATTGCTTGTTACTTCATTAGCATGTATCCATATATGTAAGTCGATGCAGAATTGGCTTTTAAGTTTTAAATAGGCTACTTTTTAGCTTTTCTTTCATGCTGCAATATAATGCTTTTGCTTATGACATAGCTCGAAGTTCAGACCATATCTTCTGTTTAATTAAACAGCGGTACACTTTCTAATTGTAATTCTAGTTTGGTACTAACATGTATAATGTGGGGCTTAATATAGGTATGTGGGAAACCTATCAAAGTTAAATGGGCTTACGCCAGTAGCCAGAGAGAAGATACATCAGGTTTGTTTATGTAATACTTTTGGGCAAGCTAATTTTGTTCAGTGATGCCCTTTTGATGCCGTTTGATCGGTTGTGCAGGACATTTTAACACCAACATTAACTCTACGAATGATCGATACAGAACACCTCAAAAGATGCTTCCTATTAGCGAAAGTGCAGTGGACACAACACCTGCAACGACCCTGCCATTTGCTGATGTAGAGAACATGAAAACTCCAAAGACAATGACATCTTCAATGCCATTGACTCCAACAACAGCTTTGATGAAAGTAACCATGACTCCTTCAACGCCTTTTGTTACTTGCAGCGCTGATAGTGTTGAGTATTCGTTTGAGGAGTTACGAGCTGGTCGGTTTCCTATAGATATCTAGGATGGCATTTTCCTGCACTTAAAACATCTTACTCGTTTGTCCAGTTGGGTTAATATGTTCTTTAGATGCAAATGATCTGTTGTCAAAACTTTGGATGTATCATATTATTCAGTTTATTTTGGTTTCTTCCTATTTTCATTTTTAGTGTTAATATGTATATGCTTGCTGGTTAATTTCCAAACTAGGACATTAACAAGTCAAAACTTGAGCTAGTTGAGGTTGAAAACGAACCCGACACCTGACTAAAGCCAACAAAACCGACAGTTTAGGTAACGTGTCAAAACAAGTAATTTGTACAGGCTGGGTCTATAGGATCTCTGTTGATGCAAAATTTATTCTTTCACCCGCATAACAAACTATAAATTTTAGTTATGCGGGTGAAATAATCTGTAAATATTGTAGAAATAATCTAGATTCTAGATCATAATCCAACAGAAGATAGAATGTTTTACCTGTAGGGTTTGAATAAGAGATAGCGATGTACCTACCACTAGAAGTCAAGTAAACAATGTTAATGTTTTACTACTGATAGCAAATTATGACAGTGAACCAAATGCCAATAAACTCAAATAAGCCTGAGACAACATGAACTTTGTCGATAGCCTAGTCACATGAAAGATTGTAACTCAGAATGAAGCCCACAAAGCGACAACTGATGCAAATCCCAATCCAAAAAGAGCAACACGATCTTCAGGTTTTATCCCACTGTGAAATAGAACATATATAAGTGATTTTATTTCCAGGTAAAGGTGCCATTTCAAGCCATTTACTTATAAACGGGTTGATATGGGTTGTAGTTTATCTATAAATAGGTCAAACAGTTTAAATGGGTTGAACGTGGCCAACAATGTTAATTGTTCGTATTCTGCTCGGCATTGCCTTGAACACGAACACACGAATATGCTCCACCTCCATTGCTCAACTGATCCACCTCAATGCTCAAGTGCTCAACTGCTCAACCCTATGCTCAACTGCTCCACCGCTCAACCCTATGCTCTGCTCAACTGCTCAACCCTATGCTCAACTGCTCCACCGCCACTGCTCAACTGCTCCACCACCACACTCACCACCATTCTTCCGCCAAAACCTGTTTATTTTAATATTTTACAACAATATGAAATCAAGATATTACTAGTTCAATACGTTTATACTTAAAACAGGGATCCTCAAGGAATTTTTTTATCAACTTTTTTATCTGCTCCACCGCTACTGCTCAACTGCTCTACTACTCCATCGCCACTGCTCAACTGATCCAGCCAATATATGAGAACCTAAATTATAGCAATTAAAACCTTTCCAGCCCTTGATTACTACAAATAATATTAAAATTCTTGGTTCAAAATATGGAAGCGCGGGGAATCAAACCCCGTGCCTCTCGCATGCAAAGCGAGCGCTCTACCATATGAGCTACACTCCCAATTTACGTTGTGAAAAAAGAGAGCCCAAATTGCAACGACAGAATCAAGCAGACAGATTAGTTCCCTTAGTTTTATATTCTAAAAACGATTGTCCTCAAGCGGATACCAAATGACCAAGCACTATACGTCTACAGATAAGGGGTTACAGTTAAGGGGTTACAGTTAAGTCAGAAAAATATATATATCCTATCAAAAATGATTCAAGATAATAAACCATAAATATTTTATGTCCCCTATGGACAAACTGACGTACTAACCAAATAACTACGATAATGCAAGTGAAGTTGTGATATTAGAACTGATACGAAAATTCAGTACCTTTCACATGCAAGCAGCGAGCGGAGAAGACGAAGTTCTGCTTGTGGCAAGTTTAGAAGATAGAACCTATCTTGAGCAGATAGAACCTATCACGAGACCCACCTCATCCAACACCACTATTTTGGGTGGACATCTACTCCTGTCATGCTTCACTCCAGCATTGCCCATGCCATCATGAAAGCTCTTAGCCTGATACCCACCACCGCCTCCATCTTTGTCACTGCAATGGCCTCCAGAGCTGTAATCCATTAACACAAACATTAAACCACAGAGGGTATTTTGCATATATACAAACATTTTAACAGACCGTTATCTTTGTCTCGATTTAGACATTGTACTATTTTTTGTACAAATTTCAGGAATATTCCAAGGGATTCAGCAGAACAAAGACGTGGCAAATTCGACCCATTAATGCTTGCTGTGACATTGTCGTCTGATTTCCTATTTTCGAGTCCTTTCTTTAATGCCTCCATCCTTTTCCTACACAACATCCGACGGGGTAAACTTAACTAGAAGGTTGTATGCATGTTCGTTTTTATTAAAAAAAAATAGTTGGTCAAGGTCTGTAATATAGTTGTGGACTTATGAGGGGTGAATATTTGTTCATTTCACTCTTTACATCACAAGTCCAAAACTAACTGATTTGGCCACTATGCCCTTGTTTTCCAACCAAATCAATTCATATATTATCAAACGTTAGTCCTTTGGTAAACATTAAATGTAACATCATTTTTGTAAAGCAACCAGATTATATCACTTTCTTTTTTCTTGCCAAAAGATAGGACTTTAGAGCCTTTGAACAAAAGGGAGTCTAAAGATGAAGCGCAACAACCAAACAAACGCAGGGGTTGTAAGTTATTAACGCCAATTAGGTAGCTATCACAACTCACAACTTTTGTACATAAAATAGATGTATCGTCTCCTACTGGAAGTTTGTGAATTGATATGCAAACATTTAACTACCTTGATCATGCTATCTACGCAATTAACGTGAAGGATAAGATACGAAGGCGAGAAGTGACATTAAAGTTCACCTTTAATCTTATTTGCCTAACCATTTAAAAACAAGTGATGAAGAAAACATAATAAAAACTATTTCATTATCAGAAAGAGACGTAAGAGTGACCAGTTAGGACTACTCATTGATAAAGACAGTACTTAGCCCAGCCATCCTGGAACCAACTAACCCCTTATATTTGGGACCAAAGGAAAAATAACATGTTTTGTGAAACCAACAGTTCAACTTTGTAAAAAATTTAATGTTTAATAAGGAATACTTGATAGGATCACAATGTTGAAAAATTATTAAGAGGTAGATATAATTAGTATCAGTAAGACGGCCATGTAAACTCCATCTTTGGCGAAATCCATCTGCACCTTCAATCCCACTTGCAAGAATCAAACGTCTGCAGTACATGTTGATAAGAAGATTAGTGCAGGCGATCATCAATAGCCACATAATGCATTAAAGATTAACTATTTTAGGGGCCAAGAAATGAATGCTTTCTCAGGCGATCTAAAAGCTACTATCTTTATAATCTCACCATCCGACCAAGTCCTTTAATTGAATATAACGGGTCATCGAAATGTTGTCCAGGGGACTTAATACTTAAATTGCAATAATGCAAAAATCATTTACTTTTTTTTGTTTTTGGCTATAACGTTCAGAACTTCAGCGGTTCTGTATAATAAAGATTGGGGGAAAATTCATAAAGACAAGGCTAATGTAAAGATGGGGAAAATATCATCAATAACCACATAATGCATAAAAGATTAACTTTAGGGGCTAAGAAATGAATTCTTTCTTAGGCGATCTAAAAGCTACTATCTTTATCATCTCACCGTCAGACCAAGTCCTTTAATTGAATATGCCGGGTCGTCGACATGTTGCCCGGGGGCTTAATACTTAAATTGCAATAATGCAAAAATCATTTAATTTTTTTTCTTTTTTGACTATAGTCAGCACTTCAGCAGTTCTGTACAATAAAGATGCGGAAAAAAATCATAAAGACGAGGCTAATGTGGCATTAGTTGATAGTAGATAATCACTAGTTCACTACTATCTGTATAGGTTTTATAGTAGGCTGGAGTGGGATTAGCCTCCCTTACAGAAGATACCCAAATTTTAGGATGAAGATATGATTCCTAACTACAAAACCCATATCCTTAATCCGGGCAGTATTATTGTTTCCATTTCCGAACCCCAAATCCAAACATCCCATCAGAAGAAATGGATAAACTGCTAGAGTTAGTGGTACTACACAACTACCATGTCGTTTATAACTAAGCAGAAAAATAAAATCCTTGTCATAATACGAAATGATCTAGAATACCAAAAGAATGAAAATTATCGCAAGAAGACTAATAGTATATAGCTGAGTGCATCATGGATATACCTTTCTAATGTTGTGGTTTCAGACTCGAGCTGAGTAGCTCTTTCTTTTGCTAGATCCAATGGCATTGATAAACCTAACTTATACTCGCTATCTTGGAGTCGTTGCCTTAGTTCCTTATCCTAAAACATCCAATATATATAACTCAAAACCGAAAACAGAAGCGAAAATGCAAATTTTATTTATAAAATAAGATTACCCGTTTCTCTGCACATTCTCGATACAATGCAATCTCTTCTTGACAAAACGGCTCTATATCATTAATCTGCAAACCTATAAAAAAGTTCCAAAATTAGTATAAAACCATGAAGAACAAGTTATACTCGAGTATAGCCAACATCAAGGCGCATAAAGCAACTTACACAAAAAGAGGTTCCTTAATATCCCGTCACACAAATTAACACCTTCAAGAACATGAACAGCAATTTCAGGAGGAATAACTGGAGATGGAGGGCCCAACATTAAATCATCTCCAACCAAAACCGTCTCCTCCATCGTCGGTTGTGCATCGACTAACCATTCAACAATACAGAAACCACATTATGAAGATTGAAAAGAAATCCCACACTAATCACTTCAATTATTTCTCACTATTGATTCATTAAAAGGGTGTTCCGCATTGCTTATTCTCTGCTTATCTTTATACAGATAAGCAGTTTAGGAGCTCAAGCGGGGTCAGGACATGCTTATTTGAGATGACATTATTATTACTTTTTTAGCTACTTATCTAACACGGAAAACCGACTAAAAATCAGTGTTATAATAAGACACGGATTAGAAGGCTGGGTAATTGGAGATTACCTGCCACAAGGTAAACATCGAATAATCAACGATTACTTTCTACAGGGTCAAAACTCATTTGAAACTTGGGATTAGCTCGGACAAACTTGGTTTTAAGAATTTGAACAATTGTGTTAATGTTTCCAAACATTATTTTATGGTCTCTTTAACACGTCATACAGAAAATTTCGAAAGTTCTATATAAAATTTCCAATCTAATTACTCCTGGATTACTTCCGCCTAGGCGGATTACTAGTTACAAGATAGTCGAGACTCGAGCGCCCGACTAGCACCCAACATCTTTTACCACGATGTGTAATATATAGATTCACTACTTTCTGAAACCTCATTAGGTACACATTTGGGGGTGGCTAGGGAGAGAGTGGTAAACCATGCTAACATAAACTCATTTGTCTCCCCGTTTCTAAGACCTAGGTATTGTCTGTGGTAGTACGGTTAATATCCAAATTCTTAGAACGGTTTATGTTTATTTACAATGTTTACAAATCAAGCTGTTGATACTTGAGATATTATCATTCATGTGATATAAATTCTAATGGGATAATTGTTGGGCATGCAATGAAGTTGAGTATGACCAATTTGTATAGGTTGCAAAAAGGGCTGGACAAAGTGTGCCTTTCAACACGTATATATGGAGACGAGGCACTATTCCTATTTGGTGTGTGGGAGAGCAGAATTGAACATGACTGCAGCGGAAGCAGAAATTTAAGTTTCAGACCGTGATCCATATAAGGGAAGCGCACAGTATTAAGAGATATGATAAACGAAAGATAGATGTAGTTGGTCCAAATCAAAAGAAAAGTACGTTGGTTCCAATACGTAACGCAGAAGGAAAATCAGAAACCCTTCTAGTCCATCATTTCGATAAATCTATGAATCACATAAGCAACCGGTAGACTTCCTGATACTAGGGTCCATCTCATAAATTACGATTGGCATGTCAGTATCAAATTAAAGGGGAACAGCGAACCATTGAAGGACCATGGCACCTCCTAAAAAACGCCAACAACATCCATAGGCATTTCTGATTATCTGGCCACTCGTCATATACTAATGATAGCCGGAAACATATGGGAAGACTCAGTTAATAAAATAAAGCGATCACGAAACCTAATCCGGTTAACCTAAGAAGTGAAAACCTAATCCATTTAATAAAATAAAGCAATCGTGGACACCCTCTAACTTGTAAAACCATAAACAAAACATAAACCTTAAACTAGGATAAAAAAACAAGTAATGATGCAAAAATAACATACCATCCATGATTGTATTAGTTCTGATTACAGTTCCTGCAAAGAAAAAGTGAAATGAATCAGCAATTTTATAAACTGAAAATGATAAACCCTAAACCCTGATGAACCCAATAATGATAATAATAAGAAAAGGTACTTTATGGTAATAAGCTGAAATGGGGGAATGGAGATGCTCGCCGGAAATTTGATTTTCCGGTTAAGTGTATCATATGTAGACGACTAGACGATCAAGAGGATGCACACCCATTTCGTGAATCTCTATAAAACGTGACCAAACATCATAATTAACAAAAATACCCAAATTCACACACCAAACATCATAATTAACAAAAACCCCAAATGGGTCATCACTAAACCCTAAATTCACACATCAATAATCATAAAAAAATTGCAAAAATACCTAACAACAGCTTATTCTTTGCTCTGAAGCGAATTCAAATCAAGAAAACACTTCTTCAAATCAAGTGGGTCATCAGCAGATGGTGAATTCCTTTCGTCACTTTTCTCTTCAATTACATAAAGGAAATGAATTTGCTTATAATGTGATTTCTTGGTTAAGCTCTGGAATTAGATACAAAGGAGAAGAAAGCAGAAGAAAGAAGAAAGAGGTAGAGAGAGATAAGAAAACAAAATTAAGGGTATATTTGTAATTTCAATATTTTAATAATATAATAAATATTGTGTCAGTCAGACACATGTCAATAAAGTAGTGGAGTTGTACAGTTGTACAGTTTGTGAAGTGCTCAACATGACCATATTGGTCTTTAGTGGGAAACTTGACCATGATAAGGTTATGAAGTGATCAAAATGACCAAATTGGTCTTTTCCCCATTACTAAATTAAACTTGTCAGTAATAAAATATCTAGTTTTTAAGATTTTTTTATAAGATAGTTGTAAAAAACTTGACCTGACTCGAACTTTGACTTAAATCCGAACTTGAACAAGTTTATTCGAGTTGGGTCATTCATTCAAGTTAAAAAAAAGTTATTCGGGTAAATTCGATTAATTCAATCTTAAATAAGATCGGAATCTGGTATGAATATTTTAACTTTGATCCAAATTGGTTTGATCTAACTTTACATAAACCTGACCAAACAACCAGATAACACTTGTACTCTACATTGTAAATATAGTGAAGTAACTATTTTTTAAAGCATTTTACTTATAATCTACTCGAACAAACCAACCGAATAACACTTATACATTATAAATATAGTGAAGTAACTATTTTTTTAAGTCATCTTACTTATAATTTGAATGATTCAAATTTGATTTGACCCAATTTGATTTGATCCGACATGAATTGATCTGAACTCAACTAACTTAAGTTCTATCGATTTGATTTAAACTGACTCGACCTGAATTAATCAGACCTAAATTAACTCGAACTTTATCAAGTTGATCCGAATAACACCTTATATATTCTCTAGGATTAAGATTTTTTTTAACCCTTATATGCACATAATAAATCAACTACGTTGATAATTCAAGTTAAAAAGTTTAATTTTATTACAAGATGTTTGCTATATTAAGTAATTTTACATATTATAGTAAAATTTTGAACTTACTTTTCTTTCTTATTAAGAGAAAAATGAAACATGCTTTAACCACCTTTCCTAAAAATATTCCCTTTTCTTATTGCATGATGTTTATTACACAAATTTATACTTTACATATTTGCGATCGTATCTTTGATAAAGTATCATATATAATCCTAACTTTGCTTAATTTTAACTTGACTTTTTTTAGAAATATCTTAAAAAAGAGTTAATTTGAATAATATTTTATTTTGGATTTCAAAAGATTTATTCCCCTTATTTATTTCTATCCCAATGGATAAAATTAAAAGTATTTAATTAATTTATATATTTTTATAATTTAAATATGTTTTAAACCGTTAAATGTTAAATAAAAAAAATATACAATCGCGACGAGCATCTAATTATAGTTCTACCTATATGCATTATGATATACTTTTGAAGAAAACTTTTGTTTTGTTTTTTTCTTGTTAAAATTTACGTAAAATATTGTATATGATAATAGTGTTTCATCTATGTGATAAGAGTGTTAAATCATAAATTATTATTAAATCATATATGATATTGGTTATATCATATATGATAAGTTATATTATATATGATAAGTTATATCATATATGATAATAGTCTTTCATCATATATGATATCAGTGTTAAATTATAAATTATTATTAAATCATTTATGATATTGGTTTATATAAGATATAATAAGTTATATCATATATGATACTGGTGTTATATCATGTATGATAATTTTAGACAATAAAAAAAGCGTGAAAAAAATGAATTTTTGTTTGTCGAAAATGTATCATATAACATATCTATACTACTTTATAAAGCATTTGGGACCTTCTTAAAATAGCAAGGCTGAATTTTCAGCCTTTTTTTCCTACTAAATAAAGTAAGTTGTTGATATGTTCATCAACATTATATACTATAACCCTTTCTAACAAATTTTTATAACAACCTACTTAAATAACATTTTTTCGTTTAAATTGAAAATTTTATTTATTTATTTATTATTTTTATAATCTAATTTCATCATATTTTCTAAAATTTTATGCTCTTTAATTCAATATTCATTTTGCTATATTTTTATTAACTATTAATTTTTTTTAATTTAGAGGTTTTTTTCGATCTTTTACAACTTTAACAATACAAACTTAATAAATAAGAGATTAATATTTGTTAGCCTAAAAAATTATTATGGATACTCGCCGCCGCATTGCGCGGGTCCATGCTAGTGTATAGAAAGATAATTAAATGCTCTTCGTTGTTGAGAATAAAATTAGCTAAGTCACTTTGCCGCTGACAAGAGGATTTTGGACGCTGACAAGAGTAATCAAGGCGCTAACAGAATGAACACTGACAAGACAAATTCAAGCGCTGACAAAGGAAATCCCAGTTATTGTCAACTACTTAGTCAACACGTTTTGTATACCTAGGAAAAGATATGTTCTACATTGTATTCATAATATTTATCTTTTCCTAAATTAGTTGATCGATAGATTATTATCCAAGACTCCTTATGTTATAAAAGGAGGTCTTAGGGTTTGGTATTGATACACATTCTTACTACTTTCATTGTACCTCATTGATTATCAATACCAGTGAAAGTTTGGTTTGCATTGTGTTTTGATGTATTCTTTGGTTTAAGTGTTAATTCCGCATAACACTTAGATTGATATAAACACAAAGTTTCTCTACTGTTATACTTGATTCAATCTCGATAACACAAAGCTAAATCGATCTAAGTTTGGGATCAACAAGTGGTATCAGGGCTTGTTGAGGAACTTTAATCAGAAGAACATCAAAACCCTAATCGTATAAAACCCTAATTTTTCCAAAACCCTAAAATCATCCTGTCGATCTCAACCTCAGAAACCCAAATTTTAGGATCCTCAAATCATAACCTCAAAATCCCCATGCTTGACCCTGATAACTTTGAAATCTGGAAGTTCAATTTTGAGCAATACCTCCAAGTAGACAACTATGTTCTCTTGGAGGTTGTTGAGCTTGGAAACAAGTTCAACCAGGCTCAAAAGATCTTGGACTCTGTTGACAAAAGGAGAACAACCAATGCTAAACCTGAAGATTTGATTCCTAGACCCGAAGATGGAAGAGCCACCTCAGCTACAGAGATAGCCGATAGAAGGCTTGACATGAAGGCATTGAGCATTCTCAAACTGGCTCTTGGAAGCAAAAACCAGCACAAATTCAGAAAGTATGAATCTGCTAGAGAGCTTTGGGAAGCCCTTGAGACCACATATGGTAGTAATGAGGACACTCTCAAACAAAGGAAGAAGAAGGTGGTAATGAGTTTACAGTCTTTAAAGCTCGACCTAATGAAAGGTTAAGCGAGGTGAGAAGTCGTCTTCAAGACATTAATAGCAAGCTGGCATTCATGGAGACTGAGTTTGAAGATGATGACATTAATGCTGCTTTCCTCGGAGCTCTTGCAGATGGTTGGGAAATTCATGCCAATTCAATATTGGCCACACAAGCTTACAAGACTATGACCTTTGATGATATCTACAATCAATTGAAAGTCATGGAACCTGAAGTTCTGCTTAAGCAAGGAAGTAAAACACCTTCTGGAAGCATATCTTTTATTTCCCACCATGACTCTTCAGACGCTGACAACTCTTGCTTTGTCAGCGGACAAACTTATCATGACAGTAGCTCATCAGACGCTGACACATACAACTATGCTCCACCAAATCTTAAGCCAACATGAATTGATTTGGATAAGATATGTGCATATATTGCTTCTTTGCCCAATGGATCTTCAATTTATTTTGAAGATCTTCAGCAAATTAGTGATATTGATCTTGAGGAGATGGATATCAAGTGGAATATGGCTCTTAGCAGTATAAGAGTCAGTAGGTGGAATAAGAGATTTGGAAGGAAGATGACTTTCAATAGCAAAGAGACTGCTGGATTTGATAAATCCAAAGTTGAATGTTTCAATTGTTATAGAATGGGTAATAAATGGAATTTGATTAGCTTGCTTTATCATTTGTGTACTCGATATCGTTCTCGGTATCTAATCGAATTGATCACGGTTAATGGTGGAATAGTCGGTAATGGTCACTAAAAGGGGGAGCTTGATATTATCTATTTCTAATAAAATGACAAGTTAAACAACTAGGAAGAAAGGCTTAAACAAAAATAGCAAAAGGATTAAAGTGATTAAAAACTAATTAAGAGTAAATTTTAAAGATAAAATAAAGTAAAATTGAACTAAGACAAAACTTGTTTAAAAACAACACTAAGTAAAAATTTGGGAAAAGATTTACGTTTGAACTAAAAACTTTATAAAACTAAAACTCAATTCCATCGGGATGTCATCGGAACCCCGTCGGAATGCCTTTGTCGGAATGTAATCGGAATCCAACCAAAAGGAATATGATTGGAATGTGTCAATCGGAATCACGTCGGAATAATCACAAAGGTATCGAAATGTAATAATAGAACACAATCGGAATAATGGAAATCAAAGCCAATCGGAATATCAAACAAGTACCCTCGTCGGAATCCAGATCGGAAAGTAAAACCCTATTCCGATCCTGTGATCGGAATAATAGTGAAGCTGGTCGGAATATGAAAGCCCTAATCCGATGTGTGATCGGAATGCTGGTCGGAATGGGGAAACCCTTTCCGATGATATGTATTTCGCAATAAGCCAAGTTTTTAAGCTACTTTTAATAAGCTCAAACCAAGACTTAACCAAATTAATAATAAGCCGAACTAATAAGAAAAAAATAAGAACTTTCAAAACCTTAATTAAGCAAATCTTTTAAAACATACCATAAAAAGATGAAACTTTTTAGAAAAATGAAAAGTAAATAAGCTAAATACAAAATAAGGCAATAAGCATGATAAGCTCAAAGCTTAATCCGTATAAAACTTAGATATAAACCAAAAGATAAAGTTTTTATCAATCAAACATCAAGATTAAAACAAAATCAAAGATTATTACGGATCAAATATAAGTAAAAATCAAGAAAGGTAGAATAAGATTAAAGATGAGAAACTTAACTTGAACTTATAGATTAATGAATCCAAAATACAAGATCAAATCAAAGCTTAAACATGAAAAGAAAGAAAAGATGAAGTTCTAGTGAGAGAAAGTTACACTTTCTCTCTCTAAAAATAAAACTAAAAAAAGAAAATTGAACTAGCTAAATTAACTAACAACTAACACCCTCCTAATGTTTCATTAGGAGGGTATATATAGGAGGTGGGGAGTGCATGTGTTGCTTCCTTCTTTCTTTTCGTCTCGACTCGATTTAAATTCTTTGTCTTCCTTGACGTCGTCTCGGGATTTGTCGATGTAAATTGAACTTGTCTTATAATTTTCTTTCTTCTATTAGACTTGAGTTCTTCGACTTCATTAAACTTCCGTCTTTAGACTTTTCCTTCAATAAATCTTCAGAATAGGCCTTGAAATTCTGTTCTTTTTGCACTCTTGATCTTTTGACTTCGTCTTTTGTCTTTTTCTTCGATAAAAGCCCGTGAAAGCCCATGTTTTCTTCCCTTTTCACATTTTGATTCTAAATCACAACAAAAACACAAACCACGCATAATTCCGACTTTTACGACATAAAATACACGTTTTGGTCTTGTTATTATTGGAAATAAGTGGTAAAAGGATAAGTGTTTTCACACTTATTAAATCCTCTACACTTGACCATTGCAATGCCCTCATGCAATGCATTAATTTCAAAACACAATTTACATTTTTCATCATAAATAACCCACCTTGGCCTTTATTAATTACTAAACTTTAAGGAAAGTAAAAAGATAGAAATCAAAGACTTACATTGGGGTTTTGGTTGTCATGAATGTTCATCAATCCTCAAGTTTCACGTTCCCCATACCAAGTTTAAAGACGAGATCATTGTTATTATAAGTTAGCAAACTAACACGAAATCATGTGGCCCAATTATTTACTTAGAATCCCTTATTCCTAGGTGTATCTCTTATATTTTAATTTTGTCTTGAATGATCACGAGGATACATTGTTTGACTTATTTCAATAGTTTATTTAGGCCGAAAATAAAGTGGGACGATTTAATCAATAGTTAGATAAAGGACAAAATCTTTTAAAACTTCTTCTCGGGACCTCTTAAAGTTCATATCTTGGCATAACTCGCTTCATGATTTGAGACCTTTCTCGGACCGATATTTGGCAGCGACTTCATACTTCAAATCTTGAGAGACGTTCTTGAAATTATGGCCTTTTCTTCATAACAGGAATTTCTTCACTTGAAGTTTTTGAGAGATTCTTCATATTTGGACCAGGACTTCTTCATTTTTCTCCAATATTTATTTTGGACTTTGATACACAATGATCCGCCTCCTTTTAGGATTTGGATCTATTTATCCTCATACCTTGTTAGGGCCTTTTTGGATAGACTTCTCCATGATTTTTAAGGGAGTATTTGCTTTTCGTCGTGTATCTCGATCCTTCATATTGATTTTTGATAAATGATTCTTCACATCACTTGGGATCTTTAGCAACAAAATGTAGCCCTCATGCCTTGTTAGGGCCTTTTCGGACTCGCCAATCTTCGCATCCCGCTTCAATAAGTTATGCCTTGGCTATGAACTCTAATTAATACCGAGCAACTTCTAAACGATCTTGGGCTAGAAGCTAAGTAACTTTTCAAATTGTACAACCTTATTTATTGCAGTTAAATTTATTAGCAAGCGATGGGAGAAAAAGCTTATAATCAACTCACATAAATTCACGAAAGAATACCAAACTTATAATTGACTCTATCATCTCTCGTTCTTCACAATTTAAAATCTCAAGGAATGAGACTCGTGGATGCTTAGCTAATTAAATCAAAGTTTTGGGTTTTCAAGTCATCTATAGGATCTTGCAACTTCTTAGACTTTTTCAAGTTTAGAATTCGCATTTTAAAGTTCCCTTGATAAACGAATTTCTAGGATCAATTATAGGAACTTGCGAAAAGTTCTTGTTCTTAACCCGTGAGAGTTGAGACTTTCGTGTTTTAAAGTTCCCTATATAAAAGCCTAGCAAAACTTGACTTAAACACGTTAAGGATACTAGCTAGAGTAAACTTGGATAAGTAAACTCGGGTTGAGTCAAAATATTCACAACGTTGAAACATTTAAAACCACTTTATTAAACTTTATTTTAGCAAAGAAAGTAAATAACGATAACAAAGGAAAATACTACAATACTACTGGGCCAAAATAGATTAAAAATTTTGAAAAATGTCGAAAAATCAAATTTCCGGTTAAAATGAGGACAAATACAAGGAAAAGCCCACTTAACTTCGATAGAAGTCCCCCTACACTTGATATAAACATTGTCCTCAATGTTTAAGCATGTGAGAGTAAACTCCCCTACACTTAGGACATTGTGCACGTTGTTTAAATCTTGCTAAGAAAAGGACAACTATAGTGATTTCAATGTGAACATATAAGATATGAATTATTGAATCACGACAGTTTAGGATAGAACCAGGAAGACGGGTACACGGGGTCACGGTACGTCAAATGTCATCAAAAGTGCTCTTTGAAGCTTTAATCCCTGCACATTATAAGAAACAAGACAAAAAACACATATGGGGCTCCCCCTACACTTATGAAAACGGTAAAGGATAGATCAACGGGTTGCCTCCCGAGAAGCGCTTGTTTTTGTTAACCGAGTCACAAGCCTGACTCGACCCAGAACTAATTCAAGGGAAACGTGGTGAGGGATGGAATCATCTCATGAGAGATGTCCTCACCAAAGTATAACTTCACGCGCTGGCCATTAACTTTGAAATTGGGCCCATTTGGTTGACAAAGCTCAATGGTGCCATAGGGGAAGACTTTCGCGACAGTGAATGGACCAGACCAACGACTCTTCAGCTTGCCCGAGAAAATCTTCAACCGAGAGTTAAAGAGTAAAACTTGATCACCAACATGGAACTCTCAGTTCTTAATCCTTGAATCATGGATGATCTTGGTCTTCTCCTTGTAGATCAATGAGTTCTCATAAGCTTCATTCCTCAGTTCATTTAGCTCGTTGAGTTGAATCTTCCGAAGATCACCGGCTTTGTTGATGTCAAAATTGGCCCACTTCAAGGCCCGGTACGCCTTATGTTCCAGCTCAATAGGGAGGTGGCATGCCTTCCCGTACACAAGGCGATATGGAGTACAACCAATAGGTGTCTTATATGCGGTACGGAAAGCCCATAAAGCATCGTCTAACTTATCGGCCCACGAGGCCCGATGCTCTCCCACAGTACGCTCAAGAATTCTCTTCAATCCACGGTTAGAAATCTCGGCTTGACCATTTGTTTGAGGATGATAAGCGGTGTAAAGACGGTGATTGACACCGTACTTAGCCATGACTCGAGCAAATTGATCATTGCATAAATGAGTCCCGCAGTCACTGATAATAGCACGAGGAACACCGAATCGAGCAAAAAGCTGCTTCAAAAAGTTCATAACCACCCTCGCATCATTCGTAGGGAGAGCTTTTGCTTCAACCCATTTAGATACGTAGTCAACGGCTACGAGGATGTACTTGTTCCCTTTGGATGATGGAAATGGCCCCATAAAGTCGATGCCCCATACGTAAAAGATTTCACATTCTTGGATGAAATTTTGAGGCATCTCATCTTTATGTGTGATCTTGCCTTGGCGTTGGCAAGCATCACAATTTTTAACCATCTCGTGAGCGTCACGATAAATGGTGGGCCAATAGAATCCCGAGTCAAACACTTTCTTCGCGGTGTAGTTGGGACCAAAATGACCACCGGTGGGTCCTTTATGGCAAGCTTTGAGAATGTCTAAAGCTGCGGGTCCATCAACACACCAACGAATAATCAGACCAGCACATTGTTTGAAGAGATAAGGGTCATCCCAAAAGTAAGTCTTAACATCTTTAAAGTACTTCTTCTTTTGTTGGGATGTTAACCCTTCGATGAGAACACCACCTGCTAAGTAGTTTGCAATGTCCGCAAACCACGGGGTTTCATCAAGATTGGAATTGATAGACATTAAGGCCTCAAGGGGAAAAGAGTCGTTGATCTCTTGATTCGGATGATCCCCTTGATAAGGATCCTCAATTCTACTTAGATGATCCGCGGCTAGGTTTTCCGCTCCCTTCTTGTCACGAATTTTGATTTTAAATTCTTGAAGGAGTAAAACCCAACGAAGAAGTCTTGGCATAGAATCTTGCTTAGTCAACAAGTACTTCAACGCGGAATGGTCGGTATAGACAATGGTGGTGGAAAGAACAAGATAGGGGCGGAACTTCTCAAAAGCATGCACTACAACTAAAAGCTCTTTTTCGGTAGTGGTATAATGCAATTGAGCCCCCGTGATTGTCTTGCTAGCGTAATGGATTGGTTGGAATTGTTTGTTCACTCTTTGTCCCAAAACCGCTCCAATAGCAAAGTCGCTAGCATCACACATCAATTCAAAAGGTAGCTCCCAATTAGGGGTAAACCAAGACCGATGCCTTAGTTAGCTTGTCCTTAAGAAGATTGAAGGATTCAATACACTCTTTAGAAAAGATAAAGGGAGTATCTTTTTCCGAGAGGTGGGTCATCGGGCGAGCGATTTTAGAAAAATCTTGAATGAAACAACTATAGAAGCCCGCATGACCAAGGAAACTTCTCACACCCGTCACGGTTGAAGGTGGAGGTAATTTGGCTATGACATCAACTTTAGCACGGTCCACTTCAAGACCGGCTTTTGAGATTTTATGTCCAAGCACAATGCCTTCTTTTACCATGAAATGGCATTTTTCCCAATTTAGAACAAGGCGAGTGTCTTCACACTGTTTAAGCATACGTTCTAAATTGGCAAGGCATACCATAAAAAGATGAAACTTTTTAGAAAAATGAAAAGTAAATAAGCTAAATACAAAATAAGCCAATAAGCATGATAAGCTCAAAGCTTAATCCGTATAAAACTTAGATATAAACCAAAAGATAAACTTTTTATCAATCAAACATCAAGATTAAAACAAAATCAAAGATTATTACGGATCAAATATAAGTAAAAATCAAGAAAGGTAGAATAAGATTAAAGATGAGAAACTTAACTTGAACTTATAGATTAATGAATCCAAAATACAAGATCAAATCAAAGCTTAAACATGAAAAGAAAGAAAAGATGAAGTTCTAGTGAGAGAAAGTTAAACACTTTCTCTCTCTAAAAATAAAACTAAAAAAAGAAAATTGAACTAGCTAAATTAACTAACAACTAACACCTCCTAATGTTTCATTAGGAGGGTATATATAGGAGGTGGGGAGTGCATGTGTTGCTTCCTTCTTTCTTTTCGTCTCGACTCGATTTAAATTCTTTGTCTTCCTCGACGTCATCTCGGGATTTGTCGATGTAAATTGAACTTGTCTTATAATTTTCTTTATTCTATTAGACTTGAGTTCTTCGACTTCATTAAACTTCCGTCTTTAGACTTTTCCTTCGATAAATCTTCAGAATAGGCCTTGGCCTTCCGTTCTTTTTGCACTCTTGATCTTTTGACTTCGTCTTTTGTCTTTTTCTCCGATAAAAGCCCGTGAAAGCCCATGTTTTCTTCCCTTTTCACATTTTGATCCTAAATCACAACAAAAACACAAACCACACATAATTCCGACTTTTTCGACATAAAATACACGTTTTAGTCTTGTTAATATTGGAAATAAGTGGTAAAAGGATAAGTGTTTTCACACTTATTAATGGGACACTTTGCTAGAGAATGTAGATCTCCCAAGAGGAATGATGGAGGACATAATCCTAGAAAAATCATCAAGGTTGATGATGCTGAACCTAAAGCCATGGTAACCATGCAAGGAATTGATGGCATTGGATTTGACTGGAGCTTTATGGACAAGAATGAGATGGAGAATCAAGTTTTGGTTGCTGAAAGGGATGAAGAGCATGTCCAATATGTTCTCATGGCCAGATCTTCTTCTTCATCAGACAATGAGGTATATGATGATGCTTTTTGTAATAAGGGTTGTAGACTTAACATAGATAAACTTAATAAAGAAGTTTTAAAGTTACAATCTGATATTCTTAGGTTGAATATCACTATTTCAAACTACAAAAGGGGGCTTGCACAATCAGATGGGATGGTGCAAGAGTATAAAGACATGGAATTTAATTTAAAAGATCAAATAACTGTTCTTAAAAGGGATCTAGCACTTAGTTCTGAAGCAAAATCTTCTTACATAGAAGCTAATAATGAATTGAAACTTAAGCTAGATGAGGCCATTCAAGCTAGGGAGAATGTAGGGCTTAAAATTGAAAAGTTTGAAAAAGCTAGTCAAACCCTAGAAAAGGTTATAAGTGAACAGAGAAACCCTAAAGACGTGTATGGGATTGGGATGCATGCAAAGGAATATGCTGCAATTCCAACCCCAGCAGGTGACTTCTATGGGGTTTCTAAGAAAGACTTGTCTTAGACTGGTATTCCAGAGTTCCAAGTGGAGGAATTTACTCCTCTACCATGTGTGCTCACACCAGTTGAAGAATACAAGCAAAGGGTGACTGGCCTTGACCTATGGAAGAAAGCCAACCCTACTCTCTTTGTTAAGGGAAGCCTTCTTAGTGATGAAAAAACTGACCTAAACCCATTGTCTTCACTTATCCTACTAGAGGAAAACCCGTTGACCTTGGCTCACAACCTAAAAGAAATTCTAGTGTTAAGTATGCTGAAATGTATAGAAAACCTAGATCACCAAAGAGTCAAGCTAGTGTTAATGGGATTGGAATTTATGAACCTAGACCTAAGGTTATGTCTAGAAAGGCTTGTTATTCATGTGGGAGCTTCTCACATTTGGCTTATAGGTGTGTCAGCGGATACAAACTACCCGCTGACAATAGGTCAACTATGGTCAACCTAAAGCCTTATGTTCATACTAGACCACATGCCACTAGACCAGCTCCTTACTTGTCTAAGGCAGCTAACACCCAAGGCCAAAGACCCTTCCAAAAGACCAATACTTAGTCTAACAAACAGTGGGTTCCTGTAGCAAACCCTAATTCAAACACTGATAGGAACAATTAATTCGCTGACAGGGCAAAACCAGCCGCTGACAGAATTAGGTTTGGTATGAAAATGCCACAATTAGTAGTTGTCAGACCCAATGTTAGACCCAGTAATAACAAATATTTACAACCTAAGGGAAAGGGATCTAAGGCATCATCCAACTTAACATGGAGACCTAAACAAGAAAAATCATCAGTTTTTAATGGTGTCTCCATGACTTGTAATAGATTTAAATATCTTGAAAAACATGTTGGGACAAACTGGGTGTTTAATGTTAAAAGGGATGAACAGGGGGTTGTTTAAAGAAACAAGTCCATTCTTGTTGAACAACCACATGGATCAAAGTCTACTAACGTTTGGGTTCCCAAAGAAAACTGATTTGTTTTCTTTATGTGCAGGGCATTCCAATGAAGGTTAATGACCATGGATATTGGGATAGTGGATGCTCAAGGCACATGACTGGAAAGGAAGACTACTTGACAAACTTTACTCCTATTCCAGATGGTGATAAAATATACTTTGGAGGAGGATTTGGTACAATATCAGGAAAAGGCACTCTTATCACTAATAACTTGTGGTTTGATGAAGTTTTTCTAGTAAAAGAACTTGATTATAACTTGTTTAGTATGTCACAAGTGTGTGACAACAAAAATAAAGTTCTTTTAACTGATACTGAATGCTTAGTTTTTAGTAAGGACTATGTGTTACCTGCTGATAAGTTCATTGAATTTAGAACACCTAGACATAAGGATATTTATAATGTTAATCTACAAGGGATTAAAATGAGTAATAACCTGTCATGTCTATATTCTAAAGCTTCAGCAGATGAGAGTATCTTATGGCACAGAAGGTTAGGGCACATTAACTTTAAGAACATGAATAAACTTGTGAGGCATGATCTTGTTAGAGGATTGCCTTTAAAAGCATTCCACAATGATCATAATTGTGTTGCATGTCTTAAAGGCAAACAAAACAAGTCCTCATTTAAGTCTAAGAGTGTTCATTCTAGTTCTAAACGCCTTCACTTGCTTCACATGGACTTATTTGGACCTACTAATATAGAGAGTTTAAATGGTAAATCTTATTGCTTTGTGGTCACAAATGACTATTCTAGGTTTACATGGACTTTCTTTTTAGTCAAGAAGAGTGATACTGCCAGAACCCTAATCAATTCTATTAATTAAATGGAAAAGAAATCAGGGTTTACAGTTAACATTCTTAGAAGTGATAATGGTGGTGAGTTTAGAAATGACCTATTACATGCCTTCTGTGTGGATAAGGGAATTACTAGGGAGTTTAGCATAGCTAGAACTCCATAGCAAAATGGTGTAACTGAGAGGAGAATTAGAACCCTTATTGAAGCTGCTAGGACCATGTTAGCAGATGCTAGGTTACCCATTGCTTTTTGGGCTGAGGCTGTAAATACTGCATGCTATGTTCAGAATAGAGCCGTGGTCAATAAAATTCACAATAAGACCCCCTATGAGCTCTTTTGGAATAGAAAATATAATATAGATTTTATTAAACCCTTTGGATGTCATGTAGTGATTCTTAATACTAGTGAAAACCTAGGTAAGTTTAATTCAAAAGGTGACGAGGGATATTTTGTGGGTTATTCTATGAACAACAAAGGGTATAGGGTTTAGGTCATAACTGAAAATGTGCATGTTGACTTTTTGGAGGGTAAACCTAGTGATCCTGCTAATCGACCAGATTGGCTTTTTGATTTAGAGCCATTATCTAGATCCATGAATTACTTGCCTGTTACTAATCCAGTTGGCTTGGAGACTTCTCCAAAGATTGTAGAAGAAACTATTATTGATAATGCAGGTATTCAAGCTACAAAGGTGACAGGATCACAATCAGATGAGTTCACTCCCACATCTTCCTTTGTGGATTTACCCATTTGGAGTGAAGAATTCATTCAGTCACCTGCTGCTGAAAAAAAAGTGGAGAGAAAGCAACAAGAAGAGCAAGTCAGTGAAAGTATTCCATCCGCTAACAAAAGTAGTTCAGCCACTGACACGCCTGATCCAAACACTGACATCTTACTTTCATCCGCTGATAAAGATGTGCTTGAACTTGGTGAAAATTCCATACCCAATGAAGGTGTCAGTGTCACCAATCCAAACGCTGACAATGTGCTTCATAGTTCAAGTGAGTATGAAAATCATGATGGTGAGGATCATGGCACCTTGGAATCTACAGTGCATGATAACACATTGTTTGGGGGAGGAATTCTTACAAAAGTGTCAAAGTTCACCCTCTTACCCAAATTATTGGTCCCATCAATTCACCAGTTCAAACAAGAAGAAAGAAGAATCCTAGAGGAGGATTCATTTCCAACATTCACAAAAAGGATGATACCCCTTTAGTTCAAGAATGTTTATTTGCATGTTTTCTATCATAGAATGAGCCCAAGAAGATTTTTTATGCTCTACAAGAACCAAGATGGGTTGAAGCAATGCAGGATGAGCTTCACCAGTTTGCTATCCAGGATGTTTGGGAACTAGTAGATTGTCCCAAGCATGTGAGACCTATTGGAGCACGTTGGGTTATAAGGAACAAGATAGATGAGAGAGGTATTGTGATTAGAAACAAGGTAAGACTGGTTGCTCAAGGTTACACACAAGAAGAAGGCATTGACTATGAAGAGGTTTTTGCACCTGTTTCCAGAATTGAAGCAATAAGGATTTTCCTAGCCTATGCTTCTTGCATGGGTTTCATAGTCTACCAGATGGATGTCAAGAGTGCTTTCTTGTATGGAACAATTCAAGAAGAAGTATATGTTATGCAGCCTCATGGTTTTGAAGATCCAGAGCATCCAAACAAGGTTTATAGAGTTAAAAAGGCAATGTATGGCCTTCATCAGGCCCCTAGAGCTTGGTATGGTACCCTTTCCACATACTTGGTGGAAAATGGTTTCAAAAGGGGCACCATAGATCAAACTTTGTTTACAAAACAGGATGGGAAGGATTTTCTTCTTGTACAGGTCTATGTTGATGATATCATCTTTGGTTCTTTTAACCAAAGGATGAGTGATGATTTCTCCAAGATGATGACTGACAAATTTCAAATGAGTGCCATTGAGAGATGAACTTCTTTCTAGGTATTCAAGTCCAACAGAAAGAAAATGGTATCTTCATCTCTCAAGACACATATGTAGATGAGATTTTGAAATTTTTTGGCTTTTTCCCTCATGAGAAACGGGCTAGCACCCCCATGGACAGGGAACACCCCTAGGGAAAGATTGGAGATGGAAAGGACGTTGATGTCAGGCATTATAGGTCAATGATTGGTTCATTCATGTATCTTATTTCCTCTAGACCTTACATCATGTTTGTTGTGTGTGCATGTGCACGTCATCAAATGACTCCCAAATAGTGTCATCTTCATGTTGTCAAAAGGATCTTTAGGTATCTTAGGTGTTATTCCACTTTGGGATTATGGTACCCTAAAGATTCTCCATTGGAGCTTGTGGGATATTCAGATAGTGACTATGGAGGAGACAACAATGATAGGAAATCCACAACTGGTGGATGTCAATTTCTTGGGAACAGACTTATTTCTTGGCAATGCGAGAGACAAATAGTGGTGGCTAATTCAACAACTGAGACTGAGCATGTAGCTGCTGCTGCATGTTGTGGGCAAGTTCTATGGAGGGGAAGTTGTTATATAAACAAAGTCAGCTTAGCTTGTTAAACGCACGTAGCCATGTGTTGAGCACAAAGCGAACTATTCTTTCGCCTTTTACTAAAGAATACCGTGTGCTCGACATATAATGTTGCATACGTCTATTTTTTGAGAGCCTCTTCTTTATCAAAGAGCTCCAACCAATATTCAGTTTAAAACTTTGTGTGCTACCTTTGTCTTAAAACAAATAAAAGGTGTTGCACACTTCTTTTTTTAATTTGTTTCTAGACTGAGAAACCAAAACCCAGTATTGTTAGGACACACGATACTTGTTAACACTTACATAAATTGATATCGGTTTTGGCAACCGAAAAATGATAAAGAACCATTCATTTGATTGGTTCTTACAGTTTTACTTTAAGTGTATATATGTTCTTTTCTGTAAACTTCCTAAGATGTACACCGAGCATTGATACTTTTGTCTTCCATAATGTTAAATCTGTAATCTAGTGCTACACCTAGTAAGTTCAGTCTAGGCTCTTGCGTTTGCATATTACATGTCAATGACAAAAAAAGGAAGAATAATAAAGCGATGTAGTCAGCATATTAGATGGTTTTCGGTATATGACAAATTACATTGGAAAACATAATAAGACCCACACGCCACAACATCAACATGTAAAACATTAGCGTAAGCAGTTATATCATCTGTAGTCATTCCATCAAACAGTCATTCCATCAAACAAGGGAGCATTTTGCCGGTCATACACCTAACTTTAAACTGGAAACAATGTCGATAAATGTAATCAGTGCAAAAATTGCTATAGACCCGAGACATAATTACTAACTAGCTGAACGGAAAAGCAGCTGATGAGATTATAAATGAAACCAAAGCTCCAAATGTTACTGTATGACAGCAGGTCATGCGTATATGTAAAAGTGAGTGATGTTGTAGCTATTCAGTTGCTATCTAAGTAGGCAATTTATTCGTTTCACAAACTAAATGAAAAAAACATAAATTCGGACATGGTGTAAACACAGTGAACAAGACATTCTAATTTTGTGTCCTCCTTTTACCTCACATTGCAAACGTATTTTAAACGATGAGAACTATTACGTGTTTCATCTCCAAGTTATCCACACTTTTCCATACACTAGCATATTAGATAGTTTATAATATGTTATTGGAGTTTGATTATGGTGGAACTCTAGCTGATGTTATTAAGGATGCGGGTCGTAAAGGGTTGCTATAAATTGATGCTAACGTTATCGTAAAGAAATTCTAAAAGGGTTGAGAGTCACCATAACCGAGTGTATGTTCCGAGTGATGTTATTAAGGATGTGGGTCGTAAAGGGTTGCTAAAAATTGATGTTAACGTTATGGTAGAGCAATTCAAAAAGGGTTGAGAGTGACCATAACCGAGTGTATGTTCTTGTGATTTGAAACCTGATAATGTATTACTTGTTGCTGATACGAACAATGATGGTTTTAATGCTAAGATTGGTGATTTGGGATTGGCGAAAAAGGTGCAGCACGTTTAAAGAAGGTTCTGGGTCGTTATTGCACCTAATATAAGAATCAATATCAAATGAGAAACATAAAAAAAGGTAAATTTGTCTGTCAGACAACCATGTGACCATGCCAAGACCCATTCGAGATGAGCTGACAACGATCCTCTACTTAGCCATGGCCGAGACCATAAAGCTCAGTTAATCACGCTCTGGTCACATGGTCATGATGCATCAACCAAACATGGGTTCGAGATGAGCTGACAACGATCCTCTACTGAGCTATGGCCGAGACCATAAAGCTCGGTTAATCACGCTCTAGTCACATGGTCATGATGCATCTACCAAACATGGGTTTCTGTCTCTTGAAGAGACTATAGAACAGATCCTGTTCAAGTAAGGTCGTAAATGCTTGTTTGTTTGTGCTCCTTATAAACTGATTTTCTTTTATACTTTAAACCGATGTGGGATAAATGTAACACCTGGTAATTTTCCCTACTTTGTAAAATGACTATTTTACCCTTTGACTTTTTATTTAGTCAACTATGTGATTTAACTGTGTTGGAACCGGGAAGTTATCCCGCGTTTTTTGAAAAATTGTTTAATGACGAGTAATGACCTGACACTGTGCTCAGTCATTATTCTGAACATTTTCTGTGAACCTGACCAAAGTGCTGAGACGGTCAATGAATTGACGATAATCCATGAGATTATTCGTTATCTGTGAATTATGTGCTTAACTGTTTAGTTTTTAACAGCGTGATCGTATTTTCATGAGCAGCGTATTTAAATATTTCTGTATATGTTTATATATGCATGTATTTTAGTATTTTTGCTATTTATAGTAATAAATCGTATTTACTGTGAATATTTAATTAACGTATCGCGTTTTCGTATTTTACGTCGTTTTTACGTTTAACCGTCGTTAGCGTGCATAAAATACTTTACCAATCATAAAATGTCAGTTTTCGTCGAAAAATCGTAAATTTAATATATTTCGTCAAATTTTTTTAAGTTTTACGTAATTTTAAACTTAACTATATACTTTTTGATATTTACCTAAAACTAACTAACCTTTTTACCTTAAACCTTTTAACTAGTTACCATAGTAAAAATTTTGAAAAATTTACCCCCATATGGGACCCCATAACCGGTCATATGTCACCCTATGTGCATAATGCACCAACACTCCACTCTTTACCATATTAAGCTTACACTTACTTACACATCTTACATTTTTAACTTACTAACCAAAACCACCTCAAATAATTCATTATTCACTTCACTTTCACTTCAAAAAAAACACACATATCTCTCTTTCTCTCCCAAAACACACGGCACACAAACACAAACATTTTCCACCATTGTTGATTTCTAAAAGCTTCATTTTAACAAGAATTAACACAAAACAAAATCACCCTAGAGTTTGTACAAGCATAAAGAAGAATGGTCTTTCTTGGTTTATTGATTTGAGTAGTTTTTGGGTTGAAGTTGTAGAGTAGAGTTCTTGTTGATTATTAGTGGGTTAGAGCGTAGATCGGGTCGTTGTGATTACGTAGAATCGTTACTCAAGGTTACTTCTTAAACCTCTTTCATCTTTTTCATTTTCCATGCATAATCCTTGTAGATCTATGCATGCATGTTACTCATCAAGTATTTTCATGAAATAAAATGATAAAAACTATTTTGGTCATGAAACATTTTAAGATCTATGGAAATTATGTGTGGATCTATTAGATCCATACATGAAAATGGGTTAATTGAAAGACTTGTGAAAAATATAAGTATGTATATCTTAGATTGGTGAACTTGAAGAAAAATCTTTGATTTTGTTGGTGTTTATGAATAATTGGAGGGAACTAGTAGTGTTACTACTAGTGGTTACGCTTGAAAATGGTCGAAAACGAGTTTTTACGAAAAACGTACAATCTGTCCGATTTTTATAAGAGGCGTAGAGGGTCGTAAAAATTTTTTTGACACTAGTTTACTACGATATTATGAAAATATAAGTTAATACCTTCGTTTCGATATATTATGGGCTAGAAACGGAGCTAAAATGAGTAAGATATTGTCGTTTAAATTTCGTTGTCGGAAAACTTAATTTTTGATGAACAACACTATAAGTGGTTGCTGTCCAGATTTTTAAAGTGGTCGAAACGACATTTTCGAGTCAAACGGAGTTGTTTTAAGTGTCGAAATGGTTACTAAATGGTATGTATAAATGTTGGACTTGTTTTGTAAAAGCGTATTAGCGCGAAATGTGAATACTTGTTGTAACATTAAAAGTTTGAACGTTGGAAGTGGAAATTGATACTATTGCGGAAAATGACTTGTTGAAATATCGGCGATTGAGAAATTGTTGAAAATAGGGGTTTTAGGACGAGATTTGAGTACTTGCTAAAAATGGCAAATTTTTACGTGACGCCGAAAGGCTGCCGAATTTTCGTTAGAAATCGTATAGGAAAATTTGTTAAGATAAATTTTGGTAAATTAAAATTTACGCCGAAAGGTTGTCGAAATTTCGTCGAGTCAAAAATAAATATTTTTGCCTAAGTATATATATACTATAATGTTTATAACGATATAACATTTACAAGTCACGATTTTAACAACAAGATATATACTTGATTGATGAGTAACGTACGTGATGAACTATTGTGACTTATTTGCTAGCGCCTAAACTATAGGATTATATTTAGGTTGTTGCTAGAGTTGCTCGCTACTATTTGATCTTACTTGTGCGGTTTGAATCGTTGCTTGAGGTGAGTTTATAGATCCCTATTACACTGCTTTCTATGTTTAATGTTTTGGGATGTGATAAATGCTTTGATGACTTGCTTCTGGACGCAAGTAAAACTTGATTTCTGTGAACGCTTTGTGAACACTATTTATGAGATAGCTTAAGTTGCTTTAGCCATATTCCCCACTATCGTGAATCGTTAGTTACTCTGCTGGAGTAAGCTCTTATGTTACGGATAGATTTATTGAGGGTTGACAACCTCCACTCGGGCATTCTGACGCCGGACGAGTGTGTACCATTTGTATGAACGGAGTTATCTTGGCTAGGTACTCCATTGGGGCAAAATTTATGTATGCAATCTATTGTATGCCCTGGATCACTAGTTTCGATGTCACGAGCTTAGCTATCATAAATATTGTGAACACCCAATTTATCCTACACTTGGCACTATATCTCCTATAGTTGCACGTGTACATGAAATGAAATCTGAAATTGAACTGCTATGAATTTTTACTTGAAACCTATATTCTCGCCAACTTTATATTGACCCAATTTAGCATTTATCTCAGGTAATTGATGATGAGTTGTATCTGCTGTGTGAAGTACTTGGAGTCCGCATGCATTTCTTGGCTATCTTCGGACATTTGTTTACTTATGCTTTTGAACTATTATCTCGTTGATGTTTAAAACTTTTACATTCCGCTGCACTATCTTTTGAAACTGAGACCTTTTGTATTGTGATGCTTTTAATTTAAATTCAACGAGGTATTTTTATAAAACGTCTCATTTAGAGTCGTTCTCTTGTACCTTGAACTATGATACAATGACGTAACAGCCCCCGAGCTTCACCGCTTCCGCATATTACATTTTGGGGTGTTACATTATTATATCGTAGTATTCCAAATATCCAATCAAGATACTATTTGATATATGTACAACTTTCTACACTTTATTCCTCAAGCACTCACCAAGATCACTACCCCGTCAATCTTAACCCTATTCTAAAACTGCCGACATAATATCATTTTTTTTCTCTACTTTCCGCATGATTTTTGCCTTCCATCGCTTAGGCCTTTAATGGCCTTACACAGCCATCTTAATGATTCTCATGCTACATAAGTCCAACAACAAAAATTCATTTCGGGTCATATGCTGGATTTTGAGAGTTGTCTTCTACGGGTGCTAAACCTGAAGAGATTGACTTTGAGTTCTTAGGAAACTCGAAAGGACAACCTTACACTGTGCACACAAACATATTCATCCAAGGTGAAGGAAACTGAGAGCAACAGTTTCATTTATAGATTGACCCAACTGCGGATTATCATAACTACACCATTCATTAGAGTCCTAGTGAATTTCAACAGTTGTAAATTATCTAATCATTATGTATTGCAGATGGTATGTTGATAGTATTCCAATTCGAGTCTTTAGAAGCTATCAAAGTGGATATCATACACAAACCAACAAGGGATGCGAGTCTACTCTAGTTTATGGAACACCGATAACTGGGCTACAAGAGGTGATTTAGTCAAAATCTACTGGACTGCTGCACCTTTTTTGTGCCTTATTACCGCAGGTTCAGAGCTAGAGCTTGTAAGTGAAACAGACCTGTTCCTTTTTAGTAATAAAAAAACTCCGAGTCAATATACTATTCCGATCTATATATGTTCAACATTGAACCAGTTCCTTTTTAATTCGTTAACTTTATTCAGCAAAACGCTCGCCAAAATCAAAGACATCAAACGACCTTACACAAAATTTAGATTTATTAACTTTATTCGGCAAAACGCTCGCCAAAAATCAACACTGAACCAATTCCTTTTTAATATTTACGTTTTTCTTCTAAAGTCTTTAGAAAAGTTAAAAATAACTAACAAAATTTAGATTTATTAACTTTAATTTTTTTATTTTTTTCGGAAAGAAATTAATTATTTTTCAAAAGAAGTTATTTTCTTTAAAATTAAAACATTGTTTTGAATTTTTCTAAAAAAAGATGTATTTCGATTTTTCGACAATCCTATAGAGATGATTTTGCACTTCCCTCCTTATTTTATTCACAGGCCTAGTCAACTTCCACTTGTCTATTTCTTCACCCAGCCGATGTGGGATAGGAACAATATGAAGTTTTTGCATTCTTTGGAAACGGCCATTAATCCAACTGGACACCTTCAGAAATGGGAAGGTATAGTACATATACAACAAATTTTCATTATTCCAACTGGACACCTTCAGAAGCAAGTGTTTTTACAATATCACTGCCTAAAAATAATAGTCAAAACACAAAATAGTTCGCAGGCTTTCTGCATAGCTTGATATGTGATATTACCAAACACCATTCTAGTCATGTTGTTAGCGTAGTTCAAACCTTTTGGGTTGTTGGATTTCAGGTTAAGCCATTTGTTTATGAAAATATCGTTCTGGTGACAAAGCAGGTGCTTGGTTGACCCGATAAAACTTTGTGTCTAAAAATCTCTCTTTTTAAATCATACATGGGCCTACTTTGGGTGACTTTCGAAATTCAACCTGTTTGCTTACAACTCATGACCGAACTTGGTTAACAGAATCGATCTAGCCTAACGCTTAACATCGGTTTCTGAGAACCCTTTACCACCTGAATCGTTGAATACATCAGCTAGAGTATTCCACCAAAAGCAAACTCCAATAATATATACAATAAATCTCTTTCTTTTTGAGGAGGATAGTAATTATGTGGGACACAGTTTTTTTTTTTTGGTAACTGTGATTTTCGACTCATTGGCCGACTAATCCACGGGGTTTGAGCCCACCGCCACACAGACTCAAACCAGGTAAAGCCCTCCCTTTTCAGGAGGTTGGTGTGGCCAGTTAGTGGACAATAATACTGAAATGAGTTAAAACACTATATAAGTAAAAACATTCGAGCTGATAAACATTAAACTGATATATGAAAACGAAATTCACCAATTATTTCACTAGAAAATAATCTTGCTTCAGAACACGATCACCTTACAGACATAAAACACTGAAAGGACTATAGCTATGTTACGATCATTGTTTTTAAAACACAAAACATGAATTCATACTACACAAATCACATCCACCCTCCAAAATCATGGGCGAAAAGGGTCCTCCATAGTCTTTTGAAACATTTTTGAGAATGAACATTAAATACTAATTTCAAGGTAATTACAGTACTACTGTACTACACAAGCTTAAGTTACAATTATTCAAGTTACACATGATCTACCCTGCCATCTTCTTCACTGCTGCCGTCCCCCCATGCCTAAGACATAAAATATCGGAAACTAAATCAAACAACCATTTAGTACTCACATCTAATTACTAAACTTTATTTAACTTATGTGAAGGGTCCACATATACAAAGTTATATATGCCATATAATGCATGTTCAACCCAATTGACTTTTGGATATCTTTGAAAGGTTTTATGGACTTATATTTAAATAGTCGTGTGTTAGGATCGAACTCGGGATTACGGGATTGCACACATTACGTAAAAGGTTAACTTATTTAGTAAATATATTTATATTATTTATTAAATTAAACTGAAGCTTAACTAGTGATCGTTAATAATTAAGAGTTAAGAATAAACGATCGTTGTGGAATTAAATAGAAGAAAAAAGAAGGAAACGGAAAAGTTCCGGAAGCCCCTTGGGTGGGCTTTGTGACCGCCGGCCATAGGGACCAAAAGGAAAGGAATAAAAGATTTTCTTTCCTTAATTGTTTATTACTTGGAGGAAAAGTTTTGCCAAGGCCTATATAAACAATCTCATAGCCTTCATAATTTTTATCCCATTCTCTTTTCTTTCTCTCTTCCTGCGACTAAAACCAAAGGCAAACACCCTCTTTAGGGTTCCTTTTAACCTTTGGTTTTGGTTTCTTTGTTTGATCAAACTCCAAAGGAAAAACACCCTTTTTAGGGTTCCTTTTATCCTTTGGTTTTGGTTTAGCAATAATCTAGTCCTAGCCCCTCTCTAGGATTGTTGGATAGATATTCCACAAGCGTAGAAGCTCGGTTTACACGTGCTAGAATCACGGTTAGCTCGTTGTATTACGTGTGTACAAGAACGTAATATACCCTTACTTTAGGCTATATCTTGGTAGTGTTCATCATAAACCCTAATTGGTGATTCGTTGGTGATCTTGTGGATCTTCGCTAGGATAAAGGTATGTAACCCTAATTCGATTAATTATAATTGTGTTATTATTACGATCTTGTTAAATCGCTTCCGCTATGTGTGCTTTGATCCATATTTGGGTTTTTAATAATTGTTATGAACTTCATAAACCTTCAATGGTATCAGAGCCGTTTTAACATGTTATAATTATCGAGATCTAAAGATTATTTTTTAACTAATAATTGTTTTGAGTTAAAACTACATGTTTTTTTTGAAAAGAAAATTTAGGGTTTTGGTTTTGTTTTTTTTAATCCGATTTAAAAAAAATGTTGGTTTTTTTTTTTTTGCTTTTTACCCGATTATAAAAAAAAGAAGTTTTTTTGTGAAACCCTAAAATTGCATGTTTTGATCTTTAGATAATTACATGATTAATTGTTATGTCATGTATTTAAGGTTACGATCCGTAGAGATTTTATTAATTTGTTAAGTAATTTGGGTAGAACTTTGATGAATTGCATATGTTATGTGAATTAATGTGTCGATCCGTAGAGATTTAATTGTTAAGTTATGTGGGAGATCCGTGATGAACATGCATGTTTTTCATGGATCCTACGTTTTATGTGGTAATTGTTACGTGTTTTGCTACATACTTTATTTGATTCAATAAATCGAAAATTAGGGAATACTTTTATATGAATATAAAAACCTAGATTTGATGTTTATTGAATAAATCGTATGCATGTGGCTATTTGATTTATTTATTGCACATATAAACTGTTATTATGTGTTTATAATTTAGTTTTTTTTGTACCTACTTGTTTTCATACGTTTTATATTGATTGTATGTTGTAAACAAGGGTAATTTTTCCAATAAAAATTAATATGGACGAAATCATATCAAATTAATGAATTGTTTTGAGATCTAATTGACATATGATTTGCGTTGATTGGAATTGCAATAATAACTTAACGGCCTACTCAACTTTGACAAACTATAAAGTGGGTATAACGCACTGCTGGTCATGTACCCGGTTAAGGAAGGAGGTGTTATGCTTCAGCGCTGACCAAATTCCCGGCTTGCCTGTGCGTCAAAGTTGGATTAACTACGGTTATTATTTGCATAATTCCTTAAGGTTGATTTAACCGCAAAAATTCACATCCGAAACACAATGAATAAGGTTATTGCTTTGTGCTTTAGCTAAGTTCTAGAAAAAGTACGGTGTAAATTTAGTTGTGGATAAAATCTTTAATTGGTTTAACCAATACCTCAACTTGCAAATATATGATGGAATTTTAATCTCACCAAAATCATTACTAAAAGTTTTTAATAAACTAATGCTATGGAGATGTATGCATGCTTCTCCATGCATGATTTTGACACCAAAATCAATACCCTTAAAATTTAAGTCTTATGCCATCTAATTGACGAACACTTGAAGTTACAATTGTCGTCATCTGAGATTCTGGACGATGTTGTAATAGAGAGAAAACTTCATGACTGAATAAGATTGCACATGAAGGTTTTACGTTCTTTAGATTAGTTGACTTAATTGAGTTACTCAATAAGATCTGGAAACTTAAGGCATAAAGAAGGGATGAAACATGTTAGCAATGCAAAATGAATTTTGGCAATATAAATCCCTTAAATATCTAGAAATTGCAAATTTGTTTGTCAATCATTGTTCGACAAGTTACCATCTTGAATACTTCCATTGCTAGCAGATCAACTGATGTGATGAAATTATGTCATTTTGGATTCTAGTTTTTCAAGGAAAATACTATGGTTATTATTACCGGGGTAATTTTATTTTCTTGAATGGTGTTATCAAAAATACAAAAATTGAATTTTGTAAATTCTTTTATAAATGTATTAATGCAACGTTACACCGTAAACGTGGTTTATTCATTTATTGAGTTAAAACCGTATGGTTGAGGATAGAGTCAATTTAAAAGATAAACCTAAACTCTTTTCCATGAGTGAAGAAGGAGTAATAAGGATTTTAGAAATGTCAAATTCAAATCCATAACTCATAGCAAACTTTAAAAGTTAAGAAAAATGCATTTTTTGAGTTATTAAAAGTTACCGCTAATTGGTTATAAGGCAAAGTAGCATATTTGTCTAGTAGTTGTGCTTTGACCATTTATAGGCACTACATACCATTGTGGGGTTGGTAGACCTATTAAGGAAGAAATTGCATGCCAAACCTTTCAAGTTAAAAGCATTTGATGGATAAGTCATCATTTATAAAGTAGATTACACACTTCAACACTATAAGTAATTGTTACGAACGTGTTTTTCAAAAGTGTAAGAAAGTAAACACAACACTAATTATTTTCACCGATTATGAAACATTTTCAATGTTGTCAAGTTCAGTGGGAGAATTGTGTTGTATTACTGATTTTGAGTCTATTAAAACATTCTTTAATTCAGTGGGAGTTACAAGCCTTGTTGTCTTGGTAATAACCTATATTATCTTTAGTATGTTCTAAGATAATTACTTTCGAATTGTTGACACTAGTAATCTTCAAAGATAGTTATGTACTGATTCTTTTTGATTAAGTGATTCTACATCTACTTGTAAAAATCTAATATTTGTGGCACAATCATATTTTGTATAGACGAACATTAGACGTGATGTTTATCTTATATATGAGGTTGTTCCATGCACAAGTGGGAGAAATGAACATTGTGTGCAAGAAACAACTCATAAAGATATGATTCTCTTGTCTTTAAGATAAGAGACTAACAATCTAATTAATATTTAGATCATGTGTCAATATGATTAAAAGACTACTTAAAAGTATATATATCATTCACACTAAGAAACACTTGTTGTTTTGATTTAGTCTTGTAAGAGCTTGAACTAAATTGTAAACACAAGGGTAAAATATCCACATGTCATAAGATCGGGTGTGGAATGTTTTGTAGTTTCTTTAAATGGACATATTCCTGGAATGATATAAGATACATAGAGTAATCTTATACTACTAATGAAACCTAGCGGTGTTCATATCATAGTATAGTAGTGAATTAACTTGAAAAGATTAATGAAACCTAGTGGTGTTCATGATTTTACTTTAGTTATACATGTTTACGTTTTATTGTATAAAGTCACAAACATAAAGTTTTGGAAGACGTATAATATAAAGTAAAGACGTTAATGTATTGTCTCTATTTCACTAAAGACATATACATGAAACGTGTAATGGAATTATAACTTTTATGAAGTGACTTTGTGTTAGAAGTACTTGAGTTATAAGGCATGCAAAATGGTTAGGAAATCTATTATACCATTAAAATGATTTAGTTGGTATATAGGTAAACCGAAAGATATATTTTTATCTTAATATTGTTAAGATTGACTTACAATATTTCCCTAAATGAAATCCAACATTGTTATGGTATGTTCATTAGGAGAATCAAAATTCTCAATATGATGGTGATGTTTGATTCAAGATAACTATATCTTTCTTTTCTTCCAAAAGATATCAAGGTTAGAAAGTTGAGTATGACTTGAGCTAAGAAGATTAATAAGATACCATTATATATGGAATGTGATGAATCACTTTATATCTTAAATGGAGTTCGGATTTTGCTAAACTACTTATGAAGTGGATTGTTTAGAAAATAAAGAGTATGGAACTGTCATTGTGTTTTGTAATGTCCCATATAGATAACATTGAAGTGTTGATCTATTTTTTATGTATCTAAAGAGTAATTTTAAGTTACTAAAAGCAAGTGGGAGTTTTGATCTTGAAAGATAAAATTACAAGATACATAATCTTCTGGAATTCACTAGTAATTATCCTGAGGTAGGCGTGTAAATGCAAACACTCAAGATAAAGGAATTTACCTCATATGTCCGTAAGGATATCTTGGATATGCGATTAATATGCTGAGCATTATGAGTTACAAATAATTGTTATGATTTGTTACCAAACATTGATTTGGGTAAATTACTCATACTATGATCGTTATAGATGTTGTCCAATAAGATAATCAATTGTAGATTTGTTTTATCCTAAATAGTTTGACTAGAAATTGGAGATGAGTTTCGTCAAAGGAAGAAAAACACCAATTGTGGTGGTTTAATCTTTGTGTTGAAATTATATAGACAAAATTGTACACATATTTAATGTATGTATTATGAATAGATTATTAATCACACTTAAGTAATTAATTGTGATTGAGTATTCTTTCCTAAACACATTAAATATATAAAGATTTTGATGGACATATTTTAATTGACAAATTTGGATATGTATGAACTATTTCTTGAATGACTACTTAAGCAAGGACTTAAGTAATCGAAATGAGTTTATTACTTCAAAATAAATCTTTGGAAAAGTACAAAATGCAATTATCTATGAATGGATAAAAGCATGCATCTAGGAGATTACTCTTATGTTTAATTTGAAATCCAAGATTGGATTTAAATTTGAATAAGATGATTTCTGAGTAATCCTTAAAGTTAGTGGGAGTATTATGGTTATTTTCTTAAATTATATGTGTCAAATAGACATGAAGAAAGTAAGTTTTCATTCAAATTAAATGTTGATTTGGTTTACATTTGAGATGAAACTTTGCTTTGGAGATTTAGAAAATAAGATATACATAACCTTGGAACAAATAAATTTATTTATTTATGCGGTGGAAATACAACATAATATGCCATGTAGTAAATATATATGGATATTTAGAACATGAAGAAATCTAAATCTGGTTTGAGAAATTTTCATGTGTGTCGTGTTGTATTTATATCATGCTTAAAATGCATGATGATTTGAATATATTGATCTATTTAAAAAGTTATTAAATAACTTGTGTAATGAATATTCTGAAGGAATATGTTTGGAAATAGAATAACATCCTAAATCTTGGATCAGCTTCCATATTCTATGGATGAGTAATTTGTCAATAGTTGTGCAAATTATCATAGCCAACAAACTTGAAGGTTTGGTTGAAGTCAAACATTACATAATAGATATTAAAGGTAACGCATTTATATCTTTTATGACAAGTTGTCAAACTTAAAAAGATATAATTGAGGTAACACTCAATATTAGTCATGGTATCCTTGGAGATGACATGTTGATTAAAGTTGCATTATACATTAAAGAATTAGAATACTTTGGACTTCAAATGTGTTTTGGAAGTTTAGGAAATTGGTGATCAAGGATGTTTCACAATTTTGATACTATGTGGCAATATCAAATTGTTTGAATGCACGTGTACAAGAGTTTCAATGAACTGAATTCTTGAAGAAAGTATTCTCAAAATTTCAATAGGTGATTGGTTATTTTATGCTTTGCCAAACAAGTATGAATGTCATTACTAGAGGCATGATGCATGTACCAATATTATGCATTGATCTATTTTGGTATTTGGATAAAGGATGTTAAGACATTATTGAATTGATGAAATAAAGATTGAGTTTCGTTTATTTTTCTGTTATTTGATTTTGTATCCTATTTTACATGTTTTAATCCATGAATATTATGATATTTTTAAATGTCTGTTGTCGATTAATAATATGGGAATATTATTAAATTAAGACAATTCAAAATAGTGATAGAGTATACTTGAAAGTATATTGGTCAATTTTGAAAGATATATGATGAATCAAATATTGGACTTATCCCAACTATATGATTTTACTTTATGGATCTTTGTCATCAAGTAAATCATAAATAGTTATCCTTAAACCTGAGATACAAGGAAACTGTCGTGGATCTAGTGCATTTCTGTGAAATAATCTTACGCTATACGTAATTGGTAGCTATAAGGGTTATTTTCAGAAGTGTTGCAAAATTCATAAGTTTTGCTTGTAGTCAATATGGGATTTGTTTCCTTCAAATTATTTTGAAGTATAATACAGTTGGGCCCCTCGGGGGAGTAGTAAGATATCTGTGCGGCCGCACCCAAATTTGTTTTGGTGATCTTGCTATATCCGTAAACGAGAAACAGAATGGTTAATGTAAGGAATGACTGAGATCCATATCCTATTAACGTTGTATTTGAAATGAAAGGATAATAATAATGATAGTAAATCATTAAAAGGTTTTATCCAAGAGACCTTACTCGAGATCGGACTAGGGCATTGGCGTGTAACTAGACACTAACCAATGTGATCACGATATTTTGAAATATGTCCAAGTGGGAGCTGAAAGGTTTTATGGACTTATATTTAAATAGTCGTGTGTTAGGATCGAACTCGGGATTACGGGATTGCACACATTACGTAAAAGGTTAATTTATTTAGTAAATATGTTTATTATATTTATTAAATTAAACCGAAGCTTAACTAGTGATCGTTAATAACTAAGAGTTAAGAATAAACGATCGTTGTGGAACTAAATAGAAGAGAAAAGAAGGAAACGGAAAAGTTCCGGAAGCCCCTTGGGTGGGCTTTATGACCACCGGCCATAGGGAACAAAAGGAAAGGAATAAAAGATTTTCTTTCCTTAATTGTTTATTACTTGGAGGAAAAGTTTTGCCAAAGCCTATATAAACAATCCCATAGCCTTCATAATTTTTATCCCATTCTCTTTTCTTTCTCTCTTCCTGCGACTAAAACCAAAGGCAAACACCCTCTTTAGGGTTCCTTTTAACCTTTGGTTTTGGTTTCTTTGTTTGATCAAAGTCCAAAGGAAAAACACTTTTTAGGGTTCCTTTTATCCTTTGATTTTGGTTTAGCAATAATCTAGTCCTAGCCCCTCTCTAGGGTTTTTGGGTAGATATTCCACAAGCGTAAAAGCTCGGTTACACGTGCTAGAATCACGGTTAGCTCGTTGTATTACGTGTGTACAAGAACGTAATATAGCCTTACTTTAGGCTATATCTTGGTAGTGTTCGTCATAAACCCTAATTGGTGATTCGTTGGTGGTCTTGTGGATCTTCGCTAGGATAAAGGTATGTAACCCTAATTGGATTAATTATAATTGTGTTATTATTACGATCTTGTTAAATCGCTTCCGCTATGTGTGCTTTGATCCATATTAGGGTTTTTAATAATTGTTATGAACTTCATAAACCTTCAATCTTAAGACCCATTTGACTTTTTTCTTATAACTAACCTCCAAGAGTTCGTCAAAATACGAGTCTTTCTATCCAACTGAGGATTTTCCAAGGCAGCTGAGGCCCGCATTATGTATTCTGAATCATCACCATCGTATCTTCTATTGGTCATCTTTCCTGTAGCTCGAAGTTGATGAGCCTCCCCTTCGACCTGAGTAATTAACGAAGGAAAAATAGTGTTAGAATTGAACACATATCCCACAGGAAAGTGGTTAAAGTACTTACTAGATGCATGTGAAGAACAAATTTTCCTGAAATATGACACAAAATAAGCAATCATTATAAACCCAAAAAAAATAAAAGGTTAGAATACCCATTGGCCATTGTTATTTGGGTTCATACGATTCCTATATTTTGCCATTCAAATCATCATTGTGGTTGGTGAAATATAGAAATCTTCCCTTGTTGAGACTATTTATGTAATTGGTCACTAATTGCCATTTTTTCTGTTTTCACGGGTATGTAATCAATTTCGGTTATGGTCTCTGAAGGGTAAGGGATGAGAGACCCAAAGTGAAAGCAAACAATGCAATGACTATTTATACAAACAGAATCTACCAATGGGACATTTGTACAAACTCCACATTAGACAACAGTGTACCGTCCGAGTTGCCTCGTCTTTGGACCTCAATTACTTTGTCCAAGCAGTTTAAGTTTGCATATAAAAATCAGGATACATGCATCAAACATGAAAACACAATCACTTGTGATACATAGCAACTTGAACTTCCTTTCTAGCTACATGTCATCGAGCAAAACCTATATAAAAGATGACAGACAAGATTGTTCGTCTTTTTTAATCTAGTAAACTTAAACCACTAACAGAAAACGAGGCACAGATGCATTGTTAGCAAGTTTGCTTTCCCACATATCCTTACATTTAGGTGACTGTGGCGAAGCCAAGAAAACGTTACTAGATTTTTAATATAAGTAACTGTAACAGAAGCATCGAGATACTCCCTCACTTCTGTTATAGTCTTCCCATTCTCCACAATCCACAAATGCACCCAAAAAGTTTTTCGGCGGTCTGTGGAACCACCAATCAGTATCTGGAGCTTGGAGGTACTACACCATCTTAGCATCACGGGCAGCCAACGCCATGTAGAAGTCACGCACGATTTTGTTGTTGAGTCCTTCCATATTTTGATTAGAATTCGGGAACTTTTTTGTTTATATTATAGCATTGAAGTAACAAACAACAAACAAGTTATACCAACAAAGTAGGCAATGAGTGAAATTAGACAAAAGAATGGCCAAATTACATTGACTAAAGAATAACGACCATTCTTTTTATCTGTTAAAGAATTATACATGATAATGCGTGGTGACTACTTCCATGATAAGAACTAAGATTAATAGTGAGCCAAACACCATTTAAGATTTGCAAATGTAATTCTATTTTCTAATTTGATAGGATAGTTGGAAACATATCATGTTCTGTATTTGATACGTGTTCTTGCTAGTGTGGTGTAAGGGATGTACTTGGACATAATTCATTGATGTTACTGAAATGAATTGTTAAACTTAAGGCATTTATGGAATAATGTTGTTTCATGATTGATGTTTACGTTCTTATTCCATTTATCGTATTCTTTCCGCTAAAGACTTGGGATGTGGGACCTGGAAGCAATGATTCGAGACCCGGCCCATTTGAGGCGTAGATCGGTTGGTTTCATCATAGGCTTGGTTAAGACTATTGGCGCCGCGCACATCATCAAGCCTTGTATTTTGTGCTTTAGTGTGGACCACACTTTATTAATTCGTAATATCTTCTGTAAAGTTGCATAATATTTTATCAGAAAAAGTGGGAAAAATTAAAATTTTACAGTTATTGAAACAGTTTAAACAACCAGAAGTAAAAAAACAACCATGCTGGGTAACTATAAAAATGAACACATTCATTTTTACTCTCCCTTTATATATTAATATTGAACTAGTAATTGGAGGGGTGCGCCAAGCCTAGGCAGTAATGCAACGCCAAGGCGACACGCAAAGAACCGAGCAGCAAGCTACTATGGTGGGTTCTTCCCCCATAAAAACACACATATCATATATCATATATTAAACTGATAAGAACAGATACTACACTTGATCTTAGCCAAAAGGCTTATGCTTAGTCCATTCACAGTCCTTTGCTTTTATAGTCAACTCTCACTTGTCTACTTTGTTCACCTAGGCGATGTGGGATAACAAGGGTTTTTCAAATAGTTAAAGTTTGCTGCACACTTTTTTTTTTTAAATTTGTTTCTGGACTGAGAAACCAAAATCCAGTATTGTTAGGACACACGATACTTGTTAACACTTACATAAATTGGTATCGGTTTTGGCAACCGAAACATGATAAAGAACCATTCATTTGATTGGTTCTTACAGTTTTACTTCAAGTTTATATATGTTCTTTTCTATAAACTTCCTAAGATGTACACCGAGCATTGATGCTTTTGTCTTCCATAATGTTAAATCTGTAATTTAGTACTACACCTAGTAGGTTCAGTCTAGGCTCTTGCGTTTGCATATTACATGTCGATGACAAAAAAAGGAAGAATAATAAAGCGATGTAGTCAGCATATTAGATGGTTTTCGGTATATGACAAATTACATTGGAAACCATAATAAGACCCACACGCCACACATGTAAAACATTAGCGTAAGCAGTTATATCATCTGTAGTCATTCCATCAAACATGTCATTCCATCAAACAAGGGAACATTTTGCCGGTCATACACCTAGCTTTAAACTGGAAACAGTGTCGATAAATGTAATCAGTGCAAAAAATTGCTATAGACCCGAGACACAATTATTAACTAGCTGAACAGAAAAGCAGCAGATGAGATTATAAATGAAACCAAAGCTCCAAATGTTACTATTATGACAGCAGGTCATGCGTATATGTAAAAGTGAGTGATGTTGTAGCTATTCAGTTGCTATCTAAGTAGGCAATTTATTCGTTTCACAAACTAAATGAAAAAAACATAAATTCGGGCATGGTCTAAACACAGTGAACAAGACATTCTAATTATTTGTCCTCCTTTTACCTCACATTGCAAACATATTTTAAATGATGAGAACTATTACGTGTTTCATCTCCAAGTTATCCACACTTTTCCATACACCAGTATTAGAAGGTTTATAATATGTTATTGGAGTTTGATTAAGGTGGAATTCTAGCTGTTGTTATTAAGGACGATGCGGGTCGTAAAGGGTTGCTATAAATTAATGTTAACGTTATCGTAGAGCAATTCTAAAAGGGTTGAGAGTCACCATAACCGAGTGTATGTTCCGAGTGATGTTGTTAAGGATGTGGGTCGTAAAGGGTTGTTAAAAATTGATGTTAACGTTATGGTAGAGCAATTCAAAAAGGGTTGAGAGTTACCATAACCCAGTGTTATTGACGTTATATAAGAATCAATATCAAATGAGAAACATTAAAAAAAAGGAAAATTTGTCTGTCAGGCAACCATGTGAACTTAGGCATGGCCAATATAAACTGCTTTTCTTTTATACTTTCAAGCGATGTGGGATAAAAACGTTACATTATTATATCGTAGTATTCCAAATATCCAATCAAGATACTATTTCATATATGTACAACTTTCTACACCTTATTCATCAAACACTCACCAAGATCACTACCTTGAGCCGACACCCCGTCAATCCTAACCCTAATCTAAAACTGCCGACATAATATCATTTTTTTTCTCTGCTTTCCGCATGCTTGCTGCCTTCCATCCCTTAGGCCTTTAATGGCCTTACACAGCCATCATAATGATTCTCATACTACACGAGTCCAACAACAAAAATTCATTTCGGATCATATGCTGGATTTTGAGAGTTGTCTTCTACGGGGTGATAAACCTGAAGAGATTGACTTTGAGTTCTTAGGAAACTCGAAAGGAAAACCTTACACTATGCACATAAACATATTCATCCAAGGTGAAGGAAACCGAGAGCAACAATTTCATTTATGGTTTGACCCAACTGCGGATTGTCATAAGTATAACTACACCATTCAATAGGATCCTAGTGAAGTTCAACAGTTGTTAATTATCTAATCATATGTATTGCAGATGGTATGTTGATAGTATTCCAATCCGAGTCTTTAGAAGCTATCAAAGTGAAGGGATATGATACCCAAACCAACAAGGGATGCGAGTCTACTCTAGTTTATGGAATACCAATAACTAGGCTACAAGAGGTGTATCGACTGGACTGCTGCACCTTTTGTGACTTATTACTGTAGGTTCTGAGCTAGAGCTTTTAAGTGGAACGACCATTCCATCTATATACAACAGTGTGCCATTCCATTAACTGAAGCTTTTTGTTGATAATGTTGGTTGATTTCATAAAAGAGCTACAATGATGCTCTAGAGTCCAGAAAATATTCCACTAGGTAGAGCTTCATATTTGGTCATAAAACGGGTCACCGCTATTTGATAATTTTACAATCCCGGCCAGTTTTGTAGATCGAGAAAACAATGTTGTCGCAGAAGTAGCATTTGGTAATGTAGTGTTGCTTCTATATTTGGTGATCTTATAAGAAGCATTGTAGATGGAATTATCTTATTAAGTTAATGGGTCAATTGGTTATTATGATATCGCATATGACTGGTTTGTAGAATTTGAAAACAACTCGGCTAAGCCAAAATTTTGCTTGAACAATATCTTCGAGGTGATGAATCTGGTTGTAGTGACTTATAAAGTTGTACTGTTAGTCATAACTCATACCTTCAAGTCACTTGAACCAGCTCTAAGTTTCTAACTAGTTCATTGAAAACAAGCAACTAACATGGATTATATATTAGGTATGTAAATAGACGTATACAGCAACAAACACAAGATCCGTTGTAGTCTAGTTGGTTAGGATACTCGGCTCTCACCCGAGAGACCCGGGTTCAAGTCCCGGCAACGGAATTTCTTTTTTACCTTTTCATCACAAATTCCGCCTCATAAACTCTGCAGATTCATGAGACCGAAAACACAAACTTGTAGAATACACAACCACTGAACCTTAATCCTAAAAATGCATCAATATCAAAAAGCCGGTTGAAGGGACTATCATTATTGTGTAAATGACCAATAGTATCGGAAACCTTGTTTTTTCGTAAATACAAAAATGTTTATCCTGTTATTATTAAAATGTTTATTTTTAGCTTCTACTTTCATTTCAAACAATTAGATAGTCTGCAACTACCTTGAAATTCTCATTACAATTGGACGGACATACAAACACATGATTGATTACTTGGCTGGCTATTATAAAGTCAAAGTCTCCCACCATGGATCCAATAAGTCCATGGCAATTTAACTACAGATGGAAGTTTATATGCAATTACATTGAAAAATCTCAGTACGGCTGTGCAAACAAACTGTGAATTTTTACAAACCAAATGAGTTCACCAGATAATATACGTTATATCTATACCTGGTACGGATCCTTTTTCACTCCAAATGTCACGCGGTATAAAGACGATGTGGCAGACTTAATGCAATAATGTGAAGATGAAGACTGTGATGCCGTTCAAACAAACATCAATAAACTGTTGAAACAATTTCTCCTGACATGCAACACAATCTGAACCATATTTTGTATAGTAACATCAGGTAGATTATCAAGTTGTGTAGCCAAATTTTTTTTAAGATGATATCAATTAGAACATTAATCTGATAATGTATATACCAAAAAGAATATTTGGCCGCGCAAACACAGGCTCCCTCAGCAACAAATTACGATGTAGACTCGACCACTTGAGCCGATCTTAGGGTGGCACCCCTCCTAAAAGTGCAATGGAGGTTACCAACCTAGGCCATGGGCCTTCTTGATCACCCATTGACCCCATCCAGGTAAGTGATTAATCCTGATGCTTCTTTCTCTTTTTATACAGTTTTCCATACCTTCAACTTCACTCTCTCAGCCGATGTGGGATGCTTGGATTTTTCAATATGTTCACTTTTTTTCTTCTTGATTGAAAAGCCTAAATGTTTGTCACCGGATACAATAAAGTTGGATTGATGGTCTGTGTTTAGAGATGAGTTTCATTGATGAAAAAAAATAAAGAATAATAAAGCGATGTAGTCAGCATATTAGATGGTTTTGGGTGTATGACGGAATTACATTGAAAACCATAATCCACACGCCACAACATCAACATGTAAAACATTAGCGTAAGCAGTTATATATTGATTACTGGTAGTATATGACAGAATTACATGGAAATTTTCTATGACATGTAAACATAATGGATACTGTTGGATACGGAGACAACTTTGTGGCTGCAATTGCGTATGGTTACATACACAATATGCCATTGGTTCATACATTAACCATAGCCAATGCAGTCGGTACAGCAACCGCTACAGGTGGTAGGAACCTTGCAAACTTGCAAAAAGTCATGTCACTGATGAGGGAAGCAAACCTGAATGATGATGACGACTTCTGGAACAAATTACTTGATGAAAGTCCAAATTCAAAACAACATTATATGGATTCAAAAACGATTATTTGAACCATGTAAACTTCCAAAAGGTGTTGCATAAGCTTGAGGTTCCATTAGCAAATGAGATATTGTCTTATTGAAATTTATTTTCCTCATGCTTCATCGTGATTCATGATTTGTGTATGTTCAACTGTTAGAGCAGCAGCAAATCGGGAATTTTACAAACTGAGATTACAAGTAGTTATCGTGTTTGGTTGATAAGTAGTCAAATTATTGCTTGCTGCTCTAGGCCTCTATGCCTATCATATTGGTGTTGGCCGCTTATTGATTTAGTGTGAGCACGGATGAATTTTGTTTTAGTTTGTGAGAACACTTATTTTAGATGGTTATATTCTGATATATCTCTTCCCATTTATATTATTCGCTTGTTTGCCTATCGACCAAGATTTAGGATTGTCGATCTAAGATGTTGACGAATATGAGCTATTTTGTTTGATGGCTAACTCATTATGTACATAACCTGGACACATCTATATTATGGCTCTAACCCATCAATGTTATCGTTGAACTCTGGACTATTCCGTTGTATGAGCTAAAATGTTCCCTATGTTACAAACTGTGATCACTTAAGCGGTAGCATCGATAAAAGTTGACTTTTGTTGTGAAACTAATGGTAAAGTTTGAGAAAGATGTTAAAATAGTTTTAGGTGCCACAAATCCGTTAGTAGTCTGTTTAATATAAATGAGTCGCACGTAAAGTAGGTCCCCCGAAGGCGATACAGCAAAATCAAAGTACTTGGATACAAAAAGGGTTCATGTGATGTTCACTGGTTCCGGTGATCAAGAAACTGGTCGATAAAAAAATTTGGACCATTTCTCGATTTGTGCGTGTCATCCTTGCGCAGGGGCCATGCTAATCTTCTCTGTATCGTTCCAATTTTATCGGATGTCCCCAAAGAGACGATTGTTATGCAATTTTGAGGGGTATATAAATTATAAAGTATCTATATGTTCATATTGTCAATGTGGGATAAATTGACTACAGCATATTGTTTCACTCTATAAACTGCTTGAATGTATACAAATGTGTAACATATATGTTATTCTTAAAATAGATTCAGAGGCGTTCTTTGATTCCTTCCGTTTTTGATACCTTCTGTCACTGTCCATTAAATATGCAGTTGACGACCTCAGTTTTTACACATCTTCAAAGTACTTCTCTTCGGCATCATCATTAGCTTCTCTCATCCAATGTCACATCTTCATCAATACTCGAGTAATTGAAATGTTCGTGATCTTCACCTGCAAGAAACTTCTGTTGCATCACATTTGTAAACTGATCCATTCGCTATTGCATCTCCTCGGCTGAAATATATTTACAATTAGTGGAACAAAAGAGAAAAAAAATATGGTTAACCCTAATGAACCTGGGAAAACAAAGCACTTTAGTGCCCTTCTTGTTTTTAAGCTTAAGTGCGCACTCTAGTAGTAAAAAGGTGAGCGTCGGGACAGTTAGTGGGTGGCCGAAATTTGGAGCCAATATAAGCTGTTTAGACAATGACTAGTGCTAAACCATCAGTATCATCATGGTCGTAGGCACGGCTCAGAACCGCCTTAATTGCTGCCACCCTTGCTGCATTAGGCGACCTGTTAGCTGAAGCCACCGCCCTGTTTCCCTTCTCGTCAACCTTAGCCGCACCCGTTGCTTTTGCAGCCATACGCCTAGCTTCCTCAACAGCTTTAAGTACTTTGGCATGCGATGTAGACATTGGTCAGTATCATCATGGTTGTAGGCACGGCTCTGAACCGCCTTAATTGCTGCCACCCTTGCTGCATTAGCCGATCTGTTAGCTGAAGCCACCGCCCTGATTACCTTCTCGTCAACCTTAGCCGCACCCGTTGCTTTTGCAGCCATACGCCTAGCTTCCTCAACAGCTTTAAGTACTTTGGCATGTGATATACACATTGGTGACTGCGAAGGGACTGTCTTTTGAGATGTTGAGATGCTGAGAAGGCCGTCATCCCAGTGACCTGATTGAGTGTCGCCGTTTCTGAATGTATACATACCGAACCCTTGTCTTCGTCCTTCATCCCAAGCGCCTTCGTATTTATGTCCATTTGCAAAATTGTAGACACCAAAACCGTGCATTTTGTCTGCAAAATACTCGCCAGCATACATGTCCCCATTTCTGCAAAATGCCAAGTAATCACATTAGCTCACCCGCACAATATAAAAGAGGATGTTAAATTAAAAGAGCTTGCAAACTAGTCTAATTACTATCAAGAGAGCATCGCATTTGACTAATTCGACCAAATGACTAGTATGTTTTCAAGTGAGATTAAGAATCAGAATCAATAAATGACTAGTAAAAATGCATAAAAACGGAAGTAAATTCTACTGATGTTGGTAAATATAATCTGAGTTTCAACACATTCTAAAACAAAAATGCAAAAACACAGACCCACTATACTTCTGACACTTCGTTGAAAATTTTGCTCATTTATTACCAGTTTAAGCGTCTTTGAAGGATTTTAGCAAGAACCAAGATTTGCTTTTAACAGCAAATTTGTTGGAAAATGTTTTGCAAAATATGGTTTTTGCAATACTTTGGACATAATTTTATATATGTATATGTTATATATATTCGTAGTACTTAGTAGCTTTGCGTTCTCCTCGAAGAGAGCTTCGCAACGAGCTAAAGTATGTCCAATATGGAGTTAATATGAATGAGATATCGTGTCTCAAAGTGAGTCACGTGAAACACAATATTTGGAAAATATTTTGTCCCACATCGCTTGAAACATGAAATGAAAACATGTTTATAAGGGAATCCTAGTTTCTACCCTACAATATTCATTTGTGGGTTTTTACTCCCACGCCTACGCGCGCGCAGGGGGTGCAGAAAGTGGGATATCTAGGCCAAAAACGGGTTCGAAGCTACTGAACTTGTGCACGAATGCAGCTCCGAAAACTGGCTTGAAGCAGATCCACTATAAGTATATAGAGATCACGATTGAATTTCTTATATACAGATTTATAACAGTTGTCTAACTGTTTGTGTTTTGATCTTGTTTGATCTTTCAGGATGTCTACCAGCACTCCTGTAACTCCTGCAACTACTACTGTGAATGTAACTGGTGCGCCAGTTCCCCACACAGTTGCTAATCATGCTGAAAAACCAGAAAAATTCAATGGACAGAATTTTAAGAGGTGGCAGCAGAAGATGTTCTTCTATCTCCTACTTTGAACCTTGCAAAGTTCTTAAAGGAGACTGTACCTCAGGTGGAACCTCCTAGAGAAGGTGTACTTGAAAATCAACAAGCCGTGCAAGCTGTTGAAGCATGGAAACATTCAGACTTCTTGTGTCACAACTATATTCTGAATGGTTTGGTGGACTCTTTGTACAATGTGTACTGCAAGACTAAGACTGCCAAAGAATTATGGGAGTCGTTGGAACGCAAGTACAAAACTGAGGATGCTGGTACAAAGAAGTTCGTGGTAGCTCGTTTTTTGGATTACAAGATGGTTGATTCAAAGAGTGTGATAACTCAGGTTCAAGATCTGCAGGTTTTGCTACACGACATTCATGCTGAGGGTATGACTTTGAGTGAAACTTTTCAAGTTGCTGCTATCATTGAAAAGTTACCTCCAAGCTGGGTAGAATTTAAAAACTACTTGAAGCATAAGCGAAAGGAGATGACTGTTGAAGACTTGGTTGTTCGTCTTCGTATTGAAGAGGACAACAAGCTGGCTCAGAAAAACACTTATACACCTGATTCTGCCAAGGCAAATATGGTTGAGCATGGTTCGTCTTCTTCAAAGTCTAAAGGCAAGAGCTTTGGAAAAGGGAAGAATGACAAGAAGAGCAAAGGGAAGTCTGAGTACCTTGCTCCTAAGGCTGGAATTGCGAAGCAGAAGTTCCAAGGAAATTGCTTCAACTGTGACAAGCCAGGTCATCGTGCAGCTAATTGCAAAGCGCCAAAGCGGGTGACTCCACGCGAGGCTAATATGGTGAATGATAATGTGGACATGATTGCTATGGTGTCTGATGTCGTTACCATGATTTCTGAAGTTAACCTGGTAGGTTCTAATAATAATGATTGGTGGGTTGATACTGGGGCAACCCGTCATGTGTGTGCTGACAAGAGTATGTTTCACTCTTTCAGAGCGGTTGACAATGGAGAGAAGCTGTACATGGGAAACTCTGCAACTGCTGATATCAAGGGCGAAGGAGATGTTATTTTGAAGATGACATCTGAGAAAGAGCTCAAGTTGACTAAAGTCTTGTATGTTCCGGAGATTCGCAAGAATCTTGTGTCCGGATGGCTTTTGAATAAGTTTGGTTTTCGTCTTGTTTTTTAGTCTGATAAAGTTGTACTTTCTAAGAATCAAATGTATGTTGGTAAGGGGTATGCCCTGAATGGTATGTTTAAGCTCAATGTAATAGTTGTTAAGAATGATATCAATAAAATGAATTCTTCTGCTTACTTGATTGAGTCTTCTAATGTGTGGCATGGCCGTCTTGGACATGTTAATTTTAATTCAATGCGTCGTTTGATTAAATTTAATGGCATACCAAATTTTCATATTGATTCAAATTATAAGTGTGAAACTTGTGTCGAAGCCAAACTTACAAGATCATCTTTCAAATCGGTTGAACGAAAAACCGAACCACTTGATATGATACACACAGACATATGTGATTTGAAATCACTACCCACAAAAGGTGGCAATAAGTACTTCATCACGTTTATTGATGATTGCACAAAGTACTGCTACGTTTACTTGTTGAAAAGTAAAGATGAAGCTATAGACAAGTTTGTTCCATTGAGAATCAACTTGGTAGGAAAATCAAGGTTGTACGAAGTGATAGAGGAGGTGAATATGTGTCTCCTTTTGCTGATCTATGTGCGAAACATGGAATTAGACATGAGTTTACTGCTCCTTATTCACCTCAGCAAAACGGTATTGCCGAAAGGAAGAACCGTACCTTGAAAGAGATGGTTAATGCCATGTTGTTAAGTTCTGGTTTGAGCCGGGACATGTGGGGGGAAGCCATTCTAACGGCTACTTATCTTTTAAACAAGATACCTCGTAAGGATAAAGAGGAAACCCCATATGAACTGTGGATGGGAAGAAAACCATCATACCAGTACTTACGAGTGTGGGGGTGTCTAGCCAAGGTAGTTGTGCCGACACCTAAGGCCCAAACGATTGGACCTAAATCTGTGGATTGTATATTCATTGGATATGCTAAGAATAGTAGTGCGTATCGTTTCATTGTACATGATTCGAAAAATCCTGATATACACAAGAACACAGTTATGGAATCAAGGAATGCGTCCTTCTTTGAAAACATATTTCCTTGTTTAAAGAAGGAAAATGGAAGCACATCTAGAATAGATGATGCAGTTGTCCAAGATAAGAGACAACGAGATGATGATGATCTCCAAGATGAGAGACAAGATCAACCCGAGGAAGAAGAGGTTGAACCTAGAAGAAGCAAACGGGCAAGAACCGAGAAATCCTTTGGACCCGATTTTGTCTCTTTTATGGTAGAAAATGAACCTACTTCTTATCAAGAAGCTGTAAATTCCTCGGAAGGACCTCGATGGAAAGAAGCGATTAATAGTGAAATAGAGTCTATTTTACAAAATCATACTTGGGAGCTCGTGGATTTACCTCCTGGTTGTAAACCCCTAGCCTATAAATGGATCTTCAAGAAGAAGATGAAAGCTGATGGCACCATTGATAAGTACAAAGCAAGATTGGTGATCAAAGGTTTTAGACAACGTGAAGGTCTAGATTACTTTGATACTTATTCGCCTGTTACGCGAATAACTTCTATTAGGATGATTCTTGCTATTGTCGCATTAAGAAATTTAGAAGTTCACCAAATGGATGTGAAAACGGCTTTTCTAAATGGAGATTTAGAAGAAGAAATATACATGAACCAACCTGAGGGTTTCATGGCTCCTGGACAAGAGAGCAAAGTTTGTAGGCTTGTTAAGTCATTGTATGGCTTAAAGCAAGCTACAAAACAATGGCATCAAAAGTTTGATCACGCCATGCTAGAGGGTGGATTCAAAATTAATGAATGCGACAAGTGTGTTTATGTCAAAGACACAAATAGTGGATATGTAATCTTGTGTCTTTATGTTGATGATATGCTTATCGTTGGCAGTAACGACAAGATGATCAAGTCTACTAAAGACATGTTGAAATCAAAGTTTGACATGAAAGATATGGGTTTGGCTGATGTGATCCTTGGAATAAAGATCATACGAACTCATAGTAGAATTGCATTAAGTCAAGCACATTACGTGGACAAAATTCTCAATACTCATAATGCGGGGGATTCCGGCCTAGCTAGAACTCCAATTGACACCAGTTTGCATCTATCTAAAAATAGAGGCGCAGGTGTTGCCCAATTAGAGTATTCAAGAATTATTGGCATGTTGATGTATTTGATGACATGTACCCGACCTGACTTAGCATATGCTGTTAGCAGGCTAAGTAGATATACTAGTAATCCAAGTGATGCACATTGGAAAGCTATGACTAGGGTACTTCATTATTTGAGATACAGTCGTGATTATGGACTGAATTATGCTAGATATCCATCTGTTATTGAAGGATACAGTGATGCAAATTGGATATCTGACATAAAGGATTCTAGATCGACCAGTGGATATGTGTTTACACTGGGAGGGGCCGCTATATCTTGGAAGTCTTCCAAGCAAACTGTAATAGCTAAGTCCACGATGGAATCAGAATTTATCGCGTTAGATAAATGCGGAGAAGAGGCGGAATGGCTACGTCAATTCGTAGAGGACATACCCAGGTGGCCTAAACCGGTAACGGCCATTAGTATACATTGTGATAGTCAATCGACAATTGGCAGAGCTCATAGCATAATGTATAATGGAAAGTCTAGACATATCCGTCGTCGACATAATTCGGTACGACAACTACTCTCAACAGGAGTTATCTCAATTGACTATGTGAAGTCAAAGGATAACATTGCGGATCCGCTTACGAAAGGCTTAAGCAGAGAGTTAGTTAGTAAGTCGTCTAAAGGAATGGGACTAAAGCCCTTGAAGGAATGAGTTTCTATGAAGGAAAATGTAACACCCCCAAATTTATACAACTCGGTTCAGCGGAAGACTAGTTGGTGTTACGGGATAGCACATTACTCACATCATAGACAACGCATAAAAATCGCGTCGTTTAATAATAAATCATTTCCATTCATAAACATCAAAGTTACATAGGTCCCAAGTCATTATATTTCATACAAAGTTTTACAAAGTATTTGAATGGAAAATATAGTTTAGGTGCGGGCCATGAATTCTTGTCGTCTTCCCGAGAATTACCTTCAAGTACCTGAGATAAAACATGTTAAAAGAAAAGGTCAGCGATAACGCCGAGTGAATTCATAGAGTTTAATAAATTCCATCAATATAACTTTGGTATAAAATTAGTACCAAAAATCAATTCGTGCAAATCATTGTAATAGGCCGTAAAATAGCCAAAATCATTTTATACAAATCCTATCGAAAATCATAATATAGGCATTTGCCTTAAAAACCATTATACGAGCCAATGTCGTAAAACATCATACAATACGTTTCGCAACGTTGTATAGATTAAATAAAAACCGTTATAAGAATATGGTTATGAAAACCAAAATACAAACATAATATCAATAGTATGACCCAGTATTGCTAGTCAGGCAATACATCGTATATCGGAGCGTCCAGTAATATTTTGGCGATTGGATTATTATAAGCCGCATGACATTGTTACCTTACTAAACCAACAACGGGTAGCTAACCCGATACCAATTTTGCCCATCTAAAGTAGCGTGTCGTCACAAAGGTCACGCTATTGGAAATCTTCTCATACATTAATTCGCTTACCAATCAATGTGGCACGACGGGGATCAACCGTCAAGGCGCGAACTGGGGTGATCGTCCCCAAATAGTACTATTAAATGCATAAGCGTCTACCAACTCCCGGTAGTTCACAATTCATGCTAATGGGACTTTTAGTGACATAACCTAACTTTAATAATCCATTTAATTTCATCTATCGGGTCCATTAATCATTTATCGGGTCATACAATCGGGTCATTCAATCATTCGGGTCCAAAATCAATAAACAAACAATCGGGACAAATGGTGTCCAAACTTTTATAAAAACTTAACATGTTATCTCCCTCGCGGGTTTATAAATCATTTATAAAACATTTAAAAGAGTGCGAGGCTATGAACTCACGTTGATGTGGGAAGGCGGGTTGTCGGCAATTCGAACGTACGGTACATGCTTCAATCACGGAAACCTAGACAAATAATACTCGGTCTTAGACGTTTGTCCAATGACTTTATAAAAATATCAATTATGTATACATATGATGATTATATATATATGATGATCAAGTGGGTTTACATATTCTCGTTTACTCCTTTTAGTGTTATATGTCGATAACTTTTATACTAGTTTACTATTTTTACCCGTTTACGTGTCTTAAGCCCAATAAGCTTATTATAAGTTATTTAACTTATTTTAATCCATTTTGTACCTATATTATCAGTATGTATACTTTCCAAGTTGGGCCTAAATGGGTTAAGCCCAATAGATTCTTTTTACAAGTTTTTATCCTACTTAGTCCATTTATTAGTCCAATATGTTTATTTAACTTGTTAATGTCCGTATGCCCTATAGTTCGGGTTTTGTCGGTTTTTACTTGTTATAAATGTCTATATATCAGTATATAAGTTTTATAAAGTTTTCATTAGACGGGTCCAACCATCTAAGTTTTATTTAACAAAAACGTTAATTTTACGGCAATAGCCGAAAAAGTAGTAAAAATCATTTTTATAGTTTTATAACTTATAAAACTTAACAAGTTTCCATTTTCATCATTTATACACTTATTACACCTTTTATATATTTATATAAATAAGTTCTATAAGTTAGTGGGTTTTTATGTACATTTTATATATTAAAATGTGAGTGCTTATATAATAGTATTATTCTTTAATTTCCAAAAATCTGATTTTTAACTTCATCTTCACCAAAACTGCCATATCTTGAGTTCTATATGGAGATAGAAGCTCAAATTTTTATCACATAAACTACATGATATGTTCTACATTTAACTCTTCTATAGCTACTGTTGAATCATCCTTTAAGTATTTTCTAAAAATCGTCCAAAACAGTAACTTCAGATTTATACTCTAAACTTGTTTTGATCATATCTCACTCATTATTTTGATTCCATTGCATGGCCAACTCTCACATGTGTACAAGACCCATAGCTTACTGTAAATGGGTTCTACTTCATCATATTATCAGTTTACCACTTGGTTCTTTACTGTTTTATACAGCCATGTAAATAAATCAAGATTTTAACCTTGTTTCATATGGTTTTTCACCTTTTTATCCATGATTATCAACAACAAATCCCCACATAACATTTTTATCATCATATAATCATCATAAATATATACAATAGGAAATAAAATACAAGTTTACATAATCAAAATAATAAGAAGTTGAGGAGGACAATCTTTATACCACCAACTTGTTGTAGGTTATGAGTTTGGCATGGTTTTTGATGGAGAAACTTGTGCTTAGCCAACACCATCTTCAAGAACTCTAATCTTCATCAACTCCTTGTGGAAAATCAGCCTCATGACACCATGAAAACTCCTCCATGGATGTTATAAGTTGCACCAATCTTCATCTTGTTGAATGGGGATTAACATATGTTAATTATAACATATGTTCTTGGTTAAATTTGGATCAATTGGTGGTGTTTTGGAGGCTATATGGGACGGCCAAAAATGGCTTAGAGAGAGAGAGTAGGTGTTTTGCATGAGTGGAATGGATGGAAATGAGAAGTTGCTAGTTTTGCTAGTGGTTTTGTTGTGTAAAGGCTTAAGATGTAAGCTACTTAGGACAAGTGTGTGTTTGTTCATGAGAACTTGACACCTCATGGTGTAACTAGCTAAGTTATAGCCGGTTTTGGAGTGGGGTGGGACAAGTGTCCCACTTGTCTCATCCCATTTATTTACGGGTATTCCTCGATTCTAGTTTCCTCGATTTGCGTGTCCTCGGGTCGTTTTACGAAAAACGTTTTTATAAATTATGAATCAACGTCACAAAACGAATCCAATAAAAATTGTTCCATCAAAAACGGAGTTCGAAAACGTAAATACGTAATCCTAAGGTTTCCGGTTTAGTCGTAAAAGACGTTAAAATAAAATCGTAAGTCCTAATCTCTTCTCGTAAATTTGTGAGTTTATGAACCAACACAAATTTAAAACTCCAAAATAATATTCACGGATAAATTTATTTTCTGAAATGTCGGACTGTCACCAAAGACGGTGTATGTAAACGTAAGCACGTAACGTTGAATCCTCCGGTTTAGACGTAGTCGATGCTACTCCAAGACGTAAATCCAAATTTCTTCCCAAAAATAAGTGAGTTCATGTTGTATCATTAAAATAATATTTTCAAATAATATTTGAGAATAAAATATCAATCGTAAATTGACGGATTGTCACAGCATTTACCCCTAAACAGGATCTTTGTCCTCAAAGATCATCTTACCTTACTACTCGCTTCTTATAGAGTTAAAGCCATGTGGGTATTTCCTCCACATTCGGTCTTTTCTCACAAGTGCAATTCGTTACAATACGCGAGTTTCATCAAACATAACTACGGGAATAAGATCAGGCTAAATGTTGACTTACTTTCTCTATCCATGATATTCACGGGTTTCTGATGAATGCAACTTTTCGCCGATCTAAGCTTTACTAAGAATAACAGAATTTCACTTGATAGATATTCCATCAAGTGCGATTTACGAAACATAATTCACGCGGTTCTTGAAGTCCTAGGGTAGATCCAGCTTATATGCCTTTCAATCCCAACTTTTACATCATTCCAATGGTCCCATACAACGGGGACTTATATCCCATGATTTGTCAGATCATGAATTCATTTTTCCAAGGTTAAAAATTGTGGCATAACTTCGCTACCCATTTGGCACTTCAAGATCTACATTTCACATTCACATAACCTCGTGCTCACTATCGGCAGTTAATAATCAAATCTTAATTTCAACAATCATTTCAGATCTCGCGGGTCGGGTATTTTGCAAGGATAGGTTCGCCATCATAGGAAACCTTAAACCTAAAAGACATGTCCAACTCACAATGGGTATGTGTCGGGTGTCTTCATCTCAATTCCTGCTTACAGATTCTCTAATATGGATACTAACAAGATTCGATCTCAATCCTAATACGATGATTATCAATGATAATCCTTCCAAAGGAAAACGATTATACGGTCTATTACCAAAGGTCAATCATTCAAACATAAAACAGCACTTATATTACCTTGTATCGTTACTTTACCTCGTCCCTTCGATTTGGGGTGGTACATAGTACTCTCATCAAGGTTCGTTCTCAATGACTTCTGAGAAAATCTCTAGAAATTCGATGCGAAGCGAGGATCTTGATATAGATGATCGATACAGGCACGCTATGTTTACACAACTCTTTTGCATTTATCATTAACGAGAATGATATTAGCAGATTTGGTCAGTCTGTCGACGATGACCCAAATCGAATTAAATTCAGATAATGACCTTTGCAATAGCTAGACGTTTACTAATGTATGAGGCGATGTCTGCCTTCATAATTCCCATTAGTATAACTTCTTCAGACAAAGATACTCTTAGTCAAAAATGACATATATATAATACTTATACTTACAAATTCCAACATAACTATATCTCACAATCTCCATATTTAGACAATCACATGTGGTCTTTTATTCATTCAACGCTATCGGCTTCTCAACTCTAATGGTTCATACTAGCCGTAAAACCTTTCACTTTTTATATTATCCTTCTTACACACATCGTTCATTTTTTTTTATATCGTTCGGCAATTTATTCTGCACGTTCATTATTAAGAAATATATCCTAATTGGTTCTTTATCCTTTCTACATAATGCGTCAGTATTTACGTTCACTTTCTCCTGATGAAATAAATATCATAACTGTATTTATTCAAAATTCTTTCTTCATATTCTTTATGTTTCAGTTTCGTCTCATCTATCATTTTTATCCATTTTACTCAATCCGTCGTCTAAGGCGTCGATAATTATCATAATTAATTAAATAATTATTAGTTAATTTTTATGAAGCGTAAAAGTTTTAAATTTCTTAGTTCGACCAATTATAAAAATGTTCAAATAAATTTGAATTTAGTTAACAAGATTTTTTTTGTTGATTTATCGAAAATAATTATTAAGATTCGTAAATGTTTGAAAAATCTTTGGTTATACTTTGGTAAAAAAATTTCTTAGTTGAAAAGCAAAAATTGTCTTTTCAAATTTCAAGTCATAACTTATATAATTTCCTTAATTCTTCTTAAGATGTCCAGAAGTATACACAAACATTTACCCCTAAACAGAAGTTTAGTTAAATGGTTTGTGTATAAGAGAATAATCCCTTTAAAAATCCTTTGTTAAAACATTTGTCAAAACATATTTCCATTTCTTTTTGGTAAAGTCCAATGTCTTAAAAGGGCTCTCAATTTTGAAGAGTCTATATGCATACATCTTACCATTATTAATCCAACGGTCATTTTATGTAAAGGATTAAGTTTTTAATCCCTAAGCGTTAATGGTTCTAATTCTTTAATCACGTGTTAATTATTCAAGGTTCAGGTTTTAATTGTTTAGCCAATTCAGGGCAATTTATAACTAATTATTAACTCATTATTATTCGTATTAACAAACAAATAGTCCTTAATGATCGCAAGCATGAATTTATCAAATTACAGCCTACACATGTGATTCACCGAATTTATGAATGCTACATGTGCATTGGTCAATCCAAACGACATCACGTGGAACTCATAATGTTCATTACAAGCACCGGATGTAGTGATTGGAATAGATAATCTCTTTCGCAGATGCGAAGTTGATGATAACCATGCTATGGATCAAATCTGCTAGAACCTTGTAAATGATCGAACAATTCTTCCATTTCGAGTTATGGATATCGTTTTCGATTGTCAATTTACTCAGTCACGGTAATCTATAAATATAAGGAAAGATAACACCATAGCTCTTCAGGATGACAGGCTTGGTATAATAAAATCTTTCTCCGACAACTTTCTCAGTTGTACGGTAATTCCTTTAATTTAGATGGTACTGACGTACAGTGCACAAGCCACAAGTGCAGCACTGGAAATATAATCAATACCAATTTCTACTTGCCTTAATGGCGAAAGTCCGGGTAATTCATCAACAAATACTTCCTAAAGTTTTAGATAACCGAAACATCTCTTAATAAATTCATATTAGGTTCTTTTAGATTATAATATGTATAACTAATTCACAACCATTCACGGTATAATCTCAAGTCTTAATACAGGATATGGTCATCCATCAAGAATTATTTAGATAACTTTTGATAATCAACATCTTATCATTTAGGGAAATTCTGCTCGAGTTCCCATCAATTAAGACAATGTCGTCATGTCATAATCAATCAATCCATTCTACCGGCACTATCAACTTTCCAGTTTCATTGCCGTCGATAAGATGTGAACTTCTCAAAAGACTAATAATAACTCATAATCCTTCACAATTTCAAGGATATATGGAGACATAACTAACCTTAAAAAGAGTAAGGTCAACGCATAATCTACGAGATAGAATTTCAAATCAGATACAGACGAAAACACTTAACGAATATGAATATATTCCATGTTTTCATAATTTGAGTACGCATTCGAAAGCTCCTCGGATCGTTACCCAGGTCATTCAAATGTAATCAAATCATAAGAAATGATAAGAACGTCAATACATCCAGTCGGGTATCAACACTCGATAATCAAATACTTTTCCTAAGAATCTCAATACGGGAGAATTGGTCAAGAAAGAATTGTCAATTGTCAAATAAGACAATTTCCACAGATGAGTAGATTTGACTCAGAAGAATAGGTGCTACAGGCACATGTGTAGGTGTCCCTAACACTATGTCCCTATTTTTCACTTCTTGCAGATCTCATAAAATTTTTAATCTTTCACAATCTTTAAAGAAAATGTAGAGTTTATTCATTAGTTTTATGGTGACTACTAATCAGTCTTGCATAGTCCATTCCAAATTGTATGTAGGCGCGCAACTATATACAATTTCAAGATTAACGATGCAATACTCAGTTCGTCAAAATTTTATCATCATTTTTATAGTAAAATCATTTTCATGCTTAATTCTTAGATAAGAATCAAAATAAATTTACAAAGATTTTCCTTGTTATGAAAACAATTAAGTTTTCAAAGCTTTTCATAAACAACTTCATTTTGATATCAATCACTTATAAATCTCACTTTGAATAATCCTTATTGTGATGAAAATTAAATTTTCTCAAAAGATACCGTTTTAACTTTATAAAAACAGTGAGTGATCTGCAAAGGAGTGATGAAAAGTTGTTCACCAAGAACTAACTTCGATATGATAGGAAATGAACTTTAGCCAAATAATCATGAGGTTCATGACCTCGATGGCACTCACGAAGAATGATTCACAACGTAACTCAAATCGAGATGAGTACTTGTTCAATGGTTGCATCACTAATGTGAACATTAGGATGAAGCAATAAAGGATAGATAACATCGATACATGTAGAATTTAGCAATCAAAGGTAGTCTTTTCATTAATCACAAACAAGTCAAATTGTACCGTAACACATTACGTGTCACTATGTCATACAATTCTCAAAACTCATCCTACCAACTGATATCTCAGTTAAGTTAGGGATTATTTTTAAAAGATACCACAATGAATACTAATCTACAAGAGTCATTAGGGGTTCCACATGTCCCGGAAGATCCATCGGTCTCAATTCAGAAGAAGATTTCTTCAATTTATTTCTTGGACACTGGGCATCCTCGTCAGTGGACAATGGCCTAGGAACAGCCCTTAACACAAACTAACAATCAATTAAATCCTTATAATTCAATCACAGAACTTAACAACTTCCTCTTATCAATCTCATATTCCATACGGGTTAAATGTTTACTTTATTCAAGTTATAACAAATTTTATACTCAATTCGACATCCTACCTCATTCTCTAATACTTTCAATCTTATTTTTCGGCCTTGTAAAGGCAATACAATCTCAATATAATCCCACACTTAATTTCCAATCCTATTAGCTCTTACAACAACAATTATCAAATGAGTCATTAATATAAAATGACTTGATCATTCAACTAGACTTCTCGGAAAGGTACTAATGGCATGAGGCTTTTGGGTAATGGTTCCAATAACAACCTCAAGTGCAACATTCACCCTTTCGATTTAAATTTAAGAATTGGATGACAACGAATCAGATGACATCTTCCTAGGTGGTAATGTTTTGTCAAACTCCACTTTATAAGGAAAGATCGTCATAACATCGATATCATATTTAATCTCGCCAATTCTTTTTCAATATCACAATCAACTAATATCTACATTTCTACGAATATCAACCATTTGTTGGGATCATAAATATCCACAACTTGGTTTAGATCTAGGATAGCTAGAATTCCTACGAGAATAGCTTCGATTGATTTGCTAGGGGAGTTAGGGTTCCTTGTGACAATCTACGTCGTATAAATACCTCGTATAAATATCAAAATAATCATCAAACAATCATGTAATAAAATTACATCATATATATATAATCCAAGTTATATATATATATATTAAAATAACACTTCTCAGTCTTGGCCTTGTCGGTAACTCGGGAATTCTTCGGCACCGTTATAGTCAAAAGATTTTTAGACATTTTTAGAAAAATGTTTTTAGTTAAAAGATTTTGAAATTTTTTATTCAAAACCTTAGTTTTAAAAATCTTTCGTTCTCTATAACGAGAGCTCTGGTACCAAACTGTAACACCCCCAAATTTATACAACTCGGTTCAGCGGAAGACTAGTTGGTGTTACGGGATAGCACATTACTCACATCATAGACAACGCATAAAAATCGCGTCGTTTAATAATAAATCATTTCCATTCATAAACATCAAAGTTACATAGGTCCCAAGTCATTATATTTCATACAAAGTTTTACAAAGTATTTGAATGGAAAATATAGTTTAGGTGCGGGCCATGAATTCTTGTCGTCTTCCCGAGAATTACCTTCAAGTACCTGAGATAAAACATGTTAAAAGAAAAGGTCAGCGATAACGCCGAGTGAATTCATAGAGTTTAATAAATTCCATCAATATAACTTTGGTATAAAATTAGTACCAAAAATCAATTCGTGCAAATCATTGTAATAGGCCGTAAAATAGCCAAAATCATTTTATACAAATCCTTATCAAAAATCATAATATAGGCATTTGCCTTAAAAACCATTATACGAGCCAATGTCGTAAAACATCATACAATACGTTTCGCAACGTTGTATAGATTAAATAAAAACCGTTATAAGAATATGGTTATGAAAACCAAAATACAAACATAATATCAATAGTATGACCCAGTATTGCTAGTCAGGCAATACATCGTAATTCGGAGCGTCCAGTAATATTTTGGCGATTGGATTATTATAAGCCGCATGACATTGTTACCTTACTAAACCAACAACGGGTAGCTAACCCGATACCAATTTTGCCCATCTAAAGTAGCGTGTCGTCACAAAGGTCACGCTATTGGAAATCTTCTCATACATTAATTCGCTTACCAATCAATGTGGCACGACGGGGATCAACCGTCAAGGCGCGAACTGGGGTGATCGTCCCCAAATAGTACTATTAAATGCATAAGCGTCTACCAACTCCCGGTAGTTCACAATTCATGCTAATGGGACTTTTAGTGACATAACCTAACTTTAATAATCCATTTAATTTCATCTATCGGGTCCATTAATCATTTATCGGGTCATACAATCGGGTCATTCAATCATTCGGGTCCAAAATCAATAAACAAACAATCGGGACAAATGGTGTCCAAACTTTTATAAAAACTTAACATGTTATCTCCCTCGCGGGTTTATAAAGCATTTATAAAACATTTAAAAGAGTGCGAGGCTATGAACTCACGTTGATGTGGGAAGGCGGGTTGTCGGCAATTCGGACGTACGGTACATGCTTCAATCACGGAAACCTAGACAAATAATACTCGGTCTTAGACGTTTGTCCAATGACTTTATAAAAATATCAATTATGTATACATATGATGATTATATATATATGATGATCAAGTGGGTTTACATATTCTCGTTTACTCCTTTTAGTGTTATATGTCGATAACTTTTATACTAGTTTACTATTTTTACCCGTTTACGTGTCTTAAGCCCAATAAGCTTATTATAAGTTATTTAACTTATTTTAATCCATTTTGTACCTATATTATCAGTATGTATACTTTCCAAGTTGGGCCTAAATGGGTTAAGCCCAATAGATTCTTTTTACAAGTTTTTATCCTACTTAGTCCATTTATTAGTCCAATATGTTTATTTAACTTGTTAATGTCCGTATGCCCTATAGTTCGGGTTTTGTCGGTTTTTACTTGTTATAAATGTCTATATATCAGTATATAAGTTTTATAAAGTTTTCATTAGACGGGTCCAACCATCTAAGTTTTATTTAACAAAAACGTTAATTTTACGGCAATAGCCGAAAAAGTAGTAAAAATCATTTTTATAGTTTTATAACTTATAAAACTTAACAAGTTTCCATTTTCATCATTTATACACTTATTACACCTTTTATATATTTATATAAATAAGTTCTATAAGTTAGTGGGTTTTTATGTACATTTTATATATTAAAATGTGAGTGCTTATATAACAGTATTATTCTTTAATTTCCAAAAATCTGATTTTTAACTTCATCTTCACCAAAACTGCCATATCTTGAGTTCTATATGGAGATAGAAGCTCAAATTTTTATCACATAAACTACATGATATGTTCTACATTTAACTCTTCTATAGCTACTGTTGAATCATCCTTTAAGTATTTTCTAAAAATCGTCCAAAACAGTAACTTCAGATTTATACTCTAAACTTGTTTTGATCATATCTCACTCATTATTTTGATTCCATTGCATGGCCAACTCTCACATGTGTAAAAGACCCATAGCTTACTGTAAATGGGTTCTACTTCATCATATTATCAGTTTACCACTTGGTTCTTTACTGTTTTATACAGCCATGTAAATAAATCAAGATTTTAACCTTGTTTCATATGGTTTTTCACCTTTTTATCCATGATTATCAACAACAAATCCCCACATAACATTTTTATCATCATATAATCATCATAAATATATACAATAGGAAATAAAATACAAGTTTACATAATCAAAATAATAAGAAGTTGAGGAGGACAATCTTTATACCACCAACTTGTTGTAGGTTATGAGTTTGGCATGGTTTTTGATGGAGAAACTTGTGCTTAGCCAACACCATCTTCAAGAACTCTAATCTTCATCAACTCCTTGTGGAAAATCAGCCTCATGACACCATGAAAACTCCTCCATGGATGTTATAAGTTGCACCAATCTTCATCTTGTTGAATGGGGATTAACATATGTTAATTATAACATATGTTCTTGGTTAAATTTGGATCAATTGGTGGTGTTTTGGAGGCTATATGGGACGGCCAAAAATGGCTTAGAGAGAGAGAGTAGGTGTTTTGCATGAGTGGAATGGATGGAAATGAGAAGTTGCTAGTTTTGCTAGTGGTTTTGTTGTGTAAAGGCTTAAGATGTAAGCTACTTAGGACAAGTGTGTGTTTGTTCATGAGAACTTGACACCTCATGGTGTAACTAGCTAAGTTATAGCCGGTTTTGGAGTGGGGTGGGACAAGTGTCCCACTTGTCTCATCCCATTTATTTACGGGTATTCCTCGATTCTAGTTTCCTCGATTTGCGTGTCCTCGGGTCGTTTTACGAAAAACGTTTTTATAAATTATGAATCAACGTCACAAAACGAATCCAATAAAAATTGTTCCATCAAAAACGGAGTTCGAAAACGTAAATACGTAATCCTAAGGTTTCCGGTTTAGTCGTAAAAGACGTTAAAATAAAATCGTAAGTCCTAATCTCTTCTCGTAAATTTGTGAGTTTATGAACCAACACAAATTTAAAACTCCAAAATAATATTCACGGATAAATTTATTTTCTGAAATGTCGGACTGTCACCAAAGACGGTGTATGTAAACGTAAGCACGTAACGTTGAATCCTCCGGTTTAGACGTAGTCGATGCTACTCCAAGACGTAAATCCAAATTTCTTCCCAAAAATAAGTGAGTTCATGTTGTATCATTAAAATAATATTTGAGAATAATATTTGAGAATAAAATATCAATCGTAAATTGACGGATTGTCACAGAAAACCTAACCCAGTTGACTGGAGATCCCAAGATCTGGGTTCAATAGGACAACCTAATCATAGAAATGTGGGGGAAGTCACGTCAATGTGGGGGAGTTACTTAATAAAATAACTTTCCTAGTCCATTCCTAGAACAATGTGACTTGTTGAGAGGTTAAACATATGGCTTAATGATTCAGGATGAAATCATAAAGCATAATGATTCAAGATGAAATCATAAAACATATGTTTTTAATGATTCAAGATGAAATCACCTATGTGAGAGTGAAGTGGGGTCGCTTCGAAGGAAATTGTGGGGGCGCAATTTCTAAGAGCTCTTGCAGAACCAGGCGAGTGTTCATGACCATAACGAACACGACTATGAGGACTTGACAAGGTCAGGGAGAGTCTTGTGTGAGTGTGTATTGTCGTCTACGTAAACAGAGGCTGAGTTCAAGGACATCGCGTCTACTCAGATCTAGGAGACTAAGTGCATCTCATAAGGGAAGGTTCAAAGGGTTACACCTACCTATCCTATGCAGGACTTAACTGCAGAAATTTTGCCGAAACTTTCGTGTGTTTTCGACCGATTCCCATTCATGTGGGGGATTTTTGGAAAATGTTATGCAAAATATGGTTTTTGCAATACTTTGGACATAATTTTATATATGTATATGTTATATATATTCGTAGTACTTAGTAGCTTTGCGTTCTCCTCGAAGAGAGCTTCGCAACGAGCTAAAGTATGTCCAATATGGAGTTAATATGAATGAGATATCGTGTCTCAAAGTGAGTCACGTGAAACACAATATTTGGAAAATATTTTGTCCCACATCGCTTGAAACATGAAATGAAAACATGTTTATAAGGGAATCCTAGTTTCTACCCTACAATATTCATTTGTGGGTTTTTACTCCCACGCCTACGCGCGCGCAGGGGGGTGCAGAAAGTGGGATTTCTAGGCCAAAAACGGGTTCGAAGCTACTGAACTTGTGCACGAGCGCGCGACCTGCGGACACGAATGCAGCTCCGAAAACTGGCTTGGGTGCGGGCAGATTTCGGTATCTTTTTTGCTGCGAATTAGATTTATTTTCTAGAGAATTCTGTACATCTATTTTAGGAATAGATACAGAAGTGATTTACAGAATATTTTGTGTGTTAAAAAGATACAGAAAATATTCACAGAATATTTTTGTGTGTTAAAAAGACAGGAAATCTGTTTTAGTTATAACAGATTTTCCTGACTTTGGTATATATTTTTTCTTTGAGAACAAGTCAAGTTTTCAGTATAAATATAACCTCTTCTCATTCAGTTAAAGACATCAGAAAAACGCAGCTTTTCATACTCCATTACCAGACGATTTTTCCAGCAGTTCTCTATCAGAAACGCAGAAGGCTTCCGTGATCTTTCAGGCAAGTTTGTCTAGTCCGGCTGTACAAAAGCTTTGGACGTTGTACCCTGGAAAACAGACGGCGAATCTGTTTTAAGGGAAGCGTGTTAAACACGTGCCTCGTCTTAGTTTTACTGCTTTCAATTTTATTTGTTATTTAATTCTGTTCTTTGTTTTCTGTTAATTTTATTATTGTTTTAATAAAAGCCACCGTTTCCCACAAAATTACCAATAAGTAATTACAGACTTTAAAAATCTGATCTAGACAGAAACTAAGAATCAAAATCAAAGCATCTAACAAACATTCAAACAAGGGTAAGTAGGTTTTCGGGACTGTTTGGTAAACTGTTTTTGTTTTTCGAAAAAAAATTAGATAACAGTTGTACTAATTTCACCAAACACCTTCAAAGCACCTACTCTACCAAAATCACATATGCAAAACACAATAAGCCTCATATAAGCAATTTGGTCAAAAGTACTTATAATCTACTGCAAAAAACACAATAAGCAGATAACCAAACATACCTGAAGTGATAATACCCAATCCCATGCTTGACGCCACTTTTAAACTCGCCAAAATACTTACTCCCATCTACACAAGTATGCACCCCAACACCATGACATTGCCCCTTAAACCACTCACCAGCAAACATATCCCCAGCATAAAACCTATACACACCAAAGCCATGCCTTAGCCCTTGCCTATACATCCCTCTATACCTACTCCCTTTCGCCCATGTTTCGATACCGTAACCATCATACTTTTGATCAACCCAATCACCTTCATATCTACCATTCAAATTATAATAATAAACCCCACTCCCTGAACACTTTTCTTTATAAAACTCACCTTCATACACATCACCATTGTCCATTACTATAAACCTTAACTAACAACCCATTCACAGTAGTATCCTCTAATCTCTTTTTTGACCCAATTGACCATACCACTGGTTCACTTTTTTTTGGCCCAAATAAAAGCTTAGCTAAATTAACTAAACCCAAACATATCAAAAATAAAAAAAGAGTAATTAAAAAAACTACATAAAAAGAGAAAAAATAAACAGATGGTAAAAAAAAGAACAAGATTAAAAATCTTGAAGGTGATTTTAAAAAAAGGGCTTTTGCAGCAAGTAAAGCTTGTGAAGAAGAGCAACAAGCTAAGGGCTTATGATGAGCTTTTGGGTAGCTGTTACAGCTATGGTTATTCATAACTGAGGGGTTTTTAACGCATCAAAAGGCGATAAGAAAAGAAATCGTTGATGGGTTATGTTGGTATTGATGCGATGAAGAAACCCTTTTGAAATCTTGGTTTGGTTTTGTAGTTTTGTGTGTGTTTTATAGAGGAAAGAGTGAAAACGAAGGCGTGTAACAATGGGCGGTGGTTTATATATAAGGAAAGGGAGGGTAAAAGGGTCAAATAAAGATGGTAAGGGCGGTTAATGTAAGTAAGTTTTTTGCTTAGGGAAGTGAGCTACTGACTGATTTTTATGGTAATCACTAAATTAAACTTGTCAGTTGTCAGTAATAAAATATCTAGTTTTTAAGATTTTTTTATAAGATAGTTGTAAAAAACTTGACCTGACTCGAACTTTGACTTAAATCCGAACTTGAACAAGTTTATTCGAGTTGGGTCATTCATTCAAGTTAAAAAAAGTTATTCGGGTAAATTCGATTAATTCAAATTTTAAATAAGATCGGAATCTGGTATGAATATTTTAGCTTTGATCCAAATTGGTTTGATCTAATTTTACATAAACCTGACCAAACAACCAGATAACACTTGTACTCTACATTGTAAATATAGTGAAGTAACTATTTTTTAAAGCATTTTACTTATAATCTACTCGAACAAACCAACCGAATAACACTTATACATTGTAAATATAGTGAAGTAACTATTTTTTTAAGTCATCTTACTTATAATTTGAATGATTCGAATTTGATTTAACCCAATTTGATTTGATCCGACATGAATTGATCTGAACTCAACTAACTTGAGTTCTATCGATTTGATTTAAACTGACTCGACCTGAATTAATCAGACCTAAATTAACTCGAACTTTATCAAGTTGATCCGAATAACACCTTATATATTCTCTAGGATTAAGAATTTTTTTTAACCCTTATATGCACATAATAAATCAACTACGTTGATAATTCAAGTTAAAAAGTTTAATTTTATTACAAGATGTTTACTATATTAAGTAATTTTACATATTATAGTAAAATTTTGAACTTACTTTTCTTTCTTATTAAGAGAAAAATGAAACATGCTTTAACCACCTTGCCTAAAAATATTCCCTTTTCTTATTGCATGATGTTTATCACACAAATTTATACTTTACATATTTGCGATCGTATCTTTGATAAAGTATCATATATAATCCTAAGTTTGCTTAATCTTAACTTGACTTTTTTTTAGAAATATCTTAAAAAATAGTTAATTTGAATAATATGTTATTTTGGATTTCAAAAGATTTATTCCCCTTATTTATTTCTATCCCAATGGATAAAATTAAAAGTATTTAATTAATTTATATATTTTTATAATTTAAATATCTTTTAAACCGTTAAATGTTAAATAAAAAAATACACAATCGCGACGAGCATCTAATTATAGTTCTACCTATATGCACTATGATATACTTTTGAAGAAAACTTTTGTTTTGTTTTTTTCTTGTTAAAATTTACGTAAAATATTGTATATGATAATAGTGTTTCATCATATGTGATAAGAGTGTTAAATCATAAATTATTATTAAATCATATATGATATTGGTTTATATCATATATGATAAGTTATATTATATATGATAAGTTATATCATATATGATAATAGTCTTTCATCATATATGATATCAGTGTTAAATTATAAATTAGTATTAAATCATTTATGATATTGGTTTATATAAGATATAATAAGTTATATCATATATGATACTGGTGTTATATCATGTATGATAATTTTAGACAATAAAAAAAGCGTGAAAAAAAAAATTTTGTTTGTCGAAAATGTATCATATAACATATGTATAGAAAGATAATTAAATGCTCTTCGTTGTTGAGAATAAAATTAGCTAAGTCACTTTGCCACTGACAAGAGGATTTTTGACGCTGACAAGAGTAATCAAGGCGCTAACAGAATGAACACTAACAAGACAAATTCAAGCGCTGACAAAGGAAATCCCAGTTATTGTCAACTACTTAGTCAACACGTTTTGTATACCTAGGAAAAGATATGTTCTACATTGTATTCATAATATTTAACTTTTTCTAAATTAGTTGATAGATAGATTATTGTCCAAGACTCCTTATGTTATAAAAGGAGGTCTTAGGATTTGGTATTGATACACATTCTTACTACTTTCATTGTACCTCATTGATTATCAATACCAGTGAAAGTTTGGTTTGCATTGTGTTTTGATGTATTCTTTGGTTTAAGTGTTAATTCCGCATAACACTTAGATTGTTATAAACACAAAGTTTCTCTATGTTTTATACTTGATTCAATCTCGATAACACAAAGCTAAATCGATCTAAGTTTGGGATCAACAAGTGGTATCAGGGCTTGTTGAGGAACTTTAATCAGAAGAACATCAAAACCCTAATCGTATAAAAGCCTAATTTTTCCAAAACCCTAAAATCATCATGTCGATCTCAACCTCAGAAACCCAAATTTCAGGATCCTCAAATCATAACCTCAAAATCCCCATGCTTGACCCTGATAACTTTGAAATCTGGAAGTTCAATTTTGAGCAATACCTCCAAGTGGACAACTATGTTCTCTGGGAGGTTGTTGAGCTTGGAAACAAGTTCAACCAGGCTCAAAAGATCTTGGACTCTGTTGACAAAAGGAGAACAGCCAATGCTAAGCCTGAAGATTTGATTCCTAGACCCGAAGATGGAAGAGCCACCTCAGCTACAGAGATAGCCGATAGAAGGCTTGACATGAAGGCATTGAGCATTGTCAAACTGGCTCTTGGAAGCAAAAACCAGCACAAATTCAGAAAAGTATGAATCTGCTAGAGAGCTTTGGGAAGCCCTTGAGACCACCTATGATAGTAATGAGGACACTCTCAAACAAAGGAAAAAGAAGGTGGTAATGGAGTTTACAGTCTTTAAAGCTCGACCTAATGAAAGGTTAAGCGAGGTGAGAAGTCGTCTTCAAGACATTACTAGCAAGCTGGCATTCATGGAGACTGGGTTTGAAGATGATGACATTAATGCTGCTTTCCTCAGAGCTCTTGGAAATGGTTGGGAAATTCATGCCAATTCAATATTGGCCACACAAGCTTACACGACTATGACCTTTGATGATATCTACAATCAATTGAAAGTCATAGAACCTGAAGTTTTGCTTAAGCAAGGAAGTAAAACACCTTCTGGAAGCATATCTTTTATGTCCCACCATGACTCTTCAGACGCTGACAACTCTTGCTTTGTCAGCGGACAAACTTATCATGACAGTGGCTCATCAGACGCTGACACATACAACTATGCTCCACCAAATCTTAAGCCAACATGAATTGACTTGGATAAGATATGTGCATATATTGCTTCTTTGCCCAATGGATCTTCAATTTATTTTGAAGATCTTCAACAAATTAGTGATATTGATCTTGAGGAGATGGATATCAAGTGGAATATGGCTCTTAGCAGTATAAGAGTCAGTAGGTGGAATAAGAGATTTGGAAGGAAGATGACTTTAAATAACAAAGAGACTGCTGGATTTGATAAATCCAAAGTTGAATGTTTCAATTGTTATAGAATGGGTAATAAATGGAATTTGCTTAGCTTGCTTTATCATTTGTGTACTCGATATCGTTCTCGGTATCTAATCTAATTGATCACGGTTAATGGTGGAATAGTCGGTAATGGTCACTAAAAGGGGGAGCTTGATATTATCTGTTTCTAATAAAATGACAAGTTAAACAACTAGGAAGAAAGGCTTAAACAAAAATAGCAAAAGGATTAAAGTGATTAAAAACTAATTAAGAGTAAATTTTAAAGATAGAATAAAGTAAATTTGAACTAAGACAAAACTTGTTTAAAAACAACACTAAGTAAAAATTTGGGAAAAGATTTACGTTTGAACTAAAAACTTTATAAAACTAAAACTCAATTCCATCGGAATGTCATCGGAACCCCGTCGGAATGCCTTTGTCGGAATGTAATCGGAATCCAACCAAAAGGAATATGATTGGAATGTGTCAATTGGAATCACGTCAGAATAATCACAAAGGTATCAAAATGTAATAAGAGAACACAATCGGAATAATGGAAATCAAGGCCAGTCAGAATATCAAACAAGTACCCTCGTCGGAATCCAGATCGGAAAGTAAAACCCTATTCCGATCCTGTGATCGGAATAATAGTGAAGTTGGTCGGAATATGAAAGCCCTAATCCGATGTGTGATCAGAATGCTGGTCGAAATGGGGAAACCCCTTTCCGATGTTATGTATTTCGCAATAAGCCAAGTTTTTAAGCTACTTTTAATAAGCTCAAACCAAGATTAACCAAATTAATAATAAGCCGAACTAATAAGCATAAAATAAGAACTTTCAAAACTTTAATTAAGCAAATCTTTTAAAACATACCATAAAAAGATGAAACTTTATAGAAAAATGAAAAGTAAATAAGCTAAATACAAAATAAGCCAATAAGCATGATAAGCTCAAAGCTTAATCCGTATAAAACTTAGATATAAACCAAAAGATAAAATTTTTATCACTCAAACATCAAGATTAAAACAAAATCAAAGATTATTACGGATCAAATATAAGTAAAAATCAAGAAAGGTAGAATAAGATTAAAGATGAGAAACTTAACTTGAACTTATAGATTAATGAATCCAAAATACAAGATCAAATCAAAGCTTAAACATGAAAAGAAAGAAAAGATGAAGTTCTAGTGAGAGAAAGTTAAACACTTTCTCTCTCTAAAAATAAAACTAAAAAAAGAAAATTAAACTAGCTAAATTAACTAACAACTAACACCCTCCTAATGTGTCATTAGGAGGGTATATATAGGAAGTGGGGAGTGCATGTGTTGTTTCCTTCCTTTTCGTCTCGACTCGATTTAAATTCTTTGTCTTCCTCGACGTCGTCTCGGGATTTGTCGATGTAAATTGAACTTGTCTTATAATTTTCTTTCTTCTATTAGACTTGAGTTCTTCGACTTCATTAAACTTCCGTCTTTAGACTTTTCCTTCGATAAATCTTCAGAATAGGCCTTGGAATTCCGTTCTTTTTGCACTCTTGATCTTTTGACTTCGTCTTTTTGTCTTTTTCTTCGATAAAAGCCCGTGAAAGCCCATGTTTTCTTCCCTTTTCACATTTTGATCCTAAATCACAACAAAAACACAAACCACGCATAATTCCGACTTTTACGACAAAAAATACACGTTTTGGTCTTGTTATTATTAGAAATAAGTGGTAAAAGGATAAGTGTTTTCACACTTATTAAATCCCCTACACTTGACCATTGCAATGCCCTCATGCAATGCATTAATTTCAAAACACAGTTTACATTTTTCATCATAAATAACCCACCTTGGCCTTTATTAATTACTAAACTTTAAGGAAAGTAAAAAGATAGAAATCAAAGACTTACATTGGGGTTTTGGTTGTCATGAATGTTCATCATCCTCAAGTTTCACGTTCCCCATACCAAGCTTAAAGACGAGATCATTGTTATTATAAGTTAGCAAACTAACACGAACTCATGTGGCCTAATTATTTACTTAGACTCCCTTATTCCTAGGTGTATCTCTTATATTTTAATTTTGTATTGAATGATCACGAGGATACATTTTTTTGACTTATTTCGATAGTTTATTTAGGCCGAAAATAAAGTGTGACGATTTAATCAATAGTTAGCTAAATGACAAAATCTTTTAAAACTGCTTCTCGGGACCTCTTAAAGTTCATATCTTGGCATAACTCGCTTCACGATTTGAGACCTTTCTCGGACCGATATTTGGCAGCGACTTCGTACTTCAAATCTTGAGAGACGTTCTTGAAATTATGGTCTTTTCTTCATAACAAGAATTTCTTCACTTGAAGTTTTTGAGAGATTCTTCATATTTGGACCACGACTTCTTCATTTTTCTCCAATATTTAATTTGGACTTTGATATACAACGATCCGCCTCCTTTTAGGACTTGGATCTATTTATCCTCATACCTTGTTAGGGCCTTTTTGGATAGACTTCTCCATGATCTTTAAGGGAGTATTTGCTTTTCGTCGTGTGTCTCGATCCTTCATATTGATTTTTGATAAATGATTATTCACATCACTTGGGATCTTTAGCAACAAAATGTAGCCCTCATGCCTTGTTAGGGCCTTTTCGGACTCGCCAATCTTCACATCCCGCTTCAATAAGTTATGCCTTGGCTATGAACTCTAATTAATATCGAGCAACTTTTAAACGATCTTGGGCTAGAAGCTAAGTAACTTTTCAAATCGTACAACCTTATTTATTGCAGTTAAATTTATTAGCAAGCGATGGGAGAAAAAGCTTATAATTAACTCACATAAATTCACGAAAGAATACCAAACTTATAATTGACTCTATCATCTCTCGTTCTTCACAATTTAAAATCTCAAGGAATGAGACTCGTGGATGCTTAGCCAATTAAATCAAAGTTTTGGGTTTTCAAATCATTTATAGGATCTTGCAACTTCTTAGACTTTTTCAAGTTTAGAATTCGCATTTTAAAGTTCCCTTGATAAACGACTTTCTAGGATCAATTATAGGAACTTGCGAAAAGTTCTTGTTCTTAACCCGTGAGAGTTGAGACTTTCGCGTTTTAAAGTTCCCTATATAAAAGCCTAGCAAAACTTGACTTAAACACGTTAAGGATATTAGCTAGAGTAAACTTGGATAAGTAAACTCGGGCTGAGTCAAAATATTCACAACGTTGAAACATTTAAAACCACTTTATTAAACTTTATTTTAGCAAAGAAAGTAAATAACGATAACAAAGGAAAATACTACAATACTACTGGGCCAAAATAGATAAATTTTGAAAAATGTCGAAAAATCAAATTTCCGGTTAAAATGAGGAAAAATACAAGGAAAAGCCCACTTAACTTCGATAGAAGTCCCCCCTACACTTGATATAAACATTGTCCTCAATGTTTAAGCATGTGGGAGTAAACTCCCCTACACTTAGGACATTGTGCACGTTGTTTAAATCTTGCTAAGGAAAGGACAACTATAGTGATTTCAATGTGAACATATAAGATATGAATTATTGAATCACAACAATTTAGGATAGAACAAGGAAGACGGGTACACGGGGTCACGGTTCGTCAAATGTCATCAAAAGTGCTCTTTGAAGCTTTAATCCCTGCACATTATAAGAAACAAGACAACAAACACATACGGGGCTCCCCTACACTTATGAAAACGGTAAAGGATAGATCAACGGGTTGCCTCCCGAGAAGTGCTTATTTTTGTTAACCGATTCACGAGCCTGACTCGACCCAGAACTAATTCAAGGGAAACGTGGTGAGGGATGGAATCATCTCATTAGAGATGTCCTCACCAAAGTATAGCTTCACGGGCTGGCCATTCACTTTGAAATTAGGCCCATTTGGTTGACAAAGCTCAATGGTGCCATAGGGGAAGACTTTGGCGACGGTGAATGGACCAGACCAACGGCTCTTCAGCTTGCCCGATAAAATCTTCAACCGAGAGTTAAAGAGTAAAACTTGATCACCAACATGGAACTCTCAGTTCTTAATCCTTGAATCATGGATAATCTTTGTAACACCCCATTCTGATAAATGGAATGTCACGCGTAATTATGGCGTGTCATCAAAGCATACAAGGATAAATGTCTAAAACATTACATGACCATAGGGATAACCGGAATCAAACATCGGTTCCCAAACATAAGCCCAAAACATAATAAAGCAAAAGAAATGAATGAAAGACTAAACAAGCATAAATGTATGAAGGCAAAAAGGAAAAGAAGTCTCTAGCAGCTTCCATCCTATGCACGTCCTCCAAATGCTCGAATCTTTCCTAGGGTACCTGCCGTTTTGGGACATGGAAAGGAAAGTAACGGCTGAGCAAAACGCTCAGTGCACGGATATAGACATAGTATAAGTGACTAAAACATAAATAGAGACTTAATAGCAGCGGAAATTTATAAGTCCTGGAAAACCTGGAACATGTTCATAAAACTGGTTTTATAGTTTGAAAAGCCTTATGTTTATCTTATGAAAACTGTTTAACATATTTTATCATTAGCCAATATAGGTCATGAAAATCCACCGTGCATGAATACTTGGAGGGGTGACCTCATCATGCAAATTAGAGGGGCTGCCTCTAATTTAATATACTGGTTCTGGGTAGGAGGAATCAGCTCCTTGTGAAGGATGCAAGGCACACACCACATTCACCATGAAATCCTGACTGAAAACATGTAACTAGGATGCACCCATACGCCTCACATGATAAATATAAATAAATGGCCAAAAGCTGAAGGGACGCCACGAGCAATCACTCCGCCGTGGTGAAGTCATAACATCAGTGCCTGTAATGTTATGGTTATGGTACCTCCATAACTAGGTGAAACTGGTCATGCATGTATATGGCTATAGGTATTCTAATTAAACATAAGCAATTAAAAAACATATAAAACAAATACTGGGAAAACAGTTGGCTGCATACGGGGAATCCTAATAAGGAAAGAATGTCCATACTGAAAGGACAGAATCTGTACCTTATGTCCAGTGAACGAAGGAGACGAACGAAAGAGAGTCCTACTTCGGTATCACTAACGCTACATAAATACAAACGTGTATAAGTATATGATCACGGAGTACGTAACTGGTTAAATGTTATGTCTTAGCTTATTTTATATGTTCATGTCATGTTTTACTGATTTTAACGTTATACTGTATTTATCGTGTATTCTGGATATTCTGTTTAAGTATTACTTGTATTTCTTGTGTTATTATACTCGCTGTGTAATAATAAGTAACTTTCTAAAAATAGCAGGTTTCCTAAAATAGAAAGTTTCCAAAAATAGAATTACTGCTTAAAAATAGATAAGTTTCTAAAAATAGAAAGTTTCCAAAAAAAGATTAGCTGCCTTAATTAAATAAGTTTCTAAAAATAGAAAGTTTCCATAAATAGAAATAAGCTGGATTATTAAGCTAAAGTGTTTTCTGATTAATATTCTAAGTCATGAGGTTATAATGTATAGTTTATTAATTATTTCATGTAATTTAAATAAACTATAGGTTAAAAGTATTTAATTAAAATATAACATGATTTAATTAAATAAAAGTTAATAATACTTAGGTTAAAACGTGTACTATTAATTATATTAATATAACCTAAGTCATGAGAATTAATTATAAGTCATGGTTTTAATAATTAATTAATTACTTAGTCTAATTTAAATAAATAACTACTTAGGTTAAAATCATGTATTATTAATTAATAATAATAAACCTAAGTCCATGTTTTAATTAAATTAATTTTCTAGCATGTTAAATTAATTTAATTAACTTGTAAATAAATAATCTTGTAATTATAAGTCGTGTTTTAATTATTTAATTTACCTTGTAAATAGCATACATGTTTAAGCTAACAACTTGTAAAATAATATCCCATAACCATGTATTATTTTAATACAACGCGTCGAAAACCAAACCGTGAAAACCCGTGTTATATTAAATATAAACCGAGCCAAACAGCCCTTTAAATTCAGGTTATTAAACTCACTGCCAAACGCACCCTTAACATTCTGTTAAACCAAAAACCAAACACCCCCTTACACTGCCAGTTATCACTGGCAGTGGTGATGGTGCCACCGGCAGTAGCCGGTTCCCACCGTTGGGCATAAAACCCCACCGAGAGCAATAGCTCTCGGATCCCACTATTAGCACAACCACGCCCCTGCTGGGCTTCCGTTCCCACTGTTAAGCCAAGCGCACCCTGCTGCTAGCAGCTTAAGGGTTGCGGTTGGTGGCAGATTGCTACCACCGAGACCATGAATGGTCTCGGTCTGCGTGCCCATCGAACACGACGCTAAGACGACACCCCCCCTTCTATTTTAACGTATAATTTACATGGTTTTTGATTATAATCTCTTGATTCGTGATTAATTAATCCAAGAAATAAAATAAATAAGATTAGGGTTTACTTACACTTGTGATTTAGGGTTTTCGGATAACAAAACAAATGCAATTCTTGAAAGAAGTGGCGGTTGTTTTTCCATGTTTTAGGGTTTCTGTGTTTGTGTGATATTTGTGTCGACAAAAAAAAACAAGCCCCCCTTCCCGTCTTTTATTATACACGGCTAACACACACACTTGGGCCTTGAGCCCAAGTCCTATATCTTTCCTTGTTGTCTAAAATAGTCCTCATACTTTTCCTTATCGTTGGTATTAATTATATAATAAAACGTACGCGTGTTTATATAATTAAAGTGTCGTGAATTTCACAGTTATTCTCATGCGTGTTTAACGTAATATTAATTACGTAATTACTTGTCGTGTTATTTTAAATATACGCAAAAATAATAACCGTTTAAATGTTTATGATCACGTTTTACGTAGTTTACGTAATTTAATTAGTTTTCGATCGTGACTCAATATATTTATTCTGTTCGTAATAAATATATATACGTAATTAATATTAGCTCGTGATTTAATTACGTTCATGATTTCATGATCGCATGTTCGTGATTAATTATTGTTTAATAATTATTGCGTGTTCGTGCGTAATAAATACTTATCGTGTTCTAACACGTACGTAATACGTAAAATCCTAATACGTAAACGTAATCGTACTATAAAAGGAAAGTTTTAATCTAGTACGTACGATCTTAAGGGTACTATTCATGGTAAAAGCATGCGGGTTTTACAACTCTTCCCCCCTAAAAAGAATAATTCGTCCCCGAATTATAGATAACGTAACTGAAAGAGAAACATACCCGAATCAAACTTAGAGGGTATGTAAGATTAATGAACGTACAGGTGACATGGAAGAAGGAACGTGGAACATGACATGTCTTGAAAGGACATGGAACGTGACGTGACTGAAAGGACATATCTAATTGATGAGAGAAAACGGATAAAAGTCCGGATGAACTTGTCCGTTTCCAAGTGGCCTCCCTCTTGGAACGGTTCCTTCAGAAGATCTTGACACTAATGATAAATCATGGTCCTTATGACCTTGACTTGGAATACGAAGAAATTCTTGGTTATCAACGGAAAGGTAGATCCCCTAAATTCGATCGAGGAAAATAAGAGTTAACGTGCTAGGGTAACTGAACGTTACGATGCAAGACTATCTGACTTAACAGATAACTAGAAACGATGCGCGAAACATAAATAAATGTAGTACGTGAAAAATTTTGAACGTGATGCGTGAAAAATTTTGAACGTGCTACGTGGAGATATGGCGAGTGTAGTATGAGTAAACATATCGTGATCCATGATACGTGTAACATATCTTGATCATGATATGAGGAACGTGGAATGAACATGACATGTGAAACATATCGTGAACATAGAATATAATGGCGGTAACGCCAAAAGCCACAAGGTGAGACATAGAATATGACGAGAAACGTCTATCTGAGGATAGGGAGTTATACTAAACTTGGGTCTGGTCTCTCAAGTTCCTGCAAAACTTCCCAGAATGAGAAAATGAACATAAAATCGTACGCCGAGATGCCATCATGAACGTGAATAGTGTTGTGAATGCGAGTGCGAAAGCAAGTCGTGAAATTAGAACAAGGACGTGAAGCAAATAAGGAGTATAATTATGAATATTTGTCTGACTCGATAACTAAGGAATTTCCAAGTGATCGGATGAGCCTTGGCTGGAACATGTCCGATCTATCTGTTGATTCTGAAATCCGTACGGATGTAAGGATTCTGCAGACTTGATCAAACTGTTGACAATAACCCATATAGCATCATGCTTCTTCTAAGTTTGTTGTAATCTGGTAACTAAAATCCATGGAGATCTTGTCCCTTTTCGATTCACAATTTCAATTCACGAATTCAGATGATGAAACATCTTAGTCTGTTGGTGTCCTATCTTAACCTGTTGGTATGTCAGGTACTTAGATATGAACGTAACCATATCCTGCTTTGTAGAAACTTGATACATAGAAGGTTGCGAAACTCTGAGTCTCTGAATCTAGACTTCTCCTAGCGTAGGATTTTCTTGAACACCTAATGTAGTGTAGGGTTCTCTCCTTTATGCATAAGCAGAGTCATGGTAAGATTAACCGTAGAAACCCATGTGATTCAGCGTGTCACTGTAATCAAACAGAATTGATATTGGAAAAATTTCTAGGGTAAAATTTCTCTTGTCAAGAATTTGCAACATAGTGTAGATATGGTCCTCCTATTCTTCTCTAGGCTTAAAGGAAATCAGGTTATCCTCAATGAAAACGATGATGAATTTGCTTAGGAGTTCATGGAAACTCAATTTATTAGGTCCATAATGCTGTTGGAGCATTGATGAGACTAATTCAAAATCATAAATCTAGCATGACCGAGTCGTGCACGAATAGCAGTCATGGACATGTCCTGCTCTTTCACCCGTCACTATTGGCAGCATGATCATGAGTTCAATCTTGGAAAGGTGATTAACACCCTAAGGTCGATTGGACATGTTGTCAATACGTGGAGGAGAATAACGGTCATGAATGGTGATTTGTTTAAGTCGACGGTAGTCGACACATAATCTCATGGCACCGTCCTTCTCCTTGTAAGTTCTTCTGGAATGTATGGGAATATTTTGGAATAATCAACTGGATATGCGTAAAAGGATTTAAGTAGTCGTGTCTTACTGACAGCTAGAAAATTTTAGCGGCCATGGCTAACAACGCACCTGCTTGTAAGCATAAATAATTGTACAGATTTTCTTGATGGAAAAATCAAGCTGAATGTATTCAGGAGCCTGAACATTACTGTACATAATTATGAATCGTAGCATGGTGTGTTGTTCATAGTCCATAATTAGGATAAAATTCATCTCGTGTCTGTCCGAGGAAATGCGTTAGCAGCTTGGATCTCATCATTAAGCTGAAGGAAAACCTTCGTATGCGTAGGAATACGAAAGGCGTCCTTCATGGTCATGAATATATGAACCATGGTGAAAGAAATGCAAGTGACATCGGCAACGTGACAGTTCTCACTGATGCGCTGATAATGGTATAGAAATTCTTGTGGCCTGATTAATACATGGCATAACAAAAATAGATATACCCTTGGAGGATACCCTGATTTTCTTAGAAATGTTCCATAGTTGGACGTGAGTCATGTGTCTTGACTCGTTTCTTGGAACTATAAGCATGACATATGTCTTGACTGGTGTCTTGACATGTGTCTTCAGGAGGTATACGTGAGACATGTGTCTTGACTCATGTCTTGACATGTGTCTTCAGAAAGTATACGTGAGACATGTGTCTCCAGAAAGTATACATGAGACATGTGTCTTGACTGATGTCTTGACATGTGTCTCGAGACGTAAAATAATAGAACTACAATATTAGGTTATTATGCCAGACTTGGCGGATCGGTTGGACTACTGATCCTTTATATGTCTGATCACGTCCGCGACCGGAGCCTCGGTTGCGATTTCTAGGATAGTTCTGTCATAGTAGTGGTTACTATCGCCCTGTCTGTCAGTTCCATGACGGTCATTCTCATGACCGTGATTCATGTAACTATTCACCTGAGTGGCCGGCTGGTACCGGTTTGCACTCATATGGCTGAAATGACAGCCGAATGACGTGTGACATGTAACTAAGAATTAGGGACAATGATTGATGGAAATCGTCTGATGGTGAAGCATCTTCTCGTCCAATTGCTTTGCTCTAACGCCTTTGTCTTCGTCTTGTATGAGCTCCAGGTTGTGAACAGCATCAGCATCTCGTAGCGTCTCCCAACATCAGCAGCATCAACCTTCTGTAACATCTCCAAGCTATGAGCGTCATCGGTAATCTTGTAGAATATCAGCAAGTGAACATACGCCTGAGATGATTCAGAATCGACTAGCGAATACTCGTGAAGTATTGCAAGTGGAATACACATGAATTAAGGTACATGTAATACACATGAAATACGGTACGTGGAGTACACGTGGAATGCACATGAAATGATCGGTATGGGGTCGATCATTTATCATGATTTAAGAAAAGTATAACGGTTAAACGGTTAGGAAAACCATCATGATAACTTGGCAGTATTAGCATAGACATCATTTTGGTTATATCGAGAAACGTTAAAGTGTGGTTTCACAAAATTCAACGATGATTTGCCTGACAGCATGATCGATGAAAACCAACCATGACTGTCATGAAAGCAGAATTCAATGAAATCCAACAATGTCTTGCGTGAAAGCATAAATAACAAAAGAGGTGTAAGACGTAATCAACATGAAGACGGAATTATCATGAAGAAACATGAACAATTCAACATGAAGGAGTGTATAACATAATCAGCATGAACTGAAGTTAACCATGACAGTATGAAAACATACTTGACATAAAAACATAGTAACTTATGAGGGGACATAAAAAAAATTTATGCCAATAAATCATGAGAAAAATTTTATGCATGAAAAACAATGCATGAATGCGTAATGTAGTTTATAAAAACCTTTATATGTGCGAGAGAACGCCTATGGGTCGGTCCCAAAACAAAAGACATGGCAAGGGGACGCCTATGGGTCGGTCCCAAAGTTAAAAGTTTCGATAAAAGCACATGCGACTAAATAGGGCCAGTCCTGTACCAACCATTACTTAGTCATAATCCCTGCAACAATGATACATGAAACATAATTAAATGAAACTCATCCGTCAAAACTTATCAGAAAAAATTTATGTGACTAATTATGAACTACTGGGGTTCAGTCCACATAGCCACAGTTCACGAGGAACATTGTGCATGAAACAATGACACATAACTAAATATGAATGACGGTTGTCCATCCATATTAGTAAAACAATATCAATGAAAACATCAAGGTTAAAACCTCAAGGTGCTGAAAACATCATGGTTAAAACAACATTGCGCTGAAAACATCAATACGTGGTGTAATAAACGTTGGCTTAGGAAGCTCCTGGTGACTACCCACTAGTCACAGGTCGAGTTTTAGAGCCTACAGGTCGAAGCCTTGGCTCTGATACCATAATTGTAACACCCCATTCTGATAAATGGAATGTCACGCGTAATTATGGCGTGTCATCAAAGCATACAAGGATAAATGTCTAAAACATTACATGACCATAGGGATAACCGGAATCAAACATCGGTTCCCAAACATAAGCCCAAAACATAATAAAGCAAAAGAAATGAATGAAAGACTAAACAAGCATAAATGTATGAAGGCAAAAAGGAAAATAATTCTCTAGCAGCTTCCATCCTATGCACGTCCTCCAAATGCTCGAATCTTTCCTAGGGTACCTGCCGTTTTGGGACATGGAAAGGAAAGTAACGGCTGAGCAAAACGCTCAGTGCACAGATATAGACATAGTATAAGTGACTAAAACATAAATAGAGACTTAATAGCAGCGGAAATGTATAAGTCCTGGAAAACCTGGAACATGTTCATAAAACTGGTTTTATATTTTGAAAAGCCTTATGTTTATCTTATGAAAACTGTTTAACATATTTTACCATTAGCCAATATAGGTCATGAAAATCCACCGTGCATGAATACTTGGAGGGGTGACCTCATCATGCAAATTAGAGGGGCTGCCTCTAATTTAATATACTGGTTCTGGGTAGGAGGGATCAGCTCCTTGTGAAAGATGCAAGGCACACACCACATTCACCATGAAATCCTAACTGAAAACATGTAACTAGGATGCACCTATACGCCCCACATGATAAATATAAATAAATGGCCAAAAGCTGAAGGGACGTCACGAGCAATCACTCCGCCGTGGTGAAGTCATAACATCAGTGCCTCTAATGTTATGGTTATGGTACCTCCATAACTAGGTGAAACTGGTCATGCATGTATATGGCTATAGGTATTCTAATTAAACATAAGCAATTCAAAAACATATAAAACAAATACTGGGAAAACAGTTGGCTGCATACGGGGAATCCTAATAAGGAAAGAATGTCCATACTGAAAGGACGGAAATCCGTACCTTATGTCCAGTGAACGAAGGAGACGAACGGAAGAGAGTCCTACTTAGGTATCACTAACGCTACATAAATACATACGTGTATAAGTATATGACCACGGAGTACGTAACTGTTTAAATGTTATGTCGTAGCTTATTTTATATGTTCATGTCATGTTTTACTGATTTTAACGTTATACTGTATTTATCGTGTATTCTGGATATTCTGTTTAAGTATTACTTGTATTTCTTGTGTTATTATACTCGCTGTGTAATAATAAGTAACTTTCTAAAAATAGCAGGTTTCCTAAAATAGAAAGTTTCCAAAAGTAGAATTACTGCTTAAAAATAGATAAGTTTCTAAAAATAGAAAGTTTCCATAAAAAGATTAGCTGCCTTAATTAAATAAGTTTCTAAAAATAGAAAGTTTCCATAAATAGAAATAAGCTGGATTATTAAGCTAAAGTGTTTTCTGATTAATATTCTAAGTCATGAGGTTATAATGTATAGCTTATTAATTATTTTATGTAATTTAAATAAACTATAGGTTAAAAGTATTTAATTAAAATATAACATGATTTAATTAAATAAAATGTAATAATACTTAGGTTAAAACGTGTATTATTAATTATATTAATATAACCTAAGTCATGAGAATTAATTATAAGTCATGGTTTTAATAATTAATTAATTACTTAGTCTATTTTAAATAAATAACTACTTAGGTTAAAATCATGTATTATTAATTAACAATAATAAACCTAAGTCCATGTTTTAATTTAATTAATTTTCTAACATGTTAAATTAATTTAATTAACTTGTAAATAAATAATCTTGTAGATATAAGTCGTGTTTTAATTATTTAATTTACCTTGTAAATAACATACATGTTTAAGCTAACAACTTGTAAAATAATATCCCGTAACCATGTATTATTTTAATAAAACGCGTCGAAAACCAAACCGTGAAAACCCGTGTTATATTAAATATAAACCGAGCCAAACAGCCCTTTAAATTCTGGTTATTAAACTCACTGCCAAACGCACCCTTAACATTCTGTTAAACCAAAAACCAAACACCCCTTTACACTGCCAGTTACCACTGGCAGTGGTGATGGTGCCACCGGCAGTATCCGGTTCCCACCGTTGGGCATAAAACCCCACCGAGAGCAATAGCTCTCGGATCCCACTGTTAGCACAACCACGCCCCTGCTGGGCTTCCGTTCCCACTGTTAAGCCAAGCGCACCCTGCTGCTAGCAGTTTAAGGGTTGCGGTTGGTGGCAGATTGCTACCACCGAGACCATGAATGGTCTCGGTCTGCGTGCCCATCGAACACAGCGACGCTAAGACGACACCCCCCTTGTATTTTAACGTATAATTTACATGGTTTTTGATTATAATCTCTTGATTCGTGATTAATTAATCCAAGAAATAAAATAAATAAGATTAGGGTTTACTTACACTTGTGATTTAGGGTTTTCGGATAACAAAACAAATGCAATTCTTGATCTTCTGGATTTAAAATACTCGATCTATTTTTCCTGATTCTTTGGTGTTGGTCACGGCAGAGGAGAAGAAGGAAAGAAGTGGCGGTTGTTTTTCCATGTTTTAGGGTTTCTTTGTTTGTGTGATATTTGTGTCGACCAAAAAAACAAGGCCTCCTTCCCGTCTTCTATTATACACGGCTAACACACACACTTGGGCCTTGAGCCCAAGTCCTATATCTTTCCTTGTTGTCTAAAATAGTCCTCTTACTTTTCCCTATCGTTGGTATTAATTATATAATAAAGCGTACGCGTGTTTATATAATTAAAGTGTCATGAATTTCACAGTTATTCTCATGTGTGTTTAACGTAATATTAATTACGTAATTACTTGTCATGTTATTTTAAATATACGCAAAAATAATAATCGTTTAAATGTTTGTGATTACGTTTTACGTAGTTTACGTAATTTAATTAGTTTTCGATCGTGACTCAATATATTTATTATGTTCGTAATAAATATATATACGTAATTAATATTAGCTCGTGATTTAATTACGTTCATGATTTCATGATCGCATGTTCGTGATTAATTATTGTTTAATAATTATTGCGTGTTCGTGCGTAATAAATACTTATCGTGTTCTAACACGTACGTAATACGTAAACGTAATCGTACTATAAAAGGAAAGTTTTAATCTAGTGCGTACGATCTTAAGGGTACTATTCATGGTAAAAGCATGCGGGTTTTACAATCTTGGTCTTCTCCTTGTAGGTCAATGAGTTCTCATAAGCTTCATTCCTCAGTTCATTTAGCTCGTTGAGTTGAATATTCCGAAGATCACCGGCTTTGTTGATGTCAAAATTGGCCCACTTCAAGGCCCAGTACGCCTTATGTTCCAGCTCAATAGGGAGGTGACATGCCTTCCCGTACAAAAGGCGATATGAAGTACAACCAATAGGTGTCTTATATGCGGTACGGAAAGCCGACAAAGCATCGTCTAACTTATCAGCCCACGAGGCATGATGCTCTCCCACAGTACGCTCAAGAATTCGCTTCAATCCACGGTTAGAAATCTCGGCTTGACCATTTGTTTGAGGATGATAAGCGGTGGAAAGACGGTGATTGACACCGTACTTAGCCATGACTCGAGCAAATTGATCATTGCAAAAATGAGTCCCGCGGTCACTGATAATAGCACGAGGAACACCGAATCGAGCAAAAAGCTGCTTCAAAAAGTTCACAACCACCCTCGCATCGTTCGTAGGGAGAGCTTTTGCTTTAACCCATTTAGATACGTAGTCAACGGCTACGAGGATGTACTTGTTCCCTTTGGATGATGGAAATGGCCCCATAAAGTCGATGCCCCATACGTCAAAGATTTCACATTCTTGGCTGAAATTTTGAGGCATCTCATCTTTATGTGTGATCTTGCCTTGGCGTTGGTAAGCATCACAATTTTTAACCATCTCGTGAGCGTCACGATAAATGGTGGGCCAATAGAATCCCGAGTCAAACACTTTCTTCGCGGTGTAGTTGGGACCAAAAAGACCACTGGTGGGTCCTTTACGGCAAGCTTCGAGAATGTCTATAGCTGCGGGTCCATCAACACACCAACGAATAATCAGATCAGCACATTGTTTGAAGAGATAATGGTCATCCCAAAAGTAAGTCTTAACATCTTTAAAGAACTTCTTCTTTTGTTGGGATGTTAACCCTTCGATGAGAATACCACCCGCTAAGTAGTTTGCAATTTCCACAAACCCCAGGGTGTCATCAAGATTGGAATTGATAGACATTAAGGCCTCAAGGGGAAAAGAGTCGTTGATCTCTTGATTCGGATGATCCCCTTTATAAGGATCCTCAAGTCTACTTAGATGATCCGCAGCTAGGTTTTCCGCTCCCTTCTTGTCACGAATTTTGATTTTAAATTTTTGAAGGAGTAAAACCCAACGAAGAAGTCTTGGCTTAGAATCTTGCTTAGTCAACAAGTACTTCAACGCAGAATGGTCGGTATAGACAATGGTGGTGGAAAGAACAAGATAGGGGCGGAACTTCTCAAAAGCATGCACTACAACTAAAAGCTCTTTTTCGGTAGTGGTATAATGCAATTGAACCCCCGTCATTGTCTTGCTAGCGTAATGGATTGGTTGGAAGTGTTTGTTCACTCTTTGGCCCAAAACCGCTCCAATAGCAAAGTCGCTAGCATCACACATCAATTCAAAAGGTAGCTCCCAATTATGGGTAACCAAGACTGGTGCCTTAGTTAGCTTGTCCTTAAGAAGATTGAAGGATTCAATACACCCTTTAGAAAAGATAAAGGGAGTATCTTTTTCCAAGAGGTGGGTCATCGGGCGAGCGATTTTAGAAAAATCTTGAATGAAACGACGATAGAAGCCCGCATGACCATGGAAACTTCTCACACCCTTCACGGTTGAAGGTGGAGGTAATTTGGCTATGACATCAACTTTAGCACGATCCACTTCAAGACCGGCTTTTGAGATTTTATGTCCAAGTACAATGCCTTCTTTTACCATGAAATGGCATTTTTCCCAATTTAGAACAAGGCGAGTGTCTTCACACCATTTAAGCATACGTTCTAAATTGGCAAGGCAAGAAGAGAAGGAGTCACCATAGACCGAGAAATCATCCATGAAGACTTCCATAGTTTCTTCAACCATGTCATGGAAGATAGCCATCATACACCTTTGGAAAGTCCCAAGAGCATTGCATAAGCCGAAAGGCATTCTTTTGTAAGCAAATGTTCCATAAGGACAAGTGAATGTGGTTTTCTCTTGGTCTTTAGGATCGATGGGAATTTGAAAATACCCGGAGAAACCGTCTAAGAAGCAATAATAGTCATTACCCACTAGACGTTCAAGCATTTGGTCCATAAAAGGAAGAGGAAAATGATCCTTTCTTGTAGCATCATTGAGTTTGTGATAGTCTATACAAACTCTCCACCCTGTAACGAGACGAGTAGGAATCAACTCGTTGTTTTCATTGGGCACAACGGTGATTCCGCCTTTCTTAGGCACACAATGAACCGGACTAACCCATGGTGAATCCGAGATAGGGTAGATCATTCCCGCATCAAGAAGTTTGATAACCTCTTTTTTGATAACGTCATGGATCTTGGGATTCACCCTTCTTTGGTTTTGAATAGTGGGTTTAAAGTCGTCCTCCATGAGAATTTTATGTGTGCAAAAGTGAGGATCAATTCCACGAATATCAAAGATTTTCCAAGCAATCGCTTTCTTATGATTCTTCAGCACGGCGATAAGTCGAGATTTTTTTTCATCTTTCAAGTCCTTAGCGATGATGACGGGTAACTTCTTATTGTCTTCAAGGAAAACGTACTCGAGATGAGACGGTAGGTCCTTAAGCTCTAAATCCGGAGGATTTTCGATGGAAGGCATAGTCAAATTCAGATCATCGATAGAGATTTCCTTAGGAGATGGTGGAGAATTATGGTCCTCATTGAGAAGTTTCTCAATGGTACGAATGTCTTCATCCCAATCGGAGGGAGAATCGTCATATTTTAAGTCCACATCTCCCAAAGTTGCTTCAATTTCTTTCAAAAGGAAATCACTTTCTCCAAATAGAGTTAGTGATGGAGCAACAGAGGCAACGGTCTCAACAATGGGTAGAGAAGAAGAACCACTTTTACAAGCGTCTTTGAAATGTTCTTCACAAGCCTCATCAAGAACGTCAATGAAATTAACGCTCTCGTTTTTAGAAGGCTGCTTAGAAAGTTTACCCATGTTGAAGACGATTTTATCGTCACCAACTCTCATGATTAATTTGCCCACGACTACATCAATGTGAGTGCGACCGGTCCTCAAGAATGGACGTCCAACAATTAATGGAACACGGGATCCATTTCGTAGCCAACGACAACAAAATCCGTCAGAAAGGTGAATTTGTCGACACCGACGAAGACATCTTCGGCTATCCCCACCGGATAAGCAACCGTACGGTTAGCTAATTCCAATGTCATTCATGTGGGGACAAGCTCGGGAAGAGATAATTATTTCCAAACACTTAATGGCATTAATTTTATACTAGCACCTAGATCGGATAGGGCCTTACAATTCTCTACCCCGGGGAAGTTGCAAGGAATGAGAAAACGACCCGGATCACCAAGTTTTGTTGGTAATTTCCTTAAGAGCACTGCGGAGCAATTCTCGTTAAGTTGGGTCTGAGCGATATCAAGAAGTTTCTCCTTATCACTGAGAAGATCTTTAAACATTTTAGCATATTTCGGCATGTGAGCGAGAGCCTCGGCAAAGGAGATGTTGAAATTCAGTTGTTTAAACATTTTAAGAAAGTTAGAAACCTGAATATCATCCTTGTTCTTCAACTTCTCTTTCCTCAACCTTGAGGGGTAAGGTATATTGGGTTGAGATGAAGGCTTTGGAATGGAATTCTCACTCACATCCTTGGGTGGTGGAGGGGTGGAAGTAGAAGGTGGAGGAATTGGAGAAGGGGACTCGTTTTCCTTTGTCACAATCACCAGTGTAGGTGTAGGAATCTCGGGTTCCTTTAAACCTTTGCCACTTCGCGTGGTGATTGTTTTCATCTCCCCTCTTGGATTAGCAACGGTGTTACTCGGAAAAGAACCCGAACCAGAGGCTTGATTACTTGGGAAAAACTAGCCATCATATCCCTTAAGTTATTCGTTTGATTACTCATAGAGTTTCTCATATCGGCTCGAAGATCATTCCCTTGTTTTGCCATGTCATTCCTTAGCTCGGCTCGAATATCGTTCCCTTGTTTCACCATGTCACCCTTCAAGTTAATGAATTGGCTTTGAAGATTCGTCACCATCTCTCAATTGGTCCTCATGTAAGTTTCAAGGTCTTGGTTCAATGTCGTGGGTTGATTGAGAGGTGGGGCTTGGTAAGCTGGATTATTTACTTGAGGTGGATATGGGTTTCTTTGGGATTGATATTGATTGGTAGCTCGAGGTTGGCTTTGATTGTTGTGGTTGAAATTGTTTTTGGTTTTGGTTTTGAGGAGAAAAACTGGGTGGAGATAGAAAGTTGTTGGAACGATAACTTAGCAAGTTACGGTCTCCTTGAGGACGTGCTTGATAGCCTCCCGTAGAAAAGTTACCGTTAGCGGCATACACATTTTCCGGATTGTCAAGAGTGAAGGACAATCGGTGTATGAATGAGAACCCCCGTAAATCTCACAAGAAGTTGCTATAGCTTTAGCTTGTTGAAATTGGTTTGTAGCCATGGTTAAGAAGTTTTTGTTCATCTCAGCTACTTGGCGAGTAAGTTCGGTTAGCTCTGAGTTGGATGATGTAGAAGAAACATTGGCCCTCTGGTTATTCCTTGAAGATGCAGATGAATCCCAATTTTTGTGGTGAGTGGTCATGTTCTCTATCGGCTCTCTACACTCCTCAGGTCTTCTTTTCATGAATGTACCACCGGCGGCAACATTAATCGTATCACGATCACGAAAAGTTAAACCATTATAGAAAGTATCAATCAAAGTAACGGGAGCATGTTATGGTTTGGACAACGGTCGATCAAGACATTATAGCGTTCCCAAGCATCGAAAAGCGACTCATCAGGTTCTTGAGTGAATCCACTTATTTGGCTGCGAAGACTAGTGACCATGGATGGTGGAAAGTAGCGCGACAAAATTTTTTGAGTCATGTCATTCCATGTTTGAATTGAGTTTTTGGGAAGACGATCAAACCATTTTCGGCATGGTGGGATAAAGTGTGTGGAAAAAGGTGAAGGCGAAGAAAATCCATGGAAGCACCGGGCAGTTTCATGCTTTGAGTGACGGTGATGAACTTGTCGAGATGTTTGTTGGCATCATCATCCGGTATTCCGCGAAAAGGGCAAGCGTTTTGAACTTGCTGGATCATGTGATGCTTCAACGAAAACTCAGGAGCCGTGATTTGCATCGGCGCAATCGGTCCTCCGCGTCCGTTCATGGTGGGTTGACAAAGCTCCTCCATTGTGCGTAGGTCGGGTGGGGGAACATTGTTGTTGTTGTTATTGTTATTCAAATTGGGGTGGGGTGGGTTGTTATTATTGTTATGCACACCGGCCATATCTATGTCTCTAAGAGTCTCGGGCTCAGGATAAGACGTAGATCGAGTACGCATACACTAAAAGGAAAGAAAATATTTTTGATTTTTTATCTTTATCTTTGTTTTTGGATTTTTGAAAATTTTATATTTTTTAGGATTTTTGAAAATTTTTGTGCTTGAAAATAACTTTCCTAAAAGAACGGATCCCAAAATCCAATTTTTCACACTAAAAACCGTTAATCTTTACGAAAAGAGCCGGCAGCGGCGCAATTTAATAAATGGAATTTGCTTTGCTTGCTTTAGCATTTGTGTACTCGATATCGTTCTCGGTATCTAATCGAATTGATCACGGTTAATGGTGGAATAGTCGGTAATGGTCACTAAAAGGGGGATCTTGATATTATCTATTTCTAATAAAATGACAAGTTAGACAACTAGGAAGAAAGGCTTAAACAAAAATAGCAAAAGGATTAAAGTGATTAAAAACTAATTAAGAGTAAATTTTAAAGATAGAATAAAGTAAAATTGAACTAAGACAAAACTTGTTTAAAAACAACACTAAGTAAAAATTTGGGAAAAGATTTACGTTTGAACTGAAAACTTTATAAAACTAAAACTCTATTCCATCGGAATGTCATCGGAACCCCGTCGGAATGCCTTTGTCGGAATGTAATCGGAATCCAACCAAAAGGAATATGATCGGAATGTGTCAATCGGAATCACGTCAGAAAGGTATCGGAATGTAATAAGAGATCACGATCGGAATAATGGAAATCAAGGCCAATCAGAATATCAAACATGTACCCTCGTCGGAATCCAGATAGGAAAGTAAAACCCTATTCCGATCCTGTGATCGGAATAATAGTGAAGCTGGTCGGAATATGAAAGCCCTAATCCGATGTGTGATCGGAATGCTGGTCGGAATGGGGAAACCCCTTTTCGATGATATGCATTTCGCAATAAGCCAAGTTTTTAAGCTACTTTTAATAAGCTCAAACCAAGACTTAACCAAATTAATAATAAGCCGAACTAATAAGCATAAAATAAGAACTTTCAAAACTTTAATTAAGCAAATCTTTTAAAACATACCATAAAAAGATGAAACTTTTTAGAATATTGAAAAGTAAATAAGCTAAATACAAAATAAGCCAATAAGCATGATAAGCTCAAAGCTTAATCCGTATAAAACTTAGATATAAACCAAAAGATTAACTTTTTATCAATCAAACATCAAGATTAAAACAAAATCAAAGATTATTACGGATCAAATATAAGTAAAAATCAAGAAAGGTAGAATAAGATTAAAGATGAGAAACTTAACTTGAACTTATAGATTAATGAATCCAAAATATAAGATCAAATCAAAGCTTAAACATGAAAAGAAAGAAAAGATGAAGTTCTAGTGAGAGAAAGTTAAACACTTTCTCTCTCTAAAAATAAAACTAAAAAAAGAAAATTGAACTAGCTAAATTAACTAACAACTAACACCCTCCTAATGTGTCATTAGAAGGGTATATATAGGAGGTGGGGAGTGCATGTGTTGCTTCCTTCTTTCTTTTCGCCTCGACTCGATTTAAATTCTGTCTTCCTCGACGTCGTCTCGGGATTTGTCGATGTAAATTGAACTTGTCTTATAGTTTTCTTTCTTCTATTAGACTTAAGTTCTTCGACTTCATTAAACTTCCGTCTTTAGACTTTTCCTTCGATAAATCTTCAGAATAGGCCTTGGAATTCCGTTCTTTTTGCACTCTTGATCTTTTGACTTCGTCTTTTGTCTTTTTCTTCGATAAAAGCCCGTGAAAGCCCATGTTTTCTTCCCTTTTCACATTTTGATCCTAAATCACAACAAAAACACAAACCACGTATAATTCCGACTTTTACGACATAAAATACACATTTTGGTCTTGTTATTATTGGAAATAAGGGGTAAAAGGATAAGTGTTTTCACACTTATTAATGGGACACTTTGCTAGAGAATGTAGATCTCCCAAGAGGAATGATGGAGGACATAATCCTAGAAAAATCATCAAGGTTGATGATGCTGAACCTAAAGCCATGGTAACCATGCAAGGAATTGATGGCATTGGATTTGACTGGAGCTTTATGGACAAGAATGAGATGGAGAATCAAGTTTTGGTTGCTGAAAGGGATGAAGAGCATGTCCAATATGTTCTCATGGCCAGATCTTCTTCTTCATCAGACAATGAGGTATATGATGATGCTTTTTGTAGTAAGGGTTGTAGACTTAACACAGATAAACTTAATAAAGAAGTTTTAAAGTTACAATCTGATATTCTTAGGTTGAATATCACTATTTCAAACTACAAAAGGGGGCTTGCACAATCAGATGGGATGGTGCAAGAGTATAAAGACATGGAATTTAATTTAAAAGATCAAATAACTGTTCTTAAAAGGGATCTAGCACTTAGTTCTGAAGCAAAATCTTCTTACATAGAAGCTAATAATAAATTGAAAATTAAGCTAGATGAGGCCATTCAAGCTAGGGAGAATGTAGGGCTTAAAATTGAAAAGTTTGAAAAAGCTAGTCAAACCCTAGAAAAGGTTATAAGTGAACAGAGAAACCCTAAAGACGTGTATGGGATTGGGATGCATGCAAAGGAATATGCTGCAATTCCAGCCCCAACAGGTGACTTCTATGGGGTTTCTAAGAAAGACTTGTCTTAGACTGGTATTCTAGAGTTCCAAGTGGAGGAATTTACTCCTCCACCATGTGTGCTCACACCAGTTGAAGAATACAAGCAAAGGGTGACTGACCTTGACCTATGGAAGAAAGCCAACCCTACTCTCTTTGTTAAGGGAGGCCTTCTTAGTGATGAAAAAGTGACCCTAAACCCATTGTCATCACTTATCCTACTAGAGGCAAACCCGTTGACCTTGGCTCACAACCTAAAAGAAATTCTAGTGTTAAGTATGCTGAAATGTATAGAAAACCTAGATCACCAAAGAGTCAAGCTAGTGTTAATGGGATTGGATTTTATGAACCTAGACCTAAGGTTATGTCTAGAAAGGCTTTTTATTCATGTGGGAGCTTCTCACATTTGGCTTATAGGTGTTTCAGCGGATACAAACTAGCCGCTGACAATAGGTCAACTATGGTCAACCTAAAGCCTTATGTTCATACTAGACAACATGCCACTAGACCAGCTCCTTACTTCTCTAAGGCAGCTAACACCCAAGGCCAAAGACCCTTCTAGAAGACCAATACTTAGTCTAACAAACAGTGGGTTCCTGTAGCAAACCCTAATTCAAACACTGACAGGAACAATTCATTCGCTGACAGGGCAAAACCAGCCGCTGACAGAATTAGGTTTGGTATGAAAATGCCACAATTAGCAGTTGTCAGAACCAATGTTAGACCCAGTAATAACAATTATTTACAACCTAAGGGAAAGGGATCTAAGGCATCATCCAACTTAACATGGAGACCTAAACAAGAAAAATCATCAATTTTTAATGGTGTCTCCATGACTTGCAATAGATTTAAATATCTTGAAAAACATGTTGGGACAAACTGGATGTTTAATGTTAAAAGGGACGAACAGGGGGTTGTTAAAAGAAACAAGTCCATTCTTGTTGAACAACCAAATGGATCAAAGTCTACTAAGGTTTGGGTTCCCAAAGAAAACTGATTTGTTTTCTTTATGTGCAGGGAATTCCAATGAAGGTTAATGACCATGGATATTGGGATAGTGGATGCTCAAGGCACATGACTGGAAAGGAAGACTACTTGACAAACTTTACTCCTATTCCAGATGGTGATAAAATATACTTTGGAGGAGGATTTGGTACAATATCAGGCAAAGGCACTCTTATCACTAATAACTTGTGGTTTGATGAAGTTTTTCTAGTAAAAGAACTTGATTATAACTTGTTTAGTATGTCACAAATGTGTGACAACAAAAATAAAGTTCTTTTAACTGATATTGAATGCTTAGTTTTTAGTAAGGACTATGTGTTACCTGCTGATAAGTTCATTGAATTTAGAACACCTATACATAAGGATATTTATAATGTTAATATACAAGGGATTAAAATGAGTAATAACCTGTCATGTCTATATTCTAAAGCTTCAGCAGATGAGAGTATCTTATGGCACAGAAGGTTAGGGCACATTAACTTTAAGAACATGAATAAACTTGTGAGGCATGATCTTGTTAGAGGATTTCCTTTAAAAGCATTCAACAATGATCATAATTGTGTTGCATGTCTTAAAGGCAAACAAAACAAGTCCTCATTTAAGTCTAAGAGTGTTCATTCTAGTTCTAAACGCCTTCACTTGCTTCACATGGACTTATTTGGACCTGCTAATATAGAGAGTTTAAATGGTAAATCTTATTGCTTTGTGGTCACTAATGACTATTCTAGGTTTACATGGACTTTCTTTTTAGTCAAGAAGAGTGATACTTCCAAAACCCTAATCAATTCTATTGATTAAATGGAAAAGAAATCAGGGTTTAGAGTTAACATTTTTAGAAGTGATAATGGTGGTGAGTTTAGAAATGACCTATTAGATGCCTTCTGTGTGGATAAGGGAATTACTAGGGAGTTTAGCATAGCTAGAACTCCACAGCAAAATGGTGTAACTGAGAGGAGAAATAGAACCCTTATTGAAGCTGCTAGGACCATGTTAGCAGATGCTAGGTTACCCATTGCTTTTTGGGCTGAGGCTGTAAATACTGCATGCTATGTTCAGAATAGAGCTTTGGTCAATAAAATTCACAATAAGACCCCCTATGAGCTCTTTTGGAATAGAAAATCTAATATAGATTTTATTAAACCCTTTGGATGTCATGTAGTGATTCTTAATACTAGTGACAACCTAGGTAAGTTTAATTCAAAAGGTGACGAGGGATATTTTGTGGGTTATTCTATGAACAACAAAGGGTATAGGGTTTACCACAAGAGGGATAAGTTCATAACTGAAAATGTGCATGTTGACTTTTTGGAGGGTAAACCTAGTGATCCTGTTAATCGACCAGATTGGCTTTTTGATTTAGAGCCATTATCTAGATCCATGAATTACTTGCCTGTTACTAATCCAGTTAGCTTGGAGACTTCTCCAAAGATTGTAGAAGAAACTATTATTGATAATGCAGGTATTCAAGCTACAAAGGTGACATCTTCCTTTGTGGATTTACCCATTTGGAATGAAGAATTCATTCAGTCACCTGCTGCTGAAAAAGAAGTGCAGAGAAAGCAACAAGAAGAGCAAGTCAGTGAAAGTATTCCATCCACTGACAAAAGTAGTTCAGCCACTGACACGCCTGATCCAAACGCTGACAGCTTACTTTCATCCGCTGATAAAGAAGTGCTTGAACCTGGTGAAAATTCCATACCCAATGAAGGTGTCAGTGTCACCAATCCAAACACTGACAACGTGCTTCATAGTTCAAGTGAGTATGAAAATCATGATGGTGAGGATCATGGCACCTTGGAATCTACAGTGCATGATAACACATTGTTTGGGGGAGGAATTCTTACAAAAGTGTCAAAGTTCACCCTCTTACCCAAATTATTGGTCCCATCAATTCACCAGTTCAAACAAGAATAAAGAAGAATCCTAGAGGAGGATTCATTGCCAACATTCACAAAAAGTATGATACCCCTTTAGTTCAAGAATGTTTATTTGCATGTTTTCTATCATAGAATGAGCCCAAGAAGATTTTTTATGCTCTACAAGAACCAAGCTGGGTTTAAGCAATGTAGGATGAGCTTCACCAATTTGCTATCTAGGATGTTTGGGAACTAGTAGATTGTCCCAAGCATGTGAGACCTATTGGAGCACGTTGGGTTATAAGGAACAAGAGAGATGAGAGAGGTATTGTGATTAGAAACAAGGTAAGACTAGTTGCTCAAGGTTACACACAAGAAGAAGGCATTGACTATGAAGAGGTTTTTGCACCTGTTGCCAGAATTGAAGCAATAAGGATTTTCCTAGCCTATACTTCTTGCATGGGTTTCATAGTCTACCAGATGGATGTCAAGAGTGCTTTCTTGTATGGAACAATTCAAGAAGAAGTATATGTTATGCAGCCTCTTGGTTTTGAAGATCTAGAGCATCCAGACAAGGTTTATAGAGTTAAAAAGGCAATGTATGGCCTTCATCGGGCCCCTAGAGCTTGGTATGGTACCCTTTCCACATACTTGGTGGAAAATGGTTTCAAAAGGGGCACCATAGATCAAACTTTGTTCACAAAACAGGATGGGAAGGATTTTCTTGTTGTACAGGTCTATGTTGATGATATCATCTTTGGTTCTTCTAACCAAAGGATGAGTGATGATTTCTCCAAGCTGGTGAATGACAAATTTCAAATGAGTGCCATTGGAGAAATGAACTTCTTTCTAGGTCTTCAAGTCCAACAGAAAGAAAATGGTATCTTCATCTCTCAAGACACATATGTAGATGAGATTTTGAAATTTTTTGGCTTTTTCCCTCATGAGAAACGGGCTAGCACCCCCATGGACAGGGAACACCCCTGGGGAAAGATTGGAGATGGAAAGGACGTTGATGTCAGGCATTATAGGTCAATGATTGGTTCATTTATGTATCTTATTGCCTCTAGACCTGACATCATGTTTGTTGTGTGTGCATGTGCACGTCATCAAATGACTCCCAAATAGTGTCATCTTCACGTTGTCAAAAGGATCTTTAGGTATCTTAGGTGCTATTCCACTTTGGGATTATGGTAACCTAAAGATTCTCCATTGGAGCTTGTGGGATATTCAGATAGTGACTATGGAGGAGAAAACAATGATAGGAAATCCACAACTGGTGGATGTCAATTTCTTGGGAACAGACTTATTTCTTGGCAATGCGAGAGACAAACAGTGGTGGCTAATTCAACAACTGAGGCTGAGTATGTAGCTGATGCTGCATGTTGTGGGCAAGTGCTATGGAGGGGAAGTTGCTATATAAACAAAGGCAGCTTGGCTTGTTAAACGCACGCAGCCATGTGTTGAGCACAAATCGAACTATTCTTTCACCTTTTACTAAAGAATACCGTGTGCTCGACATATAAAGTGGCATACGTCTACTTTTTGAGAGCCTCTTCTTTATCAAAGAGCTCCAACCAATATTCAGTTTAAAACTTTGTGTGCTACCTTTGTCTTAAAACAAATAAAAGGTGCTGCACACTTCTTTTTTTAATTTGTTTCTGGACTGAGAAACCAAAACCCAGTATTGTTAGGACACACGATACTTGTTAACACTTACATATATTGGTATCGGTTTTGGCAACCGAAACATGATAAAGAACCATTCATTTGATTGGTTCTTACAGTTTTACTTTAAGTGTATATATGTTCTTTTCTATAAACTTCCTAAGATGTACACCTAGCATTGATGCTTTTGTCTTCCATAATGTTAAATCTGTAATCTAGTGCTACACCTAGTAAGTTCAGTCTAGGCTCTTGCGTTTGCATATTACATGTCGATAAAAGGAAGAATAATAAAGCGATGTAGTCAGCATATTAGATGGTTTTCGGTATATGACAAATTACATTGGAAAACATAATAAGACCCACACGCCACAACATCAACATGTAAAACATTAGCGTAAGAAGTTATATCATCTGTAGTCATTCCATCAAACATGTCATTCCATCAAACAAGGGAGCATTTTGCTGGTCATACACCTAGCTTTAAACTGGAAACAGTGTCGATAAATGTAATCAGTGCAAAAATTGCTATAGACACGAGACACAATTACTAACTAGGGTGAACGAAAAAGCAGCTGATGAGATTATAAATGAAACCAAAGCTCCAAATTTTACTATATGACAGCAGGTCATGCGTATATGTAAAAGTGAGTGATGTTGTAGCTATTCAGTTGCTATCTAACTAGGCAATTTATTCGTTTCACAAACTAAATGAAAAAAAAAAAAATTCGGGCATGGTGTAAACATAGTGAATAAGACATTCTAATTTTGTGTCCTCCTTTTACCTCACATTGCAAACATATTTTAAACGATGAGAACTATTACGTGTTTCATCTCCAAGTTATCCATACTTTTCCATACACTATCATATTAGATGGTTTATAATATGTTATTGGAGTTTGATTATGGTGGAACTCTAGCTGATGTTATTAAGGATGTGGGTCGTAAAGGGTTGCTATAAATTGATGCCAACGTTATCGTAAAGCAATTCTAAAAGGGTTGAGAGTCACCATAACCGAGTGTATGTTCCGAGTGATGTTATTAAGGATGTGGGTCGTAAAGGGTTGCTAAAAATTGATGTTAACGTTATGGTAGAGCAATTCAAAAAGGGTTGAGAGTCACCATAACCGAGTGTATGTTCTTGTGATTTGAAACCTGATAATGTATTACTTGTTGTTGATACGAACAATGATGGTTTTAATGCTAAGATTGGTGATTTGGGATTGGCGAAAAAGGTGCAGCACGTTTAAAAGAAGGTTCTTGGTCGTTATTGCACCTAATATAAGAATCAATATCAAATGAGAAACATAAAAAAAGGTAAATTTGTCTGTCAGACAACCATGTGACCATGCCAAGACCCATTCGAGATGAGCTGACAACGATCCTCTACTGAGCCATGGCCGAGACCATAAAGCTCGGTTAATCACGCTCTGGTCACATGGTCATGATGCATCAACCAAACATGGGTTCGAGATGAGCTGACAACGATCCTCTACTAAGCCATGGCCGAGACCATAAAGCTCGGTTAATCACGCTCTGGTCACATGGTCATGATGCATCAACCAAACATGGGTTTTTGTCTCTTTAGGAGACTATAGAACAGATCCTGTTCAAGTAAGGTCGTAAATGCTTGTTTGTTTGTGCTCCTTATAAACTGCTTTTCTTTTATACTTTCAACCGATGTGGGATAAAAACGTTACATTATTATATCGTAGTATTCCAAATATCCAATCAAGATACTATTTGATATATGTACAACTTTCTACACTTTATTCATCAAACACTCACCAAGATCACTACCCCGTCAATCTTAACCCTATTCTAAAACTGCCGACATAATATCACTTTTTTCTCTACTTTCCGCATGATCGTTGCCTTCCATCGCTTAGGCCTTTAATGGCCTTACACAGCCATCTTAATGATTCTCATGCTACATAATTCCAACAACAAAAGTTCATTTCGGATCATATGCTGGATTTTGAGAGTTGTCTTCTACGGGTGCTAAACTTGAAGAGATTGACTTTGAGTTCTTAGGAAACTCGAAAGGAGAACCTTACACTGTGCACACAAACATATTCATCCAAGGTGAAGGAAACTGAGAGAAACAGTTTCATTTATGGATTGACCCAACTGCGGATTATCATAACTACATCATTCATTAGCGTCCTAGTGAATTTCAAAAGTTGTAAATTATCTAATCATTATGTATTGCAGATGGTATGTTGATAGTATTCCAATCCGAGTCTTTAGAAGCTATCAAAGTGGATATCATACACAAACCAACAAGGGATGCGAGTCTACTCTAGTTTATGGAACACCGATAACTGGGCTACAAGAGGTGGTTTAGTCAAAATCTACTAGACCGCTGCACCTTTTTTGTGCCTTATTACCGCGGGTTCAGAGCTAGAGCTTGTAAGTGGAACAGACCTGTTCCTTTTTAGTAATAAAAAAACTCCGAGTCAATATACTATTCCAATCCATATATGTTCAACATTGAACCAGTCCTTTTTAATTCGTTAACTTTATTCAGCAAAACGCTCGCCAAAATCAAAGACATCAAACGACCTTACACAAAATTTAGATTTATTAACTTTATTCGAGAAACGCTCGCCAAAAATCAACACTGAACCAATTCCTTTTTAATATTTACGTTTTTCTTCTAAAGTCTTTAGAAAAGTTAAAAATAACTAACAAAATTTAGATTTATTAACTTTAATTTTTTTTTTCGGAAAGAAATTAATTATTTTTCAAATGAAGTTATTTTCTTTAAAATTAAAACATTGTTTTGAATTTTTCTAAAAAAAGATGTATTTCGATTTTTCGACAATCCTATAGAGATGATTTTGCACTTCCCTCCTTATTTTATTCACAGACCTAGTTAACTTCCACTTGTCTATTTCTTCACCCAGCCGATGTGGGATAGGAACAATATGAAGTTTTTACATTCTTTGGAAACGACCATTAATCCAACTGGACACCTTCAGAAATGGGAAGGTATAGTACATATACAACAAATTTTCATTATTCCAACTGGACACCTTCAGAAGCAAGTGTTTTTACAATATCACTGCCTAAAAATAATAGTCAAACCACAAAATAGTTCGCAGGCTTTCTGCATAGCTTGATATGTGATATTACCAAACACCATTTTGGTCATGTTGTTAGCGTAATTCAAACCTTTTGGGTTGTTGGATTTCAAGTTAAGCCATTTGCTTATGAAAATATCGTTCTCGTGACAAAGCAGGTGCTGGGTTGACCCGATAAAACTTTGTGTCTAAAAAATCTATCTTTTTAAATCATACATGGGCCTACTTTGGGTGACTTTCAAAATTCAACCTGTTTGCTTACAACTCATGACCGACCTTGATTAACAGAATCGATCTAGCCTAACGCTTAACATCAGTTTCCGAGAACCCTTTACCACCTGAATCGTTGAATACATCAGCTAGAGTATTCCACCAGAAGCAAACTCCAATAATATATATACAGTAAATCTCTTTCTTTTTGAGGAGGATAATAATTATGTGGGACACAGTTAGTGGACAATAATACTGAAATGAGTTAAAACACTATATAAGTCGAAACATTCGAGCTGATAAACATCAAACTGATAAATGAAAACGAAATTCACCAACTATTTCACTAGAAAATAATCTTGCTTCAGAACACGATCACCTTACAGACATAAAACACTGAAAGGACTACAGCTATGTTACGATCATTGTTTTTAAAACACACAACATGAATTCATACTACACAAATCACATCCACCCTCCAAAATCATGGGCGAAAAGGGTCCTCCATAGTCTTTTGAAACATTTTTTAGAATGAACATTAAATACTAATTTCAAGGTAATTACAGTACTACTGTACTACACAAGCTTAAGTTACAGTTATTCAAGTTACACATGATCTACCCTGCCATCTTCTTCACTGCTGCCGTCCCCTCATGCCTAAGACATAAAATATCGGAAACTGAATCAAACAACCATTTAGTACTCACATCTAATTACTTAACTTTATTTAACTTATGTGAAGGGTCCACATATACAAAGTTATATATGCCATATAATGCATGTTCAACCCAATTGACTTTTGGATATCTTTGAAAGGTTTTATGGACTTATATTTAAATAGTCGTATGTTAGGATCGAACTCGGGATTACGGGATTGCACACATTACGTAAAAGGTTAATTTATTAGTAAATATATTTATTATATTTATTAAATTAAACCGAAGCTTAACTAGTGATCGTTAATAATTAAGAGTTAAGAATAAACGATCGCTGTGGAATTAAATAGAAGAGAAAAGAAGGAAACGGAAAAGTTCCGGAAGCCCCTTGGGTGGGCTTTGTGACCGCCGGCCATAGGGACCAAAAGGAAAGGAATAAAAGATTTTCTTTCCTTAATTGTTTATTACTTGGAGGAAAAGTTTTGCCAAGGCCTATATAAACAATCCCATAGCCTTCATAATTTTTATCCCATTCTCTTTTCTTTCTCTCTTCCTGCGACTAAAACCAAAGGCAAACACCCTCTTTAGGGTTCCTTTTAACCTTTGGTTTTGGTTTCTTTGTTTGATCAAACTCCAAAGGAAAAACACCCTTTTTAGGGTTCCTTTTATTCTTTGGTTTTGGTTTAGCAATAATCTAGTCCTAGCCCCTCTCTAGGGTTGTTGGGTAGATATTCCACAAGCGTAGAAGCTCGGTTTACACGTGATAGAATCACGGTTAGCTCGTTGTATTACGTGTGTACAAGAACGTAATATAGCCTTACTTTAGGCTATATCTTGGTAGTGTTCATCATAAACCCTAATTGGTGATTCGTTGGTGATCTTGTGAATCTTCGCTAGGATAAAGGTATGTAACCCTAATTCGATTAATTATAATTGTGTTATTATTACGATCTTGTTAAATCACTTCCGCTATGTGTGCTTTGATCCATATTAGGGTTTTTAATAATTGTTATGAACTTCATAAACCTTCAGTGGTATCAGAGCCGTTTTAACATGTTATAATTATCGAGATCTAAAGATTATTTTTTAACTAATAATTGTTTTGAGTTAAACTACATGTTTTTTTTTGAAAAGAAAATTTAGGGTTTTGGTTTTGTTTTTTTTAATCCGATTTAAAAAAAATGTTGGTTTATTTTTTTTTTTTTGCTTTTTAGCCGATTATAAAAAAAAGAAGTTTTTTTGTGAAACCCTAAAATTGCATGTTTAGATCTTTAGATAATTACATGATTAATTGTTATGTCATGTATTTAAGGTTACGATCCGTAGAGATTTTATTAATTTGTTAAGTAATTTGGGTGGAACTTTGATGAATTGCATATGTTATGTGAATTAATGTTTCGATCCATAGAGATTTAATTGTTACGTTATGTGGGAGATCCGTGATGAACATGCATGTTTTTCATGGATCCTACGTTTTATGTGGTAATTGTTACGTGTTTTGCTACATACTTTATTTGATTCAATAAATCGAAAATTAGGGAAGACTTTTATATGAATATAAAAACCTAGATTTGATGTTTATTGAATAAATCGTATGCATGTGGCTATTTGATTTATTTATTGCACATATAAATTGTTATTATGTGTTTATAATTTAGTTTTTTTTTTTGTACCTACTTGTTTTCATACGTTTTATATTGATTGTATGTTGTAAACAAGGGTAATTTTTCCAAGAAAAATTAATATGGACTAAATCATATCAAATTAATGAATTGTTTTGAGATCTAATTGACATATGATTTGCGTTGATTGGAATTGCAATAATAACTTAACAGCCTATCAACTTTGACAAACTATAAAGTGGGTATAGCGCACTGCTGGTCATGTACCCGGTTAAGGAAGGAGGTGTTATGCTTCAGCGCTGACCAAATTCCCGCCTTGCCTGTGCGTCAAAGTTGGATTAACTACGGTTATTATTTACATAATTCCTTAAGGTTGATTTAACCGCAAAAATTCACATCCGAAACACAATGAATAAGGTTATTGCTTTGTGCTTTAGTTAAGTTCTAGAAAAAGTACGGTGTAAATTTAGTTGTGGGTAAAATCTTTAATTGGTTTAACCAATACCTCAACTTGCAACTATATGATGGAATCTTAATCTCACCAAAATGTTTACTAAAAGTTTTTATTAAACTAATGCTATGGAGATGTATGCATGCTTCTCCATGCATGATTTTGACACCAAAATCAATACCCTTAAAATTTAAGTCTTATGCCATCTAATTGACGAACACTTGAAGTTACAATTATCGTCATATGAGATTATGGACGATGTTGTAATAGAGAGAAAACTTCATGACTGAAAAAGATTGCACATGAAGGTTTTACGTTCTTTAGATTAGTCGACTTAATTGAGTTACTCAGTAAGATCTGGAAACTTAAGGCATAAAGAAGGGATGAAACATGTTAGCAATGCAAAATGAATTTTGGCAATATAAATCCCTTAAATATCTAGAAATTTCAGATTTGTTTGTCAATCATTGTTCGACAAATTACCATCTTGAATACTTCCATTGCTAGCAGATCAACTGATGTGATGAAATTATGTCATTTTGGATTCTAGTTTTTCAATGAAAATACTATGTTTATTATTATCGGGGTAATTTTATTTTCTTGAATGGTGTTATCGAAAATACAAAAATTGAATTTTGTAAATTCTTTTACAAATGTATTAATGCAACGTTACACCGTAAACGTGGTTTATTCATTTATTGATCTAAAACCGTATGGTTGAGGATAGAGTCAATTTAAAAGATAAACCTAAACTCTTTTCCATGAGTGAAGAAGGAGTAATAAGGATTTTAGAAATGTCAAATTCAAATCCATAACTCATAGCAAACTTTAAAAGTTAAGAAAAATGCATTTTTTGAGTTATTAAAAGTTACCGCTAATTGGTTATAAGGCAAAGTAGCATATTTGTCTAGTAGTTGTGCTTTGACCATTTATAGGCACTACGTACCATTGTGGAGTTGGTAGACCTATTAAGGAAGAAATTGCATGCCAAACCTTTCAAGTTAAAAGCATTTGATGGATAAGTCATCATTTACAAAGTAGAGTACACTCTTCAACACTATAAGTAATTGTTACGAATGTGTTTTTCAAAAGTGTAAGAAAGTAAACACAACACTAATTATTTTCACCGATTATGAAGCATTTTCAATGTTGTCAAGTTCAGTGGGAGAATTGTGTTGTATTACTGATTTTGAGTCTATTAAAACATTCTCTAATTCAGTGTGAGTTACAAGCCTTGTTGTCTTGGTAATAACCTATATTATCTTTAGTATGTTCTAAGATAATTTCTTTTGAATTGTTGACACTAGTAATCTTCAAAGATAGTTATGTACTGATTCTTTTTGATTAAGTGATTCTACATCTACTTGTAAAAAGCTAATATATGTGACACAATCATATTTTGTATAGACGAACGTTAGACGTGATGTTTATCTTATATATGAGGTTGTTCCATGCACAAGTGGGAGAAATGAACATTGTGTGCAAGAAACAACTCATAAAGATATGATTCTCTTGTCTTTAAGATAAGAGACTAACAATCTAATTAATATTTAGATCATGTGTCAATATGATTAAAAGACTACTTAAAAGTATATATATTATTCACACTAAGAAACACTTGTTGTTTTGATTTAGTCATGTAAGAGCTTGGACTAAATTGTAAACACAAGGGTAAAATATCCACATGTCGTAAGATCGGGAGTGGAATGTTTTGTAGTTTCTTTAAATGGACAAATTCCTGGAATGATATAAGATACATAGAGTAATCTTATACTACTAATGAAACCTAGTGGTGTTCATATCATAGTATAGTAGTGAATTAACTTGAAAAGATTAATGAAACCTAGTGGTGTTCATGATTTTACTTTAGTTATACATGTTTATGTTTTATTTATAAAGTCACAAACATAAAGTCTTGGAAGACGTATAATATAAAGTAAAGACGTTAATGTATTGTCTCTGTTTCACTAAAGACATATACATGAAACGTGTAATGGACTTATAACTTTTATGAAGTGACTTTGTGTTAGAAGTACTTCAGTTATAAGGCATGCAAAATGGTTAGGAAATCTATTATACCATTAAAGTGATTTAGTTGGTATATAGGTAAACCGAAAGATATATATTTATCTTAATATTGTTAAGATTGACTTACAATATTTCCCTAAATGAAATCCAACATTGTTATGGTATGTTCATTAGGAGAATCAAAATTCTCAATATGATGGTGATGTTTGATTCAAGATAACTATATCTTCCTTTTCTTCCAAAAGATATCAAGGTTAGAAAGTTGAGTATGACTTGAGCTAAGAAGATTAATAAGATACCATTATATATGGAATGTGATGAATCACGTTATATCTTAAATGGAGTTCGGATTTTGCTAAACTACTTATGAAGTGGATTGTTTAGAAAATAAAGAGTATGAAACTGTCATTGTGTTTTGTAATGTCCCATATAGATAACATTGGAGTGTTGATCTATTTGTTATGTATTTAAAGAGTAATTTTAAGTTACTAAAAGCAAGTGGAAGTTTTGATCTTGAAAGATAAAATTACAAGATACATAATCTTCTGGAATTCACTAGTAATTATCCTGAGGTAGGCGTGTAAATGCAAACACTCAAGATAAAGGAATTTACCTCATAGGTCCGTAAGGATATCTTGGATATGCGATTAATATGCTGAGCATTATGAGTTACAAATAATTGTTATGATTTGTTACCAAACATTGATTTAGGTAAATTACTCATACTATGATCGTTATAGATGTTGTCCAATAAGATAATCAATTGTAGATTTGTTTTATCCTAAATAGTTTGACTAGAAATTGGAGATGAGTTTCGTCAAAGGAAGAAAAACACCAATTGTGGTTGTTTAATCTTTGTGTTGAAATTATATAGACAAAATTGTACACATATTTAATGTATGTATTATGAATAGATTATTAATCACACTTAAGTAATTAATTGTGATTGAGTATTCTTTCCTAAACACATTAAATATATAAAGATTTTGATGGACATATTTTAATTGACAAATTTGGATATGTATGAACTATTTCTTGAATGACTACTTAAGCAAGGACTTAAGTAATCGAAATGAGTTTATTACTTCAAAATAAATCTTTGGAAAAGTACAAAATGCAATTATTCATGAATGGATAAAAGCATGCATCTAGGAGATTATTCTTATGTTTAATTTGAAACCCAAGATTGGATTTAAATTTGAATAAGATGATTTCTAAGTATTCCTTAAAGCTAGTGAGAGTATTATGGTTATTTTCTTAAATTATATGTGTCAAATAGACATGTAAGAAAGTAAGTTTTCATTCAAATTAAATGTTGATTTGGTTTACATTTGAGATGAAACTTTGGTTTGGAGATTTAGAAAATAAGATATACATAACCTTGGAACAAATAAATTTATTTATTTATGCGGTGGAAATACAACATAATATGCCATGTAGTAAATATATATAGATATTTAGAACATGAAGAAATGTAAATCTGGTTTGATAAATTTTCATGTGTGTCGTGTTGTATTTATATCATGCTTAAAATGCATGATGATTTGAATATATTGATCTATTTAAAAAGTTATTAAATAACTTGTGTAATGAATATTCTGAAGGAATATGTTTGGAAATAGAATAACATCCTAAATCTTGGATCAGCTTCCATATTCTATGGATGAGTAATTTGTCAATAGTTGTGCAAATTATCATAGCCAACAAAATTAAAGGTTTGGTTAGAGTCAAACATTACATAATAGATATTAAAGGTAACGCATTTATATCTTGTATGACAAGTTGTCAAACTTGAAAAGATATAATTGAGGTAACACTCAATATTAGTCATGGTATCCTTGGAGATGACATGTTGATTAAAGTTGCATTATACATTAAAGAATTAGAATACTTTGGACTTCAAATGTGTTTTGGAAGTTTAGGAAATTGGTGATCAAGGATGTTTCACAATTTTGATACTATGTGGCAATATCAAATTGTTTGAATGCACGTGTACAAGAGTTTCAATGAATTGAATTCTTGAAGAAAGTATTCTCAAAATTTCAATAGGTCAAGATTGGTTATTTTATGCTTTGCCAAACAAGTATGAATGTCATTACTAGAGGCATGATGCATGTACCAATATTATGCATTGATCTATTTTGGTATTTGGATAAAGGATGTTAAGACATTATTGAATTGATGAAATAAAGATGGAGTTTCGTTTATTTTTCTGTTATTTGATTTTGTATCCTATTTTACATGTTTTAATCCATGAATATTATGATATTTCTAAATGTCTGTTGTCGATTAATAATATGGGAATATTATTAAATTAAGACAATTCAAAATAGTGACAGAGTATACTTGAAAGTATATTGGTCAATTTTGAATGATATATGATGAATCAAATATTAGACTTATCCCAACTATATGATTTTACTTTATGGATCTTTGTCATCAAGTAAATCATAAATAGTTATCCTTAAACCTGATATACAAGGAAACTGTCGTGGATCTAGTGCATTTCTTTGAAATAATCTAAGCTATACGTAACTGGTAGCTATAAGGGTTATTTTCAGAAGTGTTGCAAAATTCATAAGTTTTGCTTGTAGTCAATATGGGATTTGTTTCCTTCAAATTATTTTGAAGTATAATACAGTTGGGCCCCTCGGGGGAGTAGTAAGATATTTGTGCGGCCGCACCCAAATTTGTTTTGGTGATCTTGCTATATCCGTAAACGAGAAACAGAATGGTTAATGTAAGGAATGTCTGAGATCCATATCCTATTAACGTTGTATTTGAAATGAAAGGATAATAATAATGATAGTAAATCATTAAAAGGTTTTATCCAAGAGACCTTACTCGAGATCGAACTAGGGCATTGGCGTGTAACTAGACACTAACCAATGTGATCACGATATTTTGAAATATGTCCAAGTGGGAGCTGAAAGGTTTTATGGACTTATATTTAAATAGTCGTGTGTTAGGATCGAACTCGGGATTACGGGATTGCACACATTACATAAAAGGTTAATTTATTTAGTAAATATAATTATTATATTTATTAAATTAAACCGAAGCTTAACTAGTGATCGTTAATAATTAAGAGTTAAGAATAAACGATCGTTGTGGAACTAAATAGAAGAGAAAAGAAGGAAACGGAAAAGTTCCGGAAGCCCCTTGGGTGGGCTTTGTGACCGCCGGCCATAGGGACCAAAAGGAAAGGAATAAAAGATTTTCTTTCCTTAATTGTTTATTACTTGGAGGAAATGTTTTGCCAAGGCATATATAAACAATCTCATAGCCTTCATAATTTTTATCACATTCTCTTTTCTTGCTCTCTTCCTGCGACTAAAACCAAAGGCAAACACCTTTTTAGGGTTCCTTTTAACCTTTGGTTTTGGTTTCTTTGTTTGATCAAACTCCAAAGGAAAAACACTTTTTAGGTTCCTTTTACCCTTTGGTTTTGGTTTAGCAATAATCTAGTCCTAGCCCCTCTCTAGGGTTGTTAGGTAGATATTCCACAAGCGTAGAAGCTCGGTTTACACGTGCTAGAATCCCGGTTAGCTCGTTGTATTACGTGTGTACAAGAACGTAATTACTTTAGGCTATATCTTGGTAGTGTTCGTCATAAACCCTAATTGGTGATTCGTTGGTGATCTTGTGGATCTTCGCTAGGATAAAGGTATGTAACCCTAATTCGATTAATTATAATTGTGTTTTTATTACGATCTTGTTAAATCGCTTCCGCTATGTGTGCTTTGATCCATATTAGGGTTTGTAATAATTGTTATGAACTTCATAAACCTTCAATCTTAAGACCAATTTGACTTTTTTTCTTATAACTAACCTCCAAGAGTTCGTCAAAATACGAGTCTTTCTATCCAACTGAGGATTTTCCAAGGCAGCTGAGGCCCGCATTATGTATTCTGAATCATCACCATCGTATCTTCTATTGTAGTCATCTTTCCTGTAGCTCGAAGTTGATGAGCCTCCCCTTCGACCTGAGTAATTAACGAAGGAAAAATAGTGTTAGAATTGAACACATATCCTACAGGAAAGTGGTTAAAGTACTTACTAGATGCCTGTGAAGAACGAATTTGCCTGAAATATGACACAAAATAAGCAATCATTATAAACCCAAAACAAATAAAAGGTTAGAATACCCATTGGCCATTGTTATTTGGGTTCATACGATTCCTATATTTTGCCATTCAAATCATCATTGCGGTTGGTGAAATATAGAAATCTTCCCTTGTTGAGATTATTTATGTAAATGGTCACTAAGAGCACGCGGTACAGTTGAGCCGTCGTGCTCGTGTCGTGGGCAAAAAGTGATGCCACGTCACTTTTTACTCCCACGACACCAAAACACCCCACGATGGCTATGGTCTGGTAATTGCCCTTTTTTCTGTTTTCGCGGGTATGTAATCAATTTCGGTTATGGTCTGGTAAGGGATGAGAGACCCAAAGTGAAAGCAAACAACGCAATGACTATTTATACAAACAGAATCTACCAATGGGACAATTGTACAAACTCCACATTAGACAACGGTGTACCAGTCCGAGTTGCCTCGTCTTTGGACCTCAATTACTTTGTCCAAGCAGTTTAATTTTGCATATAAAAATCAGGATACATGCATCAAACATGAAAACACAATCACTTGTGATACATAGCAACTTGAACTTCCTTTCTAGCTACATGTCATCGAGCAAAACCTATATAAAAGATGACAGACAAGATTGTTCGTCTTTTTTAATCTAGTAAACTTAAACCACTTACAGAAAACGAGGCACAGATGCATTGTTAGCAAGTTTGCTTTCCCACATATCCTTGCATTTAGGTGACTGGCGAAGCCAAGCAAACGTTACTAGATTTTTAATATAATAAGTAACTGTAACAGAAGCATCGAGATACTCCCTCACTTCTGTTATAGTCTTCCCATTCTCCACAATCCACAAATGCACCCAAAAGGTTTTTCGGCGGGCTGTGGAACCACCAATCAGTATCCAGAGCTTGGAGGTACTGCACCATCTTAGCATCACGGGCAGCCAACATTGGCGGAGCCAAGGCATGGCTACCTGTGGCACGTGCCACATATGGGTAAGCCATGTGAAGTGTAAATATTTGACTGAAATTTGTGTTTTAACTCATGTTTGTATGTTTCGTAAATGCTAATGCTACATATAAATGTTTCTCAAAAGTCAAGAGCTCAATTAAATAGTGGTACTATAGCCCAAGTAATTGTTTAGCCCAGTTATCTATTATAAGTTATAGATCAAGTAGTAGTAGTACGTAGTTTAGTAAACCCTAGTCGGATCTCTGTAATTGAATGAGTAATGAATTTTTAACCATGCATTAATTCGTAGCATAGAGAACAAAATTGTAGATATTACAAATGAAGATGTGATGAAGTAACCACTCAAGGCGGTTTATTGGCAAAAAGGTCTGTGTCTATCACTTTAAAATGTGTGAGATTTTAAGTTTAATTCTTGTTAGACGCAAACCAACTTTGAAGTGGTCACGCTAACCTCTTAGAAAGAAAGGGCTTTATTTGGTTTGAGTTTGTGTGGCGGTAGGTTCAAACCTCGTGGATTAATCGACCAGTGTGTCAAAAATTATAATTACAAAAAAATATGGGTAAATTGATTTAGGGCGATGGAGGTAATTTTGTTAAGTTAGGATTTGGGGTAAAAAAAATTATGCCACACATGCTTAGAATTTTTGGATCCGCCACTGGCAACCAACGCCATGTAGAAGTCACGCACGATTTTGTTGTTGAGTCCTTCCATATTTTGATTAGAATTCGGGAACTTTTTTGTTTATATTATAGCATTGAAGTAACAAAAAACAAACAAGTTATACCAACAAAGTACGCAATGAGTGAAATTAGACAAAAGAATGGCCAAATTACATTGACTAAAGAATAACGACCATTCTTTTTATCCGTTAAAGAATTATCTTATCTTATCTTACTTCTTATCTTATCTTATCTTAATATATTAAATATTATAAAGCATTTGGGACTTTTGTAACAAACTTTTTTTGGCTGAATTTTAAGACTTTTTCACTTAATATATGAATCAAGTTGTTAAATATACTAGGATTAATGCCCGCGCTCCGCCGCGGGTAGATACAAAATGTGTTTACATAAGAATTTGTAGAAGCTAATAAGCGATATATAGGATCGGGGCTGATCCTATTTCTATAAACCGCATTTGAGCTCTCAAGGTTGACTCCGACAACAGAGAATCTTGCCGCCTCATAACTTCGTCTGTCTACTTCTTTTGGAGCTAATTCACAACTGTAGTCAAAGTCCAACTCCACAACTATGATGGCACACTAAGGTAAGTAAATAATATATAAGTATAATGTGTCAATCTGTTCCATACAGATAGGATAATAAATCAATAAGCATGTTTATTAAGCATTCTATTTTGTAACAAATGAATATACAAAGAGAACATGTCCTTAAGATGCTTATTGGTCCAACTGTTGTCTATCTGCACTCGTCGCGAAACTTGCAATTCGGGTTGATCTTAACATGGTGTCCCAAGACAAACCAACTCGCTACCACCTGCTACTGAGTATGAGCAGCAACCAAAGTGGAGAATTTCCGCTTACTCTGCATAGAAAGTAACAGGGAGTTTGATTACATTGCTTTATGGCATAATCACACCTAGTCTACTAAATAAAATAAATGTAAAATTAGAAGGAAAAAAACCCCACTTGTGAACATTATATACGAAAGGATAAAAAAGAGCAGACTGTATATACATTTCTTTAGACAAATACATTATTTATACGGCTGAATGCAAAAATATTGAAAGACATTCTGTTGAGTTTATTATTTCTTAAACCAAATGCACAAACCACCGTCTCATGTTGGACCGAAAGCAACGTAAGTGAAAATCAAATGTTTACCTATTGGTTCAGTAGGCAGAAAAAAACCAAACACGTTTCTACTATCTGCCTTATTGAAATTATCAACTAACATACTATGGTATTTCTATGGCTATAAAAGTATTCCGGTTTTCTGATGGTGAGGCTATAGCTTTGGACTGGTTGATAAACTTTGATGGTTATGATGATTCTTTGCAGCATCAATTCCCTATCATAATGACAGCAAGCATAGGTAGTCTTAGTGAAACCCAATACCTATTGGTTGACAATTTAAACGCCAAGGCTAGCATTATTTGAGCATAATTAAATAGGAACAGTTTCACTAAACTTTCCAGGCATTACTAATTAAATCTGCACATTTTCGGGTATAATGTTCATAGCAAAAGGTATGTAAATAAACAGAAGTTACCTGTAACACACCTTAATTTTTTTCTCAGCTTCCTAATGTTCATAGCAAAAGCTACATAAACAAACAGAAGTTAAAACAGAAGTTACTTGTAACACACCTTAAATTTTTTCTCAGCTTCTTTCCAACCTCGATGGCCAACCCATTTCATTTGCAGCTTCCGGGCTGAAGACATTTCTTTTAGAAACGGCTGCAAAAACGGACACCACAGTTACCGATTTTGCGGCGTTGTTGATTCCTTCCAGGAACATGAACATTCATGGTCGGCCCCATTTCATTTGCAACGTCTGTGTTGAACAAATTTCTTTAGAAACGGCTGAAAAAAACTACCACCACAGTTACTGATTGGGTTTTGGGTTTTAAAAATATATATGTGGAGAGCTTCTTGACCTCTTTGATGCGACCAGTTGAAAAAAAAGTACAGATATGAATCATATTTCGTAAAAAATATTGATGCAGTTGCGGTTGTATAGTTGGTTTTACATCAAATTCGCATCAATATAACCTAACTCAACCCGACTGGTCAACGAACATTTATAATCTACTACCCTGACATATCAAATTTATCACCCAATCTACGTTGCCCCACATTATTTTACTATATTAAAAAACTTTCCACAACACGTCTAAACTGGAACATTCTATCTAAAACAGGGTTTAAAAAAGGTATTATAAAGATGCATTAAGCTAGATAAAATACTAATTATTGGGTTTTTGATGTCTAGTGATTACCTCAACTATCGGCTTCTTTATAATGGCTCCGTCAGTAGTAGTAACTACTTAATGTAGCCACCAGAGTATCTTTTTTGTGTATCGTTCTTTTTCTTTGGGAGATGTTATCTGCTATCACAGCATGAATCCAAGCATGGTGAATCTGACATTGCAAGTCCGTAGCGTCGCTTGTTACAGGGTAAATTAGCTGCAGTTGAAGCATACATTAGCAGCCTAAATATAGTGACATTGCGAAGATCGGTGACGTTATTAAGGCATATATTTTTATATATAATTTTAGAAATACATAACAATATCCTTTAAAATCAATAAACTACTATCATCCAAAGTAGAAAGAAAGTATGTTCCTTTGTTGCGCAAAACTGGATTAGACAATCTCAGCGGCCGGGATGCCTAAACTGTCGAGTGTGCATCGTTCTCGCATGTCTTGTTTTCTTGTGCAGACTTGTATATTTGTTGTTAAAAAAGTTTCCTGTAATAACGTTTTTTGGTCAGTGGCGTGTACTGTCATCAACGATAAACACATGTGGATAAAAATCTTTAGAAGAAACACTTTACTAAAAGCCAACAACAAAAACGACAGTTTCGAAGAAGCTATTTGTGTTACCTCTGACAGCAAGACGCTAGCATTAGAGCTTAAGAAAACATGTTACTAATTTCCCTTTGATAAATTTCGTGAATGCAAATATATTAGAAAAACTTACCAACCTGAGTTTGACTACATAGGCCAAACTATTATGACAATCACGAATTGGAAAAGAATAATGAAACAAAATAAGGAGAGAAAGGGGGAAACCAACCTAATTTGCTTGGCCAGATCTGAAAATGCAAAAAAGCAGCAGCAAGAGTATGATATACACCCCCAAACCATCTGATTTTGGAAGATATGATTAAAACCCACAAAATACAGATACGTTGGGCGTTTTCAGATCATGAGTGTGTATGTGCGTTTGACGACCCGTGCCTTCATCCAAACAGGTGCCTCCCGAAGAGTACCGTGGGGTGTTTTCCCAATAACATATATGGTGTGCGTTTTGAGATCTTATAGGATAAACATTGTGTGTTTTTTTTCCAGACGAATTTGGAAAAGAAAAAGACGATAAGAACTAAAAAAAAAAAGGCGATAAGAACTAAGCTGTGTTTTTTTTTAGCCAGACACACACGTAACCCACAGAAAGGACACGTGGGAAAAAAGTTTTCCCGCCAAAATGAGAAGAAAATAATAATAAATTCCCTAAGCTTCGTAAAACAGTTAAGTTATATTCAACTGATCTTACGTATCATCAGCACAAACCAACTTCTGTTAACATATCAAAAAAGCGCAAAAATTAAAGCACGAACCTTTGTATAACTCAGAACCAATTTTCTAGTTAATAACGTGGGACATCCAAACAGGATCTACACAGTCGATATTGCAGCAGTATAAGCTCAGATATGTGAGCGTGGAGTTGGACGACAAAAGAGGATCCGACCTGCCAAGATACCGCCCTGATACGGGTTAATTTCACTCACTATGACCAATAATAAACATAATATGTAAAAGCATCATCATCCATCGCCAAGTATCAAAAAAAATTGCTCACCTAAACAACCCAAATGCTGAATCAAATTGGTGGGTGGTAAGTACAAAAAGATTTTCTTTTAAATATATATATAGAGGCTCAAATAAGTGAGCAACGGATATGACATATGTACCCTGGCTGCAAACGCACCAAGATTGCCCCGCCAAGAAGCACATAATCCGGTTTGACGCTCGAGTATAATCATCATTGCCTTTTAGAATCTCCAAAAAGATACACGGCCACCTACTCGGATATGCTGCCTAAATCATAGCATAGTACAACATAAATAATCACAAAACAAACGGGATTGCATTAGAGAGTCAGAGATGGAAGAATGGAAGGCGTACGTACCAAAAACTGGTCATGGCTGCGCCTGCGACCACATGGTCGGCCCGCCAAGATACCGGTTTTCTCGTAACATGGTTACCAAAACATTCTGTAAATACATGTTTCAGCATCACCAATATATCGTTACACCGCGAGACACCGATCACAATCGCTACCCGGCATATAGCAGCAACGAAAGGACGGGTGGCATCAACGATTGGCAAACGCCCATGAAGATCAGATCTGTTACAACGGATACCCACAAAACCCCCAAATGTTCACACTTGCTTCAAGATCTAGGGCAGAGAGGGGCGGCTACATGAATGTATCCTTTCTTTAACCCCCAAAACCATTTTAATTACCTATCAAAAGTCAACAAATTTGTACAAAATTTAACAGCAATTATTAATTGAATCAATAACTGTAATTATCTAATTAGCAAAAAGTCAACATAATCAAATAAGACTCAAAAGTTAATGTATACCTTTTTGGACCAAGATCACCAACAGTTCCATAAACAATTGAGTCCACCACAATGAAAAACTTCTGCACACCACCAACGAATCCAGACAAACGGAAAAACAAAAAACCCACCTAAGGCACCCAACGTCACCAACCAATCACCAACGTCACACACTATTAATGGCGGCAACGAAGAGATTGGCGGCATCGAAGAGTTTTTGGTGTTATAGATCAAAACCCATGAAAACTATATAGATCCAAACTGACCGAAATTAGATCCATTTGTGAGAGAGAGTGTGTGTTATCTATATAGCAAGAAAGAGGTGCAAATCAAGGGCTATAAAAGTGGTTTTGGGACAAAACCATACCGGTGAACAGCGATTGAATTCATCATGCGGTTGAGATCTTGATTTTCTTTGCAAACCCATACCAATGAACAGAGTTTTGAAAAAATGAACGGCAGATATAGACTCAAAATATGCCTCCCCTCACAGATAGTTATATTGTTTTTTAATAATGTATTTCTCAATTCCCCTTATTGTATTAAGGGGGTAATATCTTCCTCTTAACAACCTTTTGTAACAAACTTTTGTAACAATATATACAAATAACATCTTTAATTTTGAGATAAAATATTATTTTCATAATCTAAATTCATCATATTTTCTAAAATTTTGTGCTTTTTAATTCAATATCAATTTCGTTAAATTTTATTAACTTTTTTTATTTCCTTTTTTAGCGGGTTTATTTTGCTTTAACTTTTTTACCATTTTAAATTAATGTAAATACGAACTTGATAGGTAAAATAGTAACATTTGTTTGCTTCAAAAATCGTCATTAAGTACTCGCCGCCGCTTTGCGCGGGCACTGTACTAGTCTATACTACTATATAAAGCATTTGGGACTTCCTATAAAAAGAAAAACTGAATTTTAAGACATTTTTTCTTACTAAATAAAGCAATTTATTGATGTCATTCCTACATTATATATCATGAACCAAACTAACAACCATTTGTAACAAACTTTTGCAACAATCTATTAAAAAATAATTTTTAATTTTAAATTGAAAATATCTTTTTATTTAATTATTTTTTTCAAAATCTAATTTCACCATATTTCTTAAATTTGTTTGCTCTTTAATTCAACACCCATTTTAACATATATTTATAACTTTTTAGTTTTACATTTTTAGTGGGTTTATTTTGATTCAATTTTTGTACAACTTTAACACTAATTAAAATACAAACTTGACCATAAGAGTGTAACATTTATTCGTCGCAAAACTTATCACCGGGTATTCGCCGCCGCATTGCGCGGGTACCATGCTAGTATATTATAAAGCATTTGGGACTTTTGTAACAAACTTTTGGTTGGCTGAATTTTAAGACTTTTTACTTAATATATAAAGCAATTTGTTAGGTATCTTCCCCACATTAACAACTTTTTATAACAAACTTTTGTAACAACCTATTAAAATATAATTTTTAATTTTAGATTAAAATATCTTTTTATATATTTATTATTTTCATAATCTAAATTCATCATAGTTTTTAAAATTTTGCGCTCTTTAATTCAATATATATTTTGATAACTTTTATTACCTTTTAGTTTTTTTTTCATTTGTAGCGGGTTTATTTTGATTTAACCTTTTTACCATTTTAGATTAATGTGAATACGAACTCTATAGGTAAAATGTAACTTTAAAAATCGTCATTACATACTCGCCGCCGCTTTGCGCGGGCACCATACTAGTACATGATAATGCGTGGTGACTACTTCCATGATAAGAACTAAGATTAATAGTGAGCCAAACACCATTTAAGATTTGCATCTGTAATTCTATTTTCAAATTTGATAGGATAGTTGGAAACATATCATGTTCAGTATTTGATACGTGTTCTTGCTAGTGTGGTGTAAGGATGTACTTGGACATAATTCATTGATGTTACTGAAATGTATTGTTAAACTTAAGGCATTTATGGAATAATGTTGTTTCATGATTGATGTTTACGTTCTTATTCCATTTATCGTATTCTTTCCGCTAAAGACTTGGGATGTGGGACCTGGAAGCAATGATTCGAGACCCGGCTCATTTGAGGCGAAGATCGGTTGGTTTCATCATAGGCTTGGTTAAGACTATTGGTGCCGCGCACATCATCAAGCCTGGTATTTTGTGCTTTAGTGTGGACCACACTTTATTAATTCGTAATATCTTCTGTAGAGTTGCATAATATTTTATCAAACATTAAAATTTTACAGTTATTGAAACAGTTTAAACAACCAGAAGTAAAAAAATAACCATGCCGGGTAACGTAAACCCATTCATTTTTACTCCTTTATATATCAACATTGAACTAGTAATTGGAGAGGTGCGCCAAGCCTAGGCAGTAGTGCAACACCAAGGCGACACATGAAGAACCCCAGCAGCAAGCTACTGAGGTGGGTTCTTCCCCCATAAAAAAATAAGATTAATATCGAGTGAGCCGATGGCTCACATATCAGATATTAAACTGATAAGAACAGATACTACACTTGATCTTCGCCAAAAGGCCGAGAAAGGTATGCTTAGTCCATTCACAGTCCTTACACAGCCATCTTAATGATTCTCATACTACACAAGTCCAGCAACAAAAATTCATTTCGGATCATATGCTGGATTTTGAGAGTTGTCTTCTACGGGTGCTAAACCTGAAGAGATTGACTTTGAGTTCTTAGGAAACTCGAAAGGAAAACCTTACACTGTGCACATAAAGATATTCATCCAAGGTGAAGGAAACCGAGAGCAACAGTTTCACTTATGGTTTGACCCAACTGCGGATTGTCATAAGTATAACTACACCATTCAATAGGATCCTAGTGAAGTTCAACAGTTGTTAATTATCTAATCATATGTATTGCAGATGGTATGTTGATAGTATTCCAATCCGAGTCTTTAGAAGCTATCAAAGTGAAGGGATATGATACCCAAACCAACAAGGGATGCGAGTCTACTCTAGTTTATGGAATACCAATAACTAGGCTACAAGAGGTGTATCGACTGGACTGCTGCACCTTTTGTGACTTATTACTGTAGGTTCCGAGCTAGAGCTTTTAAGTGGAACGGCCATTCCATCTATATACAACAGTGTGCCATTCCATTAACTGAAGCTTTTTGTTGATAATGTTGGTTGATTTCATAAAAGAGCTACAATGATGCTCTAGAGTCCAGAAAATATTCCACTAGGTAGAGCTTCATATTTGGTCATAAAACGGGTCACCGCTATTTGATAATTTTACAATCCCGGCCAGTTTTGTAGATCGAGAAAACAATGTTGTCGCAGAAGTAGCATTTGGTAATGTAGTGTTGCTTCTATATTTGGTGATCTTATAAGAAGCATTGTAGATGGAATTATCTTATTAAGTTAATGGGTCAATTGGTTATTATGATATCGCATATGACTGGTTTGTAGAATTTGAAAACAACTCGGCTAAGCCAAAATTTTCCTTGAACAATATCTTCGAGGTGATGAATCTGGTTGTAGTGACTTATAAAGTTGTACTGTTAGTCATAACTCATACCTTCAAGTCACTTGAACCAGCTCTAAGTTTCTAACTAGTTCATTGACAACAAGCAACTAACATGGATTATATATTAGGTATGTAAATAGACGTATACAGCAACAAACACAAGATCCGTTGTAGTCTAGTTGGTTAGGATACTCGGCTCTCACCCGAGAGACCCGGGTTCAGTCCCGGCAACGGAATTTCTTTTTTACCTTTTCATCACAAATTCTGCCTCATAAACTCTGCAGATTCATGAGACCGAAAACACAAACTTGTAGAATACACAACCACTGAACCTTAATCCTAAAAATGCATCAATATCAAAAAGCCGGTTGAAGGGACTATCATTATTGTGTAAATGACCAATAGTATCGGAAACCTTGTTTTTTCGTAAATACAAAAATGTTTATCCTGTTATTATTAAAATGTTTATTTTTAGCTTCTACTTTCATTTCAAAACAATTAGATAGTCTGCAACTACCTTGAAATTCTCATTACAATTGGACGGACATACAAACACATGATTGATTACTTGGCTGGCTATTATAAAGTCAAAGTCTCCCACAATGGATCCAAATGGCAATTTAACTACAGATGGAAGTTTATATGCAATTACATTCAAAAATCTCAGTACAGTTGTGCAAACAAACTGTGAATTTTTACAAACCAAATGAGTTAACCAGATAATATACGTTTCAAGTGACTTATCTGACAGCCTCGGATATATCTATACCTGGTACGGATCCTTTTTCACTCCAAATGTCACGCGGTATAAAGACGATGTGGCAGACTTAATGCAATAATGTGAAGATGAAAGACGATGTGGCAGACTTAATGCAATAATGTGAAGATGAAGACTGTGATGCCGTTCAAACAAACATCAATAAACTGTTAAAGAAACAATTTCTCCTAACAATGCCTATACAACACAATCTGAACCATATTTTGTATAGTAACATCATGTAGATTGTCAAGTTGTGTAGCCAAAATTTTTTAAGATGATATCATTTAGAACATTAATCTGATTATATACCAAAAACAACATTTGAACTAAAGACTTGGCAGGGGCCGCGCGAACGCAGGCCCCCTCAGCAACAAATTACGATGTAGACTCGACCACTTGAGCCGATCTTAGGGTGGCACCCCTCCTAAAAGTGCAATGGAGGTCACCAACCTAGGCCATGGACCTTCTTGATCACCCATTGACCCCATCCAGGTAAGTGATTAATCCTGATGCTTCTTTCGCTTTTTATACAGTTTTCCATACCTTCAACTTCACTCTCTCAGCCGATGTGGGATGCTTGGATTTTTCAATATGTTCACTTTTTTTCTTCTTGATTGCCTAAATGTTGGTCACTGGATCGGATACAATAAAGTTGGATTGATGGTCTGTATTTAGAGATGAGTTTCATCAATGAAAAAAAAAGAAAGAATAATAAAGCTATGTAGTCAGCATATTAGATGGTTTTGGGTGTATGACGGAATTACATTGAAAACCATAATCCACACGCCACCAGTGGCGGATCTAGAAAATTGGAGAGTGGGGGGCAAAAAAATTTTTTTGACAATAATAAGGCAAAAAAAATAAAATCCGAATTAAAAACCGAATATTTTAACGGAAAAATGAAAATTTTCAAGTTTTAGAGTGTTAAAAGTTGGATTTTAATGTGTGAGTGGGGGGCAATTTGCGTTTTGAATGGCATTTAAAAAAAACTGTCAAAATCGAAGAAAAAATACACTATAATATCGTCTTTTTGGTCGAGCTATGGGGGGCGCCGCCACCCCGTAGCTTCTACATATGTCCGCCCCTGCACGCCACAACATCAAGATGTAAAACATTAGCGTAAGCAGTTATATCTTGATTACTGGTAGTATATGACAGAATTACATGGAAATTTTCTATGACAGGTAAACATAATGGATACTGTTGGATACGGAGACAGCTTTGTGGCTGCAATTGCGTATGGTTACATACACAATATGCCATTAGTTCATACATTAACCATAGCCAATGCAGTCGGTACAGCAACCGCTACAGGTGTTGGAGCCGGTAGGAACCTTGCAAACTTGCAAAAAGTCATGTCACTGATGAGGGAAGCAAACCTGAATGATGATGACGACTTCTGGAACAAATTACTTGATGAAAGTCCAAATTCAAAACAACATTATATGGATTCAAAAACGATTATTTGAACCATGTAAACTTCCAAAAGGTGCTGCATAAGCTTGAGGTTCCATTAACAAATGAGATATTGTCTTATTGAAATTTATTTTCCTCATGCTTCATCGTCATTCATGATTTGTGTATGTTCAACTGTTAGAGCAGCAGCAAATCGGGAATTTTACAAACTGAGATTACAAGTAGTTATCGTGTTTGGTTGATAAGTAGTCAAATTATTGCTTGCTGCTCTATGCCTCTATGCCTATCATATTGGTGTTGGCCGCTTATTGATTTAGTGTGAGCACGATGAATTTTGTTTTAGTTTGTGAGAGCACTTATTTTAGATGGTTATATTCTGATATATCTCTTCCCATTTATATTATTCGCCTGTTTGCCTATCCACCAAGATTTAGGATTGTCGATCAAAGATGTTGACGAATATGAGCTATTTTGTTTGATGGCTAACTCATCATGTACATAACCTGGACACATCTATATTATGGCTCTAACCCATCAATGTTATCGTTGAACTCTGGACTATTCCGTTGTATGAGCTAAAATGTTCCCTATGTTACAAACCGTGATCACTTAAGCGGTAGCATCGATAAAAGTTACTTTTGTTGTGAAACTAATGGTAAAGTTTGAGAAAGATGTTAAAATAGTTTTAGGTGCCACAAATCCGTTAGTAGTCTGTTCAATATAAATGAGTCGCACGTAAAGTAGGTCCCCTGAAGGCGATACCGCAAAATCAAAGTACTTCGATACAAAAAGGGTTCATGCGATGTTCACTGGTTCGGGTGAATGATAGAATTCCGGTGATCAAGAAACTGGTCGATAAAAAAATTTGGACCATTTCTCGATTTGTGCGTGTCATCCTTGCGCAGGGGCCATGCTAATCTTCTCTGTATCGTTCCAATTTTATTGGATGTCCCCAAAGAGACGATTGTTATGCAATTTTGAGGGGTATATAAATTATAAAGTATCTATATGTTCATATTGTCAATGTGGGATAAATTGACTACAGCATCTTGTTTCACTCTATAAATAAACTGCTTGAATGTATACAAATGTGTAACATATATGTTATTCTTAAAATAGATTCAGAGGCGTTCTTTAATTCCTTCCGTTTTTGATACCTTCTGTCACTGTCCATTAAATATGCAGTTGACGACCTCAGTTTTTACACATCATCAAAGTACTTCTCTTCGGCATCATCATTAGCTTCTCTCATCCAATGTCACATCTTCATCAATACTCGAGTAATTGAAATGTTCGTGATCTTCACCTGCAAGAAACTTCCGTTGCATCACATTTGTAAACTGATCCATTCATCTCCTCAGCTGAAATATATTTACAATTAGTGGAACAAAAGAGAAAAAAAAATATGGTTAACCCTAATGAACCTGGGAAAACAAAGCACTTTAGTGCCCTTCTTGTTTTTAAGCCTAAGTGCGCACTCTAGTAGTAAAAAGGTGAGCGTCGGGACAGTTAGTGGGTGGCCGAAATTTGGAGCCAATATAAGCTGTTTAGACAATGACTAGTGCTAAACCATCAGTATCATCATGGTCGTAGGCACGGCTCAGAACCGCCTTAATTGCTGCCACCCTTGCTGCATTAGCCGACCTGTTAGCTGAAGCCACCGCCCTGTTTTCCTTCTCGTCAACCTTAGCCGCACCCGTTGCTTTTGCAGCCATACGCCTATTTTCCTCAACAGCTTTAAGTACTTTGGCATGCGATGTAGACATTGGTCAGTATCATCATGGTTGTAGGCACGGCTCTGAACCGCCTTAATTGCTGCCACCCTTGCTGCATTAGCCGACCTGTTAGCTGAAGCCACCGCCCTGTTTACCTTCTCGTCAACCTTAGCCGCACCCGTTGCTTTTGCAGCCATACGCCTAGCTTCCTCAACAGCTTTAAGTACTTTGGCATGTGATATACACATTGGTGACTGCGAAGGGACTGTCTTTTGAGATGTTGAGATGCTGAGAAGGCCGTCATCCCAGTGACCTGATTGAGTGTCGCCGTTTCTGAATGTATACATACCGAACCCTTGTCTTCGTCCTTCATGCCAAGCGCCTTCGTATTTATGTCCATTTGCAAAATTGTAGACACCAAAACCGTGCATTTTGTCTGCAAAATACTCGCCAGCATACATGTCCCCATTTCTGCAAAATGCCAAGTAATCACATTAGCTCACCCGCACAATATTTTCATTCTATAAAAGAGAATGTTGAATTAAAAGAGCTTGCAAACTAGTCTAATTACTATTAAGAGAGCATCGCATTTGACTAATTCGACCAAATGACTAGTATGTTTTCAAGTGAGATTAAGAATCAGAATCAATAAATGACTAGTAAAAATGCATAAAAACGGAAGTAAATTCTACTGATGTTGGTAAATACAATCTGAGTTTCAACACATTCTAAAACATAAATGCAAAAACACAGACCCACTATACTTCTGACACTTCGTTGAAAATTTTGCTCATTTATTACCAGTTTAAGCGTCTTTGAAGGATTTTAGCAAGAACCAAGATTTGCTTTTAACAGCAAATTACCAATAAGTAATTACAGACTGTAAAAATCTGATCTAGACAGAAACTAAGAATCAAAATCAAAGCATCTAACAAACATTCAAACAAGGGTAAGTAGGTTTTCGGGACTGTTTGGTAAACTGTTTCTGTTTTTCGAAAAAAAATTAGATAACAGTTGTACTAATTTCACCAAACACCTTCAAAGCACCTACTCTACCAAAATCACATATGCAAAACACAATAAGCCTCATATAAGCAATTTGGTCAAAAGTACTTATAATCTACTGCAAAAGACACAATAAGCAGATAACCAAACATACCTGAAGTGATAATACCCAATCCCATGCTTGATGCCACTTTTAAACTCGCCAAAATACTTACTCCCATCTACACAAGTATGCACCCCAACACCATGACATTGCCCCTTAAACCATTCACCAGCAAACATATCCCCAGCATAAAACCTATAAACACCAAAACCATGCCTTAGCCCTTGCCTGTACATCCCTCGATACCTACTCCCTTTCGCCCATGTTTCGACACCGTAGCCATCATACTTTTGATCAACCCAATCACCTTCATATCTACCATTCAAATTATAATAATAAACACCACTCCCTGAACACTTTCCTTTATAAAACTCACCTTCATACACATCACCATTACTATAAACCTTAACTAGCAACCCATTCACAGTACTACTCTGATCGCCTTTTCGACCCAATTGACCACACCACTGGTTCACTTTTTTTTGGCCCAAATAAAAGCTTAGCTAAATTAACTAAACCCAAACATATCAAAAATAAAAAAAGAGTAATTAAAAAAACTACATAAAAAGAGAAAAAATAAACAGATGGTAAAAAAAACAACAAGATTAAAAATATTGAAGGTGATTTAAAAAAAAGGGCTTTTGCAGCAAGTAAAGCTTGTGAAGAAGAGCAACAAGCTAAGGGCTTATGATGAGCTTTTGGGTAGCTGTTACAGCTATGGTTATTCATAACTGAGGGGATTTTTAACGCATCAAAAGGAGATAAGAAAAGAAATCGTTGATGGCTTATGTTGGTATTGATGCGATGAAGAAACCCTTTTGAAATCTTGGTTTGGTTTTGTGGTTTTGTGTGTGTTTGAAAGAGGGAAAACGAAGGCGTGTGTAACAATGGGAGGTGGTATATATATAAGGAAGGAGGGTAAAAGGGTCAAATAAAGATGGTAAGGGCGGTTAATGTAAGTAAGCTTTTTGCTTAGGGAAGTGAGCTACTGATTTTTATGGTAATCACTAAATTAAACTTGTCAGTAATAAAATATCTAGTTTTTAAGATTTTTTTTATAAGATAGTTGTAAAAAACTTGACCTGACTCGAACTTGACTTAAATTCGAACTCAGATAAGTTTATTCGAGTTGGGTCATTCAAGTTAAAAAAACGTTATTTAGGTCAATTCGACTAATACAAATTTTAAATAGAATCGGAATATGGTATGAATATTTTAACCTTGGCTCAAATTGGTCTGATCTAACTTTACATAAACCTGACCAAACAACCGAATAACACTTGTACATTATAAATATAGTGAAATAACTGTTTTTTAAAGCATTTTACTTATAATCTACTCAAACAAACCAACCGAATAACACTTATACATTGTAAATATAGTGAAGTAACTATTATTTTAGGTCATCTTACTTATAATCAGAATGATTTAAATTTGATTTGATCCAATTTGATTTGATCCGACATAAATTGATCTGAACTCAAGTAACTTGAGTTCTATCGACTTGATTTAAACTGGCTCGACTTGAATTAATCAGACCTAAATTAACTCGAATTTTATCAAGTTGGTCCGAATAACACCTTTAGTTATATATATTTTCTAGGATTAAGTTTTTTTTTAACCCTTATATGCACATAATAAATCAACTAGTTGATAATCCAAGTTAAAAAGTTTTTACAAGATGTTTATTATATTAAGTAATTTTACATATTATAGTAAAATTTTGAACTTACTTTTTTTTCTCATAAAGAGAAAAAAGAAACACGTTTTAACCACTTTGCCTAAAAATTAGAGGTGGCAAATCTTGCCCGTTTTGATACATATGGGCACTTTTTGCCTATTTTCAAAAAAGGATGGGGCACTTTTTGCCCACTCTTTATAATGAATGGGCTAAACGGGCGCATATGTAAGAACTAAATGGGCTTAACGGGCGCACTTGTAAAATACAAACTAGTATACTCGACGAATATTTTTTATTAAATTTTTTATCCCGGCTTTCAAACAAGTATTTTTATTTTTTATTTGTATGTTTTTATATGTTTTTTTTTACTTTTTTAGCTTGCGCCCGTTTAGCCCGCCCATTTTGCCCGCCCGTTTTGCCCGTGCCCGTTTAGCCCGCGCCCGTTTAACCTGCCGCCCGTTTAACCCGCCGCCCGTGCCCGCCCGCCCGCCCATTTTGCCACCTCTACTAAAAATATTCCCTTTTCTTATTGCATGATGTTTATCACACAAATTTATACTTTACATATTTGCGATCGTATCTTTGATAAAGTATCATATATAATCCTAAGTTTGCTTACTTTTAACTTTGACTTTTTTTAGAAATATCTCAAAAAAGAGTTATTTTGAATAATATTTTATTTTGGATTTCAAAAGATTTATTCCCCTTATTTATTTCTATCCCACTGGATAAAATTAAAAGTATTTAATTAATTTATATATTTTTATAATTTAAATATTTTTAAACCGTTAAATGTTAAATAAAAAATATAAAATCGCGACGAGCATTTAATTATAATTCTACCTATATGCATTATGATATACTTTTAAAGAAAATTTTTGTTTTGTTTTTTTGCTTGTTAAAATTTACGTAAAATATCGTATATGGTAATAGTGTTTCATCATATGTGATAACAGTGTTAAATCATAAATTATTATTAAATCATATATGATATTGGTTTATATCATATATGATAAGTTATATTATATATGATAAGTTATATCATATATGATAATAGTCTTTCATCATATATGATATCAGTGTTAAATTATAAATTATTATTAAATCATTTATGATATTGATTTATATAAGATATAATAAGTTATATCATATATGATACTGGTGTTATATCATATATAATAATTTTCGATAATAAAAAAAAAACGTGAAAAAAAATAACTTTTGTTTGTCGGAAGTGTATCATATAGCATATTTATAGTAAGATAATTAAATGCTCTTCGTAACGGTATATTTTTTCGTATTTGCGGTTTAAGAGATATTAATGTTTGGAAAAAAAGGATGAAAATAAATTTTGTGTTTAATCTCATATATTGGATTAATTTGGATATGAAAAGTGAGGATTTGTCAATTGGTATCCAAATAAAGTTTGGTATCCAAATAAAGTTTGGTATCCAAATAAACTTAAATCGTATCTTAAAGGGCAAATGGCACAAAAAGGTACTAAACTTGAGGGTGATTTCCATTCAAGGTATCGTATTTTTTTTTCTTGCATAAAAAGGCACCCAACATATTTTCTTGATCAATTTAGGCATTTTCGTTAAATATGTAACAATAAATCCTTTAAGTTTTACGTTTCAAGTCCACCGCTACTGCTACACCCGCAATAATCATCACCACTACTAACCCTCTCCGCCACTATCAATATCAAGCACCACCTCTACCATCAGCCCTACCCATCACTGCCGCAAACCACTAACCACTGGCGGCACCCACCACCACTGTCACAGTTCAATTCTTTATCCAAAGTTGAAGATGGTCAGCGAATTGACGATATTTGATCAAAATATAACAATGATCTTAATTAAGGTACCTCACTCCAAGTACATGACTGATGTCTACTTTTATACCCTCATCTGCCAATGTGTATGATATTTGCAAAAACCAAAAACACGCCAAAAAGAACTAGTCATCCTAAAAGAGTAAAAGCTATGCGTTATGTGCATCCCATAAATAACGAAAGTAACCAATTATTTTTTACTTTCTTCATCACAAATTCTGCATCATCGAGATCACACAGTTATATAAGTGCAAACTCTGCATATTCATGAGACCGAAAACACAAACTTGTAGAATACACAACCACTGAACCTTAATCCTAAAAATGCATCAATATAAAAAAAGCCGGTTGAAGAGACTATCATTATTGTGTAAATGAATAATAGTTTTCGCCAACAGTCAACTGTGCAGCTTGAAAGTCTTGGGAATTCCATATATTGACTTAAGTGTAAATGGAATAGTAGTATCGGAAACCTTGTTTTTTCGTTAATACAAAAATGTTTATCCTGTTATTATTAAAATGTTTGGTTTTAGCTTCTACTTTCATTTCAAACAATTAGATAGTCTGCAACTAGCTTGAAATTCTTGTTACAATTGGACGAACATACAAACAGATAACTGTTATAGATTACTGAATACTGATTACTTGGCTGGCTATTATTAAGTCAAAGTCTCCCACCATGGATCCAATTAGTCCATGGCAATTTAACTATAGAGGGAAGTTTATATGCAATTACATTGAAAAATCTCAGTACGGTTGTGTAAACAAACTGTGAATTTTTACAAACCAAATGAGTTCACCAGATAAAATACGTTTCAAGTGACTTATCTGACAGCCTCAGATATATCTATACCTGGTACGGATCCTTTTTCACTCCAAATGTCACGCGGTATAAAGACGATGTGGCAAACTTAATGCAATAATGTGAAGATGAAGATTGTGATGCCTCAAACAAACATCAACAAACTGTTGAAACAATTTCTCCTAACAATGCCTATACAACAAAATCTGAACCATATTTTGTATAGTAACATCAGGTAGATTGTCAAGTTGTGTAGCCAAAAATTTTTAAAGATGATATCGTTTAGAACATTAATATGATCATGTATATACCAAAATGAATATTTGAACTAAAGACTTGGCAGGGTTCGCGCGAACGCAGGCCCTTCAGCAACAAATTACGATGTCGACTTGACCACTTGGGCCGATCTTAGGGTGTCACCCCTCCTAAAGTGCAATGGAGGTCACCAACCTAGGCCATGGGCCTTCTTGATCCCCCATTAACCCCATCCAGGTAAGTGATTAATGCTGATGCTTCTTTCGCTTTTTATACAGTTTTTCATACCTTCAACTTCACTTTCTCAACCGATGTGGGATGCTTGGATTTTTCAATATGTTCATTTTTTTTCTTGATCAAAACTAAGAAAATTACCAAAGGGAAAGAAAGCGATCGACTCAAAATGGTATACAAGAATAAGTTCAAACCAAATTGTGAGGTGGAAAGGTATAAAGCAAGATTCGTTGTAAAAGGAAATACAAAAATGGAGGGAGTGGACTACCATGATACGTTTGCACCCGTTGCAAAGTTGTTGACCTTGAGAACACTACTATCTATTGCCGAGAAACGAAGTTGGGAGATTCAACAATTGGATGTTAACAACGCTTTCTTATATGGAGACCTAAAGGAGGAGGTTTATATGAAGATTGTTAATGCAACCAATGCCTAAAAACATTATTTGTAATAACTAATCTTTCTTAGTTTCGATCACATCGTCAAAGATAACCGAAAGACGAAATATTTAACAAACACTATCATCAAGGTAATAATCATTTAAGTCTTACATAAACATATCTTATACATGTTTAGTGATCATAGAAAGTGATTAACCTCAAAATTCACATTTATACAAATGTGACAAAAAATTTTAAGAACTCTTTATTTTTAAGAAAATGTTTTATTAAAATAGAAAATGAAAATTTAAATTTGCCATATTCCAAATGGCCTAGGAATATACCCTTGAGGTATAAACTGCCCGAGATGGAATTTCCCACAACATGACAAAAAGGAGCGGACTCTAGTGTCGTGGTTTGAAATAGGTAGGTGTGGTTCCTTAATGATATGGAACCGCGGGCCTATTTATTGAACCGCGCCCAGAGAGCTGTTATTCCTTGTCCCCTATAAATAGTGGATCATATTTTCATTTTCTAATGAACCTTTTTGGACAGTTTTCTTAGTTTCTTATCTTCTTTCTATGTTTCCAATCATTAGTAAATGATCACTTAATTTGTTAAGTATGTTTACTTATGATTATCCTCTTGATCCTCTTCTTTACTTGTCTAAAGAGAAGATCACTCACACATTTATGATGTAATTAAAAATGAAGCCTTGATGAAGATCATCCTTTCTTAAATCTAGTCATGTTCATCATTTTGTATGCTTGAGTCTTGTATAGATCCAATGTATTTGTGAATACTTGGATTAGTCTTGTGTAGATCCAATGTATTTGTGAACACTTGGATTAGTTAAAAAACATGAAATACAGTGATCAAGAACACATGAAAACACTAAGAAATACATGATAACCCATGAGACTGCAAGACAAGTTAAGAACATGTAAGACAAGTTAAGAACATGTAAAACAAGGCAAGAACAAGTAAAGTAAACTAAGCACCAGTCAGTTATACATGAACACACAACTCATTCACGTCCTTTATTATGTAGCACTCGTGAAGTCGGAGTAGATTACTTTCCGCCTTCCATCTTCATTTCGTTACTGGACATAAGGTACAGATATTCCGTCCTTCAGTAAGGACATTCCTTTTCTATGTATGATTAGGAATCCCCGTTTGCTGCCATCTATTTTCCCTAGTAGTTTACATGTCATTAAACTTAATAGTAATTACAATGCTATGATTTTAAATTGCCTAAGCTATATACACGCATGCCATATTTCACCTAGTTATGGAGGTACCATAACCATAACACTTGAGGCACCGATGTTATGACTCTTCCGAGGCGAGAGTGATTGCTCGCGGCGTCCCTTCACGTTTTGGCCAATATTATTATTATTATCATGTGGGGTAATAAGTGTGAAAACACTTATCCTTTTACCACTTATTTCCAATAATAACAAGACCAAAACGTGTATTTTATGTCGTAAAAGTCGGAATTATGCGTGGTTTGTGTTTTTATTGTGTTTTAGGACCAAAAGATGAAAAAGGAAGAAAACGCGGGCTTTCACGGGCTTTTATCGAAGAAAACGGGAAAAGACGAAGTCAAAAGATCAAGAATGCTTAAAGAACGGAAGTCCAAGGCCTATTCTGAAGATTTATCGAAGAAAAAGTTTAAAGACGGAAGTTTAATGAAGTCGAAGAACTCAAGTCTAAAGTAAAGAAGAAAATTCTCAAGACAAGTTCAAATCCCGAGACGACGTCGAGAAAAGACAAAGAATTAAATCGAGTCGAGAAGACGTGAAGAAATAAAGAAAGAAGAGGCAACACATGCACTCCTTCCACTTTTCCTATAAATACCCTCCTAATACACATTAGGAGGAGAGTTAGTTTTTAGTTTTAGTTTTCATTTTTTCACTTTTCTTTCTAGTTTTTAGAGAGAGAAAGTTCTCCACTTTCTCTCACTAAGTTTTCATCTTTCTTTCTTTTAATCTTTTAAGATTAAACATTTGTGTATTGTTGATTTCATTAATCAAGTTCTAGTTAAGCTTTTAATATTTCATCTCATTCTACCTTTCTTTGATTTTTTGATTGATTTTGGTGCGAATTTCATTTGATCCGTGTTGTTCTTAATGATTTCGTGCTCAAAAAGTTAATCTTTTTATGCCTACTTAAGTTTTCATATGAATAAGCTTTGAGATCTTTGTGCTTACTGGCTTATTTTTATGTTTAGCTTACTTACTTATCAAAAGTTTTCTTAAAAAGTTTATCTTTTTGTTGTTTGATTAAAAAGTTTGCTTATTTAAAGTTAGTAAAAGTTGTTATTAGTGCTTATTTAATCCGGTTCAGTTTTGATTCGTTCAAGTTTGGTGTGAGCTTATCATAGTAGCTTATCACTAGCTTATATTTCGAATCCCTTATAAATCGGAAAGGGTCTAAACCCCTTTCCGATTGCTATATTCCGATCAGAGCATCCCCTGAATTCCGATCATTAAGATCGGATTAGGTAGTTTGTTATTCCGACCATCCCCCCTTTTATTCCGATCATCTGATCGGATTAGGGTTTAGACATTCAGATTAAGTAGTACTTGCACATTCCGATTAGAGCTGTTTGTCATCATTCCGATTTGATTTTTTTTCTGATATTCCGACGAGGACATTTTACATTCCGATCGGATGTTTTTCTAAACATTCCGATTTGGTTTTGATTTGTGGATATTCCGATTAGTCCTTTCCCTAATATTCCGATTGCAACCATATTCCGACCAAGGGTATTTTAGTTATTCCCATTGGGACTTGTTGTTATATTCCGATTGTGAGCTTTGTTAGTATTCCGATTGGGCATGTTTTGTGACATTCCGATTGGTACGGTTTTACTACATTCCGATTAAGGAGTTTTTGCATATTCCGATGGTTTTAGTTTCATGTTTCTATAAAAGTTTCTAAGTGTTAGTTTTATTTAGTGTTCAAGAATTTTTCTTATATTGCCTTTAAGTTTTCGAGCATTTATTTTTAACTCGTTATTTTTAGTATAATCTTTAAATTTCTACTTTACTCAACGACACTTACTTATTTGCTATTAGTTTAAAATAGATAATCAACCAAACCATTCTCTTGTTCACCAAAAGACGACTGAGTCGCACTTAAGACCGGTAATCAATTCGAAAAGACTTGGGACTACGAATTTTGATACGTGGGGTAAAAGCCATGTATTAAATGGCGCCGCTACCGGCTCTTTTCGCTAAGATTAACGGTTTCTAGTGAGACGCACTGCATTTTGGGATCCGTTCTTTGAACGTTATTTTCCTTGCTTAAAAAATTTTCAAAAATCCTAAAAAATATAAAATTCTTCAAAAATACAAAAACATTAAAAAATCATAAAAAGCAATTCTTTTCCAAAGGATTTGCACCAAAAAGATTATATAGATATTCTCTCTGTGTATATTTTTCTTCTGCAGGTGTATGCGTACTAGATCTTCGAACTATTCTGAGCCCGAGACTCGTGAAGATTTAGATATGGCTGGTGTTAATAACAACAATAATAACCCACCTATACCCAATTTGAATAATAATAACAACAACAACAATGTCCCCCTACCTGATTTACGAACAATGGAGGAATTGTGTCAACCTACCATGAACGGACGCGGAGGCCCGATTGCGCCGATGCATGTCACGGCTCAGGAGTTTTCGTTGAAGCATCACATGATCCAACAAGTGCAAACTAACCCATTTCGCGGAATTCCGGATGATGATGCCAACAAACACCTCGACAAATTTATTACCATCACCCAAAGCATGAAGTCCCCCGGTGTTTCTATGGATGACCTTCGCCTTCAACTATTTCCCCACTCGCTTTCTCACTATGCCAAAAAATGGTTTGACCGTCTCCCAAAGAATTCTATTCATACTTGGAATGACATGACTCAACGCTTTTTGTCGCGCTACTTCCCACCATCCATGGTCACCAGCCTTCGTAACCAAATTAGTGGATTCATGCAAGACAATGACGAATCGCTCTTTGATGCTTGGGAACGATACAATGACTTGATCGACCGTTGTCCGAACCATAACATGCTCCCCGTTACTCTTATTGATACTTTCTACAATGGTCTTACTTTTCGCGATCGTGACACGATCAATGCAGCCGCCGGTGGTACTTTTATGAAAAGGAGACCGGAGGAGTGTCGAGAGTTGATTGAAAACATGACTACTCACCACAAGAATTGGGATTCATCCGCATCCTTAAGATCTAACTCGAGAGTCAATGTTTCGTCTACTACTTCCAATCCCGAGATAACCGAACTTACCCAACAAATCGCATAGATGAACAAGAATTTCATGACCATGGCCACAAACCACTTTCAACAAGCTAAAGCCGTTGCTATTTCTTGTGACACATGTGGTGGTCCTCATTCTTATAATGATTGTCCTTCTACCCAAGGCAATTTTCTGAAAACGTTAACGCAGCATACGGTACTTATCCCACGGGAGGCTATCAAGCTCGTCCTCAAGGAGACCGTAGCTTGCTAAGTTATCGTTCCAACAACTATCTTGCTCCACCCGGTTTCCCTCCTTCGAACCAAAACCAACAATAAAGCTATAACCGAAACAACCAATCCCAACCTCGTTCTACCAATCAATATCAATCCTAAAGAAACCCATACCCAACTCAAGGAAATTCTCAAGCTTACCAAGCTCCACCTCTCAATCAACCGATGACATTGAATCAAGACGTCAGGACGTTCATGAAGACTAATCGCGAGATGGTGACGAATCTTCAGAGTCAATTCATCAACTTGAAGGGCGAAATGGCGAAACAAGGGAACGATATTCGAGCCGAGCTAAGGAATGACATGGCAAAACAAAGCAATGAAATTCGTGCAGACATCAGAGACTCTTTCAGCACTCAAGTGCTTAACATACGTGATATGATCGGTTCGCTCATCCAAGGTAATCAACCCTCTTCTTCGGGTACTCTTCCGAGTAACACCGTTGCGAATCCAAGAGGGGAGATGAAAGCAATCACCACTCGTAGTGGAAAAGGTTATACGGAACCCGAGCTTCCTACACCTCCACCCGTGATTTTGAACAAGGAAAAAGAGCAACTTTCCTCACCTCCTTCACCTTCTATCCCCATTTCCCCACCACCCATGGTTGTGAGTGATCCTACTCCCCTAAAGCCTTCTTCTTCATCCAATATACCTTATCCTTCAAGGTTGAGGAAAGAGAAGCAAAAGAGCAAGGATGATATTCAAGTTTCAAAATGTTTAAACAATTGAATTTTAACATCTCCTTTGTCGAGGCTCTCGCTCACATGCCCAAATACGCGAAAATGTTTAAAGATATTCTTAGTGACAAGGAGAAGCTTCTTGACATTGCTCAGACCCAACTTAATGAGAATTGCTCTGCCGTTCTCTTAAGGAAATTGCCCACCAAACTTGGTGATCCGGGTCGCTTCTTGATTCCTTGCAACTTCCCGGGAGTAGAGAATTGCATGGCCCTAGCCGATCTAGGTGCCAGTATAAACTTAATGCCTTTAAGTGTTTGGAAGCAATTATCTCTCCCCGAGCTAGTCCCCACCAAAATGACTTTGGAATTAGCTAACCGTACGGTTGCTTATCCAGTGGGGATAGCCGAAGACGTTTTCGTTAGCGTTGACAAATTCACCTTCCCGGCGGATTTTGTTGTCGTTGACTACGAGATGGACCCCCGTGTTCCATTAATCGTTGGACGTCCCTTCTTGAGGACCATTCGCACTCTCATTGATGTAGCCGTGGGCGAAATAATCATGAGAGTTGGTGACGATAAAATTGTCTTCAACATGGGTAAGATTTCTAAGCAACCTTATTCATATGAGAGTGTTAATGCTATTGATGTTCTCGATGAGGCTTGTGAAGAACATTTTCATGATGCTTGAAAAAGTACTCTCTCTTCTCCACCCAATGTTGAGACCGTTGCCTCAATTGCTCCGTCATTGACTCCTTTTGGAGAAAGTGACTTGGATGATTTCGAAGCTAGCTTGGGTCCTCTCGATATTAAGTATGATAATTCGTCCACCAATTGGGATGAAGACATTCGTACTATTGAGAGACTTCTCAATGAAGACCCGTTTTCTCCTCCTTCTCCTAAAGAGGTGACTAATGATGATCCATCGTTAGTTACACCATCTAATGAGGATCCTCCTACTCTTGAGCTTAAGGACCTACCTCCTCATCTTGAGTACGTTTTCCTTGACGACAACGAGAAGTTACTTGTCATCATCACGAAGGACCTGAAAGAAGAAAAAAAATCCCGACTTATCGCCGTGTTGAAGAAACATAAAAGTGCTATCGCTTGGAAAATCTCTGACATTCGCGGAATTGATCCTCACTTTTGCACACATAAAATTCTCATGGAGGACGACTTTAAGCCCACAATTCAAAACCAACAAAGGGTGAATCCTAAAATCCATGAAGTCATCAAAAAAGAGGTTATTAAACTTCTTAATGCGGGTATGATTTACCCTATTTCGGATTCACCATGGGTTAGTCCAGTCCATTGTGTGCCTAAGAAAGGCGGAATCACCGTTGTGCCCAATGCAAACAACGAGTTGATTCCTACACGTCTCGTTACTGGGTGGAGAGTTTGTATAGACTACCGCAAACTCAATGATGCCACGAGAAAGGATCATTTCCCTCTTCCTTTTATGGACCAAATGCTTGAACGTTTAGCGGGTAATGAATATTACTGCTTTCTTGATGGTTTCTCGGGTTATTTCCAAATACCCATCGATCCCCAAGATCAAGAGAAGACAACATTCACTTGTCCCTATGGCACATTTGCCTACAAAAGGATGCCATTTGGCTTATGCAATGCCTCCGGGACTTTCCAAAGGTGCATGTTGGCTATCTTCCATGACATGGTTGAGCAAACCATGGAAGTCTTCATGGATGATTTCTCGGTCTTTGGGGATTCCTTATCTTCTTGCCTTGCCAATTTGGAACGTATGCTTAAGCGGTACGAAGACACTCGCCTTGTTCTGAATTGGGAAAAATGCCATTTTATGGTAAAAGAAGGCATTGTGCTAGGACACAAAATCTCTAAAGCCGGTCTTGAATTCGACCGTGCTAAAGTAGATGTCATAGCCAAATTACCTCCACCTTCAACCGTGAAGGGTGTGAGAAGTTTTCTGGGTCATGCGGGCTTCTATCGTCGATTCATTCATGGTTTCTCTAAAATCGCTCGCCCGATGACCCACCTCTTGGAAAAAGATACTCCTTTTATCTTTTCTACATAGTGTATCGAAGCCTTCAATCTTCTTAAGGATAAGCTAACTAAGGCACCGGTCTTGGTTACCCCTAACTGGGAGCTACCCTTTGAATTGATGTGAGATGCTAGCGACTTTGCTATTGGTACGGTTTTGGGCCAAAGAGTGAATAACCACTTCCAACCAATCCACTATGCTAGCAAAACAATGACGGGGGCTCAATTGCATTATACGACAACCGAAAAGAGCTTTTAGCTGTTGTCTATGCTTTTGAAAAATTTCGCCCCTATCTTGTTTTATCCACCACCATCGTATACACAGACCATTCCGCGTTAAAGTACTTGATGACTAAGCACGACTCTAAGCCAAGACTTCTTCGCTGGGTTTTACTCCTTCAAGAATTCAACATTGAAATTCGTGACAAGAAGGGTGCCGAAAACCTAGCCGCGGATCATCTGAATAGACTTGAGGATCCATATCAAGGGGATCATCCGAACAAAGAGATCAATGACTCTTTCCCCCTTGAGACCTTAATGTCTATAAATCTCAATCTTGATGACACCCCGTTGTTTGCCGACATTGCAAACTACTTAACGGGTGGTGTTCTCATCAAAGGGTTAACATCCCAACAAAAGAAGAAGTTCTTGAATGATGTTAAGACTTACTTTTGGGATGACCCTTTTCTATTCAAACAATGTGCTGATCTGATCATTCATCGATGTGTTGATGGACCGGCAGCTTTGCAAATCCTTGCTGCTTGCCATAAAGGACCCACTGGTGGTCACTTTGGTCCCAACTACACCGCAAAGAAAGTGTTTGACTCTGGATTCTATTGGCCCACCATTTATCGTGACGCTCACGAAATGGTTAAGCATTGTGATGCTTGCCAACGCCAAGGCAAGATCACACATAAAGATGAGATGCCTCAAAATTTCATACAGGAATGTGAAATCTTTGACGTATGGGGCATCGACTTTATGGGGCCATTTCCATCCTCCAAAGGGAACAAGTACATCCTCGTAGCCGTTGACTACGTTTCTAAATGGGTTGAAGCTAAGGCTCTCCCAACGAACGATGCGAGGGTGGTTGTGAACTTTTTAAAGCAGCTTTTCGCTCGATTCGGCGTTCCTCGTGCTATTATCAGTGACCGCGGGACTCATTTTTGCAATGACCAATTTGCAAGAGTCATGGCTAAGTATGGTGTTAATCATCTTCTTTCCACCGCCTATCATCCCCAAACCAAATGGGCAAGCCGAGATTTCAAACCGTGGATTGAAGCGAATTTTGGTGTGTACTGTGGGAGAGCATCGCGCTGCATGGGCCGATAAGTTAGATGATGCTCTGTGGGCTTTCCGTACTGCTTATAAGACCCCGATTGGTTGTACACCTTATCGTCTTGTGTACGGGAAAGCATGCCACCTCCCCATCGAGTTGGAACATAAGGCGCACTGGGCCTTGAAGTGGGCTAACTTCGACATCAACAACGCCGGTGATCATCGCAAGATTCAACTCAACGAGCTGAGGAATGAAGCTTACGAGAACTCGTTGATCTACAAAGAGAAGACCAAGATCATTCATGACGCAAGGATTAAGAACCGAGAGTTCCACGTTGGTGATCAAGTCTTACTTTTTAACTCTCGGTTGAAGATCTTCTCTAGCAAGTTGAAGAGCCGTTGGTCTGGTCCATTCACCGTCGCCAAAGTCTTTCCATATGGGACCATTGAGCTTTCTCAGCCAAATGGGCCCAATTTCAAGGTGAATGGCCAACGTTTGAAGCTGTACTTTGGTGAGGACATCTCTCATGAGATGATTCCATCCCTCACCATGTTTCCCATGAACTAAATTGGGTCAAATCAGGCTCGTGACTCGGTGAATAAAAACAAGCGCTTCTCGGGAGGCAACCCGTGATCTATCCTTTACTGCTTTCATAATAAGTGTAGGGGGAGCCCCGTATGTGTTTGTTGTCTTGTTTCTTATCTTGTGCAGGGATTCAGCTTCAACGAGCATCTTGATGACTTTTGACGAACCGTGATACCGTGTTCCCATCTTCCCGGTTCTATCCCAAACTCTTGTGATTCAATATTTCATATTTTATATGTTCACATTGAATTCACTTTACTTGTCCTTTCCTTAGCAAGATTTAAACAAAGTGCACAATGTCCTAAGTATAGGGGAGTTTACTCCCACATGCTTAAACATTGAGAACAATGTTTATCTCAAGTGTAGGGGGGACTTCTATCGAAGTAAGTGGTCTTTTCCATGAATTTGCCCTCATTTTAACCAGAAAATTTGATTTTTCGACATTTTTCAAATTTTTTAATCTATTTTGGCCTAGTTGTATTTTCCTCTATTATGTTTATTTTCTTTCCTTACTAGAATAAATTTTAATAAAGTGGTTTTAAATTTTTCTTAGTCGTGAACATTTTGACTCAACCCGAGTTTACTTATCTAAGTTTACTCTAGCTAGTATCCTTAACGTGTTTAAGTCAAGTTTTGCTAGGCTTTTATATAGGGAGCTATAAAACACGAAAGTCTTAACTCTCACGGGTTAAGAACAAGAACTTTTCGCAAGTTCCTATAATTGATCCTAGAGAGTTGTTTATCAAGGGAACTTTAAAATGCGATTTCTAAACTTGAAAAAGTCTAAGAATTTGCAAGATCCTATAGATGACTCGAAAACCCAAAACTTTGATTTAATAGGCTAAGCATCCACGATTCTCATTCCTTGAGATTTTAAACTGTGGAGGACGAGAGATGATAGAGTCAATTATAAGTTTGGTATTCTTTCGTGAATTTATGTGAGTTAATTATGAGCCTATTCTCCCTTCGCTTGTTAATAAATTTATCTGCTGATACAAATTGTTTTGCTATAAGTTCGGATTTAGTTCTCGGTATCTCCTCGAATTGATCACGGTTCTAAGTGGAATGATTTGTTCTTGGTTAATAAAAAGGTGTTGGTTTGTTTATCTATGTTGAACTAATAACAATTAAGTAAGCGTCGAAGAGTAAAATTAAAGCTTTAAAAGATTAAACTAAAAAGACGAGTTTAAATATAAATGCTTGAAAACATAAAGATTATATTAGAAAGATAAATGAACACTCAATAAAAACTAATACTTGGAAAAATTTGTAAAAATATGAACTTAGTTGGAAAGTACTAAAAGAAAGTAAGATCGGAATATATCAAAACAACTCAATCGGAATAATCTAAAAAGGTGCAATCGGAATATATTCCGATCTGATGATCGGAATGATCGGAATACTGAGGAGCCTGCTGATCGGAATGTTAACAAAAGGGCAATCGGAATATGAACAAAATGAGCCAATCGGAATGATAAAAAACAAGTGATCGGAATATTGCACAAATGAGCCAAATCGGAATACTACAAACAAGTCACCATCGTAATACCCAAACACATTCCAATCGGAATACTAGGGATAAAGGTCCAGATCGGAATACCAAAAAAAATAGTCACAATCGGAATATCCAAAACCCTTTTCCGATCGGGTGATCGGAATAAGGGGAGGGTTGTCTGCTCGGAATGTACTGATCGGAAAGAACAAATCGGAAAAGGGTTTTGCCCTTTCCGAAATCACTTTGATCCGAAACTTAAGCTAGTCCAATAAGCTATGGAATTAAGCTTATTACCCAAGCTAGCTCGAATCCAATATAAAGCTGATCAAATAAGCACTAATTCAACTTATCTCACCTTCAAATAATCGATCTTAAAAATCAAATAATAAAAAGATAAACTTTTTAAGAAAACTTTAAAAAGTAAATAAGCTAAACTAACAAATAAGCCAACAAGCACAAAGATCTTAAAGCTCATTCGTGTAGAAACTTAAGGAAACATGAAAGATCAACTTTTTGAGCACAAAATCCTTGATGAACAACACGGATCATACGAGATTTGTACCAAAATCAATCAAAATCAAAGAAAGGTAGGATGAGATTAAAGATTAAAAGCTTGAAACTAAACTTGATTAATGAAAAATAATACAAAAGTTTGATCTTGAAAGAGAAAAAGATGAAAACTAGTGAGAGAAAGTTTAGAACTTTCTCTCTCTAAAACTAGAGAGAATGAAAAACTAAAAACTAACTAGGACTAACTAAGTGCTCCAAATTTGTGAAGTAAAGTCCTATTTATAGGCATGTCTTGTGGGCTTTGTGAATGGGCTTGGTTTTGGGCTTCTTTTCTTCTTTCTTCTTAAGTCTTTACGTTTCTTCTAAATAAACGTTTCCGACCCGGATTTGATAAGTATCGGTGAATAATTCCAACTCGTCTTATAATCTTTTGTTTAATAGACTCGAGTTCTTCGACATATATGAATCTTCCATCTTTGGCTCTATTCTTCGATAAATCTTCAAATAGGCACAATGACTTCAATACTTTTGCATCTCTTGGACAATAGACTTCGTCTTGAGTCTTTTTCCTCGATAAAACCCGTGCAATCCCATGTTTTCTTCAATATTCATCCGGTTGACTCTTAAAACACAATAAACACAAAAACCACGCATAACTCCAAACAAATGATATTAAATACGTGTTTTGGTCTCGTTTTAGCCAGAATTAAGTGGTAAAAGGATGGGTGTTTTCACACCTATCAAATCCACTACACTTAACCATTGCCATGCCCTCATGCAATGCTTAGCGATAAAGCAAATTTACACTTTTCTCATAATCAATCAACCTTGGCCTTATTAATATACCACTAAACAAAAATTATAGTACTAAGAGAAATCAAAACTTTAAAGTAAACAAAAGGATGGAAATAACTTGCAAAGAGATCAAGGACTTACATTAGGGCTTTGATGCTGCGACGATTCATCACCCTCAAGTTTCACGTTCCCCAAACTAAGCTTAAAAATGAGATCATTGTTATTATAAGTTAGCAAATCAAACACTTACTCACATGGCTTAATTATATGCTTAAACTCCCTTATTCCTAGGGGTATCTCTTATATTTTATTTTTGTCTTAGAATGATCATGAAGATGCATTTTTGGACTTATTTCGATAGTTTATTAGGCTGAAAGCAAAGTAGGACGATTTGATCAATAGTTAGCTAAAGGACAAAATCTCTTAAAACTGCTTCTCGGGATATCAAAAAGTTCATATCTTGGCATAACTCGGTTCACGATTTGAGACCTTTCTCGGGCCGATATTTGGCATGTACTTCACACTTCATATCTTGAGAGACGTTCTTGAGATAATGGTCTTCTCTTCGTTATAGAGTTTCTTCACTTGGAGACTTTTGAGGGGTACTCCAACTTTGTTGACCACGGCTTCATGATTATTTCTTCAATCTCTAATTGGGATTTTGAGATACAACGATCCGCCTCCTTTTCGGACTTGAATCTATTCATCCTCATACCTTGTTAGGGTCTTTTCGGATAGACTTCTCCATGATCTTTATGGGAGTTGATTGCTTTTTGTCGTGAGTCTTGATCCTTCATATTGATTTTGGGAATAATGCTTTTCACATCACTTTGGATCTTCAGCAATAAAATTGAATCCTCATGCCTTGCTAGGGCCTTTTCGGACTCGCCAATCTTCGCGCCCCGCTTCATAAGTTATGCCTTGGCTATGAACTCTTATCATTACCGAGCAACTTTTAAACAATCTTGGGCTAGAAGCTAAGTAACTTTTCAAACCGTACGACCTTACTTATTGTAGATAAATTATTAGCAAGCGATGGGAGATTAGGCAAATAATTACACCAAGTGAGCTTGTGCAAGAATACCGACTTATAATTTACTCTATCATTTCTCGTTCTCCACAATTTAAAATCTCAAGTAATGAGACTCGTGGATACTTAGCCTAATAAACCAATTAAGGTCTACATGGTTAAGGATACTAGCTAGAATAAACTTGAATAAGTCTATTCGGGTTGAGTCAAAATAATCGCAACGGGCCTAATATGTCAAAGACTTCTAAACTAGCTACACCACTTTATTAATATTTTTGACTTTATTGCGGGATATATACATATGAAAGCAACGATAAAAATTTAAAAATTACGACTAAATGGCCAAAGTTAATAAAAAAATTGAAAAATGCTGAAAAAGATGATTTTCCGGTTAAATGAAGGCATTTTCATGGAAAAGTCCACTTAAAACTTAGATAGAAGTCCCCCCTACACTTAAGATAAACATTGTCCTCAATGTTTAAGCATGTGGGAGTAAACTCCCCTACTCTTAGGACATTGTGCACGTTGGTTAAATCAAGCTAAGGGAGAGACGACTAAAGTGATCAATTTCAAATGTGAGTATGAAGAAAATTGAATCACGATAGTTGAGAGATAGAACCGGATTTCGGATAACACGGGAGCACGGTTCTTCAAAGATTCCAAGAGTGCACTTATCCCTGTAATCACATCACCACACAAATACAAACACCCAGATAGGTCCCCCTACACTTAGGAGGTTAAAACAGAAAAGGATAGATACTCGGGTTGCCTCCCGAGGAGCGCTTGTTTTTGATAACCGAGTCACGAGCCTGACTCGACCCAAAATTAGTTTATGGGGAACGTGGTGAGGGATGGAATCATCTCATGAGAGATGTCCTCACCAAAGTACAACTTCACTCGTTGGCCATTCACCTTAAAATTCGGTCCATTAGGTTGAGCGAGCTCGATTGTACCATATGGAAAATTTGGGCAATGGTGAATGGGCCGGACCAACGAGATTTCAGCTTGCCCGAAAAGATTCTCAACCGAGAGTTAAAGAGTAAAACTTTGTCTCCAACTTGGAACTCTCGGTTCTTAATCTTAGAGTCGTGAATGAGCTTAGTCTTCTCCTTATAGATCAAAGAATTTTCATAAGCCTCATTACGGAGTTCATTCAGCTCATTGAGTTGGATCTTGCGTAGGTCACCGGCTTTGTTGATATCAAAATTAGCCCACTTCAAGGCCCAGTAAGCCTTGTGCTCCAACTCAATGGGGAGGTGGCACGCTTTTCCGTACACGAGACGATATGGTGTACAACCAATCGGAGTCTTGTATGCGGTACGAAAAGCCCACAAAGCATCATCAAGTTTATCAGACCATGAGGCACGATGCTCTCCCAAGGTTCTTTCGAGAATTCGCTTTAATCCTCGGTTGGATATTTCAGCCTGGCTATTAGTTTGTGGGTGGTAAGCGGTGGAAAGACGATGATTTACACCATACTTAGCCATGACTCTTGCGAATTGGTCATTGCAAAAATGAGTCCCGCGATCACTAATAATGGCACGAGGCACACCGAATCTAGCGAACAACGATTTCAAAAAGTTACAAACCACCCTTGCATCATTAGTGGGTAAAGCTTTGGCTTCAACCCATTTGGAGACGTAGTCAACGGCTACAAGGATGTATTTGTTTCCTTTAGATGAAGGGAATGGCCCCATAAAGTCGATACCCCAAACATCAAAGATTTCACATTCTTGAATGAAATTCTGAGGCATCTCGTCTTTATGTGTGATCTTGCCTTGTTTTTGGCAAGCATCACAATGTTTAACCATCTCGTGAGCATCACGGTAAATGGTGGGCCAATAAAACCCCGATTCAAACACTTTTTTGGCGGTGTAGTTGGGACTAAAGTGACCACCGGTGGGTCCTTTGTGGCAAGCGTCAAGGATTTCTAAAGCTGCCGGTCCATCAACACATCGGCGAATAATCACGTCGGCACATTGTTTGAAAAGATACGGGTCATCCCAAAAGTAAGTCTTAATGTCGTTAAAGAACTTCTTCTTTTTCTGGGATGTTAACCCGTCAACGAGAATTCCACCCGCCAAGTAGTTTGCAATGTCCGCAATCCACGGGGTTTCATCAGCAGTCGAGTTGATAGACATTAAGGTCTTCAAGGGAAAAGAATCATTGATTTCTTTGTTCGAATGATCCCCTTGGTAAGGATCCTCAAGTCTACTGAGATGACCCGCGGCTAGGTTTTCAGCTCCTTTTTTATCGCGAGTTTGGATTTTAAATTCTTGGAGTAGCAAAACCCAGCGAAGAAGTCTTGGTTTGGAATCTTGCTTAGTCAACAAGTACTTCAACGCGGAATGATCGGTGTAAACGATTGTGGTGGAAAGGACAAGATAGGGGCGGAACTTTTCAAAAGCATAGACAACAGCTAAAAGCTCTTTTTCGGTTGTCGTGTAATGCAATTGAGCCCCCGTCATTGTCTTGCTAGCGTAATGGATCGGTTGGAAGTGTTTGTTCACTCTTTGTCCCAGAACCGCTCCAATAGCAAAGTCACTAGCATCGCACATCAATTCGAAAGGCAGCTCCCAATTAGGGGTAACCAAGACGGGTGCCTTAGTTAGCTTATCCTTAAGCAAGTTGAAGGCTTCAATACACTCGTTGGAAAAGATAAAAGGAGTGTCTTTTTCCAAGAGGTGGGTCATCGGGCGAGCGATTTGAGAAAAATCTTTGATAAATCGACGGTAGAAGCCCGCATGACCGAGGAAACTTCTCACACCCTTCACGGTTGAAGGTGGAGGCAACTTAGCGATAACATCGACTTTAGCACGGTCTACTTCGAGACCGGCTTTGGAAATTTTGTGTCCTAGCACGATGCCATCTTTTACCATGAAATGGCATTTTTCCCAATTAAGAACAAGGCGAGTGTCTTCACACCGCTCCAGCATACTTTCTAAATTGGTAAGGCAAGTAGAGAAAGAATCGCCATAAACCGAGAAATCATCCATGAATACTTCCATAGTGTCTTCCACCATGTCATGGAAGATAGCCATCATACACCTTTGGAATGTCCCAGGAGCATTACATAAACAAAAAGGCATGCGTTTGTAAGCAAATGTTCCATAGGGACAAGTGAATGTGGTCTTTTCTTGGTCCTTGGGATCGATGGGAATTTGAAAATACCCGGAGAAACCGTATAAGAAGCAGTAATAGTCATTACCCGCAAGACGCTCGAGCATTTGATCCATGAAGGGAAGAGGAAAGTGGTCTTTTCTTGTGGCATCATTGAGCTTGCGATAATCAATACAAACTCTCCACCCAGTAACGAGACGAGTGGGAATCAACTCATTGTGTTCATTGGAAACAACGGTTATTCCGCCCTTCTTGGGCACACAATGGACGGGACTTACCCACGGCGAATCCGAAATAGGGTAGATCAAGCCGGCATCTAGAAGTTTGATAACCTCTTGTTTGATGACTTCATGAATTTTAGGATTAACCCTTCTTTGGCTATGGATTGCGGGTTTAAAGTTATCTTCCATGAGAATCTTGTGAGTACAAAAGTTCGGATCAATTCCGCGGATATCGGAAATTTTCCAAGCAATTGCCTTCTTATGATCTTTAAGCACGGCGATGAGGCGAGATTTCTCTTCTTCTTTCAAGTCCTTCGCGATGATGACAGGCGCCTTCTTGTTTTCTTCAAGGAACACATACTCGAGATGGGGCGGCAACTCCTTAAGTTCTAAATCCGGAGGATTTTTGATGGGAGGCGTTTTCAAAGTCGGGGCATCGATAGCAATAACCGTGGGAGATGGTGGAGAAAGATTGTCTTCTTTGAGAAGGTTTTCAAAGAAATGCATGTCTTCATCTCAATCGGTGGGAGAATCGTCATTTGCTAAGTTCACATCTCCCATGGTGGCTTCAAGATCTTTCCAAAAGAAATCACTTTCTCCAAATAGAGACAGTGATGAATCAATAGAGGAAGCGGTCTCAACATTGGGAAGAGAGGTAGGAATATTTTTACAAGCATCAATAAAGTGTTCTTCACAAGCCTCATCCAGAACGTCAATACAAATAACACTCTCGTATGAATAAGGTTGTTTAGACAACTTTCCCATGTTGAAGACGATTTTATCGTCACCCACTCTCATGGTAAGCTCACCGGCTTCAACATCGATGAGAGTGCGACCGGTCCACAAGAATGGACGACCAACGATCAATGGCACACGAGGGTCCATGTCGTAGTCAACGACAACGAAATCGGCAGGAAAAGTGAATTTGTCGACTCCTACAAAGACGTCTTCGGCTATCCCCACTGGATAAGCAACCGTACGGTTAGCTAATTCCAAAGTCATTTTGGTGGGGACTAGCTCAGGGAGAGATAATTGCTTACAAACGCTTAGAGGTATTAAATTAATACTGGCACCTAGATCGGCTAGGGCCATGCAATTCTCTACTCCCGGGAAGTTACAAGAGATTAAGAAACGACCCGGATCACCAAGCTTAGTTGGCAATTTCCTTAAGAGTACTACAGAGCAATTCTCATTAAGTTGGGTGTTAGCAATATCAAGAAGCTTCTCCTTGTCGCTAAGAAGATCTTTGAACATTTTCGCGTACTTAGGCATGTGAGCGAGAGCCTCAACGAAGGAGATGTTGAAATTCAATTGTTTAAACATTTTTAGAAAGTTCGAAACCTGAATATCATACTTGCTTTTGAGCTTCTCTTTCCTCAACCTAGATGGATAAGGTATATCGGGAGAAGAGGAAGGCTTTGGGAGAATAGGATCACTCACATCCTTGGGTGGAGGAGGGGTAGAAGTAAGAGGTGGAGAAATTGGGGAAGTCGAAGGTTGGAGAATAGGAGCAGGTGACTCGTTCTCCTTAGTCACAATCACCGGTGGAGGTATAGGAAGCTCGGGTTCCTTAGTACCTTTGCCACTGCGAGTGGTGATTGCTTTCATCTCCCCTCTTGAATTCGCAACGGTGTTACTCGGAAGAGTACCCGAAGAAGAGGGTTGATTACCTTGGAAGAAACTAGCCATCATGTTTTTTAAGTCATTCGTTTGACTATCCAAAGTGTTTCTCATGTTAGCTCTCAGATCGTTCCCTTGTTTCACCAGGTCTGCTTTCAAGTTGCGCACTTCTTGTTGAAGATTTCCCACGATCACATCGTTAGTCCTCATGTAGGTTTCCACTTCTTGGTGTAAAGCGGTGGGTTGGTTGGGAGGAGCATTGTATGCGGGTGGTTGATAAGCAGGTTGCTGGTAAACTTGGTTGTTTCTTTGAGGTGGATGTTGTTGTTTGTGAGGTGGTATGTATGGTCCACGAGATTGTTGTTGATGTTGAGGAGGGCGGTTGAGGTTTTGTTGTTGGTTTGGGTTGTTAGGAGTAAAACTGGGTGTTGAGAGATAGTTGTTGGAGCGGTAGCTAAGCAGGTTGCGGTCACCTTGAGGACGAGCTTGATAAGCGGGTTGAGGATAGGTGCCATAAGCTGCATTCACATTTTCAGAAGGGTAGTCTTGGGTGGCGGTACAAGTGGTGTAAGAGTGAGGACCCCCGCATATCTCACATGGTTGGCTAACAGCATTGACTTGAGCGTCTTTAGTGTTTTTAGCGTTGATGCTGTTGGTGTTGCTGGCGGTTTGGGTAGCAAGCGATTCAAGAAGCACAGTGATTTTGTCAAGTCGCTTATCGCTGTCACTAGTACTAGCACTAGCGACATTGGTCCGAACACTCTTGGTTTGCATACGAGACTTATTCTCAAAGATATCCCAAGCAGCATTGGAAGTCTTAGCCAAAAGATTACCCCCCGAGGCACTGTTTAGCGAATCTTGGTCATTCATGTGTAAACCATTATAAAAAGTATTAATTTGGTGCACTTTGGTAAAACCATGTTGTGGGCATTTTCTCAAAAGGTCTTTGAAACGGTCCCAAGATTCACTAAACGACTCATCGTACTTTTGTTCAAAATTGATAATTTCATTCCGCAAAGCGGTAGTACGAGAGGGTGGGAAAAAGTAGTTGATAAACTTGGTCTCCAAATCCGTCCACGAAAGAATACTCTGTGGCGGTTCCTTAGCAAGCCAATGCCGGGCTTGTCCCTCTAAAGAAAAGGGAAAAAGTTGTAAACGGATTACCTCTTGTGGAACACCATTGATTTTGACCGTATTGGTGAGTTGAAAGAATCTCTTGATGTGGTCATGTGGATCATCAATGGTACGCCCCAAGAATGGTTGAGCAGAGACCATCTGGATAAATTCGGATTTGAGCTCAAAGTTGTTGGCTGCAAACGCGGGTATGACGATTGGATCATTGTTACCATCTACATGTGCTTGCAGAAGTTCAATCATCGGGCGATTATCCGGTAGAGGCTCATTGTTGTTGTTATTATTGTTGTTGAAAGGTGGGTTGTTATTGTTATTATTATTGTTTTGAGGTGGGTTATTGTTGTTGTTTTGTACACCGGCCATGTCTAAGTCTTTGAGAGGCTCGGGCTCTTGATAAGACGTTGATCGTGTACGCATGCACCTGCAAAAGAACTAACAAGGCAAAAACAAAGCAAAAATATTTTTGGTTTTTATTTTTTTTAATTTTTAGGATTTTTGAAAATTTTATATTTTTTAGGGTTTTTGAAAATTTTTATGAAAAAGTAACGTTCACGGTGAACGGATCCCAAAATCCAAGTTCTCACAAAAAACTGTTGATCTTAACGAGAAGAGCCGGCAGCGGCGCCATTTGATACAAATTGTTTTGCTATAAGTTCGGATTTAGTTCTCGGTATCTCCTCGAATTGATCACGGTTCTAATTGGAATGATTTGTTCTTGGTTAATAAAAAGGTGTTGGTTTGTTTATCTATGTTGAACTAATAACAATTAAGTAAGCGTCGAAGAGTAAAATTAAAGCTTTAAAAGATTAAACTAAAAAGATGAGTTTAAATATAAATGCTTGAAAACTTAAAGATTATATTAGAAAGATAAATGAACACTCAGTAAAAACTAATACTTGGAAAACTTTGTAAAAATATGAACTTAGTTGGAAAGTACTAAAAGAAAGTAAGATCTGAATATATCAAAACAACTCAATCGGAATAATCTAAAAAGGTGCAATCGGAATATATTCCGATCTGATGATCGGAATACTGAGGAGCCTGCTGATCGGAATGTTAACAAAAGGGCAATCGGAATATGAACAAAATGAGCCAATCGAAATGATAAAAAACAAGTGATCGAAATATTGCACAAATGAGCCAAATCGGAATACTACAAACAAGTCACCATCGTAATACCCAAACACATTCCAATCAGAATACTAGGGATAAAGGTCCAGATCGGAATACCAAAAAAAAATAGTCACAATCGGAATATCCAAAACCCTTTTCCGATCGGGTGATCGGAATAAGGGGAGGGTTGTCTGCTCGGAATGTGCTGATCGGAAAGAACAAATCAGAAAAGGGGTTTTCCCTTTCCGAAATCCCTTTGATCCGAAACTTAAGCTAGTCCAATAAGCTATGGAATTAAGCTTATTACCCAAGCTAGCTCGAATCCAATATAAAGCTGATCAAATAAGCACTAATTCAACTTATCCCACCTTCAAATAATCGATCTTAAAAATCAAATAATAAAAAGATAAACTTTTTAAGAAAACTTTAAAAAGTAAATAAGCTAAACTAACAAATAAGCCAATAAGCACAAAGATCTTAAAGCTCATTCGTGTAGAAACTTAAGGAAACATGAAAGATCAACTTTTTGAGCACAAAATCCTTGATGAACAACACGGATCATACGAGATTTGTACCAAAATCAATCAAAATCAAAGAAAGGTAGGATGAGATTAAAGATTAAAAGATTAAAAGCTTGAAACTAAACTTGATTAATGAAAAATAATACAAAAGTTTGATCTTGAAAGAGAAAAAGATGAAAACTAGTGAGAGAAAGTTTAGAACTTTCTCTCTCTAAAACTAGAGAGAATGAAAAACTAAAAACTAACTAGGACTAACTAAGTGCTCCAAATTTGTGAAGTAAAGTCCTATTTATAGGCATGTCTTGTGGGCTTTGTGAATGGGCTTGGTTTTGGGCTTCTTTTCTTCTTTCTTCTTAAGTCTTTACGTTTCTTCTAAATAAACGTTTCCGACCCGGATTTGAGAAGTGTCGGTGAATAATTCCAACTCGTCTTATAATCTTTTCTTTATTAGACTCGAGTTCTTCGACATATATGAATCTTCCATCTTTGGCTCTATTCTTCGATAAATCTTCAAATAGGCACAATGACTTCAAATCTTTTGCATCTCTTGGACAATAGACTTCGTCTTGAGTCTTTTTCCTTGATAAAACCCGTGCAATCCCATGTTTTCTTCAATATTCATCCGGTTGACTCTGAAAACACAATAAACACAAAAACCACGCATAACTCCAAACAAATGATATTAAATACGTGTTTTGGTCTCGTTTTAGCCAGAATTAAGTGGTAAAAGGATGGGTGTTTTCACACCTATCATCTGCAATAAATAAGGTTGTACGATTTAAAAGGTTACTTAGCTTCTAGCCCAAGATCGTTTAAAAGTTGCTCGGTACGGATTAGAGTTCATAGCCAAGGCATAACTTATTGAAGCGGGATGCGAAGATTGGCGAGTCCGAAAAGGCCCTAACAAGGCATGAGGGCTACATTTTGTTGCTAAAGATCCAAAAGTGATGTGAAGAATCATTTATCGAAAATCAATACGAAGGATCGAGACACACGACGAAAAGAAAATACTCCCCTAAAGATCATGGAGAAGTCTATCCAAAAAGGCCCTAACAAGGTATGAGGATAAATAGATCCAAGTCCTAAAAGGAGGCAGATCGTTGTATATCAAAGTCCAAAATAAAGATTGGAGAAAAATGAAGAAGTTGTGGTCCAAAGATGAAGAATCTCTCAAAACTTCAAGTGAAGAAATTCCTATTATGAAGAGATGACCATAATTTCAAGAACGTCTCTCAAAGATTCGAAGTATGAAGTCGCTGCCAAATATCGGTCCGAGAAAGGTCTCAAATCGCGAAGCGAGTTATGCCAAGGTATGAACTTTATGAGGTCTCGAGAAGCAGTTTTAAAAGATTTTGTCCTTTAGCTAACTATTGATTAAATCGTTTACTTTATTTTCGGCCTAAATAACTATCGAAATAAGTCAAACAATGCATCCTCGTGATCATTCAAGACAAAAATAAAATATAAGAGATACCCCTAGGAATAAGGGAGTCTAAGTAAATAATTGGCCCACATGAATTCGTGTTAGTCTGCTAACTTATAATAACAATGATCTCGTTTTTAAGCTTGGTATGGGGAACATGAAACTTGAGGATGATAAACATTCATGGCAGCCAAAACCCAATGTAAGTCTTTAATTTCTTTACTTGTTTCTATCTTTTGTTTAGTATTTAATAAAGGCCAAGGTGGGTTATTTATGATGGAGAATGTAAACCGTGCTTTAAAATTAATGCATTGCATGAGGGCATTGCAATGGTCAAGTGTAGGGGATTTAATAAGTGTGAAAACACTTATCCTTTTACCACTTATTTCCAATAATAACAAGACCAAAACGTGTATTTTATGTCGTAAAAGTCGGAATTATGCGTGGTTTGTGTTTTTATTGTGTTTTAGGACCAAAAGATGAAAAAGGAAGAAAACGCGGGCTTTCACGGGCTTTTATCGAAGAAAACGGGAAAAGACGAAGTCAAAAGATCAAGAATGCTTAAAGAACGGAAGTCCAAGGCCTATTCTGAAGATTTATCGAAGAAAAAGTCTAAAGACGGAAGTTTAATGAAGTCGAAGAACTCAAGTCTAAAGTAAAGAAGAAAATTATCAAGACAAGGTCAAATCCCGAGACGACGTCGAGAAAAGACAAAGAATTAAATCGAGTCGAGAAGACGTGAAGAAAGAAAGAAAGAAGAGGCAACACATGCACTCCTTCCACTTTTCCTATAAATACCCTCCTAATACACATTAGGAGGAGAGTTAGTTTTTAGTTTTAGTTTTCATTTTTTCACTTTTCTTTCTAGTTTTTAGAGAGAGAAAGTTCTCCACTTTCTCTCACTAAGTTTTCATCTTTCTTTCTTTTAATCTTTCAAGATTAAACATTTGTGTATTGTTGATTTCATTAATCAAGTTCTAGTTAAGCTTTTAATCTTTCATCTCATTCTACCTTTCTTTGATTTTTAGATTGATTTTGGTGTGAATTTCATTTGATCCGTGTTGTTCTTAATGATTTCGTGCTCAAAAAGTTAATCTTTTTATGCCTACTTAAGTTTTCATACGAATAAGCTTTGAGATCTTTGTGCTTATTGGCTTATTTTTATGTTTAGCTTATTTACTTATCAAAAGTTTTCTTAAAAAGTTTATCTTTTTGTTGTTTGATTAAAAAGTTTGCTTATTTAAAGTTAGTAAAAGTTGTTATTAGTGCTTATTTAATCCGGTTCAGTTTTGATTCGTTCAAGTTTGGTGTGAGCTTATCATAGTAGCTTATCACTAGCTTATATTTCGAATCCCTTATAAATCGGAAAGGGTCTAAACCCCTTTCCGATTGCTATATTCCGATCAGAGCATCCCCTGAATTCCGATCATTAAGATCGGATTAGGTAGTTTGTTATTCCGACCATCCCCCCTTTTATTCCGATCATCTGATCGGATTAGGGTTTAGACATTCAGATTAAGTAGTACTTGCACATTCCGATTAGAGCTGTTTGTCATCATTCCGATTTGATTTTTTTTCTGATATTCCGCCGAGGACATTTTACATTCCGATCGGATGTTTTTCTAAACATTCCGATTGGGTTTTGATTTGTGGATATTCCGATTAGTGCTTTCCCTAATATTCCGATTGCAGCCATATTCCGACCAAGGGTATTTTAGTTATTCCGATTGGGACTTGTTGTTATATTCCGATTGTGAGCTTTGTTAGTATTCCGATTGGGCTTGTTTTGTGACATTCCGATTGGTACGGTTTTACTACATTCCGATTAAGGAGTTTTTGCATATTCCGATGGTTTTAGTTTCATGTTTCTACAAAAGTTTCTAAGTGTTAGTTTTATTTAGTGTTCAAGAATTTTTCTTATATTGCCTTTAAGTTTTCGAGCATTTATTTTTAACTCGTTATTTTTAGTATAATCTTTAAATTTCTACTTTACTCAACGACACTTACTTATTTGCTATTAGTTTAAAATAAATAATCAACCAAACCATTCTCTTGTTCACCAAAAGACGATTGAGTCGCACTTAAGACCGGTAATCAATTCGAAAAGACTTGGGACTACGAATTTTGATACATGGGGTAAAAGCCATGTATTATGGGGCGAATGGGTGCATCCTAGTACATGTTTTTAGATTTATACGATGACTGTGGTGTGTGCTCTACATCCATCACATGGAGCTGATCCCTCCACTCAGACTAATATAATTAAAGGCAACCCCTCTAATTGCATGACGAGGTCACCCCTCTATGTATTCATGCACGTTGATACCTTTCATGGCCTATATGGGCTTTTGGCATTTAAAACACGTTTTCATGATTAAACATAAGACTTTTCAGATATAAACCAGTTATAAAACATGATTCCAGGTTTTCTAGGACTTACACTTATTTCCGCTGCATTTCATGTCTTTTGCTTATATCTCAGTTATTCTATTCATGTCATTATATCCGTTTACTGAGCGTATTTCTCAGCCGTATTTTCTTTCTATGTACCATACGACAGGTACATAAGGTCAGGCTTGAGCATTTAGAGGACGTGCATAGGATGGGAGCTACATTATACTTCTTTTCCTTTTGCACTTCATTTACTTTATGCATGTTTGGGGCTTATGTTTGATTCTGGTTTTCCTTTTTGGTCATGTATGTTTTAGGACATATTATCTTGCATGCTTTGATGACACGCCATAATTATCTTATAACGGTCTACTTATCAAAGTGGGGTATTACACCTACAATAATAGTAATATAGGTGGAGGGATCAACTCCAATGTGATGGGGTGTAGAGCACACACCAAACCAATCACCTTGTATGTGTAAACTTGTAAACTAGGATCCACCCATACGCCCCGTAATAATAATAATGGCAACTGATAAATATAACATGTAACATGAAGGGACGCCGCGAGAAATCACTCTCGTCGCGGAAGAGTCATAACACAGGTGCCTCATATGTCATGGTCATGGTACCTCCATGACTAGGTGGTACATCATGGTCATGCACGCAAATAGATCGGGCAATATGTGGGTCATGAAGTAAAACTAATGGAAAACATGACAGTCATGAAAAGATCTATAACATGAAAATGGGGAGAAAATTTGGCATAACAATCGGGAAACCCTAATCATGCAAAGAGATGAATGTCCCTAATGAAAGGACGGAATATCCGTACCTTGTGTCCAGTAAGCAGTGAGAGAGATGGATTACGAAACTGAACTACTCCAACTTCACGTGATCTACATGTTAAAGGACGTGTATGAGTTACTTGTTCATGGTATGAGTTACTTATTCGTGATTTATCGTGTCTTTCCTTCTTTAGTCGTTTTCTAATTTTAGTAGCTTTCCTTAATGTTATACGTTCATGTTTTTTTGATTAGCGTATTTCATGATTCGTGTTTTGTTATACTTTGGTATTTCCATAAATAGTAACTTTCCAAAAATAGTAGGTTTCCATAAATAGTATGTAACAACTTGAATTTTCGTGTCTATTATAATAAGACGTGCTTATATGTAATCGTTTTACTTGTTAACGGTATGTGCCGGTTAGGGAATACTTATAACGTCTTCGAAAATACACGTATCCACACTAGTCTAAGTATTGCGATTTAAACTTCGTATGACATTGATTGTTATTAAGTATCAACGCATCTGAAATTTGCATCCGTTTTAAATTACCCTTGATGGGCCGAGTTTTGCTAATCAGTGGGCCGGGTATCTTTAACCCAATGGGCTGAATCGTATCATTCTTATTAGGACGAACAGCCCTAAAAAACATACTGGACTGAATCCAAATGAGATGATTTTTCAATCAATATCAAAACTAGAATTGGTAAGTTGAGACTTAGTAGCTAGCCAGTAAAGCAAATTTCAAAAGTAGTCAACCATGAGTCAAACCTGCATATCATATGTTCCCACTACCCACAAAAATCCAACACACATGCTGAGTTTGCCATTTAGGGGTGTATCACAAGCTTACCATTCTAGAACTTGACTAACCCTAAACCAAAATTACTTGCTTAAAATGATACATGTTTCTCACAGCCTCACTTCACAAACACAAAAACACAACACAAATCTGGGTACAAAGTTAAGTCCATATTACAAGTCTTGAACCACCATTGGAGCACCATTTCTAGCCAAGCCACACTCCACCCCCGTCTGAAACAACAAGCCGCAAACCAAACCCCCATTGTGAGTCCTTCATACTTTTCTCTTCATTCTCATAATATGCATATAGCGTGCTTGGCCATTTACACCTACGAAACAAGAATACATGTATTAGAACTTAGCCACCATTCTAAATTAATAAACTAAATGATAGCCGAACCATTATTTTAGTATTTTCTTGAATAAAAGTGATAGAAACCATAAGGATATAACTCATGATGTCATTAGAAAACGAATGCCCAAAAAAATACCATGTACAATAATCGGCCGAGACCCCAACTAACCAATAATAAACCAAAAACATGAAATTTATATTAATTTCTTCCCATAAACATATCTAAACTCAAATTAAACCCCGCATATACAAAACCACCAAATCTGTTAAACCCAAATTTTTAATATATCGATTAAAACTCTAATTAAACACTATCTAAGCACAAATTAATGAATTAATTAGATTAAAGACGGAGTATAAACAAATCCCCAAATTTATCGAAACCCTAATTTTCGAAACATATATTTATTTGGTAATTAACACCAAGAGAGGCACGAAAACACTATTTAATTAAAAAGAATCGTAGGATTAAAGAAACCCCCAATATTTTCGAAAACCCTAAAGCTTTTTATAACTAAATGGAGAACCCTTTTGTCAACTTTTAACAAGATAGATGATTTAGAAACCAGTAAACATCTTTAGATCGAATGTATACATAGAAACCCATTTAAACCATTTTGTTAGAAGAGGAGGAAAATAAAGACTTATCTTTGATTTATAGACACCACCGAATCAACCATGATGAAACCTAGAACCGGTCGCGATTTAACGATAAGATGAAAAACCCATATCTAATCTTGATAAACAACTTGGAATTTATGAATGAAAGAGATGACAAACCGATTCTATTAACCCTAGCCAAAAGAGGTTGTGGATTCAAGAAGTTTGAGAGAGAAAGAGAGAAAAGACGGTTGGGAGGTGTGTGTTAAATGTGTGTCGATTAAATGGTTGGTCAGGAGTAAAATGATATAAACCCCAACATAGTTTGTAACGCCTGATTTTGGGCTGGGCGGGTCAACATGACCAGTTGGGCTGAGTTTGGGCTCACGAAATGATTGGGCTGGTTAACACTTGGGTTGGGATAAGCCCATACGAAAATGTTAAATTATAACATGTATTTGTAGCCAAAAGCCCACTTATTAAATTAACGAGTTCGTATCCCGTGTTTTCTCGTAAACAAAATGTATTGTCAAGCACACTTAGGATGTCATGCATTATTATTTATAAACTTATAGTCGTCGTGACGGTATTTATACTTAACTAGGTCGTGGATAACGTGGTCGTTTTCTCGAGCTTTCTTGCATTTTCATCCATTTGCTTAACTAACGAGGTGATTTTATAGCCCCACTTTTAATTGCTTTCAACTCTTTGGGGTGAGAACATTGCTTGTTTTTACGGATGAACATAAGTACCTTAAAATTCATACGTGCCTACATGATATCTAAGTAGCGATACCCCTAGATGTTTTAGCCCACTATCATGAACCGTTAATTACTTTGTGTAAGCGCAAATATTATGGATAGATCTATTGGGATTGGCCTCCCTATCTAATGTTAGTTGTGTGACCAAATTGGATACAAATAAATTTGAGGTTGTTACGAATACTTTGGGGTACTATTTGCTTGGGCTCTCATATTATGTTGCTAGTACGGTTAACGCTTCAGTGTCATGAGCTTAGACGTAGGATATCATGAACGTATGCTATTTGATGATAATCTTGTATTTGTTATAAGATTAATTGTTGGTTGCCTAACTAAAATCTTATGGTTTATCACACTACTTATACTTAAACCTATAAACTCACCGACCTTTGTGTTGAGGTTTAGGAATGTTTTTCTCAGGTGTCAAGGCGGAGGAGTGACGTGGTTGTGCTATGGAGATTAATAAAAATTATCATGATTTAACTATGAGACTTGATTTTGATGTATGACATTTGGAAACTCGATTTATGATATCATGATGTGTAAAACAATTCTCTTTGGGACCAATTTCTATCTTTATGTTTTATGAATGAAAAAGGACATTTCTTAGTTATTCTTGTATCTATGTCTCTTGGTTGTCATGATAGTCACATCCTCATGTAATTGTACACGTGGGCCAAATTGAGGGTGTGACAGATTAGTATCAGAGATATGGTTATAGAGAACTAGGTTACTTTTATAAAAATCATTTTTACAAAGGTTTTGGTCAAAAATGAAATTTTGGAAACAGAGTAACACTAGACTATAACTACTTCTCCATCTGCATAGACCACATCACTTCACGCCTTCGACAAGTAAGTTGTAAGTTAAGATTTCGTTATATTACCTTATTACATCTATTACTACACCATTACATCGTTACGAGTACTAAATAACGTAATTTATAACTTTATGCTAAATGGTTTGTGCCATGCTATATGAACACAAAAATCGAATTCTAAATCGACGCTACTTGAAACTTTATGCTAAGTGGTTTGTGTCATGCTATACGAATGCAAAATTGATTTTTATTTCGACACTACTTGAAACTCTATGCTAACTGGTTTGTGCCATGCTATACGAATGCAAAATTGAATTTTATTTCGAAACTACTTGAAACTCTATGCTAAGTGGTTTGTGCCATGCTATACAAATGCAAAATTGAATTTTATTTCGACACTACTTGAAACTCTATGCTAAGTGGTTTGTGACATGCTATACGAATGCAAAATTGAATTTTATTTCGACACTACTTGAAACTCTATGCTTAATGGTTTGTGCCATGTTATACGAACGCAAAATTGAAATTTTATTTCGACATTACTTGAACCTTTATGCTAAATGGTTTGTGCCTTGTTACGAAAAATGCAAAATTTATATTATTTCAACTCAAATGTTTTGTGCCATGCTATTAATCATGTATCAACATGTCTTAAAAATTTTCGTGCTAAATGGTGTGCGCCATGACAAACTAAAGTTACAACATATTGCAAAATTGATTTGTTCTTACACATGCCTTTCTTGATTTGGCAGTGACATGTCTATCTCGTCCGAATATTCGTTGTACTACTTGAGCTCATCTACGGATGGAGCACGACGCGAGTCCCCTACTAGTGGTGCTTCGCCTTTATCATCCACTCGAGGAGAGCCAAGTAATCGTGCACCTACTCGCTCTTCGCCACCACCACTTATTTGCTACACAAGGCGTGGCAAGGCACCCATGATTCCTCTATCCACTTCATCATCTCATTCCCCTAAGGCACCTCGCCAGAACCGTACCGCGAGGATGTCTGTAAGAGCTTCTATGATTGAGAAGAAGTTGGCCGCAAGACATGTGAGCTTTACCCGCAAGTCTTCAAAGTCACCATCTGTGAGAGTGCCCCCTAAGCACAATGCCTCTTTTCGACCCACTATGCCCATGCCACCCCCACCTTGCGGCTTTAATGGAGCCTAATGCTCCGCGGTCGTCGAGGCACGTGGAATGCCCCCTCATCGTTTTACTAGGCTTGCTACTTTACGAGGCAAGCTGACCCATGTGCTTCGCAACATGGGTGGGCTATCTTACGAGTCATTGGTGAGACTCGATACTTGTTACGAGGCGGTCATCGCGGATTTGGGTAGGAATGCCCCACCCGACCGTTTCGCGGGACTAGCTATGAGGGTCGAGGATCAGCATTACAAGATCGGAGCTTTGCGCACCCTTTGTTAGCCCTATATTTTATATAGTAGAACAAGAATGTAATAGGTCATCTTAGTCGTAAATGGTCTTGTATTGTAATAGGTTAGTCGGGAAAACCGGGCTTGGACTTTAAGCTAATATTGTATAAGTTAGGGGCGTAAGCCCAAAGCAAAGCCAAGCCCGGCCCAAGTCACTTAAACCCACGTCCCAACAAGCCAAGGGTATATAACCCTCTTCCATGTGTGGAAGAGGGTGTTGATTACCATTTTACTTTCTCTCTATAAAGTGTTTAACCTTCCAAATTATCTCTTATTTCTCTCTCTACTTTCTTCTCTTTCTCTCTATAAATATCAACTAAATCTTATGTTATGGATTGATATGGGAATAACATTTGGTATCAAGAGCCTATAGTGGATAGGTGATTGAAGATTCGTGTGTTGTGTTCTTGATTTTCCGTGCCTATCTTGCTCTAAAAGTCTCGTACCAATTTCTTTTTGGTGTTTTTATGGTTTATTCTTGATACAAATCATCTACTTACTATTGGTAGTGATTTGGTATTGTTATTTTGGTTAAAAACACAAAAATTTTGGGTGCTTGATTCATTTTTAGGCTAAAAATCTCGAATTTGTTGTGTTCTAGTACTATCCGAGAAAAAGGGTATTTTTGATTCCTTGGTACGATCTGTGTATTGCGATCGCATAAACCTGGGGTTTCTACTTGCGATCCAATATCACGATCACTGGTTACGATCTAGAGTGCGACCACTCACTACGATCCAGAGTGCGATCACTCGCTACGATCCAGAGTGCGATCACTCACTGCGATCCAAGGAGTACGATCACTCACTACGATCCAGAGTGTGATCACTTACTACGATCTGGAGTGCGATCACTCACTGCGATCAAGGAGTGCGATCATAGGCTACGATCACTCGTTGCGATCACTGACTACGATCCAACGTTACGATCTGAGTACGATCTAGTGACTACAATCCAAGAGTACGATCAAGGACTACGATCTACGAGTACGATCACAGTTACGATCTAAGAGTACGATCTGAGAGTGCGATGGGTATTGCGATGGACATCTAAATTTTGTTTGAGTACTTATTAGACTTAGCCACTATCTAGACTAGTCTCGGAACATAGTTTTCACGAAGATTAAAAAAAAGAGTTAAAATTATTAGGTCAAGTAAAATCAAATTTTTTCCCTACTAGTTTTTGGCTATTTCTAACTCAATTTCAAAATTTGGCGATACAAATTTTTTCGGCTTACCGTTTTGTCGGACTGAGGAATTTATTGTCGGACTGGGAAAAATTTTTTTTTGGAACTTTCGAAATTTCAACCATAATCAAATCACAACACATTCACTAAGATCCTCATCCATTCACAAGTATTCACAATGTCTAACAACAACATCAACATTGCGACTGCTAATCAAATTCGTTTGGAACAGGTGGCAACGGTAATCCACCTGTGCTGACAGCCGGTTGCTACGTTCAGTGGAGATCTCGTTTCCTAAGATTTCTAGATGGAAAAGAAAACCGAACCGCTCTTCGTCATTTCCTTGAGAATCCACCTCCAGTTTTTGAATTCAGACCCATTACCACACAAGTAGAAGATGGTACTTCATCAACTACACGAGCTATGGAGGATTTTGACACATGTCCTGCTGAGAAAAAGAAACTCCTCCAAGCTGAAGCTGATGCTGTTAACTACATACTCACTGGGATTATAATGATATCTATTCCACGGTTGATGCATTTCCAAATGCTATAGAAATGTGGAATGCAATTCATCGATTGAAGCAAGGTGAGTCGATAAATGTTCAAGATCTTGAGACTAATCTACTTTGGGAGTTTGGAAAATTCACATCCGAAGATGGTGAATCCATTGACTCATATTACTCGAGATTCTACAAAATGATGAATGAGCTTGTCAGAAATCAGTGCACCATATCCAATCATCATGTCAATGTTCAGTTTCTACTTCAACTCAAACCGGAATGGCAAAGGTTTGTGACTTTGGTCAAACAAAGGGAGGATATCAAGACTATATCTTACCACAAACTTTATGATATATTGAAACAACATCAGAATGAAGTGAATGAAATTAGGGCTGAAAAGGCATAACGATCTACGAACTCTATTGCTTTTGTGGCTGCTACTTCAACAAAACCCGTTCCCCGTCAACAACCTCCTACACATTCCTCAAGGTCATCAAGCTCATCCACCAAACCTCTAGCTACTGCTAGAAACAAAGCAAAAGCAATTGTCCCCACTCCACCTCCAAAGTATGACACCGAGTCAGATGGAGACAGTGATGATGAACAAACTTCAAGGGACAAGAAGATTGAAGAACTAATGTTTTTACTCACCACAACTTATAAGAAGATCTACAAACCTATCAACAACAACCTCAGATCATCATCCAATGCTAGATATAAGGAATTTGATCATGCACCCAGGTATGATCGTGATGCTAGGTATGATAATCAAAGGATGCCGAATCAAGTTGGGGCTAGAGATACTGTAGGCACTCCGGTTGTGTAGAAGACTGGGATTCAATGCTTCAACTGCAAGGGATTTGGGCACATGGCTAGGGAATGAAAGAAGCCAAAACGGGTTAAGGATTCGGGATATCACAAGGAAAAGATGTTGTTGTGTAAGAAAGAGGAAGCAGGGATTCCACTCATAGCAGATGAAGTTGACTGGCGTGATGACACTGATGATGAAGCCGATGATCAAGAGTTGGAGGCACATTATGTCTACATGGCAAAGATTCAAGAAGTGATTCCAAATACTGCTGAAAATTCTGGACCAATCTTCGACACTGAGCCAATTGAAAAGGTACCATCAAATGATAACTATAATGTGTTTGCTAATGAACGACGACATCCTGAGCAACCCGAAAGCATCAATGACACATATGTAATGGACACGGAGGATAGCAATATCTCTACGGATTCACAGCATATGTGTAATGATGACGGAAATGCTACTCAGGATACTGACTCGGAAGAGGACCGTGATTTGCTTGCTTCTATCATTGATTCTTTAAAACGTGAAATTAATGAAAACAAAGAGGCTAATAAACGTCTGAAGCAAGCAAACACATCCTTAGCCGAGGAGATAGACAGGCTTAAAGAGTGTGATTATGTAAAAGAAGCTGATCGACGAGTTGCAATAGCTAATGGTTTGGTATATGAACGTAAGGTGCTCAACGAACAATATTGTTCTAAAGTAACACACGAAATTCATATGTCAAAACAAAAGATATCGGAACTTGAAGAACAACTGCTGCTACATAAACTCTAGATTACTGAGTTAGAGTCAGTTAACAAAGAACAAACTGAGCTTTATAAAACTCGTGAAGAAAAGGATATTGAAAAAATTCTTGATTTGGAAAAGAGAGTCGAAACGTTAAACAACATTGTTTACAAAACGGGTCAATCTATTCAAACTATGAATATGCTCAATAGAAATATGAAAACGAGTTTTGTTAAGCCTGAATATCTCAAGAACATTAAATCTATAAAGCCTGCTCTTTATGATATCGTTTTTTATGTTGATAATCTTGCTCTTATGCTTTCCCCTGACTGCGACGAAATCCTTCGTCATCAAGAAGAAAGTCGATCGAACTTAAGTGATTTGATAAACCTTTATGATTCTAACAATCAATTTTTAAGTTTGTCCCTCAAAAAGAACTTTCAAAAGAACAAAAGATGTATAATAGTGTTCCACCACCAAGTGATGAACCACAAAAGAAAGTTTCTTTAAAAAGGAGTTTCAAAAAACAATCAATTTTGTTAGAAAAGCGAATTTTGGATGAAAAACATAAATGGGATGAGAAAAGCAAAAGTGTTCAGCAATTTGAGTTTATAAAACAAGGGGTTTTAAATTTGTACAAAGGTGTCGTCGACTATGAAAAAGTTTCTAGGGATACCGTTTGGAATATTAAACCTAACCCACAAGTAGAAGTCGTCATTCAACAATGTATTGTTCCAACAATTGATGATCTTTCATTAAATGTGGAAATGTGTTATAACGCTCTCACTGAGGAAATGTTAACTGATTTAAGTATGTTAAATCTCTTGAAGATGAAGTTGATTTTCTTCAAACTAAATTAAAGACACAAGAACACCAACTTTCTAACAAAATTGATCGACTTTCGAAGGAATATTTCTATGCTGACCATATGAATGCTATAATTGGTGTGTATACCGATCTTGATCAATATTGTCATGTAGCATGTCTAGTGTTAGAAACGGCCGAGAAATGTCGCAATCTTGAAGTAGAGCTTTCAAAACAAATTCAATCATATAACAAACTTTCGGAAAGTTTTTCCCAACTTGAGAATCACTCCATTGCTCTTGAACTTGCTTTACAAAAAGGTGATAAATCTCATAATCATAAAAAGTGTCAAGAAGTGGCAGCTTCTTTGTTTCGTCAACTAAATGAAAAAGGTTTCGAAATAACTGATTTGAAATCTCAGCTACAAGAAAGGGACATAGCCACCAATGAGTTACAAAAACTCATTGATAAAATGAAAGGAAAGTCTGTATTGGGTAAACCATCCGCCGTTCGTCAACCGAATGCGGTTAAATGCCCTAAATCCTCAGTTTTAGGACAATCCCCACAGACTTTGCCTAAGATAGGAAATGATAAGAGCACAAATGTGATAGCACCAGGAATGTATAAGATGAACACTAAGCCCACTCAAACTGGAACATCGCAGTTACCTCAAAATATTAAGAAAACTAATCAACGTGTGTCTTCTTCTACAGGAGTAATCCCCACTACTAGTGTTAGTGGACCACAGCTTAAGAGAACTAGAATGCAAGAAAAGGTCATGCCTAACAATAGTCCAGGAAAGAAGTTGGAAGTAGAAGACCACCGTAGGAATTTTAAGTTTTCTAAGAATAAAACGTCTGTAACTGCATGTAATGACAGTTTAAATGCTAAGACCTTGAATGTTGAATTTGTTTGCGTTGAATGTGGAAAATGTGTTCGTACTTTCAATCATGATGCTTGTGCTCTTAATCATGTTGGGAATAAAATGTAGCCAGTCCACTTGAGCGCTGACAAGAGGAAAACAAGCGTTGATAAGAAGAAAACAAACGCTGACAGATCAAGCGTTGACAAGAAGAAGTCAAGCGTTGATAGGTTGAAGACAAGCACTGATAGAAAGATATGGTCTACGCGTATTATGTTTCTAGTTTGTTTCTAGTAAAGATAGGATCAACATTGTATTTTCTATAATTATCTTTACCTAGAATAGTTGATACGTAGACTCTTGTACAAGGCTTCTTATGTCTATAAAAGAAGACCTTTAGGTTATGTTTCAATATAAGTTTTCATACGTTAAACACTTGCATTGTAAGCAAGTTCGTTATAATCAATCAAGTGAAAGTTTGTTTTACATCTTTGTGTGTTCTTGTTTAAGTGTTAATTCCGCATAACACTTAGATTACTTTATACATAAACAAAGTTTCTCTACGTGTATAACTTGATCTAATCTCGTAGACACAAGCTTAATCGATCTAAGTTTGGGATCAACAAGTGTTATCAGAGCTTGTTGAGAAACTTTTGATCTTAAAGAACACAAGAACCCTAAAATCACCAAAACCCTAATTTTCACAAAACCCTAAAAACATCATGTTCACTTCAGAAGTAACCTCCTCCTCCTCAAACCACAACATCAAGATTCCCATGCTAGATGCAAACAATTTTGAGCTGTAGAAGTTCAACTTTGAGCAATATCTGGGGATCCATGACTAAACTCTCTGGGAGATTATTAAATATGGAAACACATTCAATAAAGCTCAAAAGATTGCAAATGCCATTGCTACAAGATCAGCTGTTCAAGGATGTTCTGAAGAAGATAAGAAAGAAAAACCTGATGATGGTAGAGCTGTGTCTGCTGATGACATAGCAAAGAAAAGGGTTGATATGAAAACCCTAAGTATTTTGAAACTCTCTTTGGGACAAGAAAATCAGCACAAATACAGAGGTTATGAGTCTGCAAAAGACCTTTGGGCAGCACTTGAAGTTGCCTATGGTGGTAATGCTGATACTAAGGAAGAGAAGAAGAAGCAACTCTTGCATGAGTATGCTGTTTTTAAGGCTCAACCTAATGAGAAGCTTAGTAGTGTGAGAAGCATACTGCTTGACATTACAAGCAAGTTGTCCTTCATGGGGACAGTAATTGGTGATGTTGACATTATTGCCACTTTTCTTAAAAGCCTTGGTGATGCATAGAAGATTAAGGCGAGATCTATAATTGGCAATAACACTCACAAAAGTTATACTTTTGATGATGTCTACAACAAACTCAGGCTGTTGGAGAATGAAACTCTTTTGGGGCATGGAAGTAAGTCTACCAATAGTAACATGGCCTTCTTCTCACATAGTGAAGGTCAATTTGATCAGAAGGACTCATACATGCACCCAATTACTGGATCAACATGTCTCAACGCTGGATCATACCCTTTCAACGCCTCACATTCAGACGCTGACACATACAAAATTGACTCTCCAAGAGTTAAGCCTACTGGTTTGGATATGGATACTGTATGTGCATACATTGCTTCATTGCCCAATGGTTCAGTGATTACTTATGAGGACCTTGAGCAAATAAGTGATGAGCACTTGGAGGAGATGGATATAAAGTGGAACATGGCTAATAACTGGGGTTTTGACACCCCGTATAAAAATTAAAGTTCTTGTTCTCGAAATCTTAACGAATTGATTCCCGGCTTAAAGTACGACTCAGTTGATCTTGGTTAAACACAAAGATTTTTGGTTGGTTTTTAAATTTAAATTTGCAAAGACTTAAAAGTAAAATGTGCGTTAAATTAACAGGCGTTAAAATAAAAAGCGTTAAAATAAATCTAAGTCTAATTAAAATAAAGGTGCGATATTTAAAAACGTGACGGAAAGTAAATTAGCTAAATGACTAAAAATTAAAGCGTGACGAGAATTAAAATGGACAAAGTATAAAAACATAAGCTAAAAATTAAACAAGGCAAAACAAGAAAAACCACTCCAATCGGAATGTATTCCGATCAGCCTTACCCTGATCTGATCGGAATGTTGTCGTCGGAATACCAATCGGAATTCCTGTCACTAGTCCCAATCGGAATACCACAAACCTACCTGGTCGGAATATGGTAAAGACTCTTGATCGGAATACGGGGTAGACCCTGGTCGGAATGTAGATCGGAACACGTAATCGGAATATGTCACTTCTTCCTATCGGAATACCAAACTAACACCTCAATCGGAATGTTATAACCAAACCAGATCAGAATAAGAACCAAAGTACCAATCGGAATAACGTCACCTTATCTGATCGGAATGTTGAACTTACCTTTGATCGGAATGATCAAAACCTTACTGATCGAAATACCAAGATGCCCCAAATCGGAATGTATACAAATCCCCCCAATAGGAATACAGATAGGAATGTCAAAACCCTTTTCTGATCACACCAATCGGAAAGATAAACCCTTTTCCGATTTACCCCAATCGGAATACTTAGAAAAGTACATAAAATAAGCTAGAAAAATAAGCTATGATTCTAATAAGCACAAGACGAAAATCCTAGGGTAAACCGTATGAAAATAAGCTACCAAACAGAAATTTAACAACTTTTAAAACACGAAATGAATAAGCTTTACGAAAAACAACTTTTTATACGAAAATATCTTTTATAAAAACTATATAAACTTGAAAATAAACAAAATAAGCTATGAAAATAAATAATTTAAGACAATCAAAAGCATAAAAATCAAATCTTTAAACAAGTAAACAAGATAAAAAGCATATAAATCAAAGATTAAAGAAAGGAAGAATGAGATCAACAAGATAAAGTAAAGGTGCGAGAATTAAAAGAAACACTTACTTGAAATTAAATGGTAAATAAGGTGCAAGACATGTAATTAAAGGTGCAAGTAATTAAAAGTGCAATAAAATAAAGGTGAAAGAACTAGTTTGTCAATCTAGCCAACAAAAACTAGTGAAATGAATAAGAAGGGTATTTATAGGTGATTAGGGGAGTGGTTAGAGGAAGCTTCCTCCCCTCCTTCCTTTCTTCTTAATTGCGCCCTTAAGTCCTTCCTTCTTAATCTTTTTGTTAATCTTGGAATTTGATGACTTTTGGCTCGGGATTTCTTTGGACTCGTCTTTTAATTCTTCGATAAATAAGACTTGAGTTCCTCGGCTTTTGATAAACTTCCGTCTTTTGACTTTTTCTTCGATAAATCTTCAGAATTGGTCTTGGACTTCCGTTCTTTTTGCACTCTTGACTTCTTGACTTCGTCTTTCGTCTTTTTCTTCAATAAAAGTCCGTAAATGCCCGTGAATTCCCGTGTTTTCTCCACTTTTCACCTTTTCGTCCTAAATCACAACAAAAAACACAAACCACGCATAATTCCGACATAAAATACATAAAATACACGTTTTGGTCCGGTTATTATTGTAATTAAGTGGTAGAAAAGATGTGTGTTTACACACATATCAAATCCCCTACACTTGACCATTGCAATGTCCTCATGCAATGCATTAGTTACAAAGCAAGATTACACTTTTCATCATAATCAATCCATGTTGGCCTTTATTAAAGAGATAGAAAATTATAAATATTAAAAGTAAAGAAATCAAAAAGCATACCTTGGGTTTTGGAAATGTCATGAATAATCATCATCCTCAAGTTTTCACTTTCTCCAAACCAAGCTTAAAAACGAGATCATTGTTATTATAAGTTAGCAAACTATCACGAACTCATGTGGGCCAATTATTCACTTAGACTCCCTTATTCCTAGGTGTATCTCTTATATTTTATTGTTGTCTTGAATGATCACGAGGATGCATTGTTTGACTTATTTCGATAGTTATTTAGTCCGAAAATAAAGTGAACGATTTAATCAATAGTTAGCTAAAGGACAAAATCTTTTAAAACTGCTTCTCGGGACCTCATAAAGTTCATATCTTGGCGTAACTCGCTTCGCGATTTGAGACCTTTCTCGGACCGATATTTGGCAGCGACTTCATACTTCAAACCTTGAGAGACGTTCATGAAATTATGGTCTTCTCTTCATAGTTGGAATTTCTTCACTTTAAGTTTTGAGAGATTCATACTTGGACCACGACTTCTTCATTTTTCTCCAATCTTTATTTTGGACTTTGATATACAACGATCCGCCTCCTTTTATGACTTGGATCTATTTATCCTCATACCTTGTTAGGGTCTTTTCGGATACACTTCTCCATGACTTTTGGGGAGTTTTGCTTTTCGTCGTGTGTCTCGATCCTTCATATTGATTTTCGATAAATGATTCTTCACATCACTTGGGATCTTTAGCAACAAAATATAGCCCTCATGCCTTGTTAGGGCCTTTTCGGACTCGCCAATCTTCGCATCTCGCTTCAATAAGTTATGCCTTGGCTATGAACTCTAATCCATACCGAGCAACTTTTAAACGATCTTGGGCTAGAAGCTAAGTAACTTTTTAAATCGTACAACCTTATTTATGAGCAGATAAATTATATAGCAAGCGATGGGAGAATAGGCTCATAATTAACTCACATAAATTCACGAAAGAATACCGGACTTATAATTGGCTCTATCATCTCTCGTTCTCCACAATGTAAAATCTCAAATAATGAGACTCGTGGATGCTTAGCCTATTAAATCAAAGTTTTGGGTTTTCGAGTCGCCTATAGGATCTTGCAAATTCTTAGACTTTTTCAAGTTTAGAAATCGCGTTTTAAAGTTCCCTTGATAAGCGACTCTCTAGGATCAATTAAAGGAACTTGCGAAAAGTTCTTGTTCTTAACCCGTGAGAGTTAAGACTTTCGCGTTTTATAGCTCCTTATATAAAAGCCTAGCAAAACTTGATTTAAACACGTTAAGGATACTAGCTAGAGTAAACTAAGATAAGTAAACTCGGGTTGAGTCAAAAGATTCACAACGTTTTATTAAACATTTATTCTAGCAAGGAAAGAAAAATAACTATATAAAGGGAAAAACTAATAGGCCAAAATAGATCAAAATTTTTTGAAAAATGTTGAAAAATTGATTTTTCGGTTAAAATGAGGACAAATACAAGGAAAAGACCACTTAACTTCGATAGAAGTCCCCCCTACACTTAACATAAACATTATCCTCAATGTTTAAGCATGTGGGAGTAAACTCCCCTACACTTAGGACATTGTGCACGTTTGTTTAAATCTTGCTAAGGAAAGGACATCTAAAGAGATTCCTATTTTAATATTGAGAGAATATAAAAATAGTGAATCGAAAAGAGTTTAGGATAGAACCGGGAGGAAGTGGACACGGAATCACGGGTCGTCAAGAATCATCAAGAGTGGATCATTGAAGCACGAATCCCTGATTAAAAAGTGAGGAGAGGAAAGCAAACCAACGGGTCTCCCCTACACTTATGATAAAGAAAGCGAAAAGATAGATGCATGGGTTGCCTCCCAAGAAGCGCTTGATTTTTGTTAACCGAGTCATTAGCCTGACTCGACCTTGATCATCAACGGAAGAAGCATGAAACATATCCACCAGGATCAAAGACATAGTTTTCGTCCATCAATAAGCACAAGCTTAAGGCGAACAAGGAAAGCCAAAGAAGAGTAGGCAAGGTTCCCTTAAGCAGCGATGGAGCACGGTGGAAGCAAGGTTGAAGTGGTGCAAGCGGATTTACATAAGTTCCAAAGATATTTCCTTTTATTTCATCAGGTGGATACTGAGATGGCTGCAGAATATCAATACCGGGGTCGAACACCTTTTCCTTTAGGGGAAAATAGCACCCAGGCTCAACAGAATGTGAAGAAGATCCGCAAAGAAGCACAACCTCGTCCTCAGAAGTGGGACAAAGAGGTGTTAACTCATACGTGATGCGGATATTGGTGTCGACCGGTTTCTTCTCCTTTGAAAGAATGTGCTTCAAATCCAAAGTAGGATGAAGGCGATAATCTTCAAAGTCATAAGGAGGAACATCACTCTCATGAGGGAAGTAAGTGTTGAGAAACATAGAGAAGTCTTCCTCAAATGAGTAATCGTCCAAAGTAGGATTGAGTGATGGCGGAGGATCTTCATCATGTGAAGAATCGCTCGAAAGAGTATCAGCCTCATCGAAATCATCATACGTGGGCAGCTCGGGATACTCAGAAGTAAGGTCATCATAATCATCCGAGTCTGAGCTAGAATCATCATCATAAGCATCAAAGACCGGTGGAGAATCATAAATGGGAGAAGGGTCCAAATTGGGGCGAGAATCATCCACATCATGTTGAAAAAGTGGATTATCGATGCAAGAGTCGAATAGAGGATTATCGTAGACGGTAAAGTCATCGAGCACATTAATCATATTCACTGATTCGCGGCCTCCAAAGGTTGTACTTGTAAGCTTCCCCATTTTAAAAACTTGTGCATCATCCCTGACTCTTAAGATTAACTCACCTTCGGCCACATCCACTAAAGCTCGTCCGGTTCTCAAGAATGGCCGACCAAGTATTAAAGGAATACGAGGGTCCATTTAACTCCGTAATGAGGCTTATGAAAATTCTTTGATCTATAAGGAGAAGACTAAGCTCATTCACGACTCTAAGATTAAAAACCGAGAGTTCCAAGTTGTGGATAAAGTTTTACCTTTTAACTCTCGGTTGAAAATCTTTTCGGGCAAGCTCAAATCTCGTTGGTCCGGCCCATTCACCATTGTCCAAATTTTTCCATATGGTACTCTCGAGCTCGCTCAACCTAATGGACCTAATTTTAAGGTGAATGGCCAACGAGTGAAGTTGTACTTTGGTGAGGACATCTCTCAGGAGATGATTCCATCCCTCACCACGTTCCCCATGAACTAATTTTGGGTCGAGTCATGCTCATGACTCGGTTATCAAAAACAAGCGCTCCTCGGGAGGCAGCCCGAGTATCTATCCTGTTCTGTTTTAACCTCCTAAGTTTAGGGGGACCTCTATCGGTGTTTGTTTTTGTGTGGTGATGTGATTACAGGGATGAATGCACTCTTGGAACCTTTGAAGAACCGTGCTTCCGTGTTATCCGAAATCCGGTTCTATCTCTCAACTATCGTGATTCAATTTTCTTCATACTCGCATTTGAAATTGATCACTTTAGTCGTCTCTTTCTTAACTTGAGTTAACCAACGTGCACAATGTCCTAAGTGTAGGGGAAACTTTTCCCACATGCTTAAACATTGAGGACAATGTTTATCTTAAGTGTAGGGGGGACTTCTATCGAAGTTTTAAGTGGACTTTTCCATGAAAATGCCTTCATTTAACCGGAAAATCATCTTTTTCAACATTTTTCAAATTTTTAATTAACTTTGGCCATTTAGTCGTAATTTTTAAATTTTTATCGTTGCTTTCATATGTATATATCCCGCAATAAAGTCAAAAATATTAATAAAGTGGTGTAGCTAGTTTAGAAGTCTTTGACATATTAGGCCCGTTGTGATTATTTTGACTCAACCCGAATAGACTTATCCAAGTTTATTCTAGCTAGTATCCTTAACCATGTAGACCTTAATTGGTTTATTAGGCTAAGTATCCACGAGTCTCATTACTTGAGATTTTAAATTGTGGAGAACGAGAAATGATAGAGTCAATTATAAGTCGGTATTCTTGCGCAAGCTCACTTGGTGTAATTATTTGCCTATTCTCCCATCACTTGCTAATAAATTATCTGCAATAAGTAAGGTCGTACGATTTGAAAAGTTACTTAGCTTCTAGCCCAAGATCGTTTAAAAGTTGCTCGGTAATGATAAGAGTTCATAGCCAAGGCATAACTTATGAAGCGGGGCGCGAAGATTGGCGAGTCCGAAAAGGCCCTAACAAGGCATGAGGATTCAATTTTATTGCTGAAGATCCAAAAGTGATGTGAAAAGCATTATTCCCAAAATCAATATGAAGGATCAAGACTCACGACAAAAAGCAATCTACTCCCATAAAGATCATGGGGAAGTCTATCCGAAAAGACCCTAACAAGGTATGAGGATAAATAGATCCAAGTCCGAAAAGGAGGCGGATCGTTGTATCTCAAAATCCCAATTAGAGATTGAAGAAATAATCATGAAGTCGTGGTCAACAAAGTTGGAGTACCTCTCAAAAGTCTCCAAGTGAAGAAACTCTATTAACGATGAGAAGCCCATTATCTCAAGAACGTCTCTCAAGATATGAAGTATGAAGTACATGCCAATTATCGACCCGAGAAAGGTCTCAAATCGCGAACCAAGTTATGCCAAGATATGAACTTTTTGATATCCCGAGAAGCAGTTTTAAGAGATTTTGTCCTTTAGCTAACTATTGATCAAATCGTCCTACTTTGCTTTCAGCCTAAATAAACTATCGAAATAAGTCCAAAAATGCATCTTCATGATCATTCTAAGACAAAAATAAAATATAAGAGATACACCTAGGAATAAGGGAGTTTAATCATTTAATTAAGCCATGTGTGTAAGTGTTTGATTTGCTAACTTATAATAACAATGATATCGTTTTTAAGCTTAGTTTGGGGAACGTGAAACTTGAGGGTGATAAATCTTCGCAGCACTAAAGCCCTAATGTAAGTCCTTGATCTCTTTGCAAGTTATTTCCATTCTTTTGGTTACTTTAAGGTTTTAATTTCTCTTAGTACTTTCATTTTTGTTTAGTAGTATATTAATAAGGCCAAGGTTGATTGATTATGAGAAAAGTGTAAATGTGCTTTGTCACTAAGCATTGCATGAGGGCATGGCAACGGTTAAGTGTAGGGGATTTGATAGGTGTGAAAACACCCATCCTTTTACTACTTAATTCTGGCTAAAACAAGACCAAAACACGTATTTAATATCATTTGTTTGGAATTATGCGTGGTTTTTGTGTTTATTGTGTTTTCAGAGTCAACCGAATGAATATTGAAGAAAACATGGGATTGCACGGGTTTTATCGAAGAAAAAGACTCAAGACGAAGTCTATTGTCCAAGAGATGCAAAAGATTTGAATTCACTATGCCTATTTAAAGATTTATCGAAGAATTGAGCCAAAGATGGAAGATTCATACATGTCGAAGAACTCGAGTCTATTAAACAAAAGATTATAAGACGAGTTGGAATTATTCACCGACACTTCTCAAATCCAAGTCGGAAACGTTTATTTAAAAGAAGCGTGAAGACTAAAGAAGAAAGAAGAAAAAGAAGCCCAAACCAAAGCCCAATCACAAGCCACCACCACAAGACACGCCTATAAATAGGACTCTACTTCACAAATTTCACACACTTAGTCTTTTAGGTAGTTTTTAGTTTCATTTATTCTCTCTAGTTTTAGAGAGAGAAAGTTCTAAACTTTCTCTCACTAGATTTCATCTTTTTCTATTTTCAAGATCAAACTTTGTATTATTTCTCATTAATCAAGTTTAGTTCAAGCTTTTAATCTTTAATCTCATCCTTCATTTCTTTGATTTTGATTGATTTTGGTACAAATCTCGTATGATCCGTGTTGTTCATCAATGATTTTGTGCTTAAAAAGTTAATCTTTTTATGTTTCTTTAATTCTATACACGAATAAGCTTTTAGATCCTTGTTCTTATTGGCTTAATTGTTTGTTTAGCTTATTTACTTTTTAAAGTTTTTATGAAAAGTTCATTTCTTTATTGATTCGATTTATAAGTTTGCTTATTAAAAGTTAGAAAAGTTGTTTTTAGTGCTTATTTGTTAAGCTTAATATTGGATTCGAGCTTGTTGGTGATTCGCTTATTCCATAAGCTTATTGCTTGCTTTTATTTCGGATCAAAAAAGGGATATCGGAAAGGGTCATAAACCCCTTTCCGATTGGTACTTTCCGACCAGACACACCACCCTCTTTCCGATCGCCCGATCGGAAAAGGGTTTAGGTTTTCCGATTGTTCCTTGTTTGGGCATATTCCGATTTGAAACTGTATTTCGCATATTCCGATTGTTTTCTTTTTGATTATTCCGATTGGTAAGTTTTCGCGTATTCCGATTAGTACTCATTTGATTATTCCGATTGCTTCCTTTAACATATTCCGATTGTTTAGTTTTACTTATTCCGATTTGGGGGATTTGTGAGCATTCTGATCACCTTCATTCTCCTCAACATTCCGATCGTTAGATCGGAATACATTCCGATTGGTTCTCTTTGTCATCATTCCGATCGCTCCATTTTAGATTATTCCGATTTGACTTGTTTTTGATATATTCCGTTCTTACTTTCTTTTAGTGCTTTTCAATTAAGTTCTTATTTTTCACAAAGTTTCCCAAGTGTTAGTTTTTATTGAATGTCCATTTATTTTTCTAAGTATAATCTTTAAGTTTTCAAACTTTTATTTTTAAGCTCGTCTTTTAGTTTAATCTTTTAAAGCTTTAAGTTTACTCTTCGACACTTAATTAATTGTTATTAGTTTAAAATAGATAAACAAACCATCACCTTCTTATTAACCAAGAACAAATCATTCCACTTAGAGCCGAGATCAATTCGAGAGGATATCGAGAGAATATAGAGAACCCCATGCTAAAATGATAGTATCAAATGAGGCTTATGAAAATTTCAGTCTAGTAGCTTATTTTCATTTGGTTTGCCTTAGTGTTTTAGTCTTGTGCTTATTAGAATCATAGCTTATTTACTTAGCTTATTTTTAGCTTCTTTCTACGCATTCCGATCTGACCAATCGGAAAAGGGAATTACATTCCGACCATAGCTCATTGCTAGGTCGGAAAAGGGTTTTAACATTCCGATTGGGGGGTGTTTCTTGGTATTCCGATCAGGGCAAGGTAGTGGTATTCCGATCAGGTAAGTGTGACAGCATTCCGATTGGAGGACCAGTACTCATTCCGATTGAGGTGTTATTTTGGGTATTCCGATCGTGGGTAAGGTGACAGCTATTCCGATCACCGATTCCGATTAACATTCCGACCAAAGTTCACTCCAGTATTCCTATCAGGTAGGTAACATCATTCCGATCAGAGGGTCGGGGTTATTCCGATTGGGTAAGTGACAGCATTCCGATTGGGTACCGGCCATCATTCCGATCCAAGGTGATTGTGACTGATCGGAATATATTCCGATTGGTTTACTTTTGTGTTTTGTCTTGTTTAATTTTTGCATTCTCATTTTAATACTTGTCTAATTTAATTTCCGTCACGCTTTTATTTTTAGTCATTTAATTAATTTACTTTCCGTCAAGTTTTAAATATCGCACATTTAAATTTAATTATACTTAGATTTACTTTAACGCTATTTACTTTTAAAGCCATTTTACTTTAAATTGTTTTTGCACTTTTAATATACTACAACGACAACACTTTTGTTTCCACCAAAATAAAACTGAGTCACACATTAAACAAGTTTTTCAATTCGAAGAGATTGGTACAACGATAATTTTTAACCTGAGTAAAACCAAGTATTAAATGGCGCCGCTGCCGGCTCTTTTCGTAAAGATTAACGGTTTTCTGTGAGAGACGCGTTGCTTTTTGGGATCTGTTCACTTGTGAGCGTTATTTTTCTTGCATAAAAAATATAAAAACCCATAAAAATTAAAAATTTCAAAAATCCAAAAAGATTTTATTTTTATTGCGTATATATATTGTCTTTGTGTTTGGTTTCTTTTTCTTTTGCATTTTCAGGTGTATGCGTACTAGATCTTCTAATTATCAAGAGCCCGAGACTCAAGAAGATTTAGCTATGTCAGGTGTTAACAACAATAATATTCCACCGCACCTTAATAATAACAACAATGTTCTTCCACAGCCCGATCTTCGGACCATGGAGGAACTTTGTCAACCTACAATGTTTGGACGAGGAGGACCGATTGCGCCGATGCAAATCAACGCTCCTGAGTTTTCGTTGAAGCACCACATGATTCAGCAAGTGCAAACAAACCCATTCCGTGGATTGCCTGATGATGATGCCAACAAACACCTCGACAAGTTCATTACAATCACCCAAAGCATGAAGTTGGCTGGTGCCACAATGGATGAACTTCGCCTACAACTCTTTCCACATACTTTATTACATCATGCCGAGAAATGGTTTGATCGTCTCCCGAAGAATTCTATTCACACTTGGGACGACATGACTCAACGCTTTTTGTCGCGCTACTTTCCACCATCCATGGTCACGAGCCTTCGCAACCAAATCAGCGGTTTCATGCAAGACCCTGATGAATCTCTTTTTGATGCTTGGGAGCGATATAATGTCTTGATCGATAGATGTCTGAAAAAGAGATTTTTAATACCCTTTTTTTATTTCTATTATCGTTCCTCGATTCGACTCGAATTTGATTTCCGGTTTTACGTTTCAACTTAACTTTGTTTTTGGTAAAATCTCTTTTTTTGTATTTTTAAACTAATTAAAACTATTTAATATTAAAATCTAATTTAAATAGAACTTTTTTAAAACTATTTGAAAATATAAAACTACGTCTAATGTAATAAGACTATTTTAAAAATAAAACTTTAATTCTAAATTAGTTTTAACCTAAAAACTTTTTAATCTAAATCTAAAGAAATTTTAAACTAATTATAATGACATAAAAGAAAAACTAGATTAAAACAAAACTTATTTAATACTTTTATCTAAATTTTAAATAAACTAAAAACTTTAATTAAACTAAATTTAAATCTAATAAAATTTAAACTAATTTTAAAAATTAAAATATATATTTTTTTATCTTTTTATTATTTTATAAAAACAGATTAAAAGAAAATTTAAATAAACTTTTTAAATAAAGTAAATAAACCTAAATTTGATTTAAACTAATAAATTTAAAACTGCCTCCCTATTTTGACGCTATATTAAATAAATGCCAGGGAACAAAACATAAAAAGAATGCTAGCCTACTGGTAGGGTCGATTGGCTGTGAGACGGGAGGTCTGGGGGTCGAATCTCACCCCAGACAGATTTGCATAATATTTTTATTACCCCTTTTTTTGGAACTTTTTCTTATGGACAGTAAGCACCTCAGACCAATTGGGTCTGAGGTTATCAGCAAACAAAAAGCTAGAATAAACCCAATCAAACAAAAAGCTGAAACAACTAAGCAAGCTGAAAACGAATAAGCAGGATACCAATAAGCCAGATGAGCAGTGACAATAAGCTAAAACGAACAAATTAATAAGCTGAACTCAAAAAGCAATGACTAGATAAGCAGAATCTAATAAGCTCAAATCAAATAAGCCACATCCCACATAAGCCGACGTAGCATAAACAATTAAACAGATTCTATTAAGCAGATTCAAACAACTAACCAAACAAACCTAAAAGAACTAAGCAAAACCAAATAGGCTACTATAAATAAAATTAAACAAATAAATGAAGAGCAGATTTAAACGTATATGAACCACAATAATAATCAGACTTTTTAACACCGAGAAAGCAGTTAAACAATTTAAAACAAACACCACAAATCTAATGAAGCAGAATAATCAAAAACCTAAACGAATCAAATGAGCTGATAAAAATAAACTAATACAAAGCAGATCTAAACTTAAACAATAAAGGGAAAAGAAAGAAGAACCCGATGTTGAATCCGTTGAGCCGTAGGTTGGCGCTGAGCCACCTCAATGAACCGAAACAGTCACCAATCAAACACCACCTTTGAATCGAACCCAAAAGCTTCTCTTGACTTCGAACCAATAACATCAACAGTATCTCGATGAAAGCAGTACCAAACCGAATCGAACAATATCCAATCGATACTCTTTTATAAATCTCCAGTAGGGAGATTTATTATACTTTTCTCTTTTTTTTTTTATATTAATAATTTCGAGAACAGTAATAATATAAAGAAAAATAGATTTAACTTTGAGAATCAAACAGTACTGGATATAAGACAGAAAATAAATAAAAGAAACTTTTCATTAATATTAAAAATCCAAATTACATTACTGAAATAAAAAAAAATACAAGATTAAATTACTAAAACCCTAATCTAATTTTCTGAAAATAAAATAAAGGAAAAGCTGTTGATTACATGGGAATAATGGGGGTTTTATAGGAGAACCCCGAACCTTCTAGGTTCCCCTTGGTGCACACGTTCTTTAATCTTGGCCCTTGATTCATCAATCTTCTTCTCTCTCTTCTTTTTCTTCAAATCAAACGTATTCATCAATCTTCTTCTCTCTCTTCTTTTTCTTCAAATCAAACAGATGAAATTTATTTGTGAGTCCGGATTGCCATGCTGTCCATGAGTTGATTGGTGGGTTCATGATGTGAGTAATCACAACCAATCAAAGGCAGGAATAAGGCTACGTCAGGATGAGAGAGGAGTATCATACTTGGTGGATTGATCCGAGAACTTTGGGGGTTTTTAGTGGATTGGTGTGAATTAATCATATATGTAAAACCCCCAATTTTCATTGGGTTAATTTAGGTTAGGTAAATTAGGGTTTTGATGAGAAAAAGTGGCTGTGTAAAAAAAATGGGAGAGAAGAACAGTGAGAGGGTATTTGGAGTGCATTGTTGGATGTATCGAATGAAAAGAAGGAATTGGGTAAAAAAATCGTTTTTATTTATGTGAGGGGAGATAAGATGTGGGGAGGTGTAGGGTAAAATGTGTGGGGTGAAGGTAAGGATGAGGTGAATATTTCGTGTGTTGAGGGTTGTGGGGTTGACCTTGTTGACTGAATGAAACATTTACTTGACTCGTTCCAAGTTAACTTGATTGGGCTAGTGGCCCAAGTTCCTTTCGTTTTAATAATATGGGCACAAATGGGCTTTTGAACCATAATCCGTGAATGAGATTAGGTTATGGGCTAAATTTGGGCTTTGTTTAAAAATGACTTTAGCACTTTAATAACTCCAAATGGGCTTTTGAGCCCATTAACCAAAATGTGGGACCCACTAAGCTCGATTATCTTCAAAAATATTTAATCCACTAAAAATGAGCTCGATTTCGGTTTTCATGATCGTTTTCTTCAAACTCGTGTCGGTTTACGTGAACTTGGGCACACTTTTGGTCTTTGACTTCGTCTTCGTCTCTTTTTGGACTTTTCTTTAACTTTTGACCGTGAAATCCCGTGTTTTCTCTTCTTTTGATCATTTGTACCTAATTATCACAAAAACACAAGACCACGCGTAATTCCGACTTTTATGATATAAAACACATGATTAGGTCTCGTTTTTCCTTGATTTTAGTGGCAAAAGGATAAGTGTTTACACACTTATTAATGTCCAAACCACAACATGCTCCCTGTGACTTTTATCGATACTTTCTACAACGGTTTGACTTTTCGAGATTGTGATACGATCAATGCAGCCGCCGTTGGCACATTCATGAAAAGGAGACCCGAGGAGTGTAGAGAGTTAATTGGGATTCCTCTGCTTCTTCAAGGAACAACCCGAGAGTCAATGTTTCCTCTACTTTAGCAAACCCTGATATGACCGAACTCACCCGTGTGTTGACTGAAATGAGCAGAAGTATGCAACTCTTAGCTTCAAACCAACAACAACAACAACAAGTTAAAGCTGTTGCTACTCCTTGTGAAACATGCGGCGGTCCACACCCATACACCGATTGTCCTTCGACACAAGGAAATCCGGAAAATATGTATGCAGCTTATGGTAATTATTCACCGGAAAATTACCAAGCTCGACCTCAAGGGGATAGAAATCAGCTGAGTTACAGATCAAACAACTACCTTTCACCCGGTTTTTCTCCTCAAAACCAAAACCCCGCCAACAACTACACTAGAAGCAACCAAATCCCACCAAGAGCTTCTAATCCTTATCACCCACCTGCCCAACAAATCCCACCCAGTAATCCGGATGTTGAGGCCATCATGAGAACCCAAGGTGAGCAAATCAAGAATATGCAGAGCCAAATTATCAATCTTAAAGGAGATATCATAAAGCAAGGAAATGAGATAAGATCCGAGCTTCGAAATGATATTCAATCCTGCTTCAACAATCAAACCAATGATTTAAAGAATATGCTTGCTAGTTTCTTGCCCGCCGCTCAACCTTCTTCTTCAAGTTCTCTACCTTCAAACACCGTCACCAACCCGCGAGCAAATGTGAGTGCTATTACTACTCATAGTAGAGTCACCATAGTAGGACCACCAATCCCACCACCATCATCTATACCTCCTCCACCACCATTTATCCCTACTCCTCCTACACCTAGTATTAGTGCACCATTACCGTCTCCGCCTCGACGTGATGAAGTTCCCACGAATGACCCTTTAACATCTCAACCGTTACCTACACCTGCACCTTCACCACCCAAACCCAATATCCCTTATCCCTCTCGTTTAGGTAAGAACAAAATGCTAACTAAGGAGGACTCCGAAGTGTCACGCTATGTGAAGATGATCTCTCAGATGAACTTCAACATTAGCTTTCTTGAGGCACTTGTCTACATGCCCAAATTTGAAAAACGTTGAATTTTTTTTTAAAATTTTCTGGTTTAATGGGGTCAAATTCATGGAAAAGGCCACTAAAATTTCGATAGAAATCCCTCTACACTTAATATAAACATTGTCCTCAATGTTTAAGCATGTGGGAGAATAAAATCCCCTACACTTAGGACATTGAGTACGTTATTTAAATCGAGCTAAGGAAGAGACAACTAAAGTGATTACATTTATTCGTCTTATTTAAAATGATGAATCACAATAGCAAAAACTTATCGAAGGAACCGGGTACACGGGTAACACGGGAACACGGGTCTTGTCAAAAGTACCAAAAGTGGATCATTTAAGCACATGTCCCTGCACAATCACAACACAAACAAACACCCTACTTGGCTCCCCCCTACACTTATTGGTGAAAATGGGTAAAGGTGAAAAAGGGTGAAAAAGGGTAAAAATCTAACCTAGTTATACGATGCTTGATTTTTCATCACGAGTCTCTAGCCCGACTCGAATTCCCGAATGTCATTATTCAAATGGGAAAATCATGGAACAACCGAGATTTCCAAGGGAGGAAAATCTCTCCATGATAAAGGTGAAACAAAGTCATACAAGGCATACCCCATGAAAATCCACCCGGGTCAAACACATAATTTCCATCACAAAAGGAAATAAACCCCGAGGTGGTACGCAAGTCATAGAAAAGAGGGGTATCCTTAGGCAAAAGTCTCTTACTAGGAAGGGTAAGGTGGTATGGCAATGAAAGCACAAAAGTCTCTATTCCCGGATCAAACACCGGTTCCTTAATGGGAAATTAGCAAGAGGTGTCTACATTTAAGCTCAAAATATCATCAAAATCCATAGTGGGAAAGTCATCCTCTTCCAAACTTGATGTGAAAACATAAGTATCGTCAGAGTCATAGGAAAACTCTTCCTCATGAGGAAAATAGGTATTTAGAAAGATATCTAAATCCTCCTCAAATGGAATAACCTCTAAAGTAGGTATGATCTCTAAGAGTGGAGGATCCTCCTCAATAGTCATGACCTCTAAAATTGGAGTATAGAAGTCAAAAGGAGTCTCCATGGAAGACTCACTCATAGAGATATGAGGTGCATTAAGATCATGGGGTGGGTTATCAAAGTTGTTGAGATCACTTAAGGAAGTGTCATCATCGTAGGTATCAAAGATTGGTATATCAAAAATGGGTGGGTCAAAAGTGGGTGGGTCAAAAGTCGAGTCGTCTAAGCCGAAGATAGTGTGATCACTTGAAAATGTGTCATCACTATCGGTGTCATAAATGGGAGTATAAAAAATTTGAGGCTCTAAGGGAAGGGATGAGTTTATCACAAAATCATTTTGAGTAGACTTTTCAATTCCAAAAGGATTAATAAAAATCTCGTCATCATTATAATTAAGAACATCAATCATATTGACCGACTCTTTTCCATTTGATTTAGTTGTGATTTTTCCCATTTTAAAAACATGTTGTTCATCCCGAACCCTAAGAATTAACTCCCCTTCGGCTACATCAACTAAGGCTCTTCCGGACCTTAAGAATGGTCTACCAAGTATTAACGGAATACGAGGATCCATTTCATAGTCGACGACGACAAAGTCTACGGGAAAAGTGAATGTACCGACTCTAACAAAAACATCTTCGGCAATACCAACGGGGTATGCGAGAGTTCGATTAGCTAACTCTAAAGTCATACGAGTCGGTACAAGGTCGGGTAATGAAAGTTGTTTCCAAACCGAAAGTGGCATAAGATTGATGCTAGCGCCGAGATCCGCTAAAGCCATACAATCATCGATTTGAGGAAACGAGCAAGGTAACACGAATCGTCCGGGATCTCCTAGCTTTTCGGGAAGCTCTTTGAGAAGAACCGCGGAACAATTCTCATTTAAACGGGTGTTAACGAGCTCAACCATTTTTTCCTTCTTATTGAGCAAATCTTTAAACATTTTGACAAATTTTGGCATTTGAGCAAGTGCTTCAATAAGGCTTACGTTAACATTCACATTGGAAATCATTTTCAAAAAATTAGAGACATGAATGTCATCTTTGTTGAGCACTTTAGTCTTGCCTAACCTAGATGGATAAGGAATATTAGGCTTAGGTTGAGAAGGAGAAGGACTCGCTTCTTGAACAACCGTAGGAATAGGCTCTTTCGGCAATGGAGGACTAGAACTAGGAGTGGTAGTGGGGGGAATCACCGGAGGGGGAGTAGGATTACTCATTATGACCTCCGGGCCTTGTCTCTCCTTTTCGGGCGAAGAGATGGAAGGTCCCACTAAATTGGCTCCACTTCGAGTATTGATAGCACTCACATTAGCACGAGGGTTAATCTCGGTATTGGATGGTAAGGCACCTTGGGGTCTAAGGGTTTGCAACATAGTCAAAAATCTCTTATCGTTGGACTCTTGCATTTGTCTAGTAGATGCTTGCATAGCTTGCATGATTTTCTCATGTTCGGTCAATTTTTGTAGAACCAAGTCCATTTGAGGATTTTGCATAGTCATTTGATTGAAACCTTGATTGTTAACCCCTTGATTAGGAAAACCTTGGTTTTGATATTGAGATTGAAAACCGTTGTTATTATAAAAACCTTGGTTATTATTTTGAAAACCTTGATTTTGACCATTAAAATTCCCTTGATTTGCATTCCCTTGAAAATTAACCATTTGAGGACCTTGGTTCCTATTTTGGTATTGGGTATTTTGGGCGGGTGGGGGTGGTCTTTGTGGTGCTACAAAACCCGGGGTAGCCAAATAATTAGTACTATTGTAAGACAAATGGTTAACATCAACATTAGGTTTAAATGGAACCCTTTCATTAGCATTAAAAGCACAAACTTGTTGTTGTTGATTATAAACCTTGTCACAATTGAAATATGAATGTGGTCCACCACAAGTCTCACACGTTTCACTATTATCTTTCACGGCATGCACATGTGTAGTGAGGGCGTCGGTTCTTAAAGCGAGTTTTTCAACAAGTGAAGTAAGTTTATTAATTCGATCATTCACCTCAATGTTACTCGTACTAGCACTTGCCATATTAGCCCTAACACTTTTGGTTTGCACTTTTGCTTTGTTCTCAATAATGGCCCAAGCCTCGTTCATGGTTTTCACAAGAATATTTCCCCCCGCGGCACTATTAAGTGAGTCTTGGTCATTTAGAGTCAAACCATTGTAAAACGTATTTATTTGATGCACTTTAGTGAAACCGTGTTGTGGACATTTTCTTAAAAGCTCTTTAAATCGATCCCAAGACTCACTAAAAGTTTCCCCATATTTTTGCTCAAAATTGATTATTTCATTTCTTAAAGCGGTGGTCCGTGATGGTGGGAAAAAGTAATTAATGAACTTGGTTTCTAAGTCGATCCATGTGGTAATACTTTGGGGTGGTTCCTTATCAAGCCAAATCCGGGCTTGTCCCTCGAGGGAAAAAGGAAAAAGTTGTAGGCGAACGGCCTCTTGTGGAACCCCATTGTATTTGACGGTATTTGCTAATTGGATGAATCGTTTGATATGAGCGTGTGGGTCATCATTAGTACGACCTAAAAATGGTGTAGCGGAAACCATTCGAACAAAATCCGGTTTAAGTTCAAAATGATTAGCTCCAATGGTCGGCACCACAATCGCGTCATCGTTTCCTTCAACGTGAGATTGAAGAATCTCAATCACTGGTCGATTATCCGTTGCCATTGTTATGTCGAAAGCTCGATTCTCGGGATCGGCTTGAATGACGGTCTTTTTGTTATTCTTCTTCTTCTTTTTGGAAGAATTAGAAGTATTTGGTACACCACTTGGTATGTATGTACGCGCGCGAGTGCGCATACAATTAAAACTTTGGAATGAGGTAGGTGACCTCGGTCGACTTTGAGAGGAAAAGGATTTTCCCTCTCGAGGAAAGAAAAAGCTACAAAAATATATACGTAAATACTACTTGAGTCGGCAAACCAATAATCGGTCGTCCCTCTCAATATACGCACAAGCAAGCGGGGAAACGAGGTGGCACAAAGCACTTAAAAACCTTTTTCCTTAGACGGTCTTTTATAGCGCGTCGCCTTATACCCACCTTATAGTTTGTATATATCGAGTTCAAACGTCTTACTAGTATTTATCTATTTTGCCTCTTTATTTCGTTTAGGATTCGACTACAATAGTTAGGTGATGAAATCCCAACTAAGGCTTATTTGAAAAGTAGGTAATTTATTGTGCTACGTAATATATAATAGTAAAAGAAAAATCTTTTTGTATTTTTTAGAAAAATATATATTCACAAGAAAAATCGAAAGAAATCGAACTAAAAATTAACACTAATACGTAATATTTTTGGTGTAATACTTTTAGGAAAAAGTATTACTTTTGATTTTTTTTAATTTTTTTGTGCAATTCTTAGGAAAGAAAATGCTTTTGTGATTTTTAATTTTTTTTTTTTTTTTTTTTTTGTATTTTTAAGTTTTTGATTTTTTTGTATTTTTGATTTTTTGTGCAAGAAAATTAACGTTCAAGAAGAACGGATCCCAAAATCCTAACGTCTTCACGAAAAATCGTCAATCGTACGAGCGAAGCGGCAGCGGCGCCATTTGAAAAAGAGATTTTTAATACCCTTTTTTATTTCTATTATCGTTCCTCGATTCGACTCGAATTTGATTTCCGGTTTTACGTTTCAACTTAACTTTGTTTTTGGTAAAATCTCTTTTTTTGTATTTTTAAACTAATTAAAACTATTTAATATTAAAATATAATTTAAATAGAACTATTTTAAAACTATTTGAAAATATAAAACTACGTCTAATGTAAAAAGACTATTTTAAAAATAAAACTTTAATTCTAAATTAATTTTAACCTAAAAACTTTTTAATGTAAATCTAAAGAAATTTTAAACTAATTTTAATGACATAAAAGAAAAACTAGATTAAAACAAAACTTAATTAAAACTTTTATCTAAATTTTAAATAAACTAAAAACTTTAATTAAACTAAATTTAAATCTAATAAAATTTAAACTAATTTTAAAAATTAAAATATATAGTTTTTTATCTTTTTATTATTTTATAAAAACAGATTAAAAGAAAATTTAAATAAACTTTTTAAATAAAGTAAATAAACCTAAATTTGATTTAAACTAATAAATTTAAAACTGCCTCCCTATTTTGACGCTATATTAAATTAATGCCAGGGAACAAAACATAAAAAGAATGCTAGCCTACTGGTAGGGTCGATTGGCTGTGAGACGGGAGGTCTGGGGGTCGAATCTCACCCCAGACAGATTTGCATAATATTTTTATTACCCCTTTTTTTGGAACTTTTTCTTATGGACAGTAAGCACCTCAGACCAATTGGGTCTGAGGTTATCAGCAAACAAAAAGCTAGAATAAACCCAATCAAACAAAAAGCTGAAACAACTAAGCAAGCTGAAAACGAATAAGCAGGATACCAATAAGCCAGATGAGCAGTGACAATAAGCTAAAACGAACAAATTAATAAGCTGAACTCAAAAAGCAATGACTAGATAAGCAGAATCTAATAAGCTCAAATCAAATAAGCCACATCCCACATAAGCCGACGTAGCATAAACAATTAAACAGATTCTAATAAGCAGATTCAAACGACTAACCAAACAAACCTAAAAGAACTAAGCAAAACCAAATAGTCTACTATAAATAAAATTAAACAAATAAATGAAGAGCAGATTTAAACGTATATGAACCACAATAATAATCAGACTTTTTAACACCGAGAAAGCAGTTAAACAATTTAAAACAAACACCACAAATCTAATGAAGCAGAATAATCAAAAACCTAAACGAATCAAATGAGCTGATAAAAATAAACTAATACAAAGCAGATCTAAACTTAAACAATAAAGGGAAAAGAAAGAAGAACCCGATGTTGAATCCGTTGAGCCGTAGGTTGGCGCTGAGCCACCTCAATGAACCGAAACAGTCACCAATCAAACACCACCTTTGAATCAAACCCAAAAGCTTCGCTTGACTTCGAACCAATAACATCAACAGTATCTCGATGAAAGTAGTACCAAACCGAATCGAACAATATCCAATCGATACTCTTTTATAAATCTCCAGTAGGGAGATTTATTATACTTTTCTCCTTTTTTTTATATATATTAATAATTTCGAGATCAGTAATAATATAAAGAAAAATAGATTAAACTTTGAGAATCAAACAGTACTGGATATAAGACAGAAAATAAATAAAAGAAACTTTTCATTAATATTAAAAATCCAAATTACATTACTGAAATAAAAAAAAAATACAAGATTAAATTACTAAAACCCTAATCTAATTTTCTGAAAATAAAATAAAGGAAAAGCTGTTGATTACATGGGAATAATGGGGGTTTTATAGGAGAACCCCGAACCTTCCAGGTTCCCCTTGGTGCACACGTTCTTTAATCTTGGCCCTTGATTAATCAATCTTCTTCTCTCTCTTCTTTTTCTTCAAATCAAACGGATGAAATTTATTTGTGAGTCCGGATTGCCATGCTGTCCATGATTTGATTGGTGGGTTCATGATGTGAGTAATCACAACCAATCAAAGGCAGGAATAAGGCCACGTCAGGATGAGAGAGGAGTATCATACTTGGTGGATTGATCCGAGAACTTTGGGGGTTTTTAGTGGATTGGTGTGAATTAATCATATATGTAAAACCCCCAATTTTCATTGGGTTAATTTAGGTTAGGTAAATTAGGGTTTTGATGAGAAAAAGTGGCTGTGTAAAAAAAATGGGAGAGAAGAACAGTGAGAGGGTATTTGGAGTGCATTGTTGGATGTATCGAATGAAAAGAAGGAATTGGGTAAAAAAAATCGTTTTTATTTATGTGAGGGGAGATAAGATGTGGGGAGGTGTAGGGTAAAAAGTGTGGGGTGAAGGTAAGGATGAGGTGAATATTTCGTGTGTTGAGGGTTGTGGGGTTGACCTTGTTGACTGAATGAAACATTTACTTGACTCGTTCCAAGTTAACTTGATTGGGCTAGTGGCCCAAGTTCCTTTCGTTTTAATAATATGGGCACAAATGGGCTTTTGAACCATAATCCGTGAATGAGATTAGGTTATGGGCTAAATTTGGGCTTTGTTTAAAAATGACTTTAGCACTTTAATAACTCCAAATGGGCTTTTGAGCCCATTAACCAAAATGTGGGACCCACTAAGCTCGATTATCTTCAAAAATATTTAATCCACTAAAAATGAGCTCGATTTCGGTTTTCATGATCGTTTTCTTCAAACTCGTGTCGGTTTACGTGAACTTGGGCACACTTTTGGTCTTTGACTTCGTCTTCGTCTCTTTTTGGACTTTTCTTTAACTTTTGACCGTGAAATCCCGTGTTTTCTCTTCTTTTGATCATTTGTACCTATTTATCACAAAAACACAAGACCACGCGTAATTCCGACTTTTATGATATAAAACACATGATTAGGTCTCGTTTTTCCTTGATTTTAGTGGCAAAAGGATAAGTGTTTACACACTTATTAATGTCCAAACCACAACATGCTCCATGTGACCTTAATCGATACTTTCTACAACGGTTTGACTTTTCGAGATCGTGATACGATCAATGCAGCCGCCGGTGGCACATTCATGAAAAGGAGACCCGAGGAGTGTAGAGAGTTAATTGGGATTCCTCTGCTTCTTCAAGGAACAACCCGAGAGTCAATGTTTCCTCTACTTTAGCAAACCCTGATATGACCGAACTCACCCGTGTGTTGACTGAAATGAGCAGAAGTATGCAACTCTTAGCTTCAAACCAACAACAACAACAACAAGTTAAAGCTGTTGCTACTCCTTGTGAAACATGCGGCGGTCCACACCCATACACCGATTGTCCTTCGACACAAGGAAATCCGGAAAATGTGTATGCAGCTTATGGTAATTATTCACCGGAAAATTACCAAGCTCGACCTCAAGGGGATAGAAATCTGCTGAGTTACAGATCAAACAACTACCTTTCACCTGGTTTTTCTCCTCAAAACCAAAACCCCGCCAACAACTACACTAGAAGCAACCAAATCCCACCAAGAGCTTCTAACCCTTATCACCCACCCGCCCAACAAATCCCACCCAGTAATCCGGATGTTGAGGCCATCATGAGAACCCAAGGTGAGCAAATCAAGAATCTGTAGAGCCAAATTATCAATCTTAAAGGAGATATCATAAAGCAAGGAAATGAGATAAGATCCGAGCTTCGAAATGATATTCAATCCTCCTTCAGCAATCAAACCAATGATTTGAAGAATATGCTTGCTAGTTTCTTGCCCGCCGCTCAACCTTCTTCTTCAAGTTCTCTGCCTTCAAACACCGTCACCAACCCGCGAGCAAATGTGAGTGCTATTACTACTCGTAGTGGAGTCACCATAGTAGGACCACCAATCCCACCACCATCATCTATACCTCCTTCACCACCATTTATCCCTACTCCTCCTACACCTAGTATTAGTGCACCATTACCGTCTCCGCCTCGACGTGATGAAGTTCCCACGAATGACCCTTTAACATCTCAACCGTTACCTACACCTGCACCTTCACCACCCAAACCCAATATCCCTTATCCCTCTCGTTTAGGTAAGAACAAAATGCTAACTAAGGAGGACTCCGAAGTGTCACGCTATGTGAAGATGATCTCTTAGATGAACTTCAACATTAGCTTTCTTGAGGCACTTGTCTACATGCCCAAATTTGTTAAAGCATTTTGGGAATTGCTTAACAAGAAGGAGAAGCTGATTGAACTCGCCAACACACGCTTAAATGAAAACTGCTCTGCAGTTATTCTTAAAGAACTGCCGGAAAAGCTTGGAGATCCCGGTCGTTTTGTGTTGCCTTGCGTGTTCAACAAAACTGAAGAATTTACTGCCCTTGCTGATCTCGGGGCCAGTATTAATTTGATGCCATTGAGTGTTTGGAAAACACTATCATTGCCCGACCTTACTCCCACAAAGATGACTCTCGAACTTGCTAATCGCACTCTCGCTTACCCCGTTGGTATAGCCGAAGACGTATTCATCAAAGTTGGCACATTTACTTTCCCGGTCGATTTTGTCGTTGTTGATTATGAAATGGACCCTCGTATTCCTTTAATACTTGGTCGGCCATTCTTGAGAACCGGACGAGCTTTAGTGGATGTGGCCGAAGGTGAGTTAATCTTAAGAGTCGGGGATGATGCACAAGTTTTTAAAATGGGGAAGCTTACAAGTACAACCTTTGGAGGCCGCGAATCAGTGAATATGATTAATGTGCTCGATGACTTTACCGTCTACGATAATCCTCTATTCGACTCTTGCATCGATAATCCACTTTTTCAACATGATGTGGATGATTCTCGCCCCAATTTGGACCCTTCTCCCATTTATGATTCTCCACCGGTCTTTGATGCTTATGATGATGATTCTAGCTCAGACTCGGATGATTATGATGACCTTACTTCTGAGTATCCCGAGCTGCCCACGTATGATGATTTCGATGAGGCTGATACTCTTTCGAGCGATTCTTCACATGATGAAGATCCTCCGCCATCACTCGATCCTACTTTGGGCGATTACTCATTTGAGGAAGACTTCTCTATGTTTCTCAACACTTACTTCCCTCATGAGAGTGATGCTCCTCCTTATGACTTTGAAGATTATCGCCTTCATCCTACTTTGGATTTGAAGTACATTCTTTCAAAGGAGAAGAAACCGGTCGACACCAATATCCGCATCACGTATGAGTTAACACCTCTTTGTCCCACTTCTGAGGACGAGGTTGTGCTTCTTCGCGGATCTTCTTCACATTCTGTTGAGCCTGAGTGCTATTTTCCCCTAAAGGAAAAGGTGTTCGACCCCGGTATTGATATTCTGCAGCCATCTCAGTATCCACCTGATGAAATAAAAGGAAATATCTTTGGAACTTATGTAAATCCGCTTGCACCACTTCAACCTTGCTTCCACCGTGCTCCATCGCTGCTTAAGGGAACCTTGCCTACTCTTCTTTGGCTTGCCTTGTTCGCCTTAAGCTTGTGCTTATTGATGGACGAAAACTATGTCTTTGATCCTGGTGGATATGTTTCATGCTTCTTCCGTTGATGATCAAGGTCGAGTCAGGCTAATGACTCGGTTAACAAAAATCAAGCGCTTCTTGGGAGGCAACCCATGCATCTATCTTTTCGCTTTCTTTATCATAAGTGTAGGGGAGACCCGTTGGTTTGCTTTCCTCTCCTCACTTCTTAATCAGGGATTCGCGCTTCAATGATCCACTCTTGATGATTCTTGACGACCCGTGATTCCGTGTCCACTTCCTCCCGGTTCTATCCTAAACTCTTTTCGATTCACTATTTTTATATTCTCTCAATATTAAAATAGGAATCTCTTTAGATGTCCTTTCCTTAGCAAGATTTAAACAAACGTGCACAATGTCCTAAGTGTAGGGGAGTTTACTCCCACATGCTTAAACATTGAGGACAATGTTTATGTTAAGTGTAGGGGGGACTTCTATCGAAGTTAAGTGGTCTTTTCCTTGTATTTGTCCTCATTTTAACCGAAAAATCAATTTTTCAACATTTTTCAAAAAATTTTGATCTATTTTGGCCTATTAGTTTTTCCCTTTATATAGTTATTTTTCTTTCCTTGCTAGAATAAATGTTTAATAAAACGTTGTGAATCTTTTGACTCAACCCGAGTTTACTTATCTTAGTTTACTCTAGCTAGTATCCTTAACGTGTTTAAATCAAGTTTTGCTAGGCTTTTATATAGGGAGCTATAAAACGCGAAAGTCTTAACTCTCACGGGTTAAGAACAAGAACTTTTCGCAAGTTCCTTTAATTGATCCTAGAGAGTCGCTTATCAAGGGAACTTTAAAACGCGATTTCTAAACTTGAAAAAGTCTAAGAATTTGCAAGATCCTATAGGCGACTCGAAAACCCAAAACTTTGATTTAATAGGCTAAGCATCCACGAGTCTCATTACTTGAGATTTTAAATTGTGGAGAACGAGAGATGATAGAGCCAATTATAAGTCCGGTATTCTTTCGTGAATTTATGTGAGTTAATTATGAGCCTATTCTCCCATCGCTTGCTATATAATTTATCTGCTAATAAATAAGGTTGTACGATTTAAAAAGTTACTTAGCTTCTAGCCCAAGATCGTTTAAAAGTTGCTCGGTATGGATTAGAGTTCATAGACAAGGCATAACTTATTGAAGCGGGATGCGAAGATTGGCGAGTCCGAAAAGGCCCTAACAAGGCATGAGGGCTATATTTTGTTGCTAAAGATCCCAAGTGATGTGAAGAATCATTTATCGAAAATCAATATGAAGGATCGAGACACACGACGAAAAGCAAAACTCCCCAAAAGTCATGGAGAAGTGTATCCGAAAAGACCCTAACAAGGTATGAGGATAAATAGATCCAAGTCATAAAAGGAGGCGGATCGTTGTATATCAAAGTCCAAAATAAAGATTGGAGAAAAATGAAGAAGTCGTAGTCCAAGTATGAATCTCTCAAAACTTCAAGTGAAGAAATTCCAACTATGAAGAGAAGACCATAATTTCATGAACGTCTCTCAAGGTTTGAAGTATGAAGTCGCTGCCAAATATCGGTCCGAGAAAGGTCTCAAATCGCGAAGCGAGTTATGCCAAGATATGAACTTTATGAGGTCCCGAGAAGCAGTTTTAAAAGATTTTGTCCTTTAGCTAACTATTGATTAAATCGTTCACTTTATTTTCGGACTAAATAACTATCGAAATAAGTCAAACAATGCATCCTCGTGATCATTCAAGACAACAATAAAATATAAGAGATACACCTAGGAATAAGGGAGTCTAAGTGAATAATTGGCCCACATGAGTTCGTGATAGTTTGCTAACTTATAATAACAATGATCTCGTTTTTAAGCTTGGTTTGGAGAAAGTGAAAACTTGAGGATGATGATTATTCTTGACATTTCCAAAACCCAAGGTATGCTTTTTGATTTCTTTACTTTTAATATCTATAATTTTCTATCTCTTTAATAAAGGCCAACATGGATTGATTATGACGAAAAGTGTAATCTTGCTTTGTAACTAATGCATTGCATGAGGACATTGCAATGGTCAAGTGTAGGGGATTTGATATGTGTGTAAACACACATCTTTTCTACCACTTAATTATAATAATAACCGGACCAAAACGTGTATTTTATGTCTTTTATGTCGGAATTATGCGTGGTTTGTGTTTTTGTTGTGATTTAGGATGAAAAGGTGAAAAGTGGAGAAAACACAGGAATTCACGGGCATTTACGGACTTTTATTGAAGAAAAAGACGAAAGACGAAGTCAAGAAGTCAAGAGTGCAAAAAGAACGGAAGTCCAAGACCAATTCTGAAGATTTATCGAAGAAAAAGTCAAAAGACGGAAGTTTATCAAAAGCCGAGGAACTCAAGTCTTATTTATCGAAGAATTAAAAGACGAGTCCAAAGAAATCCCGAGCCAAAAGTCATCAAATTCCAAGATTAACAAAAAGATTAAGAAGGAAGGACTTAAGGGCGCAATTAAGAAGAAAGGAAGGAGGGAAGGAAGCTTCCTCTAACCACTCCCCTAATCACCTATAAATACCCTTCTTATTCATTTCACTAGTTTTTGTTGGCTAGATTGATAAACTAGTTCTTCCACCTTTATTTTATTGCACTTTTAATTACTTGCACCTTTAATTACATGTCTTGCACCTTATTTACCATTTAATTTCAAGTAAGTGTTTCTTTTAATTCTCGCACCTTTACTTTATCTTGTTGATCTCATTCTTCCTTTCTTTAATCTTTGATTTATATGCTTTTTATCTTGTTTACTTGTTTAAAGATTTGATTTTTATGCTTTTGATTGTCTTAAATTATTTATTTTCATAGCTTATTTTGTTTATTTTCAAGTTTATATAGTTTTTATAAAAGTTATTTTCATATAAAAAGTTGTTTTTCGTAAAGCTTATTCATTTCGTGTTTTAAAAGTTGTTAAATTTCTGTTTGGTAGCTTATTTTCATACGGTTTACCCTAGGATTTTTGTCTTGTGCTTATTAGAATCATAGCTTATTTTTCTAGCTTATTTTATGTACTTTTCTTCGTATCCCGATAACAATTAATTAAGTGTCGAAGAGTAAACTTAAAGCTTTAAAAGATTAAACTAAAAGACGAGCTTAAAAATAAAAGTTTGAAAACTTAAAGATTATACTTAGAAAAATAAATGGACATTCAATAAAAACTAACACTTGGGAAACTTTGTGAAAAATAAGAACTTAATTGAAAAGCACTAAAAGAAAGTAAGAACGGAATATATCAAAAACAAGTCAAATCGGAATAATCTAAAATGGAGTGATCAGAATGATGACAAAGAGAACCAATCGGAATGTATTCTGATCTAACGATCGGAATGTTGAGGAGAATGAAGGTGATCGGAATGCTCACAAATCCCCCAAATCGGAATAAGTAAAACTAAACAATCGGAATATGTTAAAGGAAGCAATCGGAATAATCAAATGAGTACTAATCGGAATACGCGAAAACTTACCAATCGGAATAACCAAAAACAAAACAATCGGAATATGAGAAATACAGTTTCAAATCGGAATATGCCCAAACAAGGAACAATCGGAAAACCTAAACCCTTTTCCGATCGGGCGATCGGAAAGAGGGTGGTGTGTCTGGTCGGAAAGTACCAATCGGAAAGGGGTTTATGACCCTTTCCGATATCCCTTTTTTGATCCGAAATAAAAGCAAGCAATAAGCTTATGGAATAAGCCAATCACCAACAAGCTCGAATCCAATATTAAGCTGAACAAATAAGCACTAAAAACAACTTTTCTAACTTTTAATAAGCAAACTTATAAATCGAATCAATAAAGAAATGAACTTTTCATAAAAACTTTAAAAAGTAAATAAGCTAAACAAACAATTAAGCCAATAAGAACAAGGATCTTAAAGCTTATTCGTGTATAGACTTAAAGAAACATAAAAATATTAACTTTTTAAGCACAAAATCATTGATGAACAACACGGATCATACGAGATTTGTACCAAATCAATCAAAATCAAAGAAAGGAAGGATGAGATTAAAGATTAAAAGCTTGAACTAAACTTGATTAATGAGAAATAATACAAAGTTTGATCTTGAAAATAGAAAAAGATGAAATCTAGTGAGAGAAAGTTTAGAACTTTCTCTCTCTAAAACTAGAGAGAATGAATGAAACTAAAAACTACCTAAAAGACTAAGTGTGTGAAATTTGTGAAGTAGAGTCCTATTTATAGGCGTGTCTTGTGGTGGTGGTGGCTTGTGATTGGGCTTTGGTTTGGGCTTCTTTTTCTTCTTTCTTCTTTAGTCTTCACGCTTCTTTTAAATAAACGTTTCCGACTTGGATTTGAGAAGTGTCGGTGAATAATTCCAACTCGTCTTATAATCTTTTGTTTAATAGACTCGAGTTCTTCGACATGTATGAATCTTCCATCTTTGGCTCTATTCTTCGATAAATCTTTAAATAGGCACAGTGAATTCAAATCTTTTGCATCTCTTGGAAAATAGACTTCGTCTTGAGTCTTTTTCTTCGATAAAACCCGTGCAATCCCATGTTTTCTTCAATATTCATCCGGTTGACTCTGAAAACACAATAAACACAAAAACCACGCATAATTCCAAACAAATGATATTAAATACGTGTTTTGGTCTTGTTTTAGCCAGAATTAAGTAGTAAAAGGATGGGTGTTTTCACACCTATCAAATCCCCTACACTTAACCATTGCCATGCCCTTATGCAATGCTTAGTGACAAAGCACATTTACAATTTTCTCATAATCAATCAACCTTGGCCTTATTAATATACTACTAAACAAAAATGAAAGTACTAAGAGAAATTAAAACCTTAAAGTAACCAAAAGAATGGAAATAACTTGCAAAGAGATCAAGGACTTACATTAGGGCTTTGGTGCTGCGAAGATTTATCACCCTCAAGTTTCACGTTCCCCAAACTAAGCTTAAAAACGAGATCATTGTTATTATAAGTTAGCAAATCAAACACTTACACACATGGCTTAATTAAATGCTTAAACTCCCTTATTCCTAGGTGTATCTCTTATATTTTATTTTTGTCTTAGAATGATCATGAAGATGCATTTTTTGACTTATTTCGATAGTTTATTTAGGCTGAAAGCAAAGTAGGACGATTTGATCAATAGTTAGCTAAAGGACAAAATCTCTTAAAACTGCTTCTCGGGATATCAAAAAGTTCATATCTTGGCATAACTTGGTTCGCGATTTGAGACCTTTCTCGGGCCGATATTTGGCATGTACTTCATACTTCATATCTTGAGAGACGTTCTTGAGATAATGGTCTTCTCATCGTTAATAGAGTTTCTTCACTTGGAGACTTTTGGGAGGTACTCCAACTTTGTTGACCACGACTTCATGATTATTTCTTCAATCTCTAACTGGGATTTTGAGATACAACGATCCGCCTCCTTTTCGGACTTGGATCTATTTATCCTCATACCTTGTTAGGGTCTTTTCGGATAGACTTCTCCATGATCTTTATGGGAGTTGATTGCTTTTCGCCGTGAGTCTTGATCCTTTATATTGATTTTGGGAATAATGCTTTTCACATCACTTTTGGATCTTCAGCAATAAAATTGAATCCTCATGCCTTGTTAGGGCCTTTTCGGACTCGCCAATCTTCGCGCCCCGCTTCATAAGTTATGCCTTGGCTATGAACTCTTATCATTACCGAGCAACTTTTAAACGATCTTGGGCTAGAAGCTAAGTAACTTTTCAAATCGTACGACCTTACTTATTGCAGATAATTTATTAGCAAGTGATGGGAGAATAGGCAAATAATTACACCAAGTGAGCTTGCGCAAGAATACCGACTTATAATTGACTCTATCATTTCTCGTTCTCCACAATTTAAAATCTCAAGTAATGAGACTCGTGGATACTTAGCCTAATAAACCAATTAAGGTCTACATGGTTAAGGATACTAGCTAGAATAAACTTGGATAAGTCTATTCGGGTTGAGTCAAAATAATCGTAACGGGCCTAATATGTCAAAGACTTCTAAACTAGCTACACCACTTTATTAATATTTTTGACTTTATTGCGTGATATACACATATGAAAGCAACGATAAAAATTTAAAAATTACGACTAAATGGCCAAAGTTAATTAAAAATTTGAAAAATGTTGAAAAAGATGATTTTCCGGTTAAATGAAAGCATTTTCATGGAAAAGTCCACTTAAAACTTCGATAGAAGTCCCCCTACACTTAAGATAAACATTGTCCTCAATGTTTAAGCATGTGGGAAAAGTTTCCCCTCACTTAGGACATTGTGCACGTTGGTTAACTCAAGTTAAGAAAGAGACGACTAAAGTGATCAATTTCAAATGCGAGTATGAAGAAAATTGAATCACGATAGTTGAGAGATAGAACCGGATTTCGGATAACACGGAAGCACGGTTCTTCAAAGGTTCCAAGAGTGCATTCATCCCTGTAATCACATCACCACACAAAAACAAACACCGATAGAGGTCCCCCTACACTTAGGAGGTTAAAACAGAACATGATAGATACTCGGGCTGCCTCCCGAGGAGCGCTTGTTTTTTATAACCGAGTCACGAGCCTGACTCGACCCAAAATTAGTTCATGAGGAACGTGGTGAGGGATGGAATCATCTCCTGAGAGATGTCCTCACCAAAGTACAACTTCACTCGTTGGCCATTCACCTTAAAATTAGGTCCATTAGGTTGAGCGAGCTCGAGAGTACGATATGGAAAAATTTGGGCAATGGTGAATGGGCCGGACCAACGAGATTTGAGCTTGCCCGAAAAGATTTTCAACCGAGAGTAAAAAAGTAAAACTTTATCTCCAACTTGGAACTCTCGGTTTTTAATCTTAGAGTCGTGAATGAGCTTAGTCTTCTCCTTATAGATCAAAGAATTTTCATAAGCCTCATTACGGAGTTCATTGAGCTCATTGAGTTGGATCTTGCGTAGGTAACCGGCTTTGTTGATGTCGAAGTTAGCCCACTTCAAGGCCCAGTGCGCCTTATGTTCCAGTTCGATGGGAAGGTGGCATGCTTTCCCGTATACAAGACGATAGGGTGTACAACCGATCGGGGTCTTATAAGCAGTACGGAAAGCCCACAGAGCATCATCTAACTTATCGGCCCACGCGGCATGATGCTCGCCCACAGTACGCTCCAAAATTCGCTTCAATTCACGGTTGGATATCTTGGCTTGCCCATTGGTTTGGGGATGATAGGCGGTGGAAAGACGGTGATTGACACCATACTTTGCCATGACTCTTGCGAATTGATCATTACAAAAATGAGTCCCACGATCACTAATAATGGCACGAGGCACACCGAATCTAGCGAATAGAGCTTTCAAAAAGTTACAAACCACCCTTGCGTCATTAGTAGGTAAAGCTTTGGCTTCAACCCACTTGGAAACGTAGTCAACGGCAACAAGGATTTATTTGTTTCCTTTAGAAGAAGGGAATAGCCCCATAAAGTCGATACCCCAAACATCAAAGATTTCACATTCTTGTATGAAATTCTGAGGCATCTCGTCTTTATGTGTGATCTTGCCTTGTTTTTGGCAAGCCTCACAACGTTTAACCATATTGTGAGCGTCACGATATATGGTGGGCCAATAAAATCCCGAGTCAAACACTTTTTTGGCGGTGTAGTTGGGACCAAAGTGACCACCGGTGGGTCCTTTGTGGCAATGTGACAACCCTAGATTTTGGATTTGTCACTTTTGACTGTTTGATGTTGATCATGTGCTTGGTGTGCGTTTATGTGTTATGTGTTCATATTTGAGACTTTATCATGATGTTAGACATTGTTTACGTAGTACATGGTACGTTATATGATGATGTGTTGGGGTTGGTTCGTGCTCATGAGTTCACATGAATGTGTAAATCATGGTATAAGTTGGGAATGAAATGAAATGGAATGAAATGAAATGAGTTTAGAAATGAACTCCAGAAAAGTTCGGGTAGCGTTTTTATAAGGTTTCGTTTACGTATCGTATGTTGTATGTATGTATTAAGTATATATAATATGGTTAGGATAAGTTTTATAGTTACTTTCTATATTTAGAAACTTTTAGAAATGAAGGCTAGTTCAAAAATCGCGTAAAAAGTCGAAAAAATAGCAAAAGGGTGCCCGGTTTGGTCCTGAAAGTGTATAGGAGTATAAGTAAACATAAAATAGGAGGGGGGAGAGTGTAAATATGATAAAACACAGAGGGGAGTCGAATTTGTGGGTCTCATAGCTGAAATTTTAAATATTAAATTAATAAAAATAGGATAATTACCATTTAAAAGTCCTAATTGGGCCTAAACTTGTCCAGAAGGTTACCAAGACCTATATAAACACCCTAGACCCCTAAAAACAACTAATAACCCTAAATAAATCTAAAATCAGTCTAAATATTCCATGGATATCAAGAGGAGTCGAAATTATGATTAGGGTCCATTAATTTTTCTTGATTCAAGGTAAGTGATCAATTTAACTTTAATATAATTCATGTTTTTATTAATTAATCATGATTTTGATGTTAATTAACCATCATTAAGATGATTAGGGTTTTATTAATTATCTAAAAAATATAGTAATTAAGATCTATCAATGATTTTCGGGTTCTTGTTTAATAATTTAAGGGTAATTAATGATGTTTAGAGGGTTAGTGCATAAAGGCGTAAAACAGTCTGATTTTAGGGCTGTCTTGTGTCGATTGTTCCGGGCAGTAGGTAGAACCTTTGGTCGAGTTTCGTTTTTTTAAAATTAAGTTCAGAGAGTCTATTTTTCAAAAATGTAAGGTTGGTAGAAAATGGAGTTCGGGAAGATCGTCAAATAATTTTTACAAAAACAGTGCGCTGTTCAGGAATAAATTTTGATTTCGGGGATTTGAGTCAAAACCTAACCAAACGAATGAGATAGCCAAAGATTTTTGATTTGGGAACTCTTTATAATGTATATAAAAGTACTGGAGGTTTTCAATAAAAGTTATGGTGTTTAGGTCGGGCTTTTGGTGTCGAACATTTAGCATGTTCAGAAAATCAGTTTTGGTGAAAACGACTTTTGGCGTAGAGACTAAACGAAAGGGTTAAACGTGTAATTAGAAAGTAAAATTGGTTTTTGAAGTTCTTAGATCATATAACAACATAACTCCAGTAGGGTAGGAGTCAAGTGTGGTGTTAAGTTCACTTCATGTGATCGTTTAGTGACTAGTAAACCGTACCAAGGAAAAACTGGAATTTTATGTATAGAATAGCTTGTAGTGGGAGAACTAGATAGTGGGGATTGGGGGATTAGATTCATCTCCTTGATTGTTACTTAACTTGGGTGTTAAGACCTGAGCTAAGGGTGTCGTGTATGATTTTATAGGTTTGCAGGAGTGCTAGCTTGATGTGCTATCAGGTGAGTTCATAGTCCCATTTTTACTAAGTTTTTAAATGTTTTCTTCTAGTATGGGATGGAGATGACACTTGTGGTGTTCTTAAAATGTTTTGGTACTATATTTTTATAAATGTTTGGACATAGATGTGTTATTGTGTGACTTGCGTGCTTATGTGTTCTCATATGTGCTTTGATATGTGTTTTGATATGTGAATCTTGATTGTGTTATGATTGAGATTGGTACATAGATGTATGGGCGTCTATGGGACCAGTTGTGATGTGTGTGGAGCGTGGGGCACGATCCGTCTTGAGTTCTTGGTTCTGAGTTATTGGTTCGTGGGACACGGTCCGTCTTGAGTTCTTGGTTCGTGGGGCACGATCCGTCCTGAGTACTTGTGCATCGTCTCTTCGGAGGCAAGATATCTCGACGGGGATATAGTTCATCTTCCACAGGTGGTGTGGGAAAGATCCGGATAGTGTGGTGTGTGTTCTTGTGTGTGTGACGGGATACTTCTTGATTGTTATAGTGTGCTTTGTGAATTGTAGATGTGATCGGTACTTGGTTTAAATTTTGTTGTGGATGCATGTAGCATGATTATCACATTATGGTCCATTACTATAAACTGTTTTTCTTCAACTATTTACAGCGGTTGTTAAGGGTTCTTAAGATGTTTTGATAATTTAAACCTATGTTCTCACAAACTTTATGTTGACAGATTTTAGTGTCATTTTCAGGTGAGGTAGTTGAGAAGGATGCTAATAGAAGTGTGGCTAGAGTTTAGAGGCTGCTAGAATTGCATTAGGAGGAATCCCTTTCCTCTTAGATTTTATTTTGTCTTTTGATTTAGTATATTGTTTGATACCTATATGTTTGATGTGTGTTATTTGAATGTCTTTGGTAAGAGGTAGGCCTGTTACCTACTTACCTAGACGCCTGCATTGTTTGAGATATTGTCATGACATTGTGTCACCTTTTTATGACATTTCTATTTCATTTAGTTAACTCTATAGACACGCTATTGTTGTGATGATATCCATACGTCGCGCCCCATATTCCGCCATGGTGGGGTGTGACAGGCAAGCATCAAGGATTTCCAAAGCTGCCGGTCCATCAACACATCGGCGAATAATCAAGTCGGCACATTGTTTGAATAGATACGGGTCATCCCAAAAGTAAGTCTTAATATCGTTAAAGAACTTCTTCTTTTGCTGGGATGTTAACCCGTCAACGAGAATTCCACCCGCCAAGTAGTTTGCAATGTCCGCAAACCACGGGGTTTCATCAGCAGTCGAGTTGATAGACATTAAGGTCTCCAAGGGAAAAGAATCATTAATTTCTTTGTTCGGATGATTCCTCTGGTAAGGATCCTCAAGTCTACTGAGATGATCCGCGGCTAGGTTTTCAGCTCCTTTTTTATCGCGAATTTCGATTTTAAATTCTTGGAGTAGCAAAACCCAGCGAAGAAGTCTTGGCTTGGAATCTTGCTTTGTCAACAAGTACTTCAACGCGGAATGATCGGTGTAAACGATTGTGGTGGAAAGGACAAGATAGGGGCGAAACTTTTCAAAAGCATAGACAACAGCTAAAAGCTCTTTTTCGGTTGTCGTGTAATGCAATTGAGCCCCCGTCATTGTCTTGCTAGCGTAATAGATTGGTTGGAAGTGTTTATTCACTCTTTGTCCCAGAACCGCTCCAATAGCAAAGTCACTAGCATCGCACATCAACTCAAAGGGAAGCTCCCAATTAGGGGTAACCAAGACGGGTGCCTTAGTTAGCTTATCCTTAAGCGAGTTAAAGGCTTCAAGACACTCTTTGGAAAAGATAAAAGGAGTATCTTTTTCCAAGAGATGGGTCATCGGGCGAGCGATTTGAGAAAAATCTTTGATGAATCGACGGTAGAAGCCTGCATGACCCAGAAAACTTCTCACACCCTTCACGGTTGAAGGTAGAGGCAACTTAGCGATAACATCGACTTTAGCACGGTCTACTTCAAGACCGGCTTTGGAAATCTTGTGTCCTAGCACGATGCCTTCTTTTACCATATAATGGCATTTTTCCTAATCCAGAACAAGGCGAGTGTCTTCACACCGCTTGAGCATACGTTCCAAATTGGCAAGGCAAGAAGAGAAGGAATCCCCGAAGACCGAGAAATCATCCATGAAGACTTCCATGGTTTGTTCAACCATGTCATGGAAGATAGCTAACATGCACCTTTGGAAAGTCCCGGGGGCATTGCATAAGCCAAAAGGCATTCTTTTGTAAGCAAATGTGCCATAGGGACAAGTGAATGTTGTCTTCTCTTGATCTTGGGGATCGATGGGTATTTGGAAGTAACCCGAGAAACCATCGAGAAAGCAGTAATATTCATTACCCGCTAAACGTTCAAGCATTTGGTCCATAAAAGGTAGAGGGAAATGATCCTTTCTCGTGGCATCATTGAGTTTGCGGTAGTCTATACAAACTCTCCACCCAGTAACGAGACGAGTGGAAATCAACTCGTTGTGTTCACTGGGAACAACGGTTATTCCGCCCTTCTTGGGCACACAATGGATTGGACTAACCCATGGTGAATCCGAAATAGGGTAAATCATACCCGCATCAAGAAGTTTGATAACCTCTGTTTTGATGACTTCATGTATTTTTGGATTCACCCTTCGTTGGCTTTGAATTGTGGGCTTAAAGTCGTCCTCCATGAGAATTTTGTGTGTGCAGAAGTGAGGATCAATTCCGCGAATATCAGAGATTTTCCAAGCAATAGCCTTCTTATGATCTTTAAGCACGGCGATGAGGCGAGTTTTCTCTTCATCTTTCAAATCCTTCGCGATAATGACGGGTGACTTCTTCTCTTCTTCAAGGAACACATACTCGAGATGGGGCGGCAACTCCTTAAGTTCTAAATCCGGAGGATTTTCGACGGGAGGCGTATTCGAAGTCGGAGTATCGATAGCAATGACCGTGGGAGATGGAGGAGAAGGATTGTCTTCGTTGAGAAGGTTTTCAAAGAAATGCATGTCTTCATCTCCATCGGTGGGAGAATCATCATTAGCTAAGTTCACATCTCCCATGGTGGCTTCAAGATCTTTCCAAAACAAATCACTTTCTCCGAATAGAGACATTGATGAATCAATAGAGTAAACGGTTTCAACATTGGGAAGAGAGGTAGGAATATTTTTACAAGCATCATTAAAGTGTTCTTCACAAGCCTCATCCAGAACGTCAATACAATTAACACTCTCATATGAATAAGGTTGTTTAGACAACTTTCCCATGTTGAAGACGATTTTATCGTCACCCACTCTCATGATAAGCTCACCGGCTTCAACATCGATGAGAGTGCGACCGGTCCTCAGGAATGGACGACCAACAATTAATGGCACACGAGGGTCCATCTCGTAGTCGACGACGACAAAATCGGCAGGAAAAGTGAATTTGTCGACTCCTATAAAGACGTCTTCAGCTATCCCCACTGGATAAGCAACCGTACGGTTAGCTAATTCCAGAGTCATTTTGGTGGGGACTAGCTCAGGGAGAGATAATTACTTCCAAACGCTTAGAGGCATTAGATTAATACTGGCACCTAGATCAGCTAGGGCCATGCAATTCTCTACTCCCAGGAAGTTGCAAGGGATTAAGAAACGACCCGGATCACCAAGTTTGGTTGGTAATTTCCTTAAGAGCACTACAGAGCAATTCTCATTAAGTTGGGTGTTGGCAATATCAAGAAGCTTTTCCTTGTCACTCAGAAGATCTTTAAACATTTTTGCGTACTTAGGCATGTGAGCGAGAGCCTCAGCGAAGGAGATGTTAAAATTCAATTGTTTGAACATTTTAAGAAAGTTCGAAACCTGAATATCATCCTTGCTTTTGAGCTTCTCTTTCCTCAACCTAGATGGATAAGGTATATCGGAAGAAGAGAAAGGCTTTGGGAGAATAGGATCACTCACATCCTTGGGTGGAGGAGGGGTAGCAGTAAGAGGTGGAGAAATTGGGGAAGTCGAAGGTTGAGGAATAGGAGCAGGTGACTCGTTTTCCTTAGTCACAATCACCGGTGGAGGTATAGGAAGCTCGGGTTCCTTGGTACCTTTGCCACTGCGAGTGGTGATTGTTTTCATCTCCCCTCTTGGATTCGCAACGGTGTTACTCGGAAGAGTACCCGAAGAAGAGGGTTGATTACCGTGGAACAAACTAGCCATCATGTTTCTTAAGTCATTCGTTTGACTATCCATAGTGGTTCTCATATCAGCTCTCAGATCGTTCCCTTGTTTCATCAAGTCTGCTTTCAAGTTGCGCACTTCCTGTTGAAGATTTTCCACGATCACATCGTTAGTTCTCATGTAGGTCTGCACTTCTTGGTGTAAAGCGGTGGGTTGGTTGGGAGGAGCATTGTATGCGGGTGGTTGATAAGCAGGTTGCTGGTAAACTTGGTTGTTTCTTTGAGGTGGTTGTTGCTGTTTGTGAGGTGGTATGTATGGTGTACGAGGTTGTTGTTGTTGAGGAGGGCGATTGAGGTTTTGTTGTTGGTTTGGGTTGTTAGGAGGAAAACCGGGTGGTGAGAGGTAGTTGTTATTACGGTAGCTAAGCAAAGTACGGTCACCTTGAGGACGGGCTTGATAAGCGGGTTGAGGATAGGTGCCATAAGCTGCATTCACATTTTCAGAAGGGTAGTCTTGGGTGGCAGTACAAGTGGTGTAAGAGTGAGGACCCCCACAGATTTCACATGTTTGGCTAACAGAATTGACTTGAGCGTCTTTAGCGTTTCTAGCGTTGATGCTGTTGGTGTTGCTGGCGGTTTGGGTAGCAAGCGATTCAAGAAGCGTAGTGATTTTGTCAAGTCGCTTATCGCTGTCACTAGTACTAGCACTAGCAACATTGGTCCGAACACTCTTGGTTTGCACACGAGACTTATTCTCAATGATATCCCAAGCAGCATTGGAAGTCTTAGCCAACAGATTACCCCCCGAGGCACTGTTTAGTGAATCTTGGTCACTCATGCTTAAACCATTATAAAAAGTATTAATTTGGTGCACTTTGGTAAAACCATGTTGTGGGCATTTTCTCAAAAGGTCTTTGAAACGGTCCCAAGATTCACTAAACGACTCATCGTACTTTTGTTCAAAATTAATGATTTCATTCCGCAAAGCGGTAGTACGAGAGGGTGGGAAAAAGTAATTGATAAACTTGGTCTCCAAATCCGTCCACGAAAGAATACTCTGTGGCGGTTCCTTAGCAAGCCAATGCTGGGCTTGTCCCTCTAAAGAAAAGGGAAAAAGTTGTAAACGGATTACCTCCTGTGGAACACCATTGAATTTGACCGTATTAGTGAGTTGTAGGAATCTCTTGATGTGGTCATGTGGATCATCAATGGTACGCCCCAAGAATGGTTGAGCAGAGACCATCTGGATAAAGCCTGATTTGAGCTCAAAGTTGTTGGCTGCAAACGCTGGTATAACAATTGGATCAGTGTTGCCATCTACATGGGCTTGCAGCAGTTCAATCATCGGGCGATTATCCGGTAGAGGCTCATTGTTGTTGTTATTATTCATGTTGTTGAAAGGTGGGTTGTTGTTGTTATTATTGTTGTTTTGAGGTGGTATGTTGTTGTTGTTTTGTACACCGGCCATGTCTAAGTTATCGAGAGGCTCGGGCTCTTGATAAGACGTTGATCGAGTGCGCATACACCTGCAAAAGAACTAACAAGGGAAAAACAAAGCAAAAATATTTTTGGTTTTTATGTTTTTTAATTTTTAGGATTTTTGAAAATCTTATAATTTTTTGTGTTTTTGAAATTTTTATGACAAACTAACGTTCACGGGGAACGGATCCCAAAATCCAAGTTCTCACAAAAAACTGTTGATCTTAACGAGAAGAGCCGGCAGCGGCGCCATTTAATAACTGGGGTTTTGACACCCCGTATAAAAATTAAAGTTCTTGTTCTCGAAATCTTAACGAATTGATTCCCGGCTTAAAGTACGACTCAGTTGATCTTGGTTAAACACAAATATTTTTGGTTGGTTTTTAAATTTAAATGTGCAAAGACTTAAAAGTAAAATGTGCGTTAAATTAAAAGGCGTTAAAATAAAAAGCGTTAAAATAAATCTAAGTCTAATTAGAATAAAGGTGCGATATTTAAAAACGTGACGGAAAGTAAATTAGCTAAATGACTAAAAATTAAAGCGTGACGAGAATTAAAATGGACAAAGTATAAAAACATAAGCTAAAAATTAAACAAGGGAAAACAAGAAAAACCACTCCAATCGGAATGTATTCCGATCAGCCTTACCCTGACCTGATCGGAATGTTGTCGTCGGAATACCAATCGGAATTCCTGTCACTAGTCCCAATCGGAATACCACAAACCTACCTGGTCGGAATATGGTAAAGACTCTTGATCGGAATACGGGGTAGACCCTGGTCGGAATGTAGATCGGAACCCGTAATCGGAATATGTCACTTCTTCCTATCGGAATACCAAACTAACACCTCAATCGGAATGTTATAACCAAACCAGATCGGAATAAGAACCAAAGTACCAATTGGAATAACGTCACCTTATCTGATCGGAATGTTGAACTTACCTTTGATCGGAATGATCAAAACCTTACTGATCGGAATACCAAGATGCCCCAAATCGGAATGTATACAAATCCCCCCAATCGGAATACAGATAGGAATGTCAAAACCCTTTTCTGATCACACCAATCGGAAAGATAAACCCTTTTCTGATTTACCCCAATCGGAATACGAAGAAAAGTACATAAAATAAGCTAGAAAAATAAGATATGATTATAATAAGCACAAGACGAAAATCCTAGGGTAAACCGTATGAAAATAAGCTACCAAACAGAAATTTAACAACTTTTAAAACACGAAATGAATAAGCTTTACGAAAACAACTTTTTATACGAAAATAACTTTTATAAAAACTATATAAACTTGAAAATAAACAAAATAAGCTATGAAAATAAATAATTTAAGACAATCAAAAGCATAAAAATCAAATCTTTAAACAAGTAAACAAGATAAAAAGCATATAAATCAAAGATTAAAGAAAGGAAGAATGAGATCAACAAGATAAAGTAAAGGTGCGAGAATTAAAAGAAACACTTACTTGAAATTAAATGGTAAATAAGGTGCAATACATGTAATTAAAGGTGCAAGTAATTAAAAGTGCAATAAAATAAAGGTGGAAGAACTAGTTTGTCAATCTAGCCAACAAAAACTAGTGAAATGAATAAGAAGGGTATTTATAGGTGATTAGGGGAGTGGTTAGAGGAAGCTTCCTCCCCTCCTTCCTTTCTTCTTAATTGCGCCCTTAAATCCTTCCTTCTTAATTTTTTTGTTAATCTTGGAATTTGATGACTTTTGGCTCGGGATTTCTTTGGACTCGTCTTTTAATTCTTCGATAAATAAGACTTGAGTTCCTCGGCTTTTGATAAACTTCCGTCTTTTGACTTTTTCTTTGATAAATCTTCAGAATTGGTCTTGGACTTCCGTTCTTTTTGCACTCTTGACTTCTTGACTTCGTCTTTCGTCTTTTTCTTCAATAAAAGTCCGTAAATGCCCGTGAATTCCCGTGTTTTCTCCACTTTTCACCTTTTCGTCCTAAATCACAACAAAAACACAAACCACGCATAATTCTGACATAAAGACATAAAATACACATTTTGGTCCGGTTATTATTGTAATTAAGTGGTAGAAAAGATGTGTGTTTACACACATATCAATGGCTTTTGCAAGTATAAGGGCAAACAGGTGGAATAGAAGGTTCAAGAAGAAGATGACCTTTAATGCAAAGGACACTGCTGGATTTGATAAATCCAAAGTTGAGTGCTAAAATTGTCATCGTATGGGGCACTTCATGAGAGAATGCAGATCTCCAAGAAGATCTGATGCTGGAAAACCCTCAAGCCAAATTGTTAATGCTAAGGATCCTAAGGCCATGGTGGCAGTGCAAGAAATTGATGGCATTGGATGGGACTTGAGCTATTTGGCTAAGGATGAGAAAGAGGATAAAGCTTTGGTTGCTGAGATAGAAGAAGAAGAGCATGTTCAATATGCTCTCATGGCACACTCCTCCTCTTCATCAGACAATGAGGTATATGATGATGCTTTTTGTAGTAAGGGTTGTCGTTTAAATACTGAAAAACTTAACAAAGAGGTTTTAAGATTGATAGGAGATGTGAGTACTGAGAGATGCAAGCTGTCTAACTATCAAATTGCTCTCACTCAAACTGAAAAGACAGATTCTGAGTATAAGAAAATGGAGCTTGACCTAAAAGACAAAATAAATATCTTAAAACATGAATTAAATGATAGTAATGATATTAGAAACATCATGGAAATGGTCAATGCTGAATTACAGGCTAAGTTAGATGAGGCTATCAAGAATAAGGATAATGTTGACCTTAAAATTCAGAGATTTGATAAGGCCTCACAAACCCTAGGAGAATGTGTTAGTAAACAGAGGGATCCTAAGAACATGACTGGGATTGGGATGAAAGACTATACTGGTGTTCCACCACCAGTTGGGGACTTATATGGTGTCCAAAGAAAGGACTTATCTTGGACTGGTTTACCAGAACTCCAAGAAGAGGAATTTATTCCTCCACCAAGAGACCTTACCCTAGTTGAGGAATATAGGCAAAAGTTGACTGACTTGAATGAATGGAAGAAAGCCAACCCTACCTTATTTGTCAAGGGTGGCATGCTTTGTGATATTCCAAATGAGTCGACCCCTATCAAAGTAACAAACCCAATCACTGGTAAGACTGTTGACTTTGGCTCAAACACTGTTAGAAAACCTAGCATTAAGTATGCAGAAATGTATAGGAATACTAGGTCACCAAAAAGCTAAGTTAGTGATAATGGAACAGGTTTCTTTTCTTCTAGACCTAGAGTTGTGTCTAGAAAAGCCTGTTACACTTGTGGTAGCTTTTCACATTTAGCATATAAGTGTGTCAACGCTTCCAAGGTCAACGCTGTCAAAAGGTCAAACATTGTCAGACCCAAAACTTTTGTGGAGCAAAGTCCACAAGTTGTTAGACCAGCCCTATTCTTTACAAAAGGGGCTAACACTCATGGACAAAGACCTTTTTAAAAGACCAATACTTGGTCTAATAGGCAATGGGTTCCTGTAGCAAACCCTAGGTTCAACGCTGATAAGGGTAAATTCAGCGTTGACAAGACCAAATCAAACGCTGACAGAAACGTTGCCAAACCTAAATATTTGCAACCACATGAAAAGGGGTCTAAAGCTACTTCTAGCTTGACATGGCGACCTAAGCAAGATCAAAACCCTAATTCTAATGGGGTTTCTATGACCTACAGTAGATTTAATTATATTTCAAAGGTCATCACAAAACCAATTGGGGTTAACTAGGTGTTTCATCCAAAAAGGGATGAACAAGGGGTTGTTATGAGAACTAAGTCTGTTCTTGTTGAACAACCAGATGAATCCAAGTCTGCTCAGGCTTGGGTTCCCAAAGAAAACTAACTTGTTTTCTTTATGTGCAGGGCATTCAAAAAAAGGTGAATGATTATGGCTATTGGGATAGTGGATGCTCTAGGCACATGACTAGGAAGGAAGATTATCTGACTAACTTCACTCCCATTAAGGATGGTGATAAAGTTTACTTTGGAGGCGGATATGGAACTATCACAGGCAAAGGAACTCTTCTCACCAAGAACTTGCGTTTTGAAAACGTGTTTCAGGTAAAAGAACTTGATTACAATCTTTTTAGTGTATCACAAGTCTGTGATAACAAAAATAAGGTTCTTTTTACTGATACTGAATGCTTGGTGTTGAGCAAGGATTTTAAAATTCTAGATGAGAAATTTATTGACTATAGAACACCTAGGCATAAGGACATTTATAATGTGAATCTTAATGGGATTAGGATGAATAATAATATTTCATGTTTTTATGCTAAAGCTCCAGTTGATGAGAGTAATCTATGGCACAGGAGACTAGGGCACATAAACTTTAAAAATATAAATTGACTTGTGATACTTGGTTTGGTTGATGGTTTGCCTGAAAAGGCTTTCCACAATGACCACTCTTGTGTTGCATGCCTTAAAGGCAAGCAGCACAAGGTCTCATTTAAGTCTAAACAGGTGCATTCTAGTTCTAAACTACTTCACTTGATGCATATGGACCTGTTTGGTCCAACTAATATAGAGAGTTTGAATGGTAAATCATACTGCTTTGTCATCACAGATGACTTTTCTAGGTTTACTTGGACTTTCTTTTTAGCTATGAAAAGTGACACTGCTGATACTTTAATTAGCTTTATTACTCAGATTGAGAAGAAAACTGGTAATGAAGTTAAAATGCTTAGAAGTGATAATGGTGGTGAGTTTAGAACTAAACTGTTGGATGATTTTTGTGCCAAGAAAGGGATTACTAGGCAGTTTAGTATTGCCAGATTCCCACAGCAAAATCGGGTTGCTGAGAGAAAGAATAGAACCCTAATTGAAGCAGCCAGGACTATGTTGGCTGATGCTCACTTTCCCATAGCTTTTTGGGCTGAGGCTGTGAATACAGCATGTTATGTTCAGAATAGAGCATTGGTCAACAAGATACATAACAAAACACCTTATGAGTTACTTTGGGGAAGGAAACCTAATATTGGTTTTCTTAAACCTTTTGGTTGTCATGTAGTTGTACTAGATACTAGTGATGCCTTAGGTAAATTTAGTGCTAAAGGTGATGAAGGCTATTTCATGGGTTATTCAGTGCAGAGTAAGGGATATAGGGTTTACCTTAAGAAGGAAAAACGTATACTTGAGAAAGTACATGTTAGGTTTTTAGAGAGTAAACCTAGTGATCCTAAAAGTGGTCCAAATTGGTTGTTTGACTTGGAACCTCTATCTAGGACTTTAAATTATATGCCTGTTACTAATCCAGACATTGTGAAGGTAACTTCAAATGTTGTGGAAGAACCAGTTGTTAATGTTTCAGGTACACAGGTTAATGAAGAGGTTGGATCACAAGCAGACAAGTCATCTCCCATACAAGAGTATGTCACTATTCCCATATGGACAGATGCTTTTGCTGCTGCTGCTGCTGGAAAGGATAATGGTGGTCCCCAAGTATCACCAGTTAGCAACATGCATGGTCCTTCAGGCGCTGACAAAGGAAAATCTGGCGCTGACAGGACAAATTCAGGCATTGATGGCTCAAACGTTGACAACACCATTTCAGGCGTTGATGATCCAAACGCTGACAACCTTGGTTCAGGCGTTGACAACACTTTTGAGCATATTTTCTCTTTAAATTTTGAACAAGGTGAACCTTCAAGCAGGAATGAAGAGGTTCATACAAATATTGATGGAAGAGAGTCTGAAGAAGATATTGATAACTTGGATGATGAGATTGAAGACAACAGACTTTTTGAGGGAGGAGTTCTCACTTCTACTATGAAGAATCACCCCACTTCTTAAATTATTGGAGATGTGATGTCTCCTGTTCAGACTAGAAGATCTCATCAGAGTCTTGGAGGATTTATTGCCAATATATACAAGAAGGTTGATACCCCTCTTGTTCAAGCATGTTTGTTTGCTCATTTTCTGTCACAACAAGAACCCAAGAAGATTTTTGATGCTCTCAAAGAACCAAGTTGGGTGGAAGCAATGCAGGATGAGCTTCACCAATTTGCTATTCCTGATGTTTGGGAGCTGGTTGATTGTCCCAGGTATGTTAGACCTATTAGGACAAGATGGGTTCTAAGAAACAAGAAAGATGAACGAGGCATTGTGGTCAGAAACAAGGCACGTTTAGTGGCTCAGGGATATACACAAGAGGAAGGGATAGACTATGAGGAGGTCTTTGCACCAGTTGCAAGGATTGAGGCTATAAGGATATTTCTAGCCTATGCTTCCTACATGGGCTTCACTGCCTATCAAATGGATGTGAAGAGTGCTTTTCTGTATGGCACAATTGTTGAGGAGGTGTATTTTATGCAGCCTCCTAGTTTTGAAGATCCAGAGAATCCAGACAAGGTGTATAGAGTCAAGAAAGCTATGTATGGACTTCATCAAGCCCCAAGAGCATGGTATGGCACATTTTCCTCTTATTTGGTGGAAAATAGATTCAAAAGGGGCACTATAGACCAGACATTATTTACAAAGAAGGCTGGTAAGGATGTCTTACTTGTTCAGGTTTATGTTGATGATATCATCTTTGGTTCCACTAATCCAAAGATGAGTGAAGACTTTTCCAAGCTTATGACAAATTCAAGATGAGTGCAATGGGGGAGATGAACTTCTTTCTAGGGTTACAAGTTCAGCATAAAGAAGATGGTATCTTTATCTCTCAGGATAAGTATGTAGCAGAGATCTTGAAGAAGTTTGGCTTTTGTCTACATGAAAAGAGGGCTACTACTCCTATGGACAGAGAACACCCTTGGGAAAAAGTTGGAGATGGAAAAGATGTGGATGTCAGGCACTATAGATCAATGATTGGTTCATTTATGTATCTCACAGCCTCAAGACCTGACATCATGTTTGTTGTGTGTGCATGTGCACGCCATCAAGTGACTCCTAAAGAATGTCACCTTTATGTTGTCAAGAGAATCTTTAGGTATCTTAGATGTTATCCAGATCATGGCTTGTGGTACCCAAAAGATTCACCATTGGAGCTTATTGCATATTCAGACAGTGACTATGGTGGTGATAAGTTTGATAGAAAATCCACAACTGGTGGATGTCAGTTTCTTGGGAGTAGGTTGATATCTTGGAAATGCAAGAAATAAACAGTGGTGGCCAATTCTACAACTGAAGTAGAGTATGTTGCTGCAGCTGCTTGTTGTGGACAAGTCTTATGGATTCAGAACCAGCTGTTGGATTATGGGTATAATTTCATGCATACCAAGATTCTTGTTGACAATAACAACACTTTATGCATTATTAAAAATCCTGTACATCATTCTAAAACAAAACACATAGAAATTAGACATCATTTTATAAAGGATTGTTTTGAAAAGGGTTTAATACAACCAGATAGGGTTAACACAGAAGAAAATGTGTCTGATTTATTAACTAAACCTTTTTATGCTGGAAGGTTCCAATACTTGGTAACAAGTATTGGAATGATCAATCTCACTTAATATGTGTTTTTGGGATCTTATTGTAAAAGTATGTACAGGATAATGCATTGTTATTGGTCTTTTTGAGGAGTTAGATTTTCCACTATATTTGTCTAACGCTGACAAAGGTTACTTTAACGCTGACAAGTGTTATCGTGACGTTGTCAGCAACAATGTTAGTTTTGCGGTTTTTGATCTAAGTGTGCAGGTGGTGTTAGCATTGTACCATTGGATACAGAGTTTCTTATGGATCCTTGGAGAATCATTTGAGCATGTTTTCATTTATGGATGATGGTTGGAGTATTTATATTCCTACCTTGACATAAATTTTTATGTTCATGCATATTTTTGGGCAACATATGTATCACAGTTTAAGGGGAGGTTTTAGGAATCTTTAGGACTTTTGGGTATTCTTATAATACTCTTATCACAATTCTAGATTGTGTCCACAAGTGAGTATGAGTTAGTTTACTAAATCATGAGGCACTGTAGCATGCAAAGTTGATATACTATGCATGCTGCCAAGACATTGTTGGCCTAGAATTGGTTGTGGTCTGTTGGGAGGCTTGGGAATGATTTTATCATGGGTTTACCTGGGAGTTACAAGGAATTTTATGAGATAACTTAATTGTTAATAATTTTGGTTAGCAAGGGACACTAGAGGACTATTATGTCTATCTTGCATAAGCAAGTGTGCGTAACTGGACAGTGTTTGCCGCCCTATAATAATTATCAGTTTATAGGTTATCTTCACTAGGATAAATTACTTTGTTAAGGTACTTTTTCATTTTTATTACTTTTATTTTTGGACGCTGACAAGTATTTTTCCAAGCGTTGTTATGACCAATTTAGACGCTGACATGGCTTTGGTAAACGTTGACAAGAATATAGCCGTTGGGCGTTGATGGGTTATTTTTTACCGTTGACACTCATTGGGACCTACCCAGTTGTTACTTTTTGACGAATTTTGGGGCCGTAATTTTGGGAGCAGATAACTTTTAATTAATGCATGAGATAACTTATTTTCTTTTCAATATTTTCATCATTATATTTTGAAAATAGTTGCCTCATTTTTTACCAATCACATGCACCTATTTCTCCTATATATTTGGCTCCTATTTTTAAACAGGGTACCTCATATTCTTGTCTAACAATTTTCTCCTATAATTCATCTTTCTAAATATTCACAAACAACTTTCTTCAACAATGGCACCAAAATTTAAACCAAGTGATTTGGTATTGGGATTCAGGAGTCAACACAACATGATTGCATATTTGGACGCTGATGATACTCTGTTTTCCCAATACACCCAGATGGTGGCGTATTTGAATGCATCCCCCATTAGGTATGCTCTTTCTCATGCTCCTCTCATCTCTGTCACTCATATTAAGCAGTTTTGGAACACTTTCAGTTCCTCAACCATTAATAATGTGACTACATTATCATCTATTGTTCATGGGCGTACATGGGTGGTTACTGAAGCCTTGGTTCGCCAGGCTTTGCATCTTGATGATGCAGATGGTATAACCACCCTTCCCATTCATGAAATAGAACAAGGACTAAGGGCTTTGGGGTATCCTTTCCCTGATGAGGGCACTTTAAACAAATATCATAAACAAGAGTTTCCCCCAGCCTGGAAGTACCTCATACATGTCATCTTACAATGTTTGAGTCCCAAGTGTACTACACACAATGAAATTAATAGATCAATTGCTAGTGCAATTGTGTGCATTGCAAGTGGGCAAAAGTTTAATTATTCAAAAATGATTTTTGATGGCATGTGTAAAAACAAAAGGAATAAGATGACTTTGGCTTATCCCAGATTTTTGCAAATGGTTTTTGATGTGCAAAATTACTGCACAAGGGATCAGGATGACTTTTATGAGATCCCTGTGCAAAAGAAAGCTATTTTTACCAAGATGAATTCACCCACTCACCGTGACTTACCACTCACCCCAGCTATGCTTGTTGTTATTATTGCAGCAGCACAACCCCAACCAGACCCACAACCACAACTTGACCTAATACCAGAACCTTTACCTTCACCTCAACGCATGGAAATTGACCAAGAACCCTTCAAGGCTGACACCTTAAATGTTGGCGTTGACACAAGTAATCCAGACGTTGACACCTTTCCTTCACAGACCCATACACCCCTTAACCTTCCCACATCCACCTAATCTACATCATCTTCTACCCCACCTCAATATAGGTTGCAAAAACGCCAAAGGACTACTGGAGTGTTCTCCTCTAGTGGTCCTAGCCATGTAGCAGAGAGAACCACCACCACAAGTGTGGTTGGTGCTATGGATGAGGCTGGGACTATTAGTTCTGGCATAGATGCAGGCCAAGACAGTCCTAACATCTTTAAGACCTCATCCATGCCCAATGAATCTAACTTGGGAAGTCAAATTCCCATTTTAGAGGAGGGCAGATTGGAACCATACACATTAATGGAATTGACGGCTGTCTGCATTAGCTTGCAAAAGCAAAATGCAGACTTGGTACAAATTGTCAGTACACAAGGCCTTGAACTCAAGCAATTGAGGGAGAGGATTGTCATTTTGGAGAATGCTAGCACAAGGCGTGGGATGGAGGAATCTTCCAAAGGGGAGGATGAGCAGATTAATGTGAGTGATAAAGGCTCACATGATGGAGAATCTTTGGGTATTGCTGAGGCCCTAACTGAATTGAAGAAGCAACCAGGTTTTGATAGATCTCTGGTAACTCCTACCAATTTAAACTTGTCTTTTACAGCTATGTTGGAGCAATTTACAAGAGGCGCTGAGACAAGTAATTTGGGCGTTGACAAGCAAAATTTGAACGCTGACACACCAAGCGCTGACATGAGCAATTTGGGCGCTGACACAAGGAATTTGAGCGTTGACAGACCTGCAGATGAGGTTGATGTATTCCAGTCTTCAACTATCATCAAAGAAGTATCTTCACAGGTATTACCATCATCCTTACCCATCATTGATCCATTAGATAAGGGTAAAGGAATCATGGTAGAAGTAGAAGTTCCAAAGGATGCAGCACAGGTAGAGTTTGATAGAAGGTTGGCTGCACAACTTGTGGAACAAGAGATGAAGAAGGTTGGTGAATCACCATTTGTTGTCACTTCAGAGGAACAAGAAGGAAGTGATGAAGCAAGTTCAGATTCAAGTGTGATGATAACAGAACAACCATAAAGACTTGAATATGGTGATAATTTGGCAAGAGAGAAGCTTAGAGAGTTGAAATTGCAAGTAGAATTTGATATGCCAGAAGTTGTTCAGATGTACCATGCTTGGGAGAATAGGTGTATGGAGAATCCAGATTTGACTATTTCAGACCAAATTTGGGGTTTGGAGATTCTTCTGAGAGTTCAGAAAGACTGCAAGGTAATTCTGAAACACAAAGCTAGCAATGTTCTCTCACTGCTGAAGAGGGATAGAAGGGAGCTTTACTACATGCTACTCAGATGTCATGGAACAGGATGGACCTATAAGAAATTGTTGGGATTATCCTTTGAAGAATTGGAGTATAAGGCTTATCCCATTTGGGTAAAAGTGCAGGAAATGAACATTCTAAGACTTCTTTCAGATGAAAGGAAAGAAGAACTTGTAGAAGAGATGGAGATTCAGAAGGCAATGATTGTTCCAAGGCCTTTGAAGAAGGGAGTTCCACTTGAGTTCCCTAAAGATATGGATAAATTGAATCCCAGTGAAGCTGTTATAAGAAGGAGCATCAAGCTCTCACCCATGGAAGCTTCAGATATGGTACAAGTGTTACCTCTTGATGCCAGAAACCTTATCATAAGCTATGAAGAAGATGCAAGTAGGTTTTGGAAGATTGGCAGGTATGGGAAAGAGGTACACACATTTACCACTCTTGTATATCTCTTTGCAAGTGTGGATAGAGAAGACTTGGTAGACCTTTGGAGGTTGTTGGAGGCCAAGTATGAGACTGAAGCTCCTACTTCAGTCAATGGAATAAAACTTTGGTCAACATTCAAGAGAATGTGTGGACCAAGAGAAGAAGATCCTACTGTTTGGAAGGATCTTGAAGATGATGTCAGTGGTCTTCAATGGCGTTTGTATTCAGCTGCTGGTGTATACTACTTGAGCTCTACAAAGTTTGCTGAGTATATTCTTGTAGATGGTCAGTATCCCATGTCCAAAGAAGTTTTGGAGAAGATGAAGACAACACAGCTGGAGATTGACTATTCAAGTGACGTGGCCAAAGATTTGATCAGACATGTTTATTACCAATATGATAAGATTTGTAAGATTCCTCCTAGTTCTTAATTGTTATTCAGAAACTTGATTACTAGAGTAGATATCAAGTTTAGGGGAGGATTGTTGGGAATAAAATGTAGCCAGTCCACTTGAGCGCTGACAAGAGGAAAACAAGCGTTGATAAGAAGAAAACAAACGCTGACAGATCAAGCGTTGATAAGAAGAAGTCAAGCGTTGATAGGTTGAAGACAAGCACTGATAGAAAGATACGGTGTACGCGTATTATGTTTCTAGTTTGTTTCTAGTAAAGATAGGATCAACATTGTATTTTCTATAATTATCTTTACCTAGAATAGTTGATACGTAGAATCTTGTACAAGGCTTCTTATGTCTATAAAAGAAGACCTTTAGGTTATGTTTCAATATAAGTTTTCATACGTTAAACACTTTCATTGTAAGCAAGTTCGTTATTATCAATCAAGTGAAAGTTTGTTTTACATCTTTGTGTGTTCTTGTTTAAGTGTTAATTCCGCATAACACTTAGATTACTTTATACATAAACAAAGTTTCTCTACGTGTATAACTTGATCTAATCTCGTATACACAAGCTTAATCGATCTAAGTTTGGGATCAACAAATCATAATGGCGTGAATGCTAGAACTAGGTAGCCTATTCTTGTGCCCACTAGTACTAGAGAGCCCACAAGAACTTTGAACCAATCTACTGATCAACCACTTAAGAAACTAAGTGCGTTGGACTCCACTACTCTGAGTAAACAAAACATATTAAAGAAGCTATATGAGAACATGATTAGGACATGTACACGGGGGTATTCGAGATTTACACCACCCGGATACAAATGGGTACCTAAGTTAACCACTTTAGTGATTGGGTCTAGGAATATCAGCTTGCCTGTAGACTTTGCATCTAGGCCCACTACTATTTTGGAACCCGTTTCCCTCAAGGGATCCCATTTGTCAAATGCTATATTGTCTTCTAATTCTTCTGCAGCTCGTCGAAATCATCCTATTCATAATGGACTCCGGGTGCACAAAGCACATGACGGGCAATCTCAAGCTTCTCATTAACTTCGTGGAGAAGTTTCTGGGTACGGTGCGGTTTGGAAATGATCAGTTTGCACTGATAGTTGGATATGGCGATCTGGTTCAAGTAAATCTCACTATCAAACGGGTTTATTACGTCGAGGGACTGAATCACAATTTATTCTCGGTTGGTCAGTTTTGTGATGCGGATTTGGAAGTGGATTTTCGGAAATCTACTTGCTATGTTAGAGACTACGACAGGAATGACCTCCTTGTAGGTTCTCGTGGTTCTGATCTCTACACAGTAACTCTTCAAGACACATCTTCAACAAATCCAATTTGCTTAATGGCTAAAGCTTCATCCTCTCAAGCATGGTTATGGCATCAACGATTGTCACAACTCAACTTTGACACCATCAACTTGCTTTCGAAGAATGATATTGTGACCGGTCTTCCTAAGTTAAAATTCGTCAAAGACCATCTTTGTTCTTCTTGTGAGTTGGGGAAAGCAAAACGGAAGTCTTTCAAAACAAAGACTACCCCAAGCTCAAAAGGACGATTGGAAATTCTACACATGGGTTTATGTGGTCCCATGCGTGTAGAGAGTATTAACGGGAAAAAGTATATTTTCGTGATTGTTGATGATTACTCTAAATACACATGGACTTTCTTCTTAAGATCCAAATATGAAACACCAGAGGTTCTCAAAAACTTTCTCAAGATGATACAACGCAATCTTCAAGCTCAAGTCTTAACCATAAGAACGGATAGGGGTACTGAATATTTGAACAAGAACTTGCAATCTTACTTTCAAGAAGAAGGCATCGAACATCAAACATCTATTTCTCGAACTCCTGAACAAAACGGCATTTTTGAAAGACGTAACCATACTTTGGTTGATGCTGCTCGAACAATGCTTTCTACTTCAAAATTACCGCTATTCTTCTGGGCTGAAGCAATTGCAACTGCCTGTTATACTCAGAATCGTTCTCTCGTCATCCCTAGACATGAAAAGACACCTTACCACATCATCAATGGCAGGAAACCTACTGTCAATTCTTTCACGTATTTGGATCTTTATGCTACATCCTTAAAGACGGTGAGAATCTCGACAAGATGAAAGAAAAAGGTGATGCATGTATTTTTGTGGGGTATGCTACATTGTCGAAAGGATATCGGGTCTATAACAAGAGAACAAAGATTATTGTCGAAACAATTCATGTGAACTTTGACGAATTGCCACAAATGGTACTTGATCACAACAGCTCAAGTCCCGCACCTCAATGTCCAGCAATGGCACCTACACAAAATGGTGTACGTCTCGTGCAAGAATGTCAACAAAGTACTCCTACATCAGACTCGACGGATTTGACACAAATGAATGAGTTGGTTGATTTATATGATCCAATGTTTGATGATTATTATTATGGAAACAATCAAGTCGTGTCAAAGCCTTCCGCTGTCACTAATACTGATGCACCCGAACAAAGTCAAAAAGACACAAATGCATCTACTTCAGCAACCGTTGCTTAAGCTTCAATTCCATTGGATACTCAACAAAATCAAGAAACTGTCATACAACCAACATCTCCAACCGTCAATGCTGAAGGAGGAAGCAACAATCAAGCAGTCGATGCACAACCTGACGAAGAAGAATTTATCAACCCGTTCGGTACACCGGTACGCGAAGTCGGAGAGTCTTCTACTCAACATGTTGATCTGTCCAACATGCATACATTCTACCAACGATATCCATCCACTCACCATTGGACATGTGATCATCCATTGGAGCATGTCATTGGAAATCCTTCACAACCGGTTCGAACACGCAGACAACTCGAAACTGATGGTGATGTGTGTATGTATGCACTCACCGTGAGTTCAACTGTACCTATAAACATAAAGCAAGCCATGATTGATCATGCGTGGATTTAATCAATGCAAGACGAAATTCATCAGTTTGAATGACTAAATGTTTGGGAACTTGTTGACAGACCCTATGGAATGTCAATCTTAGATTTCAAATGGATCTGGAAAAACAAACTGGATGAAGAACAAACCATCATCAAAAACAAATCTCGTCTTGTAGTTAAGGGATACCGTCAACAAGAAGGCATAGACTACGATGAATCATTCGCTCCAGTTGCTCGTTTGGAAGCTGTCAGAATATCCATTGCTTATGCTGCACATAAGGGCTACACGGTTTTTCAGATGGACGTTAAAACTGCTTTTCTCAACGGTCATTTAAAGGAAGAAGTGTATGTGAATCAGCCCGAAGGATTCATCGATCCTCATCATCTTGACAAAGTCTACCATCTCAAAAAGGCTGTATATGGACTTAAACAAGCTCCAAGGGCATGGTACGAAGAACTATCAAACTTCTTGGTTTCCAAAGGATTCTCCAAAGGTTCTATTAATCCTGCTCTCTTTATTAATAAATATGGGGATGACATACTGCTGGTCCAAGTTTATGTTGATGACATTATTTTTGGTTCTATGAACCCAAAACTTTCAAAACGTTTTGAAAAATTAATGCACAACAGATTTGAAATGTCAATGATGGGGGAGCTAAAATTCTTTTTAGGCCTCCAGATTCATCAATCCCCACGTGGTATCTTCATTAACCAAGCTAAGTATGCTCAAGAGATACTTAAAAAGCATGGTATGACCTCATGTGCTCGTGTTGGTAAACCATTGTCGACCAAATCCCTAGACGCGGACTTGTACTAATATCCCGTAGATCAAACGCGATATCGCAGTATGATCGGGTCACTTATGTACCTCACAGCCAGCAGGCCTGATATTCATCATGCCACATGCTATTGTGCACGATATCATGCCAGACCTACTCAAAAGCACCTCAAAGAGGTTAAACGGATCTTTCGGTACCTTAAGAATACCATTCACATGGGACTCTGGTATCCGAAGGAAACCAGTTTTCATCTAACAGCTTTTTTAGATTCGGATCATGCAGGTTTGCCTTGATAGTCAAAAAAGCACTTCTGGTAGCGTACAATTTCTAGGGTAAGACAAGCTTGTGAGTTGGTCGTCAAAGAAGCAGGATTGCACTTCGCTCTCATCAGCTGAAGCAGAATATGTGGCTCTATCCGCGTGTTGTGCTCAAGTCCTTTGGATGAGAACTCAACTCACGGATTATGGCTTCCACTTTGATAAAATACCTATGTATTGTGACTCAAAGTCGGCCATAGCCATATCTTGCAATCCGGTTCAGCACTCCCGTACCAAGCACATCGCAGTCATATATCACTTTATCAAAGAACAAGTGGAACATGGTATCGTTGAATTATACTTTTTCAGAACTGAGTACCAGATAGCAGACTTGTTTACTAAAGCCTTATCTCAAAATAGGTTTCAGTATCGCGTTGGCCATCTTGGTATGAAGTATATGACTCCAGAAGACTTGGAGGTTTTGGCAAATGAAGCTGCTAGATATTCTCTCATGGTGACTTCTAAGCGCATCACAACTTAGGACTCGAATCTTAAATAAGGAAAGTTTATCACGGACGATAACTTATCCTTCTCAACGATAAATTCATATTTCTCGGTCATGAGATTCTCATAAAAACATTCTAAGTTTTTAAGTTCATGAAAAACGACTTCTAAGTAAATGTCAGCTTAGAACTCGAACTTTAACTTAAGGAAAGTTTATCACGGTTGATAACTTATCCTTCACAGCGGGAAATTTACTTTTTCTCGGTCATGAGCTAGTCACAAAACAATCAACATTTTGAGCTCATGAAAATCAGACCCGAAAGGGAAGTGTACGTTTTAGTGCGCTTTCTCTAAGCAATAGAAGAGAAGTCTTCTAACCTGATTATTTTAAAACCGTTGAACATAATTTTTCAAGAATTTCTCAAAAAGTTTTTTCTAAATCTTTCAAAATTGTGTGTTCAACACTCCCTTCCTTATATGTGGTTTTTATATCTCAAAATTGTCATATGTTATTTTGATCAATTTTTGAGGGGGAGCGTTTTAAAATCAAGCCTTTAATGTTGTTGGGTACATCTCAGAAATTGTCATATTTTATGTATCCAACACATTCCGAAAATGATATGAAATTTTCAAATGTAATATATTATAACTGAAAAGGCATCTCATCTCCGTACCTCAACATATTGTGGTGTCCTTTCTCTAAAATTTTGTCAAATTTTGTCTCAAGACACACATATATTGTTGAGGGGGAGCATACCGACTGAAAAAGTTCCATGATTCATGCATGCACACATGTTTCTCTCCCAATCGGTTTTTTAGAAATTGTCATATTTTAATCAATTGGTATCTCTAATATGATGTTTTTATATTAGAGATAGGGGAGAAAATGTGATTAAAATGTAATATATCGCAACATGTGATCTTAAAGACTCAAGTGCAACTCTTTCCTTCACATGCTAAACCATTTCGTATATCAATGCATGTGTGTAAGGGGAGCTTTTTGAAAATGTAAAACTTTCAAAGTGTTAAAAGTTTTGATTTTTATCAAGCACTTCGAATGGTTTTCAGTGGTTTATGGTTACGATCTATACCCAAAACAACCTACTATCCACGACGGAACGATGGAGTCAAAAGGTGGTTTAGGATAGGAAACTAAGTCCTATGATCCAACCAGAACCGGAGGGATCTACCCAAGGACACTCCATAGCTAGAAATAGTTGTCCTTAGGAAAGTTGGAGTTGAATGAAGCTGAATGTGGACCAATTACTTAAGTTAGCACTGGAACAATCACAACAAGGTGCTAGTGATGACGTATTGGTAAGCATTGAAGGAGTTGAATATTCTATGCAACTTAGGCAGAAACCGGGTTAACACATCTATCGAAGACAAGTGTCATGGGCCCAGTGATGCGATGCACAACCCTTCCCCAGCCATTCGAGTTTCTCTCAAAATAAACTTGTCTCATTGTCACGTAGATCAACACGTATCTATTGACTTTCTCACTCCGAGTTAGTTAATATTAAAAAGGTGGCAGTCTGCTCCAGCCTCTAATCACCAAAAATGCACTTATTGAGTCTAGAGCCAAACGAGATCTATCTATCATCTCATTAGGACACAATCAAGTCCTACACATTATCCTTGTGATATTGCCAGAACATCTGAGTGATACGATTCACAATGAAGATGGAAATCCTACTTGAGCCAGCATCAAACAAGCTCATGGTAGGTAACTTGTACGATTCTATACGAATTAAACTTGTGAGAACTGGAATGCAACTAAGTTTGATTCTTAATTGATTCAAACTTGATTCTAGGTTTCTTCGCAAAATCCATGTGATCTTGCCAGAACATTCAAAAGTGACACTCATTAGTGTTCACAGTGACAAATGGAAATCCTTCTAGTGTCAACATCAAACAGCACTGCGGTAGGTAAATCGCAAGATTCTCTATGAATCAAGCTTGTGACAAACTGGAAAGCAACAATGGTGCGATTCTTTTAGAATCAAACTTGTTTCAGGAAATCTGAATTGACGACTCTAATCAGACGGATAATTTATCCTTATGATTCACTCTTTACGTTCGCAGTCTTCTTTGAGACGGTCGAGTAACGAGAACTGGCTACTACCGCCGGGAAACCCTGTCAAGGAGGTTCTTAATCGAATCTACCCGATCACAGGTACGGTATCTAATACCGTATAACTGTCTTCACCGACCGGAGGTAAAATACTACCGAGTTAGGGTGAAATGTTCAAAGCCATTTCATCCATGTTTATATATATTGATGCATATCAAGAAGGTGGCGTAGCTGTGTAACCAATGTCTATTCAGAAGTCACAAGAGCACAAGATGGTGATAATCAAGATGCTTAAGAATGTAAGAATGTAATAGGTCATCTTGTCACAAGAGCACAAGATGAACACTATCAAGGATAGACTGTAGATCTCAAGCAATCTAAGTCAAAAGACAAAGGCTCAAGATAAAGATCACAAGGCATGAAGGAACAAAGCTGTTATAAACAAGATCAGGACCAAGATACAAGACCAAAGCAGGAAGATCTCCTCTATAAGAATGTATTCACTCAATCATCTTATGCTTTTTAAGCTTTTTAAGATGACCGATACATTGGGGAGATTGTTAGCCCTATATTTTATATAGTCGAACAAGAATGTAATAGGTCATCTTAGTCGTAAATGGTCTTGTATTGTAATAGGTTAGTCGAGAAAACCGGGCTTTGACTTTAAGCTAATATTGTATAAGTTAGGGGCGTAAGCCCAAAACAAAGCCAAGCCCGGCCCAAGTCACTTAAACCCACGGCCCAACAAGCCAAGGGTATATATACCCTCTTCCATGTGTGGAAGAGGGTGTTGGTTACCATTTTACTTTCTCTCTCTAAAGTGTTTAACCTTCCAAATTCTCTCTTGTTTCTCTCTCTACTTTCTTCTCTTTCTCTCTCTAAATATCAACTAAATCTTGTGTTATGGATTGATATGAGAATAACACCCTTCTACATAGGGCATTGATTGATTTATCCGAGAGGATTGCGACCCTTGAGCACCGTTTTAATTAGATTTATGTTTAGTTCATTTGTGTACACTTTCATTCCAAATTTTCCCTCCATGTGTTGTAATCCCTAAGAATTCTAAAACTATGTGTTAACTCTTTGTATTTCCTTTTAATTGTGGAATGAATTATTTGTGCACTACATAACTTGTTGATTATCACTTCATTGGATGCTATATCGTGTTCTGTGACATACTTGTACCTTCTAGCCATTAAACTTACAATCCTAAACTTGCCATGAACTTTGTTGTAAATTTAGGACTATGGCACCAAAACCCCGCAAGAATAGAGTCGACCCGATTCCGGCCGCACCCATCACTATCGACCCATCGGTGTTGAGCCAAATGATATCCGATGGAGTTGCCGCCGCCCTTGCCGCAAACGAGACAAATCCAAGCACGCAAGAGGAAACTAATCAAGTGCCAATTCCGGTACCTCCTACTCGTGCGTGCTCGTACAAGGAATTTCGCTCATGCTTCACTAGCACTTTTAATGGCACCGAAGGTGCCGTGGCCCTAGCACGATGGATTGGGAGACTTGAATATCAATTTAGTGTGAGCAATGTCACCGAAGGTGACAAAGTAAAGTTTAGCTCTAGCACCTTGGTTGATGGTGCATTGACTTGGTGGAATATTCATGTGAAAGCCATAGGTTTGGAAGCGGCCAATGCTACTCCTTGGGCTCATTTCAAGGAATGCTTCTCAAAAAGTATTTCCCTAGGAATGAAATGGAAAGATTGGAAGCCGAGTTGTGGAAGCTCCGTGTACATGGAGTTAACTTGATGGCTTACACTCAACGATTCCAAGAGTTGAGATTGATGTGTCCCGAAATGATACCAAATGAGACACGAGTCGTGGAAAGATACATCGTTGGACTACCATCTTCAATCCGAGGAGATGTCATCTCTTCAAAACCCAATGATTTGAATGAATCCATTGAAATGGCGGATGGTTTGATGGACTCCGTCACTTTGGAAAGTGGTGATAATAAACAGAAATAGGAAGGAAACCATGGCCCAAATCATGGTGACCACCCTAACAAACGCCAAGATGTGGTAAAAGTGTTAAATGTGAATGGTGGATCCTTTTACCAAGGAAAACTACCGTTTTATGGTAAGTGTAGCAAACACCACAATGGTGCATGTGGAGGCACGTGTCACAATTGTGGGAAACCCGGTCACTTCGCCAAGGATTGTCGTAGTGCACCAAAGCCCACGAACCAACGGACTCCTATCACTCCAAATGCTCAATACGCGGATGTCACTTGCTATGGTTGTGGCGAAAAAGGTCACTTTAAGAATAGGTGTCCTAAAGCTACCAGTCAAGGCCGAGGAAACCAAATCCGAGGCAACAACAAAAACAACAACAACCAAGCTCGTCGACAAACTCGTCAAAACCATGGAAATCCGAACGGTCGAAACAATGGGAATCAAACGGGAGCACCGGGACGTGTGTACGCTTTATGTGCCGAAGCGTCCATCCAAGACAACAACGTGGTCACCGGTATGTTCCTTATCAATAATATAAAACCTCTGATTTTACCTTATTGACTTTGCCAACTGTTTTACTCTTTATTTTTGGAATCTATATAATTCCACTTTTATATGACTTATTATTAATCATATACCTTTGTCATACTATCTTTCATATTTATCTGTACATTTATATGAACCCTTAGTCATTATTGACTACTCTGGCAATTGACTGGCCACCTGAATGAACAATGACTCATCACCTCAGTACACAATTTTGGGATAAACTGTAACATTATTTATTGAATTGATTAAGCACTTGGACTTATATTTATATGTGTATATATATTTACATATATTTCATGCTATGAATAAACACCTAACACTATAAAACAATGTACATTATTTCACATTGTCATTTATTTACTTTATTCAAGTAAAATACTTATAATGAGATACTCATTATATACTTTCACCAAATTACCTAAAGGTTTAACTAAAATACCTAGAAACCTAACAAATGCCTACAATATAATACAAGGACTATTATTTTCACCCAACACTTGATACAAGTTAACACATTTCTCCAAAATATATAGATGTGTGTCGTGTATGTGTATGCATGCACTAATACAGATTATTAAACCTACAAGCTACCATCCACTAATACACTATACCTTACACTTTTCTTACACACCTCACTTTTCTACACCACATCTTACTTTCCTTATACTTAACCATGCTTTTCTTACACATACCATACTATGCTATACTTACAACACACTATGTCACCATACATTATACTATGCTCGTCAAATCATTGTCCCCCTTTTGACTTTGTAAACCCACGGTTAAAACATCAAATGGGAGGGAAAGTTCATTTGCTATATTTGGCATATGGCTTAATATCTAGCATATCTTGCAAGTATCTAGCAAATCTTCCAAGGATACATAGGACATAGTACTAGATCTCACTTGGATCTCCTCTTTCTTTCCTTATTTGATCCGAAACCCACATGCATCCTCACATACACAACACAAAACATTTGAAAACACTCTCATTTCTCTCTCAAGAACTCACGGCTAGAAACATTTACTTCATAACCAAGATCTTTCAAGCTCATTTACTATGTCTCATGCAACTTAAATACTAATCATTATCACTTCTACAACAACCTTGATCTTCAAGATAACAAGAACACCCTAAAAAGCTCAAGTATAGGCCACGGCTAGTTTGATTTCCAAGTGATTACCATTGTTGAAACTAATCTCTAATCACTACTCATTCTCTTATCCATTCCTTGATATATCTAAACAAGTAAGCATCTTAAAACTTACCTTTTAATATCTTTCCTTTCATTCACATAAACTTATATATGCATATCACTAGTAAGAACTTAATATTAAAACAAAACCATGAAAACCCTAGACTGTAACACCCCCAATTTATACAACTCAATACAGCGGAAGACTAGTTGGTGTTACGGGATAGCACATTACTCACATCATAGACAACGCATAAAAATCGCTTCGTTTAATAATAAATCATTTCCATTCATAAACATCAAAGTTACATCGGTCCCAAGTCATTATATTTCATACAAAGTTTTACAAAGTATTTGAATGGAAAATATTGTTTAAGTGCGGGCCATGAATTCTTGTCGTCTTCCCGAGAATTACCTTCAAGTACCTGAGATAAAACATGTTAAAAGAAAAGGTCAGCGATAACGACGAGTGAATTCATAGAGTTTAATAAATTCCATCAATATAACTTTGGTATAAAATTATTACCAAAAATCATTTCGTACAAACCATTGTAATAGGCCATAAAATAGCCAAAATCATTTTATACAAATCTTTATCAAAATCATAATATAGGCATTTGCCTTAAAAATCATTATACGAATCATTGTCGTTAAAAACACCATACAATACGTTTTGCAACGTTGTATAGATTAAATAAAAACCGTTATATGAATATGGTTATAAAAACCAAAACACGAACATAATATCAATAGTATGACCCTGTATTGCTAGTCAGGCAATACATCGTAATTCGGAGCGTCTAGTAGTATTTCGTTAGTTTGGGTTATTATAAGCCGCATGACATTGTTACCTTACTAAACCAACAACGGGTAGCTAACCCGATACCAATTTTGCCCATCTAAGTTAGCGTGTCGTCACAAAGGTCACGCTATGGAAATCTTCTCATACATAAATTCGTTTACCAATCAATGTGGCACGACGGGGATCAACCGTCAAGGCGCGAACTGGGGTGATCGTCCCCAAATAGTACTATTATATGCATAAGCGTCTACCAAATACTGGTAGTTCACAATTCATGCTAATGGGACTTTTAGTGACATAACCTAACTTTAATAATCCATTTAATTTCCTCTATCGGGTCCTTTAATCATTTATCGGGTCATACAATCGGGTCATACAATCATTCGGGTCCAAATCAATAAACAAGCAATCGGGACAAATGGTGTCCTATTTTATAAAAACTAACATGTTATCTCCCTCGCGGGTTTATAAAACATTTATAAAAACATTTAAAAGAGTGCGAGGCTATGAACTCACGTTGATGTGGGAAGGCGGTTATCGGCGATTCGGATGTACGGTACGTGCTTCAATCACGGAAACCTAGACAAATAATACTCGTCTTAGACTCTTGTCCAATGACTTTATAAAAATAACAATTATGTATACATATGATGATTATATATATATGATGATCAAGTGGGTTTACATATTCTCGTTTACTCATTTTAGTGTTATATGTCGATAACTTTTATACTAGTTTACTAGTTTTACCTATTTATACGTTTTAAGTCCAATAAGCTTATTATAAGTTCTTTAACTTGTTTTAATCCATTTTATACCTATATTATCAGTATCTATACTTTCCATGTTGGGCCCAAATGGGTTAAGCCCAATAAGTACTTTTTATAAGTGTTTATCTTATTTAGTCCAATTATTAGTCCAATATGCTTAGTTAGCTCGTTAATGTCCGTATGTCCTATAGTTCGGGTTTTATCGGTTTTTACTTGTATTAGTTACTTATATATCAGTATATGACTTTTAAAACTTTACATTAGACGGGTTTGATCGTCTAAGTTTTAATTGGCGAAAAACGTTAATTTTACGGTAATAGCCGAAAAAGTCGTAAAAATCAAGTTTATAGTTTTTATTACTTATAAGTATTATTCCACTACCATTTTTATAATTTATACACTTATTTAACCTTTTACATATTTATATAAATAAAATCCATAAGTTAGTGGGTTTTTATTTTACATTTTATACAATAAAATTTTGAGTGTTTATATAATAATAATAAACATTAATTCTCAAAATCTGATTTTTATTTTCATCTTCACCAAAACTGCCATATCTAGAGTTCTATATGGAGATAGAAGCTCAAATTTTTATCACATAAACCAAATGATATGTGCTCCATTTAACGCTTCTTTAGCTACTGTTGAATCAGCCTCTAAGTATTTTCTAAAAATCGTCCAAAACAGTGAACTCAGATTTGTACTTTAAACTTGTTTTGATCATATCTCACTCATTACAATGATTCCATTGCATGGCCAACTCTCACATGTGTACAAGACCCATAGCTTACTGTATATCAATTTATTCAAGTCATTTTACCAGTTTACCATATGGTTCTTTACTGTTTTATACAGCCATCTAAATTAAGCAAGATTTTAACCTTGTTTCTTATAGTTTTTCATCTTTTTAAGCATGTTTATCAACACCAAATCCCCACACAATATTTTTAATCATCATTCATCATCATATACATACACATAAGTAAAAGAAATACAAGATTACATAATCAAAAATAACAAGAAGATGAGGAGGACAATCTTTATACCACCAAGATGATGTAAGTTGGGATTAAGACATGGATTTTGATGGAGAAACTTGTGATAAACCAAGACCATCTTCAAGATAACCTATCTTCAAGAACTCCTTATGGAAAATCAGACCCAAGACACCAACAAAACTTCTCCTTGGATGTTAAAACTTGCACCAATCTTCATCTCTTTGAATGGAGATTAACATATGTTAATTATAACAAATGTTTGTGGTTAAAATTGATCAAATGAGGGTGTTCTTGGTGGAGATGGGACGAATTTTTAGAGAGAAGAAAGGGAAAATGTGTGGTTTTGCATGCGTTGAATGAGAGCTAGTGGTAAAGGGTTAGTGGTTTTGTGTAGTTTTAGCTTACATTGTAAGCTTAAGTTAACATGTGTAGCAAGTTTGTGTATAAACTTGCCACCAAGGCTTGTTTTGGCCATCTAGTAGTGGGGGTGGGACAAGTGTCCCACTTGTCTCATCTCCACTAATTTACGGGTACTCCTCGATTCTAGTTTCCTCGATTTACGTGCCCTCGGGTCGTTTTACGAAAAACGTTTTTATAAATTATGAATCAACGGTACAAAACGAATCTAATAAAATTTGTCTCATCAAAAACGGAGTTCGAAAACGTAAATACGTAATCCTAAGGTTTCCGGTTTAGTCGTAAAGGACGTTAAATTAAAATCGTAAGTCCTAATCTCTTCTCGTAAATTTGTGAGTTTATGAACCGACACAAATTTAAAACTCCAAAATAATATTCACGGATAAATTTATTTTCTGAAATGTCGGACTGTCACCAAGGACGGTGTATGTAAACGTAAGCACGTAACGTAGAATCCTCCGGTTTAAACGTAGTCGATGTTACTTCAAGACGTAAATACAAATTTCTTCCCAAAAATAAGTGTGTTCATAAAATAATATTTTCAAATAAATATTGAGAATAAAATATCAACCATAACTTGACAAATTGTCACAGCATTTACCCCTAAACAGGATCTTTGTCCTCAAAGATCATCTTATCTTACTACTCGCTTCTTATAGAGTTAAAGCCATGTGGGTATTCCCTCCACATTCGGTCTTTTCTCACAAGTGCAATTCATTACAATACGCGAGTTCAGTCAAACATAACTACGGGAATAAGATCAGGCTTAATGTTGACTTACTTTCTCTATCCATGATGTTCACGGGTTTCTGATGAATGCAACTTTTCGCTGATCTAAGCTTTATTAAGAAGAATTCAGATTTTGACTTGATAGATATTCCATCAAGTTCGATATACGAAACATACTTCACGCATCTCTTGAAGTCCTTGGGTAGATCCAGCTTATATGCCTTTCAAACCAAATCTTTTACATCATCTCAATGGTCCCATACAACGGGGACTTGTATCCCATGATTTGTCAGATCATGAATTCATTTTTCCAAGGTTAAAAATTTTGGCATAACTTCGCTACCCATCTGGCACTTCAAAATCTACATTTCATATTCACATAACCTCTTGTCCACTACCGGCAGTCAATAATTAGATCCTAATTTCAACAATCATTTCAAGTCTCGCGGGTCGAGTATTTTGTAAGGTTAGGTTTGCCATCATAGGAAACCTTAAACCTAAAAGACATGTCCAACTCACAATGGGTGTACGTCGGGTGTCTTCATCCCAACTCCTGCTTACAGATGCTCTAATTTTTAAATCTTAACAAGATTCGATCTCGATCCTAATACAATAATTTTCAATGATAATCCCTCCAAAGGAAAACGATTTTACGGTTTATTACCAAAGCTCAATCATTCAAACATAGAACAGCACTTATAGTATTTTGTATCGTTACTTTACCTCGTCCCTTCGATTGGGGTGGTACACAGTACTCTCATCAAGATTCGTTCTTAATGACTTCTAAGCAAATCTCTAGAAATTCGATGTGAAGCGAGGATCTTGATATATAGATGATCGATACAGGCACACTATGTCTACATAACTCTTTTGCATTTATCATTAACGGGAATGATATTAGCAGATTTGGTCAGTCTGTCGACGATGATCCAAATCGAATCAAATTCAGATGATGACCTTTGCAATAGCTAGACGTTTACTAATGTATGAGGCGATGTCTGCCTTCATAATTGTCATCAGTACAACTTCTTCAGACAAAGATACATTAAATCAGAAACGACAGGAATAGAATACTTATACTTACAAGATTCCAATATGAATACATCACACAAACCTCCATATTTAGGCAACCACAAGTGGCCTTTTAAAATAATTAACGCTATCGGCTTCTCAATTCTAATGGTTCACATTAGCCGCGAACCCCTTTTATTATCTATATTATCCTTTTTACAAACATTGTTTATTTTTATATCGTTCGGCAATTTATTTTGCACCTTCATTATTAAGGATCATGACCTAATTAGTTCTTTATCTTTTATACATTATGTGTTAGTAATTACGTTCACTTTCCTGATGAAATAAATATCATAATCGTATTTATTCAAAATTCTTTCTTTATATTTTCTAAGTTTTAGTTTTGTCTCAACTATCATTTTTATCAGTTTTGCTTAATCCGACGTTTTAAAGCGTCGATAATTATTACAACTAATTAAATAAATATTTAATTTTTATGAAACGTAAACACAAAAAGTTTTTGAATTTTTTTTTCTCAGTTTGTCCAATTACATAAAGGTGTTCAAAATAAAATTTGAATTTAATTAACACGATTTTTGTTGATTTATCGAAAATGATTATTAAGATTCGTAGATGTTCGAAAAATCTTTGGTTACACTTTGGTCAAAATTTTCTTATTTGAAAAGAAAAAATTGTCGTTTCAAATTTTAAGTCATGGTTTAAATGGTTTCCTCAATCCCTCTTAAGTTGTCTTGAGGTATACACGAACATTTACCCCTAAACAGGAGTTTAGTTAAATGTTCTGGGTATAAGGGAATAATCCCTCAAAAGTTCTTTTTGATAAAACATTTTTCAAAACATATTTCCATTTCTTTTTGGAAAAATCCAAAGTCTTAAAAGGGCTCTAAATTTTTGAAGAGTCAATATGCATATATCTAACCATCATTAATCCAACGGTCATTTTATGTAAAGGATTAAGTCTTAAATCACATGTTAATTATTCAAGGTACATGTTTTTATTGTTCGGCCAATTTAGGGAAATCTATAAATAATTATTAACTCATTCTTATTCTTATAAACAAACATATAGTCCTTAATGATCACGAGCATGAATTTATCAAATTACAGCCTACACACGTGATTCACCAAATTTATGAATGCTACATGTGTATTAGTCAATCCAAACGTCACCACGTGAAACTCATAATGTTCATTACAAGTACCGGATGTAGTGATTGGAATAGATAATCTTTTTCGCGGATGCGAAGTTGATGATAACCATGCCGTGGATCAAATCTTTAAAACATACACTAGAACCTTGTAAATGATCGAACAAATCTTCCAGTTCGAGTTATGGATATCGTTTTCGATTGTCAATTTACTCAGTTCACGGTAATCTATAAATATAAGGAATGATAACACCAAAGCTCTTCATGATGACGAGCTCGGTAGAATAAAATCTTTCTCCGTCAACTCTCTCAGTTGTACGGTAATTCCTTTAATTTAGATGGTGCTGACGTACAGTGCACAGGCCACAGGTGCAGCACCAGGAATATAATCAATACCAAATTCAACTTGCCTTAATGGCGAAAGTCTAGGTAATTCACCAGCAATTACCTCCTAAAGTTTCAGATAACAGAAACATCTTTCAATAAATTCATATTAGGTTCTTTCTAGATTATAATATTTATGACTAATCCACAACTATTCACGGTATAATTTCAAGTCTAAATGCAGGATATGGTCATCCATCAAGAATTATTTAGATCACTTTTGATAATCAACATCTTATCGTTTAGGGGAATTCTATTCGAGTTCCCATCAATTAAGACAACGTCGTCATGTCATAATCAATCAATTCATTCTACTGGCACTATCAACTTTTCAGTTTCATTGCCGTCGATAAGATGTGAACTTCTCAAAAGACTAATAATAACGCATAATCCTTCACAAATTCAGGGATATATGGAGACACAACTAACCTTAAAAGAGTAAGGTTAACGCATAATCTGTGCGAGAGAATTTCAAATCAGATACAGACGAAAACATTTAACGAATATGAATATATCCCATGTTTTCATAATTTGAGTACGCATTCGAAAGCTCCTTGGATCGTTACCCAGGTCATTCAAATGAAATCAAATCAGAAGAAATGATAAGAACGTCAATACATCCAGTTGGGTATCAACACTCGGTAATCAGATACTTTTCCTAAGAATTTCACTACGGGAGAATTGGACAAGAAAGAATTGTCAATTGTCAAATAAGACAATTTCCACAGATGAGTAAATTCGACTCAGAAGAATAGATAGTACGGGCAAATATGTAGGTGTCCCTAACACTATGTCCCTATTTTTCACTTCTTGCAGATCTCATAAATTTTAATCTTTCACAATCTTTCAAAGAAAATTTAGTGTTTATTAATAATTTCATGGTGACTACTAATCAGCCTTGCATGGTCCATTCCAAATTGTATGTAGGCGCGCAACTATATACAATTTCATGATTAACGATGCAATACTCAGTTCGTCAAAATTTTGTCATCATGTCTAAGTAAAAATATTTTCATGCTTAATTCTTAAATAAGAATCAAAAATAAATTTTACAAAGATGTTCTTTGTTAAGAAAACAATCAAGTTTTGTTGGGAATAAAATTGACCAAGTCCCTAGACGCTGACAAGAGGAACTTGGACGCTGACAAGAGTAAACAGGGCGTTGACAGATGAGACGCTGATAAGAATTATCAAGACGCTGACGAGAAGAATCTTAACATAAAGACAAGGACTAAATCTGTCAATGATGAATTCTTCAAGCTGGTGGACAAAATATGAAGATAAGAATTCAGAATATATTCTTAATGTTTAAAAAGATTTAGTCAATAAGTTATGTTTATCTTATGTCTCTTCCTAAAATAGTTTATCTTAGCTTTTTGTACAAGGCTCCTTAAACCTATAAAAGGAGGCCTTAGGGTTAGACATAAAACACATCTCACATACATCTTTTTCACACACCTCTTCCACATATCTCATAACACTTTCATTGTAATCATTCATTGATATTATTAATCAAAGTGAAAGTTTTGTTTACTTTGTTTTTTTCTTTGTTCTAAGTGTTAAATTCCGCATAACACTTAGTTTGTTCAATACAACAAAGTTTCTCTACGTGTTATACTTGATCTAATCTCGATAACACAAAGCTAAATCGATCTAAGTTTGGGATCAACAAGTGGTATCAGAGCTTGTTGAGAAACTTTGATTTGAAGAACGAGATCCAATATCGTGAGGTGAACCAGGCTAAGGAAGAAGGTGAAAAAGAATCTGATGATGTTTTCAGTCAAGGCGAAGTCTACTTCAAGTTCCAACTCATCTTCGTCATCTGATAATGAGGTATGTGATGACTCTTCTTGTAGGATAAATACTGAAAAACTTAATAAAGAGATTTTAAAATTAAAATCAGATCTTTCAGACGTAAGATGCACGTTATCTAATTATCAAGTGGCACTTGTTCAAACTGAAAAGAGTGTTTCTGAGTATAAGAAAATGGGTTTGATTTAAAAGATAAAATAAATATCTTAAAACATGAGTTAAATCAAAGTAATGATATTAACGATATCGTGAATAGGGTTAATGTTGATTTATTAGCTAAGTTAGATGAGGCTAATAAGAATAAAGACAATGTGAGTCTTAAAATTCAGAGATTTGATAAGGCCACACAAACCCTAGGAGAATGTGTTAATAAACAAAGGGATTCTAAGGATATGTCTGGGATTGGGTTGAAAGAATATGTTGCCGTTCCACCACCTGCTGGGGACTTCTATGGTGTCCATAGAAAGGATCTCTCTTGGACTGGTATTCCAGAACTCCAAGAAGAGGAATTTATTCCTCCACCTAGAGTTCTTTCCCCAGTTGAGGAATATCAACAAAAGGTTATTGACCTAGAAGAGTGGAAAAAGGCCAACCCCACTTTGTTTGTTAAGGGTGGGATGCTTAGTGAGAGTCCATATGTGCCTACACCCATTGAGAGTCCAGTAGTATCTACACCTATCACTGTGACCAACCCCATCACTGGAAAAGCTGTTAATCTTGGCTCCCCAATTAAGAAACAACCTAGTGTTAAATATGCTGAAATGTATAGGAAACCTAGGTCACCCCAAAGCCAAGAAATTGTTAATGGGACAGGGTTTTATCAGTCTAAGCCTAAGTTTGTGTCCAAAAAGGCTTGTTACACATGTGGGAGCTTCTCACATTTGGCCTATAATTATGTGAGTGGATACAATTCATTCGCTGACAATAGGTCATCCAATGTCAACCATAGACCTTTTGTCCACACTAGACCACAGGCTACTAGACCAGCTCCTTTCTTCTCTAAGGCAGCTAACACCCATGGACAAAGGCCCTTTCAAAAGACCAACACTTGGTCAAACAGATAGTATGTTCCTGTAGCAAACCCTAATTTGGGCGCTGATAGGAACAAATTCAGCGCTGACAAGAAAAAATTCAGCGCTGACAGGAACAAATTCAACGCTGACAGGCACAAATCCAGCGCTGACAGCTCCAAGTTTGGTATGAGACCTTATTTTAGAACATATAAACAAAGATACTTGGTTAATAAGGGTCAAGGGTCTAAAGCATCATCCCACTTAACATGGAAACCTAAACAAGAACAAAACTCCAATTTTAATGGTATCTCAATGAGTTGCGATAGACTTAAATATCTTGAGAAGGTCATTACTAGACTCATTGGAACAAATTGGGTGATTAGGTCCCAAAGGGATGAACAGGGATTTGGGGTAAAGAATAAGACCACTCTAGTTGAACAACTAGACAGATCCAAGTCTGATAAGGCTTGGATCTCCAAAGAAAACTAATTTGTTTTCTTTTTGAGCACCCTATCCAAAAGCAGGTTAATGATCAAGGATATTGGGATAGTGGATGCTCAAGGAACATGCATTGTTAGTCTTTCCACTAATATTATTTTTATCCATTAACATGTTATCTCTACCCATTGTTATGGGAAAGGGTAGCCTCTGTTGGTGTGTTTTTGTGGTTTTTGTCTAACTATGCAGGAAAATGGAGCTACATTAGGATGGATATAGAATTGCAAACTTTTATTTATGATGGTTGGAGTGTTTACATTCCTATCTTGAGATAAAATTTTGCTTCTTCACATATAATGATTTGTATGCTTCTATTAAGGGGAGGTAAACCTCTAGGTTTTTGGGTACTCTTAGAGCACTCTTGCACAATTCTAGATTGTGTCCACTGGTGAGTGGGGGTTAGAAATAATGAAAGCTCTTTCTTTATGAAATTGTTGGAATTTCTAAACCTCGAGGCACTGTAGCATGCACGTAGTTTATTTTGCATGCATGTTGCCAAGACTTTTGACCTAGAATTGGGTGTGGTCGTATGGGTGACTTGGGGTAGATATATTTTTGGGTTACTTGGGGAGTTGCAAAGGTTTTATTGAGTTAACTTTCTCTTTGGGGCATTTGTGAACAAAGGACTCTAGAGTTCATGTGTGTCTATCATGCTTTTGCATGAGTGTATTGTAACACCCCCACAATTGCTATGCGCAGCGGAACTATAACAATGGGTGCTACACAGTATTCATTGCACACAAGATATATCAAACGACGCTAAAAAGACGTCAACTTAAAACTTGAATTTAAAATTGTTAGATGATACATGTCCACGGTTTTTCCAACCCCAATTTGGTACAACAGAGTTTAGCGTTTTCGGTCCCCATGAATCTTAACCCAAGAATTTCAGTTTTACAACAACATAGCATTAAACTTAAAAAAAATTTTAAGTAGAAGAAGGAGGAAAAACAAGCGGACTCCAAGCCATACACACAACGTCCATCCCATGCATGCTCCATTCTACACTTCAGCGGTTACCTGAAACACATGCCAAAATTTTGGTCAACGAAAACGTTGAGTGGAATTCATAGGTTTTTCAATCAATTTGAACGTATATAAAATAAAAACCATTCGTGATCATTTATAGTCTTGTCGATCAAACAAACTATAATCAGGATACTGACAATTGTGTTTAAGCTCATGACACTAATCCGTTAACTCAATCACCCGCGTAATAAATACCGGCGTGATTCAGATGAAACCAGTGCCCCTTCTAAAGGCATCAGTTGCAATTATACCTTATTTCTCATACAAAATAATCTACCGCAGAACTTACTAAAAGTACAGCTTCTCGGCTAGCATTGGGTCGTTAGCCCCGTAGTACTACAAATTGCATAAGCGGCTATTTCCCCCTACTCGAGGGCAGGACAATAGTTAATAGTTCATGATTTTAGGGACTTTTGCAACTTTGGTACTCAACACAATTTCTAAGGCAACTTTCGTGTCTAACAATCATTCATGATATACGTTCCTTTTAAAAACTAGCATGCATTTCCCTCGCGGGTAAAACAATTTGAAATAAATATAAGCGAGGCTATAAATTCACACCTTATATCTTAAGTAGTCGGTAGTTCGAGGGATGATCACTGACGACGAAACGGATGCCCGGTTAAATCAACACCTATCACAAATAACGCGTAATGAGTAATCTCATTTTAAATACTTACGGTACTGTATAAAATACATATATACTAGTCACTTAGGACCAATGTTTTAAAACCCGGGTTTTGAATCGACCCGGTCGAGCCACCGGGTCACCGGGTCACCGGTTCAACCGGTTGGACCGCCGGGTCGACCCGGTTTTCAATTAAAAAAATTATTTATATATTTCCAATATTACTATATATATATATAAATATAAATCATGAATATTTCATATATTTGGCCTAAAAAATCATTTACTAACAAATATAACACGTAAAAACAAAGTTAAGTTATAAATACGTATAATTATATCGCGAAAAAACGAAAAAAAAAAAAAAAAATCGAAAAAAATCAAAACCCGGCCGGGTCGCACGAACCGGGTCAACCCGGGTCGCTTCAAACCCGGCGGGTCACACCGGGTTTCCAAAATGTAAGACCCGGGTCAATTTGACCCGTTTTTTCGGCCGGAACCGGTCCAACCGGTTGAACCGGCCGGGTCGACCCGGGTTTCAAAACATTGCTTAGGACAAGTATAACTCACGCCAAAAACAAAATAACAAGTATCACTCATTTTATACCATTCGTTCTCATTACTTACGTTGTCCATTTTTACTCATTCTCGCCGGTACTTGACTAAAGTACGGGCTGTTTTACCATATTTAACCACACTTGTAAAATTTGACAAAATTCTCAAAAATCCTATAAGACCTGTAGATAACATGTTTTTAAGCCCAATAAAAGTTTTTACTTTTACGACCCGTTACGCAACGTTTTTCCAAAACTACATTTTACGGGCTGAAATTGTACTTCGACCAATTTTGACCTCTTTGACCTATATGAAATGTACTTTTGACTCCTTTGACTCCTAAGTCAACTTATAGACTCATTTTTACAGGTTTGTAACCAAATTTTGACCCTTGACCATTTACCAATTCATACTTGTGACCCTCGGGATTTGACTAAAACTTTGCACAAATTCGGATTATGAAAGTCCTCGTCTCCCGGTACTCGATCTTTAAAACCTCATAACTTTTAGCTCGTTTTGAGTCACGGGCTCTACCTTATACCAAATTAAAGACAAAAAGACCCTCTATAACTACATTTAGTTTTCAAGACCTGGAAAAAAAATAATTTTTATGAAATGACCTTAAAGTTTCTGCCTAAATTTGGCTACTCCAAAATCATGCTTAGACTCGATTTCAAACCTTCTAACCACCACTAGGCATCATCCTAAGCCTCCCTAAACATATCCAAACACAAAAATTCAGTCCTACCCCTATTGATCAACCAAACTCAAAATCCTAATCATCTCAAAATGAACATGCAACCCATTAAACCTATGTAAAACATCCTTAAACACATAACCAAACACAAGGAGAAGCTCAAAATCCATCAACCACCATGGCTCCCCAAACACCCCTTGTTCCGTGGGGTTTGGGTGACCCAATCACCACAACCAAATTGATTTTGGTGGGTTTTCTTGGTGTTTATGCTTCCATTACTCATAAATTTAACATGCATTACAACATTTAGCCACAAAAACGAATTTGGATCATCATGAAAATTTTTGGAAAATTTACTTGAATGCATGTGGGTTTTAAGTACATGGAAATGTAGGGAATGACAAGATTAGATGTGGTCTAACCTTAATTTTTATGAAAATCAAGTGAAAAAAAGTTTTTGATGGTGTTCTTGGTGGGTTGGGGGTGTCCGTCGGCTATGGGAGCAAAGAGAGGGAGAGAGTTGATTATTTTTGGTGAAATGTTCTATGTGTTTGTGTTTGTGTCACTTTGGGGCTTTTTGGTGGATTGGGAGGGACCATTTTGCAATATTTGGTTTCTTTTGGCCTTAAGTTGAAAACGTCCTCAAAACTTTGCGGGTTCGACTCATTAGTCAATTTTGAAAATTTTACGGGAGTCGGAAATCTTCCCGAACACTCCAAAATATTTTTGGGATACTTTAAATGTACTCGGAAGGCTATAAAACTCACCCGACTCAACTTAACACGAACCGTAAATAAAATTCTCGAAAAAATTACATTATCGATAAATCGTCAATAATTATATAAAATTGGGCATCCCTCGGGATCGTAATCGTCATCGTCCTTCTTAAATCGTCAAACGTAAAAATTATAACCTCGAACATCGGCTTTAACCAAAATACTTATAAATATAGAAATTAAAATTTATTAAAAATTTCAAAAATTAGCGTAATTTAGGGTAACGTTAATGACCTCGATTCTAGGGTGTCACATCCACCCCTCCTTAAAGAGAGCGACGTCCCGGCGCTCGCCTCTTCTTGTACTCACATTTCGTTCTACTGGAACAGATGAGGATACCTTTCCTTGAAAAAGTCCTTACGTTCCCAAGTGTATTCCGGTCCACGCTTAGAATTCCATCGGACCTTCACAATAGGAATCCTACTACGCTTCAACCGCTTGACCTCTCGGTCCATAATTTCCACAGGTTCTTCCACAAAGTGCATTTTGTCGTCCAGTCGAATCTCGTCCAAAGGAATCACCAATTCCTTATCCGCCAAACTCTTCTTCAGGTTCGATACGTGAAACGTGTCGTGAATAGCACTAAGCTCGCTCGGCAATTCTAACTTGTACGCTACTGGTCCAATTCGTTCAACGATCTTAAACGGTCCAATATACCTCGGACTCAACTTTCCTTTCTTTCCAAAACGTATTACACCCTTCCACGGCGATACTTTGAGCATAACCATATCTCCAACTTCAAACTCCAACGGTTTCCTTCGGTTATCGGCATAACTCTTCTGTCGGCTTCTCGCAGCAAGTAGTCGGTTCTTGATTTGCAAAATCTTCTCTGTCGTTTCTAAAACCATTTCGGGTCCAGTCAACTGACTTTCCCCTACTTCACTCCAACACACGGGCGATCTACACTTCCTTCCATACAATGCTTCGAACGGTGCTGCCTTGATACTCGCATGATAACTATTATTGTACGAAAATTCCACCAGAGGCAAGTGGCGTTCCCAACTTCCTCCAAAATCAATCACGCATGCTCGGAGCATGTCCTCCATCGTTTGAATAGTTCGTTCACTCTGGCCGTCAGTTTCCGGGTGATAAGCCGTGCTTAAACTCAGTTCAGTGCCCATCGCACGTTGAAGCGATTTCCAAAATTCCGACGTAAACCTACTGTCGCGATCCGAAATGATCGATAACGGCACTCCATGTCTACAGACGATCTCCTTCACGTACACGCTGGCGAGTTTTTCCATGCTGTCCGTCTTCTTCATAGGTAAGAAATGAGCAGATTTCGTCAACCTATCCACTATTACCCATATCATATCACATCCACTAGGAGTCTTAGGTAAACCCGTCACGAAATCCATAGCGATTTTCTCCCATTTCCATTCTGGGATTTCTGGTTGTACCAACAATCCAGATGGTTTCTTATGTTCTGCCTGAACCTTCGCGCAAGTCAAACACTTACTAACGTAACGAGCAATATCCGCCTTCATATTCGGCCACCAATAAACTTTCTTCAGGTCGTGGTACATTTTGTCCGATCCAGGATGTATCGAATACTTCGACTTATGCGACTCATTCATAACCAATTCTCGAACTCCAGGCTTTCCTTCCTCAGATGAACACAATGGTAACCAAATCCGATTCTCAAAATATCTCAGTCCGTCTGACCTAATCACGGAAAGAGGTTTCAACATTCGTCCCAAATTCTCGGCTTCAACATTCCCTTTCATTAGTCCTCTCTCCTGAGCCTTCAGTATAGTTTCGGTCAAGTCAACGCTCTCAGTCATCACTAAAGCTCTGACCCTCAAAGGTTTCTCCCGTTCCTTCCTACTCAGTGCATCCGCTACAACATTCGCCTTGCCAGGGTGGTAGCGAATTTCGCAGTCATAATCACTCAGTAGTTCAACCCATCGTCTCTGTCGCATATTCAACTCCTTTTGATCTAAAATGTGCTGCAAACTCTTGTGGTCAGTGAATACAACGCACTTTGTCCCATACAGATAGTGTCTCCACAATTTCAACGCAAAAACTACAGCTCCTAATTCCAAATCGTGCGTCGTGTAGTTCTCCTCATTCTTCCTTAGTTGCCTCGACGCGTAAGCTATCACCTTTTCACGTTGCATTAATACCGCTCCATAACCCTTACGAGACGCATCACAATACACTACGAAGTCTTCGGTTCCTTCAGGCAATGACAATATCGGTGCGGAACAAAACTTATCCTTTAGCGTTTCGAAAGCAAGTTCTTCCTCATTTCCCCATTCATACACCCTATTCTTTTCGGTAAGCCTCGTCAATGGTTTTGCAATCAACGAAAACCCTTCAATGAACCTTCGATAATACCCCGCTAAACCAAGAAATTGTCGAACTTCAGTCGGCGTTGTCGGTGCTGACCATTCCCTGATCGCTTCGATCTTGGCAGGATCCACACGAACTCCCTCACTATCGATCACATGACCTAGAAACTGCACTGATTCCAACCAAAACTCACACTTCAAGAATTTTGCATACAGCTTCTCCTTCTTTAACAACTCCAAAATCTTTCTTAGGTGCTTCTCGTGCTCCTCCTTACTTTTAGAGTAAATAAGTATATCGTCGATGAAAACAATAACAAACTTATCTAGATACGGCTTGCACACGCGATTCATAAGGTCCATGAATACAGCAGGCGCGTTCGTCAACCCAAACGGCATCACTCGAAATTTAAAGTGTCCATACCGCGTACGAAAGGCAGTTACAGGAATATCCTCCTCTCTTACACGCAGTTGATGATACCCTGATCTTAAATCGATCTTTGAGTATACACTGGAACCTTGCAATTGATCGAACAAATCGTCAATCCTCGGCAATGGGTACCGATTCTTAACCGTCAGCTTATTGAGTTCCCTATAGTCAATACACATCCGAAACGAACCATCTTTCTTCTTTACGAACAACACTGGCGCTCCCCAAGGTGATGAGCTCGGCCTAATAAATCCTTTGTCCATCAACTCCTTCAGTTGATCCGATAACTCCTTTAACTCAGATGGTGCTAAGTGATAAGGTGCTCGTGCAACCGGCGCAGCTCCTGGCACTAAATCAATTCGAAACTCGACCTCACGGGTAGGCGGTAAACCTGGCAACTCGTCTGGAAAAACTTCCGGATACTCGCAAATAACTGGTACCTCTTCAATCCTCGCCTCTAAATCACCATCACTCGAAACTTGTGCCAAAAACACATCGCATCCGCTCTCTACGTACTTCATCATTTTCAAACAGGCAATCACCTTCAAACGAGAAGTGCATTCGTCTCCCTTTATCGTCAAAACCTTATTCCTCAACGGAATCTGAACTAATCTCTCGCCACAGACGATCATAGCACTGTGCGCCATTAGCGAATCCATTCCCACAATCACGTCAAACGATCCTAGCTCTATAGGCATCAAGTCGATTTTAAAAGCGTAATTTCCTAACTTCAAGGTACACCCTTTCAGTATAGAATTCGTACTAACAATTTTTCCATCGGCTAACTCAACGTTATAACTAGTCGCTAACAATACCGGTTTTCTATCGATATGACGACTAAATTTAACATCTACAAAACTCTTGTCGGAGCCAGAATCAAACAAAATACTAGCATAACAAGCGTCTAGCAAAAACGTACCGGTAACCACATTTGGACCCTGTGGTTTATCAGCCGTTCCCACTTGATACACAGCAGCCGCATTATTACCTCCCCGCCTGTTTCCTGCCTTCGGGCAATTCGCTTGCACATGACCTCTCTCTCCACAACCATAACATCCCCTCATTCTGATAGCATTAGCCCCAGTGGCTACTCCTCCCGTTCGACAACCAGATGTCCTATGACCTGCTTTCCCACACTTGCGGCATGCAGGCGGGCAATTTCCAACATGGTACAAATTGCACTTACCACAATGGGGATTCACTTTCACACCTCTAGGGTTCGTCACTGCCCTCATCCCTTCATTCCTTCTCTGATTAAACTGCTGATTTCGGTTCGGCCCATGGTTGTTTTGATTTCCACCTCGGTTCTGGCCTTGGGATTGATTGCTTTGTGCCGCTTCCCATTTCCTTTTGTTGCCTTCAGCAATGTAGTTCTGCTTGTCCTGAAGCTTGACGTCCATCAAAGCGTGAGCCATCTGGACCGCTTCATCAAACGTTCCAGGTTTCGACGAAGTTGTTTCACCTTTGATATTGCTAGATAAACCCTTAATATACTGCTTCATCTTCTTGGCATCATTGGCAAAAATATCTGGACACAAAAGGCTTAATTCATTGAATCTCCTGGTGTAAGCAGCTATATCGTTGTTCTTCAAGGTCAAGTGCCTCAACTCATCCTCCAATTGCCCCAATTCCTCTTCCGGGCAAAACTTCTTAGTCAACAGAGCTTTTGTCGCATTCCACGTCCTTGCATTCGCTACAGCCAATCCAACCGTAGCTACCTGGGTATTCCACCAACTTAACGCATCATCAAGAAACGTAGCAGCTGCAAACTTCACTTTATCCGCTTCTGCACAACCACTGATTTCGAACGTACTTTCAACCTTTTCCAACCATCGTCTAAGTTCTAAAGCTCCACCCGTTCCACGGAACTGCGTGGGACCGCACTTCATAAAACTAGAATAGGTACACACCCTCGGGGCTTGCTGTCTCCCCGCGTTCCTTCCCTGGTCCTGATTTCTCCCAGCTCGGTCCGCTTCCAACGCATTTGCTATAGCTTCCTGAATCATGGTGTTAACACGATCGGCGGTCAACTTTGGAGGCATGGTGTTATCGAATATCTCTTTCTGCAAGACAGGGAAAATAGAAAAACAATGTAAGTATACATATCAAGTTTCCCAGACATAATATACATACAACGACACATCACTACGGAGTTACTAATATTCATCAATTCACACCACAAAAGATCAAATTTAAGACATATCACAGATCATGAAAGGTAACATAGATTGTATTGATAATTAACCAAAATCGTGACAAGTATTGCCACTACAATCGTTCACCATAAAACTTCAAGTACTTGAGTTTCTCGTCATAATACCATCATACAAAGGTCTAAAACAGTTCTATTACAATGATCAAAGAAAATACAAAACAAGTAACTAGGCATGTGGTGATCCACACGGCCTCTTGGATGGCGGCTCGTCGTCGTCTTCCTCGGTTTCCTCATCACTAACGTCCTCATCCACATCATCCACTTTTCTCTTTCCTTTATCATCCGGCCCACATTCCGTTTCCTTTTTCGTCCCTGATGTGGATCCACACTCAATCACTACCTGACTTCCCACCGTAACACAAGCACCTCCAGTAGGCGGCTGAATCATGAAGTCGTTCGCCTCCATCTCCAAATCGTCCACGAATCTCCAATCCGGGGGTAATGATGCTCTCACACGATGCTCCCAACTCTGCATCCTCGACAACCTCACTTGATCCTCCCTAACACGGTCAAGACTAGCACTTAAATTTGCAACCATTGATCTTAAACTGTTGATTTCACTTTTGTTCACATTCCCGTCATACTCAACTCTTGCAGTCCTTTCCAACAGTCTTTGGTGTTCCCTTTCATTCTCGTCGAATCTACTGATCACCCTTGATTCCACTACGTACCGCATGCACATCGATTCGTCCAAACCTCTCACAGTCCGTCGTACGTCATGATAAATCCTCGGTCCGGGACAGCAAATTCTTGGGATGCCTTGATGAAGAGAATTTGCGCTCATTGCACCTTCGGCTCTTCTGGGGATACCTGGTACACCAACCAGATGGGAAGTACGCATAGGCATGGGGCAAGTAGTTCTCCTTTGGTCGGGGTCCTGGGTTTGTACATCGTTCGTCTCAGCTTGTCCTTCAGCTGCTGTTCCAACACTTCCCCCTTCGTGACCTACGACGTAATCGTTTCCATTATCATTAGGCGGTACCTCGGCCATTCCTGCAATAACAGCGAATTTTGGAGGGTACATAAGTAATTATACAATAGTTATAAATACATGCATGCAAATGCAATGCAAAGGTGGTACATATGCCCGAAATGTAATAATATGATGCTCATGCATGATTAATACAAAAATTACGATGTCGGATATTTCACGTAAAATTCAACGCCTACATATAGTAATTCCATACTTACGTAATAATTACCCACATATATACTTCACTCAAAAGTATACGTCAAATGCCATAAATACAACCATAAATCTTACCGGAGCCATGCAGGATAGTTGTGTGTGCTTGGACCATTTCTTACGACACCAAAAGTTATAGTTTAGGATTTTCAAAAACGACCTAGTTCTCTATAACTCGTGGCTCTGATTACCAATCTGTAACACCCCCACAATTGCTATGCGCAGCGGAACTATAACAATGGGTGCTACACAGTATTCATTGCACACAAGATATATCAAACGACGCTAAAAAGACGTCAACTTAAAACTTGAATTTAAAATTGTTAGATGATACATGTCCACGGTTTTTCCAACCCCAATTTGGTACAACAGAGTTTAGCGTTTTCGGTCCCCATGAATCTTAACCCAAGAATTTCAGTTTTACAACAACATAGCATTAAACTTAAAAAAAAATTTAAGTAGAAGAAGGAGGAAAAACAAGCGGACTCCAAGCCATACACACAACGTCCATCCCATGCATGCTCCATTCTACACTTCAGCGGTTACCTGAAACACATGCCAAAATTTTGGTCAACAAAAACGTTGAGTGGAATTCATAGGTTTTTCAATCAATTTGAACGTATATAAAATAAAAACCATTCGTGATCATTTATAGTCTTGTCGATCAAACAAACTATAATCAGGATACTGACAATTGTGTTTAAGCTCATGACACTAATCCGTTAACTCAATCACCCGCGTAATAAATACCGGCGTGATTCAGATGAAACCAGTGCCCCTTCTAAAGGCATCAGTTGCAATTATACCTTATTTCTCATACAAAATAATCTACCGCAGAACTTACTAAAAGTACAGCTTCTCGGCTAGCATTGGGTCGTTAGCCCCGTAGTACTACAAATTGCATAAGCGGCTATTTCCCCCTACTCGAGGGCAGGACAATAGTTAATAGTTCATGATTTTAGGGACTTTTGCAACTTTGGTACTCAACACAATTTCTAAGGCAACTTTCGGGTCTAACAATCATTCATGATATACGTTCCTTTTAAAAACTAGCATGCATTTCCCTCGCGGGTAAAACAATTTGAAATAAATATAAGCGAGGCTATAAATTCACACCTTATATCTTAAGTAGTCGGTAGTTCGAGGGATGATCACTGACGACGAAACGGATGCCCGGTTAAATCAACACCTATCACAAATAACGCGTAATGAGTAATCTCATTTTAAATACTTACGGTACTGTATAAAATACATATATACTAGTCACTTAGGACAAGTATAACTCACGCCAAAAACAAAATAACAAGTATCACTCATTTTATACCATTCGTTCTCATTACTTACGTTGTCCATTTTTACTCATTCTCGCCGGTACTTGACTAAAGTACGGGCTGTTTTACCATATTTAACCACACTTGTAAAATTTGACAAAATTCTCAAAAATCCTATAAGACCTGTAGATAACATGTTTTTAAGCCCAATAAAAGTTTTTACTTTTACGACCCGTTACGCAACGTTTTTCCAAAACTACATTTTACGGGCTGAAATTGTACTTCGACCAATTTTGACCTCTTTGACCTATATGAAATGTACTTTTGACTCCTTTGACTCCTAAGTCAACTTATAGACTCATTTTTACAGGTTTGTAACCAAATTTTGACCCTTGACCATTTACCAATTCATACTTGTGACCCTCGGGATTTGACTAAAACTTTGCACAAATTCGGATTATGAAAGTCCTCGTCTCCCGGTATTCGATCTTTAAAACCTCATAACTTTTAGCTCGTTTTGAGTCACGGGCTCTACCTTATACCAAATTAAAGACAAAAAGACCCTCTATAACTACATTTAGTTTTCAAGACCTGGAAAAAAAATAATTTTTATGAAATGACCTTAAAGTTTCTGCCTAAATTTGGCTACTCCAAAATCATGCTTAGACTCGATTTCAAACCTTCTAACCACCACTAGGCATCATCCTAAGCCTCCCTAAACATATCCAAACACAAAAATTCAGTCCAACCCCTATTGATCAACCAAACTCAAAATCCTAATCATCTCAAAATGAACATGCAACCCATTAAACCTATGTAAAACATCCTTAAACACATAACCAAACACAAGGAAGAGCTCAAAATCCATCAACCACCATGGCTCCCCAAACACCCCTTGTGCCGTGGGGTTTGGGTGACCCAATCACCACAACCAAATTGATTTTGGTGGGTTTTCTTGGTGTTTATGCTTCCATTACTCATAAATTTAACATGCATTACAACATTTAGCCACAAAAACGAATTTGGATCATCATGAAAATTTTTGGAAAATTTACTTGAATGCATGTGGGTTTTAAGTACATGGAAATGTAGGGAATGACAAGATTAGATGTGGTCTAACCTTAATTTTTATGAAAATCAAGTGAAAAAAAGTTTTTGATGGTGTTCTTGGTGGGTTGGGGGTGTCCGTCGGCTATGGGAGCAAAGAGAGGGAGAGAGTTGATTATTTTTGGTGAAATGTTCTATGTGTTTGTGTTTGTGTCACTTTGGGGCTTTTTGGTGGATTGGGAGGGACCATTTTGCAATATTTGGTTTCTTTTGGCCTTAAGTTGAAAACGTCCTCAAAACTTTGCGGGTTCGACTCATTAGTCAATTTTGAAAATTTTACGGGAGTCGGAAATCTTCCCGAACACTCCAAAATATTTTTGGGATACTTTAAATGTACTCGGAAGGCTATAAAACTCACCCGACTCAACTTAACACGAACCGTAAATAAAATTCTCGAAAAAAATTACATTATCGATAAATCGTGAATAATTATATAAAATTGGGCATCCCTCGGGATCGTAATCGTCATCGTCCTTCTTAAATCGTCAAACGTAAAAATTATAACCTCGAACATCGGCTTTAACCAAAATACTTATAGATATAGAAATTAAAATTTATTAAAAATTTCAAAAATTAGCGTAATTTAGGGTAACGTTAATGACCTCGATTCTAGGGTGTCACATGTATGCATGAACAGTGTTTGTCACTCTTGCTTATTAGAGACTAGTTAGTTTCCTTAGGATTATTACCTTTGTTTATGTTCTAACTAAAGTTTTCCATTCTCAAGTCCATTTTATGCTATGACATCTTAGCTGGTGTCATTGATAAACTTCTTTATAGTCCCAAAATGTTTCATCACCCTTTTATTTTTCAAATTTTTGGATATCTGGAAGCCTAATGATCATTGAGATGTTTTTCCTAGTGATTGACATCTAGTAGCAGCAGAGATCACTTTCACAAGGGTGTATATTGTTATGGAGATGGATGAGACTATTGGCACTAGCTTTAATGCAGTTCAAGTCAGTCTTATCATCAGTAAGTCCATCCCCATGTCCTATGTAACACCCCATTTTGGAAATGGAATATTACGCATATCATGGCGTGTCATCAAAGCATACAAGGATAAATGTCTAAGCATTATTCAACCATAAAAGGAAATACCGGAATCAAACATCGGTATCCCAAAGTAAAGCTCATCACACACAAACATAAATACTGTAAAAGGAAGGACGAAACAATGTCCAAAGCAACTGTATCAAAGTAAAGGAAATGCATAAAGTAAGGAAAGACAGTAAAGCTTCCAGTCCATATGCACCTACGTTTCAGATCTACGAGCGTCCCTGAGTACCTGCCGTTTTGGGAACATGAAAAGGAAAATGGCTGAGCAAGACGCTCAGTGCACGGATGTACAATAAAGCATGATATAGGATAAGCATGTAACATATAACAGCGGAAGACTAAGTACTGAGTAAACTGGTTAAGTAACATGAAAACTGGTTTTATAGTTTGAAAAGCCTTATGTTTAACCTGTGAAAACTGTTTTAACATATATATACCATAGCCCATATAGGTCATGAAAAGGTCACATGCATGAATACTTGGAGGGGTGACCTCATCATGCTGATTAGAGGGGATGCCTCTAATCAATATACTGTTTTAGGTAGGAGGGATCAGCTCCTTGTGAAGGGTGCAAGGCACACACCACATTCACCATGATAAACTGAATAAAACATGTAACTAGGATGCACCCATACGCCCCGACTGATATAATAATATGGCCAAACTGAAAAGGGACGCCACGAGCAATCACTCCGCCGTGGGGAAGTCATAACATCGGTGCCTCCAATGCTATGGTTATGGTACCTCCATAACTAGGTGAAACTGGTCATGCTTGTATATGGCTATAGTTTATGCTAAATTAACATAAGCAGTTCAAAACAATAAAACAAATGCTGGGGAAAACAGTTGGCTGCATACGGGGAAATCCTAATAAGGAAGGAATGTCCATACTGAAAGGACGGGAATCCGTACCTCAAGTCCAGTGAAATGAACGGAAGAAAGACTCCTACTTCTGGATCACTAACGCTACATGAATACACACGTGTATAAGTATCGATTCACTGATTACGTACTGGGTTCTGTGTCTTGTTATAGCTGATTTGGTATGTTTTAGGTCATGGTTCACTGTTTAAAGCCTTAAACTGTGTTTATCTTGTATTCTGATTAATCTGATTAAGTATTACTGTTGTTTCATGTATTATTATACTTACTGTGTAATAATAAGTAACTTTCCAAAAATAGCAGGTTTCCAAAAATAGAAAGTTTCCAAAAATAGAAAGTTTCCAAAAATAGAAAGTTACCAAAAATAGAAAGTTTCCAAAAATAGAAAGTTTCCAAAAATAGAAAGTTTCCAAAAATAGAAAGTTTCCAAAAATAGAAAGTTTCCAAAAATAGAAAGTTTCCAAAAATAGAATTTACTGCCTAAAATAGATTAGTTTCTAAAAATAGAAAGTTTCCAAAAATAGATCAGCTGCCTTAATTAAATAAGTTTCCATATATAGAAAGTTTCCATGATTAGATTAGCTGCCTGAAATAGATTGATTTCCATATATAGAAGGTTTCCATAATTAGATTAGTTGCCTTATTTAATTAAGTTTCTATAAATAGAGTTTCCATAATTAGAATTAAGCTGATTTCATAAGCTAACATATAAGTCTAAGTGTTAAAGCTTATTTCTTAAGTCATATGATATAGTGTATAGTTTAATTATTATTTCATGTATTTTAATTAAACTATAGGTTAAGCATTTTAATTAAAGTATAACATGTATAATTAAAATGAAATGAAAATACTTAGGTTAAAACGTGTATTATTATTAATAATAATATAACTTAAGTCATGTCTAAATTAATTAATTATAGGCATGTTTTAATAGTTAATTAATTATAACTTATAACATAAAATACTTAGGTTAAATTAATGTCATGATAAACTAATAATTAAAATAACCTAAGTCATGATTTAATTAATATTTCATGTTATTAATTAATTATATCCTAAGTTCATGATTCATAAAAATTACATGTAACATAGATCATGATTTTAACCAACGAACCATGAATCGGGTATGAATTCGACACCGTACCCCGGGCCAAACCCGGGGCACACGTGTCCCCTTGCTGCCGTGGGTCCCACATGAGCCAACCAAGACCAATTGTGGTCTTGGTGGTGGCGGCAATAGCAAACCAAACCCCCCTCGGGTTTGTTTTGCTAGGCGGCTAGAAACAAACACCCCTTTAAATCATTCCTTGATTTTATTTAATACCAAAACATGTTAGATCAATGATTAATTATCTTGTTTTCATAAGAAAAATAATAACATGTTCATGAAAATAATCAAAGATCAAAAGAATTAAAAAGAATTAAAAAGAAGGGTTAGAAAGGTATACCACTATGTAGCTTGGAAAAAGGATGAACAAACACGTATTCTAACACTTGTTTTTAAGATCAAAATCAATCAAACACCCACTTATGGTGGTGTAAGGGTGGCGGCACAATAAGGAGAAAAAGGAGAGGAGAAAACTCTTTTTAGGGTTTTATGTTTATTTCTTGAAAAATGAAAATGAAAACATGTTTTTACTTTTACCCCCCTTAACTTGAAAAGTCCATGGGCTAAGCCCATTTCATGCATGTGTGCCGTGGGTATGGGGGCCCCACATGGGGTACCCGTACCTTTCTCGTGTCCCGATGTTTCGTGTTCGTTCGTGGTTAAACGTGCTCGTGTTTAACGTGTTTCTGTTTCTTTTAACGTGCCGTTTATCGTAAACTTAACGCTCGTAAATATATTATAAGTATTTACGTAATTATTTTAGTTAGTATTTTAAATGGTGTTCATGATTTAATTATGTTCACGTGATATATTATTAACTGTTTATCATGGGTTCGTACGTAATCGATACTTGTCATGACATACACGTATGCACTTGCTTGATTATTAGCACATGAATGTGATCAATACTACATGAGGTAAGTTTTAATCTAGAACGTACGATCTTACGGGCACTATTCATGGTAAAAGCATGCGGGTTTTACAATTCTTCCCCCCTAAAAAGAATAATTCGTCCCCGAATTATAGATAAAGTAAGCTGAAAAGAAGTGACATACCCGAACTCAAAATATGAAGTGAGGGTAAGAAGCCCAGATAGACTCCTCTGTTTCCCAAGTGGCTTCCCGCTCGGTATGGTCCCTCCAAAGGATTTTGACGAATGGTATCGTCTTCCTTCTCATGACTCGTTCTTGCCTGTCGAGTACTCGTTCGGGTTCTTCTATAAACGTGAGATCTTCACGTATCTGTTCCAGTGGATACTGAACCATGTGAAGGGGATGATAATTGTACCCTCTGAGTAAGGACACATGGAACACGTTATGCACGTGCGAAAGCTGAGGAGGTAACGCCAATCGGTAAGATACTTCGCCGATTCGTTCAACGATATCAAATGGTCCGATGAACCGAGGACTGAGTTTTCCCTTGATCCCGAAGTGTTTAACACCACGTGCCGGCGAAACCTTGAGGAAGACGTGATCTCCCACATTAAAATGTATGTCCCTACGATGCTTATCGGCGTAACTCTTCTGACGTGACCGTGCTTCCTGCAGTTTCTGTTTAGCTACCTCAATCTTCTGGTTGGTCATTTCTATAATCTCTGGTCCTTCAAGTGTTCGCTCTCCCACTTGATCCCAGCAAGTTGGAGCGCGACACTTTCTGCCATACAACATTTCGAAAGGAGCACATTTGATACATGCGTGCCAGCTGTTGTTGTATGCAAACTCGACTAAACAGATGTAATCGTCCCAATCACCTGTCCATTCCAACGCACACGACCTTAACATATCTTCCAATGTCTGAATTGTTCGCTCCGACTGTCCGTCCGTTTGAGGATGAAAGGCTGTGCTCAGCTTAAGTTGTGTACCCCAAGCTTTTTGCAGACCTTTCCAGAATCGCGACGTGAAACGAGGATCTCTGTCTGAGACGATGCTGGAGGGAGTGCCGTGGAGTCTCATGATCTCCCTTCTGTACGTATCTGCGAGTTTACTTACCGGATCTTCCTTGCGTATCGGTAAGAAATGAGCTGATTTGGTGAGTCGATCAACAATGACCCAAATAGCATCGTGCTTCTTCTTGGTAGGCGGAAGACCGGTAACAAAATCCATGGTGATTTTGTCCCACTTCCACTCTGGAATATCCAACGGTTGAAGGAGACCGCCAGATCGCTGATGTTCAATCTTAACCTGCTGACAGGTAAGACATTTGGAGACATACGTGGCTACATCCTGTTTCATACCACTCCACCAAAAGTGCTGTCGGATGTCATGGTACATTTTTGTCGACCCAGGATGTATAGAAAATAGGGAGCTGTGAGCTTCAGCTAACAATGCTTCCCGGAGTTCTGGATTGTCAGGAACACAAAGTCTCGTGCCCTGCCAAACGATACCGTCTGCGTCCATTCTGAATTCTGTCTGTTTCTCCAAATTCTGAATTATCGCCCAAATCTCTCCATCATCCTTCTGCGCTTCCTTGATCCTAGTCAGTAACTCAGGTTCTACTGTAAGATTCGCCCAGTATCCGTGCTGCCCACGTACCATGATTTCAATGTCAAGCCGCTCCAAGTCTCTTATGTTTTGTTCCTTGATCTCAATGCCATTTATCATTCCGGACTTTCTGCTGAGTGCATCTGCTACTACATTAGCTTTCCCGGGATGATACTATAGGTTAATATCATAATCCTTCAACAGTTCCAACCATCTCCTTTGTCTCATGTTCAATTCTCGCTGTGTGAAGATATACTTCAAGCTCTTGTGATCCGTGAAAATGTCGCATGATTCTCCGTATAAGTAATGCCTCCATATCTTCAATGCGAACACCACTGCAGCAAGTTCCAGGTCATGCGTAGGGTAGTTTTCTTCATAGGGCTTAAACTGCCGTGAAGCATACGCGATCACTTTCCCATGTTGCATGAGAACACAGCCCAGTCCCTTCCCCGATGCATCGCTATAGATCTGAAATCCACCTGTACCAGATGGGAGAGTAAGAATAGGTGCAGATACTAACTTCTGCTTTAGGTCTTCGAAGCTCTTCTCTCGATCTTCCGTCCAGACGAATTTCTCTCCTTTTCGCATCAGTTTGGTGAGAGGCAGTGCCAGCCGAGAAAAGTTCTCCACGAATCTTCGATAATATCCAGCTAAGCCTAAGAAACTGCGGACTTCTGTCGCTGATGTTGGTCTTGGCCATTTAGTGATAGCCTCAACCTTCGCTGGGTCCATAGTGATCCCTTCTGCTGATACAATGTGACCTAAGAACGCCACCTTGTTTAACCAGAACTCACACTTGGAGAATTTCGCATACAGCTGCTTCTGACGAAGAATCTGTAGTACAGTACGGAGATGATCTTCGTGTTCCTCCGTGGACTTTGAGAATATCAAGATGTCATCGATGAATACAATGACAAATTTATCAAGGAATTCATGAAAGATTCTGTTCATTAGAACCATGAATACTGCTGGAGCGTTAGTCAGGCCGAATGGCATGACTACAAACTCATAATGGCCATAGCGGGTACGAAAAGCAGTCTTGGCAATATCCTGCTCTTTAACCCTTAGCTGATGGTAGCCTGACCTTAGATCGATCTTTGAGAAGTGTTTGGCTCCTTGAAGTTGGTCAAACAGATCGTCTATACGTGGCAGTGGATATCTGTTGCGGATGGTAATCTTATTAAGTTCACGGTAGTCAATGCAAAGTCGCATGCTGCCGTCCTTCTTCTTAACGAACAAGACCGGTGCGCCCCATGGAGATGCGCTCGGTCTAATGAACCCTCGTTCAAGAAGTTCCTGCAATTGGTCCTTCAGCTCTTTTAGCTCTATGGGAGCCATACGATACGGAGCCTTAGAGATTGGCTCAGCTCCTGGAACAAGGTCGATGTTGAACTCCACTTCTCTTGCAGGTGGTATGCCTGGAAGTTCATCTGGGAAGACGTCTTGAAATTCTGAAACTACTGGTTGATCCTGAATCGATGGGGATTCAGCATCCATGTCATGAACCGTAGCGAGATAACCTTCGCAGCCATGTGACAGTAATGCACGTGCTTGCAAGGTAGATATGACTTGTACAGACCGTCCGGGTATGAACCCGTTATGGATGTACTCTGGTGCATTAATGTCGCCGAAGATCACTCGATAAGAGTGGCAGTCTATGGTAGCATGGTGCTTGGATAGCCAATCCATGCCGAGAATCATATCAAACTCAATCATGTCTAGAGGAAGTGCATCTACTGCACGAACTTTATCGTCAAATTCTAAAGGAAGACTCTTGTATACATGAGTTATTAATACAGAGTCCCTCAGAGGCGTGGAAATAGTAAGCTTAGTTTCTAATGGCAAGGGAAGTGTCCTGATGTTCTTAGCATAAGTAGTGGAAACAACTGAATGAGTGGCACCCGTGTCGAAAAGAACACATGCAGCCTGACCGTACATATACAAAATTCCAGTAATGGTACCTGAAGATTTGTTTGCCTGATCGCGCGATGTCGTGTAGACACGCCCAGTGGTAGGAGGCGGTTTAGTATCAGCATGACCCGAAGTACCCTCCATTTCACCCTTACGGCAATCTCTCATACGGTGGCCAGGGAGGCCGCACTTGTAGCACGCGTCGGAGTCACGACGACATGGGCCAGGGTGTCTGCGATGGCAGGTGCTGCAAAGAGGATGAGTGAATCCTCCAGCAGGAGTTCTTGCTTGCTGAGGGCCTGCTGATGACAGAACGTGTTAAGAATAAGGTATATGCACGAGTATAGGACGTAAACGTCGTAAGATGCTTACCAGTGTTAGCTGAACGGTTGGGCTGAGAACCCCTGTGGTTCTGGTCCCTTCCGTTACCGTGGTTCCTGGTAGAGATTAACATGGTGTCAGCATGAGAGATATAACATGAAATCATAAGAAGATGCGTAAATAGTAGGACCTGCTGTTGTTGGACTGTCCCGCATTGTTACGGTAATTATCATTACCGCTGCGCCTTTCCACAACAGAACGGTCGTTAGAGTGACCGTTTCCTTTGGGCTGATTGGGCTGCTGCTGAGTAGCCGGCTGAGACCGGTCCCCAGTTTTCAGCCTGGAAGATACAGTTTAAGATTATAGACATATAACGATAGGATGCGGTCTGGTTAACGCTAGAACATGAAATGTTTTACCTCTTGTCGGGTCTTTCTGCTTCCCCGAACTCATCACGTTCCTGCAACATCTCAAGCTTTCTTGCTGCGTCAGCCACTTGTGCTACCGTATTGAACGTAGCACATACTAGATTGTTCGCAACCGAGGTGCGAAGTGCCCACCTAAAATGGTGTGCCTGCTCCTCAGGAGTACCAGCCGCTGCTCCTAGAAAACCAGCAAGGCGGAGAAAGCGCTGCATGAATTCGTTGCTATTCTCGCCCTGTCTCTGACGTATCCCGTGGTATTCACGCTTGAGTTTGTCCTGCTCTGCTTTAGGAAAGAACTGTTCCATGACTCTCTCCTTGAATTGGGCCCATGTCAAACCAGCGACCCATTCATCACCTCCTTCTGACTGTGTCAAAGCTAGCCACCAGTTGAGTACATCGCCTTCAAACCTGTAGCACGCCAATCTTGCCTTGAAGGCGGGGTCACATCCCATAGCATTGAAGATTTTCTCAATGTGAGTCAGCCAGCTTTCGGCATCGCTGGGGCTATCAGTCTTTTCAAAAGCTCTAGGACGGAGCTTGTTAAATCGTTCCAACCATACCGCTAGAGTCACTGGGGGAGGAGGAGGAGGAGGTGCCTGATTCTGCGGCTGCTGATTATTCGCAGCTTGGACTTTAGCACGAATGTCATTCCTCAGTTGAGGAAGTAGGGCTTGCATGGCAGCCTGAATCGCAGCATTGAGCTGCTCTTGCTCGCGTGTGAGAACCATCTGACAGTATAACATAAAACATATGATTAACAGTTCAAACATAAACTATATAAAAGAAAAATTTTATGCCAAAATTTCACGAGAAAAATTTTATGCAAGAAAATCTTTGTATGAATGCATGATGTAGTTTTATGAAAACTTGATGCTCGAGAGTGAACGCCTTCGGTCAGTTCACTCAAAATAAAAGACATATCGAGGGGACGCCTATGGGTCGGTCCCAAATCTAAAAGTTTCGATAAAACACATGCGACTAAATAGGGCCAGTCCTGTACCAACCATTACTTAGTCAAAAACCCTGTAACAATGACATGTATATGTATGCTTAAAAATGATGAATGCATGAAAACAACTGTCAGTTCTAGGAAGACCGTAGTGACTACCCACTAATCACAGGTCATATTTGAGAGCCTACAGGTCGAAGCCTTGGCTCTGATACCATAATTGTAACACCCCATTTTGGAAATGGAATATTACGCATATCATGGCGTGTCATCAAAGCATACAAGGATAAATGTCTAAGCATTATTCAACCATAAAAGGAAATACCGGAATCAAACATCGGTATCCCAAAGTAAAGCTCATCACACACAAACATAAATACTGTAAAAGGAAGGACGAAACAATGTCCAAAGCAACTGTATCAAAGTAAAGGAAATGCATAAAGTAAGGAAAGACAGTAAAGCTTCCAGTCCATATGCACCTACGTTTCAGATCTACGAGCGTCCCTGAGTACCTGCCGTTTTGGGAACATGAAAAGGAAAACGGCTGAGCAAGACGCTCAGTGCACGGATGTACAATAAAGCATGATATAGGATAAGCATGTAACATATAACAGCGGAAGACTAAGTACTGAGTAAACTGGTTAAGTAACATGAAAACTGGTTTTATAGTTTGAAAAGCCTTATGTTTAACCTGTGAAAACTGTTTTAACATATATATACCATAACCCATATAGGTCATGAAAAGGTCACATGCATGAATACTTGGAGGGGTGACCTCATCATGCTGATTAGAGGGGATGCCTCTAATCAATATACTGTTTTGGGTAGGAGGGATCAGCTCCTTGTGAAGGGTGCAAGGCACACACCACATTCACCATGATAAACTGAATAAAACATGTAACTAGGATGCACCCATACGCCCCGACTGATATAATAATATGGCCAAACTGAAAAGGGACGCCACGAGCAATCACTCCGCCGTGGGGAAGTCATAACATCGGTGCCTCCAATGCTATGGTTATGGTACCTCCATAACTAGGTGAAACTGGTCATGCTTGTATATGGCTATAGTTTATGCTAAATTAACATAAGCAGTTCAAAACAATAAAACAAATGCTGGGGAAAATAGTTGGCTGCATACGGGGAAATCCTAATAAGGAAGGAATGTCCATACTGAAAGGACGGGAATCCGTACCTCAAGTCCAGTGAAATGAACGGAAGAAAGACTCCTACTTCTGGATCACTAACGCTACATGAATACACACGTGTATAAGTATCGATTCACTGATTACGTACTGGGTTCTGTGTCTTGTTATAGCTGATTTGGTATGTTTTAGGTCATGGTTCACTGTTTAAAGCCTTAAACTGTGTTTATCTTGTATTCTGATTAATCTGATTAAGTATTACTGTTGTTTCATGTATTATTATACTTACTGTGTAATAATAAGTAACTTTCCAAAAATAGCAGGTTTCCAAAAATAGAAAGTTTCCAAAAATAGAAAGTTTCCAAAAATAGAAAGTTACCAAAAATAGAAAGTTTCCAAAAATAGAAAGTTTCCAAAAATAGAAAGTTTCCAAAAATAGAAAGTTTCCAAAAATAGAAAGTTTCCAAAAATAGAATTTACTGCCTAAAATAGATTAGTTTCTAAAAATAGAAAGTTTCCAAAAATAGATCAGCTGCCTTAATTAAATAAGTTTCCATATATAGAAAGTTTCCATGATTAGATTAGCTGCCTGAAATAGATTGATTTCCATATATAGAAGGTTTCCATAATTAGATTAGTTGCCTTATTTAATTAAGTTTCTATAAATAGAGTTTCCATAATTAGAATTAAGCTGATTTCATAAGCTAACATATAAGTCTAAGTGTTAAAGCTTATTTCTTAAGTCATATGATATAGTGTATAGTTTAATTATTATTTCATGTATTTTAATTAAACTATAGGTTAAGCATTTTAATTAAAGTATAACATGTATAATTAAAATGAAATGAAAATACTTAGGTTAAAACGTGTATTATTATTAATAATAATATAACCTAAGTCATGTCTAAATTAATTAATTATAGGCATGTTTTAATAGTTAATTAATTATAACTTATAACATAAAATACTTAGGTTAAATTAATGTCATGATAAACTAATAATTAAAATAACCTAAGTCATGATTTAATTAATATTTCATGTTATTAATTAATTATATCCTAAGTTCATGATTCATAAAAATTACATGTAACATAGATCATGATTTTAACCAACGAACCATGAATCGGGTATGAATTCGACACCGTACCCCGGGCCAAACCCGGGGCACACGTGTCCCCTTGCTGCCGTGGGTCCCACATGAGCCAACCAAGACCAATTGTGGTCTTGGTGGTGGCGGCAATAGCAAACCAAACCCCCCTCGGGTTTGTTTTGCTAGGCGGCTAGAAACAAACACCCCTTTAAATCATTCCTTGATTTTATTTAATACCAAAACATGTTAGATCAATGATTAATTATCTTGTTTTCATAAGAAAAATAATAACATGTTCATGAAAATAATCAAAGATCAAAAGAATTAAAAAGAATTAAAAAGAAGGGTTAGAAAGGTATACCACTATGTAGCTTGGAAAAAGGATGAACAAACACGTATTCTAACACTTGTTTTTAAGATCAAAATCAATCAAACACCCACTTATGGTGGTGTAAGGGTGGCGGCACAATAAGGAGAAAAAGGAGAGGAGAAAACTCTTTTTAGGGTTTTATGTTTATTTCTTGAAAAATGAAAATGAAAACATGTTTTTACTTTTACCCCCCTTAACTTGAAAAGTCCATGGGTTAAGCCCATTTCATGCATGTGTGCCGTGGGTATGGGGGCCCCACATGGGGTACCCGTACCTTTCTCGTGTCCCGATGTTTCGTGTTCGTTCGTGGTTAAACGTGCTCGTGTTTAACGTGTTTCTGTTTCTTTTAACGTGCCGTTTATCGTAAACTTAACGCTCGTAAATATATTATAAGTATTTACGTAATTATTTTAGTTAGTATTTTAAATGGTGTTCATGATTTAATTATGTTCACGTGATATATTATTAACTGTTTATCATGGGTTCGTACGTAATCGATACTTGTCATGACATACACGTATGCACTTGCTTGATTATTAGCACATGAATGTGATCAATACTACATGAGGTAAGTTTTAATCTAGAACGTACGATCTTACGGGCACTATTCATGGTAAAAGCATGCGGGTTTTACATCCTATGAATCAACATTGAGGATTCATTTCCCGAATGTGGATGAGGACAGTATGAAACCTTTGACATTAATGGAATTGACGAAAATCTATATTAGCTTGTAAAAGCATAATATAGAAATGGTACAAATTGTCAAGGATCACTGTTTGAACTGATAGACTTGTTGTTTTGGAAGCTAATGCAAGGAGGACGTTCTTGGTTCCTTCCTTGTATATTGATCTTGGAGAGGAGTCTTAAAAAGGGGAGGAGTAATCGAATTTGAGTGACAGAAGTAATAAAGAAAGCTCCAAAGACACTACAGGTACTGACGATGATTAAGACCAAGTGAAGGCTGACTATAGAAGGGATTTGAGTGATTGACTTTTCGAGATTTATTATTACTCAAATTCAGGGATAAGTATATTTGTAAGAATCCTCTCTGTATGTTTTATTTTATTCAGAAACATGATTACTAGAGTAGATATCAAGTTTAGGGGAGGATTGTTGGGAATAAAATTGACCAAGTCCCTAGACGCTGACAAGAGGAACTTGGACGCTGACAAGAGTAAACAGGGCGTTGACAGATGAGACGCTGATAAGAATTATCAAGACGCTGACGAGAAGAATCTTAACATAAAGACAAGGACTAAATCTGTCAATGATGAATTCTTCAAGCTGGTGGACAAAATATGAAGATAAGAATTCAGAATATATTCTTAATGTTTAAAAAGATTTAGTCAATAAGTTATGTTTATCTTATGTCTCTTCCTAAAATAGTTTATCTTAGCTTTTTGTACAAGGCTCCTTAAACCTATAAAAGGAGGCCTTAGGGTTAGACATAAAACACATCTCACATACATCTTTTTCACACACCTCTTCCACATATCTCATAACACTTTCATTGTAATCATTCATTGATATTATTAATCAAAGTGAAAGTTTTGTTTACTTTGTTTTTTTCTTTGTTCTAAGTGTTAAATTCCGCATAACACTTAGTTTGTTCAATACAACAAAGTTTCTCTACGTGTTATACTTGATCTAATCTCGATAACACAAAGCTAAATCGATCTAAGTTTGGGATCAACAAGTTTTCCAAAGCGTTTCATAAACAACTTTACTTCGATAACGATCACTTATAAATCTCACTTTGAATAATCCTTATAGTGATGAAAATTAATTGTTTTGACTTATAAAAACAATGAGTGATCTGCAAAAGAGTGATGAAAAGTTGTTCACCAAGAACTAACTTCAATATATCAGGAATTGAGCTTAGCCACTTAATCACGAGGTTCATGACCTCGATGGCACTCAGAAAGAATAATTCTCAACGCAACTCAAATCGAGATGAGTACTTGTTCAATGGTTGCATCACTAATGTGAACATTAGGAATAAGCAATAAAAGATAGATAACATCGATACATGTAGAATTTAGCAATCAAAGGTAGTCTTTTCATTAATCACAAACAAGTCAAAATTGTACCGTAACACATTACGTGTCACTATGTCATACAATTCCAAGAACTCATCCTACCAACTGATGTCTCAGTTAAGTTAGGGATTATTTTTAAAAGATACCACAATGAATACTAATCTACAAGAGTCATTAGGTGTCCCACCTGTCCCGGAAGATCCATTGGTCCCAATTCAGAAGAAGATTTCTTCAATTTATTTATTGGACACTGGGCATCCTCGTTAGTGGACAATGGCCTAGGAACAACACTTAACACGAATCAACAATCAATTAAAATCTTATAATTCAATCACGCGACTTAACGACTTCCTCTTAACAATTTCATATTCCATACGGGTTAAATTTTACTTTATTCAAGTTTTAACCAATTTTATACTCAATTCGATATCCTACCTCACTCTCCAATACTTTCAACCTTATTTATAAACCTTAATAGGACAATAAAAGCTCGATATGATCAACACTTAATTTCCAATCCTATAGCTCTTACAACAACAATTATCAAATGAGTCACTAGCATGAGATGACTCACACATTCAATTATACTTCTCGGAAAGGTATTAGTGGCATGAGGCTTTTGGGTAATGGTTCCAATGACAACCTCAAGTGCAACATTCACCCTTTCGATTTCAATTTAAGAATTGGATGACAACGAATCAGATGACATCTTTCTAGGTGGTATCGTTTTGTCAAACTCCACTCTATAAGGAAAGATCGTCATAACATCGATATCAGTTTTAATCTCGCCAATTCTTTTTCAATATCACAAGCAACTAATATCAACATTTCTACGAATATCAACCATTTGTTGGGATCATAAATATCCACAACTTGGTTTAGATCTAGGATAACTAGAATTCCTACGGGAATAGCTTCGATTAATTAGCTAGGGAAGTTAGGGTTTCTTGTGACAATCTACGTCGTATAAATACCTCGTATAAATATAGAAATAATCACCAAACAATCATGTAATCAAATTACAACATATATATATAATCCAAGTTATATATATATTAAAATAACACTTCTCAGTCTGGCCTTGTCGGTAACTCGGGAATTCTTCGGCACCGTTATAGTCAAAAGATTTTTAGACATTTTTAGAAAAATGTTTATAGTTAAAAGATTTTGAAATGTTTTATTCAAAACCTTGGTTTTAAAAATCTTTCGTTCTCTATAACGAGAGCTCTGGTACCAAACTGTAACACCCCCAAATTTATACAACTCAATACAGCGGAAGACTAGTTGGTGTTACGGGATAGCACATTACTCACATCATAGACAACGCATAAAAATCGCGTCGTTTAATAATAAATCATTTCCATTCATAAACATCAAAGTTACATCAGTCCTGAGTCATTATATTTCATACAAAGTTTTACAAAGTATTTGAATGGAAAATATTGTTTAAGTGTGGGCCATGAATTCTTGTCGTCTTCCCGAGAATTACCTTCAAGTACCTGAGATAAAACATGTTAAAAGAAAAGGTCAGCGATAACGCCGAGTGAATTCATAGAGTTTAATAAATTCCATCAATATAACTTTGGTATAAAATAATTACCAAAAATCATTTCGTACAAACCATTGTAATAGGCCATAAAATAGCCAAAATCATTTTATACAAATCTTTATCAAAATCATAATATAGGCATTTGCCTTATAAATCATTATACGAATCATTGTCGTTAAAAACACCATACAATACGTTTTGCAACGTTGTATAGATTAAATAAAAACCGTTATATGAATATGGTTATAAAAACCAAACACGAACATAATATCAATAGTATGACCCTGTATTGCTAGTCAGGCAATACATCGTAATTCGGAGTGTCTAGTAGTATTTCGTTAGTTTGGGTTATTATAAGCCGCATAACATTGTTACCTTACTAAACCAACAACGGGTAGCTAACCCGATACCAATTTTGCCCATATAAGTTAGCGTGTCGTCACAAAGGTCACACTATGGAAATCTTCTCATACATAAATTCGCTTACTAATCAATGTGGCACGACGGGGATCAACCGTCAAGGCGCGAACTGGGGTGATCGTCCCCAAATAGTACTATTATATGCATAAGCGTCTACCAAATACCAGTAGTTCACAATTCATGCTAATGGGACTTTTAGTGACATAACCTAACTTTAATAATCCATTTAATTTCCTCTATCGGGTCCTTTAATCATTTATCGGGTCATATAATCGGGTCATACAATCATTCGTGTCCAAATCAATAAACAAGCAATCAGGACAAATGGTGTCCTATTTTATAAAAACTAACATGTTATCTCCCTCGCGGGTTTATAAAACATTTATAAAAACATTTAAAAGAGTGTGAGGCTATGAACTCACGTTGATGTGGGAAGGCGGTTATCGGCGATTCGGATGTACGGTACGTGCTTCAATCACGGAAACCTAGACAAATAATACTCGTCTTAGACTCTTGTCCAATGAATTTATAAAAATAACAATTATGTATACATATGATGATTATATATATATGATGATCAAGTGGGTTTACATATTCTCGTTTACTCATTTTAGTGTTATATGTCGATAACTTTTATACTAGTTTACTAGTTTTACCTATTTATACGTTTTAAGTCCAATAAGCTTATTATAAGTTCTTTAACTTGTTTTAATCTATTTTATACCTATATTATCAGTATCTATACTTTCCATGTTGGGCCCAAATGGGTTAAGCCCAATAAGTACTTTTTATAAGTGTTTATCTTATTTAGTCCAATTATTAGTCCAATATGCTTAGTTAGCTCGTTAATGTCCGTATGTCCTATAGTTCGGGTTTTATCGGTTTTTACTTGTATTAGTTACTTATATATCAGTATATGACTTTTAAAACTTTACATTAGACGGGTTTGATCGTCTAAGTTTTAATTGGCGAAAAACGTTAATTTTACGGTAATAGCCGAAAAAGTCGTAAAAATCAAGTTTATAGTTTTTATTACTTATAAGTATTATTCCACTACCATTTTTATAATTTGTACACTTATTTAACCTTTTACATATTTATATAAATAAAATCCATAAGTTAGTGGATTTTTATTTTACATTTTATACAATAAAATTTTGAGTGCTTATATAATAATAATAAACATTAATTCTCAAAATCTTATTTTTATTTTCATCTTCACCAAAACTGCCATATCTAGAGTTCTATATGGAGATAGAAGTTAAAATTTTTATCACATAAACTACATGATATGTGCTCCATTTAACTCTTCTATAGCTACTGTTTAATCAGCCTATAAGTATTTTCTAAAAATCGTCCAAAACAGTGAACTCAGATTTGTACTTTAAACTTGTTTTGATCATATCTCACTCATTACAATGATTCCATTGCATGGCCAACTCTCACATGTGTACAAGACCCATAGCTTACTGTATATCAATTTATTCAAGTCATTTTACCAGTTTTCCATATGGTTCTTTACTGTTTTATACAGCCATCTAAATTAAGCAAGATTTTAACCTTGTTTCTTATAGTTTTTCATCTTTTTAAGCATGTTTATCAACACCAAATCCCCACATAATATTTTTAATCATCATTCATCATCATATACATACACATAAGTAAAAGAAATACAAGATTACATAATCAAAAATAACAAGAAGATGAGGAGGATAATCTTTATACCACCAAGATGATGTAAGTTGGGATTAAGACATGGATTTTGATGGAAAAACTTGTGATAAACCAAGACCATCTTCAAGATAACCTATCTTCAAGAACACCTTGTGGAAAATCAGCCCCAAGACACCAACAAAACTTCTCCTTGGATGTTAAAACTTGCACCAATCTTCATCTCTTTGAATGGAGATTAACATATGTTAATTATAACAAATGTTTGTAGTTAAAATTGATCAAATGAGGGTGTTCTTGGTGGAGATGGAACGAATTTTTAGAGAGAAGAAAGGGAAAATATGTGGTTTTGCATGTGTTGAATGAGAGCTAGTGGTAAAGGGTTAGTGGTTTTGTGTAGTTTTAACTTACATTGTAAGCTTAAGTTAACATGTGTAACAAGTTTGTGTATAAACTTGCCACAAAGGCTTGTTTTGGCCATCTAGTAGTGGGGGTGGGACAAGTGTCCCACTTGTCTCATCTCCACTAATTTACGGGTACTCCTCGATTCTAGTTTCCTCGATTTGCGTGCCCTCGGGTCGTTTTACGAAAAACGTTTTTATAAATTATGAATCAACGGCACAAAACGAATCTAATAAAAATTGTCTCATCAAAAACAGAGTTCGAAAACGTAAATACATAATCCTAAGGTTTCCGGTTTAGTCGTAAAGGACGTTAAATTAAAATCGTAAGTCCTAATCTCTTCTCGTAAATTTGTGAGTTTATGAACCAACACAAATTTAAAACTCCAAAATAATATTCACGGATAAATTTATTTTCTGAAATGTCGGACTGTCACCAAGGACGGTGTATGTAAACGTAAGCACGTAACGTAGAATCCTCCGGTTTAAACGTAGTCGATGCTACTTCAAGACGTAAATCCAAATTTCTTCCCAAAAATAAGTGTGTTCATAAAATAATATTTTCAAATAAATATTGAGAATAAAATATCAACCATAAATTGACGGATTGTCACATAGACTATATGGGTCACAACTAAAATGGGTTTATGAGTTAATGTGATGTAAAATCTTGCTAACTATAGTGAGTATAACCTCATGAACATGTTAAACTATAAAAATCATGAAAACCTATGCATGCTAAATTCTAGACGTGGGGTTTATCCCTATGGTTTAGTATTGGCTAGCTTTGTGATACTTATTCAAGCCTATAATCACTAGATCTAGAATTACTAGTTGCCTTAGATTAATAAGCTCACTATTTGCCTTATTGTAATTAAGCTATTAAGCCCACTAGAATAAGCTTGCCTGAAATAAACTTTATTTTTATTTAATAATGTTTTTACAAAACTTTTTGTGTTAAAATTATGATTTTATAAAGTTCGGATTCAAAATATAGATCTATAAATGTTTCGGACTAAAAATAAAAATAATAAAACCTTCGGGTTGATTTTGTAATTATCTTAGGTTTAGGGATCTAATTGAATACTTATAGAAACTCACTTTTCCAAAAAGATAAACATAAGGGCTAATATTGTATATTGCCGAGAGTTTCACTATCCGAAACTTCAAACATAATAGGATGACTTAAATGGAATTATTACTAAGTTAGGGTAACTTGTGTAACATAATAGGAACCTAGGGACCCCTTTTACCTTTTTTTCGAAACCTAGTAGTAACCCTAGGGACCCCTTTTGCCAAACTTGTAAAGTTTAATAAACCCTAGACAAACCCTTGGGGCTGTTTTGGCATAAGCCAAAACTTATTGGAAGCCCTAGGGGGCATTTATGAAACTATATTAAACCTAATATAAGCCGAATACTAGGAGGACCAAAAGTGACAACTTATGAAACTTTTATAAACCCTAGTTACACGTGTAACTAGGGAGGGACTTGTTTTGCCGTTATTTGAAAGTTAAACGAACCCTAGGAATATTATATTAATATTTAATCGAGGGACTAAAACGTAACTTTCCTAAACTTAAATTAAATCCTAACTATATATATAACGTTAATATTAAAAAGGTAAAACTTAACCAATTATAGAAGTCCAACATTCGTTATTTTTCCCAACTTATAACGTAATAATTATACAAATATCGGGAAAACTAAATTTAACTAAAATGTTATAGATTTTATAAACCCTATTTATATATAAGATATAAGTTAAATATGATTAACTTATAAAAATAAATATATTAATTATATTTATTTTCACTTTAAATATATATAAAACTTCCTTTTTATAAATATTTAAATCACTTTATAAACCATACAAGTACGAGGATATTTATTAAACAGATTAATTAATTTAACAATATTATTTATTTTATACTTAAAATAAATACTACTATAACCTGTACAGCGATGAACTAAATTACAAATATCATAATAAAATGCATAAAACCAGTATAAGCATGCACAGACTTGTTCTGAAACTCTTATGCATTATGTTATGCATTTACTGAGACCTTATAATTATTTAGGTCGTTGACTGTATCGTAAGCATCATATCAGATTTTCTTGTGACTATTTGTTGTACTACTGAGGTGAGTTCATGGCCCCACTTTATATATATTGACAAACTTTTGAACCTTTTTATAGGGAAGAAAACATGCAACATATTTTATTTGATGGATATAAACTGAACTGCGAAACCTTTGATTACATTTGCCTATTGTAGATGAACCCGCATGACCCGTGCATCTGAAACTGTTAGAACTTTTGAATTACCTGAATGTTATAAATAGATCTATTTGGGATTGACCATCCCCATCTGGATGAGTCATGCTCACTGTGCCTAGGCCAGGACAACAATGTCAGCACTTATTATTATTGGGTACCTTCTGATAAGGCGAAGGGTCCTCATTTGTTAAGGGCTTAACTGTCAAGTCTCAGTTTCGCGCAATATGGGAATGTAATTACCTTTTTAGTGTTGATGCTTTGTGCATTACTACTTAAGTGGATGTTTATTGTCCAAACTTATTTTATTAAGCCTGTGAATTCACCAACTTTATGTTGACTCTCTAAGCATGTTTTCTCAAGAAACTGAAGCAGGTATTGGTGTGCATGGAGTCAAGCATCATGATAGGCTGCATTTATAGAGCTCATCTGGGGTTTTATAAACTGGGGAATAATTCAAACGACTGAATAATGTTTAAGACAATTTTAATAACATTTGCACTTTTATCCATGTAATAAATGTAATGATAATCTTTTATCTGCTGCTCCATACGCTATCTGCTGTTGATCCACAGACGTGACACCCAAATACTATTTCCGCTGCATTTGACTCAATTTGGGGGTGTCACAGAATGGTATCAGAGCGATAGTTATAGAGAATCAGAACAAAATTTAAATAAATATAAAAATAAATTTTTTATATAAACTGGACTATAACTGCTTCAAAAATATTTTGGGATTTTTGGGACTAGAATAGTTAAGCATATAGAGTGTAGAGCATACATTCTTACGTGGCTATCTGTGCATTGATTATTAACATACGGTTGATCAATCTCATAAGTATTAACGTAACCTTTAACATCGCCATGTTAAACGGCACTATTATATGATTTAAATCATTATTCCCAAAAACTTTTAACTTGAGTAAGTTTATACTTATGTCAATTAAAACGATATTATTTTCAGATTACTATGACATCACCCACAGATACTCCTGCTACCGTATCACCGACATCCGTCTTGCATAGGTGGATATCTGCCAGTGACACATACGACAGTCACACTTCGGGTGACACCGCTCTCGTTGCTGCACTCATCGCTACTCCACCTGTTTCACCTATTTCCCCCGCTAGGGAAGAGGTTCAGCCGACTGCTGCCCTACCACCCTTACCACCAGTTTCCTCACTTCGGGACTACACACCCGAGTCTCTGCCGCCTCGTAATAGGAGGTATGAGGCACCTGTCGACTCTACTTTTGAGGTCGACGGGTGTTCGGGTGTGAGGCGCGTGGATCCTGTCCAGGCCCAGATCACTGCATTGACCGCACGCCAGGAACAGGATGTTGCAGAGATTCATGCTCTGCTGGCCGATGGACAGCTTGGACGCACTGCTCTGCAGTCGCGTCAGGACCTTCTATGCTGGACTGTTAGTGCTGAGGCACACGCTGCTCGAGGAGCATGGTCCATGACTTACCATTCTCTCTAGTGGTTGCTGGAGGAGAATAAGTTCCTCCGTGAGCAGATCTACCTACTACAGAGTCAGCAGACTGAGACTCACACCGCTCTCATGTCCATGGAGCAGACGCTTGCCATCTTCTTCGATCTCCAGGACGTCCGTCACCAGGGATTGACATCAGAGACTACTCATCTTCGGGGAGTTCAGCAGAACCTCAGAGACCAATTCTTGGAGGCACTTCGACTCCTTAAGGAGACCCGAGCTGCCATGACTTCGATACAGGATGCCATGCAGGCACCAGCCGTCTCATCACCACCAGTGGCACCAGCCGTGTCTGAGGAGTCTGTTAGGCATGAGTAGACTAGGTGTACTAGATCTTTTGTACATAATGATAAGCTATTAGGGTTGCATCCCGGCTAACATGATATAGGACCTCATGCATTTGTACTTTCTTTTTATCAGTTGTATCATTGTACGTGGTCGGTAATGCAAAAGCCAACCCCGATTCTAACATCGTTACTGGTACGTTCCTACTAAACAATCGTTTTGCATCTATTTTGTTTGATACTGGAGCAGACCGAAGTTTTATATCCACTAAATTTAGCCAAGTGCTAGAAGTCGTTCCATCAATTTTAGATCACCGTTACTCCGTAGAACTAGCTGACGGTAAGAATATAGATGCTGACACTATCATTAGAGGTTGTACCTTAAATCTTTCCAAACATCCGTTTAACATTGACCTTATTCCCGTAAACCTTGGTAGTTTTGATATTATTATCGGTATGGACTGGTTAGCGAGATACCGTGCAGTCATTGTTTGTGATGAAAAACTAGTCCGTATTCCATGGGGAAACGAAACATTAATCATTCGAGGAGACGGTAACACCGACTTCACTTACACTAGGCTTAGTGTTATCTCTTGTACTAAAGCCCAGAAATATTTGTTGAGAGGATGTCCTCTCTTCTTGGCCCATAGTTCGCAAACAGATGAAGAGGACAAGCCCGAGAAGAAACAAATCAAGGACGTACCTATCGTCCGAGATTTTCCAGAAGTCTTTCCTGATGAGTTGCCAGGCTTACCACCGACTCGACAAGTGGAATTTCAAATTGATTTGATTCCCGGAGCTGCACCTATAGCTAAAGCTCCATACCGGTTGGCACCATCAGAAATGAAAGAACTAGCTGAACAACTACCGGAACTATCTGACAAAGGATTTATTCGACCCAGTTCCTCACCATGGGGAGCTCCTGTGTTATTTGTCAAAAAGAAAGACGGTTCTTTCCGAATGTGCATCGACTACAGAGAACTGAATAAGTTAACTGTGAAGAAGCGTTATCCGCTACCTCGCATTGACGACCTATTTGACCAACTGCAAGGGTCAAGTGTGTATTCCAAGATTGACTTGAGATCTGGATACCATCAACTAAGGGTCAGGGAGGAAGATATTCCAAAAACAGCTTTTAGAACCCGTTACAGTCATTACGAATTTCAGGTTATGCCATTTGGGTTGACCAATGCACCAGCTATTTTCATGGACCTCATGAACCGTGTGTGCAGACCCTACCTGGATAAATTCGTGATAGTCTTCATTGACGATATACTCATTTATTCCAAGAACGAACAAGAACACGAGGAACACCTTGCACAAGTACTAAAGGTACTCAAGGAGGAACGGCTCTATGCTAAATTCTCCAAATGTGAATTATAGATTCCCAGAGTACAATTCCTCGGTCATGTCATTGGTTGTGACGGTATTCACGTAGATCCAGCGAAGGTTGAATCTATCAAGGATTGGGTATCTCCTAAATCACCGACAAAGATCCGCCAATTTCTAGGCCTTACCGGGTACTACCGCAGATTTATTGAAGATTTTTCCAAAATAGCCAAGCCAATGACCAAACTCACGCAAAAAGGAATAAAGTTAGATTGGGGAGAGAAGGAAGAATCAGCTTTTCAGCTGATCAAGCAGAAGTTGTGTAGTGCACCTATATTAGCCTTGCCTCAAGGCAACGATGATTTCATTGTATACTGTGATGCTTCACATAAAGGTCTAGGTGCAGTATTGATGCAAAGGATGAAAGTGATTGCCTATGCTTCGAGACAACTGAAGAAGCATGCGAAGAACTACACCACTCACGATCTAGAACTTGGATCCGTAGTTTTTGCTCTCAAAATCTGGAGACATTACCTATACGGAACGAAGTGCAAAGTGCATACTGACCACAAAAGTTTACAACACATATTGGACCAGAAGGAGCTGAAAATGAGACAACATCGTTGGATTGAGCTGTTGAGTGACTATGACTGCGAGATCAAATACCACCCCGGTAAAGCAAATGTGGTTGCTGATGCTTTAAGTCGTAAGGAAACAGACCCTCCTATGAGAGTTCGGGCTTTAGTTATGACAATCAGTTTGGATCTACCCAAACATATTTTGGAAGCTTTGACTCAAGCCCAATTACCTGAAAACCTCGTGAAGGAAGACGTCGGGGGAATGCTCATAACCGACCTTACTAAGGAGAAGCTGGAACCAAGAGCAGATGGAACCATATGCCTTCATGGACGAAGTTGGTTACCTTGCTATGGAGACTTGAGGAACGTGATCATGCACGAATCTCATAAGTCTAAATATTCTATACATCCCAGATCTGAAAAGATGGATCAGGATATGAAGAAATTATACTGGTGGCCGAATATGAAAGCTGACATCGCCACCTACGTGTAGAAGTGTTTGACATGTTCACGTGTTAAAACTGAACATCAGAGGCCATCGGGTTTGCTTGTACAACCCGAAATACCGAAATGGAAGTGGGACACCATCACCATGGACTTTGTCACCAAACTCCCAAAGTCATCCCACGGTTACGATACTATCTGGGTAATCGTCGATCGACTTACCAAGTCCGCTTATTTCCTGCCAATTAGGGAGAATGATTCTGATGAGACTGCTTTTATACATAGTCTCATCGTGCAAAAAGGGCTTAAAATGCATTAAATATCATCAAAAATTCCAAATATATGCTTGTGTTTGTTAGTTGTGTATTTTAGGTACGGATATTGTGAAAATGACAAAAGATCACAAGAAAAATGCAAAAACGAACACGGGAAACGAAGTCGCACAATGAACCAAGCCCTAATGAAGATTTTCCAAGAAAAAACCTTGAAGATTTGAAGATTATGCAAGAAGGGTCCTCCAATATTAAAGAATTGACACTTTAAACCCTTGTATAATCATAATTACAAGTTTGGTCCTTAAAGTTTGTCAAATTACAAAAAAGGACCCTCCACTTTGAAGAATTTGCAAAAATGGTCCCTCATAAATCATGACTTGCCAATATTAGTCCTCCAAAAAGTCAATCATATAAGTCAAGACCATAATCTATGAATAAATTGCCAAAACAACCCTTCAAGAATCAACAAATGGCAAGAAATACCCCTGAAAATACTTTGGAAAAGTATTTATGGCCAAAGTGGGAAAAATGAAACTTTAATAACAAAGGAATCCAGTTTATCTTGTTTAAACATCAAATGACAAAGAAAGGAAAAAGGGGAGGGGGGGCAAAGTTGGCAGACAATGAAACATACCTAGACCAACCCTCATCCTACACGTGTCCCACTAACCCATTTTAACCAATCACAACTCATTTCCTTGCCACCTCACCATCCTACTCAGTTATTAAACTAATCATAACTGATTAGTTTATTTTTGGCGCTTAAGACATTGTTTAAACCCAAAAACGGATTAAACATGTCACTATTCACATGAAGAACAAGTTTGGGCATTCTTGTTTAAGCAACAATTAGACCACTAAACTCTCTAGATTTATGATTAAGCTCATCCTAATCATAACCCAACTTTGAAAACCCTTGCCACATCATCCCATTGTCACATGATAAACCCTTTGTCCCACTCTTTTGAAGAAGATGCCAAAAACGCTGCCACATCCAACGTCCAAGATCCAAGCTTACTTTTTAAGCTTCCTTTAAGCCTTTGGATGCAATTTCAACATGGACAACTCATACAAGCAGCCAAATTCAGTCACATGAGCTCAAATATTTCAAAATCCTCAAGGGAAAATTTGGGACTTCACAACTAGGGTTTATATGTTTTTATGCTTTCTAGATGGACATTGTAGCCTATATAAAGGCATTTAGGCTATTCATTTTCAGTTGCTCTTGATTTTTCCTAGTTCACTTTTCTGTAAATCCTTGTTCATGTTTAATTAAAAGAGTTTGAATTTGTGAAGAAAAACCAAGTGCCAATCTTTTATTTTGCTTATTATAGTTATATGTTTGCTAAACTTGAATCTCAAAACGTGTTTTCAAGCTTTGTGCAAGAAATTGCTCAAAGTTCAAAAACCTTGATATTTTGCTAAGTTCCTTGGTACACCTTGGAATTCTTGGGCTATAAGTGGATCATAGCACCCTGATAAAGAGTTATCAAGGTGTTGTGAGGCTTATAACTTGAGGATAATCAAGTGTGAGGTACAAGGGTTGCATCAATCAAGATTTGTCACCTTTCTGTTTTTATATTTTTGCTTCTAACCTTGTTCTATCTTAGTACCCTGATATTGGAGCTTGTGCCTTGTTTTGCTAGGCACATCAGCTCAAACATACGTGGATGTGGATGTACATCCATGAGGTTTGAACCCTTAATCTCAAAATCTATCAAGAAAGTGGATATTTGTGATATTTGAGTTATGCTTGTGTATGTGTTGATCTTTGGCTCCAAATCTTGTTTTTTGTGTTTAAGTTTGATGTTTTGATGCTTATGTATGCATGTGCTAACCTGAATCCAACTTTTGATTTGAAAATCTTGATTTAAAAATATAAAAGGGTGTTTGGGTCAACTGCATATTGAAGTTATTGTGTTATTGGTTAAGTGTTTGCTGTTGTATGGTACTAGTTCTTGTTTAAGAAGTGTAGTAGAGTGATAATCTGCAAGTTGTATGCTTTTGAACACATGAATCAATCATATGCTTATAAAATCTTGATTAGTTGATATTTTAGACTGTGATTTGGTGCACACCTAGTTCTAGGATTAGACTTAGGATAAAAAGTGATAAATCATATCCAACATAACATGTTAAGAAGATTTAAGTGTTTGAATTTGGCTGTGTGGTCAAGTATATCAGCAAGTGTTCATAACTACATGTATTTGTTCATTAGTAACTTTTTTGTGCTTTAATCTTGATCTAGACTTTGAATCAATGCATGAAACCTGTTTAAATTTGTTCATTTGAATTAATTATAGCTTGTGTATGCATTTGGTGAAGTTTTGGCAGGCTTATTTTTGCTAAAAGTGCTTATTGAACTAAAACTGCTTATTGTTCATATCTAGGCTAGGTCTGTGGATGTTTTGATTAAACTGTATTAATTGGCTGATTGGAATTGTGTTTTTGTTGCTTATATTGACTCCTTATGATTAACTGATCATTTGGGTGCCTTTGCTTAACTTGAATCCACAAAAAAAGTCACATAAGACAAAAAGTCAATTTGGTCAAGCAGGGGGAAAAGTTCCCACTTCTCAACCTCTGAAACTAGCCCCTGCTAGTGTAAAACATCAAACAACTTATTCATAAGCCATATTGGCTTATCCAGACTTGCAACAACTTATTTTTTGTGATAGATCTTCCTCATTTGACCCATTTATTTGATCTGGAGCTTATTAGACTTTGACTTTGACTTTTCACTAGAAAACTCATTAAGTTGACTTTTACATAAGTGCTTATTTGCTTATTCTGGCTTATTGTTTGTGCTTATTTGAAAACTTTTTGATTATTTTGCTTAATTAAGTCGATTAAAAGCTTTTGAAAGTTGAATCAGCACTTGAGGTGGTCTAGAACTCAAAAACGACTATTTTGTCGTTTTGTGAAGAGAGTCTTGGCATATTTCAGGCTTATTTCTTGTGCTTTTTCCAATTTTCTTTTTATAGATCTCTTAAGTAACTCAAAAGAAGCTTGTGTGTCAAATTTTAGCTTATGGCATCAGCTTATAGCTTAATGGGCCAAATAGCCCATTAAGAATAAGCTGCTTTGAAATAAGCTAGCTTAAACACATTTTTAGATTTTGGGCCTTCAGAGTTTTGTTCTTAAAATCAAATTTTAAGTCAGATAGGAGATTTTGGGCTTATTTGGACAACATTTTTCTTATTGGGCCTATTTCAAGCCCATTAAGGGACTATTTGGACTTTTAGCCCATTTTAAGGCCCAATAGGGGTATTTTATAATTTCAACTTCATTTATGTGTTACTTAGGTTAAAATAAACTAGTTTGCAACTTTTTAGATTTTTTTATAAATTTTGTATTTTTAATATTATTTTATTATTATTTTACTATTAAAAATTAAAATTTTTATTTTTCAAAGTTTTTCATTTTCTTAATTCAAATACATTAAGTTAGGAATTTTACAATTTTTAGAATATTTTTATTGTCATTAGATTAATTTTTAAAATTATTTTAAGTTTTAATAGTTTTTAATTGTTTTTAAATAGTTTTAATTAATTTTAAAATTTTCAAAAATATTTTTAAATTTAGTTAAGGTATTTTAGAGGATTGCAAGTTAAAAAATCTCACTTTGGGCCTTTTATTAATTAATTTGATTTTTTGGGCTTTAATTAGCATTAAAAAATTATTATTTATTTAAATAAAAGGTTTGAGTGATTTTTGATTTTTTGTAAACTCTAATTACATTTTTTAGGATTTATTGCAATTTTCTAGGAATTTTTAGGGTAAAATTTTAATTTGGTCACTTTTTACGGTTTTACGTGCACGACTATTCGTCTTAATTTAATTCATAATCGTAACCGTCATTCTCTTCTAATCTCTTTTCTTCTTTTCATTTCTCATCAATATAATCACAAACTTTTAATCATTTCTTACACAACACACTTTCCTCCTTGAGAACGATCCCCACTTTGGGTCATTAGTGCTTGGTTTTCCTAAACCGACACTTAATACTTGCCACTTTTGCTCTCTTTTCCTAGAGAGTAGTAAAACCACTACATCATTTTGGCGTCGCTGACGGGGAGGTGTGCTGTGTTTTGATTTGAACAATTGTTGTTTTTATATAGCCATAATAGCTAATTGTATTAGTAGCACTCTACTAATACGTATTATCGGTTTTCGTTTTTTTTGTGAATACTATTACTATATTGTATACGTAGAACAATAAATTCACAAGTACTCCAAAAGTGTGAAAACACAACCTTGATTGGGAGGTCATTACTCAATCATTGTATTCGAATCTCAAACAAGAAAGAAAAGGCAAAATAGATAAATACTTTCGTGAAGCTTAATTTTGAAAAACACAAACTATAAGGTGTGTATAAGGCGGGTATTATCAAATATACCCTAAGGAAAAAGGCTCTTAAGTGCTTCGCACCACCTCGTTTCCCCGCTTGCTTGTGCGTGTTTAGATAAAAAGGGCTAATCGAGAGTTTGCCAACCAAAGTATTACCTAAGTATCATATATATTTTCTTGGTTTCATTTGATTAAACCCTCTTGAACGTTTTGGTGTTCCACCAACGTTCTAAAGTCATCGAAGGCGTTCACTTCACGTGATCGTTTTCATTCCTTGAGGCTTCTTTAATCAAGAGATTTGATTAAGGAGTAGATTTGTAGATTTTTGTCTACCTAATACAATCACAAAAATCCAAAAAAAAAGTGAAAACAATCAAAAACCACAAAAAAATTGAAAAAATTAAAAACACCAAAAAGAATCTTCTTTGCTCATCCCCACGTTGTACGTAACGTTTATGCTTACTCGTAATCAAGCAATACGTGCACGTAAACGAAAAACCCGAAAGGAGTCAACACCTACTCCTAATCTTTCTAGTGAGGAGTCTCCTATTGACGAACCTATCGTAGAAGAAGAACCAATCATGGCGAATCGTACTATGATGGAGTTACGTCAAGCACCCACCGAGGGTTATGGAGAGGCTATTGTGATCCCTGCTATCCTTGCGGAGAATTTTGAAGTGAAAACGGGTTTGTTGTCGATGATCCAAAACAACAAATTCCGTGGTGATGAAAAGGACAACCCGCACAACCATATCCGCCAATTCAATCGTCTTACCGCCACTTGCAAATTTAAGGATGTTGCTAATGATTCGATTAAGATGATGCTTTTTTCGTATTCTTTAGCGGGGCCCGCTAAAATTTGGTTAGAGAAAGAGCCACCCAATTCTATATTGACGTGGAAGGATCTCGTTTCTAAGTTTGTGAACCAATTTTTTCCGCCCTCTAAGACTACGCATTTGAAAAACGAGATCTCAAAATTTTCACAAGAATTTAATGAGAGTTTTTCAACGGCTTGGAATAGGTTTAAGGAAATGTTACATGAGTGTCCTCATCACGGTTTTTCCGACTTGCATCAAATTGACACGTTTTACAATGGTTTAAATGATCATGAAAGGGATTATCTAAATGCCGCCGCGGGCGGTAATTTTTTGTGTAAAATGGTTGAGGAAGCGTTGTTGATAATTGAGAATAGATCTAAGGTGTATAGTCCTCGTAACACATCGAATGTTCGTAAGGCTTCGTCTTCGGCTTCACCTTCTTTGTCCAATACCATCGATGCTTGCCAAATTGAGGCGAACTTGGAAAACAAAATCTTTGATAAGCTTAAAGGACTTTTAATTGAATTCAAAGTTGGAGAACAAAGTGCTCCCGCTACGGCTAAAGCGGTTGAGGTTTCATGTATGTATTGTGGTGGAGGTCATGATTTCTCCGCGTGCATTACCAACGGTGGTAACACTTCGAGTGCCTACGCGGCCACGGGAACTTACAACTAAAACGGTCAAGTTACCCGCTCCAATCAATTGACTCCACCGGGTTTTGCTCCCAATCAAAATGCTAACAACAACTATCGAAACAATAAAGTTGGATTCAAAAATAATTACAAAGGAAACTATGGGAATCAAGGGGCTAATAACAATCAAGTTTAAAAACAATCAAAACAATGATTTTCAAAACAACAACAAGGGTTTGCAAACTTTGAAAGATCTTCCAAATGATATTGTTGAATACGCTAATGGAAACGATGCTAGGTTTGACAACATTCAAAGAGAAATCATTAGCCTAAGATCCGAGTTTAAGAATGACTTGAAAAAGGAGTTGAAAAACGAGTTAGCAAATGAGCTTAAAATCAATACAAACAAAATGGAAGGTAATGTAACTAGGTTACAACAAAACCAACAAAAAATGGAACAAGGGCAACATGAAATAAAACAAGAGATGATTAAGGCCGAGAAGAGGCAATCCATGTTTGAGGATAAACTTTCATCTATGTTTGAGGCTATAATGTGCAAACCGTCTTCGAGTAGTCTTCCTAGCAATACCATATCGAACCCTAAGGGAGAGATGAAAATGATTACCACATGTAGTGGTAAGACACTTAAGGAACCGACTCCTCAACCAATTGCTCCTACGGAGGATGCAATTGAGGAAGAACCCGAGGTGATGATCGAAAAGGAGCATGTCCCAATCCCACGAAGTATCGCTCATGCCACACCTACGGTTGACCCATTACCACATTTGGAACCCGAGATTCCAAAGGCTATGCCTATGCCTCAACCCACACCACCTTTGCCCTATCCATCAAGACTTAGGAAGAAGAAACGTCAAGAGCGCGATATACCAATTTGAGCTTTTTATGAAAATGTTTCGTGACGTTCATTTTAATGTAAGTTTTGCCGATGCTTTGGTCATGATGCCTCGATTTGCCGCTAACTTTAAGAGTATGTTAAACAACAAGGAGAAATTGCAACAATTGTCTAGTTGTTCATCGGTTTATCTTAACCGCATACCTCAAAAATTCGGTGATCCTGGTAAATTCTTGATTCCTTGTGCAATCCAAGATATGGAAGAATGCTATGCCTTGGCCGATCTTGGTGCTAGTATTAACTTGATGTCACTTGCAATCTTCAAGTCGCTCAATCTTCCTAATCTTACCCCTTCACTAATGTCTATCGAGTTGGCCGATCATTCCACGATTCCCGCATGTGGATTGGCGGAAGACATTTTTGTGAAAGTGGGAAAGTTCTATTATCTGGTAGACTTTATCGTTGTCGATATTCCCACGGATCCTCAAGTTCCTCTCACTTTAGGTCGTTCGTTTTTAGATACGTCTATGGCTTTAATTGATGTGCATGCTAGAAAGATCACCTTACGTTTCAACGACGAGGAACTTGTTATAAACGCAACTCAAAATTCTCCAATTTCTCATGTTTATTCCGTTGCAACCATAAACATCGTTGATATGATCGACATTGTTTGCGAGGAATTTTCACAAGAAGTTCTAGGTTTTGGTGATGATGAAAATAGTGGCAATCCCACTATTGCTAGATCCCATTCTTGATAACTCGACACGAACCTTCACTCCATTTGAAGGTGGTGGTTTTATGTTGGAAGAATTCGATGTTCCACGTACTTGTGACGAAGACCTCGACAATGATGAGGACTTCTCGATTATCAAGAATTTTCTAAACGATTTCCCATTTCCTCCACCCGAGGAGGTTATGAGTATCGAGCCCAAATCTTCAATTGAGGAACCACCTATCCTCGAGTTGAAAGATTTACCTCCTCACCTTGAATATGTATTTTTGGAGGAGAACGACAAGTTGCCGGTTATTATTGCGAAAAATCTTTCGGATGATGAAAAAACCGCACTTGTCGATGTTCTAAAGGATCACAAAGGGGCAATTTCGTGGAAGTTATCCAACATTAAGGGGATCGATCCCAAATTTTATACCCACAAAATCTTAATGGAGGAGAACCCGTAATCCAATGTCAAAGGAGGGTGAACCCCAAAATTCACGACGTCATCAAAAAGGAAGTCCTAAAACTCCTTGACGCGGGAATGATTTACCCTATTTCCGATATCCCTTGGGTGAGTCCTATTCATTGTGTCCCTAAAAAGGGAGGAATGACCGTTGTGCCAAACGATGCCAACGAGTTAATTCCAACTAGACTCGTGACCAGATGGAGAGTGTGCATTGACTATCGTAAGTTGAATGACGCCACTCGAAAAGACCATTTTCCCTTGCCCTTCATGGACCAAATGTTGGATCGTCTTGCGGGAAATGATTTCTATTGCTTTTTAGATGGTTTTTTCGGTTACTTCCAAATCCCCATCGATCCTCGCGATCAAGAAAAAACTATGTTTGCGTGTCCATATGGAACGTTTGCCTATCGAAGAATGCCATTCGGACTTTGCAATGCACCAGGAACCTTTCAAAGGTGCATGATGGCTATTTTTCATGATATGATCGAGAAGACGATGGAAGTCTTCATGGATAAATTTTCCGTGTTTGGTAGTTCATTCACTTCGTGTTTGTCGAATCTTGAGAGAATGTTGAAGCGTTGTGAGGAAACCAACCTTGTGCTTAATTGGGAAAAATGTCATTTTATGGTTAAAAGTGGAATTGTCTTAGGGCATAAGGTTTAGAAAGCGGGGATTGAGGTAGATCAAGCTAAGGTAGACGTCATCGCCAAATTATCTCATCCCAAAACCGTCAAGGGAGTTAGGAGTTTCCTAGGCCACATGGGCTTTTAACGTCGATTCATCAAGGACTTTTCAAAGAGTTCTCGACCTATTACACATCTCCTCGAAAAAGATGCACGTTTTGTCTTTGACGAAGATTGTGTACGAGCCTTTGAAATCCTTAAGAGGAAACTTACCGAAGCTCCCATTCTTGTTGCTCCCAATTGGAACCTCCCCTTTGAGCTCATTTGTGATGCTAGTGACTACGCTATTGGGGCCGTATTGGGGCAACGTCATGAAAAACACTTATTGCCTATTCACTATGCTAGCAAGACGATGACCGAGGCTCAACTAAAATACACTACAACGGAGAAGGAATTCCTTGCTGTGGTGTATGCATTTGAGAAATTCCGACCTTATCTCGTCTTGACTAAATGCATAGTGTATACTGATCATTCGGCTATTAAGTATCTTATGGCTAAACAAGATGCAAAGCCGAGATTACTTCGTTGGATTCTCCTCCTTCAAGAATTTGATCACAAAATCGTTGACAAAAAAGGAGCCGAGAATCTAGCGGCCGACCATCTTTCTCGTTTGGAAGATCCTCACAAAAGTGTTTACGAGCCCAAGGAAATCACCGAAACATTTCCGCTCGAGACACTTGGTGTAGTGAATTCTAAGCTTGATTCATCTACCCTATGGTTTGCGGACATCGCAAATTACCATGCGGGGAACTTCATCATCAAGGGTATGACGACTCAAGAAAAACGAAAATTCTTTCGTGACGTCAAGTTCTATTTTTGGAACGACCCTTACTTGTTTCGAACTTGTGCGGATCAAATCATTCGACGTTGTGTATTTGGCACCAAAGCTTCTAACATCCTTAGAGCTTGTCACGAGGGACCCACGGGTGGTCACCACGGTGCTAATCTCACGGCTAAGAAGTTTTTTGATGTCGGTTTCTTTTGGCCTACTATTTACCGAGATGCACATGCACTCGTGAAATCATGCGACTCATGCCAATGACAAGGAAAAGCCTCACAAAATGATGAAATGCCACAAAATATCATCCAAGTGTGTGCGATCTTTGACGTTTGGGGCATTGAATTTATGGGGTCGTTCCCATCATCTCGTGGTAATAAGTACATCCTTGTCGCCGTTGACTACCTATCTAAGTGGGTGGAAGCTAAGGCTTTTCCCACCAACGATGCTCGTGTGGTAGTCAAGTTTTTTAAAAGCTTGTTTTCTTGGTTTGGAACCCCTCGTGCGATCATAAGCGATCGTGGAACCCATTTTTGTAACGACCAATTCGAAAGGGTCCTAAGGAAATATGGGGTTACACATCGGCTTTCTACGAATTATCACCCACAAACGAGTGGGCAAGTCGAGGTTTCAAACCGAGCGTTGAAAAGGATCTTGGAGAGATCTATTGGGGAAAACTGACAATCTTGGTCGGATAAGTTGGACGATGCTTTATGGGCCTTTAGGACCGATCATAAGACGCCCATCGGGTGCACTCCTTATAAGCTTGTGTATGGGAAGAATTGTCACTTGCCAATTGAACTTGAACACAAAGCTTATTGGGCCCTTAAGCATTGTAATGATGATATGGAGACCGCGGGAAAACACCGGAAAATGTAATTAAATGAATTGGATGAATTAAGAGACATTGCTTATGAAAGTTCATTGGTTTATAAAGAAAAAACTAAAAAGTTTCATGACTCAAAAATTAAAAACCGGGTTTTTAACATTGGAGATCAAGTGTTGCTTTTTAACTCTCGTTTGAAAATATCTTCCGGCAAGTTGAAATCCCGTTGGTCCAGTCCATTCACCGTGACTCAAGTTTTTCCTTATAGGACCATCGAGCTACTCAAAATGATGGCCCCAATTTCAAGGTGAATGGACATAGGTTGAAGCACTACTTTGGCGGGGAAGTTCCATCATTGAACTACCTCGACCAAATCACCTTTCCCAATGATAATTAGTATTGAGGGGATCGAGTCGAGCTCATGACTCGGTAATAAAAAACAAGGTGCCTCGTGGGGGAGTCACATGCTTATCCTATGTACATATTATCGCTTTCTAATATAGTAACGTGTGGGGATTTGTGCCCTTCCAACCTTTGTTCTGTGGTTGTTTGTGAATTGTGGATTTTAGATGATCATTATCTTCACGATTGGATCCTCTCGTGTTCGTTTTATGGGAGCACTCGATCGTTTGCTTTGAAGACTTTCTCAATATCCATGATATATCCTTTTATGTTCTAACCTTAGGTTTATAACACACCTCATAAACGGCTTTAAATTTAACGGTTACACCCTTTCCATGCTAGATTATGCATTCGACTACGTCTCTAGTATGGGGGTATCCTACACTTAGACTCGAAACATTGAGGACAATGTTTAACTTTAGTATGGGGGGTGAATAGATACTTGCCTTGCCAAACCTTCACGCTTTCCAAAACTTATCTTTTTGTTTATCGTTTTGTTGCAAAATAAGGCTAAAAATGGCCAAATTTTAAAAATTTTCTCATGTTTTATGTGTTTGAAGACACGAATGTAGATTTTCCGATGGCGAGAATAAGAGTAATTTTTGACTCGACCGTGCGTGTTGAGCACTTAGCTTTGATTCCTTAACTTTATATTAGGCTAAGTCTCTTAAATGAGGACGAGAAATGATAGAGTTAATTATAAGTTACTATGCTAAACGTAGAGTACTCGTATTCTTTCAAAAACTCATGTGTTCTCGTTGTTTGCTTATTCTCCCCTCGCTTGTAAATATTTTTTGCTTAATAAGTATTGACTTAGCGGTTTAGTCTTCATTGTTGGTTTCTAGTCTTTTCTAGTAGCTTCCATGTAATTAAATTGGGAAGACACTTGAAGTATTGGCAACCCGAATAATCGAAAGCTTCACCCAATAATAAGATTTCAAGTGCTCACCTAAATCAAGCAAACAATTAGAAGCTCACAAGGCCGAAAAACTATGCAAAATTGAAAGTGAATCAAGCCTTAATCTTTGAAGCTTTAAAGATCCAAAATTCGCTTTTAGCGTGAGGATATACGTCTTTGGCCACAATAAACACCTCATGGCGAGGTTAAATAAAAGGCAAGGCAAGACCGAAGTCATAATAAAAGCTTCATGGCGATGTTGAATAAAAGATGGAGGTAAACCTATGATAATAAGGCCCTTCCGTTAGGGGGCGTATAAAAGTCTTGGTAATAAGTCTCATGTTCAAAACCGTTATAAAACCGTGTTTATCGATCCTTCTTGTTGACTTAATTTTTTGACATCGTTGTCTATTATTAGGGGCTATTAATTCGATGGTCTTGGTTACACCATTAGGACTCTATTTTTAGACCTAAATCTCTATTATCGCAAAAGTCAAACAATGTATCCTCGTGAAACATTCAAGACAAAAAAAATATAAGAGATACAACTTAGGAAAATGGGAGGATAAGTACGTGATTAGGGCATATGAGTAGTGTTAGCATTACTATAATGACAATGATCTCGTTGCACGCTTAGCATGGAATTGGGGTGAAAATCGAGGACGATGAAATTATTTCTAACGAAGCATTCACGAGTTCTTATTCTATGAACCTAAACGTCTCATTTTGCGATGAAAATCATACATTATGTCTAAAACGCAAGTAGACGTAATAGTAGTATTGTAGCAAGTTTATCATTCAATAAAAGGGAATAAAAAATGAATTTTGGAGGTGCTACGATACTTTATTCTAGCATTGTGTGAGGGCACTGCAATGGTTTAGTATGGGGGAGTGATGAGACTGCTTTTATACATAGTCTCATCGTCCAAAACGGGCTTAAAATGCATTAAATATCATCAAAAATGCCAAATATTAGCTTGTGTTTGTTAGTTGTGTATTTTAGGTACGGATATTGGGAAAATGACAAAAGATCACAAGAAACATGCAAACACGAACACGGGAAACGAAGCCGCACAATGAACCAAGCCCTAATGAAGATTTTCCAAGAAAAACCCTTAAAGATTTGAAAATTATGTAAGAAGGGTCGTCTAATATTGAATAATTGACACTTTAAACCCTTGTATAATCATAATAACAAGTTTGGTCCTTAAAGTTTGTCAAATTACAAAAGGACCATCCACTTTGAAGAATTGTCAAAAATGGTCCCTGATAAATCATGACTTGCCAATATTAGTCCTCCAAAAAGTCAATCATACAAGTCAAGACCATAATCTATGAAGAAATTGCCAAAACAAACCTTCAAGAATCAACAAATGGCAAGAAATACCCCTGAAAATACTTTGGAAAAGTATTTGTGGCCAAAGTGGGAAAAATGAAACTTTAATAACAAAGGAATCCGGTTTTATCTTGTTTAAACATCAAATGACAAAGAAATGAGAAAAAAGGGGGGGCAAGGTTGGCAGACAATGAAACATACCTAGACCAACCCTCATCCTACACGTGTCCCACTAACCCATTAACCAATCACAACTCATTTCCTTGCCACCTCACCATCCCACTCAGTTATTAAACTAATCATAACTGATTAGTTTATTTTATGCGCTTAACACGTTGTTTAAACCCAAAAACGGATTAAACATGTCACTATTCACATGAAGAACAAATTTGGGCATTCTTGTTTAAGCAACAATAAGACCACTAAACTCTCCAGATTTATGATTAAGCACATCCTAATCATAACCCAACTTTGAAAACCCTTGCCACATCATCCCATTGTCACATGATAAACCCTTTGTCCCACTCTTTTGAAGAAGATGCCAAAAACCCTGCCACATCCAACGTCCAAGATCCAATCTTACCTTTTAAGCTTCCTTTAAGCCTTTGGATGCCATTTCAACATGGACAACTCACACAAGCAGCCAAATTTAGTCACATGAGCTCAAATATATCAAAATCCGCAAGGGCAAATTTGGGACTTCACAACTAGGGTTTATACATTTTTATGCTTTCTAGATGAACATTGTAGCCTATATAAAGGCATTTAGGCTATTCATTTTCAGCTGCTCTTGATTTTTCCTAGTTCACATTTCTGTAAATCCTTGTTCATGTTTAATGAAAAGAGTTTGAATTTGTGAAGAAAAACCAAGTCCCAATCTTTCATTCTGCTTGTTATAGTTATATGTTTGCTAAACTTGAATCTTAAAACGTGTTTTCAAGCTTTGTGCAAGAAATTGCTCAAAGTTCAAAAACCTTGATATTTTTCTAAGTTCCTTGGTACACCTTGGAATTCTTGGGCTATAAGTGGATCATAGCACCCTGATAAAGAGTTATCAAGGTGTTGTGAGGCTTATAACTTGGGGATAATCAAGTGTGGGGTACAAGGGTTGCATCAATCAAGATTTGTCACCTTTCTATTTTTATATTTTTGCTTCTAACCTTGTTCTATCTTAGCAGCCTGATATTGGAAGCTTGTGCCTTGTTTTGCTAGGCACATCAGCTCAAACATACGTGGGTGTGGATGTACATCCATGAGGTCTGAACCCTTTATCTCAAAATCTGTCAAGAAAGTAGATATTTGTGATATTTGAGTTCTGCTTGTGTATGTGTTGATCTTTAGCTCCAAATATTGTTGTTTGTATTTAAGTTTGATGTTTTGATGCTAATGTATGCATGTGCTAACCTGAATCCAACTTTTGATTTGAAAATCTTGATTTGAAAATATAAAAGGGTGTTTGGGTCAACTGCATATTGAAGTTATTGTGTTATTGGTTAAGTGTTTGATGTTGTATGGTACTAGTTCTTGTTTAAGAAGTGTAGTAGAGTGATAATCTTAAAGTTGTATGCTTTTGAACACATGAATCAATCATATGCTTATAAAATCTTGATTAGTTGATATTTTAGACTATGATTTGGTGCACACCTAGTTCTAGGCTTAGAATTAGGATAATTAGTGATAAATCATATCCAACATAACCTGTTAAGAAGATTTAAGTGTTTGAATTTGGCTGTGTGGTCAAGTATATCATCAAGTGTTCATAACTGCATGTTCTTTGTTCATCAGTAACGTTTTTGTGCTTTAATCTTGATCTAGACTTTGAATCAATGCATGAAACATGTTTAAATTTGTTCATTTGAATTAGTTATAGCTTGTGTATGCATTTGGTGAAGTTTGGCTGGCTTATTTTTGCTAAAAGTGCTTATTGAACCAAAACTACTTATTGTTCATATATGGGCTAGGTCTGTGGATGTTTTGATTAAAATGTATTAATTGGCTGATTGGAATTGTGTTTTTGTTGCTTATATTGACTCCTTATGATTAATTGATCATTTGGGTGCCTTTGCTTAACTTGAATCCACAAAAAAGTCACATAAGACAAAAAGTCAATTTGGTCAAGCAGGGGGAAACGTTCCCACTGCTCAACCTCCAAAACTAGCCCCTGCTAGTGTAAAATATCAAACAGCTTACTCATAAGCCATATTGGCTTATCCAGACTTGCAACAACTTATTTTTTGTGATAGATCTTCCTCATTTGACCCATTTATTTGATCTGGAGCTTATTAGACTTTGACTTTTCACTAGAAAACTCATTAACTTGACTTTTACATAAGTGCTTATTTGCTTATTCTGGCTTATTGCTTGTGCTTATTTGAAAACTTTTTTATTATTTTGCTTAATTAAGTCATTTAAAAGCTTTTGAAAGTTGAATCAGCACTTGAGGTGGTCTAGAACTCAAAAACGACTATTTTGTCATTTTGTGAAGAGATTCTTGGCATATTTCAGGCTTATTTCTTGTGCTTTTTCCAATTTTCTTTTTACAGATCTCTTAAGTAACTCAAAAGAAGCTTGTGTGTCAAATTTTAGCTTATGGCATCAGCTTATAGCTTAATGGGCCAAAAAGCCCATTAAGAATAAGCTACTTTGAAATAAGCTAGCTTAAACATATTTTCAGCTTTTGGGCCTTCAGAGTTTTATTCTTATAATCAAATTTTAAGTCAGATAGGAGATTTTGGGCTTATTTGGACAACGTTTTTCTTATTGGGCCTATTTCAAGCCCATTAAGGGACTGTTTGGACTTTTAGCCCATTTTAAGGCCCAATAGGGGTATTTTGTAATTTCAACTTTATTTATGTTTTATTTAGGTTAAAATAAACTAGTTTGCAACTTTTTAGAATTTTTTATAAATTTTAGATTTTTAATATTATTTTATTATTATTTTATTATTAAAAATTAAAATTTAGATTTTTCAAAGTTTTTCATTTTTCTTAATTCAAATACATTAAGTTAGGAATTTTACAATTTTTAGAATATTATTACTGTCATTAGATTAATTTTTAGAATTATTTTAAGTTTTAATAGTTTTTAATTGTTTTTAAATAGTTTTAATTAATTTTAAAATTTTCAAAAATATTTTTAAATTTATTAAGGTATTTTAGAGGTTTACAAGTTAAAAAATCTCACTTTGGGCTTTTCATTAATTAATTTGATTTTTGGGCTTTAATTAGCATTAAAAAATTATTATTTAATTAAATAAAAGGTTCGAGTGATTTTTGATTTTTTGTAAACTCTAATTACATTTTTAGGATTTTTTGCAATTTTCTAGGAATTTTTAGTGTAAATTTTTAATTTGGTCACTTTTTACGGTTTTACGTGCACGACTATTCGTCTTAGTTTAATTCATAATCATAACCGTCATTCTCTTCTAATCTCTTTTCTTCTTTTCATTTCTCATCAATATAATCACAAACTTTTAATCATTTCTTACACAACACACTTGCCTCCTTGAGAACGATCCCCACTTTGGGTCATTAGTGCTTGGTTTTCCTAAACCGACACTTAATACTTACCACTTTTGCTCTCTTTTCCTAAATAGTAGTAAAACCACTACATCAGATTCCCTTGTAAGACTAGCAAAATCGTACCTGAAGGAGATAGTGATCAAACATGGAATACCAGTTTCGATAATTTGTGATCGAGACGGTAGGTTCACATCAAACCTTTGGAAGGCTTTCCAACGAGCCTTAAGTACCAATTTGGACATGAGCACTGCTTATCATCCACAGACTGACGGTCAAAGTGAACGAACCATCCAGACACTAGAAGACATGCTACGGGAATGTGTGATTGACTTTGGAAATGGATGGGTTGACCACATTCCTTTAGTTGAATTCTCCTACAACAACAATTATCATGCCAGTATTAAGGCTGCCCCTTTTGAAGCACTATACGGTCGGAAGTGCCGTTCACCTAAGTGCTGGGCAGAAGTAGGTGAATTTCAGCTCATTGGACCAGAACTAATCTAGGAGACTACAAACAAGATCGTCCTCATTAAGCAAAGAATTCTAGCTGCTCGCGACCGACAAAAGAGCTACGCGGACCTGAAACGCAAACCTATGCAATTTGAAGTAGGTGACCGTGTTATGCTCAAAGTATCACCTTGGAACGGTGTTGTACGCTTTGGAAAACGTGGGAAACTGAATCCACGTTATGTTGGCCCTTTCAAAGTAATAGCCAGGATCGGGGAAGTAGCTTATCGTTTAGAGTTGCCCCAGCAATTGAGTCGGGTACACTCTACCTTTCACGTGTCTAACCTAAAGAAGTGCTATACTGGAGAACCATTGGCTATGCCATTGGAAGGAGTTCAGTTTGACGACAAAGTCCAGTTCATAGAAGAACCAGTAGAAATCATTGAGAGAACGATTAAGAAATTGAAACACAGTCGCATCCCCTTGATCAATGTACGTTGGAACTCGAGGAGAGGCCCTGAGTTCACTTGGGAACGAGAAGACTCGTTCAAAACCATGTACCCACACTTGTTCACCTGACCAATGACTTCATCTTAAGCTTTGAAGACAAAGCTAAAATAACGGGATGGTGCTGTAAAACCTCTGATTTTACCTTATTGACTTTGCCAACTATTGTACTCTTTATTTTTGGAATCTATATAATTCCACTTTTATATGACTTATTATTAATCATATACCTTTGTCATACTATCTTTCATATTTATTTGTACATTTATATGAACCCTTAGTCATTATTGACTACTCTGGCAATTGACTAGCCACCTAAATGAACAAGGACTCATCACCTCAGTACATAATTTTGGGATAAACTGTAACATTATTCATTGAATTGATTAAGCACTCGGACTTATATTTACATGTATATATTTACATATATTTTATGCTATGAATAAACACCTAACACTATAAAACAATGTACATTATTTCACATTGTCATTTATTTACTTTATTCAAGTAAAATACTTATAATGAGATACTCATTATATACTTTCACCAAATTACCTAAAGGTTTAACTAAAATACCTAGAAACCTAACAATTGCCTACAATATAATACAAGGACTATTATTTTCACCCAACACTTGATACAAGATAACATATTTCTCCAAAATATATAGATGTGTGTCGTGTATGTGTATGCATGCACTAATCCAAATTATTAAACCTACAAGCTACCATCCACTAATACACTATACCTTACACTTTTCTTACACACCTTACTTTTCTACACTACATCTTACTTTCCTTATACTTAACCATGCTTTTCTTACACATACCATACTATGCTATACTTACAACACACTATGTAACCATACATTATACTATGCTTGTCAAATCATTGTCCCCCTTTTGACTTTGTAAACCCACGGCTAAAACATCAAATAGGAGGGAAAGTTCATTTGATATATTTGGCATATGGCTTAATATCTAGCATATCTTGCAAATATCTAACAAATCTTCCAAGGATACATAGGACATAGTGCTAGATTTCACTTGGATCTCCTCTTTCTTTCCTTATTTGATCCGAAACCCACATGCATCCTCACACACACAACACAAAACATTTGAAAACACTCTCATTTCTCTCTCAAGAACTCACGGCTAGAAACATTTACTCCATAACCAAGATCTTTCAAGCTCATTTACTATGTCTCATGCAACTTAAATACTAATCATTGTCACTTCTACAACAACCTTGATCTTTAAGACAACAAGAACACCCTAAAAAGCTCAAGTGTAGGCCACAGCTAGTTTGATTTCCAAGTGATCACCATTGTTGAAACCAAGCTCTAATCACTACTCATTCTCTTATCCATTACTTGATCTATCTAAACAAGTAAGCATCTTAAAACTTACCTTTTAATATATTTCCTTTCATTCACATAAACTTATATATGCATATCACTAGTAAGAACTTAATATTAAAACAAAACCATGAAAACCCTAGACTATATGAGTCACGGCTAAAATGGGTTTATGAGTTAATGTGATGTAAAATCTTGCTAACTATAATGAGTATAACCTCATGAACATGTTAAACTATAAAAACCATGAAATGAAAACGACAAAATGGATCAATTGGCACGATTATACTTGAAGGAAATCGTTGCTAAGCACGGCGTACCAATATCTATCATATCAGACCAAGACGGTCGATATTGATCAAGATTTTGGCAATCTCTCCAAGAAGCGTTAGGAACGCAATTGGACATGAGTACGGCTTACCATCCTCAAACGGATGGCCAAAGCGAGAGAACCATCCAAACTTTAGAAGATATGCTCCGCGCATGTGTAATCGACTTTGGAAACGGATGGGATCGACACTTACCGTTAGTAGAATTTTCGTACAACAATAGCTACCACACTAGTATTAAGGCGGCACCGTTTGAAGCACTTTACGGTCGAAAGTGTCGTTCACCCGTTTGTTGGGCGGAAGTTGGTGACGCACAACTTACCGGTCCGGAAATTATTCACGAGACAACGGAGAAAATCGTACAAATCAAGAGTCGTATGCAAGCGGCTCGTGATCGACAAAAATGTTATGCCGACAAGAGACGGAAGCCTTTGGAATTTAAAGTCGGAGACCGAGTAATGTTGAAAGTCTCACCATAGAAAGGTGTAATCCGTTTTGGCAAACGAGGGAAGCTAAACGCACGATATATTGGACCTTTCGAAATTATTCAACGCGTTGGTGACGTTGCCTATCGTTTGGAGTTACCACAAGAACTTAGTCGCGTGCATAATGTGTTTCACATTTGCAACTTGAAGAAATGTCTATCTGACGAAACGCTCGTCATACCTATGGACGAAATCCAACTCAACGACAAGCTCGTGTTCGTTGAAGAACCCGTCGAAATTATGGAACGAGAAGTTAAACGACTCAAACAAAGTCATATACCTATTGTTAAAGTGCGTTGGAATGCACGACGAGGACCCGGATTTACATGGGAACGCGAGGACCAATTTAAAGCAAAGTACCCTCACTTGTTTACTAATGTGGTGTAGACTTAAAATGTATCGTTTGTTTTGCTTTGCGGACAAAGCCCTCTTTAGGGAGAGCGAATGTAACAACTTGAATTTTCGCGTCTATTATAATAAGACGTGCTTATTTGTAATCGTTTTACTTGTTAACGGTATGTGCCGGTTAAGGAATACTTATCACGTCTTTGAAAATACACGTATCCACACTAGTCTAAGTATTGCGATTTAAACTTTGTATGACATTGATTGTTATTAAGTATCAACGCATCTGAATTTTGCATCCGTTTTAAATTACCCTTGATGGGCCGAGTTTTTCTAATCAGTGTGCCGAGTATCTTTAACCCAATGGGCTGAATCGTATCATTCTTATTGGGCCGAACAACCCTAAAAAACTTACTGGACTGAATCCAAATGAGATGGTTTTTCAATCAATATCAAAACTAGAATTGGTAAGTTGAGACTTAGTAGCTAGCCAGTAAAGCAAATTTCAAAAATAGTCAACTATGAGTCAAACCTGCATATTATATGTTCCCACTACCCACAAAAATCCAACACACATGCCGAGTTTGCCATTTAGGGGTGTATCACAAGCTTACCATTCCAGAACTTGACTAACCCTAAACCAAAAGTACTTGCTTAAAATGCTACAAGTTTCTCACAGCCTCACTTCACAAACACAAAAACACAACACAAATATGGGTACAAAGTTAAGTCCATATTACAAGTCTTGAACCACCATTGGAGCACCATTTCTAGCCGAGCCACACTCCACCCCCGTCTGAAACAACAAGCCGCAAACCAAACCCCCATTGTGAGTCCTTCATACTTTTCTCTTCATTCTCATAATATGCATATAGCGTGCTTGACCATTTACACCTACGAACAAAGAATACATGTATTAGAACTTAGCCACCATTCTAAATTTATAAACTAAATGGTAGCCGAACCATTCTTTTAGTATTTTTTTTGAATAAAAGTGATAGAAACCATAAGGATATAACTCATGATGTCATTAGAAAACGAATGCCAAAAAGAATACCATGTACAATAATCGGCCGAGACCCCAACTAACCAATAATAAACCAAAAACATGAAATTTATATTAATTTCTTTCCATAAACATCTCTAAACTCAAATTAAACCTCGCATATACAAAACCCCCAAATCTGTTAAACCCTAATTTTTAATATATCGATTAAAACTCTAATTAAACACTATCTAAGCACGAATTAATCAATTAATTAGATTAAAGACGGAGTATAAACAAATCCCCAAATTTACCGAAACCCTAATTTTCGAAACTTATATTTATTTGGTAATTAACACCAAGAGAGGCACGAAAACACTAGTTAATTATAAGGAATTAAAGAAACCCCCAATATTTTTGAAAACCCTTAAACTGTTTATAACTAAATCGAGAACCCTCTTGTCAACTTTTAACAAAATAGATGATTTAGAAACCAGTAAACATCTTTAGATCGAATGTATACACCGAAACCTATTTAAACCATTTTGTTAGAAGAGGAGGAAAAGAAAGACTTATCTTTGATTTATAGACACCACTGAATCAACCATGATGAAACCTAGAACCGGTCGCGATGTCTCGATAAGATGAAAAACCCATATCCAATCTTGATAAACAACTTGGAATTTATGAATGAAAGAGATGACAAACCAATTTTATTAACCCTAGCCAAGAGAGGCTGTGGATTCAAGAAGTTTGAGAGAGAAAGAGAGAAAAGACGGTTGGGAGGTGTGTGTTAAATGTGTGTCAACAAATGGTTGGCCAAGATTAAAACGATATAAACCTCAACATAGTTTGTAACGCCTCATTTTGGGTTGGGCGGGTCAACATGACCAGTTGGGCTGAGTTTGGGCTCACGAAATGATTGGGCTGGTTAGCACTTGGGATGGGATAAGCCCATACGAAAGTGTTAAACTATAACATGTATTTGTAGCCAAAAGCCCACTTATTAAATTAACGAGTTCGTATCCCGTGTTTTCCCGTAAACAAAACGTATTGTCAAGCACACTTAGGATGTCATGCATTATTATTTATAAACTTATAGTCGTCGTGACACGGTATTTATACTTAACTAGGTCATGGATAACGTGGTCGTGTTCTCGAGCTTTCTTGCATTTTCATCCATTTGCTTAACTAACGAGTTGAGTTTATAGCCCCACTTTTAATTGCTTTCAACTCTTTGGGGTGAGAACATTGCTTGTTTTTACGGATGAACATAAGTACCTTAAAACTCATACGTGCCTACATGATGTCTAAGTAGCGATACCCCTAGATGCTTTAGCCCACTATCATGAACTGTTATTTACTTTGTGTAAGCGCAAATGTTATGGATAGATCTATTAGGATTGGCCTCCCTATCTAATGTTGGTTGTGTGACCAAATTGGATACGAATACATTTGAGGTTGTTACGAATACTTTGGGGTAGTATTTGCTTGGGCTCTCATATTATGTTGCTAATATGGTTAACGCTTCGGTGTCATGAGCTTAGACGTAGGATATCATGAACGTATGCTATTTGATGATAATCTTGTATTTGTTATAAGATTATTTGCCGGTTGCCTAACTAAAATCTTATGGTTCATCACACTACTTATACTTAAACCTATAAACTCACCGACCTTTGTGTTGACGTTTTAGTAATGTTTTTCTCAGGTGTCAAGGCGGAGGAGTGACATGGTTGTGCTATGGAGATTAATAAAATAATCATGATTTAACTATGAGACTTGATTTTGATGTATGACATTTGGGAACTCGATTTATGATATCATGATGTGTAAAACAATTCTCTTTGGGACCAATTTCTATCTTTATGTTTTATAAATGAAAAAGGACTTTTCTTAGTTATTTTTGTATCTATGTCTCTTGGTTGTCATGATAGTCACATCCTCGTGTAATTGTACACGTGGGCCAAATTGAGGGTGTGACATAGTAACTTTCCAAAAACAGCAACTTTCCATAAATAGTAACTTTTCAAAAATAACAGGTTTCCATACATATTAACTTTCCAAAAATAGCAGGTTTCATAAATAGTAACTTTCCAAAAATAGCAGGTTTCCATAAATAGTAACTTTCCAAAAATAGCTAATTAGCTCGTTTTTAGTTTACGTAGGTGACTTAACTTGTTTTATTGTATGATGATTTTAATAATTAAGCCGAATTCAATTAAGTCTAAAATAAGCCGAAAATCAATAAGCTGATATTAAATAAGCCTAAACTTAATAAGCCAATTTTAATAAACCAAAGATTAATAAGCCCATATTAAATAAGCCTAAACTTAATATGTAAATTTAATAAGCCAAAAACTAATAAGCCAATTTTAATATAAGCAAAAACATCAACAAGCCGAAGTCTAAATCCCCAAACACCCCTTGTGGGGCTCTCAGCTTGCCTAGCCACGAACCAACGAGACAAACCTTTGGGGTTCTCGGGTTTCCGAGCCAAACACCACCGAGGACCACCCTTGTGGGTTCTCATTTTACCGAGCCGAAGACCACCAAGAGCCCCTTGTGGGGTCTCAGTTTTAGCCGAGCCATAAGCCCACTGAGCACCCTTATGAGTCTCGGCTTGGTCCGAACAAAACACAAACGAGCCATAGGCTCACTAACAACATGATTCTATACTTTTTTGATTATCTACAACATGCATTTCAATCCTTTCATTATCAATTAAATTCATAGATGATTTCTTGAAAGCAAGATAAGAAATTAATGTTTGAGGTATACCGAAAGAGATGTAATCAAGGAATGATGGACACGAACACCACACGTAGAAAGTTTTTCTCCTCCTTTTTGTTCCCTATGGCTGACAGCATACAACACACACACACTAGGGTTTTTGATTATTATTTTTTTCTAACTTGTTACAAATGAAATGGTAGAAATGTTTTGCTAGTTAACTTGTTATTGGACTGGGCCTTGGGCTACACTTTGGGCCATAAGTAGGCTTGTAAGGCTTATGCCTTATGTTCGATTTATTTATTTCATGTCATACTTGTTTTCTCGTGTGTTCGTGTATTCATGGATTTTTACTTTCGTGTTATTTCTTGTCATGTCGTATTTAGTGTACGTTATTACTTGTCATGAATTAATTAAAGATTAAAAGTTTTAATTTAGTGGTATTTTCATGCGGGTTTTACAAAGGCAGATGCAAAAGCTATATCAGTGTAACACCCCCAATTTCATGTCATAGCAGCGGAAGAGTCATTGGGTGTTACTGTCATGGTTCAACCTCAATATCATAGAAAACACCTCAAAATGAATCATTTTAATAAAACATACATCCATTCATTATTTAAAGGTAAAATAGTTCACACACGGTCCCAAATTGTTTTCAAGTTTACACAACATAATACATTACAAAAGTTTCTTAGAATGGACATAGTTTAGGAAAAGCGGGCCAAAACATTTCACAAGCAAGCTACACGAAACCACCTTCCTTTGAGTGCCTTCTTCATGGACCTAAGATAAAACATGCTATAAAGTCAAAAAAAATGCTGAGTGAATCTATAGAGTTTAAATTTAATAAACGAACACAAGTATTCTGAATAAACCTTCAATGGTTGACAATCATGTGGATCAGACATAATCATCGTTGTTATTACATAAGTCTCATGACATTGACGTTAACATATATTATTTCAGCCCAACACACCTAGCCAAGTGCGTATATTTCTCTTATACAATTGCATCCGATGTTTCATTACTAGTGCATCACAACACCACGCGATAGCTAGTCGCGACCGGACTGGGCGTCACCCCGATAGATCTATCCATAGTATTAGCGTTCATTCGATTAACAATTCATGATTCAATGGGTCTTTTAAGGCTAGAAGCAAACTTATGAAAATAACTTCATCTAGCATACAATCGGGTCCTTTGTGTTGTATTTTAAAACAAGCATGTTATCTCCCTCGCGGGTTTTAAAAATCTTTACAAGATAGTATAAACGTGAGGCTATAGACTCACCTTGGTACAATAGTAGTAATACGACGATCGCCGACGATACGTGATGCCCGTTAAACATGAAGACCGCAACCTACCAAATAAGGCGCGTTCGTTAATAAATGACTCAAGTATAAATAATACTTAAACAATACGAAACTCAAAATAAAAAACCATGACAATTCCCAAAAATATTAATAGTACAAGTGTACTCTTATACTTCTTTATATGTCAACTTTATTAGACTATACCATTTATAAAAATCTGTCGGTACTTACCGAAAGTACAAGCTCATTTGCCTTACTTAAACTATTCCGTTTTCGACGAAACTTGGTCACAAACTCAATCATAATATGAATAAGACTCAGTTTAAATTTCATTCAAAAATATTACTTTTAAGACCTTCTGCCCGACACACCTTCGTGTTACAAAAACCGGACAGATTTACGCCTTCAACTCGTAAAACCATTTTGACATATCTAAACAACTCTATTTATAAAACCGACACTCGGGTTTGAAAATAGACTCATGACCTGAGGTTTAGACTTCAACATCAGTCCTTGAACATTTTTAAAACTCATTCTATAGTCCCCGAGATTCGATCCAAATATCGACAATAATTTTTGGATTGTGCCGATACCCGTCTCCCGGTACACGAATACTAAAATTGTTGTAACTTCGCGCTCGTTTGGAGCTAGAAGCTCTATCTTATATCAAATCGAAGCTAACGAAAATCTCTACGACCCTATCATATTAGTTTACCAAGTTTATTATAGTAAGTAATTCAAAAATAGCCTTTTACCTACTGGTCTAAAATGGTCATCTAAAAATCATACCAAAACACCATTTTGACCCATTTCAACAATTTACATACTCATATTATCATCCTAATATTACCATAACACATCTAACTAACTCCTAACAACCTCAAATTTAATCTAACAAAAATTAAATAAATAAAAACCTTGCATGCAACAACAATCCACTTCAAATGTAATAATAATAACAACAATTATAATCATATAAATGGATCAAACACATGTTCTTCACCAAAATCTTGAAAGAAAATTAAAGTGTATGCATGTGGGAAAATTTTATACCAATATGAAGCTTGTTGAATTTCTAGAATGGGTCTTTTGTTAGTTTAGGATGAATCAAGATGGATCAAAATATTTTGAAGGGTATTTGGTTTGAGGGTGGACGACCAACAAAGGGAGGAAGAGAGAGGATTTGTGATTTTTATTTTAAGTGAGTTTTTAAATGAAAATAGTTAGTGAAATTTTCTTAAATAGTCTATAGTTAGGGTAGATTTTGTCATTTAGGCATAGTTTTGGTCCAAAATGCAATTAAATAGTTTACAAGGTAGAAAATGTAAATTGTAAATTTTGAAAATATTTACGGGGCTCGGGTTTCGTAAAAATACTTTTCGAAAGTTAAAACGCTTCATAAAAATAATAATAAAGCTTCGACACGACTTAAAACGTAATTAAATCGAAAACATCGAAAATATAAAATATCGAGACAATCGATAATAAAACATAAATATTTGGGCATCCGTCGGTATCGCAATCACTAATAGTTCTCGTCATTCGTTAAACGTAAAACACGAGAAATAAAGATTAAATAAAATAAAATCATTTTTATGATAAATTGAGAATATAATATCGATACCTAACGTATTCCTTGTCGGTTTTCATCTAATCGACATTCTTACGCTAGTTTCATGTCATGACCTTCTCGGTTAGTCGATAATTTAAAAATTCTCATTAAAGTAAACACGTAATGCGTAATAGTCGAGATTAAAATAACGACCTGAAATTGACGGAGTGTCACATTATCTCCACCAAATTAGGATCTTCGCCCTCAAAGATCAACTTGCGTTCTTGTCCGATCGCTTGTTGAAATCAAAGAGATGAGGGTAATTCTTCCACATTTGGTCTTCTCGTTCCCAAGTATACTCCGGTCCTCTTCGAGAGTTCCATCGAACATTGACGATAGGGATTCGGCTTTGTTTCAGTTGCTTGACCTCGCGATCCACGATCTCGATTGGTTCTTCAATAAAGTGCAACTTTTCATCAACCTTAACTTCGTCCCACGGTATAACGAGTTCTTCATCGGATAAACACTTCTTCAGATTAGACACATGAAAAGTGTTATGAATCCCATACAGTTCTTGCGGTAGTTCAAGTTGGTATGCCACGGGTCCTACTCTAGATATAATCTTGAATGGTCCGATATAACGAGGACTTAACTTCCCACGTTTTCCAAATCATACAACACCTTTTCATGGTGAAACCTTTAGCATAACCTTATCTCCCACACTAAACTCCAATGGTTTTCTTCTCACATCCACATAACTCTTCTGTCGGCTTCGCGCAAACAACAGCCTATTCTTGATTTGCACAATCATATTCGTCGTCTCTCTAATCATCTCTGGTCCAGTGAGTTGAGCATCACCAACCTCACTCCAGCTCACGGGCGATCTACATTTTCTCCCATAAAGTGCTTCAAAAGGTGCAGCTTTAATACTCGCGTGATAACTATTATTGTACAAGAATTCGGCCAAAGGTAAGTGCTTATCCCAGCTACTTCCAAAGTCAATCACACAAGCACGCAGCATATCCTCCAAAGTCTGAATAGTTCATTCGCTTGCCCATCGGTTTGTGGATGATAGGCTGTGCTCATATCCAAATTGGTTCCTAAAGATTTCTGAAGTGATCTCCAAAATCCAGAAGCAAAACGACTGTCTCTATCGGAAATGATTGAAATAGGAACACCATGCTTACACACGATATTTAATGTATAGATTTTGCTAGTTGAAAAGTTCGTTTCTCGGTATCTTCTCGAATTGTTCACGGTTCAAAGTGCGACTCAGTTGTTTTTGGTGGCAAATAAAATGGTTTGGTTATCTATTCTACTTAAAAGGTAAATGCACAAAATAAAAACAATAAACTAAAAGCGATTAATTAATAAAAACAAAACAATTTAAATAATAAAACGTAATTTAAAGCGAAACAATTAATAAAAATAAAACTAAAAGACGAAATTAACTATCGACTCGAAAATAAAGTTTACTAAATGAAAAAGGAGAGAATAAAATTAAAATGGTACTTTAAAGCTAAACGAGGGAAAACCTAAAGCGGATACTAAATAAAAGATAAAACTTGAACTTACGAAAAAATATTAATTTTAAAAATAGAAGAAAAATTCAACTAAAAATACGTAACTTTCAGAAATAAAATCGGAACAACTTTTAGATAAAACTAGACAATTACGGAACAATACTAGTAAATAAGCAAACAGGCAGGCTAGCTGCTGGAAGCAGCCAGCCTGGCTGCTCATTTTGGCGCCAACATTGGTTAAGCAGCCAAGCAAGCTGGACATTTCATCGGAATGTAATATAGGATCCATCGCAATGTGGTAATGTTTGTATCGGAATGTTGTTTTTTTTTTTTTTTTTTTTTTTTTTTTTTTTCTTTTAAACTATCGAAATATTAAAAAAAGCTATCGGAATGTTTTTAAATAATCTATCGGAATACTAATAATAAGAAAAGTATCGGAATATGAAAGCAAAATCTATCTGAATGTGGTTGTCAAAATTTGGGCAGCACTTCGTCGCAATATACCTTAAACTCCGTCGGAATATGCGATCGCAATGAGCGATCGCAATCCCGATCGGAATAAGGGGGATTTACCAACCTATCGCAAAGTAGAACCCACACTTGGGTTATTGCGATACAAATCAAGAAACCGTCGGAATGTGATAAAACCCTTATATTGCGATGAACACCAACAAATCCGAAAATGGAGATAAGCAAAAATCTCAATAAGCACTTTCAATAAGCACACTAAACCAAAACTTGAACAACTTAATAAGCATAAATTTGAAAGCTTTTAAAAGACGAAATTCATAAACTTTATAAAAACACAAAATAAGAAAACAAAATAAGCAAACTTTAAAGGTATACAAACTTTTTAGAAAACTTTAAAATCAAATAAGCTAAACACAAAATAAGCCAATAAGATTGTCAAACATATAGCTTAATTCGTATGAAAACTTAAATAGAAATAAAAAGGTGAACTTTTTAATCAAATAAGCAAAGAGATTAAGCAATATCTTGCTTAATCCGAAATTGAGATTGACCAGAAACAAGAAAAGTAGGATGAGAAAGTTAAAGAAAAGCTTAATTAAAAGTGAAGATTCAACAACAAAATTAAAAACACTTACTTGAATTAAAGGAATTAAAGTGCAAGACAATTAATTAAAATGACATGAAAAATAAAGTTGCAAGAAAATGAAAATGGTGGAAGAGCTAATTTGTCAAGTTAGCCAACAACTACAAAATGAAGTCCTAATGATTTATTTATAGGGGAGGAGGAGGATTAGTGGAAGGAAGCTTCCTCCCCTCTTTCATTTCTTCTTAATTGCATGATCAAGTCCTTAAGCCTTTAATCTTTTGTTAATCTTCTTAATACTTGGACTTTGTCTTGGGATTTCTTTAAACTCGTCTTGAATTTTCTTCATAAATAAGACTCGAGTTCTTCGGCTTTAGTAAACTTCCGTCTTTTGACTTTTTCTTCGATAAATCTTCAGAATTGGTCTTGGACTTCCGTTCTTTTTGCACTCTTGACTTTCTTGACTTCGTCTTTCGTCTTTTTCTTCGATAAAAGCCCGTGATGCCCGTGTTTTCTCCACTTTTCACCTTTTCGTCCTAAATCACAACAAAAACACAAACCACGCATAATTCCGAAATAAATGACATAAAATACACGTTTTGGCTCGGTTATTATTGTAATTAAGTGGTAAAAAGGATGGGTGTTTACACACCTATCAAATCCCCTACACTTAACTATTGCAATGTCCTCATGCAATGCATAAGTTACAAAGCATGTTTTACATTTTCCATCATACTCAACCTACCTTGGCCTTTATTAAACAACTAAGGAAAATCAAAAAGATAGAAAATAACAACATGCAACAAGGAAGAAACTTGTAAAGAAATCTAAGACTTACATTAGGGCTTGTGTGTCATGAATGTTCATCACCCTCAAGTTTCGCGTTCCCCATGCCAAGCTTAAAAACAAGATCATTGTTAGTACAAGTTAGCATAACAAACATTTACTCATGTGGTTCAATTAATCACTTAAACTCCCTTATTCCTACGAGTATCTCTTATATTTTATTGTTGTCTTGAATGATCAGGAGGATGCATTGTTGACTTATTTCGATAATTTATTTAGGCTGAAAGCAAAGTAGGACGATTTGATCAATAGTTAGCTAAAGGACAAAATCTCTTAAAACTGCTTCTCGGGATATCAAAAAGTTCATATCTTGGCATAACTTGGTTCACGATTTGAGACCTTTCTCGGACCGATATTTGGCATGTACTTCATACTTCATATCTTCGAGAGACGTTCTTGAGATAATGGTCTTCTCTTCGTTATAAAGTTTCTTCACTTGGAGACTTTTGAGGGGTTCTCCAACTTTGTTGACCACGACTTCATGATTATTTTTCAATCTCTAATTGGGATTTTGAGATACAACGATCCGCCTCCTTTTCGGACTTGGATCTATTTATCCTCATACCTTGTTAGGGTCTTTTCGGATAGACTTCTCCATGATCTTTATGGGAGTTGATTGCTTTTCGTCGTGAGTCTTGATCCTTCATATTGATTTTGGGAATAATGCTTTTCACATCACTTTGGATCTTCAGCAATAAAATGGAATCCTCATGCCTTGTTAGGGCCTTTTCGGACTCGCCAATCTTCGCGCCCCGCTTCATAAGTTATGCCTTGGCTATGAACTCTTATCATTACCGAGCAACTTTTAAACGATCTTGGGCTAGAAGCTAAGTAACTTTTCAAATCGTACGACCTTACTTATTGCAGATAATTTATTAGCAAGTGATGGGAGAAAAAGATCATAATTAACTCACATAAGTTAATGAGAGAATACCAAACTTGTAACCAACTCTATCATTTCTCGTTCTCCACAATTTAAAATCTCAAGGAATGAGACTCGTGGATGCTTAGCCCAATAAACCAATTAAGGTCTACATGGTTAAGGATACTAGCTAGAGTGAACTTGGATAAGTAAACTCGGGTTGAGTCAAAATATTCACAACGGGCCTAATATATTTAAGATATCTAAACTTGCTAAAACCATTTTATTAAAATGCTAGAAAGTAACAAAAATAAAGGAGACTACAACTAGGCCAAAATAGATTAAAAATTTTGAAAAATGGCGAAAAATTGATTTTCTGGTTAAAATGAGGGCAAATACAAGGAAAAGACCACTTAACTTCGATAGAAGTCCCCCCTACACTTAATATAAACATTGTCCTCAATGTTTAAGCATGTGGGAGTAAACTCCCCTACACTTTGGACATTGTGCACTTTGTTTAAATCTCGTTAAGGAAAAGACAACTAAAGAGATTCCTATTTTAATATTAAGAAATATAAAATAGTGAATCGAAAAGAGTTTAGGATAGAACCGGGAAGAAGGGAACACGGAATCACGGTTCATCAAAAGTCATCAAGAGTGTGTCTTTGAAGCTCTAATCCCTGCACATGATAAGAAAGAGAACAAGAAACACCAACGGGGCTCCCCCTACACTTATGGTGAAAACAGGAAAGATAGATAGATAATTGGGTTGCCTCCCAAAAAGCGCTTGTTTTTGTTGACCGAGTCACGAGCCTGACTCGTCCCCGAATTAAATGGTCCATGGGGAAGCCTCGAATGTGATACTGGGATCAAAGACCTTGTCCTCGTTCCCGGTTGACATCAACAAAGGAGAGGCGGGGGGATAAGTCTTGAAAGGGAGAAAGGTCCTATCAACATACGAGAAGTATGTGAATTCAAGATCCACGGGAGGTGGGGTGGGTAAAGGAATCACATTGTCATCCCCCAAAGACAATGGATGTTCAGCAGCAAACGGCAAAGCCGTAAGGTCATCAAGCATAAAATAATCAATGGCACCCCCGGGTCAAAGCACTCATCCTTATGAACGTTAATCTCTTCGATTTCTTCATCATAGATAGGTGCGTCAAACCAAGGTTTGTCGTTCCCATCATTGAGGATTTCAGAAACTCGCTCGAAAAGATCACGATCAAGTACGAAACCATCATTCATTTGTGGGGATTGTTGATAAGTTAAATCCGCACGAATGTGGTAAACGTAATTCTCAGTGGAGGAGTGTTGATTAGGTAACTCCTCGAGAATAGGATGATTGGTCAAGTGAGTTGGTTCGTCATTATTATGAAAAATAAGACGCTCCAACTCATCAAGTTCGGCATCGATGTTGGAAAAATCGACCTCGCTTGTAGGAGGAAGCATAGGTAAAAGAGCTAGCTCTCGTTCGATAATTTTCGCAATCTCAGGCTCGAATTGGAATTCATCATTAAAAGCGACCTCATCCTTACGTTCAGCAAAAGTCGGAATATCACAAACCTCATCAAAGAATTCTTCAAGACCAAAATCACGAATCTCACTCGAAGTATCACTATCCTTAGACGCATTGGTGTTATCAAGAATAAGAGTAGTAATCTCAGAAGATGGGTTGAGATCATAGACATCATCCTCGTCATCATCATAATAGTATGGATACACCGGAGGAGGAGTATAAGTCTCGATATTTGATATTTGCTCTTGTCGATGATCCTCTTGACGTTTCTCGATGATCTTGTTGCAAGCTTCTTGAAGTTGTTGACTTAGTTTAACAAGAGTGTTCCATTGTTCATGGGAGCGCAATTGTTCGAAGGAGGGTTGATGATCGATGATGTGCTGTGGGGGTTCAAAATGTTGAAAACCTGAATTATAGCATGGTTGTGGCTCATAGTAGTTCATCGGTTGAGAAGAATTATAAACCGGATTTGGTTCATAATAATCCACTTGTGAAGAAAACTGAGGGCACGGATTGGGCTCATAACAATTCATTGGTTGACAATAATAAGTATCGTGAGGACCCCCACAAGTTTGGCAAGAAGGGTAAGGAGAAAAGTCGGGTGCGTCTTGTGGATAGTTATTTTCATTGTCATAATTGTACCCCGGTTCTTGCCCGTAATCATACGAGTATTGAACCGGGCATGAAACATGCCAAGGAGAATCGCTTCCACAATAGATGCACGGGGAAAGAGTAGGTGGGTTCAAAAAGGACGAATTAAGTGAGGGACACAAAGGACAAAATCCTGGTATTAATTGTGTATCTTTGATATCGTTTCCGCACCGCTCACACGTACACCATTGACAAGAGTCGTTCCCGTACAATCGTCTCCCACAACCGACGCAAGGGACATAAGAATCCATAAAGAAAGATAGATGAGCAAGAAGAATATTTTGGTGCAAAACTTGGAAAAAGAAATGCTTTTTATGATTTTTCAAATGTTTTTGGATTTTTGAAAAAATTTTGAATACGAAAAATAACGTTCACAAGTGAACGGGTCCCAAAAGCCAACGCGTCTCGCACAAAAAACTGTTGATCTTAACGAAAAGAGCCGGCAGCGGCGCCATTTTAATGTATAGATTTTGCTAGTTGAAAAGTTCGTTTCTCGGTATCTTCTCGAATTGATCACGGTTCAAAGTGCGACTCAGTTGTTTTTGGTGGCAAATAAAATGGTTTGGTTATCTATTCTACTTAAAAGGTAAATGCACAAAATAAAAACAATAAACTAAAAGCGATTAATTAATAAAAACAAAACAATTTAAATAATAAAACGTAATTTAAAGCGAAACAATTAATAAAAATAAAACTAAAAGACGAAATTAACTATCGACTCGAAAATAAAGTTTACTAAATGAAAAAGGAGAGAATAAAATTAAAATGGTACTTTAAAGCTAAACGAGGGAAAACCTAAAGCGGATACTAAATAAAAGATAAAACTTGAACTTACGAAAAAATATTAATTTTAAAAATAGAAGAAAAATTCAACTAAAAATACGTAACTTTCAGAAATAAAATCGGAACAACTTTCAGATAAAACTAGACAATTACGGAACAATACTAGTAAATAAGCAAACAGGCAGGCTAGCTGCTGGAAGCAGCCAGCCTGGCTGCTCATTTTGGCGCCAACATTGGTTAAGCAGCCAAGCAAGCTGGACATTTCATCGGAATGTAATATAGGATCCATCGCAATGTGGTAATGTTTGTATCGGAATGTTGTTTTTTTTTTTTTTTTTTTTTTTTCTTTTCTTTTAAACTATCGAAATATTAAAAAAATCTATCGGAATGTTTTTAAATAATCTATCGGAATACTAATAATAAGAAAAGTATCGGAATATGAAAGCAAAATCTATCTGAATGTGGTTGTCAAAATTTGGGCAGCACTTCGTCGCAATATACCTTAAACTCCGTCGGAATATGCGATCGCAATGAGCGATCGCAATCCCGATCGGAATAAGGGGGATTTACCAACCTATCGCAAAGTAGAACCCACACTTGGGTTATTGCGATACAAATCAAGAAACCGTCGGAATGTGATAAAACCCTTATATTGCGATGAACACCAACAAATCCGAAAATGGAGATAAGCAAAAATCTCAATAAGCACTTTCAATAAGCACACTAAACCAAAACTTGAACAACTTAATAAGCATAAATTTGAAAGCTTTTAAAAGACGAAATTCATAAACTTTATAAAAACACAAAATAAGAAAACAAAATAAGCAAACTTTAAAGGTATACAAACTTTTTAGAAAACTTTAAAATCAAATAAGCTAAACACAAAATAAGCCAATAAGATTGTCAAACTTATAGCTTAATTCGTATGAAAACTTAAATAGAAATAAAAAGGTGAACTTTTTAATCAAATAAGCAAAGAGATTAAGCAATATCTTGCTTAATCCGAAATTGAGATAGACCAGAAACAAGAAAAGTAGGATGAGAAAGTTAAAGAAAAACTTAATTAAAAGTGAAGATTCAACAACAAAATTAAAAACACTTACTTGAATTAAAGGAATTAAAGTGCAAGACAATTAATTAAAATGACATGAAAAATAAAGTTGCAAGAAAATGAAAATGGTGGAAGAGCTAATTTGTCAAGTTAGCCAACAACTACAAAATGAAGTCCTAATGATTTATTTATAGGGGAGGAGGAGGATTAGTGGAAGGAAGCTTCCTCCCCTCTTTCATTTCTTCTTAATTGCATGATCAAGTCCTTAAGCCTTTAATCTTTTGTTAATCTTTTTAATACTTGGACTTTGTCTTGGGATTTCTTTAAACTCGTCTTGAATTTTCTTCATAAATAAGACTCGAGTTCTTCGGCTTTAGTAAACTTCCGTCTTTTGACTTTTTCTTCGATAAATCTTCAGAATTAGTCTTGGACTTCCGTTCTTTTTGCACTCTTGACTTTCTTGACTTCGTCTTTCGTCTTTTTCTTCGATAAAAGCCCGTGAATGCCCGTGTTTTCTCCACTTTTCACCTTTTCGTCCTAAATCACAACAAAAACACAAACCACGCATAATTCCGAAATAAATGACATAAAATACACGTTTTGGCTCGGTTATTATTGTAATTAAGTGGTAAAAAGGATGGGTGTTTACACACCTATCAATATTCTTCAGATAGAGGTCAGCAAGTTTCTCCAAACCGAACCTCTCGTTGATTGGAATGAAATGAGCAGATTTCGTTAAACGGTCGACAATAACCCAGATTGCATCGAACCCAGACGGTGTCCTTGGAAGTTTTGTGATGAAGTCCATCGTAATTCGCTCCCATTTCCAGATTGGAATTTCAGGTTGGACAAGTAATCCTGTCGGCTTTTGATATTCAGCTTTCACCTTTGCACACGTTAAGCATTTCGCGACGTATGTTGCAATATCAGCTTTCATATTCGGCCACCAGTATAACTTTTTCAAGTCTTGGTACATTTTGTCCAATCCAGGATGAATAGAATACTTGGACTTATGAGATTCTAACATGATCAAGTCTCTCAGTTCACCAAATAATGGTAACCAGATTCGACCTCTCGAACATTTGATAACATCGGATCGCGTCTCAAATGTTTCACCATCTCCTCTAAATCTTTCGGCTGCAATATTTTCCTTCTTACACGCTTCGATTTGTGCGTTACGGATCTGCTCAGGTAAGTTATTATGAACTGTCACCACCAAAGCACGCACTCGAATCGGTTTCTCCCTTTCCTTTCGACTTAACGCGTCAGCTACCATATTCGCCTTTCCCGGATGATAACGAATTTCACAGTCGTAATCACTCAAGAGTTCAACCCATCGACGTTGCCTCATATTCAGCTCCTTTTGATCCAATATGTATTGTAAGCTTTTATGATCAGTGAATACTGTACACTTCGTGCCATACAGATAATGTCTCCAAAGACGCAGAGCAAAAACCACAGCGCCCAATTCCAAGTCATGGGTAGTGTAGTTCTCCTCATTCTTCCTTAATTGTCTAGAGGCATATGCGATCACCTTTTCACGTTGCATGAGAACAGCATCGTATCCTTGAAGAGATGCATCACAATAAACAACAAAGTCTTCACTTCCTTCAGATAACGATAAGATCGGCGCACTACACAGTTTCATCTACAGGGTTTTGAAAGCTTCTTCTTCTTCATCGCCCCACACAAACGGTTTATTCTTCTGAGTCAGCTTAGTTAGTGGTTTCGATATCAAAGAGAATCCTTCAATAAACCTTCGGTAGTAACCAGCCAAACCTAGAAATTTTCGCACTTCAGTTGGAGTAGTTGGAGCACTCCAATTCTTAATGTAACACCCCATTTTGATAAATGGAATGTCACGCGTAATTATGGCGTGTCATCAAAGCATACAACGATAAATGCCTAAACATTACATGACCATAGGGAAAACCGGAATCAAACATCGGTTCCCAAACATAAGCCCAAAACATAAATAAAGTAAATGAACAAAAAGGAAGAGTAGACAAGCATAAATATGAAGGCAAGAGGAGAAGGAATCTAAGGTAGCTCCCATCCTATGCGTGTCCTCCAAATGCTCCAGTCAGTCCTTGAGTACCTGCCGTTTTGGGACATGGAAAGGAAAGTAACGGCTGAGCAAAACGCTCAATGCACGGATATACACATAGTATGAATGACTAAGCATAATAAAGACTTAATAGCAGCGGAATTGTATAAGTCCTGGAAAACCTGGAACATGTTCATAAAACTGGTTTTATAGTTTGAAAAGCCTTATGTTTATCTTATGAAAACTGTTTAACGTATTTTACCATTAGCCAATATAGGTCATGAAAATCCACCGTACATGAATACTTGGAGGGGTGACCTCATCATGCAAATTAGAGGGGCTGCCTCTAATTTAATATACTGGTTTTTGGGTAGGAGGGATCAGCTCCTTGTGAAGGATGCAAGGCACACACCACATTCACCATGAAATCCTGACTAAAAACATGTAACTAGGATGCACCCATACGCCCCACATGATAAATATAATATAAATGGCCAAAAGCTGAAGGGACGCCACGAGCAATCACTCCGCCGTGGTGAAGTCATAACATCAGTGCCTCTAATGTTATCGTTATGGTACCTCCATAACTAGGTGAAACTGGTCATGCATGTATATGGCTATAGGTATTCTTAATTAAACATAAGCAATCAAACACGTAACTTATACTACGAGAAAACAGTTGGCTGCATACGGGGAAATCCTAATAAGGAAAGAATGTCGATACTGAAAGGACGGGAATCCGTACCTTATGTCCAGTGAACGAAGAAGATGAACTGAGAGAAATCCTACTTCCGAATCACTAGTGCTACATAAATACATACATGAATAAGTATCTGCTTACTAAATGCGTAGCTGGTTTTATGTCATGTCTTAGCTTATTTATGTGTTCTTACTATGTTTTACTGTTTTTAAGCCTTAAACCGTGTTTATCTTATATTCTGTTTAATCTGATTAAGTATTTCTGGTATTTCATGTGTTATTATACTTACTGTGTAATAATAAGTAACTTTCCAAAATAGCAGGTTTCCTAAAACAGAAAGTTTCCAAAACTAGAAAGTTTCCAAAAATAGAAAGTTTCCAAAAATAGAAAGTTTCTAAAAATAGGAAGTTTCTAAAAATAGAAAGTTTCCAAAATAGAAAGTTTACAAAAATAGAAAGTTTCCAAAAATAGATTTACTGCTTAAAATAGATAAGTTTCTAAAAATAGAAAGTTTCCATAAATAGATCAGCTGCCTTAATTAAATAAGTTTCCATAAATAGATTAACTGCCTGAAATAAATAAGTTTCTAAAAATAGAAGGTTTCCATAAATAGATTAGCTGCCTTATTTAACTAAGTTTCTAAAAATAGAAATTTTCCATAATTAGAAATAAGCTGGTTAAATAAGCTAAGTATATAAGCCTAAGTGTTTTCATGATTATTTTCTAAGTCATATGATATAAGGTATAGTTTAATAATTATTTCATGTAATTAAATTAAACTATAGGTTAAAATATTTAATTAAAGTATAACATGTTTTTAATTAAATAATGTTAAATACTTAGATTAAAACATGTATTATTATATATTAATAATATAACCTAAGTCATGTTAATTAATTAATTATAGTCACGGTTTTTAAATAATTAATTAATTATAAGTCAAAAATATAAAATACTTAGGTTAATTAATTTCATGATTATAATAATTAAAATAACCTAAGTCATGTTATTAAATTAATCATATCATTTTATTAATTTAATTTTTAACATAAGATCATAATCATAAAAAAACTAAACATACACCATGAACCGGATCTAGACTAAAAAGCATGAACCGGACATGAAATCGACACCGTACCCCGAACCAACTCGGGGTACCCCGTGTCTTGAGGATGCCGTGGGGCCCACACACACCAACCGAGACCATAATGGTCTTGGTGGTGGTCGGTTGGCCAAACCGAAACCCTTTTGGGTTCGGTGTAGCCTGCGGCCAAAACAAACACCCCTTAAAAACATACTTTTGATTTTATTAAACCCCAAATCATGTTAGATCCATGTTTATTTATTAGGTTTTTGTAAAAACATAACATGTTCTTGATTTATTAAAAGATCAAATCAAAAGAAAAAGTTTAAAAAAAGGATTTACCAAATTCGTGGATCAAAAGGATGAAGAACAAACACGATCACCAATTAATTTTCCAAGATCCAAGATCACAAACCACCTCCTTGTGGGGTTTTAGGGTGGCGGCACAAAAAGAACAAGGAAGAGGGTTTTAGGGTTTTTCTAAAAATCTTCTGTGAATGAAAATGAGTAGTGAAAAATATCTCTTTTCCTTTTTAGTGAAAAATTGATGGGCTAAGCCCATCCTCCCTCCCTAATTTCGTGGTAATGGGGCCCACAAGGGGTAACCCGAATGTTTTCCGTGTCTAAAACATTGGTGTGTTCTCGTGTGTTAAGTTATACGTTCGTGATTATTTGTGTTCGCGTTTTAAGTGTTCTCGTTACGTAAATATCGTGATCTAATATATTTAATTACGCTCGTAATAAATATATATACGTAATTAATAATAGTTCGTGTTTTAATTACGTACATGATTTCATGATCGCATGTTCGTGACTAATTATTGTCAAATAATTATTACGTGCTCGTGCGTAGTAAATACTTATCGTGTTCTAACACGTACGTAATACGTAAAATCCTAACACGTAATCGTAATCATGTTATATTAGGAAAGTTTAAATCTAGTACGTACGATCTTAAGGGTATTATTCATGGTAAAAGCATGTGGGTTTTACAACTCTTCCCCCCTAAAAAGAATAATTCGTCCCCGAATTATAGATAACGTAACTGAAAGAGAAACATACCCGAATCAAACTGAGAGGGTATGTAAGATAAATTAACGTGCAGGTGACCTGGCAGAAAGAACGCGGAACGTGACATGTCTAAAAAGGACATGGAACGTGATGTGGCTGAAAGGACATATCTAATTGATAAGAGAAAACGGATAAGAAGTCCGGATGAACTTGTCCGTTTCCAAGTGGCTTCCCTCTTGGAATGGTTCCTTTATAAGATCTTGACACGAATGATAAGTCTTGGTCATCCTGACCTTGACTTGGAATACGAAGAAGTTCTTGGTTATCAACGTAAGGTAGATCCCCTAAATTCGATCGAGGGAATAAGAATTAACGTGTAAGAGTAACTGAAACATTATGGTGCAAAACAATCCAACTTAACTGATAACTAGCAACGATGCGCGAGACATATAGAAATGTAGTACGTGAAAAATTTTGAACGTGATACGTGAAAAATTTTGAACGTGCTACGTGGAGATATGGCGAGTGTAGTATGAGTAAACATATCGTGATCCCTGATACGTGTAACATATCTTGATCATGATATGAGGAACGTGGAATGAACATGACATGTGAAACATATCGTGATCATAGAATATAATGGCGGTAACGACAAACGCTAGAAGGTGAGACATAGATTATGACGAGAAACGTCTTTCTGAGGATAGGGAGTTATACTAAACTTGGGTCTGATCTCTCAAGTTCTTGCAAACTACCCATAATGAGAAAAGAAATGAACGTAAAATCGTAAACCAAAATACGATCATGAACGTGAATAGTGTCATGAACGCGAGCGCGAAAGCAAGGCGTGGAATTAGAACAAGGACGCGAAGTAAATAAGGAGCATAATTATGAATATTTGTCTGACCTGGCAACTGAGGAATTGCCAAGTGATCGGATGAGCCTTGGCTGGAACATGTCCGATCAATCTGTTGGTTCTGAAATCCTTGCGGATGTAAGGATTCTGCAGACTTGATCAAACTGTTTGCAATAAACCATGTAGAAACTAGAAGGGGAGGTTGAATAGTTTCTATTCGATTGGTGACCAAATTAAAATTACTTTCAATTTGGTTTGTATCAAAACTATCTTTTACTTGAGGCTAAGTTGCATAATGATTAGGTTCAATTGAAATGCACTAGCAAGGATAATAAGCAAGTATAATGATAATGAAATAAGTAAAGAGTAAGGAAGGAGACAACCTAGTGGGAAGACACCAAGATTTATAGTGGTTCGACAACGAGGCTCTATCCTTGTTTCTACTCCACTCCTCGAGTACACCTTCTCGAGATTTCCACTATATCCACAAGCTCCCTTCTCGGCGGAGAAAACCTTACATCGTTGCTCACATTATTTTTCGACACTAAGCTAAATGTCGAGACCTAATCTTTAGCTAGGACCAATCTACACGACGTTTCCTACTTCACAATTTAACGACACAAGGCTAGATGTCGGGTTCTAATCTTAAGGTAGAACCAATCTTCACGACGTTGCCTACTTCACCATTTTACGACACAAGGCTAGATGTCGAGTTCTAATCGAAAGCTAGAACCAATCTTCACGACTCTTCACTTTGAAGCTTAGTGAGAACTTCACACAACACAACTACTAATCACTTTAAAGTTTAGTGAGAACTCACAAGACACAACCACATCACTTTATAGTTTAGTGAGAACTCCTAATCAAATCTATTACAACTCAACTAGACTTATCCAAGTACACACATGTAGCTTGGATTTACACAACACAAATCCAAGCAAACACATATGCAATGGATGTACACAACAAATCCAAGTATCCACAAATAACTTGGATGAACACAACTAGTCCAAGTATTCATAAATACATTGGATTGACCTAAAACAAAAAGGGTATCATGATGAATATGACTAGCTCATAGATTCATCTTTATCACTACACTAGTGAGTGAGTGATCTTCTCATTGGACATGGTAAAGGAGGGGATCAAGAGGATAATAATATGTAAACATCCTTAACAATTTAAGTGATCATTTACTAATGATTATGCTATAGAAAATAGAAAGAGGGCTGAGAAAAACGTCCAAGAGGCTTGCTGGAAAATGAGATTTGACCCACTATTTAAAGGAGACAAAGTTACAACGGATCTATAACGGCTACTGTGCGCAGTACCTTATCTCACCCCGCGGTACCATATCGCTAAGGTACCGCGTAGGTACTTAAGGTACCGCCACTAGACTCCGCTCCGTTTTTTTGTCTTTTAGTGGGGTGGGAATATCTGAGGTATTTGAATCCTTCAAAAGATATTCTAACAGCATTTGGAATATTCCATTTTCAAAATTTCATTTTCCATTTTAATAAAACATTTTCTAAAAAAGAAAGTTTATTAAAAAGTCTTTTGTCTTATTAACAAAAGTGAGTTTTAAGGATAATTATTTTGATGATCACTAAGTATGATTAAGAAAGGTTAGTGATATGATTATTACCTTGATGATAGTGTTAGTTAAATAATTCATTTTGTGTTTTACACTAAATGTGTTGTATGGTTTGTTGTGATCAAAACTAAGAAAGATTAGTTAACACTAATAATGTTTTTAGGCATCACTTGCATTAACAATCTCCCCCTTTTTGATTACAACAAACGATAAACTCATTTACGTAGAAACACAAACTATGGAATTATTAACTAGTTTATCACTATCATTTCTCCCCCTTGTCGTAGCAAAAAGGTTAGCAAAAGTCTTTGAAGAACATCAAACTTTGCTAGTAGCTCCCCCTTGGTGGTTGCTCCCCTTGCTTGGGGCATCAAGTTTGTGAGCTAAGGTGACATGCTACACAAAGGTTAGTAGAAAGGAAAGAAACACCAATGTATATATGATCACTACCTACTAAGTAACTTGAGAGGGAGAAAGAGAAGAAATCTCAAATTAGAAGCAAGTATTTTGCTAAGTATGTCCAAAGAGGTAATTGACAAAATCAAACTTCAATCCAATGAAGATGATAAGCTTGTCAATGGGTTAAAGCTTTAGAATTGATGGAATCACCCATAAGCAATTGTAAAAAATTAACCAAGATCAACTCAAAGTAGAACTAATGAAATAGCACATAAATAACACAAAGGTTACAAAAAACAACAAAGAAGATAGTCATACACATAGTATGAGTATCTAAAAGCAATAAATATAGAAAATAAACCACTAAGCATAAGCTAGTCTAATAGTAATATTTTCCAAGATTGCTAAAAATAAAATAAAACTAAAAAGACGACGATGCATCATTTGAAGTTTTATCCACCGGAACGAAAACTTGAATAGGAGGTCGAGTGAGGAGGAATTCAAGAAAATTTAACTTCTCATACACATGAGCAAGTTCAATTTGTTGAAATTGGCAACAATCACACGAGGATCCATGATGCAACACAAAATCGTTTGATGAGGGTATGGCATCAAACTTAGGGTTTGGTGGTGGTGGGTAAAGGGTTTGGAAGTGTTTTCACAATGCCTTGTGAGGTTTGGGAAGGTTGAAAGGTCATTGAGTTGGGGGGTATTGAAGGATTGAGGTGGTGGTGGAACATTTTCTTTTGCTCTGGTGATGGGGTTTATGGTGTAAGTCTCATTCCAATACTTGATTGGAGAGAAGGTAGGGTTTTTGGGTGGTTTGGACGAAGATGGTTCATTCTTCTTAACCCAAACGGGTCGAACCGAGATTTTCGGTTTCTTTGAAAGCTTGGATGAGGAAGCTTTGGGTGACTTGGGTTGTGACAAAGAAATGTCAAGGTTAGGAATGTAGGAGTTAGGCATTGTGAGAGTGTGAGAATGATATCTCAAGGTTATGTGAGAATGAATTCTCAAGGTTGGGAAGGTGTGAGAATGAGATCTCAAGGTTGGGGTATAAGTAAAATGTAATCAAGGTAAGAATTTGAATACAAAATGTGTAGTGTCAAGGAATGTTTAGTCAATTTGAGTAAACAAGGAATCTTGACTAGGAATAGGGTTTTAAGAGTTTTGACCAAAAAATCGTCAAAAGCCACTTTCTGGCCGCGGTACCTTATAGGGGCCGGCGGTTCCATATCATTAAGGAACCGCGGGTCTTTAAGGAACCGCGTCCAGTGGACTTTAAACCATGTTTTTCCTGGGTTTTGGGAAAAACTAAGACTTTTTCAAAAAATGCAAATCTTGGAATTTTACCTCTATTAGAACCAAAATATGCTAGGGTTGCTTAAAGCAACACATTCACAAAGAATGTCTTGACAAAGGGTGACAAAATAATTTAGATATCATTTTGAACCAATTTTAGTCAAGTTTAGGGGTTGTGATAGATTTAGGTTCAATTTTAATTTCAAATTAAAGTTGATTAGTGTGCACAAAAGGATAGAATCACACAAAGCTAAATCCATAAGTCAACAACATGAAACATTCATTAATGAGGAAGGTAAAAAGATAAATAAAGACTAACTAATACATAGCTAGCTTAATATTAAATCTAGATAAGTAGTTTTCTTAGGCTTGGTTTTGTTGAAAACTCTTATCAAGAAAACTCCATCATTCATCTCCTAGGAGGAGGCATGGAGAACAAGGCAAGCAAGAAGTTTTGCAACCTCCTATGTAGCTCATACATGTCCATCCTAAGGTTATGGATGATGTAGTGGTTGTAAAGACAACATGGGCAACTAGGACCATGAGTTTGTTGAAACCCAAAGTAAGGATTACCCAAGAGGAGGGAAAGAGGGACACCCAAAATTGGGATGTTTGAGTTTGGTGGAGGAGGAGGAGGCAAGTTCTCCAAGGGTGATGTGGGTGAAAGTGGAGGCATGTTCCCCAAAGGGGAAATGGGTGAGTGTGGAGGTAAATCCTCCAAGGTTAGTGAAATTGGTGAGTTGTGAGGGGTAAATGGTGAAGTCACCAAAATGTCATCAAATTCATTCCCAAAAGGAATGCTTTGGATTGGTTGAGGTTGAGTGGTAACTTCCAAGGGTGCACTTGGAGTGAAGGGTGAAGAAAGCTCATTCATTCTAGAGTTGAATGAAGAGGAGGTAGAACCAATGGAGTGGTTAGTACCATTGGTGGATGAAGTCTTGCATGGTGCAAGAGGTGGGGAAGGTGATGAAGAAATGAGGATAGGAGCATTCTCATTCTTAGGTGTGTGGAAAGGTGAGGAGTTAGGCTTAGCTACCTTAACCCTTATTTTGAGTGTTTTCCTTGGGGTGGAGGTCTTGGAAGTGTTTGAGGTTTTGGTACACACCATGGTTGATTAGGGTGGTTTAAGGTTTAGGGAAGTATGTTTGATGTGTGAAGAACATGGCAAACAAGGTGGGTTTAAATGGGTGAGGGGATGATCCAAACTAGTAATGGGTTAAAATCATTTTAGGTGAATAATGAATTTAGGTAACCTAGTTTAGGAAATGTGCAGTTTATTACTGAAAATCATGCAAGGTTTACACAAAATTAAGAAAACAGTGTAAAGCAAAGATGCTGTCGTGCACAGTGATCGGCGGTTCCTTATCTAGGACCGGCGGTACCTTATTGATAAGGAACCGCGGGTAGATATGGAACCGCGACCAGAAGGTTTTCAAAAATTTCCTTCCTAGTTTTTTATAAACCCAGATTTTTCCCAAAAGTTTCACAAGCCAAAGTTAACTACAGATCATAATCTAATAAGCTAACTATCAAAAGGCATGCACAAAGCTATGTAAAACACAGACATGATGGCATAATAAACATTAAGGATCAAAATAAATAGTAATCCAAGCATGCAACACAAGTTAATAAACAACTAAACCAAAGTGTTAATAACCAAATGTTTAAGCTGCAAAAGATAACCAAACTTTGACACAACTCAAAGTCTTCACCTCATTTTCTTGCCTAAGTCTTTGATCATTTCTCCCAGATACTTGATTCCCTTTCTTGACTCAATCCGATGTTCATGCAAATCACCTCGGGTTCGAAGATTTTGACGGTAAAGTTCCTCTAAATTGAGATTACTAGGAACTTCACTAGAGGAATGATGGGGAGGGGAAGCAATGACATCTAAACCATCCACGAATGAGTTTGTGGAGTGGTGAGAAGAACTCGAAGAGTCAATGGGAGCACTTGTGCCAATGCCATCACCATCACTTGTTGGCATGTCCATGTCCTCATCATTGAACTCTAGTTGGTCGAATTTACGATCAAATCTTATCTTTCTCTTATATACCTCTTGAATAGGTAGCATGACCCGTTTGACAGGTTGAAATTGAGAAAGATCAAGATTTGGAAAATCACGGCCAACCCTTTTAAAAAGGCGAGTGAGAAGCATTGCGTAAGGAAGGTTTGTTTTGGGTTTGTGAATAACATAATTGATCCGTTGAGCGATAAAATATGCCAAATTGTACTTGGTGTTGGTAAAGATGCAATATAACATATGCACTAAACACGCCGGAACATGATCCCGGTTTCCACCAAGACAAAACACATTTTCCCTAAGAATATTGGTCCATTGAAGCATATTATCATTAAGGTCGCTCAAGAGAACCTCATGACGTTTTACCGAACGTACCTTAGTATGAAGGCTTCTCTTAACGGGTCGATTACGCTTTTTGGAGACGATGTCGATAATGAAGTCAAGATCAATTTCCTCATGATCATTTGGAGGACAATTGTAGGATTCAAGGAGAGCACTAAGCTTCCATTTATCCGTGAAGCGACAAGTGCCTTCAAATGGGACATCAAGAATTTGACCAAACACTTCTAGAGAGTTGAATGAGTTGACCGTTCAAGATGAACCTAACAAATATTCCATCATTGTTTTCAATGATGGAGTATGTGCTAAAGAACTCCAATAAGAATCGAGGATAGATGTCTTCCTTAATGTTCAACAAACAGCCAAATCCAATGTTTTCAAACATGGACTCGATGTAGACATAATCCTTGATATCTTTTTGGACAACTCTACCCTCATGAAAGCAGCGAGATTGAAAAGAGGAAAAAGTATGGGCAAGGTGAGTTGAGAGACAAAAGTCGGATAGGTTAGGCATATATTGTTTGGTGAGTTGATGATCCTTTTGGTATTGTGAAGGCATCACTAGTACCTAAATAAACACAAGACAATATTTCTCCAATCACTCATATGAAAAATAAAAAGGAAAACGAAAAATGAAAATGTGTTATATCAATTTCTTGACAAACATAGGATTGACTCCATATCATTTTCATGTTCACAATGTGTTTATTCCATCATTAACCAAGAACACATGATCTATGTTAGATCAACAATGGATTAGAACATTGGTTTTTCAAAACAAGGTTTTTAGGTAAGCATTAACAATGTCATTACCTACTTGTTCATGGGTTCATCTCAAATCCATCATTCAACCAAAATCATTTAGCTTAAATTTGGATTTGTTCTACAAGTGGGTTTTAGTGAAATCTTAATGAATATCAACCTAAGGAATCATAGTAAGATTACCATGTCAACCCACATTCCTATTAAGGTTTTAATTTAATTTTAATTTTAAAAATCCCCAATTATGAAAGGATGAACCCTAGAACGAAATAGATGAAATTGAAAGAAAATACTTACAATTAATTGATGTTAGATGAAGGATGAGTGAAACCCACAACTTGGAATCAATTAATTTGAGTGATTGAAGGTTTTGGAAGCTTCAACAATGGTGGAAAAGGTAAAACCCGTCGGCTGTGTGTTTTTGGGAGAGAGAGAGTTTGGTTTGAAAAAGAATAAAAAACTCAAACTGGCGCTCTGACAAAAGTTACTGCCCGCGGTACCTTATCGATAAGGAACCGCGGGTTTGAGCCGCGGAGATAAGGAACCGCCTACAGAGGCAGGTTTTTATCTCTGAAAAGCGCCAAATTTTGAAAATCCAGTTTTTCTAAAATACTTAAAATTAAATCATGAGCCTTTTAGAATATCGTTGGATCATCATAACACTAAGCAATATGCCTTAATGAAGGATTACGAGTTAAATCAAGATCGAAAAGAACTGAAACGGACAAACGACTACTCGTAGCAAAACGACTAAGTGGAGAGAAGTCAAGAGAAGTGAATCAAGACTAGGATCAATGCTCAAGGGATTAATGACAATCTTCAAGTAGTTGTAACGAAGAGATTGTGTCATATATAGTGGTTTAAGACGTGCCTTTCCGGCGAAACGATAAACGGCTTTGGTAATGAATAAGCACAAAGCAATTATTCAAGTATAGACTAAGATCACTTTCAATAATAGTCTTAGTCTAAACTAAAATATGAGCAAGGTATTAATTCACTTTCTCTCCCACAAAGGGCCTACTAACCGTATGGGTGCAAACCATGGAAATCATGCTTGATACTTTAAGCTTCTACTAACTCACTCTACATCACCATAGTGAGTCAAGTATCCAAGCAATGAAGGTTTGAGAGGATAAAAGAAAAGAAACACAAACCACAAATAAATGTCAAGGCAAGGATGCCGAGAACAAGCACATAGTCAAGTAATGATCAAAAGAATGATCAAAAGGCATGTGGAAGAACGAAAGCGTACCTTGGCCACAAAGAGCAATCCATGAAGGAATAAGTGCTATGCCCAATCAATGACTATGATGAGTACTAAGTCTTCAAGGACTAGTATCATTCCCAATCATCTTGGTATCATCCTTTAAAGATGTTAAGATCAATGAAGATGATTCTTCTAAAAGTGCAAGTAACTCAATCCATAACCAATTAATTGATTGATCTTCATGAGTACCTACACAAAGCAAGATGCAAACTAGTAGATACATTTCAAGAGTATATCTAAAATGCATAAAGGCTACTAATCTTAAGTGGGATGCAATATTATCAATTAAAAGACCTATTTTCAAAGAAAACATAGTTTTGACCAAAGAGAAACTTTAGTACAACTAGACCTTCTAATTTGAGGAGACAATGGATCGATCCAAGTTTCAAAGTACAATATACTTCAAAGATCTTGAGTGACCATCGCTCTGATACCAATTGTAGAAACTAGAAGAGGGGGTTGAATAGTTTCTATTCGATTGGTGACCAAATTAAAATTACTTTTAATTTGGTTTGTATCAAAACTATCTTTTACTTGAGGCTAAGTTGCATAATGATTAGGTTCAATTGAAATGCACTAGCAAGGATAATAAGCAAGTATAATGATAATGAAATAAGTAAAGAGTAAGGAAGGAGACAACCTAGTGGGAAGACACCAAGATTTATAGTGGTTCGACAACGAGGCTCTATCCTCGTTTCTACTCCACTCCTCGAGTACACCTACTCGAGATTTCCACTATATCCACAAGCTCCCTTCTCGGCGGAGAAAACCTTAAATCGTTGATTACATTATTTTCCGACACTAAGCTAAATGTCGAGACCTAATCTTTAGCTAGGACCAATCTACACGACGTTTCCTACTTCACAATTTAACGACACAAGGCTAGATGTCGGGTTCTAATCTTAAGGTAGAACCAATCTTCACGACGTTGCCTACTTCACCATTTTACGACACAAGGCTAGATGTCGAGTTCTAATCGAAAGCTAGAACCAATCTTCACGACTCTTCACTTTGAAGCTAAGTGAGAACTTCACACAACACAACTACTAATCACTTTAAAGTTTAGTGAGAACTCACAAGACACAACCACATCACTTTATAGTTTAGTGAGAACTCCTAATCAAATCTATTACAACTCAACTAGACTTATCCAAGTACACACATGTAGCTTGGATTTACACAACACAAATCCAAGCAAACACATATGCAATGGATGTACACAACAAATCCAAGTATCCACAAATAACTTGGATGAACACAACTAGTCCAAGTATTCATAAATACATTGGATTGACCTAAAACAAAAAGGGTGTCATGATGAATATGACTAGCTCGTAGATTCATCTTTATCACTACACTAGTGAGTGAGTGATCTTCTCATTGGACATGGTAAAGGAGGGGATCAAGAGGATAATCATATGTAAACATCCTTAACAATTTAAGTGGTCATTTACTAATGATTATGCTATAGAAAATAGAAAGAGGGCTGAGAAAAACGTCCAAGAGGCTTGCTGGAAAATGAGACTTGACCCACTATTTAAAGGAGACAAAGTTACAACGGATCTATAACGGCTACTGTGCGCGGTACCTTATCTCACCCCGCGGTACCATATCGCTAAGGTACCGCGTAGGTACTTAAGGTACCGCCACTAGACTCCGCTCCGTTTTTTGTCTTTTAGTGGGGTGGGAATATCTAAGGTATTTGAATCCTTCAAAGGATATTCTAACAGCATTTGGAATATGCCATTTTCAAATTTTCATTTTCCATTTTAATAAAACATTTTCTATAAAAGAAAGTTTATTAAAAAGTCTTTTGTCTTATTAACAAAAGTGAGTTTTAAGGATAATCATTTTGATGATCACTAAGTATGATTAAGAAAGGTTAGTGATATGATTATTACCTTGATGATAGTGTTAGTTAAATAATTCATTTTGTGTTTTACACTAAATGTGTTGTATGGTTTGTTGTGATCAAAACTAAGAAAGATTAGTTAACACTAATAATGTTTTAGGCATCACTTGCATTAACAAACCAGATAGCATCATGCTTCTTTGGAGTTTGCGTTAAACTGGTAGCCAAAATCCGTGGAGATCTTGTCCCATTTTAATTCACAATTTCAGATGATGAAAACATCCCAGTTTGTTGGTGTCCTATCTTAACCTGTTGGTATGTTAAGTACCTAGATATGAACGTAACTGTATCTTGCTTCGTAGAACTTGATACATACGAGTTTGCGAAACTATGAGTCTCCGAATCTAGACTTCTCCTAGCGTAGCATTTTCTAGAACACCTAATGTAGTGTAGGGTTCTCTCCTTTACGCATAAGCTGAGTCACGGTAAGATTAACCGTAGAAACCCATGTGATTCAGCGTGTCATTGTGATCAAACAGAATTGATATTGGAAAAAAAATTTCCAGGGTAAAATTTCTCTTGTCATAGAATTTGCAATATAGTGCAGATATGGTCTTCCTGTTCTTCTCTAGGCTTAGAGGAAATTAGGTTATCCTTAATGAAAACACTGATGAATTTGGTATGAGTTCATGGAAACTCATTCTTATAATGTTGTTGGAGCATTGATGAGACTAATTCAAAATCATAAATCTAGCATGACCGAGTCGTGTACGAATAGCAGTCATGGACATGTCCTGCTCTTTCCCTCATCACTGTTGGCAGCACGATCATGAGTTCAATCTTAGAAAATTGATTAACACTATAAGGTCGATTGGACATGTTGTCAATACGTGGAGGATAATAACGGTCATGAATGGTGATTTGTTTAAGCCGACGGTAGTCGACACATAATCTCATGGTACCGTCCTTCTCCTTGTAAGTTCTTATGGAATGTATGGGAAGATTTTGGAATAATCAACTGGCTATGCGTAAAAGACTTAAGTGGTCGTGTCTTACTGACAGCTAGAAAATTTTAGCGACCATGGCTAACAACGCACATGCTTGTAAGCATAGATAATTTGTACAGATTTTCTCGATGGAAAATCAAGCTGAATGTATTCAGGAGCCTGAACATTACTGTACATAATTATGAATCGTATCATGGTGTGCTGTTCATAGTACATAATTAGGATAAAATTCATCTTGTGTCTGTCCGAGGAAATGCGTTAGCAGCTTGGATCTCATCATTAAGCTGAAGGAAAACCTTCGTATACGTGGAATACGAAAGGCGTCTTTCATGGTCATGAATATATGAACCATGGTGAAAGAAAATAAAGTGACATCGGCAACGTGACAGTTCTCACTGATGCGCCGATAATGGTATAGAAATTCTTGTGGCCTGATTAATACATGGCACAACAAAAATAGATATACCCTTGGAGGGTACCCTGAATTTCTTAGAAATGTTCCATAGTTGGACGTGAGTCATGTGTCTTTACTTGTTTCTTGGAACTATAAGCATGACATATGTCTTGACTGGTGTCTTGACATGTGTCTTCAGAAAGTATTCGTGAGACATGTGTCTTGACTGATGTCTTGACATGTGCCTTCAGAAAGTATACGTGAGACATGTGTCTTGACTGATGTCTTGACATGTGTCTCGAGGTGTGAAACAAATATAACCACAATATAAGGTTATTATGCCAGAATTGGCGGATCGGTTGGACTACTAATCCTTGTATTTCTGATCACGTCCGTGGCCAGAGTTTCGATTTCGATTTCTAGGATAATTGCTGTCATAGTAGTGGTTACTATCGTCCTGTCTGTCAGTTCCATGATGGTCATTCTCATGACCGTGATTCATGTAACTATTCCGCTGAGTGGCCGGCTGGTACCGGTTTGCACTCATATGGCTGAAATGACAGCAGAATGACGTGTGACATGTAACTAAGAATTAGGGAAAATGATTGATGGGAATCGTCTAATGGTGAAGCATCTTCTCGTCCAATTGCTTTGCTTCGACGCCTTTGTCTTCGTCTAGTAGGATCTCCAGGTTGTGAACAGCATCCGCATCTCGTAGCATCTCCGAACGTCAGCAGCATCAACCTTTAGTAACATTTCCAAGTTATGAGCGGCACCAGAAATTTGTAGAGTATTAGCAAGTGGACATATGCCTGAGATGATTCAGAATCGACTAGCGAATACTCGTGCAGTATTGCAAGTGAAATACACATGGATTTAGGTACGTGTAATACACATGGAACATGGTACATGGAGTACACGTTGAATGCACATGAAATGATCGGTATGGGGTCGATCATTTGTCATGATTTAAGGAAAGTGTACCGGTTAAACGGTTAGGAAAACCATCATGATAACCTGGCAGTATTAGCATAGACATCATTCTGGTTATAACGGAAACGTTAAAGTATGGTTACACAAAATTCAACGATGATTTGTCTGACAGCATGATCAATGAAAACCAACCATGACTATCATGAAAGCATGATTCAATGAAATCTAACAATGTCTTGCAGGACAACGAAAATAACAAAAGAGGCGTAAAACATAATCAACATGAAGACGAAATTATCATGAAGAAACATGAAACCATCTATCACGAAGAAGTGTATAACATAATCAGCATGAAACTGAAGTTAACCATGACAGTATGAAAACATACTTGACATAAAAACATAATAACTTATGAGGGGACATGAAAAAAATTTATGCCAATTTAAATCATGAGAAAAATTTTATGCATGAATGCGTAATGTAGTTTATAAAACCTTTATATGTGCGAGGGAACGCCTATGGGTCGGTTCCAAAACAAAAGACATGGCGAGGGGACGCCTATGGGTCGGTCCCAAAGTTAAAAGTTTCGATAAAAGCACATGCGACTAAATAGGGCCAGTCCTGTACCAACCATTACTTAGTCATAATCCCTGCAACAATGATACATGAAACATAAATAAATGAAACTCATCTGTTAAAACTTATCAGAAAAAATTTTATATGACTAATTATGAACTATTGAGGTTCAGTCCACATAGTCACAGTTCACGAGGAACGTCGTGCATGAAATAATGACACGTAACTAAATATGAATAACGGTTGCCCATCCATATTAGTACAACAATATCGATGAAAACGTCAAGGTTAAAACCTCAAGGTGTTGAAAACATCATGGTTAAAACAACAATGCGCTGAAAACATCAATACGTAGAATATCAACGTTGGCTTGGGAAGCTCCTGGTGATTACCCACTAGTCACAGGTCGAGTTTTAGAGCCTACAGGTCGAAGCCTTGGCTCTGATACTATAATTGTAACACCCCATTTTAATAAATGGAATGTCACGCGTAATTATGGCGTGTCATCAAAGCATACAAGGATAAATGCCTAAACATTACATGACCATAGGGAAAACCAGAATCAAACATCGGTTCCCAAACATAAGCCCAAAACATAAATAAAGTAAATGAACAAAAAGGAAGACTAGACAAGCATAAATATGAAGGCAAGAGGAGAAGGAATCTAAGGTAGCTCCCATCCTATGCGTGTCCTCCAAATGCTCCAGTCAGTCCTTGAGTACCTGCCGTTTTGGGACATGGAAAGGAAAGTAACGGCTGAGCAAAACGCTCAGTGCACGGATATAGACATAGTATGAATGACAAAGCATAATAAAGACTTAATAGCAGCGGAATTGTATAAGTCCTGGAAAACCTGGAACATGTTCATAAAACTGGTTTTATAGTTTGAAAAGCCTTATGTTTATCTTATGAAAACTGTTTAACGTATTTTACCATTAGCCAATATAGGTCATGAAAATATACCGTGCATGAATACTTGGAGGGGTGACCTCATCATGCAAATTAGAGGGGCTGCCTCTAATTTAATATACTGGTTTTTGGGTAGGAGGGATCAGCTCCTTGTGAAGGATGCAACACCACATTCACCATGAAATCCTGACTAAAAACATGTAACTAGGATGCACCGATACGCCCCACATGATAAATATAATATAAATGGCCAAAAGCTGAAGGGACGCCACGAGCAATCACTCCGCCGTGGTGAAGTCATAACATCAGTGCCTCTAATGTTATGGTTATGGTACCTCCATAACTAGGTGAAACTGGTCATGCATGTATATGGCTATAAGTATTCTTAATTAAACATAAGCAATCAAACACGTAACTTATACTACGGGAAAACAGTTGGTTGCATACGGGGAAATCCTAATAAGGAAAGAATGTCCATACTGAAAGGACGGGAATCCGTACCTTATGTCCAGTGAACGAAGAAGATGAACTGAGAGAAATCCTACTTCCGAATCACTAGTGCTACATAAATACATACATGAATAAGTATCTGCTTACTAAATCCGTAGCTGGTTTTATGTTATGTCTTAGCTTATTTTATGTGTTCTTACTATGTTTTACTGTTTTTAAGCCTTAAACTGTGTTTATCTTATATTCTGTTTAATCTAATTAAGTATTTCTGGTATTTCATGTGTTCTTATACTTACTGTGTAATAATAAGTAACTTTCCAAAATAGCAGGTTTCCTAAAATAGAAAGTTTCCAAAAATAGAAAGTTTCCAAAAATAGAAAGTTTCCAAAAATAGAAAGTTTCCAAAAATAGAAAGTTTCTAAAAATAGAAAGTTTCCAAAAATAGAAAGTTTCCAAAAATAGAAAGTTTCCAAAAATAGATTTACTGCTTAAAATATATAAGTTTCTAAAAATAGAAAGTTTCTATAAATAGATCAGCTGCCTTAATTAAATAAGTTTCCATAAATAGATTAGCTGCCTGAAATAAATAAGTTTCTAAAAATAGAAGGTTTCCATAAATAGATTAGCTGCCTTATTTAATTAAGTTTCTAAAAATAGAAATTTTCCATAATTAGAAATAAGCTGGTTAAATAAGCTAAGTATATAAGCCTAAGTGTTTTCATGATTATTTTCTAAGTCATATGATATAAGGTATAGTTTAATAATTATTTCATGTAATTAAATTAAACTATAGGTTAAAATATTTAATTAAAGTATAACATGTTTTTAATTAAATAATGTTAAATACTTAGATTAAAACATGTATTATTATATATTAATAATATAACCTAAGTCATGTTAATTAATTAATTATAGTCACGGTTTTTAAATAATTAATTAATTATAAGTCAAAAATATAAAATACTTAGGTTAATTAATTTCATGATTATAATAATTAAAATAACCTAAGTCATGTTATTAAATTAATCATATCATTTTATTAATTTAATTTTTAACATAAGATCATAATCATAAAAAAACTAAACATACACCATGAACCGGATCTAGACTAAAAAGCATGAACCGGACATGAAATCGACACTGTACCCCGAACCAACTCGGGGTACCCCGTGTCTTGAGGATGCCGTGGGGCCCACACACACCAACCGAGACCATAATGGTCTTGGTGGTGGTCGGTTGGCCAAACCGAAACCCTTTTGGGTTCGGTGTAGCCTGCGGCCAAAACAAACACCCCTTAAAACATACTTTTGATTTTATTAAACCCCAAATCATGTTAGATCCATGTTTATTTATTAGGTTTTTGTAAAAACATAACATGTTCTTGATTTATTAAAAGATCAAATTAAAAGAAAAAGTTTAAAAAAAGGATTTACCAAATTCGTGGATCAAAAGGATGAAGAACAAACACGATCACCAATTAATTTTCCAAGATCCAAGATCACAAACCACCTCCTTGTGGTGTTTTAGGGTGGCGGCACAAAAAGAACAAGGAAGAGGGTTTTAGGGTTTTTCTAAAAATCTTCTGTGAATGAAAATGAGTAGTGAAAAATATCTCTTTTCCTTTTTAGTGAAAAATTGATGGGCTAAGCCCATCCTCCCTCCCTAATTTCGTGGTAATGGGGCCCACAAGGGGTAACCCGAATGTTTTCCGTGTCTAAAATATTGGTGTGTTCTCGTGTGTTAAGTTATACGTTCGTGATTATTTGTGTTCGCGTTTTAAGTGTTCTCGTTACGTAAATATCGTGATCTAATATATTTAATTACGCTCGTAATAAATATATATACATAATTAATAATAGTTCGTGTTTTAATTACGTTCATGATTTCATGATCGCATGTTCGTGATTAATTATTGTCAAATAATTATTACGTGCTCGTGCGTAGTAAATACTTATCGTGTTCTAACACGTACGTAATACGTAAAGTCCTAACACGTAATCGTAATCATGCTATATTAGGAAAGTTTAAATCTAGTACGTACGATCGTAAGGGTACTATTCATGGTAAAAGCATGCCGGTTTTACACTTAATGGCTTCAATCTTCAGAGGATCAACATGTACCCCACTTTTATCAATCACATGTCCAAGAAATTGTACAGAATTAAGCCAAAAATCACACTTTGAGAATTTAGCGTACAACTTTTCGTCCTTTAACAAGTTCAAGATGATTCTTAAGTGTTCGGCATGCTCTTCCTTGCTCTTAGAGTAGATTAGAATATCATCTATGAAAACGATCACGAATTTATCAAGATACGGCTTACAAATGCGATTCATTAGGTCCATGAATACAACAGGTGCATTAGTCAAACCAAAAGGCATAACTCGGAACTCATAATGACCATAACGAGTCCTAAACGCCGTAATAGGAATATCTTCCTCGCGTACATGAATTTGATGGTAACCTGAACGAAGATCAATCTTAGAGAAAACACGAGAACCTTGAAGTTGATCGAATAGATCAGCAATTCTTGGAAGCGGGTAACGATTCCTGATCGTCAGCTTATTCCGCTCTCGGTAATCGATACACATACGGAACGAACCATCTTTCTTCTTAACGAATAAAACAGGAGCTCCCCAAGGTGACGAACTCGGTCGTATAAAGCCTTTATCAGATAATTCTTGCAATTGCACAGACAACTCCTTCAGCTCGGATGGTGCTAAACGATAGGGCGCACGAGCCACGGGTGCAGCACCAGGAATTAGATCAATTTGGAATTCTACTTGCCTTGGAGGTGGAAGCCCAGGAAAATCTTCTGGAAACACTTCAGGATAGTCACGAATGACTGGAACATTTTCGATACGTTTCTCCTTCGATTCCTTCTCCGATACATGAGCTAGGAATAACTCACAACCTCTTTCGATATACTTACGAGCTTTAATGCACGAAACGATTTTCAACCGAGAATTACATTTATCACCTTCGATAACTATGGTCTTGTCATCTAAAGGAATCCTAACTTTCTTTTCTCCACACAGAATAGACGCATTATACTTGGATAGCCAATCCATTCCGATAATAATATCAAAACTTCCCAATTCGACGATCATTAAGTCTATCTTAAAAATACGGTTCAGAAGATTAAGAGAACATCCTAAGAGAGCACGATTAGTACTCACTAATTTACCATCAGCTAGTTCTACTTCACAACTCGCGTCTAATTCGACCGGTTTGATATCAATTAAGGTACTAAAACTTGTAGACACAAAGCTTTTATCCGCACCAGAATCAAATAAATCTGTAGCGTAACGGTTATTCAGTAAAAACGTACCAGTGACAACTTTTGGGTTTTCCTTAGCATCAGCTTCTCCTAGTTGATAGGCCTTTCCTTGATTATCACCACTACGTGCATTCTTCTGCGGCTCAGGGCATTGATTCTTCATGTGTCCTTTACCTTGACAGTTGAAACAAGTCATTCCTTTCTTTCCTGGTCCCCAACAGTCTTCAGTCTTGTGCCCCAGCTTGTTACACTTTCCACACTTAGCACATTCACCAGTATGAATCCTTTTGCATCGTTGACATCGGGTTCCCTTATCAGTAGTTGCAGCTTCAGTCATTGCATTAGCATTACTCCTCCTTCGGTTCTGATTCCTATTGTGAGATTTACGGTTATCACCTCGATCATCACTTTCCACTTCAGCCTTTCTTTTACTACCTTCAGCAACACCATCAGCCTTATCTTGGATAATCTGTCCCATCAGTTGGTAGGCCATACGAACAGCTTCATCAATATTGGCAGGTTTAGATGAGGTTACATCACCACGGATGTTGGCAGGTAAACCTCGAATATACTGCTCCACCTTCAGATATTTCGGGTTAACTTTGTTTGGACAAAGTAGAGCAAGTTCATGGAATCTGTTTGTGTATCCATCGATATCAGTACCCGTCAGTCTCAACTGATACAGTTCCTGTTCTAACCTTTGAATAACACTCCTTGGGTAGAATTCCTCGGTCATCCATCTTCTCACTTCAACCCAAGGTGTAGCATAAGCATCATTCATCCCTACAGACGCCATTCTTCCATTCCACCAAGTCAATGCTCGCCCTTGAAGAGTAGCAGAGGAAAACATCACCTTGTCTCCTTCCTCACTTCCACTAAATCGAAACACGGATTCCAATCTTTCAAACCATTGCATTAAACCAACAGCACCTTCAGTACCCTTAAAAGTCGAAGGTTTACATTTCATGAACGAGGTATAAGTACACTTCTTGTTTTCAAGAATCACTGGTCTATCAGCATCACCAGTTCCAGCACCAGCATTGTCAGCTCCAGTATTGCCAGCTCCAGTATTGCCAGCTCCAGTATTTCCAGCTCCAGTATTGCCAGCTCCAGTATCGCCAGCTCCAGTATTGCCAGCTCCACCAGATCCACCAGCTCCACCGGATCCACCAGCTCCACCGGATCCACCAGCTCCACCGGATTCACCAGCTCCATTATTCATATTTGCCATGAATGCATTCATAGAGACCTCAAATTGATCAGCTACTATAGCACGTAACTGAGTCTCAGTCAATTGTTTTGGCGGCATAATCCTGTTACACAATTCACATCAAAATGAGTATTCATTTAACGCTTGTGATAACAAAACATGAATAACACAGAATAAGAATTAGATAGAATAGGAGAGAAACAAGAAAGGATGATAGAACGAAGAATAGAATTTAGACAAGGAACGAAGATTCACGAGGAATGAGTCAAAAGACAGGAATTTCTACTGTGACAATCAGCGTCGTTTATAAATTACGTATTAGTATTATAATAATCAAATAATAAACATTTATAAATAAATAAATGTAATCCATTATACTTTAAGCATAAATAATAATTAAATATTTATAACATATATACTTTTCTTTTTCTCGTCCATTGGCAACTCGGAGGTTTTGCTTGCAGATGTTATAGTTAAAAGATTTCAAAATTTTATTTTTGGAAAATCTTTTCGTTCTCTATAACTTGAGCTCTGATGCCAATCTGTAACACCCCCAATTTCATGTCATAGCAGCGGAAGAGTCATTGGGTGTTACTGTCATGGTTCAACCTCAATATCATAGAAAACACCTCAAAATGAGTTGTTTTAATAAAACATACATCCATTCATTATTTAAAGGTAAAATAGTTCACACACGGTCCCAAATTATTTTCAAGTTTACACAACATAATACATTACAAAAGTTTCTTAGAATGGACATAGTTTAGGAAAAGCGGGCCAAAACATTTCACAAGCAAGCTACACGAAACCGCCTTCCTTTGAGTGCCTTCTTCATGGACCTGAGATAAAACATGCTATAAAGTCAACAAAAATGTTGAGTGAATCTATAGAGTTTAAATTTAATAAACGAACACAAGTATTCTGAATAAACCTTCAATGGTTGATAATCATGTGGATGAGACATAATCATCGTTGTTATTACATAAGTCTCATGACATTGAACGTTAACATATATTATTTCAGCCCAACACACCTAGCCAAGTGCGTATATTTCTCTTATACAATTGCATCCGATGTTTCATTACTAGTGCATCACAACACCACGCGATAGCTAGTCGCGACCGGACTAGGCGTCACCCCGATAGATCTATCCATAGTATTAGCGTTCATTCGATTAACAATTCATGATTCAATGGGTCTTTTAAGGCTAGAAGAAAACTTATGAAAATAACTTCATCTAGCATACAATCGGGTCCTTTGTGTTCTATTTTAAAACAAGCATGTTATCCCCCTTGCGGGTTTTAAAAATCTTTACAAGATAGTATAAAAGCGAGGCTATAGACTCACCTTGGTACCATAGTAGTAATACGACGATCGCCGACGATACGTGATGCCTGTTAAACACGAAGACCGCAACCTACCAAATAAGGCGCGTTCGTTAATAAATGACTCAATATAAATAATACTTAAACAATACGAAACTCAAAATACAAAACCATGACAATTCCCAAAAATATTAATAGTACAAGTGTACTCTTATACTTCTTTATATGTCAACTTTATTAGACTATACCATATCTGTCGGTACTTACCGAAAGTACAAGCTCATTTGCCTTACTTAAACTATTCCGTTTTCGACGAAACTTGGTCACAAACTCAATCATAATATGAATAAGACTCAGTTTAAATTTCATTCAAAAATATTACTTTTAAGACCTTCTGCCCGACACACCTTCGTGTTACAAAAACCGGACAGATTTACGCCTTCAACTCGTAAAACCATTTTGACATATCTAAACAACTCCATTTATAAAACCGACACTCGGGTTTGAAAATAGACTCATGACCTGAGGTTTAGACTTCAACATCAGTCCTTGAGCATTTTTAAAACTCATTCTATAGTCTCCGAGATTCGATCCAAATATCGACAACAATTTTCGGATTGTGCCGATACCCGTCTCCCGGTACACGAATACTAAAATTGTTGTAACTTCGCGCTCGTTTGGAGCTAGAAGCTCTATCTTATATCAAATCTAAGCTAACGAAATTCTCTACGGCCCTATCTTATTACTTTACCAAGTTTATTACAGTAAGTAATTCAAAAATAGCCTTTTACCTACTGGTCTAAAATGGTCATCTAAAAATCATACCAAAACACCATTTTGACCCATTTCAACAATTTACATACTCATATTATCATCCTAATATTACCATAACACATCTAACTAACTCCTAACAACCTCAAATTTAATCTAACAAAAATCAAATAAATAAAAACCTTGCATGCAACAACAATCCACTTCAAATATAATAATAATAACAACAATTATAACCATAGAAATGGATCAAACACATGTTCTTCACCAAAATCTTGAAAGAAAATTAAAGTGTATGCATGTGGGAAAATTTTATACCAATATGAAGCTTGTTGAATTTCTAGAATGGGTCTTTTGTTAGTTTAGGATGAATCAAGATGGATCAAATTTTTTTGAAGGGTATTTGGTTTGAGGGTGGAAGGCCAACAAAGGGAGGAAGAGAGAGGATTTGTGATTTATATTTTAAATGAGTTTTTAAATTAAAATAGTTAGTGGAATTTTCTTAAATAGTCCATAGTTAGGGTAGATTTTGTCATTTAGGCATAGTTTTGGTCCAAAATGCAATTAAATAGTTTACAAGGTAGAAAATGTAAATTGTAAATTTTGAAAATATTTACGGAGCTCGGGTTTCGTAAAAATACTTTTCGAAATTTAAAACGCTTCATAAAAATAATAATAAAGCTTCGACACGACTTAAAACGTAATTAAATCGAAAACATCGAAAATATAAAATATCGAGACAATCGATAATAAAACATAAATATTTGGGCATCCGTAGGTATCGCGATCACTAATAGTTCTCGTCATTCGTTAAAACGTAAAACACGAGAAATAAAGATTAAATAAAATAAAATCATTTTTATGATGAATTGAGAATATAATATCGATACCTAACGTATTCCTTGTCGGTTTTCATCTAATCGACATTCTTACGCTAGTTTCATGTCATGACCTTCTCGGTTAGTCGATAATATAAAAATTCTCATTAAAGTAAACACGTAATGCGTAATAGTCGAGATTAAAATAACGACCTAAAATTGACGGATTGTCACAAGCAGCAAAGCAAGAAGAAATCATAAAAGCTAAATCTAAAAAGAAAGAGGAAGTGGCTAAGGCTAAAACGCAAAAAGGAAGAGGCAATGTCTAAGGATAAAGCAAAGCTGGTTGGAAAAGCATAGAAAGAACAACAAAAAGCATTCATTTTTACAGAAGGTAAAAATATAGTACTTATCATATTTGATAAAAAAAATTACGTTATCGATTATGAAAAGTACAGGTTCCTAACACTCCATATAATGTAACAATGCAGAAGATAGTGGTCCGAGGAAGATGTGGACGAATCCGAAAAAGGAAAAATCCTTTCGTGATGAAGAAAGTTGTGGGGATGAAGAAGAAAGCAGCGGGGAAGAGGATGTAAACAAATAATAGAAAGTAACTCAACCTGATAAAGAAGAAGGCGAGGAAGGAAAAGTCGAATTCGAAACAAATGATGATGATGATGATGATGAGCAAGAAGAAGAAGAGGAAAGTGGACATAGAACATTTCACAACACTACTCTGATCGCTAGGCTCACTCGAATTCATTATCAAACCTGACAAACTCGTAAAAATAAGCTAAATTATTATGAACATACTTCTCATTCTGATGCTAAATAAACAACTAATTAACATAAACCTAACATAAAACATATTCGCTTCTTATAATTCAGCAATCTAACTCAAATGCTTATTATAATTCATAAAATCAATAAAATATTAATGAATTCAACTAGTTACATAATTTATAAGCTTATTATCCCAGCTAACTAGATAAGCTATTATAATTTGACCAAAGTAGCTTAAAATTAAGCTTATTATCAGATAAACAATAAGCTTAAAGTGATAAGCGATCAATAAACGTTACCTGATGGATCGATCGACTGATCGTGATGGTGGATCACGATGGAGGTGACGGTTATAGAGAGAGAAAGATAGAGATAGAAAATATCGACACGAAATGCAAAGAGTTATGAATTATAGAGGGAAAAAATGTCATAAAAAGGTATATATACCAATAACTTGAAAGACTAAAATACCCATGGAGTATAAACTGAGAATTTAATTTCATCTATTGGATAAGATTGAGATAAAGGGTGATGACGAGTCTCTCTCTATATCTTAAAAAACTTTCATATCCTAAGAATTTAAGGGTGTGTTTGGTTGATATTGTAAAACCCGCATGCTTTTACCATGAATAGTACCCTTAAGATCGTACGTACATGAGTAGAACTTTCCTTTTATAGCACGTTTATGTTTCATGAACAAGAATTACAAGTATTACGTACGTGTTATAACACGATAAGTATTTATTACGTATGAACACACGATAACTATTCCAATAATAATTATAATCACGAACATACGAACATGAAATCATGAACGTAAATTAATCATGAACTAATATTACGTATGTATATATATTTATTACGAACATGAATAAATATATTAAGTCACGATCGATAACTAATTAGAACACGTAAATTACGAACACGATAAAACACGAGAACACACTATTAGATTTAGACTCGGAAAAAGGTACGGGTTACCCCATGTGGGGCCCCCTACCAGCGGCTACACAAGGAAACATGGGCTTAGTCTATGTAATTTTTACTAACTAGGGGATTAAGGTACAAACATGTGTCATTTATCACAAATCTATAAAATAATCAAAACCCTAATTCTTCCTTCTTGTCCTCTTTGGTCGCCGGGTTCAAGAACACCAAAGGGTGTTTCAGGTTGATTTTGATCTTGGAAATTTTTACGAGGATCGTTGTGTGTTCGTCCTCATACGATTCACGTAATCGGTATAACTTTTAACCTTTTCTTTTTATGTTTTGATTTATTGAATCACATAAAATCATGATGTTTTTAATTAAACTGATTAAAAACAAGTACTTTAAACATGTTAATAATCATGGGTTAAATCAAATCAAGGGTTTAGAGGTGTTTGTGTTGTAGCCGACGCCTAACCGAGCCCATAGGGGTCTTGGCTTGGCTTATTACACACCACCGAGACCATATGGTCTCGGTATGGTGGTGGTGGTCCCACGGCAACAGCAAAAGCAAGGGGAAACCCGACTTAGGTCGGGGTATGGTGATGGTTACGGGTCCGGTTCATGAGTTTTAGTCACGGGTCCGGTTTGCAAGACATCCTTCATCAAAAGCAAGGGGAAACCCGACTTAGGTCGGGGTATGGTGATGGTTGCAGCTGCCAATGCAGATTTGCAAGACATCCTTCATCAGAACGACAACTATCGTCCCCCGCCTAGTATTTTTCCCACGGTAGGAAGGAATCGGCTCATGAGAGAGTACTACACCATTAGACAGCGACCTGAGGAAGACACCAATGACTTCATGCAGCGTTTCCTTTGATTCGCCGGTGTCCTGAGAGCAGCCGCGGGCACCACTAAAGAGCAGGCACAACATTTTCGTTGGGCCCTTACTCCAATGATTGCCAATAACTTAGAAGGTGCTCCGTTGGATACGGTAGCACAAGTGGCCGATGCAGCACGTAAGCTGGAGATGCTGCTGGAGAGAGATGAATTCGGGGAAGCAGAGAGACCCGAGAAGAGGTAAACATTCGTATTCAAGCGGTGACCAATCCGTATTCTTTCAGTATATGTCAATGTTTCATCTCTTTAAATTGTATATTCCAGGCAGAAGACTGGGGACCGGTCTCAGCCGGCTACTCAGCAGCAGCCTAATCAGCGCAAGGGAAACGGTCAGACTAACGACCGTTCTGCTACGGATAAGCATGGCGGTAATGATAATTACCGTAACAACGCTGGACACTCCAACAGCAGCAGGTCCTTATACTTACGCATTTTATTATGATTTCATGTTGTAACTCATAATTCTGAAACATTAGCAAATCTTCTACCAGGAACCATGGAAACGGTAGGGACCAGAACCAGAGAGGTTCACAACCTAGCCGTCCAGCTATCACTGGTATTCAATCTTATGATTATCCGCATTGTCCTTTGTACCCTATTATCATGTCTCATGTATAATGTTTTATCAGGTTACCAGTCAGCCAGAGCACCTGCTGGAGGATATACTCATCCTCTTTGCTCTACTTGCCACCGTAGGCACCCAGGGCCATGTCGCCGCGACAGTGACGCATGCTTCAAGTATGGTCTTCCTGGCCATCGCATGAAGGACTGCCGCAAGGACGAGATGGAGGGCACATCGGGACATGCTGATACCAAGCCGCCTCCTACCACTGGACGCGTCTACACGACATCTCGCGATTAGGCCAACAAGTCTACAGGTACCATCACTGGAATCTTATATATGTATGGTCAAGCTGCATGTGTTCTGTTTGATACGGGTGTTACTCACTCGGTCATTTCTACTGCCTATGCCAAGAATGTTAGGATACTTCCCATGCCACTAGAGAATAGACTCAGTATTTCCACGCCTTTGAGAGACTCTGTACTTATCACCCATGTGTACAAGAGTCTTCCCCTAGAGTTTGATGATAAGGTTCGTCCTGTTGACGCACTTCCGCTGGACATGAATGACTTTGACATGATTTTGGGCATGGATTGGCTATCCAAGCATCATGCTACCATAGACTGCCATTCATATCGAGTCATCTTCGGTGATGTTAATGCACCAGAGTACATTCATAACGGGTTCGTTCCCGGCAGGTCTGTACAAATCATATCAACCCTACAAGCACGTGCACTACTGTCACATGGCTGCGAGGGTTATCTAGCTACGGTTCATGACATGCATGCTGAATCCCCATCAATCCAGGATCAACCGATAGTGTCAGAATTTCAAGATGTAGTTCTCGAAGAACTTTCGGGCATACCACCTGCACGTGAAGTGGAATTCAATATCGAGCTCATCCTAGGAGCTGAGCCGATCTCCAAGGCTCCTTATTGCATGGCTCCCATAGAGTTAAAGGAGCTGAAGGATCAACTGCAAGAACTTCTAGAACGAGGTTCCATTCGACCGAGCGCATCTCCATGGGGCGCACCGGTCTTATTTGTTAAGAAGAAGGACGGTAATATGCGTCTTTGTATAGACTATCGCGAGCTCAACAAGATTACTATCAGGAATAGGTATCCACTGCCACGTATAGACGATCTGTTTGACCAACTCCAAGGGGCCAAACACTTCTACAAGATTGATCTCAAGTCAGGCTACCATCAGTTACAGGTTAAGGAGTAGGACATCGCCAAGACTGCTTTCCGTACACGCTATGGCTACTACGAATTTGTAGTCATGCCATTCGGCCTGTCCAATGCTCCAACAGTGTTCATGGATTTGATGAACAAAATCTTCCATGAATTTCTGGACAAGTTCGTCATTGTCTTCATCGATGACATCCTGATTTTCTCAAAGTCCAAGGAGGAACACGAAGACCATCTTCGTATAGTACTACATATTCTTCGCCAGAAGCAGCTGTATGCTAAATTCTCCAAGTGTGAGTTCTGGTTAGACAAGGTGGCATTCCTAGGTCACATTGTATCAACAGAAGGAATCACTATAGATCCATCGAAGGTTGAGGCTATTACTAAGTAGTCTTAGGCTTAGCTGGCTATTACCGTAGGTTCGTGGAGAACTTTTCCTGCCTAGCACTACCATTGACCAAACTGATGCGGAAAGGGGAGAAATTCGTCTGGACTGAAGAACGAGAGAAGAGCTTTGAAGGCCTGAAGCAGAAGTTAGTATCTGCACCTATTCTTACTCTCCCATCTGGTACGGGTGGATTTCAAATCTACAGTGATGCATCAGGGAAGGGACTTGGCTGTGTTCTCATGCAACATGGGAAAGTGATCGCGTACGCTTCACGACAGCTTAAGCCTTATGAGGAAAATTACCCTACGCATGACTTGGAACTTGATGCAGTCGTGTTTGCATTGAAGATATGGAGGCACTACTTATATGGAGAATCATGTGACATTTTCACGGACCACAAGAGCTTGAAGTATATCTTCACTCAGCGTGAATTGAACATGAGGCAGAGGAGATGGTTAGAGCTGTTGAAGGATTATGACATTAATCTACAGTATCATCCCGGCAAGGAGAATGTAGTAGCAGATGCACTTAGCAGAAAGTCCGGAATGATCAACGGCATTGAGATTGAGGAAGAAATCATAAGAGACTTGGAGCGACTAGACATAAAGATCATGGTACGTGGACAACACGGTTACTGGGCTAATCTTATAGTAGAACCTGAGTTACTCTCTAAGATCAAGGAAGCTCAGAAAGATGATGGAGAAATCTGGGCAATAATTCAGAATTTGGAGAAGCAGACAGAATTCCGAGTAGATGCAGATGGTATCTTATGGCAGGGCACGAGACTTTGTGTTCCTGATGATCAAGAACTCCGGGAAGCCTTGTTAGCTGAAGCTCATAGCTCCACATTCTCTATACATCCTGGTTCGACTAAGATGTACCATGACATCAAACAGTACTTTTGGTGGAGTGGTATGAAATAGGATGTTGCCACTTACGTCTCCAAATGTCTTACCTGCCAGCAGGTTAAGATCGAGCATCAACGATCTGGCGGTCTTCTTCAACCATTAGATATTCCAGAGTGGAAGTGGGACAAAATCACCATGGATTTTGTTACTGGTCTTCCGCCAACCAAGAGGAAGCATGATGCAATTTGGGTTATCGTAGATCGACTTACCAAATCAGCTCATTTCTTACCGATCCGCAAGGAAGATTCAGTCAGTAAACTCGCCGATACGTATAGAAGAGAGATCATGAGACTCCACGGTGCTCCATCCAGCATCGTCTCAGACAGAGATCCTCGATTCACTTCGCGATTTTGGAAGAGTGTACAGAAAGCTTGGGGTACACAACTTAAGCTTAGCACGACTTTTCATCCTCAAACAGACGGGCAGTCAGAGCGAACGATTCAGACATTGGAAGACATGTTGAGGTCATGTGCTTTGGAATGGACGGGTGATTGGGACGATTATATCCGTTTGGTGGAGTTTGCATACAACAACAATTGGCACGCAAGTATCAAGTGTGCTCCTTTCGAGATGTTGTATGGCAGAAAGTGTCGCGCCCCAATCTGCTGGGATCAGGTTGGTGAGCGAACACTTGAAAGATCAGAAATCATCGATTTGACTAATGAGAGGGTCGCAGTAGCTAAGCAGAAACTTCAAGAAGCACGGTCACGTCAGAAGAGCTACGAAGACAAGCATTGTAGGGACATACATTTTAACGTAGGAGATCACGTTTTCCTTAAGGTTTCGTCGACACGTGGTGTTAGACGTTTTGGAATTAAAGGGAAGCTCAGTCCTCGTTTCATCGGACTGTTTGATATCATTGAACGAGTCGGTGAAGTATCTTACCATTTAGCGTTACCTCCGCAGCTTTCACATGTACACAATGTGTTTCATGTGTCCTTACTCAGAGGGTACCAGTATCATCCCCTTCACATGGTTCAGTATCCACTGGAACAGATACATGAAGATCTCACTTTCATAGAAGAACCCGAACGAGTTCTTGACAGACAAGAACGAGTCATGAGAAGGAAGACGATTCCATTTGTCAAAATCCTTTGGAGGGATCATACCGAGCAGGAAGCCACTTGGGAAACAGAGGAGTCTATCTGGGCTTCTTACCCTCATTTCATATTTTGAATTCGGGTATGTTCTTCTTTTCTAGTTTACTTTATCTATAATTCGGGGACTAATTATTCTTTTTAGGGGGGAAGAATCGTAAAACCCGTATGCTTTTACCATGAATAGTACCCTTAAGATCGTACGTACATGAGTAGAACTTTCCTTTTATAGCACGTTTATGTTTCATGAACAAGAATTACAAGTATTACGTACGTGTTATAACACGATAAGTATTTATTACGTATGAACACACGATAATTATTCCAATAATAATTATAATCACGAACATACGAACATGAAATCATGAACGTAACTTAATCATGAACTAATATTACGCATGTATATATTACGAACACGAATAAATATATTAAGTCACGATCGATAACTAATTAGAACACGTAAATTACGAACACGATAAAACACGAGAACACGCTATTAGATTTAGACTCAGAAAAAGGTACGGGTTACCCCATGTGGGGCCCCCTACCCGCGGCTACACAAGGAAACATGGGCTTAGCCCATGTAATTTTCACTAACTAGGGGACTAAGGTAAAAACATGTGTCATTTATCACAAATCTAGAAAATAATCAAAACCCTAATTCTTCCTTCTTGTCCTCTTTGTTCGTCGGGTTCAAGAACACCAAAGGGTGTTTCGGGTTGATTTTGATCTTGGAATTTTTACAAGGATCGTTGTGTGTTCATCCTCATTCGATTCACGTAATCGGTATAACTTTTAACCTTTTCTTTTTATGTTTTGATTTATTGAATCAAATAAAATCACGATGTTTTTAATTAAACTGATTAAAAACAAGTATTTTAAACATGTTAATAATCATGGGTTAAATCAAATCAAGGGTTTAGGGGTGTTTGTGTTGTAGCCGACGCCTAACCGAGCCCATAGGGGTCTCGGCTTGGATTATTACACACCACCGAGACCATATGGTCTCGGTACGGTGGTGGTGGTCCCATGACAGCAGCAAAAGCAAGGGGAAACCCGACTTAGGTCGGGGTATGGTGATGGTTACGGGTCCGGTTCATGGGATTTAGTCACGGGTCCGGTTCATGAATCATTTTTCAAGGTTTACGATTTTCACAAGTTATGTTATTTTTTAAAGATTTAAATTAAATTAATTAAAAGCATGACATGATTAATTTAATTTACATGACTTAGGTTATTAATTTAATTAGTAATTCATGAATTTTAACCTAAGTATTTATTATTTAATTAGACTTTATAATTAATTAATTATTAAAACCACGACTTATAAATAATTAATTAACATGACTTAGGTTATATTATTAATAGATAATAATACATATTTTAACCTAAGTATTTTACCTTATTTAATTAAAATCATGTTATATTTAATTAAATACTTTAACCTATAGTTTATTTAATTTACATGTAATAATTAATAAACTATACTATATAATCACATGACTTAGAATTATAATCAGAAAACACTTAAGCTTATATAATTAGCTTAATTAACCAGCTTATATCTATTTATGGAAACTTTCTATTTTTAGAAACTTATTTATATAAGGCAGCTAATCTATTTATGGAAACTTTATATTTTTAGAAATTTATCTATTTTAAGCAGTAATTCTATTTCTGAAAACCTTCTATTTTTTGGAAACTTTCTATTTTGTAAACTTTCTATTTTTGGAAACTTTCTATTTTTGGAAACTTTCTATTTTTGGAAACTTTCTATTTTTGGAAACTTTCTATTTTTGGAAACTTTCTATTTTTGGAAACTTTCTATTTCTGGAAACTTTCTATTTTTGGAAAATTTCTATTTTGGGAGACCTGCTATTTTTAGAAAGTTACTTATTATTACACAACAAGTATAATAATACATGAAATACAAGTAATACTTAATCAGAGTAGACATAATATACGATAAACACAGTATAAAGCTTAAAACAGTAAAACATGACATGAACATATAAAACAAGCTAAGACATGATATAAAACCAGTTACGTATTCAGTAATCAGATACTTATACACGTATGTATTTATGTAGCATTAGTGATACCGAAGTAGGACCTTCTTCCGTTCGTCTTCTTCGTTCACTGAACATAAGGTACAGATTCTCCGTCCTTTTAGTATGGACATTCTTTCCTTATTAGGATTTCCCGTATGCAGCCAACTGTTTTCCCTAGTATATGTTTTATATGTTTCGATTGCTTATGTTTAATTAGAATACCTAAAGCCATATACATGCATGACCAGTTTCACCTAGTTATGGAGGTACCATAACCATAACACTAGAGGCACTAGTGTTATGACTTCCCCACGGCGGAGTGATTGCTCGTGGCGTCCCTTCAGCTTTTGGCCATATTATTATATTTATCATGTGGGGCGTATGGGTGCATCCTAGTTACATGTTTTCAGCAGATTACTCAGTGTGAATGTGGTGTGTGCCTTGCATCCTTCACAAGGAATTATCCCTCCTACCAAAAACCAGTATATTAAATTAGAGGCAGCCCCTCTAATTTTGCATGACGAGGTCACCCCTCCAAGTATTCATGCACGTTGATATTTCATGACCTATATTGGCTAATGGTAAATATGTTAAACAGTTTTCACAAGATAAACATAAGGCTTTTCAAACTATAAAACCAGTTTTTACTAAGACTTAACCGGGTTATCCAGGACTTAGTTTCTTCCGCTGTTTCATGCTTATATGCTTATATTATTCATGCTTTATTTGTACATCCGTGCACTGAGCGTATTGCTCAACCGTTTTCCTTTTCATGTTCCCTCGTAGACTTTAAGCGTCCGTGCATATGGATTGGAAGCTTCCTAGCCTTTCTTTACTTTATGCATTTATCTATACTTTGATACTCTTTCCATGGACATTGTTTAGTCTTTTCATTTACAGTACTTATGTTTGTGTGTGATGAGTTCTACTTTTGGACTACCGATGTTTGATTCCGGTATTTCCTTTTATGGTCACGTAATGTTTAGACATTTATCCTTGTATGCTTTGATGACACGCCATAATCACGCGTGACATTCCATTTATCAAAATGGGGTGTTACAGATATGAACTGGAATAAAGGAGTTCTTTCATTTCAATTGAACTTGTTTGGTTAATTAATGTTGGTTTTCAAAAAGTATCTTCAACCTTGGAAAAAAGTTGCACTACATAGTTTACTAACGGGACTCCTATACGATCTATCATATATTTCATGTTTTATCTCATATACAAAATCTTTTTATACTTTTTTAATGATATTTACAAAGTTTGATACCCAAATCTAGTAATTCAACCAAACAATGGTATTAATAATTTTGAAAGTAAGGGTGCATTTGGTTTGGGAGTGTCGGTACTACCAGGTTTGGATTATAATGAAAAAAAGTTGTTTAATGAAAGTTTCAGGATTGAAAATTGAAAGTGAGCCCTAAATTTAATGACTTTTTGAAAACCAACCTCTCCATTTTTAAACCCTACCATTTTACTATCTCTTTATTTCTCTTTTTTACACGTACTACTATTCAGAGTATTATATATTAATTTTATGATATTAAAATTTAATTTTAAATTATAAATATTATTTTATAATATAATACTTCTTCCGTTTCTAAATAACTGTCCACTTTGATTTTTTTTTTTGACTTTGATTATAAATATTTATATTTGTGTTATATAATATTTAATACAAATTATATGAATATATTGAGTTTTAAATTAAATTTCATAACTGTAAATTTCATCAAATATTAATTATTTAAAGAAAAAGAAACCGACTTGAACATTAAAAAAAACCCCTGTTTATAATATCATCGTCATCTCCAATAATAAAAAACATGGAGACAAGTAGCAGTTCATCAATGGAATCGATAATGGAACGATTAGCAAATATACAAGACCTTTATTTTCCAAGGGCTCAACAATCATCTGATCCATCTCTTCGTAAATCAATTCTTCATGATTTGTACTCTCGTAATACGCCCGTCTTCTTAGGTACTTATATCTTTTATTTTATTTTTAATTATAACCTACTGCATATGCTTCGTTTTAAATAATAATAATTTTCACCTTTCGGCCCTGTTGTTTTTAGCCTATATAACGTAAGCTTATTTCGTCTTATATAACATAACCCTCAATTTTGTGTCTTATTTGGAGACTTATGAGCTTCTTATACAAGTTTATTATATCATAATAAACTTATATCAGCCCATAAGTTACCAAATAAGCTTAAAAATTTAAGGTTTATGAAATATAAGCCTTTCGGCTTATATAACATAAGCTTCTGTTTTTTGGTTTATTTCTAGACTTAGGAGCTTATATAAGTTTAACATGATATAATAAACTTATATAAGCCCATAAGTCTCAAAATAAGCTTAAAAATTTAAGGTTTATGAAATATAAGCCTTTCGGCTTATATAACAGAAGCTCCTATTTTTTGGTTCATTTTGAGACTTATGGGCTTATATAAGTTTATTATGATATAATAAACTTATATAAGCAGCTCATAAGTCTCGAAATAAGCTTAAAAATTTATGGTTTATGAAATATAAGCCTTTCGGCTTATATTACATAAGCTCCTATTTTTTGGTTTATCTTGAGACTTAGGGGCTTATATAAGTTTATCATGATATATCATATAATAAACTTATATACGCTCATAAGTCTCAAAACAAGCCACAAAATTGGGGCTTGCGTTATATAAGCCGAAATAGGCTTACATTATATAAGCCAAAACAAACACCCCCTAGTACCATTTTTTGACGTATAGGCCCTGTTTGTTTTAGCTTATATAACGTAAGCCCATTTGGCCTTTTCGCCTTATATAACATAACCCACAATTTTGTGCCTTATTTCCAGACTTGTGAGCTTATAAGTTTATTACTATATCATAATAAACTTATATAAGCCCATAAGTTACCAAATAAGCTTAAAAATTTATGGTCTATGTAAGCTCTAGTTTTTTGGTTTATTTCTAGACTTATGATCTTATATAAGTTTATTATATCATGTTAAACTTATATAAGCCACTAAGTCACCAAATAAGCTTTAAAAGTTAAGGTTTATGGAATATAAGCCGAAATATGGCTTATTTTCGGCTTATGTAACATAAGCTTCTATTTTTTGGCTTATTTTGAGACTTAGGCGCTAAGTTTATTATGATATACTCCAATAAACTTATATAAGCAGCTCATAAGTCTCGAAATAAGGCACAAAATTGGGGCTTATGTTATATAAGCCAAACCAAACACCCCCTTAGTTAATAAGGTTCAATCCAGTTAAAAGGTTACCGGGACAGATGCTCATTGTAAGAAATTGGGGTTAGGGTGTGATGATAACCCTAAATATTCGACTGAATCGGGTATAATATAGTTGCCAAGTAAAGTATTTCGACCCTTATTGCCTAGGTTGCGCGAAATCTCTACTCGGATAAGACAATCAAAGCAGTTTGTCTGTAGGCGCTAATTGGACATCCAATTGCTTCAGTTTGGATTATCCGGGGAATGCCGTATATAGAGATCTAATATGTCAAAAAGAGGGACAATCAAACCTATTTCTCGATTCAATAGAAGCCCAAAGAGGTGAATAGGGTCCCAAATAACGAGAGATATTGTGTATTTTCATTGATATTAAATGAGACCAAACATCCGTTAATAAACAGATGGAAGTTATGAGTGTTATGGCAATTAGGACAGCTATGACAGTTGGAATCCCAGGCTGTTGGCCGAAAGTAATGTCAGTTGGGTTTGATGGGCAAAACGGGTAACTCATATGGAGCACCAAAATATACAGTTTGGGCCTGCCCAGACCCCAGCGAAACCCTGCCCGCTCAGGGAGCAAGATCCCAGCTGCCACTTTGTCGTGGTTGAAATCATATTAACTCAAAACGTGTTTGGTTTTAAATTTATTTTTGATTGTTGCATTGGAATTCAGAAGAATTGTTCAAGTATGAATTATATGGAATCCATGCGTGACAGGATTGAAAATGAAGTGACGGGTGTCCTTGCAGTAAAAATGTTGTTTTATTTCTCTAAAATTAACGTAGGCACTCTCATTTTGCATCTAAAATTCTAAATTAGTATATTTAGTTATCATATGTATTGTTCTAAGAGTATTAGTTTTGAACTATTCCCTGTACTACCTTAAGTCGGTGCCTTATTATCTACGGAGTATGAGTCACTCTTGCCATTTGATTTATTTATATAGAACATCTACATCATGATATAGATACCCCCGTCAAGTTTTCTTTTGAGAAATATATAGTAGAGGCCTAAGGAGAGTAACAAACGTTATCATATCGTCATCAATTTGTTTATTAGGATTTGGTGATGATCGAGGAGTTTTTAACCAATCTATATACAGTTCTTACTGCACTCGTGACTCCTATAGAATTAAGTTAGAAAGGAAAGAGATATTTGGTCTTAAAAAAAGATTGTTGGTTTGAAGTCACCAAACATAACACATGCTTGATCCTTATTATAATGACCATAGCGGAAATACAAATGTTTTAATGGAGATTTTTATAAGCATATAGAGTCACGAGTTGAAGTTAAGCTCCCTCAAGAATTAAGTCCACGATAAATTGTGTGTTCCATAAGTAGGAACACGGCTTAATTGGCTCCATAGGTTGTACTACACCAATCTCAAAATTTGACAGCCAACTCCCACTCTTATAGTACGCCAATGCTAATTCCTGGTTGGAATGAGTTGATGGGAAATAGTCACCAAACCTAGCACTTAAGATGCTGCTATATTTGGAGGATTGACACTTATAGTATATCTTGTTTCTTCTCAACGGTGTATCCTTTCCATGACAACCATTTAGTCTATGACAAATAGGATCATTGAAATATGGAAGACGAGATGTTGACCTTGATCTGTATTCAAGATATCTATCTTTGAGAATTTGTACCACCATTACCCATAGGCTTACCCCATAATGAGGCCACCATATCTTAACATTAATCAAACCCATGACACTTTCGATGATAGAAAACATTTTGTGTAGAATACTACCTTTACGAGCCATTCCTACCGTCTTCTGGTCTCCGAGTCATCATCCGTTCTTTCTTAACTAAAAAAATATGGACTGACTCTTGAGAGACGAAGATGTTTAAATAATTGCAGGAGAAATGCCATCTTTTTTGTAAAATGAGACATGTTGACTTGGACATTTTGGTGGTTAATAATATTTCGGCAACGCATACTAGATTAGATACGTCTTTTGTATTTGTGGTTGCACATACGGATACCTATCAGAAGTATATCTGTCAAAGTTATGTCTTCTATCTTTTTTTTATGATATGAATCGTAGAATAATTACCTCGTACCAAGAAGATATGCTATTGGAAAAAGTAAGTTACACCCTTGGTATTATCAACCTGATATGCTATAGAAATATCAACAAAGGAGTCATGCCATCCAACAATTAGCTAAGACTAATTATGAGAATCATGGTTACATAAATTGTGAACTTATGACGTTGATCATGAGGTCGTACTCCCACATATGCTGCAAAAAATCTGTGTATATGCTAGTGAAGAAAAGTTGACTTTAGTTGGTGATGTTTTATGCTTCTTACCATCATTAGTCTTTCTACTAGTATGATATAACTATTAGAAAGATGATATTATTGTTATGTTGAGTTGATAACGACAAACATTTCTGGAGGAACGTCAAAGTCAAACATGTCTATACCTTTTAACTTGGTTCTGTATGACTTGTAGAAAGGCCGAGTATTATGACTTGAGTGTTATCAGATCTCATCCCTGTCTACTTTATGAGCATGACACGTCGATATCTCCTATTTCTTTTTCCAGTCTTTGCGATAGATTTTGCAGGTCTTTCTGTGATCATGTATATGTTCACCGTGTAAGGAACAGCTTAACATTAAAAACTTGGGACAATGTAATTTTTGAATAGTATGATTCATTTGGGTTGGTTTTATTCTGTCTTGAAAGTTTGATATCCTTTTATTATCGACCTATGCACAAACTGTTATCATCTTGCATTAATATATGTTATTTATCCTATACAGAGCGCTATGGGTCACTGCTAACATTGGACGAGCTTAAAGAATTTGATATGCTAAGTGATGATTATGAAATCAATTGGCATCTAAATCGTCTGAGGAGTGTGATTAATCCAACATCCGAGGATCTGAAGTCGAGATCTGCAAAAGTTAAGAATCGTAGACGCGCATTCATGGATAAGTTGATGTTTGATGGAAAATTCTTCTCTGAGGAATCAATGAGGGATAGAGAACCTTATTTGCACCATGAGTTTGTTGGGAAATATCAAGACCAAAGTGGAAGGCAAATGTCTAGGCCTGGGGAGAAGTGGTCTGAGACATTGCTGAGGAGGGCTGAAGAAGCACTTTTAATGGAGAAGATTCGGATGGAGCAGCAAAGGTTAGGTGTTGATGAAAGGGAATGGGTAGGTAACGAGAGACAAGAAGAAGAAGAGGAAGAAGAAGAGGAAGAAGAAGAGGAGGAAGAGGATGATGACGAGGAAGTGGAAGAAGAGAAGCATGGTGATGCCGGTGTGCGTGAGGTAAATTTTATTTTTCTTTTTTTCAGATAATAGTGTTTTATCTTATTGCTGGGTCTACTTTAAATTTGTGATAGTTGTAGAATCATCGAACTATTATACCAATCACTTTCCAATGGCAAAAATAGTTTACTGACCTGCCGTAAATAAAGGATTACATATCTAGAGGATAATGCCATATGCTAGAATTTGTGAAATACATCGTGTCTAATAAGACCAGTTGAAGTTGGTTAGTCTCATGCTGAGGTGGCAACATGGGTGGGGTGGGTAACAGGCCAAAAGGGATAGGTTGATACAAGTCATGCTGAGTATTTGTTGGGCTGGGTTGCGCTAATCACCTCTTTGTCCTTTTTTAAAAAGTTTCGATGAACAATCATTGCTTTAGATATGATTACAGAAGCAATATCGTGACGTTACTAATATGAATCTTTGGATAAAATGATTTGGCCAGGTTGTACTCCTTCAAAATAGATTATAGGGGATTTCAACTTGTTACCCATTTGACTCATTTAGCCTGTTCCCCTTTCAGTTAAATCTGTATTTGACCCATCTGGAGATACTACACCAACCTTATAATCGGCATGTTACTCCATTGAGACCATAATGAAAAAATACTTGCCTTAAAAATGAGGGTTAAAATGACCACTTGTAGGATTCTATTGTTTTGCAACAGTATACTATAGATGTGACTTGTGTTTCGTCATGATTCTATAATGTGAAAGTTTATATATATTAATGAAAAATAAAACTTAAGAAAACTGGATTTGTGGAATAGTTTCGAAAAAGTTGCATCAGGTGTAATTTTCATATGACTGGTTAATGTTCAACACTGTATCTATACGTCTTGGCTATAACGTTATGGTACTCGAAGTTAGTGAATGTATAATTCTCTTTGTATGTGATGTTGATTCTTAAAATGTTTAAATTATTTGGAAATGTGACTAGCTAACTTATACTTCCTGAATGGTTTATTTGTTTTTCCAGGTTGTTCCAGATGACAATGGCAATTTAGGCAAGGAACGGTCCACCACAGAAGCTACTAGTTTATCAGCTGAAGAGATGCAAGATCGAATGGACCAGTTTACAAATGTGATGCAACAGAAGTTTCTTGCAGGTGAAGATCATGAACATTTCAATTACTCGAGTATAGATGAAGATGTGACATTGGATGATCACTGGATGAGAGAAGCTAATGATGATGCTGAAGAGAAGTACTTTGATGATGTTTAAAAACCGAGTTTAAACTGCATATTTAAGGGCTAGTGACAGAAGGTATCAAAAAACGGAAGGAATCAAAGAATGTGTCTGATCATATTCTTGAGTGATTTCTCTATGGTTTTGCAACATTAGGTTATAGTACATTTTCTCGTAATTTCCGGCCAAACAAAGGCAATGCAAAGAAAGTGTTCACTATACTGTTTTGATTTGTTATCTTTACATCGCCTATTGCATGTTGTGTATATATCTTAGTTGGGCTATCTGAGTCGGATGGTCACATGTATGACATAGCTGATATGTTGTAACAAAAAACATAGGATAAAATGTCTGAATGTTTTTGAAAACGTAGACAAAAACTACAGATTTTATAGACAACATAGACTTTCTAACCGCTTAAATCTGTCTTCTCGTGCTTTAGACCTTGATTCGATTTCTTGAACGGTTTGTAATGGGTCAGACGAATCGAATGAGCACATTTTTTAACCTGTGACACGGCGGCTGCTGTTTGGCGCCTCGCTCGTTCGTAGGTCGTGTCAACTGGTTTGATTCATGGCGCACTCCTAAGGACAAAAAATTTCGTGTCTATTTCATCTTCGCGGCAACTTGTTAGACTTTTTGGCGTTTTAAGAACAACGTATCACATTCAGCTTAATTATATGAGCAAATATTTATTTTACTTGTCTTGTTTTTTTTCTTTTGGCTTAAATATTTGTAATAGTTGAAATGATTGGTTACACTTGTTTTTGTAATTTTTAACGTCTTGTTATTATTATTTTTTTTTAATATCAAAACCGTTAAAAAAAGTATCCAAAAACTAAACTTGCACGAAACACCATGGTATATATGAAATCAACATAACTTTTACATAATAAAATAAATAAATTTAAAATATGAGGATTTCTAATCTAGATTTGTGAAAGTGGTTGAGATTTTATTATCCTCTTGAATCTTATTTGAATTCTCTCTTACAAATGAATTATGTGGGTTAGGTTGCTAAAAAGTACAAAGTGTATGTTTTTAAAAAACGAAGACTTTTGTTACTGTGATGACTTCTTAAAGTTAAGGGTAAAAACTATAAAATACCATCGTATTTTTTAAAATGTGCAGGCTTTAGACACCTACAAATTAATATCGTGACTTTATTTTCAAATTTGTTCCGACCATATCAATATTACCTTAAAATGGCTATATTACCCTCGTCTTATTTGACATAATTACATCTGTTGCCACATTTATCAACACTTTACAATTTCTGCTTCTCACTACTCTATTTGTGTTTCTCTCGCTAAAACTATCACAACGATCTTACTCAAGGCACAACTAGCTTGCTGCAGATATAGTCAAGACACAGTTCTAACAATTTCTTTTCCAATTGCAACATTCAATCAATAACCAAGACCAAAAATAATGGCAAGGTGTTCACTTGCTTATTGTCCACGAGTAAAGTACAAAACCAGAAATAATGTACAACAAATTAAGTCACTTGAGAAATTAACATTTAATAAATGGGATGATTTAATTTCTTCAATGTCACTAATTGGTTCTATACTTCTACACATATACTCGTAGTAGAAGATTATACATTAGTTATTTTCTCTATGTAATAATTAAAGAACAAATACATAGAATCAATAGGGTGAGTTCTTTTATACTTCCTCAAGGTGAGTTCTTTATACTTCCTCAGACCCACAACCAAAATTTGATACGTATGAACAATAGGCTTTGTTTGTAAACCCTTCACTTGTAGATCTAAAGAAGATTCTCTTATGTTGTACCGATGGTTGTTAAATATTACTTAGTTAATAACTAAAATGATAAGAAAAACAAATGGAGTCTAGCTCAGTTGGATGGATGCATTTGGTTATAGTCTTTATGTGAAAAGGTCAGGGGTTCGATTCATGTCATCCCTGTAGGGGATTTTTTTAGAATTGGCAGCCGGGTTTGAATCCCATCGATGGCTAGCATGGGGGTTGATGTTCTCTTCGTGAGATGATTCGAACTCGGGTCGAGAGACTTGATGCCTCGGTGGCACGCAAGATATACTCCGCTGCACCTAACTGCCGTTCAAAAAAAAAAAAAAAGATATGAAGCTGGGTAGCTATGGAGGGTATTATAGTCATTTAAAAGGGTAATATAGTCATTTTAAGGTAATATTACAATGATAAAGTGACGAGATTAATTAGTAAATGTAAAAAGTCGGGTGATATTTTATAGCTTTTACGCTAAAGTTAAAAGACAAAAGAAAACTTCTAACAAAACGATTATGAAGTATTCAAGATGGGATGTTCGTATTCTTCTTAAACTCATTGTAATACTTCTCTTAATATTTTCTACTTTAGTGTATAAAGTTACGAAATAAAAAACCGAGGCAAAATTATAAGTTTAATTAGGATGAGCATTTCGATTCGAATCTCGAAACTGAATCGGAACCGTATCAATTTCCGGTACTCGAATCTCGTTAGGGACGGTAACGGGACTACAAAATAAGGTGAAAAAAATTCGGGACCACTAATTCAGGACGGGACCGGTATCAAATCGGGAAATTCTCGAAAAACGGGAAAAACCCGATTTCCCGGTACCGGTACCGATACCCCTCCCGGTACTGATACCCGAATCCGGTTCGGTACGGTACCGATACAACTAATTTATGCTCGTAAAATATTCGGTACCACTAATTCGAGACGAGTTCGGGACGAGACCGATACCGTGCTCATCCTAAGTTTAATAAATCAAACGTAGTAAGACACAAAATTACGATGTAGAAAACCATTAATTCTCCGACGTTAAAAACATTAAGGGCCCGTTTGGTTTCCTGTATTCACGCTTATAGATGGGGTTTACTTTGAAAACAATTGTTTGGAAGGAAAAACAGATTAAGGTAGACCTACAACAAAGCCAATATTTGACATTTTATGAAAAGGAGTCTCACATGTGGGTTTCTAAAAAATTCACTGTTAGCTTTTGAATTTATGATGTGGTCACTTTTTATCCACATATTTATTTTTATTTAAATTATATTATATACCTTATAATAGAGGGGAATCACGTTCCTCTAGGAACAGTGATCCTCTTACAAAGACATTTGTTTATTCCATCTATAGTATTTTACCTCTCACAAAGCCACAAACACACTCACACCCCATAAAAAAATTCTCTCTTTCTCTAAAACCCACCAGGCTGTCTCTCTCTCACATTTTGATCGGTTTGACCGTTTCACTTCTGTTTCAGATTCGATCTAGATCTTTATCCTTCGATGCGGCCAATTCTATATACATATAGACCCTTCGATGCCCAAATCTTTTCGTTGCCTCTATTTCTAGTGAGTGACGTTGGTGATTTTGTTGGTGACGCTGGGTGGCTCGCATTCGGTGGTTGTTTGTTATTGAATATTGTTCTTTGCTTCTGGGTTAGTAAGTTTCCTATTTTGCTTTGAACTTGGCGCTACTTTTATTGATTGTTTTTCTGCTTTTTACCATATCTGCTAGCAACTGGAATTTTTTTTAATTGACGATCGTGGTTAATTTTGAATCACGTTCCTGGATTTGTCAGAGATCATTTTTATGAGAGATTAATAATTTGTGTTTGGCTGCGAGTGTGTTTGTGTTTGTGAGCGGTAAATCAACGGTTGTGGTTCATTTTGAGCTAAGGTCATGGCTTTGTGACACAAATAGGGTTCATTTTGAGCCAAGGTCACGGCTTTGTGAGAGGTAAAATACTGTAGATGGGGAATAAACAAATGGGTCTGTGGGTTATGACTCTTAACATTGATGGGCTGTCATGATTTTTGTAATGTGAGCGTACTAAATGGCCCGTTGAAACTCCGTTGGCTGGACAACACCATGAGAGTGGTGTTCGCCGCCGCGGTGGGTTGGATGCTCTTTTGTTGATGTTTTGTTAAAAGATCGTCGCAGGTCAAACCACATGTATCTTGGCGAGGCAGCGCGACAGTAGTGCTTGCAGCCATGACGGGTTTCATACCCTTTTTTCTGTCCCGCATTCGCAAACGCGTTTTTGCTTCTTATGATGACCTATTGTGATGAGATGCTTAATTGCATTTGGTTACATTTTCTTTTTATATCATATGGCAGCTTAATCTGATGATACTATCACATTTGTTTCCATGTTTTGATTTATGTTTCGGAACATGGGAGTTCTTCCATACCCCATGCATGTTTAAAGTAATTTTTTTTACTGACATATTGGCCGATGTACATTTAGGACATCATGTGCTCAGGGCATCGTGCCTTTTGTACGTCGATAGTCGTGGTTCGTTCTCTTGGTTGTTGATTTACTATTATACGCTTAAGTTGTTTTTGAAAAGTATTTTAAAAACAAATCACCATATTGGAAGGCTATGATGATACCTTTTGAATGGCTCAAAACGGTTTCAATTACAATTCGGATTATGTGCTTCTTTGCGAGGCAAGCTTCCTAAGTTTTGCAGCCATGACGGCCATAACCTCATATCCGATCGCTGACTTATCTGAGCCTAAAAAGAATAGAAGCCTTACTTTTCCCTATATGAGATTGTATATTCATCTCAATTTTTTTTAGTTATCAAAATTGATACATTAGTTTTCATGTTAGAAACGGTCTCTGGCACGCAGCTAAGATAAAAAATATTCAAAGCGGCTGGTTGCCCATTTGTTTGCATTGCTGCTGACTTTTTAAATGTTCATTGGCGGCGTAAGCTTTGTAAGTTGCCGACATGGTTGTCGTATCCTCTTTTTTGTCTGGTTCTTATCTCATGAATATACACCTACCATGGTGGAAAGTTACTTTCCGTTTATTGTTGGCAATGATGATACTATTCTTTTTCAGCGCTAATGCTTCTGAAAGTACAATGAGTTGTTGGACCGTGATGGGTGCCGCCCAACCGTATCTTGGCAGGGCATCACTATATCGTGCTTGCAGCCACAGGCGGGTCAGGTGCCCTTTTCTCGGGTTCAAAACTCGCAAATCTGAGCCAATAGTTAGAAGTTGCAGCGAGCTTAGTCGCTGAAAAGGACTCCGATGTTTACTCAGAAATTACAGCAAGTGCGGTCGTGGCGGAGCAAGCTTGGTGAACTTGATGCCATGGCTGATGTCTCCTCAAAATGGACATACCTACCAACAATATTTTTGTTTCAGACCCGTGTTGTAAGTTTTTTACCTTCTTTTTCCCTGATGAATGCTTAAAATCTGTGTAAAAGTGCTTAATTGAATCTTTTAATTCTGTGTATGGAACGGTTTGGCAAGCGCCGTTTTCCAAAACTTGTAACGTGGCCAACCGACCCTGTGATCGCAGTCGTGACGGGCCACTAACTGTGATGTACGTCTATCTAATGAACTGTGTAAATGTGTGTCTAATAAGAGTTTATGAGCTTATGTTTGTTTAAGCTTATTTTTTTGGATAATGAGCTTATGTGATTTTCTTTTGGATTTCACAGGGTTGAATTATGCATTTACGATGGAGGTGTGAAGACTTGGTCTGTTGTGCTAAGGGATACAGCTAACGCACAGGATGTCGTTAGAGTTCCTATGTATGCTCTCGAGGTAAACCCTTTTTGTGAGCTATAAACATATCGCATGCATTCATATTGTTTTTGCGTATATGATCTGTTATTTAGGAGACTGAACAAAAAATGCACGCTTGATTGAGTTTCTAAACTGTTCTATAACATCTGCTGTTATTATGATTTCTGAATTTACATTATGTGGCCGTTTAATATTTCAGGAACCTGACATACATCCGTCCGCAGACTCCATGTTTCTCAACACTACAGGTTACTCTTTTTTTTCTACGACTTACGTTTATATGATTATTGCTTATTATTTTCGTTCATAGTTTATAGTTTTAGTTCTGCCTGCCAGGGGATTTCAACTATCCTACTTCTTGAAGGTCGGCTCACCATTATAGAACCCATGAAGCAATTGAGTCAACATCACTGATATTGGATAGGGGAATTGCAAGGAACGTGCACAGCCATGCCTCGAGAAGTGAAAATACTTCCATCGGTCCGGCTATTTGTGATGAATATGAAGCGGCTTAATGAAATATCAGAGGTGAGTTTCTCCATTTTGTTACGTCATCTTACAACAAACAATTTTTAGTCACAAAATCCCATAGCCATAAACAGTAGCTATATAAACCACGCATAAATTGTTTGAATAATACAGTGACACTAGCAAAAACCATAAACATGAATGTTATAGATATACTAATCAACAAACAAGAACAATAGTGATTCATACTTACTTCCATTGTGTATATAAAGAAGAATTAAAAAAAAATAAAAAAGAAGAATACTGATAAGAAAATGTGGTTATCTACTTATCCAAGAATCAAGAGTCAACGATGTTTATTTCACCTTAAGGGGGTGTTTGGTATATCATCGTCTAAAAAATATACGAATAAATACGGGGTAACCAATTCAATTTGGTCAGTTGCGTTTTATCCTTTATGCTTTTATTCATGTGTTGGTTTCATATGTTTTTGCTTTGATGATGATGCAGGAGACTGAAAGGCGAAAAATACACGAACAATACACCGGACCAAGTCCGCCGCGACGGAGCGCGGGCACAAGCCTTGGTATATAATAATTTTGTAAATTTATCCCTGATAGGTGTGAAAACACCCATCCTTTTACCACTTATTTCTTACTAAAACAAAACCAAAACACGTGTTTAATTTCATTTGTTTGGAATTATGCGTGGTTTTTGTGTTTAATGTGTTTTCAGAGCCAACCGGATGAATATTGAAGAAAACATGGGATTGCACGGGTTTTATCAAGGAAAAAGACTAAAGACGAAGTCTATTGTCCAAAAGATGCAAAAGATTTGAAGTCAGTGGGCCTATTTGAAGATTTATCGAAGAAAAGGACCAAAGATGGAAGATTTACATATGTCGAAGAAACTCAAGTCTATTAAACGAAGAAATTAAAAGACGAGTTGAATTTAATCGTTGACAAATCTCGAATCAGAATCGAAAACGTCAACTTTTCTGAAAAGACGAGAAGACAAGAAGAAAGGGAGAAAGCCCACTCACCAACTAACCACTTAGCCTATATAAGGGAATCACCCTCACAAAATTTGGCACCTAGTTTTTTAGTTTTTAGTCAGTTACATTTTTCTCCTAGTTCGTAGGAAGAACCATCTCCCTTAAGGAGTGGTTTTCATTTCCTTTGATTTCTTCTTGAATCTTGTAAGCTTAATCCTTTCATTTTGTTTATTGAATCTTAATCATCAATACAAGTTTTCATTTAATATTTTCATTCCTCTTGTTCATCATCATCTTTTTATTCAAAGTACTTAAGTTCTTATTAATTTTATTTTGATCTTCAAAAGTTGTTGATTTTGTGTTTTTATGATTGGTATTTGATCCTTGTGGTTAATAGATGATTTGTGGTTAATTTGGTTAAACCGTTTTGTTTATTTGGATCGATTTGAATTAAATTTGTGTCCCATGTTTAAGTTTCTGCTGTTTACTGTTCTTCAGCCCTGATATTCCGAATAGCTTGTTTACTTTTTCCCTTATTCGGAATGTTTAGTTATTCCGGATAGGCTTTCCACCTTTTCCCTTATTCGGAATATTTCTATATTCCGGATAGTCTGCTTATTTTGTTCGTTATTCGGAATATTTATATATTCCGAATAGTGCCTTTATTTCGAACAGCTCCGTTTTTTCGCATGGACATTTATTCAGCATATCCTTATATTCCGAATGGTCATTTTATTCCGCATAGAATCACTTATTCCGAATAGACTTAATTATTCCGAGTAGAAGAGTATTCCGCATGGTTTGAGTATTCCGCATAGCCAAGATATTCAGAGTAACATCATTATTCCGCATAAAACCAAATATTCCGAATAGCTGAATATTCCGCATCATCCTTAGTCCGAGTAGCACTTTTTCTCTTCAGAAAGGTTATTGTTTAATCAGTTAGTTGTTTAATTTTAATTCTAGTCTAATTTTATTAACTGTCTTTGATTTAAATCTTTATTCACTTCATTCCTTTATCTTTTTAATAGAATAGAAAACCAAACCCACTATTTGTCACCAAGAACAAATTATTCCACTTTTAGCTGTGAATCAATTCGAGGAGATTCCGAGAAACGAACTTTCAGCTAGTGAAATATCTTGTATCAAATGTCACCGCTGCCGGCTCTTCTCGTTAAGATCAACAGTTTTTTGTGAGAACTTGGATTTTGGGATCCGTTCACCGTGAACGTTACTTTTTCATAAAAAATTTCAAAAATCCTAAAAAGTAAAAAACATAAAAAAGACAAAAATATTCCTTGTTTTCTTTGTTAGTTCTTTTGCAGGTGCATGCGTACACGATCGACGTCTTATCAAGAGCCCGAGCCTCTCGAAGACTTAGACATGGCCGGTGTACAAAACAAAAACAACAATCCACCTCAAAACAATAACAATAACAACCCGCCTCTCAACAACAATAATAACAACAACAACAACAATGAGCCTCTACCAGATAATCGCCCGATGATTGAACTTCTGCAAGCACATGTAGACGAAAACAATGATCCAATTGTCATACCCGCGATTGCAGCCAACAACTTTGAGCTCAAATCCGGTTTTATCCAGATGGTCTCTGCTCAACCATTCTTGGGGCGTACCATTGATGATCCTCATGACCACATCAAGAGATTCTTGCAACTCACGAATACGGTCAAATTCAATGGTGTTCCACAAGAGGTAATCCGTTTGTAACTTTTTCCCTTTTCTTTAGAGGGACAAGCCCGACATTGGCTTGCTAAGGAACCGCCACAGAGTATTCTTACGTGGACGGATTTGGAGACCAAATTTATCAACTACTTTTTCCCACCCTCTCGTACTACCGCTTTGTGGAATGAAATTATCAATTTTGAACAAAAGTACGATGAGTCTTTTAGTGAATCTTGGGATCGTTTCAAAGATCTTTTAAGAAAATGCCCACAACATGGTTTTACCAAAGTGCACCAAATTAACACTTTTTATAATGGTTTAAGCATGAATGACCAAGATTCACTAAACAATGCCTCGGGGGGGTAATATTTTGGTTAAGACTTCCAATGCCGCTTGGGATATCATTGAGAATAAGTCTCGTGTGCAAACCAAGAGTGTTCGGACCAATGCCGCTAGTGCTAGTACTAGTGACAGCGACAAGCGACTTGACAAAATCACTGCGCTTCTTGAATCGCTTGCTACCCAAACCGCCAGCAACACCAACAGAATCAATGCTAAAAACGCTCAAGTCAATGTTGTTAACCAACCATGTGAAATATGCGGAGGTCCTCATTCTTACACCACTTGTACCGCCACCCAAGACTATCCTTCTGAGAATGTGAATGCAGCATACGGTACCTATCCTCCGGCGCTTATCAAGCTCGTCCTCAAGGAGACCGCAACTTGCTTAGCTATCGCTCAAACAACTATCTCTCACCACCCGGTTTTCCTCCTAACAACCCAAACCAACAAAAAAACCTAAATCGCCCTCCTCAACAACAACAACCTCGTACACCATACATACCACCACACAAACAACCATATCAACCTTAAAGAAACAACCAAGTTTACCAACAACCTGCTTATCAACCACCCGCATACAATGCTCCTCCCAACCAACCCACCGCATTACACCAAGACATTGGAACCTACATGAGGACTAATGATGTGATCGTGGATAATCTCCAACGGGAAGTGCTCAACTTGAAAGCAGACCTGGTGAAACAAGGAAACGATCTGAGAGCTGATATGAGAAACACTTTGGATAGTCAAACGAATGACTTAAAGAACATGATGGCTAGTTTTTTCCAAGGTAATCAACCCTCTTCTTCGGGTACTCTCCCGAGTAACACCGTTGCGAATCCAAGAGGGGAGATGAAAGCAATCACCACTCGCAGTGGCAAAGGTACCAAGGAACCCGAGCTTTCTATACCTCCACCAGTGATTGTGACTAAGGAGATCGAGTCACCTGCTCCTATTCCTCATCCTTCTCCTTCCCCAATTTCTCCACCTCTTACTTCTACCCCTCCTCCACCCAAGGATGTGAGTGATCCTTCGATCCCAAAGCCTTCCTCTTCTTCCGATATACCTTATCCCTCAAGGTTGAGGAAAGAGAAGCTCAAAAGCAAGGATGATATTCAGGTTTCGAACTTTCTTAAAATGTTTAAACAATTGAATTTCAACATCTCCTTCGCTGAGGCTCTCGCTCACATGCCCAAGTATGCGAAGATGTTCAAAGATCTTCTTAGTGACAAGGAGAAGCTTCTTGATATTTCTAACACCCAACTTAATGAGAATTGCTCTGCAGTGCTCTTAAGGAAATTGCCAACCAAGCTTGGTGATCCTGGTCGTTTCTTAATCCCTTGTAACTTCCCGGGAGTAGAGAATTGCATGGCCCTAGCCGATCTAGGTGCCAGTATTAATTTAATGCCCTTAAGTGTTTGGAAGCAATTATCTCTCCCTGAGCTAGTCCCCACCAAAATGACTTTGGAATTAGCTAACCGTACGGTTGCTTATCTAGTGGGGATAGCCGAAGACGTCTTTGTAGGAGTCGACAAATTCACTTTTCCTGCCGATTTCGTTGTCGTTGACTACGACATGGACCCTCGTATGCCATTGATCGTTGGTCGTCCATTCTTGAGGACCGGTCACACTCTCATCGATGTTGAAGCTAGTGAGCTTATCATGAGAGTGGGTGACGATAAAATTGTCTTCAACATGTGAAAGTTGTCTAAACAGCCTTATTCTAACGAGAGTGTTAATTGTATTGACGTTCTTGATGAGGCTTGTGAAGAACACTTCAAAGATGCTTGTAAAAGTATTCCTACCTCTCTTCCCAATGTTGAGACCGTTTCTTCTATTGACTCATCACTATCTCTATTTGGAGAAAGTGATTTCCTTTGGAAAGACTTGGAAGCCACCATGGGAGATGTGAACTTAGAACATGACGATTCCCCCACCAATTGGGATGAAGATCTTCGCCTCTTTGAGAACATTCTTAAAGAAAACATAATTGCTCCACCATCTCCCAAGGTTATTGCTATCGATGCGCCGACTTTGAAAACGCCTCCCATCGAAAATCCTCCGGATTTAGAACTTAAGGAGTTGCCGCCCCATCTCGAGTACGTGTTCCTTGAAGATATGAAGAAGTCTCCCGTCATCATTGCTAAGGATTTGAAAGAAGAAGAGAAATCTCGCCTCATCGCCGTGCTTAAAGATCATAAGAAGGCAATTGCTTGGAAAATTTCCGATATCCGCGGAATTGATCCAAACTTTTGTACTCACAAGATTCTCATGGAAGATGACTTTAAACCCGCAATCCAGAGCCAAAGAAGGGTTAATCCTCGCATTCATGACGTCATCAAACAAGAGGTTATCAAACTTCTAGATGCCGGCTTGATTTACCCTATTTCAGATTCGCCGTGGGTAAGTCCCGTCCATTGTGTGCCCAAGAAGGGCGGAATAACCGTTGTTTCCAATGAACACAACGAGTTGATTCCCGCTCATCTCGTTACTGGGTGGAGAGTTTGTATTGATTATCGCAAGCTCAATGATGCCACGAGAAAAGATCACTTTCCTCTTCCTTTCATGGATCAAATGCTCGAGCGTCTTGCGGGTAATGACTATTACTGCTTTTTAGACGGTTTCTCCGGGTATTTTAAAATTCCCATCGATCCCAAGGACCAAGAAAAGACCACATTCACTTGTCCCTACGGAACATTTGCTTACAAACGCATGCCTTTTGGTTTATGTAATGCTCCTGGGACGTTCCAAAGGTGTATGATGGCTATCTTCCAGACATGGTGGAAGACACTATGGAAGTATTCATGGATGATTTCTCGGTTTATGGCGATTCTTTCTCTGCTTGCCTTGCCAATTTAGAACGTATGCTTAAGCGGTGTGAAGACACTCGCCTTGTTCTTAATTGGGAAAAATGCCATTTCATGGTAAAAGAGGGCATCGTGCTAGGACACAGAATCTCCAAAGCCGGTCTTGAAGTAGACCGTGCTAAAGTCGATGTTATCACTAAGTTGCCTCCACCTTCAACCGTGAAGGGTGTGAGAAGTTTCCTTGGTCATGCGGGCTTCTACCGTCGATTCATCAAAGATTTTTCTCAAATCGCTCGCCCAATGACCCACCTCTTGGAGAAAGATACTCCTTTTGTCTTTTCCAACGAGTGTATTGAAGCCTTCAACTTGCTTAAGGATAAGCTTACTAAGGCACCTGTCTTGGTTACCCCTAATTGGGAGCTGCCTTTCGAGTTGATGTGCGATGCTAGCGACTATGCTGTTGGAGCGGTTCTGGGACAAAGAGTGAACAAACACTTCCAACCGATCCATTACGCTAGCAAGACAATGACGGGGCCCCAATTGCATTACACGACAACCGAAAAAGAGCTTTTAGCTGTTGTCTATGCCTTTGAAAAGTTCCGCCCCTATCTTGTCCTTTCCACCACAATCGTGTATACGGACCATTCCGCGTTGAAGTACTTGTTAACTAAACAAGATTCCAAACCAAGACTTCTTCGCTGGGTTTTGCTACTCCAAGAATTTAAAATCGAAATTCGCGATAAAAAAGGATCTGAAAACCTAGCCGCGGATCATCTCAGTAGACTTGAGGATCCTTACCAAGGTGAACATCCGAACAAAGAGATCAATGATTCTTTTCCCCTGGAGACCTTAATGTCTATCAACTCGACTTCTGATGAAACCTCGTGGTTTGCGGACATTGCAAACTACTTGGCGGGTGGAATTCTCGTTGACGAGTTAACATCCCAACAAAAGAAAAAGTTCTTCAAAGACATCAAGACATACTTTTGGGATGACCCGTATCTTTTCAAACAATGTGCCGACTTGATTATTCGACGATGTGTTGATGGACCGGCAGCTTTAGAAATCCTTGACGCTTGCCATAAAGGACCCACCGGTGGTCACTTTGGTCCCAACTACACCGCCAAAAAAGTGTTTGACTCGGGATTTTACTGGCCCACAATTTACCGTGATGCTCACGAGATGGTTAAACGATGTGGTGCTTGCCAAAAACAAGGCACGATCACACATAAAGATGAGATGCCTCAACATTTCATACAAGAATGTGAAATCTTTGATGTTTGGGGTATCGACTTTATGGGGCCATTCCCTTCATCTAAAGGAAACAAATACATCCTTGTAGCCGTTAACTACGTTTCAAAGTGGGTTGAAGCCAAATCTTTACCCACTAATGACGCAAGGGTGGTTTGTAACTTTTTGAAGTCGCTATTCGCTAGATTCGGTGTGCCTCGTGCCATTATTAGTGATCGCGGGACTCATTTTTGCAACGACCAATTTGCTAGAGTCATGGCTAAGTACGGTGTAAATCATCGTCTTTCCACCGCCTACCACCCACAAACTAATGGCCAGGCTGAAATATCCAACCGAGGATTAAAGCGAATTCTGGAAAGAACCGTGGGAGAGCATCGTGCCTCATGGGCTGATAAACTTGATGATGCTTTGTGAGCTTTTCGTACCGCATACAAGACTTCGATTGGTTGTACACCATATCGTCTCGTGTACGGGAAAGCGTACCACCTCCCCATTGAGTTGGAGCACAAGGCTTACTGGGCCTTGAAGTGGGCTAATTTTGATATCAACAAAGCCGGTGACCTATGCAAGATCCAACTCAATGAGCTGAATGAAATCCGTAATGAGGCTTATGAAAATTCTTTGATCTATAAGGAGAGGACTAAGCTCATTCACGACTCTAAGATTAAAAACCGAGAGTTCCAAGTTGGAGACAAAGTTTTACTCTTTAACTCTCGGTTGAAAATCTTTTCGGGCAAGCTGAAATCTCGTTGGTCCGGCCCATTCACCATTGCCCAAAATTTTCCATATGGTACTCTCGAGCTCGCTCAATCTAATGGACCTAATTTTAAGGTGAATGGCCAACGAGTGAAGTTGTACTTTGGTGAGGACATCTCTCAGGAGATGATTCTATCCCTCACCACGTTCCCCATGAACTAATTTTGGGTCGAGTCAGGCTCGTGACTCGGTAATCAAAAACAAGCGCTCCTCGGGAGGCAACCCGAGTATCTATCATTTTCTGTTTTAACCTCCTAAGTGTAGGGGGACCTCTATAGGTGTTTGTATTTGTGTGGTGATGTGATTACAGGGATGAATGCACTTTTGGAACCTTTGACGAACCGTGCTCCCGTGTTATCCGAAATCCGGTTCTATTTCTCAACTATCGTGATTCAATTTTCTTCATACTCACATTTAAAATTGATCACTTTAGTCGTCTCTTCCTTAGCTTGATTTAACCAACGTGCACAATGTCATAAGTGTAGGGGAGATTTTTCCCACATGCTTAAACATTGAGGACAATGTTTATCTTAAGTGTAGGGGGGACTTCTATCGAAGTTTTAAGTGGACTTTTCCATGAAAATGCCTTCATTTAACCAAGAAAATCATCTTTTTCAACATTTTTCAAATTTTTAATTAACTTTGGCCATGTAGTCGTAATTTTTAAATTTTTCTCGTTGCTTTCATATGTATATATCCCGCAATAAAGTCAAAAATATTAATAAAAGTGGTGTACCTAGTTTTGAAATCTTTGACATATTAGGCCCGTTGCGATTATTTTGACTCAACCCGAATAGACTTATTCAAATTTATTCTAGCTAGTATCCTTAACCATGTAGACCTTAATTGGTTTATTAGGCTAAGCATCCACGAGTCTCATTACTTGAGATTTTAAACTGTGGAGAACGAGAAATGATAGAGTCAATTATAAGTCGGTATTCTTGCACAAGCTCACTTGGTGTAATTATTTGCCTATTCTCCCATCACTTGCTATTAATTTATCTGCAATAAGTAAGGTCGTACGATTTGAAAAGTTACTTAGCTTCTAGCCCAAGATCGTTTAAAAGTTGCTCGGTAATGATAAGAGTTCATAGCCAAGGCATAACTTATGAAGCGGGGCGCGAAGATTGGCGAGTCCAAAAAGGCCCTAACAAGGCATGAGGATTCCATTTTATTGCTGAAGATCCAAAGTGATGTGAAAAGCATTATTCCCAAAATCAATATGAAGGATCAAGACTCACGACGAAAAGCAATCAACTCCCATAAAGATCATGGAGAAGTCTATCCGAAAAGACCCTAACAAGGTATGAGGATAAATAGATCCAAGTCCGAAAAGGAGGCGGATCGTTGTATCTCAAAATCCCAATTAGAGATTGAAGAAATAATCATGAAGTCGTGGTCAACAAAGTTGGAGTACCCCTCAAAAGTCTCCAAGTGAAGAAACTCTATTAACGATGAGAAGACCATTATCTCAAGAACGTCTCTCGAAGATATGAAGTATGAAGTACATGCCAAATATCGGCCCGAGAAAGGTCTCAAATCGTGAACAAAGTTATGCCAAGATATGAACTTTTTGATATCCCGAGAAGCAGTTTTAAGAGATTTTGTCCTTTAGCTAACTATTGATCAAATCGTCCTACTTTGCTTTCAGCCTAAATAAACTATCGAAATAAGTCCAAAAATGCATCTTCATGATCATTCTAAGACAAAAATAAAATATAAGAGATACACCTAGGAATAAGGGAGTTTAAGCATTTAATTAAGCCATGTGAGTAAGTGTTTGATATGCTAACTTATAATAACAATGATCTCGTTTTTAAGCTTAGTTTGGGGAACGTGAAACTTGAGGGTGATAAATCTTCGCAGCACCAAAGCCCTAATGTAAGTCCTTGATCTCTTTGCAAGTTATTTCCATCCTTTTGTTTACTTTAAAGTTTTGATTTCTCTTAGTACTTTAATTTTTGTTAGTAGTATGTTAATAAGGCCAAGGTTGATTGATTATGAGAAAAGTGTAAAATTGCTTTATCACTAAGCATTGCATGAGGGCATGGCAATGGTTAAGTGCAGGAGATTTGATAGGTGTGAAAACACCAATCCTTTTACCACTTATTTCTTACTAAAACAAGACCAAATGCGTGTTTAATATCATTTGTTTGGAATTATGCGTGGTTTTTATGTTTAATGTGTTTTCAGAGCCAACCGGATGAATATTGAAGAAAACATGGGATTGCACGGGTTTTATCAAGGAAAAAGACTAAAGACGAAGTCTATTGTCCAAAAGATGCAAAAGATTTGAAGTCAATGGGCCTATTTGAAGATTTATCGAAGAAAAGGACCAAAGATGGAAGATTTACATATGTCGAAGAAACTCAAGTCTATTAAACGAAGAAATTAAAAGACGAGTTGAATTTAATCGTCGACAAATCCCGAATCAGAATCGAAAACGTTAACTTTTCTGAAAAGACGAGAAGACAAGAAGAAAGGGAGAAAGCCCACTCACCAACCAACCACTTAGCCTATATAAGGGAATCACCCTCACAAAATTTGGCACCTAGTTTTTTAGTTTTTAGTCAGTTACATTTTTCTCCTAGTTCGTAGGAAGAACCATCTCCCTTAAGGAGTGGTTTTCATTTCCTTTGATTTCTTCTTGAATCTTGTAAGCTTAATCCTTTCATTTTGTTTATTGAATCTTAATCATCAATACAAGTTTTCATTTAATCTTTTCATTCCTCTTGTTCATCATCATCTTTTTATTCAAAGTGCTTAAGTTCTTATTAATTTGATTTTGATCTTCAAAAGTTGTTGATTTTGTGTTTTTATGATTAGTATTTGATCCTTGTGGTTAATAGATGATTTGTGGTTAATTTGGTTAAACCGTTTTGTTTATTTGGATCGATTTGAATTAAATTCGTGTCCCCTGTTTAAGTTTCTGTTGTTTACTGTTCTTCAGCCCTGATATTCCGAATAGCTTGTTTACTTTTTCCCTTATTCGGAATGTTTAGTTATTCCGGATAGGCTTTCCACCTTTTCCCTTATTCGGAATATTTCTATATTCCGGATAGTCTGCTTATTTTGTTCGTTATTCGGAATATTTATATATTCCGAATAGTGCCTTTATTTCGAACAACTCCGTTTTTCCGCATGGACATTTATTCAGCATAGCCTTATATTCCGAATGGTCATTTTATTCCGCATAGAACCACTTATTCCGCATAGACTTAATTATTCCGAGTAGAAGAGTATTCCGAATGGTTTGAGTATTCCGCATAGCCAAGATATTCAGAGTAACATCATTATTCCGCATAAAACCAAATATTCCGAATAACTGAATATTCCGCATCATCCTTATTCCGAGTAGCACTTTTTCTCTTCAGAAAGGTTATTGTTTAATCAGTTAGTTGTTTAATTTTAATTCTAGTCTAATTTTATTAACTGTCTTTGATTTAAATCTTTATTCACTTCATTCCATTATCTTTTTAATAGAATAGAAAACCAAACCCACTATTTGTCACCAAGAACAAATTATTCCACTTTTAGCTGTGAATCAATTCGAGGAGATTCCGAGAAACGAACTTTCAACTAGTGAAATATCTTGTATCAATCCCTAATTTTTTATATTAAATTTTCTCATCTCTCTTCATTTAATACAAAACCCACCTTAAACCTAAACCCAAATTCAAACCCAAAATTTAAATTTTAATCCTAAACCCAACAATAAACCAAACAGACCCTAAATGTGCGTTTAGTTTGCAAATAGGAATCATTATCGGCATAGGTTTGAAAATAGAGTAAAATGAAAGTAATATTTGTAAATATAAAATGTTTTTTGGCACATACATATAGTTTTGACAATCGGTTTTACATTATTAATAAAATACTAATTTAATACTATTTTTAGTGAGTGTAAATAAAAAATATGAAATAGAATGTGGGGTAAATGGTGAAATCAATTTTAAAAGTACCTATTTACCTATTAATGAATCTATTGATTTTCATTTCCTTTATTCTTGTAAGTTTGTACCAAATATAATTTTTATTTTTTATGCAGTAGACGATTACCCGCGCATAGCAGCGGAATTATCTAAAGACATATAATTAATGATATGCTAATTGATTGGATGGTCGAACTCGTGAACCAATAATTGCCTAGCGATAGATAGTTAATGATTTATTAATTGACCCGATGGTCGAATCGGTAACCCGGTGACTCGTCCGGGTTGAACCGGTAGGCGAGCCCGTTCCCATTGACTCGATCGGGTTGACTCGGTGGTCGAACATGCGTCCAATGGTTGAACCCGTGACCCGGTGACTCGATAGGATTGACCCGATGGTTGAAGCCAGTGACCCGGTGGCTCAACAGGATTGACCCGGTTGTCGAACCTGTTACCCGGTGACTCGATCGGGTTAACCCGATGATCGAACCCGTGACTTAAAAAGATTGGCCTAATGGCCGAACCCGTTACTGGTGACTCAATTGGGTTGGTCCGATGGTCGATCCGTGACCCGATGACTCGACTGGGTTGACCCGTTGGTGGACCCGTGACCAAGTTACTCGACCGAATTAATCCGGTTGTGGAACCCGATAACTTATGCAATTATTTATGATTTAATTTTTCAACATTTCTTATTTTATCCAACTTATGTGGGCATTTAATTTTTCAACAATTCTATCATTAATATCCAATTTCTATGCATTTAATTTTTCAACAATTTTATAATTAAATCATTTTCAACATTCAAAGTTTTAGAGTTTTTTCTTTATAAGTAGTAGAGATTGAAATATCAAAGTTTCTCGCATTCCCATTAATATATACCAAATGCACCCTTTACTTTCTTGTTTTATTAAAATACTAACTAGAAGTATCGTAAAAAATATAAAATACAAAAATATAAAAGTTTAATAACTTAAAAGTAATAAAAAATTTCAATTATCAATTCTGTCGATACATTAACGTACTACTTGATATTGTGTAATAAAATACATTAACGTAGTATTTGATATGTCGTAATAAAAATAGGAAAAAACATCATTACGAAGGAATGAAAAAATTGTGTCTGTTTACAGTTACGTAATATAATGCTCATTACATGCAATGACCGATTATGTCAAAACTTTTCATTTTTATTTATTAGAACCCTTTATTTTCTTCATTACATCCTGAAATGGATGAGAAATTACAAAATTTTTTTTATTAATTATCAACCAAACAAAAAATATACATGATCAAAGGTTATTTTATTCTTACTTTTTAATTACATTTTATTATATTTTACAACCAAATATAATTACAATCGTGATGCATTATTTCATTTCTTCGTTTATTTCATTACACTGTTCATCACATTCCGTAACTAATTTCTTTCGGCATACCAAACATACCCTATGTCAAGAAGTAACGGGTATCCATAGTATTACTTGTGTAGTTGTGTTATAATAATCGGTGACTGGAGACGTGTTTTTAGATATTTTAATTGTTTTAGATACTTTTTGCAACTTGTTTTATGGGTTTGCTTTTGAGTCTTGAAGCTTTTAGTTCACGATCTTCTGGCAGAGCATCAATTTAGATCTCAGTGTATATCGATTACCTTTCTACAAACAATCATTCATGATGTTGTGCTTGTGTAAGTCTTGTATACCTCGGAGGCTCTGAAAAGTGAAATATGACATCTTAACCATAAAGAAATCGCTCAAGCTCAACATTGTGTCATAAAAAGCAAAAACTTTGCAACTAGGCCTTGTTCAGTCTTGAAACTAAAATTATACTCTCTCCGTCCTATAATAAGTGTCAACTATAGAATCTTTGATTGTCTTAATATTAAGTGTCCACTATAATAAATGAGAGAATCTTTATAACTGATTTTTCATTTATGCCCTTAAATATGTGGTTCATATTTAATTTGTGTTTTTTCTTTTTGTCTTTTTTTATTAAATGAAAGTATAATTGTCATTTGTATATCTAATAATGATAGGAATATAATACTCCTAACATTGTGCATTTAGAATCTAGACACTTAGTATGGGACGAAAGAAGTATATAAAAAAAAGCATGCATAGATCTCTACTAATTATAAATAGGGGGCGTACTGATACGTGCATGAAGCTAAGAGACCAGATCAAACAAGAAGATTTATGCATGGAGTTGTTCCACGTTTACCAAGTTTAAACCCATGTTGTTTGGAGTGCTCCTAAAGCCTAGGATAGTCGCATGTTTTTTTAGTATTTATATGTAACATTGTATTACGAGAATTAGAGAAGAAAATTGAAATAAAATTTTAGTTTAGTCCTAGTTTAGTGTTAGTTTAATTATCATCGAAGGAGAGTGATCATCTTAAATCGATCTTCTATCAACTACACTTATTTTTTTAAAAAATTAAATACTACGTTAATATTCTTCTCATATTTTCGATGTATAGTTAATCTTGAAATGTCAACTTAGTCTATAAATGGCAGCTTAACATTATTTTTAAGAAATCTTAAAACTTAAAAACATGTTTAATAAAACTTAAAATGCAAAGCAGCAAAAGAGTTCTTCATGCTTTATTATGAACTAGTCGGGTACCCGTACAATGAGGCGGCGGATATCTGTCACTAATTTCATGACGAACAACTATTTTAGGCCCATTATTTTCATGACTTTATTATAATAGTAGGGCATCCGCACAATGCGGTTGCGGGCACCTGTAATCATAGGCGAGTGATATTTTCAATTATATTTTCTTTTGCGATAATGCCTTTAAGTGTGACGAAAATTATGCAATAATTTTATCGCAAGCAATTTCATAATTTTGGATTTCAATAATATAAACTATAATTATTTTTAAAAATGCTTTTATTAAATTAATAATAAAGATAATTACAATAATAACATATATAGTATGGATACAAGACTAATAAATACATGCACACCACATTAAGCTTATCAATGCATATAAATAATTAAAATTTAGTTCGTTAATAATTTGTAAGTTAAAATGTGTATTACTACTACAATAGTACAACCTAATTTATTTACATATTCTTCTATAAGTCTAAAGAGAAAAAGCTCAAATGCAATAAACTTAGTCTTAAACAATTACATATATCCAGTACCCTAAAAGTTGGTGTCATATACTCCAAATTATCCTAACCATACACAGCCGACAGCCAAAAACACACATAACCAGACTAACAGTTTGTGTACACAAATCAAACGCAACAAACATAAACTTTTTTCCTCTTTTTCTTAATCGAAACGCGTGTAACAATTACATATATCCCACACAAATATTAGGCAGCCACAATAAAAGAATATATCTCCTTTTCTCTTTTTCGTAATAAAAAAGCAACAAACACAAACTCTTTGTATACACAAATCCAAATCGTGTTTTCTTTTAGATCCCAATCGAAGAACAAATAATAAACCATATCTTCTTCTATATTAAAATCCGAACAACGATAGCCCTCTATTGCGTTGTTACCTTGTTATATGAAGGACAAAGACCACAATATTTTGGTTTTTAGATCTTGAAAGAAAACCCCTGTTGTTTTTCTTGTTTTATTTTTCGGTTTTGTGGGGCGTAGAGGTGTGGTGGTGATGGCGGCGTAGAGGTGTGGTGGTGGTGGCGGCGATGAAATGGGTTGAGGAGATATGAGTGACTATATATGATATTTGTTCTGGTGGTTACAACTTTATACTTCAATTTTTTAATGTTGAATTGGCTGTTACTTTGACTATGCAGTTGCGGTATTTTTTTATCTTATGACTCATTAGTTTCATACTAAAATTTTTTAATGTTGAATTGGCTGTTACTTTGACTATACAGTTACAATTTTTTTACCTTATGACTAATTAATATTGTTATTTACCTTTATATAAATGTGAAGTTAGTAACAGTTAATAGTGTATGAGAAAACGTATGCATTAAAATCTAACCAGAATTCGAAAATGGTCTTGTATACAATACAAATTTTAAGAATTCTTAATATAGAAATGTTTGAGGCTGAATATTTTAAGACTTTTAAATATATAAAAAGTATTAAATCTTTTATAAAGTAGTAAGATTAGTATGTAATTTTTGTCTTCTTATAAATGCAACTTTGCTAGAAAAAGATACAAATGCTTTACTACATTTGAAATTTTGAATCGTGAATTTGTGATGACAATAGTGCACTTTCTTTTTAAAACCACATGACAATAATTTACTACTATTTGAATGTACAAGAAAAAAAAACTTTATAGCAAAGAGGATATCTACTCAGCCTTGATGTAGAAGTTTGATACAAAAAGCCTTGTGTATCACTTACCATTTCATCATATAGTTTCAGAAAAAAACATTCCAAACTTTAGGATCACTTTTTCATCCATTGCAATTTGCAAATCAATTATTATTTTCATAATGCTTTTTTCATATAAAAATATCATAGAGGCCACTAACATGAGTATAAAATAGATAGTATCCAATCCATAAATCGAATTTATAGTATGGTTCGATTCGATTATGATTCAAAACTTGAATTCTATTTTTGATTCATTTCTAGTTCGAGTTTAATCTCATTTGATTTCAATTTTTTTGGATCAAACCTAAATCATAGGGACCCTAATAGATACCATTGGACTTTCTTATACGTTGGTATTTAACTACAAAAACTTAGAAAAATGCAACGAATTTATTGAAGAGATTTTATAGATAAGAATTTAAAGATTCGAGCCTTGGTTATTGCCTGTTTCATTAGGTGGCTCACTAGGTCAGAAGAGTTGCTGAAACTATTATTTATAGATGAACAATGACTGATATCAAAAGACACTCGAGATAAGAGTATCCCGTCAATACACACATTATTTGTGGATACAAAATAGATATGATAAGACTTTTGAGACAATATGATTGCATATCGTATTATGCATGTTTCTTTTTATCATCCATGCTTGTCCAACTCGATTTTTATATGTCTTTTGTACCTAATTTGGTGATCGAAGCATGGATCAAGTTGACACTTGATAGTATGATATGTCACTAGATTAATGTGAAATAACCATAAAACATCATGATCTGAAAATCTGTTATACTTAGGGTGTGTGTTTGTCTTACCTTGTATAGCCGGCTTACGAGCTTATGTAGATTTGTAAAAGCTTTTGTACATCAAAATAGGAAAGTTAAAAGTTAAGTAAATACAAAAAAAAGTGTTAATTTTGATGATTTTGCTATCTATTGTGTTTTTAGATTTTGCGTTATTTTAATATTACTTTGTTAGTTCTAAAACATGTGTAACTCAAATATTTAATCTAAAGCTATCAGATCATGGTTCAACCAATTTAACTGGCAGTTCAACTAAAGTTTTTGTTTAAAATCAGTGTCTGATCATCCGACCTGGTCATAGTTCAACAGGTTCAATTTACCGTATCAATTTTGCTTTTAAAACACTGTTTAATACATGATTTTTAAAATAATGATTTGGGATCTTGAACTTGTATTTTAACAGCCATTAGTAATCAACAAATACATCAAATGATAACGAGACCCCATAAGACCATAATTGAAGACCAAAACCATGTGTTGTGGCTAGTCCTATCCATGTCTATTTGGCGTCATCCTCAAAAGGCCATATACCCAAATCAGTGTCCCATGAAACATGGCTTTTTCTTCCCAAGTTGAAACATGCCATCGGATGCCTCGGTTGCCTCAGAATATTTACAGGAAAATAAAAATGTTAGGCATTTTTCACAAACACCCTTAGGACAAGGGGCATTTTGAGAATTTTCTCTTTTTTACGTATATTTTTATTAACTTTAAATTATTAAATTATATATTTTTTTCATACCTTTTTAGTTATTTTATTTTTATTAAAAAAAAAGTTTAGTCTACTTGTATATTTTATGTTTTATTATTTTTTATTTATTAAATTTTATATTTAATGTTTCTATTTATTTGTTTTATAATTTTATAATAAAAACAAACACTAAACACCAACGGATTCTTTATACTCAATAATCACAGTAACAAAAGTAGTCGTATTTTAAAAACATACACTTTGTACTTTTTAGCAACCTAACCCATATAATTCGTTTGTAAGAGATAATTTAAAGGGGTATTTCTCACAACGACAAAAAACAAAGGCAATTTCCCATTTTGGCCAACAATATTCAGATTCCTCAAAATGACCTAAGGCGACCAACGCAACCGAGACAACTCCAGTAATATTTTGACACGTGTAATTCAACGCGTTCGTATTTCAACACATTTTTCGTATATAAAATGGAAGCAACTTCCAAATATTACACGAGGCAACCCGGAAAAAAAACTTTATACATGAAATACAAAATAAAAGTCTCGAGGCAACCTTCGGTCATACCCCTTTAAAAGCTGGTAGATGTGTCCGTCCTCTATTCACAACACAACAACATTGAATATCCAAACGGTGAAACCAAGAAACACAAATCTTCACATAAATCCACCGATCAACACACATAAGGTTTCATCAATTTTGGCTTCTTACATCTTCTTCTCTCTTCTTCTAACACCATATCTTCTCACCTCCCACCAGCACTTCATCTCAGCACCCGCCATCATCCCATCCGCCAACCACCACCATCACAGCCGCCATAAAGGTAGATCCTCAGTACCTTAAGTATGTTATTTGATTTTTTTTGTTTTTGTGTTGCTATTTTGGTGTTTAATATTGTGGGTATGTACCTTAATCATCATTTGAAGAATGTGTTGCTTAACCATCCTTCTAAGCCCTTTCTAGTAGAAATAAGCACAAATTCTCTTCAATGTAGCTTGCACCCCTGATGTCCCCCAACAATAGAACTATGGAAATGAGCAATGAGTTTGAGTTTAAGAGCTTCATCATCACCCACTACCAGCTTAACTTTTCTCTTTAACTCATTAGCAACCTAAGTGTACATGGAATCAAATGGGGTAGTAATTCTTTGATCCAACACATATTTAAGACTAGAGTGGTCAGTCTTTATCTTAAAATGCCTATTAAACAAATACCCCCTCCACTTCTGTAATGCTAATATCACAACCAATTACTCATTTTCATAAGCAGATAGTTAACTATGCTTAGGAGCCAAGGTCTTACTCATGAAAGTAATTGGATGCCCTTCTTGCTGTAGGAATTTACCCACACCAAAACCAGATGCATTTGTCTCAATGGTGAACTCTGCTTCAAAAATTCGGAGGGCCAATACTAGTGATTCTACCATAGCTTTTTGTAGCTTCTTAAAGGCTATGGTGGCTGATTCAGACCAGTTAAAAGCACTTTTCTTAAGCAAGTGAGTCAAAGGTTGAGCAATTTTAACTTACCCCTTAATGAATTGGCTGTAATAACCAGTAAGCCCTAAGAAACCTCTTATTTGCTTCACATTAATTGGAATATGCCATTCCAACATTGCCTTAATCTTGTTAGGATCTATGGCTACCCTAGCATTGGAAATAATGTGCCTAGATACTCTACTTGAGTTATGCTAAACACACATTTACTCATCTTTGCAAACAAACCATGCTCCTTCATTACTTTCAGCACCATCATTAAGTGACTCAAATGATCTTGATGAGATGAGCTATAGACCAAAATGTCATAAAAGAAAACCAAGGTGAATTTTCTCAAGAATAGCCTAAATATCTTGTTCATCAAGGCATGAAATGTGGATATAGCTAATGTGTCGAGGAAACGTTGATGTATTTTAATTAGACACGATATAGGACAAATTTAGGAAATTACCCTTATGAAAAGGTAATAATCCATAAATAAGTCGAAGACGGATTTAATTAAACACGTTGATGATCCAAGTTTGTTGTACACGAAGATCAAGTGAATTTGAGACGTTTTGTTTCAATTTGGACAATCGATTTGAATTGGTTATCGGTTTTTAAACTAAAATTACTCCTACAGAATTAAAAACCTAAAGTGCATGAATCGTTCCCCATTATTTAATCAAAAAACAATTATTTAAAATCCAAACTATTTAAAATTTAAGCTATTTAAAAATCTATTTAAAACTTATCTATTTAATTAAAATGACTTTTACACTATTTAAAACTTTATTAAAACTAATTTAAAAATTATTAAATCTATTTTTAAAAAAATTAACTTTTAATTTTAAACTAAACAATCTATTTTAAAACTATTTTTATAAAAATATAATTGAATTAAAATCTAATTTATTTCAAAACTAATTTAAATAACAATTTTAAATTTCAGAAATTAATAAAACATTTTTTTTATTTTTATTTATTTATTTTTTTAAAACTTGTAAAAGTAAATTAAATGATTATTGAAATAAGATTAAAACTATGTATTTAGATTAATATAAAAGCTGTCAGCCACTAGACAAGACTATATTAATTACTATAATGAACTCATTACTAAAACAGATATCTAGATCAACTGGTAAACACGTATAACTGATAACCATGAGGTCATGGGTTCGAGTCCCATGGGAGACATTTTTTTGTGATTTTATTTTTGACAATGAAAATAAAAATCAGAAGTCACAAGAATGACTTCTTTGAATGAGTTTTGTAGGAATGATAGGAAATCAGTTATGAACAATCAGATCAGTTAAATCTGATGGCATTTTGAAACTCAACAAAATATATATGCAGCCAAATAAGCTTTAAAACAGCAAGTAAAGAATACAAATCAACAAATCATAATAACTCAGCAATGTTGAAATTTAAATCAACAAATCATGGACTAATATAAGCTTATACAAACTTCAAAACCAAAAAATCTAGCATACATATCAAGTACCAAAAAGCTTATTTCAGGTTGCAGAATAACAAATGCAAGATTCAGATTAATAAATCAAAACGAAATCAGTTAAATGCCATCTAAATCAGATAACTAAGATTAAGTAAAAAATTCAGATTTAAATCACCTCTTGCTAACATTTCAGACATTTAAAACATGTTTATATCCAAAACCCCTTTTTTAAAGCATTACTTAATTTAAACAGATACATTCCAGCAAGCTAATCAAAAACCCTATTCAGATTTAATAACAGCTAAAAACTTGTATATAAAGCTTCATTTACCCAGATTTATCCAACTCCCTTATTTAAAACATATTAAATGAAATGTGTATAGTTGAAGTTCGTTTTTCTCAGTTCTTAACAAATTGAAAGTCCTAACAAGATCGAGTTTTTAATTGTTCTTGGTTGATAAAGTATTTGGATATTCTATAGCTAATTCAAACAAAACCTTGCTAAAATGAAAAATACCGTCTACTTATATGTAAAACAAAGTGCACATACCAAATTTTTATTCAAGTAAAATACTAAATGTAAATTCCTCAAACTATAAGGACTGAAAGTGTAAATTCTATAAAATATAAATGCTAGAAATGTAAAGTTAAAAAGTCTAGGGACTAAATGTGCAAAATCAGTAAACTATATGGACTCAATATGAAAATTATCCTAACAAAGTAACTAATATTCAACTAATTTGAAACTAACTAACCACTTTTGAACAAATTTGAAAATACAAGGACTGAACTTTTGAAAACCCTAAAAAGTTGGAAGATTAGCTTGATTTAAAAACTGCTTAATAATAGAAGGACCAAAATGCAATTTTTAAGACTATTTCAACAAAAACGGGTTCAAGAGTAGAATAAGCTCGTTTGAGCTTATTTCTTAACCAAATTAGCTCAAACCAGTTTCAAACGTTTTAAAATAAAAAATAAGCTAGACCTATCCAAGGAATTTAGCTGAAAATGGCTAGAACTCTGAATAGCAAATCCTAATAAGCTCAAAATAAGCTACCAATTAAGCTAGACTTGCACAGCTTGATTTTAATGATGAAAATTGTTAAACAGCTCAAAAGAAAGACGGGAAATCAAGTCTTAAAGAAAATGATCAAGTAATAAGCCCTAAATTTGAAAATAAGCCAAAATTGAGCTTATGTTGACTTTCGTTGACCAGAATTTTCAAAAAGCTCAAAATCACAAAATTTATCCAGGAACACTATTGGAATAGAAATGTGAAAGAAAATCAGCTAGTTTACGAAGTGGAAAGTGAGATATGAGAAATCAGTTTGAGTTTCATTACAGGGAATTGCATTTGCTCTAGTGCTTATTCTTTGGCTTATTTCTTACTCAATACTGGATACTGTACAATTTCCTTATACACTCTCAAACTTCATATATTGAATGAAAGATTAGAACTGGTTTCAAAGGATTTCATCAAGAATTAAAGAAATGCCAATCAAATGAAAATCAATACTTTCTGAAACCTTACTTGATAAAAACTGACCCAAACCTTTTTGATAACCAATTGCCCTTTTGACCAAATTCTTGACTTAAAAATGACTGAAAGCTTTATACTATGACTAGTTGACTTGAAATGAACCAAAGGTTTCCAAAAACTAACACTTGAAAAGCAATTACAAGCTAAAACCAAACACCACTTATCTGATTAATTTCAAACTTTTATGAAGGATTTTAAAGGAACTGATTAGACTGATCAAAAAGCAATATCACACTAAGTTCAATAGCTAATATTAAGTGCAATTGAACTAGTCACAAGCAGTTAAACCAACAAGTACTCAAAATGATTAGTTAAGCTAAGTGACTGATGAAAGTTAAAAACAGAACAAGTTTAAAACTAATAAGCAGGTAATAGGCTATAATAAGGCTACTCAAAAGCTGAAATCATATCAAATACAAGCTAAACAACTTTTATCATGCATCCAAACAAGGATTAAGCTAAGAATGAAGCATGCAATCAACAGTTTAGGGGAACTAAAATTCAGAAATGTAAGACCTTTTAGCTTAGGCCTCCATTGGGGAGTAGAGAAGCGCCAAGCTTTCTAAACTAGTGCTAACCACCACCTTAGCACTAGAACACACCAAACAGCTACCAATCAACAACTATCAATCACCAAATCTCCATTAATGGACTGAAAACTTCAAAATCTGCTAGAACTTGGACTTGGATGAAAAGAACAGGATCAACAGCTACAATCTTCACAAATAGCTAATCATGATCAAGTGAGATCATAACCAACTAATCAGCATCACAAGAGTAACAATGAAGCAGGTATGAACAGTAGAAAAGTAATGAGAATTTGGAGGGAAAATGGAAATTTTTATTGATTGAATAGAGAAGGTAGTTACAAAGCTGGTAAGTTGTTACAACTAATAACAGACTCAAGAGTTTGTCAGACTCTTGAGTTGTTAAGCTAAAACGAAGCTGAGATGAGAGAAAAACTAAAAGTGTGTGTGATTTCACACTTTTCTATAATACAAGAAATGAGAGCTAATCTAAGGTATTTATAGACTGCAGACGTGAAGTGGTTGGGGTTGGTGACGTGTTAGAACCAATCACAAGCTTCCACGTGGAAAAATCTGCATAACTGAATTTTGTAGGTGAAGAACAATTTTGGGGTTTTTGGATTGGAATGATTTCATGTTAATTGATTGTATCTATTGTATTCGTCTCTCAAAATCGATCACTTTTCATGTTTATATCATCTTCTGAAATTGCCTCTAGCTCAAACCCGTTCCTAGTAAATTATGTTGAAGAAGATGACACGTGTCACATTGTCATTGGTTAAGGGATTAGCACACAGATCATTATCCAAAGTGGATAAATCTGTTTATTGCATGGCGAGTTATGATTGGTGGAGAACTGAAGTAGTGCGCTGCACTGTTCTGATTTGCTCAATTAATGCTGGCGGCGCTAGTGGATATTAAATGAGCTGATTTGGTGATCCTTGTCACTTGTTTCTTGCAATCTCATTGGTTAAAAGCATATCACACGGATCAAGCTCAACTTTACTTTCCAAAAATGGCAGAAATAGTCCCTTAATTTGGCAGATTGAACTTTTGAGCTACATTCTTCATTTCTTTGACATAAATGGTCCTTCAAACTTCATTCTTAAATACAATTGATCCCTTTGACTTAGTTGACTAAAAGTTGACCAGATTTGACTTTGATCTTGACTTTGTCATATTTACACTTTTGATCCTTCATCTTTGGCTGATTGTCAAGATAGGTCCTTTGTCTTCAAAGTCTTGTCACTTTTGATCATTCTTTGTCTTTTTCATCAAATTAAGCTTGATTTTCCTTTGTTTGCTTGAAATTGCATCCTTCTTACCTATTTGAGCACAAACACAAAACATACCACATAATTCCGCTTTATAGCACAAAGTTTAGATATTTTTCTTGTATTTTAGGGTGATTTGTTGATAAATTGATATGAGTTTTTGCTCATATCAAATCCCCTACACTTGAACATTGTCATGTCCTCATGCAATGCTATATTTTAAAGCACAAATTTACATTCTCCTCATAATTAATCCACCTTGGCCATTATGGAATGCATCTACACTACTCTATACTAAATGATGCATGATTTTGATTTTTAACAATGCAATGTACAAAATACAATTCTATCTATATCTTTTTGGTTTTTCTTGAAATGGTTTTGATGGAAATAACTCATAAATAAATCATTGACTTAGATTAGGGCTTGGGTACCATGGACATTAATTACCCTCAAGTTTCACTTTCCCCATACCAAGCTTAAAAATGGGATCATTGTATTCACAAGTAAAAAGTGCATCAACTCATTCATGATAATTAAATGTGGAACCGGTTATTAATTGAGCAAATTGCTTGTGGGCAAATTTGTCATTATTTCAAGCGTGAAGTATAAGAAATGTAAATCCAAAAATAAGGAAGCACGGTTTTAATCCTAAGTAATCCTCTCATCCATTACTTGAAAAACCGCTCACAATTAATATAAGTCCGTTTCAAGAGTAATAAGTCATTCGCCTTATGTGTAAAATCCTCATGTCATGCTTTCATAAGTAGCTACACACTCGCTAAGGAATGAAAAATAAAACTCACGCAATAATTTACATCCGCCACCTTTTTGAGACTTTGGATCTTCAACCCCGCAACCCGTCAAGGTAATATTGTATTGGAGCAATCTATTGAATCCCCGCAACCCGTCAAGGTAATATTGGAATTCAATAGTCACTATAATTAACACCACACTGCCCCTCTTGGGAGTCTTGCATAATTATTTTTTTTCTTTTCTTTTTTTTTCTTTTTTTTTTCTAGCCACTCATTTTTTTGTAAGCCGCTCTTATTTTTCTTTATTCCTCACAAAGAAAGTAGAAAAGAATAAAAGGAAAAACACCCGCTAAGTATTAAGCATGGCATAAGTCTAGCATACATAAAACGTTCTAACTTAGAATCTTAAGACGTACTTATATCAACCATGAATGATTAGTCAAAAATGCATAAGAGATTACAAACCGATTAAAACCGTTCTTGATTATTTATTAACATATATACATGCGAAGAAATTAGAGGTTAAGAAGAGAAGGGTTTAACCACAAGTAATTATCATGAAGTTTATCTAGCCCTTTTATACTTGCTTCAACTCTATCATTTCTCATTCTCTACAAATTTAAAATCTCAAATAATGAGAGTGGTGGATGCTTAGCCTAATAGACCAATGAAGGACTACATGGTTAAGGATACTAGCTAGAGAGTGCTAAGATAAGCAAACTCGGATTGAGTCAAAATATCCATGGCGGGCCTAATATGTCAAAGAAGTCTAAACTTGTTAAACCATGTTTTTATTATATTGTTTTTCCTTTTTTTATATTTTTGATGAAGAATAAAGAAGAAACATATACAATGCAAATGTGTTATGCAAATGAAAAATGATTGATGCAAAAATTATGAATGCATATTTTTGGTGGCCAAAGTAGATCAAGAATTTGAAAAATGTTTGAAAAATTAATTTCCAAGTTATCATGAAAGACAATGACAAGTTCTAGGTAAGGTTACTTCGATAGAAGACCCCCTACACTTAAGCTAAACATTGTCCTCAATGTTTAAGAGTATTGGAAATATAAAAACTTCCCCTACACTTATGACAACGACTAGACTTTGCTTAACCCAAGTTAAGGAAAGGTCAACTGTGACATCCGTCAATTTTTCATCTTTATTTTTCACATGTATTTATTTAATTTAAGCTTTGAACCTTGTGGATTTAACAAATTGAGAAGTTATCTCATATTTATGGAATATCATGGTTTTTATTTGTTATGGGTTACTATTTGTACTTAGCATTATCTAGAGTTATTAGGAAAAATCGTGTCGTTCATCACATCATCATTAGAGCCTAAACACCAAATGCTAACGAGTTAAACTAACAATTTTACAAGCCTTATTATACCTAATAATACTTATACTTTTAATTACATTTACCCTACTACACTACCATACTACTTTTTACCCCACCACTTCAACAACATCACTACTATCATACTATCCTCAAATAATTCATAAACTCCCCACTATCACAATTCTATATTTTATACTTGTAAACTATAACTAGAAATGATCTAAACTACTTTTACCACCAACAATTCAACTTACCCTATTTTTCCTACACATCCATCGGTTCAAAGCCAAGAATCACCAAGTACTAGCTTTTGTAGTTTTACCATTTAAGGGTATAGCAAGTTTTGCATGACACTACAAGCCTCACCACCCTTACTCCTTTTACCCTATATACTACATCTTTTCTCTCATTTTATATTTGATACAAACACCAACACAAACTTCATATCTTAGGTTTTTTTTTCCTTCTGCCGAGATATACACCAACACAAAAACCCATTTACTTTCCTCTCACTTACAAATCCCATTTTAATCATCATTTCCTCCATAAACATTAAAGTTATCATAATATACTCATTCATACAAACACTTGCAAACATACTCCATTCAACAATTACAAACATCATGGTGAATGCACACGATTAGGGTTCGTTGAGTTGAAGATTTTTCGTGGGTTCGAGCTAGGACGAATTTGGTTGCTGTTTTGGTTCACTTTTCGAGCTTAAGGACGAGTTAGGGTTTCAGGTTAAGGTCTCGTTTAGATAGTTGATTCGTGGGTTCTTGATTTCATCGATTCACATAGCTTTGTAAGGCCTTAAATCTCTATCTATTTTCGTTCATAACATATTACATGTACTTGCACATCTAAAACCATTTCTTACAACTTATAATCAAGCTTTTTACATGAAATCACAACTTTGTTCAAAAATAGCTAAATGGGTACGTTGAAATCGTATGCAAAAATGTATTTCGAGTATGAATGCTTTATATATGAGTAATACAAGACATTTAAAAGAGAAGTCGAGATTTATTTTAGCTAAGAATGTGTTTTGGTGTTTTTATGTAACTTAAAGTTTCTTTCGAAGTATACGAGTCAAAACCACGTCCAAGTATGACGTTTTTGTCGTGGGATTCGTAGTCATTGTATCATAGAACATTTTGCAATTTTTATTTTCAAAAACCGTCATGTAACGAACCCACACTTTGATTTACTAGTCGCGTTTGATTTTGTTCAAATAAAATGGAGCGTGCGTCCGTCTGTCTTTCTATTTTGTTGTCCAGTGATTGAAGAAATGGAAACCAAAAAGTAATTTTTTTTTATTATTGTTTATAAAGTACATGTCTGTGTGTGTGTCAGTGGTGAGAGGGGAACAAAAGAGCAAATGACAATGTCATAGTATAATGTCATAATAGTACTATTAGTTTTATTAGTGTATGTGTATTAAAGTTTAATTATAATTAAACCCCGTTTAATTAGTAGACTTATCAAAATTGGACCCCTTAATTAATTTAAACTTAAAAATTAAAACTTAATAAATATTAAATAAATATTAACATAATTTAACCCGGATTAAATTGGTGTCACGGTTCGCGCGTGGAGCGTGGGATTAGGCATTCTTCGTGTAAGTCGTATATGCCGAGACCCATTGACTCTAACCGAACTAAAAGGCCCAATTGAAGTGGGTCCCGGGCAAGGGTCTCATAATTTATTTATGGACGACCCAGAAGGGACGATCACTTTATTTATTTGTTTTGACCTTCATATTAATTGATACTAAAAATTAATAAGACAAAAAGAATGATATATTTATTGGACAAAAATTAGGATTAGGACCGTACTATTATATGGACTGTATTGGACTGAGACTTGGACTATTATTGGACATAGATAGAGACCAATTACCAATTGACCCAACTAAAAATATAATTAATCTTCGCGTCTAATTTTCTAAAGAGTCTGTCTTGTGTCGTCTTAAATTAATTATTTTTGCGTGCGTTTTTATTTTATAAACTTTGTCATATTTTGACCTTTTAAATAAAAAGTATATATTTTTATTTATTTATTTAATTGGTGCAAGTACAATGTAATGTAAGAATAATTATTTAATTGCTTTACTTGTAGCTTAGCTAGTTATTATTATTGCTAGGCTGCGGTTTGGGTTGACGTTGTTGCGAGCATTTTTCTGTGCCTACTGTTTGATTACTTTTGCTTGACTATCATTTGAGGTGAGTTTATAGCCCCACTTTTTAACTGCTTTTACTGCTTTTTGGGGTGAGACATTGCTTGATTTAACGTTTGAACACAAGTGCATTAACTGATTTATATACTAGTCTAAGTCCCACTTAAAACCCAGTTGCTTTGGCCCGTGAATCGTGAACCGTTAATTACTTTGTGTAAGCGCGAATGTTATGGATAGATCTATCGGGGTTGACGCCCCAGTCCGTCTTGGTCCAATAGGGGACAAGCGGGCACAGTTTCATTTGAGTCTGAGATAGGATGTCGTGGGTTTAGGCATCCAGTTGGGCTACATTTATATGATTATACTGCCGGTGTTGTTAACGCTTCGGTGCCACGAGCTTAGACTGTAATAAATGCTTTTATGATGACTTTGTATTTGTTATATTGTCATCACGTTTGGGAAAATCTTGTGGTTCATTAAACACTTCAAATTAACTAAACCTATGAACTCACCAACTTTATGTTGACGCTTTAGCAATGTTTTTCTCAGGTATTAAGAACGAAGATGCTATGTGAGGTCTCATGCACTGCCGTCATTTCTATTGAAAATAAAGATCATTTGTACTATTTGGAAACTATGTTTTTGTATCTGTGACCAGTTTTATGCTTCCGCACTATGTTAAAACTATTTATTTTATCAAATGCAAGTGATCAATTTTCCGAACGTCTCATTTAGAGGTCGTTCTTTGTAACTGTGTGTATGATAATCATGACGTCACCACTCCCTTGTTGCCATTATACTCTGATATTTTGGGAGTGTGACAGATTGGTATCAGAGCCATGGTTATAGAGAACTAGGTTGCATTTAGTAACTCTAGACTATAACTGTTATGTGTCTAGTTGATTATCATACGGATTGTAAGTATTAAGTATATATATATACATGGATATATATATATATATATATATATATGTAATGAACAATTATTATTGGAGTCGAGTGATTCAACGTTATATAATATATGATAAATGGGATACATGTGATTTAACAATTACGAGATATATTTACATGAGGTACATGTGCAACAACAAAATCCGAGTTATGTTATATGGGATACATGTGGTTTGAACAATGATTGCTATATGTTATGTCGATGTCCCTAACACGGGTTATTTATGGGTATTTATACATATCTTATTTGTTTATATTGTTGAGCAATACATTACCGTACCGTATGTGCCATGATTGTTATATCTGGCAAAACATTATTATCTTGTTTACCTTTTAGATTATGGCACCTGTTCGAAGATCTGAGACGCAGAATCCACCAGCCGCTACCGGTGGAATTGACCCGGTCTTGCTCAGCCAGATGATCGCGGAACGAGTGGCCGAGGCACTCGCAGCAGCTGAAGTGACCCGTGCAGCGAGCACGCAGGAGGAGACAACCCGAGGAGCCACTGTTGCCAATGCGCGGACCTGCACCTACAAGGAATTTCGCGCAGTTACACAAGTGAGTTTCCGTGGTACCGAAGGTGCAGTGGGTTTGACTAGATGGTTTGAGAAGTTGGAATCTCAATTTGGGATTAGCAATGTTGCTGAAGCTGATAAGGTGAAGTTTGCATCAAGCACATTGGTGGATAGTGCTTTGACTTGGTGGAATGTTTATGCTCGTGCAGTGACCATTGATGTTGCACAAGCTACACCTTGGAGTGAGTTCAAGGCTATGTTTGTTAGGAAGTATTGTCCACGAAATGAAGTCAAGCAAATGGAGGTTGAGCTATGGAACTTGAAAGTCAAGGGTACCGCCCTTACTGCTTACAATCAGCGCTTTCAAGAGCTAATTTTATTGTGTCCCGAAATGGTGCCCAACAATGACCGATTGTTGGAGCGATACATTGAGGGCTTACCTTTGAGCATCAAGGGGAATGTGACTTCATCAAAGCCGAATGACTTGCATGAAGCAATTGATATGGCTCAGAGTTTGATGTACCAAGTGGTGCAAGAGTTGGGGGAGAATGCTGGAGACAAGAGGAAGTGGTCTGGTAATCACTACAACACCAATAACAACAACAACACTAATAACTACAATCAAAACAAGCGTCAAGAGGTGGCTAGGGTGTTTACTGCTGGGCAAAGTAATGCTGGAAACTATGTTGGAAGATTTCCTTTCTGTGGAAAGTGTGGCCGACACCACGAGGGAGCATGTCCTCCTACATGCTACAACTGTGGAAAGGCTGGACATAAGGCAAAGGAGTGTCGAGCACCACCCCGTCCTGCTAACCAAAGAGGACCGGGAACTCAAGGTGGACAAGGAGCGAATGTTACTTGTTTTGGGTGTGGAGAGAAAGGGCATTACAAGAATAAGTGTCCAAGCAGTGGGAACCAAGGTCGTGGTAATCAAATTCGAGGCAACCAAAACCACAACCAAGGGAACCAGAGGCAGAACCAGGGGAACCGGGGAGGAAATAATCGAGCCACAACCAGTGCTCTAAGTGGATTCACGGCACCTAGCAAGGTATATCATTTGTGTGCTGAGGCTGCAGTGCAAGACAACAATGTTGTGACTGGTACGTTCCTAGTCAATAACAACTATGCTTCAGTACTATTTGATTCTGGTGCGGATAGGAGTTTTGTGTCATCTGCATTTAGTGAACGCCTAAATATCACCCCTACTGCGTTAGATATTAAGTATAATGTAGAACTAGCCGATGGGAAGTCAATGACCACCGATGTTATTCTGAAAGGATGTAGTCTAAGGTTACAAGATCATTCGTTTAGTATCGACTTACTCCCCATAGAATTAGGAAGTTTTGATGTCATCATTGGAATGGATTGGATGTCGAAGCAGCACGCGGAAATTGTATGTCATGAGAAGTGCGTTCGTGTTCCTTATGGGAACGATGTACTAATCATACAAGGCGAAAGAAGTGGAGTGAAGAATAGATCGAGACTGGAAGTCATCTCATGTATTAGAACCCAAAGATACATTGAGAAGGGATGTCCAGTGTTCTTGGTTCAAGTAACGCAAAAGGAGGAAGAAGAAGATCATGAGAAGAAGGTTGAAGATGTACCGATCGTTAGAGATTTTTCAGACGTATTTCCAAAAGACTTACCGGGGTTACCACCAACACGACAGGTGGAGTTTCACATAGAGCTTACACCAGGTGCTGCACCCGTTGCTAGAGCACCATACCGCTTAGCACCAGCAGAGATGAAGGAGCTAGCTGAACAACTAAAGGAACTTTCTGACAAAGGTTTCATTAGACCGAGTTCCTCACCCTGGGGAGCACCGGTCCTATTTGTCAAAAAGAAAGATGGATCCTTTAGGATGTGTATTGATTACCGAGAGTTGAACAAGCTGATGATAAAGAACCGCTACCCATTGCCAAGAATTGATGATCTTTTCGACCAACTACAAGGATCTAGCATATACTCGAAGATTGATTTAAGGTCGGGATATCATCAGCTAAGGGTTAGAGAAGAAGACGTCCACAAGACGGCTTTTAGAACCCGATACGGACACTACGAGTTCCAAGTTATGCCCTTTGGTTTGACAAACGCACCCGCGGTATTCATGGATCTCATGAACCGAGTTTGCAAACCATACTTGGACAAGTTTGTGATTGTATTCATCGATGATATTCTCATCTACTCTCGTAATGAAGAAGAACACAAGGAACATTTGAAGACCATACTAGAGCTGTTGAGGAAGGAGAAGTTGTATGCAAAGTTTTCCAAATGTGAGTTTTGGATAAACACAGTGCAATTCCTTGGGCATGTAATCGATAGCAGTGGTATCCACGTTGATCCTGCTAAGATCGAGGCTGTGAAAGATTGGGAGACTCCTACAACACCCACGGAGATCCGCCAATTTTTAGGTCTTGCTGGTTACTATAGGAGATTCATTGAGGGTTTCTCCAGGATAGCTAAACCAATGACGGAGTTAACTCAAAAGGATAAGAAGTTTGAGTGGAAAGAAGATCAAGATTTGGCATTCCAAACATTGAAGCAGATGTTGTGTGAAGCACCTATACTAGCCCTACCCGAGGGTAATGAAGACTTTGTGGTGTATTGTGATGCATCCATAAAAGGGTTAGGTGCGGTGTTGATGCAAAGGACTAAGGTCATTGCTTATGCGTCAAGACAACTAAAAGTGCACGAGAAGAACTACACAACTCATGATCTAGAGTTAGGAGCAGTGGTGTTTGCCCTAAAGATATGGAGACACTACCTTTATGGCACAAAGTGTGTTGTATTCACTGATCATAAAAGTTTACAACACATCTTGAATCAAAAAGAACTCAACATGAGACAACGACGTTGGATAGAGTTGCTCAGTGATTACGATTGTGAGATCCGTTATCACCCGGGCAAGGCAAATGTCGTAGCTGACGCTTTGAGTCGAAAGGAGAGGATTCTTAGAGTGAAAGCCTTGGTGATGACCATAGGCTTAGATCTTCCATCCTTAATTCTCAAGGCTCAGAAGGAGGCAGTCGAGGAGGAAATTCTCAAGACTGAAGATGTTGAAGGCATGATAAAGAAGTTAGAAGCCCGCTCGGATGGAACATTATGCCTTGATAATATGAGTTGGTTATCGTGCCATGGTGACCTACGACCTTTGATTATGCATGAGTCGCATAAGTCAAAATACTCTATACATCCGGGATCTGACAAGATGTATCATGACCTTAAGATGTTGTATTGGTGGCCGAACATTAAGGCGGACATTGCTACATATGTTGGCAAGTGCTTGACTTGTGCCATGGTCAAGGCCGAACACATGAAATCATCAGGACTATTGGTCCAACCCGAACTACCAGAATGGAAGTGGAAAAAGATCACTATGGATTTCATTACAAAGCTACCTAAAACCTCGGCTGGATTTGACACTATTTGGGTTATCGTCGACCGACTCACCAAATCGGCTCACTTCATACCAATCAAGGAGACAGATGGAATGGATAAGTTAGCAAGAACATACTTGAAGGAAGTAGTCACGAGGCATGGTGTGCCTGTGTCTATAATCTCTGACCGAGATAGCCGATTTACTTCGCAGTTTTGGAAGTCACTGCAGAAAGCATTGGGAACGCAGTTGGATATGAGCACTGCGTATCATCCCCAAACTGACGGTCAAAGTGAAAGGACCATTCAAACCCTAGAAGATATGCTGAGAGCTTGTGTGATCGACTTTGGAAATGGATGGGATAGGCATCTGCCATTGGTGGAGTTCTCATATAATAATAGTTATCACACTAGCATTAAGGCAGCACCGTTCGAAGCATTGTATGGTAGAAAGTGTCGTTCACCCGTGTGTTGGGCAGAGGTTGGTGATGCTCAACTCACTGGACCCGAGATCATACATGAGACTACTGAGAAGATCTTTAAGATCAAGAGCCGTATGCAAGCAGCACGAGATCGACAAAAGAGTTATGCTGACAGGAGACGCAAACCTCTTGAGTTTGAGGTTGGCAATAGAGTCATGTTGAAGGTCTCACCTTGGAAGGGTGTAATTCGCTTTGGAAAGCGTGGAAAGTTGAATCCTCGTTACATTGGACCATTCAAGATTATAGAGAGGATTGGCCCCGTGGCCTACCGTTTGGAGTTACCTCAAGAACTTAGCCGAGTGCATAATGTGTTCCACATTTGCAATCTGAAGAAATGCTTATCCGACGAGACACTCGTTATTCCTTTGGAAGAGATCCAACTTGACGACAAACTCAACTTCGTAGAAGAACCGGTGGAGATCATGGACCGTCAGGTGAAACAGCTCAAGCAAAGTCGTATACCTATCGTGAAAGTCCGTTGGAATGCACGTAGAGGTCCAGAATACACGTGGGAACGTGAAGACCAATTCAAGATCAAGTATCCTCATCTTTTCGCTAATCACCCTACTACAACAACGTCTTGATTTCGCGACGAAATCTCTAAAACATGGGGATACTGTGACATTCGTCAATTTTTCATCTTTATTTTTCACATGTATTTATTTAATTTAAGCTTTGAACCTTATGGATTTAACAAATTGAGAAGTTATCTCATATTTATGGAATATCATGGTTTTTATTTGTTATGGGTTACTATTTGTACTTAGCATTATCTAGAGTTATTAGGAAAAATCATGTCGTTCATCACATCATCATTAGAGCCTAAACACCAAATGCTAACGAGTTAAACTAACAATTTTACAAGCCTTATTATACCTAATAATACTTATACTTTTAATTACATTTACCCTACTACACTACCATACTACTTTTTACCCCACCACTTCAACAACATCACTACTATCATACTATCCTCAAATAATTCATAAACTCCCCACTATCACAATTCTATATTTTATACTTGTAAACTATAACTAGAAATTATCTAAACTACTTTTACCACCAACAATTCAACTTACCCTATTTTTCCTACACATCCATCGGTTCAAAGCCAAGAATCACCAAGTACTAGCTTTTGTAGTTTTACCATTTAAGGGTATAGCAAGTTTTGCATGACACTACAAGCCTCACCACCCTTACTCCTTTTACCCTATATACTACATCTTTTCTCTCATTTTATATTTGATACAAACACCAACACAAACTTCATATCTTAGGTTTTTTTTTCCTTCTGCCGAGATATACACCAACACAAAAACCCATTTACTTTCCTCTCACTTACAAATCCCATTTTAATCATCATTTCCTCCATAAACATTAAAGTTATCATAATATACTCATTCATACAAACACTTGCAAACATACTCCATTCAATAATTACAAACATCATGGTGAATGCACACGATTAGGGTTCGTTGAGTTGAAGATTTTTCGTGGGTTCGAGCTAGGACGAATTTGGTTGCTGTTTTGGTTCACTTTTCGAGCTTAAGGACGAGTTAGGGTTTCGGGTTAAGGTCTCGTTTAGATAGTTGATTCGTGGGTTCTTGATTTCATCGATTCACATAGCTTTGTAAGGCCTTAAATCTCTATCTATTTTCGTTCATAACATATTACATGTACTTGCACATCTAAAACCATTTCTTACAACTTATAATCAAGCTTTTTACATGAAATCACAACTTTGTTCAAAAATAGCTAAATGGGTACGTTGAAATCGTATGCAAAAATGTATTTCGAGTATGAATGCTTTATATATGAGTAATACAAGACATTTAAAAGAGAAGTCGAGATTTATTTTAGCTAAGAATGTGTTTTGGTGTTTTTGTGTAACTTAAAGTTTCTTTCGAAGTATACGAGTCAAAACCACGTCCAAGTATGACGTTTTTGTCGTGGGATTCGTAGTCATTGTATCATAGAACATTTTGCAATTTTTATTTTCAAAAACCGTCATGTAACGAACCCACACTTTGATTTACTAGTCGCGTTTGATTTTGTTCAAATAAAATGGAGCGTGCGTCCGTCTGTCTTTCTATTTTGTTGTCCAGTGATTGAAGAAATGGAAACCAAAAAGTATTTTTTTTTATTATTGTTTATAAAGTACATGTCTGTGTGTGTGTCAGTGGTGAGAGGGGAACAAAAGAGCAAATGACAATGTCATAGTATAATGTCATAATAGTACTATTAGTTTTATTAGTGTATGTGTATTAAAGTTTAATTATAATTAAACCCCGTTTAATTAGTAGACTTATCAAAATTGGACCCCTTAATTAATTTAAACTTAAAAATTAAAACTTAATAAATATTAAATAAATAATAACATAATTTAACCCGAATTAAATTGGTGTCACGGTTCGCGCGTGGAGCGTGGGATTAGGCATTCTTCGGGTAAGTCGTATATGCCGAGACCCATTGACTCTAACCGAACTAAAAGGCCCAATTGAAGTGGGTCCCGGGCAAGGGTCTCATAATTTATTTATGGACGACCCAGAAGGGACGATCACTTTATTTATTTGTTTTGACCTTCATATTAATTGATACTAAAAATTAATAAGACAAAAAGAATGATATATTTATTGGACAAAAATTAGGATTAGGACCGTACTATTATATGGACTGTATTGGACTGAGACTTGGACTATTATTGGACATAGATAGAGACCAATTACCAATTGACCCAACTAAAAATATAATTAATCGTCGCGTCTAATTTTCTAAAGAGTCTGTCTTGTGTCGTCTTAAATTAATTATTTTTGCGTGCGTTTTTATTTTATAAACTTTGTCATATTTTGACCTTTTAAATAAAAAGTATATATTTTTATTTATTTATTTAATTGGTGCAAGTACAATGTAATGTAAGAATAATTATTTAATTGCTTTACTTGTAGCTTAGCTAGTTATTATTATTGTTAGGCTGCGGTTTGGGTTGACGTTGTTGCGAGCATTTTTCTGTGCCTACTGTTTGATTACTTTTGCTTGACTATCATTTGAGGTGAGTTTATAGCCCCACTTTTTAACTGCTTTTACTGCTTTTTGGGGTGAGACATTGCTTGATTTAACGTTTGAACACAAGTGCATTAACTGATTTATATACTAGTCTAAGTCCCACTTAAAACCCAGTTGCTTTGGCCCGTGAATCGTGAACCGTTAATTACTTTGTGTAAGCGCGAATGTTATGGATAGATCTATCGGGGTTGACGCCCCTGTCCGTCTTGGTCCAACAGGGGACAAGCGGGCACAGTTTCATTTGAGTCTGAGATAGGATGTCGTGGGTTTAGGCATCCAGTTGGGCTACATTTATATGATTATACTGCCGGTGTTGTTAACGCTTCGGTGCCACGAGCTTAGACTGTAATAAATGCTTTTATGATGACTTTGTATTTGTTATATTGTCATCACGTTTGGGAAAATCTTGTGGTTCATTAAACACTTCAAATTAACTAAACCTATGAACTCACCAACTTTATGTTGACGCTTTAGCAATGTTTTTCTCAGGTATTAAGAACGAAGATGCTATGTGAGGTCTCATGCACTGCCGTCATTTCTATTGAAAATAAAGATCATTTGTACTATTTGGAAACTATGTTTTTGTATCTGTGACCAGTTTTATGCTTCCGCACTATGTTAAAACTATTTATTTTATCAAATGCAAGTGATCAATTTTCCGAACGTCTCATTTAGAGGTCGTTCTTTGTAACTGTGTGTATGATAATCATGACGTCACCACTCCCTTGTTGCCATTATACTCTGATATTTTGGGAGTGTGACATCAACTATTGGTGAATTCATGTTTAAGCACAAGGTGTCAATGAAAGATCACAATAGTAACGAAGTGAACCGGATACAAGGGCCTCCTCCATAAGCTCCAAAGCATGAAATAAGTGAGCAACCCTACAAACAACATGAAGACAAAAGAAGGTCTCCCCTACACTTATCTCCAAGTCTATACCCTTATTGCTAGCCTACAACACTCTAAACCTAGTTATACGATGCTTGAGTTAATGAGTCTCTAGCTCGACTCGTCCCTCAATGAATTAATTCATGGGGAAAATGGGGATCTCTTGGATCATTTCAACAGAAATGTCCTCCCCAAAATAATGTTTCACACGGTGACCATTCACTTTAAAATTTGGACCATCGGGTTGTGACAACTCAATAGTTCCATATGGAAACACTTGAGCAATAGTGAATGGACCGGACCATCTCGACTTAAGCTTGCCCGCAAAAAGTTTCAACCTTGAGTTAAAGACGAGAACCGGCTCTCCAACTTTGAACTCACGGTTCTTGATCTTAGCATCATGCAATTTCTTAGTCTTTTCCTTGTAAAGCAAAGAATTTTCATAGGCATTGGCTCTCAATTCATCCATCTCATTAAGTTGATCTTTCCTATATGAACCGGCTTGGTTTAAATCAAAGTTAGCCCACTTGAGAGCCCAAGATACCTTATGTTCTAACTCGAATGGGAGGTGGCACGCTTTACCATAGACAAGCCTATAAGGAGTACAACCAATTGGCGTCTTAAAAGCCGTCCTAAAAGCCCATAAAGCATCATCAAGCTTATCCGACCAAGAAGCTCGATGCTCTCCCACCGTTCTCTCTAAAATTCTCTTTAAACCACGATTTGTGACCTCGGTTTGACCATTAGTTTGAGGGTGATACGCGGTAGAAAGTCTATGATTAACTCCATATTTCTTCATAACTCTTGTGAATTGATCATTACAAAAGTGCGTACCACGATCACTTATGATGGCCCGAGGTACACCAAATCTAGCAAACAATTTCTTTAAGAACTTCACAACAACTCTAGCATCATTGGTAGGTAAGGCTTTAGCCTCCACGCATTTAGACACATAATCCACCGCCACAAGTATATACTTGTTTCCCTTAGAAGATGGAAAAGGTCCCATGAAGTCTATGCCCCATACATCAAAAATCTCACACTCTTGAATAAAATTTTGTGGCATCTCATCACGTTGCGTAATTTTTCCTTGTCGTTGACACACATCACAAAATTTCACCATCTCGTGGGCATCTTTGTAAATGGATGTCCAATAGTAACCCGAATCAAAGACTTTCTTGGCGGTATAGTTAGGCCCAAAATGTCCACCCGTAGGTCCTTTATGACATGCTTCTAAGATATTAAATGCCTCGGGCCTATCTACACACCGTCTAATGATTTGGTCCGCACATTGCCTAAAAAGATAAGGATCATCCCAAAATTAGTACTTAACTTCCTTAAGAAATTTCTTCTTTTGTTGGTAAGTAAGACCCTCAATAAGCACATTCCCCACAAGATAGTTTGCTATATCCGAAAACCAAGGAGTGGCATCCTCTTGGGAAGAGATAGACATGAGCTCCTCTAATGGAAAGGATTCATTGATTTCTTGATTTGGAAAATCTACTTTAAAAGGATGCTCAAGTCTACTCAAGTGATCCGCCGCTAAATTCTCGGCCCCTTTCTTATCACGAATTTCTATCTTAAACTCTTGAAGCAACAAAACCCATCTCAAAATCCTAGGCTTAGCATCTTGTTTTGTCATGAGATACTTGAGAGCGGAATGATCCGTATACACTATGGTTTTGGATAGCACAAGGTATGGTCTAAATTTCTCAAAAGCATAGACTATAGTAAGCAACTCTTTTTCCGTGGTAGTGTAATGAAGTTGTGCACCGGTCATGGTTTTACTCGCATAGTGTATAGGTTGAAAATGCTTATTCACTCTTTGTCCTAAGACGACCCCCACCGCATAATCACTAGCGTCACACATAAGCTCAAAGGTAATTCCCAATTTGGAGAAACCAAAACGGGAGCCTTTGTCAATTTCTCCTTAAGAGTCTCAAAAGAGTCCAAACAATCTTGGTTAAAAATGAAAGGAGCCTCTTTTTCCAAGAGCTGAGTCATCGGTCTAGCTATTTTAGAAAAATCTTGTATAAAGCGCCTATAAAACCCCGCATGACCTAAGAAAATCCTCACACCTTTAACCGAAGTGGGTGGGGGAAGCTTAGCAATCACATCAATTTTAGCTCGATCCACTTCTAATCCCTTGTTGGATATTTTGTGTCCTAAAACAATTCCCTCTTTCACCATAAAGTGACATTTCTCCCAATTAAGCACTAAACGTGTTTCCTCACAACGCTTAAGCATTCTCTCTAGATTAGTGAGACATGAGGTAAATGAATTTCCAAAGACAGAAAATTCATCCATAAAAACCTCCATAGTTTGCTCTATCATGTCATGGAAAATCGCCATCATGCACCTTTGAAACGTCCCCGGTGCATTACATAAGCCAAAAGGCATCCTCTTGTAAGCAAATGTACCGTAGGGACAAGTGAATGTGGTCTTTTCTTGATCCTTAGGGCCAATGGGTATTTGGAAATAACCCGAAAAGCCATCAAGAAAGCAATAGTACGCATTTCCCGCTAAGCGTTCAAGCATTTGATCCATAAAAGGTAATGGGAAATGGTCTTTCCTAGTAGCCTCATTGAGTTTCCTATAGTCAATACAAACTCTCCAACCGGTAACAAGTCTCGTAGGAATAAGCTCATTGTTCTCATTAGGTACTACGGTGATTCCACCCTTCTTTGGAACACAATGTATCGGGCTAACCCATGGAGAGTCGGAAATGGGGTAAATCATGCCCGCATCAAGGAGTTTAATCACCTCCTTCTTAATGACCTCATGGATTTTTGGGTTAACTTTCGTTGACTTTGAATGGCGGGTTTGTAATCATCCTCCATAAGGATTTTGTGTGTACAAAAATGTGGATCAATTCCCCTTATGTCGGATATTTTCCAAGCTAAAGCTTTCTTGTGTTTCTTAAGGACTTCAATGAGTTGCTCCTTTTCATCCTCTTTCAATTCCTTAGCAATGATCATGGGTAATTGGTCTTTGCCCTCTAAGAAAGCATACTCTAAGTGGGATGGAAGGTCCTTAAGTTCAATTGGAGGTGGACTCTCTATGGAAGGTTGTACTATGGAAGGATCCTCATGGGTAACTTCTTGTGGAGTAGGAGAAGGAATAGGGTCCTCATTGAGCAACTTTTGGATAGTAAGAATATCTTCTTCCCAATTAATGGGAGAATCATCATCACCAAGAAAGTTTGACTCAAATTCCTCCAAGAGGAAATCACTCTCTCCAAAAGGTGTTAAAGAGGGAGCAATTGAGGCCACAGTTTCAACATGGGATATTTCATCACTAGTACTCTTGCAAGCATCATGAAAGTGTTCATCACACACCTCATCTAACACATCAACTATGTTAATAGTCTCACACGGTCTAGACTCCTTAACCTCTTTCCTATCACAAACTTTCACTAACTTAAACACCACTTTCTCATCCTCTACTCTCATAATTAGTTCTCCTTCCGCCACATTTATCAAAGTACGACCCGTTCTCAAAAACGGTCTACCAACAATCAAAGGAACTCTAGGATCCATGTCATAATCCACCACTACAAAGTCGGCCGGAAATGTAAACCTATCCACACCTACAAACACATCCTCCGCGATACCTACGGGGTAAGCTATGGTTCGGTTGGCTAATTCAAGGGTCATCCTAGTGGGAGTGAGCTCGGGAAGAGAGAGTTTTTTCCAAACCGATAAAGGCATGAGGTTTACGCTTGCCCCTAGATCCGCCAAAGCCATGCAATTTTCTACACCGGGAAAATTACAAGGTATCAAGAAGCGCCCCGGATCTCCAAGTTTTGTTGGTAAGGTTTTAAGTAGCACGGCGGAACAATTTTCATTAAGGGATGTGTTGGGCAAATCAACCAATTTTTCCTTGTTTGAGAGTAAATCCTTGAACATCTTAGCAAACTTTGGCATATAAGTAAGAGCTTCCACAAAGGATACGTTGATGTTGAGTTGTTTGAACATCCTTAAGAAATTTGAGACTTGGATGTCATCCTTGTTCTTTAATTGTCCTTTTTCAACCTTGAAGGATATGGAAGGTTTGGTTTTGGTGTACGTGGAGTAGGTGTTGTAGTGGAAGATTGATCTTTGATAGCTTCTTCATTGGGAGTTGTGGAAGGTAAAGGAGAAGTAGGAATAGGTTGAGAAGGTGTGTTTGATTGAATGGGAGCATTTTGAGGTGGTGAAATAGAGGTAGAAGGCTTGTCACATGTAGGAATAAAAGTGGGTGGAACAATAGTAGGCTTAGGAGGTGAAGGATCCTTTGTTGTCTTTCCACTTCTTGTTGTAATAGCATTGACATTTGCTATTGGATTTGTTTGTGTGTTGGATGGTAAAGCCCCTTGTGGTCTTTGATTATAAAGCATCATAAACTTCTTATTTGTGTCTTCATGCATTTCTCTCATTAGCTTCATTCATTTCTCTTAGTCTCTTCTCATTAGCTTGGAACCTCCTTTCATGCTCTTGATTCATTTTGTGAAGAAGCTCTATTGTGTTATAATCTTGTGGCATATTTCCTTGAAAACCTTAGGGTTGGAAAGGTGGAGGTTGATTGTATAACCATTGGTTGTTGCCTTGAAAGGTATTTCCTTGATTGTTAAAGGTATTTGGTGGTCTATAGTTATTCCCTTGGTAAGGCGGTCTTTGCCCTTGATTCCTTTGTAACACTTGAGGAGGATTTTGTTGAAGTTGGGTGGGTGGTTGTGGTGGGAATCCCGGTGGAGTAAGGTAATTTTGGGACTTGTAAGAAAGGTTATTGGGATTGATATTTGGCTTGAAGTGTTCACGATGTTCCTCTTGCTAAGCATAAGATTCCCCTTGATAACCTTGCACCTTATCACATTGTTCATAGGAATGGGGACCTCCACAAGTCACACAAGAAAGAGTAATGGTATGCACATCATTTATGGAATGAGTTCCCATAGAAAGCTTCATCAAGTCATTCATCATTGTTTCTTGCATCTTTTGAGAATTTTGCATGAATACTTGACTTTCCTTTTGAGCTTGAGTAAATGCTTGCATGCATGAAATGAATTGAGTCTCCAATGGGTTAGAACTTCCTTCTTGAATGACATGGACTCTTTCATCAAATTGTGTGTTTGTCTGAACCATTGCTTTGGTCTCAGTGATGTCCAAAGCCTCTTGAATGGATTTAAGAAGAATATTCCCTCCCGCGGAAGCATTGAGTGAGTCTTGGTGATGAGGTTTAAGGCCATTGTAGAAAGTATTGATTTGGTGAACTTCATCCAATCCATGGATAGGGCATCTCCTCAATAACTCTCTAAACTCCTCCCAAGCATCACTAAAGGTTTGACTAGGTTTTTGTTGAAAGCATATAATTAAATTTTTTAAAGCCGTGGTCTTATATGGAGGAAAGAACTTGTTCAAAAACTTAGTGGTGAAACCATCCCATGTGGTGATACTATCGGGTGGTTGTGTGTCTAACCAATGCTTAGCGGGACCCTCTAGTGAAAATTGCACCAATATCAACTTAATGGCATCATAGGGAACTCCATTGTACTTAATGGTATTGCAAAGAGCAAGGAATCTCTTAAGGTGATCATGAGGATTATCATTCTTGTTACCATAGAAAGGTGTGTTTGAAACCAAGTTAATCATAGCCGTTTTTAGCTCAAATGAATTTTCGGGAATGTCAGGAATCTTGATAGCATCGGCATATCCGTAAACATTGGATTGCAAACGTTCCATCAAAGAACGAGTATCAACAGCCATGGCTTCTTGTTGTGGATGAATCAAAGCACGATTCTCGTGATCGGCTTGATGGACGGTGGTGTTCCTACTCTTTCTCTTTTTCTTCCTTTTCGGAGGAAGGGGTTGTACACCAATCGGTATTTGTGCACGCCCGCGAGTGAGCATGCAACTCAATACGAGGAATGAGAGAGAAGCTCTCGTGTGACTTTGAAGAGAAAAGGATTATCCTCTTCGAGTTTCAATATGAAATATCCACAAGAAAATAATAATATATGTATGTACTACTTGGGTGCAAGACCCCCAATGAAGCCTTCCTTCTTAGAATACTCACAAGTGAACGGGGGGTTAGGTGGCGCGAAGCACTTAAGTACCTATTGACCCTTAGATGGCATTTTATAGCACATCGCCTTTCTATTCACTTAATTGTTTGTATTCTTCGAATTGTTGCTTATTGGAAGTATTTATCTATTCTTGCTTTATTTTGTTTGATCGATACACGTGTCAAGGACCAGAACGCCCCTCAACACGGTGTATTGCCTTGGCAATACTTATGGAGAATATGTGAATTGATTGTTCTTATATGTATACGTATTTACTTATAATAATATATGGAAAATATTTTTGTATTTATGAGTTTTTAAGAGAAAATACTATATGTACATAAAAACCGAGAGAATCCAATAATATATATTTTTGGGTGCAATCTCTTAGGAAAAGATTGCTTTTTGGATTTTTTAATTTGTTTGGTCAATTCTTTAGGAAAAGAATTGTTTTGGTAATTTTTTAGTTTTTATATATTTTTATATTTTTGATTTTTTATTTGTTTTTGATTTATGATACGTAAAAATAACGTTCACTAGGTAAACGGATCCCAAAAGCCAATGAAAACCGTCAATCGATAGTCTCTCGTAAAGTCAAAGAACCGGAAACGGCGCCATTTGAAATGTGTATAGTTGAAGTTCGTTTTTCTCAGTTCTTAACAAATTGAAAGTCCTAACAAGATCGAGTTTTTAATTGTTCTTGGTTGGTAAAGTATTTGGATATTCTATAGCTAATTCAAACAAAACCTTGCTAAAATGAAAAATACCGTCTACTTATATGTAAAACAAAGTGCACATACCAAATTTTTATTCAAGTAAAATACTAAATGTAAATTCCTCAAACTATAAGGACTGAAAGTGTAAATTCTATGAAATATAAATGCTAGAAATGTGAAGTTAAAAAGTCTAGGGACTAAATGTGCAAAATCAGTAAACTATATGGACCCAATATGAAAATTATCCTAACAAAGTAACTAATATTCAACTAATTTGAAACTGACTAACCACTTTTGAACAAATTTGAAAATACAAGGACTGAACTTTTGAAAACCCTAAAAAGTTGGAAGATTAGCTTGATTTAAAAATTGCTTAATAATAGAAGGATCAAAGTGCAATTTTTAAGACTATTTCAGCAAAAACGGGTTCAAGAGTAGAATAAGCTCGTTTGAGCTTATTTCTTAACCAAATTAGCTCAAACCAGTTTCAAACGTTTTAAAATCAAAAATAAGCTAGACCTATCCAAGGAATTTAGCTGAAAATGGCTAGAACTCTGAATAGCAAATCCTAATAAGCTCAAAATAAGCTACCAATTAAGCTAGACTTGCACAACTTGATTTTAATGATGAAAATTGTTAAACAGCACAAAAGAAAGACGGGAAATCAAGTCTTAAAGAAAATGATCAAGTAATAAGCCCTAAATCTGAAAATAAGCCAAAATTGAGCTTATGTTGACTTTCGTTGACCAGAATTTTCAAAAAGCTCAAAATCACAAAATTTATCCAGGAACACTATTGGAATAGAAATGTGAAAGAAAATCAGCTAGTTTATGAAGTGGAAAGTGAGATATGAGAAATCAGTTTGAGTTTCATTACAGGGAATTGCATTTGCTCTAGTGCTTATTCTTTGGCTTATTTCTTACTCAATACTGGATACTATACAATTTCCTTATACACTCTCAAACTTCATATATTGAATGAAAGATTAGAACTGGTTTCAAAGGATTTCATCAAGAATTAAAGAAATGCCAATCAAATGAAAATCAATACTTTCTGAAACCTTACTTGATAAAAACTGACCCAAACCTTTTTGATAACCAATTGCCTTTTTGACCAAATTCTTGACTTAAAAATGACCGAAAGCTTTATACTATGACTAATTGACTTGAAATGAACCAAAGGTTTCCAAAAATTAACACTTGAAAAGCAATTATAAGCTAAAACCAAACACCACTTATCTGATCAATTTCAAACTTTTGTGAAGGATTTTAAAGGAACTGATTAGACTGATCAAAAAGCAATATCACACTAAGTTCAATAGCTAAGATTAAGTGCAATTGAACTAGTCACAAGCAGTTAAACCAACAAGTACTCAAAATGATTAGTTAAGCTAAGTGACTGATGAAAGTTAAAAACAGGACAAGTTTAAAACTAATAAGCAGGTAATAGGCTACAATAAGGCTACTCAAAAGCTGAAATCATATCAAATACAAGCTAAACAACTTTTATCATGCATCCAAACAAGGATTAAGCTAAGAATGAAGCATGCAATCAACAGTTTAGGGGAACTAAAATTCAGAAATGTAAGACCTTTTAGCTTAGGCCTCCATTGGGGAGTAGAGAAGCGCTGAGCTTTCTAAACTAGTGCTAACCACCACCTTAGCACTAGAACACACCAAACAACTACCAATCAACAACTATCAATCACCAAATCTCCATTAATGGACTGAAAACTTCAAAATCTGCTAGAACTTGGACTTGGATGAAAAGAACAGGATCAACAGCTACAATCTTTACAAATAGCTAATCATGATCAAGTGAGATCATAACCAACTAATCAGCATCACAAGAGTAACAATGAAGCAGGTATGAACAGTAGAAAAGTAATGAGAATTTGGAGGGAAAATGGAAATTTTTATTGATTGAATAGAGAAGGTAGTTACAAAGCTGGTAAGTTGTTACAACTAATAACAGACTCAAGAGTTTGTCAGACTCTTGAGTTTTTAAGCTAAAACTAAGCTGAGATGAGAGAAAAACTAAAAGTGTGTGTGATTTCACACTTTTCTACAATACAATAAATGAGAGCTAATCTAAGGTATTTATAGACTGCAGATGTGAAGTGGTTGGGGTTGGTGACGTGTTAGAACCAATCACAAGATTCCACGTGGAAAAATCTGCATAACTGAATTTTGTAGGTGAAGAACAATTCTGGGGTTTTTTGATTGGAATGATTACATGTTAATTAATTGTATCCATTGTATTCGTCTCTCAAAATCGATCACTTTTCATGTTTATATCATCTTCTGAAATTGCCTCTAGCTCAAACCCGTTCCTGGTAAATTGTGTTGAAGAAGATGACACGTGTGACATTGTCATTGGTTAAGGGATTATCACACAGATCATTATCCAAAGTGGATAAATCTGTTTATTGCATGGCGAGTTATGATTGGTGGAGAACTAAAGTAGTGCGCTTCACTGTTCTGATTTGCTCAATTAATGCTGGCGGCGCTAGTGGATATTAAATGAGCTGATTTGGTGATCCTTGTCACTTGTTTCTTGCACTCTCATTGGTTAAAAGCATATCACACGGATCAAGCTCAACTTTACTTTCCAAAAATGGCAGAAATAGTCCCTTAACTTGGCAGATTGAACTTTTGAGCTACATTCTTCATTTCTTTGACATAAATGGTCCTTCAAACTTCATTCTTAAACACAATTGATCCCTTTGACTTAGTTGACTAAAAGTTGACCAGATTTGACTTTGATCTTGACTTATTATATTTACACTTTTGATCCTTCATCTTTGGCTGATTATCAAGATAGGTCCTTTGTCTTCAAAGTCTTGTCACTTTTGATCCTTCTTTGTCTTTTTCATTAAATTAAGCTTGATTTTCCTTTGTTTGCTTGAAATTGCATCCTTCTTACCTATTTGAGCACAAACACAAAACATACCACATAATTCCGCTTTATAGCACAAAGTTTAGGTATTTTTCTTGTATTTTAGGGTGATTTGTTGATAAATTGATATGAGTTTTTGCTCATATCATTAAACTTCTAGTATTTAACAGATTAATAAACTTTCACACTCAAATCCAAACAGTACATTTATCTAAACATTAAACAGACAAGCAAACTATATCAAACCATCTAAACAGTAACATCATAATACCACAAATTTCTAACTAAATAACATAAACATTTAAATTTAATCTAAATACATGAAAATTAAAAAGGACAGTGAACCTTTTTGAAGTTATCCTTTGAGAAGTAGAAGCTGCGCTGAGCCGTCTAAATAACTGGATCGAGACCACCTTTAACCTCCATATGAACCACCATCGAATCTACCATCATTTATCACCAAACGAAACCCTTTTTACAAACTTTCCAGTGGGGAAAGTTTTCCCAATATTTTACTTTATTATCCAATCTAAGCTATTAATGAGCTTAAATCGAATAACATGAATATCATTATATTAAAGCAGATTTAAGAATAAAATGCAATATCAATTTAAAAACAGAAAGTAAAGCTCGAGTTTAATTAAAATTAAGTAATCTTTTATTAATAACCAAAAGGATTACAATACTGATGAAAATAAGGTTACAAATTATCCTAAATCTATTTAAACATAATAACTTTAAGTAAAAAATTGGATTCATAAATTATAGAAAATGGGGGTTTTTATAGCCGAACCCCCAAGGCTCTTGGTGGTGGTTTGTTGAGGGGAATCTTTTATCTCGTCCGTTTATCTTGCACTCTCTTTCTTCTTACTTGATCTTGCGGCTATGATTAGCCAACTAGCACACGGATTACCAACGTGGCAACCAAGTGTGCTAGTTGTGCTAGTTTGAAGCTGAGATGGCATCCTTTTATTGGTGGGTTGTTGAGGAGTGATGTGTATAAACCAATCAGGTTACGGGAAAGAGCCACGTCACTGATTGAACTCCCATCTTCAAGATCCGGTATAAGGGGGAATTAATTAAAGACGCGTGTGTTATCACGCGCCATGAATAAGTAAAAGCCCCAATTTTATTTAAGGCTAAGGTTTGGGTAACAATAACTCTGGTTATTTTGGGGGTGAGGGTGAAAGAGATGAGAGGTGTAGCATAGGAAGTATCGAAAGGATAATAAGTGAGTGTATGTGGTGGTTGGGTAAATAAACATGTGTGTGGGTGAATGTTTATTGACTTGAAAAGTGAATAGATCGTTTATATATTTCCTTTAACCGACCATGATTAGATAATGACCTAATGGGTTTATTAAAGCCCATAAATTCTTTCACAAGTTGGTATGAAAATGGGCTTTTGACCAAATTCTCTCAATCCGTTTCTTATTAATAGTTGGCCTTTGTTTAGGAAATTAGTTTAGGAAATGGATAACTTGTTTCACAAATGGGCTTTTAAGCCCATTTATCCAAATGTGGTACCCACAGGCCCAGTTAAATCCATAAAGATTAAATCCACTAAAACGGACTTGTTTTTGGCTTTGCTGATCTTTTCTTCAAACTCGTGTCGATTTTGCCGGTTTTTGCGAACTTCAGTACCTACACACATTAAACAACAAACAAACATATACAAGGACTTTTTCATTGATTATATGCATTTATTGTTTGATTATAGATATAATTGACATGAGTAATTTAGCTCATATCAAACTCCCCCTTGCTAAGCAATTGCCGTGTCCTCACGCAATGATAAAATAAAATACTAACTACACCTTTATTCAACTTTTGAAACTTTATTTTGCAAAGACATAATTAATGCTTTCATTATTTGAAAAATAACTTTTAGGATCATAAAACTCAAATAGATTCATCGTCCTCGACTTTTCACTTTTCCATGCCATGTTTAAAAACAAGATCATTGTCAATCATAAGCCCTAAAATTAAAACAACTCATACAAGTAATTTGTGTTAAACTCAATCTCCTTTTATTCCTAACTGTATCTCTAGATTTTAAATGCCATTCACCCAAAGGCTCATTTGACTTATTTGATATTTATTAATCCAAAAATGAAGGCAAAAACGATGCAAACTCAACACTCAAAACCTAACTTCGACTTCAAAAACCGTTGTCACTAAAGAAAGCCCACATCAAGGATAACTTAACACGATTTGAGGGATAAATCCCCAGATCCGAAATTTGGCTATTAGGACTACTTAAAAGCAACAATGAATCCTGCAAAGTCAATTATGACTTTATTAATGGAGTTAGCAACAATTACATCATATCACCTTGTGGTTCTTTAAGATGTAAAAGTGCTCCTTATTTATAATCCACACCCGAAGGCTCCTTGGACATAAACAAGGGAATTGACATTCACCATCCCACCTTATGGCTCATGATGATGAAGCAATTTTTATTAAACACGTCCCATGTCATACACCCTAAGGCTCTAATGACAAGGTTAGTGCTACATGACTCCCACCCGAAGGCTCATAGAGAACATGTTTTTATTTATTCTTCATATTATTATGATATGTATAGTAAGCCAAATTTCCGCAATCCCATGATCAAAAGTCCATGACGCTGACACCCTTAATGTGTTCTCACTTTAATTACAAGGGAATAAAAAGAAGGATTTACGAGTTAAGATATTAAGCCTAAACCGCTAAAAACTTCATTTATTAAGCAATTATTATTCAAGCTTGAAAAATAAATACGAGGAGATTAAATCAAACACAAAAAATACTTACACAAGGAAGAATTAACTTTAAAAACTTATGATTAAACTATATCATTTCTTGTTCTCCATATTGTAAAACTTCAAAAATATGAAATCAATGGATACTTAGCCTATTAAATCAAAGTTTTGGGTTTTCAAGTCATCTATATGATCTTGCATCTTCTTAGACCTTTTCAAGTTTTAGAATCTGCGTTTTAAAGTTCCCTTGATAAACAACTTTCTAGGATCAATTATAGGAACTTGCAAAAAGTTCTCGTTCTTAAACCCGTATGAGTTAAGACTTTCGCGTTTTAAAGTTCCCTATATAAAAGCCTAGCAAAACTTGATTTAAAACACGTTAAGGAAAAAGCTAAGGTAAAAACCGAACCGAGTCAAAACCTATTTTTATTTTCACCAACGAAAAGCCTACATTTGTGTCAAAAGCACTTATTTTCTTTATTATTAAACACAAAATAACACTAAAAATTTATTTTTTTTATGAAAAACGAGAAAAAACGATTACGTTTAGACACGACAAAAGCAATTGAAAGCGATTATATCGATTGACTCCCCCATGCTAAAACCAAACATTGTCCTTAATGTTTCCTAGCTCAAAGGTAACACCCCCTTGCTACAACACGAAGAGTATAATGCAAAAGTCCTAACATGGAAAGAGCACGCAAATCTATAAGCCGTTTATTAATTATGCTTCAAGATAAAACGTTAGTCGATAAAAATCAAAGGATAGTGAGTGTGCCCCTTTTTGACAATCAAAGAATGAAAGATCATGTGGACCGACAAAAACCGAACACGAGAGTCTTCAATGATTAGGGTCGTACCTAAGATTCATAAAACAACAAAACACGAGCACGAGCTTGAAAGATCAAGCCTTATTAGTGTTAGAAAATAGAAAGAAGATAGAATGTATGGGACGCCCCCACAAGGCACCTCGTTTTTGTTAACCGAGTCATGAGCTCCACTCGATCCCCGCATTCATTGGTCCTTAGGGAAAGTTTGAAGATCCGGAACAACCTCCGTAGGTATGTCCCCTCCAAAGTAATGTTTCACACGACGACCATTCACCTTAAAGTTAGGCCCATCTTTTTGAGCAAGCTCAACGGTGCCATAAGGGAAAACTTGTGAAATGGCGAATGGTCCTGACCAACGGGATTTAAGCTTGCCCGAGAAAATCTTAAGTCTAGAGTTGAATTAGAGGACTTGATCACCAACATTGAAAATGCGGTTTTTGATCTTAGAGTCATGAATCCTCTTAGTCTTCTCTTTATAGACCAAAGAATTTTCATAAGCTTGATCCCTTAATTCACTTAGTTCATTCAATTGAACCTTGCAATGATCACCCGCGGTCCTCAAATCAAGGTTACAATGCTTAAGAGACCAATACGCCTTATGTTCGAGTTCAATTGGCAAGTGCATGCCTTTCCGTAGATCAACCTAAATGGTGTACAACCAATTGGCGTCTTGTAAGCCGTACGGAAAGCCCACAATGCATCGTCCAATTTATCCGACCATGAAGTGCGATTTTCTCCAATAGAACTCTCCAATATCCTCTTAAGAGCCCGGTTTGAAACGTCCACTTGACCACTCGTTTGAGGGTGATAAGCCGTCGAAAATCGATGAGTGACGGCAATGACGGCATATTTCTTTATAACTTTTTCAAATTGTTCATTACAAAAATGGGTCCCATGATCACTTATTATAGCCCGTGGAGTTCCAAACCTAGCGAAGAGTTGTTTCAAAAATTTCACCACAACTCGAGCATCATTCGTGGGCAAAGCCTTAGCTTCAACCCATTTAGACAAATAGTCCACAACTACGAGAATGTACTTATTTCCTTTCGAAGATGGAAATGGCCCCATAAAATCGATCCCCCAAATGTCAAAGATTTCACAAACTTGGATAATGTTTTGAGGCATTTCATCCCTTTGTGAGTTCTTTCCTTGACGTTGACAAGCATCATAAGTCTTGAGCAAGTCTTGGGCATCACGATATATGGAAGGCCAAAAGAAGCCGGCATCAAAGACTTTCTTCGCGGTGGTATTGGCACCATGATGTCCCCCGGTGGGTCCCTCATGACAAGATTTAAGAATATCTTGAGCTTCCTTGCCAAATACGCACCTACGAATCACTTGATCCGCGCACACTCGAAATAAATAGGGGTCATCCCAAAAGTAATAGGATATATCCTTGAAAAACTTTCATTTTTGTTGGGACGACATACCCTTGATCACAAATTTGTTGATCCCAAACTTAGATCGATTAAGCTTTGTGTATACGAGATTAGATCAAGTAATACACGTAGAGAAACCTTTGCTTATGAATAAAGTAACTAAGTGTTATGCGAAATTAACACTTAATCTAAAACACAAAGATGTTAAACAAACTTTCACTTGTATTAGAATGATCGAACTTGATTACAATGAAAGAGGTTTAACTTGTGAAAACTTATGATAACTGATGATTAACATTAACCTAAAAGATCTTCTTTTATAGATTAAGAAGTCTTGTACAATAAGCTACGAATCAACTATTCTAGGTAAAGATAATAATAGAAAATACAATGTCGAGCTTATCTTTACCATACACAAATAAAGAAACAAATAAACAAAAAGATTCGTATGAAGATATATTCCATCAGTGTTAATCTTCAAGGCTGTCAGCGTTGACTTCTACAAATGTCAACGCTTGGCTGTCAGCGTCCAATGTCATCTTATCAGCGCTTAGTGAACTGACCCATAATTTATTCCCAACAATCCTCCCCTAAACTTGATATCTATTCCAATGATCAAGTTTCTGAATAAAAACTTAAGGCTTAGGAGGAATCTTACAAAAACTTCTTATGTTGGTGATAAACATATCTAATCAAGTCTTTGGCAACATCACTAGTATAATCAATCTCCAAGGGTGTCTCCTTCATCTTCTCCAATACTTCTTTGGACAAGAAATAGTTAGCATCCACAAGTAGATATTCTGAAAACTTTGTAGAGCTCAAATGAAACACACCACAAGTAGAATAAAGCCTCCAATGAAGATTACTAAGGTCATCTTCAAGATCCTTCCATATGGCAGGATCTGCTTCCCTTGGACCACACAAAGTCAAAAATGTGTGCCATAGTCTTATTCCATTTGCTGAAGTAGGTGCTTCAGCTGTATACTTGGCCTCTATTAATCTCCATAGATGCACCAAGTCTTCTCTGTCTATGCTTGCAAAGATAGAAATAATTGAAGTGAAAGTGTGTACCTCCTTCCCAAACCTGCCAATCTTCCAAAATCCACACTCATCTTCATCAAAACTTATGATTGGATTTCTGTCATCTAGAGGTACTACATTAACCAAATCTGAAGCTTCCAATGGAGAAAGCTTGAGATGCTTCCTTATGACAGTTTCAGTTGGATAATACACATCCATATCTTTGGGAAATTGGAGAGGATCTCCTTTCTTCACTGGTCTTTGAGCAATCCTCATCTCCTTTTGAATCTGCATTTCCTCAGCAAGCTCTTGTTTCCTTTCTTCTGAAAGAAACTGTAAGACATTATGTTCTTGCACATTCCTCCAAATAGGATGTGCCCTATACTCTAGCTCCTCAAAAGATAAAGCCAGCAACTTCTTGTATGTCCATCTAGGTTGATGGCATCTAAGCAACTTGTAATACAACTGCCTTCTATCTCTTTTAAGCCAAGTCTTGACCTCTTGTGCATTATACCTCAAAATCACCTTTATATCATCTTGTACACTGAGAAGAATTTCCAACCCCCAAATTTGATCTGACAAACTTATTCCTGGGTTGTCCATTACCTTATCTTCCCAAGCATGGAACATTCTGGTGATTTCTGGAAGGTCAAAATCAATCTGCTTCTTCAAATCACTCAATCTTTCTCTTGCCAACTCATCCCCATATTCAAGTCTTTCTGGATCTTCAATAATTTGAACACTTGAATCTGAGCTATCTCCTTCTTTTTCATCACCACTCTCTTCCTCACTCTCAGAAGTGGCAACAAATGGTGATCTACCACTCTTCTTCAAATCTTTTTCCAAAAGTTGTGCAGCCAACTGTTCATTAAATGCAATTTGTGCTACATCTTTCTTTGGAACATCTTCTTCAACCATAATCCCCTTACCCTTGTCTTTTGGATCAATAATAGGTAAGGTAGAAGAAGAAACCTGTGTGGACACATCTTTGATGATTGCTGATGACTGGAATACATCAACACCACCTGCAACTTTGTCAGCGTTCAAGTTACCTTTATCAGCGCCCCGATTACCTTTGTCAGCGCTGGATGTGTCAGCGTTCAAACCTGTATCAGCGCCCATTGTTGCTGTGAAAGATCTTTCCAAGTTCAATGGAGTTACCTTGGATGTATCAATAATTGGGTGCTTCTTCAAGTTGGTGAGTGCTTCAGCAACATTTAAAGATTCACTAAATTGTGAACTCTTCTCACTGGCTGTATGAATCAGCTCATCCTCTTCATCCTCCCCTTTGGAAGATTCCTCCATTCTACTCCTGCTACTTGGATTCTCCAAAACAGTTACCCGCTCCCTCAATACTTGGAGTTCACGGCCCTGATTATTGACAATTTGTACAAGGCTGACATTTTGCTTTTGCAAGCTAATGACAGCAGCCGTCAATTCATGCAATGTCATAGGTTCCAATATGCCCTCAGCTAGAATGGGGATTTGACCTCCCAAAATAAAATCATAGGGCGTGGATGAGGTCTTAATGATGTTGGGACTGTCTTGACCAGCATCTAAGCTTGTGCCAATAGCCCCAGCCTCATCCATGGCACCAGCCACACTTGTGGAGGTGGTTCTCTCTGCAACAAGGCTAGGACCACTAGAGGAGAACACTCCAGTAGTCCGTTGGCGTTTATTCAACCTAGATTGTAATGGGGTGGAAGATGAGGTAGATTGTGTGGGTGTTGGTTGGTTAAGAGGTGTTTGGGATTGTTCAGGGATGTCATCAGAGTTGGGATTGGCTGTGTCAGCGCCAACATTTTGAGTGTCAGCGTTGACATTGGGTTGGTCAACGTCCATGTGGTCAGGGGAAGGTAATGGTGCAAGGATAGGCTCAAGTTGAGGTGCAGGGTCTGGTTGTGGTTGAGCAGCCTGAATTACTTCAAGCATGGCTTGGGTGAGAGGGATAGATCTGTTTGTGGAGCTCATCTTGTCAAAAATGGTCTTCTTTTGCTTAGGGATCTCATAAAAAGTGTCATGATCCCTAGTACAATATGCTTGTAAATCAAACACCATTTGCAAAAATCTTGGGTAAGCCAAAGTCATTTTACTTCCCTTATTTTTACACATCCCTTCAAAAATCATTTTTGAAAAATTATACTTAAGCCCATGTGACATACAAACCAAAGCACTTGCAATGGACCTGTTTATTTCATTAAAAGCAGTACATTTTGGACTTAAGCATTGAAGAAGGACATGTATCAAATATTTCCAATCCGAGGGAAATTCCTGCTTATGATATTTATTTAAAGTTTTACCAGCAGGAATAGGATAACCCAATTCCCTAAGACCTTGTTCTATTGTTGCAATGGCAAGAGTAGTCACACCATCAGCGTCATTAAGACGCAAAGCTTGGCGAACCAAGGCTTCAGTGACCACCCATGTTCTTCCATGAACAGTAGATGTTAATGTGGTCACTCCATTAGCTGTTGTGGAACTGACATTATTCCAAAACTGTCTAATGTGTGCGACAGGGACTAGTGGTTCATGAGAAAGTGCATACCTTATTGAGGATGCATTTAAAAATGCCACCATTTGGGAATACTGAGGGAACAAATCATTATCAGCGGCCAAGTAAGCTACCATATTATGTTGGCTCTTGAACTCCAATGTCAGATTGTTTGAGTTGAACTTTGGTGCCATGTTGAAAGCTGTTTAGGTTATGTGATATGGGAAAAATCTAGGAGAAAAATGTTAGACAAGAAAATATGAATACCCAGAACAAAAAGTTTAGCCAAATTTATAGGAGAGATGCATGATTTGGATTGGTCAAAAATGAGGCAGTTATATTCAAAGAGTAATGATGAAAATATTGAATCAAATATAACTTATCTCATGCATTAATTAAAAGTAACAACTCCCCAAAATTACGGCCAAAGATTAGTCAAAAATAACAACTGGGTAGGGCCCACTAGGTGTCAACGGTCAAAAATAGCCCATCAACGCCCAACGGCTATATTTTCTTGTCAGCGTTTGCCTAAAGCCTTGTCAGCGTCATGATTGGACGTAACAGCGTTTGGAGAAAAACTTGTCAGCGTCTAAAAATAAAAATATTTAAAAAGAAAAAGACCTTAACAAAGTAATTTATCCTAAGGGAAATATCTTGCAAGTTGATAATAATTACTGGGCGGCAAGCACTGTCCATTTATGCACACTTGCTTAAGCAAGATAGACACAAATGTCCTCAAGTGTCCCTTGCTAACCAAAATACTTACCAACAAAGTTATTTCATAAAATTCTTTGTAACTCCCAGGTAAACCCATAACAAAACTATTCCCAAGTCTCTCATCAGACCACAACCAATTCTAGGCCAAAAATGTCTTGGCAGCATGCATAGTTTGTCAACTTTGCATGCTACAGTGCCTCATGGTTTAGTAAAACTAACCCATACTCACCTGTGGACACAATCTAGAATTGTGATGAGAGTATTATAAGAATACCCAAAAGTCCTAAAGGTTCCTTAAACCTCCCCTTAAACTATGATACATGAGTTTCTCAAAATATATATGAACATTAAAAATTTATGTCAAGATAGGAATATAAATATTCCAACCATCATCCATAAACCAAAACATGTCCAAATAGCTCTTCAAAGATCCATAAGCAACTCTGTATCCAATGGCATAAAGCTACCACCACCTACACATTTAGATTGAAAACCACAAAACTAACATTTGTTGCTGACAGCGCCCCGACAACACTTATCAGCGTTGAAGGAACACTTGTCAGCGTTAGACAATAATATCTCTAACAACGGCAAAATAACACTTGTCAGCGTTACATTTACCTTTGTCAGTGTTAGAAAAATAAAGTGGAAAAATCTAAATCATCACAAAGACCAATAACAATGCATTATCCTGTACATACTTTTACAAAAAGGTTCCAAAACACATATTAAGTGAGATTAACCATTCCAATATTTGTTACCAAATATTGAAATCTTCCAGTATCAAAAGGTTTAGTTAATAAATCAGCCACATTATCTTCTGTGGCTACCCTATCTGGTTGTATTAAACCTTTCTCAAAGCAATCTCTTATAAAATGATGTCTAATTTCTATGTGTTTGGTTTTAGAATGATGTACAGGATTTTTAATAATGCATAAAGTACTGTTATTGTCTACAAAAATCTTGGTATGCATGAAATTATACCCATAATCCAACAGCTGGTTCTGAATCCATAAGACTTGTCCACAACAAGCAGCTGCAGCAACATATTCTGCTTCAGTTGTAGAGTTTGCCACAACTGTTTGTTTCTTGCATTGCCAAGATATCAATCTACTCCCTAGAAATTGACATCCACCAGTTGTGGATTTCCTATCAAACTTGTCACCACCATAGTCACTGTCTGAATATGCAATAAGCTCCAATGGAGAATCTTTTGGGTACCATAAGCCAAGATCTTTATAACATCTTAGGTACCTAAAAATTCTTTTCACAGCAAAAAGGTGACATTCTTTGGGAGTCACTTGATGGCGTGCACAAGCACACACAGCAAACATGATGTCAGGTCTTGAGGCTGTAAGATACATCAATGAACCAATCATTGATCTATAATGCCTAACATCCACATCCTTTCCAGCTCCAATTTTTCCCCAAGGGTGTTCCCTATCCATAGGAGTGGAAGCACTCTTTTCATGTGGAGAAAAACCATATTTCTTCAAGATTTCAGCTACATACTTGTCTTGGGAGATGAAGATGCCATCTTCTTTCTGCTGAACTTGTAAGCCTAGAAAGAAGTTCATCTCACCCATTGCACTCATCTTGAATTTATCTGTCATAAGCTTGGAAAAGTCTTCACTCATCTTTGGATTAGTGGATCCAAAAATGATATCATCAACATAGACCTGGACAAGTAAGACATCCTTACCTTTCTTCTTTGTGAACAATGTCTGATCTATGGTGCCCCTTTTAAAACCATTTTCCACCAAGTAGGTGGACAATGTACCATACCATGCTCTTGGGGCCTGATGAAGTCCATACATAGCTTTCTTCACTCTATAAACCTTGTCTGGATTCTCAGGATCTTCAAAACCAGGAGGTTGCATAACATATACCTCCTCAACAATTGTTCCATAGAGGAAAGCACTCTTCACATCCATTTGATAAACAGTGAAGTTCATACAAGAGGCATAAGCTAGGAAAATTCTTATAGCTTCAATTCTTGCAACAGGAGCAAAGACCTCTTCATAATCTATACCTTCCTCTTGTGTATATCCCTGAGCTACCAAACGTGCCTTGTTTCTGACCACAATACCCCTTTCATCTTTCTTGTTCCTTAGAACCCATCTTGTCCCAATTGGTCTCACATATCTAGGACAATCAACCAGCTCCCAAACATCGTGTATAGCAAATTGGTGAAGCTCATCCTGCATTGCTTCCACCCAACTAGGTTCTTTGAGAGCATCAAAAATCTTCTTGGGTTCTTCTTGTGACAGAAAACATGCAAACAAACATGCTTGTACAAGAGGGGTATCAACCTTCTTGTGTATATTGGCAATAAATCCACCAAGATTTTGATGGGATCTTCTTGTCTGAACCGGAGTCATAACATCACCAATGATCTGAGATGGAGGGTGATTCTTCATTGTGGAAGTGAGAACTCCTCCTTCAAAAAGTCTGGTGTCCTCAACTTCACGCTCCATGTTGCCAATATCTTCTTCATCAGACTCTCTTTGATCAACAGGAATCTCTTCATGGACATTGGAAGGTCCACCTTGTTCAAAATTTGAAGAGAAAAGATGTGCAAAGGTGTCATCAACGTCTGAACCTTGTTTGTCAGCGCTTGGGCTAACAACGCTTGAACTGTTATTGACAACGTCTGATCCATCAACGTCTGAATTTCTCTTGTCAGCGCTTGATTTGCCTTTGTCAGCGCCTGAAGAACCATGCAAGTTTGTATTTGGTGGTATTTGGAAACCACCATTATCTTTTCTAGCAGCAGCAGCATAATACTCATCTGTCCATATAGGAAGTGTAACATATTCTTGTGTGGGAGATGACTCAACTGCTGGTGGTCCATCCTTCTTAGCAACCTGTATACCTGAAACATTACCAATTCTCTTTTCCAAAACACTTGAAGTTACCTTCACAATGTCTGGATCAGTAACAGGCATATAATTTAAAGCTCTAGATAAAGGTTCCAAGTCAAACAACCAATTTGGACCACTTTCAGGATCACTAGGTTTACTCTCTAAAAACCTAACATGTACTTTTTCAAGTATACGTTTTTCCCTTTTAATGTAAACCCTATATCCTTTGCTCTGCACTGAATAACCCATGAAGTAGCCCTCATCACCTTTTGCATCAAATTTACCTAGGGCATCACTAGTTTCTAAAACAACTACATGACAACCAAAAGGCTTGAGAAAGCCAATATTTGGCTTCCTTCCCCAAAGTAACTCATAAGGTGTCTTATTATGTATTTTGTTGACCAATGCCCTATTTTGAACATAACAAGCTGTGTTAACAGCTTCAGCCCAAAAGGCTATAGGAAAGTGGGCATCAGCCAACATGGTTCTGGCTGCTTCAATTAGGGTTCTATTCTTCCTTTCAGCAACCCCATTTTGCTGTGGAGTTCTAGCTATGCTAAACTGCCTAGTAATCCCTTTATTGGCACAAAAATCATCTAACAACTGATTTCTAAACTCACCCCCATTGTCACTTCTAAGAATTTTGACCTCATTACCATTCTTCTTCTCAATCTGGGTAATGAAATTAATCAAACTTTGGGCAGTTTCACTTTTCTTGGCTAAAAAGAAAGTCCATGTAAACCTGGAAAAATCATCAGTGATGACAAAACAATATGATTTACCCTTCAAACTTTCTATATTAGTTGGACCAAAGAGGTCCATATGCAATAAGTGAAGTGGTTTAGAACTAGAGTGCACCTGTTTAGATTTGAATGAGACCTTGTGCTGCTTGCCCTTAAGACATGCAACACAAGAGTGGTCATTGTGGAAAGCCTTTTCAGGCAAACCATCAACTAAACCAAGCCTCACAAGTCTATTGATATTTTTAAAGTTTATGTGCCCTAATCTCCTGTGCCAAAGATTACTTTCATCTACTGAAGCTTTAGCATAAAAACATGACATCATTCTATTATTCATCTTAATTCCATTAAGATTCACATTATATATGTCTTTATGCCTTGGTGTTCTAAATTCTATGTATTTCTCCTCAGGGAGCTTGTAATCTTTGCTTAACACCAAGCACTCAGTATCTGTGAAAAGAACCTTATTTTTGTTATCACACACTTGTGATACACTAAACAAATTATAATCCAGTTCTTTTACCAGGAAGACATTCTCAAAACGTAGATTATTGGTAATAAGGGTTCCTTTTCCTGTGATGGTTCCATAGCCCCCTCCAAAGTATACCTTATCACCATCTTGAATAGGAGTGAAGTTTGTCAGATAGTCTTCCTTTCCTGTCATGTGCCTTGAGCATCCACTATCCCAATATCCATAATCATTGATCTTCTTCTGAATTCCCTGCACATAAAGAAAACACATTAGTTTTCTTTGGGAACCCAAGCCTTGGAAGACTTGGATTCATCTGGTTGTTCAACAAGAACAGACTTGGTTCTCATAACAACCCCATTTTCATCCCTTTTTGGATGAAATGCCCAGTTAACCCTAATTGGTCTTGACATGACCTTTGAAATATAATGAAACCTGTTGCATGTCATAGAAAGACCAGTAAAGTTAGGGTTCTGGTCTTGTTTTGGTCTCCATGTTAAGCTAGTAGAAGCTTTAGACCCATTTCCCTGTGGTTGCAAATACCTAGGTTTGGCAGTGCGTCTGTCAGCGTTGAAATTGTTCTTGTCAGCGCCCCGATTGCCTTTATCAGCGTTAAACCTATGGTTTGCTACAGGAACCCATTTCCTATTGGACCAAGTGTTTGACTTTTGGAAAGGTCTTAGGCCATGTGTGTTAGACCCTCTAGAAAAGAATGGGCCTGGTCTAACAACTTGTGAACTTTTGTTCACAAAGGTATTGGGTCTGACAGTGTTTGACCTATGTTGACTTTTGTCAGCGCTGAAATGGTTCCTATCAGCGTTGACATTGGAAGCGTTGACACATTTGTATGCCAAATGTGAAAAGCTACCACATGAGTAATAAGCTTTTCTAGACATAGTCTTAGGTCTAGAAGCAAAGAAGCCTGTTCCATGGTTACTAACTTGGCTTTTTGGTGACCTAGTATTCCTATACATCTCTGCATACTTAACACTAGGTTTTCTAACAGTTTGTGGGCCAAGGTCAACAGCTTTGCCAGTGGTTGGGTGTGTGATTTTAATAGGTGTAGGATCATGGCTCGTGATTGGTGTGGGCTCATTTGGACTTTCACACAACAACCCTCCCTTAACAAACAAAGTGTGGTTAGCTTTCTTCCACTCATCTAGGTCAGTCAGTTTTTGTTTGTATTCTTCAACTGGGGAAGTCGCTCTAGGTGGAGGAATGAATTCCTTCTCTTGGAGTTCTGGCAAGCCAGTCCAAGATAAGTCCTTTGATTGGACACCATAGAAATCCCCAGCTGGTGGTGGAACACCAGTATAATCTTTCATCCCAATCCCACTCATGTCCTTAGAGTCTCTTTGTTTACTAACACACTCTCCTAGGGATTGTGTGGCCTTATCAAATCTCTGGATTTTAAGACTCACATTATCTTTATTTTTGTTAGCCTCATCTAACTTAGCTATCAAATCAAGATTAACCCTGTTTGTGATATCTTGAATATCTTTACTTTGATGTAACTCATGTTTTAAGATATTTATTTTATCCTTTAAATCAAACTCCATTTTCTTATATTCAGCTACTGTCTTTTCTGTTTGGGTGAGAGCAATTTGATAATTAGATACTTTGCATCTTTCAGCACTTGCCTCATCTAATAATTTTACTATCTCTTGATTTAGTTTTTCAGTATTTAAACGACAACCCTTAGAACAGAAAGCATCATCATATACCTCATTATCTGATGAAGAGGAGGAGTGTGCCATGAGAGCATATTCAACATGCTCTTCTTTAACTTCAGCAACCAAGGCTCTGTCCTCTTCCTCATCCTTAGCCAAAAAGTTCCAGCTCCAGTCCCATCCTCCAACACCATCAATTTGTTGAACAACAACCATGGCCTTGGAATCTTGGCTCTTAACCATTTGGCTTGAAGGCTTACCTGCATCAGATCTTCTTGGAGATCTACATTCCCTCATAAAGTGTCCCATCCGATGACAATTGTAGCACTCAACTTTGGATTTGTCAAATCCAGCAACATCCTTAGCATTAAAGGTCATCTTCTTCTTGAACCTTTTATTAAACCTGTTTGCTCTTAAACTTACAAGAGCCATAGTCCACTTGATGTCCATCTCTTCCAATTGCTCATCACTTATCTGCTCAAGATCTTCATATGTAATCCTTGAATCACTGGGCAAAGAAGCAATGAATGCACACACAGTATCTAGATCTAAACCAGCAGGTTTAATTCCATCAGCGCCAAAGTTGTGAGTGTCAGCGCTTGAGTATAAAGCGTTGACAGGATATGATCCAGCGCTGACAGAATGTGTTCCAACGCTGATAGGATGTGATCCAGCGTTGACACATTGAGATCCAGTGACTGGATGTCCATAGGAGTTCATGGAATCAAATTGACCTTCACTTTGTGAGAAGAAGGCCATGTTGCTACTGGAAGATTTATTATCACTCTCCAAAAGCCATTCATTCTCCAACAGTCTTAGTTTGTTGAAGATGTCATCAAACCTAGAGGTCTTGTGGGTGTTATTGACAAGAATGGATCTTGCCTCAATCTTCCATACATCACCAAGACTTTTGAGAAAAGTAGCATTCAAGTCAGGGTCATCAATCTGTGTTCCCATGAAGGAAAGTTGACTTGTAATGTCAAGCAGTCTACTTCTCACACTGCTGAGATTCTCATTGGGTTGAGCCTTAAAGACAGCATACTCATGCATGAGTTGCTTCTTCTTTTCTTCTTTTGTGTCAGCATTGCCACCATGTGCTACTTCAAGAGCTTCCCAAAGCTCTTTTGCAGACTCAAAGCGTTTGTACTTGTGCTGATTCTCATGACCTAAGGCGTGTTTCATGATGTTCAAGATTTTCATGTCCACCCTTTTCTTGGCTATATCTTCAGCAGATACAACTCTTCCATCTTCAGGCTTTTCCTTCTTATCAGCTTCAAGACAATTAGGAACAGCTATCCTTGTGGCAATAGCATTAGCAATCTTTTGAGCTTTGTTGAATGTGTTCCCATATTCAACAATCTCCCAAAGAGTGTAGTCATGGATGGCTACATATTGCTCAAAATTAGACTTCCAAAGCTCGAAGTTCCTGGCATCAAACATGGGAATTTTGATACTAGGGTTTGTGGTGTTGTTTTGTAGCAAAACTGGAGCAGGAGGCTGATCTGTGCCAGACATGATGTTTTTAGGGTTTTGAGAAATTTAGGGTTTTTAGGGTTTTTGGTGTTTTAGGGTTCTTGCGTTACTTAAAGATCAAAAGTTTCTCAACAAGCTCTGATACCACTTGTTGATCCCAAACTTAGATCGATTAAGCTTTGTGTATACGAGATTAGATCAAGTAATACACGTAGAGAAACCTTTGCTTATGAATAAAGTAACTAAGTGTTATGCGGAATTAACACTTAATCTAAAACACAAAGATGTTAAACAAACTTTCACTTGTATTAGAATGATCGAACTTGATTACAATGAAAGAGGTTTAACTTGTGAAAACTTATGATAACCGATGATTAACATTAACCTAAAAGATCTTCTTTTATAGATTAAGAAGTCTTGTACAATAAGCTACGAATCAACTATTCTAGGTAAAGATAATAATAGAAAATACAATGTCGAGCTTATCTTTACCATACACAAATAAAGAAACAAATAAACAAAAAGATTCGTATGAAGATATATTCCATCAGTGTTAATCTTCAAGGCTGTCAGCGTTGACTTCTACAAATGTCAACGCTTGGCTGTCAGCGTCCAATGTCATCTTATCAGCGCTTAGTGAACTGACCCATAATTTATTCCCAACAAAATTTTCCCGCATGGTAATTTGCAATGTCCGCAAACCATGGGGTACTATCATCACCACGAAAAGCAATCTTACCAAGCGTCTCGAGAGGAAATGTTTCATTAGTTTCCTTGTTCTCTAGATCGCTTTGGTGAGGATTCTCAAGTCTAGATAGATGATCGGCCGCGAGATTCTCGGCTCCTTTTTTGTCTAGAATTTTGACATTAAATTCTTGAAGGAGGAGAATCCCCAGGAGCAACCTCGGCTTAGCATCTTGTTTATTAAGAAGATATTTTATAGCCGAGTTTTCCGTATACATTATGGTTTGAGACAAGACGAGATATGGTCTGAACTTTTCAAAAGCATACACAACGGCAAGTAACTCCTTTTCCGTTGTAGTATACTTAGTTTTAGCATCCGTCATAGTCTTACTTGCATAGTGTATAGGCAAGAAATGTTTTGACTTACATTGCCCCAAAACCGCACCTACCGCGTAATCACTAGCATCACACATAATTTCAAAAGGTAGGTCCCAATCTGGAGCAACTAAAATCAGTGATTCGTTAATTTCCTTTTAAGCATCCCAAAGGCTTGAATACACTCATCCGAAAAAATGGAATGGAGTCTCTTTTTCCAAAAGATGGGTCATAGGCCGAGCTATCTTAGAGAAGTATTGGATAAAACGTCTATAGAAGCCGGCATGGCCAAGAAAACTCCTAACTCCCTTAACGATGGTGGGTGGAGGTAATTTGGCAATCACGTCGATTTTAGCCCTATCAATCTCAATACCGGCCTTAGAGATCTTATGTCCTAACACAATTCCTTCTTTGCACATGAAGTGACATTTTTCATAATTAAGCACAAGATTCGTTTCCTCACAAAGCTGCAACATTCTTTCTATGTTAGAGAGACATGAAGTGAAAGACTCCCCAAAAACCGAGAAATCATCCATAAAGACTTCCATGGTTTTTTTGATCATATCATGGAAAATGGCCATCATACACCTTTGGAACGTCCCCGGAGTATTGCATAATCCAAAAGGCATTCTACGATAAGCAAATGTTCCATAAGGACAAGTGAATGTGGTCTTTTCTTGATCACGAGGGTCAATAGGAATTTGGAAATAGCCGGAAAATCCATCCAAAAAGCAATAGAATTCATTTCCCGCTAGTCTCTCTAATATTTGATCCATAAAAGGTAATGGAAAATGATCCTTCCTAGTGGCATCATTAAGCTTCCTATAGTCAATACAAACACGCCAACTGGTCACAAGTCTAGTAGGAACCAATTCATTATCCTCATTAGTAACAACCGTTATTCCTCCTTTCTTTGGAACACAATGCACGAGACTAACACATGGACTATCCGAGATAGGGTAGATCATTCCGGCGTCTAGAAGTTTAGTAACTTCCTTTTTGATCACCTTATGAATCTTTGGATTGACCCTTCTTTGATTTTGGATAGCGGGTTTATAATCATCTTCCATCAAAATTTTATGAGTACAAAATTTTAGATCTATACCCTTAATGTCGAAGATTTTCCATGCAATGGCCCGTTTATGTTTCATAAGCACCTTAATAAGCTCATCCTTTTCATTTTCCTTTAATCCCTTGGCAATAATCACCGGTAACTTATCCGTTCCTTTAAGAAAAGCATACTCCAAATGAGTAGGAAGTTCCTTAAGTTCTAGGTCGGGTGCCTCTTCAATAGATGTTTTCACTTTAGTCTCAATTCCACTCACAACTTTTAATTCCATAGGTGGTGATTCAAAAAGATCCATATTCAACAACTTTTCAATTAAGGCAATATCTCCCTTGGTATCAAAATTCTCACTATCAAACTCACTAAGATCGAATGGTTTGCTAAGGTAATCATCAATTTCCTTATCGATTTTTGAATGACCATTATTCTCAAGCTCTTCTAGAACGAAGTCACCTCCCTCAAATGGATTGAGTGAAGGTTTAGCCAAAGAAATAATTGGATTCGATGAAGTGGGATTGCCACTTTTAGAAATATCTGAAAAACCAAGCATATCTTGTGAAACTTCTTCACTAGTAACATCAATCACATCGATTTAATTGATTGATACCTCGTAGTACTTGGAAGAAGGTCTCAAAATATTACCAACATTAAGTGTGATACTTTCATCATCAAAACTTAAAGTCAATTTCCCCGCTCTCATGTCAACTAAAGAACTAGCCGTATTTAAAAACGGTCTTCCCAAAATAAGAGGCACACGAGAACCTTCCGGATAATCGCAAATTACAAAATCCGCTGGGAAGACGAGCTTTCCTACTTTGACTAACACGTCCTCGGCTATAACTTTTGCAAAGGTGATCGATTTATCCGCTAGCTCGATAGTCATATTAGTAGGTGTAAGCTCGGGAAGTGATAACCTTTTCCACACGGAAAGAGGCATCAAATTAATACTAGCACCAAGATCGGCTAAAGCTAAGCATTCTTCCATATCAGGGAAATCACATGGTATCAAAAATTGGCCCGCATCTCCAAGCTTTTTGGGAAGTTTTTGTGTAAGAACCGCGGAAAAACTTTCATTTAAAGATATAGACACTTCAACCAATTTCTCTTTATCGTTCATCAACCTTTTGATTGTTGCAGCAAACTTAGGCATGTTAAGCAATACATCCGCGAAACTAAGATTAAAATACATTTACTTAAACACCTCAAGAAACATAGACATTTGAGCATTGGTATTTTCGTGGAGCTTATCTTTGTTAAGTCTCGAAGGGTAGGGTAGTGTGGGTTTAGTCTTTGGAAGCTCGGGTTCCGGAATAGGCAATTGGTCTACCTTTGGTGGAATATGAATTTCTCTCTCTTTAACCACCTCGGGTTCTTGCTCCACTTCCCTCACCGGAGAGGTACTCACATGTGGAAGCAAAGGTCCGTCTAAAGCCTTCCCACTACGTGTGGTTATAGCTTTCATCTCACCCTTCGGGTTTGGAAAGGTGTTGCTAGGTAAGTCACCCGAAGAAGAGGAGAGTTTGCACATAGAAGTTTCAAACATCGAAAGTAGTTTGTTCTCAAAGTTAGCTTGATTTCCCTCAAAACGGTTTTGACTTTGTTCCAAATTTTGTTGCATTTGATTTTGACTTTGCTCTAAAATTTTCTCCATACGGTTTTGGTTAAGCTCAATCTTGTTATTTTGCCCTTTGATCGTATTTTGAAATTCATTTTTCAAAGTTGCCATTTGTCCTTGAATATTGTTTTGAAAAGCTTTCATATTTGCCTCATTTGATTTGATTTATCTTGAAAAATCATTTTGATTATTGTTTTGAAAAACCTTGATTGTTTTGATTAGCATGAAATCCATTTCCTTGATTAAAATTCCCTTGGTTACCACGGTTAAAATTATTCCCATTATTTCCATTGTTGTACCTATTTTGAACCGGTGGAAAACCCGGTGGAGCAACATGATTTTGACGAGGAACTTGACCGTTAGGGCCATAAGTTCCCGTCGCGGCAAAAGCACTAGCTTGATCAAACCCCGTGGTTGAACAAGCATAATGCGGATGTGCTCCACCACATGATACACAAAAATTCTCAACCATATTAATCGATCCATGAGGATTCTTCCTAATCTCATTGAACAATGTAGCAAATCCATTATCGATCTTAGAGTCCAATCTAGCAATCTCGGTATTAGATGAATTCACATTGGAAACAACCAGTGTGTTTCGTGAATATTGCACTCTAGACTTATTCTCAATTATACCCCACGCGTCTCTTGGATTTTTTCTTAAAAGATTACCACCCGCGGCGGCATTTAAAGAATCTTGTTCAACCATATTAAGTCCATTATAAAAAGTATTGATTTGGTGCATTTCTGAGAAACCGTAGTGTGGAAATTGTCTTAACAAATCTTTAAACCTTTCCCAAGCAACTCCAAACGATTCATGCACTTTTTGTTCAAATCTAGTGATCTCATTCTTAAAGTGGGTTGTTTTGGATGGTGGAAAGAAGTAATTCATAAACTTAGACACTAAATCATCCAATGTCAAAATCGAACCCGGTGGTTCTTTTTCATACCAAATCTTAGCGTTCCCCTCGAGCGAGTACGGAAAAAGCATGAGCTTAATCGCGTCATTTGGCACATCTCTAAACATGAGAGTCGAGGTAATACGATGAAAATTCCGAATGTGAGAGTGCGGGTTATCGGTCTCATTGCCACGAAATTGGTCGGCACAAATGAGTGATAAAAGACCTGACTTAATCTCATAATGATCCGCCAAAATAGCCGGCACAACGATTGCTTCCCCATACCTTTCGGTGGGTGCACGGAGCAATTCCTCCATTGTTCGGTTATCGGCCATCTCAACAACAATAGGTGGAAGCTCGGGTTCCACTATTCGTTGTTGACGATTTCTATTTTTACGAGGAATATTTTCAAGCCTATTGTGATCAATCAAAAGTCGAGTAGATCGTAATTGCATAAACCAAAGTGACGAGAATTATAGAGGGTTGAAGAAAAGAAATTAGACAAGAAGAAGATTATTTTTGGTATTTTTATTTGGTATTGCTCAATCAAAAAGTTTGATAAAAACAAGTAATAAGGATAATTACTATGGAAGTAATCTACCCTCGGTCGACTTTGAAACGTAGGTGAAAACCTAAACGTCTCGAGGTTCAATAAGTAAACTACAAAAATAAGATATAATACTACTTGAGTTGGCAAACCAATAATCGGTCGTCCCTCTCAATATACGCACAAGAAAGCGGGGAAACGAGGTGGCACAAAGCACTTAAAAACCTTTTTCCTTAGACGGCCTTTTATAGCTCGTCGCCTTATACCCACCTTATAGTTTGTATAAATCGAGTTCAAACTTTTTATTAGTATTTATCTATTTTGCCTTTTTTGGATTCGAATACAATAGCTAGGTGATGAAATCCCAACTAAGGTCTTATTAGGAAATATGTAAATTTATTGTTCTACGTAATATGATATAATAATCACAAAAAACACGAAAAACGATACATACTATATATAACAGAAAAATAACAAAACTTTCCGAGGACGTAACGGGTCTTCAAATCAATGATCAACAAATCTCCACGAAACGAATCGTACACAAGATCCCCGGCAGCGGCGCCAAAATTTTTGATGTGTCGAGGAAACGTCGATGTATTTTAATTAGATACGATATAGGAAAAATTTAGGAAATTACCCTTAGGAAAAGGTAATAATTCATAAATAAGTCGAAGAAGGATTTAATTAAACACGTTGATGATCCAAGTTCGTTGTACACAAAGATTAAGTGAATTTGAGACGTTTTGTTTCAGTCTGGACAATCGATTTGAATTGGTTATCGGTTTTTAAACTAAAATTACTCCTACAAAATTAAAAACCTAAAGTGCATGAATCGTTCTCCATTATTTAATCTAAAAACAATTAATAAAAATCCAAACTATTAAAATTTTAAGCTATTTAAAAATCTATTTAAATAAAATGACTTTTACACTATTTAAAACTTTATTAAAACTAATTTAAAAATTATTAAACCTATTTAAAAAAAATTAACTTTTACTTTTAAACTAAACAAAATCTATTTTAAAACTATTTTTATAAAAATCTAATTTAATTAAAATCTAATTTATTTCAAAACTAATTTAAATAACAATTTTAAATTTCAAAAATTAATAAAACATTTTTTTATTTATTTATTTTTTTAAAACTTGTAAGTAAATTAAATGATTATTGAAATAAGATTAAAACTATGTATTTAGATTAATACAAAAGCTATCAGCCACTAGACAAGACTATATTAATTACTATAATGAACTCATTACTAAAACAAATATCTAGATCAACTAGTAAACACGTATGACTGATAACCATGAGGTCATGGGTTCGAGTCCCATGGGGGACATTTTTTTGTGATTTTATTTTTGACAATGAAAATAAAAATCAGAAGTCACAGGAATGACTTCTTTGAATGAGTTTTGTAGGACTGATAGGAAATCAGTTATGAACAATCAGATCAGTTGAATTTGATGGCATTTTGAAACTCAGCAAAATATATATGCAACCAAATAAGCTTTTAAACAACAAGTAAAGAATACAAATCAGCAAATCATAATAACTCAACAAAGTTGGAATTTAAATCAGCAAATCATGGACTAATACAAGTTTTTACAGACTTCAAAACCAAACAATCTAGCAAACATATCAAGTACCAAAAAGCTTATTTCAGGTTGCAGAATAACAAATGAAAGATTCAGATTAATAAATAAAAAAAAACCAGTTAACTGCCATCTAAATCAGATAACTAAGATTAATTAAAAATTTAGATTTAAATCACCTCTTGCTAACATTTTAGACATTTAAAACATGTTTATATCCAAAACCCCTTTTTTAAAGCATTACTTAATTTAAACAGATACATTCCAGCAAGCTAATCAAAAAACCTATTCAGATTTAATAACAACTAAAAACTTGTATATAAAGCTTCATTTACCCAGATTTATCTAACTCCTTTATTTAAAACAGATTAAACTTCTAGTATTTAAAAGATTAATAAAGTTTCACACTCAAATCCAAACAGTACATTTATCTAAACATTAAACAGACAAGCAAACTATATCAAACCATCTAAACAGTAACATCATAATACCATAAATTTCTAACTAAATAACATAAACATTTAAATTTAATCTAAATACATGAAAATTAAAAAGGACAGTGAACCTTTTTGAAGTTATCCTTTGAAAAGTAGAAGCGGCGTTGAGCCGTCTAAATAATTGGATCGAGACCACCTTTAACCTCCATATGAACCACCATCGAATCCACCATCATTTATCACCAACCGAAACACTTTTTACAAACTTTCCAGTGGGGAAAGTTTTCCCAATATTTTACTTTATTATCCAATCTAAGCTATTAATGAGCTTAAATCGAATAACATGAATATCATTATATTAAAGCAGATTTAAGAATAAAATGCAATATCAATTTGAAAACAGAAAGTAAAGCTCGAGTTTAATTAAACTTAAGTAAACTTTTATTAGTTAACCAAAAGGATTACAATACTGATGAAAAGAAAGTTACAAATTATCCTAAGTCTATTTAAACATAATAACTTTAAGTAAAAAATTGGATTCATAAATTATAGAAAATGGGGGTTTTTATAGCCAAACCCCCAAGGCTCTTGGTGGTGGTTTTTTGAGGGGAATCTTTTATCTCGTCCGGCCATCTTGCACTCTCTTTCTTCTTACTTGATCTTGCGCTATGATTAGCCAACCAGCACACAGATTGCCAACGTGGCAACCAAGTGTGCTAGGTGTGCTAGTTTGAAGCTGAGATGGCATCCTTTTATTGGTGGGTTGTTGAGGAGTGATGTGTATAAACCAATCAGGTTAGGGGAAAGAGCCACGTCATTGATTGAACTCCCATCTTCAAGATCCAGTATAAGGGGGAATTAATTAAAGACGCGTGTGTTATCACGCGCCATGAATAAGTAAAATAACTAATTTTATTTAAGGCTAGGATTTGGGTAACAGTAACTCTGGTTATTTGGGGGTGAGGGTGAAAGAGATGAGAGGTGTAGCATAGGGAGTATCGAAAGGATAATAAGTGAGTGTGTGTGGTGGTTGGGTAAATAAACGTGTGTGTGGGTGAATGTTTATTGACTTGAAAAGTTAATAGATCGTTTATATATTTCCTTTAACCGACCATGATTAGATAATGACCTAATGGGTTTATTAAAGCCCATAAATTCTTTCACAAGTTGGTATGAAAATGGGCTTTTGAACAAACTCTCTCAATCCGTTTCTTATTAATAGTTGGGCTTTGTTTAGGAAATTAGTTTATGAAATGGATAACTTGTTTCACAAATGGGCTTTTAAGCCCATTTATCCAAATGTGGGACCCACAAGCCCAATTAACTCCATAAAGATTAAATCCACTAAAAACGGACTTGTTTTTGGCTTTGCTGATATTTTCTTCAAACTCGTGCCGATTTTGCCGGTTTTTGCGAACTTCGGTACCTACACACATTAAACAACAAAGAAACATATACAAGGCCTTTTTCGTTGATTATATGCATTTATTGTTTGATTATAGATATAATTAATATGAGTAATTTTAGATCATATCAAAAGCATTTGTGAGACCAAATGGCCTAACCAAGAACTCATAGTGACCATCATGAGTTTTTAATGTTGTCTTTTGAACTGGTCAACCCTTCCAACACAAGCACTTGGCAAATACACTCGTGACCAGGTACATACCTCTGATCACAATAAAAGCACTGGTTCTTTGACCTTTTTTCTTCATATTCCATCTTAGTTAACTGTTTCTTACCAGTATTCATGGTGTTTGGGGCAAGTAAAGCCAAAAGTGGTTTCCACGTAGTGTTAGAAACAGTTCCACCCTCATTACTCCCATAACTAGTACTATTGGTTGTATACCTTGAATACACTTGTTTTGAGTATACTGATTTGGATTTAGCTCTTGACTCATTAGTAGCTTCTTGTAGGTTTGCCAAGCAATAAGTATCAGCTAGTGTTTAGGGATTAAACATTCTAACCATCATAGCTGTATCAATATTTATTCCCCTCAAAAACATACTGAGCTTATTTTGGTGTTTAATATTGTAGGTATCTTATAAATTAGATCCTCGTACCTTATTAATTTTATCTGTTAAAATATTGTTACAAGTATATGTTTGAATAATATGTTTAGAATGAAATGAGTTTAAGGTGCTATTTAGGCGTAATTGCCTGACAATTTTTATATTTTTGTTGTGAATTTTACGTTAGTGTGATATGTGTTCTGAGATTTGCTTAAGCGTTTGAATGATTTTACTTAAAGCCATCATCGTCTGATATCCAAAGACATGTTGAAGCAGCCATATGGTGGACGCAGACAGTTTAAGGAATAATTCTCCAAAAGAAACCCCTAATTATAAGTTAAAAGATGTGGACGGCGTATCAGTTACCGATATTAATCCATATGACCTTGAGAAACAACCAGTGGTTGATTAAAAACTTGTTGAGTTTAAGGATATTGAACTTCAAAAAGGAACGTTTCCGACTAAAAAAGTTAAGGTAGGTTACCATTGAATTTGTCATAACCATTATTTGATTTTGTGTTTACATGTTGATACAATTCAATTTATTTTACATGTTGATACGATTCAATTTATTTTACATGTTGATACGATTTAAAGTAAGAAGGAAGAGGATGAAGAGGTTGGCAGTGTCTTTAATTCCACCAATTCATAACCTATCAAACATTACCCCAGACGCTAATAAAATTATAACAAGGAATCAAGAAGATTATGTTATTGGTCCACCATTTGTCGAGGTATGAGTATTATGTGTTTTTCCACCATTTTTAGTTCTAATTAATTTAGCATAGTCTTACCCCATGATGGTTGTATTTAGAATCTTTCAAGAGAGCAGGAACGTAACATGGAGACTGTATGAGTTCCCCCATTTGTAGCACAATATTTTAATTTGCAAGACCCGCCAGAGTGTCGGTTTCCTTGGGGACATCTGTGGAAACCTTTGGTTTCCTCGATCTTTTAGCTACTAGGAATGATCATTGTTCATGTGATCATACAATCACAGCGGAATAGATCAACAACCATTAAACAAGGTGTTTGGGGAACAAGACACACGAATTAAACAAACGGGATGCTCATTATATTAATAACAAACAATCACTAGGTGTGTATACATTGAATCCCACACCTAGTCGACACACGCTTTAGGTTTACATTGTATATGAAGGTTATGAATAAACCTAATACCCTTGGTTCCTTTTATAGTGTAAGGAATAGGGTTTACAAGAGATAATATCAAATAAACATGTAAATCTTTTATTCAAATAAACTTATACAGAATATATTCTGCATACTTATCTAAATAGAAGCTTCCAACAACACTTGTCAATGTTCTTGTCAATGCTTGGATTGTACATGACAATGCTTGGATTGCACATGACAATGCTTGTCAATGTTGACTTCTGTCAATGCTTGATTTGCTCTTGACAACGCCTGGATTACACTTGTCAACGCTTAGACAAATGCCTTCATGTATTCTTTGTTTTTGAGTTTCTGCAACATTAAATTTTTGACCCAACAATCTTCCCCTAGTTGATGTTGGTAAAACTCTTTGTGTATCTCTTGTAAGTTGTACATCATCTTCAAATTGCTTCCCCTCAATTGTATCATGTATGTCTTCCCCTTTTTGTCACATCAACAGGGAAGTAAACAACGTATGCAATCTTGAAGATTCTCCAAATGTAGGCTCTATGTAATGATTTTGAAGAAAAATAAATAAAGTAATCTTGATGAAGAAGTAGAATAACCCAACCTTATGTTCCATGTCTTGTACTATCCATGTGATGAAGAACTTATACTGATGATTAAATATAAGTAGACCTCGATCCCTTGTCAATATTCTCATCCTTTGTGAGACACTGAGCACGATAATGTAACTCCTTCAAGTGTTATGACAAGTCTTCGTCACCAAACATTTAAAGCACGAACAAGTTATCTTCAAACCAATGGGATCAATCCATGATTTAAAAATATGACAAAACACAAACTCGCGAAAATCTACTTCGAACATCAAACTTACCATAAGAATTATTCCCCTTAAGTCAACATCTCTTCATGACAAGTCAATATCTTCATATGTAAAAGCTGTTATCGAATAACTCTTTCACAAGGCTATCCCGATTACATAATCCAATAAATTACTTCACGAATTGTTGCTAACTCGCATTAAAATCATTAATCCCTTTTAAAAATATCCGAGCCATAAATATCAACTTGATATTCTGAATAAAAACGGAGATTCCATGTACCTTTGCGTGTAAATACCTCATTTTTGTGTGCTAAGAACGTATCAATTTTCTCAAACAGCAGCTATTCTTTTGTTATCCGAGAAACTTCACTGTCCAATATCTCTGTCATGTTTATTGCCCAATATAGGACAAAACGTATCAGCGCTTGAACAAAACTTTTCTCGGACAACTCATGTCAACGCTTTCTATCAGCGTTTGACTTATTCTTGTCAGCGTCGATTCATAAACCTTGTCAGCGCCTAAATCACAAACGTCAGCGTTGACTTACTCTTTGTTGGCTTGGCTTAACTGCTGACGTCATCAACTGCTAACTTAGCAGTCTAGTAATATAATTCAGCCAAAAAGAACAGATTTACGTAAGAGAGCATGTCTTCCTAGAATTTAGCAATCAAAACATGCCTATACGTTCCATAATCTCTGTTTATATCAGCATATGATTTTGTTCCCATAAAAATAGGAGTAAATCTTAATCTAAATGAACTACTAGCTGGCATTTATCACAAGATAACAATCCCTAATAATCAGCCAATGTAGACGTAGAATACTTAACTTTAGGAAACACGTTTATGATATAAACGTTTATGACAGCCTGTAATACTTGTCCACATCACATCTGTATGCTCGTCTGCTGTGATATTGAATAAACCAATCAGACCATTCACGATAATCGACTATCACAACTGATCCCATGTAGCTGCTAAACCCATGTCGATCTTCTGTCTATGTGCAATTTAATCAGTTACTCATGATCTGAAACAATAGAATCCATATGTATGCTGCTGATGTAAACCCTAGGGCATCAACTAACCCTAATTATACCAGATATATGGCAGCCATGACATAAGTTCTATTAGGGTTCATCGTTGATTAAAATCAACTCCCCAAAGCTAGTAAAACCGCATCACAAACAAGAACATACAACTTTATTTTTCTGTTGAAGATGATCTAGGGTTTGCAAAAACTCTAAATCATGATTTTATGCTAAAACAGAAAACTTAAAAATCACCATTACAACCCACTTTGACGCCTAATAACTTTTGATTGGGGATAAAACTCGACAATCCCTCCGGTGGATGTCTAGATATATGTGTATAGAACCCACACAAGAAATTTCGTGACGATCCAACGGTCCAATCAAAATTTATGACCTTCTGAATACTGCTGCGCACACAAAAACGTCCAGAAAAACCCTAGACGGATTTTTCTTTTTCTTCACGATACACGAACACCTTGTTGGTCCTAGCATCACGAGCCACGAGGCTCTGATACCAACTATGGAAACCTTTGGTTTCCTCGATCTTTTAGCTACTAAGAATGATCATTGTTCATGTGATCATACAATCACAGCGGAATAGAACAACAACCATTAAACAAGGTGTTTGGGGAACAAGACACATGAATTAAACAAACGGATTGCTCATTATATTAATAACAAACAATCACTAGGTGTGTATACATTGAATCCCACACCTAGTCGACACACGCTTTAGGTTTACATTGTATATGAAAGTTATGAATAAACCTAATATCCTTAGTTCCTTTTATAGTGTAAGGAATGGGGTTTACAAGAGATAATATCAAATAAACATGTAAATCTTCTATTCAAATAAACTTATACAGAATATATTCTGCATACTTATCTAAATAGAAGCTTCCAACAACACTTGTCAATGTTCTTGTCAATGCTTGGATTGTACATGACAATGCTTGGGTTGCACATGACAATGCTTGTCAATGTTGACTTCTGTCAACGCTTGATTTGCTCTTAACAACGCCTGGATTACACTTGTCAACGCTTAGACAAATGCCTTCATGTTTTCTTCGTTCTTTAGTTTCTGCCACATCAACTTTTTGACCCAACAACATCGAGACATTGCAGTTGGTGTGAAGTTCTGGCGAGCTTTAGTAAGTTAACCAAAGGTGTAGTTTTTCTAATCTATAAAAATGTTGTTCTGAATATGCATATTTTTGCCATACACAACACCTTCATCTATGGGCGGATTTAATGTGGACTTTTAGACAGGTTTACGCTGATTGGGAAATGGTGAGTCCTCATTTCTTACAACAAATCCTTGCTGGTTCGATGCCCGACTATTACTCTAATGGCATTAGTTATCCTGTCCCTTGGCGATATTTTGAGTTTCATGAACCAATAAAAGTTCCTAAAATCACTAGATAGTCTTCTAGTCTGGACATATAGTTTTGTTAGTAGGCCCACTAACACAAAACCGTTTTTTGAATATGAAACGATTTTAGACGTGATCAGTTTCTCCACTAAATAAAATGTGGCATATAAACAGTTTTCCCTATAAAAATAACTAAAACTAAAACCACTCACTACCCAAGTTTTAGCATAAATACACTTCAAGAATTGCATAATTTCGTGTATCTAAACCAAACCATAATTTCTCTTAAGAAATGGCTAGCTTTGAAGATGTAAGCATGGATTTGTTGGTTATTATGTACCTACATTTTCCTGTTCTACTTCGTTACTGAGCAAAACAGTTTGCAAAGCATGGTATAAGGTCATAACCGACCCCACATTCATTCGACGCCATGTCGTGACATCAATGGTGAGATGTTTAGTATTTAAAAACGGTTGGGTTGTGCAAATTCAGCTCCTAAACGATGATTTGTAAAATAACTAGTCAGAATTGTTCTTAGGTGATGGTCATCCGTATCGTAACCCTAACTTGATTAGAGTATTCGGTTCGTACAATGGACTGATATGCGTGAACTGACGAATGGGGTGTCAATTTACAACCCAACAACACTGTCAATCCCACTTAATCCATAAGAAAAGATTCTAGAGAGAGAAATAGAAGAAAAGTAGAGAGAGAAACAAGAGAGATGGTGGAAGGTTTTTGTTTACTAGAGAGAGAAAGTAAATGAACCAACACCCTCTTCCACACATGGAAGAGGGTTTATATACCCATGAGCTTGGTGGGCTCATGGGCTTGTTTCTTGGGCCGGGCTTGGCTTGCACATGGGCTTACGCCCCTAACTTATACAATATTAGCTTAAAGTCCAAGCCCGGTTAACCCGAGTAACCTATTACAATACAAGACCAATAACGACTAAGATGACCTATTACATTCTTGTTCAACTATATAAAATATAGGGCTAACAATCTCCCTAAATGTATCGGTCATCTTTAAATGCATATGATGATTGAGTGAATACATTCTTGTGGAGGTGATCTTCCTTCTTAGGTCTTGTATCTTGGTCTTGATCTTGTTTGTAACGGCTTTGTTCCTTCATGATTTTGTGATCTTTATCTTGAGCCTTTTTCATTTGACTTTGAGTGCTTGAGATCTTCATCTTGTGCTCCTTGTGACTAAGATGACCTATTACATTCTTGCATTCTTAGGTATCTTGATTATCACCATCTTGTGCTCTTGTGACTTCTGAATCGACATCGGTTAGTACACAGCTACGCCACCTTCTTGATATGCAGCAACATATATAGACACGGATAAAATGGATTTGAACATTTCATCCTAACTCGGTAGCGTTTTACCTCCGGTCGATGAAGACCGTTAGACGGTATCAGATACCGTACCTGTGATCGGGTAGATTCGATTAAGAACCTCCTTGACAGGGTTTCCCAGCAGTAGTAGGCAGTTCTCTTTACTCGACCGTCTCAAAGTAGACTGCGAACGTAAAGAGTGGATCATAAAGATAAATTATCCGTCTGATTAGAGTCGTCAATCCAGAATTCCTAGAACAAGTTTGATTCTAAAAGAATCACACCATTGTTGCTTTCCAGTTTGTCACAAGCTTGATTCATAGAGAATCTTGCGAGTAACGTACCGTAGTGCTGTTTGATGTTGACACTGGAAGGATTTCCATTCGTCACTGTGAATACTAATGAGTGTCACTCTGAATTTTTTGGCAAGATCACACGGATATTGCGGAGAAACCTGGAATCAAGTTTGAATCAATTAAGAATCCAAACTTAGTTGCTTTCCAGTTCTCACAAGTTTGATTCGTGTAGAATCGCACAAGTTACCTACCATGAGCTTGTTTAATGCTGGCTCAAGCAGGATTTCCATCTTCATTGTGAATCGTATCACTCAGATGTTCTGGCAATATCATAAGGATAATGTGTAGGACTCGATTGTGTCCTAATGAGATGATAGATTGATCTCTTTTGGCTCTAGACTCGATAAGTGCATTTTGGTAATCGGAGGCTGGAGCAGACTGCCACCTCTTTAATATTAACTAACTCAGAGTGAGAAAGTCAATAGATACGTGTTGATCTCCGTGACAATGAGACAAGTTTCTTTGGCGAGAAACTCGAATGGCTGGGGAAGGGTTGTGCATCGCATCACTGGGTCCATGACACTTGTCCTTAAAAGATGTGTTAACCCGTTTCTACCTAAGTTGCATAGAATATTCAACTCCTTCAATGCTTACCAATACGTCATCACTAGTACCTTGTTGTGATTGTTCCGGTGCTAACTTAAGTAATTGGTCCGCGTTCAGCTTCATTCAACTCCATCTTTCCTAAGGATAACTATTTCTAGCTATGGAATGTCCTTGGGTAGATCCCTCTGGTTCTGTTTGGATCATAGGACTTAGTTTCCTATCCTAAACCACCTTTGGCCTCCAACATTCCGTTGTGGATAGTAGGTTGTTTTGGGTATAGATCGTAACCATATAACCATTGAAAACCATTCAAAGTGCTTGATAAAAATCAAAACTTTTAACACTTTGAAAGTTTTACATTTCCGAAAAGCTCCCCCTACACACATGCATCGATATACAAAATAGTTTAGCATGTGAAGGAAAGAGTTGCACTTGAGTATTTAAGATCACATGTTGCGATATATTACATTTTAATCACATTTTATCCCATATCTCTAATATAAAAATATAATATTAGAGATACCAATTGATTAAAATATGACAATTTTCTAAAAATCGACGGGAGAGAAACATGTGTGCACGCATGAATCATGGAACTTTTTCAGTCGGGATGCTCCCCCTCAACAATATATGTGAGTCTTGAAACAAAAGTTTGACAAAATTTTGGAAAAAAAACACCACAAAATATGTTGAGGTACGGAGTTGAGATGCCTTGTCCGATATAATTTATTACATATGACAGTTTTAAACCATTTTCGAAATGTGTTGGATACATAAAATATGACAATTTCTTAGATGTACCCAACAGCATTAAAGGCTTGATTTTTAAACGCTCCCCCTCAAAAATTGATCAAAATAACATATGAAAATCTTGAGATTTAAAAACCATATTATGAGGAAGGGAGTGTTGAACACACAATTTTGAAAGATTTAGAAAAACCTTTTGAGAAATTCTTGAAAAATTGGGTTCAACGGTTTTAAAATAATCATGATAGAAGACTTCTCTTCTATTGCTTAGGGAAAGCGCACTGAAACGTACACTTCCTTTTCGGGTCCGATTTTCATGAGCTCAAAACATTGATTGGTTTGTGACTAGCTCATGACCGAGAAAAATAAATTTCTCGTTGTGAAGGATAAGTTATCATCCGTGATAAACTTTCCTTAAGTTGAAGTTCGAGTTCTAAGCTGACATGTACTTAGAAGTCGTTTTTCATGAACTTAAAAACTTTGAATGTTTTTATGAGAAGCTCATGACCGAGAAATATTAATTTCTCGTTGAGAGGATACGTTATCGTCCGAGATAAAATTTCCTTAGTTGAGGTCTGAGTCCTAAGTTGTGATGCGCTTAGAAGTCATTATAAAAAAGTATCAAGTAGCTTCATTTGCCAAAACCTACAAGTCTTCAGGAGTCATATACTTCATACCAAGACAGCCAACGAGATACTGAAACCTATTTTGAGATAGGGCTTTTGTCAACAAGTCTGCTATCTGGTACTCAGTTCTAACAAAGTATAATTCCACGATACCACGTTCCACTTATTCCTTTATGAAATGATATCTGAATGCGATGTGCTTGGTACGGGGGTGTTGAACCGGATTGAAAGATATGGCTATGGCCGACTTTGAGTCACAATACATAGGTATTTTATCAAAGTGGAAGCCATAATCCGTGAGTTGAGTTCTCATCCAGAGGACTTGAGCACAGCACATGGATAGAGCCACATATTCTGCTTCAGCTGATGAGAGCGAAGTGCAATCCTGCTTCTTTGACGACCAACTCACAAGTTTGTCTTCCCCTAGAAATTTTACGCTACCAGAAGTGCTTTTTCGACTATCAACGCAACCTGCGTGATCAAAATCTAAAAGAGCTGTTAGATGAAAACCGGTTCCCTTCGGATACCAGAGTCCCATGTGAATGGTATTCTTAAGGTACCGAAAGATCCGTTTAACCTCTTTGAGGTGCTTTTGAGTAGGTCTGGGTGTAAGGTACATAAGTGACCCGGTCATACTGCGATATCACATTTGATCTACGGGATACGAGTACAAGTCAGCGTCTAGGGATTTGGTCGACAATAGTGTACCAACGCAAGCACATGAGGTCATACCATGCTTTTTAAGTATCTCTTGAGCATACTTAGCTTGGTTTATTAAGATACCACGTGGGGATTGATGAATTTGGAGGCCTAAAAAGAATTTTAGCTCCCCCATCATTGACATTTCAAATCTTCTGTGCATTAATTTTTCAAAATGTTTTGAAAGTTTTGGGTTCGTAGAACCAAAAATAATCTCATCAACATAAACTTTCACTAGCAGTATGTCATCCCCATATTTATTAATAAAGAGAGTAGGATCAATAGAACCTTTGGAGAATCCTTTTGAAACCAAGAAGTTTGATAGTTCTTCGTACCATGCCGTTGGAGCTTGTTTAAGTCCATATACAGCCTTCTTGAGACGGTAGACTTTGTCAGGATGATGAGGACCGATGAATCCTTCGGGATGATTCACATACACTTCTTCCTTCAAATGACCGTTGAGAAAAGTAGTTTTAACGTCCATCTAAAAAACCGTGAAGCCCTTATGTGCAGTATAAGCAAGGAATATCCTGACAACTTCCAAACGAGCAACTGGAGCAAATGATTCATCGTAGTCTATGACTTCTTGTTGACGGCATCCCTTAACCACAAGACGAGATTTGTTTTTGATGATGGTTTGTTCTTCATCCAGTTTATTTTTTCCAGATCCATTTGAAATCTAAAATTGACATTCCATAGGGTCTGTCAACAAATTCCCAAACATTTAGGCGTTCAGACTGATGAATTTCGTCTTGCATTGATTTAATCCACGCATGATCAGTCATGGCTTGTTTGATGTTTGTCGGTACAGTATAACTCACAGTGAGTGCATACATACACACATCGCCATCAGTCTCGAGTTGTCTGCGTGTTCGAACCAGTTGTGAAGGATTTCCAATGACTTGCTCCAATGGATGATCACGTGTCCAATGATGAGTGGATGGATATCATTGGTAGAATGTATGCATGTTGGACGGATCAACATGTTAAGTAGAAGACTCTCCGACTTCGTGTACCGTTGTATCAAATGGGTTGATAAATTCTTCTTCGTCAGGATGTGCATCGATTGCTTGATTGTTGTTTCCTCCTTCAGCATTGACGGTTGGTGAGGTTGGTTGTATGACAGTTTCTTGAGTTTGTTGAGTATCTAATGGAATTGTCTATTGAGCAACGGTTGCTGAAGTAGAGGTAGTTATGTCTTGTTGACTTTGTTCGGGTGCATCAGCAGTATTGACAGCGGAAGGCTTTGACACAACTTGATTGTTTCCATAGTAATATTCATCAAACATTGGATCATATAAATCAACCAACTCATTCATTTGTACCGTATCCATCGAGTCTGCTGTAGGAGTACTTTCTTGACTTTCTTGTACGGGACGTACACTGTTGTGTGTAGGTGCCAATGCTAGACATTGAAGTGCGAGACTTGAGCTGTTGTGATCAAGTACCATTTGTGGAAATTCGTCAAAGTTCACATGAATTGTTTCAACAATAATATTTGTTCTCTTGTTGTAAACTCGATATCCTTTCGACAATGTAGCATACCTCACAAAAATACATGCATCACCTTTTTCTTTCATCCTGTCAAGATTATCACCGTCTTTAAGAATGTAGCATAAAGATCCAAATACGTAAAAGAAATTAACAGTAGGTTTCCTGCCATTGATGATGTGGTAAGGTGTCTTTTCATGTCTAGGGATTACGAGAGAACGATTCTGAGTATAACAGGCAGTTGCAATTGCTTCAACCCAGAAGAATAGTGGTAACTTGGATGTAGAAAGCATTGTTCGAGCTGCCTCAACCAAAGTACGATTCCGTCTTTCGACAACACCGTTTTGTTCAGGAGTTCGAGAAATAGACGTTTGATGTTCGATGCCTTCTTCTTGAAAGTGAGATTGCAAAGTCTTGTTCAAAAATTCAGTACCCCCATCCGTTCTTACGGTTAAGACTTGAGCTTGAAGATTGCGTTGTATCATCTTGAGAACCTCTGGTGTTTCATCTTTGGACCTTAAGAAGAAAGTCCATGTGTATCTAGAGTAATCATCAACAATCACGAGAATATACTTTTTCCCGTTAATACTCTCTACACGCATGGGACCACATAAATACATGTGTAGAAGTTCCAATCGTCCTTTTGAGCTTGGGGTAGTCTTTGTTTTGAAAGACTTCCGTTTTGCTTTCCCCAACTCATAAGAAGAACAAAGATGGTCTTTGACGAATTTTAACTTAGGAAGACCGGTCACAATATCATTCTTCGAAAGCAAGTTGATGGTGTCAAAGTTGAGATGTGATAATCGTTGATGCCATAACCATGCTTGAGAGGATGAAGCTTTCGCCATTAAGCAAATTAGATTTGATGAAGATGTATCTTGAAGAGTTACTGTGTAGAGATCAGAACCACGAGAACCTATAAGAAGGTTATTCCCATCGTAGTCTCTAACATAGCAAGTAGTTTTCCGAAAAGCCACTTCCAAATCCGCATCACAAAATTGACCAACCGAGAATAAATTATGATTCAGTCCCTCGATGTAAACCCGTTATATAATGATATTCCCTTGAACCAAGTCTCCATATCCGAGTATCGGTGCAAACTGATCATTTCCAAACCGTACCGTACCCAGAAACTTCTCCACGAAGTTAATTAGAAGCTTGAGATTGCCGGTCATGTGCTTTGTGCACCAATAGTCCATTATGAATAGAATGATCTCGACGAGCTGCATAAGAATTAGAAGACAATGTAGAGTTTGACAAATGGGAGCCCTTGATAGAAGTGGGTTCCAAAATATTAGTAAGCCTAGATTCTAAAGGCAAGCTAACATTCATAGACCCAATTAGAATAGTGGTTGTCTTAGGTACCCATTTGTATCTGGGTGGTGTAAATCTTGAGTACCCCCGTTTACATGTCCTACTCATGTTCTCATAAATCTTCTTTAACATGTTTTGTTTACACAGAGTAGTGGATTCTAACGCACTTAGTTTCTGAAGTGGTTGAGCAGTGGATTGGTTCAAAGTTCTTGTGGGTTCTCTAGTACTAGTGGGCACAAGAATAGGCTTCCTAGTTCTAGCATTCACGCCATTATGATTAAAAGCACAAGCATCATGATTGAAAGAACGAACACATTTCCACATTTAACACAAACAAATTCAACATTCGAAGTCTTAACATTCAAACTGTCATTACATGTAGTTACAGACATTTTATTCTTAGAAAACTTAAAATTCCTACGGTGGTCTTCTACTTCCATCTTCGTCCCTTGACTATTGTTAGACATGAATCTATCTTCAATTCTAGTGCTCTTAAGCTTTGGTCTGCTAACGCTAGTAGTGGGAGTTACTCCTGTAGAAGAAGACAAACGTTAATTAGTTTTCCTAGTATTCTGAGGTAACCGCGATGTTCCAGTTTGATTGGACCTAGTGTTCATCTTATACATTCTAAGTGCTATCACATTTGTGCTCTTATCATTTCCTAGCTTAGGCAAAGTCTGTGGGGGTTTGCCCAAAATAGATGATATAGGGCATTTAACCGCATTCGGTTGACGAACGGTGGATGGTTTACCCAATTCAGACTTTCCTTTCATTTTCTCAATGAGTTTTTGTGGCTCACTGATGGTTATGTCTCTTTCTTGTAGTTGAGCTTTCAAATCATTTATTTCGAAACCTTTTTTATCTAATTGTCGAACCAAAGAAGCTGCCATTTCTTGACACTTTTTATGATTATGAGATTTTTCACCTTTTTGTAAAGCAAGTTCAAGAGAAATGGAGTGTTTCTCAAGTTGGGAAAAACTTATCGAAAGTTTGTTATATGACTGGATTTGTTTCGAAAGCTCTACTTCAAGATTGTGACATTTCTCGTCCGTTTTTGACATTAGACATGCTACATGACAATATTGATCAAAATCGGTATACACACCAAGAATAACATTCATATGGTCAGCATAGAAGTATTCCTTAGAAAGTAGATCAATTTCGTTAGAAAGTTCGTGTTCTCATGTCTTTAATTTAATTTGAAGAAAATCAACTTCATCTTCAAGAGATTTAACATAACTTAAATCAGTTAACATTTCCTCAGTGAGAGCGTTATAAAACATTTCCACATTGTTTGAAAGATCATCGATGGTTTGAACAATACATTGTTGAATGATGACTTCTACTTGTGGGTTAGGTTTAATATTCCAAACGGTATCTCTAGTAATTTTTTCATAATCGACGACACCTTTGTACAAATTTAAAACCCCTTGTTTTATAAACTCAAATTGCTTCACATTTTTACTTTTCTCATCCTATTTTCGTTTTTCATCCGAAATTTGTTTTTCTAACAAAATTGATTGCTTTTTGAAACTCCTTTTTAAAGAAACTTTCTTTTGGGGTTCATCACTTGGTGGTGGAACTCTATTATACATATTTTGTTCTTTGGAATGTTCTTTTTGAGGAAAAAACTTAATATAAAGATCAGAATCAGAAAGGTTTATTAAGTCACTTAAGTTCGATCGACTTTCTTCTTGTTGACGAATGATTTCATCGTAGTCAGGGGAAAGCATAAGAGCAAGATTATCAACATAACAACCGATATCATAAAGAGCAGGCTTGGTACTTTAAACTTTCTTGAGATATTCAAGCTTGATAAAACTCATTTTCATATTTCTATTGAGCATATTCATGGTTTGAATAGACTGACCCGTTTTGTAAACATTGTTGTTTAACGTTTCGACTCTCTTTTCCAAAGCAAGAATTTTTTCAATATCCTTTTCTTCACGAGTTTTATAAAGCTCAGTTTGTTCTTTGTTAACCAACTCTAACTCAGTAATCTGGAGTTTATGTAGCAGCAGTTGTTCTTCAAGTTCCGATATCTTTTGTTTTGACATATGAATTTCGTGTGTTACTTCAGAACAATATTGTTCGTTGAGCACCTTACGTTCATATACCAAACCATTAGCTATTGCAACTCGTCGATCAACTTCTTTTACATAATCACACTCTTTAAGCCTGTCTATCTCCTCGGCTGAGGATGTGTTTGCTTGCTTCAAACGTTTATTAGCCTCTTTGTTTTCCTCAATTTCATGTTTTAAAGAATCAATAATAGACGCAAGCAAATCATGGTCCTCATCCGAGTCAGTATCCTGAGCAGCATTACCGTCATCATTACACATATGCTGTGAATCCGTAGAGATATTGCTATCCCCCGTGTCTATTACATATGTGTCATTGATGCTTTCGGGTTGCTCAGGATGCTGTCGTTCATTAGCAAACACATTATAGTTATCATATGTTGGTACCTTTTCAATTGGCTCAATGTCAAAGATAGGTCTAGAAGTATCAGCAGTCTCTGGAATCACTTCTTGAATCTTTTCCATGTACACATAATGTGCCTCCAACTCTTGATCATCGGCTTCATCATCAGTGTCATCACGCGAGTCAACTTCATCTGCTGTGAGTGGAATTCCTGCTTCTTCTTTCTTACACAACAACATATTTTCCTTGTGATATCCCGAATACTTAACCCGTTTTAGCTTCTTACATTCCCTAGCCATGTGCCCAAATACCTTGCAATTGAAGCATTGAATCCTATTCTTCAGCACAACCGGAGTGCCTACAGTATCTCTAGCCCCAACTTGATTCGACATCATCTGATTATCATACCTAGCATTGCGATCATACCTAGGTGCATGATCAACTTCCTTATATCGAGCATTGGATGATGATCTGAGGTTGTTGTTGGTAGGTTTGCAGATTTTTTTATAAGTTGTGGTGAGTAAAGACATGAGTTCCTCAATCTTCTTGTCCCTTGAAGTTTGTTCATCATCACTGTCTCCATCTGACTGGGTGTCATACTTTGGAGGTGGAGTAGGGACAATTGATTTTGCTTTGTGTATAGTAGTTAGAGGTTTGGTGGATGAGCTTGATGACTTTGAGGAATGAGTAGGTGGTTGTTGATGCGGAACGGGTTTTGTTGAAGTAGCAGCCACAAAAGCAATAGTGTTAGCAGACCGTTATGCCTTTTTAGCCATTAGTTCATTCACTTCATTATAATGTTGTTTCAAGATATCATAAAGTTTGTGATAAGATATAGTCTTGATATCTTCCCTTTGTTTAACCAAAGTCACAAATCTTTGCCATTCCGGTTTTAGTTGAAGTAGAAAGTGAACATTGGCATGATGATTAGAGATGGTGCACTGATTTCTAACAAGCTCATTCATCATCTTGTAGAATCTCGAGTAATATGAGTCAATGGATTCACCATCTTCAGATGTGAATTTTCCAAACTACCAAAGTAGATTAGTCTTGAGATCTTGAACATTGATTGACTCACCTTGATTCAATCGATGAATTGCATTCCACATTTCCATAGCATTAGGACATGCATCAACCATGGAATAGATATAGTTATCAATCCCAGTGAGTATGTAGTTCACAACATCAGCTTCAACTTGGAGGAGTTTCTTTTTCTCAGCAGGACATGTATCGAAATTATCCATAGCTCGTGTAGCTGATGAAGTACCATCCTCTGCTTGTTTGGCAATGGGTCTGAATTCAAAAACAGGAGGCGGATTGTCAAGGCAATGACGAAGAGCGGTTCGGTTCTCCTTAGTGTCGAGAAATCTAAGAAAACGAGATCTCCACTGAACGTAGCAACCGGCAGTGAGCACAGGTGGATTACCATTGCCACCTTGTTCTAAACGAATTTGATTAGCCGTCGCATTGTTGATGTTGTTGTTAGACATGGTGAATACTTGTGAATGAATTACAGATCTTAGTAGATTTGTTATGATGAGGTGTGGTTAAAATTTTGTAGCGTTCCGAGAATCTTCATGTGACAATCCGTCAATTTATGATTGATATTTTATTCTCAATTATTATTTGAAAACATTATTTTAATGTTATATTATGAACTCACTCATTTTTGGGATGAAATTTAGGTTTACATCTTGAAGTAGCATCGACTACGTCTAAACCGGAGGATTCTACGTTACGTGCTTACGTTTACATACACCGTTTTGGTGACAGTCCGACACGTCAGGAAATAAATTTATCCGTGAATATTATTTTGGGATTTTAAATTTGTGTTGGTTCATAAACTCACAAATTTACAAGAAGAGATTAGGACTTACGTGCATAATTTAACGTCCTTTATGACTAAACCAGAAACCTTAGGATTACGTATTTACGTTTTTCAACTCCGTTTTTGATAAGACAATTTTTATTAGATGCGTTTTATGCCGTTGATTCATAATTTATAAAAACGTTTTTGTAAAACGACCCGAGGGCACGCAAATCGAGGAAACTATAATCGAGGAATACCCGTAAATTAGTGGGATGAGACAAAACAAGTTTTGCCCCACCCCACTAATATGGGATTGCCAAGAGAGCTCAACCTCACCCCATTATGTGTCAAAGCTTCACTAATAAGCTAACACACTTGTATATACTTCCCATAAAAACCATTTACTAAAACCATTCCACCAAAACCTAACATGCAAAACCACTAAAATCTCTCATCTCTCTCTCAATACTTCCATCCCAAAATCAAGATCAAACACCCCTTTTTGATTAAATCTAGCCATAAACTTGGTGTTGTATGCACATATAATGATGCTCCTTTGGAACCTTGTTGATTAGTGATCCATATAACATCCAAAGAGGTGATTTGGTGATGTCCAATGGCTGATTTATACATAATGTTTACAGGTATTGGTGGTCTTGAAGATTGGTGTTGATTTATCACAAGTTGTATGATCAAAATCCATGTTTTGATCATCACCTTCATAATCTTGGTTGGTAACAAGATTCATTCTTCCATTCTCTTGATTATTTTGTAAATGTAAATGTATATTTTCTTGTTAATGTATATATGTATGATGATATATGATGATAAAAACATTGTGTGGGGATCTTGTGTTGATTAATATGATCAAAATGATTAATAGTTATATAAAAGAATGATGAAATCTAGCCTAAACATATAGGCTGTATAAAACAGAGGATGACAATATGATAACTTGTAAAAATGGCATAGATTAACTGTTATACATTAAGTAATAAGTCTTATACACATGTGGGAGTTGGCCATACAATGGAAACCTAAAAATGAGTGAGATATGATCAAAACAAGATTAGAGTGCAAATCTGCCTACACTGTTTTGGACGAATTTATTAAATATTTAGAGGTTGATTCATCAGTAGCTATAAAGGAATAAAATGAAGCACATATCATCTAGTTTTTGTCATAAAAATTTGAGGTCCTATCTCATTATAGAACTCTAGATATGGACATTTTAGTGGACTTAATATTCAGGACTAATTTTGTAAATAAATAATATATAATATAAGCACTCAAAAAATTATATAAAATATACATATATAAAATCCACTAGTTGATAATAATCATATATAAAGATATATATATATATATATATACATATATATATATATATATATATATATATATATATATATATATATATATATATATATATATATATATATATATATATATATATATATATATATATATATATATATATATATATATATATATATATATATATATATATATATATATATATATATATATATATATATATATAGATATATATATATATATATATATATATATATATATATATATATATATATATATATATATATATTGATATTAAAATGGGACATGTTATATAAATTACAAGTATAAATGTTTTTCCAAGTCATAAAACTATATACCTAAGTTTTACGTCTTTTCGGCTAAAACCGAAAGATTAACGTTTTTGTCAAATAAAACTTAGACGGTCGGACCCGTCTAATATAAACTTTTATAAACTCACATACTGATGTATAAACTTATATAACAAGTAAAAACCAATAAAACCCGAGCTTTACAACATATAGACATTAACGGGCCAAAGTAGCCTTATTGGACTATAAACCCGACTAGTTGGTAAAACACTTATGAACTTACTTATTGGGCTTAAACCATTTGGGCCCAACATGTAAAGTATAATACTGATATTAAAAGTATAATTGGGCTAATAAAAAGTATTGGGCTTGTAATAGGCTTATTGGGCTTAAAACATGTAAATAAGTAAAACTAGTAAACTAGTATAAAAGTTACCAATACATAACACTAAAATGAGTAAATGAGAATATATAAACCCACTTGATCATCATCATATATATAAAATCATCATATGTATACATAGTTATTATTTTTATAAAGTCATTGGACAAGATTCTAAGACGAGTATTATTTGTCTAGGTTTCCGTGATTGAAGCACGTACCGTACATCTGAATCGCCGATAACCCGCCTTTCCCAATCAACGTGAGTTCATAGCCTCGCACTCTTTTAATGTTTTTATGAAATGTTTTATAAACCCGCGAGGGAAATAACATGTTACTTTTGATAAAATAGGACACCATTTGTCCCGATTGTTTGTTTATTGATTTTGACCCGAATGATTGTATGACCCGATGAATGATTATATGACCCGATGTATGAAATAAGTGGATTATTAAAGTTAGGTTATGTCACTAAAAGTCCCATTAGCATGAATTGTGAACTACAAGGATTTGGTAGACGCTTATGCATATAATAGTACTATTTGGGGACGATCACCCCAGTTCGCGCCTTGGCGGTTGATCCCCCTCGTACCACATTGATTGGTAGGCGAATTTATGTATGAGAAGATTTACCTAGCATGAGTTTTGTGACGACATGCTAACTTAGATGGGAAAATTGAGTTTCGGGTTAGCTACCCGTTGTTTGTTGTAGTAAGGTAACAATGTCATGCGGCTTATAATAATCCAAATAACGAAATACTGCTATACGCATTGAATTACGATATATTGCCTGACTAGCAATACGGGGTCTTATTATTGATATTATGTTCGTGTTTTGGTTTTACATAACCATATTCATATAACGGTTTTTATTTAACTCTATACAACGTTATAAAACGTATTGTATGATGTTTTTACGACAATGGTTCGTATAATGATTTTGAAGGCAAACGCCTATATTATGATTTTTGATAAGGATTTGTATAAAATGACTTTGGCTATTTTATGGCCTATTACAAATATTTGTACAAAATGATTTTTGGTAATAATTTTATACCAATGTTATATTGATGGATTTAATTAAACTCTATGAATTCACTCGGCGTTTTTGTTGACCTTTTCTTTTAACATGTTTTATCTCAGGTACTTGAAGGTAATTCTCGGGAAGACGACAAGAATTCATAGCCCGCACTTAAATAACAATTTCCATTCAAATGCTTTGTAAAATTTGTATGAAATAATATGACTTGGGACCTATGTAAATCTGATATTTATGAATGAAAATGCTTTATTATTAAACGACGCGATTCTTAAGCGTTGTCTATGATGTGAGTAATGTGCTATCCCGTAACACCAAAGAGTCTTCCATTGTATTGAATTGTGTATATTTAGGGGTGTTACAGTTTGGTACCAGAGCTCTCGTTATAGAGAACGAAAGATTTTTAAAACCAGGGTTTTGAATAAAACATTTCAAAATATTTTAACTATAAACATTTTTCTCAAAATGTCTAAAAATCTTTTGACTATAACGATGCCGAAGAATTCCCGAGTTACCGACAAGGCCAGACTGAGAAGTTCTATTTTAATATATATAACTCGAATTATATATATATATATATATATATATATATATATATATATATATATATATATATATATATATATATATATATATATATATATATATATATATATATATATATATATATATATATATATATATATATATATATATATATATATATATATATATATATATATATATATATATATATATATATATATATATATATATATATATATATATATATATATATATATATATATATATATATATATATATACTAGTTGCAAAACCCGCTCGATGAGCGGGTATGACTTATGATTGTTGTTTACATTTTTTGTTTATCTACATATTGGTGTTAAAAGGTTGTATATTTTACAAATTTTTTATTAACTATAGTAGCAATGTTCATCGGATGGTTTCCGTCTATTATATTACTAAGTATATTTTTATGTTTTTTCAAGTAACCGTATGAAATTTGTATTGATTTTATTGAAAATTGTTCGCGAATAAGCATAAAAGACTTGTACATTAAGTAATGAAAAATTACAGTTTATAATTTTTTTTTAACTTTTTTGTAATTATAATGTATTTTTCGAAAAGACGTTTTTAATGAAAGTTAAGAACAAAAAAGAATACAATATGCATCCTATAACAGAAAATAAATGTTAATGAATTGTCTCTAGTAATAAAGCATATGTGTTTTGTTCAATTGAGAAATAAAGCTTATTTGTACATAAATGGAGATGTGCATATAATTTTGTTGACACATTAAAACCCAATAACTACTTATTTATATAAACATCCACAAAACAATAAAGCATGATGTGCATAATTATTAGCACATATTATACATAGATAAAGCAGATAACAAAGGATTAAAACTTATAATCATAAAATAATTAATTTATTGAATGCCTTAAGATTGAAAAAAAATTAATGTATATCTGATATGAGAAAATAAAAGTTATTAAAGTCTCTGCGAAAACAAAGTATATGTTGTTGGTTCAAATTTGCACACATAATAAACTTTGTTTTAGTTTATCGATTGTTAGTAAGATTACTACTCTATCTTTTAAGAATCGAAGCAATAGTACATAGAGATACCATCAAACACCAAATCTAGAGAATAAATGAGTTGAGCAATGGTCGCTCATTATTATAAAGGAAGAGTCTGTTTGCTTTTATCGTTGCTTGTTTGTCTAAGAGGATTTGCAAAAAGCAATTGTTGTAACTTATCAGAGGCAAAAAAAAGTAAAGAGTACAGTACAAAACTCATTCATGTGGTTTGTTAAAAGAATGAATAATCATTATATAGCTGGTGCATTATACATCCTATGGACATGAACGGAAGGTGCAAAAAAAATTATTATATATATATATATATATATATATATATATATATATATATATATATATATATATATATATATATATATATATATATATATATATATATATATATATATATATATATATATATATATATATATATATATATATATATATATATATATACTAGTTGCAAAACCCGCCCGATGGGCGGGTATGACTTCTGATTTTCGTTTACGTTTTTTATTTAGGTAAATATTTGTTTGTAATTTTTTTAAAGATAGTATGAGTTTTCCCTTGTTTCTTTTAGATACTGGAAGACAGATTTGTGGTTGTGGTTTAGAACCCGATGAGCATGTATGACTTGTAATGGGCGGATATAACTTGTGATTATTATTTACATTTTTTATTTAGCTAATATTGTTGTTAATAATTTGAAGGTTATATTTATGTTAGTTCATAAACATACGCAAAATAACATGATACTGAAAGTATTTGTCTTTCATATAAAATTTAAATAAGACGTGCTAACTTATTGCGGTTGCTTGATAAATTTAAAAGAGTATAAAGTACGTAAACAATGGTAAAGAAAACGCATATGTATCCAAAAATATGCATGTCATTTTTTGAAAAGGTTGAAAATATGAAATAAATATAAGTATTAGAGTATGTTAAAAAGATCGTAACGAATAACATCGGTTAATGTTGTTTATAATAGTGATTATTTAGAGGTGGCAAAACGGGCGGAGGGCACGTGCACCGAGCAAAATAGGCGGCGGGCAAAACGGACGGTGGGCAAAACGGGCGGCGAGAAAAATGGTCGTCGGGTAAAATGGGCGTGGGCAAACGGGCGTAGGCTAAAACGGGAAAAATCATATGAAAACGTAGAAATAAAAAATAGTAATACTTGTTTGAAACCCCAAAAGAAAAAAAATGGGCAAAGAGTTAAATTGGCCCGTTTAACCCATTAATAATAGTTAAATGGGCAAAAATTGTCTCATCCTTTTGTAAAAAGAGTCAAAAAGTGCCCATAATTATATGGGTAAGATTTACCACCTCCAGAAGCCGCACTTAAAAAATGCTAAAACTACGTCTTAACCGAGAAAACGTATAGTTTGGACATATCATCACGCCACGTCTCATGCTATTTATAACCATGTTACCAATTAGGATTAGGCTTATTGATGAATTGATTTGTTTGAGTTGTGTTTTGTGTAACGTTTTATATCATTTGACTTTACCATTGGTGTGTTAATTTAAATAGAATGTTCGATGTATAATTAGTTGGCGCTACTTTATAGGTTCTGTTTAAGACATGTTATAGGGTTATAAGCGACAGTGTTTTAAGTTTTCTTTATATGGCAAAGTAAACAATATTAATTCAGATTTTATGATTTGAAAAATGATTTACATCATTTTGCTGATAAATCTTTTTTAATATTAACTTTTAACTACAACTTGCATGCGGTTTATTAAATTTGCCATGCAAACAAAACTTATTCAGAGATTTTTTTATTGGGAAAGTTTGAAACTTACTGACTGCACTTTTCTTTTTTATAACATTGAGAAATTTTAGTTTGTGAGCTCTTTGTACGTATACTATTTCATATGCTCTTTTTTCCCCTTTCGTGGTTCGGTTTTGGTTAGTTAATATGTAATTCTTAAATTCTTGTTTGTCTTTTGAGTTGTTTGTCTTGCTGAATGAACCCTGTTGTAATGGATACCATGAATGATTTTTTCAACTCAATAATAGTGTATTTTCCAGTTTACAGTATAATATAAGCAGAGCCAATCAATTTTCATCCTCTCTCGTATAAATTAGTACTTAACTGTCAGATAATAAGCTTGCATCTCTTGGATTTGATTTCTGTTTCCAATACTTGGTTGGCGTACGGTACACATGGTCTGAATCACAATGTTGTCGCATAGAAGGTTTTGATCTCTTTGTCACAAGATGCACCATCCAGGGTTTGCAGCATTTTTAGCACCACCATTGGTGGATTTAGTTGTCAAGAACATCTGAACTCACACATATTACTAAATACCAAATAGGTACACTTTAATCAACTTTGATGACAGTTAACACATAAAACTCTTTAGGCATGGTCATGAGTCTGGTAGGATAACCTTAAAGTGTGGACAGTTATACCTGGTACATCTCTCTTATTTCTTATAAAAAAAACCTCATAAACTTCTATGGCAATAATTTATTTTAGTGAAATTTAAAACTACTGTAATAGCTATATGCTAAAAAGTAGGTTCATGGATAAAGCAAAGCCAAGCATAAGATAAAGCAAAGTCAGTTACATATTTAAACTTGATACTATTTTGAGAAACAGTTGGTTTTACCATCACAGTTGAAGTTGTTTTCTTGTACATCCATTCATGAGCCACTTCTTGCAAATCAATCGTAAGCAATTTTATCAAAGATTCAGTTTTCCATCACTTTCACATTAACGGAATATTTAAAACTTTCATGATGAAGATAAATGCTTAGTTTCATCTACGACATGGTTTGAAATTATCGTTTATATAAGTCCCTCTTTTTAACCACTAGACGTTAATACCATGCGTCGCTTGTTAAACTATATACTACTTTTGAATGCATTAAAGCTGGTAATATTGTAACATAGAAGCAACAACTATTTGCAAGTTCAATACTTTAATAAACATGACATAGAAAATTCATCACGTTTAATAAAAGGTGTTCTGAAAACTAAAAAGGTACCTATTTCTTCTCGAACACATGTTTCCATCTCCTAGCACCACAAAACTCATGGCCAGCTCACCACAATGCCAGTTTATGTAGTTTCTACCGGTTTGACTCGAAGCTTTAGCTAATGCCAGTTTGCCTAGAAAGTTAGAAGCGTGACCTGCAATTTCATGAATTAAATCAGTATATAGATGGTTACCATACTGCTGTCTGATGGCCACAATCGATTCGTGGCCTTATTGCACCATCCATATCGGACGATAAGGGAATGTTGAATTGTAATAATGAGGGTACTATCATTTTTAACTACTCTACTTATACAATACTAATAAGCTAGTAGAAACAATACCTGAAAGAGATCCTCCCGTTTCAATTCAAGTAGTTTCTGTGAATACCAGCTTATTGACAAGGCCTCTGCAATAATCTACATAGCTTGTGTTTCTGACTCGAACATTTCAATTGCAAATGTTCAACAGCAAGCAAGCTTTTCTATGCACATACCCAGCAGGAACCTTCACTCCTTTTTTTAGTCTTATAACAGTAGGTAGTATACTTGTGAAACACATTGGCGAGCTACTTTATTTTGTGCATCATGTTGAGCAATTTTTTTATAATATGTTAAATTTATGATCTGAGTTCAAACTGTGTTATACCACAAGGCTTAGTAAGGTTTTTAGGATTATTGGATGTGCTAAGTAGGTATGCATTTTTAAGAGCGGTTTTTTCCTCCTATCATCTGATGGAACTTATGACTGGAATTTATAGCGAGAAAAGGAACATATACAGTCACTAAATAACTGAACATGTCAGATACTTTGAACAATTGAAAAATAATTTTCTATCATTCTAGTTGTTCAAAATAACTTCTTAAGAGACCTGCCATTTGGTGAATTTTTTTAAAACTTCTTATGCTTTTTTTTGAAATAATGAGTGTTTTGGATTGCTTCTTTTCAGTTTTTACCATGAGTTTAATTAAACTTCAACAGCTATAGTGGGATTGTTCTCTTTTAGTTGGACCTGCAGTTTATATATTGGTAAACCAAGCCAAAATAGGATAATATAAGACTAAGTTGTAGTTCTTATTTACGAAGTGCCTCCCTTCATAGCTTCTGATTTTGATTTTCTTATACCTCTAAGAGAACAGCAACAAACTGCATAAGATTGAATCATGAGATTAGTTGTGGAACAGTTAACTTAGGCGTGACAAGGTACCTCCTAAGCAATATAGACGGAATATTACATCCTGGTCCCAAGTCCAATAGCCCATGGACATGTCCAAAGCAATGAGTGTTGCGAAATTTCAGATAATGGTATGTTATCATTTATATCCAACACATTAACGGTCGGCTCATCTATACCCCGTTTCTTAGAACGACTATACCCGTCTTGTAAATTTGTTACAAATATCTCATTTGTACTAATAACGGGGAAATGGTAGCAATCTAATCGTGTAACGCTTTTTTAAAAAGTAGGACCCCAATACTAAACTGAAATGCACCACATGGTTTTAAACAACCATCCTTTCATGGACCCTGTAAACCTTTGCCAAATGTTTGTGCTTTTCGAAACGCTTTTTCTTCAATGGTATATACTAATAATTTTTCAGCTCCTATATGCAGAACAATAAAGGAAGAAAATAAAACTTTAATGATAGACCTTACTTGCTTTGTAAATGTTCCCTTAAAAGAAGACTCAAATGCTTCATAAGACGAGGGACAATGACCTCTTCCGCTTTAAAGTGCAATATTATTAGCATGTGCAGACTTTATTTGACAACCACTTAGCATGGTTGCACGTCAGAAAGCTCTTTTTTCTATCAGCACCCGAAACTTCAGTTAACCTAATAAATATTAGGAGTCAATAATGCGTAATGTCAAAAAGGACTAACTGAACATGAGGTTCACCTAGGTAAATTTAGTTGTTTTGTGTGATAAAATCAGGAGTTTACCTGAATTGGATCAATGAATTCATTTTGAGTGTCACCAAGGATAGCTTTAGCACATCCAGGGATTCAGATGCAGCAACTTTATCCAAATTACTGATATCATTAAACACATGTATCATTCTAGGACCTTCACTAATTCTTCTACCAACATTTGCAGCTTTTCTTTGGAAATTGCATGGATCCCTATTGAAAACGATACCAGCATATTTAACCAACAAATATGAAAAACCTTGTTGACCCATTAGTCCAAAATATGAAACATAAAAATCTGAAAGTGTACCTGGTCACCACAGGACCGTCCATCTTTTGTGATGACAGATGGGAAAATAATCTTTTGATCCCCTGTTGCCAGATTAACATATATGTTGACAATCTTCAAAACAGGAAAGATTAAGAATTGGAAACATATTGCAGTAATGGTATAACCCAAACAATATATATAGATATTTGTTCAATAATCTAGCCCTCAATTAAATGTTCGTAAGATACGTGCTGATACATAAAGTAACAGGGTTTTCTACCTGTCATGATTAGAACTTGTATAACGTATGGGAATTAATCTCAGAATGGGCATAGATGGTTATAATTTCTCGGAAAACTACTTAGTTACCCATGGTTCTTTCACCTTAACAGGATACTCCAATGGCATCGGGCAACTTGTCATCCTAAGGAAAAGGCAGAATCCAGTGGAAGAGTGGACGTTGGCAAATTTTTCAATTCAAAAACACTTGCCTACACTCATCCGGTCCACATGTTCACTTATATTATGTCTCTAATGAGGCCGAGCAGTCTTTCACATATCTAGCAAAATCGTATTATTCAGGTCCAATTCTAAGGATGCACCCAAACGGTCATTCTAAGGATGCACCCAAACGGTCACTTAGTACATCACTTTCGTAAGGTATCTGACTGCATATACCGGCATGACTATGAGTATGAAGAAAGCTATAACTTAACAATATACGATTGCAAAAGTCCTATAAAAAAAATAAACCATAACCAATAGGATCAAACCTATCTTACAATAATTGTTGTAGAAGAGGACTTCAAATCAGATAAGTGCTAAATCGATATCCATTGGGTCTGCCAGTGGGGCTGCATCCTTGATACATGCATTAAAAAACAAAAAACATTGTCCTAATCTCAAAGATTATCAAACGATCATGATATAATCGTTATACCTTAGCCATTTGACACCGGATGATTATTAGGGTTTTGGATTAAATAATTAACCTGTAGTACGAAACAATGTCGTCCAGATCTCAAAAACTATCAAGTGATTGATACAATCTTTAACGTAATGTTACAGAATACATACCTTGGCCATGTCACACCGATGATTATTAGGTTATTGGAAAGAAAATATGTATTTGTATAACCCAAGGAAAGATATTTAGGCATTTATGATGGAATATATTTTTATCATACCCTATACCGAATTTTAATAGCAGTAGGTTAGGAGTAATAGTTATTTGCATGAGTAGTCGTGGGATCACCTAACAAGACATTAATGTCTCCACGTAATTTGTTGTAACAATGCGAGAAAAAAACAATATAAACATTTCTTAAGACTGTGCATACGAATTGCAGTGTACCAACAGTTTTTGTAAATGACCATATAAAAACATACCCTTTCTCCAATATGAGGGTCGGACAGCTTCTCGATGTCTTCCTTATCCTCTTGGGTAAGATTATAAGCTAATCACTTCAACAGGGTAAGCATTCATAGGAATTCTTTGGGTATAGCACATCTCCTCGTAACAATGCAACATAACGTTGACCCCTTGCATCGTGGTTCTATGAACCTGGCCAGCACTATCGTCCCTCAAACCATCAAATCTTCCCTGCGTATCGACAACAATAAACATCATATATTCAGTCATAAGATTAACAAAACTATTTATGTATCTTCAATTCTGGAAATTAAAGAAGTATAAGAAACAATGAATCAGCACAAGAGAATCTAAGACAAGCTACCATTGTAAATTTGACCAAAAAACCCTCACTTTCAAAACCCTCAAAACGAATCCAAAATTATATAAATAGATCCGGCTTGATTCCTTAGTTTGAAAGAATTAGGTATTAGAAATTAGGGTTTCGATTAAAGAAGGTTGTGTCGGCAAGCTTTTTGTTAGGGAATGGAAATTATTTAGGGTTTTTTAATGGATTAAGCTTAGTTAGGTATTATTCATATTTAGAGGTTTTGTGCCTGTCAGAGTACATAAATCTGGCTTCGTAGTAATTATCAGATAATGCAGCTAGATCTACTGGTTGACTTGTTTGCTAATGGACTATAAGACCCGAGTTCGAATCCAAAAACTGAATTATTTTTACAAAATTTCTGAGTTTTCGTTAGATTTTATAAACGGCATTGATGAGAAAAGTTACTAAAAATAATAAAGGTGACATGGCATTATGAGGTGCTAATGTGGCATATCCCTCCTCTTATATATAATGTAAAGATATATATATATATATATATATTATATGTAATTTGATTACATGATTGTTTGATGATTATTTTAATATTTATACGAGGTATTTATACGACGTAGATTGTCACAAGGAACCCTAAATCCCCTAGTAAATTAATCTAAGCTATTCCTGTAGGAAATCTAGCTATTCCAGATCTAAACCAAGTTGTGGATATTTATGATCCCAACAAAATGGTTGATATTCGTAGAAATGTTGATATTAGTTGATTATGATCTTGAAGAAGAATTGGCGAGATTAAATATGATATCGATGTCATGACGATCTTTCCATATAGAGTGGAGTTTGACAAAACGTTACCACCTAGAAAGGTGTCATCTGATTCGGTGTTACCCAATTCTTAAATTTGAAATCGAAAGGGTGAATGTTGCACTTGAGGCTGTCATTGGAACCATTACCCAAAAGCCTCATGCCACTAGTACCTTTTTGAGAAGTCTAGTTGAATGATCGAGTCATTTCATACTAGTGACTCATTTGATAAATATTGTTGTAAGAGCTATTGGATTGGAAATTAAGTGTTGTTCATATAGAGCTTTTATTGCACTTTGAAGGTCTAAGAATAAGGACGAAAGTATTGGAGAATGAGGTAGGGTGTCGAATTGAATATAAGTTGGTTAAAACTTGAATGAAGTAAAAATTCAACTTGTATGGAATATGAGATTGTTAAGAGGAAGTCGTTAAGTCCTGTGATTGATTTATAAGGTTTTAAATGATTGTTAGTTTGTGTTAAGGGTTGTTCCTAGACCACTGTCCAATGATGAGGATGCCCAATGTTCAAGAAATAAATTGAAGAAATCTTCTTCTGAATTGGGACCGATGGATCTTCCGGGACAGGTGGAACACCTAATGACTCTTGTAGATTAATCTTAATTGTGGTATCTCTTAAAAATCTCTAACTTAACTGAGATATCAGTTGGTAGGATGAGTTCTTGGAATTGTATGACATAGTGACACGTAATTTGTTACAGTACAATTTTGACTTGTTTATGATTGATGAAAAGACTACCTTTGATTGCTAAATCCTACATGTATCGATGTTATCTATCTTTTATTGCTTCATCCTAATGATCGAATTAGTGATGCAACCATTGAACAAGTACTCATCTCGATTTGAGTTACGTTGTGAATTATTCTTTTTGATGCCATCGAGGTCATGAACCTCATGATTCATTGGCTAAGCTCATTTCCTATCATATTGTAGTTAGTTCTTGGTGAACAAATTTTCATCACTCTTTTGCAGATCACTCATTGTTTTTATAAGATAAAACAGTATCCCTTGAGAAAAATTGAATTTTAATCATTATAAGGATTATTCAAAGTGAGATTTATAAGTAATCGTTATCGAAATGAAGTTGTTTATGAAACACCTTGGAAAACTTAATTTTTTCCATAACAAAGAACATCTTTGTAAATTTATTTTTGATTCTTATTTAAGAATTAAGCGTGGAAATGTTTTTATTATAAACATGATGATAAAATTTTGACGAACTGAGTATTGCATCGTTAATCTTGAAATTGTATATAGTTGCGCGCCTACATACAATTTGGAAGGGACCATGCAAGACTGATTAGTAGTCACCATAAAATTGATTAATAAACACTACATTTTCTTTGAAGTTGTGAAAGATTAAATTTTATGAGATCTGCAAGAAGTGCAAAAATAGGGACATATTGTTAGAGACACCTATATATGTGCCCGTACCATGTATTTTCTGAATCGAATTTAATCATCTGTGGAAATTGTCTTAATTGACAATTGACAACTCTGTCTTGTCCAATTCTCTCGTGGTGAGATTGTTTGGAAAAGTATCTGATTACCGAGGGTTGATACCCGACCGGATGTATCGACGTTCTTATCATTTCCTTTGATTAGATTTCATATTTTAATGACCTGGGTAACGATCCGAGGAGCTTTTGAATGCGTACTCAATTTATGAAAACATGGGATATATTCATATTCGTTAAATGTTTTCGTCTATATCTGATTTGAAATTTTCTCGCGTAGATTATGCGTTGACCTTACTCTTTTAAGGTTAGTTATGTCTCCTAATATCCTTGAATATGTGAAGGATTATGAGTTATTATTAGTCTTTTGAGAAGTTCACGTCTTATCAACGACAATGAAACTGGAAAGTTGATAGTGCCAATAGAATGGATTGATTGATTATGACATGACGACATTGTCTTAATTGATGGGAACTCGAGTAGAATTCCCCTAAAAGGTAAGATGTTGATTATCAAAAGTGATCTAAATGATTCTTGATGGATGACCATATCCTGCATTTAGACTTGAAATTATACCATGAATGGTTGTGAACTAGTCATACACCTTGTAATCTAGAAAGAACTTAAAGTAAATTTATTAAAAGATGTTCCTGCTATCTGAAACTTTATGAAGTATTTGTTGGTGAATTACCTAGACTTTCGCCATAAAGGCAAGTTGAATTGGTATTGATTATATTCCTGGTGCTGCACCCGTGGTGTGTGCACTGTACGTCAGCACCATATGAATTAAAAGAATTACCGTACAACTGAGAGAGTTGTCGGAGAAGGCTTTTATTCTACCGAGCTCGTCATCATGAAGAGCTATGGTGTTATTATTCCTTATATTTATTGAATTACCATGAACTAGGTAAATTGATGATAAAAATCTATATCCACTACCCAAGATGATAGATTTGTTATCATTTACAAGGTTCTAGCGTATATTCAAGATTTGATCCTCGGCATGGTTATCATTAACTTCGCCTCCGCGAAAAAGATTATCTATTCCAATTACTACATCCAGAATTTGTAATGAACATTATGAGTTTCATGTGATGTCATTTGGATTGACTAATACACATGTAGCATCTATAAATTTGGTAAATCACGTGTGTAGGTTGTAATTTGATAAATTCATGCTTGTGATCACTAAGGACCATTTGTTTGTTTATAAGTATAAGAAGGAGTTAATAATTATTTATAAACTGCCCAGAGTTGTCCGAGCAATGAAAAAAAAATCTATACCTTGAATAATTAACATGTAATTTAAGGCTTAATCATTTATATTATTTGACCGTGTGATTAAAAGAAAACGGAATCTATATTGACTCTTCAAAAATTAAAGCCATTTAAGACTTTGAGTTATACTAAAAAAAAGTGCAAAAATGTTTTGCCAAATATTTATCAAAGGAATTTTTAAGGGATTATTCCCTTATACGCAGAACATTTAACTAAACTCCTATTTAGGGGTAAATGTTAGTGTATACCTCAAGGCAACCTAAGAGGGATTAAGGAAACCGTTTAAACCAAGACTTAAAACGACAATGTTTGATTTTCAATTAAGAAAATTTTGACCAAAGTATAAACCAAGATTTTTCGAACATTTACGAATCTTAATAATTATTTTCGATAAATCAACAAAAATCGTGTTAATTAAATTCAAATTTATTTAGAACATTTTTATATAATTGGTCGAACTAAGAAATTTAAAATTTTTACGTTTACGTTTCATAAAAATTTAATAATAATTATTAATTTACTTGTAATAATTATCGACGCTTTAAAACGTCGGATTGAGCAAAACTGATAAAAAAATGATAGTTGAGACGAAACTAAAACTTAGAAAATATGAAGAAAGAAATTTCTGAGTGAATTGTGGTCATGATAATTATTTCACCAGGAATGGTGAATGTAGATACTGACGCATTATGTAAAAAGGATAAAGAATCAATTAGGATGTGTTCCTTAATAATGACTGTGCAAAATAAATTGCCGATAAATTTAAAAATAGTCGATGCTTGTAAAAAGGATAATATAGATAATAAAAAGGGGTTCGCGGCTAATGTGAACCATTAGAATTGAGAAGCCGATGGCGTTAAATGTATAAAAGGCCACTTGTGGTTGCCTAAATATGGAGGTTTGTGAGATATAGTCATGTTAGAATCTCGTAAGTATAAGTATTCTATTCCTGCCATTTCTGATTAAGTGTATCTTTATCTGAAGAAGTTGTACTGATGGCAAATTATGAAGGCAGACATCGCCTCATACATTAGTAAACGTCTAACTATTGCAAAGGTCATCATCTGAATTTGATTCGATTGGGTCATCATCGACAGACTGACCAAATCTGCTAATATCATTCCTGTTAATGATAGATTCTCGATGAAGAAATTGACTCTTTGTATTTAAAGGAGTTGCGTAAACATAGTGTGCATGTATCGATCATCTCTATCAAGATCCTCGCTTCACATCGAATTTCTAGAGATTTGCTCGGAAGTCATTGGGAACGAACCTTGATGAGAGTACTGTTTACCACCCCAAATCGAAGGAACGAGGTAAAGTAATGATACAAAACACTAGAAGTTTTGTTTTATGTTTGAATGATTGACCTTTGGTAATAAACCGTATAATCGTTTTCCTTTGGAGAGATAATCATTGATAATTATCGTATTAGGATCGAGATTGAATCTTGAGAGGATCTATATGAGAGCATCTATAAGCAGGAGTTGGGATGAAGACACCCGACTTACACCCATTGTGAGTTGGACATGTCTTTTAGGTTTAAGGTTGCCTATGATGACAGACCTAACCTTACAAAATACCCGACCCGTGTGACCTGAAATGATTGTGTAAATTATGATCTGATTATTGGCTGCCAGTAGTGGGCAGGAGGTTATGTGAATATAAATTATAGATCTTGAAGTGCAGGATGGGTAGCGAAGTTATGCCAAAAATTGTTACTTTGGAAAAACGAATAGATGATCTGAAAGATCATGGGAAATAAGTCCCCGTTGTATGGGACCATTGAGATGAGGTAAAAAGTTGGTTTGAAAGGCATATAAGCTGGATCTACCCTAGGACTTCAAGGACTGCGTGAATTATATTTCGTATATCGAACTTGATGAAATGTCAATCAAGTGAAAATTTGATTACTTCTCGATGAAGTTTAGATCGGCGAAAAGTTTCATTCATCAAAAACCCGTGAACATCATGGATAGAGAAGGTAAGTCAACATTAAGCTTGATCGTATTCCCGTAGTTATGTTTGATGAAACTCACGTATTGTAATAAATTACACTTATAAGAAAAGACCGAATGTGGAGGAAATACCCACATGGCTCTAACTCTATAAGAAGAGAGTAGTAAGATAAATCGATCTTTGAGGACAAAGATCCTGTTTAGGGGTAAATGCTGTGACAATCCGTCAATTTATGATTGATATTTTATTCTCAATTATTATTTGAAAACATTATTTTAATGTTATATTATGAACTCACTCATTTTTGGGAAGAAATTTGGGTTTACATCTTGAAGTAGCATCGACTACGTCTAAACCGGAGGATTCTACGTTACGTGCTTATGTTTACATACACCGTTTTGGTGACAGTCCGACACTTCAGGAAATAAATTTATCCGTGAATATTATTTTGGGATTTTAAATTTGTGTTGATTCATAAACTCACAAATTTACGAGAAGAGATTAGGACTTACGTGCATAATTCAACGTCCTTTATGACTAAACCGGAAACGTTAGGATTACGTATTTACGTTTTTGAACTCCGTTTTTGATGAGACAATTTTTCTTAGATGCGCTTTGTGTCGTTGATTCATAATTTATAAAAATGTTTTTCGTAAAACGACCCGAGGGCACGCAAATCGAGGAAATTATAATCGAGGAATACCCGTAAATTAGTGGGATGAGACAAAACAAGTTTTTCCCCACCCCACTAATATGGGACGACCAAGAGAGCTCCACCTCATCCCATTATGTGTCAAAGCTTCACTAATAAGCTAAGACACTTGTATATACTTCCCCTAAAAACCATTTACTAAAACCATTTCACCAAAACCTAACATGCAAAACCACTAAAATCTCTCATCTCTCTCTCAATACTTCCGTCCCAAAATCAAGATCAAACACCCCTTTTTGAATAAATCTAGCCATAAACTTGGTGTTGTATGCACATATAATGATGCTCCTTTGAAACCTTGTTGATTGGTGATCCATATAACATCCAAAGAGGTGATTTGGTGATGTCCAAGGGCTGATTTCTACATAAAGTTTACAAGTATTGGTGGTCTTGAAGATTGGTGTTGATTTATCACAAGTTGTGTGATCAAAATCCATATTTTGATCATCACCTTCATAATCTTGGTTGGTAACAAGATTCAATCTTCCATTCTCTTGATTATTTTGTAAATGTAAATGTATATTTTATTCTTAATGTATATATGTATGATGATAAAAACATTATGTGGGGATCTTGTGTTGATTAATATGATCAAAATGATTAATAGTTATATAAAAGAATGTTGAAATCTAGCCTAAACATATAGGCTGTAAAAAACAGAGGATGACAATATGATAACTTGCAAAAATGGCATAGATTAATTGTTACACAGTAAATAATAAGTCTTATACACATGTGGGAGTTGGCCATACAATGGAAACCTAAAAATGAGTGAGATATGATCAAAACAAGATTAGAGTACAAATCTGCCTACACTGTTTTGGAAGAATTTATTAAAATATTTAGAGGTTGATTCATCAGTAGCTATACAGGCATAAAATGAAGCACATATCATGTAGTTTCTGTCATAAACATTTGAGGTCATATCTTATTATAGAACTCTAGATATGGACATTTTAGTGGACTTAAAATTTAGGACTGATTTTGTAAATAAATAGTATATAATATAAGCACTAAAAAATTTATATAAAATATACATATATAAAACCCACTAGTTGATAATAATCATAAATTAAGAGATATATATATTGATATTAAAATGGGACATGTTATATAAATTACAAGTATAAATGTTTTTACAAGTTATAAAACCATATACCTAAGTTTTACGTCTTTTCAGCAAAAACCGAAAGATTAACGTTTTTGTCAAATTAAACTTAGACGGTTGGACCCGTCTAATGTAAACTTTTATAAACTCACATACTGATGTATAAACTTGTATAACAAGTAAAAACTGATAAAACCCGAGCTTTACAACATATAGACATTAACGGGCCAAAGTAGCCTTATTGGACTATAAACCCGACTAGTTGGTAAAACACTTATAAACTTACTTATTGGGCTTAACCCATTTGGGCCCAACATGTAAAGTATAATACTGATATTAAAAGTATAATTGGGCTAATAAAAAGTATTGGGCTTGTAATAGGCTTATTGGGCTTAAAACATGTAAATAAGTAAAACTAGTAAACTAGTATAAAAGTTACCAATACATAACACTAAAATGAGTAAATGAGAATGTATAAACCCACTTGATCATCATCATATATATAAAATCATCAAATGTATACATAGTTATTAATTTTATAAAGTCATTGGACAAGAGTCTAAGACGAGTATTATTTGTCTAGGTTTCCGTAATTGAAGCACGTACCGTACATCCGAATCGCCAATAACCCGCCTTTCCCAATCAACGTGAGTTCATAGCCTCGCACTCTTTTAAATGTTTTTATGAAATGTTTTATAAACCCGCGAGGGAGATAACATGTTAGTTTTGATAAAATAGGACACCGTTTGTCCCGATTGTTTGTTTATTGATTTGGACCCGAATGATTGTATGACTCGATGATAATTATATGACCCGATGTATGAAATAAAATGGATTATTAAAGTTAGGTTATGTCACTAAAAGTCCCATTAGCATGAATTGTGAACTACCGGGATTTGGTAGACACTTATGCATATAATAGTACTATTTGGGGACGATCACCCCAGTTCGCGCCTTGAGGGTTGATCCCCGTCGTGTCACATTGATTGGTAAGCGAATTTATGTATGAGAAGATTTTCCTAGCGTGATTTTTGTGACGACACGCTAACTTAGATGGGCAAATTGAATTTCGGGTTAGCTACCCGTTGTTTGTTGTAGTAAGGTAACAATGTCATGCAGCTTATAATAATCCAAATAATGAAATACTGCTATACGCACTGAATTACGATATATTGCCTGACTAGCAATACGAGGTCTTATTATTGATATTATGTTCGTGTTTTGTTTTTACATAACCATATTCATATAATGGTTTTTATTTAACTCTATACAAAGTTATAAAACGTATTGTATGATGTTTTTACGACAATGGTTCGTATAATGATTTTGAAGGCAAACGCCTATATTATGATTTTTGATAAGGATTTGTATAAAATGACTTTGGCTATTTTATGGCCTATTACAAAGATTTGTACAAGACCTTTTCTTTTAACATGTTTTATCTCAGGTACTTGAAGGTAATTCTCGGGAAGACGACAAGAATTCATGGCCCGCACTTAAATAACAATTTCCATTCAAATGCTTTGTAAAATTTGTATGAAATAATATGACTTGGGACCTATGTAAATCTGATATTTATGAATGGAAATGCTTTATTATTAAACGACGCGATTTTTAAGCGTTGTCTATGATGTAAGTAATGTGCTATCCCGTAACACCAACGAGTCTTCCGCTGTATTGAATTGTGTATATTTGGGGGTGTTACACTTCAGTCCGACAATAAATTCCTCAGTCCGACAAAACGGTAAGCCAAAAAATTTTGTATCGCCAAATTTTGAAATTGAGTTAGAAATAGCCAAAAACTACTGGGGAAAAAATTTGAATTTACTTGACCTAAAAAATTTTAACTCTTTTTTTTTAAATCTTCGTGTAAACTATGTTCCGAGACTAGTCTAGATAGTGGCTAAGTCTAAAAATGCTCGAACAAAAATTGGCTAAGATTCCGCAATGTAGGTATGCAATGATTCCGCAATGTGAGAAGAGGATATGATTCCGCAATCAAAGGTTACAATTTCGCAATGTGATTCAATATTTGATTCCGCAATCCTTAGGCCATAATTCTGCAATGATCAAGATGGTATAATTCCGCAATAACCAAGATGGTATAATTCCGCAATAACCGAAATGGTATAATTCCGCAATCACCAAATGGTATAATTCCGCAATCACCAAGATGGTATAATTCCGCAATCACCAAACGGTATAATTCAGCAATCCCCAGAATTATTCAATTCCGCAATACCAAGAAGTATACAATTCCGCAATACCCAGAATTATTCAATTCCACAATACCCAGAATTATTTAATTCCGCAATACACAGAATTATTCAATTTCACAATAGTGGATTGATACAATTTTGCAATGTTGAACAATATTGCGAAATTATGCTAAAAAAGTGGTCTCGGATGTACTTATAGATTTTCGAGTTTTCAAGCCAAAAATGAAGCCAAACACCCAAAAAATTTGCGTTTTTGACCAAACCATATAGCACAAATCACTACCACGACTATGTAGATGATTTATATAACGATCTAAACCACAAAAACACAAAAAATTTTAAATTCGAGCTTGAGGAAGCTTGAAAACCCCACGAATTTTAATAGAACAAAACCACACGAACTTCAATCACCTATCTACTATAGGCTCTTGATACCAAATGTCAATCCCACTTAATCCATAACACAAGATTCTAGAGAGAGAAAGAGAAGAAAAGTAGAGCGAGAAACAAGAGAGATGGTGGAAGGTTTTTGTTTACTAGAGAGAGAAAATAAATGAACCAACACCCTCTTCCACACATGGAAGAAGGTTTATATACCCATGAGCTTGGTGGGCTCATGGGCTTGTTTCTTGGGCCGGGCTTGGCTTGCACTTGGGCTTACGCCCCTAACTTATACAATATTAGCTTAAAGTCCAAGCCCGGTTAACCCGACTAACCTATTACAATACAATACCAATAACGACTAAGATGACCTATTGAATTCTTGTTCGAATATATAAAATATAGGGCTAACAAACACGTTTTAATATGACGCTTGATTTACATTCTGAAACGAATCATCCATTTGGAGCTGAGTATGGATTCGGTAGAATCGTAGATGGAGATTATAAATTAGTGTCAATTTGTAAGGGGAACTACAAGGCTAAGGTGTTATCGTTGGATAATGGCAACTGGAAAACCGCTGGAGTTCTTCCAACCCAAGGTTCTATCATGGGGAATGGTGTGTATTTTGAAGGACGGCTATATTGGTTGGATTTGATTGTGGCACCGAATTCATGTTCCATTGTTTCTATAGATTTGAGAATGGAAATATTTCCCGAGGTTGTTGTTTCCTATTTTGGAGAAGGATTTATATCATTTGCTTTGGGAGTACTGCCACAAGGGCTATGCATGCTCTCTAAATTCAAAAATGAACATATTTTTCATGTGTGGATAATGATAAACAAACCTGTTAATCAAACCTGGAACAAATTGTATTCTATTCTCTACCCCGACCCTAATCTTAATCCTGTAATTGAATTTTTACAAGGTTAGTCAAAGTTCTGGTGCCCAATGTTGATAACAGAGGACGACCGAGTTCTTCTTCATTTTAGAGTTCATGTTATTTTGTTTAACACAACAGACATGAATTACCAGATTCTTGATGATTTCGCCCTAGAGACATGTACATATGTTGAGACATTGGTCATGCCAGTTGGCACAGGAAGACGTTACAGCCTAAGGAGTGCACCAAAGGTTGTTTTTTCTTGATTTAGTCTGTAACCGGTAGTAACATATGTTTACTACTTATATTATGCTTAGTTTTTTTCAAGAATCACTAACCTACTACGGTTAGTTAGGTTTTTTGTTTTCTTTGATGTTTCTATGTTATCAAGTACGTGTTTTGTATTGGTGTTTTATGCTTATGGTGTTTTGTAATGGTGTTTTATGCTTATGACGTTTTTCAATGTTTTACTTTCTATGTTATCAAGTTCATATATACAACTGAAACCACACCATCAAAACATTCTTAGATACAACACATAATCATTAAAAGGAAACAAAATAACATAAACATAGGACATTAGGAGTTGACAAGATTCACAACCACCATTGCAGACATAACAACCATCTACCACGAACCCAAATTGCAGATATCACCACGATTGCAGACACGAGTATTACAAAGATTTGGTTTACCATTTGTATCAAGAGAACCTACAAGTCAAGAATGTTCAGGATGGTGGTGTTTCAAATGTGCAAGATGATGTTTCTAACCAAGAACTCAAAATGGTCAAGGCTGAGTTGGATTTTATTAAGTCAAGATTTGTTTTTTATGATAGGATTATGTTACTGGTAATTGGATTTATTGTATGTGTTCTTGTTTTAATAGTTGTTTTTTAAGTTTTTATGTTAATGTTTTACGGTATGTTGTACTCAGCTTATGGTAACTTATGTGTACCCTGTTTGAACACTAATATAATTTATATTTTTAGGTTCTTAAACTATATACTAAATGTAAAACCCGTATTTAAAATCCAAGAATATTAAATTTACAGAGTCTCAGTTTTATTTAAAATCTTGACGTAATTAATTATTCAGAAAATAATCAATACCAGTTAATAATTAATACTAGTTATCCAGTATTACGTAAGTATTATTATTCAGAAAATAAATACTACGTTTCAAAATTTAAAACACGAGAACTAAAAACAAGCATACACGATAGTTTATAAGTGTCGAAAAACAAAAGACACACATATACGTATGTGGTTGGGCTGGCGGCTAACAAAAGAAACAAAGAAAGGGAATGGGCTTAGGCCCAGCCCGAATTAAAACTATCAAAGGAAAATAAGACTCTCATTTTACATCTCATTTATAAAAAAAAAACACTTAGGGTTTTGGAAAAAGGGTGCCGCCGACTGTGAGGAACAAAAGGGAAGCACGGGTCGATTTTCTTGTTTGATTGTTGTGTATTCATCTTTCGTCATCAGTTATATAACGGTAAATCACCCTCTCCTTTAATTACTTTGTAAATCGAGTAAGTATTTCAAGATCTAAACATAAGCTTTTGTATATTGTAATCATGATCTAATAATCAAAAGGGTGTCGGGTTGGTTTGGATTTGCGAAGATCGAGACAGTTGGTCTCGGTGGTGATCCTTGTGAGTAACCACGACCCAAGGTGGGGTTTTTGTGTGTACAGCCGAGACACCAAGTATCGGTGGTTCTTGGTGTGGCTAGTCGCGAACCATAACCCAAACAGTGGGTAAAGGGACATTAAGGGGGCGTTTGGTTAATAAACAATGGAAAATAAACATGGCTCGGGGGGGGGGGGGGGGGGGGGTGTTTGTTAATAAGCAGTGGCAACCGAGAGTTGTATAACTCTCGGTGGGAATATATTAAACAGCAGGGGTTTGGTTGGATTCTAAATCTCTGAATAAGCGACAGAAATTCTGTCGCAGTTTATATAGGCAGTTTTGGGTAACAGTTTAGCGATAGAAAATTCTGTCGCTAATCCGGCTGTGAGAATATTAATTGTTGTTGCTTTGTTTCAGTGCGACCGAGAGGGGTATCTCGGTAGGCTCGGGTACACGGTTTAAAATTTAGCACGGGTTTATTTATTTAATATTTTAATTATTTTACAATAAGTTATTTACAAATTTAACAAGTAAAAAGGGTTTTTTAATTTAATTAGTAAATTAAATTATAAATGATTTTACTAGTTTTATTAATTAAAAGTAATTATTTTGTTAAATGATTCATGAAACCTTTTTGAGAACTTTCTATTTTAGGAAACCTTCTATTTAAGGAAAACTTTCTATTTTTAGCAGGTTACTATTAATAGTATATATATGTAGAGTACGAGGGTACGGGTTATACAGTAATCAAAGTACAAGCATGTATTAATCGGAATTACTTAACAACAGTCAGAGTTATCAGAATATACATAAACAGTAAAACTACAAGAACATAATAACCCAAGTTAAGAACAGTAAGTATTAGTAATAATAAACAGAATTCAGACAACTCATTCACGCCACTTATTTATGTAGTATCCGGGAAGTCGGAGTAGATCTTTCAGCTTTAATCCTCACTTCATTACTGGACACGAGGTACGGATACTCCTTCCTTCAGTATGGACTTTTTTCTCAAAAAAATGACTGATTGGTCTGCTCAGCAAACGTACAAAGTGGACCGATTTTTAGCTGACCCCTTCCTCCCATTCGGGTTTGGTTAACCCAGAAGTACAGTAAGAAGGAATGGAACCGCTTGAGAGTCGAGGCATAAAAGAAGCTTTTTCCACGGGATCCCGAAACCACCAGCCACCCCGACCTAAATCATGATGAGCCCACCAACTTCCTGGCAAAATGCCTACTGTTAAAAACCACCGACATGTCAAGATCAAAATTCGAATTGGTTCCGGGTCCTGGTGAGAGACCACTGTGTGCGCGCTGGCAATCCAACAAAAAAGCGAAGTAGTGGTCTCTTTATTTAAGCTATTCCGGCTTCTTATTGAGCGTAGCGAAATCAAGGTTTATGAGAAAGTCAACGAAGTTTCTATGATGTTCTACCTTTGCGTAGTCTCGGTCCACAGTGACAGTGGAAGGCTCCGATATTCTGCTATCAATGAAACCGAAAGAAAGAAAAAAAACCACTGCCTTTCGTATAGATCGAGACTTGTAGCTTGATTCTTTACTCATTCCATATTGGGAAGAATTGCAGGCGATAACACTTCTTCCGATTTCTTTCTCAATGATATCCAACGATCAAGACAGTTCCTGTGAAAGTCTTTCATAGAAGTGAATTCTTATTCTTACGAAGCAAATTACATTTCCTATTGATTTGTCCACTTGGTTTCGACTGGTCTAGCAAGTATGCCCCTTCCTCTTGAACTCTTCCCAGTGGCCTCACAATTGCTCTTTGTGATGCAGCGGAACCATGGAAATTAGGATCTCAAGACGCAGCAACACCTATGATGCAAGGAATAATAGACTTACATCACGATATCTTTTTCTTCCTCATTCTGATTTTGGTTTTCGTATCACGAATCTTGGTTCGCGCTTTATGACATTTCTAAAAAGAAAAAAATCCAATCCCGCAAAGGATTGTTCATGGTACATCTCACGCCTATGGGCCGCTATAACTATCCAAGAATACACTCGAAACTGGAAGGATAAAAAAACCCACCCGGTGGACTGCCAAGCTACAAGTCCTACGAGACAAGAGCTAGATTTTCTAAAAAGCCAAGGTCGTGGGTGGCCAAGAGGGCCTACTTGGAGACTTGGGATCTCAGTAGGAAATGTGAAGGTTGCTTAAAGCCGGCCGACCGATAGGCGAAAGAGAATAAACTAGTTCCGATCTGAGTAGGCTCGTAACATAATAGGGAATACCCTAACTCTGGGAACCGGGGCCTGGCTATCTTTCGTTTGCGGTCGACGTTCCGGCAAAGTGTGCCCGTCGACAACTGAATGTTTCGATATGCTTCGATTCATGGTCTCATCTTATAATACCTAAGGAGATAATGAAATTCTTTTAGTCAAATTAAACTGTCTCAATTCCCCGACAATCGCACCAAAAAATCGACTTCCTTTTTGATTTCCTTCTTGATAAATGACAACTAAAGCATTGTAATCATATCCTAAAAGCGCACCTATCAGAATCGGAACAGACCAATTACCAGATCCACCTATCATCGCCGGCATAACCATAAAAAATATCATTAAAAAAACGTGAGCCGTGATTAAAACATTATAAAGTTAATGATTCCCACCAAGAATTTGATCACCAGGTCGTGCTAATTCCATACGAATCAGTATTGAGAAGCATGTGCCCATCACTCCAACAATGGCACCAAAGATGAGATATAGAGTCCCTATATCCTTGTGGTTAGTGGAGAACAACCATCAGATTGGATTTGTCGTAAAATTCGTAGGCGTTTAGGATTCCCCGTTTCAGCCATCTGTTTTCCTTAGTACTTTTATATTATTATTCAATCTTTTCAGTAATAATTATGTTTATTTTAAAATGCATGAGCTATATACAAGCATGACTATGTCATCTAGTTACGGAGGTACCGTAACCATAACACTTGAGGCACCGGTGTTATGACTCCTCCACGAGGGAGTGATTTCTCGTGGTGTCCCTTCAGTTTCAGTTTGGCCATTATCAGTATTATCATGTGGGGCGTATGGGTGCATCCTAGTTTATAGCTTATAGTTATCAGGTGAATGTGGTGTGTGACCTACATCCTTCACAAGGAGCTGATCCATCCTACCCAGATTATTATTTGTAGAGGTCACCCCTCTAATGCATGACGAGGTCTCCCCTCTATGTATTCATGCCCGTTGATACTTTCATGACCTATATGGGCTCTTGGCAAATTAAAATACAGTTTTCATATATAAACATAAGTTTTCAGAAATATAAATCTGTTTATAAACATGTTTCAGATTTCCCAGATTATACACAGTTTTACACTACAAATTTACTTATCAGTCTTTCAGTTCTAGTATTAGTTATCTGTTTCATTTCAATACTTCTTAACGGTCTACTTATCCAAGTAGGGTGTTACAATTATGGCATCAGAGCGCAAGGTTCAACATGTAGGCTCTAAAACTTGACTTGTGACTAGTGGGTAGTCACCAGGAACTTCCTATATTTTGGCGTTGTTATCTTTCATGTTTCTCATGCATTTCATCAGTCAGTTTTCTTAATTTTGACTAAGTAAAAGGTTGGTACAGGACTAGCCATATTTAGTCGCATGTGCTTTTCTGCAAATTTTTTTTTGTGAATCGAACCATAGGTGTTCACTTTTGCCATTTAGATTTTGTTTTGGTGAACCAACCCATAGGCGTTCACCCTTACTCATGTCGGATTAATGTTTTTCAGTCGAATGTTATTTTGTGAACCGACCCATAGGCGTTCACCAGTATTCAAGTCATATTTTCATTGGCTATGCCTTCATGAACTGCCTCATGCATATTTCAGATTTCTTATTCCATGTTTCTAACAAGTTAATCATCTTATTCTCTTTAAACTTTGAGATGCCACCCAGACGCAACAATCAGAATGGTACTACAGCTGCTGATATTGCTGCAGCTGTTCAAGCAGCTGTGCAAGCCATGCTACCCTATATTTGGGATGAGATTAGGACTGAGTACCAAAATAGACCTTTGAACAATAAGAAACCTCCTCCTCCACCACTAGTCACTCTAGCTATCTGGCTAGAAAGGTTTAACAAACAGAAGCCCAGGTCGTTTGAGCAGACAGTAATTCCAGTGGACGAAGAAAACTAGATATCTCATATGGAGAAAATCTTTGAGGCTATGGACTGCGGGGAAGCCTTCAAGGCCAGGCTAGCTGTTTACAAGTTGGAAGGTAACACCCTATCTTGGTAGAGGGCATATAAGTTGACGAATGGGGGAGATGATTGGGTGCTCACATTGACTTGGACACAGTTCAAGGCACTATTTTACGATCAGTTTTTCCCTCATGCTGAACAAGAAAGACTGAAGAGAGACTTTCACTCCATTCGACAGAAGAATGGAGAGAACAATATGGAGTTCATGCAACGATATCTCAGGTTGGCTGGAATCTTGGGAGCGGCTGCAGGTACTGCGGAGGAGCAGGCGATACACTTTCATTGGGCTCTTCACTCCTGGACTGCAAATAGACTACTTAGTACCACGTACACTAACGTATCGCAGGTAGCTAACGCGGCTCGTAATGTAGAGATGCTTTATGAAAGGGATGAGCTCGAGAACGTAGAGCGACCTGAGAAGAGGTATAATTCATTCAGCAGACTTAAACAATTTAACTCTTGTACTTACTTGACAATATATATATATATATATATATCATGCACTATCCAATTATGATCTTTCAGACATAGAGGAGGAGACCAATCCCAGTCGGCTACTCAACAGCAGAGTTTTAGAAATCACGGTCAGTATTATGACCGTAACTGATCAAATAGGAAAGGCGGTGGTGAAAAATACTGTAGCAGCTCAAACTCATCTGGTAGCCACAGAGATGCTGGGCGAGATAATGACCATAGAGGTCAGCAGCCCAATCGTTCGGGTTCATCTGCACATCTCTGAATTAGGCTCCCGACAGACTAGAGCAACCACTGGAGGGTACACCCACCCTATCTGCACCACCTGCGGGTTTAGACACCTGGGACCATGCCGGCGTGCTACTAACACATGTTTTAAATGTGGGCAACAAGGGTATCAAATGAAGGATTGCAGGAGGGGTGAAATGGTTGGTACTTTAGGACATGCCGACCAGAAACCACTACCTACCATTGGCCGTGTGTTTACTGCCCCAACGGATCAAACAAACAAATCGTCAGGTACCATCACTAAAATTTTAATTATGTACGAACATACTGCTTGCGTGTTATTTGATACGGGTGCGACCCATTCAATCATATCCACTACTTGTACTACTAGTATTAGGAAAACCTTATGCCACTTGATAATGCCTTAAACACCACGCTACAATTGATCGACATTCATATCCGATTATAATTAGCAATGTTCAAATCCCTGAATACATCCATCTTGGTTTCCACTAGGAAATCTGTGAACATTTTCTGCTTTACAAGCACGTGTTTTGTCCTTTCACAACTACGAAATTTTCTAGCTATCATTTATGCCACGACTTCTGAAGTTCTTCATTCATAATCAGCCAATTATTTCAAGATTTCTAAGACATATTACCAGAAGGAACTACCAATCATACCACCATCCATAACTGTATTTTCCTCCCAAGTGTTATTGGTCTATCTAATCAACTACCAGACTCTGAACATTTTCCAAGACCGATTTACGATCAGGCTATCGATAGTCGCGAGTAAAGAACAAGACATTTTAGTGACTGCTCTCCGCACACGTTATGGTCACCATGGATTCACATTCAGATTTTATGATCTCAAGAATGCCCAACAGTAATTATGGACGTGATGAATCAACTTTTCAGGAATTCTGGACGAGTTGTTATACTGTTCATGGCCAACATTCTGACTTTTTTAAGTCGAGAGAAGAGTACGAAGACCATCTTCGCTCTATGTTACAAGATTTACTACAGAAGAATTTCACACTGAAATTTCTTTCTTTTCTTGTACGTATATTGTTGATTTTAGTGACACCCTGAATCGCATTGTTCTCGCGCTAAATATTTTTTATTTTCTCATAACTAAGCCCGCGTGTAAAGGAGAAAATCCTACACTGACTTATGTGTTCTAGAGAATCCTACGCTAAAAGAAGTCCAACTTACAGAGACTTATAGTCCTCCGATTTCTATATATCCAATTTCTATAAATGTATCATGATCGCAAACCACATCTTGGTGGAGCAGCATGAAACAAGATGAAATTATGTTCATATCTTAGTACCTGACATACCAGCAGGTTAAGATAGAACACCAACATGCTAACAATTCAATTCAACCAGCGTAAATTTTCAAACCAAATTGGGACAAGACCTCCATGGATCTTGCCACTGGACTATTGCAGGCTTATAAGAGAGATAATGCCATATGAACAGTCGTCAACAGTTTAAACGAGCTGCATATCCTTTTCATCTGCAAGAACACTACAAGTTAGCAGAATATCAAACATTTTGTCCAGCAAAAAGATCGTGCGATCACATGGCACTCCTTCAACTAGCAGATCAGCTAAAGGTCCACATTCGTATTCAGTAATTAAGTTTAAGTATCTGTCCAATTTCTCATTTTTTCTCTCATACTCACGTTCTTGACATCGTTTACGCATTCTCTCATACGTGTTATGTTTCATTTTCATTCTGGAAAGATTTATAGAAAGCTTGGGAGACCAGACTCAAGTATGATAAACTTTCCATCCTCATACGGACGTTTCACGTCATATTTCGCGGTTCATCGTTATTGCTTGAATTTACCTCCTCGGTCGTCTCACATTCACGATATGTTCATATACCATGTGTATTCCACGTCTCTCGCATTACGTCTACGATATACTGCTCATATCACGTCCACCATATATTGACTCTAAGTACATTCACCATAACTCCACGTATCACGTTCATAATTGTTCACATATCACGTTTGCAATTTGTCACGTATTACGCATTGTATGTCTCGCGCATCATTGCTCAGACGTTACTTATGTCCGTTATTTCACAGCGTAACATTCCAGTTATCTTGCACGATAAATTCTTACCATTCGATCAGATTCATGAGAGTCTACCTTACACTTAGGAACCATGTACTTTATGTATCGTCAAGTCAGGGTCATGGAGACCAAGTTTGTCAGTGTGCGAGATCTTTTAGAGGAATCGTTCCGAGCGGGAAGCCACTTGGAACGGAGGAGTCCATCTGGATTTCTTATCCTGTTTCCTTTCATAAATCAGATACGTTCTTCCAGTCACGTTCCATGTTCTTTTCAGTCATGTCGCATCCATTTCCTTTTAGTTACATGTCTCTTCAGCTTATGTGTCCTTTCAGCTTTTATTTCTATCAGTTTATTTTACCTTAATTCGAGGACGAATTTTCCTTTTAGAGAGGGAGAATTGTAAAACCACAACATTAACGCATCCTTAATTCGAGGACGAACTATTTTTTTAGAGGGGAAGAGTTGTAAAACCCGCATTTAAAATCCAAGAATATTAATGTTACACAGTCTCAGTTTTATTTAAAATCGTGACGTAATTAATTATTCAGAAAATAATTAATACTAGTTAATAATTAATACTAGTTATTCAGTATTGCGTAGGTATTATTATTCATAAAATAAATACTACGTTTCAGAATTTAAAACACGAGAACTAAAAAAAAGCATACACGATACTTTATAAGTGTCGAAAAACAAAAGACACACATATACATATGTGGTTGGGCTGGCGGCTAACAAAAGAAACAAAGAAGGGGAATGGGCTTAGGCCCAACCCGAATTAAAACTATCACAGAAAAACAAGACTCTCATTTTACATCTCATTGACAAAAAATAAAACACTTAGGGTTTTGGAAAAAGGGTACCACCGGCTGTGAGGAACAAAAGGGAAGCACGGGTCGATTTTCTTGTTTAATTGTTGTGTATTCGTCTTTCGTCATCAGTTATATAACGGTAAATCACCCTCTCCTTTAATTCATTTGTAAATCGAATAAGTATTTCAAGATCTGAACATAAGCTTTTGTATATTGTGATCATGATCTAATAATCAAAAGGGTGTCGGGTTGGTTTGGATTTGCGAAGACCGAGAGAGTAGGTCTTGGTGGTGATCCTTGTGAGTAACCGCGACCCAAGGTGGGGGTTTTGTATGAACAACCAAGAAAACGTGTCTCGGTGGTTCTTGGTGTGACCAGCCGCGAACCATATCCCAAACAGTGGGTAAACAAACATTAAAGGGGCGTTTAGTTAATAAACAATGGAAAATAAACATGGCTCGGGGGTGTTTGTTAATAAGCAGTGGAAACCGAGAGTTGTATAACCTTGGTGCGAATATATTAAACCGCAGGGGTTCGGTTGGATTCTAAATTCCCAGAATTAGCGACAGTTTAGCGACAGAAATTCTGTCACAGTTTATAAAGGCAGTTTTGGGTCACAATTTAGCGACGGTTTAGCGACAGAAAATTCCGTCGGCTCGGGTACACGGTTTAAAAATTTAGCACGGGTTTATTTATTTAATATTTTAATCATTTTACAATGAGTTATTCTCAAAATTTAACAAGCATAAAGGTTTTATTAATTTAGTTAGTAAATTAAATTATAATCGATTTTACTAGTTTTATTAATTAAAAGTATTAATTTTGTTAAATGATTCATGAAACCTTTTTGAGAACTTTCTATTTTAGGAAACCTTCTATTTAAGGAAAACATTCTATTTTTGGCAGGTTACTATTAATAGTATATATATATAGAGTACGAGGGTACGGGTTATACAGTAATCAAAGTACAAGCACACATTAATCAAAATTACTTAACAATAGTCAGGGATATCAGAATATACATAAACAGTAAAACTACAAGAACATAATAAACCAAGTTAAGAATAGTAAGTATCAGTAATAATAAACAGATTTCAGACAACTCATTCACGTCACTTATTTATGTAGTATACGGAAAGTCGGAGTAGATCTTTCAGCTTTCATCCTCACTTCATTACTGGACACGAGGTACGTATATTTTGTCCTTTAGTATAGAGACTTCCTTCGTAGGCATTTAGGATTCCCCGTTTCAACCATCTGTTTTCCCTAGTACTTTTATATTATTATTCAAGCTTTTCAGTAATAATTATGTTTATTTTAAAATGCATGAGCTATATACAAGCATGGCCATGTCATCGAGTTACCGTAACCATAACACTTGAGGCACCGGTGTTATGACTCCTTCACGAGGGAGTGATTTCTCGTGGCGTCCCTTCAGTTTCAGTATGGCCATTATCAGTATTATCATGTGGGGCGTATAGGTGCATCCTATTTTACAGCTTACAATTATCAGGTGAATGTGGTGTGTGTCCTACATCCTTCACAAGGAGCTGATCCCTCCTACCTAGATTATTATTTATAGAGGTCACCCCTCTAATACATGACGAGGTATCCCCTCTATGTATTCATGCCAGTTGATACTTTCATGACCTATATGGGCTCTTGGCAAATTAAAATATAGTTTTCAGATATAAACATAAGTTTTCAGAAATATAAATCAGTTTATAAACATGTTTCAGATTTCCCAGATTATACACAGTTTTCCACTACAAATTTACTTATCAGTCTTTCAGTTCGAGTATTAGTTATCGGTTTCATTTCAGTACTTCTTGTCATGCTTTTGTATCCGTTCACTGGGCGTTATGCTTAGTCGTAGTTTTCTTTCATGTTCCAAACGGCAGGTACATAGGAACACTCTTAGTATTCTAAGAGTATGTGCATTTGGATGGAAGCTTTCCAGACTTCTTACTTTATGAACTTCATACATTACTTTGTTTGTGTGGACATTGTTTAGTCCTTCCTTTCAGTACTTAATTATTTATGTATGAGCTTATGTTTGGACTACCGATGTTTGATTCCGGCATTTCCTTTATGGTTAGTTAATGTTTTTTAGAACATTTGCCTTGCATACTTTGATGACACGCCATAAATACACGTACCGGTCCACTTATCCAAGTGGGGTGTTACACTAAACATATCAGATAGAAATGTAAACAGTAAAGCATATCACATGTTAAGACACAAAATGTGATAATTCATAAGACCTAAGTTCACAAGTATCTTCCCTAAAGAAACAAAATGGACAGAATTAAGTGGCCTCAAATGACTGCAATTGATTGGTAAGTTTACATGAAAACCAATTAGCAACCCATGTGAGTCAACTAATAGTCAATCCTAAAGGTTGGAAGCAAATTGAGTTTAAGTTACAAAAACCATAATTTGAATTAACATAAGTTAGCTAATCCAAGTTTAAAGCATTTATATTTGAAGTACCAACTCCTGTATGACTCTTTGATAATTTCTTCTTCAAGATTCTTGCACCTCTAGGTCTTGCCCTAATCTGGTTATCTGATGCAGTTTGTTGGTCTTTGTTGGGAATTATTGCTAAGTATCAAGTACCGTTAGTGTAAAATTAAGTATTGTTAGTATTATCAAGTACCGTTAGTGTTAACGCGATACATAGTAAGTATTGCTACTTATAAAGTAAGTACTGCAATATTGATTATGACGAATATATCTTTGTGTAAGATATGTCATAGTTATAGTTAGAGTATATCTTATGTGATATACTTAATAGTTAGAATATTGATAATATATAGTCTGTGATATATTTATCTTTATAGAATTTTCTAAGGATTCTAGGGTTCCTTACTCTATAAAAGGAACATAGGTACGATGACATTAATGTACCTCATTCAAATCGATTAATAAGAGAATCGAATAGTTAAAAGTAATTATGTTCTTCTGTGCTTTATAAGTTAGATTTCACATAAATTATTTAGTTTGAGTAAGAGTTCTCAGAGTGTTTTAGTTTGATTACAAACTACGATACTAGTTCTTAACAGAATATAGATCCAACCAAAGGGATCAACAAGTGGCATCAGAGCTTGTTGAGAAACTCTGAAAAAGAAGAACACAACCTTAAAATCCCCACTCACAAAACTCAATGTCTCAACCTGGTGATGACCCTCACTTGGAAGAAATTCCAGATCCTGATCTAATACCACAGGGATGGCCTCAAGTTGTGCATCATGCACCAACACAAGGTGTTCAAGCCATAGATGTTGTAGTTACTTCCACAACTACAACACCTTCCCATACTCTCTCTGCTGTCAAACTTCCAGTTCTCAAAGGTGATAACTATGAGACATGGGCTATGCAGACGGAACATTACTTGAATCACACCGATCATACTCTGTGGCAAGTTATCAAGAATGGGAATACACCTAAGAAGTTGCACTAGTTGCCTGATGGTACATGCTATGCTTTACCTGCTGTGACTGCTGAGGAGGTACAAGTAGAGATCAGAGAAAGAAAGGCCAGAACTGCTTTAGTTATGGCACTTTCAGAAGATATCTTACCTAGCTTTCATCACTACAAGGATGCAAAGGCTATGTGGGATGCTATCAAACTTAGATTTGGAGGTAATGATAAATCTAAGAAGATGAAGAAGATTGTTCTGAAAAAAGAATTTGATAACTTCTCAATTTCCAATATAGAAGGAATCCATGGTGGCTATGGAAGGTTCAATAAGCTGTTCATTTAATTGGCAGCTTATGGACAAATTATTCCTAATGAAGAAGCTAATCCAAAATTCTTAAGAAGTGTTCCACAAGAATGGAAATCAATGGCTATGCACTTCTGCACAAGGGATGATCTGGATACAATTCCTTTTGATCATCTCTACAACAATCTTAGAGCTTATGAGATGGATGTTAAAGGCGTTGGGGTGACCAAAGCAACAACATCAACAAAGTCCAACTTGGCTTTTGTGTCTGAAGGCAATGGTGGTACTTACTTCAAAAATACTGCTAGTGGATCAAGTAGCGGTACTTACTTCCAAAATATCGATGGAGGACTTGCAAGCAGTACTTACTCCCAAAGTACTGAAGGTAGTCCTATTGTATCTCAAAATCCACAAGGAAGATCTTCACCATTGTTTAGTGACAATGATACCTTCTCATTCTTTGCTGGACAAGACAACATACCAAGATTAACTCTTAATGACTTGTTCCAAATGGATGATGCTGATGTTGAAGAGTTGGATCTCAAACGGCAAGCTGCCATGCTCTTAGTAAGATCTAATAGGTTCTTTAAGAAGCCTGGAAGGAAGATGACTATTGATCCTAATGAACCATTAGGATATGACAAGTCTAAAGTTGAATGCTATAACTGTGGAAGGAATGGACATTTTGCAAGGGAGTGCACTAGAGACAAGGCTGAAAGCAGCAGTCAAAGGTCCAAGAACAGCTATAGAACCAGTCCAAGAATTTCTGAAAGCTTTCCAAAAGGAAACAACAGGAGTCCCAAAGGAACCAAAGCATTGGTAACTGTAGATGGAGTGGTGATCTGGGCTGAAGATGAGGAAGAAGAAGAGCCTGGTTTGATGGCTCTCTCTCATGAAGATATTGAGGTACATCCTTGTTCTAAAGATTGTATTCTTAAATTAAATAGTCTAAAAGTAGAACTAGATGAACAGTATCAAAAAGTCAACACATGTACTATGGAAACAAATGTTTTTAAACAGGGTGTTGCTAAGCTAGTGGAAAATATAGTTTTGTATAAAAAGGGTCAACAAAACTATGAAGAGAAAATTAGAAGTTTGACTCTTCAAATGAGGGAAAAAGATGTGGAAATTAAAGATTTTGAAAAACAACTTTTAAAGTTATTAGGAAACAATGAAGCTTTAAAATCCAGTCTTTATAATGAAGGGGAAGTGATTTATCATTGGCAAAGATCCTCTAAAGGATTGGTAAGCTGATTAACTCACAAATGGGGTATTAGGATAAATTAGGCCTATGATATATTGAAGACCAACCTGGGATAACTTTAACTGACAAGGACTTATCAAAGGGGATTTTTGATTGTTCTAGTGAGTCAGATGATACTCCTGAAAATGATAAGTATGCTGAAGGAATGAAGGCAGTTCCTCCACCATTATCAGGAATTTTCATGCCCCCTATTAATGATACAGGTATAGAGTTAGATGAATCAAAAGTTGTTAAGTCAAATGATTTAAACTCTAGTACCTTAACCCAAGATAAACCTGTTGTGACCAAACATATTATTTATCCACCTTTGATGAGCAAATTTGTGCCTGAAGGACATATGTCTACAACTAGTTCTGCTCATAAGCATGTAAAAACTTCTAGTAAGGCAATGAATAATAATATAAAATATAATAGTGACACCAAGAAGGGAGGATTAGGCTTTAAGAAAACGAAGTCAGAAAAACCTTTTGGATCTTCTTTAAAAAGAAAAGGATGTTATGTTTGTGGTAGTCTAAATCATTTTATCAAAGATTGTACTTTACATGAAGATAAAGTTGTAAAACAGAAGGCTACACAAAAGGTCACAAAGAAAGGTAATGAGATAAATGCACAGGTTAATAGGCATATGGGATCTAGAGGTGACGAACCTAAGTTTGAGCATGTTCAGAAGGGAACTAAGTATCATAAGGTTAGTACCAAGGACTTTGTTCCAAGAGCAGTACTTATGAGACAAGGTCTAGTACCTTTGAAGTCTCGTAAACCAAGTACCAGCAAGTCTAGAACTGCAAGTACCGGTAGACCAAACTCAGGTACTGCTGGTCAAGCAAGTACCGCTAAAGCAATACTTAAGTCAAAGAACAAACCAGTGCAAATGTGGGTTCCTAAGAGAGAAAAACCATGTGTTCAAGTAAGTACCGCTAAAGCAGTACTTAAGTCAAAGAAGCCTGAGTACATAGAATCACCCTATGACTTTGACTACATAATTGAAACCATGAAATACAAGAGTAAGAGTAGCATTACTGGAAATACTACTGATAAAACTCACAAGTATGTAGGTCCCACAAGATCCGAGCCAAATGTAGCTTGGGTCCCTGTTAAAAACTAATGTGTTTTGTGTATGTGCAGGGGCATCTTATTGATTAATTGAAAGATAAAGGTATTGTAGATAGTGGATGCTCAAGACACATGACAGGGAATAAAGATTTCCTTGTTGAATTTGAAGAATTCAGAGGTGGACCAGTAGCCTTTGGAGGTAGCAAAGGTAGAATGACTGACAAAAGGAAAAAATCAATACAGGGAAGTTGGAATTTGAAGATGTGTTCTTTGTAAAAAAATTGAATGAATTCAATCTCTTTTCTGTATCACAAATGTGTGATAAAAAGAACAAGGTGCTTTTTACAGATACAGACTGCTTGGTGCTCTCCAAAGACTTTGAGATGCCTAAGGAATCTCAAATACTGCTTAAAGTACCCAAGAAAGAAAACATGTACACCTTTAATCTTCATACTATTACTCTAACAGGTGGTATTACATGTTTGCTAGCTAAGGCTTCTAATGATGAGTCTAATCTATGGCATAGAAGGTTAGGTCTTGTGAATTTCTAAAATCTTAATAGATTGGTGAATAAAAATTTGGTTAGAGGGTTACCTAACAAATCTTTTCAGAATGATTTCACATGTACTGCTTGTCAAAAAGGTAAACAACATAGAGCCTCTTGTAAGACCAAGATTGTCAATTCTGTGACTAAGTCTTTGCAACTTTTGCATATGGATTTGTTTGGTCCAGTTTCTATTAGGAGCATTAGTCATAAGACCTTTTGCCTTGTCATAACTGATGATGATAGTAGATTCGGTTGGGTTTTCTTTTAAGCTCTTAAGAATGAAACCAATGGATTACTTAAAGATTTTATCACTTTAGTTAAAAAGCAGTTCACTAAACATATCTTAATCATTAGGACAGATAATGGGACAAAATTCAAGAATGCTGAATTTGATGAATTTTGTAGGTCTAAAGGCATCAAGAGACAATTTAGTAATCCTAGGACTCCACAACAAAATGGAGTAGCTGAAAGGAAAATAAGGACACTAATTGAGGCTGCTAGAACTATTCTAGCTGATTCTCTTTTTCCAAACACATTTTGGGCAGAAGCAATCAATACGGCATGTTATGTGTTAAATAGAGTCCTAGTGACCAAGCCTCAAAACAAGACACCTTATGAACTTTTGACTGGTGTTAAGCCAACCATAAGTAATTTAAGACCTTTTGGATGTCATGTGTCTATTTTAAATACTCTTGATCATTTAGGGAAGTTTGATGGAAAATCTGATCCAGGATATCTTGTAGGATATTCATTGCAAAGTAAAGCATATAAGGTTTATAACTAGGCATCTAAGAAGGTTGAAGAAAATGCCCATGTTAATTTCTTAGAAAATAAACCCAATGTCCCAGGAATAGGTTATGCTTGGATGTTTGATCTGGATTATCTAACTAACTCCATGGATTACTATTCTGTGCAAAAGGATTGTCAAACTAACAATGCAGGTGAGGAGATTGGTACAACAAAGCTAGGTACTCAAGGAGAACCTTCTTCATCAGATTCTCTGGATGATGATGTTCACATCTATATACCAAGTATGCCTACTATTTCTCCTATGGATGCTACTCCCCAGAAGAAAACAATGCCATCAACTGATTATCAAGCCTCCCAAGAGATTCAGAGGCTTCAAGATCAAAAAAAGAATGCTACATCTGCGGATGAGCATTCAGGAGAAGAATCTTTGGAATCACAACACTCAACAATACATATTACACATAGCAGTACCTCATCTGCAAGTACTGCTAAGTCAAAGTCTACAAAGTCTGTTGATTCATTAGAAGACATTCTACAAGCTATGGATGATGAAGATGTTTATGCTAGTCCAAGTGAAGGAATCTTCTCCAAAGCTTCCTATGATGAGCAGGGTGTAGTAACTGATTTCAATAATTTGTAAATTGAAATTCTAGTCAGTTCTATTCCCACTCATAAAGTCAACAACAACAATCCTACTACTCAAATTATTAGAAATACTAAGTCTGCTATGCAAACTAGAAGACAACTTCAAGCCAATATTGAAACTCATGCACTTGTGACTTATGTCAAACAACAGCAGAGAACAAATCACAAGGATACTCAACATTGTTTGTTTGCCTGTTTCTTATCATAAGCAGAGCCTAAGAACATTTCTCAAGCTCTTGATGAAGAAAGTTGGGTAGATGCCATGCAAGAAGAAATAATGCAATTTGAACTACAAAAGGTTTGGATTCTTGTGGATCTTCCCTCAGGTAAAAGAGTTATTGGTACTAGATGGGTTTTCAGAAATAAGAAGGATGAAAGAGGAGTTGTTGTGAAGAACAAGGCAAGGCTTGTTGCTCAAGGCTATAGACAAGAAGAAGGGATAGACTATGATGAGGTCTTTGCACCAGTGGCAAGAATAGAAGCCATCGGGTTATTTTTGGCCTTTGCATCATATATGAATTTTATAGTGTATCAGATGGATGTGAAAAGTGCCTTTCCATATGGTACTATTTCAGAGGAGGTATATGTTTCACAACCTCCGGGTTTTGTAGATCCTAAGTTCCCCAACAGAGTCTACAAAGTTATCAAAGCACTTTATGGTCTACATCAAGCTCCAAGGGAATGGTATGAAACCTTATCCACTTTTCTGTTAGAACATGTATATAGGAGAGGAACCATTGACAAAGCTCTATTTATAAAAAAGAATGCTAAGGATATTATCCTAGTACAAGTCTATGTTGATGACATTATTTTTGGTTCAACCAAGAAATCATGGTGTGAAGAGTTTGAGGATTTGAAGAAAGGAAGATTTTAGATGAGTTCTATGGGAGAGCTTACCTTCTTTTTAGGATTGTAGGTCAAACAGAGGAAAGATGGAATATTTATCAGCCAAGATAAATATGGTGCTGAAATCTTGAAGAAATTTTCATGTATGGATATAAGAAGTACAAGCACACCTTTTGAAGCTAAGAAATCTTTGTCAAAAGATGAACATGGTGAAAATGTTGATATTCACCTATATAGGTCAATGATTGGTTCATTGATGTATCTTACTGCTTCAAGACCAGATATTATGTTTGTTGTGTGTGCCTGTTCAAGTTTCTAAGTCAATCCCAAGGTTTCACAACTACATGCTGTGAAGAGGATTTATAAGTATCTTAAAAGTCAGCCTAATTTAGGATTATGGTATCCTAGAGATTCAACATTTAAATTGGAAGCTTACCTAGATAGTGATTATGCTGGAGCTAATCATGATAGGAAATCCACAATAGGAGGTTTTCAATTCCTAGGCAGAAGACTCATTCACGGTAGTATAAGAAGCAAACCATTGTTGCTACTTCTACAACTGAATCTGAATATGAAGCTGCTGCTCATTGCCGTGGACAAGTACTTTGGATCCAAAATCAGTTATTAGACTATGGGTTCAACTTCATGAACACCAAGATCTATATTGATAATGAAAGTACTATATGCATTGTCAAGAATCCAGTCTTTCACTCCAAGACCAAGGATATTGAGATAAGACATCACTTCATAAGAGATGCCTATGACAAGAAGCTTATTCAAGTCTTGAAGATTCATACAGACAACAATGTAGATGTTTTGTTGACCAAGGCATTTGATTCAAATAGGTTTGAATTCATTTTAACACATATTGATATGCTTAACCAATAAAATGCTGCATATGTTAAGGGGAGGTAATAGCTATATAATTTTTATGCTAATTGTTATTGTATAGTGTTTGTTTTGTGTTTTTGATGTGATTGTAGGTTGATAGAATGAGATAAAAGAGGATATAATTATAGTAGAATGCATGAACTGGTCAAATGTGTGAGGTATCGTTATGGATCCAAGTACCGCTAGCACAAATTCAAGTACCGAGTATGTTGCATGTACCGCTACATATCCGTTGTACCGCTAAGGGTCTCTTTTGTAAATTTGGCGGTTTCTTCGCGCTTGGGTTTGTTATTTACATAAATACTAACTCCAGTTATACAATTGATTCACCTAATCTTTTATTCTTATCTCTTAAATCTATAACCTTCTCTCTAATTTGTCGATCATCAAAAATACTAATGGCTGCTTTAGAAGTGATCTCTAAGCACAACCTAGTTGCGAATCTTGCTCAGAATGATGATTCTGTTGGTTTCCATGAGATATTTGGATTTTTATCTCGAAGTCATATTCGTTTTGTGATTACTGTAAGTCCCATTGTCTCTATTCCTATTGTTGAACAATTTTGGAATACTGCTATGTTAGGTACACGTCATAATCAACCTTGCATTAAGGCTAGGGTGAATAATAGAAATATCTATGTGACTGAGGTACTGCTAAGGGCTAGTTTAAGACTCAATGATGAAAATGGACTAAGTATGTAAAATAATACAAAGATACATGATGGCCTCGTAGCCATGGGTTATTAGGGTGGTAGGGAAAGTCTTACTTTCTTTAAAGCTTTATTTTCATCTCAATGGAAATTGCTTTTTCATGCCATTATTCACTATATGAGCTCCAAAAGTACTTCTTTTGATCAAATCCCTGCTGCATTGGCATCAGCTAGTTTTTGTTTAGCAAATGATAGAGTTTTTAATTTTTCAAAATTAATTTTTGAAGGCATGACTAGGAATTTGGAAGGAGATAAGAAGTTTTTAATGTATCCTAGATTCATTCAAACTTTAGTTAATGACCAAATCCCTAACCTACCAGCATTGACAAATACATGGGATGTTCCTACATTTACAAAGAGAACTTTCTCTTTCTTGACCAAACAAGGCAATGCCTTTACAGGAACAGTCACATCTTTATTTGCAAATATGTTAGCCCAACCTGCCAACCAAGAAGGTGAGGAACCTAGCTCAGCTAGTGCTTCTCAGCAAAATCCTTCTCACCAGAGTTCCCATTCCTCATAAGATACTCAATCTTCTTCTCATAATGTTGGTAATCAACCAAATTCAGATGAGATGATCCATACACCTGCTGCTTCAATGGCTACTAGTGGTTCACCACAAGCACAAGCAACAGAGGTGGTGGATGTTGCAAATTTAACTACTTTGTGCACTAGCTTGTCCAAACATGTACAGGTATTGCAAAAGGAGAAGCTTGTTCAAGACAAGAAAATTGATGAATTGGAGGCCAATTTAATCAGACTAAGGAATAAGGTATATCCTTGGATGAGGCGGAACAGATCAATTCAGAAAGCTGCTCTTAAGAAGCAAAGATTCAGAAACCTCAAGAAAAGGCGACTGAATGCAACCAAACAGGGGAGGAATTATGGAGAATCACTACCTTCTTCTGACATTCATACAAGGGTATCTGGGAATGACATTAATTTTGAAGCTGATGATGTCATTAGAAATTTTGAAGCTGGCAATAGCATAGAGACTAGTGTGAAAAAAGATAGCTTGGAGCCTACAAACATGGAGCTTCAACATGAGGAACCACAACCTGTTTATGAGGAACCACAAACTGAAGAAATTTTGGTGACTCGGCCACAACCACAACTTCAAGTGAATTGGAGTAGTTTCTATGAGAAGCTGGAGGAAATCAATGTTCAATTTCTTGTGTCTTCTACTCCACCTCGAAGGCAATTCTGGTTTCATAAGAAACAGTCTTTCCAAGTACTGTCAAGATCAAGAGTGAGTTATGGATCAGACAAGACTGAGGAGTTACAAATTGAGAAGACATCTTTAAAAGAAGAAAAAGTATCTAGAGATACTTTGGTGATTCAAGAAACAAGTGTGTCTTATACTGGTGAAGAAAACATTGTTGAAGAACCAAGTACTGCTAAGCCAACTAAGCCGATGCAAGTACTGCTGATATTGTTGAAGAGCCAAGTACTGCTAAGCCAATTAAGCCGACTGCAAGTATCGCTGGTGAACAATCTTCACTACATTCTTCTGCAGAAAGTCAAACTCCTTTTGGAGAGGATGAGACTTTAGCACAAGTACTGCTTGATCTAAGAAAGAAGAGCTCAGCTGAAAAAGCAAGACAAGCAGAGATTGAGAAGAAGACACAACAAGAAGTTCTTGCCAAAGAGAATAAAACTAAAAGCAAGGAGATTCAAGCTTCACAGCCCACTAAAGGTGTTATCATTCAACAGTAATCAAATGAAGATGAAGAGAGAAGATCTTCAAAGCGAAAGAAGAAACTACCTAAAATCAATCCAAATGATAAGGACAAGAAAGTGTTACAATCTGAATCTGAGGAAGAAAGTGATTCAGATGATGACATTAGCAAAGTCATGAATATATTTCATCAACTAGAGCATGATGAAGAATTTGCTTTCAGAATGCAAGCTCAAATTCATGAAGAAGAGCTACAAGAAGAACTTGCAACAAAGCAGCAATTACTTGAAGCTAAGAGAGTGCAGCAAGAATGGAATATACAAGAGTATGATAGGATTCAAGGTGAACTACAAGCAAGTGAGTTTCTTGTAGACTCATTGATAGCTGAAGAAATGGATGCTTATAATGAAGAGGAAAAATCAAAGTTGATTGATGATTTGGTAAGGGAGCAACAAAGATTCTTTGTTGAGAAAAGAACAAGAGAAAGGATTAAGCCTCCAACTACCATGCAGATCAGGACTCAAATGATGGCTTTTCTCAAAAAGGTTAAGCATTTCACTCATGCTCAATTGGCCAAAAAGAATTTTAAAGAAGTCAAGGCTTTGTATGAACAACACAAGAGAACTGAATTGCATTTTGTTGAGATTGGATCTGAAGTAGATAAGATAGCTATTGAAGAAACCAAAAGACATCTGCAACAACAAAGAAAATTTAGAAGTACTCCTAGATTTGAGTCAAGTACTGCTGAACATACAAGAACATCTCTACCTATCAAGACTACAGATGTTAAGATAAGTAGAAAGAAGAAGGTAAGTTTAAAAGAGTCAGAGACTGCTCAAAGAATGAATGAAGGAGATAAAGCTCAAAGTGTTGATAAGACTGAAAATGTACAGGCGGTACATACATAGTCAATAGTACATACTGAAGAAACGATACCTACTGATTTAGAGAAAGATTCTGATGTGTCAGATCAAGACAAAATCTCCAAAAGAAAAGGTAAAAGGAAGAGATCAACAAAGAAGAAGCAAAAAAGCTAAGAAAAGGGTGAAGTCTACAGATCAAGATAGCGATGATGATGAAATCTGTAGAAAGTACTTAAAGATAGTGAACTTTGAAGATCAGTGCATTGACACAGAGATCTTTGGAAAAAAGTCAGATATCATAAGATGGACAAGTGCTATGAAGGATGGATTGGAGATTCATGGAATCACTAGGTCAGATGGAAAATTTAGGATGTTCAGACTACTTGAAGAGATTTTACGCATCCTTGACAGACAAGGCATTTAAGACCTTAACAGATTTGTTGAAGGTGGAAGTGAAGGTCAATGATAGTTGAGTTTTTACACTTTGTTTAGGAAAACAAAGGTAATTAGGGTAAGTACACAAATGGTTTAGGAAAACCACAAGTTAATGACCCAAAAGTGGGGATCGTTCTCAAGGAGGCAAGTACGTTGTGTTAAGAGATGATTAATGGTTTGTGATCATATTGATGAGAAATGAAAAGAAGAAAAGAGATTAGAAGAGAATGACGGTTACGATTATGGATTAAACTAAGACGAATAGTCGTGCACGTAAAACCGTAAAAAGTGACAAAATTAAAAATTTACCCTAAAAATTCCTAGAAAATTGCAATAAATCCTAAAAATGTGATTAGCGTTTATAAAAAATCAAAAATCACTCAACCCTTTTATTTAATTAAATAATAATTTTTTAATGCTAATTAAAGCCCAAAAAATCAATTTAATTAACAAAAAGCCCAAAATGAGATTTTTTCACTTGTAAACCTCTAAAATGGCTTAACTAAATTTGTAACTATTTTTGAAAATTTTAAAATTAATTAAAAATATTTAAAAACAATTAAAAACTATTAAAACTTAAAATAATTCTAAAAATAAATCTAATAACAATAAAAATATTCTAAAAATTGTAAAATTCCTAATTTAATGTATTTAATCTAAGAAAAATGAAAAAACTTGAGAAATCTAAATTTTAATTTTTAATAATAAAATAATAATAAATATTAATAAAAATCCAAAATTTATAAAAAATTCTAAAAAGTTGCAAACCTACTTATTTTAACCTAAATAATACAGAAATGAAGTTGAAATTACAAAATACCCCTATTGGGCCTAGAAATGGGCTAAAAGTCCAAACAGTCCCTTAATGGGCTCAATTAGGCTCAATAAGTAAAATGTTGTCCAAGTAAGCCCAAAAGCTCCTATTTGACTTAATATTTTATTTTAAGAACAAAACTCTGAAGGCCGAAAAGCTGAAAATGTGTTTAAGCTAGCTTATTTCAAAGCAGCTTATTCTTAATGGGCTTTTTGGCCCATTAAGCTATAAGCTGATGCCATAAGCTAAAATTTGACACACAAGCTTCATTTGAGTTACTTAAGAGATTTGTAAAAAGAAAATTGGAAAAAGCACAAGAAATAAGCCTGAAATAAGCTAAGACTCTCTTCACAAAACGACAAAATAGTCGTTTTTGAGTTCTAGACCACCTCAAGTGCTGATTCAACTTTCAAAAGGTTTTAAATGACTTAACTAAGCAAAATAATCAAAAAGTTTTCAAATAAGCACAAGTAATAAGCCAGAATAAGCAGATAAACACTTGTCTAAAAGTCAAGTTAATGAGTTTTCTAGTAAAAAGTCAAAGTCAAAGTCTAATAAGCTCCAGATCAAATAAATGGGTCAAATGAGGAAGATCTATCACAAAAAATAAGTTGTTGCAAGTCTGGATAAGCCAAATTGGCTTATGAATAAGCTGAATGATAATTTACACTAGCAGGGGCTAGTTTTGGTGGTTGAGCGGTGGGAACTTTCCCCCCTGCTTGACCTTTTTGACTTTTTGTCTTATATGACTTTTGTTAGATTCAAGTTACAAACAAGGAACCCTTGTAATCAGTGGATCACAAGGAGTCAAGAACAACAAAAATAGCACACTTCCAATCAGCCAATCAGTGCAGTTAATTCAATTTATCACCAGATAAGCACCAGATATGAACAATAAGCAGTTATGGTTCAATAAGCACTTTTAGCAAAAATCAGCCAGCCAAACTTCACCAAATGCATACACAAGCTATAATAAATTCAAATGAACAACTTCTAACAGGTTTCATGCATTGATTCAAAGTCTAGATACAAATTTAAGCAATCAAAAGTTTCTGATGAACAAGAACAAGCAGATTTTAACACTTGCTGATATACTTGACCACAAGGCCAGATTCAAACACTCAGATATTGTTAACATGTTATAATGAGTATGTTTAATCACTTTTTATCCCTAAGCATGCATACAAACTAAGTGTTTCCAAATTCTTAGGTCAAAACAATCAGATTCCCAACTTATATAGCACAATCAAGGATTTGATGTTTTAAAGCCAACAACTTGCAGGTTTTAGCACACAACCAAGTGAATAGCAGATACCAACTCAAACAAGCAAATTTCAATAACAATCTATGCACTCAAACAGGTTAACCTAAACACCCCTTATCTTTTCCAAATCAAGATTTAAACAAGTATAAGTGTATTTCAATGTTACCCAAGCCCAATCAAACACAATAACAGATGTATTATGCAGTATCAAGCAAGATTAAGCCATAAAAACAACAAGAACACAAGCAGAACACAAAATCATAAAAATCAAGTATTTTTCAGATTTTTGGGTTCAAGAACTCAAACCTCATGAATGTACATCCACACTCACGAATTTTTGAGCTGATGTGCCTAGCAAAACAAGGCACAAGCTTCCTTAAACAAGTTGCTAAGATTCAACAAGGTTAGAAGCAAGATTATCAAAAACAGAAAAAGGGAAAAATGGCAAAATAAATGTGATTAATGCAAACTTGTTCCCACACTTGATTATCCCCAAACTATAAGCTCACAACACCTTGATAAGCTCCTTATCAGGGTGTATAGATCACTTATAGCCCAGGAATTCCATGGTTTAAACCAAGCCTTAGCAAAATATCAGATTTTTAACTCTTGTACAATTTCTTGCACAAGGTTTGAAAACACGTTTTGAGATTCAAGTTTAGCAAACATTAAACATAAACAAGCAGATTTAAAGATTGGCACTTGAATTTTCTTCACAAATTCAAACTCTCATTAAACGATGAACAAGGATTTACAGAAACCTGAACTAGGAAAAATTCAAGAGCAGGGCTAAATGTAAGACCCTAATGCCTTTATATAGGCTACATGAATTCTAGGAAAGCTGAAAAAAACTATAAACCCTAGTGTATGAACTTCGAAGTTTTCCCTTGTAGATTTTTGAATTTTGCTAACATGTGAACTTTCCTTGGCGTTTTCTTGATGCAAAGTTGGTGGAATTTTGATCAAAGGGTCCATAGTAAGCTTAGGATGTAAGCTGCTTGTGGGACGTTGGATTTCTCTGGCTATTTTGGCATCTTCTTCAGCTTTGTAGCAGGGCATGTCCCATGTGGCATGTGTGGTGAGGTGGCAAGTGATTTGTGGGTTGGGTTATGTTTTATGATCCCTTAATCATAAATATGGAAAGTTATAACACTCAGTTCTTGGTAATTATGAAATGCCCAAATGTGATTAAGAACATGATGAACAAGGGGTTTAATCCGTTTTGGGTTTAAAAGTGGGTGTTTAGCGCGTTTTTAATAACTGATTAATATTAGTTATAAAACCGGTTAAGTGGATTGTGACATGGCAAAATGGGGAGTGGTTGTTGATCCCAAACTTAGATCGATTAGCTTTGTGTATACGAGATTAGATCAAGTATAACACGTAGAGAAACCTTTGCTTATGAATAAAGTAACAAAGTGTTATGCGGAATTAACACTTGATCTAAAACACAATGATGTTAAACAAACTTTCACTTGTATTAGAATAATCTTGTTGATTACAATGAAAGGTTTAACTTGCGAATACTATGAAAAACTGATATATAACTTTAACCTAAAAGACCTTCTTTTATAGAGCAAGAAGTCTTGTACAATAAGCTATGAATCAACTATTCTAGGTAAAGATAATAATAGAAAATACAATGTTGTGTTTATCTTTACCACATACAAATAAACAAAAGATACGTATGAAGATATTCCATCAGTGTCAATCTTCAAGGCTGTCAGCGTTGACTTCTATCAGCGTCCAATGTCAATCTATCAGCGTTGACTTTCTTCTTATCAGCGTTTAGTGATCTGACCCATATTTTATTCCCAACAATCCTCCCCTAAACTTGATATCCATTCCAATGATCAAGTTTCTGAATAAAACCTTAAGACTTAGGAGGAATCTTTCAATAACTTCTTATGTTGGTGATAAACATATCTGATCAAGTCCTTGGCCACATCACTAGTATAATCTATCTCCAAGGGTGTCTCTAGCATCTTCTCCAATACTTCTTTGGACAAGAAATAGTCAGCATCCACAAGCAGATATTCTGAAAACTTTGTAGAGCTCATATGAAATACACCACAAGTAGAATATAGCCTCCAATGAAGATTACTGAGATCATCTTCAAGATCCTTCCAAATGGCAGGATCTGCTTCTTTTGGACCACACAAAGTCATAAATGTGTTCCAAAGTCTTATTCCATTAGCTGAAGTAGGTGCTTCAGCTGTATACTTGGCCTCTATTAACCTCCATAGATGCACCAAGTCTTCCCTGTCTATGCTTGCAAATATAGAAATAACTGAAGTGAAAGTATGTACCTCCTTTCCAAATCGTCCAATCTTCCAAAAACCACACTCATCTTCATCAAAACTAATGATTGGATTTCTGTCATCTAGAGGTACTACATTTACCAAATCTGAAGCTTCCAAAGGAGAAAGCTTGAGATGCTTCCTTATAACACCTTCAGTTGGAAAATACACATCCATGTCTTTAGGAAATTGAAAAGGATCTCCTTTCTTCACTGGTCTTTGAGCAATCCTTATTTCCTTTTGAATCTGCATCTCTTCTGCAAGCTCTTGTTTTCTTTCTTCTGAAAGAAATTGGTAGACATTCTGTTCTTGCACCTTCCTCCAAATAGGATGTGCCCTATACTCTAACTCCTCAAAAGACAAAGCCAGCAACTTCTTTGATGTCCAATTAGGCTGATGACATCTAAGCAACTTATAGTACAACTGCCTTCTATCTCTTTTGAGCCAGGTCTTGACCTCTTGTGCATTAAATCTCATAATCACCTTTATGTCTTCTTGTACCCTAAGAAGAACTTCCAACCCCCAAATTTGATCTGATAAACTCATACCTGGGTTGTCCATCACCTGGTCTTCCCAAGCATGATACATTCTGGTGATTTCTGGTAGGTCCCAATCAATCTGATTCTTCAACTCACTCAACCTTTCCTTTGCTAGCTCATCCCCATATTCAAGCCTTTCTGGATCTTCAATAATTTGAATGCTTGAATCTGAGCTATCACCTTCTTTATCATCACCACTTTCCTCCTCACTCTCAGAAACAACAAATGGTGATCTTCTACTCCTCCTCAAATCTCTTTCCACAAGTTGTGCAGCCAACTGTTCATCAAATGCTATTTGTGCTGCATCTTTCTTTGGAACATCTTCTTCAATCAAAATACCTTTACCTTTGTCTTTTGGATCAATAATTGGTAAAGTAGAAGAAGAAACCTGTGTGGACACATCTTTAATGATTGTTGATGGCTGGAATACATCAACATCATCTGCAACTTTGTCAGCGTCCAAGTTGCTCCTATCAGCGCCACGATTACCTTTATCAGCGCTGGATGTGTCAGCGTCCAAACCTGTATCAGCGCCCAATGTTTCTTTGAAAGACCCTTCCAAGTTCTTTGGTGTCACCTTGGATGTATCAACAACTGGGTGCTTCTTCAAGTTGGTGAGAGCTTCAGCAATCTGCAAAGATTCACTAAATTGTGAACTCTTTTCTGAACTCTTCTCACTAGCTGTGTGAATCAACTCATCCTCCTCATCCTCTTTATCCTCCCCTTTGGAAGATTCCTCCATTAGACTCCTGCTACTTGAATTCTCCAAAACAGTTACTCTCTCCCTCAAAGCTTGGAGTTCTCGTCCCTGTTTGTTGACAGTTTGTACAAGACTGACATTTTGCTTTTGCAAGCTAATGACAGCCGCCGTCAATTCAATTATGGTCATAGGTTCCAATCTGCCCTCAGCTAGAATGGGGATTTGACCTCCCAAAATAGGATCATGGGGCATGGATGAGGTCTTAATGATGTTGGGACTGTCTTGACCAGCATCTAAGCCTGTGTCAATAGCCCCAGCCTCACCCATTTCACCAGCCACACTTGTGGAGGTGGTTCTCTCTGCTACAAGGCTAGGATCACTAGAGGAGAACACTCCAGTAACCCTTTGGCGTTTAGTCAACCTAGATTGTAATGGGGTAGAAGATGAAGTAGATTGTGTGGGTGTGGGTTGATTAAGGGGTGTTTGGGATTGGTCAGGGAGTGTATCAGTGTTGGGATTGGCTGTGTCAGCGCCCACATTTTGAGTGTCAGCGCTGGGTTGATCAATGTCCATGTTTTCTGGTGAAGGTGATGGTTCATGAATAGGCTCAAGTTGGGGTTCAGGGTCTGGTTGTGGGTCTGGTTGTGGTTGAGCAGCCTGAATTACTTCAAGCATGGGTTGGGTAAGAGGTATGGGGTCGTTTGTGGAGCTCATTTTAGCAAAAATGGTTTTCTGTTGTTTAGGGATCTCATAAAAAGTGTCATGATCCCTAGAACAATATTCTTGTAAATCAAAGACCATTTGCAAAAATCTAGGGTAAGCCAAAGTCATTTTACTTCCCTTGTTTTTACACATCCCTTCAAAAATCATTCTTGAAAAATTATACTTAAGCCCACGTGTTATACAAACCAAAGCACTTGCAATTGACCTGTTTATCTCATTAAAAGAAGTACATTTTGGACTTAAGCATTGTAAAAGGACATGTATCAAATATTTCCAGTCAGAGGGAAATTCCTGCTTATGATATTTATTTAAAGTGACATCAGCAGGGATAGGATAACCCAATTCCCTAAGACCCTGTTCTATTGTTGCTATGGCAAGAGTAGTCACACCATCAGCGTCATCAAGACGCAAAGCTTGGCGAACCAAAGCTTCAGTGACCACCCATGTTCTTCCATGAACAGTAGATGTTAATGTGGTCACTCCATTAGTTGTTGTGGAACTAACATTGTTCCAAAACTGTCTAATGTGTGCGACAGGGACTAATGGTGTATGAGAAAGTGCATACCTCAATGAAGATGCATTTAAAAATGCCACCATCTGTGAATACTGAGGAAATAAAGCATCATCAGCAGTCAAGTAAGCGATCATATTGTGTTGGCTCTTGAACTCCAATGTTAAATTCTTTGAGTTGAATTTGGGTGCCATGATTTAAAGCTGTTTAGGTTATATGATATGGGAAAAATCTAGGAGGAAAAGTGTTAGACAAGAAAATATGAATACCCAGAACAAAAAGATTAGCCAAATTTATAGGAGAGATGCATGATTTTGATTGGTCAAAAATGAGGCGGTTATATTCAAAGAGCAATCATGAAAATCTTGAATCAAATATAACTTATCTCATGCATTAATTAAAAGTAACTTCTCCCCAAAATTACGGCCAAAGATTAGTCAAAAAATAACAACTGGGTAGGGCCCACTAGGTGTCAACGGTCAAAAATAGCCCATCAGCGCCCAACGGCTATATTTTCTTGTCAGTGTTTGCCTAAAGCCTTGTCAGCGTCACGATTGGACGTAACAGCGTTTGGAGAAAAACTTGTCAGCGTCTAAAAAGTAAAAATAAAAATATTTAAAAAGAAAAAGACCTTAACAAAGTAATTTATCCTAAGGGAAATATCTTACAAGTTGATAATAATTACTGGGCGGCAAGCACTGTCCATTTATGCACACTTGCATAAGCAAGATAGACACAAATGTCCTCTAGAGTCCCTTGCTAACCAAAATACTTACCAACAAAGTTATTTCATAAAACTCTTTGTAACTCCCAGGTAAACCCATATCCAAAGTATTCCCAAGTCTCCCATCAGACCACAACCAAGTCTAGGCCAAAAATGTCTTGGCAGCATGCATAGATTGTCACCTTTGCATGCTACAGTGCCTCATGGTTTAGTAAAACTAACCCATACTCACCTGTGGACACAATCTAGAATTGTGATGAGAGTATTCTAAGAATACCCAAGAGTCCTAAAGGTTCCTTAAACCTCCCCTTAAACTATGATACATGAGTTCTCAAAATATATATATGAACATTAAAAAATTTATGTCAAGATAGGAATATAAATATTCCAACCATCATCCATAAACAAAACATGTCCAAATAGCTCATCAAAGATCCATAAGCAACTCTGTATCAAATGGCATAAAGCTACCATTACCTGCACATTTAGATGAAAACCACAAAACTAACATTTGTTGCTAACAGCGTCCCGACAACACTTAACAGCGTTGAAGGAACTCTTGTCAGCGTTAGACCATAATATCCCTAACAACGGCAAAATAACACTTGACAGCGTTACATTTACCTTTGTCAGTGTTAGAAAAAGAATGTGGAAAATCTAAATTATCATAAAGACCAATAACAATGCATTATCCTGTACATACTTTTACAAAAATGTTCCAAAACACATATTAAGTGAGATTAACCATTCCAATATTTGTTACCAAATATTGAAATCTTCCAGCATCAAAAGGTTTAGTTAATAAATCAGCTACATTATCTTCAGTATCTACCCTATCTGGTTGTATTAAACCTTTCTCAAAGCAATCTCTTATAAAATGATGTCTAATTTCTATGTGTTTGGTTTTAGAATGATGTACAGGATTTTTAATAATGCATAAGGTACTGTTATTGTCTACAAAAATCTTGGTATGCATAAAATTATACCCATAATCCAACAGCTGGTTCTGAATCCATAAGACTTGTCCACAACAAGCAGCTGCAGCAACATATTCTGCTTCAGTTGTAGAGTTGGCCACCACTGTTTGTTTCTTGCATTGCCAAGATATTAATCTGCTCCCAAGAAATTGGCATCCACCAGTTGTGGATTTCCTATCAAACTTGTCACCACCATAGTCACTGTCTGAATATGCAATAAGATCCAATGGAGAATCTTTTGGGTACCATAATCCAAGATCTGGATAACATCTTAGGTACCTAAAAATCCTCTTCACAGCAAAAAGGTGACATTCTTTGGGAGTCACTTGATGGCGTGCACATGCACACACAGCAAACATGATGTCAGGTCTTGAGGCTGTAAGATACATCAATGAACCAATCATTGATCTATAGTGCCTAACATCCACATCCTTTCCAGCTCCAAGTTTTCCCCAAGGGTATTGCTTATCCATAGGAGTGGAAGCCTCCTTCTCATGTGGAGAAAAACCATATTTCTTCAAGATTTCAGTGACATACTTGTCTTGGGAGATGAAGATACCATCTTCTTTCTGCTGAACTTGTAAACCTAGAAAGAAGTTCATCTCACCCATTGCACTCATCTTGAATTTATCTGTCATGAGCTTGGAAAATTCCTCACTCATTTTTGGATCAGTAGAGCCAAAAATGATGTCATCAACATAGACCTGCACAAGCAACACATGTTTTCCTTTCTTCTTTGTAAACAGTGTCTGATCTATGGTGCCCCTTTTGAAACCATTTTCCACCAAGTAGGTGGACAATGTACCATACCATGCTCTTGGGGCTTGATGAAGTCCATACATTGCTTTCTTCACTCTATAAACCTTGTCTGGATTCTCAGGATCTTCAAAACCAGGAGGTTGCATGACATATACTTCCTCAACAATTGTCCCATAGAGGAAAGCACTCTTCACATCCATCTGGTAAACAGTAAAATTCATACAAGAGGCATAAGCTAGAAAAATTCTTATAGCTTCAATTCTTGCAACTGGTGCAAAAACTTCTTCATAATCAATTCCTTCCTCTTGTGTATAACCCTGAGCTACCAAACGTGCCTTGTTTCTGACCACAATGCCTCTTTCATCTTTCTTGTTCCTTAGAACCCATCTTGTCCCAATTGGTCTCACATATCTAGGACAATCAACCAGCTCCCAAACATCCTGTATAGCAAATTGGTGAAGCTCATCTTGCATTGCTTCCACCCAACTTGGTTCCTTGAGAGCATCAAAAATTTTCTTGGGTTCTTCCTGTGACAGAAAACAGGCAAACAAACATGCTTGTACAAGAGGGGTATCAACCTTCTTGTGTATATTGGCAATAAATCCACCAAGACCTTGATGGGATCTTCTTGTCTGAACTGGAGCCATAACATCACCAATGATCTGAGATGTGGGGTGATCCTTTGCTGTGGAAGTTAGAACTCCTCCTTCAATAAGTCTGGTGTCCTCAATTTCACGCTCCATGTTGCCAATATCTTCTTCATCTGACTCTGTTTGATCAACACGAATCTCTTCATGGACATGGGAAGGTCCACCTTGTTCAAAATGTGAAGAGAAAAGATGTGCAAAGGTGTTGTCAAATTCTGATCCTTGTTTGTCAGCGTTAGGGCTAACAACGCTTGAACTGCTTGTGTCAGCGTCTGATCCATCAGCGTCTGAATTGCTCTTGTCAGGGCTTGATTTCCCTTTGTCAGCGCCAGAAGAAGTATGCACGTTTGTATTTGGTGGTATTTGTAAACCACCATTATCCTTTCTAGCAGCAGCAGCAGCAGCATAATACTCATCTGTCCATATAGGAAGTGTAACATATTCTTGTGTGGGAGATGATTCAACTGCTGGTGGTCCATCCTCCTTAGCAACCTGAATACCTGAAACATTACCAATTCTCTTTTCCAAAACACTTGAAGTTACCTTCACAATGTCTGGATCAGTAACAGGCATATAATTTAAAGCTCTAGACAAAGGTTCTAAATCAAACAACCAATTTGGACCACTCTCAGGATCACTAGGTTTACTTTCTAAAAACCTAACATGTACCTTTTCAAGTATACGTTTTTCCTTTTTAATGTAAACCCTATATCCTTTACTCTGCACTGAATAACCCATGAAGTAGCCTTCATCACCTTTTGAATCAAATTTACCTAGGGCCTCACTAGTTTCTAACACAACTACATGACAACCAAATGGCTTAAGAAAACCAATATTTGGCTTCCTTCCCCAAAGTAATTCATAAGGTGTCTTATTATGTATCTTGTTGACCAATGCCCTATTTTGAACATAACAAGCTGTGTTAACAGCTTCAGCCCAAAAAGCTATAGGAAAGTGGGCATCAGCCAACATGGTTCTGGCTGCTTCAATAAGGGTCCTATTCTTCCTCTCAGCAACCCCATTTTGTTGTGGGGTTCTAGCTATGCTAAACTGCCTAGTAATCCCTTTCTTGGCACAAAAATCATCTAACAACTGATTTCTAAACTCACCCCCATTGTCACTTCTAATAATTTTGACCTCATTTCCATTTTTCTTTTCTATTTGGGTAATGAAATTAATCAGACTTAGGGCAGTTTCACTTTTCTTGGCTAAAAAGAAAGTCCATGTGAACCTGGAGTAATCATCAGTAATTACAAAACAATATGATTTACCCTTCAAACTTTCTATATTAGTTGGACCAAAGAGGTCCATATGCAATAAGTGAAGGGGTTTAGAACTAGAGTGCACCTGTTTAGACCTGAATGAGACCTTGTGCTGCTTGCCCTTAAGGCATGCAACACAAGAGTGGTCATTGTGGAAAGCCTTTTCAGGCAAACCATCAACTAAACCAAGCCTCACAAGCCTATTAATATTCTTAAAGTTTATGTGCCCTAGTCTCCTGTGCCAAAGATTACTTTCATCTACTGAGGCCTTAGCATACAGACATGACATTTTATTATTTACCTTAATTCCATTAAGATTCACATTATATATGTCTTTATGCCTTGGTGTTCTAAAATCTATGTATTTCTCCTCAGGGAGCTTATAATCTTTGCTTAACACCAAGCACTCAGTATCTGTGAAAAGAACCTTATTTTTGTTATCACACACTTGTGATACACTAAACAAGTTATAATCCAGGTCTTTCACCAAGAAGACATTATCAAACCTTAGATTGTTGGTGACAAGGGTTCCTTTTCCTGTGATTGTGCCGTAGCCACCTCCAAAGTATACCTTATCACCATCTTGAATAGGAGAGAAATTGGTCAGATAGTCTTCCTTTCTTGTCATGTGCCTTGAGCATCCACTATCCCAGTATCCATAGTCATTGATCTTCTTTTGAATGCCCTGCACATAAAGAAAACACATTAGTTTTCTTTGGGAACCCAAGCCTTGGAAGACTTGGATTCATTTGGTTGTTCAACAAGAACAGACTTAGTTCTCATAACAACCCCATTTTCATCCCTGTTTGAATGAAATTCCCAGTTAACCCCAATTGGTGTTGACAATGCCTTTGAAATATAATGAAACCTGTTGCATGTCATAGAAATACCAGTAGAATTAGGGTTCTGGTCCTGTTTTGGTCTCCATGTTAAGCTAGTAGAAGCTTTAGACCTATTTCCCTGTGGCTGCAAATACCTAGGTTTGTCAGCGCTGAAATTTCTCTTGCCAGCGCCCCGATTGCTCCTATCAGCGTTGTACCTAGGGTTTGCTACAGGAACCCATTGCCTATTTGACCAAGTATTTGACTTTTGAAAAGGTCTTAGGCCTTGTGTGTTAGACCCTCTAGAAAAGAATGGGGCTGGTCTAACAACTTGTGAACTTTTGTTCACAAAGGTATTGGGTCTGACAGTGTTTGACCTATGTTGACTTTTGTCAGCGCTGAAATGGTTCCTGTCAGCGTTGACATTGGAAGCATTGACACATTTGTAGGCCAAATGTGAGAAGCTACCACATGTGTAACAAGTTTTTCTAGACATAGTCTTAGGTCTAGAAGCAAAGAAGCCTGTTCCATGATTACTAACTTGGCTTTTTGGTGACCTAGAATTTCTATACATCTCTGCATATTTAACACTAGGTTTTCTAACAGATTGTGGGCCAAGGTCAACAGCTTTGCCAGTGGTAGGGTGTGTGATCTTAATAGGTTTAGGATCAAGGCTCTTGATTGGTGTGGGCTCATTTGGACTTTCACACAATAACCCTCCCTTAACAAACAAGGTGTGGTTTGCTTTCTTCCATTCTTCTAGGTCAGTCAGCTTTTGCTGATATTCCTCAACTGGGGAAGTCACTCTAGGTGGAGGAATAAACTCCTCCTCTTGGCATTCTGGCAAGCCAGTCCAAGACAAGTCCTTTGATTGGACACCATAGAAATCCCCAGCTGGTGGTGGAACAACAGTATAATTATTCATCCCAATCCCACTCATATCCTTAGAGTCTCTTTGTTTGCTAACACACTCTCCTAGGGATTGTGTGGCCTTATCAAATCTCTGGATTTTAAGACTCACATTATCTTTATTTTTGTTAGCCTCCTCTAACTGAGCTATCAAATCAAGATTAACCCTATTCACTATATCTTGAACATCCTTACTCTGATGTAACTCATGTTTTAAGATATTTATTTGATCCTTTAAATCAAACTCCATTTTCTTATACTCAGATACTGTCTTTTCTGTTTGGGTAAGAGCAACTTGATAGTTAGATACTTTGCATCTTTCAGTACTTGCATCATCTAATAATTTAACTATCTCTTGTTTTAATTTTTCAGTATTTAAACAACAACCCTTAGAACAGAAAGCATCATCATATACCTCATTATCTGATGAAGAGGAGGAGTGTGCCATGAGAGCATATTCAGCATGCTCTTCTTTAACCTCAGCAACCAAAGCTCTGTCCTCTTCCTCATTCTTAGCCATCCAGCTCCAATCCCATTCTCCAACACCATCAATTTGTTGAACAGCAACCATGGCCTTGGGGTCTGGGCTCTTAATCATTTGGCTTGAAGGCTTCCCAGCATCAGATCTCCTTGGAGATCTACATTCCCTCATAAAGTGCCCCATCCTATGACAGTTGTAGCACTCCACCTTGGACTTGTCAAATCCAGCAACATCCTTAGCATTAAAGGTCATCTTCTTCTTGAACCTTTTATTGAACCTGTTTGCTCTTAAACTTACAAGAGCCATAGTCCACTTTATATCCATCTCTTCCAATTGTTCATCACTTATCTGCTCAAGATCTTCATAAGTGATCCTTGAATCACTAGGCAAAGAAGCAATGAAGGCACACACAGTATCAAGATCAAAACCAGCAGGTTTAATTCTATCAGCGCCATGATTGTGTGTGTCAGCGCTTGAGTACAAAGCGTTGACAGGATATGATCCAGCGCTGACAGATTGACAACCAGCGCTGACACCTTGAGATCCAGATGCTGAATGTCCATAGAAGTTCATGGAATCAAATTGGCCTTCACTTTGTGAAAAGAAGGCCATGTTGCTGCTGGAAGATTTGTTATCACTTTCCAATTGCCATTCATTCTCCAACAGTCTTAACTTGTTGAAGATGTCATCAAACCTGGAAGTCTTGTGAGTATTATTGACAAGAATAGATCTTGTCTCAATCTTCCATACATCACCAAGGCTTTTGAGAAAAGTAGCATTCAATTCAGGATCATCAATCTGTTTTCCCATGAAGGAAAGTTGACTTGTGATATCAAGAAGTCTACTTCTCACACTGCTGAGATTCTCATTAGGTTGAGCTTTAAAGACAGCATACTCATGCAAGAGTTGCTTCTTCTTTTCTTCTTTTGTGTCAGCATTGCCACCATGTGCCACTTCAAGAGCTTCCCAAAGCTCTTTTGCAGACTCAAATCGTTTGTACTTGTGCTGATTCTCATGACCTAGGGCATGTTTCAAGATGTTCAGGATTTTCATGTCCACCCTCTTCTTGGCTATGTCTTCAACAACAACAGCTCTCCCATCTTCAGGTTTTTCCACCTTATCAGATTCAGGACAATTAGGAACAGCTGTCCTTGTGGCAATAGCAGCAGTAATCTTTGCTGCTTTATCGAATGTGTTCCCATATTCGATAATTTCCCAAAGAGTGTAGTCATGAATAGCTATGTATTGCTCAAAATTGGACTTCCAAAGCTCAAAGTTCCTGGCATCAAACATGGGAATTTTGATACTAGGGTTTGAGAAGTTGTTTTGCAGCAAAGCAGGAGGTTGATTTGTGCCAGACATGGTTTTTTTTTTTTAGGGTTTTGAGAATCTAGGGTTTTTAGGGTTTGGTGTTTTAGGGTTCTGCGTTACTTAAAGATCAAAAGTTTCTCAACAAGCTCTGATACCACTTGTTGATCCCAAACTTAGATCGATTAGCTTTGTGTATACGAGATTAGATCAAGTATAACACGTAGAGAAACCTTTGCTTATGAATAAAGTAACAAAGTGTTATGCGGAATTAACACTTGATCTAAAACACAATGATGTTAAACAAACTTTCACTTGTATTAGAATAATCTTGTTGATTACAATGAAAGGTTTAACTTGCGAATACTATGAAAAACTGATATATAACTTTAACCTAAAAGACCTTCTTTTATAGAGCAAGAAGTCTTGTACAATAAGCTATGAATCAACTATTCTAGGTAAAGATAATAATAGAAAATACAATGTTGTGTTTATCTTTACCACATACAAATAAACAAAAGATACGTATGAAGATATTCCATCAGTGTCAATCTTCAAGGTTGTCAGCGTTGACTTCTATCAGCGTCCAATGTCAATCTATCAGCGTTGACTTTCTTCTTATCAGCGTTTAGTGATCTGACCCATATTTTATTCCCAACAGTGGTGATTGGTGGGATGGGGTGAGTGGGGCATGTGTCACCATGACACTAGTCTAGGTAAGTATTAATGTTTGACAGATTTAATCCGTTGTTTCTCCTTTCTTTGTCAAATGAAGTTTTAAAGAGTAAAACTCAGATTCCTTTGTTATTGAAGTTTTACTTTTCACACTTTTGCCCCAAATACTTTTCCAAAGTATTTTCAGGGGTATTTCTTGCCATTTGTTGATTCTTGAAGGGTTGTTTTGGCATTTTCTTTAAATATGATGGTCTTGACTTGTATGATTGACTTTTTGGAGGACTAATATTGACAAGTCATGATTGTTGAGGGACTATTCTTGCCAATTCTTCAAAGTGGAGGGCCCTTTTTGTAAATTTGACAAACTTTAAGGACCAAACTTGTAATTATGAATATACAAGGATTTAAAGTGTCAATTCTTCAATATTGGAGGAACCTTCTTGCATAATATTCAAATCTTCAAGGGTTTTTCTTGGAAAATCTTCATTAGGGCTTGGTTCATTGTGCGGCTTCGTTTCCCGTGTTCGTTTTTGCATGTTTCTTGTGATCTTTTGTCATTTTCTCAATATCCGTACCTAAAATACACAAGTAACAAACACAAGCATATATTTGGCCATTTTCATGATATTTTATGCATTTAAAGCCTTTTTTGGACGATGAGACTATGTATAAAAGCAGTCTCATCACTCCCCATACAAAACCATTGCTGCGCCCTCACGCAATGCTAGAATAAAGTATCGTAGCATCTCCAAAATTCATTTTAATTCACTTTTATTGAATGATAAACTAGCTACACTACTACTATTACTACTACTTGCGTTTTAGACATAATGTATGAATTTCATCACAAAATGGGACGTTTAGGTTCATAGAATAAGAACACGTGAATGCTTCGTTAGAAATAATTTCGTCGTCCTCGATTTTCACCCCAATTTCAGGCTAAGCGTGCAACGAGATCATTGTCATTATAAGTTAGTAATGCTAACACTACTCATATGCCCTAATCACGTACTTATCCTCCCATTTTCCGAAGTTGTATCTCTTATATTTTATTTTGTCTTAAATGTTTCACGAGGATACATTGTTTGACTTATGTGAAGATAGAGATTTAGGTATAAAAATAGAGTCCTAACGGTGTAACCAAGACCATCGAATTAATAACCCCTCCTAATAGACAACGATGTCAAAAAATTAAGTCAACAAGAAGGATCGGTAAACACGGTTTTATAACGGATTTGAACATGAGACTTATTACCAAGACTTTTATACGCCCCCTAATGGAAGGGCCTTATTATCATAGGTTTACCTCCATCTTTTATTCAACTTCGCCATGAAGCTTTTATTATGACTTCGGTCTTGCCTTGCCTTTTATTTAACCTCGCCATGAGGTGTTTATTGTGGCCAAAGACGTATATCCTCACGCTAAGGCGAATTTTGGATCTTTAAAGCTTCAAAGATTAAGGCTTGATTCACTTTCAGTTTTGCATAGATTTTTTCGGCCTTGTGAGTTTCAAATTGTTTGCTTGATTTAGGTAAGCACTTGAAATCTTATTATTGGGTGAAGCTTTCGATTATTCGGGTTGCCAATACTTCAAAACCGTGACGCTGACGATACCTTAATGTCTTCCCAATTTAATTACATGGAAGCTACTAGAAAAGACTAGAAACCAACAATCAAGACTAAACCGCTAAGTCAATACTTATTAAGCAAAAAATATTTATAAGCGAAGGGAGAATAAGCAAACAACGAGAACACATGAGTTTTTGAAAGAATACGAGTACTCTACGTTTAGCATAGTAACTTATAATTAACTCTATCATTTCTCGTCCTCATTTACGAGACTTAGCCTAATATAAAGTTAAGGAATCGAAGCTAAGTGCTCAACACGCACGGTCGAGTAAAAAATTACTCTTATTCTCGCCATCGGAAAATCTACATTCGTGTCTTCAAACACTTATAAAATATGAGAAAATTTTTAAAATTTTACCATTTTTAGCCTTATTTTGCAACAAAACGATAAACAAAAAGATAAAGTTTGGAAAGCGTGAAGGTTTGGCAAGGCAAGTATCTATTCACCCCCCCATACTAAAGTTAAACATTGTCCTCAATATTTCGAGTCTAAGGGTGCAAACACCCCCATACTAGAGACGTAGTCGAATGCTTAGTCTAGCATGGAAATGGTGTAACCGTTAAATTTAAAGCCGTTTATGAAGTGTGCTAAAAACCTAAGGTTAGAACATCAAAGGATATATCATGGATATTGAGAAAGTCTTCAAAGAAAACGATCGAGTGCTCCCATAAAACAAACACGAGAGGCTCCCATAATGAAGATCAGGATCATCTAAAATCCACAATTCACAAACAACCACGGAACAAAGGTTGGAAGGGCACAAATCCCCACACATTACTACATTAGAAAGCGATAATATGTACATAGGATAAGCATGGGACTCCCCCACGAGGCACCTCGTTTTTGATTACCGAGTCATGAGCTCGACTCGATCCCCTCAATACTATTTATCATTGGGGAAGGTGATTTGGTGGAGGTAGTTCAAGGATGGAACTTCCCCGCCAAAGTAGTGCTTCAACCTATGTCCATTCACCTTGAAATTGGTTGCATCATTTTGAGCTAGCTCGATGGTCCCATATGGAAAAACTTGAGTCACGGTGAATGGACCGGACCAACGGGATTTCAACTTACCGGAAAAGATTTTCAATCGTGAGTTAAAAAGCAACACTTGATCTCTAATGTTAAAAACCCGGTTTTTAATTTTTGAATCATGAAACTTTTTAGTCTTTTCTTTATAAATCAATGAATTTTCATAAGCAATGTCCCTTAATTCATCCAATTCATTTAATTGCATTTTCTGGTGTTTTCCCGCGGTCTCCATATCATCATTACAATGCTTTAGGGCCCAATAAGCTTTGTGTTCAAGTTCAATTGGCAAGTGGCAATTCTTCCCATACACAAGCTTATAAGGAGTGCACCCGATGGTTGTCTTATGAGCGGTCCTAAAGGCCCATAAATCATCGTCCAACTTATCCGACCAAGATTTTCGGTTTTCCCTAATAGATCTCTTCAAGATCCTCTTCAAAGCTCGGTTTGAAACCTCGGCTTGCCCACTCGTTTGTGGGTGATAAGCCGTAGAAAGACGATGTGTAATCCCATATTTCCTTAGGACCCTTTCGAATTGGTCGTTACAAAAATGGGTTCCACGATCGCTTATGATCGCACGAGGGGTTCCAAACCGAGAAAACAAGCTTTTCAAAAACTTGACTACCACACGAGCATCGTTGGTGGGCAAAGTCTTAGGTTCCACCCACTTAGATAGGTAGTCTACGGCGACAAGGATGTACTTATTACCACGAGATGATGGGAACGACCCCATAAAGTCAATGCCCTAAACGTCAAAGATCTCACACACTTGGATGATATTTTGTGGCATTTCATCTTTTTGTGAGGCTTTTCCTTGTCGTTGGCATGAGTCACACGACTTCACAAGCTTATGTGCTTCTCGGTAAATAGTAGGCCAAAAGAAACCGGTATCAAAGACCTTCTTAGCCGTGAGATTAGCACTGTGGTGACCACCCATGGGTCCCTCGTGACAAGCTCTAAGGATGTTAGAAGCTTCGGTACGAAAGACACAATGTCGAATAATTTGATCCGCACAAGTTCGAAACAAGTAAGGGTCGTTCCAAAAATAGAACTTGACGTCACGAAAGAATTTCCGTTTTTCTTGAGTCGTCATACCCTTGATGATGAAGTTGCCCGCATGGTAATTTGTGATGTCCGCAAACCATGGGGTAGAAGAATCAATCTTAGAATTCACTACACCAAGTGTCTCGAGCGGAAATGTTTCGGTGATTTCCTTAGGCTCGTAAACACTTTGGTGAGGATCTTCCAAACGAGAAAGATGGTCGGCCGCTAGATTCTCGGCTCCTTTTTTGTCAACAATTTTGTGATCAAATTCTTGAAGGAGGAGAATCCAACGAAGTAATCTCGGCTTTGCATCTTGTTTAGCCATAAGATACTTGATGGCCGAATGATCCGTATACACTATGCATTTAGTCAAGACGAGATAAGGTCAGAATTTCTCAAATTCATACACCACGGCAAGGAATTCCTTCTCCGTTGTAGTGTATTTTAGTTGAGCCTCGGTCATCGTCTTGCTTGCATAGTGAATAGGCAAGAAGTGTTTTTCATGACGTTACCCCAATACGGCCCCAATAGCGTAGTCACTAGCATCACACATGAGCTCAAAGGGGAGTGATAGGTGTGTAAACACCCATCCTTTTTACCACTTAACTACAATAATAACCCAGCCAAAATGTGTATTTTATGTCGTAAATGTCGGAATTATGCGTGGTTTGTGTTATTGTTGTGATTTAGGACGAAATTGTGAAAAGGGGAGAAAACACGGGCATTCACGGGCTTTTATCGAAGAAAAAAAGACAAAAGACGAAGTCAAGAAATCAAAAGTGCAAAAAGAACGGAAGTCCAAGACCAATTCTGAAGATTTATCGAAGAAAAAGTCAAAAGACGGAAGTTTACTAAAAGCCGAAGAACTCAAGTCTTATTTATGAAAAAATTTCAAAGACGAGTTTAAAGAAATCCAGAGACAAAGTCATTAAAGTTGAAGAACTAAGAAGATTAAGGACTTAATGATGCAATTAAAGAAAGAAGAAAGAGGGGAGGAAGCTTCCTAAGCACCTCCTTAATCCTCCTATAAATAGGATCCATTTTCATTCCATTTGTTTTTGTTGGCTAATAGTGACAATTAGTTCTTCCATTTTAATTACCTTGTCATTTAATTACATGTCATTTAAATACTTGTCTTGCACCTTAAATTCATTTAATTTCAAGTAAGTTTCCATTTAATTCTTGTCAATCTTTACTTTTATTGTCAATCTCTCATCTACCTTTCTTGTTTTGCTTGATCTTTATGTTTATGTGTTTATTATTATGCTTATTTGATTAAAGGTTATGTTTTTATGCTTTTGATTGTTTTGGATTATTGATTTTTATAGCTTATTTGTGTTTATCTTAAAGTTTCTAAAGTTTTTATAAAAGTTATTTTTATATAAAGTTTGCTTTCGTACATCTTTCTCATTTCGTGTTCTCAAAAGTCTTTAAATCGTAGCTTATTAGCTTTTTCTTATACGTATTTGCTTAGGTTTTTAGTCTAGTGCTTATTTGAGTAATAGCTTATTTGTTGTGCTTATTTTGCCTTCTTTCTACTGTATTCCGACCACCCTGGTCGGAAAAGGGTTTCACATTCCGACCATAGCTCCCTTTGCTTGGTCGGAAAAGGGTTTAGCATTCCGACGGGGATTCCGATTTATCCGTCGGAATAAGGTTTCTACATTCCGATTGGGTATTCCAATCTGCATTCCGACAGGTGAGTATTTTGGACATTCCGATGGACTAAGTTTCCCATATTCCGACGAGATCCCTTTAGGTTGCATTTCGATAGGGGATTCCGATACACATTCCGATCAGGGCGTGTCTTTAATATTCCGATTGGGATTGTGGTGACAACATTCCGATTAGGAAGGTAAGGGTTATTCCGATTAGGGATTCCGACGGTAGGTTTGTTTTATATTTTTTTGTCTTGTTTAATTTTTAAGTTCACATTTTAATATTTTGTCATATTTACTTTTCGTCACGCTTAAATATTAAGTCATTTAATTAATTACTTTTTAAAGTTTTAATATTGCACGATTTACTCTTTAATTAGTCTTAGATTTAACTAACCGTCATTTACTTTTTAAGTCTTGCACTTTTTAATTACTACAACGACACAACTATTTGTTTCACCAAAGAACGACTGAGTCGCACACTTAACCAGGATCAATTTGATTAGACCGATTTCAACGAACAATTTTCCTAACTAAAACCAAGTTATCAAATGGCGCCGCTACCGGCTCTTTTCGTAATGATTAACGGTTTTCTGTGAGAGACGCGTTGCTTTTTGGGATCCGTTCACTTGTGAACGTTATTTTTCTTGCCTATAAATTTTCAAAAAAAAAACCATAAAAATTAAAAATTGTCAAAAATCCAAAAAAATTAAATATTTTCAAAAATCCAAAAAGATTTTATTTTTATTGTGTATATATATTCTCTTTGTGTTTGGTATTGTTTTCTTTTGCTTTCGCAGGTGTATGCGTACTAGATCTTCAAATTATCAAGAGCCCGAGACTCGTGAAGATTTAAGTATGGCAGGTGTGAACAACAACAATAATCCACCACACCTCAATAATAACAACAACAATGTTCTTCCACAGCCCGATCTTCGGACCATGGAGGAACTTTGTCAACCCACCATGTTTGGACGAGGAGGACCGATTGCGCTGATGCAAATCACGGCTCCGGAGTTTTCGTTGAAGCGTCATATGATCCAGCAAGTGCAAACCAATCCTTTTCGAGGAATGCCTGATGATGATGCCAACAAACACCTCGACAAGTTCATTACAATCACTCAAAGCATGAAGTTGCCCGGTGCCACAATGGATGTTCTTCGCCTATAGCTCTTTCCACATACTTTATCACACCACGCCGAGAAATGGTTTGATCGTCTCCCGAAGAATTCCATTCATACTTGGGATGACATGACTCAACGCTTTTTGTCGCGCTACTTTCCACCATACATGGTCACGAGCCTTCGCAATCAAATCAGCGGTTTCATGCAAGAACCTGATGAATCTCTCTTTGATGCTTGGGAAAGATATAATGTTTTAATCGATCGTTGTCCAAACCACAACATGCTCCCCGTGACCTTAATTGATACTTTCTACAACGGTTTGACTTTTCGTGATCGTGATACGATTAATGCAGCCGCCGGTGGCACATTTATGAAAAGGAGACCCGAGGAGTGTAGAGAGCTTATTGAAAACATGACTACTCATCATAAAAACTGGGATTCCTCCGCTTCTTCAAGGAACAACCCGAGAGTCAATGTTTCATCTACTTCAGCAAATCCCGACATGACCGAATTCACCCGCATGATGGCCGAAATGAACAAAAATATCTTGATTCTCGATACAAACCAACAACAAGTTAAAGCGGTAGCCAATCCTTGTGAGACATGCGGCGGTCCACACTCATACACTGATTGTCCTTCTACTCAAGGAAATCCGGAAAATATATATGCAGCTTATGGTAATTATTCACCGGAAAATTACCAAGCCCGACCTCAAGGGGATAGAAATTTGCTGAGTTACCGGTCCAACAACTACCTTTCACCCGGTTTTTCTCCTCAAAACCAAAACCCCAACAACAACTACAATAGAAGAAACCAAATCCAACCTAGAGCTTCTAATCCTTATCACCCACCCGCTCAACACGCCCCACCCATCAATCAAGATGTTGAAGCGTTAATGAGAACTCAAGGAGAGCAAATCAAGAATCTGTAGAGCCAAATTATCAATTTGAAAGGGGATATCACCAAGAAAGGGAATGACATTAGATCCGAGCTTCGAGATAATATTCAATCCTCCTTCAGCAATCAAACGAACGATTTGAAGAATATACTGGCTAGTTTCTTGCCCACTACTCAACCCTTTACTTCGAGTTCTCTACCTTCAAACACCGTCACCAATCCGCGAGCGAATGTGAGTGCTATTACTACCCGTAGTGGAGTTACCATAGTAGGACCACCTATCCCACCCCCATCATCTACACCTCCTCCACCACCATTTATCCCTACTCCTCCCACACCTAGTATTAGTACACCATTACCGTCTCCGCCTTGTCGTGACGAAGTACCCAAGAAGAACCATTCAACATCTCACCCTTCAAAATCTCACCCTTCAACATCTCAACCTTTACCTGCTACACCTACACCTTCCACCTATAAACCCAACATCCCATATCCTTCTCGCTTGGACAAGCCTCACTTGCTCACTAAGGACGACACTCAACTGTCGAATTATTTGAAGATGATCTCTCAAATGAATTTCAACATTAGCCTTGTTGAAGCACTTGTCCACATGCCGAAATTTGTCAAAGCATTCAAGGAATTGCTTAACAAGAAGGAGAAGCTGATTGAGCTCGCCAACACACGCTTAAATGAAAATTGTTCTGCAGTTATTCTTAAATAACTTCCGGAAAAACTTGGAGATCCCGGTCGTTTTGTGTTGCCTTGCATTTTAACAAAACCGAAGAATTTACTGCCCTAGCTGATCTCGGGGCCAGTATAAATCTGATGCCTTTAAGTGTTTGGACAACACTATCATTACCCGACCTTACTCCAACAAAGATGACTCTTGAGCTTGCAAATCGCACTCTCGCTTACCCCGTTGGTATTGCCGAAGATGTGTTCATTAAAGTTGGCACCTTTACTTTTCCGGTCGACTTTGTTGTTGTTGATTATGAAATGGACCCTCGTATTCCTTTAATACTTGGTCGGCCATTCTTGAGAACCGACGAGCTTTAGTTGATGTTGCCGAAGGTGAATTAATTTTAAGGGTCGGGAATGAACAACAAGTGTTCAAAATGGGGAAGCTTACAAGCAAATCCTATGGAAGAGAATCAGTGAATATGATTAATGTGTTTGATGATTTTGTCGTCTACAACAATTCTCTATTCGATTCTTGCATTGATAATCCACTTTTTCAAGATGATGTGGATGATTCTCTCTCCAATTTGGAACCTCCACCCATATATGATTCTCCACCGATCTTTGATGCTTATGATGATGATTCTAGCTCAGATTCGGCTGATTATGATGACTTTACTTCCGAGTATCCCGACATGCCCACCTATGATGATTTTGATGAGGCCGATACTCTTTCGAGCGATTCTTCTCATGATGAATATCCTCCGCCATCCATGCTTAATCCTACTTTGGATGACTACTCATTTGAGGAAGACTTCTCTACTTTTCTCAATACATACTTCCCTCATGAGAGTGATGCTCCTCCTTTAGACTTTGATGATTATGGTCTTGATCCTACTTTGGATTTGAATAAAATTCTTTCAAAGGAGAAGCAACCGGTCGACACCAACATCCGCAACACGTATGATTTAACACCTCTTTGTCCACCTTCTGAGGATGAGGTTGTGCATCTTCTTCGCGGACCATCTTCAAATTCTGCTGAGCCTGAGTGTTATTTCCCCCTAAAGGAAAAGGTGTTCGACCCCAGTATCGATATTCTTCAGCCATCTCAGTATCCATCTGATGAAATAAAAGGAAAAATCTTTGGAACTTTTGAAGATATGCTTGCACCACACCATACTTGCTCCCACCGTGCTCCATCTTTGCTTAAGGGAACCTTGCCTACTCTTCTTTGGCTTGCCTTGTTCACCTTAAGCTTGTGCTATTTGATGGATGAAAACTATGTCTTTGATCCCGGTAGATGTGTTTCATGCTTCTTCCTATGATAATCAAGGTCGAGTCAGGCTCACGACTCGGTGAACAAAAATCAAGCGCTTCTTAAGAGGCAACCCATGTATCTATCTTTTAGCTATCTTTATCCTAAGTGTAGGGGAGACCCGTTGGTGTTTGCTATTTTCTATCTTCTCATATTCAGAGATTCGAGCGCTCAATGATCCACTCTTGATGATTTTTGATGACCAGTGATTCCGTGTTCCCTTCTTCCCGGTTCTATCCTAAACTCTTTTCGATTCACTATTTTATATTTTCCAATATTAAAATAGGAATCTCGTTAGTTGTCTTTTCCTTAGCGAGATTTAAACAAAGTGCACAATGTCCTAAGTGTAGAGGAGTTTATTCCCACATGCTTAAACATTGAGGACAATGTTTATATTAAGTGTAGGGGGACTTCTATCGAAGTTAAGTGACCTTTTCCTTGTATTTTTCCTCATTTTAACCGGAAAATCAATTTTTCGACATTTTTCAAATTTTTTGATCTATTTTGGCCTATTAGTTTTTCCCTTTGTATTGTTATTTTCTTTCTTTACTAGAATAAAATTATAATAAAGTGGTTTTAATTTTCATACGTTGTGAATCTTTTGACTCAACCCGAGTTTACTTATCTAAGTTTACTCTAGCTAGTATCCTTAACGTGTTTAAGTCAAGTTTTGCTAGGCTTTTATATAGGGAGCTATAAAACGCGAAAGTCTTAACTCTCACGGGTTAAGAACAAGAACTTTTCGCAAGTTCCTATAATTGATCCTAGAGAGTCGTTTATCAAGGGAACTTTAAAATGCGATTTCTAAACTTGAAAAAGTCTAAGAATTTGCAAGATCCTATAGGCGAATCGAAAACCCAAAACTTTGATTTAATAGGCTAAGCATCCACGAGTCTCATTCCTTGAGATTTTAAATTGTGGAGAACGAGAGATGATAGAGTCAATTATAAGTTTGGTATTCTTTCGTGAATTTATGTGAGTTAATTATGAGCCTATTCTCCCATCGCTTGCTAATAAATTTATCTGCAATAAATAAGGTTGCACGATTTAAAAATTTACTTAGCTTCTAGCCCAAGATCGTTTAAAAGTTGCTCGGTGTGGATTAGAGTTCATAGCCAAGGCATAACTTATTGAAGCGGGATGCGAAGATTGGCGAGTCCGAAAAGGCCCTAACAAGGCATGAGGGCTACATTTTGTTGCTAAAGATCCAAAAGTGATGTGAAGAATCATTTATCTAAAATCAATATGAAGGATCGAGACATACGACGAAAAGCAAGTACTCCCAAAAGATCATGGAGAAGTCTATCCAAAAAGGCCCTAACAAGGTATGAGGATAAATAAATCCAAGTCCAAAAAGGAGACGGATCGTTGTATATCAAAGTCCAAAGTAAAGATTGGAGAAAAATAAAGAAGTCGTGGTCCAAATATGAAGAATCTCTCAAAACTTCAAGTGAAGAAATTCCTATTATGAAGAGAAGACCATTATTTCATGAACGTCTCTCAAGATTTGAAGTATGAATTCGCTGCCAAATACCGGTCCGAGAAAGGTCTCAAATCGCGAAGCGAGTTATGCCAAGATATGAACTTTATGAGGTCCCGAGAAGCAGTTTTAAAAGATTTTGTCCTTTAGCTAACTATTGATTAAATCGTCCCACTTTATTTTCAGCCAAAATAACTATCGAAATAAGTCAACAATGCATCCTCGTGATCATTCAAGACAACAATAAAATATAAGAGATACACCTAGGAATAAGGGATTCTAAGTAAATAATTGGCCCACATTAGTTCGTGTTAGTTTGCTAACTTATAATAACAATGATCTCGTTTTTAAGCTTGGTTTGGAGAAAGTGAAAACTTGAAGATGATGATCATTCATGACATTTCCAAAACCCTAAGGTATGTTTTTTTATTTCTTTACTTTGAATGTCTATAATTTTCTATCTCTTTAATAAAGGCCATTATGGATTGATTATGGAGGAAAATGTAATCGTGCTTTGTAACTAATGCATTGCATGATAGGTGTGTAAACACCCATCCTTTTTACCACTTAACTACAATAATAACTAAACCAAAACGTGTATTTTATGTCGTAAATGTTGGAATTATGAGTGGTTTGTGTTTTTGTTGTGATTTAGGATGAAATTGTGAAAATGGGAGAAAACACGGGCATTCACGGGCTTTTATCGAAGAAAAAAGACAAAAGACGAAGTTAAGAAATCAAGAGTGCAAAAAGAACGGAAGTCCAAGACCAATTCTGAAGATTTATCGAAGAAAAAGTCAAAAGACGGAAGTTTACTAAAAGCCGAAGAACTCAAGTCTTATTTATGAATAAATTTCAAAGACGAGTTTAAAGTAATCCCGAGACAAAGTCATTAAAGTCGAAGAACTAAGAAGATTAAGGACTTAATGATGCAATTAAAGAAAGAAAAAAGAGGGGAGGAAGCTTCCTAAGCACCTCCCTAATCCTCCTATAAATAGGATCCATTTTCATTCCATTTGTTTTTGTTGACTAATAGTGACAATTAGTTCTTCCATTTTAATTACCTTGTCATTTAATTACATGTCATTTAAATACTTGTCTTGCACCTTAAATTCATTTAATTTCAAGTAAGTTTCCATTTAATTCTTGTCAATCTTTACTTTTATTGTCAATCTCTCATCTATATTTCTTGTTTTGCTTGATCTTTATGTTTATGTGTTTATTATTATGCTTATTTGATTAAAGGTTATGTTTTTATGCTTTTGATTGTTTTGGATTATTGATTTTTATAGCTTATTTGTGTTTATCTTAAAGTTTCTAAAGTTTTTATAAAAGTTATATTTATATAAAGTTTGCTTTCGTACATCTTTCTCATTTTGTGTTTTCAAAAGTCTTTAAATCGTAGCTTATTAGCTTTTTCTTATACGTATTTGCTTAGGTTTTTAGTCTAGTGCTTATTTGAGTAATAGCTTATTTGTTGTGCGTATTTTGCCTTCTTTCTACTGTATTCCGACCACCCTGGTCGGAAAAGGGTTTCACATTCCGACCATAGCTCCATTTGCTTGGTCGGAAAAGGGTTTAGCATTCCGACGGGGATTCCGATTTATCCGTCGGAATAAGGTTTCTACATTCCGATTGGGTATTCCAATCTGCATTCCGACAGGTGAATATTTTGGACATTCCGATGGACTAGGTTTCCCATATTCCGACGAGATCCCTTTAGGTTGCATTCCGATAGGGGATTCCGATACATATTTCGATCAGGGCGTGTCTTTGATATTCCGATTGGGATTGTGGTGACAACATTTCGATTAGGAAGGTAAGGGTTATTCCGATCAGCTTTCCGATTAGGGATTCCGACGGTAGGTTTGTTTTATATTTTTTTGTCTTGTTTAATTTTTAAGTTCACATTTTAATATTTTGTCATATTTACTTTTCGTCACGCTTAAATTTTAAGTCATTTAATTAATTACTTTTTAAAGTTTTAATATTGCACCATTTACTCTTTAATTAGTCTTAGATTTAACTAACCGTCATTTACTTTTTAAGTCTTGCACTTTTTAATTACTACAACGACACAACTATTTGTTTCACCAAAGAACGACTGAGTCGCATAGTTAATCCATTTTTTAATTCGAAGAGACTGTGACGATAACTTTTTGCATACAAAATCTCTGTATCAGGGAGGTTCCAATTGGGAGCAACAAGAATGGGAGCTTCGGTAAGTTTCCTCTTAAGGAATTCAAAGGCTCGTACACAATCTTCGTCAAAGACAAAACGTGCATCTTTTTTGAGGAGATGTGTAATAGGTCGAGAAATCTTCGAAAAATCCTTGATGAATCGACGATAAAAGCCCGCGTGGCCTAGGAAACTCCTAACCCCCTTAACGGTTTTGGGATGAGGTAATTTGGCGATGACGTCTACCTTAGCTTGATCTACCTCAATCCCCGCTTTCGAAACCTTGTGCCCTAAGACGATTCCACTTTTAACCATAAAATGACATTTTTCCCAATTAAGCACAAGGTTGGTTTCCTCACAACGCTTCAACATTCTCTCAAGATTCGAAAAACACGAAGTGAACGAACTACCAAACACGGAAAAGTCATCCATGAAGACTTCCATCGTCTTCTCGATCATATCATGAAAAATAGCCATCATGCACCTTTGAAAGGTTCCCGGTGCATTGCAAAGTCCGAATGGCATTCTACGATAGGCAAACGTTCCATATGGACACGTAAACGTAGTTTTTTCTTGATCACGAGGATCGATGGGGATTTGGAAGTAACCGGAAAAAACATCTAAAAAACAATAGAAATCGTTTCCCGCAAGACGCTACAACATTTTGTCCATGAAGGGCAAGGGAAAATGGTCTTTTCGAGTGGCGTCATTCAACTTACGATAGTCAATGCACACTCTCAATACGGTCACTGGTCTAGTTGGAATTAACTCGTTGGCATCGTTTGGCACAACGGTCATTCCTCCCTTTTTAGGGACACAATGTATAGGACTCACCCAAGGGCTATCAAAGGGTAAATCATTCCCGCGTCAAGGAGTTTTAGGACTTCCTTTTTGATGACGTCGTAAATTTTGGGGTTCACCATCCTTTGACATTGGATTGCGGGTTTGTAATCCTCCTCCATTAAGATTTTGTGGGTACAAAATTTGGGATCGATCCCCTTAATGTCGGATAACTTCCACGCAATTGCCCCTTTGTGATCCTTTAGAACATCTACAAGTGCGGTTTTTTCATCATCCGAAAGATCTTTCGCAATAATAACCGAAAACTTGTCGTCCACCTCCAAAAATACATATTCAAGGTGAGGAGGTAAATCTTTCAACTCGAGGATAGGTGGTTCCTCAATTGAAGATTTTGGATCGATACTCATAACCTCCTCGGGTGGAGGAAACGGGAAATCGTTAAGAAAATCCTTGATAATCGAGAAGTCCTCATCATTGTCGAGGTCTTCGTCACAAGTACGTGGAACATCGAATTCTTCCAACGTCAAACCACCACCTTCAAATGGAGTGAAGGTTGGTGTCGAGTTATCAAGAATGGGATCTAACATAGTGGGATTGCCACTATTTTCATCATCACCAAAACCTAAAACTTCTTGTGAAAATTCCTCACAAACAACGTCAATCATATCAACGAGGTTTACGCTTGCAACGGAATAAACATGAGAAATTGGAGAATTTTGAGTTGCGTTTATAACAAGTTCCTCGTCGTTGAAACGTAAGGTGATCTTTCTAGCATGCACATCAATTAAAGCCATAGACGTATCTAAAAACGAACGACCTAAATTGAGAGGAATTTGAGGATCCGTGGGAATATCGACAACGATAAAGTCTACCGGATAATAGAACTTTCCCACTTTCACAAAAACGTCTTCCGCCAATCCACATGCGGGAATTGTGGAATGGTCGGCCAACTCGATAGACATTAGTGAAGGAGTAAGATTAGGAAGATTGAGCGACTTGAAGATTGCAAGTGGCATCAAGTTAATACTAGCACCAAGATCGGCCAAGGCATAACATTCTTCCATATCTTGAATTGCACATGGAATCAAAAATTTACCGGGATCACCGACTTTTTGAGGTATGCGGTTACGATAAACCGATGAACAACTAGACAATTGTTGCAATTTTTCCTTGTTGTTTAACATACTCTTGAAGTTAGTGGCAAATCGAGGCATCATGACCAAAGTATCGGAAAAACTCACATTACAATGAACGTCACGAAACATTTTCATAAAAAATCTCAAATTGGTAATTGTCGCGCTCTTGACGTTTAACCTTTCTAAGTCTCGAGGGATAGGGCAAAGGTGGTGTGGGTTGAGGCATAGGCATAGCCTTTGGAATCTCGGGTTCCAAATGTGGAAATGGGTCAACCGTAGGTGTGGAATGAGCGGTACTTCGTGGGATTGGGATATGCTCCTTTTCGACCACCACCTCGGGTTCTTCCTCAATTGCATCCTCCGTAGGAGCAATTGGTTGAGGAGTCGGTTCCATAAGTGTCTTACCACTACGTGTGGTAATCACTTTCATCTCTCCCTTAGGGTTTGATATGGTATTGCTAGGAAGACTACTCGAAGACGGTTTGCACATAATAACCTCAAACATAAATGAAATTTTGTCCTCAAACATGGATTGCCTCTTCTCGGCCTTAATCGTCTCTTGTTTTATTTCATGTTTCCCTTGTTTCATTTTTTGTTGGTTTTGTTGTAACCTAGTTACATTCCCTTCCATTTTGTTTGTATGGATTTTAAGCTCATTTGCTAACTCGTTTTTCAACTCCTTTTTCAAGTAGTTCTTAAACTCGGATCTTAGGCTAATGATTTCTCTTTGAATGTTGTCAAACCTAGCATCATTTCCATTAGCGTATTCAACAAATTCATTTGGAAGATCTTTCAAAGTTTGCAAACCCTTGTTGTTGTTTTGAAAATCATTGTTTTAATTTTTGTTTGAAACCTGATTGTTATTAGCCCCTTGATTCCCATAATTTCCTTTGTAATTGTTTTTAAAACCAACTTGATTGTTTCGATAGTTGTTGTTAGCATTTTCATTGGGAGCAAAACCCGGTGGAGTCAATTGATTAGAGCGGGTAACTTGACTGTTTTGGTTGTAAGTTCGCGTGGCCGCGTAGGCACTCGAACTGTTACCACCGTTGGTAATGTACTCGGAGAAATCATGACCTCCACCACAATACATACATGAAACCTCAACCGCTTTAGCCGTAGCGGGAGCACTTTGTTCTCCAACTTTGAATTCAATTAAAAGTCCTTTAAGCTTATCAAAGATTTTGTTTTCCAAGTTCGCCTCAATTTGGAAAGCATCGATGGTATTGGACAAAGAAGGTGGAGCCGAAGACGAAGCCTTACGAACACTCGATGTGTTACGAGGACTATACACCTTAGATCTATTCTCAATTATCAACAACGCTTCCTCAACCGTTTTACACAAAAAATTACCACCCGCGTCGGCATTTAGATAATCCCTTTCATGATCATTTAACCCATTGTAAAACGTGTCAATTTGATGCAAGTCGGAAAAAACCGTGATGAGGACACTCATGTAACATTTCCTTAAACCTATTCCAAGCCGTTGAAAAACTCTCATTAAATTCTTGTGAAAATTTTGAAATCTCGTTTTTCAAATGCGTAGTCTTAGAGGGCGGGGAAAATTGGTTCACAAACTTAGAAACGAGATCCTTCCACGTCAATATAGAATTGGGTGGCTCTTTCTCTAACCAAATTTTAGCGGGCCCCGCTAAGGAATACAGAAAAAGCATCATCTTAATCGAGTCATTAGCAACATCCTTAAATTTGCAAGTGGCAGTAAGACGATTGAATTGGCGGATATGGTTGTGCGGGTTATCCTTTTCATCACCACGGAATTTGTTGTTTTGGATCATCGACAACAAACCCATTTCACTTCAAAATTCTCTGCAAGGATAGCGGGAATTACAATATCCTCTCCATAACCCTCGGTGGGTGCTTGAAGTAACTCCATCATAGTTCGATTCGCCATGGTTGGTTCTTCTTCTACGATAGGTTCGTCAATAGGAGACTCCTCACTAGAAATATTAGGAGTAGGTGTTGACTTCTTTCGGTTTTTTTGTTTACGTGCACGTCTTGCTTGATTACGAGCAAGCATAAACGTCACGTACAACGTGGGGATGAGCAAAGAAGATTCTTTTTGGTGTTTTTAATTTTTCCAATTTTTTTGTGGTTTTTGATTGTTTTTACTTTTTTTTGGATTTTTGTGATTGTATTAAGTAGACAAAAATCTACAAATCTCCTCCTTAATCAAATCTCTTGATTAAAGAAGCTTCAAGGAATGAAAACGATCACGTGAAGTGAACGCCTTCGATGACTTTAGAACGTTGGTGGAACACCAAAACGTTCAAGAGGGTTTAATCAAATGAAACCAAGAAAATATATATGATACCTAGATAATACTTTGTTGGAAAACCCTCGATTAGCCCTTTTTATCTAAACACTCACAAGCAAGCGGGGAAGCGAGGCGGCGCGAAGCACTTCAGAGCCTTTTTCCTTAGGGTATATTTTATAATACCCGCCTTATACCCACCTTATAGTTTGTGTTTTTCAAAATCAAGCTTCACGCAAGTATTTATCTATTTTGCCTTTGATTTCTTGTTTGAGATTCAAATACAATGATTGAGCAATGACCTCCCAATCAAGGTTGTGTTTTCACACTTTTGGAGTACTTATGAATTTATTGTTCTACGTATACAATATAGTAATAGTATTCACACAAAAAAACGAAACCCGATAATACGTATTAGTAGAGTGCTACTAATACAAATACTATTTATGGTTAGTATAAAAAACAACAATTGTTCAAATCAAAACACAACACGCCTCCCCGGCAACGGCGCCAAAATGATAGTTGAGTTTTTACACTTTGTTTAGGAAAACAAAGGTAATTAGGGTAAGTACACAAATGGTTTAGGAAAACCACAAGTTAATGACCCAAAAGTGGGGATCGTTCTCAAGGAGGCAAGTGCGTTGTGTTAAGAGATGATTAATGGTTTGTGATTATATTGATGAGAAATGAAAAGAAGAAAAGAAATTAGAAGAGAATGACGGTTACGATTATGGATTAAACTAAGACGAATAGTCGTGCACGTAAAACCGTAAAAAGTGACAAAATAAAAAATTTACCCTAAAAATTCCTAGAAAATTGAAATAAATCCTAAAAAATGTGATTAGAGTTTAAAAAAATAAAAAATCACTCAAACCTTTTATTTAATTAAATAATAATTTTTTAATGCTAATTAAAGCCCAAAAAATCAATTTAATTAACAAAAAGCCCAAAATGAGATTTTTTCACTTATAAACCTCTAAAATGACTTAATTAAATTTATAACTATTTTTGAAAATTTTAAAATTAATTAAAACTATTTAAAAACAATTAAAATCTATTAAAACTTAAAATAATTCTAAAAATTAATCTAATGACAATAAACATATTCTAAAAATTGTAAAATACCTAATTTAATGTATTTAATCTAAGAAAAATGAAAAAACTTGAAAAATCTGAATTTTATTTTTTGATAATAAAATAATAATAAAATATTAATAAAAATCCAAAATTTATAAAAAATTCTAAAAAGTTGCAAACCTACTTATTTTAACCTAAATAATACAGAAATGAAGTTGAAATTACAAAATACCCCTATTGGGCCTAGAAATGGGCTAAAAGTCCAAACAGTCCCTTAATGGGCTCAATTAGGCCCAATAAGAAAAATGTTGTGCAAATAAGCCCAAAAGCTCCTATCTGACTTAAAATTTGATTTTAAGAACAAAACTCTGAAGGCCCAAAAGCTGAAAATGTGTTTAAGCTAGCTTATTTCAAAGCAGCTTATTCTTAATGGGCTTTTTGGCCCATTAAGCTATAAGATGATGCCATAAGCTAAAATTTGACACACAAGCTTCTTTTGAGTTACTTAAGAGATCTATAGAAAGAAAATTGGAAAAAGCACAAGAAATAAGCCTGAAATAAGCCAAGACTCGCTTCACAAAACGACAAAATAGTCGTTTTTGAGTTCTAGACCACCTCAAGTGCTGATTCAACTTTCAAAAGCTTTTGAATGACTTAACTAAGCAAAATAATCAAAAATTTTTCAAATAAGCACAAGCAATAAGCCAGAATAAGCAGATAAGCACTTGTTTAAAAGTCAACTTAATGAGTTTTCTAGTAAAAAGTCAAAGTCAAAGTCTAATAAGCTCCAGATCAAATAAATGGGTTAAATGAGGAAGATCTATCACAAAAAATAAGTTGTTCCAAGTATGGATAAGCCAAATTGGCTTATGAATAAGCTAAATGATAATTTACACTAGCAGGGGCTAGTTTTGGTGGTTGATCAGTGGGAACTTTTCCCCCTGCTTGACCTTTTTGACTTTTTGTCTTATATGAATTTTTGTTGGATTCAAGTTACAAACAAGACACCCTTGTAATCAGTGGATCACAAGGAGTCAAGAACAACAAAAATATAACACTTCCTGCAGTTAATTCAATTTATCACCAAATAAGCACCAGATATGAATAATAAGCAGTTATGGTTCAATAAGCCCTTTTAGCAAAAATCAGCCAGCCAAACTTCACCAAATGAATACACAAGCTATAATAAATCCAAATGAACAACTTCTAACAGGTTTCATTCATTGATTCAAAGTCTAGATACAGATTTAAGCAATCAAAAGTTTCTGATGAACAAGATCAAGCAGATTTTAACACTTGTTGATATACTTGACCACAAGGCCAGATTCAAACACTCAAATCTTGTTAACAGGTTATAATGAGTATGTTAATCACTTTTTATCCCTAAGCATGCATACAAACTAAGTGTTTCCAAATTCTTAGGTCAAAACAAGTAGATTTCCAACTTATATACCACAATCAAGGATTTGATGTTTTAAAGCCAACAACTTACAGGTTTTAGCACACAACCAAGTGAATAGCAGATACCAACTCAAACAAGCAACTTTCAATAACACAATAACAATCTATGCACTCAAACAGGTTAACCCTAACACCCCTTATCTTTTTCAAATCAAGATTTAAACAAGTATAAGTGTATTTCAATGTTACCCAAGCCCAATCAAACACAATAACAGATGTATTATACAGTATCAAGCAAGATTAAGCCATAAAAACCACAAGAACACAAGCAGAACACAAAATCATAAAAATCAAGTATTTTTCAGATTTTTGGGTTCAAGAACTCAAACCTCATGAATGTACATCCACACTCACGAATTTTTGAGCTGATGTGCCTAGCAAAACAAGGCACAAGCTTCCTTAAACAAGCTGCTAAGATTCAACAAGGTTAGAAGCAAGATTATCAAAAACAGAAAAAGGGAAAATGGTAAAATAAATCTGATTAATGCAACCTTGTTCCCACACTTGATTATACCCAAACTATAAGCTCACAACACCTTGATAAGCTCCTTATTAGGGTGTATAGATCACTTATAGCCCAAGAATTCCAAGGTTTAAACAAAGCCTTAGCAAAATATCATATTTTTAACTCTTGTACAATTTCTTGCACAATGTTTGAAAACACGTTTTGAGATTCAAGTTTAGCAAACATTAAACATAAACAAGCAGATATAAAGATTGGCACTTGACTTTTCTTCACAAATTCAAACTTTTTTCATTAAACAATGAACAAGGATTTACAGAAAAGTGAACTAGGAAAAATTCAAGGGCAGGGCTAAATGTAAGACGCTAATGCCTTTATATAGGCTACATGAATTCTAGGAAAGCTGAAAAAAACTATAAACCCTAGTGTATGAACTTACATGTTTTCCCTTGCAGATTTTTGAATTTTGCTAACATGTGAACTTTCCTTGGCGTTTTGTTGATGCAAAGTTGGTGGAATTTTGATCAAAAGGTCCATAGTAAGCTTAGGATGTAAGCTACTTGTGGGACGTTGGATTTCTCTGGCTATTTTGGCATCTTCTTCAGCTTTGTAGCAGGGCATGTTCCATGTGGCATGTGTGGTGAGGTGGCAAGTGATTTGTGGGTTGGGTTATGCTTTATGATCCCTTAATCATAAATCTGGAAAGTTATAACACTCAGTTCTTGGTAATTATGAAATGCCAAATGTGATTAAGAACATGATGAACAAGGGGTTTAATCCGTTTTGGGTTTAAAAGTGGGTGTTTAGCGCGCTTTTAATAACTGATTAATATTAGTTATAAAACCGGTTAAGTGGATTGTGACATGGCAAAATGAGGAGTGACGATTGGTGGGATGGGGTGAGTGGGGCATGTGTCACCATGACACTAGTCTAGGTAAGTATTAATGTTTGACAGATTTAATCCATTGTTTCTCCTTTCTTTATCAAATGAAGTTTTAAAGAGTAAAACTCAGATTCCTTTGTTATTGAAGTTTTACTTTTCACACTTTTGCCCCAAATACTTTTCCAAAGTATTTTCAGGGGTATTTCTTGCCATTTTTTGATTCTTGAAGGGTTGTTTTGGCATTTTCTTCAAATATGATGGTCTTGACTTGTATGATTGACTTTTTGGAGGACTAATATTGACAAGTCATGATTGTTGAGGGACCATTCTTGCCAATTCTTCAAAGTGGAGGGCCCTTTTGTAAATTTGACAAACTTTAAGGACCAAACTTGTAATTATGAATATACAAGGGTTTAAAGTGTCAATTATTCAATATTGGAGGAACCTTCTTGCATAATATTCAAATCTTCAAGGGTTTTTCTTGGAAAATCTTCATTAGGGCTTGGTTCATTGTGCGGCTTCGTTTCCCGTGTTCGTTTTTGCATGTTTCTTGTGATCTTTTGTCATTTTCTCAATATCCGTACCTAAAATACACAAGTAACAAACACAAGCATATATTTGGCCATTTTCATGATATTTTATGCATTTAAAGCCCTTTTTGGACGATGAGACTATGTATAAAAGCAGTCTCATCACTCCCCCATACTAAACCATTGCCGTGCCCTCACGCAATGCTAGAATAAAGTATCGTAGCATCTCCAAAATTCATTTTTATTCACTTTTATTGAATGATAAACTAGCTACACTACTACTATTACTACTACTTGCGTTTTAGACATAATGTATGATTTTCATCGCAAAATGGGACGTTTAGGTTCATAGAATAAGAACACGTGAATGCTTCGTTAGAAATAATTTCGTCGTCCTCGATTTTCACCCCAATTTCAGGCTAAGCGTGCAACGAGATCATTGTCATTATAAGTTAGTAATGCTAACACTACTCATATGCCCTAATCACGTACTTATCATCCCATTTTCCGAAGTTGTATCTCTTATATTTTATTTTGTCTTAAATGTTTCACGAGGATACATTGTTTGACTTATGTGATGATAGAGATTTAGGTCTAAAAATAGAGTCCTAACGGTGTAACCAAGACCATCGAATTAATAACCCCTCCTAATAGACAATGATGTCAAAAAATTAAGTCAACAAGAAGGATGGATAAACACGGTTTTATAACGGATTTGAACATGAGACTTATTACCAAGACTTTTATACGCCCCCTAACGGAAGGGCCTTATTATCATAGGTTTACCTCCATCTTTTATTTAACTTCGCCATGAAGCTTTTATTATGACTTCGGTCTTGCCTTGCCTTTTATTTAACCTCGCCATGAGGTGTTTATTGTGGCCAAAGACGTATATCCTCACCCTAAGGTGAATTTTGGATCTTTAAAGCTTCAAAGATTAAGGCTTGATTCACTTTCAATTTTGCATAGATTTTTCGGCCTTGTGAGCTTCAAATTGTTTGCTTGATTTAGGTGAGCACTTGAAATCTTATTATTGGGTGAAGCTTTCGATTATTCGGGTTGCCAATACTTCAAAACCGTGACGCTGGCGATACCTTAATGTCTTCCTAATTTAATTACATGGAAGCTACTAGAAAAGACTAGAAACCAACAATCCAGACTAAACCGCTAAGTCAATACTTATTAAGCAAAAAATATTTATAAGCGAAGGGAGAATAAACAAACAACGAGAACACATGAGTTTTTGAAAGAATACGAGTACTCTACGTTTAGCATAGTAACTTATAATTAACTCTATCATTTCTCGTCCTCATTTAAGAGACTTAGCCTAATATAAAGTTAAGGAATCGAAGCTAAGTGCTCAACACGCACGGTCGAGTAAAAATTACTCTTATTCTCGCCATCGGAAAACCTACATTCGTGTCTTCAAACACTTATAAAATATGAGAAATTTTTTAAAATTTGGCCATTTTTACCCTTATTTTGCAACAAAACGATAAACAAAAAGATAAAGTTTGGAAAGCGTGAAGGTTTGGCAAGGAAAGTATCTATTCACCCCCCCATACTAAAGTTAAACATTTTTCTCAATATTTCGAGTCTAAGGGTGCAAACACCTCCATACTAGAGACGTAGTCGAATGCTTAATCTAGCATGGAAATGGTGTAACCGTTAAATTTAAAGCCGTTTATGAAGTGTGCTAAAAACCTAAGGTTAGAACATCAAAGGATATATCATGGATATTGAGAAAGTCTTCAAAGCAAACGATCGAGTGCTCCCATAAAACGAACACGAGAGGCTCCCATAATGAAGATCAGGATCATCTAACATCCACAATTCACAAACAACCATGGAACAAAGGTTGGAAGGGCACAAATCCCCACACGTTACTACATTAGAAAGCGATAATATGTACATAGGATAAGCATGGGACTCCCCCACGAGGAACCTTGTTTTTTATTACCGAGTCATGAGCTCGACTCGATCCCCTCAATACTATTTATCATTGGGGAAGGTGATTTGGTCGAGGTAGTTTAAGGATGGAACTTCCCCGCCAAAGTAGTGCTTCAACCTATGTCCATTCACCTTGAAATTGGGTCCATCATTTTGAGCTAGCTCGATGGTCCCATATGGAAAAACTTGAGTCACGGTGAATGGACCGGACCAACGGGATTTCAACTTACCGGAAAAGATTTTCAATCGTGAGTTAAAAAGCAACACTTGATCTCTAATGTTAAAAACGCGGTTTTTAATTTTTGAATCATGAAACTTTTTAGTCTTTTCTTTATAAATCAATGAATTTTCATAAGCAATGTCCCTTAATTCATCCAATTCATTTAATTGCATTTTTTGGTGTTTTCCCGCGGTCTCCATATCATCATTACAATGCTTTAGGGCCCAATAAGCTTTGTGTTCAAGTTCAATTGGCAAGTGACAATTCTTCCCATACACAAGCTTATAAGGAGTGCACCCGATGGTCGTCTTATGAGCGGTCCTAAAGGCCCATAAAGCATCGTCCAACTTATCCGACCAAGATTGTCGGTTTTCCCTAATAGATCTCTCCAAGATCCTCTTCAAAGCTCGGTTTGAAACCTCGACTTGCCCACTCGTTTGTGGGTGATAAGCCGTAGAAAGACGATGTGTAACCCCATATTTCCTTAGGACCCTTTCGAATTGCTTGTAGGACGTTGGATTTCTCTGGCTATTTTGGCATCTTCTTCAGCTTTGTAGCAGGGCATGTCCCATGTGGCATGTGTGGTGAGGTGGCAAGTGATTTGCGGGTTGGGTTATGTTATATGATCCCTTAATCATAAATCTGGAAAGTTATAACACTCAGTTCTTGGTAATTATGAAATGCCCAAATGTGATTAAGAACATGATGAACAAGGGGTTCCGTTTTGGGTTTAAAAGTGGGTGTTTAGCGCGTTTTTAATAACTAATTAATATTAGTTATAAAACCGGTTAAATGGATTGTGACATGGCAAAATAGGGAGTGGTGATTGGTGGGATGGGGTGAGTGGGGCACGTGTCACCATGACACTGCTAGGTAAGTATTAATGTTTGACATATTTAATCCCTTGTTTCTCCTTTCTTTGTCAAATGAAGTTTTAAAGAGTAAAACTCAGATTCCTTTGTTATTGAAGTTTTACTTTTCACACTTTTGCCCCAAATACTTTTCCAAAGTATTTTCAGGGGTATTTCTTGTCATTCGTTGATTCTTGAAGGGTTGTTTTGGCATTTTCTTCAAAGATGATGGTCTTGACTTATATGATTGACTTTTTGGAGGACTAATATTGACAAGTCATGATTGTTGAGGGACCATTCTTGCCAATTCTTCAAAGTGGAGGGCCCTTTTTATAAATTTGACAAACTTTAAGGACCAAACTTGTAAATATGAATATACAAGGGTTTAAAGTGTCAATTCTTCAATATTGGAGGACCCTTCTTGCATAATCTTCAAATCTTCAAGGGTTTTTTCTTGGAAAATCTTCATTAGGGCTTGGTTTCCCGTGTTCGTTTTTGCATGTTTCTTGTGATCTTTTGTCATTTTCTCAATATCCGTACCTAAAATACACAAGTAACAAACACAAGCATACATTTGGCCATTTTCATGATATTTTATGCATTTAAAGCCCTTTTTGGACGATGAGACTATGTATAAAAGCAGTCTCATCAGTCAAGCAGAAGTCACACTATTGAGGAATGAGTTGAAATTCATGTATGATCCTTACAACAATGATCAACAAATATTGAAGGACTTAGAGAATCAGGTTCCTAGTTACTGGAGATATTATAGATCTTGTGGAATACATACATTGGATGTAGATGATGTAACCTATTACATGCTTTAAGAGAAGAGATATCCTTTTGGAAGAAGATTGTTGGAAAGAATGTTTGAACAAAAATTGGAAGTTTCAGAAGAGTCTACTAGTGCTTTGGAGTTGATCAGAATGGTTAAACAACAAATCAAGGATTTGGAGCAAGAGGAAGAAGCTGGGAAAGAGCCTTAAGTGTTTGATTTACAATCACACTTCACAAATGGTTCTTAGTTCACCATGTCTAACACACATGAACTGGCTAGTCCATAAGCAAACAGTTTGTGGTAAAGACTTCTCAAATTCGTTGAAAGCTTGTAGTTGCTAAAAACTATATGGTTCTAACTCACCATGTTTCGAGACAAAGAGTTGGCTAGTCCTAGACAAACGGTACTAGGTAAAGATATTATCAAACACGTTGATGGTTGACAGTTTACCAAAAATTATAGGGTTATCAGTACACCTTATTCTTTATGAATAAGGTATTGGCTCTTCCGGAGTGTACGGCTAACTGGTAAAGAATAAATCAAATCCGTTGATAGTTGATAATTTTCTAAAAATCATGAAGCCAATACAGATTAGTGTTTTTTGTTAACTGTTTTATTTCAGGTATGAAGTTGCAAGCAAAGGAGTATTAATTTCTTAAAAAAGTAAGAAGGAATACTTAGACAGTTTTGTCTCATCAAATCAAGACAGAAGTTCATGATCAAGAGTTTACAGATTTAACTCAAGAAGACAACTACTGGTGTAGCAGAGCAAAATGAATGCTCACAAGAGACAAGAAGATCATAATTTGAAGACAAAGATGATGTTCATGAGACTTGAAGGTTATCTTATCAGAAGAAGATCTGCATAACAGTGTTTGGCTACATTCAGTTGGATACAAGTACAAATTACCAAGTTCAATCCAAGTTTGAAGAGAAGACTGAAGACATGTATTCTAATACATTCAGTACAAAGAGAAACAAGAAGAAAACAAGTTATCATTCTTGTTTATGGGAGGATTGTTGGGAATTATTGCTAAGTATCAAGTACCGTCAGTGTAAACTTAAGTACTGTTAGTATTATCAAGTACCGTTAGTGTTAACGCGGTACATAGTGAGTACTCCTACTTATAAAGTAAGTACTGCTATATTGATTAGGACGAATATATCTTTGCATAAGATATGTCATAGTTATAGTTAGAGTGTATCTTATGTGATATACTTAATAGTTAGAATATTGATAATATATCGTGTGTGATATATTTATCTTTATAGAATATTCTTAAGGATTATAGGGTTCCTTACTCTATAAAAGGAAGATAGGCACGATGACATTAATGTACCTCATTCAAGTCGATTAATAAGAGAATCGAATAGTTAAGAGTAATTCTGTTCTTCTGTGCTTTATAAGTTAGATTCCGCATAACTTATTTAGTTTGAGTAAGAGTTCTCAGAGTGTTTTAGTTTGATTACAAACTACTATACTAGTTCTTAACAGAATATAGATCCAACCAAAGGGATCAACAGTCTTTATTGACTTGTTTTACTTGAGTGGAAGCATCTCCTTGGACCAGTGATTCGTGTTTTGGATGGACAACATTTGCAGCAGAGTGATCCTATTGTAAAGCTTGTTCAGGTGTTTGTGTGGAATCAACAGAACTTGTAGCAGCCTCTTTATCTAGTTCAAACCACCTTCCTAACTTAGAATATCTAACAGGGATACTTGGCATTGGTTTGTTTAAAATTCCCCTTCTAACCTTAACACCCAAATATTTTCTTGAAGTGGTTCTTCCGGTCTAAGACACATGTTAAAGATATTTTCTATTCCTAAGCTATATAACCTCTGCTTCACCTTCTGAAAGGAAATCAATAGATTTGACTGACTCTCCATTATCAGAATCCACATCATGACCGTTTGTAAACATTTTTCTATTTCACTATCACTATCAGAACTCTCAGTCACTGATGAGTTAGTGTTTTCCTCAATAACAATACCCTTACTACTCACATGTTTCTTCCTTTTAGATCCAACCCTAATGTCTTCCCTTAGAATACCTTTACCCTTGTCAACAGTAGGCTTAGGAACAAAAGATTCTTCATTGATAACATTAGCACTAGTACCTTCACCTAATTCATTTCCATAAGGGTTTTCTGCTTCCTGCTCAACCCAATGAATCAACTCCTCATATGACATATTTCTATCATCTTTTCTCGTTCTTTCTATAGAATTCAGCCTAGCTAACTCTTCATCCCCATACTCTATAAATATCATATTATGTATATAGCATTCACTTTAGTCTGATCAGTGCGTGTTAGGTACATATGCATGAGGCCATAGGTTTCACTCAAATCATACATGCCTTTTAGGTCATAATCAGTTTCTATTCTCCTAAGGCCTTTTGTAAGTCACATTGAGGTATTTGATAATACATGGCAAGAAAAGGTTGTTGAATATCTTCTAGAAAATGCTCACTAAGATCAGCAAATTTTAACCTATTATCATTCCTAACAGCAAAATCTCATACAAGACCATTCTCATACCTAAGAGGTTTGACATAGAAGACGCCGTTATAATGAACATAAAAAACTAGCAGCTTGTGGTAATCTTCTGAATCCATACTACATTAAACAACATGAATTAGTTAAATAATATAGTAAAACACATAGATGGTAAACATTCTTGAGTTGCAGGTTCTCCTAATCATTCTTAAGAACACATACAATAAATCTGTCTCTTTTTTCTTCAATCTTTGTGTCTGTCTCTTTCATTGAAAGCTTAATTACAGACATGTATGTTTAATGGAAGAACAGATCCAGAAAAAACTATTAAAAACTTTATTATAAATCAATTTACAGTATCAATATGAAAATTAACACATGATATACTCGGATCAAAAGCTTTCAACCCTTCGGAGTTGCAATAAAAATTCATTATTACGAAGATAGTGTTAATTGGCCGCCCTGTTAAATGGGGTTTTTAATAACTGGAAACTGAGGGTTTTTAAGTGTGTGTTTACCACTATGCATTTACCACAAATGCATGTACCACTATGCTATTTACCAACTTTGTGTTTCTCTTTTGAAACCCACATACATAACTACCAACAACTCATTAAATGGCCATTCATAACATCAGCTTTTTATTTATAGAAGGTATTAACTTTGTAACTGATTGCAATTAAAATGCAAAAACTTATACAAGAAGCCATGACATAAAATTTTCAAAACGCTTTCGAGATCTTAGGACATTAATTTGTTGAGAAATTATAGAGAATGATTTATTGTACGCTATTATTAACTAACAGATATTTTAAAAATATCATATTCAAACATAAAATCACGCTAATCCTATCGAGCTCAGATTCTTTTCTTATCAAACACCACTACCGAACTATACCAGGTTTGTTTGATCTCAGATTCGTATTTAGTTTTAGTCCAGTTTTAAACTAAAGAATGCATTGATCAAAAATTGATTCAGTTGAATCATATATCACATTTTTGAAAATCCTTTTGTGTTTATTATACTTGTAGGTGAAAATCAGAGATGTTAAGAGGATTCACACTTAATATAAACGTATAAAGGTTTTTCAAAATCGAATTCATCATATATGATTAACTACGATTAAATGTCACATAATCGATTCAACAAAATCAATGGGATCTATGAGTTGTGTGAATATTTTTTTAATAAAAACATCGTTAGTAGTTGATATCTTCTTTCCAACATATGTACAGAAATGGTCATTTCTTCAACACAATCTTGTATTCCCAATTCAAAAAGTAAACACTTTTATTGGAAAACACTAAAAAGAGTGTACATCATATGTTCGATAAAATGCTTGAACAAATTTCATACTTTAGAATGGTAAATTTTTTGTTTTTTTATTGTACTTTGTGCTTAATAGATTCATGATGTTCTTTATAGTTGAGCCTAAATTAATTACGGATTGACACCATTGTATATGAATCTCCAAATGAAGTGTTTTGGCGCCTATGGAATTTTGATCATGTATAAAATTTTAGAATCGGTTATGCTTATAATTAAAATTGGGTTTGAAACTGTATTTAGTATTTTTTTATTGCAAGTCTTCATTTGTTATTGCATTTTTATAATTTTTTTTAAATAAGATATGTTTGCGTTATTAGTTTGAAGTGGCTTATTTTTAAGTAATATGTTGAGCATGTGTGGAAGTGCTTATTTTTAAGTTTTATGTGCACACTAAAATTAGCAAATAAATAGTTTCTCTATTTGACTTTAGCATTCGACTCTGATTATATGATTATTCTTTTTTTAAGATGTGTTTCAGAGTGGTTATCGCAAGCCTAAAACCACGGCACTTTATTAGATGTAGCACAATAAGGTTAGTTAGCTATTTGTTATGTTGTATTAAATCAATGTGATATATCACAACGACGTTCTTATATACTTATTTTCTGTAATAGATGGGTGTGCCATTGGATCCAACAAAAAATATTTTTCTAGGTGGTATACGAGCACAAATACAAGGAGTCTTTTACTACTGGAAGTGATGTTTGGATTGTTTCCCGATTAACGTGTCTCCATCATAAGGTATGCTAAACATCAAAGATACATATTACTAAGGTCATATAAGGTAAGCGTGTGGGTGAAATATTAGCCGCGGTTTATAAAAATTAATACTCAACCTGCTTAAAATATTAAGTAGAACACCAACAGATATTTTCCACCAACAAATATGTAGAACACCAACAAGAATTTAGGCTGCATTGTTTAGTTTATTGAACTTTAATCACTTAATAGAAAAAAAATTGATGGCGAGTACAAATGTATTATTGCTCCAATCATTTAAGAATGAATAATTAATTTAGAGAATCTGATTCGATTTTATTTACTGATTTTATTAGATGACGATGATAAGATAGAGGACGGTGTAAAATTTACAAAGGCGATTTTAGAAGTTTTGAAGCTGGAGTCACCACCATGAAAAAATCACGTGAACGTGTTTCCACCTTTGTCATACTTATATGTCGATGGGTACATGCACTTAAAGATAAATAATTATTACAATTTATGTTTCTGAACCCGTAATTTAGTCCATATATGAAATAACCATCACTTAAATGCAGGTTATGTGAGGGGTGCAAAGGGGAAATTGGACATAGGAGATTTCTGAATTGCATGGGAAGACTTTGCATCCAAAATGTTTTCGTTGCCATGCGTGCAGCATACCAAAATTTGATCACGAGCTAAAAATCTACTCGATTCATGTTGGTAAACTTTAATTACATAACTTAACATGGATAGTAAAATAATACCAATCCAGTTGGGCACTCCTTAGAAAATCTCTTGAGGTATCATTTAAATTCGGTTCATAGTGGATCCCGTTCAACCATCAACATTTAATATGGCTTGAATCAGATAAGAAACATTATCAGGGTAGCTAGCAGCCAATGTCCCACATCTACGTGAGTCTTGGATGTTCGCTATTTCTTTTGGAGGAAAGTTGTTTTTTTGAAAATGATTCCCTTTTTTGTTAGCTTATTTCTTCATTAAGGTTTTCAAGTCTTTACTTACTTTTTGTAATTGTTCTTTAGGTATCATAAAACACGCATCTCTAGAGACCAGCTTTAATCAGTTTATGCAAAACGAGCTTCTGATGCCTTATTTGGTTAATTATATGTTTTGGTCGTCATCAAGTTCAAGCCATCCAGCTAATTCAAGGAATAGTGACCTTATGATAGTGAGTATTGTTAGTTTTCTTTTAGGTTTTTAAAAATCCTAATAAATTGGATTCATTTGTTTTTAACGCTTTCATTTTTTGTATGCTTGCCACAGCGTTGAACGTTGCAGGATCGAATTTGGCATGTTTCACACCGCATAAAAGGGATGGAAACAAAGTCACACCTCGCACAACACTTTAGTCATGGCAGTGTGCGTAGTTGTGTCGGGTTTCATGAACGAGCTCTGAATTCCCCAGCAGTGGATGAGACAGAAGGTTTGCAATAATTTATGTTGCATGTAGTACGTTTATTCTTAATAATGTATTCTTAATTTTCTTTAAATCATATTTTTGGTCTGGATTTTAATTCGCACCTATTTGCTTCTCTAGATCCACAAGGAACACCAATGCAGACCCGCACACCTGTCGACACAACTCACAATGGGCAACAAACTTTGAATCCTAAACTTTCATTAATATTGAACACGACGAGTGATATTGTTTTCTACTCGTGCTTTTTTTAAAGAAGTATAAAGTAAAGTCCAGTGTTTTATGGTTTTCCTTCATTCTCTTTTTAGGGCCGTCTTCAAACATCGATGCATCAACTGGATCCAATCGTGAATGCTGTAAAAGGGTGGCCACTGAAAGACCATCAGAGTCACAATCACCATAGAAGTTTTGTCAATGAAATGTGGAGACCATGGTGGGAATGATCAACAACTCTGCAATTGTCCAGCTCTCCCCATGATTGTCAACATGCAATATACCTCGAATCATAAAACTCAGTAGAAATTGTTAGAACTTCTACGAGTAAGAGCTATTATATTTCCCCGATTAAGAAAATTTATAATATATTATTGTATAGCTTTAAAGAGATCAGAATTATTAACATTGTAGCTAGCAACCGATGTCCCACATGTACGTGATTTTTTTATCCGTTATTTCTTTTGGAGGTGATTTTTGTCAGCTGAGTTACCTGACAAGGATGAGGATCCCGAGTTGTATCATATAGTGAGCGATCATATGATCCATGGTTCATGCGGTCTCGAACACCCTAGCCGCCCTTGCACGGTAAACAACAAATGTACTAAAAAGTTCCCTAAGTTTAATTTTTGGAGGTGATATGCCTATCGTCTTTTAACATGTTAACAAGTTTGATTGTTTTTATCTATCAATCAGTTTTGTCATCCTAAGTTTCTAAGAAAATGTTGGTTTGGTTAAACTAGGGATTTTGTGATTGATTGCTAATATGTTGTATCCCCTGAAAGTCTACACATAGTTCTTTTTGAACAACTTTAAAAAGACGCGAAATGCGCTACTCACATTTTATCTTTACTGATGCGAAATAACACTCTGGATGGAAAATTCCCTTAACTCAAATGGAGGATTTTGTAATATTTCTTCTTTAACTATTTTTTTACAACCTTTTTTTAGCAATTGCTTAAACTTTGATACTATTAGTTGAAATACATTAGCAGAATTAACACTAGAGAAGACCGGTTTGCAGGTTATGCAGGTTTTGCTGGTAGAATTGTTGAGATCAGATTTAACACTAGAGAAGACCGGTTTGCAGGTTATGCGCATGTTTATTTTTCCATTACATAACCGCTCTGGCTTAGAAGGTATGTTTTTTAATTATTGTACCATTGATTATCTAGTATTCACGTCTATAAGTGGTTATACTCGGTTTCTACTAAAGTCAAGTAAGCGGTGAATACCAAAATAATACCGTTAAATGTTTTCTTCATTTCATTATAATTACGCTGTTTTCCAAGTTATAATAAGAATTTTGATTTTGGATTTTTTTTTGGTGAAGCAACACTTAATTCAGTAATATAACACTTCGAGCACAGACGTATGGTTTTAGACCTACACGTAAGTATGAAAATTATTTTAGTATTACTTGGCAGTGTATGCTTTTGTACGAGTCATATTTTTTATAGATTTTGTGTGTTAAGCAAAATGGAAAAGTTATTAGATCATCAGGAAGAAAGTGTTGCTTTGTAGTTTAGTTTACATTTGACTAAGTTCCTATGACTGAGTTACGTCATTTTTCTCCCATAAACTACCATGACTATTATGTAAACATAAATAAACCAACTAATGATTATACATTAGATGAAAAGGAATATTGGAAAATAAAAAAGGTGTGTGTAATACAGGTGTTCATATAAGAGGGTCTTTGGCATTGCTTAATTTAGTGCTTGATAGGTGTGAAAACACCCATCCTTTTACCACTTAACTATAATAATAACCAAGCCAAAACGTGTATTTGATGTCGTAAAAGTCGGAATTCTGCGTGGTTTGTGTTTTTATTGTGTTTCAGGATAAAAATATGAAAAAAGGGAGAAAACACGGGCTTTCACGGGCTTTTATCGAAGAAAAGGACAAAAGACGAAGTCAAAAGATCAAGAGTGCAAAAAGAACGGAAGTCCAAGGACTATTCTGAAGATTTATCGAAGAAAAAGTCTAAAGACGAAAGTTTAATGAAGTCGAAGAACCAAGTCTATTTAAAGAAGAAAATAATAAGATGAGTTCAATTTATATCGACAAATCCCGAGACGACCTCGTGAAAGACAAAAAATTTAAATTGAGTCGAGACAAGAAGAAAGAATGAAGAAATCATCATCACATGTACTCCTCCTATAAATACCCTCCTAATGTGTCATTAGGAGGGGGGTTAGATAATTTTAGTTAGTTTAATTTTTAAGGTAATTAGGAGTAGTTTAATATTACTTTCTCTCTCTAGCTTTTCTTAATGTTTTTCAAGCTTTTTCATTAATCTTGTAATTTGAATCTTTAAATCATCTTAATTTCAAGATTTTTAATTAATCAATCTCATTCTACCTTTCTTAATCTTTTTAATCTTGTTTTGATTTAGATAATCATGTAGTTTGTTAATCATGTTCTTGATTGATTGATGTTTGTGTTTAATTGTGCTTATTGATCTTTTAGTGTTTGATTTTTATAGCTTATAGTGTTTTAGTGCTTATTGAGTTAATTTTCTTATTTTTAATTAAGTGCTTATTAGTTAATTTTTATAAAAAGTTGTTTTTAAGTTTTAATTATTAAGTGGGTTTTATAGTTCTTATGATTTTTATTGAATAAAGTTGGTTGATTTGGTTGATTTAGTGTTTGTTAGATCTTATTTGGTGTTTTAATTAGCTTATTTCTTATATTATTTGGCTTATTTTTGGTTTCCTAGAATTTAGGATCGGGATTAGGAATTCTTGTGATTATTGAGAAGTTGTCCCGAGGGTTTCTGTATTCCGAAGTAAGTTTTTTGTTTATTCCGAAGTTCATTTTTACAAAAATTCCGAAGTTTTTTTATATATTCCGAAGTAGTTGATAAAAGTTATTATTGCGAAGTATATAGTAAAGAAAATAATTCCGAAGTAAAAGAAAAAAAAAGATTTCGAAGTAAACACAAAAAAAAGAATTCCGAAGTTAGTAAAAATCAAATTCCGAAGTATAGAAGAAAAAAATTGCGAAGTAGTGAAGTAACCAACAATTCCGAAGTAAACGTTTACATTGACCTACATGCCTTTGTGCTAGCTTCCCAGGTTTCCCGCCAATTTCACCAGGTAGGTTGCCTGCTTGAGCTGGTAGCCTGCCTGCTTGTTTATTAATTAATATTGTTCCGTAATTGTTTAGTTTAATATGAAAGTTGTTCCGATTTTAATTCTGAAAGTCACGTATTTTTAGTTAAATTTTTCATCAATTTTTAGTATTAGTATTTTTTCCAAAAGTTTAAGTTTTATCTTTTATTTAGTGCCCGCTTTAGCTTTTACCTCGTTTAGTTTTAAGGTACCATTTAGTTTTATTTTCTCTTTATTCATTAGGTTAATTTTATTTTTCAGTCGAAATTTAATTTCTTTGTTTAGTTTTATTTTAATTTACGTTTTATTATTTGTTTTGCTCCTTTATTATTAGTTATTTGTTTTTAGTTTATTTTAAATACTTTTCGCATTTACTTTTTAATTAGTTATAGACAACGACAACCTTTTATTTTATTCACCAAGAACGACTAAGTCACACTTTCAACTGGTAATCAATTCGAAGAGACTGGAACAATGAACTTTCATACTAGATGAAAACCTTTTATTAAATGGCGCCGCTGCCGGCTCTTTTCGTGAAGATTAACGGTTTTCTGTGAGAGACGCGTTGGATTTTGGGTTTCGTTCACTCTTGAACGTTATTTTTCTTGTCTAATTTTCAAAATTTTTCAAAAATAAAAAAAAATATAAAATTTTCAAAGATCCTAAAAAATATAAAATTTTCAAAAATCCAAAAAATAGAAAAACATAAAAAAACCAAAAATATTTCTTGTCTATCTTTCTTTTCCTTTTGTAGGTGTGTATGCGTACCAGTTCTCGTAAGAAGAAAGCAACTCAAGCCGAAGTCGAAACTCAACCTATTGTCACCATGGACAATCGACCAATGATCGAGCTTTTGCAATCGCACGTAGAGGGTAACACCGATGCTATCGTCATACCCGAGATTGGAGCCAACAACTTTGAGCTCAAATCCGGCTTCATTCAAATGGTTACTTCTCTATTATTCTTGGGGCGTACACTTGATGATCCTCATGACCATATCAAAAGGTTTCTTCAACTCACTAATACGGTCAAGTTTAATGGGGTTTCACAAGAGGTAATTCGCTTGTAACTTTTTCCTTTCTCCTTAGAGGGACAAGCCCGGCATTGGCTTGATAAGGAACTGTGACAACCGCGGTTTTGAGGTTCGTCACTTAGTTTTATTTTGTGCAAGTTACGTGTCTTTACGTGTTTATGTGCTAATTGGTGTGTATAGATTGTGGTTTGGATATCGTTTCGGGTACGGGGTACCTTGTGAGTGAAACGATGTATGATGATTTCATGTTAATGAGCTCACAATGTAGTGACTATGAAATGAGATGGTGTTGTTTAGTGGTTTTACGTATACGTATATGTATTATAGAAAATCGTATTTTTACGGTTTAGGGTTTTGCATTTAGGGGTCTAGGAAGAGGTATTTAGTCACGGGAATAATTTACGGAGTGGTTTTAAGTCATTTAGAACTTATTTGTATAGTTTATTTAATATTCTAAGAGTTTTTATAAAACTGTATATTTTTACGTCTTTTACGGTATACGCGTAAATTGACTAGTTTTACGGTTTAGCGGTTTTGGAGGTTTTAGGAGCTGAAATAAATTAAGGAAATTTAAGGTAATGATAATTAATAGTTAATTTACAGTAAATAATAAAAAAATAAAGAAAAAGTCTATTTGGGTCGGTTATGGGCCAATTTGGTGGAAGGGGGTTAGAAAATATGGAAAGTTTTGGTTTTAGCCTTAAATTTGGATTATGAAAGGTGTTTTACTATAAATTAAGACCCCTAAAGGCCATGAACGACTTATATCAGCTATAGGGTCGAAAATACATCAATGGAGGTCAGGGTTTTCAAGAAAAATCAATCCCTTGAAGATTAGAGGTAAAAATCATGTTCTAATTACGTTTTTATTAACTAAATCATGTTTCTAATTCATGTAAACATCAATTATGATGGATTTAGGGTTAGGGAAAAATTAAAATCTGAGAATTTATGTTATTATAATGATTAGATAAATTAGGGCTTGTGATTAAATAAATTATGAATAATTAATTAGGTTAATTAAATTAAATTCGTAATTAAAAACTGGGCAGAATTTTTGGTGCATTGTTTTGATCATATCTTGAGTTCTACAAACTTTTAATTTTCGAATATTATATCCCTGAAAAGGTTATTGAATTAGCTTTAAAATTCAAGAAACTAGAATTGAATTGGAGGTCGGGAAGTGGGTCAAAAACAGGTTACAACAGTCGTAGGTCAAAACAGTTTTGAAATCAGTCGGGTTTAATTTAATGTTTTAAGGTGTTTAGGGTACTTAGGAGTACAATTGGACTTTCAAACGAACATGAGAGTTAGCTTATATGTTATATAAGATATCTGTAAGAGGGATAATCAATTGGGATAGTGCCAGACCCTCTGATCATAACAAACTTTTCATATGTTCAAAATCAGTAAATTCTGGATAGGTAAAAGTATATATATATATATATATATATATATATATATATATATATATATATATATATATATATATATATATATATATATATATATATATATATATATATATATATATATATATATATATATATATATATATATATATATATATATATATATATATATATATATATATATATCTATATATATATATATATATATATATATATATATATATATATATATATATATATATATATATATATATATATATATATATATATATATATATATATATATATATATATATATATATATATATATATATATATATATATATATATATATATATATATATATATGGAGGCCTTAATAGTAGCTTCAAGGTTGAGGCCAAATGGGGGAGATAGCTAACACATGTAAGGGCATAGGGTTTCATTTACAGGGCATGTTATGTTGGTTAAGGGGGTGTTCTACCAATAGTTTGAAGTATGAAAAACGGGACTGTTTTGGGTTAAATATTAACGAGACGAGTTATAAACTAAACTAAGTTAAGGGCTTTATATAGGGGTGTAATGAGATTCATATGGCATATAAATGGGGTTAAGTTGTAGGAGAAGGTTAGATATCCATCATAGATTGATGAGACATTTTGGTATGTGGTTCATGTCTTGATTGTATACGTTTGTGTGTTTAGATTTGTGCTAGAGCGCGGGTACTTGGAGAAGCTTGTTCAGGTGAGTTTCATAGTCCCATGTTTTTATGAGTATAATTTTTTTATTTCCTGATAGGATGGAAGAGACATTGTGTGGTTTTGTAACTAGTGTTGTGAATGTTTTTATGGTTTGTGATGGACTTGTGTGTGCACTTATGTGATTAACTGCTATGTGATTCTTGATTGTGTTTATGATTTCGATCGGGGGACACGTACAGTCTCGGTTATTGTGGTTTGACTTGTACCAAAGGGATGTTAACAAGGCGGGGCCTTGGGATTGGTTCATAGGTGTATGGTCGCTTATGGGACCATGGTTATTGGTAACGCTTGGAGCCTTGGAATTGTGGTTATTGGTAAGGCTTGGAGCCTTGGATTTGTGGTGATTGGTTCTTGAATGCTAGTTGTTAATACATAATTGTAGCATATTGTCCATATGTTCTTTTGTTAATAGTTGTTATTCACAGCTTATAATTGATTTGGAGTTGGAGTCTAAACCTATGACTCTCACCAGCATTATTGTTGACGTGTTTTAGTGTCTCTTTCAGGTGAGAATGTGGTTAAGGCGTGAGAATAGGAGTGGCTAGCTGGAAGGCTTAGGATTGCATTTGGAGGAACTCCCATTCCTCTTAGCCTTTATTTTATGTTTGAATAAGTGATACATTGTGGACACCTATATGTTGATGTGTGTATTTGTATGTCTTTGGTAAGGGGTAGACCTGTTACCCACTTACCTAGACGCCTGCATTGTTTATGATATTGTCATGATTTGTGTCACCCATTTATGATATTTCCATTTCATTTAGTTATCTCTATAGACACGCTATTGTTGTGATGATATCCATACGTCACATCCAACATTCCGCCATGGTAGGGTGTGACAGAATGGTATCAGAGCCTGGTTATAGAGAATTAGGTTGTCTAGTCTAGTAGCCTAGTCTATAGCTTAAGGATCCCTGCATATAGGCGTCATAGGAATATGTGTGTATGGTTTTGATTGTATTTTATGAGAATTGTTGATTCGTTTTCTGTGAGTTTTGACTAGTATGGATTGAACTATAGTCGTCCATACTTAGTCACATGTTAATTTATGTTTTGTTTTTGATATATAAATTACTTTCATAATAATTGATAAGTTATTTGGTGTACCTAATGTATAGTATTTTTCTTTTGATGTTTAATTCATGTTCCCTAAGAATCATGTGGTGATTCGAGTTAATATGAGTAGGTGGATATAAAGGATTTTAAGTTGTTTCTACTCTTATGGGCGACATGACTTATAATTGATTATGATGTTGTGTTGGAGTTTGTCTATGCTGTTTTAGCTAGACTTTGGATTTATGTATTCCAAGAGTTTTACTATGTTATTTTAATAGATGGAGTTTTGGACCTTATTGTTTATGTTGTTATGAGCTTATGTGAGTAGATGGATTTATGTGTTATATGTTGTATTGATTCTTATAAGTGTCATCATATGAGGGAGTGCATTTTAGAAATGGTAATTGTATAAGTATGGTGGCCAACATAGTTATACAAGTACCACAACTTCAATGGGTTCTCAAGTATGATTGCATGAAAGAGGGTTAATACATGCTTGTATATAATGATTTGGGTATATTTATAATGTAAGGGTTTATGTAAAAACTGTCTACGATATGGCTATTTTTTAGTGTATTATATGTTTTGGGTTATACTCATGTTGTGTGATTATGTGGTCAGACGATATGGACTGGTTTTAGTGATGGGTTTTATGCTTTGTGGTAAGATGGTGATTACTCGTATGGAAAAACGAGTGTATGACGCGATTGATTGATCTGAAATGTATAGTAACGAGTATGTTTTGGGTGATTTAATAGGTATATATGTATGCGGATGTATATATACTAGTATGTTTTAAGTTATGATATATGGTCGTTCAGTAGTTATTATAACTTGAACGTACCTTGTGTTTGCTCGTGTTTTATGGTGCTGGAGTTTGATGGAGTTCCAACGACGTTTTGAGTCTTTTGATGTGTGTCTACATTCAGGTATGTATTTAAATTAATGAGAACTACTAAAATTTTTTGCAAATAAGTCTGGCTAATTATAGAAAAACGGTTTTGAAAATAATTTGTAAGTGTATGGTATGATATCGTGACTTACATATTTTTTTAAGTTTGTGGTAGTAAGCTATAAAAAAATTTGTCTTGAAAATAATTGGATTAGTTTTCTAGGTAACATGTGATAATACATTTTCAAGGGGTAAAGAAATTTTATAATAATTTTCTTAAGTGGAGTTAGAATTTTAGAAGTATTTAACTAGACAGGAAGAGTAAAAAAGGAGATTTTATTTTAGTAATGATAATAATAACACCACACCTTATGAACGTGTAATAGTTTAGTTATAACCAGCCTAAATAGATTTGATAAAATAATAATAATAATAATAATATAGAATAAAATGAAAATAAAATACTGTATTTTATAAACATGTATTGGTTTCATAATAACAAGTGAAATAAGTTTAATACGGGTAAACAAGATAATAGTTAGAATAAGATTGTAGTATACTAACTAGTTGATATCTTTGATAAAATAATAAAGATAAAAGATGAGTTTATTGTTCAAAACGAGTATGATTGATTTTAGTAGTATTGAAGTTTGGTTCTTATAAGGAGTAACTAATTGGGGTGAAAGCTTAAAATTTTATGGGGTATCGAAATTTGGTAATACTAATCGTGACGAGTCTAATTTTTCGTTGTTGGCATACTCCATTGAATCTTTTGGATTACATTGTTTCGTTTTCAGTTGTTTTGGCTAGGGTTCATTATGGTTGATCTTTCGGTTTACCCTATATTTATTATGGGACGCGATCGGTTGGAATTCTTTTGGTACACGTCATGGTTGATTTAGTTATGCGGTTGTAGAAACGTTAGGATGAGAGGAAAGAGTTGGGTAGTATTACTTATCGTTAGATATTAGAATGGAGAGATATATTTTGGTTTAAAGGTTGTGTTGAAGGAATGATTAAGATTTGTGGAGTTTTAAAACTTAGATTGGTTACGGGAATAAAGAATAAGTAAAGTTAGTTGACTGGTCGTGGGAACGAGATGTCATGCTATGAGAAGTTGGTTGAAGTACCATTAGGAGATTGATGAAAGTACTAGCGGATGTGAGGGTAGAGTAGAAAGTTTCTACTAATGTAAGGATTAACACGCAAGGGAATTGGTATAGTTATGGAGGCAAGGTAGTAGTAGACACGTGAAGGAAAACATGGATGTGAAAGAATGATTGGTAGGAGGCTGATTAATGATGAAGTACAACAAGTAAGGAAGAGTGAGCCATTGAGGGGTTGAAGTACCTTTAGAAATATTGTGGTAGATGAGTTCAAGTTAGAGGCTACTGGGTAGTGTGAAGTTCCTAGGTAACATCATAGAGACGAGAAGGAGTGTGTGAAGAGAAAGTTATGCATTATCCAATGCAATAACGATTTCCATAGAGTTGATGAATTGAGTGAGAAATTTTGGTTGGACATGATAGTGAAGGAATTAGGGAGAACCATGGAAGGAGAGAAGCAAGTATTCCTAGAAGATGATGATTGAAAGTACCTCTTGTTAGGTGTAAGGTCATAATAGAAGTATGAGACTCGAGTAAGAATTTAGAATATGGCTTAGTTTAGACATATGGAAACTAATATGGATATAAGATGAGAGTGTGATCCGCATGTAATCACAGGAAACTCTAGTCTGTCCCTATTAGGAGTGAGTAGGAGAACTGATCGTGAGGAAAAACATGTGAAGCTACATGGAAATATTTTGAGGTATAGATGACTTGAAAGACGGGAAGCATAACATTGTGATGTATGTCATGAGCTGAGGAAGAAGAAGGAAGTGTGGATAGATGTGAATCATGAATGAAATAGGTCGAGATAGGAAGCGAAGGTAAAACTTTGGTATAGCCTAATGAGTAAACTAAGGCACTAAGCATGCTAATATTGTTGTAGTGTGGAAAGGAAATGGCACTGACCTATATTGTATGACTGGAAGGCTTAGTATCTATAATTGAATGGATGAGGAGTTATAGATGTGATGTGTCATGAGAGACGAAGGGTTTGGTCTAACTGAGACAAGATGAGGAGCACTATGACCTTGAAGGTAAGACATTGTGTAGGTATTAAGGAAGTGTTGAGTATCAAGAAAAAAAATATTTCATGGAGAAAAGTGAGAAATTGCTACAAGTATATGAGTCGTGTTGAGAGCTTGGGTGACTGATTTAGAGGGAGGTGGGAAACTCGTTAGCGATGTCTGAGTTTTCATATAATGATAGTTATCATACTAGAAGTCAATGAATGCCATTTGAGGCACTATAGAAAGGATAGGGTGAGTTGACTTTATGGTGGACTAAAATTGGTGAAAGAGACTACTAATGTGGAAATGGTGTTTGTGAAAAGGAGGAAACCACTAGACTTTATTGATAAAGTTATGTAGGAAGTTTCACCCATAGTAAAGGGTGGTATGTTTTGGTAGAATGGAAAAGTTGATGTAGAGTTTTGTAGGTCCATTTATAATCTTTGGAAAGATCGAACTAGTAGCTTATGAGTATAGAATTACCTGGGGGAATTGAGTGGTATACATGATATATTTCATGTATTAAGATTGGTAAATGTTGTTTGAGAATGCATATTTTCATGTACGGTTATTCGGGATTTGTGTTAATAAGAGTCTTTGTTTTATTAAAGAGTCATTTGTGAGATTTATTGGCTGTGAGGTCAAGAGTTTGGGAATGAATTTAAATATTGTTGGTTAGTATATGTGATAATTTGAGACTTGAACTAAAGTACACATGGCAATGAGAAGTGTTCATTTAGAACAAGTATCCTCATGTGATTTGTTGTTTGTGTGTTTGATCCTAAGGAGTAAATCTCGGGACGAGATTTCTATTAGGAGGGAGTAATGTGACAATAATACATGATTTTTAAATAGTAAGAAAATTAATGTTCGTTGAAGTGGTCTAATCGAATTGATTACTGGTTCAAAGTGTGACTCAATTGTATTTGGTGAAGAAAAATATTTGTCGTTGTAGTGTATGCAAGAGTTTAAATGTAAATGACGGTAATTTAAATCTAAAACTAATTAAAATGTAAATGTGCAATATTAAAAACTTTAAAATTAAATGACGAGAAATTAAATGACGAGAAATTAAATGACGGGTAATTAAAACTTGACGAAAAGTAAATTTGACAAGTAAATAAAAATGCAAACGTAATTAAAATAGGCTAAAAGTAAAATGAGAAAAACTGTCACTTTTTCTCTAAAAATAAAAATTAGAAAACTTTGAAAACTTAGAACTTAAAACTAAAACAAGAAATTAGGAAAAGCTATAGTACATTTCAGAAATTGCATTTCTTCGGAAAAAAGACTTTTTCGGAAAAACAAGATTTTCGGAGAAATCTTCGGAAAAAGCACGAATTTAGAGAAAAGGATAATTTCGGAAAAATGACTTTTTCGGAAATTTAACCTTTTCGGAATAAATGTTTTTCGGAGAAATATTCGGAGAAATTAAAAATTCAGAAAAAGTATTATTTTTGGAAAAATGACAATTTTAGAAAACAGTAAAAATTTCGGAAAAACAACTATTTCGGAAAAATGTAATCTTCGGAAAAATACTATTTTCGGAATAACAATATCTTCGGAAAAGTTGATTTCAGAGAAATCTTCGGAAAAGGGGTAAATTCAGAATGATTGCTATTTCGGAAAAGTGGAAATTTCAGAAAAAGGAGTAATTTCGGAAAACTAAACCCTTTTCCGAAGAAGTGAAAGATAGACAGTAACAACAAAATTTAAGCAATAAGCCACGAATAAGCACAAGCCAAACAAGCAAATAATCAAAACTTTAAGTAAATAAATTTTAAGAAGAACTAATAAGCCACAAATTAAAAACTATAAAAACACTAAAAAATTAAAGATTAAAAATCAACTTTTAATAAAATAAACTAATAAAATCTTAACTAAAATCAAATCAAACACACAATAAGCTATCAAATCAATAAGCTAACACATCCAAACACATAAAAACATAAGCATTAATCAAATAAGCATGACAATAAGATGATAAGCATAAAGATTAACAAAAATAAGAAAGGTAGAATGAGAGATTAATATAAAACTTGATTAAAGAAAGGATTAAACAACAAAAGTAAAGATTAAACTTACTTGGAACTAAAGGAATTAAGGTGCAAGACAAGGAATGTAAATGGACAAGTAATTTTAATGACATGGAAAATAAAGTGGAAAGACTAATGTGTCAAATTAGCTAACCCCTCCTAATGGTGACATTAAGAGGGTATTTATAGGGGATTAGGAAAACTAAGCATGTGTTGGTTCATTCTTCTTTCTTTCTCGACTTCTCGTCTTCTAAATTCTTCGACTTTATCGACTTTGTCTCGGGATTAATAAACTCGTCTTGTAGTTTCTTCATTAATTTAGACTTGAGTTCTTCGGCTTTTATTAAACTTCCGTCTTTAGACTTTTTGTTCGATAAATCTTCAGAATTGGCCTTGGACTTCCGTTCTTTTAGCACTCTTGATCTTTCGACTTCGTCTTTTGTCTTTTTCTTTGATAAAAGCCCGTGAAAGCCCGTGTTTTCTTCCCTTTTCACATTTTCGTCCTAAATCACAACAAAAACACAAACCACGCATAATTCTGACATTTACGATATAAAATACACGCTTTGGCTTGGTTATTATTATAATTAAGTGGTAAAAATGATGGGTGTTTACACACCTATCAAATCCCCAACACTTGACCATTGCAATGTCCTCATGCAATGCATTAATTACAAAGCAAGGTTACACTTTTCATCACAATCAATCCACACTGGCCTTTATTAAAGAGATAGAAAATAACAAATCAAGTAAAGAAATCAAAAACTTACCTTAGGGTTTTAGAATGTCATGAATGATTATCATCCTCAAGTTTCACGTTCTCCAAACCAAGCTTAAAAACGAGATCATTGTTATTATAAGTTAGCAAACTAACATGAACTCATGTGGTCCAATTATTTACTTAGACTCCTTTATTCCTAGGTGTATCTCTTATATTTTATTGTTGTCTTGAATGATCACGAGGATGCATTGTTGACTTATTTCGATAGTTAATTAGGCTGAAAATAAAGTGAGACGATTTAATCAATAGTTAGCTAAAGGAAAAAATCTTTTAAAACTACTTCTCGGGACCTCAAAAAGTTCATATCTTGGCATAACTCGCTTCACGATTTGAGACCTTTCTCGGACCGATATTTGGCAGCGACTTCATACTTCAAATCTTGAGAGACGTTCATGAAATAATGGTCTTCTCTTCATAATAGGAATTTCTTCACTTGAAGTTTTGAGAGATTCTTCATATTTGGACCACGACTTCTTCATTTTTCTCCAATCTTTACTTTGGACTTTGATATACAACGATCCGCCTCCTTTTAGGACTTGGATCTATTTATCCTCATACCTTGTTAGGGCCTTTTTTGGATAGACTTCTCCATGATCTTTACGGGAGTATTTGCTTTTTGTCGTGTGTCTCGATCCTTCATATTGATTTTTTATAAATGATTCTTCACATCACTTGGGATCTTTAGCAACAAAATGTAGCCCTCATGCCTTGTTGGGGCCTTTTCGGACTCGCCAACCTTCACATCCCGCTTCAATAAGTTATGCCTTGGCTATGAACTCTAATTAATACCGAGCAACTTTTAAACGATCTTGGGCTAGAAGCTAAGTAACTTTTCAAATCGTACAACCTTATTTATTGCAGATAAATTTATTAGCAAGCGATGGGAGAATAGGCTTATAATCAACTCAAATAAATTCACGAAAGAATACCAAACTTATAATTGACTCTATCATCTCTCGTCCTCCACAGTTTAGAATCTCAAGGAATGAGACTCGTGGATGCTTAGCCAATTAAATCAAAGTTTTGGGTTTTCGAGTCATCTATAGGATCTTGCAAATTCTTAGACTTTTTCATGTTTAGAATACGCATTTTAAATTTCCCTTGATAAACAACTCTCTAGGATCAATTATAGGAACTTGCGAAAAGTTCTTGTTCTTAACCCGTGAGAGTTAAGACTTTCGCGTTTTAAAGCTCCCTATATAAAAGCCTAGCAAAACTTGACTTAAACACGTTAAGGATACTAGCTAGAGTAAACTTAGATAAGTAAACTCGGGTTGAGTCAAAAGATTCACGACTTTGAAAAATTAAAACCACTTTAATAAAAATTTATTCTAGAAAAGAAAGAAAATAACTATAAAAAAAGAAAAACTAATAGGCCAAAATAGATAAAAAAATTTGAAAAGTGTCGAAAAATCAATTTTCCGGTTAAAATGAGGACAAATACAAGGAAAAGATGTTAGCCTCAAAATATTGAGTCAAACAAGAATGCTCGGTCATATGTTTATTATGTATCGTATTTTAGAACGTTGTAATAGGTAGTATATTAGTCGTGTTATACGGGATTAACTTTAGGCTAAAGTTCATTGATAAGTAACTAAACCCCAAAAGGAAAGCCCGACCCAAACCATATAGTCCATAAAGAAGCCCACATGTGGGTGGACTATATATACCCTTCCTAGCATGTTAGGAAGGGTGTTGGTCATTTCATTTTCTCTCTAAATCTAATATTTCACAAGTTTCTCCAACCATTTCTCTCTACTTTCTCTCACTACTTTCTCTCTCTAAAATTCATCTCATTTCTACCTTTCTTTCTTTAAATTCGTGATTATAACATCATATATTAGGGACAACAATTGGTATCAGAGCTAATCGGGGGTGTTTTGTGTTTGTGTTTGCTTATACTATGGTGTTCATAGCTTATTCATGCTTATTTTCTGCTTATGTTGTAAGCTGTGAAAAGTCGTGTTTGGTTATTCAGTCCACACATCTATTTTTTGTCCAAAATAGTCCATAACATCAAACGTTCATGTTTCATTCTCGTCACAAGTCTAGTGGCTTACTTTTGATTGTCAAAGTCTTGTTTTGACTCTAAAAGTCAAAATAAGTATTTTTCATGATTTTCTCTGTTTCGTTCTTTTTTCATCCATTTTTTCATCAGTTGCTATTTCTGCCCATATAAAACTTTTAAAAAAATCCCAGATCTAAAAAAAAAGGGGGGGTCAGATTAGAAAAAGAGACCAGATCCATTTTTTTTGGGGGTTGCCAAAAAGTTGGTCAAAAACCCTTTTGTGATGCACATTCAGATGACATATTCAGATGGGATACATCGTTACATTCCGATGGCTACTTTCAGCAGGCTTCATTCCGATGGGTTATTTTTGACACATTGCGACGGCTTCTTTTTCGGATTTATTCCAATGGGGTTTTTTTTACTCATTACGATGGGTTTGACTGACTCATTGCGATGGGAACCATTCCGATGGGACTCATTGCGATGGGTGGGTTGACTCATCGCAATGGTATCCTAAGTCGTCATGCTGCCAAATATTTCACAATGACATTCCGATGGAAGTGAATACATTGCGATGGACAGTCTTTGATTTGCGATGAAAAAAAATATATCATTGCGATGGAGTGGAACTGATTGCGATGAGGTGTTGACTCTGAATATTGCGATGACTCATTTTTTTCTTAGAAAACATCGCAAGACCAAGTTTAAAAAACCCGAGACCTATTACCAATCAAAACCCAAATCTATCCTATCCCATCGTCTCGTCTAATCATTCCATCTCCATTTTCAACAATCAAGACTCGAACCTAGACTCAAACCAGATTAAAAAATAGATCTCAGATTCGTGTTACAACATGCATGTCAAGATCTTTATAGATCTAAACCCACGAAATTGATCCCATCATAGATCTGTGTAGATGATTGAACCATCTCATTAATATTCGAAATTAAACAAATTGACTAATAACAATAATGTTATAATCAATTTTCATTTCGTTGAAAAACACAAAACTGAATTCGAAAATCAAACAACACTTTGTTTCAATTTACGAAAATTAAAACATGCACCATAATTAAACCTACCCGAGACCTATCACAGATCTTAGACGTAATTTCTATCTTGAATCTTTGAATGACGATGTAATTAAAAAAAGGTCTTCAACTGTTTGAGTATCATCCGAAAGGAATGATTAAAAGGGTTTCGAAGTTGGTTTCTAGGTGTTGAGATTCGTGTGATAAACGATTCGTGAGCTTGATTATCATTGATGTGGTTTGGTATCAATCAGATGAGTGAGATGATGATGATGACGTTTTGAGTTGGTGCACCTTTGGGATTATCGAAGAAGATGGGGGGCGGAGAGTACGATGGAAGAGATGGGGGCGGACTAAACTGTGTGAGGGATTAGGGTTAAGATACCCTAATAATAAGGATTTATGGTCTCTTATATTGTGTGGTGGATCGGGTTTTGGAAAAGGATGATGGGCCAAGTATTGGGTATGCAAGGACTATGGGCTGTTTAATGTTTGGCAATTGAATAGTTATACTGATGGATGTGGCATGACACATTTAGGCCGAAAATTGCTATAACATTTTGCTCTTACCGTGATGATGATACTTTAGTGGGCAAGTCTAAGTCAAACGAAAATTTTGGTTGGTGCATAAGGTTGGGCTGATTGATTTTATTTGGACAGTTTAGTGAGGTTTATTTATCGTGCTATGATGATATTTTCTATGCCGGGTATTGGATATGTTTCGATCGAAAGTGCTTAAACGACAAAGAAAATTTTAGGTTCTATGCCGGGTATTGGATATGATATTTTCGAAAGTGCTTAGGTCGATCCGCGTATCAGGTGGGTATATGACTGACGTTGAGCTTCAATGACAAGTTATCTAGACAAATTTTGTCCCTTAATGACAATTCTTTTCATAATTTGTTCTAGTTAACGACATTCACAACACAACACCAAAGCAAACAAAACACTTAACGCTAAAACGATCCGATATAAGATTCACTTTAACGACAACGGCTAGTTTTGATTCTACAAAGACACGTGATCACGAAGTGGATTTGGTATTCTATATTTGAAGTTGAAGTGGGATTTCATGAAGGCGTCTACTTATTTCATCATCGAGCCTTCCTTCTATTTTTCTACCCCTTTTCTTCAAACCCAGTCTATCGATTGATGACTTGCTTGGGCGATAAAACTTATGATTGAGACTTGAATTATCTAGTTTCCACTGTCAAGGGGTGGATGGTCGACGACATGGATTACTATCATTTTTGGGTGTCACACGCAGTTGCTCGTGTGGATAACTTCAAGAGGTATAAGAGACTTGTTTCTGCATCGTTCTTCAATCGACACAAGTGCAAGCTTAAGTAACAAATTTGGGGGATTGTACTTCAGTTTCAAGTTTGGAATATCGGTTTTACTTCACATGTGGTCACAACAAATAGCCGAATGAATTCGAGGTTGGTAAGTTAGACAGAGAGAGATGGAATCAGCAATCAATTCTCACGGGATATTCATGAGCCTCATAATGACAATGGTACTTCATAGTCTAAGCAAATTTTTTCAAAGTTTCTCAATGACTTTCAAAACTTTTCAAGACATTTGCTTAAGACTAAGAACTTCTCGTGTATATGGACGTCCACGATAATGATGCTTCCGAGAGTTCGAAATCATCATGGGGGAAGATCGTGTACTTTGAAGTAATCGGATCAACTTCCAGGTGGAAGTAGTGTACATGGAATGGTATCTACTTTACCTTATATTATTTTTATGAAGTATTCGGCAGGCGTGAGAAGAATTGTTGCTGATTTCCTGCATGTTACCCCAAACGGATTATCACCAAAACCTAAACGACATGAAACAGTATAGAAGCAGTGTTATTTGGTGTGGTTCTTCTACAAATTTCCGTTGTGCACTTAAACCGATGAGCTAGAAGATTGTTCAAACTACATCAAAGTGTCAGAATCTGCTTAAGATACAGATATTGGTTTGGGGGGAAGCTGATTCAGAAACTTCGTCAAAAAGAAGTCTATGAAGAAAGTTTCTTAAATACATGCTGCATGAATTGGGGGGAAGTTAATCCAATTCATGCATATTACAATTGTTCCACAACAAGCGAAGACAAAGAGGATTCAAGCTGAGGTACAAGTTATGAAGACAAGAAGACTTAAAAGACATCCTCAGCATTGGAAGCACCTTGGAAGACTTTATTTTGTTGTATTTATACTTGTTAGGAACATTGTATGTAATTCCGTATGTCTCCACATTGGGGGAAGATTGTTAGCCCAAAAATGTGAGCGCCATTTACGGAATTACATTAGTTTGATATAGCCACACACGCAGGGACTAGTTTTGTTAAGTTAGAATAGTTCGTGTGTGACATGGCTATATATACCCCTCCATACTTCCATGGAGGGGTGAGGTTTCTCTTATTGTGTATTTCACTTCTCTCTCTAAATACACACACTACATTCAAGCTTTACTTTCTCTCTCTAAAAATGTCTATACATTACTTTTATCCTCCCCGACCTCCGGATCATCCTCTTGTTAGCTTGAATCTTATGATGTTAACAAAAGACCACTTAACTTCGATAGAAGTCCCCCTACACTTAATATAAACATTGTCCTCAATGTTTAAGCATGTGGAAGTAAACTCCCCTACACTTAGGACATTGTGCACGCTGTTTAAATCTTGCTAAGGAAGAGACAACTAAAGTGATTCCTATTTTAATATTGAGAAATATAAAATAGTGAATCGAAAAGAGTTTAGGATAGAACCGGGAAGACGGGTACACGGAATCACGGTTCGTCAAAAGTCATCAAGAATGGATCTTTGAAAGCTCGAATCCCTGTACATGATTAGAAAGAAGAAAACAAACAACATACTAGGGTCTCCCCCTACACTTGTTATAAAAATAAGAGAAAAAGGATAGATACTTGGGTTGCCTCCCAAAAAGCGCTTGTTTTTTATAACCGAGTCGTGAGCCTGACTCGACCTTGATTAGCATAGGAAGAATCTTGAAACACATCCACCGGGATCAAATACATGGTTTTCATCCATCAAATAGCACAAGCTTAAGGCGAACAAGGCAAGCCAAAGAAGAGTAGGCAAGGTTCCCTTAAGCAAAGATGGAGCACGGTGGTAGCAAGGGTGAAGTGCAAGCATATCTCCATAAGTTCCAAAGATTTTTCCTTTTATTTCATCAGATGGATACTGAGATGGCTTGAAAAGTGCAATGCCGGGGTCGAACACCTTTTCCTTTAGGGGAAAATAACACTCAGACTCAGCAGACCTTGAAGAGGATCCGATCATAAATCTAGCAATCTCATCCTCAGAGGAGGATAGAGAGGAGTTAATACATAAGTGCAGGAGATATCGGAGTCGGCCGGCTTCTTCTCCTTTGAAGCGGATTTCTTCATATCCAAAGTAGGATTGATGAGACTGCTTTTATACATAGTCTCATCGTCCAAAAAGGGCTTAAAATGCATTAAATATCATCAAAATACCCATACATATGCTTGTGTTTGTTGCTTGTGTATTTTAGGTACGGATATCGAGAAAATGACAAAAGATCACAAGAATCATGCAAAAACGAACACGGTAAACGAAGCCGCACATTGAACCAAGCACTAATGAAGACTTTCCCAAGAAAAACCCTTGAAGACTTGAAGAATTATGAAGAAGGGTCCTCCAATATGGAAGAATTGACACTTTATACCCTTGTATCTTCATAATTAAAAGTTTGGTCCTAAAGTTTGTCAAAGTTACAAAAAGGGCCCTCCACCTTGAAGAATTGACAAGTTTAGCCCCTCAACAAAGCTAAATTGTCAACCATTATCCTCCACTTAGTCAAATATATCATGAAGTCCTTCAAAGTACAAGAAATTACAAGAATGGTCCTTTGAAAATCCCAAAATTTACAAAAAGGACCCTTGACTTTCAACATTTGGCAAAAATGGTCCCTCATCAAACATGATTTGACAATTTCAGTCCTCCAAGATGTCAATCATACAAGTTTAGACCATAAACCTTGAAGAAAATACCAAGTCAGCCCTTCAAGAATCACAAATTGGCAAGAATTACCCCTGAAATCATTTTACAAAAGTTTTTGGGGCAAAAGTGTGAAAATGGAAAAGTTGTTATAAAGGATTTTGGCGTTGATAGCAAGTTTGGCTGAAAAGACAAGAGAAGAAGAGAAGGAGGGTTATTCTTGGCCAGACAAGATACTTGCCTTAACCAACCACATGTTGCCACCTCACCCCACTCACCACTTCAACCAATCACAACACTCCCTTCTTCCACATCACCCTCCACTCACCAGATTAAATACTTAATTAATCTTGGCGCCCTAACACCAAATTTAAATAAATCCCACACTAATCCGGATCAAACACTTAACTATTTACCAAGAACACAATTGGGGTTTTCTTAATTACTTGTAATTAAACCTTAATATTGTGCAGATTAGTGATTGATAATCATGTTAACACAGCCCAACCTTAAAAACAACTACCACCTCACTCCTTTGTCCCACACAAGATTCCCCTGCACCAAGGAAGAACAAAACGCAAAAAAGTTGACAGCCATCCAACCATCCTCATTCAGCTTTCATTTTAAGCTTCTTTGTGAGCCCTTTGATCAACTTTTCATCTGCCAACTCATGCAAACAGCTAAGAAAAGTCACATGATCTTCAAGATATTCAAATTTTCAAAGGGAAAATTGGGGACTTCACAGCTAGGGTTTACGTTTTCCTTTGCATTTCTAGATACATTGTATGCCTATATAAAGGCACTAGGACTTTACATTTTACCTGCTTTTGGTTTTTCCTTGTTCAAACACTTGTAAATCCTCTTTTCAGTTTAATGAAATTGTGTTAAGTGTGTTGAAGAAAGACCAAGTGCCATCTTATTTTATGCTTGTTTATGTTATTTGTTCACTGAATTTGAATCTCAAAACCTGTTTTTAAGGAGAATGCAAAAGTTTGCATTTTTCCTTTGGTTGTAGTGTTTTACCACACCTTTAGGAAAAGGAGGGTAAATAGGGTAAAAGTATTAAATACGACGATTTAGGAAAACCGTGTACAAATGACCCTAAGGTGAAGTTCCAAGTTCGTTTCCCAAGGAGGTATATGTGTGTGAGTAATTCGTAATTGGTTTGAGATTAATAATGGATAGAAGGGGATGAGAAAAGAAGATGACGAAGACGTGAAATTAATTACTACTACGACATAACGTAAAAACCGTAAAATGAGCTAAAATAAAAATTAATTCTAAAAATTACCAAAAATTCACCAAAAATCAAAATAATTATACTAAGAGTTTACCAATGATCAAAACTTTTTCAAACCTTTTAATTAATTAAATATTTAATTTTTAAATGCTAATTAAAGCCCTAAAAATCAAATTAATTAACAAAAAGCCCAAATAAATATTTTTCAATTGGTAAACCTCTAAAATGACCTAAAAAGATTAAAAACTATTTTTAGAAATTTTTAAACTAAGAAAAACTATTTAAAATGATTTAAAAACTGTTAAAACTTAAAATAATTATAAAAATTAATCTAAAAGTTGCAAAAATCTTAAATTAATGTATTTAAGCTAAGAAAAATGTAAAAAGTGCAAAAATGTGAAATTTGAAAAATAATAATAAAATAATATTAAAATAATATTAAAAATCCAAAAATTATAAAAAATTCTAAAAACTTGCAAACTAGTTTATTTTAACCTAAATAAACAGAAAATGAAAGTGAAATGACCAGAATACCCCTATTGGGCCCTTAAATGGGCCAAAACCAAAATCAGTCAACACAAATGGGCTTTTTAGCCCAACAAGTCAAACTTGGCCCAATTGACTTGAAAAAGCCCAATCTGACTCAAAATTCAATTCTAAATACAAAACTCTAAAGGCCCAAAAGCTGAAAGTGAGCTTATCACAGCTTATTAAACAACCAGCTTATCCTTATTGGGCTTTTTAGCCCATTAAGCAATAAGCTAATGCCATAAGCTCTAGTTTGACACACAGCCTTCTTTTGGGATACTAAAGAGATCTGTAAAAAGAAATTTTGAAAAAGCACACTCAATAAGCCAGAAATAAGCAAAGTACAACTCCACAAAACGACAAAATAGTCGGGTTTGAGATCTAGGCTGTTTCAGAAGCTCTAGTTTTTTGCAAAAACTCACAAATAACTTAACTAAGAATAATCAATCAAGAAAATCACAAAAAGCCAAGTAGAATAAGTTGTGAGAACCAATAAGCACTCTGAAAAAGCCAAATAAGCTAGTTTCCTAGCAAAAGCTTAACCAAAAGACTTGTAACCTTCCAAACTTGATATTAAGCTGAGAAAAATGAGTTCTATTACAAAAAATAAGTTGTTGCATGTACCAATAAGCAAAACAGATTCAATAAGCTATTGTGACCAAGTTTGACCAAAAGTCAAACACTGATAAGTGAAAATCAAACGCTGACAGGAACAAAATGGACGTTGACAAACTTAATGAAGTGTTTAGACTTGTTTTTCACCCTGCTGGTCAAGGTTTGAGTGAAAACCTTGTGAATCAAAGCCTACCAGTTGAGTAGTCTTGACAAGTTTTGGCACAAATAAGCCAATAATCCAGTAAGCTTATAAGCTATCAACAGATAAATCCAAGTAGCCAAATAACCTCACAAGCAGCACAAAAATAGAACCCAAGCAGCAAAACAACAATCCTTATACTAGAAATCACAATGCAACACCAAATGAGGTGGTCACTTTGTTGAAGCAAATGACCACTTCAGCCAACTTTGATAAGCTATAATAAACACAATAAGCCACCAAATTCAACAACCAGATAACCAATAGATATCTTATCACCCAAACTATTTCCAAACCTGATTTCAGACCTTAGATCCAAGTAACAAAGAAGTTATTAGATCTGATGTGTTTGACCAATTCCAAAACACTTTTTATCAGATTTTAGCAAAACTTACAATCCTTTTTCCAAACTTTCAGAGACTTAACCAATGACTAAATCTTGTTCCAAATGACTTGTTTAGACCACCCTAACCCTAAGAACCAAGGGCACAAGGCCACAAGGCCTTATGAACCAGTAAACCCAAACAGTCCTTAATCAACCACTTTTCAAAGCAACTTGTGATTTTTAAACACAACCTACTGATTTTATCATTCAAACAGCTACACTAGGTGACAACTAATAGATTACAACCATAAAACACAAAGCATAAACACAAAATCACCAAATCATATACCAAAATGCAAAACAGGCAGTAACATGAAATATTTTAGAGGAATCTTAAACAAGGGATTATACCTGCCCTCCACAACATCCTAGGAGGGCCAGCTATGCTCCCTGGACCCTGTTCAACAACTATAACAAGACCAAGGTTCTTCAAAAAGGAAGATCAAAACCTTCTGATGTTCAAAGTAGAACAGGTTTTGATTATGATATATCTTCAACACAAATCAGCAAACAACTCAACCAAGAGCTCAAAACTCTTCTCAGGCTTGGTGTCAACAAGCTTGAAGGAGCTTAAGGCCTTTGGCTAAGGGTTAGTAAACAATAATAAGCAAATTCAGAAACCTCTTTTCAAGCTTATTCAAACTTGAAAAACTAACCAAACATAAACATCCTTGAACCAAATGATTCAAGCACACTTATAACAACAAATGGAACTCAGAATCACCTTTAAACAACAACAACTTTCAAAAACATATAAAGGAATTACAATTTTCTTAAAATACCAACTTTTATAAATTTCAAAAAGGAATTACAAGTTTAAAAGGTAAAACTGGAACAAAGGGACTCTCACAGGTTGAGGTCTCCTTTTATAGGCAAATGCCAAGCTAGCACTATTTACAAACCCTAGAAGTGAAATTCCCAATTTGTCCTTGAGTACTTGAGGCCGTTTGTTGTTGATGAGCTGTCCAAAATGATCCTAGACGTTCATTTTAGCTTTGGGGTTAAGCTAAGAGTCTAGGCTGTTGATTTGGCCAGGTCATTTGCCTTGGGGAGTAAGTTGCGTTTTCATTGGTTGAGGAGGTTGAGTGTGGGGTCCTTTGGGTAATGGGATTGAGGGTTTTGTGTGTAGGATGGGATTCTGCATGTGTGAATCACACGTGGGTGTGGGTAATTGGGATTTACCCTTTGTTTTAAGTAGAATGGTAACTGGTGGTGAAAGGTGAATAGTAACGTTTTTGATCCGTTTTTGTAGGAGTTTAAAGGTGTTTGGCGCATTTTGAGTTTGAATCTTTCAAGTTAACACCTTTGGCCCTTGTGTTTTCAGAAAGGTGGTAAAACAAGTTTTTAAGCCTTCAAATCCGTTTTCCTTTGTTAATAAACTTTCCAAGTTTATACTTTTGCCACAAAACTTTGGTGAAAAGGTTTAAAGGGTTGTTTTTGCCATTTTTCTATAATTGAGGGACTGAATTTGGACTTTCTTGATCTTCAAAGGTCTTCAATGTATTTTTGACTTCATGAGGGACCATTAAGGATAAATTAGAATTGATGAGGGACTAATCTTGTCATTTCTTCAAAGTTGAAGGACCTTTTTGCAATTTTGACAAACTTAGGGGACCAAACTTGTAATTATGATTTCACAAGGGTTTTAAGTGTCATTTCTTCATTGTTAGAGGATCAATCTTGCATGTCTTCAAGTCTTCAAGGGTAATTGTTGGATACTTCATGAACTAGGGCCCGGTTCTTTGTACGGCTTCGTTTCTCATGTCCGTTTTCCTTGTTTCTTGTGATCTTTTGTCTTTTTCACGATATCCATACCTAAAATACACAAGTAAACAAACACAAGCATATATATGGTATTTTATGACATTTTTATGCATTTAAAGCCCGAAAAGAACGATGAGATCATGTATAAATGCCATCTCATCACTCCCCCATACTAAGCCATTGCCGTGCCCTCACGCAATGCTAGAATAAAGTATCTAAGCATCACCAAAATTCAATTTTATTAACCTTTATTGAAAAGTAAAAGACTTACAACCATACTACGAAGATGTGTAAAGACATAATGTATGATTTTCATCATGAATGTGACTTTAAGGGTCAAAGAATAGAAACAAGTAAATGTCCCTTAGAGTAAACTTCGTCATCCTTGATTGTCATACATTCCATGCTAAGTGCAAATACGAGATCATTGCTGGTACAAGTCACAATGCTAACACTACTCATACGTCCAAATTGTGTAATACTTTTTCTCCCTGCAATCCTAGTTATTATAAAAGGAAATGGGTTACTAGCATTTTTTAACTATTTGTCATGGATCACAAGTGATTCATATTGACTTATTTGAGTAGTTATTAGTCCGAAAGCAAAGTAGCACGATTTGATCGATAGTTAGCCGAAGGACAAAATCTTTTAAAACGGCTTCTCGTGTATCTCCTTAAGTTCATATATTGGCATAACTCGTTTCACGATTTGAGACCTTTCTCGGACCGATATTTGGCATGTACTTCATACTTCAAATCTTGGGAAGACGTTCTTGAAATTATGGTCTTCTCTTCTTATATTTGGAATTTCTTCACTTGACATTTTTGAGAGATTCTTCATATTCGGACCACGACTTCATCATTTTTCTTCAATCTGTACTTTGGACTTTGATATACAACGATCCGCCTCCTTTTCGGACTTGGATATATTTATCCTCATACCTTGTAAGGTTCTTTTTGGATAGACTTTCTCCATGATATTTAGGGGAGTAATTGCTTTTCGTCGTGTCTCTCGATCCTTCATATTGATTTAGGAATAATGATACTTCACATCATCTTGGATCTTTAGCAACAAAATAGGGCTCCTCATGCCTTTTAGGGCCTTTTTGGATAATCGCCAATATTCGCGTCCCGCTTCAATAAGTTATGCCTTGGCTATGAACTCTATTCAACCCCGAGCAACTTTTAAACGATCTTGCGCTAGAGGCTAAGTAACCTTTCAAATCGTACGACCTTACTTATTGCAATTATTTTTGTTCCTAATGCATTGATCTTTTGGGAAGAAAAAGCCACAATTAAAAACATATGAGTTTTTGAAAGAACATTTTCATGTTCTACGTTTAGCATGATCACTTTTCTAACTCTATCATCTCTCGTTCTTCACTATATAAAGACCTCTAATTAAAGAGACTCGTGAAAACTTAGCCATGCAAGTCAAGATTAAGCCAAATTTTGATTAGCTTTCATTAAGACTATATCAAATCAAAGTTTTGGGTTTTCAAGCCACCTATAGGATCTTGCACTTTCTTGGACTTTTTCAAGTTTAGAGAATGCATTTTATAGTTCCCTTGATAAGTGACTTTCTAGGATCAATTATAGGAACTTGCGAAAAGTTCTTGTTCTTAACCCGAATGAGCTTAGACTTTCGCGTTTTAAAGTTACCTATATAAAAGTCTAGCAAAACTTGAATTGAGCGGGTTAAGGAATGTAAATGGCTCCAAATGCTCATCAAGTCAAAAATTATCTCTTATTCTACCCATCGGAAAATATACATTCGTGTCTTAAAAACACTTATGAAAACTAAGAATTTTTTTTAAATTGGGCCATTTTTAGCCTTATTAGCAATAAAACAAAACCATGAAAGTTGGAAAACGTGAGGGCGTAGCAAAGCAAGTACCTATTCACCCCCCATACTAAAAGTAAACATTGTCCTCAATGTTTTGAGTCTAAAGGTGGAGCACCCCCATACTAGAGACGAAGAATCGAATGCTTAGGATCTAGCATGGAAAGGGTGATCAACAATATATCTAAAGCCGTTTATTAAGTATGCTAAAAGATAATTGTTAGAACAATAAAGGATATGTCAATGGATTTGTGAAAAACTTCTTCAAGCAAACGATGGAGGCTCACGTAAACGAACACGAGAGTCTTCAATCGTAGATGATGATGATGATCTAGATAACACAATCACAAACAACCACAAGATAACGAGTTGGAAGGGTACAAGTCCCCTTAAATTAGTGATTAGTAAGCATAAAAGGATAAGCATGGGATCTCCCCCACGAGGCACCTCGTTTTTGATTACCGAGTCATGAGCTCGACTCGATCCCCTCAAAATGTGAACATTTAGGGAAAATCATGGAATGGTCAAATTTTAGTGGGGCTTACATGATAAACAAGGCCCAAAAACAACCAGTATTAAGGACTAAGTCCTTTGATGGTGCAAAATACCGGGATCGAAGATGGCGTTCTCGGTTTCATTGGAAAAACAAATCAACGCCACTTCATCATGTGCCATAAACTCAAAGAGTTTGATGAAAAGAGATGAGAAGTAGAAGGGTGGGACAATTGGTAAGACAAACTTTTGAGCTACTCGAGGTAGACTCGCACCAAGCAAATAGAAAGATTTTCCATTTATTGCATCGGTGGAAGACCGAGATTTCCCTTTACATGAAATTCTGGGATCGAATATCTCGTCCTCGGTGGACAAGGATGAGGGAACATAAGGGGCTTCCCCCATACTAAAACCACACAAAGCATCGTCAAAAGGAGTAGACGAGCTTGTAGCACTCAAAACACGAGGTGATGACGGAGTTAGATTTGTGGAAAAATCAATTAAATCATATTTAAAATCTTTTCCTTTTTTATCTTTTAAACTCTCCTTATGAAAACCCTTTTTGATTATGTCGAAAATATTTGGTGTTTCTAAGACGATGTTAGTCACACTAAAAATTCTCACATTTGAAAACCGTTTTGGTTTGGGTGGTGGTAAGTTCTCAAAACGTTTATCGACAAAGAAAACTTCCCCATCGGGGTCAACATATTCGTCATCCGAAAGATCTTCCGTAGAAACCGGCAACTTATCAACACTTTTCAAGAATGAATGTTCGAGGTGAGGCGAAGGATTTTTCGATTCAAGTATTGATGGTTTCTTCCTTGTAGGCTTTACACTCATAACCTCCACCGGCGGAGGAAATGGTAAATTGTTTTTGGCGACATTTCCTAAAACTCTTGGTGAAAATTCTTTGCAAACGACATTGGTTGAATTACCATGGTTTAAAGTTGCAATAGAATATACATGAGAAAGATTGGAGTTTTGTGTTGCATTGATGATAAGTTCTTCCTCATTGAAATGAAGGGTGATTTTTCGAGCATGAACATCGATAAGTGCTCTTGATGTATCCAAAAATGAACGACCCAAAATGAGAGGAACTTTTCGGTCGATATGAATGTATACAACGATAAAGTCAACGGGATAGTAAAACTTTCCGACTTTAACGAAAACGTCCTCGGCTACTCCACATGCTAAAATTGTAGAATGATCGGCCATCTCGATAGACATGTTCGAAGGAGTAAGAGCCGGAAGCGAAAGCGATTTGAAAATCTCAAGAGGCATTAAATTAATACTAGCACCAAGATCGGCCAAGGCGTAGCATTCCTCCATATTTTGAATTGCACACGGAATCAAAAATTTACCGGGATCACCGACTTTTTGTGGTATGCGGCTAAGAAAAACCGATGAACAACTAGACGATTGTTGTAACTTCTCTTTGTTATTTAGTATACTTTTGAAGTTTGCGGCGAATCGAGGCATCATGATAAGAGCGTCGGCAAAACTTATGTTAAAATGTATATCACGAAACATTTTCATAAATAGCTCAAATTGATAATTATTCCGTTCTCGTGTCCTTGTTACGTATCGAAGGGTAAGGTAAGGGTGGTGTGGGTTGGACATTAGGAAACGGCCTTGGAATCTCGGGTTCAACAATTGGTATTGGTTCAACCGTAGGTGTGGTATGAGCGGTACTTCGTGGGATTGTAATGTGCTCCTTTTCGACCACCACCTGGGGTTCTTTCTCGATTTCCTTCTCCGTAGAAGTACTTGGACGAGAGATTGGTTCCTTGAAAGTTTTACCACTACGTGTAGTAATAACCTTCATTTCTCCTTTCGGGTTTGCAATGGTATCACTAGGAAGACCACCCGAGGAAGAGGGTTTACACATGATTGCTTCAAACATTTTTGCCATTCGGTCCTCAAATTTTGATTGCCTAGCATCCGCTTTTAACAATTCTTGTTTAATCTCATGTTGTCCTTGTTCCATCTTTTGTTGATTTTGTTGAAGACGTTGGACATTTCCTTCCATTTTATTTGCATGAGTTTTAAGTTCATTAGCAAGTTTGTTTTTAAGCTCGTTTTTCAACTCGGATCTTAAGCTAATCATCTCACGTTGCATGTTATCAAATTTAGCATCATTTGCTTTAGCATAGTCCAAAAATTCTCCTTGAAGATTTTTAGTGTGAGCATTTTGAAAACCTTGTGTAGTGTTTTGAAAATCACGGTTTTGGTTTTGATTAGTAACTTGTCCATTTCCACTTAGATAATTCCCTTTGTTGTAGTTACGTGAATTGCCTTGATAATTACCACCTTGGTTGTTGTTTCGATAGTTATTAGCATTTTGATTTGGTGGAGCTTGATTTGGGCGGGAACCTTGGCCGTTTTGGTTGTAAGGCCCGTTGCTACGTAAGCACTCGAAGTGTTACCATCCGCGGTAATGCACTCGGAAAGATCATGAGCTCCACCACAAGACAAACAACTCTTAGCAACCGCTTTAACCGAAGCGGAATTCAAAGCCTCTTGAGCTTTCCAATGAGTCATAAGATTAGCAAATCTATCGAAAAACCGATTTTCCTCATTAGCTTCATCATGTAAGGCATTAATGCTATGAGACGATGACGACGATGACGAACCCATATTGGCAACACTCGGTGTGTTACGAGGGCTATAAACCTTAGATCTATTCTCGATAATCTTTAAAGCTTCATCGGTCGTTTTGCACAAAAAATTACCACCCGCGGCGGCATTCAAGTAATCTCGTTCATGATCATTAAGCCCATTATAAAAAGTATCAATTTGATGCAATTCCAAAAATTCATGGTGTGGACATTCATGTAACATTTCTTTAAATCGTTCCCATGCCATTGAAAAACTTTCATTATTTCTTTGCACAAATCTTGAAATTTCATTTTTCAAATGTGTTGTTTTAGATGGTGGAAAAAATTTGTTCACAAACTTAGAAACGAGATCACCCCATGTCAAAATTTAATTTGGCGGTTCTTTCTCAAGCCAAATTTTAGCGGGTCCATCTAACGAGTATGGAAACAACATCATCTTAATGGCGTCATGTGAAACATCCTTAAACTTGCTAGTAGCGGTGAGACGATTAAAATTCCTTATGTGGTAATGCGGGTTGTCTTTCTCATGACCTCTAAACTTATTAGCTTGCAACATCGACATTAAACCCGTCTTAATCTCGAAATTCTCCGCAAGGATAGCGGGCGGCCTCTCCAAAACCCTCGGTGGGTGCTTGTAGCAACTCCATCATAGTACGATTAGCCATGACGACTTCTTGTTCTACAATAGGTTCAACAATTGGAGTTTGTTCTTCAATCAACGTCTCTTGATTGGCTTGCTTTTGAAGACGTTTACGAGCTCGTTTTGCTTGATTACGAGTGATCATAAACTTCACGAAAAATGTGAGGTGAGCAAAGAAGATTCTTTTTGGATTTTTGTGAATTTTCAGTTTTTTTTTTGTTTTTGATTGTTTTTAATTTTTTTGGATTTTGGTGTATGTTCGTAGACAACAATCTACCAAATCTCTCCTCGAATCAAACTCTTGATTAAAGAAGCCTCAAAGGAATGAAAACGATCACGTGGAGTGAACGCCTTCGAATGACTTTAGAACTTTGGTGAAAACCAAATTGTTCAAGAGGGTTTAATCACTAAGAAACCAAGCAAATATATTATACGTAATAATACTTTGGGCGGCAAAACCCTCGATTAGCCTTCAATCTCAAAATACTCACAAGCAAGCGGGGAAACGAGGCGGCGCGAAGCACTTAAGAGCCTTTTTCCTTAGGGTATATTTTATAATAACCGCCTTATATCCACCTTATAGTTCGTATTTTTCAAAATCGAGCTTCACGAAAGTATTTATCTATTTTTGCCTTTTTCTTTTTGTTTGAGATTCGAATACAATAATTAGGAGATCAAATCCCAATTAAGGTTGTGTTTTCACACTTTTGGAGATATTTTGTATTTATTGTGATACTTAATACAATATAGTAATAATAATTTCACAAGAAAACCAAAAAACCGATAATACGTATTAGTAGATTTCTACTAATACAAATACTATTTATGGTTAATATTAAAAACAACAAGATAAATTAATCACGACACACCTCCCCGGCAGCGGCGCCAAAATGGTTGTAGTGTTTTACCACACCTTTAGGAAAAGGAGGGTAAATAGGGTAAAAGTATTAAATACGACGGTTTAGGAAAACCGTGTACAAATGACCCTAAGGTGAAGTTCCAAGTTCGTTTCCCAATGAGGTATATGTGTGTGAGTAATTCGTAATTGGTTTGAGATTAATAATGGATAGAAGGGGATGAGAAAAGAGGCTGACGAAGACGTGAAATTAATTACTACTACGACTTAACGTAAAAACCGTAAAATGAGCTAAAATAAAAAGTAATTCTAAAAATTACCAAAAATTCACCAAAAATCTAAATAATTAAACTAAGAGTTTACCAATGATCAAAACTTTTTCAAACCTTTTAATTAATTAAATATTTAATTTTTAAATGCTAATTAAAGCCCTAAAAATCAAATTAACTATCAAAAAGCCCAAATAAAATTTTTTCAATTGGTAAACCTCTAAAATGACCTAAAAAGATTAAAAACTATTTTTAGAAATTTTTAAACTAAGAAAAACTATTTAAAATGATTTAAAAACTATTAAAACTTAAAATAATTATAAAAATTAACCTAAAGATGATAAAATTAATCTAAAAGTTGCAAAAATCCTAATTTAATGTATTTAAGCTAAGAAAAATGTAAAAAGTGCAAAAATGTGAAATTTGAAAAATAATAATAAAATAATATTAAAATAATATTAAAAATCCAAAAATTATAAAAAATTCTAAAAACTTGCAAACTAGTTTACTTTAACCTAAATAAACAGAAAATGAAAGTGAAATGACCAGAATACCCCTATTGGGCCCTCAAATGGGCCAAAACCAAAATCAGTCAACACAAATGGGCTTTTTAGCCCAAAAAGTCAAACTTGGCCCAATTGACTTGGAAAAGCCCAATCTGACTCAAAATTCAATTCTAAACACAAAACTCTAAAGGCCCAAAAGCTGAAAGTAAGCTTATCACAGCTTATTAAACAACCAGCTTATCCTTATTGGGCTTTTTAGCCCATTAGGCAATAAGCTAATGCCATAAGCTCTAATTTGACACACAACCTTCTTTTGGGATACTAAAGAGATCTGTAAAAAGAAATTTTGAAAAAGCACACTCAATAAGCCAGAAATAAGCAAAGTACAAATCCACAAAACGACAAAATAGTCGGGTTTGAGATCTAGGCTGTTTTAGAAGCTCTAGTTTTTTGCAAAAACTCACAAATAACTTAACTAAGAATAATCAATCAAGAAAATCACAAAAAGCCAAGTAGAATAAGCTGTGAGAACCAATAAGCACTCTAAAAAAGCCAAATAAGCTAGTTTCCTAGCAAAAGCTTAACCAAAAGACTTGTAACCTTCCAGACTTGATATTAAGCTGAGAAAAATGAGTTTTATTACAAAAAATAAGTTGTTGCATGTACAAATAAGCAAAACAGATTCAATAAGCTATTGTGACCAAGTTTGACCAAAAGTCAAACGCTGATAAGTGAAAATCAAACGCTGACAGGAACAAAATGGACGTTGACAGACTTAATGAAGTGTTTAGACTTCTTTTTCACCCTGTTGGTCAAGGTTTGAGTGCAAACCTTGTGAATCAAAGCCTACCAGTTGAGTAGTCTTGACAAGTTTTGGCACAAATAAGCCAATAAGCGAGTAAGCTTATAAGCTATCAACAGATAAATCCAAGTAGCCAAATAACCTCACAAGCAGCACAAAAATAGAACCCAAGCAGCAAAACAACAATCCTTATACTAGAAATCACAATGCAACACCAAATGAGTTGGTCACTTTGCTGAAGCAAATGACCACTTCACCCAACTTTGATAAGCTATAACAAACACAATAAGCCACCAAATTCAACAACCAGATAACCAATAGATAGCTTATCACCCAAACTATTTCCAAACCTGATTTCAGACCTTAGATCCAAGTAACAAAGAAGTTATTAGATCTGATGTGTTTGACCAATTCCAAAACACTTTTTATCAGATTTTAGCAAAACTTACAATCCTTTTTCCAAACTTTCAGAGACTTAACCAATGACTAAATCTTGTTCAAAATGACTTGTTTAGACCAACCTAACCCTAAGAACCAAGGGCACAAGGCCACAAGGCCTTATGAACCAGTAAACCCAAACAGTCCTTAATCAACCACTTTTCAAAGCAACTTGTGATTTTAAACACAACCTACTGATTTTATCATTCAAACAGCTACACTAGGTGACAACTAACAGATTGCAACCATAAAACACAAAGCATAAACACAGAATCACCAAATCATATACCAAAATGCAAAACAGGCAGTAACATGAAATATATTAGAGGAATCTTAAACAAGGGATTATACCTGCCCTCTACAACATCCTATGAGGGCCAGCTATGCTCCTTGGACCCTGTTCAACAACTAGAACAAGACCAAGGTTCTTCAAAAAGGAAGATCAAAACCTTCTGATGTTCAAAGTAGAACAGGTTTTGATTATGATATATCTTCAACACAAATCAGCAAACAACTCAACCAAGAGATCAAAGCTCTTCTCAGGCTTGGTGTCAACAAGCTTGAAGGAGCTTAAGGCCTTTGGCTAAGGGTTAGTAAACAATAATAAGCAAATTAAGAAACCTCTTTTCAAGCTTTTTCAAACTTGAAAAACTTACCAAACATAAACGTCCTTGAACCAAATGATTCAAGCACACTTATAACAACAAATGGAACTCAGAATCACCTTTAAACAACACCAACTTTCAAAAACATAAAAAGGAATTACAATTTTATTAAAATACCAACTTTTATAAATTTCAAAAAGGAATTACAAGTTTAAAAGGTAAAACTAGAACAAAGGGACTCTCACAGGTTGAGGTCTCCTTTTATAGGCAAATGCCAAGCTAGCACTATTTACAAACCCTAGAAGTGAAATTCCCAATTTTTCCTTGAGTACTTGAGGCCGTTTTTTGTTGATGAGCTGTCCAAAATGATCCTAGACGTTTATTTTAGCTTTGGGGTTAAGCTAAGAGTCTAGGCTGTTGATTTGGCCACGTCATTTGCCTTGGGGAGTAAGTTGCGTTTTCATTGGTTGAGGAGGTTGAGTGTGGGGTCCTTTGGGTAATGGGATTGAGGGTTTTGTGTGTGGGATGGGATTCTGCATGTATGAATCACACGTGGGTGTGGGTAATTGGGATTTACCCTTTGTTTTAAGTGGAATGGTAACTGGTGGTGAAAGGTGAATAGTAACCTTTTTGATCCGTTTTTGTAGGAGTTTAAAGGTGTTTGGCGCATTTTGAGTTTGAATCTTTCAAGTTAACACCTTTGGCCCTTGTGTTTTCAGAAAGGTGGTAAAACAAGTTTTTAAGCCTTCAAATCTGTTTTCCTTTGTTAATAAACTTTCCAAGTTTATACTTTTGCCACAAAACTTTGGTGAAAAGGTTTAAAGGGTTGTTTTTGCCATTTTTCCATAATTGAGGGACTGAATTTGGACTTTCTTGATCTTCAAAGGTCTTCAATGTATTTTTGACTTCATGAGGGACCATTAATAACAAATTAGATTTGATGAGGGACTAATCTTGTCATTTCTTCAAAGTTGAAGGACCTTTTTGCAATTTTGACAAACTTAAGGGACCAAACTTGTAATTATGATTTCACAAGGATTTTAAGTGTCATTTCTTCATTGTTTGAGAATCAATCTTGCCTGTCTTCAAGTCTTCAAGGGTAATTGTTGGATACTTCATGAACTAGGGCCCGGTTCTTTGTACGGCTTCGTTTCTCGTGTCCGTTTTTCCTTGTTTCTTGTGATCTTTTGTCTTTTTCACGATATCCATACCTAAAATACACAAGTAAACAAACACAAGCATATATATGGTATTTTATGACATTTTTATGCATTTAAAGCCCGAAAAGAACGATGAGATCATGTATAAATGTCATCTCATCACTCCCCCTTACTAAGCCATTGTCGTGCCCTCACGGAATGCTAGAATAAAGTATCTAAGCATCACCAAAATTCAATTTTATTAACCTTTATTGAAAAGTAAAAGACTTGCAACCATACTACGAAGATGTGTAAAGACATAATGTATGATTTTCATCATGAATGTGACTTTTAGGGTCAAAGAATAGAAACAAGTAAATGACCCTTAGAGTAAACTTCGTCATCCTTGATTGTCATACATTCCATGCTAAGTGCAAAAACGAGATCATTGTTGGTACAAGTCACAATGCTAACACTACTCATACGTCCAAATTGTGTAATACTTTTTCTTCCCGCAATCCTAGTTATTATAAAAGGAAATAGATTGATCATTGGGTAAACTGAATCACACTTTTTCTTGTTTAAAATTGGATTCGAAAAGTTAAAAGGGTGTTTAGGTCTACCTGTTTAAGCTTGAATCTTGTTATTGTGTTGTGGAAAGTTTGTGTTTGTGTTCTATATCTGATATATGCTTGGTTGAGAGTGTTTTGCTGCAAGTTTTTGGGTTTGAAACCTTGAATCAAACAATCTGCTATAAAATCTTTGTTATTGCCTGTTTTGACCTAGGATTTTGGGAACACTTAGGGTGTATTCATGCTTAGGGCTAAAAGTGGTTTAAACAAAGTCATTTTAACCTGTTTGAGAGATTTGAGGTGTTGAATCTGGCTTGTGTGTCAAATACATCAGCAAAGTAAAAAACTGTATGTGTTAGTGTTCATCAGTAACATTCATCAGCTTAGTTCTTGCTTAATTCTTTGAATCATTACATGAAACCTGTTTAGACTTGTTCATTTGAGTTTATAATAGCTTGTGTATGCATTTGGTTCAGTTTGGCTGGCTGAATATTGCTCTAAGTGCTTTTTGAACCTAAACTGCTTATTGTTTCATGTCTATGCTAGATCTGGTACTTTATTGATTAAACTGTATCAATTGGGTGATTGTGTTTGTGATTTATTTATTGTTATTGACTCCTTATGATCTAAAGATCATTTGGGTGCCTTTGTGTAATCTGAATCTCAAAAAAGTTCACTAAAGACTAAAAGTCAAACAAGTAAAGCAGTGGAAAAAGTTTCCACTGTTCAACACCCAAAACTAGCCCCTGCTAGTGTTATTTTGTCATCAGCTTATCAATAAGCTATTCTAGCTTATCTAGACCTGCAACAACTTATTTTTGTGATAGATCTTCATTATTTGACCCATTTTATTAGACTGGAGCTTATTGGACTTTGACTTTGACTTTTTGCTAGAAAACTAACTTATTTGACTTTTACATAAGTGCTTATTTGCTTTTTCTAGCTTATTGAGTCATCTTATTTGAAAACTCTTTGTTGATTTTGCTTAATTAAGTCATTTGAAAGCTTTAGAAACTTGAATAAGCTTTTGGGGTGGCCTAGAACTCAAAAACGACTATTTTGTCGTTTTCTGTAGATTGCTTATTGCATTTAAAGGCTTATTCCTTGGGCTTATTTCAAATTTCTTTTTACAGAAGTCTTATTTAGGACAAAAGAGGCTTGTTTGTCTAATTTGAGCTTATGGTATTGGCTTATAGCTTAATGGGCCAAAAAGCACATTAAGAATAAGCTGTTTGGTATAAGCTAGCTTATTTCACACTTTCAGCTTTTGGGCCTTTGGAAAAAGTTGTTTAAAATCAAATTTTGAGTCAAGTAGTGCTTTTTGGGCTTGTTTCGGACACTTTTTATATTGGGCCCAAATTTGGCCCAATAGTGATCTGTTTTGGGTTTATCCCACTTTTTAGGCCCATTAAGGGTATTTAGGTAATTTCACTTTCATTTCTGTATTATTTAGGTTAACTTAAGCTAGTTTCCAACTTTTTAGAATTTTTTATGATTTTTGGATTTTTAATAATATTTTAATATTATTTTATTGTTAAAAATTAAAAGTCTGATTTTCTAAGTTTTATATTTTTCCTAGATTGTAGACACTTAATTAGGAATTTTGCAACTTTCCAAATATTTTTAGAGTCTTTTAACTATTTTCTAGAATTAATTTAAGTTTTAATTGATTTTAATAGTTTTTAATTGTTTAAAATAAGTTTTTAGTGATTTTAAAATTTTGAAAAATACTTTTTAGCTTAATTAGGTTATTTTATAGGTTTAAAAACTTTAAGATCTTGTTTGGGACTTTTTAATAGTTAATATTGATTTTTAGGGCTTTAATTAGCATTAAAAAGTCATAATTTCATTAATTAAAAGGTTTTGGCAAGTTTGGATTTTTTGTAAACTCTTAGAATATTTTTGTGGATTTTTGGTGATTTTTAATAATTTTTAGGGTAAAATTTTAATTTTAGTGCTTTTTACGGTTTTACGTGTACACCTTTTTCGTCTTAGTTTAATTCGACATCGTAACCGTCTTTCTCTTCTTATCCCATTTCTATTTTTCTTTCTCACAAATATAGTCACAAAGATAATCATTTCATTACACACACACTAAGCCTCCTTGAGAACAATCCCCACTTTGGGTCATTTGTACACGGATTTCCTAAATCGTCGTACTTAATGCTTGCCACTTTTGCTCTCTTTTCCTAAAGAGTAGTAAAACCACTACATCATTTTGGCGCCGCTGCCGGGGAGGCGTGTTGTGTTTTGATTTGGAATTGTTGTTTTATATACTAACCAAAATAGTATTTGTATTAGTAGCACTCTACTAATACGTATTATCGGTTTTCGATTTTTGTGTGAATACTATTACTATATTGTATACGTAGAACAATAAATTCACAAGTACTCTAAATACGTGAGAAATCACAACCTTGACTTGGGAGGTCATTACCCAATCATTGTTTTCGAATCTCAAACCAAGGAAAAAGGCAAAAATAGATAAATACTTTCGTGAAGCTCAATTTTGAAAAATACAAACTATAATGTGGGTATAAGGTGGATATTATAAAATATTTCCTAAGGAAAAAGGCTCTTAAGTGCTTCGCGCCGCCTCGTTTCCCCGCTTGCTTGTGAGTATTTGATTTTGAGAGCTAATCGAGGGTTTTGCCGCCCAAAGTATTACTAAGTATTATATATATTTTCTTGGTTTCATTGATTAAACCCTCTTGAACGTTTTGGTGTTCCACCAACGTTCTAAATCATCGAAGACGTTCACTTCACGTGATCGTTTTCATTCCTTGAGGCTTCTTTAATCAAGAGATTTGATTAAGGAGGAGATTTGTAGATTTGTGTCTACTTAATACATTCACCAAAATCCAAAAAGTTTAATACAATCAAAAACCACAAAAAAATTGAAAAAAATACAAAACACCAAAAAGAATCTTCTTTGCTCGGCCCCTCGTTGTACGTGACGTTTATGCTAACTCGTAATCAAGCAAGACGTGCACGTAAACGAAAGAACAAAACTCCCACTCCCAATCTTTCTAGTGAGGAGTCTCCTATTGACGAACCCATTGTAAGAGAAGCACCAACCATGGCGAATCGAACTATGATGGAGTTACTTCAAGCAACCACTGAGGGTTATGGAGAGGCTATTGTGATTCCCGCTATCCTTGCAGAGAATTTTGAGGTGAAAACGGGTTTGTTGTCGATGATCCAAAACAACAAATTCCGTGGTGATGAGAAGGACAATCCACACAGCCATATCCGCCAATTCAATCGTCTTACCGCCACTTGCAAGTTTAAGGATGTCTCGAATGACTCGATTAAGATGATGCTTTTTCCGTATTCCTTAGCGGGGCCCGCAAAAATTTGGTTAGAGAAAGAGCCACTCAATTCTATATTGACGTGGAAGGATCTCATGTCTAAATTTGTGAACCAATTTTTTCCGCCCTCTAAGACTACGCACTTGAAAAACGAGATTTCAAAATTTTCACAAGAGTTTAATGAAAGTTTTTCAACGGCTTGGAATAGGTTTAAGGAGATGTTACATGAATGTCCTCATCACGGTTTTTTCGACTTGCATCAAATTGACACGTTTTACAATGGACTTAATGATCATGAAAGGGATTATTTAAATGCCGCCGCGGGTGGTAATTTTTTGTGTAAAACGGTTGAGGAAGCTTTGGTGATAATTGAGAATAGATCTAAGGTGTATAGTCCTCGTAGCACGTCTAGTGTTCGTAAGGCTTCGTCTTCGGCTTCACCTTCTTTTTCTACTACCATCGATGCTTGACAAATTGAGGCGAACTTGGAAAACAAGATTTTTGATAAGCTTAAAGGTCTTTTGATTGAGTTTAAAGTTGGTGAACCAAGTGCTCCCGCTACGGCTAAAGCGGTTGAGGTTTCGTGCATGTATTGTGGTGGAGGTCATGATTTCTCCGAGTGCATTACGAACGGTGGTAACACTTCTAGTGCCTACACGGCCACGAGAAATTACAACCAAAACGTTCAAGTTACCCGCTCTAATCAATTGACTCCACCGGGTTTTGGTTCAAATCAAAATGCTAACAACAACTATCGCATCAATCAAGTTGGTTTCAAAAACAATTTCAACAAAGGAAACTATGGTAATCAAGGGGCTAATAATCAAGTTTCAAACAAGAATCAAAATGATTTTCAAAACAACAACAAAGGTTTTCAAACGTTGAAAGATCTTCCAAATGAATTTGTTGAATACGCTAATGGGAATGATGCTAGGTTTGACAATATTCAAAGAGAAATCATTAGCCTAAGATCCGAGTTTAAGAACGACTTGAAGAAAGAGTTGAAAAATGAGTTAGCTAATGAACTTAAGATCCATACCAACAAGATGGAAGGAACCGTAACTAGGTTACAACAAAACCAACAAAAAATGGAACAAGGGCAACATGAGATAAAACAAGAGATGGTTAAAGCCGAGAAGAGGCAATCCAAGTTTGAAGATAAAATCTCATCTATGTTTGAGGCAATTATGTGTAAACCGTCTTCGAGTGGTCTTCCTAGCAACACCGTATCAAACCCTAAGGGTGAGATGAAAGTGATTACCACACGTAGTGGTAAGACACTTAAGGAACCGCCTCCTCAACCAATTGCTCTTACGGAGGAAGCAATTGAGGAAGAACCCGAGGTTGTGGTCCAAAAGGAGCATGTCACTATCCCACGAATTACCGCTCATGCCACACCTATGGTTGACCCTTTACCAACATTGGAACCCGAGATTCCAAAGGCTATGCCTATGCCTCAACCCACACCACCTTTGCCCTATCCATCGAGACATAGAAAGGAGAAACGTCAAGAGCGCGACAATTACCAATTTGAGCTTTTTATGAAAATGTTTCGTGATTTGCACTTTAATGTGAGTTTCGCCGATGCTTTGGTCATGATGCCTCGATTCGCCGCTAACTTTAAGAGTATTTTAAACAACAAGGAGAAATTGCACCAATTGTCTAGTTGTTCGTCGGTTTATCTTAATCGCATACCTCAAAAAGTCGGTGATCCTGGTAAATTTTTGATCCCATGTGCAATCCAAGATATGGAGGAATGCTTCGCCTTGGCTGATCTTGGTGCTAGAATTAATTTGATGCCACTTGCAATCTTCAAGTCGCTCAACCTTCCTAATCTTACTCCTTCACTAATGTCTATCAAGTTGGCCGACCATTCCATGATTCCCGCATGTGGTTTGGCGGAAGAAGTTTTTGTGAAAGTGGGGAAGTTCTACTATCCCGTAGACTTTATCGTTGTTGATATCTCCACGGATCCTCAAGTTCCTCTCATTTTAGGTCGTTCGTTTTCAGATACGTCTATGGCTTTGATCGATGTTTATGCTAGAAAGATCATCTTACGTTTCAACGACGAGGAACTCGTTATAAACGCAACTCAAAACTCTCAAATTTCTCATGTTTATTCCGTTGCAACCATAAACCTCGTTGATATGATCGACGTGGTTTGCGAGGAATTTTTACAAGAAGTTCTAGGTTTTGGTGATGAAGAAACTAGTGGCAATCCCACTATGTTAGATCCAATTCTTGATAATTCGACACCAACCTTCACTCCATTTGAAGGTGGTGGTTTTACGTTGGAAGAATTCGATGTTCCACGTACTTGTAACGAAGACCTCGACAATGATGAGGACTTCTCGATTATCAAGGATTTTCTTAACGATTTCCCATTTCCTCCACCCGAGGAGGTTATGAGTATCGAGCCCAAATCTTCACTTGAGGAACCACCTATCCTCGAGTTGAAAGATTTACCTTCTCATCTCGAATATGTCTATTTAGAGGAGGGAGACAAGTTGCCGGTTATTATTGCGAAGGAACTTTCGAATGATGAAAAAACTGCACTTGTCGATGTTATAAAGGATCACAAAGGGGCAATTACGTGGAAGTTATCCGACATTAAGGGAATCGATCCCAAGTTTTGTACCCACAAAATCTTAATGGAGGAGGATTACAAGCCCGTAATCCAATGTCAAAGGAGGGTGAACCCCAAAATTCACGACGTCATCAAAAAGGAGGTCCTTAAACTCCTTGACGCGGGAATGATTTACCCTATTTCCGATAGCCCTTGGGTGAGTCCTATTCATTGTGTCCCTAAAAAGGGAGGAATGACCGTTGTGCCAAACGATGCCAATGAGTTAATTCCCACTAGACTCGTGACCGGATGGAGAGTGTGCATTGACTATCGTAAGTTGAATGAAGCCACTCGAAAAGACCATTTTCCCTTGCCCTTCATGGACCAAATGTTGGAGCGTCTTGCGGGAAACGATTTCTATTGCTTTTTAGATGGTTTTTCCGGTTACTTCCAAATTCCCATCGATCCTCGTGATCAAGAAAAAACTACGTTTACGTGTCCATATGGAACGTTTGCCTATCGTAGAATGCCATTCGGACTTTGCAATGCACCGGGAACCTTTCAAAGGTGCATGATGGCTATTTTTCATGATATGATTGAGAAGACGATGGAAGTCTTCATGGATAACTTTTCCGTGTTTGGTAATTCGTCCATTTCGTGTTTGTCGAATCTTGAGAGAATGTTGAAACGTTGTGAGGAAACCAACCTTGTGCTCAATTGGGAAAAGTGTCATTTTATGATTAAGAGTGGAATCGTCTTAGGGCACAAGGTCTCGAAAGCAGGGATTGAGGTAGATCAAGCTAAGGTAGACGTCATCGCCAAATTACCTCATCCCAAAACCGTTAAGGGAGTTAGGAGTTTCCTAGGCCACGCGGGCTTTTATCGTCGATTCATCAAGGATTTTTCAAAGATCTCTCGACCCAATACACATCTTCTTGAAAAAGAGGCACGTTTTGTCTTTGACGAAGATTGTGTACGAGCCTTTGAAATCCTTAAGAGGAAACTTACCGAAGATCCCATTCTTGTTGCTCCCAATTGGAACCTCCCCTTTGAGCTCATGTGTGATGCTAGTGATTACGCTATTGGTGCCGTATTGGGGCAACGTCATGAAAAGCACTTCTTGCCTATTCACTATGCTAGCAAGACGATGACCGAGGCTCAACTAAAATACACTACAACAGAGAAGGAGTTCCTTGTCGTGGTGTATGCATTTGAGAAATTTCGACCTTATCTCGTCTTGACGAAATGCATAGTGTATACGGATCATTCGGCTATCAAGTACCTCATGGCTAAACAAGATGCAAAGCCGAGATTACTTCGTTGGATTCTCCTCCTTCAAGAATTTGATCACAAAATCTTTGACAAAAAAGGAGCCGAGAATCTAGCGGCCGATCATCTTTCTCGTTTGGAAGATCCTCACCAAAGTGTTTACGAGCCCAAGGAAATCACCGAAACATTTCCGCTCGAGACACTTGGTGTAGTGAATTCTAAGCTTGATTGTTTCACCCCATGGTTTGCGGACTTTGTAAATTACCATGCGGGTAACTTCATCATCAAGGGTATGACGACTCAAGAAAAACGAAAATTCTTTCGTGACGTCAAGTTCTACTTTTGGAATGACCCTTACTTGTTTCGAACTTGTGCGGATCAAATCATCCGACGTTGTGTATTTGGCACCGAAGATTCTAATATCCTTAGAACTTGCCATGAGGGACCCACGGGTGGTCACCACGGTGCTAATCTCACGGCTAAGAAGGTGTTTGATGCCGACTTCTTTTGGCCTACTATTTACCGAGATGCACAAGATCTTGTGAAGTCTTGTGACTCATGCCAACGACAAGGAAAAGCCTCACAAAAAGATGAAATGCCACAAAATATCATCCAAGTGTGTGAGATCTTTGACGTTTGGGGCATAGACTTTATGGGGCCGTTCCCATCATCTCGTGGTAATAAGTACATCCTCGTTGCGGTTGACTACCTATCTAAGTGGGTGGAAGCTAAGGCTTTGCCCACCAATGATGCTCGTGTGGTAGTCAAGTTTTTGAAAAGCTTGTTTTCTTGGTTTGGAACCCCTTGTGCGATCATAAGCGATCGTGGAAACCATTTTTGTAACGACCAATTCGAAAGGGTCTTAAGGAAATATGGGGTTACACATCGGCTTTCTACGGCTTATCACCCACAAACGAGTGGGCAAGTCGAGGTTTCAAACCGAGCGTTGAAGAGGATCTTGGAGAGATCCGTTGGGGAAACCGACAATCTTGGTCGGATAAGTTGGACGATGCTTTATGGGCCTTTAGGACCGCTCATAAGACGCTCATTAGGTGCACTCCCTATAAGCTTGTGTATGGAAAGAATTGTCATTTGCCAATCGAATTGGAACACAAGGCTTATTGGGCCCTAAAGCATTGTAATGATGATATGGAGACCGCGGGAAAACACCGGAAAATGCAATTAAATGAATTGGATGAATTGAGAGACATTGCTTATGAAAGTTCATTGATTTATAAAGAAAAAACTAAAAAGTTGCATGATTCTAAAATTAAAAACCGGGTTTTTAACATTGGGGATCAAGTTTTGCTTTTTAATTCTCGCTTGAAAATCTTTTCCGGTAAGTTGAAATCGCGTTGGTCCGGTCCATTCACCGTGACCCAAGTTTTTCCATATGGGACCATCGAGCTAGCTCAAAATTATGGCCCCAATTTCAAGGTGAATGGACATAGGTTGAAGCACTACTTTGGCGGGGAAGTTCCGTCCTTGAACTACCTCGACCAAGTCACCTTCCCCAATGATAATTAGCATTGAGGGGATCGAGTCGAACTCATGACTCGGTAATCAAAAACGAGGTGCCTCGTGGGGGAGTCCCATGCTTATCCTATGTATATATTATCGCTTTCTAATGTAGTAACGTGTGGGGATTTGTGCCCTTCCAACCTTTGTTTTGTGGTTGTTTGTGAATTTTGGACTTTAGACGATCATGATCTTCACGATTGGAGCCTCTCGTGTTCGTTTTATGGGAGCACTCAATCGTTTGCTATGAAGACTTTCTCAATATCCATGATATATCCTTTGATGTTCTAACCTTAGGTTTATAGCACACTTCATAAACGGCTTTAAATTTAATGGTTACACCCTTTCCATGCTAGATTAGGCATTCGACTACGTCTCTAGTATGGGGGTGTTTGCACCCCTAGACTGGAAACATTGAGGATAATGTTTAACTTTAGTATGGGGGTGAATAGATACTTGCCTTGCCAAACCTTCACGCTTTCCAAAGTTTATCTTTTTGTTTATCGTTTTTGTTGCAAAATAAGGCTAAAAATGGCAGAATTTTAAAATTTTTCTCATGTTTTATAAGTGTTTGAAGACACGAATGTAGGTTTTCCGATGGCGAGAATAAGAGTAATTTTTTGCTCGACCGTGCGTGTTGAGCACTTAGATTTGATTCCTTAACTTCACATTAGGCTAAGTCTCTTAAATGAGGACGAGAGATGACAGGGTTAATTATAAGATACTATTCTAAACGTAGAGTACTCGTATTCTTTCAAAAACTCATGTGTTCTCGTTGTTTGCTTATTCTCCCTTCGCATGTAAATATTTTTTTCTTAATAAATATTGACTTAGCGGTTTAGTTGGGATTGTTGGGTTTCTATTCTTTTCTAGTATCTTCCGTGTAATTAAATTGGGAAGACATTAAGGTATCGCCAGCGTCACGGTTTTGAAGTATTGGCACCCGAATAATCAAAAGCTTCACCAAATAATCAGATTTCAAGTGCTCACCTAAATCAAGCAAACAATTTGAAGCCCCACAAGGCCGAAAAATCTATGCAAAATTGAAAGTGAATCAAGCCTTAATCTTCGAAGCTTTAAAGATCCAAAATTCGCCTTAGCGTGAGGATATACGTCTTTGGCTAATAAAACTACCGATGAGGTGGATAATAAAAGGCAAGGCAAGACCGAAGTCATAATAAAAGCTTCATGGCGAAGTTGAATAAAAGATGGAGGTAAACCAAAGATAATAAGGCCCTTCCGTTAGGGGGCGTATAAAAGTCTTGGTAATAAGTCTCATGTTCAAAACCGTTATAAAACCGTGTTTATCGATCCTTCTTGTTGACTTAATTTTTTGACATCGTTGTCTATTGGGAGGGGTTATTGATTTGATGGTCTTGGTTACACCGTTAGGACTCTATTTTTAGACCTAAATCTCTATTATCGCATAAGTCAAACAATGTATCCTCGTGAAACATTCAAGACAAAATAAAATATAAGAGATACAACTTAGGAAAATGGGAGGATAAGTACGTGATTAGGGCATATGAGTAGTGTTAGCATTACTAACTTATAATGACAATGATCTCGTTGCACGCTTGGCATGGAATTGGGGTGAAAATCGAGGACGATGAAATTATTTCTAAGGAAGCATTCCCGTGTTCTTATTCTATGAACCTAAACGTCCCATTTTGCGATGAAAATCATACATTATGTCTAAAACGTAAGTAGTAGTAGCAATAGTATTAGTGTAGCTAGTTTAACGTTCAATAAAGTGAACAAAATGAATTTTGGAGGTGCTACGATACTTTATTCTAGCATTGCGTGAGGGCACGACAATGGTTTAGTATGGGGAGTGATGAGACTACTTTTATACATAGTCTCATCGTCCAAAAAGGGCTTAAAATGTATTAAATATCATCAAAATACCCATACATATGCTTGTGTTTGTTGCTTGTGTATTTTAGGTACGGATATTGAGAAAATGACAAAAGATCACAAGAATCATGCAAAAACGAACATGGGAAACGAAGTCGCACATTGAACCAAGCCCTAATGAAGACTTTCCCAAGAAAAACCCTTGAAGACTTGAAGAATTATGAAGAAAGGTCCTCCAATATGGAAGAATTGACACTTTATACCATTGTATCTTCATAATTACAAGTTTGGTCAGTAAAGTTTGTCAAAGTTACAAAAAGGGCCCTCCACTTTGAAGAAATGACAAGGTTAGCCCCTCAACAAAGCTAAATTATCAACCATTATCCTCCACAAAGTCAAATATATCATGAAGTCCTTCAAAGTACAAGAAATTACAAGAATGGTCCTTTGAAAATCCCAAAATTTACAAAAAGGACCCTTGACTTTCAACATTTGGCAAAAATGGTCCCTCATCAAACATGATTTGACAATTTCAGTCCTCCAAGATGTCAATCATATAAGTTTAGACCATAATCCTTGAAGAAAATACCAAGTCAGCCCTTCAAGAATCATAAATTGGCAAGAATTACCCCTGAAATCATTTTACAAAAGTTTTTGGGGCAAATGTGTGAAAATGGAAAAGTTGTTATAAAGGATTTTGGCGTTGATAGCAAGTTTGGCTGAAAAGACAAGAGAAGAAGAGAAGGAGGGTTATTCTTGGCCAGACAAGATACTTACCTTAACCAACCACATGTTGCCACCTCACCCCACTCACCACTTCAACCAATCATAACACTCCCTTCTTCCACATCACCCTCCACTCACCAGATTAAATACTTAATAAATCTTGGCGCCCTAACACCATATTTAAATAAATCCCACACTAATCCGGATCAAACACTTAACTATTTACCAAGAACACAATTGGGGTTTTCTTAATTACTTGTAATTAAACCTTAATATTGTGCAGATTAGTGATTGATAATCATGTTAACACAACCTAACCTTAAAAACAGCTGCCACCTCACTCCTTTGTCCCACACAAGATTCCCCTGCACCAAGGAAGAACAAAACGCCAAAAAGTTGACAGCCATCCAACCATCCTCATTCAGCTTTCATTTTAAGCTTCTTTGTGAGCCCTTTGATCAACTTTTCATCTGCCAACTCATGCAAACAGCCAAGAAAAGTCACATGATCTTCAAGATATTCAACTTTTCAAAGGGCAAATTGGGGACTTCACAGCTAGGGTTTACGTTTTCCTTTTCATTTCTAGATACATTGTATGCCTATATAAAGGCACTAGGACTTTACATTTTACCTGGTTTTGGTTTTTCCTTGTTCAAACACTTGTAAATCCTCTTTTCAGTTTAATGAAATTGTGTTAAGTGTGTTGAAGAAAGACCAAGTGCCATCTTATTTTATGCTTGTTTATGTTATTTGTTCACTGAATTTGAATCTCAAAACCTGTTTTTAAGGAGAATGCAAAAGTTTGCATTTTTCCTTCAAGCTTGATATTTTGCTAAGTTCTTGTTTCAACCTTGGAATTATTGGGTTATAGGGCTGATCATAGAATCCTAATTGTGATATTAAGGTGTGGTGAGGCTTATAACTTGGGGATAATCAAGTGTGGGGTAACAAGGTTGCATTAATGAAGGCTTTTTAAGTTTCTGTTTTGATAATCTTGCTTATAACCTTGTTGAATCTTAGCAGGGGTGTTATTGGAAGCTTGTGCTTGTTCTAGCTAGCACATAAGCTCATAAATTCGTGGGCGTGGATGTACATCCATGAGGTTTGTCTTGAAACCTTGAAAATCTGATAAAAATTGTATTTTTTGTGGATTTGTCCTATACTGTTGTTCTTGTTGATTTCTTGGCTTAAATCTGCTTAGTCTTGCATGATAAGGTTGTTTATATGCTAGATTGATCATTGGGTAAACTGAATCACACTTTTTCTTGTTTAAAATTGGATTTGAAAAGTTAAAAAGGTGTTTAGGTCTACCTGTTTAAGCTTGAATCTTGTTATTGTGTTGTGGAAAGTTTTTGTTTGTGTTCTATATCTGATATATGCTTGGTTGAGAGTGTTTTGCTGCAAGTTTTTGGGTTTGAAACTTTGAATCAAACAATCTGCTATAAAATCTTTGTTATTGCCTGTTTTGACCTAGGATTTTGGGAACACTTAGGGTGTATGCATGCTTAGGGCTAAAAGTGGTTTAAACAAAGTCATTGTAACCTGTTTGAGAGATTTGAGGTGTTGAATCTGGCTTGTGTGTCAAATACATCAGCAAAGTAAAAAACTGCATGTGTTAGTGTTCATCAGTAACATTCATCAGCTTAGATCTTGCTTAATTCTATGAATCATTGCATGAAACCTGTTTAGACTTGTTCATTTGAGTTTATAATAGCTTGTGTATGCATTTGGTTGATTTTGGCTAGCTGAATATTGCTCTAAGTGCTTTTTGAACCTAAACTGCTTATTGTTTCATGTCTGTGCTAGATCTGGTACTTTATTGATTAAACTGTATCAATTGGGTGATTGTGTTTGTGATTTATTGATTGTTATTGACTCCTTATGATCCAAAGATCATTTGGGTGCCTTTGTGTAATCTGAATCTCAAAAAAGTTCACTAAAGACAAAAAGTCAAACAAGTCAAGCAGTGGAAAAAGTTTCCACTACTTAACACCCAAAACTAGCCCCTGCCAGTGTTATTTTGTCATCAGCTTATCAATAAGCTATTCTAGCTTATCCAGACCTGCAACAACTTATTTTTTGTGATAGATCTTCATTATTTGACCCATTTGATTAGACTGGAGCTTATTCGACTTTGACTTTGACTTTTTGCTAGAAAACCAACTTATTTTACTTTACATAAGTGCTTATTTGCTTTTTCCAGCTTATTGAATTAGCTTATTTGAAAACTCTTTGTTGATTTTTCTTAATTAAGTCATTTGAAAGCTTTAGAAACTTGAATCAGCTTTTGGGGTGGCCTAGAACTCAAAAACGACTATTTTGTCGTTTTCTATAGATTGTTTATTGCATTTTCAGGCTTATTCCTTGGGCTTATTTCAAATTTCTTTTTACAGAAGTCTTATTTAGGACAAAAGAGGCTTGTGTGTCTAATTTGAGCTTATGGCATTGGCTTATAGCTTAATGGGCCAAAAAGCCCATTAAGAATAAGTTGTTTGGTATAAGATAGCTTATTTCACACTTTCAGCTTTTGGGCCTTTGGAAAAAGTTGTTTAAAATCAAATTTTGAGTAAAGTAGTGCTTTTTGGGCTTGTTTTGGACACTTTTTTATATTGGGCCCAAATTTGGCCCAATAGTGATCTGTTTTGGGTTTAGCCTACGTTTTAGGCCCATTAAGGGTATTTAGGTAATTTTACTTTCATTTCTGTATTATTTAGGTTAAATTAAGCTAGTTTACAACTTTTTAGAATTTTCTATGATTTTTGGATTTTTAATATTATTTTATTGTTAAAAATTAAAAGTCTGATTTTCTAAGTTTTTATATTTTTCCTAGATTGTTGACACTTAATTAGGAACTTTTCAACTTTCCAAATATTTTTATAGTCTTTTAATTATTTTCTAGAATTAATTTAAGTTTTAATTGATTTTAATAGTTTTTAATTGTTTAAAAATAGTTTTTAGTGATTTTAAAATTTTGAAAAATACTTTTTAGCTTAATTAGGTTATTTTAAAGGTTTACAAACTTTAAGATCTTGTTTGTGACTTTTTAATAGTTAATATTGATTTTTAGGGCTTTAATTAGCATTAAATAGTCATTATTTAATTAATTAAAAGGTTTTGGCAAGTTTGGATTTTTTGTAAACTCTTAGAATATTTTTGTAGATTTATAGTGATTTTTATGAATTTTTAGGGTAAAATTTTAATTTTAGTGCTTTTTACGGTTTTACGTGTACACCTTTTTCGTTAGTTTAATTCGACATCGTAACCGTCTTTCTCTTCTTATCCCATTTCTATTTTTCTTTCTCACAAATATAATCACAAAGATAATCATTTCATTACACACACACTAAGCCTCCTTGAGAACGATCCCCACTTTGGGTCATTTGTACACGGTTTTCCTAAATCGTCGTACTTAATGCTTGCCACTTTTGCTCTCTTTTCCTAAAGAGTAGTAAAACCACTACATCAAGGATAAAGACCATAATCAACAAAGTCTAAAGGAGGAGCATCACTCTCATGAGGGAAGTATGTATTGAGAAAAGTAGAAAAGTCTTCCTCAAATGAGTTGTCATCCAAAGTAGGATCAAGTGTTGTAGGCGGAGGATCTTCATCATGAGAAAAATCACTCGAGAGAGTATATGCCTCATCAAAATCATCATAAGTAGGCATGTCTGGATACTCAAAAGTAAAATCATCATAATCATCTCCATCGGAACTAGAATCGTCATCATAAACATCATAGATCGGTGGAGAATCATAAATTGGTGGAGGATAGAATTGGAGAGAGAATCATCCACATCATCTTGGAATAGTGGATTATCATAGCAAGAATCGAATACAGGATTGTTGTAGACGACAAAGTCATCAAGCACATTAATTATATTCACTGTTTCTCTTCCATAGGATTTGTTTGTGATCTTCCCCATATTGTACACTTGTTGTTCATTCCCGACCCTTAAGATTAACTCACCTTCGGCAACATCGACTAGAGCTCTTCCGGTTCTCAAGAATGGCCGACCAAGTATTAAAGGAATACGAGGGTCCATTTCATAATCAACAACAACAAAGTCGACCGGAAAAGTGAAGGTGCCAACTTTAATAAACACATCTTCGGCAATACCAACGGGGTAAGCGAGAGTGCGATTTGCAAGCTCAAGAGTCATCTTTGTTGGTGTAAGGTCAGGTAATGATAGTGCTGTCCAAACACTTAAAGGCATCAAATACTTGCCCCGAGATCAGCTAGGGCAGTAAACTCTTCGGTTTTGTTAAAAATGTAAGGCAACACAAAACGACCGGGATCTCCAAGTTTTTTCGGAAGTTCTTTAAGAATAACTAAAAAACAGTTTTCATTTAAGCGTGTGTTGGCGAGCTCAACCAACTTTTCCTTCTTGTTAAGCAATTCCTTGAATGCTTTGACAAATTTTGGCATGTGGACAAGTGCTTCAACAAGGCTAATGTTGAAATTCATTTGAGAGATCATCTTCAAATAATTCGACACTTGAGTGTCATACTTAGTTAGCAAGTTAGGCTTGTCCAGGCGAGAAGGTTATGGGATGTTGGGTTTATAGGTGGAAGGTGGGGTTGGTGAAGGGTTCTTCTTCTTGGGTACGTCAGTAAGAGGTGGAGACGGTAATGGAGAACTAATACTAGGCGTGGGATTAGGAGGGATAAATGGTGGTGGAGGAGGTGTAGATGGAGTAACTGGGGGAGGGATAGATGGTCCTACTACGGTTGCTCCACTGCGTGTAGTAATAGCACTCACATTCGCTCTTGGGTTGGTGACGGTGTTGGAAGGTAAAGAGCCGGAAGTAGAGGGTGGAGTGGTGGATAAGAAACTAGCCATCATATTCTTCAAATCATTTGTTTGAGTGCTAAAAGAGGTTTTTATATCATTTCGAAGCTCGGATCTTATGTCACTCCCTTTCTTAGTGATATCCCCTTTCAAATTGATAATTTGGCTTTGTAGATTCTTGATTTGCTCTCCTTAGGTTCTCATTAAGGTTTCAACATCTTGATTAATGGGTGGGGCTTGTTGAGCGGGTGGGTGATAAGGATTAGAAGCTCGAGGTGGGATTTGGTTGCTTCTAGTGTAGTTGTTGTTGGGGTTTTGGTTTTGAGGAGAAAAACCGGGTGAAAGATAGTTGTTAGACCGGTAACTTAGCAAGTTTCGATCCCCTTGAGGTCGGGCTTGGTAATTTTCCGGTGAATAGTTACCATAAGCCGCATACACGTTTTCCGGATTGCCTTGAGTAGAAGGACAATCAGTGTATGAGTGAGGACCGTCGCATGTCTCCCAAGGATTGGCTACCGCTTTAACTTGTTGATGTTGGTTTGAAGCGATGAGCAAGATATTTTTGTTCATTTCGGCCATCATGCGGGTAAATTCGGTCATGTCGGGGTTTGCTGAAGTAGAAGAAACATTGACTCTCGGGTTGTTCCTTGAAGAAGCGGAGGAATCCCAATTTTTGTGATGAGTAGTCATGTTCTCAATAAGATCTCTACACTCCTCGGGTCTTCTTTTCATAAATGTGCCACCGGCGGCTGCATTAATCGTATCACGATCACGAAAAGTCAAACCGTTGTAGAAAGTATCAATTAAGGTCACGGGGAGCATGTTGTGGTTTGGACATCGATCGATCAAAACATTATATCTTTCCCAAGCATCAAAGAGAGATTCATCAGGTTCTTGCATGAAACCGCTGATTTGATTTCGAAGTCTCGTGACCATGGATGGTGGAAAGTAGTGCGACAAAAATTCGTTGAGTCATGTCGTCCCAAGTATGAATGGAATTCTTCGGGAGACGATCAAACCATTTTTCGGCGTGGTGTGATAAAGTATGTGGAAAGAGTTGAAGGCGAAGGACATCCATAGTAACACCGGGCAACTTCATGCTTTGAGTAATAGTAATGAATTTGTCGAGGTGCTTGTTGGCATCATCATCAGGCAATCCGTGAAAAGGGTTAGTTTACACTTGCTGGATCATGTGATGCTTCAACGAAAACTCCGAGCCGTGATTTGCATCGGCGCAATCGGTCCTCCACGTCCAAACATTGTGGGTTGACAAAGCTCCTCCATTGTCTGAAGATCGGGCTGTGGAAGAACATTGTTGTTGTTATTGTTGAGGTGCGGTGGATTATTGTTGTTGATCACACCTGCCATAGCTAAATCTTCACGAGTCTCGGGCTCTTGATAACTTGAAGATCTAGTATGCATACACCTGCTAAAGCAAAAGAAAACTATACCAAAGAAATAGACAATATATACTATAAAAATAAAATCTTTTTGGATTTTTGAAATTTTTTTATTTTTATGGATTTTTAACAATTTTTAATTTTTATGGTTTTTTTTGAAAATTTTTTAGCAAGAAAATAACGCTCACGAATGAACGGATCCCAAAAAGCAACGCGTCTCTCACAGAAAACCGTTAATCTTTACGAAAAGAGCCGGCAGCGGCGCCATTTAATACATGATTTTTACCTAGTAAGAAAATTAATGTTCGTTGAAGTGGTCTAATCGAATTGATTACTGGTTCAAAGTGTGACTCAATTGTATTTGGTGAAGAAAAATATTTGTCGTTGTAGTGTAATTAAAATGCAAGACTTTAAATGTAAATGACGGTAATTTAAATCTAAAACTAATTAAAATGTAAATGTGCAATATTAAAAACTTTAAAATTAAATGACGAGAAATTAAATGACGTGTAATTAAAACTTGACGAAAAGTAAATTTGACAAGTAAATAAAAATGCAAACGTAATTAAAATAGGCTAAAAGTAAAATGAGAAAAATTGTCACTTTTTCTCTAAAAATAAAAATTAGAAAACTTCGAAAACTTAGAACTTAAAACTAAAACAAGAAATTAGGAAAAGCTACAGTACATTTCAGAAATTGCATTTCTTCGAAAAAAAGACTTTTTCGGAAAAACAATATCTTCGGAAAAGTTGATTTCAGAGAAATCTTCTGAAAAGGGGTAAATTCAGAATGATTGCTATTTCGGAAAAGTGGAAATTTCAGAAAAAGGAGTAATTTCGGAAAACTAAACCCTTTTCCGAAGAAGTGAAAGATAGACAGTAACAACAAAATTTAAGCAATAAGCCACGAATAAGCACAAGCCAAACAAGCAAATAACCAAAACTTTAACTAAATAAATTTTAAGAAGAACAAAATAAGCCACAAATTAAAAACTATAAAAACACTAATAAAATTAAAGATTAAAAATCAACTTTTAATAAAATAAACTAATAACATCTTAATTAAAATCAAATAAAACACACAATAAGCTATAAAATCAATAAGCTAACACATCCAAACACATAAAAACATAAGCATTAATCAAATAAGCATGACAATAAGATGATAAGCATAAAGATTAACAAAAATAAGAAAGGTAGAATGAGAGATTAATATAAAACTTGATTAAAGAAAGGATTAAACAACAAAAGTAAAGATTAAACTTACTTGGAACTAAAGGAATTAAGGTGCAAGACAAGGAATATAAATGGACAAGTAATTAAAATGACATGAAAAATAAAGTGGAAAGACTAATGTGTCAAATTAGCTAATCCCTCCTAATGGTGACATTAGGAGGGTATTTATAGGGGATTAGGAAAAGTAAGCATGTGTTGTTTCATTCTTCTTTCTTTCTCGACTTCTCGTCTTCTAAATTCTTCGACTTTATCGACTTTGTCTCGGGATTAATAAACTCGTCTTGTAGTTTCTTCATTAATTTAGACTTGAGTTCTCCGGCTTTTATTAAACTTCCGTCTTTAGACTTTTTTTTCGATAAATCTTCAGAATTGGCCTTGGACTTTCGTTCTTTTAGCACTCTTGATCTTTCGAATTCGTCTTTTTTCCTTTTCTTCGATAAAAGCCCGTGAAAGCCCGTGTTTTCTTCCCTTTTCACATTTTCGTCCTAAATCACAACAAAAACACAAACCACGCATAATTCCGACATTTACGACATAAAATACACGCTTTGGCTTGGTTATTATTATAATTAAGTGGTAAAAAGGATGGGTGTTTACACACCTATCAGACAATCGCGGTTTTGAGGTTCGTCACTTATTTTTATTTTGTGCAAGTTACGTGTATTTACGTGTTTATGTGCTAATTGATGTGTATAGATTATGGTTTGGATATCGTTTCGGGTACGGGGTACCTTATGAGTGAAACGATGTATGATGATTTCATGTTAATGAGCTCACAATGTAGTGACTATGAAATGAGACGGTGTTGTTTAGTGGTTTTACGTATACGTATATGTATTATAGAAAATCGTATTTTTACGGTTTAGGGTTTTGCATTTAGGGGTCTCGGAAGAGGTATTTAGTCACGGGAATAATTTACGAGATGGTTTTAAGTCATTTAGAACTTATTTAGTCACGGTATACGCGTAAATTGACTAGTTTTACGGTTTAGCGGTTTTGGAGGTTTTAGGAGCTGAAATAAATTAAGAAAATTTAAGGTAATGATAATTAATAGTTAACTTACAGTAAATAATAAAAAAGGCTATTTGGGTCGGTTATGGGCCAATTTGGTGGAAGGGGGTTAGAAAATATGGAAAGTTTTGGTTTTAGCCTTAAATTTGGATTAGGAAAGGTGTTTTAATATAAATTAAGACCCCTAAAGGCCATGAACGACTTATATCAGCTATAGGGTCGAAAATACATCAATGGAGGTTAGGGTTTTCAAGAAAAATCAATCCCTTGAAGATTAGAGGTAAAAATCATGTTCTAATTACGTTTTTATTAACTAAATCGTGTTTCTAATTCATGTAAATATCAATTATGATGGATTTAGGGTTAGGGGAAAATTAAAATCTGAGAATTTATCTTATTATAATGATTAGATAAATTAGGGCTTGTGATTAAATAAATTATGAATAATTAATTAGGTTAATTCAATTAAACTCGTAATTAAAAACTGGGCAGAATATTTGGTGCATTGTTTTGATCATATCTAGAGTTATACAAACTTTTAATTTTCGAATCCTATATCCCTGAAAAGGTAATTGAATTAGCTTTAAAATGCAAGAAACTAGAATTGAATTGGAGGTCGGGAAGTGGGTCAAAAACAGGTTACAGCAGTCGTAGGTCAAAACAGTTTTGAAATCAGTCGGGTTTAATTTAATGTTTTAAGGTGGTTAGGGTACTTAATAGTACAATTGGACTTTCAAGCGAACACGAGAGTTAGCTTATATGTTATATAAGATATCTGTAAGAGGGATAATCAATTGGGATAGTGGAAGACCCTCTGATCATAACAAATTTTTTATATGTTCAAAATCAGTAAATTTTGGATAGGTAAATGTATATATATATATATATATCGAGGACTTAACAGTAGCTTTAAGGTTGAGGACAAATGGGGGAGATAGCTAACACATGTAAGGGCATAGGGTTTCGTTTACCGGGCATGTTATGTTGGTTAAGGGGGGTGTGCGACCAATAGTTTGAAGTATGAAAAACGGGAGTGTTTTGGGTTAAATGTTAACGAGACGAGTTATGAACTAAACTAAGTTAAGGGCTTTATATAGGGGTGTAATGAGATTCATATGGCATATAAATGGGGTTAAGTTGTAGGATAAGGTTATATATCCATCATAGATTGATGAGACATTTTGGTATGTGGTGCATGTCTTGATTGTATACGTTTGTGTGTTTAGATTTGTGCTAGAGCGCGAGTACTTGGAAAAGCTTGTTCAGGTGAGTTTCATAATCCCATGTTTTTATGAGTATAATTCTCTTATTTCCAGATGGGATGGAAGAGACATTGTGTGGTTTTGTTTCTAGTGTTGTGAATGTTTTTATGGTTTGTGATGGACTTGTGTGTGCACTTATGTGATTAATGTGGAAACCTTGGTTTCCGGATCTTTGAAGCAACTAGGAATGCATCATGTTCATATGATTAACAAATCAAAGCGGAATAAGAACATAACACATTAACAAGGTGTTTAGGCACAAAACATGAATTAAAACACAATTGGATTGCTAACTATATTAATAATTAACAACCACTAGACGTGTATACATTGAATCCCACGTCTAGTCGACACACACTTTAGGTTTACATTGTGAATGAAAGTTATGAAAAACCTAATAACCCTTGGTTCCTTTTATAGTGTAAGGATTAGGGTTTTACAAGAGATAATGATGAATAAACAAGTAAATCTTCTATTTAAATAAACTTATGCAGAATATCTTTTGCATGTTTATCTAAATAGAAGCTTCCATAAGCTTCTTTGTCTACGTTTTGTCAATGCTTGAATTGCATGTGACAATGCTTGGATTGCACACGACAATGCTTGAGCCATCAACGCCGAATTTGCTCTTATCAACGCTTGATTAACTCTTGACAACGCTTGGACAATTTCTTCATGTTTTCTTCGTTTTTGAGTTTCTACCACATCAACTTTTTGACCCAACAATCTTCCCCTAGTTGATGGTGGCAAAACTCTATGTGTATCTCTTGTAAGTTGTACATGATCTTCAAATTGCTTCCCCTCAAGTGTAGCACGTATTTCTTCCCCTTTTTGTCACATCAACAGGAAAGTAAAAAATGTATGCAATGTTGAAGATTCTCCATATGTAGGCTCTGTGTAATGATCTTGAAGAACAATTAATATAATATTTTTGATGTAGAAGTAGAATAATCCAACCTTGTGTTCCATGTCTTGTACTATCCATGTGATGAAAAACTTATACCAATGACTAAATATAAGTAGACCTCGATCCCTTGTCAATATTCTCATCCTTTGTGAGACACTGAGCACGATAATGTAACTCCTTCAAGTGTTATGACAAGCCTTCATCACCAACCATGTAAAGCACGAACAAGTTACCTTTAAAGTAATAAGTGCCTGACTTTAAGATATGATAGAACACAAACTCGCGAAAATCTTCTTCAATCATCAAACTTACCATAAGAATTCTTCCCCTTAAGCCAACATCTCTTCATGATGAACCAATATCTTTGTATGTAAAAGTAAACAACGAATAACTCTCTTTCACAAGGCTATGCCGATTACATACTCCAATAAATTACTTCATGAATCGTTGCTAACTCGCATTAAAATCATTAATCCATTTAAAAATATCTGAGCCACAAATATCGCCATGATATTCTGAATTAAAATGGAGATTCCATGTACCTTCGTGTGTATAATCTACCTTTTTGTGTGCTCAAAACGTACCAATTTTCTCAAACAGCAGATATTCTTTTGTCATCCGTGAAACTCCTTTATCCAAGAAATCTGTCATGTGTATTGTCACATATCGGACAATACTTATCAACGTTGGGACAAAACACTTCTCGGACAACTCATGTCAACGCCTATTTCTGTCAGCGTCAAACTTATTCACGTCAGCGTCAAAATTTCAAACGTCAGCGTCCAATCTTAAACCTTCTTGTCAGCGGCTTGGCTTAACTGATGACATCATCTGTAGCTACGATCTTTACCAGCGGCTAGGAAGACTTAAACAGGAACACTATAATTAGCGTGATATCACCAGCCCAACCCGCAGCCCATTAACTTCATTAATTAAGTGAAGAATATTGTGTAGCAGCAAATAGAAAACAATCTAAATCATTTCCATACTACACCTCAAACTTCGTACCATCTATCAGACGTGAATGGCATAAAGTCAAAGTGTAACGTCACATTGGTTTGCTTATTGCTGCTACAAAACAAATACATGAAGTATCACCATCCCATGCAAATCTTTTCCTCTTTTGGTCATGTGAACAGAAATCTTGTGAACACAAAATATTTCCACCAATCATAAAGCTTGCTTCGTGTGAACACCAACATGTTTCCACCAATAGAAACGAGTGGCTCACGTGAATACCATGGACGAGCATGTAGAGGATCAGTAACACAATAACGAATGTAAACTTCATGGCAGCTGCATCCTTTTGCTTTTGCTTTTGCAACAAACAGTAACATTCGCACGTCCCTTTCTTTTGTATCCATTGAAGCTCAGCCATTATAACAAATCCCTAGAAATCAGGGATTAAAGAACGTGTTCCCATAAACAAGAACCAAAATCACGTCTTCAATTAATCAAATCTAGGGTTTATAATTTATGCGTCGAAACCCTAATTAGGGTTTGTAAATAAACCTAGCTTGATTTCTCCATCATAACTGCCACAACTCTCGTAATATTCTGCTTTTTATGGTGATCTAGGGTTTGAAGAAACCCTAGTTCATGATTTCATGTAAAAAGCAAAAACATTAATACCTTTAAACAGTGAACTTCGACCTTGAATAACGTCTTCATTAGAGCTCAAATCGAAAATCCCTTCGGTGAGATTCTAGACACAAGTGCCAAGAATCTTCAGTTCAAAAATCACAAAGATCCAACGGTTAACGAAGGAGAGATCGTGTTTTGAACATGGCTGTCCACAGAAAACTGCATTCATCCTACTGCTGGCTTTGACGCTTAATAACTTTTGCCTGGGGATAAAACTCGACAATCCCTCCGGTGGATGTTTAGATATATGTATGTATAACACACATATAAAATTTCGTGACGATCCAACGGTTCAATCAAAAGTTATGACCTTCTGAATACTGCTGCGCACACAAAAACGTCCAGAAAAACCCTAGACGGATTTTTCTTCTTTTCACCATACACGAACACCTTGTTGGTCCTAGCATCACGAGCCACGAGGCTCTGATAACAATTGTGGAAACCTTGGTTTCTGGATCTTTGAAGCAACTAGGAATGCATCATGTTCATATGATTAACAAATCAAAGCGGAATAAGAACATAACACATTAACAAGGTGTTTAGGCACAAAACATGAATTAAAACACAATTGGATTGCTAACTATATTAATAATTAACAACCACTAGACGTGTATACATTGAATCCCACGTCTAGTCGACACACACTTTAGGTTTACATTGTGAATGAAAGTTATGAAAAACCTAATAACCCTTGGTTCCTTTTATAGTGTAAGGATTAGGGTTTTACAAGAGATAATGATGAATAAACAAGTAAATCTTCTATTTAAATAAACTTATGCAGAATATCTTTTGCATGTTTATCTAAATAGAAGCTTCCATAAGCTTCTTTGACTACGTTTTGTCAATGCTTGAATTGCATGTGACAATGCTTGGATTGCACACGACAATGCTTGAGCCATCAACGCCTAATTTGCTCTTATCAACGCTTGATTAACTCTTGACAACGCTTGGACAATTTCTTCATGTTTTCTTCGTTTTTGAGTTTCTGCCACATCAACTTTTTGACCCAACAATTAACTGCTAGGATTCTTGATTGTGTTTATGATTTGGATCGGGAGACACGTACCGTCTCAGTTATTGTGGTTTGACTTGTACCAAAGGGATGTTAACAAGGCGGGGCCTTGGGATTGGTTCATAGGTGTATGGGCGCTTATGGGACCATGGTTATTGGTAAGGCTTGGAGCCTTGGAATTGTGGTTATTGGTAAGGCTTGGAGCCTTGGATTTGTGGTGATTGGTTAATCATGAATGCTAGTTGTTAATACATAATTGTAGCATATTGTCCATATGTTCTTTTGTTAATGGTTGTTATTCACAGCTTATAATTGATTTGGAGTTGGAGTCTAAACCTATGACTCTCACCAGCATTATTGTTGACGTGTTTTATTGTCTCTTTCTGGTGAGAATGTGGTTAAGCGTGAGAATAGGAGTGGCTAGATGGAAGGCTTAGGATTGCATTTGGAGGAACCCCCATTCCTCTTAGCCTTTATTTTATGTTTGAATAAGTGATACATTGTGGACACCTATATGTTGATGTGTGTATTTGTATGTCTTTGGAAAGGGGTAGACCTGTTACCTACTTACCTAGACGCCTGCATTGTTTGTGATATTGTCATGACATTGTGTCACCCATTTATGATATTTCCATTTCATTTAGTTATCACTATTGACACGCTATTGTTGTGATGATATCCATACGTCGCATCCTATATTCCGCCATGGTGGGGTGTGACAGGAACCGCCACAAAGTATTCTTACGTGGTCGGATTTAGAGACCAAATTCATCAACTACTTTTTCCCACCCTCGCGTACTACCGCTTTGCGTAATGAAATCATTAACTTTGAACAAAAGTACGGTGAGACATTTTGTGAATCTTGGGACCGTTTTAAGGAACTTTTAAGAAAGTGTCCACAACATGGTTTCACAAAAGTGCATCAAATTAATACTTTTTACAATGGTTTAAGCATGAATGACCAAGATTCACTAAATAGTGCCTCGGGGGTAACATTTTGGTTAAGTCTTCTAATGTCGCGTGGGATATTATTGAGAATAAGTCTATAGTGCAAACCAAAAGAGTTCGGGCTAATGTGGCTAGTGCTAGCACTAGTGACACCGACAAGAGACTTGATAAGCTTACTACGGTTGTTGAAGCACTTGCTTTACAAGCCGTTAACAATGCCAAAAACAAAAATGCGATTAATATAACTTGTGAAACTTGTGGTGGGCCACACTCTTATGAAAATTGTGATAAAGCTTATGATCAATCTCACGGGGAAGTGTATGCTTACAACAACACCGAGAGAGTTCAATTCAAGCCTAATGTCGATGTTAATCACTTGTCTTACAACTCGACAAATTACTTGGCTCCACCCGATTTTCAACAAAGACCTCACCCACCCACCCATAACAACCAAGGGCCACCTAGAGCAAATGTTCAACAAAATGCAAATGTGAGGGGCTCAAATGCAAATCAGGGAAACTTTAAGATGCAAAATCAAGGCTTCCCAAACCAAGGTTTCAATCCTCAAGTTTTTCCACCTTATAACCAATACCCAAACCAAGGTTTTCAACAATAAGGGTTCAATTTACCTCATCCACCAATGGACTTGGTTTTGCAAAAATTGAATGAACATGAGAAAATAATGCAAGCAATGCAAGAATCTACTAGACAAATACAAGAGTCCACGGATAGGAAATTCGTTCAAATGTTACAAACCCTTCGTCCTCAAGGTTCTCTTCCTTCTACCTCCGAAACAAACCCTAGAGCGAATGTGAGTACTATTACTACTCGAAGTGGAGCAACTTTAGTAGGACCTTCTACCTCTCCTCCCGTTACTCCATCTACACCTCCTCCACCTCCATTTATTCCTCCTACTTCCACGCATAGTACTAGTTCTCCATTACCGTCTCCACCTCTTATTGAAGAAGTACCCAAGCAAAACCCTCCACCAACCCCACCTACCACCTCTAAACCTTCTACTTCTCAACCTTCAACATCTCAACCATTACCTGCTACACCCACACCACCTAAACCCAACATTCCTTATCCTTTCGGTTAGACAATTGCAAATTGCTCACAAAAGAGGATTCTCAAGTCACTTCCTATTTGAAGATGATCTCTCAAATGAATTTCAATATAAGCCTTGTTGAAGCACTTGTCCAAATGCCGAAATTCTTCAAAGCATTCAAGGAATTGCTTAGCAAGAAGGAAAAGATGGATGAGTTTGTCAACACACGCTTAAATGAAAACTGTTATGCAGTCATTCTTAAAGAACTTCTGAAAAAACTTGGAGATCCCGGTCGTTTTGTGTTGCCTTTCATTTTTAACAAAGATGAAGAATTTACTGCCTTAGCCGATCTCGGGGCAAGTATTAATTTGATGCCTTTAAGTGTTTGGAAAAAGATATCATTACCCGACCTTACACCGACGAAGATGACTCTTGAGCTAGCAAATCGCACTCTCGCTTACCCCGTTGGTATTGCCGAAGATGTGTTTATTAAAGTTGGTACCTTCACTTTTCCGGTCGATTTTGTTGTTGTTGATTATGAAATGGACCCTCGTATTCTGTTAATACTTGGACGGCCATTTTTGAGAACCGGAAAAGCTTTAATCGATGTTGCCGAAGGTGAATTAATCTTAAGGGTCGGGAATGATGCCCAAGTTTTTAAGATGGGGAAGATTACAAGTAAGTCAAATGGAAAAGATTCGGCGAAAATGATTAATGTGCTTCAAGAAGAGCTTACTACTACTTTGGAAAGTTTTAAGCTTGATGATTTTGTTGTATATGATAATCCTCTTTTCGAGTATTGCCATGATAATCCACTTTTCCAAGACGATGTGGATGATTTTGATGATTCTATCTCCAATTTGGATCCCCCCACCAATTTATGATTCTCCACCGATCTATGATGATTATGATGATGATTCTAGTTCCGATGGGGATAGTTTCAGAGTATAAAGACATACCAAGATATGATGATTTTAATAATGTTGATACTCTCTCGAGTGACTCTTCACATGATGACCTTGCTCCTACTTTTGATGAAGATCCTCCACCAAACACTCTTGATACTTCGGATAATTACTCATTTGAGGAAGATTTTGCCACTTTCCTTAATACATACTTCCCCAATGAGAATGATTCTCCTCCTTTGGACTTTGATTTTGGTCTTTATCCTCCTTCGGATATGAAAACCCGTTTCAAAGGAGAAGAAACCGTACGACACCAACATCCGCAGTACTTATGTTTTAACACCTCTCTATCCACCTTCTGAGGAAGAGATTGTGCGATTTATGAGCGGATCTTCTTCAAATTCTACTGAGCCTGAGTGTTATTTTCCCCTAAAGGAAAATGTGTTCGATCTCGGTATTGCAATTTTTAAGCCATCTCATTATCCATCTGATGAAATAAAAGAAAAGATTTTTGGCAACAATAGAGATATGCTTGCACTTCATCCTACTTTCTACCATTGTGCTCAATCTTTGCTTAAGGTAACCTTGCCTACTCTTCTTTGGCTTGCCTTGTTCGCCTTAAGCTTGTGCTACTTGATGGATGAAAACCATGTATTTGATCCCGCTGGAAGTTCTTCAAGCTTCTTACCATTGTAATCAAGGTCGAGTCAGGCTCACGACTCGGTTAACAAAAACAAGCGCTTCTCGGGAGGCAACCCGCAATATCTATCTTTTTTATCCGTTTTTATAATAAGTGTATGGGGAGACCCTAGTATGTGTTTGTTGTTTTCTTTCTTATCATGTCCAGGGATTCGAGCTCTCAAAGATCCATTCTTGATGACTTTTGACGACCCGTGATTCCGTGTACCCGTCTTCTCGGTTCTATCCTAAACTCTTTTGATTCTCTATTTTATATTTTTCAATATTAAAAATAGGAATCACTTTAGTTGTCCCTTCCTTAGAAAGATTTAAATAAAGTGCACAATGTCCTAAGTGTAGGGGAGTTTACTTCCACATGCTTAAACATTGAGGACAATGTTTATATTAAGTGTAGGGGGACTTCTATCGAAGTTAAGTGGGCTTTTCCTTGTATTTGTCCTCATTTTAACCGGAAAATTGATTTTTCGACATTTTTCAAAATTTTTGATCTATTTTGGCCTTGTAATTTTTCCTTTGTTATAGTTATTTTATTTCATTGCTAGAATAAATTTTAATAAAGTGGTTTTACTTTTTAAACGTTGTGAATCTTTTGACTCAACCCGAGTTTACTTATCCAAGTTCACTCTAGCTAGTATCCTTAACGTGTTTAAATTAAGTTTTGCTAGGCTTTTATATAGGGAACTTTAAAACGCGAAAGTCTTAACTCTTACGGGTTATGAACAAGAACTTTTCGCAAGTTCCTATAATTGATCCTAGAAAGTCGTTTATCAATGGAACTTTAAAATGCGAATTCTAAACTTGAAAAAGTCTAAGAAGTTGCAAGATCCTATAGATGACTTGAAAACCCAAAACTTTGATTTAATTGGCTAAGCATCCACGAGTCTCATTCCTTGAGATTTTAAATTGTGGAGAACGAGAGATGATAGAGTCAATTATAAGTTTGGTATTCTTTCATGAATTTATGTGAGTTAATTATGAGCTTTTTCTCCCATCGCTTGTTAATAAATATATTTGCAATAAATAAGGTTGTACGATTTGAAAAGTTACTTAGCTTCTAGCCCAAGCTCGTTTAAAAGTTGCTCGGTATTAATTAGAGTTCATAGCCAAGGCATAACTTATTGAAGCGGGATGCAAAGATTGGCGAGTCCGAAAAGGCCCTAACAAGGCATGAGGGCTACATTTTGTTACTAAAGATCCCAAGTGATGTGAAGAATCATTTATCAAAAATCAATATGAAGGATCAAGACACAAGACGAAAAGCAAATACTCCCGTAAAGATCATGGAGAAGTCTATCCAAAAAGGCCCTAACAAGGTATGAGGATAAATAAATCCAAGTCCTAAAAGGAGGCAGATCATTGTATATCAAAATCCCAAATAAAGATTGGAGAAAAATGAAGAAGTCGTGGTCCAAGTATGAAGAATCTCTCAAAACTTCAAGTGAAGAAATTCCTATTATGAAGAGAAGACAATTATTTCATGAACGTCTCTCAAGATTCGAAGTATGAAGTCACTGCCAAATATCGGCCCGAGAAAGGTCTCAAATCGTGAAGCGAGTTATGCCAAGATATGAACTTTATGAGGTCCCGAGAAGCAGTTTTAAAAGATTTTGTCCTTTAGCTAACTATTGATTAAATCGTCCTACTTTATTTTCAGCCTAAATAACTATCGAAATAAGTCAACAATGCATCTTCGTGATCATTCAAGACAACAATAAAAAATAAGAGATTCACCTAGGAATAAGGGAGTCTAAGTAAATAATTGGTCCACATGAGTTTGTGATAGTTTGCTAACTTATAATAACAATGATCTCGTTTTTAAGCTTGGTTTGGTGAACGTGAAACTTAAGGGTGATAAACATTCATGACTATCCAAGATCCTGATGTAAGTCTTTTATCTCTTCACTTGTTTTCTTCCTGTGAATATTTTATATTTTCCTATCTCTTTAATGTCTTGTGTTTAATAAAGGCCAATGTGGGTTAATTATGATGAAAAATGTAAAACGTGCTTTGTAATTAATGCATTGCATGAGGGCATTGCAATGGTCAAGTGTAGAGGATTTGATAGGTGTGAAAACACCCATCCTTTTACCACTTAACTATAATAATAACCAAGCCAAAACATGTATTTTATGTCGTAAAAGTCGGAATTATGCGTGGTTTGTGTTTTTATTGTGTTTCAGGATAAAATTATGAAAAAGGGAGAAAACACGGGCTTTCGCGGGCTTTTATCGAAGAAAAAGACAAAAGACGAAGTCAAAAGATCAAGAGTGCAAAAAGAACGGAAGTTCAAGGCCTATTCTGAAGATTTATCGAAGAAAAAATCTAAAGACGGAAGTTTAATGAAGTGAAAGAACCAAGTCTAATTAAAGAAGAAAATAATAAGACGAGTTCAATTTATATCGACAAATCCCGAGACGACGTCGTGAAAGACAAAGAATTTAAATCGAGTCAAGAAAAGAAGAAAGAATGAAGAAAGCATCATCACATGTACTCCTCCTATAAATACCCTCCTAATGTGTCATTAGGAGGGGGGTTAGATAATTTTAGTTAGTTTTAATTTTGTAAGGTAATTAGGAGTAGTTTAATATTACTTTCTCTCTCTAGCTTTTCTTAATGTTTTTCAAGCTTTTTCATTAATCTTGTAATTTGAATCTTTAACCATCTTAATTTCAAGATTTTTAATTAATCAATCTCATTCTACCTTTCTTAATCTTTTTAATCTTGTTTTGATTTAGATAATCATATAGTTTGTTAATCATGTTCTTTATTGATTGATGTTTGTGTTTAATTGTGCTTATTGATCTTTTAGTGTTTGATTTTTATAACTTATAGTGTTTTAGTGCTTATTGAGTTAATTTTCTTATTTTTATTTAAGTGTTTATTAGTTCTTTTTTATAAAAAGTTGTTTTTAAGTTTTAATTAATTAAGTAGGTTTTATAGTTTTTATGATTTTTATTGAATAAAGTTGGTTGATTTGGTTGATTTAGTGTTTGTTAGATCTTATTTGGTATTTTAATTAGCTTATTTCTTAGATTATTTGGCTTATTTTTGGTTTCCTAAAATTTAGGATCGGGATTAGGAATTCTTGTGATTATTGAGAAGTTGTCCCGAGGGTTTCTGTATTCCGAAGTAAGTTTTTTGTCTATTCCGAAGTTCATTATTACAAAAGTTCCGAAGTTGTTTTTTTTATATATTCCGAAGTAGTTGATAAAAGTTATTATTGCGAAGTAGATAGTAAAGAAAATAGCTCCGAAGTAAAAGAAAAAAAAAGATTCCGATGTAAACACAAAAAAAAAATCCGAAGTTAGTAAAAATCAAATTCCAAAGTATAGAAGAAAAAAAATTGCGAAGTAGTGAAGTAACCAACAATGCCGAAGTAAACGTTTACATTGAACTACATGCCTTTGTGCTAGCTTCCCAGGTTTCCCGCCAATTTCACCAGGTAGGTTGCCTACTTGAGCTGGTAGACTGCCTGCTTGTTTATTAATTAATATTGTTCCGTAATCGTTTAGTTTAATCTGAAAGTTGTTCCGATTTTAATTCTGAAAGTCACGTATTTTTTAGTTAAATTTTTCATCAATTTTTAGTATTAGTATTTTTCCAAAAGTTTAAGTTTTATCTTTTATTTAGTGCCCGCTTTAGCTTTACCTCGTTTAGTTTTAAGGTACCATCTTAGTTTTATTTTCTCCTTTTTCATTAGGTTAATTTTATTTTTCAGTCAAAAGTTAATTTCTTTGTTTAGTTTTATTTTTATTAATTGTTTTTTTTTTTAATTTACGTTTTATTATTTGTTTTGCTCTTTTATTATTAGTTATTTGTTTTTAGCTTATTTTAAATACTTTTCGCATTTACTTTTAATTTAGTTATAGACAAAGACAACCTTTTATTTTATTCACCAAGAACGACTGAGTCACACTTTCAACTGGTAATCAATTCGAAGAGACTGGAACAACGAAATTTCATACTAGGTGAAAACCTTTTATTAATGCTTATCATCATTGTTATAAAATTCTTAAATTTGACACCTTTCGAGGTGTGTAATTTGTTTTACCATTATATAGGTTCAACTATTAGTTGTGCAAACGAACCCATTTTTCTGACACAATACCATGACTTTATTATAGAAACTTTATGCACAACTTCGTCCATAGCTTAGGTTAGCAATTTTTAAAATTGTGTTATTTTTATAAAGTATTTAAGTTGATATATTTTGTACATAATACATTTTAGCAAGAATTATAAAAGTAAAACGTCAACTTTCATTAGATAATTTATTTTTGTAAACTTAAACCTATTTATATAAACTAAGTTATTAGCATAACTGGATAGTTGTTATCTTATTAAAGCACTACCCACAATAGAAAAAACATGTTTGTATTGGAAAACTATATAAATCTTGGTTTTAGTATGAAAATATGCATACTTTTCATGTATTTGCATTTAATCTATTAGCTTAGTGGCTTTTGATATGCCCTTTTCAGGGTATATAAGATTGAATCATTTCAACCATTTTCAGTCACATTTCTGAAAAGTTATTTCTCAATATATTTGTTTGGATTTATTTGCAAAAACCATGAAGTTTTTCGCCAAAAGATTTGTAAGTGCAGCAGGCATTGAATCTTTAACTAAGATGGAATACAAGTAAGTTTATTTAATTAACTTATAGTTTTCTTATTAATTTTTAAAAAGCCTTAGAGGCAATTTTTTTTAAAAATTACTTCAGCAAGCTTTGTTTTATAATGTAAGAATGCTAATAATTACATGAAATTCAGGAAAACAAAAAAAGGAAGACCAACGTGAGAGTGCCACGAACAAAATTGTTGATGTTGTTAATTAAGTGATTGACAATGCAAATAAAACAATGCTTGCTTGAAAAAGCGTTTGGGATGATGTTCCTGATTCACGGTACTACGCACTTGAAGCTGAACAACAAAAAGATTGGGAACACGAGCAAGAAGAAAAAAATGCGAGGGTTGAAGCATCCAGAAAACAGCGTGAAGATGAGTTCAGAGAACTTCGTCAAGTTGAGTTGAGAGTAGTCGCTGGAGTTGGTAGTCCATTGGAAGAAGAATATCTGTCTCAGCCTGAGGAGGGAGAAGAATACGAAGTAGATGATATAGAGGATTTGGATTATGATAACTTACACTTGGCTTTTAATGGTGAAAAATCACCTAAATAGTCATTTTAAATTTCAAATTATATCAGCTCTATGATGTTTAATTTATTTATGCAATGTTTAATGAATGGCAAGTTTGTTTTTTATAAATGCTTTTGTTTCTCTTAATTTGATTTTCCTACATTAAATTTAATACAATCTTATTTCTAGGCATGATCCTTTTGATAGGAATGGGTCAAATGCTCAGTTAGATCAAAACTGTCGGACTGCACCGCTTATCTTTTGTGAGCCTTAATATTATTCCAAACCTTAATTTTAACAGTTACTTTTACTTATTTTTACAGGAGGTTGGGACCAAAAGGTTAGAATGTACAGTCATGTCAAAATTGTAGGAATGCAACTCTTATCTTTTGCATTCTAACCAACTAATTTATTCAAGTTGTTAATATTGATATTAGATAGTAAATTACTTAAAATTAACTATATATAGGTTATGTTTTTAGTTTTTAGTTAATAACTTTAGAAATAAATAAGAATAATCACTTTCAGAAGGACATCTTGGACAACCAACTGATTTGATACTATTAGATTAACTGATTAGATTTTATAGACTCCTTATATTAACAAGTGTTTTCCTTTTTGGATTCAATAAGAATAATCATCATTTCTTAAAGTTATCGTAGTTGTATTTTATCAGCTTTGCAATATGACATGGGTCTCTTTTTTCATAGGAGGGTGCTACTTTCTCTCCCAATAATTTTACAATATTGACATCATCATAAGTTCATTCATTTCTTTCATTTTGTTATCACGAAGAGTTTATCACAATAACTTTTATTTTCTTATATCGATGAACATTCATCCTATTTGTTTTTAAGTTTCGCAATAACAGTATGACGATTTTTATATTTGATTAACCGTTATTTAATTCTTTTATTGGATAATTAAAAGAGCGCGTTCGTCCAGCGGAGGTTCTTAGCTGACTAGGTTAATCTCTAATTTGTAAACCATTATTAATCACCAACCAAATTCAGCTAATCTCAATAGTATGATAAACATTATTTGGTAGTATCTTACTGTTAAATCAATTATTACTAATTCTATATAATTCAACATGAACAAATAGTTATGTTCGCTTATCATTTTTCTCGCATAGGATTCTCAGTATGTTGAAGCTTATCTTCACCCAAAATGTTTACATAAAATTTGTAGATACAAAAAAGTTGCCTCTAAGACTTTTTGAAAATAATCTGAAAGCAAGCTCGTCCATCGGACGGGCTTAGCTGACTAGTTAAATAATATAGTAAAACACATATATGGTAAACATTCTTGAGTTGCAGGTTCTCCTGGTCATTCTTAAGAACACATACAATAAATTCGTTTCTTTTTTCGTGAATCTTTGTGTCAGTCTCTTTCATTGAAAGCTTAATTACAGAGCTGTGTGTTTGATGGAAGAACAGATCCAGAAAAAAAACTATTAAAAACTTTATTATAAGTCAATTTATAGTATCAATTTGAAAATTAACACATGGTATACATGGATCAAAAGCTTTTAACCCTTCGGAGTTGCAATAACAATTGATTATTACGAAGATATTGTTAACTGGCCGCCCTATTAAATGGGGTTTTTAATAACTGGAAACTGAGGGTTTTTAAGTGTGTGTTTGTGTGTGTGTTCTTTCATTGGGGTTATAAAAGAGATGTGTAACTGACCCGGTTGCCTCGCTTTTTAAGACCGGTTGCCTTGGATTCAAATCAAATTGGAACATGATGCCTCCATTATTCATGAGTTGCCTTAGATTATAATACAAAATACTTGAGTTGCCTCTATTTTGTATATTGTATACACGTATAATTGTTTTTTTTGTTGCCTCGTGTATATAAAAGTGATTGCCTCCATTTTTAATATGTCATGTAACTGTATATTTTCGGTGAAGAATGACACGCGACAACTTTTTATTGGAGTTGTCTCGGTCGCCTTGGTTGCCTCGGTCACATTGGGGCCATTTTGAGGACAGTTCATATTTTATGACAAAAATAGAATAAGATAGTGCTTTTGGGCTATTTTAAGAAATAACCTTAATTTAAACTTGATATCTATCATTCAAGATTCAAGAGGATAGCTATAAAATCTCAACCACTATCACAAATCTAGATTTGAATCCTCATATTTCATTTGAAATTTATTGATTTTATTACTACATTCATTTTAAGGAGATTTACATGTATATCCTTCTTAAAATTAGATATTACATAAATATCCTTTGTATTTACATAAATATCCTTGTTACTTTTGTAATTACATCAATGTCCTTCTCAAACTATTGTAATTACATTAATATTATTCTCAAACTTTTAAATTCCCACATACATTCAAAAAATCAATTAAATTATAACTATATTGATCTTAAATTTTGAAACTATTATTATCTATTATTTTATCGTTTAAATTGATTATAATTATATTTTTACGTATACTTATTGGTTTCGAGTGATAAAAGAACACGCAAATGTAATTATAAAAGTTTGGATATAGATACGATATATATTTATCTTTTCATATATACTTTTTAACATCGATTGATGAAATAACATGTTGATTTTTGGATATACATAGAAATTTTTATTGGTAAATATGTTTATGTAATAACAAAATGTAGCAAAGGATATTAATGTAATCAAAATAGTTTACGAAGTATATTGACATAATTAAAGAAGTGGGAAGGACATTGGCGCAATATTTAATTTTCGGAAGGATATAAATGTAAATGCCCTTTCATTTTATAAGTGTTCATTTGAAATTTTCATATTCGTTGTTCGTAAACTTTCTATAAAATTATTTGTATTTGTGTTATATAACATTTGATGAAAGTCATATGAATAAATTTAGTATTTAAATATATTTTTACTGATATAATTTTTATCAAATATTATATAATACAAATAACATATTCATAGTAAAAGTTAGATAAAAAATCCAAGAAAAGTAAAAGTGAACACTTATTATAATACGAAGAGAGAGTAAACATTATCTAATTTTATGAAGACCTAGAACGGTTAATCACATCTTTTTTTCTTGCGATATGGCTAAGGATTTATGGTCTCTGTTGGCTAGATGGTGGGAGCTTGACATTCCTTATTGTGCTAATATTATGGAATGGTTTTCGTGGCTAGACACCTTGTCCATTACTATCCATGCTCGTTTGATTCTTGAAGGTGTGGGAGGAACTACTTTATGGTTTATATGGAACTTTCGCAATCAGTCGGTTTTTACTACTCCTCCTCTCAAGAAGGTGATGACGTATAGTCTCCAGCCTGGTCATGAACCCGACCCACGGGTACTACCCGTATCCGGCCTATCACGGATGGGTTGGATTACTGTTACTTGAGCTTATGGGCTCCGAATGAACAGTGGCCTCATAGGTTATGTGCGGCCCACGGCTCGGCACAGCCGGTACAGGGTTAGACAGAATCACAAACCAATTGGGATTGTGATTTACCCTAAATGTATAGGATATACACTAACTATAATTAGAAGATAACAATCAAGCTAATTATGGTACTTATCCTTTGCTTGGGGCCGAAGCATCGATAAAAGCCCACTAGGGTTTTACCGCCTGTATAAGGACCCCCCAAGGGTTCCACAAATGTATCGTAATCTTCACACTCTCATACCACATCCAATTTCTAACCCTAAACTGATTACTTACTCTCACGCTGGAGTCTAATCGTTGGATATGTTCCCACAGTAAGCCTAACAGTTTGTTACTTTTAGTGTGCAGGATCCCAACCCGAAGTTTACTTGGTGCATGAGCCGGAGCCCAAGCACCAGAATTAAGCCTAATTCGGGTCAAGCTAGGATCATCCAACTTTTGTATCAACAAGTTGGCGCCATACGTGGGACCTTACACTAAACTGAACCCTACCAATGACGAAGAGACATCCTCAGGGAAACCCAAGGAATGTGAACCCTGTGAACCGAAAGTCTGGTGGTGACATTCCAATCACCCCGACCCCGCCTCCAGGGGGAAAGACTGGAGGACCAAACAACCAAAACAACTTGTTTCAATCCCCTGGTGGGGCGGGCACGGCTGCCAATACCCCACCACCAACCTTCACGTTAGACAACCTTGATCTGGGGTCAGCGCCTAACGCTCCCAATAAGGAAGTGCAGAAGCCACCTGTGACCGAGGCGGAGATGGAAGTCGATTCACTAGATGATGAGGATCTCGAGTGCGTACTTACGCAAAACCTCGACAGGATCATCCCAGCCATCACGGCAAGGATGAATCTGGGAAGGAATCTCCAGTCCAGACTCAACTTCAGAAGCGTCGGGCGTGGTACCCCTGCCAAAACTCAAAAAAGACAGTGTAAAAGCCAGGCCCAGGAGCAACCTCCCTTGGAAGAACCACCTCGAGCACGGAATGTGTTCGAGTGGATAGGATATCGAATCATACAAGAATTGCAGGAAACCCAGGAAGAGGAGGATAACTCTGATGGGTCCGTAGGATGCGCGACGTTTGGAACTCCTCCTAATAACAACCGCCGCACTAGTGTATGGCGTAGAATAGATTCTAGTGGAAAGAAAACTCCTACCCCTTCTCACAGAAGTGGCTATCGTAGTCAATCGAAGGGTAGGGCGCAACCACCCCATCATGATCCTTCTGGATCTGATTCGGATGATCATCCTCCCAGACGTCACCGACCGAGGTGTTCCCCTCTTGAACCATCAACGATGAAGGACGCTACGAAGACTCCTATTATCGTGACCAGGAGGAAGAGGACCTCTCCCTTCCATGGTGTAGCGAGAGGGAGGACACCTTCACTCTTCGCATACGAAACTACTCTGAGGAAAAGAAGCGCCGCATGCCGGCGTGTATCAAAACTTACGACGGGTCCGGTGATCCAGATGATCACCTAAAAGTGTTTGACACACAGGCTAAAATTAAACGATGTCCGATGCCCATATGGTGCCAGATGTTTAATTCATCCTTAATTGGCAATGCCCGCGACTGGTTTGAAAAGCCCCCCCCCCCATCGGAGCATCAATAGCTTCGATGAGCTACACACGTCATTTAAAAACAATTATACTCAACGGAAGAAGTATAATAGAGATCCGGTCTCGTTAGTAACAGTCAAACAGAGGCCCCGAGAGTCAACAGAAGACTTCACGAAGCGTTTCAATGAGGAGCACCGCGAATAAAGGCGTTCCCAGAAGTCCTCAAAATCTCTGTTTACTTGCACGTCATAAAAGACAAGGATTTAATCAGGTACCTCAATGATAAGCGTCCGGAGAAGTTTGATGAACTCATGTAAATGGTCAGAAACTTTGTGGAAGGAGAAAGCGTTGTCGCGACGGCTTACCCCACAAAGGGGAATCATAGTTATCGATCAAATGATCAGCCCAAGAGGCAATCGGGGGGGTCAAGGCAAACACGGTAATGGGAGGAGCTCGGATTACAAGAGCCAGACAAAAGGAGGCCGGTCGGACGACAAGTTCATCCCTCTAAAGATGACTTACCGAGACATCTTATTGACGGAAGGAGCAAACTTCCCAAGACCGCCCCCAATGACCACCCAGTTGATCGCCGTCGAGGAAATCGCTACTGTGAATTCCATAATGACAAAGGTCATGGCACGGAGGAGTGCATTCAGCTCAAGAAGCATATTGAATCACTGATCAAATCAGAAAAACTCAAACATCTAGTTAAGGACTGGAAGGACAGGAAGGATAACAAAAAGAACGACAAAAAGGATTTCCAAAAGGACAAGCCTACGACCATATACATGGTTCAATCATGGCAGCGCAGGACGAAGCAGAAAATTAGTCAAAAAATTTCATGCGGCAAGGAAATCTCATTCCCTCCTATCACGACGAGCAACGTGGCCGATGCACCTCTCACGATTGAGGTAAGCATTTGAACACACAATGTTCGTCATATGTACGTGGATGGGGGATCATCGACGGAAGTGCTCTATGAACACTGCTTTGTGCAGTTACGGTCGGTAATCAACAACCAACTAATGTCGGCCACATCGCCGCTCATTGGCTTCAGCGGGGACACTATTTGGCCGATAGGACAATTACGTTTGCTGGTAACCATTGGAGATAAGGAGCATTCAACTACGGCGTGGATGAACTTTATGGTGATACGTTCACATTCTTCATAAAATGGTATTATCGGGAGACCAGGAATCTTAGCCATACGGGCAGTCCCGTCCATAGCACACGGCATGATCAAATTCCCGGTCGAAGGGGGAATTGTTACCATCTACAATACAGTCGCACCGGCATCAGAATGTCATGCCGTCGCAACACCAACCAAACCAGTTCCTATAAAGGAAGGCTCACCACCCTCCAATTGGAAAGTGGCTATCCATCCTGAATATCCGGAACAAGAGGTTGCTATTGGGGGAACCCTCTCCGAGAAAGGAAGGAAGGCCATGTGCTCCCTCCTTAAAGCAAACCTTGAAGTGTTCGCATGGGAACCAAAACACATGACGGGTGTACCACGCTCGGTCACAGAACACAAGCTTCAGATCCGTCCAGGCTATCCCCCTGTTAAGCAAAAGAAGCGCGGTCAAGCACTAGAACGCAGCCAGCTGATACTAGACGAGGTAAGGATATTGGTAGGAGAAGGAATCATGCGGGAGGTCTATTACCACGAGTGGCACTCCAATCCGGTCATGGTCAAGAAGCATGATGGAAGCTGGCGCATGTGTGTGGACTTCACAGACTTGAACAAAGCTTACCCACAAGATTGCTATCTGTTACCAAAAATTTATTAGAAGGTCGAATCCTTACGCGGATACTCTTTTAAATGTTTTTTGGACGCATATAAAGGATACCATCAGATCCAGATGGCGGAGGAAGACGAGGAGAAGACGGCATTCCATACCAGTCATGACGTGTATTGTTATACAAAAATGTCCTTCGGACTCAAAAACGCAGGCGCGACATACCAACGACTCGTTGATAACGCCTTTGACTCACAGATAGGCTGCAACCTTGAGGTCTATGTCGACGACCTAGTTATTAAGAGCCATATTGAGGACGAACTCCTCCGTGACGTCCATGAGACGTTCGATACCTTGAGGAAAATCAACATGAAGTTGAATCCTAAAAAGTGCACATTTTGGGGCAACATAAGGAATGTTCTTAGTATACATGATAAACCCGGATGGCATCAAACCTTGCCTGGAGAAAACGGACGCCGTTATACAACTATCATCCCCTTGGACATTAAAGGAGGTACAATCACTTAATGGAAAGTTGGTCGGGCTTAATAGGTTCTTATCAAAGTCCGTAGAGAAGTCACTCCCTCTATTCAAAACACTCAAGAAGTGCATGAAGAAAGGGGACTTTCGCTGGACAAGAGAAGCAGAGGAGGCGTTTGGGCAGCTCAAGCAACATTTGGCGGCTCTTCCTCTGTTAGTCGCCCCACGACCGAAGGAGGAGCTAATCATGTACTTATCCGCTACATACGGAGCCATAAGCGCCGTTCTCATGACTGGCCGGGATTCAGTCCAGACTCTGGTCTACTTCATAAGAAGAGCGCTACAGGGACCAGAACTGAATTACTCGCCGATGGAGAAGTTGGTCCTATCATTTGTCTACGCCGCGAAAAGGTTACGTCGATACTTTCAGGCGCACCCAATTGTGGTGGTCACGGATCAGCCAATAAAGCAGATTATCTCCACACCAGACGTTGCGGGAAGACTACAAAAGTGGAGCGTCCTGCTCGGGGAACACAACATCTCTTATAGACCAAGGACAGCCATCAAGGGCCAAATCTTGGTAGATTTCATAATCGAGAAACCCGATGAGGATGAGCCAATGGAACCAAAGGAAGAGATTCCAACGAAACCATGGGTCTTTTTACTGATGGATCTTCTTGCACGGACGAATCTGGAGCAGACCTCATACTTAAAATCTGGAGGGCATGATATTCACCTATGCCTTGCATTTTGAATTCACAGCTACGAATAATGAGGCAGAGTACGAAGCATTGATTGCAGGTTTAAAAATCGCGGCTAGGATGGGGGTACGCAACCTTGAAGCCAACGTGGACTCACGGCTTGTCGCAAACCATATCCTAGGGGGTACGAATCGAAGAAGAAGAACATGATTCAATATCTGGAGAAAGTCAAGTCACTTATCGCTGGTTTTGGCAAGTTCTCTATCAAGCAGGTAGCAAGAGGCGAGAATAAGAAGGCGGGCGCTCTTAGCAAAATCGCATCCACGAGCTTCGCACATCTCTCCAAACAAGTGTTGGTGGAAATACTCAAGGAAAAATCCATTTCCGGGGAGGAAGTCGCATCAATAGTTGATGAAGAAGAACCTACATGGATGACCCCGATCATAAACTATTTAGCAGATGAAACCCTTCCAGATAATGAAACCGAGGCACATCGCATTAAAAGGAAGTCACAAGAGTTTTGAACTCCGCGATGGTATCTTATACAAAATCTCATTCTTACAGTCGTGGTTACAGTGTGTTGGTCCACGCCAAGCTAATTATGTGATTAGTGAAATTCATGAGGGTTCGTATAGCATGCACGCCGGTACCAGATCAGTGGTAGCACGAGCTCTACAGACATGATACTATTGGCCGACTATGCATCGAGACGCATGAGATATAATTCTAAAATGTAACGACCGTCAGGTGCATAGGCCAGTGCCGCGTCACCCACAACAGGAGCTGACACCCATCACATCCCCATGGCCATTTTACAAGTGGGGCATCGACATCGCATGTCCTTTTCCTGTAGCTGCTAGAGGAGTTAAGTTCTTGATCGTAGCCATGGACTACTTTACTCGCTGGATAGAGGCTAAGGCGGTATCTACAATTACGGGCAAACAGGTAAAAAGTTTGATTGGGAAAACATTGTGTGTCACTTTGGTTTACCAGGGGAAATTATCTCGGACAATGGCAAGCAGTTCGCGGATAATCCATTCAAATATTGGTGCGTGTCACTTAACATCAAACGGCATTTCGTATCGGTTAAACATCCACAAACTAATGGTTTAGTGGAACGGGTGAGTAGAAGCCTAGGTGACGGAATAAAAGCGCGCTTAGATGAGAGAAGCGACAAGTGGGTGGACGAACTACCACATGCCCTATGGGCACACAGAACAATGATCAAGTCGGCTAATGGGTACACTCCATTTGCATTAGCCTATGGAACCGAGGCAGTCATACCAACGGAGATTGGAATGCCAAAAATCCGCACGGCGGAGGTCAATGCCGTCACGAACGATGAGGAACTAAGGGTCAATTTAGACTTGTTTGAGGAAAGAAGGGAGGTATCTACCATAAATGAAGCTAAAGCTAAGGCACTGATGAAAGCTTATTACGATTCCAGGGTCAAGGGCGTTTCCTTTCGGCCGGGGGATTTTGTCTATCGTGCAAACAAGGCAAGTCGCGCGAAGAACACGGGAAAACTAGAACCAAAGTGGGAAGGACCGTACAAAGTCACAGAAGCTTTGGGGCTAGGAGCGTACAAGTTACGTGACATAAAGGGCCGTGACTTGTCATACATGGAACATTTGAAACCCCAAAAGGTGCTATCCCTAAAAAGGCTACGGCCTCAACATGGACATTCCGTTGTAGACAACTTTAATAAAGATCCATGTAATTTTGCTTTTATGTTTTCTAGGTTCTATTTGTCTAAGGATTTTATCATTTTGTCAAAAAATCGTAACCGTGATAATAAAATATCATGGTGCCTAGCTAGCTCCACGGCGTGTTCTTGTGCAAATTGTGTCTTTTGTATGTACTTAGGATTATTTTTTGTTTATATTTTAAGTATTATTTCTTATTCATATGCATTCATTCAACCGTACATGTATTCGTTTCCATGAAAAGCAAGAGGGTTAAGTGAACCTAATAATTCAACTTGTCGCATAAGAGGGATGCAACCCCCGCGACGCGGATCATGAATCCTTACAAGACACCTTATTCACAAGACGTTGTAATAAGCTCCCGCATACCGCCCTTACATAGGGCCGGACATGTTAAAGACACACAGTGCACGTCTAGTAAATTATAGACTTGTTTTTTTAAGCCGTGATAAATCATGCATGGGTATTAAATCCAATGGATATACAATCATCTAAATTAAAAAGACAAGTTTCAAATAAATACATCAAAGTACCGTGAACATTCACGGCCAAAGTTATTACAATACAAACTGTTGTACAAAAATATCAAGTGTCTAAATGTCGTGGACATCCACGAACGAATGCTAACTAACATAAGTTATTACAAACAAGTATGTTCAATGGGGCAACATGGATTCCCCAAGCTCTTTCGTGCGCTACGCTAGGGACTTAAGGGAGGATCCTTCTGGCGTAGCGTGGCTCTCTGATAGTGATGTGTCACCAGGCATGGTTGGGGCAGTCACATCCATTCCATCAGACCGTGGAAGATGGGCGGATCCGGAAGTGGGGGTGCGTCATGTAACACGACACCTTTTCTTCTTTGAAGCCCGCTCCACATTGGCCTTGATGGCATCCTCTAAGATTCTTTCTCCTTTTAGGGCCCATGGGTTCTCGGATGAGGGATTGTCCGCATAAAAGGGAACTGTAAGCTAGGACTTGAAGTCCGCCTCTACACACAAATGATCCATGACCTTGTTAATGGGTGCGTCCTTTGGTGCCTTAATCTGGTCCAGCAAGGGGTACTCGACTTGGTCCAAGGCTTCCATGGACGCGGTCATCTTCTCTGTGGACTCGGGTTTGTGATAAGCGTGGCCCTTGATATCCTTGCCATGGCTTATCCATTCCGCTGCGGCTAGAAGACCCTCGTGCCTACCACGGTCTGTCCCGTCGGAAACCACATCAGCAAAAGGGTGGGCCACTTCAGGAGAATCTATAATCTTGTTCACGGCCAACCTCAGGCCGGATCCTATCATCCATCTGCGGCCAGCAATCGCTGTGAGCATGTGAGGGTATAACTCCTCATCGAAGTCCACTGCCATGGCATCCATACGTGTATCTAGATCCCCTAGACGCTTCTCCACGACCTTTTCATGCTCGACCCTGTAGTCCACAAAGGCCGAGGCCAACTGCTCGTCACTCTTCACCATTAGGCGTAGATCACCGCGCTCCTTAGTGAGGTCAGCCACGTTCTTTGTCAATGATTGGGCATTTTCCTCTATGGCTGCTACCTGTTGGTATAATAATTAGTGGTTATTTTACATGTTTTGCAATTATCCGTAAAGGAAATAAGCAGAATGGGGGGGTACCTTGTCATGGAGAGCTTGGGCCTCGGCTTCCAGTTCCGCAATGCGGTCATCATGTGCAGTGGCATGTCTTGCCTGCTCCTCTATTGTAGCCTCGACGGTGGACAAAATAGCCTGCAGGGTGGAGATAGTATGCTCGTGATCTTCGATTGTCTTCTCCCTACGAGCGATTCTCCTATCTGCGCTCCTTACGTGGCTCAATGCGGCCTCAAAATGGTGTCGCATGGCTACGCCTATGGTTAATTGGTGCGCAGTCGCCACATTAAATTTCTCAATAAGGGCGGCATGATTGAGCTCGTTCAAATCTTGCGCCAAGCTAGGCGGAGTCAGGTGGTCCATGAAGTCCTTGCATTCCTCCTCTGACTCAAGTTTCGTGAACTCCGACAAGTTCCATTGGGGGGCAAGGCGTGGGGCTGGTCCTTCCGACTGCAGCCCTGTGTAGGATGGGGGATGGGTCAAGGGAGTATCTTGTATCACGGGCGGTGTTTGCCTGACAGCATCCTCCTCATGCGGTACGACCATTAGGATCTACCCTGTTATTTCATAAAATTATAAGTTTTTTCAAGTTTTTGCTTATGACAGATAACAAAAAAACAATAAGGGGGGAACAAAACTTTGTGGTTTATCACTTACGTTGCTGTTATTGGGGGCGCTGTGTTGGTAGGAGCAACGGCGCTTACTGGCGTAGCTTTCCAAACGACTTTATCCGCATGTTTTTCTGTTACGACAGAAGGCGGCAGGGGGTCGGTTTGAGGTGCGGTAGTACTACTACCTTCTTGATATTGGGGGTGGTCTTTGCGCAACCTCTTTGGAGGTGCGTTAAAGTCCCTCGCCTCCACTTCTACCTCCTTCACAACCTTCCTGGTGGATTTTCGTCTCTTTAAGGCATGCTTTGGCCGCGTCGAGGGGCCGGTTTCCTTCGCCACCTCCTCTTCATCTTCCTAATCAAATAACTGGTTGATGGATGGGTCGGTAGGCTGCTCCAAATTCTCATCTCGCTTTTCTTGGCGGGGGGAGATCTTGTTGGCAGTACCGGTACCATCTTCCAGCAATTGTTGGTCACCATCCTTGTTGAGAAAGTCCAACGGCGACTTCTCAAGCCCCGTATTTCCCATGTCGGAGTGCGGCTCTGGCACTTCTTCTTGGGGACGGTCAAGTTTTGGGTAGCAACAAGGAGCGGTGGCTCATCCGGGCGTACTGGTAGAGAGCCTTCGTCGACCTTTTTAGGGTCTCCTTGGCGTAGTAGTCCAAATAGCTTCATCTTTGCATACATGTACATACAAATGTGTTAGTTACATACAAAGCATGTTACAACGCGTTTAGGTAAATCAAATATACCCACCCTTCTACGAGAGTCCAAGAAGCACGGATATCTGTCCTCCCTGCCGAAGTAGTTACGGCTAATACCTACCAAGCATAGGAAGTTCCCCGACAAGTCCTTATGGAAATGAGTGTGATGGGTATCTAAGGTTCTAACATCCCTACTACTATATTCATTTTTTTAGGGTGGATAATCGTGTCGGACTCCGGTTTTTAGAACAAAGGGGGCAGGGAAGACCTTGATGTCTACAAAAAGTAATGGTCGTACCAATTCTTAAGAGAATCTAGTGGTTTGTTATAAGTCATAGGGGCATTCAGGGACCCTTTTTTGAAAGACAGCCAGCCATTTACCATCTGGGGGCGTAGAAAACCCTAAACAAACTTATGGTGGGGGCTACGTCACATGTATGTCATGTGATCTCAAATTGGTTGATCTTACACGCCCCTTGTAACACCCCATTTTGATAAATGGAATGTCACGCGTGATTATGTCGTGTCATCAAAGCATACAAGGATAAATGTCTTAAACATTACATGACCATAAAGGAAATACCGGAAACAAACATCGGTACCCCAAAGTAAAAGCTCATCAAACACAAACATAAGTACTGTAAAGGAAAAGGACTAAACAATGTCCATGGAAATAAGTAGCAAAATGTATGATGATAAGCATAAAGTAATGAAGACTAGTAAGCTTCCAATCCATATGCACCTACGCTTAGAGTCTACGAGCGCCCTTGAGTGCCTGCCAGTTTGGGAAACATGAAAGGAAAACGGCTGAGCATAATGCTCAGTGCACGGATGTAGAATCTTGATAACCTATGAATCTATGAAGTGGGTTGATGTTTTCTAGAGAGAGAAACTAGAGAGAGAAAGTGAGAGAGAACTATGTGATATTTTATTAAGTGGAAACAAGAAATGAACAATAACCAACCCCTTTCCAAGGAGGAAAGGGGTATTTATACTTCCAAGTCACTAATGGACTTGGGTCGGCCCATGACAAGCCCATGGGCCGGTTCTTACTTAACTAAATAAGTAACTATTAACTACGAGCTATTACAACATTAATAATATTGTGGACTGACCGATACTTCTAATATACGTAAAAACGTATTTCTAACAATCTCCCCCTAAGGGAGGTCACTTCACGTTACAAAGTTCTAAACCTAGCATACTATACTAAGTCTTCGTTCTTTAGCTCGTAGTGTTTTCTTCTTTCTTTTTGTTGTGAATATTTTGATTTGATCTTTTATGCTTTGGCTTGAGAGCATTGTTCTTTTGGCCTTTCACGTGCGATCTTTGCCTTCTTGTGAAACTTGCCTCCTCGTGACTTCATGTTCCACACACTTATGTCTTTTTGGTGAATTCTCGAAAGCTTCAGAGTTTAGTACAGCGAAAGACTTCATTTTGCACTTTCTTGAATTTTGCTGAACTTTATGCAGAAAAACATAAGCGTGTGGGAACGACTTCTACAGGTACACCGCAACACCACCGTCTTCACTGGTACACAGCAACGCCACCGTCTTCAACAGGTACACAGCACCGCCACCGTCTTTAACAGGTACACAGCAACGACACGAATAAAATGGCTTTGACATTTTATTCTAATTCGGTAGCATTTTACCTCCGGTCGGTGAAGACCGTTGGACGATATTAGATATCGTACCCGTGACGGATAGTTTCAATTAAGTAACTTCCTGACAGGATTTCGCGGGTAAACCCGTTCTCTTTATTCGACCGTCCAAAGCTGACTGCGAACATAAAGAGTGAATCACTTGGATAAATTATCCTTGTGATTTGAAGCCGTCAATTCATGAAACCTGGAACAAGTGAATTTCAATTAAGATTTTCACCATCGTTGCTTTCCAGTTATCATGAGCTCAATTCATAAAGAATCTTGCACGTCACCTACCAAGTGCTGTTTGATGTTAACACTAGAAGGATTTCCACTCGTCACTGTAATCAATAAAGAGTCACTCTGAGTGTTCTGGCAAGATCATATGATAATGCGTAGAGGCCTGGAACGAGTTTAAGTTCAATTAAGAATTAAACCACTGTTTCTTTCCAGTTTTTCACAAGATTGGTTCTAAAAGAACCGCACGTGTAACCTACCATGAGCTTGTTTGATGTTGGCTCAAGCAGGATTTCCATCTTCATTGTAATACTTGCGTATTACTCGGATGTTCTGGCAATATTACAAGAATACTGCATAGGACTCATAAAAATCTCTTACCTTTCACAGTGTGTGAGAAAGCAAGGAATAAATGGAAAGTGTCCTAATGAGACTTTTGATGATCTCGTGGCTCTAGACTCGATAGTGCGTTTTGATTTAGTGAGCGTTGGCTGGAGAGGAGTGCCACCTTTTCAATATCAGTCTATTCGGAGTGAATAAACCAATAGATAACGTGTTGATCTCCGTGTGATTAAAACAAATACCTTTTGAGAGATATTTGAGTTAGCTGGGAAGGGTTGTGCATTGCATCACTGGGTCCATGACGTCTTTCTTCAATATCGAGAATCATTAACAAAAACGATCTCAATAGCATATGTATTGACCCGGTTTCTGCCTAAAGTTGTAAGGAGGGCTTCTTTCTTTACACCCTTTATCTTTACAATTCTTTTTCATTCTTCAACCCCTTCAATGCTTACCAATACGTCATAACTAGCACCTTCTTGTGATTGTTCTAGTGCTAGCTTAAGTACTTGGTCGGCATTCAGCTACGTTCACAATCTTTCTCCAACTTTCCTAGGACTTCTAATTCTATCTAGGGAATTGTCCTTGGGAAGATTCCATCAGCTCTGATGAATCATTGGACTAAACCTATTCCTACCACCCTTTGTCACCACATTCGTCGTGAATTAAGCGTGTTTTGGGAAAGTATAACCACCATGAAAAATCCTTGAAAATCACTTATGGTACTTGTGATATTGAAATCAAAAGTTTTGTACCTTAGGTGTTTTGTTCATCAAAAACGTTTTGTACCTTAGGTGTTTTGTTCATCAAAAACGCTCCCCCTTAACACGTGCTTTACACATATTAAGTTGGACAATCGTTAAGTCTTTTTCATCTTTTAGCCAAGTATCATTTAAGTCTCCTTAATCCCATTTTCTCCCCTTATCCAAAATGTTAACCATTAATATTTGGGATATTAAATGGATTAACCGGTCTTTGGGTAAAAATGAAATCGATGTTTGGCCATAGAACATGTTAATGCTCCCCCTTAAATTAATAAGGGATGGTTGTAGTGCTTTAGTATGATATATTTTGAAAGATTTAGAATCTCGTGAGAAATTCTTGAAAAAATTATCATACCTTAACACTACATCAAGCCGTAGAAGCACAATATTCACAAATTTACATATTCATAATTAAAAACCAATATAGAGTAGACCTGAATGTACGAGCCATTAGATGGATCGTTGCAGTAACTTGTGGTGCACTCCATATGGTCTTCCACCGACGAATCTTTCTAAGCTCCTCATCAATCTTCGTTCAAGGGTTCTTGCTTCGGCAATTGCGGCTGCTCTAGAATCTTGGAGTACTTGTACTGTTGGATTAGTTATCGATCTGCTTAAGATAAGACATAAAAGGTTGATGCACAAAAACTATATATAGATATACATCATTATGACTTCTAAGCATAACACATATCAACAAGTAAGCAAACAACTATCAATCCAACAACTCTTCATCCGGAAGTCCTTCATTCGGAACTCTTCATCCTGAACTCCTTCATTCGGAACTCTTCATTCGGAAGTTCTTCATTCGGAACTCTACATTCGGAAGTCCTTCATTCGGAACTCTTCATTCGGAATTTCATTCGGAACTTCTTCATTCGGAAGTTCATCCGGAACTTCTTCATTCGGAAGTTCATTCGGAACTTATTCATTCGGAAGTTCATTCGGAACTTCTTCATTCGGAAGTTCACTCGGAACTTCTTCATTCGGAAGTTCACTCGGAACTTCTTCATTCGGAAGTTCATCCAGAACTTATTCATTCGGAAGTTCATCCGGAACTTCTTCATTCGGAAGTTCACTCGGAACTTCCTTCATTCGGAAGTTCATCCGGAACTTCCTTCATTCGGAAGTTTACTCGGAACTTCCTTCATTCGGAAGTTTACTCGGAACTTCCTTCATTCGGAAGTTCATCCGGAACTTCCTTCATTCGGAAGTTCATAATCCTTGTTCATCCGGAAGTTCTAAACGCACCTATTAAAGATTATGCGATTGTGAGCTTTAAGGCATGCTAAGGCAACAGAACATCTTCTAATCCTAATCCGCATAAAACCCAACTAAAACTCCTAATTAATTAACCCTAAATTAAGGCAGAAATCCTAATCTTGATTAACTTAATCAAGTGAATTTAAATGAATTAGGCGAATTAATTTTCCAACTTAAGCATCGCATCCTATTAGCAAATCTCCAAAATCTAAAGCAAGTCCAATCACATTGAGCGAGCACAAGTCGTATTCTAAAGCAAAACCACTCATTAGCCAATGAATTTTCCACAAACACTTTTGAAAATCGTTTTGATGACGAAGATGATTTAATATTTTCTCCCCCTTAAACGATGACCCGTTTTCTATTTAAAGAGCTGTAGTCATTGTTTAAAGAGTCAAATATTGATGAAAGCATTTCCAATTAGTATCTTGAAAAGGATTGATTCGTGGTGGCAATAAGATTTCTCTTATTTTGACAAATTAATGCACTGAGACGTACACTAACTCGTGTTAGACCAAGTTATAAAGTAAACTTGATCCCTTTGCATGAGTTGGCTTGTAAATCATGCCCGAGAAAATTAATTCCCGTTGTGAGCCAACGTTTTCCAAGGAAATACGTGACTTTAATATGAAAACCGGGTTGCAGTCTGAAATAACTACAAGCCATTATGGGCATGTTTTAAAATTGTACAACTTTTATACGGACTCTATTTATGGCACCATGTCAATATTGATCGACATTTCTAAGGCCGTAAATATTACCGTACTAAAAGACATGCCCGTTTTAAAAAACGAAAAATATTTTTGGTTTTTCTGGATTTTATAATTTTTATGGTTTTTCTAGGTTTTATATTTTTTTATGGTTTTTGTTGGTTTTATATTTTTGTATTTTTCTTTTTGTGGTTTATATATTTACGATAATATACATGATCACGAACAAAGGATACTCTGAATAGTTTACCACCACTATTCAGCTGATTCTTCTGCCAATTCTTTGAGAGTCGCTGGAGTGAATGATTTCATGCCAATCTTGTCGATCAAAAACTCGATTCGTCCTCGATCTAAGGCTTTGGTGAACATATCTGCCAGCTGGTACTCAGTAGTGACAAAATACAGCTCGATCACTCCGTTCTCCACCTGCTCTTTAATGAAATGGTAGCGAATGTCTATGTGCTTGGCCCGGGAGTGTTGACCATAGTTGCAGCAAAGGGCAATGGCGCTCTTGTTGTCACAATACATCGGGATTTTGTTGAATCCCAAACCGTAGTCAGTTAATTGTGATCTCATCCAAAGGACTTGAGCACAACAACCGGACATGGCGATGTATTCCGCCTCCGTGCTAGAAATTGCAGCGCTTTTCTACCTTTTTGAAGACCAACTGATCAATCTATCTCCAAGGAGTTGCACAGATCCAGAAGTGCTACGCCTCGTGTCTTGACATCCAGCATGATCGGCATCTGCGTATGATATTAAAGCAATAGAGGAATCTTTCGGATACCATAGACCACGATGAAGTGTTCCTTTTAGATACCGAAAGATCCTTTTAACAACATGTAGGTGCTTTTCGGTAGGCCGAGCCTGATACCGGGCACACATGCATACAGCAAATTGCAAATCAGGCCGGCTAGCAGTCAGATAGAGAAGGGTGTCGATCATCCCACGGTAATGTTTTGGATCGACAATAGTCCCATTCCTATCTTCATCTAACTTGGATTTCTCCACCATTGGAGTGTCCACGGGGTCACAATTTTCAAAGTTATATTTCTTTAAAGATTCAAGAGCATATTTGGATTGATTAATAAAGATGCCTCTGGGATTCTGAGAAATTTGTAATCCTAAGAAAAATGAAATTTTTCCCATCATTGACATCTGAAAGCGTGTGGACATTATCTTCTCAAAGCGTTGTGACAATTCTATGTTAGAGGCAGCAAATATTATATCATCAACATAAATTTGTACCAGAATCATGTCGTTGTCCTCCTTGAGAGTGAATAGAGTGGGGTCCACCTTGCCTTTGGAGAAGCCTTCCGAAATGAGATATGTTGAGAGGAGATCATACCACGCACGTGGAGCTTGTTTCAGCCCATAAAGAGCCTTCTTAAGCTTGTACACATGATTAGGAAACTCCGTGCTAACGAACCCATCCGGCTGACTAACATAGACTTCTTCCCTTAGTTCACCGTTCAAAAATGCCGTCTTCACATCCATTTGATAGACGATCATGTTCATATGAGCAGCATACGCAAGGAATAGTCTAATCGCCTCCAATCTTGCCACAGGAGCAAAAGATTCTTCAAAGTCTATACCCAAGGCTTGTTTATATCCTCTAGCAACCAATCTAGCCTTATTCTTCAATACTGCACCCATCACATCAAGTTTAACCTTATAAACCCACAACAAAGTAAGGATGTTAACCTTGTCAGGGAGAGGAACTAATTCCCATACTTCAAGTCGTTGGAATTCATTTAGTTCCTCCTGCATAGCTTCAATCCACGATGATTGAGTCATAGCCTGCTGCCAATTTTTAGGTTCAACTTCAGAGAAAAATGCATCAAAGTAGCAATAGAGTGCACTCTCTTGTAATTGATGGCGTGTAGAGACTGGTCGATCGAGATTACCAATGACATTCCTAATTGGGTGATCTTTTGTCCATTTGGTGATATGTTTTTCAATCCTAGGTGGTCTGGAGTGAACAATAGAAGGAGCTTCTTCTGAGGTAGACGCGGCTGAATGGTTTTCAGGTATCGCTACACCAAAGAAAGGAAGCTCTTGCAAGTGATCATATTCCAAATCGTGATCAATAGAATCCTCTTGCACATCATTAGGCACAAGTAGGGGTGACGATTCAGGTGTAGTTTGAGAATCACTTGGTAAGGGTGCATCCGGTTCAATGTTAATTGAAGATGCAATTGATAAAGCTTCATTAGCAGGAGCAACAACTTCAGGGATTGGAGCTATCACTATAGGTGCTGGAACTTCATCATTTGGTGGATCAAAGAATTCGTCAAACAACGGTTGAAACAGTTTATCCCACTCGGGCCTTGTAGGTGGTAAAAATGATGTAGAAGTAGGATTATTGGGAACTAATCCGGAACTAATAGCACCGGTTCCCATCTCATGAAGCGCGGGTTCAGATCTGTGTTGCTCAGAAGCCATTGCTGTCAGCTCATCGAAATCTGTGTCCATAGTTTCTACAATCTTACCAAGACGACGGTTGTAAATTCGGTATGCTTTCTTGGAGGGTGAGTAACCAATGAAAATACCTATATCGGCTTTCGGTTGAAGCTTGCCCAAGTTCTCACTATTAATGTTTGGATAACAAAGAGCACCAAACACATGAAAAAATGAGACATCGGGTTGGCGGTCATGTAGAAGCTCGTAAGGTGTTTTTCCATGGCGTTTCCGAATGATAGAACGGTTTTGGGTGAAACATGCAGTAGATATAGCTTCTGCCCACAAGAACAATGGAGCGTTCGCATAAATGAGCATAGTCCTAGCAGCTTCTATAAGCGTACGATTCCGTCTTTCAACGACACCGTTTTGTTGTAGAGTGTGTGCAGCGGATGTTTCATGTGAGATACCAACTCCTTCATAGTAATCACGAAGAGTCTGGTTGACGAACTCTGTTCCATTATCTGTACGAATACGGCTTACAGTAGTATTCAAACGTACCTCAATGAATTTCAGAAAAGTGATGATAGCCTTCGGTGCTTCATCCTTTGTACGTAGAAATCTAACCCATGTAAACCTGGAGAAATCATCCACAATAACCAGAATGAATTTCTTACCGCTCACACTTTCAGTTCTCATTGGCCCACAAAGATCCATATGCAAAAGATGAAGTTTTTCTTGATTGGTGTCTTCAGCTTTGGGCTTATATGATTTCTTGGTACTTTTCCCCCTTGAACACGCGGAACATAAATGATCCTTGTGAAATTTGAGCTTTGGGAGACCACGAACTAATTCGTTTTTAGCCAGATGATTGATAGCATCAAAATTAAGATGAGATAATCTGCGATGCCATAACCATGACTTGGTCTTAGATGCTTTAGAGAGAAGACATACTGGAGAGGCGACCATCATGTCTTGTAGGGACAACGTATAAAGATTTGCACCACGAGATCCCTTCAACAAATCTATTCCTTCCAAGTTGCGGATGAAACAAGTGTGTTGTCGAAAAGCAACCTCTAGGTTGGAATCACAAAATTGTCCTACTGAAAATAAGTTATGACCAAGACCTTCTACATAGTATACCCTTGAAATCGTAACGTTTCCAATCTGATATTCACCATACCCCATTATCTTTGCTATATGATCATTACCGAATTTACCCGTTCCAAGAAACTTGCTGACGAAATTTCGGAGCATCGAGAGATCTCCAGTCATATGCTTTGAACAACCGGAGTCCAAATACCATAGGATGATTTGGACCACCTGAAAATATCACCACACGAAGACAATGTAGAGGTATCGGAATCTGAATGTTCCTTGTTATTAACAGGTACAGATTTAATAATCTTAGATTTGCTAACTTTAGGTTTCTTAGATTTCCTAGCCTTCTTCTTCCTAGTTGGTGGTGTAGATTCTAGTTGGTTTAAATCATGTGGTATTTCTTCACTGATAGGCACTATAGTGGGAGCTGACCTAATTAAAGGGCGCTGTTTCCATACTTGAGTGCGAATGTGCCTAACTAAAGGACGCTCAGACCTAACCTCAATGGATGCATTCCTAGTTAAAGGGCACATTTTTCCATCTAATGTAAAGGTCCTACCAGTGGGACGTCATTGCCAGCCAACTTGGGCACGAGTTCTACCTGTTGGCTTCCATTCAAGACCATTCCTAATGGCATTCATTTCATTCACATGATCAATAAGACACAAATCATGACGTTGGGAAAACATACATTCATTACAATTCCAACAATTCAAATTAGAATTCACGAATGGTTTAGGCTTCTGCACAGGCGCAGAGCTTTTAGTCTTAACATGATTCTTTTTATTTAAAACTGAACTAACATTCCTATGGTGAGCTTTTACGTTCTTCTTGTTGGTACTACTAGTGGAGGGCTTGATCTTATCTTTCTTGGGTGGCGATCCTTTAGCCTTAGTAGACTCTTTTACTCCTGTAGAAGGCAAAGTGGAAACATTAGCAACAGATTTTAAAGGTGCCTTACTTGATGGTGCCAGTGACGGTTTTGCTCCTGGAGTCTTATTGAATGGAGTTACAGCAATGGGCCTATTAGTAAGTAGTGCAGAGCCTGGTTTACCTATGTATTGCAAATATGCTAAGCAATATTGAACTTGCTTAATATATTCATGAGCCGAATAATAGTAGCTACTTGAGGGATCTAAGGCATAAAGATCGTCTAAAATATCCCTAACAAGATCTACATGCTTAATGACATTCCTCATATAATCATCGTAGGTAACCGGGTTTCTCTTATGAAGCGGGTTCTTATAAAGCACTACTGACTTGGTTGTTGGAGCACTAGTGGACGGTGCAGAGTCGGTAGCTAAGTTATCAACAACTTCTTGTCGGGTGAGAAGAAGTGTCTCCTTTAACTCGGCCAGAACCATGTTTTTGTCAATGAGCAGGATGTTTAAGTCAGAGATTTCCTCACACTTTTGGTTCAGTTGTTCAACATAAGATTGTTGCTGTGCCGCATTAAAAGCGAAGCGTTCTTCTAGTGAACCATAAAGAGCGGATAGTCCATGTCTTGTCCGATCCATCTCCTCTAGAACAGACGAAAGTCTAATTTCTAAGACCTGGTTTTTAGACTCTGCAGCCTCTAGTTCCAATTTTAGTGTTTCATTTGATGACACATCTCTCTTCAATCTCATAATCTCTTCCTCTAATGCCTTAACTATTGTAATCATCTTGTCACTCGTCTCAACACCGTTTTCACAACTATTTGTTATCAAACGATCCTCATTTTGAGTTTGTTGTTTCAGTTCTAAAGATATACAATGTTGTTCTAGTTGATTAAAGCGTTTTGAAAGTAAATTGTAAGAATCTTGTAGCTTTAAAAACTCAGCGTTAGATTCGTGACAAGAATGATTATCTACCTCATTTACAGTATCAGCAACATTTACAGAGAGATCACACACATCATCACAAATATTCACAGTATCACAATTAATCATAGCGGATGTAAGCTCATTCGAATAATTAACATTTACAGTAGTAAGCACATCACACGAGATTACTTCGGACAAGAATCGGTCATATTCGGATAAAATCTTTTGCTTTTCAATTAGTTGTAGTTCGTAAGCGGTGTCCATTTCATAAAACACTTTTTAAACTTCTCCAATTTCAAATTCAAGATTTTCCTTAAGAGATGCAAAACTTCCTTTTAGACTTTCGACAAATGGATTGATCTCATTTTTAAACACCTCGTTCATGTGTTCGAAAGCCCATTCTCCGGCGTTTAGGCCATTTGAAGTCGTACATTCCAAAATGACCTTGTCAAAATTAGTAAAGTATTGATTAATCTCTTGCAAGTTTAACCATACAGTGCTAACAGGTGGAAGATCCTTTGGAATTTCCTTAGGACCTTCCATGTTGACAAGTGTAGGAAATGTACTAGGGTTTTCTTCATTCAACATGTAGGTTGGTGCTGTAATGAGATCTTTGTCCATATGGAAGCGAATTCTAAAATCCGTTTTAGCAAGCTCCTGATTCATTTTAAAATAATCACAATCTGGATATTTTGCAAAGTTGTATGACCGATTCTCATCAACTAGATCCTTATTGGTGCGATCATCGAAAATATTAATCGGGTCTAAGACCAATCCTAATTGGGTTGCATTATAAAGTCTAGGACTATGGATTAAAGCTTGTTTTACATACCGTGGATTAGGGGGAAGGCCTTTTTGACGCGATAAGTTAAATTCTCTAAACGAAGCATCAAATAAGTGCACTAGTTGAGAGGCAGCGTATTGTCTTAAAAGCAAATAATCTAGACTTCTAATCTTATTAGCCGCATTAATTTCCATTTCATTCTTCTTAGACTCGAGTAATTCAAAATCCGTTTGAAGTTTTTGAAAATTAGTGACCACTAACTCTTTTTCTTTAAGTTCATTAGAAAGATCTGCTCTTAAGGTTTCAATTTCTTGCCAATGACCCATTTGTTTGTTTCGAAAATGATCATACTCGGGATTTGTTAGAACACTAGACGAAGGCACTAATTCCAAAGTTTGAACTTTCTCGTTGCTTAAGGCAAGCTCATCAGACAAATTCTTATTCTTAGCTAGGGTTTCTAAGAGTGCAGCATTCATTTGGCTAAGTAATGTAGCAGGAACCATGACCAAATCTTGTTGAGCAGGAGTATGCGTACGCGAAATAACTCCCGGTTGTGTTTCACTCAAAGTCTGGGGACTCACATTGATATTACTATCATTGATTGTCTCCTCATTTGAAAGATTCACCACCGAAGATTCATTCGAATCAGCACGCTCTTGCACAACTTGATGTGGTTGAATACTATCATCAGTGGTATTATCAGTGGTATTAATAAGTACCTCAGATCTCTTTTCTGGCCCTAAGCTGGAGATAGTTGCCATAAGAGCTGCCGTTGCAGATTGAAAATCATCACAGTATGAGTCATACGCATCAAGATCATCTGCTTGGTATGCTGCATTCTGTGTGGTGACAACGTCTTGTTCAGCAATCCCTGGATCAGCAAGAAATGCAAGCTCCTCTTCATCAAGTTCCCTTCCTTGTGCTTGAGCATTCACCAGATAAATCTTCTCTGCAAACCATTGACCATCCCTTCTCCTCTTGGGTTTCTTGCAATCCCTGGACATGTGACCTTCTTCCTTGCAGTTGTAGCATGTAATCATTCTCAACTTGCCTGTGGAATTAGCCCGTGGAGAAGTGTTGACCATTGGAGCAGGATTGACCGTGCGAGCATTGGTAGTTGATGTAGTAGGTCTCCCCTGATAAGGTTGAATAGGTTGAACCATGACCCTGCCATTCTCAATAGTAGCTTGTTGGCGAGAATTGGATGAATTCCTCAACTGATTGTTAGTAGGAGCTGATCCCCTAAATCCTCGTTTGCTTAATGTCCTTGTGAGATAAGCAGACATAGTGGTTAACACTTCAACTGGGTCAGTTCCTTGTTTGAACACAGGAATGGGGACTTCATCATCATCACAATACATTGCTTGGTCTTGATGAGCTGCATAATCACTAGCAGGAATACTCATATGGTCAGGGTAGCTTGTTGGATATGCTGCATTCTCTTGATAAGAAGAATATGAAGATTGAGCATGAGGTGCAATACTTGCTGAGTGATGTTGTGAAGCATAGTGTGGTGAAGGTGCATTAAACCGATATTGTTGCTGATGTGAGGTGGGTGGTTGCGGTAGAATCGAGTATTGGGGAAAGGTTGGTGTCATATAAGGTGATGGATGATAGGCTTGATGTCCCAAGATATAAGGAGTGTTGTTGTGAGACAAGCTTGGTTGATTCGCCATCAAAGCTAAGGAATCAGGTTACATACCTCGAGGCGAACGGTGCATGATCACATGTTTCTCATGCTGCTGAAGAAAAGCATATAGTTGATCCAAATTGCACTTATGCAAATCCCTGGTTAACTTAACATCGGTAATATACTCACCCCATTCAGCTTGAGGTAAAGTATTCAAGAATTTGGTGTTAACCTGGAATGGAGCAATCACGAGATTATATACATTCAGATCATTCATGAGATTGGTGAATCTGAAGTAATAATCGTGAAGCGTTTCCCCTGGGTTGTACGTGAATCTATCAAACAGGTCATACAACTGACATTCCCTTTCTTGTTTGGTAAGAGACGTACCTTGTAGCAACACCTTTAGACGTTCCCATAAATCCTTTGCCACCGTATACTGACTTACCATCCGATATATGTCATGTGGAAGAGCTTGGAGAATGGTTTGAAGAGCCTTTTCGTCTGCATCGGCAACAAGTTGTTGAGCTGGTGTAAGTTCTTCAAACTCCCTTGGTCGAGTCACGTTGTTAACCACGATGGTACCATAGTCAAGTGGACCATTTAAAATTGACTTGACCATAAGCCTCCCATATACCGGTTTTCCCTTAAGGTAAGACATCATCCGGCCTTGCCATGCTTCAAAAACTTCTTTGATGAGCATTGGCGGGTGATTATCCGTTCCCGTAATGACGGAAATATCCGTAAGTGATGTCATCTGAGGCATTACTGAATTCGGATTCATTTTGTTCACTTTAAAGAGACAAAGATTATCGGTTGATCGAGCAGTGAAGTAAAGCTTGTGAATTGTGTTGAGTTTTTGTTGTAAGAAACCAAGATTAAATCCTCTAAAAAATCGTCGAAAAAACAAGTAAAATAATCCTTGATTCGGAACTTTTGTTGATTCGGAAGTGTTGATTCGGAAGATTTGGCTTGGAAATACATTGTTTCGGAACTTTTGGTTCGGAAGACTTGATCCGGAACTTTCCCTTGATCCGGAACTTTTCCCTTGATCCAGAACTTTTCCCTTGATCCGGAACTTTCCTTGATCCGGAACTTTCCCTTGATCCGGAACTTTTTCCTTGATCCGGAACTTTCCTTGATCCCGAACTTTCCCTTGATCCGGAACTTTTTCCTTGATCCGGAACTTTTCCTTGATCCGGAACTTTTGGTTCGGAACTTCTTGATCCGGAACTTTTGTTGATCCGGAACTTTTCGTTCGGAACTTTTGGTTCGGAACTTTTGTTGATCCGGAACTTTTCGTTCGGAACTTTTGGTTCGGAACTTTTGGTTCGGAACTTTTGTTGATCCGGAACTTTGGTTGATCCGGAACGTTTTGATCCGGAACTTTTTGGTTCGGAAGTTTGCTGGGTAATCAGAAACTTTGTTTTCGATGAACAGTCGATCAATAAAAGATGAAATAAACCCAGATTTTTTACCAAATAACCCAAAAAGTTTTGTGATTTCTACAATAATAAGTAAAAACAAATAGTTATCTACTAATCCCAATCACAAAAACACCAAGAATCAAGATGGATCTTCTTAAAGAACACTAATACAATCAAAAACTAAAAAACCACACAAATCATTACCTTAAATCACCCCATAGCTCTTGATACCAAATGTAGAATCTTGATAACCTATGAATCTATGAAGTGGGTTGATGTTTTCTAGAGAGAGAAACTAGAGAGAGAAAGTGAGAGAGAACTATGTGATATTTTATTAAGTAGAAACAAGAAATGAACAACAACCAACCTCTTTCCAAGGAGGAAAGGGGTATTTATACTTCCAAGTCACTAATGGACTTGGGCCGGCCCATGACAAGCCCATGGGCCGGTTCTTACTTAACTAAATAAGTAACTATTAACTACGAGCTATTACAACATTAATAATATTGTGGAGTGACCGATACTTCTAATATACGTAAAAACGTATTTCTAACAACGGATATACAAGCATAGAATGAATAACATAAGCATATATAACATATCGCAGCGGAATTGATTAAGTCCTGGAAAACCTGGTATAACTTAGTAAAACTGATTTTAAAGTTTGAAAAGCCTTATGTTTATCTTATGAAAACTGTTTAACATGTTAACCATTAAGCCAATATAGGTCGTGAAATATCAACGTGCATGAATACTTGGAGGGGTGACCTCATCATGCAATTAGAGGGGTTGCCTTTAATTAATATAGGTTTGGGTAGGAGGGATCAACTCCTTGTGAAGGATGCAAGGCACACACCACATTCCCCTGAATAATCTGTTAAAAACATGTAACCTAGGATGCACCCATACACCCGACATGATAACATAATAATATGGCCAAAAGCTGAAAGGGACGCCACGAGCTATCACTCTGTCGTGGTGAAGTCGTAACACTGGTGCCTCTAGTGTTATGGTTATGGTACCTTCATAACTAGGTGAAACTGGTCATGCATGTATATGGCTTAGGCATTTAATTAAACATAATCAAATTAAACATATAAAACACATACTGGGAAACAGTTGGCTGCATACGGGTAAATCCTAATAAGGAAAGAATGTCCATACTGAAATGACGGAGAAGCCGTACCTTGTGTCTAGTGAACGAAGAAGACGAACGGAAGAGAGGCCTACTTCGATCTCACTAAAGCTACATAAATAGTATACGTGTATAAGTATGCTGATTACTGAGTACGTAACTGGTTTTATATCATGTCTTAGCTTGTTTTATATGTTCATGTCTTGTTTCACTGATTTTAACGTTATGTTGTGTTTATCATGTCTTCTGGATATTCTGATTAAGTATTACTTGTATTTGTTGTATTAATATACTTGTTGTGTAATAATAAGTAACTTTTTAAAAATAGTAGGTTTCCTAAAATAGAAAGTTTCCAAAAATAGAAAGTTTCCAAAAATAGATTAATTGCTTAAAATAGATAAGTTTCTAAAAATAGAAAGTTTTCATAAATAGATTAACTGCTTAAAATAGATAAGTTTATAATAATAGAAAGTTTTCATATTTAGAAATAAGCTGGATTATTAAGCTAATAGAATAAGCTTAAGTTTTACTGATTAAATATACTAAGTCATGTGATTAATAGTATAGTTTATTAATTATAACAAGTTAATTAAATAAACTATATGTTATACTATTTAATTAAATATAATCATGATTTAATTAAATTAAAGTGTATATAATACTTAGGTTAAAACATGTTAATATTTATATTAATATAACCTAAGTCATGAAAATTAATTAATTATATGTCATGTTTTAATAATTAATTAATTACTTTAGTCTAAATTTCATAATAAAAATACTTAGGTTATAATCATGTATTATTAATAATAATAATAAACCTAAGTCATGTTTTAATTAAATTAATTATATGACATGTTAAATTAATTTAATTAACTTGTAAATAAATAAACTTGTAAAATAAAATAATAAACCGAACCCATGTATTATTTTATTAAAAACATGTCGTGAACCGGACCCATAAACCCGTGAACCGGCCTGAACCAAAACCCCACCACCAACCACCATCCACAGCCACGGCTGCGGCGGCGACTGGTGGTTGCGCTGCCAACAGTGGCAGATGTTGCCGCTGCTGCGCCGTGGCGCTGCCAGCTTTGAAGATCCCACCGGCACAAGCCGATGGTCTCCCCCTACTGTCCTCGCTGCTCCCCCCGTCCGACCCAAACAGCCACCGGCGCAAGCCGGTGGTGCTTACTGCTGCGCCGAGACCCACACCGAGCCCCTTAGGGGGTCTCGATTGTGGTTTAAAAAGGGACACCGAGAGTCTTTGACTCTCGATTGGCTGCCGAACCACAAACCAAGCACAACAAACCCTTTTCCCATGTTTTATTAATCCCATAACATGTTTTATTTAATTGATTTTAAAGATCCAACATGAAAACATAATTAAATAAAAAGATTAAAGATTAAGGTTTTATGTTTTACCTTGACGTTTGATTGAAAATAACACGAACACGAACCAAATACCAAAGATAAAAAATCAAAATCGAATCCTCCTTGTTCCTTGTGTGTGCCGCGACTATGGGGTCCAAAGGAAGCTAGGGTTTTTAATTTTTCTTTAAAAATACTTTTATGAAAACTCTGTAGTTTAATTTCTTTAATTAAAACCAAAAGTGGGCTTTTGGGCCCCCTTCCTCTTGTGTGTGGCGCGGCTACTAGGGCCCACCAAGGGGAAACCCATAGGTTTTCGTGTTCCCGTGCTCGTATTTACGTGACTTTATTATTAAATGTTCGTGTTATCTTATATACTTATACGCAATCGTAATAATAATTACGTAATTACATAATTATACGTTCGTGATTCTTACGTTCATGATTTCATGTTCGTGATTTAGTTATTATCTATAATAATTATCATGCACTATCACGTACTTAATATTTATACTGTAACAACACGTACGTAATTCTTGTAATTTATGTTCGTGACACGTATTTATGTTATAAAAGGAAAGTTTTAATCATGTACGTACGATTATAAGGGTACTATTCATGGTAAAAGCATACGGGTTTTACAACTCTTCCCCCTAAAAAGAATAATTCGTCCCCGAATTATAGATAACGTAAACTGGAAAAGAGGAACATACCCGAATTCAAAACTTGAAATGAGGGTAAGAAGTCCGGATAGACTCCTCGGTCTCCCAAGTGGCTTCCCGCTCGGTATGATCCCTCCAAAGGATTTTGACGAGTGGAATCGTCTTCTTCCTCATGACTCGTTCTTGTCTGTCAAGAACTCGTTCGGGTTCCTCTATGAAGGTAAGATCTCCACGAATCTGTTCCAGTGAATACTAAACCATGTGAATGGGATCATACCACTCCACCAAAAGTATTGCTTGATGTCATGGTACATCCTGGTCGAACCAGGATGAATAGAGAATGGGGAGCTATGAGCCTCAGCTAACAATGCTTCCTGGAGTTCTTGATCATCAGGAACACAAAGTCTTGTGCCCTGCCATAAGATACCGTCTACGTCTACACGAAATTTTGTCTGCTTCACCAAATTCTGAATTATCGCCCAGATTTCACCATCATCCTTCTGAGCTTCCTTGATCCTAGAGAGTAACTCAGGTTCCACTCTAAGATTAGCCCAGTAACCGTGCTGTCCACGTACCATGATCTCAATGTCTAATCGCTCTAAGTCTCTTATAATTTCCTCCTCAATTTTAATGTCGTTTATCATTCCGGCCTTTCTACTAAGTGCATCTACCACTACATTCGCCTTTCCGGGATGATACTGCAGATTAATGTCATAATCCTTCAATAGCTCTAACCATCTCCTCTGTCTCATGTTCAGTTCACGTTGAGTGAAGATGTACTTCAGGCTCTTGTGGTCTGTGAAGATGTCACGTGATTCTCCATACAAGTAGTGCCTCCATATCCTTAATGCAAACACGACTGCTGCAAGTTCCAAGTCATGCGTAGGGTAATTTTCTTCATAAGGCTTAAGCTGTCGTGAAGCATACGCGATCACTTTCCCATGTTGCATGAGAACACAGCCAAGTCCCTTCCCTGAAGCATCACTGTAGATTTAAAATCCACCTGTACCAGATGGGAGAGTAAGAAACGGTGCAGATACTAACTTCTGCTTTAGGTCTTCAAAGCTATTCTCCCTTTCTTCAGTCCAGACGAATTTCTCCCCTTTCTGCATCAGTTTGGTCAATGGTAGTTCTAAACGGGAAAAGTTCTATACGAACATACGGTACTAACCAGCTAAGCCTAAGAAACTGTAAACCTCCGTCGCTGTTGTCGGCCTTGGCCACTTGGTAATAGCCTCAACCTTTGATGGATCCATGGTGATTCCTTCTGCTGATACAATGTGACCTAAGAATGCCACCTTGTCTAACCAGAACTCACACTTGGAGAATTTAGCATACAGCTTCTTCTGGTGAAGAATCTGTAACACTGTACGAAGATGGTCTTCGTGTTCCTCCTTGGACTTAGAGAATATTAGAATGTCGTCAATGAAGAAAATGACGAACTTATCTAGAAATTCATGGAAGATTATGTTCATCAAATCCATGAACACTGCTGGAGCATTGGTAAGGCCGAATGGCATGACTACAAATTCGTAGTGCCCATAGCGTGTACGGAAAGCAGTCTTGGCGATGTCCTGCTCTTTAACCCGTAGCTGATGATAGCCCGACCTTAGATCAATTTTGGAGAAATGTTTGGCCCCTTGGAGTTGGTCAAACAAATCTTCAATGCATGGTAGAGGATACCTATTCTTGATGGTGGTCTTGTTGAGCTCGCGATAATCTATGCAAAGACGCATACTGTCGTCCTTCTTCTTCACGGATGGTGCGCCCCATGGAGATGCGCTCGGTCGAATAAAGACTCATTCCAAAAGTTCTTGCAATTGGTCCTTCAGCTCCTTCAACTCTATGGGAGCCATGCGATAAGGAGCCTTGGAAATCGGCTCAGCTCCTGGGATGAGCTCGATATTAAACTCTACTTCACGTGCAGGTGGTATGCCCGGAAGTTCTTCTAGAAATACGTCTAGAAATTCTGACACTATCGGCTGATGAATTGATGGAGATTCAGCATCCATGTCATGAACAATAGCTAGATAGCCCTCGCAACCATGTGAAAGCAATGCACGTGCTTGCAGGGTTGATATGATTTGTACAGACCTTCCGGGTACGAACCCATTATGAATGTACTCTGGTGCATTAACATCATCGAAGATGACCCGATATGTATGGCAGTCTATGGTGGCATGATGTTTGGATAGCCAGTCCATGCCCAATATCATGTCAAAATCATTCATGTCCAGCGGAAGTGCGTCAACAGTACGAACCTTGTCGTCAAACTCTAGGGGAAGGCTCTTGTACACATGGGTTGTGCGTAAAGAGTCTCTTAAAGGCGTGGAAATGTTTAGTACATTCTCTAATGGCATAGGGGATATCCTAACATTCTTAGCATAAGCAGTAGAAATGACTGAATGAGTAGCACCTGTGTCGAATAAAACACATGCAGCTTGACCATACATATACAAGATTCCAGTTATGGTACCTGTAGACTTGTTAGCCTGATCGCGATAAGTCATGTAGACGCGTCCACTAGTAGGAGGCGGCTTGGAATCAGCATGTCCAGATGTGCCCTCCATCTCGCCCTTGCGGCAGTGCTTCATGCGATGACCCATAAGGCCACACTTGTAGAATGCGTCGTTGTCGCGACGACATGGCCCTGGGTGCCTACGGTTTTCAGGTAGTGCAAAGAGGATGAGTATACCCTCCAGCAAGTTCCCTTGTTGGCTGGGAGCCAGTTAAAACAGTATACATGACACATGGTTTATAGGTACAAAGGACAATGCGGATAATTCGTAAGATGTATTACCAGTAATAGCTGGACGGTTAGGCTGTGAACCTCTATGGTTCTGGTCCCTCCCGTTACCATGATTCCTGGTAGAAGATTGCTAATGTGTCCGAATTATGAACTATTGCATGTAACATAAGAAAATGAGTAAGTGTAAGCACCTGCTGCTGTTGGAGTTTCCAGCGTTGTTACGGTAATTATCATTACCGCCACGCCTATTCGTAGTAGAACGGTCTTGAGTCTGACTGTTTCCCTTGGGCTGAGTAGGCTGTTGCTGAGTAGCCGGCTGAGACCGTTCCCCAGTCTTCTGCCTGGAAGATGCAGTTTAAAAGAGATATAAATATTGGGATATAGTGAAATAATTCGGTATGGTCACCGCTGAATAACGAATGTTTACCTCTTCTTGGGTATCTCTGCTTCCCCGAACTCTTCTCTTTCTTGCAGCATCTCCAGCTTACATGCTGCATCGGCAACTTGTGCCACCGTGTTGAACGTAGCACAGACCAAGTTGTTGGCGACCAATGTATGAAGAGCCCACCAGAAGTATCTGCTGTTGCGCCAAGAAAACCGGCCAAACGAAGAAAGCGCTGCATAAACTCGTTGTTATTCTCCCCAGCTCTCTGCCTGATTCCATGGTATTCCCTCTTCAGCTTGTCTTGCTCATCCTTGGGGAAGAACTGTCCCTTTACTAACTCCCTGAACTGAGCCCAAGTCAAACCAGCCACCCAATCATCACCTCCCTCAGACTGCTTGAGTGCCTTCCACCATCCTAGCACATCACCTTCGAACTTGTAACAGGCCAACCTCGACTTAAAGACGGGTTCACAGCCCATTGCATCGAAGATCTTCTCAATGTGAGACAACCAGCTTTCAACTTCACTGGGCTATCAGTTTTCTCGAAGGATCGAGGGCGTTGCTTGTTGAATCTCTCCAGCCATGTGACCAATGTTGCTGGAGGAGGAGGAGGAGGTACTAGGTGCTGCTGCTGATTGTTAGCAGCCTGCACCTCAGTCCTGATTTCATTCCTCAGCTGAGGAAGCAAAGCTTGCATCGCAGCTTGGACTGCTGCATTGAGTTGTTCCTGCTCGCGTGTGAGAACCATCTGACAATATAACATAAAAATACATGATTAAACTGATCAAAACATAAAATATATACATGAAAAAAAAATTATACCAATAAATCATGAGAAAAATTTTATGCAGGAAAACTAGTATATGAATGCATGATGCAGTTTTATGAAAACTTTTATATGCGCGAGAGTGAACGCGTATGGTCAGTTCACTCAAAACAAAAGACATGGCGTGGGGACGCCAATGGGTCGGTCCCAAAGTTAAAAGTTTTGATAAAAGCACATGCGACTAAATAGGGTCAGTCATGTACCAACCATTACTTAGTCATAAACACGCGACAATGACATATATATGTGTGCATGAAAACAATGAATGCATGAAAACCGACTGTCAGTTCTAGGAAGACCATAGTGACTACTCACTAATCATAGTTCGTGTTTTGAGAGCCTACAGGTCGAAGCCTTGGCTCTGATACCATAATTGTAACACCCCATTTTGATAAATGAAATGTCAAGCGTGATTATGGCGTGTCATCAAAGCATACAAGGATATATGTCTTAAACATTACATGACCATAAAGGAAATACCGGAAATAAACATCGGTACCCCAAAGTAAAAGCTCATCACACACAAACATAAGTACTGTAAAGGAAAAGGACTAAAAATGTCCATGGAAATAAGTAGCAAAATGTATGATGATAAGCATAAAGTAATGAAGGCTAGTAAGCTTCCAATCCATATGCACCTACGCTTAGAGTCTACGAGCGCCCTTGAGTACCTGCCGTTTTGGGAAACATGAAAGGAAAACGGTTGAGCATAACGCTCAGTGCACGGATATACAAGCATAGAATGAATAACATAAGCATATACAACATATTGTAGCAGAATTAATTAAGTCCTGGAAAACCTGGTATAACTTAGTAAAACTGGTTTTATAGTTTTAAAAGCCTTATGTTTATCTTATGAAAAATTTTTAACATGTTAACCATTAAGCCAATATAGGTCATGAAATATCAACGTGCATGAATACTTGGAGGGGTGACCTCATCATGCAATTAGAGGGGTTGCCTCTAATTAATATAGGTTTGGGTAGGAGGGATCAGCTCCTTGTGAAGGATGCAAGGCACACACCACATTCGCCTGAATAATTTGTTAAAAACATGTAACCTAGGATGCACCCATACGCCCCACATGATAACATAATAATATGGCCAAAAGATGAAAGGGACGCCACGAGCTATCACTCCGCCGTGGTGAAGTCATAACACTGGTGCCTCCAGTGTTATGGTTATGGTACCTCCATAACTAGGTGAAACTGGTCATGCATGTATATGGATTAGGCATTTAATTAAACATAAGCAAATCAAACATATAAAACACATACTGGGAAAAAAGTTGGCTGCATACGGGGAAATCCTAATAAGGAAAGAATGTCCATACTAAAAGGACGGAGAATCCGTACCTTGTGTCCAGTGAACGAAGAAGACAAACGGAAGAGAGTCCTACTTCGATCTCACTAACGCTACATAAATAGTATACGTGTATAAGTATGTTGATTAATGAGTACGTAACTGGTTTTATGTCATGTCTTAGCTTGTTTTATATGTTCATGTCTTGTTTCACTGATTTTAACGTTATGCTGTGTTTATCATGTATTATGGATATTCTGATTAAGTATTACTTGTATTTCTTGTATTATTATACTTGTTGTGTAATAATAAGTAACTTTCTAAAAATAGGAGGTTTCCTAAAATAGAAAGTTTCCAAAAATAGAAAGTTTCCAAAAATAGAAAGTTTCTAAAAATAGATTAACTGCTTAAATTAGATAAGTTTTTAAAAATAGAAAGTTTCCATAAATAGATTAACTGCTTAAAATATATAAGTTTCAAATAATAGAAAGTTTTCAAATTTAGAAATAAGCTGGATTATTAAGCTAATAGAATAAGCTTAAGTTTTACTGATTAAATATACTAAGTCATGTGTTTAATAGTATAGTTTATTAATTATAACATGTTAATTAAATAAACTATATGTTATACGATTTAATTAAATATAATCATGATTTAATTAAATTAAAGTGTATATAATACTTAGGTTAAAACATGTATTAATATTTATATCAATATAACCTAAGTCATGAAAATTAATTAATTATATGTCATGTTTTAATAATTAATTAATTACTTTAGTCTAAATTTTTTAATAAAAATACTTAGGTTATAATCATGTATTATTAATAATAATAATAAACCTAAGTCATCTTTTAATTAAATTAGTTATATGACATGTTAAATTAATTTAATTAACTTGTAAATAAATAAACTTGTAAAATAAAATAATAAACCGAACCCATGTATTATTTTATTAAAAACATGTCGTGAATCAGACCCGTAAACCCGTGAACCGGCCTGAACCAAAACCCCACCACCAACCACCATCCATAGTTGCGGCTGCGGCGGCAGCTGGTGGTTGCGCTGCCAACAGCGGTTGTTGATGCCGCTGATGCGCCGTGGCTAGCCGCTGCCAGCTTTGAAGATCCCACCGGCACAAGCCGGTGGTCTCCCCCTGCTGTTCTCGCTGCTCCCCCCGTCCGACCCAAACAGCCACCGACGCAAGCCGGTGGTGCTTGCTGTTGCGCCGAAACCCACACCGAGTCCCTTAGGGGGTCTCAGGTGTGGTTTAAAAAGGGACACTAATAAGTGTGAAAACACATATCCGTTTACCACTTATTTCCAATAATAACAAGACCAAAACGTGTATTTTATGTCGTAAAAGTCGGAATTAGGCGTGGTTTGTGTTTTTATTGTGTTTTAGGACCAAAAGATGCAAAAGGAAGAAAACATGGGCTATCACGGGCTTTTATCGAAGAAAAAGACTAAAGGCGAAGTCGAAAGATCGAGAATGCAAAAAGAACGGAAGTCCAAGGCCAATTCTGAAGATTTATCGAAGAAAAAGTCTAAAGACGGAAGTTTAATTAAGTGGAAGAACTCAAGTGTAATTACAGAAGAAAATTATAAGACAAGTTCAACTTATATTCACAAATCTCTAGACGACACCGAGAAAGACAAAGAAATTAAGTCGAGTCGAGACGAGAATAAAGAAGTTAGATAGCTTAAGCATGTAATCTCCCCACCTCCTATATATACCCTCCTAATATGTCATTAGGAGGGTGTTAGGTGGTTAGGTGTTTAGTTTTTAGTAGTGGTAGTTTAATTTTTAAGTGTGTTTTATTTTTTCTCTCTAGTTTTTCTTTCAAACTTGTTAATCTTTACATTAATCTTGTAATCTTTGGTTATTCATTTTTAATCAATCAAGCTCATTTTCTTAATTCTCATTCTACCTTTCTTAATCTTTTACTTAATCTTTATAATCATGTAGTTTTATCTTAATCTTGTTGATGATTTGATTATGTAGCTTATTTGATTGTGTTTATTAAAATGGTGATCTTAAAAGTTTCTTTTTAAAAGTGCTTATTTTTCTTAATCTTTATGCTTAATGGTTTTTAGAAATAAGTAGTCTTTTAATTAGTTAAGTTTTTATAAAAAAGTGCTTTTTGATTTATAGCTTATTTAGTGTTTAAAAGTTTTTTTTAAATTCTAGCTTATACACCCTTTTCGAAAATCTTTTGGTTTAACTTTTGGCAAAGTACTTATTGGGATTTAGCTTATTATCTTATTGTGCAAGTTTCGGATTTTATTTCCCTCGTGTTCCGGATAGGGGTTATAAAACCCTTATTCCGGATAAGTCACTGAAGTCGATTTTGCGGATAAGCAGTTTAACACCTTCGTATTCCGGATAAGGGATTAAGACCCTTATTCCGGATAAGCATCTCTGCTACTTTTCCCGGATAAGGCCATTAGTCCATATTCCGGATAAGGGCCTCAAGAGTTTTTCCGGATAAAAGTTTCATATGTTTTCCGGATAAGAGAGTATAAGCACGTTTTCCGGATAAGTTGTTATTGGTGTATTGCGGATAAGGGGACGAAGACAGATTCTGGATAAGGGTAGTGTTTTGTTTTTTCGGATAAGCTTTGTACTCCAGATTCCAGATAAGCCTCCTAACGTATTCCGGATAAGCTACATTTCATCATTCCGGATAATATTCCGGATAAGGTTAAGTATTTCCAGTTTTTAAATTTCTACTTTTCCCGCCTTTTTACTTAGAGTTATTTTTAACTGGTCTTGCTTTAATTCACTCTTTAAAGTTTACATTTTTATAATTTTTATTTTTTAAAGTCTTCATTTTTAGTTTTAAATTTTAAAGCTTTCATCTTTATTTACTCAACGACATTTTCATTTTTTGTTTAAAATAGATAACCAAACCTTTTTATTTTCCACCAAGAACAATTGAGTCGTACTTTCTATCAATAATCAATTCGAAAAGACTTGGAACGAATTTATTTCATACTTGGTGAAAACTTTGTATTAAATGGCGCCGCTGTCGGCTCTTTTCGTTAAGATTAACGGTTTTTAGTGAGAGACGCGTTGGATTTTGGGATCCGTTCATTTTTTAACGTTATTTTCCTTGCTTTAAAAATTTTCAAAAATCCTAAAAAATATAAAATTTTCAAAAATACAAAAAAAATATATAGAAAAACAAAAAAAACCAAAAATATTTCTTGTATATTTTTCTTTTCTTTTGTAGGTGTGTATGCTTACTCGTGCCCGTAAGAAGAAAGCAGCTCAAGACAAAGTCATTACTCCACCTATTGCCACCATAGACAATCAACCAATGATCGAGCTTTTGCAATCGCACATAGAGGGCAACACCGATGCTATTGTCATACCCGAGATTGGAGCCAACAACTTCGAGCTTAAATCCGGCTTCATTCAAATGGTCTCTGCTCAACCCTTCTTGGGGCGTTCAATTGATGATCCTCATGACCATATTAAAAGGTTCCTTCAACTCACTAATACGGTTAAGTATAATGGGGTTTCACAAGAGGTAATTCGCTTGCAACTTTTTCCTTTCTCCTTAGAGGGACAAGCCCGGCATTGGCTTGATAAGGAACCGCCACAAAGTATTCTTACGTGGACAGATTTAGAGACCAAATTCATCAACTACTTTTTCCCACACTCACGTACTACCGCTTTGCGGAATGAAATCATTACTTTTGAACAAAAGTACGGTGAGACATTTAGTGAATCTTAGGACCGTTTTAAGGAACTTTTAAGAAAGTGTCCACAACATGGTTTAACAAAAGTACATCAAATTAATACTTTTTACAATGGTTTAAGCATGAATGACCAAGATTCACTAAATAGTGCCTCGGGGGGTAACATTTTGGTTAAGTATGCTAATGCCGCTTGGGATATTATTGAGAACAAGTCTAGAGTGCAAACCAAGAGTGTTCGGACCAATGTGGCTAGTTCTAGCACTAATAAGAGCGACAAGAGAATTGATAAGCTTACTTCGCTTGTTGAATCACTTGCTCTCCAAGCCGCCAACAATACCAAACCTATCACTGCCCAAGCTAGTGCTTTGACTCAATCATGTGAAATATGTGGGGGATCTCACTCATGCACCGATTGTCCTTCGACTCATGACAATCCGGAAAATGTGTATGCCGCCAACGGTACCTATTCTACAGGAGGCTATCAAGCACGTCCTCAAGGTGACCGCAATTTGCTCAGCTATCGCTCAAACAACTTTCTTTCACACCCGGTTTTCCCCCACAAAACCCAAACAACCTCAATCGCAACAATCAAAACCAACCTCATCCTCCAAATCAATATCAAAACCAAAGAACCTCCTATCCACCTCAAAGAAACAACCAAGTTTACCAACAACCTGCTTATCAACCACCCGCCTACCATGCTCCTCCTCCCAACCAAACCACCGCATTACACCAAGACGTTGAAACTTACATGAGGACTAATGATGCGATAGTGCAAAATCTTCAGCGGGAAATTGATGACATGGCATTTATACATGATCTCATCGTTCTTTTCGGGCTTTAAATGCACTAAAATTTCATAAAATACCATATATATGCTTGTGTTTGTTTACTTGTGTATTTTAGGTATGGATATCGTGAAAAAGACAAAAGATCACAAGAAACAAGGAAAAACGGACACGAGAAACGAAGCCGTACAAAGAACCGGGCCCTAGTTCATGAATTATCCAAGATTAATCCTTGAAGACTTGAAGACATACAAGATTGATCCTCAAACAATGAAGAAATGACACTTAAAACCCTTGAGAATTCATAATTACAAGTTTGGTCCCTTAAGTTTGTCAAAATTGCAAAAAGGTCCTTCAACTTTGAAGAAATGGCAAGATTAGTCCCTCATCAAATCTAATTTGTCAATTATGGTCCCTCATGAAGGAAAACATCTATTGAAGACCTTTGAAGATCAAGAAAGTCCAAATTCAGTCCCTCAATTATGGAAAAATGGCAAAAACAACCCTTTAAACCTTTTCACCAAAGTTTTGTGGCAAAAGTATAAACTTGGAAAGTTTATTAACAAAGGAAAACGGATTTGAAGGCTTAAAAATTTGTTTTACCAACTTTCTGAAAACACAAGGGCTAAAGGTGTTAATTTGAAACATTCAAACTCAAAATGCGCCAAACACCTTGCAACTCCTACAAAAACGGATCTAAAAGGTTATTATTCACCTTTCACCACCAGTTACCATTCCACTAAAAACAAAGGGTAATTCCCAATTACCCACACCCACGTGTGATTCACACATGCAGAATCCCATCTTACACACAAAACCCTCAATCCCATTACCCAAAGGACCCCACACTCAACCTCCTCAACCAATGAAAACACAACTTACTCCCAAGGTAAATGACGTGGCCAAATCAACAGCCAAGACTCTTAGCTTAACCCCAAAGCTAAAATAAACGTCCAAGATGCATTTGGACAGCTCATTCCATCAAATGATCTAGAAGACTTCAAGGGCATTTTTGAGAATTCAGTTCTAGGGTTCATGAATAGTGTTAGGTTAGCATTTGCCTATAAAAGGAGACCTGAACCTATGAGAGTCCCTTTGTTCCAGTTTTACCTTTTAAACTTGTAATTCCTTTTTAAAATTTATAAAAGTTGGTATTTTGAGAAAATTGTAATTCATTTTTATGTTTTTGAAAGTTGGTGTTGTTTAAAGGTGATTCTGAGTTCAGTTTGTTGTTATAAGTGTGCTTGAATCATTTGGTTCAAGGATGTTTATGTTTGGTAAGGTTTTCAAGTTTGAAAAAGCTTGAAAAGAGGTTTCTGAATTTGATTATTTGTGTGTACTAATCCTTAACCAAAAGCTATAAGCTCTTGCAAGCTTGTTGACACCAAGCTTGTGAAGGGATTAGGGCCTTTGGTTGGGCTGTTTGTTCATTGTGTTGAAGAAATCAAGCCCTTGATTTTCTGCTTTGAAACATCAACCAAGGCATTCATCCATCTTTCTTATTAGAGTACCTTGGTCTTGTTCTAGTTGTTGAACAAGGTCCAAGGAGCATTGCTGGTCCTCCTAGGATGTTGTGGAGGACAGGTATAACCTCTTGTTAAGATTCCTCTCAAAAATCATATGATCTTGTCTGTTTTGCATTTTGGTATGTGATTTGGTGATTCTATGTTTATGCTTTGTGTTTTATGGTTGCAATTTGTTAGTTGTCACCTAGTTTAGCTGTTTGAATGATAAAATCAGTAGGTTGTGTTTAAAAATCACAAGTTGCTTTGAAAAGTTGTGGATTAAGGACTGTTTGGGATTACTGGTTCATAAGGCCTCGTGGCCTTGTGCCCTTGGTTATTAGGGTTTGGGAAGTCTAAAAAAGTCATTTTGAACAAGTTTTAGTCATTGGTTAAGTTTCTGAAATTTTGGAAAAAGGATGGGAAGTTTTGCTAAAATCTGATAAAAGTGCTTTTGAGATTGGTCAAACACATCAGATCCAATAACTTCTTTGTTAGTTGGATCTAAGGTCTAAAATCAGGTTTGGGAATAGTTTGGGTGATAAGCTATCTATTGGTTATCTGATTTTTGAATTTGGTGGCTTATTATGTTTATTATAGCTTATCAAAGTTGGTTGAAGTGGTCATTTGCATGAGCAAAGTGACCACCTCATTTTGTGTTGCATTGGTATTTCTAGTATAAGGATTGTTGTTTTGCTGCTTGGATCCTATTTGTGTGAGGTTATTTGGCTACTTGGATTTATTTGTTGATAGCTTATAAGCTTACTGGCTTATTGGCTTATTTGTGCCAAAACTTGTCAAGACCACTCAACTGGTAGGCCTTGATTCACAAGGTTTGCACTCAAACCTTGACCAGCAGGGTGAAAAACAAGTCTAAACACTTCATTAAGTCTATCAACGTCCAATTTGTGCTTGTCAGCGTTTGAATTTCACTTATCAGCGATTGACTTTTGGTCAAACTTGGTCACATAGCTTATTGAATTTGTTTTGCTTATTGGTACATGCAACAACTTGGTTTTTGTAATAGAACTCATTTTTCTCAACTTAATATCAAGTCTGGAAGGTTACAAGTCTTTTGGTTAAGTTTTTGCTAGTAAACTAGCTTATTCGGCTTTTCCAGAGTGCTTATTGGTCCTCACAGCTTATTCTACTTGGCTTTTGTGATTTTCTTGATTTATTATTCTTAGTTAAGCTATTTGTGAGCTTTTGCAAAAAACTAGAACTTCTAAAACAGCCTAGAACTAAAACCCGACTATTTTATCTTTTAGTGGATTTGTACTTTGCTTATTTCTGGCTTATTGAGTGAGCTTTTTCAAAATTTCTTTTTACAGATCTCTTTAGTATCCCAAAACAAGGTTGTGTGTCAAATTAGAGCTTATGGCATTAGCTTATTGCTTAATGGGCTTAATGGCCCAATAAGGATAAGCTGTTTGATCATTAAGCTGTGATAAACTCACTTTCAGCTTTTGGGCCTTCAGAGCTTTGTGTTTAGAATTAAATTTTGAGTCAGATAGTGCTTTTCCAAGTCTTTTGGGCTAATTTTGACTTTTTGGGCTAAAAAGCCCTATAAGCTTGACTGTTTTGGGTTTTGGCCCATTTGAGGGCCCAATGGGGGTATTCTGGTGATTTCACTTTCATTTTCTGTTTATTTAGGTTAAAATAAACTAGTTTACAAGTTTTTAGAATTTTTTATAATTTTTGGATTTTTAATATTATTTTAATATTATTTTAATATTATTTTATTAATATTGTTCAAACTTCACATTTTTGCACCTTTTACATTTTTCTTAGCTTAAATACATTAAAATAGGAATTTTGTAACTCTTAGATTAATTTTATCATCTGTAGATTAATTTTCATAATTATTTTAAGTTTTAATAGTTTTTAAATCCTTTTAAATAGTTTTTATTAGTTTAAAATTTTCTAAAAATAGTTTTTAATCTTTTTAGGTCATTTTAGAGGTTGACCAATTGAAAAATCTTTATTTGGGCTTTTTGATAATTAATTTGATTTTTAGGGCTTTAATTAGCATTTAAAAATTAATATTTAGTTAATTAAACGGTTTGAAAAAGTTTTGATCATTGGTAAACTCTTAGTTTATTTATTTTGATTTTTGGTGAATTTTTGGTAATTTTTAGAATTAATTTTTATTTTACCTCATTTTACGGTTTTACGTTAAGTCGTAGTAGTAATTAATTTCACGTCTTCGTCATTCTCTTTTCTCATCCCTTTCTAACCAATATTAATCTAAAACCAATTACGAATTATTCACACATATATACCTCCTTGGGAAACGAACAACAAACTTAATTGGGTCATTAGTGTTTGATTTTCCTAAATCATCACTTAATACTTTACCGCTCATTTACGCTCTTTTGTTTTCCTAAACAAGAGGTCGTAATTTACTACAATCATTTTGGCGCCGCTACCGGGGAGGTGTGTCGTGATTAATTTGTCTTGTTGTTTTTAATATTAACCATATATAGTATTTGTATTAGTAGAAATCTACTAATACGTATTATCGGTTTTTTGGTTTTTCTTGTGAAATTATTATTACTATATTGTATTAAGTATCACAATCAATACAAAATATCTCCAAAAGTGTGAAAACACAACCTTAATTGGGATTTGATCTCCTAATTATTGTATTCGAATCTCAAACAAAAACAAAAAGGCAAAAATAGATAAATACTTTCGAGAAGCTCGATTTTGAAAAATACAAACTATAAGGTGGGTATCAGGCGGGTATTATAAAATATACCCTAAGGAAAAAGGCTCTTAAGTGCTTCGCGCCGCCTCGTTCCCCGCTTGCTTGTGAGTATTTTGAGATTGAAGGCTAATCGAGGGTTTTGTCGCCCAAAGTATTATTACGTATAATATATTTGCTTGGTTTCTTTGTGATTAAACCCTCTTGAACAATTTGGTTTTCACCAAAGTTCTAAAGTCATTCGAAGGCGTTCACTCCACATGATCGTTTTCATTCCTTTGAGGCTTCTTTAATCAAGAGTTTGATTCAAGGAGAGATTTGGTAGATTGTTGTCTACGAAGATACACCAAAATCCAAAAAAAAAATTAAAAACAATCAAAAACACAAAAAAATTTGAAAATTCACAAAACACCCAAAAAGAATCTTCTTTGCTCACCTCCCATTCTTCGTGAAGTTTATGATCACTCGTAATCAAGCAAAAAGAGCTCGTAAACATCTTCAAAAGCAAGCCAATCAAGAGATGTTGATTGAAGAACAAACTCCAATTGTTGAACCTATTGTAGAACAAGAAGTCGTCATGGATAATCGTACTATGATGTAGTTGCTACAAGCACCCACCGAGGGTTTTGGAGAGGCCATTTTGATTCCCGCTATCCTTGCGGAGAATTTCGAAATTAAGACGGGTTTAATGTCAATGTTGCAAGCTAATAAGTTTAGAGGTCATGAGAAAGACAACCCGCATTACCACATATGGAATTTTAATCGTCTCACCGCAACTAGCAAGTTTAAGGATGTTCCACATGACGCCATTAAGATGATGTTGTTTCCATACTCGTTAGATGGACCCGCTAAAATTTGGCTTGAGAAAGAACCGCCAAATTCGATTTTGACATGGGGTGATCTCGTTTCTAAGTTTGTGAACAAATTTTTTCCACCATCTAAAACAACACATTTGAAAAATGAGATTTCAAGATTTGTGCAAAGAAATAATGAAAGTTTTTCAATGGCATGGGAACGCTTTAAAGAAATGTTACATGAATGTCCACACCATGATTTTTCGTAATTGCATCAAATTGATACTTTTTATAATGGGCTTAATGATCATGAACGAGATTACTTGAATGCCGCCGCGGGTGGTAATGTTTTGTGCAAAACGACCGATGAAGCTTTAAAGATTATCGAGAATAGATCTAAGGTTTATAGCCCTCGTAACACACCAAGTGTTGCCAATTTGGGTTCGTCATCGTCGTCATCGTCTCGTAGCATTAATGCCTTACATGATGAAGCTAATGAGGAAAATTGGTTTTTTGATAGATTTGCTAATCTTATGACTCATTGGAAAGCTCAAGAGGCTTTGAATTCCGCTTCGATTAAAGCGGTTGAAAAGAGTTGTTTGTCTTGTGGTGGAGCTCATGATCTTTCTGATTGCATTACCACCGGTGGTAACACTTCGAGTGCTTACGTAGCAACGGGAACTTATAACCAAAACGGCCAAGGTTCCCGCCCAAATCAAGCTCCACCAAATCAAAATGCTAATAACTATCGAAACAACAACGAAGGTGGTAATTATCAAGGCAATTCACGTAACTACAACAAGGGGAATTATCAAAGTGGGAATGGACAAGTCACTAATCGAAACCAAAACCGTGATTTTCAAAACACTACACAAGGTTTTCAAAATGCTCACACTAAAAATCTTCAAGGAGAATTTTTTGGATTATGCTAAAGCAAATAATGCTATATTTGATAACATGCAACGTGAGATGATTAGCTTAAGATCCGAGTTGAAAAACGAGCTTAAAAACGAACTTGCTAATGAACTTAAAACTCATGCAAATAAAATGGAAGGAAATGTCCAACGTCTTCAACAAAACCAACAAAATATGGAACAAGGACAACATGAGATTAAGCAAGAATTGTTAAAAGCGGATGCTAGGCAATCAAAATTTAAGGACCGAATGGCAAAAATGTTTGAAGCAATCATGTGTAAACCCTCTTCCTCGGGTGGTCTTCCTAGTGATACCATTGCAAACCCGAAGGGAGAAATGAAGGTTATTACTACACGAAGTGGTAAAACTTTCAAGGAACCAATCTCTCGTCCAAGTACTTCTACGGAGACGGAAATCGAGAAAGAGCCTGAGGTGATGGTCGAAAAGGAGCATATTACAATCCCACGAAGTACCGCTCATACCACACCTACGGTTGAACCAATACCAATTATGGAACCCGAGATTCCAAGGCCGTTGCCTAATGTCCAACCCACACCACCCTTACCTTACCCTTCGAGACGTAACAAGGAAAAGGCACAAGAACGGAATAATTATCAATTTTAGCTTTTTATGAAAATGGTTCGTGACATGCATTTTAACATAAGTTTTGCCGATGCTTTAATCATGATGCCTCGATTCGCCACAAACGTCAAAAGTATGCTAAACGACAAAGAGAAGTTACAACAATCGTCTAGTTGTTCATCGGTTTTTCTTAGCCGCATACCACAAAAAGTCGGTGATCCCGGTAAATTTTTGATTCCGTGTGCAATTCAAGATATGGAGGAATGCTACGCCTTGGCCGATCTTGGTGATAGTATTAATTTAATGCCTCTTGAGATTTTCAAATCGCTTTCGCTTCCGGCTCTTACTCCTTCGAACATGTCTATCGAGATGGCCGATCATTCTACGATCTTAGCATGTGGAGTAGCCGAGGACGTTTTCGTTAAAGTCGGAAAGTTTTACTATCCCGTTGACTTTATCGTTGTAGACATTCCTATCGATCGAAAAGTTCCTCTCATTTTGGGTCGTTCATTTTTGGATACGTCGAGAGCACTTATTGATATTCATGCTCGAAAAATCACCCTTCGTTTCAATGAGGAAGAACTTGTCATCAATGCAACACAAAACTCCAATCTTTCTCATGTCTATTATATTGCAACTTTAAACCATGGTAATTCAATCAATGTCGTTTGCAAAGAATTTTCACCAAGAGTTTTAGGAAATGTCGCCCAAAACAAATTACCATTTCCTCCGCCGTTGGAGGTTAAGAGTGTTAAGCCTACGTTTCCAATCACGAATGATTCTTCGGATGATGAGTATGTTGACCCCGATGGGGAGGTTTTCTTTGTCGATAAAGGTTTTGAGAACTTACCACCACCAAAACCAAAACGGTTTTCAAATGTGAGAATTTTTAGTGTGGCTAACATCGTCTTAGAAACACCAAATATTTTTGGCATAATCAAAAAGGGTTTTCATAAGGAGAGTTTAAAAGGTAAAAAAGGAAAAGATTTTAAATGTGATTTAATTGATTTTTCTACAAATGTAACTCCGTCGTCACCACGTGTTTTGAGTGCTACAAGCTCGTCTACTCCTTTTGACGATGCTTTGTGTGGTTTTAGTATGGGGGAAGCCCCGTATGTTCCCTCATCCTTGTCCACCGAGGACGAGATATTCGATCCCGGAATCTATTATAAAGGGAAATCTCGGTCTTCTACCGATGAAATAAATGGAAAATCTTTATATTTTCTTGGTGCGAGTCTACCTCGAGTAGCTCAAAAGATTGTCTTACCAATTGTCCCACCCTTCTACTTCTCATCTCTTTTCTTTAAACTCTTTGAGTTTATGGCACGTGTGGAAGTGGCGTTGAATTGTTTATCCAATGAAAACGAAGACGCCATCTTCGATCCCGGTATTTTGTATCATTAAAGGACTTAGTCCTTAATACCGGTTGCTTTTTGGGCCTTGTTTATCATGTAAGCCCCATCAAAAAATTGACCATACCATGATTTTCCCTAAATGTTCACATTTTGAGGGGATCGAGTCGAGCTCATGACTCGGTAATCAAAAACGAGGTGCCTCGTGGGGGAGATCCCATGCTTATCCTTTTATGCTTACTAATAACTAATTAGAGGGGATTTGTGCTCTTCTAACTCGTTGTCTCGTGGTTGTTTGTGATTGTGTTATCTAGATCATCATCATCTACGATTAAATACTCTCGTGTTCGTTTACGTGAGCCTCCATCGTTTGCTTGAAGAAGTTTTTCACGAATCCATTGACATATCCTTTATTGTTCTAACAATTATCTTTTAGCATACTTAATAAACGGCTTTAGATATATTGTTGATCACCCTTTCCATGCGAGATCCTAAGCATTCGATTCTTCGTCTCTAGTATGGGGTGCTCCACCTTTAGACTCGAAACATTGAGGACAATGTTTACTTTTAGTATGGGGGTGAATAGGTACTTGCTTTGCTACGCCCTCACGTTTTCCAACTTTCAAATGTTTTGTTGCTAATAAGGCTAAAAATGGCCAAATTTTAAAAATTTTCTTAGTTTTCATAAGTTTTTTTAAGACACGAATGTATATTTTCCGATGGGTAGAATAAGAGCTAATTTTTGACTTGATGGGCATTTGGAGCCATTAACATTCCTTAACCCGCTCAATTCAAGTTTTGCTAGACTTTTATATAGGGAACTTTAAAACGCGAAAGTCTTAGCTCATTCGGGTTAAGAACAAGAACTTTTCGCAAGTTCCTATAATTGATCTTAGAAAGTAACTTATCAAGGGAACTATAAAATGCATTCTCTAAACATGAAAAGGTCCAAGAAAGTGCAAGATCCTATTGGTGGCTTGAAAACCCAAAACTTTGATTTGATATAGTCTTAATGAAAGCTAATCCAAATTTGGCTTAATTTTGACTTGCATGGCTAAGTATTCACGAGTCTCTTTAATTAGAGGTCTTTATATAGTGAAGAACGAGAGATGATAGAGTTAGACAAGTGATCATGCTAAACGTAGAACATGAAAATGTTCTTTCAAAAACTCATATGTTTTTAATTGTGGCTTTTTCTTCCCATAAGATCAATGCATTAGGAATAAAAATAATTGCAATAAGTAAGGTCGTACGATTTGAAAGGTTACTTAGCTTCTAGCCCAAAATCGTTTAAAAGTTGCTCATGGTTGAATAGAGTTCATAGCCAAGGCATAACTTATTGAAGCGGGACGCGAAGATTGGTGAAGATCCAAAAAGGCCCTTACAAGGCATGAGGAGCTCTATTTTTGCTAAAGATCCAAGATGATGTGAAGTATCATTGCTCCAAAATCAATATGAAGGATCGAGACACACGACGAAAAGCAATTACTCCCCTAAAGATCATGGAGAAAGTCTATCCAAAAAGACCCTTATAAGGTATGAGGATAAATATATCCAAGTCCGAAAAGGAGGCGGATCGTTGTATATCAAAGTCCAAAATAAAGATTGAAGAAAAATGATGAAGTCGTGGTCCAAATATGAAGAATCTCTAAAAAACGTCAAGTGAAGAAATTCCAATATATAAAGAGAAGACCATAATTTCAAGAACGTCTTCCCAAGATTTGAAGTATGAAGTACATGCCAAATATCGGTCCGAGAAAGGTCTCAAATCGTGAAACGAGTTATGCCAAGATATGAACTTAAGGAGATACACGAGAAGCCGTTTTAAAAGATTTTGTCCTTCGGCTAACTATCGATTAAATAGTGCTACTTTGCTTTCGGACTAATAACTACTCAAATAAGTCAATATGAATCACTTGTGATCCATGACAAATAGTTAAAAAATGCTAGTAACCCATTTCCTTTTATAATAACTAGGATTGCGGGGAGAAAAAGTATTACACAATTTGGACGTATGAGTAGTGTTAGCATTGTGACTTGTACCAACAATGATCTCGTTTTTGCACTTAGCATGGAATGTATGACAATCAAGGATGACGAAATTTACTCTAAGGGACATTTACTTGTTTCTATTCATTGACCCTAAAAGTCACATTCGTGATGAAAATCATACATTATGTCTTTACACATCTTCATAGTATTGTTGCAAATCTTTTACTTTTCAATAAAGGTTAATAAAATTGAATTTTGGTGATGCTTAGATACTTTATTCTAGCATTGTGTGAGGGCACGGCAATGGCTTAGTATGGGGGAGTGATGAGATGGCATTTATACATGATCTCATCGTTCTTTTCGGGCTTTAAATGCACTAAAATGTCATAAAATACCATATATATGCTTGTGTTTGTTTACTTGTGTAATTTAGGTATGGATATCGTGAAGAAGACAAAAGATCACAAGAAACAAGGAAAAACGGACACGAGAAACGAAGCCGTACAAAGAACCGGACCCTAGTTCATGAATTATCCAAGATTAACCCTTGAAGACTTGAAGACATACAAGATTGATCCTCAAACAATGAAGAAATGACACTTAAAACCCATGTGAATTCATAATTACAAGTTTGGTCCCTTAAGTTTGTTAAAATTGCAAAAAGGTCCTTCAACTTTGAAGAAATGGCAAGATTAGTCCCTCATCAAATCTAATTTGTCAATTATGGTCCCTCATGAAGGCAAACATCTATTTAAGACCTTTGATGATCAAGAAAGTCCAAATTCAGTCCCTCAATTATGGAAAAATGGCAAAAACAACCCTTTAAACCTTCTCACCAAAGTTTTGTGGCAAAAGTATAAACTTGGAAAGTTTATTAACAAAGGAAAACGGATTTGAAGGCTTAAAAACTTGTTTTACCACCTTTCTGAAAACACAAGGGCCAAAGGTGTTAATCTGAAACATTCAAACTCAAAATGCATCAAACACCTTGCAACTCCTACAAAAACGGATAAAAAAGGTTACTATTCACCTTTCACCACCAGTTACCATTCCACTTAAAACAAAGGGTAAATCCCAATTACCCACACCCACGTGTGATTCACACATGCAGAATCTCATCCCACACACAAAACCCTCAATCCCATTACCCAAAGGACCCCACACTCAACCTCCTCAACCAATGAAAACGCAACTTACTCCCCAAGGCAAATGACGTGGCCAAATCAACAGCCAAGACTCTTAGCTTAACCCCAAAGCTAAAATAAACGTCCAAGATGCATTTGGACAGCTCATTCCATCAAATGATCTAGAAGACTTCAAGGGCATTTTTGAGAATTCAGTTCTAGGGTTTATGAATAGTGTTAGGTTAGCATTTGCCTATAAAAGGAGACCTCAACCTGTGAGAGTCCCTTTGTTCCAGTTTTACCTTTTAAACTTGTAATTCCTTTTTAAAATTTATAAAAGTTGGTATTTTGAGAAAATTGTAATTCCTTTTTATGTTTTTGAAAGTTGGTGTTGTTTAAAGGTGATTCTGAGTTCCATTTGTTGTTATAAGTGTGCTTGAATCATTTGGTTCAAGGATGTTTATGTTTGGTAAGGTTTTCAAGTTTGAAAAAGCTTGAAAAGAGGTTTCTGAATTTGCTTATTTTTGTGTACTAATCCTTAACCAAAAGCTATAAGCTCTTGCAAGCTTGTTGACACCAAGCTTGTGAAGGGATTAGGGCCTTTGGTTGGGCTGTTTGTTCATTGTGTTGAAGAAATCAAGCCCTTGAGTTTCTGCTTTTAAACATCAACCAAGGCATTCATCCATCTTTCTTATTGAAGTACCTTGGTCTTGTTCTATTTGTTGAACAAGGTCCAAGGAGCATTGCTGGTCCTCCTAGGATGTTGTGGAGGACAGGTATAATCTCTTGTTAAGATTCCTCTCAAAAATCATATGATCTTGTCTGTTTTGCATTTTGATATGTGATTTGGTGATTCTGTGTTTATGCTTTGTGTTTTATGGTTGCAATCTGTTAGTTGTCACCTAGTGTAGCTGTTTGAATGATAAAATCAGTAGGTTGTGTTTAAAAATCACAAGTTGCTTTGAAAAGTTGTGGATTAAGGACTGTTTGGGATTACTGGTTCATAAGGCCTCGTGGCCTTGTGCCCTTGGTTCTTAGGGTTTGGGAAGTCTAAACAAGTCATTTTGAACAAGTTTTAGTCATTGGTTAAGTTTCTGAAAGTTTGGAAAAAGGATTGGATGTTTTGCTAAGATCTGATAAAAGTGCTTTTGAGATTGGTCAAACACATCAGATCCAATAACTTCTTTGTTAGTTGGATCTAAGGTCTGAAATCAGGTTTGGGAATAGTTTGGGTGATAAGCTATCTATTGCTTATCTGGTTGTTGAATTTGGTGGCTTATTGTGTTTATTATAGCTTATCAAAGTTGGTTGAAGTGGTCATTTGCATCAGCAAAGTGACCACCTCATTTGGTGTTGCATTGGTATTTCTAGTATAAGGATTGTTGTTTTGCTGCTTGGATCCTATTTGTGTGTTGCTTGTGAGGTTATTTGGCTACTTGGATTTATTTGTTGATAGCTTATAAGCTTACTGGCTTAATTGCTTATTAGTGCCAAAACTTGTCAAGACCACTCAACTAGTAGGCCTTGATTCACAAGGTTTGCACTCAAACCTTGACCAGCAGGGTGAAAAACAAGTTTAAACACTTCATTAAGTCTATCAACGTCCAATTTGTGCTTGTCAGCGTTTTAATTTCACTTATCAGCGTTTGACTTTTGGTCAAACTTGGTCACATAGCTTATTGAATCTGTTTTGCTTATTGGTACATGCAACAACTTGGTTTTTGTAATAGAACTCATTTTTCTCAGCTTAATATCAAGTCTGGAAGGTTACAAGTCTTTTGGTTAAGTTTTTGCTAGGAAACTAGCTTATTCGGCTTTTCCAGAGTGCTTATTGGTCCTCACAGCTTATTCTACTTGGCTTTTTGTGATTTTCTTGATTTATTATTCTTAGTTAAGCTATTTGTGAGCTTTTGCAAAAAACTAGAACTTCTAAAACAGCCTAGAACTAAAACTCGACTATTTTGTCTTTTAGTGGATTTGTACTTTGCTTATTTCTGGCTTATTGAGTGAGCTTTTTCAAATTTCTTTTTACAGATCTCTTTAGTATCCCAAAAGAAGGTTGTGTGTGAAATTAGAGCTTATGGCATTAGCTTATTTCTTAATGGGCTTAATGGCCCAATAAGGATAAGCTGTGTTGGAGCATAGTTTGGCTGGGCCGGTCTGACGACTCTCATGGTCTGTTCGTCGTCTTCCCGGGTCCTAAGTAATGCTGCAAACAAAGAAGAACCGGTTAGACGTGGACCCGAGGCTGGAGCCCCGGGATCCACCTCTGACGGTCAAGTTAGTATTTGATCGACATGTTGTATAAGAGGTGTGGTTAAGAGAGATAACCTGTTTATAATGAGACCCTACCCTTGTTTATATAGGCTTAGGGTTTCTTGAAGGATAAGTTAGGTATGTGTGGGTCGCGGGCCTGTTGGGCCGGGCCGAATACTGACTATACGTCGACATGTCCCCCAGTCTAGTATGACATGGTTCATGATCATGTTATGCTAGACTCATTCATGTATCACGCTTACTAAACAACTGTGTGCGGCTTGATGCTAGGACATCCTCGTGGGTCATCCGTAACATATGGCTCCACTCGTAATGGGCTACTGTTAGCGAAAATATGATGGGCTGGGATTGCGAATAGTGAGCATAGCCACTATACGTCATCATGTCCCCCCAGTCTAGTATGCGAGGTTGTCACCAAGGTTACTAGACTTTACACCATATCCGCTACCTGTAAGCGTATCTACGACGAAGGAAACGGGGAACTCATATACGTAAGACGGGTGGTTGTGCTCAAATGCTTGGTTTCCCGTGATTAGACGGTAAGGACCCCGTAAGAAGAAAACTTGTTCTATAGCCGGGGTAACACTGCTATTGGCAAGGTATCGTTCTTATTCATCTCTAACGTGAAGATGATAAGAAGGTTTTGTGAAGGTGGAAGTGGAACCCATATGTTTCATTGTGAATATTTTGAAGGCGTACTTCTTGTACCCACTGATGATGCAACATAATGCGAATATTGCATTCGTCTTAAGGCCAACAGAATTCAACTTCTATGGCAAATGATGCGGATATTACATCCGTCTTATGGCCACGGCATTTGATAACCACTTCCAAAATTTGTCACAGATTTTCTTGGATTAAACATAGTTGATCAGGCTCCATCTAATTAAGTATAAACGATGTAAATTTTGGAAATTCAATCTTAGCCGGGCCAAGTAATTCATCACGGAAGACATACTTCCGTAACAAAGATATGAACCAACAGAAGACATACTTCAGTGGCAGAATGAGCCAGTGGAAGGCGTACTTCAAAGACAAAAGATAACGATGCGCCGTGGAAGAATACTTCCACGGCGAAAATAACGATGCGCCATGGAAGAATACTTCCACGGCGAAAATAACGATGCGTCGTGGAAGAATACTTCCACGGTGAAAATAATGAGCACGTGGAAGAGATACTTCCACGGCGAAGATAAGAAGCACGTGGAAGAATAATTCCACGGCGAAGATAATGAGCACGTGGAAGAGGCACTTCCACGGCGAAGATAAGAAGCACGTGGAAGAATAATTCCACGGCGAAGATAATGAGCATGTGGAAGAGGCATTTCCATGGCGAAGATAATAAGCACGTGGAAGAGATACTTCCACGGCGAAGATAAGAAGCATGTGGAAGAATACTTCCACGACGAAGATAACGATGCGCCGTGGAAGAATACTTCCACGGCGAAGATAATAAGCACGTGGAAGAGATACTTCCACGGCGAAGATAATAAGCACGTGGAAGAGATACTTCCACGACGAAGATAACGATGCGCCGTGGAAGAATACTTCCACGGCGAAGATAATAAGCACGTGGAAGAGATACTTCCACGACGAAGATAACGATGCGCCTTGGAAGAATACTTCCACGGCGAAGATAATAAGCACGTGGAAGAGATAATTCCACGGCGAAGATAACGATGCGCCGTGGAAGAATACTTCCACGACGAAGATAATAAGCACGTGGAAGAGATACTTCCACGGCAAAGATAATAAGCACGTGGAAGAAATACTTCCACGGCGAAGATAAGAATCACGTGGAAGAAATACTTCCACGGCGAAGATAAGAAGCACGTGGAAGAGTAATTCCACGGCGAAGATAACGATGCGCCGTGGAAGAATACTTCCACGACGAAGATAATAAGCACGTGGAAGAGATACTTCCACGATGAAGATAATAAGCACGTAGAAGAGATACTTCCACGAAGATAACGATGCGTCGTGGAAGAATACTTCCACGACGAAGATAATAAGCACGTGGAAGAGATACTTCCACGGCGAAGATAATAAGCACGTGGAAGAAATACTTCCACGGCGAAGATAAGAATCACGTGGAAGAAATACTTCCACGGCGAAGATAATAAGCACGTCGAAGAGTACTTCCACGGCGAAGATAACGATGCGCCATGGAAGAATACTTCCACGACGAAGATAATAAGCACGTGGAAGAGATACTTCCACGGCGAAGATAATAAGCACGTGGAAGAAATACTTCCACGGCGAAGATAAGAATCACGTGGAAGAAATACTTCCACGGCGAAGATAAGAAGAACGTGGAAGAGTACTTCCACGACGAAGATAACGAACACGTAGAAGAATACTTCCACGGCGAAGATAATAAGCACGTGGAAGAGATACTTCAACGGCAAAGGTAATAAGCACGTGGAATAGTCACTTCCACGGCGAAGATAAGAGGCACTTGGAAGAGATACTTCCACGGCGAAGATAATGAGCACGTGGAAGAGGCACTTCCACGGCGAAGATAAGAAGCACGTGGAAGAGGCACTTCCACGGCGAAGATAAGAAGCACGTGGAAGAATACTTCCACGACGAAGATAATAAGCACGTGGAAGAGATACTTCCACGACGAAGATAACGATGCGCCGTGGAAGAATACTTCCACGACGAAGATAATAAGCACGTGGAAGAGATACTTCCACGGCGAAGATAATAAGCACGTGGAAGAAATACTTCCACGGCGAAGATAAGAAACACGTGGAAGAAATACTTCCACGGCGAAGATAAGAAGCACGTGGAAGAGTACTTCCACGGCGAAGATAACGATGCGCCGTGGAAGAATACTTCCACGACGAAGATAATAAGCACGTGGAAGAGATACTTCCACGGCGAAGATAATAAGCACGTGGAAGAAATACTTCCACGGCGAAGATAAGAATCACGTGGAAGAAATACTTCCACGGCGAAGATAAGAAGCACGTGGAAGAGTACTTCCACGGCGAAGATAACGAATACGTGGAAGAATACTTCCACGGCAAAGATAATAATAACGTGGAAGAGATACTTCCACGGCAAAGGTAATAAGCACGTGGAAGAGTCACTTCCACGGAGAAGATAAGAAGCACGTGGAAGAGATACTTCCACGGCGAAGATAATGAGCACGTGGAAGAGGCACTTCTACGGCGAAGATAAGAAGCACGTGGAAGAGGCACTTCCACGGCGAAGATAAGAAGCACGTGGAAGAATACTTCCACGACGAAGATAACGATGCGCCGTGGAAGAATACTTCCACGTCGAAGATAATAAGCACGTGGAAGAGATACTTCCACGGCGAAGATAATAAGCACGTGGAAGAGATACTTCCACGGCGAAGATAACGATGCGCCGTGGAAGGATACTTCCACGACGAAGATAATAAGCACGTGGAAGAGATACTTCCACGACACATGAATAAGCCAGTGGAAGAGGTACTTCCGTGGCAAAGACATAAGTCAATGGAAGAAATACTTCCATTGCAAAGGAATAAATCGGCAGAAGGCGGACTTCTGCGGCAAAGGAATATATCCAATGATATTTGCGTGACGTGCACATAAATAGTGGTATTAGTATATCCCAGTAGGCCCCCAAGTTTAATGGTGCTACACTAGATTAGTAGTATTAAACTTAATCATGTATTCAAAAAATTACGATCACGTAGACCAGCGCGAATGGACGTACCATAACCGCGTACTAAAGATAGAAATTGGGTTCGAACGTGCGAACCAACGCGGATGAGTCATGCCATAGCCGCGAATTGTCACATAGTATAAGACGTATCTTAACTAACTTATTGGATGAGCTATGCCATTACGTGCGGCGTACCGCTACTACCATAAGGACGGTCAAAGTTTTGACAAAAATGTTGTTAGACGTGCACAGTGTGTCTTTTGCAAGTCCATCATGAGTCATGTGGTTTGCGTAACTTACTGTTGGAAATACGTTTTACGTATTAAGAAGGATCGGTCACTCCAACAATAGTATATGTAATAGCTCGTAGTTTAGTTAACTTAATATTAAACAAACAAGGCCAAGCCAAGCCTACAACATGTGTAGGCCGGCGGCCCAATGCAAGCCCAAGCCCATCATATGGGCTTGGTATATAAACCCTCTCCTTAGATGGAGAGGGTGGTGTGGTTTCATTTTTTCACATAGTTCTTCTTACTTTCTCTCTCTAGCTTTGTGTGAAATCCACCATCTTTCTATCTCTTTCTCTCTCTAAAAACATAAGCAAGATTTACAATCCTACAAATGGTATCAGAGCCATAGGATGATTGCTTGGTTTTTGTGTTTGTGTTCTTGATTTACACGCCTATTTTGATCCTTATTACATACGTCCAAATTTTTTTTTTGTGTTTTTGATGGTTTTTTCTTGATACAAATCGTCTACATAGTTGTGGTAGGGATTTGGTATAGTTACTTTGGCTAAAAACACAAAATTTTTGGGTCTTTTGATCATTTTTTGGCTTAAAATCACGAATTGGTTGAGTTTTGTCCGAGAAAAGTGGGAAATATTCCGATCTGGTCATCGGAAAGGGGTTTATAGTACATTCCGATCAGTGTAATCGGAATAGGGTTTAGGTATTCCGATCACAGCATTTAGATTGGTATTCTGATTGGTATTCAGATTGGTATTCCGATTGGTATTCAGATTCGTATTCAGATTGGTATTCCGATCACAGCATTCCGATTGGTATTCAGATTGGTATTCCGATCACCGCATTCCGATTGGTATTCAGTTTGGTATTCCGATCATGGCATTCCGATTGGTATTCAGATTAAGTATTCCGATTAGGTTTTCCGATAACTCATTCCGATCATCATTCCGATCACTATTCCGATCATTATTCCGATAACAAAATTATTCCTTAAAAAATTTCGTGTGTAATTTTGACTTGGAATTTTTGGTTTATTGAGAACATATTTTAGGGGATTTTAACATTGTTTCTCGACTTCAACTCACAACAACAAACACATTTACTTTCTTTCATTGATCGATTAAAGTTTGTAAATCTTAACTTATTGAAATGGAGTACACATCTCTTACGGATAAGTCCATCCTCTCGGGTACGGATAATCGTCCACCAATGTTGGTGAAGACTATGTATGAGGAATGGGCTTCCCGAATGGAACTTTATATGTTGAACAAGGAGAATGGACATCTCATTTTGGCATCGGTGCTCAATGGACCATTAGATTATGGTACAGTGACGGAAGGTACGACTACTCGTCCTCGCACAACGGGTGAGTTGACTGGAGATATGAAGATTCAAGATAAATGTGATAAGTGTGCTACAAACATCATTCTCCAAGCCCTTCCTCCAGATGTCTACAAACTCGTCAGCAAACACAAAGTTGCCAAAGAGTTATGGGATAGAATTCGGGTTCTCATGCAAGGCACCTCGTTAACTAAACAAGAACGAGAGTGTAAGCTTTATGATACTTTTGATAAGTTTGCCTATGTGCCAGGGGAGACTCTCAATGATTACTATCTGAGATTTACCCTATTGTTGAATGAGCTCAATATATATGGCATGACAATTCCTACCTTTCAATTAAACACCAAGTATTTGAACACTCTTCCTTCAGAATGGAAAAAATACGTGACGGGTGTTAAATTGGCTAAGGACTTGCATAACACCAATGTGGATCAACTTCAAGCTTTTCTTCAACAACACGAATGCCATGTGATCGAGGCTCGGTTGTCTACACCTCAAGTTCATGACCCACTTGCAATGTATGCTTCTCAACAAAACATGGCTTATACTTATCAACAACCATCATACTTGCAGCAGCCACCACCACACATCTATCAGCAACCATCCTATCAACCACCAATGATGCCACAGCAAGAATATCAACAAAGTGTTCATCAACAATCTTTTCCACAGCAACCACAATATCTGACATCACCATCACAAGCCAACACTTCTCCAATGGGCTATACTCCTCACCAAGGATATTTTCCAATAGAAGCACAACCAGCACAGGCTTTTTACTCTAATGAACTTCCACCAATCCAAGCACCGGTCTTTACTCCAAATGATACGCCAGCTGATGTTCTAAACCATCTCACTGCTTACTTGTCAAAACTTGTTGCTACTAGAGGATTTCCACCAACAAACAATCAGCTCCGCACCTCTTCAAATCCTCGACAACAAGCCACTGTTCAAGATGGTCAAGTGACGGTGCAACCTATTCAGGGAAGGCAAAATTCATATGGACCTCCTACAAGGACTGGGAATAATCAAGCTGTGAATTCTCAAGCTAATGGAAATGGAAGTCCTAGTGGTCCTAAAAAGGTTGTGACTTGCTACAATTGCCGAGGACAAGGTCATATGGCTAGGGAATGCACTCAGCCGAAAAGGAGGAGGGATGATGCATGGTTTCGTGAGAAGATGTATTTGGTTGATGCTCAGTCTAAAGGGGAGATCTTGGATTCAGAGGAGTTAGCATTTCTTGCAGACCCAGGGGCAGCAGATACTGAAGGCATTGCAGTCGTTTCTACTTCTAATGCAGCTTATCAAGCAGATGACCTTGACGCATATGATTCTGATTGTGATGACATTCACTCTGCCCAAGCTGCTCTCGTTGCTAATCTCTCTCACTACGGTTCTGATGTCATCAGTGAGGTACCAACCACATCTAATAATATTGATGATAACCAACATCAAGTTGGGCATGAAAATGACAACCTCGAACAGCATTCGGGAACTAGTAATTCAAATGATGTGGTACCCAACTCAACACATTTGAGTGAACCTCAACCAAATGCTACGACGGGTATGGAATCTTATGCTCAACAAGATTTGGTCATGGTGCCTAAACATATAATTGATCAAATGCATATGGCCCTCAGACAATCCGTAGATACGAATTCCACCCTAACTGCTGAGCTTGCGTTGCATAAAGAAAAGGTCAAAGCTTTTGAAATGGTCCCTCAAGCAGAGAAAATAACATGTTCTGAATTTGACCAATTTCGTTTTGAAAAGATTGAACACTTGAAAGAAATAGAATCATTAAAAGCTAATCTTTCCAATGAATTAAAAGCAAAAGAGTCGGTTGTCAATGATTTTCAGAAACTTAAAATGGATTTCGAAACTCTCGAGTCTAAAAAGGTTGAATCAGAAATTAATGCTACCAAACTTCTTAAATTCAAGGAACAACAGCTTTTAAAACAATACGCTTCCACAGAAAAGGTTCATCTTATAACTAAATCATTTCAAGAATTCGAACTTAAGCGTCTTCAAGATTTACCACCTAATCCCGGTTATGCAAAACAAGCTCATGAATATATTCCCGGTCTTTATGATATGACCATAATTGGCAAATCGAAAGAAGCACCTTTTGTTCGTAGTTCTGACGCGACTCAGTCACTTGCGGATGAAACTCATTCTAAAATACTTTCAAAATTCCATACAATTGTTTATGATCAACATAACAAAGATCAATTTTCTAAAAAGACCCGCATTCGCTTACAAAAGGAATTAGTTGAATTGACAGTTCTTGTGCCCCAAAGTTTGTCAAATGAAAACCCTCCCAGTACGTCTCCTACACTTGTCAAAAAGGATTTAACAAAGTTAATTCCATCGGTAAGTAAGCCGTCCGTTAACTTAAATGTGGTACACCAACACTTAGCCGATTTTGACAAGGTCATTTTGGAACGTACGACGGCTTCGGCCATAACGGAAGGTGAATGGAACTTTGAGCATGCTAGAGTTGCGTTCCGAGACGAAATTATTCCGTTTGTAAAGAATGTTAAAGCTTGTCTTAGTAATCTTGATCAAGATTTGTATTTGGAAATAGAAGAAGTTAAACGTGTTTTCAATGAAATGGATGATGCTTATGAAAACAGTTTACTTGAAATAGAACGAGTTTCACGCCAAAATGATCAGCTTCTGAAGCAAGTGATGTCTCATGATATAGTTTCCGTCTGTGTGAATAAATGTGTTGATAATGATTCTACTGTGCATAATGTTGAATCTGTGGATAATATGGTAGATAGTACTTGTCACGAATCTGATGCTGAATTTTTAAAGCTTCAAGATTCATATTCTTCGCTTTCAAAACGTTTTGATGAGATTCAAACACATTGTATTTCGCTTGAATGCAAGCAACAATTTATTCAAGAAATCTTTGAAACGTCATTCGAAGGTGTTAATATCGATGATGCAAACTTTGAAAAGAATTTTCGATTGAATTTACAATCAAAACAGCGTCAGCCAAGTGACAAGGTTGCTCAATCTTTGCCGATAGAAATATAGAAATCTAAGGAGCTTAACTCTGTGAACGTACTTGAGGCTGCTGAGAATCTTAAACTTGATCTAGATAATCGAGTTTCCAAGATTTTGTCCAAAGTTGATAACTTAAAACAGAAAAATACACGACTCTTCGATTCAGTAAAGCCCGCATGTGCTAACACCACTGCACAGAATCAATCGTTGATTGAACAATTGAATCGAAAGTCGGTGGAAATATCTGATTTGAAGGAACAAATTTGTGATAAGAATCTGGTCTTGGCTGAGTTAAAGGAAACACTTCGTACTCTAAAAGGTAAGAATGTTGTGGATAACGCAGCCATTATCTCAGCATCGTCCTCTAGTGCAATCAAAAGGAATCTTATAGCCGTCACACCACTTAACAAGGGCCCTAGGACTAAAACATCTCAAACTTTGGTCACTAAAGATAAGGCGGAATCAAAACCAGCTTCTAATATTCCCGTGTTGCCTTCTACAGGTGTAAGCACCACTACTAAGGCTCAAAGATCTAAGTTTAAGACAAACAAGAAGAATGATAGGATCTTGCCCCCATCTAGTAGTCAAGTGAAGAAGAAAGCAGAAGCCCATCCTAGGAATGTTATTTCTGTTTTGAATAAAAAGAATCATGTAGCTAAACCTAAAGGCTCTGCGGTTGTGCAGCGTTCTAAGCCTAGTGTGAATTCTAATTTGAAATGTTGGAATTGCAATGAATGTATGTTTTCTAGTCGTCATGATTCTTGCCTTATTGACCATGTGAATGAGATGTATGCCCGGAAAAATGGATTAGAATGGAAACCGACTGGGAAGGTGTTAACCCAAGTTGGTTGGATGTGGCGCCCCACTGGTAGAACTTTCACTATAGTAGGAAATACGTGCCCTTTGACTAGGATCACTCCCACTAAAGCGAAGAAAGCGTGCCCTTTAACTAGGAGTACCAAGGCTACCAAAACACAAGCGTGTCCTTTAACTAGGAACACCAACACTACTGTAGGAACAAAGTGCCCTTTAAATAGGTCTACTCCCACTGTAGTGCCCGCTAATACTCCAAAACCTCAGCAAATTGGAACAGTAAAACCTGTAAATGCTAAAACTCACATTAGAAAATGCAGAAAATCTAAGGATAACAAAAATGTAAGCAATTCTGATAATAACATATCTGTATCTGCTAACACTCCGGAACCAATAGTTTCCAATGCATTGTCTACTGTTGTGATTGAAAACAGGTGGTCCAAATTGTTCTCTGGTATTTGGACTCTGGTTGCTCCAAGCATATGACCGGAGATCGCTCTCAGCTCAGAAATTTCGTCAGCAAGTTTCTTGGTACGGTTCGATTTGGAAATGATCATATTGCAAAGATAATGGGTTATGGTGAATATCATATTGGGAATGTTATAATTTCAAGAGTGTATTATGTGGAAGGTCTCGGTCACAACTTATTTTCTGTGGGACAATTTTGTGATGCAAACCTAGAAGTTGCTTTTCGAGAGCATACCTGCTTCATTCGTAATTTGGAAGGGGTTGATTTATTGAAAGGTACTCGAGGGAATAATTTGTATACTTTGTCTCTACAAGACATGATGGCCGCTTCTCCCGTATGTCTTCTATCCAAAGCATCGAAGACTAAGTCATGGTTATGGCATCGACGGTTATCTCATCTTAACTTTGACGCTATCAATCACTTGGCGAAAAACGAACTTGTTCGTGGTCTTCCTAAACTATCATTTCACAAGGATCATTTGTGTTCCGCGTGTACAATGGGGAAAAGCACTAAGAAATCTTACAAACCCAAGACGGAAGACACCAACCAAGAGAAACTTTATCTGTTGCATATGGATCTTTGTGGGCCAATGCGTGTTGAAAGTCTTAGTGGCAAAAAGTACATCCTCGTCATTGTCGATGATTACTCTCGGTTTACATGGGTGAAATTTCTTAAAGCAAAAAATGAGGCACCTAAATTCATCATCGGATTTCTCAAGATGATTCAAGTGCGTCTCAACACTACTGTCCGACGCATTCGTACAGATAATGGAACCGAATTTGTGAATCAAATCTTGCGTGATTTTTATGAAGAAGTTGGCATCTCTCATGAAACATCCGTTGCACGCACTCCACAACAAAACGGTGTCGTTGAAAGGCGAAATCGCACACTTATGGAAGCTGCTCGAACGATGTTAATTTACGCAAAGGCTCCATTGTTTTTATGGGCAGAAGCAGTATCTACAGCAGTGTACACCCAAAACCGGTCACTAATTCGTAAACGCCATGGTAAAACACCTTATGAGCTTCTCCATGGAAAAGTACCAGATTTATCATATCTTCATGTATTTGGTTCTCTTTGCTATCCAAATAATGATCGTGACAATTTGGGAAAACTTCAACCAAAGGCTGATATTGGTATTTTCATTGGCTACGCCCCCGCAAAGAAGGCATACCGAATCTACAACCGTAACTCTCGCAAGATCCTCAAAACTATGAATGTTGATTTTGATGAGCTGACAGCAATGGCTTCTGAGCAAAGCAGCTCTGAACCCGCACTTCATGAAATGGGACCCAGTAATATTAGTTTTGGTCTTGTCCCAAACAACCCTACTTCATCATCATTTACACCACCTACTAGGAAGGAATGGGATACGTTGTTTCAACCGTTCTTTGATGAATTCTTTACACCTCCAAGTATTGTTGCTCCAGAACCTGAAGTAATAGCTCCGGTAACCGAAGTTGTCGCTCCAGCAACCGTTGCACAATCAGATACATCTGCACCAACAATTGGTCAAGATATACCTTCAACAAGTAATTCTCAACCAACACATGTTTCAACTACCCATGTCATGCCTATTGATGATGAAGAGGATGATGATGATCACGATTTGGAATTCGCTCAAATGCGTGAACTTCCATTCTTTGGTGTATCTATTCCCGACCCTAATCAAGCCGGGTCGTCCACCTCAGAGGAAGCTCCTACTACAGTTTACTCCAATCCACAGATTCGTGAACATGACAGCAAGTGGACAAAGGATCATCCTATAGATTCTATTATTGGTGACCCTAATCGTCCAGTATCCACACGAAGTCAGTTACAAGAAAGTGCAATGTTTTGTCACTTTGATGCTTTTCTCACTGAAGTTGAACCTAAGACATGGCAACAAGCTTTTACTCAATCCTGTTGGATAGAAGCTATGCAAGAAGAACTTAACGAATTCATACGTCTTGATGTTTGGGAACTTGTCCCATGCCCGGATCAAGTGCAGTTACTCACTTTGAAATGGGTTTACAAGGTGAAACACGATGAGTTAGGCGGAATATTGAAGAACAAAGCTCGACTCGTAGCTCGTGGATACAAGCAATTATTGGGCATCGACTTTATGGAATCCTTTGCACCCGTTGCCCGTTTGGAAGCTATTAGACTATTCCTCGCTTATGCAGCCCATATGAATATGGTCGTCTATCAGATGGATGTGAAGACGGCATTTCTTAATGGTGAACTCAAGGAAGAGGTCTATGTTCAACAACCGGATGGTTTTGTGAATCCTAATTATCCTAATCATGTGTACAAGCTTAAGAAGGCTCTCTATGGGTTGAAGCAAGCTCCTCGCGCATGGTATGATCTATTGTCAAAATTCCTCATTACTCAAGGCTTCGCTAAAGGTAAGGTGGATCCCACGCTGTTCATTCAGAAACGAGGTAAAGATATGATTATGGTACAAATATATGTTGATGATATTATATTTGCAGCCTCGACCCAAACCTTATCGGATGAGTTTGGGACACTCATGTCTTCCAAGTTTAAGATGTCAATGATGGGCAAGGTATCATTATTCTTAGGTCTTCAGATATCTCAGAGTCCCAGAGGCATCTTTATTAATCAATCCAAATATGCCCTTGAATCGCTTAAGAAATATAAGATGGAATCTTGCGACCCCGTGGACACTCCAATGGTGGAGAAATCTAAGCTTGATGCAGATCCACATGGAGTTGCCGTTGATCCGACACTTTATCGTGGAATGATCGGTACTCTTCTGTATATCACAGCCAGTCGACCTGATCTTCAGTTTGCTATATGTATGTGTGCCAGGTATCAAACTAGGCCTACTGAGTTACACTTAGCTACTTTTAAAAGGATCTTTCGATATCTTAAAGGAACCATTAATCAGGGACTTTGGTATTCGAAGGACTCTTCTATTTCACTAATGGCATATGCAGATGCGGATCACGCGGGTTGTCAAGATACACGGCGTAGCACGAGTGGAACTTTGCAACTACTAGGAGATCGATTAATCAGTTGGGCATCGAAAAGGCAGAAAAGCGCTGCAATTTCAAGTACGGAAGCAGAATACATAGCTATGTCCGGTTGCTGTGCTCAAATTCTTTGGATGAGATCGCAATTAACCGACTATGCTCTAGGTTTCAACAAGATTCCGATGTACTGCGACAACAAAAGTGCAATTGCCTTATGCTGCAACAATGTTCAATTCTCCCGGTCGAAGCATATTGACATTCTCTACCACTTCATCAAGGAGCAAGTGGAAAATGGAGTGATCGAGCTTTACTTTGTCCGATCTGAGTATCAATTGGCGGATATTTTCACGAAGGCTTTAGATCGCGCTCGAATTGAATTTTTGGCCGACAAGCTAGGAATGAGAACTTTCTCGCCTGAGACTCTAAAGGAACTGGCAGATGAAGCGACAGAATAGTGGTGGTAAAACTATTCTCCGTATCCTTGGTGATCATCTGTATATATTGTTTATATTTTTATCCACAAAAGCAAAATACAAAAATATAAAACCATATAAAAACCATAAAAACTGAAAAATCTAGAAAAACCCAAAAATATTTTTACTTTATTTTTCAAAGGCATGTCTTTTGGTACGATAATATTTACGGCCTTAGAAATGTTGATTAATATTGACACGGCGCCATAAATAGAGTTCGTACAAAAGTTGTAAATATTTCATAAAACATGCCCTTATGGCTTGTAGTTATTTCTGACTGCAACCCGGTTTTCATATTAAAGTCAAGTATTTCTTATGAAAGCTTTGACTCACAACGGGAATTAATTTTCTCGGGCAAGGTTTACTTTAAAACCTTGTAAGGGATCAAGTTTACTTTATAACTTGGTCTAACACAAATCAATGTACGTTTCAGAGCATTTATTTGTTAAAACAAGAGAAGTCTTGTTTTTTATGAAGCTATCATCTCTACAACCATAGCAATCTACAATTGGTATCTACATACTCGACGATGCGACTACTCAACCGATGACTACAGCTCTTTCGATAGAACACGGGTCAACAATTGAGGGGGAGCAACTGTCAAGCATTCAGAATCTTTGATGCCGAACGTGCCAAGTTCACAAGTTGGTGTCAAGACAACAATACCAATCGTACATGTGGTGTCAAGAGATGACTTCAGACGTGACGAGGCGACCAACATATGCTGACAAGAACCATTTGATCTTATCATATGATGTTCTCATCTATCAGGTCCAACCTTGTCAATTCTCTTTTTATATGGTGAATATGTGATCATGTTACAAATCGATATCATATCTCATAAATTTGATATCATGAAGATGAAATGGACTTGCATTTTTCTTCCCAAAACCTTTGTTAAAACTTCATTAAATCAATTGATATTAAAAACATCGATTGGATTAATATTTTTAATATGGGGGAGAAAATGTGATTTAATATGGGATATTATCACAAATGGTTTGACTTAATGTGCTGGCTCATCTCTACATATGCAAAATGTTTTCGAATATCGTGGCATATGTTAAGGGGGAGCAAAATGGATTTTCTATATCAAAATGGATTTTCATGGTGACATATTCTTACCCAAAACCCATTTATTTCACGACGATGAAGATTGTGGTGACATAGGGATGGTAGGATAGGTTAAGTCCTATGATTCTTCCAGAACCGGAGGAATCTTCCCAAGGACATTCCATAGCTAGAAATAGTAGTCCTTAGGAAAGTTGGAGAAAGATTGTGAACGTAGCTGAATGCCGACCAAGTACTTAAGTTAGCACTGGAACAATCACAACAAGGTGCTAGTTATGACGTATTGGTAAGCATTGAAGGGGTTGAAGAATGAAAAAGAATTGTAAAGATAAAGGGTGTAAAGAAAGAAGCCCTCCTTACAACTTTAGGCAGAAACCGGGTCAATACATATGCTATGAGATCATTTTTAATGATGCTTGATATTGAAGATAAGACATCATGGACCCAGTGATGCAATGCACAACCCATCCCAGCTAATTCAAATATCTCTCAAAAGGTATTTGTTTTAATCACACGGAGACAACACGTTATCTATTGATTTATTCACTCCGAATAAATTGGTATTGAAATGGTGGCACTCCTCTCCAGCCTCCAATCACTAAAATCCAAAATGCACGATCGAGTCTAGAGCCATTTGAGATCATCAAATATCTCATTAGGACACACTTTCATAATTCCTTGCTTCTTCATACACTGTGAAAAGTAAGAAAGATCTTAAGAGTCCTACGCAAAATCTTCATGATCTTGCCTGAACATCCGAGTAATACGAAAGTATTTACAATGAAGATGGAAATCCTTCTTGAGCGAATATCAAAAAGCTCATGGTAGGTGACTTGTGTGATTCTTTATGAATCAAACTTGTGATAACTGGAAAGCAACAGCTGTTTAATTCTTAACTGAATTTAAACACGTTTCAGGCCTCTACGCAATATCTCAGTGATCTTGCCAGAACACTCAGAGTGATACCTTTGTGTTCACAGTGATGAGTGGAAATCCTTCTAGTGTTAACCTCAAACAGCACTTGGTAGGTAACTTGCAAGATTCTATACGAATCAAGCTCGTGACAACTGGAAAGCTACGATGGTGCGGTTCTTAATTGAATTTCACTTGTTCCAGGAACATGAATTGACGGCTTCAAATCATGCGGATATTATTATCCAAATGATTCACTCTTTATGTTCGCAGTCAGCTTTGGACGGTCGAATAAAGAGAACGGGTTTACCCGCGAAATCCTGTCAGGAAGTTACTTAATTGAAACTATCCGTCACGGGTACGATATCTAATATCGTCCAACGGTCTTCACCGACCGGAGGTAAAATGCTACCGATTTAGAATGAAATGTTCAAAGCCATTTCGTTCGTGTCTACTTATGTTGCGTCATTTGAAGACGGTGGCGTTGCGGAATCCAAGAAGAAGTCATCCCTGCATGCTTATACTGTATGCACTTAATATCTCATTTAATTCAAGAAAGCCTAAAAGTTAAGTCTTCCGCTGTATCGAACTCTGAAGCTTTCAAGAATTACGAAGGTATAAGTATGTGGGACGTGAGGTCACGAAGAGGCTAAGATCACAAGTGATGGATGCACGAGATCAAGGCAAGAGATTAATGCTCGAGACTGATATCAAAGATCACATCAGCACGTTCACCAGAAAAGAAAAAGAAAAAGAAAGACGAAGACTACGAGCTCAAGACAAGCATAGTATGCTAGGTTTATCTTGTTATTGTAACTTGGGTAATGCCCTTGTTTGGAGTGACCTCCCTTAGGGGGAGATTGTTGGAAATACGTTTTATGTATTAAGAAGGATCGGTCACTCTAACAATAGTATATGTAATAGCTCGTAGTTTAGTTAACTTAATATTAAACAAACAAGGCCAAGCCAAGCCTACAACATGTGTAGGCCGGCGGCCCAATGCAAGCCCAAGCCCATCATATGGGCTTGGTATATAAACCCTCTCCTTAGATGGAGAGGGTGGTGTGGTTTCATTTTTTCACATAGTTCTTCTTACTTTCTCTCTCTAGCTTTGTGTGAAATCCACCATCTCTCTATCTCTTTCTCTCTCTAAAAACATAAGCAAGATTTACAATCCTACAAAGTGAAACCCGGTCCAAGAAAACTCAGTTATAACCACTTCCAACCATAAAAAAACTCACAGATAAGTTATCCCTAAATCCTCTCACCTAGTGAAATCTGCCCCACCTTTTCTCTCCCTCAAACTCTCCGTCCCCCAAACTCCATCTCCTCACAACATCTCACCTCGAATCCTCCGTCCCCTCATCTCCTTCTCTCACACAAACCAAAACTTCATCTCCTTTACCGTAACCTTCGTCCCTCATAATCATCTCCCAATACCCTTGATCACTGATAAGATATGGTATTCGAAAACCGGATACGAAAGTTACAGCAAAAGACTTAAAGATCCATCAAAGGGTCTCGGGTAAGATTAATAATGATTGCATGTGTTTAATTTAAACGAATCAGTGATGTGATTATAACAAAAAATGTTATAAATCATACATATGATTCGTATATAAATTTTGGGATAAACCCAACACAGATCTATGATGATTTGTTGATTTCGTGGTAAGATCTTCAAAGATCTCAACATGCATGTTTAAAATACGAAAGATGAATCTGAGATCTTTATTAGTTAAGTTTCTGTTTGAGTCTTAGATTGGATTGGGGAATAGGTGACGATGGGTATTAGGTTTAGATTGGGTGTTGAGGTGTAAAAAGGTTGGTTTACGAGTCAACTCAGTGAGTTTAACTTAGTCAACTCGGTAATTACCGAGTTGACTCGGTTGGGATGGGTGATGATTATGGTCACAAAACTTTGGTTCACAAGTCTTTTTTTTTAAAAACACTCCAATCGGAATGACAAACAAAAAAATCCCATCGGAATATTTATTGTTTTTGAGTCAAAGTAATGTCCAATCGGAATATTTGTTTTTACGTCATCGGAATCAAACGAACACCCCAATTGGAATAACCAATCTGAATGTCAATCTGAAAGCCAATCTGAAAGTCAATCTGAATGTCAATCGGAAACCCAATCTGAATCCCAATCTGAATGTCAATCTGAATAGGCTGTCGGAAACCCAATCTGAAAAGGGTTTTGAAGGACCCGAAAATGGTGGATCTGCACATTTGTCCTTTTCTAACTGCATAAACAAGAAAGACATAAACCCAGATTGACCAAATTTGATAAGACTTTGACCAAGAAGATTGATGAAACCGAGACACATAAATATGATAAGACCCAAAACCTGCTACTGTTTGGACAATTGGACAAAATAATAAGACGTGACCCAAAAAAAATTTGTGACAATGGACAGAAATATTATAACGAGACACAAGAATAAATTAGACCACCAAATCACATATATAAACACGATCCAAGGATAGAACCGAGGCTCTGATGCCAAATGTAGAAAAGCTAATTATGATCCGGTGGTCTAATGTGGTGGTAAATGGTGGTGGAAGCCATTGTTGGCTTAGAGAGAGAGAAGAGAGGTTGAGAGTAAAAGTGTGTGTATTCCCAAATGAACAAATGACAATCAACACCCCTCCTTGGAAGCTAAGGAGGGGTATATATAGTCACGCACACAACCTAAACTTTACAACGAGCCTAGTCTAGTCTAAATGTGCGTGACTATGATAACTAACGGGAATTCTTAAATGTCGTCACATAAAGTGAGTTTCCAACAATCTTCCCCCATGGGACGACGTGTAGAATTCCTTACAATATTCTTCCTAACAAGTATAAAATAATTAAGAACAAGAGCTTTCTTGAAGCATCCAATGCTGATGAAGTCTTCTGAGGCCTTCGTCTTCAAAACGACTCATCTTTAAAGTAACTTGTAGAAGAAATACTGTAACGGCACGAGCTAAGTAACCCATACACTTCTGGTTAAGGAGAAGCTTCTGAATTAGCTTCCCCCTAATTCATGCCACGTAAACTTGATGTAGAAGCATTTTAAATAGCTTCCCCCAAGTAGATCAACAACTTTTCATCTCACGCTTGAATAATTCTTCTGAATTTTTTCTTCCCCCTGAGAATTCAAGTTATGCATACCAGAATGAATCAAGACACTTCTTCCCCCACATAGTTGAAGAAGGTAAATCAATCCCAATTATGAAGCTCAAATACTGAAGTGGACACTTTATCCCATTCATGAAGTTGACATCGTAACACCAGAGTCAATTAAGTCCCGGAAATGCACATGTCTTCTTCCGGAGATGCACCAGAGTCAATTAAGTCCCGGGAATGCATATAGGATAATGATGATGTTTAATTGCAACAATCAAACAATTAAACCTCGAATCAGTAGTGTATCGTTTGGAGATTGATAACGACACGAGTTAAAACACTGATTTTCTCTGCGGCTATGACAAATGTCATCCCGGAATATCTTCAAATCAAAAGAAGGTATGAAGTTCATCACGTGTACTCGTTGTGCGTTCAATGTGTCTTCTTCTTCCCCCTTGATGGTTTCGAAACTCGAAACCATCAATAAATTGTACGCACATGAACCTGAAATCTGGTGAGAATAATAAATAAGCTGAATTATATATTTGGTGAGAATCAGCTGTTGATCGAAAATCTCTTCTCATAAACTCTCCATGGCCACCTTTACCATCCCACGTGAAAGCAATTTGAAGTGACCACTGAAAGAATGAACCAGATACATCAAACGTGAAGCTGAATAAAAATCCTTCGATCTTGTGACTTAAGCTTGCACTATTGTTGAATGAAGAACGGTGGAGAAATCTCTAAGTACTCAATGCATCACTGAACAAGTCTATAAGCACAACACCTCTTGAAATTATCCACATCGACTAAGCGCGTGACACTGAGTACAACAATGTAACCCCTTTAAGTGATAGTAATCCGAGTCATCAACCATCCACCCCGAACCCGGAAACCAGATAACCAAGTCTTCATTCTAGGATTAAGCACGAGCAAGTTATCTAGTAAAAGATAAAATAAATACACGCCTTCGAAAAATCCGTCTTCAACGTCACGTAATTAATACCCGATCAAACAAAATCTGTAGCCACTAAAAAATCACCCATTTTTCCTTGGTCTCGTCAAAATAAATTCTCGTCACATTTGTCACTTCATTTTGTCACGTCACATTTCTCGTCACCCAATCAGTGTCAAGAAAAAATTAAAGAACCACAAATGCAACAAAAAAACTACAAATTCAAAAAAGGAACTTGTTTGTTTGAGCATCCATTCTCCTTAACAATGTCTCGTCACTTTTTGTTCGACTCGATGACGACCGAAGTATATCATTAGACACAAAATTTTATTCAAAATAAAAATTTTGAAACAAAAAATTTGTGTATATGAGTAAAAATATACGGCCCAATCCAAATTAACCATAACCAATGTTTATCAAATTAACCAAGGCCCAAAATGAGTACACGAGTTCCATGGCCCATCACCCATTGTGAAACCCGGTCCAAGAAAACTCAGTTATAACCACTTCCAACCCTAAAAAAAACTCACAGATAAGTTATCCCTAAATCCTCTCACCTAGTGAAATCCGCCCCACCTTTTCTCTCCCTCAAACTCTCCGTCCCTCAAACTCCATCTCCTCACAACATCTCACCTCGAATCCTCCGTCCCCTCATCTCCTTCTCTCACACAAACCAAAACTTCATCTCCTTTACCGTAACCTTCGTCCCTCATAATCATCTCCCAATACCCTTGATCACTGATAAGATATGGTATTCGAAAACCGGATACGAAAGTTACAGCAAAAGACTTAAAGATCCATCAAAGGGTCTCGGGTAAGATTAATAATGATTGCATGTGTTTAATTTAAACGAATCAGTGATGTGATTATAACAAAAAATGTTATAAATCATACATATGATTCGTATATAAATTTTGGGATAAACCCAACACAGATCTATGATGATTTGTTGATTTCGTGGTAAGATCTTCAAAGATCTCAACATGCATGTTTAAAATACGAAAGATGAATCTGAGATCTTTATTAGTTAAGTTTCTGTTTGAGTCTTAGATTGGATTGGGGAATAGGTGACGATGGGTATTAGGTTTAGATTGGGTGTTGAGGTGTAAAAAGGTTGGTTTACGAGTCAACTCAGTGAGTTTAACTGAGTCAACTCGGTAATTACCGAGTTGACTCGGTTGGGATGGGTGATGATTATGGTCACAAAACTTTGGTTCACAAGTCTTTTTTTTTTTTTAAACACTCCAATCGGAATGACAAACAAAAAAATCCCATCGGAATATTTATTGTTTTTGAGTCAAAGTAATGTCCAATCGGAATATTTGTTTTTACGTCATCGGAATCAAACGAACACCCCAATTGGAATAACCAATCTGAATGTCAATCTGAAAGCCAATCTGAAAGTCAATCTGAATGTCAATCGGAAACCCAATCTGAATCCCAATCTGAATGTCAATCTGAATAGGCTGTCGGAAACCCAATCTGAAAAGGGTTTTGAAGGACCTGAAAATGGTGGATCTGCACATTTGTCCTTTTCTAACTACATAAACAAGAAATACATAAACCCATATTGACCAAATTTGATAAGACTTTGACCAAGAAGATTGATGAAACCGAGACACATAAATATGATAAGACCCAAAACCTGCTACTGTTTGGACAATTGGAAAAAATAATAAGACGTGACCCAAAAAAATTTGTGACAATGGACAGAAATATTATAACGAGACACAAGAATAAATTAGACCACCAAATCGCATATATAAACACGATCCAAGGATAGAACCGAGGCTCTGATGCCAAATGTAGAAAAGCTAATTATGATCCGGTGGTCTAATGTGGTGGTAAATGGTGGTGGAAGCCATTGTTGGCTTAGAGAGAGAGAAAGAGAGGTTGAGAGTAAAAGTGTGTGTATTCCCAAATGAACAAATGACAATCAACACCCCTCCTTGGAAGCTAAGGAGGGGTATATATAGTCACGCACACAACCTAAACTTTACAACGAGCCTAGTCTAGTCTAAATGTGCGCGACTATGATAACTAACGGGAATTCTTAAATGTCGTCACATAAAGTGAGTTTCCAACACTTACTACAACGTCTTGATAGCAAGGTGTCTAACAAGGATACATGATCCGTGGTCGTTGGGTTTGCAACCCTCTTACACGACGAGTTGAATTATTAGGTTCACTCAATCCTCTTATTCCGCTTGGGAATGATAAGTACATGTACGCCCGTAGGCTAAAGATGTCTGAGTGTACGAACTACCGCGGATGAAGGTACCATGACCGCGAATAATAAATATATTAATAAAAATATATGCAATATATCTTAGCGATTTAAAAGGTATGGATATAATATCTTGCAATATCTAAATGACATGTGTAATACCCTTTATTAATATAAATAATATATCCGAATATGCGGATTAGTACGGAAGACGCGGCTCATGACCGCAGAAAAAAAAAATACGATCGAATATACAAAAGAGCACGACTGGACATACCATGACCGCGAAAAAAAAATAAAATAACAGCTTGAATGTGCAGATGAGTGCAAATGGTTGAGCCAGGACCGCGAATCACGATATTACTACGTCGGGTCACGACATATATGAAAAATATATTTAATCAAATAAAAAATAGATGTAATATCTCCTTGACCATTTAAAAGATATACATGATATCTTTTAATAATAAAAAATATCGATAATATATTTTTTAGAAGATATTGGTAATATCTTAATTCAAAAAGTATAGGTAATATCTTGTTACCTTTTCAAAAAGTATTTAAAATATCTTTTTATGAATTTCAAAATATACTTAATATCTTTTATTAGTATAAACAATACACATGAAGATGCGGGTTAATGCGAAAGGAGCGGCTCATGACTGCGGCTAAAAAATAAAATATACCCAAACGTGTAGATGAGCGCCGCTGAACATACCATGACCGCGGATAAAGAGGTCGGGTCGCGACACGATACCAGTAGATCGAGCCGCGATTTATACGAAAAATATCTCTTTTTAACAAACAATATCGATAACATTCTTAAAAAATATGATAATAACTTTTGCGAACTTAAAAAATATGAGTAATATTATTTTGTTGATTTAAAAGATAGTGATAATATCCTTCCATATGCAAGATACATTGTGCTAGTTTAACAACTGTGTCTACACGATGTGTATACATGAAAAATATCTTGTTATTAATTTAACAGATATTATAGAAAACATACTCTTGGTTAAGAAACTTTTTTTTAAAAAAGATCTATGTGCTTTAGTCGTTGTTCATGCAAATCTCAACATGTCACTATACGTATGTTCATAGTTTTTAAATGTGATTTGAGAAAAATATGATGGAATATTATACGTACATAAAAGATCATCAAATCTAATTATGAGTAAGTATATGCGCATGGCAGTAAAATCATAACAGATTGCATAAAGAATCAATAACAGAAAAGGTTCGATGTTACCAATTTTCACGTAAATCTTTGTTTTTTTGATAGTATGAGACCACGAAACATATAGTCAGGGTCCCACGGGTGGCGCCAACTTGTTGGAGCATAGTTTAACTGGGCCGGTCTGACGACTCTCCTGGGCCGTTCGTCGTCTTCCCGGGTCCTAAGTAATGCTGCAAACAAAGAAGAACCGGTTAGACGTGGACCCGAGGCTGGAGCCCCGGGATCCACCTCTGACGGTCAAGTTAGTATTTGATCGACATGTTGTATAAGAGGTGTGGTTAAGAGAGAGAACCTGTTTATAATGAGACCCTACCCCTGTTTATATAGGCTTAGGGTTTCTTGAAGGATAAGTTAGGTATGTGTGGGTCGCGGGCCTGTTGGGCTGGGCCGAATACTGACTATACGTCGACATGTCCCCCAGTCTAGTATGACATGGTTCATGATCATATTATGCTAGACTCATTCATGTATCACGCTTACTAAACAACCGTGTGCGGCTTGATGCTAAGACAGCCTCGTGGGTCGTCCGTAACATATGGATCCACTCGTAATGGGCTACTGTTAGCGAAAATATGATGGGTTGGGATTGCGAATAGTGAGCATAGCCACTATACGTCATCAAGCTGTTTGATCATTAAGCTGTGATAAGCTCACTTTCAGCTTTTGGGCCTTCAGAGCTTTGTGTTTAGAATTAAATTTTGAGTCAGATAGTGCTTTTCCAAGTCTTTTGGGCTAATTTTGACTTTTTGGGCTAAAAAGCCCAATAAGCTTGACTGTTTTAGGTTTTGGCCCATTTGAGGGCCCAATGGGGGTATTCTGGTCATTTCACTTTCATTTTCTGTTTATTTAGGTTAAAATAAACTAGTTTGCAAGTTTTTAGAATTTTTTATAATTTTTGGATTTTTAATATTATTTTAATATTATTTTATTAATATTTTTCAAACTTCACATTTTTGCACCTTTTACATTTTTTTAGCTTAAATACATTAAAATAGGAATTTTGCAACTCTTAGATTAATTTTATCATCTTTAGATTAATTTTTATAATTATTTTAAGTTTTAATAGTTTTTAAATAGTTTTTATTAGTTTAAAAATTTCTGAAAATAGTTTTTAATCTTTTTAGGCCATTTTAGAGGTTTACCAATTGAAAAATCTTTATTTGGGCTTTTTGATAATTAATTTGATTTTTAGGGCTTTAATTAGCATTTAAAAATTAATATTTAATTAATTAAAAGGTTTGAAAAAGTTTTGATCATTGGTAAACTCTTAGTTTATTTATTTTGATTTTTGGTGAATTTTTGGTAATTTTTAGAATTAATTTTTATTTTACCTCATTTTACGGTTTTACGTTAAGTCGTAGTAGTAATTAATTTCACGTCTTCGTCATTCTCTTTTCTCATCCCTTTCTAACCAATATTAATCTCAAACCAATTACGAATTATTCACACACATATACCTCCTTGGGAAACGAACAACAAACTTAATTGGATCATTAGTGTTTGATTTTCCTAAATCATCACTTAATACTTTACCGCTCATTTACGCTCTTTTGTTTTCCTAAACAAGAGGTCGTAATTTACTACAATCATAAATGCTCAACTTGAAAGCAGATATGGTGAAGCAAGGGAATGATCTTCGAGCTGATATGCGAAACACTTTGGCAAGTCAAACGAATGACTTAAGGAACATGATGGCTAGTTTCTTCCCAAGTAATCAAGCCTCTGGATCGGGTTCTCTTCCGAGTAACACCGTTGCTAATCCAAGAGGGGAGATGAAAGCAATCACCACTCGAAGTGGAAAAGGTTTAAAGGAACCCGAGCTTCCTACACCTACACTGTAAAACCCGTATTTAAATCGAGAAATATAAATACGCGGGTTATTTTACTTGAACCGTTCACGTAGAAATTATCAACGGAACAAACGCGAGAAAATTATTACAAGTATTATTTTATTACAAGTATTATTATTATACAAGATTTAAAAAAAATATAATAAGAATAAAAAGGAAAGAAAAGGGCCGGGTTTTGTTATAAAGGAGAAGATTTGGGCTTAGCCCATTTGGATTATACAAACACACGGGGGTTTCCCCTTTCTCTTCCATATCACACGAACAAAAAAAAGGAAACAGATTAGGGTTTCGGGTGTTGGCCGCCGGGAAGAAGAAAAAAAAAAGGAAAGAGAGGGAGAGCGGTTCATCCTAAACCACCAAGGTAATCCTAGTTTCTTTTATTCCTAAGTAATCAAACATCTCGGTGGGTTTTCTTTTGCCAGCCACGATCAGAAACAACCAAGAGGGTGTCGGGTTTGGGTGACCATACACAAAACCGAGACCTAAGGTCTCGGTGGTGGCTGTCCTTGATCGACCGAGGCAGAAAAACCCCATAAGGGGTGTGTTGTTTAGCTTACGACGAACAGGAAGGGGGGTTTGGTTGATGAAACCGAGACCTAGAGTCTCGATGATCCCCTCCTCTGCCCAGCCGTGACCCATACAGGGGCGGCTAGGGCCAGAACCCAACAAAAGGGTGCATTTGGGGCTGCGTGTATATAAGGGTGTGTTTGGCTAGTATAAACAGTGGGAACTATAGTCCAACAGGGGGAAAACATAGGTAAAAACAGTGGGGAAAGATGGGGCTTAAAATGGTTGTGTTGAGTAACATCAGCGACATTTTTAGCGACAGTTTTTCTGTCGTGAAAACTGTTAGTTTTATGCAGTTGTTAAAACTCAGGTTTTGGTGACAGATTTAGCGACACTGTTTCTGTCACAAAAACTATTATATATATACAGTTTTAAGGGGACAGTTTTAGCGACAGTGTTAGTGACTCAGTTTTCGTCGTTAATTCCATATAGACAGATTTTTAATATAGTTGTGGCTTGTGTAACGCGACCAAGATGGGCTCGGTAAGCTCGGGACGTTATTATAAACCATAAAATAAATACTTTATGTTATACCTTTTTGTTTAAATTAAATTGTTTTATAAATATTTAATATATATATTTTTAAGTGTATTAAATTAAATTAATTCGTTAATATTTAAAAGAGTATATTTTAGAAAACGAATTAAACTATTTGAGAACTTCTAAATTAAGAGACTTTCTAAATTAGCGGGGTACTTATTATAGAAATACCTTATCGTCAGAAATACGTTGTACGTAGCTATTGGTAGAACGTTAATACATTAAAATGAATTATTTTAAGATCAGATTTAGCCGTAATTATACGTATAGAATATCTGAAATAAATAAATAAATAAGAAACCAATAAGATCAGAAAAATTTAATAATCGAATGTCAGTTAACTTATTCGTGTCCTTTATTCATGTAGCACGCGTGAAGCCCGAGTAGTATTCGTTCAGTCTTCCATTCAGTCAGTACTGGACTAGAGGTACGGATTTTCCGTCCTTTCAGTAAGGACTTCCTTTCTATGCATGATTAGGATTCCCCGTCTTCAGCCAAATGTTTTCCCCAGTATATGTTTAAGTTTATCAGTAATCATATCAATAACTAAATAAATTGCCTGAGCATTATATACAAGCATGATTAGTTTATGTACTAGTTACGGAGGTACCGTAACCACGGCACTAGAGGCACCGGTGTCGTGACTCACATGCAGGAGAGTGATATCCTGCATCGTCCCACTCAGCTCAGCTTGGCCATTTTATCAGTATTATTAGTGGGGCGTATGGATGCATCCTAGGCTACAGTTTACAGTTTAGCAGGTGAATGTGGTGTGTGCTCTACATCCTTCACATTGGAGCTGATCCCTCCACCCAGCACAATTATTTAGAGGTCACCCCTCTACAGCATGACGAGGACACCCCTCTATGTATTCATGCAGCATTTGACTCAGTTCATGACCTATATAAGCTCTTGGAAAACTACAATACAGAAAATGCATGTTTTCAGAATTAATAAGTTATATTTCAGTTTTAGTATATATGAACAGGTTAATCAGATTTTATGCAGAGTTTTACCACATGTCATATCAGTCTTATAGTTTCATTGTAGCCTTCTATTCCATTACTTTTAGTACTTCCTATTCATGCTATATCCGTCCACTGAGCGTCATGCTCAGCCGTAGTTTCCTTTCATGTTTTCAAACGGCAGGTACACAGGGACGATCTTAGGACTTCTAAGAGAGTACGTGCATTTGGATGGGAGCTATCCAGACTCCTTTATTTTTATGCACACATTACGTTACTTTACTTTGGTTGTTTGGACACTGTTTCGTCCTTTTTCTTTCAGTACTTAATCTTTATATTTTGGGCTTATGTTGGACTACCGAGGTTTGATTCTGGTATTTCCGTTTGGTCAGTTAATGTTTAATACATTGCCTTGCATGCTTTGATGACACGCCATAAATACACGTAACGGTCCATTTATCCAAGTGGGGTGTTACAATTATGGTATCAGAGCGCAAGGTTCGACCTGCAGGCTCTAAAACTTGACCTGTGACTAGTGGGTAGTCATTAGGAACTCCCTGTATTTTGGCGTCGTTATCTTCCATGCTACTTCTGTATTTTATCAGTCAGATTTTCAAAATTTTGATTAAGTAAACGACTGGTACAGGACTGGCCATACTTAATCGCATGTGATTTCAGAGAAATTGTCATTTTGTGAACTGACCCTAGGCGTTCACCAGTATTCATGTCACATTTTGCTAGCTATACCTTCATGAATTATACTAAGCATATTCAGAGTTATTACCTCAGGTTCTTACAGTTTTATCAACTCATCCTCTTTTATTTCAGATGCCACCCAGACGCGAAACCGAGAATGACCCTAACGCAGCTGCCATTGCTGCTGCTGTTCAGGCTGCTATACAGGCCATGTTACCCCAAATTCGTGATGAGATCCGAGCTGAATATCAAAATGGACCTCAACAGAATAACAACCCTCCTGCTCCACCACCTGCCACTTTACCCGCTTGGCTGGATCTGTTTAACAAGCAGAAACCCCGTTTGTTTGAGCAGACTGTAGCTCCAACTGACGCTGAAGACTGGATCTACCATATAGAGAAAATTTTTGGAGCTATGGGTTGTGGTGATGTTTTCAAAGTTAGGCTTGCAGTTTATAAGCTGGAGGGTCCTGCTCTACATTGGTGGAGGTCTCAGAAATTGTCCAATGGGGGAGATGCTTGGGAGCTTGCATTGACCTGGGCACGTTTCAAGACGATGTTCTATGACCAGTTTTTCCCGCATGCGGAGCAAGCTAAGATGAAGAGGGACTTCCACGTTATTCGTCAGAATCATGGCGAGAACAGTATAGAGTTCATGCACCGATACCTCAGGATGGCTGGATTCTTAGGGGAGGCTGCGGGTACCGTAGAGGAGCAAGCGAAGCAATTTCGCTGGGCTCTTCACTCCAGGACTGCAGATAGACTGATCAGTGACACATTCACTAATGTGTCACAAGTAGCTAATGCAGCTCGGGATGTCGAGATGCTTTTCGAGAGAGATGAGCTCGAGAATGTAGAACGTCCGGAGAAGAGGTACATCTCACCCAACAGATTTAAACAACTTAGCCCCATTATTGCTTGTCAACTTATATGTATTGACTTATCCAATTATAATCTTACAGACACAGAGGAGGAGACCGATCCCAATCGGCTACTCCGCATCAGAACTACAGGAACCACGGTCAGTCATACGACCGTAATCGGTCAGATAAGAGGAACGGCGGTGATAATTACCGCGGCAGCTCCAACTCATCTGGCAGTTGCAGGTGAGTCTTTAAGCTCCATAAATACTAAACTATCGTGTAAAACAGATCTTAAATTTTTTTTTTGTAAATTCCAACAGAGATGCTGGACAGGGGCGTGACCAAAACAACAGGGGTCAGCAGGTTGCCCGACTGGCAAATTCTGGTAATTTTAATTTCAGTCAGACAGCCTTATTTCAGGTTAGGATATCAGAATCGTGACACGTGTTTTTCATCATAAATCAGGTTCTCAGCAAACCAGGGCTGCTTCTACTGTGTATACTTATCCCACTTGCATCACATGTGGAAAGAAACACACGGGACCGTGCCGTCGTGGTACAAGTGTTTGTTTCCAGTGTGGCCAGCCGGGCCATTTGAAGAGGGATTGCAAGAGCGGGAATACTGCTGGTACCTCAGGCCAGACACCTCAGATGTTACCTCCGCCACCACCACTACCACCAACCACTGGTCGTGTCTACACTACTACCCGTGAGCAAGCAAATAAGACCGCAGGTACCATTACTGGCATTTTGTTTATACACGGACATGCTGCTTGCGTACTTTTCGATACAGGCGCCACGCACTCGGTTATATCTACTTCATATGCTGTTAGAATAAACATGACCCCTACGCCACTAGACAGTGCACTTAGTATATCTACCCCCATGCGAGACACTGTACTCATTACCCAGGTGTATAAGGATCTCCCTCTTGAGTTTGATGATAAAATCCGTCCAGTCAGTGCTCTTCCTTTAGATATGTGTGAATTCGATATTATTCTGGGTATGGATTGGTTGTCGGTTCATCATGCCACCATAGATTGTCATGCTCAACGAGTCATCTTTGGTGATGTCCAGACACCAGAGTATATTCACCGAGGCTTCCTACCAGGAAAACATGTTCAGATCATTTCAGCTTTACAGGCTCGTACCTTATTATATCATGGTTGTGAGGGTTTCCTAGCTACAGTCCATGACACGACTTCTGAAACACCTTCAATTCATGATCAGCCAGCTGTGTCAGACTTTCCAGATGTCTTTCCAGAGGAACTTCTAGGTTTACCTTCCATGCGAGAGGTAGAATTTGGTATTGATCTCATCCCAGGTGCAGAACCAGTATCTAAAGCTCCTTACCGTATGGCTCCTGTAGAGCTTAAGGAACTGAAGGATCAACTTCAGGAACTTCTCGAAAGGGGTTTCATTCGTCCAAGCGTGTCACCTTGGGGCGCTCCAGTATTGTTTGTCAAGAAAAAGGATGGTAGCATGCGTTTGTGTATTGACTACCGTGAGTTGAATAAGCTCACTATTCGTAACCGTTATCCGCTTCCTCGTATTGACGATTTATTCGATCAGCTTCAGGGTGCCAAGCATTTCTCAAAAATCGATCTACGATCAGGCTACCATCAGCTGCGTGTAAAAGAGTAGGATATATCCAAAACTGCTTTTCGCACGAGGTACGGTCATTACGAGTGTCGTTATGCCATTTGGTCTCACGAATGCGCCCGTAGTATTTATGGACTTAATGAACAGAGTCTTCCACGAATTTTTAGACAAGTTTGTGATCGTATTCATCGATGATATCCTCATTTTCTCCAAATCCAAGGAGGAACATGAGAACCATCTCCGTACAGTTTTGCAGATTCTCATACGAGAAAAGCTATATGCTAAATTTTCGAAGTGCGAGTTTTGGCTGAATACAGTGGCGTTCCTAGGTCACATTGTTTCTGCGGAAGGAATCACCATGGATCCTACGAAGGTTGAGGCTATCACCAAATGGCCAAGACCGACGTTCGTCACGGAGATACGTAGTTTTCTTGGGTTGGCGGGTTATTACCGCAGGTTTGTGGAAAACTTCTCACGATTGGCATTACCATTGACCCAACTCATGCGAAAAGGTGAGAAGTTTATATGGACCGAGGAGAGAGAAAAGAGTTTTGAGGAACTCAAGCATCGATTGATCTCAGCGCCGATACTTACTCTTCCGTCCGGTACAGGTGGTTATCAGATTTACAGCGACGCATCATGAAAGGGCTTAGGCTGTGTTCTTATGCAGCATGGGAAAGTCATTGCTTATGCTTCGCGTCAACTAAAGCCGTATGAGAAAAATTATCCTACTCATGATCTAGAGCTCGCAGCAGTCGTTTTCGCCCTTAAAATCTGGAGGCATTATTTATAGGGTGAGTCGTGTGATATTTTCACCGATCACAAAAGTCTCAAGTACATATTCACCCAACGAGAGTTGAACATGAGACAGCGGCGATGGTTAGAACTGCTGAAAGACTATGACACTAACATCCAGTATCACCCAGGTAAAGCAAATGTAGTGGCAGATGCCCTTAGCAGAAAGTCAGGTATGGTAAATGGCATCAAAGTTCAGGAAGAAATTATTCAGGACTTAGAGCGTTATGATATTGAGCTCTTAGTACGCGGACAAAGGGGATACTGGGCTAGTTTGAGAGTAGAACCAGATTTACTCTCTAGGATTAAAGCCGCACAAAAGGATGATGGTGAAATATGGGCGATTGTCCAGAACATTGACCGTCAGACCGAATTTCGCATCGATGACGACGGTATTGTATGGCAGGGTACCAAACTCTGTGTTCCAGAAGATCCTGCTCTCAGAGAAGCCTTGATGACTGAGGCTCACAGCTCTCCGTTCTCTATTCATCCAGGTTCCACTAAGATGTACCATGATCTTAAGCAGCATTTTTGGTGGAGCGGCATGAAGCAAAATGTCGCAACTTTTGTTTCTAAATGTCTAACCTGCCAGCAGGTTAAGATAGAACATCAGCGTACCAGCGGTTTACTTCAGCCATTAGATATTCCAATGTTGAAATAGGACAAGATCTCTATGGATTTTGTTACCGGACTACCACAGACTCAGCGGAGACATGATGCAATCTGGGTAGTTGTCGATCGTTTGACCAAGTCAGCACATTTCATTCCTATTCGCAAAGATTTCGCAGTCAGTAAATTAGCGAAACTATTCACCGAGGAGATCGTACGATTACATGGTACCCCCTCCGAAATTATATCAGATAGGGATCCACGGTTCACTTCTCATTTCTGGAGAGGTTTGCATAAAGCTTGGGGAACTAGGCTCAAACTCAGCACAGCTTTCCATCCACAGACGGACGGTCAGTTAGAGCGTACCATCCAGACCTTAGAGGACTTGCTACGCGCCTGTGCATTAGAATGGACAGGACACTGGGATGACTATATTTGCTTGGTCGAGTTTGCCTACAACAACAGTTGGCATGCTAGTATCAAGCGTGCTCCATTCGAGATCTTATACGGCAGAAAATGCCGTGCTCCTATTTGTTGGGATCAGGTGGGAGAACGTTTGATTGAAGGACCTGAACTGATAGAACTGACCAATGAAAAGGTCGCCATCGCTAGGGAAAAGCTGCAAGAAGCGCGTACTCGCCAGAAGAGTTACACCGACAAGCATCGCAGAGATCTATCTTTTCAGACTGGAGATCGTGTGTTTCTCAAAGTATCACCCGCACGCGGTGTCAGACGTTTTGGCCTCAAAGGCAAACTTAGCCCTCGCTACATCGGACCATTTGAAATCCTTGAACGTGTCGGGGAAGTATCGTATCGGTTGGCGCTGCCGCCTCAGCTTTCACACGTCCACAACGTGTTTCATGTATCATTACTCAGAGGATACAACTATCATGAGCTGCACAAAGTAAATTATCCACTCGATCAGATTCGGGAGGATTTATCTTATATTGAGGAACCCGAAGCAGTCTTAGGTCGCCAGGATCGAGTTATGAGAAGGAAGACCATTCCTTTCGTTAAAATCCTGTGGAGGAACCATACCGAGCGGGAGGCCACTTGGGAAATAGAGGAGTCTATACGGACTTCTTATCCTCACTTTCAGTTTTGATTCGGGTATGTCTCTTCAGCTTTTATGTCTTCCAGCTTATTAGCATTTCAGTTTTTACTCCAGTCAGCTTAAGTACCTTATAATTCGGGGACGAATTCTTCTTTTAGAGGGGAAGAATTGTAAAACCCAGTACGGCCATATCTTTAATTCGGGGACGAATTATTCCTTTTAGAGGGGAAGAATTGTAAAACCCGTATTTAAATCGAGAAATATAAATACGCGGGTTATTTTACTTGAACCGTTCACGTAGAAATTATCAACGGAACAAACGCGAGAAAATTATTACAAGTATTATTTTATTACAAGTATTATTATTATACAAGATTTAAAAAAAAATATAATAAGAATAAAAAGGAAAGAAAAGGGCCGGGTTTTGATATAAAGGAGAAGATTTGGGCTTAGCCCATTTGGATTATACAAACACACGGGGGTTTCCCCTTTCTCTTCCATGTCACACGAACAAAAAAAAAAGGAAACAGATTAGGGTTTCGGGTGTTGGCCGCCGGGAAGAAGAAAAAAAAAGGAAAGAGAGGGAGAGCGGTTCATCCTAAACCACCAAGGTAATCCTAGTTTCTTTTATTCCTAAGTAATCAAACGTCTCGGTGGGTTTTCTTTTGCCAGCCACGATCAGAAACAACCAAGAGGGTGTCGGGTTTGGGTGACCATACACAAAACCGAGACCTAAGGTCTCGGTGGTGGTTGTCCTTGATCGACCGAGGCAGAAAAACCCCATAAAGGGTGTGTTGTTTAGCTTACGACGAACAGGAAGGGGGGTTTGGTTGATGAAACCGAGACCTAGAGTCTCGATGATCCCCTCCTCTGCACAGCCATGACCCATACAGGGGCGGCTAGGGCCAGAACCCGACAAAAGGGTGCGTTTGGGGCTGCGTGTATATAAGGGTGTGTTTGGCTAGTATAAACAGTGGGAACTATAGTCCAACAGGGGGAAAACATAGGTAAAAACAGTGGGGAAAGATGGGGCTTAAAATGGTTGTGTTGAGTAACATCAGCGACAGTTTTAGCGACAGTTTTTCTGTCGCGAAAACTGTTAGTTTTATGCAGTTGTTAAAACTCAGGTTTTGGTGACAGATTTAGCGACACTGTTTCTGTCACAAAAACTATTATATATATACAGTTTTAAGGGGACAGTTTTAGCGACAGTGTTAGTGACTCAGTTTTCGTCGTTAATTCCATATAGACAGATTTTTAATATAGTTGTGGCTTGTGTAACGCGACCGAGATGGGCTCGGTAAGCTCGGGACGTTATTATAAACCATAAAATAAATACTTTATGTTATACCTTTTTGTTTAAATTAAATTGTTTTATAAATATTTAATATATATATTTTTAAGTGTATTAAATTAAATTAATTCGTTAATATTTAAAAGAGTATATTTTAGAAAACGAATTAAACTATTTGAGAACTTCTAAATTAAGAGACTTTCTAAATTAGCGGGGTACTTATTATAGAAATACCTTATCGTCAGAAATACGTTGTACGTAGCTATTGGTAGAACGTTAATACATTAAAATGAATTATTTTAAGATCAGATTTAGCCGTAATTATACGTATAGAATATCTGAAATAAATAAATAAATAAGAAACCAATAAGATCAGAAAAATTTAATAATCGAATGTCAGTTAACTTATTTGCGTCCTTTATTCATGTAGCACGCGTGAAGCCCGAGTAGTATTCGTTCAGTCTTCCATTCAGTCAGTACTGGACTAGAGGTACGGATTTTCCGTCCTTTCAGTAAGGACTTCCTTTCTATGCATGATTAGGATTCCCCGTCTTCAGCCAAATGTTTTCCCCAGTATATGTTTAAGTTTATCAGTAATCATATCAATAATTAAATAAATTGCCTGAGCATTATATACAAGCATGATTAGTTTATGTACTAGTTACGGAGGTACCGTAACCACGGCACTAGAGGCACCGGTGTCGTGACTCACATGTAGGAGAGTGATATCCTGCATCGTCCCACTCAGCTCAGCTTGGCCATTTTATCAGTATTATTAGTGGGGCGTATGGATGCATCCTAGGCTACAGTTTACAGTTTAGCAGGTGAATGTGGTGTGTGCTCTACATCCTTCACATTGGAGCTGATCCCTCCACCCAGCACAATTATTTAGAGGTCACCCCTCTACAGCATGACGAGGACACCCCTCTATGTATTCATGCAGCAGTTGACTCAGTTCATGACCTATATAAGCTCTTGGCAAACTACAATACAGAAAATGCATGTTTTCAGAATTAATAAGTTATATATCAGTTTCAGTATATATGAACAGGTTAATCAGATTTTATGCAGAGTTTTACCACATGTCATATCAGTCTTATAGTTTCATTGTAGCCTTCTATTCCATTACTTTTAGTACTTCCTATTCATGTTATATCCGTCCACTGAGCGTCATGCTCAGCCGTAGTTTCCTTTCATGTTTTCAAACGGCAGGTACACAGGGACGATCTTAGGACTTCTAAGAGAGTACGTGCATTTGGATGGGAGCTATCCAGACTCCTTTATTTTTATGCACACATTACGTTACTTTACTTTGGTTGTTTGGACACTGTTTCGTCCTTTTTCTTTCAGTACTTAATCTTTATATTTTGGGCTTATGTTGGACTACCGAGGTTTGATTGCGGTATTTCCGTTTGGTCAGTTAATGTTTAATACATTGCTTTGCATGCTTTGATGACACGCCATAAATACACGTAACGGTCCATTTATCCAAGTGGGGTGTTACACCGGTGATTGTGACAAAAGAAAACGAGTCTCCTTCTCCAAATCCTCCATCTTCTATTCCTCCAACTTCTACTTCTCCTATTCCACCACCTTCTACTTCCACCCCTCCACCACCCAAGGATGTGAGTGAGAATTCCATTCCAAAGCCTTCATCTCAACCCAATATACCTTATCCTTCGAGGTTGAGGAAAGAGAAATTGAAGAACAAGGATGATATTCAGGTTTCTAACTTTCTCAAAATATTTAAACAACTGAATTTCAATATTTCCTTTGCTGAGGCTCTCGCTCACATGCCAAAGTATGCTAAAATGTTTAAAGATCTTCTCAGTGATAAAGAGAAACTCCTCGATATCGCTCAGACCCAACTTAATGAGAATTGCTCTGCAGTGCTCTTAAGGAAATTACCAACCAAACTTGGTGATCCGGGTCGTTTCTTGATTCCTTGCAACTTCCCCGGGGTAGAGAATTGTATGGCCCTAGCCGATCTAGGTGCTAGTATCAACTTAATGCCTTTAAGCGTTTGGAAACAATTGTCTCTACCCAAGCTAGTCCCCACACGAATGACTTTGGAATTAGCTAACCGTACGGTTGCTTATTCGGTGGGGATAGCCGAAGACGTCTTCGTTGGTGTCGACAAATTCACCTTTCCGGTGGATTTTGTTGTCGTTGACTACGAGATGGACCCCCGTGTTCCATTAATCGTTGGACGTCCATTCTTGAGGACCTGTCGCACTCTCATCGATGTAGCCGCGGGCGAATTAATCATGAGAGTTGGTGACGATAAAATCGTCTTCAACATGGGTAAACTTTCTAAGCAGACTTCTGAAAACGAGAGTGTTAATTTCATTGACGTTCTTGATGAGGCTTGTGAAGAACATTTCAAAGACGCTTGTAAAATTGGTTCTTCTTCTCTACCCATTGTTGAGACCGTTGCCTCTATTGCTCCATCACTAACTCAATTTAGAGAAAGTGATTTCATCTTTAAAGAATTTGAAGCAACTTTGGGAGATGTGGACTTAAAATATGACGATTCTCCCTCCAATTGGGATGAAGACATTCGTACCATTGAGAAACTTCTCAATGAGGACCATATTTCTCCACCATCTCCTAAGGATATCTCTATCGATGAACCGAATTTGACTACGCCTTCCATCGAAAATCCTCCGGATTTAGAACTTAAGGACCTACCATCTCATCTCGAGTACGTTTTCCTTGAAGACAACAAGAAGTCACCCGTCATCATCGCTAAGGACTTGAAAGAGGAAGAAAAATCCCGACTTATCGCCGTGCTGAAGAATCACAAGAAAGCTATTGCATGGAAAATCTCTGATATTCGTGGAATTGATCCTCACTTTTGCACACATAAAATTCTCATGGAGGACGACTTTAAACCCACTATTCAAAGCCAAAGAAGGGTGAATCCTAAGATCCATGACGTAATCAAAAAAGAGGTTATCAAACTTCTTGATGCGGGAATGATCTATCCTATCTCGGATTCACCATGGGTTAGTCCCATCCATTGTGTGCCTAAGAAAGGCGGAATCACCATTGTGCCCAATGAAAACAACGAGTTGATTCCTACTCGTCTCGTTACAGGGTGGAGAGTTTGTATAGACTATCGCAAACTCAATGATGCTACGAGAAAGGATCATTTTCCCCTTCCTTTCATGGACCAAATGCTTGAACGTCTAGCGGGTAATGACTATTACTGCTTTTTAGACGGTTTCTCCGGGTATTTTCAAATCCCCATCGATCCCAAAGACCAAGAGAAAACCACATTTACTTGTCCTTACGGAACATTTGCTTATAAAAGAATGCCTTTCGGCTTATGCAATGCTCCTGGGACATTTCAAAGGTGTATGATGGCTATCTTCCCTGACATGGTTGAAGAAACTATGGAAGTCTTCATGGATGATTTCTCGGTTTATGGTGATTCTTTCTCTCATTGCCTTGCCAATTTGGAACGCATGCTTAAGCGGTGTGAAGACACTCGCCTTGTTCTAAATTGGGAAAAATGCCATTTCATGGTAAAAGAAGGCATTGTGCTTGGACATAAAATCTCAAAAGCCGGTCTTGAAGTGGACCGTGCTAAAGTGGATGTCATAGCCAAATTACCTCCACCTTCAATCGTGAAGGGTGTGAGAAGTTTCCTTGGTCATGCGGGCTTCTATCGTCGATTCTTCCAAGATTTTTCTAAAATCGCTCTCCCGATGACCCACCTCTTGGAAAAAGATACTCCTTTCATCTTAATACAAGGCTTTGACACCCCGTATAAAAATTAGTTCGTTTAAGTGTGTCTAATCGAATTGATCTAGGTTCTCTATGTGACTCAGTTTTATTTTGGTGAAAACAAATATTTTTTGTTTGTTTTTAAATTTAAATGTGCAAAGACTTAAAAGTAAATGTCGTTGAAAGTAAAGTGGCGTTAAAGTAAAGTGCGTGAAAATAAATCTAAGTCTAATTAAAAGAAAGTGTGCAATATTTAAAAACGTGACGGAAATAAAATAATTAAATGACTAAAAATTAAAAGCGTGACGGAAATTAAAATTAGAAAAGTATTAAAAACATAAACTAAAAATTTAACAAGACAAAATGAGAGAAAACAACCTCCAATCGGAATATATTCCGATCAACCACAATCGGGATATAGACTTACCTTAGATCGGAAAGTGAATAACCAACCCCCTGATCGGAATGTAAATTAGAGTACCCAATCGGAATGCTGTCACCCTGTCAGATCGGAATACCCACGTTACCTTGATCGGAAAGTTGTTTACTTACCTTGATCGGAATAATGGATAGGACCTTGGTCGGAATGATGTTAAGTACCCAATCGGAATATTTGTCACCCCCCTATCGGAATACCAACATGCACCTCAATCGGAATGTTGTACTGAACACCAATCGGAATACTGTCACTTGCACACCAATCGGAATATCCAACCAACCTCCAATCGGAATACCAAAGTCTCCCCCAATCGGAATAATGAAACCCTTTTCAGATTGGTACCGATCGGAATACAAAGCCCTTTTCCGATTGTCACGATCGGAAAACGGGGAAAAGTTCACGAAATAAGCTACACAAATAAGCTATTGTTCTAATAAGCACTAGACTAAATCCTAAGGTGGAACCGTGTGAAAATAAGCTAACAAACTGAAAGTTAACAACTTTTAAACACGAAAAAGATAAACTTTTAAGAAAAACAACTTTTTATATAAAAATAACTTGTGTAAAAACTATATAAACTTGAAAATAAATCAAATAAGCTATGAAAACAAGAGACTTAAAACAATCAAAAGCATAAAAATGAAATCTTTAAACAAGTTAACAAGATTAAAAACGTGTGAATCAAAGAAAGATAGAAGAAGATTAAGATCAACAAGATAAAGTAAAGGTGCAAGAAATTAAAGAAACACTTACTTGAAAATTAAAGGTAATTAAAGGTGCAAGACAAGTAATTAAATGTGCAAGTAATTAAATGTGCATAAAATAAAGGTGGAAGAACTAGTTTGTCAATCTAGCCAACAAGAACTAAATGAATGAATAAGAGGGGTTTATATAGGTGATTAGGGAGTGGTTAGAGGAAGCTTCCTCTCTTCTTCCTTTCTTGTTAATTGCACCATCAAGTCCTTCCTTCTTAATCTTTTTGTTAATCTTGGAATGTGATGACTTTTGGCTCGGGATTTCTCGTCTTTTAATTCTTCGATAAATAAGACTTGAGTTCCTCGGCTTTAAGTAAACTTCCGTCTTTTGACTTTTTCTTCGATAAATCTTCAGAATTGGTCTTGGACTTCCGTTCTTTATCCACTTTTGACTTCTTGACTTCGTCTTTCATCCTTTTCTTCAATAAAAGTCCGTAAATGCCCGTGAATTCCCGTGTTTTCTCCACTTTTCACCTTTTCGTCCTAAATCACAACAAAAATACAAACCACGCATAATTCCGACATAAAAGACATAAAATACACGTTTTGGTCCGGTTATTATTGTAATTAAGTGGTATAAAAGATGTGTGTTTAGACACATATCAAATCCCCTACACTTGACCATTGCAATGTCCTCATGCAATGCATTAGTTACAAAGCAAGTTTACATTTTTCATCATAATCAATCCACGTTGGCCTTTATTAAAGAGATAGAAACTACGAACATTAAAAGTAAAGAAATCAAAAGCATACCTTGGGTTTTGAAAATGTCATGAATATTCATCATCCTCAACTTTTCTCTTTCTCCAAACCAAGCTTAAAAACGAGATCATTGTTATTATAAGTTAGTAAACTAACACGAACTCATGTGGGCCAATTATTCACATAGACTCCCTTATTCCTATGGGTATCTCTTATATTTTATTATTTGTCTTGAATGATCACGAAGATGCATTGTTTGACTTATTTTGATAATTATTAAGTCTGAAAATAAAGTGCACGATTTAATCAATAGTTAGCTAAAGGACCAAATCTTTTAAAACTGCTTCTCGGGATATCAAAAAGTTCATATCTTGGCATAACTTGGTTCGCGATTTGAGACCTTTCTCGGGCCGATATTTGGCAGCGACTTCATACTTCAAATCTTGAGAGACGTTCATGAAATGATGGTCTTCTCTTCATAATTGGAATTTCTTCACTTGGAATTTTTGAGAGATTCTTCATATATGGACCACGACTTCTTCATTTTTCTCCAATCTTTATTTTGGATTTTGATATACAACGATCCGCCTCCTTTATTGACTTGGATCTATTTATCCTCATTCCTTGTTAGGGTCTTTTCGGATACACTTCTCCATGACTTTTTGGGAGTTATTGCTTTTCGTCGTGTGTCACGATCCTTCATATTGATTTTCGATAAATGATTCTTCACATCACTTTTGGATCTTTAGCAACAAAACATAGCCCTCATGCCTTGTTAGGGCCTTTTCGGACTCGCCAATCTTCGCGCCCCGCTTCATAAGTTATGCCTTGGCTATGAACTCTCGTCATTACCGAGCAACTTTTAAACGATCTGGGGCTAGAAGCTAAGTAACTTTTCAAATCGTAAAACCTTATTTATTAGCAGATAAATTTATTAGCAAGTGATGGGAGAATAGGCTTATAATTAACTCACATAAATTCACGAAAGAATACCCACTTATAATTGGCTCTATCATCTCTCGTTCTCCACAGTTTAAAATCTCAAGTAATGAGACTCGTGGATACTTAGCCTATTAAATAAAAGTTTTGGGTTTTCGAGTCGCCTATAGGATCTTGCAACTTCTTAGACTCTTTCAAGTTTAGAAATCGCATTTTAAAGTTCCCTTGATAAACGACTCTCTAGGATCAATTATAGGAACTTGCGAAAAGTTCTTGTTCTTAACCCGTGAGAGTTAAGACTTTCGCGTTTTATAGCTCCCTATATAAAAGCCTAGCAAAACTTGACTTAAACACGTTAAGGATACTAGCTAGAGTAAACTAAGATAAGTAAACTCGGGTTGAGTCAAAAGATTCACAACGTTTGAAAATTAAAACCATTTATTCAAAGATTTATTCTAGCAAAGGAAGAAAATAACTATACAAAGATAACAACTAATAGGCCAAAATAGATCAAAAATTTTGAAAAATGTCGAAAAATTGATTTTCCGGTTAAAATGAGGACAAATACAAGGAAAAGACCACTTAACTTCGATAGAAGTCCCCCCTACACTTAAGATAAACATTGTCCTCAATGTTTAAGCATGTGGGAGTAAACTCCCCTACACTTAGGACATTGTGCACGTTGTTTAAATTTCGCTAAGGAAAAGACAACTAAAGAGATTCCTATTTTAATATTGAGAAAATATAAAATAGTGAATCGAAAAGAGTTTAGGATAGAACCGGGAAGAAGTAGAACACGGAATCACGGGTAGTCAAGAATCATCAAGAGTGGATCATTGAAACTCGAATCCCTGATTAAGAAGTGAGGAGAGGAGAGCAAACCAAAGGGTCCCCCCTACACTTATGGTAAAGAAAGCGAAAAGATAGATGCATGGGTTGCCTCCCAAGAAGCGCTTGGTTTTTGTTTACCGAGTCGTGAGCCTGACTCGACCTTGATCATCAACGGAAGTAGCATGAAACAACTCCACCAGGATTAAAGACATAGTTTTCATCCATCAAGAAGCAAGAGCTTAAGGCGAACAAGGCAAGCCAAAAGATAAGTGGCAAGGTTCCCTTAAGTAGTGATGGAGCACGGTAGAAGCAAAGATGAAGTGGTGCAAGCATGTCTTCAATGGTTCCAAAGATTTTTCCTTTTATTTCATCAGGCGGATACTGAGATGGCTTAAAAACTTCAATACCGGGATCGAACACCTTTTCCTTCAGGGGAAAATAGCACTCCGGCTCAGCCGAGTGTGAAGAAGATCCGCAAAGAAGCACAACCTCGTCCTCAGGAGTGGGACAAAGAGGTGTCAAATCATACGTGCAACGGATTTCGGTGTCGACCGGTTTCTTCTCCTTTGAGAAAATGCTCTTCAAATCCAAAGTAGGATCAAGGCGATAATCTTCAAAGTCCAAAGGAGGAGCATCACTCTCATGAGGGAAGTATGTGTTGAGAAATTCAGAGAAATCTTCCTCAAATGAATAATCGTCCAAAGTAGGATCGAGTGATGGCGGAGGATCTTCATTATGTGAAGAATCGCTCGAGAGAGTATCGGCCTCATCAAAATCATCGAATGTGGGCAGCTCGAGATACTCAGAAGTACAATCAAAATCATCCGAATCTGAGCTAGAATTATCATCATCATAAGCATCAAAGACCGGTGACGAATCATAAATGGGAGAAGGTTCCAAGGTAGGGAGAGAATCATCCACATCATCTTGAAAAAGTGGATTATTGATGCAAGAGTCGAATAGAGGATTGTCGTAGATGGTAAAGTCATCGAGCACATTTATCATATTCACTGATTCTCGGCCTCCAAAAGTTGTACTAGTAAGCTTCCCCATTTTGAAAACTTATGCATCATCCCCGACTCTTAAGATTAACTCACCTTCGGCAACATCCACTAAAGCTCGTCCGGTTCTCAAGAATGGCCGACCAAGTATTAAAGGAATACGAGGGTCCATTTCATAATCAACTACGACAAAATCGACCGGGAAAGTAAATGCGCCAACTTTTATGAACACGTCTTCGGCTATACCAACGGGGTAAGCGAGAGTGTGATTAGCAAGCTCAAGAGTCATCTTTGTTGGAGTAAGGTCGGGCAATGATAGTGTTTTCCAAACACTCAATGGCATCAAATTAATACTGGCCCCGAGATCAGCAAGGGCAGTAAATTCTTCAGTTTTGTTGAACACGCAAGGCAACACAAAACGACCGGGATCTCCAAGCTTTTCCGGAAGTTCTCTAAGAAGAACTGCAGAGCAGTTTTCATTTAAGCGTGTGTTGGCGAGTTCAATCAGCTTCTCCTTCTTGTTAAGCAGTTCCCTAAATGCTTTAACAAATTTGGGCATGTGGACAAGTGCTTCAAGAAAGCTAATGTTGAAGTTCATTTGAGAAATCATCTTCACATAGCGTGACACTTCGGAGTCCTCCTTGGTTAGCATTTTGGACTTGCCTAAACGAGAGGGATAAGGGATATTGGGTTTGAGTGGTGAAGGTGCGGGTGTAGGTAAAGGTTGAGATGTTGAAGGATCACTCGTGGGAACTTCATCACGTCGAGGCGGAGACGGTAATGGGGCACTAATACTAGGTGTAGGAGGAGTAGGGATACATGGTGGTGGAATTGGTGGTCCTACGATGGTGACTCCACTACGAGTAGTAATAGCACTTACATTTGCTCGTGGATTGGTGACGGTGTTTGAAGGTAGAGAACTTGAAGAAGAAGGTTGAGCGGGGGGTAAGAAACTAGCAAGCATATTCTTCAAATCATTGGTTTGACTGCTGAAGGAGGATTGAATGTTATCTCGAAGCTCGGATCTTATCTCATTTCCTTGCTTTGTGATATCTCCTTTTAGATTGATAATTTGGCTCTACAAGTTCTTGATTTGCTCACCTTGGGTTCTCATGATGGCTTCAACATCGGGGTTAATGGGTGGGATTTGTTGGGCGGGTGGGTGATAAGGATTAGAAGCTCTTGGTGGGATTTGGTTACTTCTAGTGTAGTTGTTGGCGGGGTTTTGGTTTTGAGGAGAAAAATCGGGTGAAAGGTAGTTGTTGGAACGGTAACTCAGCAGATTTCTATCCCCTTGTTGTCTAGCTTGGTAATTTTCCGGTGAATAATTACCATAAGCTGCATACACATTTTCCGGATTTCCTTGTGTCGAAGGACAATCGGTGTATGAGTGAGGACCGCCACATGTTTCACAAGGATTAGCAACTGCTTCAACTTGTTGTTGTTGTTGATTTGAAGCGAGAAGCGTAATACTTTTGCTCATTTCAGTCATCATGCGGGTGAGTTCGGTCATCTCAGGGTTTGCTGAGGTTGAGGAAACATTGACTCTCGGGTTGTTCCTGGAGGAAGCAGAGGACTCCCAGTTCTTGTGGTGAGTAGTCATGTTCTCAATTAACTCTCTACACTCCTCGGGTCTCCTTTTCATGAATGTGCCACCGGCGGCTGCATTGATTGTATCACGATCTCGAAAAGTCAATCCGTTGTAGAAAGTATCGATCAAGGTGACCGGAAGCATGTTGTGGTTTGGACATCTATCGATCAAGACATTATATCTCTCCCATGCATCAAAAAGAGATTCATCGGGATCTTGCATGAAACCGCTGATCTGATTGCGAAGGCTTGTAACCATGGATGGTGGAAAGTAGCGCGACAAAAAGCGTTGAGTCATGTCATCCCAAGTGTGAATAGAATTCTTCGGGAGACGATCAAACCATTTCTCGGCATGATGTAATAAGGTGTGTGGAAAGAGTTGTAGGCGAAGTTCATCCATAGTGGCACCAGCCAACTTCATGCTCTGGGTGATTGTAATGAACTTGTCGAGGTGTTTGTTGGCATCATCATCAGGCAATCCTCTAAATGGGTTTGTTTGCACTTGCTGAATCATGTGATGCTTCAACGAAAACTCAGGAGCGTTGATCTGCATCGGCGCAATCAGTCCTCCTCGTCCAAACATTGTTGGTTGACAAACTTCCTCCATGGTCCGAAGATCGGGCTGTGGAAGAGCATTGTTGTTATTATTATTATTGAGGTGCGGTGGCATGTTGTTGTTAACACCTGCCATATCTAAATCTTCTTGAGGCTCGGGCTCTTGATAATTAGAAGATCTAGTACGCATACACCTGAAAATGCAAAAGAAAACAAAACCACACACAAAGACAATATATATACACAAGAAAGATAAAATATTTTTGGATTTTTGAAATTTTTAATTTTTATGGTTTTTTATCAATTTTTAATTTTTATGATTTTTGAATTTTTTATGCAAGAAAAATAACGTTCACAAGCGAACGGATCCCAAAAAGCAACGTGTCTCTCACAGAAAACTGTTGATCTTTACGAAAAGAGCCGGCAGCGGCGCCATTTAATACAAGGCTTTGACACCCCGTATAAAAATTAGTTCGTTTAAGTGTGTCTAATTGAATTGATCTATGTTCTCTATGTGACTCAGTTTTATTTTGGTGAAAACAAATATTTTTGGTTTGTTTTTAAATTTAAATGTGCAAAGACTTAAAAGTAAATGTCGTTGAAAGTAAAGTGGCGTTAAAGTAAAGTGCGTGAAAATAAATCTAAGTCTAATTAAAAGAAAGTGTGCAATATTTAAAAACGTGACGGAAATAAAATAATTAAATGACTAAAAATTAAAAGCGTGACGGAAATTAAAATTAGACAAGTATTAAAAACATAAACTAAAAATTTAACAAGACAAAATGAGAGAAAACAACCTCCAATCGGAATATATTCCGATCAACCACAATCGGGATATAGACTTACCTTAGATCGGAAAGTGAATAACCAACCCCCTGATCGGAATGTAAATTAGAGTACCCAATCGGAATGTTGTCACCCTGTCAGATCGGAATACCCACGTTACCTTGATCGGAAAGTTGTTTACTTACCTTGATCGGAATAATGGATAGGACCTTGGTCGGAATGATGTTAAGTACCCAATCGGAATATTTGTCACCCCCCTATCGGAATACCAACATGCACCTCAATCGGAATGTTGTACTGAACACCAATCGGAATACTGTCACTTGCACACCAATCGGAATATCCAACCAACCTCCAATCGGAATACCAAAGTCTCCCCCAATCGGAATAATGAAACCCTTTTCAGATTGGTACCGATCGGAATACAAAACCCTTTTCCGATTGTCACGATCGGAAAACGGGGAAAAGTTCACGAAATAAGCTACACAAATAAGCTATTGTTCTAATAAGCACTAGACTAAATCCTAAGGTGGAACCGTGTGAAAATAAGCTAACAAACTGAAAGTTAACAACTTTTAAACACGAAAAAGATAAACTTTTAAGAAAAACAACTTTTTATATAAAAATAACTTGTGTAAAAACTATATAAACTTGAAAATAAATCAAATAAGCTATGAAAACAAGAGATTTAAAACAATCAAAAGCATAAAAATGAAATCTTTAAACAAGTTAACAAGATTAAAAACGTGTGAATCAAAGAAAGATAGAAGAAGATTAAGATCAAAAAGATAAAGTAAAGGTGCAAGAAATTAAAGAAACACTTACTTGAAAATTAAAGGTAATTAAAGGTGTAAGACAAGTAATTAAATGTGCAAGTAATTAAATGTGCATAAAATAAAGGTGGAAGAACTAGTTTGTCAATCTAGCCAACAAGAACTAAATGAATGAATAAGAGGGGTTTATATAGGTGATTAGGGAGTGGTTAGAGGAAGCTTCCTCTCTTCTTCCTTTCTTGTTAATTGCACCATCAAGTCCTTCCTTCTTAATCTTTTTGTTAATCTTGGAATGTGATGACTTTTGGCTCGGGATTTCTCGTCTTTTAATTCTTCGATAAATAAGACTTGAGTTCGCTTTAAGTAAACTTCCGTCTTTTGACTTTTTCTTCGATAAATCTTCAGAATTGGTCTTGGACTTCCGTTCTTTATCCACTTTTGACTTCTTGACTTCGTCTTTCATCCTTTTCTTCAATAAAAGTCCGTAAATGCCCGTGAATTCCCGTGTTTTCTCCACTTTTCACCTTTTCGTCCTAAATCACAACAAAAACACAAACCACGCATAATTCCGACATAAAAGACATAAAATACACGTTTTGGTCCGGTTATTATTGTAATTAAGTGGTAGAAAAGATGTGTGTTTAGACACATATCACATCTTTTCCAAAGAGTGTCTTGAATCCTTCAATCTTCTTAAGGATAAGCTAACTAAGGCACCGGTCTTGGTTACCCCTAATTGGGAGCTACCTTTTTCGTTGATGTGTGATGCTAGCGACTTTGCTATTGGAGCGGTTTTGGGCCAAAGAGTGAACAAACACTTCCAACCAATCCATTACGCTAGCAAGACTATGACAGGGGCTCAATTGCATTATACCACTACCGAAAAAGAGCTTTTAGTTGTAGTGTATGATTTTGAGAAATTCCGCCCCTATCTTGTTCTTTCCACCACCATCATGTATACCGATCATTCCGCGTTGAAGTACTTGTTGACTGAGCAAGATTCTAAGCCAAGACTTCTTCGTTGGGTTTTGCTCCTTCAAGAATTCAACATTGAAATTCGTGACAAAAGGGAGCGGAAAACCTAGTCGCGGATCATCTAAGTAGACTTGAGGATCCTTATCAAGGGGATCATCCGAATCAAGAGATCAATGACTCTTTTCCCTTGGAGGCCTTAATGTCTATCAACTCCAATCTTGATGACACCCCGTGGTTTGCGGACATTGCAAACTACTTAGCGGGTGGAATTCTCAAGGAAGGGTTAACGTCCCAACAAAAGAAAAAGTTCTTTAAAGACATTGAACACTATTTCTGGGACGACCCTTACCTTTTCAAAAAATGTGCGGATCTTGTCATTCGTCGATGTGTTGATGGGTCGGCAGCGGTACAAATCCTTGACGCTTGCCATAAAGGACCCACCGGTGGTCACTTTGGTCCCAATTACACCGCGAAGAAAGTATTCGACTCTGGATTTTATTTGCCCACCATTTATTGTGACGCTCACGACAAGGTTAAACATTGTGATGCTTGCCAAAGGCAAGGCAAGATCACACACAAAGATGAGATGCCTCAAAATTTCATACAAGAATGTGAAATCTTTGATGTATGGGGCATCGACTTTATGGGGCCATTTCCATCATCTAAAGGGAACAAGTACTTCCTCGTAGCCGTTGACTACGTTTCTAAATGGGTTGAAGCTAAGGCTCTCCCTACGAACAATGCGAGGGTGGTTGTGAACTTTTTGAAGAAACTTTTTGCTCGATTCGGTGTTCCTCGTGCTATTATCAGTGACCGCGGGACTCATTTTAGCAATGATCAATTCGCAAGAGTCATGGATAAGTACGGTGTCAATCACCGTCTTTCCACCGCCTATCATCCCCAAACCAATGGTCAAGTCGAGATTTCCATCCGCGGATTGAAGCGAACTCTGGAGCGTACTGTGGGAGAGCATCGTGCCTCGTGGGCCGATAAGTTAGATGATGCTTTGTGGGCTTTCCGTACTGCTTATAAGACCATGATTGGTTGTACACCTTATCGTCTTGTGTACGGGAAAGCATGCCACCTCCCTATCGAGCTGGAACATAAGGCATACTGGGCCTTGAAGTGGGCTAACTTCGACATCAACAAAGCCGGTGATCTTCGGAAGATTCAACTCAACGAGCTTAATGAACTGAGGAATGAAGCTTACGAGAACTCGTTGATCTACAAGGAGAAGACAAAGATCATCCATGATGCAAGAATTAAGAACCGAGAGTTCCACGTTGGTGATCAAGTCTTACTTTTTAACTCTCGGTTAAAGATCTTCTCGGGCAAGTTAAAGAGCCGCTGGTCTGGTCCATTCACCGTCGCCAAAGTCTTTCCCTATGGCACCATTGAGCTTTCTCAGCCAAATGGGCCAAATTTTAAGGTGAATGGTCAACGCGTGAAGTTGTACTTTTGTGAGGACATCTCTCATGAGATGATTCCATCCCTCACCACGTTTCCCATGAACTAGTTTTGGGTCGAGTCAGGATCGTAACTCGGTGAACAAAAACAAGCGCTTCTCGGGAGGCAACCCGTTGATCTATCCTTTACCGTTTTCATAATAAGTGTAGGGGGAGCCCCGTATGTGTTTGTTGTCTTGTTTCTTCTTCTGTGCAGGGATTAAAGCTTCAAAGATCCATTCTCGATGACTTTTGACGAACCGTGATCCCGTGATCCCGTCTTCCCGGTTCTATCCTAAACTGTCGTGATTCAATATTTTATATCTTATATGTTCACATTGAAATCACTATAGTTGTCCTTTCCTTAGCAAGATTTAAACAAAGTGCGCAATGTCATAAGTGTAGGGGAGTTTACTCCCACATGCTTAAGCATTGAGGACAATGTTTATATCAAGTGTAGGTGGAATTATATCGAAGTAAGCGGTCTTTTCCATGAATTTGTCCTCATTTTAACCGGAAAATTTTATTTTTCGACATTTTTCAAGATTTTTGATCTATTTTGGCCTAGTAGTTTTACCTTTGTATAGTTATTTTCTTTCTTTACTAGAATAAATTTTAATAAAGTGGTTTTAATTTTTCAAAGTCATGAATCTTTTAACTCAACCCGAGTTTACTTATCTAAGTTTACTCTAGCTAGTATCCTTAACGTGTTTAAGTCAAGTTTTGCTAGGCTTTTATATAGGGAGATTTAAAACGCGAAAGTCTTAACTCTCACGGGTTAAGAACAAGAACTTTTCGCAAGTTCCTATAATTGATCCTAGAGAGTCGTTTATCAAGGGAACTTTAAACTGCGATGTCTAAACTTGAAAAAGTCTAAGAAGTTGCAAGATCCTATAGACGACTCGAAAATCCAAAACTTTGACTTAATAGGCTAAGCATCCACGAGTCTCATTCCTTGAGATTTTAAATTGTGGAGAACGAGAGATGATAGAGTCAATTATAAGTTTGGTATTCTTTCGTGAATTTATGTGAGTTGATTATAAGCCTATTCTCCCATCGCTTGCTAATAAATTTATCTGCAATAAATAAGGTTGTACGATTTGAAAAGTTACTTAGCTTCTAGCACAAGATCGTTTAAAAGTTGCTCGGTATTAATTAGAGTTCATAGCCAAGGCATAACTTATTGAAGCGGGATGCGAAGATTGGCGAGTCCGAAAAGGCCCTAACAAGGCATGAGGGCTACATTTTGTTGCTAAAGATCCAAAAGTGATGTGAAGAATCATTTATCGAAGATCAATATGAAGGATCAAGACACACGACGAAAAGCAAATACTCCCCTAAAGATCATGGAGAAGTCTATCCGAAAAGACCCTAACAAGGTATGAGGATAAATAGATCCAAGTCCTAAAAGGAGGCGGATCGTTGTATATCAAAGTCCAAAATAAATATTGGAGAAAAATGAAGAAGTCGTGGTCCAAGTATTAAGAATCTCTCAACACTTCAAGTGAAGAAATTCCTATTATGAAGAGAAGACCATAATTTCAAGAACGTCTCTCAAAGATTTGAAGTATGAAGTCGCTGCCAAATATCGGTCCGAGAAAGGTCTCAAATCGTGAAGCGAGTTATGCCAAGATATGAACTTTATGAGGTCCCGAGAAGCAGTTTTAAAAGATTTTGTCCTTTAGCTAACTATTGATTAAATCGTCCCACTTTATTTTCAGCATAAATAACTATCGCAATAAGTCAAACAATGCATCCTCGTGATCATTCAAGACAAAAATAAAATATAAGAGATACACCTAGGAATAAGGGAGTCTAAGTGAATAATTGGGTCACATGAGTTCGTGTTAGTTTGTTAACTTATAATAATAATGATCTCGTTTTTAAGCTTGGTATGGGGAACGTGAAACTTGAGAATGATGAATATTCATGACAACCAAAAACCCCAATGTAAGTCTTTGATTTCTTACTTATTTTGTTCTTTTAGTTTTCTTAGTGTTGAGTATTTAATAAGGGCCAAGGTGGGTTATCTATGATGAAAAATGTAAACCGTGCTTTGGAATTAGTGCATTGCATGAGGACATTGCAATGGTCAAGTGTAGGGGATTTAATAAGTGTGAAAACACTTATCCGTTTACCACTTATTTCCAATAATAACAAGACCAAAACGTGTATTTTATGTCGTAAAAGTCGGAATTATGCGTGGTTTGTGTTTTTATTGTGTTTTAGGACCAAAAGATGCAAAAGGAAGAAAACATGGGCTATCACGGGCTTTTATCGAAGAAAAAGACTAAAGACGAAGTCGAAAGATCGAGAATGCAAAAGAACGGAAGTCCAAGGCCAATTCTGAAGATTTATCGAAGAAAAAGTCTAAAGACGGAAGTTTAATGAAGTCGAAGAACTTAAGTCTAATTATAGAAGAAAATTATAAGACAAGTTCAACTTATATCGACAAATCCCGAGACGACATCGAGAAAGACAAAGAAATTAAGTCGAGTCGAGACGAGAAGAAAGAAGTTAGATAGCTTAAGCATGTAATCTCCCCACCTCCTATAAATATCCTCCTAATATGTCATTAGGAGGGTGTTAGGTGGTTAGGTGTTTAGTTTTTAGTAGTGGTAGTTTAATTTTTAAGTGTGTTTTATTTTTTCTCTCTAGTTTTTCTTTCAAACTTGTTAATCTTTACATTAATCTTGTAATATTTGGTTATTCATTTTTAATCAATCAAGCTCATTTTCTTAATTCTCATTCTATCTTTCTTAATATTTTACTTAATCTTGATAATCATGTAGTTTTATCTTAATCTTGTTGATGATTTGATTATGTAGCTTATTTGATTGTGTTTATTAAATTGGTGATCTTAAAAGTTTCTTTTTAAAAGTGCTTATTTTTCTTAATCTTTATGCTTAATGATTTTTAGAAATAAGTAGTCTTTTAATTAGTTTAAGTTTTTATAAAAAAGTGCTTTTTGATTTATAGCTTATTTAGTGTTTAAAAGTTTTTTTTTAAATTCTAGCTTATACACCCTTTTCGAAAATCTTTTGGTTTAACTTTTGGCAAAGTGCTTATTGGGATTTAGCTTATTATCTTATTGTGCAAGTTTCGGATTTTATTTCCCTCGTATTCCGGATAGGGGTTATAAAACCCTTATTCCGGATAAGTCACTGAATTCGATTTTGCGGATAAGCAGTTTAACACACTTCGTATTCCGGATAAGGGATTAAGACCCTTATTCCGGATAAGCATCTCTGCTAGTTTTCCCGAATAAGAGATTCCGGATAAGGCCATTAGTCCATATTCCGGATAAGGGCCTCAAGAGTTTTTCCGGATAAAAGTTTCATATGTTTTCCGGATAAGAGAGTATAAGCACGTTTTCCGGATAAGTTGTTATTGGTGTATTGCGGATAAGGGGACGAAGACAGATTCCGGATAAGGGTAGTGTTTTGTTTTTCCGGATAAGCTTTGTACTCCAGATTCCGGATAAGCCTCCTAACGTATTCCGGATAAGCTACATTTCATCATTCCGGATAATATTCCGGATAAGGTTAAGTATTTCCAGTTTTTAAATTTCTGCTTTTCCCGCCTTTTTACTTAGAGTTATTTTTAACTCGTCTTGCTTTAATTCACTCTTTAAAGTTTACATTTTTATAATTTTTAATTTTTAAAGTCTTCATTTTTAGTTTTAAATTTTAAAGCTTTCAACTTTATTTACTCAACGACATTTTCATTTTTAGTTTAAAATAGATAACCAAACCTTTTTATTTTCCACCAAGAACAATTGAGTCGCACTTTCTATCAATAATCAATTCGAAAAGACTTGGAACGAATTTATTTCATACTTGGTGAAAACCTTGTATTAGACACCGAGAGTCTTTGACTCTCGGTTGGCAGCCGAACCACAAACCAAGCACAACAAACCCTTTTCCCATGTTTTATTTAATCCCATAACATGTTTTATTTAATTGTTTTAAAAGATCTAACATGAAAACATAATTAAATAAAAAGATTAAAGATTAAGGTTTTATGTTTTACCTTGACGTGTGATTGAAAATAACACGAACACGAACCAAATACCAAAGATCAAAAATGAAAATCGAATCCTCCTTGTTCCTTGTGTGTGCCGCGGCTATGGGGTCCAGAGGAAGCTAGGGTTTTTAATTTTTCTGTAAAAATACTTTTATGAAAACTCTGTAGTTTAATTTTCTTTAATTAAAACCAAAAGTGGGCTTTTGCGCCCCCTTCCTCTTCTGTGTGCCGCGGCTACTAGGGCCCACCAAGGGGAAACTCGTACTTTTTCATGTTCTAATTTATTACGTGTTCCCGTGCTCGTATTTACGTGACTTTATTATTAAATGTTCGTGTTATCTTATATACTTATACGCAATCGTAATAATAATTACGTAATTACAAAATTATACGTTCGTGATTCTTACGTTCATGATTTCATGTCCGTGATTTAATTATTATCTATAATAATTATCGTGAACTATCACGTACTTAATATTTATCGTGTAACAACACGTACGTAATTCTTGTAATTTATGTTCCTGACACGTATTCGTGTTATAAAAGGAAAGTTTTAATCATGTACGTACGATTATAAGGGTACTATTCATGGTAAAAGCATGTGGGTTTTACACCCCTATACAATGTAGTTGGGTTATGTGAAAATCATAATTATATCAGAATGTCTACGAGAAACCTAGACAATGGGATACGATAGTTGGTCGAGTCAAATAGGCGTGTATATACACCTATTTTCCCAGCCGGAGCATCCGTGATCGTTTCACCATCACCCGGATAGGTGGGGTGTACGCTTTCAGGAATATAATAGTCAAACAAGAAATCTAGAAGTTTCTCCGCGGACAATACATTGAGTACGGTCGTGATCGTGGGGTTGTCTTTCACCATGATTTATAAATATATGGAGAAGGGTGCGTTAATCTAACATGGTACGACGGATATTTGTGGAAAGAAAGTAGAAGGAATGAAGGAGAATGCAACAATGGTGGTAGAAAGTATGAACTGTGTGTGTGCACAGCCACACACACATGCTTTTTATAGGGTTGCCTCGGTTTACGAGGTGGCCTGGATACGAGCCATGTGTAATCCACTATGCCCATCCAATGGATGGGATTACTGATACAGTTGAAACGTCAGTGGGACCCATGGGTCACCTCTTAAACAGTTTTGCGTGGCTTAAGGGTGGGCCCACGTGGTGCACTTTTGTAGAAAAACATCCGAACAGTCATCTCGACCTTGACCACCATTAATGCATTCATTAATGTTGTCCATGTCGACAGTTTTTTGTGTGCGGCCGTTTTCGTAAAGAGAGCAGACGGGACATAGGGCAGTCTAGAGGTTACGCCTACGGCTGTAACAACTAGACTGGGGGGACATGATGACATATAATCCCCAGCCGGGTCATGAACCCGGCCCACGGGTACTACCCGTATCCGGCCCATCACGGATGGGTTGGATTACTGTTACTTGAGCTTATGGGCTTCGAATGAACAGTGGCCGCATAGGTTATGTGCGGCCCACGGCCCGGCACAACCGGTACAGGGTTAGACAGAATCACAACCCATTTGGGATTGTGATTTACCCTAAAAGTATACGATATACACTAAATATAATTAGAAGATAACAATCAAGCTAATTATGGTACTTATCCTTTGCTTGGGGGCGAAGCATCGGTAAAAGCCCACTAGGGTTTTACCGCCCTATATAAGGAACCCCCAAGGGTTCCACAAAGGTATCATATTCTTCACACTCTCATACTACATCCGATTTCTAACCCTAAACTGACTACTTACTCTCACGCCAAAATCTAATCGTGGGATACGTTCCCACGGTAAGCCTAACAGCGTGTTACTTTTACTGTGCAGGATCCCAACCCGAAGTTTACTTGGTGCAGGAGGCGGAGCCCAAACACCCAAATTAAGCGGGTCAAGCTAAGATCATCCAACTTTTATATCAACAGAAGGCATTGCTTTGGGATAACATTGTTTCACAATCGTTTTTATGGATTTCATCTAGAAGTCCTAAATTTTGATTTAGTTGAGTAGGTTGGATAAAAATCATTTAGCTACTATTTCTTAATGTAATCCTTTCTAGCTTTTGCTAGTCTAATAAAATCCGTCGTTAAAAAAAACATTATCTAATTTCATATTCATTCTATAGTGTTTCAGTGCAAGTTTAGTTTTTGCATACTACAAAATCTTAAGTTTATTTGTACATTTTTAGTAACATTCCGACATTTTATCTTACGTTTTTCTGTAACAATATGTGCAATAGTCATGCGAGTACGTGACCATTCAATTTAGGGAGCGCAACTAAGTTCCTTGACTAAAAAGATCTGTTCAAAAAGTATTTACACGACATGCAAAATAGGAGATGTCAAGATAACAAACAACGCGATCACATTCTTTGCATTGCCTTGGTTTGGCCAGAAACTGCGAGAAAATGTACACAACGGGTTAAAACCTAATGTCGCAAAACCAAATAGAAATCACTCAACAAGTGATAATAGATAGATTCAGAGGCGTTCTTTGATTCCTTCCGTTTTTTGATACCTTCTGTCACTGTCCATTAAATATCCAGTGATCATCCAATGTCACATCTTCATCTATACTCGAGTAATTGAAATGTTTGTGATCTTCACCTGCAAGAAACTTCTGTTGCATCACATTTGTAAACTGATCCATTCGATATTGCATCTCCTCAGCTGATATATATTTACAATTAGTGGTAGAACAAAAGAGAAAAAAAAAAAGATGGTTAACCCTAATGAACCTGGGAAAACAAAGCACTTTAGTGCCCTTCTAGTTTTTAAGCCTAAGTGCACGCTCTAGTAGTAAAAAGGTGAGCGTCGGGACAGTTAGTGGGTGGCCGAAATTTGGAGCCAACAAAAGCTGTTTAGACAATGACTAGTGCTAGCCCGTCAGTATCATCATGGTGGTAGGCACGGCTCTGAACCGCCTTAATTGCTGCCACCCTTGCTGCATTAGCCGCCCTGTTAGCTGAAGCCACCGCCCTGTTTACCTTATCGTCAACCTTAGCCGCACCTGTTGCTTTTGCAGCTATACGCCTAGCTTCCTCAACAGCTTTAAGTACTTTGGCATGCGATATAGATATTGGTGACTGTGAAGGGACTCTCTTTTGAGATGTTGAGATGCTGAGAAGGCCGTCATCCCAGTGACCTGATTGAGTGTCGCCGTTTCTGAATGTATACATACCGAACCCTTGTCTTCGTCCTTCATGCCAAGCACCTTCGTATTTATGTCCATTTGCAAAATTGTAGACACCAAAACCGTGCATTTTGTCTGCAAAATACTCGCCAGCATACATGTCACCATTTCTGCAAATTGTCAAGTAATCATATTAGTTCACTCGCACAAAATTTTCATTCTATAAAGAGAATGTCAAATTAAAAAAGCTTGCACACTAGTCCTAAATCCTAATTACTAAAAAGAGAGCATCGCATTTGACTCATTCGACCAAATGACTAGTATATTTTCAAAGTATAGCGGGATTAAGAATCAGAATCAATAAACGACTAGTAAAAATGCATACAAAAGAAAGTAAATTTTACTGATGCAGGTAATATCATCTGAGTTTCAACACATTCTAAAACATAAATGCAAAAACACAGACCCACTACACTTCTGACACTCAGAAAATTTTGCTCATTTATTACCAGTTTAAGCATCTTTATTGGATTTTAGCAAGAACCAAGATTTGCTTTTAACAGCATATTACCAATAAGTAATTACAGACTTTAAAAATCTGATCTATACAGTTACTAAAAATCAAAATCAAAGCATCCAACAAACATTCAAACAAGGGTAAGTAAGTTTTCGGGACTGTTTGGTAAACTGGTTCTGTTTTATGAAAAAAAAATCCGATAACGGTTGTACTAATTTCACCCAAACACCTTCAAATCACCTACTCTACCAAAATCACATAAGCCTCATATAAGCAGTTTGGTCAAAAGTACTTATAATCTACTGCAAAAAACACAATAAGCAGATAACCAAACATACCTGAAGTGATAATGCCCAATCCCATGCTTGACGCCATTTTTAAACTCGCCAAAATACTTACTCCCATCTACACAAGTATGCACCCCAACACCTTGACATTGCCCCTTAAACCATTCACCAGCAAACATATCCCCAGCATAAAACCTATAAACACCAAAACCATGCCTTAGCCCTTGCCTGTACATCCCTCTATACCTACTCCCTTTCGCCCATGTTTCGACACCGTAGCCATCATACTTTTGATCAACCCAATCACCTTCATATCTACCATTCAAATTATAATAATAAACCCCACTCCCTGAACACTTTCCTTTATAAAACTCACCTTCATACACATCACCATTACTATAAACCTTAACTAGCAACCCATTCACAGTACTATCCTCTGATCGCCTTTTCGACCCAATTGACCACACCACTGGTTCACTTTTTTTGGGCACTAAAAGCTTAGCTAAATTAACTAATACCAAACATATAAAAAATAAAAAGAAGGTAATTAAAAAAACTACATAAAGGTACAAACTTTGATGATTATTCAAAGAAAAAAAATAAACAGATGGTAAAAAAAACACCAAGATTATAAATCTTGATGGTGTTTTGAACAAAAGGTCTTTTGCAGCAAGTAAAGCTTGTGAAGATGAGCAACAAGCTAAGGGCTTATGATGAGCTTTTGGGTAGCTGTTACAGTTCATAACTGATGGTTTTTTACTTTTTTAACGCATTAAAAAGGTGATAAGAAATGAAATCCTTGATGGGTATTGTTGGTCTTGATGTGATGAAGAAACCCTTTTGAAATCTTGGTCTGGTTTTGTGGTTTTGTTTTTTGGGGGAGAAAAAAGGCAAAGGAAAACGAAGGTGTGTAACAATGGGCGGTCGTTTATATATAAATAAAGGAGAGGGTAAAATGGTCAATTAAGTTATGTAAACTTTTTGCGTAGGGAAGTGAGCTACCGATTTTGCTGTTGTGACCCTGATTTTCATACTAATTACTAAATCAAACTTGTCAGTAATTAAATATCTAGTTTTGAAGTTTTTTTTTATTAGATAGTTGTATACAAGTAAAAAATCTAACTCGACTCGAACTCGATTAAAACTTAAACTCAAATAAATCTATTCGTGTTGAGTCACTCAGTTAAAAAAAATTATTCGAGTTAATCCGACTAATTCAAATTCCAAATAGGATCGGATTATTGTAAGAATTTTTTAACTTTGACCAATATTAATCTGGCCCGATTTCACATGAACCTGACAAACAACCAAGTAACACTTGTATATTGTAAATATAATAAAGTAACTATTATTTTTAAGGCATTTTACTTATAATCTAGTTGAGACGAATTTGATTTGACCCAACACGAATTAAACTGGATTCAACTAACCTGAGTTTTATCGACTTAATTTGAACTGACTCGACCCAAATTAACTAGACCTTAATTAACTCGAACCTTACCGAGTTGATCCGAATAACACCGTTAGTTGTATATATTCTCTAGGATTAAGATTTTCTTTTTAATCCTTATATGCACATAATATTACAACTAGTTGATAATTCAAGTTAAAAAGTTTAACTTTATTACAAAATGTTTACTATATTAAGTAGTTTTACATATAATAGTAAAATTTTGAATTCACTGTTCTTTCTCATTAAGAAAAAGGACAAATAGCATAAAAAGATATTCATCTTATGTTAAAATTGAATTAATGATACTCAAATTTTTTTTCTAAATCTAAAGTACCGATTTTTTTTCTTGTTGCAATGTTGGGACAATAACAAATTTAAACGTTATATATTAACGACCGTTTACTTTATTATTGCATCGTTAGTCCTTTATATTAACGACACTTTATGATAACCTCAAAATTCGTTTTTTACAGTTTTATACCGTTTTCTATCTTTTTCGTCTGATCTTTACCGTTTTCATTCGGTTTTTAATCGTTTTAGTCTATTTTTTGTCGTTTTATCGGTTTTACTGTTTTCGACCTTCTTTAATGTGTTTGATATCGTTTTTGACCTTTTTTTTACTGTTTTTGCTCGTTTCTTGTCGTTATCTCCTATTTATTTTATGGACGAAAAATAAATAAACCAGATAAAAACGTTCAGAAATGATAAAAAAGAAGCCGAAAACGAAAAAACACACGGGAACAATTAAAAGCCGTAAAATGGACACAAACGGTCAGAAGGGCTCGAAAACGTATAAAAATGGGCGAAACGGTTGAATACTGTAAAAGAACGACGAATGTTGTAAAAATGGACCAAAACGATTAGAAACAAACGAAAACAGTAAAAATCAGACGAAAAATGTGAAAATGGTCTAAAACTGTAAAATACGAATTTTGAGTTTATAATAAAGTGTCATTAATGTAAAGGACTAATGATACAATAATAAAGTAAACGATCGTTAATATATAACTTTTAAATTTGTTAATTGTCCAACATTGCAACAAAAAAAACATACCTTAAATTAAGAAAAAAAAAGATTAAGTATTTTTAATTGAGTTTTGACTTAAAATAAACTAGCAGGGTACCCGCGCGATGCGGCGGCGGGTACCCTGTGACTAAATTCTTCGGTTTTATAATTCGTATTTTTTTAATTATAAGTTCTGAATCAACAGTTTTCATCTAAAAACGTGTCCTAAAAACGTGATTCAATTGATGGATTTTATTACTTTAGCATTTATATGTAATATACAAATGAAAATTCAAGTAAAGTTAAGTAAAAGATTAAAGGAAAAAAAACTAAATGTAATAAACCAATTTTCAATTAGATTTTTCATTTGATGCATTAGTATACTATAAATGCTCTTTAATGTTTGTACAATGTGCATATAATATTGTATATTTTTATAATAGGGTGTTTTATTAAAAGTATTAATTACTTATTAAAAAGTTTGTAATTATTGTATGGTGAAACACTTGTACACTTGGCTTATTAAATTGTATTCCTTAAACAATATTTTGGTTTATGTTATAAAATGAGGTACATCATGTTAATTTAGTTGTACTACTTAATTTTTTTGCATTAATAGAAGAGAGATACTAATCTCTTTTATAAGAGAGTTAAATATTTTTTTATGCTATTTAAGAAACATGCTTTAATCTCCTTGCCTAAAAATATTTCCTTTTCTTATTGCCTGATGTTTATCACACAAATTTATACTTCACATATTTACGATGGTATCTTTAATAAAGTATCATATATAATTCTAAGTTTGCCTCTTTCTAATGTTATTTTTAACTGCCTTTTCAGAAATATTTTAAAGGTATAACTTTTTTTCTTCTGTTTTTAGTAACTATAATTTTCAACATATTGATTGACTAATTCACGAGGTTTATGATCATTTGTTAATAGGAGCGGAATCAGAATTTTTAGTTAAAGAAAGTTAATCATGCTTAAAACAAAAAGTTATAATAATAAGAGATGTTTAATGTAAAAAAAGTAAAAAAAATTGCTTGTAATATAAATAAATAATAGTAAGTGAAATAAATTGATTAGAGGAGTCTTAACACCCACTAATCTCCATACTAACTCCGTCTCTATTTGTTAAACATACTTATCATACGTGTGAAATCAAAAACCATATATTGATTAAGCAGATACTAGAATACATGTAAAACAGAAAGACCACAAACATTATTAGTGGATTAGTCTTGTTAAGGGAGGGAATTTGTGTGTCTTGCAAGTTGCAACCACTCTACTTTCTTTCAAATAAATACAAACAACTTTTGATTTAATGAAGGCATTTCTAAACCTTTTTTTATAAACATATATACTCTATCAAAATGTACTAGTCGAGTATTCGCGCAATGCGGCGGCAAGTACCTATGACTATATTTTGAGGTAAACGAAAGAATTGTGATTAAAAAATCATTGTACATTCAACACGGTCGGCTAAATTATATAAACATGTGCCACATACAATTGCAGCGTAAGACCGCCAAAATAACCAACAAAATCAATTTAAACATAAGCAGACTGTATATGTTGTAATGAAGATGTATATGTAGTAATTTCATAATATAGTGGCAGCAAAGGGTTAAGTTGTATGTTCGAGGGGTTTAAAACAAAAAACGACAACCAAAACCGTTTTATGCTTGCTTTAAAAAGGTTGTGCAATGGGTTTTTATAAGTTTGGTTGATATGGGTTGTTATAATATGGGAGGACGGTTACAACCATGGTTTTAAAGAATTTAATTTTTAAGGGTTGTTATTTGACCCAACATTAGAAAAAGCGTATACATTTACTACATAATAAACACTTTTAAATTATGATATAGAATACTTAATTTTCTTAAATGTGTATGCATAACTCCCAGGATTTTGAATGACTTTCAAACATTTTATGCATAAACTTTCCCAAAAAAGAAATGTTTTAGGCTTAAAATTTTAAGACTACTAAATTTAGAAAATGGTCTACATGTTTTATAAGGTATTAAGATGAAGCAAACGAATGAATGAATTATAATAAAAAATACTGCACATTCAACACGATTGACTAAACTATATAAACATGTGTCACACACAATTGCAGCGCAACACCGCCAAAATAACAAACAAAAACAATTTAAACATAAGCAGACTACATATGTTGTGATGAAGATGTAGATGTAGTAATTTCAGAATATAGTGGCAGCAAAGGTTTGAGTTGTATGCTCGAAGGGTTTAAAACCAAAAACGACAACCAAAACTGTTTAATGCATGCTTTAAAAAGGTTGTGCAATGGGCTTTTATAAGTCTGGTTGATATCGGCTGTTACAATATAAGAGGACAGTTACAACCATGGTTTTAAAGAAAATTAATTTTTAAAGGTTGTTATTGATCCAACATTAAAAAAACGTATATATTTACTACATAATAAACACTTTTAAATTATGATACAGGATATTTAATTTTCTTAAATGTGTATGCATAACTCCCAGGATTTTGAATAACTTTTAAACACTATATGCATAAACTTTTTTAAAAAAGAATTATTTTAGGCTTAAAATTTTAAACTACTAAATTTAGAAAATGATCTACATGTTTTATAAGGTATTTAGATTTAAGTGGTGGTTTGAAGTTTAAATTCAAAGGCAAACTACAACTTGACATTTTCAAGAATAAGGTTTTGCAACTTAGAGCATAAGGTATGGTGCTGAGCCGTCGTGTTGAACCGTGGGAAAACACTAACTTTTTCAAGGGGTATGGTGTGTGGTGGGTAAATGATCCCACAACACCAAAACCTCCACAACATCAAAAATGGGGCTCCTTGGTTGGCTTGAGCCGTGGGGTTTATGTGGGCCCTATTACTTATAAAAAAAATCATAAAACAAATTTATTAAACATTTCATTAAAATAAAAAAAAGTACATAAATTAAAAAAAATCGAAAAAAATAAATTAAAAAAAAATACGAAAATAAAAAACATAAATTAAACTTAATTTTTTTTCCCGAAATATAATTCTCGGGTCTTTCTCTTTAACTCTTCGATGCTCTCCGCGTCTTCCGGGTACATTCCGGTAGTGTCGAAAGTAAGGATTTTTAAATCCTCATTCCGTTTAGCAATATCGCAAACCGCGAATCTTGCGGCTAACTCACGATCCATTGATTCTTTTTTCGCCTCTCGGTCAATCAAGATTTGTTCTTGCATCATTTCGGTAACCCGTGCTTTGGACGAAGAGGATGTGGCGGACGAGCTATTCGAAGATCGTTGGCTTTTTGTTCTTCGTGGAGCCCCCGAAGGACGCGGGATTGCGTCGTCTCCAAAAATTTCTGGCTCTTCGTCGACATCGGTTACACGACCGCGGGTTCGACGAGCTTGTGTTGACTCGGGGTTTTGCCACTTGTATTTGTCTCGCAAAAAAATCCACGCTTCACGATGCCTAAACTCGGTCTTGTATGTTTCCTTAAACATTGTGCAAACCCGCGAGTACAAAAGCTCGTCATTCTTACCACTTGCCAACGTGGTAGCATCGTAAAGAGCATTAAACTTTCCAACAAGTCCGTTCATCGGCGTCCACTTACCCGTTAACATGTTCTTGTTACGCTTCTTGTAATCCTTTTCCGATGCAACCTTGTTATACTCGGCCATAATCTTGTACCAAAAAGTATCCTTCGATTGATCGCTTCCGTTTCTCGGATCCTCGGAAATTAGGATAAAACACTCGGCCAAAAGCCGTTCCTCTGCTTGAGTCCAATAAGTTCGGTCGGTTTTTGGCTCACGTGGTTTTTTCCCACTAGATTGTTTTTTGGCTATAGATTTTTTCGGTTTCTTTTGATTGGTTCGTCCTCCTCCTCCTCCTTGTCTCCCACGGTATTATCATCTTCATAACGAAGCTCAGTTTGTGGTTGAGATGAATGTGTTGGGTAAGTTGAAGGTACATAGGATTGTGAGGGATTACATATACCTTGTGTTTGCATACATATTTGAAATTGCTCCGGAGAACAATTAACAAACGGGTTAATCATCAAGGGTGGGATTTGGATGTTGGGTCGTGAAAGTGTAGGAGAAGAAGATTTAACGGAAGATGGTGTTGTAGGGTTAGACGAAGACCCGGCGTTGGTGTTGTTAAAGTACTCGTAGACCCAATTGTTCACATTGTTCGGATCCATTACTACTATGTTTGAGTTTTTGTAATGTATATATTTAGTTTTATAAAAAAGGGATGTTTTGAGGGGGTTTTATAGTGAAAATATGGTTTTTTTGAAAAATTCGAGCCTCTCCCCGCTCCTCCAACGGTCAAAATTTTAAATGCAACAGTTATAATCTTTTTTGAAAATTAAAAAAAATAAAAAAAAATAAAAAAATAAAATAAATATGCACGAGAACGCGAGACACGAAAATGCGAGACCGGGTACGGTCTCGCGTTTTCGTGCAAAAATGCGCGTCGTCCCCTCGGCTCGAGACACGAAAACGCCAGGTAGGGTGTGGTTTGTCGTGTTTTCGGGCTGCGTCTTCGCACAACGCGAGGGGTATTTCTCCCGTACCTTAGTGCTCTTATAAACTTTGTCAATGGTGGTTGGTTTTTTCTTATAGACCAAGTCAAGGAGTTGATCATTATTAACTCAATAAAAAGATGATTTCGTCAAATAATACAAGCTACATTTGATCCTAATCTTCTATAATGAAATATCATATATATTGGTTGTGTCTTTGTTTCTAAAACTCATGGGATAATAACTAGTGACCAGAAAGTATGTAAAAATTGGTTAACAAACATTGGGTATACTTGTCATAAAGTTCATAGGTATTCATTCAAATTTTGTTAGGACATGTGTTTTGGTAGTGAGACCACATCATATGTTTGTTATAAACCCCAGTTGAGGTAGTTGCTTAACTTTGTTGACAAAACTAAAGCTATATCATTCTATCAAGACTGCTACATATTAGCAAATTTTAAATCTAACCTAACTAAACTTCATGACATGAACTTGGGATGTGTATACTCAACAATCATTTTGATGTGCATTATTGATATGTGCAAATAATGACATGCACCTATATTTTGACTTAGTAATTTCATAAGTAAAATTATAATATTTGAAAAAAATATCACAAAGTTGAAAGCTTCCAAAATTACTTTTAAGAATTTGAATGTGGGAAGTATGTGTGAATATATTATTCTTCTTTTTTCCTTTTGGTAAAAAAAATATTGTATTTTAATTTGAAATTTGACTCACGTTTATGAGTTCCAAGGTTGGAATTACAAAATTCAAAATAGACAAGGAACCAACATCACGATATACCATGATATCTCCTAATATTATATCTGCCACTAATATTTTTTTTGAACAAATGTGCCACTAATATGTTCATTTAACTACTTTGTAAAATAGCAACTGGTAATATGTGAACACTAACTATGTATGTGGAGTGATTCTAAAAAAAATCTTATAATAAAATAAATAGAGTAAATTGTGGGAGTGACATGTGTCATCTTTTCAAATCATTATTTCACATCATATTAACATATCATGTCATTTAACTTAAAAAAAATTAATTTTCTTTGAAAATAATTTTCAAAATAAAAAAATTCTTTAAATTTTTTCGTAAGATTTTTTTTTCGAAAAATTTTTCTTGTCAACAAAAAAAATTCGAAAAATTTTTGAATTTTTTTTATTCCGGAATTTTTTTTTTTCGAACTTTTTTTCAAAAAAAAGTTTCAAATTTTTTTTTCTGAAATCTTTCTTCGAATTTTTTTTAAAAAAATTTTAACTGCATCACAATTACATGTTTTACTGCATCACAGTTAAATTTTGAAAAAAAAATCGTAAATTTTTTTCAAAATCTTTTTTCATATTTTTTACTCCATTACAGTTACATGTTTTAGTGCATCATGTTTATAAATTAATGCATTACAATTTTAACTAATACGTTATAGTGCATTCACCAATGTTTTAACTATGATGCACAAAAATTATAACTACGATGCGGTAAACTTTTACATTAATGCACTAATAATACAAGTTATGACTAGTGATATAATTTTTATTCTCCAACGGAAAACTATAATGCATTTACTTATAATGTATCAATGTCATAATTCTGATGCATTAAGGTTATAAGTTACTCCATCATCCGTGATGCACAAAACTTATAAATATGATGCACTAGTTATAAGTTTGGTGCATTATGATTTTTACTTACTGCATCATTGTTATGCATATAGAAAATCAATATTATATTATTAGTAATCACATGTAGTTTTTGTGCATGATAGTTATAATTTATCAAATCGTAATTTTAAATGTGTTGCATCTTATATATGAGAATTACACCATAATTATAAGTTTTGTGAAGGAATTATGATACAATAACTTAAAACCGTGATGCATTAACTTATAAACATGATCCTCTAAAACGTATAATTGTGATGCACTGAATTTTTATTGAATTGTTGTAGTGCATCGCACTTAAATTTTCAGTGCATCATAGTATAAATATGGTGCATAAATGTTATAAATTAGTGTCTTATTCGTGATGCATCAATAGTATAAGAGTTTAAAAAAAAAATCTGAAAAGAAAATCGGAAAAAAAAATTGTAAAAAAAGTTCGGAAATTTTTTTTTCAATTTCGAAAAAAAAATTGAAATTTTTTTTTTAAAAAAGAATTGTTTTCGAAAAAAAAATTTGAATTTTTTTTTATTAAGGATATGATATGGAATAGTGATGTGTGATAATGTTGTGACAAAGTGACACATGTCACTTTCACATTCATCCTTTCTTTTTTATTTATTCTATTATAAGAATTGTTTTATTTTATCCCAACTCAATTATGTAGAACCTAAATATAGTCTTAAGTAATAAAATACGGAGTATCACGATTTCAAACAACCTAAATGTGAATTTCATGTTTCATATAAGAGAGTGACATCTTATTTTATACTAATTAGATGTATAAGTCGTGATTGACATGCATAAAATATAGAGATGGTAAAATGGGTGGACGGATGGGTACGGTCGGCGGATTAAACGGACAACGAGTTAAACAGGCGACAGATTAAATGGGCGTGGGCTAAATGGGCATAAACAAAACGGGCGACCGAAATGGGCGGACTAAATGGGCGCAAGCTAAAAAAAACATATAAAAACATAGAATTAAACAATAAATATACTTGTTTGAAACCCGAGGATAAAAAAGTTAAATATAAAATATCCGTCGAGTAGCATAATTGGTATTTTACATGTGCGTCCATTAAGCCCATTTAGTTTCTTACATGTGCGCTCGTTTTGCCCATTTATAATAAATAATAAGCAAATTAAAAAGTGTCTCATCTTTTTTTAAAAGTATCAAAAAGTGCTCATATATATAAAATGAGCAAGATTTGCTCCATTAATAAAATACATGTAAATTTTATTGATATTTGAGTTATATTTGGCAAAATTAGTTGTAATCTATAAACTATTAACTGTAAATTGTAAGATGTTACTATAAGTTGTAAGTTGTTTAATAAAATGATGTTTAATAAAAAGTTATTTAATAAAAAATCGTTAACATGAGTTATAAACTATATTTTTCTACTAAACATGTTTGGTATATTAATTGTTAACTATAAAATTAAAATGTAAAATTATTTAAAAGAACATATTTAAATAAATTATAATATGGTTGAAGGGTATATATATAATTTACAAATTTAACACCTTTTAATAATTTAAAATCTTTTATAAATCAGATTTTTATTTAATTGCTACTTGTTTAAAATAAAAAGCTAATAGCTCCACAAAATTATTGTGTTAAACAAAACTATTAAATTATTTTTTTAAAAAAAACTTTATAACAACTACATACTCTTTTAATCAGTAAGAATCTGAATAATCCAATAATTTTTGTAATTAACTATTTAAAGAAATTATGATGGGGGATAGTATTGTAAATTTGCATCCTCTTTTCATGTTGTCCAATTTGACATTTTCTAGTCTTTTCACGTCAACAACACGTTAACGACTATAACGGAATCCTACCGTTACTTAACAAATTGTGACGTCAGTTAAAAAAAAGTAAGAATTGTGACGCGTTCTTATTGTAAACATAGAAAAAATTGTGTAATATAACGAACGAGGTATAAAGCTTGTGTTTCGCGGTGAAGCGTGCATGGCTAACGATGCAGTAAACCAATGATGCAAATGATTGTTCGTGTCAGTAGTTGGCTTTTTAAAGAACAAATATACCGAAAGACTACTTTCGTAACATTTAAAAAAATATGTATTAAGTATCAACTTTTTATAAAATTATATGTACGTTAGTAGCATTATAATATTAGACTCGTTTGGATCGTAATTTGATAATCTTTTCAACACTATTTATTATTTCGATTGAATTGACGAGTATAAACTTCATAGTTGATAATTAAAGTTTGGTATTCCAAGAAGTTATAAATAGTTCAAAGTGCAAAGTAGTCTTCTTTAAATGTGACATAATGTAAGGGTGCATTTTGAAAGTTTGTTTTTTAAAAGGTTTTATGAGGCTGTTGACATAAACCAAAACGTGAAACGACATAGCAATTCTATTTACGACGTCGTTTGTTGCGACATTTAATATATACGACGTATGTAACCCATGCTTCGCGGGAGTGAGCAAGAATAAAGATCTAGCGGACTCATGGTGCAAAGAAGACGTGTCAATGAATGGCCTTTCAAATGACAAATAGCCTCAAGAACTATTTACGTAACAAAATTTTAAAATATGTATTAACTTTCAACATTTTTATAAAATTGTACATTTGTCAAAATTATTGTAATATTTGGCTCGTTTGGCTCGTAATTCGGCGATATGTTTGATCGTATTTTTTTCTGAACAACTTGATAGACATATGTTCTATATTTAATGAAAATGAGATCAAAATACTATTATTATAAGGCTCGGTCTTTCTTTTTTAAGAGTCAAAGATTTTACCACTAAATCATTTGATGATGATTCAAAACGCTTTATTTCAAAGACAAATATAGTGATAACTAATTACGTTAGTCGAACACGATGTGTTAATGCAATGATACCTAAAAATGTTACTTGCATTTTTCGGTCTCGCTTTATTTTGATTACGACAATATGTAAAAACAAGCATTTACGAAAACAACAAAAAACGAATTGTTAAGTTCAAGTATTTTTCATTTCAACCATTATCACCTAAGGTATGTACAAACAAGTACTCATCTTAATTAAGTGATCAAGGATTTAATCTTTTCTTAAAATTTACTTTTTATTTAGTGTGACAAGTTTTTATTAAACTTTATATTTAAGAAAATGTTTTATTAAACTAATTATTTGAAAATTTGAAAAATGGCATATTATATCTTGGTTCGGAATATCCTTTTAAGATATTTTAATCACTAGATTTGAACCATACCACTAAAAGACAAAAAGGAGCGGAGTCTACTCTGGCGGCTCCTTAAGTGGCTATGCGGTTCCTTATCGATAAGGAACCGCGGGTAGCTATAAGGAACCGCGGACAGATATAGCCGTTGGAGCCTTGTCTTATAAATAGTGAATCATTCTCAGATTTTCTCTTCACCTCTTTTGCACAAATATTTCCATATTCTTTCATACTTCTTAAATCACTCAAATCCTTGATCATTTTGTTGATTACTACTTGTTTAGAAGTGAATCTTTCTCCTCCCATCTCTTCATCTCTAAGTGCAAAGAGAAGAACACTTTCATCCTTGAAGTGTTTTGTCTACCTCAAAGATCCATTAAAGATCAAATCTTATTTATTCATTGTTGTGTCATTATTGTGAAGATCCAAGTAGTTGTGTCTATTTGTAAGTTGTGTATGTATTAAGGTTAATACTTGGTCCTTAAAGTATATTGGTGTAGATTGGTCCTAGCTAAGATTAAGGCTCGACTTTTAGCTTAGAGTCAGAAATTGGATAAGCAACGTTGTGTACGGTTTCTCCACCTTAAGGAGCTTGTTGATTTGTGAACTCTCAAGTAAGGAGTACTCGAGGACTGGAGTGGGGACGAGCAGTGAGCATCGTTGTCGAACCACTGTAAATCCTTGGTGTTTGGGTTGATCTATCTTTTCCTTATCTCTTTACATTCATTATCAAGGACGAAACTTCATGGAGACCAGGGAGGGCCCCGGCCTCCCCAAAAATTTTTACGAGTAGTGTAAATATTACTAATTTCTTCTTAAAACTATTGTCCACTTTTTTATTTTGGTCTATTTAAAATAGTTCGGCCCTCCCAAAATCAATGTTCAAGTTCCGTTATTGTTCATTATTCTTTACTTATACATACTTGTGATTATTAGTCTAGTTGCACTCATTCTTTACTTATACATACTTGTGATTATTAGTCTAGTTGCACTATCCTTTGTCCATATTGTGTATAAGAAGATTTCACATAATTACCCAAGCCTAAGTTTTTGAAAAGGATTTTTGAAAACCGTCTTTTAACAAGTAAATTTTAAGAAACTATTCACCCCCCCCCCCCCCCCCCCCCCCGCCCTTTCTAGTTTCTACAATTGGTATCAGAGCGTGGTTGCTCAAGCGTTTTTAAAGTATATTGTATTTTAAAACTTGAATCGATCTATGAATTCCAACAAGTACCTAGAAGGGAAATCTATGCAAAGACCATCACTTTTTGAAACCGATAGTTTTATTTATTGGAAAAATAGATTTGAGACTTATGTGAAATCAAAAGATTTAGATCTTTGGCATGTTATTACCCATGGTAATTTTTTGCCTTATCAATATAATGAAGTTTTTAAAAGCAAAGAGATAGTCACTTTTGACAAAGCTAGTGATGACACTAAAAGGAAACTTGCTAAAACTAATGAGGCTAAAATGGTGATTTATAATGCTTTACCAAAGAAAGAGTACAAAAGGATTTTATGTGTGAAACCGCTAAAGATATTTGGAACACTCTTTTCGTAACCCACCAAGGTAATAGCTAAGTCAAAGAAAGTAAAATCGATCCACTTGTTCAACAATATGAAAAATTTGTCATCTTAGAAGATGAAACTATTGATAGTGCATTTGCTAGATTTAACACTATTATTACTAGTGTAAAAGCACTTGATGAAGGTTTTTCTAGCAAGAACAATGTTAGGAAGTTTCTAAGGGCGTTGCATCCAAAGTGGAGAGCCAAAGTCACGACGATTGAAGAATCAAAGGACCTCACCACATTATCACTCGATGAACTCATTGGCAAATTGAAAGTTCATGAGATGATAATTTTGAAGGACTCGGAAATGGTAAAAACCAAGAGTGAAAGAAAGTCTCTAGCACTCAAGGCCAAGAAGCCGCAAAGTGACCATGAAAGTTCCTCGGATAATGATGATGGGGAATATGATATGGCGGTTAGAGACTTCAAGAAGTTATTCAAGAGACGAGGTCAATACGTGAGGCAACCAAGCAACGACAAGAAACCCTTCTCGAAAAACCGATTTATCAAGGATGATAAATGTGATATGAAATGCTTTAGATGTGGTGATCCGAACCATTTCATCGGTGATTGTCCTAAGCCTTTACGCGACAAGAACCACATGGCATTCGTTGGAGGTTCATGGAGCGATAGCGGTGAAGATGTTGATGACAACCCCAAAGATGAGAAATGTCTTATGGCTCACACTTCTAAAGAGGTACATTCCGAAACCGAATATTATAGCAATGATAGTACTTCTCTAGATGATATCGAATTAGAAGGACAATACAATAATTTACATAAACCTAGCCTTAAATTCATTGAAAAGAACAAAGTGCTAAAATCAACTAGAACTAAGCTTGAAAATGAGATTAGTGAGCTAAGAGAGAAACTAGCTAAGCTTGAGGAAAATAAATAAGTTGATTTAGGTTGTCTAAAATGTGAAAACCTTAGACAAGAGAATGAAGATCTCAAGAGTACCTTCATTAGATTGTAAAAGTTCATGAAATGTACTAGTGCTCTTGATGATATGTTAAACAAACAAATCCATTCTAAAGAAAGACTTGGGTTGGGATATAACACTAATGAAGCATCAACTAGTGAACCAATACAAGTTAGGTTTTCAGAAAAACGAACCTCTATACGTGGTACGCCAGCATATGGCGTGGTTCCTTATAATTATGGAACCGCGGGTAGTGATAACGAATCGCGGATAGAAGTTGTTTTTTTTGAAAATCATGAACTTTCTGAAAAGTCTATCTTAGACTAAGGGCCAAAACATCTTCTTGTTAACAAGGTCAAAGTACCTATTCTTGATAAAAATGCTCTTGGTAAATTCTACGAGCCCTTAAGTAAACCTTTAAGGGGAACTAGAAATTTATCTAGACAATCATCTACTCCTCCAAGAGTACTCAATGAGTCAAAACCTAGAAGTAGAACACCTACACCTAAAAGAGATGATCAAGCTATGTCACGACCTAGAAGTAAAACTCCAACACCTAAAAGAAATAACAATAATTCTAGATCAAGATCAAAGACACCTAGGATAAACAATGGACAACAAAATAGCCATATGAATTGGAACAATTATCAACAACAATATTTTCCCCATGGGGAATGTCTCCTCCATTCATGCATCCTAACCAAATGTAAAGGATGTTTGGAACTAACAACTTTGGACCCATGAGATATTGTGGACCAAATGTTTGATCTTGTGTGTTATTACCTAGATATGCTTTGGAATCGATTTAGATCCCGACGAGTGGATTAAGGATAGTGGATGTTCTAAACACATGACGGGTAATCGAAGTTTGTTCTCGCACTGCAAAACATATGATGGAGGTAACGTTACATTCGCTAGTAATCGACGTGGCAATATCATTGGCAAAGGTACGGTTTCTCTTGACTCCATGACCATTGAAAATGTAGAGCACGTAGATAACTTAGGTTTTAACCTTCTAAGAATAGGTCAAATTTGTGACAGTAAGTGCAAGGTCATATTTTCGGAATATGATAGTGAAATCGTAAAAGATGGAAAGGTCATTGGAAAAGGTGTTAGAAAGCATGGGCATTATGTCATGAAGGTCAATAGAAAGTCAAAGGACAACTTATGTCTAGCGACTTTAGATGATAGTTCTACTCTTTGACATAGGATATTAGGTCACGCTAAAATGCTTTTAATTCAATCTTTAGTCTATAAGGAGTTGGTAAGACATCTCCCCAAGATGAAGTTTGATAGTCACTTTTGTGATGCTTGAAAAGTTGGGAAGCAAGTTCACTCAAGTCACAAAGCCAAGAACTTGGTTTCGACCTCTCGGTGCTTAGAGCTCCTACATATGGATCTCTTTGGACCTTCCGCCATACGGAGTTATGGAGGTAACCTTTATACCCTAGTTATAGTTGACGACTATTATAGATTCACTTGGTCTAGATTTTTGGCGTCTAAGAATGAAGCTTTCGATCACTTCGAAATCTTTAGTCGAAGAATCCAAAATCAACTAGGATGTTCAATTGTCTCTATTAGGACGGATCATGGTAGGGAATTTGATAATGAAGTGCAAATCGATGCCTTTTGTGAAGCTCATGATATTACCCATAACTTCTCGGCTCCTCGCACTCCACAATCAAATGGGGTAGTTGAAAGGAAGAATAGGACGATCCAAGAGATGGGTAGGACGATGTTAAACGATCAATCTTTGCCTCAAAAAATTTGGTGCAATGCCGTAGACACATCGACCTATATTCTCAACCGAATTCTTATTCGACCTTTCCTAGGAATGACCCCCTATGAGATTCTTAAAGGTAAGAAGCACTCATTGGAATACTTTAGGGTTTTTGGAAGCAAGTGCTTCATTCTCAACACCAAATATTACCTTACTAAGTTCGACCCAAAGTCGTACGAAAGTATCTTTTTAGGTTATTCCCAAACTAGCAAAGCCTACATAGTCGTCAATAGAACCACGGGTGTAATTAAAGAATCACTTAACGTGACATTTGGTGAAACCCCTCCTTCATCTAAGACACCACCTTTGGTAGATGATGACTTGGATGAAATCAACATAGTTAAAGCCAAAGATGTTAGAAACATAGGAGTTGAAGACCTTAATGTTGAAAAGGGAGTAAACATTAAGGAGTCAAAGGATCATGTTCTCGACAACTTCATAGGCGACTTAAATCAAAGGACCCTAAGATATCAAGTCCAAAATCAAAGTAACTTCTTTTGTTTCGTGTCCTTTATTGAATCAAAGAATGTCAAAGAAGCTTTGATGGATGAGAGTTGGGTCATCTCTATGCAAGAAGAATTGAATCAATTCATTGCTAATGACGTTTGGGAACTTGTTCCTCCACCTAGAAGTTCTACCATTATAGGAACCAAATGGGTATATAGGAATAAGTTAGAAGAGAATGGTGTTGTGTCTCGTAATAAGGCAAGACTTGTAGCTCAAGGCTATAATCAACATGAAGGTATTGATTATGACGAGACATACGCACCCGTAGCAAGATTAGAACCCATTAGAATCCTTTTAGCCTACACTAACTTTAAGCTTCAACAAATGGATGTGAAGAGTGCATTTATTAACGGTTTGATCAATGAGGAGGCATATGTGGCTCAACCTCCCGGCTTCATTGATTTTGAGAAACTGGATCATGTTTACAAGCTTAAGAAGGCTCTTTATGGTCTTAAACAAGCACCCAAAGCTTGGTATGATAGACTTAAATCGTTTCTTGTTAAACATGAATATACCATGGGAATGGTAGACAATACGCTCTATACAAAGAAGAAAGGTTCTCACCTCATTATCGTACAATTATATGTTGATGACATTATGTTTGGGTCAACTTGTCAATCATTGTGTGATGACTTTGCCAAAATCAAGCATGACGAGTTTGAAATGAGTATGATGGGAGAACTTAACTTCTTTTTAGGACTCCAAATTAAAAAAAATGGACGATGGTATTTTCTTTAATAAATCCAAGTATGTTAAAGAAATGCTAAAGAAATTTGGATTAGAAGACTCTAGACCAACGAAGACCAGTATAGCCTCGGATACTAAAATCACCGTAGATGATGATTGCGAGTCGGTAGACAACACCAAATATAGAGGTATGATTGGTAGTTTGTTGTACCTAACGACAAGTCGACCGGATATCATGTTTAGTGTTTGCCTTTGTGCTCGCTTCCAAGAGGCTCTTAAAACCTCTCACCTTGAAGCGGTTAAGCGTATCTTCCGATACATTAAGGGCACAATACATTTAGGATTATGGTATCCTAAAGGGACCGACGTAGTATGTAAGAACCCGTACTTTGCCAACATTATTTTATTCTTCTATTAGTGCTTCTTGAATTTTCCGACATATTACATTTTCTTGTATTCTTATATGTAAATCCTAAGATCATGATAATTTTAATAAAATTATACTTTTTAAGTATTTTCTGATCATTGATAATATATTATTTGGAATTATAAAATTTCTTATTTTATTTTTCCATATTTATTTTAATCAAAGTTTTTATTTAAAATCGCCCGCGTGTATTTTACAATGAATTTCCTCAAAATCAATGAACAACGAGAACTTCTAATGATCGCGATACCGACGGATGCCCAATATTTTACATTTTATTATCGATTGTTTTGATAATTAATATTTTCGACGATTTCGTTTTAATTATGTGTTGAGTCGTGTCGGGAAACCATATTATCATACTTATGATGCATTTTAACTTTTGAAAAGTATTTTTTACGAAACCCGAGCCTCGTAAATATTTTCAGAATATGCTAATAGTCATTTTCTACCCTTTAAACTATTAAATTGCTTTTAGGTCCAAAACTATCTAATATTTGCAAATTCTACCCTAGCGATACTATATTAACTATATTTTTTTCAACTCCACTCATTTTTATCATAAAAACACACACACAAATTTCGTGTCATCTCTCCCCTCCCCTCTTAAAAATTCTGCCACCCCTAGCCCAAAACACCCTAAAAAATTTGATTTTTACCATAAATCTCTTAAAACTAAATTAACACCACATCCTAAAATCTTGTTGCGGTTATTTTGATACTAAAATCATACACATGCATCAACTTTCAAGATTTTTATGATTTGATGATTAGTAAGTGTTTTGATGATCTTAAATGTATTGTGTTTGGTAAGATCTTCATGTCTTGATGCTAAAAAGTTATATTTTGATCTTTGATTTTTGTTAAATTTGACATACAAATGTTTTAGGAGTTTTTTGATTGATGGGTATGATAGTAGGGTGATTTTAGAGGTATGAGAATGATTAAATTTGGTTGAAAAATTAACTTACTATGATTTCTAAAAGTTTATATTACATCAGCAGGTTTAGAGCAGATTTTCATGGGTTTAAGTTCTGATATAGGTTGTTACTTGATTTTGTTGTAGTGGTTGTCGAGATGCTCGTTTGGATATAAAATAGAGCTTCTAACTCATTACGGATCAAAAGTTATGCTAGTTTTAGTATTCGTGTACCGGGAGACGCAAATCGGCACAATCCGAAATTGTGGCTGATTTTGGGTCGACTCTCGGGGACTTTAGGCATGGTTAGATAATGGATACTACTTGTTTTCAAAGTTTATAAACCTAATATGATAAGTCTATTAGTGAGTTCAAAATAAGGGTTGTCAAGATAATACTTGTAAAGTGGTATAAACGGTTTTAGGAAACAAGTACACAATTTTGTCCCAAACTTTAGAGTCGAGTAAAATGTCGAGCTGATGGGTTTTAAAGCATAAATCTTGGCTCAAGTTTTGTCAGGGTTTTATACAGGTTATAAGTGACTTTGACACCAAATTTCATCTAAATCGGACAAGTCTAGATAGGGTAGATCGGTGTGTACATTCGGAGTGTACTTGCTGATTTGTATTTGGACACGTAGTTAAATACTTGTGTTGCATGAGTTTGAGTATTCACTATTGGACATGGTGACTTACTCAAGTGTTAGTCATTATATAAATTATTTAGCTACTGGTCCGAGTAAGGTAAAGGGATAGTTTGACTTGCGTTGACTTGGCGTCTTATGACGGGTGGATTCATTTGGTTCGTGTCATTAGTTATGAAATATAATACTTTGAAAATATTTAAAGTCATATTATCCTTGGTATATATCGATATTTGAGTTCGAGTCTTAACGCGCGCCTTATGTTGATTGGTTGCGGTTTTCGTGTTTCTCGGGCATCCATATCGTCGATGATCGTCATGCTACTATTTTCTACTCAACTTCTGAGTACAATGATTCACTTACCTCGTGACTAAGGTGAGTTCATAGCCCCTTTTTACTTGCACATTGTTTCTAAACGAGGGGTGAGATTTTACATGGTGGGACACAACCATTTAAAAACTGTATGCTATCCTCAACTTGTATGCTATCCAGAATTTGTATGCTATCCAGAACTTGTATGCTTTCCAGAACTTGAGGATTTCCAACAGATTTTCATTGATATTATTGCTTTTAGTCTTTAGCCTTTGCCTCTCATTGATCATGAACCGTTAATTTACTTGTGTTGCTAAGCGCGAATGTTGTGGGTGGATCCATCGGGTATGACAATCCCCATCCCGATTACCTTGACGCATTTAACATTTGATTTATTACTTGAGTATTTAGGCTGAATACTCACTAGAGGAACTTACACTGAGTTAAGCTTCGGTTCATGAACTAAACAACAATAATAATGTTTCGGACTATGGTTATCGTACGTAACCATTTTCCCTTATTTCTTGTTTACAAATGAATGCTTGTGTTCCAAACCGTTACTGCTAAACCTATGAATATCACTTAACTTTATGTTGACGATTTTACATGTTTAATCTCAGGTATTATTAATTATCTTTGCTTGGATGGGAGCCCGCAGGATATTATCGCAGCTTGGAGATTTCTGTGTATATTTCAAATTTGGTTTTGTAACACCCCACTTTGATAAGTGGACTGTTACGCGTAATTATAGCGTGTCATCAAAGCATGCAAGGTAATATGTAGTAAAACATACATGACCATAGGAAAAACTGGAATCAAACATCGGTTCCCAAACATAAGCCCAAAACATAAATAAAGTAAATGAAATGAACAAAGACTACACAAGCATAAATATATGAAGGCAAAATAAAAAGAAGTCTATGGTTGCTTCCATCCTATGCACGTCCTCCAAATGCTCAAGTCTGTCCTTGGGTACCTGCCGTTTTGGGACATGGAAATGAAAGTAACGGCTGAGCATAACGCTCAGTGCACGGATATACAAACATAGAATGAATGACTGAAACATAATAAAGACTTAATAGCAGCGGAAATGTATAAGTCCTGGAAGACCTGGAACATGTTCATAAAACTGGTTTTATAGTTTGAAAAGCCTTATGTGTGTCTTATGAAAACTGTTTAACATGTTAACCATTAGCCAATATAGGTCATGAAATATCAACGTGCATGAATACTTGGAGGGGTGACTTCGTCATGCAAATTAGAGGGGCTGCCTCTAATTTAATATAACTGTTTAGGTAGGAGGGATCAGCTCCTTGTGAAGGATGCAAGGCACACACCACATTCACCTGAATAATCTATTGAAAACATGTAAACTAGGATGCATCCATACGTCCCACCTGATAAAATATATGGCCAAAAGCTGAAAGGGACGCCAGGAGCTATAACTCTGCCGTGGTGAAGTCATAACACCAGTGCCTCTAGTGTTATGGTTATGGTACCTCCATAACTAGGTGAAACTGGTCATGCATGTATATGGCTTTAGGCATTCTAATTAAACATAAGCAATTCATAAACATATAAAACATATACTGGGGAAAACAGTTGGCTGCATACGGGAAATCCTAATAAGGAAAGAATGTCCATACTGAAAGGACGGAGAATCCGTACCTTGTGTCCAGTGAACAAAGAAGACGAACAGAAGAGAGTCCTACTTCGATCTCACTAATTCTACATAAATGGATACGTGTATAAGTATACTGATTACTAAGTACGTAACTGGTTTTATATCATGTCTTAGCTTGTTTTATATGTTCATGTCATGTTTTATTGATTCTATCGCTATGCTGTGTTTATCATGTATTCTGATTAAGTATTACTTGCATTTCTTGTATTATTATACTTGTTGTGTAATAATAAGTAACTTTCTAAAAATAACAGTTTTCCTAAAATAGAAAGTTTCCAAAAATAGAAAGTTTCCAAAAATAGATTTACTGTTTAAAATAGATTAGTTTCTAAAAATAGAAAGTTTTTATAATTAGATTAACTGCTAGATTAATAAGCTGAATAATATAAGCTTAGTTTTACTGATTAAATACGCTAAGTCATGTGATTAGTAATATAGTTTATTAATTAGTACATGTAAATTACATAAACTATAGGTTATAGGATTTAATTAAATATAACATGATTTAATTAAATTAAGTGTATAAAATACTTAGGTTAAAACATGTATTAATATTAATATTAATATAACCTAAGTCATGATAATTAATTAATTACATGTCATGTTCAATAATTAATTAATTACGATAGTCTAAATTACATAAATAAATACTTAGATTAAAATCATGTATTATTAAATAATAATATTAAACCTAAGTCCATATTGATTAATTAATTATATGTCATGTGTAATAATTAATTAATACTATAGTACCAAATAAATAATTACATACTTAGATTAAAAACATGTATTCTTGTCTAAATAATAATAACCCAAGTCATGCTAAATTAAATTAATTATGTACATGCTTAATTAATTTAATTAAATCTTGTAATTATTTATCTTGCAAAAATAATTAACTTGTAAAATTAATTCATGAATCGAACCCGTGTTTAAATTTAACATGTCGTGAACCGTGTTTTAATTATACTAAATATGAACCGGACCGACTCCCTTGAACCGGACCGAACCAAACAGCCCCCTATTTGTTTTTAATACTGACAGCCAAACACCCCCTTACTGTTTTTTTTAAACTGTTAACCAAACAGCCCTTAACTACCAGTTTCCCCCTGGCAGTTGTATCGCTGCCACTGGTAGTAGCTTGTCCCCACCCTGCTCGTTTAAAACTCCCACCGACAGGCTAAACCTGCCAGTCGTGGGTTCCCACTGGTAGACCAAACCCAAACACCCCCTGCTGCCTTGTTGAACACCACTGTTAAGCCAAACGCACCCATGCTGACAACAGGGGTTGCGGCTGAAGGAGAAAAAGGGCCACCGAGAGTCTCTTGTCTCTCGGTTTGTGCGCCATATGGACGCAACACACCAAAAAACCGAACCCCCTTTATATTTAACTTCTTATTAACATGTTTTAATACCTTAAGGATGGTTTCTTGATTAATTAATCCTAACAAAACGAGAAAAAAGGATTAAGACTTACCAAATTACGTGCTAGGGTTTAGGACGGATTATACGAACACATACTTCTGCTTTTCTTGGATCGACTCACGGCCTACCCTCCTGTTCTTGTGTTTGATTTGAGGGCTGTAAAGAAAACCCAACAAGGACGATCGGTTGTTTTTGATATTTTTAGGGTTTTAAGGATTTGTTTATTAATAAATAAACCCCCCTCCCCGTATATACGTTTTAGTCAGACTTGGGGGCCCAAATGGGCCATGGGCCAATCTTTCCCTTCTACTAATCGTCCACACTAATAGCCCACAAACACAATTTATTTAATTTTTGTGTTTAATTAATTACGTACGCGCGTTCTTGTTTTAAGTGTCGTGATTTCCTTGGTTATCTAAATACTTATTAGACGTAAATATTACGTACGTAATGACTTACCGTGTTATTTAATATACGTAGAATAATTGTGATAATTACTCGTGTTCACGTGTTACGTAATTATTAATTATTCATGTTATCAAAATTACTTGTATGTGACAACATTTATCGTATTAATAATTATGTAAGTACATAATTATCTGTTTGTGATTTCATGTTCATGATTTTATGTTCGTGATTATAATTATTATTATTAATAATTATCGTGTACTAACATGTATCTAATACTTATCGTGTAATAACACGTACTTAATTCTTGTAATTAATATTCATGATACATGTTCATGTTATATAAGGAAAGTTTTAATCCTGTACGTACGATCATAAGTGTACTGTTCATGGTAAAAGCATGCGGGTTTTACAACTCTTCCCCTTAAAAAGAATAATTCGTCCCCGAATTATAGATAAAGTAAACTGAAAAAGAAACATACCCGAATCAAACTGAGAGGGTATGTAAAAGAAAAGGACATGTAGGTGACATGGTAGAAGGAATGTGGAACGTGACATGTCTTGAAACGACATGGAACGTGACGTGACTGAAAGGACATATCTAATCGATAAGAGAAAAACGGATAAGAAGTCCGGATGAACTTGTCCGTTTCCAAGTGGCTTCCCGCTTGTAACGTTCCTTCGCAAGATCTTGATACAATGAAAAATCTTGGTCATCCTGACCTTGACTTGAAAACACGAAAAGTTCATGGTTATCAACGTAAGATAGATCCCCTGAACTTGATCGAGGGAATAAGGATTAACGTGCAAGAGTAACTGAAACGTTATAGTGCAAAACAATCTAACTTAACTGATAAATAGCAACGATGCGCGAGACATATAGAAACATAGTACGTGAAAAATTTTGAACGTGATACGTGAAAAATTTTGAACGCGATACGTGGAGATATGATGAGTGTAGTATGAGCAAACATATTGTGTTCCATGATACGTGTAGCCTATCGTGAACGTGATATGAGGAACATGAAATGAAGATGACATGTGAAACATATCGTGAACATGGAATACAACTGCGATAACGCCAAACGCTATAAGGTGAAACGTGGAATGTGACGTGAAACGTCTATCAGAGGATAGGGAGTTATACTAAACTTGAGTCTGGTCTCTCAAGTTCTTGCAAAACTTCACAGAACGAAGATGAACGTAAAAACGTAAGCTAAGATACGATCATGAACGTGGATTGTGTCATGAACGTGAGCGTCAAATCAAGTCGTGAAATTAGAACAAGAATGTGAACGTAAATAAGTAGCACAATTGTGGACCTTTGTCTGACCCAATAGCTGAGGGATTTCCAAGTGATCAGATGATCCCTGGGCTGGAAAATGTCTGGAAATCTGCTGACTTTGGAATCCTTGCAGATGTCAGGATTCTGCACACTTGGTCCACTGTGGACAATGACCCAGATAGCTTCATGCTTCTTCTGAGTTTGCGGTGATCTGGTAATCAAAATCTATGGAGATCTTGTCCCATTTCAGATCACAATTTCTGATGATGGAAAACATTTCAATCTGTTGGTGTTCTATCTTAGCCTGTTGGTATTATAGGTTCCTAGATATGAACGTAAATGTATCTTGGTTCGTAGAAATTGGATACGTAGAAGTTGCAAAACTATGAGTCTCAGAAAATAGACTTCTCTCAGCGTAGGATTTTCTGGAACACCTAATGTAGTGTAGGGTTCCACCTTTTCACATAAGCTGAGTCATGGTACGATTAACCATGAGAATCCATGCTATTCAGCGTGTCACTGTAATCAACCAGAATTTATATTGAAAAATTTCAAGGTGAAATTTCTCATGTCGTAGAATTTGCAAAAATTGTGAAAGAATGGTCTTCCTACACTTCTCTAGACTTAGATAAAATCAGGTTATCCTTGTGCAAACACTGATGAATTTGTTTACGAGTTCATTGAAACTCAATTTAATTAAGTCTATAATGCTACTGGAGCATTTATGAGACTAATACAAAATCACGAATCTAGCATGACCGAGTCGTGTACGCATAGCAGTCATGGAAATGTGCTGCTCTTTCACTCGTCAATGTTGGTAGTATAATCATGAGTCCGATCTTGAAAAAAAAAAGTTTAACACCCTAAAGTCGATTAGACATGTTGTCAATACGTGGAGGAGAATAACGGTTATGGATGGTGATTTGTTTTAGTCGACGTAGTCGACACATAATCTCAGGTTACCGTCCATCTCCTTGTAGGTTCTTCTGGTATATATGGGAAGATTTTGGAACAATCAACTGGTTATGCGAAACAGGAACTTTCATGGTCGTGTCTTAACTGACAGCTAGAAATTTTTAGCAGTCATGGCTAACAAAACACATGCTTGGAAAGCATAGATAATTTGTACAGATTTTCCTGATGGAAAACCATGCTGAGTGTATTCAGGAGCCTGAATATTACTGTACAAAATCATGAATCATAGCAGGGTGTGCTGTTTGTAGTCCATGATTAGGATTAACTTCAACTCGCATCTATCCGAGGTAATGTGTTAGCAGCTTGGATCTCATCCTTAAGCTGAAGGAAACCTTCGTATTCATGGGGGATACGAATGGCATTCTTTATGGTCATGAATATATGAAATATGGGTGCAAGAGAGAAAGTGTCAACGAGCAAACGTGACAGATCTCACAGATACGCCGTTGAAGGTACTGAATTTCTTGTGTCCTGATTAATACATGGCACAACAAAATGGATATACCCTTTGGAGGGTACCTGAAATTATTACGGATGTTCCAAAATTGGACGTGAGTCATGTGTCCTGACTCGTGTCTTGGAAAATGTAAGCATGACATGTGTCTCAACTGGTGTCTTGACATGTGTCTCCAGAAAGTATACGTGAGACATGTGTCTTGAATGAGGTCTAGACATGTGTCTCGAGAAGTGAAACAAATAGAACTACAAATATTATGTTATTATACCAGAATTGGCGAATCGGTTGGACTACCGATCCTTTGTATTTCTGATCACATCCGCGACTAGAGCTTCGGTTGCGATTGCTAGGATAGTTGCTGTCATAGTAGTGGATACTATCGTCTTGTCTGTCCGTTCCATGACGGTCATTCTCATGACTGTGATTCATGTAACTATTCAGTTGAGTGGCCGGCTGATACCGGTCTTCACTCATATGACTGAAACGACAACTGAATGACGTGTGACATGTAACTAAGAATTTGGGACAATGATTGATGGAACTCGTCTGGTGGTGAAGCATCTTCTCGTCCAATTGCTTTGCTCTGACGCCTTTGTCTTCGTCTTGTTGGATCTCCAGGTTGTGAACAACATCCTCATCTCGTAGCGCCTCCAAACATCAGCAGCATCAACCTTTAGTAACATCTCCAAGCTATGAGCGGCATCAACAATTTGTAGAGTATCGACAAGTGGAAATACGCACATGGGATAAGGTACATGGAGTAAACATGGAATGCACATTAAATGATCAGTATGGGGTCGATCATTAGTCATGATTTTAATGGAAATATGATCGGTTAAACGGTTAGAAAGACCATCATGATAACCTGGCAATGCCAGTATATACCTCATTCTGGTTGCATAGAAAAACACTAACGTGTGGTTAAACGAATTTTAACAATGATTTTCTGAAAGCATGATTAATGAAAACCAACCATGACTATCATGAAAGTGGTATTTAAGTGAACTCCAACAGTGTCTTGCATGAAAGCATAAACAACAAAAGAGACGTAAGACGTAATCAATCATGAATACGAAATCATCATGAAGAAACATGAAACAACTAAACATGAAGGATGAAACTAAAGTTATACAACATAATCAGCATGAAACTAAAGTTAACCCTGACAGTATGAAAACATACTTGACATAAAACATATTAACTAATGAGGGGACATGAAAAAAATTTATGCTTATAAATCATGAGAAAAATTTTATGCATGAAAACAGTGCATGAATACATGATGCAGTTTATAAAAACCTTTATATGCGCGAGGGGACGCCTATGGGTCGGTCACAAAACAAAAGACATGGCGAGGGGACGCCTATGGGTCGGTCCCAAAGTTAAAAGTTTCGATAAAAGCACATGCGACTAAATAGAGCCAGTCCTATACCAACCATTACTTAGTCAAAATTCCTGCAACAATGATACATGAAACATAAATAAGTAAAAATCATCTGACAAAACTTATCAGAAAAAATTTTATGTGGCTAATTATGAACTACTGGGGTTCAGTCCACATAGCCACAGTTCACGAGGAACATCATGCATGAAACAATGACACATAACTAAATATGAATGACGGTTGTCCATCCATAGTAGTAAAACAATATCGATGAAAACATCAAGGTGCTGAAAACATCATGGTTAAAACAACAATGCGCTGAACACATCAATACGTGGAAGAACAAGCATTGTCTTAGGAAGCTTCTGGTGACTACCCACTAGTCATAGGTCAAGTTTTAGAGCCTACAGGTCGAAACCTTGTCTTTGATACCATAATTGTAACACCCCACTTTGATAAGTGGATCGTTACGCGTAATTATGGTGTGTCATCAAAGCATGCAAGGTAATATGTAGTAAAACATACATGACCATAGGAAAAACCGGAATCAAACATCGGTTCCCAAACATAAGCCCAAAACATAAATAAAGTAAATGAAATGAACAAAGACTACACAAGCATAAATATATGAAGGCAAAAGGAAAAGAAGTCCATGGCTGCTTCCATCCTATGCACGTCCTCCAAATTCTCAAGTCTGTCCTTGGGTACCTGCCGTTTTGGAACATGGAAAGGAAAGTAACGACTGAGCATAACGCTCAGTGCACGGATATACAAACATAGCATGAATGACTGAAACATAATAAAGACTTAATAGCAGCGGAAATGTATAAGTCCTGGAAGACCTGGAACATGTTCATAAAACTGGTTTTATAGTTTGAAAAGCCTTATGTTTGTCTTATGAAAACTGTTTAACATGTTAACCATTAGCCAATATAGGTCATGAAATATCAACGTGCATGAATACTTGGAGGGGTGACTTCGTCATGCAAATTAGAGGGGCTGCCTCTAATTTAATATAACTGTTTGGGTAGGAGGGATCAGCTCCTTGTGAAGGATGCAAGGCACACACCACATTCACCTGAATAATCTGCTGAAAACGTGTAAACTAGGATGCACCCATACGCCCCACCTGATAAAATAAATGGCCAACAGCTGAAAGGGACGCCACGAGCTATCACTCCGCCGTGGTGAAGTCATAACACCAGTGCCTCTAGTGTTATGGCTATGATACCTCCATAACTAGGTGAAACCGGTCATGCATGTATATGGTTTTAGGTATTCTAATTAAATATAAGCAATTCATAAACATATAAAACATATACTGGGGAAAATAGTTGGCTGCATACGGGAAATCCTAATAAGGAAAGAATGTACATACTGAAAGGACGGAGAATCCGTACCTCGTGTCCAGTGAACGAAGAAGACGAACGGAAGAGAGTCCTACTTCGATCTCACTAATGCTACATAAATGGATACGTGTATAAGTATTCTGATTACTGAGTACGTAACTGGTTTTATATCATGTCTTAGCTTGTTTTATATGTTCATGTCATGTTTTACTGATTCTATCGTTATGCTGTGTTTATCTTGTATTCTGGATATTCTGATTAAGTATTACTTGCATTTCTAGTATTATTATACTTGTTGTGTAATAATAAGTAACTTTCTAAAAATAACAAGTTTCCTAAAATAGAAAGTTTCCAAAAATAGATTTACTGCTTAAAATAGATTAGTTTCTAAAAATAGAAAGTTTCCATAATTAGATTAACTGCTGGATCAATAAGCTAAATAATATAAGCTTAGTTTTACTGATAAAATACACGAACTCATGTGATTAGTAATATTGTTTATTAATTAGTACATGTAAATTACATAAACTATAGGTTATAGGATTTAATCAAATATAACATGATTTAATTAAATTAAGTGTATAAAATACTTAAGTTAAAACATGTATTAATATTAATATTAATATAACCTAAGTCATGATAATTAATTAATAACATGTCATGTTCAATTATTAATTAATTACTATAGTCTAAATTACATAAATAAGTACTTAGGTTAAAATCATGTATTATTAAATAATAATATTAAACCTAAGTCCATATTGATTATTTAATTATATGTCATGTGTAATAATTAATTAATACTATAGTACCAAATAAATAATTACATACTTAGGTTAAAAACATGTATTCTTGTCTAAATAATAATAACCCAATTCATGCTAAATTAAATTAATTATGTACATGCTTAATTAATTTAATTAAATCTTGTAATTATCTATCTTGCAAAAATAATTAACTTGTAAAATTAATTCATGAATCGAACCCATGTTTAAATTTAACATGTCGTGAACCGTGTTTTAATTATACTAAATATGAACCGGACCGGCTCCCTTGAACTGGACCGAACCAAAAAGACCCCTATTTGTTTTTAATACTGACAGCCAAACACCCCCTTACTGTTTTTTTTAAACTGTTAACCAAACAGCCCTTAACTGTCAGTTTCCCCTGGCAATTGTATCGCTGCCACTAGCAGTAGCTTGTTCCCCCCCTGCTCGTTTAAAACTCCCACCGACAGGCTAAACCTGCCAGCCGTGGGTTCCTACTGGCAGACCAAACCCAAACACGCCCTGCTGCCTTGTTGAACACCACTGTTAAGCCAAACGCGCCCCTGCTGACAGCAGGGGTTGCGGCTGAAGGAGAAAAAGGGCCACCGAGAGTCTCTTGACTCTCGGTTTATGCGCCATATGGACGCAGCACACCAAAAAACGAACCCCCCTTTATATTTAACTTCTTATTAACATGTTTTAATACCTTGAGGATGGTTTCTTGATTAATTATTCCTAACAAAACGAGAAAAAGGATTAAGACTTACCAAATCGCGTGCTAGGGTTTAGGACGGATTATACGAACACATACTTCTGCTTTTCTTGGATCGACTCACGGCCTACCCTCATGTTCTTGTGTTTGATTTGACGGTTGTAAAGAAAACCCAACAAGGACGGTCAGTTGTTTTTGATATTTTTAGGGTTTTAAGGATTTGTTTCTTAATAAATAAAACTCCCCCCGTATATATGTTTTAGTCAGACTTGGAGGCCCAAATGGGCCATGGGCCAATCCTTCCCTTCTACTAACCGTCCACACTAATAGCCTACAAACACAATTTATTTAATTTTCGTGTTTAATTAATTACGTACGCGCGTTCTTGTTTTAAGTGTCGTGATTTCCTTGGTTATCTAAATACTTATTAGACGTAAATATTACGTACGTAATGACTTACCGTGTTATTTAATATACGTAGAATAATTGTGATAATTACTCGTGTTCACGGGTTACGTAATTATTAATTATTCATGTTATTAAAATTACTTGTACGTGACAACATTTATCGTATTAATAATTATGTAAGTACATAATTATCTGTTCGTTATTTCATGTTCATGATTTTATGTTCGTGATTATAATTATTATTATTAATAATTATCGTGTACTAACACGTACTTAATTTTTGTAATTAATATTCATGATACGTGTTCATGTTATATAAGGAAAGTTTTAATCCTGTACGTACGATCATAAGTGTACTGTTCATGGTAAAAGCATGCGGGTTTTACAGGTTTTATCTAAAAACCGTCAGAAGATTTCTCTGTATTTTTGGTAACTAAGTGTTATAAATCATGATGAAATAATAAATGTTTTCGCATATAAAACTCTGGGACCTATGTTTAAAACTCTGATATTTTATGATGTAAAGTACATGTTTTTATTACGTCAACTTTGTGTCAACAGTAATTCATTGTTTCTTGTACCATGACGTGGAACCCCCTTCCTGCCTAGTTGTTCCCTTGTCTGATTTTGGGGGTCTCACAGATTGGTATCAGAGCGATGGTTATAGGGAACTGAGTCGTTTTCAAAACTTAATCTATAACCGACAGTTCAAATATTTCATGTTTGAAGTGTCAACCAAAGAATCTGCCAATGTTGTTCGATATCTGCGCGGGTAACTCTCTAATCCTTATTAATTACTTCTAATTGTCGTTGTAGTATTTCATCTCTTGATTACATGTTGAAATATTACATTACCCTAATGACGATAATTACTATGTCTTTTCAAAACCTTTGTGCTTCATGAATTATCATTGGATATTACTTGATTACATATGCTCTTACTGCATTTCTTGAATTCTTGTGTGTGTGAATTGACCTTGTTACAATAATTTTATATTGTTGTGACATTTCATACTTGTATTCGGAGCGCGTATGCTGCCGACTTTTCATGCTCAATTTTCTGAGTACTATTGTTATTTCATTTATGCGTGGTACGACTGACCTCATATACTCGTTTTTTTTAATCGTCTATTTTTTTCAACTCACTGTTACATGTTGTGCATATTCTCGTGATACCATTGTTCGGGATTGAATAAGTGTTGCTTTCAATGAAACTTCTGATTTTCATATTTCTACCGTGCGTATTGCTTTCATTGTTTAACCATTTTAAGATATTGTTTTTGGATATCCAAATTGTTTTCTGACCATATGTGATTGGAGGCCTTGAAAATAGTCTATCGACCATTGTGTAGCTCAACGTGTCTCCGAAAAAGACTAAAGGACATCGTGTGAGTCACACATCTCGAGGCATTCCTTGAATCAATGCTGAATAATATCGTGGGTCTTCGTGATCTTGATTGACTTTTACGTCATCGTTTTACGCGACACTTGTTTATCGATTAAATGTTACTTCATTGGCCATTCTTCGTTTCGACTTCGAATTACAACGTTCGTTGTACCTTGAAAACATCATCGTCATCTTGTAATTCATCCTCTATTATGTGACGATTGTTTGGAACACGATTGAAATTTTATAAACTTCTACCTTCCCCTTTCATTAAACCTCCTCGCCCAGGAGTGCAACCCGTTAATGTTTCAAATCCTTTCTCGGTATGTCTTGTGATTTTGGAAAATCACATTGCTAAGAGACCTTCCTGCGTTACATCTTGAGATCAAAGACACGAATGTCATGCGCTGTTTTTGATTTCTTAAATTATCGTTGGTATTTATAAACCAATTTATACTATGCTCTTGTTGATATGCTTAATTATGCAATTTATTTGTCATGTCTTTATGGAATCCGCAAGTCTTATGTTTACATTAGTTCTGGGTTATTTTGAAATTGGATTTAGTTTCGAGGTGTGTCGAAAAATATACTTTGTGCAGAAGATTTACAGATAATTTAACGATGTCGAGAAAATATTTTTATAACTTTAGACATAAAAATATAGATTTCTACTTGTTGAGGCGTCCGTTTAGGACATAAAATTTGACCAGTAAATCTTAAAAACGAGCAAGTTACGCTCATTTGAAATTGTAAAATTTAAGAACTCATTTCTGCGTATTTCTAAAATATCATTTTATTGACAGATTTGATGCAAGGGCATTTTCGTCCATTTTTTTATCCGTTTCAAGTCTCGAGTAAAACTCGAAAATTGTCTGAAACGTCGTTTTACACCAAATTGCATTAGACTTCGAATCTTAGAATATCATTTAGTGAATCAATTGGTCTAGTCAAACCCAAAAGACAAAGTTGACTAAAAAGGTCAAAACTGATAGAAGTTAAAAATATGGTTTAAAGCATTTTGAGTTCGTGTGAGCCCGTGAAACTTTAACTAATGATATTTTACAACCATGAAACATTGATTGCGTTTGAAAACGTTTACAAATAATAATTTGAGCTCGGTCATACATAAATCTTGAACTTTTAGGAACCAAGTGATTTGACAAACTGATGCTCTATTTTCTTAAAAGTATATTTTTATCAAATAAATTACGATGTGCACGTATATGGATTCCTCTATCCTTCTTTTATATATGACTTATTTGTCATTTTATTTTGTCTTTCTTCTACCTCTAACGTACCACTGATTTTAGCTGAGGATTGAAGTTCTTGCTTTCACATCATTCGTTATCATTCTTGACACGCGTCTCTTGATGATTTCAGCTAAACCTCTTGAAACCTTAGCAACTTGTAACCATTTCATTGATTGTCTTATGAACTACTTCTTATTTCCCTCATATAACTCACTCGCTATTTTATAAGATGTCACCATATAAACCGAAATTACAATTGTTTGCAAATCATTTTTACAAAAATGTTCTACTTGGACTTTACAAAGTATTGGAACGTTACCCTATAAAATTAATTGACATTAACTTTACGATGTAATTTCACAAACTGTTCAACTGTTGGTCTTGTAAAGAATACTTGTCACATTGAAATTGTTAATTTAAACATCTAGCCAATTAGATAATGGCCAAAAGTTTCATAAATTATTTTGATTCCGTTTTTACAAATGGAATTATATGTATGTTTTAAATCATATGATATGTAATACTGGTTTGACGAAGCTGAGCATCGCATTGCTAGTCCTAAATTGTGCATGGCATGATCACCTATGCTTAATTTAGAAGGAGCCATGCAAGGCCGAATAGTAGTCACCTTAAATATTTGACCAAGAATCAACTTTTTGCTTATGTTTTTTAAAAAGTCAAATAAAATGAAGTTTATAAAACATTTACATCTTATGCGAGTAGCACCAGTTCGCGACTTACACATATGAACCCTTATCTTCTCGAACATAGTGCATGCCTCAAGCACATATTTCCTTACTCAATGATCTTTGTTTTACATGTTACCTCATCTTGCTTCGTGATATAATTCTTGTTACCGCTTATCTACTTTCTTACCATTAAAACCAAACTTGAAAGTTTCAACGTTGTTATGCTTCTACATCGATCGACCTTATCTATCTATCTTGGTAACCCTTTGAAACGTCTCTGGACGCGTATAATGATTTATGACTGGAAGTGAACAATGATTTCGTGTACTTGTCATGATTATGTGTTAGACTCTATCGTTTTGAAATTCATTCGTGTGAACCACGTGTTGATTTCGCCTCTCATTCCTTAATGTTATTCATCTTACTGGAATTACTCTCAAGTGACTTCTTAAGAATTTTCATTGATTCGAAAATTCGTTGTGTGGCTTTTCTCTTTCGATCGTGTATCGACCACCGAGAACTTAATAAGCTGTTGTTGGTGACACCAACTGCACTCAAGAAGTGATGACTTGCCATACTCCTTTGTTTCTTATTGTCTTTATCATTGATGCATCTAGTCTATCATGTTCGTTAAGAAATTGATACGAATTCTGTTTTATTTACCTAGTGCTATTGCTTGGATACTAAATGTTGATTATTATTCGTTTCATTATTTGTTTGCTATCTTGTCACCATTTGAAAACCATAACATGTCACATTTTACCATTTGAGAAATTTAACACCTTGGATTTCTAAAAATTATTATTAATTTTTAAGAACGATTTATACATTTTATCAAATGTTTAAATTACAAAAATAACTGTTTCAAGTTAAATATTAGATCAACACATCCTCTTTAGTAGATTATAACTCGTGTTTAAAGAATGTCAAGATGTATCTTTTAAAAAGTATTTGATTATCTCATACTTTACTTTCAACCTAATGAGATTATCGATTTAATTTATAATTTCTGACAAGGATTCTAAATAACTTGGAAAATCTGATTTTCCCTAATGGTAACTGTTAGAGTAAACATTACGATGCTTTGTCGATATGATCTCTTTGTGTTTTGTTGATGACAAACGTATAATTCGCAATACATTATGTAAAATGTTAAGGTACTCGTAATCACTCAAGAATACATTTGTATACTTCTCTCGACACCTCCAAGACCGTATTCTGCATGAATCACTCAAGGTATGTACAAACATGTCATTAACCTAACTAAGTGATCAAGGATTAATATTTTCTTAAAACTCACATTTTAATCAAATGTGACAAAAGATTTTAATTAACTTTATTTTTAAGAAAATGTTTTATTAAAAAGAAAATGGAAATTTGAATTTGGCATAATCCATATGCCAAAGGAATATCATTTGAGGGTATAAACTACCCCAGATGGCATATCCCCACTAAAGGACAAATTTGCACGGACTCCGACGCGGAGGTTCCTTAAAGGAACCCGCGGTTCCTTATTGATAAGGTACCGCGGGTAGAGATAAGGAACCGCGGGTTTTTTTACCATTGCAATGTTGTCCTATAAATAGTGGATCATTTCCAGGTTTTCTTTCAACCCTTTTTGCACAGTTTCTTTCAAAAACCATCTTATATCCTTGATTAGTTAGTTTTGATTAATCTTGTTTAAGATGTGATTCAATCTTCAATCTCCTCATCCTCACAAGTGCAAAGAGAAGAACACTATCATTACCATGATGTGTTGGGTTTACTACATGATGAAGATCTTTCCTTCTATAGATCTAAGTTATATTTTTAGTCTTCCTACTATGTATATGTAGAAGATCCAAGTGTTGGGTACACTTGGATGTGTTTGTAAGGGTAGAATATCCAAGTGATGGGTATCCTTGGATTAGGTGTTAGTTGTGTAGATCCAAGTCTTGTTAGTACTTGGATATAGTGTTAGAGTTATAGATCTAAGTGTTGTGTGCTTAGATCTATATGGTGTTGGTTTATAGAGTTCATAACAATTATTTAAAACCCTAATATGGATCAAAGAGCGCATAGCGGAAGCGATTAACAAGATCATTAATTTAACACAATTATATTAATCAAGATTAGGGTTACATACCTTTTATCCTAGCGAGATCCACAAGACGACGGAACGAACGGTAACTAGGGTTTATCACGAACACCACCAAGAATATAATCTAAAGGAAGATTATATCACGTTCTTGTACACACGTAATACGGCGAGTTAACCGTGAGTCTAGCACGAACAAACCGAGCTTCAACGCTTATGGAATATCTACCCAACAACCCTAGAGAGGGGCTAGGACTAGATAAAAATAGACTCGATTGAAAACCAAACAAAACCCTAAGGTGGGTTGGGGTGGCCGGCGATCAAAGAAGAAAAAAGAGAGAGGGGATGAAAAATTATGAGGCTAGGGGTTTGTTTATATAGGCTTAGCAAACCTTGGGCTCCAAGTCATAAACAATTTAGGAAACAAAAGTTTCCCTTTGCCCCCTCTATAATCCGCCGATCAACACCCTCCATAAGGGGTGTTTGTGTAATTTTTCCTTCTTCTTTTAGCTTCTATTTAATTCCATAACGGTCGTTATAACTTAACTTTTATTTATCAACGATCGTTAGTTAAGCTTTGGTTTGATTTAATAAATATATATAAAATATATTTAATAAATAAATTAACCCTTTACGTTATGTGTGCAATCCCGTGATCCCGAGTTCGATCCTATCTCACGACCATTAATTTTAAGTCCATAAACTTTCAGCTCCCACTTGGACAAAATTCTAATATCGTGATCACATTGACTAGCGTCTAGTTACACTAGCAATGTCACTAGTACAACTCGAGTAAGGTCTCCTGGACAAGAACCTTTTAATGATTATATCATTATTATTATCCTTTCATTTCAAATACAACGTTAATAGGGTATGGATCTCAGTCATTCCTTACATTAACCATTCTGTTTCTCGTTTACGGATATAGCAAGATCACCAAAACAAATTTGGGTGCGGCCGCACAAATATCTTACTACTCCCTCGAGGGGCCCAACTGTATTATACTTCAAAATAATTTTTGAAGGAAACGAATCCCATTTTGACTACAAGCAAAACTTACGAACTTTGCAACACTTCCGGAAATAATCCTTATAGCTACCAGTTACGTTTAGCGTTAGATTATTCCACAGAAATGCACTAGATCCACGACAGTTTCCTGGTATCTCAGGTCTAAGGATAACTATTTATGATTTACTTGATGACAAAGATCCATAAATAAAATCATATAGTTGGGATAAGTCCAATATTTGATTCATCAAATATCATCCAAAATTGACCAATATACTTTCAAGTATACTCTGTCACTATTTTGAATTGTCTTAGTTTAATAATACTCCCATATTATTAATCGACAACGGACATTTAGAAACATCATAATGCTCATGGATTTAAAACATGTAAAATAGGATACAAAATCAAATAACAGAAAAATAAACGAAATCCAATCTTTATTTCATCAATTCAATAATGTCTTACATCCTTTATCCAAATACTAAAAAATAGATCAATGCATAAAATTGGTACATGCGTCATGCCTTTAGTAATGACATTCATACTTGTTTGGCAAAGCATAAAATAACCAATCTTGACCTATTGGAATTTTGAGAATACTTTCTTCAAGAATTCAATTCATTGAAACTCTTGTACATGTGCATTCAAATAATTTGATATTGCCACATAGTATCAAAATTGTGAAACATCCTTGATCACCAATTTCCTAAACTTCCAAAACACATTTGAAGTTCAAAGTATTCTAATTCTTTAATGTATAATGCAACTTTAATCAACATGTCATCTCCAAAAGATCCCATGACTAATATTGAGTGTTACCTCAATCATATCTTTTCAAGTTTTACAACTTGTCATAAAAGATATAAATACGTTACCTTTATTATCTATTATGTAATGTTTGATTCCAACCAAAACCTTCAAGTTTGTTGGCTATGATAATTTGCACAACGATTGACAAATTATTCATCTATAGAATATGGAAGCCGATCCAAGATTTAGGATGTTATTCTATTTCCAAACATATTCCTTCAGAATATTCATTACACAAGTTATTTAATAACTTTTTAAATAGATTAATATATTCAAATCATCATGTATTTTAAGCATGATATAAATACAACACGACACGCATGAAAATTTCTCAAACCAGATTTAGATTTCTTCATGTCCTAAATATCCATGTAAACTTACTACATGGCATATTACGTTGTATTTCCACCGCATAATCAAATAAACATTATTTGTTCCAAGGTTATGTATATCTTATTTCCTAAATCTTCAAAGTAAAGTTTCATCTCAAATCTAAACCAAATCAACATTTAATTTGAATGAAATCTCACTTTCTTACATGTCTATTTGACACATATAATTTAAGAAAATAACCATAATACTCCCACTAGCTTTTAGGAATACTCAGAAACCATCTTATTCAAAATTAAATCCAATCTTGGATTTCAAATAAACATAAGAATAATCTCCTAGATGCATGCTTTTATCCATTCACGGATAATTGCATTTTGTACTTTTCCAAAGATTTATATTTTGAAGTAATAAACTCATTTCGATTACTTAAGTCCTTTCTCAAGTAGTCATTCAAGAAATAGTTCATTCATATCCAAATTTTTCAATTTAAATATGACCATCAAAATCTTTATATATTTAATGTGTTTAGGAAAGAATACTCAATCACAATTAATTACTTAAGTGTGATTAATAATCTATTCATAATACATACATTAAATATGTGTACAATTTTGTCCCTATAATTTCGACACAAAGATTAAACCACTACAATTGGCGTTTTTCTTCCTTTGACGAAACTTATCTCCAATTTCTAGTCAAACTATTTAAGATAAACCAAAACCAAAATTTGATTATCTTATTGTACAACATCTATAACGTTCATAGTATGAGTAATTTACCCAATTCAATATTTGGTAACAAATAATAACAATCATTTGTAACTCATAATTCTCAGCATATAAATCGCATATCCAAGATATCCTTACGGGCCTATGACATAAATTCCTTTATCTCGAGGTTTAGCATTTACACGCCTACCTCATGATAATTACTAGTGTATTTTAGAAGATCATGTATCTTGTAATTTTATCTTTCAAGATCAAAACTCTCACTTGCTTTTAGTAACTTAAATTTACTCTTTAAATACATAGCAAATAGATCAACACTCCAACGTTATCTATATGGGATATTACAAAACACAATGGTCGTTCCATACTCTTTATTTTCTAAACAATCCACTTCATAAGTAGTTTAGAAAAATCCGAACTCCATTTAAGATATAACGTGATTCATCACATTCCATATATAATGGTATCTTATTAATCTTCTTAGATCAAGTCATACTCAACTTTCTAACCTTGATTTCTTTTGGAATAAAGGAAGATATAGTTATCTTGAATCAAACATTACCATCATATTGAGAATTTTGATTTTCCTAATAAACATACCATAACAATGATGTATTTCATTTAGGGAAATATTGTAAGTCAATCTTAACAATATTTAAGATAAATATATATCTTTAGGCTAACCTATATACCAACTAAATCATCTTAATGGTATAACAGATTTCCTAACTATTTTGCATACTTTATAACTCAAGTACTTTTAACACAAAATCACTTCATAAAAGTTATAAGTCCATTACACGTTATATGTATATGTCTTTAGTGAAATAGAGACAATACATTAACGTCTTACTTTATATTATACGTCTTCCAAGACTTTATGTTTGTGACTTTATACAATAAATCATAAACATGTATAACTAAAGTAAATCATGAACACCACTAGGTTTCATTCATCTTTTCAAGTTAATTCACTCCTATACTATTATATGAACACCACTAGGTTTCATTAGTAGTATAAGATTACTCTATGTATCTTATGTCATTCCAGGAATTTGTCCATTTTAAGAAACTCCAAAACATTCCACGCCCGATCTTACGACATGTGGATATTTTACCCTTGTGTTTACAATTTAGTCCAAGCTCTTACATGACTAAATCAAAACAACAAGTGTTTCTTAATGTGAATGATATATATACTTTTAAGTAGTCTTTTAATCATATTGACATATGATCTAAATATTAATTAGATTTGTTAGTCTCTTATCTTAAAGACAAGAGAATCATATCTTTATGAGTTGTTTCTTGCACACAATGTTCATTTCTCCCACTTGTGCATGTAACAACCTCATATATAATATAAACATCACGTCTAACGTTCGTCTATTCAAAATATGATTGTGCCACATATATTAGCTTTTACAAGTAGATGTAGAACCACTTAATCAACAAGAATCAGTACATAACTATCTTTGAAGATATTTGTGTCAACAATTCGAAAGTAATTATCTTAGGACATACTAACGATAACATGGGTTATTACCAAGACAACAAAGCTTGTAACTCCCACTGACTTAGAGAATGTTTTAATAGACTCAAAATCAGTAATACAACACAATTCTCTCATTGAACTTGACAACAATGAAAATGTTTCATAATCGGTGAAAATAATTAGTGTTGTGTTTACTTTCTTACACTTTTGAAAAACACATTCGCAACAATTACTTATAGTGTTTAAGAGTGTACTCTACTTCGTAAATGATGACTTACCCATCAAATGTTTTTTAACTTGAAAGAGTTGACATGCAATTTCTTCCTTAATAGGTCTACCAACCCCAAAATGGTATGTAGTGCCTATAAATGGTCAAAGCACAACTACTAGACAAATATGCTAGTTTGCCTTATAACCAATTAGCGGTAACTTTTAATAACTCAAAATATGCAGTTTTCTTAACTATTAAAGTTTGCTATGAGTTACGGATTTGAATTTGACATTTCTAAAATCCTTATTACTCCTTCTTTACTCATGGAAAAGAGTTTAGGTTTATCTTTTCATTGTGAATTGACTTTATCCTCAACCATACGGTTCGTAGATCAATAAATGAATAAACCACGTTCACGGTGTAACGTTGCATTAATACATTTGCAAAAGAATTTACAAAATTCAATTTAGTATTTTCGATAATACCATTCAAGAAAATAAAATTACCCCGGTAACAATAACCATAGTATTTTCCTTGAAAACTAGAATCCAAATTGACATAATTTCATCACATCAGTTGATCTGCTAGCAATGAAAGTATTCAAGATGGTAACTTGTCGAACAATGATTGACAAACAAATTTGTAATTTCTAGGTTTTTAAGGGATTTACATTGCCAAAAGTCATTTTGCATTGTAAACATGTTTCATCCCTTCTTTATGCCTTAAGTTTCCAGATCTCACTGAGTAACTCAATTAAGTCGACTAATCTAAAGAACGTAAAACCTTCATGTGCAATCTTATTCAGTCATGAAGTTTTCTCTCCATTACAACATCGTCTGATATCTTATATGACGACAATTGTAACTTCAAGTGTTCGTCAATTAGAGGGCATATGACTTAAATTTTAGGGTATAGATTTTGGTGTCAAAATCATGTATGGAGAAGCATGCATACATCTCCATAACATAAGTTTAATAAAACGTTTAGTAAACTTTTCGGTGAGACTAAAAGTTCATCATATATTTGCAAGTTGAGGTATTGGTTAAACCAATTAAAGATTTTACATACAACTAAATTCACACCGTACTTTTTCTAGAACCTTAGTTATAGCACAAAGCAATAACCTTATTCATTGTGTTTCGGATGTGAATTAATGTAGTTAAATCAACCTTAAAGAATTGTACCAATAACAACCATAGGTAATACCAATTTGACGCACAGGCGAGCCAGGAATTTGGTCAGCGCTGAAGCATAACACCTCCTTCCTTAACCGGGTACCTGACCAGCGGTGCGTTATACCCACTTTATAGTTTGTCAAAATTGAGTGGGCCGTTAAGTTGCTATTGCAATTCTAATCAACGCAAATCATATGTAATTTAGATCTCAAAACAATTCATTTATTTAATATGATTTTGTCCACATTAATTTTTCTTGTAAAAAATTACCCTTGTTTACAACATACAATCAATAGAAATCGTATAAAAACAAGTAGGTACAAAAAAAACTAAATCATAAACACATAATAACAATTTATATGTGCAACAAATAAATCAAATAGCCACATGCATACGATTTATTCAATAAATAATATCAAATCTAGGTTTTTATATTCATATAAAAGTCTTCCCTAATTTTAGATTTATTGAATCAAATAAAGCATGTAGCAAAAAAACGTAACAATTACCACATAAAACATATGATCCATGAAAAACATGCATGTTCATCACGGATCTCCCTCATAACTTAACAATTAAATCTCTATGGATCGAAACATGAATTTACATAACATAAAAATTAATCATGCAATTCATCAAAATTCCACCCAAATCACTTAACAATTAATTAAATCACTACGGATCGTAACCATACATGACATAAAAATTAATTCATGCATACATCTAAAGTTAATTACCATGTAATTTTAGGGTTTACAAAAAAAACTTTTTTTTAAAAAAAAAATTTCGGCATAGCCGATTTAAAAATAATAAAAAACAAAACCCTAATTTTTATAAAACCTAAAAAACAACATGTAATTTTTAACACAAATCAATATTAGTTAAAAAAAACTTTAGATCTTGATAATTATAATCATGTTAAAACGGCTCTCGATGCCACTGTTGGTTTATAGAGTTCATAACAATTATTTAAAACCCTAATATGGATCAAAGAGCGCATAGCGGAAGCGATTAACAAGATCATTAATTTAACACAATTATATTAATCAAGATTAGGGTTACATACCTTTTATCCTAGCGAGATCCACAAGACGACGGAACGAACGGTAACTAGGGTTTATCACGAACACCACCAAGAATATAATCTAAAGGAAGATTATATCACGTTCTTGTACACACGTAATACGGCGAGTTAACCGTGAGTCTAGCACGAACAAACCGAGCTTCAACGCTTATGGAATATCTACCCAACAACCCTAGAGAGGGGCTAGGACTAGATAAAAATAGACTCGATCAAAAACCAAACAAAACCCTAAGGTGGGTTGGGGTGGCCGGCGATCAAAGAAGAAAAAAGAGAGAGGGGATGAAAAATTATGAGGCTAGGAGTTTGTTTATATAGGCTTAGCAAACCTTGGGCTCCAAGTCATAAACAATTTAGGAAACAAAAGTTTCCCTTTGCCCCCTCTATAATCCGCCGATCAACACCCTCCATAAGGGGTGTTTGTGTAATTTTTCCTTCTTCTTTTAGCTTCTATTTAATTCCATAACGGTCGTTATAACTTAACTTTTATTTATCAACGATCGTTAGTTAAGCTTTGGTTTGATTTAATAAATATATATAAAATATATTTAATAAATAAATTAACCCTTTACGTTATGTGTGCAATCCCGTGATCCCGAGTTCGATCCTATCTCACGACCATTAATTTTAAGTCCATAAACTTTCATATGGTTTATGTGTTTAGGCCATAAAACACAAGGTTTGTTATGTTGGGCCATAAAACATAACTAGTGGGTAGATTAGGTTGTGTCTTGGTAGTTCTCACTAAACTCTAAAGTGATGTGGTTGTGTCTAGGTAGTTCTCACTAAACTATAAAGTGATGTGGTTGTGTCTTGTGAGTTCTCACTTAGCTTTAAAGTGATTAGTAGTTGTGTTGTGTGAAGGTCTCACTTAGCTTCAAAGTGAAGAGTCGTGAAGATTGGTTCTAGCTTTCGATTAGAACTCGACATCTAGCCTTGTGTCGTTAAATGGTGAAGTGGGCGACGTTGTGTAGATTGGTCCTACCTAAGATTAGGACTCGACATCTAGCTTAGTGTCGGAAATGTGTAAGCGACGTTGTGTATGGTTTCTCCACCTTAAGGAGTTTGTTGACTAGTGAAGTAACTCTCGAGTAAGGTGTACTCGAGGAGTGGAGTAGGGCGAAGAGGAGCTTCGTGACCGAACCACTATAAATCATCGTGTCGGTAACTTCCTTTACATTTATGTCTTTACCTTTGTAGATGTATTTATAGTTGCATACTTGTGTTGTGTGTCTTTGTGTGCATCATATAATCTAAACATCTAAGTTGCAGAAAATCTATGGCTTAGTACGTGTGTGCTTCATGTTTAGATTATGGTCAAGTGTACATCACTTAGTCTAAACATCCTAGTTGCGGAAAAGCTTGTGCTTAGTACGTGTGTGCTTAGTGTTTAGACTATTGCTTGATGTACTCTTGATTTGATGTGCTTGTGTGTTTTCTTACTTGTAGTATTTATCTCTCAATCAAACACATCTCACATCTAGTCAAGATTGATAAGGAATTTGATACAAAGGGTTGTTAAGGTTTCAAATTAACAATGTTGCTACGTCCACTGTCGGCGGTTCGTTATTGGACCGGAGGTTCCTTATCAATAAGGAACCGCGGGCAGAGATAAGGAACCGCGGGCAGTGGATTGAGCCGAAATGTTTTGAAAATGAACTAGAAACTATTCAACCCCCCCTTCTAGTTTCTACAATTGGTATCAGAGCGAGGTTACTCAAGATCTTTGAAGTATATTGTACTTTAAAGCTTGGATCGATCTTTGCTCTCTTTTTCAAAACAAATGGTTTTTAAAAATGAAAACGGTTTTTAAAAATAGAGACGATCTTTGTATCAAATTGTTCATGAAGAGTGATTACTTATGACATGTGTTTCGTTGTTTCATTCGTACAAGTTTTGGTGTTAAATAAACTTTGTATAATAGCTTGAATTAAATCTTTTCATGTTTGGAAGTATAAAAATCTTTTGTGTCATAATTAACTATAAAATATGAGTTCTATTGTCTAAAATGATTTTTTAGAGTCCTAAGTCCTTCCAAAAAGTTACCAAATGATTTTGGCCAAAAACTCATTTTTTGTCCTCTGACCGCGGTTCTTTATTGTTCCCCGCGGATCCTTATCAATAAGGAACCGCAGTCAGTCTGACTCAGATTTTTGAAAACTTTGAAAAATCATATAAAATCAACCGTAAGTCCGTAGAAGTCGTGCCACCCGTCATTTCGAACGTAATTGAAATTTCTTTCAATTAAAAATGCTTCCAAACCTTTATTCAAACTTTAAAATTTGGATGGTTTCTAAGTTCCATACTTTGTCCAAAGTATTGAGCGTCGGTTTGTCGTAAAACTTGTGTTTTACTCTTTTCTATTAAGTTGGACATCTCTTGGTGATATATCTTTGAAAATTGATATATTTACAAAGTGTTAAACTTAATTAAATTTTAAATGGGTCAAAGACTATTTTCAAATAAAATCAAGCTATGAATACTTTGTTGTATCTAACACTCAAAACATGGACGAATGGTTTTATGTGTTAAACTAATTGTTTGTGTATGTTTCCTTGTGTGTTATTGTTATATGTAGTCATTATTAAGTGTTCCTTGCTATTTGTAGTAGTATTGCTTATATGTCTAGTCTCTTATGCCTTGCTTGGTATTTGTTAGTATCTAGTTTTTCCTAATTAGGATGTATGCTAGATTTCTTGCATTTTGGTTGCAACTTTATTTGTGCATTGCATATAGGATCAACATCTCTAGGTTTATATATGTTATATAAACATCATGTACACCTCGTTATGTTTATTAACACTCTTAGGTTTGAAAGCTTATCAAATCTATTGATTTGGGTCGTCTTACTCGATCATTGTGTTATTAGTTCAAGTAGATAAATGTCTCACTATAAAACATGAAACATCCTTTGAAAATCTTAGCTATTTTCTCTTAAAAGAGTGTTTGTGGGAATCAAGAAAGATTTCGATTAAATATCAATGCATTATTCAAACTATGATTGGTATCATTATCGAATCTAATTGACATGTTTTTTAGTGTAGACATGAATGTGGTTTATTAATAATATACATCGGATCATAACTCACACTTGTGTTGATGGTGTTATATTGAATCTACTTGTTCAAATTGTTAGACATATTTTGTTTAATAATTACTTATAATGCACAATAGAGTCGGTTTGATAACTTGGATGTTTCATCCGAAATACTCAAGTAATTTACATTGCTATGCAATTTATAAATGTGTCATTTCCGAAAGACCAATCAAGAGTGTTCTAACAAATTGTGTAAACTTGGTTTGTACAATTCAATGTTATTGGCCTCAAGATCTATTAAGGTAATTAACCTTAACTAGACTCTTTTATCAAGATATGCAATGGTGCATTCTTAACCCTCATTAGGTCATGCATTGTGTCGCCATGCAAGTTTCATCCTTGCTAAACTTTATTAGGCAAATGTTGGAATTACATTTTGTCTAACTTGAGAATGACTACTAGAGAATTTATGCATTAGGATCTTAATTTTACCTAACGGTTGAATTACTTCCACGTGGGAAGTTGAGTTGGTGTATAACTCGTAAAAATGGTCGTGTTTAGCCTTAATTGAGCACCTCTAGTGATAGTCTCATACTCATTCTCTAAATTGGCTAAATGGCTCTTCCTATATATGACTAATGATAGTTTACTTTGATGAACTTTGTATGTCATTAGGAGCCTTTTTCTTTTGTAGCCATTAGGTTTTTCTTAGCTTTCTTCTTACGTGCTAATTGAACCTATGTGTCTTTCCTTTGTGTGTGTTCTAGTTTTTATTGCTCTTAAGCATGACTTTATGATAAGTTAGACTAGAACATTAGGATTTTCTTAATTGGAAAATCCTCCTTCATCACCTTAACCAAGCCTCTGTAGGCGGCTCTTTAAATAGACCGCGACTCCATATCAATATGGAACCGCCGGTGGAGATAAAGAACCGCGGGCAGAAGCTCTCAAATTCGGGTTTTCTAAAACTTCCCAATTGTTCCAACACCCTTTGGAATCTTTGTTTAAAACCTTTGATCACTCCCAAAATATCTTGGGCTTTCCCTTTTTAACCCTTTACTAGTTTGGATCATCCCCTCACCCTTTTAAACCCTCCTTGTTAGCCTTGTTCTTCACACCTCAAACCATTCATCCTTACCCCTTAAACCACCCATTACTACCATGGTTTCTACAAGAACCTTCAATTCATCCAAAACCTCCTCTTCAAAGAGGCACCTCAAAATTAAGATTAAGTTACCCAAACTTAACTCTTCACCCTTTCACACACCCAAGAATGAGATTGTTCCAATTCTCATCTCTTCATCACCCTCACCACCTCTTGCTCCATGCAAGACTACCTCAACCCATGGTACCAACCATTCACATGGTTCTACCTCCTCTTCATTCCAATCTAGAATGAATGAGCTAACCTCACCCTTCACTCCAAGTACTCTCTTGGATGTGACTACCCAACCTCAACCCATCCAAAGCATTCCCATTGTGAATGACTTTGTTGATACCTTGGTGACTTCACCTTTTACCCCTTCAAACTCACCCACATCACCCATCCAAAGCATTTCCATTGTGAATGACTTTGTTGAACCCTTGGTGACTTCACCTTTCACCCCACCAAATTCCGCCACCACCTTTGTCTTTCATTTAAGCATGTGGATTGCTTATTGCTAAGACATCTAATTTAAGCAAATCTTAGGATTCTAGTGTAACTAAGATTAAAATTATGCTTAAGTTTTAGGCTTGTTTTTTTTATACATCTTTGTATGATCTTTATTCTCTTGTATTTCCTTTCATGTTTTTCAACATGATTTTTCTTTGAGTCTTGGATCTTTTTGTTATTATGTTTTTTTTTTCTTAATTTGAGTCCTTTTATTAAACTAATAAGAATTAGGAATCTTCTTGGAGATTTACATTACATGTAGCTTGATTTGTGTTATCTAGATAGATGACTTTCTTGTATGCTACTTGCTTATATATCTTCTTGCTTATCCGTTTGTTATATGCTTAATTGATTAGTTAATGAATGTATGCTTATTATAAAGGTTTTATCTTTGTCAAGCAATTCCGATATAATATCTCTTAGATGTGTCTAACCCATGCATGTCCTTTAATGCTACGTGCTAACATGTTTTACTTAGTCTTCTCTTTTTAAGTAATCATGGTTCTTGCATGCCATATGTGTTAATTGCGCACCTTCTCTACATTGGTTTATTGTAGACTTCATTAGGCATTGCATGAATTATCATATGTGCTTACTTGATTATGTGTTAGATTTTGTACTAACTCTTCATGTCTTCTTGAGCTTCTTTTGAGTTTCTTCTCTCATTTTCTTTTGAGATTTCACTATCACCTTCTAAGGTATAGTATTCATGAATCAAGTTGTGAAGTTATCCTTAACTTCTTTGTTGAGTCTCTCTCAATTCATTTTAATCATGCTCTTCTACGTCGAGTCTCTTTCTTCTAGTCTTTCTAAACTAAGTTGAGTCGAGCCTTACCCTTTCCTCATCATGTAATTGTTCTTTGAACATCCATAATGATTGAGAAGAGCTACGAAACTTTGAGCATGTAGTTTATCGTATGCTAAACACCATTTGGTGTCGACATTCATACGTATTTTTGCCTATAATGTCCTATATCCCGTTTTTTTTATTAAAGCGTCGATTTATCCGCTTTTGGTTTTCCTTTATTTTTTTTGGTAAAAAATGTCTCTAGGTTGAGATACTTTTGTTCCTATTTTTGAGAGTTGATTGCGGTTAAAATTTACAATTAGTATGGGTGATTCCATCAATTCTAAGTTTTTAACCCCTTGAGATGATATCTTCAAATTCTTGGATGTTTCTTTTCTACCTATATTCCAACAATTTTGAATTGATTTCCTCAAAATCCTCTCCTTGTTTTTTTTGAGAGTTGATGGTTAAATCTTGAATTTTCTTGGGTGATTCCAAAAATTCTAAGCTTTTTACCCTTTGACATATTATCATTACAATTGGTATGGATGTTTCTTTTCTATTTCTATTACAACAATTGTGAAGTGATCTTGTCACGATCCTCTCCTTTATTATTTTTTTTGGTTGATAGCATCACGTGCACACTTCTTTCTTCAATGCTTGTCATTGTTTGTGCAAACGACTTGTTTATCATCCTCTTTTTATATATGCTCCTGTCTACTAACCTTGTTTTGTAGGACACTTCTAACCCATTTTTGTAGCTCGTCACTATTCTTGCTTTGTTGGTGTCTCAAGCAAGGGGGAGCTCATATCAAGGGGGAGCATTTGAAAGAGTTTAAGTCATTACATTTGCGATCATTCATCGAATATCTTGCTAGTAATGAATTTTGGAATCTTGAAGATAAGCATTTTATTATGCATGGAGTTAGTTAACCTATGGTGATTGAAGACTTCACTAGGATGACGAAAGCTCAATATCTTTGGATGATGGGTTTATGGTTTGGATTCTCGCCTCTCAACCGTCGACCACTAGTGATGATCTACCTTTTGGATGCAAGCTCGTGTGACGTTAATTCTTCTCCTCTTCAAAGGACGTGCTATCGATGACTACCACTTTGGATGTGTGCTCTCTCGATGTTGATTCTTCTCTTCTTCAAGACGTTGACTACCTTTTTGATTCTACAAAAGGGGGAGAAGTAAGTATAAACGAGTAACTTATGCATTTTAATATGTGTTGCGGTTTACTTGTTTGTCATCATCAAAAAGGGGGAGATTGTTAGTGCAAACATTACGATGCATTGTCGATATAATCTCTTTGTGTTTTGTTGATGACAAACGTATAATTCGCAATACATTATGTAAAATGTTAAGGTACTCGTAATCACTCAAGAATACATTTGTATACTTCTCTCAACACCTCCAAGACCGCATTCGGCATGAATCACTCAAGGTATGTACAAACATGTCATTAACCTAACTAAGTGATCAAGGATTAATATTTTCTTAAAACTCACATTTTAATCAAATGTGACAAAAGATTTTAATAAACTTTATTTTTAAGAAAATGTTTTATTAAAAAGAAAATGGAAATTTGAATTTGGCATATTCCGTATGCCAAAGGAATATCCTTTGAGGGTATAAACTACCCCAGATGGCATATCCCCACTAAAGGACAAATTTGCACGGACTACGACGCGGAGGTTCCTTAAAGGAACCCACGGTTCCTTATTGATAAGGTACCGCGGGTAGAGATAAGGAACCGCGGGTTTTTTTTACCGTTGCAATGTTTTCCTACAAATAGTGGATCATTTCCAGGTTTTCTTTCAACCCTTTTTGCACAGTTTCTTTCAAAAACCATCTTAGATCCTTGATTAGTTAGTTTTGATTAATCTTGTTTAAGATGTGATTCAATCTTCAATCTCCTCATCCTCACAAGTGCAAAGAGAAGAACACTATCATTACCATGATGTGTTGGGTTCACTACATGATGAAGATCTTTCCTTCTATAGATCTAAGTTATGTTTTTAGTCTTCCTACTATGTATATGTAGAAGATCCAAGTGTTGGGTACACTTGGATGTGTTTGTAAGGGTAGAATATCTAAGTGATGGGTATCCTTGGATTAGGTGTTAGTTGTGTAGATCCAAGTCTTGTTAGTACTTGGATATAGTGTTAGAGTTATAGATCTAAGTGTTGTGTGCTTAGATCTATATGGTTTATGTGTTTAGGCCATAAAACACAAGGTTTGTTATGTTGGGCCATAAAACATAACTAGTGGGTAGATTAGGTTGTGTCTTGATAGTTGTCACTAAACTCTAAAGTGATGTGGATGTGTCTAGGTAGTTCTCACTAAACTATAAAGTGATGTGGTTGTGTCTTGTGAGTTCTCACTTAGCTTTAAAGTGATTAGTAGTTGTGTTGTGTGAAGTTCTCACTTAGCTTCAAAGTGAAAAGTCGTGAAGATTGGTTCTAGCTTTCGATTAGAACTCGACATCTAGCCTTGTGTCGTTAAATGGTGAAGTGGGCGACGTTGTGTAGATTGGTCCTACCTAAGATTAGGACTCGACATCTAGCTTAGTGTCGGAAATGTGTAAGCGACGTTGTGTATGGTTTCTCCACCTTAAGGAGTTTGTTGACTAGTGAAGTAACTCTCGAGTAAGGTGTACTCGAGGAGTGGAGTAGGGCGAAGTGGAGCTTCGTGACCGAACCACTATAAATCATCGTGTCGGTAACTTCCTTTACATTTATGTCTTTACTTTTGTAGATGTATTTATAGTTGCATACTTGTGTTGTGTGTCTTTATGTGCATCATATAATATAAACATCTAAGTTGCAGAAAAGCTATGGCTTAGTACGTGTGTGCTTCATGTTTAGATTATGTTCAAGTGTACATCACTTAGTCTAAACATCCTAGTTGCGGAAAAGCTTGTGCTTAGTACGTGTGTGCTTAGTGTTTAGACTATTTCTTGATGTACTCTTGATTTGATGTGCTTGTGTGTTTTCTTACTTGTAGTATTTATCTCTCAATCAAACACATCTCACATCTAGTCAAGATTGATAAGGAATTTGATACAAAGGATTGTTAAGGTTTCAAATTAACAATGTTGCTACGTCCACTGTCGGCGGTTCGTTATTGGACCGGCGGTTCCTTATCAATAAGGAACCACGGGCAGAGATAAGGAACCGCGGGCAGTGGATTGAGCCGAAATGTTTTGAAAATGAACTAGAAACTATTAAACCCCCCTTCTAGTTTCTACAGTAACGATAAACCAGAGTTTTTAACAATAACTTCATATAGTCATCCAAAAGTTCTTACGCCAATCAAGATAACTATTTTGGAATATTCTACTTTTTGGATTTGAAATCCTGATCAAGGAAAAGATTTAGCAACTGCTTACTCACTAAATATATATAGTTTGATTTCAAATCACTAAACATTGTAAAATTTTCTTTTAATCAAGAAAATACTTAAGCTAAATTTGAAAGTAATACCAAATCTTAGACAAATAATTGTGACAACTTGTAATCCAAATGTTCATATGTAATTCATTTTTCTCTTCAATTTCTCTTGTAATCAGACTGTTACGTTTTAAAGTTGTCATGTTTTACAGTTTGCGCGATTTGCGATTCCTTGATGATTAACGATCTTGATTCATTTTAGCGCACTTTGTCTGTTTAAGAAATTCTTGTGTTCATTTTATCTCTTGATATTTCTCCGAACTGAGAAGTCATTATTCTAATCCATGTTTGAAACTTTATTCGAAAAGGAATTAAGAAAGTGAAGCATAGTGAAATCTAATTGTTAAGGTACGCCGTGGTGCAAAAATTACTGGGAAGCACTGAATCAGTTCTAAACTATGTACCTCCTTTTGTTCGCATCTTCTACTGTCTCCAGGAGACCTCTGAGGGACCTGAGTTCCTTTAGAGGGTAGACTGTAAGAACCCGCACTTTCCCAACATTATTTTATTCTTCTATTAGTGCTTCTTGAATTTTCCAACGTATTATATTTTCTTGTATTCTTATATGTAAATCCCGAGATCATGATAATTTAAATAAATTAAACCTTTTAAGTATTTTTTGATCATTGATAATACATATCTGGAAATATAAAATTTCTTATTTTATTTTTCCATATTTATTTTAATCAAAGTTTTTTATTAAAAATCACCCGCGTGTATTTTACAATGAATTTCCTCAAAATCAATGAACAATGAGAACTTCTAATGATCGCGATACCGACGGATGCCCAATATTTTACATTTTATTATCGATTGTTTCGGTAATTAATATTTTCGACGATTTCGTTTTAATTACGTGTTAAGTCGTGTCGGGAAACCATATTATCATACTTATGATGCATTTTAACTTTTGAAAAGTATTTTTACGAAATCCGAGCCTCATAAATATTATCAATATTTACTAATAGTCATTTTTTACCCTTTAAACTATTAAATTACTTTTAGGTTCAAAACTATCCAATATTTGTAAATGCTACCCTAGCCATACAATATAAACTATGTTTTTTTCAACTCCACTCATTTTTCTCATAAAAACACACACACAAATTTTGTGTCATCTCTCCCCTCCTCTCTTAAAAATTCCGCCACCCTTAGCCCAAAACACATTCAAAAATTTGATTTTTACCATAAATTTCTTAAAACTAAATTAAGACCACATCCTAAAATCTTGTTGTGGTTCTTTTGATACCAAAATCATACACATGCATCAACTTTAAATATTTTTATGAATTTATGATTAGTATGTGTTTTGATGATCTTGCATGTATTGTTTTTGGTAAGATCTTCATGTCTTGATGCTAAAAAGTTATATTTTGATCTTTGATTTTTGTTAAATTTGACATGCAAATGTTATAGGAGTTGTTTGGTTAATGGGTATGATAGTAGGGTGATTTTGTGACAACCCTAGGTTTTGGATTTGTCACTTGGTCTTACTTTTAGGTTATTTTATGTGTGCTTACTTGAATTGTGTGATTACGTGTTTGTTTTGTGTGATTGAGGTTGGTGTGGTTACCATTTATGAGTATAGAAGTACTCATAAGTAAATTGAGGAACGGTTATTTCATGTTCATGAGCTCACAATTAGTGACTATGAAATGAAATGGTGTTATTTTGGTGTTTACGTATACGTATAAGTATTATAGTAATAGTGTATTTTTTAGGATTTACGGTTTAGCATTTAGAGGTCTCGAATGAGGTCATTAGTCATATGAATATTTTTCGGGATGGTTTTAGGTCATTTAGGACTTAATTATAAAGTTTATATCAAAATTTGAGATTTTTTTTAAATGTGTATATTTTACGACTTTTACGGTAAAACGCGTAAATTTGACTAGTTTTACGGTTTTGAGGTTTTGAGAGTTTTAGGAGCTGAAATAAATTAAGTAAAATTAAGGTAATATTATTAATACATATATTAATAATAAATAGAAAAAAAACGAATTTAAAGGGGGTTTAGGTCGGTTTGGAAAAAAGAAAAGAAAGAAAAGGGAAAAAAGGAAAAAAGGGAACCAGGCTTTTGTAATGGGCCAAGGACTTGTTAGGAAACTATATAAATACTTTTTATTAACCAAAACACTTCATAAAACCCCTGTAGATCACCTTCAAGTCGGCATCAATGGTGGTTTTAGGGTTCTTCATTAATTTTTCTTCTTTAAAAAAATTCTAAGGTAAAATCTTTAATACTCTTTTTAATTAAAGTGTTTTAATTCTTTCTCAATCATCTTATGATGGATTTAGGTTAGGGTTTAAATAAGAATATGTATTTTAATGATATTATAATGATTAGATGGTTTAGGGTTTGTAATTAATGGGGTTATGGGTAATTAATTAGGTTAAATTAATTAAACCCGTTTTTGAAAACTGGGCATAATTTTAGGTCATTGTTTTGATCATATAGGGAGTTCTACAAACTATTATTTTGCGATTCACATATCCCTGGAAAGCTAATTGAAGTGACTTTCCAAGGCAAGAAACTAGAACTAAATTGGAGGTCGGGAAGTGGGTCAAAACAGGTTACAACAGTCGGAGGTCAATACAGTTTTGAAGTCAGCCTGTTTTCTTTTTGAGTTTTGGGTTGTTTGGGGTACTTAGGGTTGCATTGGGATCTTCTCACGAACATGAGAGATGTTTTATATATTGTAGTAAGGATCTGCACTTGGGCTAAGATTGTGGTTTAGGGTAAGACCCTCTAATGGTAATGAACTTTTCATACGTTTAAAATCAGTGAATTCTGGATAGGTAGCAATATATACACATATATCTGGGCCTTAACAGTAGCTTTAAGGTTAGGGCAAGAGGGAGATTTTAGCTAACATGTATAAAAGTGTGAATATTCCTTTTACAGAAACCATGGGTATATTTAAGTGGACGTTTGACTTAAAGTTTTGAGACCTAAAAACTAGGACTGTTTTGTGTAAAATATGAACGGGATAGTTATTAAACTTAACCAAGTTAAGGACTTGTTAAGGAAGGGTAATGGGGTGATTAGATCTTAACAATGAGGTAATTATACGGGAATAGACTGGATGTCCATCATAGGTTGATGAGCCATCTTAGTGATTGGTTCGTGTATTGATTTCGTGTTTTTGGTTTGTTAGCTTGTTGCTAGTGCGAGGACTTGTGAAGAAGCTACCAGGTGAGTTTCATAGTCCCATGTTTACTATTGATTTGACTTCCAGATGGGATGGAAGAGACACTGTGTTATGTTGTTTATAAATTGATGCTGTGAATGTTTTTAAGGTTTGAGATGGACTTGTGTGTACATTTTGTGATTAACTGCTATGTGATTTTTGATTGTGTATGATTTGGATCGGGGGACACGTGCCGTCTCAGTTATTGTGGTTTGACAAGGTAGTGGCCTTGAGGTTTGACAAGGTAGTGGCCTTGTGGTTTGACAAGGTAGTGGCCTTGAGGTTTGACAAGGTAGTGGCCTTGTGGTTTGACAAGGTAGTGGCCTTGGGATATGTACATAGTGTGATCATCTATGGTACCATGTTGTTTGGCAAGGTAGGAGCCATGGATTTTGGTTTGGAATGATTGATCTTGAATGCTAGTTGTTAATACATAATTTTAGCACATTTTCCATATGTTATTGTGTTGATGGTTGTTATTCACGGCTTGTAATTGATTTAGCGTTGGAGTCTAAACCTATGACTCTCACCAACTTTATGTTGACGTGTTTTAGTGTCTCTTTCAGGTGATACTATGGTTAAGCATGAGAACATAAGTGGCTAGGATTGGAGAAGCTTAGGAATGCATATAGAAGGAGAATCCCCGTTTTCTTCTTAGTTTTTATTTGTTCTTTTAATAAGTGATACTGTGGCACACATATATTTGTTTGGTTATGTTATTTGTTTGTCTTGGGTAAGCGGTAGGACTGTTACCTACTTACCTAGACTCCTGAGTCTGATGAGATATTATCATGACTTTGTGTCTCCATTTTATGACATTTCTTATTTCATATAGTTATCTCTATAGACACGCCATGTTGTGATGATATCCATACGTAGCGCCCCATATTCCGCCATGGTGGGGTGTGACAGATTTAGAGGTATTAGAATGATTAAATTTGGTTGAAAAGTTGATTTACTATTATTTCTAAAAGTGTATATTACATAAGCAGGTTTAGAGCAGATTTTCGTGGGTTTAAGTTTGGATATAGGTTGGATTATTTGATTTTGTTGTAGTGGTTGTCGAGACGCTCGTTTTGATATAAGATAGAGCTTCTAACTAATTACGGATCAAAAGTGATGGTAGTTTTAGTATTCGTGTATCGGGAGACGCAAATCGGCACAATCCGAAATTGTGGCTGATTTTGTGTCGACTATCGGGGACTTTAGGCATGGTTAGATAATGAATACTACCGGTTTTCAAAGTTATAAACCTAATATGATGATTCTAGTAGTGAGTTCAAAAGGTGGATTGTCAAGATAATACTTTTAAAGTGGTATAAATGGTTTTATGAAACAAGTATACAATTATGTCCCAAATTTTAGAGTCGAGTAAAATGTCGAGTTGATGGGTTTTAAAGTGTGAATTTTGGCATGGTTTTATACAGGTTATAAGTGACTTTGACACCAAATTTCATCTAAATCGGACAAGTCTAGATAGGGTAGATCGGTGTGTACATTCGGAGTATACTTGCTGATTTGTATTTGGACACGTAGTTCAGTGCTTGTGTTGCGTGAGTTTGAGTATTCACTATTTGACATGGTGACTTACTCAAGTGTTGGTCATTATATAAATGACATAGCTACTCGTCTGAGTAAGGTAAAAGGATAGTTTGACTTGCCTTGACTTGGCGTCTTATGACGGGTCAATTTTATGAGTACAAGTGTTTAAACGAGTAGGTGTTGGATAAATGTGTTAAGGTGGATTCATTTGGTTCGTGTCATTAGTCATGAAATATGAATACTTTGAAAATATTTAAAGTCATATTATACTTGGTATATATCGATATTTGAGTTCTAGTCTTAACGCGCGCCTTATTTTGATAGGTTTCGGTTTTCGTGTTTCTCGGGCATCCATATCGTCGGTGATCGTCATGCTACTACTTTTTCTACTCAACTTCTGAGTAAAATGATTCACTTACCTCGTGGCTAAGGTGAGTTCATAGCCCTTTTTTACTTGCACATTGTTTCGAAACGTGGGGTGAGATTTTACATGGTGGGACACAACCATTTAAAAACTGTATGCTATCCTCAACTTGTACGCTATCCAGAATTTGTATGTTATCCAGAACTTGTATGCTTTCCAGAACTTGAGGATTTCCAACAGATTTTCATTGATATTATTGCTTTTAGTCTTTAGCCTTAAGTTGTCTCTCATTGATCATGAACCGTTAATTTACTTGTGTTGCTAAGCGCGAATATTATGGGTGGATCCATCGAGATTGACAATCCCTGTCCCGATTACCTTGAAGCATTTAACATTTTATTTATTACTTGAGTATTTAGGCTGAATACTCACTAGAGGAACTTACACTGAGTTAAGCTTCGGTTCATGAACTAAACAGCAATAATAATGTTTCGGACTATGGTTATCGTACGTAACCATTTTCCCCTATTTCTTGTTTACAAATGAATGATTGTGTTCCACACCTTCACTGCTAAACCTATGAATATCACTCAACTTTATGTTGACGATATTACATGTTTAATCTCAGGTATTATTACTTAGCTTTGCTTGGATGGGAGCCCACAGGATATTATCGCAGCTTGGAGATTTCTATGTATATTTCAAATTTTGTTTTATCTAAAAACCGTCAGAAGATTTTACTGTATATTTGGTAACTAAGTGTTATAAATCATGATGAAATAATAAATCTTTCCGCATATAAAACTCTGGGACCTATGTTTAAAACTCTGACATTTTATGATGTAAAGTACATGTTTTATTACGTCAACTTTGTGTCAACAGTAATTCATTGTTTCTTGTAACATGACGTAGAACCCCTTGCTGCCTAGTGGTTCCCTTGTCTGATTCTGGGGGTCTCACATAGAAACCATTATCTACGTGGACTCGGATCATGCGGGAGACTATGTGGACCGGAAAAGCACTAGTGGAGTTTGTACCTTCATGGGTTGTTGTTTAACTTCTTGGTTCTCCAAAAAACAAACCACTCTTGCAATATCCACCACGGAAGCCGAGTATGTGAGTGCCTGTAAAGCTTGTCAAAAAGCTCTATGGATGAAGCAAGCGCTTGTTGATTACGGGTTTTCTCTTGATGATGTTCCCATCATGTGCGACAATAAGGGTGCAATAGACCTTAACATGAATCCCGTGCAACATCGCGAACTAAGCACATAGAGATTCGCCACCATTTCCTTAGGGATAATGTTCAAAAGGGGAACATTTTGATTGAGAAGGTACCCTCGGTAGAAAACTTAGCCGATATCTTCACTAAGCCACTTAATAGGGAACGTTTTAATTACTTGCGTCTAGGTCTAGGTTTAATGGAACATATTCCTTAATTGCGCATTTTATTAATCGAGTCTTTTGCTATTTTGAGTCTTTTCTTTCTTTGAGTCATTGAGTATTGAAAACTCTTTTTGGAAAACCTCTCTTCTCCTTTTCAAAATTCTCAATGTTCTTTCGAAAATGGTCGAGAAATGTTTTTGCATTGTTAATTCGATCTAAAAACGTTTTTTCATTGCTTCTTGCTATCAACATTGAGCTTACATAATTCATATGTATGTGTCTCTCAAATATAGCAAGAACAAAAGTGAACTATGGAGGATCATTGTGTCATGACTTATTGTCTAGTTCAACACACCTCCAACATCGATTTTCTTTAAAATCCATGTATTTTGGTCAAAACCTTGTTTGGTGAGTCCTTGTGTGTTTTCTTTGTCTATCTTTGCTTTTTACCATATCTCTATGATTAGTTAGACTAGAAAAATATGATTTGCTGAATTAGAAAATCCTTCTTCATCACCAAAATCCACCCACTATAGGCGGTTCTTTAAATAGACCGCGGCTCCATATCAATATGGAACCGACGATGAAGATAAGGAACCACAGGCAGTGCTTCCTTTTTCTGGTATTTCTGAAACTCCAAATTTGCTCCAACACTTTTTAGAATCTTTGTTTTAACCCTTTGACCACCCTCAAAATATCTTGAGCTTTCTCTATTTAACCCTAAGCATTTTGTATCCTTTCTTAAATCAAAATGTCTTATTCTCCAAATGAAAGCCTTGATTCTCCTCCATTTTCTCCAATTGCTTTCAATCCTAATTCACCCAAGAACACTCAAAATCACATCTCTTCTCCTTCTAAGAATGTTGATTGTGGAACTTTTTATCTTCCACCACTAGCCTTTAGTGTTCTTCTTCCTTCACATGATAATATCATGCATCATGGAACATATTCTCATTGTTCTCAATATCAACATCTTGCTATGACTCATATCTATGAGGAGTTGAATTGCATCAAGAGTCTCTTAATCAAACCTCCTCTTCACTATGACTATGAGATTATTACCAAGCCACCACCACCTCCTTCCGCCACTACCTTGTCTTTTATCTTAGCATTGGTTGCTTATCTTCAAGATATCTAGTTCAAGAAAATCTTAGAGTTCTAATTTAACTAGGATTAGATTTATGCTTTTCTTTTGGGTTGTTTTATTTTTCATGCATCTTTGTATGTTTCCTTGTATATTTTCTCATGTTTTTCTTTTAACATGACTTATCTTGGATCTTGGTCTCTTCTCTTTTAATAATTGTGTGACCTTTGCTATATCTTGTTGGGTGCTTATTCTCTTCTACTAACCCATCTATGTAGCTTGTCACCATATCTCGATTCTTTGGTGCCCCAAGCAAGGGGGAGTAAGCACCAAGGGGGAGCATTTGCAAAGTCCGATTCTTCTCTTCTACAAAGACTTTTGCAACCTTTTTGCTTCGACAAAGGGGGAGAAATGAAATAAACTCGTCTTCGGAAATCATGTTTTTTATGTGATTGAGTTTATGTATTGTCGCAATCAAAAAGGGGGAGATTGTTAATACAATGATGCCTAAAAACATTACTTACATTTTTCGATCTTGCTTTGTTTTGATTACGACAATATGTAAAAACAAGCATTTACGAACACAAAGAAAAACGAATTCTTGAGTTCAAGTATTTTTCATTTCAACCATTATCACTTAAGGTATGTACATACAAGTACTCATCCGAATTAAGTGATCAAGGGTTTAATCTTTTCTTAAAACTCACTTTTTCTTAAGTGTGACAAGTTTTTATTAAACTTTCTTTTTAAGAAAATGTTTTATTAAACTAATTATTTGAAAATTTGAAAATGGCATATTCTATCTTGGTTTGGAATATCCTTTTAAGATATTTTAATCATCAGATTTGAACCATACCACTAAAATACAAAAAGGAACGGAGTCTACTCCGGCGGCTCCTTAAGTGGCTATGCGGTTCCTTATCGACAAGGAACCGCGGGTAGCTATAAGGAACCGCAGACAGATATAGCCGTTGGAGCCTTGTCTTATTAATAGTGGACCATTCTCAGATTTTCTCTTCACCTCTTTTGCACATATATTTCTAGATTCTTTCATACTTCTTAAATCACTCAAATCCTTGGTCATTTGGTTGATTACAACTTGTTTAGAAGTGAATCTTTCTCCTCCCATCTCTTCCTCTCCAAGTGCAAAGAGAAGAACACTTTCATTCTTGAAGTGTTGTGTCTACCTCAAAGATCCATTAAAAATCAAATCTTATTTATTCATTGTTGTGAAGATCCAAGTAGTTGTGTCTATTTGGAAGTTGTGTATGTATTAAGGTTAATGCTTGGTCTTTAAAGTATATTGGTGTAGATTGGTCTTACCTAAGATTAGGGCTTGAATTTTAGCTTAGAGTCGGAAATTGGATAAGCAACGTTGTGTACGGTTTCTCCACCTTAAGGAGCTTGTTGATTAGTGAACTCTCGAGTAAGGAGTACTCGAGGAGTGGAGTATGGACGAGGAGTGAGCTTCGTTGCCGAACCACTATAAATCCTTGGTGTTTGGTTTAATCTTTCTTTTCATTATCTCTTTACATTAATGATTCTTTACTTATACATACTTGTGATTATTAGTTTAGTTGCACTCATTCTTTACTTTTACATACTTGTGATTATTAGTCTAGTTGCACAATCCTTTGTTTATATTGTGTATAAGAAGATTTTGTAACAACTTGAAATTTTCGCGTCTTATTTGTGTAATGACGTGCTTTCTTATAACCATATGATGTGTTTATGTACGACGTTTACACGTACTAACGGTTTGAGCCGGTTACAATACATTCTAGCTACCGAGAATACGTGAGTCCACTTCCTTATTGGTCACGACATGGTGTAGTCGTATAAATACCATAACATTATGTTAAACCGACTATGTTGGTTGAGTTATCATTGGGATCGAGCTATTACTACAGCCGACTCAAAATTTGTCATGCCCTTACTCTTGGGCCGAAAACTAACAACTGAGACCCTGGTTGGGCCAATTATGGATTGTATGTACAAAATAAAAAACAAACTGATAAAAAGGAAACTTGAACATCTAAATTTCATTAAAGCAACACCTGGAAACAAATAGGTCAACAAAAGTCAACCAACCAAAATGAAAATCATATTCTACAAACCCACTAACCACAACCAGACAACACACATGCCGAGATTACTACATCTGGGTATATCATAAGTTTACTAAATCGGATTGGGGAAAACCCTAGACTAAAAAATACAGAATATAAACTATGATCCTTTTCCCCTTTACAGTCACAACACAAACACAAACCACCAACAAAGTAGTTTACAAGATTCAAAGTCCAATAGTTAAGTCACAAAAATTTCTAGGTAAAAGTATAGAAGCAAGAGATAGAAGTCTTGATCAACTAAATCGACCCCCACATCTCGTTCAAAACCACCAAGCTGAATACCTCTCGTGTGCGTCCTCTATCCACTATCTTTTTATTTGTAACATCCATATAGAGTACTAGCCCACAGTAGAACACTCTGCCAAAACATATCAACCTAGTTAGTTTTCTTTTGAAACCACCATGATTAAACAATAAAACCAGTAAGATGCTAATTATTTTGGACCTTGGACCATGACCCAATTGAACCCACTGTCGAAAACATACCGAGACCCCTTTTGTTTACATTTTATTAACAAACTAACAAATCATAATGATAATAACTAATAATCTACATTCGAACACCATAAGATAATTTTACCGAAACCCTAACCCTTGGAAAATCGACCAATACTTAGGAATTCATACATTTCCTGTACAAAAACGTCAATTAAACTTTAAATTAACACACGTGTATAAAAACCCCTAATTGTTCAAAACCCTAATTTTTGAAAAATTATTTTAATCAATAATTAACCTCAAAATATGCTTAGAGAAACTAGTTAATTATAATAAAATCCAATATTTAGAAAAACCCCAAATATTCGAAAACCCTAAATCTCTATTTTAATAAAATCAAGAACCCCATGTTTATTCAATAAATTAAACAGTTTGATAGGGGAAAGATAATTTTTCATTCAAAAAGATTTGAGTAAGAAAGCTTATTTGATTTTGATAAATCATAAAACGAATCCACCTTTTAAATATGATAAAGAGGAGGATGAGAAATAAATCTTTGTGATGAAATCCTTCTCGAGTCAACCCTGAAAAACATATAGATTCGGTATGAGGATGATTCCTCACATCCTACGAGTTGTAAATACTGGGATAACAAATTCATAATGATAGGTAATGAAATCAGTGTTTGATTTATGGCCTTGACAGAATTTAGATCGACTAGATTTAGTGAGGGAGAGATGGGATACGGTTGGGAAAGTATGAGAGAGAGATTGTGTCGACTGAGAGGTTTGGGAGTAATAACTCTGACCCTCTCTCCTTGTTATTATCGCTTGGGTAGGTTTAGGCGTTTGGGCTGAGCCCAATGTGGCTAAAGTAATGGTCTAATTGGGTTATATCAGACATATGGGCCGAGCCATTGTGTAATTGATGGGTTGGACTATTCTTATACTAGTTATAAACGGACCTAAGCCCAAGTAGTAGATAGCCGGGTATAATAGTCGTGTTTTATTTAAACGAAATTAAGCGCCAAACATAACTAAAATATCATGCATTTTTATTTGTATAATTTTAGACATCGTGACATGGTCATTATATTCAAATAGGTCGTGGATAATGTGGTCACGTTCTCGAGCTACTTTGCATTTTCATCCATTTGCTTGATTTAAGAGGTGAGTTTATAGCCCCACTTTTAATTGCTTTTAAATACTTGGGGTGAGAACATTGCTTGTTTTTACGGATGAACATAAGTACCATGAAAACTCATACGTGCCTACATGTCTAAGTAGCGATACCCCTAGATGCTTTAGCCCACTATCATGAACCGTTAATTACTTTGTGTAAGCGCAAATGTTATGGATAGATCTATTGGGATTGGCCTCCTTATCTAATGTTTGTTGTGTGACCAAATTGGATACAATTACATTTGAGGTGTTACGAATACTTTGGGGTAGTATTTTCTTGGGCTCTCATATAAACTTGTTGGTACGGTTAACGCTTCGGTGTCATGAGCTTAGACGTAGGACATCATAAACGTATGCTATTTGATAATAGTATTGTATTTGTTATAAGATTATTTGTCGGTTGCCTAACTAAAATCTTATGGTTCATCACACTATCTATACTTAAACCTATAAACTCACCTACCATTATGTTGATGTTTTAGCAATGTTTTTCTCAGGTGTCAAGGCGGAGGAGTGACGTGGTTGTGCCTTGGAGATAATAAAATTTATCATGATCTTTGGGAGACTTAAATCTAAATGTTGTGATATTTGGAAACTTTGATTTTATATCATCATGATGTATTAAACAATTCTTTTGGGACAAGTTATCTATGTTTATTGAAATTAAAACGACCTTTAAATGGTCGTTCTTTATATCTAGGTCTCTTGATTGTCATGATAGTCACATCCTCTTGTATTTATATACATGAGTGAAATTGAGGGTGTGACAGATTGGTATCAGAAACGTGGTTATAGAGAACTAGGTTGCTTTTATTAAAACCCATTTTTACAAATGTTGAGTCAAAAATTAAAAACAAAATTTGTAAAGAGTAACACTAGACTTTAACTAAAACTCCATCTCCATGGGCCACTTCAATTCACGCCTTCGACATAAATAAGTTTTAAGTTATATTACCTTGTACGTTATTTGCCATGCCACTTGACCACTAAAATTGCTAAGTAACCTAACTTATGAGCATATAAATTTTTCTATGCTAAATGGTTTGTGCCATGATACATGAATGCAATATCGATTTATTTTGAAACAACTTGAAACTCTATGCTAAATGGTTTGTGCCATAATACATGAATGCAATATCGATTTTATTTCGACACTACTTGAAACTCTATGATAAATGGTTTGTGCCATGATACATGAATGCAATATCGACTTTATTTCGACACTACTTGAAACTCTATGCTAAATGGTTTGTGCCATGATACATGAATGCAATATTGACTTTATTTCGACACTACTTGAAACTCTATGCTAAAAGGTTTGTGCCATGATACATGAATGCAATATCGATTTTTTTTATTTTCGACACTTACTTGGAATTCTATGCTAAATGGCGTGTGCCATGATAAACTTTGAGATTACAACATACAAACTTGCAAAATCGATTTATTTCTCATACGTGCTTTCCTAAATTGGTAGTGACATGTCTACCTCGTCTAGAGATTCATATTACCTTGTGAGCTCATCCACAAATGGAGCTAGACTCATGACCACTAGAGGGTCCTCTACTAGCGGCTTCTCGCCCATGTCATCCACCCAAGGAGAGCCGAGTGCTCGTGCACCTACACCTTCATCACCACCACCACTCATTTGCTACACGAGGCGTGGCAAGGCACCGATGATTCCCCCATCCACCTCATCCTCTCATACCCCAAGGGCCCCTCGCCAACACCATACCGCGAGGATGTCCGTGAGACCCTCCATGTTTGGGAAAAAGCTAGCCACAAGGCATTTGGACTCCACTTGCACCACACGCAAGTCTCCGAAGCCGCCATCCATGAGAGTGCCCCCAAGGCACAATAACCCCTCTCGACCCTCTAGGCCATCACCACCACCACCACCATGCGGCTTTAATGGGTCCGAGTGCTCCGCGGCCGCCGAAGCGCGTGGGATACCTCCCCACTGCTTTGCTAGACTTGCTACGTTGCAAAGCAACGTGACTCACGTGATTCGTAACTTGGGTGGATTGTCCTACGAGTCGTTGGTTAGACTCGAGACTTGCAATGCGGCGGTGATCGCGGACCTTAGGAGGAATGCCCCACCCGCACCCGATCGTATGGTGGGTCTTGTACGAAGGCTTGAGGACCAACATTACGATATTAGAGCTTTGTGCAACCTCTTGCATATGGCATTGATCCACTTATCCGAGAGGATCGCGACCCTCGAGAACCGTTATGACTAGGGCTATTCTTAGGGGACTTATGTGCACGTCATTCCCAAATTTTCCTTTCTATGTGTTGTAATCTTTGAAACTTCTTAACTATGTGTGTATTTTCTTTGTACCCAACTTGATCGTGGAATGAACTATTTGTGCACTATATAACTTGTGAATATTTTCATCATTTGCTTACGATATCATGTTTTGTGACATGCTTGTACCTCCTAACCTTTGGACTTGTGATTCTAACCTGTAGAAACTAGAAGGGGGGGGGGGGGGGGGGGGGGGTTGAATAGTTTCTCTTCGATTGGTGACCAAATTAAAATTACTTTCAATTTGGTTTGTATCAAAACTATCTTTTACTTGAGACTAAGTTGCATAATGATTAGGTTCAATTCAAATGCACTAGCAAGGATAATAGGTAAGTATAATGATAATGAAATAAGTAAAGAGTAAGGAAAGATTCAACCTAGTGGGAAGACACCAAGATTTATAGTGGTTCGACAACGAGGCTCTATCCTCGTTTCTACTCCACTCCTCGAGTACACCTACTCGAGATTTCCACTATATCCACAAGCTCCCTTCTCGGCGGAGAAAACCTTACATCGTTGCTTACATTATTTTCTGACACTAAGCTAAATGTCGAGACCTAATCTTTAGCTAGGACCAATCTACACGACGTTGCCTACTTCACAATTTAACGACACAAGGCTAGATATCGGGTTCTAATCTTAAGGTAGAACCAATCTTCACGACGTTGCCTACTTCTCCATTTTACGACACAAGGCTAGATGTCGAGTTCTAATCGAAAGCTAGAACCAATCTTCACGACTCTTCACTTTGAAGCTAAGTGAGAACTTCACACAACACAACTACTAATCACTTTTAAGTTTAGTGAGAACTCACAAGACACAACCACATCACTTTATAGTTTAGTGAGAACTCCTAATCAAATCTATTACAACTCAACTAGACTTATCCAAGTACACACATGTAGCTTGGATTTACACAACACAAATCCAAGCAAACACATATGCAATGGATGTACACAACAAATCCAAGTATCCACAAATAACTTGAATGAACACAACTAGTCCAAGTATTCATAAATACATTGGATTGACCTAAAACAAAAAGGGTATCATGATGAATATGACTAGCTCATAGATTCATCTTTATCACAACACTAGTGAGTGAGTGATCTTCTCATTGGACAAGGTAAAGGAGGGGATCAAGAGGATAATCGTATGTAAACATCCTTAACAATTTAAGTGATCATTTACTAATGATTATGCTATAGAAAATAGAAAGAGGGCTGAGAAAAACGTCCAAGAGGCTTACTGGAAAATGAGATTTGACCCACTATTTAAAGGAGACAAAGTATAACGGATTTATAACGGCTACTGTGCGTGGTACCTTATCTCACCCCGCGGTACCATATCGCTAAGGTACCGCGTAGGTACTTAAGGTACCGCCACTAGACTCCGCCCCGTTTTTTGTCTTTTAGTGGGGTGGGAATATCTGAGGTATTTGAACCCTTCAAAGGTTATTCTAACAGCATTTGGAATATGCCATTTTCAAATTTTCATTTTCCATTTTAATAAAACATTTTCTAAAAAAGAAAGTTTATTAAAAAGTCTTTTGTCATATTAACAAAAGTGAGTTTTAAGAATAATCATTTTGATGATCACTAAGTATGATTAAGAAAGGTTAGTGATATGATTATTACCTTGATGATAGTGTTAGTTAAATAATTCATTTTGTGTTTTACACTAAATGTGTTGTATGGTTTGTTGTGATCAAAACTAAGAAAGATTAGTTAATACTAATAATGTTTTTAGGCATCACTTTCATTAACAATCTCCCCCTTTTTGATTACGACAAACGATAAACTCATTTGCGTAGAAACACAAAATATTGAATTATTAACTAGTTCACTATCATTTCTCCCCCTTTGTCGTAGCAAAAAGGTTAGCACAAGTCTTTGAAGAACATCGAACTTTGCTAGTAGCTCCCCCTTGGTGGTTGCTCCCCCTTGCTTGGGGCACCAAGTTTGTGAGCTAGGGTAACATGCTACACAAAGGTTAGTAGAAAGGAAAGAAACACCAATGTATATATGATCACTACCTACTAAGTAACTTGAGAGGGAGAAAGAGAAGAAATCTCAAATTAGAAGCAAGTATTTTTCTAAGTATGTCCAAAGAGGTAATTGACAAAATCAAACTTCAATCTAATGAAGATGATAAGCTTGTCAATGGGTTAAAGCTTTAGAATTGATGGAATCACCCATAAGCAATTGTAAAAAAATTAACCAAGATCAACTCAAAATAGAACTAATGAAATAGCACACAAATAACACAAAGGTTACAAAAAAAAATACAACAAAGAAGATAGTCATACACACAATATGAGTATCTAAAAGCAATAAATATGGAAAATAAACCACTAAGCATAAGCTAGTCTAATAGTGATATTTTCCAAGATTGCTAAAAAATAAAAAAAAATAAAAAGACGACGATGCATCATTCGAAGTTTTGTCCACCGGAACGAAAACTTGAATAGGAGGTCGAGTGAGGAGGAATTAAAGAAAATTTAACTTCTCATACACATGAGCAAGTTCAATTTGTTGAAATCGACAACAATCACACGAGGATCCATGATGCAACACAAAATCGTTTGATGGGGGTATGGCATCAAACTTAGGGTTTGGTGGTGGTGGGGTAATAGGTTTGGGAATGTTTTCACAATGCCTTGTGAGGTTTGGGAAGGTTGAAAGGTCATTGAGTTGAGGGGTATTGAAGGATTGTGGTGGTGGGGGAACATTTTCTTTTGCTCCGGCGATGGGGTTTATGGTATAAGTCTCATTCCAATACTTGATTGGAGAGAAGGTAGGGTTTTTGGGTGGTTTGGACGAAGATGGTTCATTCTTCTTAACCCAAATAGGTCGAACCGAAATTTTCGGTTTCTTTGAAAGCTTGGATGAGGAAGCTTTGGGTGAGTGGGGTTGTGAAAAAGAGATGTCAAGGTTAGGAATGTAGGAGTTAGGCATTGTGAGAGTGTGAGAGTAATATCTCAAGGTTATGTGAGAATGAATTCTCAAGGTTGGGAAGGTGTGAGAATGAAATCTCAAGGTTGGGGTATAAGTAAAAAGTAATCAAGGTAGGAATTTGAATACAAAATATGTAGTGTCAAGGAATGTTTAGTCAATTTGAGTAAACAAGGAATCTTGACAGGGTATAGGGTTTTTAAAAATTTTGACCAAAAATTCATCAAAAGTCACTTACTGCCCGCGGTAACTTATAGGGACCGGCGGTTCCATATCGCTAAGGAACCGCAGGACTTTAAGGAACCGCGTCCAGTGGACTTGAAACCAAGTTTTTCCTGGGTTTTGGGAAAAACTAAGACTTTTTCAAAAAAATTGCAAATCTTGGAATTTTACCTCTATTAGCACCAAAATATGCTAGGGTTGCATAAAGCAACATATTCACAAAGAATGTCTTGACAAAGGGTGACAAAATAATTTAGATATCATTTTGAACCAATTTTAGTTAAGTTTGGGGGTTGTGATAGATTTAGGTTCAATTTTAATTTCAAATTAAAGTTGATTAGTGTGCACAAAAAAGATAGAAACACACAAAGCTAAATCCATAATTCAACAACATGAAACATTCATTAATGAGGCAAGTACAAAGACAAATAAAAACTAACTAATACATAGCTAGCTTAACATTAAATCTAGATAAGTAGTTTTCTTAGGCTTGGTTTTGTTGAAAACTCTTATTAAGAAAACTCCATCATTCATCTCCTAGGAGGAGGCATGGAGAACAAGGCAAGCAAGAACTCTTGCAACCTCCTATGTAGTCCATACATATCCATCCTTAGGTTATGGATGATGTAGTGGTTGTAGAGATAACATGGACAACTAGGACCATGAGTTTGTTGAAACCCATAGTAAGGATCACCCAAAAGGAGGGAAAGTGGAACACCCAAAATTGGGATGTTTGAGTTGGGTGGAGGTGGAGGAGGCAAGTTCTCCAAGGGTGATGTGGGTGAAAGTGGAGGCATGTTCCCTAGAGGGGAAATGGGTGAGTGTGGAGGTAAATTCTCCAAGGTTGGTGAAATGGGTGAGTTGAGAGGGGTAAATGGTGAAGTCACCAAAGTGTCATCAAAGTCATTCACAAAAGGAATGCTTTGGATTGGTTGAGGTTGTGTGGTCACTTCCAAGGGTGCACTTGGAGTGAAGGGTGATGAGAGCTCATTCATTCTTGAGTTGAATGAAGAGGAGGTAGAACCAATGGAGTGGTTAGTACCATAGGTGGATGAAGTCTTGCATGGTGAAAGAGGTGGGGAAGGTGATGAAGAAATGAGAATATGAGCCATCTCATTCTTAGGTGTGTGGAAAGGTGAGGAGTTAGGCTTAGCTACCTTAACCCTTATTTTGAGTGTTTTCCTTGGGGTGGAGGTTTTGGAAGTGTTTGAGGTTTTGGTACACACCATGGTTAATTAAGGTGGTTTAAGGTTTAGGGAAGTATGTTTGATGTGTGAAGAACATGGCAAACAAGGAGGGTTTAAATGGGTGAGGGGAGGATCCAAACTAGTAATGGGTTAAAATCATTTTAGGTGAATAATGAATTTAGGTAACCTAGTTTAGGAAATGTGCAATTTATTACTGAAAATCATGCAAGGTTTTCAGAAATTTAAGAAAACAGTGTAAAGCAAAGATGCTGTCGTGCACAGTGACCGGCGGTTCCTTATCTAGGACCGGCGGTACCTTATCGATAAGGAACCGCGGGTCGATATGGAACCGCGACCAGTGGGTTTACAAAAATTTCCCATCCCAAATTTTGATAAACCCAGATTTTTCCCAAAAGTTTCACAAGCCAAAGTTAACTACAGATCATAATCTAATAAGCTAACTATCATAAGGCATGCACAAAGCTATGTAAAACACAAACATTATTGCATAAGCAACATTAAGGATCAAAATAAATAGTAATCCAAACATGCAACACAAGTTAATAAACAACTAAATCAAAGTGTTAATAACCAAATGTTTTAACCATCAAATCCAAACTTTGACACAACTTCAAAGTCTTCACCTCCTTTTCTTTCCTAAACCCTTGATCATCTTTCCCAAATACTTGAATCCTTTTCTTGACTCCACTCGGTGTTCATGTAATTCTCCCCGAGTTCTAAGATTCTCACGATAAAGATGCTCCATATTGAGATCTTCAGGAACATCACTAGAAGGGTGAGGAGGAGGAGCTAAGTCTTTAAAATCATCCTCGAATTGATTTGAGGATGGATGGGAGTTACTCGAAGAGTCAAAATGAGAACTAGGACCGATGACATCACCATCACTTGGTGGCATATCGGTGTCCTCCTCATCCGGCTCTTGATGGTCGGATTTTCTCGAACCACCTTCACTTCTTGGCTTTCGTTCATACGCCTCTTGAATAGGCATCATAACCCGTTGAACCGGGTGAAAGCGAGAAAGATCGAGTTGAGGAAAATCTTGACCAACCCTTCTAAAGAGGCGAGTAAGAAGCATAGCATAAGGGAGCTTTGTTTTGGGTTTGGAAAGAGCATAATTTATACGTCGAGCGATGTAATATGCAAGATTGTACTTGGTGGAAGTAAACAGGCAAAACAACATATGCCCCATGCAAGCCGGGATATGATCTCGGTTCCTACCAAGACAAAACACATTTTCCCTAAGGATGTTTGCCCATTGGAGCATGTAATCCTTAAGGTCGCTTGAGAGCACTTCATACCTATTCACATTTCGCACATTTGTATGAAGGCTTCTCACAACGTTTCCACTACGCTCTTTCATGATGATTTCAAGGATGAAATTTAGATCAACTTCGGTGGTGTCATTTGGAGGTTTATCGTTAGACTCCAAGAGAGCATCTAGTCTCCACTTATCCGTGAAACGACAAGTGCCTTCAAATGGCACACCAAGAATATCACCAAAGTCATCGAGGGAATATTGAATGATTTGACCATTCAACAAGAAACGAATAAAGATTTGGTCGTTGATTTCAAGCATGGAGTAAGTACTAAAGAACTCAAGAAGAAACAAGGGATAAATTACCTCGTCTATGTAAAGCAAACAATCAAACCCAATAAGCTCGAACATAGAGTTGATATAATTATCTCCCGCTATTCTTGAATCTACAATTCTACCCTCATGGAAACAACGAGAGGAAAGGGATGGAAAAGCGTTTTGGAGTTGAGGGGAAACAAAGGTTTGAGAGATGTCAGGCATATAATCTCTAGTGAATTGATGACCTTTTTGATATTGAGAAGGCATGATTAAGTACCTAAATACAAAAAAAAACAATCTTTCCAATCACTCATATGAAAATAAAAAAGGAAAACGAAAAATGAAAATGTGTTATATCAATTTCTTGACAAACATACGATTGAATCCATATCATTTTCATGTTCACAATGTGTCTATTCCATCATTAACCAATAACACATGATCTATGTTAGATCAACAATGGATTAGAACATTGGTTTTTCAAAACAAGGTTTTTAGGTAAGCATTAACAATGTCATTACCTACTTGTTCATGGGTTCATCTCAAATCCATCATTCAACCAAAATTATTTAGCCTAAATTCGGATTTGTTCTACAAGTGGATTTTAGTGAAATCTTAATGAATATCAACCTAAGGAATCATAGTAAAATAACCATGTCAACCCACATTCCTATTAAGGTTTTAATTCAATTTCAATTTTAAAAATCCCCAATTATGAAAGGATGAACCCTATAACAAAATAGATGAAATTGAAAGAAAATACTTACGATTAATTGATGTTAGATGAAGGATGAGTGAAACCCACAACTTGGAATCAATTAATTTGAGTGATTGAAGGTTTTGGAAGCTTCAACAATGGTGGAAAAGGTAAAACCCGTCGGCTGTGTGTTTTTGGGAGAGAGAGAGAGAGAGTTTGGTTTGAAAAAGAATAAAAAACTCAAACTGGCGCTCTGACAAAAGTTACTGCCCGCGGTACCTTATCGATAAGGAACCGCGGGTTTGAGCCGCGTAGATAAGGAACCGCCTACAGAGGCAGGTTTTTATCTATGAAAAACGCCAAATTTTAAAAATCCAGTTTTTCTAAAATACTTAAGATTAAATCATGAGCCTTTTAGAATATCATTGGATCATCATAACACTAAGAAATATGCCTTAACGAAGGATTACGAGTTAAATCAAGATCAAAAAGAACCGAAACGGACAAACGACTACTCGTAGCAAAACGACTAAGTGGAGAGAAGTCAAGGGAAGTGAATCAAGACTAGGACTAATGCTCAAGGGATTAATGACAATCTTCAAATAGTTGTAACGAAGAGCTTGTGTCATATATAGTGGTTTAAGACGTGCCTTTCCGGCGAAACGTTAAACGGCTTTGGTAATGAATAAGCACAAAGCAGTTATTCAAGTATAGACTAAGATCACTTTCAATAATAGTCTTAGTCTAAACCAAAATATGAGAAAGGTATTAGTTCACTTTCTCTCCCACAAAGGGCCTACTAACCGTATGGGTGCAAACCATGGAAATCATGCTTGATACTTTAAGCTTCTACTAACTCACTCTACATCACCATAGTGAGTCAAGTATCCAAGCAATGAAGGTTTGAGAGGATAAAAGAAAAGAAACACAAACCACAAATAAATGTCAAGGCAAGGATGCCGAGAACAAGCACATAGTCAAGTAATGATCAAAAGAATGATCAAAGGGCGTGTGGAAGAACGAAAGCGTACCTTGGCCACAAAGAGCAATCCATGAAGGAATAAGTGCTATGCCCAATTAATGACTATGATGAGTACTAAGTCTTCAAGGACTAGTATCATTCCCAATCATCTTGGTATCATCATTCAAAGATGTTAAAGATCAATGAAGATGAGTCTTCTACAAGTGCAAGTAACTCAATCCACAACCAATTAAGTGATTGATCTTCATGAGTACCTACACAAAGCAAGATGCAAACTAGTAGATACATTTCAAGAGTATATCTAAAATGCATAAAGGCTACTAATCTTAAGTGGGATGCAATATTATCAATTAAAAGACCTATTTTCAAAGAAAACATAGTTTTGACCAAAGAGAAACTTTAGTACAACTATACCTTCTAATTTGAGGAGACAATGGATCGATCCAAGTTTCAAAGTACAATATACTTCAAAGATATTGAGTGACCATCTCTCTGATACCAATTATAGAAACTAGAATGGGGGGTTGAATAGTTTCTCTTCGATTGGTGACCAAATTAAAATTACTTTCAATTTGGTTTGTATCAAAACTATCTTTTACTTGAGACTAAGTTGCATAATGATTAGGTTCAATTCAAATGCACTAGCAAGGATAATAGGTAAGTATAATGATAATGAAATAAGTAAAGAGTAAGGAAAGAGACAACCTAGTGGGAAGATACCAAGATTTATAGTGGTTCGACAACGAGGCTCTATCCTCGTTTCTACTCCACTCCTAGAGTACACCTACTCGAGATTTCCACTATATCCACAAGCTCCCTTCTCGGCGGAGAAAACCTTACATCGTTGCTTACATTATTTTCCGACACTAAGCTAAATGTCGAGACCTAATCTTTAGCTAGGACCAATCTACACGACGTTGCCTACTTCACAATTTAACGACACAAGGCTAGATGTCGGGTTCTAATCTTAAGGTAGAACCAATCTTCACGACGTTGCCTACTTCTCCATTTTACGACACAAGGCTAGATGTCGAGTTCTAATCGAAAGCTAGAACCAATCTTCACGACTCTTCACTTTGAAGCTAAGTGAGAACTTCACACAACACAACTACTAATCACTTTTAAGTTTAGTGAGAACTCACAAGACACAACCACATCACTTTATAGTTTAGTGAGAACTCCTAATCAAATTTATTATAAATCAACTAGACTTATCCAAGTACACACATGTAGCTTGGATTTACACAACACAAATCCAAGCAAACACGTATGCAATAGATGTACACAACAAATCCAAGTATCCACAAATAACTTGGATGAACACAACTAGTCCAAGTATTCATAAATACATTGGATTGACCTAAAACAAAAAGGGTATCATGATGAATATGACTAGCTCATAGATTCATCTTTATCACAACACTAGTGAGTGAGTGATCTTCTCATTGGACAAGGTAAAGGAGGGGATCAAGAGGATAATCATATGTAAACATCCTTAACAATTTAAGTGATAATTTACTAATGATTATGCTATAGAAAATAGAAAGAGGGCTGAGAAAAACGTTCAAGAGGCTTACTGGAAAATGAGATTTGACCCACTATTTAAAGGAGACAAAGTATAACGGATCTATAACGGCTACTGTGCGCGGTACCTTATCTCACCCCGCGGTACCATATCGCTAAGGTACCGCGTAGGTACTTAAGGTACCGCCACTAGACTCCGCTCCGTTTTTTGTCTTTTAGTGGGGTGGGAATATCTGAGGTATTTGAACCCTTCAAAGGATATTCTAACAGCATTTGGAATATGCCATTTTCAAATTTTCATTTTCCATTTTAATAAAACATTTTCTAAAAAAGAAAGTTTATTAAAAAGTCTTTTGTCATATTAACAAAAGTTAGTTTTAAGAATAATCATTTTGATGATCACTAAGTATGATTAAGAAAGGTTAGTGATATGATTATTACCTTGATGATAGTGTTAGTTAAATAATTCATTTTGTGTTTTACACTAAATATGTTGTATGGTTTGTTGGGATCAAAACTAAGAAAGATTAGTTAATACTAATAATTTTTTTAGGCATCACTTGCATTAACATAACCTTACCATGAACTTTGTTATGGTTATAGGACTATGGCACCTAAAACTCACAAGAATAGGGCCGATCCAACTCTGGCCGCACCCGTTACTATCGATCCATCGGTTTTGAGCCAAATGATAGCCGACGGGGTTGTCGCTGCCCTTGCCGCCAACGAAACTATTCTAAGCACACAAGAAGAAACGAACCAAGTGCCGGTCCCGGTACCTCCTACTCGTGCGTGTTCATACAAAGAATTCCGCTCATGCTTCACTAGTACCTTCAAAGGTACCGAAGGTGTCGTGGGTCTTGCACGTTGGCTGAGAGACTCGAATATCAATTTAGCGTGAGTAATGTGGCTGAAGGTGACAAGGTGAAATTTGGCTCTAGCACCCTTGTTGATAGTGCATTGACATGGTGGAACATCCACGTGAAAGCCGTAAGTTTGGAAGCGGCTAATGCTACTCCTTGAACTCATTTCAAAGGATGCTTCTCAAAAAGTATTTCCCTAGGAACAAAATGAAGCGTTTGGAAGCCGAGTTGTGGAACCTCCGTGTGCATGGAGTTAACTTGATGGCTTATACTCAATGATTCTAAGAGTTGAGATTGATGTGTCCCGAAACGATACCTAGTGAGACTCGTGCCGTTGAGAGATTCATCGTTGGATTACCATCCTCAATCCGAGGAGATGTGATCTCTTCAAAACCTACCGATTTGAGTGAAGCCATTGAAATGGCGGATGGGCTAATGGACTCCGTTACTTTGGAAGTTGGTGAGAACAAACGAAAATGGGAAGGAAACCATGGCTCTAATCATGGTGATCAACCCAACAAGCGCTAAGATGTGGCCAAAGTGTTTAACGTGAATGGTGGATCCGGTTACCAAGGAAAGTTGCCATTTTGTGGCAAGTGTGGCAAACACCACAATGGAGCTTGTGGAGGCTCGTGCCACAATTGTGGAAAACCCGGTCACTTTGCTAGGAATTGTCGTAGTGCACCGAAGCCCACCAACCAAAGGTCTCCGGAAACTCCAAACGTGCAATACGCGTATGTTACTTGCTATGGTTGTGGAGAAAAGGGTCACTTCAAGAATAGGTGCCCTAAAGCCACTCAAGGCCGAGGAAACCAAATCTGAGGCAATAACAACAACAACCAAGCTCGTCGACAATCCTGACCCAATCATGGAGCTCCAAATGGTCAAAACAATGGGAATCAAGCGGGAGCACCCGGTCGTGTGTATGCTTTGTGTGCCAAGGCGGCCATCCAAGACTACAACGTGGTCACCGGTATGTTCCTCATCAGTAACCTCTATGCTTCCGTATTATTTGATTCTGGTGCCGATAGAAGCTGTACATCGATTGCCTTTAGTGAACTATTAAATTTGAACCCCACTCCTTTAGACGTCAATTATAATGTGGAACTAGCCGACGGTAAATCGATTACTACAAACTCCTTAATTAAGGGTTGGACACTAAGTTTACAAGATATCCCTTTCACCATCGACCTTTTACCTATCGAACTTGGAAGCTTTGACGTTATCGTTGGTATGGATTGGCTATCCAAGTACCATGAGGAGATAGTTTGCCATGAAAAACAAGTCCGTGTTCCTTGTGGAATTCGAACCTTAACCATCTTTGGTGAAAAGAATGGCGTGAAAGGCCAAGCTAGTTTGAATGTCATCTCATGTACAAAAACCCAAAAGTACATCGAAGAAGGTCGTCCTATTTTCCTTATTCAAGTTACTAGTAAGAATGAAGCCAAGCCTAAGGAGAAGAAAATTAAAGACGTTACGATTGTTCGCAATTTTCCCAATGCTCTTCCCGAAGACTTACCCGGATTACCGCCACCTCGTCAAGTAGAATTTCACATCGAACTAACCCCCGGAGCCGCACCCGTTGTAAGAGCACCTTATCGACTAGCACCCGTCGAAATGAAGCAATTAGCTGACCAACTAAAAGAGCCTACTGATAAAGGATTTATAAGACCGAGTTCCTCACCTTGGGGAGCCCCGGTTTTATTTGTGAAGAAGAAAGACAGATCTTTCCGTATGTGCATCGATTATCGTGAATTGAACAAACTTACCATAAAGAATCATTACCCTTTACCAAGGATCGATGATTTGTTTGATCAACTTCAAGGTTCGAGCATTTATTCAAAGATTGATCTAAGATCGAGTTATCATCAACTTAGAGTTCGAGAAGAAGACATTTCCAAAACGGCGTTCCGAACCCGATACGGTCACTTTGAATTTCAAGTCATGCCATTTGGTTTGACTAACGCACCCGCGGTATTCATGGACCTCATAAACCGTGTGTGTAAACCATATTTGGACAATTTTGTAATCGCATTCATTGACGACATCCTTATTTACTCCCGTAGTAAGGAGGAACACGAGGAGCACTTAAGTAAAATTTTGGAGTTGTTGAAACAACAACAATTGTACGCACAATTTTCAAAGTGTGAATTTTGGATTCACACGGTACAATTCCTCGGGCACGTGATCGATAGTAGTGGTATCCACGTGGATCCCGCCAAGATCGAAGCGGTAAAGGATTGAGCGACTCCTACGACTCCTACGGAGATTCACCAATTCCTTGGACTTGCAGATTATTATAGACGATTTATCGAAGGATTTTCGAAAATCGCTAAGTCTATGACGGAACTGACTTAAAAGAACAAGAAGTTTATGTGGGGAGACGATTAAGAATCTTCTTTCCAAACTCTTAAGCAAAAACTTTGTGATGCGCCGATTCTTGCACTACCCATGGGTAGTGAAGACTTTGAAGTGTATTGTGACGCTTCGATTAAAGGTCTAGGCGCGGTCCTTATGCAAAGGAAAAAGGTTATTGCTTACGCGTCTCGACAACTAAAACCAAACGAGGAAAATTACACTACTCACGATTTGGAGTTAGGCGCGGTTGTCTTTGCTCTCAAGATTTGGAGACACTACCTCTACGGTACCAAGTGTGTAGTGTACACCGATCACAAAAGTATTCAACACATCGTGGACCAAAAAGAGCTCAACATGAGACAACGACGTTGGTTGGAACTACTTGGGGATTACGATTGTGACATTCGTTATACCCCGGGAAAGGCTAATGTTGTAGCCGATGCTTTAAGTAGGAAACCTCGTGAAAGACCTCTAAGAGTTCGAGCCTTAGTGATGACTATTGGTTTAAACATACCCGCAAAAATCTTAGAAGCCTAACGAGAAGCTATTAAGATAGAAAACATCAATAAAGAAGAAGCCGGTGGAATGATCACTAAGAACCTTATTGCACGTGTCGATGGAACATTGTGTATTGATAATAGAAGTTGGTTACCACGTTATAGAAACGTTCGAGCTTTGATTATGCACGAGTCGCATAAGTCTAAATATTCGATTCATCCCCGATCTGAAAAATGTATCACGACATGAAAATGTTCTATTGGTGGCCGAACATGAAAGCCGACATCGCGACTTATGTTGGTAAATGCTTAACTTGCGCCAAAGTTAAAGTTGAACACCAAAAGCCCTCCGGATTACTAGTCAAACCTAGAATCCCAGAATGGAAATGGGAGAGAATTACTATGGACTTTATCACCAAACTCCCTAAGACGTCCGTGGGATGTGACACCATTTGTGTCATTGTGGATCGCCTTAAGAAGTCTGCACACTTTCTCCCTATGAAGGAAAACGCTAAAATGGATCAATTAGCACGATTGTATGTGAAAGAAATCGTTGCTAAGCACGGCGTACCAATTTCTATTATATCAGACCGAGACGGTCGATATTGTTCAAGATTTTGGCAATCGCTCCAAGAAGCTTTGGGAACACAATTGGATATGAGTACGGCTTACCATCCTCAAACGGATGGCCAAAGCGGGAGAACCATCCAAACTTTGGAAGACATGCTCCGCGCGTGTGTAATCGATTTTGGAAACGGATGGGATCAACATCTACCGTTAGTAGAATTTTCGTACAACAATAGTTACCACACTAGTATTAAAGCGGCACCGTTTGAAGCACTTTACGGTCAAAAGTGTCGTTCACCCGTTTGTTGGACGGAAGTAGGTGATGCACAACTTACCGACCCGGAAATTATTCACGAGACGACGGAGAAAATCGTACAAATGAAAAGTCGTATGCAAGCGGCTCATGATCGTCAAAAGTGTTATGCCGACAAGAGGCGAAAGCCGCTAGAATTTAAAGTTGGGGATCGAGTAATGTTTAAAGTTTCACCATGGAAAGGTGTAATCCGATTCGGTAAACGTGAAAAGCTAAGCCCCCGATATATTGGATCGTTTGAAATTATTCAACGCATCGGTGACGTCTCCTATCGCTTAGAACTACCGCAAGAACTTAATCATGTGCATAATGTCTTTCACGTTTGCAACTTGAAGAAATGTCTATCCGACGAAACACTCGTTATACGAATGGACGAAATCCAACTAAACGACAAACTCGAGTTCGTAGAAGAACCCGTCGAAATTATAGAACGAGAAGTCAAACGACTCAAACAAAGTCGTATAAAAATTGTTAGAGTGCGTTGGAATGCACGTAGAGGACCGGAATTTACTTGGGAACGCGAGGACCAATTCAAAGCAAAGTACCCTCACTTGTTTACTAACGTAGTGTCGACTTAATTTATATTGTTTGTTTTGCGTTGCGGACAAAGCCCTCTTTAGGGAGAACGAATGTAACAACTTGAAATTTTCGCGTCTTATTTGTGTAATGACGTGCTTTCTTATAACCATATGACGTGTTTATGTACGACGTTTAGACGTACTAACGGTTTGTGCCGGTTACAATACATTCTAGCTACCGAGAATACGTGAGTCCACTTCCTTATAGGTCACGACATGGTGTAGTCGTATAAATACCATAACATTATGTTAAACCGACTATGTTGGTTGAGTTATCATTAGGATCGAGCTATTACTACATCCGACTCAAAATTTGTCATGCCCTTACTCTTGGGCCGAAAACTAACAACTGAGACCCTTGCTGGGCCGATTATGGATTGTATGTACAAAATAAAAACAAACTGATAAAAATGAAACTTGAACATCTAAATTTCATTTAAGCAAAACCTGGAAACAAATAGGTCAACAAAAGTCAACCACCCAAACTGAAATTCATATTCTACAAACCCACTAACCACAACCAAACAACACACATGCCGAGATTACTACATATGGGTATATCACAAGTTTACTAAATCGGATTGGGGAAAACCCTAGACTAAAAAATATAGAATATAAACTATGATCCTTTTCCCCTTTACAGTCACAACACAAACACAAACTACCAACAAAGTAGTTTACAAGATTCAAAGTCCAACAGTTAAGTCACAAAAATTTCTGGGTAAAAGTATAGAAGCAAGAGATAGAAGTCTTGATCAACCAAATCGACCCCCACATCTCATTCGAAACCACCAAGCCGAATACCTCTCGTGTGAGTCCTCTATCCACTCTATTTTTATTTGTAACATCCATATAGAGTACTGGCCCACACTAGAACACTCTGCGAAAACATATCAACCTAGTTAGTTTTCTTTTGAAACCACCATGATTAAACAATAAAAACAGAAGATGCTAATTATTTTGGACCTTGGACCATGACCCAATTGAACCCACTGTCGAAAACATACCGAGACCCCTTTTGTTTACATTTTATTAACAAACTAACAAATCATAATGAAAACCATAAGATAATTTGACCGAAATCCTAACCCTTGGAAAATCGACCAATACTTAGGAATTCATACATTTCCTTTACAAAAACGTCAATTAAACTTTAAATTAACACACGTGTATAAAAACCCCCAATTGTTAAAAACCCTAATTTTTGAAAAATTATTTTAATCAATAATTAACCTCAAAATATGCTTAGAGAAACAAGTTAATTATGATAAAACTCAATATTTAGAAAAACCCCAAATATTCGAAAACCCTAAATCTCTATATTAATAAAATCAAGAACGCCATATTTATTCAATAAAGTAAACATATTGATAAGAGAAAGATACTTTTTTATTCGAAAAGATTTGAGTAAGAATGCTTCTTTGATTTTGAAAAATCATAAAACGAATCCACCTTTTAAATATGATAAGGAGGAGGATGAGAAACTTATCTTTGTGATGAAATCCTTCTCGAGTCAACCCTGAAAAACATATAGATTCGGTGTGAGGATGATTTCTCACATCCCACGAGTTGTAAATACTGGGATAACAAATGTCATAATGATAGGTAATGAAATTAGTGTTTGATTTATGGCCTTGATAGAATTTAGATCGACTGGATTTAGTAAGGGAGAAATGGGAGACGGTTGGGAAAGTATGAGAGAGAGAGAGAGAGATTGTGTCGACTGAGAGGTTTAGGAGTAATAACTCTGACCCTCTCTCTTTGTTATTATCGCCTGGGTAGGTTTAGGCGTTTAGGCCATGCCCAATGTGGCTAAAGTAATGGGCTAGTTGGGTTATATCAAACATATGGGCCGAGCCATTGTGTCATTGATGGGTTAGACTATTCGTATACTAGTTATAAACGGACCTAAGCCCAAGTAGTAGGTAGCCGGGTATAATAGTCGTGTTTTACTGAAATGAAATTAAGCTCCAAGCACAACTAAAATATCATGCATTTTTATTTGTATAATTTTAGACGTTATGACACGGTCATTATATTTAAATAGGTCGTGGATAACGTGGTCACGTTCTCGAGCTACTTTACACTTTCATCCATTTGCTTGATTTACGAGGTGAGTTTATAGCCCCACTTTTAATTGCTTTTAAATACTTGGGGTGAGAACATTTCTTGTTTTTACGGATGAACATAAGTACCATAAAAACTCATACGTACCTACATGATGTCTAAGTATCGATACCCCTAGATGCTTTAGCCCACTATCATGAACCGTTAATTACTTTGTGTAAGCGCAAATGTTATGGATAGATCTATTGGGGTTGGCCTCCCTATCTAATGTTGGTTTTGTGACCAAATTGGATACAATTACATTTGAGGTGTTACGAATACTTTGGGGTAGTATTTGCTTGGGCTCTCATATAAACATGTTGGTACGTTTAATGCTTCAGTGTCATCAGCTTAGACGTAGGACATCATAAACGTATGCTATTTGATATTAATCTTGTATTTGTTATAAGATTATTTGTCGGTTGCCTAACTAAAATCTTATGGTTCAACACACTATCTATAGTTAAACCTATAAACTCACCGACCTTTGTGTTGACATTTTAGCAATGTTTTTCTCAGGTGTCAAGGCGGAGGAGTGACGTGGTTGTGCCTTGGAGATAATAAAATTTATCATGATCTTTGCGAGACGTAAATCTAAATGTCGTGATATTTGGAAACTTTGATTTTATATCATCATGATGTATTAAACAATTCTTTTGGGACAAGTTATCTATGTTTATTGAAATTAAAACAACCTAAATGGTCGTTCTTTATATCTAGGTCTCTTGATTGTCATGATAGTCACATCCTCTTGTATTTATATACATGAGTGAAATTGAGGGTGTGACAGATTTCACATAATTACTCAAGCCTAAGTTTTTAAAAAAGAATTTTGAAAACCGTCTTTTAACAAGTAAATTTTAAGAAAATATTCAACCCCCCTCTTCTAGTTTCTACACGATGCTCTGGTCCAAAAAAGTATGCATGATAACGACAAAATGTTTAAGGTAGCAGAACAACCCGCTAAAAAGAATGCCTACCCGTTTAGAAAAACATCGTACAACCTAATTTTGTGCTCGAATGTTGACTTTAAGATTATAGTACATGAGGCTTGAACTTGAGGTTACATAATTTATGGTGCCAGAAATTACCAACGAACTTTATTTTTTTTTCTCGATATTACAAGTAGAAAATATAATATACTTATATATCCATTTAGCTTTATAATTTGTTCTAAAATTACCAACGTTCTTTAAAATGACCTGTAACAATCGGTTCTCACGTAAAACAAAAACGATTCCATCTTCATAAACAACTGAATCAAATCAATCATCATCACATCTTACTCATCCATCACCCTTCACAATAAAATTGACCCATCATCATCAATAATCAACAGAAATCACCAACCACTATTACTAAAAAAAATGTACAAAACCATCCCCATCATCTTCAACAATCAGCATAAACCATCAACAATAATCATAAAATTAAGCCCTCGTTTCTATTGCCATCACAACGCCGACCACCATCCCCGCTACATCAACCACCAACCAACCACCAGCAATCAAATCCACACCTCCACGACCAAGCAATCAGCAATCAAATCCACACCAACACGACCAAGCGTCAAGACCCTACTGTCACTTATCACAATCACATTCACACCTCCACAACAATCAAATCAATCGGCCACACTTACAACTGTATAAAAGCCTAAATTTAAAAGAAACAAACTTAAATCTACTTTCAAAGCCATATATCTTCCTTAATTGGTATTACTAAAAAAATATTACCTCATTTAATTTCCTCGAAGGATGATTTTTTATACTGGGTATATTAACCTATTTCACAAAGGACAATTTTTGATATTGGGTATTACCCATTTCACCAGGAATTCATGTCACTTTATGATTGAAACACACAAAATACGATTTTTGTATCTTTATAAAAAAAGAGATAGAGTCAAGATCAGTGAGCTGTCTTTCATAAGCCAAGTGGAAAATATTTAATTTGATATTTAAAATAATTGATAAAAAGCGACATTACGTTAAGTGTACCTGAGAACCGGTTGTTACAAGTCATTTTTTAGAACGTTGGTAATTTTAGAACAAATTGTAAAGTTAAATGGCTATATAAGTATTTTATGTTATCTATTTGTAATATCGAGAAAAAAGTAAAGTTTGTTGATAATTTATGGCTTTAAACCAAAGAAAAATAAGAGCTTAATAAACGAGTGCTCATATATGAAATTGGTTTACATGTATAAAAAGCAACGTTGAATTCATTAAATTGAAAATAATTTGTAATTAATACGGTAACTTGCATGCTCAATTAAAATATATCAAAAGCTTTTGATATTGTAAACGATGGCTCAAGTCATGGGCATAACATCAAACCCACGGCGCGAGACATTGCACTGTGAGTGAAATCACACCGTAAATCTTAGCCGAGAATGGTGAGCATAACGCAAGCTTACGAGACGAGACACTGCATCGTGACTCGCGTTACGACGTCGCGTCATGATTTTTTTATATATAATATAATTGAAAGTATGATCAATATAACATCAGAATTATAATGTTAATCACTATGACACTTTTCAAGTATCATACTGTAGTAATTTGATGTTAGAGATAAGTTTCATGATATGACATACACTGTTTTCACGATACGAATCCGTGACATAAGATCATACCTTACGCTCTAATGTAATTTTTTATTTGGAAAGAGAGTTCTAGTTTAGCTAATAAGATTAAATCGATGCTCTTTAAGACACGTGTTAGACAAGCTCAAAAGACAAAGATACATGAATCATTCACATCTCTATATATGGTAAATCTTTTGGGAAAAAGATTGGAGAAATGCTAACAACAGCCCTATCGATTATCATTAAGTAAAGAATTCTTATTATAATGTAACTTGTGATTCATTATGATTGAATGATAATTCTAAAAAAGTGGGAAAAAAGTATTAGAATTAGTAAATATATAGTTGATACTTTATGATTGGTTGCATTATATTCTTACATATAATTATAATAAAGTTAATACATTTAACGACAACCCTTAGGGTTGTTATTACGAAAACCCATAAGATTACTAATTTTTTTTTAATAAAAAAAAGTTTACTTTTAAGTGAAAACATTTATAATTAGATACTTTTCTTAACTTTTTAAATGATGAATTATTATAATTTTGACAAATAAATAAACAATAGAACTATCATAGGATAAGGACAATTATCAATGTTATTATTAATTGCAATCACACTAGAAATTGTTTTATTTTTTTCTCGAAAAAAATCTACCTTGTGGATTAAATTATTCCTAACTTAAACAATATTAAAAAGATTTGTTAGCTAAATAACTATATTATTCGTGTTCATTATTATTATATTTAGGTACGGATTTAATTAATGATATGAAACATATACAAAGGGCCAGGCTATAAAGACCCCCCCAAAACTCCCATATATACCCCCCTGAATTTTTATTTTTTTTTAATTTTTTTTAATTTTTATAATTTTGGTTTTGTTATAAAACTATGAATCAGAAAATACGGAATCAAAAAAATAAAGTTTAACAGGTCAAAACTGTTAAACTGACAAAAATACGGAACAGAAACTGATAAAAAAACTGTCCAGAAAAAAACTGGGAGACAAAAAGTACACAAATAGTATACTTTTTGTACTTTTTATGTGGGGTAGGAGGGGTACCAATAGGGGTACCCATATACAAAACATCAAACTTCTAACAATTGTCAACGTAAAGATCCGTTAATCTCAACACAACTTGCTTAGTATATCTTTCAATTGAAAATTTTATGCGCAAAAATGTTAAATTTACCCGCGCAATAGAAAACTAACATCGGATAACTTTTATGGATAAATGTTACAGATTCGAGCTTCAGCTAATGCTTACTCCGATAAGTGTTGCACTGGAACATGAGAATCGCGGGAACTATTTTTGTGAGATGAACAATAACTGCTGTCAAAAGTGACAAAAAAAGACGTTAAAAACGGTCACGATAATAGGTTTGTTACGCTCAACACATATGAGACAAAATACTCGCACTCTTGAAACAACTTAAACAGATACTCCGTAAGGATATGTTTGACGCGTAAATTTACGAAAGCTTATTGAAGCGTTAGATTATTAAAAAAAACTAATGTTGCAAAACAAAGTCTACAAGGTCAATTAACCGCCGTTTAAATGCTACAAGGCACTCAATCTTGTCGATTAATGAAAAGACGATTAATGGAGGTCAACGACGGTTAAGGGATGTCAAACTTGCCGAAAACCTGTAAATTTTGCCGAAAATACCAAAAACTCACTATAAACTTATGCCTATCACTTATACTGGTAACTATTTTTATGTATGATTCGTTGTATTTTACGAATAATATTGCCGAAAACACCAAAAACTCTTTAAAAATACCAAAATTTACCGAAAATACTAAAAATTTGCTAAAAATGTCATTTTGATTAATCGCCAATTAATCCCGCCTAAAACGATTACAAAATACAAGATGATCGACCTACCGAACAACAATTCTCGATTTTTACAACCTTAAAAAACTACTCTTAAAAATAAGTTGACATAACTAAAAAAAACATATAAGAAAAATAAGCTATTATTGTAAACGAAATGCTTGAAAGACTAATATATTAAAAAGCTTCGGCCTATACTTCAACAATAAACTTTAGCAACTCGTTCTAACAACATACTCTAAGGCTGAGCATAACAGACCTAAAACCGACCCAGATCGGACCGGATCAAATCGAAATGGATCGTACAATTTCGATTCAGTTCTCAGCCCGAGGTTTTGAACAAATTCGGTCCTCGGTCCGGTCGATCCGATCCGATCCGATTCGGTCTAACAAAAAACCTTATCAATTTTGCTTAATAGGATCGGACCGGACCTACCCGGACCGGACTAGACTATTTCAGTCAGATCTCGATCCGAAACTTTAGACTATTTCGGTCCTCAGTCCGATCCAATCTTAACCGGTCCTGAACCGATGCTCAGCCTTAACATACTCTACCTGTTTTAAAACACTTTATTAAAGGGTATACATTTTTTTTAACGACACTAGACAAAGGTGCATCACTATCATTATTATCCGAAATTATATTGTCAATAGTCACAACTACCTTAACTAAATTCATGTATGAATTCGTGGCACATTTTGAGTATAAGTTGGACAAGACCGGATTTAAGCATGTGTAGGGAGTGTAACGACACAGGGCCTCATTTTTAGGGGCCTAATTTTTAAATTTGTAGTGTTAGTATAAACTCATTTTAAGACGTTTTTATACAGTAAATTAGTGTTTAATAAAGAATTAAAATGTTAGAATGAATGATTTGACTGATCGAGTCGAAGGAACGGAACTTTTGGCAAATTACGAATTTAACCATTTTAGATTACAAATTAACATCTAAGCCATATTTTATTGTATTTTATTTAGCACTTTACATTTTTTAGGATTAGCAAACCTAATATGAAAGTGGAATGTATAAAACGATATTTTGATGTTCAAAATTCATTATCTTGACAAGCTAAAACAATTTGTGACATATATTACAAAATAACTTGATCCTTTAAAGCTTATTGAAAATTTCGTATGTCTTGAAAAATTAAATTGGTTACATTAAAAACATACATATAAGATTTATCATAAAATGAGCAAATAAGTACACAAGTCGTTATGAAAATTGATTAAAGAATTTACGATACTTAATTAGTATGGTTTTCTCATTTTTGGTACACATAGTTCAAAGCCTCTTACATAATATCGCACAGCGTCTCCGTAATCTACGAGACAGCCCTGAAGTTGAACTTTATGTTCAATACGTAGTTGTCTTTTTTCACTTATATTTTTAAAGTACAATAACACTACTTTTCGCTAGCTAAGGTTGCTATTGACTACTTGCTACGGTAAAATCTGAACAAGTGTTCGGATGATTTTTATTATAGGTCAATACACAAATGAGTTATAAAAGTTTGCCTAAATGTTCACTTAAGTTACTAAAGTATATTTTATAACAATTAGACTCAAGTATAGGGATTATTCATCCAGGTTACTGAACGTTTAGAAAATTTATCTCCAGATTACTCCTAAGATGGGCAACTGGTATTATCGGTTTCATTGTCCACGAAAGTTTCATATGGTACAAGAAAGTTACTATAATTCACGAGTTTAACAAACGGGTTACTGAACTTTAGTAAAAGTTACACTTAAAAAATAATTACACATATATTTTCATATGGTATTTTCTAACGTATTTATCCGTTTTCGTGTGTTTTCATATGTTTTGTAGGGTATCATCTGTTTGTATCTATTTATCCGTTTAGATAAGTTTACAATCGTTTTTTATTTATGTATATGTCATTTGCATTCTTTTCTCTAACCAATCAAAAAATATTTTACCAAACACAATAATGCATCCCAAACCACAAATTGCATTTTTTTAGAAAACAATATTTATCTAAAAAATTTAAAAGTAACCAAAAAAAATTTTAAATTTTAAAATTTAACTTTTTATTATGATTAAAAAGATCAAGATTTCAAATATTGTTATGAGTCGAAAAAATAAATTAATTTTTGTATATAGAAAATTACGAAGTACGAAAATTATTTATATTTTTTTAGATTTTTTTCTAATTAGAAAGTACCAAAAATATTTTTAAGAAAAATTAAGGTTTAACTTCTTTTAAGATTTTAAATATTATAATGAGTCGAAAAAAGTTACACCTTTTTAATATTTCGAGAATTAAGATTTAACCTTTTTTATGATTCTAAATAAAAAGATTTTTTATGTATGAAAAAAGTTGCATTTTGTAAAAAAAAGTTGAATAATAACGTGAAGAATTCAAAAAATTCAAAATATAGTTAAAAATAATACTAATAGTAAAACGGTCCTGTAAATAGATAATTGTAAAAAAAAACATTCGTTAATCAAAATGATAGACCACTGCAAGAAATCAGGCTTCATAAGACACTGAAAAGTGTCCTATCATATTACTTTATAGGACCTCTGGCATAATAGGACCAATGACATAAATGTCACGTATAAAGGCGTTGTATTAAATGTAAAAACTAATAAGACAAGTATAAGCATCCTAATAAGTGCCATTATTATGAAACCAAAAAAATATTCTTATAAAACGTTTTTTACAACGCAATTTATATCCTACTAGACAAGCTAATAGGACGCTTTAAAGTGTTCTAAGATATGATACCTTTTTATCACATATTGAGACAGGTTCATGCGTCTTACAAAGAGTTTTTTTAGGACGAAATTGTGTGTTGCATTAACTCTTATTTGATTGCAAAGAAAAAAGTCCCAATACATATATGTGCCTATTAGGACCAAATTTAGTGTCCATGCATACATACTTTATAAGACACTTTCTATTTTCAAAAAAAAAAATTCAATACATATTCATGAAACTATTATGGGTCATAAGAACAATTCTAATTGAACACTATATAAAAAACAATGTATAAGAGACAAATGAGTAAAAGTGGTAGTAAGTAAAACCTTAAGAAGTTTCATTTAGATGATAAAACTTAACCAAATTAAGGTTAACATCATCCAATATTACAAAATTTATTAAGTGGAAACTAAACAATAAAAATAAAATCGTGAAATAGATAATCTAAGTCATCGCAGATTATCTTCACGCATCATCCTCACATACCACCTACAATTATAGCAACAAAAAAAAATATTAAAACCTAATCACATTCCCATGTATTAGTAAGAAATACTAACTGTGTCAAAAGGCTACAACTAAACTAACAAGGCTAAGTGTGATTTGCAGGTGGCCCAAAAAATAGAACATAGATTAGTATGTACTCATGCACAAAAAGTAGATTATTATGTATAAAGTTTTCAAACAAATATAGTGGTAGGGAACTTTATGTTTAATATGGTAGGGCACTGTATGTTGAATAATATATAGTACAGTAGTAACCATGAAAAGAAAAATAGAGAGAGCTACCCTTAATCCGTTAAAGAGGCATAATCCCTTTTGTTGTTTATACCTTAATAAAATTGAAGCAAACTAGTTTATTATCACCCATTAAAATCCCTCTTGTTACAGCCCCAACCCATTTCTCACATTGAATCTCCTATTATAAGTTGTCAAAAGATTAATAAGTTGACATACCGAAACAAAAGGGCAAGGCTACGCGACAGTTGCACCTATAGCATCACTAGTTGTGACAAATAATCCATATCGTCTTAACAAATCTCTTTTGATAGGCACTTGAATATTAACCTCGCACCAATTTTGTCCTATCACTTCACCTCCAACTATCTCATTTGGATCTAAGCTCTGAATCCTTCCCTTCGCTACAATCTCGGCCGGGTTAAAAATGCTTTTGATTTAAACTTCAGCTCCAACCTACAATATATGTAGCATTAGTCAGATGTCATAGTGTAATTAGTAATAGTGCATATATCAATTAGCATAGACACATACCCTTAAAGGTTGAGGTTCATTAACTACATTCGTACCAAAAGTGACCCGCAACACGACCCGATAAAAAATCGGGTTGTCGTGTTCGAGTTATATCGGGTCGGGTGATTCAGGTTGTCGGGTCATAAGATAAATCCAATGTATTTAAAGAAACTACTGTAGTTGGGAAGCAACTTATGTAATTTTCGAACATAATTGAAAGTTTATTGACTTATATTTAATAGTCGTGTGTTAGGATCGAACTAGAGATTAAGGGATTGCACTCAATATGTAAAAAGTTAACTTATTTAATAAATATATATTTATTATATTTATTAAATTAAATCGAGCTATAACTTAACAATCGTTAAATAGATTAAGGGTTAAGTATTAAACGATCGTTGTGGACAAAAAGAGAAGAGTCAAGAAGATTCCAGAACACCCCATTTGGGGTGTGTCGAATGTCGGCCAAGGGGGGGGGGGGGGGGGGGGGGGAATAAGGTAATTTTTTTGTTCCCTTATATTCGTTTTACTTGGGATACAAGTTTTTTTCTAGGCCTATATAAACACCCATAGCCTTCATTATTTTTCATCCCATCTCTCTTTTCTCTCCCTCCTGCGATCGCAACACCAAACCAACCTAAGGGTTTCGTTTGGTTTTTCGGTTTAGCTTATAATCTAGTCCTAGCCCCTCTCTAGGGTTGTTGGGTAGATTTTTCCACAAGCGTAGAAGCTCGATTTATACGTGATAGGCTCACGGTTAGCTCGTTGTATTACGTGTGTACAAGAACGTAATATAGTCTTACTTTAGGCTATATCTTTGTGGTATTCGTAATAAACCCTAATTGGTGATTCGTTCTTTATCTTGTGGGATCACATTAGCTAAAAGGTACATAACCCTAATTCGATTAATTATAATTGTGTTAATTATGATCTTGTTAAATCACTTCCGCTACATGTGTGCTTTGATATTTGTTACGGTTTTAATAATTGTTATGTAGATAATAAACCTTCAGTGGCATCGAGAGTCGTTTTAACATGTTATAATTATCAAAAATCTAAAGTTTTTTTAACTAATAATTGCTTTGAGTTAAAACTACATGTTTTTAGTGTTTTTTGAAATTTTAGGGTTTTGTTTTTTAAAATCTAGGTTTAGCCGAATTTTATAATGTTTTTTAAAACCCTAAGTTGTATGTTGTATAATTTTAGATTAAATTGCATGATTAATTGTTATGTCATGTAGATTAATGGTTACGACTAGGGATTTAATTGTTAAGAGATTTGGGTGGATCCGTGATAAACATGCATGTTTTTCATGGATCATAAAATTGTATGTTTATATGATTTTATGTGCTACTTGTTTATTTGATTCAATAAATCTTGAATTAGAGAAGACTTTTATATGAATATAAAAATCTAGATTTGATGATTATTGAATAAATCGTATGCATGTGGCTATTTGATTTATTTATTGCACGTATAGATTGTTATTATGTGTTTATGATTTAGTTTTTTTACTTGTTTATGTTAAATTGTATGAACTGTTGTAAACAAGGATTTTTTAAGAGAAAAATAATACGGACTAAATCATATTAAAATTAAGATTTGTTTTGAGATCTAAATTACATAGAGTTTGTGTTGATTGGTATTCATAATAATAATTTAACGGCCTACTCCTTTTGACAAACTATAAAGTGGGTATAACGCACCGCTGGTCATGTACCCAGTTAAGGAAGGAGGTGTTACGCCATTAGTTGCTGACCAAATTCCCGGCTCACCTGTGCGTCAAATTGAAATTACCTACGATTATTATTTGCATTATACCTTAAGGTTGATATACCGCAAATTCACATCCGAACCACAATGAATAAGGTTATTGCTTTGTGCTTTAGCCGAGTTCTTGAAAGGTACGTTATGAATAGTTGTGGGTAAATTCTTTAAATTGGTTTAACCAATACCTCAACAAAATATATGTAGAAATTTAGTCTCGTGAAAAAGTTTACTAAATGTTTTATTAAACTTATACTATGGAGTTGTATGCATGCTTCTCTATATATCAATTTTGACATCAAAATTTATACCCTTAAATTTAAGTCGAATGCTATCTAATTGACGAACACTTGAAATTACTATGTCGTCATATGAGATTTTTGGACGATGTTGTGATGGAAAGAAAACTTTCATAGAATGAGAATTCGGATGATAGTTGTACGTTCTTTAGCTTAGATGACTTAATTAAGTTACTCAGTAAGATTTGGAAACTTAAGGCATTCAGAAAGGATGAAACATGTTTACAATGCAAAAGATCTTTTGGCAATGTAAATCCCTTAAATATCTAGAAATTACAAATTGTTTGTCAATTGATTTGTTTGACAAGTCACTATGTTGAATGCATTCATTACTAGCAGATGAACTGATGTAATGGATCTATGTCAATATATGTTCTAGGATTCAAGGAAAATACTATGGTTAATTTATTTACCGGTGTAACTTTATTTTCATGAAAGTATTTTATTATCGAAAATACTAATATTTTGAACTTATTTATGTAGAAATGGCTCAACCCGATAATAACGCTTTAAGTTCGGCGTTCAAAAATTTCTTTGATCATCCGGAACTTACTGGCCAAAACTTCAACGATTGGTATCGCTCCTTAAGAATTGTTCTGAGAGTAGCGGGTACAATGGATTACTTGTCCAAGCCGTATCCGGTTGACCTTGCTGAAGGAGCTTCTGAAGCAGAAAGACTTGCACACGTTGCTGAAGTTAAAAAGCACTATGATGTGGCTTGTATAATGCTTGGGAAAATGTCACCTCAACTTCAAAAGATGTATGAGCTATTTTCTCCAAAACGTATGATTGATGAACTCAAGGCAATGTTTAAGAAGCCTCAAGCTGTGGAGATCTACGACTTGGTAGATGCTTTGCATAGCTGTAAGCAAACCCCTGGGAAATCTATAAGTGCACATTACATGGAAATAAGAGGTTACATGGAACAGCTCATTGCACTAGGACACCCATATGATCACAATATGGCGATTAACTTGATCAATAGGCCCCTTAACAAGGATTTTAATGATTTTGTTAGGAACTATAATATGCATTGCACGGGGAAGACAGTTAATTATTTTCATGCGATGCTCATTGACTTTGAAAAGGGCTTAGAGGACAAGGCGTCTACCTCTACTCCTCAAGTACTAACCATACAAAATGGTAGAGTGACTAAGCCAAAACCGCAAGCGAACAAAAAGATGAAAGGCAAAGGCAAAGTTGATAAGGGCAAGCAAGTTGCGACATATCAAAAACCTAAGCTGAACTTTGTCAAGAAGAATCTATCTCAAAAGGATGAGACTTGTCACCATTGCGGAGCAAGTGATCACTGGAAGAGGAGTTGCCCTCTTTACCTCGATGAGTTGCGAAAAAGTAAGAAGGAAAAGTCTGAGCTAAGTGATGCAGCTTCAGGTAACTTATGTATGATTGAATTATTTAATTTGACATACAAGTTAAATTCCTGGGTATATGATACGAGATGCGGTATTAACATTTGTAATATACTGCAGGGATTTAAGATGGAAAGGAAGCTATCCTATGGGAACAATATCTACAAGTGGGCAATGGAGCACAAGCAGTTGTTGAAGCTATAGGAACGTTTAATTTAGTTTTACCTTCGGGTTTAGTACTAATTTTGAACGATTTTCATTATGCACCTTCAATTGTTAGGGGTGTTATTTCCTTTTCTTGTTTGTTGAGTCTTGGATTTATTCACACTATTGATTCGGGTTGTCGGGTCATAAGATAAGTCCAATGTATGTAAAGAAACTACTGTAGTTGGCAAGCAACTTATGTAATTTTCGAACATAATTGAAAGTTTATGGACTTATATTGAATAGTCGTGTGTTAGGATTGTTAGAAATACGTTTTAACGTATTTAGGAAGATTTGGTCACTCCGACAATATATTAAGTAGTAGCTCGTAGTCTGGTATCTTTACGTATTTAGAAAGGATCGGTCACTCCAACGATATATACGTAGTATGGGCTCGTGATCTAGTTATGTAATAATATAACCCATTAAGTCGACATGTAGGGTGGGCTATATATACCCCTTCCTAGCATGTTAGGAGGGGTTGGTTCTCATTTGATAATTCTATTATTCATCTTTTCTCTAATCATCTATTTTCTCTCTCTAACTTTCTCTATCTAGTTCTTCATATCTCTCCCTCTCTTTAGATAATTCTAACATAAAGACAATCCAAGGATTACATGGACCTATAGGGCAAAGCTAGAAAACAAGAGTAAGTGCAAATGAGGCGCCTAGTCTTCTTCTTTCTTTAATGCATTTACATACTTTTGCTTTGCTGGACATTGTTTAGTCCTTTCTTTACATTCTATACTTACGCATTTGTGTGTGGATCTTATGTTGGAACCGATGTTTGTTTCTGGTTTCCTTTATGGTCATTTAATGTTTTATACATTTACCTTGTGTGAGAACCCGTACTTTCCCAACATTATTTTATTCTTTTTATTCGTGCTTCTTGAATTTTTCCAACGTATTACGTTTTCTTGTATTGCTATATGTAAATCCTGAGATTTTTAAATTATACTTTTTTAAGTATTTTTCTGATCATCGATAAATACTTTGTATGGAATTATAAATTTTCATTTTATTTTTCCATATTTATTTTAAATCAATGTTTTTGATTTAAAATCACCCGTGTGCGTTTTACAACGAGTTTATTCAAACAATGTACAACGAGAATTCCTAGTGATCGCGATACCGACGGATGCCCAAAATTTTACTTTACTTATCGATTTTTTCGATAATTAATATTTTCGATGATGTCGTTTTAATTACGTATTAAGTCGTGTCGAGAAATCGTATAATCATTTTTACGATGCATTGTAACTTTGAAAAGTATTTTTACGAAACCCGAGCCCCGTAAATATTTTTAATATTTACCAATAACCATTTTCTACCCTTTAAAACTATTAATTGTATTTAGATCCACAAGTTTGCAAATTGGCAACTTTGGTCCCTCCACTACCTACCATATATAAACCCATTTCTTCCACTTCCACTCACACATAAACACATTTAAAAAAAAATCACCACTCCTCCCTCCCCTCTCCATTTTACCGCTACTCCACCACCACAATCCACCACCATCCATCATGATTTGACAAAAACTAAAACAAGACCCATTCATAAAATTCAATGGTGATTCTTTTGATATTAAAATCACCCACATGTATCAAGATTTCAAGAACTTTTGATTTCATGATTGTATGATGTTGTAATCATCTTGCATATGTTATATTTGGTAAGATTATCATGTTTTGATCCTTAAAAGTCTTGTTTTTAATCTTTGATTTTTGTTAGATTTTTCATACAAGTGTTTTTAGGAGTGTTTGGTTGATGGGTATGATAGTATAGTGATCCTAGGGGTATGGGAATGATTGGTTTTGAGTGAAAAATACATTTGTCATGTTTTATAAAAAGCTAATTTGGGACAGCAGACTTAAACAGTATGTTTCGTGGGTTTAAGGTCTGTGAAAGACTGAGATTATTTGAAATTGTTGTAGAGTTTTCCGAGACGGTCGTTTTGGTATAAGATAGAGCTTATAACTCATTACGAGTCAAAAGTTATGCTAGTTTTAGTTTTCGTGTACCGGGAGACGCAAGTCGGCACAATCCGAAATTGTGGCTGATTTTGGGTCGACTCTCGGGGACTTTAGGCTTGGTTAGATAGTTGATACTACTGATTTTCAAAGTTTACAAACTGAGTTTGATGAGTCTAGTAGTGGTTTCAAAAGACGGATTGTCGGGTTAGTACTTTTAAAGTGGTCCAAACGGTTTTACAAAACAAGTGTACAAATCTGTCCTAAAATTTGGAGTCGAGTAAAGCGTCGAGCTGATGGATTTTAAAGTGTGAACTTTGGCTCAAATTTTGGTGAGGTCTTATACAGGTTATAAGTGACCTTGACACCAATTTTCATGTAAAACGGACAAGTCTAGATAGAGTAGATCGGTGTGTACATTCGGGGTGTACTTGCTGATTTTTATTTTGGACACGTAGTTCAATGCTTGTGTTGCGTGAGTTTGAGTGTTCACCATCGGACATGGTGACTTACTCAAGTGCTTAGTCATTATATATATGACTTAGCTACTGGTCCAAATAAGGGTAAAGGATAGTTTGACTTGCGTTGACTTGGCGTCGTATGACGAGTCATTTTCAAGTGTTCAAGTGTTTTAACGAGTAACGTTGGATAAATGGGTAGTATGAATTCATTTGATTCGTGTCAATGGTTTTGAAATATGTACACTTTTAAAACATTTGAGTCATGTTATATTTGGTATATATATCGATATTGAGTTCGAGTCTTAACGCGCGCCTTATTGTGATAGGTTGCGGTTTTCGTGTTTTCCCCGGGCATCCATATCGTCGGTGATCGTCTCACTACATTTTTTCTACTCAGTTGCTGAGTACCGTGATTGACTTAACATGTGGCTAAGGGCCACTAAATTTCTAAGGATCAAGGAGGAGGAATTGTTTAATTTGCGTGTTTGGATTAATTCCTACTTGTTATGAAGGTATAGTCACTCCTAGCATTTTAGTTTTGATGTTACTAGTACTTTGATTCTTTTTATTCATGAATTTTGAATTCCTTGGGTGAAACCCACTGAGATTATAGATACTTAGGGCATATTAGGACTTAGGACACTTGCGTGGCGATTTGGTATAGCCTAAGTGTTGCTTGATTGAGGTTAGGTAGCTAAATGGAGTTGTTTTTGTAGTATGGAAATCACCACAGAAACAAACAGGTCATGGCAAATTTTTCTTAAATATATGACCTTGTTTTTATTTGAAAAATGGATACCCACTGATGTGATTAGTATATGTTGAGTTGGATGGAAACGGGAAGTGTCCGGATGAGTCCGAAACGGTCGTTTTACTAAACTAGGTCAAATCTGAATGTTATGCTTAAACGTGGGTAAATTGACTTGGGTAAAAAGGATTAATTTATGATTTTATGACTTTTTACAGTAGCTACAAATATAATAAAACTTCTCTTTTTGGTTTCGTGTCAAAATCTTTTACCGATTGGGATATATGCTTAATCTACCGTAAGGTACGAAAGACGTTTACAACTTTCTGTTTTGATAGTCTGTCACTAAAAGTGCATTTCCCGTTGATTGAAAATAGTCCTAGGGCTGTTCTTTCCCAAATTTTAAAGGTAAGAGAAATACCTATACATGTCAAGAAATTTCACTTCCTGTACAATTATAGATTTTTAGATATGACCAAATCTTCACAGCCTTTTTCAGAAAACTGAATGCAGTCCCTTGTTTTGTTTTTTCAAACCGAGTCTTAAACGTGTTCGGAACCCACACATAAATGCTTACTAAAGGTGAGTTCATAGCCCCTTTTTACTTGAACAATGTTTCTAAATGCGGTGTGAGATTTTACATGGTGGAACACATCCATTTAAAACTGTATACTATCCAGAACTTGTATGCTATTCAGACTTGTATGCTTTCCAACAGTTTTCATTAATATTATTGCTTATAGTTAATAGCCTTAAGTTTCCTCTCTTGATCATGAACCGTTAATTGTCCCGTATGCTTTGCGCTAAGCGCGAATGTTGTGGGTGGATCCATCGGGATTGACAATCCCCGTCCCGATTACCTTGACGCACTTACATTTGTTTATACTTGAGTATTTAGGCTGAATACTCCCTAGAGGAACTTACTTTGAGTTAAGCTTCGGTTCATGAACTAAACAGCAATAATATTGGTTTCAGACTATGGTGAATGATCATAACCATTTTCTCTATTTACTTGTTTTACAAATGAATGCTTGTGTTCCACACCTTTATTGCTAAACCTATGAATTTCATTCAACTTTGTGTTGACGATTTTACATGTTTAATCTCAGGTATATTTACTTAGCTTTGCTTGGATGGGAGCCCGCAGGATATTATCGCAGCTTGGAGATTTCTGTGATGCTTTTAAAAGATTGGTTTTAGTATAAACTGTCAGAAATTTATTATATCTTTTGGGCAACTTTATGTTATAAATCATGATGAAATAATATATCTTTCCGCATATAAAACTCTGGGACCTATGTTTAAAACTCTGATCATTTATGATGTGATATATATGCTTTTATTACGTCAGCTTTGTGTCAACTGTAATTCATTATTTATTGTACTATGACGTGTTACCCCCTCGTTGCCTAGTTGTTCCATGTCAGATTTTGGGGGTCTCACAGATTGGTATCAGAGCGATGGTTATAGGGAACTGAGTCGTTTTTCAAAACTTAGTCTATAACCGAAAGTTCAAATATTTTATTGTTTCTAAGTGTCAAACACAGAATTTGCCATTGCTGTTCGATATCTTCGCGGGTAACTCTCTAATCCTTATTATTTACTTTTAATTAACGTTGTAGTATTTCATCTCTTGATTACATTTTGAAATATTACTTTACGCTAATGACGATAATTACTATGTCTTTTCAAAGCCTATGTGCTTCATGAATTATCATTGAATGTTACTGTGATTACATCTGCCTATACTGTATTTCTTGAATTCTTGTTCTTGTGAATTGATCTTATTGCAATGATATTATATCGTTATGACGTTACATACTTGTATTCAGAGCGCGTATGCTGCCGACTTTTCATACTCATTTTTCTGAGTACTATTGCTATTTCATTTATGCGTGATACGACTGACTTTATTTGCTCGTTCGGTTTGAACCGTCTGTTTTTCTTGACTTGTTGATACGTGTTGTGCATACTATCGCGATACCATTGTTCGGGATTGAATAAGTGTTGTTTTCGATGAACTTCTGATTTTCATTCTACTACCGTGTGTGTTGCTTTCATTGGTTATTTCCCTTAAAATATCTACTTAGATACGCAGATTTTCTTTCTGACCATTCATAATTGAATGTCTAGTCTATAGACCATTGTGTAGCTCAATGTGTCTCCCAGAAAGACTAAAGGACATCGTGTGAGTCTCACACCTCGAAGAATTCGTTGAATCAGTGCTGAATAATATTGTGGGTTTTCATAATCTGATTTACCTTTACGCCACCGTTTTACGCGACACTTGTACATGGATTACATCTTACTTCATTGACCATTCTACGTTTCGATTTCAACTTAGAACATCCGTTGTACCTTGAACACATAATCGTCATTTATTATGTGATGATTGTTTGGAATACGATCCTACTTGTATCCTCCCTTTTCATTGAACCTCCTCGCTCCAGGAATGCCACTTGTTATTGTCCCGTTTCTTTCTCGATATATCTTGTGATTTTGGAAATCATGCCACCAAGAGACCTTTCTGCATTGCATCTTGCAGCCGAAGACACGGATGATATGTGTCGTTTTTTTTATGTCTCCGATTATCGTTGGCATTCTTGAACCATTTCTATACTGTGTTTTCTTTACATGACTAATTATACAGTTTACCTTCTTTCGTCTTTATGGAATCCACAAGTCCTATGTGTACATTAATTGTGAGTTATCATGAAATTTGGATTTAATTTCAAGCTGTGTCGAAAAATATACTTTGTACAGAAACTTTACAGGAAGTTTAACAGTGTCGAGAAAATATTTTTATAACTTTAGACATAAAAATATATATATTTCTACATGTTGAGACGTTCGTTTAGGACATAAAATTTGACCAGTAAATTTTAAAAACGAGCAAGTTACGCTCATTTGAGATTGTAAAATCTAAGAAGTTATTTTCTGAATAATGCTAAAATATCATTTTGTTAACAGATTTAATGCTAGGGCATTTTCGTCCATTTTTATTCCGTTTCAAGTCTCGGGTAAAACTAGAAAGTTGTTCAAAACATTGTTTTACATCGAAATGCATTAGACTTTGAGTCTTAGAATATCGTTTAGTGAGTTAATTGGTCTAGTCAAACCCAAAGGTCAAAACTAATAAAAGTTAAAAACATGGATTGAAGCGTTTTTGAGTTCGTTTGAGCTCGTAAAACTTTAACTAATGATATTTTGCAAACTAAAAACAATGATTGCGTTTGAAAAGAATAGAATAGTAACTTTGAGTTCGGTCATACATGTACCTAGATCTTGAACTTTTGAAATTCGGTAACTTCCTAATATAGAAGCTTTTCGAAGTGATTGTACTATTTGTTAACTGATACCCTACTTTCTTAAAAGTATATTTTTGTCAAATAAATTACGATGTGCACATACGGATTCCTTATTCCTTCTTTTATTTATGACTTATTTGTCATTCCATTGTCTTTCTTTGCTTCTATTGTACCACTGATTTGGACCGAGATTTGAAGATCTTTCTTTCATATCGTTTGTTATCATCTTGACACGTGTCTCCTGACGATTTCGGCTAAACCTCTTGAAACCTAATCACCTTGTAACCATTTTATTGGCTGTATTGAACTACTCCTTACTTCCCTCTTGTAACCCACTCGCTACTTTATAAACTATTGTCATGTTACCATACAACTCAAACTGGTCTGGTTTACGAATCATTTTAAAAAAGGTTTCATTTGGGCTTTCTTAAATAATTGAATGCTATCTTATAAAACTAACTTATATTAATTTTACAATGTATTTTTACAAATTGTTCTAATACGGTCTTATAAAGAACCCTTGTAACTATACGAATTGTCGATTTAAAACAGTTAGCCAGTAACTTATTAGCAAATAGTTTCATAAACTATTTTGATTTCTGTTTTTACAAATGGCATTATATGCATATTTTAAATCATATGATATGTAATATTGGTTGACGAAGCTGAGCATCGCATTGCTAGTCCTGAATTATGCATGGCCTGATCACCTATGCCTAATTTAGAAGGAGCCATGCAAGGCCAAATAGTAGTCACCTTAAATATTTAACCAAGAATCAACTTTTTAATTATGCTTCTTAAAAAGTTAGATAAATATAAGTTTTGAAAACTTTTACTTCTTGTGCGAGTAACAACAGTTCGCGACATACACTTGTGAACCCTTATTCTTTCTTGAACAAAATACATGCCTCAAGCACAGATTTCTTTACTCAATGATCCTTGCTTTACTTGTTACCTCATCATCCTCATGATACAATTTTCGTTACCATTTGCCTAAATTCTTACCATTGATACCCGACTTGAAAGTTTCAACGTTGCTATGCTCCTACATCGATTGACCATCTCTATCTATTTTGGTAGACCTTCGAAACGTCTCTGGACGCGATTAGTGATTTATGACTGGACGTGAACGATGATTACGTTTAATTGCCATGATATGTGTTAAGATACTATCGTCTTGAAATTTCATTCGTGTGAATCATGTGTTGATTTCGCCTTTCATTGCTAATGTTGTTCATCTTACTGGAACTTCTCTCAATTGACTTCTTAAGAATTTTCTTTGATTCGAAAATTCGTTGTGTGGCTTTTCCCTTTCGATCGTATTTCGACCACCGAGAACTTAATAAGCCGGTATTGGTGACGCCAACCGCACTCGTGAATTAATCTTGCTATAATCATTGTTTCTTATTATTTTTATTATTGACGTGACTATTCTACCACGTTTGTTAAGAATTGATACGACTTCCGTCTTATTCCTTTGTATATTGCTCGCATACAGATTGTTGACCTTTATATGATTCACATTCGTTGCTGTCTTGTCACCTTTTGAAAACCAGAAACTGTTACGTGTTTATCGTTTGATATCTTAAACACTTTCTTAAATTTCTTAAAAAATTATTATTAATTTTTAAGAACATTTTATACATTTTATCAAATGTTTAAATTACCAAAATAACTGTTTCAAGTTAAGTATCGGATCTATATATCCTCTTTGGTAAATTTACCTAATGTTTCAAAAGATATCAAGCTGTATCTTTTAAAGTATTTGATTATATCATACATTATTGTCAACCTAATGAAATTATTTAAATTAATTTATAATTTCTAACAATGATTCAAAATAACTTGGAAAAAAAAATCTGAATTTTCTCTAATGGTGACGATAAACCCGAGTTTTAACGATAATTTAATACAGTCATCCAAAAGTTCTTAAGCCGATAAGGATAACTATCTTGAACTGTTCTACTTTTGCTTTGAAAATCCTGATCAAGAAAAAGATATAGCAACAGCTTACTCCCTAAATATAGATAGTTTGATTTTAAATCACTACACCTTGTGAAATTTTCTTTTAATCAAGGAAATATATAAACTGAGTTTTAAAGTAATACCAAAATCCTAGACAACTGATTGTGACAACTTGTATTTTAAACGATCATATGTTATTCATTTTTCCCTTCTATTTCTCTTGTAAATAGATTCTTACGTTTTAAGATTTTCACGTTTTACAGTTGCACGATTTGCGACCCCTTGTTGATTTACAATCTTGGTTCATTTTATCGCACTTTGCCTGTTTAAGCGATTCTTGTGTTCATTCTTGTTAGTTTATCGCACGTATTTCCAACAACTCTATCTCTCAATGTATCTCCGTATTGAAAGATCGTTATCCTAATCCAAGACTGAAAAGTTATACGAAAAGGAGTTAAGAAACTGAAGCATAGTGAATTCTAACCGTTAAGATTCATCATGGTACGGAAGTTTACCTGGGAAGCAATGAATTTTATTCTACACTTTGTACCTCCTCTTGTTTGCATCTTCTACTGTTTTCAGGAGAACTCTGGGGACCAGAGTTCCTTTAGGGGGGAAGACTGTGAGAACCCGTACTTTCCCAACATTATTTTATTCTTTTTATTCGTGCTTCTTGAATTTTTCCAACGTATTACGTTTTCTTGTATTTCTATATGTAAATCCTGAGATTTTTAAATTATACTTTTTTTAAGTATTTTTCTGATCATCGATACATACTTTGTATGGAATTATAAATTTTCATTTTATTTTTCCATATTTATTTTAAATCAATGTTTTTGATTTAAAATCACCCGTGTGCGTTTTACAACGAGTTTATTCAAATCAATGTACAACGAGAATTCCTAGTGATCGCGATACCGACGGATGCCCAAAATTTTACGTTTACTTATCGATTGTTTCGATAATTAATATTTTCGATGATGTCGTTTTAATTACGTATTAAGTCGTGTCGAGAAACCGTATAATCATTTTTACGATGCATTGTAACTTTGAAAAGTATTTTTACGAAACCCGAGCCCCGTAAATATTTTTAATATTTACCAATAACCATTTTCTACCCTTTAAAACTATTAATTGTATTTAGATCCACAAGTTTGCAAATTGGCAACTTTGGTCCCTCCACTACCTACCATATATAAACCCATTTCTTCCACTTCCACTCACACATAAACACATTTAAAAAAAAATTACAACTCCTCCCTCCCCTCTCCATTTTACCGCTACTCCACCACCACAATCCACCACCATCCATCATGATTTGACAAAAACTAAAACAAGACCCATTCATAAAATTCAATTGTGATTCTTTTGATATTAAAATCACCCACATGTATCAAGATTTCAAGAACTTTTTATTTCATGATTGTATGATGTTGTAATCATCTTGCATATGTTATATTTGGTAAGATTATCATGTTTTGATCCTTAAAAGTCTTGTTTTTAATCTTTGATTTTTGTTAGATTTTTCATACAAGTGTTTTTAGGAGTGTTTGGTTGATGGGTATGATAGTATAGTGATCCTAGGGGTATGGGAATGATTGGTTTTGAGTGAAAAATAGATTTGTCATGTTTTCTAAAAAGCTAATTTGGGATAGCAGCCTTAAACAGTATGTTTCGTGGGTTTAAGGTCTGTGAAAGACTGAGATTATTTGAAATTGTTGTAGAGTTTTCCGAGACGGTCGTTTTGGTATAAGATAGAGCTTATAACTCATTACGAGTCAAAAGTTATGCTAGTTTTAGTTTTCGTGTACCGGGAGACGCAAGTCGGCACAATCCGAAATTGTGGCTGATTTTGGGTCGACTCTCGGGGACTTTAGGCTTGGTTAGATAGTTGATACTACTGATTTTCAAAGTTTACAAACTGAGTTTGATGAGTCTAGTAGTGGTTTCAAAAGACGGATTGTCGGGTTAGTACTTTTAAAGTGGTCCAAACGGTTTTACAAAACAAGTGTACAAATCTGTCCTAAAATTTGGAGTCGAGTAAAGCGTCGAGCTGATGGATTTTAACGTGTGAACTTTGGCTCAAATTTTGGTGAGGTCTTATACAGGTTATAAGTGACCTTGACACTAATTTTCATGTAAAACGGACAAGTCTAGATAGAGTAGATCGGTGTGTACATTCGGGGTGTACTTGCTGATTTTTATTTTGGACACGTAGTTCAATGCTTGTGTTGCGTGAGTTTGAGTGTTCACCATCGGACATGGTGACTTACTCAAGTGCTTAGTCATTATATAAATGACTTAGCTACTGGTCCAAATAAGGGTAAAGGATAGTTTGACTTGCATTGACTTGGTGTCGTATGACGAGTCATTTTCAAGTGTTCAAGTGTTTTAACGAGTAACGTTGGATAAATGGGTAGTATGAATTCATTTGATTCGTGTCAATGGTTTTGAAACGTGTACACTTTGAAAACATTTGAGTCATGTTATATTTGGTATATATACCGATATTGAGTTCGAGTCTTAACGCGCGCCTTATTGTGATAGGTTGCGGTTTTCGTGTTTTCCCCGGGCATCCATATCGTCGGTGATCGTCTCACTACATTGTTTCTACTCAGTTGCTGAGTACCGTGATTGACTTAACACGTGGCTAAGGGCCACGAAATTTCTAAGGATCAAGGAGGAGGAATTGTTTAATTTGCGTGTATGGATTAATTCCTACTTGTTATGAAGGTATAGTCACTCCTAGCATTTTAGTTTTGATGTTACTAGTACTTTGATTCTTTTTATTCATGAATTTTGAATTCCTTGGGTGAAACCCACTGAGATTATAGATACTTAGGGCATATTAGGACTTAGGACACTTGCGTGGCGATTTGGTATAGCCTAAGTGTTGCTTGATTGAGGTTAGGTAGCTAAATGGAGTTGTTTTTGTAGTATGGAAATCACCACAGAAACAAACAGGTCATGGCAAATTTTTCTTAAACATATGACCTTGTTTTTATTTGAAAAATGGATACCCACTGATGTGATTAGTATGTGTTGAGTTGGATGGAAACGGGAAGTGTCCGGATGAGTCCGAAACGGTCGTTTTACTAAACTAGGTCAAATCTGAATGTTATGCTTAAAACGTGGGTAAATTGACTTGGGTAAAAAGGATTAATTTATTATTTTATGACTTTTTACAGTAGCTACAAATATAATAAAACTTCTCATTTTGGTTTCGTGTCAAAATCTTTTACCGATTGGGATATATGCTTAATCTACCGTAAGGTACGAAAGACGTTTACAACTTTCTGTTTTGATAGTCTGTCACTAAAAGTGCATTTCCCGTTGATTGAAAATAGTTCTAGGGCTGTTCTTTCCCAACTTTTAAAGGTAAGAGAAATACCTATACATGTCAAGAAATTTCACCTCCTGTACAATTATAGACTTTTAGATATGACCAAATCTTCACAGCCTTTTTCAGAAAACTGAATGCAGTCCCTTGTTTTGGTTTTTCAAACCGAGTCTTAAACGTGTTCAGAACCCACACATAAATGCTTGGACCATCATACAAGGTTGATATTAGGTTATTACAGTAGGTTCAAGGTGTTGGGTCAAAATTTTAACTTAAGCTTAGGTCTCGCCATCGCACGCAAGTTACCTAGTCATACTATGTCCCACCACTTCTAAAACGTTATTGCTTCATTGAACGCATTCTTATTACGCGTCACCATTGCATAGGTCCGTGAAGATTTCTTTTTGATCAGCCCCTTTTACCTTGTGATTACTTACTAAAGGTGAGTTCATAGCCCCTTTTTACTTGAACAATGTTTCTAAATGCGGGGTGAGATTTTACATGGTGGAACACATCCATTTAAAACTGTATACTATCCAGAACTTGTATGCTATTCAGACTTGTATGCTTTCCAACAGTTTCATTGATATTATTGCTTATAGTTAATAGCCTTAAGTTTCCTCTCTTGATCATGAACCGTTAATTGTCCCGTATGCTTTGCGCTAAGCGCGAATGTTGTGGGTGGATCCATCGGGATTGACAATCCCCGTCCCGGTTACCTTGACTCACTTACATTTGTTTATACTTGAGTATTTAGGCTGAATACTCCCTAGAGGAACTTACTTTGAGTTAAGCTTCGGTTCATGAACTAAACAGCAATAATATTGGTTTCAGACTATGGTTAATGATCATAACCATTTTCTCTATTTACTTGTTTTACAAATGAATGCTTGTGTTCCACACCTTTATTGCTAAACCTATGAATTTCACTCAACTTTGTGTTGACGATTTTACATGTTTAATCTCAGGTATTATTACTTAGCTTTGCTTGGATAGGATCCCGCAGGATATTATCGCAGCTTGGAGATTTCTGTGATGCTTTTAAAAGACTGGTTTTAGTATAAACTGTCAGAAATTTATTATATCTTTTGGGCAACTTTATGTTATAAATCATGATGAAATAATATATCTTTCCGCATATAAAACTCTGGGACCTATGTTTAAAACTCTGATCATTTATGATGTGATATATATGCTTTTATTACGTCAACTTTGTGTCAACTGTAATTCATTGTTTCTTGTACTATGACGTGTTATCCCTCGTTGCCTAGTTGTTCCATGTCAGATTTTGGGGGTCTCACACCTTGCATGCTTTGATGACACACCATAATTACTACGTAACGGTCCATTTGTCCAAATGGGGTGTTACAGGAGTAATGGGGGTGGAACTGTTCCTAACACTACTAGTAACCCACTTTTGGATTTACCTGCCCCAAACACCATGAATACTGGTAGGAAACAGTTAACTAAGATGGAATATGAAGAAAAAAGGTCAAAGAGCCAGTGCTTTTATTGTGATCAGAGGTATGTGCCTGGTCACGAGTGTATTGGCCAAGTGTTTGTGTTGGAAGTGTTGACCAGTTCCGAAGGCAACATTAAAAACTCATGATGGCTACTATGAATTCTTGGTTAGGCCATTTGGTCTCACAAATGCTATATCTACATTTTAGGCATTGATGAGCAAGATATTTAGGCTATTCTTGAGAAAAATCACCTTGCTTTTCTTTGATGACATTCTGGTCTATAGCTCATCTCATCAAGATCATTTGAGTCACTTAATGATGGTGTTGGAAGTAATGAGGGAGCATAATTTGTTTGCAAATATGAGTAAATGTGTGTTTGGCACAACTCAAGTAGAGTATCTATGCACATTTTTTCCAATGCTTGGGTAGCCATAGATCCTAACAAGATTAAGGCAATGTTGGAATGGTATATTCCAATTAATGTGAAGCAAATAAAAGGTTTTTTAGGGCTTACTGGTTATTACAGCAAATTCATTAAGGAGTATGTTGCAATTTCTCAACCTTTGACTCACTTGCTTAAGAAAAGTGCTTTCAACTGGTCTGAATCATCCAACACAACCTTTAAGAAGATACAACAAGCTATGGTAGAATCACCAGTATTGGCCCTCCTAATTTTTGAAGCAGAGTTCACCACTGAGAGAAATGCATCTGGTTTTGGTGTGGATAAAGTCTTACAGCAAGAAGGGCATCCAATTACTTTCATGAGTAAAACCTTGGCTCCTAAGCATAGTTAACTATCTGCTTGTGAAAAAGAGTAATTGGTTGTGGTCTTAGCATTACAAGAGTGGAGGGGGGTATTTGTTCGATAGGCATATAAAGATAAAGACTGGACACTCTAGTATTAAATATGTGTTGGATCAAAGAATTACTACCTCATTTGATTCCAAGTACACTTAGGCTGCTAATGAGTTAAGGAGAAAAGTTAAGCTGGTAGTGGGTGATGATGAAGCTCTTAAACTCAAACTCATTGCTCATTTCCATAGTTCTACTGTTAGGGGACATTCAGGGGTGCAAGTTGCATTGAAGAGAATTTGTGCTTGTTTCTACTAGGAAGGGCTTAGAAGGATGGTTAAGCGACACATTTTTCAAATGATGATTAAGGTACATACCCACAATATTAAACACCAAAATAGCAACAAAAAACAAAAAAATCAAATAACATACATAAGGTACTGAGGATCTACCTTTATGGCGATTGTAATGGTGGTGGTCGGCGGCTGGGATGATGGCGGCTGCTGAGATGAAGTGTTGGTGTGAGTTGAAAAGATATGGTGTTAGAAGAAGACGTAAGAAGCCAAAATTGATGAAACCTTATGTGTGTTGATTAGTGGATTTATGTGAAGATTTGTGTTTATGGGTTTCACCGTCTGTATATTCAATGTTGTTGTGTTGTGAATAGAGGACGGACACATCTACCGGATTACTTTTAAAGGGGTATGGCCGTAGGTTGCCTCGAGACTTTTATTTTGTATTTCATGTATAAAGTTTTTTTTATGGGTTGCCTCGTGTATTATTTGAAAGTTGCCTCCATTTTATATACGAAAAATATTTTGAAATACGAACGTGTGGAATTACACGTGTCAAAATATTACAGGAGTTGCCTTGGTTGTCTTGTTCGCCTTAGATCATTTTGGGGAACCTGAATATTGTTGGCCAAAATGAAAAATTGCTTTTGTATTTTTGACCATTTTGAGAAATACCCCTTTAAATTATCTCTTACAAACAAATTATGTGGGTTAGGTTGCTAAAAAGTACAAAGTGTATGTTTTTAAAAGACAACGACTTTTGTTACTATGATGACTTCTTAAAGTTAAAAGTCAAAAGGAAACTTCTAACAAGTTACTACAACAATTATGGAGTATAAAGAATCCGTTGGTGTTTATTGTTTTTATTATACAATTATAAAACAAATAAACAGAAACATTAAATATAAAATTTGATAAATCAAAAATATTAAAACATAAAATATACAAATAGACTAAACTTTCTTATTTTTATTAATAAAAATAAATTAACTATAAAAATATGATATATATATATAATTTAATAATTTAAAAATAATAAAAAATGTACGAATAATTTAAAAAAACCTTGCCAACTGTGATGAATGTAAAAAATGTTTTTGGATATTTTTATTATTTTACATACTTTCTACAACTTCTTTTATGGGTTTGCTTTTGAGTCTTAAAAGCTTTTAATTCTAGGGGCGGATCTAAGTATTGGCTACGTGTGGCACGTGCCACACATAGTTTTTTCGTACGAAGTGTAACTGTTGTTTGAAAATTGCTATCTATCTGAAAGTGCTACACTTATTATGCACATAGTTTTGATGTTTATAAGCTAATGAACTCTCGTATTAAAGGTTAACAAAAACTGTATTTTTGTTGGTATTTTAATGGAGTTATGCATTGTTGGGGAAGATGACCCAAAAACTACAGTAAAAAAAGAAAAACGTGTGGTGACTACTACTTGTGGGGTCATTTAGAAAAAACAAACTCTCCTTAATTATATACAAAATTTTAGTGTAGTCCTTTTAGTCTTAATACTTGACAAATCTAGTAAATTGGTAGTTCAAATATTTATGAATTAATACTTGACAAATCTAGTAAATTGGTAGTTCAAATATTTATGAATGAAAAACAAAATCAGTATAATACGGAAAAAGATTAAAGCTCAAAGTGCTAAATACAATTTTATAAAATACTAACCATGATTCTTTACTATAATTTTATATGTTTTTACTACTACCTCCTTTTGATATTCAGTGTCTAGTTCTGATTATTAGTCTTTTTGTCAAATTTCATCTTGAATATTTTTGTTTTTCCGGTTTAATATTTGATGCATCTATGAATGAATTAGTATTAAATTTATTTTTTATTAGTATAACTTTTATTAAAAGTTATATAATATGGACACAAATATTTACAATCAAAATTGGCAAAAAAAGACAAAAAAATCAAACATGGACAATAACTATATGCCCAATAGGTAATTAAAGTCATATTCTTTAAATAAGGTATTTTTCGATTATTTCAATTATCGATTGTATGTATGAATATCAAACTTAAATAACATGAATTTGTGAACTAATACCGCACAAAACAGTTCGTTTTACCTAGGTATATGACCAACTAAAGGTAAGGATTATACGAGAAAAGAAAAATAAGTCAAAAAATCGTGCCACACATGGTCCAAAGTTCTGGATCCGCCACTGTTTAGTTCACGATCTTTTTGCAGTGCATCAATTAGATGCGATCATGCATATCGATTAAGCTTTGTACAAATAAACGTTCATCATGTTTTGCCTGTATAAGTCTTTTCTATCTTTGAAATATCATATTTTGGCAAAGGTGATCAAACGGTGTGCAAATGATGCCACCTCTATATAAAAATCAGATGCGTAACTAAAAATTTATTTTAAAATGGATCGGATTTATTTACGAAACTAATAATTATAAAAAAAATTAACTATGTCAAAACATTCTAATAAATTTGGTTATTTAGCGCTCTAGTTGCATTCAAAAAAACGTTTTCTTATCAATTAAACAATCTAAAAGTAAATTAAGAGCTTATCATTAGTGATTTTAGTGTTATCAATCATTTTGTGTGCAATGTTGATTAACCGAGACTAACGGAATTCCGAGTTAAGTTATAATACAAGTTAGGAGGTGGAGTGCACGTTTGCATAAACTATTAACTTGATTTCAAATACGATAATAGCAAAAGGTTGTGGATGTATGTTAATGGCCATATAGTGACAGAATTCGTGTGTCACTACTGCATAGTGACAGAATTTGTGAGTCACTATATTTTTCACATACATGTCTGGCAGTTAGCGACAGTTTTGTTGGTTGCAATACTGTTGCAGAAACAATAAAAGAACCGTTGTGTCTTTTAGTTAAGGGAAAATTCCATATATACCCAAAATAAACATGATAATTCCATATTTACCCAAATGACAAGTTTTCAATGCATATGTACAATGCTTTTTAAGCATGAATTAGGGAAATATGGAATTATGCTTTTTATTTTGGGTATATATGGAAATGCCCCTTTAGTTAAATGACACATCTTTTTCATACAACTTTTTTTACCGTTGCTATGTGTTTTACATATAAACATAACTTTGGTCATTCATATAAAGATGAAGAATCATCACAACATACACAATCTTCTCCATGTTTTTCTTTGATCTCTTGTGCCTAAAAATTAAAGTGTTCTTCTTGAATTACCCCGATAAGGATTTCGTGTAACCTAGACACCGATAAGGTCAAAATACTTTATACGAAAAGTGATCTTAACACGATTCAAACAAGATATCCGGGATTTATCACATACACTGACCTTATTTCTAACACTTATATGACGTATTTTATTAATTTTCTTATCAATTAAACAATCAAAAAATGAATTAAGCTTTTATGGGTGGGCCATGACACACCCTACCACTCACACACCTACGCCAATGTTAAAAGAAGCTTTATTTTTTTAAGTTTATATATTAATACGTTATTTGTTAAACATATATGAGTCATATAATTTAAATTAACATGCAATTTAAGTTTTTATTTACAAGCGTAAAAGGATTTTTTTGTCATTATTGGCTAGGGTCTTCATAAATCATGGGACCCTGGATTCTAGCTATTAGGGGTGTTAAAAAAAACCGAGAAACCGACGAACCGAGCCGAACCGCTCAATCCGAAACCGAAAAAACCCGAAACCGAAAAGACCGACACCGAAAAAAACCGAAACCGAAAAAACCCGCTTATAACAGTTCGGTTACGGTTTTCAATTTTAGATATCCGTGGTTAACCGAACCGAACCGCACATATTATACTTGAAATTTTTTAACTAAATATTCAAATTATAGTACATGTATTAATTGTATTAGTACCCTACTTTTATTATATATGAAATTTTTTAACTAAATATTCTAATTGTAGTTACATGTATTAAACATGTATGTGTAAATTTAATTAATGTGATCGTAGTTTATAAATATCGAATAAATATTTTTTAGTTAATATGTTATTTATGAATATACTAATGCACTTTTTTATAACAAAATAATTTTTATATGATTTTTATCTATTTAATGTCGTTGAATTATACGAAAACGACATTCTATGTTGTAAACCATGTTATTATTTATAAACTAAAACTTTATGAAACTTAATTCATGGTTAACCGTGACCCGAACCGTGGGTAACCGCTCATTTCGGGTAACCGTATGTCCGGTTAACCGCCTTGTACGGTTCGGTTACGGATAGTAAATTTAACTAACTGAACCGCGATGGATAGTCAAAATCGTCTAACTAACCGAACCGAACCGACCCGTGAACACCCCTACTAGCTATACATAAGTTGCTCAAGCTCGGCTATAATTTGTTGGCACGCGTATATTTTGTGTTTGGTTAGCTAGTTTGAGGCAGTTAGTAAGCGACATTGTGAGACGTTCACCCATACGTACGTAAATTAACCTATTTGTCGAGGTATGAAGCAAAATTTTAACGACTTAGCCACGTAAGCGTTTATGAGGGTGTTTGTTATTGCATTTTGCTACAAATTATTTGCTTATTCCATTTTGTAAACTCACATAATTGATTCTGAGTGTTTGGAAAACATTTACCAAAAAGTAATTATTCACGTTATACCCTTATCAAAATGGGGTTTTGTTGCTGGAAGGAGAGTGATACTTTTTGAAAACGTGTTTTGCATTTATATGGATTGACATTAAAATTACTAATATAACCCTTTCATTAACTCTTACTTATCTTATCTTATTTAATATTGTACGTAGTACTATTAATATATCATGTCTACTTTTGTCATTTAATAGGTTAATTTATACTATAATTTGATTTGTCGAATACTAAAAAAAACTGATTATTTGATTATCGTGATATCATAATATAATCAAATCTAAACACTCAATTTCATAATCACGTTTTGTAATAGCTGATTATCTAATTATTCGTTTTTAAATCACATAATTTTAAGTAATCCCAAACACCCCTAAGTGTTCAATCTAACAAAACTTCATTATGTAAGTATGAATTAAAACATACAAATGTATTATTCATGGTTTACTATGAACTCTTTCAACTTTTTCTTGTTAAAACAGTGCAAGTTTCCTAGAAAAGGACAAATGCTTTACTACATTTGAAATTTTGAATCGTGAATTTGTGATGACATTAGTGCACTTTTCTTTTTAAACCACATGACAATAATTTGAATGTACAAGAACAAAAAAACTTTATTACAGTAGCAAAGAGGATATCTACTCATCCTTGATGTAGAAGTTTGATACAAAAGCCTTGTCTATCACTTGCCATTTCATCATATTGTTCCAGAAAAAAACATTCCAAACTTCAGGATCACTTTTTCATCCATTGCAATTTGCAAACCGATTATTATTTTCATAATGGTTTTTTCATGTAAAAAATTCATAGAGGCCACTAACATGATTTAAAATAGATACCACAGGCTTTGACCCGGTTGGTATCTGTCTTCGAAAAAACTCATGTGTTTATCGGAGAGATTTTATGGATAAAAGTTTCAAGGATTCGAGTATCAACTATCAAAAGAATTATCAAAGCTATTTTTTGTGAGGTGAACAATTGTTGGTGTCCAAGATCAGAGTGTTTCCGTTAATATAAACGTTTGTGGATATAAAACAGATATGATAAAACTTGAGACAATATGATTGCATATCGTATTATGCATGTTTCTTTTCTCATCCATGCTTGTCCAACTCGATTTTTATATATGTTTTTTGGTAGTTTTGGTGATTGCAGCATCTATAAAGTTGACACTTAATACGTCATTAGATTAATGCGATTAACTAAAAAAACCATAAAACATCATGATACTAAAATCTATCAGTGGGCTTACGAGTTTATGTAAGTTTGATCCGATCCAAATTGATCCGATTCTATCTAAAAACCTATCTATATTACATACTAGGTAAGGTGCCCGCGCTTCGCCGCGGGCGTTTCGATTTCGTTACTTGAAACGTGTATGTCTGGTAAATACAATTCTAGTCTGCTTTCAATCCTTGGATGCTTTCCACTGGTGATGGCTTTGACCTGCACCAAGAAATGAAGATCTTTAATTATGAGATACAGCAAATTACCTGGTCCTTTATGCAATTCAGTGACCAGGACTACTGAATTTAAAAGGAGATACAAAAAGTGATGGACAAAGAGGGGAAATGTGTTGCTGGTGCAACAGTTAAGGAAAACATATTAGTGAAAGGAGCTATTACCTTTATCAGCAGGTATCCAAAGTCAGAATGTTGCAGTGCAAATGGGTGAACATTGTAACCTTGTTTGATCTGCATGAAATCATGAGGAAAAGTCAGATATTTCAAAGGTTTCTCTAATATGAGTAACCAAATTTACTTGTGTACGATAGTACCGAAATGGGTTAATATTGCAACCTTGTTTAGTCTGCATAAACTTTTATGGAGACAGTATGATACAAACTAAGAAAAAACTAAATATTGCTTGTGTCTTTTTTATACCATGTTTGCTACTATGTTTCAGTTACATGCGAGTCAACTATGTTGTATGGCAAAAAAAATATGTTCTCCAAACAAAAGATTGATAATAGAGTCTCCATTTATTTCAACAATCCACCACCAAGCAAAACGCATATGAACGTAAACTCCTATATTGTGTATTGTATCTGTGTGGCCCCGTAACAGAACAAAGAGAAAGGTCATAAAGACCAAACAACCAACAGGGATATAAGTACAAATGATCTACATGACCAACATTTCGTGATGTTAAATGTTGCTGATTTCGAAATCAATTACTCCTATATTGTGTATTTGATTTTAAATGTTGGTCATTTCGTGATGTTGGTCATGTAGATCATAAAGTACAAATAAAATGTGAAACAAAGGATTATATAAGGATAAGAATATTGGCACGTATAAAAAAGCGTAGTCCAAACACTCCTATTATATCAGATACAACATATCTGACTGGTGGACACATTTATAGGATCTTTCTGGAGTTGAAGTGAAATGGGGCAAAAGGAAACCTTCTTGTTCACGTCAATATTTGTTGTGGTATTATCTTCGGATCCCGCACCAGTAGGTTTTGATAGACCTCTCTCCCAAGTTCAATATTCATATTAGCGGCTCCATCCATAAGCCTTTTTATGCATTGCAACTGCCCCATCATTAAGCATTTTATTACAACCTCGGAAATCAAATAAGAGAGAACAACATTTAAAGGGCTGCAAAGAATAATTATTAAGCGGCTGAATCAGGACGGGTGGATAATGAATCATAATTAGTAGATTATAACTTCTGTATGCAGGTCTGTCGGATTTGCCTTGCTTGGCAACGCTTTTTGTGAGAATTTGTAAACAACCCAGAATGCATAATCATTTATGAATAACATACAATCTGAGTTGATTTCTTTCCTTTTAAATGAGTTGAATGGTTTCAAAAATAAAATGACCATTTGACAAATATTTTATATTTTCTGTAAAAAAAGACTAAATACGAAGTTTTGATATATAAGAGAGACAATAAGCCTCTAAACAGTAAATTTTATATGACGGAAAAAATGCTTGCTTAATTTATTTACATTTACATCAGTGAAACAACAGCCTTTATCCCAGAGCGGGTTTCTGTGTTTGTGCGTTGTTGGCTTATGTTATGTGACCTCATTTTAGAGATAAATAATGGGTGAAATAAGTTGGTACCTTTTTTATTTCGACGCGGGTTTATGTAGTGTGCAACAGTCCACTTCCAGGTTTCGGATGCGTATACGATGAGAGCGAAACATGCTCCACTGTTGCTACTCGGTTGCTGATACTGGGAGTGGAGAGCACACTGGTACTAAGACGTCGGGATGGCTGCTAGTTACGTATCTCACACCTATCCAAATATCAAATATCCAAATTAGATCCAACACAAATCTCGAAATAGTATATCCAATAATCCAAGATGATACTTTCTGTCTAATACCGTTTGTGAACATGATGATCCTAATTATCTTTTATGATTAATGGTGCTCATTTGTATTGTTTTAATTTTATTGGTGTATAGAATTGAAGTAAGAGTTATATGTTACCATCACCCAATAGTGTGGAATCTGCATATGTATCATATCTCTTTTTATAATGAAGCTTTTAGCTTCTTTTTGGTTGTTTAGGTGTTAATAATGAGTGAAAATATAGGTCGAACATTAGTGTCCAGGTTCGCTAATAGTTAAATTACTCCTATTTGGTAAGTTATTGGTACTTTTATCATAATTAAACGACGAAGCGTAACTAAATGAGTCCAAACAAACGTCAAAACCCTTATAACATTGGCGACCACACACCCACATTTTTTATGTAGCAAATGTGAATCCGTAAACACCGCCACCATCAAACATACTAAATTTTAGGTTAAAAGTAAATAACCTGATTGGTTCGAACCACTATGTCCCTCTTTTGTTAATATTGTCAAGCAGCATCCTTCTCATTTTTTTCTTCATAGCTATCGCATCTGCATCCCTCTTATCCTTGATTTCGGCGCCACACATGTATCCATAGATAGGATCAAATTAGCACGATGTAGATAATTATTAAATATATTACAGTATTAACGTGGTTACCTTCATATCAACCGGCAGATCAAGACACGCGGCATGTTAGATCCATCCCGTTTCCACCACTAATGTTTTCCTCTAATCCTAACCGCAAGATCACTTTTTGTATACCACCAACAAACAACAGAAAACGGTGGAACCATAATCAACGACTGGGTCCCATTTTTTAACCCTCTAACCCGTTTATCTGGCAAATCAACGGGCATGGTCATGTTTCAAGAGATCAATTTAGCAACGTTGATGAAATGCCTTTTTTAATTAGATCCACAGTAGCAGCAGTTTGAGAGAGATTTATGTAGATAGGTGTGAGGTGTGTGTGATTGTGAGAGGAAAGAATACAAACAGTAGCAACAATTTAAGAGAGATTTTTGTAGATAGGTGTGAGGTGTGTGTGATTGTGAGAGGAAAGAATACAATATTAGGAGTGTGAGAGGGGATCACTGTTCCTAGGGGAACGTGATTCCCCTCTATTATTAAAGACCAGAAAGTATCTCACTTGATGCTTTAGACGCTAGTAAGTTGTTCAAGAATTATTACACATCATAAAACACATCTCTATCCATCGCATTAAAGCATCGGTTGGCTCAGATAAGAGCGGCCGATTCATATGAAGCTGAAGTCTTCCATGGCTGCATACCTAACATGTTGCCTAGCCAAGTTATCGACTTTCACGCGTTCTACGCGTACTGCTCATATTCATCATTGCCTCATCAAGGTAAACCAAAAGCATATCATGTCGGTTTCATTTGTAGCTTATGAGCATATCACCATCCTCACACACGCGACACAATCGTCGCACACCACGGATAGCGGCAACGAAAGGGACGGTGGCATGGATGAAGTGCAAGCTGAAAGTATAAGCAACCCTACATCGTAAATCTTAATTTTAAGCGGAATTAACAATCTTAACAACAATGTTGAGCTATACATGCTAATGTTTTTCAAGAAAGCAACCACACATCTTCTTCAAGATGTAGGGATTGTGTGGGTAAGCTTATACGATGGCCATATCAAAAAGTGCTAAAATTCATATCATCCCGTACTATTTATATAATATAAAAAGTTTGTGGAGCCGAACCAAAAGGTCGTCCTTTTTGATCCATAAGCTGAAATACTCACCTCCCCGCGCTTGAAACTCTAATTCCATTCAATTTTACCTACATTACTGTCCGAATGAGCTTAAAAAACAGCATCTCAAATATGTGATGCCTGGTACAATAACATGGAGCTCAGACATGCGATGCGGGATGGGCAGAAAGGGTCTGTGACCCGCCATGGCTGTAAGCACGACAACGTGCTAGCCCGACAAGTTACATGTTGATTCCACTGAGCATCAACGATCATACATGCCATGGCTGCAACCCCAAAAAGGTTCCCCGCCAAGATACGTGTAATCTCAGCTTGAACCCGTCCCGGTGCAACTCATCATAGCCCGTATAATCGCATACCGTAGAAACCAAAGGTAACTCCTACAAATATAATTCACAAAGAAGGCTAGTTATCTGGCTAGAGTTTATTAAATCGGGGAAAAAATAGCAAAACTAATAACTGATCACAGCCTTAAGGTTTACGATTAGTTAAAAAGTCACAAACCTGGAATCGTCCACAAACGACATGGCTGCAAACGCAACAATCATATGGCTCAGGAACAAACGTAACAACTGCACATTCCGAATGTGTAGAGTCATAGGTTAAACCTGGCCCGTTCAGGGTCATCACTCCCTGAATAACAAATCGGCGCAACAATAAAAGCATTACACCCTGTAATCATATACAATGAATACCACAAATCTGGAACACATGTACGTATCGCCGCACGCCTTTTACAGCGGCAACGAACCATCAATAAAAACAAATGTCGGCCCGTCGCGGTTGTAAATCGAAAAAACTGCCCTGCCAAACGACGGGATATCCTCAAGGTTTCAAACAATGAAATAGCCACCCTGCAAAATCCCCCATATTCTTACATAAACCTTAATTTGAAAAAACGCATGACAACCCTAATTTCAAAATAAAAGAACATCAAATAATAAATCAGTTAAAACTAATCCTACCTAATTATCAGATCCATAATAACAAAAACGTGCAAATAAAAACAAAAAAATATGTAAATAACTTGATAAAGGCCGAACCTTTTTTTGCCTTCCGAGTCACCAGGAAAAAATCAATCAATTCATCAATCAATTCATCAAAAAAACATAGCCTTCCCTTTTGCTATGTAGTCCCACATATCCAACACCAAACGGAAAAAATCTAATCAACCGCCATTAGCTCTAAAGATCTGCTCACCGGGCGTCGCGACGATGCAAGTCTGATGAACCAAACGTAACTAACAATCGCACCCAATCAATTTTTTTAGAGGGTGGGAATAATTGGTGGTTGGATTTGTGTGGGAATAATTGGTGGATGGATTTGTGTGGGTGTGAGTATGTGTAGGATATTAACCAAACAGTAAAGGGCAGAATAAATTAACCAAACAGTAAAGGGCAGAATCAATTATTAAGGAACGGGGTAAGGGGCAAAAGGGCGAGCTTCCATTAATGAAGAACGGAGGCAGAGAAATGGCTATTAGTGTGTGTGTGAGGAGAGGAAAGTGAATATAAAAATATGGGTGTGAGAGGGGAACGTGATTCCCCTCTATTATAAGGTACTAGGTAAGGTGCCCGCGCTTCGCCGCGGGCGTTTCGATTTTGTTACTTGAAACGTGTATGTCTAGTAATACAATTCTAGTCTGCTTTCAATCCTTGGGTGCTTTCCACTGGTGATGGCTTTGACCTGCACCAAGAAATGAAGATCTTTAATTATGAGATACAGCAAATTACCTGGTCCTTTATGCAATTCAGTGACCAGGACTACTGAATTTAAAAAGAGATACAAAAAGTGATGGACAAAGAGGGGAAATGTGTTGCTGGTGCAATAGTTAAGGAAAACATATTAGTGAAAGGAGCTATTACCTTTATCAGCAAGTATCCAAAGTCAGAATGTTGCAGTGCAAATGGGTGAACATTGTAACCTTGTTTGATCTGCATGAAATCATGAGGAAAAGTCAGATATTTCAAAGGTTTCTCTAATATGAGTAACCAAATTTACTTGTGTACGATAGTACCGAAATGGGTTAATATTGCAACCTTGTTTAGTCTGCATAAACTTTTATGGAGACAGTATGATACAAACTAAGAAAAAACTAAATATTGCTTGTGTCTTTTTTATACCATGTCTGCTACTATGTTTCAGTTACATGCGAGTCAACTATGTTGTATGGATAAAAAAATATGTGCTCCAAACAAAAGATTGATAATAGAGTGATTGTAGTGTTTTACTACCCTTTAGGAAAAGAGAGCAATAAATAGGGCAAGTGCACGACGATTTAGGAAAACCGTGTGTGAATGACCCTAGGTGAGTTCGTTCTCGAGGAGGCAAGTGCGTTGTGTTAAGAATTGATATATGATGTTTGTGATTATGATCAAGAAGAAAAGAAATGAGAAAGGAAAGAAGAGACGGTTACGAAAACTAATTAATCTACGACGAAAAAGGCGTAAACGTAAAACCGTAAAAACGACGAAAATTAAAATTTTAACCTAAAAATTTCTAAAAATTACTAAAAATCCCAAATAATATTCTAAGAGTTTACAAAAAATCCAAACTTGCTAAAACCTTTTAATTAATTAAATAATGACTTTTTAATGCTAATTAAAGCCCTAAAAATCACTTTTAATTATCAAAAAGCCCTAAACAAGATTTTATAGTTTGTAAACCTCAAAAATGACCTAATTAAGCTAAAAACTATTTTTAAAAATTTTAAAACAAAATTAAACTATTTTTAAACTCTAAAAAACTATTAAAATGTATTAAATCTTAAATTAATTCTAAAAATTAATTAAAAAGCCTAAAAATTAATTGGAAAGTGACAAAGTTCCTATTTTAATGTCTAGAATCTAGGAAAAATGAAAAAAAGTTAAAAATAAAACTTTGAATTTTAATGAATAAAATAATAATAAAATATTCTAAAAAATTAAAAGTTCTCAAATAAATTCTAAAAAATTCTCAAAAATCCTACATATTCTAATTAAGAAGAAAATCTAACTTAAATTTTCTAAAACATTTTAGTTAATTTTATATTAATTTTTAAAGTTGTCTAAAAACCCTAAAATTAAATAAAATTAAAAATTAAAGTTTTTGAAAACTTTTTGATTTGTAAACCTCAAAAATAAGAATTAAGACCTAAAAACTATTTTTTTGTATTTTTTTATTACTGTTTAATATTTTTTAATGACTTTCTAAATATAAAAATAGAAATAATCCTAAAAATTAATTAAATAATGTGAAAAATAAAACTTTTAGACAGAAAAATCTAAAAACTTATAAATATCCTATGAAAAATGAAATAAGCCCAAAAAGCTTATTAAATAAGCTGGAAAACTAGAAATAAGCTACGGCTTATTTATTTAAGCCCAAACTAAAACGTGCTTAAATAACACTTGAAATGAAAGCCTAACGTAAAAAGTCATCTAGATTAGCGGTAGAGCTCCTACTCCTCCAACGAGAGGTCTGGGGTTCGAGTCCTGCTACGGGTGAACTTTTTATAAAAGTTTTCTTTTTTTTTTCTTTTCAACACTTAATCTAGTGACTTTAATGAATACAAAAACACAAAAACAAACTAATTTGAACAAGGATTAAGGCAAGAAATGGGCTAAACGTGCCCAAGTCTGCTTGTTCTTCTGATGAACAAGTATGTGTTACTTGTAAAATTTTGAAACCAAGAGGAGCTTGGTTTTTGCTTGTGTGGTGTTGTTTTTGGAACACAAGGCACCCCTACACTCTTTCTGAGTGTAGGGAGTCTCAATAAACAGGAAATAAGCACCTAGCACACAAATTGAGCACACACAAGTCAAAATCAAGCCAATGTAAGTTTCTGAGGTCTTAGTATAGGTCTGATGAGTTGAATATGCCAACACTTGCACACCAATGAGATTCAACCTTCAATCTTTTGCATACAAGTGAGACAATCAATACCCAAGAAATCTCAAACCCTCAACTACCTCAAATCCTAGCAGATTACACAATCCAAGCTCAAAAATTAATGAAAATCAGGCAGAAAGTGGATATGCAGATTTATAGCTATGTTTTTCCTTTTAAAACACACAAACTTGCTTCAAATCATACCAAACTGATGCACAACTAACAATAAACCCTAATCAACCCTATTTAACAATTCTAACACATTTTACTTCTCAAATTCCTTCAAGATTATCAAATAAAAAGCATATCCAAACACCCCTTTAAAACTTGAAACCAAGATTTTTTCAAACCAAATCACTTAATAATCAATACAAACTGATTCTAATCCTTCAAAACATGCATAATATCACTTAAGAACTCAAATCAAACAACTTAAACACACAATCAACACTTAGCATGCAAAATCACCAAATCATCACTTTTTCTGAAATTTTAAAAAGGAAAAGAATTTTTTACCTAAGAACCCCACATCCAGGGTTCTTTGTGGTTGCAATACCACCTCCTTATACACTGGGGTGTATGCAGAACTGAATCACCAACAACCTTCAATCCTGTTCAAGAAAAATCAAAAAAGAAAAACACAAATATATGGATATTCAGTTTTTACCTTTTTTCTTTTTTTTAAAAACCTTACACAAACTTTTCAGTGATATTCTTATTAACACAATAAATTGAATCTGGAAATACCAAATCTTGACACAAGTTCTTACCAAGAACTTGCTCAAAATCAGAAACTTAAAAACCTTTTTTCAAAACTTTTTAAAACACAAATTTGAATAAAGATGAACAAACTTTAAAATTTAAATGCTGGAAAGTAAATGGTTCTCAGTTTCATGTAGGTTAAAAAAAAAAACTTTCATTAATTTAAAGAAAATAAAATTACATCAAAACTGGAACAAGGGGTGCTACAAGACCAGCACCTCCTTTTATACTGCTCAAGTGAAGATTCTAGGTCCTAGAATAAAATAATACGAAAAATACACAAAGCTAAACCCTAATGAAGGAGTTCCCAATTTTTCCCTTGGTGATCTTTGGTCAAAATCGCCCATGTGATGGCCAGCTGTGTGAAGACGATCTTGGACGTATATTTGGTCCTTTGGGAGCAAGGAAATGAGTTGGAGCCGTTGGATGACTGCTTCCTTTGTTTTCTTGCACAAAAGTGGGGTCAGGGGAACCTTGTGAGGGGACAGGGAAAGGTGAAGTCGTTTTCTGGGTTGTGGGTTTCACTTAGGGGAGGGTAAATTACCCATCTGGAAAATATCAGGGTAAACCCCTTTGATTTTAAGAAGTAATTAGGGTGGGTTTTTTAGGGTTTAAGGGAAGAGGATAGTTAAACAGTAGGATTTAAATCCAGTTTGGGGTAATTTGTTTTTAAAAAACGTGTTTCCCACTTAATTACTTAATTAATAAACCGGTTTAAATAAAAAGTGGTGGTGGGAAGTGACGTGGATGAGGGGTGTGTTTTGATTGGATGATGGGGTTGAGTGGGGTGATGTGGCGTTGGGTGAGTGGCTGGAACAAGTTTGGTTGTCTGGCCCAATTGCCCCCCCAAGGTTCTTTCTTTCTCCACATTGTATAAATTAGCCAAAAACTTCCATTTCTTTGTAAATAAGTTTGCCAGTTTGGCACTTTCAGTCCTTTAAGTTGTAGTTTATAGGAACAAGGACTAATCTTGCAATTTCTTCATATTCCAAGGACTGATTTTGACATGTTTTCAAACTTTAGGGCTTTGTCTTGTTTGTTGACTTCTTGGAGGACTATTATTGACAATTTAGATTTGATGAGGGACTAAATTTGCCAATTCTTCAAAGTTAAGGGTCCTTTTTGTAATTTTGACAAACTTTAGGGACCAAACTTGTAATTATGAAGATACAAGGGTATAAAGTGTCAATTCTTCAAACTTGGAGGACCAATCTTCAATATTCTTCAAATCTTCAAGGGTTTTCTTTGGAAAATTCCTCACTAGGGCTTGGTTCATCGTGCGGCTTCGTTTCCCGTGTTCGTTTTTGCGTGATTCTTGTAATCTTTTGTCATTTTCTCAATATCCGTACCTAAAATACACAAGCAACAAACACAAGCATATATTTGGGTATTTTGATGATATTTAATGCATTTTAAGTCCAAAAAGAACGATGAGACCATGTATAAAAGCCGTCTCATCACTCCCCCATACTAAACCATTGCCGTGCCCTCACGCAATGCTAGAATAAAGTATCGTAGCATCTCCAAAATTCATTTTATTCACTTTATTGGAATGATAAACTAGCTACACTACTACTATTAATACTACTTGCGTTTTAGACATAATGTATGATTTTCATCGCAAAATGGGACGTTTAGGTTCATAGAATAAGAACACGTGAATGCTTCGTTAGAAATAATTTCATCGTCCTCGATTTTCACTCTAATTCCATGCTAAGCGTGCAACGAGATCATTGTCATTATAAGTTAGTAATGCTAACACTACTCATATGCCCTAATCACGTACTTATTCTCCCATTATTCCTAAGTTGTATCTCTTATATTTTATTTTGTCTTGAATGTTTCACGAGGATACATTGTTTGACTTATGCGATAATAGAGATTTAGGTCTAAAAATAGAGTCCTATCGGTGTAACTAAGACCATCAAATCAATAACCCCTCCTAATAGACAACGATGTTAAAAAATTAAGTTGACAAGAAGAATCGATAAACACGGTTTTATAACGGTTTTGAACATGAGACTTATTACCAAGACTTTTATATGCCCCCTAACGGAAGGGCCTTATTATCTTTGGTTTACCTCCATCTTTTATTCAACTTCGCCATGAAGCTTTTATTATGACTTCGGTCTTGCCTTGCCTTTTATTATCCGCCTCATCGGTGGTTTTATTAGCCAAAGACGTATATCCTCACGCTAAAGCGAATTTTGGATCTTTAAAGCTTCGAAGATTAAGGCTTGATTCACTTTCAATTTTGCATAGATTTTAGGCCTTGTGGGGCTTCAAATTGTTTGCTTGATTTAGGTGAGCACTTGAAATCTTATTATTAGGTGAAGCTTTCGATTATTCGGGTTGCCAATACTTCAAAACCGTGACGCTGGCGATATCTTAATGTCTTCCCAATTTAATTACACGGAAGCTACTAGAAAAGACTAGAAACCCAACAATCCTAACTAAACCGCTAAGTCAATATTTATTAAGCAAAAAATATTTACATGCGAAGGGAGAATAAGCAAACAACGAGAACACATGAGTTTTTGAAAGAATACGTGTACTCTACGTTTAGCATAGTAACTTATAATTAACTCTATCATTTCTCGTCCTCATTTAAGAGACTTAGCCTAATGTGTAGTTAAGGAATCAAAGCTAAGTGCTCAACACGCACGGTCGAGTCAAAAATTACTCTTATTCTCGCCATCGGAAAATCTGCATTCGTGTCTTCAAACACTTATAAAACATGAGAAAAATTTTAAAATTTGGCCATTTTTAGCCTTATTTGCAACAAAACGATAAACAAAAACGATAAACTTTGGAAAGCGTGAAGGTTTGGCAAGGCAAGTATCTATTCACCCCCCCATACTAAAGTTAAACATTGTCCTCAATGTTTCGAGTCTAGGGGTGCAAACACCCCCATACTAGAGACGTAGTCGAATGCCTAATCTAGCATGGAAAGGGTGTAACCATTAAATTTAAAGCCGTTTATGAAGTGTGCTAAAAACCTAAGGTTAGAACATCAAAGGATATATCATGGATATTGAGAAATGTCTCCAAAGCAAACGATCGAGTGCTCTCCATAAAACGAACACGAGAGGCTCCAATCGTGAAGATCATGATCTAAAAACCACATATCACAAACAACCATGGAACAAAGGTTGGAAGGGCACGAATCCCCACACGTAAGCTACATTAGACTAAGAAAGCGATAATATGTACATAGGATAAGCATGGGACTCCCCCACGAGGCACCTCGTTTTTGATTACCGAGTCATGAGCTCGACTCGATCCCCTCAATACTAATTATCATTGGGGAAGGTGACTTGGTCGAGGTAGTTCAAGGATGGAACTTCCCCACCAAAGTAGTGCTTCAACCTATGTCCATTCACCTTGAAGTTAGGACCATCATCTTGAGCTAGCTCGATGGTCCCATACGGAAATACTTGAGTCACGGTGAATGGACCGGACCAACGGGATTTCAATTTACCGGAAAATATTTTCAATCTTGAATTAAAAAGTAAAACTTGATCCCCAATGTTAAAAACCCGGTTTTTAATTTTTGAATCATGCAACTTTTTAGTTTTCTCTTTGTAAATCAATGAATTTTCATAAGCAATGTCTCTCAATTCATCTAATTCATTTAATTGCATTTTCCGGTGTTTTCCCGCGGTCTCCATATCATCATTACAATGCTTTAGGGCCCAATAAGCCTTGTGTTCTAACTCGATAGGCAAATGACAATTCTTTCCATACACAAGCTTATAGGGAGTGCACCCAATGGGTGTCTTATGAGCGGTCCTAAAGGCCCATAAAGCATCGTCTAACTTATCCGACCAAGATTGTCGGTTTTCTCCCACGGATCTCTCCAAGATCCTCTTCAATGCTCGGTTTGAAACCTCGACTTGCCCACTCGTTTGTGGGTGATAAGCCGTAGAAAGACGATGTGTAACCCCATATTTCCTTAGAACCCTTTCAAATTGGTCATTACAAAAATGGGTTCCACGATCGCTTATGATAGCACGAGGGGTTCCAAACCTAGCAAACAAACTTTTCAAGAACTTAACTACCACACGAGCATCATTAGTGGGCAAGGCCTTTGCCTCCACCCACTTAGAAAGGTAGTCAACCGCAACAAGGATGTACTTATTACCACGAGATGATGGGAACGGCCCCATAAAGTCTATGCCCCAAACGTCAAAGATCTCACATACTTGAATGATATTTTGTGGCATTTCATCTTTTTGTGAGGCTTTTCCTTGTCGTTGGCATGAATCACAAGACTTCACAAGATCTTGTGCATCTCGGTAAATAGTAGGCCAAAAGAAGCCGGCATCAAACACCTTTTTAGCCGTGAGATTAGCACAGTGGTGACCACCCGTGGGTCCCTCATGGCAAGCTCTAAGGATGTTAGAAGCTTCGGTGCCAAATACACAACGGCGGATGATTTGATCCGCACAAGTTCGAAACAAGTAAGGGTCGTTCCAAAAATAGAACTTGACATCACGAAAGAATTTTCGTTTTTCTTGAGTTGTCATACCCTTAATGATGAAGTTACCCGCATGGTAATTTGCAAAATCCGCAAACCATGGGGTAGAAGAATCAAGCTTGGAATTCACTACACCAAGTGTTTCAAGCGGAAATGTTTCGGTGATTTCCTTAGGCTCGTAAACACTTTGGTGAGGATCTTCCAAACGAGAGAGATGGTCGGCCGCTAGATTCTCGGCTCCTTTTTTGTCAACGATTTTGTGATCAAATTCTTGAAGGAGGAGAATCCAACGAAGTAATCTCGGCTTTGCATCTTGTTTAGCCATGAGATACTTAATAGCCGAATGGTCCGTATACACTATGCATTTTGTCAAGACGGGGTAAGGTCGGAATTTCTCAAATGCATACACCACGGCAAGGAACTCCTTTTCCGTTGTAGTGTATTTAAGTTGAGCCTCGGTCATCGTCTTGCTAGCATAGTGAATAGGCAAGAAATGCTTATCATGACGTTGCCCCAAAACGGCCCCAATAGCGTAATCACTTGCATCACACATAAGTTCAAAGGGGAGGTTCCAATTTGGAGCAACAAGAATGGGAGCTTCGGTAAGTTTCCTCTTAAGGATCTCAAAGGCTCGTACACAATCTTCGTCAAAGACAAAACGTGCTTCTTTTTCAAGAAGATGTGTAATGGGTCGAGAAATCTTCGAGAAATCCTTGATGAATCATCGATAAAAGCCCGCGTGGCCTAGGAAACTCCTAACTCCCTTGACGGTTTTGGGATGAGGTAATTTGGCGATGACGTCTACCTTAGCTTGATCTACCTCAATCCCCGCTTTCGAGACCTTGTGCCCTAAGACGATTCCACTTCTAACCATAAAATGACACTTTTCCCAATTGAGCACAAGGTTGGTTTCCTCACAACGTTTTAACATTCTCTCAAGGTTCGACAAACACGAAGTAAAGGAATCACCAAACACGGAAAAGTCATCCATGAAGACTTCCATCGTCTTCTCGATCATATCATGAAAAATAGCCATCATGCATCGTTGAAAAGTTCCCGGTGCATTACAAAGTCCGAATGGCATTCTACGATAAGCAAACGTTCCATATGGACACGTAAACGTAGTTTTTTCTTGATCACGAGGATCGATGGGAATTTGGAAGTAACCGGAAAAACCATCTAAAAAGCAATATAAATCGTTTCCCGCAAGACGCTCCAACATTTGGTCCATGAAGGGCAAGGGAAAATGGTCTTTTCGAGTGGCTTCATTCAACTTACGATAGTCAATGCACACTCTCCATCCGGTCACGAGTCTTGTGGGAATCAACTCGTTGGCATCGTTTGGCACAACGGTCATCCCTCCCTTTTTAGGGACACAATGAATAGGACTCACCCAAGGGCTATCGGAAATAGGGTAAATCATTCCCGCGTCAAGGAGTTTAAGGACCTCCTTTTTGATGACGTCGTGAATTTTGGGGTTCACCCTCCTTTGACTTTGGATTGTTGGCTTGAAATCCTCCTCCATTAATATTTTGTGTGTACAAAATTTGGGATCAATTCCCTTAATGTCGGATAACTTCCACGCAATCGCCCCTTTGTGGTCCTTAAGAACATCGACAAGTGCGGTTTTTTCATCATTCGAAAGTTCCTTCGCAATAATAACCGGCAACTTGTCGTCCTCCTCCAAATAGACATACTCGAGGTGAGGAGGTAAATCTTTCAACTCGAGAATAGGTGGTTCCTCAAGTGAAGATTTAGGCTCGATACTCATAACCTCCTCGGGTGGAGGAAATGGGAAATCGTTGAGAAAATCCTTGATAATCGAGAAGTCCTCATAGTTGTCGAGGTCTTCGTCACAAGTACGTGGAACATCGAATTCTTCCAACGTAAAACCACCACCTTCGAAAGGAGTGAAGGTTGGTGTCGAATTATCAAGAATTGGATCTAACATAGTGGGATTGCCACTAGTTTCTTTATCACCAAACCCTAAAACTTCTTGTGAAAATTCCTCGCAAACCACGTCGATCATATCAACGAGGTTTATAGTAGCAACGGAATAAACATGAGAAAGTTGAGAATTTTGAGTTGCGTTTATAACAAGTTCCTCGTCGTTGAAACGTAAGGTGATCTTTCTAGCATGCACATCAATCAAAGCCATAGACGTATCTAAAAACGAACGACCTAAAATAAGAGGAACTTGAGGATCCGTGGGGATGTCAACAACAATAAAGTCTACGGGATAGTAGAACTTCCCCACTTTCACAAAAACGTCTTCCGCCAAACCACATGCAAGAATCGTGGAATGGTCGGCCAACTCAATAGACATTCGTGAAGGAGTAAGATTAGGAAGATTGAGCGACTTGTAGATTGCAAGTGGCATCAAGTTAATGCTAGCACCAAGATCGGCCAAGGCATAGCATTCTTCCATATCTTGAATTGCACAAGGGATCAAAAATTTACCGGGATCACCGACTTTTTGAGGTATGCGATTAAGATAAACCGACGAACAACTAGACTTTTGGTGTAATTTTTCCTTGTTGTTCAACATACTCTTAAAGTTAGCGGCAAATCGAGGCATCATGACCAAGGCATCGGCGAAACTCACATTAAAGTGCAAATCACGAAACATTTTCATAAAAAGCTCAAATTGATAGTTGTCGCGCTCTTGTCGTTTCTCCTTCCTAAGTCTCGATGGGTAAGGCAAGGGTGGTGTGGGTTGGGGCATAGGCATAGCCTTTGGAATCTCGGGTTCCAAAATGGGTGATGGGTCAACCGTAGGTGTGGCATGAGCGGTACTTTGTGGGCTTGAAATATGCTCCTTTTCGACCACCACCTCGGGTTCTTCCTCAATTTCCTCCACCGTTGGAGTAATTGGTTGAGGAGTTGGTTCTTTAAGTGCCTTACCACTACGTGTGGTAATCACTTTCATCTCTCCCTTCGGGTTTGAAACGGTGTTACTAGGCAAACTACCTGAAGTAGAGGCTTTGTTTCCCATTACGGCTTCTAAAATTGCATTAAGCTTAACATCAAAATTATTAAACTTCACATCTTGGCTAGCGGCTTTTTGGTCAATTCTTTGTTCAAGCCTAGCATGACTTTGCTCTATCTTGTTGTTTTGACCTCGAATTTGGTTAGCAAAATCATTTTTCAATTCATTTCTCATGGCTAGATTTTCCTTAATGAAATTAGCTAACTCCTTTGCATTCTTAGCCGTCTCCTTAGCTTGATTAGCCATTTGCTCTTGAATGTTTTCCATAATCTTATCATTTGAAGTAGTGTAATTCAAAAAGTCTAGTGGAAGTTCTTTGTTATTTTGAAGACCTTGACTTGCATTTTGAAAATTACGGTTTTGATTTTGATTTTGCAATTGGCTATTACTACTACTCCCTTGATTCCCATAGTTGTTATTACCCTTATAATTGTTCCTTTGATTGCTTTGGTAACCAACTTGATTGTTTCGATAATTGTTAGCATTTTGATTTGGTGAAAAACCCGGTGGAGTCAATTGATTAGTGCGAGGAACTTGACCGTTTTGGTTATAAGTTCCCGCGGCCGCGAAGGCACTCGAAGTGTTACCACCGTTGGTAATGCACTCGGAATAATCGTGAGCTCCACCACAATACATACAAGAAACCTCAACCGCTTTAATCGTAGCGGGAGCGGGTTGTTCACCAACTTTAAACTCTACTAACAAGCCTTTCACTATATCAAAAATTTTGTTCTCCAAATTAGCTTCGACTTGGCAAGCATCAACGGTGTGTGACAAACTAGGTGAAGATGAAGACGAAGCCTTACGAACACTCGACGTGCTACGAGGACTATACACCTTAGACCTATTCTCAATAATTACCAATGCTTCCTCGACCGTCTTACACAAGAAATTACCACCCGCGGCGGCATTAAGATAATCACGCTCATGATCGTTCAAGCCATTGTAAAATGTGTCTATTTGATGCAAGTCGGAAAAACCATGATGAGGACATTCGTGCAACATTTCCTTAAACCTATTCCAAGCCGTTGAAAAACTCTCATTAAACTCTTGCGAAAACTTTGAAATCTCGTTTTTCAAGTGCGTAGTCTTAGAGGGCGGAAAAAATTGGTTCACGAATTTTGAAACGAGATCCTTCCACGTCAATATAGAATTGGGTGGCTCTTTCTCTAACCAAATTTTTGCGGGCCCCGCTAAGGAATACGGAAAAAGCATCATCTTAATCGAGTCGTTTGAAACATCCTTAAACTTGCATGTGGCGGTGAGACGATTAAATTGGCGAATGTGGTTATGCGGGTTGTCCTTTTCGTCCCCTCGAAACTTGTTGTTTTGAATCATGGACAACAAACCCGTCTTAACCTCAAAATTCTCCGCAAGGATAGCGGGAATCACAATCGCTTCTCCATAACCCTCGGTGGGTGCTTGAAGCAACTCCATCATAGTTCGATTAGCCATGGGTGCTTCTTTCACTACAATGGGTTCGTCAATAGGAGAGTCCTCACTAGTAGGAGTGAGTGATTTGTTTCTTCGTTTACGAGCACGTCTAGCTTTAGAGCGAGTTTGCATAAACGTCACGTACAACGAGAAGGCGAGCAAAGAAGATTCTTTTTGGTGTTTTTACTTTTTCAATTTTTTTTTTGTGGTTTTTGATTGTTTTTAACTTTTTTTGGATTTTTGGAATGTATTAAGTAGACCAAAATCTACAAATCTCCTCACTAATCAAATCTCTTGATTAACGAAGCCTCAAGGAATGAAAACGAACACGCGAAGTGAACGCCTTCGATGACTTTAGAACGATGGTGGAACACCAAATCGTTCAAGAGGGTTTAATCAAATGAAACCAAGAAAATATATATGATACTTAGTAATACTTTGGGCGGCAAAACCCTCGATTCACTCTCAAAATCAAATACGCACAAGCAAGCGGAGGAAACGAGGCGGCGCGAAGCACTTAAGAGCCTTTTTCCTTTAGGTCGTGAAATACAACCGCCTTATACCCACCTTATAGTTTGTATGATCAAAATCAAGCTTCACGAAAGTATTTATCTATTTTTGCCTTTTTTCTTTGGTTTGAGATTCGAATACAATGATCGAGTGATGAAATCCCGAATCAAGGTTGTGATTGCTCACGTATTTGGAGTACTTGTAAATTTATTGTTCTACGTATACAATATAGTAATAGTATTCACAAAAATCGAAAAACGATAATACGTATTAATAGAGTGCTATTAATACAAATACTTTTATGGCTATATATAAAAACAACAATTGTTCAACCAAAACACAACACGCCTCCCCGGCAGCGGCGCCAAAATGATTGTAGTGTTTTACTACCCTTTAGGAAAAGAGAGCAATAAATAGGGCAAGTGCACGACGATTTAGGAAAACCGTGTGTGAATGACCCTAGGTGAGTTCGTTCTCGAGGAGGCAAGTGCGTTGTGTTAAGAATTGATATATGATGTTTGTGATTATGATCAAGAAGAAAAGAAATGAGAAAGGAAAGAAGAGACGGTTACGAAAACTAATTAATCTACGACGAAAAAGGCGTAAACGTAAAACCGTAAAAACGACGAAAATTAAAATTTTACCCTAAAAATTTCTAAAAATCCCAAATAATATTCTAAGAGTTTACAAAAAATCCAAACTTGCTAAAACCTTTTAATTAATTAAATAATGACTTTTTAATGCTAATTAAAGCCCTAAAAATCACTTTTAATTATCAAAAAGCCCTAAACAAGATTTTATAGTTTGTAAACCTCAAAAATGACCTAATTAAGCTAAAAACTATTTTTAAAAATTTTAAAACCAAATTAAACTATTTTTAAACTCTAAAAAACTATTAAAATGTATTAAATCTTAAATTAATTCTAAAAATTAATTGAAAAGCCTAAAAATTAATTGGAAAGTGACAAAGTTCCTATTTTAATGTCTAGAATCTAGGAAAAATGAAAAAAAGTTAAAAATAAAACTTTGAATTTTAATGAATAAAATAATAATAAAATATTCTAAAAAATTAAAAGTTCTCAAATAAATTCTAAAAAATTCTCAAAAATCCTACATATTCTAATTAAGAAGAAAATGTAACTTAAATATTCTAAAACCTTTTAGTTAATTTTATATTAATTTTTAAAGTTGTCTAAAAACCCTAAAATTAAATAAAATTAAAAATTAAAGTTTTTGAAAACTTTTTGATTTGTAAACCTCAAAAATAAGAATTAAGACCTAAAAACTATTTTTTTGTATTTTTTTATTACTGTTTAATATTTTTTAATGACTTTCTAAATATAAAAATAGAAATAATCCTAAAAATTAATTAAATAATGTGAAAAATAAAACTTTTAGACAGAAAAATCTAAAAACTTATAAATATCCTGTGAAAAATGAAATAAGCCCAAAAAGCTTATTAAATAAGCTGGAAAACTAGAAATAAGCTACGGCTTATTTATTTAAGCCCAAACTAAAACGTGCTTAAATAACACTTGAAATGAAAGCCTAACGTAAAAAGTCATCTAGATTAGCGGTAGAGCTCCTACTCCTCCAACGAGAGGTCTGGGGTTCGAGTCCTGCTACGGGTGAACTTTTTATAAAAATTTTCTTTTTTTTTTTCTTTTCAACACTTAATCTAGTGACTTTAATGAATACAAAAACACAAAAACAAACTAATTTGAACAAGGATTAAGGCAAGAAATGGGCTAAACGTGCCCAAGTCTGCTTGTTCTTCTGATGAACAAGTATGTGTTACTTGTAAAATTTTGAAACCAAGAGGAGCTTGGTTTTTGCTTGTGTGGTGTTGTTTTTGGAACACAAGGCACCCATACACTCTTTCTGAGTGTAGGGAGTCTCAATAAACAGGAAATAAGCACCTAGCACACAAATTGAGCACACACAAGTCAAAATCAAGCCAATGTAAGTTTCTGAGGTCTTAGTATAGGTCTGATGAGTTGAATATGCCAACACTTGCACACCAATGAGATTCAACCTTCAATCTTTTGCATACAAGTGAGACAATCAATACCCAAGCAATCTCAAACCCTCAACTACCTCAAATCCTAGCAGATTACACAATCCAAGCTCAAAAATTAATGAAAATCAGGCAGAAAGTGGATATGCAGATTTATAGCTATGTTTTTCCTTTTAAAACACACAAACTTGCTTCAAATCATACCAAACTGATCCACAACTAACAATAAACCCTAATCAACCCTATTTAACAATTCTAACACATTTTACTTCTCAAATTCCTTCAAGATTATCAAATAAAAAGCATATCCAAACACCCCTTTAAAACTTGAAACCAAGATTTTTTCAAACCAAATCACTTAATAATCAATACAAACTGATTCTAATCCATCAAAACATGCATAATATCACTTAAGAACTCAAATCAAACAACTTAAACACACAATCAACACTTAGCATGCAAAATCACCAAATCATCACTTTTTCTGAAATTTTAAAAAGGAAAAGAATTTTTTACCTAAGAACCCCACATCCAGGGTTCTTTGTGGTTGCAATACCACCTCCTTATACACTGGGGTGTATGCAGAACTGAATCACCAACAACCTTCAATCCTGTTCAAGAAAAATCAAAAAAGAAAAACACAAATATATGGATATTCAGTTTTTACCTTTTTTCTTTTTTTTAAAAACCTTACACAAACTTTTCAGTGATATTCTTATTAACACAATAAATTGAATCTGGAAATACCAAATCTTGACACAAGTTCTTACCAAGAACTTGCTCAAAATCAGAAACTTAAAAACCTTTTTTCAAAACTTTTTAAAACACAAACTTGAATAAAGATGAACAAACTTTAAAATTTAAATGCTGGAAAGTAAATGGTTCTCAGTTTCATGTAGGTTAAAAAAAAAACTTTCATTAATTTAAAGAAAATAAAATTACATCAAAACTGGAACAAGGGGTGCTACAAGACCAGCACCTCCTTTTATACTGCTCAAGTGAAGATTCTAGGTCCTAGAATAAAATAATACGAAAAATACACAAAGCTAAACCCTAATGAAGGAGTTCCCAATTTTTCCCTTGGTGATCTTTGGTCAAAATCGCCCATGTGATGGCCAGCTGTGTGAAGACGATCTTGGACGTATATTTGGTCCTTTGGGAGCAAGGAAATGAGTTGGAGCCGTTGGATGACTGCTTCCTTTGTTTTCTTGCACAAGAGTGGGGTCAGGGGAACCTTGTGAGGGGACAGGGAAAGGTGAAGTCGTTTTCTGGGTTGTGGGTTTCACTTAGGGGAGGGTAAATTACCCATCTGGAAAATATCAGGGTAAACCCCTTTGATTTTAAGAAGTAATTAGGGTGGGTTTTTTAGGGTTTAAGGGAAGAGGATAGTTAAACAGTAGGATTTAAATCCAGTTTGGGGTAATTTGTTTTTAAAAAACGTGTTTCCCACTTAATTACTTAATTAATAAACCGGTTTAAATAAAAAGTGGTGGTGGGAAGTGACGTGGATGAGGGGTGTGTTTTGATTGGATGATGGGGTTGAGTGGGGTGATGTGGCGTTGGGTGAGTGGCTGGAACAAGTTTGGTTGTCTGGCCCAATTGCCCCCCCAAGGTTCTTTCTTTATCCACATTGTATAAATTAGCCAAAAACTTCCATTTCTTTGTAAATAAGTTTGCCAGTTTGGCACTTTCAGTCCTTCAAGTTGTAGTTTATAGGAACAAGGACTAATCTTGCAATTTCTTCATATTCCAAGGACTGATTTTGACATGTTTTCAAACTTTAGGGCTTTGTCTTGTTTGTTGACTTCTTGGAGGACTATTATTGACAATTTAGATTTGATGAGGGACTAAATTTGCCAATTCTTCAAAGTTAAGGGTCCTTTTTGTAATTTTGACAAACTTTAGGGACCAAACTTGTAATTATGAAGATACAAGGGTATAAAGTGTCAATTCTTCAAACTTGGAGGACCAATCTTCAATATTCTTCAAATCTTCAAGGGTTTTCTTTGGAAAATTCCTCACTAGGGCTTGGTTCATCGTGCGGCTTCGTTTCCCGTGTTCGTTTTTGCGTGATTCTTGTAATCTTTTGTCATTTTCTCAATATCCGTACCTAAAATACACAAGCAACAAACACAAGCATATATTTGGGTATTTTGATGATATTTAATGCATTTTAAGTCCAAAAAGAACGATGAGACCATGTATAAAAGCCGTCTCATCATAGAGTCTCCATTTATTTCAACAATCCACCACCAAGCAAAACGCATATGAACGTGAACTCCTATATTGTGTATTGTATCTGTGTGGCCCCGTAACAGAACAAAGAGAAAGGTCATAAAGACTAAACAGCCAACAGGGATATAAGTACAAATGATCTACATGACCAACATTTCGTGATGTTAAATGTTGCTGATTTCGAAATCAGTTACTCCTATATTGTGTATTTGATTTTAAATGTTGGTCATTTCGTGATGTTGGTCATGTAGATCATAAAGTACAAATAAAATGTGAAACAAAGGATTATATAAGGATAAGAATATTGGCACGTATAAAAAAGCGTAGTCCAAACACTCCTATTATATCAGATACAACATACCTGACTGGTGGACACATTTATAGGATCTTTCTGGAGTTGAAGTGAAATGGGGCAAAAGGAAATCATCTAGAATCATAGGTCAAATAACCTTCTTGTTCTCGTCAATATTTGTTGTGGTATTATCTTTGGATCCCGCACCAGTAGGTTTGATAGACCTCTCTCCCAAGTTCAATATTCATATTAGCGGCTCCATCCATAAGCCTTTTTATGCATTACAACTGCTCCATCATTAAGCATTTTATTACAACCTCGGAAATCAAATAAGAGAGAACAACATTTAAAGTGCTGCAAAGAATAATTATTAAGCGGCTGAATCAGGACGGGTGGATAATAAATCATAATTAGAAGATTATAACTTCTGTATGCAGGTCTGTCGGATTTGCCTTGCTTGGCAACGCTTTTTGTGAGAATTTGTAAACAACCCAGAATGCATAATCAGTTATGAATAACATACAATCTGAGTTGATTTCTTTCCATTTAAATGAGTTGAATGGTTTCAAAAATAAAATAACCATTTGACAAATATTTTACATTTTCTGTAAAAAAAGACTAAATACGAAGTTTTGATATATAAGAGCGACAATAAGCCTCTAAACAGTAAATTTTATATGACAGAATAAATGCTTGCTTAATTTATTTACATTTACATCAGTGAAACAACAGCCTTTATCCCAGAGCGGGTTTCTGTGTTTGTGCGATGTTGGCTTATGTTATGTGACCTCATTTTAGAGATAAATAATGGGTGAAATAAGTTGGTACCTTTTTTATTTCGACGCGGGTTTTATGTAGTTTGCAACAGTCCACTTCCAGGTTTCAGATGCGTATACGATGAGAGCGAAACATGCTCCACTGTTGCTACTCGGTTGCTGATACTGGGAGTAGAGAGCACACTGGTACTAAGACGTCGGGATGGCTGCTAGTTACGTATCTCACACCTATCCAGATATCAAATATCCAAATTAGATCCAACAAAAATCTCGAAATAGTATATCCAATAATCCAAGATGATACTTTCTGTCTAATACCGTTTGTGAACATGATGATCCTAATTATCTTTTATGATTAATGGTGCTCATTTGTATTGTTTTAATTTTATTGGTGTATAGAATTGAAGTAAGAGTTATATGTTACCATCACCCAATAGTGTGGAATCTGCATATGTATCATATCTCTTTTTATAAAGAAGCTTTTAGCTTCTTTTTGGTTGTTTAGGTGTTAATAATGAGTGAAAATATAGGTCGAACATTAGTGTCCAGGTTCGCTAATAGTTAAATTACTCCTATTTGGTAAGTTATTGGTACTTTTATCATAATTAAACGACGAAGCGTAACTAAATGAGTCCAAACAAACGTCAAAACCCTTATAACAAAGGCGACCACACACCCACATTTTTTATGTAGGAAATGTGAATCTGTAAAAACCGCCACCATCAAACATACTAAATTTTAGGTTAAAAGTAAATAACCTGATTGGTTCGAACCACTATGTCCCTCTTTTGTTAATACTATCAAGCAGCATCCTTCTCATTTTTTTCTTCATAGCTATCGCATCTGCATCCCTCTTATCCTTGATTTCGGCGCCACACATGTAACCATAGATAGGATCAAATTAGCACGATGTAGATAATTATTAAATATATTACACTATTAACGTGGTTACCTTCATATCAACCGATAAATCAAGACACGCGGCATGTTAGATCCATCCCGTTTCCACCACTAATGTTTTCCTCTAATCCTAACCGCAAGATCACTTTTTGTATACCACCAACAAACAACGGAAAATGGTGGAACCATAATCAACGACTGGGGCCCATTTTTTAACACTCTAACCCGTTTATCTGGCAAATCAACGGGCATGGTCATGTTTCAAGAGATCAATTTAGCAACGTTGATGAAATGCCTTTTTTAACTAGATCTACAGTAGCAGCAGTTTGAGAGAGATTTATGTAGATAGGTGTGAGGTGTGTGTGATTGTGAGAGGAAAGAATACAAACAGTAGCAACAATTTGAGAGAGATTTTTGTAGATAGGTGTGAGGTGTGTGTGATTGTGAGTGGAAATAATACAATATTAGGAGTGTGAGAGGGGATCACTGTTCCTAGGGGAACGTGATTCCCCTCTATTATTAAAGACCAGAAAGTATCTCACTTGATGCTTTAGACGCAAGTAAGTTGTTCAAGAATTATTACACATCATAAAACACATCTCTATCCATCGCATTAAAGCATCGGTTGGCTCAGATAAGAGCGGCCGATTCATATGAAGCTAAGTCTTCCATGGCTGCATACCTAACATGTTGCCTAGCCAAGTTATCGACTTTCACGCGTTCTACGCGTACTGCTCATATTCATCATTGCCTCATCAAGGTAAACCAAAAGCATATCATGTCGGTTTCATTTGTAGCTTATGAGCATATCACCATCCTCACACACGCAACACAATCGTCGCACACCACGGATAGCGGCAACGAAAGGGACGTTGGCATGGATGAAGTGCAAGCTGAAAGTATAAGCAATCCTACATCGTAAATCTTAATTTTAATCGAAATTAACAATCTTAACAACAATGTTGAGCTATACATGCTAATGTTTTTCAAGAAAGAAACCACACATCTTCTTCAAGATGTAGGGATTGTGTGGGTAAGCTTATAAGATGGCCATATCAAAAAGTGCTAAAATTCATATCATCCCGTACTATTTATATAATATAAAAAGTTTGTGGAGCCGAACCAAAAGGTCGTCCCTTTTGATCCATAAGCTGAAATACTCACCTCCCCGCTCTTGAAACTCTGATTCCATTCAATTTTACCTACATTACCGTCCGAATGAGCTTAAAAAACAGCATCTCAAATATGTGATGCCTGGTACAATAACATGGAGCTCAGACATGCGATGCCGGGATGGGCAGAAAGGGTCCGTGACCCGCCATGGCTGTAAGCACGACAACGTGCTAGCCCGACAAGTTACATGCTGATTCTACTGAGCATCAACGATCATACACGCCATGGTTGTAACCCCAAAAAGGTGCCCCGCCAAGATACGTGTAATCTCAGCTTGAACCCGTCCCGGTGCAACTCATCATAGCCCGTATAATCGCATACCTTAGAAACCAAAGGTAACTCCTACAAATATAATTCACAAAGAAGGCTAGTTATCTGGCTAGAGTTTATTAAATCGGGGAAAAATAGCAAAACTAATAACTGATCACAGCCTTAAGGTTTTCGATTAGTTAAAAAGTCACAAACCTGGAATCGTCCACAAACGACATGGCTGCAAACGCAACAATCATATGGCTCAGGAACAAACGTAACAACTGCACATTCCGAATTTGTAGAGTCATAGGTTAAACCTGGCCCGTTCAGGGTCATCACTCCCTGAATAACAAATCGGCGCAACAATAAAAGCGTCACACCCTGTAATCATATACAATGAATACCACAAATCTGGAACACATGTACGTATCGTCGCACGCGTTTTACAGCGGCAACGAACCATCAATAAAAACAAATTTCGGCCCGTCGTGGTTGTAAATCGAAAAAACTGCCCTGCCAAACGACGGGATATCCTCAAGGTTTCAAACAATGAAATAGCCACCCTGCAAAATCCCCCATATTATTACATAAACCCTAATTTGAAAAAACGCATGACAACCCTGATTTCAAAATAAAAGAACATCAAATAATAAATCAGTTAAAACTAATCCTGCCTAATTATCAGAGCCATAATAACAAAAACGTGAAAATAAAAACAAAAAAATATGTAAATAACTTGATAAAGGCCGAACCTTTTTTTGCCTTCCGAGTCATCAGGAAAAAATCAATCAATTCATCAATCAATTCATCAAAAAACACAACCTTCCCTTTTGCTATGTAGTCCCACATATCCAACACCAAACAGAAAAAATCTAATCAAACACCATTAGCTCTAAAGATCTGCTCATCGGGCGTCGCGACGATGCAAGTCTGATGAACCAAACGTAACTAACAATCGCACCCGATCAATTTTTTTAGAGGGTGGGAATAATTGGTGGGTGGATTTGTGTGGGAATAATTGGTGGGTGGATTTGTGTGGGTGTGATTATGTGTAGGATATTAACCAAACAGTAAAGGGCAGAATAAATTAACCAAACAGTAAAGGGCAGAATCAACTATTGAGGAACGGGGTCAGGGGCAAAAGGGCGAGCTTCCATTAATGAAGAACGGAGGCAGAGAAATGGCTATTAGTGTGTGTGTGTGAGGAGAGGAGAGTGAATATAAAAATATGGGTGTGAGAGGGGAACTGTTCCTAGGGGAACGTGATTCCCCTCTATTATAAGGCATATACAATACAATAACTAGCCGGGTATCCGCATATTGCAGCGGCGGTACCCGTGTAACAAAATTATCTTACGATCGTATATTCTCTACTTGTATGTTTGTTATGAGGATAACTTATCGACAATATTGCCTATTCGATGCATATTATTGAAAGAATTATCGTGTCACACTGTATAGTATTCGAAAAAATAACACAAAAATCACATGATCTTTATTTTCATATAAAGCAATTGCATGTAGAGTAACAATAAGTTCACCATAGTAGTAGTTGAAGCAAAACATTCTTTTTCAACTTGATGAGGTATACAAATTTTCTGAGATGCTCAAAAGAAACAAAAAAAATCCTAAGTTTTGTGAGAAGTATGATAGAAGAATAGAAATGGTTGTATTTTTTACATTAACCAAATGACATTTTTATACTTAAATAAAGAAACGTTACAAAAGTTATATTAAAAATAGAAGTATGATTTTGGTTAAAATGTAACCGATAACATTTAAATCTCATTACAAAAGTTAATGTGGACGGTTATGAAATAGACTAAACATAAAGACGCTTAATTACGAAATAAACAATATTGGTTTAACTTTTTAATTACTTTTTATAGTAATTGGCTTAATTTTTTAAGACTTCTTTATATTAGAATGTGCTAAATCTACTACCTATATAAAGCATGGTTTTCAAAAGTTATCTTACCTCAAAAATCTTAAAAAATGACACCTGGATAATACAAAATAATCAACGACTAATATTAATTATCCACTTTCAGCATTAACTATAAACGAAAAAAACGCCTCCAGCAGGTTCTCACAAAAAAACAAACCTAATCAAAAATATTAAAATCAAAACATTATGAAGTCTCCCCAAAATCAAATAGTTTGATTCCTAACAAATTAGCCCTCAAATTTATGGCAAACCCTTACAAGAAAACACCCAAAATTAAACAATTGATGGTGAAGAAAAAAAAAGGTTGTTTGATTTTGGTAAGGTTTATCATTTGATTTGATTTGTTTTTGGTTTTATAATTTCATCAAGTTTTAGGGGTTTTGATTAAAACTCTTATGTGTTCTTGAAATTAGGATTCAATTCGTGTATCAAACAAATTTGTCATCTAATGGATGCAATTTCTCAGCTTGTAGTTTAATTGAATTTAAATGTAGAATTTAGTTGGTAAGTCGATCGAATGGTGCAGTAAGTGTTAGTTTTAGAATTCTTTCTTTTTGTAGCTGCAAGTTCTTTTTTTAGCATGATTTCGTGTAGGTGGTAATTTTAGAATGCTTATGTTTTTAGAGAGAGAAAGAGATAGAGAGATGGTGGAACACACACTTCTAGAGAGAGAAACAAATGTTTACTATGTGTAAAATGAAGAACCACACACCCTCTCCATCTAAGGAGAGGGTTTATATACCCAAGCCCTTGACATGGGCTTGGGCTTACATTTGGGCCGGCCTACACATGTCGTAGGCTAGGCGTTGGTTTGTTTGTTAAATAATGATAAGTAACTAAACTACGAGCTATTACATGGACTATTGTTGGAGTGACCGATCCTTCTTAATACGTAAAACGTATTTTCAACAATATCCCCCTAAGGGAGGTCACTCCAAACAAGGGCATTACCCAAGTTACAATAATAAGATAAACCTAGCATACTATGCTTGTCTTGAGCTCGTAGTCTTCGTCTTTCTTTTTCTTTTCCTTTTCTGGTGAACATGCTGATGTGATCTTTGATATCCATCTTTAATATTAATCTCTTGCCTTGATCTTGTGCATCCATCACTTGTGATCTTCGCCTCTTCGTGACCTCACGTCCCACATACTTATACCTTAGTGATTCTTGAAAGCTTCAGAGTTCAATACAGCGGAAGACTTAACTTTTAAGCTTTCTTGAATTAGATGAGGTATTAAGTGCATAAAGTATAAGCATGCAGGGAAGACTTCTTCTCGGATTCCTCAACGCCACCGTCTTCAAATGCCGCAACATAAATAGACAAGAACAAAATGGCTTTGAACATTTCATTCTAATTCGGTAGCATTTTACCTCCGGTCGGTGAATAAAAATCCTTCTTTGAACATTTCATTCTAATTCGGTAGCATCTCACTTCTGATGGTTGTATTCATTCATGATTGGCTTCTAGTCCTTAATGGTTAGCTTTTAGTCGTTCTTGGTTGGCTTCTAGTGGATAAAAATCCTTCTTTGTCAAGTGATGGTTGACTTCTGGTCTTGGTTTGGGACACTGTTCACTTTATTGACTTCTGTTGACCACATTATGCTTCTAGTGTTGACCATTGTGCGCTTTGACTTTTAGTCAACGCATGCAAATTCTGGTATATATCCTCTTATTTAACTTTGGTAAATTGGGATTTGCAAATAATGTTAAAAGGGGCAAGTGGTTACTTTGCATTAACTGCCTAATTTGAAAGGGCAACCCCAATTATTAGGGGTCAATGAACAGTTACTAAGACCATTATTTATGGTCAATTAACCCCCTTGACTCATTCATCACAATCATAACACACACACACATCCGCTCCTACTCTCTCAAACCCTAACAAATCATCTTCCATTCCTTCTAATCAACATCAATGGCTGCCCTGGTATACCAACCTGCTCACAATAATGTCGCTTATCTAGGAGATGGTCCACACCGTGATGAGTTCACTGACATTCTGGAATTCATTGAGGCTTCTAACCTTAGGTATGCTTTTACTGTGTGCCCCATTGTTTATGATAGTGTGATTCGTCAGTTTTGGGCATCTGCTCGACTTGTGGCTGTGGTTGGTCGTCCACGTGAACTCCATGCTACCATAGATGGACGTTCTTATGTGGTTACTGAAGCTTCTATTCGGATTTCCCTTCATCTTCAAGATGAAGGTGGTGTTGTTTCCATCCCCAATGCTGAGGTTTTGGAGGGGATGGATGCTATTGGGTACAATCATGGGGGGAAGTTTAACTTCCAAAAGAATCGGTTTTCCCTCCAATGGAAGCTTCTAGTGCATTTTTTGATTCATTGTTTAAGCCCCAAGTCTGGGAGTTGGGATGCTTTTCCTACTCCTTTGGCTAATGGTCTAATCTACATAACACAGGGTAGGGTATTTAATTTCTCTCGCTATTTGTTTGATGGGATGGTTAGCAATCTGTCTAGTGCTGGTTCTAGGAAGAAATTTTTGATGTATCCTAGGTTTTTACAGCAGATACTTGTTTGTCTACCTCGTGATAGGGAGGAGTATGAGCCTTCTAAGCTTACTGCTAAAGTATACTATAACATGGCTCATGGGTTTAGCGGGGAGTGGAGGCCCCTTACTGATGCAATGTTGGGCCTTGCTCAAGGTCCTCCTGATGTTGTTCCTCCGGTTGAACAAGCCGAGGAGGAACCTCAATTAGGTGATGACCCAATAGAGGAGGAGCATCCTGCTGGTGGTGCACCTAATGTGGTTGTGGAAGAGCCGGTTGAGGAGGTGGTGGTTGAAAGGCCATCCACTTCCAAGGCTGCTCCTTCTTCGATGCCACATTCGTCTCCATTTGTGGATACCCCCCCTCCTAGTCCTGCTCCACACTCTTTTGATAAGCCTTCTGGTGCTCGTGCTCATGATGATGACCCCTTTATTTCTTCTGGTTCCAATGACGCCTTCCAAGACCCAAGTCCTCTTGGTGGGAAAGCGGAGGAGCCTGTTACACTTACTTCTTTACTTGATCTCATGCACAGGTACCATGAACGGATTCTTTCCTTGGAAGCAGATTTGAATCAACATCGTAAGCTTACCCGGGAATTTGTTCTTCCCATGGCTGACCGGATTAAAGCCTTGGAGATACAGTAGAGGCGAAGGAAGAAGCATGTGGTTCAATCTGATTCTGATGAGGAGGTTGAAGATCTTGTGGAGGATGGTTTGAATTTGTTGGAGGATGGTTCAATATGTATAGTGATTGGTGACTTTCATTCATTATAGTTAAAAAAAAAAATACTTTTTATATAATATCTGCTTATACTTTAAACAAATCCTGGATTTTACACTTGTGAATAATATACCATTTGCTGATTCAAACTTTGGGTTTCTGTTGCTGATTCACACTTGAGCTGGTTGATTGTTTCAGCTGGTGTTGGACTTGGTCCTCACAACAAATGGTCCTCAACTCACCATGTCTAACCGACAAGAAAGAGTTGATTCACCTTGAGGGTACGGCTCCTGGTGTGATTCTCAAATCTGTTGATGGTTGCCAGGTTACCCAAAACTGGATGGTTTTCACTTGCCATGGTCCTAGACTGAAAAGTGGCTAATCCAAGGGGATACGGCTCTTGGTAAAGATTTTATCAAATCTGTTGATAGCTGTAATAGCTTGCTTAAAGTTATAGGGTTTTCAACTCACCGATGCTTCATTGCTAAGAGTTGGCGAGTCCAGAAGGGTACAGCTTCTGGTAAAGACATATCAAATCCGTTGACGGCTGTGATGGTTTGCCTAAAATCATCAGGGTACCCCCACTCACCATTGATTCACATTCTAAGAGTTGGGCTGGGTTCTGGTCTCCCAGGGTGATGCTTATTCCACCAGAAAGACTGGCTAGCCCAAGAGCGAGCAGCTACTTGGTAAAGGCTCATCAAATCTGCTCATGTTGCTGTGAAGATTCAACACGATGCTGATTTGTTTCAAGCTTTGGAGAAGCTTCTAGTGTTCCATGTTGCGGTGGTTCTATTGTTTCTTATCTTGCTGATGTTGCTGTTTCTTTTGCTGTTTCAATCCTCAAGCTTTATTGAACGTTTTACCAGGAAACTTGAACTCAACAGGTCAAATTCATGTTTAGGGGAGGATTGTTAGGACCATCGGAATAGTTAATTGTAATAGGTAGACTAGGAGGTATGTAGTTCCTCCTGGTCATAGTAGTAGTAGGAGCAAGTCGTGCTCCTGGTCTTAGTTAAAGTCAAACTTTATTATTTAGTTATTATTCTGTTAGGATATGCATGAGATATGTTAGGAAAGGATATGCATATCAGTTTTACACGTTTTGTTTAATGATGTATTAGGGTTTCCTTGTAGTATAAAAGGAACCTTAGGCAGAAGGGTTACATACACCTTCATCAAACGTAATTCTAGTGATTATCAATATTAGAAATCCTTAGAAAGGATCAAGTCATTATAGTTATTCTGTTCTTCTTTATAGTATTTGTATTCCACACTTATATTGTGTATAGAGTCTCTCTGTGAATAGACTTATGATTACAAAAGTCGTTTACCGTTCCTGACAGGCTGCAAGATCCACATCTAGTGGACCCAACAGCATATGTGTTGACCCGGTTTCTGCCTAAAGTTGTAAGGAGGGCTTCTTTCTTTACACCCTTTATCTTTACAATTCTTTTTCATTCTTCAACCCCTTCAATGCTTACCAATACGTCATAACTAGCACCTTGTTGTGATTGTTCAAGTGCTAACTTAAGTACTTGGTCGGCATTCAGCTACGTTCACAATCTTTCTCCATCTTTCCTAAGGACTACTATTTATAGCTATGGATTGTCCTTGGGAAGATTCCTCCGGTTCTAGAAGAATCATTGGACTTAACCTATCCTACCATCCTTATGTCACCACAATCTTCATCGTCGTGAAATAAATAGGTTTTGGGTAAGTATATGTCACCATGAAAATCCATTTTGATATGCAAATCCGTTTTGCTCCCCCTTAACATATGCCACGATATTCGAAAACATTTCGCATATGTCGGGATGAGCCAGCACATTAAGTCAAATCATTTGTGATAATATCCCATATTAAATCACATTTTCTCCCCCATATTAAAAATATTAACCCAGTCGATGTTTTTAATATCAATTGATTTAATGAAGTTTTAACAAAGGTTTTGGGAAGAAAAATGCAAGTCCGTTTTATCTTCATGATACCAAATGTATGAGATATGATACCGATTTTAACATGATCACATATTCACCATATTAGAAAAAAATTGACAAGGTTGGACCTGATTGATGAGAACATCATATGATAAGATCAAATGGTTCTTGTCAGCATATGTTGGTCGCCTCGTCACGTCTGAAGTCATCTCTTGACACCACGTGTACGATTGGTATTGTTGTCTTGACACCAGTTTGTGAACTTCGCACTTTCGGCATCGAAGATTCTGAATGCTTGACAATTTCTCCCCCTCAATTGTTGACCCGTGTTCTATTGAAAGAGCTGTAGTCGTCGGTTGAGTAGTTGTATCGTCGAGTATGTAGATACCAATTGTAGATTGCTATGGTTGTAGAGATGATAGCTTCATAAAAAACAAGACTTCTCTTGTTTTAACAAATAAATGCACTGAAACGTACATAGATTTGTGTTAGACCAAGTTATAAAGTAAACTTGATCCCTTACAAGATTTTAAAGTAAACCTTGCCCGAGAAAATTAATTCTCGTTGAGAGCCAAAGCTTTCATAAGAAATACTTGACTTTAATATGAAAACCGGGTTGCAGTCAGAAATAACTACAAGCCATTAAGGCATGTTTTATGAAAAATTTACAACTTTTGTACGAACTCTATTTATGGCGCCGTGTCGATATTAATCAACATTTCTAAGGCCGTAAATATTATCGTACCAAAAGGCATGCCTTTGAAAAATAAAGTAAAAATATTTTTGGATTTTTTATGAATTTTTCAATTTTTATGGTTTTTATATGGTTTTATATTTTTGTATTTTGCTTTTGTGGATAAAAATATAAACAATATATACAGATGATCAGCAAGGATACGGAGAATAGTTTTACCACCACTATTCTTTCGCTTCATCTGCCAATTCCTTTAGAGTCTCAGGCGAGAAAGTTCTCATTCCTAGCTTGTCGGCCAAAAATTCAATTCGAGCGCGATCTAAAGCCTTCGTGAAAATATCCGCCAATTGATACTCAGATCGGACAAAGTAAAGCTCGATTACTCCATTTTCCACTTGCTCCTTGATGAAGTGGTAGCGAATGTCAATGTGTTTCGACCGGGAGAATTGAACGTTGTTGCAGCATAAGGCAGTTGCACTCTTGTTGTCACAATACATCGGAATTTTGTTGAAACCTAGACCATAGTCGGTTAATTGTGATCTCATCCAAAGAATTTGAGCACATCAACCGGACATAGCTATGTATTCTGCTTCCGTACTAGAAATTGCAGCGCTTTTCTGCCTTTTCAATGCCCAACTGATTAGTCGATCTCCTAGTAGTTGCAAAGTTCCACTCGTGCTACGCCTTATATCTTGACAACCCGCGTGATCTGCATCCGCATATGCCATAAGTGCAATCGAAGAGTCCTTCGAATACCAAAGTCCATGATTAATGGTTCCTTTAAGATATCGAAAGATACGTTTCACAGTGGCCAAGTGTAACTCAGTAGGTCGAGTTTGATACCGAGCACACATACATATAGCAAACTGAAGATCAGGTCGACTAGCTGTGATATACAGAAGAGTACCAATCATTCCACGATAAAGTGTCGGATCAACGACAACTCCATGTGGATCTGCATCAAGCTTAGTTCGGTCCACCATTGGAGTATCCATGGGGTCGCAAGATTCCATCTTATACTTCTTTAGCGATTCAAGGGCATACTTGGATTGATTGATAAAGATGCCTCTGGGACTCTGAGATATATGAAGACCTAAGAAGAACGATACCTTTCCCATCATTGACATCTTAAAATTGGAAGACATGAGTGTCTGAAATTCTTCTGATAAGGTTTGGGTCGAGGCTGCAAATATAATATCATCAACATATATTTGTACCATAATCATATCTTTACCTCGTTTCTGAATGAACAGCGTGGGATCCACCTTGCCTTAAGCAAAGCCTTGCGTGATGAGGAATTGTGACAATAGATGATACCATGCGCGTGGAGCTTACTTCAACCCATAGAGAGCCTTCTTAAGCTTGTACACATGATTAGGATATTTAGGATTCACAAAACCATCCGACTGTTGAACATAGACCTCTTCCTTGATTTCACCATTCAGAAATGTCGTCTTCACATCCATCTGATAGACGATCATATTCATGTGGGCTGCATAAGCGAGGAATAGTCTAATAGCTTCCAAACGAGCAACAGGTGAAAAGGATTCCATAAAGTCGATTCCCAATAATTGCTTGTATCCACGAGCTACTAGTCGAGCTTTGTTCTTCAATATTCCACCTAAATCATCGAGTTTCACCTTGTAAACCCATTTCAAAGTGAGTAACTGCACTTGATCCGGGCATGGGACAAGTTCCCATACTTCAAGACGTATAAATTCATTAAGTTCTTCTTGCATAGCTTCTATCCAACAGGATTGAGTAAAAGCTTGCTGCCATGTCTTAGGTTCAACTTCAGTGAGAAAAGCATCAAAGTGACAAAACATTACACTTTCTTGTAGCTGACTTCGTGTGGATACCGGACGATTAGGGTCACCAATAATAGAATCTATAGGATGATCCTTTGTCCACTTGCTGTCATGTTCACGAATCCGTGGATTGGAGTAAACTGTAGTAGGAGCTTCCTTTGAGGTGGACGACCCGGTTGAATAGGGTCAGGAATTGGTACACCAAAGAATCGAAGTTCACGCATTTGAGCGAATTCCAAATCGTGATCATCATCATCCTCTTCATCATCAATAGGCATGACATGGGTAGTTGAAACATGTGTTGGTTGAGAATTACTTGTTGATGGTATATCTAGTCCGATTGTAGGTGTAGACGTATCTGATTGTGCAACGGGTGCTGGAGCGACAACTTCGGTTACCGGAGCTATTACCTCAGGTTCCGTAACAACAATACTTGGAGGAGTAAAGAATTCATCAAAGAACGGTTGAAACAACGTATCCCATTCAGTACTAGAAGGTGGTATAAATGATGATGAAGTGAGGTTGTTTGGGACAAGACCAGAACTAATGTTACTGGGTCCCATTTCATGAAGTGCGGGTTCAGAGCTGCTTTGCTCAGAAGCCATTGCTGTCAGCTCATAAAAATCAACATTCATAGTTTTGAGGATCTTACGAGACTTACGATTGTAGATTCGGTATGCCTTCTTTGCGGGTGCGTAACCAATGAAAATACCAATATCAGCGTTTGGTTGAAGTTTTCCCAAATTGTCACCATCATTATTTGGATAGCATAGAGAACCAAATACATGAAGATATGATAAATATGGTACTTTTCCATGGAGAAGCTCATAAGGTGTATTACCATGGCGTTTACGAATTAGTGACCGGTTTTGGGTGTACACTGCTGTAGATACTGCTTCTACCAATAAAAACAATGGAGCCTTTGCGTAAATTAACATCGTTCGAGCAACTTCCATAAGTGTGCGATTTCGCCTTTCAAAGACACCATTTTGTTGTGGAGTTCGTGCAACGGATGTTTCATGAGATATGCCAACTTCTTCATAGTAATCACGCAAGATTTGATTCACAAATTCGGTTCCATTATCTGTACGAATGCGTCGGACAGTAGTGTTGAGACGCACTTGAATCATCTTGAGAAATCCGATGATGAATTTTGGTGCGTCATTTTTTGTTTTAAGAAATTTCACCCATGTAAACCGAGAGTAATCATCGACAATTACGAGGATGTACTTTTTGCCACTAAGACTTTCAACACGCATTGGTCCACAAAGATCCATATGCAACAGATAAAGTTTCTCTTGGTTGGTGTCTTCCGTCTTGGGTTTGTATGATTTCTTAGTGCTTTTCCCCATTGTACACGCGGAACACAAATGATCCTTGTGAAATGATAGTTTAGGAAGACCACGAACAAGTTCGTTTTTCGCCAAGTGATTAATAGCGTCAAAGTTAAGATGAGATAACCGTCGATGCCATAACCATGACTTAGTCTTCGAAGCTTTGGAGAGAAGACATATGGGAGAAGCGGCCATCATGTCTTGTAGAGACAGAGTATACAAATTATTCCCTCGATTACCTTTCAATAAATCAACCCCTTCCAAATTACGAATGAAGCATGTATGCTCTCGAAAAGCAACTTCTAGGTTTGCATCACAAAATTGTCCCACAGAAAATAAGTTGTGACCGAGACCTTCCACATAATACACTCTTGAAATTATAACATTCCCAATATGATATTCACCGTAACCCATTATCTTTGCAATATGATCATTCCCAAATCGAACCGTACCAAGAAACTTGCTGACGAAATTTCTGAGCTGAGAGAGATCTCCGGTCATATGCTTAGAGCAACCAGAGTCCAAACACCAGAGAACAATTTGGACCACCTTTTTCAACAACAACAGTAGACAATGCATTGGAAACTATTGTTCCGGAGTGTTAGCAGATATAGATAAAATATTATCAGAATTGCTAACAGGTTTATGACCCTTAGATTTCCTGCGTTTTCTAATGTGAGTCTTAGCACTAACAGGTTTTACTATTCCAACTTTCTTAGGTTTTGGATTATTTGTGGGCACTATAGTGGGAGTAGACCTATTTAAAGGGCACTTGGTTCCTATAGTAGTGTCGGTGTTCCTAGTTAAAGGACACGCTTTTGTTTTGGTAGCCTTGGTACTCCTAGTTAAAGGGCACGTTTTCTTCGCTTCAGTGGGAGTGATCCTAGTTAAAGGGCACGTATTTCCTACTATAGTGAAAGTTCTACCAGTGGGGCGCCACAACCAACCAACTTGGGTTAAGACTTTCCCAGTCGGTTTCCATTCTAATCCATTTTTTCGGGCATGCATCTCATTCACATGGTCAATAACGCAAGAATCATGACGACTAGAAAACATACATTCATTGCAATTCCAACATTTCAAATTAGAATTCACAGTAGGCTTAGAACGCTGCACAACCGCAGAGCCTTTAGGTTTAGCTACATGATTCTTTTTATTCAAAACAGAAATAACATTCCTAGGATGGGCTTCTACTTTCTTCTTCACTTGACTACTAGATGGGGGCAAGATCCTATCATTCTTCTTGTTTTTTTTAAGCTTAGATCTTTGAGCCTTAGTAGTGGTGCTTACTCCTGTAGAAGGCAACACGGGAATATTAGAAGCTGGTTTAGATTCCGCCTTATCTTTAGTGACCAAAGTTTGAGATGGTTTAGTCCTAGGGCCCTTGTTAAGTGGTGTGACGGCTATAAGGTTCCTTTTGATTGCACTAGAGGACGATGCTAAGACAGTGGCTGCGTTATCCCCAACATTCTTACCTTTTAGAGTACGAAGTGTTTCCTTTAACTCAGCCAAGACCAGATTTTTATCACAAATTTGTTCCCGCAAATCAGATATTTCCACCGACTTTCGATTCAATTGTTCAATCAACGATTGATTCTGTGCAGTGGTATTAGCACATGCAAGCTTTACTGAATCGAAGAGTCGTGTATTTTTCTGTTTTAAGTTATCTACTTTGGACAAAATCTTGGAAACTCGATTATCTAGATCAAGTTTAAAATTCTCAGCGGCCTCAAGTACGTTCACACAGTTAAGCTCCTAAGATTTCTCTATTTTTATCGGCAAAGATTTAGCAACTTTGTCACTTGGCTGACGCTGTTTTGATTGTAATTCAATCGAAAATTCTTTTCAAAGTTTGCATCATCGATATTAACACCTTCGAATGACGTTTCAAAGATTTCTTGAATAAATTTTTGCTTGCATTCAAGCGAAATACAATGTGTTTGAATCTCATCAAAACGTTTTGAAAGCGAAGAATATGAATCTTGAAACTTTAAAAATTCAGCGTCAGATTCATGACAAGTACTATCTACCACATTATCCACAGATTCAACATTATGCACAATAGAATCATTATCAACACTTTTATTCACACAAACGGAAACTATATCATGACACATCACTTGCTTCAGAAGCTGATCATTTTGGCGTGAAACCCGTTCTATTTCAAGTAAACTGTTTTCATAAGCATCATCCATTTCATTGAAAACACGTCTAACTTCTTCTATTTCCAAAAGCAACTCTTGATCAAGATTACTAAGACAAGCTTTAACATTGTCTACAAACGGAACATTTTCGTTTCGGAACGCAGCTCTAGTGTGCTCAAAGTTTCATTCACCTTCCGTTATGGCCGAAGCCGTCGTACGTTCCAAAATGACCTTGTCAAAATCGGCTAAGTGTTGGTGTACCGCATTTAAGTTAACGGACGCCTTACTTACCGGTGGAATTAACTTTGTTAAATCCGTTTTGACAAGTGTAGGAGACGTACTAGAAAGGTTTTTATTTGACAAACTTGGGGGCACAAGAACTGTTAGTTCAGCTAATTCCTTTTGTAAGCGAATGCGTGTCTTTTTCGAAAATTGATCTTTGTTATGTTGATCATAATCAATTGTATGGAATTTTGAAAGCATTTTAGAATGAGTTTCATCCCCAAGTGATTGTGTCTCCTCAGTACTACGAACAAAAGGTGCTTTTTTCGATTTTCTAATTATGGTCATATCATAAAGACCGGGAATATATTCCTGAGCTTGTTTTGCATAACCGGGATTAGGTGGTAAATCTTGAAGACGCTTAAGTTCGAATTCTTTAAATGATTTAGTTAAAAGATGAACCTTTTCTGTGGAAGCGTATTGTTTTAAAAGCTGTTGTTCTTTGAATTTAAGAAGTTTGGTAGCATTAATTTCTGATTCAACCTTTTTAGACTCGAGAGTTTCGAAATCCATTTTAAGTTTCTGAAAATCATTGACAACCGACTCCTTTTCTTTTAATTCATTAGAAAGATTAGCTTTTAATGATTCTATTTCTTTCAAGTGTTCAATCTTTTCAAAACGAAATTGGTCAAATTCAGAACATGTTATTTTCTCTTCTTGAGGGACCATTTCAAAAGTTTTGATCTTTTCTTTATGCAACACAAGCTCAGCAGTTAGGTTGGAATTCGTATCTACGGATTGTCTAAGGGCCATATGCATTTGATCAATAATATGTTTAGGCACCATGACCAACTCATGTTGAGCATAAGATTCCATACCCGTCGTAGCATTTGGTTGAGGTTCACTCAAATGTGTAGGATTGGGTACCACATCATTTGAGTTACTAGTTCCCGAATGCTGTTCGAGGTTGTCATTTTCATGCCCAACTTGATGTTGGTTATCATCAATATTATTAGATGTGGTTGGTACCTCACTGACGACATCAGAACCGTAGTGAGAGAGATTAGCAACGAGAACATCTTGGGCAGAGTGAATGTCATCATAATCCGAATCATATGCGTCAAGATCATCTGCTTGATAAGCTGCATTAGAAGTAGAAACGACTGCAATGCCTTCAGTATCTGCTGCCCCTGGGTATGCAAGAAATGCTAACTTCTATGAATCTAAAATCTTCCCCTTAGACTGAGCAGCAACCAAATACATCTTCTCACGAAACCATGCATCATCCCTTCTCCTCTTTGGCTGAGTGCATTGCCTAGCCATATGACCTTGTCCTCGGCAATTGTAGCAAGTCACAACCTTTTGAGGACCAATGGGGCTTCCATTTCCATTAGCTTGAGAATTCACAACTTGAGCATTCACAGTCCTTGTAGGAGGTCCATATGAATTTTGCCTTCCCTGAATAGCTTGCACTGTTACTTGACCATCTTAAATAGTAGCTTGTTGTCGAGGATTTGAAGAGGTGCGGAGCTGATTGTTTGTTGGTGGAAATCCTCTAGTTGCAACAAGTTTTGACAAATAGGCAGTGAGATGATTTAGAACATCAGCTGGCGTATCATTTGGAGTAAAGACCGGTGCTTGGATTGGTGGAAGTTCATTAGAGTAGAAAGCTTGTGATGGTTGTGCTTCTATTGGAAAATATCCTTGCTGAGGAGTATAGACCATTGGAGAAGTGTTGGCTTGTGATGGTGATGTTTGATATGGTGGTTGCTGTGGAAAAGATTGTGGATGAACACTTTGTTGATATGCTTGCTGTGGCATCATCGGTGGTTGATAAGATGGTTGTTGTGGTTGCTGATAGGTGTGTGGTGGTGGCTGCTGCAAGTATGATGGTTGTTGATAAGTATAAACCATGTTTTGTTGAGAAGCACACATGGCAAGTAGATCATGAACTTGAGGTTTAGACAACCGAGCCTCAATCACATGGAATTTGTGTTGTTGAAGAAAAGCTTGAAGTTGATCCACATTGGTGTTATGCAAGTCCTTAGCCAATTTAATATCCGTCGCGTACTTTTTCCATTCTGAAGGAAGAGTGTTCAAATACTTGGTGTTCAATTGAAACGTAGGAATTGCCTTGCCATAGATATTTAGCTCATTCAACAATAGGGTAAATCTCAGATAGTAGTCATTGAGAGTCTACCCTGGCACATAGGCAAACTTATCAAAAGTATCATAAAGCTTACACTCTCGTTCTTGTTTAGTTAACGAGGTGCCTTGCATTAGAACACGAATTCTATCCCATAACTCTTTGGCAACTTTATGTTTGCTGACGAGTTTGTAGACATCTGGAGGAAGGGCTTGGAGAATGATGTTTGTAGCATACTTATCACATTTGTCTTGAATCTTCATATCTCCAGTCAATTCACCCGTTGTGCGAGGAAGAGTAGTCGTACCTTCCGTCACTGTACCATAATCTAATGGTCCATTGAGCACCGATGCCCAAATGAGATGTCCATTCTCTTTGTTCAACAGTAAAGTTCCATTCGGGAAGTCCAATCCTCATACATAGATTTTTCCAACATTGGTGGACGATTATCCGTACCCGAGAGGATGGACTTATCCGTAAGAGATGTGTACTCCATTTCGATAAGTTAAGATTTACAAATTTGATCGGTCAATGAAAGAAAGTTAATGTATTTGTTGTTGTGTGTTGAAGCCGAGAAATAATGTTGAAATCCCCTAAATTATGTTCTCGAGAAACCAAAAAATCCAAGTCAAAATTACACCCGATTAAAAATTTTCAAAAAACACGTTTTTTTGAAAAAAATGTTGGATTGCAACACCTGATCGGAGTGGTGATCGTACTCAGATCGTACTCACTATGATCGTACTTGGATCGCACTCGTTTGATCGTACCCAACGATCGCACTCAGATCGCACTTGTGATCGTACTCAACAATCGTACTCAGATCGCACTTGTGATTGTACCCAACAATCGTACTCAGATCGCACTCGTGATCGTACTCTACGATCGTACTCAGATCTGACTCGTGATAGTACTCAACGATCACAACAAGGGATCGCAATGGTGATCGCAGCGAGTGATCGTACTCCCTTATCGCAACAAGTGATCGTACCCTGATCGAAGCCTAGATCGTACTAAGCTATCGTACTCCTTGATCTTAGCTAGGATCGTAGTGAGCTATCGTAGTCACAGAACGTAACGTTAGATCGTGACTATGGATTGCAAGTAGAAACCCCCAGGGTTTATGCAATCACAAAATCAGATCGTACTAAGGATACCAACTTACCACTTTTCTCGGACAGTACAATAACACAATCAATTAGAGATTCTAAGCCAAAATATGAATCAAACACCGAAAATTTTTGTGTTTTTAACCCAAATAACAATACCAAATCACTATAACAAGTAACTAGATGAAGTATATCATGATTAACTCATAAAAACACAAAAAAAAAATGGTTCGTGTGATTTTGGATCAAAAATGGCGAGAGAATCAAGAACACAAACACAAAAACTAAACAATCATCCCATGGCTCTTGATACCATTTGTGGGATATGTAAATCTTGCTTATGTTTTTAGAGAGAGAAAGAGATAGAGAGATGGTGGAACACACACTTCTAGAGAGAGAAACAAATGTTTACTATGTGTAAAATGAAGAACCACACACCCTCTCCATCTAAGGAGAGGGTTTATATACCTAAGCCCTTGACATGGGCTTGGGCTTACATTTAGGCCGGCCTACACATGTTGTAGGCTAGGCTTTGGTTTGTTTGTTAAATAATGATAAGTAACTAAACTACGAGCTATTACATGGACTATTGTTGGAGTGACCGATCCTTCTTAATACGTAAAACGTATTTCCAACAATTGATATGCTCAGTGTGGTAATTTTTATGATTAGTTGGGAATTGAAAGTTGTGCCTTTTTAAAATCTGGGCTGTTTGGGATTGCATATTAAAAACTGCTTATAGTTAGATTAGGTGTTGTTTGGATCCAAACCTTACCTACAAGGTCACTTCCCTCTCATACACCATTACTATTCACAAAGAACAATGGGTTGCTCAGAATAAATTTCCTATGTCATAGAAGGAAATGGATCCTACAAAGCAAATGAAAGACAAAATCCCTGAGCTTACAAACCAGGTAACTATAAAAAGGTGCAACATAATATTAAGCGTGTTATTTTTCTTTATGCATATGATACAGTTACGGGGTGTTGGAGGTTCATTATATAGGTGATCATGTTATATTGAATAATCAGATAAGATAGTTAATCAAATGGGAGTAGAAAGTATTGTTCAAAAGGCCTATATAGTTGAAAATGCTGATATGAACCGACACAAAAGACAATTTTACGAGAAAAATCTAGATAAGTTTTGTGCAATGAAAATTGGACTCACTTAAATTATTAGAAGATTTTCGTAATAATTATCGCTATAAGAAGTCGAGGGCTTCGTATGTTTGGATTAAACTACTTTCTTATCGCTTTAAGAAGTCGAGGGCTAGTGACGAGCTCATGCGGGTGTGGAGAATCCCGGATAGTCTTCTTGTGTCATGATGGGTGGTTTCTTTTTTTGTTCATGCTCCCATAGGTAGTTCTTTCCTATAAGAGTTATTGGTTATGTATTCTTTAGTGGTTAGTTGTTCAAGCGTTTCTTGAGGTTAATGCGGTACTCAGCCGCATCCCATTGTAACTGTTTTTTTTGAATTAATATATTTTACCTGAGTGTATCCCCTTTACGTAAAAAAAAGGTTGTTAAGGTCTCAAAAGTGAACAGAGGAGGTTTTGCAATAGGTTTACCAGATAGCATCACTGATGAGGAAAAATTTAAGTTGGGGAAGCTTGGTTTAGGGATGAAAACATTCGTGCTCTTTGGTCATTAAGATGGTCAATAAAGAGAAAGGAATAATGAAACATTCGCGTGTCTTGAGATGATAATTGTGGGAAATTTGATGATGGAAATGCCTACGATGATGTTGAGGACTGCAACACACTTGTCTCTTAAAAATCAGGTTTGTTCGAAAATTTATTTAAACCGATCAACTAAAGTTTATCAAATTTAGAATGATAATTACAGGTAGTAAATTTTTTTTTTTGTTTATGAATGAGTAAAATTTGCGTTTATCCAAAAAAAAATTATTTTACCCAGGTATAGTCCCTTTACCCAAATTGTTTTTTTTGCCTTTATCATATCTTTAAAGACAGGTATATAATATTGAAGTCGAGTTTGACAAAACGGCTAAGCAAGTTGATGTTCTCGCACTCAAAGAGACTGTCTGGTAACACCTGTAAGCTCTCTTTTTCATCCCTACCAAGATGTTACACATACAATCATGGAGTTCTCACAATATGTAGTTTGGAAGTAAGTTTATCACAATATGTAATGTACTACTGTATTATTAAGGTGCCTCATAAATGATCAATTGTGTTGTCAGTTCCTTTATATATATGAGGTTATATGACTAATATGATGATTCATGATTGTAAGTTCATTTTCGGTTGTATACTTTTTTTGCGGATCCTAAGAATATGTAATGTCAATATGGTTACTTATAATTTGTTAAATTGAAGTTTTGTACAAAAAGTAGATGTTTAGCTGTTTGTTCAAGTCTCATCATATATAGTTTGCATAGAGATTTGGAGATGACTGGAAGTAACTTTCAAACTGACTTAAATTTCATACTTCTGTTACTTGGCTATGTACAATTATCATTGTCTAATTTTTTGTAACCAGTCTTTATAACGGAGTCAGTTTTTGTAACGAAGTCAGTGTCATATCTTCAAGCACCGAGACATTTTGAGAGTATCGGTCTTTTTTACGCATTTTTTGTAACCGAGGTCATATGTCGCTCAAGCTAAACCAAACGTAACATAACGAAGTAAGTTTTTGAAACTGAATTTTATGATAATCAATTCTTGATGATTGTATGTGATAGTCAATTACGAAGTCACTTTTTGTAACTGATTGGTTTTTCCATTGCTATATGAATTTTTGTTTTTTTTGAACAAAATATGAATTTTTGTTTGTTACATCATTGTCTTGACAATGTTATCTTATAAATTCTTCTTTGCTAATTACATTTATTTCTCAACATTCTATCAGCTCTATCAGCCGTGGATTACTTATTTAAAATACGTAAACAAATGGGCGTTGTAAATTATAAGTTTATAAAATAAAACATGAATGATATAAAGTTATGTAAATTTTACAAAATAGTAGAAACACTCCGAATCAATATCAAAACATCAGTTAAAAAAAAACCATTATCAAAATGTAAATATTTTTAGAATAAAATTTTAAAGCTCGCCGCCCAGCGGGCGCGCCTTGAAGCTAGTACTTTATAAAGTAGTATAGATAGAGATTGAAATCTCTTTCTTCATTAATTACAACCCTTAATGCAAACAATAATGCACATTATTACATTATGTTTTTTTATTAATGTCAAGAATTAATTAATACAACTTATGAAGCACATTATGCAACTTTTAATGCAACCTTTATCATAATAAAATATCATTTAAGTAATAGCAATACAAGTTAAAAAGCTAAGTTTACAATCTTTGAATGCATAAATACATTCAAACACGTAATTAGTATTACTTTTAAATACCCCATTACTCAAAAGTACAACAATATGTTCACGTTATCATACTCTCTTATAAAGCATATTAACATGTTATTTTTAAAATACTTGAAAATTCAAGTTAAAACATATTATGCCATTTGTACAACAATAAAGCCATTTTTAGAATACTTGAAACATGAAATTTTAACATATCTGGCATTAAACTCTGTCAATAAAATAACTCATCACCCTATTTTACAACTAAAATAACACATGGTACAAGTATAAATACTTGAAAATTTCAAATTACAATACATAATGTTATTTGTACAAGCAAAATAAGCATACATACTAAAAGTAGAAAATTTAAAACATGTAATTATACTATTAAAACAACATATCACATTAAATTATATAATTAAAACACATCCTCACCCTATTTTGCAACTAAAACAACACATGATACAAGTATTAATACACAATTAAAAATCAATTAAAACACAAAAAAATAATTGAATACTCATATAAAAATATTATTAATATATAATAATTAATTCACACTTAAAAATAATTTAATTAATACTAATTAATTAATATTACTAATACACCTCATTACTTACTAATACAATTATATATACACATTATACATCAATTAAAAGCATATATCTATAAGATCGTATATATTTTGTCTACCTAAAATAATGACGTACATAGTTTTGAAACCGAACCAGACCAACGAGTCACAATTAGTTTAGCTAGCGAAAAATTAAAATAAGAACTTAAGAGGCCCCATCAAAACCGACAAAAAAATCACATTACTTAAATATGTATTATTTTTAACAACCCATAAAATCTGTACTACTTATAACAAAGATTGGACTATGTCTTCAAAATTTAAAGTAGTACACTCTTACAAGCTTTTGTGGTACAAATTTGTACAACACAAAAACTTAATAAATTTACTTATGTATTAATTGGGTAGCAATATAGATTAAATGATAAAGTTAATACAAATTAATATGCAACATGTACAAATAATTATTCATATAAACTATAATTTTTTACATAAAATTATTTAAATTATTCACAAATTTAAGTTTAATATTAAATGTGCGTTTGATTTTAAATCATTCAATTTTTTATAAATTTGCATATTTGAAAACACACATCGTCTATGTATGTATTTTAGTACAAATTTAGTGAAATACTAATCATTTTGCTAATTAATTCGATTGAATTGTACATATAAAAATAAGAAGATTTTAATGTTATTATAATATATGAAAACTATACACATATAATCTATGAAAATTTTCTATATTTACACGTTATATAATATTATGACGAATGTTACAGAGAGATTAATAAATACCTTTCAGGATCAATCCTCACAATTTCGTAATGTTATTTTTATATGGAGTAATTTATTATTGCTTAGAGTTATCCAATTTAAAACTATCATCATTATTTGTAAAGTTATTATCAGAAAATTATGTATAATCATAAAATATTGCGCTCGTGGAATGTTAGTTTCACGGTACCCGCAGTCGAAACGTGCGGATACCCTACTAGTTTAAACTTATTTAAGCAGCATAAGTTTAGCTTAATATGCTCATAATTAGGGTTACTCGTGTTTGGGCTAAATAAAGACCTCAAAATATATATCACGTTGTGTATCTGGGAACTCAAAACTCAATTTCAAAGAAAATCATTAAACTTTTACAATCTTATGTTAATGTAAAAACTTAACATAGATTATCAAAAACACTATCAAGTTGGTTCCCATAGTTAGTAACTTGTTATAAACAATTTAATTATTTTGTTTGGTTATTTTTGAAGCAAATTTCCGGAGAAGCTTCTTCAGCCCTGATCCTCCGGGTATCTTAAGGCTACTCCGTCTAATGAAGCCTTGGCTTGCTCCCTCAGAGTATCTTGTGGCTACTTCTTCCTTGCGAAGCCCTAGCTTCCTTCTTCAGAGTTCCTTAGTCTAGCCCTAAGTCTCTTAGGCTGAAATGAGAAAGAGCACTGTTAGCTCGCCTCGGGGTTTGAATCCGAGACCAACTCCGGCGTGAGAGTAAGTATGTGGTTCTAGTGAGAGATAATTCTAGAGAGAGAGAGTAAGTAGTAAAGTGTGTGTGTAAAACTTAACCTTTGTTCCTGGAGGAACACCTCCTTTTATACTACTAGAAGGTAACCCCATGACACACGAATTACGGAGTCAAGGTTGTCTTTTAGGAGCAGCACCTGAATAGCTGATGAGCACCAGGTCTGTCCTTCGTGGTCCAAGTTGTCCTCATGCTCCTCTAGTACTCGTCGTGGTCCAGGCTTTTGTACCATTCGTACACTATCGTACTATGTGAGTCAGATGTGATCGTACTTCCTCCGGTGGAGACAATGCTCTATGTGCATAGGCCTAGCATTGTGTCTGGGTATAGCCTTGTCTAGGTCTAGCCTTCCGGGGGTAGTATTGTTTGGGGCTAGCATTGTCTAGGGCTAGCATTTTCTGGGGCTAGCACTGTCTGGGATTAGCATTGTCTGGGGCTAGCATTGTCTGGGGCTAGCATTGTCAGGGGCTAGCATTGTCTGGGACTAGCCTTGTCTGGGCCTAGCCTTGTCTGGGCCTAGCCTTGTCTGGGTCTAGCCTCGTCTGCTCCTTGATAGTGCTCTACCTCTTGCCATTGTCTCTGGACCTAAAGTGATCCTCATCACCTTAGCTATTCCAGCGAGCTATTCTAGCTTGAGATAGCTTTGCTCATGGAGCATCAGGAATTAGTTATACTTTGTCTCACCTTAAGCATGGGGGTGAGACTATACCTCATCATGTCCCCCCAGTCTAGTATTAACTTTAGTTAATGCTAAACTCAAAGTAAAAACATATATTCCCTTTTTTTACGTCTTCTTCTTATATTTGATGGAACATCAGTCTCTGTTTAGTTTTCTTTTGTGGGCCCCCAAACCTTTTTTAGCCATCCATTTTTTCCCTTATAAATACAAGCACTCATTTTTGTTTTACACCTACTTCTTTCACCATCCAAACATAGCCTCCATCTCTTTTCACCCATTTTTTTTATTTTGCTCCCCCGACGGCGGTTCTTCCGGCGGCTCCTCCAGCCTTTGCTCATCCGAAGATCACATTAAACTTCTCGGTCAGATCTTATCCGGAGGTTTGCTCCTCCGGCGGCGGTTCTTCCCTTTTTTTGTTTTGTTGCTCCTCTGGTTGTTGCTCTTCCGGTGGTGTGGATTTGCTCATCTGGCTTTGCTGGATCCAGATTGCTCGTTTGGGTTGCTCAGCCTGGTGGAAGATTCGTTTGAGCCAATCTGGCGGTTATTATTTTTTGGAAGGTAGAGGGGATCGTCCGGTTGGATTTGGATCCAGGTGCTCTTTCGGTGGGGTGTGCTTGTCTGGCATTTGGGCTCCTCCAGTTTTCGCTCCTCTGGTTTGCTCATTCGGCTCGTCCGGTATTTTGTCTCTTCTGGTTGTTGGGTTTGCCCGGTATTTGGAGTTCGCCCGGTTGCGACTCGTTCAGCATTTGGGGCTCATTCAGCATTCGGAGCTCCTTCGGCATTCGGGGCTCCTTCGGCATTTGGAGCTCGTCCGGTATTTGGGGGATTTCAATCGGTTATTGATTTTGCTGGTGCGGTTTTCTCAGGGTTGTTTGCTCGTTCGGTCTGCTGGCTGTAGGGGTTTGCTCCCACGGTGGAGGTTTGTTTCCCAGTCCGGTTTTTCCCTAGGGGGTGAAGCGTTTGCTTGTCCGGCTTCGGGGGTGTAGCCGTTTGTTCGTCCGGCTTCCATTTCATCTTGCCATTTCGACAAGAGGATTTCTTGTAGGTATTATATTTATTCCTTTTACTCTTTATTTATGGCTAAAAAGTTTATGCACCTTCACACTTCTGAGGTAGGGAAAAAGAATTTAAAGACTTAGTTATTAAGTATAAAATTCCTTTGAGCCTACACCCTCGCTTGCTTGATTCTAACTTTTGGATGATAAACCTTCCTGCTGGGGATACTGCTATTGGCATTTACCATAAGATTTTTGATTTGTCGGGCATTAGGATCCCTTTCTCCACCTTCCTTCTAGATGTTATTAGACATTATAAGGTTCATATATCCCAGCTGGTTCCCTTGGGTTTATGCAAGGTCACCACTTTTGAGGTTCTTTGCCGTAGCATGTATATAGAGCCTACTGTTACCTTGTTTCAGGTATTTTTAACGATTTCCAAGCAAGGGGATTGGTTTTCCTTTGCCAAGCGTAGGGGTGATTAATCGGTTATGGAAGATCCTAAGACTTCCCTTAAGGAGTGGAAGAACAAGTTTTTCTTGATAGACCGTAGGGCTATTCCATTCCATATGCCTTGGAGGCATCCAGATTCTCGTATTACAAACAAGGTTCCCATACAGTTTAATCAGGATCATGTGAACCGACTGAGTTCTCATGTTATTAGACTTCGTGATATTCCTGAGGGGGTGTTGGTCCGTTCTGGTATTAGCAGAGTGTGGGGTGACTCCTCGTGTGATCCGGTTATTAGACATCGTGATGGCACCGGTACGAGGGGCTTACTTTACTTGATACATTCTTGTTTAGCCCTCTTTTCTCCTCCACTCTTTTATTGTATATATCTAACACTTGCTTCTTTTTTACAGTTATGAGTATATTTGATTTTCTTCGCTTCCCCGTTCTAAAGGAAGCTGTTGTTGTAGCTGAGCCACATGAGCAGGATATGTCTATCTTGCAACGAGTTACTGCTCGCACTACGGTGCATGCGCCTGCTGGTGCCAACATTCCTCCTGCTACTGATGAGGAGATTGCTGCTACTCGCCCAAATCCTCAGGTCCTCCAGAAGGCTAAGGGTGCTACGAAGCGCAAAGCCTCTACTTCAGCAGACGCCCCTACCGGAGGAGCTAAGAAGACCAAGGCATGTAAGGAGCGGGCTGGTGCATGGTCTAGTGGTCAAATAGCTGAGGGTGAGTATGAGTTAGCTATTGATGATGATGGCGATGTCGATCATGATGTCGCGGCTGATGATCTTGATGATGTGATCGAGCAGTCTGGTTGTGTTTCTCCTGGTTAGTTTTTAACCGTTATACCCCTTCGATCTTTTGGCTCAGGGACTGGACTAGATGTGTCTTATCCTCCTATTGTTCTTCCAAGCGGGGGAGTTCCTGTTACCTTAAGTGTTGAGGTGTCAGGAGTTCGTGAGGTGTTGACTAGGGCTAGTTCTCATGTGTCTCATGGTATATTTCTGTCGTTGGACTACCTTTTTATGCATGTAGTCTCTTATTTGACTTTATTTTCTTTGGGTTCTGTAGGTACTACTGATGACACACATCTTTCTGCTGGGGCAACCGCTCAGGTGCCTTCTACTGAACTAGCTGATCCTGATGCTCATGTTGCTGTGGATGAGCATGTTGATATTGATGGGGATGACCATCAAGATGATGTTGGCCACCATGATGACTTATTTCTTGGTGAAGATGATGCTGAGGATGATACCGCTCTTCCTGATGACGTAGCTCATGGTGGAGCTACTTCTGGTGAGTTTCATAGGGGAGATTGCTCATCACAGGCTGAGGCTTGTCGTTTGGCCTACCCTTATGATGAGGATGTTGTTCCTATTCCTCTATGTACTCGAGAGGAATGGGAGAGGAGGCATGTTGTTGACTTTGGTATTTGTTCAGATGAGGTGTTTCAGAATCCTCAGGTTTGCAGGAGTATGCGGGATCACTTTCCTACCTCATCCGAGAATTACCGGACATCACAGCTCTCCTCACACCAGCTGGTGGAGCAGATGAGGTTGCTTCAGTGTCAGATGATGTCTCACGGGAACGAGTTATCAAACTGATACATGGTTCTTGAGAGGAACTGTTAATGCAATAATGACTAAAAACGTTACTCGCATTTTTCGGTCTCGCTTAGTTTTGATTACGACAATATGTAAAAACAAGCATTTACGAAAACAACGAAAAACGAATTCTTGAGTTCAAGTATTTTTCATTTTACCCATTTTCACTTAAGGTATGGATAAACAAGTACTAACCTTAATCAAGTGATCAAGTGATTTAATCTTTTCTTAAAACTCACTTTTTATTAAAAGTGACAAGTTTTTATTAAGCTTTATTTTTAAGAAAATGTTTTATTAAATTAATTATTTGAAATTTGAAAATGGCATATTCTTATTCTGTTAAGAATATCCTTTCAGAATATTTTTATACCCAGATAAGACCTCCACCACTAAAGGACAAAAAGGAGCGGAGTCTAGTCCGGCGGTACCTTAGCGCCTAGGCGGTACCTTATCGATAAGGTACCGCGGGCTGTGATAAGGTACCGCGGGCAAGAACTAGCCGTTGGCTCCTTTGTCCTTCAAATAGTTGGCCATTCTCAGCTTTTCACCTCACCTCTTTTGCACATTCATTTCCAGATTCAAACCCCTTCTTTAATCACTCAAATCTTTGATTATTACTTGTTTAAGAAGTGAATCTTGTTCTTCCATCTCTACCTCTCCAAGTGCAAAGAGAAGAACACTATCCTAGTGAAGTGTTGAGTCCACCACCAAAGATCTATTGAAGATCAATTTGTATATGCTTGTAGTTGTGTCATAGTTGTGAAGATCCAAGTAGTTGTGTCTATTTGGAAGTTGTGTATGTACTAAGTATAGTTGTGTAGATTGGTCCTAGCTACGATTAGGGCTCGACTTTTAGCTTAGAGTCGGAAATTGGTTAAGCGACGTGTACGGTTTTCTCCACCATAAGGAGCTTGTTGTGCAGTGAACTCTCGAGTAAGGAGTACTCGAGGAGTGGAGTAGGAACAAGGAGTGAGCTTCGTTGCCGAACCACTATAAATCCTTGGTGTTCGGTTTGATCTTTCTTTACCCTTATCTTTTTACATTCCTTATTACTTTTTGCATATACATGTGTTAATATTATATTAGCTACACTATCATTCTTTATTCTTTGTGGATATATTTTTGTTAGTATTAGTTTAGCTACACTATCATTGTTCATATTTGTGCATAAGAAGATTTCACATATTTCCTCAAGCCTAAGTTTTTGAAAAAGGATTTTTGGAAACCATATTTTAACAAGTAAATTTTAAGAAACTATTCAACCCCCCCTTCTAGTTTCTACAATTGGTATCAGAGCGGGTTGCTCAAGTATTTTTAAAGTATATTGTATTTTAAAACTTGAATCGATCTGTGGATTCCAACAAGTACCTAGAAGGGCAATCTATGCAAAGACCACCACTTTTTGAAACCGATAGTTTTATTTATTGGAAAAAGAGATTTGAAACTTATGTGAAATCAAAAGATTTAGATCTTTGGCATGTTATTACCAATGGTGATTTTTTACCCTTTCAATTTAATGAAGTTTCTAAAACAAAAGAATTAGTCACTTTTGACAAAGCTAATGATGATACTAAAAAGAAACTTTCAAAAAATAATGAGGCTAAAATGATGATTTATAATGCTTTGCCTAAGAAATAGTATGAAAGAATTTTTATATGTGAAACCGCTAAAGATATTTGGAACACTTTTTTAGTAACCCACCAAGGTAATAGCCAAGTCAAAGAAAGTAAAATCGATCTTCTTGTCCAACAATATGAACAATTTGTCATCTTAGAAGATGAAACTATTGATAGTGAATTTGCTAGGTTTAACACCATTATTACTAGTCTAAAAGCACTTGATGAAGGTTTTTCTAGCAAGAACAATGTTAGGAAGTTTCTAAGGGCCTTACATCCAAAGTGGAGAGCAAAAGTCACGGCTATTGAAGAGTCGAAAGATCTCTCAACGTTGTCACTCGATGAACTCATAGGAAACTTGAAGGTTCATGAGATGATAATTTTGAAGGACTCGGAATTAGTAAAAACCAAGAGTGAAAGGAAATCTCTTGCACTTAAGGCCAAGAAGGCACAAAGTGACCATGATAGTTCCTCGGAAAGTGATGACGAGGAGTATGCATTGGCGGTGAGAGATTTCAAGAATTTCCTCAAGAGACGAGGTCAACACGTTAGGCAACCAAACTATGACAAGAAACCATTGTCAAAGAATCGGTTTGTCAAGAACGAAAAAGGTGATAGGAGTTGCTTTAGATGTGGTGATCCAAATCACTTCATTGGTGATTGTCCAATGCCCGCTCGTGATAAGAACCACATGGCATTCGTTAGTGGCGCTTGGAGCGATAGCGGTGAAGATGATGATGACAACCCCAAAGAGGAGAAATGTCTTATGGCTCACACTTCTAAAGAGGTACATTCAGAAACCGAATATTATAGCAATGATAGTTCTACTTTAGATGATATTGAATTTGAAGGCAAATATGATAGCTTACACAAACTTAGTCTTAAATTCATAGAAAAGAATAAGACCTTAAAATCAACCAAAACTAAGCTTGAAAATGAGATCAATGAACTTAGGGAGAAATTGGCTATACTTGAGAAAAACAAAGAGGTTGATTTAGGTTGCTTAAGTTGTGAGAAACTTAGATTAGAGAATGATGATCTCAAGAGCACCTCCATTAAATTGGAAAAGTTCATGAAAGGTACTAGTGCTCTTGATGATATGTTAAACAAACAAGTTCATTCTAAGGAAAAACTTGGTCTAGGTTTTAACCCAAATGAAGCCTCAACTAGTGAACCAAAACAAGTCAGGTTTTTATAGAAAACACCTTCTGGACGCGGTTCCACATCGTATGGCGCGGTTCCTTATCGCTATGGAACCGCGGCCATAGATAAGGTACCGCGGCCAGAAGTTGAATTTTGTGAAAATTCTGAACTTTCTGAAAAATCTAAGTTAAATGAAAAACCAAAGCATCTTACTGTTAATAAGGTTCAATTACCCATACTTGACGACAATGCTATTAGTAAGTTCTATAAGCCGTTAAGGAAACCTCTCATGGGAAATAGAAGTTTATCTAGATTATCTTCTACTCCACCTAGAGTACGGAATGAGTCTAAGCCTAGAAGTAGAACGACAACGCCTACAAGGGATAATCAAAACAACTCACGAACTAGAAGTAAAACTCCAACACCTAGAAAGAATGATAATAACTCTAAACCTAGATCAAACACACCTAGGAGAAGTAATAAACAACAAAATGGTTACATGAACTACTACCCTCCTCCATTTTGTTCTCCATGGGGAATCCCCACCTCATTCATGCATCCCAACCAAATGCAAGGGATGTTTGGAACTAACAATTTTGGACCCATGAGATATTGGGGAACAAATGTTTGATCTTGTGTATTGTTACCTAGATATGCTTGGGAATTGATTTGGAGCCCGATGAGTGGATTAAGGATAGTGGATGTTCCAAACACATGACGGGTAATCGAAGTTTGTTCTCGCATTACAAAGCATATGATGGAGGTAACGTCACATTTGCTAGTAGTCTACGTGGTAATATCATTGGCAAAGGTACGGTTTCTCTTGACTCCATGACCATTGAAAATGTTGAGCACGTAGATAACTTAAGTTTTAACCTTTTAAGTATAGGTCAAATTTGTGATAATAAGTGTAAGGTTATCTTTTCGGAACATGACAGTGAAATCGTAAAAGATGGAAAAGTCATTGGAAAAGGTATTAGAAAGCATGGGCTTTATGTCATGAAGGTTAATAAGAAGTCAAAAGACAACATATGTCTTGCGACTATAGATGATAGTTCTACTCTTTGGCATAGGAAATTAGGTCACGCTAATATGCGTTTAATTCAATCTTTAGTCTCTAAGGAGTTGGTAAGACACCTCCCCAAGATTAAGTTTGATAGTCACTTTTGTGATGCTTGCAAAGTTGTAAAGCAAGTTCACTCAAGTCACAAAGCCAAGAATTTGGTTTCGACCTCTCGGTGCTTAGAGCTCCTACATATGGATCTCTTTGGACCTTCCGCCATACGGAGTTATGGAGGTAACCTTTATACCCTAGTTATAGTTGACGACTATTCTAGATTCACTTGGACTAGATTTTTGGCATCTAAGAATGAAGCTTTCGATCACTTTGAAATCTTTAGTCGGAGAATTCAAAATCAACTAGGATGTTCAATTGTTTCTATTAGGACGGATCATGGTAGGGAATTTGATAATGAAGTGCAATTTGGTGCCTTTTGTGAAGCTCATGGTATTACCCATAACTTCTCGGCTCCTCGCACTCCACAATCAAATGGGGTAGTTGAAAGGAAGAATAGGACTCTCCAAGAGATGAGTAGGACGATGTTAAACGAGCAATCTTTGCCTCAAAAGTTTTGGTGCAATGCCGTGGATACATCGACTTATATTCTCAACCGAATTCTTATTCGACCTTTTCTAGGAAAGACTGTAAAACCCGCATGCTTTTACCATGAATAGTGCCCTTAAGATCGTACGTTCTAGATTAAAACTTACCTCATGTAGTATTGATCACATTCATGTGCTAATAATCAAGCAAGTGCATACGTGTATGACATGACAAGTATCGATTACGTACGAACTCATGATAAACAGTTAATAATATATCACGTGAACATAATTAAATCATGATCACCATTTAAAATACTAACTAAAATAATTACGTAAATACTCAGAATATATTCACGAGCGTGGAGTTTACGATAAACGACACGTTAAAAGAAACAGAAACACGTTGAACACGAGCACGTTTAACCACGGACGAACACGAAACATCGGGACACGAGAAAGGTACGGGTACCTCATGTGGGGCCCCCATACCCACGGCACACATGCATGAAATGGGCTTAGCCCATGGACTTTACAAGTTAAGGGGGGTAAAAGTAAAAACATGTTTTCATTTTCTATTTTCAAGAAATAAACATCAAAACCCTAAAAAGAGTTTTCTCCTCTCCTTTTTGCCTCCTTTGTGCCGCCACCACCAAGACCACAATTGGTCTTGGTTGGCTCATGTGGGACCCACGGCAGCAAGGGGACACGTGTGCCCCGGGTTTGGCCCGGGGTACGGTGTCAAATTCATGCCCGATTCATGGTTCGTTGGTTAAAATCATGATCTATGTTACATGTAATTTTTATGAATCATGAACTTAGGATATAATTAATTAATAACATGAAATATTAATTAAATCATGACTTAGGTTATTTTAATTATTAGTTTATCATGACATTAATTTAACCTAAGTATTTTTATGTTATAAGTAATAATTAATTAATTATTAAAACATGCCTATAATTAATTAATTTAGACATGACTTAGGTTATATTATTATTAATAATAATACACATTTTAACCTAAGTATTTTTATTTCATTTTAATTAATACATGTTATACTTTAATTAAAATGCTTAACCTATAATTTAATTAAAATACATGAAATAATAATTAAACTATACACTATATCATATGACTTAAGAATAAGCCTATAACACTTAGACTTATATGTTAGCTTATGTAATCAGATTACTTCTAATTATGGAAACTTCTATTTATAGAAACTTAATTAAATAAGGCAACTAATCTAATTATGGAAACCTTCTATATATGGAAATCAATCTATTTCAGGCAGCTAATCTAATCATGGAAACCTTCTATATATGGGAACTTATTTAATTAAGGCAGCTGATCTATTTTTGGAAACTTTCTATTTTTAGAAACTAATCTACTTTAGGCAGTAAATTCTATTTTAGGAAACTTTCTATTTTTGGAAACTTTCTATTTTTGAAAACTTTCTATTTTTGAAAACTTTCTATTTTTTGTAACTTTCTATTTTTGGAAACTTTCTATTTTTGGAAACTTTCTATTTTTGGAAACTTTCTATTTTTGGGAAACCTGCTATTTTTGGAAAGTTACTTATTATTATACAGTAAGTATATTAATACATGAAACACCAGTAATACTTAATCAGATTAATCAGAACACTAGATAAACACAGTTTAAGGCTTTAAACAGTGAACCAGGACCTAAAACATACCAAATCAGCTAATATGAGACACAAAACCCAGTACGTAATCAGTGAATCGATACTTATACACGTGTGTATTCATGTAGCGTTAGTGATCCAGAAGTAGGAGTCTTTCTTCCGTTCATTTCACTGGACTTGAGGTACGGATTCCCGTCCTTTCAGTATGGACATTCCTTCCTTATTAGGATTTCCCCGTATGCAGCCAACTGTTTTCCCCAGCATTTGTTTTATTGTTTTGAACTGCTTATGTTAATTTAGCATAAACTATAGCCATATACAAGCATGACCAGTTTCACCTAGTTATGGAGGTACCATAACCATAGCATTGGAGGCACCGATGTTATGACTTCCCCACGACGGAGTGATTGCTCGTGGCGTCCCTTTTCAGTTTGGCCATATTATTATATCAGGTGGGGCGTATGGGTGCATCCTAGTTACATGTTTTATTCAGTTTATCATGGTGAATGTGGTGTGTGCCTTGCACCCTTCACAAGGAGCTGATCCCTCCTACCCAAATCAGTATATTGATTAGAGGCATCCCCTCTAATCAGCATGATGAGGTCACCCCTCCAAGTATTCATGCACGTGACCTTTTCATGACCTATATGGGCTATGGTATATATTTATGTTAAAACAGTTTTCACAGGTTAAACATAAGGCTTTTCAAACTATAAAACCAGTTTTCATGTTACTTAACCAGTTTACTCAGTACTTAGTCTTCTGCTGTTATATGTTACATGCTTATCCTATATCATGCTTTATTGTACATCCGTGCACTGAGCGTCTTGCTCAGCCGTTTTCCTTTTCATGTTCCCAAAACGGCAGGTACTCAGGGACGCTCGTAGATCTCAAACGTAGGTGCATATGGACTGGAAGCCTTACTGTCTTTCTTTACTTTATGCATTTCCTTTACTTTGATACAGTTGCTTTGGACATTGTTTCGTCCTTCCTTTTACAGTATTTATGTTTGTGTGTGATGAGCTTTACTTTGGGATACCGATGTTTGATTCTGGTATTTCCTTTTATGGTTGAATAATGCTTAGACATTTATCCTTGTATGCTTTGATGACACGCCATGATATGCGTAATATTCCATTTCCAAAATGGGGTGTTACAATTATGGTATCAGAGCCAAGGCTTCGACCTGTAGGCTCTCAAATATGACCTGTGATTAGTGGGTAGTCACTACGGTCTTCCTAGAACTGACAGTTGTTTTCATGCATTCATCATTTTAAGCATACATATACATGTCATTGGTACAGGGTTTTTGACTAAGTAATGGTTGGTACAGGACTGGCCCTATTTAGTCGCATGTGTTTTATCGAAACTTTTAGATTTGGGACCGACCCATAGGCGTCCCCTCGATATGTCTTTTATTTTGAGTGAACTGACCGGAGGCGTTCACTCTCGAGCATCAAAAGTTTTCATAAAACTGCATCATGCATTCATACAAAGATTTTCTTGCATAAATTTTTTCTCGTGAAATTTTGGCATAAAATTTTTCTTTTATATATTTTTTTTGTTGAACTGTTAATCATATGTTTTATGTTATACTGTCAGATGGCAAACACAGACAAACTCTGGGAGTTATTTGAAAACATGGAGGCAGAAAGGCAAAATGCCGTTCTTCATGAAGATGAATATCCTCCCCCACCTATCATTTTTCCCATGGAAGGGAGTAATCGACTCATGAGGGAATACTACGCCATGAGACAGAGACCCGACGAGAATTGTGGTCAGTTCATGCAGAGGTTCCTCGGGTACACAGCTGTCCTGAGGGCATCAGCAGGCACCACTGAAGAACAAGCACTACATTTTCGTTGGGGCCTTAACCCAAGGATTGCCAATAATTTATCGGGTGCCCCGTTGGATACTGTGGCACAAGTTGCTTACGCAGCAAGAAAGCTTGAGATGTTGCAGGAACGTGATGAGTTCGGGGAAGCAGAAAGACCCGACAAGAGGTAAAACATTTCATGTTCTAGCGTTAACCAGACCGCATCCTATCGTTATATGTCCTATAATCATCTCTTAAACTGTATCTTCCAGGCAGAAAACTGGGGACCGGTCTCAGCCGGCTACTCAGCAGCAGCCCAATCAGCCCAAAGGAAACGGTCACTCTAACGACCGTTCTGTTGTGGAAAGGCGCAGCGGTAATGACAATTACCGTAACAATGCGGGACAATCCAACAACAGCAGGTCCTACTATTTACGCAGCTTCTTACGATTTCATGTTATATTTCCCATGCTCACACTATGTTAATCTCTACCAGGAACCACGGTAACGGAAGGGACCAGAACCACAGGGGTTCTCAGCCCAACCGTTCAGCTAACACTGGTAAGCATCTTATGACGCTTACGTCCTATACTCGTGCATATACCTTATTCTTAACACGTATTGTCATCAGCAGGCCCTCAGCAAGCAAGGACTCCTGCTGGAGGATTCACTCATCCTCTTTGCAGCACTTGCCATCGCAGACACCCTGGCCCATGTCGTCGTGACTCCGACGCGTGCTACAAGTGCGGCCTCCCTGGCCATCGTATGAGAGATTGCCGTAAGGGTGAAATGGAGGGTACTTCGGGTCATGCTGATACTAAACCGCCTCCTACCACTGGGCGTGTCTATACGACATCGCGCGATCAGGCAAACAAATCTACAGGTACCATTACTGGAATTTTGTATATGTACGGCCAGGCTGCATGTGTTCTTTTCGACACGGGTGCCACTCATTCAGTTGTTTCCACTACTTATGCTAAGAACATCAGGACACTTCCCTTGCCATTAGAAAATAAGCTTACCATTTCCACGCCTCTGAGGGACTCTGTATTAATAACTCATGTATACAAGAGTCTTCCTCTAGAGTTTGACGATAAAGTTCGCGCAGTAGATGCACTTCCTCTAGACATGATGGAGTTCGATATGATTCTCGGCATGGATTGGCTATCCAAGCACCATGCTACCATAGACTGCCACTCTTATCGAGTGATCTTCGGCGACATTAATGCACCAGAGTACATCCATAACAGGTTCATACCCGGACGGTCTGTACAAGTCATATCTACCTTGCAAGCACGTACATTACTGTCACATGGCTGCGAAGGTTATCTCGCTACGGTTCATGACATGGATGCTGAATCCCCATCGATTCAGGATCAACCAGTAGTTTCAGAATTTCAAGACGTCTTCCCAGATGAACTTCCAGGCATACCACCTGCAAGAGAAGTGGAGTTCAACATCGACCTTGTTCCAGGAGCTGAGCCGATCTCTAAGGCTCCGTATCGTATGGCTCCCATTGAGCTAAAAGAACTGAAGGACCAACTGCAGGAACTTCTCGAACGAGGGTTCATTAGACCGAGCGCATCTCCATGGGGCGCACCGGTCTTGTTCGTTAAGAAGAAGGACGGCAGCATGCGACTTTGCATTGACTACCGTGAACTTAATAAGATTACCATCCGCAACAGATATCCACTGCCACGTATAGACGATCTGTTTGACCAACTTCAAGGAGCCAAACACTTCTCAAAGATCGATCTAAGGTCAGGCTACCATCAGCTAAGGGTTAAAGAGCAGGATATTGCCAAGACTGCTTTTCGTACCCGCTATGGCCATTATGAGTTTGTAGTCATGCCATTCGGCCTGACTAACGCTCTAGCAGTATTCATGGATCTGATGAACAGGATCTTCCATGAATTCCTTGATAAATTTGTCATTGTATTCATCGATGACGTCTTGATATTCTCAAAGTCCACGGAGGAACACGAAGATCATCTCCGTACTGTACTACAGATTCTTCGTCAGAAGCAGCTGTATGCGAAATTCTCCAAGTGTGAGTTCTGGTTAAACAAGGTGGCATTCTTAGGTCACATTGTATCAGCAGAAGGGATCACTATGGACCCAGCGAAGGTTGAGGCTATCACTAAATGGCCAAGACCAACATCAGCGACAGAAGTCCGCAGTTTCTTAGGCTTAGCTGGATATTATCGAAGATTCGTGGAGAACTTTTCTCGGCTGGCATTGCCTCTCACCAAACTGATGCGAAAAGGAGAGAAATTCGTCTGGACGGAAGAACGAGAGAAGAGCTTCGAAGACCTAAAGCAGAAGCTAGTATCTGCACCTATTCTTACTCTCCCATCTGGTACAGGTGGATTTCAGATCTATAGCGATGCATCGGGGAAGGGACTGGGCTGTGTTCTCATGCAACATGGGAAAGTGATCGCGTATGCTTCACGGCAGCTTAAGCCCTATGAAGAAAACTACCCTACGCATGACCTGGAACTTGCTGCAGTGGTGTTCGCATTGAAGATATGGAGGCATTACTTATACGGAGAATCATGCGACATTTTCACAGATCACAAGAGCTTGAAGTATATCTTCACACAGCGAGAGTTGAACATGAGACAAAGGAGATGGTGGGAACTGTTGAAGGATTATGATATTAACCTACAGTATCATCCCGGGAAAGCTAATGTAGTAGCAGATGCACTCAGCAGGAAGTCCGGAATGATAAACGGCATTGAGATCGAGGAACAAAACATAAGAGACTTGGAGCGGCTTGACATTGAAATCATGGTACGTGGGCAGCACGGATACTGGGCGAATCTTACAGTAGAACCTGAGTTACTGACTAGGATCAAGGAAGCGCAGAAGGATGATGGAGAGATTTGGGCGATAATTCAGAATTTGGAGAAGCAGACAGAATTCAGAATGGACGCAGACGGTATCATTTGGCAGGGCACGAGACTTTGTGTTCCTGACAATCAAGAACTCCGGGAAGCATTGTTAGCTGAAGCTCACAGCTCCCCATTTTCTATACATCCTGGGTCGACAAAAATGTACCATGACATCAGACAGCACTTTTGGTGGAGTGGTATGAAACAGGATGTAGCCACGTATGTCTCCAAATGTCTTACCTGTCAGTAGGTTAAGATAGAACATCAGCGATCTGGCGGTCTCCTTCAACCGTTGGATATTCCAGAGTGGAAGTGGGACAAAATCACCATGGATTTTGTTACCGGTCTTCCGCCTACCAAGAAGAAGCACGATGCTATTTGGGTCATTGTTGATCGACTCACCAAATCAGCTCATTTCTTACCGATACGCAAGGAAGATCCGGTAAGTAAACTCGCAGATACGTACAGAAGGGAGATCATGAGACTCCACGGCACTCCCTCCAGCATCGTCTCAGACAGAGATCCTCGTTTCACGTCGCGATTCTGGAAAGGTCTGCAAAAAGCTTGGGGTACACAACTTAAGCTGAGCACAGCCTTTCATCCTCAAACGGACGGACAATCGGAGCGAACAATTCAGACATTGGAAGATATGTTAAGGTCGCGTGCGTTGGAATGGACAGGTGATTGGGACGATTACATCTGTTTAGTCGAGTTTGCATACAACAACAGCTGGCACGCAAGCATCAAATGTGCTCCTTTCGAAATGTTGTATGGCAGAAAGTGTCGCGCTCCAACTTGCTGGGATCAAGTGGGAGAGCGAACACTCGAAGGACCAGAGATTATAGAAATGACCAATGAGAAGATTGAGGTAGCTAAACAGAAGCTGCAGGAAGCGCGTTCACGTCAAAAGAGTTACGCCGATAAGCATCGTAGGGACATAAATTTTAATGTGGGAGATCACGTCTTCCTCAAGGTTTCGCCGGCACGTGGTGTTAAACGCTTCGGGATCAAAGGAAAACTCAGTCCTCGGTTCATCGGACCATTTGATATCGTTGAACGAATCGGCGAAGTATCTTACCGATTGGCGTTACCTCCTCAGCTTTCGCACGTGCATAACGTGTTTCATGTGTCCTTACTCAGAGGGTACAATTATCATCCCCTTCACATGGTTCAGTATCCACTAGAACAGATACGTGAAGATCTCACGTTTATAGAAGAACCCGAACGAGTACTCGACAGGCAAGAACGAGTCATGAGAAGGAAGACGATTCCTTTCGTTAAAATCCTTTGGAGGGACCATATCGAGCGGGAAGCCACTTGGGAAACAGAGGAGTCTATCCGGGCTTCTTACCCTCACTTCATATTTTGAGTTCGGGTATGTCACTTCTATTCAGCTTACTTTATCTATAATTCGGGGACGAATTATTCTTTTTAGGGGGGAAGAATTGTAAAACCCGCATGCTTTTACCATGAATAGTGCCCTTAAGATCGTACGTTCTAGATTAAAACTTACCTCATGTAGTATTGATCACATTCATGTGCTAATAATCAAGCAAGTGCATACGTGTATGACATGACAAGTATCGATTACGTACGAACTCATGATAAACAGTTAATAATATATCACGTGAACATAATTAAATCATGATCACCATTTAAAATACTAACTAAAATAATTACGTAAATACTCAGAATATATTCACGAGCGTGGAGTTTACGATAAACGACACGTTAAAAGAAACAGAAACACGTTGAACACGAGCACGTTTAACCACGAACGAACACGAAACATCGGGACACGAGAAAGGTACGGGTACCCCATGTGGGGCCCCCATACCCACGGCACACATGCATGAAATGGGCTTAGCCCATGGACTTTACAAGTTAAGGGGGGTAAAAGTAAAAACATGTTTTCATTTTCCATTTTCAAGAAATAAACATCAAAACCCTAAAAAGAGTTTTCTCCTCTCCTTTTTGCCTCCTTTGTGCCGCCACCACCAAGACCACAATTGGTCTTGGTTGGCTCAAGTGGGACCCACGGCAGCAAGGGGACACGTGTGCCCCGGGTTTGGCCCGGGGTACGGTGTCAAATTCATGCCCGATTCATGGTTCGTTGGTTAAAATCATGATCTATGTTACATGTAATTTTTATGAATCATGAACTTAGGATATAATTAATTAATAACATGAAATATTAATTAAATCATGACTTAGGTTATTTTAATTATTAGTTTATCATGACATTAATTTAACCTAAGTATTTTTATGTTATAAGTTATAATTAATTAATTATTAAAACATGCCTATAATTAATTAATTTAGACATGACTTAGGTTATATTATTATTAATAATAATACACATTTTAACCTAAGTATTTTCATTTCATTTTAATTAATACATGTTATACTTTAATTAAAATGCTTAACCTATAGTTTAATTAAAATACATGAAATAATAATTAAACTATACACTATATCATATGACTTAAGAATAAGCCTATAACACTTAGACTTATATGTTAGCTTATGTAATCAGCTTAATTCTAATTATGGAAACTTCTATTTATAGAAACTTAATTAAATAAGGCAACTAATCTAATTATGGAAACCTTCTATATATGGAAATCAATCTATTTCAGGCAGCTAATCTAATCATGGAAACCTTCTATATATGGGAACTTATTTAATTAAGGCAGCTGATCTATTTTTGGAAACTTTCTATTTTTAGAAACTAATCTATTTTAGGCAGTAAATTCTATTTTAGGAAACTTTCTATTTTTGGAAACTTTCTATTTTTGGAAACTTTCTATTTTTGGAAACTTTCTATTTTTGGTAACTTTCTATTTTTGGAAACTTTCTATTTTTGGAAACTTTCTATTTTTGGGAAACCTGCTATTTTTGGAAAGTTACTTATTATTATACAGTAAGTATATTAATACATGAAACACCAGTAATACTTAATCAGATTAATCAGAACACTAGATAAACACAGTTTAAGGCTTTAAACAGTGAACCAGGACCTAAAACATACCAAATCAGCTAATATGAGACACAAAACCCAGTACGTAATCAGTGAATCGATACTTATACACGTGTGTATTCATGTAGCGTTAGTGATCCAGAAGTAGGAGTCTTTCTTCCGTTCATTTCACTGGACTTGAGGTACGGATTCCCGTCCTTTCAGTATGGACATTCCTTCCTTATTAGGATTTCCCCGTATGCAGCCAACTGTTTTCCCCAGCATTTGTTTTATTGTTTTGAACTGCTTATGTTAATTTAGCATAAACTATAGCCATATACAAGCATGACCAGTTTCACCTAGTTATGGAGGTACCATAACCATAGCATTGGAGGCACCGATGTTATGACTTCCCCACGACGGAGTGATTGCTCGTGGCGTCCCTTTTCAGTTTGGCCATATTATTATATCAGGTGGGGCGTATGGGTGCATCCTAGTTACATGTTTTATTCAGTTTATCATGGTGAATGTGGTGTGTGCCTTGCACCCTTCACAAGGAGCTGATCCCTCCTACCCAAATCAGTATATTGATTAGAGGCATCCCCTCTAATCAGCATGATGAGGTCACCCCTCCAAGTATTCATGCACGTGACCTTTTCATGACCTATATGGGCTATGGTATATATTTATGTTAAAACAGTTTTCACAGGTTAAACATAAGGCTTTTCAAACTATAAAACCAGTTTTCATGTTACTTAACCAGTTTACTCAGTACTTAGTCTTCCGCTGTTATATGTTACATGCTTATCCTATATCATGCTTTATTGTACATCCGTGCACTGAGCGTCTTGCTCAGCCGTTTTCCTTTTCATGTTCCCAAAACGGCAGGTACTCAGGGACGCTCGTAGATCTCAAACGTAGGTGCATATGGACTGGAAGCCTTACTGTCTTTCTTTACTTTATGCATTTCCTTTACTTTGATACAGTTGCTTTGGACATTGTTTCGTCCTTCCTTTTACAGTATTTATGTTTGTGTGTGATGAGCTTTACTTTGGGATACCGATGTTTGATTCCGGTATTTCCTTTTATGGTTGAATAATGCTTAGACATTTATCCTTGTATGCTTTGATGACACGCCATGATATGCGTAATATTCCATTTCCAAAATGGGGTGTTACAAAGACCCCCTATGAGATTCTTAAAGGTAAGAAACCCTCATTAGAATACTTTAGGGTGTTTGGAAGCAAGTGCTTTATCCTCAACACCAAAGACTACCTTACCAAGTTTGACCCAAAGTCTTACGAAGGTATCCTTTTAGGTTATTCCCAAACTAGTAAGGCCTACATAGTCCTAAATAGAACCTCAGGGGTTATTGAAGAATCAATCAACGTAACCTTTGATGAAACCCCTCCTTCACCCAAGACACCACCATTGGTTGATGATGACTTGGATGAATTAGAAGTAGTTAAAGCCAAAGAGGTTAGAAAAATAGGAGTTGAAGACCTTAGTGTTGAAAAGGAAGTAAACATTAAGGAGTCTAGGGATCATACTCTCAATAATGTCATTGGTGACTTAAATCAAAGGACCCTAAGATCTCAAGTCCAAAATCAAAGCAATTTCTTTTGTTTTGTCTCCTTGATTGAACCTAAGAATGTTAAAGAAGCCTTGACGGATGAGAGTTGGGTCATTGTGATGCAAGAAGAATTGAATCAATTCATTGCCAATGATGTTTGGGAACTTGTTCCTCCACCTAGAAGTTCTACCATTATAGGAACCAAATGGGTTTTTAGGAATAAGCTAGATGAGAATGGTGTTGTGTCTCGTAACAAGGCTAGACTTGTAGCTCAAGGCTATAATCAACAAGAAGGGATTGATTATGACGAGACATATGCACCGGTAGCTAGATTAGAATCAGTTAGAATCCTTTTAGCCTACGCTTGTGCCTTAGATATTAAGCTTCAACAAATGGATGTAAAGAGTGCATTTCTTAACGGTTTGATCAATGAGGAGGTATATGTGGCTCAACCTCCCGGATTCATTGATTTTGAGAAACTGGACCATGTTTACAAGCTTAAGAAAGCACTTTATGGACTCAAACAAGCACCCAAAGCTTGGTATGATAGACTTAAAGCATTTCTTGTTAAACATGAGTATACCATGGGTATGGTAGACAATACACTCTTTACAAAGAAAAAAGGTTCTCACCTCATAATCGTACAAATATATGTTGATGACATTATATTTGGCTCAACTTGTCAAGAATTGTGTGATGACTTTGCCAAAATCATGCATGATGAGTTTGAAATGAGTATGATGGGAGAACTTAACTTCTTTTTAGGACTCTAAATTAAACAAATGGACGATGGTATTTTCTTTAGTCAATCTAAGTACGCTAAAGAAATGCTAAAGAAATTTGGATTAGAAGAATCTAGACCAATGAAGACCCCTATGGCCTTGGATACTAAACTCACCGTAGATGATGATTGTGAGTCGGTAGACAACACCAAATATAGAGGTATGATTGGTAGTTTGTTGTACCTAACGGCAAGTCGACCGGATATCATGTTTAGTGTTTGCCTTTGTGCTCGCTTCCAAGAGGCTCCCAAAACCTCTCACCTTGAAGCGGTTAAGCGTATCTTCCGATACATTAAAGGCACTATACATTTAGGATTATGGTATCCTAAAGGGACCGGCGTAGAAACCATTGTCTACGCGGACTCGGATCATGCGGGAGACTATGTGGACCGGAAAAGCACTAGTGGAGTTTGTACCTTCATGGGTTGTTGTTTAACTTCTTGGTTCTCCAAGAAACAAACCGCTCTTGCGATATCCACCACGGAAGCCGAGTATGTGAGTGCCGGTAAAGCATGCCAACAAGCTCTATGGATGAAGCAAGCGCTTGTTGATTACGGGATTTCTCTTGATGATGTTCCCATCATGTGCGATAATAAAGGCGCTATAGACCTAAGCAAGAATCCCGTGCAACATTCGCGAACCAAACACATAGAAATTAGACACCATTTCCTTAGGGATAATGTTCAAAAGGGGAACATTACTATTGAAAAGGTGCCCTCCGAGGACAACTTAGCCGATATCTTCACTAAGCCACTTAAGAGGGAACCTTTTTATTACTTGTGTCTAGGTCTAGGATTAATGGAACATCTTCCTTAAATTCCTTTCTTATTGTGTGTTTTCCATTACGACTTTGAGTTCTTGAGTCTTCTAAACTCCTTTTGAAAAATCTTCTCATCTCCTTTTCAAAACTCTCAAAGTCTCTTTCGAAAATGGTTGAGAAATTCGTTTGACATTGTTAATTCAATCTAAAAACGATTTTTTCATAGATTCTCGCTATTAATATAGAGCTTACATAATTCATATGTATGATTCTCTCAAACATAGCAAGAACAAGATTGAATCATGGAGGATCATTGTGTCATGACTTAAGATCTTGTCTTACACACCTCCTACATTGATTTTTTAATCTATGTATTTTGGTCAAATCTCTATTTGGTAAGTTTGCTGATAGGTGTGTAAACACCCATCCTTTTACCACTTAATTCTGGCTAAAACAAGACCAAAACACGTATTTAATATCATTTGTTTGGAATTATGCGTGGTTTTTGTGTTTATTGTGTTTTCAGAGCTAACCGGATGAATATTAAAGAAAACATGGAATTGCACGGGTTTTATCGAATGAAAAAGACTCAAGATGAGGTCTATTGTCCAAGATATGCACAAGATTTGAAGTCAATGGGACTATTTGAAGATTTATCGAAGAAAAGGACCAAAGACGGAAGATTTACATAAGTCGAAGAAACTCAAGTCTATTTAACAAAGAAATTAAAAGACGAGTTGGATTTAATCGACGACAAATCCCGAATCAGAATCGAAAACGTCAACTTTTCTGAAAAGACGAGAAGACCAGAAGAAAGGGAGAAAGCCCACTCACCAACCAACCACTAGGAGTATAAATAGATTCTCCCTTCACATTTTAGGGAGTTAGCTTTTCATTTTCTTTTTCCAGTTTTTAGGAACGGTTCATCACAAACACCATTAGGGTGTTTGGTGATTTTCATCTTTTTCTTTCAATCTTGTAAGTGTTAATCATTACTCTTGTTACCTTTCCATTAATCTATCAATTCCATCTTTTCATTCATCTTGTTCTTCATCATCTCTTATTGCAAGTTCTTAAGTTTTTCTATTTGATTCAAGTTTGATCTTAAAAAGTTGTTGATTTAGTGTTTTTATTGGTGGGATTTGTTTCTTATGGTATTTAAATGCTTTGAGTTTAATTTGGTAAAACCTTTTTGATTATTTAGTGTTTAGATTAAAAAAATCGGTTGGCTTCTGCTGTTACTGTTCTTTGATTCCCAGATCTTTCCGAATAGACCCAATATTCCGAATAGGCGATTCTCTATTTGCCTTATTCGGAATTTTGGGAATTCCGAATAGAGTTTTAAACTTTCTCTTACTCGGAATATCTCATATATTCCGAACAGCCATATTTTTCCGAATTGGACAGATTTTCCGCATAAGGGTGTTTTTCCGAATAGCACCATTTTTTTCCGCATAAGCCGAACTTTCCGCATAACATTCCTTTTCCGCATAGGACTTCTATTCCGCGTAAGAATTTATTCCGAATAGGACATTGCTTTCCGAATGGAGGAACTTTCCGCATAGAGCAGATTTTTCCGCATAGATATTACTTTCCGAATAGCCAATGTTTTCCGCATGGACATACATTCCGCATAGGGCCTTGTTTTCCGAATTGAGCTTCATTCCGAATTGAGCTTCATTCCGCATAGATTATTTTTCAGTAAGGGTATTTTTCCAGCTTTATCATCTAATTGTTTAATTTAAATTGATGTTCTATTTTTAGTGATTTACTGTTCCTGTCTTTAATCTTTATTTACTTCATTTATTTAGAATAGAAAACCAAACTCCTTTTTGTCACCAAGGACAAATCGTTCCACTTTAAACCGAGATCAATTCGAGAGGATTCCGAGAAATATTTTGAACCCACACAGAAAATCTCTTGTATTAAATGGCGCCGCTGCCGACTCTTCTTGTTAAGATCAAAAGTTTTTTGTGAGAACTTGGATTTTGGGATCCGTTCCCCGTGAACGTTACTTTTTCATAAAAATTTCAAAAAAATCCTAAAAAATATAAAATTTTCAAAAATACAAAAACATTAAAAAAACATAAAAACCAAAAATATTTTTGCTTTGTTTTTCTTTGTTCATTCTTTTGCAGGTGTATGCGCACTCGATCCACGTCATATCAAGAGCCCGAGCCTCTCGATCACTTAGACATGGTCGGTGTACCACCTCCAAACAATAATAACCACAACAACATGAACAATAACAACAACAATGAGCACCTTCCGGATAATCGCCCGATGATTGAACTGCTGCAAGCTCATGTAGATGGCAACACGGATCCAATTGTCATACCTCCAATTGCCGCCAACAATTTCGAGCTAAAATCAGGCTTTATCCAGATGGTATCCGCTCAACCATTATTGGGACGAACCATTGATGATCCACACGACCACATCAAGAGATTTCTACAACTCACCAACACGGTCAAGTTCAATGGAGTTCCACAAGAAGTTATAAGGTTACAACTTTTTCCCTTTTCTTTAGAGGGACAAGCCCGACATTGGCTTGCTAAGGAACCGCCACAGAGTATTCTCTCGTGGATGGATTTGGAAACAAAGTTTATAAATTACTTTTTTCCACCCTCTCGCACTACCGCTTTGCGGAATGAGATTATAAACTTTGAACAAAAGTACGATGAGTCGTTCAGCGAATCTTGGGATCGTTTTAAAGATCTTTTAAGAAAATGCCCACAACATGGTTTTACCAAAGTACATCAAATCAATACTTTTTACAATGGTTTAAGCATGAGTGACCAAGATTCACTGAACAGTGCCTCGGGGGGTAATCTATTGGCTAAGACTTCCAATGCTGCTTGGGACATCATTGAGAATAAATCTCGTGTGCAAACCAAGAGTGTTCGGACCAATGTTGCTAGTGCTAGCACTAATGACAGCGACAAGCGACTTGAAAAAATCACCACGCTTCTTGAATCGCTTGTCACCCACACCGTCAGCAACAACAACAGCAACAACGCCAAAAACGCTCAAGTGAACGCTGTCAGCCAACCTTGTGAGATATGCGGTGGTCCTCACTCTTACACAACTTGTACCGCCACCCAAGATTACCCTGTAGAGAATGTGAATGCGGCATATGGCACCTATCAACAACCTGCTTATCAAGCTAGACCTCAAGGTGACCGTAACTTGCTTAGCTACCGCAGCAACAACTATCTTTCACCACCTGGTTCCCCTCCTACCAACCCAAACCAACAACAAAACCTTAATCGCCCTCCTCAACAACAACAACAACCTCGACAACCATACATCCCACCTCACAAGCAGCAACCACCGCCTCAACGTAACAATCAAGTCTACCTACAACCAGCTTACCAACCACCTGCATACAATGCTCCTTCCAACCAAACCACCACTGCATTACACCAAGAGGTCGCAACCTACATGAGAACCAATGATGTGATAGTGGAAAATCTCCAGCAGGAAGTGCGTAACTTGAAAGCAGACTTGGTAAAGCAAGGAAATGATTTGAGAGCCGACATGAGAAATACGTTGGATAGCCAAACTAATGATCTGAGGAACATGATGGCTAGTTTCTTCCAAGGTAGTCAACCCTCTTCTTCGGGTACTCTTCCGAGTAAGACCGTTGCGAACCCAAGAGGGGAGATGAAAGCAATCACCACTCGAAGTGGCAAAGGTACCAAGGAACCCGAGCTTCCTATACCTCCACTGGTGGTTGTGACTAAGGAGAACGAGTCGCCTGCTCCTATTCCTCCTCCTTCTCCTTCCCCAATTTCTCCACCTCTTCCTTCTACCCCTCCTCCACCCGTGGTTGTGAGCGATCCTATTCTCCCAAAGCCTTCCTCTTCTTCCAATATACCTTATCCATCTAGGTTGAGGAAAGAGAAGCAAAAGAGCAAGGATGATATTCAGGTTTCGAATTTCCTTAAAATGTTCAAACAACTGAATTTCAATATCTCCTTCGCTGAGGCTCTCGCTCACATGCCCAAATACACGGAAATGTTTAAAGATCTTCTGAGCGACAAGGAAAAGCTCCTCGATATTGCCAACACCCAACTTAATGAGAACTGCTCTGCAGTGCTCTTAAGGAAATTGCCAACTAAGCTTGGTGATCCGGGTCGTTTTCTTATCCCTTGCAATTTCCCGGGAGTAGAGAATTGCATGGCCCTAGCCGATCTAGGTGCCAGTATTAATCTTATGCCTCTAAGTGTTTGGAAGCAATTATCTCTCCCAGAGCTAGTCCCCACCAAAATGACTTTGGAATTAGCCAACCGTACGGTTGCTTATCCAGTGGGGATAGCCGAAGACGTCATTGTAGGAGTCGACAAATTCACCTTCCCTGCTGATTTTGTTGTCGTCGACTACGAGATGGACCCCCGTGTGCCACTCATTGTTGGTCGTCCATTCTTGAGGACCGGTCGCACGCTCATCGATGTTGAAGCCGGTGAGCTTATCATGAGAGTGGGTGACGATAAAGTAGTCTTCAACATGGGAAAGCTTTCTAAACAGCCTTATTCTTACGAGAGTGTTAATTATATTGACGTTCTTGATGAGGCTTGTGAAGAACACTTCAAGGATGCTTGTAAAAACATTCCTATCTCTCTTCCCAATGTTGAGACCGTATCCTCTATCGACTCATCACTATCTCTATTTGGAGAAAGTGATTTCCTTTGGAAAGATTTGGAAGCCACCTTGGAAGATGTGAAGCAAGACAACGACGATTCTACTGCCAATTGGGATGACGATCTCAGTTTCATTGCAAACCTCCTCAGAGAAGACAATCCTTCCCCTCCATCTCCCACTGTTATTGCTATCGAGACTCCGAATTCGAATACGCCTCCCATCGACAATCCTCCGGATTTGGAACTTAAGGAGTTGCCACCCCATCTTGAGTATGTATTCCTCGAAGAAGAGAAGAAGTCGCCAGTCATCATTGCTAAGGATTTGAAGGATGAAGAGAAAGCCCGACTTGTCGCCGTGTTGAAAGATCATAAGAAGGCTATCGCTTGGAAGATTTCTGATATTCGTGGAATTGATCCTCACTTCTGCACACACAAAATTCTCATGGAGGACGACTTTAAGCCCACAATTCAAAGCCAACGAAGGGTGAATCCAAAAATCCATGAAGTCATCAAAACAGAGGTTCTCAAACTTCTTGATGCGGGTATGATTTACCCTATTTCGGATTCACCTTGGGTTAGTCCAATCCATTGTGTGCCCAAGAAGGGCGGAATAACCGTTGTTCCCAATGAACACAACGAGTTGATTCCCACTCGTCTCGTTACTGGGTGGAGAGTTTGTATAGACTACCGCAAACTCAATGATGCCACGAGAAAGGATCATTTCCCTCTACCTTTTATGGACCAAATGCTTGAACGCTTAGCGGGTAATGAATATTACTGCTTTCTTGATGGTTTCTCGGGTTATTTTCAAATACCCATCGATCCCCAAGATCAAGAGAAGACTACATTCACTTGTCCCTATGGCACATTCGCTTACAAAAGAATGCCTTTTGGCTTATGTAATGCGCCCGGGACTTTCCAAAGGTGTATGTTAGCTATCTTCCATGACATGGTTGAACAAACCATGGAAGTCTTCATGGATGATTTCTCAGTCTTCGGGGATTCCTTCTCTTCTTGCCTTGCCAATTTGGAACGTATGCTAAAGAGGTGCGAAGACACTCGCCTTGTTCAAAATTGGGAAAAATGCCATTTTATGGTAAAAGAAGGCATCGTGCTGGGACACAAAATTTCCAAAGCCGGTCTTGAAGTAGACCGTGCTAAAGTCGATGTTATCGCAAAGTTGCCTCCACCTTCAACCGTGAAGGGTGTGAGAAGTTTCTTGGGTCATGCGGGCTTCTACCGTCGCTTCATCAAAGATTTTTCTCAAATCGCTCGTCCGATGACCCACCTCTTGGAAAAAGATACTCCTTTTATCTTTTCCAAAGAGTGCCTTGAAGCCTTCAACTCACTTAAGGATAAGCTAACTAAGGCACCCGTCTTAGTTACCCCTAATTGGGAGCTTCCCTTTGAGTTGATGTGCGATGCTAGTGATTTTGCTATTGGAGCGGTTCTTGGACAAAGAGTGAACAAACACTTCCAACCGATCCATTACGCTAGCAAGACAATGACAGGGGCACAATTGCATTATACGACAACCGAAAAAGAGCTTTTAGCTGTTGTCTATGCTTTTGAAAAATTTCGCCCCTATCTTGTCCTTTCTACCACCATCGTGTATACCGATCATTCCGCGCTGAAGTACTTGTTGACAAAGCAAGATTCCAAACCAAGACTTCTTCGCTGGGTTTTGCTGCTCCAGGAATTTAAAATCGAAATTCGCGATAAAAAAGGAGCAGAAAACCTAGTCGCGGATCATCTTAGCAGACTTGAGGATCCATACCAAGGGGATCATCCGAACAAAGAAATCAATGATTCTTTTCCCTTGGAGACCTTAATGTCTATAAACTCGAAGCCGAATGAAACCCCGTGGTTTGCGGACTTTGCAAACTACTTGGCGGGTGGAATTCTCAAGGAAGGGTTGACGTCTCAGCAAAAGAAAAAGTTCTTCACTGACATTAAGACTTACTTTTGGGACGACCCTTACCTATTCAAACAATGTGCTGACCTGATTATCCGCTGATGTGTTGATGGACCGGCAGCGTCTGAAATTCTTGATGCTTGCCACAAAGGACCCACCGGTGGTCACTTTGGTCCCAACTACACCGCTAAAAAAGTGTTTGATTCGGGATTTTATTGGCCCTCCATTTATCGTGACGCTCACGATATGGTTAAAAAATGTGATGCTTGCCAGACACAAGGTAAGATCACACATAAAGACGAGATGCCTCAGAATTTCATTCAAGAGTGTGAAATTTTTGATGTTTGGGGTATCGACTTTATGGGGCCATTCCCTTCTTCTAAAGGAAACAAATACATCCTTGTAGCCGTTGACTACGTTTCAAAGTGGGTTGAAGCCAAAGCTTTACCTACTAATGACGCAAGGGTGGTTTGTAACTTTTTAAAAGCTCTATTCGCTAGATTCGGTGTGCCTCGCGCCATTATTAGTGATCGTGGGACTCACTTCTGCAATGACCAATTTGCTAGGGTCATGGCTAAGTACGGTGTAAACCATCGTCTTTCCACCGCCTACCACCCACAAACTAATGGCCAGGCTGAAATATCCAACCGAGGACTAAAGCGAATTCTGGAAAGAACCGTGGGAGAGCATCGTGCCGCATGGGCTGATAAACTTGATGATGCTTTGTGGGCTTTCCGTACTGCTTACAAGACCCCGATCGGCTATACGCCTTATCGTCTTGTGTACGGGAAAGCGTGCCACCTCCCCATTGAGTTGGAGCACAAGGCTTATTGGGCCTTGAAGTGGGCTAATTTTGATATAAACAAAGCCGGTGACCTACGCAAGATCCAACTCAATGAGCTGAATGAACTCCGTAATGAGGCTTATGAAAATTCTTTGATCTATAAGGAACGAACTAAGCTCATTCACGACTCCAAGATCAAAAACCGAGAGTTCCATGTTGGAGACAAAGTCTTACTTTTTAACTCTCGGTTGAAAATCTTTTCGGGCAAGCTCAAATCTCGTTGGTCCGGCCCATTCACCATTGCCCAAATTTTTCCATATGGTACTCTCGAGCTCGCTCAACCTAATGGACCTAATTTTAAGGTGAATGGCCAACGAGTGAAGTTGTACTTTGGTGAGGACACCTCTCAGGAGGTGATTCCATCCCTCACCACGTTCCCCATGAACTAATTTTGGGTCGAGTCAGGCTCGTGACTCGGTTATCAAAAACAAGCGCTCCTCGGGAGGCAACCCGAGTATCTATCCCTTTAACCCCCTAAGTGTAGGGGAGGACCTATTTGGTCATTTGTGTTTGTGTGGTGATGTGATTACAGGGATAACTGCAATCTTGGAATCTTTGAAAGAACCGTGCTCCCGTGAAATCCAATATCCGGTTCTATCTCTCAACTATCGTGATTCAATTTTCTTCATACTCACATTTGAAATTGATCACTTTAGTCGTCTCTTCCTTAACTCGAGTTAACCAACGTGCACAATGTCATAAGTGTAGGGGAAACTTTTCCCACATGCTTAAACATTGAGGACAATGTTTATCTTTAGTGTAGGGGGACTTCTATCGAAGTTTTAAGTGGACTTTTCCATGAAAATGCCTTCATTTAACCGGAAAATCCTATTTTTCAACATTTTTCAAATTTTTTATTAACTTTGGCCATTTAGTCGTAAATTTTAAATTTTTATCGTTGCTTTCATATGTATATATCCCGCAATAAAGTCAAAAATATTAATAAAGTGGTGTAGCTAGTTTAGAAGTCTTTGATATATTAGGCCCGTTGCGTTTATTTTGACTCAACCCGAATAAGACTTATCCAAGTTTATTCTAGCTAGTATCCTTAACCATGTAGACCTTAATTGGTTTACTAGGCTAAGTGTCCACGAGTCTCATTATTTGAGATTTTAAATTGTGGAGGACGAGAAATGATAGAGTCAATTATAAGTCGGTATTCTTGCGCAAGCTCACTCGGTGTAATTATTTGCCTATTCTCCCATCACTTGCTAATAATTTATCTGCAATAAGTAAGGTCGTACGATTTGAAAAGTTACTTAGCTTCTAGCCCAAGATCGTTTAAAAGTTGCTCGGTAATGATAAGAGTTCATAGCCAAGGCATAACTTATGAAGCGGGGCGCGAAGATTGGCGAGTCCGAAAAGGCCCTAACAAGGCATGAGGATTCAAATTTTATTGCTGAAGATCCAAAGTGATGTGAAAAGCATTATTCCTAAAGTCTATATGAAGGATCAAGACTCACGACGAAAAGCAATCAACTCCCATAAAGATCATGGAGAAGTCTATCCGAAAAGACCCTAACAAGGTATGAGGATAAATAGATCCAAGTCCGAAAAGGAGGCGGATCGTTGTATCTCAAAATCCCAATTAGAGATTGAAGAAATAATCATGAAGTCGTGGTCAACAAAGTTGGAGTACCCCTCAAAAGTCTCCAAGTGAAGAAACTCTATTATGATGAGAAGACCATTATCTCAAGAACGTCTCTCGAAGATATGAAGTATGAAGTACATGCCAAATATCGGCCCGAGAAAGGTCTCAAATCGTGAACCAAGTTATGCCAAGATATGAACTTTTTGATATCCCGAGAAACAGTTTTAAGAGATTTTGTCCTTTAGCTAACTATTGATCAAATCGTCCTACTTTGCTTTCAGCCTTAATAAACTATCGAAATAAGTCCAAAAATGCATCTTCATGATCATTCTAAGACAAAAATAAAATATAAGAGATACAACTAGGAATAAGGGAGTTTAAGCATTTAATTAAGCCATGTGTGTAAGTGTTTGATTTACTAACTTATAATAACAATGATCTCGTTTTTAAGCTTAGTTTGGGGAATGTGAAACTTGAGGGTGATAAATCTTCGCAACACCAAAGCCCTAATGTAAGTCCTTGATTTCTTTACAAGTTATTTCCATCCTTTTGTTTATTTTAAAGTTTTAAGTTCTCTTAGTATTCTAATTGTTGTTTAGTAGAATTTAAATAAGGCCAAGGTTGATTGATTATGAGAAAAATGTAAAATTGCTTTATCACTAAGCATTGCATGAGGGCATGGCAATGGTTAAGTGTAGGGGATTTGATAGGTGTGTAAACACCCATCCTTTTACCACTTAATTCTGGCTAAAACAAGACCAAAACACGTATTTAATATCATTTGTTTGGAATTATGCGTGGTTTTTGTGTTTATTGTGTTTTCAGAGCTAACCGGATGAATATTAAAGAAAACATGGAATTGCACGGGTTTTATCGAATGAAAAAGACTCAAGATGAGGTCTATTGTCCAAGATATGCACAAGATTTGAAGTCAATGGGACTATTTGAAGATTTATCGAAGAAAAGGACCAAAGACGGAAGATTTACATAAGTCGAAGAAACTCAAGTCTATTTAACAAAGAAATTAAAAGACGAGTTGGATTTAATCGACGACAAATCCCGAATCAGAATCGAAAACGTCAACTTTTCTGAAAAGACGAGAAGACCAGAAGAAAGGGAGAAAGCCCACTCACCAACCAACCACTAGGAGTATAAATAGATTCTCCTTTCACATTTTAGGGAGTTAGCTTTTCATTTTCTTTTTCCAGTTTTTAGGAACGGTTCATCACAAACACCATTAGGGTGTTTGGTGATTTTCATCTTTTTCTTTCAATCTTGTAAGTGTTAATCATTACTCTTGTTACCTTTCCATTAATCTATCAATTCCATCATTTCATTCATCTTGTTCTTCATCATCTCTTATTGCAAGTTCTTAAGTTTTTCTATTTGATTCAAGTTTGATCTTAAAAAGTTGTTGATTTAGTGTTTTTATTGGTGGGATTTGTTTCTTATGGTATTTAAATGCTTTGAGTTTAATTTGGTAAAACCTTTTTGATTATTTAGTGTTTAGATTAAAAAAATCGGTTGGCTTCTGCTGTTACTGTTCTTTGATTCCCAGATCTTTCCGAACAGACCCAATATTCCGAATAGGCGATTCTCTATTTGCCTTATTCGGAATTTTGGGAATTCCGAATAGAGTTTTTAACTTTCCCTTACTCGGAATATCTCATATATTCCGAACAGCCATATTTTTCCGAATTGGACAGATTTTCCGCATAAGGGTGTTTTTCCGAATAGCACCATTTTTTTCCGCATAAGCCGAACTTTCCGCATAGCATTCCTTTTCCGCATAGGACTTCTATTCCGCGTAAGAATTTATTCCGAATAGGACATTGCTTTCCGAATGGAGGAACTTTCCGCATAGAGCAGATTTTTCCGCATAGATATTACTTTCCGAATAGCCAATGTTTTCCGCATGGACATACATTCCGCATAGGGCCTTGTTTTCCGAATTGAGCTTCATTCCGAATTGAGCTTCATTCCGCATAGATTATTTTTCAGTAAGGGTATTTTTCCAGCTTTATCATTTGATTGTTTAATTTAAATTGATGTTCTATTTTTAGTGATTTACTGTTCCTGTCTTTAATCTTTATTTACTTCATTTATTTAGAATAGAAAACCAAACTCCTTTTTGTCACCAAGGACAAATCGTTCCACTTTAAACCGAGATCAATTCGAGAGGATTCCGAGAAATATTTTGAACCCACACAGAAAATCTCTTGTATTATTTGCATATGTTTTCTTTGTCTATCTTTACTTTTAAGCATATCCCTATGATAAGTTAGACTAGAAAAATAAGATTTGCTGAAAATCTTCCTCCAGACACCAAACCCTGCTTCTGCAGGCGGTTCCTTATGTGAACCGCGACACCTTATTGATAAGGTACCGCCGCCATAGATAAGGAACCGCCTACAGTGGCCTTCCTTTTTGGGTTTTTGTCTGAAACTCCAGATTTGCTCCAACCCTTTTGAGAATCTTTGTTTCAAACCTTTTGACCATCCCAAAAATACCCTAAGCCTTCCCTATTTAAACCATAAGTATTTTGCATTACTTCACATTCAAAATGTCTTATTCTCCCAATGAAATCCTTGAATCTCCTCTATTTTCTCCAATTGCTTTCAACCCAAACCTACCCAAGAACACTCTTAATCACATTTCTCCTACCAAGAATGTTGATTGTGGAACTTCGTTTCTTCCACCACCACCCTTTAGTGTTCTTCCTCCTTCTCATGATAATGTCATGCACCATGGAACATATTGTCATTGTTGTCAATATCAACATCTTGCTATGGCACACATCTATGAGGAGTTGAGCTACATCAAGAGTCTCTTAATCAAGCCTCCTCTTCACTTTGATTATGAGATCTCTAACAAGCCACCACCACCACCCTCCGCTATTACCTTGTCTTTCATATAAGCATTGATTGCTTATCCTCAAGACACCAAATTCAAGCAAATCTTAGAATTCTAGAATAACTAGGATTAGATTTATGCTTTTGGCTTGTTCCTTTTTCCATACTTCTTTGTATGATGTTTCTTTAGTAACCTATCTTGGATCTTTGTCTTTGTGTTTTCTTCTCTTTTTATTTTCTTGTGACCTATTGCTATATATTGTTGGTTGTTTCTTTTGTTCAACTAACCCTTCTATGTAGCTTGTCACCATATCTCGATTCCTCGGTGCCCCAAGCTAGGGGGAGTAAGCACCTAGGGGGAGTCTTTGCAAAGTCCGTTTCTTCAACACCGGATTACGCAACCTTTTTGCTTCGACAAAGGGGGAGAAATGAATAAACTCGTCTTCGAAAATCTTGTTTTTGTGTGATTGAGTTTATGTATTGTCGGAATCAAAAAGGGGGAGATTGTTAATGCAATAATGACTAAAAACGTTACTTGCATTTTTCGGTCTCGCTTAGTTTTGATTACGACAATATGTAAAAACAAGCATTTACGAAAACAACGAAAAACGAATTCTTGAGTTCAAGTACTTTTCATTTTATCCATTTTCACTTAAGGTATGGATAAACAAGTACTAACCTTAATCAAGTGATCAAGTGATTTAATCTTTTCTTAAAACTCACTTTTTATTAAAAGTGACAAGTTTTTATTAAACTTTATTTTTAAGAAAATGTTTTATTAAATTAATTATTTGAAATTTGAAAATGGCATATTCTTATTCTGTTAAGAATATCTTTTTAGGATATTTTTATACCCAGATAAGACCTCCACCACTAAAGGACAAAAAGGAGCGGAGTCTAGTCCGGCGGTACCTTAGCGCCTAGGCGGTACCTTATCGATAAGGTACCGCGGGCTGTGATATGGTACCGCGGGCAGAACTAGCCGTTGGCTCCTTTGTCCTTCAAATAGTTGGCCATTCTCAGCTTTTCACCTCACCTCTTTTGCACATTCATTTCCAGATTCAAACCCCTTTGCTGGATCCGGCTTTGCTGGATCCGGATTGCTCGTTTGGGTTGCTCAGCCTGGTGGAGGATTCGTTTGAGCCAATCCGACGGTTATTATTTTTTGGAAGGTAGAGGGGATCGTCCGGTTAGATTTGGATCGAGGTGCTCTTTCGGTGTGGATTTGCTTGTCTGGAATTTGGGCTCCTCCAGTTTTCGCTCCTCTGGTTTGCTCATTCGGCTCGTCCGGTATTTTGTCTCTTCTGGTTGTTGGGTTTGCCCGGTATTTGGAGTTCGCCTGGTTGCGACTCGTTCAGCATTTGGGGCTCATTCAGCATTCGGAGCTCCTTCGGCATTCGGGGCTCCTTCGGTATTTGGAGCTCATCCGGTATTTGGGGGATTTCAATCGGTTATTGATTTTGCTGGTGCGGTTTGCTCAGGGTTGTTTGCTCGTTCGGTCTGCTGGCTGTAGGGGTTTGCTCCCACGGTGGAGGTTTGTTTCCCAGTCCGGTTTTTCCCTAGGGGGTGAAGCGTTTGCTTGTCCGGCTTCGGGGGTGTAACCGTTTGTTCGTCCGGCTTCCATTTCATCTTGCCATTTCGACAAGAGGATTTCTTGTAGGTATTATAATTATTCCTTTTACTCTTTATTTATGGCTAAAAAGTTTATGCACCTTCACACTTCTAAGGTATGGAAAAAAGAATTTAAAGACTTAGTTATTAAGTATAAAATTCCTTTGAGCCTACACCCTCGCTTGCTTGATTCTAACTTTCGGATGATAAACCTTCCTGCTGGGGATACTGCTATTGGCATTTACCATCAGATTTTTGATTTGTCGGGCATTAGGATCCCTTTCTCCACCTTCCTTCTAGATGTTATTAGACATTATAAGGTTCATATATCCCAGCTGGTTCCCTTGGGTTTATGCAAGGTCACCACTTTTGAGGTTCTTTGCCGTAGCATGTATATAGAGCCTACTGTTACCTTGTTTCGGGTATTTTTAACGATTTCCAAGCAAGGGGATTGGTTTTCCTTTGCCAAGCGTAGGGGTGATTTATCGGTTATGGAAGATCCTAAGACTTCCCTTAAGGAGTGGAAGAACAAGTTTTTCTTGATAGACCGTAGGGCTATTCCATTCCATATGCCTTGGAGGCATCCAGATTCTCGTATTACAAACAAGGTTCCCATACAGTTTAATCAGGATCATGTGAACCGTCTGAGTTCTCATGTTATTAGACTCCGTGATATTCCTGAGGGGGTGTTGGTCCGTTCTGGTATTAGCAGAGTGTGGGGTGACTCCTCGTGTGATCCGGTTATTAGACATCGTGATGGCACCGGTACGAGGGGCTTACTTTACTTGATACATTCTTGTTTAGCCCTCTTTTCTCCTCCACTCTTTTATTGTATATATCTAACACTTGCTTCTTTTTTGCAGTTATGAGTATATTTGATTTTCTTCGCTTCCCCGTTCTAAAGGAAGCTGTTGTTGTAGCTGAGCCACATGAGCAGGATACGTATATCTTGCAACGAGTTACTGCTCGCACTACGGTGCATGCGCCTGCTGGTGCCAACATTCCTCCTGCTACTAATGAGGAGATTGCTGCTACTCGCCCAAATCCTCAGGTCCTCCAGAAGGCCAAGGGTGCTACGAAGCGCAAAGCCTCTACTTCAGCAGACGCCCCTACCGGAGGAGCTAAGAAGACCAAGGCATGTAAGGAGCGGGCTGGTGCATGGTCTAGTGGTCAAATAGCTGAGGGTGAGTATGAGTTAGCTATTAATGATGATGGCGATGTCGATCATGATGTCGCGGCTGATGATCTTGATGATGTGATCGAGCAGTCTGGTTGTGTTTCTCCTGGTTAGTTTTTAACCGTTATACCCCTTCGATCTTTTGGCCCAGGGACTGGACTAGATGTGTCTTATCCTCCTATTGTTCTTCCAAGCGGGGGAGTTCCTGTTACCTTTAGTGTTGAGGTGTTAGGAGTTCGTGAGGTGTTGACTAGGGCTAGTTCTCATGTGTCTCATGGTATATTTCTGTCGTTGGACTCCCTTTTTATGCATGTAGTCTCTTATTTGACTTTATTTTCTTTGGGTTCTGTAGGTACTACTGATGACACACATCTTTCTGCTGGGGCAACCGCTCAGGTGCCTTCTACTGAACTAGCTGATCCTGATGCTCATGTTGCTGTGGATGAGCATGTTGATATTGATGGGGATGACCATCAGGATGATGTTGGCCACCATGATGACTTATTTCTTGGTGAAGATGATGCTGAGGATGATACCGCTCTTCCTGATGACGTAGCTCATGGTGGAGCTACTTCTGGTGAGTTTCATAGGGGAGATTGCTCATCACAGGCTGGGGCTTGTCGTTTGGCCTACCCTTATGATGAGGATGCTGTTCCTATTCCTTTATGTACTCGAGAGGAATGGGAGAGGAGGCATGTTGTTGACTTTGGTATTTGTTCAGATGAGGTGTTTCAGAATCCTCAGGTTTGCAGGAGTATGCGGGATCACTTTCCTACCTCATCCGAGAATTACCGGACATCACAGCTCTCCTCACACCAGATGGTGGAGCAGATGAGTGTGCTTCAGTGTCAGATGATGTCTCACGGGAACGAGTTATCAAACTGATACATGGTTCTTGAGAGGAACTGTTAATGCAATAATGACTAAAAACGTTACTTGCATTTTTCGGTCTCGCTTAGTTTTGATTACGACAATATGTAAAAACAAGCATTTACGAAAACAACGAAAAACGAATTCTTGAGTTCAAGTATTTTTCATTTTACCCATTTTCACTTAAGGTATGGATAAACAAGTACTAACCTTAATCAAGTGATAAGTGATTTAATCTTTTCTTAAAACTCACTTTTTATTAAAAGTGACAAGTTTTTATTAAACTTTATTTTTAAGAAAATGTTTTATTAAATTAATTATTTGAAATTTGAAAATGGCATATTCTTATTCTGTTAAGAATATCCCTTCAGGATATTTTTATACCCAGATAAGACCTCCACCACTAAAGGACAAAAAGGAGCGGAGTCTAGTCCGACGGTACCTTAGCGCCTAGGCGGTACCTTATCGATAAGGTACCGCGGGCTGTGATAAGGTACCGCGGGCAGAACTAGCCGTTGGATCCTTTGTCCTTCAAATAGTTGGCTATTCTCAGCTTTTCACCTCACCTCTTTTGCACATTCATTTCCAGATTCAAACCCCTTCTTTAATCACTCAAATCTTTGATCATTTGTTTGATTATTACTTGTTTAAGAAGTGAATCTTGTTCTTCCATCTCTTCCTCTCCAAGTGCAAAGAGAAGAACACTATCCTAGTAAAGTGTTGAGTCCACCACCAAAGATCTATTGAAGATCAATTTGTATATTCTTGTAGTTGTGTCATAGTTGTGAAGATCCAAGTAGTTGTGTCTATTTGGAAGTTGTGTATGTACTAAGTATAGTTGTGTAGATTGGTCCTAGCTACGATTAGGGCTCGACTTTTCGCTTAGAGTCGGAAATTGGTTAAGCGACGTGTACGGTTTTCTCCACCATAAGGAGCTTGTTGTGTAGTGAACTCTCGAGTAAGGAGTACTCGAGGAGTGGAGTAGGAACGAGGAGTGAGCTTCGTTGCCGAACCACTATAAATCCTTGGTGTTCGGTTTGATCTTTCTTTACCCTTATCTTTTTACATTCCTTATTACTTTTTGCATATACATGTGTTAATATTAGATTAGCTACACTATCATTCTTTATTCTTTGTGGATATATTTTTGTTAGTATTAGTTTAGCTACACTATCATTGTTCATATTTGTGCATAAGAAGATTTCACATATTTCCTCAAGCCTAAGTTTTTGAAAAAGGATTTTTGGAAACCATATTTTAACAAGTAAATTTTAAGAAACTATTCAACCCCCCCTTCTAGTTTCTACAGGAACTATAATCAGCTCCTTACTAGGTATAAGCATTTGGGGAAAGTTCTTTCCGAGAGAGCTGCTTCTCTTAGACGTCAGACTGAGCTTACTAGTCGTGCTGAAGACTCAGCTAAGGGTATGAGTCAGGGTCTTGCTGATCAAGAGAAGAAGTTGAAGAGGTACAGATCGGAGAGGGATGCTCTTAGAGCTGAGGTGAAAGATCTTAAGAGTGAGCTTGTGACTGTCAGATCACATCATGCTGCTAAGGTGAAGGACTTGGATCATCGGCTGACTCTCTGTGGTAATGACATACTCTCGAGGGATGACACGATTGCTGATATGGATGTGCGGCTTTGATCGATTCAAGATGGGGTCGCTTCCTTTTTTCAGTCTAGTTTTGAGCCATTGGTTAGAGGTTTTCTTGGTAGTTCGGAGTTCAACCAAGAGTTTGCCCGAGTGTTGGATTTAGCTGTTAGCACTGGCCTCGAGCGAGGTTTGCGTATGGGAAGGTCTAAGGAGGAATTTAAGGATATTTCTCAAAGGGTTGAAAAATGTATCCCTGACGCGAAGGCTCAGCTTGCTGCTGCTTCGGATGCTTTCCCTGGTCGTCGCTTCCCCTTTTTTGGTAAGGTGAGGCGGAGTGCTGATGCTACTTTTTCAGAGATTGCTCAGATTAGGCCTGATCCAGTGGATCCTCCTAGCTAGTCTCCCGCTGTTCCGGCTCCTCCGACTTTTGGCCATACCGTTTCCTACCGTCAGAAGAAGAAATCATCAGGACCAGGATCCTCTTCAGCTGTTTGATGTAGTTTGTGCTTTGTACTTTCTTTGCTTTTATTTGTATTGTTAGCCCTCCCTGTTTTGGGCTTTTGAGTACTTTATCTTTTTTTTTTTGGTAACTGTGAGTACTTTATCTTTCTTTGTATGTTGCCATGACTTCGTTGTCAATTTTCCATCGTATGTATGATGGCCCCTTGTGTGCATGTGTGCTTCATTATCTTATTTAGAGTGATTCATGCTTTACTTTGCTGTAGTTTATTTAGATAGTATCTAAATTTTATGCCTCTAACACATTTTGTTAATCGTTGTCCTTTATGCTTGGCCGGCGACGCGTTAGCCTTATTGAGCTAGGGTTGAGGTGTATCACGTGTGACTTATATTCGTTGCCTAGTATCTTCACAAGTAGGGGTGAGCAAAAGAAACCGAAAAAACCGAAACCAAAAAAACTGAACCGAAAAAACCGACCGAATATAAAAACCGATGGTTCGGTTTTTACGTTTTCAAAAAACGAAAAGTTTCGGTTCGGTTTTGGTTTTTATCTAAAAACCGAACCTAAAAGCTAAATCGAACCGGACAATTTTATCATATAAAAAATATTAATATAATATAACAAATATAATATAATAAATATAAATAAGTAATATATAAAAATTATAAAAAAAATATTCATTTTTTAGGGAAATTAAACTAATATATTTATCTTATTGTTTATGCGCGTGTTTAATATGTACATGTGCTTACTTCATAATATATCATTACATATGTGACGATAATCGTTTATATGTATGTTTACTTGCATGTGTGTTTATCTTATTAATATGTGTATAGTTATAGAAATTTGAGATAAACATTATTAGGTTTAGATTGACAAAAAAATAAAGAAAAAAAGTTATTCTTTCATGCAAAACAAGTTTTTTAATCTAAATATGATGTACCAAAATATAAACGGTTTTAAAAACCGAAAAAACTGACAAACCGAACCGAAACCGATTACAAACCGAAAAGACCGAACCGCCCAAAACCGAATGGTTTCGGTTTTTGGTTTTTTAAAAACCGGATATTTCGGTTCGGTTTCGGTTTTAGCCAAAAACCGACACAGACCGAACTGTGCACACCCCTATTCACAAGTACCTGTGAGGATATTTCAGCTTTGCTTAGCCAGTTTAGCGTGCTACTTCCCATTTATCCCTTATTTGGTGAAACTCAATTATTTGTTCGTGTGTTATAGGTGTAACATTCGCCTTGTAGGTTCATGCTACTCCCCCTTCCAGGTGTAGCTACTCACCAGAGGGTAATTTTACGTGAGGAGAGTAGGAAGGCTTGTTCCTATTGTTCTACGGAGTCAAATTGCAAAGCTTGCTCAGCCTAACCACCATGGTATCAGTTTCACCATGGGAAACTAATTGTAAGGTGTTACTCTCTTCAGCTGGAGGTAGCGAACCATCCATTGGTGTGTGCTTTGTTTTATAACTTAGTATTTTAAGCGTATAGTCTTAACAGAAAATATAAGGAAAATTTTGTTTCATTCATATCACTTAGAGAAGAAACAATACATTAGTTGTGGCTATGGTCATCTCTGGAGCGAGGCTACACTTTGAAAATTGCTCCTCCGGAGGAAATACATAATAACTTGCTAACATAGTTTTGTGCTCTACATGTAGCACTTCCTTAGGTTGCTGGCGTGCCAGGTCCTAGGTATTTCTCTTCCTTCCATGGTGCTTAGCTTGTAGGCTCCGCTTTGGAAAGCTTTGATGACTTTGTAAGGTCCTTCTCAGTTGGGCCCGAGCTTGTCTATGTTCTCTACCCTTGAGGCCTCGTTCTTCCTAAGGACAAACTCTCCTACTTTGAATTGCACATGTCACACCCTTTTGTTGTAGTATTTCTCCACCTGTTATTTGTATCTGGCTTCCCTGATAGCTGCTATTTCTCTTCGCTCTTCTAGCAGGTATAGGTTCAGGCGGAGTTCTCTATCATTGGTTGCTTCGTCTATATTAGAGACTCTGTGTGTTGGCATGCCAATCTCTGCTGGGATGACTGCTTCAGTGCCATAAGTTAGGCTAAAAGGTGTTTCTCCATTGCTAGTCTTTTTCATTGTTCGGTGGGCCCATAGCACATTAGGGACTTCTTCAACCCATGTTGACTTTCCTTTTTCCAGTTTTTTCTTGATCCCTTCTAGCAAGCTTCGGTTCGCTCTTTCCACTGCTCCATTCCCTTGTGGGTGGTACACTGAGGTGGAGACTAGCTTTATTTTCAATTTCTCAGCCCACTTTTTGAGGGGGTCATTTATGAATTTCCGGAGAAGCTTCTTCAGCCCTGATCCTTCGGGTATCTTAAGGCTACTCCGTCTAATGAAGCCTTGGCTTGCTCCCTCAGAGTATATTGTGGCTACTTCTTCCTTGCGAAGCCCTAGCTTCCTTCTTCAGAGTTCCTTAGTCTAGCCCTAAGTCTCTTAGGCTGAAATAAGAAAGAGCACCGTTAGCTCGCCTCGGGGTTTGAATCCGAGACCAACTCCGACATGAGAGTAAATATGTGGTTCTAGTGAGAGATAATTCTAGAGAGAGAGAGTAAGTAGTAAAGTGTGTGTGTAAAACTTAACCTTTGTTCCTGGAGGAACACCTCCTTTTATACTACTAGAAGGTAACCCCAAGACACAAGAATTGTGGAGTCAAGGTTGTCTTGTAGGAGCAGCACCTGAATAGCTGATGAGCACCAGGTCTGTCCTTCGTGGTCCAAGTTGTCCTCATGCTCCTCTAGTACTCGTCGTGGTCCAGGCTTCTGTACCATTCGTACACTATCGTACTATGTGACTCAGATGTGATCGTCCTTCCTCCGGTGGAGACAATGCTCTATGTGCATAGGCCTAGCATTGTGTATAGGTCTAGCCTTGTCTAGGTCTAGCCTTCTGGGGCTAGTATTGTCTGGGGCTAGCATTGTTTGGGGCTAGCATTGTCTGGGGCTAGCACTGTCTGGGGCTAGCATTGTCTGAGGCTAGCATTGTCTGTGGCTAGCATTGTCTGGGACTAGCCTTTTCTGGGCCTAGCCTTGTCTGGGCCTAGCCTTGTCTGGGTCTAGCCTCGTCTGCTCCTTGATAGCTCTCTACCTCTTGTCATTGTCTCTGGACCTAAAGTAATCCTCATCACCTTAGCTATTCCATTGAGCTATAGCTTGAGATAGCTTTGCTTATGGAGCATTAGGAATTAGTTATATTTTATCTCACCTTAAACATAGGGTGAGAATATACCTCATCAGTTATCGTATAAGATTTCACACAATAGTCTATATATTCGCTTAATTACGACACTGTTTGCAGATTACAATACTTAACTTTATGTATGCTACGTTTTCTAAACGTTTTAAAATTCTTTTAGATCTCGAAGTGATTCAAAAGTTTATACATTAAACTATTAAATAGAATAAAAATGTATCAAGTTTGATGCATTTTTCTACCATTATCCATTTAGATTTTGCATTATTTTGATGTTGCTTTGTTAGTTGTTTAACATAGTTGACTCAAATGTTTAACCTTTTAGATACACTAGGATTCATGCCCGCGCTTCGCCGCGGCGGGCGTTGCGTGTTGGCTTTTGCTACGTATTTCTGTTATAACACTAGTGGGTTGGGCTAATATATAAAGCAGCCGGGGTTTGAAAAAATAATGTCCACTGTGCAGTAGCTAGTCTTTTTGCTAATAAGGAACAAAAAGCAACGTTACAAACATTTTAGAGCAGCATGTCCTTTTAGTCTTTGACTCCTTCTACTTGGGTCAATAGCAGCTGTTAGCAAGAAACAACAATAGCGCTAGTGTCGAGTCTGCAAAAGTTTTCAAAGTCAGGATATGCAGACTGTTCTTGGGATATGCAGACGGCTCATCATTCAAAGAATGATGTAATGAAAAAAAAAATACTAATTCAACTAGAATGAAAGATAAAAAATAATCAGAATCCAAGGGCCTAATCTCAAGTAAAAAGTCCATTTATCGAACTCAGCCTTTTAGATGTGGCATACAGCAAGTAAATGTACCATCAGTTACTTCAGTTACAAAAGTCTACAAATTAAACTGAATACATGAACATGTACAATGCAGGTTAAATAAGCTCTGACGATAGACTTTTTTACTGGAGAAACTGTTGGTCAAAGATCCTAAAGAAACTACTACTGTGTATATTTTCTGTCTTGCAAGCAGGCCTGTTTTTATGTACAACAACAATGATACGCAACCTTTTGTTTCTTTTAAGTAGTTTGCTAATAAAAATATTACAAAAGATACTGCATGTTTGAGTACCTAGATAATACAATGATGTGTACACACTGGGTCAAGTATTCTGGGCCACTTTGTTCCATTTATAAACACACAATTCCAAAAATCTATTAATTGTGTCGAAACAAAAGAAAGAATTTTTTTAAAACCTGCATATAGCCCGACATCTTTCATACCTGAGTGTCCGTGTATTATTTTTCGTTTGTGCATAAACTTCCATTGTTGGTGCGGTGGTTTTAAGAGGTGGAGCTGCTACATTTTCCGTTCAGAAACTCTACATCAAAATATGGAGTTGTCTCATGTAACAATACACCTAATCATCCGAATATACTGACAAACTGCAACGAAACATTAAAATTATTAAATATACAGAAAAATGTACATGGAGAAAAAATATAGAAAGTAAGGAACAACGGTAGTTACAAATTTCCATCTCTGTTAATCGCATAAAAAGCTTCAATGCACTTCAAGAAAATTCTTCCACCTGGGAGAAACACATCTAAACGCATAAGCACGACAATCCAAAATCCCTAAAGCATCAACACGTCTAAAACGCCTTTAACTACAAAATCACTGTTAATCGAGTATTTTCACTAATTAGTATATTGTGATTCATTATCCTAATTTAGCTATCGGGCTATTTTTCCTACAACCAAGAAAGACAAAAAGTTGCTTGAATTTGAAAGTTGTTCTAGTATAACACACTTCATTGAAATAAGATGTGGTAACTACTATACAGTATATAAAAAAAACAGGACCATACCATCATCGTCACTATCTCAGTACAGAGGCCACGTTGAAGCAATCCCATTTTCCAGCGATCTAAAGGTTGCGTAACAGGAAATTCATACATCAGACCACTACATGAAACGAAGCATCATATCATACCACATTGATTCAATGGTTGGTGGTGATAACAAAGAGCTGCTGATGTAAAGGAAGTATTGATCACTTGAAGGCGGCTTGTCTCTCTGATTAAACTGGTATGATGACCTTGTATCAACATTGTAAGAAGTAACAAATTACATTCTTGATCAAACTACCAGATTATTTAAAATTCCAATTAAAAAGAAGTATTACCTTTTCAGGAAGAGTGTTGTAGAGCAGCATGTTGACTATAGGTTTTGGAGTTGCTCATGTTCTTGTGACTTCTTAATCCAGACCACCTTCAATTGTGTACTCAACTCTCTTGCAGAGCATCGAATTATATGCATTAGAAAGTCGACGATAAAGCAGACTTCCACCAAAAACAATATTCCTCGGCTCATTCATGTTTCATAATATGTTTCTCTACTTTTAGTTTTACCCATGGCGCAACTCACCTGAGTTAGAAACCTGCAAAATGCCAAATTGGGGAAATGTGATAATCCGATTATTATTGAGAAGTACATATATATCATAAATATTGAGGTCTTTCTACTGACTGGTGTGTAGTAATGAGAGATCTCGATTGATAGCTGACATACTCATATGATAACCGTTTGCTTAAATGGCACAATCATAGCAAAACAGTAAGAATGGTTCTCAGTTACTATCCATAACGCATGAAAGTTAGACTGAAGTTAACGAATTACGACTGACTCGCATCAAGCCGAAAGTGAGCAGGCTTACTGAAAATTTCAGTCAGAATAAGATCTCTCCCACCGAGAAACCAATTGGTCACTTTTTGAAAACTTGGGTTTTAGCATAACCATGAATGGGATGACAGCAGCCCATGTCTTGAACAAATAGACCTGATCATGATATCAGGTACTCTTATACATACATAGCAGTTTGTTATAGGCCGTGTTTGTATCGGGCAAGTTGCTCTTACACCACGTACAGTACATAACAGCTTGTAAACATCCAAGTGCTTTACAGATTAAAAAACTCACCGGTTACCAGTAGTCTTTACATGAGCAGTCCCCTGCTTTCAAATGATGATATCTGCAACTGTCTCTCGGCAAAATGTGTCATAAATATCAACAATAAACAACACAGCCTCTCCGATACACGTTTACATATTGATTACTAACTACACTTAGGGTACATAGGTGGAGGTTAAAGTCAGAGAAGGCCTAGGAACAACAATCGATGTGATATTGGTTAACAATGTTCTTCACAAAGGATCACTTGTTAATAATCCAGCAAATCATTAAAGAAACACCAGCCCTGATACAATAACTACATAGATAATTTTTTAGTATTTACAACCAACAATGAAGAAACGTCCAACAAATAAAAACCTATTCAGTGCACAATTTGGACATACATGACCTACACAATAGGTAAGAGTAATTCATGAAAATTCTAAGTTATTTGTATACAAACCTATTCAGTTCACAATTTGAGTGCGTGCAAAATATCATGAAATTTCCAAGTTAATGTGCCTCTTATATTTTTGGGTTCTATTTCAGCTATGAACACAGGTACCTTGGAACACAGAACATATGTATGTCAAGTCCGGGTATGCAGCGTTTAACCAATTTGAATGTAGTTAGCAGACAAATGTAACATGCCACACAGGAGAGAACTCCCATACCAGCATCCAAGTATTAATATCACTAATATCAGCAAATATGGAACTGAACCATGGCATCCAAGTATTAATATCACTAATATCAGCAAATATGGACGGTGGGTGTTTTAAGGTCCGTTTGGTACGTTAGACCTAACTGAGATTCTTGCAATTGTTGTGACAACTCAGTTTTGTGCGTTTAGAGGCTTGTAACGTTTTGGAAAGTATATCTAAGAAAACATTTACCTTGACAGCAATACTAATACTCATATTTTTATAGAAAAATAATTAGAAATATTAGCTTGTAAACTGTCACAGGAGGGTTTTTTTTATTTACATGTCGCATATTGAAATGCTATAACATCAAGCATATGCCAATCAAAGTGAATTACCAGTTAATTACATGTAAAATGATATGTGACAATTTACATTAGATAGAAGGTTACCTCGATTGGTTGCAGAGCTTCCTCTATTGTTATTACCTAATCTTTGTTTCGCTTCAGGTGTACCATTCCTAGACCTGAAAATAACAAAGACACATCAGGCTTTTAAAGGAACACTTACGGGTTAAAATATTACTAATTCCAAGTATAGTCTTAGATGAAAAATACATTCATGTAAAAAAAAAGTAACACAAATATCAATATAAAATTAATACTACCGATACCAGCTGCGTCAAACACCTGCGAGTATCGCCACACGGCTTGTACATCGGCAACATAACGGACATTAAAATGAATGAATAAGGAAACCCACAAATTCCCATGAACAGTAAATCATCTCAGAAACCAATACGTATATCTGTGGCGCTATACATAAACCCCATTCTTGATACAATAACATGCGGCTCAGATATGCGAGGCCGGGACAGGCAGAAAGGATACGTGACCTTCCATGGCTGCAAGCACGACAACGTGCTGCCTCGGCAAGCCACAGGCCGATTCGACCTGATCATCGACAACCATACACGCCATGGCTGCACCCCCGATAGGGCGCCCCGCCAAGATACGTTTGATCTCAGGTTAAACCCGCCCCGTTGCAACTCATCATAGCCCGTATAATCGCCTACCGTGGGAACCATAAACCAACACTATTAAAGAGAACCCATTTTAATCGAGGCATTGACATAGGTCAGCAAACGAATCACGTCACTTCCCCATGTTATTCAGATCTACAATAAACCCAAACGATCGCCAAAAGACGTTAGGGATTTCTGAATTCCAATCTACAGTTACTTTCTCTCACAAACAGAATTAAATACAATATTCAGCCATGTCACATACTCTTTCTACATACAAAAAGCTTTTGGATGCCTTGCCAATGCACGCGTCATTGAGGCAGTTTCTAATGATCATGTGGCTCAGAGTAGTGCATGAAGCACGCACAGATCATGAACCACACATTCTATCTTTAATAAAAGGGGGGAATCTCGTATAGTACAAAAGCAAGTGACTAATTATTAAGAGGCTCAGATTCTCGTCTGTGGGAACCACTCGGAACATCCACCATGGCTGCAACCACAACAAAATCGTGGCTGCCCGGCCAAGACATGGGAGCCCAGAAACTGCGGCTCACAAAACACAGACGCAAAAGGTTTTCATCACCGCCTTAGCCTCAAATAAGGTGCCATCTGAGAAAAAAGGTGAAACCCGACATGGCTGCAACCTTGAACGGTTGCCACGCCAACATCCGAGTATTATTCAATCGACATGGCTGCAACCTTGAACGGTTGCCACGCCAACATCCGAGTATTATTCAATCCATAGGATAGTGAAATTAGTAGATGCAATCCACTACCATTAAATGACCTCATATAACCCGAAAAGGCCACCGTAATAATTTATAGGGTTTCATAAATGTGGCTGCTAGCAATTGTCGCTGCCATGCCTACATATAACACATGAAACCGGAACACCTGTTTTTTCAAAATAAACATCGCCTATTTATTGATGCGCTAACACAGGTTATACCCTAAAACTGAAAGACGTGGCAGCTGCAAACAGGATCTCCTGATGCCTTGCCAAGCCGAGTCCCTCTTTTAATCATAATCAACTCGTAAAAAACTAAAAAGCAAACCACTATGATGGCATGAGTATAACAAATCACCTAAAAAAAATATTCTAGTGTTATATGGATGAAAATGATCAAGAACAAATTTACACCTAATAATATATCCATCCCTCCCATCTCATTTTTCTAGATCACGTAAGAAAACAGTGACCGATTAAAAACAGATTCGCGTAATGCTAATAACACATCAACACCACACGTAACTGATTCAACCACCCCCAATTAACCACAGATTAACATTTCAAACAAAAAACCTAAATTAGCAGAAACCATAATGATAGAATTTGTAAAATTAAGTTTAAGGTACCAACTGAGATTGTTAATTATATATCAGCGTCAGATGATCATCCCAAAGATCATCTCACAGATCATCACAAAGATCATCGGTCCCAAAAAAAGCATCCAGATGATCCAAAATCATTCCAAGGATCGTCTCAAAGAGAGCAGATGATCCAAAAACCATCGCAAACATCATCTGAAAAACGACCATTTTTAGAAAGAGATCCAGAAAGATCCAGAGAGAGAGAGAAATAAGGAAAATGGTGGGTGAAAATTATATGAGAGGGAGGTGAGTGAGGTAGAATGAGAGTATGTGAGATGAGTGAATATAGTATTTAATTTTGTTTGTGAGAGGGAACTGTTTATTAAAGATATAATGACATAATCTTAAGATAGTGATTTGGAATCTTGTACTTGTATATTTTAACAGTCATTACAAATCAACAAATACATCAAATGATAACGAGACCCCATAAGACCATAATTGGAGACCAAAACCATGTGTTGTGGCTAGTTCTATCTATGTCTATTTGGCGTCATCCTCAAAAGGCCATATACCCAAATTAGTGTCCCATAAAACATGGCTTTTTCTTCCCAACTTGAACATTCTATCTATCAGCCAATGAACGAAGCCAATTTTACTACATATTTTACTAGTATCGATACATGATATGATATAGACTACAAAACGATAGAATAAACTAAATCTGCTTATTTAATAAATATCAGAAATAATTTTTTCAATAATCGTTGATTTCAAATGAATATCGATTATTAGGGTTAAAGTACAACAAAAGCTACCAACAACTGTTTTCATTATAAAACTGATAAGTTGCATACTATGGTTACAATATATTACTTAAATAAATTCATTAAACTGACACAGGCTTCAAAAGATAAATTGGTCGTGAGTTAGAAAACAAACAAGTCTAACAAAAAGTGTACAAACACATAACAATATAAATAACTCATAAAATATTGTGTTTCGAACGAAGTTCCTAACCAAACAAAGTGTGGTTAAAGATACATCCGTCTCGTTTATTCGCTCGATTAAACTGGTCATAATCTTCTAACTCCTCATAAAATCTAAGCTATGCATATTTTATTAAACTTCTTTCTTTTACACGATTCTAAACATTTACAAACAAATCAATTCATTTCTTAATGCTTGGGCCTCAATCGATTCACGTATAGAGGGTTGTTTTATTGAACAAAAATAGATTAAACACATGAGTGTCACCGTGGTTCCAAATATTTGCATTGTTCTCGACTAAAACCAAGGTTGTAAATAGCGTGAAGAGTAGCGTAACGTTATTGTCAAGCTATAAGCTACAGAAGATATAGCGAAGCTATTGCGTTTTTTGAAGCGTAATATATAGCGACACAAAATATTTTTAAATTAATATTTATATAGCGAGTTTACAAAATGGAACAGTATTTTAATTTTTTTAAAAACAAACTGACTAGCAGTTACTCAAGGATTTATCTCTATAGTAAAATTACTAAGCCCAACTCTACTAAATAGCAAAAAAACTAGTAAACGAGCAAAATTCTTGTAAATCTGCAAAAAGATTCGAAAAAAAGCGCCACGCTACGCGCTATAGCACGCTATATCATACTTTATGACACTTTTTAGCACGCTACGCCTTAAGATGCCGCCTTAGTCTGTTTCGTAACGCGGTGGCCACGCTTCACGCTATAACCCGATATAAGACGCGCTATAGCGCGCTATTTAGAACCTTAAGTAAAACTATGAACTCATGTCACTTTTAGAGCACATGACAATATAAAATAAAACACGACATGATTGATGATTGCCCTTTAGAAAAATAAATACGATATGATCATATATAGTATCAAACTAATTTTATTGGCTTAATGTATCTTATGTTTGAAGGGAAATTGATTGTCTACGAGGATATTGGCTATGAAAAGTTGAAAACTTTATTTGAGTTCTTGATGTTGATTTGCAGCATGTCTGCCGTGCCGTTTTTGAATTTTTGAAATTTATGAGAGCTCCGGACAAAATTGCATAATTCATTTCAATAATAAATATAGCATATAAAGTATCATTATTTTTAAAATATGATAGCAATTAGTTATTTAAATGTGTAACATATTACTCATCTAAGGTGAGGTTCTTTTCAGAACCAAATAAATGTACAGAACTACGAGAACCGCCTTTTTACTCTTAAAATGCACATGTATTTTTATCATGTTAGTTCACAATGTTGACGTGCATGGATTCTCATCGTGTTAGGTCATTAGATACATGTATTCAAGGACCATGCACATGTATTTTTTTCGTCTGTATCATAACTACTTTCTCGATGAATAGTATAAAAACACATGTGCACTCTTCATATAGCTCATCATACTCGGATTTATAACCAATAAAACAATTATTAAACATATAGTTATAACATTACGAGAAAAATACATATGAATGATTAAGAATAAAAGGTGGTTCTCGCAGTTTTATACATTTTATTGGTTCTGAAAAGAACATTATACTACTCATCTAAGATAATTTTTTATCTAAAAAAAATTGTATACTTATTTATATAGTAATTGTTAACAAACTAATTTTGGGACCTTTTAAAAAAAGATTTACACTTTAAATGGTCATGCAAACTTTCAAAGAAGTCTCGCATATTTGTTACTTTGAGCTAACATCAACTCAAAAAGTTGAGTAAAACATTACATGTGTCGGTAACTGAGATAAAGCATAAGCCAGATAGAGCATGGACATTACAAAAATCAGATTGATGTTTGATCGCAATTTAACCATCCACATGAATACATGGTCACAATCGAAATTCTCTCTTTTGATCTAATGCTAGTGAAGCATTAGATCTATTTCTTTTGTGAATGACATGGCTAGGTCGTGATTGTGATACTAATCTTATTGCGAGACCAAGATACTACACTAGTAGTATATATTTTAACATGGAGTGACAATTGGATATGCAACTAGGCAAGTTGGCCAAAAAAAAGAATTATATAGATAGTGCACATGTCATATGTACGGCGCGTCATACTTTAACGGGAATATTCCTAGTTATGTTTGTGGGATTAGTTTAACATAAAACGGTCACCCCCATATATTTTGGATCTTGACCCATTTTAATTAAGATCTTAATACAGTAGTATCATTTCTTTTATGATCATCATCGAATAGAGTTATCTGGATTATGCATTAAGTTATCTTCTTTGGGCAATTAATGTCTTGTGTACTTAGGTTTTTTTTATTCTAGTCATTAAAATATAGTCATTGTATTTGTATATGACAGAACTTAAGAACTATCATTGCGGGAGGCCGAAGTCTTATATGCATAAAGAAAATCCGACGATTTAAATTGTAAAAATTAATATTTCTTTCATTTTGAAATAAGTGTTTATATATTGTAACTTTTTTCGATCTTTTTTATCGACTTTGATCTCAAATATATATTTTTGTATAATATAACATTTGATGAAATTTGTATCGATGAAAATACGTGTAAAACTCAATCCATTCATATATCTTGCATTAAGTATTGTAAAACACACGCGAAAATAGTGAAGGTCCAAGTTGAACCATTTTGATTCTAAAAAATTAATTTGAACACTTGTTTTAAAACGGAGGTAGTAATAGTCTTAAATAACTAAGTTGCCATTAAACTTTTACTTGTTTTACAAGCCTTGAAGTTTTATGGGGTCTAGAACCTCCCCTGCCTAGGGGCGGATTTATGCAGAAGCTGCGGGGTGACGGCGCCCCCCATAGCTCAACCAAAAAGACGATATTATAATGTATTTTTCCTTTAATTTTGACAGTTTTTTTAAATGCCCCTCATTCAAAACGCAAATTGCCCCCACTCACATATTAAAATCCAACTTTTAACACTTTAAAACTTGAAAATTTTCATTTTTAAGTTAAAATTTCGGTTTTATCCGGATTTTAGGTTGTTTTCCTTATTATGGTCAAAAAAAAATTTGCCCCCAACTCTACAATTTTCTGGATCCGCCACTTCCCCTGCCTCTACATAGGTCTGCTTTTGTAGGAAGGGACAGACCTAAAACACTACGTCATCACGCGCACATAAAAACTTTTACGAGTTTAAAGGGTTTTGATTATGGGTGAACATGAGGCGGTCTCGAACAGTTTTTGTCTATAACCAAAAGTTCGGTTATAAGTTTTTTAAAATCAAATCTCGAACCAAAACTTTTTCGGTTTTTCATTTTTTGTTGCTATGTTTTTTGTTTTTTAATTGAGTATAAGTTTGAAATCTCTTTCACAAATAGTTACCGCATGAATTTAGACAGTTATTATAAAAGTCGTCTCATGAATTTTTGTAGACTAGAATGCAAATATGAAATGAGAAATTTTTAGTGATAACTTTTTGTTGTTCTTGTCAATAACAAGATATTTCATAAATTTGGATATCCTAAATTTACAGTGACGATTTTATGTTATACCTATTATTTAAGCTAAGTTTTTTACATTTCAGTATCCAAAATTCCGAATAAAGGTTGAGACAGCGGTTGGCTCAAAATTGAAGAACACAGAAGTAGCACATACTCACATTGTGGTCAATCTAGAAGTTGGTCTAAAAAGATATAGTGCAGTGGAAGAATGGAGGGCTGAGACAAGTGTAGCAGTTCCAGAAATTTCTAGTGTAGTGGAAGAAGGGAGGGATGGACATCCTCATCATAATTGTGCTCTCAATCGTGATCCATATTAGATATAGTGGAATTGGTATGATATTATTGTAATCTCGTATGACAATGAAGAATTGTTAATGTCAATTGTTAGGCGTTGCATAAGACGCACAACCATAAAATCTCAATCATAACTATTTGTTGTTATAAAATTTCGTTGGTATAGCCAGTTACACGCTCTAGTTTTAACAAATAATGAAATTAGAATATGATGGGGTTTTTAATGCAGCTAGCTTAAATAATTTGTGCATTGTTTTATTTTATTAGAAGATATAGATATAGACAATACATGTAAAAGATTGTTTAATGTTTTTTTTCAATTTGCGCAGAGACGAATTTTGAGAACCCGAAGCGTGGAATCTTTGCCTTTTTGGCTCTTAGTCGCGCTAACAGCCAACTCGCTTACGTGGTTCTTCTATGGGCGGGTCAAGGAAGCCTTGATTATTTGGGTATGCTAAACATTCAGTTATTTGTTTTTTTAGTTAATTTCATATGATAACTTGAAAAAAAGGGTTATTTCCTTCTCTAAGAAAACTAGAGAATTAAGAAAATTTTCTTGCAACGAAACACACCTTTAGATTCTTAAATAAAAATACTATTTAATAATGCTGATATTAAAAAATTAAAAAAAGTTTTGAAAAAATGTTGAAAATATGTTGCGTTAAGTTTTCTTAAATTGTAAGTTTGGCAATAAGGACAATGTTGCAGTGTTTAGATGGAGCAGCAGTGATTTAGGCCCAATGAATAAACCTAGAAACATGGTTTAAAGATTATATCATATTTTAATAGACTACATATCATGATATAAACTAATGAACATGTAATGTGTTATGAAATCCTCCCAGATGATTATCTCTGTTAGGAGTGATCATGTTTTACATTATCTTTGACGAGTTTTTGTTTGTCTACAGATCTCAAAAACCATTGGCGTTGCTGTTGGTGTTGTGCAGGTGATCCTGTTTTTCATCTTCAGAAACACCACGCCACGTGTTGAGACTCCCGTGGCAAACCACGTGATCGATGTTGATATTGGACAAGGTGTTGAAACAGACACTGGGAGGGGTGATGAGATCGATGTTGACGAACAACATCATGAAGTATCAGGTGGGGGCATGATACATATCCAAGTGAGGTTGAAGAAAGAAGGAGTGAGAAATTGGAGAAAATAGAAGTAGCAGTTGACTCAATATTGGAGAACACATAAGTATCCCATACTCACATTGTGGTTAAACTAGAAGTAGCCCTTACTCACATTGTGGTCAAACTAGAAGTTCTTTCTAGTGCAGTGGAAGAAGGGAGGGCTGAGACAAGTGTAGCGGTGTTGATCCCAAACTTAGATCGATTAGCTTTGTGTTAACGAGATTAAATCAAGTTTAACACGTAGAGAAACTTTGTTGTTTATATGAACAATCCAAGTGTTATGTGGAATTAACACTTAGAATGAAGAATAAGTAAAACAATTAAACCAAACTTTCACTTTGATTGATAATCAAACTTGCTTACAATGAAAGTCGAATACTGAATCATTGTGTATACTACAAACCCTACGACCTCCTTTTATAACATAAAGAGTCGTGTACAAAGGATAACCTATCAACTATTTTAGGAAAAGATAAATATAGAATATACACTATTGAGTATATCTTTTCTTCAAATAATAAACGTGTTGACTAAGTTTTCCTATAAGTGGTTGGACTTCTTCTTGTCAGCGCTTGGATATCGCTTGTCAATGCTTGATCTGTCAGCGCTTGATTTCTTCTTATTAGCGTCCAATTTACTCTTGTCAGCGTCTGAGTGACTTAGCTCATTTTTTTCCCAACAATCCTCCCCTAAACTTGATATCTACTCTAGTAATCAAGTTTCTGAATAAAAACTAAGTACAAGGAGGATTCTTACAAATACAAATTACTTTTTAATTAGATAATAAATAATTCTAATTAAGTCTTTGCCAACATCACTAGTATAATCCATTTCCAGTTGTGTAGACACCATCTTCTTCAAAACTTCCTTGGACATAGGATATTGAGCATCCACAAGAAGATATTCAAAAAACTTTATAGTGCTGAAATGGTAAACACCAGCTGCTGAATGTAGATGCCATTTTTGTAAAACCCGCATACTTTTACCAGGAATAGTACCCTTATAACCGTACGTAGGATATTGAGCATCCACAAGAAGATATTCAAAAAACTTTATAGTGCTGAAATGGTAAACACCAGCTGTTGAATGTAGATGCCATTTTTGTAAAACCCGCATACTTTTACCATGAATAGTACCCTTATAACCGTACGTATATGATTAAAACTTTGCTTTTATAGCACGTTTATGTTTCACGAATAGTAATTGCAAGTATTACGTACGTGTTATTACACGATAAGTATTTAATATGTATTAAGACACGATAATTATTATCAACAATAATTATAATCACGAACATGAAATCATGAACGTAAATAATCACGAACCTATTATTATGTATTTACGTAATATTTATTACGATCACGTATAAATATGTATTACGACACGAACGATTAATAAATAAATCACGTAAACACGACACGAGAACACATAATATTTAGAACACGAAAAATAACGGGTTTACCCTTGTGGGCCCCACCTAGCCGCGGCATAGACAAAACAAAGGGGCCAAGCCCACTTTTGTTTTTAACTAAATTAGAAAAAGGGAGATCATATTTTTTATTTACAGAGAATTAGAAAAATAACAAAAAACCCTAGCTCCTCTTTTTGCTCCTCTCTTGGCCGCCGGTTTTAAACACACAAGAAGGGTGTGTTTGTTGATTTTTGGTGATCTAATTCTTGCTAGATCGTTCGTGTTATAATTTTCTATTTGCTCACGCATCGGTAATTCCTTAAACCTTTTTCTTTTTAATTATTTTATTAGATATAAGAACACATGAAACATGATAATGAATTAGCAAGATTAAAACATGTAGATCTAATCATGGGGGTTAAAAACATGGGTTTAAGGGGTGTTTTGGTTTGGCCGGCGCACACAAACCGAGAGCCGAAGCTCTCGGTGTGTCTCGTGTGACCACAGCCGAGACCTACGGGTCTCGGTGTTGGCTTTGTGGCTCGACAGCAAGCAAAACAAGGGACCCCGATGCATGTCGGGGTTAGCCTTGTGGTTTTGGGGTCTCGGCTGAAAAACAAGAAGCACCACCGGCTTAAGCCGGTGGCGGTTTGACATATACCGTGGCAACCGGTCAATCCGGTTTGCCACCATTTAAGGGGTTGGTTATTTGGTCCGGTTCAAGGGTAACACGGTCCGGTTCACGACATGTTTAGATTTAGAACACGGGTTCGGTTCATGACTTAAATTTTACAGGTTAATTATTTTTACAAGTTAAAATAGTTACAAGATTAATTAAATTAATTTAACATGCTATATAATTAATTTAAATTAGACATGACTTAGGTTAATTATTATTAGTAATAATACATGTTTTTAACCTAAGTATTTTATGATTTAATTTAGACTAAAGTAATTAATTAATTATTAAAACATGACTTATAATTAATTAATTTCCATGATTTAGGTTATATTAATAATAAATATTAATACATGTTTTAACCTAAGTATTATTTACAATTTTATTTAATTAAATCTTGCTATATTTAATTAAATCTTATAATATATAGTTTATTTAATTTACATGTAATAATTAATAAACTATACTATTGATCATATGACTTAGCATATTAATCACTAAAACTTAAGATTATATTATTAGCTTAATAATCCAGCTTATTTCTAATTATGGAAACTTTCTATTTTTAGAAACTTATCTATTTTAAGCAGCTAATCTATTTATGGGAACTTTCAATTTTTAGAAACTTATTTATTTTAGGCAGCTAATCTATTTTTGGAAACTTTCTATTTTTGGAAACTTTCTATTCTTTAAAAACTTTCTATTTTTGGAAACTTTCGATTTTAGGAAACCTGCTATTTTTAGAAAGTTACTTATTATTACACAACAAGTATAATAATACAAGAAATACAAGTAATACTTAATCAGAATAGACAGAATACATGATAAACACAGCATAACGTTAAAATCAGTAAAACATGACATGAACATATAAAATAAGTTAAGACATGATATAAAACCAGTTACGTACCCAGTAATCATTATACTTATACATGTATATTATTTATGTAGCATTAGTGATATCGAAGTAGGACTCTCTTCCGTTCGTCTTCTTCGTTCACTGGACACAAGGTACGGATTCTCTGTCCTTTCAGTATGGACATTCTTTCCTTATTAGGATTCCCCGTATACAGCCAACTGTTTTCCAAGTATATGTTTTATATGTTTTGATTTGCTTATGTTTAATTAAATGCCTAAGCCATATACATGCATGACCAGTTTCACCTAGTTATGGAGGTACCATAACCATAACACTAGAGGCACCAGTGTTATGACTTCACCACGGCGGAGTGATAGCTCGTGGCGTCCCTTTCAACTTTTGGCCATATTATTATGTTATCATGTGGGGTATATGGGTGCATCCTAGGTTACATGTTTTTACAAATTATTTAGGTGAATGTGGTGTGTGCCTTGCATCCTTCACAAGGAGCTGATCCCTCCTATCCAAGACTTATATTAATTATAGGTAACCCCTCTAATTGCACGATGAGGTCACCCCTCCAAGTATTCATGCACGTTGATATTTCATGACCTATATTGGCTAATGGTAAACATGTTAAACAGTTTTTATAAGATAAACAAAAGGCTTTTCAAACAATAGAACTAGTTTTACTAAGGTATACCAGGTTTTCCAGGACTTAGACATTTCCACTGCTATATGTTGTATATGCTTATGTTATTCATTCTATGCTTGTATATCCATGCACTGAGCGTTATGCTCAGCCGTTTTCCTTTCATGTTCCCAAAACGGTAGGTACTCAGGGACGCTCGTATACTTTAAGCGTACGTGTGTATGGATTGGAAACTTTCTAGCCTTCATTACTTTATGCTTATCATCATACTTTTGCTACTTATTTCCATGGACATTGTTTAGTCCTTTTTATTTACAGTACTTATGTTTGTGTGTGATGTGCTTTACTTTGGGGTATCGATGTTTGTTTCCGGTATTTCCTTTATGTTCATGTAATGTTTAAGACATTTATCCTTGTATGCTTTGATGACACGTCATAATCACGCGTGACATTCCATTTACCAAAATGAGGTGTTACAATTATGGTATTAGAGCCAAGGCTTCGACATGTAGGCTCTCAAAACATGACCTGTGATTAGTGGTAGTCACTATGGTCTTCCTAGAACTGACAGTCGGTTTTCATGCATTCATTGTTTTCATGCATACATATATATGTCATTGTCGTAGGTTTATGACTAAGTAATGGTTGGTACAGGACTGACCCTATTTAGTCGCATGTGCTTTTATCAAAACTTTTAACTTTGGGACCGACCCATTGGCGTCCCCTCGCCATGTCTTTTGTTTTGAGTGAACTGACCATAGGCGTTCACTCTCGCTCATATAAAAGTTTTCATAAAACTGCATCATGCATTCATGTACTAGTTTTCCTACATAAAATTTTTCTCATGATTTATTGGTATAAATTTTTTTCATGTATATATTTTATATTTTGATCAGTTTAATCATGTATTTTTATGTTATACTGTCAGATGGTTCTCACATGCGAGCAGGAACAACTCAATGCAGCAGTCCAAGCTGCAATGCAAGCTATGCTTCCTCAGTTGAGGAACGAAATCAGGGCTGAGGTGCAGGCTGCCAACAATCTGCAGCAGCACCCAGTACCTCCTCCTCCTCCTCCAGCAACATTGGTCACATAGCTGGAGAGATTCAATAAGCTACGCCCTCGATCCTTCGAGAAAAAAGATAGCCCCAGTGAAGCTGAAAGCTGGTTGGATCACATTGAGAAGATCTTCGATGCCATGGGCTGTGACCCCGTCTTCAAGTCGAGGTTGGTCTGTTACCGGTTCGAAGGTGATGTGCTATCATGGTGGAAGGCACTGAAGCAGTCGGAGGGAGGTGATAATTGGGTGGCTGGTTTGACTTGGGATCAGTTCAGGGATTTGGTGATGGGACAGTTCTTTCCCACGGCTGAGCAAGACAAGCTGAAGAGAGAGTACCATGGAATCAGACAAAGAGCTGGAGAGAACAGCAACGAGTTCATGCAGCGCTTTCTTCGTTTGGCTGCTTTTCTTGGTGCAGCAGCAGGTACTCCCGAAGAGCAAGCATACCACTTCCGGTGGGCTCTTCGTACATCGGTCGCAAACAACTTGGTGTGTGCTACGTTCAACACTGTGGCACAAGTGGCCAATGCAGCACGTAAGCTGGAGATGCTGCAAGAAAGAGAAGAGTTCGGGGAAGCAGAGAGACCCGAGAAGAGGTACACATTCGTTATTCAGCGGTGACCAAACCGTATTCTTCCAACATATGTCAATATTTACATCTCTTATAAACTGTATCTTCCAGGCAGAAGACTAGGGACCGGTCTTAGCCGGCTACTCAGCAACAGCCTAATCAACCCAAGGAAAACGGTCAGACTCACGACCGTTCTGCTACGGATAGGCGTGGCGGTAATGATAATTACCGTAACAACGCTGGAAACTCCAACAGCAGCAGGTCCTTATACTTACTCATTTTCTTATGATTACATGCAATAGTTCATAATTCTGACACATTAGAGAATCTTCTACAAGGAATCATGGTAACGGGAGGGACCAGAACCAAAGAGGTTCACAGCCTAACCAGCCAGCTGTCACTGGTATTCCATCTTACGAATTTTGCATTGTCTTTTGTACCTATTATCATATCTCATGTATACTGTTCTGATCAGGCTCTCAGCCAGCAAGGACACCTGCTGGAGGATATACTCATCCTCTTTGCACTACCTGCAACCGTAGGCACCCATGGCCATGTCGCCGTGACAGCGACGCCTGCTTCAAGTGTGGTCTTCCTGGCCATCGCATGAAGGACTGCCGCAAGGGCGAGATAGAGGGCACATCGGGACATGCTGATACCAAGCCGCCTCCTACTAGTGGACGCGTTTACACGACATCTCGCGATCAGGCCAACAAGTCTACAAGTACCATCACTGGAATCTTGTATATGTATGATCAAGCTGCATGTGTTCTATTTGACACGGGTGCTATTCATTCGGTCATTTCTACTACTTATGCTAAGAATGTTAGGATATCCCTCATGCCACTAGAGAATATACTGAATATTTCCACACCTTTAAGAGAGTCTGTACGCATAAACCATGTATACAAGAGCCTTCCCCTAGAGTTTAATGACAAGATTCGTCCTGTTGACGCACTTCCGCTGGACATGAATGATTTTGACATGATATTGGGCATGGACTGGCTATCCAAGCATCATGCTACCATAGACTGCCATTCATATCGAGTTATCTTCGGTGATGTTAATGCACCAGAGTACATTCACAACGGGTTCGTACCCGGAAGGTATGTACAAATCATATCAACCCTACAAGCACGTGCATTACTTTCACATGGTTGCGAGGGATATCTAGCTACTGTTCATGACATGGATGCTGAATTCCCATAAATTCAGAATCAGCCGATAGTGTCAGAATTTCCAGATGTATTTCCAGAAGAACTTCCGGGATACCACATGCACGTGAAGTAGAGTTTAATATCGAGCTCATCCCAGAAGCTGAGCCGATTTCCAAGGCTCCTTATCGCATGGCTCCCATAGAGCTGAAGAAAATAAAGGATCAATTGCAATAACTTCCGGAACGAGGCTTCATTCGATCGAGCGTATCTCCATGAGGCGCACCGGTCTTATTCGTGAAGAAGAAGGACGACAGTATGCGTCTTTGCATAGATTATCGCGAGCACAACAAGATCACCATCTGGAATATGTATCCTCTACCACACATTGACGATATGTTTGACCAACTCTAAGGGGCCAAACATTTCTCCAAGATTGATCTGAGGTCGGGCTATCATCAGCTACGGGTTAAAGAGCAGGACATCGCCAAGACTACTTTCCGTACATGCTATGGCCACTACGAATTGTCATGCCATTAGGCCTTACCAATGCTCCAGCAGTGTTCATGGATTTGATGAACAGAATCTTCCATGAATTTCTGGACAAGTTCGTCATTGTCTTCATTGGCGAAATGATATTCTCTAAGTCCAAGGAGGATCACAAAGACCATCTTCGTACAGTATTACAGATTCTTCGCCAGAAGCAGCTGTATGCTAAATTCTCTAAGTGTGAGTTCTGGTTAGACAAGGTGGCATTCTTAGATCACATTGTATCAGCATAAGGAATCACTATGGATCCAGCAAAGGTTGAAGCTATTACCAAGTGGCCAAGACCGACATCAGCAACTGAAGTTTGTAGTTTCCTAGGCTTAGCTGGTTACTACCGTAGGTTCGTGGAGAACTTTTCCCGTTTAGCACTACCATTGACCAAACTGATGCAGAAAGGGGAGAAATTCGTCTAGACTGAAGAAAGAGAGAAGAGCTTTGAAGACCTAAAGCAGAAGTTAGTATCTGCACTGATTCTTACTCTCCCATCTGGTATAGGTGGATTTCAGATCTACAGTGATGCATCGGGGAAGGGACTTGGCTGTGTTCTCATGCAACATGGGAAAGTGATCGCGTACGCTCCATGGAAGCTTAAGCCTTATGAGGAAAATTACCATACGCATGACTTAGAACTTGCAGCAATCGTGGTTGCATTGAAGATATGGAGGCACTACTTGTATGGAAAATTATGTGACATTTTCACGGACCACAAGAGCTTGAAGTACATCTTCACTCAACGTGAATTGAACATGAGGCAAAGGAGATGGTTAGAGCTGTTGAAGGATTATGACATCAATCTGCAGTATCATCCCGACAAGGCGAATGTAGTGGCAGATGCACTTAGCAGAAATTCCGGAATGATAAACGGCATTTAAAATTGAGGAGGAAATTATAAGAGACTTCGATCGACTAAACATTGAGATCATGGTACGTGGACAGCACGGTTACTGTGCTAATCTTAGAGTGGAACCCGAGTTACTCTCTAGGATCAAGGAAGCTCAGAAGGAGGATGGTGAAATCTGGGCGATAATTCAGAATTTGGAGAAGTAGACAGAATTTCGAGTAGATGCAGACGGTATCTTATGGCAGGGCACGAGTCTTTGTGTTCCTGATGATCAAGAACTCCGGGAAGCATTGTTAGCTGAGGCTCATAGCTCCCCATTCTCTATTCATCCCGGTTCGACCAAGATGTACCATGACATCAAGCAATACTTTAGGTGGAGTGGTATGAAACAGGATGTTGCGGCTTACGTCTCCAAATGTCTTACCTGCCAGCAGGTTAAGATCGAGCATCAGCGGTCTGGTGGTCTTCTACAACCGTTAGATATTCCAGAGTGGAAGTGGGACAAGATCGCCATGGATTTTGTTACCGGTCTTCCGCAGACAAAGTGCGATTTGGGTTATCATTGATCGACTTACTAAGTCAGCTCATTTCTTACCAATCCGCAAGGAAGATTCGTTCAGTAAACTCGCTGATACTTACAAGAAGGAGATCATGATACTTCATGGTGCTCCATCCAGCATCGTCTCAGACAGAGATCCTCGTTTTACTTCGCGATTTTGGAGGAGTCTACAGAAATCTTGGGGTACAAAACTTAAGCTTAGCACGGCTTTTCATCCTCAAACAGACGGACAATCGGAGCGAACAATTCAGACATTAGAAGACATGTTGAGGTCATGTGCGTTGGAATGGACGGGAGATTGGGACGATTACATCTGTTTGGTAGAGTTGGCATACAACAACAGTTGGCACGCAAGTATTAAGTGTGCTCCATTCGAGATGTTGTATGGATGGAAGTGTCGCGCCCCAATCTGCTAGGATCAGGTTAGTGAGTGAACACTTGAAGGACCCGAAATGATAGAGTTGACCAACGAGAAGGTCGCAGTAGCTAAGCAGAAATTACAAGAAGCACGGTCACGTCAGAAGAGTTACGCCGACAAGCATCGTAGGGACTTACATTTTAACGTAGGAGATCTCGTTTTCCTTAAGGTATCGCCGACACATGGTGTTAGACGTTTTGGAATCAAAGGGAAACTCAGTCCTCGATTCATCGGACCGTTTGATGTCATTGAGCGAGTCGGTGAAGTATCTTATCGTTTAGCGTTACCTCCGCAGCTTTCTCATGTTCACGATATTTTCCATTTGTCCTTACTCAGAGGGGTCAAGAATCATCCCCTTCACATGGTTCAGTATCCACTGGAACAGATTCGTGAAGATGTTACCTTCATAGAAGAACCCGAACGAGTTCTTGACAGACAAGAACGAGTCATAAGGAGAAAGACGATTCTATTCGTCAAAATCCTTTGGAGGGATCATACCGAGCGGGAAGCCACTTGGGAAACAGAGGAGTCTATCTGGGATTCTTACCCTTATTTCAAGTTTTGAATTCGGGTATATTCTTCTTTTCCAATTTACGTTATCTATAATTCGGGGACGAATTATTCTTTTTAGGGGGGAAGAGTTGTAAAACCTGCATGCTTTTACCATGAATAGTACCCTTATGATCGTACGTACATGATTAAAACTTTGCTTTTATAGCACGTTTATGTTTCACGAATAGTAATTGCAAGTATTACGTACGTGTTATTACACGATAAGTATTTAATACGAATTAAGACGCGATAATTATTATCACCAATAATTATAATCACGAACATGAAATCATGAACGTAAACAATCACAAACCTATTATTATGTATTTACGTAATATTTATTATGATCACATATAAATATATATTACGACATGAACGATTAATAAATAAATCACTTAAACACGACACGAGAACACGTAATATTTAGAACACGAAAAACAACGGGTTTCCTCTTGTGGGCCCCACCTAGCCGCGACATAGACAAAACAAAGGGGCCAAGCCCACTTTTGTTTTTAACTAAATTAGAAAAAGGGAGATCATATTTTTCATTTACAGAGAATTAGAAAAATAACAAAAAACCCTAGCTCCTCTATTTGCTCCTGCCTTGGCTGTCGGTTTTAAACACACAAGAAGGGTGTGTTTGTTGATTTTTTGTGATCCAATTCTTGCTAGATCGTTCGTCTTATTATTTTCCTTTTGTTCACGCATCGGTAATTCCTTAAATGTTTTTCTTTTTAATTATTTAATTAGATCCAAGAACACATGAAACATGATAATGAATTAGCAAGATTAAAACATGTAGATCTAATCATGGGGGTTAAAAACATGGGGTTTAAGGGGTGTTTTGGTTCGTTCGACGCACACAAACCGGGAGCCGAAGCTCTCGGTGTGTCTCGTGTGACCACAACCGAGACCTACGGGTCTCGGTGTTGGCTTTATGGCTCGGCAGCAAGAAAAACAAGGGACCCCGACGCATGTCGGAGTTAGCCTTGTGGTTTGGGGGTCTCGGCTGAAAAACAAGAAGCACCACCGACTTAAGCCGGTGACGGTTAGACATAAACCGTGGCAACCGGTCAAGCCGGTTTGCCACCATTTAAGGGGTTGGTTATTTGGTCCGGTTCAAGGGTAACACGGTCCGGTTCACGACATGTTTAAATTTAGAACACGGGTTCGGTTTATGACTTAAATTTTACAAGTTAATTATTTTTACAAGATTAATTAAATTAATTTAACATGCTATATAATTAATTTAATTTGGACATGACTTAGGTTAATTATTATTAGTAATAATACATGTTTTTAACCTAAGTATTTTATGATTTAATTTAGACTAAAGTAATTAATTAATTATTAAAACATGACTTATAATTAATTAATTTCCATGATTTAGGTTATATTAATAATAAATATTAATACATGTTTTAACCTAAGTATTATTTACACTTTTATTTAATTAAATCATGCTATATTTAATTAAATTTTATAATATATAGTTTATTTAATTTACATGTAATAATTAATAAACTATACTATTAATCACATGACTTAGCATATTAATCAGTAAAACTTAAGCTTATATTATTAGCTTAATAATCCAGCTTATTTCTAATTATGGAAACTTTCTATTTTTAGAAACTTATCTATTTTAAACAGCTAATCTATTTATGGAAACTTTCTATTTTTAGAGACTTATTTATTTTAGGCAGCTAATCTATTTTTGTAAACTTTCTATTTTTGGAAACTTCTTATTTTTGGAAACTTTCTATTTTAGGAAACCTGCTATTTTTAGAAAGTTACTTATTATTACACAACAAGTATAATAATACAAGAAATACAAGTAATACTTAATCAGAATAGACGTAATACATGATAAACACAGCATAACGTTAAAATCAGTAAGACATGACATAAACATATAAAACAAGCTAAGACATGATATAAAACAAGTTACGTACCATGTTCAGAATACTTATACACGTATATTATTTATGTAGCATTAGTGATACCGAAGTAGGACTCTCTTCCGTTCGTCTTCTTGGTTCACTGGACACAAGGTACGGATTCTCCGTCCTTTCAGTATGGACATTCTTTCCTTATTAGGATTCCCCGTATGTAGCCAGCAGTTTTCCCAGTATATGTTTTATATGTTTTGATTTGCTTATGTTTAATTAAATGACTAATCCATATACATGCATGACCAGTTTCACCTAGTTATGGAGGTACCATAACCATAACACTAGAGGCACCAGTGTTATGACTTCACCACGGCGGAGTGATAGCTCGTGGCGTCCCTTTCAGCTTTTGGCCATATTATTATGTTATCATGTGGGGCGTATGGGTGCATCCTAGGTTACATGTTTTTACAGATTATTCAGGTGAATGTGGTGTGTGCCTTGCATCCTTCACAAGGAGCTGATCCCTCCTACCCAAAACTTATATTAATTAGAGGCAGCCCCTCTAATTGCATGATGAGGTCAATCCTCTAATTATTTATGCACGTTGATATTTCATGACCTATATTGGCTAATGGTAAACATGTTAAACAGTTTTTATAAGATAAACATAAGGCTTTTTAAACTATAAAACCAGTTTTACTAAGTTATACCAGGTTTTCTAGGACTTAGACATTTCCGTTGCTATATGTTGTATATGCTTATGTTATTCATTCTATGCTTGTATATCCGTGCACTGAGCGTTACGCTCAACCGTTTTCTTTTCATGTTCCCAAAACGGCAGGTACTCAGGGACGCTCGTACTTTAAGCGTACATGCGTATGGATTGGAAGCTTTCTAGCCTTCATTACTTTATGCTTATCATCATACTTTTGCTACTTATTTCCATGGACATTGTTTAGTCCTTTTCATTTACAGTACCTATGTTTGTGTGTGATGAGCTTTACTTTGGGGTACCGATGTTTGTTTCCGGTATTTCCTTTATGGTCATGTAATGTTTTAGACATTTATCCTTGTATGGTTTGATGACACGCCATAATCACGCGTGACATTCCATTTACCAAAATGGGGTGTTACAATTGTAGTCCACTGAGGTCATCCAGATCCAACCATATTAGATCTGCTTCATCTGGTTGAATCATCCTTTTGAAAGATGTCCAGATCTTTATTCTATTGACTGAAGTAGGTACTTTAGCCTCATACTTGGTCTTCATCAAAGTCCACAGATCTACCAAGTCTTCTCTATCTAGGTATGGAAACAATGAGATCAAAGAAGTAAAAGTATGTACCTTCTTGCCATATCTGGTGATCATCCAGAACCCACTTGCATCTTCTTTATAGTGAACTATTGGGTTTCTGAAATCCAAGGGTAATACCTCTGCAACATCGGAAGCTTCTAATGATGAAAGCTTAATGCTCTTTCTGATAACTGCTTCACTAGTATCCAATTCATCAAGAACTGAGAACTCAATAGGAACTCCCTTCTTCACTGGTATTGGTGCAATAGAAGCCCTTTGGATCTGCAAATTTTCTTCAATCTCTTCTCTCTTTTCATCTGAGAGAAGTCTCATAGTATTTTCTTCACAAACTCTTAACCAAATTGGATAAGCCCGAAACTCCAATCCATCAAAGGATAACTTCTTCAACTTGTCATAGGTTCATCCACCTTGATGACACCTAAGCAACATAAAGTATAGCTCTCTTCTATCCCTTTTGAGCTTAGAAAACACTTTACTAGCCTTGTGCTTCAAAATTACTTTATAGTCTTCCTGCACTCTCAACAAGATCTCCAATCCCCAAATTTGTCCAGTGATGGACATCTCTGGATTCTCTATTGTCTTATTCTCCCATGAAAAGTACATCTCTCTTACTTCAGGCATGTCAAAATCCACTTTGCCCTTTAACTCTCTTAGCCTCTCCTTGGCTAACTCATCCTCACTATACTCTAACCTTTATGGATCCTCTATAATCATTACACTGGATGTAGAGCTCTCATCATCATCACTACCATCTTTATCTTTCTCTGTGGTAGCCCGATCTTGTTCTTGCAGTTGTGTAGCCAAAGCTTGATCAAATTGTACCTGGGCTGCATTCTTTGGCACCTCAACTTCTACTAAAACTGCTTTACCCTTGTCTTTTGCTCCAATAGCTGGTAAAGTAGTTGTTGGTACCTGTGTTGTAACCTCCCTGATGATAACTGGTGGTTGGGATACACCAATCATACCTGTAGGTCTATGAACGCCTTCTTTTTTCTTGTAAGCGCTCAAACTCTGAACGTCAGTGGCTGACTTTGTAACCTGTTCCATCATCTCCACAAATGATAGCTTCTTTGGAGTGATCAATGAGACATCAATAACAGGCTTCTCCTTCAAACCAGTCAAAGCATCAGTAATTTCCACCTGTTTAGTACCAAAAGAACCACCTTTTTCTTCTTGTGAGCCCTTGTCACTCACGTTGAAAGGTTCTGTTGGTGCATCTTCCTCCCCTTTGTAAGAATCCTCCCCTGATGAAAGGACTCACTCCTGCCTCCTCCTAGCTTGGGCAGTCTCTAAAACAAGTAGTCTCTCCCTCAATTTCTTGAGTTCAAGACCCTGACCCGTGACAACTTGTACAAGGTCTGCATTTTGCTTTTGCAAGCTAATGCAAACCGCCATCAATTCCAAAAGAGTATAAGGTTCCAATCTGCCTTCCTCCATGATGGGAATTTGACCTCCCAAAATAGATTCATGGGGTATGGACGGGGTCTTAATGATGTTGGGACTGTCTTGACTTGCATCTAAGCTAGAACCAATAGTCCCAGCCCCACCCATGTCACCAACCACACTTGTGGTGGTGGTTCTCTCTGCTACATGGCTAGGACCACCAAAGGAGAACACTCCAGCAGTCCTTTGGCATTTTTCTAACCTATAATCTGGTGGTGTAGAAGAGGAAGTGGATTAGGGGTCTGTTTGGGTGTAAGGGGGTGTTTGGGTTTGTGGTAAAAGGGTGTCAGCGTTTGGATTGGTAGTATCAACGCCTACATTTTGAGTGTCAGCGTCGAATGGTTGTGGGTCAATATCCATATGCTGGGATGATGGAGGTTGTTCTGGTAATGTGTCTGGTTGAGATTGCGGTTGAGGTTGAGGGTTTGCTGCTGCCTCAATGACAGCAAGCATGGTTGGGGTGAGTGGTAGGTCTCTGTATGGTTTAGTATTCATATTACCAAAAATTGTTTTCTTTTGAACAGGGATCGTATAAAAATTGTCATGATCCCTATTGCAGTATCCTTGCAAGTCAAAAACCATTTATAAAAACCTAGGGTAAGCAAGAGTTATCTTGTTACCCTTATTGTGACACATGCCATCAAATATCATTTTTGAAAAATTATAATTTTGCCTAGTTACAATACACACAATGGCACTCCCAATTGAACGGTTGATTTCATTCTGCGAGGAGAGTTTGGGACTCAAACATTGAAGGATGACATGTATAAAGTACTTCCAAGCAGGGGGAAACTGTTGTTTTGTATACTTATTTAAATGGCCCACTGGGGGCAAATTATACCCCACAGCTCGAAGTCCTTGCTTTAGCTCTGCAAGGAGAAGGGTGGTTATACCATCAGCATCATTAAGATGCAAATCTTGGCGAACCAAAGCTTCAGTAACCACCTATGGAACCCCATGGACATTAGCAGTCAATGTAATCACTCCATTAACTGTTGAGGAACTTACAGTGGTTCCAAAACTGTTTAATGTGTGTGATAGGGACAAGAGGAGTATGTGAAAGTGCATACCTTAAAGGGGACACATTTAAATACCCAACCATCTGAGTATATTGGGGAAACAGAGTATTATCAGCTTCCAAATAAGCCACCATGTTGTGTTGGCTTCCAAACCCCAATTCCAATAGACCAGGTTTAAACTTTGGTGCCATGAAGATTGATACAAGAAAACTGTGATATAAAAGTTGTGGAGATATGAAGGTTTGAGAGTTTTTAGGTAGACAAGAATAGCAATTACCCTGTTTGAAAGAAATTAGCCAAATTTATAGGAGAGGTGAAAACATACGATTGGTTAAAATATGAGGCAGTTATATTAAAAAAGTAAAGATTAAAATCTTGAAAATATATATAACTTATCTCATACATTAATTAAAAGTTACCAGCTCCTAGAATTACGGCTCATATTTTCGTCAAAAATAACAACTGGGTAGGACCCAATGTTTGTCAACGGTCAAAAAGTAAACATCAGCGTCTAAAGGCTATATTGTTGTCAGCGTTGGAAATTGGCCATGTTAGCGTTTAAATTGGTCTTATCAGCGTTTGGAAAGAAAAATGTCAGCGTCCAAAAATAAAAATAATTAAAAATAAAAAGGACCTTAACAAAGTAGTTTACCCTAGTGAAGATAAATCTTAGACTAAAAATGACTATAGAGTGACAAGCACTGTCCAATCATGCACACTTGCTTAAGCAAGATAGACATAATTGTCCTCAAGTGTCCCTTGCTATCCAAAGTTCTTAACAATAAAGTTACCTCATATAAACCCTTTGTAACTTCCCAGGTAAGCCCAATAAAAACGTTCCCAAGTCTCCCAACCGACCAAATCCAATTCTAGGCCAAAAAGTCTTGGCAGCGTGCACAGTGTATCAACTTTGCATGCTATAGTGCCTCACGATTTAGAAAACTAACTCGTACTCACCAGTGGACAGAATCTATAATTGTGATAAGAGTATTCTAAGAATACCCAAAAATCCTAAAGGTTTCCTAAACCTCCCCTTAACCTATGATATACAAAGTTGCCAAATAAAAAGTATGCAATAAAAATTTATGTCAAGATAGGAATGTAAACATTCCAACCATCATCCATAGACTTGAACACATTCCTAGCAGCCAAAAGATCCATAAGCAACTTTGTATCCATTTGTACAATGCTCATACTGCCTGCATGATTAGATCAAAAACCACAAAACTAACATATTGCTGTCAGCGTCCATTTTAACACGTATCAGCGTTAAAATAACCTTTATCAACGTTAGAAAAATAAAGTGGAAAACCTAATCTTGTACAAAGACTAATAACAATACACATCTTGTACAAACTATACAATGATTTCAAAAACACATTTAGGTGGGATTGATCATTCCAATACTTGTTACCAAGAACTGGAACCTCCCAACATCAAAAGGTTTAGTTAAAAGATCAGCCACATTTTCTTCTGTGTCTACCCTATCTGGATGTATTAAACCTTTTTCAAAACAATCTCTGATAAAATGATGTCTAATTTCTATGTGTTTTGTTTTAGAGTGATGTACAGGATTCTTAATAATGCATAATGTACTGTTATTGTCTACAAATATCTTGGTATGCATAAAATTATACCCATAATCCAACAGCTGGTTTTGTATCCATAGAACTTGTCCATAACAAGCAGCTGCAGCAACATATTCTGCTTCAGTTGTAGAGTTAGCCACCACTGTTTGTTTCTTGCATTGCCAAGATATCAATCTGTTCCCAAGAAATTGGCATCCACCAGTTGTGGATTTCCTATCAAACTTGTCACCTCCATAGTCACTGTCTGAATAGCCAATAAGCTCCAATGGAGAATCCTTTGGATACCATAATCCCAAGGTGGGATAGCACCTAAGGTATCTATAGATCCTTTTGACAGCATGAATATGACACTCTTTGGGAGTCACCTGATGGCGTGCACATGCACACACAACAAACATGATGTCAGGTATAGAAGTTGTAAGATACATCAATGACCCAATCATTGATCTATAATGCCTGACATCCACATCTTTTCCATCTCTAGTCTTTCCCCAAGGGTGTTCCCTATCCATAGGTGTGCTAGCCCGTTTTTCATGTGGAGAAAAAACAAACTTCTTCAAGATTTCTGCTACATATTTATCTTGAGAGATAAAGATACCATCTTCTTTCTGTTGGACTTGTAAACCCAAAAAGAAGTTCATCTCTCCCATTGCACTCATCTTGAACTTATCTGTCATGAGCTTAGAAAAGTCTTCACTCATCTTTGGATTTGATGAACCAAAGATAATATCATCCACATAAACCTGAACAAGTAGAAAATCCTTACCAATCTTCTTGGTAAATAAGGTCTGGTTTATGTTGCCCCTCTTAAATCCATTTTCCACAAGATAGGTGGACAATGTTCCATACCATGCTCTTGGGGCTTGATGAAGTCCAGACATTGCTTTCTTGACTCTGTACACTTTATCTGGCTACTCTGAATCTTCAAAACCAGGAGGTTGCATTACATAAACCTCCTCTTTAGTTGTGCCATATAAAAAAATCACTCTTCACATCCATCTGATAAACTAAAAAACCCATGCAAGAAGCATAGGCTAGGAAAATCCTTATTGCTTCAATCCTTGCAACAGGTGCAAAAACCTCTTCATAGTCTATTCCCTCTTCTTGTGTATATCCTTGAGCAACTAAACGTGCCTTGTTTCTGACCATAATTCCTCTTTCATCCTTTTTTTTCTAAGAACCCAAACGTGTCCCAATAGGTCTAACATACCTTGGACAGTCCACTAGCTCCCATACATCTTGAATGGCAAACTGATGAAGCTCATCCTGCATTGCTTCCACCCATCTTGGTTCTTTGAGAGTATCAAAAATCTTCTTGGGTTTCTGTTGTGACATAAAACAAGCAAACAAACATGCCTGTACAAGAGGGGTATCAACCTTCTCGTGGATATTGGTAATGAAACCACCTTGAGTCTGATGAGACCTCCTTGTTTGAACAGGAGACAAAACAACACCAATGATTAGGGAAGGAGGATGATTTTGGACAGTAGTTGTAAGTATTCCCCCCCCCCCCACGTAGAGTATTGTCTTCTATATCAGTTTCCATGTTGCCAATATCATCTTCATTTCCACTTCCATCCTCACTTGAATGAACCTCTTGATGAAGTATGGAAGGTTCACCTTGTTCAAAAGTATTGGAAGAGAATAAATGTCTAAACAGGTTGTCAGCGTTTGAGCTATCAGCGTCTGAATTTAAACTGTCAGCGTCTGATTTACCTTTGTCAGCACTTGAAGATTCATGCATGTTTTCATCAACTGGCCTTTCTTGTGGCCCTACTTCCTCCTTTTCAGCAGCAGCAGAAGCTTGTGCAAACCCATCAGTCCATATAGGAATGGTAACATACTCGAGTATGGGGTCTGATTTGACTACATGTGATCCTTCTTCCTTGGCAACCTGTTTACTTGTAATTTCAACTATAGGTTCTTCCACAACATTTGAATCCTTTTTCACAATGTATGGATCAGTAACATGGATATAATTCAAAGTTCTAGATAGTGGTTCTAGATCAAAGAACCAGTCTGGTCCACTCTCCGGATCACTAGGTTTACTTTCTAAAAACTTAACATGTACTTTTTCAATAATACGTTTTTCTTTCTTATTGTAAACCCTGTATCCTTTGCTCTACACAGAATAACCCATAAACTAGCCTTCATCACCTTTTGCACTAAACTTTCCTAATGCATCACTAGTATCTAAAATCACTACATGACATCCAAAGGGTTTAAGAAAACATATGTTGGGTTTCCTATTCCAAAATAGCTCATAAGGTGTCTTATTATGGATTTTGTTAACCAATGCTCTATTCTGAACATAGCAGGTTGTATTCACAGCCTCATCCCAAAAAGCAATGGGAAACTTAGCATCAGCCAACATTGTCCTAGCTGCTTCTATGAGTGTTCTATTCTTTCTTTCAGCCACACCATTTTGCTTTAGAGTTCTAGCTATGTTAAACTGCCTAGTAATCCCTTTATTAACACAGAAGGCATCTAAAAATTTGTTTCTAAACTCACCACCATTATCACTTCTAAGTATATTAACCTCATTCCCTGTCTTCTTCTCAATTTGGGTAATAAAGTTAATCAAAATAGTGGCAGTATCACTTTTTAAGGCCAAAAAGAAAGTCCAAGTAAATCTAGAAAAGTCATCAGTTATAACAAAATAATAAGATTTACCATTCAAACTTTCTATATTAGTTGGGCCAAATAATTCCATATGTAGCAAGTGAAGTGGTTTAGAACTAGAATGCACAAGTTTAGACTTAAATGAGGCTTTGTGTTGTTTGCCTTTAAGGCATGCAATACAAGAGTGATCATTGTGGAAAGCCTTTGAAAGTAAACCATCAACTAAATCATGTCTCACAAGTCTATTAATATTCTTAAAGTTTATGTGCCCTAACCTTTTGTGCCATTGATTACTTTCATCTACTGAAGCTTTAACATATAGACATGACAAATTGTTGTTCATCCTAATTCCATTAAGATTAACATTATAAATTTCATTATGCCTAGGTGTTCTATAATTAATAAACTTCTCATCAGGCATCTTAAAATCTTTACTCAACACCAAGCATTCAGTATTAGTGAAGAACCTTATTCTTGTTGTCACACACTTGTGACACACTAAACAAATTATAGTCAAGTTCTTTTACTAGAAAAACGTTCTCAAAACGTAAATTGTTGGTGATAAGGGTGCCTTTGCCAGAAATTGTACCATATCCTCCTCCAAAGTACCCTTTGTCAACATCTTAAATGGGGGTAAAGTTAGTCAAATAATCTTCCTTCCCCGTCATGTGCCTAGAGCATCCACTGTCCCAATATCCATGATCATTGACCTGCTTTTGAATGCCCCACACATAAAGAAAAGAAGTTAGTTTTCTTTGGGAACCCAAGCCTGAGCAGACTTAGATTCATGTGGTTGTTCAACAAGAACATATTTAGTCCTTATAACAACCCCTTGTTTATCCCTTTGTGGCCTGAACACCTAGTTTACCCTAATTGGTTTAGTAATTACCTTTGAAATATAATGAAATCTGTTACAGGTCATAGAAATCCCATCAGAATTAGGTTTTTGGTCTTGTTTAGGTCTCTAAGTCAAACTAGATGAAGCTTTAGACCCCTTTCCCTTAGGCTGTAAGTACCTACTCTTACTTGGTCTAACATAAGAACCAACAGCAGCTTGTTGTGGCATTTTCATACCATACCTAGAGCTGTCAGCGTTGGATTTGTTCATGTCAGCGTTAAATTTGTTCTTGTTAGGGCTGAATTTGTTTTTGTCAGCGCCCAAATTAGGGTTTAGACCATGTGTTAGTCTTTTGAAAGGGCCTTTGTCCATGAGTATTTGTCCTTTTAGTAAAGAAGGGAGCTAGTCTAGTAACTTGTGGACTTGTTTGGACAAAAGGTCTGGGTTTGACCATGGTTGACCTATTGTCAGCGTTGACTTTTGAGGCACTGACACATTTATAGGCTAAGTGAGAAAAACTCCCACATGTGTAACACGCTTTTCTAGATATAACTTTAGGTCTAGATTGAAAGAACCCTGTCCTATTAACACTAGCTTGGCTTTGTGGTGACCTAGGTTTTCTATACATTTCAGCATACTTAACACTAGGTTTTCTCTTAACAAAAGACAAGGTCAACAGGTTTTCCAGTGGTAGGGTTGGTCACAGTTATGGGTGTAGGCTCAAATGGACTCTCACTAAGCATTTCACCCTTAACAAAGAGAAAATGGTTGTCTGCTTTCCATTTTTCAAGGTCAGTTACCTTTTGTTGATATTCCTCAACTGGGGTGAGCACTCTAGGTGGAGGAATAAATTCCTCTTCTTGGAGTTCTGGAATACCAGTCCAAGAGAGATCCTTTCTCTGAACACCATAAAAGTTCCTAGCAGGTGGAGGAACAACAACATATTCATTCATCTAAATCCCAGACATATCCTAGGGTTTCTTTGTTCACTAACATATTTTTCTAGGGTTTGACTGACTTTATCACAAAATTTAATTTTAAGCCCTACATTTTCTTTATCCTTAATGGCCTCATCTAACTTAAGCTGTACTTCTTCTCTGGATTTCATCAGAGTATCCCTAAGTTCAACACTAACTTTAAGATCATAAGATAAAACATTAATTTGATCTTTTAGGTCAAATTCCATTTTCTTATATTCCTCTATAGTCTTTTCAGTTTGAACAAGTTCCATTTGATAATTTGATAGTCTGCATTTTTCATCAAAACATATGATTTTAACTTTAAGATTTCTTCGTTAAGCTTTTCAGTGTTTAAACGACAGCCTTTATTATAGTAAGCATCATCATATACCTCATTATCTGATGAAGACGAGGAATGTGCCATAAGAGCAAAGTGAACATGCTCTTCTTCTTCCTTCTCTTCAATCAAAGCCTTATTCTCTTCCACATCCTTTTCCAAAAAGCTCCAGTCCCATCCAACACCATCAATGTCTTGCATGGCAACCATAGCCTTTGTCTCTTCAACCTTGATGACTTGGCTTGAATCCTTTCTAGCATCAGATCTTCTTGGAGATCTGCATTCCCTCATAAAGTGACCCATCCTATGGCAGTTGTAACACTCAACCTTGGATTTATCAAATCTAGCAGTGTCTTTAGCATTGAAGGTCATCTTCTTTCTAAATCTCCTATTCCATCTGTTGGCCATAATGCTTGCAAGTGCCATATTCCATTTAATATCCATCTCTTCCAAATTCTCATCACTGATCTGCTCAAGATGCTCATATGTAATCAAGGAACCACTGGGCAATACAACAATGTATGCACAAACTGTATCCAGATCAATACCAGCAGGTTTAAGCCTTGGTGAGTCAACATTGTATGTGTCAGCGTCTGAATGTTAGGCGCTGACAAAGGTTGATCCACCACTGACATAAGGTGATCTAGTAACAGGATGCACATATGACTCTCTCTCATTGACTTGAGCTTCACTATGTGAGATGAAAGCCATGTTTCCAGATGTCGACTTGCTTCCATGATCCAATAAGATTTCATTCTCTACAATCTTTAGCTTCTTGTAGACATCATCAAAAGTAGAACTCCTATGGGCATTGGTAGCAATTATAGACCTAGCTTAAATTTTCCATGCCTCACCAAGACTCTTAAGGAAAGTAGTAATGATGTCTTTATCATCATATTTTGTTCCCATAAAGGTCAACTTGCTAGTGATATCTAGAAGCCTGCTTCTTACCTCACTTAGCTTCTCACTGGGAAGAGCTTTAAATATTGTATATTCATGCAAGAGTTGCTTCTTCTTTTCTTTGGTAGTGTCATCATTACCACCATAGTTGACTTGAAGAGCTGCCCAAAGTTCTTTGGCAGACTCAAAGCTTCTATACTTATGCTGATTCTTTGGACCCAGAGAGAGTTTGAGAATGCTTAAGGTCTTCATGTCATACCTTCTTTTGGCTATATCAGCAGTTGAGACAACTCTTGCATCCTCATGTCTTTCTCTACACTCTTCAGCAGTAGAACCATTGGTAGTCCTTGCTGAAATAGCAGCAGCAATCTTAGTTGTTTTATCGAATTAATTTCCATATTCAATAATTTCCCAGAGAGTATGATCATGAATGTGAAGGTATTGTTCAAAATTGAACTTCCATTGTTTAAAGTTGCCAGGGTCGAGCATGGGGATTTTTAGGTGTGGTTTGATGAGGATGAAGATTTTGTGGAAGACATCTTTTCTGGTTTTAGGGTTTTGGTGTTTTTAGGGTTTACTGTTCTTCTAGATCAAAGATCCTCAACAAGCTCTGATACCACTTGTTGATCCCAAACTTAGATCGATTAGCTTTGTGTTAACGAGATTAAATCAAGTTTAACACATAGAGAAACTTTGTTGTTTATATGAACAATCCAAGTGTTATGCGGAATTAACACTTAGAATGAAGAACAAGTAAAACAATTAAACCAAACTTTCACTTTGATTGATAATCAAACTTGCTTACAATGAAAGTCGAATACTGAATCATTGTGTATACTACAAACCCTACGACCCCCTTTTATAACATAAAGAGTCGTGTACAAAGGATAACTTATCAACTATTCTAGGAAAAGATAAATATAGAAAATACAATATTGAGTATATCTTTTCTTCAAATAATAAACGTGTTGACTAAGTTTTTCTATCAGTGCTTGAACTTCTTCTTGTCAGCGCTTGGATATCTCTTGTCAATGCTTGATCTGTCAGCGCTTGATTTCTTCTTATCAGCGTCCAATTTACTCTTGTCAGCGTCTGAGTGACTTAGCTCATTTTATTCCCAACAAGCGGTTCCAGAAAGAAATTTCTAGTTCAGTGGAAGAAGGGAGGGCTGGACATCCTCATCATAATTTTGCTCTCAATCGTGATCCATATTAGATATAGTGGAATTAGTATGATGCTACTGTCATCTCGTATGACAATGAAGAATTGTTAATGTCAATTGCTAGGCGTTGCATAAGACGCTCAACCATAAAATTTCAATCATAACTAATTGTTCTTATAAAATTTCGTTGGTATAGCCAGTTACACGCTCTAGTTTTAGCAAATAAAGAAATTACAATATGACATATCATAACTACATATAAAGCATTTTGACATTTTATTAATAGAAATTTGAAAATTCAACTTACATATTTTAATACATTATGTACAACTAAAACAAAAGCTTAAAAATTAAAATAGTAATACTTAAATTTTCAAAATTTAATGATAATATTAATACTAATTAATACATAATAATCAATACTTAAATTAATACATAATAGTTAATACATACTTTAAAATAAAAATAATATAACATTAATTAGTATATAATTAATACACACAATTATTTAAAAGTACAATAATATATTCGTATTCTACAACAACTAAAAACATATCTATCTATACTACATATTACACATTTGTATATGTATCATAACTACATATAAATCATTTTGGTTTTTTACATACAATCATGTTTTGTATTTATGTTATACCCATTATTTAAGCTAAGTTTTTACATTTCAGAGATACAAATTTTTAAATAAAAGTTTTGTATATACAAGTGGGGACGAGATCTAATATATGAGTCTTGTAAGCCCTAGGAGTCTCTTTTCCTTTTGCCCAGCTCCCTAAAAAAATGCTTGACTCGCCAAGTGTCACATTCTTTCATGATTTACCTCGATTATTGCGTTAGACCTGTATTGGAAAGACAATATGTTATGTTATACCCATTATTTAAGATAAGTTTTTATATTTTAGATATCCAAAATTTCGAACAAAAGTTTTATATTTACAAGTATCCAAAATTTCGGATTAAGCAATATTTACGTAACACAAAACTTTTGAGACCGGTTTCATTCGGAAAAATAGTATATTTTTACAAAACCTTATATTGCGAGACAAACATCCATCGGGTTTCCGTGAACCCTCAGGAACCTCCCTAGGTCCACCCTGATTGTATGTACATAACGATCGACCATATGTGAACTCATGAACCACTTTTAATATTATTTTTGTTTCCAGAGTAAGATGTATTATGGTTCGTCGATATTACTGGTTAATGGTTATCAATGTTTTGCAAGAGCTTTTTTAGCCAGAGTAGTAAGTACTAGTAGTTCCAGGGTCGGTTCTGGGTTTTCTTTTTCCCTTGGCTAGATGGGTGAAAAATGCCCCTCGTAAGCGATCAAGTAAGTATCTTATTACGGTTTAAAACTAAGTTAAGTTAGATGATCCACCCGGACAACAATTATATAAAATTTGTTATAATACGCTGATGAGATTAACTAAAATATCAAGTACAACATATTATTACTATATACTATTTTAGGAAGCGTAGGGAATTTTTTATTACTTTCTGTGAGTTTTGGCGGGAAAAAAAATTGGACACGCGTCTCCCTTACGTGTCATTATCTTTCATGTCAAATCACCGCCCCATTACTCCTTCACCACATTCTAGATCTCACTTTCATTTTCCATTCTCACTCACCTGAAATCTTCTCTAGATGTATTAGTCCTCTCCACACACAGCCTACCACAAAAAAAACACACACACTAATCAAACAATCCATTTTGGGGGTTTGAGGATATCAAGAAAATGAAATCCGGAATTCCACATCTTTTGATGTTTTTGGGGGTTTTCCGGCACCACCGGCTATTCACCGGAAAAGAGGCGGTTTCACTAACACAAGATTAAAAATTAAAGGTATACATTAATTAATTTATCTATTTTCATTGTCTTATATATATATATATATATTTTTGATTTTGTGTTTTTGGCATTGACACTTTTTAAGTGTTCTAATTATATTTCTCTAAAATCATAACCGCTTGCAATTTTACCAATGTTTTATTTTTAGATTAATATCGATAGAGGATGTTAATTATGTGGAAAAAAATCCGCTATGAATTTATCTGAATGTAATTATGTTGTTCTCAGGATACCATTCCAGCTGAAGACAGACACACGGAAAAATGAAAGAACCATATCATCAAGCGCATACTCTCTTGGTGCATCAGGTACCTTTTCACATGGGTTGAATATTAGACGCGAAAAAGAAACAACGACATCTTAGGCTCATCCCGACATCAGTTCTTTTTGGTAACTGACTAACTTCAGATTTAATCATCTTTATGTTGTGTTTCCCATTGCGGGTCGGATGCTATTTGCTTATATTTGTCACTACTTTCATTTGCTTATGGTTAATATGGCACGTGAAACTAACCCGTATGTTGGCTGGACACCACGATGACATGTTTCCTGCTGTTGCGTGTCGGCTGGCCTTTGCTTATATTTTTTGTTGCTTGCATTTGCTTATGGTTGATATGGCGGGTCAAATCGACCTGTATCTTGGTCCGGAATCGTTTGGATTATGTTTATTGTTTTTAGTTTTAGGGAATAGTAGTTAGCTTTATCTATTTGGATGCATGATGTCTGTCAAGGTGTATGTTTTAGTTATGATATTGTGATTTATGATGTCATCGCTGTAATGGATTGACATTCTGCATTGTTATGATGTTAGGGCAGTAAAGGTTATAATGAAGTTAGAGTAGTAAAGGTTTGAATCTCATAATTACATTATGTATAAGTTGCTCTGGCTTATTGCAGTGCTTTGTTTATTTGCTTTTTTGGTCATTACGTTTTCGTGATTGTTCTTATGACTGCATTGTTATGATGTCAGGGTAGTAAAGGTTATGATGTTAAAGTAACTTCCATTTTATTTACCAGGTTCGTGATTTATTTACCAGGTTCGATTTCTCATAGTTTCCTGAGAACAACATAATTACATTCAGATTTAAAATTATCAACAGTTCTATGTCTTGATTTCATGATTTATTTACCAGGTTCGATTTCTCATAACTTTTATATTTCGGTTTCATGATTCATTTAGCAGTTTTGATTTCTCTTTGATATTGAAAGTGGAATTTGAATTTTGTGCTTATAGATTCGAATTTTATAATGATTATATGTTCTTCTTTATGTTTCGTATTGAACTGGTAGGCCAAATATCTTTTTCTTGATGGTAGTTCAAATCCATCATGTTTACAGGAATAACTACAAAATGGTTCTTCAACTGATGAATACCAAAGGACTTCACATTGCTTATGTTAAAATTCATTTACAGATTCCTATAGTGCTGACAAAAGTGGAGTTTTTTTAATCATTGACCATAAGTTTATAGATAGATAAAAGAATGGTTGTAGGCGTCTAACTAGCAAATCCTTTGTCTGTATGTTGTTCTATTTATTAGTGTAGTTCTAATGAATCTGTGAATTTCATTTATTTCACATTGCTTATGTGAAAATTCATTTATAGATTCCTATAGTGCTGACAAAAGTGGAGTTTTTTTAATCATTGACCATAAGTTTATAGATAGATAAAAGAATGGTTATAGGCGTCTAACTAGCAAATCCTTTGTCTGCATGTTGTTCTATTTATTAGTGTAGTTCTAATGAATATGTGAATTTCATTTATTTGTTAGTTGTAAACAAGATTAAATATTTGTATTTATTTTTTCCTCTACCTCAATATACAAAGACCTCGCGGCGTTTAATATGTTTGTGGTAAGTGGTTTGTGAGACTGTCCTGTTTGTGGGGATTGGTTTCTAAGACTGTTTTGTTAGAGACCAGTGGCACTGAAGATATAGATACAGTGTGCATTTTCGGATCAACCAATACAAATGGGTGAAGAGATTACAACCATTCCTAAGGAAAATAGATGTATACATGCTTTTGTGTATATATCGGGATTGCTCATTATTATTGCTTATATGCCTATTGATTTTTTAAAAATTTTGATAGTTTGATATTGAAATAATTTTGTTTGCATTGAATTAAATAAGCAATTTAACTGATAATAATTATGTAAGGGTTCTTTGGCTCTACTTAATGGAAGTTCTCTTATTCTTTATAGGGACCAAGCATGGGTTGCATATACTAATAGACGATGCCATACGTATCGAAGATGTCCTTGCGTTTTGCTGTTGCCGCTACTTGAGATGGGGTTTCTTGCAATGCTCTACGAACAGGTACCTAAATTTGATATCGTGAAAGAGTTGTACTGTATTTATATCTTTTTTTTACTTGACTTTGTAAATGAATTCCTTTGTTTTATAGACTGATGTAGTATGAATTGCAACTGTGGGGTTGAGCGATTTAATAGATGGAATTGTTGTTCACTACCTTGACATATCGACTTTACCCTCCAGTGGTTGAGGCAGTTAGATAAAAGCTTCGGGGAACGCTGCCACAGCCACTTTCTTACAAGCATAAAGACAACTTTGAGACCAGTCCCTAATACGTGCATTAGTTCAGGTACCGACGCCCTTCAATGAGCTTACTTATAGTTGTTATTTCGTTAGTACGAGAAACTTTATTTAATTTAGTGTGTATGCAAAGATATTCCAATACCTATTGCTAATGAGATCTGGTATTCAAGACGACAGTTAAAGAAGAACCCATACGTGTGAAACATACTTTAATATGCAAGAATATCAAAAGACAAAGCCAGAAACCGTAACCGATGATGGGTTATCGCCTTTTGATATAAGGTATAAGTAGTCTTACGGGTGTATGGTGTTGACGGACTGTTTGGGATTGCTTATCTAAGTGTTTATCGGCTTAATACATTGTTTAAAAGCATATGGCCAATCCTATATTATTGAATACTGCTTACGTATTCTATAAAAAGAATAAGTACTTCAAATAAGTGGCTGATACGCAACTAAATATAAGAAACCACAAAGAGTGAACAATAGTTTTAAACTGCTTATTTTAAAAGCAAATAACATATTAGTAAGTTTTACTTGGTAAACCAAAACGCCCGTATATAAGTGTTCATTTGGACATGTATGTTACAGTTTTCAGTATGACACACCGCAATGGAAGCCAAGTTTAAGATGAAGGGTTATCAGTTATATAAAAAAGGTAAGCAACTTATTTGATTTTTTAAGCTAAAAGTACAACAATGCTTTTGTGTTGATAACTAAATTTATTATATCATGACTTAACATCATTATTGACAGATACTTGAAAGCGACACCTTTTATGTTCCATCATTAGGAAGTTCAGTTGAGGACTAAAGGCGTGCTTAACAACAACATAAATGGTACGTAGCTCTATTGTAATTCCAACAACCTCGCTTTTTGTAAAGCTTATTAACTTCAGCTTGCACCTTATGTAAATGAAAATAAAGTTTTTAACTTCTAATGTTATCAAATGTTTAATAAGAAACCTGAAGTTTATACGTAAAACAATAGAAGTTTAAAGGGTCTCGCTGATTTCGTACAAATAAAGTCGACCAATGGCGAGGAACTATCAGCTCTTATAGGTCCTTAGTAGAGTAGGTTCTTATGAAGAGGTGTTTGGGATTGGATATTTAGGTTCTTATAGATACAACTAACAAAGAGCATAAGAAAGGATTTATTTACGAGACATGCATGATCACATAAGTATATATGCTTGACCTGCTAGGCTATTTTTCTATACAATTTTTTTTTCATTTCACCTGTTAGAGATATCATATAACCCAGAGAGTTTTAAAGTTCAAAAAATAAAAGGACCTTAGTTACCACCTCAATGATGATCATAATCTGTTCTACTACACTTTCAGTCCCTGATATGATGCCATGGTTTGATAAACAAGCCTTCATCAATACTTGCCATATGAAAATGAATCGACTTAATATATACCATCTACCGCTTTTGTCCAAGTAAATTCTTCAGCTTACGTGAAATCACCCATATTCGAAGATCGGGTGGCCAAAGACAATTAGGATTATTTCACTTTGAAACTAGACATAACAAAGGGGCACACCAAGTAAATGCTCCTGTTAGTTGTTTATGTAGAACCAAATAACTTGATAGAAGATATTTGACATAGTTCGTTGCGGGCTCAACATGCCATTAATTGTTTCATGTTGTATTTTTCTAAAGAAATGTATATATAGTCTGCTCTTTTTGATCCTTTCGTATATAATGTTCAACAACTGGGGTTGTTTTTCTTCTAATTTTATACTTATTTTCTATGCAGAGTAAGCGAAAATTCTTCACTTGATGGTTGCTGCTTACACTCAGTGGCAGGTGGTAGTCAGTTGATTTGTCTTGGGACACCATGTTAAGATCAACCCGAATTCTAAGTTTGGCGGCGGGTGCAGAATAGACAACAGTTGGACCAATCCTATCTGTATGGAACAAATTGACACATTATTTACTTACCTTGGTGTATAGTTTCTTTTTAGTAAATTAGCATGCATCAGATTCGTGTTATGTTTCATGCTATCCTATAATTCATTAAATTCATTTTTATGATATGTTCTAAATACATCTTTACTTATGTATCAAACTTTATACTTAGACATACAATTTTAAGAATCGACGCAACAGTCCGTTACAACGCGAAAACTACCGTGGCAATGCTTAAAAGAATTTTCTCCCCGCAGCGAAGCGCGGGTATTTTAAACTTGTATCAACTAAAGCAAAAAAAAATCCTCAAACAAAGAAGTTTTTTATAAGCATATAACAAAACCATACGATGTTTGAACGCAAACAAATAAATGAACTTTAATGTATGCACATTTACAAACAAGAATGGGCAATCATTTTTGTTCGTGTCCACTTAATCAACTAAATGAACGTATCATTTTGTTCATGTTCGTTCATTACATTAATTGACTTTTCACTGAATGTAATTATACAAATATAAACGAACATCTTAGCAAACATCCGTTAAATTGTTGAGTCTGTAGAAAACTAGAAGGGGGTTGAATAGTTTTTATCGATTAGTTTTAATCATTTATAAACTTTTTCGTGATTGTGTATGGATATAGACGAAGTGTGAAATAGTAAAGTAAATTACTTGAAGCAATAAAGAAACAAACCACAATGCACAATGATTTATAGTGGTTCGGCCCTGCAAGATCTTACTTATTTTCCCCTACTTACACTCCTCGAGTATCCACTCGAGAGTTTAACTTCACTAGTAAATGAATCTCCTTTACACCGGTGGAGAAACCTTCACACTTAAACTTACAATCTTTAACGACACCTAAGCTTAAGATGTCTTGTTCTTTATAAAGGCACAACAACGCCTTATACACTTCTACACTTGTGGTTTATAACACCAACCACACTTTATACAAGTAGATAGATGAATGGGTACAACAATGGTGATTGTGTAGGTAACACATAACACTTTCACGCAATGTGAATCCTTGAAGGATCAAAGCTTAGAGTTGAGATTTCTCGTGACCGATCTTTATATGAACAAGGATCTAAATCACAAGCAAGAAGAGAATTGACAAGATATATTAGGAGGTTAGATATATACTTAGATTGGAAATAGAGATTAGAGAGAAAAGGGTGAAGAATAAGCTTGGGTAAGGTTCCTATTTATAGGCAAAGTGTCAGTATCTCACCGGAACCCGTCGGACCCTTCACCTTTGGCTCCGCCGAGGTGCGACAAGTATGACTTTTGTTGCCTATTAAATGATTTTCCAAGATCACAAGTAAGTGTCATATCATCCTTGTTTGACTCTATAAATTTGACATCAAAAGTCACAGCTATTATTTTGGTCACTTTTGTATTTCTATTTTATGTTTATATAAGTTGTGTGGATTTATAAAACTTTAGTATATAAGTTCATGATCCTAAAGTAACTTATATGATGCTTATAATTTCAAACATAAAAATATGTTTGATGTTTTGTCGTTAACAAAACGTTAAGTATGATTAAAATATAAATATCATTTTAGTGTGATATTTGCATTTACAATCTCCCTCTTTTTGTTGAAGACAAAACATGAACTTATTTTTAGTTTGATTTTACATCAACATATAAGTTTCTTTAGAAATATGAATTTTTATTTCTCTTCTCCCCCTTTTTTCGAAAGAAAAAGGCAAGGTTTTTTGTGGAAAAAGTGTTTGAGAGTGCTGTTGCGTTATCGTAATATAAGCAAGATAGATAACAAACAATTTTTCCATGACTCCCCCTCGATTAAAACTCCCCCTAAATTGGAGAACCAAGAACCATGGATTATGAAAATCCTGCAAAAGAGAGGTTAGAAAAATACACACTTTTGGTATAAGTACATGAGGTAGCCCAACATTGGACTATATGAATTTACACATTTTGTAGACAAGAAAAATAAAATATGTAAAATGATATTCAGAGGATTTGATTAAGTCTAATGAGACTCCCCCTAGATTTATGCTCGTATGTGAATAATTCCTGAAATATAAAGTTAGTTTTCTCGAGATTATGGGTCGAGACAAATCATAAACACACAACATTCACACATATTTCATATTTATACAAATCATAAGTTGAATAACAAGGGTTCATTCATCTTGCCCCAAAGTAAATTTACAGCTAGAAGCATAAATGAGTTACATTTGATAAACGAAAAAATAAAAAGAAAAAAAAAGACTGTCAGACCCACAGACCCTTTGGGGTGTCGGACCCAAGGAGAAAAGGGTCTGGCGGGGTCTGTTGGGTCCTGTGGACAAAAAAGCAAAATTAAGAAATCAGTAGTCTGGGAGTGTTGTTATTGGAAAAACTACTGAGAAGGGGGGGGGGTGTAGGAGTGCAGCAATGCCATCAAGGACATTGTGAAGGGCGACATGCATCTCTTGACGAAGATCCGTGATAAGAGAATGCATGTAACGGTAATGGTTACATTGTGGAGAAATGAGGAGATTTATAGGGTGTAGGTGGATTGCTTGATGGGAGGAGGATGGTGAGGAACCATGAAGAGCAATGTGTTGTTGGGTTTCTCTTAAATGCCTACGAACCATGTCATCAAAAGCTTGTTATCTATTGAAGTTGCGTTGGTTCTGAGTAGTAGGAGGTGGCAGGACACTATTGGGTGAGGGGTGAGATGATAAATGACGGAAAGAGAGTTCTTTGATCCATATAGAGTCAACTAGGTCCGTAAAAGATGGGACTGGTGGCGTAGTAGTGAAGGATATATTTGGTAGAGGGAGTGTTTGTGGTGGTGGTGTGGAAAATGGTGGTGGAAAAGATAATGGAGGATGAGGTGAGCCATTTGTAGCAGTTGCTACAGTAGGGTGTGAAGTAAGTGGTGATGTTGGAGGTGTGTCAAAGCTCTCAATAGGTGATGAGGATTGGATGTTAATAGGAGAAACAATGATGGAGATGAGGTGGTGATGGGTGAGGATGGGGTAGAGGAATATGGTGATCTTGAGTTTCTCAAGATGTCTCCCAAATCTTGAGATATTTCTTGAGAAATTGGTGATTCATGAGGGTTACGAGAGGAAGATGGTGGAGTTGAGGTTTTGGGAAAGCCAAAGTACGAAGGACGGACACTTGTTCATGTCGTTCTTCTAAGAGGTTTGCTAGAAGATGAGGATCCTTTGGTCATTGTGATTCTCCTATGATTTATGGTAGAGAAGTGGATAAATGAGTGATAGTTTGTTTAGAATGAGCATTCTTTAAGTAGTGGGAGAATAGGTCTATGAATTAAATGGAGGTTTCATGTTATTGGAATATGGAGGAAGCAAGATTAAATGTAAAGGAGAATCAGTTATGAGGTTGAGAAGTTGAAGAAGAAAAGATTTTTGATAAGTGGGTAATTAAATGAATGTAATGATGGTGTTTAACTTTTGAATCTGCAGACCCACGGACCCGGTCGGACCTCTGGGGAGGGGTCTGAAAAAATAACAGAAAAAAATTTAAAATTTAAAATTTGGTGGAAAATACCCGGAATTGGTCGGACCCTTTGAGGAAGGGTCCAACGGGTTCCGTACCCGTCTATGAACAGAGTTTTTGATTCGTGGTGAATGAAGCATTTTTTACCTGTGACATGGTGTTTTTATGATTGAGAATCATGAAGGACAATGTTTCACATGGGTTTTCCTGTAAATTGACTCATGAGGGTAAGGGAATGTACCTTTTTGCGATCCAAGTCGTAATTTGCCAAACATGAGCCCTCATCCGTATGTCACATAATAATTTTATATAGTTGTAACAACAATCTAAAGTAATAGTTAATGTGAAGAGAGATGAAAGATAAACATAAGTGTTAAAGTATGTTACATAACACCACTGTTTTTTACCATGGAATGAAGTCTATGTGTACCTATTCATATCACCGTCTTTTACTTGCTTTTCTGCTTATCCATCTTGGTAAGGAAGCGTCCGAGACATTTGAACATTCCTTTTGTTTTCTTGAATTCAGGATAAGCATTAGGTATCTCGGGTAATTAACTAAGGTATTCCAAGGGTGGAAACTATAGCTTGGAAGACCGTCATTTTCACTTCCCGAGGATGAATAACTTGTTGGGTGTTGAGTTATGTTTCCTTTTCCCCTAAATTAGCTTGCTATGGGTCTTGTTACCCTTTGGTCACTAATAAGGGTCATGACTCGATCAACAAGGTGGTAGACTCATATTCGCCCATTTGAACTAGGTGGAACGGGTGCTATGTGTTTGTAGAGGCGGGTTAGCAACATGCCATAGGGAAGGACAGATGTGATGAGATTCCGAATATAGGACATTATATTGGCTATGTAGAAGGCAAGGCTAAACGATTTTCTGGTTTCTAAACAATAAAGCATGTAGCTTTCACATGCATTTATGTGATCCCTATTACCTACTAAGCAGATAACGTTGCATCTTAGAATTCTTTGCCATTTTTCATACTTATCCTTGAGTTCTTTCGCCTCCATTCCATATGGATCTTTGTGGATTACCCTACATGTGTTTGAAATTCTAGTGTCCTCAACTCTGGGATTAAAGAGTGTTGCTTTAACAAGGTCCTTATCGCCGAGCATAGTGCTATACATAACTTGAGCACCTCTAGGTATGTTGGTGTTCTCAATTGTTGTGAGAGAATGGAGGTCAGAATAAAAATATGCTCCATTACAAGGTATTTTGAGAATATTAGCAAAATGGTCTAAGAGGTATGAGTATCTATTACCATTTGTCTCAAAGTTTATTAGGAGAATGTGGTCTTCGTCAAAGGTGATATTGACGGTCATATAGAATTCAAGAAAAAATTCGGGACAAATTTCTTCATCAATGTCTAAGAGGCAATAAAAGTTTATCCTAGAAAACACCTCACGGGTGTTGTTGTTATCCGTAAAGGAGTGATGGACAAGGCGACCTTCGTGGAAGGTGCGGTTTTCTAACTCCCTACACAATTCTCTTTGTGTGGAGGTGAAAGTTTTGACTTATTGTAAAACCCACATAAAACACAAGAAGGCATTAAATACATGAAAACACGGATTAATTAAAACGTTATAATTAATTAATACACGACAAGTATCAGGAATATTAAATAAATAAATACAAGTATTATGTATATTTTTATTTATTTACGACAAGTAAATACATATATTTAATACGGCATGACAAGATACAACACGGAATTTAAAAATCATAAATACATGGAAAGTAATAATGTATATTGAAATTATAACACGAGGAGTATTTAAGTTAATGCACGATAAGTATTTACATATATTAAATATTTCACGACAAAACTTAACACGATCAAATACGAACTTACGCCACGAATATTAATACACGGGATTTACTAAAACACAAAACAGGTATACCAAGGGTGTTTGTGGCCGTTTTTAAAAGAAACCAAGAAGAAGGGCCAAGCCCGGCCCAATTACAATTAAACTAGCTAAACCCCTTTTCAATTCTTTCATTTTTGTCAAATAATAAAAACAACAAGAAACCCTAAAGGGTTGTTGTGTGGTCGTCGACCTAAGGAGAGCAATAGAGGAAAAGAGTGTTGATCTTGATCGTGAAATCCTACATGATGTTCGTGCTATTCACCTTTGATTTAATCCTATACGGTATCACCAATCGTAATACTTTTCTTTATTTATTATTCCTTGTTTCATGAATCTATAAACTAAGGTGTTTGGTTAAGCTTATGAGTTGGGCTTAGCTTACATTATGTAAGCCATTTATAGCTTATATAATATAAGCTAATAAGCCCATGTTTAGTGTTTGGTTTAGCTTATTAAAATTAATAAAGTAAAATAACAAAAAAACACATAAATATTAAATAATGTAGTTATTAAATGTGGGTATAAAAGTCTTTCTTTATGATACTGATATATAAGCCCACCATTCCTTATAAAAGCCACAAATGTTTGGCTTACCAAAACCTCCTTATATAAGCTTATAAGCCTACTTACATAAGCTTAACCAAACACTTGATTTCGGCTTATAAGCTTATATAAGCTAATAAGCTTATAAGCCCACTATATAAGCTAAAACAAACAACCCCTAAACATTAAAACACATGATGTGAATGATTAAACATGTAATATATTGGACTGTAATCGAGTTGATGTTTGGATTTAGCACGAAAACCGAGAACCAAGGACCCTATGGGTGCTCTCGGTGGGATTTGAAAACCCGCAGCCGCCACACAGTGGTTGGGTCTTTTTGTCGTCGTAAGCAGCAGCCATCCCAGTGGGTTTTGGTTAATCAGTGGCAACCGAGAGCATGGGTGCCCTCGGTGGGAACCTTGGTCGGGCAGTGCGAACCGGATTTTGCCAGTGGGAATCACCACACGACCGGGGCAAGAAGCCACAATCGGTGGCTGTGGTGGGGGTAAGTTTGGCAGTTGAGTCATGGGTGTCTCGGTGTAGCATGGATTCGGGTCTTGGGTACACGAAAACACACCAAGGGTGTGTTTGGTTTTTAGTTTTGCTATAGTAAATTAAGACTTAGGTTATGTTAATTAATAAATTAATCATGAAATTAACATGACCATTAAATTAAATAAATTATACACTTATAATAATTATTGTATATAATTATTCATGATAAATTATATGTCACGTTTTATTTATTTATTTAAGGACTTAGCTTAATTATTTAATTGCATTTTATTCATGGTTTAATTAAATTAATATTTTACTTTAATTTAATTATACAATAATCAAGTTATGGTAAAGTTTTATTAGTATAAAATCAAGTTATATTATTAATTAATAATCATTTATAAATCATGTATTATATTATTAATTAATAATTATCATGTTAGACTAAAGTATTTATTTATTTATAAACTTTACTATATTATGACATTTAATAAACCATGACTTATAAAATATATTCATTAAGCTTTAGCTTATATCACATGCTTATTAAACAAGCTTATTATTATTTATGTAATCATATTATTTATGGAAACATGCTATTTATGGAAACATACTATTTAAGGAAACTTTCTATTTTTGGAACTTACTAACTATGAAAATTTTCTACTTTTTAAACTTACTATTTAAGGAAACTTGCTATTTTTGGAAAGTTGCTATACATGGAAACCTGCTATTTTTGGAAAGTTACTATACATAGAAACCTACTATTTTTAGAAAGTTACTTATTGTGAAACATCAAGTATAATAACACATGAAAAGAACAAGTAAAACAAGTCAAGAACAAGTAAAACAAGTCAGGAACAAGTAAAGTAAACTAATGATCAGTCAGTTATACATGAACACACAATTCATTCACGCCCTTTATTATATAGCACTTGTGAAGTCGGAGTATTACTTTCCGCTTTTCATCTTTCATCGTTACTGGACATAAGGTACGGATATTCCATCCTTCAATAAGGACATTCCTTTTCTATGTATGATTAGGATTCCCCGTTTGCTATCATCTATTTTCCCCAGTAGTTTACATGTCATTAAACTTTTCAGTAATTACCATGCCATGATTTTAAATTGCCTGAGCTATATACACGCATGCCATGTTTCACCTAGTTATAGAGGTACCGTAACCATAACACTTGAGGCACCGGTTTTTATGACTCTACCGCGACAAGAGTGATTTCTCGCGGCATCCCTTTCAGTTATTGTCCATTATTATTTTTATCATGTGGGGCGAATGGGTGCATCCTAGTACATCTATTGCAAATTTACACGGTGATTGTGGTGTGTGCTCTACATCCGTCACATGGAGCTGACCCCTCCACCCATACTAATATAATTAGAGGCAAACCCTCTAATTCTATTATAGGGTCACCCCTCTATGTATTCATGCACGTTGATATATTTCATGACCTATATGAGCTCTTTGGCGTCTAAATTACATTTTCATGTATAAACATAAGACTTTTCAGATATAAACCAGTTTATAAAACATGTTCTAGATTTTCCAGGACTTACACTTATTCCGTTGTATTTCTTATCATTTACTTATGGTTCAGTTATTCTTATCATGTCATTATATCCGTTCACTGAGCGTATTGCTCAACCTTATTTTCTTTCCATGTCCCATACGGCAGGTACCCAAGGACAGACATAAGCTATTGAGAGTACGTGCATAGGATGGGAGCTACCTTAGACTTCTCTTCCTTTTGCACTACATATATTTATGCTTGCTTGGACACTCTTTTAGTCCTTCTACTTCATTTACTTTATGCATGTTTTGAGCTTATGTTTGGGAGCCGATGTTTGATTCCAGTTTTCCTTTTTTGTCATGTATGTTTTAGGACATATTACCTTGCATACTTTGATGACACGCCATAATTATCATGTAACGGTCTACTTATCAAAGTGTGGTGTTACAACTATGGTATCAGAGCCCAAGGTTTCGACTTGTAGGCTCAAAAACTTGACCTATGACTAGTGGGTGGTCACCAGGCTCTTCCTAAAACGACGTTGTCACGTTCCATGTACTAATATTTTTAAGTATTGCTGATTCTTACTCACGATATTTTCTTTTGAGTTTTGACTAGTATGGATTGAACTACAGTCGTTCATACTTAGTCACATGTGTTCTTTCGAATTTAGACTGGTATGAGTTTAACTATAGTCGTCCATACTCAGTCACATGTCCTTCTTTCGAATTTTGTGGGCTGAACCATAGTCGTCCACACCAGTTGTTAACAGATTTTATTGTAATACTATCATACACCTTCCACGTTCCCTCATTAATATATTATGTTTCTTTATGTCGATCATGTTTTTCATACTTTCATATTGGATTTCGTTTTCATGCTAATTTTGTTTCATGCTCCATCATGTGGATTATGTTTTCGTGTTCTTTATGTTGATTGTACTTTCATTGATGGATTTCATCATGCTTTCATGATTGTCATGGTTGGTTTTCATTAATCATGCTTTCATGTTGGCCATTGTCCGATTTCGTTTAATCAGGTTTTTGTGCTTTTTATGCAACTAGAATTATGTCTACGCTAGAATAGCTAGGCTGTCATGATGTTTCATCAGTATAGTATTTTAACCGTTTAATCAATTACCTTCCTTTAATCATGTCAGATGGTTGACACCGTATCGATCATCTCATGTGAATTCTATGTGTACTCCATGTACCATATTCCATGTGTACTCCATGTACCATATTCCATGTGTACTCCATGTACCATATTCCAAGTGTATCCCATTTACCGTACTCCGTGTGTATTTCTAATCGATTCTCAATCATCTCATGCGTTTTTCCACTTATCGATGTTGCTCAAGTGATGATGATGCTCACAGCTTAGAGGTGCTACAGGACAAGGACGAAGGTGATAGATCGGAACTACCATACAAGGAATATAAATTCATCCACCAGACGGTTACCATTTCATTCCATGTCTTTATCTTTTCAGTTTTATGTCATGTGCCATTCAGTTGACTTTTCAGGCATAAGATTAGGAACCGGTACCAGTCGGCCACTCAGCAGAATAGTTACATGAATCACGGTCATGATAATGACCGTCATGGAGCTGACAGGCAAGGCGATAATAACAACTAGCATGACATCAATTATTCTGGCAATAATGACAGAAACTCTGGTAACGTACATGACCATAATACAAAGGGTCAGCAGTCTAACCGATCCGCCAATTTTGGCATTAGAACATAAAAGTTTCTATTTTAATCATGTTCACATCTTAAGACTCATGTCAAGACACCCATCAAGACACATGTATCACGTATATTTCTGAAGACAGATGTCAGGACATCAGTCAAGACGCACGTCTTACGTATATTTTCTGAAGACACATGTCAAGACACCAGTCAAGACACGTGTCATACGTATATTTTCTCAAGACACGAGTCAATACGCATAACTCACGTATATCTTCTGTACCAGGCCCTCAGTAATTCAGGATACCCTCCAAGGGGTACATCCATTCTGTTGTGTCAGGTGTGAATTAGACCACTAGAATTTCAGGAACCATCACTGACGCATTGTTCATGGTTGGACACGTAGTGTTCGCTCTGTTTTTTACTGGCGAAACACATTCATTGAGATTCACCACATTTACTTCATGTATTGACATGACACCTTCATTCCTTGATCATGTATTACCTATATCCACGCCCAGAAAAGACTCCGTTCATATCACCAAGTATAAAGAATTTCTTTCATTTTGACGACAAGATCCATTCTGTTAACGCACTTTCCATTGGACAGGTGCGAGTTAGATATGATTGCAGGCATCAACTAGTTAGCAGCACTCGATGCTACGATTGATTACCACTCATATCGGGTCATATTCGGCGATACACAAGCCTTGAATACATTCATCATGGTCCCCTACCAGGAAGATCTGTACAAATTACTTCTGCTTTACAAGCACGTGCTTTATTATCCCATGGTTAAGAAAATTTTCTAGCTACCATTAATAACGCGATTTCTGAAGTTTCTAAAATCCATGATCAGCCTTTTGTTTTGAGTTCCGGATGTATTTCCAAGAAGAGATTCTGGGTATACTTCCTACCTGCGAGGTGGAGTTTCGCATCGAGTATGTTTCGGAAGCAGAATCAGTCTCCAAGGATCCTTACCGCATGGCTTCCTTGAGCTAAGAGAGTTGAAGGATTTGCTGCAAGAATTGCGTAGACGAGATTATTCGCCCGAGTGTATCACCATGGGGTGCACCGGTTCTGTTTATTAGAGGAGAAGGATGGTAGCATGAGATTATGTATCGACTATCGTCAATTTAAACAAATCACCATTTGTAACCGTTATCCTCATCCATGTATTGATGACTTGTTTGATCGACAACATGGTGCTAAGCACTTTTTCCAAGATCGATTTACGATCAGAATACCAACATTTGCGAGTGAAAAAGCAGGATATTTCCAAGACTGTTTTCCGCACATGTTATGGTCATTATGAATTCGTGTTTATGCCTTTTGGTCTCACGAATGCCCCAGCTGTAATTATGGACTTGATAAATCGAATTTTCATGAACTCTTGGACAAGTTCGTCATTATGTTCGTTGCTAACATTCTGATCTTCTCTAAGTCTAGAGAAGAGCACGAAGACTACCTTCGCATTTTGTTACAAATTCTATGACAGAAGAAATTTCACACTGAATTTTTCAAGTACGAATTTTGATTTATTACAGTGACACTCTGAATCATGTTGTTTCTCACGGTTAGTTTACCATGACTAAGCTTATGCGTAAAGGAGAAAATCTAACGCTAAGAGAGGTCTAATTTACCGAGACTCATAGTTTTCCCAACGTCTATGCACCCAGGTTCTACAAGGATGAATCATGATCTCAAAACCACATTTCGGTGGAGCGGTGTAACAAGATGCAATTGCGTTCATATCTAAATGCCTGACATACCAACAGGTTAAGATAAAACGCCAACATGCTAGTAGTTTATTACGATCATTAGAATTTTTTGAATGGAAGTGGACAAGATCTCCATGGATTTTATTATCATACTACCACATACTCAGAGGAGGCATGATGCTATCAGAGTTGCTGCCGTTCGTTGACAAGCCCGCACATTTCCTCCTTATCTGTAAGAATCATGCAGTCAACCAGTTGTCATAGATATTTCAACATGAGATCGTACGATTTCACGGTATTCCATCAACAATCACATCAGATAGAAGTCTACGTTCACGTTTACGTTGACGCTCACAATAACGTCTCATGTCATCACGACCTTATACGCGTTCACGTCTTTGTTCCATTTCACGATTTGCTTTTCGCATTCACGTTCATGACATTGTTCACGTTTATGATCGTATTCTCTCTCAAGATTTACGTTTCACGTTCGTGTTCACAACCCTGTTCGCGTTCATGTTCTCGTTTCATCTCACGATTCACATATCACATCTCATTCTGGGAAGGGTTGCGGAAAACTTGGGAGACCAGACTCAAGTTTAGCACAACTTTCCATCCTCAGACAAACGTTTCACGTCAGATTTCACGTCTCATCTCGTATCATTAGGAGATACCTCCTCCGTTGTCATACGTTCATGATATGTTTCACTTATCACGTTCACGATATGTTTCACAGATCACGTTCATGACATGTTCACGTATCACGATCAAGATATGTTTCACGTATCGCGCTCATAATATGTTTCACATATCACGTTCACCATATGTCTCATGTATCACATTCACCATATGTCCACGTATCACGTTCACAATTGTTCACGTATCACGTTCACAATTGTTCATGTACTACGTACACAATATGTCTCTCGTATCATTACTCAGAGGTTATTAGCATTGTTTTCATCACATCATTTCGTATAATACCGTTTCATGTATTTACACGATATTTTCTTATCCACTCGATCAGACTCGTGAGGATCTATCTTACGTTTAGAAACCATAACCTGTTTTAGATCGTCAAGATATGGTCATGAGGAACATGACTAGTCTTTCATCAAGATCCGTTAGAGGAACGATTCCGAGTGGGAAGCCACTTGGAAGCGAAGGAGTCCATCTGGATTTCTTATCCTCATTTTCTTTCACGATCCAAGTATATTCTTTTAGCCACGTCACGTTCCATGTTCTCTTTAGCCACGTCATGTCCATGCTCTATTCAACCATAGCATGTCTCTAATTCGAGGACGAATTATTCATTTTTGAGGGGAAGAGTTGTAAAACCCGCATAAAATACAAGAATGCATTAAATACCCGAAAACACGGATTAATTAAAACATTATAATTAATTAATACACGACAAGTATCATGAACATTAAATAAATAATACAAGTATTACGTATATTATTATTTATTTACGACAAGTAAATACGTATATTTAATATGGCATGACAACATACAACACGGAATTTAAAAATCATAAATACATGGCAAGTAATAATGTATATTGAAATTATAACACGAGGAGTATTTAAGTTCATGCAAGATAAGTATTTACGTATATTAAATACTTCACGACAAAACTTAACACGATAAAATACGAACTTACGCCACGAATATTAATACATGGGATTTATTAAAACACAAAACATGTATACCAAGGGTTTTTGTGGTCGGTTTTAAAAGAAAACAAGAAGGGCCAAGCGCGGCCCAATTACAATTAAACTAGCTAAACCCCTTTTCAATTCTTTCACTTTTGTCAAATAATAAAAACAACTAAAGGGTTTTTGTGTGGCCGCCGGCCTAAGGAGAGAAAAATAGGAAAAGAGTGTTGATCTTGATCGTGAAATCCTACATGATGTTCGTGTTATTCACCTTTGATTCAATCCTATACGGTATCACCAATATTAATACTTTTCTCTCTTTATTATTCCTTGTTTCATGAATCTATAAACTAAACATTAAAACACATGATGTGAATGATTAAACAGGTAATATATTGGATTGTAAACGAGTTGATGTTTGGGTTTAGCACGAAAATCGAGGACCTATGGGTGCTCTCAGTGGGATTTGAAAACCCACAGCCGCCGCACAGTGACTGGGTCTTTCTGTCAGCCGCAAGCAGTAGCCACCTCAGCGGGGTTTTGGCTAATTAGTGGCAACCGAGAGCATGGGTGCTCTCGGTGGGAACCTTGGTCAGGTAGTGAGAACCGGCTTCTACCAGTGGGAATCATCACACGACCAGGGGCAAGAAGCCACAGCCGGTGGCTGTGGTGGGGATGAGTTTGGCAGTAGAGACATGGGTGTCTCGGTGTGGCATGGATTCAGGTCTCGGGTACACGAAAACACACCAAGGGTGTGTTTGGTTTTTAGTTTTGCTATATTAAATTAAGACTTAGGTTATGTTAATTAATAAATTAATCATGAAATTAACATGGCCATTAAATTAAATAAACTATACACTTATAATAATTCTTGTATATAATTATTCATGATAAATTACATGTCACATTTTATTTATTTAATCAAGGACTTAGCTTAATTATTTAATTGTATTTTATTGATGGTTTAATTAAAATTATATCTTACTTTAATTTAATTATACAATAACCAAGTTATGGTAATGTTTTATTAATATGAAATCAAGTTATATTATTAATTAATAATCATTTATAAATCATGTATTATATTATTAATTAATAATTATCATGTTAGAATAATGTATTTATTCATTTATAAACTTTACTATATTATGAAATTTAATAAACCATGACTTATAAAATATATTCATTAAGCTTTAGCTTATATCACATGCTAATTAAACAAGCTTATTATTATTTATGGAATCATGCTATTTATGGAAACATGCTATTTATGAAAACATACTATTTATAGAAACTTTTTATTTTTGGAAACTTACTAATTATGGAAACTTTCTATTTTTGAAAACTTACTATATAAGGAAACCTGCTATTTTTGAAAAGTTACTATTTATAGAAACCTACTATTTTTAGAAAGTTACTCATTATGAAATATCAAGTAAACACATGAAACATGAAATACGTTAATTAAGAATGCATGAAACACTAAGAAATTACATGATAAAATATGAAACAGTAAAACAAGTCAAGAACATGTAAAACAAGTCAAGAACAAGTCAAACAAGTCAAGAACAAGTAAAGCAAGTCAGGAACAAGTAAAGTAAACTAATGATCAGTCAGTTATACATGAACATACAACTCATTCACGTCCTTTATTATGTAGCACTTGTGAAGTCGGAGTAGTTACTTTCCGCCTTTCATATTTCATCGTTACTGGACATAAGGTATCGATATTTCGTCCTTTAGTAAGGACATTTATTTTCTATCTATGATTAGGATTCCCCGTTTGCTGCCATCTGTTTTCCCCAGTAGTTTACATGTCATTAAACTTTTCAGTAATTACCATACCATGATTTTAAATTGCCTGTGTTATATACACGCATGTCATGTTTCACCTAGTTATGGAGGTACCATAACCATAACACTCGAGGCACCGGTGTTATGACTCTTCCGTGACGAGAGTGATTTATCGCGACGTCCCTTTCAGTTATTGGCCATTATTATTTTTATCATGTGGGGCGAATGGGTGCATCCTAGTACATGTTTTGCAGATTTACCCAGTGATTGTGGTGTATGCTCTACATCTGTCACATGGAGCTGATCCCTCCACCCATACTAATATAATTAGAGGTAAAACCCTATAATTGCATGACAAGGTCACCCCTCTATGTATTCATGCACGTTGATATATTTCATGACCTATATGTGCTCTTTGGCATTTAAATTACATTTTCATGTATAAACAAAAGACTTTTCAGGTATAAACTAGTTTATAAAACATGTTCAAGGTTTTCCAGGACTTACACTTATTCCGTTGCATTTCTTATCATTTATTTATGTTTCCGTTATTCTTATCATGTCATTATATCCGTTCATTGAGCGTATTGCTCAGCCGTATTTTCTTTCCATGTCCCATACGACAGGTACCCAAGGACATACATAAGCTATTGAGAGTACGTGCATAGGATGGGAGCTACCTTATACTTCTCTTCCTTTTGTACTTCATATATTTATGCTTGCTTGGACACTATTTTAGTCCTTCTACTTCATTTACTTTATGCATGTTCTGAACTTATGTTTGAGAGCCGATGTTTGATTCCAGTTTCCTTTTTGGTCATGTATGTTTTAGGACATATTACCTTGCATACTTTGATGACACGCCATAATTATCATGTAACGGTCTACTTATAAAAGTGGGATGTTACACTTATGGTGTTTTGTAATATAGTTAGCGGTATCCTTGTGATCGTAAGTCCAAGCGGGAGGCATTTTGATCCTAAGGCATACATTTTCACAAGTTAGTCAAATTATTGAAATATAATCCGACAAGTGCCTAGTGTGTGCCTATATGCAACAAATGTGGAGGTGCGATTATCTTGACATAAAGATTGTTTATAAAGATTATGAAATGCATAGATTTTGAGATAACCCAAACGCTCCTTATGTTCAATGTAGCTTCAGATAAACGTACCCGAAAGTGCATATTGATTATGAAATTCCATTAGTGTTGATGAGTCTTTATGCTATGATTAAAACTTGTTTTTTGGATTTTTGTCATTTACAATGCTTGAAAAACGAATTTTTGGCATGACCTAATTAGTGAGAATGTTCATTCAAAAATTCTTTGATCAATTAGGGATTCCTAGTAATTCCTAGTGATTTTGTTTGTGGGTTTATTCATACACAGTGTTTTAGTATCATAATCAAACGATGCATTCGTCAATTTTGCTAACCTAATTGAATCCCTAATTTCAGTTTTATGCAATAAAAAGAACCATAGACTCAGAATTAGGAAAATGTAATGATATAAGGAAGTAAATGAGATAGAGATACTTACAGTGGTTGATTTGCACAGATAAATTATATAATTTCGCCTTAAGATTGGTAGAGAGATGAGTTTTTGGTGGTGGTGGTCGTGTTTTACAGAAAGAGTGGTTTTGTGTTTGTGTTGTGAGTGTTTGTTTTAACTGTTTTGCTAATTTTGCATAGTCTCAGACAGACGGACCCTTGGGGGCAGTGGCGGATCCAGGAATTCTGAGCAGGGTATGCACGCTTTTTAGTAAAAAAAATTACTGTCTTTTGGGTTGCAGTTTCTGGGTCGGGTTTTTCGAATCTGGATTCGACGACCATTGTTTTATTTTTCGGATCTTAGTTATTAAGTTAATTTAAATAGATATTGAATCATAAAAATGTACATGAGCGAAAATTTATGATTTTACATCTTGGTTTATATATAGCAAAAGGAAAAATGAACTACCTAGCTTTTAAATAACCATAAAACGCAAAACAAACATGACTCCCTGAATGAAACAAAAATTTCTAATATGGTTAAATGAAAGTGTAAATGGAAATCAATTGGGCCCTCTAGGAAGGGGAATGGGTAACCCAAGTTAAGTCTCAAAGAGAGTAAAACTTAACTAGGCTGGTAAATAAAATCATAAGAACCTACATCAAACTTAACTGGGCTAGTAAACATAAAAACCTACTCACTCCTTCTTCAATGCCTCCGCTGAACTGAACCATATGCTATTCTTTCTTTTTCATTTTTTTATTTTTGCTTATCAATAATGCTAACTTAGATTAAGGTACGCATTCAGTTTTTTCTTGTCTTTTAGAGGGTATGCACGCATAATTAATTAGTGTATTTTGTGGTTACTTTTGAAAAATTTCAGATCTTTTTACACTAGTAATAATTTACGTAGGGTATGCACGTGCATACCCTGTGTTCCAAGTAGATCCGCCCCTGCTTGGGGGAAAGGGTCCGACGGGGTCCGACTGATCTGATGACATAATACTTTTCTGTTTAACAAGAAATTTTCATTAAGCCGAATCCTAGTCTTAAAAGGTTAAATGGTTCTCGTTTAAGAGGTTTAGTTAAAATGTCGGCTATATTATCTTCAAAAGATACCTTTACGATAGAGATATTACCTTTTTGGATGTTGTCCCGTAGAAAGTGATGCCGAATTTCAATGTGTTTGGTTCGAGAGCGTAACACAGGATTTTTGCTGAGATTGATTGCTCCTTTGTTGTCACACAAAATTTTTATGTCATTCAATTTGATGTCATAATCAACAAGAGCTTGTTTCATCCATAATGCTTGTTGACACGTTTTTCCCGCTGACACATATTCGGCTTCAGTTGTAGAAATGGCTAGAGCGGTTTGCTTCTTTAAAAACCATGAGGTGAGACAACGTATGATAAATGTACAAACACCACTTGTGATCTTTCTATCGACGTAGTCACCGACATGATCTGAATCCGCGTAGACAACAGTTTCCATTCCTTTACCTTTGGGGTACCATAGTCCGAGGTGAGTTGTTCCTTTGATATATTGGAAAATTCTTTTGACCGCTTCGATATGGACACACTTGGATTATCTTGGAAACGAGCACACATACAAACACTAAACATATTATCTAGCGTACTAGCCGATAGATAAAGCAAGCTACCAATCATACCACGATATTTGGTGCTATCAACATAATCATTAACGTCGAAGTTTAGTTTCGGTTGATATTGGAGTGTTTATTGGTTTGGATTCTTCGAGTCCAAATTTCTTAAGCAAAAAAAATTTTTAAAACCTTTTTTCTTATTGAATAAGCTACGAAAACCAAATAAGCAAACCACAAAACCTTCAATCACCTATCTACTATAGGCTCTGATACCAAATATTAATATCCATAACACAGTATATAGATAGAGAAAGAGAAGAAAGCGGAGAGAGAAACTAGAGAGAATGGTGGAAGATTAATAAACTTAGAGTGAGAAAGTAAATGAACCAACACCCTCTTCCACACATGGAAGAGGGTTTATATACCCACGAGTTTGGTGGGCTCGTGGGTTCTGTCCTTGGGCCGGGCCTGGCTTAACTTGGGCTTAAATCCCCTAACTTAGACAATATTAGCTTAAAGTCCAAGGCCGGTTATCTCGACTAGCCTATTAGTATACAAGACCTTTAACGACTAAGATGACCTATTACATTCTTGTTCAATTATATAAAATATAGGGCTAAAAATTTATTTTATATATTTAGATTGGTCGAAGAAAATCTCATCTTCCATTTTTTTTAATTTGTAAACCCGAGAAAAAGTTAAGTTCGCCCATCATACTCATTTCCAATTCGTCATGCATCATTTTTGAAAATTCATCACAAAGTTCTGGACAAGTAGACCCGAAAACAATGTCATCAACAAATATTTGGAAAACAATTATATGTGACCCCTTTTTCTTAGTGAATAACGTATTGTCCACTAGACCCATTGAGTATTTATGTTTAATTAGAAATGACTTAAGTCGTTCATACCATGCCTTGGGTGCTTGTTTTAGACCATAAAGAGCCTTTTTTGTTTGTAAACATGATTATGTTTTGTGTAGTCTTCAAAGCTGGGAGGTTGTGCAAGATACACCTCCTCTTTTATAAAACCATTTAGGAATGCACTTTTAACATCCATTTGATAAAGTTTGAAATCGTGAGCACAACATTAAGCAAGTAAGATTCTTATGGATTCAATATGAGCAACCGGGGCATAGGTTTCATCATAGTCAATACCTCCTTGTTGGTTATAACCTTGAGCAACAAGCCTAGCCTTGTTTCTCTACACAATACCATTTTCGTCTAGTTTATTTCGAAAGACACATTTTGTTCCAATTACCGTTTGATTTTTAGGTGTAGGTACCAAGTACCAAACATCATTAATCAAAAATTGATTTAATTCATCTTGTATTGCAAGAACCCGACTTTCATCGATTATAGCTTCATCAATATTTCTAGGTTCTATTTGAGATACGAAGCAAAAGAAATTACTTTCATTTTGAGCTTGAGATATTAAGGTTCGTTCATTTAATTTACCGATAACATTTTCTAAAGAATGTCCTTTTGATTCCTTGATGTTTAAGGGTTCATTTTAATGGTTCATTTCCTTTGTCTTTTTCAATATCAATTGGTTGGTTATTAGTTTGGCCTTCAACTAGATCATCACCTACCAAAGGTGATGTTCTAGAGGGAGGTGGTCTTTCGTCGAAGGTTATGTTTAACGATTCCTCGACACACATGGTTTGTTTATTTACCACAACATAAGCTTTGCTATTTTGAGAATATCCAAGAAATACTCCTTCATACGACTTTGGGTCGAACTTAGTGAGATAATCATTAGTGTTAAGAATAAAACATTTACTTCTAAACACTCTAAAATAACCAATGGCCGGTGTTCTTTCTATTAGTATTTCATATGGAGTTTTATTTTAAGTGGTCAAATTAAAACCTAATTTAAAATATTAGTTGAGGTATCAACCGCATGACACCAAAACTTTTGAGGCATTTTTGACTCATTTAACATTGTTCTACTCATTTCTTGAAGTGTTCTATTTTTGCATTCAACTACCCCGTTTGATTAAGGTGTTCTTGGAGCCGAGAAATTGTGAGTGATACCCTTTGTGTCACAAAAGGCTCCAAATTTCACTTCATTGTCAAACTCCCGACCATGATCCGTTCGAATTGACAAAATTCGACTATTTAATTGATTTTCAATTTTCTTACTTAAAATCTCAAAATGATCAAAAGCTTCGTTTTTAGTTTTCAAAAACATTGTCCAAGTAACTCTTGAATAGTCATCCACGATAACCAAAGTGTAAAGATTTCCTCCGAAACTTTGTACGACGGATGGACCAAATAAGTCCATATGTAGGAGCTCTATACACTTGGTTGTGGTGACCACATTTTTAGCCTTATGGCTTGCGTGTGTTTGTTTACCAATTTTACATGCATCACAAAAATGTTGATCATATATTAGTTTGGAAAATTTCTCACAAGATACTTGTTAGCCAAATTTTGTAAAAGACCCATGTTGATATAACCAAGACGCCTATGCTAAAGGGTGGAGGTGTCATCTATGGTGTTCAAAAAAATAGCTTCTTTTGATGAGTTAAATTTCATAACATATATGTTATTTTTCCTAACTCCTTTTGCTATTGCTATTCCATCTTTTAGTATTTCACTACCATTTATTCAAATAGGACTTTTCATTTGTTACTACAAAGTTGACTAATACTAAGCAAATTTAATCCTAAGTTTTCAATGTGAGAAAATTATCAATGGTAATGTGGTCATTAGAAATCCTACCTTTGTCGATGATTTTGCTTTTGACATTGCCACCAAAAATAATATTACCTCCGTCCATTGGTGTGTAGGTGCTAAAAAGGTATCTATTGCCCGTCATGTGTCTCGAGCATCCGTTTTCCTTGATCCATTCATCCAGTTCAAGTCCAACCTTCAAGCATACCTACACATTTCAAAAACTCAAGCGTTTGGTCCCCATTGTCTCATGGGTCCGTTTGGGTTAAACATACTGCTCATGGCAATCCCAATTGGAGTGTTCCCAAATACATCCCAAGGTACCAAATTTCCCATTGAGAATTGGTTGTGGTGGTAATATTTCACTTTTAAAGATCGTAATTCCCAACTCAAAACGAATTGATTGTCCAAAAGATATCAAGTTCTCAAATTGTTTTTGGTTTTAGATTTTTATAAAATTTTTGGTATTCTAGGTCTAATTTCACAAAGCAAACAAAAATGTAAAAATATTATCTCTACATAACCGTAAAAATCTAAAACATATTGCACTTACAAGAAATTAAGTACAAAGTACAAGTAAAGCAAACAAGTAACCAACTAACAAATTTTATAACAAAAATAACAAGAATAAAACTACTCAACAAAATTTAACAAATTTTACTAATTAAGCAACTAAAAATATGTAAAAAAATTTCAACAAAAATGCAACTAACTTTTAACCAAAATCTAACAAACTCTTTTTATAAAATTGTAACAAACTTTTTAGAAAAATTTTAACTAACTATTTTTATAAAATTCTACCAATTTCAAAATAACAAAATCTGATTTTATAAAAGTAAATTTGTAATTTTTATAAAACCAAAAGTCAAAGTAAAACTCAAGTTTTATAAAATTTCACAGTTTGAAAACTTTAACTAATATCCTAGTCGTTTAATCTGCTAGCCCAAAATGAAACACACTAGCCCAAATATCTGTCAACCTCACGGTATTACTTCTCACTAAATTAACCCTACATGAATAATACTAACAAATGAATACAGTAACCACTTGCATTCATCAAATATACCAACTAACAATCACAGCATGATTGCACGAATTAAGTGAGTTTATTAAAACCTAACAGTATTCAATCTTATATCAATACTTTCAGTTTTAGCACACATCGAATCTATAAATGATAACGAAATAATGCTTAGTTAAAGATACTCATAAAGTTTAAAACGTGCGTAACCATTTCGAGACGAAGAGTCCATTGGTGCAGAAGGATAGCGATGTGCTACCTTAAAACGAACACCAAAATCGATGACTAAACACTCTCGAAATAAGACTCGATCACAGCAAGATTCTGAAACTTGAACGAGCAACTGAATTTTAAACCTCCTCTAATCTCCTCCTTTTGAACGCTAAACTGAATCAACAAATCTTTAACTCCCTCAACAATCGCACCGACGAAAAGCTAACTCGAGTCGAAACCTCCTACTTCGTTCACATAAACAGTAAGCCTTCACCACTACAAATCTTGTCTTAGTTAAGTACCAAGAACTAAGCTACTCATGACTTTGAATTCTCAAACAGTGAACATCAATGACATATCGACAAATCAGCTTCCATGAAACTTAAACAAGATCTATGGATCTTGTCAAATCCCACTCAACTCACAGTAAGAATCTTGTATCAATCTCTTCGGTTCAAAAGAGAAGTAACATCAATTAGAGTAAACTATGGAAAGAACTTTTATGAAAGAAGAAGTGAACGGAACTTTATTGATTGTGAAAGAAAATTGGTTACAAAACGGTTATGAAAACCGTAACTAACTAATTGATGCTATTAGTGTGTGAGTTTATTGTATGTAAAAACACACACTGAAAAGTAAGGGAAAATAAGAGCTAATCTATCTATTTTGTGTGTGTGAAAATTCACACTTAAGCTACCTACAAAAAATGAAAGATCTCGTAACTATTTATAAGCTATGAAGAAGGATTGCAGAGGAGAGTTGATATAGGGACTTGCGACGTGGCGGGAGTTAGTTGGCCTTTTTTAAGTGTGATCTGGATCAACAAATATATGAAGCATGATTGGGTAGTAAAGAGTTAAGTGGGATTCGGTGAAGTGAGTATACATGAAAGTTGAGAATAAGGATCAATTTAAATGCAATTAATTGTCCCAAGAATGTTGGATTTATTGATGCAGTGATTCTCACCCATCATTGCTATTTATTGCTCCTCATTAATTGCTGTATAGACTCGGTTCGGCTAAGGATTGCTGTTGACTGATGGCTCATTTAATACTGCTGTTTTGACTCGACTTGGCAATATGACTTTCGCCCATTAAATGCTGCAGTATCAATATATACTTTGTACCATTAATTGTTGTAGATACTTCTTGGATGCCTTTATTTGCCAATGATTACTAGGTCTGCATTTATTTCTTCTATTGATTACTGTATTATCCTCAGACCAATTTAATCGCTGTTGAATGATATGCTTTGCCAATGAATCCCTCGGACTTAATAAATGTTGTTGTTTTCTTCCCATTAAATGCGTGATATAGAATGTTTGGCCATAAATGGTTGTTGTAATGACTTGAAAATCATTGTTGAATAAAAGTCTTGAACCAAATATTTTCTGATAGTTAACTCCCGTTAGCCAAAGTCCTTGAGGTTCCAAATCTTTGCAATTCATTTGTGGCTTGTAATTACTTTGACAAATGACCGTGTTTATGTTTGAATTTTGCCTTCAACTTCTTCAAGTCCTTTGCTCTTTATTTACTTGGCAAGTTAGGTCCTTTATGTCTTGTTTTGCCCCTTTCTTTGTCTTTTCTTCAAATAACATCCATGAAAGCTTGTGTTTGCTTCAAACGTATCTCTTTACCTACACATTCAAAAAACAACAAAGAATACCCTGTAATTCCATTTTATCATAATAAAGCTTGGTATTTTTTTATGTTTTAGCGGTTTTATAGATATAATTGATATGAGATTTTACTCATATCAAATCCCCTACACTTGATCATTGCCATGACCTCATGCAATGCCACATTTTAAAGCACCAATTTACACTTATCTCATAATTTATCTAGCTTAGCCAATATGAAATGTTTTTACACTATACTACACTATATGATGCATGATTTTGATTTATACAATGCAATGCAAAGGAAAACAATTCTATTTATATATTTTTAATTTTTCTTGAAATGGTTTTAATGGAAATAACTCATAAAGAAATAAAAGACTTTAATTAGGGCTTGGGTACCATGAACACTTATCATCCTAAAGTTTCACTTTCCCCATACAAAGCTTAAAAACAAGATCATTGTTATCCATAAGTGAAAGTGAATCAAATCATTCATAAAGATTAATTGTGTTACCAATATACTCCCATTTATTATGCCTCTAAGATCGGTTATTATTTGAGAATATTGCTTGAAAGCAAATTTGTCATTATTTTAAGCGTGAAATATAAGAAGTGTAAAATCTCAAAATAAGGAAGCACGGTTTTAATCCTAAGTAACCATCTTATCCACTACTTGAAAAACCGCCCATAATTGACGTAAGTTCGACCCAAAATAATAATTTATTCGCCTTATGTGTAAAATCCTTATGTCATGCGTTAATAAGTAGCTACACACTCGCTAAGAAAATAAAAATAAAACTCACGCAATAATTTATATCCGCCGCCTTTTTGAGACCTTGGATCTTCAATCCCGCAACCCGTTAAAGTAATATTGGATTGGAGCAACTATTAAATCCCCGCAACCCTTGTGAGAGTAATATTGGAATTCAATAGCTACTATATTTAACACTTCACTGCCCCTCTTGGGAGTCTTGTATAATTATTTCTTTTTTCTAGCCACTCATTTTTTTTCATAAGCCGCTCTTATTTTTCTTTATTCCTCACAAAGAAAGTTGAAAAGAATAAAAGGAAAAACACCCGCTAAGTATTAAGCATGACATAAGTCTAGTACACATAAAACGTTATAACTTAGAATCTTAAGACGAACTTATACCAAACACAAATGATTAGCAAAAATGCATAAGAGACTACAAACCGATTAAAACCGTTCTTGATTATTTATTAACATATATACATGCGTTGACAAGAAAGTAAAGGTTACGAAAGGGGATATAAAAGCCACAATTAATTGATATGAGGTTCATCTAGCCCTTAACACTTACTTCAGACTCTATCATCTCTTGTTCTCCACAGTTTAAAATCTCAAATAATGAGACTAGTGGATGCTTAGCCTAATAGACCAATAAAGGTCTACATGGTTAAGGCTACTAGCTAGAGTAAGCTTAGATAAACAAACTCGGGTTGAGTCAAAGTATCCATGGCGGGCATAATATGTCAAAGATATCTAAACTTGTTAAACCATATCCTTTATTATATTTTTTTCCTTTTTATATATTTTTGATGAAAAATAAAAGAAGAAATTTATACAATACAAATGTGTTATGCAAATAAAAAAAATAATTAATGCAAAAATTATGAATGCATATTTTTAGTGGCCAAAGTAGATCAAAAATTTGAAAAATGTTTGAAAAATTAATTTCTAAGATATCATGAAGTCAATGACAAAGTTCTAGGTAAGGTCACTTCGATAGAAGACCCCCCTACACTTGAGATACACATTGTCCTCAATGTTTAAGAGTATTGGAGTAAACTCTCCTACACTTATGACATTAATAACTTTGCTTAACCCAAGCTAAGGAAAGATCTACTATAGTGAATTAATTTTAAGCACAATGTGGTTTGAAAATCACAATAGTAACAAAGTGAACCCGATACGAGGGCCTCCTCCATAAGCTCCAATGCATGAAATGAGAGAGAGCAACCCTACAAACACGAAGAAGACAAAATATAGGCACCCCCCTACACTCCTTCTCAACTATATACCATTTTATGAATCCTATCCTACCACACTCTATTCTAGATGATCTAATCCTAGTTATTCAAGCTTGATTTAAGGAGTCTCTAGCTCGACTCATCCCACACTTAAAGTGTCTATGGAAAACCTATCATGGAGACAAAAAGATTTACCCTTTTAGAAAAAACTGTCCATGATAAGGTAAAACAAGGTTCTCAAGTACACAAAACCCCATAAATATCCACCAGGATCAAATACATGATTGCCCTCCCAAGAGTAGCACAACCCAAAAGTGGACATCTTAATCAATGGTGAGGTAGGTGAGATGGGTGAGGTTTCTTTGTCTATGATTCTTTCCCATACGTTTCCCATAAGATGATGAGGTGAATCTCTACCACTTCTCATAAGGGTTCCTTTTAATGCATCAGGTAGATACTGAGTTGGCTCAAAATTCTCTATACCAGGATCAAAAATCTTTTCCTTCATGGGAAAATAACAAGTGGTGGTAGCCTTAGAATATTCCCCTTGATACTTCACATCTTGAGAGAAAGGGTGTGGTGTAGTAAGTGTCATCACACTTGTAGAAGAAACCACCATGTCTTTCTTGTTCTTAGAAAACTCCTCATCAAAAACATCCTCATAATGTGACATAAATAATGTCTCCAATTCAACGTCCAAATGATATAAGTCGCTATCATCTTGAAACTTCTCAAATATTGGTTCATTAAGTTAAGGCTCAAAGATATGGTGTAAATTGGTTTGTAAGAAAGGTGGTGAAATAGGTGAAGCATTTTGGTTTTGAGGTGTTTCACAAGGTGTGTAAGAATGAGTAATAAGTGAAGGCTTATGAGAAGGTTGAGTGAGAATGGAATCCCCATAAAGCAATCTCTCTATTTCACGAATATCCTCATCCCAATTAGAAGAAGATGTATCAACCAAAATATCATTTCTCTTAAGATAAGCTTCAATCTCCTCATTAATCAACTCATCTTCACTAATCAATCTCTCAATCTTTAGAACATCCTCTTCCCAATTTTAACTAGAGTTATCAATCTTAATATCATCTCTCTTAAGATAATCTTCAATTTCTTTATCTATCAAGTCATCTTCACTAAGCAATCTCTCTATCTCAAGAACATCCTCTTCCCAATTTGAACTAGAGTTATCAATCTTAATATCATCTCTCTTAAGATAATCTTCAATTTCTTTATCTATCAAGTCATCTTCTCAAAGCAATCTATCTATCTCAAGAACCCCATCACTCTCATCAATGATAGAACCCTCCTTATCACTATAGTCATCATAGATTAGTAGGTCAAAGATTGGTGTTTCAAAAGGTATCTCCTCAAAACTCAAGGTAGTGTGATCATCAAAGAATAGAGGCTCAAAAATGGAGAACTCATTATCACTATATTCATCATAAATTGGTGTATCAAAAAGAGGTGGTTCATCATCACTAGAATCCTCATTTGCTTCCTCATTGTTGTTGAAAAGAGGATTAAAATCTCCAAAATGAAATTGATGGGGTTCATGAATATTCAATGAGGAAGTAATGGAGGTTATGGTCTCAACATAGGAAAGATCATAATTCCACTCTTGCAAGCTTCATGAAAATATTCATCACAAACTTCATCAAGAATATCAACGTTATTCACTTCTTCATCAAGAACATCAACATGATTCACCATCTCGGGCTCATTGGATTTCTTAGACAATTTTCCAATATTAAACACAACATTTTGATCTTCCACCCTCATAATAAGTTCCCCCTCCGCCACATCAATAAGAGTATGACCCGTCCTTAAGAAAGGCCTTCCTAAAATGAGGGGAACTCGAGGATCTACATCATAATCCACAACCACAAAGTCTGCGGGGAATGTAAACTTATCAACCCCTACAAAGACATTGTCTGCTATCCCACCGGATAAGCTATTGAACGGTTTGCTAGCTCAATTGTCATTTTAGTTGGTGTAAGAGCGGGAAGAGAGAGTCGTTTCTAAACCGACAAAGGCATCAAATTTATACTCGCACCAAGGTCCGTAAGTGTTATGCAATTTTCCACCCCCGAGAAATTACAAGGGATCAAAAACCGTCCCAGATCTCCAAGTTTAGTAGGCTACTTCTTTAACAATACCGCGGAACAATTTTCGTTCAAGGAAGCATTAGGCACATCAACCAATTTCTCTTTGTTCAAAAGAAGGTCCTTAAACATCTTGGCAAACTTAGGCATATGAGTTAAAGCCTCCGCAAAAGATATATTGATATTCAATTGCTTAAATATCCTCAAGAAGTTGGACACTTGTATATCATCTTTGTTCTTAACTTTCTGCTTTATCAATCTAGAAGGATATGAAAGATTTGGTTTTGGTAAAGGTTTAGTGGTAGGTGTTGAAGGAATCTCTTGGGGTGTATCTTCAGTGACAGGTATGGAAGGTGAAGGATTAATAGGTGTAGGATGTGAAGGTGTAGGCTTTGAAGGTGTAGAACTAGAAGGTATAGAACTAGAAGGCGTAGGCTTATCACAAGGAGGAACCGTAGTAGGAGTTACCAAAGGAGGTGTAAGAGGAATTGAAGGATCAATGGTTGTTTTCCCACTCCTTGTAGTGATTGCATTTACATTCGCCCTTGGATTGGTTTGAGTATTAAAGGGTAAAGAACCTTGTGGTCTTTGATTTAAGAGCAACATAAACCTCTTATTTGTTTCGTCTTGCATAGCCCTCAATTGATCTTGTGTTCTTTTTTCACTCTCACGGATCCTTCTTTCATTTTCTTAAAATCTCCTTTCATTGTCTTGGTTCATCTTATGAAGAATCCCAATAGCATTAAACTCATTTGGCCCATTTCCTTGAAATCCTTGTTGTTGGAAAGGTGGAGGTTGGTTGTAAAATCCTTGGTTAGTGTCATGAAAGTTGTTTCCTTGGTTTTGAAATTTATTGGGTGCTTTATTGTTTTTGTGCCCTTGGTAATTTCCCCTTGGCCCTTGATTTCTTTGAAGCAATTGTGGAGGGTTTGGTTGGTTTTGGGTGGGTTGATGGGGTGGGAAACCGGGTGGAGTAAGGTAATTGTTAGCCTTATAAGAGAGATGGTTAGGGTTGATGTTAGGTTTAAAGTGATCTCTTTGTTCATCTTGATAAGCATAGCATTCACCTTGAAAGTTTTGAACTATATCACATTGTAAATAAGAATGAGGTCCTCCACATATCTCACAACTTAGGGTAATGACATTCACATCATTGGAAGAAGAATTGTTCAAAGACACTTTTATAAGGGCTTGAATCATCTCTTGATTCATCTTTTGATTCTTGTCAATTGCTTGAAGTATTTCATTGTGATTCTTGAGGAGTTGGTTATCAATGGATGTATGAGCACTTTCTTGAACAACATGGACCACCTCATCTCTTTGGTTATTTGTTTGAACCATGGATTTTGTCTCAATGATATCCCATGCATCTTGTATGGATTTTGAAACAATGTTCCCACCCGCGGCCGAGTTAAGGGAATCTTGATGGTGAGGTCTCAAAGCATTGTAGAAGGTGTTAATTTGGTGAACTTGGTTAAAACCATGGTTTGGGTATTTTCTCAACAACTCTTTAAACTCTTCCCAAGCCTCACTAAAGTTTTGATCTTGCTTTTGTTGAAAACCAATGATTTGGTTTCTCAAGGCGGTGGTTCGTGAAGGAGGAAAGAACTTATTCACAAATTTCTTCTTCAAATCCTCCCAAGTGAAAATGCTCCTAGAAGGTTGCCTATCTAGCCAATTCCTAGCATTACCCTCTAAGGAGAAAGGGAATAAGATCAACTTAATAGCATCATGAGGGACCCCATTATACTTAAGTGTATTACAAAGTGACAAGAATCTCTTTATGTGATCATGGGGGTCATCCATGGGTCTCCCTAGGAAGGGGATAGAAGAAACCAAAGTGATCATATGTGTATTAAGCTCAAAAGTGTTTGCGGGTATCTCGGGTATAACAATAGCATTCGCATTTCCCTCCACATTTGATTGAAGGATCTCCATCAATGGTCTATTATCAACGGCGGCCATGACTTCATTTACGGGGTCGAAAGCGCGATGCTCGGGATCGGCTTGATGGACGGTATTTTTCTTGTTCATTTTCTTCCTTTTGGGAGGAAGGGGTTGTACACCAAAAGGTACATGTGCACGCGCTTGAGTGCACATGCAACTCAACTCGAGGAGTGAGAGAGGAGCTCTCGATCGACTTTGGAAAAGAAGGGATTATCCTTTCCGAGGTTCAATAAGTAATATCCACAAGAAAATATAATATATCTAAGTACTACTTGGGTGGGCACACCACTCACCACTATCACTCTTGAAAGAGACACAAGGAAGAGGAGAAACGAGGCGGTGCGTAGCACTTAAGAGCCTGCTTCTTTAGAATGTGTAATACACTCGTCTTATACCCCCCACACAGTGGCCTCTTTCTCAAGATCAAGTAGATTATGGTATTATCTATTGTGCCTTAATTAAGTTTGATCGATACACGTACATAGGACCGGAATGCCCCCAAGCACGGTGTATTGCAAAAGCAATACTTATGGAAGTATGTGTATTGGTTGTTCGTATCTACGTATATGTATTTACATATAATAATATATCAAAAATATTTTTGTATTTATTTGATTTTTTAAGAAAATATATTATGTACGTAAAAGCGACTGAAAACAATATATACAATATATTTTTGGTGTAATCTTTTAGGAAAAAGATTACTTTTTTGATTTTTTTTTTCTTTTGGTTCAATTCTTAGGAAAAAATTGAATTTTGTGGTTTTTTTATATTTTTATATTTTTGATTTTTTTTTCTTTTTAATTTATGATACGTAAAAGAAACGTTCACAAGGTGAACGGGTCCCAAAATCTAACCGTAACCGTCAATCAATCGTCAATCGTAACGTCATGAACCGGCAGCGGCGCCATTTAATATTTCACTTTTAAAGATCGTAATCCCAACTCAAAACGAATTGATTGTCCAAAAGATATCAAGTTATCAAATTGTTTTTGGTTATAAATTTTTTATAAGATTTTTGGTATTCTAGGTCTAATTTCACAAAGCAAACAAAAATGTAAAAATATTATCTCTACATAACCGTACTAATCTAAAACATATTGCAATTACAAGCAATTAAGCACAAAGTACAAGTAAAGCAAACAAGTAACCAACTAACAAATTTTATAACAAAAATAACAAGAATAAAACTACTCAACAAATTTTACTAATTAAGCAACTAAAAATATGTAACAAATTTTCAACAAAAATGCAACTAACTTTTAACCAAAATCTAAAAAACTTTTTTATAAAATTGTAACTAACTTTTTAGACAAATTTTAACTAACTATTTTTTTTATAAAATTCTACCAATTTCAAAATAACAAAATCTGGTTTTTATAAAAGTAAATTTGTAATTTTTATAAAACCTAAAGTCAAAGTAAAACTCAAGTTTTATAAAAGTTCACAGTTTGAAAACTTTAATTAATATCCTAGTCGTTTAATCTGCTAGCCCAAAATGAAAGACACTAGCCCAAATATCTATCAACCTCACTATATTACTTCTCACTGAATTAACCCAACATGAATAATACTAACAAATGAATACAGTAACCACTTGCATTTATCAAATATACCAACTAATAATCACAGCATGCATGCACGAATTAAGTGAGTTTATTAAAACCTAACAGTATTCAATCTTATATCGATACTTTCAGTTTTAGCAAATCGAATCTACAAATGATAACAAAACAATGTTTAGTTAAAGATACTCAGAAAGTTTAAAACGTGCTTAACCGTTTCGAGACAAAGAGTCCATTGATGTAGAAGGAAAGCACTGTGCTACCTTAAAACGAACACCAAAATCGATGACTAAACACTCTCGAAATAAGACTCGATCACAGCAAGATTCTGAAACTTGAATGAGCAACTGAATTTAGAACCTCCTCTAATCTCCTCCTTTTGAACCCTAAACTGAATCAACAAATCTTTAACTCCCTCAGCAATCGCATCGACGAAAAGCTAACTCGAATCGAAACCTCCTACTTCGTTCACATGAACAATAAACCTTCACCACTACAAATCGTGTCTCAGTTAAGTGCCAAGAACTAAGCTACTCATGACTTTGAATTCTCGAACAGTGAACATCAATGACATATCGACAAATCAGCTTCCATGAAACTTAAACAAGATCTATGGATCTTGTCAAATCCCACTCAACTCACAGTAAGAATCTTGTATCAATATCTTCGGTTCGAAAGAGCAGTAACATCAATTAGAGTAAACTATGGAAAGGAATTTTATGAAAGAAGAAGTGAACTGAACTTTATTGATTGTAAAAGAAAACTGGTTACAAAACAGTTATGAAAACCATAACTAACTAATTGATGATATGAGTGTGTGAGTTTTACTGTGTGTAAAAACACACAGTGAAAAGTAAGGGAAATGAGAGCTAATCTATCTATTTTGTGCGTGTGAAAATTCACACTTAAGCTACGTACAAAAAATTAAAGATCTCGTAACTATTTATAAGCTGTGAAGAAGGATTGCAGGGGAGAGTTGATGAGTTGTTCCAACCAATAGGAATTTTCCACGTGGCGGGAGTTAGTTGGCCTTTTTTAAGTGTGATCCGGATCAACAATTATATGAAGCATGATTGGGTAGTGGAGAGTTAAGTGGGATTCGGTGAAGTGAGTATACATGCAAGTTGGGAATAAGGATCAGTTTAAATGTAATTAATTGTCCCAAGAATGTTGGATTTATTGATGCAGTGATTCTCGCCCATCATTGCTATTTATTGCTCATCATTAATTGTTGTATAGACACGGTTCGGCCAAGGATTGTTGTTGACTGATGGCTCATTTAATACTGTTGTGTTGACTCGCCTTGGCAATATGACTTTCGTCCATTAAATGTTGCAGTATTAATATATACTTCGTACCATTGATTGTTGTAGATACTTCTTGGATGCCCTTACTTTCCAATGATTACTCGAACTGCATTTATTTCTTCTATTGATTACTGTTATTATATTCGGACTAATTTAATGGCTGTTGAATGATATACTTTGCCAATTAATGTCTCGGACTTAATAAATGCTGCTGTTTTCTTCCCATTAAATTCCTTATATAGAATGTTTGGCCGTAAATGGTTGTTGTAATGACTTGCAAATCATTGTTGAGTAATAGTCTTGGACCAAATATTTTCTGATAGTTGACCCCCATTAGCTAAAGTCCTTGAGGTTCCAAATCTTTGTAATTCATTTTGTGGCTTGTAATTACTTTGACAAATGACCATGTTTATCTTTGAACTTTGCCTTCAACTTCTTCAAGTCCTTTGCTCTTCATTTACTTGGCAAGTTAGGTCCTTAATGTCTTGTTTTGCCCCTTTCTTTGTCTTTTCTTCAAATAGCATCCATGAAAGCTTGTGTTTGCTTCAAACGTATCTTTTTACCTACACATTCAAAAACAACAAAGAATACCTCGTAATTCCATTTTATCACAATAAAGCTTGGTATTTACTTTGTGTTTTAGGGGTTTTATAGATATAATTGATATGAGATTTTACTCATATCAGGTAGTCATAGTTGTATGGAACTTGATTATACCTTCCTAGCACACTTTGGTTGCTCTTTGGAAATAGGCGTTTGGGGTAAGAAGGTTTGGATTGATTTGTATGTTTCTAGCTCTATTGTTTCTCTCAACATTTCTAAAACTTGTATTATATCTCTCTAGATTAATTAGTTTGGGTTTTCTAGACACAACCACAAATTTGGCACGATTTTTCTTTTGGTCATCAGTCAGACCCACGGACCCTTTGACAAGAGCCGGACCTTTGTGCAAAGGGGTCCGATGGGTTCCATGGTCCTTTGTGACTGCATTTTTTGAAATGTCATTCTGTGGTGGCGTTTTTGAAATAGAAGCTATATTTTGTTTTTCAAACCCCAACCCTGTTTTATCCTTGCTATCTCTTTGATAGTTGAGCATTTCGTCAATGCAATTTTCGTTTTTGCTAAATTTTACAAGTTTTAGTCTTTGTTTGGTTAACGCTTCTTGACTAGCTTTTAGTTTCTCAATTTCAATATTTAACTGTTGACACTTTTCACATTTATCTTTTGATAATTTTCCTCTTTCTAATCTTTTCAGTTTTGCCTTTAACTCATAAACTTCGTTTTCCAAACTTCCACTTTTAGCTTTCAAAGCTTCATTTTTGTTTATGATTTTAACACTTAACTCACACATTTTGTTATATTCAATTTGTAATGTGTCGTCATCTAGTGAGGAAGAATATTAAGAGGAGTCAGAGTGTACCTCATTTGTTTCGTGTGCCATAAGAGCTAGCTCTTCCTTTTTGGATTCATCGCATTCGTTATCACTAGCGCTCTATGCTCTACTTATGAAAGCTCTTTGTGTCTTTGGCTTCGCCTTCGGACAATTACCAATAAAGTGATTGGAATCACCACATTGGAAGCATTTCCTTTCGTTCTTGGGATTTTTGATGTCGAATGGCTTTCGAGACACTTTCTTATTGTCTAGTGGTTGCCTCACAAGTCTTTCTCGTCTGTTTAAAAAATTTTGGAAGTCACGTACGTCCATCTCATATTCTTCGTCATCGCTATCGGACTCTTCATCATCACTAGATTCTACTCAAGCTTTTAATGCTAGTGACCTTTATTTGTCTTTCTTACCATTGATGATTTCGGAGTCTTTTTTCATCACCATTTCATGTACTTTGAGGTTACCGATGAGTTCGTCTAGTGACAAGTTTGAGAGATCTTTAGATTCTTAAATCGCCGTGACATTAGCTCTCCATTTTGGATGGAGAGCCCTTAGAAATTTCCTGACAAAGTTCTTGTTGGAGAAAGATTCGTCAAGTGCTTTGAGTGATGTTATGATAGTGTTAAACCGAGCAAATCCCACATCAATTGACTCTTTTTCAAGGATAGAAAATTGTTCATATTGTTGAACAAGTAGATCAATTTTATTATCCTTGACTTGATGTGCGACTATAAGTGAGTGCCAAACTTCTTTGGCGGTTTGACACATAAATATTCTTTCATGCTCCTTTTTAGGTAGAGTATTATAAAGCATCATTTTGGCTTCATTATTTTTAGCCAACATTTTCTTTTGATCATCGGTTTTCTTTTCGCGAGGAACCGATTCAAATTGGATAGTGGTGACATTTTTAACTGTCGGTGCATAATCACTTCAATGATTATATACCAAAGATCTATATCCATAGATTTCACATAAGTTTCAACACGGTTTTTCCAATAAATAAAACCATCATTTTCAAAGAGTGGTGGTCTTTGCATAGATTGCCCTTCTTTGTAATTTTCACAATAAACAATTATTTATAGTAGTTCGGCCCAGCAAGATCTTACTTATCTTTCCCCTACTTCCACTCCTCGAGTATCCACTCGAGAGTTCTACTTCACTAGTAAATTAATCTCCTTTACACCGGTGGAGAAACCTTCACACTTAAACTTACAATCTTTAACGACACCTAAGCTTAAGATGTCTTGTTCTTTATAAAGGCACAACAAAGCCTTATACACTTCTACACTTGTGGTATATAACACCAACCACAATTATACAAGTAGATAGATGAATAGGTACAACAATGGTGATTGTATAGGTAACACTTAAAACTTTCACGCAACGTGAAGCCTTGAAGGATTAAAGCTTAGGGTTGAGATTTCTCGTGACCGATCTTTATATGAACAAGGATCTAAATCACAAGCAAGAAGAGAATTGACTAGGAGGTTAGATATATATTGAGATTAGAGAGAAAGGGGTGAAGAATAAGCTTAGGCAAGGTTCCTATTTATAGGCAAAGTACCAGTACCCCATGGAACACGTCAGACCCTTCATCTTTGTGTCTGTAGAGGTCTGGCAGGTCTGATTTTTGTTGCCTATCACATGTTAGTCCAAGATCACAAGTAAGTGTCATATCATCCTTGTGTGACTCTATAAATCTAACATCAAAAGTCAAAGCCATTATTTTGATCACTTTTGTATTTCTATTTTATGTTTATATAAGTGTGTGAATTTATAAAACTTTAGTATATATGTTTGATGTTTTGTCGTTAACAAAACGTTAAGTATGATTAAAACATAAATATCGTTTTAGTGCGCTATTTACATTTACAGAGTCCAATTAAATCTCTATTCGCATTTATATAAACATAAATAAGATTACATGTATAAATTATGAAGTAACATAACATTATTTAGTCGTGAAAATTTAGAAGCTAAGCAATGTTAATCTTATTAAACAGTATAAAAATGAATGTAAAATGTGATTATAATTTAATTGTTTTTTAAACAAAACTTACTCTTTGACTCATGTGCTCAATGACATTACGATACTATTTCGTACAAAGCAATTTTTTCTTTGCTTTTATTCTCTTTAGTCATCGTCTTCCTTAAGTTATCTGCTACATCAAGACTTAAAATATTTTCGATCTTTCATATTCTTTCTTTACTAATGCAACATGAATTTAGAATATGATGCCCCTACAGCTTTGATGCCATGGGCGGTGACCCACCTCTCCTAGTGTCAGGGTCGGCTCTAAGTAGTTCTTATAACTCGCATCGTAAGCTATCTTTGTTTTTAATGAGGAATCTTACTAAAAAAAGACTGGCAAAAAGCTAGGCTAAGCAACAACCATATAAATAGCATTTAGCGGGCCATTTAACAACACAACCCAATTTACATTAAGTTTCTTACATCTACTAGTCACCCAAACCCAACTATGTGACACAATGTTGTTAAAAATCAAGCTTTTTAAAGGCTTTTTCGAAGAGAATAAAGTCGTGTTCATGTAGATCCAAATGTGCCATCACATGGAGAAGAAGGAAGCTTCTAACGCTAGCTTTTAAATCTTGTTAAACTTGAACTTGTTAAATCACGCCTTCCAAGTGGTCGGATCATAAAAAAAGTCGTTTAGATGTTCCACTAACGCAATTGCAACAAGCAACCAAAAACTAAGTGATTCCTAATTTTCACTTCGTTCGCACAAATGGGGCACAAAGTGCAAGGAATATCCAAGCTTCTATTGGAAAGATTAGACCTTGTAGGAAGCTTGTCAAAAAACATACGCCAAACAAAAACATTGAGCTTAACAGGGATAACCTTGGACCTACGCGTTGATTAATAAAAGGTAACTACCAAATGCGAATCAATTCTTCTCTAGCGGACTTAACAAAAAAATACCATTCCAATCCAAATTCCAAGTCCATCCAAAGTAACTGAGAAAATCAGCTGAGCACGCTCAAGGAGTTGAGACTCCCAATACCGGCTCGTGTGTGTCTTCTAAAAGTGAGCGTCAAATTTGGATCAATAAACTTGTTTGAAACCAAAGCTTCCATTTAAAACTCCAAGTTAAAAAGCTTGTGGAATTTATTCTTAAGACAAACCTGACCGAGCCATTTATCTTGCCAACATTTAGAATTTTCTCCATCACGAATGACTTTATTGCAAAACTCCATAGATCGACACCGCTGGTTTTTTGGTTAAAAATTCCTTTAAGAACCACAATCCAAACCGAGCAGCCAAAACGAGATAGGGTATGATGAGTAAGAGAACCATTATCACCATGAATAGCTTTGACAACATTAAGCCACATACCCTAATCGTTTGTAAGAAAGCTCCAAATCCATTTGAACAATAAAGCATGATTAAGAGAGAACAAACTACTGACGTCTAACCCACCAGATTGTTTGTACGCCATCACTTTACACCAAGAAACCCAAGTCATTCTACATTCCTCCAAATCAGCCCCCAAGAAAAAATAATTCCGAAGACTCTCAAGATGATAGGACACCATCTGGAACTTTAAATAGAGACATAAGTTGGAGATAGTCTAAGACTGATTTTATAAAGTTTAAACTTCTCCCTAGCGGTAATGTTTTAGCTTTTTGGTAGGAGAGTTTATGTGACATCCTAGACAAATCCCACATCGGTTGTGGCCAAGAGAGATCTTGGTTCATAAGATAACATCCGTCTTACCATGACACAATGCGTTTTGTGGTCTACTGCAAGTGGGGTTCTTAGGAACTGGCAGTTAAGCGTGCTCATGTGAGAGTAGTACTGGCTTGGATGACCTTGCGGGAAGTACTCACATGAGAGCCACAAAAGCAAAGCCGTGAGCATGCAGAAAAAACGGACAATATTATGGTCTGATTAGGCGAGATGTTACAGTTTATGTGTGACCTTTTGAACAATATCATCCCATGCATTAATACGCGACATATTATAACCCACTTTCACCCTAAGATAAATGAAAAGAAATTGTTAACCATGCGGCCAAACTTATCACCCATGATTTGGATATCTGAATATAAAACACCCACGCCATAGAAGCTACTCTTACTCACATTAATTTTCAAACCTGATGCAAGGGAAAAGTAATGCAACATCATCATTAGCACATTGACGTTGTAACTAGACAACTTTCCAATGAAGATAGAAGCATTTGAGTAAAATAAATACGAGATAGAAACCGCCTTGTCTTTACCAGCAGAAATGGGGACGCACATACCTCTATCAATGAGCCACTGAAAAGACATATGAATACTTTTCATCGCCAGAATAAAAAGAAAAAGAGACATTGGTCACCTTGTCTTAAGCCTTTATGAAATAAGAATAATTTCGTTGGCGAGCCATTCACTAACACCGAAGCCTTGTAAGAAGGAAGGAAAACACGAATCCATCCTCTCCATTTAATACCAAAACCAAACTTACCAATAATATCATCAAGATGGTCCCGTCTAACCATATATAACTTTTTGAAAATCGACTTTAAAAAGAAGATATTGCTCATTCCAAGATTTACCCCAGGAAATAAGTTCATTAATAATGAAAGGTCGTCAATAATTTGTCTACCTTTGATGAACGTCATCTTCTCGTGGCTAATAATCTCACTGTTCACAAGGCTACGACGGTTAGCAAGGATTTTGCCAATAATTTTATATTTACATCCCATAAGGCTCATGGGACGGAAGTCATTAAGATGTTTAGCAACCAACACCTTTGAAATAAAGCAATAAAAGATGGGTTGCATCCATTAGGAAAGGTAATAGAGATGAAAAAGTTAATTAGTCACCAACAACGATGGATCAGAATCTTAGTCTTATAAGATTCTTGTAAGAATCTTTTCTTGTTCTCACAGAGTATTAGCCTTATAATCTATATCAAACGTTGTAAGTGATATGTATTTTTTTTACATATTAACAAACTAACTAAAACTTCTTTGGCCAATAAATATTTTGTGTACTTAGGTTTTTTCTATTCTAATCATTAAAACATGAGCATTGCAGAGATTATATAGTCAGTGATGGATCCAGACTTTTAGTTTATATGTGGCACGATAACAGCTCGCTTCGCTACGCGATTATTACTTTACTTGTTCATCTACTATCATAAAACTAGTTTTTATATTTGTTGTTGTTTTTAAACATAATACAAGCTAACATAATACCTCTTTAGGTTACTTTTATATTACATTAATTTTTAACTTTTCGTATGTTCAAACAAAAAAGATGTCTCATTCAGAATAGTAGTACGTCAAGTATGCATTTACCAACTACTAATACTAAAATAACTAAAAGACAAATAATAAGAAAAAAAACAATTAAAGAGTATTATTTATCATTTTTTTCCTTCAAATACTAGCCGAAAACCATGTTTCTTTTCAAATGGGTGTAGCACATTCATAAAATAAAATAAAATCACATGAGAAATACACTAAGTCACCTAGAATTATGTGCGACACGTGCCACACGTCGTCAACACATAGATCCACCCTTGTAAATAGTCGTAAGATATATAAGTGCAAAAGCATGGTAAGATAATACTCAATGCAGTTCTTTATAAATAGTCGTAAGATATATAAGTGCAAAAGTATGGTAAGATAATACTCAATACAGTTCTTTATGGGTTATAAGCCTTAATACAGTTTAAGACCTAAAATATTGTAAGGAATATTGAGACGCAAACAGTTATAACTTTATTTAATGTAAAGAGGCTACTTTCGTATCTACAGTTAGAAAAGAATTTCCAGCCTTACAATGAGCGAGGATCGAACCCTATATGTCTCCAGAAAAATAATAACCCATTTATCCAATATAAATCCTGTAATTGGTTCATCAAAATAACTGAATTGTAAAAACTTGTAAGAAAATTTGATGTTTTGAATTGTAAAAAACAATATTAAGTAGTCTTAAATAAAAAATTTTACATATTAACAAACTAACTACAAATTGCATGAATTTATATATGACACAGAATTTTGCAAATAAGTTTATTTTGTAAAAAATCTTTATTTTTAGCCAAAATTTATATCAAACACTAAATATTTATCAAGGATAGGTTAATAAGTATCGTAACTTTTTTTTAAAGCCCAAGCATCCAACTCAGTGGTAACTAAATCTCTTTTTCTTGTAGTGTGTTTATCACCACTTTTACTATAAAAATTACAAACAACTCGAAAATGAAAGTTGGTTCTCATAAACCTCGCGAACCCCCTAAAGTCCGCACATAATAGATTGTCAACCTCTAGTATTTGATACACTTTATACGAACGTGCGAGAAAGGAAGAAAAAACGACCTCGTGTCAGCTTATAAGAAAAGTATAACAAGACTAGCAAGTACATCTTTTACATAGCTTGCGAAATTATTACTTCAACAGTGAAAAATCATCCGAACACTTGTTCAGATTTTACCGTAGTGAGTAGTCAATAATAACTCAATATATCATTTCAATATCACATCTCAATAATGCACTTTTCTTTCTAACACATTAATACAACAACAAAATTGGTGAAAAAGTTCATTCTTTCAAGCAACCTAGCTAGAGAAAAGTAGTGACATTTGTACTTTAAAAATATAGGTGAAAAAAGACAACCATGTATTGAACATAAAGTCCAGTTTACACTCAAAATCTGCCACCACTTCATATATGAATTTAGTTAAGGTAGTTGTGACCATTTGATAATATAATTTGCGATCATAATGATAGTGATGCACCTTTTTGTAGTGTCATTACAAAAAAATTGTGTACCCTTTTATAAAACAGGTGAGTATTCAAGTTTTGGGTTTGTTTTGCAATATTAACAGAGTATGGAACATGAAGTTTATTGTTGGAGCATGTGTTAAAAAATTTTAAATCATTAATTTTAAAAGATGTTATTATTTTATTTTTTACGTGTTTTTTTAAATTTTGTTAATTAAACGAGATTTATTTTTAAAAGTAACTTATTTTCTTAAATAAATTTATATTTTGATAAGCTTTCGTAAAATTATGCGCTAAACATGTCATTTATTTGTTTATGTTGTTTAGTAGTGGAGTATTTAACTCATATTTGTTTAGCATAGCTGACTTATCATCGTGACCAAGGATGGAACATAGTGGGACAGAGAAGGGTTTAGGCTTTTCAAAATTTTCAACAAGTAAATTTTTACATTTGTACTTGGTATGTTAAGCATTATTACTACAAATGTTTATAAAAAATGTAAATTAGACTTTTTAAAGTAAGTAAGTTGTCGTCCCGTCCCTTCATTAATATAGGTAAAATTATGTTCTTGATCGTCATTGTTTTTTATGCTTTTCTTTGTACTTTTAAGATGTGATCTTAGGCTGAATGGAATGACGGGTGAGTTCATCTTCGTTACGTCAGCGTCACATTAGTGTTCTTTCTCCACTTAATTAATCTAGTTTTCAATCATATTGACAGTGATAAACTCACTGTCACGTTATACACCACTAATACCACACACACTCACAAACTAATAAAAATAATTAAAAGAAAAAAAACCATGCGCCCACAATTATGTAACTCACCGAAATGAAGTCTTCACCCATAGACGGAGCTGGAAGGTGTCCCGTGGATACCTGGGATATCTATATATTTTTTCGCTGTAATGTTAATTTTTGAAAAAAATATTAATTTTTCTCAAATATATATTAAATACACCAGGTGCATCAAACTGTGTTTTTTGTCTTATTTAGTTAGTATATAGTTAAAAAAATGAACTCAACTACATTAAAGTTCAAAAATATTTGTGCCCCCGTCACATTTAATCCTGACTTTGTCCTTGTTTCATCATAGTGAGTGCAAGTTGTCCGTGGATTTTTCCAAAAGAGTAGTAACAACTCACGCGTGAATTTCTCACTCACCATGTAATAACACCCCTACCTCATCCAACCTTCTAATTAGGTCATCTTCGTGATGATTTATTTGAGTTTAACCAATATGTAATTAGGAAAAAGACATATCGTATTATTCTTGATTAATTGTTCATCTCATAAAAATAGTTTTCGTAATTCTTATGTTTCAGCGCAAGACTTATCGAAGTAATCACTAGCCAAGGCTAAACTGTAACATTTATCCATAAAATTTCTCCAGTGTTATTTTTCTATCGCGCGGGTAAATTTAACATTTTTGCGCACAAATATTTCAATTAAAAGATATAAGCAAGTTGTGTTGAGATAAACGGATCTCTACGTTGACAATTGTCAGAAGTCTGATGTTTTCTATATGTTCCATTTCATTAATTAAATCCGTACCTAAATAATATATTTAACTTAATGAACACGAATAATGAAGTGTAGTTGTTTAGCTAACAAATCTTTTTAATATTATGTAAGTTGAGAATAGTTTAATCCACAAGGTAGACCTTTCCCTAGAAAAAAATAAATCATTTTTCAGTGTGATTGCATCTGTGTTGAAATAATAATATTGATAATTGTCCTTATCCTATCATAGTTGTATTGTTTTTTTTTTTTTTTTTTTTTTTTTAGAACGGCAATTTTTTACAACTCACACTAACTATCTCACAAATTATATCTCACATGTCTCCACCGAGACTTGAACCCACAACTTTTAGGTTAGAGGGCCACTCACATACCGCTGGACCAAGAGGCCTTTGGTTGTATTGTTTGTTTATTTGTTAAGATTATAATAATTCATCATTTAAAAAGTTAAAAAAACTATCTAATTATAATTGTTCTCACATATAAGAAAACTTTCTTATATTCAAAAAAAAAATTAGCAATATTTTTCCTAAAAGATTTACCGTGCATAGAGATATGAATAATTCATGTATTGAGTTTGTCTAACGCGTGTTCTAAGGGGTGTTTAGAATTGTTTATTGAAAATATATTATACTTTTTAAAAATGAATAATCAGATAATTAACAATTATAAAATGTGGTTTTGAGAAATAGGGTTTGGATTTTATTATGTTGTTTGAAACCACAATAATCAGATTATCAAATTTTTTTAGTGTTTGAATCAGATTATTTGTTTAATTGATATGTAAAATAACTAAAATAGATTAATTTTAGCTTTTCTCAATTTTGATAATGAAATAAGTAGCTCATCACTTACTTTTTCAAAACTCCATTTTGGAAGCTTTAAAACGCAAATAATCATTTTTTTATTTTATTATCCAAACACTTATTTTACCTTATCTCTATTTTGAAAATAAAATACTTAGATAATCTAGTTCCAAACGCAATCCCAAACACCCATTTAATCTTATTAGTTAAAGAGTGGAGTTATTTTGAAATCTTCTTTTTACTTGGAAGCAAAGAGACTAATCTTAGCTATTCATTACTTAAAATTAAATTATATGGAAAAAAACATAGATGATCATTTTTGTCAAAATGTTAAAAAACTGCAAAAAATCAACGGAGAAACTAAAATTATAAATTTTCCGATTGATTTTTATCAGGGTAAAAGTTATAAAATATCATCTTACTTATTGATTTGTGCCGACTTTAAACATGTACTATTTTATCTCGTGACTTTACCATTTTACTTTCAAAATCGTTTCGAAGTTACCAATTTGGTAACTTGTTACCGACAGCGTGGCACGGTAATTTTCACGTAATTATTTAATATTTTTTAATATATCCACATCTGATTTCCACTATGTAAACATTAATATGAATAGTTGAATTTTATAAAATGGATAGAGACTAAAAACACAATCATTTCATCAATCTTCTTCCCCAATTCAAACCACCATTAATGGCCCATCAGTAACTTCAGTAACTTCACTCATTCTCGACAGACAGCGGGTAGCTGTTTTCTTCGGTCAAATACTCCGTCGATCCTGACCAATTTGTTGCTATCATTGGCAACGACATAGCCATGGCTTCCACAATAGGCCGACCCCACCCTTCCCCTCTATACGGTAAAACAAAAGCATCAGTTGCTTTATAAAGTTTCGGAAAATCAACTTGAGTTATATGAGAATCAATCACATAAACCGGAGCCTAACCATTTACGGGTTTTTCTAGCTTAATATCCTCCACATACTCCACAATATTGTTACCAAAATCACTATCAGAATGATACGGGTTCGTTAACAAGAACAAACAAACACCGTCTAAAGAATCAAATTCTTTAAGATATGACCGCAACAACACATCTCAACCTTTCCTAAATTCCCACTTAAACACACTCAAGAAAACAAATGCTTTTCGACCATCTAACTCCACTGAACTCAACCCAAGTACCAATTTCCCTAACGATTCGATTTCTATCAAATCATATTTCATCGGATCAAAAAACTCAGTATCCACAGCCTGCATACAATCAACCGCCACAATCTCCTTAAGCTTCTTAACCCCCTTTTGAGATTTCGTTTGTCGAATGATTAAAAGCTCACCATCAATGTTAATCCAATATGTGGCCCCATAACCTGAATATGTAAACAGATTATAATGAGTATTTGAGTAACATTGATGATGATATTATGAATATTTGTATGTGGAATCTGAAGAGGGGGTTAAGAAGATTTTAGCAGTTGATAAAGTCAATTGTGTGCACATGGGACCGACGGATTGAACAAAGTGAAAGGGGAGACAAGTAAGGATAATCTGTGTTGGGTTTGGATTTTGGATCGGGCAAGGATAAGTGGATGGGTCAAAAGCTCTCCATGTAGGATATAATAATTGATTTTTTATTTTGTTCAATAATAAATTTAGTGACGTGTAATTTTAATCGGTCATATTGGTAACATTGTCACAAAACAAACAAGTATATTGGTAAAGTCATGAGATAAAATAGTAAGTGTTTAAAGTCGGCACAAATCAATAAGTAAGATGGTATTTTATAACTTTTACCTTTTTTTATCAACGGTGATACTTCACTAGTGAAAAATAATAAACTAACACCGGTGATAAAATTATTTTATCACCGGTGATATTTCATTGTATTTTTTCCATTAATGAAATATCACAATTCATAAAAATCAGTTCGAAAATTTACAACTTTAGTCACTCCGTCCGGTTTTTGAAGCTTTTGTACTTTTTGGCAAAAATAGTCCCTTCGTATTTTTTTTAAATATTAAGTTAATCTCCACTTTTAGATCAAACAAAAATGGATGATGAAATTTATCTCCTTACTTGTGAGAAAAAAAGGTTGCATTTTAACTTTTGTCATTAGTTAAACTTGAACTCTCTTTTTAAATCAAAAAATGCATTTAGTACATTTTAATTAAGGGTTTTGCTAACCACCACCCATAAGGAGGTTTTTAAACATTCTCTAATTAAAAAATTAATTTCAAATATACCATGTTTAAAATACTTACTAATTAATCTATACCATATTAAAATTTACTTACTTTAAATATATGTGTTATAATCATGCATTTATAAAAATAGATATTTCACATTTGAAAATATTTTTAAGTTTTTAACTATAGAAGCTTAAAAAACACCTTATAGGTATTTGTTAGCAATACCCTTTAATTAAAGTTACCATATTAATTACAAATAATTGTCTACCATTATACCTAGACATGTGATTGGTGGATTTAAACAATTGATTGGTAAAAAGTGATGAAAAAAAAATGTATGACACTTAACAAAAGATATATGAAGTAGGTATGATTTTAGGTCTCATTTATAAGCATATATATCAACACTCTTTAATAAATTCAACGTTGCTTTTTTATACATGCAAACCATTTCCATATATGGAGCACTCGTTAGATAAGCTCTTATTTTTCTTTTGGCTAAAGCTAAAAAGATCAACTATACGAAGGTAACATAAATTATGTAGCCTAGTTAGACTCAAGTTCAAGCCTCATGTAGGTGGTAAAACGGGCGGGCAGTGAGTTAAACTGGTGACGGGTTAAACGGACGGGGAGTCAAATATCCGTGAGCTAAACGGGAACGGGTAAAATGGGTGAGTTAAACGGGTGAGCTAAACGGGCGAATCTAAAACGAGAAAAAACATATAAAAACGTAAAATTAAAAAACAAAAATACTTGTTTGAAATCCGGGGATACAAAATTAAATATAAAATATCGGTCGAGTAGCCTAATTAGTACTTACATGTGCGTCCATTAAACTAATTTAGTTTCTTACGTGTGCGCCCGTTTAGCCTATCAATAACAAATAATGGACAAAAAGTGTCATATCATTTTTTAAAAAGTATCAAAAAGTACTCATATTTATTAAAATGGGCAAAATTTGACATCTCTAACTATCATCTCGAAGTTAACATTCGAGCACAATATTAGGTCGTATGATGTTTTTCAAAACGGGTAGACATTCTTTTTAGCTTGTTGTGATAACTTAAACATTGTGTCGTCATGTATTTTTTTTATAATAGAGCATTGTGTTCGACTAACGTCATCGATTATCACTATTTTCTCTTTGAAATACATCGTTTTGTCAAAACAAACATCCTTGATATGTAAACTCTTGAAAAATTGTATCAATGTAATAAAGTTCTATAAAGTGTTTCGATCTGCAAATTTTGAAGATGTGACATATCTGAAAGTTTAACATTTGACGAAATTTATAACGTGGCATGTTATCAAAATGTGTAAATTTGAACACTTGATGAAAATTCATTATATTATGATTACATAACTTTTTTTTATTTACCTATTAAAATGAGACAATCGAAAATTTTCGTTCGTATTCTTTGACCAAAACTCCGTATAAAATAGTAAAACTTGATGTCCAATTGGACAACATATACAATGTCTGGTCTTGTCATAGTAAGATAAAGAGTAAATTGCAAGTTTGCTCCCTGTGGTTTGTCAAAATTGCAGGTTTGCTCCTCAACTTCGAGAAAGTGCAGGCGGCCTCCCCGAGGACGAAGGAAACTAGCAAGCAACCTCCCTGGAACTAACATTTGTTAATTTTTTCTAGTTAAGTCTGTTTTCCTCAAGGGTATTTCCGACTTTTGCTTAATTTCCTTTAAACATACAATGCTGTAGTTGCAAAGACGCTCCCTGTGGTTTATCCAATTAACACATTTGCAAAAAACAAACTCCGATCAAAACCCCCCTTTTTAAAAAACACATAAACCCAAATCTATAATGATGAACTGTTTTTGTGGCAACCAATCAATTGGGAACCATATAATTTTCCAACATTATATTTCGTGATAAGATCATTCATATATAAAACATTGTTTAATTAGTGATGTTCTTCCAAGATCATTCATATATATTTCATTGTTTAATGCGTCAATGCAACTGTATAGTTTGTATAAAGTAAGAATTCTTGGATGAATATGATAATGTAGATACAAAAAGCATAACGTGTGTAGTTTTTTATATTGGATAGCTAATTTCTGTAAACAATGTACTTCTTTGGAATGGTATGTGTTGCCAAAAGCATAACAAAATGACATGATATATGTGTTATAATACTGATTGATTGTGTTATCTCCTAAAAGTGCTATTTCTTCATTTTGTTTACAGAGATTTTCAGGGCTTCGCAAATGATACCGGGTAAATGCTTTAATGATTTTGACAGACTTCAGCGTGGTAGCCCGAGCCCTATGAGTCATTTAGACGTAATCCCTGATTTTGATGCTAATGGTTTAATGCGTTGGTATGGAAATGCAGGCTGGAGTCCTCGTCATGAGGTGAATAGACCTATTGTCTCTGTTAGAACATCACTAATTAAACAATGAAATATATATGAATGATCTTATCACGAAATATAATGTTGGAAAATTATATGGTTCCCAATTGATTGGTTCTCACAAAAACAGTTCATCACTATAGATTTAGGGTTTATGTGTTTTTTAAAAAGAGGAGTTTTGATCGAAGCGTGTTTTTTGCAAAGGTGTTAATTGGATAAACCACAGGGAGCGTCTTTGCAACTGCAGTATTGTATGTTTAAAAGAAATTAACCAAAAGTCGGAAATACCCTTGAGGAAAACAGACTTAACTAGAAAAAATTAACAAATGTTAGTTCCAGGGAGGTTGCTTGCTAGTTTCCTTCGTCCTCGGGGAGGCCGCCTGCACTTTCTCGAAGTGAGGAGCAAACCTGCAATTTTGACAAACCACAGGGAGCAAACTTGCAATTTACTCTAAGATAAATTTTCGTTTGTATTCCGTTACAGTCGTTAGCGTGTTGTTGACGTGAAAAGACGAGAAAATGTCCAATTGGACAACATGAAAACCAGACCCAACCTTTGGGTGCAAATTTACAATACTATCCCCCATCATAATTTCTTTAAATAATTAATTACAAAAATTATTGGATTATTTAGATTCTTACAACTTGATTAGAAGAGTACTACTTAATTATATCCGTATTGCAATTATCGCTTTTTAATCACTTCTTTACCAACTCTTAATCTGATGATAGTTATTGGCATAAGTTTCATAAATTACTCGGAATTGGTAAATAACCCCTACATGAAAACGGGAAGTGATTTGTTACTAACTGTATGCGTTTTTTTATCTAAAAAATATTTTGAAACATGTATTATGCTTAAAAGTGATCAGAAAGAACGAAAATAGCTCAAACATATGTCGGATGTTGAATATAGTAAACATATGTAACTACGTAAGCTAGACGACTATGGCCTTGTTTGTTTTTCTGAAAAAACTTCTTTTTTGTTTTTTTACTTTTTTTTTCTGAATCAGACAGAGATATTTTGTTTATTTTTTTTCTGACAAAAGATTTAAAAAAACTCTTTTTTTTCCTCTTCACACCACCATTATCTTAACACCACCTCTTTTTTCCTCTTTTCTTCTTTTCTTAAAACATAAACCTTATCACCATTATCTCAACACCACCTTTTTTCTCTTCAAAAGCAAAAAAAAAAAAACAAAGGACCTTCTTCTTTTAGATAAAGACTTTAGATATACCTCTTTTTTTATAAATACGGTTTGCAGATGAAAAGAAAAAAACTCTGAGAAAAAAACGAAGCCTATGTGTATTGGTGATCAATATTATCACTTTTAACTCAATATTACATACTTACATCAATGTTACATGCTTGCATCGTATTTTCTCTCTAAACAAGATGTAATAAAATCACTAGTTTCACCATTCAAACATACTCTATTTATACACAAAAGTACTAGATAATTACACACTCAAAAATAAAGAAAAGAAACTTAATTGCTCAAACGATCGAGTTTTGCATGAAAGAAAATGGAAGGAAATGTTGTTGGATGTGTTAATTATATAAAATTATATGAATTAAAACTCAATATCACTAAGAACAACGAATAATAGTGAACCCAGTCAATCACCCTTTGGCTCACTTTATTAATTAGTCAGTTACATTATCTGTTTACAAAACAAGAATGAAAATCACTCACAAACTCACAATGATCAAACTGTATTGATCAACAACTCACACATACGATTACACACAGTGAAAAGATAACATAATGAGAAAATGAATGAATAATAATATATGAGAGTTAGGTAGAGAGTATACATAATCTTAAAATGCAAAGCAGCCCTCCAAGTCTTCATAATTCCAACTTTAGTCCCTCCAGCTTTAAGCTTGACATTTCAGTAGAATAAAGCCCCCTTCATTTTTATCATTTTTCACAAATAGTCCTCAAGGTTTAGGACTTATACTTTTAACACTCCCCCTTAAGTCTTTAACTTGCAAATCTATTAAACAAACCAAGCATACTACAAAACGTTTTATGGTCAGAAATTAACAATCTTTTTGTAAATAAATCTGCAGTATTATTTTCAGATTTAACTTTCAAAGGTTTAATAAAACCTGTAGATATTTTTTCTCTCAAAAAGTAAAGGTCAATTTCAAAATGTTTACTTCTCTCAGAAAATACTGGATTCAAAGAAATTTGGATGGCAGAATTGTTATCACATTTCATTTCAATAGGCAACATCACATCCACCTTCAGATCACAAAGTATTTTATGAATTCACATAACTTCACAACAAACATTGCACATTGCCCTGTATTCAGCCTCAGTAGAAGACCTATAAACAACACTTTGTTCATTACTCTTCCATGAAACCAAATTACCACCAAGATACACACAATAACCAGTTAAAGATTTCCTGGTTATTATACACTTAGCCCAATCTGAGTCTACAAACACATTCAATGTGTTGCAGACTTCTTTCTTAAAAGTAATACCTGATGACGTATAGTCCTTTGTCGGGCTAGATAGTCCGACTCACGGGCACTACCCGTATCCATCAGGAATGGATTAATGATTATGCTATGTGTGCACGGCCCAGGGGGCCCGGTAAGCCGTTGTCGCACATACGGTTCATTGCTTAACCGTGTCCTCGTCGCACTGCGACAGGATCAGACATAATATAATCTATCTTATGGTTATATTCGCCTAGGGAAAGAGGATATACACTTACCTCATTTATGAGATAAGGATCAATCTATTTTGAATCATTATCTCTTCCTTACGCCGCAAGAACAGGGAGCCCAGCCTGGACTCTCTCAAGTATAAAAGGAACCCCCATGATTCCACAAAGGTACGATACACACAAGACCCTAAACCCTAATATACTCAAATCGATTATTTACTCTCACGCTGGAGTCTAATCGTGAGTCACAAACCCACGGTAAGCCTAACAGTCTCTCTTTAGTGCGCATGATCCTCAGAGCAAGTTTTACTTGGTGCAAGAGCCGGAGTCCACAAAACCCCGAATTAAGCCTAATTTAGGTCAAGCTCGGTTCATCCAACTTTTGTATCAACAAGTTGGCGCCATCCGTGGGACCCTACACTAAGCTCTAAGTAATGACGAAAAGCGGCGCAAACCCGCCCCCACCAAAGGGCGGATCTAGGAAGCCAACAGGTCCATACTCAAGCTTTGAACCACCTAATAATCCAGGTCATGGAGGGAAGGGGTTGCAAGTATCTTTCTCCCCACTAGTCACCTCTACCCTATAGACAGTTGGGGATTCATCGTCCTCTCGGGAAGTCCTTGATCAAGGCCACAAGGACGCTCTGAACACAGGGCAGTGATAGACCCGCGAACTGAGACGGAGATTCCTCCCTCGACGAAGCAGAGTATGAGCGACTACGTCGTAGAAAATTATGAAGCTCTAATCATACTCATGAGAGCGCAGATGAGGGCAAATCCGATAAGAGACCTTCGGATCAGCCTAGACTTCGTTAAGGAACTCAAGGCCATAAAAAGGGTCAATACCTAACAAGGAAGCTAGGAAGGAAATAAGGAAGAAAGAAAAAACATCTGAGATTCCAGCATCTCCTTCGGGTGCGCCCCTTATTGAAGACGCGTCGTCCTCAGACAGTTCTGAGAACCCAAAGGGAGAGGGCGGCTTCATGACACCTGTCAATAACCATCAGCGCACAAGCGTAAAAGACAGATTAGGGCCTGACCCTTTGGGCAGACGGAGCGCCCTTAATAGATTGGTCCCCTTGGAAAGAGATTCATCCCAGGATCTGCAATGACCAGAAATAAACAGGAGCACTGGAAAGGCGAGCAGAAGGGGTTCCTCAAGCGAATATTCATCGGACTCTAATAACATCAATCGCCATCCTCGTCGTAAAAGAGTCGCTCTTTCATCCACTGAGGATTCGGATTCCTCCGACTACGACAGGAAACACCGCAGAGCACCCAAGAAACCGAGGGTGCGCGGTGAAGATGAGTGGACCCTCCCATGGCATCGGGAGAAAAGAAGTGCGTTTTTAGAATGCATAACTACTTTCAAAGATAATAAAAAGAGACGCATGTCGTCTAATGTCAAAACCTACGACGGATCCAGATGATCACTTAAAGTGTTCGAATCTCAAGTAGGGATAGAGCAATGGCCAGAGGTTGTGTGGTGTCACATGTTCAACTCAACGCTCATTGGGAACGCTCGGACGTGGTTCGACCGCCTCCCACGAAGGAGCATTAATGGATTCGAAGAACTTAGGAGAGCGTTCAGAAGAAATTATGTGCAACAGAAGAAGTACGACAAAAGCCCCGTCTCACTTGCAAGAGTGAAGCAGAGGCACAATGAAAGTCTCGAAGACTTTATGGAGCACTTCAAATCTGAATGCAACCAGATTAAAGATTGCTCGAAAATTCTTAAAAGTTCTGGATTTCTCGTGGGCATCACTAACCCGGACCTAATAAAGAAATTGAATCACGGAACCCTAGGAACGTTTGATGGGGTAATGAAGAAGGTCCGGGCATTTATTCAGGGAGAAACCGCAGCAGCGGATAGCAGGCATATGACATTAGGCTACAAATACCAAGATCGGCCCAAGAAACAGTCATATGGGCAAAACATCAGTCGTACCTTGGACTTCCAAGGCACAGCGAAGCAAGGGCGTAATAACAACAACAACAAGTTTACCCCACTCCAAAAAGACCTCCAGGGAGATATTTTTATCAGAGGGTGCAGGCTTCCCAAAGCCTAGCCCAATGATAGGACCAGCAGATAAACGGGACAACACAAAGAATTATGAATACCATGACGATAAAGGACACGCTACCGTGATTACATTCAACTAAAAAGGCACATTGAGAGCCTGGTCAAAGCAGGGAAGTTAAACCACCTGATAAGAGACTGGAGGAAGAGCACAAACACGAAGAAAAGTGAAGCAAAAAAACAGAAGGATAAACCCATAACCATTTACATGGTAGAAAGGGAAAGGTCTTTTATGCAAAGGAGAACGATCGCGGAATTTTCGCGCGATAAAGAGATAACATTCCCTATTCTTTCAGACATGGATTATAGAGTCAGGCCATTGACTATTGACATAGTCCTCGGGGACCATGTTATAGAAGGCATGTGCGTAGATGGAGGGTCAGCAGCGAACATATTGAACGAACATTGTTTCGCACGACTACCATGGGAAATAAAGAAGGAGCTCTAAGACACCACACAAGTCCTCACAGGGTTTAACGACGATAAAACTCGACCATTGGGACACATCTGCACACAGGTAACTATTGGAAGCACAGGTCACTTAACAATTGTGTGGATGGATTTCATGGTTGTGCGGTCCCAATCATCGTACAACAGGATAATTGGACAGCCAGCACTAAAAACACTGTGTACGGTACCTTCCACAGTACATGGTATGTTCAAATTCCCAGTGCAAGACGGAGTAATCACCATCCGCAACATAGTAAGCACAACACGGAATCTATCTCACGCTCGAAGGGGTAGCAGCACTTCAAGCCACAGCGTAAAAAGGAATGATGCAGACAGGAGTAAGCGCAACACGAAATCCAGCTCACGGATGAAGAGAAGGAGATGTATCTCGGAAGATTCCCATGCTGAAAGCATATTTGTGCGTGAGGGCTCACCGTAGGGGCTCCCATTGGTCCTCTTTTTGACATGTTTCACAGGAAAGGGAGGACCAGATGCAGGGTTCATCCTCACAAATCAAGGCGACATAAAAATTACTTACGCATTGTTGTTCGACTTTCCCACAACTAGTATAGAAGCAGATTATGAAGCCCTCATAGCCGGTCTAAGATTGGCACTCAGAATGGGCATGGAAAGCCTAGTGGCCTACGCATACAACCCTTTGGTGGTAAGCAGGGTCACGGGGTCATGCGAGCCACGAGGACATACGCTAATCCAATACACGGAAAAAGTGAGGGACATAACTAGGAAGTTCGCGGAGTTTGCTATACGAAATGTATTAGAAGAAAATGGCGAAATCTCAGTTGACATGGATCAACTATCAATTATGAACATGGATAAACCTCCTAGTCACGTGCTAATTGATTTTATCTTACACAAAAACATAAGCGCGAATCCTGAGACACAAACATGTATGATGCCTATTAAAGAGTTCCTGACACATAATACATTACCGAGCAATAGAAGGAAAGCTAGGCAAGTGCAGATGAGAGCCAGACACTTTAAAGTCATCAAGGGAACGCTGTACAAACAATCAAGAAATGGGCGAACACTGCAATGTCTAGCACCAGAGCGAGCACGGGCGGTCATGGAAGCCGCACATAAAAGGGTATGCCCGTGTGGCCCGATAGCTGTGGTTGATGAGATTACTAGCTCAGTATATTTTTGGCCATTTATGCATAAGGATGTTCGTAAAAGGGTGGTGTGATGTCTCTGATGTCAGGCAGACCCAAGTCATAGGAAAAATCCTAACATGATCAATGGGCCACCCTCAACAAAAAGCGCAAAGGGAGATAAATCATCTCAAGACTAGGGCATACTATTGGTTCTCTGACTACATCGATAGGAAACATGGCGCGAAGGGTAGCAGCAATACTCCCATCCTAAGGTAATCACCAGCAACAACGCAGAGGAGAAATCGCCCATTCAACCAGGATAATTGCTTGCATTATGCGACTACGGGATCATGCGAGCAGACTATCGGCAGTACGAAGCATGCAATAGCGCGGTGAAGCAAACAAAGGACTCTCATGGGCCAGGATGAACGCGGATAGTTATGCGCAGTTGGTATCCAGTCCCGCGAGAAGTGACTCAAGAGACAGCCAGGATTCTGGACGATATTCTCCCTGAGATGTCGCATCATTAGCATGGATCATTCTCTTGGCTATTGAGAGCCCCCAATAAAGATCTATGTATTTTTTTTTCTTTTTTCAATTGTTTTAGTATTTCCCCTTTAATGTTCTTTGTTTCAGCATTTGCAAAACTGTGAATAAAACACTGTGGTTCCTAGCTAGTTCCGCAATCCAAATTATTTCTTTTTTATCTTTTATGCATAAGAGTATTTCTCTTATCTGAAATATATAAATTTGGCCCTCCGGTGTACATGTACAATGAAACGTTTCCAAGTGAAATAAGAGGAGTAAGTTTACCCTACTAATTAAACTTGTCACGTAAGAGGGATGCACCCCCAGTGGCGCCGGATCAGGTATCCTTTGTTAGGCAGCTTACCACAAGACGTTGTAGTAAGTGTAGCATTCCTCATACTTTATGATGGATATGCATAAGACACAGTGTACACGCCTAACAGATATGTCATTATCTATGACATAGCTTATGGTAGTAGTGGCAGGTCCACACGTAAGGAACTTTCAGCTCACCCATAAGTTCAGAGTCACGCTTCAATTAATGTACTCATAAACAGGCGCTCGCACTCACAATCTCATAAGTGGGTGTAGAAACCTGCACATATATATATAAATAAACATAAACATAACGCATGACGCTATGTGCTTACAAATGCGCAGGTCGCTATTAACATTATACAAGTTCTTAATTTACAAATTAATGCACATGGTTACCACAAAAGCATATAATGAGGAAAAATACATTCTATAGAAGATCGCTCGCTAACAGCGACCTCTTTAACCTGCGATGCGATGGGTTCAGTAACGCACGATGTTGTGCCCACGTTTTCTTCATATACTTCAATACGCGTATTTGATATACATCAATGGAAGAAAGACTAACCGGTACACCATCGGATCGATGAGGGTGCGCCAAACCTAAGATAATGACAGCGTTTGCAGTGGAAGACTTATTTTTCTTTGCCACATGTTTAGCATGTTGTTTCAACTAACCCTTAATTAAAACCATCTTTGGTACACCAGCAACATAGGCAGGAACTTGTAGTTGGGAGATATACGGCTCGGCCATGCCATGGGGATCTTCCTCCGCTTTTTCTACACAGTGACTCGCTAGAGTAAGGCCTGTCATGATCATGCTTATCGCTTGATCTTGATCCTTTTCAATAACATCTATGATGGGCAGGGGGTCTTTTAATCTATGGAATGTGGCATCCAAGATCTCTTTTGTGTACCTAGAGTATATTTCACTACCCTCCAAATGTCCTATCAATAAATTATCCTTGAAGGCGCGCTCCATAGCGAGGCTTTGTCCTAGTAGCTGGGCAGCATCAAAAATCTCTTTGACTGCTTTATTCAGGTTGGGTAGCTCCACGACACCTTTGGAAGCTAGCGGAAGACCGTGCTTAATTAACCATTGGTTTTCAGCGCGCACTGCTGTTAGGTGCGGATATAGCTCCTCATCAAAATCGGTACTCATGTACTTCAAAATTTCCGCCTTCTTAGCCATATCTTTGTGACAGTTGGCAACAAAATTATCATAATTTGAAGTAAGGGCCCCCTCCTCTAGCTTGGACATGACCCAGCGGTTTTCCTCCTCTTGCCTCGCGCGAAGGCGGCGCTCTCGACTCATAAATTCAGATAATGATGCCTTCTCATCCTCTAAATATTTGATGCATCCGGCATTTATACTGGACACAGCGCGCAGACGTGCGAGTTCAAATTTGGCGCATACAAGATCGTGGTCTTTTTGTTCTGTCGCTTGGTTGATTTTCATGTTCACTTGTGCCATACGCTCAGACAGATATGACGTCTTCTCTTTCAGATGAGAGGCTAATGTTACTTCCTGCGACACGACTGTGTCTAACTCTCTCATAAGCCTTTCATCGTGTATCTTATGAAAAATTTTGGCACGTGCGGGAGGAATTAGATGTCGGTGGAAGTACTCACATGCAGTCGCGCTATCCAGTGTGCATGAGCGTGTGCACTTCCATGAAGGAAGGAATTTTTCAGACTTCGAGATGCTAGTGGCAGCTTGGGTAGCTGTAATGCATGGGATGAAAATTTGACATCATGCAAGTGTTAGGAAGATGATTTTTTGTTTACAGGAATGTAAGGGGTGGAATTGCGATATACCTTGGAACATGTGTATTTTCGCGTGGCCTTGAAAGCAAGCCCCATGCAGTAATATTGGTGCGTGGTCTGGTCTGTCGTGTCTTGCTTTTCTTTGGGATTTGATCTGTTGGGGAGCACGGTAATCTTTTGTATCTAGGAACAGGTATGATCTCTTCCAAGGGACCAGCGCGCGAGTTCTCCTTAAGGCCATAATCTTCCTAACTTCTCAGATCCACTTCTTATGACGAAGACTCTATTATACATGGCACACTCCGAATGGGAGTGGCATTTAGTGCGACTGACCTCTCTGTACCTCCACTAGTTGCCAGAGAGGGAAACTCTAGTGCTACGGTGCTTTGACCAATGCGCCATCCATTCGATAGATCGAATGGTGTGAAGGGTCGAGCGAGCATGGTCACGGTGCACAGATGCTTGCGCTTCACGAGTTGCGTGTAAGTTAGCTCTACAAAAGTATGAAGCGTATATGAGTTCATACGCATAAAACATTTGAATTTTAAGTATTTATAAAACAAGATTTCTTACCATGATCAAAGTAATCAAAGTATTGAGGAAGGTAATTTGCAGGAAGAGTTAAAGTATGACTCAACCCTAGTGCATATAGTAGCACCTCTAGGTATTCTTGCATTGGTATCTGGTCGGCATTAATTATTTGTGCATCTGCTTCGTTATACGTGTCAGAGATAGGGCTGTCATCTTTCATCATAGTCTCGGGTGTAATGAAATCATAGTCGAACGGGAATACAGCCTTGTCTACCCAAAAAAATTTGTCATTCCACTTTTTTAGAGAATCTATCTTCACCTTATAACATTGTAATTGGTCGGGGCGTTTCACGAAGGATATCCACCCGTTTATCCAGGAGGGTCGATAGAAGGCGCGGAACAGATTTATGGTTGGGTCAATGTTCTTCAGTAAGCAGTTTATCTCAAAATTTGAGATCTTCGCGGCGCCAATACAGTGAAGCTGTGAGAGGTGTATGTTGTAGTAGCTTAGCACGTCGATCAAAAAACGGCTTAGGGGTATGCGATTGTTGGAGAACTCAAAAAACCCGATACATACACCAATTTTTCCAGCAGGGAAGCTCCCTATGTGTTCTTGTGGATCTGGCATAGTCGGGTGGAGGTATGTAGATATATGATATTTGGTGGCGAAGCTGGAAAGTTCTTGTTCTGATATACGGGACGTCACATCGAATAGTTGTGCCACCATTTTTTTCTTTTTTCAGTTAGGTATGGATTTGACGGTATCTTCTGCTCAGGTAGTTGTTTCATGTTGTTTTCAACAATGGTGGAACGTTTTTGAAATGATAGGAAGAAGGTTGAAGATCTGTAACGCTGCATTTATATACACTTTCGGCACAAGGGATCAAGCGACATGTATCTAACGAGCTGGTTTATCCTACGGTGTTTGTTAGTTGGTCCCTCTGACGTGGTTAACGCCTTTCCCGGTTCCCAAAGAAAGTTGGTACTAGTGGAATCTGACGTGGATACATATTCGTGGGAAAATTCAAACTCATTTTATTGATATTGTACACGAACTTCTTTTTATACGAGATATCTGCGAAGGGGCCTTAGTGGTTAACTAGTCTAGTAGCCGCGGTTCGCACTTGCGACCACTAGACTAGGGGACATGATGACGTATAGTCCCTAGTCGGGATGGATAGTCTGACTCACGGGTACTACCCGTATCCATCAGGAATGGATTAATGCTTATGCTATGTGCGCACAGTCCAGGGGGCTCGGTAAGCCGCTGTCGCACATACGGTTCATTGCTTAACCGTGTCCTCGTCGTACTGCGACAGGATCAGACAGAATATAATCTATCTTATGGTTATATTCGCCTAGGGAAAGAGGATATACACTTACCTCATTTATGCGATAAGGATCAATCTATTTTGAATAATTATCTCTTCCTTAGGCCGCAAGAACAGGGAGCCCAGCCTGGACTCTCTAAAGTATAAAAGGAACCCCCATTGTTCCACAAAGGCACGATACACACAAGACCCTAAACCTTATTATACTCAAATCGATTAATTACTCTCACGCTGGATTCTAATTGTGGGTCACAATCCCACGGTAAGCCTAACTGTGTCTGTTTAGTGCGAAGGGTCCTTAAAGCAAGTTTCACTTGGTTCAAAAGCCGAGGTCCACAAGACCCCGAATTAAGCCTAATTCGGGTCAAGCTCGGTCCATCCAACTTTTGTATCAACAATACCTAAACCAGGTTCATTTTTAAGTATCTCAAGATTCTGAAAGCAAGTCTTAGATGAGACTTTATATGACAATGCATGACTTGACTAAAACAATGCATAGCATATGCAATGTTTGGTCTTTTCATAGTAAGGTAAATCAACTTACCAACAAGTTTTTGATATGGAGTAATTTCAACAAGTTTTTCATCATCTCTAAATTTATCTTTGAGCTTTTTACTATCTAGATTAATCTCAATAGGTGCAGCACAAGGTTTACAACCTAACATTCTAAACTCAGATAGTAATTCAATGCAATATTTCCTTTGGGTTAAACAAATCCCATTATCAATGTCAATAACCTTAATACGTAAAAAGTACTTAAGTTTTCCAAGATCTTTGATAAGAAACTTAGAGCTTAAAAATTGTTTACACTTATTCACTTCATCAAGGTTATTACCAGTAATAACAATATCATCAACATATACAAGCAGAACCAATAAAATACCATTTTTGTTCTTAATAAACAATGAAAAATCATTTGGACTTTATACAAATCCATTTTCAAGAAGAACATATACAAGTTTTTCATTCCATTTTCTTGGTGCTTGTTTTAACCCATATAAAGATTTAACCAATTTGCACACTTTGTGATTATTGTTATCACCATAACCCTCAGGTATTTTTATGTAAACTTCCTCATCAAGTTCACCATATAGAAAAGCATTATTCACATCTAACTGAAAACAATGGCCAATTATTGCAAACAACTAGACTAAGAACACATCTAACAGTAACAATTTTCACAACATGAGAAAATGTTTCCTCATAATCAATCCCTTCTCTTTGATTAAAATCTTTTGCTACAAGCCTAGCTTTAAACCTTTCTACATCACCACTAGACTTATATTTGACTTTCCATATACATTTACATGGAATAACCTTTCTTCCTTCAGGAAGATCAGTAATAATCCATGTATTATTTATGTTTAAGGCTTCCATTTCTTGATTCATAGCCTCTATCCATCTGCTATCATTGATAGCTTCAGAATAAGTAGAAGGCTCGTGAATTTTATTCAGATTAGTAGTAAAAACAAAATTATCAATACTAAGATTAGCATAACTCACAACTTTGTTTATACTATATTTAACATCTTTGTTAACCACAAAATCTTTATATTTAGAAGGAAAATTACTTTTTCTACTAGTTCTCCTAACAGTATTCTCTGTTGCTGGTTCTGGTGACCAATTAAATACTTGACCAAAAGACTCTATACCTTCATCCTTAGAGGAATTAAGATCATCATTGATAGAGTCTGGTATACCCTCATAAACATGTTTTTCTGTTGCATACTCACTACTAGTGTCCCTCCTACTAGACTTAGTGTCAGTATTAGGTGATCTATCTACCTCCAAAAGAAGATATGTATCAGTAGTATGAACACCTTTTTTACTTTCACTAAGTTCTATAGTGTTGTCACTAGTATTAACACTATCTACAGGTACAGACCTATGTTTACTACCTGTATTATCTCCATTGTCATCATAGGATTCACTAGGCATATGACTGTTTATATTAAAAAGGTTAAATCATTAACATCATTTTCACAAAAGATAAAGTCTTTACCAATCACATCATTTTTAAAAGTAAAAATAGTTTCATAGAACTTGACATCCCTTGAAAACATAAACTTTTTATTTTCCAAACTAAACAACTTATATCCCTTTTTATCAAAAGCATATCCAACAAAGACACATTTTTCAGACCTAGACTCAAACTTATCAAAAACATTTAAAACGGTAGAAAAACATAAAAAGGCAAATACTTTTAAATGGAGAATATTAGGTTTAGACCTATAAACCATTTCATAAGGACTTTTATTAGATAACATAGCAGTAGGTAGACCTATAAACCATTTCATAATCAAATAAGTAGCAGTTAGCACACATTCAGGCCACATGTTTAATGGTATGCCCCCTTGAAACATGAGGGCTCTAGAAGTATTAAGTAAATGCCTATGTTTTCTTTCAGCAACCCATTATGTTGAGGTATATAAGCATATGTAGTTTGATGAATAATAGCATGGTCTTTAACAAATTTAGCAAACTTATGATTAACAGATTATTTTCCATTATCACTTCTGAAAACTTTAACCTTTTTGTTAAACTGCTTATCAAGAAGTTTAAAAAAATTCTCTATATAATCAAAAACTTCACTTTTACTTTTTAACAAAAACACCCAAACAGATATGGTATAATCGCCAACCACAGTAAGAAAAAACCTATATCCTTCCCTACTAGTCACTTTATAAGGACCCCAAACATCAAGATGAACAATGTCACCAAGTTGTTTAGTCTTGTGATCACTTAAAGAAAAAAAAACTCCCTAGTCTGTTTAGCCTTATGACACACATCACAAGGTTCTGAACCATTAAGTCTTATATCATTATTATCTTTTCTAAGAACATCCAACACTTGATCAGCAGGATGTCTTAACCTATTTTGTCATATAGAACTAGAAATATGACAAAACCTAACATTTTTATTTAACATAGGCCTACCTTCATCAAGAAAGTATAACCCATCCTTTTCACTACGAGTCCCCATCAGGAACTTTTGAGTTAAACACTGATAACACATTTAGATTCATCAAAAATCACATTAACTTTATTATCCTTAGATAATTTTGAACAGATAATAGACTAACTTTATACCCAGGAATAACCAGCACATCTTTTATAACCAGATTATTAATTTTGAAACATCCATTTTTTTCACAGATTCCAATGTTCCATTAGGATGAGCCAGACTAATATTCAAGTATGACACATCAATGACATCAAACAAAAGTTTTTTAAAGAAGGTTATGTGTTGGCTAGCCCCTGAATCTATAATCCACCTAACATAAGTACTTATGTTTGAATTATAGTTAACGAATCTACAAGCCAAAAAACTAACAACACAATTATTAACTTTAAAGGTACCTACAACACTTGCAAAACCCATAGTATTATCTCCTGAAGCACTCAGTAACTTCATTAACCTTTGATATTGACCAGAAGTGAGAGTGTTGTAAGCATTCTTACTCTGATCAACCTTGTTATCATTAACACTCACATTATAAACATTACTTTGAGTAGCATTACTATTATTCCTTTTGAAATTAGGTGGATACCCTATAAGAAACATCTATCAGTTGTGTGACCAGTCATATTACAATGTTTACAAACAAGATTACCATTTCTATAGCCACTAGACTCAGTCTTATTAGAATTTCAACTGTTATTATTATTTCTGTTAATTCCTTTATTCTAATTATTAGAATTCCCACAACAAAAGCAGATGGCCCAGATTTAGAATTTTTAGAAGTACCAAGACCATTCCTATGTGACTCATCTCTAGACAAATTAGCAAAAGCAATTTTCACATCTGGTATGGGATCAGATGTAAGAATCTGACTCCTCACAACACTATAACAATCATCAAGACCCATAAGAAATTGCATCAGCCTAAGAAGCTGATCATGCTCCTTAAGTGCCTCAGAACCCTTACAAGTATAATCATTTAAATCAGCAAGAGCATCAAATTGTCTCCACATAGAATTACACTCATGATAATATTCAGACAATGACATTCCAGATTGAATTAAAGTATAGATTTTATTATGGAGATTATATATAAAAGAACCATCTTGTTTATTATATGTTTTTTAAGTTCATCGCAAACATCTTGGACATACTTAGAAAATTTTTTTCCCTTATATAAGTCTGGTGAAACACAACCAAGTAAGCAAGAAAGAACAACAACATTACACCTATCCCATTGATCCCTAGCAGGACCATCATTAGTGTCCTGAACATAAGTACCAGTCGAAAACCCAACTTATTCCTAGTTTGTAAAGCCAATTTTATAGCAGCATACCAAACCTTATAGTTCTCAGTCCCTTCAAGTTTCAAGAGAAATTAACTGAGATCTTATATCTTGAGGGTGAAGATATAATGGATCATAAACATAAAATTTAACAATACAAGTTTCATTTTTAGGAGATTTAGGTGAATCACCTTTAGGTGAATCAGGACCAGCCATAATAACAAAAGCAGGTATACAAACAAAGAACAACCAACAACAACCCAAAGAAAATCGAAGAACACAAGATCAAGCCGAAAAATAGTTTTTAGGCTTCCAAACCACTCAATAGGTGGCAGGTCAAGAGCATAGACTTGAAATTGGTCTAAAAACAGGAAGAAACAAGAAAGAAAGCAATAATCACACGAGAACCTCCTTGTACGTTCTCTACAAACAACTACACACAAATCCTTTGAATCAACAACACCACCAGACTACCTAATCCATTCGTCTCCTAAAACCCACTAAACCTAGAAAAATAAAAAAAAACCCTAAAAGAAGGTGTGAGAGGTTTTACGTAGCACGCGCAGTAAACCAAGCAAGAACAATGGATCAAGACAATCTAGAGAACCACAACATAGATCAAGAAGATCTATAACCAATCAATAGCAACAGAAACAAAACACCTACACGTTAAACAAACAAAATATAACAATTTATTCACAACTTACCAAACTAGAAGAAACCCTAACTTCTGATTTTAGGGTTTCTTCAAGATTTCTTGTGATTAATAACAAACTAATCATAAGAACCTAAGAAAAAAGATCAAAAATATCCAAGAATAAAAAACCCCCAAAAATATCAAAACCCTAATTTTTTAAAACTTCAATTGAACTTTAATTGATCGATTTGAAACAATTAATCAATAGATTTATATAAAGAAACAACTCAAGATCACGATCTATGATTATAGATCAAAACCCCCAAAAATTAACCAAACCCTAATTTTTAGAAATTGGTTTAAGAAACTTTTAATCGATGATACAAAGCAACCAGGCTCTGATACCATGTAAAATTATATGAATCAAAGCTCAATATCACCAAGAGCAACGAATAATAGTGAACCCAGCCAACCACCTCTTAGCTCACTTTATTAATCAATCAATTACACTATTTGTTTATAAAACAAGAATGCAAATCACTCACAAACTCACAATGATCATACTGTATGGATCAAGAACTCACACATACGATTACACATAGTGAAAAGATAACAGAATAAAAAGATGAATGAATAATAACAGATAAGAGTTAGGTAGGGAGTATATATACTCCTAAAATGCAAAGCAGCCCTCTAAGTCTTCATAATTCCAAATTTAGTCCCTCCAGCTTTAAGCTTGACACTTCGGTAGAATAAAGCCCCCTTCATCTTTATCACTTGTCACAAATAGTCCTCAAGGTTTAGGACTTATACTCTTAACAAATTACATACTAGTATAAGAGTTGTTCTGACGTTTTTTTGGATTGTTTGAGTGGGGGAACGAGGTTGGTGGTTGGAGCTTTGGCGTCAATCCTCCGTTGGCGCACCACTCTCTGGTTGGCGCCAAAGTGGCTCGCGCCAAACTGACCAGCCAGCGCCAAGAGTTTTTTTTATTTTTTTTAGTAATAAAAGTGGGTATTTATGAGCCCATTATACCCTTTTGGCACCATTTTTTCTCGTGCCAACCATTCTCTCGTAAATATGGTGCCAAAGCCCCAAGATCCTACGTGACAGCTTTGGCACCACTTTCTGGTGCCAACCGCTCCCAGTTCTCTTAGCCTTTTTATTAAAAAAATGATTTAATAGTTTTGTTTGGCATAATAATTTTTTGAAGCTGTTAATTTTTTATTTTAAACAAGTAGCTCTGAAATAAAAACTGATTCATGAAGCTTTTTAAATTGTCAAGAGCTGTTAAATCTTTAAATTAAAGATATACTCTCCAACTATAGTATAATTTTTTTTTTAATATGTCATTTTAAGTCATTTTACATCTTAATTTTACAGTCAACAGTTAATATACCAAACATGTTTATTAAAAAATACAGCGTATAGCTCATGTTAACAGTTTTTATTAAACAACTTACAGTTAACACCTTACAACTTACAATTAAAAATTTATAGTTTACAGTTAACAGTTAACAGTTTACAACTGGTTTTGCCAAACATAGCCAAAATATCAATGAAATTTACATGTATTTTATGCATGTCAATCACGACTCATATATCTAATTAGTACTTCCACCGTCTTAAAATTATAGTTTTCTTTGATTTTTTCGGTCTTTTTTTTCAACTTTAACGTTAAATAGTTTTGTTTGTGTTATATAATATTTAACGAAAAGTATGTGAATTGATTAGTTTTTAAATGTATATTCATTCAGGGGCGGATGTATGTATGGGGTACGGGGTGGCGTCGCCCCCCATAGCTCGATCAAAAACACGAGATTATAGTGTAATTTTTCGATATTTTTTTGAATGCCCCCCACTAAAAACGCAAATTGACCCCACTCACATATTGAATTTTCACATTTAACATTTTAAAAGCGTGAAATCTTCCATTTTTAAGTTAAAATACTCGATTTTTTATTCGGATTTTAGTATTTTTTACTTTCAAAAACTTTTTTTGCCCCCCACTACCAAATATCCTGCGTCCGCCACTGTATTCATTGTTATAATTTTTAACAAGTATTATATAACACAAACAAAAATATTTAATAGTATTAAACTTGAAAAAGAAAAATCGAAACAATTAAAGAAAGATTATAATTTTGAGACGGATAAAGTATAAAAAAAGATGTCACCTCTTGTATGAAACATGAAATTCACACATTTAAAGGTTGTTAAGAATCGTGATACTTAGACTCTATATTTAGGTTCTACATAATCCACATACATGTGTTCATTCACATTACTGATTATTTTACAAAGTAGTTGAATGAACATATTGGTCGCACATATAATATTAGGAGGTTTCATGATATTTCGTGATGTTGGTTCCTTGTCTATTTTGAATCTTGTCATTCCAACCTTGGAACTCATAAACGTGAGTCAAATTTCAAATTAAAATACAATCTTTTCTTTTTCCCCAAAAGGAAAAAAGAAGAATAATAATATATTCACACATACTTCCCACATTCAAATTCTTAAAAAGTAATTTTGGAAGCTTTCAACTTTGTATATATCTTTTTCCAATATTGTAATTTTACTTATAAAATTAAATCAATTACCAAACAAGCCTCTTACACAACCCCTTTTACCAAAATAGACTATATTTCAACACTTTACCAAACTAGACCAACCTCCATGCATCATGGTGCACTTCTAATTTTGTGTGCATCATGGTGCACAATACTTATGCATCAAACACTTCATGTGCATACTTAATGGTGCACCTCTCATGTTGTGTGCATTATGGTGCACAATCTTCATGCATCATGGCGCACTTATAATTTTTTGTGCATCATGACGCACAAACTTCATGCATCATGGTGCACTTATAATTTATTGTGCATCATGGTGCACAAGACTTATGCATCGAACACTTTTAGTTAGGCGCATCAAAAAGTTATGCATCAGGGGACACAAAATGCATCACGGTGCACCAAACTTATGCATCACGGGGCACAAAGTGCATCACGGTGCACCAAACTTATGCATCTCAGCGCACAAGTTAAATAATGGTACATCAGATTTTACCTTTTAGCTAGGCGCACAAAGAAGTTATGCATCACGGGGCACAAAATGCATTACGGTGCATCAAAGTTATGCATCTCGGCGCACAATTAAAAGCATGGTGCATCAAATTTTACATTTTAGCTAGGCGCACCAAAAAAATTATGCATCACGGGGCACAAAATGCATCACGGTGCATCAAAGTTATGCATCTCGGCGCACAATTAAAACCATGGTGCATCAAATTTACTTTTTAGCTAGGCGCACCAAAAAGTTTATGCATCACGGGGCACAAAGTGCATCACGGTGCACCAAACTTATGCATCTAGGTGCACATGATGCATCATATTTTACTTTTTATCATTAGGCGCACAAGGTTTTGTGCGCACCTTTTCTTGGATGCACCTTAATTTACATCGTTGGATTCTTAAATCTAACGGTTATAATTCAAAAGTTCAATTTGGTAATTTTCTTGTGCACCGACTATTCTTGTATTACGGCCTCTAAAAAGGCTATTTAGAAAATTTCCTCTATAAAATTACTAAGTCAAAATATAGGTGCATGTCATTATTTGCATTTCAATAATGCACATCAAAATGAGATTGTTGAGTATACACATCCAAAGTTCATGTCATGAAGTTTAGTTAGGTTAGATTTAAAACTTGCTAATATCTAGCAATCTTGATAGAATGATTTAGCTTTAGTTTTCTCAACAAAGTTAACCAACTACCTCAATTGGGGTTTATAACAAACATATGATGTGGTCTCACTACCAAAACACATGTCCTAACAAAATTTGAATGACTACATATGAAGTTTATGACAAGTAGACCCAATGTTTGTTAACCAATTTTTACATACTTTCTGGTCACTTGTTATTATCCCATGAGTTTTAGAAACAAAGTTAGTAACACAAGCAATATATATGATATTTCTTGACAGAAGTTTAGAATAAAATGTAGGTTGTATTATTTGACGAAATCATCTATTTATTGAATTAAATATGATCAACTACCCTTGACTTGGGCTATAAGAAAAAACCAACCACCATTGACAAAGTTTCTTAGTTGCAAAACCTTATTCTTGAAAATGTCAAGTTGTAGTTTGCCTTTGAATTTGAACTTCAAACCACCCCATAAATGCATTTTGATAGAGTTTATATATTTATAAAAAAGGTTTAGAAATGGCCTCATAAAATCAAAAGTTGTTTGTATTTATTTGAAAGAAAGTAGAGTGGTTACAACTTGCAAGACACACAAATTCCCTCCCTTAACAAGACTAATCCACTAATAATATTTGTGGTCTTTCTGTTTTACATGTATTCTATCTATTTAATCAACATATGGTTTTTGATTTCACACGTATGATAAACATGTTTAACAAATGAATAGCATGGTATCCGCGTAATGTGACGGCAGATACCCTGTGACTAAATTTTATTGTGAGTAAATGTTATTTGGTTATTCGTCTTTCATACTAATAACTTATGAATGACGATAGTTTTCACCTAGAAACATGTCTCAAAAACTTAATTCTGATCTAGATATATTATTATTTATGGCGTATATGTAATATGCAATATATGTGTAACTCTATTTTCGGAACTCAGTTAAGTGCGAAAACTGACATAACCTCTTTTGAACATTTAAACGAGAAGATCAACCAAAAGGTACTTTGTAGTTTGTACATATGATTGTAAATATGATGGAGAAAATTTGTACAATATGTTATTTTGCTTGTATTTTGTGATGGGAAATTTTAATTGTATTATTAATTATGTTTTAATTAAGTATAGTTAAATGTTTTGTATATATTAGAGATATAAAGTTATACATATGCATTAAAATTTTGTATTACTTAAATCAGATATGAGTTTGTGCATTAAAATGATGTATAATATGTTATTTTAATTGTACTACTTATTTTTTTTTCATTTATGAAAGAGACAATGCACAAAATGTTTTATATGTAGTTAAGATTATAAACCTCATGAATTAGCCAATTAATGCGTTAAAAATCATGTTTACTAAAAACAGAAAAAAAAATCATACGTTTAAGATATTTTTGAAAAAGTCAAGTTAAAAGTAAGCCAACTTGGATTAAATATGATAATTTATCAAAGATACCATCGCAAATATGTAAAGTATAAATTTGTGTGATAAACATCATGCACTAAGAAAGGAAATATTTTTAGACAAAATGGTTAAAGCGTGTTTCTTTTTTCTTAGTGAGAAAGAAAAGTTTTAAAATTTTATTGTAATATGTAAAATTACTTAATATGGTAAACACCTTCTAATAAAGTGGCTAAAGTTCTAAGTTATGTACAGTGATGAATAATGAATAAATATGTCGAGTTAGAAACTACTTTTTTACGTTTTATAATTATATTCATCGATAAAAAAACACGTATTTTAATAAAATTATTATTATTTAATTTTTTTTTCTTATTTTCTACACAACTATACTTTTATAAGTAACTAATTAATTTATAATTATTATATCTTTTATAATAATATTTTCAAATAAGTAGATATGATATACATAGTTTACATTTTTTTATTAATATGTTTTTCATAATGTTCTTTTCAGTGAGAGTTTATACATAATTGATAAGTTTTTTTTATTGTTTTTTAGAATATCGAGTTGGTACAATTGATAAATTTTATTGTAATATGTAAAATTACTTAATATGGTAAACACCTTCTAATAAAGTGGCTAAAGTTCTAAGTTATGTACAGTGATGAATAATGAATAAATATGTCGAGTTAGAAACTACTTTTTTACGTTTTATAATTATATTCATCGATAAAAAAACACGTATTTTAATAAAATTATTATTATTTAATTTTTTTTTCTTATTTTCTACACAACTATACTTTTATAAGTAACTAATTAATTTATAATTATTATATCTTTTATAATAATATTTTCAAATAAGTAGATATGATATACATAGTTTACATTTTTTTATTAATATGTTTTTCATAATGTTCTTTTCAGTGAGAGTTTATACATAATTGATAAGTTTTTTTTATTGTTTTTTAGAATATCGAGTTGGTACAATTGATAAATTAATATTTTATAGTATTACTCAAAAGATAATTTTTGTTAGTATTTGATTCAAAAGTAGATATTTAGAACGTATTTTTTGCAGCCTCGAATCAATGCATTTATGAAGCAAAGCCTCACAGTTTTTCATCTTGAATTAAAACCTTCACCGAAAAACTTGAACTTGAAGCCTTTCGTAGTTTTGTATGTGGTAACAATCTTTCTATAGACATTTTTGATGATCAACTATATTAAGATAGTTGATTATTTTATAAGTTGTTGAGAGAAAAAATTAACGTGACAAAAAAATTGTACAACGACCAGTTTGATTTAGTAATTAGTATGAAAATTTGGGTCAAAACAGCAAACTAACTTCTTGTTAACGGTTAATTCGGATCATGTCAATTTAGTTGAGATTATAAAATCTATACTCAAACTCGCTTTTATGTTTAAAGTTCGAGTTAGTTGAGTTCAGGTCAATTCGGGCGGGTCAAATCAGGTTGGCTCAAATCGAGTTTGAGTCGACCCGAATAAAAATAAAATGCCAAAAAAAATATTTACTTCACTAATGTAAAAGTGTTACTCGGGTCGCGTTTATAGAGTTCATGTTAAATCGGATCGAGACAATTCAGGTAAAGACTAAGAAATTCATACAAAACTCGATCTTATTTAGAACTCGAATTAATCGAATTGACTCGAATATATTTTTTAACCCGAATGACTCAATTTAAATAAGTTTATTCAAGTTCGGGTTTAAATCGAGTTTGAATCAACTCGGGTTTTTTCACACCTTGTATACAACTATCCAATAAAAAAAATCTTAAAAACTAGATATTCTATTACTGACAAGTTTGATTTAGGCTACCCACAACGGTGGGGATTTCGATCAATCGTCACCCGGTCGCGACCGAGTCGCACCGTTGCGGCGATTCGGTCGCAGCAATTAGGTCTTACCCACGATTGAATTGAAACGTTGGCGGTGTGTGTTGTCTTTGTGTGTTTGAAAAAAAAATTAATTTTACCTTTTAACTATATAAATACCTCATTTATTCAACCATTTTTCACACACATAACTTACAATTCTCCAAATTCAATTTTTATACCAACTAAAATGATGAGTTCTCAAATGGCGTGGACTACCGAAGAGGCGGTAGCTTTGTGTAAAGTTTGGCTGGACGTTAAGGAGAATTTCGGTGATCGAGCTCATAAGGCGAGAGGGTTTTGGGAGAGGGTACGAGAGTTATTTTATCAAGAAATGGGTGAGCGAAAAAGAGTTTATAACTCAATTATCAGCAAATGGAAAAAATTTATTCGTCCTAAAGTTGGTGAATTTTCTGCGATTTACAATTACGTCGTACGTAGACACATGGTTGGGACTTCAGAAGATACTCTTTATCAAAAAACCGAACTTGAATATCACACTCTTCGTCATATGGATTTTGAATACAGTGAATGTTGGAAAATTTTGAAACAAAGTCTCGATTGGAGCATCATTGAAATGCAACACTTCAATAACCGAAAAGTTTAAGTTTTTAAGTTTTACAACTAAAAAATTATTAATATGCTTCGTAATGTTTTTTAATTTACGTAATGTGTTTTTTTTATGCAATGTTTTTTATTTAGTGTAATGTGTGTTGTATGGAATGAAATGTTTTTTTTTAATAAATTGTTATTTTTATTGAATATAAAATGTTATTTTTATTGAATATAAAAAAAATTAAACTATGTCGCCTTGACTGAGGTCACATGAGAAAAAAACTAAAAAAATTAGGTCGTGAGCTAATAGCATTGTGGGTAACCTCAGTAATTACCATAAAAATCAGTAGCTGACTTCCCTAAGCAAAAAAATTACTTACATTAACCGCCCTTGCCATCTTTATTTGACCCTTTTACCCTCCACTTTCCTTATATATATACCACCCCCCATTGTTACACACCTTCGTTTTCCCTCTTTCCTCTATAAAACACACACAAAACCACAAAACCAAACCAAGATTTCAAAAGGGTTTCTTCATCGCATCAATACCAACAATACCCATCAACGATTTCTTTTCTTATCGCCTTTTGATGCGTTAAAAACCCCCTCAGTTATGAATAACCATAGCTGTAACAGCTACCCAAAAGCTCATCATAAGCCCTTAGCTTGTTGCTCTTCTTCACAAGCTTTACTTGCTGCAAAAGCCCTTTTTTTTAAATCACCTTCAAGATTTTTAATCTTGTTCTTTTTCTTACCTACTCTTTATTTTTTTTCTTTGAATAATCACCAAAGCTTATATCTTTATGTAATTTTTTTAATTACCCTTTTTTTATTTTTGATATCTTTGGTGATTGTTAATTTAGCTAAGCATTTAGTGCCCAAAAAAAGTGAACCTGTAGTGTGGTCAATTGGCATGAAAAGGCGATTAGAGGATACTACTGTGAATGGGTTGTTAGTTAAGGTTTATAGTAATGGTGATGTGTATGAAGGCGAGTTTTATAAAGGAAAGTGTTCAGGGAGTGGGGTTTATTATTATAATTTGAATGGTAGATATGAAGGTGATTGGGTTGATCAAAAGTATGATGGCTACGGTGTCGAAACATGGGCGAAAGGGAGTAGGTATCGAGGGATGTATAGGCAAGGGCTAAGGCATGGTTTTGGTGTTTATAGGTTTTATGCTGGGGATATGTTTGCTGGTGAGTGGTTTAAGGGGCAATGTCATGGTGTTGGGGTGCATACTTGTGTAGATGGGAGTAAGTATTTTGGCGAGTTTAAAAGTGGCGTCAAGCATGGGATTGGGTATTATCACTTCAGGTATGTTTGGTTATCTGCTTATTGTGTTTTTTGCAGTAGATTATAAGTACTTTTGACCAAATTGCTTATATGAGGCTTATTGTGTTTTGCATATGTGATTTTGGTAGAGTAGGTGCTTTGAAGGTGTTTGGGTGAAATTAGTACAACCATTAATCTGATTTTTTTGGAAAAACAAAAACAGTTTACCAAACAGTCCCGAAAAGCTACTTACCCTTGTTTGAATGTTTGTTAGATACTTTGATTTGATTCTTAGTTTCTGTCTAGATCAGATTTTTAAAGTCTGTAATTACTGGAGTAATATTTTGTGAAAAGTAAATCTTGGTTCTTGCTAAAATCCAAAAAAGATGCTAAAATTGGTAATAAATGAGCATAATTTTCCTCAAAAATAAATTGTCAGAAGTATAGTGTGTCTGTGTCTTTGCATTTATGTTTTACAATGTATTGAAACTCAGATTTTGTTACAAACATCAGTAAAATTTACTCTCTTTTTTATGGATTTTGACTAGTCATTTATCGATTTCTTAATCCACTTATATATACTTTGAAAAGATATTTGCCATTGGAATATGATAATCTGTAAGTGGAGTTTCTCCAAAATGAGTCAAATGCAGAACTCTATTTTAATAACTAGGCCTGCAAGCTCTTTTAATTCACATTTTCTGTTTATAGAATAATAATAATATTGTGATTGAGCTAATGTGATTACATGATGTATTGCAGAAATGGCGACATGTATGCTGGCGAGTATTTTGCAGACAAAATGCACGGTTTTGGTGTCTACAATTTTGCAAATGGACATAAATACGAGGGTGCTTGGCATGAAGGACGAAGGCAAGGGTTCGGTATGTATACATTCAGAAACGGCGACACTCAATCAGGTCACTGGGATGACGGCCTTCTCAGCATCTCAACATCTCAAAAGACAGTCCCTTCGCAGTCACCAATGTCTGTATCGCATGCCAAAGTACTTAAAGCTGTTGAGGACGCTAGGCGTATGGCTGCAAAAGCAACGGGTGCGGCTAAGGTTGATGATAAGGTAAACAGGGTGGTGGCTTCAGCTAACAGGTCGGCTAATGCAGCAAGGGTGGCAGCAATTAAAGCGGTTCAGAGCCGTGCCTACCACCATGATGATACTGAAGGTCTAGCACTAGTCATTGTCTAAACAGCTTTTGTTGACTCCAAATTTCGGCCACCCACTAACACTCCCGACGCTCACCTTTTTACTACTCGAGCGCGCACTTAGGTTTAAAAACGAGAAGGCACTGAAGTGCTTTGTTTTTCTTAACTTCATGAGGGGGATTAACTATCCTTTTTCTCTTTTGTTCTACCACTAATTGTAAATATATTTCAGTTAATCAATATATTAGTTGTCGTATGCTTGGCTTTTTGGCTTTTAATGTGTGTAATCTTATATAAAAGGGTTAATGGGGCTAATCTGCATCATGTGGAACCAATAATTAACAATTGATCCATTTTGTGGCTCGTGATGTGGGCACACTACACATGGACCCACAATGGATCCAAATGCATGCATCATGCACAAATCTCATATTCACATCTACACGTTGGCTTGCTTAGCAGCCATGTAATGACACATGACTTTTAGTTATTTTAAGGAGTGTACAAAGTGTTACCAAACCAGAATCTGATCAGAAATATAATGTAAAGATATCCAGACAAAGAACCATTGTCAGAGATTGGCTTGTGTCGTTTCAGTATTAAAAATAGGTAGATCATACTGAAGCTATTAGTTTACCATACGAGCAGGTGAGATAGCTTCGGTGTTGCTCATTAGCTTTGGTGTTGCTCATCCTCGCCTTGGTCAGAGTTGGGGTCGATTGGTCTACCAGTGCATTCCTCTCGCAGTGAGGTGGTATTATTAATGTTCAATGGTGGATCGTATCTAGCCGGATAAAAGTTACTATGTAAGATGAACATAAAGTACTTTACCAACCTATCTTATACAGTAAAAGTTATTTGGAAAAAACTCAAAAAGTGCAACTAAGATCTGCAAACTTCCAAAACTAATCGAGTAGTGGGTCTCTGTTTTTTTAGATCAGTAATGAAGGGTCACACGACCCGGTCTACCCGGTCACCACCACATAGGAGACTCAAGTCATCAAGCCTCGTCGTATTTCAGACCGGGTCGTCTCAGTTCTAGACGTGTTTTATATTCTATCATTTTGGCCTCTAACGTGTGTAATCTTATAGAGGGTGGATGGGGACATGGGGTATCAAGGATACCCGCAAGTGACCAACCCAAGCTTGCAATTGTCTTTTCACTTGTAGGGCTGCGTTAGCGCTAACATTAAAAGGTGTGGTCACAATTACACTTTATACTTTTATAACATGGCAATGTGATATAAGATTTTGAAACAAAGTAACCTTACCAAAGGACAAAAACAACAGCAAAATAAATAGGCAAAAAAAGATACAGCAATGTTTGGCATAGATATAACATCAAAAGATTTCAAATAATACCGGGTTTCCGGATAACACATCAAACGATTCAACAAAACTATCAAAATCTATAATACAAAACCAAAGAGAAATACAGAGTAAATAGGACTTCAAAACGAAGAGATATGATTATATCTTTCTGCAAAGACTGCACCTAACTCTCGGTTTGCTCCCTCAACATTCTGATTGTGCTCCTCACAGTCACAGCACTGGCAGTGCTGTTAAAAAACAAACGCAGAATATTAGCCAAAGCTAAAAACTACAATTTTGAAAAAAATAAAACATGGCGAGAAAAGGATAATTACTTCAATGTGTAGGCACCACCAGCCTTGACCTTGCCACAATCCTTGCATCCCCAAATACCAACTGCCTTTCTCTTCACAGCATACTGTATTATATATCATTGCAAAACACAAGATTAAGCAAATAATTACAATCAAATAATCTTGTACAAGTTTAATTCATGATCACTGCAGTAGGTTACCTTTCCGCAAAACTCACAGAAGTACTTGCTGTGCTGGCTGACCTCCATCTTCTTGATCTGCTTTCGCAGACTAGCACCATAACGGGTACCTGAAACAAGTTGCAAGAGTTCAGAAATGTAAAAAACCGAGCATCATAAAACATGGATTGAAGCCAATGATCCACTCTATATGCTATTAATAAAGGCTATGCAAAGTACAATAGAACACTCACCATACTTTCCGACGATGCCAGCCTTCTTTGTCCTCTTTGTCTGCAAACAAAACAAATACAAAACGATATGAGTACTAGGAAGACACATTAAAGTAACTAAAAATTCATTCCAATAAAACATTGATTATCAAGTATCAACCAATACTATCAATTTTTATTTAAAGGTCAGGTCGCCCTTAAGTTTCTTTTGGGCCTAAATGCCTAATCACTTGCAGACAGAGATTTCTCTTAACATGTTCTTTCATTTCCTACGTATCTAGATTCAAAAAATAAATTACGCACATTGTTAATAACAAAAACCAAATATCAGCAAGAACAGGTTACTTCTTATTACATAACCCTAGAAACATCAGCAATGGCAACCAAATGGTAATAATGATACATCATCGCTCATCAAACTATCATAAGATGCTGCAAGACACTGAGAAAAATATTCACTAGAACAACTTGGATGCCATGTTTCATCTGACACTGATTAAGCACGAAAGGGTGCACTCTTAACTTATGCAACACACATTCGCTAAACTATATAGGCTGGAAATCCCAAAAGCTTAAACAAGTACCCAGTAACATTAAACCAATTTACAACCTTACGAGTTACGACAAACAGTAACATTTTCAACGATTATATTTGAAACTTAAATAACAATAATAGAAACCTTTTCTTGTCAACATTTCCATCACAAAACACAAACATCAGACCTTAAAATCATCAACTCAATAAAAGGCGCTTTGAAGCAAAATAATGAATACTTTTCGCTAAGAGTGTTCTTATAGTTGGATTAAGATAATTTGTTAAGCTTATTCTTAAAATTTTACGTAGTTCACACTTCACATTAGACTGTATAAACTTAGTCTTCAACTTATGTAGCCAGCTTATGGCTTATTCAGTATTGGGCTTATGTTTCAAATTCAAAATCTCACTTTTATAGCTTATTTTGAAACTTAAACAAACTTACATAAGTTTAATATAATAAACTTATATAAGCCCAAAAAGTTTCAAAGTAAGACATGAAAAGTGAGCTTATGAAAACATAAGCCCAAAACCAAATAAGCTGAAACAAACACCCACTTATCGAGCTTATTTAAAGTTGTTAATATAACTTACAAAATGAAAAATAAAATAATAATTTAACAACAAACTTGGTAAATGAACTTGACAGTGAATATTAGACAAACCATATATATATAATCTAGTAGCAAACAGTCAAACAACAGCAGAAAAAAGACATTTTTACAAACCAAATTAAATATATAAACTTAATTTAAGCTTAATCATCAAAGAACTAATTATTGAGAGATGATACCATTTCTGCTGATCGGAAGAAGAGTGAATGAACAAGATGTGACGAAAGGAAGGAAAATGGCGATTATGAACTCAGTATTAAAATAGGTAGATCATACCGAAGCTATTAGTTTACTGGGAGCTGAAAGTTTACTATAAGAGCAGGTGAGATAGCTTCGGTGTTGCTCATCCTTGCGTTGCCCAGAGTTGGGGTCGGTCGGTCTACCAGTGCATTCTTCTCACGGTGAGCTTGTATAATTAATGTTAAATGGTGGACGGTATCTAGCCGGATAAAAGTTATGTAAGATGAACATGAAGGACTTTACCAACATATCTTATAAACTTATTTGGAAAAAAGTAGTCTAGTAGTGTCTCTGTTTTCTTAGATCATCAGTAAAGAAGGTTCATGCGACCCGGTCACCACCACATAGTACACGTCTTGCGTTAAGAAAAGCAAGACCCGAATCAGCAAGACTCAAGTCGTATTTTAGACCGGGTCGTCGCAGTTCTGCAAACTTGCAAAACTAGTCAAGTAGTCTCTTTTCTCTTAGATCATCAGTAAAGAACTTTCAAAACTAGTCAAGTAGTCTCTTTTTTCTTAGATCATCAGTAAAGAAGGGGCACGCGGCACGGTCTACTAGGTAAACCACCACAAAGGACACGTCTTGCATTAAGAAAAAGCAAGACTCAAATCAGCAAGACTCGAGTCGTATTTTAGACCAGGTCGTCTCAGTTCTAGACGTTTTTTATATCTAACATTTTAGCTTTTAATGTATGTAACTTATAAAAGGTTGATGGATAATCAAGGGTTCCCGCAAGTGACCTACCAAAGCAATGCAATTCCTTAAATTATAAAAGGAGCGCTAATATGTCTATTCAATTGTAGAGGTGCATTGGCGCTAACATAAAAGGGGTTGTCACCATTACACTTTATACTATCATAACACTGGCAATGTCATATCAGATCTTGAAACAAAACAAAGCTTAACATCTAAAAGCAAATGACAAAAACAACTGCAAAATAAATAGGCAAAAAGAGATGGCATCATGTCTGGCATAGATATAACATCAAAAGATTTCAAATCCAATACAGGGTTCCTGGATAGCATCCACTGATTCAACAAAACTACCAAAATCTCTAATACAAAACCAAAGACAAATAAGGAGTAAATAGGACTTCAAAACGAAGAGATATAGGATTATCTTTCTGCAAAGACTGCACCTAACTCTCGGTTTGCTCCCTCAACCTTCTGATTGTGCTCCTCACGGTCACAGCACTGGCAGTGCTGAAAAAACGAACGCAGAATATTAGCCAAGCTAAAAACTATACAACTTGAAAAAAATAAAATAATGGCGAGAAGATAATTACTTCAATGTGTAGGCACCACCAGCCTTGACCTTGCCACAATCCTTGCATCCCCAAATACCAACAGCCTTTCTCTTCACGGCATACTGTATCATATATCATTGCAAAACACAAGATTAAAAAAATGAGCAAGTTATCACAATCAAATAATCTCAAAAGTTTAATTCATGATCACTGCAGTAAGTTACCTTTCCACAAAATTCACAGAAGTACTTGCTGTGCTGGCTGACCTCCATCTTCTTGATCTGCTTTCGCAGACTAGCACCATAACGGGTACCTGAAACAAGTTGCAACAGTTCATATATGTAAGAAATAGAGCATCATAAACTTGGATTGAAGGCAATAACATTATCAACTATATATGTGATTAATAAAGGCAATGTGAAGTAATATAGAAAATTGCACTGCAAGATTGAAAAGCAGAACACTCACCATACTTTCCGACAATTCCGGCCTTCTTTGTCCTCTTTGTCTGCAAACAAAACAAATATAAAACAATATGAGTACTAGTAAGACACATTAAAGTAATTAAAAACTAGGTACACATTCCGATAAAACATTGATTCATCAACCGATAAATCAATTCTTAGTAAAGATTGCCTTAAGTTTTCTTTTGGGCCTAATCATTACAGAACACAGATTTCTATTATACAAGTTCTTTCACTTCCTACTTAACTAGATTCAAAAACTTAAGACACAACAGCAATAAGAAAGACCACATATCAACTAGAACAGGTTACTTCTTATTACATATCCTAGAAACATCAGCAATGTCAACAAACTGGTTATAATGGTAAATCATCGCTCATCAAACTATCATAAGATGCTGTAAGACACTGAGAAAAATATATTTGACATTTAAATTACACACATAATAACAGCTTGAGTGACTTCATATCACACTGATAAAGCACGAAAGAGTGCACACTCAGCTTATATTACACAGCCTCAATTTTCTGCCATATTTTGAGACTTCTGTGAGTTTATCATACCATGATGAACTTATTTAAGTCTACAAGTCTCAAAATAAACCGAAAATTGGAGCTTATAAAATATAAGCCGTAATCAAATAAGCTCATGTGTCCACATATAAGCAGAAACAAAACCCCACTTAACTTATGCCACGCACATTTACCAAACCATAAAAACTTGAAAAACCACACACCAATATTAAACAAATTTTACAATCTTGTAATTTTATGTAGTTCACATCAGACTGTATTATCTTAGTATTCAACTTATATATCCAGCTTATGGCTTATTTGGTTTTGAGCTTATGTTTCATAAGTTTATTTTGAAAGCTTAAACAAAAATACATAAGTTTACTATAATAAACTTATATAATCCGAAAAAGTTTCAAACAAGCCATGAAAAGTAAGCTAATGAAACATAAGCCCAAAACCAAATAAGCCGAAACAAACATCCACTTCTCTAGCTTATTTAAAGTGGTTAATATAACTTGCAAAACAAAAAATAAGCTCATAAATTAACAACAAACTTACAAAATGAGTTTATACAGTCAATATTAGACAAACCATATACATAATCTCGTAAAAAACAACAGCAGACAAACATTTTATAAACCATATTTAATATATAAACTTAAACTTATGTTTAATCATCAAAGAACTAATTATCACATATGCATCAAATGTTATAAAAACAAGAAGAAAATAATGATAAATGATTAAGGGTTGAGAGATGATACCATTTCTGCTGATGGGAAGAAGAGTGAATGAACAAGATGTGAAGAAAGGAAGGAAGACGGCGATGATAAACTCAAACCCTAGCTGTGTGAGTTAAGTAGCTTATATAGTGGACTGGGATGGGCTTTTGTTATGTTTTTAGGGCTTTGTTACTTGGGGTGTCTTGGGCCTTTTGAGTGTTTAGAACCTAATGGGCTCCTTTGCAATCAATTAATCTTTTATATAATAAAAGAATTAGATTTTTGAAGAATTTTATTGAAAAGTGGAGGTTGTAGAAAAAATAATGAGACCAATCAAATGGCTTGATTTTGACACATAAGCAAAATCGAGCGATTTGATTGGTGGAAAAAATTCAAACTTGAATTAAAGTTAGTCAAAATTAAAAATTTTGGTGGAGGTATTTGATAAAAACAAATAAAGATATATGTGTCAAATTTGTAAAAATAAAAACTTAAAAAAAGAGGAGAGGATTAATAAAACTTTATTGGTTGAATTTCAAATAAATTAGATAGACTTAAATATAAACATATAATTTTTCATAATTTTCAGTAACTTTCTAAAATAAACAAAATACACCCTTAAACTTTATACCGTCTAGACTTTATATTTTAAAAATACAACATATATGTCATATTTAAAAATCAACGAATCACAAAATTATTAATATTCAGTTAGAAATACAAATTATTGTATATTTTTATTTTGACACTTAACAAAGTCAAACAATGCAATCTACGTAATTATTATTTACATGAATATAAATGTCAAAAAGAACGCAGGACCTAGGACCTGTGACATCGGTGTGAGATGAAAGTAAATAGATGGGATTCTACAAATTACAAAAACATATATTTTTTCAAAGTCATTATGTGTTAATAAACACATAATTTCTAGAAAAAGGATAGCTAATATTTCAGTTAAATAAAGTCAAATCCTTTGTGAAACAAATGTTTATACAAGATATCAATTAAAATTATCACATAATAGAAAATCATGTAAAACTTGAGAGTCCATAAGCATTGTAACTATTTAAGTATTAAAATTTAATATTGTTTTATATAATAATATTAAACATTATAAAATAATGAACGTATATATGTAAGTTTGATGTAAATCGTTTGTTAATTAATAATTATGATATAACTCTTTAGAATAAAAATATATCAAAAATAAAAAAATATGAAATTCGAAAAATAAAAATTGAGGTGAGTTTTATTAATTTACACGGTGCACGGTAAAAGAACAAAATAATCAAACATATAAATATTAGATGCTAAAAAACATATATAATATATATATAATTAAAATAACAAAATTATTACTTAATTTAACTTTTATGTTCAAATCCCGTGCGTGCACGGGCATTAAAACTTGTTATCTCTATATCAAAATCAGTGTCCACCTAAGATTTAGACATGAATCCATTTTAGTGTTAACGAGTTATGAAAATTGGCGTTTCGTAACGGGGCGTTTGTTAGTTGTCGATAAAGAGTTTTGGATCGGGTTGCGTTAGTGGAACAAGTTTAAAGAAGCGGTTAACAATGCGTTACACATATGGCCCAAACGCGAGTCGCGAGACCAAGTTCGAGCAGAAGCCCAAACACCTAGTAAATATATTGCAGATATAGTTTAACATGTTATTTAGCATATCGCAGAAAAAAAATATTTTTTTTGTCTATAATGATCACCAGTCACCGCTTTTCTCAAACTAAAGAGTTCTGTCTAAGTTAATACTTAGTAACCACCTCCAAAAAGCTTATAAGCCTTTGGAGAGATTTTGTGGATAAAGGACATAGTCTTAGCTCTCGGCTCATAGTCAATTTACTTGGTGTGCTCCTCTAGTCACAAGAGTTTTCAAACCCATTATTATGGCATGGACAATGGTTGGTGTCAAAAAAACACCCGAGTCAGGGTGTTCCTCTCAATCTACATCTTTTGTAAAATAGCTAATACTTAGACTCTTGTACAAGGCTCCTTAATCTATAAAAGGAGGCCTTTAGGTTTTAGTTCAATATATGTTTTACACTTTCATTATACACAAGTTCAATTATTAATCAAAGTGTAAGTTTGGTTTTATTATTTTGTTTGTTCTTCATTCAAGTATTAATTCCGCATAATACTTGAATTATTTACACAACAAAGTTTATCTAAGTGTTTAACTTGATTTAATCTCGTTTACACAAAGCTAAATCGATCTAAGTTTGGGATTAACAATTGGTATCAGAGCGGGTGGCTCTCGATACTAGGATCAACAAGGTGTTTGAGTCGAAGAATGGTGAAAAAGAAGAAAAAAAACCCGTCTAGGATTTTATGGTCGGATCTTACTGCGCAACCGTTTTTAAACAGCGATAACTCCTTCGTTAACCGTTGGATCGACGTGAAATTTGAATTGTAGGTTTTGGCATATGTGTCTTGGATCTCACCGGAGCGATCTGCGAGTTAAGCCCTCAAGAAAAAGTTATAGCTCGTAGAATGTTGCTGCAGAGGAAGGTATAAGTTTTCTGTTTTTGTTGTTATTAAAAAAATTTAGGGTTTCTTCCCCTAAACCCTAGATCGACTTGAAAAGCAGAAAAATAAGAGGTTTGTGGCTGCTATAACACATGATGATACACGATTCGTATGAAGGTCGATTTACAAACCCTAAGTTAGGGTTTCAATGCATAAATTCATAAACCCTAAAATCGGTTCTAGACAGAAGAGATGTGTTTCTGTTGGTACTTACGAGTGTGTTTGATCAAGAAGCAGGTTCTTATTTGTGATGTTGTTTTACTAGCTTTGGTGAGTTGGTTCATGGATCAACGATGAACCCTAGTAGAACTTATAGTACTTATTGTCAAGAATTAACGATTGTTGCAAACAGAATGATAAGTATACTTCACATCTGTATTTAAAGATCTATTACTGTTTGGAAAGTGTATACTTTATACTTCTCACGTGTACAAGATAAAAGTAGGAATTACTTTGGTCTGCAAGATATATTGTTCAAGATGTTCACGTGGGTGTATGGTCAAATAGCAGCAAGGAACGAAGAATGATAAAGTGACATGGGAGTTTGTTCGCTTTATGTTTGAATCTGTCAACATAGTACTACAGGCATAAGAAAAAGACGTGAGATTGAATTTTGGTATAAAACTTGTTGCCACAAAGGACAATATACAAGTGATAAGGCCATCGCGTGAGGTATTATTAAACTTCTTTGTTAAATTGTTTACAATGGTAGTTGTTTGCACAAAGAATAAACATCACGTATGTACAATAGTCGAAGGTTGTTATTGGTATTGATTAAACTCAATACATAATTGGTTAAATGTGATAGCAGCAAAGAAAAAGGTCACATGAATGGGTGATATAGATGTATGTGTGTGCACATGATTGAACAACATATATTGATTCATGTGAGGATGTGTACAGCCAACTAGCCAAGGAAACACGTATGGTAAACACTATTTTGTAGAGATTATATTTAGTTTCTTAGCATGTGGTGAATGGGACACGTGAAAAGTTTATGTGCTAAGCTTTTTCTTATTCGTTGTGGTCTCAATGGTCTGTTGGAGTTCACGTGATGAATTATTGGTAAACTACTATTCTCGTGTGAATAGTCCAAAAGGAAAATAGATGGAGTTTGTTATGTTACAGAAAAGAAACTGAAGACGAAGACAAGGAAAAGTGGTACAGTGGGGTAATATTATTTAGCCGCTGTCAAGAGTTATTTAGCCACAGATGGTGTTAGTGGCTGAGTCGCGCCGCTGACAAGAATAAAATACACGCTGACAGAGAAGACGCTGACACGTTACAATTTAGACGCTGATAGCATGTTGTCCGATATATGGTTTTTAAGCGCTGACAAGTATCGTCCGATATCGGACAATACATACAGAAGATATATTGGATGACTAAGGATCTCGGACATAACTATCTGTTTAAATTTTTATGATTTGTTTTTTAAGATTGTGTTTGATACAATAAAGTTTTATTTAATTATGTGACAAGGCTAACCTTGCGGTTACGTACCGACTTGGATTATAAGCAGAACGCCGACAGAGGCAGCAGTTGCATAAAAGAAGAGGATGATATTGTACTTAGATGATTTTCATTGCAAATTGGAGGTTTCGATGAAGACGAGTGATTATTGTTTATTTGGTGTTGGAGTTGTTTTTTTCAGGTTTGTGACTTATCATATCATTAATTCATGACTGACATTCACTGACTTTAAAGATAACTTGTTCGTGTTTTCATGAATGGTGACGAAGACTTGTCATATCTAGCAACTAGATACCTTGCTATCACCTGAAGGAGTTACATTATCGTGCTCAGTGTCTCATGTAAAGATGAGGATTTTGACAAAGGGATCGAGGTATACTTATATTCTTGCCATCGGTATAAGTTCAACGTCACGTAGATAGTACAAGATATAAGGTAAAAGCTTGGGAGATTCCGCTTCTTCAACAAATAGGATATATTCGTGTTTCTTCATTCGTAATCTACAATTAGAGTCTATATGGTTCGTGATTCATTTACATGCACCACTTAAGGGGAACCGTTTATTAGTTGTTTATCTTTAGAAGACCTCTATTGGATGAGACAAAAAGGGGAAGAAGGTTCAAAGATCAAGGTATACAACTTATTTTTATGTGGTGATATGTTTTACAAGAAATCTTACTTTAAGGGGAAGCTTGTTTCATTCGTGAAAGATCAAGATTTGAAGCTTGGTTTTGTAATCATCAAATAGGGGTAGATTGTTGGGAATAAGATTTGATGAGACAAAACAAACAATAATGAAACAACAGGATTTATATGCAGATATCTGGAATTACAAGAATATGGAGACCATCTACACAAGGAAGAGGACTAAAGTGCAAAAGATGGAAGGACTTCATTGTTATTAGATTTCTTGTAAGAAAAGTCTTGTATTCTAGTATATATAGAATACAATGACCGTAGGTTTTAATCATCCCATTATTCACAATGTAGTCATAAAGCGTGTCTCGTGTTCTAGGCGTGTAGTTTGCATTGTAAACACGCCTAAGGTTATTTGTTTTAATCGTTAATGTTTAATACAAGTAATCGTTGGAAAAGAAACACCTTGTTTGTAATCAATGTTCTAATCTCGCTATGTTTATCATATAAACGTTGATTATCCTAGTAAGCTTAATCGATCCATGAATAATGGATTCAACAATTGGTATCAGAGAACACAAAACCCTAAAAACCCTAAATCGACAAAAGCCATAATTTTTTAAGAAACCCTAAAAACCAGACAAGATGTCTACTCTTGATATGACCTCCTCCTCTAGTCACTATCTAAAAATCCCCATGCTAGACCCTGACAACTTTGAGCTATGGAAGTTCAATTTTGAGCAGTACCTTCAAATCCATGACTACACTGTATGGGAAATTATTGAATATGGAAACACATTCGATAAGGCTGCTAAGACTGCTACTGCTATTGCTGCAAGATCAATTGATGGCTCAACTGAAAAGGATCGAAAAGAAAGACCTTCAGATGGGAGAGCTGTCTCAACTGAGGATATTGCAAAGAGAAGGAATGACATGAAAACTTTGAGTATTCTCAAACTTTCTTTGGGACCAGCCAATCAGCACAAGTAGGGGTGCAAACGAGCCGAGCCGAGCCCGAGCTCTCGGCTCGAAACATAAAATAATGGGCTCGAGCTCGGCTCGATAGCTCGTCGAGCTTTTACCTTGAAAGCTTGAGCTCGGCTCGATTAAGATTCGAGCAAAGCTCGAGCTTAGCTTGAAAAGCTCGAAATTATATATACGAAACAAAATATCATTATCGTTTACACACCACCATAAATTCTATGTATGTACTAGACCATGATAAAGACTATCAATAAATTATTTAAGTTTTTATATAGTTACTCTTGATAATAAGGTTAATACTTAAATGAACGTTTTCGTACTTATATAAAAATATATTTATACTAAGGCTCGAAAAAGCTCGATAAGGGCTCGAGCCAAGCTATCAAAAGCTCGAGCTCGGCTCATTATATGTTTCGAGCCATACTATTGGGCTTGGGCTCGGGCTTGGGCTCGATAAAAGCTCGGCTCGATCGAGTCGAGCTTGAGCTCGAGCTCGAATAGCTCGATAAAAGCTCGGCTCGTTTGCACCCCTAAGCACAAGTATAGAGGTTTTGAGTTTGCGAAAGAGCTTTGGGCAGCCCTTCAAGTCAACTATGGTGGTAATGAGGATACTGCCTCAGAGAAGAAGAAGCAACTCTTGCATGAGTATGCTCTATTCAAAGCTCTTCCCAATGAAAAGCTAAGTGGGGTGAGAAGCAGACTTCTTGACATCACAAGCAAATTGTCCTTTATGGGAACAGTGTATAATGATGCTGATATCATTACCACTTTCCTTAAAAGTCTTGGTGATGCATGGAAGATTGAAGCAAGGTCTATTATTGCTACCAATGCTCACAAAAGTTCCACGTTTGATGACGTCCACTGATAGGTGTGAAAACACCCATCCTTCTACCACTTAATTATAATAATAACCAAGCCAAAACGTGTATTTTATGTCGTAAATGTCGGAATTATGCGTGGTTTGTGTTTTTATTGTGTTTTAGGACCAAAAGATGAAAAAGGAAGAAAACACGGGCTTTCACGGGCTTTTATCAAAGAAAACGAGAAAAGACGAAGTCAAAAGATCAAGAGTGCAAAAAGAACGGAATTCAAGGCATATTCTAAAGATTTATCGAAGAAAAAGTCTAAAGACGGAAATTTAATGAAGTCGAAGAACCAAGTCTAATTAAAGAAGAAAATTATAAGACGAGTTCAAATTATATCGACAAATCCCGAGACGACGTCGAGAAAGACAAAGAATTTAAATCGAGTCGAGACATGAAGAAAGAAGGAAGAAAGCACCAACATTTTACTCATCCTATAAATACCCTCCTAATGTGTCATTAGGAGGGGGTTAGTTAGTTTAGATTAGGAGTAGTGTAGATTTACTTTCTCTCTCTAGTTTTCGTTTTCTCTCTCTAGCTTTTATTTCATGTTTTAATCTTTTTCATTAATCTTGTATTAGATCTTAATCTTTATCTTAATCAAGCTTTTCAATTAATCATTCTCATTCTTCCTTTCTTTATTATTAATCATGTGTTGATTTAGATGATCTTATAGTTGCTTAATCGTGATGTTTATTGATTTATTGATGCTTTTGATTGATTGTGCTTATTGGTTTTTAGGTGTTTGATTTTTATAGTTTATAGTGTTTTAGTGCTTATTGTGTTAATTTTCTTATTTTTAATTAAGTGCTTATTAGTTAAATTTTATAAAAAGTTGTTTATAAATATTTTTATTATTTAGTGTTTTTAAAAGTTTTAAAAATTTGGCTTATTAGATTTTTCTAAAAATTAATTTGGTTAAGTTTTTAGATAAGTGTTTATTAGTTTATTTTATAAAAAATTGATTTTTAATTTTTAGATTTATTAGTATTTTTCAAGTTTTTGATTTGTGGTTGAATTAGTTTTTCTTAAAATTGTTTTATATTAAGTTTTTGTTAATTGCTTATTTGAATTGTGCTTATTTTTAGCTTATTTCGTGATTTTTTTATGTTACTGTATTTGTTTTCAAGTTTTCGGATTAGGGTTTTAAATTCCGAAGATCTTCCTTTTTCTGAAATAGTCATTTCTCTGAAAAAGTTGATTATTCCGAAAATTAGTTTTTATGAAAATGTCAATTTTTCCGAAGATTTAGTTTTTCTCTGAATTTCTTAATTTTTACGAAGTTATTCATTTTTCTGAATTTAGTCATTATTCCGAAAAAATCAATATTCCGAAGAAAGTTGTGAAAAGTTTTATTCCGAAGAAATTAGTTTCTCTGAAAAGTCATTATTCCGAAAAAACACATATTGCGAAGATTTAACAACATTCCGAATTTTTTTTCTGAAATAACAACTTTTCCGAAGAAACGATTTTTCCGAAAAAACAAACTTCCGAAATATACCATAGCAAGAAGAAAAATTGTCGTGTGTACCTGTGTGTTTGGAGGTTTTTGGCGCCAAATGAGCAGCTAGCTTGGCTGCTTCCAGCAGCTAGCCTGCCTGCTTGCTTATTTATTAGTATTGTTTTGTAATTATTTAGTTTTATCTGAAAGTTGTTCCGATTTTATTTTTGAAAGTTACGCATTTTTAGTTGATTTTTTCGTCTATTTTTAAAATTAATATTTTTTCGTAAAGTTCAAGTTTTATCTTTTATTTAGTACCCGCTTTAGGTTTTGCCTCGTTTAGCTTTATAGTACCATTTTAGTTTTATTCTCTCCTTTTTCATTTAGTAAACTTTATTTTCGAGTCGATAGTTAATTTCTTCTTTTAGATTTATTTTTATTAATTGTTTCGTTTTAATTTCACATTTTATTATTTATATTGTTTTGTTTTTATTAGTTAATTGCTTTTAGCTTATTGTTATTATTTTGCGCATTTACCTTTTAAGTAGAATAGATAACCAAACCATTTTATTTTCCACCAAGAACGGCTGAGTCACACTTTCTACTAGTAATCAATTCGAATATACTTGGAACGAAATTATTTTATACTTGGCTAAAAACACTTGTATTAAATGGCGCCGTTGCCGGCTCTTTTCGTGAAGATTAACGGTTTTAAGTGAGAGACGCGTTGGATTTTAGGATCCGTTCGTTTTTTAACGTTATTTTTCTTGCTTTAAAATTTTCAAAAATCCTAAAAAAAATATAAAATTTCAAAAATCCAAAAACATTTGAAAAATTATAAAATCATTTCTTTTTCGAAAGTTTTGCACCAAAAATATTCTTCTTGCTTATCTATTGTTCTTAATGGATTCGTTTGTTGACTGTGTAGGGTGTGGAAGACCATCTTCCGGTAGTCAATCCTGTCAATGGTGTTCATGCGAACTGTGTGGAATGGATATCCCTAATTACGAATTTGGCCGTTGTCTATCGTGCAATTCGATCAATTCATCTTTCAATTCATTCTTCTCTTTAAATGACACTATTTCACCCTCTCCCATATATGACGATCCATATCAACAAAATGCACCGGGTTTCTCTCAATACCCGTGTTGCAACAATTGTGGGGGCCCTCACGATACTTCTTATTGTCATCCAATGAATTATTATGAGCCAAATCCGTGTCCTCATTTTTCTTCACCAATGGATTATTATGAACCAAATCTGTGTTCGAATTCTTCTCAACCGATGAATTATGATGGACCACATCCGCGCTATAATTCTGGTTTTCACAATTTTGAGCCCCCACAATACACCATCGATCATCAACCTTCTGTTGGAATGTGGCTTGAATACGTTCAACAAGAATTAGCTAGCATACGCGAAGCAAAGGAGGAGGAAAAGCGACATCAACAAGAACAAGTATCTAATCTTAGTGATTATACTCCTCCTCTTGTGCGTCCATACTACTTTTATGATGATGACGAGGATGATATCTATGATCTCAACCCATCTTCTGAGATTACTACTCCTACTCTTGATATCCCTAATGCGTCTAAGGATAGTGATACATCGAGTGAGATTAGTGATTTTGGTCTTGATAAATTCTTTGATGAGGTTTGTGATGTGCCGACTTTTGTGGAGCCTACGGAAGAGGTCGCTCTTAATGATGATGATTTTTCTCCATGCTATGAGAATTTCACTTTTGAAATTTCTCCTTCTCCTCCGGGCGATGAAGGCGATGTTGATTTATTCTCTCCGACTTACGAGAAGTTCACCTCTGAACTTGGTCTTGTAGATGAGGTGGAAGATGTTATTCTTCGCGACAAATTACTGAAAGTTCATCTTCTTATTGCTAAAATTGAAGCGTTGAATTCTGCTCCTATTTCTGAGTCTTTACCTCCATCTATTACTTCAGTTGAGAATAATGATACAACTATGGAGGAAATCGACATTCTCTCAATACCTCCGGGTATTGATGATGATGACACGGAGGGGGATATTCTTTTTGATAATTTGCTGCATGAAGATATTGTCCCAAGTCCCCCTCCCGAGAACCTTTTATCCCAAACTTTAAAAACCATTACCGAGGATAAGTGTTTCGACCCGGGGGGTGACATTGACCATTCCATGTTTGACACCTTTACGGCTTTGCCGATTAGTGATAACCATATGTATTTTGGGGATGACATTTTGATTCCTTTACCCACCCCACCTTCCGTGGATCATGATTTCACATACTTTTCGTATGTTGAAAGGACTTTTCTTCCCTTTAAGACTTATCCTCCGGCCTCTCCTTTATTAATGTCCTCCGGGAACGAGGACAAGGTCTTTGATCCCGATATTATATCTGAGGCTTCCCCATGGACCATTTAATTCGGGGACGAGTCAGGCTCGTGACTCGGTTAACAAAAACAAGCGCTTCTCGGGAGGCAACCCGATTATCTATCTATCTTTATCTGTTTTTTTTATAATAAGTGTAGGGGGAGACCCTTGTATGTGTTTGTTTTCTTTCTTATCATGTGCAGGGATTCGAGCTTTTAAAGATACATTTTTGATGACTTTTGACGACCCGTGATTCCGTGTTCCCGTCTTCCCGGTTCTATCCCAAACTCTTTTGAGTCATTATTTTATCATTTATGATTGAAATAGGAATCACTTTAGTTGTCTCTTCCTTAGCAAGATTTAAACAACGTGCACAATGTCCTAAGTGTAGGGGAGGTTACTTCCACATGCTTAAACATTGAGGACAATGTTTATATTAAGTGTAGGGGGACTTCTATCGAAGTTAAGTGGGCTTTTCCTTGTATTTGTCCTCATTTTAACCGGAAAATTTGATTTTTTGACATTTTTCAAAATTTTTAATCTATTTTGGCCTAGTTGTATAGTAGTATTTTCCTTTGTTATAGTTATTTTCTTTCTTTGCTAGAATAAATTTTAATAAAGTGGTTTTAATTTTTCAACGTTGTGAATCTTTTGACTCAACCCGAGTTTACTTATATATGTTTACTCTAGTTAGTATCCTTAACGTGTTTAAGTCAAGTTTTGCTAGGCTTTTATATATAGAACTTTAAAACGCGAAAGTCTTAACTCTCACGGGTTAAGAACAAGAACTTTTCGCAAGTTCCTATAATTGATCCTAGAAATTCGTTTATCAAGGGAACTTTAAAATGCGAATTCTAAACTTGAAAAAGTCTAAGAGTTTTCAAGATCCTATAGATGACTTGAAAACCCAAAACTTTGATTTAATTGGCTAAGCATCCACGAGTCTCATTCCTTGAGATTTTAAATTATGGAGAACGAGAGATGATAGAGTCAATTATAAGTTTGGTATTCTTTCGTGAATTTATGTGAGTTGATTATAAGCTTTTTCTCCCATCGCTTGTTAATAAATTTAATTGCAATAAATAAGGTTGTACGATTTGAAAAGTTACTTAGCTTCTAGCACAAGATCGTTTAAAAGTTGCTCGGTATTAATTAGAGTTCATAGCCAAGGCATAACTTATTGAAGCGGGATGTGAATATTGGCGAGTCCGAAAAGGCCCTAACAAGGCATGAGGGCTACATTTTGTTGCTAAAGATCCCAAGTGATGTGAAGAATCATTTATCAAAAATCAATATGAAGGATCGAGACACACGATGAAAAGCAAATACTCCCCTAAAGATCATGGAGAAGTCTATCCAAAAAGGCCCTAACAAGGTATAAGGATAAATAGATCCAAGTCCTAAAAGGAGGCGGATCGTTGTATATCAAAGTACAAAATAAAGATTGGAGAAAAATGAAGAAGTCGTGGTCCAAGTATGAAGAATCTCTCAAAACTTCAAGTGAAGAAATTCCTATTATGAATAGAAGACCTAGTTTCAAGAACGTCTCTCAGGATTTGAAGTATGAAGTCGCTGCCAAATATCGGTCCGAGAAAGGTCTCAAATCGTGAAGCAAGTTATGCCAAGATATGAACTTTATGAGGTCCCGAGAAGCAGATTTAAAAGATTTTGTCCTTTAGCTAACTATTGATTAAATCGTCCTACTTTATTTTCTGCCTAAATAACTATCGAAATAAGTCAACAATGCATCCTCGTGATCATTCAAGACAACAATAAAATATAAGAGATACACCTAGGAATAAGGGAGTCTAAGTAAATAATCGGCCCACATGAATTCGTGATAGTTTGCTAACTTATAATAACAATGATCTCGTTTTTAAGCTTGGTACGGGGAACGTGAAACTTGAGGGTGATAATCATTCATGACATTCCAAAACCCTAAGGTAAGTTTTTGATCTTTTTACTTGTTTTCTTCCTTTGAATATTTTATAATCTCTTTAATAAAGGCCAAGGTGGATTGATTATGATGAAAAATGTAAAACTTGCTTTGTAACTAATGCATTGCATGAGGGCATTACAATGGTCAAGTGTAGGGGATTTGATAGGTGTGAAAACACTCATCCTTTTACCACTTAATTATAATAATAACCAAGCCAAAACGTGTATTTTATGTCGTAAATGTCGGAACTATGCGTGGTTTGCGTTTTTATTGTGTTTTAGGACCAAAAGATGAAAAAGGAAGAAAACACGGGCTTTCACGGGCTTTTATCAAAGAAAACGAGAAAAGACGAAGTCAAAAGATCAAGAGTGCAAAAAGAACGGAATTCCAAGGCTTATTCTGAAGATTTATCGAAGAAAAAGTCTAAAGACGAAAATTTAATGAAGTCGAAGAACCAAGTCTAATTAAAGAAGAAAATTATAAGACGAGTTCAAATTATATCGACAAATCCCGAGACGACGTCGAGAAAGACAAAGAATTTAAATCGAGTCGAGACAAGAAGAAAGAAGGAAGAAAGCACCAACATTTTACTCCTCCTATAAATACCCTCCTAATGTGTCATTAGGAGGGGGTTAGTTAGTTTAGATTAGGAGTAGTGTAGATTTACTTTCTCTCTCTAGTTTTCATTTTCTGTCTCTAGCTTTTATTTCATGTTTTAATCTTTTTCATTAATCTTGTATTAGATCTTAATCTTTATCTTAATCAAGCTTTTCAATTAATCATTCTCATTCTTCCTTTCTTTATTATTAATCTTGTGTTGATTTAGATGATCTTGTAGTTGCTTAGTCTTGATGTTTATTGATTTATTGATGCTTTTGATTGATTGTGCTTATTGGTTTTAGGTGTTTGATTTTTATAGCTTATAGTGTTTTAGTGCTTATTGTGTTAATTTTCTTATTTTTAATTAAGTGCTTAATAGTTAATTTTTATAAAAAGTTGTTTTTAAATATTTTTATTATTTATTGTTTTTAAAAGTTTTTAAATTTTGGCTTATTAGCTTTTTCTAAGAATCAATTTGGTTAAGTTTTTAGATAAGTGCTTATTAGTTTATTTTATAAAAAGTTGATTTTTAATTTTTAGATTTATTAGTATTTTTCAAGTTTTTGATTTGTGGTTGAATTAGTTTTTCTTAAAATTGTTTTAGATTAAGTTTTGGTTAATTGTTTATTTGAATTGTGCTTATTTTTAGCTTATTTCGTGATTTTTTTATGTTACTGTATTTGTTTTCAAGTTTTCTGATTAGGGTTTTAAATTCCGAAGATCTTTCTTTTTCTGAAATAGTCATTTCTCTGAAAAAGTTGATTATTCCGAAAATTAGTTTTTCTGAAAATGTCAATTTTTCCGAAGATTTAGTTTTTCTCTGAATTTCTTAATTTTTCCGAAATTATTCATTTTTCTGAATTTAGTCATTATTCCGAAAAATCAATATTCCGAAGAAAGTTGTGAAAAGTTTTATTCCGAAGAAATTAGTTTCTCTGAAAAGTCATTATTCCAAAAAAACACATATTGCAAAGATTTAACAAGATTCCCAAATTTTTTCCGAAATAACAACTTTTCCAAAGAAACGATTTTTCCCAAAAAACAAACTTTTAGCAAGAAGAAAAATTGTCGTGTGTACCTGTGTGCTTGGAGGTTTTTGGCGCCAAATGAGCAGCTAGCTTTGCTGCTTCCAACAGCTAGCCTGCCTGCTTGCTTATTTATTAGTATTGTTCCCTAATTGTTTAGTTTTAATTGAAAGTTGTTCCGATTTTATTTTTTAAAGTTACGTATTTTTAGTTGAATTTTTCGTCTATTTTTAAAATTAATATTTATTTCGTAAAGTTCAAGTTTTATCTTTTATTTAGTACCCGCTTTAGGTTTTGCCTCGTTTAGCTTTATAGTACCATTTTAGTTTTATTCTCTCCTTTTTCAGTTAGTAAACTTTATTTTCGAGTCGATAGTTAATTTCTTCTTTTAGATTTATTTTTATTAATTGTTTCGTTTTAATTTCACGTTTTATTATTTATATTGTTTTGTTTTTATTAGTTAATTGCTTTTAGCTTATTGTTATTATTTTGCGCATTTACCTTTTAAGTAGAATAGATAACCAAACCATTTTATTTTCCACCAAGAACGACTGAGTCACACTTTCTACTAGTAATCAATTCGAAAAGACTTGGAACGAAATTATTTTATACTTGGCTAAAAACACTTGTATTATCTACAATAAGCTAAAGATTGCAGAGAATGAAATCCTTTTGGATCAAGGAAGCAAATCTACCTCTGGAAACATGGCTTTCTTCTCACATAGTGAAGGTCAATTTGATCAAAGGGAGTCATACGTGCACCCCGTTACTGGATCACCATGTGTCAACGTTGGATCAAGCCTTGTCAGCGCCCCACATTCAGACGCTGACACATACAATGTTGACTCACCAAGGATTAAACCTGCTGGTATTGATCTAGATACAGTGTGTGCATACATTGCTGCATTGCCCAATGGTTCAGTGATTACATATGAGGACCTTGAGCAAATCAGTGATGATAATTTGGAGGAGATGGACATAAAGTGGAATATGGCACTTGCAAGCATAAGGGACAATAGATGGAATAGGAGATTCAGGAAGAAGATGACTTTTAATGCTAAAGACACTGCTGGGTTTGATAAATCTAAGGTTTAGTGTTACAATTGCCATAGAATGGGACACTTTATGAGAGAATGTCGATCTCCAAGAAGGTCTGATGCTGGAAAACCTTCAAGCCAAATCATCAAGGTTGAAGACACAAAGGTTATGGTTGCCATGCAAGAAATTGATGGTGTTGGCTGGGACTGGAGCTTTATGGCCAAGGAGGTGGAAGAGAACAAGGCCTTGATTGTAGAAAAGGAAGAAGAAGAGCATGTTCACTATGCTCTCATGGCACATTCTTCATCTTCATTAGATAATGAGGTATATGATGATGCATTTTGTAGTAAAGGTTGTCGTTTAAACACTGAAAAACTTAACAAAGAAATTTTAAAGTTAAAATCAGATGTTTTTGATGAAAAATGCAAGTTATCTAATTATCAACTGGCACTTGTTCAAACTGAAAAGACTGTGGCTGAATATAAGAAAATGGAGCTTGACCTAAAAGATCAAATTAACGTTTTGTCTCATGACCTTAAAGTTAGTGTTGACCTTAGGGATATTTTGGAGAGATCCAAAGGAGTCATACAAGCTAAGTTAGACGAGGCAATTAAAAACAAAGATAATGTAGGGCTTAAAATTCAAAGATTTGATAAAGCTTCTTAAACCCTAGAAAAATGTGTAAGTGAGCAAAAAGACTCTAGGGATATGACTGAGATTGGGATGAAAGAGTATGCTGATGTTCCACCACCTCCTGGGAACTTTTATGGCGTCCTTAGAAAGGATTTGTCTTAGACTGGTATACCAGAACTCCAAGAAAAGGAATTCATTCCTCCACCAAGAGTTCTTACTCCAGTAGAGGAATATAAGCAGAAATTGACTGATTTGGAACAATGGAAGAAATCCAATCCTACTTTGTTTGTTAAAGGTGGCATGCTTAGTGAAAGCCCAAATGAGTCTACACCCATAAAGGTTACCAACCCTTCTACTGGAAAACCTATTGATCTTGGCTTAAATGTTGATAGAAAACTTAGTGTTAAGTATGCAGAAATGTATAAAAAACTTAGGTCACCAAAAAGTCAAGTTAGTGATAATGGGACAGTGTTCTTTTCATCTAGACCTAGGGTTATGTCTAGAAAAGCTTGTTATAGTTGTGGGAGTTTTTCACATTTGGCGTATAAGTGTGTCAGTGCTTCAAAAGTTAACGCTGACAAAAAGTCAACCATTGTCAAACCCAGACCTTTTGTCCAACAAAGTCCACAAGTCATTAGACCAGCTCCATTCTTTACTAAATGGTCTAATACTCATGGACAAAGTCCTTTTCAAAAGACTAATACATGGTCTAACAGACAATGGGTTCCTGTAGCAAACCCTAGTTTTGGCGCTGATAAGTGTAATTTCAGCGCTATCAAGAACAATTTTAACGTTGATAGGAATGTTTCCAGCGCTGCTAGACCAAGTAATAACAAATACTTATAGCCAAAGGGAAAGGGGTCTAAAGCTTCTTCTAGCTTGACATGGATACCCGAACAAGACCAAAACCCTAATTCAAATGGGATTTCTATGACCTGTAACAAATTTCATTATATTTCAAAGGTCATAACTAAACCAATTCGGGTTAACTAGATGTTCAATCCTAAAAGGAATGAACAAGGGATTGTTATAAGGACTAAATCTGTTCTTGTTGAACAACCAAATGAATCCAAGTCTGCTCAGGCTTGGGTTCCCAAAGAAAACTAATTTGTTTTCTTTACGTGCAGTGCATTCAAAAACAGGTAAATGATTATGGGTATTGGGATAGTGGATGCTCTAGGCACATGACGGGGAAGGAAGATTATTTGACAAACTTTACCCCCATTAAAGATGGTGACAAAGTGTACGTTGGAGGAGGATATGGTACAATTACTGGCAAAGGCACTCTTATCACCAACAATTTGCGTTTTGAAAACGTATTTCTGGTAAAAGAACTTGATTATAATCTGTTTAGTGTATTACAAGTGTGTGATAACAAAAATAAGGTTCTTTTTACTAATACTGAATGCTTGGTGTTAAATAAAGACTTTAAGATACCTGATGAGAAGTTTATTGATTATAGAACACCTAGGCATAAGGACATTTATAATGTGAATCTTAATGGAATTAGGATGAATAATAATTTGTCATGTCCAAATGCTAAGGCTTCAGTTGATGAAAGTAATCTATGGCACAGAAGGTTAGGGCACATAAACTTTAAGAACATAAACAGACTTGTGAGACATGGTTTAGTTGATGGTTTGCCTGAAAAGGCTTTCCACAATGACCATTCTTGTGTTGCATGTCTTAAAGGCAAACAACAAAAAGTCTCCTTTAAGTCTAAACTTGTGCATTCTAGTTCTAAATCACTTCACTTGCTGCACATGGACTTGTTTGGTCAAACTAATATAGAAAGTTTAAATGGTAAATCCTTTTGTTTTGTCATAACTAATGATTTTTCTAGATTTACTTAGACTTTCTTTTTGGCTTTGAAAAGTGAAATTGCCACTGTTTTGATTAATTTTATTAACCAGATTGAGAAAAAGACTAGGAATGAGGTTAAAATTCTTAGGAGTGATAATGGTGGTGAGTTTAGAAACAAGTTGTTAGATGCCTTTTGTGTCAATAAAGGGATTACTAGGCAGTTTAGTGTAGCTAGAACCCTACAACAAAATGGGGTGGCTGAAAGGAAAAATAGAACACTCATAGAAGCAGCTAGGACAATGTTGGTTGATGCTTATTTTCCCGTTGCTTTTTGGGCTAAGGCTGTGAATACAGCCTGCTATGTTCAGAATAGGGCATTGATCAACAAAATCCACAATAAGACACCTTATGAGCTATTTTGGAATAGGAAACCTAATATTGGTTTTCTTAAACCCTTTGGATGTCATGTAGTGGTACTTGATACTAGTGATGCCTTAGGAAAGTTTAGTGCTAAAGGTGATGAAGGCTATTTTATGGGTTATTCAGTGCGGAGTAAAGGATATAAGGTTTACATGAAGAAAGAAAAGCGTATACTTGAAAAAGTACATGTTAGGTTTTTAGAAAGTAAACCTAGTGATCCTGAAAGTGGACCAAATTGGTTCTTTGATTTAGAACCTTTATCTAGAACCTTGAATTATATGCATGTTACTAATCCAGACATTGTGAAAGTGGATTCAAATGTTGTGGAAGAACCAGTTGTTGAAATTTCAGGTATACAGGTTGACAAGGAATTAGGATCCCATGCAGTCAAATCATCTCCCATACTTGAGTATGTCACTATTCCCATATGGACATATGGATTTGCTGCTACTTCTGCTGCTGGAAAGGAAAAAGATGGTCCACAAGAAAAACCAATTGATGAAAACATGCATGAATCTTCAAGCACTGACAAAGGAAAATTTGGCGCTGACAGGCCAAATTCAGGCGTTGATGGCTCAAACGTTGACAGGCCTAGTTCATGCGTTAACAACCCTTTTGACCATTTATTTTCTTCCAATGTTTTTGAACAAGGTGAACCTTCCACAGTACATGAAGAGGTTCATTCAGGTGATAATGGAGGAGAATTTGAAGATGATATTGGCGATATGGAGACTGAAATTAAAGACAACACAATTCTTTAAGGGGGAATACTTACATCTACTAACAAAAAGCATCCTCCTTCTCTAATTATTGGTGATGTGTTGTCTCCTGTTCAAACAAGAAGGTCTCATCAGAATCAAGGAGGTTTTATTGCCAATATCCACAAGAAGGTTGATACCCCTCTTATACAGGCATGTTTGTTTGCTTGTTTTCTGTCACAACAGGAACCTAAGAAGATATTTGATGCTCTCAAAGAACCAAGTTGGGTGGAAGCAATGCAGGATGAGCTTCACCAATTTGCTATTCAAGATGTTTGGGATTTAGTGGACTGTCCCAAATATGTAAGACCTATAGGGACAAGATAGGTTCTTAGAAACAAGAAGGATGAGAGAGGGATTGTGGTCAGAAACAAGGCACGTTTAGTTGCTCAAGGCTATACACAAGAGGAAGGGATAGACTATGAAGAGGTTTTTGCACCTGTTGCAATGATTGAAGCAATAAGGATTTTCCTAGCCTATGCTTCTTGCATGGGCTTCACAGTTTATCAAATGGATGTGAAGAGTGCTTTTCTTTATGGCACAATTGCAGAGGAAGTTTATGTCATGCAGCCTCTTGGTTTTGAAGATTCAGAACATCCAGACAAGGTGTATAGGGTAAAGAAAGCAATGTATGGACTTCATCAAGCCCCAAGAGCATGGTATGGCACATTATCCACCTATCTGGTAGAAAATGGATTTAAAAGGGGCACCATAGATCAGACTTTATTTACCAAGAAGATTGGTAAGGACTTTCTACGTGTTCAGGTCTATGTGGATGACATCATCTTTGGCTCTTCAAGCCCAAAGATGAGTGAAGACTTTTCCAAGATCATGACAGATAAATTCAAGATGAGTGTAATGGGAGAGATGAACTTCTATCTAGGTTTACAAGTTCAACAGAAAGAAGATGGTATCTTCATCTCTCAAGACAAATATGTAGCAGAAATCTTGAAGAAGTTTGGTTTTTCTCCACATGAAAAATGGGCTAGCACACCCATGGATAGTGAACACCCTTGGGGAAAGATTGGAGATGGAAAAGAGGTGGATGTCAGGCATTATAGGTCAATGATTGGATCATTGATGTATCTTACAGCTTCTAAACCTGACATTATGTTTGATGTGTGTGCATGTGCACGTCATCAAGTGACTCCTAAAGAGTGTCATCTTTATGCTGTCAAGAGGATTTTTAGATACCTTAGGTGCTATCCCACCTTGGGATTATGGTATCCAAAGGATTCTCCATTGGAGCTTATTGGTTATTCAGACAGTGATTATGGAGGTGACAAGTTTGATAGAAAATATACAACTGGTGGATGCCAATTTCTTGGGAGCAGGTTAATATCTTGGCAATGCAAGAAACAAACAGTGGTGGCAAACTCTACAACTGAAGCAGAATATGTAGCTGCAGCTGCTTGTTGTGGACAAGTCTTATGGATTCAGAACCAACTGTTAGATTATGGGTATAATTTTATGCATACCAAGATTTTTGTAGATAATAACACTACTTTATACATTATTAAGAATCCTGTACATCATTCTAAAACAAAACACATAGAAACTAGACATCATTTTATAAGAGATTGTTTTGAAAAAGGTTTAATACAACCAGACAGGGTTGACATAGAAGAAAATGTGGCAGATTTATTAACTAAACCTTTTGATGCTGGGAGATTTCAATACTTGGTAACAAGTATTGGAATGACCAACTTACCTAAAATTGTGTTTTTGGAACTCTTTGTAAAAGTATGTACATGATTTGCACTATTATTGGTCTTTGTACAAAATTAGGTTTTCCATTTTATTTGTCTAACGCTGATAAAGGTTATTTTAACGCTGATAAGTGTTAAAATGGACGTTGACAGCAACATGTTAGTTTTGTGGTTTTTGATCTAATTATGCAGGCATTATGAGCATTGTACAAATGGATACAGAGTTGCTTATGGGTCTTTGGAGCTTACTTGGAGTGTGTTCAAGTTTATGGATGATGGTTGGAATGTTTACATTCTTATCTTGACATAAATTTTTATTACACATTTTGTGTTTGGAAACTTGTATATCATATTTTAAGGGGAGGTTTAGGTAACCTTTAGGAATTTTGGGTATTCATATAATACTTTTATCACAATTCTTGTGTCCACTGGTGAGTACGAGTTAGTTTACTAAATCGTGAGGTACTGTAGCATGCAAAGTTGATATACTTTGCATGTTGCCAAGACTTTTTGACCTAGAATTAGATGTGGTCGGTTGGGAGACTTGGGTATGATTTTATTGGGCTTACCTGGGAAGTTGCAAGGGATTTTATGAGATAACTTCATTGTTAAAAACTTTGGTTAGCAAGGGACACTTGAGGACAATTATGTCTATCTTGCTTAAGCAAGTGTGCATGATTGGACAATGCTTGCCACCCTATGGTGATTTTCAGTCTATAAGTTATCTTCACTAGGATAAGTTACTTTGTTATGGTCCTTTTTCTTTTAAATTATTTTTATTTTTGGACGCTGACAGGTTTCTTTCCAAACGCTGTTAAGACCAATTTTGACGTTGACATGGCAAATTCCAACGTTGACCAGAACATAGCCGTTGGGCGCTAATAAGTTATTTTTGACCGTTGATAAACATTGGGTCCTACCCAGTTGTTATTTTTGACGAAAATATGGGCCGTAATTTTAGGAGTTGGTAACTTTTTATTAATGCTTGAGATAAGTTATATATTTTCAAGATTCTCATCATTATATTTTGAATATAACTACCTCATGTTTTGACCAATCACATGTTTTCACCTCTCCTATATATTTGGCTCATTTCTTTGAAACAGGGTAACTGCTTATTCTTGTCTAATTAAATTTTCTCAAACCTTCATCTTCCATAACTTTTATCACAACTTTCTACATCAATGGCGCCTAAGTTTAAACCTAGAGATTTGGAATTGGGGTTCAGGAATCAGCATAACATGGTTGCTTATTTACAAGTTGATAATCCTCTGTTCCCCCAATATACTCAGATGGTTGAGTATTTGAATGCATCCCCATTAAGGTATGCACTTTCTCATGCTCCTCTTATCCCTGTCACACACATTAAGCAGTTTTGGAATACTACCACTTCCTCAACAGTTAATGATGTGACTGCATTGACTGCTATTGTCCATGGGGTTCCATGGGTGGTTACTGAAGCTTTGGTTCGCCAAGCTTTGCATCTTAATGATGCGGATGGTATAACCACCCTACCCATTGCAGAGCTAGAACAAGGACTACAAGCTTTGGGATATCCTTTGCCTGAAGAAGGCCATTTAAATAAATATACAAAACAAGAGTTTCCCCCAGCTTGGAAGTACTTAATACATGTCATTCTTCAATGTTTGAGTCCCAAATGTATTGCACACAATGAAATCAACCGATCTATTGGGAGTGCCATTGTATGTATTGCAACTGGGCAAAAATATAATTTTTCAAAAATGATTTTGATGGCATGTGTCATAACAAGGGTAACAAGATGACTCTTGCTTACCCAAGGTTTTTACAAATGGTGTTTTATTTACAAAGATACTACAATAGGGATCACAATGATTTTTATACAATCCCTGTTCAAAAGAAAGCAATTTTTGGGAAGATGAATTATGTACCTTATAGAGACCTACCCCTCACCCAAGCCATGCTTGCTGCTATTGCAGCAACAAAACCACAACAAGATCCACAACCACAACCAGACCCATTGCCTGTATAATCACCATCACCCCAACAAATGGAAGTTGACCAAGAACAATTAAACGCTGACACTTTAATGTTGGCGTTGATACTCCAAATCCAAACACTAACACCCTTTTACCACAAACCCAAACACCCCTTAACCTTCAAATAGACTCTCCATCCACTACATCTTCTACACCACCAGAATTTACGTTGGTAAAACGCCAAAGGACTACTGGAGTGTTCTCCTCTAGTGGTCCTAGCCATGTTGCAGAGAGAACCACCACCACAAGTGTGGTTGGTGACGTGGGTGGGTCTGGGACTATTGGTTCTAGCTTAGATGTAGGCCAAGCTAGTCCTAACATCATTAAGACCCCATCCATGCCCCATGAATCTACTTTGGGAGGTTAAATTCCCATTCTAGAGGAGGGCAGATTGGAACCTTACACTCTTTTGGAATTGACGGCTGTCTGCATTAGCTTGCAAAAGCAAAATGCAGACCTTATACATACTGTCAACACACAAGGCCTTGAACTCAAGCAATTGAGGGAGAGGATTGATATTTTGTAAGGTGCTAACCCTAGGCGTAGAGAGGAGGATTCTTACAAAGGGGAGGATAAACAGGTACATGTGAGTGACAAAGGCTCGCATGAAGGTGAATCTTTGGATATAGCTGAGGCTCTAACAAATTTGAAGAGGCAACTAGGTTTTGATGCTTCATTGGTTACCCCTACAAATTTAAATTTGTCTTTTACTGAAATGTTGGAGCAATTCACAAAGCCAAGCGCTGACAAGAGTAAGTTAAGCATTGACATTCAGGTTTTGGACGCTGATAAACCTGCAGGTGTGGTTGATGTATCCCAGTCATCAGCTATCATCAAGGATGTGTCGACACAGGTACCATCACCTTCTTTACCCACTATTAATGTATTGGATAAAGGTAAAGGGATTATGGTAGAAACAAAAGTTCCCAAGGATGCATCCCAAGTGCATTTTGATTCTATTTTGGCTTTACAACTTAAGGAAAAGGAGAAGAAGACTGCTATTGAGTCACCATTTGTGGCTACTCTGAAAGTAATAAGGGAGGCAGTGATGATAAGAGTATTGATTTAAGTATGATGATCATTGAAGATCCAGAAAGGCTTGAATATGGTGATGAATTGGCTAAGGAAAGGCTTGAGGAATTGAAAATGCAGGTAGATTATGAGATGCCTGAAGTAGCCCAGATGTACTTTGCATGGGAGAATAAGGTTATGGAGAATCCAGAGATGATAATTTCAGATCAAATTTGGGGTTTGGAGATTCTCTTAAGAGTTCAAAGGGATTGCAAGGTAATTTTGAAGTATAGGGCTAGCAATGTTCTTTCACAGACTAAGAAGGATAGAAAGGAGCTCTACTATATGCTTCTCAGATGTCATCAAGGGGGTTGGACTTTCAAGAAGTTGCAAGATTTGTCCTTTGATGAGTTGGAATTTCGTGCTTATCCCATATGGGCAAGTGTTCAAGAGTAGAATACTATCAGACTTCTTTCTGATGAAAGAAAGGAAGAACTTGCAGAAGAGATGCAGATCCAAAAGGCTTTAATTGCATCAAGGCCTTTGAAGAAGAGACTTCCAATTTAGTTCCCAAAGAATTTGGATAGAGTGAATCCTAGTGAAGCAGTTATTAGAAAGAGTATTAAGCTCTCACCTTTAGAAGCTTCACATATGGTAGAGGTATTAGCTTATGATTCCAGAAACCCTATAGTTCACTATGAAGAAGATGCAAGTGGGTTTTGGATGATTGGCAGATATGAAAAGGAGGTACATACTTTTACTACTCTTATTTCTTTGTTTGCAAGTCTGGATAGGGAAGACTTGGTAGATCTTTGGGGATTGATGAAGACCAAGTATGAGACTGAAGCACCTACTTCAGTCAATGGAATAAAGATTTGGTCCACATTCAAGAGAATGTGTGAGCCAAATGATGAAGATCCAGTATGGTTGGATCTGGATGATATCAGTGGACTTCAATGGCGTCTACATTCAGCATCTGGTGTTTATCATTTAAGTTCTACAAAGTTTTCTAAATATCTTCTTGTGGATGCTGAATATCCCATGTCCAAGGAAGTTTTAAAGAAAATGGTGTCAACACAGCTAGAAATGGATTACACAAGTGATGTTGGCAAAGATCTAATTAGGTTTATTTATTTCCTAATTAAAAAGTAATTTGTATTTGTAAGAATCCTCCTTGTACTTAGTTTTTATTCAGAAACTTGATTAATAGAGTAGATATCAAGTTTAGGGGGGATTGTTGGGAATAAAATGAGCCAAGACACTTAGACGCTGACAAGGGTTGATTGGACGTTGATAGGAAGAAATTAAGCGTTGTCAGATAAAGCGTTGACAAGAAGAAATCAAGCGCTGATGAGAAGAAGTCCAAGCACTGATAGAATACTTAGTCTACATGTTTTATGTTTCTAGTAAAGATATGTTCGACAATGTATTTTTTATGTTTATCTTTACCTAAAATAGCTGATACGTAGACTCTTGTACAAGGTTCTTTAATCTTAAAAGGAGGCCTTTAGGTTTTAGTTCAATATATGTTTTACACTTTCATTATACATAAGCTCGATTATTAATCAAAGTGAAAGTTTGGTTTTATTATTTTATTTGTTCTTTATTCAAGTATTAATTCCGCATAATACTTGAATTGTTTACACAACAAAGTTTCTCTAAGTGTTTAACTTGATTTAATCTCGTTTACACAAAGCTAAATCGATCTAAGTTTGGGATCAACAAAGAAGAATCAATTTTTCTTTTTACTAACATCTTTGTTTAATCATGTCTGCTTCTAGTTCTACTGAAGCAGGAGAAGCAAGCACCTCCAAAACACAGCAAACACAACAAATCGTTGCTACTGTTTCCAATACTAATGGAAAATTCCCACACTTGAAGAAGGAGGAGTATGATAGCTGGTGTTGATGCAAAAGTTGGTTGATCCTTGCTAGACCCGAATTAGGCTTAATCCGGGTTGGCTGGGTACCGGCTCCTGCACCAAGTGAATCGTCTGGTTGGGATCCTGCACACTAAACAACACGCGTTAAGCTTACCGTGGGAAGGTTTCCCACGATTAGACTCCGGCGTGAGAGTAAGTAATCGATTTAGGGTTATATGTGAGTTTAGAGAGAATTGTGATACCTTTGTGGAACCCTTGGAGGTTCCTTTTATAGGCAGTGAAACCCTAGTGGGCTTTCACTGATCCTTCGGCCCCAAGGAAGAGATAAGCACCAGAACTAGAATGATTGTTATCTTCTAATTCTGGTAGTGAATATCTCCTCTTATTGGGGTAAAGATATTCCTAGACAGAATATTATTCTGTCTAACCCTATGTCGGCCGTGTCGGCCGTACCGGGCCGTGGGCCGCACACGTGTGTGCGGTTACTGTTCATTCAAGCTCAAGCCTGACTGACATTACCCCACCCATATGTGATGGGCCGGATACGGGTAGTACCCTTGGGCCGGGTTCATGACCCGGCTGGGGACTATACGTCATCATGTCCCCCCAGTCTAGTTGTTACAACCGTAGGTGGAACCTCTAGACTACGAAAATGCTCCCGGTCGTACCAAGGAAATCATAGCAAAGGACAAAGATGCTCGATACATAGTAGCCGAGATAAATTAAATATATCATTAAATGTCAAGTCTTACGTTAGAGCCGCATAACCCGACATGAACAACTGCTCATCTGACCTATTTGACTGACAAAAGTGCAGACAGTCAGAACATTGAGCAGTGCAATCGTGTGAGTCAGATATGACCCGTGGGTCCCATCTGACGTTTCACTTGCCACTTTCCCCCTAGCCACACGATTAAGAATAGTGGCCAACACGTGTCACACATCCAACAGGCTGTGACCCTCAAGGTAACCCTATAAATAAGCCACCCTTACGGCTGTGTGAAACACACAGTTCACAACCTCCATTTCTGCCATTAAAGCTTTCCTCTGATCCTGAACCAAGTACGCACGGATCCCTTCACACGCAGGTTAGAATACCACGTCCTTACACTCTTTTTTAGTAATGGCTAATAGAAACAGCCCTACCATCGGATCCGTGCTGAATGTCATGACCCAAGACCAGTTAAACCATTTTTGTACAAATTACTTCATCCCTTCCAACCTACACCCCTCACTTCCTGGCGTCGGAGATCTCATAACTGAGGCTCCAGCGGGTAAGATAGGCCTATACACTCGCCTGTTTGACGCGGCTAATTACCGCATCCCTTTCACCCACTTTCTCGTAGATCTGTTAGGATACTATAATGTACACATTAGTCAGCTCCACTGCATAGGCGCCTGTAAAATTAGCCAATTCGAGATTCTTTGTCGTGCTAGGAGAATCCCCCCAACCGTAGAGTTATTTAGGTTATTTTATACCCCCAACTTAGTGAACGGTTGGGTATCTTTCAAAAAACGAGCCTCCAACAGCCCACAATCACACAACAAACCAATGGATTCACTGAAAAATTGGTATGATCATTACTTTTTCATTGACGCAGTGGTATGGCCGGGTGATTACGTCATTAGGACCAGACTCCCGCACGACCCCAAGCCGCACACCAGTACGTACAATCCCCTTCACTCTCAAGAGTTAGACCTAAATAGGACTGGATTCCACAGAAACCTACCCGAATCATTCTTATGCTTGCTAGGAATTAGCCGTAATTACTTTGGTCCCTCCAATAGGTATCCTATTTTTTGGAGAAGGCAGGGCGAAGGTAGGCTAATCATCCGTACGTCAATAAGAATATATACATGTGTTTGTATAATAACTAACATCTATTGTCTTGTGCTGGACAGAAATGAACTTTTTTGGACTGTTGCGTCAGGGCGATCCAAAGCTTGTGCCGGAAGGTCTCCGTCCTCTTCGTGAAAATGAACAACCCCTCCTCGAGCACACCCGACAAGTGACGGTTGCCTTGGAAGCCGTGCCTGATCCCCATTCTGACGAAGAACTTGGAGACCATGGTGATGGTAACCAGATGAACCAAGGAGGTGCCGGGCCCTCCTCACCTCATAGAGAACAACAGGGAGACAACATTGAACAGACTGACTCCAGCATTCGCCGACTGATGGGCGATGATGATGATGATGAAGTGCAACAACATGTGAACTTGGACGAAGAAGAGGAAGCCGAGGAGGAAGTTGCTGAACTCACAACGCAGCCCCTCACCAGGCGCACCCGGAAGAGAGGAAACCGTGCGAGAGGGACTGCATCGGTGGAAATTGGTGAACACAATGCCCCCGTCAAGAGGCTTCGAGAGGACCACCCCATGTATCAATCTGTTGGGAGTGCCACCCAGGCTTCCGAGGCTAACCGGGCCGCTCATGTCGATCCCGTCACACAAATTGCCCCAACAGCCTCCGAAGGAGCAAGAAGCAATATGTAAGAAACCATCACAATATGCAAGAATTTCCGCTTCCTCTTTTTTTTTGTTTTTTTTTTTGAAGCCATACTTAAGATATTTCGTAATACTCATGTCGCAGGGACAACCAAGTTGGTGCCGCGCCTCCTTCTGACACCCAAGTGGATAAGGAGAAAGGAAAAGCTGTCGAAGAAGACCCCGCGGCCCCCACAAAGTCCGGCCCTGTGTTTGAAGATGGTTCACCCCTGGTTTCCCAAGACTTCCCTTCATCCGGCGCTCCCCAACCTTTCAACCCTATATGGACTATTACCACGGCGTCGCGATTGAGGAGTGCTGACGAGTGCCGAGAGTACCTCAATAACTGCATACCACCAAGCTTGGTGCAAGATGTAAACTCGCTCAGTCATGCGGATTTGGCAGATGAGTATAATGGTACGCTGGTACATCAGATGGCGATGGGAACCTCAATGAGGGTTAGATTTGAAGCTGCGCTTGGGCATGTGGACTCTCTCAAGAGGAAAGTTGGACGGAGAGAAAAAATGATTGAAGATAATGAAGCCCTGATTGCTGACCTCCAATCCAAACTAGCGACTGCTGAAGCAACCATCAGAACACAATCAACCCGTGCGAGTGAATACGATCAGCAAGTAGCCCACCTTGAGTGTCAACTAGATGCTGCAAACACCAAGGTACATATCCGCGCCGCACCACCCATATATACTAAACAATGAATGTGCTAACACGTTTTTCACTATAGGTAACCACGGACGAAGCTTCCGCCCATTCTTACTCCAGCCAAGTAGATGTTCTGAACCAGAAGCTAGAGGACGCACACTTGGCCGTCCAAAACATGGAAAAAATGCAGACAGACCTTGCTGAGGAGAGGGCCGTCACCCAAGAGTTGAAAGAGGCAGTTGCCCAAAAAGAATTGGTGATTGATGCCCTAACCGCGGAGCGTGACAACGTACTGTGCCCCCAACTGCTAACAGCCATTGCAGGCCGTAGGTGGATGGTTGGGCATGGCGCACGCCTGGCCGTGAGGAAAGTGCTAGAGGCCCCATCCTTTGTACAACAATTTGCCAACCTTGTATCTGATGGTATCGACCACGGACGTCACGAAAGAATGGTTGAGGCTGCTGAACTGATCACTAAAGGTGAGGACATCGCCCGTCATACTTTCTTTAAGCCCGAAGCCGCCAGCCAGATGACTGCCTCCATGGCCGCGATGCAAGACCTACATTACCCATTCCTGGATGAGCTAGAGGCTACCAAAGATGCCCCAAACACTGAAATCATAGAAAAGCTCATTCCTAGCACGCCTTCCGATGCTTCCTTTCCTCTAACCCTTCCTATATATGAGGACGTAACCAGGGTCGTACTTGACGAAGAACCCTTAGATGTGGCGTTGGAAAGGACCGCAGCCCAAGCCCAGAAGCGGGGAGAAAGTGATGAATGGTTGCCGTGTCTGGTGGAAGAACAAGCAGAAATGGGTAGGTTTCTCCCCTCAATTTAGGATGCTCCTTTCTTTTCAGAATCAAACACTTGTTTTGTAATCCATGAATGTATATTGTTTCGATTCGTCCGTGTATGTACACGGCTAACAATTTTTATGTTTTGTACGGAAGTCCGTGGGTAACCACGGCAATTTTGATTTGTTTGGAAACTTGTGTATTTGTGCTTGTGTTCGAAATATTGTAGTTCAATACTGCATGATATACCACGTCTTACTCACAAAGAAAATACATACAAGTATATAATTTACTAGACGTGCGACGTGCGTCTTTACTATGCAGAGCACGGTATGGCTATAGCATATGAAACTTACCCCAACGTCTTGTGAGTAAGGTGTCTAGTAAGGATACGTGATCCGTGCGGCTGGGGTTGCATCCCTCTTACGCGGCAAGTTGAATTAGTAGGTTCACTTAATCCTCTTACCCCACCTGGAGGCATATGGTACATGTACGGTATTTTGAGAGAATGCATACGAAAGAAACATGGCATATTATAATACAAGTAAAATTCATACGGCTAACAAAGAGTCTAACAAAGAAGAAAATAATTTGCACGAAACAGGTCGTGGAGCTAGCTAGGCACCACGGCATTTTATTAGAACATTTACATTTTTGTTTGAATAATGACGACAAGTCCTAAAAAATCCGTAAAGGAAATTTAAACAAACAAAGAAAAATAAATAAAACAAATAACCCGCATGGTTCTTTATTAAGGCCGCCTATAGCGAAGTATCCATGCGGGAGCCGTAGCTTTCAAAGATAGCACCTTTTTAGATTGGCGATATTCCATGTGCGCTCTAGGTCGCGGCCATCCATATCGCGTAACTTGTACGCGCCTCGTCCCAAGGTTTCAGTGACTTCGTACGGTCCTTCCCATTTAGGGCCCAGTTTTCCTGTATTTTCCACTCGACTTGCTTCGTTAGCACGATAGACGTAGTCTCCCGGTCGAAAAGAAACACCCTTGACCTTGGCGTCGTAATAAGCCTTCATCTTAGCCTTGGACTTAGCTTCATTGATGGCTGCTATTTCCCTTTTTTCTTCCAGCAGATCTAGGTTGATTCGCAGTTGCTCATCGTTTGTGACGGCATTAACCTCCGCCGTGCGGATGGTAGGCATCCCTATTTCTGCTGGTATAACGGCTTCAGTGCCGTAAGCCAATGCAAACGGAGTATCTCCGTTGGCTGTTTTTATCATGGTTCTATGTGCCCATAGCACGTGCGACAATTCATCGACCCATTTGCCCTGTCGTTCATCCAGCCGCGCCTTGATTCCATTCCTCAAGCTCCTATTTGCTCGTTCAACAAGGCCGTTCGTTTGTGGATGCTTAACAGACGCGAAGCGCCGCTTGATGTTCAGTGATGCACATCAGTCTTTGAATGGGTTATCCATGAACTGTTTGCCGTTATCCGATATAATTTCTCCAGGTAGACCGAAACGGCATACGGCGTGTTCCCACACAAACTTCTTGACCTGCTTACCCGTGATAGATTTTACTGCCTTGGCTTCTATCCACCGTGTAAAGTAATCCATTGCAACAATCAAGAATTTAACCCCTCCCGCAGCTACAGGAAATGGTCCTGCAATGTCAATTCCCCACTTGTAAAATGGCCACGGGGACGTGATAGGTGTAAGCTCCTGCTGCGGGTGCCGCGGTACTGGCCTATGCACTTGGCAATCATTGCACCTGCGAATCATATCGCGCGCGTCTCTGTGCATAGTGGGCCAATAGTATCCTGTTCGTAAGGCTCGGGCTACCACGGATCGTGGGCCTGCATGCATGCCGCACAACCCTTCGTGTATGTCACTGATAACGTAGGCCGCCTGGCGTGGTCCAACACACCGCAGCCACGGCTGCAAGAAAGAGCGTTTGTAAAGGATGCCTTCCCGGAGTTCGAAATGTTGTGACCTCCTTTTAACACGCCTTGCTGCTTTTTCCTCGTCTGGAAGGGTTTCATTAGTCAAATAGTTGATGATTGGGGTCATCCACGTAGGTCCCTCCTCTTCAACTATAGCAGTCACTTCCCCTTCCGTGATGGACTTTTCCTTGAGTATTTCCACCAAAACCTGTTTAGACAAGTGGGCGAAGCTCGTGGATGCGATCTTACTGAGAGCGTCTGCTTTCTTGTTCTCGCCCCTTGGCACCTGCTTGATGGAAAACTTACTGAAAGTCGCGATTAACGTCTTGACCTTTTCCAAATACCTGACCATGTTGTCCTCCTTGGCCACATACCCACCTAGAATATGGTTCGCGACAAGCCGTGAGTCCACGTAGGCCTCAAGGTTGCGGACTCCCATTCTAGCGGCGATTTTTAAACCCGCAACTAATGCTTCATATTCCGCCTCGTTATTGGTGGCCGTGAACTCGAAACGGAGGGCGTACGTGAATTCCATTCCTTCTGGGTTTGTGAGGATGAGGCCTGCCCCAGACCCGTCTGTGCATGAGGATCCGTCCGTGAATAGCACCCAGGGTTCCGCTGGGACCTCCTCTTGCTTGATGATTGGTTCTTCCTCATCCGGCTTCTCGATCAGGAAATCTGCCAAGATCTGGCCTTTAACAGCCGTCCTTGGTCTGTAAGATATATTATGCCCTCCCAATAGGATACTCTACTTCTCTAGTCTCCCTGCCACGTCTGGTCTAGATATAACCTGCTTAATTGGCTGATCCGTGATCACAATAATCGGGTGCGCCTGAAAGTACCGGCGCAGTCGCTTTGTGGCAAATACTAGTGCTAGTACCAATTTTTCCATGGGGGAATAATTCAGCTCCGCCCCTTATAATGTTCTACTTATAAAGTAGACCGGGGTCTGTATTGTGTCTCTATCCGTCATCAGGACCGCGCTTATTGCGCCATGAGTAGCTGAGAGATACATAACGAGCTCCTCCTTTGGCCGGGGAGCTACCAACATGGGGAGAGATGCGAGATGTTGCTTGAGTTGGCCAAAGGCTTCCTCAGCTTCCTTTGTCCACCAGAAGTCTCCCTTTCTAATACACTTCTTGAGCGTCTTAAATAGGGGTAAGGACTTCTCCGCGGATTTAGATAGAAATCTATTCAACCCGGCTAACTTCCCATTCAGGGACTGTACCTCCTTCCGTGTCTGCGGGGACGGTAACCGTATCACTGCGTCCGTCTTCTCTGGACAAGGTTTGATGCCGTTTGGGTCAATCAAATATCCCAGGAACATTCCTTCTGTTGCACCAAACGTACATTTCTTTGGATTTAACTTCATGTTAATTCTTCTCAGCGTGTCGAATGTCTCCTGGACATCCCGAAGGAGTGCCTCCTCTGTGTGGCTTTTTATCACCAAGTCATCAACATATACTTCCAAGTTGCGTCCTATTTGTGATTCGAAAGCTTTATCCACCAACCGCTGATACGTAGCGCCGGCGTTCTTTAATCCGAACGGCATTTTCGTATAGCAATATACGCCCTGGCTTGTGTGGAACGCCGTTTTTTCTTCGTCCTCCTCCGCCATCTGGATTTGGTGATACCCTTTATATGCATCCAAGAAGCATTTGAAAGGATATCCACACAAGGATTCTACTTTCCAGTCGATTTCTGGTAGCGGGTAACAGTCCTGTGGGCAGGCCTTGTTCAGGTCCGTGAAATCCACGCACATGCGCCAACTTCCGTCATGTTTCTTGACCATGACTGGATTGGATAACCACTCGTGGTAGTATACCTCGCGCATGATGCCTGCGTCCACCAGCTTCCGCACTTCCTCCAGTATAACTTGACTTCTCTCGGGCGCCTGGCCGCGCTTCTTTTGCTTAATGGGTTGGTACCCTTGGCGGATCTGGAGCTTATGCTCTGCTATCGCACGTGGCACACCTGTCATATGTTTTGGTTCCCATGCGAATATGTCCAGGTTTGCACTTAAAAGAGAACACATGGCCCTTTTGCCGCTATTTGAGAGCGCCCCTCCTATGGATACCTCCTGTTCCGGGTAGTCCGGGTGAATGGCCACCTTCCAATTGGGTGGTGGTGCTCCATCCTTGGGTGGTACAGGTGGTTCCGGTGTTGTCACAGTATGACACTCGGATGTTGGCACGACTGTGTTATAAATAGTAACGATTCCGCCATCAACGGGGAATTTAATCATTCCGTGTGCGGTAGAGGGTACTGCCCGGATAGCCAAAATGCCTGGTCTGCCTATGATTCCATTATAAGGAGAGTGTGAACGTATCACCATGAAGTTCATCCACGTTGTAGTGGAATGTTCCTCATTCCCAATGGTGACAAGCAAACGCAACTGCCCTATTGGCCAGATAGTATCTCCACTAAAGCCAGTAAGCGGCGACGTGGCCGGTACTAATTGGCTTCTTATTTCTGGGCATAACTGCACGAAGCAGTGTTCATACAACACCTCTGCTGACGACCCTCCATCCACATACATGCGACGAACATTGTGTGTTCCAACGCTTATCTCAATAGTGAGAGGCGCATCAATCACGTCACTTGCTGTAATGAGAGGGAATGAGATTTCCTTGCCGCGTGAAAATTTTTGGCCAATTTTCTGTCTCGTGCGGCGCTGCCTGGATTGGATCATGTATATGGTAGAAGGCTTGTCCTTTTGGGGATCCTTCTTATCATACTTCTTATTGTTGTCCTTTCCGTCTTTCCAATCCTTAACTAGGTGCTTGAGTTTGCCTGATTTGATTAGAGACTCAATATGCTTCTTCAGCTGGATACACTCTTCCGTGCCGTGTCCTTTGTCATTATGGAACTCGCAGAAGCGACTTCCCTGCCGACGTTCCGGGGGTGTTGTCATTGGGGGAGGCCTTGGAAAATTCGCCCCTTCAGTCAACAAGATCTCCCGGTAGGACATCTTTAGGGGGGTGAACTTGTCGTCCGACCGTCCACCTTTGCTTTGGCTCTTATAGTCCGAACCCTTGTTATTGTTCTGGTTGCCCTGACCGCCCGACTGTCTCCGGGACTGGTCATTTGAGCGGTACCCATTTCCTCGGGATGGGTAGGCTGCGGCAACAGCTGTCTCTCCCTCTATGAAATTTCTGACCCTTTCCATGAGGTCGTCATATCTCTCTGGACGCTTGTCGTTGAGACGCCTGATCAGTTCTCTGTCTGTTATGGCGTGCATGTAGTCAGAGATTTTCAGGAGCTCTGGCATGGTTCTCGTGCGTGTGCACTCATCATTGAAGCGCTCAGTGAAGGCTTCTGTGGACTCCCCCGGCCGTTGCTTGACAGTTGCCAACGAAACCGGATCCCTATTATACTTCTTCCTTTGAGTATAATTGTTCTCGAACGCAGTGCGTAGCTCCGTGAAACTATCAATGCTTCGTGGGGGGAGTGCCTCGAACCAGTCACGGGCGTTTCCAATCAAGGTCGAATTAAACATTTGGCACCATATAGGCATGGGCCACCGCTCAATTTTAGCCTGAGTATCGAATATTTTGAGGTGATCGACAGGATCACCGGACCCATCATACGTCTTGATACATGCCGGCATGCGACGTTTGGTGTCCTCAGAATAGTTCCGTATGCGGAGGGTAAACGGATCTTCCCTGGGATCAGCCCATGGCCGTGTGAGCCTAGGGTCATCCCATGGTTCACACCACGGACGCGAGAGGTCCTCTGCTTCCGTATCCCGATAGTAGGGGCCACCGTAATACTCATCATTGTTTGGTGGTGGAGGCGTGCGCCTAGGCCGGCGGCGTTTGGGCGGATGGTCATCTGAGTCCTCCCCAGACGGATCTGGGGACGGTGGTGGTGCCCCGCCTTTTGAATAGGGACCACTTTTTTGAGACGAACCAGGGGCTTTCCTCCCTGTGTTCATTCTATCCCACACACTTGGGCGGCGTGTGGTTCTGGTTAGCTCTTGATCTGGCCGCTCGGGTGAGCCATCCGACCTTTCTCCATCTTGGGACTGCGTTAATTCCTGCATAATGCGATCCCCTATGCGTTCAAACACATTCCGGGGTTGAGGGTTTTCCTCAAAGGTTCCCTGTTCCTGAGGCTGAGTCCTCCTTTTTCTCCGGTTTTGGGAGGGGGTGGATGGTCCACTGTCGCCAAAGTTGAGTCGGGCTTGGAGGTTCCTCCCCAGACTCAATCTTGATGCGATCCCTGGGACGATCCTTTCAAAATTCTGAGTGAGAACTCGAGTAAGATCCTCCTCACTGAGTGGGAGGGCTTCCACTTCTTCCTCCGTCGAAGGTCTGCGTGGTTCCTTGTTAGGAGGGTCTGGCGCACTCCCTGGGTCAGGGTTGTCCAAGGTTGAAGTGGGTGGGGGTGTCACCGAGATCGTGCTTGTCACCCCCACGGGTTGAAAACCGCTACGGTTACCCAACCCGCCCGCGAGGCGGTTAGGTGACTGGTTGGGGATGAGAATCCCTTCCCCTTGGGACTTCCGGTTCCCAGGATTCACATTCCTGGGGTTAGTCGGCGGGTGTCCCTTCGTCATTGGAGATTTGAGATGAGATTTTGTTCTAGCTTAGTGTTACTGGTCCCACGGATGGCGCCAACTTGTTGATGCAAAAGTTGGTTGATCCTTGCTAGACCCGAATTAGGCTTAATCCGGGTTGGCTGGGTACCGGCTCCTGCACCAAGTGAATCGTCTGGTTGGGATCCTGCACACTAAACAACACGCGTTAAGCTTACCGTGGGAAGGTTTCCCACGATTAGACTCCGGCGTGAGAGTAAGTAATCGATTTAGGGTTATATGTGAGTTTAGAGAGAATTGTGATACCTTTGTAGAACCCTTGGAGGTTCCTTTTATAGGCAGTGAAACCCTAGTAGGCTTTCACTGATCCTTCGGCCCCAAGGAAAAGATAAGCACCAGAATTAGAATGATTGTTATCTTCTAATTCTGGTAGTGAATATCTCCTCTTATTGGGGTAAAGATATTCCTAGACAGAATATTATTCTGTCTAACCCTATGTCGGCCGTGTCGGCCGTACCGGGCCGTGGGCCGCACACGTGTGTGCGGTTACTGTTCATTCAAGCTCAAGCCTGACTGACATTACCCCACCCATATGTGATGGGCCGGATACGGGTAGTACCCTTGGGCCGGGTTCATGACCCGGCTGGGGACTATACGTCATCAGCTGGCCCATGAAGATGGAATGCTGGATCACTAATACTGATCTAGACTTATGGAAGATTGTCCAGAATGGCAACAGTAAAAAGACTACTGGTAGAGACAAGAATGGTAATATCACCATTCTCAATCCTAAAACTCATGAAGAAATCACTGTTGTTTAGAAGGAAATCAAAGCAAAAACTATTTTGCTTCAGTCCCTTCCTGATGATCATATGGGTGATTTCTATCACTTGGATGATGCTAGAGAAATATGGAATGGCATTAAGGCAAGATTTGGAGGAAATAAAGAATCCAAAAAGATGCGCAGATCAATGCTAAGAGATAAATTTACAGAATTCAAGATCTCTGAGACAGAAGGACTCCATCAAGGCTATGACAGGTTTCAAAAGATACTCAACCAATTGAATCAACTTCGCTCCTGACCAGAGAATGAAGACATCAATGCCAGGTTTCTCAAAGCCCTACCTCATTCATGGAACCAGGTGGTCATCTCTCTAAAGGCTAAAGGTGGGCTTGAATATCTTTCTTTTGATGACTTGTTCTATAAACTCAAAACCTTTGAGTCTCATATAAGAGGGTACTCAAGTGATTCTTTCTCCACTCGTGCTAACTCTGCCTTTGTGAGTTCCATGGGCTCTAGTCCAATGTCTTATGCCAGTAGCCCAACCTATACTGTGTCATCCCAACACACTACTACTCCTGAACCAAAAGCCAAGACTAGTAGCATGGTGGAAGCTGTTCTTCACTCGTTTGTTGCTGATGTTGATCCACAATAGCAATTAGCTTTTGATGATTTCAAACAGGTTGATAAACTTGACTTGGATGAAATGGATCTAAAATGGCAGATGGATATGCTCACTCTCCGGGTTCATAAATTTGAAAAGAAAGCCGGTAGAAAATTCAGCTACAACCCAAGAGAACCAGCCAGGTTTGATAGGAGCAAGGTCAGATGCTATAATTGTCAGCAGCAAGGACATTTTGCTAGGGAATGCCCTAACAAAAATGACCAGGAGAAGAACAGTTATTCGGCTTTCAAGGTTCAAGAGCTCAAGGATGAAAAGAAAGCTTTGGTGTCCGTTGATTCTATGGTCAATGTTGATCCCAAACTTAGATCGATTTAGCTTTGTGTTATCGAGATTAGATCAAGTATAACACGTAGAGAAACCTTTGTATAATCTTTATGAATCTAAGTGTTATGCGGAATTTAACACTTAAACAAGAACACACAAGATGTAAACAAACTTTCACTTTGATTATCAATATCGAACTTGCTTACAATGAAAGATGTTTACGAATGAAAACTTATATGAAACTTATACCTAAAGGTCTTCTTTTATAGACATAAGAAGCCTTGTACAATAATCTATGTATCAGCTATTCTAGGTAAAGATAAATATAGAAAATACATTGTCGTTTCTATCCTTACTAGAAGTATTCTAGAATATAATAAACGTGTAGAATATATCTTCCATCAGTGCTTGTCTTCAATGTGTCAACGCTTGACTTTGTCTTGTCAACGCTTGAGCTGTCAGCGCTTGTTTTGTTCTTGTCAACGCTTGTTTTGTTCTTGTCAGCGCTCAAGTGATCTGGCCTTAATTTATTCCCAACAATCCTCCCCTAAACTTGATATCCACTCTCATGATCAAGTTTCTGAATAAGCATTAAGGACTAGGAGGAATCTTACAAACCTTCTCATATTGATAGTGAATAAATCTGATCAAATCTTTTGCCACGTCACTTAAATAATCTATTTCCAGCTGAGTGTCCTTCATCTTCTCCAAAATAGCCTTGGATATGAAATACTGAGCATCCACAAGTAGATACTCAACAAACTTTGTAGAACTCAAATGGTATACACCAGCAGCTGAATATAACCTCCATTGAAGACTACTGAGGTCATCTTCAAGATCCTTCCATATTGCAGGATCCTCATCTTTTGGTCCACACATTCTTTTGAATGTAGTCCAAAGTTTTATTCCATTAGCTGAAGTTGGTGCTTCAGCCTCATACTTGGTCTCCAGCAACCTCCAAAGGTCCACCAAGTCTTCTCTATCACAACTTTCAAACAAAGATATGAGAGTGGTAAAAGTGTGTACCTCCTTGCCAAATCTGCCAATCTTCCAGAACCCACATTCATCTTCTTCATAGCTCACTATTGGGTTCCTGGAATCTAATGGTAACACTTGCACCATATCTGAAGCTTCTAATGGGGAGAGCTTGAGGCTCTTTCTTATAACTGCTTCACTTGGATATAGTGGATCCATATCTTTTGGAAACTCAAATGAAATTCCCTTCTTCACTGGCCTGGGAACAATCATAGTTTTCTTGAGTTCCATTTCTTCTGCAAGTTCCTCCTTTCTTTCATCTGAAAGATGTCTGAGAGTGTTTGCTTCCTGCACTCTCACCCAAATGGGATAAGCCCTGTTTTCCAACTCATCAAATGTCAAAGCCTTCAACTTCTGATATGTCCATCCAACTCCATGACATCTGAGCAACATAAAGTAGAGCTCCCTTCTATCCCTTTTCAACTCTGAGAGAATATTGCTTGCCTTGTGTTTCAAAATTACCTGGCAATCCTTCTGAACTCTAAGAAGAAGCTCCAAACCCCATATTTGATCTGAAATGGTCAAGTCTGGATTATCCATGCATCCTTCTTCCCAAGCATTGTACATTTGAACCACCTCTGGCATGTCAAAGTCAACCTACAATTTTAATTCTCTCAACTTTTCCCTAGCAAACTCATCACCATACTCAAGCCTTTCAGGTTCTATAATCATTACACTTGAGTCTGAGCTAGCTTCATCACTTCCTTCTTCTAAAGTCACAACAAATGGTGACTTTTCCTTTTCATCCTGTTCCATAATTTGTGCAGCTAATCTTCTATCAAACTCAACTTGAGCTGCATCTTTTGGAACACTTTCTTCTACCATTTTACCCTTACCCTTATCTGATGGTGCAATGGTTGGTAAGGTAGATGGTAATACCTGAGTAGAAACCTCCTTGATGATAGATGATGACTGGGATACACCACCTTCATATACAGGTCTGACAACGCCCAAATTTGTTCTATCAGCGCCCAAAATATTTCTGTCAGCGTCCAAATTTTCCTTATCAACGCCCAAATATCTTCCCTCAGCGCCTTGTGTAACCTCTCTCAACATAGCTGTACATGATAAATTTAAGTTGGTAGGAGAGACTAAGGACGTATCAAAACCTGTTTGTTTCTTCAAAGTTGTAAGGGCTTCAGCAACATCCATTGATTGACCATCCTGGCTGCCCTTATCACTCAGATTTATTTGATCTTCCTCCCCTTTGGAAGATTCCTCCATACCCCTCCTGGCACGATCACTTTCCAAAACAACAATCCTCTCCCTCAATTGCTTGAGTTCAAGGCCTTGTGAGCTGACAATGTGTACTAAGTCTGCATTTTGCTTTTGCAAGCTTATGCAGACTGCCGTCAATTCCATAAGAGTCATTGGTTCCAGTCTGCCCTCTTCTAAAATGGGGATTTGACCTCCCAAGTCAGATTCATTGGGCATGGATGAGGACTTAATGATGGTGGGACTGCCTTGGCCAGCATCTAAGCCAGAACCAATAGTCCCAGCCTCATCCAGGTCACCAGCCACACTTGTGGTGGTGGTTCTCTCTGCTACATGGCTAGGAACACCAGAGGAGAACACTCCAGTGATCCTTTGGTGTTTCATCAACCTATATTCAGGGGGTGTGGAAGATGGTGTGGAAGAATGGGTAGATGTGGGTTGGTTAAGGGGTGTTTGGGATTGTAAAGGTTGTGTGACAGCGTTGGAAATAGGCACATCAACGCCAACATTGAGTGTGTCAGCGTTGAAGGATTCTGAGTCAATTTGCATTTGTTCAGGTGAAGGTAAAGGTTCAGGATTTGGTTCAAGTTGTGGTGGAGGGTCAATTTGAGGTTGGGGGTCTGGTTGGGGTTGTGCTGCTGCAATAACAACAAGCATGGCTTGGGTTAAAGGTAGGTCTCTATGGGGTGGTGAGTTCATCTTCATAAAAATAGCTTTCTTTTGCTTAAGGATTTTATAAAAATCATTGTGATCCCTTGAGCAGTAACCTTGAACATCAAAAACCATTTGCAGAAAACGGGGATAAGCTAAAGTCATTTTTGTCCCCTTGTTTTTACACATCCCCTCAAAAATCAGTTTAGAATAGTTAAATTTTTGCCTTGTTGCAATGCACACAATAGCACTTGCAATGGATCTATTGATCTCATTGTGTGCAGTGCATTTGGGACTCAAACATTGAAGGAGGACATGTATGAGGTACTTCTAGGCTGGGGGAAATTCCTGCTTATGATACTTATTGAGAGTACCTTCATCAGGAAAAGGATATCCCAAAGCCCTAAGCCCTTGTTCTATTTCATTTATGGGAAGGGTGGCTATACCATCAGCATCATAAAGATGCAAGGCTTGACGTACCAAGGCCTCAGTAACCACCCAAGATCTCCCATGAACAATAGAAGTCAATGTGGTCACTCCATTAACTGTTGAGGAACTAACAGTGTTCCAAAACTGCTTAATGTGTGTGACTAGAATGAGTGGTGCATGAGAAAGAGCATACCTTAATGGGGATGCGTTCAAATACGCCACCAATTGTGTGTATTGAGGAGATAGAGTATCATCAGCGACAAGATAAGCAATCATGTTGTGTTGAGATCTGAACCCCAATTCCAATTCTGTTGGTTTAAACTTTGGTGCCATTGATGAAAGCTGTTAATGTTAAGTAAAGAAGATGAAGTTGATAAGAGAAAAGTATTAGACAAGAATTATAGATACCCTGTTTAAAATAGGAGCCAAATTTATAGGAGAAAAAGAATGCATGTGATTGGCCCAAAAATAGGCAAAGATTTTCAAAAATCAATCATGAAAATATTGAAAAAGTTATAAGTTATCTCATGCATTAAATGAAAGTAACAACTCCTAAAATTACGGCTTGAAAATATGTCAAAAAGTAACAACTGGGTAGGTCCCATTGAGTGTCAACGGTCAAAAATAACCTATCAACGCCCAACGGCTATAATCTTGTCAACGTTTGCCTATAGCCATGTCAGCGTCCAATTTGGTCACAACAACGCTTGGAAAATTCTTGTCAGCGTCCAAAAATAAAAGTGTTTTTAAAAATGAAAAATGACCTTAACAAGTAATTTATCCTATAGAAGATAACCAAAAGCTGATAATTATTATAGGGCGGCAAGCACTATCCAGTTATGCACACTTGCATAAGCAAGATAGACATAACAGTCCTCTAGTGTCCCTTGCTAACCAAAACTCTTAACAACCAAGTTACCTTATAAAATCCTTGTTACTCCCAGGTAAATCCCATATCAAAATCATTCCCAAGTCTCCCAACAGACCACAACCAATTCTAGGCCAAAAATGTCTTGGCAGCATGCACAGTATATCAACTTTGCATGCTATAGTGCCTCATGATTTAGTAAAACTAACTCATACTCACCTGTGGACACAATCTAGAATTGTGATAAGAGTATCATATGGATACCCAAACATCCTAAAGGTTCCTAAAACATCCCCTTAAACTATGATACAAAAAGTTTGCTAAAATCATGCATGAACATAAAAAAATTATGTCAAGATAGGAATGAAATATTCCAACCACCATCCTTAAATAAAAACTTGTCCAAATGCTTCTCCATTGATCCATAAGCAACTCTGTATCCAATGGTATACTGCTAACACCATCTGCACATTTAGATTGAAAACCACAAAACTAACATTGTTGCTGACAACGCCCCGATAACACATAACAGCGTTGAGGGAAGCTTTGTCAGCGTTAGACAATTATATTGCTGACAACGTTGCAAAAACACTTATCAGCGTTCAAGCAACCTTTGTGAGTGTCCAAAAAAATATAGTGGAAAATCTAAATCATCAATAAGACCAATAATAATGCATCATCCTGTACATACTTTTACAAAAAGACTCCAAAACACATATTATGTGAGATTGACCATTCCAATACTTGTTACCAAGTATTTAAATCTCCCAGCATCAAAAGGTTTAGTTAATAAATCTGACACATTTTCCTCAGTGTCAACCCTATCTGGTTGTATTAAACCTTTCTCAAAGCAATCTCTTATAAAATGGTGTATAATTTCTATGTGTTTAGTTTTAGAATGATGTACAGGATTCTTAATGATGCATAAAGTACTATTATTGTCAACAAATATCTTAGTATGCATGAAATTATACCCATAGTCCAACAGCTGGTTCTGAATCCATAACACTTGGCCACAACATGCAGCTGCAGCCACATACTCTGCTTCAGTTGTAGAATTAGCCACCACTGTTTGTTTCTTGCATTGCCAAGATATCAACCTGCTCCCAAGAAACTGACATCCACCAGTTGTGGATTTCCTATCAAACTTATCACCTCCATAATCACTATCGGAATATGCAATCAGCTCCAATGGTGAATCCTTTGGGTACCACAAACCAAGACTAGGATAGCATCTTAGGTACCTAAAGATCCTCTTCACAGCATAAAGGTGACATTTTTTGGGAGTCACTTGATGGCGTGCACAAGCACACACAACAAACATGATATCAGGTCTGGAGGCAGTAAGATACATCAAGGATCCAATCATGGATCTATAGTGCCTGACATCAACATCTTTCCCATCTCTAATCTTTCCCCAAGGGTGTTCTCTATCCATAGGAGTAGTAGCCCTCTTTTCATGTGGAGAAAAGCCAAACTTCTTCAAGATCTCAGCAACATATTTGTCCTGGGAGATGAAGATACCATCCTCTTTCTGCTGAACTTGTAAACCAAGAAAGAAGTTCATCTCCCCCATAGCACTCATCTTGAATTTTTCTGTCATAAGCTTGGAGAAATCCTCACTCATCTTTGGATCAGTAGAACCAAAAATGATATCATCAACATAGACCTGCACAAGCAACACATCCTTTCCTTTCTTCTTGGTAAACAGTGTCTGATCTATGGTGCCCCTCTTGAATCCATTGTCCACCAAATAGGTAGACAAAGTACCATACCATGCTCTAGGGGCCCGATGAAGGCCATACATAGCCTTTTTGACTCTATACACTTTATCAGGATTCTCTGGATCCTCAAAACCAGGAGGCTGCATCACATATACCTCCTCAACAATAGTGCCATAGAGAAAAGCACTCTTGACATCCATTTGATAGACTGTGAAGCCCATGCAGGATGCATAGGCTAGAAAAATCCTAATAGCTTTAATCCTTGCAACTGGTGCAAAGACCTCCTCATAGTCTATCCCCTCCTCTTGTGTATAACCTTGAGCCACTAACCTTGCCTTGTTTCTGACCACAATGCCTCTTTCATCTCTTTTGTTCCTGAGAACCCATCTTGTCCCTATAGGTCTGACATATCTAGGACAATCAACCAGCTCCCAAACATCCTGAATTGCAAATTGGTGAAGCTCATCCTGCATTGCTTCCACCTAACTTGGTTCTTTGAGAGCATCAAATATTTTCTTGGGTTCTTCCTGTGACAGAAAACAGGCAAACAAACATGCTTGCACAAGAGGGGTATCAACCTTCTTGTGTATATTGGCAATAAACCCACCAAGACCTTGATGAGACCTTCTAGTCTGAACTGGAGTCATAATATCACCAATGATCTGAGAAGGTGGGTGATTCTTCATAGTAGAAGTGAGAACTCCTCCTTCAAAAAGTCTGGTGTCCTCAACCTCATGCTCCATGTTGCCAATATCTTCTTCATCAGACTCTCTTATATCAACATAAGGATGACCTTCTTCATAAGAATTGGAAGGTTCACCTTGTTCAAAAGTGGAAGAGAAAAGATGTGCAAAGGTGTTGTCAACGTCTGAACCTTATTTGTCAGCGCTTGGTCTAACAACGCTTGAATTGTTGTTGTCAACGTCTGAGCCATCAACGTCTGAATTGGTCTTGTCAGCGCTAGATTTGCCTTTGTCAGCGCCTGAAGGACCATGCATGTTTGTATCTGGTGGTACTTGGAAACCACCATTATCTTGTCCAGAAGCAGCAGCAGCAGCAAAAGCATCTGTCCAAATGGGAATTGTGACATATTCTAATATAGGAGATGCCTTTTCTGCTTGTGATCCAACCTTCTTATGACCCTGTGTACCTGAAACATCAACAACTTGTTCCTCCACAACATTTGAAGTTACCTTCACAATGTCTGGATTAGTGACAGGCATATAATTTAAAGTTCTAGATAAAGGTTCCAAATCAAACAACCAATTAGGACCACTTTCAGGATCACTAGGTTTATTCTCTAAAAACCTAACATGTACTCTTTCAACTATACGTTTGTCTTCTTTAAGATAAACCCTATAACCCTTGCTCTGGACTGAATACCCCATGAAGTAACCCTCGTCACCTTTTGCACTAAATTTCCCTAAGGCATCACTAGTATCCAAGACTACTACATGACAACCAAAAGGTCTGAGAAAACCAATATTAGGTTTTCTACCCCAAAGTAACTCATAAGGTGTCTTGTTCTGAATTTTGTTAACCAATGCTCTATTTTGCACATAGCAAGCTGTATTAACAGCCTCAGCCCAAAAGGCTATAGGAAAGTGAGCATCAGCCAACATTGTTCTGGCTGCTCCAATTAGGGTTCTATTTTTCCTCTCAGCAACCCCATTTTGTTGTGGGGTTCTAGCAATGCTAAATTGCCTAGTAATTCCTTTTCTGGCACAGAAATCATCTAGCTTCTTGTTCCTAAATTCTCCACCATTATCACTCCTAAGCATTTTAACCTCATTGCCAGACCTTTTCTCAATCTGAGTGATAAAATCAATAAGAACATTAGATGTGTCACTCTTCATAGCTAGAAAGAATGTCCAAGTAAATCTAGAAAAGTCATATGTGATAACAAAGCAATATGACTTACCATTCAAGCTTTCTATATTTGTTGGACCAAAGAGGTCCATGTGAAGAATATGAAGAGGTCTGGAACTAGTATGCACCTGTTTGGACTTGAATGAGACCTTGTGTTGCTTGCCTTTAAGACATGCAACACAAGAGTGGTCATTGTGGAAGGCCTTCTCAGGCAGACCATCAACTAAACCAATCCTCACAAGTCTATTTATATTTTTAAAGTTTATGTGCCCTAGTCTCCTGTGCCACAAATTACTCTCATCTACTGAGGCCTTAGCATAAAAACAAGACATATTGGTATTCATTTTAATCCCATTTAAATTCACATTATATATGTCCTTATGCCTAGGTGTTCTATACTCAATATATTTCTCATCAGGGATCTTAAAATCCTTACTTAACACCAAACACTCAGTATCAGTGAAAAGAACTTTATTTTTGTTATCACAAACTTGTGATACACTAAACAGGTTGTAATCAAGTTCTTTTACCAGGAAGACGTTCTCAAAACGCAGATTATTGGTGAGAATGGTTCCTTTGCCTGTGATAGTTCCATATCCACCTCCAAAGTATACCTTATCACCATCTTTAATAGGGGTGAAATTTGTCAGATAGTCTTCCTTTTCTGTCATGTGCCTTGAGCATCCACTATCCCAATATCCATAATCATTGATCTGTCTTTGAATGCCCTGCACATAAAGAAAACAAATTAGTTTTCTTTGGGAACCCAAGTCTTAAAAGACTTGGATTCATCTGGTTGTTCAATAAGAACAGACTTAGTTCTCACAACAACCCCATTCTCATCCTTTTTAGGATGAAATATCCAGTTAACCCAAATAGGTTTTGTAATGACCTTTGAAATGTAATTAAATCTATTGCAAGTCATTGAAATCCCATTATCATTAGGGTTTTGATCTTTCTTGGGTCTCCATGTTAAGCTTGAAGAAGCTTTAGACCCCTTACCTTGTGGCTGCAAATATTTAGGTCTGGTCACGTTTCTGTCAGCGTTAGAATTTGTCCTGTCAACGCTGAATTTACCCTTGTCAGCGTTGAACCTAGGGTTTGCTACAGAAACCCATTGCCTATTCGACCAGGTGTTTGTCTTTTGAAATGGTATTTGTCCATGAGTGTTAGACCTTCTAGAAAAGAATGGGGCAGGTCTAATCACTTGTGGACTTTGCTGTACACAAGGTTTGGGTCTGACAACGTTTGACTTCCTAACAACGTTGACTTTGTTCCTGTCAGCGCTGAAATTGTTCCTGTCAGCGCTGGCTTTGGGAGCGTTGACACACTTGTATGCCAAGTGTGAAAAGCTACCACAAGTGTAACAAGCTTTTCTAGACACAACCTTAGGTCTAGAAGAGTAGAAGCATGTTCCATGATTGCTAACTTGACTCTTGGGTGACCTAGTATTCCTATACATCTCTGCATATTTAATGGTAGGTCTTCTAACAGTGTTTGAGCCTAGGTCAACAACTTTACCAGTGATTGGGTTAGTAATCTTAATGGGTGTAGACTCATTAGGACTTTCACATAGCAAACCTCCCTTAACAAATAAAGTAGGGTTAGCTTTCTTCCACTCATTTAGGTCAGTCAACTTTTGTTGATACTCTTCCACTGGAGTGAAAACTCTTGGTGGAGGAATGAATTCCTCCTCTTGGAGCTCTGGTAAACCAGTCCAAGATAAGTCCCTTTGTTGGACACCGTAGAAGTCACCAGCTGGTGGTGGAACCAAAGAGTAATCATTCATCCCAATCCCTGTCATGTCCTTAGGATCCCTTTGTTTAGCTACACAGTCTCCTAGGGTTTGGGTGGCTCTATCAAATCTTTGAATTTTGAGGCCAACATTATCTTTATTCTTAATGGCCTCATCTAACTTAGCCTGTAATTCACCATTAACCCTTTCCATGATGTTTCTAATATCCATACTACCCTCTAACTCATGTTTTAAGATATTGATTTTATCTTTTAAATCAAATTCCATTTTCTTGTATTCAGAAACGGTTTTCTTAGTTTCAGTAAGAGCTAGTTGGTAATTAGACAATTTACATCTTTCAGTACTCATATCATCTTTTAGTTTTAACACCTCTTTGTTAAGTCTTTTAGTGTTTAACCTACAACCTTTGCTACAAAAAGCATCATCATATACCTCATTATCAGATGAAGAGGAGGAGTGTGTCATGAGAGCATATTCAACATGCTCTTCTTCTTCAATATCAACAACCAAAGCTTTATCCTCTTCAACATTCTTAGCCAGATAGCTCCAATCCCATCCTGTACCATCAATTCCTTGAACTGCAACCATGGCTTTGGAATCCTGAGCTTTAACAACCTGACTTGAGGGTTTACCAGCATCAGATCTTCTAGGAGATCTACATTCCCTCATGAAGTGCCCCATACGATGACAGTTGTAGCATTCAACTTTGGATTTATCAAATCCAGCTGTGTCTTTAGCATTGAAGGTCATCTTCTTTTTAAACCTTCTGTTCCACCTATTTGCTCTTATACTAGCAAGAGCCATGTTCCACTTGATGTCCATCTCTTCCAAGTGCTCATCACTTATCTGCTCAAGGTCCTCATATGTAATCACTAAACCATTGGGCAAAGAAGCAATGTAAGCACAAACAGTATCCAAATCTAAACCAGCAGGTTTAACTCTTGGGGAGTCACTCTTAAATGTGTCAGCGTCTGAATAGGAGGCGTTGACAGGACTTGTTCCAGCGCTGACATATGATGATCCAGTAACTGGATGCATATAAGAGTCCTTCTGATTGAATTGACCTTCACTATGAGAGAAGAAGGCCATGTTGCTGGTGGTAGATTTGCTTCCATGCTCTAAAAGAGTTTCATCTTCCAACAGTCTTAGTTTGCTGTAGATGTCATCAAACGAGGAGCTCTTGTAAGTATTGTTGGCAAGAATGGATCTTGCCTCAATTTTCCATGCCTCACCAAGACTTTTAAGAAAAGTAGCATTAATGTCAACATCACCAACTTGTGTCCCCATGAAGGACAACTTGCTTGTAATGTCAAGCAATCTGCTTCTCACACTGCTTAGTTTCTCATTGGGTTGAGCTTTGAAGACAGCATAATCATGCATGAGTTGCTTTTTCTTTTCTTCCCTAGTGTCTGCATTGCCACCATGTGCAGCTTCAAGAGCTTCCCAAAGATCCTTAGCAGATTCATAGCCTTTATATTTATGCTGGTTTTCTTGTCCCAAAGAGACTTTCAGAATATTTAGGGCTTTCATGTCAACCCTTTTCTTTGCAATGTCATCAGCAGACACAGCTCTACCATCTCCAGGTTTTTCTTTCTTATCCTCTTTAGAACATCCAGCAACAACTGATCTTTGAGTAATGACATCAAGAATCTTTTGAGCCTTATTGAATGTGTTTCCATATTCAATAATCTCCTAGAGTGTGTAGTCATAGATCCCCAGATATTGTTCAAAGTTGAACTTCCATAAGTCAAAGTTGGTTGCATCAAGCATGGGAATCTTGATGTTTGGTAAGGCTGAGGAGGAGGAGGTTATTGCTTCAGACATGATGTTGTTAGGGTTTCTGAGAAAATTAGGGTTTTGGTGATTTTAGGGTTCTGGTGTTCTTTAAGATCAAAAGTTCCTCAACAAGCTCTGATACCACTTGTTGATCCCAAACTTAGATCGATTTAGCTTTGTGTTATCGAGATTAGATCAAGTATAACACGTAGAGAAACCTTTGTATATGCTTTATGAATCTAAGTGTTATGCGGAATTTAACACTTAAACAAGAACACACAAGATGTAAACAAAATTTCACTTTGATTATCAATATCGAACTTGCTTACAATGAAAGATGTTTACGAATGAAAACTTATATGAAACTTATACCTAAAGGTCTTCTTTTATAGACATAAGAAGCCTTGTACAATAATCTACGTATCAGCTATTCTAGGTAAAGATAAATATAGAAAATACATTGTCGTTTCTATCCTTACTAGAAGTATTCTAGAATATAATAAACGTGTAGAATATATCTTCCATCAGTGCTTGTCTTCAATGTGTCAACGCTTGACTTTGTCTTGTCAACGCTTGAGCTGTCAGCGCTTGTTTTGTTCTTGTCAATGCTTGTTTTGTTCTTGTCAGCGCTCAAGTGATCTGGCCTTAATTTATTCCCAACAGTCAACTGGAATGATCATCGGACTCCTACCTTGGAATCAGTTGAATCTTCTACTGATGTGTTTGCTATGATTGCTGGTCATATATCTGATGCTGAGGAAGCAGAGGAATTTGCTCTTATGGGAATCTCTCCTCAGGTACAAAATTGCCTTCTTGGTTGTCATGATAAATATTCAGAGCTCTTGACTCAATACAATGAACTAAATGAACAAAATGATAAATATTTTTTAGAAGTTCAAGCTTACAAGAGTTCTCTAAAAACTTTAGAACAACAAAAGAAGTGGCTTCAAAATACTCAACGTGAGTATTAAGATAAGATTAGAGTGCTAAGCATTGATTTGGAGAACACCACTAATATGCTTAAATATACTAAAAAACTTAACAATGAGAGTATTAAGGCTAAGCAAGATATGCAAGAAAATTGGATGATACACTTTTACGATTTGAAAAATGGCAAAAAGCACCCAAGAATCTTTCAAAGTTAATAGATAGTAGCATGTCTGGTAGAACTAAGAGAGGGTTAGGTTTTGATAAATATATTTGTTAATGCAATAATGACTAAAAACGTTACTTGCATTTTTCGGTCTCACTTAGTTTTGATTACGACAATATGTAAAAACAAGCATTTACGAAAACAACGAAAAACGAATTCTTGAGTTCAAGTATTTTTCATTTTACCCATTTTCACTTAAGGTATGGATAAACAAGTACTAACCTTAATCAAGTGATCAAGTGATTTAATCTTTTCTTAAAACTCACTTTTTATTAAAAGTGACAAGTTTTTATTAAACTTTATTTTTAAGAAAATGTTTTATTAAATTAATTATTTGAAATTTGAAAATGGCATATTCTTATACTATTAAGAATATCCTTTCAGGATATTTTTATACCCAGATAAGACCTCCACCACTAAAGGACAAAAAGGAGCGGAGTCTAGTCCGGCGGTACCTTAGCGCCTAGGCGGTACCTTATCGATAAGGTACCACGGGCTGTGATAAGGTACCGCGGGCAGAACTAGCCGTTGGCTCCTTTGTCCTTTAAATAGTTGGCCATTCTCAGCTTTTCATTTCACCTCTTTTGCACATTCATTTCCAGATTCAAACCCCTTCTTTAATCACTCAAATCTTTGATCATTTGTTTGATTATTACTTGTTTAAGAAGTGAATCTTGTTCTTCCATCTCTTCCTCTCCAAGTGCAAAGAGAAGAACACTATCCCAGTAAAGTGTTGAGTCCACCACCAAAGATCTATTGAAGATCAATTTTTATATACTTGTAGTTGTGTCATAGTTGTGAAGATCCAAATAGTTGTGTCTATTTGGAAGTTGTGTATGTACTAAGTATAGTTGTGTAGATTGGTCCTAGCTACGATTAGGGCTCGACTTTTAGCTTAGAGTCGGAAATTGGTTAAGCGACGTGTACGGTTTTCTCCACCATAAGGAGCTTGTTGTGTAGTGAACTCTCGAGTAAGGAGTACTCGAGGAGTGGAGTAGGAACGAGGAGTGAGCTTCGTTGCCGAACCACTATAAATCCTTGGTGTTCGGTTTGATCTTTCTTTACCCTTAACTCTTTACATTCCTTATTACTTTTTGCATATACATGTGTTAATATTAGATTAGCTACACTATCATTCTTTATTCTTTGTGGATATATTTTTGTTAGTATTAGTTTAGCTACACTATCATTCTTTATTCTTTGTGGATATATTTTTGTTAGTATTAGTTTAGCTACACTATCATTGTTCATATTTGTGCATAAGAAGATTTCACATATTTCCTCAAGCCTAAGTTTTTGAAAAAGGATTTTTGGAAACCATATTTTAACAAGTAAATTTTAAGAAACTATTCAACCCCCCCTTCTAGTTTCTACAATTGGTATCAGAGCGGGTTGCTCAAGAATTTTTAAAGTATATTGTATTTTAAAACTTGAATCGATCTATGGATTCCAACAAGTACCTAGAAGGGAAATCTATGCAAAGACCACCACTTTTTGAAACCGATAGTTTTATTTATTGGAAAAATAGATTTGAAACTTATGTGAAATCAAAAGATTTAGATCTTTGGCATGTTATTACCAATGGTGATTTTTTACCCTTTCAATTTAATGAAGTTTCTAAAACAAAAGAATTAGTCACTTTTGACAAAGCTAATGATGATACTAAAAAGAAACTTTCAAATAATAATGAGGCTAAAATGGTGATTTATAATGCTTTGCCTAAGAAAGAGTATGAAAGAATTTTTATGTGTGAAACCGCTAAAGATATTTGGAACACTCTTTTAGTAACCCACCAAGGTAATAGACAAGTCAAAGAAAGTAAAATCGATCTTCTTGTCCAACAATATGAACAATTTGTCATCTTAGAAGATGAAACTATTGATAGTGCATTTGCTAGGTTTAACACCATTATTACTAGTCTAAAAGCACTTGATGAAGGTTTTTCTAGCAAGAACAATGTTAGGAAGTTTCTAAGGGCCTTACATCCAAAGTGGAGAGAAAAAGTCACGGCTATTGAAGAGTCGAAAGATCTCTCAACTTTATCACTCGATGAACTCATAGGAAACTTGAAGGTTCATGAGATGATAATTTTGAAGGACTCGGAATTAGTAAAAACCAAGAGTGAAAGGAAATCTCTTGCACTTAAGGCCAAGAAGGCACAAAGTGACCATGATAGTTCCTCAGAAAGTGATGACGAGGAGTATGCATTGGCGGTGAGAGATTTCAAGAAGTTCTTCAAGAGACGAGGTCAACACGTTAGGCAACCAAACTATGACAAGAAACCATTGTCAAAGAATCGGTTTGTCAAGAACGAAAAAGGTGATAGGAGTTGCTTTAGATGTGGTGATCCAAATTACTTCATTGGTGATTGTCCAAAGCCCGCTCGTGATAAGAACCACACAGCATTCGTTAGTGGCGCTTGGAGCGATAGCGGTGAAGATGATGATGACAACCCCAAAGAGGAGAAATGTCTTATGGCTCACACTTCTAAAGAGGTACATTCTGAAACCGAATATTATAGCTATGATAGTTCCACTTTAGATGATATTGAAATTTGAAGGCAAATATGATAGCTTACACAAACTTAGTCTTAAATTCATAGAAAAGAATAAAACCTTAAAATCAACCAAAACTAAGCTTGAAAATGAGATCAATGAACTTAGGGAGAAATTGACTAAACTTGAGAAAAACAAAGAGGTTGATTTAGGTTGCTTAAGTTGTGAAAAACTTAGATTAGAGAATGATGATCTCAAGAGCACCTCCATTAAATTGGAAAAGTTCATGAAAGGTACTAGTGCTCTTGATGATATGTTAAACAAACAAGTTCATTCTAAGGAAAAACTTGGTCTAGGTTTTAACTCAAATGAAGCCTCAACTAGTGAACCAAAACAAGTCAGGTTTTCACAGAAAACACCCTCTGAACGCGGTTCCACATCTTATGGCACGGTTCCTTATCACTATGGAACCGCGGCCATAGATAAGGTACCGCGGCCAGAAGTTGAATTTTGTGAAAATTCTGAACTTTCTGAAAAATCTAAGTTAAATGAAAAACCAAAGCATCTTACTGTTAATAAGGTTCAATTACCCATACTTGACGACAATGCTATTAGTAAGTTCTATAAGCCGTTAAGTAAACCTCTCATGGGAAATAGAAGTTTATCTAGACTATCTTCTACTCCACCTAGAGTACGGAATGAGTCTAAGCCTAGAAGTAGAACGACAACGCCTACAAGAGATAATCAAAAGAACTCACGAACTAGAAGTAAAACTCCAACACCTAGAAAGAATAATAATAACTCTAAACCTGGATCAAACACACCTAGGAGAAGTAATAAGCAACAAAATGGTTACATGAATTACTACCCTCCTCCATTTTGTTCTTCATGGGGAATTCCCACTTCATTCATTCATTCCAATCAAATGCAAGGGATGTTTGGAACTAACAATTTTGGACCCATGAGATATTGGGGACCAAATGTTTGATCTTGTGTATTGTTACCTAGATATGCTTGGGAATTGATTTGGAGCCCGATGAGTGGATTAAGGATAGTGGATGTTCTAAACACATGACGGGTAATCGAAGTTTATTCTCGCATTACAAAGCATATGATGGAGGTAACGTCACATTCGCTAGTAGTCTACGTGGTAATATCATTGGCAAAGGTACGGTTTCTCTTGACTCCATGACCATTGAAAATGTTGAGCACGTAGATAACTTAGGTTTTAACCTTTTAAGTATAGGTCAAATTTGTGATAATAAGTGTAAGGTTATCTTTTCGGAACATGACAGTGAAATCGTAAAATATGGAAAAGTCATTGGAAAAGGTGTTAGAAAGCATGGGCTTTATGTCATGAAGGTTAATAAGAAGTCAAAAGACAACATATGTCTTGCGACTATAGATGATAGTTCTACTCTTTGGCATAGGAGATTAGGTCACGCTAATATGCGTTTAATTCAATCTTTAGTCTCTAAGGAGTTGGTAAGACACCTCCCCAAGATTAAGTTTGATAGTCACTTTTGTGATGCTTGCAAAGTTGGAAAGCAAGTTCACTCAAGTCACAAAGCCAAGAATTTGGTTTCGACCTCTCGGTGCTTAGAGCTCCTACATATGGATCTCTTTGGACCTTCCGCCATACGGAGTTATGGAGGTAACCTTTATACCCTAGTTATAGTTGACGACTATTCTAGATTCACTTGGACTAGATTTTTGGCATCTAAGAATGAAGCTTTCGATCATTTCGAAATCTTTAGTCGAAGAATTCAAAATCAACTAGGATGTTCAAATGTTTCTATTAGGAAGGATCATGGTAGGGAATTTGATAATGAAGTGCAATTTCGTGCCTTTTGTGTTGCTCATGGTATTACCCATAACTTCTCGGCTCCTCGAACCCCACAATCAAATGGGGTAGTTGAAAGGAAGAATAGGACTCTCCAAGAGATGAGTAGGACGATGTTAAACGAGTAATCTTTGCCTCAAAAGTTTTGGTGCAATGCCGTAGATACATCGACTTATATTCTCAACCGAATTTTTATTCGACCTTTCCTAGGAAAGACCCCTTATGAGATTCTTAAAGGTAAGAAACCCTCATTAGAATACTTTAGGGTGTTTGGAAGCAAGTGCTTTATCCTCAACACCAAAGACTACCTTACCAAGTTTGACCCAAAGTCTTACGAAGGTATCCTTTTAGGTTATTCCCAAACTAGTAAGGCCTACATAGTCCTAAATAGAACCTCAGGGGTTATTGAAGAATCACTCAACGTAACCTTTGATGAAACCCCTCCTTCACCCAAGACACCACCATTGGTTGATGATGACTTGGATGAATTAGAAGTAGTTAAAGCCAAAGAGGTTAGAAAAATAGGAGTTGAAGACCTTAGTGTTGAAAAGGAAGTAAACATTAAGGAGTCTAGGGATCATACTCTCAATAATGTCATTGGTGGCTTAAATCAAAGGACCCTAAGATCTCAAGTCCAAAACCAAAGCAACTTCTTTTGTTTTGTCTCCTTGATTGAACCTAAAAATGTTAAAGAAGCTTTGACGGATGAGAGTTGGGTCATTGCGATGCAAGAAGATTTGAATCAATTCATTGCCAATGATGTTTGGGAACTTGTTCCTCCACCTAGAAGTTCTACCATTATAGGAACCAAATGGGTATTTAGGAATAAGCTAGATGAGAATGGTGTTGTGTCTCGTAACAAGGCTAGACTTGTAGCTCAAGGCTATAATCAACAAGAAGGGATTGATTATGACGAGACATATGCACTGGTAGCTAGATTAGAATCAATTAGAATACTTTTAGCCTACGCTTGTGCCTTAGATATTAAGCTTCAACAAATGGATGTAAAGAGTGCATTTCTTAACGGTTTGATCAATGAGGAGGTATATGTGGCTCAACCTCCCGGCTTTATTGATTTTGAGAAACCGGACCATGTTTACAAGCTTAAGAAAGCACTTTATGGACTCAAACAAGCACCCAAAGCTTGGTATGATAGACTTAAAGCGTTTCTTGTTAAACATGAGTATACCATGGGTATGGTAGACAATACACTCTTTACAAAGAAGAAAGGTTCTCACCTCATAATCGTACAAATATATGTTGATGACATTATATTTGGCTCAACTTGTCAAGAATTGTGTGATGACTTTGCCAAAATCATGCATGATGAGTTTGAAATGAGTATGATGGGAGAACTTAACTTATTTTTAGGACTCTAAATTAAACAAATGGACGATGGTATTTTCTTTAGTCAATCTAAGTACGCTAAAGAAATGCTAAAGAAATTTGGATTAGAAGAATCTAGACCAATGAAGACCCCTATGGCCTCGGATACTAAACTCACCGTAGATGATGATTGTGAGTCGGTAGACAACACCAAATATAGAGGTATGATTGGTAGTTTGTTGTACCTAACGGCAAGTCGACCGGATATCATGTTTAGTGTTTGCCTTTGTGCTCGCTTCCAAGAGGCTCCCAAAACCTCTCATCTTGAAGCGGTTAAGCGTATCTTCCGATACATTAAAGGCACTATACATTTAGGATTATGGTATCCTAAAGGGACCGGCGTAGAAACCATTATCTACGCGGACTCGGATCATGCGGGAGACTATGCGGACCGGAAAAGCACTAGTGGAGTTTGTAACTTCATGGGTTGTTGTTTAACTTCTTGGTTCTCCAAGAAACAAACCGCTCTTGCCATATCCACCACGGAAGCCGAGTATGTGAGTGCCGGTAAAGCATGCCAACAAGCTCTATGGATGAAGCAAGCGCTTGTTGATTACGGGATTTCTCTTGATGATGTTCCCATCATGTGCGATAATAAAGGCGCTATAGACCTAAGCAAGAATCCCGTGCAACATTCGCGAACCAAACACATAGAAATTAGACACCATTTCCTTAGGGATAATGTTCAAAAGGGGAACATTACTATTGAAAAGGTGCCCTCCGAGGACAACTTAGCCGATATCTTCACTAAGCCACTTAAGAGGGAACCTTTCAATTACTTGCGTCTAGGTCTAGGATTAATGGAACATCTTCCTTAAGTTCCTTTCTTATTGTGTGTTTTCTATTACGACTTTGAGTCCTTGAGTCCTTTAAACTCCTTTTGAAAAATCTTCTCATCTCCTTTTCAAAACTCTCAAAGTCTCTTTCGAAAATGGTTAAGAAATTCATTTGACATTGTTAATTCAATCTAAAAACGATTTTTTCATAGATTCTCGCTATTAATATAGAGCTTACATAATTCATATGCATGATTCTCTCAAACATAGCAAGAACAAGATTGAATCATGGAGGATCATTGTGTCATGACTTAAGGTCTTGTCTTACACACCTCCTACATTGATTTTTTAATCCATGTATTTTGGTCAAATCTCTATTTGGTAAGTTTGCATATGTTTTCTTTGTCTATCTTTGCTTTTAAGCATATCCCTATGATAAGTTAGACTAGAAAAATAAGATTTGCTGAAAATCTTCCTCCAAACACCAAACCCTGCTTCTGCAGGCGGTTCCTTATGTGAACCGCGGTACCTTATTGATAAGGTACCGCCGCCATTGATAAGGAACCGCCTTTAGTGGCCTTCCTTTTTCGGGTTTTTGTCTGAAACTCCAGATTTACTCCAACATTTTTGAGAATCTTTGTTTCAAACCCTTTGACCACCCCAAAATAACCCTAAGCCTTCCTTATTTAAACCATAAGCATTTTGCATTACTTCACATCCAAAATGTCTTATTCCCTCAATGAAAGCCTTGAATCTCCTCCATTTTCTCCAATTGCTTTCAATCCAAACCCACCCAAGAACACTCTTAATCACATTTCTCCTACCAAGAATGTTGATTGTGGAACTTCTTTTCTTCCACCACCACCCTTTAGTGTTCTTCCTCCTTCTCATGATAATGTCATGCACCATGGAACATATTGTCATTGTTGTCAATATCAACATCTTGCTATGGCACACATCTATGAGGAGTTGAGCTACATCAAGAGTCTCTTAATCAAGTCTCCTCTTCACTTTGATTATGAGATCTCCAACAAGCCACCACCACCACCCTCTGCTATTACCTTGTCTTTCATATAAGCATTGATTGCTTATCCTCAAGACACCACATTCAAGCAAATCTTAGAATTCTAGAATAACTAGGATTAGATTTATGCCTTTGGCTTGTTTCTTTTTCCATACTTCTTTGTATGATGTTCTTTTAGTAACCTATCTTGGATCTTTGTCTTTGTGTTTTCTTCTCTTTTAATTTTCTTTTTGTGACCTATTGCTATATATTGTTGGTTGTTTCTTTTGTTCAACTAACCCTTCTATGTAGCTAGTCATCATATCTCGATTCCTCGGTGCCCCAAGCTAGGGGGAGTAAGCACCAAGGGGGAGTCTTTGCAAAGTCCGTTTCTTCAATACCGGATTACGCAACCTTTTTGCTTTGACAAAGGGGGAGAAATGAATAAACTCGTCTTTGAAAATCTTGTTTTTGTGTGATTGAGTTTATGTATTGTCGGAATCAAAAAGGGGGAGATTGTTAATGAAATAATGACTAAAAACGTTACTTGCATTTTTCGGTCTCGCTTAGTTTTGATTACGACAATATGTAAAAACGAGCATTTACGAAAACAACGAAAAACGAATTCTTGAGTTCAAGTATTTTTCATTTTACCCATTTTTACTTAAGGTATGGATAAACAAGTACTAACCTTGATCAAGTGATCAAGTGATTTAATCTTTTCTTAAAACTCACTTTTTATTAAAAGTGACAAGTTTTTATTAAACTTTATTTTTAAGAAAATGTTTTATTAAATTAATTATTTGAAATTTGAAAATGGCTTATTCTTATACTGTTAAGAATATCCTTTCAGGATATTTTTATACCCAGATAAGACCTCCACCACTAAAGGACAAAAAGGAGCGGAGTCTCGTCCGGCGGTACCTTAGCGCCTAGGCAGTACCTTATCGATAAGGTACCGCGGGCTGTGATAAGGTACCGCGGGCAGAACTAGCCGTTGGCTCCTTTGTCCTTTAAATAGTTGGTCATTCTCAGCTTTTCATTTCACCTCTTTTGCACATTCATTTCCAGATTCAAACCCCTTCTTTAATCACTCAAATCTTTGATCATTTGTTTGATTATTACTTGTTTAAGAAGTGAATCTTGTTCTTCCATCTCTTCCTCTCCAAGTGCAAAGAGAAGAACACTATCCTAGTGAAGTGTTGGGTCCACCACCAAAGATCTATTGAAGATCAATTTTTATATACTTGTAGTTGTGTCATAGTTGTGAAGATCCAAATAGTTGTGTCTATTTGGAAGTTGTGTATGTACTAAGTATAGTTGTGTAGATTGGTCCTAGCTACGATTAGGGCTCGACTTTTAGCTTAGAGTCGGAAATTGGTTAAGCGACGTGTACGGTTTTCTCCACCATAAGGAGCTTGTTGTGTAGTGAACTCTCGAGTAAGGAGTACTCGAGGAGTGGAGTAGGAACTAGGAGTGAGCTTCGTTGCCGAACCACTATAAATCCTTGGTGTTCGGTTTGATCTTTCTTTACCCTTAACTCTTTACATTCCTTATTACTTTTTGCATATACATGTGTTAATATTAGATTAGCTACACTATCATTCTTTATTCTTTGTGGATATATTTTTGTTAGTATTAGTTTAGCTACACTATCATTCTTTATTCTTTGTGGATATATTTTTGTTAGTATTAGTTTAGCTACACTATCATTGTTCATATTTGTGCATAAGAAGATTTCACATATTTCCTCAAGCCTAAGTTTGAAAAAGGATTTTTGGAAACCATATTTTAACAAGTAAATTTTAAGAAACTATTCAACCCCCCCTTCTAGTTTCTACAATATTGATTCAGAAGATGTTTATGATTTATCTTTTTTAAGTGTCTTTGATCCTGACAAAAAGGAGGAGGGAAAACCTAGTTACAATAGGTTTAAACCAGCTGCAACAATGCATGTTGTTCCTCCACCTCTTACAGGAACATTTATGCCCATATCCAGGCATACTGACTTGGATGGATCGCAGATGCATGAGTCTCCCAAAAGCTCTACTAATACTAATGACTTTGTCTCTTGTACTTTCAGTGACAAGGCCAGTGACTATGCATCCTATGGTTCAAGTAAAGAGTCAAGACCTTCGAGTCCCAAGACAAATGACCCTGCTACTACTAGTGCTAGGATGAGTGATGAGAGTGTTACTTCTACTTTTGGTTCTAGTCTGTTGAGTTCTAGGAATGTTGATTCTCCTAGAATTGTTTGTAATAAGTATAACAGTTTAAAACAATGTCATTTGAATAAAAGATCTTTTAAAACATGCTTTGTTTGTGGTAGTAAATTTCATTTGATTAAGGACTGTGATTTTTAGGATCAAAAGCCTTCTGTTTATCAAGCTTGTGCTACTCCTTGTCCACCAGGAGTTGCTCCTTTTAACATGGATTTTGCTTCTAGAAGATTAAATCCATGTGTCCAATCTTATCCTTCTACTAGAAGGACCTTTCCTTTAGCTTCTACTCCTTGGAGAAGCGATGCTTCTGCCTATACCTATAATCGACCAACCAGTAAATATTTTCAGCATTTTAATCAGAATTATGCTATTCATTCAGACCAAATGCATTTTGGGTTGGGATACTTGGGTTCTGCTGTTAAGCCCTCAGCAAGTTGTTCTTGGTCACAAAATAACACCCATATGATGAACAAGCAACACAAGAACAACCGTGGATCTCATCAATCTTCTTGGCTATCTACTAATGATCTACAAGGCAGACTCAAGCCTGAAAAGGTTTGGGTCCCCTTAAGACACTAACTTTTGTATATGACTTTTATGTTGTTGTAGATTACTCTATACCAAGATCCATCTCTTGGAATAGTAGATAGTGGATGCTCTAGGAGCATGACAGGCAATAAAGGATTGTTGACTAACTTTGTACCATTTCAAGGAGGAAAGGTGTACTTTGGAGGTGGTGAAGGAAGGATCTCTGGCAAAGGAACCATTCAGACTCCTAACCTTAATTTTGAGCAGGTATACTGTGTGGAAGAACTTCAACACTTCAACTTGATCTATGTCTCTTAGATTTGTGACAAGAAGCAGTTTGTCCTCTTTACGGATATTGAAGCACTGGTGCTGTCCAAGGACTTTAAGTTACCGGATGACTCCCATGTTCTACTCAAAATCCCAAAAAGACATAACCTCTATAGAATCAAGCTGAATAAAGTTAATCCTACTGGTCAACTAGCTTGTTTGGTTGCCAAAGCATCAGAAGATGAAGCCACCAAATAGCATAGGAGGATGGGACATGTAAACTTCAAGACCATTCACAAACTGGCGAATATGAACTTGGTCTCTGGTTTACCTCCCAAAAATTTCAGGAATGACATCAATTGCCTTGCTTGCAGCAAAGGCAAACAACACAAAGCATCCTTCAAAGCCATTACTGCTCTCAGCCTCATAACTGAACCATTACAGCTACTACATATGGATTTGTTTGGTCCTACCTGCATTAGGAGCATTGACCATAAACACTACTGTCTTGTGGTAACTGATGGATATAGCAGGTTCACATGGGTTTTCTTTCTGGCTGCCAAAAGTGAGACCTACTGCATTCTAAAAGACTTCATTGCACTCATTGAGAATCAGCTGTCCAAGAAGGTGAAAGGTATTCGATGTGACAATGGAACTGAATTCAAAAATGCAGACCTCATAGCACTTTGCAATTCCAAAGGTATCAAAAGAGATTATAGCGCTGTCAGGACTCCTCAACAGAATGGTGTTGTAGAAAGGAAGAACATGACTCTTATAGAAGCTGCAAGAACCATGCTTGTAGATTCCAAGCTTCCAACTACGTTTTGGACAGAAGCTGTCAACACTGCAAGTTATGTGTTGAATAGGGTCTCCATTAACAATCCCCATAAGAAGACTCCCTATTCCCTATGAGCTACTCACAACCAAAGTACCTAGCATTACTCATTTGAAACCATTTGGCCGTCCTGCCACTATTTTGAATACTAGTGACTATTTGGGGAAATTTGATGGCAAGGCAGATGAAGGCTACATTGTGGGATATTCAGCTCACTCAAGAGCTTATCGGGTTTACAATCTCCATGCCAAGCGCGTCATTGAAACTATTAATCTCAGGTACTTTGAGGAGAAGACAAACATCCAAGGCAAAGGTCCTGAATGGTATTTTGATCTTGATTATCTTAGTGACTCATTGGGATATTTTCGTTTCAAAACTAACCAAAATGCAGGTCCACAAGTGTTTGCTTCTTCTAGTGTAGGTGCTACTTCTAGCTCTTCGGACGCATATAAGGATGATGAAATTTTTGTCATACCATCTTATTCCACCACAGTCGCTCCCGACAAGACTACTACTCCTATTGATGCTACTTCATCAGACATTATGGACTCGCAAGGAGCTCTTGATACACTTCTTAAGCAACAACAAGATGCTACTACAACAGCTACTCAAGGAGGCTTTGAGTTTCCTTTGAGCACTCCTGTTGTACCTGTTACTCCTAGTGATCCTAGTGTTACTCCTAGTGCAAATTTAACACCTATTGGTAGTCCGGTTAGTGATCCTACTTCCACAACTAGGTTCTCTGGTCCCTCTGACTTGGGAAACTATCAAAAGAAGTCTTCTACTAAGCTGGATGATATTCATAATCAACCAATAGATAGAATTTTCGACTCTACTTCATATGATGATGACATAGTTGGGGATCTTAATAACTTGGCATCAGAAGTAGAAGTAGCTCCTACTCCTGTTCAGCAGATCAATAAAGACCATCCTACTACTCAAATCATAGGAGATCCTGGTTCTAGTGTCAAGACTCGCCGCATGCATAAGAAAGCCACATCTGGTTATCATGCTCTTGTGAGATACATTGAAGACCAAAAGCGTAATAATCACACAGACTTTCTTCACTATTTGTTTGCTTGTTTTCTTTCACAGGTGGAACCTAGGTCTGTCTCACATGATCTTGAGGATCAAAGTTGGGTGGAGGCTATGCAGGAGGAGATGCAGCAGTTCTTGTTTCAGAATGTTTGGATCCTAGTTGACTTACCAGATGGAAAGACAGAAATTGGTACCAAATGGATACTCAAAAACAAGAAAGATGCAAGGGGTATTGTGGTGAGGAATAAAGCTAGGCTGGTCGTACAAGGTCACACTCAACTAGAAGGAATTGACTATACTGAAGTCTTTGCTCCTGTTGCGAGAATTGAGGCCATTCGTTTGTTTTTGGCTTTTGCTTCTTATATTGGCTTTACGGTTTTTCAAATGGATGTCAAGAGTGATTTTCTCTATGGCAAGATTGACAAGGAAGTTTATGTCACTCAACCTAAGGGCTTTGTGGATCCACTTCATCCCAAGAAAGTTTACAAGGTGGTCAAAGCTCTTTATGGACTTCATCAAGCTCTTAGAGCTTGGTATGAGCATCTATCCACTTTCTTGTTGAAGCATGGCTATAGAAGAGGCACTATTGACAAAAAATTGTTCCTTAAAAGGAATGCCAAAGACATGATCCTGGTTCAAGTGTATGTGGATGATATTATCTTCGGTTCTACTAGGAAGGAATGGTGTGATGAGTTTGAAAAACTAATGAAAGGCGAATTTCAGATGAGTGCCATGGGAGAACTCACCTTTTTCCTTGGACTTCAAGTCAAGCAGCAGACGGAGGGTATCTTCATTAGTCAAGATAAGTATGTTCATGAAATAATTCAGAAGTTTGATGTGGAACCTCTTAGACCAGCAGCAACACCTTATGAGGTCACTAAAGTAAAACTCAAGAATGAGCCAGATCCCCCGTCAATGTTCACATGTACAGGTCAATGATTGGCTCACTCATGCATTTGGCTGCCTCACGCCCGGACATTATGTTTGCTGTAAGTGCTTGTTCTAGACATCAGGTGGCTCCAACCGTGTCTAACTTGAATGCAGTCAAGAAAATCTTCAAGTATATCAAGGCACAACCCAAGCTAGGCTTGTGGTATCTAAGGGAATCACCTTTTGTTCTTGAAGCCTATAGTGATAGTGATTATGCAGGTGCTAATAATGATAGGAAGTCTACTACTGGTGGTTGTCAATTTTTGGGTCGAAGACTTATCTCATGGCAATGTAAGAAACATACAATAGTAGCTACCTCCTCAACAGAAGCTGAATACGTAGCTGCTGCTAGTTGTTGTGGACAAGTCTTGTGGATACAGAATCAAATGCTAGATTATGGGTTCAACTTTATGAACACCAAAATTTTCATCGACAATCAAAGCACTATCTACATTGTGAAGAATCCTGTGTTTCATCAAAGAACCAAGCATATAGAGATTCGACACCATTTTGTACGTGATGCCAATGAGAAGAAGCTGATACAGGTTCTTAAGGTACATACGAATGATAATGTTGCTGATTTGTTGACTAAAGCGTTTGACACGGTTTAACCACCTGGTGGTTCACATTGGTATGGTCAATCCTTAAGGTCTAGGATTGAGGGGAGGCTAAGCCTAAGGGGAGGCTTATTGTACATACTTACTTGTATATTCTTACATCTGGTAGCATCTAATCACATTTTTCATGGGTATCCGCGGTGTGTGTGCAACTTCTAGTGGAAGATTTTGGTTACTCCTAGTGACACTCTTCTGCTCCTAGTGGGTTCCAACCCTTATTATTCACTTGTGGTTGGCTTCTAGTATCAAGTTGGGTCACTGTTCATTAAGTTGACTTGTGTTGACCACTCGCTGCTCCTAGTGTTGACCTCTACGCGTTTTGACTTTCAGTCAACGTGAGTTACTTCTGGTGCACATATTTTGTTTATCTTTGGTAACTGGGAATTGCTAATTCTGGTTTAGAGGGCAAGTGGTTACTCATCATTAATGACTTAATTTGGAAAGGGCAACCTCCATAATTATGGGTCAATGAACAGTCACCCTTCTCATTATTTATGGTCAAATACATTATTTGACTCAATTATCATAACCACAAAACACACACACACGCTCCTGCCATTAACAATCTTCCTGCAATCATCTTCCACTGTTCAATCATCATCAATGGCATCACTTCAATACAAACCTGATCACAATAAGGTTGATTATCTTGGAGAAGGCCCAAGAAGGGACGAGTTTCTTGACATCCTGGAATACATTGAAGCTCCGAATCTAAGGTATGCTCTTACTGTTTTCCCCACTGTATATGATACTGTGATTCGTCAGTTTTAGGCTACTGCCACCACCCAAGCTGTTTTGGGTCGCCCATTAGAGCTCCGTGCTACTATAGATGGTCGCTCCTATGTGGTGACTGAGGTATCTATTAGGTCTGCCCTTCATCTCGAAGATGAAGATGGCATTATCTCTCTCCCCAATGCAGAGGTGTTGGATGGTATGGCTGCCATAGGTTATAAACATGAGGGGAAGTTTAACTTCCAGAAAAATTGATTTGCCCCCCAATGGAAGCTGCTTGTTCACTTTTTGATTCACTGTTTGAGTCTAATAAGTGTGAAAACACTTACCCTTTTACCACTTATTAAAAAGATAAACCAAGACAAACGTGTATTTTAGGTCATAAAAGTTGGAATGATGCGTGGTTTGTGTTTTTGTTGTGATTTAGGACCAAAATGTGAAAAGGGAAGAAAACACGGGCTTTCGCGGGCTTTTATCGAAGAAAAAGACAAAAGACGAAGTCAAAAGATCAAAAGTGCAAAAAGAACGGAAGTCAAAGGCCTATTCTAAAGATTTATCGAAGAAAAAGTCTAAAGACTGAAGTTTAACGAAGTCGAAGAACCAAATCAAATTAATGCAGAAATTAGAAGACGAGTTCAAATTATTTATCGACAAATCCCGAGACGAAGTCGAGAATAATGAGTTTATTGTCAAAGACGAAAGACGAGAAGACAAAAGAAAGAAAGAAAGAAGCACAACCACCATACACTCCCCTTCCCTATAAATACCACCCTTAACCTCATTTTAGAGGTGTTAGCTAATTTCACCAATTAGTTCTCCACTTTATTTTTATGCACTTATCATATTTTCATTTACATACTTGTCTTTATTTTCAAGTTATTTCATGTATGTCTTTTAATCTTGTCTTGAATCTTTAAGTTTAATTTCAAGCTTTTCATAATCTTTCTTATTCTACATTTCTTGTTTTTGATTTTCATTTTGATTCGGATCAAGTTTGTATCTTGTTTCATCTTGATGCTTATTTGATTAAAAATTTCATCTTGTTATTCTTATCAAATTCATACGTTTGATAATCTCAACTTTTTGGTGCTTTTAACTTATTTTGTGTTTAGCTTATTTTAATTTAACTATTTTCAAAAGTTTAATCTTTTTCTTTTAGTTTATTTTATAAATTTTGCTTATTTTGTGTCTTGAAAGTTTTTAAATTCGTGCTTATTTAGTTCTTTTTAATTTTGATTTGGTTAAGTTTTTGGTAATTGCTTATTATTAAATTGCTTATTTAGTTATTGCTTATTTCATTTTTTTGCATTCCATCGTAATGTACAAGGGTTTTAATGGTTCCGATCGGGTATTGTGATCGCATAAGCCTTAGGGTTTCTACTTGCGATCCAATACTGCGATCACTACTCACGATCCAGACTTCGGTCTGTGGTTAAGATCTAGACTAAGATTGAAGACTAAGATCTAGAATAAGATCGAAGACTAAGATCTAGACTAAGATCGAAGACTAAGATCTAGGCTAAGATCGAAGACTAAGATCTAGACTAAGATCGAAGACTAAGATCTAGACCAAGATCGAAGACTTAGATCTAGGCTAAGATCGAAGACTAAGATCTAGACTAAGATCAAAGACTAAGATCTAGAACAAGATCGAAGACTAAGATCTAGACCAAGATCGAAGACTAAGATCTAGGCTAAGATCGAAGACTAAGATCTAGACTAAGATCTATACTAAGATCGAAGACTAAGATCTAGACTAAGATCGAAGACTAAGATCTAGACCAAGATCGAAGACTAAGATCTAGACCAAGATCGAAGACTAAGATCTAGACTAAGATCGAAGACTAAGATCTAGACTAAGATCAAAGGCTAAGATCTAAGATACGATCCTGGTCACGATCCTGGTCACGATCCAGACTGCGATCGAGACTGCGATCCAAGTTACGATCGAAACGCATTTTTCAGTTTTTATTTCCTGTTTTTATTTTTTAAATTCAAATTTAACTTTTCCGCCATTTTTACTTAGAATTATTTTAAACTTGATTTGTCTTAGTTTAATTTTTAAGTTTTCAAACTTTATTTTTTGTCGAGTTTTAATTTTTCGTCATTTATTTTTAAAGCCTTTATTTTTAGTCTAAATCTTTTCAAGATTTTATATATATTACATTTAAGTCTTTATTAGTTTATCCTTTTATTAATTTTCCATTTACTTTAAAGTTTGCATTTTTATTTCGTTACACAACGACAACCTTTTCTTTTATCCATCAAAAACGACTAAGTCACACATTCAACCAGAGATCAATTCGATTAGACGCCGAGAACAACGAACTTTTAACCTAGCAAAATCCGACTTTCAAATGGCGCCGCTATAATTTTTAATTCCGATTTTCAAAAAATCCCTCTTCATCCTCTATTCTGTTTAATTCAAACTAGCATAAAAAATCATCTTTGAAAGTATAATTTTTAATTCCCCGACAGCGTACACAAACCACATTTTTAGAAAATACACCTCTTGTATACAAACTAAGATACAAGAGGTGAACTTCTCATAAGTCGGAGAGAATAAATCAACATCGCCCTTATCTCCCGGAGGAGATTGAGAAATTTCAAAGGTGAAATTCTCATAGCATGGAGAAAAATTATCATTAAGAGCGACCTCGTCCGTAAGCTCCGCAAAAGTCGGTACATCACAAACCTCATCAAATAAGTTGTCGAGACCAAATTCACTAATCTCACTCGATGAATCACAATCCTTAGACGCATTTGGGATATAGAGAGAAGGAATTACAATTGCACTAGGATGTTGAGCAACAAGATCATTCCACGAAATAGTTTTCTCATCATCATCATCATAATAGCATGGACGCACAAGAGGAGGAGTATAGTCACTAAGATTAGATACTTGCTCTTGTTGATTTTACTCTTGACGTTTTTCGAGATATTTAGTGAAACATTCATTAATTTTAAGAACTTGATTCAAAAGAGTGGCTAGTGACTCATTAGGAATTGCAAAAGAGGGTTGATGATCGAGGGAGTATTGTGGGGGCTCAAAATTTTGAAAACCAGAATTATAGCACGGATGTGGCTCATAATAATTCATCGGCTGAGAAGAATGAGAACTCAGATTTGGCTCATAAGAATTCATCGGTTGACAAGAAAAGGTATCATGAGGGCCCCCACAATTGTTGCAACACGGGTATTAAGAAAAACCCGGTGCGTCTTGTGGATAGCTATTACCATTGTCATAATTGTAACCCGGTTCTTGCTCGTCATGAGACGGGTATCGAATCGGACACGAAAATGCCAATGAGAATCACTTCCATAATATATGCAAGAGGGTGGATTAAGTGCATTAGAAGCAAAGGATGAGTTAATCGAACTGCACGAGGGACAAAATCCAAATTGTGTATTGTCGATATCATTTCCGCACCGCTCACATGTACACCATTGACATGTTTGAAAACCATACAATGGTCTCCCACACCCTACGCAATAAACATATGAATCCATGAAGAATTAAAAATTAGAGGGGTTGAGAAAAAGAATTAAACCGAATAGAGGATGAAGAGGAATATTTTTGGTGCAAAACTCTATTTACCAAAAATAACTAGTAAAATCCGATTTTGCTAGTTTGCATTAAAAATTATAAACAGAATAGATCACCTTTGAAAGTATATATACAACTTTTTAACCTTTCAAAGGCAAAAATAGATAAATACTTTCGTGAAGCTCGATTTAGAAAAATATAAACTATAAGGTGATATAAGGCGGGTATTATAAAATATACCCTAAAGAAAAAGGCTCTTGAGTGCTTCACGCCACCTCGTTTCTCCGCTTTCTTGTGAGTTTTTTTGAGATTAAAAGCTAATCGAGGGTTTTGCCGCCCAAAGTATTATTACGTATCATATATATTTGCTTGGTTTCTTTGTGATTAAACCCTCTTGAACAATTTGGTTTTCACCAAAGTTCTAAAGTCATTAGAAGGCGTTCACTCCACGTGATCGTTTTCATTCTTTTGAGGCTTCTTTAATCAAGAGTTTGATTCAAGGAGATATTTGGTAGATTGTTGTCTACAAATACACACAAAATCCAAAAAAATTAAAAATAATCAAAAACACAAAAAAATTGAAAATCCACAAAACACCCAAAAGAATCTTCTTTGCTCACCTCCCATTCTTCATCAAGTTTATGCTAACTCGTAACCAAGAAAAACGAGCTCATAAACGTCGTCAAAGTCAAGGAAATCAAGAGCCTTTGATTGAACAAAACCTCCAATTGTCAAACCCGTTATAGAACCAATAGTCGCCATGGCTAATCGTACTATGATGGAGTTGCTTCAAGCACCCACCGAGGATTTTGGAGAAGCTATTGTGATTCCCGCCATCCTTGCGGATAATTTCGAGATTAAGACGGGTTTAATGTCGATGTTACAAGCAAACAAGTTTAGAGGTCATGAAAAAGACAACCCGCATTACCACATAAGGAATTTTAATCGTCTCACCGCAACAAGCAAGTTTAAGGATGTTCCACTTGACACCATTAAGATGATGTTGTTTCCATACTTGTTGGATGGACCCGCAAAAATTTGGCTCGATAAAGAACCGCCAAATTCGATTTTGACATGGGTGATCTCGTCTCTAAGTTTGTGAACCAATTTTTTCCACCATCTAAAACAACATATTTGAAAAATGAGATTTCAAGGTTTACACAACGTAATAATGAAAGTTTTTCAATGGCATGGGAACGATTTAAGGAAATGTTACATGAATGTCCTCACCATGATTTTTTGGAATTGAATCAAATAGATACTTTTTATAATGGGCTTAATGATCATGAACGAGATTATTTGAATGCCGCTGCGGGTGGTAATTTTTTGTGCAAAATGACCGATGAAGCTTTAAAGATTATCGAGAATAGATCTAAGGTTTATAACCCTCGTAACACACCGAGTGTTGCCAATATGGGTTCATCGTCATCGTCTCGTAACATTAATGCCTTACATGATGAAGCTAATGAGGAAAATCGGTTTTTTTAGGTTTTCGACGCTTATGAGACATTGGAAAGCACAAGATGCTTTGAATTCCGCATCGGTTAAAGCGGTTGAAAAGAGTTGTTTATCTTGTGGTGCAGCTCATGATCTTTCCGAGTGCATTACCGCCGGTGGTAACACTTCGAGTTCTTATGTAGCAACGGGAACTTACAACCAAAACGGCCAAGGTTCCCACCCAAATCAAGCTCCCCAAAATCAAAATGCTAACAACTATCAAAACAACAATCAAAATGGTGGTTATCAAGGCAATTCACGTAATTACAACAAGGGGAATTATCAAAGTGGGAATGGACAAGTTTCAAATCAAAACCAAAACCGTGATTTTCAAAATACTACACAAGGTTTTCAAAATGCTCACACTAAAATTCTTAATGGAGAATTTTTGGATTATGCAAAAGCAAACGATGCTAAGTTTGATAATATGCAACGTGAGATGATTAGCTTAAGATCCGAGTTGAAAAACGAGCTTAAAACAAACTTGCTAATGAACTTAAGACTCATGCTAATAAAATGGAAGGAAACGTTCAATGTCTTCAACAAAATCAACAAAAGATGGAACAAGGACAACATGAGATTAAGCAAGAGTTGTTAAAAGCGGATGCTAGGCAATCAAAATTTGAAGACCGAATGGCAAAAATGTTTGAATCAATCATGTGTAAACCCTCTTCCTCGGGTGGTCTTCCTAGTGATACCATTGCAAACCCGAAGGGAGAAATGAAGGTTATTACTACTCGTAGTGGTAAAACTTTCAAGGAACCAATCTCTCGTCCAAGTACTTCTACGGAGAAGGAAATCGAGAAAGAGCCCGAGGTGATGGTCGAAAAGGAGCATATCACAAGCCCACGAAGTACCGCTCATACCAAACCTACGGTTGAACCAATACCAATTATGAAACCCGAGATTCCAAGGCCGTTGCCTAATGTCCAACCCACACCACCCTTACCTTACCCTTCGAGACGAAACAAAGAGAAATTGCAAGAACGTAACAAACAACAAATCGAGCTTTTTATAAAAATGTTTCAACAAGTTCATTTTGATGTAAGTTTAGCCGACGCGTTGTTATACATGCCTCGTTTCACTTCCACTTTTAAAAGTATGATGAACGATAAGGAGAAGCTTTCAAAGCTTGCTAATTGTTCTTAGGTTTATCTTAACCGCATACCGGAAAAAATTGGTGACCCTGGGAAGTTTCTCTTTCCTTGTGATATACAAGACATGAAAGAATGCCTCCCCTTGGCCAATCTTGGTGCGAGCATTAATTTGATGCCATTTTCCATTTGGAAATCGCTTTCGCTTCCGGCTCTTACTCCTTCGAACATGTCTATCGAGATGGCCGATCATTCTATGATTTTAGCATGTGGAGTAGCCGAGGATGTTTTCGTGAAAGTGGGGAAGTTCTACTATCCCGTTGATTTTATAGCAGTTGACATCCCCGCGGATCCTCAAGTTCCTCTAATTTTAGGTCGTCCATTTTTAGACACCTCGAGATCGCTTATCGACGTTCATGCAAGAACTATTACTTTGAGATTCAACGAAGAGGAACTTGTTATAAACGCTACTCAAAACTCGACACCTTCTCATGTTTATGCAATCGTTACCATCAATCACATCGACTTAGTCGATGTGGTTTTCAATGAGTTTTCACAAGAAGTGTTAGGTTTCTCTGATAGCTCGTCTAGTGGCAATCCCACTATTTTGGATCCGATTCTTGCTAATTCTACACCAAATCTCACTCCATTCCAAGGAGGCGATTTTACTTCAAATGAAATCGACAATGAAGATGAGGTGGTTATTGGTAATAATACTTCTATTCCACCATTTCTTCCGCCGATGGAAGTTATGAGTGTTGAACAAAAATCTTCGATCGAGGAACCACCTATCCTTGAATTGAAAGATCTTCCATCTCACCTTGAATACGCATTCTTGGAAGGTGATGACAAGTTGCCGGTTAAACCCTCTTGGAAGGTGATGACTAAGAACGAAGACTAATATCAAAGACTAAGATCAAAGACTAAGATCAAAGACTAAGATCTAGACTAAGATCTAGACTAAGATATAGACTAAGATCTAGACTAAGATCAAAGACTAAGATCGAAGACTAAGATCTTGACTAGGATCGAAGACTAAGATCTAGACTAAGATCGAAGACTAAGATCTAGACTAAGATCGAAGACTAAGATCTAGACTAAGATCGAAGACTAAGATCTAGACTAAGATCAAAGACTAAGATCAAAGACTAAGATCAAAGGCTAAGATCTAAGATACGATCCTGGTTGCGATCCTAGTCACGATCCAGACTGCGATCGAGACCGCGATCCAAGTTACGATCGGAACGCATTTTTTAGTTTTTATTTCCTGTTTTTATTTTTGAATTCAAATTTAACTTTTCCCGCCATTTTTACTTAGAATTATTTTAAACTTGTTTTGTCTTAGTTTAATTTTAAAGTTTTCAAATTTACTTTTTGTCGAGTCTAATTTTAAATTGTCTTTTCTTATTTTACTTTCAAATTTAATTTTAATTTAGTTTTTAATTACTTTAATTTTCTTGCTATTTAGTTTAAGTCTTTCATCTTGGTTTTGTTATTTTGTCTTTTACTTTAAAGTTTTTGTGTTAATTTTATTAAGTCTTTAATTTGTCTTATCTCTTTATATTTTTTATTCGTCTTAACTCAATCTAGTAGATATAGATAATCAAGCTCCCACTTTTAGTGACCAAAACCGATAAGTCCACCCTAAACCGTGATCAATTCAAATTGAATCGAGTACGAACAACACTACGAACAAACACACATAAAAGCATTAAATCAAATGGCGCCGCTGCCGGGGATTAAAATGCAAACTAGCAAAAGCTAGTTATAAAAATTATACTAGTTATTTTTCACCTAGCAAAAGCTAGTTATAAAATGGCGCCGCTGCCGGCTCTTTTCGTAAAGATTAACGGTTTTTTTGTGAGAGACGCTTTGGATTTTAGGATCCGTTCTCTTGGGAACGTTATTTTCAAGCATAAATATTTTCAAACATCCTAAAAATTATAAAACTTTCAAAAAATCCATAAAAACTAAAAAAGATAAAAAAAACACAAAAATATTGTTTTTCATTTTTAGTGTATGCGTACTCGATCTTCGTCTTATTCTGAGCCCGAGACTCGTAGAGACTTAGATATGGCCAGTGTGCATAATAATAACAATCCACCTCACCCCAACATGAATAATAACAACCATGACCCTCAACCCGACCTTCGTACGATGGAGGAGCTATGTCAACCGACTATGAATGGACGTGGAGGACCGATTGCGCCGATGCAAATTACGGCTCCTGAATTTTCGTTGAAGCATCACATGATCCAACAAGTTCAAAATACTTGTCCATTTCGCGGATTACCGGATGATGATGCCAACAAACACCTCGACAAATTCATTACCGTCACTCAAAGCATGAAATTGCCCGGTGTTACCATGGATTTTCTTCGCCTTCATTTATTTCCACACACTTTATCCCACCATGCCGAAAAATGGTTTGATCGTCTTCCTAAGAATTCAATTCATACATGGGACGAAATGACTTAACGATTTTTGTCGCTCTACTTTCCACCATCCATGGTAACGAGCCTTCGTAATCAAATCAGTGGTTTCACACAAGAACCTGATGAGTCTCTTTTCGATGCTTGGGAACGTTATAATGTCTTGATCGATCATTGTCCTAACCATAATATGCTCCCCATCACCTTAATTGATACTTTCTACAACGATTTAACTTTTCGTGATCGTGATACGATTAATGCTGCCGCCAGTGGTACATTTATGGAAAGAAGACCCGAGGAGTGTAGAGAGCTAATCGAGAACATGACCACTCTTCACAAAAATTGGGATTCATCCACATCTTCAAAAAATAACCCGAGGGTCAATGTTTCTTCTACTTCTTCCAACCCCGAGATGACCGAACTCACCCGCACAATAGCCGAAATAAGCAAAAATTTCTTCGCCATGGCTACGAACCAATTTCAACAAGTTAAAGTTGTAGCACTTTCTTGTGAGACTTGCGGCGGTCCTCATTCATACACTGATTGTCCTTCTACTCATGATAATCCGGAAAACGTGTATGCGGCTCACGGTAACTATTCCACGAAAGGCTATCAAGCCCGACCTCAAGGTGATCGTAACTTGCTAAGTTATCGTTCTAACAACTTTCTTTCACCACCCGGTTTTTCTCCTCAAAACCACAACCCAAACAACTTTAATAGAAGCAATCCAAACCAACCTCGAGCTTCTACTCCATATCACCCACCCGCTCACCAAGCTCCACCCCTCACTCAACCCACGACATTTAATCAAGATGTTGAAACTTTCATGAGGACCCATGGAGAGGTGGTTAAGAATCTTCAAAGCCAAATCATTAACCTGAAAGGTGATATCACTAAACAAGGGAATGATATTCGAACCGAGCTTAGAAATGATATGCAAACTTCTTTAAGCAATCAAACGAATGATTTGAGGAATATGATGGCTAGTTTCTTCCAAAACACTCAACCCTCTGCTTCGGGCTCTCTTCCTTCGAATACCGTGACCAACCCAAGAGATAATGTGAGTGCTATTACTACACGTAGTGGAGCAACTCTAGTATGACCATCTACCCCTCCCCCAGTTACTCCATCTACACCTCCTCCACCCCCATTTATTCCTCCTACTTCCACGCCTAGTACTAGTTCTACATTACCGTTTCCACCTCTTACAGAAGAAGTACCAAAAACAAAACCTTCATCATCCCCACCTTCTACCTCTACACCTTCACCTTCTACACCTACACCTCCTAAGCCCAATATTCCTTATCCATTTCGGTTAGACAAGTGCAAATTGCTCACCAAGGATGACATTCAAGTGACAAACTTTTTGAAAAAGATTTCGGGAGTGAACATCACCATTAGCCTTGTTGAAGCTCTTGCCCAAATGCCTAAATTCGTTAAGATGTTTAAAAATTTGCTCAGTAAGAAGGAAAAGATGGCTGAGTTTGTCAACACTCGATTAAATGAAAATTGTTCTGCAGTCCTCCTTAAAGAACTTCCGGAAAAACTTGGAGATCCTGGTCGTTTTGTGTTACCTTGTACATTTTCCCAAACCAAAGAATTTACTGCCTTAGCCGATCTTGGGGCAAGTATAAATTTGATTCCATTAAGTGTTTGGAAAAAGTTATCATTACCCGATCTTACACCAACAAAGATGACTCTTGAGCTAGCAAATAGAACTCTCGCTTACCCCGTTGGTATTGACGAAGATGTTTTTGTTAAAGTTGGTACCTTCACTTTTCCGGTCATTTTGTTGTTGTTGATTATGAAATGGACCCTCGTATTCCGTTAATATTTGGACGGCCATTCTTGAGAACCGAAAAATCTTTAGTCGATGTTGCCGAAGGTGAACTAATTTTAAGGGTCGGGAATGATCAACAAGTTTTTAAGATGGGGAAGATCACAAACAAATCCAATGGAAGAGAATCGGTGAACATGATTGATGTGCTTCAAGACGAGCTTGACTCACCTACTTTGGAGAGTACAAAGCTTGATGATTTTATCGTTTACAATAATCCTCTTTTTGAGCCTGTCTATGATAATCCACTTTTTCAAGAAAATGTGGAAGATTCTGAAGATCCTCTTCCCAATTTGGATGCCCCACCAACTTATGATGCTCCACCAATCTATGATGATGATTCTAGTTCCGATGTGGATGATTATGATGATCTTTCTTCAGAGTATAAAGACATACCAACTTATGATGACTTTGATGATGTTGATACTCTTTCGAGTGATTCTTCAAATGATATGTCTCCTAATGATGATTATGCTCCTATTTTTGATGAAGATCCTCCGCCAACAATGCTTGATCCTACTTTGGATAATTACTCATTCGAGGAAGATTTTGCCACTTTTCTCAATACATACTTTTCCAATGAGAATGATTCTCCTCCTTTGGACTTTGATTATGGTCTTTATCCTCCTTCGGATATTAAGAAACCAGTTGCAAAGGAGAAGAAACCGGAAGACATCGACATCCGCAGTACTTATGTTTTGACACCTCTCTATCCACCTTCGTCGGATGAGATTGTGCGATTTATGAGCGAATCTTCTTCAAATTCTACTGAGCCTGAGTCTTATTTTCCCCTAAAGGAAAAGGTGTTCGATCAGGGTATCATGATTTTTAAGCCATCTCAGTATCCATCTGATGAAATAAAAGGAAAGATTTTTGGAAACAATGGAGATATGCTTGCACTTCATCATACTTTCTACCACCGTGCTCAACAACTGCTTAAGGGAACCTTGCCTACTCTTCTTTGGCTTGTCTTGTTCACCTTAAGCTTGTGCTATTTGTTGGACAAAAACCATGTATTTGATCCCGGTGGATGTTCTTCAAGGTTCTTACCATTCTAATCAAGGTCGAGTCAGCCTCACGACTCGGTGAATAAAAACAAGCGCTTCTCGGGAGGAAATCCGAGAATCTATCCTTTTTATCCGTTTATAATAAGTGTAGGGGGAGACCCTAGTATTGTTTGTTGTTTTATTTCTTATCATGTGCAGGGATTCGAGCTTTCAAAGATCCATTCTTGATGACTTTTAACGACCCGTGATTTCGTGTACCCGTCTTCCCGGTTCTATCCTAAACTCTTTTGATTCACTATTTTATATTTTTCAATATTAAAATAGGAATCACTTTAGTTGTCTCTTCCTTAGCAAGATTTAAACAACGTGCATAATGTCCTAAGTATAGGGGACTTTACTCCCACATGCTTAAACATTGAGGACAATGTTTATATCAAGTACAGGGGGACTTCTATCAAAGTTAAGTGGGCTTTTCCATTAATTTGTCCTCATTAGGAAAATTGATTTTCGACATTTTAAATTTTTTGATCTATTTTGGCCTATTAGTATTTTCCTTTGTTATCATTATTTTCTTTCATTAGAATAAATTTTAATAAAATGGTTTTAATGAGTTTAGATGTCTTTGATATATTAGGCCCGTTATAAATCTTTTGACTCAACCCGAGTTTACTTATTTTAGTTTACTCTAGCTAGTATCCTTAACGTGTTTAAGTCAAGTTTTTCTAGGCTTTTATATAGGGAACTTTAAAACGTGAAAGTCTTAACTCTTACGGGTTAAGAACAAGAACTTTTCGCAAGTTCCTATAATTGATCCTAGAAAGTCGTTTATCAAGGGAACTTTAAAATGTGAATTCTAAACTTGAAAAAGTCTAAGAAGTTGCAAGATCCTATAGATGACTTGAAAACCCAAAACTATGATTTAATAGGCTAAGCATCCACGAGTCTCATTCCTTGAGATTTTAAATTGTGGAGAACGAGAGATGATAAAGTCAATTATAAGTGTGGTATTATTTCATGAAATTATGTGAGTTAATTATGAGCTTTTTCTCCCATCGCTTGTTAATAAATATAATTCCAATAAGTAAGGTCGTACGATTTGAAAAGTTACTTAGATTCTAGCACAAGATCGTTTAGAAGTTACTCCGTATTAATTAGAGTTCATAGCCAAGGCATAACTTATTGAAGCGGGATGCGAAGATTGGCGAGTCCGAAAAGGCCCTAACAAGGCATGAGGGCTACATTTTGTTGCTAAAGATCCAAAGTGATGTGAAGAATCATTTATCAAAAATCAATATGAAGGATCGAGACACACGACGGAAAGCAAATACTCCCCTAAAGATCATGGAGAAGTCTACCCGAAAAGACCCTAGCAAGGTATGAGGATAAATAGATCCAAGTCGTAAAAGGAGGCGGATCGTTATATATCAAAATCCCAAATAAATATTGGAGAAAAATGAAGAAGTCGTGGTCCAAGTATGAAGAATCTCTCAAAATTCAAGTGAAGAAATTCCTATTATGAAGAAAAGACCATTATTTCAAGAACGTCTCTCAAGATTCGAAGTATGAAGTCAATGCCAAATATCGGTCCGAGAAAGGTCTCAAATCATGAAGCGAGTTATGCCAAGATATGAACTTTATGAGGTCTCGAGAAGCAGTTTTAAAAGATTTTGTTAAGCTAACTATTGATTAAGTTGTCCGACTTTATTTTCAGCCTAAATAACTATCGAAATAAGTCGAAAAATGCATCCTCGTGATCATTCAAGACAACAATATAATATAAGAGATACACCTAAGAATAAGGGGTCTAAGCGAATAATTGAGCCACATGAGTGAATGTTAGCTTACTAACTTATAATAACAATGATCTCGTTTTTAAGCTTGGTATGGGGAACGTGAAACTTGAGGGTGACAAACATTCATGACATCCAAAGCCCTAATGTAAGACTTCGATCTCTTTACTTTTTCTCCCTTCAAGTATTTTGTTATTTTCTATCTTTCTAGTTTCATTAATGTCTTGTGTTTAATAAAGGCTAAGGTGGGTTAATTATGATGGAAAATGTAAATCTTGCTTTGTAATTAATGCATTGCATGAGGGCATTGCAATGGTCAAGTGTAGGGGATTTAATAAGTGTGAAAATACTTACCATTTTACCACTTATTACAAAGATAAACCAAGCCAAAACGTGTATTTTAGGTCGTAAAAGTCGGAATTATGCGTGGTTTGTGTTTTTGTTGTGATTTAGGACCAAAATGTGAAAAGGGAAGAAAACACGGGCTTTCGCGAGCTTTTATCAAAGAAAAAGACAAAAGACGAAGTCAAAAGATCAAAAGTGCAAAAAGAACGGAAGTCACCTATTCTGAAGATTTATCGAAGAAAAAGTCTAAAGACGTAAGTTTAACGAAGTCGAAGAACCAAATCTAATTAATGAATAAATTAGAAAACGAGTTCAAATTATTTATCGACAAATCCCGAGACAAAGTCGAGAATGACGAGTTTATTGTCAAAGACCAAAGACGAGAAAACAAAAGAAAGAAAGAAAGAAGTACAACCACCATACACTCCCCTTCCCTATAAATACCACCCTTAACCTCATTTTAGAGGTGTTAGCTAATTTCACCAATTAGTTCTCCACTTTATTTTTATGCACTTTTCATATTGTCATTTACATACTTGTCTTTATTTTCAAGTTATTTCATGTAAGTCTTTTAATCTTGTCTTGAATCTTTAAGTCTAATTTCAAGCTTTTCATAATCTTTCTTATTCTACCTTTCTTGTTTTTGATTTTGATTATGATTCGGATCAAGTTTGTATCTTGTTTCATCTTGATGCTTATTTGATTAAAAAGTTCATCTTGTTATTCTTATCAAATTCATATGTTTGATAATCTCAACTTTTTGGTGCTTTTAGCTTATTTTGTGTTTAGCTTATTTTGTGTTTAGCTTATTTTAATTTAAGTGTTTTCAAAAGTTTAATCTTTTTCTTTTAGTTTATTTTATAAATTTTGCTTATTTTGTGTCTTGAAAGTTATTAAATTCGTGCTTATTTAGTTATTTTTAATTTTTATTTGATTAAGTTTTTGGTAATTGCTTATTATTAAAGTGCTTATTGGTTATTGCTTATTTCATTTTTTTGCATTCCATCGTATTGTACAAGGGTTTTAATGGTTCCGATCGGGTATTGTGATCACATAAGCCTTAGGGTTTCTACTTGCTATCCAATACTGCGATCACTACTCACGATCCAGACTTCGATCTATGGTTAAGATCTAGACTAAGATAGAAGACTAAGATCTAGGCTAAGATCGAAGACTAAGATCTAGACTAAGATCGAAGACTAAGATCTAGACTAAGATCGAAGACTAAGATCTAGACCAAGATCAAAGGCTAAGATCTAGGCTAAGATAGAAGACTAAGATCTAGACTAAGATCAAAGACTAAGATCTAGACCAATATCGAAGACTAAGATCTAGACCAAGATGGAAGACTAAGATCTAGGCTAAGATCAAAGGCTAAGATCTAGACTAAGATCGAAGACTAAAATCTAGACTAAGATCGAAGACTAAGATCTAGACAAAGATCAAAGACTAAGATCTAGATCAAGATCGAAGACTAATATCTAGACTAAGATCGAAGACTAAGATCTAGACTAAGATCAAAGGCTAAGATCTAAGATACGATCTCGGTCACGATCCTGGTCACGATCGAGACTGCGATCCAAGTTACGATCAGAACGCATTTTTTAGTTTTTATTTCCTGTTTTTATTTTTTTAAATTCAAATTTAACTTATCCCGCCATTTTTACTTAGAATTATTTTAAACTTGATTTGTCTTAGTTTAATTTTTAAGTTTGCAAATTTTTTTTTCAGTCGAGTTTTAATTTTTCGTCATTTATTTTTAAAGCCTTTATTTTTAGTCTAAATCTTTTCAAGCTTTTATATATATTACGTTTAAGTCTTTATTAGTTTATCCTTTTATTAATTTGCCATTTACTTTGAAGTTTACATTTTTATTTTGTTACACAACGACAACCTTTTCTTTTATCCACCAAAAACGACTGAGTCACACATTCAACCAGAGATCAATTCGATTAGACGCCGAGAACAATGAAATTTTAACCTAGCAAAATCCGACTTTCAGAGTCCCAAAGCTGGGAGTTGGGATGCGTCTCCCATCCCCCTTGCTACTGGGTTGGTGTGTATTGCTCAGGGTCGCCAATTTAACTTTTCTCATTATCTATTTGAGGGTATGCTTAGTAATCTTAGTGACACTGGTTCTAAAAAGAAGTTTTTGATGTACCCAAGGTTTTTGCAACAGGTTCTTATGTGCTTACCTAGGAATAGGAAGGAATATGTGCCTCCTAGGCTTACTCAAAAAGTTTATTCGAATATGGCTAATAAAGGTTTTTACTAGTTGAAAGTTCGTTTCTCGGTATCTTCTCGAATTGATCACGGTTCAATGTGCGACTCAGTTGTTCTTGGTGACAAATAAAATGGTTTGGCTATCTATTCTACTTAAAAGGTAAATGCACAAAATAAAAACAATAAACTAAAAGCGATTAATTAATAAAAACAAAACAAAATAAATAATCAAACGTAAATTTAAAGTGAAACAATTAATAAAAATAAATCTAAAAGAAGAAATTAACTATCGACTCGAAAATAAAGTTTACTAAATGAAAAAGGAGAGAATAAAACTAAAATGGTACTTTAAAGCTAAACGAGGAAAAACCTAAAGCGGGTACTAAATAAAAGATAAAACTTGAACTTTACGTAAAAATATTAATTTTAAAATTGGAAGAAAAATTTAACTAAAAAATACGTAACTTTCAAAAATAAAATCGGAACAACTTTCAGATAAAACTAGATAATTACGGAACAATACTAATAAACAAGCAAGCAGGCAGGCTAGCTGCTGGGAGCAGCCAGCCTAGCTGCTTAAATTTGGCGCTAAATGAAATGAAGCATGCATGCATGTTAAAATTCGTTTCCATCGCAATGTGGTAGACTTTCCATCGCAATATACATTCCATCGTAATGTGGTACTAAAAGAAATTCCATCGTAATATTTAAAAATCTATCGCAATGTGTATATTAAGATTCTATCGGAATGTATACAAAAAAAATCTATCGGAATGTCTAAAAAATAAAAACTGTCGGAATAATTAAAGTGCCAAATTCTATCCGAATGTGGCTATCAAAATTTGGGCAGCACTTCGTCGCAATATACCTTAAACTCCGTCGGAATATGCGATCGCAATGAGCGATCGCAATCCCGATCGAAATAAGGAGAACGGTACATATGATCGCAAAGTAGAACCACCAATGGTTATTGCGATACAAACAACCCGTCGCAATGTGTAGAAACCCTCTTTTTCCGATGGAACTGAATTTGGCAATAAGCACAAGTTTAATGAGCTATGACTAATAAGCATGAATCGAACTAGAAAGACGAGAATAAGATGAACACAATAAGCTAAAATTCAAAACCTTTCACGACACAAAATAAATAAACTTTGTAATAAGACTAAAACTTTTTAAGAAAACTTAAAACAATAAGCTCGACACAAATTAAGCCAATAAGCATGTCAAGCTCAAAGCTTGATTCGTAGGAAACTTAGATTAACCAAAAGACAAACCTTTTCATAAATTAAACATAAAACTTAAACAAAACGTGTAAAGAAATACGGATTAAGAACAAGTAAAAGCTAAGAAAAGTAGAATAAGAATAAGCTTAAAACAAGAATTAAATTATCAAAGGTAAAGGCTTGATTAAAAACAAGAAAGGAAGATAAAAGATTTTGGGATCCTAGTGAGAGAAACTGTCACTTTCTCTCTCTAGAATCACCTACAAAGATGAAAGAAAAAAACTAGACTAAACTAAAACTAACCAACCCTCCTAAATGAGTTTAGGAGGGTATTTATAGGAAATGGGGAGGTGCATGTGTTGCCTCCTCTTTCTTTCTTTCTTCACGTCTTCTCGTCTTTTAAGTTCTTCGACTTTATCGACTTTGTCTCGGAATTAATTAAACTCGTCTTATAATTTATTTATTTATTAGACTCGAGTTCTTCGGCTTTAAGTAAACTTCCGTCTTTAGACTTGTTCTTCGATAAATCTTCAGAATAGGCCTTGGACTTCCGTTCTTTTTGCACTCTTGATCTCTTGACTTCGTCTTTTGTCGTTTTCTTCTATAAAAGCCTGTGAATGCCCGTGTTTTCTCCACTTTTCACCTTTTCGTCCTAAATCACAATAAAAACACAAACCACGCATAATTCCGACATTTACGGCATAAAATACACGTTTTGGCTTGGTTATTATTGTAATTAAGTGGTAAAAAGATGGGTGTTTTCACACCTATCAAATCCCCTACACTTAACCATTGCAATGTCCTCATGCAATGCATTAGTTACAAAACACGTTTTACATTTTCCATCATAATTAACCTACCTTGGCCTTTATTAAACAACTAAGGAAAATCAAAAAAATAGAAAATAACAAGATGCAACAAGGAAGAAGCTTGTAAAGAAATCTAAGACTTACATTAGGGCTTGTGTGTCATGAATGTTCATCACCCTCAAGTTTCACGTTCCCCATGCCAAGCTTAAAAACAAGATCATTGTTAGTACAAGTTAGCATAACAAACATTTACTTATGTGGTTCAATTAATCACTTAAACTCCCTTATTCTTACGAGTATCTCTTATAATTTATTTTTGTCTTGAATGATCACAAGGATGCATTGTTGACTTATTTCGATAATTTATTTAGGCTGAAAGCAAAGTAGGACGATTTGATCAATAGTTAGCTAAAGGACAAAATCTCTTAAAACTGCTTCTCGGGATATCAAAAAGTTCATATCTTGGCATAACTTGGTTCGCGATTTGAGACCTTTCTCGGGCCGATATTTGGCATGTACTTCATACTTCATATCTTGAGAGACGTTCTTGAGATAATGGTCTTCTCATCGTTAATAGAGTTTCTTCACTTGGAGACTTTTGAGGGGTACTCCAACTTTGTTGACCACTACTTCGTGATTATTTCTTCAATCTCTAATTGGGATTTTGAGATACAACGATCCGCCTCCTTTTCGGACTTGGATCTATTTATCCTCATACCTTGTTAGGGTCTTTTCGGATAGACTTCTCCATGATCTTTATGGGAGTTGATTGCTTTTTGTCGTGAGTCTTGATCCTTCATATTGATTTTGGGAATAATGCTTTTCACATCACTTTGGATCTTCAGCAATAAAATTGAATCCTCATGCCTTGTTAGGGCCTTTTCGGACTCGCCAATCTTCGCGCCCCGCTTCATAAGTTATGCCTTGGCTATGAACTCTTATCATTACCGAGCAACTTTTAAACGATCTTGGGCTAGAAGCTATGTAACTTTTCAAATCGTACGACCTTACTTATTGCAGATAATTATTAACAAGTGATGGGAGAAAAAAATCATAATTGACTCACATAAGTTAATGAGAGAATACCAAACTTGTAACCAACTCTATCATTTCTCGTCCTCCACAATTTAAAATCTCAAGGAATGAGACTCGTGGATGCTTAGCCCAATAAACCAATTAAGGTCTACATGGTTAAGGATACTAGCTAGAGTGAACTTGGATAAGTAAACTCGGGTTGAGTCAAAATATTCACAACGGGCCTAATATATCTAAGATATCTAAACTTGCTAAAACCATTTTATTAAAATGCTAGAAAATAACAAAAATAAAGGAGACTACAACTAGGCCAAAATAGGTTAAAAATTTTGAAAAATGTCGAAAAATCGATTTTCCAGTTAAAATGAGGACAAATACAAGGAAAAGGCCACTTAACTTCGATATAAGTCCCCCCTACACTTAATATAAACATTGTCCTCAATGTTTAAGCATGTGGGAGTAAACTCCCCTACACTTAGGACATTGTGCACTTTGTTTAAATCTTGCTAAGGAAGAGACAACTAAAGAGATTCCTATTTTAATATTGAGAAATATAAAATAGTGAATCGAAAAGAGTTTAGGATAGAACCGGGAAGAAGGGAACACGGAGTCACGGTTCGTCAAAAGTCATCAAGAGTGTGTCTTTGAAGCTCTAATCCCTGCACATGATAAGAAAGAAAGCAAGAAACACCACGGGGCTCCCCCTACACTTATGGTGAAAACAGATAAACATAGATAAGTGGGTTGCCTCCCAAAAAGCGCTTGTTTTTGTTAACCGAGTCACGAGCCTGACTCGTCCCAGAATTAAATGGTCCATGGGGAAGCCTCGAATGTAATACCGGGATCAAAGACCTTGTCCTCGTTCCCGGTTGACATCAACAAAGGAGAGGCGGGGGGATAAGTCTTGAATGGGAGAAAGGTCCTTTCAACATACGAAAAGTATGTGAATTCAAGATCCACGGGAGGTGGGGTGGGTAAAGTAAGCACATTGTCCTCCCCCAAAGACAATAGATGCTGAGCAAGCGGCAAAGCCGTATTGTTATCAATCATAGCATAATCAATGTCACCTCCCGGGTCAAAGCACTCATCCACCGTGATAGTGGCTAAAGGGGAGGATGAAAGGTGCTCGGGAGGGGGACTTGGGTCAATACTTTCCTGCAGCAAATTATCAAAAATAATGTCCCCCTCCGTGTCAGAATCATCAATACCTGGAGGGATGGAGTGGATATCGATTTCTCCAGCAATGGGTCATTATCTTCAACGGAAGGAATAGATGGAGGTAAAGACTTGGAAAGAGGCGGAGAAGTCAACGTTTCGATTTGAGCAATAAGAAGGTGAACTTTCCGTAATCTATCGCGAAGAAGCACGTCTTCCACCTCATCCACAAGATCATGTTCATCGGTGAACTTCTCGTAAACCGGAGAAAATAAATCGTCATCACCCGCATCTCCCGGTGGAGATTGAGAAATTTCAAAAGTGAAATTCTCATAGCTTGGAGAAAAATCGACATCAGTAGGATTGACCTCTTCTGTGAGAGCAACGTCGTCCTCAGGCTCTAATAAGTGTGAAAACACTTATCCTTTTACCACTTATTTCCAATAATAACAAGACTAAAACGTATGATTTATGTCGTAAAAGTCGGAATTATGCGTGGTTTGTGTTTTTATTGTGTTTTAGGACCAAAATATGAAAAAGGAAGAAAACACGGGCTTTCACGGGCTTTTATTGAAGAAAACGGGAAAAAGCCGAAGTCAAAAGATCAAGAGTGCAAAAAGAACGGAAGTCCAAGACCTATTCTGACGATTTATCAAAGAAAAAGTCAAAAGACGGAAGTTTAACGAAGTCGAAGAACTTAAGTCTAATAGAAGAAGAAAATTAAAAGACAAGTTCAAATCCCGAGACGACAAAGACGAAGAATTAAAGTCGAGTCGAGAAAACGTGAAGAAAGCAAGAAAGAAGATGCAACACATGCACTCCTTCCACCTTCCCTATAAATACCCTCCTAATAGTCATTAGGAGGGTGGTTAGATTTTAGTTAGTTTTCACCTTTTTTAGTTCTCTCTAGTTTTAGAGAGAGAAAGTCTTAAACTTTCTCTCACTAGTTTATCTTTTTCTTCTAATCTCTCAAGATTAAACACTTTGTATTGCTTATTTTCATTAATCAAGTTCCATTTTAAGCTTTTATTTCATAATCTCATTCTACTTTTCTTTGATTTAAGATTGATTTTGGTGTGATTATCATGTGATCCGTGTTGTTCTAATTGATTTCGTGCTTAAAAAGTTAATCTTTTGATCATTTCATAAGTTTTCATTTGATTAAGCTTTAAGACTTTTGTGCTTATTGGCTTATTTTTATGATTAGCTTATTTTTCTTATAAAAGTTTTATTAAAAAGTTTATGTTTTTATTGTTTAATCTAAAAAGTTGCTTAATTTCGGGTTGAATAAGTTGATTAGAGTGCTTATTTGATCCGGTTTAGGCATTGATTCGGGTTAGTTTTGTGAAAAGCTTATTATATAGCTTATTCACTTGCTTAACCGAATTCCACAATTTTAGGAGGGGGGTACAAACACCCTTTCCGATTGCCCCATTCCGAGCGGACCACCCTTTCCGATTGATCCAATCGGAAAAGGGTTTCTCCTTTTCCGATCTGCACCCTTGAGTATTCCGACGGTAGTATTTTTCCAGTATTCCGATTGTGTATGTTGAGTATTCCGATTGGGACTTTGAGTGACATTCCGATTGATTCCATTTTGTTGGATATTCCGACCGGTGCCTTCCGTATTCCGATTGTGTCATTTCTCCTTATTCCGACAGCCATCTTTCCACTTTCCGATCAACCGATCGGAATACATCCCGATCGGGGTATTTGTTGGTTTATTCCGATTGTTGCACTTGTTTGATACTCCGACCTTACTTTCTTTTAGTAATTTTCTAAGTATTATTATTTTTATTAAGTGTTAAAGCATTTTTCTAATCTTATCTTTTTGTTTCGCTAGCATTTATTTTTACTTGTCGATTTAGTATTAATCTTTTGACTTCCATTTTACTCAACGACACTTTAATTATTTGCTAATAGTTTAAATTAGACAACCAAACCAAACCATTCTCTTGATTCACCAAAAGACGATTGAGCCGCACTCTAGACCGGTTTTCAATTCGAAAAGACTTAGGGACGATAAGATTTTATATTTGGTGTAAGGACCAAGTATTAAATGGCGCCGTTGCCGGCTCTTTTCGTTAAGATAAACGGTTCTAGTGAGAGACGCATTGAATTTTGGGATCCGTTCTTTGAACGTTATTTTCATTGCTATAAAAATTTTCAAAAATCCAAAAAAAATTATAAACCTCTTCAAAAATACAAAAACATTAAAAAACCTATAAAAACCAAAAATATTATATAGATATTCTTTGTGTATATTTTTCTTCTGCAGGTGTATGCGTACTAGATCTTCCAACTATTCTGAGCCCGAGACTCTTGAAGATTTAGATATGGCTGGTATTAATAACAACAATAATCACCCACCTCAACAAAATTTGAATAACAACAACAACAACAACAACAACAATGTCCTTCTACCTGATTTACGAGCAATGGAGGAATTGTGCCAACCCACCATGAATGGACGCGGAGGCCCGATTGCGCCGATGCACATCACGGCTCAAGAGTTTTCGTTGAAGCATCACATGATCCAACAAGTGCAAACTAATCCATTCGCCAGAATGCCTAATGATGATGCCAACAAACACCTCGACAAATTCATTACTATCACTCAAAGCATGAAGTCCCCCGGTGTTTCTATGGATGACCTTCGCCTCCAACTTTTTCCACACTCGCTTTCTCACCATGCCGAAAAATGGTTTGAACGTCTTCCTAAGAATTCTATTCATACGTGGAATGACATGACTCAACGCTTTTTATCGCGCTACTTTCCCCCATCCATGGTCACTAGCCTTCGTAACCAAATCAGTGGATTTATGCAAGAGAATGATGAATCGCTTTTTGATGCTTGGGAACGCTACAATGATTTGATCTACCGCTGTCCTAATCACAATATGCTCCCCGTCACTCTCATTGACACCTTCTACAATGGTCTCACTTTTCGTGATCGTGACACGATCAATGCCGCCGCCGGTGGTACTTTTATGAAAAGGAGACCGGAGGAGTGTCGAGAGTTGATTGAAAACATGACTACTCACCACAAGAATTGGGATTCTTCCGCATCCTCAAGATCTAATCAGAGAGTCAATGTTTCATCTACTTCCTCCACCACCAACTCGTCTGTTTTGGAACGTGCTATTCTTGATATTAACAAAAGTCTCCAAATTTTGACTTCTAACCAAACTCAACAAGCTAAAGCCGTTGTTATTTCTTGTGACACATGTGGTGGTCCTCATTCCTACAATGAGTGTCCTTCTACTCACGGCAATTATTCTGAAGACGTTAACGCAACATATGGTACGTATCACACGGGAGGCTATCAAGCTCGCCCTCAAGGAGACCGTAACTTGCTAAGTTATCGCTCCAACAATTATCTTGCTCCTCCCGGTTTCCCTCCTGCAAACCAATCCCAACCTCGTGCAAACAATCAGTATCAATCCCAAAGAAACCCATACCCAACTCAAGGAAATTCTCAAGCTTACCAGGCTCCACCTCTCAATCAACCGATGGCAGTGAATCCAGATGTCGAGACATTTATGAAGACCAATCGGGAGTTGGTGACGAATCTTCAGAGTCAAGTCCGCAACTTGAAGGGAGAAATGGCAAAACAAGGGAACGATATTCGAGCCGAGCTAAGGAATGATATGGCCAAACACAGTGATGCAATTAATGCAAACATGCAAAACTCTTTTAACAATCAAGCTCTTCACCTTCGTGATATGATTGGTTCGCTCATCCAAAGTAATCAACCCTCTTCTTCGGGTACTCTTCCGAGTAATACCGTTGCGAATCCAAGAGGGGAGATGAAAGCAATCACCACTCGAAGTGGAAAAGGTTATATGGAACCCGAGCTTCCTACACCTCCACCCGTGATTGTGAACAAGGAAAAAGAGCAACTTTCCCCACCTCCTTCACCTTCTATCCCCATTTCCCCACCACCCGTGGTTGTGAGTGATCCTATTCCCTTAAAGCCTTCTTCTTCATCCAATATACCTTATCCTTCAAGGTTGAGGAAAGAGAAGCAAAAGAGCAAGGATGATATTCAGGTTTCAAACTTTCTTAAAATGTTTAAACAACTGAATTTTAACATCTCCTTTGCCGAGGCTCTCGCCCACATGCCCAAATACGCTAAGATGTTTAAAGATCTTTTAAGTGATAAGGAAAAGCTTCTTGATATCGCTCAGACCCACCTTAATGAGAATTGCTCCGCAGTGCTCTTAAGGCAATTGCCCACCAAACTTGGTGATCCGGGTCGCTTCTTGATTCCTTGCAACTTCCCGGGAGTAGAGAATTGCATGGCCCTAGCCGATCTAGGTGCCAGTATAAACTTAATGCCTTTAAGTGTTTGGAAGCAATTATCTCTCCCCGAGCTAGTCCCCACCAAAATGACTTTGGAATTAGCCAACCGTACGGTTGCTTATCCAGTGGGGATAGCCGAAGATGTCTTTGTTGGCGTTGACAAATTCACCTTCCCAGCGGATTTTGTCGTCGTTGACTACGAGATGGATCCCCGTGTTCCATTAATCGTTGGACGTCCATTCCTGAGGACCGGTCGCACTCTCATTGATGTAGCCGCAGGCGAAATAATCATGAGAGTTGGTGACGATAAAATTGTCTTCAACATGGGTAAGATTTCTAAGCAACCTTATTCATATGAGAGTGTTAATGTTATTGATGTTCTCGATGAGGCTTGTGAAGAACATTTTCATGATGCTTGCAAAAGTACTCTTTCTTCTCAACCCAATGTTGAGACCATTGCCTCAATTGCTCCAGCATTGACTCCTTTAGGAGAAAGTGACTTGGATGATTTCGAAGCTAGCTTGGGTCCTCTCGATATTAAGTACGATAATTTGTCCACAAATTGGGATGAAGATATTCGTACTATTGAGAGACTTCTCAATGAGGACCCTTTGTCTCCTCCTTCTCCTAAAGAGGTGATTAATGATGATCCATCGTTAGTTTCACCATCTATTGAGGATCCTCCTACTTTCGAGCTTAAGGACCTACCTCCTCATCTTGAGTACGTTTTTCTGGAAGACGACGAGAAGCTACCGGTCATCATCGCAAAGGATCTGACAGAAGACGAAAAAGCCCGACTTGTCGCTGTGTTGAAGAAGCATAAACGAGCTATCGCTTGGAAAATCTCCGACATCCGCGGAATTGATCCTCACTTTTGTACACATAAAATTCTCATGGAGGACGACTTTAAGCCCACAATTCAAAGTCAACGAAGGGTGAATCCTAAAATCCATGAAGTCATCAAAAAAGAGGTTATCAAACTTCTTGATGCGGGTATGATTTACCCTATTTCGGATTCACCATGGGTTAGTCCAGTCCATTGTGTGCCTAAGAAAGGCGGAATCACCGTTGTGCCCAATGCAAACAACGAGTTAATTCCTACCCGTCTTGTTACTGGGTGGAGAGTTTGTATAGACTACCGCAAACTCAATGATGCCACGAGAAAGGATCATTTCCCCCTACCTTTTATGGACCAAATGCTTGAACGTTTAGCTGGTAATGAATATTACTGCTTTCTTGATGGTTTCTCGGGTTATTTTCAAATACCCATCGATCCCCAAGATCAAGAGAAGACAACATTCACTTGTCCCTATGGCACATTTGCTTACAAACGAATGCCTTTTGGCTTATGCAATGCCCCCGGGACTTTCCAAAGGTGCATGTTGGCTATCTTCCATGACATGGTTGAGCAAACCATGGAAGTCTTCATGGATGATTTCTCGGTCTTCGGGGATTCCTTCTCTTCTTGCCTTGCCAATTTGGAACGTATGCTTAAGCGGTGCGAAGACACTCGCCTTGTTCTGAATTGGGAAAAATGCCATTTTATGGTAAAAGAAGGCATTGTGCTAGGACATAAAATCTCTAAAGCCGGTCTTGAAGTCTACCGTGCTAAAGTTGATGTCATAGCCAAATTACCTCCACCTTCAACCGTGAAGGGTGTGAGAAGCTTTCTGGGTCATGCGGGCTTCTATCGTCGATTCATTCAAGATTTCTCTAAAATCGCTCGCCCGATGACCCACCTCTTGGAAAAAGATACTCCTTTTATCTTTTCTAAAGAGTGTCTCGAAGCCTTCAATCTTCTAAAGGATAAGCTAACTAAGGCACCGGTCTTAGTTACCCCTAATTGGGAGCTGCCTTTTGAATTGATGTGCGATGCTAGCGACTTTGCTATTGGTGCGGTTCTGGGCCAACGAGTGAATAAACACTTCCAACCAATCCACTACGCTAGCAAAACAATGACAGGGGCTCAATTGCATTATACGACAACCGAAAAAGAGCTTTTAGCTGTTGTCTATGCTTTTGAAAAATTTCGCCCCTATCTTGTTTTATCCACCACCATCGTATACACGGACCATTCCGCGTTGAAGTACTTGATGACTAAGAACGATTCTAAGCCAAGACTTCTTCGCTGGGTTTTACTCCTTCAAGAATTCAACATTGAAATTCGTGACAAGAAGGGAGCCGAAAACCTGGCTGCAGATCATCTGAGTCGACTTGAGGATCCATATCAAGGGGATCATCCGAATAAAGAGATCAATGACTCTTTCCCCCTTGAAACCTTAATGTCTATAAACCTCAATCTTGATGGCACCCCGTGGTTTGCAGACATTGCAAACTACTTAGCGGGTGGTATTCTCATCCAAGGGTTAACATCCCAACAAAAGAAGAAGTTCTTGAATGATGTTAAGACTTACTTTTGGGATGACCCTTATCTATTCAAACAGTGTGTTGATCTGATTATTCGTAGATGTGTTGACGGACCAACAGCTTTTGACATCCTCCAAGCTTGCCACAAAGGACCCACCGGTGGTCACTTTGGTCCCAACTACACCGCTAAGAAATTGTTTGATTCTGGATTCTATTGGCCCACCATTTATCGTGACGCTCACGAAATGGTTAAGCATTGTGATGCTTGCCAACGCCAAGGCAAGATCACACATAAGGATGAGATGCCTCAAAATTTCATACAGGAATGTGAAATCTTTGATGTATGGGGCATCGACTTTATGGGGCCATTTCCATCCTCCAAAGGGAACAAGTACATCCTCGTCACCGTCGACTACGTCTCTAAATGGGTTGAAGCTAAGGCTCTTCCTACTAATGATGCGAGGGTGGTTGTGAACTTTTTGAAGCAGCTTTTCGCTCGATTTGGCGTTCCTCGTGCTATCATCAGTGACCGCGGGACTCATTTTTGCATCGATCAATTTGCACGAGTCATGGCAAAGTATGGTGTCAATCACCGTCTTTCCACCGCCTATCATCCCCAAACCAATGGGCAAGCCGAGATATCCAACCGTGGCTTGAAGAGAATTTTGGAGCGTACTGTGGGAGAGCATCGCGCCGCGTGGGCTGATAAGATAGATGATGCTCTGTGGGCTTTCCGTACTGCTTACAAGACCCCGATCGGTTGTACACCTTATCGTCTTGTGTACGGGAAAGCCTGCCACCTACCCATCGAGCTGGAGCATAAGGCGCACTGGGCCTTGAAGTGGGCTAACTTCGACATCAACAAAGCCGGTGATCATCGCAAGGTTCAACTCAACGAGCTCAATGAACTGCGGAATGAAGCTTATGAGAACTCGCTGATCTACAAAGAGAAGACCAAGATCATTCATGACGCAAAAATCAAGAACCGAGAGTTCCACGTTGGTGATCAAGTTCTACTCTTTAACTCTCGGTTGAAGATCTTCTCTGGCAAGTTGAAGAGCCGCTGGACTGGTCCATTCACCGTCGCCAAAGTCTTTCCGTATGGGACCATTGAGCTTTCTCAGCCGAATGGGCCCAATTTCAAGGTGAATGGCCAGCGTTTGAAGCTGTACTTTGGTGAGGACATCTCCCATGAGATGATTCCATCCCTCACCACGTTCCCCATAAACTAAAATTGGGTCGAGTCAGGCTCATGACTCGGTGAACAAAAACAAGCGCTTCTCGGGAGGCAACCCGTGTTCTATCCTTTACTACTTTCATAATAAGTGTAGGGGGACCCCCGCATATGTTTGTTGTCTTGTTTCTTGTGCTGTGCAGGGATTAAAGCTTCAAAGATCACCTTGATGACTTTTGACGAACCGTGATACCGTGTTCCCATCTTCCCGGTTCTATCCTAAACTCTTTTCGATTCACTATTTTATATTTCTCAATATTAAAATAGGAATCTCTTTAGTTGTCTTTTCCTTAGCGAGATTTAAACAACGTGCACAATGTCCTAAGTGTAGGGGAGTTTACTCCCACATGCTTAAACATTGAGGACAATGTTTATCTCAAGTGTAGGGGGACTTCTATCGAAATAAGTGGTCTTTTCCATGAATTTGCCCTCATTTTAACCGGAAAATTTGATTTTTCGACATTTTTCAAAATTTTTAATCTATTTTGGCCAAGTTGTATAGTTGTATTTTCCTTTATCATGATTAGTTTCTTGCCATTTCTAGAATAAATTTTCAATAAAGTGGTTTTAGATTTTTCTTAGTCGTGAACATTTTGACTCAACCCGAGTTTACTTGCCTAAGTCTACTCTAGCTAGTATCCTTAACGTGTTTAAGTCAAGTTTTGCTAGGCTTTTATATAGGGAGCTATAAAACGCGAAAGTCTTAACTCTCACGGGTTAAGAACAAGAACTTTTCGCAAGTTCCTATAATTGATCCTAGAGAGTCGTTTATCAAGGGAACTCTAAAATGCGATTTCTAAACTTGAAAAAGTCTAAAGAATTTGCATGATCCTATAGGCGACTCGAAAACCCAAAACTTTGATTTAATAGGCTAAGCATCCACGAGTCTCATTCCTTGAGATTTTAAACTGTGGAGAACGAGAGATGATAGAGTCAATTATAAGTTCGGTATTCTTTCGTGAATTTATGTGAGTTAATTATGAGCCTATTCTCCCTCCGCTTGTTAATAAATTAATCTGCTAATAAATAAGGTTGTACGATTTAAAAGGTTACTTAGCTTCTAGCCCCAGATCGTTTAAAAGTTGCTCGGTAATGACGAGAGTTCATAGCCAAGGCATAACTTATGAAGCGGGGCGCGAAGATTGGCGAGTCCAAAAAGGCCCTAACAAGGCATGAGGGCTACATTTTGTTGCTAAAGATCCAAAAGTGATGTGAAGAATCATTTATCGAAAATCAATATGAAGGATCGAGACACACGACGAAAAGCAAGAACTCCCCAAAAGTCATGGAGAAGTCTATCCGAAAAGACCCTAACAAGGTATGAGGATAAATAGATCCAAGTCCTAAAAGGAGGCGGATCGTTGTATATCAAAGTCCAAAATAAAGATTGGAGAAAAATGAGGAAGTCGTGGTCCAAAGATGAAGAATCTCTCAAAAACTTCAAGTGAAGAAATTCCTATTATGAAGAGAAGACCATAATTTCAAGAACGTCTCTCGAAGATTCGAAGTATGAAGTCGCTGCCAAATATCGGCCCGAGAAAGGTCTCAAATCGCGAACCAAGTTATGCCAAGATATGAACTTTTTGATATCCCGAGAAGCAGTTTTAAAAGATTTGGTCCTTTAGCTAACTATTGATTAAATCGTTCACCTTATTTTCGGACTAAATAACTATCAAAATAAGTCAAACAATGCATCCTCGTGATCGTTCAAGACAAAAATAAAATATAAGAGATACACCTAGGAATAAGGGAGTCTAAGTGAATAATTGGCCCACATGAGTTCGTGATAGTTTGCTAACTTATAATAACAATGATCTCGTTTTTAAGCTTGGTATGGGGAACGTGAAACTTGAGGATGATAAACGTTCATGGCCGCCAAAACCCAATGTAAGTTTTTAATTTCTTTACTTATTTCTATCTTTTATGTTTAGTATTTAATAAAGGCCAAGGTGGGTTATTTATGATGGAAAATGTAAACCGTGCTTTAAAATTAATGCATTGCATGAGGGCATTGCAATGGTCAAGTGTAGGGGATTTAGTAAGTGTGAAAACACTTATCCTTTTACCACTTATTTCCAATAATAACAAGACCAAAACGTATGATTTATGTCGTAAAAGTCGGAATTATGCGTGGTTTGTGTTTTTATTGTGTTTTAGGACCAAAATATGAAAAAGGAAGAAAACACGGGCTTTCACGGGCTTTTATTGAAGAAAACGGGAAAAAGACGAAGTCAAAAGATCAAGAGTGCAAAAAGAACGGAAGTCCAAGACCTATTCTGAAGATTTATCGAAGAAAAAGTCAAAAGACGGAAGTTTAACGAAGTCGAAGAACTTAAGTCTAATAGAAGAAGAAAATTAAAAGACAAGTTCAAATCCCGAGACGACAAAGACGAAGAATTAAAGTCGAGTCGAGAAAACGTGAAGAAAGCAAGAAAGAAGATGCAACACATGCACTCCTTCCACCTTCCCTATAAATACCTCCTAATAGTCATTAGGAGGGTGGTTAGATTTTAGTTAGTTTTCACCTTTTTTAGTTCTCTCTAGTTTTAGAGAGAGAAAGTCTTAAACTTTCTCTCACTAGTTCATCTTTTTCTTCTAATCTCTCAAGATTAAACACTTTGTATTGCTTATTTTCATTAATCAAGTTCCATTTTAAGCTTTTATTTCTTAATCTCATTCTACTTTTCTTTGATTTAAGATTGATTTTGGTGTGATTATCATGTGATCCGTGTTGTTCTAATTGATTTCGTGCTTAAAAAGTTAATCTTTTGATCATTTCATAAGTTTTCATTTGATTAAGCTTTAAGACTTTTGTGCTTTTGGCTTATTTTTATGATTAGCTTATTTTTCTTATAAAAGTTTTATTAAAAAGTTTATGTTTTTATTGTTTAATCTAAAAAGTTGCTTAATTTCAGGTTGAATAAGTTGATTAGAGTGCTTATTTGATCCGGTTTAGGCATTGATTCGGGTTAGTTTTGTGAAAAGCTTATTATATAGCTTATTCACTTGCTTAACCGAATTCCACAATTTTAGGAGGGGGGTACAAACACCCTTTCCGATTGCCCTATTCCGAGCGGACCACCCTTTCCGATTGATCCAATCGGAAAAGGGTTTCTCCTTTTCCGATCTGCACCCTTGAGTATTCCGACGGTAGTATTTTTCCAGTATTCCGATTGTGTATGTTGAGTATTCCGATTGGGACTTTGAGTGACATTCCGATTGATTCCATTTTGTTGGATATTCCAACCGATGCCTTCCGTATTCCGATTGTGTCATTTCTCCTTATTCCGACAGCCATCTTTCCACTTTCCGATCAACCGATCGGAATACATTCCGATCGGGGTATTTGTTGGTTTATTCCGATTGTTGCACTTGTTTGATACTCCGACCTTACTTTCTTTTAGTAATTTTCTAAGTATTATTATTTTTATTAAGTGTTAAAGCATTTTTCTAATCTTATCTTTTTGTTTCGCTAGCATTTATTTTTACTTGTCGATTTAGTATTAATCTTTTGACTTCCATTTTACTCAACGACACTTTAATTATTTGCTAATAGTTTAAATTAGACAACCAAACCAAACCATTCTCTTGATTCACCAAAAGACGATTGAGTCGCACTCTAGACAGGTTTTCAATTCGAAAAGACTTAGGGACGATAAGATTTTATATTTGGTGTAAGAACCAAGTATTAGGCTCCATAGCAGCTGGTATGTCACAAACCTCATCATCAAACACTTTATCAAGACCAACATCACTAAGCTCATTCAACGAATCACCATCCTTAGATACGTTTGGGATATTGAGAGGAGGGATGACAATAGCACTAGGACATTGAGCAGTAAGATCATTCCAAGAAATAGTAGGCTCATCGTCATCATCATCGTAATAGTATGGATACACCGGAGGAGGAGTATAAGTCTTGATATTTGATATTTGCTCCTGTCGATGATCCTCTTGAAATTTCTCGATGATCATGTTGCAAGTTTCTTGAATTTGTTGACTTTGCTTAACAAGAGAGTCCCATTGTTCGTGGGGGCTCAATTGTTCGAAGGAGGGTTGATGATTGATGGGGTGTTGTGGGGGCTCAAAATGTTGAAAACCTGAATTATAGCATGGTTGTGGCTCATAGTAGTTCATCGGTTGAGAAGAATTATAAACCGGGTTTGGTTCATAATAATCCATTGGTGAAGAAAACTGAGGACACGGATTTTGCTCATAATAATTCGTTGGTTGACAATAATAGGTATCGTGAGGACCCCCACAGTTGTTGCAAACCGGGTATGGAGAAAAATCAGGTGCGTCTTGTGGATAGCTATTATCATTTTCATAATTGTACCCCGGTTCTTGCCCGTGACCATACGGGTATCGAACCGGGCATGAAACATGCCAATGAGAATCGCTTCCACAATAGATGCACGGGGGAACAGGAGGTGGGTTCAAAAAGAATGAATTAGTCGAGTTGCACAAGGGACAAAATCCATTTTGTGTGTAGTCGATATCATTTCCGCACCGCTCACATGTACACCATTGACAAGATTTGTTCCCAGATAATTATTTCCCACACCGGATGCAATGGAAATAAAAATCCATAAAGAAAGATAGATAAGCAAGAAGAATATTTTTGGTGCTAAACTTAGAAAAAGAAATGCTTTTTATGATTTTTCAAATGTTTTTGGATTTTTTGAAAATTTTGGACACGAAAAATAACGTTCACGAGTGAACGGATCCCAAAAGCCAACGCGTCTCTCACAAAAAACCGTTAATCTTCACGAAAAGAGCCGGCAGCGGCGCCATTTTAATAAAGGTTTTTACTAGTTGAAAGTTCGTTTCTCGGTATCTTCTCGAATTGATCACGGTTCAATGTGCGACTCAGTTGTTCTTGGTGACAAATAAAATGGTTTGGCTATCTATTCTACTTAAAAGGTAAATGCACAAAATAAAAACAATAAACTAAAAGCGATTAATTAATAAAAACAAAACAATATAAATAATCAAACGTAAATTTAAAGCGAAACAATTAATAAAAATAAATCTAAAAGAAGAAATTAACTATCGACTCGAAAATAAAGTTTACTAAATGAAAAAGGAGAGAATAAAACTAAAATGGTACTTTAAAGCTAAACGAGGAAAAACCTAAAGCGGGTACTAAATAAAAGATAAAACTTGAACTTTACGTAAAAATATTAATTTTAAAATTGGAAGAAAAATTTAACTAAAAAATACGTAACTTTCAAAAATAAAATCGGAACAACTTTCAGATAAAACTAGATAATTACGGAACAATACTAATAAACAAGCAAGCAGGCAGGCTAGCTGCTGGGAGCAGCCAGCCTAGCTGCTTAAATTTGGCGCTAAATGAAATGAAGCATGCATGCATGTTAAAATTCGTTTCCATCGCAATGTGGTAGACTTTCCATCGCAATATACATTCCATCGTAATGTGGTACTAAAAGAAATTCCATCGTAATATTTAAAAATCTATCGCAATGTGTATATTAAGATTCTATCGGAATGTATACAAAAAAATCTATCAGAATGTCTAAAAAATAAAAACTGTCGGAATAATTAAAGTGCCAAATTCTATCCGAATGTGGCTATCAAAATTTGGGCAGCACTTCGTCGCAATATACCTTAAACTCCGTCGGAATATGCGATCGCAATGAGCGATCACAATCCCGATCGAAATAAGGGGAATGGTACAAATGATCGCAAAGTAGAACCACCAATGGTTATTGCGATACAAACAACCCGTCGCAATGTGTAGAAACCCTCTTTTTCCGATGGAACTGAATTTGGCAATAAGCACAAGTTTAATGAGCTATGACTAATAAGCATGAATCGAACTAGAAAGACGAGAATAAGATGAACACAATAAGCTAAAATTCAAAACCTTTCACGACACAAAATAAATAAACTTTGTAAAAAGACTAAAACTTTTTAAGAAAACTTAAAACAATAAGCTCGACACAAATTAAGCCAATAAGCATGTAAAGCTCAAAGCTTGATTCGTAGGAAACTTAGATTAACCAAAAGACAAACCTTTTCATAAATTAAACATAAAACTTAAACAAAACGTGTAAAGAAATACGGATTAAGAACAAGTAAAAGCTAAGAAAAGTAGAATAAGAATAAGCTTAAAACAAGAATTAAATTATCAAAGGTAAAGGCTTGATTAAAAACAAGAAAGGAAGATAAAAGATTTTGGGATCCTAGTGAGAGAAACTGTCACTTTCTCTCTCTAGAATCACCTACAAAGATGAAAGAAAAAAACTAGACTAAACTAAAACTAACCAACCCTCCTAAATGAGTTTAGGAGGGTATTTATAGGAAATGGGGAGGTGCATGTGTTGCCTCCTCTTTCTTTCTTTCTTCACGTCTTCTCGTCTTTTAAGTTCTTCGACTTTATCGACTTTGTCTCGGGATTAATTAAACTCGTCTTATAATTTATTTATTTATTAGACTCGAGTTCTTCGGCTTTAAGTAAACTTCCGTCTTTAGACTTGTTCTTCGATAAATCTTCAGAATAGGCCTTGGACTTCCGTTCTTTTTGCACTCTTGATCTCTTGACTTCGTCTTTTGTCGTTTTCTTCTATAAAAGCCTGTGAATGCCCATGTTTTCTCCACTTTTCACCTTTTCGTCCTAAATCACAATAAAAACACAAACCACGCATAATTCCGACATTTACGGCATAAAATACACGTTTTGGCTTGGTTATTATTGTAATTAAGTGGTAAAAAGATAGGTGTTTTCACACCTATCAATGGCACTTGGTTATCTTGGACCTTTGAGGCCACTTACTGCTGCTATGTTGGGCCTTGCCCAATGGGGTCCCAATGTGGTTCCTCCGGCTGGTCATGCCGAGGAGGAACCTCACTTGGTTGATGATCCCATGGAGGAGGAGCTTCCTGCTACTGGTGTGCCACATGTGGAGGTCGAGGAGCTGGCTAGCGAGGTTGTGGTAGAAATTCTAGCTACCTCAAAGGCTCCCTCCTCTTCTCGCCCACATGTGTCCCTATTTACTGATACTCCCCCTCCTAGCCCAGCTCCACATTCTGCTGAGAAGCCTTCCAGTTCTCATGCCCATATGGATGACCCATCATTTGCTTCTGGTCCCAATGGCACATCCCCCAAACCAAGTCCTCTTGGTGGGGAAGCTGGGAACCTGTTACTTTAACTTCTTTGCTTGCTCTTGTGCACAGGTATTGTGAAAAGATTGTTTCATTAGAGGATGAGCTCAACCAACATCGCAAGCTCACAAGGGATTTCGTGCTCCCATTGGCGAACAGGGTCAAGTCCTTGGAGAAGCAGCTAAAGCGCCATAGGAAGAAGGTGGTGCTATCTGATTCTGATGAGGATGAAGAGGAGGATGGGTTGACTGTGTTGGCTAAGGCTGCTTTTGCTGCAAAGCCAAGTGATGACCTACCTGCTCCTCCTAGTCCTTCCCGCATTCACCACCTGCTGCTGGCCCCATGCCAATGGATGATACCGCTGGTCCTTCATCCCCCACTCCTGGTCCAACTCATGATACGAAGGGTAAAGCCCCTATGACTGATGCACCCTCTCCTCTCAAAAAGAGAACACATAGACAGATGGAGGAAGAAAGATTTGGAGAGGAAGTTGCTCAGCGATTGCAAGAGGAGTTTGACCAAGAAGCTGCGGCTGCCTCAACGACTGCGGCTGAGGATGAAGCCTTGAACCAACAACGACGTGAGTAGATAAGGCACAATGCTATGTTTTGGGACACTGTCGATTGGATGAATGTGATCATAGTCCTCACTTCCGACTACTCTCAATTTACCGATGTGTTGGGTGCGGATGTAAATCGGGGCAATTGTGTTCAAAGGGCAATGTCATTAATGCAAAGGCAAAAGGAGGTTCTTGATGCTCAACTTCGTGAGAAACGTCGCAACAGACCTTTGTCTCGTGCTGAGGAAAAGCGGTTGATGCAACAGTATGTGAAGAATCAATCAGGCGCATATTATCATACTGGTTGGACATGGAAGAGGGTGAGGAAGCTATCTTTTGATGAGCTTAAGGAGCTGTACACCAAGATGATCAGGCAGAAGGATGTCCCTATGCCTGCTCATGCTATCTATCTCCTACCTCCTCGTGTTGTCCACTCTTCCAAGCCTGTTGCCGCTCCCACTTTATCTTCGGTTTTTCATGAAGAAGGTACTTCTGGTGTTCCATCTACTGGTGCAACTTCTACTATTGTTCCCACTACCTCTTCCTCGAAGATTGATCCCACTCCCTCTACTGTTGATGTTCCTACCACTCATGAAGCTTCTACCACTCCTGCTGTTACTACCACACATGCTACCCCTGCTGTTGATACTACACCTACACCGGTTACTGCATCACTTCCTACTCAACATGCAGCTTTAGCCACTTCTGAACCTATTGATTGTTGATGACTATGTTCCTACTGCTGCTGCACCTACCACTGTCAAGTTTAAGGAGGAATCCTCTTCTGGTGTCCCCACCCCTCGCCGTTCTATCCGTAAGAAGAAGGCTCGTCGTGGTAAGACTGTGCCATTTGAGAAGAGGGATCCTGCTCACCTAATTGATGCCGCTTCTGATAGCAAGAATGAGTTACCCCTTGGCCGAGACTGGATTGTAGCTTGGGAGGTTCAGCCATCCCCCATTTCTATTGGTACCTATACTCATGTGATCACGACTAGTGATGGCTACACTCGGTATGTCTCTGGGCTGTAAAGCATTTTGTCATGGGTGGAACGTCGTGATCTTATGCTGTTGTATGGGTTGGTTGATGTTGAAATTCCTAAGTCTCCTAGTGAGCTTCCTAACTGGCCTGGGTTGACTATTTTGGGAGATTTGAAGTTAATGTTGGATTCCCCCTCATTCTCCTCAAGCTGGTGTGTGGAAGGAACAACCTCGTTGGGTGGTAAGGAGGTGGCAGTTGTATGCGGGATGTGATGTGCATGTGTTGGAACTTGAATCTGGTGCTACTGTTTTCATGCTTGTTGATGTGGAGTATCCTTTGACCATTTCTACCATGGAAGCCATGCTGGAGAGCCACCTGGTGGTGTCCAATGCTCCTTCTGGCAACGAGTCTGCTATGGCCACCACTTTGATTGAGAGAATTTAAGCTCGGCTGCTTGCGGACAAGGTTGCTGCTTCTGGTATGTGATTGGTTTGTTTCTTCTCTATTTTTGATACTTTATACATTCTTTTCACCAATATGTACAGTGATTGGTGACTAACACTTTCCTTAGTTTGTTAAAAAAACAAAAAAAGAAAACAAAACCATACTTTTATATAATATCTGCTTATACTTCTAACATGTGATGGAATTTCAAAACTTGTAAATCATATAATATCTACGTATACTTTTCTATCATAAAACTGTTTTACACTTGGATTTTTCAAACTTGGGTTGTCTTATGGTATACTACTTGTTAATGTAATAATGCCTAAAAACGTTACTTGCATTTTTCGGTCTCGCTTAGTTTTGATTACGACAATATGTAAAAACACGCATTTACGAAAACAACGAAAAACGAATTCTTGAGTTCAAGTATTTTTCATTTTACCCATTTTCACTTAAGGTATGAATAAACAAGTACTAACCTTAATCAATTGATCAAGTGATTTAATCTTTTCTTAAAACTCACTTTTTATTAAGTGTGACGAGTTTTTTTTATTAAACTTTCTTTTTAAGAAAATGTTTTATTAAATTAAATATTTGAAAATTTGAAAATGGCATATTCTTTTTTGATTTGGAATATTCTTTCAGGATATTTTATAATCAGATAAGACCTCCATCACTAAAGGACAAAAAGGGAGCGGAGTCTACTCTGACGGTTCCCTAGTGCCTATGTGGTTCCTTATCGATAAGGAACCGCCGGCTGAGATAAGGAACCGCGGGAAGATATAGCCGTTGGCCCTTTGTCCTATAAATAGTGGACCATTCTCAGATTTTCTCTTCACCTCTTTTGCACATATATTTCCAGATTCAAACATACTTTTTAAATCACTCAAATCTTTGATCAGTTGATTGATTACTACTTGTTTAGAAGTGAATCTATCCCATCCACCCCTTCCTCTCCAAGTGCAAAGAGAAGAAAACTATCCTTGTGAAGTGTTGAGTCCACCACCAAAGATCCTTTGAAGATCAAATCTTATACATTTGTTGTTGTGTCATAGTTGTGAAGATCCAAGTAGTTGTGTCTATTTGGAAGTTGTGTATGTACTAAGTATAGTTATGTAGATTGGTCCTAGCTATGATTAGGGCTCGACTTTTAGCTTAGAGTCGGAAATTGGTTAAGCAACGTGTACGATTTTCTCCACCATAAGGAGCTTGTTGTGTAGTGAACTCTCGAGTAAGGAGTACTCGAGGAGTGGAGTAGGAACGAGGAGTGAGCTTCGTTGCCGAACCACTATAAATCCTTGGTGTTTGGTTTGATCTTTCTTTACCCTTAACTCTTTACATTCTTTATTCTTTGTGCATATACATTAGTTAGTATTAGTTTAGTTACACTATCATTGTTCATATTGTGCATAAGAAGATTTCACATATTTCCTCAAGCCTAAGTTTTTGAAAAAGGATTTTTGAAAACCATATTTTAACAAATAAATATAAGAAACTATTCAACCCCCCCTTCTAGTTTCTACAATTGGTATCAGAGCGAGGTTGCTCAAGAATTTTTAAAGTATATTGTATTTTAAAATTTTAATCGATCTATGGATTCTAACAAGTACCTAGAAGGGCAATCTATGCAAAGACCACCACTTTTTGAAACCGATAGTTTTATTTATTGGAAAAATAGATTTGAGACTTATGTGAAATCAAAAGATTTAGATCTTTGGCATGTTATTACCAATGGTGATTTTTTACCTTATCAATTTAATGAAGTTTCTAAAACAAAATAATTGGTCACTTTTGACAAAGCTAATGACGATACTAAAAAGAAACTTTCGAAAAATAATGAGGCTAATATGGTGATTTATAATGCTTTACCTAAGAAAGAGTATGAAAGGATTTTTATGTGTGAAACCGCTAAAGATATTTGGAACACTCTTTTAGTAACCCACCAAGGTAATAGCCAAGTCAAAGAAAGCAAAATCGATCTTCTTGTCCAACAATATGAACAATTTGTCATCTTAGAAGATGAAACTATTGATAATGATTTTGCTAGATTTAACACTATTATTACTAGTCTAAAAGCACTTGATGAAGGTTTTTCTAGCAATAACAATGTTAGGAATTTTCTAAGGACCTTACATCCGAAGTGGAGAGCAAAAGTCACGACGATTGAAGAATTGAAAGATCTCTCAACTTTATCACTCGATGAACTCATAGGCAACTTGAAGGTTCATGAGATGATAATTTTGAAGGACTCGGAATTGGTAAAAACCAAGAGTGAAAGGAAGTCTATTGCACTCAAAGCAAAGAAGGCACAAAGCGATCATGATTGTTCCTCGGATAACGATGACGAGGAGTATGCATTAGCGGTGAGAGATTTCAAGAAGTTCTTCAAAAGACGAGGTCAACACGTGAGGCAACCCCACAATGACAAGAAACTATTCTCAGAGAATAGGTTTGCGAAGAACGAAAAAGGTGACAGGAATTGATTTAGATGTGGTGATCCAAATCATTTCATTAGTGATTGTCCAAAGCCTTCACGTGATAAGAATCACACGGCGTTTGTTAGTGGTTCTTGGAGCGATAGTGGTGAAGATGTTGATGACAACCCCAAAGATGAGAAATGTCTTATGGCTCATACTTCTAAAGAGGTACATTCCGAAACCGAATATTATAGCAATGATAGCTGCACCTTAGATGATATTGAATTAGAAGGCCAATATGATAATTTACACAAACTTAGCCTTAAATTCATAGAAAATAACAAAACCTTAAAATCAACCAAAACTAAGCTTGAAAATGAGATAAATGAACATAAGGAGAAATTAGCCAAGCTTGAGAAAAATAAAGAAGTTGATTTAGGTTGCTTAAGTTGTGAGAAACTTAGATTAGAGAATGAAGATCTCAAGAGCACCTCCATTAAATTGGAAAAGTTCATGAAAGGTACTAGTGCTCTTGATGATATGTTAAACAAACAAATTCATTCTAAGGAAAGACTTGGTGTAGGTTTTAAATCAAATGAAACATCAACTAGTGAACCTAAACAAGTCAGATTTTCAGAAAAATCGTCTGCTGTACGCGGTCCCAGATTGTATGGGGCGTTTCCTTATCACTATGGAACCGCCGCCCTAGATAAGGAACCGCGGCCAGAAAGAGGTTTTGCTGAAAATCCTGAACTTTCTAAAAAGTCAAATTTAGGTGAACAACCAAAGCATCTTATTGTTAACAAGTTCAAATTACCCATACTTGACGACAATGCCGTTGATAAGTTCTATAAGCCCTTGAGTAAACCTCTAATGGGAAATAGAAGTTTATCAAGACCATACACTACTCCACCAAGAGTACGGAATGAGTCTAGGCATAGAAGTAGAACGACAACACCTAGAAGAGATAGTCAAAACAATTCACGACCTAGAAGTAAAACTCCAACAACTAGAAGGAATGACCACAACTCTAAACCAAGATCAAATACACCTAGGAGAAATAATGAACAACAAAATGGTTATATGAATTATTATCCTCCTCCATTTTATTCCCCATGTGGAACCCCTCCTCCATTCATGCATCCCAGCCAAATGCAAGGGATGTTTGGAACTAACAATTTTGGACCCATGAGATATTGGGGACCAAATGTTTGATCTTGTATGTTGTTACCTAGATATGCTTGGGAATTGATTTGGAACCCGACGAGTGGATTAAGGATAGTGGTTGTTCTAAACACATGACGGGTAATCGAAGTTTGTTCTCGCGCTACAAAGCATATGATGGAGGTAACGTCACATTCGCTAGTAGTCTACGTGGTAATATCATTGGCAAAGGTATGGTTTCTCTTGACTCCATGACCCTTGAAAATTTTGAGCACGTAGATAATTTAGGGTTTAACCTTTTAAGTATAGGTCAAATTTATGACAATAAGTGTAAGGTCATCTTTTCGGAACATGACAGTGAAATCGTAAAAGATGGAAAGGTCATTGGAAAAGGTGTTAGAAAGCATGGGCTTTATGTCATCAAGGTCAATAAGAAGTCAAAAGACAACATATGTCTTGCGACTATAGATGATATTTCTACTCTTTGGCATAGGATATTAGGTCACGCTAATATGCGTTTAATTCAATCTTTAGTCTCTAAGGAGTTGGTAAGACACCTCCCCAAGATGAAGTTTGATAGTCACTTTTGTGATGCTTGCAAAGTTGGAAAGCAAGTTCACTCAAGTCACAAAGCCAAGAATTTGGTTTCAACCTCTCGGTGCTTAGAGCTCCTACATATGGATCTCTTTGGACCTTCCTCCATACGGAGTTATGGAGGTAACCTTTATACCCTAGTTATAGTTGACGACTATTCTAGATTCACTTGGACTAGATTTTTGGCATCTAAGAATGAAGCTTTCGATCATTTCGAAATCTTTAGTCGAAGAATTCAAAATCAACTAGGATGTCCAATTGTCTCCATTAGGACGGATCATGGTAGGGAATTTGATAATGAAGTGCAATTTGGTGCCTTTTGTGAAGCTCATGGTATTACCCATAACTTCTTGGCTCCTCGCACTCCACAATCAAATGGGGTAGTTGAAAGGAAGAATAGGACCATCCAAGAGATGAGTAGGACGATGTTAAACGAGCAATCTTTGCCTCAACAGTTTTGGTGCAATACCATGGACACATCGACTTATATTCTCAACCGAATTCTTATTCGACCTTTCCTAGGAAAGACCCCCTATGAGATTCTTAAAGGTAAGAAACCCTCATTGGAATACTTTAGGGTGTTTGGAAGCAAGTGCTTTATCCTCACACCAAAGACTACCTTACCAAGTTCGACCCAAAGTCTTACGAAGGTATCTTTTTAGGTTATTCCAAAACTTGCAAAGCCTACATAGTCCTCAATAGAACCTCGGGCGTAATTGAAGAATCACTTAACGTGACTTTTGATGAAACCCCTCCTTTACCCAAGACACCACCATTGGTTGATGATGACTTGGATGAAATAGAAGTAGTTAAAGCCAAAGAGGTTAGAAAAATAGGAGTTGAATACCTTAGTGTTGAAAAGGAAGTAAACATTAAGGAGTCTAAGGATCATACTCTCAATAATATCATTAGGTGACTTAAACCAAAGGACCCTAAGATCTTAAGTCCAAAACAAAGCAACTTCTTTTGTTTCATCTCCTTGATTGAACCAAAGAATGTTAAAGAAGCTTTGACAGATGAGAGTTGGGTCATTGTGATGCAAGAAGAATTGAATCAATTCGTTGCTAATGATGTTTGGGAATTTGTTCCTCCACCTAGAAGTTCTACCATTATAGGAACCAAATGGGTCTATAGGAATAAGTTAGATGAGAATGGTGTTATGTCTCGTAACAAGGCTAGACTTGTAGCTCAAGGCTATAATCAACAAGAAGGGATTGATTATGACGAGACATATGCACCGGTAGCAAGATTAGATTCCATTAAAATATTTTTAGCCTACGCTTATGCCTTAGACTTTAAGCTTTAACAAATGGATGTAAAGAGTGTGTTTCTTAACGGTTTGATTAATGAGGAGGTATATGTGGCTCAACATCCCGGCTTCATTGATTTTGAGAAACTGGATCATGTTTACAAGCTTAAGAAGGCACTTTATGGTCTTAAACAAGCACCCAAAGCTTGGTATGATAGACTTAAAGTGTTTCTTGTTAAACATGAGTATACCATGGGGATGGTAGACAACACGCTCTTTACAAAGAAGAAAGGTTCTCACCTCATAATCGTGCAAATATATGTTGATGACATTATATTTGGCTCAACTTGTCAAGAATTGTGTGATGACTTTGCCAAAATCGTGCATGATGAGTTTGAAATGAGTATGATGGGAGAACTTAACTTCTTTTTAGGACTCCAAATTAAATAAATAGATGATGGTATTTTCTTTAGTCAATCTAAGTATGCTAAAGAAATGCTAAAGAAATTTGGATTAGAAGAATCTAGACCAATGAAGACCCCAATGGCCTCGGATACTAAACTCACCGTAGATGATGATTGTGAGTCGGTAGACAACACCAAATAAAGAGGTATGATTGGTAGTTTGTTGTACCTAACGACAAGTCGACCGGATATCATGTTTAGTGTTTGCCTTTGTGCTCGCTTCCAAGAGGATCCCAAAACCTCTCACCTTGAAGCGGTTAAGCGTATCTTACAATACATTAAGGGCACTATACATTTAGGATTATGGTATCCTAAAGGGACCGGTGTAGAAACCATTGTCTACGCGGACTCGGATCATGCGGGAGACTATGTGGACCGGAAAAGCACTAGTGGAGTTTGTACATTCATGGATTGTTGTTTAACTTCTTGGTTCTCCAAGAAACAAACCGCTCTTACGATATCCACCACAGAAGCCGAGTATGTGAGCACCGGAAAAGCATGCCAACAAGATCTATGGATGAAGCAAGCGCTTGTTGATTACAGGATTTCTCTTGATGATGTTCCCATCATGTGTGACAATAAAGGTGCTATAGACCTTAGCAAGAATCCCGTGCAACATTCGCGAACCAAGCACATGGAAATTCGCCACCATTTCCTTAGGGATAATGTTCAAAAGGGGAACATTTCGATTGAGAAGGTACCCTCCGAGGATAACTTAGCCGACATCTTCACTAAGCCACTTAAGAGGGAACCTTTTAATTACTTGCGTCTAGGTCTAAGATTAATGGAACATATTCCTTAATTTCTTTCCTTTTATGGAGTCTCTTATTTTCTTTTGAGTCTTTTATCACTTTGAGCCATTGAGTCTCCTAAACTCTTCTTGAAAATCTTCTCTTCTCCTTTTCAAAATTCTCAAAGTCTCTTTCGAAAATGGTCGAGAAATATTTTGACATTGTTAATTCAATCTAAAAATTTTTTTCGTAGACTCTTGCTATTAATCTCGAGCTTACATAATTCATATGTATGATTCTCTCAAACATAGCAAGAACAAGATAGAATCATGGAGGATCATTGTGTCGTGACTTAAGGTCTTGTCTTACACACCTCCTACATCGATTTTTATTTTAAAATCCATGTATTTTGGTCAAATCTCTATTTGGTGAGTTCGTATGTGTTTTCTTTGTCTATCTTTGCTTTTAAGCATATCCATATGATTAGTTAGACTAGAAAAATAAGATTTGCTGAATTGAAAAATCTCCCTTCACCACCAAAACACAGCCTCTGTAGGAGGTTCCATATATGAACCGCAGTCCCTTAGCGATAAGGAACCGCCAGAAGTGATAAGGAACCGCGTACAGTGCTTCCTTTTTCGGGTATTTCTGAAACTCCAAATTTGTTCCAACACTTTTGGAATCTTTGTTTCAACCCTTTGACCACCCTAAAAATACCTTGAGCCTTCCCTATTTAACCATAAGCATTTTGCCATACTTCACATCCTAAAATGTTTTATTCTTCTAATGAAAGCCTTGATTCTCCTCCATTTTCCCCAATTGCTTTCAATCCCAACTCACCTAAGAACACTTTCAATCCAAATTCACCCAAGAACACTCTTAATCACATTTCTCCTACCAAGAATGTTGATTGTGGAACATCTTTTCTTACGCCACCACCCTTTAGTGTTCTTCCTCCTTCTCATGATAATGTCATGCACCATGGGACATATTGTCATTGTTGTCAATATCAACATCTTGCTATGGCACACATCTATGAGGAGTTGAGCTACATCAAGAGTCTCTTAATCAAGCCTCCTATTCACTTTGATTATGAGATCTTCACCAAGCCACCACCACCTCCTTTCGCCACTACCTTGTCTTTCATATAAGCATTGGTTGTTTATCCACAAGACACCTAATTCAAGAAAATCTTAGAAGTCTAGATTAACTAGGATTAGATTTATGCTTTTGGCTTGTTTCTTTTTCATACATCTTTGTATGATTTTTTTTACATGACTTCACTTGGATCTTAGTCTTTGTGTTTTCTTCTCTTTTTATTTTATTTTTTTGTGACCAATAGCTATCTCTTGTTGGTTGTCTCTTTTGTTCAGCTTACCCTTCTATGTAGCTTGTCACCATATCTCGATTCCTCGGTGCCCCAAGCAAGGGGGAGTAAGCACCAAGGGTGAGTCTTTGCAAAGTCCGTCTCTTCAACACCGACTTGTGCAACCTTTTTGCTTCGACAAAGGGGGAGAAATGAATAAACTCGTCTTCGAAAATCTTGTTTTTGTGTGATTGAGTTTATGTATTGTCGGAATCAAAAAGGGGGAGATTGTTAATGCAATAATGCCTAAAAACGTTACTTGCATTTTTCGGTCTCGCTTAGTTTTGATTACGACAATATGTAAAAACAAGCATTTACGAAAACAACGAAAAACGAATTCTTGAGTTCAAGTATTTTTCATTTTACCCATTTTCACTTAAGGTATGAATAAACAAGTACTAACCTTAATCAAGTGATCAAGTGATTTAATCTTTTCTTAAAACTCACTTTTTATTAAGTGTGACAAGTTTTTTTTATTAAACTTTCTTTTTAAGAAAATGTTTTATTAAATTAAACATTTGAATATTTAAAAATGGCATATTCTTTTTTGATTTGGAATATTCTTTCAGGATATTTTATAATCAAATAAGACCTCCACCACTAAAGGACAAAAAGGGAGCGGAGTCTACTCCGGCGGTTCCCTAGTGCCTATGCGGTTCCTTATCGATAAGGAACCGCCAGCTGAGAAAGGAACCACGGGCAGATATAGCCGTTGGCCCTTTGTCCTATAAATAGTGGACCATTCTCAGATTTTCTCTTCACCTCTTTTGCACATATATTTCCAGATTCAAACATACTTCTTAAATCACTCAAATCCTTGATCATTTGATTGATTACTACTTGTTTAGAAGTGAATCTATCCCATCCATCCCTTCCTCTCCAAGTGCAAAGAGAAGAACACTATCCTTGTGAAGTGTTGAGTCCCACCACCAAAGATCCTTTGAAGATTAAATCTTATACATTTGTTGTTGTGTCATAGTTGTGAAGATCCAAGTAGTTGCGTCTATTTGGAAGTTGTGTATGTATTAAGTGTAGATGTGTAGATTGGTCCTAGCTATGATTAGGGCTCGACTTTTAGCTTATAGTCGGAAATTGGTTAAGCAACGTGTACGGTTTTCTCCACCATAAGGAGCTTGTTGTGTAGTGAACTCTCGATCAAGGAGTACTCGAGGAGTGGAGTAGGAACGAGGAGTGAGATTCGTTGCCGAACCACTATAAATCCTTGGTGTTTGGTTTGATCTTTCTTTACCCTTAACTCTTTATATTCTTTATTCTTTGTGCATATACATTAGTAAGTATTAGTTTAGTTACACTATCATTGTTCATATTGTGCATAAGAAGATTTAACATATTTCCTGAAGCCTAAGTTTTTGAAAAAGGATTTTTGAAAATCATCTTTTAACAAATAAATATAAGAAACTATTCAACCCCCCCTTCTAGTTTCTACACTACTGGTGTTGGACCTAGTCCACACAACAAATGGTGCTCAACTCACCATGTCTTGCAGACAAGAAAGAGTTGATTCACCATGAGGGTACGACTCTGGTGTGATTATCAAATCCGTTGATGGTTGCCACTTTACCTAAAATTGGATGGTTTTCACTTGTCTTGGTCCTAGACTGAAAAGTGGCTAGTCCAAGGGGGTACGGCTTTTGGTAAAGACTCATATCAAATCCGTTGATAGCTGTAATAGCTTGCCCAAAGCTATTGGGTTTTCAACTCACCGATGCTTTATTGCTAAGAGTTGGCTAGTCCGGAAGGGTACGGATTCTGGTAAAGATCTAAATCACATCCGTTGACGGCTGTGATGATTTGCCCAAAATCATTATGGTACCCCCACTCACCATTGATTTACGTTCTAAGAGTTGGGATGGGTTCTGGTCTCCGAGGGTGATGCTTATTCCACCACAAAGACTAGCTAGCCCAAGAGCGAGCAACTACTTGGTAAAGGCTCATCAAATCTGCTCATGTTGCTATGAAGATCCAATAGGTGCAGATATGTTCCAAGCTTTCAAGAAGCTTCTCGGAGTTCCTAGTTGCAGCAATCTTTGTGTTTTCAATTCTGATGGTTATATTGATGTTGTTTGTTTTGCTGTTTCAATCCTCATGCTGTTATGCGAGATCTACCAAGAAACTTGAACTCATCCAGTCAAATTCAAGTTTAGGGGAGGATTGTTAGGACCTATGGAATAGATATTTGTAATAGATAAACTATGAGGTATGTAGTTCCTCCTGGTCCCAGTAGTAGTAGGAGCAACACATGCTCCTGGTCTAGTAGAAAGTCAAACAATGTTATTCTGAGTAGTTTGTTAGGATATGCATGAACCATGTTAGGAACGGATATGTATATCAGGAGTTACACGTTTATGTTTAATGTAATATTAGGGTTTCCTTGTAGTATAAAATGAACTCATTGGCAGAAGGGTTAGACACACCTTTACCATTATTCAATTCATATTAATAGTAAAAATCCTTAGTAAGGATCAAGTTATTTAGTTATTATGTTTCTTTTTGTGCATAGTATTTATATTCCACACTTATAATGTGTATTACATTAAGAGTCTCTCTGTGAATAGACTTGTGATTACATAAGTCGTTCACCATCCTTAACAGGCTACAAGATCCACATCAAGTAGACCCAACATTTGTAAAATTAGAAAATTTAGGTCCTTTATTTGTCTCGATTTGCGTTCCCATTTTCGTTTTACGTAATTTTTCGTATCCGTAATTTACGTTTTTAAACTTTGTGAGCAAGTAGGTTTATAGAAAATGTAACAAAACCTAAAAAACATTCAATCAATTGTCCAAATCAAACGTGCGACTCAATTCACAATTTCACATAAACAACGACCCAAGATCACTTCCCGTAAAATACTCGTCTTTGTGGGTTTTTGTAGGATTATTTTTTTTCCTAATATAATACTTCTATCGAATTCACCTATAATGTAAGTATATATTTTGATGCTATCAAGATGTTAGTTAGTTTTCGATAAAAGACTTAGGATCTGGTTACCTTAGTGGGATGGGTGTAAGAAGGCAGTTAGTAACTGAGTCACGCACATAGCTCAAGCGCGAGCCGAAGCTTATGTGCCAGCCGAAGCAAAAGCGAGAATCAAAACGCATGGCAAATGTATTGTACAATTTAGCATATCACAATTATCTCATCTCTTTAGCTACAATGATCACCAGTCACCACTCTTATCATACCAAAGAGACGTGACTCGATTGGTACCCACCTCCAAAAAACCTATTAGCCTACTTGAGAGATTTTGTAGAATGTTAATGCAAAGCAATGCCTAAAAAAATTATTAGTGTTAACTAATCTTTCTTAGTTTTGATCACGACGAATTAAAAAGACAATTATCGTCGAATATAATCATAAGACGAATTATTTAACAAACACTATCATCAAAGTAATAATCATTTAATTATTGCACTAACATATCTTAATCATGATTAGTGATCATAAAAGTGATTAATCCTAAACTTTCATTTTGTCAAATGTGACAAAAGATTTTTTAATAAACTTTCTTTTTAAGAAAATGTTTTATTAAAATGGAAAATGTAAATTTGAATATGGCATATTCCAAATGCTATAGGAATACCCTTTGAAGGTAAAAACTTACCTCAGATATTTCTCCCCCACTAAAAGACAAATAGGAGTAGAGTCTATGAGCACGGATCCTTAAAGGCCTATGTGGATCCTTGGTGATAAGGAACCGCATGCCCAATTAAGGCACCGCACTCAGAGAGCCGTTGGCCTTTGTCTCCTATAAATAGTGGATCAAATCTGCATTTTCCACAACCCTTTTTGGACACTCCATCTGCTATCCTTTTCCTTTCTAATTCCTAATCATTTGTAAATGATCACTTAATGTGTTAAGTATGTTTATTTATGATTATCCCTTTGATCTCCTTCTTTACCTTGTCCAAAGAGAAGATCACTCACACACTTATGATGTGATTAAAGATGAAGCCTTGATGAAGATCATCCTCTCCTAAAAATCTAGTCATGTTCATCATTTGTTTTATTTGAGTCTTGTGTAGATCCAATGTAATTGTGAATACATAGATCTAATCTTGTGTAAATCCATTGTATATGTTTATACTTGGATTTGTGTTGTGTAGATCCAAGTTACATGTGTATACTTGGATATGTGTTTTATTGAGTTGTAATAGTTGTGAGTTGTGAGTTCTCACTAAATTATAAAGTGATGTGGTTGTGTCTTATGAGTTGTCGCTAAACTATAAAGTGATGTGGTTGTGTCTTGTGAGTTCTCACTAAACTATAAAGTGATGTGTAGTTGTGTCTTGTGAAGTTCTCACTTAGCTTCAAAATGAAGAGTTGTGAAGATTGGTTCTACCTTTCCATTAGAACTCGACATCTAACCTTGTGTCGTTAAATGGTGAAGTAGGCAACATTGTGAAGATTAGTTCTACCTTTCGATTAGAACTCGAAATCTAGCCTTGTGTCGTTAAATGGTGAAGTAGGCAACGTTGTGAAGACTGGTTCTATCTTTCGATTAGAACTCGACGTCTAGCCTTGTGTCGTAAAATGGTGAAGTGGGAGACGTTGTGTAGATTATTCATAGCTAAGATTAGGTCTCGACATTTAGCTTAGTGTCAAAAAATAATGTAATCGACGTTGTAAGGTTTTCTCTGCTAAGAAGGGAGCTTGTGGATATAGTGGAAATCTCAAGTAAGGTGTACTCGAGGAGTGAAGTAGGAATGAAGATAGAGATTCGTTTCCGAACCACTATAAATCTTGGTGTCTTCCTATTTGGTTGTTTCTTTCCTCACTCTTTACTTATTCTTACTATCATATCATTTACATCTATCACTTATCATTGTTAATGCATGTGAATTCAACCTAATCATTATGAAACTAGCTTTCAAGTAAAAGGTAGTTTTGAGACAAACCTAATTGAAAGGAATTTTAATTAGGTCATTAACCGAAGAGAAACTATTCAAACCCCCCGTTCTATTTTCTACAATTGGTATCATAGCGATGGTCACTCAAGGTCTTTAAAGTATATTGTACTTTAAAACTTGGATCGATCCATTGTCTCCTCAAAATAGAAGGTTTCGTTGTACTAAAGTTTCTCTTTGGTCAAAACTATTTTTTCATTCAAAATAGGCCTTTTAATTGGTAATATTGCATCTCATCTAGATTAATAGTATTTATACATTTTAGAATTACCCTTGAAATGCATCTACTGGTTTGTATCTTGCTTTGTGTAGGTACTCATGAAGATTAATCACTTAAGTGATTATAGATTGAGTTACTTACACTTGTAGAAGACTCATCTTCTTTGATTCCCAACATCATTGAATGATGATACTAAAGAAACTATAAAGGGGGTTGAATAGTTTCTAGTTCATTTTCAAAACATTTCGGCTTAATCCACTATGCGCGGTTCTTTATTGTACCCGCAGTTCTTTATCAATAAAGAACCGACGGTCCATTTAGGGAACCACGGACAGTGGGCGAAACCATTTATTGAATGTTAAACTTAAACAATCAGTGGTATCAAATTCTCGATCAAGTTTAACTAGATATAAGATGTGTTTGATTGAAAGATAAATACTACAAGTAAGAAAACACACAAACACATCGAATCAAGAGTACATCAAGCAATAGTCTAAAAACTAAGCACACACGTACTAAGCATAAGCTTTTCCGCAACTAATATGTTTAGACTAAGTGATGTACACTTGACCATAATCTAAACATGAAGCACACACGTACTAATCCTTAACTTTTCCGCAACTTAGATGTTTAGATTATGAGATGCACACAACACACAACAACATATAAATGCATCAATAAGAGTAAAGACATAAATGTAAAGGAAAGTACCGACACGATGATTTATAGTGGTTTGGTCACGAAGCTCCTCTTCGCCATACTCCACTCCGCGAGTACACCTTACTCGAGAGTTACTTCACTTGTCAACAAACTCCTTAAGGTGGAGAAACCATATACAAAGTCGCTTATCCAATTTCTGACTCTAAGCTAAAAGTCGAGTCCTAATCTTAGGTAGGACCAATCTACACACGTAGCCTACTTCACCATTTTCCGACACAAGGCTAGATGTCGAGTCCTAATCTTAGCTAGGACCAATCTACACCCATCTACATTAATCTTCACACAAATTATGTTTTATGGCCCAACATAACAAACCTTGTGTTTTATGGCCTAAACACATAAACCATATAGATCTAAGCACACATCACTTAGATCTATGACTCTAACACTATATCCAAGTATTAACAAACTTGGATCTACACAACTAACACCTAATCCAAGGATACCCATCACTTGGATCTTCTACCCAAACACATCCAAGTGAACCCAACACTTGGATCTTCTACATATCATAGTAGGAAAACAATGACTTGATCTAGAAAGAGAGATCTTCATCATGTTATGAACCCAACACTTCATGGTAATGAAAGTGTTCTTCTCTTTGCACTTGATAGGATGAGAGGATGGAGGATAGAATCACATCTTAAACAACATTAATCAAAACTAACTAATCAAGGAGTTTAAAGATGTTTTTGAAGACACTGTGCAAAAAAGGTTGAAAGAAAAGCTGGAAATGATCCACTATTTATAGGACAAGAGTGCAACGGCTCTATATACCTGCGATTCCTTAAATGCCTCTGCGGTTCCTTATCAATAAGGTACCGCGGGTTCCTTTAAGGAACCTCCGGCTTGGAGACCGTGCATTTTTGTCCTTTAGTGGGGAAATACCATTTTTACCCTCAAAGGATATTCCTTTGGCATTTGGAATATGCCAAATTCAAATTAAAGAATATTCTTTGGAATATACCTTAGAGAATATTCTTTGGAATATTCCAGATTCAAATTTCCATTTCTTTTTAATAAAACATTTTCTTATAAATAAAATTTATTAGAATCTTTTGTCACATTTGATTAAATATGAGTTTTAAGAAAATATTAATCCTTGATCACTTAGTTAGGTTAATGACATGTTTATTCATACCTTGAGTGATTCATGCTGAATGCGATCTTGGAGGTGTCGAGAGAAGTATACAAATGTATTCTTGAGTGATTACGAGTACCTTAACATTTTACATAATGTATTGCGAATTATACGTTTGTCATCAACAAAACACAAAGAGATTATATCGACTAAACATCGTAACGTTTGCACTAACAATCTCCCCCTTTTTGATGATGACAAACAAGTAAATCATAACACATATTAAAATTTATAAGTTACTTATTTACACTTACTTCTCCCCCTTTTGTCGAATCAAAAAGGTACTCAACGTCTTTGAAGAAGAGAAGAAGAGAAGAATTAACGTCATGAGAGCTTGCATCCGAAAGGTTAGCTTTATTTGTAGAAGAGGAGTAACGATTTTGAAAGAGCTTGCATCCAAAAAGCTAGTCGTCCCTTGTAGTCGTCGTCTGAGAGGCGAGAATCCAAACCGTAGACCCATCATCTAAAGATATTGAGCTTGCGTCATCCTAGTGAAGTCTTCAATCAACATAAGTTAACCAACTCCATGCATAATAAAATGCGTATCTTCGAGATTCCAAAATTCATTACTTGCAAGAAGTTCGATGAATGCAATTTAAGTGAGTCAACAATCGCAAATATAATGACTAGAAATCTTGTAAATGCTCCCCTTTGATATGAGCTCCCCCTTGCTTGAGGCACCAATGAAGCAAGGATAATGACAAGCTACAAATAAGGGTTAGAAAAGTCTTACAAAACAAAGTTAGTGGACAAGAGCATATATGTAAAGCAATGTCACCCAAGCGGAATCAACTTTTAATATCTCGAGTACAAAGAGAGGGACTCAAGAGAAAGCTAAAACAATCTTAACTTTTTGAAGTGTCAAAAATATGACAAGTTAAGAAAAATAAGAGGGCTATTAGATAGAAAAGAGAACACAACTTATTTTGGTGACATCAAAATATATAAAGAGGACTAAGAGAGAAAAGATATGTCCAATAATAAGAAAAATATTATCGAGAGAACATACTCCACTTTAATATATTGGTACGAATACCGAACTAAAGAGAGTATGACAAGGACAATAAAACAATTCTACATAGTCGAAAGAAAGGAAGAATGACTATGAGGAAAAACGAAAACGAGGATGATAAACAAGTCGTTTGCACAAACAATGAAAAGCATTGGAGAAAGAAGTGTGCACGCGATGCTATCAATCCAAAGATAAGTCGAAGGAGAGAATCTTGACAAGATCAATTCAGAATTGTTGGAATAAAGGTAGAGAAGAAACATCCATACCAATTGTAATGATAATATGTCAAAGGGTAAAAAGCTTAGAGTTTTTGGAATCACCCAAGAAAATTCAAGATTTAACAAAAATCCTCTCAAAAGGTTAAAAACTTAGAATTGTTGGAATCACCCAATCCAATTGTAAATTTTAACCGCAATCAACTCTCAACAACGATAGAGACAAAAAAATCTCAAATCAAAGACATTTTTGACCTTAAAAATAATTCCTTTAGAAAGCTTCAAAAGCTTTAAGTCGGGAATCAAGGTACAAAAATAAAGAAAAACCAAAAGCGAGGATAGATCGACGCTTAAGAAAAATACTACATATAAGACATTATAGGCAAGGATGCTTATGAATGTCAACTCCAAAAAGATGACTCAATAATATAGAGAAAGAGATCAAATAAGCCAAATAATAGAAAGACCAAGATGGATGGTGTTTAGCATACGATAAACTACATGCTCAAAGTTTTGTAGCTCTTCTCAATCATTGTGAATGTTCAAAGAACAGTTACATGACGAGGAAAGGGTGAGGCTCGACTTGACTTAGTTTATAAAGGATAGAAGAGAGAGACTCAACTTAGAGAGGCATGATTAAAATAAATCGAGAGAGACTCAACAAGGAAGTTAAGGATAACTTCACAAAATAATTCAAGAATACTATACCTTTTTAGGTGATAGTGAAGTCTTGAAAGAAAACAAGAGAAGAGACTCAAAAGAGAAGAAAATAAGGAATCTTCAAGAAAACTCGTCAAAGAGAGAGATAGACGAAAAATGAACAAAAGGGAATCATTGGTCGCGGTTCGTTAAATAGGTCCGTGGTTCATTATCAATAATGAGCCGCTAGGTTATTTGAGGAACCGTGGACAGTGGGTGTCCAAAAACGATTATCGACTCAAAAGAAAATCACTTGGTCAAACAATTTAACATAAGATGCTAAATGGCTTGAAAGTCAATGCTTCAGATATAACTTTTAACAACTGCACTTGCAAGTTAAAATTACTTGAATATTTAAAAAGAAATATTTAAGTTGTCAATCTTACTAGGAGAGGAATTAGATTTAAATCTAACATTCCTTGAAACCCGAGTGAGAAAATAAAGAAGAAAAGAAAGATCACAAGAACAACGAGATCCAAGACCCAAATACAAATCATGTTGAAAAACATGAAAGGAAATACAAGAAAATAAAGATCATACAAAGATGTATGAAACACAAGCCTACAACTTAAGCATAGTTTTAATCTTAGTTACACTAGAATTCTAAGATTTGTTTAAATTGGATGTCTTAGCAATAAGCAATCCACATGCATAAATGAAAGACAAGGTGGTGGCGGAATTTGGTGGAGAAGGCTCGGTGATAATCTTGTAATTCAACTCATCATAGATATAAGACATGACAAGATGTTGATATTGTCAACAAAGACAATATGTTCCATGATGCATGACCTAATCATGTGATGGAGGAAGAACACAAAAAGGAAGTAGTAGAAAAAGAGAGTTTCCAAAATCAATTTCCTTAAAAGGAGAAAAGATTTAATTTGGTGTGTTCTTTGGTGAATTTGGATTGAAAGAGATTTTAGAAATAGTGGATTACCAAGGCTTTCATTTGTGAAAAATACATATTGCTTTGGTGTGAAAGAGATTTCAAAATGCTTTGGGTTAAGAAGAGAAAGCACAAGATAATTTGGGAGTGACCAAAGGTTTGAAACAAGGATTCCAAAGGGTGATGTAACAATTGGGATACTTTGAAAAACCCATTTTTTTAAGGTGTCTTCCCGCGGTTCCTTTTCTCCACCGGCGGTTCCATATCGATATGGAGCCGCGGTCTCTATAAAGAACCGCCCAAAGAGGGGTGTTTTGGAGGATAAGGGAATTTTTTCAATTCGGCAAATCCTAATGTTCTAGTCTAACTTATCATAAAGCCAGCTTAAGAGCAATAAAAACTAGAACACACACAAAGGAAAAACACATAGGCTCAATTAGCACGTAGGAGGAAATATAAGAAAAACCTAATGGCTACAAAAGAAAAAGACTCCTAATGACATACAAAGTTCATCAAAGTAAACTATCATTAGTCATATTTATGAGGAGCCATTTAAGCAACTTAGAGAATGAGTATGAGACTATCACTAGAGGTGCTCAATTAAGGCTAAGCACGGCCATTTTTATGAGTTATATAATAACCCAACTTCCCACATGGAAGTAATTCAACCGTTAGGTCAAATTAAGATTCTAGTGCATAAATTATCTAGTAGTCATTCTCAAGTTAGACAAAATGTAATTCCTACATTTGTCTAATAAAGTGTAGCAAGGATGAAAAGTGTATGATGACACAATGCACAACCTAATGAGGGTAAAGAATGCACCATTGCATATCTTGTCAAATAAGTCTAGTTAATGTTGTTTACCTTAGTAGAACTTGACGCCAATAACTTTGAAGTGTATAAACAATGTAGGTTTGCTATTTTACTAGATCCGGTGGTCTAGGTGGGTAGTGGAAATGGATGGCAGCCATGGATGGTTTTAGAGAGAGAAAGTGGGTTGTGTAAAAATATAAATTGTATTAAAATGAAAATAACACAAGCAACAACCCCTCCTTGAAAGCCTATGAGGGGTATTTATAGTCACACACGAATAAACTATACAAAGTTGCCTAATTTAGTCCCTGCGTGTGTGACTATGATAACTAATGGGAATTCTTAAATGTCATCACATAAAGTGAATTTCCAACAATCTTCCCCCATGGGACGACGTGTAGAATTCCTTACAATATTTTTTCCTAACAAGTACATAATGATTAAGAACAAAAGCTTCCATGAAGCGTCCAATGCTGATGAAGTCTTCTGAGGCCTTTGACTACAAGTCTTCACTTCAGAGTGACTCATCTTCGTAGTAACTTGTGGTATAAATACTGTAACGGCACGAGCTAAGTAATCCATATACTTCTGGTTAAGGAGAAGCTTCTGAATTAACTTCCCCCTAATTTATGCCACATCTTCTTGATGTAGAAGCTTTTAAATAGCTTCCCCCTTAACCGACAATCCTCGTAAGCAACTTCAAAGCTTTCAACAAAGCTTAGAATGATTAAGCGCACATCAGAATTGAAAAAGCAAACGCACAGCGGAATTGAAAAAGCAAACCCCATCATATAACATGATAATATAGTGCTATGAGGGATTGAAGGTAAGGGGCACACCAAGTAGATCAACAACGTCTCTTCTCATGCTTGAATAATTCTTCTGAATTTTTCTTCCCCCTGAGAGTTCAAGTTATGCATACTAGAAAGAATCAAGACATTTCTTCCCTCACATAGTTGAAGAAAATAAACCAATCCCAAGTATGAAGCTCAAATACTGAAGTGGACACTTTATCCCATTCATGAAGTTGACATCGTAACACCAGAGTCAATTAAGTCTCGGAAATGCACATATCTTCTTCCGGAGATGCACCAGAGTCAATTAAGTCCCGAGAGTGCATATCTCTCCATATAGGATAACGATGATGAATAATTGCAACATCAAAACAATTGAACATCGAATCAGTAGTGTACCGTTTAGAGATTGATAACGCCACGAGTTAAACACTGATTTTCTCTGCGGCTATGACAAATGTCATCCCGGAATGTCTTTAAATCAAAAGAAGGTATGAAGTTCATCACGTGTACTCGTTGTGCGTTTAATGTGTCTTCTTCTTCCCCCTTGATGGTTTCGAAACTCGGAACCATCAATAAATCGTACACACATATACCTGAAATCTCGTGAGAATAATAAATAAGATGAATTATATATTTTGTGAGAATCAGCTGTTGATCGAAAATCTCTACTCATAATCTCCATGGCCATCTTTACCAACCACTTGAAAGCAATTTGAAGTGAACACTGATTGAATGAACCAGATACATCAAACGTGAAACTGAATAAAAATCCTTCGATCTTGTGACTTAAGCTTGCACTATTGTTGAATGAAGAACGGTGGAGAAATCTCTAAGTACTTAATGCATCACTGAAGAAGTCTATAAGCACCACACCTCTTGAAATTATCCACGTCGACTAAGCGCGTGACACTGAGTACAGCAATGTAACCCCTTTAAGTGATAGTTATCCTAGTCATCAACCAACCACCCCGAACCCGGAAACTAGATAAACAAGTCTTCATTCTAAGATTAAGCACGGGCAAGTTATCTTTCAAAGATAAAATAAGTTCACGCCTTCGAAAAATCCGTCTTCAACTTCACATAATTAATACCCGATCAAACAAGTCCGTAGCCACTAAAAAATCGCCAAAATTTTCTTGGTCTCGTCAAATAAATTTTGTCACATTTGTCACGTCATTTTGTCACTTTGTCTCTTTACTTTGAGGCCCAAAATGTGTCATATACCCAACTGATGCGCGGATCGACCTATCACCCATTATCCGACACATTTATGCTCAACACTTTGTCTTTTTTAAAGAATTAGGATTTCAATACGATGATTTTCTTATATCAAAACAAATAATTAATCATCATATCACCCATTATCCGACACATTTATGCTCAACCCAACGCCGTGTTAGCCCTTTATACATCAGTCTCCCAAATATTAGAAGATCAATATTCAGCCAACAATACAACAATTCACATCAGAACCCCATGTTGAACTTTGGAACCTATCATCCATATGATCCACGAATAAAGATCATTAAGCCCATATGTGGTCCGAGTGGAATGTTAGAGTCAGCCCATCACACAATTGACCTAATTATTGGGATATAAAACACCCAAACCTAATAACGTCATAACCCGCTCACTTCCTAATCACTCTACACATAGAAACCTCCGTCCTCATACCTGTCTCTCTCAAACTCTCCGCCCCAAATCTGTTAATAATACTCCACTTACATTTTTCATCCCATCTCAATCTATCATAATAATTTCCTCTGCCCCCTTATTTTTCTCCCATCAGAAACCAACCTCAAAAACTCCGTCCCCCAATCTCTTACCTCATCTCCTCAGTCATCAAAACTAAATCAAGCATACATCACGAATCAAGTATTAAACAAACCATTTGTCTTTTGCTCAATACCAATCGAAACGCATAAAGAGTGAAGAACCAAGATGAAATCGTCTTCTAGATCTCTACATCGAGGTCACATTTACAAAACAAAATATAAAATATAAAATATAAAATATAAAAGAGACGAGAAGGAGATGAGGGTGTAGAGAGAGAAAGGAGAGAAAAAAGAAGAGTAGAGAGAGAATGTGAAATGGAATTATGAAAATAAGGAATCACCAACCCCTCCTAACATGCTAGGAGGGGGTATATATATAGCCCACCCTACATGTGGGCTATATGGACTATATGATAAATAACTAAATCACGAGCCCAATACATTAATATATCGTTGGAGCGACCGATCCTTCATAAATACTTAAAACGTATTTCCAACAATCTCCCCCTAAGGGAGGTCGCTCCAAGAGACAAAGTTCTAAATATTCTATATCTCGTGATCTATGCTAACTAAGATGTGACCGAAACTTTATTGGAAAAACGTATTTCCAACAATCTCCCCTAAGGGAGGTCACATCTTTTTACAAAATCTTAAACCTAGCATCTATGCTTGAGTCTTCGATCTTGTTCTTGTGAATATGCTTGATGTGATCTTTGACTTAAGTCTTGAGCATGTTTCCTTGCCTTGACCTTGTGCATTCATCACTTGTGATATTCGTCTCTTCGTGACTTCATGTTCCACATACATATACCTTTATAATTCTTGAAAGCTTCAGAGTTTGATACAGCGGAAGACTTGACCTTCAGACTTTCTTGAATTTGTTGAAGTACTAAGTGTATGTAGTATAAGCATGTGGTGACGACTTCTTCTGGATTATACACCGCAATGCCACCTTCTTGTTACGCTGATAAGACGGTTAGCAAAAAACCATATACATGGATGAAATGGCCTTGAACATTTCATTCTAATTCGGTAACATTTTACCTCCGGTCGGTGAAGACCGTTGGACGATATTAAATATCCTACTTGTGGCAGGTAGTTTCAATAAAGAACCTCCTTGACAAGATTTCACGGGTAAACCCTTTCTCTTTACTCGACCGTCCAAAGCTGACTGCGAACGTAAAGAGTGAATCATTTGGATAATATTATCCGCATGATTTGAAGCCGTCAATTCATGTTCCTAGAAAAAGTGAAGTTCAATTAAGAACTGCACCATCGTTGCTTTCCAGTTGTCACTAGCTTGATTCGTATAGAATCTTGCAAGTTACCTACCAAGTGCTGTTTGAGGTTAACACTAGAAGGATTTCCGCTCATTACTATGAACACTAAGGTATCACTCTGAGTGTTCTGGCAAGATCACTAAGATATTGCGTAGAGGCCTGGAACGTGTTTAAATTCAATTAAGAATTAAACAACTGTTGCTTTCTAGTTATCACAAGTTTGATACATAAAGAATCGCACAAGTTACCTACCATGAGCTTTTTGAAGTTCGCTCAAGAAGGTTTTCCATCTTCATTGTAAATACTTTCGTATTACTCGGATGTTCAGGCAAGATCATGAAGATTTTGCGTAGGACTCTTGATATCTTTCTTACTTGTCACAGTGTGAAGAAGCAAGGGATTATGAAAGTGTGTCCTAATGAGATAATTGATGATCTCAAATGGCTCTAGACTCGATCGTGCATTTTGGATTTTAGTGATCGGAGGCTGGGGAGGAGTGCCACCTTTTCAATACCATTTTATTCGGAGTGAATAAATCAATAGATAATGCGTTGTCTCCGTGTGATTAAAACAAATATCTTTTGAGAGATATCTGAGTTAGCTGGGATGGGTTGTGCCTTGCATCACTGGGTCCATGATGTCTATCTTCAATATCGAGCATCATTAAAAATGATCTCAATAGCATATGAGTTGACCCGGTTTCTGCCTAATTTGTAAGAAGGGCTTCTTTCTTTACACCCTTTATCTTTACAATTCTTTTTCATTCTTCAACCCCTTCAATGCTTACCAATACGTCATCACTAGCACCTTGTTGTGATTGTTCCAGTGCTAACTTAAGTACTTGGTCGGCATTCAGCTACATTCACAATCTTTCTCCATCTTTCCTAAGGACTACTATTTCTAGCTATGAAATGTCCTTGAGAACATTCCTCCGGTTCTAGAGGAATCATTGGACTTTAACCTATCCTACCATCCTTATGTCACCACAATCTTCACCGTCGTGAATAGAGATGTTTTGGGTAAGTGTATGTCACCATGAAATCCATTTTGAAGTGCAAATCCATTTTGCTCCCCCTTAACATATGCCACGATATCCGAAAACATTTCGCACATGTCGGGATGAGCTATCACGTTAAGTCAAACCATTTATGATTAATCATTTCCCATATTAAATCACATTTTCTCCCCCATATTAAAAATATTAACCCAATCGATATTTTTAATATCAATTGATAAAATAGTATTTTAAGAAAATTTGGGAAGAAAGATGCAAATCCAATTATCTTCATGAATTACACAAGCTCCCCTCAAATTAATGAGGGTGTACTTGAAACGTAAATTAAATACCTTTTAAACACAAGTGTAAGGTATTTATCACGTGAAAAGATCATATATGATAATGTATTCACAAGATTAGCAATTTACGAGGTTAGACCTGAATGATGGAGAACATCATATGAAAGAAGCACATGGTTCTTGTTCACGAATGTTGGTCTTCCTCGTAACTTCTGAAATTATCTTCTCCTTTACACCACATGGACAATTTGATGTCGTTGTCTTGACACCAACTTGTGAACATTGGCACTTTCGGCATCGAATAATCTGAACGCTTGACAATTGATCCCCCTCAATTGTTGACCCATGTTCTACTTAAAGAGCTGTAGTCGTCGTTTGAGTAGTCGCATCGTCTAGTATGTAGATATCAATTGCACCGAACTTCGTATTGTAGAGTTGATAACTTCGGATTCTGAAGTCAAAGCTTTCCGGTGAAATGCTTGACTTCAAAGTGAAAAGCGGGTTACTATCTGAAATAATAGCAAACCATTTTGAGCATGTTTTAAATCTTTTAAACTTCTGCTCGAACTTTATTTACAACCCCGTGTCATTATTGAATGACATTTCTAGGTTCGTAAATATTATCGATTCCAGAAGACATGCTCTTTTTATCAAAACATTTTGAACACACAATTTTGAAAGATTTAGAAAAAACTTTTGAAAAATTCTTGAAAAATTGTGTTCAACGTTTTGAAAAACAGTTACTTGAGCTTAAGATGTTGAATATCTTACAAAACGAGCTCAAGTCCGAGAAGTTGTAAACTTCCTGTTGTTAAGGATAAGTTACCATCGGTGATAAACTTTCCTTTTATTTGATGGACGAGTCCTAAGCTGACATTTACTTAGAACTCATTTTCATGAGCTTGAAAACTTTGACTGTTTTAACGGAAAGCTCATGACCGAGAAAGGTTAATTTCTCGTTATGAGGAAAAGTTCTCTTATTTAAAAGATACACTTTCCTTTCTGAGCTTAAAACTTCGAATGTTTTAATACAAGCTCATGACCGAGAAAGGTTAATTTCTTGTTATGAGGATAAGTTATCATAAAAGATAATCTTTCCTTTATTTGAAGTTCCAGTTACAGTCTGACATTTAACTGTAAGTCATTGTTAATGAGCTTAAAAACTTGGAATGTTTTTTGATATAAGCTCATGCCCGAGAAAAATTAATTTCTCGTTGTAAGGATAAGTTTATCATCGGCGATAAACTTTCCTTTCTTTGATGCACGGGTTATCGTCTGATATTTAATGATAAGCCATTGTGCATGAGCTTTAAAAACTTGGAATGTTTTCGATATAAGCTCATGCCCGAGAAAAAATAATTTCTCGTTGTAAGGATAAGTTTATCATTGGCGATAAACTTTCCTGCCTTTGAAGAACGGGTTACAGACTATCATTTATCTATAAGCCTTTTACACGAGCTTAAAATCTTTGAATAATTTTAATAATAGCTCGTGCCCGAGAAAATTTAATTTCTCGTTATAAGGATAAGTCATCATCGGGATGAACTTTCTTGTCTTTTGAGAGCGAGTTACAGTCTGTTATGTGACTGTAAGTCCTTTGTTGATAAGCTTAACCATGAATTCCCTGAGACACTAGTTTCTCCGATATCTGCTTCTTCAGCAACCAAACTCTAAGAGTATCCTTAGTTGAACGGTATACAATGATTGGACCGCTTCGTTCTTTTGGAACATCAACTTTGGTACCTGAATTCTCATTAGGAATTTGCATGCTTTGATATGGGTTAGCAATATCAATTTTAGAACCATGCGGGGATTCACAGTTTTTCTGGTGCCAAAGGTGGCCTGAGGGGATGATTCACTTGTCTTAGTTGGCAAACGTTTCCTTTTATAGAAAACCTTAAGATCAGGCTTAAGTGATGTATCATCCTTTGCAATTTCCTCCCTAGTAGTCTTAGTAGAATCAGAGACAATCCTAGTTAAAGGGCACTCGTTTCCTACAAGAGTGAAAGTTCTACCAGTGGGGCGCCACATTTTACCAATGGGTTTGATTTTAGCGACCCACTGGGATTTAAGTCTAGCACGGGATTTCACCTCATTAAGTGATTTCTTGATACAAGAATCATGATTTGCCGTAAAGACACATTTTCTACATGTTTTACAAGTAGCATATTTAATGTCCGAGTAATTCCTAGATGATTAATCGATGCTCCTAGAAGACGTCATGCTACGGTTAGCAGTGTTGGGTAATCTAGAAGACACCTGACTAGGTTGGACATTGCTATCTCTTACATGTGTCTTTTGAATAGCTTCCCTTTGACCAAAATCATGGCGCACATCATTTGAACTAGTTCTAGACGTGTTCTTTGAACTATTCTTAGAGAGACTAGAGGCAATCATGTGATTAAGTCTTGCTAAAGCTGTTTTGATCACATTGGGCCTAGTTGTTGGAGTGATTGTTCTAGAAATATGAATCGTATCAACTTGGGAGGCAAACCGCGGTCTCGAGGATTGTGATCGCTCGGATCTAAATGCAGTAGGTTGTCTGACAATCGATCGTCTGACGAACTGATTTGTGGGCGGTTTCCCCAAGATTGATGGTTTTTCAAGCTTAGTGTCCACACTAGGTCCTCTAGTTTTCCTTAACTCATTTTTAACGCAGCTATGGCAAAGACCTTTTCCTGAACTTGAGCTTTTAACGTTTCATTTTCTTTGAGCAATCTATCTTGGGATGCCAATTTAGACTCTAGTAACTGAATTTGTTTCAAAAGATTATCCTTTTCAGCTTTAGAATCTAAAACTTTTTGATCTAATTTTCTTTCAAGAACAACGTTTGACTTTTCAAGTTTTTCAAAGTACGTTTCAAATTTGTCTGTTTTCTTAGAAAATTCAAGTTTGGCATCCTCAAGACCTTTTGATTGTTGAGCTACAATCGTTTTGAGCTCTCTAATCTTGGAATCAAAAGCAGTCAATGAAGTGGTTATAAGACAATTATCATGATGTCTAGCATTTTGAACACTTTCTCCCCCATTATGACTCACATCGGATGAATCAGAAGTGGTATTGCTATCACTCTTCTCCATCCCATGTTTATCATAATTAGGTTCAGAATGCTCAATATGCGGCATGTCATCAGCATATATATCATAAACAACATTACATTGTACCATGTTTGCCGGCTCTTCGTCATAAACGTGTTGATCCCAAACTTAGATCAATTTAGCTTTGTGTTAACGAGATTAAATCAAGTTTAACACGTAGAGAAACCTTTGTTATATGCTTTGTGAATCTAAGTATTATGCGGAATTTAATACTTAAACAAGAACACAAGATGTAAACAAAACTTTCACTTTGATTATCAATGTTGAACTTGCTTACAATGAAAGATGTTTACGAATGAAAACTTAATGAAAACTTGATATTAAACATTAACCTAAAGGCCTTCTTTTATAGACTAAGAAGCCTTGTACAATAAGCTACGTATCAACTATTCTAGGTAAAGATAAACATAGAAAATACATTGTCGTTTCTATCCTTACTAGAAGTATTCTAGAACATAATAAACGTGTAGCTCATATCTTCTATCAGTGTTTGTCTTCAATCTGTCAACGCTTGACTTTAACTTGTCAACGCTTAAGCTGTCAGCGCTCACTTTGCTCTTGTCAACGCTTGAGTTGTTCTTGTCAGCGTTCAAGTGATCTGGCCTTAATTTATTCCCAACAATCCTCCCCTAAACTTGATATCCACTCTTATGATCAAGTTTATGAATAAACATTAAGAACTTGGAGGAGTCTGACAAACCTTATCATATTGGTAATAAATAAATCTGATCAAATTCTTTGCCACGTCACTTGTATAGTCTATCTCCAACTGGGTGTCCTTCATCTTTTCCAAAACAGCCTTGGATATGAAATACTGAGCATCTACAAGTAAATACTCAGCAAACTTTGTAGAACTCAAATAATATACACCAGCAGCTGAATATAACCTCCATTGAAGACCACTGAGATCATCTTCAAGATCCTTCCATATTTCAGGATCTTCCTCATTTGTCCCACACATTCTTTTGAATGTGGTCCAAAGTTTTATTCCATTAGCTGAAGTTGGTGCTTCAGCCTCATACTTGGTCTCTAGCAACCTCCAAAGGTCCACCAAGTCTTCTCTATCACAACTTGCAAATAAAGATATGAGAGTGGTAAAAGTGTGTACCTCCTTGCCATATCTTCCAATCTTCCAGAATCCACATTCATCTTCATCATAACTCACAATTGGATTCCTGGAATCTAGTGGTAACACATGCACCATATCTGAAGCTTCTAATGGGGAGAGCTTGAGGCTCTTTCTAATAACTGCTTCACTTGGATATAGTTGATTCATATCTTTTGGAAACTCAAGTGTAAATCCCTTCTTCACTGGTCTGGGAACTATCATAGCTTTCTTGATTTCCATCTCTTCTGCAAGTTGCTCCTTTCTTTCATCTGAAAGAAGTCTGAAAGTGTTTTCTTCCTGCACTTTCACCCAAATAGGATAAGCCCTATGTTCCAACTCATCAAATGTCAAAGCCTTCAGCTTCTGATGTGTCCATCCAACTCCATGACATCTGAGCAACATAAAGTAGAGCTTCCTTCTATCCCTTTTCAACTCAGAGAGAATGTTGCTTGCCTTGTGCTTCAAAATCACCTTACAATCCTTCTGAACTCTAAGAAGAATTTCCAAACCCCATATCTGATCTGAAATGGTCAAGTCTGGATTATCCATACAGCTTTCTTCCCAAGAATTGTACATCTGAACCACCTCTGGCATATCAAAATCAATCTGCAACTTTAAATCTCTCAGCTTTTCCCTAGCAAGCTCATCACCATACTCAAGCCTTTCTGGTTCAATAATCTTCACACTTGAGTCTGAGCTAGCTCCACCACTTTCTTCTTCAGAAGTCACAACAAATGGTGACTTTTCCTTTTCACCTTGTTCCATCATTTGCTCAGCCAATCTTCTATCAAATTCAACCTGAGCTGCATTCTTTGGAACAATTTCTTCTACCAACTTACCCTTACCCTTATCTGATGGTGCAATGTTTGGTAAGGTGGATGGTAATACCTGAGTAGGAACATTCTTGATGATAGATGATGACTGGAATACATCACCTCCATATGCAGATCTGTCAACGTCCAAATTTCCTCTATCAGCGCCCAAAATACTTCTATCAGCGTCCAAATTTGTCTTGTCAACGCCCAAATATTTTCCCTCAGCGCCTTGTGTAACCTCTCTCAACATAGCTGTAAATGATAAATTTAGATTGATTGGAGAGATTAAGGACGTATCAAAACCTGTTTGTTCCTTCAAAGTAGTAAGAGCTTCAGCAACATCCATTGATCGACCATCTTGACTGCTCTTATCACTCAGATTTCTTTGATCTTCCTCCCCTTTGGAAGACTCCTCCATACCTCTCCTTGCATGATCACTCTCCAAAACAACAATCCTCTCCCTCAATTCCTTGAGTTCAAGGCCTTGTTTGCTGACAATTTGTACTAAGTCTGCATTCTGCTTTTGCAAGCTAATGCAGACAGCCGTCAATTCCAAAAGAGTCATTGGTTCCAGTCTGCCCTCTTCTGAAATGGGGATTTGACCTCCCAAGTCAGGTTCATTGGGCATGGATGAGGACTTAATTATGGTGGGACTGCCTTGGCCAGCTTCTAAGCCAGAACCAATAGTCCCAGCCTCATCCAGGTCACCAGCCACACTTGTGGTGGTGGTTCTCTCTGCATCATGGCTAGGACCACAAGAGGAGAACACTCCAGCAGTCCTTTGGCGTTTAATCAACCTATATTCAGGTGGTGTGGAAGATGGTGTGGAAGAATGGGTAGATGTGGGTTGGTTAAGGGGTGTTTGGGATTGTGATGGTTGGGTGTCAGCATTGGAAATAGGCACATCAACGCCCACATTAGATGTGTCAGCGTCAAAGGGTTCTTGGTCAAGTTGCATTTGTTCAGGTGAGGGTAAAGGTTCAGGGATAGGTTCAAGTTGTGGATGAGGGTCAATAAGAGGTTGGGGGTCTGGTTGAGGTTGTGCTGCTGCAATAACAGCAAGCATGGCTGGGGTTAAAGGTAAGTCCCTATGAGGTGGTGAATTCATCTTGGTAAAAATAGCTTTCTTTTGTTCAGGGATTTTATAAAAATCATTGTGATCCCTTGAACAATATCTTTGATCATCAAAAATCATTTGCAGAAAACGGGGATAAGCTAAAGTCATTTTTGTCCCCTTGTTTTTACACATTCCTTCAAAAATCATTTTAGACCAGTTATATTTTTGCCCTGTTGCAATACACACAATAGCAGTTGCAATGGATCTATTGATCTCATTGTGTGCAGTACATTTGGGACTCAAACATTGAAGGAGAATGTGAATGAGGTACTTCCAGGCTGGGGGAAATTCCTGCTTATGGTACTTATTAAGAGTACCTTCATCAGGAATAGGGTATCCCAAAGCCCTAAGCCCTTGTTCTATTTCAGTTATGGGAAGAATGGTTATACCATCAGCATCATCAAGATGCAAGGCCTGGCGTACCAAGGCCTCAGTAACCACCCAAGATCTCCCATGAACAATAGAAGTTAATGTGGTCACTCCATTAACTATTGAGGAACTGACAGTGTTCCAAAACTGTTTAATGTGTGTGACTGGAATGAGTGGTGCATGAGAAAGAGCATACCTTAATGGGGACGCGTTCAAATACGCCACCATTTGTGTGTATTGAGGGAACAAAGTATTATCAGCAACAAGATAAGCAATCATGTTGTGTTGAGACTTCAACCCCAAATCCAATTCTGCTGAGTTAAATCTTGGTGCCATTGATGAAAGCTGTTAATTTGAAGTATAGAAGATGAAGGTTGTTAAGAAAAAGTGTTAGACAAGAATTATAGATACCCTGTTTAAAAATAGGAGCCAAATTTATAGGAGTGGATGAATGCATGTGATTGGCCCAAAAATAGGCAAAGATTTTCAAAAACTAATCATGAAAATATTGAAAAAGTTATAAGTTATCTCATGCATTTAATGAAAGTAACAACTCCTAAAATTACGGCTTGAAAATATGTCAAAAAGTAACAACTGGGTAGGTCCCATTGAGTGTCAACGGTCAAATATAACCCATCAACGCCCAACGGCTATAATCTTGTCAACGTTCGCCTAAAGCCATGTCAGCGTCCAATTTGGTCACAACAACGCTTGGAAAAATCTTGTCAGCGTCCAAAAATAAAACTGTTTTTAAAAAGTGAAAAATGACCTTAACAAGTAATTTATCCTAGAGAAAGTAACCAAAAGCTGATAATTATTATAGGGCGGCAAGCATTGTCCAGTTATGCACACTTGCATAAGCAAGATAAACATAACAGTCCTCTAGTGTCCCTTGCTAACCAAAATTCTTAACAACCAAGTTACCTCATAAAATCCTTGTTACTCCCAGGTAAATCCCATATCAAAATGATTTCCAAGTCTCCCAACAGACCACAACCAATTCTAGGCCAAAAATGACTTGGCAGCATGCAAAGTTGATATACTATGCATGCTACAGTGCCTCATGGTTTAGTAAAACTAACCCATACTCACCTGTGGACACAATCTAGAATTGTGATAAGAGTATCATATGGATACCCAAAAATCCTAAAGGTTCCTAAAACCTCCCCTTAAACAAAGATACAAAGAGTTTGCTAAAAACATGCATGAACATAAAAAATTTATGTCAAGATAGGAATGAAACATTCCAACCATCATCCATAAATAAAACTTGTCCAAATGCTTCTCCTTTGATCCATAAGCAACTCTGTATCCAATGTTATACTGCTAACACCATCTGCACATTTAGATTGAAAACCACAAAACTAACATTGTTGCTGACAACGCCCCGATAACACATAACAGCGTTGAAGGAAGCTTTGTCAGCGTTAGACAATTATATTGCTGACAACGTTGTAAAAACACTTATCAGTGTTCAAACAACCTTTGGCAGTGTTAGAAAAATATAGTGGAAAATCTAAATCATCAATAAGACCAATAATAATAATGCATCATCCTGTACATACTTTTACAAAAAGAATCCAAAACACATACTTAAGTGAGATTAGCCATTCCAATACTTGTTACCAAGTACTGAAATCTTCCAGTATCAAAAGGTTTAGTTAATAAATCTGACACATTTTCCTCAGTGTCAACCCTATCTGGTTGTATTAAACCTTTCTCAGAGCAATCTCTTATAAAATGGTGTCTAATTTCTATGTGTTTAGTTTTAGAATGATGCACAGGATTCTTAATGATGCATAAAGTACTATTATTGTCAACAAATATCTTAGTATGCATGAAATTATACCCATAATCCAACAGCTGGTTCTGAATCCACAACACTTGACCACAACATGCTGCTGCAGCCACATATTCTGCTTCAGTTGTAGAGTTAGCCACCACTGTCTGTTTCTTGCATTGCCAAGATATTAATCTGCTCCCAAGAAATTGACATCCACCAGTTGTGGATTTCCTATCAAACTTGTCACCACCATAATCACTATCTGAATATGCAATCAGCTCCAATGGTGAATCCTTTGGGTACCACAAACCAAGAGTAGGGAAACATCTTAGGTACCTAAAGATCCTCTTCACAGCATAAAGGTGACATTCTTTGGGAGTCACTTGATGGCGTGCACATGCACACACAGCAAACATGATATCAGGTCTGGAAGCAGTAAGATACATCAAGGATCCAATCATGGATCTATAATGCCTGACATCAACATCTTTCCCATCTCCAATCTTTCCCCAAGGGTGTTCTCTATCCATAGGAGTAGAAGCCCTCTTTTCATGTGGAGAAAAGCCAAACTTCTTCAAGATTTCAGCAACATATTTGTCTTGGGAGATGAAGATACCATCTTCTTTCTGCTGAACTTGTAAACCAAGAAAGAAGTTCATCTCCCCCATAGCACTCATCTTGAATTTGTCTGTCATGAGCTTGGAGAAATCCTCACTCATCTTTGGATCAGTAGACCCAAAAATGATATCATCAACATAGACCTGCACAAGCAACACATCTGTGCCTTTCTTCTTTGTAAATAGTGTCTGATCTATGGTGCCCCTCTTGAATCCATTATCCACCAAGTAAGTGGACAAAGTACCATACCATGCTCTAGGGGCTTGATGAAGGCCATACATAGCCTTTTTGACTCTATACACTTTATCTGGATGCTCTGGATCCTCAAAACCAGGAGGTTGCATGACATAAACTTCCTCAACTATGGTGCCATACAAGAATGCACTCTTTACATCCATTTGATAGACTGTGAAGCCCATGCAAGATGCATAGGCTAGAAAAATCCTAATAGCTTCAATCCTTGCAACTGGTGCAAAGACTTCTTCATAGTCTATCCCCTCCTCTTGTGTATAACCTTGAGCCACTAACCTTGCCTTGTTTCTGACCACAATACCTCTTTCATCTCTTTTGTTCCTGAGAACCCATCTTGTCCCTATTGGTCTGACATATCTAGGACAATCAACCAGCTCCCAAACATCCTGAATAGCAAATTGGTGAAGCTCATCCTGCATTGCTTCCACCCAACTTGGTTCTTTGAGAGCATCAAATATCTTCTTGGGTTCTTCTTGTGACAGAAAACATGCAAACAAACATGCTTGTACAAGAGGGGTATCAACCTTCTTGTGTATATTGGCAATAAATCCACCAAGACTTTGATGGGATCTTCTTGTCTGAACTGGAGTCATAACATCACCAATGATCTGAGATGGGGGGTGATTCTTCATTGTGGAAGTGAGAACTCCTCCTTCAAAAAGTCTGGTGTCCTCAACTTCACGCTCCATGTTGCCAATATCTTCTTCATCAGACTCTCTTTGAGCAACAGGAATCTCTTCATGGACATTGGAAGGTCCACCTTGTTCAAAACTGGAAGAGAAAAGATGCCCATAAGTGTTGTCAACGTTTGAATCTTGGTTGTCAGCGTCAGGGCTGACAGCGCCTGAAATGTTGTTGTCAACGTCTGAATTGGTCTTATCAGCGCTGGATTTTCCTTTGTCAGCGCCTGAAGAACCATGCATGTTTGTATTTGGTGGTATTTGGAAACCACCATTATCTTGTCCAGCAGCAGCAGCAGCAAAAGCATCAGTCCAAATGGGAATAGTAACATATTCAAATGTAGGAGATGCCTTTTCTGCTTGTGATCCAACCCTTTCATCAACCTGTGTACCTGAAACATGAACAACTTGTTCCTCCATAACACTTGAAGTTACCTTCATAATGTCTGGATTAGTGACAGGCATATAATTTAAAGTTCTAGATAAGGGTTCCAAATCAAACAACCAATTAGGACCACTTTCAGGATCACTAGGTTTATTCTCTAAGAACCTAACATGTACTCTTTCAACAATACGTTTGTCCTCCTTTAGATAAACCCTATAACCCTTGCTCTGCACTGAATACCCCATGAAGTAACCTTCATCACCTTTTGCACCAAATTTCCCTAAGGCATCACTAGTGGCTAAGACTACTACATGACATCCAAAAGGTCTGAGAAAACCAATATTAGGTTTTCTTCCCCAAAGTAACTCATAAGGTGTCTTGTTCTGAATTTTGTTAACCAATGCTCTATTTTTCACATAGCATGCTGTATTAACAGCCTCAGCCCAAAAGGCTATGGGAAAGTGAGCATCAGCCAACATTGTTCTGGCTGCTTCAATTAGGGTTCTATTCTTCCTTTCAGCAACCCCATTTTGTTGTGGGGTTCTAGCAATACTAAACTGCCTAGTAATTCCCTTCCTGGCACAAAAATCATCTAGCTTCTTGTTCCTAAATTCTCCACCATTATCACTCCTAAGCATCTTAACCTCATTGCCAGACCTTTTCTCAATTTGAGTGATAAATTCAATAAGAACATCAGCTGTGTCACTCTTCATAGCTAGAAAGAATGTCCAAGTAAACCTAGAAAAGTCATCAGTGACAACAAAACAATATGATTTTCCATTCAAACTTTCTATATTAGTTGGACCAAAGAGGTCCATGTGAAGCATATGAAGAGGTCTGGAACTAGTATGCACCTGCTTGGACTTGAATGAGACCTTGTGCTGCTTGCCTTTAAGACATGCAACACAAGAGTGGTCATTGTGGAAGGCCTTCTCAGGCAAACCATCAACTAAACCAAGCCTCACAAGTCTATTTATGTTTTTAAAATTTATGTGCCCTAGTCTCCTGTGCCACAAATTACTTTCATCTACTGAGGCCTTAGCATAGAAACAAGACATATTTGCATTCACTTTAATCCCATTTAAATTCACATTGTATATGTCCTTATGCCTAGGTGTTCTATACTCAATGTACTTCTCATCAGGGATCTTAAAATCCTTGCTTAACACCAAACACTCAGTATCAGTGAAAAGAACCTTATTTTTGTTATCACATACTTGTGATACACTAAACAGATTATAATCCAGTTCTTTTACCAGGAAGACGTTCTCAAAACGTAGATTATTGGTAATAAGGGTTCCTTTGCCTGTGATGGTGCCGTAGCCCCCTCCAAAGTATACCTTATCACCATCTTGAATAGGAGTGAAGTTCGTCAAATAGTCTTCCTTTCCTGTCATGTGCCTTGAGCATCCACTATCCCAATATCCATAATCATTGATCTGCTTTTGAATGCCCTGCACATAAAGAAAACAAATTAGTTTTCTTTGGGAACCCAAGTCTCAGAAGACTTGGATTCATCTGGTTGTTCAATAATAACAGACTTAGTTCTCACAACAACCCCATTCTCATCCCTTTTTGGATGAAATACCCAGTTAACCCCAATTGGTTTTGTAATGACTTTTGAAATATAATTAAACCTGTTGCAAGTCATTGAAATTCCATTATTATTAGGGTTTTGATCTTTCTTGGGTCTCCATGTTAAGCTTGAAGAAGCTTTAGACCCCTTACCTTGTGGCTGCAAATACTTAGGTCTGGTCACGTTTCTGTCAGCGTTGGATTTTGTCCTGTCAACGCTGAAATTACCCTTGTCAGCGTTGAACCTAGGGTTTGCTACAGGAACCCATTGCCTATTTGACCAGGTATCTGTCTTTTGAAAAGGTCTTTGTCCATGAGTGTTAGACCTTCTAGTAAAGAATGGGGCTGGTCTAATCACTTGTGGACTTTGCTGCACACAAGGTCTGGGTCTGACAACGTTTGACTTCCTAACAACGTTGACTTTCTTCCTATCAGCGCTGAAATTGTTCCTATCAGCGCTGGCTTTGGGAGCGTTGACACACTTGTATGCCAAATGTGAAAAGCTACCACAAGTATAACAGGCTTTCTTAGACACATTCTTAGGTCTAGAAACAAAGAAACCTGTTCCATGATTGTTGACTTGGCTCTTGGGTGACCTATTATTCCTATACATCTCTGCATATTTAATGGTAGGTCTTCTAACAGTGTTGGAGCCTAGGTCAACAGCTTCACCAGTAACTGGGTAAGTAACCTTAATGGGTGGAGATTCATTGGGACTTTCACATAGCAAACCTCCCTTAACAAATAAAGTAGGGTTAGCTTTCTTCCACTCATTTAGGTCAGTCAGTTTTTGTTGATACTCTTCTACTGGGGTGACAACTCTTGGTGTAGGAATAAATTCCTCTTCTTGGCATTCTGGAATACCAGTCCAAGATAAATCCTTTCTAAGGACACCATAGAAGTCACCAGCTGGTGGTGGAACCAGAGAGTAATCATTCTCATTCATCCCAAGCCCAGTCATATCCTTAGGATCTCTTTGTTTAGCTACACAGTCTCCTAGGGCTTGGGTGGCTCTATCAAATCTTTGAATCTTGAGGTCAACATTATCTTTATTCTTAATGGCCTCATCTAACTTAGCCTGTAGGTCTTTATTGACCTTTGACATGATGTTTCTAATATCCATACTACCCTCTAGATCATGTTTTAAGATATTTATCTTATCTTTTAAATCAAATTCCATTTTCTTATATTCAGAAACGGTTTTCTCAGTTTCAGTAAGAGCTAGTTGGTAATTGGATAATTTACACCTTTCAGTGCTCATATCCTCTTTTAGTTTTAACACTTCTTTGTTAAGTCTGTCAGTGTTTAACCTACAACCTTTGCTACAAAAAGCATCATCATATACCTCATTATCAGATGAAGAGGAGGAGTGTGCCATGAGAGCATATTCAATATGCTCTTCTTCTTCAATATCAGCAATCAAAGCTTTGTCCTCTTCAGCATCCTTAGCCAGATAGCTCCAATCCCATCCAGTACCATCAATTCCTTGAACTGCAACCATGGCTTTGGAGTCTTGAGCTTTAACCACCTGACTTGAGGGTTTACCAGCATCAGATCTTCTAGGAGATCTGCATTCCCTCATGAAGTGCCCCATGCGATGGCAGTTGTAGCACTCAACTTTGGATTTATCAAATCCAGCAGTGTCTTTAGCATTGAAGGTCATCTTCTTCTTGAACCTTCTATTCCACCTATTTGCTCTTATACTAGCAAGAGCCATATTCCACTTGATGTCCATCTCTTCCAAGTGTTCATCACTTATCTGCTCAAGGTCCTCATATGTAATCACTGAACCATTGGGCAAAGAAGCAATGTAAGCACAAACCGTATCCAAATCCAAACCAGCAGGTTTAATTCTTGGGGAGTCATTCATGAATGTGTCAGCGTCTGAAAAGGAGATGTTGACAGGACTTGTTCCAGCGCTGACAAATGATGATCCAGTAACTGGATGCATAAAAGAGTCCTTCTGATTGAATTGACCTTCACTATGAGAGAAGAAGGTCATGTTGCTGGTGCTAGCTTTGCTTGAAAGAGTTTCATCTTCCAACAGTCTTAGTTTGTTGTAGATGTCATCATACGAAGAGCTCTTGTGAGTATTATTGGCAAGAATAGATCTTGCCTCAATCTTCCATGTCTCACCAAGACTTTTCAGAAAAGTAGCATTGGTGTCAATATCACCAACTTGTGTCCCCATGAAGGACAATTTGCTTGTGATGTCAAGCAATCTGCTTCTCACACTGCTCAGTTTCTCATTGGGCTGAGCTTTGAAGACAGCATAATCATGCAGAAGTTGCTTTTTCTTTTCTTCCTTAGTTTCTGCATTACCACCATATGCAACTTCAATTGCTTCCCAAAGATCCTTAGCAGATTCATAGCTTCTATATTTGTGCTGATTTTCTTGTCCCAAAGACACTTTCAGAATATTTAGGGCTTTCATGTCAGCCCTTTTCTTTGCAATATCTTTAGCACTTACAGCTCTACCATCTCCAGGTTTTTCTTTCTTATCTTCATCAGGACATCCTTCAACAGCTGTTCTTGCCGCAATGGCATTCTGAATCTTTTGAGCTTTATTGAATGAGTTTCCATATTCAATAATGTCCCAGAGTGTGTAGTCAAAGATCCCCAGATATTGTTCAAAGTTGAACCTCCATAAGTCAAAGTTGGTTGCATCAAGCATGGGAATCTTGATGTTTGGTAAGGATGAGGAGGAGGAGGTTATTGCTTCAGACATGATGTTTTTAGGGTTTTGAGAAAATTAGGGTTTTGGTGTTCGTATATCGTTCTGGTGTTCTTCAAAGATCAAAAGTTTCTTAACAAGCTCTGATACCACTTGTTGATCCCAAACTTAGATCGATTTAGCTTTGTGTTAACGAGATTAAATCAAGTTTAACACGTAGAGAAACCTTTGTTATATGCTTTGTGAATCTAAGTATTATGCGGAATTTAATACTTAAACAAGAACACAAGATGTAAAAAAAACTTTCACTTTGATTATCAATGTTGAACTTGCTTACAATGAAAGATGTTTACGAATGAAAACTTAATGAAAACTTGATATTAAACATTAACCTAAAGGCCTTCTTTTATAGACTAAGAAGCCTTGTACAATAAGCTACGTATCAACTATTCTAGGTAAAGATAAACATAGAAAATACATTGTCGTTTCTATCCTTACTAGAAGTATTCTAGAACATAATAAACGTGTAGCTCATATCTTCCATCAGTGCTTGTCTTCAATCTGTCAACGCTTGACTTTAACTTGTCAACGCTTAAGCTGTCAGCGCTCACTTTGCTCTTGTCAACGCGTGAGTTGTTCTTGTCAGCGTTCAAGTGATCTGGCCTTAATTTATTCCCAACAAAACGGGTAAGGTGTCATCAAAAGAGATCTCGTGAACATTCCCTGACGTGCCACTGGTATCATGTTGTCCTCCTGATTCCATGCTCTTGTCATGGTTAGGCTCCAAGTTGTCAACCGTATGACCATTCTCCTCTTGCATTTGCATCATAGATTCTTGTAGTCCATTATCACACGCTTGTTGAAGTCGAGATCTTTCATAAATCGAAGACGAGACCGATGTCATGAGTTTTAATATGGTATCACGGAAATCTCGAAGCTCGGTATGTGTATCTCGAAGAAATGATTGGCAAATCACTGAACTTTCAGACTTGATGATATTGAATTGGAGGAAAGGCGTGAGTTGTGTCACAAGAGTCTGATATGCAAGTGCTGATGCAGAGTGATTAAATTTTTCATTGTTGAGTTGCTCGGCGAGTTGGGTCAACGTGAGGAATATTGAGTCGATGAATATATGACGATCTTGACCAAAGATTGTCACAAATTCGCTCCCTCCTTGAATCTATGAAAGAGTGACAAGATGAGACTGAAGCATTCGAAATGAAGTGATGCCACTTCTTCTAGCGTTGGCTTGCACGTGATGCAATTTCTGCAAGTCTCCCTCTCGAAAAATTGAATTCAAAGACTCCATTGATTTTTGTGGTTGTTTTCGTGATTTTGCAATTCGTGAAGAAATTTAGAAGCAGAAATTCACGGAATATGACAAAACCAACGAAAAATCCGTAAACAACTCTTAAAAAAATCATCGTTTGATAATATATCTCTTTTCGTGGCTCAAAAATTGTTGTCGGCTCAAACGATGATAAATTAAACCGGAGACCAAAGCAATGTCGGCTCACTCCAAAAATAAAGCCCGTCAACAAATAAATCCAAGTTACGGTGAATATAATGATCGGTCCGTTAAATATTTTACCACTTTAGTTCTTTCTAAATACCCGCCTCAATACGATGTACCAAAAACTAATTATACAAAATTAACTTAATTAAAAAATTAACTTTAAGATATAAAAATATAAAAAGTGAACTTAAAAAAAATAACTTGACTAAAAATTTAAAAAACCAAAAATAGAAAAATCTGATATGTATATATATATTTTTTAAATAACTGATATTAAAAATAGAAAAAAATCTGGTACAAAAATAGTGACAATAAAAATCACACGTGTTAGAGCAAAGCAGAGTAACGTGGCCTAACTAAACCCACGTATGAACATAGTTTTCTCCGCCCAGATATAATATACCCCTATCCCTTTCTTGTTTCCTCATTTCTTCCGTCCCTCTCTCTCTTCTTACACCAAACGAGTTTATCTCTCTCTCTCCTCAAACACAGATCAAATAACCTTCGTCCCTCTCTCTCTTGACCATGAAACGCAGCCCCCAAATCTCTTTGTGACCTCCGTCCCCTGTTACTTCACTTCCCAAAAGAATCAATCAAACTAAACTTAATCTAATCTCTAAACAGAGATCCAATCCAAATTAACCAATCTCAAAACTCAGCAATCAACTCCACAGATTGATCTCAAACATACACCAACCAAATCATACTAAAACTGAAACGCAGCCAAAACAAATATCAAACCAAACTCAAAAAAAATATTGCAAAAGTTTTCTGGGTTTGTGTTTACTCTTTCTTTGTTTTGTAACAAACCCACTGTGTTCTCGTATTCTCCGCCTCCCAAAAATCCGTATCGATCTATGAGCGAATGAGTATGAAATTGCTTCAAGATCTTAATCAAAAGGTCTCGGGTAGGTGTTTCTCTTTTTGTTTTTCGAGTCCAGTCACGTTTTTGAGTCGAGTGTTTTGAAAGATCGAGGCGAGGCTGTGTGGGTCGAGAGTGTGTTGGAGTCAAGGGTGTGGGTCGTTGAGTCGAGAGTGTTAAGGTGAGAGGGTGTTGTGTGAGTCTGGATGAGACGAGAGGTAAGTGCGTTTTGTTTATTTTGTGTAGATGAGTCGAAAAGTCTAAATGGTTTGTTTTGTGTAGATGAGATGATTTGTGATATGTTGTTGTGACGAGATGAGGGTGTACGAGTGGTGTCGAGGGAATGAGTTCGAGGGAGTCGAGGGAATAAGGTGAAGGATTGTTTGTTGTGAGTCGAGTCTGTTTCGGGGGTGTTGATGTCGAGAGTGTCGCGTCTGTGTGATGTGTTTGTGTTTCGAGGTTGTGTAGATTCGAGGGTGTGGGTGAGAGATGAGAGTTGGTTTGAGGGGTGTGGGTAAGGGTAAGTTTTTCGACTCTGGGTGAGAGTCGGGTGTGGATGGGGGTGTGTTGTGACTAGGCGAGTGTGGGTATGGTGTGGGTGTTTTGGTTTCAAGGGTGAAAAATGAGAGTCTTTTGTCGAGTGTGTGAGTCCGGGGGTGTGGTTTAGTCGAAAGGTTTTGAGTCGATGGTGTGAGTCCTGTTTCCCGTTGTGTTTGAATGAGTCTGTCGAGTGCCGTTATATTTGAATCTTGTTCAGTCGGAAGAAGAAAATGGTTCATGCGGAATACCGTTCATGCGGAATAAAAGGTTCATGCGGAATAAAACGTTCATGCGGAATAAAACGTTCATGCGGAATAAAACGTTCATGCGGAATAAAACGTTCATGCGGAATAAAAACCATTCATGCGGAATAAAAACCATTCATGCGGAAAAACTGTTCATGCGGAAAAACTGTGATTTGAATCTACTTCATTCGGAATACATGTTCATTCGGAAAAATTTGTTCATGCGGAAAGAAGCTGTTGATTCTGAATAAAAAAAAAGAAACCGAGGACGACAAAAAGGACCCAAAAAAACAAAAAAATGACTATCAATAAAATTAAAAAATTAATTAAAAAATAAAGTTAAAAAATAAAATACTTAAAAAGACAAAAGAAAAAAATAAAAAATAAAAAAATAAAAAGAAAATTGACTATCAATTAAAAAAATAGAATTAAAAGGATAAAATTCTATCAAAAATTCAATCGAACAAAAAGAGAACCGTGTTTTGCAATCAAAATCCAAAGAAAAAACTTAACAGTAAAACCTTAAAAAATGGAAATAGAAAAATAAAAATTAAATAGACTTCAATTAAAAATAAAATTAAAAGGATAAAAGAAGAAGTTCAATCAAAAAAGTTTTAATCAAAACTTTTAATCAAAAGAAAGATAAAACTTGTTGTTTTTAATCTAAATCCAAGGATAAAAAGATAAAATTAAAAACTTTTAATTGAATAAAACCCGCAAGATTTGTAAAAATACAAACTTTTTCAAGATTTGATAATAAAAATTTGTGATTTTTGTATAAAATAAGTAAATCCAAAGATTTGACTATGATTTAAAGCATAAAAATACAAACTTTTTAAGATTTAAGCTTGAAAAAATCAAAACCCACCAAAATCAATTAAAATAAAAGCAAGAATAAACCAATCTAACATTGGCTCTTGATACCAATTGAAGGTCTACGTAAATCTTGGCTAATTCTACATGATGGACTGGATTGATTAAGTGGGTGGATTGATTAGATAATAATAAAGATTAATGAAGGGAGATGAGGGTGTAGAGAGAGAAAGGAGAGAAAAGAGAAGAGTAGAGAGAGAAAGTAATATGAAATTATCAAAAAAATGAATCACCAACCCCTCCTAACATGATAGGAGGGGTATATATAGCCCACCCTACATGTGGGCTATATGGGCTATACGTTTACTAACTAGATCACGAGCCCGTTACATTAATATATCATTGGAGCGACCGATCCTTCATAAATACGTAAAAACGTATTTCCAACAATCTCCCCCTATGGGAGGTCGCTCCAAGAAACAAAGTTCTAAATAGTCTATATCTCGTGATCTATGCTAACTAAGATGTGACCGAGACTTTATTGGGAAAAACGTATTTCCAACAATCTCCCCCTAAGGGAGGTCACATGTAGGTGTCGCATGCTTGAATTAATTTAATAGAAACAAAGAGTGAATAACAACAAAAAATTGTTGTGGTTCATTCTTATTGATTTCGTAAATTAAAAGATGGGTATTCTCATCACAGATCGATGATGCATGTTGGTTTTTGTTTGATTTTTGTTTAAACGAATCTAAGAAGAACAATAACAAAGTTGTTAATTGTTTTCTTTATGATTCGAATATAAACGAGATGTGTTGTACCATCTACATACATATCTATGCTGAAACACTCTTAATTGTGATTTGAAATCGATTGAATGAAAGATTATGACATGCATGTTATACATCTTCATTAAAATCGAATAACAAACAAGGTTTTTAACATTCACTGATTTATGATGATGGATTTAGTTTCGTGTAAATGATCTTGCATGTGCAAACACGAAAACTGATGAATCTGAGATTTGTTAATCTGTTTTGAGTCGAGTCTAGAATCAAGGGATTAAGAGACGAAGGGCTTAGGTAGATTTGGTGTTGAGGAGATATAAGGGTGGAATGATTTGTTTCATTCGGAATAAGTTCATCCGGAATAGCTTCATCAGGAATAGCTTCATCCGGAATAGCTTCATCCGGAATAGCTTCATCCGGAATAGCTTCATCCGGAATAGCTTTATCCGGAATAGCTTCATCCGGAATAGCTTCATCCGGAATAGCTTCATCCGGAATAGCTTCATCCGGAATAGCTTCATCCGGAATAGCTTCATCCGGAATAGCTTCATTCGAAAAAGAATGGTTGGTTTTTTGATCTGTCCAGGAATCGAGACTCACTGAGTCGACTGAGTCAACTCGGTAATTACCGAGTTGACTCGGAATCCGTGACTTCATTAACTCCTGTTTTTCTACATGGATAAATGGAAACCCACTTACTCGGAGAAATCAAGATTCATGAAGTTGTATTTTTTTTTTTTTGGATCTGGTTTTCTGGATCTAATTTTTTTATCTAGGTTTTTAGCATCTTCAAGAAATAACTAAGACACTCAGAAAAATAGTACCTACCAGATCTGAAAAAAATAAAAAAATTAAAGGGTTGTATAACTTTGACCAGATTTGACCAATGGACTGATAATGATGAACACTAGATTTGGGACTGATAAAAATCGATGTGAGACCATGGACTGATAAGATTGACGAATTTGGACTTTAGATTTAGACAAAAGGACAGTAACATGATATGGACGTCGTGACAAAAACCTAACAGATCTGACCCAAAAAAATTTTTTAGACCACCAAAATCGGACAATAAAAACGCGCCTCGATCCAAGGATTGAACCGTGGCTCTGATGCCAAATGTAGGTTTGCTATTTTACTAGATCCGGTGGTCTAGGTGGGTGGTGGAAATAGATGGCAGCCATGGATGGTTTTAGAGAGAGAAAGTGGGTTGTGTGAAAATATAAATTGTATTAAAATGAAAATAACACAAGCAACAACCCCTCCTTGGAAGCCTAGGAGGGGTATTTATAGTCACACACGAATAAACTATACAAAGTTGCCTAATTTAGTCCCTGCGTGTGTGACTATGATAACTAATGGGAATTCTTAAATGTCGTCACATAAAGTGAAATGGGTATTTAAATGTCGTTTACACAAAACAAAGGAACACTCTTGATTGGTCTTTCGAAAATGACACATTTACAAATTGCATTGCAATGTAAATTACTTGAGTATTTCGGATGAACCATCCAAGTTGTCAAACCGACTCCATTGTGCATTATAAGAAATTATTAAGCAAATCTGTCTAATAATTTGAACAAGTAGATTCAGTATACTATCATCAACACAAGTGTGAGTTATGATCCGATGTATATTATTAATAAACCACATTTATGTCTACACTTAAAAACATGTCAATTAGATTCGATAATGATACCAACCATAGTTTGAATAATGAATTGATATTTAATCGAAATCTTTCTTGATTCCCACAAACAATCCTTTAAGATAAAATAGCTAAGATTTCCAAAGGGTGTTTCATGTTTTATAGTGAGACATTAATCTACTTGAACTAATAACACAATGATCGAGTAAGACGACCCACATCAATAGATTTGACAAGCTCCCAAAAGCTTTCAAACCTAAAAGTGTTAAAGAACATTCCAAGGTGTACAAAATGTTTATGTAACATTTGTAAACCAATAGATGTTAATCTTATATGCAATACACACATAAATAGACAACTAAGTAACATTACTACCAATAGTAATGACCACTTAAGAATGTCCAAAGACAAAAGAAAAAACACAAAAGCATTCTTATTTGTTTTGAGTGTTAGACACACCAAAGTATACATAGCTTGATTTTGTTTGAAAATAGTTTTCGACCCATTTCAAAATTTAATTAAGCTCAACACTTTATAAATATATCAATTTTCAAAGATATATCAACAAGAGATATTCAACTTAATAGAAAAGAGTAAAACACAAGTTTTACGACAAACCGACGCTCAATACTTTGGAAAAAGTATGGAACTTAGAAAACATCCAAATTTTAAAGTTTGAATAAAGGTTTGGAAGTAGTCTTAAAAGAAATAGGACTCTATTATGTTCGAAATGACAGGTGTCACGACTTCTACGGACTTACGGTTGATTTTATATGATTTTTCAAAGTTTGCAAAAATCTGTGTCGGACTGACTGCGGTTCCTTATTGATAAGGAACCTCATGGAACGATTAATGAACCGCGGTCAGTATGCAAAAATTAAGTTTTTGGCCAAAATCATTTGGTAACTTTTTGGAAGGACTTATGACTCTAAAAAATCATTATAGACACATAGAGCTCGTATTTTAGAGTTAATTATGACACAAAAGATTTTTATACTTCCAAACATGAAAAGATTTAATTCAAGCTATTATATAACATTTATTTAACACCAAAACTTGTACGAATGAAACAACAAAACACATTTCATAAGTAATCACTCTTTATGAACAATTTGATACAAATATCGTCTCTATTTTTAAAAACTTTTTTCATTTTTAAAAACCATTTGTTTAAAAAAAGAGAGCAAAGATCGATCCAAGCTTTAAAATACAATATACCTCAAAGATCTTGAATAACCACGCGCTGATACCAATTGTAGAAACTAGAAGGGGGGGGTTGAATAGTTTCTAGTTCATTTTCAAAACGTTTCGGCTTAATCCACTGTGCGCGGTTGTTTATTGTACCCGCGGTTCTTTATCAACAAAGAACCGCCGGTCCATTTAGGGAACCGCGGACAGTGGACGAAACCATTTATTGAATGTTAAGCTTAAACAATCATTGGTATCAAATTCTCGATCAAGTTTGACTAGATATGAGATGTGTTTGATTGAAAGATAAATACTACAAGTAAGAAAATACACAAACACATCAAATCAAGAGTACATCAAGCAATAGTCTAAACACTAAGCACACACGTACTAAGCATAAGCTTTTCCGCAACTAAGATGTTTAGACTAAGTGATGTACACTTGACCATAATCTAAACATGAAACACACACGTACTAAGCCTTAACTTTTCCGCAACTTAGATGTTTAGATTATGAGATGCACACAACACAGCAACATATAACTGCATCAATAAGAGTAAAAACATAAATGTAAAGGAAAGTACCGACACGATGATTTATAGTGGTTCGGTTACGAAGCTCCTCTTCGCCCTACTCCACTCCTCGAGTACACCTTACTCGAGAGTTACTTCACTAGTCAACAAACTCCTTAAGGTGGAGAAACCATACACAACGTCGCTTATCCAATTTCCGACTCTAAGCTAAAAGTCCAGTCCTAATCTTAGGTAGGACCAACCTACACACGTCGCCTACTTCACCATTTTCTGACACAAGGCTAGATGTCGAGTCCTAATCTTAGCTAGGACCAATCTACACCCATCCACACTAATCTTCACACAAGTTATGTTTTATGGCCCAACATAACAAACCTTGTGTTTTATGGCCTAAACACATAAACCATATAGATCTAAGCACATAACACTTAGATCTATGACTCTAACACCTAATCCAAGGATACCCATCACTTGAATCTTCTACCCAAACACATCCAAGTGAACCCAACACTTGGATCTTCTAAATATACATAGTAGGAAAACAATGACTTGATCTAGAAGGAGAGATCTTCATCATGTTATGAACCTAACACTTCATGGTAATGAAAGTGTTCTTCTCTTTGCACTTGAGAGGATGATAGGATGGAGGATAGAATCACATCTTAAACAAGATTAATCAAAACTAACTAATCAAGGAGTTTAAAGATGTTTTTGAAGAAACTGTGCAAAAAGGGTTGAAAGAAAAGCTAGAAATGATCCACTATTTATAGGATAAGAGTGCAACGGCTCTATATACTCGTGGTTCCTTAAATTCCCTCGCGGTTCCTTATCAATAAAGAACCGCGGGTTCTTTTAAGGAACCTCTGGCTTGGAGACCGTGTATTTTTGTCCTTTAGTGGGGAAATACCATTTATACCCTCAAAGGATATTCCTTTGGTATTTGGAATATGCCAAATTCAAATTAAAGAATATTCTTTGGAATATACCTTAGGGAATATTCTTTAGAATATTCCAAATTCAAATTTCCATTTTTTTAATAAAACATTTTCTTAAAAATAAAGTTTATTAAAATCTTTTGTCACATTTGATTAAATGTGAGTTTTAAGAAAATATTAATCCTTGATCACTTATTTAGGTTAATGACATGTTTATTCATACGTTGAGTGATTCATGCCGAATACGATCTTGGAGGTGTCGAGAGAAGTATACAAATGTATTATTGAATTATTACGAGTACCTTAACATTTTACATAATGCATTGCGAATTATTCGTCTGTCATCAACAAAACACGAAGAGATTATATCGACTAAACATCGTAATGTTTTGCACTAACAGATACCAAGATGGATGAGAGTGATACTATTCCTTGAAGACTTAGTTGTCACTTTAGTCAAGTTTGGGCCTTGCATTAGCTCCTTGAAGTCTTGGAGTGCTCCTTGCGGCTAAGGTACGTTTTCGTCCTTCCACACGCCCTATTGATCATTTTTTTGATCATTACTTGACTATATGATTGCTCTTGGCATCCTTGCCTTGACATTTGTTTGTGGTATGTGATACTATTCTCATATCCTCTCAAACCTTTATTGCTTGGATACTTGACTTACTTCGGAGTTCGGAGATGTAGAGTGAGTTAGTAGTAGCTTAAAGTAACAAGCATGATTTCCATGGTTTGCACCCATAAGGTTAGTAGGCCCTATATCATGTGTAATATGTGCAATTGAGCTCATCTCTAGGATGATTGATTAATTCCTTGAGATAACAAACTACTCCATAAGTTGTAGTTAGGATATTACACATTTGGAATTGAAATATTTCAAGGATGTTGTTATTGTAATCCCTAGCAATAATAATTGTCCGATCATGTAGGAGAAAAAGTGAATCTATATTTTGCTCATTGTTTGAAATAGCATTAAGACTACTCTTGAAAATGATCTTAATCTATTTTGTGCAAATTTGCTTGATATAGTTCATTACCAAAGCCGTTTAAGCTTTCGTCAGAAAGGCACGTCTTAAACCACTATAAATGACACAAGCTCATTGTTTCTGCTACTTGAATTTTGTCACTTGGTTCTTGAGCATTGATCTTGGTCTTGATTCATTCCCTTTGGGTCCTCTCTCTTTTGCTTATTTGCTACAAGTAGTCGTTTCTCTGTTTCTATCTCGATTCCACTTGTAATCCTTCACTTAGGCATTATCACCTAGTATTGAAGTGGTCTAATGATTTCCTAATGGCTTGAGAAGTATTTTAAGTATTTTATAAAAACTTGGTTTTGAAAATTTCTTTGTTTTTCTTTGTTAAAATCATGCCACTGTTGGCGGATCCTTAATTGTCACGGTGCTAACCCATGGGTCCTTATCGATAAGGCACTGTGGCCCCACCTGGTGACTAAAGTAATCAATTTTTTTTATAAAAAAACACTATTTCACACAAACCTTCCCTTTCTTCTCCATAGAAGGCGACAGGTTCTCTCATTTCCACCATTGTTGAATCTTCAAAAGCTCTAATTTACTCAAGATTAATTGATTCCAAGTTGTGGGTTTCACTCATCCCTCTTCTAACATCAATTAATTGTAAGTTCATTCATTCAATTTCATATATTTTGTTCTAGGGTTCTTATTTTCATAATTGGGGATTTTTAAAATTAATATTGAATTAGAACTTTGCTAGGAATGTGGGTTGACATAGTTATATTACTATGATTCCTTAGGTTCGAATTCATTGAGATTTCACAAAAACCCACTTATAGAACAATCCGAATTTTGACTAAATATTTTGTTTAGATGATGGAGTTGATATGAACCCATGAACAAAATTAGTAATTGCATTGTTAATGCTTACCTAAAAATGTTTTTGAAAAACCTTTTGAAAGTCCCTAATCAATGCAAGAAACCCTAATCTTAACCTAATCAACACAAGGTATTACTTTTCAAACGTAATCTTATTATTGTATAATAAAGAATTACAAGTGTTATGGATAACACCTTTTGATGACAATGTGTTGTGCACACTTTGAACAACAATAAACCTTAACTTATGAATACAGTCGTAGCTGTTTGATTCACTAAGTTATACGCACTAATGTTCTTAATATCTCAAAGTGTTAAACATTAATGCAAGGATACACATCCTATTTATAGTGTTACGAGTTTGACTTGAACAGTACTTGATGTCGACTACACAAGCTTTTACAAGTTCCCACATCAGTCACATGATGTCCTTCTATTCTTGGTAGTCTTCCATTATGCTTTAAGGAACAGTTGTCAAAAACAGTTTCCTTATTCTTCATATTCTCGAACACACAAATGGCATGTCCAAAGTGTGCTGAGAGTTATCAGGGTATTGCCACCCCTGTTAACTCTCAACCCCTCAGAGTCCCTAATACATCTTGGCTGTTATCCATCACAGCCAAGGAGTATGTCTTCAGGTAATCTTCGACTTCCCTGACAATGTCTCTGACATGGACTCCTCTGAGGTTGCTCACAGAGACTCGGATCTCTGTGAGTCTTGCGAAACTTGCCTGCCTCCTAGGCACAGGCAAGAGACTATCTATCAGCCTAATTATGTTTAAATCAATGAACAGGGAATCTAACAAGTTTAGATTCCCAACAATCTCCCCCTATTTAAACATAAATAGTGCTAGATCTAACTAAGTTAAGGTAAGTGAGTTTAACAGCTTCTTCTTACACATAACAGATCTAAACAAACATACCTCATGATTTTATTAAGACTTAAAGAAAAATTACAAGTTCATTACATAAGTTAAATAAAAGATGAAGGTAAAAGGGCTGACACTATCTTCAATAGTCATCATTTTTGATTCTTTCTTCAGCTTCGGCCACATCTAATCTGTTATCAATTTCATCCTGCAAAGTCTTTGCAAACTTCTTGGAATACTCTGAGTTGATCTTGAGACACTTCTTGTGATAGAGTAGCTGAATAGTTGAAGCCAGGCAAAGTTCATCTTCCCTCTGAAAAGCATATTGGCAGGCTTTGTTCATAAACGCCATTCCTCTTTCAGGCACTGAGTATGTCTGACCATCAACAGGGCCAACTATACCATTAGGAAGGATCAGATCCCTGTGCATGCCATCCACACGAACATCTTCAGTAACAAAAGTTTCATCAATGATTTGGGAAATTCTTCTTCTTTTGTTGCCTGTCTTTGGGGGTCCTTGTTCGAAAAGCTGTGGTGGAGGATCAATCTTGAGTTTGGCAGCTGTTTCCTTGATCCAGTTAAACTTAGCCTTAAGAGTTTTAAGCAGAAGGAAATTTTCCTGTCCAGACTTTTTGGCAGCTAAGGCTTCGAGTTCAAACCATTCTGATAACCCAAGTGTTTTTAATCTAAGTTGTCAAACACATCCATATTCCTCTGTTGATTATCCCTCCATAAGATCATCTGTGGGGTGTTTGTGGATTTGTGAATGGTGTATCTAAACTTGGTTATCTTGCCAGCAGCATACCTGTTGTTCACGCAGGCATCATAGTCAGCTTTGACTTTCTTTAAGGCCTCAGCGCGTTTAAGTTCCATTTCCCTCAACCTTTGTTTTTGTTTTTCCCTTTCAGGTGGTGTCATCTTCCTCAGAGTAGCTTCATTTAATTCTTTGGCTGCCTTGAGCTCATTTAGTCTTTTGAATTCTTCAGCCTGTTGCTCTATTTCTTCAGGCGTTAAAGGACTCTCATTGGAAGGTGTAAAGGTTGAAAAGTGGGAAAGGTCTGTTGTGGATCCTCCTGTCTCTAGCATCGCAGCTATCTTTTTAAGTTTGGTGTCAGTATCAACCAAAACTATTTCTTTACCTTTCTTTGAGACAGAGGACTCCACACTTATGTTTTTCAAATCATCAGCTCTTTTGAGGAACGCTGTCTGAGCCTGATTTTGAATAGATTTTGGTAGGGAGCTCACAGTGAATTTAAGTTTCTTGGCCGCTGGTTCATCATCATCCTCAGGCTTGCTGATGTTAACTAAGATCATGGATTTAGATGAGTCAGCTCCATCTTGTGTTTGTTGCTCCCCCTGAGTCTGATCCTCATCATCATGTACTATAACTGGTGTGATGACCTGAAGAGGAACAGGTGTTGTTGAAGGGTTGGCTGAAGATGAGCCTTGTTCAGCAGATGCAAGGCTGAGTGTAGTATTCTTCTCCCCCTCACGTTCATCCTGACTTCTCTTATGCTTGGATGAACGTGCCTGAAATCTTCTTGCAATCTGCTCCACAGAGGCAGCCATGGCACGTTGTCTCTTCCTCGAAGCCCTGGCAATCTTCAGCAAGAGGTTGGCATTGGCATTGGTATTAGCTTGAACACGCCTGACAATAAAACCAGCATGGTTGTATTGCCTGTTGCGAACCGCATTGAAGTGCCTGTTCATGTTGTTTTCTTGTTCATGGAACATGGCTGGGACAACAGAGTCAATTGCATCCTTGATCCGTGTCGAGAGATGACTTAGTCCCTGAGACACACCTTTTCTAGCACCTTCCTGAATAGGTTCAGTGACAGCCTCAGTCACAGCCTTCTTTATAATGCCTGGAAAAGTGACAGTAAAATTGTGCATCTCTGACTTGATCACGTCCAGCTTTCTTGATAAGCGCTCAATATCAGACTGATGGTGTACAGGCTGAAGATTCTTGATATTGAGGCTTTGTTGAGCAAAATCATCCTCCCTTGGAATCAAGTCGAAGTTAGTCTGGGTAGGATGATCAAACAAGAGGAATTCAGCTGTTGGATCATATATTGGTCTTTGGAAGACTGTTGTTGCAGATGTAGCAGAGTTTTGTGTGTCAACAGCTTCCTTGAGAGGAGAAGTCTTATCATCTTCTTTAGGAGGAGAGGCTGACAGCTGGTCATCCTCATCTTCTTCCTCCTCTTCATCAAACATTCCCTCAGGGAATTCATCCTCAGGCATGGGTTCAAACTCAGCGACATAATCTTCTACAGAAAGCATTTCTTCATCAGTATTGAGCTCAAGTTCTTCTTCATTTGGAATGTCCTGAGTTATTGTTTCAGCCTCCTTTTCATGTACCTGAGGTTCTTTGACTGGCTGTACAATTTCAGCCTGCAAGTTTGTTGAAATTAGTAACAAGGAAAATATAAAGTGAATGGTCGCCATTTCGCTGTCCCAGAGAGGCTGAGGGTGATTACTCAGCCACTCCAAAGGATAAATCCTTAGGATTCTTTTAAGTGTGAATGAAGTGTGGTTAATGGTCTCCATTCGCTGCCCCTAGGAAAGCTGAGTGTGATTATTCATCCCCCCCAAAAGGTAAAAACCTTTGGGACTCTTTTGATTGTGAAACATATGTTGTTTAATGATCGCCATTCGCTGCCCCTAGGAAAGCTGAGTGTGATTATTCAGCCCCCCCAAAAGGTAAAACCTTTGGGACTCTTTTAAGAGTGAAACATATGTTGTTGTAGGTCGCCTGTTACGCTGCCCCTAGGAAAGCTGAGGGTGATGATTCAGCTCCCCCTGAAAGGATAAATCCTTTGGGACTCTTTTAATGAGGGAACCAAGAGGCTGTGTGAAGTATAGCCTTCAAGGTTGAGACATTAATATATTCAGGTTGTTGTTAGCCCGAATACTGTCTAGAGGGTTCAGGGTCATCGGGGTGCTTTATAAACACAAATGAATCACTCCCTGGTGCAAAGACAGAGTGTACAGAAGTCTTAAAGTATTCTAAGTGAAATGACAGACTTCTATGGGTCGAGGATTACCCTAACTTCACCACTCTCTCCTACAGACAAATGAGAGTGGTTGATTGTGAACCTCTAAATATTTACACTGATTACCTGTGAGATATCAGCTTGGTTTGGCTGGTTTCCTGTAGTCTCTGCTGACCTAGAGACACTAGACGCCTGTTGTTTGTCAGCCAAAGATTCTGTATCCACAAGAGTATCTGGACCAGAGGCGGTGTCAATCTTCTTTTCCTTGGCCTTACTAACAGCTTTAGGTTGGGAAGAAGAGGGGATTTTCTTCTTCTTTGGCTGTTGGCCAGATGAAGCCTTGGACTTAGTAGTGTGCTGCCCAGAGGTCAAAGACGTAGACTTGCCAGCGACACTAGAAGTATTCACCTTCTCAGAGGAAGGGAGCAAGGGCTTCTCAGCGTTGGGAACCTGGTTGGCAACGTTCAGCATGTGTGCAGTCACAGGGATATCCTCAGCTCCTATCTCCTTGTAGATTGCGCCTGTGATACGATAGGGCTTCAGAGCTGTCAAGGCCTTGTTATGGTAGTTCTCTCCCAGCAAACTCTCAAAGATCAGGGACAGATAACGCACATAACAGATGTTCTTTTCCCTGACCTGATTCCGTCCTTTTAGTTGTTCTACCAGGTTTGAGAAAAGGATGCTTCCAAAATCAACATCAGCTCCCCAGATAAGTCCATATGCAATAGCCTGATGATTGGACGACATCTGATCCTGTGATCCCTGCATTCCTCCCAGGGACTTCACAATGTGGGTGAAGAGGACACGCCACATAGGAGTAAAGTACTTTATCTTCAGAGGGGCTTTGGCGAGGACCTCAGCTGGCGTAAGTGCAGGGTTAACATCATGGCAGGGTTTTAGTGTGGCTAAGGCTTCCTTGACAGCCTTTTTGTCAACCGTCTTCAAGCATTCATCTCCATGTTTGAGTCCGGCCACACTAGAAAAATCATTGAGGGAAAAGGCAAAAGGATGTTCATTGCAAGAAAGGCTAAAGGTAATGGTGTCTTCAACTACTTCAGCAGAATACCAGAATTCCCTAAGGTATTCTTGGTAAAAGGTGGATGGAGATTTGGTGAAGGCTTCGTTTAGGTCACAATTCTGCATGAAATTTACCAGATCTGAGTTGGTGTTGTTTGGTGCCTTGATCCATCCAATGGCGTTATTGGAGGCGATGATGCTCTCGTTGATCTCGAAGTTCACATTGGAGGCTTTTGGTACGGGAAACGCCATTGATTTAAGGTTGAAGGAGAATGAAAATGGCGGATGGTTGAGAGAGATAAGAGTTTAGAGAGAAGATGATTTTTAGAATGGTGGTGAGTGAAGAGAAAGAAGACAATATATATATTCAAACTTGAGTGAACAGTTATTCAACCGTATTAAATGCAAGAGCGAAAATGACTGCTCAAGTGGGTCCCCTTGACCTTTCAAAAAGTTTGTCTCCTCGTTATCCGAAACTTAAATGATTAAAAAAATGTGAGAATGTTTTTCGCATTTACTTGGAAAGTAACTACCTAGTTTCATGTGAAAAACATTTAATAAAACATTTAATATAGAATCAATCATTTAATGAACACATTTAATATCAAGCCACAGACTTTGAGATATTGAGCATCCCTAGCTCAGCAACTAGCCTGTTGAACGTAGGTTCAGCCAAAGGCTTTGTAAAGATATCAGCTAGTTGCAGCTCAGTGGGAACAAAATGCAGCTCAATATCTCCCTTCATAATATGATCCCTGATAAAATGATACCTGATATCAATGTGTTTGGTACGAGAGTGAAGCACAGGGTTGTTGGTTATGGCAATGGCGCTGGTGTTGTCACAAAAGATTGGAACTTTGTCATACAAGATTTCATAGTCAGCCAATTGACTTTTCATCCAGAGTACCTGAGCACAACAGCTGGCTGCAGCGACATATTCAGCTTCAGCTGAAGACATAGCCACAGAGTTTTGCTTCTTAGCACTCCATCCAACCAATTTTCCTCCTAGGATTTGACAGCTGCCTGAAGTACTTTTCCTGTCAATACAGCATCCAGCATAATCTGAATCTGAATAGGCCTTGAGATCAAAGCCTGATTCCTTTGGATACCATAGTCCTAGGGATGGTCTTCCTTTGAGATACCTGAAAATTCTCTTAACAGCCACTAGATGGGATTCTTTTGGGTTAGCTTGGTACCTTGCACAGAGACATGTGGAGAATTGGATATCTGGACGACTGGCTGTTAGATACATCAGTGACCCAATCATGCCTCTATATAAAGTCTCATTGACAGAGACTCCTGACTCATCAGGGCCCAAGTCGTTGGGTGGAAGCATGGGGCATTTCACTGATGCACAATCAGCCAAGTCATATTTTTTAAGTAAATCCTTAACATACTTTTCTTGACAAATAGAAATTCCCTTAGGACATTGTTTAATTTGAAAACCCAAAAAGTAAGTTAATTCACCCATATACTCATCTCATATTTCTTGGTCATTAATTTAGCAAAACGTTTACTAAGATTGACATTTGTTGACCCAAAGATGATATCATCCACATAAATCTGCACAATGATGAAATCACTCTTGTCCTTGAAGGTAAAGAGTGTTTTATCAATAGAACCCCTGATAAATTTGTTTTCAGATAAGAAATTTGAAAGAGTTTCATACCATGCTCTTGGAGCTTGTTTCAGACCATACATTGCCTTGTAAAGTCTGTACACATGGTTGGGAAACTCGCTGTTCTCAAATCCTTCAGGTTGTGCAACATAGACTTCCTCAGCTAAATCACCATTGAGGAACGCACTCTTTACATCCATCTGATAGACAGTGATGTTCATATAGGCAGCATAAGCAAGAAAGATTCTGATGGCCTCAAGTCTAGCAACAGGTGCAAAAGTTTCATCATAATCAATTCCTTCAGTCTGGGAGTATCCCTATGCTACCAGTCTTGCCTTGTTCCTGATGATGTTCCCAATCTCATCCATCTTATTTCTATAGATCCATCTAGTGCCTGTGATATTCTTTCCAGGTGGAGCTGGCACTAGTGTCCATACTTTGTTCCTTTTGAACTGATTGATTTCTTCTTGCATAGCTGCTACCCATCCATCTTCTACCAGAGCCTCAGCAACTCTTTTAGGTTCAATTTGAGACAGAAATTCAGTAAATAGACATTCATTGGCTGAGGCTGACTCTGAGTCTTGGATTCGCTGTCTGGTTGTGACCCCTGCATTTGGTTCCCCAATAATGTTGACAAGAAGAATGTGTTGATCTCTTGACCACTTATTTTGAGGAGCTGGAGTTTCAAGAACAGGGGTACTTGAGGGCACAGCTGGTACAATTTGAGTCTCATCCTGCTGACTAGGAGGGCTTTCTTCAAAGACTACTTCAGTGTCTGAGTCTTCTTCAGCCACATCAAGGGAAGCTATTTCATTATCAGCAGGAGAAACTTCAGAGGTTTGAAGAATTGGTGAGTCATTAATATCATGAGAAGGACCATCAGAGATTTGAGGTTCTTCTTCATCAAGTTCCTGAGAGGTAGGAACTTCTATGTTGTGAGTAGACAGAGGATCAAAAGCAGGAACATAGGGAGTGGGAGTGTTGGAGTGGTGATGACTGGTAGGTCTGGGTTCTGTGAACTCATCACTTGGGAAAGAAATATTTTCATTAAAATCTACTTCATCACCCTCTGTTCCTGTCCTCTGTATGACTTCATCATCTTCATTAAATCTGACATGGAAAGTTTCTTCTACTTCTTGTCTTCTGATGTTGAATACTCTGAAGGCTTTGGCTGTTGGAGAGTATCCCAAAAAGAATCCATCATCAGCCTTTTCATCAAACTTTCCAAGTTTATCCCTGTAGTTATAAATAAACACAGGGCATCCAAACACATGAAAATAGCTGACGTCTGGAGATCTTTTTCTGAAAACTTCATAGGAGGTTTTGCCATGTCTTTTGACAATGATTGATCTGTTTTGAGTATAGCAGGCAGTGTGTACAGCTTCTCCCCAAAATTGCTTTGGTAAGGCTGCACCATTTAACATAGTTCTTGCTGCTTCAATCAGAGTCCTGTTTCTTCTCTCAGCCACACCATTTTGTTCAGGAGTGCCAGCTGAAGAGAAGTTCTGTGAAATCCCTTTTTCATCACAAAATGATTCAAGTTGATGATTCTTGAATTCTGTACCATTATCACTTCTTAGAGCTTTTACTCTAACATCATTCATATTTTCTACCTGTCTGATGAAGGACATGATGGTATCAGCTGCATCACTTTTCCTTCTGAGGAAAAACACCCATGTATATCTTGAAAATTCATCAACTATGACCAAGGTGTATTTGTTGTGATTAATGGTTTGAGGTTTGACAGGCCCAAACAAGTCCATGTGAAGGAGATGTAAGCACTTGTCAATAGAGAATGATTGCCTAGTCTTGAATGAAGACCTGTGATGTTTTCCTTTGACACAGGCAGAACAAGTTTTGTCTTTGGAAAACATCACTGAAGGTAGACCAGCAACCAAGTTTTGAGTGGCTATCTTATTGATGTTCTTGAAGTTGAGATGAGACAGTCTCTTGTGCCACAGCCAGTTGACACTTTCAGAGGCTTTGGCAAGAAAACAATTTGAGTTGTCTTCAGAGCACACAGCCATGTTGATGACATAAACATCTCTCCTTCTAGGTGCAACCAGCACAACATCATTATTTTTGTTGAATATGGTTCCCTGAGTCTTAGTAAACAAAACCTTATAATCAGCATCACATAATTGGCTGATGCTAATAAGATTGTGCTTAAGACCATTCACATATGCAACCCTGGTAAATGTGATCCCATTGCAATTCACTGAGCCATATCCTTCTGTGTCACCTGAAGAGTTATCTCCAAACACCACTTTGGGACCTGGCTCCTTTGAGTATCTGTGCAGGTATTGTTGAATCCCTGTCATGTGTCTAGAACAGCCACTATCTAGATACCATACCGATTCCTTGAGATATTTCTGCACAGATACATAGAAACAGATTAGTTCCTATGGTGAACCCACTTTCCAGTGGGTTCCCTGAATTGCTTGTTAGCAACTCTTGTGTTCCTGAAAAACTTTTGGCGTTGGGATGGACAGTTCATAGTTTCATGGTTATAACTCCCACAGATATCACACCCAGGGAAGTCACCACACTCGTCTGAGTGATGGTCTGTGAACCCACAGAATTTACAGGGAGGATAAGAATTGTAATTTCCCTGTTGTCTTTTGGAACTCTGTGGTCTGTCCCTAGAGGGTGTCTGAGCTCTTTTAGCTGCCATGTGTCTATCATGATCTAAAGTCGAGTGGTGAGAATTCTTACAAATATTGCAATAAGGTTTGATTAACCTTTCCCCTTTGGGTTCACCTAGGACTGACTTAGGTTCATGAGAAGTAGAGCATTCAGCGGAAGGCTTAATGTGTTGTTTCAAGAGTTCTACTTCTTTCATAAGAGACAACAGGCGATCTTCAGTGGTGGGGTCAACCTTATTCACAGCTTTAGTAGAAACAGGATTAAAAGCTACTTGTTTACCAGTTGGTTTAGCAGGCACACGAAAAACTTTGGCTGGAGGATTCTCAATATCTGTCTTAAGTTCATCCTTAGCAGATCTAGAAGAACTGCTAGGTTCAACTCCAGAGAGTTTGGGCAAAGGTGGTAGCTCAGCCACATCTTCAGAGACAGGGTCATTAGTCAAAGAGGTATCTGACATATGAATAGTCTCTGTAGATTTAAAGACAATGTCTTTGGGTTTGGTGATAATCCTCAGCTTTTTATTCTTAGCAGTTATATCCCTGTTTAAGTCAGCAGGCACTTCATCCCTAAGCAATTCATCAATAGTAAACCAAGCACATAGCCATTTTTCAATAACCTTGTTTAATTCAGTGACTTGATCATTTAAAGCTATGTTTTTCAAGGTTAATCTAGCTACTTCATTTTGCAGGGATATTTTTTCTAAGTTAACCCGCCTGAGAGTTTCACATTCAGCCTTAGTATTTATCATTTCAGTTTTAACAGAGTGAAACTTATCAAGTAGGTTCTTCCTTTGTTCCTCAACAAAGTGCAAATCAACAATGGTGTAATCAAGGACATGCTTACGTTCATCACTATCAGACATAGATAGAAGCCTGTGTACCTTTTTCATTGTGATGTCAACCCATTGTCCTGATCTTGCATCACCTTTTCCAACAGCTGGTTCATCCTCAGCTATTGCCATAAAAGCCCTGACCCTTGTGGTGTCTTCTTCATCTGAAGTCAATGGTTCATCATTCCAATCATAGGTTTCAGCAACCAACCCTTTCTCAGCCTTTTTCTCACCACCTTTCTTTTTGGACATAGCTTCAATCTTCAAGTTCATCTGTTCTAACTCAGCTTTGAGTGCCTTGTACTTATTTTTGTAATCTTTCTTCTCAGTGTCTGAAGAATTGGATTGAGATGAGTTGTTATGATGTTTGAACTTGTAGGGTTTGGATGAAGATGATGGATAAGAGGGTGAGGATGTTTTGGTGGAAGGACATTCTTTTTGAAAATGTCCAAGCTTTCCACAGGCAAAACATGTTTCTTTTGACCTGTCAGTTGGTTTGCTAGCTGATCCTACTCTTCCAGATCTTTTGTAGTATCTTCTTTGGTTGGCTAGCAGTGCTCTTTCATGAAATTCTGCATTGAGGTCTGACAAGAACTCTTGGCTGCTACGGGTATCTTCTTCAATATCAGAGTCGCTGTCAAGAGGATGTGATGCAGAGATCAAAGCTTTGGAAGATGCTCCTTGGACTACAAATCTTTCAGTCTCTGATTTGTAGATAGTATCGATCAGCCCTTCTTCATAATTGTACTTACCATAGAGCTGAGCAAGGGTATCATTTTTGATTGAGTTGTTAGCTCTCTGAGTCTGATTCATACTCAGCCACTTTCTTGGAAGGCTGTTGACAAAAGTGGCATTGATCTCAGCTTGACCAATAGTGACATCATTCATGGCGAGGTCATTTAGAAGAATCTTCAGCCTAGTATAGGTTTGCTGAACTTTTTCACCTTCAAGAGACTTAAAGGCATTAAACTGAAGTCTGAGTGCCTGAATCTTTGTCTCTCTTGTTTCAGAGGGTCCTTCATGGCCAAGAATGAGGTCTGTCCACATTTGTTTAGCTGTGGGACACTGAATGACAGACTTCATGATGTGCTTTGGAAGACAGGAAATTATGATGCTTTTGAGACGTTTATCTTGGTTTGCTAATTTCCTATCAGCTGCGGTCCATTGTTTGACAGGCTTGGGAAGAGGGTTTTCTTCAGTAGAAGTAAGCGCCATGGGAATATATGGACCATTTTCTAAAATTTCTAAGAGAAAAGGTTCAAGTCCATCAAGGTATACAAGAAATTGACTCTTCCAACTGGCAAAGTCTTCTTCATCAAAGACTGGTACACTGGTTACGTGTGATCCACCTCTTGAGTCAAGAAGTTGGGGTAGATCATCGTCATTTGCTGGGGGGTTAAGTCTTGGTGAAGATGGGTTTGTGGAAGGTGAGTGTGGGCTAGAGGTTTCCGGCATGGTGGATCTTGATTATAAAACGGAGAACGATGTTTCTTAAAGGTTTTAATATCAAACACCGCTCTGATACCAATTGAAAGTCCCTAATCAATGCAAGAAACCCTAATCTTAACCTAATCAACACAAGGTATTACTTTTCAAACGTAATCTTATTATTGTATAATAAAGAATTACAAGTGTTATGGATAACACCGTTTGATGACAATGTGTTGTGCACACTTTGAACAACAATAAACCTTAACTTATGAATACAGTCGTAGCTGTTTGATTCACTAAGTTATACGCACTAATGTTCTTAATATCTCAAAGTGTTAAACATTAATGCAAGGATACACATCCTATTTATAGTGTTACGAGTTTGACTTGAACAGTACTTGATGTCGACTACACAAGCTTTTACAAGTTCCCACATCAGTCACATGATGTCCTTCTATTCTTGGTAGTCTTCCATTATGCTTTAAGGAACAGTTGTCAAAAACAGTTTCCTTATTCTTCATATTCTCGAACACACAAATGGCATGTCCAAAGTGTGCTGAGAGTTATCAGGGTATTGCCACCCCTGTTAACTCTCAACCCCTCAGAGTCCCTAATACATCTTGGCTGTTATCCATCACAGCCAAGGAGTATGTCTTCAGGTAATCTTCGACTTCCCTGACAATGTCTCTGACATGGACTCCTCTGAGGTTGCTCACAGAGACTCGGATCTCTGTGAGTCTTGCGAAACTTGCCTGCCTCCTAGGCACAGGCAAGAGACTATCTATCAGCCTAATTATGTTTAAATCAATGAACAGGGAATCTAACAAGTTTAGATTCCCAACACCTTTGTTCGAGTTCATGATTGATTTTGCATTGCTCATATGTACTAGTCAATGATGAATTGAGTTCATTGTAAACATTAGAATTACAAGGATTAACCCTTTGTTTAACAAGAAATTGACTAAACACACTCTCATGAATTTGATATTTTTAACGGCAGTTTGGTGTAGCGGAGTATCTTGCGTGCCACCGAGGCACCAAGTCTCTCGACCCGAGTTCGAATCATCTCACGAAGAGAATATCAACCCCCATGCTAGCCATCCAGTTTCCCATTAAGGGGATTCAAGTCATTGCGATGGGATTCAAACCCGGCTGCCAATTCTAGGAAAATCCCCCACATGGGGAATGATAGGAGTCGAACCCCTGACCTCCCCCACATGGAGACTATAACCAAATGCATCCATCCAACTGAGCTAGACTTCATTTGCAAGATGAATTTGATTTTTAAGTCATTATGTAACATAAGAGTAATTGGAACAATATTTGCTTTATGTTTAGGTACTTGATCATGCATCTGGAAACTCATAAAGATCATGAGAAAACTAGAGAATACATGCCTAATCTTTCTTCTTCGTGTCGATCTCGTTCCATTCAAAATACTTTTTGATCTCTAGAGTCTCGTAGTTTTCATGAAGGACGCATTGTTCCTTTTAACTTTCTTGGACTTGACTTCATTCGATTCATTTTCAAATCCATTGGCTTTGATTGCTTGCTTGATATTGATGAGCCAATCTTTCCTTCCTTCCTTCCTTTTGGAATTCTTTAGCTCATACACATTAATGTGCATCAATAATGGTTTATCAATAAGATTTTTCATCAAGGGGAAAACCTTTATATATACTCTTGAAGAATTTGGTGAAATTCTCAATGTTCCATACAAAGGTCAATGTAGGTTCACCGATGCTTGAAGTATATACTCTTTGGAATCGGCCCGTATTGATGTGCATTACGTGACCGAGCTACCCTCGGCTTCAGCCATTTCTTTAGCAATTTCTAAACCTCGTGAACATCCTATTCTTGGTAAACTCGAAGGAGAAGTTCGTGCTCTCACTCATTGGGAATGACTCACTAGCGATCTTAATGATTTTATGATCCCTTGGGCCGAAATCATTAGGGAAAATGCAATGTGTCTCGGTGGTGATCGCAACTATGTGGCTGTTTGTCTTGCACATATGCTGTATTGTGTTGCAACTTCCAATCCATACAACCTTGCATTTTTCATGGCTAGAAGAATTAAATTTGTTCTCGCGGGTCTCACTCTAGTCTCCCTTTTGCTATGATTCTCTCAAGCCTGATTAGAAAAAATCTCCTTGACTTTCTACCTATAAATGCTTCATCATTTCACTTTTTGGATCGAGTTATGCTTCCCGTTGAAGGAAACCTCTCACTTGAACCCAAGCATGATTCAAATGAAAATGGAAATGTCCTTCAAGAAAATTCTCTCAACTCTAATAACAATTTGTCATCTACCATCTCTTAATTGTCTTATCTAGAAATTGATTCTGACTATAAATTCTATCTCAAGCATCGTCTTCTAGGAGATCAAAGGAGTGGATCAAGACAATGAAGAAATATTAGTGAATGAAAGTGTGTTGAAGAATTGTTCATGATTGTTACCACGTGTGGTTCTTGGACTTATTTATATTTCTTTTTCTTAGGATTCGGTGTTCTTTAACTAATACTTTATGTTTGGATTGCTAGTTATTTTAATCCTTATTCGTTCGTGCTATCGATCTTTCGATATGCATGACTTTGTGCATTTATGTGTTAGTTAGCTTTCTAGATTTTGGTTAATAGTCTACTTTGGCTTGAAAAATCATTGTAAAAATCTGGGCTTTTGAAATTTACTGGAAGATCCTTTTTATGAGGCCACTGTCCACGGATCCTTAAAGACTGGCGGTTCCTTAGTGATAAAGAACCGCAGTCCTATTTAAGGATCCGCACGCTCTGGTCTCGACAGAATCTTTGCTTTACACTGTTTTCCCTAAATCTTTGTAAACATTAATGAAATTTTGCTAAAAGACTAACTTTTTCCCAAATTAGCCTACCTAAATTCATTGTTCACCAAAATGATTTTTAACTCATTACTTGTTTGGATCACCTCTATCCCTTCTTAAACCTCCCCTGATTAATCTTCTTCTCCATCCTTCAAACCTTCTTCTAAACCTTGACACACAACCATGGTGTCCTCAAGATCATCAAATTCTTCCAAAAAATCCTCATCCAAAAGAAACCTTAAGATGAAATTCAAGTTTCCTAAACTTGGTTCTCCATCTTCTCACAAACCCAAGAGTAAAATTTCTCCTATTATCATCTCTTCATCACCCTCTCCACCTATTGCACCATGCAAGACATGCTCAACTCATGGTACTAACCACTCACATGGTTCTACTTCATCTTCATTCTAATCTAGGATGAATGAGTTGTCCTCACCTTTCACCCCCACCAAATTCACCTATCTCACCTTTGAACACCATGCCTCCTCCTCCTCCAACAAAAACTCCAATTTTGGGTGTTTCTATTTCTCACTTCTTGGGTGATCCACACTTGTTTGACTTTTCATGCACAATGGAACCAATTGTCCTTGTTGCTTAAACAACTTCCACCTCATTGATATCCTTAGGTTGGAGATGACTGGGGCTCACATCAAGTTGCAAAGCTTCTTGTTGAACTTATTTGCTAATCATCCACCTCCTAGGAGATGAATGCTGATTTTCTAAAAATAAATGTTTTCAAAAGAAAATCAAGCCAAGGAAGACTATCTATCAAGAACTAGTTTAGCTAACTTTGTAATAGTTAGTTTGTATTTGATTTCTTGTATTTCCTTTCCTTCATGACTTTTCATGAAAATGTGTTATGGATTTAGTATTTGTGTGTTTTAACCTTTATGCTCACACTAATCAACTTCAATTTTATTAAAATTGAACCTAAAACTATCACAACCTTGTAAAACTTGACTAAAATTGGATCATAATGTTATCTAAATATTTTGTCACCCTTTGTCAAGACACACTTTGTGAGTGTGTTGCCTTTTGTGCAACCAAAGCATAATCTAGTGCTAAAAATGGTAAAAATCCAAGATTTTCAATTTTTTTGAAAAAGTCTTAGTTTTTCTCAAAACCTTGTAAAATTGCATTTTCACGTCCACTGTATGCGGATCCCTAAAGATCGCACGTTCCCTTATATATAAGGAACCGCAGGTTCCTTTAAGGAACCGCAGACAGCATGCCATTTTTTGGCTCGTTTCTGGTCTTTCTTCTTTGACCAAAGTCTTTTTCAAGATTCCTTGTTTACCAATTTTGGCTAAACATTCCTTCAAAAGTTTTGTTTTCATTTCAAATCTTTGCCTTGTCTATTTTCTTTAAATTCTCTTCTTTTGGGAGTTCAATGTCTCGTCCTTCACAATGCCTAACTCTCCTAATCTTAACATTGACATCTCTTTGTCACAATCTTCTAAACCTAAAGCTTCTTCTTCTAAGCTTTCCAAGAAACCGAAAATCTCGGTTCGACCTGTTTGGGTCAAGAAGAACAAGGATCATCATGATTCCTCTTCTTCCAAACCTTGCAAGACTTCTTTTTCTCCCATTGTGTATTATAATGAGACTTTCTCAATTGATCCAATTACCGGAGGAAAAAGAAGTTCTTCCACCACCACCTAAACCTTGCAACATACCTCCTCTAAATGACCTATCTTCTTTCCCAAATCTTACTAGGCATTGTGAAAACATCTCTAATCTATTATCTCCCTCTCCACCACCACCTTCTCATCTTGATGGTCCTCCCTCATCCAACGAATTTGTTTTGCATCATGGAATCTCGTGTAATTGTTGCTGATTTCAACAAATTGAACTTGCTCATGTGTATGACAAGCTAAATTTTCTTGAATTTCTTCTCACTCGACCTCCTCTCAAAGTATATGTTCCCGTGAACAACTCTTCGAATGATACCTCGTCGTCTTATTTTTCCAATTAAAGCACACTTTGTGTTTTAGTTGTTTGAGTCAACTTATAAGTAATCTTGGAAGATTACCAATACTAGAGTAGTTTATGATTTTGTTATTTATTTTCCTTATTTGTTGTGTTAAATATTCATATTGTGTGTATGAATATTTCTCTTGTTTGTTCTTTCATATTTGTGTAATATGAATTTTATGTGTGTTACTCCCTTTCCCATCAATTCGTTTTCACACATTGTTTAGAGTAGATCATGGTTAAAACTTACAATTGCTTTTGGGTGATTCCACCAATTCTAAGTTTCTAACCCTTTGACATATTATCACTTCAATTGGTTTGGATGTTTCTTTTCTACCTCTATTCCACCAATTGAACTTTGATTTTGTCAATACACTTTCCTTGGACATTCTTAGCAAATACTTACTTCTAATTTGAAATTTCTTTTCTTTCTCCTCACAAGTTTCTTTTCGCACTACTAACCTTTGTGTAGCATGTCACCTTAGCTCATTATCTTGGTGCCCTAAGCAAGGGGGAGTAAACACCAAGGGGGAGCTTCTTGCAAAGTCTGATTCTTTTCTTCCTCAAAGAATTTTGCATCCTTTTTGCTTCGACAAATTGAGAGAAATGATTGTGATAAACTCGTTATTAATTCGAACTATTTTGGATTTTACATAAATGAGTTTATAGTTTGTCGTAATAAAAAAGGGAGAGATTGTTAATGCAAAGCAATTCCTAAAAACATTATTGGTGTTAACTAATCTTTCTTAGTTTTGATCACGACAAATTAAAAAGATATTTATCGTCGAATACAATCATAAGACGAATTATTTAACAAACACTATCATCAAGGTAATAATCATTTAAGTATTGCACTAATATATTGTAATCATGATTAGTGATCATAAAAATGATTAATCCTAAACTTACATTTTGTCAAATGTGACAAAATATTTTTTAATAAACTTTCTTTTTAAGAAAATAGTTTATTAAAATGGAAAATGTAAATTTGAATATGGCATATTACAAATGCCATAGGAATATCATTTGAAGGTAAAAACTTACCTCAAATAATTCTACCCCACTTAAAGGCAAAAGAGAGCGGAGTCTATGCGCACGGATCCTTAAAGGCCTATGCTGATCCTTAGTGATAAGGAACCGCATGCCCAATTAAGGCACCGCGCTCAGATAGTCGTTGGCCTTTGTCTTCTATAAATAGTGAATCAAATCTGCATTTTTCACAACTCTTTTTGGACACTCTTTCTGCTATCCTTTTCCTTTCTAATTTCTAATCAATTTGTAAATGATCACTTAATGTGTTAAGTATGTTTACTTATGATTATCTCTTGATCTTCTTCTTTACCTTGTCCAAAGAAAATATCACTCACACACTTGTGATGTGATTAAAGATGAAGCCTTGATGAAGATCATCCTCTACTAAAGATCTAGTCATGTTCGTCATTTGTTTTATTTGAGTCTTGTGTAGATCCAATGTAATTGTGAATACATGGATCTAATCTTGTGTAAATCCATTGTATATGTGTATACTTGGATTTGTGTTGTGTATATCCAAGTTACATGTGTATACTTGGATATGTGTTTTATTGAGTTGTGAGTTCTCACTAAACTATAAAGTGATGTGGTTGTGTCTTGTGAGTTCTCACTAAACTATAAAGTGATGTGGTTGTGTCTTGTGAGTTCTCACTAAACTATAAAGTGACGTGTAGTTGTGTCTTGTGAAGTTCTCACTTAGCTTCAAAGTGAAGAGTTGTGAAAGTTGGTTCTACCTTTCGATTATAACTCGACATCTAGCCTCGTGTCGTTAAATGGTGAAGTAGGCAACGTTGTGAAGATCGGTTCTACCTTTCGATTAGAACTCGACATCTAGCCTTGTGTCGTTAAATGGTGAAGTAGGCAACATTGTGAAGATTGGTTCTATCTTTCGATTAGAACTCGACATCTAGCCTTGTGTCGTAAAATGGTGAAGTGGGCGACGTTGTGTAGATTAGTCCTAGCTAAGATTAGGTCTCGAAATTTAGCTTAGTGTCGGAAAATAATGTAAGCGACGTTGTAAGGTTTTCTCCGCCAAGAAGGGAGCTTGTGGATATAGTGGAAATCTCGAGTAAGGTGTACTTGAGGAGTGGAATAGGAACGAAGACAGAGCTTCGTTGCCGAACCACTATAAATCTTTGTGTCTTCCTATTAGGTCGTTTCTTTCCTTACTCTTTACTTATTCTTGCTATCATATCATTTACATCTATTACTTGTCATTGTTAAGGCATGAGAATTGAACCTAATCATTATGCAACTAGCTTTCAAGTAAAATGTAGTTTTCAGACAAACCTAATTGGAAGAATTTTAATTAGGTCATAAACCGAAGAGAAACTATTCAACCCCCCTTCTAGTTTCTACATAGACAATATGTCATTTGTTCGAGTCTCGCCTTGTGCTAACTCTAGTTGCACCAGGAGAGTTTCTAGAGCTATTATTTGTGCCATTGCCAATGATTGGTGCCAGAGAAAACCTAAGTTAGGGTGTTACAACCAATTAACGCCTTTTTGTAGACGACTCCGCTCACAACCATTATAAATACTCATTTTATACAAACATACCTCAAAATACATACACACTCACAAATCAAATAAATAGCAATAAACATACCGATTAGAGCTCATATATTCCTCAGTACATGAATGGTAAGATGCCTCACCTTTTTCAATATTTGGGTTTTATGTGTCGTACGTAAGAGTTGCCTCCTACAATGGAGGTGACGTGTGATGGGGCATTATGATGGTGATGCCTTTAACTAGTTTAGGCATAGCTCAACTCAACATTTTTCGGGTTATCATGGTGAGGATGATACCTCAAATGAAGTAGTGTATAAATACAACCATCTAATTTAGTTTTTTTAGATTCAAACTTGATTACTCACTAGCAAGAAGTTAGAAAAAAGATTATAAAATAGCAAAATTGTGCATTTCATCCTAGTTGTCTAATTTAATTTAGTTTTAGATAACTTATTTTAGGAATGAGCCAGACAAAAACCGAACATAAACTGTAACCGGGTTGAGAGAAATACGGCAACCAACAACTGGACCTAGTTTAGGTCCGGGTAACCGAAACCGAACCGACTAAGATCGGTTTGGTTTAATGGTTCGAGCCGGCTAATTGTTAGTTTTGAACCAAATCAAATCGAACTAGAAACTCAAAAATGAAAAGTGAACCGAATAAGCTCAATTCGACCCAATTTCGGCCTATTTCTCTGGCCGAGTTGATTTTAGGTTCATTTGCGCAGCCTAACTCATTTATTATACCTTTACTCACTTACACTTTTTAAGTAATTTACATTTCAGCCTTTTTTTTTTATAATTATTACTCCGCATTGGCTATTGATTTACACACTCTTAAAAGTTATTTACACACTCTTAAAAGTTATTTACACACTCAAAATGTTTGATGTTTTATCATTTATACCATTACACCACTCAAAATGTATAATTGACATAACACACATGATTTAAGTGTGCAAATAACTATTTGGAGTGCAAATCAACTCCCCGTATTAGTTTGGTTTTAGCATGTCTTACCTTTGTGACATGTCTAATGAAATCACCCGAAAGAAGTTTCACGGTTCGAGCATGTGAAACCGTCTTTTGCTTAAATACTAGAAACTCACCAAATGAAGTAAAAGCTTGTTGAAAGTTGGGACCGATGGAGACTTAAAACAGAGACGACCAAGAAGACCTTGACTTATTTTGTACATATTTAAAGTTGTCCTTATCAAATACTCCTATATTGTTCACATGATCACATCCCATGTATTATGCCTTTAATTCTATGCAAGGTTACAGATAGCGTGAGATGTAGCGCGACGGCATAATCAAGTCTTGAGTTTTTGCGTAAGGCGTAATGATACGGTGGTTTTAAGGCGTGCTTTAACGCGGCAATATATATTTATAGATTTTTAGTTTTATGTCATACTTTGTAGTTATAAGAGTTATAAACATTAGAAAATCTAATCCTAAATAGAAAATACTAATAAATGCAAACTAAAATCGTAAATATTTGAAAATTTTCAAAGCCTTTTAGGAAACTCGCGTCTTTTTGCCCGCTTTTCCTCGCCTTTTCATGTCTTATCCCACGCCACGCCTAGAATCCACGCCAAAGTCTATTTTTTAACGTGGAGGCCACGTCTCACGTTTTTACGCCGCCTTAACGACACAAAGGCGCACCTTTTAAAACCTTGATACTATGTATGATCTATTTCTCATACCCGTTTTCCATTTGTTCCATAACAATTAAAACAACAAAGAGTTATTTTGACGACACAAAAGAAGGAATGACAAAAACAAGTAAAGCTCATTTCACCTTATGTTTGATTGTACATTTGTACGTTGCACGATTCTAAAGCGACCCGTGATGCGAAGGTCATCTACACGGACGTACTCGGTCATGCACACCTTAAGACAAATCCCTCACTACAACAACACTCGCCATTTTCAACGAAAAATAAGAGGTTTTTCAGGCGACATGTCTCGTCGGGATAGGTTTTTCAGACGACAAGTCGATCAGAAAAAAGTTGATCAGAAAAACTCGTGTGGGGTTCTTTCTCCGACGATTTTCACGGACTACAACGCGTGCACACACAATTTTAGTCAAACATTTAAGTGTCATGGTGAAAGGTTTTCCCAAGCGACATGTCGCCCGTGAAATTTTCCTTATACTATCCGCTAATTATATTCTTATATTAATTATGAGGTAATGTGTGTCACGTGAAAGGTTTTCCTGATCGACAAGTTGTCGGAGATTCCTTTCGTATTCGTTGACTTGTCAATGCCTGCCCTTACTCGTTTTTGTCGTTTAGCGAGGGTTTCTCTGGTGATATGTCGACCGGAAAACTTTAAACATATGTTTATTTGTCAACGCTTCACAATATTTTCTCGAACGACATGTCGTCCAGAAAAATTTTGCATTTTTTTGCTACTGCCTGCAAAGCTTTGCAGACTAATTCTAGATTTTTTTCGAAAAAAATCTATCCAAAACACAAATCGGTATAAACCAATATCTAAATTTATCCAAATACATTATAAATTATACCAAAACATTATTCTTTATCGTAACTTGGAAGTATATGGTATGGCTGGCCATTTGTTTACTTTTACACATTTGTTTACTTTTACAAATTATAGACCCAAAAAAAAGTTGTAACTAGCAAGTCAAATGAACGTATTAGGCTAGGCACAACGCATGGAGGTCGCGACCTAGTTTTTTCGGTCGGCGACCTAGTGCGACCTATTTGCCACAACCCGGCGACCTAGTGCGACCTAGTAAAAAAAATTTTTTTTTTTTTTTTTTAAAATCAATATTTTTTCCTTATAAATACCATATTTTCACACACAGTTATTTCACACACAACTCAACACACAACTCAGTTTTTTCACACACACATTCAGAAATCAAAAATGGCATGCTCATTCCCACATACCGAAGCCGAGATTAAGGCTATAGTTAACAGACAAATACTTCAACAACAACGCCGTTACGAGCAGCTTACGAAGTTAGGTGATGATTTCGATGCTGCGTCCGAAGAGAATAGGGAATTGAGCTCGGCATGTAAGAAATGCCGTGATCTCTCCCCACAGGAGCGTCAGTTTATCGACACGTATCTTAGTAAGCAAGCTGAATTGGATTTTAGCCTCCGGAGATCTTGCGCAAGAAAGGCGACAAAATTTGAGGCCAGAATTGAAGAAAATACTAAATGGTTGAATAACTTTGGTTCTTCGTCCCGATATCAAACAACACATATCGGTCCTTCGTCGCAACAACACCGAATAAGAAATGAGTCGCCCGATCTACCCTTTCCAATTCCAAACCTCACAGATGGCAGAATGACTGACAATGAGGTGTATCAAGAATACCTAGATCAAAAAGTGTTGAGACAAATGCAGGAAGAAGAAGAAAGGGAAAGAAGGGAGCGGGAGGCGCAAATTATGGCCGAAGAAGATGAAGAAGAAACATTGCGTTGGGAGTTTCCTTGTGGTCTGTTATCGGATTCGGATCCGGGAACTGACTAATCGTATTATGTAATTTTATTTTTATTATCGTATTGCATTTCCTATTGTATTTCAGTATTTTCAAGTTTTATTAGTATTAAATAAATTTTTAACTTTCGAATATAAGATTTTTACATTTACAAATTATATAAAATTTTTTTTTTTTTTTTAAACAGAAACAGTGCATGTTTTTTTTTTTTTTACACAAACACAGCCTCACAATTGAACCGATCGCGACTAAGGTCGTTTTGCCTCGATTTTCACCGGCGACCGAATCGCCGCAACGCGACGATTCGGTCGCGACCTACTGAGGATCGACTAAAACACAGCGCGTTGTGCCTAGCCTTATATACACGCGGGTTTCAAACGATGAAACGTATGAATTCGAGCTACTACCATATAGGGAAACTCGAGTGCGACCCTATAGAGTATATATGTTACGGTTATATGACAAATTCGTAAATTGAGTTCACACTTTCCAATAGAATATAACACACTTTTGAAAATACTTGACATATGAAATCATTAACGTGTACGACATATTCATAAAATATACTAGCTTCTATACAGATGATATTCCACCATCATGTAATACTGTCTTTTGATAAATTAATTGGTTTTTCAACAAATCCACTACTATTACCGTCAAAAGCAAGTGATAAAAAAAACTCAAAAAAGTTATCAACAAGTATAATATAAGAATATAAACATAGAATTACTAGTAGCTGTTAAAACAAAACAAATTAAAAGCATAAGCATCCATAATCGTTCAAGTTGTAAATGACTTTTTAAAAATTTTAAAAAACTTTTGATATTGACATTGACACATTGTAACACGTTTTTCTAAAAGATTTTGAGCAAAACTTGGAACATCACAAGTCTTTTATAAAAAGCTTTACGCATAAATATGATATTCATTTAAGGCATTAAGTCTTTAAGACTTGATGCGTTGTAAATACTCTAACCGTATATATTTTTTACATGTTTCCGTTCATTTTTAGCTACTTTGAAAAATGCCTTTGTTTAAAGTTAAACGGTTAAACCATAAGCTAACCTCTTGTAAAACATCAATATTTAACCATCAATCCATCATGTCACTTTGGTGGTGGTCGAACAATTTGATAATAAAAGCAAATAACTGGTTGTAGTGTAAAAAGTTTGTTGTTAGATTTATCATGCTAATAAGGAGAAAAAGAAAGAAAAAAAAGAGTATGAACCAAGATCGAGAGATGACATTTGTAATGATGTTTGTGATAGCGGTGTGTGTATTCAAAGGTGATGTATTGTATACAACTATATGCATGCATTATATTTAATGTGAAAACATGTACTTATCTTTTAAATAATATATCTCGTAAGAATAAAGTGGAAACCTCATATGATATGAACTATGGGTGAGAAGAAAATTATCGTACCAATATTTACGAGTATGAGGATGTCTAGCCAAGGTAGTTGTGCCGACACTTAAGGCCCAACAGATTGGACCTAAATCTGTGAATTGTATATTCGTTGGATATGCTAAGAATAGCAGTGCTTATCGTTTCATTGTACATGATTCAAAAAATCAAGATATACAAAAGAACGCAAGAATGAATTAAGGAATGCTTCTTTATTTGAAATTATATTTCCTTGTTTCACGAAGGAATCTGGAAGCTCATCTAGAATAAATGACGAAGTTATCCAAGATAAGAGACAACTAGATGATAATGATTTCCAAGATGAGAGACGAGATCAACCCGGGGTAGAAGAGGTTGAACTGAGAAGAAGCAAAAGGGCAAGAACAGAGAAAAACGTTTGGACCCGATTTTATTTCTTTAATGGTAGAAAATGAACCAAATTCTTTTCGAGGAGCGGTAAATTCCTCGGAAGGGTCTCGATGAAAAAAGCCATTAAAGTGAAATATATTCTATTTTACAAAATCATACTTGGGAGCTCGTGGATTTACCTCTAGGTTGAAACGACTAGGCTATACCTGAATCTTCAAGAAGAGGGTTAAAGCCGATGGCAGACTTGACAAGTATAAAGAAAGATTGGTAATCAAAGGATTTAGACAACATGAAGGTCTAGATTACTTTGATACTTAATCGCCTGTTACACGAATAACTTCTAATAGAATTATTCTTACTATTGTCGCATTAAAAAATTTGGAAGTTCACCAAATGGACGTGAAATCAAATTTTCTAAATGAAGATTTTGAAGAAGAAATATATATGACCAACCTGAGGGTTTCATGGCTCCTGGACAAGAGAGCAAAGTGTGTAAGCTTGTTAAGTCATTATATGGCTTAAAACAAGCTCCCAAATAATGACATCAAAAGTTGACCACACCATGTTAGAGAGTAGATTCAAAATTAGTGAATGCGACAAGTGTGTTTATGTCAAGACACAAATAGTGGATATGTAATCTTGTGTCTATCTGTTGATGATATGCTTATTGTTGGTAGTAATGACAAGATGATCAAGTCTACTAAAGATATGTTGAAATTAAAGTTTCACATGAAAGATATGGGTTTGACTTATGTGATCCTTGGAATAAAGATCATACGAACTCAGAGTGGACTTGCATTGAGTCAAGCACATTACGTGGACATAACTATTAATACTCATAATGCGGAGGATTCTGGCCCAGCTAGAACTCCAGTTGACACCAGTTTGCATCTATATAAAAACAGAGGTGTATGTGTTGTCCAATTAGAGTATTTAAGAATTATTGGCATGTAGATGTATTTGATGACATGTACCCGACCTGAGTTACCATATGCTGTTAGCAGGCTAAGTAGGTATACTTGTAATCCAAGTGATGCACATTGGAAAGCTATGACTAGGGTACTTTATTAGTTGAGATACAATCGCGATTATGGACTGAATTATGCTAGATATCCAGTTGTTATCGAAGGATATAGTGATGCAAATTGTATATCTGACATAAAGGATTATAGATCGACTTGTGGATATGTGTTTATACTAGGAGGGGCGGCATATCTTGGAAGTCTTCCAAGAAAACTATAATAGCTAAGTCCACGTTGGAATTAGAATTTATGGCGTTAGATAAATGTGGAAAAGAGGCATAATGGCTACGTCAATTCGTAGAGGACATACCTAGGTGGCCTAAGCCGATAACAACCGTATACATTGTGATAGTCAATCGGCAATTGACAGAGCTCATAGAACAATGTATAATGGAAAGTCTAGACATATATGTCGTCGACATAATTTGGTACGACGACTACTCTCAACAGTAGTTATCTCAAGTCAAAGGATAACATCGCAGATCCATTTATGAAAGGCTTAAGCAGAGAGTTAGTTAGTAAGTTGTCTAAAGGAATGGGACTAAAGCCCTTGAAGGCATGAGTTTCTGTGAAGGAAAATCTAACCTAGTTAACAGGAGATCCCAAGATCTGGATTCAATAGGGCAACCTAATCATAAAAATGTTGGCGAAGTCACGTCAATGTGGGGGAGGGGGTTACTTACTATAGTAACTTTCATAGTCCATTATAATAATGTGGCTTGTTGATAGGTTAAAAATATGGCTTAATGATTCAAGATGAAATCATAAAGCATAATGATTCAAGATGAAATCACAAAACATATGTTTTTAATGATTCAAGATGAAATCACATATGTGAGAGAGGTCACTTCGAAGGAAATTGTGGGGGAACAATTTCTAAGAGCTTTTGAAAAACCGGGCGAGTATTCATGACCATAACGAGCACGACTATACGACTATGAGGAATTGACAAGGTCAGGGAGAGTCTTGTGCGAGTGTGTATTGTCGTCTACGTAAAAAGAGGCTGAGTTCAAGGACATCGCGTCTACTCAGATCTAGGAGAACAAGTGTATCTCATAAGGGATTGTTCAAAGGGTTACACCTACCTATCCTACGTGGGACTTAACCGAATATATTTTGCCGAAACTTTCGTGGGTTTTCGGCCGATTTCCATTCATGTAGGGGATTGAAAAATTTATTTTGCAAAGTTTAGACATAATTTAATATATGCACATGCTATATATATTCGTAGTAATTAGTAGCTTTGCGTTCTCATCGAGGAGAGATTCGCAACGAGCTAAAGTATGTCTAAAATGAATTTAATATGAACGAGATATCGTGTCTTAAAGTGAGGCAACTTAAACACAAAATTTGGGGAAATTGAATTGTCCCACATCGCTTAGAAAAAGGAACCGGGAATGGGTTTATAAGGAAATCGCGGTATTCACCTTCAAAACCTCTTTGGTTGATTTTACGCCAACACCAACGTGCGCGCGCAGGGGGTGTAGATTTCTGGCCCAAAATGAGTTCGAAGCTTCTGAACTTGTGCGAGCCCGCGCGACCTGCTGACACGAATGCAGCTCTAAAAGTTTGTCTGCACGCCTATCTTTTTGTTTGTTTATACAAATCTTGTTTTTATTTACTAGATTCGTATTGTTTCTGGCAAATATTTATCTTAAACAAGACAACATTTACTCTTTAAATATAGGCCGAGTCTCATTCTTTATGTACATAATCAGAAAAACACAGCTCCAATACCCGTATTATTCCAGCAGTCTATCGATTAGAAACACGAAAAGCTTGCGTGATCTTTCAGGCAAGTTTGTCTAGTCCAGTTGTATAACAACTTTGGAAGTTGTATCCTGAAAAACAGACGACAAATTTTTATAAGAAAATCGTGTCAAACACGAGCCTCGTCTCATTCTTTACTGCTTTTATTTATTTATGTTATTTTATTATGTTAATTAAATTGTTGTTATTTGATTCATCTTAATAATAGTATACACCCTTTTTTAATTTGGTGTATAGTTTTAATTCTAGTATTTCTTTTTAATTCTTACTTAAATGAATAAAAGTTAATGTAGTTTGTTTGAAAGAAGAAAATATATAATTAAAAGTGTGTGACCAAAAGAGATATTGTGGTGAGTTTAATAATTTTGAGGTGTGAAAAAAAAGTTGTACTAGTAAGTATTTATTTTACAGCATTATTTGGTACTATGTAATTTTGCTTGACTGTCTCATGAGTGGGGTATGTTAATTTGGTATGCATATGAAGTTTCTTTGGAAATATTTCTAGTCTTCATACACCAAGTCAATTTTGCTTCTTATAATACCTTTGGCCTTTTTCACTGATGTTCACATCATCTAACCACTTTTTTTGTTCATACAACACACAAAAAAAACACACACATACATACACAAAAAACACACCATCAAAAATGATGAAATGTTTTACTATATTCAGTTCCAAAAAAGGGAGATCATCACCAGAGCTAGGAGAACAAAACCCTTCAAGGAATGCTAATACTAGATTAGTTAAGTCAACTGGATCATTGTCTTCACCAAGAACTATACCAGAATTGTATAAAGAAAAGGGACATAGTTTAAGGAAATTTTCATTTTCTGAGCTTAAGCATGCTACTAATGGTTTTAACAGGATGTTTAAGATTGGTGAAGGTGGTTTTGGTAGTGTTTATAAAGGCTCTATTAAGCCTAGTAATGATGCTCAAGGTGATCCTGTTGTTGTTGCTATTAAGAAACTTAATAGGAATGGGATGCAAGTAAGTTTGATCTTTGTTTTTATTAAATATTTAAGTAAAGTTGTTTAATATTTTTGAATTTTTGATCATTCTTGGTTTTGGATTTTATTCTTGGTAAGTTAGGCATGTGTTGAAAGTGATTATCTAAATGATTATTTATGTTTCTTTAAGTCAAAGATAATGAAGTTCTAGTGTTTCATTTTGACCATTAGAATTATGTGATTGTTTCACCAAAAAGTTATCTGATCATGTGATTTTTATGTGGTAGATGCCAGATGATATTAAGGCTAAAATATGTTTTTATTTATATTTCTAATCCTTTAAGTTTTACATGAGTTAAAGAAACACAATTGTGAATGCCGATGTTGCAAAAATCGTGAATCGCTAGTCAGTTGGTCGATCGTAACTTATAATCGTTCTAGGTGGGATTAATCTGATTAGAATTTTTAGCAAATTTTTGGTATTTCCGTCAAGTTTTGGGTATTTCTAACGAGTTTTAAATATTTTTGGCAATATTATTCTTAAAATACAACTTATCATACATATAAATAGTTATTATAAGTGATAAACACAAGTTGACATTTAGTTTTCGGAAAAAAATAGTGGTTTTCGGCAAATTTGACCTCCCTTGACCATCTTTGACCGTCACTAATCGCCTTTTCGTTAATCGGCAAGGTTGAGGGCCTTGTAATGATTAATCGGCGATTAATCGGCCTTGTAGACTTTTTTTGCAACACTGTTTCTTTTCAAACGCAAAAAACATTCTTAATGCACAAAGCCAAAAAGATCTTTAGCTTGAAACTATGGTTTGCTAAAAGTCTACATTGCATTATATTAGACACACTTGCAAATTGCAATGTTGTAATTGTGGTTTTATTGATGTACAATGTATAGGGGCATAAAGAATGGTTGGCAGAAGTTCAGTTTCTTGGCGTTGTGGAGCATCCTAACCTTGTAAAGCTTTTGGGATACTGCTCGGCTGATGGAGAACGGGGGATACAAAGACTTTTGGTTTACGAATACATGCCAAACAAAAGCTTAGAGGATCATCTTTTTAGCCGAGCTTTGCCACCAATTCCTTGGATCAGAAGGCTTAAAATCCTCCTGGGTGCAGCTGAGGGTCTCGCTTACCTTCACGAAGGCTTGGAAATCCAGGTATATCCTAAAGCTGCAAGTTTTTAATTTAGTTTTGAAATTTTTTTAGGGTGTTTTGGTCTCTTGCAAACTTTTTTGCCAGAATTGTCAGACGAAATCATATTGATACATAAGTGGTCTGTATCTGTAATGCCATTTTAATACTAAAATCTTTTGCTTTCTTGGATCATTTGCACATATATATCTCCAACCTAGAAAAATGAGAATACATCTGTGATATATTTTGTTCTCTATCTTTGGAAGGTGATATTTCGCGACTTCAAGTCTTCAAACGTGTTGTTGGATCAGAACTTCAATGCGAAACTTTCGGATTTTGGACTTGCTAGAGAAGGACCACAAGGGGACCGGACTCACGTGTCCACAATGGTGAGTATATGTCATAACTCATAACCTACCTTTGCTGTTTTTCAGTTTAAAGAAAAAAACTTTTTTGCTAAACTTGATGTCATTTCTAGCCTGTTGGGACATACGGGTATGCTGCCCCAGAATACGTGGAAACGGGTCATTTAAAATCAAACAGTGATTTATATAGTTTCGGGGTCGTACTTTACGAGATCTTATCGGGCAGAAAAGCAATCGACAGAAACCTACCACAATCCGAACAAAAACTACTTGAATGGGTGAAACAATTTCCAGCAGATAGCAAGCGGTTTCGAGTAATCATGGATCCACGTTTAAACAATCAATATTCACTCGAGGCTGCGCGGAAAATTGCTAAATTGGCTGATAGCTGCTTACGGAAAAACCCAGATGACAGACCTGCGATGAGTAGGATTGTTGATGTCTTACGAGAGGCGATTAGCGAGTCAGAAAACGTGCACAATTCTCAATTTGGGAGTCCGCTACCAGAACCATCTGCACGTAGAATGGTTCATGCTGCTTAGGTAATACTATAACAATGAATCAGTCTAATTGATTTCATACATTATGTTAGTAGTCTAATAGATTTACTAGTTTCATTATATGCTGTCATAAAAATGAAATAATATTTTTGAAGTACCATGTCATCAAGTTCAATTTAAATATTGGTGCATGATCTTGGTGGCAATTGCTCTATAGTACTGTTAGAGCCAGTGTATTAAAGGTTACGGGTTAACCCTCGGTTGAACCGTAACCCGGTAGGGTGACCGAACCCGGTTTTGAGCGAATAACATGGTTGAATCGTGACTTCAACTGAGTCAAGTAAAAAGCCGGTTTTTAAAACATTGGTTAGAGCATCAGCTGTCCTGGAGTTATACGACTCAAGTTATAGAAAAGAATTACCGCCACATTATCATTTTTTCTTATAATTGGAAGCCTATAACATAAAAAAAACACCATTCTTCCATCATTCAAGTTATAGGACACCCCGGCCTACCCATAACAAAAAAAACTATAACTTGGACCGGTCTTGAGTCGTGACGGCGCGACACCCTATGACACTATGCCCGGTGTGGGCTTCAAGTTATTCGCCGGTGCTGTAGGTTGGTGCGAGGGACTATAACGCCCCAAACCGAGCCCTCTTATAATTGAAAACCAATAGTATGGTCTTTTGGGCTAACAAGTTTTTTATATGTGTTATTTCGAACAGGGTTACATCAAAGATTGGAGCTATGAGCTTTTTGTTAGCTGAGGTTGCTTCCTAGACAATGCGACATGAGAAAATGCATCTTATTTTTTAATTTTTTTTCCATGATTGAATAATACTACTATGGTATTAGCAGCTATAGGATTCTATTTCGTATATAAGTATGTATAGGGGTTGTAAGACGGATTTGTTAACTTTAATATGAAGATTACGATTGTTCATAAACCTTGATATGTTTTGAAATGTAACGAGGTTTGAACCCGTAACCTTTATTTGACGTGCATACTTAGTACTGCTTTGACCATGGCTTATTGGCTATGTTGCATGGAGACGGATACGGAAACGGGGACGGGTACTTAGAAACGCCAATGTCCCAAAATCCATGAAACGGGTACGGCTGGAAACGTTTTTGTATTTATATATATTTATTAATAAATTAAATAACCATGAATTTTTAACCGATAAAGCAAGAAAAAATAAATACCGATAGTGAGACATAATATATACTTAACATTAAACAAATATTGATAGTCAATTTTTAGAGATTTGTTAGAAGATATAGTGACATACTATATGTATATACAATATAAATGGTCCAAAAAATGTTTCATGGCCCAAAAACTAGCCCAGAAACGTGGTAAAATTCAAAAAACGTTTCCCTTCGCGTTTCTGCTAGAGCCTCGGCGTTTCCTATCTTCAGGAAACGTTTCCCTTTTTGGGGAAACGTTTCCGCCGCGTTTCCGGGCGTTTCCAGCCGTATCCCGTTTCCGAAACGTTTCCGGGACGGGCACGGAACCCGAGAGGCGTTTCCGTGCAACATAGCTTATTGGTGATTCGGGATGCCTGGATGTTCTGTTCATCGCGTCGCGGGTCAAGTTTCGACAACATCCAGTCAACATCAGATTTAAGAATATCCATCAGATTTGATAAATTTGTGTTAGAGCATTCAATTTTCTTATCAAAGGTCAAGCGTACAATGTTCAAGGTTATCCATCAATTCAAAGTTCTGCACTTTGAAGCAGGTGGTCCATATGGACCATAGTACTAATGTTTATTTCTGGTCATTTATTGTGATTTTACCTATCTTTTTTTTTCCTTAATGTAGAGCCATCTTTAATGTATATGAAAGTTGGATCACTTGGTCAATGCTCCTATTTTATGAGAGAGAGCTCGAGGGTTTAATTCTCACTTTTTGCAAGGTCGACGGTTTTATCTTTGATAAAATCGAAACTAGTATTTTTGTCATTGGTAAAGGTATAACTATCTACGTCTCAACTTCTCCATACACTGTTTGTTTTTTATAAAAGTATCACCGTCTACGTCTCAACTTTTTTATACATTGTCTTAGACAATATTAAAACTCATAACTGTAAAAAAAAGTATTGAGTGTTACTTTCCTTTAATGTAGAGCCATCTTGTGTGGTCAGTTTGGTTAACTACTTGACTAACCACTTTTCCACAACATCTTGAGTGGTTTGATTTTGTGATTAAGAAAACTAATTTTATAATAGTTGTTGATGAGTGTGGTAATAGTCTACGCGTGCACAGTATCACTGTTGTTAACAAAGTCAAACAGAACTGATACCTGAGTTGTTTTTCATACCTTTCCAGTTCAAAAGGATTATGGTCTTCACATATGTGCAACATTTGATCTGCTCAAGTATTCTACCGTTTTTATGAAATGCTTATTCTGTCTATTTGTCGTTTTTATAAGATGGGATCCCTTATAAGATTTTTACATGTACAAAAGTGACTCTTTAGATAAAAATAGTTAGTTACTTCTCCGTTTTAATAGTCCAGTTTACTATTTTTATACGTCTCAAATTAATAATTTAGTCTAAAAATAAATAAAAAATGTAAATTAAGTTTATCATATCACCCTCATTTGAAGGTATTATTTGAAAGTCCCTAAAACTAGCTTGAAACGATTAAGAAGGATAATTAACACAAGTAAATACTTTTCAAACGTAGTACTTTATTATTGTACAACAAGTATTACATGTGTTATGGATAATACAGTTTGATGACAATGTGTTGTGTACACTTTGGACAAAATAAAGCAAACTCAAGAACACAGGCACAACTGTTCTTTCTCTGAGTTGTAAAGAGTTAATGTATGAAATCTAACAAAGTGAACAACATTAACTCTAGCCTACATATCCTATTTATAGTGGTACGAGGTTGACTATTAGTATTGGTTGATGGTGACTACACAAAACAGACAATGTCAGACATCTGTCAAAAGGTGCTCTTCTATTCTTGGTAGTCTGCCACAACGCTTTAGGGAAACAGAGCTGACATAGTTTCCCTTTTCTTCATTCCTTGTACTTTAGGCTGTGAAACTTCCCGCCTAAACACTTAGGTATGTCCAAAGTGTACTGAGTGTTAACAGAGTATTGTCACCCCTGTTAACACTCAACCACTCAGAGTCCCTGATACATCTTGGCTGTTATCCAACACAGCCAGTGAGTATATCTTCAAGTAATCTTCGTGTAACACCCCATTTTGATAAATGGAATGTCACGCGTAATTATGGCGTGTCATCAAAGCATGCAAGGTAATATGTAGTAAAACATACATGACCATAGGGAAAACCGGAATCAAACATCGGTTCCCAACATAAGCCCAAAACATAACAAAGTAAATGAACTGAAAGAAAGACTAAACAAGCATAAAATATATATGAAGGAAACAGGAGAAGAAGTCTATGGCAGCTTCCATCCTATGCATGTCCTCCAAATGCTCGAGTCTTGGGTACCTGCCGTTTTGGGACATGGAAAGGAAAGTAACGGCTGAGCAAAACGCTCAGTGCACGGATATACAATATAGCATGAAATAGGATAAGCATGTAACATATAACAGCGGAAGACTAAGTTCTGAGTAGACTGGTTAAGTATTGAGAAAACTGGTTTTATAGTTTGAAAAGCCTTATGTTTATCTTATGAAAACTGTTTTAACATACATATACCATAGCCCATATAGGTCATGAAAAGGTCACGTGCATGAATACTTGGAGGGGTGACCTCATCATGCTGATTAGAGGGGATGCCTCTAATTAATATACTGGTCTTGGTAGGAGGGATCAACTCCTTGTGAAGGATGCAAGGCACACACCACATTCACCATGAAATACTGAATAAAACATGTAACTAGGATGCACCCATACGCCCCACATGATATAATAATATGGCCAAACTGAAAGGGACGCCACGAGCAATCACTCCGCCGTGGGGAAGTCATAACATTGGTGCCTCCAATGTTATGGTTATGGTACCTCCATAACTAGGTGAAACTGGTCATGCTTGTATATGGCTATAGATTATGCTAATTAAACATAAGCAGTTCAAAACAATAAAACAAATACTGGGGAAAACAGTTGGCTGCATACGGGAAAATCCTAATAAGGAAAGAATGTCCATACTGAAAGGACGGGAATCCGTACCTCAAGTCCAGTGAATGAACGGAAGAAAGACTCCTACTTCTGGATCACTAACGCTACATGAATACACACGTGTATAAGTATCGAATCACTGATTACGTACTGGGTTTTATGTCTCATCATAGCTTACTTTGTATGTTTTAGGTCATGGTTTACTGTTTAAAGCCTTAAACTGTGTTTATCTTGTATTCTGATTAATCTGATTAAGTATTACTGGTATTTCATGTATTATTATACTTACTGTGTAATAATAAGTAACTTTCCAAAAATAGCAGGTTTCCAAAAATAGAAAGTTTCCAAAAATAGAAAGTTTCCAAAAATAGAAAGTTTCCAAAAATAGAAAGTTTCAAAAAATAGAAAGTTTCCAAAAATATAAAGTTTCCTAAAATAGAATTTACTGCCTAAAATAGATTAGTTTCTAAAAATAGAAAGTTTCCAAAAATAGATCAGCTGCCTTAATTAAATAAGTTTCCATATATAGAAGGTTTCCATGATTAGATTAGCTGCCTGAAATAGATAGATTTCCATATATAGAAGGTTTCCATTAATAGATTAGTTGCCTTATTTAATTAAGTTTCTATAAATAGAAGTTTCCATAATTAGAATTAAGCTGGTTACATAAGCTAACATATAAGTCTAAGTGTTTATAAGCTTGTTTCTTAAGTCATATGATATAGTGTATAGTTTAATTACTATTTCATGTATTTTAATTAAACTATAGGTTAAGCATTTTAATTAAAGTATAACATGTTTTAATTAAAATGGAATAAAATACTTAGGTTAAAATGTGTATTATTATGTATTAATAACATAACCTAAGTCATGTCTAAATTAATTAATTATAAGCATGTTTTAAATAATTAATTAATTATAACTTATAACATAAAAATACTTAGGTTAAATTAATATCATGCTAAATTAATAATTAAAAATAACCTAAGTCATGGTTTAATTAATATCTCATGTTATTAATTAATTTATATCCTAAGTTCATAATTCATAAAATTAACATGTAGCATAAATCATGATTTAACCAACGAACCATGAATCGGGCATGAACTCGACACCGTACCCCGAGCCAACTCGGGGTACTTGTGTCCCCTTTGCTGCCGTGGGTCCCACATGCACCAACCAAGACCAAAATGGTCTTGGTGGTGGCGGCTAAAAGCAAATCGAACCCCCCTCGGGTTGGTTATACTAGGCGGCCAAAAACAAACACCCTCATATAACAACCTTTGATTTTAATTTACCCCAAAACATGTTAGATCTATGTTTAATTATCATGTTTTAATAAGAATAATAATAACATGTTCATGAAAATAATCGAAGATTTAAAAAGAATTAAAAAGAAAGGTTTAGAATGATATACCAATACGTAGCTTGAAAGAGGATGAACAAACACGGTTTATAGCACTTATTTTTATGATCAAAATCAACCAACAACCACCTATGGTGGTCTTGAGGGTGGCGGCACAAAGAGAGACCAAGAGGAGGAGAGGAAAACTTTTTAGGTTAAAATGCTTATTTCCTTGAAATGTGAAAATGAAATGAATTTTACCATAACCCCCCCCCCCCCCTTCATGTTAAAAGTCCATGGGCTTAGCCCACCTTGATTGGTGTGCCGTGGGTATGGGGCCCCACATGGGGTACCCGTACCTTTTCTCGTGTCCCGATGTTTCGTGTTCGTTCGTGGTTAAACGTGTTCGTGTTTAAAGTGTTTCTGTTTATTTTATCATGTAGTTTATCATATTATATACACTCGTAATTAAGTACTTACGTAATTATTTTAGTTCGTGTTTTAAAATGGTGATCATGATTTAATTATGTTCACGTGAAGTATCTATTAACTGTTTATCATGAGTTTGTACGTAATCGATACTTATCATGTCCTACACGTATGCACTTGCTTGATTATTAGCACATGAGTGTGATCAATACTAAATAGGTTAAGTTTTAATCTAAGACGTACGATCTTAAGGGTACTATTCATGGTAAAAGCATGCGGGTTTTACACTTCGACTTCCTTGACAATGTCTCTGACATGGACTCCTTTGTGGTTGCTCACAGATACTTAGAACTATGTGAGTCTTGGGTTACTTGCCTGTCTCCTAGGCACAAGCAAGTTATTATCAAACAGCTTATTTAAGTTTAAATCTATGACTAAGGGAATTCTAACAGACTTAGATTCCCAACAATCTCCCCCTATTTAAACATAAATACAGCTAGATCTATATGAGTTATAGTAAGTGAGATAACAGCTTCTTCTTACACATAACAGATCTAACAAACAACTTCATACTTCATTAATACTTAAAAGAAATTACAAGTACAATACATGAGTAAAACAAAATATGATAGTAAACGTTCAGCTGTGAAAACTTTAATAATCGTCATTCTTGATTTTCTCTTCAGCCCCAGCTATGTATGTCCTAGTATCCAATTCAGCCTTCAATGCTTGGGCAAATTCCTTGGAGTACTCTGTGTTCAATTTAAGCATCTTTTGAAACAAAATAAGCTGAATAGTTGATGCTAGCCCCAGCTCATCTTCCATTTGGAACACATACTGACATCCCCTGTTCATGTAGGTCATTCCTTTTTCTGGCTCAATATAAGTCTGACCATCAACAGGCCCTACAATCCCATTTGGGAGAATCAAGTTCCTGTGCATTCCATCTACTTGGATATCATCAGTTACAAAGGTTTCTTGAAGGAATTAAGACATCCTTTTTCTTTTCTTCTCAGCCTTTGTTGGTTATGGTTTAAACAGTTGTGGGGGTGGATCAATTTTGAGTTTGGCTGCTGTTTCTTTCAGCCAGTTGAACTTAGCTCTCAGGGTCTTAAGAAGCAAGAAATTTTCCTATCCAATTTTCTTTGCAGCTAAAGCTTCAACTTCTAACCATTCAGACAGACCAAGTGTCTTAAGCTTGAAATCATTAAATACATCCATGTTGCCCTGTTGGTTATCTCTCCAAATAACCATTTGTGAGGTATGAGTTGATTTCTTAACTGTGTATTTGAACTTGGTGATAGTGTCTGGAGCATATCTTTTGTTAACGCATGCATCATAGTCAGCCTTTACCTTTTTCAGAGCCTCTGCGCGTTTCATCACCATTTCTCTTAGCCTTTGTCTTTGCTCCTCTTTGAGTTGAGGAGACATGGCTTTCAACTTGGCTTCATCCAGCTCTTTGGCTTTCTTGATTTCATTCAATCGTTTAAACTCAAGTGCCAGTTTCTCAATTTATTCAACTGTTAAGGGTTTTTCATCAGCTACTTTGAAAGTTGAGAATTGAGAGATTCTGGTGGTGGATCCTCCTGTCTCTAGCATCGCAACTATTTTCTTTAGTTTGGCGTCTGTGTCTACCATAACTATTTCTTTCCCTTTCTTCGAGACAGAGGATTCTTCACTTGCTTTCTTCATCTCATCAGCATGTTTCAAAAATGCTATATGAGCTTGTTCTTGGACAGCTTTTGGTAGGGAGCCAACATTGAATTTGAGTTTCTTAGCTTTTGGTTCACCATCATCCACAGCCTTATTGGTGTTATCCAAGGACAGGGAATTTGATGAATCGGCTTCTTTGTTGTCTTGTTGCTCCCCCTTACTTTCAACATCATCATCAGGTATAGTGATTGGTGTGATGACTCGGAGAGGAATGGGGTTTTCAGCTATATTTGTGGTAGTGTTGACAGGTCCTAGTTTGATTAGTTCATTTTTCTCCCCCTCACGTTTAGCCTGTCTCTTAAGACGTTTGGCTGAACGTGACTGAATATAGCTAGCAACCTGTTCAACAGATGTGGCCAACTTCTTTTTCCTGTTTCTTGATCCTCTGGCAATTTTGAGAAGCATGTTGTAGTTGCGATTCACAGATCGATCAACATGGCCAGCCAAATAGGTAGTGTGGCGTTTTTGCCTGTTGAACACAGCCTCAAATTCTTTGTGCAACACTAACTCATAGGCTGTAAACATATCAGGGACTTCTTTGATGATGGTATCTTTGATGTGAGCATATAAGTGACTAAGTCCCTGGGCAACTCCTTTTCTTTTGCCATCTTGGATGGGTTCAGTGATGGCTTCTTTGACAGCTTGGGAAATGTGTTGGAAATACGTTTTACGTATTAAGAAGGATCGGTCACTCCAACGATAGTCCATGTAATAGCTCGTAGTTTAGTTAACTTTATTTATTAAACAAACAAAGTCAAGCCTAGCCTACAACATGTGTAGGCTGGCCCAACATTGTAAGCCCAAGCCCATCACAAGGCTTGGGTATATAAACCCTCTCCTTTGATGGAGAGGGTGGTGTGTTCTTCATTTTTACACATAGTAGAAAAGTGTTTTTCTTTCACTTTCTCTCTCTAAGTGTGTGTGTTCTCACCATCTCTCTATCTCTTTTTATCTCTAAAACATAAGCAAGATTTACAATCCTACAAATGGTATCAAGAGCCATGGGATGATTGTATTGTTCATGTGTTTGTGTTCTTGATTCATACGCCATTTTTGATCCATTTTCACACGTCCAAATTTTTTTTTGTGTTTTTGATGGTTTTTTCTTGATACAAATCTTCTACATAGTTGTGGTAGGGATTTGGTATAGTTACTTTGGCTAAAAACACAAAATGTTTGGGTGTTTTGATCATTTTTTGGCTTAAAATCACGAATTGGTTGAGTTTTGTCCGAGAAAAGTGGGAATTATTCCGATCAGGTCATCGGAAAAGGGTTTATAGAACATTCCGATCAGTATAATCGAAATAGGGTTTAGGGATTCCGATTTTGGGTACATTCCGATCAGGTATTCCGATTAGGTATTCCGATTAGGCATTCCGATTAGGTACATTCCGATTGGTATTCAGATTTGGTATTCCGATCAAGGTATTCCGATTAGGTATTCCAATTAGGCATTCCGATTAGGTACATTCCGATTGGTATTCCGACTAGGTACATTCCGATCAAGGTATTCCGATTTGGGAGATTCTGACTGATATTCCGATCACTATTCCGACTGATATTCCGATCACTATTCCGATCAACATTCGTGTGTAATTTTGACTTGGAATTTTTGGTTTATTGAGAACATATTTTAGGGGATTTTAACATTGTTTCTCGACTTCAACTCACAACAACAAACACATTTACTTTCTTTCATTGATCGATCAAAGTTTGTAAATCTTAACTTATTGAAATGGAGTACACATCTCTTACGGATAAGTCCATCCTCTCGGGTACGGATAATCGTCCACCAATGTTGGTGAAGACTATGTATGAGGAATGGGCTTCCCGAATGGAACTTTATATGTTGAACAAGGAGAATGGACATCTCATTTGGGCATCGGTGCTCAATGGACCATTAGATTATGGTACAGTGACGGAAGGTACAACTACTCGTCCTCGCACAACGGGTGAATTGACTGGAGATATGAAGATTCAAGACAAATGTGATAAGTATGCTACAAACATCATTCTCCAAGCCCTTCCTCCAGATGTCTACAAACTCGTCAGCAAACATAAAGTTGCCAAAGAGTTATGGGATAGAATTCGTGTTCTCATGCAAGGCACCTCGTTAACTAAACAAGAACGAGAGTGTAAGCTTTATGATACTTTTGATAAGTTTGCCTATGTGCCAGGGGAGACTCTCAATGATTACTATTTGAGATTTACCCTATTGTTGAATGAGCTCAATATCTATGGCATGACAATTCCTACCTTTCAATTGAACACCAAGTATTTGAACACTCTTCCTTCAGAATGGAAAAAATACGTGACGGATGTTAAATTGGCTAAGGACTTGCATAACACCAATGTGGATCAACTTCAAGCTTTTCTTCAACAACATGAATGCCATGTGATCGAGGCTCGGTTGTCTACACCTCAAGTTCATGATCCACTTGCAATGTATGCTTCTCAACAAAACATGGCTTATACTTATCAACAACCATCATATTTGCAGCAGCCACCACCACACATCTATCAGCAACCATCTTATCAATCACCAATGATGCCACAACAAGAATATCAACAAAGTGTTCATCAACAATCTTTTCCACAGCAACCACAATATCAGACATCACTATCACAAGCCAACACTTCTCCATTGGGCTATACTCCTCAGCAGGGATATTTTCCAATAGAAGCACAACCAGCACAAGCTTTCTACTCTAATGAACTTCCACCAATCCAATCACCGGTCTTTACTCCAAATGATACGCCAGCCGATGTTCTAAACCATCTCACTGCTTACTTGTCAAAACTTGTTGCAACTAGAGGATTTCCACCAACAAACAATCAGCTCCGCACCTCTTCAAATCCTCAACAACAAGCCACTGTTCAAGATGGTCAAGTGATGGTGCAACCTATTCAGGAAAGGCAAAATTCATATGGACCTCCTACAAGGACTGGGAACAATCAAGCTGTGAATTCTCAAGCTAATGGAAATGGAAGTCCTAGTGGTCCTAAAAAGGTTGTGACTTGCTACAATTGTCGAGGACAAGGTCATATGGCTAGGGAATGCACTCAGCCGAAAAGGAGGAGGGATGATGCATGGTTTCGTGAGAAGATGTATTTGGTTGATGCTCAGTCTAAGGGGAAGATCTTGGATCCAGAGGAGTTAGCATTTCTTGCAGACCCGGGGGCAGCAGATACTGACGGCATTGCAGTCGTTTCCACTTCTAATGCAGCTTATCAAGCGGACGATCTTGATGCATACGATTCGGATTGTGATGACATTCACTCTGCCCAAGCTGCTCTCGTTGCTAATCTCTCTCACTACGGTTATGATGTCATCAGTGAGGTACCAACCACATCTAATAATATTGATGATAACCAACATCAAGTTGGGCATGAAAATGACAACCTCGAACAGCATTCGGGAACTAGTAATTCAAATGATGTGGTACCCAAACCTACACATTTGAGTGAACCTCAACCAAATGGACGGGTATGAAATCTTATGCTCAACATGATTTGGTCATGGTGCCTAAACATATTATTGATCAAATGCATATGGCCCTCAGACAATCCGTAGATACGAATTCCACCCTAACTGCTGAGCTTGCGTTGCATAAAGAAAAGGTCAAAGCTTTTGAAATGGTCCCTCAAGCAGAGAAAATAACATGTTCTGAATTTGACCAATTTCGTTTTGAAAAGATTGAACACTTGAAAGAAATAGAATCATTAAAAGCTAATCTTTCCAATGAATTAAAAGCAAAAGAGTCAGTTGTCAATGATTTTCAGAAACTTAAAATGGATTTCGAAACTCTCGAGTCTAAAAAGTTTGAATCGGAAATTAATGCTACCAAACTTCTTAAATTCAAAGAACAACAGCTTTTAAAACAATACGCTTCCACAGAAAAGGTTCATCTTTTAACTAAATCATTTAAAGACTTCGAACTTAAGCGTCTTCAAGATTTACCACCTAATCCCGGTTATGCAAAACAAGCTCAGGAATATATTCCCGGTCTTTATGATATGACCATAATTGGCAAATCGAAAGAAGCACCTTTTGTTCGTAGTTCTGACGCGACACAGTCACTTGCGGATGAAACTCATTCTAAAATGCTTTCAAAATTCCATACAATTGATTATGATCAACATAACAAAGATCAATTTTCTAAAAAGACTCGCATTCGCTTACAAAAGGAATTAGCTGAATTGACAGTTCTTGTGCCCCAAAGTTTTTCAAATGAAAACCCTCCTAGTACGTCTCCTACACTTGTCAAAAAGGATTTAACGAAGTTAATTCCACCGGTAAGTAAGCTGTCCGTTAACTTAAATGCGGTACACCAACACTTAGCCGATTTTGACAAGGACATTTTGGAACGTACGACGGCTTCGGCCATAACGGAAGGTGAATGGAACTTTGAGCACACTAGAGCTGCGTTCCGATACGAAATTATTCCGTTTGTAAAGAATGTTAAAGCTTGTCTTAGTAATCTTGATCAAGATTTGTATTTGGAAATAGAAGAAGTTAAACGTGTTTTCAATGAAATGGATGATGCTTATGAAAACAGTTTACTTGAAATAGAACGAGTTTCACGCCAAAATGATCAGCTTCTGAAGCAAGTGATGTCTCATGATATTGTTTCCGTCTGTGTGAATAAACGTGTTGATAATGATTCTACTATGCATAATATTGAAACTGTGGATAATGTGGTAGATAGTACTTGTCACGAATCTGACGCTGAATTTTTAGAGCTTCAAGATTCATATTCTTCGCTTTCAAAACGTTTTGATGAGGTTCATACACATTGTATTTCGCTTGAATGCAAGCAACAATTTATTCAAGAAATCTTTGAAACGTCATTCGAAGGTGTTAATATCGATGATGCAAACTTTGAAAAGAATTTTCGATTGAATTTACAATCAAAACAGCGTCATCCAAGTGACAAGGTTGCTCAATCTTTGCCGATAGACATAGAGAAATCTAAGGAGCTTAACTTTGTGAACGTACTTGAGGCCGCTGAGAATTTTAAACTTGATCTAGATAATTGAGTTTCCAAGATTTTGTCCAAAGTTGATAACTTAAAACAGAAAAATACACGACTCTTCGATTCAGTAAAGTCCGCATGTGCTAATACCACTGCACAGAATCAATCGTTGATTGAACAATTGAATCGAAAGTCGGTGGAAATATCTGATTTGAGGGAACAAATTTGTGATAAGAATCTGGTCTTGGCTGAGTTAAAGGAAATACTTCGTACTCTAAAAGGTAAGAATGTTGTGGATAACGCAGCCACTGTCTCAGCATCGTCCTCTACTGCAATCAAAAGAACCCTTATAGCCGTCACACCACTTAACAAGGGCCCTAGGACTAAACCATCTCAAACTTTGGTCACTAAAGATAAGGCGGAATCAAAACCAGCTTCTTATATTCCCGTGTTGCCTTCTACAGGAGTAAGCACCACTACTAAGGCTCAAAGATCTAAGCTTAAGAGAAACAAGAAGAATGATAGGATCTTGCCCCCATCTAGTAGTCAAGTGAAGAAGAAAGTAGAAGCCCATCCTAGGAATGTTATTTCTGTTTTGAATAAAAAAGAATCATGTAGCTAAACCTAAAGGCTCTGCGGTTGTGCAGCGTTCTAAGCCTAGTGTGAATTCTAATTTGAAATGTTGGAATTGCAATGAATGTATGTTTTCTAGTCGTCATGATTCTTGCCTTATTGACCATGTGAATGAGATGTATACCCGGAAAAATGGATTAGAATGGAAACCGACTGGGAAAGTGTTAACCCAAGTTGGTTGGATGTGGCGCCCCACTGGTAGAACTTTCACTATAGTAGGAAATACGTGCCCTTTAACTAGGATCACTCCCACTGAAGTGAAGAAAGCGTGCCCTTTAACTTGGAGTACCAAGGCTACCAAAACACAAGCGTGTCCTTTAACTAGGAACACCGACACTACCGTAGGAACCAAATGCCCTTTAAATAGGTCTACTCCCACTATAGTGCCCGCGGATAATCCAGAACCTAAGAAAGTTGGAACAGTAAAACCTGTTAGTGCTAAAACTTACATTAGAAAAAGCAGGAAATCTAAGGGTCACAAACATGTTAGCAATTCTGATAATCTTATATCTGTATCTGCTAACACTCAGGAACCAATAGTTTCCAATGCATTGTCTACTGTTGTTGTTGAAAACAGGTGGTCCAAATTGTTCTCTGGTATTTGGACTCTGGTTGCTCCAAGCATATGACCGAAGATCGCTCTCAGCTCAGAAATTTCGTCAGCAAGTTTCTTGGTACGGTTCGATTTGGTAATGATCATATTGCAAAGATAATGGGTTATGGTGAATATCATATTGGGAATGTTATAATTTCGAGAGTGTATTATGTGGAAGGTCTCGGTCACAACTTATTTTCTGTGGGACAATTTTTTGATGCAAACCTAGAAGTTGCTTTTCGAGAGCATACCTGCTTCATTCGTAATTTGGAAGGGGTTGATTTATTAAAAGGTACTCGAGGGAATAATTTGTATACTTTGTCTCTACAAGACATGATGGCCGCTTCTCCAGTATGTCTTCTCTCCAAAGCATCAAAGACTAAGTCATGGTTATGGCATCGACGGTTATCTCATCTTAACTTTGACGCTATTAATCACTTGGCGAAAAACGAACTTGTTCGTGGTCTTCCTAAACTATCATTTCACAAGGATCATTTGTGCTCCGCGTGTACAATGGGGAAAAGCACTAAGAAATCATACAAACCCAAGACGGAGGACACCAACCAAGAGAAACTTTATCTGTTGCATATGGATCTTTGTGGACCAATGCGTGTTGAAAGTCTTAGTGGCAAAAATTACATCCTCGTTATTGTCGATGATTACTCTCGGTTTACATGGTTGAAATTTCTGAAAGCAAAAAATGAGGCACCTAAATTCATCATCGGATTTCTCAAGATGATTCAAGTGCGTCTCAACACTACTGTCCGACGCATTCGTACAGATAATGGAACCGAATTTGTGAATCAAATTTTGCGTGATTATTATGAAGAAGTTGGCATTTCTCATGAAACATCTGTTGCTCGCACTCATAACAAAATGGTGTCGTTGAAAGGGGAAATCGCACACTTATGGAAGCTGCTCGAACGATGTTAATTTACGTAAAGGCTCCATTGTTTTTATGGGCAGAAGCAGTATCTACAGCAGTGTACACCCAAAACCGGTCACTAATTCGAAAACGCCATGGTAAAACACCTTATGAGCTTCTCCATGGAAAAGTACCAGATTTATCATATCTTCATGTATTTGGTTCTCTTTGCTATCCAAATAATGATGGTGACAATTTGGGAAAACTTCAACCAAAGGCTGATATTTGTATTTTCATTGGTTACGCGCCCGCAAAGAAGGCATACCGAATCTACAACCGTAACTCTCGCAAGATCCTCGAAACTATGAATGTTGATTTTGATGAGCTGACAGCAATGGCTTCTGAGCAAAGCAGCTCTGAACCCGCACTTCATGAAATGGGACCCAGTAACATTAGTTCTGGTCTTGTCCCAAACAACCCTACTTCATCATCATTTACACCACCTTCTAGGACTGAATGGGATACGTTGTTTCAACCGTTCTTTGATGAATTCTTTACTCCTCCAAGTATTGTTGCTTCAGAACCTGAGGTAATAGCTCCGGTAACCGAAGTTGTCGCGCCAGCAACCGAAGCACAATCAGATACATCTGCACCTATAATTGGTCAAGATATACCATCAAATAGTAATTCTCAACCAACACATGTTTCAACTACCCATGTCATGCCTATTGATGATGAAGAGGATGATGATGATCACGATTTGGAATTCGCTCAAATGCGTGAACTTCCATTCTTTGGTATACCAATTCCCGACCTTAATCAAGCCGGGTCGTCCACCTCAGAGGAAGCTCCTTCTACAGTTTACTCCAATCCACGGATTCGTGAACATGACAGCAAGTGGACAAAGGATCATCCTATAGATTCTATTATTGGTGACCCTAATCGTCCGGTATCCACACGAAGTCTGTTACAAGAAAGTGCAATGTTTTGTCACTTTGATGCTTTTCTCACTGAAGTTGAACCTAAGACATGGCAACAAGCTTTTACTCAATCATGTTGGATAGAAGCTATGCAAGAAGAACTTAATGAATTTATACGTCTTGAAGTATGGGAACTTGTCCCATGCCCGGATCAAGTGCAGTTACTCAGTTTGAAATGGGTTTACAAGGTGAAACTCGATGAGTTAGGCGGAATATTGAAGAACAAAGCTCGTCTAGTAGCTCGTGGATACACGCAATTATTGGGCATCGACTTTATGGAATCCTTTGCACCTGTTGCCCGTTTGGAAGCTATTAGACTATTCCTTGCTTATGCAGCCTATATGAATATGGTCGTCTATCAGATGGATGTGAAGACGACATTTCTTAATGGTGAACTCAAGGAAGAGGTCTATGTTCAACAACCGGATGGTTTTGTGAATCCTAATTATCCTAATCATGTGTACAAGCTTAAGAAGGCTCTCTATGGGTTGAAGCAAGCTCCTCGCGCATGGTATGATCTTTTGTCACAATTCCTCATTACGCAAGGCTTCGCTAAAGGCAAGGTGGATCCCACGCTGTTCATTCAGAAACGAGGTAAAGATATGATTATGGTACAAATATATGTTGATGATATTATATTTGCAGCCACGACCCAAACCTTATCCGACGAGTTTGGGACACTCATGTCTTCCAAGTTTAAGATGTCAATGATGGGTAAGGTATCATTCTTCTTAGGTCTTCAGATATCTCAGAGTCCCAGAGGCATCTTTATCAATCAATCCAAGTATGCCCTTGAATCGCTTAAGAAGTATAAGATGGAATCTTGCGACCCCGTGGATACTCCAATGGTGGAACGAACTAAGCTTGATGCAGATCCACATGGAGTTGCCGTTGATCCGACACTTTATCGTGGAATGATCGGGACTCTTCCGTATATCACAGCCAGTCGGCCTGATCTTCAGTTTGCTATATGTATGTGTGCCAGGTATCAAACTAGGCCTACTGAGTTACACTTAGCTACTGTTAAAAGGATCTTTCGATATCTTAAAGGAACCATTAATCGGGGACTTTGGTATTCGAAGGACTCTTCTATTGCACTAATGGCATATGCAGATGCGGATCACGCGGGTTGTCAAGATACAAGGCGTAGCACGAGTGGAACTTTGCAACTACTAGGAGATCGACTAATCAGTTGGGCATCGAAAAGGCAGAAAAGCGCTGCAATTTCAAGTACGGAAGCAGAATACATAGCTATGTCCGGTTGACGTGCTCAAATTCTTTGGATGAGATCGCAATTAACCGACTATGGTCTAGGTTTCAACAAGATTCCGATGTATTGCGACAACAAAAGTGCAATTGCCTTATGCTGCAACAATGTTCAATTCTCCCGGTCGAAGCATATTGACATTCGCTACCACTTCATCAAGGAGCAAGTGGAAAATGGAGTAATAGAACTTTACTTTGTCCGATCTGAGTATCAATTGGCGGATATTTTCACGAAGGCTTTAGATCGCGCTCGAATTGAATTTTTGGCCGACAAGCTAGGAATGAGAACCTTCTCGCTTGAGACTCTAAAGGAACTAGCAGATGAAGCGAAAGAATAGTCTTGGTAAAACTATTCTCCGTATCCTTGGTGATCATCTGTATATATTGTTTATATCTTTATCCACAAAAGCAAAATACAAAAATATAAAACCATATAAAAACCATAAAAATTAAAAAATCTAGACTAATCCAAAAATATTTTTACTTTATTTTTTTAAAGGCATGTCTTTTGGTACGATAATATTTACGGACTTAGAAATGTCGATTAATATTGACACGACGCCATAAATAGAGTTCGTACAAAAGTTGTAAATATTTCATAAAACATGCCTAAATGGCTTGTAGTTATTTCTGACTGCAACCCGGTTTTCATATTAAAGTCAAGTATTTCTTATGAAAGCTTTGGCTCACAACGGGAATTAATTTTCTCGGGCAAGGTTTACTTTAAAACCTTGTAAGGGATCAAGTTTACTTTATAACTTGGTCTAACACAAATTTATGTACGTTTCAGTGCATTTATTTGTTAAAACAAGAGAAGTCTTGTTTTTATGAAGCTATCATCTCTACAACCATAGCAATCTACAATTGGTATCTACATCCTCGATGATGCGACTACTCAACCGACGACTACAGCTCTCTCAGTAGAACAAGGGTCAACAATTGAGGGGGAGCAATTGTCAAGCATTCAGAATCTTCGATGCTGAACGTGCCAAGCTCACTAACTGGTGTCAAGACAACAATACCAATCGTACACGTGGTGTCAAGAGATGACTTCAGACGTGACGAGGCGACCAACATATGTTGACAAGAACCATTTGATCTTATCATATGATGTTCTCATCTATCAGGTCCAACCTTGTCAATTCTTTTCTAATATGGTGAATATGTGATCATGCTACAAATCGATATCATATCTCATACATTTGGTATCATGAAGATAAAACGGACTTGCATTTTTCTCCCCAAAACCTTTGTTAAAACTTCATTAAATCAATTGATATTAAAAACATCGATTGGGTTAATATTTTTAATATGGGGGAGAAAATGTGATTTAATATGGGATATTATCACAAATGGTTTGACTTAATGTGCTGGCTCATCCCGACACGTGCGAAATGTTTTCGAATATCGTGGCATATGTTAAGGGGAGCAAAACGGATTTGCATATCAAAATAGATTTTCATGGTGACATATACTTACCCGAAACCCATTTATTTCACGACGATGAAGATTGTGGTGACATAAGGATGGTAGGATAGGTTAAGTCCTATGATTCTTCCAGAACCGGATGAATCTTCCCAAGGACATTCCATAGCTAGAAATAGTAGTTCTTAGGAAAGTTGGAGAAAGATTGTGAACGTAGCTGAATGCCGACCAAGTACTTAAGTTAGCACTGGAACAATCACAACAAGGTGCTAGTTATGACGTATTGGTAAGCATTGAAGGGGTTGAAGAATGAAAAAGAATTGTAAAGATAAAGGGTGTAAAGAAAGAAGCCCTCCTTACAACTTTAGGCAGAAACCGGGTCAATACATATGCTATTGAGATCATTTTAATGATTCTCGATATTGAAGATAGACATCATGGACCCAGTGATGCAATGCACAACCCATCCCATCTAACTCAGATATCTCTTAAAAGGTATTTGTTTTAATCACACGGAGACAACACGTTATCTATCGATTTATTCACTCCGAATAAATTGGTATTGAAAAGGTGGCACTCCTCTCCAGCCTCCGATCACTAAAATCCAAAATGCACGATCGAGTCTAGAGCCATTTGAGATCACCAAATATCTCATTAGGACACACTTTCACATTTCCTTGCTTCTTCACACACTGTGAAAAGTAAGAAAGATTTTAAAGAGTCCTACGCAAAATCTTCATGATCTTGCCTGAACATCCGAGTAATACGAAAGTACTTACAATGAAGATGGAAATCCTTCTTGAGCGAATATCAAAAAGCTCATGGTAGGTGACTTGTGCGATTCTTTATGAATCAAACTTGTGATAACTGGAAAGCAACAACTGTTTAATTCTTAACTGAATTTAAACACGTTCCAGGCCTCTACGCAATATCTCAGTGATCTTGCCAGAACACTCAGAGTGATACCTTTGTGTTCACGGTGATGAGTGGAAATCCTTCTAGTGTTAACCTCAAACAGCACTTGGTAGGTAACTTGTAAGATTCTATACGAATCAAGCTCGTGACAACTGGAAAGCAACGATGGTGCGGTTCTTAATTGAATTTCACTTGTTCCAGGAACATGAATTGACGGCTTCAAATCATGCGGATATTATTATCCAAATGATTCACTCTTTATGTTCGCAGTCAGCTTTGGACGGTCGAATAAAGAGAACGGGTTTACCCGCGAAATCCTGTCAGGAAGTTACTTAATTGAAACTATCCGTCACGGGTACGATATCTAGTATCGTCCAACGGTCTTCACCGGCCGGAGGTAAAATGCTACCGATTTAGAATGAAATGTTCAAAGCCATTTCGTTCGTGTCTACTTATGTGGTGGCATTTGAAGACGGTGGCGTTGCGGAATCCAAGAAGAAGTCGTCCCCGCATGCTTATACTTTAAGCACTTAATATTTCATTTAATTCAAGAAAGCCTAAAAGTTAAGTCTTCCGCTGTATCAAACTCTGAAGCTTTCAAGAATTACTAAGGTATAAGTATGTGGGACGTGAGGTCACGAAGAGGCGAAGATCACAAGTGATGGATGCACGAGATCAAGGCAAGAGATCAATGCTCAAGACTGATATCAAAGATCACATCAGCATGTTCACCAGAAAAAGAAAAGGAAAAGAAAGAGGAAGACTACGAGCTCAAGACAAGCATAGTATGCTAGGTTTATTTTATTATTGTAACTTGGGTAACGCCCTTGTTTGGAGTGACCTCCCTTAGGGGGAGATTGTTGGAAATACGTTTTACGTATTAAGAAGGATCGGTCACTCCAACGATAGTCCATGTAATAGCTCGTAGTTTAGTTAACTTTATTTATTAAACAAACAAAGTCAAGCCTAGCCTACAACATGTGTAGGCCGGCCCAACATTGTAAGCCCAAGCCCATCACAAGGCTTGGGTATATAAACCCTCTCCTTTGATGGAGAGGGTGGTGTGTTCTTCATTTTTCACATAGTAGAAAAGTGTTTTTCTTTCACTTTCTCTCTCTAAGTGTGTGTGTTCTCACCATCTCTCTATCTCTTTCTCTCTCTAAAACATAAGCAAGATTTACAATCCTACAAAATGATCTTGGGAAAATTTATAGTGAAGGAATGCATTTTAGATCCAATTTTATCTAACTTTCTTGACAGGCGTTCAATGTCTGAAGCATGATGATAGGGCCTTAAATCATGAATGTTCAGGCTTTGCTGCTCATAGTCATCTTCCCTGGGAAAAAGATCAAATTTTGTTTGTTGTGGATGATCAAACAATAGAAACTCTGTTGTAGGATCATACACAGCGCTTGGAAGCTCCTTTGTGACAGATGTAGCTAAGGTAGGAGTCATAACAACTACTTTTGGAGGAGGAATTGGTTCTTTAGCTGGTGTGGACACAACTTTAGGTGGTGACATGTGAGGCTGTTCATCTTCTTCATCATCCTCCTCCTCAATCATCCCCTCAGGGAGAATTTCATCATCTGGCATTGATTCAGGTTCAGATAAGCTTTCAATGAAGGCAAGCACATCCTCTTCAACATCAGGCATGGGCTCATCTTCTTTTGGCTGATCCTGAATCAAGTTATCAGCTCCTTTAGGTGTAGCCAGAGAGTCTACATTTGGTTGTACAACATCAGCATGCAATTTGTTTAACTTAGTAACAGGGAAATAGATAAAAGGAATGGTCGCTAGTTCGCTGCCCCAGAGAGGGCGAGGATGATTATTCAGCCACTCCAAAGGATAAATCCTTGGGATTCTTTTAAGTGTGAAACTAATGAGGTTAATGGTCGCCATTCGCTGCCCCTAGGAAAGTTGAGTGTGATTATTCAGCCAACCCAAAAAGGATAAATCCTTTGGGACTCTTGTATCTGTGAATTGTATATGGGTTAAGATCGCCTGTTACGCTGCCCCTAGGAAAGCTAAGGGTGATGATTCAACTCCCCCTGAAAGGATAAATCCTTTAGGACTCTTTTAGTTTTGAAAAAGATGTAGTTAATGATCGTCATATTACGTTGAGGATGATGATTCAACCCCCTTAAAAGTTAAACTTTTGTGATTCTTTTTCTAAGGGAACCTAGAGGCTGTGTGAAGTACAGCTACTCTTGGTCGAGACATAGTATTCATGTTGTTGTTTGCCTGAATACTATATAGAGGGTGCAGGGTCATCGGGGTGCTTTATGAACACAAATGAATCACTCCCTGGTACAAAGACAGGGTGTACAGAAGTCTTAAAAGATTTCTAAGTGCATACATAGACTCCTATGGGTTGAGGATAACCCTAACTTCACCACTCTCACCTACAGACATTAGAGAGTGGCTGCTTATGTACCTCTAAAAATTATAAACTGATTACATGTGAGATATCAACGGAATTAGGCGGGTTCCCTGTTGTCTCTGCTGATGTAGAGACGCTAGACTCCTGTTGTTTATCAGTTGTAGTCTCTGTGTCCACAGAATTCTCTGGACTAGAGGAAGGAGTGGCTATCTTCTTAACCCTGGCCTTAGCAACAGTTTGGGTTTTGGAAGAAGAGTGGTTTTTCTTCTTCTTTGGTTGTTGGCCAGTTGTTGCCTTGGATAGCGTGGTGTGTTGCCTAGAGGTCAAAGACGCTGACTTACCAGACACACCAGCTGCAATCACCTTCTAAGAGGAAGGGAGCAAGGGCTTCACAACAGATGGTTGTTTATTAGCAATGTTCTTCATGTGAGCAGTCTCTGGCACATCATTGGGTCCCATCACCTTGTAGATAGCCCCAATTATGTGATAAGGCTTCATGGATGTCGGCGTAGAGTTGTGGTAGTTATCACCCATCAGACTTTCAAAGATAAGAGAGAGAAAACGAACATAGCAAATGTTTTTCCCCTGACTTGGTTGGTGCCCTTCAGCTGTTCAACAAGGTTTGAGAAAAGAATGCTTCCAATTTCGATGTCTGTACCCCATATTAGTCCATAGGCTATGGCTTGATGATTGAAGGCCATTTGATCTTGAGATCCCTGCATACCACCAGGGATTTGACTATGTGAGTGAAGAGGACACGCCACATAGGTGGGAAAAACTTGATCTTCAGGGGAGACTTCAGGACCAATTCAGCTGGTGTAAGGGCTGGGTTAATATCAGATACAGGGAAGAGTGTGGCAAGGGCGTCCTTTATAGCCTTCTTATCAACAGATTTCAAGCATTCTTTGCCATGTCTTAGCCCAGCCACAGAGGAAAAATCAGCAACAGAAAATGCAAAGGGATGTTCATTACATGAGAGGTTAAAGGAGATGGTGTTGTCATCAAGGATCTCAGTAGAATACCGGAATTCCCTAAGTTATTCTTGGTAGAAAACAGATGGGGTTCTTGTGAACGCTTCTCCTACATCACAATTATTCATGAAATTCACCATATCTGAGTATATGTCATTTGGAGCCTTGAGCCATCCAATGGAGTTGTTAAAGGCGAGGATACTATCATTCATCTCGAAGCTAACGTTAGATGCTTTAGGTACTAGAAACGCCATTGATTCGAGAGTGAAGAAGACAAGGATGGTGAGAGGGTTTAGAGAGAGATTTTAGTGAGAGAGATTCAAATGATGAATAATGATAGAATTGTTTGGTGAAAAACTTTGGAACAATATATATATTCAAAATTGAAACAGTTATTCAACCGCATTTAATGCATAGTGGGAAAACGACTGCACACAAGTGGGTCCCTTGACCTTTCAAAACTGTTTGTCTCCTCGTTTATCGAAAAAATGTGAATAGAATATTGGGAATGTTTTTAGCATTTACTTAGAAAGTAACTACCTAGTTTCATGTGAAAAACATTTAATATTTATTCAGACATTAATGACACACATTAAATATCAGCCACAGGCTTTGAGATATTAAGCATATCCAGCTCAGCAACTAGCCTGTTGAACGAAGGTTCAGCCAAAGGCTTTGTAAATAAGTTAGCTAGTTGCAGTTCAGTGGGAACAAAATGCAGCTCAATATCTCCTTTAATAATATGATCCCTGATAAAGTGATACCTGATATCTATGTGTTTGGTTCTGGAGTGAAGCACAAGGTTGTTTGAGATAGCAATGGCACTTGTATTGTCACAGAAGATGGGTACTTTGTCATATAGAATATCATAGTCAGCTAGTTGACTCTTCATTCAAAGTACTTAAGCACAACAACTGGCAGCTGCAACATATTCAGCTTCAGCTGATGACATAGCCATAGAATTTTGCTTCTTTGTACTCCATCCAACCAACTTGCCTCCTAGGATTTGACAGCTCCCTGAGGTACTTTTCCTGTCAATGCAACACCTATCATAGTCTGAATCTGAATAAGCCTTGAGATCAAAGCCTGATTCTTTGGGATACCACAGACCTAGAGAGGTTGTTTCTTTGAGGTACCTGAAAATTCTTTTAACAGCCACTAGATGGGATTCCTTAGGGTTAGCTTGGTACCTTGCACAGAGACATGTGGAGAACTGGATATCAGGGCGACTGGCTGTGAGATACATGAGTGACCTAATCATGCCTCTATACATAGTCTCATTAACAGAGACCCCTGACTCATCAGGGCCCAAACTGTTGGGTGGAAGCATGGGGCATTTCACTGATGCACAATCAGCAAAGTCATATTTTTTCAGCAAATCTTGAACATACTTTTCTTGACAAATTGAATTCCTTTAGGATATTTTTTAATTTGAAAACCCAAAAAGTAAATTAATTCACCCATCATACTCATCTCATATTTCTTGGTCATTAATTTAGCAAAACGTTTACTAAGATTAACATTTGAAGACCCAAAGATGATATCATCCACATAAATCTGTACAATTATGAAATCACTTTTATCCTTGAAGGTAAAAAGTGTTTTATCGATGGTGTAGAAACTAGAAGGGGGGTTGAATAGTTTCTTAAATTTACTTATTAAAGGTTGGTTTTAAAAAAACATTTTTCAAAAACTTAAGCTTGAGTATTTATGTGAAACATTCTTATACACAATATGAACAAGGTATAGTGCAACTAACTAATAATCACAAGTATAAAGAATAATGAATGTAAAAAGATAAGGGGAGGAAAGATCAAATCAAACACCAAGGATTTATAGTGGTTCGGCAACAAAGCTCACTCCTCGTTCCTACTCCACTACTCGAGTACTCCTTACTCGAGAGTTCACTAATCAACAAGCTCCTTAAGGTGGAGAAACCGTACACAACGTCGCTTAACCAATTTCCGACTCTAAGCTAAAAGTCGAGCCCTAATCTTAGATAGGACCAATCTACACCGATATACTTTGAGGACTAAGTATTAACCCTAATACATACACAACTTCCAAATAGACACAACTACTTGGATCTTCACAACAATGACACAACAATGAATAAATAAATTTGGATCTTCAATGGATCTTTGAGGTAGACACAACACTTCAAGAATGATAGTGTTCTTCTCTTTGCACTTGAGAGGAAAAGATGAGAGGAGAAAGATTCACTTCTAAACAAGTAGTAATCAAACAAATGATCAAGGATTTGAGAGATTTAAGAAGTATGAAAGAATCTGGAAATGTATGTGCAAAAGAGGTGGATTGAAAGTCTAGAAATGGTCCACTATTTATAAGACAAACATCCAACGGCTATATCTGTCTGCGGTTCCTTATTGGAGCCCGCGGTTCCTTATCGATAAGGAACCGTCGTAGGCGCTAAGGAACCGCCAGCGTAGAGTCCGCTCCCTTTTGTCTTTTAGTGGGTTGGATCGAATCTAGGGATTAAAATATCCTGAAAGGATATTCCAAACCAAGATAGAATATGCCATTTTCAAATTTCAAACTTTCAAATAATTAATTTAATAAAACATTTTCTTATAAAGAAAGTTTAATAATAAAACTTTGTCACACTTAATAAACAGTGAGTTTTAAGAAAAGATTAAATCCTTGATCACTTAATTAGTATAATTACTTGTTTGTTCATACCTTAAGTGATAATGGTTGAAATAAAAAATACTTGAACTCAAGAATTCGTTTTTCATTGTTTTCGTAAATGCTTGTTTTTACATATTGTCGTAATCAAAACAAAGCGAGACCGAAAAATACAAGTAACGTTTTTAGGCATCATTGCATTAACAATCTCCACCCTTTTGATTCTGACAATCCATAAACTCAATCATCTAATAAAACAAGATTTTTGAAGACGAGTTTATCATTTCTCCCACTTTGTCGAAGCAAAAAGGTTGCAAAATTCTTTGAAGAAGAAAAGAACCGGACTTTGCAAATGCTCCCCTTGGTGCTTACTCCCCCTTGCTTGGGGCACCAAGGAATCGATATATGGTGACAAGCTACATAGAAGGGTTAGTAGAAGAGAAGAGACAACCAACAAGATATAGCAAAGATCACACAAAAAAATAAGAAACAAACGATCCAAGATAAGTTAAGGGTGGTCAAAGGGTTGAAACAAAGATTCCAAAAAGTGTTGGAACAAATTTGGAGTTTCAGGAATACCCGAAAAGTAGGCTACTGGGCGCGGTTCCTTACCTCAGTCGGCGGTTCCTTATCACTGGGGAACCGCGGTATTAATAAAGAACCGCCCACGGTAGGTTGAGTTTGGTGATAAGGGAGGATTTTCTAATTCAGCAAATCATGTTTTTCTATTCTAACTAATCATGGGGCTATGCTAAGAAGCAAATATAGACAAAGAAAACATACAAGAGCTCACCAAACATGGTTTAGACCAAAATACATAGATTTTTTAATAAAATCAATGTAGGAGGTGTGTAGAACTAGACACAAGGTCATGACACAATGATCCTCCATAGTTCTCTTTTGTTCTTGCTATATTTGAGAGACCCATACATATGAATTATGTAAGCTCATTATGAATAGCAAGAAGCTATGAAAAACGTTTTTAGATTGAATTAACAATGCAAAAACATTTCTCGACCATTTTCGAAAGAACTTTGAGAATTTTAAAAAAGAGAAGAGAAGTTTTCCAAAAAGAGTTTATTAAGCTTATAAGCTCAAAGAAAGAAAAGAATCAAAAGAAAAAAGATAATAAGAATGCATAATTAAGGAATATGTTCCATTAAGCCTAGACCTAGATGCAAGTAATTAAAAGGTTCCCTCTTAAGTGGCTTAGTGAAGATATCAGCTAAGTTTTCTACCGAGGGTACCTTCTCTATCGAAATGTTCCCCTTTTGAATATTATCCCTAAGAAAATGGTGGCGAATCTCTATGTGCTTAGTTCGCAAATGTTGCACGGGATTCTTGCTAAGGTCTATTGCACCCTTGTTGTCGCACATGATGGGAACATCATCAAGAGAAATCCCATAATCAACAAGCGCTTGCTTCATCCATAGAGCTTGTTGACAAGCTTTACCGTCACTCACATACTCGGCTTCTGTGGTGGATATAGCAAGAGCGGTTTGTTTCTTGGAGAACCAAGAAGTTAAACAACAACCCATGAAGGTACAAACTCCACTAGTGCTTTTCTGGTCCACATAGTCTCCCGCATGATCCGAGTCCGCGTAGACAATGGTTTTTACGCCGGTCCCTTTAGGATACCATAATCCTAAATGTATAGTGCCCTTAATGTATCAGAAGATACGCTTAACCGCTTCAAGGTGAGAGGTTTTGGGAGCCTCTTGGAAGCGAGCACAAAGGCAAACACTAAACATGATATTCGGTCGACTTGCCGTTAGGTACAACAAACTACCAATCATACATCTATATTTGGTGTTGTCTACCGACTCACAATCATCATCTACGGTGAGTTTAGTATTCGAGACCATAGGGGTCTTCATTGGTCTAGAGTCTTCTAATCCAAATTTCTTTAACATTTCTTTAACATACTTGGATTGATTAAAGAAAATACCATCGTCCATTTGTTTAATTTGGAGTCCTAAAAAGAAGTTAAGTTCTCCCATCATACTCATTTCAAACTCGTCATGCATGATTTTGGCAAAGTCATCACACAATGATTGACAAGTTGAACCAAATATAATGTCATCAACATATATTTGTACGATAATGAGGTGAGAACCTTTCTTCTTTGTAAAGAGTGTATTGTCTAACATCCCCATGGTATAATCATGTTTTACAAGAAACGCTTTAAGTCTATCATACCAAGCTTTGGGTGCTTGTTTGAGACCATAAAGAGCTTTCTTAAGCTTGTAAACATGATCCAGTTTCTCAAAATCAATGATGCTTGGAGGTTGAGCCACATATACCTCCTCATTGATCAAACCGTTAAGAAATGCACTCTTTACATCCATTTGTTGAAGCTTAAATTATAAATCACAAGCGTAAGCTAAGAGTATTCTAATGGATTCTAATCTAGCTACGAACTTCCTAACATTATTCTTGCTAGAAAAACCTTCATCAAGTGCTTTTAGACTAGTAATAATGGTGTTAAACCTAGCAAATGCACTATCAATAGTTTCATCTTCTAAGATGACAAATTGTTCATATTGTTGGACAAGAAGATCGATTTTACTTTCTTTGACTTGGCTATTACCTTGGTGAGTTACTAAAAGGGTGTTCCAAATATCTTTAGCGGTTTCACACATAAAAATTCTTTCATACTCTTTCTTAGGCAAAGCATTATAAATCACCATTTTAGCCTCATTATTTTTTGAAAGTTTCTTTTTAGTATCATCATTAGCTTTGTCAAAAGTGACTAATTCTTTTGTTTTAGAAACTTCATTAAATTGAAAGGGTAAAAAATCACCATTGGTAATAACATGCCAAAGATCTAAATCTTTTGATTTCACATAAGTTTCAAATCTATTTTTCCAATAAATGAAACTATCGGTTTCAAAAAGTGGTGGTCTTTGCATAGATTGCCCTTCTAGGTACTTGTTAGAATCCATAGATCGATTCAAGTTTTAAAATACAATATACTTTAAAAATTCTTGAGCAACCCGCTCTGATACCAATTGTAGAAACTAGAAGGGGGGGGGGGGGTTGAATAGTTTCTTAAAATTTACTTGTTAAAATATGGTTTCCAAAAATCCTTTTAAACAAAAAACTTAGGCTTGAGGAAATATGTGAAATCTTCTTATGCACAAATATGAACAATGATACTGTAGCTAAACTAATGCTAACAAAAATATATCCACAAAGAATAAAAATGATAGTGTAGCTGATCTAATATTAACACATGTATATGCAAAAAGTAATAAGGAATGTAAAGAGTTAAGGGTAAAGAAAGATCAAACCGAACACCAAGGATTTATAGTGGTTCGGCAACGAAGCTCACTCCTCGTTCCTACTCCACTCCTCGAGTACTCCTTACTCGAGAGTTCACTACACAACAAGCTCCTTATGGTGGAGAAAACCGTACACGTCGCTTAACCAATTTCTGACTCAAAGCTAAAAGTCGAGCCCTAATCGTAGCTAGGACCAATCTACACAACTATACTTAGTACATACACAACTTCCAAATAGACACAACTACTTGGATCTTCACAACTATGACACAACTACAAGTATATAAAAATTGATCTTCAATGGATCTTTGGTGATGGACTCAACACTTCACTAGGATAGTGTTCTTCTCTTTGCACTTGGAGAGGAAGAGATGGAAGAACAAGATTCACTTCTTAAACAAGTAATAATCAAATAAATGATCAAAGATTTGAGTGATTAAAGAAGGGGTTTGAATCTGGAAATGAATGTGCAAAAGAGGTGAGGTGAAAAGCTGAGAATGGCCAACTATTTAAAGGACAAAGGAGCCAACGGCTAGTTCTGCCCGCGGTACCTTATCACAACCCGCGGTACCTTATCGATAAGGTACCGCCTAGGCGCTAAGGTACCGCCGGACTAGACTCCGCTCCTTTTTGTCCTTTAGTGGTGGAGGTCTTATCTGGGTATAAAAATATCCTGAAAGGATATTCTTAACAGAATAAGAATATGCCATTTTCAAATTTCAAATAATTAATTTAATAAAACATTTTCTTAAAAATAAAGTTTAATAAAAACTTGTCACATTTAATAAAAAGTGAGTTTTAAGAAAAGATTAAATCACTTGATCACTTGATTAAGGTTAGTACTTGTTTATCCATACCTTAAGTGAAAATGGGTAAAATGAAAAATACTTGAACTCAAGAATTCGTTTTTCATTGTTTTCGTAAATGCTTGTTTTTACATATTGTCGTAATCAAAACTAAGTGAGACCGAAAAATGCAAGTAACGTTTTTAGTCATTATTGCATTAACAAAGTTTGATAGTCACTTTTGTGATGCTTGCAAAATTGGGAAGCAAGTTCACTCAAGTCACAAAGCCAAGAATTTGGTTTCGACCTCTCGGTGCTTAGAGCTCCTACATATGGACCTCTTTGGACCTTCCGCCATACGGAGTTATAGAGGTAACCTTTATACCCTAGTTATAGTTGACGACTACTATAGATTCATTTGGACTAGATTTTTGGCGTCTAAGAATGAAGCATTCGATCACTTCGAAACCTTTAGTCGAATAATTCAAAATCAACTAGGATGTTCAATTGTCTCTATTAGGACGGATCATGGTAGGGAATTTGATAATGAAGTGCAATTTGGTGCCTTTTGTGAAGCTCATGGTATTACCTATAACTTCTCGGCTCCTCGCACTCCACAATCAAATGGGGTAGTTGAAAGGAAGAATAGGACCATCCAAGAGATGAGTAGTATGATGTTAAATGAGCAATCTTTGCCTAAAAAATTTTAGTGCAATGCCGTGGACACATCGACTTACATTCTCAACCAAATTCTTATTCGACCTTTTCTAGGAATGACCCCCTATGAGATTCTTAAAGGTAAGAAGCCCTCATTGGAATACTTTAAGGTGTTTGGAAGCAAGTGCTTCATTCTCAACACCAAAGATTACCTTACAAAGTTTGACCCAAAGTCTTACGAAGGTATCTTTTTAGGTTATTCTCAAACTAGCAAAGCCTACATAGTCCTCAATAGAACCTCGGGTGTAATTGAAGAATCACTTAACGTAACATTTGATGAAATCCCGCCTTCATCTAAGACACCACCTTTGGTAGATGATGACTTAGATGAAATAGACATAGTTAATGCCAAAGATGTTAGAAACATGGGTGTTGAAGACCTTAGTGTTGAAAAGGGAGTAAACATTAAGGAGTCTAAGGATCATGCTCTCGATAACGTCATAGGCGAATTAAATCAAAGGACCCTAAGATCTCAAGTCCAAAATCAAAGTAACTTCTTTGGTTTCGTCTCCTTGATTGAACCAAAGAATTTTAAAGAAGCTTTGATGGATGAGAGTTGGGTCATCGCTATGCAAGAAGAATTGAATCAATTCATTGCTAATGATGTTAGGGAACTTGTTCCTCCGCCTAGAAGTTCGACCATCATAGGAACCAAATGGGTATATAGGAATAAGTTAGATGAGAATGGTGTTGTGTCTCGTAACAAGGCTAGACTTGTAGCTCAAGGCTATAATTAACAGGAAGGTATTGATTATGACGAGACATACGCACCTAAGGGCCTTACATCCAAAGGGGAGAGAAAAAGTCACGGCTATTGAAGAGTCTAAAGATCTCTCAACTTTATCACTCGATGAACTCATAGGAAACTTGAAGGTTCATGAGATGATAATTTTGAAGGACTCGGAATTAGTAAAAACCAAGAGTGAAAGGAAATCTCTTGCACTTAAGGCCAAGAAGGCACAAAGTGACCATGATAGTTCCTCGGAAAGTGATGACGAGGAGTATGCATTGACGGTGAGAGATTTCAAGAAGTTCTTCAAGAGACGAGGTCAACACGTTAGACAACCAAACTATGACAAGAAACCATTGTCAAAGAATCGGTTTGTCAAGAACGAAAAAGGTGATAGGAGTTGCTTTAGATGTGGTGATCCAAATCACTTCATTGGTGATTGTCCAAAGCCCGCTCATGATAAGAACCACACGGCATTCGTTAGTGGCGCTTGGAGCGATAGCGGTGAAGATGATGATGACAACCCCAAAGAGGAGAAATGTCTTATGGCTCACACTTCTAAAGAGGTACATTCCGAAACCGAATATTATAGCAATGATAGTTCCACTTTAGATGATATTGAATTTGAAGGCAAATATGATAGCTTACACAAACTTAGTCTTAAATTCATAGAAAAGAATAAAACCTTAAAATCAACCAAAACTAAGCTTGAAAATGAGATCAATGAACTTAGGGAGAAATTGGCTAAACTTGAGAAAAACAAAGTGGTTGATTTAGGTTGCTTAAGTTGTGAGAAACTTAGATTAGAGAATGATGATCTCAAGAGCACCTCCATTAAATTGGAAAAGTTCATGAAAGGTACTAGTGCTCTTGATGATATGTTAAACAAACAAGTTCATTCTAAGGAAAAACTTGGTCTAGGTTTTAACTCAAATGAAGCCTCAACTAGTGAAACAAAACAAGTCAGGTTTTCACAGAAAACACCTTCTGGACGCGGTTCCACATTGTATGGCGCGGTTCCTTATCACTATGGAACCGCGGCCATAGATAAGGTACCGCGGCCAGAAGTTGATTTTTGTGAAAACTCTGAACTTTCTGAAAAATCTAAGTTAAATGAAAAACCAAAGCATCTTACTGTTAATAAGGTTCAATTACCCATACTTGACGACAATGCTATTAGTAAGTTTTATAAGCCGTTAAGTAAACCTCTCATGGGAAATAGAAGTTTATCTAGATTATCTTCTACTCCACCTAGAGTACGGAATGAGTCTAAGCCTAGAAGTAGAACGACAACGCCTACAAGAGATAATCAAAACAACTCACGAACTAGAAGTAAAACTCCAACACCTAGAAAGAGTAATAATAACTCTAAACCTAGATCAAACACACCTAGGAGAAGTAATGAACAACAAAATGGTTACATGAATTACTACCCTCCTCCATTTTGTTCTCCATGGGGAATCCCCACCTCATTCATTCATCCCAATCAAATGCAAGGGATGTTTGGAACTAACAATTTTGGACCCATGAGATATTGGGGACCAAATGTTTGATCTTGTGTATTGTTACCTAGATATGCTTGGGAATTGATTTGGAGCCCGATGAGTGGATTAAGGATAGTGGATGTTCTAAACACATGACGGGTAATCGAAGTTTGTTCTCGCATTATAAAGCATATGATGGAGGTAACGTCACATTCGCTAGTAGTCTACGTGGTAATATCATTGGCAAAGGTACGGTTTCTCTTGACTCCATGACCATTGAAAATGTTGAGCACGTAGATAACTTAGGTTTTAACCTTTTAAGTACAGGTCAAATTTGTGATAATAAGTGTAAGGTCATCTTTTCGGAACATGACAGTGAAATCGTAAAAGATGGAAAAGTCATTGGAAAAGGTGTTAGAAAGCATGGGCTTTATGTCATGAAGGTTAATAAGAAGTCAAAAGACAACATATGTCTTGCGACTATAGATGATAGTTCTACTCTTTGGCATAGGAGATTAGGTCACGCTAATATGCGTTTAATTCAATCTTTAGTCTCTAAGGAGTTGGTAAGACACCTCCCCAAGATTAAGTTTGATAGTCACTTTTGTGATGCTTGCAAAGTTGGAAAGCAAGTTCACTCAAGTCACAAAGCCAATAATTTGGTTTCGACCTCTCGGTGCTTAGAGCTCCTACATATGGATCTCTTTGGACCTTCCGCCATACGGAGTTATGGAGGTAACCTTTATACCCTAGTTATAGTTGACGACTATTCTAGATTCACTTGGACTAGATTTTTGGCATCTAAGAATGAAGCTTTCGATCACTTCGAAATCTTTAGTCGGAGAATTCAAAATCAACTAGGATGTTCAATTGTTTCTATTAGGACGGATCATGGTAGGGAATTTGATAATGAAGTGCAATTTGGTGCCTTTTGTGAAGCTCATGGTATTACCCATAACTTCTCGGCTCCTCGCACTCCACAATCAAATGGGGTAGTTGAAAGGAAGAATAGGACTCTCCAAGAGATGAGTAGGACGATGTTAAACGAGCAATCGTTGCCTCAAAAGTTTTGGTGCAATGTCGTAGATACATCGACTTATATTCTCAACCGAATTCTTATTCGACCTTTTCTAGGAAAGACCCCCTATGAGATTCTTAAAGGTAAGAAACCCTCATTAGAATACTTTAGGGTGTTTGGAAGCAAGTGCTTTATCCTCAACACCAAAGACTACCTTACCAAGTTTGACCCAAAGTCTTACGAAGGTATCCTTTTAGGTTATTCTCAAACTAGTAAGGCCTACATAGTCCTAAATAGAACCTCAGGGGTTATTGAAGAATCACTCAACGTAACCTTTGATGAAACCCCTCCTTCACCCAAGACACCACCATTGGTTGATGATGACTTGGATGAATTAGAAGTAGTTAAAGCCAAAGAGGTTAGAAAAATAGGAGTTGAAGACCTTAGTGTTGAAAAGGAAGTAAACATTAAGGAGTCTAGGGATTATACTCTCAATAATGTCACAAGTGACTTAAATCAAAGGACCCTAAGATCTCAAGTCCAAAACCAAAGCAACTTCTTTTGTTTTGTCTCCTTGATTGAACCAAAGAATGTTAAAGAAGCTTTGACGGATGAGAGTTGGGTCATTGCGATGCAAGAAGAATTGAATCAATTCGTTGCCAATGATGTTTGGGAACTTGTTCCTCCACCTAGAAGTTCTACCATTATAGGAACCAAATGGGTATTTAGGGATAAGCTAGATGAGAATGGTGTTGTGTCTCGTAACAAGGCTAGACTTGTAGCTCAAGGCTATAATCAACAAGAAGGGATTGATTATGACGTAGCTAGATTAGAATCTATTAGAATCCTTTTAGCCTACGCTTGTGCCTTAGATATTAAGCTTCAACAAATGGATGTAAAGAGTGCATTTCTTAACGGTTTGATCAATGAGGAGGTATATGTGGCTCAACCTCCCGGCTTCATTGATTTTGAGAAACCGGACCATGTTTACAAGCTTAAGAAAGCACTTTATGGACTCAAACAAGCACCCAAAGCTTGGTATGATAGACTTAAAGCGTTTCTTGTTAAACATGAGTATACCATGGGAATGGTAGACAATACACTCTTTACAAAGAAGAAAGGTCCTCACCTCATAATCGTACAAATATATGTTGATGACATTATATTTGGCTCAACTTGTCAAGAATTGTGTGATGACTTTGCCAAAATCATGCATGGGTTGTTGTTTAACTTCTTGGTTCTCCAAGAAACAAACCGCTCTTGCGATATCCAACACGGAAGCCGAGTATGTGAGTGCCGGTAAAGCATGCCAACAAGCTCTATGGATGAAGCAAGCGCTTGTTGATTACGGGATTTCTCTTGATGATGTTCCCATCATGTGCGATAATAAAGGCGCTATAGACCTAAGCAAGAATCCCGTGCAACATTCGCGAACCAAACACATAGAAATTAGACACCATTTCCTTAGAGATAATGTTCAAAAGGGGAACATTACTATCGAAAAGGTGCCCTCCGAGGACAACTTAGCCGATATCTTCACTAAGCCACTTAAGAGGGAACCTTTTTATTACTTGCGTCTAGGTCTAGGATTAATGGAACATCTTCCTTAATTTCCTTTCTTCTTGTGTGTTTCCTATTACCACTTTAAGTCCTTGAGTCTTTTAAACTCCTTTTGAAAAATCTTCTTCTCTCTTTTTCAAAACTCTCAAAGTTTCGTTCGACAATGGTTAAGAAATTCGTTTGACATTGTTAACTCAATCTAAAAACGATTTTTCATAGATTCTCGCTATCAATCTAGAGCTTACATAATTCATATGTATGATTCTCTCAAACATAGCAAGAACAAGATTGAATCATGGAGGATCATTGTGTCATGACTTAAGGTCTTGTCTTACACACCTCCTACATTGATGTTTTTTTTAATCCATGTATTTTGGTCAAATCTCTATTTGGTAAGTTTGCATATGTTTTCTTTGTCTATCTTTGCTTTTAAGCATATCCCTATGATAAGTTAGACTAGAAAAATAAGATTTGCTGAAAAATCTTTCTCCAAACACCAAACCCTGCTTCTGCAGGCGGTTCCTTATGTGAACCGCGATACCTTATTGATAAGGTACCGCCACCCTAGATAAGGAACCGCCTACAGTGGCCTTCCTTTTTCGGGTTTTTGTCTGAAACTCCAGATTTACTCCAACATTTTTGAGAATCTTTGTTTCAAACCCTTTGACCACCCCAAAAATACCCTAAGCCTTCCTTATTTAAACCATAAGCATTTTGCATTACTTCACATCCAAAATGTCTTATTCTCCCAATGAAAGCCTTGAATCTCCTCCATTTTCTCCAATTGCTTTCAATCCAAACCCACCCAAGAACACTCTTAATCACATTTCTCCTACCAAGAATGTTGATTGTGGAACCTCTTTTCTTCCACCACCACCCTTTAGTGTTCTTCCTCCTTCTCATGATAATGTCATGCACCATGGAACATATTGTCATTGTTGTCAATATCAACATCTTGCTATGGCACACATCTATGAGGAGTTGAGCTACATCAAGAGTCTCTTAATCAAGCCACCACCACCACCCTCCGCTATTACCTTGTCTTTCATATAAGCATTGATTGCTTATCCTCAAGACACCAAATTAAAGCAAATCTTAGAATTCTAGAATAACTAGGATTAGATTTATGCTTTTGGCTTGTTTCTTTTTCCATACTTCGTTGTATGATGTTCTTTTAGTAACCTATCTTGGATCTTTGTCTTTGTGTTTTCTTCTCTTTTAATTTTTTTATGTGACCTATTGCCATATATTGTTGGTTGTTTCTTTTGTTCAACTAACCCTTCTATGTAGCTTGTCACCATATCTCGATTCCCCGGTGCCCCAAGCTAGGGGGAGTAAGCACCAAGGGGGAGTCTTTGCAAGGTCCGGTTCTTCAACACCGGCTTATGCAACCTTTTTTCTTCGACAAAGGGGGAGAAATGAATAAACTCGTCTTCGAAAATCTTGTTTTTTGTGTGATTGAGTTTATGTATTGTCGGAATCAAAAAGGGGGAGATTGTTAATGCAATAATGACTAAAAACGTTACTTGCATTTTTCGGTCTCACTTAGTTTTGATTACGACAATATGTAAAAACAAGCATTTACGAAAACAATGAAAAACGAATTCTTGAGTTCAAGTATTTTTCATTTTACCCATTTTCACTTAAGGTATGGATAAACAAGTACTAACCTTAATCAAGTGATCAAGTGTTTTAATCTTTTCTTAAAACTCACTTTTTATTAAATGTGACAAGTTTTTATTAAACTTTATTTTTAAGAAAATGTTTTATTAAATTAATTATTTGAAATTTGAAAATGGCATATTCTTATTCTGTTAAAATATCCTTTCAGGATATTTTTATACCCAGATAAGACCTCCACCACTAAAGGACAAAAAGGAGCGGAGTCTAGTCCGGCGGTACCTTAGCGCCTAGGCGGTACCTTATCGATAAGGTACCGCGGGTTGTGATAAGGTACCGCGGGCAGAACTAGCCGTTGGCTCCTTTGTCCTTTAAATAGTTGGTCATTCTCAGCTTTTCACCTCACCTCTTTTGCACATTCATTTCCAGATTCAAACCCCTTCTTTAATCACTCAAATCTTTGATCATTTGTTTGATTATTACTTGTTTAAGAAGTGAATCTTGTTCTTCCATCTCTTCCTCTCCAAGTGCAAAGAGAAGAACACTATCCTAGTGAAGTGTTGAGTCCACCACCAAAGATCCATTGAAGATCAATTTTTATATACTTGTAGTTGTGCCATAGTTGTGAAGATCCAAGTAGTTGTGTCTATTTGGAAGTTGTGTATGTACTAAGTATAGTTATGTAGATTGGTCCTAGCTACGATTAGGGCTCGACTTTTAGCTTAGAGTCGGAAATTGGTTAAGCGACGTGTACGGTTTTCTCCACCATAAGGAGCTTGTTGTGTAGTGAACTCTCGAGTAAGGAGTACTCGAGGAGTGGAGTAGGAACGAGGAGTGAGCTTTGTTGACGAACCACTATAAATCCTTGGTGTTCGGTTTGATCTTTCTTTACCCTTAACTCTTTACATTCCTTATTACTTTTTGCATATACATGTGTTAATATTAGATTAGCTACACTATCATTCTTTATTCTTTGTGGATATATTTTTGTTAGCATTAGTTTAGCTACACTATCATTGTTCATATGTGTGCATAAGAAGATTTCACATATTTCCTCAAGCCTAAGTTTTTTGTTAAAAAGGATTTTTGGAAACCATATTTTAACAAGTAAATTTTAAGAAACTATTCAACCCCCCCTTCTAGTTTCTACAAACTTCATCTTGGAGAGATGTATTACCAACTCCTTAGAGACTAAAGATTAAATTAAACGCATATTAGCGTGACCTAATCTCCTATGCCAAAGAGTAGAACTATCATCTAAAGTCGCTAGACATAAGTTGTCCTTTGACTTCCTATTAACCTTCATGACATAAAGCCCAAGCTTTCTAACACCTTTTCCAATGACTTTTCCATCTTTTACAATTTCACTGTCATATTCCGAAAAGATGACCTTACACTTATTGTCACAAATTTGACCTATACTTAGAAGGTTAAAATCTAAGTTATCTACGTGCTCTATGTTTTCTATAGTCATAGAGTCAAGAGAGACCGTGCCTTTGCCAATGATATTACCACGTCTATTACTTGCGAATGTAACGTTACCTCCATCATATTCTTTGTAGTGCGAGAACAAACTTCGATTACCCGTCAGGTGTTTAGAACAACCACTATCCTTAATCCACTCGTCGGACTCTAGGTCGATTCCCAAGCAAATCTAGGTAACAACACACAAGATCAAACATTTGGTTCCTAATATCTCATAGGTCCAAAGTTGTTAGTTCCAAACATCCCTTGCATTTGGTTGGGATGCATGAAAGAAAGAGACATTCCCTATGGGGAAAAGTATTGTTGTTGAAAATTATTCCAATTCCTATGGCCATTTTGTTGTCCATATTTTCTCCTAGGTATCTTTGATCTTGATCTAGTATTATTATTATTCCTCCTAGGTGTTGGGGTTTTACTCCTAGGTCTTGGTTTAGCTTGATCATCTCTTTTTGGCGTAGGTGTTCTACTTCTAGGTTTAGATTCATTTCGTACTCTTAGAGGAGTGGATGTTTGTCTAGATAAGTTTCTAGTTCCCATTAGAGGTTTACTCAAGGGCTTGTAAAATTTATCTAGAGTTGGCTTTTCGATTATAGGTACTTTGACCTTGTTAATAAGAATATGCTTTCGTCATTCACCTAAATTTGACTTTTCAGAAATTTCAAGATTTTCACAAAAATCTTCTTCTGGACGCGGTTCCTTAGCTCCATTGGCGGTTTCATAGCGATAAGGAACCGCCTCATATATTTGAGCACCGTGTACAAGGGAGTGTTTTTCTGAAAACCTAACATGTTTTGGTTCACTAGTTGATGCTTCATTAGTGTTATATCCTAACTCTAGTTTTTCCTTAGAATAAATTTGTTTGTTTAACATATCATCAAGAGGATTAGTACCTCTCATGAACTTTTCAAGTCTAATGGAGGTGCTCTTAAGGTTTTCATTTTCTTGTCTAAGGTTTTCACATTTTAAGCATCCTAGATCTATTTCTTTATTTTTCTCAAGCTTAGCTAATTTCTCTTTTAGCTCACTAATCTCGTTTACAAGATTAGTTCTAGTTGATTTTAGCACTTTGTTCTTTTTAATAAATTTTAGACTAAGCTTATGCAAGTTATTGTATTGACCTTCTAATTCACTGTCATCTTGAGAAGAACGATTATTGCTATAATACTCGGTTTCAGAAAGTACCTCTTTAGAAGTGTGAGCCATGAGACACTTCTCATCTTTAGGGTTGTCATCAACATCTTCACCGCTATCGCTCCATGAACCTCCAACGAATGTCGTGTGTTTCTTATCGCCTGAAGGCTTAGGACAATCACCGATGAAATGATTTGGATCACCACATATAAAGCATTTCCTATCACCTTTATCATCTTTGGAAAATTGGTTTTTGGAGAAGGGTTTCTTGTCGTTGTTTGGTTGCCTCACGTATTGACCTCGTCTTTTGAAGAACTTCTTAAAGTCTCTAACCGCCAAGGCATATTCCTCATCATCACTATCCGAGGAGCTTTCATGGTCACTTTGTGCCTTCTTGGCTTTGAGTGCAAGAGACTTTCTTTCACTCTTAGTTTTCACCATTTCCGAGTCCTTCAAAATTATCATCTCATGAACCTTCAAGTTACCAATAAGTTCATCAAGTGATAATTTGGCGAGATCCTTTGATTCTTCAATCACCGTGACTTTAGCTCTCCACTGGGATGCAACGCCCTAAGAAACTTCCTAAAATTGTTCTTGCTAGAAAAACCTTCATCAAGTGCTTTTAGACTAGTAATAATAGTGTTAAATCTAGCAAATGCACTATCTATGGTTTCATCTTCTAAGATGACAAATTGTTCATATTGTTGAACAAGAATATCGATTTTACTTTCTTTGACTTGGCTATTACCTTGGTAGGTTACTAAAAGAGTATTCCAAATGTCTTTACCGGTTTCACACATAAAAATCCTTTCGTACTCTTTCTTTGGTAAAGCATTATAAATCACCATTTTAGCCTCATTATTTTTAGCAAGTTTTCTTTTAGTATCATCATTAGCTTTATCAAAAGTAACTATCTCCTTACTTTTAGAAACTTCATTATATTGAAATGGCAAAAAATACCATTGGTAATAACGTGCCAAAGATCAAAATCTTTTGATTTCACATAAGTCTCAAACCTATTTTTCTAATAAGTAAAACAATTGGTTTCAGAAAGAGGTGGTCTTTGCATGGATTGCCCTTCTAGATACTTGTTGGAATCCATAGAACGATTCAAGTTTTAAGATAAAATATAGTTTAAAAAGTCTTGAGCAACCACGCTCTGATACCAATTGTAGAAACTAGAAGGGGGGGGGGGTTGAATAGTTTCTTAATTTACTTGTTAAAGGTTGGCTTTAAAAAATCATTTTTCAAAAACTTAAGCTTGAGTATTTATGTGAAACCTTCTTATACACAATATGAACAAGGTATAGTGCAACTAACTAATAATCACAAGTATAAAGAATAATGAATGTAAAAAGATAAGAGAAGGAAAGATAAAACAAAACACCAAGGATTTATAGTGGTTCGGCAACGAAGCTCACTCCTCGTTCCTACTCCACTCCTTGAGTACTCCTTACTTGAGAGTTCACTAATCAACAAGCTCCTTAAGGTGGAGAAACCGTTCACAACGTCGCTTAACCAATTTCCGACTCTAAGCTAAAAATCGAGCCCTAATCTTAGCTAGGACCAATCTACACCGATATACTTTGAGGACTAAGTATTAACCCTAATACTTACACAACTTCCAAATAGACACAACTACTTGGAACTACACAATAATGACACAACAATGAATAAACAAATTTGGATCTTTAATGGATCTTTGATGTAGACACAACACTTCAAGAATGATAGTGTTCTTCTCTTTGCACTTGAGAGGAAAATATGAGAGGAGAAAGATTCACTTCTAAACAAGTAGTAATCAAATAAATGATCAAGGATTTGAGTGATTTAAGAAGTATGAAAGAACCTGGAAATGTATGTGCAAAAGAGGTGGATTGAAAGTCTGAGAATGGTCCACTATTTATAAGACAAACATCCGACGGCTATATCTGCCGCGGTTCCTTATTGGAGCCCGCGGTTCCTTATCGATAAGGAACCGCCGTAGGCGCTAAGGAACTGTCGGCGTAGAGTCCGCTCCATTTTGTCTTTTAGTGGGTTGGATCGTGAGATTAAAATATCCTGAAAGGATATTCCAAACCAAGATAGAATATGCCATTTTTAAATTTCAAACTTTCAAATAATTAATTTAATAAAACATTTTCTTAAAAAGAAAGTTTAATAATAAAACTTTGTTACACTTAATAAAAAGTGAGTTTTAAGAAAAGATTAAATCCTTGATCACTTAATTATGATAATTACTTGTTTGTTCATACCTTAAGTGATAATGGTTGAAATGAAAAATACTTGAACTCACGAATTCGGTTTTCATTGTTTTCGTAAATGCTTGTTTTTACATATTGTCGTAATCAAAACAAAGCGAGACCGAAAAATGCAAGTAACGTTTTTAGGCATCATTGCATTAACAAATGGAACCCCTGACAAATTTATTTTCAGTTAAAAAAGTAGACAGCATTTCATATCATGCCCTTGGAGCCTGTTTCAGCCCATACATTGCTTTGTAAAGCCTGTACACATGGTTGGGAAACTCGTTGTTCTCGAATCCTTCTGGCTGTTCAACATACACTTCTTCAGCCAAATCTCCATTGAGGAAGGCACTTTTAACATCCATTTGATACACAGTCAAGTTCATATATGCATCATAAGCAAGGAAGATTCTGATGGCTTCAAGTCTTTCTACAGGTGCAAATGTTTCATCATAATCAATCCCTTCAGTCTGTGTATACCCTTGTGCAACCAACCTTGCCTTGTTCCTTATGATATTACCAATTTCATCCATCTTGTTCCTATATATCCATCTAGTGCCTGTGATGTTCTTACCAGGTAGAGCAGGCACTAGAGTCCATACCTTGTTTCTTTTAAACTGATTGATTTCTTCTTGCATTGCAGCAACCCAGCCATCTTCAAGAAGTGCTTCAACTACACGCTTGGGTTCAATTTGGGAAAAAAATTCAGCAAACAAACATTCATTGGCTGAGGTTGATTCTGAGTCATGAATTCTCTGTCTAGTAGTAACCCCAGCATTTGGTTCACCAATGATGTTGACAAGAATAATGTGCTGATCTCTTGACCATTTGCTTTGAGGAGTTGGGGATTCATAGACAGGTGCAGGTATGGAGGATGAAATTACAACTTCAGTTTCGTTCTTTTGAGTAGGAGGACTCTCTTCAAGAAAAATCTCTGTGTCTGTGTCTTCATCAGCTATTTCAGGAAGTGATGATTTGCAGACCACAAGAGAGTTTTCTTGATTACTAGCAATAGGAGAGTCATCTTCAATTGAGGTGGAACATGGGCTTGTGGAAGGCTGACTTTCACTTTCAGCTGTCATTTGAGTAGAAGAAAGTTCAATGTTGTGTGTTGACAGCAGATCATGTGCAGGAACATATGGGACAAGAGTATCTGTGTGTGGATGATGATGAAAGACAGGCCTTGCCTCAGGAACTCATCTGATGGGAAAGACCTATTTTTTGTTGAAATAAATTTCATCACCTTTTGTTCCTGTTCTTTGTAGCACGTCATCATCTTCATTGAATGTGACATGAAAGGTTTCTTCTAGTTCTTGTCTTCTTTTGTTGAATACTCTAAAGGCTTTGGTTGTTGGAGAGTATCCTAAGAAGAAACCATCATCAGCTTTTTCGTCAAACTTTCCAAGTTGATCACTGTAGTTATAAATAAACACAGGGCATCCAAAGACATGGAAATAGCTAACGTCTGGTGCTCTTTTTCTAAAAACTTCATAAGAGGTTTTTCCATGTCTTTTAACAATGATTGATCTATTCTAGGTATAGCAGGCAGTGTGGACAGCTTCTCCCCAAAATTGCTTTGGTAAGGCTGCACCATTTAGCATGGTTCTAGCTGCTTTAATCAATGTTCCATTTCTTCTTTCAGCTACTCCATTTTGTTCAGGAGTACCAGCTGAAGAGAAGTTTTATGATATTCCCTTTTCATCAATAAAAGATTCAAGCTGTTGATTCTTGAATTCAGTCCTATTATCACTTCTTAGAGCTTTTACTCTAACTTCATTCATGTTTTCAACCTGCTTGATGAAGGAAATGATGGCATCAGCTGCATCACTATTCCTTTTGAGGAAGAAAACCCATGTGTACCTTGAAAAATCATCAACTATGACCAAGGTGTATTTGTTGTGATTAATGGTCTGTGGTTTGACTGGCCAAAACAAATCCATGTGAAGGAGATGTAAGCACTTGTCAATAGAAAATGATTGCCTGGTCTTAAATGATGACCTGTGATGTTTTCCTTTAACACACGTTGAACATGTCTTGTCCTTAGTGAAAGTCACAGGTGGTAGACCAACAACCAACTTTTTTGTGGCTAGCTTGTTGATGTTCTTGAAGTTGAGATGAGAGAGTCGTTCGTGCCACAGCCAATTGACACTTTTAGAGGCTTTTGCCAGAAAACAATTTGAGCTGTCCTCTGAGCAAGAAGCCATGTTGATGACATACACATCTCTTCTTCTTGGTGCAATTAACACCACATCATTATTCTTGTTGAATATGGTTCCTTGAGTTTTTGTAAACAAAACCTTGTAGTCAGCATCACACAACTGGTTGATGCTGATGAGATTGTGCTTAAGACCATTCACAATATGCAACCCTTGTAAACGTTATTCCATTGCAGTTAACTGAGCCATATCCCTCTGTGTCGCCTGAAGAGTTACCCCTAAACACCACTTTAGGACCAGGATCTTTTGAATATATGTGCATATATTGTTTGATTCTTGTCATGTGTCTAGAGCAGCCACTATCTAGATACCAGACTGATTCCCTTAGATGTTTCTGCACAGATATACAGAAACAGATTAGTTCCTATGGTGAACCCACTTTCCAGTGGGTTCCCTGAATTGTTGATTAGCAACTCTTGAGTTCTTGTAGAACTTGTGACAATGTGAAGGACAATTGGTTGTGTCATGGGTGTACCTTCCACAGATGTCACATCCAGGAAAGTCCCTGCACTCATCTGAGTGCTGGTTTGTGAGACCACAATATTTACATGGAGGGTAAGGTCTATAGTTACCTGATGGTCTCCTAGTAGCCTGTTGTCTGTCTCTAAAAGGTGTCTGAGCTCTCTTAACAGCCATGTGTCTATCATGATCTATGGTCATATGATGAGAATTCTTACACACATTAAAATAAGGTTTGATAACCTTTTCACCTTTGGGTTCTCCTAAGATAGACTTAGGTTCAGAGGAAGCAGAGCAGTCAGCGGAAGGCTTAATATGTTCTTTTAAGAGTTCTACTTCTTTCATCAAAGACAACAGGCGTTCTTCAGTTGATGGTTCAACTTTGTTCATAGGGATTGTTGAGACAACCTTATAAAATTTTTGCTTAATAGATGGTTTTGCAGGAATAGGCAAAAACCTTAGCTGGAGGTGTCTCAACATCTGGTTTGAGTTCAGCCTTAGCTCCTCTAAAAGAGCTGCTAGGTTCAACACCGGATAGTTTAGGCAAAGATGGCAAAAGGTTCATTGTTATCTATAACCACTTCAGAGACAGGCACATCAGTCACAAGAGGGTCAGACACATGTATAGTCTCTGTGGACTTGAAAACAATCTCTTTGGATTTCTTAAAGGCCTTTATTTTGTTTCTCTTAGCAGTAACAACCCTAGATATGTCAGTTGGAACTTCATCATCAAGTAATTCATTTATAGTGAACCTAATGCACGACCATTTTTCTATAACCTTGTTTAGTTCAGTTACTTGATCATTTAAGGCACTGTTTCTTAAAGTTAACTTATTAACTTCATTTTGAAGAGATGTCATTTCAGAGTTAACCTGTTTTAAAGTTTCACATTCATCCTTAACAGTCAACAATTCATGTTTAACAGAGTAAAATTTATCAAGCAGGTTCTTTCTTTGTTCCTCAACAAAGTGTAAATCAACTATGGTATAATCAAGGACATATTTACGTTCATCACTTTTAGACATAGAGATAAGCCTGTGTATCTTTTTCATAGTGATGTCAACCCATTGTCCTGATCTAGCGTCTCCTTTACCAACAACAGGTTCATCCTCAGCTATAGCCATAAATGCCCTGACCCTGGTGGTATCTTCTTCATCAGATGTCAGCGGCTCATCATTCCAATAATAGGCTTCAGCTACCAACCCTTTCTCTGTCCTTTTATCACCCCCTTTCTCCTTTGACAGAGATTCTAGCTTCAAATTCATCTGTTCCAACTCAGCCTTTAGTGCCTTGTATTTGTTTTTGTAATCCTTTTTCTCATTATCAAAGGAATTGGATTGGTGAGATGAGTTGTTTTGTTGTGATTTGAACTTGTAAGGTTTGAATGATGAAGGATAGGATAGTGAGGATGTTTTTGTGGATGGACCGTCTTTTTAAAAATGTCCAACTTTTCCACAGGCAAAGCAAGTCTCTTTGGATTTGTCAGTCTGTTTACTAGCTGATCCTACTCTCCCAAACCTTTTGTAGAATCTTCTTTGATTAACTAGTAAAGCTCTTTCATGAAACTCAACATTAAGGTCTGTCATGTACTCCTGGCTGCTACGAGTGTCTTCTTCAACATCTGAATCGCTGTCATGAGTGTGTGAGGTGGAAATCAATGCTTTGGAAGTTGCTCCCTGAACTACAAATCTTTCAGACTCAGATTTGTAAATGGTATCTATCAGCCCTTCTTCATAGTTGTATTTTCCATATAGCTGAGCCAACGTATCATTCTTGATGGAGTTATTGGCTCTCTGGGCCTGATTCATGCTCAACCATTTTCTGGGAAGGCTGTTGTCAAAGGTGGCGTTTACTTCAGCTTGTCCAATGGTGACTTCATTCATGGCAAGATCGTTGAGAAGAATCTTTAGCCTTGTGTACGTCTGTTGTACCTTTTCACCTTCAAGTGCCTTGAAAGCATTAAACTGAAGCTTGAGTGCCTGAATCTTTGTTTCTCTTGTTTCAGAGGGTCCTTCGTGGCCTAGGATGAGGTCTGTCCGCATTTGTTTGGCTGTTGGACATTGGATTACTGATTTCATGATGTGTTTTGGGAGACATGAGATGATAATGCTTTTGAGACGTTTATCTTGGTTTGCCAATTTCCTATCAGCTGGAGTCCACTGCTTGAGAGGCTTGGGAAGAGGATTCTCATTAGTAGAGGTAAGCGCCATGGGAACATATGGTCCATTTTCTAGAATTTCTAGAAGAAATGGTTCAAGTCCATCTAGATAGACAAGAAATTGACTTTTCCAACTTGCAAAGTCATCTTCATCAAATACTGGTACGTTGGTAACATGGGAACCACCCCTTGAATTAAGAAGTTGAGGAAGATCGTCTTCATTTTGAGTGGGGGTTACTCTTGGTGAGTTTGGAAGTGGTGGTATGTTGTTCATAGAAACCAAGTTAGGTGGTGGTGGTGGGGTGTTGCTCATTTCAAGCATGGTGGATCTTGATTATAAAACTTAGAACGATGTTTAGGAAGGTTTTAATATCAAACACCGCTCTGATACCAGTTGAAAGTCCTTAAAACTAGCTTGAAACGATTAAGAAGGATAATTAACACAAGTAAATACTTTTCAAACGTAGTACTTTATTATTGTATAACAAGTATTACATGTGTTATGGATAACACAGTTTGATGACAATGTGCTGTGTACACTTTGGACAAAATAAAGCAAACTCAAGAACACATGCACAACTGTTCTAACTTCTATCTCTGAGTTGTAAAGAGTTAATGTGTGAAATCTAACAAAGTGAACAACATTAACTCCAGCCTACATATCCTATTTATTGGTACGAGGTTGACTATTAGTACTGGTTGATGGTGACTACACAAAACAGACAATGTCAGACATCTGTCAAAAGATGCTCTTCTATTCTTGGTAGTCTGCCACAACGCTTTAGGGAAACATAGCTGACACAGTTTCCCTTTTCTTCATTCCTTGTACTTTAGGCTGTGAAACTTCCCGCCTAAACACTTAGGTATGTCCAAAGTGTACTGAGTGTTAACAGGGTATTGCCATCCCTGTTAACACTCAACCACTCAGAGTCCCTGATACATCTTGGCTGTTATCCAACACAACCAATGAGTATGTCTTCAAGTAATCTTCGACTTCCTTGACAATGTCTCTGATATGGATTCCTTTGTGGTTGCTCACAGAGACTTAGAACTCTGTGAGTCTTGGGTTACTTACCTGTCTCCTAGGCACAAACAAGTTAATATCAAACAACTTATTTAAGTTTAAATCTATGACTAAGGGAATTCTAACAGACTTAGATTCCCAACATTATTACAAACAATAAAGAAGTTATAAATTAATTGGTTAAAATAAAATTGTCATTGTGTAAAAAGTAAGAGAAAGCTGAAAAAGTGATGTTTTATTAAATTGCGTGTTTTTGGTCGATAAATTATTATTATGAGACAGAGAGAGTATAATATACGGAGTACATGTTAGTGTTTTTAACAAAATTCTTAGGTGTTTTTATCTGGGTAGGAGGATAATGTATTTTTTTTTAATTACAAGTTTACAACATTAATTTTATTTGACCAGAAATATGTAAGTAGGAAAAAGAATATTGATATATTATTTAGTAAAATAAAACGATTAATAGAATTTTTTTTATATTAATAAACTTTTTAATAAAAATAATCTTTTAATTTTTTTAAAGAACTTAATTTTTTCCATTTGACAAAAGTTTTAAAAATTTTTGATAAAGGAAAAAAGACATAAATTTATAGGTGTTAAATATGTAAAAAAAACTTAAAAAAAAAGAAAACAATTAATAAAATTTTAGTGATTAAATTTTAAATAAATTAAATAGTGTTAAGTGAAAATTATAAATTTCAAATTTTTTAATAACTTAAAAAAATTAGCAAATATCTATTACATTTTATAATATGTAAGTAATACATAATAACTTTTTTAATCTATATGTAATATATAATTATTAGTTGTCACGATATCACAATTATAAAATATTAAACATACATTTTTTCATATAATTATATACGAATTATTAAATTAAACTTGATTTACTTGTAAAACTATATGTACCATCTAAATTAACTAATATGATGGATCACTTTGTTTCACTGATTGAGAATCAAGGTTATTATACGGACAATTATGTTCTTAACATTGTAGGCTAGGGTTTAGCATCAGATTCAGACTGAATTTGACCCATTAAAATTAGACTAGATCGAGAATTGAGATGGTTCAAAATCGAATCTCGGGTTGGTCTGTCCGATCTTCGATCTGATCTAGTCTTATTTGGCATAGCTAAAATTAAACCGAACCGGATCGAATCAAAGCGACTAGATAAAAGATCGAAACTATCCAAAACCCCGGATTGAAGATCAAACCAAAATCGTGTGATCTAGTCCGGATCGATACGGTTCGATCTAATTTTCCGATCCAATTTTTTGATCAAGTTTAATCGACGGTCCGAAATACTTACGATAATACTTTCTCAAAACAAATAAAGTCAAGTTTATTACAATACCTCTAAACAAACTTTAAAAGACATTAAACTCAAGTTTGATAATACAAGTTCAATAAATGGATGTCTGTGATTGCGTTTGCAAATAGATTATCTATTTATTTTATTTTGAAAATAGAGATAAGTTACAATGAGTATTTAAATAATAAATGAAGAAAAACGATTATTTGCATTTAAAAGTTTTAGAGTTCTTAAAAAGTAAGTAAAAAGCTAGAGTTTTCATTTTCAAAATGATATAAAGTTAGCCGTCTAACCAGTTAACATTGACAAAACCAAATAGTTTTATCAAGGTCAGTCATGTCTGTCTGATCTCCTATTCCCCGTCCGTGAGCATAAACACACAGTTGTTTAAAAATGATGAAAACGAAAAGATTTACACTCATCCAAACAGTCGCCACCGCCGGACTCTTCTCCGCCGTCAGCTTCTGGTAATTTTCATCTTCTAACATCAACTTTTTCACATTAATTAATCACTCATTTAATTATATTCTATTGAGATCAGGTATGGATTCATGTTTGGTAGAGAAACTTCTAGAAAAGAATTAGCTGATTTAATCAAAGACCTTCGTCGCGCTAATCCTCCTAATGATGATTCTCCTTCTGATTCTGCTCATTAACTTTGGTATTTTTTTTAATTCATACTTCAAAAATGATGTTTGTGTAAATTGGGGTTTATTACGCTTGAAATGCAACTTAATTTCACCTTATTGTCATCATAAGTAAGAAAAAAATGTATTTTTCTCCAAATGCGTGTAAACATACCTTCAAGTTTTTACCATTGTATCTAAGTAACCTGTCTATAACATATAAAATGGTGACATGGCGGGTGCCCGCCACTTCATCATGATAGGTGCTATTGAGAGGTTACTTAGATACAATGGTAACAGCTTGAAAGTATGCTACACACATTTGGAGAAAATGCATTTTTTTTATTACTTACAATAACAAAAAGGTGAAAATAAGTTGCATTCTAGTTTAATTAGTTTGGGTTTTCTAAGGAGCTTAATTAAGGAGCTTCGTCGCGCTAATCCTCCTAATGATGATTCTTCTTCTGATTCTGCTCATTAACTGGTAATTCTGTTAGGAGTAATTCTTTTAGGAGTAATTCATACTTCAAAATGACTTTAGTATAAGTTGGGGTTTATTACACTTTTAATGCAACTTATTTTCACCCTTTTGTCATTGTAAGAACGAAAAAAATGTATTTCTCCAAATGCGTATCAGTTATATACTTTTAAGCTTTTACCATTGTATTTAAGTAACCGGTTTATAACATGTAAAATGGTGACATGGCGGGTGCCCGCCACATAATCAAGATAGGTGCTATTAAAGGTTACTTGGATACAATGGTAAAAACTTGAAAGTATGTTACACGCATTTGGAGAAAATTGCATTTTTTTCTTTCTTACAAGGACAAAAAGATGAAAATGAGTTGCATAATTGTAATTAACTTTAATTAGAGTACGTTCTACAGTTCTACTTTTTTCGCCACACTGAACTTGAGTAGCAACTATTGTAATTTACTGCAAAATAGAATTGTGTTGGTGTTGTTGCTACAAATCTTGTACTGTCTACTAATAGAGTATTAAGTCTGTATAGTCCTATAGCCTTCATAACAGTGTGTGGTGTTTTACATTACCTTGTCGAAGTCGTTTTAGGATCAGTATTGAGATGTATTGGATAGTTATGAGATGAGATTCTTCTGGCTTTTTCCTTTTCATTATTTCTGATAAGAAAATGGAGTGACACATTGTGTTTAAATACTTAATGTATTATTGGAAACATGAAATTATGAAACTGTGAACAGGATCTGTCATTTATAGCATTTCTGTCCATTATTTCTGTTGGCACCATGTAAGAATTTGAACTCTCTAAATACCAGTGAGTTCCAAGCTGCAAGTTGATAGTGGTTTTGGTTTCCATCATGCTTGTATGTGGAATTTGTAGGGGATGCGTAAATTGTTATAATTGACATAGAAAGGGTACACTATGCACTTAGTTTCATTTGGATGTTCGTAGAATGTAAGGGTGTCATGGTGCTGAGAAACTTTTGATTGTGCTTTTTCTAGGTTTAATCGTATTCTTATACTTCTCAGTTTCTCATGCATTAGTAATTTAGGGGCGGCAGTAAGACATATATAAGATGAATAATGTGTGTGCTAGAACTCTCTTTATTCTACCTCGCTAGGTGTGTACATCTGAGGGTGGCCACGGAGGTTCACCTGCGATGAATCCGGGGTTCAAAAGGGTAGTCGCACTGGGATTAGTCGTCTCGCAATGTCGAGTTGGAAACCCAGGTTACCCAAAAAAAACTATCTTTATTCTGCGGCCAACCATGTGGCATTAGCGTGTTCTTGTGTGTGTAAGGATGTATTGTGGAAGTAGTATGTATCTAGATTTTTCTTAAAATGCTATTTGTTGTTAGGCCAATGTCTGCTGATCACATGACGCCCAATCATCTTCCATATAATAATTGTACTTGCTAAACCATTCTATACTGCACAAATGCATAATATATTTGATCATCTTGAGTGAACCTATTACATTTTATTGATTTGAAATTGCAAAAACCAAGTCCAATTTGGAGATCGCCAATTTTCATGATTTGCATAGCCAACTTTCTCTCCCACTAACCCTTTCTAATGATCACGTGGATTCTACACCCTTCCAAGTTCCAAATGACCCATGACGCAAAAAAGAACAAAGAAGAAAAACATAGTAATATAAAATAATCATTGGTTTTGAATTTTAGATGGCCTTCTTCCAACTTATCTTCAAATTTCGTACTGGAGCCCTGCATAACTGCATTCCCTTTGCAACGATTGAGATGTAACATAGGGAGAACCGGTAGCGAAGCAGAACCATGGTTACGTATTTTTTATAAACAGAAGCATATTCCATCTTCTCTTTCAACAAATATAGACATAACCTCTCAAGTCCGCTTCAACACCAGCAGCTGCTCGCTTCATGAAGTGCCCTTTTTATGATCGGACTGGTCAGAATGATCACTTGACGACACGGATAATCATGACGGTTATTGGCGTGGTGTTAGGGACAAATGTTGTTCAATAAGACTAAGCAATGGTCGGTTGTAGCTTGTTGTCAGACTAAACTGATTAAGAAAAAGACTATCTAATTGGACCTGTAAAACCTGGTACTAAAAAACTTGGTCAGCCAATATAACTCATAATTGTCTTCGTATAGGTTAATAGTTCTTATTACCGACAATGGTCCAGGCAGGTGTGCTTTGGGTTGAGGATTCTAACTTGGAGTCTGCTGTTTTGAGGAATAAACTAATTTCATGATTTATTTTCTAGATGAAAAATTATTGTTAAGTTCTGCTAGAAAGAGAATTAGCTTGTATCTTAGGGTGTCTTTGGTTATTGTAATTTCTGTATACAAGTCTCCGAAAGATGAACTTTAGGATTGTGTTTTTTGTGACATGAAATGAAGTATGAGTTTATTCCTTTTATAGAAAGTTTAATAGTTACGGAGTATATCTCATATGAGGTTATCTTGAAAAGAATTATAACCGTATGCACTTAATATTTTACGTATTTCATCAACAATTTGGTTACACAAATTTAACTAGAGTAAGGTTGTGTTTACTTTTCACTTAATGGGCCTTGTGGGGAGCGATTCCAGTCCACACAAATATATAGTGGTGTTTCTTTTTCTCAATTTACGATATGATAGTCTGATTTGGGAGGTGTTAAAAAAGTCCCCTATGCCCATTCAGACACTCATATGGAAAATTTTACTTCATATTTGCCCTTATCTTTTTTATCCATCACTTTCATCTTCATTCACGAACTATCTATTTTCTTTCTACAGAACAATTCTTTTTCAACTCCAAACCTTTAAACGTAATCAATTTCACCTTCATCTGTGATGCTCCTGTAGGTGATGATCTATATGTCATCGATATTCTCATTGAGCTTGAACTACCAAGTCTTCTTCTAATCTTCTCTTCTCAAGCAAATTACAATGGTGTTATTTAATTTGAATTATAGCCCAATCTTTTTTATCTAATAATGTTGATGGATCTAAAAAATAAGTGTCAAGAACTTGACAATATATTTGAATTAGACAAGTGGGTTTTGATTTCAAGCTTTTCCATTTAATTAACAAAAAATGTGTGGGAACAATTTGATTTGCATGTTATTTGGTTACTAGCGAGGAATCAACGAATCTTCAGTTGATAATGTGGTTTGCTTTTCATGTTTTAAGATTTATAGATGTGAAAACATCTAATGTGTTTTTACTTTTTAGGGGCAAAAATGATATTTACTACTGTTGACGAGTTTCATTTTGATGTGAAAAGAAACATGGCTTTTGTAATGACTAATCTCCCCACAAAATAGTTGTTAGCGAACATGACTCTATATCCACACATCACAATAAAAAGAAACAGCCCCTAAGTGTCTCAAGGGGAAAAAAATTATATGGTGAATCAGTGATAACTGGTTGGAAACAAATGACATTGTCCTGCCATTTTAGGATCAAGATTCGTGAGGGCGGTTCCTCTGTTGTGGGTTAACGGGAAACCCGACTACGGAACCAAGGTTATGAAAAAGATTCTTTTGGTTGTCTTTTAGTTTGTGAAATTAGTCGATAAGGCGACACAGTGCGTTTGTAGCATTTAGAGGAATTTCACTTTAAATTGTCGTTTTAGCCACACTTTTGTAGTGTTTACATAGTACTTGATGTATTGCTTGAAACATGGAAGTGTGTACTAAATATCCCTTTTTATTAACAAGGGGTAAAATACAGACGTTTTTTAGTGGTTTGTTTACTGAACCTTATTTAGTGAGTTTCAGTTTGCAACTTGACTATGGTTTTGGTTACTGGCATGCCTATATGCTGAATTTGTGTGGGATGCCAACGTTATCATCATTGACATAGTGTCGAGGAAGTAAAACTATCATTCTGTATATGTATTTTCTGCGTAACTATATTGCTACCATGTAATGTTACTATTCATACAGGGGTAGTATTAAGAAATAGGGATAGTTAGCTATAAATTAATCCAACAAGGCACAAAATCCTTTAGCGTGTATCAAACTTTTCTTGTTCTTTTTAAACACGCCAACGTTTTAATATTTCTGTTGTGTGTATCAAACGACTTAATCAAACACATCAAACTGACTAATTTTCCTTTGTGTTTACTAAATGACTGGTGTATCACCTGCTAATTCGTCATCCATAGTACACACAAATAGGAAGAGTCTAAAAAGTTTGTGTATCTAATAGGAAAAAGAAGTTTGATGCAAGCTTAAGAATTTTGTGTGATAAATTTAAAACTAATTATCCCAAAGGAAAACATCTAAAGATGGATAATGCTTGTGTTAAAAGTCTGCTTACTCTGCATCTAGAAGAAGTTTGTCACAAGCAGAAAGACGTTTTGTAGAGTAGAATGTGTCTAAATGTATCTATCAAATGCTATTTGTTGTCATCAATATAAATCATAATTGTCTTTGTGTGGGTTATAGTTTTCATTGCCTAATGTTTTTCGTTGTTACTTATAGTTGACTATGGTACGTGCAGGTATGCTTTTGGTTGAGGATAGTAGTTTTGAGTAGACTGTTTCGAGGAATTAACTAACTTCATCATGATTTATTATCCTTGTGAGAAATCATAGTTGGGCTCTGCTGCAAAGAGGATTAGCATGTACTTTAGTGTGTCTTCTCGTAACGTATTTTCTACACATAACTCCCGAAAAGTGGACTTTAGGGGCATGTAGCTTTAGGTTTGAGTTTGCTGTTAGATGAAATGAATATTGAGTTTATTCTGGGAAAAAGCCCGTTTGATTTTGTACAAGTTTCACACATATATTATATATATGATTATCTTGAAAACCATACTAATCACATAAACTTGATATTTTCTGTATTTTAGTAACAATCTTTTATATGTAGCACAGTAACTACATGTATTGTGATTAAGAACAGAGTTTTATCTGATATTAATGTTCTGATCTGATTAAGAACATTTTGGCTATATAGTGTGTAAGATTTCTTAACCGGATAAAAGATTGATAGTGTTAGTAGTGAATTAAGTGAAATACAGTGTATTCTTCAAGTGATAAGGGTGACAAACTTCGAAAAAGTATTCTTGTAACCTTGATATGATGATATACTTTGAGGCTTTGGTCTTGATTAACCCACCCATCTTTTACTATTACGGAGTATGTCATTGGACTTCAGGTGTGTCAAGACCAGCTGTTGTTAACAACAATGTGAGATACAAACTTTTTGGGAACATATGTTCCAAAAACGTCTTAGGAACATTCAGATCATCATTAACTAACTATAAAGTACACTTTGCATTGAATGTTTCTATTCTTGTAATGTGTAAAATCGAACTTTAGGAAACATTGTTTGCAACAACTTTCCCTTTTCGGAAGAACAATGTTGTTTCATTCAAGGAAATTTATTTATAGTTGAGCTGTTTTTTGTTCAGATGTAAGTCAATACTGAACTCTGAGTTAGCCATCATCACCAAGTGATAACGCTTGTTTGAAAGAAAGCAACAAACTCTTTATGTACATTAATTACCTAGAAGATTTTTATATTATTTGAAAAAAGATGGGAAAAAATAATAAAAATCATTGGTACTATACAATTCCTAATTTGGCCGATGATTCCGTAGAGAACTTACCTTTGGCAGAATCTAGTGAAAAGACGGACTGTTACCTTGTCTTCTTACAGGACAGATCATGCCACATCCTTGTGGAATTCACTGAAAAACAGGTACGCTCAACACTATAAATGTGGAATTTATAATTAGATCAGCTTTACCTTTAACTTCATATGTATGTTTGTTACTTCATGAGTGATTCATAAACTAGCATCCTACCAAAACAATATCAAAGGAGAAAAATGTTAATGACTGCACAAGCGGAATCATGGACGATTGAAATAGGAACCATCGAGGAAACCAAACCTGAAGATTGTAGATTTGAGATGGCACAACTCCTTAAACACTCAGTGATATAACTGTAAACTTACTACTGTTTATATGTTAAAGTGGTAAAGAGAAGTACAATATTACACATATACTAAGGCATGTATATATAGCCTTTAAATTAACCTACGTGGGTCTCAGTGATCCTAAAGAACCGGACACAAGTACCCACTCTCCTAGTCTTATTCCTTTATTCTTGCTACTAAGAAACATGCACAAAGACTTCTTCCCATACATGTTATACATATATTCAAACTAACGACCCGTGATTATACCGACCCGCACCATGACCCATCACGATTATCCAACATTCACCCCCATAATCTTGATGATCACCTCCTGCTACGTAATCCACTTGCTCAATGTCCTTGCTAAACTGTCTGAGTTCAAAACACGGTATCAAATCCTTGCTAAAATACCGGTCTTCGTCTCGTTCTTGCTACTTGCTAATCGAATCTTGCTAATCGAATCTTGCTAGTCGACCCTTGCTTGTCGACTCTTGCTTGCCGACCCTTGCTTGTCGACTCTTGCTTATCGACCCTTGCTTGTCGATCCTTGCTTGTCGACCCTTGCTTGTCGAATCTTGCTTGTCGACCCTTGCTTGTCGATCCTTGCTTGTCGACCCTTGCTTGCTACTTGCTATGGTTTTTGTTGCCTGCTACTTGCTACAGACAATGTGACAATCTTCTTGCTTGCTACTGGCTACGGTTGTGTTGCCTGCTACTTGCTACAGGCTACGCGACAACCTCTTGCTTGCTACGTGCGAAAACTTGCTGCCTTCTTTCTTTTGATCACAAAGTGATCAACCATGCTGCTTGGCTTGTTTCTTGTTTATTACCATTCAACAAACCGCTACTTGTTCTTTCTTCTAGGATTTCAATCGGTCCCCCTTTTCGGCTTCTGCCATCTAGCCCACAGCTACACCCTTTTCTTTTGATCACTACTAACAGTCCCGGAACACAAGTGTTTATCACCGGTCACCCCGTCATCTCGACCCGCACTCTTCCGTGATAGCGGCCAATCGAAAACACCATAACATCTTCGTTTACGGCTGTCAAACAGTCCTGAAACAGCCCCTGCTATCCTAACTTTCTTCTACAATGAAGCCCTTTCAACACCTGCCCTCCACCGACCAATACACCCGCCGCCGGCGGAGGCTTCCCTGGTAACGAGCCCTACGCTCTGATACCAAATGTAGATTTGAGATGGCACAACTCCTTAAACACTCAGTGATATAACTGTAAACTTACTACTGTTTATATGTTAAAGTGGTAAAGAGAAGTACAATATTACACATATACTAAGGCATGTATATATAGCCTTTAAATTAACCTACGTGGGTCTCAGTGATCCTAAAGAACCGGACACAAGTACCCACTCTCCTAGTCTTATTCCTTTATTCTTGCTACTAAGAAACATGCACAAAGACTTCTTCCCATACATGTTATACATATATTCAAACTAACGACCCGTGATTATACCGACCCGCACCATGACCCATCACGATTATCCAACAAAGATACCGCCAACACGACACTGCCATTCCCTTCTATTACTGAAATCATGGGCATTGTCATTCTAGCAGTACAACGTTCAATGGCCTATATCCAGCGCATATGTATTAGCTATAGGCCGGAAAGAGTATTTGGAGATGAAGGTGTGATCATGCCTGGTTCGGTTCTTAGATTTGTTGTTGCTGGTCTTGTTAGTTTTGTAGAAATCAAGTCTCAAGGACAAGCTGGATTTCCATTCAAAACACACCCTGGAGAAATCCAAGTAGCTGTTACTAGCTTGACAATGTTCGGACTGGCAGCTGGATTAGAACACGTGATTATTTCTTCTACGTCTTCTAATTCTACTTCCGTTTGTGCAATTATTGCTCGCTATGTGAAGGTGGTTTCCTTGTATGTATTGGTGGGAGCTTTGGCTTCTTTGTTATATTTTTGAGATTTTATGTGCATTGGATATATGGAAAATTCTGATAATACACAGTGGTTACTAGTATCAAAGCGCACTAAACTGATAACTTGTTTAAAATAGGCAATGCCTTGAGGGCTTGGATTAGTTTTATGTGACAAATTCATGCGAAAAAGTCAAAGTTCAAGCAGATACAAAAAGCGAAGTTTGCTTATACCAAAACTAGCTAGGTAAAAAGAGCTAGAGCGCATATATGTTGGTGAGAGCAGATATTTTTGATGACAGTTGGATAACTTGCATAAGAAGTTATGATGCGTTGAGTAGTTTAGTTGTAATTTAGTGAAGTGTCCAAAACGGGTCAACTTTGAAAGATCTATAAGGGGGTAGTCTGAATACTCATTATTATTGTGTAGGAATAACCACTAATACTGGAAAGAAAATAACTGCAAATCACTCTAATGATCAGAGGTCTTTTGAGAACGTAATTTAACTGAATATGCGAAACTAACATGTAAGGGGAAAACAGAAATTGATTGTTAAGAAGAGTGATTAATAGCTAAACCAACTCTCAAGGGCTAATCTGGATATAAGGTAAATGCAGGTAAGTATTTGTAAATATTTCTATACTATTGTTTTGTGTTTAAGTGCAGGGGCTTATTTGTCACATTGATGAAAGATAAAGGACGTCTAGGAGCTTTATCAGATTTTCAAGAGATTAGCTAGGAAAGTAGTATATAGCTTATTTTTCTCTCATTGTTGACTCAAGACTTTTCATTATCTCTCTCTCAAAATACTGGCAATCGTTTTGTGTATTCATAGTTTTGATCAATCTGTTTTGATCATTTAATTTAGTTTGGTTTCTTTCTCTTGTATGTACGATCACAAACCTAGGTATTACATTTGAAGTAATAGCCTGAGGCAGTTAATAAAAGAATAAAGGGGTGGTTGGTTGAATATATCTTGATCTTTGTTAAGTTTTCTACATGGTATCAGAGCCTGGTTGGCTATTGATACGAAGATCTTGATTTTCTAAAAATTAGGGTTTCTAAAAAAACTTTGGGGTTTTTGAATTAAAAGTGATTCTGGTTATATTTTTTGTTGAATCGGTTGGTTCTCAGTGTTAATTGATCAGATTCTTGATCAATTAGTTTTTCCCAAAAATTAGGGTTTGTCAATTTTTGGGGCTTTTTGGGTATATTGGTTTCTTGGGTAGTTAATCAACGTAATTGTTGATTAATTGTGGTTTTTAGTTTGTTTTAATTGAAAACCCTAAAATTAGAAATTGGGGTTTTTCAATCTTGGTAAGGTTGATTTGATTATTGTTATTTGTTATTTTTTGTGCTAATCCTGCAGGTTAGTTGTATTGGTGTTTGTTTCCGCTGCGTTGGTTAAAGATCGTCTTGATCTTTGTATTTATTTCTTGTTGCTGCGCGTGATAGGATCATCTCACGCTCTCTCTTTATTATTCTTGTTTTAGTGGGATTAGGTGTCGAGGGGTTTTGTTACTTTTGCTGGTCGTTGTGGTGTTATAAGGTGGTTGGTTGTTTTTTAGTATTGTTTGATTGTGTTTTGCTTTCTTCTTGATTGGTTTTTGTTATGGCTCCTGAAAAAAAGGATAAGGGTGGTGAACAGGGGGAGGGTCAAATAACAATGATATTGATATGTTTGACCCTCTTTACCTGCATAGTAGTGATACTAGTGGTGTTCCTTTAATTGGGTTTAAATTGGAAGGAACTAAAAATATGGAAAGCTGCTATTTCTAGGGCTATTCATACTAAAAAAATAAACTTGGTTGATGGAAATTTACCTAAGCCTGAAGAGGCTGGTTTTTTGCAAGATCAATGGGAAAGATGTAATTCTGTTGTTTTAAATTGGATTCTTGGTTGTGTTTCACAAGAAGTTTATATGGGTCAAGTTTTCTCTGATGATGCTAAGACTGTTTGGGATGAATTAGAGGAAACTTATAGCAAGCAAGATGGATCTGTTATCTTTAATATGCATTATAAAATACATTCACTTACACAGTCTGGTTCTACTCTGTGTGAGTATTACCACAAGTTTAATGGCTTGTGGAGGCAATATGACTCTTTAGTTAATCTACCTGAGTGTGTTTGTGAAAATGCTTATCTTCTTAAACAGCATGATCAACTACTTAAGCTTATGCAGTTTCTTATGGGGTTAGATGATGTATATGCTCCTATAAGGAGTATTATACTCACTACTGAACCCCTTCCTGATGTTAGGGGAGCCTTTGCTACTTTGTCAAGAGTTGAATCTCATAGAGGTTCACAATCTCAGAGTACACCAAAGGCTGGGAATACTGCTTTTGCTTCAAGACCTAATAATAGGTCTAACAATAACTTGAATACTAATAATAATCAGGCTAGAAAGCTTAACAGACCTAATTTGGTGTATACTCATTGTAATATGAATGGTCATACAGTGGATAGGTGTTTGAACTTGTGGGATATCCTCCCAATTTCAAAAAGAGTAATGGTTCTAATAATAATTGGAATACTAATAGCAAAGGTACTAGCAGTTATGTGGCTCCAGGTTCAAAAGATCAATCTAATGGGTTTTCATCTAATTCCTTTACTGATGAACAATTTAAAAGATTGCTGGATTTAATTGGTGAAAAATCTGGAGTTAATAGCATACCTGCAAATGTAGCAGGTATAAATTGTGCTTTTAGTTTTTGTACTTCAAGGTTTTTTAATCATAATACTAATGTTAAAACTTATAAGTTGTATGTTGGATGGATCATTGATTCAGGAGCTAGCCAACATATGACTTTTACTGTTATTAACATGTATAATGTGATTAATGTGTCTCATTTGAATATGACTGTTGGTCATCCAAATGGGACTAAGGCTGTTGTTACCCATATAGGCAGTTTAAAATTAACTGATAAAATCTCTATACATGATGTTTTAGTTGTGCCAGATTATGAAGTTAGTCTTCTGTCTGTGCATAAGCTAAACAAAGATAGTAAGTTTAGAGTCATTTTTGATGAAAACTCTTGTGATATTCGGGACTCTGTTCTAAAGACTCTAGTGGGGACTGGTAATGAAATAAATGGATTGTATTTTCTTAATACAGGTAAGAAATATAATAACAATAATATTTCACAATGTTGTTTATTTAAGTGTGTTTGGCACAATAGGCTTGGTCATCCCTCAGATAAGGTTTTACATCTATTAAAAGATAAACTTAAAATTGATAAAGTTGAAAGTAATATTTGTGATGTTTGTCATAAAGCTAAACAAACTAGAGAACCTTTTCCTCTAAGTGATCATCAAACCAAAAGTGTTGGTAAGTTGATTCACTTGGATGTGTGGGGTCCTTATAGGGTTCAAAGTAAAGAAGGCTTTAGATTTTTCCTTACTGTGGTTGATGACTATAGTAGGGCTGTTTGGTTGTTTTTGTTAAGAGGGAAAGATGAAGTTTTTTCTAATATAACTGTTTTTGTAAATTTGATTAGAATCAATTTGGGAAAATGGTTAAAGTGTTTAGAAGTGATAATGGTACAGAATTTGTCAATAATAATATGGATAAATTTTGTAAAGATAATGGAATTCTTCATCAAACCTCTTGTCCATACACCCCTAAGCAAAATGGTATTGCTGAGAGGAAACATAGACATTTGTTAGATGTTGCTAGGGCCCTCATGTTTCAGGGGGGATTACCTTTGAACATGTGGATTGATTGTGTTCTGACTGCTGTTTACTTGATTAACAGGATTCCAAGTTCTGTCTTGTCTGGGAAGTCACCTTATGAATTAGTATATGATAGTGAACCAAATCTATCTTTGTTAAAAACATTTGGTTGTCTTTGTTTTGCAAATGTTTTAAATGACACTGACAAGTTTTCATCTAGGTCTAAAAAATCTGTCTTTATTGGATATTCTAGTGACAAAAAGGGTTATAAGCTTTATAGCCTTGAGAGTAGAAAAGTTTTCTATTCTAGAGATGTTAAGTTCTATGAAACAGTGTTTCCATTTAAGAATGGATCTGAAAATAGTGAGTATGTTATGAGTTTTGAAAATAAGGACAGTTTAAACTTTTTTAACTTAGATGATAATGAGTCGATGTCATATGATCCCAATGATGAAAAGAGAGATAATGTACAAAATAGTAGCGAGGGCATAGTCAATACATTACTATGAGGTACTGAAAAAGCTAGTGAGACTAGAAAGAGTAGTGGTGATCTTAATGATAGTAAACTAGCAGAAGCCACCAGTAATGTAGATGAAAATGCAACACTTGTTGAAAATAATAGTGATTCTAAGGGTGATGACAGTCAATATCAAGATTTTGGTAATATTTTTGAAAGTCCAGATAATTCCCCAGACAGATATGACTTGATTAATCCTAGGAAATCATCTAAAAAAGTTGTTGTGCCTAAAAAGCTTGCTGATTATAAGCTGAATGCTAGTGCTAGATATGGTATAGAAAAATATGTTAATTACTCTTGTCTTAGCAAAGAGAATTATAATTTTTCTACTAGCTTAAATAAAGTTGTTGAACCAAAAACCTTTTCTGAAGCCTCTAAAGATATAAGGTGGCTTATGGCTATGAATTTAGAAATGGAGGCTTTAAACAGAAATGGTACTTGGATTCTTGTTGATCTTCCAGTTGGAAGAAAACCTATTGGTTGTAAGTGGGTTTACAGGGTTAAGTACAAGTATAATGGAGAAATTGAAAGGTTCAAAGCTAGACTTGTAGCTAAAGGGTATAACCAAAGGGAAGGTATTGACTTTGATGAAACTTTCTCTCCTGTAGTTAAAATTGTAATTGTAAGATGCATTTTAACTTTAGCAGTTTATAATAATTGTCCTTTATACCAATTAGATATAAATAATGCTTTTCTATATGGAGATTTAGTAGAGGATGTTTATATGACCTTGACTGATGGTTACTTTGATAAGAATGATCAAAGGGTTTGTAATTTGGTAAAGTCCTTGTATGGTTTAAAACAGGCACCTAGAAAGTGGAATGAAAAACTTACATCTGTTTTAATTGAAAATGATTTCACACAAAGTAAAAATGATTTTTCTATGTTTCTTAAAAATAAAGATGAAGTTTTTATTGTACTTCTGGTGTATGTTGATGATATTATTGTTACTGGCAATAATATGGAAGAAATTGAAAAGTTTAAGAAATTTTTGAGTTCCAAGTTCTTGATTAAAGATCTTGTCAAACTCAAATACTTTCTGGGTATTTAAGTTCTTGAATCCAATACTTCACTTTACTTAACTCAAAGGAAGTATTGTTTAGAACTTCTTACTGAATTTGGTATGTTGGCTTGTAAGCCATGTGGAACACCTATTGATGTTAAAGAGGGTATGAATAGTAAGAATAAATGTATTGATGTTGATAAACCTTTGAAAGGTGTTAATAACTATCAAAAGCTAGTTGGCAAGTTGATTTATTTGACTCATACTAGACCTGATATTAGCTATGCTGTTCATGTCCTCAGTCAGTTTATGCATGCACCTATGCAGTCACATTTAAAACTTGCATTTAGAGTCTTGAGATACTTAAAAGGTTCACCAGGAAAGGGAATTAGTTTTAATAAGAGTGATAATCTTAATCTTGGTGTGTATGTAGATTCTGATTGGGCTAAATGCAAGCTTACAAGAAAATCAGTGACTGGATATTGTGTTTTTCTGGGTAATAGTTTGATATCTTGGAAAAGTAAGAAACAGTCAGTGTTGTCTAAATCATCTGCTGAGGCAGAATTTAGAGAAATGAATAGCGTTACTTGTGAGGTAATGTGGATTATGAAAGTTCTTGCTGAACTTAATGTTAATCCATTGTTACCAGTTCCTTTGAGATGTGATAATAGCTCAGCAATACAGATAGTTGCTAATCCTGTATTTCATGAGAGGACTAAGCACTTTGAGATTGAACTATTTTTCTTAAGAGAAAAGGTTGCTGCTGGAGTTGTTAGTACTATAAAAGTTAAGTCTGCTGACAACATAGCAGATATCTTTACCAAAGGCTTGAGTGTTACTGAACATCAAAAGTTTTGTGAAGGTCTTGGGTTGTATGATATTTACAGAGTTGGTTTAAGGGGGAGTGTTAAGAAGAGTGATTAATAGCTAAACCAACTCTCAAAGGCTAATCTGGATATAAGGTAAATGCAGGTAAGTATTTGTAAATATTTCTATACTATTATTTTGTGTTTAAGTGCAGGGGCTTATTTGTCACATTGATGAAAGATAAAGGACGTCTGGGAGCTTTATCAGATTTTCAGGAGATTAGCTAAGAAAGTAGTATATAGCTTATTTTTCTCTCATTGTTGACTCAAGACTATCTCTCTCAAAATACTGGCAATCGTTTTATGTATTCATAGTTTTGATCAATCTGTTTTGATCATTTAGTTTGGTTTCTTTCTCTTGTATGTACGATCACAAATCCATGTATTACATTTGAAGTAATAGCCTGATGAGGCAGTTAATAAAAGAATAAAGGGGTGGTTGGTTGAATATATCTTGATCTTTGTTAAGTTTTCTACAATCAACGTAACAGGAGATCTGGTTTCACGTGATTTACATTAAGTTAAAGATCAAAATAAAAATAAAACATATGCCCAATATGAATTAGAAATCGAAGACTTTAGTGGTGTCCAAGTAATTTTGCCGGTGTATGAATCAACTCTTGACATAAAGGTGCTTGTTACGTCATGCATTCTCTACCTTCGGGGGCGGGTAAGGGTGTTTGAATCTCACCTCCTTCCATACCTCGTGTAAGCCGGGTTTCAGTTAATTTTTTCTTTTGAGTTATGAATTGGAGTATTACTGTATTTTTGTATTGATATCTGACCTTCAGTAGACATATATAGTATCTTTGTGTTATTAGTGTTGACTAGGCGAGTACCCGCGCATAGCGGCGGAGTACCTCGCGATTCATAATTATCGAAATCCGGTTTTGGAATAAGTGTTTCTTGAAACCGGAAGTGAATTGGTTAAAATAAAATTGAAACCGACGAAATTTCGAGGCGACATAGAAATATCTTCCATTGTGTCATCACGTCTAATCTATACTACTTTATAAAGGATTTATGCCCTTCTAAAAATAGTAGTCTTAAAAAATTAAGCCTTATACATTTCTTTTTTAGGAATGATTAGTTTTTTGCTAATTCAAAGTCTTAAAAACATCCATACAAAATACATCAATGCATTTTTCAAATTCAATGTAACATATACAATTATAAATGACGGTTCATTAATATCATTTACAACTCATTATATAGAAATTAATAGAGTTTTCAAATTACAAAACGGCCCATTTATATCACCATTTGAAACGGTTTTTCTCCTTTCTTTACTCCCTCCAACCATTCATTTTTCACACAGAATAAAAAGAGCCACAAACGGCCAAGCCTAAACCATATATAATTTCTCTAAAAACACAAAAAAATTGGTGGTGTTTTTGGCCCGTCCAAACAAAAGCGTCAAGCTCTGCCACTGCTGGTATACTATACACAAATTATATTTTTTTCATCATATGATAACTATCTTTTTTATTGCCAACTTTATAAGAGTAGAACTGCATAAACCATATATTCTTATATTTGTATGGATAGTAGTATCGGTCGAAGTGCATTTCAATAAGCTCAAGCTTTCAAACAAAGTGTTGATGTTGGAGCTATAATTGTAACTGAAATTGATGGGCATGCATAAGGAGGCGGAACCCTTAGCGCGTAAGTATCGATGTTGGTACAAATCATTCGCCTTAAAAACAATAGTCAAGAAAAATATTTGCTCGCCACGAAATCAGTCACCGGGTACCCGTCGCGGCATTGCGCGGGTACCCAGCTAGTAACCCATAAAAATGGTTGCATATTATCCGCTTGTTAACCTATCATAATTAGCTTGTTAAGAGGCTCTACCCAAGCAATTTGTATGAAAAACGTGACCAACTAAAAGTTCCATGGTACTAATCCAAGTTCGATTCACGATGGCAAACCCTACAAGCGACCGTGAAAATCTAAAAATATGAAAATGTAATTGCAAATGAAAATCACATAATCTTACGCAACTTGCGTTCAACATAACTGATGAGATGGCATTTATACATGATCTCATCGTTCTTTTCGGGCTTTAAATGCATAAAAATGTCATAAAATACCATATATATGCTTGTGTTTGTTTACTTGTGTATTTTAGGTATGGATATCGTGAAAAAGACAAAAGATCACAAGATACAAGGAAAAACGAACACGAGAAACGAAGCCGTACAAAGAACCGGGCCCTAATCATGGAATTTTCATCAAAAACCCTTAAAGACTTGAAGACAAAACAAGATTGATCCTCATTCTATGAAGAAATGACACTTAAAACCCTTGTATATTAATAATTACAAGTTTGGTCCCTTAAGTTTGTCAAAATTGCAAAAAGGTCCTTCAACTTTGAAGAAATGGCAAGATTAGTCCCTCAACAATTTCAAAATGCCAATTATGGTCCCTCATGAAGAAAGACTCATTGAAGACCTTTGAAGATCAACTTTGTCCAAGAACAGCCCTTGAAAATACTCAAAATGGCAAAAATCATCCTTGATAAGTTTTTGTAAAAGCTTTGTGCCAAAAATGTAATAAGTGGAAACTTATTTACAAAGGAAGTCACGTTTTAGGGCTGGAAAACATTGAATGCCAAAAATTTCAAAAGAAAAGGACCAAATGTGTCAACTTGGAAAGATTCAAACAGAAAAGTGCGCCTAACATGTTTATTCCCCCAAAATCGGATCAAAGGGGGTTTACTGTACATCTTTTACAACCCAGAATTTACCCTCACTTAACCTAGGGTAAAATCCAATTCACTTAGCACACGCTTAATTCACACCACCCAAAACCCTTCCCACACACAAACACCCCAATCCCACGCGTGTGGTCCCCACCCCCAATTCCCCAATCCACCAATCACATCATTCCTTTGGCTCCAAGGCAAATGACGTGTCCCCAATCAATGGATAAGATGTTTTGCTTACTCACAACGCACAAATGAACAGCCAGGATCAAATATGGACAACTCACCACTCAAAACCGTCAAGGGCAATTTAGAGATTTCTACTGATTAGGGTTTTGAGTTTTTAGCATTCTAGATTGTTCTTAGCTTAGTATAAATAGAGGCTCCAATATGTGGATGTCCCTTGTTCCAGTTTCCTTTCAAAATTTTGTAATCCCTTTTATTTGAAATAAAAGTTTGGTTTTTGTTCTAAAACAATATAATTCCTTTTTATTTATTTAAAGTTGGTGTCTATTTGTGAGAGGAAACTGAGTTCCATTTATTATATTTGGTTGAGTGATTTTGAGTTTCAAAATTGTTCATAGTTTCTGAAAATTGAGATATTTTTGAGAAATTTGTTCCAGGGTGTTTGATGTTAAGAATTGTCATTGGTTAGTGATATTAGGTTATTAAAAAAGGTTAAGTAGTTTGGAAAGGTTTTGGTAAGGTTTAAGAAAGAAAAAGAAAAAAAGACAGGTTATAATATATGCTTGTATTTTTGTCTGTTTTTCTTTGATTTGTGCTAAAACAAGTGTGCAAGGCTTGTTGATTTGTGTTCTGCATGCACCCGGGTGCATAAGGAGGTGGTTATGCAACCACTAGGGCTTTGGATGTAAAGCCCTTGAGGTAAAATTCCTTTTACCTTGTTAAATTTCAGAAAAGTGGTAGTTTGAATGTTCTTGTTTGATTGTTTGATTTTGGGTGTTAATCTGCTTTGTTTTGTGTTCATAAGTTGTGTTATGCATGTTTGATGCTAATAGGATCAAATTGGTTAGGTTTTATAGAGTTTTGGTGTGTTAGAAAACGTTTTCAAGTAGTTAACAGGGTGTTTGGATAAGTGGATTAGCAGGACACAAGCATTGATTTGAGTTTTTAAAAGGTGTTAGAGTTATTGATTAAGGTTAAGTTAGGATTTAGTAAGTTGGTAATTTAGATTGGAGAGGTTTGCAAGCAAGTTTGTGTGCTACAAAGTGAAATCATAGCTTGAAATCTGCATGCTCACTTAACTGCTTGTTTTTATAAGTTTTGATGCTTGATCTTTGATATCTGGTGAGATATAGGGAGATTAGAGGCGTGTTATTTATTGTGTAGCATCTTGTGAGTTTGTATGCCAAGTTTGAGCAGTTGAGAGTCACTAGAAGTGCATGTAATAAGCTGTTAGACCACCAGACTTCATCATTTTACATCAGCAACTTGAATGAGCTTGTGTGTGATTTGTTATTGATTTGAGTGTGCTAGGTGTGCAGTTTTTGTGTGTTATTGACTCCTTGAGCTTCAATAAGCTCAAGGGTGCCCCCATTGCCCAATATAATCACCAAACAAAGCATCAAGCCAAGTCCTCTTGGCATCAAAAGTGCACAAGTGTGCACTTGAATTGTTCATCAGAAACTTATAAAACCTGGCAAGTTTTTGGATCTTCATTTGGCTAAATCTTGGCTAAATTGTGATATTGGATTGTGTTTCTGGCTTATAGAGGTTACTGATTGATTGGAAAAAGCAAAAAAATAAAAAAATAAAAAAGGTATAAAAAAGGGGGTTGCTAAGACTCGAACCCTGGTCTCCACACTCACACACATAACACTTAACCGTTGCGCCCTTGGGTCTTTTACTGACTAAGGGTGCAAAGGTTATTAACTTAACCAGTTTCTCACTTTGTTAGCTTATTTAAAGCCGTGGCTTATTTCCACCATTTCTAGCTTATTTAATAAGCTTATTTCATTTGGCTTATTTTTCCTGAGTTAGTGTTAGGGTTTTTGATTTTTCAAAATTGGTTTCACATTTTTCCGTTTATTAAATTAATTTCTAGAATTTATTTATTAGACGTATTTTAGAAAGTCATTAAAAAATAGAAAAAATATTTTTAATTTTTAGGAAAAATAGTTTTTAGCTTTTTAATATATAACTTGAGGTTTACATCTTATTTTGGTTTTATAAACTTTAATTTTTAATTTTATATTATTTTAAGGTTTTTTATAAACTTTAAAGATTTTTATAAAATTATTAAAAAAGTTTTAGGAGCTCTAATTTGTGTTTTTCTCTTAGTTATAATATTTAGGATTTTTGAGAAATTTTTAGAATTAATTTGAGAACTTTTTATTTTTAGCATTATTTTATTATTATTTTATTATTAAAAAATCAAAATTTTATTTTTCTTTCTTTTTCATTTTTCTTAGGTTCTTCATCATTAATTAGGACTATTTCAATTTTTAGAATAATTTTCTAGCTTTTAGATTAATTTTTATAATTATTTTAAGTTTAATTAGGTTTTAATCATTTTTAATCATTTTTAGAGTTTTAAAAATAGCTTTAATAGCTTTTAATTTTTGGAAAATTACTTTTTAGTCTTATAATAATATAAGTTAAGTGATTATTCAATAAAATCATATTTTAGACATTTGAATTAGTTATATTTAATTTTAGGGCTTTAATTAGCATTTAAAATTAAATATTTAATTAATAAAAGGTTTTAAAATATCTTTGTTGGATTTTTATCTTTGTTTATATTATTTAAGACTTGTTTTTATCCTTTTTGATATTTTGTTTTTGGTTTTTATAATTTTTAATTTTTGTGGTTTTTCTACGGCTTTACCACAAGATACGTTCTTTTGTTTTCCTAAACAAACGTATCCGTCTTTCATCTTCTCATCCCCATTCTTCTCTTAATATTAATCTCAAATACATACAAGTTAATTCACAACACAAATACCTCCTTGGGAAACGAACTTTCTTCTCTCTTTTAAGTGATTGGGTCATTTGTGCACGGTTTTTCTAAACCGTCGTACTTAATACTTTCCGCTATTTACGCTCTTTTCCTAAAGAGTAGTAAAACACTACAATCATTTTTGGCGCCGCTGCCGGGGAGGTGTGTCGTGTTTTAATTTGGAAGCTTTTGTTTTTGATATTATCCATAATAAATATTTGTGTTAAGTGGAACTCCCTTAACACGTATTATCGGTTTTCTTGGTTTTTCTTGTACAAATATTATTAATATATTGTATTAAGTATCACAATCAATATACAATATCTCCAAAAGTGTGAAAACACAACCTTAATTGGGATTTGATCTCCTAATTATTGTATTCGAATCTCAAACAAAAAGAAAAGGCAAAAATAGATAAATACTTTCGTGAAGCTCGATTTTGAAAAATACAAACTATAAGGTGGGTATAAGGCGGGTATTATAAAATATACCCTAAGGAAAAAGGCTCTTAAGTGCTTCGCGCCGCCTCGTTTCCCTGCTTGCTTGTGAGTATTTTGAGATTGAAGGCTAATCGAGGGTTTTGCCGCCCAAAGTATTAAATACGTATACTATATTTGCTTGGTTTTCTTTGTGATTAAACCCTCTTGAACAATTTGGTTTTCACCAAAGTTCTAAAGTCATTCGAAGGCGTTCACTCCACGTGATCGTTTTCATTCCTTTGAGGCTTCTTTAATCAAGAGTTTGATTCGAGGAGAGATTTTGTAGATTGTTGTCTACGAAGATACACCAAAATCCAAAAAAATTAAATATCATCAAAAACACAAAAAAATTGAAAATTCACAAAACAACCAAAAAGAATCTTCTTTGCTCACCTCCCATTCTTCGTGTAGTTTATGATCACTCGTAATCAAGCAAAACGAGCTCGTAAACGTCTTCAAAAGCAAGCAAATCAAGGATCGTTGATTGTTGAAGAACCTCCAATTGTTGAACCTATTGTAGAACAAGAAGTCGTAATGGCTAATCGTACTATGATGGAGTTGCTACAAGCACCCACCGAGGGTTTTGGAGAGGCTATTGTTATTCCCGCCATCCTTGCGGAGAATTTCGAGATTAAGACGGGTTTAATGTCGATGCTACAAGCAAACAAATTTCGAGGTCACGAGAAAGACAACCCGCATTACCACATTAGGAATTTCAACCGTCTCACCGCCACTAGCAAATTTAAGGATGTTCCACATGACGCCATTAAGATGATGTTGTTTCCATATTCGTTGGATGGACCCGCAAAAATTTGGCTCGAGAAAGAACCGCCAAATTCGATTTTGACATGGGCCGATCTCGTTTCTAAGTTTGTGAACAAGTTTTTTCCACCATCTAAGACAACACACTTAAAAAATGAGATTTCACGATTTGTGCAATGTAACAATGAAAGTTTTTCAATGGCATGGGAACGATTTAAAGAGATGTTACATGAATGTCCTCACCATGATTTTTCGGAATTGCATCAAATTGATACTTTTTATAATGGGCTTAATGATCATGAACGAGATTATTTGAATGCCGCCGCGGGTAGTAATTTTTTGTGCAAGACGACAAATGAGGCTTTACAAATCATTGAAAATCGATCTAAGGTTTATAGCCCTCGTAACACACCGAGTGTTGCCAATATGGGTTCGTCATCTTCGTCACAATCGTCTCGTAGCATTAACGCCTTACATGATGAAGCTAATGAGGAAAATCGGTTTTTTGATAGATTTGCTAATCTAATGTCCCATTGGAAGGCTCAAGAAGCTTCCAATTCCGCTTCGGTTAAAGCGGTTGCTAAGAGTTGTTTATCTTGTGGGGGAGCTCATGATCTTTCCGAGTGCATTACCGCGGATGGTAACACTTCGAGTGCTTATGTAGCAACGGGAACTTATAACCAAAACGGCCAAGGTTCCCGCCAAAATCAAGCTCCACCAAACCAAAATGTTAACAATTATCGAAACAACAACCAAGGTAATTACCAAAGCAACACACGCAATTACAACAAAGGGAATTATCAAAGTGGGAATGGACAAATCTCTAATCAAAACCAAAACCGTGATTTTCAAAACACTACACAAGGTTTTCAAAATGCTCACACGAAAAATTTGCAAGGAGAATTTTTAGATTATGCAAAAGCAAATGATGCTAAATTTGATAATATGCAACGTGAGATGATTAGCTTAAGGTCTGAGTTGAAAAACGAGCTTAAAAATGAACTTGCTAATGAACTTAAAACTCATGCAAACAAAATGGAAGGAAATGTCCAACGTCTTCAACAAAACCAACAAAAGATGGAATTAGGACAACATGAGATTAAGAAAGAGTTATTAAAAGCGGATGCTAGGCAATCAAAATTTGAGGACCGAATGGCTAAGATGTTTGAAGCAATCATGTGTAAGCCCTCTTCTTCGGGTGGTCTTCCTAGTGATACCATTAACAACCCGAGGGGAGAATTGAAGGTTGTTGCTACACGAAGTGGTAAAACTTTCAAGGAACCAATCTCTCGTCCAAGTACTTCTACGGAGAAGGAAATCGAGAAAGAACCAGAGGTGATGGTCGAAAAGGAGCACATTACAATCCCACGAAATACCGCTCAAACCACACCTACGGTTGAACCAATACCAATTGTGGAACCCGAGTTTCCAAGGCCGTTGCCTAATGACCAACCCACACCACCTTTACCCTACCCTTCGAGACGTAACAAAGAGAAAGCACAAGAAAGGAACAATTATCAATTTGAGCTATTTATGAAAATGTTTCGTGATTTGCATTTTAACATAAGTTTTGCCGATGCTTTAATCATGATGCCTCGATTCGCCGCAAACTTCAAAAGTATGCTTAACAACAAAGAGAAGTTACAACAATCGTCTAGTTGTTCATCGGTTTTTCTAAGCCGCATACCACAAAAAGTCGGTGATCCCGGTAAATTTTTGATTCCGTGTGCTATACAAGATATGGAGGAATGCTACGCCTTGGCCGATCTTGGCGCTAGTATTAATTTAATGCCTCTCGAGATTTTCAAATCGCTTTCGCTTCCGGCTCTTACTCCTTCGAACATGTCTATCGAGATGGCCGATCACTCTACGATCATGGCATGTGGAGTAGCCGAGGACGTTTTCGTTAAAGTCGGAAAGTTTTACTATCCCGTTGACTTTATCGTTGTAGACATTCCCATCGATCGAAAAGTTCCTCTCATTTTGGGTCGTTCATTTTTGGATACATCACGAGCACTTATCGATGTTCATGCTCGAAAAATCACCCTTCGTTTCAATGAAGAAGAACTTGTCATCAATGCAACACAAAACTCCAATCTTTCTCATGTCTATTCTATTGCAACTTTAAACCATGGTGACTCGACCAATGTCGTTTGCAAAGAATTTTCACCAAGAGTTTTAGGGAATGTCTCCAAAAACAATTTACCATTTCCTCCGCCGGTGGAGGTTATGAGTGCAAAGCCTACAAAGAAGAAACCGTCAATACTTGAATCGAAAAATCCTTCGCCTCATCTCGAGCATTCATTCTTGAAAAATGTTGATAAGTTGCCGGTTTCTACGGAAGATCTTTCGGATGATGAATATGTTGACCCCGATGGGGAGGTTTTCTTCGTCGATAAACGTTTTGAGAACTTGCCACCACCAAAACCAAAACGGTTTCAAAATGTGAGAATTTTTAGTGTAACTAACATCGTCTTAGAAACACCGAATATTTTCGACATAATCAAAAAGGGTTTTCATAAGGAGAGTTTAAAAGATAAAAAAGGAAATGATCTTAAATGTGATTTAAGTGATTTTTCTACAAATCTAACTCCGTCATCACACCGTGATTTGAGTGCTACAAGCTCGTCTACTCCTTTTGACGATGTTTTGTGTGGTTCTAGTATGGGGGAAGCCCCTTATGTTCCCTCATCCTTGTCCACCGAGGACGAGATATTCGATCCCGGAATTTCATGTAAAGGGAAATCTCGGTCTTCCACCGATGAAATAAATGGAAACTATATCTATTTGCTTGGTGCGAGTCTACCTCGAGTAGCTCAAACGTTTGTCTTACCAATTGTCTCACCCTTCTACTTCTCATCTATTTTCTTCAAACTCTTTGAGCTTATGGCACATGTTGAAGTGGTGTTAATTTGTTTTTCCAATGGAAACGAGAACGCCATCTTCGACCCCGGTATTTTGCATCGTCTAAGGACTTAGTCCTTATTACCGGTTGCTTTTTGGGCCTTGTTTATCATGTAAGCCCCGCCAAAAATTGACCATACCATGATTTTCCCTAAATGTTCACATTTTGAGGGGATCGAGTCGAGCTCATGACTCGGTAATCAAAAACGAGGTGCCTCGTGGGGGAAATCCCATGCTTATCCTTTAGGCTTATTATTCACTAATAAGGGGACTTGTACCCTTTCAACTCGTTGTCTCGTGGTTGTTTGTGATTGTGTTATCTAGATCATTATCATCATCTACGATTGAAGACTCTCGTGTTCGTTTACGTGAGCCTCCATCGTTCATTTGAAGAAGTTTTTCACGATTCCATGACATATCCTTTATTGTTCTAACAATTATCTTTTAGCATAATTAATAAACGGCTTTAGATATATTGTTGATCACCCTTTCCATGCTAGATCCTAAGCATTCGACTCTTCGTCTCTAGTATGGGGGTGATCCACCTTTAGACTCGAAACATTGAGGACAATGTTTACTTTTAGTATGGGGGGGTGAATAGGTACTTGCTTTGCTACGCCCTCACGTTTTCCAACTTTCAATGTTTTGTTTTGCTAATAAGGCTAAAAATGGCCAAATTTTAAAATTTTTCTTAGTTTTCATAAGTGTTTTTAAGACACGAATGTATATTTTCCGATGGGTAGAATAAGAGTTAATTTTTGACTTGATGGGCATTTGGAGCCATTTACATTCCTTAACCCGCTCAATTCAAGTTTTGCTAGACTTTTATATAGGGAGCTTTAAAACGCGAAAGTCTTAATTCATTCGAGTTAAGAACAAGAACTTTTCGCAAGTTCCTATAATTGATTCTAGAAAGTCACTTATCAAGGGAACTTTAAAACGCATTCTCTAAACTTGAAAAAGTCCAAGAAAGTGCAAGATCCTATAGGTGGCTTGAAAACCCAAAACTTTGATTTGATATAGTCTTAATGAAAGCTAATCCAAATTTGGCTTAATTTTGACTTGCACGGCTAAGTATTCACGAGTCTCTTTAATTAGAGGTCTTTATATAGTGAAGAACGAGAAATGATAGAGTTAGACAAGTGATCATGCTAAACGTAGAACATGAAAGTGTTCTTTCAAAAACTCATATGTTTTTAATTGTGGCTTTTTCTTCCCATAAGATCAATGCATTAGGAATAAATCATAATTGCAATAAGTAAGGTCGTACGATTTGAAAGGTTACTTAGCCTCTAGCGCAAGATCGTTTAAAAGTTGCTCGGGGTTGAATAGAGTTCATAGCCAAGGCATAACTTATTGAAGCGGGACGCGAAGATTGGCGATCATCCAAAAAGGCCCTAACAAGGCATGAGGAGCTCTATTTTTGCTAAAGATCCAAAGATGATGTGAAGTATCATTATTCCAAAATCAATATGAAGGATCGAGACACACGACGAGAAGCTATTACTCCCCTAAAGAATGGAGAAAGTCTATCCAAAAAGACCCTAACAAGGTATGAGGATGAATATATCCAAGTCCGAAAAGGAGGCGGATCGTTGTATATCAAAATCCAAAGTAAAGATTGAAGAAAAATGATGAAGTCGTGGTCTTATATGAAGAATCTCTCAAAAACGTCAAGTGAAGAAATTCCAAATATATGAAGAGAAGACCATAATTTCGAGAACGTCTTCCCAAGATTTGAAGTATGAAGTACATGCCAAATATCGGTCCGAGAAAGGTCTCAAATCGTGAAACGAGTTATGCCAAGATATGAACTTAAGGAGATACACGAGAAGCCGTTTTAAAAGATTTTGTCCTTCGGCTAACTATTGATCAAATCGTGCTACTTTGCTTTCGGACTAATAACTACTCAAATAAGTCAATATGAATCACTTGTGATCCATGACAAATAGATAAAAAATGCTAGTAACCCATTTCCTTTTATAATAACTAGGATTGTGGGGAGAAAAAGTATTACACAATTTGGACGTATGAGTAGTGTTAGCATTGTGACTTGTACCAACAATGATCTTGTTTTTGCACTTAGCATGGAATGTATGACAATCAAGGATGACGAAATTTACTCTAAGGGACATTAACTTGTTTCTATTCTTTGACCCTAAAAGTCACATTTTGGTGATGAAAATCATACATTATGTCTTTACACATTCTCGTAGTATGTTGCAAGTCTTTTACTTTTCAATAAAGGTTAATAAATTTGAACTTTGGTGATGCTTAGATACTTTATTCTAGCATTGCGTGAGGGCACGGCAATGGCTTAGTATGGGGGAGTGATGAGATGACATTTATACATGATCTCATCGTTCTTTTCGGGCTTTAAATGCATAAAAATGTCATAAAATACCATATATATGCTTGTGTTTGTTTACTTGTGTATTTTAGGTATGGATATCGTGAAAAAGACAAAAGATCACAAGATACAAGGAAAAACGAACACGAGAAACGAAGCCGTACAAAGAACCGGGCCCTAATCATGGAATTTTCATCAAAAACCCTTAAAGACTTGAAGACAAAACAAGATTGATCCTCATTCTATGAAGAAATGACACTTAAAACCCTTGTATATTAATAATTACAAGTTTGGTCCCTTAAGTTTGTCAAAATTGCAAAAAGGTCCTTCAACTTTGAAGAAATGGCAAGATTAGTCCCTCAACAATTTCAAAATGCCAATTATGGTCCCTCATGAAGAAAGACTCATTGAAGACCTTTGAAGATCAACTTTGTCCAAGAACAGCCCTTGAAAATACTCAAAATGGCAAAAATCATCCTTGATAAGTTTTTGTAAAAGCTTTGTGCCAAAAATGTAATAAGTGGAAACTTATTTACAAAGGAAGTCACGTTTTAGGGCTGGAAAACATTGAATGCCAAAAATTTCAAAAGAAAAGGACCAAATGTGTCAACTTGGAAAGATTCAAACAGAAAAGTGCGCCTAACATGTTTATTCCCCCAAAATCGGATCAAAGGGGGTTTACTGTACATCTTTTACAACCCAGAATTTACCCTCACTTAACCTAGGGTAAAATCCAATTCACTTAGCACACGCTTAATTCACACCACCCAAAACCCTTCCCACACACAAACACCCCAATCCCACGCGTGTGGTCCCCACCCCCAATTCCCCAATCCACCAATCACATCATTCCTTTGGCTCCAAGGCAAATGACGTGTCCCCAATCAATGGATAAGATGTTTTGCTTACTCACAACGCACAAATGAACAGCCAGGATCAAATATGGACAACTCACCACTCAAAACCGTCAAGGGCAATTTAGAGATTTCTACTGATTAGGGTTTTGAGTTTTTAGCATTCTAGATTGTTCTTAGCTTAGTATAAATAGAGGCTCCAATATGTGGATGTCCCTTGTTCCAGTTTCCTTTCAAAATTTTGTAATCCCTTTTATTTGAAATAAAAGTTTGGTTTTTGTTCTAAAACAATATAATTCCTTTTTATTTATTTAAAGTTGGTGTCTATTTGTGAGAGGAAACTGAGTTCCATTTATTATATTTGGTTGAGTGATTTTGAGTTTCAAAATTGTTCATAGTTTCTGAAAATTGAGATATTTTTGAGAAATTTTTTCCAGGGTGTTTGATGTTAAGAATTGTCATTGGTTAGTGATATTAGGTTATTAAAACAGGTTAAGTAGTTTGGAAAGGTTTTGGTAAGGTTTAAGAAAGAAAAAGAAAAAAAGACAGGTTATAATATATGCTTGTATTTTTGTCTGTTTTTCTTTGATTTGTGCTAAAACAGGTGTGCAAGGCTTGTTGATTTGTGTTCTGCATGCACCCGGGTGCATAAGGAGGTGGTTATGCAACCACTAGGGCTTTGGATGTAAAGCCCTTGAGGTAAAATTCCTTTTACCTTGTTAAATTTCAGAAAAGTGGTAGTTTGAATGTTCTTGTTTGATTGTTTGATTTTGGGTGTTAATCTGCTTTGTTTTGTGTTCATAAGTTGTGTTATGCATGTTTGATGCTAATAGGATCAAATTGGTTAGGTTTTATAGAGTTTTGGTGTGTTAGAAAACGTTTTCAAGTAGTTAACAGGGTGTTTGGATAAGTGGATTAGCAGGACACAAGCATTGATTTGAGTTTTTAAAAGGTGTTAGAGTTATTGATTAAGGTTAAGTTAGGATTTAGTAAGTTGGTAATTTAGATTGGAGAGGTTTGCAAGCAAGTTTGTGTGCTACAAAGTGAAATCATAGCTTGAAATCTGCATGCTCACTTAACTGCTTGTTTTTATAAGTTTTGATGCTTGATCTTTGATATCTGGTGAGATATAGGGAGATTAGAGGCGTGTTATTTATTGTGTAGCATCTTGTGAGTTTGTATGCCAAGTTTGAGCAGTTGAGAGTCACTAGAAGTGCATGTAATAAGCTGTTAGACCACCAGACTTCATCATTTTACATCAGCAACTTGAATGAGCTTGTGTGTGATTTGTTATTGATTTGAGTGTGCTAGGTGTGCAGTTTTTGTGTGTTATTGACTCCTTGAGCTTCAATAAGCTCAAGGGTGCCCCCATTGCCCAATATAATCACCAAACAAAGCATCAAGCCAAGTCCTCTTGGCATCAAAAGTGCACAAGTGTGCACTTGAATTGTTCATCAGAAACTTATAAAACCTGGCAAGTTTTTGGATCTTCATTTGGCTAAATCTTGGCTAAATTGTGATATTGGATTGTGTTTCTGGCTTATAGAGGTTACTGATTGATTGGAAAAAGCAAAAAAATAAAAAAATAAAAAAGGTATAAAAAAGGGGGTTGCTAAGACTCGAACCCTGGTCTCCACACTCACACACATAACACTTAACCGTTGCGCCCTTGGGTCTTTTACTGACTAAGGGTGCAAAGGTTATTAACTTAACCAGTTTCTCACTTTGTTAGCTTATTTAAAGCCGTGGCTTATTTCCACCATTTCTAGCTTATTTAATAAGCTTATTTCATTTGGCTTATTTTTCCTGAGTTAGTGTTAGGGTTTTTGATTTTTCAAAATTGGTTTCACATTTTTCCGTTTATTAAATTAATTTCTAGAATTTATTTATTAGACGTATTTTAGAAAGTCATTAAAAAATAGAAAAAATATTTTTAATTTTTAGGAAAAATAGTTTTTAGCTTTTTAATATATAACTTGAGGTTTACATCTTATTTTGGTTTTATAAACTTTAATTTTTAATTTTATATTATTTTAAGGTTTTTTATAAACTTTAAAGATTTTTATAAAATTATTAAAAAAGGTTTAGGAGCTCTAATTTGTGTTTTTCTCTTAGTTATAATATTTAGGATTTTTGAGAAATTTTTAGAATTAATTTGAGAACTTTTTATTTTTAGCATTATTTTATTATTATTTTATTATTAAAAAATCAAAATTTTATTTTTCTTTCTTTTTCATTTTTCTTAGGTTCTTCATCATTAATTAGGACTATTTCAATTTTTAGAATAATTTTCTAGCTTTTAGATTAATTTTTGTAATTATTTTAAGTTTAATTAGGTTTTAATCATTTTTAATCATTTTTAGAGTTTTAAAAATAGCTTTAATAGCTTTTAATTTTTGGAAAATTACTTTTTAGTCTTATAATAATATAAGTTAAGTGATTATTCAATAAAATCATATTTTAGACATTTGAATTAGTTATATTTAATTTTAGGGCTTTAATTAGCATTTAAAATTAAATATTTAATTAATAAAAGGTTTTAAAATATCTTTGTTGGATTTTTATCTTTGTTTATATTATTTAAGACTTGTTTTTATCCTTTTTGATATTTTGTTTTTGGTTTTAATAATTTTTAATTTTTGTGGTTTTTCTACGGCTTTACCACAAGATACGTTCTTTTGTTTTCCTAAACAAACGTATCCGTCTTTCATCTTCTCATCCCCATTCTTCTCTTAATATTAATCTCAAATACATACAAGTTAATTCACAACACAAATACCTCCTTGGGAAACGAACTTTCTTCTCTCTTTTAAGTGATTGGGTCATTTGTGCATGGTTTTTCTAAATCGTCGTACTTAATACTTTCCGCTATTTACGCTCTTTTCCTAAAGAGTAGTAAAACACTACAATCAATAACATAGATGAACCCTAGACCCTCAACATTACTTTTTCCTGAAAATATATGGAATTTATATTTTTAGTATCAAGATCAATTTAATTCAAAATTTCAACAATAGTGCTTTTCTAAAGGCATGCGATAATATTACCCTATGTATACATATAAAAGAGATAAAAATAAAATAAAAATATTTATTTTTTTACCATCCTAAAAAAAACATTATTGTTAAATATTTATGTCTAGAATGAGAACACAAAATGAAATATGTAATATGAACCTATATACTTCAAATGATAAAAAAAAAGCGAAAAATGTGACTTTTAGTAGTCATTCGAATAATTTCACCACATATCGACCGTATATGATTGAATTGTCAATTTCTTTTTTCATGACCTTAAACCATCTTAAAATCTTCTTGTTTGTGTCACATGAACTCTTCTTTCAATGCAATCACTCATGTCTAAGTGCAACCTACCTAAAAAGAACATACACTAATCAATTAAGCGAACTATCAAGAATTTGGCACAAGTCATCAGTTTTCTAATGCTAGATAATGTATTATTTATAACACCCTTTAAAATACTTAATTTGTAAATCCTAAGCTGCAGAATAATTAAGTACTCAAACACAAGACGTTCTAAGCAAAATTTAGTTTATTGACTCAAACCGAGCCATCGCCCAACTTACCATTTTTCACCTATCTGGAAAGAATTTACCAATGACTGCTACGAAAAACGTGTTGTCTGTCAACACATAGTACGAAAAGGAAGGTAAAATTTGCATGAAACTGGACAGCAGTCATTCCATAAACCTCTAAAAGTGCATAGATGTAACCAACCCAACCCTTTGTAAAACAAAGTAACAAAATGAATAATATTATATACTATTATTATCTAGTAATAGAAAACTTAAGACAACATTTCCGTACAACAAAAACGAACTTCATAATAACTTTAACAATCAAGACTGAATAAGAGAAGGAGGAAAATCCAATGAGTCGTACCTGAGGTGGTCCAGGTTTGAGTGTCAAATGTGAAGCAACATACTATAAAACATCAAATATTCTTCTTTGACCATAAATCGTAGCTCTTTGCCAGGATAAAGCAAACATATCTCCATCCTAGTCCTCAGTTCCATTATGTTACAATCAATGTCTGGGTCATGCTTAGAAATGTAGGGTCTAAAAAAGGAATCGTAAACGTAAATTGTTCCCTGAAAGATTCGGCAAAACAAGTGATATATATTGTTTCAGAAGATCATGAAGTAGGGTCATAACACACTTATTTAACACTGGTTGAATTTGGGTAGTGTTCATCACAGACGCTTAATTCAGGTAAATTTTATCACGAATGGGTCAATTCAGGTAATGTTTATAATAGATTTAGAAAAAGTGGAGAAGAGTCGACCCAACCCGTTTCGACCCATACAAAGAGTTACATGTTTTATCCCGTTACTCTACCCTCCGATTTACCACCTTTATGAAGAATGGAAGTTTCTTTTGGAACTACAAAATTCATTTGATCACGAAGAAATATTACCTTTGTTTTAGGAAACCACAAGTATATATAAAATGACAACTTTGCTTCACTTACATCGGGACCCTTTAAAATTACAACAACCAATAACTCAGATAAAGAAGAAAATATACAGCAACATCTAAGAAGCTGATATAGATTTTCGACGTATAGGATATGGTCTAACCATAAAACAAATGTGTCACCAATACGCTCACAAAGAATCACTGCAACAACTAAGATCCTGACAACATCATGATACCGTTTCATATCTACCCTATGAAATCAACTATCTTTACACAGATAACATGTATAGTACCAGTATTGACACCAAAATAGCGGTTCATCGATATTAGGTTTGTTATTTTCCACTAATTTAAAACACTTGTAGGCTGCTTCATATCATATACAGGGGTAAAAGAATTGTTAGAGCCTCAATCCTGAATATTTATTAATTTGCCTACTTTCCTTGGTCATTCAATAACACATCTAATCCTATAAAAGCATGTAAGATATCATTTAATGGCATATCAAATATGTTTCCCTTTTGCCCATGAATCAAGTATTCAAGACATCAAGCGAATGAATACTTGGATGATTAATAAATTTATATTGGCTTTAGTTTTACGTATAGTTCATTTACTTGACATGTATGCAGAGGATAGACATGCAAAATTCATTTTATTTCATCTTAAATGAATCTAATTGTATTACCTGGATTTGGAGTTGTTGATCAGAGTCGCATGAGCTAATTTTTCAGCATTAGCCATCTCAATGCGCAATTGTTCCAGTTCTCGAACCATTGTGAGAATTCTTTTATAGTCACTTGAGCATACTTATAGTTCTCTGCATGTCCCTTCTTCTCATTTAAAGTTGCAGCACTAAAGAAGTGAAGTTGTCATGAATCAACTTATAAACATAAAGGTAGTTAACTGAATGCCTGCAAAAAAATAAAGAGAAAATATTTGTGACACCATCAAACGAAAAGCTTGCAACTTTGAGGCTTTCTGATACTACATCATCAAACGAACTACTAAAAAAATAAACAGCGAAAATATTTGTGACATCTGCTCCCTTACAAAATTTAAAGAAAAAAACCAATGAAAACGCATCTATAAGTTCAAACCAACGGTCCACTACTCCATATAATACAATCAAAATTTTAGTTTTTGGTTTACTAACCTTTATCCGGTATCATCGAATTCGTGAAAGATACCGTATGCAGATTGAAGAATACAATGATAATCCGCACCTATTACTCGTACATATCTAGATATAGTTTACCTGCCTCATGGATTTCTTGGATTGACAACAGCCAAGGTCCAAACTGTAAATAGAAACACATAAACGCAAAGAAAACCGATCAAAAGAAAAATGTTACCTTGATAGAAGTCTAAACACATATAAACAATTCAAAATCTTATCTGACTTGTTTGTAGTAGTAAAAACATATAATACACGTGGTAGGTGACTCGTAAATTATATGATTTTTAGTATAGTTCAGTCCACGATGTGATGCTAATTCAAGTGTAACTCCATACCAAAATAAGTCGCCAAAACTTTTGAAGTACAGTTTATATAAGAAAATAAGCATTGGACATGATTGTATGAAATAACAAATAGTAGTCGACTATAAAATTACAATATTACTAACAATATAATTCGTTACGGTTACCTTTTCGTTCTCGGTCACATTTGGTAGTTTATACAAATCCTAGAAATAGTGTCTGTAACAATCTAAAAACAAAAACTAAATAAATTAAAGACTTGCATAAAGTTGATTCTGAACAATCCAGGAAACAATTTTTCTAAATCAAAAAACTTGCATATAATTGATTCTGAACAATTCTAGGTCTTTTCTTAGGCTTACGTGGCGATGTCCTTTAAGTCATCTTCATAAAATAATCTTCATCTTCATGTCATGATAACGTCACTATAAATTTCTCTCTTTTCTTTTCTGTGTTACTGTTAGATCTCAAGGGGAACTAATATTCTTCTCGTTGACCGGTGAATGTGGTGCTTTACACGCATCTCTTCTAGTTCTCGAATTCCACTACTGAATATTTTGTCAATAGTGCTTGACGACCGAATTAAGAAAGAACTACACATAAATATCAGATCTAAAAAAGATCTACAACATCGGTACCTTATATATACTTACAGTTATGATGTGCTGAGGTGTGGTGGTCACGAAAGGGTAGTGATCGCTTTGACATGGTGGTGTTGGTTGTTTGCGACTGTAACATGGCGGTGATAGGTGGTGGTTGGCGTATTTGACGGAGTGATGGTCGGAGGATGAGATGAGACTTGAGAGAAGGAATGCTTTTACACACCTTTCAAAAATTCTAAAAAGTCTCATTCAAATTTATTCCGTTCAAATTTTAGTGTTTATGATCAAGTCCTGTTTTAGGAATGTCGTGTCATACCGATTGATATTGAAACAGATTGATACGTAAGATAATAATACTTTCTTAATATAGTTTCAACTTTCAACATTCAACTTTTTTAATATTTTGGATACACCCTTTATAGGGTATATAGATATAGATATATTTGAATACTGTAACTTATTCAGTTCTCACGATGTACAATTAACATCGAATTCTATCATGAAATTTGAACCATTGAACTGGATTTTTGAGATGTGGAATTTTAATTCATGCTATGCTGTTATGTTACTCAATAGTAATCAAATTTCATAATTGTTCCAATTTAATACCTCAAACTTTAAACTAATCATTAAAACCATCAAAGTTTTAAAACTGTTTCATTATTGTGTAATTTTTCTAACTTTATATGCTTAAGGTATTCAAACATGCATTAACATGTTGTACATTAATTTTAAAAACCCACCCCCTTAATTTCACTAATAAAAACCAACTTTATGTACAACCCGTTATTGCACGACCAAACATAAGCAATAACCACAAAATAGTAACCAAGTTTGAAAGTGTTCCATTCAAGTCACTATAACATAATAATTACATAAGAATGAAACAATTTTGAAACTTTGATGATTTAAATAATTAGTTTAAAGTTTGAGGTAGCAAAGTGAAACAAAACTCAAACTTGGTTATTATTTGATGATTTTCACCCGTCGATTGTTGTAGTGTAAATATGTTTGCTTTAGAGGACTTGTGAAACGGTTTACGTGTTTAAACCAGTCAAAGGTATTAGTAGAAATCAACTAGTAAATCAATTTCCTATTAATTGATAACAGTTTCATATAGAAACAAAAACGGTTTTGCCAAATTCTTGAGTAACTTATATTAACTTGAACTGTGATCAGTCAACTTCTACCAACATTATATGGAATTCTACACAGCAACCAATTTCGTTTGTGTCATTTCGAATTGAGGTTCACATGATAAATATAAAGTAAGCTAAAGCTACTAGCTCAATCTCTATTTCTTTTATGGCTACAAAAAAAGTATATTTCTCTTTGCTACATGAAGTAATTTTTTTAAATAACTAAATTCGTTACAATTCCAAGTTTGATTATGATATTTTATAGAGTTCATGGCTATGTTTGGCAAGAGCTTTTTTTAAACTTTTTTAGAGCTGTTAGCTTTTTTTGTTAAAAAAATAATCTAATAGCTCTGTTTGGTACAACAAATTTTAAGAGCTGTTAGTTTTTTATTTTCACCAAGTAGCTCTTAAATAAAAAGCTGTCTGATACAGCTTTTTAAATTGTCAAGAGCTGTTAAAGCTGTATATTACTGATATACCCTCCAACCATATTATAATTTATATAAATATGTCCTTTTAAGTCATTTTATATTTTAATTTTTACAGTTAACAGCTAATATACCAAACACTTATATTAAAAATATAACCTTTTAGTAAACAGCTTACAGTTAACAGCTAATATAGGACATGTTAAAACGTTTATTGCTATTTGTCTATTTGATTGCCACTAACCCTTTAGAAAATATATTATCTATCGTTTTTTCTAATAAAATTATTCTTGAAGTTTTGAATAGCAGTTTATTCATGGCAGTTACAATTGTTCTTATAGATTGATTCGGATGTTATTATGGACTTCTATGAATTTTTATCAACCTTATAGTGTTACTTTTGCAGAGTTTTGCCTAAGGAAGGTGGTGAGTAAAAGAGGAGGGCAGTGCCTGGAACTAGTTCGGCTTGACGAAGTTATTGAACTGATTCGCACATTGCCAATGAGGTAAGGGAATTAATATATAGCCATCGTCAAAATTCTCTAATAATGTTATACTCGATATATAGTCTGTATGATTTAGCCATATATTGAATTTTTTTGGCACATCTGTTTAGAAAGGGAATCCAACATGCCTAAAATGGCCCACATATACTAAAATTGTACCTAGCTAATATCAGGCTACCATCAACGGTTGCATATCGTCTCGGTCGCGACCGAGTCGTGGGTCGGTCGCACCGCCGAAATCGACTCCCATAAAACGACCTTGGGTAGGATCTAATTCACAAAACAAGTCGTGGTTTCTTTTTTTTTTTTTCTTTTTTCTGTTTTATATTTTTTTGATAAAATTATATTAGATTTAGTTATATTTTAATTATATAAAATTTATAAAAAAATTCAATTCTAAATTTTAACATATTAAACTTTGTTTAATTCCTCACACCATATATTAATTTGATAATTTTTTGAGTTAGTTTTAACTAATACATTTTATCATCTTTACTTCTAATTAAGTCTTTTTTTAATCAATACTTTAACGATATTTAAGTATAAATATTATTGTAATGTTTTTTATTTTATTTAAAAAAATTATTTGAATTTTTTTTTTTAAATTAAACTAGGTCGCCTTGTTGGGTAAATAGGTCGCAGGAGAGAAAAAACTGAAAAATTAAGGTCGTGAAATTACGGTCGTGACTTATTACCGTTGTGGGTAGCCTCAAGGGGCGGGTTAACATGGCCACAACTCCAAAATCAAACATAGAGGGCATGGAATCATCATCACACTTCCACATCAAAAAACACCCCGTCACGTCAGCTTTTTCACGTTCACATAAAAAAAACACATCTTATTATCACACCAATTCTACACCATCACACCAAATTTTCCACTTATTTTCATAAAATACCCTCAACAATTAATTTATTTAAAACCTAACTTAATTTATACATAAAAAAAACATTACATATAATTTAAAAATTAAACCTTAATTTATTTTCATTTTAATTATTTAAATTCGTAAATAAAAAACGTAAATAAAAACGTAGACGTAAACACCTTTTAATCCGAAATTAAAACATTTAATCCATACATAAAACATGAAAATATTAAAATTCGAATACAATAGGAAAGAAAATACACTACTAAATATATAATATACAAATATATAATACGATCAGTCAGTTCCCGGATCTGAATCCGAAAACTTAAGAGTTAACTCCCAACGCATTGTATCTTTTTCATCTTCTTCGGCCATAATTTTCGCCTCCCGCTCCCTTCGTGCCCTTTCTTCTTCTTCCAGACTTTCTCTCAACGCTTTTGGATCTAGGTATAGTTGATACGCCTCATTGTAAGTAAGTAAATCATTTGGGTCGTTTGAAATTGGAAAGGGTAGATCGGGAGACACATTTCAGCGTCAGTGTTGTTGTGGGGAAAGATCTTGGCATTTGTCACATGTTGTGCGCAATTTCGTATTTCTTCACACGCGACATCAAAATCTTCAGCTAACCACATAAGCTTATCGTAACGACGTTGTTGTTGATTTATTTGTTTATGAATTATAGCCTTAATCTCGTCATCGTTGTGTGGGAAAGAGCATGCCATTTTTTATTTCTGAAAGTGTGTGTGAAAATACTGATAGTGTGTGTAAAAATACTGAAAGATGAGTGTGAAATTGTGGTATTTATAAAGTTTTTTTTAAAGTAGCCGCGTTGGCTATAGTATTTTTAAGAAAAAATATTATTTTTTTTAATTCAAAAAAGTAGCCATTGGGTACATATTTTTTTCAAAAAAAAATCAAATATGTGTGTGAGGGGGAAAGTAGCCGTTAGGGTGGGTTGATTTAATAAAGTGTGGGAGGGGGCAAAATGGAATTTTTTTTTATTAAAATTCGTCTTCTACGGGTCTTCCACGCGGATAATCACGGTGTGGTCACCCCGGCCAACGTCGAGCAACGCTGCCCCACGCCATGATCATTCCTTCTGCTCTTACTTAAACTAGAAACAAAACCTGTAAGCTAGTTTAATCATTAGATTTGGGAACCGATTTGGATCAATCATAGAATCTAATCAATAGCATATTTAATCTTTTCAACACTAAAACAGTTTTTTTCTAGATATAAAAAAACCGAAATTAAAAAATGTAAACTCGAATATGGATCTGCTTAATAACTAGTTTTGACTTTTTAAATTTTTTTCTGTAACTTTGATCGCAAATATGCTTGTTTGTGTTATAAAATACTTGATAAAAGTCATATCAATAGAAAAATATATTTCAAACTTTATCCATTTATATATATTGCATCAAGTGTTACGTAATACACAGAAAAATAATTACGTTTAAAATTGCAAAAAAAATTAAATTTGAAAGTTAAATATGGACATTTATTTTGAGACGAATAACAAGAAACATAATAAGGATAGATATACAGAAACACATGTACCACGTTGTGCGGTAGTGCTCATAAGAACTTAATTGTGCAATGTCTCAACAATTATATATATATATATATATATATATATATATATATATATATATATATATATATATATATATATATATATATATATATATATATATATATATATATATATATATATATATATATATATATATATATATATATATATATATATATATATATATATATATATATTAGGTAGTTCACATGCAAATTAGATATTTAAAATGAGAAATAAACTATTAAACTCAAGTTAGAAAGGAAGTTAGATAAGTAGACTATAACCATATCATATTTATCGGTGGTGCCATGTACCTGGGCCGGTAAGATGGGCATTTGGACAAGAAAAAGGTGTAGTTTCATCCCAACGTTGACATAATTGTTTACCGTTTATAGTTTTTGAGTAAACATATTAATGACCTATACTAAGTTACTCGTCTAGGATCAACACACTTAGTAAAAATTATTCTTCTTGACTTGTTGTGCCTTGTTAACCCTACAAGTAAAACACTTATATTGACAAAATATATCATTTATGTTTCAATCTGGTAGCCTACACCAATTTTCTCTCACAAAAAAAATAAGAGCAAAAGATGACGCATTCCTCTACTAATGTGTCCGTTGTTGAGCAGCAGCCCGCACAAACCACAAGCGACAATTATTATTATTTGTTTTTTTAAATGCCTAGGTTATGTATTTCATATAGGAAAAATCCGCGGTGGTGTATTGGGGCATCTAGGCTACGTCTTAAACAAAACATTTAGTAATGTTTAATTAATGCCATTATGTGGACTTTCATTCATGGTCACCATTTTACTTGCTATTTTAGTAATAAAGTCTGGGGATTGACGAATTTCCTTTCTAAACACACCCTCACGTCATCATGGATGCTTTCACGATTCTCTTAGGCTACGGTTTGACTTATGCTACTTAATTTTACCGTTTATGTTGCACGTTTTGATCGCACTATAATTTATGCTATTATTGCTTGCCTTGGGAAGTAGTTGTCCTTGTTTATTTAGTTGTATCTTTGATATGTTTGTTTTTGTTTGATACATTACATATCTTTTATTAGATGATATGTCATGTTCTTTCAAAAAAAATCCATTGAACCATGTATTAGTTCCTGATCTAATACATGGTTTCTATAGATTTTTGGTAAGAACAACTTGTTCGTGTTTATATCAACTAAAACACATATAAAACGTATCAAATAAAAAACAAACATATCAACAATACAACTAAACTAAACAAGGAATCAATACTTCCCAAGCAAGCAATAATAGCATAAATCGAAGTGCGATCAAAATGTGCAACATAACTGGTAAATTTAGCCGAAACGCTAAATTTAATAGAAGCCGCCATAAATGAAAGTGCGGATAATGGCATCACTACAACATTTTCACCAAACGTAAATAGATATCCTTAGATGTGCCACTACACAACCACATATTTTTTCTAAATGAGATGCATATCCTATGAATTGGAAAAAAGCAACCAAAAAGAATATGGCGCGTTTGTGTAGGTCATTGCTCAAAACAAAAACAGGTTCACTTACTCGTTTAGGAAAGTGAATATATTAATGACCTATACTAAGTTACTCGTTACTCGTTTAATGACCTATGTTAAGTTAGTCGTTTAGGATCAACACACTTAGTAAAAATCATTTCTCCTTGACTTGTTGAGCCTTGTTAATCTTACAAGTGAAACACTTTGGCTAGACAAAATATATCATTTATGTTTTAATCTCGTAGCCTTCACCAATTTGCTCTCACAAAGAAATAAAGAGCAAAAGATGACGCATTCCTCTACTAATGTGCAGGTGTCCGTTGTTGAGCTGCAACCGACACAAACGCACAATCACTAATTATTATTAGTTGTTTTTTTAAATAGTTTATGTATTTCATTTAGGAAAAACCAGCGGTGGTGTACTGGGGCGTCTAGGATACGTATTGATAAAACATTTGGTCAAAATGATTAACTAATGCCATTACATGGACTTTCATTCATGGTCACCGTTTTACTTGCTATTTTAGTAATTACGTCTGAGGGATTAATGAATTTCCTTTCCAAAAACACTCTCACGTCATCATAGATGCTTTCACAATTTGCTTAGGCTACGGTTTGACTTGTGCTACTTAATTTTATCGTTTATGTTGCACGTTTTGATCGCACTATAATTTATGCTATTATTGCTTGCCTTGGGAAGTTGTTGTCCTTGTTTATTTACTTGTATCTTTGATATGTTTGTTTTTTGTTTGATACATTACATATCTCTTATTAGATGATATGTCATGTTCATTCCAAAAAATCTATTGGACCATGTATTAGTTCCTGATCTATTACATGGTTTCCATATATTTTTTATAGGAACAACTTGTCCGTGTTTATATCAACTATAACACATATGAAACGTACTAAACAAAAAACAAACATATCAACCATATAACTAAAATAAACAAGGAACCAATACTTCCTAAGCAAACAATAATAGCATAAATCGAAGCACGATCAAAATGTGCAACAGAACTAGTAAATTTAGCCGTAACGCTAAATTTAGTAGAAGCCAAACCATAAATGAAAGTGTAGATAATGGCATCACTACAATATTTTCACCAAATGTTAGGATATATCCTAGATGTGCCACTACACAACCACATATTTTTTTCTAAATGAGATGCATATCGTATGAATTGGAAATAAAAGCAACCAAGAAGAATATGGCGTGTTTGTGTAGGTCATTTCTCAAAAACAGAAACAAGGACAATAGAAAAGGAATGCATAATCTTTTCTTCTATTTTTCTACTTTGTGAGAGCGAATTAGTAGAGGCATTAAAATGTAAACGATATATTTGTCAAACCAAGTGTTCCAGTCCAATTTTGTATATAAGGCTAATAAGCCTCAACAAGTAAAGGAGAAGTGATTTTTACTAAGTGCATCGATCCTAAACAAGTAACATACCGCATGTCTTGAATATTTATAAAACCTAATCAAATTGATTATATGACGAAAGATATATTACAATTTAAAATAAAAAGATGATGATGGTTTTAATTACTTCACCTTTTGATGACATAATAAATTAAAAGTTTTCTTAAGAAATATATTTATAATCAACTTGATGCAACAATATCTATGCTTGATGTTTTTTTTTTCATAAATCATAATTTCAGATTAGAAATATCATCATATTGTTATAAGAAAAGCATTAATCACAAATATAAGAGCACATTAGTGTGGCTTATTATGAAACTACAGTACATTTTAATACATTTTATTAGTAAACTTATTAAGTGGTATTTGCATATCATTGAGCAGTACCAAAAAATGAAATCAATTTCTTTAAAAGATGATAACTATAATGGGTTTATTAATTAGCTAAAGTGCTAAAATAACTTCCTGAGTTTAAACATAAAGCTAAAGAGGATATTCACTATTATTTATTTACTTTCCTATATAAAGAATTATAATCGAGTATTTTCTGAAGAAAGTGGAATAACGGGGCGATAGGTTCACTTACTCGTTTAGGAAAGTGAGTATATTAATGACCTACTCGTTACTCGTTTAGGATCAATACACTTAGTAAAAATCATGTCTCTTTGACTTGTTGAGCCTTGTTAACCCTACAAGTGAAACACTTTAATTTGACAAAATATATCTTTTATGTTTCAATCTCGTAGCCTTCACCAATTTACTCTCACAAAGAAATAAAGAGCAAAAGATGGCACATTCTTCTACTAATGTGCAGGTGTCCATTGTTGAGCAGCAACCCGCACAAACGCACAATCACCAATTATTATTTGTTCTTTTAAAATGCATAGGTTATGTTTTTCATTTAGGAAAAATCTGCGGTGGTGTATTAGGGCATCTAGGCTACGTCTTGAACAAAACATTTGGTCAAAATGTTTAACAAATTCCATTATATGGACATTCATTCATGGTCACCGTTTACTTGCTATTTTAGTAATTAAGTCAAACGGATTGATGAATTTCCTTTCCAAACACACCCTCACGTCCTCATGGATGATTTCACGATTCTCTTAAGCTACAGTTTGACTTGTGCTACTTAACTTTACCGTTTATGTTGCACGTTTTGATTGCAATATAATTTATGCTATTATTGCTTGCCTTAGGAAGTATTACTTCCTCATGTAATACATGGTTTCCATAGATTTTTTGTAGTAACAACTTGTTCGTGTTTATATTAACTATCACACATATGAAACGTATAAAAAAACATTTCAACCATACAACTAAACTAAACAAAGAACTAATACTTCCCAAGCAAGCAATAATAGTATAAATCAAAGTGCGATCAAAATGTGCAACATGACTGGTAAATTTAGCCGAAATGCTAAATTCAGTAGAAGCCAAACCATAAATGAAAGTGAAGATAATGGCATCACTACAACATTTTCACCAAACATTAGGATATATCCTAGATCTGCCACTACACAACCACATATTTTTTTATAAATGAGATGCATATCCTATGAATTGGAAAAAAAAGCAACCAAGAAGAATATGACACGTTTGTGTAGGTCATTGCTCAAAAACAGAAACAAAGACATTAGTAAAGGAATGGATCATCTTTTCTTCTATTTTTTTACTTTGTGAGAGCGAATTAGTAGAGGCATTGAAACGTAAACGATATATTTTTTCAAACCAAGTGTTCGAGTTCAGTTTTGTTTATATGGCTAATAAGCCTCAACAAGTAAAGGAGAAGTGATTTTTACTATGTGTGTCGATCCTAAACGAGTAACATACCGTATGTCATGAATATTTATAAAACCTAATCAAATTGATTATATGACGTCAATATTGACATGACATTAGAGTATGAATTACAACAACTCATTTGTGGGTTGTGACTCATTTTGTGGGTTGTGATTAAAAGCTAAATAACAAGTTAAAACGAAAAGATGACGATGGTTTTAATTACTTCACCTTTTGATGACATAATAAATTAAAAGTTTTCTAAGAAATATATTTATAATCAACTTGATATAACAATATCTATGCTTGATTTTCTTTGTCATAAATCATAATTCCAAATTAGAAATACCATCATATTGTTATAAGAAAAGCATTGATCACAAATATAAGAGCACATTAGTATGGCTTATTATTAAACAACAATATATTTTATTAGTAATTAAATGGCATTTACATACCATTGAGAAGTACCAAACAATAAAATCAATTTTCTTAAAGGATGATAACTATAACGGGTTTATTAATAAGCTAAATTGCTAAAATAACTGCCTGAGTTTAAATATAAAGCCAAAGAGGATATTCACCATTATTTATTCACTTTCACATATAAAGAATTATAGTCGAGTATTTGGTGAAGAAAGTGTTATAACGGGGCGACAGGAACAGTTACTATATTAATTTCCATAGTTGAATTCATAATTTATGTCCATCACATTCTCGTGTCTATTCTTTACTTTTTGTTAAGTAAACCTCAAACAATTAATTACTTTAGACCACTTTCTATCTGTTAGACCCATTTTACTTGTTTTATTTATAGGCAATAAACATTATTGGCATTTGACTTCTTCGTAATAATTTTGAGGTAAAAAAAGGTTGCATGTCAACCCAGTCCATTAATTCCTACAAATATACCCATGTTGACATGTTAACCAACCCCTTAAACTAGGAAGACCTTTTAGTTTCAACATGATGATAAGATATTTGAGTACAACCTATTAGCTTAGTAAAATATGATTAATTAACAGAACATACCAACATTAGGCACTAGATGATCAGACTGTATTAAATTTTAATATGAACACCATAAAGCAGGATAAGTGGATAACCTAAATGAAGCATTTGACTAGACATAAGGTCAAACAAGCGCATGCTTTTAATTGTTCAAGCCTGTTTAAAAAACTCATAAGTCTATAGCAATTATGTTAAGTAGTGATATGTCCTTCAAATTGTGGAGAACCATAATCTCAATGATCTGTTACATTGTAGTTTATCTTATTAAGATAACAATGTTTGATTAAACCCGTGATCAAAGAAAGTTATATGTTGTTATTTAGTAAGAAAGTTCTGCTGCTATCTAGTAAAGAAAGTTATCATGCTATCAAAATACAAAGCAAATATCATTTATATTAAGAATGAAAAATCACGCATATAAAATAGAATCATATTTCCCAAAATTATCAATAGAGTACCAATTAGGGTGATTCACATATTGTGACAATTAGCAATTATAGATAACTAAAATCGCGTGGTATAAGTAAATGAGTGATATATGAACTCTAAAAGTTACTAATGTGAACACCAAAATAACAACCTACTATGTGAATCACCCTAATTGGTACGCTATGGTATTTTTCGAAAAGATGTTGCTATTTTACATGTGTGATTTGTCATGCTTAGTATACGTGATTTTTCAAGTTGTATTTGTACGTATTAGTTAGATATATAATATTAGTATAGTAGGAGGATACAATATGTAACTATGTATTAGTATAGTAGGAGGATACAATATGTAACTATGTATTCTATATATACATTGTAACCTATCGTAATGAATAACAATTACAAAGGTTTTTATGGTATCAGAGCCATCTGCTGCGGCTGCTAACCCTAGCAGCAGATCCAACCCTAATTTTTTTTATTTTTTCCCTTTCTTCAGCCAAACAATGGCCATGATTGCTGCCTTCTCCACAACTGAGAAAGCATCTCATAATTCACACAAGTTTGCTTTTACGCTATCTCCCACAAATTATGGCTTCTAGAAGACCATGATCCAACCGTTTCTCATCAATAATAATCTCATTGGTTATGTTGATGGAACTATACCCTGCCCACCACCAACTATTACCTCTCAATCATCCGACAAAGAGGCACCTGTCTAAACCCAACCAAACCTTAACTACTCAACCTGGGTGTCTAATGATGCCCACGTTAGGATGATCATAATCTCAACCGTCTCTGAAGCTTCGTTCCCACATGTACAGGGCGATACATCTAGGGTCTTTGGCTCTCTCTTGAACGAGCCTATGCCCCTCATACCTCTTCTAGGGAATACACCCTAAAGACTCAACTACTCAAGATTGAGATGAAGGCTGATGAAACATCATCAACATATCTTACAAGGGCAAAAGAATATTCTGATGCCCAAGCTAACATCGGAGAACTAGTCAAAGAAAAATACTTGGTCATGCTAGTTATATCAGGCCTCCGTGAAGAATATAACGGGCTCAAATCTACACTTCTTGCTCGGCAAAATCCAACAGCCTTCAATGAACTCCATGGTCTCTTGTCTGATCATGATTATATTATGGTGAAGAAATCGGCACCACTTGTTTCACCAACCCAAGCCTTTGTTGCTGCCACTAATCACCCCTCACCGCCAAACCCTAATACTCAATCAGAAACCATTCGGAGTCTCCAACAACTTGTTTCTCAACTTGGCTTTCAACTTCAACCGTTAAATCAGCAATCTTCACAAGCTTTCTTTGCCTCTCGTCCTCCAAACACTCGAGGACGTGGCTCAAACAACCGTCGTGGACGGGGATCTTTTAATAACCAGCAATCCGGGGGCACCAAAAATCAGTTTAGTTGGGCATCAAATCAAAACATCGTTTATGGCACGTGCAACAGGTGTGGTATTGGACATGTACCATCTCAGTGCCCGAACCGTGACCCAGCTACCATCAGGCCAAGACAACAACAACCTTCTGCTAACTTTGCTGATTATCGTTCTCAGCCATCCGGTTCAAGTTCATGGCTTCCGGATACTGGTTCTAACAGCCATGTTGCCCAAGATATCTCACACTTTGACAGCCATGAGCCTTATTTCGGCGAGGATGCACTTCACGTTGGTAACGGTAAGGGTTTAACTATACTTAATATTGGATCTACTCGTTTTTATTCGCCATCCAAAACTTTTTCACTTTCTAATATACTTCATGTCCCACAAATCAAACAAAACTTACTCTCAGATCAACAATTCTGTCATGAAAATAATGTTTTCTTTGAATTTCACTCTACTTTCTTTGCTGTAAATGACACCTCTACCCGCATAACCCTCCTCACGGGTCCAAGTAACAACGGGCTCTACTCCTTTTGTCCGCCTCAAATTCAACAAGTTACCAAGGTTGCCTTCACTATTGTTCGTGCTTCTTCAACCATATGGCATCCAAGACTTGGTCATCCACATCCCCAACTTTTGCAAACTATGCTGAATAAATATAGTCTTCCTGTCTTCAATAAAAGTTTGAGTTCCTTTTGTAATTATTGTCACATTGGAAAATCATCAAAACTTCATTTGTCATCTTCTAATTACAAAAGTACTTGGATTTTAGATCTATTAGTTTGTGATGTTTGGGGTCCAGCACCTATTACTTCATCTAATGGTCATAATTATTTTTTACTTTGTGTTGATGACTTCTCACTATATATGTGGATATTTCCCTTGACCAACAAATCCGATGTCTTTAATGTTTTTAAACAATTTCTCACTGTTGTGGAAAGACAATTCAATACCAAACTCAAGTCAGTCCAAACAGATTGGGGGGGGGGTGAATTCAGAAATTTGTCAACCTTTTTCACATCTATCGGAATTCTACATCGTCGTTCATGTCCTCACACTAGTGAGCAAAATGGTTTGGTTGAAAGACGCCACCGTCATGTGGTGGAAACAGGCCTAACCCTCATCTCCCAATCGGCTGTTCCCACAAAATTTTGGCATTTTGCCTATTATACAGCAGTTTATCTAATTAACCGCATGCCCTCTCGAAATCTCTCCAACACCTCACCATTTGAACACATTTTTAAACGCAAACCAGATTTCTCCTTTCTAAAGGTGTTTGGTTGTCAATGTTACCCACATCTTCGACCTTACAATAAACATAAGATGGACTTTCGCTCCATCCCTTGTGTTTTCCTTGGGTACAGTGCCTCTCATCATGGCTATAGATGCCTTGACCCTACAAGTGATCGCCTTTACATTTCCCGTCATGTACGATTTAACGAGCAATGTTTTCCATTCACCATACCTTCCCCTTCATCTTCACCGACACCTTCCCCAGACCCATATGTGTCATCTTATCCCTCTGATTTTATTGCCTCTGATTCTCCGCCATCACCATCAAACCCTAAGTGTATGGGATCGAGCAAATCAATCGAATGTGAAAACACCTATTTTTTTTAAAGAAAATTTGTATTAAAAGGATCCAGTTCTTGTATTAGTAGCATTGAAACAAAAACATACATGTGAAAAAGACACACAAAATAAGCAACTTGATTTACTTTGTCCACGTACCAGGTCAATGTTTTGATTTCAGATTAGGGTTTGCAATCAGATCATGGTGGGTTGGGCCCGTAGTCAAATTATTCTTCAAAGGGCCTAGAGAATGATTAGGCTCCAAAATTTTATGAACATCATATCCCAAACTGTCAACGAATCTTCAAAGGGTATATGTCGAACGATTAGGCACCACAACTCATTTGACTTGTTTTATATATATAGCCTTTAAGCTGTAATATACCAAATCTTACTGTACATTTCAACCCAATCCAATGATTACTACAAAAGTAACCATTTTGAATTGTTAACGAACCGACTAAACCCGTTTATTTTAGTCTCTTGAGCCTACCGCAATCTGAGCCTTGAAAAACTAAGAGCTTTAGTTTCAACACGTTGAAAAGATGTTAAAGTTCAAGGTACAATGGATCATTTGGCTAGAGACAAGGTCAAATGAAGTTGTCCTAGCTATTGGGTCAACATGAATTTTTTTTCTAAATTCCATTATCAGAAGAAATTATGGTACTAAAAATACACCATGCTTGATAAGAATAGTGTAGAAGTTAACATCTTGCAGGTGCCATTATAGAAAACATCATGATGACATTCTTATATGGTACTAATACACATATGTGAAAGGAACATGAAAGCATTAAAAGTAGAACAAACATGCCAACGATGTAACAAACGCACAAAGAAACTACTCGTACCAAGCAAGCCATAATCACACATACAGAAGTGTGATCAAGATTTGAACTAGAAACACCAAATTCAGTTGTAGAAGCCAAGTCGTACACAAGGAGACTCATGACGGAAACCATGGTAGATAAACATGCCAATGATGTAACCAAGATGCACAAAGAACCTACTCATACCAAGCGAGCATTAATCGCATATACGAAAGTGTCCAGATTCGGTTGAAGAAACCAAGCCGTACACAAGGAGAATCCGTGAAGTCGACCATGATAGCACGATGGTGTGTTTAAAATTGAATCTAGCTTGTCTGTGAGACTTTATTTCTAGAAAAGCAAGCTGAGTACTTATAATAAAAGTTAGTGTAAAACAAGGCATGATGACACATTCTTTCACGTACAAATACTACTTGAAAAATCATGTTTACTAAGCATGAAAAATCACACATGTAAAATACTCAATCTATATTTTTCGAAAAGATGTTGCCATTTTACATGTGTGATTTTTCATGTTTAGTATAAGTTATTTTTCAAGTTGTATTAGTACGTGAAAAAATGTGTCGTCATGCCTTGTTTTGAACTAACTTTTATTATAAGTACTCGGCTTACTTTTCTAGAAATAAAGTCTCACGGACAACCTAGATTCTATTTTGAAACACACCATCGTGCTATCATGGTTGATGTCACAGAGTCTCCTTGGGTACGACTTGGTTTCTTCAGCCGAATCTGGACACTTCCGTATATGCGATTAATGCATCTTGGTTACATCATTGGCATGTTTATCTATCATGGTTGCTGTCACGAGTCTCCTTGTATACGACTTCGCTTCTACAACTGAATTTGGTGTTTCTAGTTTAGATCTTTATCATACTTCCATATGTGTGATTATGCTTGCTTGGTACGAGTAGTTTCTTTGTGCATTGGTTACATCGTTGGAATGTTTGTTCTACTTTTAATGCTTTCATGTTCCTTTCACATATGTGTATTAGTACCATATAAGAATGTCATCATGATGTTTTCTATAATGGCACCTGCAAGATGTTAAGTTCTACCCTATTCTTATTGTTGATCCCAAACTTAGATCGATTAAGCTTTTGTATTATCGAGATTAGTTCAAGTATAATACGTAGAGAAACTTTGTGTATTCAACAATCTAAGTATTATGCAGAATTAATACTTAGAACAAATAACAAAGCATGTATACCAAATATTCCACTTCGATTAATAATATAACGATGAACAATGAATGTGATTGAAAGCTATCGTATCAACTATTTTAGGAAGATATCAAAAGACATAACAAAATACAATATTCATATATATCTTCCTAACTAAACAAAACGCCTTATCAGTGGCATGATAACACTTGTCAGCGGCTAGATGACTTAGCTAATTTTATTCTCAACAATCCTCCCCTAAACTTGATATTTACCCTAATCATCAAGTTTCTGAATAAAAACAAAATGTTAGGGATGTTCACGGATCGGTTCGGTTCGGTTAGCTAGACGATTTTGACTATCCATCGCGGTTCGGGTAGTTAAATTTACTATCCGTGATCGAACCATACAAGGCGGTTAACCGGACATGCGGTTACCTGAAATGAGCGGTTACCCATGGTTCGGGTCACGGTTAGCCATTTTATAAGTTTCATCAAGTTTTAGTTTATAAATAATAACATGGTTTAAAAGATAGAATGTTGTTTCGTATAATTCAATGACACTGAATAGATAAAAATCATATAAAAATTATTTGGTTCCAAAAAGTGCATTAAAATATTCATAAATAACATATTAACAAAAAATATTTATACGATGTTTATAAACTACGATCACAATAATTAAATTTACACATACATGTTTAGAAAGTTGAGATTAATAGTAAAAATATTATTGTACAATAAAAGTATGGTACTAATACAATTAATACATGTATTATAATTTGAATATTTAGTATAAAAATTTTATGTATAATAAGTGCGGTTCGGTTCGGTTAAACACGAATATCTAAAAATGAAAACCGTAACCGAACCAATATAAGCGGGTTTTTTCGGTTTCGGTTTTTTTTCGATTTCGGTTTCTTCGGTTTCGGGTTTTTCGGTTTCGGATTGAGCGGTTCGGCTCGGTTCGTCGGTTTTTCGGTTTTTTTGAACACCCCTACAAAATGTAGAGAGGATTCTTACAAACAAACCTATTCTTCTTTGATATGAGAATGAATAAATATCAAAAAGTCAATGCCAACATCACTTGTGTAGTCAACCTTAAGCTTGGTACAGACCATCTTCTTTAATAAGTCTTGTGATAGTGGATAAACCTTGTCTATCAACAAATACTCAGCAAACTTTGAAGTACAGAGATAGTACACATCAACAGCCAAATAAAAACGCCACTCTAAGCCACTCAAATCATCAAGATCCAACCAAATTGGATCAACTTCATCATGGGCAAACATTTTCTTGAATGTTATCCATATTTTACTTCCACCAAATAAAGAAGGATCCCCAACATCATATTTCTCCTTCATCAATCCCCAAAGATTCTCCAAATCTTCTCTGTCCATACATGCAAAAAAAGAGACTAAAAAAGTGAAGACATGTACCTTATCACCAAACCTGGTGATCTTCAAAAACCTGTAGGATCTGCTTCATACCTCACAATTGGGTTTATGAAATCAAGAGGTACAACAACAACAACGTCAGAGGCTTCGAAGGGTGAAAGCTCCATGTTCTTCTTCAAACCTACTTCATTAAACCTTGCATCATAGGGATAAAAAAACTGGAAACAAAATTTTTGCTCCCTTCGTCACAGGTCTAGGCACAACTGATGCCTTCTTTATTTTCATCTCCTTCTCTAATTCTTCCGGTCTCTCAGCAGAAAGCAACCTAAATGTGTTTTCTTCACAAACACGATCCCAAATTAGATAGGCACAAAACTCTAAATTATAAAAAGATAGCTTCTTTATCTTTGTATGAGTCCATCCTATTTGATGATATCTAAGAATCATATTATACAATACCATCCTTACTGTCTTGTTCTTTGTCAAAACCTTATTTTCCCTATTGGCAAAAATTGTCTTGCAATCATTCTGCACTCTTATTCTAACCCCTAAATTTTCTCACTCAAGACATATCAGGGTTAGAAATGCAAGATTCTTCAAATCTGAAAAATACCTCAGGAATTGTAGGCACATCAAAATCAATTTGTAGCTTCAACTACTTTAGCTTCTCCTTATCAAACTCATCATCACCATACTCCAATTTTTCTGGTTCATCATCAACACCAGCATTAACCATGACCACTACTCTCCTCATCATCACTATCACCAACTCTCCTTATTCCCTCAGATTTTAAGCTAATTTGAGCTTCTATCCCTTTTCCTAAGTCCCCCTTTTCCTGTTCTTGAAACTATTGAGCCAACATGGCATCAAACTTAACTTGTGCATCATCTTTAGGGACCTCTACTTCTACCATTATTGCTTTACCTTTATCCTTAGGGATCTATAATAGGAAAAATATATAGGGATACTTGAGAAGAAACTTCTTTAAACACCAAAGATGGTTCGGATACACCTTTTAGTTGTGTCACCGGCTACCAACGAATTATCTGCGTGTAGATTGGTATTGTCAGCGGTTGACCCTGTTTGTTGCTGTATCATTAACTCCACAAAAGATAGCTGCTTAGGCGTCACCTATGGCACCTTTGAGGAATCAATCTTCCCTTATTCCTTCATCCCTATAAGAGCAGCAGTTATTTCCTTCTCACCAAAATAACCCTCTTTAGAACTTTTATCACTTGCAATAAAAGGCTCTATTGGTGCATCCTCCCCTTTGTAAGAATCCTCTCTTGCTTTACCAGAGGACTCTACTATAAACCTTCTCCTTGTCTACAACTGTACAATCCACTCCCTCAACATATTGAGTTAAAGGTCTTGGGCTGTCAATTTCTGTACAAACTCTGCATTTTGCTTTTGCAAGCTCATGCAGAGTACCGGCAATTCCATATTAGTCATATGTTGCATGTTGCCCTCAACGACATGATAGAACTCAATCCCTAATGAGGAATAATGAGTCATGGTGGTGGGCTTATCTACAATGGACCTGGCTTGACTTGCAATAAGGCTAATAGGTCCAGCCACCTCCATATCACCAACCACACTTATGGTGGTGGTTCTCTTTGCTTCATGGCTAGGACCACCAAGGGAGAACACCCCAGCACTCCTTTGGCATTTTTCTAGGTGATAATGTTGTGGTGGGGAGTCAGAAGAGGTGTTTGGGTCTAGTTGTGTATGCGGCTGACATATGAATGTCAGCGGCTTCAGGAATGGGTTGAAGATGAGGTTATGGTGTAGGTGGTGGTTCTTCATGTTGTGGTTATGGTACAGGGTCTGGTTGGGGTTGTGGGTGTAAGGTTGCTTCAATCACAACAAGCATAGGGGTGTCAAAGGAAGGGTACATATGGTTCTGAGTTCAAGGTTATGAAAATCACTTTTTTTAGGCAGTGATCTCATAAAAATTTTCATGATACCTCCCACAGTCTCCTTGTAAGTCAAACACCATTTGTAAAAACATTGGGTAAGTAAGATCATCTTTCTTCCCTTGTTGTGCAACATGCCTTCAAAAATCATTTTAGAAAAATTATAACGTTGCCTATTTTCCAAACAAACAAGAGCACTACCAATTAAACGATTGATTTCATTGAATGAAGAGAATTTGGGACTAAGGCATTGTAGAAGGACATGTATCAAAAAATTCCAGGCTGGGGGAAACTGACCCTTAGAATATTTATTTATTTTCCCTGTTGGGGGGAGTCTGTACCCCAAGCCTTGAAGGCCTTCATGTAGCACCTCTATGGAAGGGTGACAATACCACCAACATCATTATGATGCAAGGCTTGGCGTAACAAAGCCTTAGTGACCACCCATTGTTTCCCATGGATGATGCCGTTTATTCTAGTCACTCCATCAACTGTTGTGGAACTAGTAGTGTTCCAAAACTGTTTGATGTGTGTGACAGGGATGATAGGAGCATGAGTAAGATCATACCTTAAAGAAGAAGCCAACAGATACTCTATCATCTGTGTGTATTGAGATTGCTCGCGATCAACAGTCAAATATGCAAGCATATTGTGTTGATCCTTGAACTTCAAAACATCATAAGCAGGTTTAAACTTTGGCGCCATTGATAAAAGTGAAAAGCTTTTAATGAAGGTAAAGGTTAGTGTGTAAAAGATGTATGTGAAACAAATAATGCAAGTTGCCCTGTACACAATATGATGAGCCAAATATATAGTAGAAATATGTGGGATGTGATTGGTTGAAAATAGAGGTAAGTGAGAAAAAGTCTCAAAAGTAATAATGAAAATCTTTGAAAAATAAGACTTATCTCATACCAATTAAAGAAAATAACCACTCCCTAAAAATTACGTCTTAAAATATCGTAAAAGTAACAATCTAGGTATAACCTTAGTGGTTTTCAACGTTCAAAATTTTGTCAGCGGCAACGGCTATATTTGTCAGCGGATAAAATTACTTTGTCTGGGGCTAAAAATGTGCTTGTCTGTAGATAAAATTTATTTTGTGAGGGGTTCAAAAATAAAAATAAAAATAAAAATAAAAGACCTAACAAAGACATTAATCCTAAAGAAAACAACTCTAACCCTAAATGATTGAGCATCACAAGCACTGTCCAATCATAAAAAACTTGCTTAAGCAAGATAGACATAATTGTCCTCAAGTGTCCCTTGCTTGCACAATTCTTAAGGGTGAAGTTATCTTGTATAAAATCTTTATAAATACCATGTAAGCACAAAATTATGTAACCAAAGTCACCAAACCAACGATCCCAATTCTAGGTCAAAACGTCTTGGCAACATGCATGCAAAATAAATTATGTGCATGCTATAGTGCCTCGAGAGATAGAAATTCCTCCAAATTCATAAAAACATGGCATCATAACTTCTAACCCCCACTCACACACAATCTAGAATTATGATAAGAGCATTCTAAGAATACCCAAGAGCGTAAAGGTTGTCCTAAACCTCCCCTTAAATTATGATGAGAATGCTAAAAAATATATATGTGACAAAAATATTTATTTCAAGATATAAATATAAATATTTCAACCATCATAAATAAACCTTGTTGCCACACTCCTTTAGCCATAAGCTACTCAGTATCCATATGTATAATTTCCCTACATGCCTGCATTTTTAGATGAAAAACCACAAAACTACCATAAAAGCTGCCAGCGACTTCTTTCCACTTGTCATCGGATAGAATGCCTTTGTCAGCGGATAGAAAAACATATTGGAAAAATCCAACCTTTACAAAGACTAATAATAGTGCACATCCTGTACATACTTCACATTAATTTCAAAAACCACATATTTTATGGATTCATCTTGAAAGCACTACTGGAATCTCCCAAGATCAAAAGGTTTAGTTAAAAGACCAGACTGTAACACCCCCATTTTTACCTTTACGTAACGGAACATTGATCTGTTACTTCATAGTATCATAGTCAAAATAATAGAAAATGCTAAAAATATATTTTTATAATACAAATGTTATCTTTCATTTATTTAAATCAGAGTTTAATAAACAACTGTACATACATGGTGTTTATTCATATGATAACTTTTAGATATCAGACATGATATATACATGGTGTTTACAACATATAGGCATATGTTGATGTGGTAATTATGATAGTGAGATCCATAAGTCAGTCATGAAGTATAGTGAAAATGAAAAAGTTTCAGAGTAAAATCACCTTTTTTTATTTATGAACATAGATATTACATTAGCCAAAACTATTGGATGTTATAGTCTCTCCCCCTTATTTCCTTATTTGCAATATCGTCCCGAGATTTAACTAGAACTAGGTTTAACAGGAGAAAATAGATGTGGATATTTAGCTCGAAATTTATCTTCACGTTCCCAAGTATACTCTGGCCCTCTTTTCGAGTTCCATCGTACCCTAATTATTGGGATACGGTTCTGCTTCAAGCTTTTCACTTCTCTATCCATAATTTCCACTGGCTCTTCTATAAAATTTAACTTATCATCGAGTTGAAGTTCTTTCATCGGTATGATGAGAGATTCATCAGATAAGCACTTTTTAAGATTCGAAACATGAAAAGTATTATGGACACAGCTTATTTTGAATGGTCCTATATACCTTGGATTCAGTTTCTTCTTCTTTCCGAATCGAATAACTCCTTGACGAGGTGAAACTTTTAACATAACACGATCTCCTATTGTGAATTCTAAAGGTTTACGTCTAGTATCAGCGTAACTCCTTTGTCTATCTTGTGCAGCTTGTAATCGCTGTCGGATTTGAACAATCTTTTCAGTAGTTTCATGTATTATTTCTGGTCCTGTCAGTTGAATATCTCCAGCTTTAGCCCAACAAACAGACGATCGACATTTTCTTCCATAAAGTATTTCGAAAGGCGCTGCTTTAGCATGATAACTATTGTTATAAGATAATTCTACTAAAGGTACACGTTTCTCCCATCCTTTTCCAAAATCTATAACACAAGCTCTAAGCATATCCTCGAGAGTTTAAATCGTTCTTTTACTTTGTCCATCTGTTTATGGATGATATACCGTACTCATATCCAATTGAGTACCTAAGGCACTTTGCATTTATCTCCAAAATACAGATGTAAAACGACTATCACGATATGAGATAATAGATACAGGCACTTGTTGGGAATTAAATTTGATGAGACAAAACATAAATAATGAAACAAGAAGGACTTATATGAAAATATAAAATAAAACAAGAATATAGAGACCTTCTACATAAGGAAGAGGACTAAAGTGCAAAAGATGGAAGGACTTCATAAAGAAAAGTCTTGTATTCTCGTATATAAAGAATACAATGACCGTAGGTTTTATTCATCCACTTGTTCTTACAATGTAAACCTAAAGTGTGAGTCGTGTGTTCTAGGCGTGATGTTCTTTGTAACACGCCTAGGGTTTGAGTGTTAACGTTTAATGAGAAGTAAACGTTGAAAAGTAAACACCTTGTTTGTGTGTCGTGTTCTAATTTCGCTATGTTTATCATATGAACATGATGCATATCCTAGTAGCTCAAAGATCCGTGAATCCGAAGGATTCCACAATTGGTATCAGAGCGGGTGGCTCTCGATGCTAGGATCAATAAGGTGTTCGAGTCGAAGAACGAAGCTTAAAAATTAGTCCATGATTTTATGGTCGGATCTCATTGTGCAGCCGTTTTTAAACAGATATCTCCTTCGTTAACCGTTGGATCGACGTGAAATTCGAACTGTAGGTTCTTGGAATATATGTCTTGAATCTCAACGGAGGGATCATTGATCTGAGATTTTATGAAAGAGATATACATCGTCGAATGTTGTTGCAGAGGAAGGTATAAATTTTCTGTTTTTGTTCTTATTAAAAGAAAAAGATTTAGGGTTTCTTCCCTTATACTCTAGATCGATTTGTGAACAGAAAAAGTGTTCCAGATCGTTATGTTTTTATGGTGGTCAATCTTCAAACCCTAAGATTTAGGGTTTCATGCATAAATTCGTTTTTTTAGGGTTTCGAAACCCTAGAATGATACAGCCACTGTTTGTGGAGAATAACAAGAGCTGTGATTGATGTTTCATTCTTATGTTAGCGAGCATCAAATTACAAAAAGAAACATGTGATTATAGACACCACGATGCAATAATAAGAAGTATCATAGTAGCACTGTGGCAGTGATTGTGGTTCAATATATATATATTGATTGTGGACCAATGGATGGTGAGTGTTTAGAATATGTCCAAGAGGTGATAACGTGGATTTATGGTCAAAAAGTAGATACGACTAGAAGAGATTTTATTAATGGTTCATTGGTTTATTGTTTATAACAGCAGTTGATCGTGATGTGAGAATTGTTATATGTGTCGAAGTTTTATATTGGCAATGATGAAAAATTGAAGGTTTACGTGATACAAATCAGGTATAAAAAAGAAGTAAATATTTTGTGGTCCATGGGTAGTATTTATGTTCACGTGATGGGTTAGTAGGAGAAAAGGTATAAGAGAAGCTACTGGTCCAAGGAGTTTATTATAATATTGATCACATGATGTGTAGCAGGATAATTCATTTGAGTATCTATTTACTTAATGTTTGTATCCTTAAGCCAAATATGGTCCTATTATGCACTATGTGGAGGCCATGTGAAAAGTTAAAGTCAAAAGGAAGAAAGAAATGGCTGATTTACACGAAGGTTATGTGATCCCAATGTTGAAAGAAGACGTGAGAAAAAGAAGGCAACAAAGGAAAAGTGTTACAGTGGGGTAATATTTGTACTCAATATCAAGAGTTATTTTGCCACAAATGGTGTCAGTGGCTGAGTCGAGCCGCTGACAAGAATAAAACACACGCTGACAGAAAAGACGCTGACAACGTGTTGTCCGATATATGGTTTTTAAGCGCTAACAAGTATCGTCCTTGGATGATAAAGGATCTCGGACGTAACTGTTTGTTAAAATTTTATTACTCGTTTTTGAAGATTGTGTTTGGTACAATAAAGTTTTATTTGATTATGTGACAAGGCTAACCTTGTGGTTACGTACCGACTTGGACTAGAAGCAGAACGCCGACAGAGACAACAGTTGCATAAAAGAAGAGGGTGATATTGTACTTAGATGATTTTCATTGAAAATTGGAGGTTTCGATGAAAACGATTGATTATTGCTTATTTGGTGTTGGAGTTGTTTTTTTAGGTTTGTGACTTATCATATCATTAAGTCGTGACTGACATTCACTGACTTTAAAGATAACTTGTTCGTGCTTACATTGTTGGTGACGAAGACTTGTCATATCTAGCAATGCCATATATATTGCTATCACTTGAAGGAGTTACATTATCGTGCTCAGTGTCTCACAAAAAGATGAGGAATTTGATAAGAGATCGAGGTCTGCTTATAGTTTCCCTTTTTCATATAAGTTCGACGTCACATGGATAGTGCAAGATATAAGGAACAAGCTTGGGAGATTCCACTTCTTCAACAAATAGGTTAATTCGTTTTTCTTCATTCGTAATCTACAACTAGAGTCTACATGGTTCGGGATTCAACAAATAGGGAAAGCGTTTATTAGTTGCTTCTCTTCAAAAGAACCTTATTGGATGAGACAAAAAAGGGAAGAAGATTACGAGATCAAGGTATGCAACGCATTTTATGTGGTGATATGTTTTACAAGAAATCTTACTTTAAAGGGAAGCTTGTTTCATTCGTGGAAGATTAAGATTTGAAGCTTGGTTTTGTCATCATCAAATAGGGGAAGATTGTTGGGAATTAGATTCGATGAGACAAAACATAAATAATGAAAAAAGAAGGACTTATATGCAAATATAAAATACTACAAGAATATGAAGACCTTCTACATAAGGAAGAGGACTAAAGTGCAAAAGATGGAAGGACTTCATATGTAATTAGATTTCTTGTAAGATAAGTCTTGTATTCTAGTATATAAAGAATACAATGACCGTAGGTTTTATTCATTCACTTGTTCTTACAATGTAAACCTAAAGTGTGAGTTGTGTGTTCTAGGCGTGATGTTCTTTGTAACACGCCTAGGGTTTCAGTGTTAACATTTAATGAGAAGTAAACGTTGAAAAGTAAACACCTTGTTTATGTGTCGTGTTCTAATTCCGCTATGTTTATCATATGAACATGATGCATATCCTAGTAGCTCAAAGATCCGTGAATCCTAAGGATTCTACGACACTCCGTGTTGTGAGATTATTTATTTAATGTAAAATCTCGAAAAAGTTTCCATACTATCAGTCTCTTTAATAGGAAGATATCGTGCAGATTTTGTAAGACGATCGACAATAACCTAGATGGTGTCATGTCAATCTGATGTCTTAAGTAATTTAGTCACAAAATCCATCGTAATTCTTTCCAATTTCCATATTGGAATCTCTGGTTGTATCAATAGACCAGATAGTTTTTGATACTCTGCTTTAACTCTTGCACACGCTAAACACTTGCCAACGTATTCTGCTATGATTGCCTTCATGTTAGGACACCAATAGAGTTTCTTCAGATCTTGATACATCTTGTCGGAAGCAGGATGTATAGAATACTTAGATTTATGAGACTCATGCATAATCAAATCTCGTAAATTACCAGGGGCAGGTAACCAAATACGATTTTTAATACAACGAATTCCATCTTGACGAACTTCAAACTCTTTATCCATCTTAATTTCTCTGCTCCAACATTCTCTATTTTAAGTGCTTCTTCTTGCGCTTAGATAATTTGGGTAGGTAACTTAGATAAAAGAGTTATCATTAATGATCTAACTCGTAACGGCTTAGCATGTTCTTTTCGACAGCATCAGCTACTACATTTGCTTTACCTGGGTGATAACGAATTTAACAATCGTAATCAGCAAGTAATTCTAACCAACGTCGTTGTCTCATATTCAATTCTTTCTGATGAAGAATATATTGAAGACTCTTGTGATCGGTAAATAATATACACTTCGTACCATAGAGGTAATGTATCCAGAACTTAAGAGAAAATATCACTGCTCCTAATTCTAGATCATGAGTTGTATAATTCTTCTCATTAAGTTTAAGTTGCCTTGAAGCATAAGCAATAACTTTATTTCTTTGCATAAGCACTGCTCCCATTCCTTGAATAGATGCATCATAGTAAACGATAAAGTCATCGTTACCTTCTGGTAATGCTAGGATAGGTGCTTCACACAACTTCAGTTTCAATAATTGAAAAGCTATCTCTTGACTATCTCCCCAGACAAACAGTTTATTTTTCTGAGTTAATTCTATCAAAGCTTTAGCAATCTTTGAAAAACATTCGATAAATCTTCGATAATACCCAGCAAGTCCTAAAAATTGTCTAATTTCCGTTGGCGTACTAGGCTTACTCCAATTTATCACCGTTCAATCTTTGCATGATCCACACGAATTCCTTGGCTATCAATGACATGTCCTAGGAATTGAACAACATTGGTCCAGAATTCGCATTTCGAGAATTTCGCATACAACTCCTCCTTATTAAGTAACTCGAGAATTATACCAAGATGCTTGGCATGTTCTTCTCTATTACGAGAGTAAATAAGAATATCATCGATAAACACGATTACAAATCCAAGTAAGGCTTACACACTCTGTTCATGAGGTCCATGAAAACAGCTGGTGCATTGGTTAAACCAAAAGGAATAACTTGAAATTAATAATGTCCGTATCGTGTCCGGAAAGCAGTTTTAGGAATATCGTCTTCCTTAACTCTTAATTGATGATAACCTGGCCATAAATTAATTTTCGAATATACGCTTGATCCTTGAAGTTGATTAAATAAATTGTCGATTCTGGGTAATGAGTAAAGATTCTTTATAGTAAGTTCGTTTAACTCACGATAATCGATACACATTCTAAAAGGATCCATCTTTCTTTTTCAGAAATAAGACTGGAGCTCCCCATGAGGATATACTTGGTCTAATAAATCCTCGATCAGTTAGTTCTTGGATTTGACTTAACAATTCTTGCATTTCCGAAGGTGCTAATCGATAAGGCGCTTTAGCAATTGGTGTTGCTCCTAGTATCAAATCGATTTCGAATTTAACTTGAAGTTCAAGTGGCAAACCTGGTAACTCTTCGGGAAATACTTCGAGAAAATCTCTAACTATCGGAATATCTTCTAGTCGCTTCGCTTCTTGCAGTTTCTCTGTCACTTAAACTAAGAAAACTTGACTACCTCGAGATACATACTTATTTATCTTTAAGCATGATATGAGATTTAGTCGAGTCTTACTTCGTTCACCATGGACAAACAAAACTTCACCGTTAATAGGAATATGAACGGCTTTCTCGTCACATGAGATTTTAGCATGGTATTTAGATAACCAATCCATCCCTATGACTACGTCAACGCTACCGAGCTTAATTGGCATATGGTCTATTTCAAAGGATTGATGTAATAAAGTAATGATACATCCTTGAATAACGGTATTAGTGCTAACTATTTCTCCATCGGCCATTTCTACATCGTACTCAATATTCATGGAAATAGTCGGTATATCTAACTTAGCAGCAATTTTAACTGTTAGAAGTATTTAAAGTGATGGTTATATAATATATCGTTACGAAGCTCGTGGAAAATGTTATTTAATAATGTCAAGAGTTCTTTATTAATATTGTTTATGTAACGGGAATTAATCCCGAACACACAAATGAGGAAGGCCTCCTAAACAATTAAGTAATAGTATAAAAGGCCCCTCCCCTCATTTGTGTGTGTGTGTGCTTTTCCATTTTTCTTGTTTTAGAGGGAGAAAGAAACTTATTTTTCTCTCACTAGGAAAACACCACTTTGTATCTTTCTTCCTTCTTCTTCATCTCAATCTAATCTTTCTTTTTTGTTTAATCTTCTTCTCATTAAATCAATCAATCAATCATGTTATTTGTGTTTGGATAGTCGTGTGATTACATCTTACACGTGGTATCATTCGCCTAGGGTTTCGTAGTTAGCTTTGGTATTGATTTGGTGTTGATTTTGGATTTCGATCTCGTGGGATTTTGGTTTAGGTTGTTCGAATCACTTGGAATTGGTGGTTTATAGATTCGAGGGTTTTGATTTTTAGTGGTTCGTGGTTTTGTGTGGGGATTCGACATCATAAAAGTCGATCTGTTGTTTTCGTGTTTGGTTTTTTTGTGGTTTTTCGAAAGACATTTCGCAAAAGGGTTTTGTATTCCGAAACACATCCATTATCCGAAAACAATTATCCGAATATCACCTATTTATCCGAAAACCAATTTATTCCGAAACACAACACATTTATTCGAAAATATCCAAATATTCAAAAAATTACCTTTTATCCGAAACCCAAACCGAACACTTTATCTAAAATCCAGTGTTTATCCGAAAACAATAAATTTTTCTGAAAACACCATTATTCAGAAAACAGACATTTATCCGAAAAACAACATTTTTTCCGAAAACAATTCTGTTTATCCGAAAACTTCTAATTTTCTGAAAAAGGCATTTTATCCGAAAATACCCATTATTCCGAAAATTCCCATTTTTCCGAAAAAATCCCTTTTATCTGAAAACATACCATTTTTTCGAAAATCTTACTTTTATCCGAAAATTCTCATTTTTCCGAAAATGGGCAGTTTATCCGAATATTGAATATTTATCCGAAAGTTGTTGATTTATCCGAAAATTGAAATTTATTCCGAAAGTTGAAGAATTTTAAAAATTTCAAAAAATCATGTTTTTGAATTTTTTTTAACAAATCGAGTGTTTTGGCCTTGGAATCTTTGGTTTCTGGAGAGCAAATTTTTTAGGGGATTTAATCAAATTTAGGGGATTTTAACTACAACACTCTGCTTTCTACGAATTGAGATCTTGTTTTTCACACGACTTCTTCGATGACGTCTCAACAAGATATTTTTGCTGCGGGTACTGAGAATCGTCAACCCATGCTCACCAAGGAGAATTACACTACATGGGCTAGTTGTAAAACCCGCATGCTTTTACCATGAACAATACACTTATAATCGTACGTACATGATTAAAACTTTCCTTATATAACGTGAATACGTTTCACGAACATAGATTACAAGAATTACGTACGTGTTATTACACGATAAGTATTAAGTATGTGATAATTCACGATACTTATTATAGATAATAATTAAATCACGAACATGAAATCATGAACGTAAGAATCACGAACGTATAATTATGTATTTACGTAATTATTATTACGACTACGTACAAGTATATATAATAACACAAATATTTATTAATAACGAAACGTAAATATGAGCACACGAACACGTAAATAATTAGAACAAGGAAAAGTTACGGGTTTCCCTTTGTGGGCCCTACAAGCCGCGACACAACAAGGAGAGGGGCCCAACCCATTTGTTTTTATTAAGTAAACAAATAATGTAAAACATTATTCATTCATAGTAAAATTTTACAAAGGTAAAAACCCTAAAATCTTTCTCTCTCTCCCTTAGGTCGGCGGGTACACCAAGAAACAAGGGGGTTTGGTTGATTTTGTTTAAGCAAATCACAAGAACGTGTTCGTGTATTCAAGATCTATTGATTCCACGTGTTTAGTAATCCAAAAACCTTTCTTTTTATTTTATTTTATGTTTTTATGCATGTTTAATCACGAGTTTAAAAACAAGAGAATTAAAACAAGTAAAACCATGGTGGGGAAAATCAACAAGGGTGTTTTCGGGTTTGGTGTTCGGCCGCCACACAAACCGAGAGCCACAAGGCTCTCGGCGCCGTTTGGTTCACACCACCACCCAAGACCGAGGTCTTGGTGGTGTTGGGTGTTCGGTCGGCAGCAAGGGCAAGGCACCCCGACTCGCGTCGGGGGTGTCCTTGTGGTTCGGTTGGTCTCGGCAGCCACAGCCCCACCACCGGAAACTGCCGGGGGCTAATTATGGTAATTAGGGGGAACCCACCACAGGCAGCAGGGGGGCCACCGGTAACTGCCGGTGGGAACTTTGGTGGCGTCAGCGGCTGGGCCGAGAGGTCAAGAACACCGACTATAGCTGGTGGCAGTTTTGCCGAGGCAGGGGAAACTGGCTTAGGTCGGTTTGCCACTAATCACGGGTCCGGTTCACGACATGTTTAATAAAAATAATACATGGGTTCGGTTTATTATTTTTACAAGTTTAATAGTTTTACAAGTTTCTTTATGTACAAGTTAATTAAATTAATTTAACATGTCATATAATTAATTTTATTAAAACATGGACTCAGGTTTATTATTATTATTTAATAATACATGATTTTAACCTAAGTATTTAATTATGTAATTTAGACTATAGTAATTAATTAATTATTAAAACATGACATATAATTAATTAATTTTCATGACTTAGGTTATATTAATATAAATATTAATACATGTTTTATATATACACTTTAATTTAATAAAATCATGATTATATTTAATTAAATCGTATAACATATAGTTTATTTAATTAACATGTTATAATTAATAAACTATACCATTAATCACATGACTTAGTATATTTAATCAGTAAAACTTAAGCTTATCGTATTAGCTTAATAATCCAGCTTATTTCTAATTATGGAAACTTTCTAGTTCAGGAAACTTACTATTTTTGGAAACTTTCTATTTTTAGAAACTAACCTATTTTAAGCAGTTAATCTATTTTTGGAAACTTTCTTTTTTTGGAAACTTTCTATTTTTGGAAACTTTATATTTTAGGAAACCTGCTATTTTTAAAAAGCTACTTATTATTACACAACAAGTATAATAATACAAGAAATTCAAGTAATACTTAATCAGAATATCCAAAATACATGATAAACACAACATAACGTTAAAATCAGTAAAACAAGACATGAACATATAAAACAAGCTAACACACGATATAAAACCAGTTACGTACTCAGTAATAAGAATACTTAAACACTTATACTATTTATGTAGCTTTAGTGAGATCGAAGTAGGACTCTCTTCCGTTCGTCTTCTTCGTTCACTGGACATAAGGTACGGATTCTCCGTCCTTTCAGTATGGACATTCTTTCCTTATTAGGATTTCCCCGTATGCAGCCAACTGTTTTCCCAGTATATCTTTTATATGTTTTGATTTGCTTATGTTTAATGTAAATGCCTAAGCCATATACATGCATGACTAGTTTCACCTAGTGATGGAGGTACCATAACCATAACACTAGAGGCACCAATGTTATGACTTCACCACGGCAGAGTGATAGCTCGTGGCATCCCTTTCAGCTTTTGGCCATATTATTATGTTATCATGTGGGGCGTATGGGTGCATCCTAGTTTACATGTTTTTAACAGATTATTCAGGTGAATGTGGTATGTGCCTTGCATCCTTCACAAGGAGTTGATCCCTCCTACCCAAACTTATATTAATTAGAGGCAACCCCTCTAATTGCATGATGAGGTCACCCCTCCAAGTATTCATGCACGTTGATATTTCATGACCTATATTGGCTTAATGGTTAACATGTTAAACAGTTTTTATAAGATAAACATAAGGCTTTTCAAACTATAAAACCAGTTTACTAAGCTATACCAGGTTTTCCAGGGGTTAATCAATTCTGCTGCTATATGTTGTATATGCTTATGTTATTCATTCTATGCTTGTATATCCGTGCACTGAGCGTTATGTTCAGCCGTTTTCCTTTCATGTTCCCAAAACGCCAGGTACTCAAGGGCGCTCGTAGACTCTAAGCGTAGGTACATATGGATTGGAAGCTTTCTAGCCTTCATTACTTTATGCTTATCATCATACATTTTGCTACTTGTTTCTATGGAAATTGTTTAGTCCTTTTCCTTTACGGTACTTATGTTTGTGTATGATGAGCTTATACTTTGGGGTACCGATGTTTGTTTCCAGTATTTCCTTTATGTTCATGTAATATTTAAGACATTTATCCTTGTATGCTTTGATGACACGCCATAATCACGCGTGACATTCCATTTACCAAAATGGGGTGTTACAATTATGGTATCAAAGCCAAGGCTACGACCTGTAGGCTCTCAAAACACGACCTGTGATTAGTGGGTAGTCACTATGGTCTTCCTAGAACTAACATTCAGTTTTCATGCATTCATTGTTTTCATGCATTCATATATATGTCATTGTCGCAGGTTTATGACTAAGTAATGGTTGGTATAGGACTGGCCCTATTTAGTCGCGTGTGCTTTTATCGAAACTTTTAACTTTCGGACCGACCCATTGGCGTTCCCTCGCCATGTCTTTTGTTTTGAATGAATTGACCATAGGCGTTCACTCTCGTGCATATAATGTTTTCATAAAACTGCATCATGCATTCATGTACTAGTTTTCATGCATAAAATTTTTCTCATGATTTATTGGTATAAATTTTTTTTCATGTATATATTTTATGTTTTGATCAGTTTAATCATGTATTTTTATGTTATACTGTCAGATGGTCAACACACACAATATTCGAGAGATGGTTGCAGCTGTTAATGCAGATTTGCAAGACATCCTTCACCAAGACGACAACTATCCTCCTCCACCACATATCTTTCCCACGGCCGGAAGGAATAGGCTCATGAGAGAATACTACGCGATTAGGCAGAGAGCTGAGGAAAACAACAACGATTTCAAGCAACGATTCCTTCGGTTCGTTGGTGTTCTGAGAGGAGAAGCGAGTACTGCTAAAGAGCAAGCACACCATTTTTGTTGGGCCCTTTGTCCAATGATTGCCAATAACTTGGAGGGCACTACCTTCAACATAGTGACACAAGTTGCCGATGCAGCACGTAAGCTAGAGATGCTGCAAGAAAGAGAAGAGTTCGGGGAAGCAGAGAGACCCGAGAAGATACAGAAGACTGGGGACCGGTCTCAACCGGTTACTCAACAACAACCAGCTCAGCCCAAGGGAAACGGTCAGACTCAAGACCGTTCTGCTACGGATAGGCGTGGCGGTAATGATAATTACCGTAACAACGCAAGAAACTACAACAGCAGCAGGAATCATGGTAACGGGAGGGACCAGAACCAAAGAGGTTCACAGCCTAACCATCTAGCTATCACTGGCTCCTAGCCAACAAGGGCACCTGCTGGAGGGTATACTCATCCTCTTTGCACTACCTGCAACCGTAGGCACCCAGGGCCATGTCGCCGCAACAACGACGCATGCTACAAGTGTGGCCTTACTAGTCATCGCATGAAGGACTGCTGCATGGGCGAGCTGGAGGACACATTTGGACATGCTGATTCTAAGCCGCCTCCTACTAGTGGACGCGTTTACACGACTTCTCGTGATCAGGCCAACAAGTCTACAGGTACCATCACTGGAATCTTGTATATGTATGGTCAAGCTGCATGTGTTTTATTTGACACGGGTGCTACTCATTCGGTCATTTCTACTGCTTATACTAAGAATGTTAGGATATCCCCTATGCCATTAGAGAATGTACTAAACATTTCCACGCCTTTAAGAGACTCTGTACACATAACCCATGTGTACAAGAGCCTTCCCCTAGAGTTTGACGACAAGATTCGTCCTGTTGACGCACTTCCGCTGGACATGAGTGATTTTGACATGATATTGGGCATGGACTGGCTATCCAAACATCATGCCACCATAGACTGCCATACATATCGGGTCATCTTCGGTGATGTTAATGCACCAGAGTACATTCACAACGGGTTCGTACCAGGAAGGTCTGTACAAATCATATCAACATTAGAAGCACGTGCATTACTTTCACATGGTTTCGAGGGCTATCTAGCTACTATTCATGAAATGGATGCTGAATCTCCATCAATTCAGAATCAACCAATAGTGTCAGAATTTCCAGACATATTTCAAGAAGAACTTCCGGGCATACCACCTGCACGACAAGTAGAGTTTAATATCGAGCTCATCCCAGGAGCTGAGCCGATTTCCAAGGCTCCTTATCGCATGGCTCCCATTGAGTTGAAGGAGTTGAAGGACCAATTTCAAGAACTTCTGGAGCGAGGCTTCATTCGGCCGAGCGCATCTCCATGGGGCACACCGGTCTTATTCGTGAAGAAGAAATACGGCAGTATGCGTCTTTGCATAGATTATCGCGAGCTCAACAAGATCACCATCAGAAATAGGTATCCGATGCCACATATTGACGATCTGTTTGACCAACTCCAAGGGGCCAAACATTTCTCCAAAATTGATCTGAGGTCGGGCTATCATCAGCTACGGGTTAAAGAGCAGGACATCGCCAAGACTGCTTTCCGTACACGCTATGGGCACTAGGAATTTGTAGTCATGCCATTTGGCCTTACCAATGCTCCAGCTCTTTTCATGGATTTGATGAACATAATCTTCCACGAATTTCTGGACAAGTTCGTCATTGTCTTCATTGACGACATCCTAATATTCTCTGAGTCCAAGGAGGAACACGAAGACCATCTTCGTACAGTACTACATATTCTTCGCCAGAAGCAGCTGCATGCTAAATTCACTAAGTGTGAGTTCTGGTTAGACAAGATAGCGTTCTTAGGTCACATTGTATCAGCAGAAGGAATCATCATGGATCCAACAAAGGTTAAGGCTATTACCAAGTGGCCAAGACCGACATCAGCGACTGAAGTTCGCAGTTTCCTAGGCTTAGCTGGTTACTACCGTAGGTTCGTAGAGAACTTTTCCCGTTTAGCACTACCATTGACCAAACTGATGTGGAAAGGGGAGAAATTCGTCTGGACTAAAGAAAGAGAGAAGAGCTTTGAAGCCCTAAAGCAGAAGTTAGTATCTGCACCGATTCTTACTCTCCCATCTGGTACAGGTGGATTTCAAATCTACAATGATGCTTCAGGGAAGGTACTTGGCTGTGTTCTCATGCAACATGGGAAAGTGATCACGTATACTTCACGGTAGCTTAATCCTTATGAGGAAAATTACCCTACATATGACTTGGAACTTGCAGCAGTCGTGTTTGCATTGAAGATATGGAGGCACTACTTGTATGGAGAATCATGTGACATCTTCACAGACCACAAGAGCCTGAAGTACATCTTCACTCAACGTGAACTAAACATGAGACAAAGGAGATGGTTAGAGCTGTTGAAGGATTATGACATTAATCTGTAGTATCATCCCGGCAAGGCGAATGTAGTGGCAGATGAACTTAGTAGGAAGTCCGAAATGATAAACGACATTAAAATTAAAGAGGAAATTATAAGGGACTTAGAGCGACTAGACATCTAGATCATGGTACATGGACAACACGGTTACTGGGCTAATATTAGAGTGGAACCTGAGTTACTCTCTAGGATCAAGGAAGCTCAGAAGGATGATGGTGAAATCTAGGCGATAATTCAGAACTTAGAGAAGCAGACAGAATTTCGTGTAGACGAAGACGGTATCTTATGGCAGGGCACGCGATTTTGTGTTCCTGATGATCAAGAACTCCGGGAAGCATTATTAGCTGCGGCTCATAGCTCCCCATTTTCCATTCATCCTGGTTCGACCAAGATGTACTACGACATCAAGCAATACTTTTGGTGGAGTGGTATGAAATAGGATGTTGCGACTTACGTCTCCATGTGTCTTACCTGCCAGCAGGTTAAGATTGAGCATCAGTGATCTAGCGGTCTTCTACAACCGTTAGATATTCCAGAGTGGAAGTGGGACAAGATCACCATGGATTTTGTTACCGGGATTCTGCAGACAAAGAGGAGGCATGATGCGATTTGGGTTATCATTGATCGACATACTAAATCAACTCATTTATTACCAATCCGCAAGGACGATCCGGTCAGTAAACTCGCTGATACTTACAAGAAGGAGATCATGAGACTTCATGGTGCTCCATCCAGCATCGTCTCGGACAGAGATCCTCGTTTCACTTCGCAATTTTGGAAGATTTTGCAGAAAGCTTGGGGTACAAAACTGAAGCTTAGCACGACTTTTCATCCTCAAACAGACGGGCAATCAGAACGAACGATTCAGACATTAGAAGACATGTTGAGGTCATGTGCGTTGGAATGGACAGGAGATTGGGACGATTACATCTGCTTGGTAGAGTTGGCATACAACAACAGTTGGCACGCTAGCATTAAGTGTGCTTCATTCGAGATGTTGTATCGCAGAAAGTGTCACGCCCCAATCTGCTGGGATCAGGTTGGTGAGCAAACACTTGAAGGATCAGAAATGATAGAGTTGACCAATGAGAAGATCGCTGTAGCTAAGCAGAAATTGCAAGAAGCGCGATCACGTAAGAAGAGTTATACCGACAAGCATCGTAGGGACTTACATTTTAACGTAGGAGATCACGTCTTTCTTAAGGTATCGTCGACACGTGGCGTTAAGCGTTTTGGAATCAAAGAGAAGCTCAGTCCTCGATTCATCGGACCGTTTGATGTCGTTGAGCGAGTCGGTGAAGTATCTATCGTTTAGCGCTACATCCACAGCTTTCTCACGTTCACGACGTTTTCCATGTGTCCTTACTTAGAGGGTACAAGTATCATCCCCTTCACATGGTTCAGTATCCACTAGAACAGATTCATGAAGATCTTACCTTCATAGAGGAACCCGAACGAGTTCATGACAGGCAAGAACGAGTCATGAGGAAGAAGACGATTCCATTCGGAAAAATCCTTTGGAGGGATCATACCGAGCATGAAGCCACTTGGGAGACCGAGGAGTCTATTCGGACTTCTTACCCTCATTTCAAGTTTTGAATTCGGGTATGTTCCACTTTTTCAGTTTACTTTATCTATAATTCGGGGACGAATTATTCTTTTTAGGCGGGAAGAGTGTAAAACCCACATGCTTTTACCATGAACAATACACTTATAATTGTACGTACATGATTAAAACTTTCCTTATATAACGTGAATACGTTTCACGAACATAGATTACAAGAATTACGTACGTGTTATTACACGATAAGTATTAAGTATGTGATAATTCACGATACTTATTATAGATAATAATTAAATCACAAACATGAAATCATGAACGTAAGAATCACGAACGTATAATTATGTATTTACGTAATTATTATTACGACTACGTACAAGTATATATAATAACACGAATATTTATTAATAACGAAACGTAAATATGAGCACACGAACACGTAAATAATTAGAACAAGGAAAAGTTACGGGTTTCCCTTTGTGGGCCCTACAAGCCGCGGCACAACAAGGAGAGGGGGCCAACCCATTTGTTTTTATTAAGTAAACAAATAATGTAAAACATTATTCATTCACAGTAAAATTTTACAAAGGTAAAAACCCTAAATCTTTCTCTCTCTCCCTTAGGTCGGCGGGTACACCAAGAAACAAGGGGGTTTGGTTGATTTTGTTTAAGCAAATCACAAGAACGTGTTCGTATATTCAAGATCTATTGATTCCACGTGTTTAGTAATCCAAAAACCTTTCTTTTTATTTTATTTTATGTTTTTATGCATGTTTAATCACGGGTTTAAAAACAAGAGAATTAAAACAAGTAAAACCATAGTGGGGAAAATCAACACGGGTGTTTTCGGGTTTGGTGTTCGGCCGCCACACAAACCGAGAGCCACAAGGCTCTCTGCGCCGTTTGGTTCACACCACCACCCAAGACCGAGGTCTTGGTGGTGTTGGGTGTTCGGTCGGCAGCAAGGGCAAGGCACCCCGACTCGCGTCGGGGGTGTCCTTGTGGTTCGATTGGTCTTAGCAGCCACAACCCCACCACCGGCAACTGCCGTTGGCTAATTATGGTAAGCAGGGGGAACCCACCACAGGCAGCAGGGGGACCACCGGCAACTGCCGGTGGGAACTTTGGTGGCGTCAGCGGCTGGGCCGAGAGGTCAAGACCACCGGCTACAGCCGGTGGCAATTTTGTCGAGGCAGGGGCAACCGGCTTAGGCCGGTTTGCCACTGTTTTCGGTGGGGTTTTGGTTCGACTGGTTCATGGGTTCACGGGTCCGGTTCATGACATGTTTAATAAAAATAATACAATGGTTCGGTTTATTATTTTTACAAGTTTAATAGTTTTACAAGTTTAATAGTTTTACAAGTTAATTAAATTAATTTAACATGTCATATTATTAATTTAATTAAAACATGGACTTAGGTTTATTATTATTATTTAATAATACATGATTTTAACCTAAGTATTTAATTATGTAATTTAGACTATAGTAATTAATTAATTATTAAAACATGACATATAATTAATTAATCATCATGACTTAGGTTATATTAATATAAATATTAATACATGTTTTAACCTAAGTATTATATACACTTTAATTTAACTAAATGATGATTATATTTAATTAAAGAGTCCGGTTATTTAAGATACCTTGTATCCTTTGGATACAAGGGGACAAATCTGGACCGTCCATCTCATCTTATCCAACAACCCATATTAAAAACAAAAAAAAAACGGAGGGCTAGTTTCGTCATTTTACCCCTCCCACCTAACACCACCTACCACTCTCACAGATCTGGGATCGATTTCTTCTTCTTCTTCTCTCTAAAACACACATAAACACACACACACACACACTCACACACACACACACATATTTACATCTTAATTTATCAACACAAACATCAAATCCATCGATCATCACCGTCACAAATCGATCATCCTCTTCATAAATAAGGTAAAGTTCATTCGAGCTGTTTTGATTCATCTTTTTTAGCTTATTCGATGTGAATAAGCTTATAACTCATCTTATTTTGTTATAGCTTATTTGATAAGTTACATGAATTTAACATGTCAAATGATAAGGTAACTTGATGCTTAATGTGAATAAGCTTATTGATAATCATCACCTTTATTATGATGAATTATAAGCTAACTTATTAGCTTATTTTCATGAATTATAAGGTTTTTTAGCTTAATCTCGCTGAACATATTTAGTGTAACCTGTTTGTGAAGTATCATATATGATATACTATATCATATATGATATAAGCTAAAATATCATATATGATGAGATATATCATATATGATAATGTGGTTGAAAATTGAATTAACTCTTTTTTTAATGGATTAATCTGGCTGAACATATTTAGTATGACTTGCTAATGAAGTATCATATATGATATGCTATATCATATATGATATAAGCTAAATATCATATATGATCAAATATATCATATATGATTATGTGCTTGAAAATTGAATTAAATCTTCTTTTTTGTGTAGAGAAGGTTGTTTACAAGGCGTGTTGAACATTACAAGCATCCAAAAGGCCAAGAAGCTTAATGAATAAGCTCGTGAATTTTTCTTTTACGTTTATTGTTTGTTTTTTCTTGTAATCTCCTAATGGAGTTTTGAAGTATATGGACGATTTTGTAATCAATTGGTATCTCGTACAACATCTTGTTAATATGATTTAACTTTCTTGGTATTATGTCATGATGTTTTTTTATAAATTAAGTCATACGGAGTATATGATCATGCACTATCATATATGACACTCAAGAAAAACTTGGATTTATTAAATAAAGAATCTGATGAATTCATGATTACAACAAAGAGTATGCACAATTAATAATCAAACACTTGTTCATAACATAAAAATGTACTTTTGAACAGAATTATATATGATAATTCAAACCGAACGTAACCTAATGTAAAATTATATGATATACCTCTGATATTATATATGATAACAATTTATACAAAATCAAAAAAATGCAAAAAAAAAAAAACAGATTATCAAATGATGAATTCATGAACAACGCCTACTCCGTCTTGATCCTTAAAACATATCCATGCACATCCTCTTGTTATAATCAACATCCCTCTCTGCTTTGCTCCAAAGCTGCCAATCGCACCATCTCTGTCTGACTGCATTTATAAAAGATAAAAAGAACATATTATGCAACATTTTAACACCAAAATAAATTACTCATATATATGATAGAAGACAAGTTTCAAGAGTTTATACTGATTTCTAAAAAATACTCATACAGAATCTGTTTTTTCCTATGGTTTATTTGATATATCATATATGATAGTTATATCATATATGATATATCATCAGTTATCATATATGATATATCTATCATATATGAAAAGAGATGATATATCATATATGATATATATATATCATACATGATATATCAAGCTTATTGCAGCCTACATCAGCAAACTTAATCCAACTTACATAAAATACCTTACGATTTGTCAACATAAGCTAATAAACTAGCTTATTCATAACTCTCGTGTAATTTGTAAGCTTATTCACATAACTCCTATCTAATTCTCAATATTATTTATAACTCTCATCTAATTAAAAATCTTATTCAAACAAATAAGCTTATTCACACAAATCACCTAATTAAAAGCTAATTAGAATAAATTGATCAAAATAAGAACAATCAATCGGAATAATTCGATCAAAATAAGAACTATCAATCGGCATATTTCGTTCAAAAAAACTAATGAAAATAAATTAATAAGCTTATTCAAAATCAAATAAGCTAAAAAAAATAAGCATAGATTATAAGAATACAAACCTGAAATGAATTCGTGTTAAGTAATCTATCTAATTAATCGATTGTGATGGATTCATGATGATGTTGTGATTGTTCGCTTCAAATTTTAGAGAGAGAAAATAGATCGGGGTAGAGAGAGAAGTGAAAGAACGGGGTGTGTGTTTTTATGAGAAAGAAAGGAGAAAGTTGTGTAAATTGGGGATTTAATCTCAGCCCTTGAATGAGATGAAGATGGATGGTGGGGATGAGTCCCCTTGTATCCTAGAAAACTTTGGTATCCAAAAGAACTTAAATCTTAATTAAATCGTATAACATATAGTTTATTTAATTAAAATGTTATAATTAATAAACTATACCATTAATCACATGACATAGTATATATAATCAGTAAAACTTAAGCTTATCGTATTAGCTTAATAATCCAGCTTATTCCTAATTATGGAAACTTTTTATTTCAGGAAACTTTCTATTTTTAGAAACTAATCTATTTTAAGTAGTTAATCTATTTTTGGAAACTTTCTATTTTTGGAAACGTTCTACTTTTGGAAACTTTCTATTTTAGGAAACCTACTATTTTTAGAAAGTTACTTATTATTACACAAGTATATAATACAAGAAATACAAGTAATACTTAATCAGAATATCCATAATACATGATAAACACAACATAACGTTAAAATCAGTAAACAAGACATGAACATATAAAACAAGCTAAGACACGATATAAAACCAGTTACGTACTCAGTAATCAAAATACTTATACACGTATACTATTTATGTAGCATTAGTGAGATCGAAGTAGGACTCTCTTCCGTTCGTCTTCTTCGTTCACTGGACATAAGGTACGGATTCTCCGTCCTTTCAGTATGGACATTATTTCCTTATTAGGATTTCCCCGTATGCAACCAACTATTTTCCCAGTATATGTTTTATATGTTTTGATTTGCATATGTTTAATTTAAATGCCTAAGCCATATACATGCATGACCAGTTTCCCCTAGGTATGGAGGTACTATAACCATAACACTGGAGGCACCAGTGTTATGACTTCACCAGGGCGGAGTGATAGCTCGTGGCGTCCCTTTCAGCTTTTGGCCATATTATTATGTTATCATGTGGGGCGTATGGGTGCATCCTAGGTTACATGTTTTTAATAGATTATTTAGGTGAATGTGGTGTGTGCCTTGCATCCTTCACAAGGAGTTGATCCCTCCCAAACTTATATTAATTAGAGGCAACCCCTCTAATTGCATGATGAGGTCACCCCTCCAAGTATTCATGCACATTGATATTTCATGACCTATATTGGCTTAATGGTTAACATGTTAAACAGTTTTTATAAGATAAACATAAGGCTTTTCAAACTATAAAACCAGTTTTATTAAGCTATACCAAGTTTTCCAGTACACATCAATTCCGCTTCTATATGTTTTATATGCTTATGTTATTCATTCTATGCTTGTATATCCATACACTGAGCATTATGCTCAGCCGTTTTCCTTTCATGTTCCCAAAATGGCAGGTAATCATGGGCGCTCATAGAATCTAAGCGTAGGTGCATATGGATTGGAAGCTTTCTAGCCTTCATTACTTTATACTTATCATCATACATTTTACTACTTGTTTCTATGGGCATTGTTTATTCCTTTTCCTTTACAGTACTTATGTTTGTGTGTGATGAGCTTATACTTTGGGGTACCGATATTTGTTTCTAGTATTTTCTTTTATGGTCATGTAATGTTTAAGACATTTATCCTTGTATGCTTTAATGACACGCCATAATCACGCGTGACATTCCATTTACCAAAATGGGGTGTTATACTAGTCGTCTTCTTCGTTATGCAAAATGTAAAACTTTGGGAAAGTTAATTGTTAAATAAATTAAAGAAGGTTCGTATGTTAGAAGAACAATTGTTATACTTGGGATCCTACGAATGCTGCTAACCCAGTAGCTGCGTCTAGCCATGAGCAAACAGATGAAGAATTAATTGAAGCTGAATCAAAACAACTCGATGTAGATGATCAAGCAATTCAAGTCATTTTTATGGGTCTTCCAAAAGATGTGTATGCTGATGTAGATAGTTGTGAGTCCGCACAAGAGATGTGGCTCAGGATTCAGAAGATGATGGAGGGAAGTGAAATTGGATTACAAGAGAAAGAGACTAAGTTGCTTCATGAATGGGAGAAATTTACGTCCACTGAAGGGGAAAAAATTGAACCTTATTATCATCGTTTTTCAACCCTCATGAATCATCTTAGAAGAAACAAACATGAACCTACACAAATTGCTGCGAACATCAAATTTCTTGATAATCTTCCATCTGAATGGTCACGATATATCACTCTTGTCAATCCAACCAAGGATCCTTCATGTTGTGGACTACACTCAAGTATATGATTATTTGAAGATGAATCAAGATGAGGAAAACGAAGTAAGGGCGAAACGTCGTGCCAAGTCACAAGATCCATTGGCTTTTATGGCAAACTCTCCATCATATATGTCATATCTCATAGTCCCTTACCATCAACCCTCATCAAGTAACTTCATGCCACAACAACAACAACAACTCACCTCTTATGGATATCAACTTCCTCCTACTGTGAACTACTTACAACAACCAATTGCCTGTTTTGATGACATCACCGATCCTACTCATGCGATTAATACTGGTCTTGCACTTCTTGTAAAGGCATTCAAATTTACCATTAACCCCATCAACAACAATCAGAGAATCTACTCGAATACTAGAAATAGACATATTGCTAAACCTTTCATGAATGCAAATCAAGATCGCCAGTTGGTCGTTGCTGGTAACCCAGGGATACAATTTCAACAATATGGTCAGAATCCTGGGCAGACTATTGGGAATGCAGGAAATCAGTATGGAAAAACCATGGTCGGACTCCGAGTGTTCCGAATGTGGGTAATCAGAATGGGTTAATTGTTGTGCCAACGGTTAGTAATCAGATGGGAAATATTGTGGCTGCAAGGGCTGAGAATATGGGTACGGGGAATGCAAACAACAATCGCCAGGTTCAATGTTACAACTGTAGGGGACTCGGTCATTATGCTCGCGATTGCACAACAAGAAAGAAGAGGGATGATGCTTACCTTCAGACTCAGCTTCTCATAGCATAAAAGGAAGAGACATGAATCCCACTTCAAGTTGAGGAATTTAATCTTATGGCTTCTACAGTAGAATATGACGAGGAAGAATAGGTGAATGCCAACTACATCTTGATGGCAAATTTGCAGCAAGCATCAACCTCCATAATTCATGATGACAAAGCTCCTGTCTATGATTCAGACGACTCCTCTGAGGTACACCTACATTTTGTTGATAATGATATATATAATCTATGTTCAATCAAGAGGAAGAGTATACTGAGATACTTGAGCCCTATACTAAGACACACATGGATCAAACGAATAATAGCAATATTATTGCAGATGATCCCAGTGTGGACCTTAGCACAGATTAAGTCTCCCTGCCTATAACCCTTCCTGACACGACGCCTGCGTACTATAAATCATTATTTGATAAGCTTGCTAAAGATGTTGCTCATGTGAATGTGGTTAATAATAAGTTTAGAGAAACTAATGTCAAATTGACCACTGAGCTTGCGGGGTAAAAGGAAAGGGACAAAAGCTTTGAAATCCATCATGCTAAAATTATGGAACTTGAACAAGCTCATGCAACTTCGGTTTATCACGAAAAATGCACAACTCAGAAATTAAGTGCCTTACATTTAAGTAGTGCTAAAAAGATAAGCGAATTGAATGATGAAATCACCACTCTTAATAAACAGCTGTCAACTGAAAAATCTATCATTTCTGATCTTAAAGAAGAAAAGAAAAAGCTAAAACACAATTCAAAATTCGATAATATGGGCTTCTTGAGGATTTTTGCAATGCTTAGGATAGGATTAGAGAATTAGACAATCTTTTGTTAAAACGGGGTCAAACTATGCAGACGATTAACACGCTTGCACCAAAAGTTGATGAAATCAACTACACTCATTATAAATTGGCTTTAGGTTGCCCTCTTCCTCCTAATCCCGAATATCTTAAGAAAGTTCAGACCTCTAATCAAACTCTATATAATGTTAGTGTGCTCTTGTCTGATTCACATGATCCTCCCACTGTGCATGATTCGGAGAAAACTGTTGACCTAGCGTAAGAGACTCACTTAAGAATGAAACAGCTTAATAAAGAGGTCACACTTGTTTACTATCCGAACATTAATCCCCCAACAACATTCGTTCGGTCTAAAAGAAGTACTGAAATGTTTTTAATTCCAAGTGAGAAATTGTCAGATGATCCTCCTAAACCGAGTGTTGCACGACGATTTCTTAACGAGCTAAAAGATAATTTTGTCATTCTAAAACGTGTTGTTAATGCTAAAATGACTAGAGGAAACTTCACCCGTTCAGATTGAGGTCCACAAAATTATTAGGGAAAAAATTAATCCGCTCATTAATCAAGTAGACGCTAGGATAAGCACATTCAAAAACGCTTTTATGAAAGAAGCATCCAATTTTGTTGAAGATTTTAAAACTTTGGCTAAGGAGGCTGATGAATCTCTTGATAGGATTAAAGTTTTGGAAAACGATCTAGGAAGTCTCTCGAAAGCTAGTGATCGTGGTGAAAGTATAGATAGTATTCTAGGTGCCTTAGATACCTCTGTGTCGAATAATAAAAACCTGCAAACTGAGCTTGATCTTATGAAAGAAAAAATGGAATCTTATGTCATTAAAAAGGATAATGAATTCACCGATCTTTGGAATAAGTTTGTTAAAAATTGTGATGAATGCAAACATGACAAGATTTCATATGATAAAGCTTATAACGCAATGCAACAAACAATTGAACGCTTGCAAGCTCAATTAGAAGGTATTAAGGGAAATACTTTGGATTCTATAGGGGTAGAGAAATCTAGTGATGGGAATAGTCAGAAGCTTAAGGCTAAGATTGCTGAATTAGAATCTAAGATAGTTTCATATAAGCGGGCTGTAGAACATAGAAAGTCTGTCTATAAGAAACTCATCGATAAAATATGTGAAAACTACAAGTTAAAGGCCTTGTTAAACGATAAGACTTCTGAATCTAGTAATAAACCATCAACCTCGGGAAACACTCGTATTGCTGTAACACCTTTTCGCAAGGTTGATGCGACAAAAGCTGTTGTAATTTCCCCATGAATGTTTAGAGTTAGTGCTTCATCTCAAAAACCTAAAGAAAGTAATAGGACAAAACTGACCACTATTTCTAAACCACAAGTCATCGATTTAAAAAATGCTAATTCTCAAGCGTGTGTCTTTTTCTACAGGAATGAACAACTACACTAAGAGCAGAAGGCCACAGCCTACGAGCAATACAAGGAATGATAGGGTCCCTTTGCCTCTAGATGTAGTCGCCCCAAGGATAATAATGTGGAAGTAAAAGAACACCGTAGGAATTTACCATTTTTTTATTCATAATCTGAAACATTATTCATTTGAATGTAATGACTTTAAACTTGCTATTATGAATGAAAAATCTAAAGTTATTTGTGCTAAATGTAATAAATGTTTCTTTACTTTTAGTCATGATGTTTGTGGTTTGAACTATGGTGGTTACACTCGAATTGACAAGCTTTCTATCAGCAAAACACATAACACTCCTAAGGCTAAAGTGTATGTTCAGAAAAGTAAGCAGGTAGGGTCCACGGAAAGTCTTGCTACGCCTAGAAGTCCTAGATTTACCTCTAAGTGGTTGCCTACTAGAAGATATTTTGCCTCTAATGGTCATGCTATTGATACTAGTAGATCTCATACTGACAGTGAAATGTCGGTATGTGATATGGCTTGATTATTACCTAACCCTATAGGAACCTATTTCATCAGTTGCCAAAATTTTTCTCTTTTCTTATCATTGGCAGGCTGTTGAAATTTGTCTCTGGTGCGTGGATTCAGGCTGTTCCAAGCACATGACTGGGAATCGGAATCTGCTCAGAAGTTTGTTTGGAAATTCATGGGTATTGTTAGATTTGGAAATGATCATGTCGCAGCAATTTCAAGCCATGGTGATCTTCATTGGGGAAATATCATAATCACCAGAGTCTCTTTTGTTGATGGCTTGGGACACAATTTGTTCTAGGTTGGGCACTTTTGTGACTCGGACTTAGAGGTAGCCTTCAGAAGTCATACATGCTTCGTAAGGGATCTTGAAGGAATTGACTTGTTGAAAGGAAATCGTACCACCAACCTTTACACCATTGATCTCTTCCAAATGTCGGCTGCGTCTCCAATTTGTCTCGTGGCTCGTGCCACATCAACAAAGTCATGGTTATGGCATCAACGGTTATCTCATCTCAATTTCGATGCTATCACCCAATTAGAAAAAGATGATCTCGTTACGGGTCTTCCAAAGTTCAAATATACAAAAGACCATCTTTGTCCTTCATGTGAGTAAGGCAAAAGCAAGAAGAAGCCTCACAAACCCAAACTGATTCCAAACTCTACGAATAGGTCACACCTCCTACATATGGATTTGTATGGCCTAATGCGAATAAAAAGCATTAATGGAAAGAGGTATGTCTTAGTGATTGTGGATGATTATTCTCGTTATACATGGGTTCACTTTCTTGCCTCAAAAGATGAAGCCCCTGGTGTAATCATTAATTTCTTGAAGAAAACATCAGTTTTATTGCAAGACCCTGTCATCATTGTACGAACTGATTGTTGGAAATACGTTTTACGTATTAGAAAGGATCGGTCACTCCAACAATAGTCTAAGTTATAGCTCGTAGTTTAGTTTAACTGATATTATGAAAACAAGGCTAAGCCAAGCCTACAACTTGTGTAGGCCGGTCCAACTTGTAAGCCCAAGCCCATCTTATGGGCTTGGGTATATAAACCCTCTCCTTAGATGGATAGGGTGTGGTTTAATTATAATTTTACACATAGTTCTTTCTTTTCTCTCTCTAGAAGTGTGTGAAATCCACCAAGTTTCTATCTCTTTCTCTCTCTAAAACATAAGCTAGATTTACAATATCCTACAAATGGTATCAAGAGCCATGGGATGATTGTTTGTGTGGTTTTGCTATATATGATCCGGTGGTCTTGGTGGGTGGTGGAAGGTAGTGGTATCCATGGATGAAGTAGAGAGAGAGGGTTGTGTGTGAAAAAGAAAGAAAATGTATTAAAACTTAAAATGAAACACAAGCAACACCCCTGCTTGGAAGCCTTAGAGGGGTATATATAGTCACACACCACACCTAAACTATACAATGTTTCCTAGTCTAGTCTATGCGTGTGTGACTATGATAACTAATGGGAATTCTTAAATGTCGTCACATAAAGTGAATTTCCAAAAATCTTCCCCCATGGGACGACGTGTAGAATTCCTTACAATATTTTTCCTAACAAGTACATAGTGATTAAGAACAAAAGATTTCATTAAGTGTCCAATGCTGATGAAGTCTTCTGAGGTCTTTGACTTCAAGTCTTCACTTCAAAATGACTCATCTTTAAAGTAACTTGTAGTAGAAATACTCTAACGACACGAGCTAAGTAATCCATATACTTCTTGTTAAGGAGAAGCTTCTGAATTAACTTGCCCCTAATTCATGCCACATAAACTTGATGTAGAAGCTTTTAAATAGCTTCCCCCTAAACCGACAATCCTTATAAGCAACTTCAAAGCTTTCAATAAAGCTTAGAATGATTAAGCGCACAACGGAATTTAAAAAGCAAACCCCATCATATAAAATGATAATGTTGCTAAGAGTGATTGAAAGTAAGGGGCACACCAAGTGGATCAACAACGTCTCTTCTCACGCTTGAATAATTCTTCTGAATTTTTTCTTCCCCCTGAGAGTTCAAGTTATGCATACTAGAAAGAATCAAGACATTTCTCCCCCCACGTAATTGAAGAAAGTAAACCAATCCCAATTATAAAGCTCAAATACTGAAGTGGACACTTTATCCCATTCATGAAGTTGACATCATAACATCAGAGTCAATTAAGTCCCGAAAATGCACATATCTTCTTCCGGAGATGCACTAGAGTCAATTAAGTCGCGGAAGTGCATATCTCTCCATATAGGATAATAATGATGAATAATTGCAACACAAAAACAATTAAACATTGAATCAGTAGTGTACCGTTTAGAGATTGATAATGCCACGAGTTAAAACACTGATTTTCTCTGTGGTTATGACAAATGTCTTCCCAGAATGTCTTCAAATAAAAAAAGGTATGAAGTTCATCACGTGTACTCGTTGTGCGTTCAATATGTCTTCTTCTTCCCCCTTGATGGTTTCGAAACTCAGAACCATCAATAAATCGTACGCACATATACCTGAAGTCTCGTAAGAATAATAAATAAGATGAATTACATATTTTGTGAGAATCAGCTGCTGATCGAAATTCTCTACTCATAAACTCTCTATGGCCATCTTTACCAAACCCCTTGTAGGCAATTTGAAGTGACCACTGATATAATGAATCAGATATATCAAACGTGAAACTGAATAAGAATCCTTCGATCTTATGACTTAAGCTTGCACAATTGTTGAATGGGGAACGATGGAGAAATCTCTAAGTACCCAATACATCACTGAAGAAGTATATAAGCACAACACCTCTTGAAATTATCCACGTCGACTAAGCGCGTGACACTGAGTACAACAATGTAACCCCTTTAAGTAATAGTTATCCAAGTCATCAACCAACCACCCCGAACCCAAAAACTAGATAAACAAGTCTTCATTCTAAGATTAAGCACGAGCAAGTTATCTTCAAAAATAAAATAAGTTCACGCCTTCGAAAACCCGTCTTCAACTTCAAATAAGAATACCCGATAAAAACGTCCGTAGCCACTAAAAATATATTGCCAATTTTTCTTGGTCTCGTCTCAAATAAATTTCGTCACTTTGTCACGTCTTTTGTCATTTTGTCTCGTCACTATGTCACGTTTAAATCCCGTTATAACGATATATAACATAATATTAAAGTTTAGTCCAAATAAAAAAATTTGACATAAAAATTCGGATATTAATATTATAGTATCAAGTTACGAGGATGACAAAAATAGCAAAGACCTCCGGCCCACTAGAACTTGACTCAGCCCGTCACATGTTGAAAAGCAAAACAGAATGAATAATAACAATGTTTAAAACATTGAATATAAGTGCAATCAATGTTAACTGTTGTGGCCCATTTCATATCGATCCATTTAGTTTAGGGTATATAAAACTTAGCTAACCCTAATCTTTCTCATAACCTAATCTCAAAACACATTCAGCCGCTTTTCACACTTCTCTCCACAATAACATCGAAACCTACGTCCCCTTTCTTACCTCATCTCCTCAGCCACGACATCTTCATCACATCTTCCATCTCAAAAAAATCCATCTCTTTAATCCTAATCCCACAAATACATGAATCACGAAACCTATTTAATCTGATCTTAACCTTAACCGCCTTACCATATAATCAATATGTCTCAATCATATCAACAGGTTCATATTGATTTGAATCAAGTGGCTTCAAGATCTTAATAAAAGATCTCGGGTAGGTTTAAAATATTGTACATACGATTTTTGAGGTGTTGTTCATATTAAAACGAAACCAAGTTCGAATCTATTATAGTTGTTAGGATTCGTTCTTAATATTCGTAAATTGATAAAGGTGTATGCTTGAACAGATGTGATTCGGATTGCATGTGATTGATGTGACGTTTTTCAGTCGAATCAAAGATAGAATATAACATAATTGTTATTGTTCTATATTTAAATTCGTATATTAATAAGATCGGTTATCCCATATACATGAAACCGTAACGGTTCATATAGAGTCGGTGAAGATGTCGATTTGATTTATTCTGGATCGATGATGTATTAATTTTGATTTTTAAAGATCTATGAAAGTTTTATAAATCTAAAATCGAATTGCAAACTGAGATCTATAAGTTTTCTGTTTGAATTAGATAAAAGATTTGTTGGTAGATGGGATTAGGAGTCGATGGGATTAGGATAGATTGTGGAGATATTGTGGAGATAAAAGGTGATTGTAATGGGTCTGGTTCTCGGGTTTTGTTATACAGTCTCAATAGTCTTTCTTCATCGCAATGTTTTCAAACTGGATCGCAATATTAAAAAATAAAGCCATCGCATTCATTTCTATCTGAGCTTCCATCGCAATGAATTTTTTAAATACCCTTCGCAGCCTGATGGATACCATCGCAATGATTCCATCGCAATGGTTCCATCACAATGGTTCCATCGCAATGGAACCATCATAACGTGCCATCGCAACGTTGGCTATCGGAATATTCGATCGCAAGTAGAAACCCCTGGTTTATGCGATCGCAATATTCCGATCTGAATGTGATCATCTGAAAATCTTATCCAAAAGTTGTACTATTTCCGATTTTTGTGGATCTAAGATTTCTGGGTTCAAATCTTCATTTTCAAAATAAATAAAAACTCAGAAAATCTTGAAAAGACCATGTCTTGAAACTTCCAGATCTGGAAAGTACCCGATCTCGAAATTAGCAGATCTCGAAAATAGAAGACCCGAAAAATTATTACTAACAATTGAGACCGTTGACTGATATATGTGATACCAGCGATATGACAATGTTTTGGACAAGTGAGGGACTAGTGAGACAAGAACAACAATCGTGAAAAAATTGACCCATGACCAAATAATATCAGACAGAGATCAAGAGACATAGACCACGAAAACATTAATTTGTAACAAAAAATTTAAAACATATTATATAAACTGTTAAACAGATTTTGAAACAAAAAAATTAGACCACCAAAATTAATAACGAAAGCACGTCAATCCAAGGATTGAACAGAAGCTCTGATGCCAATTGTGGGTTTGCTATATATGATCCGGTGGTCTTGGTGGGTGGTGAAAGGTAGTGGTAGCCATGGATGAAGTAGAGAGAGAGAGGGTTGTGTGTGAAAAAGAAAGAAAATGTATTAAAACTCAAAATGAGACACAAGCAACACCCCTCCATGGAAGCCTTGAAGGGGTATATATAGTCACACACCACACCTAAATTAAACAACGTTTCCTAGTCTACTCTATGCATGTGTGACTATGATAACTAATGGGAATTCTTAAATGTCGTCACATAAAGTGAATTTCCAATCAGTGAGGTACCCACCACAACCAATCTTGGTAATGATGATAACCAACATCAAGTTGGGCATGAAAATGACAACCTCGAACAACATTCGGGAACTAGTAACTCAAATGATGTGGTACCCAATCCTACACATTTGAGTGAACCTCAACCAAATGCTACGACGGGTATGGAATCTTATGCTCAACATGATTTGGTCATGGTGCCTAAATATATTATTGATCAAATGCATATGGCTCTCAGACAATCCGTAGATACGAATTCCACCCTAACTGCTGAGCTTGCGTTGCATAAAGAAAAGGTCAAAACTTTTGAAATGGTCCCTCAAACAGAAAAAATAACATGTTCTGAATTTGACCAATTTTGATTTGAAAAGATTGAACACTTGAAAGAAATAGAATCATTAAAAGCTAATCTTTCTAATGAATTAAAAGCAAAAGAGTCGGTTGTAAATGATTTTCAGAAACTTAAAAGGGATTTCGAAACTCTCGAGTCTAAAAAGTTTGAACCGGAAATTAATGCTACCAAACTTCTTAAATTCAAAGAACAACAACTTTTAAAACAATACGCTTCCACATAAAAGGTTCATCTTTTAACTAAATCGTTCAAAGAACTCGGACTTAAGCGTGTTCAAGATTTACCACCTAATCCTGGTTATGCAAAACAAGCTCAGGAATATATTCATTATCTATATGATGTGACCATAATTGGCAAATCGAAAGAAGCACCTTATGTTCGTAGTACTGAGGAGACACAGTCACTTGCGGAAGAAACTCATTCTAAAATGCTTTCAAAATTCCATAAGCTTGATTATGTTCAGCACAATAAAGATCAATTTTCTAAAAAGACCCGTATTTGTTTACTAAAGGAATTAGCTCAATTAACAGTTTTTGTGCCTCAACGTTTGTCAAAGGAAAACCTTCCTAGTACGTCTCCTACACATGTCAAAAAGTATTTAACTAAGTTAATTCCAACGGTAAGTAAGGTGTCATATAGCTTAAATGCAGTGCACCAACACTTTGCCGATTTTGACAAGGTCATTACGGAACGTACGACGGCTACGGCCATAACGGAAGGTGAATGGAATTTTGAGCACACTAGAGCTGCGTTCCGAGACAAAATTGTTCCATTTGTAAACAATGTTAAAGCTTGTCTTATCAATATTGATCAATATTTGCTTTTGGAAATAGAAGAAGTTAGACGTGTTTTCAATGAAATGGATGATGCTTATGAAAACAATTTACTTGAAATAGAACGAGTTTCACGCCAAAATGACCAGCTTCTGAAGCAAGTGATGTCTCATGATATTATTTCCATCTGTGTGAATAAAAGTGTTGATAATGATTCTATTGTGCATAATGTTGAATCTGTGGATAATGTGGTAGATAGTACTTGTCATAAATCTGTCGCTAAATTTTTAAAGTTTCAAGATTCGTATTCTTCGCTTTCAAAACGTTTTAATGAGATTCAAACACATTGTATTTCTCTTAAATGCCAACAAAAATTTATTCAAGAAACCTTTGAAACGTCATTCGAAGGTGTTAATATCGATGATGCAAATTTTCAAAAGACTTTTCGATTGAATTTACAATCAAAACAGCGTCAACCAAGTGACAAGGTTGCTAAATCATTGCCGATAGAAATAGAGAAATCTAAGGAGCTTAACGGTGTGAACGTACTTGAGGCCGCTGAGAATTTTAAACTTGATCTAGATAACCGAGTTTCCAAGATTTTGTCCAAAGTTGATAACTTAAAACAGAAAAATACACACCTCTTCAATTCAGTAAAGCCCACATGTGCTAATACCACTGCACATAATCAATCATTGATTGAACGATTGAATCAAAAAATCGGTGGAAATATCTGATTTGAGGTAACAAATTTGTGATAAAAATATGGCTTTGACTGAGTTAAAGGAAACACTTCGTACCCTAAAAGGTAAGAATGTTGTGGATAACGCAACCACTGTCTCAGCATCGTCTTCTAGTGCAATAAAAAATAACCTTATCGCCGTCACACCACTTAACAAGGGCCCTAGGATTAAACCATCTCAAACATTAGTCACTAAAGATAAGGCAGAATCTAAACCAGCTTCTAATATTCCCGTGTTGCCTTCTACATGAGTAAGCACCACTACTAAGGCTCAAAGATCTAAGCTTAAAAGAAACAAGAAGAATGATAGGATCTTGCCCCCATCTAATAGTCAAGTGAAGAAGAAAGTATAAGCCCACCCTAGGAATGTTATTTTTGTTTTGAATAAAAGAATCATGTAGCTAAACCAAAAGGTTCTGCGGTTGTGCAGCGTTCTAAGCCTACTATGAATTCTAATTTGAAATGTTGGAGTTGCAATGAATGTATGTTTTCTAGTCGTCATGATTCTTGCCTTATTGACCATGTGAATGAGATGATTGCCCAGAAAAATGGATTAGAATGGAAACCGACTGGGAAAGTTTTAACCCAAGTTGGTTGGATGTGGCGCCCCACTGGTAGAACTTTCACTATAGTAGGAAATATGTGCCCTTTAACTAGGATCACTCCCACTAATGCGAAGAAAGCGTGCCCTTTAACTAGGATTACCAAGGCTACCAAAACATAAGCGTGTCCTTTAACTAGGAACACCGACACTACTGTAGGAACAAAGTGCCCTTTAAATAGGTCTAATCCCAATGTAGTGCCCGCTATAATCCAAAACCTCAGAAAGTTGGAACAACAAAACCTGTTAGTGATAAAACTCACATTAGAAATTGCAGGAAATCTAAGGGTCACACAAATGTTAGCAATTCTGATAATTTCATATCTATATCTGATAACACTCCGGAACCAATAGTTTCCAATGCATTGTCTACTGTTGTTGTTGAAAACAGGTGGTCCAAATTGTTCTCTGGTATTTGGACTCTGGTTGCTCCAAGCATATGACCGGAGATTGCTCTCAGCTTAGAAATTTCATCAACAAGTTTCTTGGTACGGTTCAATTTGGAAATGATCATATTGCAAAGATAATGGTTTATTGTGAATATCATATTGGGAGTGTTATAATTTCAAGAGTGTATTATGTGGGAGGTCTCAGTGACAATTTATTTTCTGTGGGACAAATTTGTGATGCAAACCTAGAAGTTGCTTTTCGAGAGCATACCTGCTTCATTCGTAATTTGGAAGGGGTTGATTTATTGAAAGGTACTCGAGGGAATAATTTGTATACTTTGTCTCTACAAGACATGATGGCCGCTTCTCCCGTATGTCTTCTCTCCAAAGCATCAAAGACTAAGTCATGGTTATGGCATCGACGGTTATCTCATCTTAACTTTGACGCTATTAATCATTTGGCGAAAAACGAACTTGTTCGTGGTCTTCCTAAACTTTCATTTCACAAGGATCATATGTGCTCCGCGTGTACAATGTGGAAAAGCACTAAGAAATCATACAAACCCAAGACTGAATACACCAACCAAGAGAAACTTTATTTGTTGCATATGGATCTTTGTGGGCCAATGCGTGTTGAAAATCTTTGTGGCAAAAAGTACATCCTCGTAATTGTCGATGATTACTCTAGGTTTACAAGGGTGAAATTTATTACAACAAAAAATGAGGCACCTAAATTCATCATCGGATTTCTCAAGATGATTCAAGTGCGGCTCAACACTACTGTCCGACGCATTCGTACAGATAATGGAACCGAATTTGTGAATCAAATTTTGCGTGATTATTATGAAGAAGTTGGCATATCTCATGAAACATCCATTGCACGTACTCCACAACAAAACGGTGTCGTTGAAAGGCGAAATCGCACACTTATGGAAGCTGCTCGAACGATGTTAATTTACGCAAAGGCTCCATTGTTTTTATGGGCAGAAGCAGTATCTACAGCAGTGTACACCCAAAACCGGTCACTAATTCGTAAACCATGGTAAAACACCTTATGATCTTCTCCATGGAAAAATACCAGATTTATCATATCTTCATGTATTTGGTTCTCTGTGCTATCCAAATAATGATGGTGACAATTTGGGAAAACTTCAACCAAAGGCTGATATTGGTATTTTCATTGGTTACGCACCCGCAAAGAAGGCATACCAAATCTACAATCGTAAGTCTCGTAAGATCCTCGAAACTATGAATGTTGATTTTGATGAGCTGACAGCAATGGCTTCTGAGCAAAGCAGCTCTGAACCCGCACTTCAAGAAATGGGACCCAGTAACATTAGCTCTGGTCTTGTCCCAAATACCCTACTTCATCATCATTTACACCACCTACTAGGAATGAATGGGATACGTTGTTTTACCCGTTATTTGATGAATTCTTTACTCCTCCAAGTATTGTTGCTCCAGAACCTGAGGTAATAGCTCCGGTAACAGAAGTTTTCACTCCAACAACCGAAGCACAAACAGACACATCTGCACCTACAATTGGTCAAGATACACCTTCAACGAGTAATTCTCAACCAAACACATGTTTCAACTACCCATGTCATGCCTATCGGTGATGAAGAGGATGATGATGATCACGATTTGGAATTCTCTCAAATGCGTGAACTTCCATTCTTTGGTGTACCAATTCCCGACCATAATTAAGCCGGGTCGTCCACCTCAGAAGAAGCTCCTACTACGGTTTACTTCAATCTATGGATTCGTGAACATGACAGCAAGTGGACAAAGGATCATCCTATAGATTCTATTATCGGTGACCCTAACCGTCCGGTATCCACATGAAGTCAGCTACAAGAAAATGCAATGTTTTGTCATTTTGATGCTTTTCTCACTGAAGTTGAACCTAAGACATGGCAAGAAGCTTTTACTCAATCTTTTTGGATAGAAGCTATGCAAGAAGAACTTAATGAATTTATACGTCTTGAAGTATGGGAACTTGTCCCATGCCCGGATCAAGTGCAGTTACTCACTTTGAAATGGGGTTACAAGGTGAAACTCGAAGAGTTAGGCGGAATATTGAAGAACAAAGCTCGACTAGTAGCTCGTGGATACAAGAAATTATTTGGCATCGACTTTATGGAATCCTATGCACCTGTTGCCCGTTTGGAAGCTATTAGACTATTCCTCGCTTATGCAGCCCACATGAATGTCTATCAGATGGATGTGAAGACGACATTTCTGAATGGTGAAATCAAGGAAGAGGTATATGTTCAACAGTCGGATGGTTTTGTGAATCCTAAATATCCTAATCATGTGTACAAGCTTAAGAAGGCTCTCTATGGGTTGAATCAAGCTCCACACTGTTCATTCAGAAACGAGGTAAAGATATGATTATGGTAAAAATATATGTTGATGATATTATATTTGATTGCCTCGACCCAAACCTTATTGGATGAGTTTGGGACACTCATGTATTCCAAGTTTAAGATGTCAATGATGGGCAAGGTATCATTCTTCTTAGGTCTTCAGATATCTCAGAGTCCTAGAGGCATCTTTATCAATCAATCCAAGTATGCTCTTGAATCACTTAAGAAATATAAGATGGAATCTTGCGACCCCGTAGACACTCCAATGGTGGAACGAACTAAGCTTGATGCAGATCCACATGGAGGTGCCGTTGATCCGACACTTTATCGTGGAATGATCGGTACCCTTCTGTATATCACAGCTAGTCGACCTGATCTTCAGTTTGTTATATGTATGTGTGCTTGGTATCAAACTAGGCCTACTGAGTTACACTTGGCTACTGTGAAACAGGCTTTCGATATCTTAAAGGAACCATTAATCGGGGACTTTGGTATTCGAAGGACTCTTTGATTGCACTAATGGCATATGCAGATGCGGATGCCGCGGGTTGTCAAGATACAAGGCGTAGCACGAGTGGAACTTTGCAACTACTAGGAGATCGACTAATCAGTTGGGCATCGAAAAGGCCGAAAAGCGCTGCAATTTCAAGTACGGAAGCAGAATACATAGCTATTTCCGTTTGCTGTGCTCAAATTCTTTAGATGAGATCGTAATTAACCGACTATGGTCTAGGTTTCAACAAGATTCCGATGTACTGCGACAATAAATGTGCAATTTCCTTATGCTGCAACAATGTTCAATTCTCCAGGTCGAAGCATATTGACATTCGCTACCACTTTATCAAGGAGCAAGTGGAAAATGTAGTGATAGAGCTTTACTTTGTCCGATCTGAGTATCAGTTGGCGGATATTTTCACGAAGGCTTTAGATCGCGCTCGAAGGGAATTTTTGGCCGACACGCTAGGAAGGAGAACTTTCTCGCCTGAGACTCTAAAGGAACTGGTAGATGAAGCGAAATAATAGTGGTGGTAAACTATTCTCCGTATCCTTGGTGATCATCTGTATATATTGTTTATATTTTTATACACAAAAGCAAAATACAAAAATATAAAACCATATAAAAACCATAAAAATTGAAAAATCTAGAAAAATCCAAAAATATTTTTACTTTATTTTTCAAAGGCATGTCTTTTAGTACGATAATATTTACGGCCTTAGAAATGTTGATTAATATTGACACGGCGCCATAAATAGAGTTCGTACAAAAGTTGTAAATATTTCATAAAACATGCCTATATGGCTTGTAGTTATTTATGACTGCAACCCGGTTTTCACATTAAAGCCAAGTATTTTTATGAAAGCTTTGGCTAACAACGGGAATTAATTTTCTCGGGCAAGGTTTACTTTAAAACCTTGTAAGGGATCAAGTTTACTTTATAACTTGGTCTAACACGGATATATGTACGCATCAGTGCATTTATTAGTTAAAACAAGAGAAATCTTGTTTTTATGAAGCGATCATCTCTACAACCAAAGATTTTTTCAATTGTATCTACATACTCGACGATGCGACTACTCAAACGGCGACTACAACTCTTTCAATAGAACACGGTTCAAAAATTGAGGGGGAGCAATTGTCAAGCATTCAGAATCTTCGATGTCGAACGTGCCAAGCTCACTAACTGGTGTCAAGACAACAATACCAATCGTACACGTGGTGTCAAGAGATGACTTCTGACGTGACGAGGCGACCAACATATGCTGACAAGAACCATTTGATCTTATCATATGATGTTCTAATCAATCAGGTCCAACCTTGTCAATTTTTTTTCTAATATGGTGAATATCTGATCATGTTACAAATCGGTATCATATCTCATACATTTGGTATCATGAAGATAAAACGGACTTGCATTTTTCTTCCCAAATTTTCTTAAAATGTTATTAAATCAATTGATATTAAAAACATCGATTGGGTTAATATTTTTAATATGGGGGAGAAAATGTGATTTAATATGGGAAATTATAAAAAATGCTTTGACTTAACGTGATGGCTCATCCCGACATGTGTGAAATGTTTTCGAATATCGTGGCATATGTTAAGGGTGAGCAAAACGGATTTGCACATCAAAAATGGATTTGATGGTGACATACACTTACCTAAGACATCTCTATTCACGACGGTGAATATTGTGGTGACATAAGGATCGTAGGATAGGTTAAAGTCCTCCTTACAACCTTAGGCAGAAACCGGGTCAATACACATCCCAGCTAACTCATATATCTCTTAAAAGATATTTGTTTTAATCACACGGAGACAACGCATTATCTATTGATTTATTCACTCCGAATAAATTGGTATTGAAAAGGTGGCACTCCTCTCCAGCCTCCGATCACTAAAATCCAATGTGCACGAACGAGTCTAGAGCCATTTGAGATCATCAAATATCTCATTAGGACACATTTCCATATTTCCTTGCTTCCTCATACACTATGAAAAGTAAGAAAGATATTAAGAGTCCTATGCAAAATCTTCATGATCTTGCCTGAACATCCGAGTAATACGAAAGTATTTACAATGAAGATGGAAATCCTTCTTGAGCGAATATCAAAAATCTCATGGTAGGTGACTTGTGCGATTCTTTATGAATCAAACTTGTGATAATTGGAAAGCAACAGTGGTTTAATTCTTAACTGAATTTAAACACGTTCTAGGCCTCTACGCAATATCTTAGTGATCTTGCCAGAACACTCAGAGTGATACCTTAGTGTTCATAGTGATGAGTTGAAATCCTTCTAGTGTTAACCTTAAACAACACTTGGTAGGTAACTTGCAAGATTCAATATGAATCAAGCTCGTGATAACTGGAAAGCAACGATGGTGTGATTCTTTAATGAATCAAACTTGTTCCAGGAATCAGAATTGACGGCTTCAATCATGCGGATAATTTTATCCAAATGATTCACTCTTTACGTTCGCAGTCAGCTTTGGACGGTCGAGTAAAGAGAATGGGTTTACCCGCGAAATCTTGTCAAGGAGATTTTTAATTAAATCTACCTGCCACAAGTACGATATTTTATATCGTCCAACGGTCTTCACCGACCGGAGGTAAAATGCTACCGAATTATAATAAAATGTTCAAAGCCATTTTGTTCGTGTCTACGTATGTTGTGGCATTTGAAGATGGTGGCGTTGCGGAATCAAAGAAGAAGTCGTCCCCGCATGCTTATACTTTATGCACTTAATACCTCATCTAATTCAAGAAAGCCTAAACGTTAAGTCTTCCGTTGTATCGAACTCTGAAGCTTTCAAGAATTACGAAGGTATAAGTATGTGGGACATGGTGTCACGAAGAGGCGAAGATCACAAGTGAAGGATGCACAAGATCAAGGCAAAAGATTAATGCTCAAGATTGATATCAATGATCACATCAGCATGTTCACTAGAAAAGAAAATGAAAAGAAAGACGAAGACTACGAGCTCAAGACAATCATAGTATGCTAGGTTTATTTTATTATTGTAACTTGGGTAACGCCCTTGTTTGGAGTGACCTCCCTTAGGGGGAGATTGTTGGAAATACGTTTTACGTATTAGAAAGGATCGGTTACTCCAACAATAGTATATGTAAAAGCTCGTAGTTTAGTTAACTTGATATTAAGCAAACAAGGCCAAGCCTAGCCTACAACATGTGTAGGCCGACGCCCAATGTAAGCCCAAGCCCATCTCATGGGCTTGGGTATATAAACCCTCTCCTTAGATGGAGAGGGTGTGGTTTTCATAATTTTACACATAGTAATCTTTCATTTCTCTCTCTACAAGTGTGTGAATTCCACCAAGTTTCTATCTCTTTCTCTCTCTAAAACATAAGCAAGATTTACATATCTTACAGTTTGGTTTATGTGTTTGTGTTCTTGATTCATACGCCTTTGTTTGATCCAAAATCATTCGTACCAAATTTTTTTGTGTTTTTATGGTTTAATCTTGATATACTTCATCTACTTACTTGTTGTACTGATTTGGTATTGTTTCTTTGGTTAAAAAAACAAAATTTTTGGGTGTTTGATTCATTTTTAGGCTTAGAATCGCGAATTTCTTATGTTTTAGTCCTATCCGAGAAAAGTGGTAAGTTTGATTCCATAGTACGATCTTTGTATTGTGATCACATAAACCTGGGGTTTCTACTTGCGATCCAATATCACGATCACATAATACGATCGCTTGTTACGATCCAAGACTGCGATCTAGTAACTACGATCCACTACTACGATCAAGGTTACGATCATAGAGTGCGATCACCAGTACGATCAACCGATACGATCAATAGTACGATCACTAGTACGATCACCAGTACGATCACTAGTACGATCAAGCAGTACGATCAACCGTTACGATCACCAGTACGATCACTAGTACGATCACTAGTACGATCACCAGCACGATCACCAGTACGATCAAGGAGTGCGATCAACCTTTGTGATTCGAGTATGATCTAGGACTGCGATCTAAGGTTACGATATCTACTGCGATCAAGTGTTGCGATCCAACATTTTTCAAAAACGTGTTTAGTTTTGACTTGGATTTTTTGTTTATCGAGAACATAATTTAGGGGATTTCAACATTATTTCTCGGCTTCAACACACAACAACAAATACATTTACTTTCTCTCATTGTTCGATCAACGTTTGTAAATCTTAACTTACAGTCATGGAGTACACATCTCTTACGGATAAGTCCATCCTCTCGAATACGGATAATCGTCCACCAATGTTTGTGAAGACTATGTATGAGGATTGGGCTTCCTGAATGGAACTTTATATGTTGAACAAAGAAAATGGACATCTCATTTGGGCATCGGTGCTCAATGGACCATTGGTATATGGTTCTGTGACAAGGTGCTGTTACTCGTCCTCGCACAACGGATGAATTAACTGGAGATGTAAAGATATAAGGCAAGTGTGATAAACAAGCTACAAACATCATTCTCCAAGCCCTTCCTCTAGATGTCTACAAACTCATCAGTAAACATAAGGTTTCCAAAGAGTTATGGGATAGAATTCGTGTTCTAATGCAAGGCACCTCGTTAACTAAACAAGAACGAGAGTGTAAGCTTTATGATACATTTGATAAGTTTTCCTATGTTCCCGGGGAGACTCTCAATGATTACTATTTGAGATTTACCCTATTGTTAAATGAGCTCAATATCTATGGCACGACAATTCCTACGTTTCAATTGAACACCAAGTATTTGAACATTCTTCCTTCAGAATGGAGCAAGTACGTCACAACTATTAAATTGGCTAAGGATTTGCATCAAACCAATGTGGATCAACTTCAAGCTTTTCTTCAACAACACGAAAGCCATGTGATCGAGGCTCGGTTGTCTACACCTCAAGTTCGTGATCCACTTGCCATGTATGCTTTCAACAAATGAATCCCCAACAAAAAATGGCTTTCACTTATCAACAACCATCATACTTGCAGCAGCCACCACCACACACCTATCAGTAACCACATCAACCACCTTACAAACCACTAATGATGCCACAACAAGCATTTCAACAAAGTGTTCATCAACCGTCTTTTCTACAACAACCAGCACATCAGGCATCACCCTCACAAGCCATCACCTCTCCAATGGGCTACACTCCTCAGCAAGGATATTTTCCAATTGAATCACAACCAACACAAGCCTTCTACTCCAATGAACTTCCACCAATTGAAGCACCAGTCTTTACTCCAAATGATACGCCAACTGATGTGCTAAACCATCTTACTGCCTACTTGTCAAAACTTGTTGAAACTAGAGGATTTCCACCAACAAACAATCAGCTCCGCACTTCTTCAAATCCTCGACAACAAGACACTATTCAAGATGGTCAAGTAACAGTACAATCCATTCAGGGTAGGCAAAATTCATATGGACCCACAACAAGGACCGTGAACAATCAAGCTGTGAATTCTGAAGCTAGTGGAAATGGAAGCACTATTGGTCCTCAAAAGTTTGTGACTTGCTACAATTACCAAGGACAAGGTCATATGGCGAGGGAATGCACTCAGCCAAAAAGGATAACGGATGCAACATAGTTTCATGAGAAGATGTATTTTGTTGATGCTCAGTCTAAGGGGAAGATTTTAGATTCAGAGGAATTAGCATTCCTTGCAGACCCAGGGGCAGCAGATAATGAAGGCATTGCAGTCGTCTCTACTTCTAAAGCAGCATATCAAGAAGATGATCTTGATGCATATGATTCGGATTGTGATGACATTCACTCAGCCCAAGCTGCACTCGTTGCTAATCTCTCTCACTACGGTTCTGATGTCGTCAGTGAGGTACCGACCACATCTAATAATGTTCATGATAATCTACATCATGTTGAGCATGAAAATGACAACCTCGAACAGCATTCGGGGACTAGTAACTCAAATGATGCGGTATCCAATCCATCACATTTGAGTGAACCTCAACCAAATGCTACGACGGGTATGGAATCTTATGATCAACGTGATTTGGTAAGGGTGCCTAAACATATTATTGATAACATGAATATGGCTGTTCGACAAATCTTATATATGAATGCCAACCTAACCGCTGAGCTTGCAATGTATAAGGAAAAGGTCAAAACTATTGAAATGGTCCCTCAAGCAGATAAAATAACTTATTCTGAATTTGACCAATTTCATTTTGAAAAGATTGAACACTTAAACGAAATAGAATCATTAAAAGCTACCCTTTCCAATGCATTAAAAGAAAAAGAGTCGGTTGTAAATGATTTTCAGAAACTCAAAATGGATTTCGAAACTCTCGAGTCTAAAAGGTTTGAATAAAAAATTAATGCTACCAAACTTCTTAAATTCAAGGAACAACAGCTTTTAAAACAATACGCTTCCACAGAAAAGGTTCATCTTTTAACGAAATCGTTTAAAGAACTCGGACTTAAGCGTGTTCAAGATTTACCACCTAATCCTGGTTATGCAAAACAAGCACATGAATATATTCATTGTCTATATGATGTGACCATAATTGGCAAATTTAAAGAAGCACCTTATGTTCGTAGTACTGAGGAGACACAATCACTTACGGAAGAAACTCATTCTAAAATGCTTTCAAAATTCCATAAGCTTGATTATGTTCAGCACAATAAAGATCATTTTTCTAAAAAGACCCGTATTCGTTTACTAAAGGAATTAGCTCAATTAACAGTGTTTGTGCCTCAAAGTTTGTCAACGGAAAACCTTCCTAGTACGTCTCCTAAACATGTCAAAAAGGATTTAACTAAGTTAATTCCACCGGTAAGTAAGGTGTCAGATAGCTTAAATGTAGTGCACCAACACTTTGCCGATTTTGACAAGGTCATTACGGAACGTACGACGGCTACGACCATAACGAAAGGTGAATGGAATTTTGAGCACACTAGAGCTACGTTCCGAGACGAAATTGTTCCATTTGTAAACAATGTTAAAGCTTATCTTATAAATATTGATCCATATTTGCTTTTGGAAATAGAAGAAGTTAGACGTGTTTTCAATGAAATGGATGATGCTTATGAAAACAATTTACTTGAAATAGAACGAGTTTCATGCCAAAATGATCAGCTTTTGAAGCAAGTGATGTCTCATGATATTGTTTCCGTCTGTGTGAATAAAAGTGTTGATAATGATTCTATTGTGCATAATGTTGAATCTGTGGATAATGTGGTAGATAGTACTTGTCATAAATCTGTCGTTGAATTTTTAAAGTTTCAAGATTCGTATTCTTCGCTTTCAAAACGTTTTAATGAGATTCAAACACATTGTATTTCGCTTAAATTCCAGCAAAAATTTATTCAAGAAATATTTGAAACGTCATTCGAAGGTGTTAATATCGATGATGCAAATTTTCAAAAGACTTTTCGATTGAATTTACAATCAAAACAGCGTCAGCCAAGTGACAAGGTTGCTAAATCATTGCCGATAGAAATAGAGAAATCTAAGGAGCTTAACGGTGTGAACTTACTTGAGACCGCTGAGAATTTTAAACTTGATCTAGATAATCGATTTTCCAAGATTTTGTCCAAAGTTGATAACTTAAAACAGAAAAATACACAACTCTTCGATTCAGTAAACCCGCATGTGCTAATACCACTGCACATAATCAATCATTGATTGAACAATTGAATCGAAAGTCGGTGGAAATATCTGATTTGAAGGAACAAATTTGTGATAAAAATCTGGCTTTGACTGAGTTAAAGGAAACACTTCGTACCCTAAAAGGTAAGAATGTTGTGGATAACGCAGCCACGGTCTCAGCATCGTCTTCTAGTGCAATAAAAAAGAACCTTATCGCCGTCACACCACTTAACAAGGGCCCTAGGATTAAACCATCTCAAACATTGGTCACTAAAGATAAGGCAGAATCTAAACCAACTTCTAATATTCCTGTGTTGCCTTCTACATGAGTAAGCACCACTACTAAGGCTCAAAGATCTAAGCTTAAAAGAAACAAGAAGAATGATAGGATCTTGCCCCCATCTAGTAGTCAAGTGAAGAAGAAAGTAGAAGCCCACCCTAGGAATGCTATTTTTGTTTTGAATAAAGGAATCATGTAGCTAAACCTAAAGGCTCTGCGGTTGTGCAGCGTTCTAAGCCTACTGTGACTTCTAATTTGAAATGTTGGAGTTGCAATGAATGTATGTTTTCTAGTCGTCATGATTCTTGCCTTATTGACCATGTGAATGAGATGTAGGCCCGAAAAAATAGATTAGAATGGAAACCGACTGGGAAAGTGTTAACCGAAGTTGGTTAGATGTAGCGGCCCACTGGTAGAACTTTCACTATATTAGGAAATACGTGCCCTTTAACTAGGATCACTCCCACTAAAGCGAAGAAAGCGTGCCCTTTAACTAGGAGTACCAAAGCTACCGAAACACAAGAGTGTCCTTTAACTAGGAACACCGACACTACTGTAGGAACAAAGTGCCCTTTAAATAGGTCTACTCCCACTGTAGTGCCCGCTAATAATCCAAAACCTCAGAAAGTTGGAACAATAAAACCTGTTAGTGATAAAACTCACATTAGAAAATGTAGGAAATCTAAGGGTCACACAAATGTTAGCAATTCTGATAATATTATATATGTATCTGCTAACACTCCGGAACCAATAGTTTCCAATGCATTGTCTACTGTTGTTGTTGAAAACAGGTGGTCCAAATTGTTCTCTGGTATTTGGACTCTGGTTGCTCTAAACATATGACCGGAGATCGCTCTCAGCTCAGAAATTTCGTCAGCAAGTTTCTTGGTACGGTTCGATTTGGAAATGATCATATTGCAAAGATAATGGGTTACGGTGAATATCATATTGGGAATGTTTTAATTTCAAGAGTGTATTATGTGGAAGGTCTCGATCACAACTTATTTTCTGTGGGATAATTTTGTGATGCAAACCTAGAAGTTTCTTTTCGAGAGCATACCTGCTTCATTCATAATTTGGAAGGGGTTGATTTATTGAAAGGTACTCGAGGGAATAATTTGTACACTTTGTCTCTACAAGACATGATGGCCGCTTCTCCCGTATGTATTCTCTCCAAAGCATCGAAGACTAAGTAATGGTTATGGCATCGACGGTTATCTCATCTTAACTTTGACGCTATTAATCATTTGGCAAAAAACGAACTAGTTCGTGGTCTTCCTAAACTTACATTTCACAAGGACCATTTGTGTTCCGCGTGTACAATGGGGAAAAGCACTAAGAAATCATACAAACCCAAGACTTAAGAAACCAACCAAGAGAAACTTTATTTGTTGCATATGGATCTTTGTGGGCCAATGCGTGTTGAAAGTCTTAGTGGTAAAAGGTACATCCTCGTCATTGTCGATGATTACTCTCGGTTTACATGGGTGAAATTTCTTACAACTAAAAATGAGGCACCTAAATTCATCATCGGATTTCTCAAGATGATTCAAGTGCGTCTCAACACTACTGTCCGACGCATTCATACATATAATGGAACTGAATTTGTGAATCAAATCTTGCGTGATTACTATAAAGAAGTTGGCGTTTCTCATGAAACATCTGTTGCTCGCATTCCACAACAAAACGGTGTCGTTAAAAGGCGAAATCACACACTTATGGAAGTTGCTCGAACGATGTTAATTTACACAAAGGCTCTATTGTTTTTATGGGCAGAAGCAATATCTACAACTGTTTTCACCAAAAACTGATCACTAATTCGTAAACGCCATGGTAAAACACCTTATGAGCTTCTACATGGAAAAGTTCCAGATTTATCATATCTTCATGTATTTGGTTCTTTTTGCTATCCAAATAATGATGGTGACAATTTGGGAAAACTTCATCCAAAGGCTGATATTCGTATCTTCATTGGTTATGCACCCACAAAGAAGGCATACCGAATCTACAACCGTAATTCTCATAAGATCCTAGAAACTATGAATGTTGATTTTGATGAGCTGGCGGCAATGGCTTCTGAGCAAAGCAGCCCTGAACCCGCACTTCATGAAATGGGACCCAGTAACATTAGTTCTGGTCTTGTCCCAAACAACCCTACTTCATCATCATTTATACCACCTTCTAGGAATGAATGGGATACGTTGTTTCAACCGTTCTTTGATGAATTCTTTACTCCTCCAAATATTGTTGCTCCAGAACCTGAGGTAATAGCTCCGTTTGCCGAAGTTGTCCCTCTAGCAACCGAAGCACAATCGGATACGTCTGCACCTACAATTGGTCAAGATATACATTCAACGAGTAATTCTCAACCTACTACCGAATCAACTACTCATGTCATGCCTATTGATGATGAAGAGGAGGATGATGATGATCACGATTTGGAATTCGCTCAAATGCGTGAACTTCCATTCTTTAGTGTACCAATACCCGACTCTAATCTAGCCGGGTCGTCCACCTCAGAGGAAGCTCCTACTACGGTCTACTCCAATCCACGGATTCGTGAACATGACAGCAAGTGGACAAAGGATCATCCAATAGATTCTATTATTGGTGACCATAATCGTCCGGTATCCATACGAAGTCAGTTACAAGAAAATGCAATGTTTTGTCATTTGATGCTTTTCTCACTAAAGTTGAACCTAAGATATGGCAAGAAGCTTTTACTCAATCCTGTTGGATAGAAGCTATGCAAGAAGAACTTAATGAATTTATATGTCTTGAAGTATGGGAACTTGTCCCATGCCCGGATCAAGTGCAGTTACTAACTTTGAAATGGGTTTACAAGGTGAAACTAGATGAGTTAGGCGGAATATTGAAGAACAAAGCTCGACTAGTAGCTCGTGGATACAAGCAATTATTGGGCCTCAACTTTATAGAATCCTTTGCACCTGTTGCCCGTTTGGAAGCTATTAGACTATTCCTCGCTTATGCAGCCCATATGAATATGATCGTCTATCAGATGGATGTGAAGACAACATTTCTTAATGGTGAAATCAAGGAAGAGATCTATGTTCAACAACCGGATGGTTTTGTGAATCCTAAATATCCTAATCATGTGTATAAGCTTAAGAAGGCTCTCTATGGGTTGAAGAAAGCTCCACGCGCATGGTATGATTTTATTGTCACAATTCCTCATTACGCAAGGCTTCGCTAAAGGCAAGGTGGATCCCACGCTGTTCATTCCGAAACGAGGTAAAGATATTGTTAGCCCTATATTTTATATAGTCGAACAAGAATGTAATAGGTCATATTAGTCGTTAAAAGGTCTTGTATTGTAATAGGTTAGTCGGGAAAACCGGGCTTGGACTTTAAGCTAATATTGTATAAGTTAGGGGCGTAAGCCCAAAACAAAGCCAAGCCCGGCCCAAGATGAAGCCCACAAAGGCCTTAGAGCCGTGGGGTATATAACCCTCTTTCACATGTGAAAGAGGGTGTTGGTTCATTTCATAAAACACATAGTTTTAGAGTAAACCTTCCATTTCTCTCTCTACTCTCTCTCTACTTTTCTCCTCTTTCTCTCTCTAAGAATCTTGTGTTATGGATTGAATGGGAACAACATTTGGTATCAAGAGCCTATAGTGGATAGGTGATTGAAGATTCGTGTGTGGTGTTCTTGAATTTTCGTGGCCTTTTTGATCTTCATCTCACGTCCAAAACTTCTTTTTTGTGTTTTTTTATAGTCTTTTCTTGATACAAATCATCTACATACTAGTATTAGTGATTTGGGTATCTTGGTTTTGGCTAAAACACAAATCTTTTGGATCAAAAGTTGCGAAATTTCTTCTTTTTCTTCATTCCGAAATTCAAGCAACTGTTACCATCGGAAAGTACAAGTGAAAAGTGGGCTTCCATCGCAATAACCATCACCATCGGAAAGGGTTTGGTTCTACATTGCGATCGTGGGTTTTTGTTACTTATTCCGATCTGGACATTCCGATCGTACTTTGCGATCTGGATTCCGACGGGTATAAGGAAGTATTTTAAGTCGTTACTCTGCTTGAATTTTGACAGCCACATTGCGATCTGGACATTCCGATAGGCTTTGCGATCTGGACATTCCGATAGGCTTTGCGATCTGAGTATTCCGACAGGCTTTCCGATCAGGACATTACGATCTGGACATTACGATCTGGACATTATGATCTGAGCATTGTGATCTGAGCATTGCGATTGAGCATTCCGATTGAGCATTCCGATCTGGACATTCCGATAAGTATTCCGATGGACATTCCGATGGGTATTTTGTTTGAGTAATTTTTAGACTTAGCCACTATCTAGACTAGTTTCGGAACGTAGTTTACACGAAAAAAAAAAAAAAGAGTTAAAATTTTTAGGTCAAGTAAATTCAAATTTTTTCCCTACTAGTTTTTGGCTATTTCTAACTCAAATTCAAAATTTGGCGATACAAAATTTTTCGGCTTACCGTTTTGTCAGACTGAGGAATTTATTGTCGGACTGAGAAAATTTTTTTTTTTTTTTGAATTTTCGGAATTTCAATTTTAACCACACATCATCACAACAAATCCACTAAGATCTGCAATTCATCCACAAGTATTCACCATGTCTAACAACAACATCAACATTGCAACTGCTAATCAAATTCGTTTGGAACAAGGTGGCAACGGTAACCCACCTGTGCTCACTGCCGGTTGCTACGTTCAATGGAGATCTCGTTTTCTTAGATTTCTCGATGGAAAAGAAAACCGAACTGCTCTTCGTCACTGCCTTGAGAACCCACCTCCAGTTTTTGAATTCAAACCAATTACAACACAGGCAGAGGATGGTACTTCATCAACTATACGAGCTATGGAGGATTTTGACACATGTTCTGCTGAGAAAAAGAAACTCCTCCAAGCTGAAGCTGATGCTGTAAATTTCATACTCACTGGAATTGATAATGATATCTATTCCACAGTTGATGCATGTCCTAATGCTATGGAAATGTGGAATGCAATTCATCGATTGAAGCAAGGTGAGTCAATCAATGTTCAAGATCTCGAGACTAATCTACTTTGGGAGTTTGGAAAATTCACATCTGAAGATGGTGAATCCATTGACTCATATTACTCGAGATTCTACAAAATGATGAATGAGCTTGTCAGAAATCAGTGCACCATCTCCAATCATCATGCCAATGTTCAGTTTCTACTTCAACTCAAACCGGAATGGCAAAGGTTTGTGACTTTGGTCAAACAAAGGGAGGATATCAAGACTATATCTTACCACAAACTTTATGATACTCTCTACTTTTCTCCTCTTTCTCTCTCTAAGAATCTTGTGTTATGGATTGAATGGGAACAACAGATATGATTATGGTACAAATATATGTTGATGATATTATATTTGCAGCCTCGACCCAATCCTTATCCGATGAGTTTGGGACACTCATGTCTTCCAAGTTTAAGATAAGACAATATATATACGATAAAGATAAAATCTTTTTGGATTTTTGAAATTTTTAATTTTTATAGATTTTTTTATCAATTTTTTAATTTTTGTGATTTTTTGAATTTTTTATGCAAGAAAAAGAACGCTCACAAGTGAACGGATCCCAAAAAGCAACGCGTCTTTCACAGAAAATCGTTAATCTTTACGAAAAGAGCCGGCAGCGGCGCCATTTAATACACGGCTCTTGACACCCCGTATAAAAATTAAGTTCGTTGTGGTGGTCTAATCGAATTGATCTAGGTTCTATGTGTGACTCAGCTGTTCTTTGTTAAAACATAAGTGTGTCGTTGTAGTATTAAAATGTGCAAAGACTTAAATGTAAAATGACGTAAAATAAATGGCGTGAAATTAAATCTAAGTTAATTAAAATTAAATGTGCAATATTTAAAAACGTGACAAGTAAATAACTAAATGACTTAAGAGTAAAGCGTGAAGAGAATTAAAATTAGACAAAGAATTAAAATGATAACTTAAAAATTAAACAAGACAAAATATGAAAACCACCCTAATCAGAATATATCCGATCAGACTCACCATCGGAATGTACACAAACCTCTCAATCGGAATGTTGATCGGAATCTTAGATCAGAATACCCTGTCACTTATTCAGATCTGAATATCCAAACAAACCCTTTGATCGGAATGTTCACCTATCGGAATATGGTCCAGATCGGAATGCTTCAGATCGCAATCCCCAGATCGGAATGTTACTTAGGAAAATTGGGCAGCACTTCGACTAAGTAAACCTCAAGAACCGTCGGAATGTGCGATCGCAACCCAGATCGGAATGAGGGTTATGGTACTCTATCGCAATCCCGGATCGGAATGCAAACCTTTGTCCCAATACTGTCACTATCGGAAAGTGGAGAATGCACCCCGTCGCAATGTGTAGAATCCCTTATTTTCCGATGGATAGCAAATTCGTAATAAGCTGAAGAACCAAATAAGCTAGAACTAATAAGCAACAACAAATACTTAAATGAAATGAAGACAAACAAAAAAATAAGCTAAAAAGATAAATCCTTTTCGAAATTTAAGAGACGAAACTTAATGAAATAAAATTTAAAAAAGTAGAACTTTTAAGAAAACTTGGAAATTGATTAAGTCAAATACCAAATAAGCACATAAGATTGTCAAACTTATGGCTAATTTCGTATGAACACTTAAAAGGAAAAGAAAAGACAAAACCTTTAATCAAATAAGCAAATGGATTAAGCAAAAGTTAGCTTAATCCGAAATTGAGCCGAACCAAAAAGAAGGAAAGTAGAAGGAGAATGATACAAGTAAACTTGATCAAATGTAAATAAAGATTAAAGCAACAAAATTAAAAATACTTACTTGGAAATTAAATGGTAATTAAGGTGCAAGACAAGTATTTAAAATGACATGAAAAATAAATGTGCAAAAATTAAAATGGAAGAGCTAATTGTCACACTTAGCCAACAAGAATAAAAATGATAATGATCTAATCTATATATAGGGGAGGATTAGGAAGCTTCCTCCCCTCCTTCATTTTCTCTTAATTGCATCATTAGGCCCTTCCTTCTTAATCTTTTGGTAATCTTGGACTTTAATGACTTATGGCTTGGGATTTCTTTAAACTCGTCTTTTAATTCTTCAAGAAATAAGACTCGAGTTCTTCGGCTTTTAGTAAACTTCCGTCTTTTGACTTTTTCTTCGATAAATCTTCAGAATTGGTCTTGGAGTTCCGTTCTTTTTGCACTCTTGACTACTTGACTTCGTCTTTCGTCTTTTTCTTCAATAAAAGCCCGTAAATGCCCGTGTTTTCTCCACTTTTCAACTTTTCGTCCTAAATCACAACAAAAACACAAACCACGTATAATACCGACATAAAAGACATAAAATACACGTTTTGGCTCGGTTATTATTATAATTAAGTGGTAAAAAGGATGGGTGTTTACACACCTATCAATGTCAATGATGGGCAAGGTATCATTCTTCTTAGGACTTCAGATATCTTAGAGTCCTAGAGGCATCTTTATCAATCAATCCAAGTATGCCCTTGAATCTCTTAAGAAATATAAGATGCAATCTTGCGACCCCGTGGATACTCCAATGTTGGAACGAACTAAGCTTGATGCAGAACCACATGGAGTCGCCGTTGATCCGACACTTTATCGTGGAATGATCGGTACTCTTCTGTATATCACAGCTAGTCGACCAGATCTTCAGTTTGAAATATGTATGTGTGCTCGGTATCAAACTCGACCTACTGGGTTACACTTAGCTACTGTTAAACGGATCTTTTGATATCTTAAAGGAACCATTGATCGGGTACTTTGGTATTCGAAGGACTCTTCGATTGCACTTATGGCATATGCAGATGCGGATCACGCGGGTTGTCAAGATACAAGGCGTAGCACGAGTGGAACTTTGCAATTACTAGGAGATCGACTAATCATTTGGGCATCGAAAAGGCAGAAAAGCGCTGCAATTTCAAGTACGGAAGCAAAATACATAGCTACATCCGGTTGCTGTGCTCAAATTCCTTGGATGAGATTGCAATTAACCGACTATGGTCTATGTTTCAATAAAATTCCGATGTACTGCGACAACAAAAGTGCAATTTCCTTATGCTGCAACAATGTTGAATTCTCTCGGTCGAAGCATATTGACATTCGCTACCAATTTATCAAGGAGCAAGTGGAAAATGGAGTGATAGAGCTTTACTTTGTCTGATCTGAGTATCAATTGGCGGATATTTTCACGAAGGCTTTAGATCGCGCTCGAATGGAATTTTTGGCCGACAAGCTAGGATTGGGAACTTTCTCGCCTGAGACTCTAAAGGAATTGGCAGATGAAGCCAAAGAATAGTGGTGGTAAAACTATTCTCCGTATCCTTGGTGATCATATGTATATATTGTTTATATTTTTATCCACAAAAGAAAAATATAAAAATCTAAAACCATATAAAAACCATAAAAATTGAAAATTTTCATAAAAATCCAAAAATATATTTACTTTATTTTTTTAAAGGCATGTCTTTTGGTACGATAATATTTCCGGCCTTAGAAATGTCGATTAATATTGACACGACGCCATAAATAGAGTTCGTACAAAAGTTGTAAATATTTCATAAAATATGCCCAAATGGCTTGTAGTTATTTCAGACTGCAACCCGCTTTTCACATTAAAGTCAAGTATTTCTTATGAAAGCTTTGGCTTTCAACGGGAATTAATTTTATCGGGCATGGTTTACTTTAAAACTATGTAAGGGATCAAGTTTACTTTATAACTTGGTCTAACACAAACCTATGTACGCTTCAGTGCATTTATTTGTTAAAACAAGAGAAGTCTTGTTTTTATGAAGTTATCATCTCTACAACCATAGCTATCTACATTTGGTATCTACATACTCGACGATGCGACTACTCGAACGACAACTACAACTCTTTCAATAGAATACGGGTCAAAAATTAAGGGGGAGAAATTGTCAAGCATTCAGAATCTTCGATGCTGAAAGTGCCAAGCTCACTAATTGGTGTCAAGACAACAATACCAATCGTACATGTGGTGTCAAGAGATGACTTCTGACGTGACGAGGCGACCAGCATTTGCCGACAAGAACCATTTGATCTTATCATATGATGTTCTCATCAATCAGGTCCAACCTTGTTAATTCATTCTTATATGGTGAATATGTGATCATGTTACAAATCGGTATCATTTCTCACAAATTGGTCTCATGAAGATTAAAAGGACTTGCATTTTTCTTCCCAAAACCTTTGTTAAAACTTCATTAAATCTATTTATATTAAAAACATCGATTGAGTTAATATTTTTAATATGGGGGAGAAAATGTGATTTAATATGGGATATTATCACAAATGGTTTGACTTAATGTGATAGCTCATCCCGACATGTGCGAATGTTTTCGAATATCGTGGCATATGTTAAGGGGTAGCAAAACGGATTTGCACATCAAAATTAGATTTCATGGTGATGTTTACTTACCCACAACCCATTTATTTCACGACGATGAAGATTGTGGTGACATAAGGATGGAAGGATATGATAAGTCCAATGATTCTTCCAAAACCAGAGGAATCTTCCCAAGGACATTCCATAGCTAGAAATAGTAGTCCTTAGGAAAGATGGAGAAAGATTGTGAACGTAGCTGAATGTCGACCAAGTACTTAAGTTAGCACTGGAACAATCACAACAAGGAGTTAGTTATGACGTATTGGTAAGCACTGAAGGGGTTGAAGAATGAAAAAGAATTGTAAAGATAAAGGGTCTAAAGAAAGAAGCCCTCCTTACAACCTTAGGCAGAAACCGGTGTAACACCCCCAAATTTACACAATTCAATACAGCGGAAGACTCGTTGGTGTTACGGGATAGCACATTACTCACATCATAGACAACGCATAAAAATCGCGTCGTTTAATAATAAAGCATTTCCATTCATAAATATCAAATTTACATAGGTCCCAAGTCATTGTATTTCATACAGGTTTTACAAATCATTTGAATGGAAATTATTATTTAAGTGCGGGCCATGAATTCTTGTTGTCTTCCCGAGAATTACCTTCAAGTACCTGAGACAAAACATGTTAAAAGAAAATGTCAGCGATAACGCCGAGTGAATTCATAGAGTTTAATGAAATCCATCAATATAACATCGGTATAGAATTATTACCGAAAATCATTTTGTACAAATCTTTGTGATAGGCCATAAAATAGTCAAAGTCATTTTATACAAATCTTTATCAAAATCATAATATAGGCTTTCGCCTTCAAAATCATTATACGAACCATTGTCGTTAAAAACATCATACAATACGTTTTATAACGTTGTATAGATTAAATAAAACCGTTATATGAATATGGTTATATAAAACCAAAACACGAACATAATATCAATAATAAGACCCTGTATTGCTAGTCAGGCAATATATTGTTGTTTAATGTGTATAGCAGTATTTCGTTAATTGGATTATTATAAGCCGCATGACATTGTTACCTTACTACAACAAACAACGGGTAGCTAGCCCGAAACTCAATTTGCCCATCTAAATTAGCGTGTCGTCACAATAATCACGCTTGTGTAAATCTTGTCATACATAAATTCGCTTACCAATCAATGTGGCACGACGGGGATCAACCGTCAAGGCGCGAACTGGGTTATCGTCCCCAAATAGTACTATTATATGCATAAGCGTCTACCAAATCTCGGTAGTTCACAATTCATGGTAATGGGACTTTTAGTGACATAACCTAACTTTAATAATCCATTTCATTTCATATATCGGGTCATTTAATCATTCATCGGGTCATACAATCATTCGGGTCCAAATCAATAAACAAACAATCGGGAAAATGGTGTCCTATTTTATCAAAACTAACATGTTATCTCCCTAGCGGGTTTATAAAACATTTCATAAAAACATTTAAAAGAGTGCGAGGCTATGAACTCACGTTGATGTGGGAAAGCGGGTTATCGGCAATTCGGATGTACGGTACGTGCTTCAATCACGGAAACCTAGACAAATAATACTCGTCTTAGACTTTTGTCCAATGAATTTATAAAAATAACAATTATGTATACATATGATGATTTTGTAAATATGATGATGATCAAGTGGGATTGTACATTTTTACTCATTCATTATAGTGTTTATGTGTTGGTAATTTTCAAGACTAGTTACACTAGTTCAACTTGTTTACATTTTGAGGCCCAATGGGCCCATTATAAGCCCAATATATTATATTAGCCCAATTATAATTTTATTATCAGTATTATACTTTACTTGTTGGGCCCAAATGGGTTAAGCACAATAAGTAAGTTTATAAGTGTTTTACTAACTAGTCGAGTTTATAGTCCAATAATGCTAACTTAGCCCGTTAATGTCCGTATGTTATATAGCTCGGGTTTTATCGGTTTTTACTTGTTATATAAGTTCATATATCAGTATGTGAGTTTATAAATGTTTACATTAGACGGGTCCGACCGTCTAAGTTTTATTTGACAAAAAACGTTACTTTTTCGGTTTTAGCCGAAAAGACGTAAAACGTAGTATATAGTTTTTATAACTTACAAAACTTATCAAACTACCATTTTTATATAATGTCCATTTAGTTATCCTTATGCATATTTATATAAATGAAATATATAAGTTAGTGGGTTCTAATTCACATTTTATACTATATTTATTTGAGTGCTTATATAATAATATTAAACTTTAATTTCACAAAATCAGTCCTAAATTTTAAGTTCACTAAAATGTCCATATCTAGAGTTCTATAATGAGATAGGACCTCAAATTTTTATCACAGAAACTAAATGATATGTGATTCATTTTATTCCTTTATAGCTACTGATGAATCAACCTCTAAATATTTTAAAAAATTCGTCCAAAACAGTATAGGAAGATTTGCACTCTAAACTTGTTTTGATCATATCTCACTCATTTTTATGATTCCATTGTATGGCCAACTCTCACATGTGTATAACACCTAATACTTACTGTATATTGATTCGAATTTACAATTTTATCAGTTTAACATTTGGTTACTTACTGTTTTTATACAACCATCATATTTAGCAAGATTTTAACCATTTTACATGTGGTTTTCCATATTTTTACCCATGTTTATCAACACCAAATCCCCATATAATATTTTTATCATCATTCATCATCATATACTTATACATAAATAAAGAAAATACAAGATTACATAATCAAAATAACAAGAGGATAGGAAGAAACAATCTCTATACCACCATTAGTGATGAAAAGGTTGAGATTTTGGATGAACAAGGCTTGGTTTTGGTAACCAATCTTATGAAATATCAAGACCACCTTCAAGATTACCAAGGACATGAAGAAACCTTCAACAAATCAGCCCTAAACTCCTTCTTTAAAATCATCCCAAAGACCTCCATGAAAACTCCTTTTTATATGTTAAAATCACCTCCAATCTTCATCTTTTGGTGTGGTTATCAACATATATTGATTATATCTTTTGTTTATGGTCAAAATTTGATGATGATGGTGATATAATGGTGGTGTTGGATGTTCAAGGGGAGAGAGTAAGAGTTGAGAGAGTTTCTTGGTTTGCATGTGTGAGAAATGGTTTATGGTTAGCTTGTTTTGTGGTTAAGTGGATTGGAAAGAAACAAGGACAAGTGTCCTTGTTTACTTAAGTAAACTTGACACATCAAGAGTGTGTTATGTACTCTTGGATTCCACTTGTATAGGGGTGGGCAAGTGTAAACTTGTCCCATCCCTATTAATTTACGGGTACTCCTCGATTCTTGTTTCCTCGATTTGTGTGCCCTCGGGTCGTTAAACGTTTTTATAAATTATGAATCAACGGCACAAAACGAATCTAATAAAAATTGTCTCATAAAAAACGGAGTTCAAAAACATAAATACGTAATTCTAAGGTTTCCGGTTTAATCATAAAGGACGTTAATTTATTCACGTAAGTCCTAATCTCTTCTCGTAAATTAGTGAGTTTATGAAACAACACAATTTTAAAATCCCAAAATAATATTCAAGGATAAATTTATTTCCTGAAATGTCGGACTGTCACCAAAAACGGTCTATGTAAACGTAAGCACGTAACGTAGAATCCTCCGGTTTAGACGTAGTCAATGCTACTTCAAGACATAAATCCAAATTTTTCCCATAAATGAGTGAATTCATAATATAACATTAAAATAATGTTTTTAAATAACACTTGAGAATAAAATATCAACCATAAATTGACGGATTGTCACAACATTTACCCCTAAACAGGATCTTTGTCCTCAAAGATCATTTTATCTTACTACTCGCTTCTTATAGAGTTAAAGCCATGTGGGTATTTCCTCCACATTCGATCTTTTCTCTCAAATGTAATTCATTACAATACACGAGTTTCGTCAAACATAACTACGAGAATAATATCATGCTTAATGTTGACTTACTTTCTCTATCCATGATGTTCACGGGTTTTTGATGAATGCAACTTTTTGCCGATCTAAACTTCATTAAGGAATAGTCAGATTTTCACTTGATAGACATTTCATCAAGTTCGATATACGAAACATAATTCGCGCAACTCTTGAAGTCCTAGGGTAGATCCAACTTATATGCCTTTCAAACCAACTTTTTATATTATCTCAATGGTCCCATACATCGGGGACTTATTTCCCATGATCTTTCAGATAATCTATTCGTTTTTCCAAAGTAAATTTTTTTGGCATAACTTCGCTACCCATCTGGCACTTCAAGATCTACATTTCATATTCACATAACCTCCTGCCCACTACCGACAGTCAATAATCAGACCCTAATTTCAACAATCATTTCAGGTCTTGCAGATCGAGTATTTTGTAAGGTTAGGCTCGCCATCATAGGAAACCTTAAACCTAAAAGACATGTCCAACTCACAATGGGTGTATGTCGGGTGTCTTCATCCAAACACCTGCTTACAGATGCTCTAATATATATCCTCACAAGATTCGATCTTGATCCAAATACGATAATTATCAATGATAATCTCTCCAAACGAAAACGATTTTACAGTTTATTACCAAAGGTCAATCATTCAAACATAAAACAGCACTTATAGTATTTTGTATTGTTACTTTACCTCGTCCCTTCGATTGGGGTGGTACACAGTACTCTCATCAAGATTCGTTCTCAATGATTTCTGAGCAAATCTCTAGAAATTCGATGCGAAGCGAGGATCTTGATAGAGATGATCGATACAGGCACACCATGTTTACATAACTCCTTTAAATACAAAAGAGTCAATTTCTTCATCAAGAATCTATCATTAACAGGAATGATACTAGCAGATTTGGTTAGTTTGTCGACGATGACCCAAATCAAATCAAATTCAGATGATGACCTTTGCAATAGCTAGACGTTTACTAATGTATGAGGCGATGTCTGCCTTCATAATTTGCCATTAGTACAACTTCTTCATATAAAGATACATTTAATCAGAAATGACAGGAATAGAATACTTATACTTATGAGATTCCAACATGACTAAATCTCAAAATCCTCCATATTCAGGCAACCACAAGCGGCCTTTTATACATTTAACGCCATAGGCTTCTCAAATCTATTGGTTCACATTAGCCGCGAACCCCCTTTTATTATCTATATTACCCTTTTACAAACATTGTTTATTTTTATATTGTTCGGCAATTTATTTTGCACCTTCATTATTAAGGAAAATGTCCTAATTGGTTCTTTATCTTTCCTATATAATGTGTCAGTAATTACGTTCACTTTCCTAGATGGAATAAATATCATGACTGTATTTATTCGAAAATTCTTTCTTCACATTTTCTAAGTCTTAGTTCTATCTCAACTATTGTTTTTATCAGTTTTGCTCAATCCGACGTTTAAAGCGTCGATAATTACTACAAGTAATTAAATAATAATATTTAATTTTTATGAAACGTAAACGCAAAAAGTTTTTAAATTTTTCTCAATTTGTCCAATTATATAAAAATGTTCAAAATAAATTTGAATTTAATTAACACAATTTTTGTTGATTTATCGGAAATAATTAGTAAGATACGTAAATGTTCGAAAAACCTTCGTTTATTCTTTGGTAAAAATTTTATTAGTTGAAAAGCAAAAATTGTGGTTTCAAATTTTAAGTCATGGTTTAACGGTTTCCTCAATCCCTCTTAGGTTGTCTTGAGGTGTACACAAACATTTACCCCTAAACAGGAGTTTAGTTAAATGATTTGTGTATAAGGGAATAATCCCTCAAAAGTTCTTTTTGAAAAAACATTTGTCAAAACATATTTGCACCTAATTTTTGGTAAAACCCAAAGTCTTAAATCACATGTTAAATATTCAAGGTACATGTCTTCGTTGTTCGTCCAATTCAGGGCAATCTATAAATAATTATTAACTTCTTCTTATTCTTATATACAAACAAATGGTCCTTAATGATCTCAAGCATGAATTTATCAATTTACAGCCTACACACGTGATTCACCTTATTTATGAATGCTACATGTGTATTAGTTAATCCAAACGACATCACGTGAAACTCATAATGTTCATTACAAGTTCTGTATGCAGTGATTGGAATAGATAATCTTTTTCGCGGATGCGAAATTGATGATAACCATGTCGAGGATCAAAATTTTTAAAACATACGCTAGAACCTTGTAAATGATCGAACAAATCTATCATCTTGGGTAGTGGATATAGATTTTTATCATCAATTAACCTAGTTCACGCTAATTCCACAAATATAAGGAATAATAAGACCATTGCTCTTCATGATGACGAGCTCGGTAGAATAAAATCTATCTCTGACAACTCTCTCAGTTGTATGGTAATTCTTTTGATTCAGATGGTGCTGAAGTACAGTGCACACGCCACGGGTGCAGCACCAAGAATATAATCAATACCAAATTCAACTTGCCTTAATGGCGAAAGTCTAGGTAATTCACCAACAAATACTTCCTAAAGTTTCAGATAACAGAAACATCTTTTAATAAATTCATATTAGGTTATTCTAGATTACAATATCTATAACTAGTTCACAACCATTCATGGTATAATTTCAAGTCTAAATGCAGGATATGGTCATCCATCAAGAATTATTTAGATCACTTTTGATAATCAACATCTTATTATTTTGGGGAATTCTATTCGAGTTCCCATTAATTAAGACAATGTCGTCATGTCATAATCAATCAATCCATTCTACTGGCACTATCAACTTTCCAGTTTTGTTACCATTGATAAGATGTGATCTCTTCAAAAGACTAATAATAATTCATGATCCTTCACAAATTCAAGGATATCAGGAGACATAACTAACCTTTTAAAGAGTAAGGTTAACGCATAATCTATGCGAGAGAATTTCAAATCAGATACAGACGAAAACATTAACGAATATGAGTATATCCCATGTTTTCATAATTCGAGTACGCATTCGAAAGCTCCTCGGATCGTTACCCAGGTCATTCAAATGAAATCTAATCAAAAGAAATGATAGTAACGTCGATACATCCAGTCGGGTATCAACACTCGATAATCAGATACTTTTCCTAAGAATCTCACTACGGGAGAATTAGACAAGAAGGGAATATCAGTTGCAAATAAGACAAGTTCCACAGATGAGTAAATTCGACTCAAAAGAATAAATAGTACGGGCACATATGTAGGTGTCCCTAACACTATGTCCCTATTTTTCACTTCTTGCAGATCTCATAAAATTTAATCTTTCACAATCTTCAAAGAAAATGTAGTGTTTATTAATAATTTCATGGTGACTACTAATCAGCCTTGCATGGTCCCTTCCAAATTGTATGTAGGCGCGCAACTATATACAATTTTAAGATTAACGATACAATACTCAGTTCGTCAAAATTTTATCATCATGTTTATAATAAAAACATTTTCATGCTTAATTCTTAAATAAGAATCAAAAATAAATTTACAAAGATTTTATTTGTTATGAAAACAATTGAGTTTTCCAAGGTATTTCATAATCAACTTTATTTCAATAATGATCACTTATAAATCTTACTTTGAATAATCCGTATGGTGATGAAAATTCAATTTTTCTCAAGGGATACTATTGTATCTTATAAAAACAATGAGTGATCTGCAAAGGAGTGATGAAGAGTTGTTCACCAAGAACTAACTACGATATGATAGGAAATGAGCTTAGCCAATTATTCACGAGGTTCATGACCTCGATGGCACTCAAAAGAGAATAATTCACAACGTAACTCAAATCGAGATGAGTACTTGTTCAATGATTGCATCACTAATGCGAACATTAGGATGAAGCAATAAAAGATAGATAACATCGATACATGTAAAATTTAGCAATCAAAGGTAGTCTTTTCATTAATCACAAACAAGTCAAAATTGTACCGTAACACATTACGTGTCACTATGTCATACAATTCCAAGAGCTCATCCTACCAACTGATGTCTCAGTTAAGTTAGGGTTTTTTTTTTAAAAGATACCACAACGAATACTAATATAAAAGAGTCATTAGGTGTCCCACCTGTCCTGGAAGATCCATCGGTCCCAATTCAGAAGAAGATTTCTTCAATTTATTTGTTGGACACTGGGCATCCTCGTCATTGGAAAATGGCCTAGGAATAACCCTTAACACGAACCAATAATCGTTTAAAGCCTTATAATTCAATCACAGGACTTAACAGATTCCTCTTAACAATCTCATATTCCATACGAGTTAAATTTTACTTCATTCAAGTTTCAACTAACTTATACTCAATGCGATATCCTACCTCATTTTCCAATACTTTCAACCTTATTATTAGACCTTAAAAGGGCAATAAAAGATCGATATGATCAACACTTAATTTCTAATCCTATATCTCTTACAACAATAGTTATCAAATGAGTCACTAGTATGAAATGACTCATAAATTCAATTAGACTTATCAGAAAGGTATTAGTGGCATGAGGCTTTTGGGTAATGGTTCCAATGACAGCCTCAAGTGCAACATTCACCTTTTTGATTTCAATTTTAAGAATTGGGTGACAACGAATCACATGACATCTTTCTAGGTGGTAACGTTTTGTCAAACTCCACTCTATAAGGAAAGATCATCATGACATCGATATCAGTTTTAATCTCGCCAATTCTTCTTTAATATCGTAATCAACTAATATCAACATTTCTATGAATATCAACCATTTGTTGGGATCATAAATATCCACAACTTGGTTTAGATCTAGGATAGTTAGAATTCCTACGGGAATAGCTTCGATTAATTTACTAGGGGATTTAGGGTTCCTTGTGACAATCTACGTCGTATAAATACCTTGTATAAATATCAAAATAATCATCAAACAATCATGTAATAAAATTACATCATATATATATATATATATATATAATCCAAGTTATATATATATATATATATATATATATATATATATATATATATATATATATATATATATATATATATTAAAATAACACATCTCAGTCTGGCCTTGTCGGTAACTTGGGAATTCTTCGACACTGTTCTAGTCAAAATATTTTTAGACATTTTGTGAAAAATGTTTATAGTTAAAAGATTTTGAAATGTTTTATTCAAAACCTTGGTTTTAAAAATATTTCGTTCTCTATAATGAGAGCTCTGATACCAAACTGTAACACCCCCAAATTTACACAATTCAATACAGCGGAAGACTTGTTGGTGTTACGGGATAGCACATTACTCACATCATAGACAATGCATAAAAATCGCGTCGTTTAATAATTAAGCATTTCCATTCATAAATATCAAATTTACATAGGTCCCAAGTCATTGTATTTCATACAGGTTTTACAAAGCATTTGAATGGAAATTATTATTTAAGTGCGGGCCATGAATTCTTGTTGTCTTCCCGAGAATTACCTTCAAGTACCTGAGAAAAAAACATGTTAAAAGAAAAGGTCAGCGATAACGCCGAGTGAATTCATAGAGTTTAATGAAATCCATCAATATAACATCGGTATAGAAGTATTACCGAAAATCATTTTGTACAAATCTTTGTAATAGGCCATAAAATAGCCAAAGGCATTTTATACAAATCTTTATCAAAATCATAATATAGGCTTTCGCCTTCAAAATCATTATACGAACCATTGCCGTTAAAAACATCATACAATACATTTTATAACGTTGTATAGATTAAATAAAAACCGTTATATGAATATGGTTATATAAAACCAAAACACGAACATAATATCAATAATAAGACCCTGTATTGCTAGTCAGGCAATATATCGTTGTTCAATGCGTATAGCAGTATTTCGTTAATTGGATTATTATAAGCCGCATGACATTGTTACCTTACTACAACAAACAACGGGTAGCTAGCCCGAAACTAAATTTGCCCATCTAAATTAGCGTGTCGTCACAATAATCACGCTTGTGTAAATCTTCTCATACATAAATTCGCTTACCAATCAATGTGGCACGACGGGGATCAACCGTCAAGGCGCGAACTAGGGTGATCGTCCCCAAATAGTACTATTATATGCATAAGCGTCTACCAAATCTCGGTAGTTCACAATTCATGCTAATGGGACTTTTAATGACATAACCTAACTTTAATAATCCATTTCATTTCATATATTGGGTCATTTAATCATTCATCTGGTCATACAATCATTCGGGTCCAAATCAATAAACAAACAATCGGGACAAATGGTGTCCTATTTTATCAAAACTAACATGTTATCTCCCTCGCGGGTTTATAAAAATTTCATAAAAACATTTAAAAGAGTGCGAGGCTATGAACTCACGTTGATGTGGGAAAGCGGGTTATCGGCAATTCGGATGTACGGTACGTGCTTCAATCACGGAAACCTAGACAAATAATACTCGTCTTAGACTTTTGTCCAATGACTTTATAAAAATAACAATTATGTATACATATGATGATTTTGTAAATATGATGATGATCAAGTGGAATTGTACATTTTTACTCATTCATTATAGTGTTTATGTGTTGGTAATTTTCAAGACTAGTTACACTAGTTCAACTTGTTTACATTTTGAGGCCCAAAGGGCCCATTACAAGCCCAATATATTATATTAGCCCAATTATAATTTTATTATCAGTATTATACTTTACTTGTTGGGCCCAAATGGGTTAAGCCCAATAAGTAAGTTTATAAGTGTTTTACTAACTAGTCGGGTTTATAGTCCAATAATGCTAACTTAGCCCGTTAATGTCCGTATGTTATATAGCTCGGGTTTTATCGGTTTTTACTTGTTATATAAGTTCATATATTAGTATGTGAGTTTATAAATTTTTACATTAGACGGGTCCGACCGTGTAAGTTTTATTTGACAAAAACGTTACTTTTTCGGTTTTAGCCAAAAGACGTAAAACGTAGTATGTAGTTTTTTATAACTTATAAAACTTATCAAACTACCATTTTTATATAATGTCCATTTATTTATCCTTATTGATATTTGTATAAATGAAATATATAAGTTAGTGGGTTTTAATTCATATTTTATACTATATTTATTTGAGTGCTTATATAATAATATTAAACTTTAATTTCACAAAATCAGTCCTAAATTTTAAGTTCACTAAAATGTCCATATCTAGAGTTCTATAATGAGATAGGACATCAAATTTTTATCACAGAAACTACATAATATGTGCTTCATTTTATTCCTTAGATACTGATGAATCAACCTCTAAATATTTTAATAAATTCGTCCAAAACAGTGTAGGCAGATTTGCACTCTAAACTTGTTTTGATCATATCCCACTCATTTTTATGATTCCATTGTATGGCCAACTCTCACATGTGTATAACACCTAATAGTTACTTTATATTGATTCCACTTTACCATTTTATCAGTTTAACATTTGTTTACTTACTGTTTTTATACAACCATCATATTTAGCAAGATTTTAACCATTTTACATGTGGTTTTCCATCTTTTTACCCATGTTTATCAACACCAAATCCCCACATAATATTTTTATCATAATTCATCATCATATACATATACATAAATAAAGAAAATACAAGATTACATAATCAAAATAACAAGAGGATAGGAAGAAACAATCTCTATACCACCATTAGTGATGAAAAGGTTGAGATTTTGGATGAACAAGGCTTGGTTTTGGTAACCAATCTTATGAAATATCAAGACCACCTTCAAGATTACCAAGGATATGAAGACACATCCAACAAATCAGCCCTAAACTCCTTCTTGAAAATCAGCCCAAAGACCTCCATGAAAACTCCTTTTTATATGTTAAAATCACCTCCAATCTTCATCTTTTGGTGTGGTTATCAATATATATTGATTATATCTTTTGTTTATGGTCAAAATTTGATGATGATGGTGATATAATGGTGGTGTTGGACGTTCAAGGGGAGAGAGTAAGAGTTAAGAGAGTTTCTTGGTTTGCATGTGTGAGAAATGGTTTATGGTTAGCTTGTTTTGTGGTTAAGTGGATTAGAAAGAAACAAGGACAAGTGTCCTTGTTTACTTAAGTAAACTTGACACATCAAGAGTGTGTTATGTACTCTTGGATTCCACTTGTATAGGGGTGGGCAAGTGTAAACTTGTCCCATCTCTATTAATTTTCGGGTACTCCTCGATTCTAGTTTCCTTGATTTGCGTGCCCTCGGGTCATTTTACAAAAAACGTTTTTATAAATTATGAATCAACGGCACAAAACGAATCTAATAAAAATTGTCTCATAAAAAACGGAGTTCGAAAACGTAAATACGTAATCCTAAGGTTTCTGGTTTAATCGTACAGGACGTTAAATTATTCACGTAAGTCCTAATATCTTCTCGTAAATTAATGACTTTATGAAACAACACAAATTTAAAATCCCAAAATAATATTCACGGATAAATTTATTTCCTGAAATGTCGGACTGTCACCAAAAACGGTGTATGTAAACGTAAGCACGTAACGTAGAATCCTCCGGTTTAGACGTAGTTGATAAGTGTGAAAACACTCATCAATAATATTTAGCGGGTGTTTTTTCCTTTTATTCTTTTCAACTTTCTTTGTGACGTAACGTAGAATTCTCCGGTTCACGGTTGGTATAAATAGGTCTTAAGATTCTAAGTTAGAACGTTTTATGTGTACTAGACTTATGTCATGCTTAATATTTAGCGGGTGTTTTTTCCTTTTATTCTTTTCAACTTTCTTTGTGAGGAATAAAGAAAAAAAAGAGTGGCTTATAAAAAAAATGAGTGGCTAGAAAAAAAAAGAGAAAAAGAGAAAAAGAAAAAAGGAAAAAAAATAATTATACAAGACTCCCAAGAGGGGCAGTGTGGTGTTAATTATAGTCACTATTGAATTCCAATATTATCTTAACGGGTTGCGGGGATTCGATTGATTGCTCCAATCCAATATTACCTTGACGGGTTGCGGGGTTGAAGATCCAAAGTCCCAAAAAGGCGGCGGATGTAAATTATTGCGTGAGTTTTATTTTTCTTTCCTTAGCGAGTGTGTAGCTAATTATTAAAGCATGACATGAGGATTTTACACATAAGGCGAATGACTTATTATTCTTGAAACGGACTTATATTAATTGTGAGCGGTTTTTAGAGTAATGGATGAAAGGATTACTTAGGATTAAAACCGTGCTTCCTTATTTTGAGATTTTACATTTCTTATATTTCACGCTTCAAATAATGACAAATTTGCCTTCAAGCAATTTGCTCAAATAATAACCGGTTCCACATTTAATTGTCATGAATAAGTTGATGCACTTTTTACTTGTGAATACAATGATCCCATTTTTAAGCTTGGTATGGGGAAAGTGAAACTTGAGGATGATAAGTGTCTATGGTACTAAAAGCCCTAATCTAAGTCATTGATTTCTTTATGAGTTATTTCCATCAAAACCATTTCAAGAAAATACAAAAAAATGTATATAGATTTGTTTTCTCTTGCATTGCAGTGTTTATATTCAAAATCATGCATCATATAGTGTAGAGTAGTGTAGATGCATTCCATAATGGCCAAGGTGGGTTAATTATGAGAAAAGTGCACTTTAGAGCTTTGAAATGCTGCATTGCATGAGGTCATGGCAATGGTCAAGTGGAGGGGAGTTGATAAGTGTGAAAACACTCATCAATAATGATCCATAAACCACTCAAAACACAGTCAAATACATTATATTAACTTTAATATATCAAAATTACGCGTGTATTTGTGTTTTATGTGTTTTCAGGTAAACAAGATACATTTTGAAGCAAAGACGCGTTTTCAAGGGATTTTTATGATAAAAGACGAAGAAAAGGATGAAAGAGCTTTCAAGGACCTTACTTGCCATCATTTACCAAAATCAAGGGCTTAAGTTGAAATTTCTACAAAGACGAAGGATGAAAAAGAGTTTAGCTTAAAAGTTATACCTCTTTTATATAACTTTTGAAAAGATAAAAAATTGAAAGGACTAAATTGGAAAAAATGGAGATAGATATTTACTATACTCGGTCAAAGGAAGAGCAAGTCAAAACTCTCACAACACGTCTCCTTCATCTTCTCAACGAAGAGAGAGAAAGAGAAAATAAACATACAGCCGACTTATATCTCTCCCCACCATATAACTTCAAATCATTTTCGAGTACGATCCAAGAGGTTTCAGACGAAGATTAAAGAAGAAAAAGTGTTCCTCTCTTTCTCCTCTACAAGAAGATACAAATTAGTTAGATCAAGACTCAATATTGAAGAAACACCCAATTGGATGTGAAGAACCCTAAATGACCAATCCTCGTATTTTACACGTGTCCATTGCTGATTGGAAGCAACACGTCACTCCTTCACTTCAACGACTATAAATACCGAGAGAAGACATCTATTCAAGACGGTTAGCTAGGTGTAGATTTACACATAGTTAGTTAGGTTCGGAATAGTAGTTTAGTTTTCTCACAGCTTATTGATTTTAGTTAAGCATTTAGATAAAAGTTTGTTTTGATTCTGTTAATCAATTAATCTTGTTGTAACTAATCTGTTCATTAATGAAATATGGATTTCATCTTTAAGCTTTCGAACTTCTTTCTCTTTATGCAATCGTTTCACAAGTTAGTAGGTTAAAAGCTAATATTTAGCTTATGATTTTCATTTACTGTTCACGTTATAAGTAGTTTTTGGTAATAGATAATCAGCTTTTGAGTAATAAGCTGTTCTAGCTTATGAGATTTGATTTTCAGCTATACTGATGTGTGTTCTTTTTAAGCTATAGGTTAGAGTAATCAGTCGTTATACTTGGTTTACCTGTGATTCAGGTGAATAATACTGATTAGTTGGTTAGTCTTATAAGATTTTACTTTGATCTGTTTTGAATTCAGTTGAATATTCGTAAAATTTTGTAACAGGTTACTCCATTGTTGAAACTGTAATTTCATTCAAGTTTTACTTTACATTTCAATTTATTTCTAATGATTGTAGTCTTAAATCAGTTTTGAGATTTTAATGAGTCGATTGTGTAGGATTGAGTTTTCAGTTTGTAATGTTCAGGAAGATAATATAGTTTTATAGAGATAGCAAGTTTGGTTCACATTAGATCAGGTAGTGCACATATTTTGTTAGGAATTATCTGTTTTGCAGGTTTTGTTCACATGCACGGTTGGATTTGTTATGAAGCGACAGTTAGTTTTCTTTTCGGTTGCAGATCAGTAATGTTTCAGAGTTGCTGTATGATGATAGAAGGATGAGTTCCGATTTCAGTTTATAGGCGTAGCTTCGTTTTCAGCAGTAGTAGATAGCAAAATCGAGCTCAGCGCTCCGCTTCGCCATCAAAGGACTTGGCCTGGATGAAAAAGGTTAAGCGCGTTTATTTTTTCTGTAAACTTTAGTATAATCTGTTAGTTAATGAGGTAGAGTACATTTGATTGCAACCTGCTTGTATCTAGTTGCTAGGTGTTACTGTTTACTTTTATGATATGTTCATGTTAGCTATAGGTATAGATAGTTAAGTGATTCTGTTTGAGTTGTGGCGTTACCCTGCTTTTAGCTAGTTTTTTTGAGTTAGACTGTTAGGAGTTGAATTCTTCATTAGTGTTTAGGAAAAATGAGTTTACTGAGATCTTGTATTGACTTGATAGGTAGTTTTGACTTTATCTGTTAGTTGTCTAGGTGCTTCACTGTTTTAGTTTGATTAGTTGTTGAGTTTCTTGTCTAAATACTGTTTGGCATAGTAGATCAGATGTCATAGTTTAGGAAATTCTTTAATGAGAAAATGATGCGTTTAATAGGAGAATTCACATTAAAATTCATTTTCTTGTTTGACCGTGTCCTTAAGTCAGAGTAAAATGACGTCAAATTTGACTTTCTTTAAATAAAAGTCCATTAGGTACCATAGGTCCAATTTGATTTTACATGTCAGTTTGGTTATCATATTCTTCATTTGGGCCTATTGATTCGAATTAGCATAAATCCAGTAACAGGTTTTACAAACTTTAGGATTTACAAGATTTGAATTTAGTTTATCAAGTTTAATTAGATTTTATAAAATTGTATTTCTAGTTTTATAAAATAGAATTAGTTTAATATTTTGAAATTTTTAATCTGAATTTATAGATTAGTTTTTTTAATTTTTTTTACAATTGGTGCATTTAATTGTTGTACTAGCAACGTGTTTTAGAATAGTACGTATACGTAGTTTATAGAATATTTTTACCTTTTTAAATGCTTTGTGCCAATTAGACATAAATTCCAAACAAGTTTTACCAACAAAAACAATAAATTCGAGCTTGAATAGTTATATCAATTCGGATTGAGTCGAGAAAAACAAACTAAAAAGACAAATATTAAATGGCGCCGCTGCCGGTTTTTTCGTGAAGATTTACGGTTTCGAGTGAGACGATTGGATTTTGGGATCCGTTCACTTTGTCAACGTTATTTTTACGTATTATAAATAAAAAAGATAAAAAAATAAAAAAGATAAAAATATAAAAACTTAAAAAACCAAAAAAATCAATTCTTTTCCTAAAGAATTGAACAAAAAAAATAAAAAAAAATTCAAAAAGTAATATTTTTCCTAAAAGATTACACCCAAAAATATATATTATATCGGTTTTCATCGTTTTTACGTACATATAGTATTTTTCTTAAAAAAATCAAATAAATACAAAAATATTTTCTCTATATTATTATATGTAAATACGTATACATATACGAACAATCAATACACATATCTTCCATAAGTATTGCCGAGGCAATACACCGTGTTAGGGGGCGTTCCGGTCCTTGACACGTGTATCGATCAAATTCAATAAAGCAAGAATAGATAAATACTTCCAATAGGCAATAATTCGAAGGATACAAACTACAAAGTGAATAGAAAGGCGATGTGCTATAAAATGCCATCTAAGGGTCAATAGGTACTTAAGTGCTTCGCGCCACCTAACCCCCCGTTCACTAGTGCATATTCTAAGAAGGAAGGCTTGATTGGGGGTCTTGCACCCAAGTAGTAATTACATATATTATATTTTCTTGTGGATATTAATTATTGCACCTCGTGGGAGATAATCTCTTCTCCTTCAAAAGTCGACCGAGAGCTTATCTCTCACTCCTCGAGTTTATTTACAGGTGTACTCGCACGCGTGTAACCATACCACCTTTGGTGTATTACTTCCTTCCCCGAGGAAGTTTTTAAACGTCATTTTACTTGTATATACATTCGGCCACCTTGTTACACATGGATACTCGTTCCATGTTGGATATTTTGCCACAAGGATCCGCCAACGCTAATTATTCGACGTGTTCGACTTGTGGAGGTCCACACGATACTTATTTATGTGATCAAAACAATGGCTATTATGGGGAGAGATATGCTTATAATGGAACCGAGAACCCTAATTTTCAACCTAACTTTCCAATGGACCATACTTGTAATGACTATATGGGATATTCCGGTTTTTCATCACAAAATCCACCATCATTTCATGATCAAACCTTTAATGAGCCATACCAAAACCATGGATTTTCCAATTATGAGGGTTTTCAAAACAATGATAATTTTCAAGGCTATAATCAAGAAACCTTTCCTAATCAAGGATATTCAAACAATGAAGGCTTTCAAAATGATGCAAATTTTCCATGCTATAATCAAGACACCTTTTAAAACCAAGAATTTTTACATCATGACGGTTTTCATAATCAAGGATTTAATCAAGCATTTAACCAAGAGGATATGCAAAATGACTCTAAATTTCTTGAATTCGTTGAGAGGAGCCTTCAAGAGATGGAAAGGAGAATACTTAAATGTTACGAGGAAACTAGTCAAAGACAAATATTCTTTGTACAATCTTATCTAACTCAAGGAGCTTTTGTAACACCCCCAAATTTATACAACTCAATACAGCGGAAGACTCGTTGGTGTTACGAGATAGCACATTACTCACATCATAGACAACGCTTGAAAATCACGTCGTTTAATAATAAATCATTTCCATTCATAAATATCAAGTTTACATAGGTCCCAAGTCATATTATCTCATACAAAGTTTTACAAAGTATTTGAATGGAAATTATTGTTTAAGTGCGGGCCATGAATTCTTGTTGTCTTCCCGAGAATTACCTTCAAGTACCTGAGATAAAACATTTTAAAAGAAAAGGTCTGCGATAACGCCGAGTGAATTCATAGAGTTTAATAAAATCCATCAATATAATATCAGTATAAAATTATTACTGAAAATCATTTTGTACAAATCTTTGTAATAGGCCATAAAATAGCCAAATTCATTTTATACAAATCCTTATCAAAATCATAATATAGGCGTTTGCCTTAAAAATCATTATACGAGCCAATGTCGTATAAACATCATACAATACGTCTTACGACGTTGTATAAAGTTAAATAAAAACCGTTATATGAATATGGTTATGAAAACCAAAACACGAACATAATATCAATAGTATGATCCCGTATTGCTAGTCAGGCAATACATCGTAATTCAGTGCGTCTAGTAGTATTTCGTTAATTTGGATATTATAAGCCGCATGACATTGTTACCTTACTAAAACAAACAACGGGTAGCTAACCCGACACTCAATTTGCCCATCTAAATTAGCGTGTTGTCACAAAGTTCACACTATGGAAATCTTCTCATACATAAATTCGCTTACCAATCAATGTGGCACGACGGGGATCAACCGTCAAGGCGCGAACTGGGTTGATCGTCCCCAAATAGTACTATTATATGCACAAGCGTCTACCAAATCCCAGTAGTTCACAATTCATGCTAATGAGACTTTTAGTGACATAACCTAACTTTAATAATCCATTTAATTTCATCTATCGGGTCCTTTAATCATTTATCGGGTCATACAATCGGGTCATACAATCATTCGGGTCCAAATCAATAAACAAATAATCGGGACAAATGGTGTCCTAATTTTATAAAAACTAACATGTTATCTCCCTCGCGGGTTTATAAAACATTTATAAAAACATTTAAAAGAGTGCGAGGCTATGAACTCACGTTGATGTGGGAAGGCGGGTTATCGGCAATTCGGACGTACGGTACATGCTTCAATCACGGAAACCTAGACAAATAATACTCGTCTTAGACTCTTGTCCAATGACTTTATAAAAATAATAATTATATATACATATGATGATTTTATATATATATGATGATCAAGTGGGTTTACATATTCTCATTTACTCATTTTTGTGTTATGTGTCGATAACTTTTATACTGGTTTTCTAGTTTTACCTATTTACGTGTTTTAAGTCCAATAAACTTATTATAAGTTCTTTAACTCTTATTAATCCATGTTATACTTATATTATCAGTATCTACAATTTACAAGTTGGGCCTAAATAGGTTAAGCCCAATTAGTTCTTTTTATAAGAGTTTAACTTATTTAGTCCAATTATTAGTCAAATATGTTTACTTAGCTCGTTAATGTCCGTATGTCCTATAGTTCGGGTTTTATCGGTTTTTACTTGTATTAGATACTTATATATCAGTATATGACTTTTAAAAACTTTACATTAGACGGGTTTGATCGTCTAAGTTTTAATTGGCGAAAAACGTTAATTTTACGGTAATAGCCGAAAAAGTCGTAAAAATCAAGTTTATAGTTTTATAACTTATAAAACTTAACAAGTTACCATTTTTATAAAATGTCCACTTATTTAACATTGTACATATTTATATAAATGTATTATATGAGTTAGTGGGTTTTTATTTACAATTTATACTATTTTTATTTGAGTGCTTATATAATACTATTATACTTTAATTTCCAAAATCTGATTTTTATTTTCATCTTCACCAAAAATGCCATATCTAGAGTTCTATATGGAGATAGAAGCTCCAATTTTTATGACATAAACTACATGATATGTGCTACATTTAACTCTACTATAGCTACTGTTGAGTCATCTTTTAAGTATTTTCTAAAAATCGTCCAAAACAGTGAACTCAGATTTGTACTTTAAACTTGTTTTGATCATATCTCACTCATTACAATGATTCCATTGCATGGCCAACTCTCACATGTGTACAAGACTCATAACTTACTGTATATCAATTAATCTATGCCATTTTATCAGTTCATCATATGATTCTTTACTGTTTTATACAGCCTACTAATTTAAGCAAGATTAACCCATTTTTACTTATAGTTTTTCATCTTTTTATCCATGATTATTAACACCAAATCCCCACAAAATAATTTTATCATCATATAATCATCATATACATATACAATAGGAAATAAAATACATGATTACATAATCACAATAACAAGAAGATAAGGAGGACAATCTTTATACCACCAAGTTGATGTAGGTTGTGATTTGGACATGGATTTTGATGGAGAAACTTATGAATAAGCAAGACCATCTTCAAGATCACCTATCTTCATGAACACCTTGTGGAAAATCAGCCCTTGAATCCCTTGAAAACTTCTCATTGGATGTTAAAACTTGCACCAATCTTCATCTCTTTGAATGGAGATTAACATATCTTAAGTATAACAAATGTTTGTGGTTAAATTTTGTATGAATGGGGTGTTGTGGTGATGATATGGGACGAAATTATAGAGAGATGAAGAGAGAGTTTTGGTTGATTTGCATGTATGTAATGAAGGTAGTAGTTTTTGGTAGCTAGTTTTGATGGAAGAATGGCTTACTTTGTAAGCTAGAATGACAAGTGTAAGCTTAGCTTACAACTTGACACCAAATGTGGTGTGGTGGTGTTGTGTGGGACGGTTATAGTGGGGGTGGGGCAGGTGTCCCACTTGTCTCATCCCCATTTATTTACGGGTACTCCTCGATTCTAGTTTCCTCAATTTGCGTGCCCTCGGGTCGTTTTACGAAAAACGTTTTCATAAATTATGAATCAACGGCACAAAACGAATCTAATAAAAATTGTCTCATCAAAAACGGAGCTCGAAAACGTAAATACGTAATCCTAGGGTTTCCGGTTTAGTCGTAAAGGACGTTAAAATAAAATCGTAAGTCCTAATCTCTTCTCGTAAATTTGTGAGTTTATGAACCAACACAAATTTAAAACTCCAAAATAATATTTACGGATAAATTTATTTTCTGAAATGTCGGACTGTCACCAAAGACGGTGTATGTAAACATAAGCCCATAACGTTGAATCCTCTGGTTTAGAGCTACTTCAAGACGTAAATCCAAATTTCTTCCCAAAAATAAGTGAGTTCATATAATGACATTAAAATAATATTTTCAATTAGATATTAAGAATAAAATATCAATCATAAATTGACGGATTGTCACAGCATTTATCCCTAAACAGGATCTTTGTCCTCAAAGATCATCTTACTACTCGCTTCTTATAGAGTTAAAGCCATGTAGGTATTTCCTCCAGATTCGGTCTTTTTCTCACAAGTGTAATTCATTATAATACGCGAGTTTCATCAAACATAACTACGGGAATAAGATCAGGCTAAATGTTAACTTACTTTCTCTATCCATGATGTTCACGGGTTTTTGATGAATGCAACTTTTCGCCGATCTAAACTCTACTAAGTAACAATCAGATTCTCACTTGATAGATATTCCATCAAGTTCGATATACGAAACATAATTCACGCAGCTCTTGAAGTCCTAGGGTAGATCCAGCTTATATGCCTTTCAAACCAATCTTTTACATCATCTCAATGGTCCCATACAACGGGGACTTATATCCCATGATTTGTCAGATCATTAATTCATTTCTCCAAGGTTAAAAATTTTGGCATAACTTCGCTACCCATCTGGCACTTCAAAATCTACATTTCATATTCACATAACCTCCTGCCCACTATCGACAGTCAATAATCAAATCCTAATTTCAACAATCATTTTAGGTCTTGCGGGTCGAGTATGTTGTAAGGTTAGGTTCGCCATCATAGGAAACCTTAAACCTAAAAGACATGTCCAACTCACGATGGTTGTTTGTCGGGTGTCTTCATCTCAACTCCTGCTTACAGATGCTCTAATATTTAGATCCTAACAAGATTCGATCTCGATCCTAATACGATGATTATCAATGATAATCTTTCCAAAGGAAAACGATTATACGGTCTATTACCAAAGGTCAATCATTCAAATATAGAACATCGCTTATAGTATTTTGTATCGTTACTTTACCTCGTCCCTTCGATTTGGGGTGGTAAACAATACTCTCATCGAGGTTCGTTCTTAATGATTTCTGAGCAAATATCTAGAAATTCGTTGCGAAGCGAGGATCTTGATAAAGATGTTTGATACAGGCACACTATGTTTACATAACTCTTTTGCATTTATCATTAACGGGAATGATATTAGCAGATTTGGTCAGTCTGTCGACGATGACCCAAATCGAATCAAATTCAGATGATGACCTTTGCAATAGTTACACGTTTACTAATGTATGAGGCGATGTATGCCTTCATAGTTTGCCATCTGTACAACTTCTTCAGACAAAGATACTTTTAGTCAAAAATGACATACATATAACACTTATACTTACAAGATTTCCAATATAACTACATCTCACAATCTTCCATATTTAGGCAACCACACGTGGCTTTTCATACATTTAATGCCATCGGCTTCTCAATTCTAATGGTTCACACTAGCCGCGAACCCCTTTTTATTATCTATATTATCTTTTTACAATCATTGTTTATTTTTATATCGTTCGGCAATTTATTTTGCACCTTCATTATTAAGGAACATGTCCTAATTGGTTCTTTATCTTTTATACATAATATGTCAGTATCTACATTCACTTTTTCTTCATATTTTCTAAGTTTCAGTTTAATTTCAACTATCATTTTTATCTGTTTTACTCAATCCGACGTTTTAAAGCGTCGATAATTATTACAAGTAAATTAATAATAAATATTAAGTTTTTATGAAACGTAAACGTTAAAAGTTTAAATTTCTTAGTTCGACCAATTATAAAAATGTTCAAAATAAATTAGAATTTAATTAACAAGATTTTTGTTGATTTACCGAAAATAATTAATAAGATTCGTAAATATTTGAAAAATCTTTGTTTATACTTTGGTTAAAGTTTTCTTAGTTGAAAAGCAAAAATTGTCGTTTTAAATTTTCAGGTCATGGTATAAATGGTTTCCTCAATCCCTCTTAGGTTGTCTTGAGGTATACACAAACATTTACCCCTAAACAGAAGTTTAGTTAAATGGTTTGTGTATAAGGGAATAATTCCTTAAAAATCCTTTCTTAAAACATTTGTCAAAACATATTTGCACTTTCTTTTTGGTAAAGCTAAAAGTCTTAAAAGGGCTCTTAATTTTTGAAGAGTCAATATAGATTCCATTATCTTTTAATCACATGGTCAATTAATATAAATGATTAAGTCTTAAATCACATGTTAATTATTCAAGGTACAAGTTTTAATTGTTCGGCCAATTCAGGGCAATCTATAAATAATTATTAACTCATTCTTATTCTTATAAACAAATAAATGGTCCTTAATGATCACGAGCATGAATTTATCAAATTACAGCCTACACACGTGATTCACCAAATTATGAATGCTACATGTGCATCGATCAATCCAAACGACATCACATGAAACTCATAATGTTCATTACAAGTACAGGATGTAGTGATTGGAATACATAATCTTTTTCGCAGATGCGAAGTTGATGATAACCATGTCGTGGATCAAAATTTTAAAACATACGCTAGAACCTTGTAAATGATCGAACAAATCTTCCATTTCGAGTTATGGATTTCGTTTTCGATTGTCAATTTACCCAGTTCACAGTAATCTATAAATATAAGGAATGATAACACCATAGCTCTTCATAATGACGAGCTTGGTTGAATGAAATCTTTCTCCGACAACTCTTTCAGTTGTACGGTAATTCCTTTAATTCAGATGGTGCTACCGTACAGTGCACACGCCACATGTGCAGCACCGAGAATATAATCAATACCAATTTCAATCTACCTTAATGGCAAAAGTCTAGGTAATTCATCAACAAATACTTACTAAGGTTTCAAATAACAGAAACATCTTTTAATAAATGCATATTAGGTTCTTTCTAGATTATAATATCTATGACTAATTCACGATCATTCACGTTATAATTTCAAGTCTAAATGCAGGATATAGTCATTCATCAAGAATTATTTAGATCACTTTTGATAATCAACATCTTATCTTCTAGGGGAATTCTACTCGAGTTCCCATCAATTAAGACAATGTCGTCATGTCATAATCAATCAATCCATTCTACTGGCACTATCAACTTTCTAGTTTCATTGCCTTCGATAAGAGGTGAACTTCTCAAAAGACTAATAATAACTCATAATCCTTCACAGGTTCAAGGATATCTGGAGACATAACTAACCTTAAAAGAGTAAGGTCAACGCATAATCTTTGCGAGAGAATTTCAAATCAGATACAGATGAAAACATTTAACGAATATGAATATATCCCATGTTTTCATAATTTGAGTACGCATTCGAAAGCTCCTCGGATCGTTACCCAGGTCATTCAAATGAAATCAAATCATAAGAAATGATAAGAATGTCGATACATCCATTCGGGTATCAACACTCGGTAATCAAATACTTTTCCTAAGAATCTCACTATGGGAGAATTGGACAAAGAAGAATTGTCAATTGTCAAATAAGACAATTTCCACAGATGAGTAAATTCAACTCAGAAGAATAGACAGTACGGGCACATATGTAGGTGTCCCTAACACTATGTCCCTATTTTTCACTTCTTGCAGATCTCATAAAATATAATCTTTCTCAATTTTCAAAGAAAATGTAGTGTTTATTCATTAGTTTTATGGTGACTACTAATCAGTCTTGCATGGTCCATTCCAAATTGTATGTAGGCGCGCAACTATATACAATTTCAAGATTAACGATGCAATACTCAGTTCGTCAAAACTTTTGCCATCATGTTTTATAGTAAAAACATTTTCATGCTTAATTCTTAAATAAGAATCAAAAATATATTTACAAAGGTTTTCTTTGTTATGGAAATAATTAAGTTTCCAAAGCGTCTCATAAACAACTTCATTTTGATATCAATCACTTATAAATCTCACTTTGAATAATCCTTATTGTGATGAAAATTAAATTTTCTCAAAGGATACCGTTTTAACTTTATAAAAACAATGTGTGATCTGCAAAAGAGTGATGAAGAGTTGTTCACCAAGAACTTAACTACAATATGATAGGAAATGAGCTTTAGCCAAATAATCATGAGGTTCATGACCTCGATGGCGCTAAAAAAGAATAATCCACAACGTAATTCAAATCAAGATGAGTACTTGTTCAACGGTTGCATCACTAATGCGAACATTAGAATGAAGCAATAAAAGATAGATATCATCGATACATGTAAAATTTAGCAATCAAAGGTAGTCTTTTCGTTAATCACAAACAAGTCAAATTGTACCGTAACACATTACGTGTCACTATGTCATACAATTCCAAGATCTCATCCTACCAACTGATGTCTCAGTTAAGTTAGGGATTATTTTTAAAAGATACCACAATGAATACTAATCTACAAGAGTCATTAGGTGTTCCATTTGTCCCGAAAGATCCATCGGTCCCAACTCAGAAGAAGATCTCTTCAATTTATTTCTTGGACACTGGGCATCTTCATTAGTGGACAATGGCCTAGGAAAAACCATTAACACAAACTATCAATCATTTAAAACCTTATAATTCAATCACAAAACTTAACGACTTCCTCTTAACAATCCATATTCCATTCGGGTTAAATTTTACTTTATTCAAGTTTCAATCAATTTTATACTCAATTCGATATCCTACTTCATTTCCCAATACTTCAACTTTATTCTTAAACCTTAAAAGGGCAATAAAAGCTCGATATGATCAACACTTAATTTCCAATCCTATATCTCCTTCATCAATAGTTATCAATTAAGTCACTAGTATGAGATGACTCATACATTCAATCAGACTTCTCGGAAAGGTACTAGTGGCATGAGGCTTTTGGGTAATGGTTCCAATGACAGCCTCAAGTGCAACATTCACCCTTTCGATTTCAATTTAAGAATTGGGTGACAACAAATCAGATGACACCTTTCTAGGTGGTAACGTTTTGTCAAACTCCACTCTATAAGGAAAGATCGTCATGACATCGATATCGGATTTAATCTCGCCAATTCTTTTTCAATATCATAATCAACTAATATCTACATTTCTACGAATATCAACCATTTGTTGGGATCATAAATATCCACAACTTGGTTTAGATCTAGGATAGCTAGAATTCCTACGAGAATAGCTTCGATTAATTTACTAGGGAATTTAAGGTTTCTTGTGACAATCTACGTCGTATAAATACCTCGTATAAATATATCAAAATAATCATCTGTAATCAAATTACATCATATATATATATATATATAATCTAAGTTATATATATATTAAAATAACACTTCTCAGTCTGGCCTTGTCGGTAACTCGGGAATTCTTCGGCACCGTTATAGTCAAAAGATTTTTAGACATTTTTAGAAAAATGTTTATAGTTAAAAGATTTTGAAATGTTTTATTCAAAACCTTGGTTTAAAAATCTTTCGTTCTCTATAACGAGAGCTCTGGTACCAAACTGTAACACCCCTAAATTTATACAACTCAATACAGCGGAAGACTCGTTGGTGTTACGGGATAGCACATTACTCACATCATAGACAACGCTTGAAAATCGCGTCGTTTAATAATAAATCATTTCCATTCATAAATATCAAGTTTACATAGGTCCCAAGTTATATTATCTCATACAAAGTTTTACAAAGTATTTGAATGGAAATTATTGTTTAAGTGCGGGCCATGAATTCTTGTTGTCTTCCCGAGAATTACCTTCAAGTACCTGAGATAAAACATTTTAAAAGAAAAGGTCAGCGATAACGCCGAGTGAATTCATAGAGTTTAATAAAATCCATCAATATAATATCAGTATAAAATTATTACTGAAAATCATTTTGTACAAATCTTTGTAATAGGCCATAAAATAGCCAAATTCATTTTATACAAATCCTTATCAAAATCATAATATAGGCGTTTGCCTTAAAAATCATTATACGAGCCAATGTCGTAAAAACATCATACAATACGTCTTACGACGTTGTATAAAGTTAAATAAAAACCGTTATATGAATATGGTTATGAAAACCAAAACACGAACATAATATCAATAGTATGATCCCGTATTGCTAGTCAGGCAATACATCGTAATTCAGTGCGTCTAGTAGTATTTCGTTAATTTGGATTATTATAAGCCGCATGACATTGTTACCTAACTAAAACAAACAACGGGTAGCTAACCCGATACTCAATTTGCCCATCTAAATTAGCGTTTCGTCACAAAGTTCACTCTATGGAAATCTTCTCATACATAAATTCGCTTACCAATCAATGTGGCACGACGGGGATCAACCGTCAAGGCGCGAACTGGGTTGATCGTCCCCAAATAGTACTATTATATGCACAAGCGTCTATCAAATCCCAGTAGTTCACAATTCATGCTAATGGGACTTTTAGTGACATAACCTAACTTTAATAATCCATTTAATTTCATCTATCGGGTCCTTTAATCATTTATCGGGTCATACAATCGGGTCATACAATCATTCGGGTCCAAATCAATAAACAAATAATCGGGACAAATGGTGTCCTAATTTTATAAAAACTAACATGTTATCTCCCTCGCGGGTTTATAAAACATTTATAAAAACATTTAAAAGAGTGCGAGGCTATGAACTCACGTTGATGTGGGAAGGCGGGTTATCGGCAATTCGGACGTACGGTACATGCTTCAATCACGGAAACCTAGACAAATAATACTCGTCTTAGACTCTTGTCCAATGACTTCATAAAAATAATAATTATATATACATATGATGATTTTATATATATATGATGATCAAGTGGGTTTACATATTCTCATTTACTCATTTTTGTGTTATGTGTCGATAACTTTTATACTGGTTTTCTAGTTTTACCTATTTACGTGTTTTAAGTCCAATAAACTTATTATAAGTTCTTTAACTCTTATTAATCCATGTTATACTTATATTATCAGTATCTACAATTTACAAGTTGGGCCTAAATAGGTTAAGCCCAATTAGTTCTTTTTATAAGAGTTTAACTTATTTAGTCCAATTATTAATCAAATATGTTTACTTAGCTCGTTAATGTCCGTATGTCCTATAGTTCGGGTTTTATCGGTTTTTACTTGTATTAGATACTTATATATCAGTATATGACTTTTAAAAACTTTACATTAGACGGGTTTGATCGTCTAAGTTTTAATTGGCGAAAAACGTTAATTTTACGGTAATAGCCGAAAAAGTCATAAAAATCAAGTTTATAGTTTTATAACTTATAAAACTTAAAAAGTTACCATTTTTATAAAATGTCCACTTATTTACCATTGTACATATTTATATAAATGTATTATATGAGTTAGTGGGTTTTTATTTACAATTTATACTATTTTTATTTGAGTGCTTATATAATACTATTATACTTTAATTTCCAAAATCTGATTTTTATTTTCATCTTCACCAAAACTGCCATATCTAGAGTTCTATATGGAGATAGAAGCTCAAATTTTTATGACATAAACTACATGATATGTGCTACATTTAACTCTACTATATCTACTGTTGAGTCATCTTTTAAGTATTTTCTAAAAATCGTCCAAAACAGTGAACTCAGATTTGTACTTTAAACTTGTTTTGATCATATCTCACTCATTACAATGATTCCATTGCATGGCCAACTCTCACATGTGTACAAGACTCATAGCTTACTGTATATCAATTAATCTATGCCATTTTATCAGTTCATCATATGATTCTTTACTGTTTTATACAGCCTACTAATTTAAGCAAGATTAACCCATTTTTACTTATAGTTTTTCATCTTTTTATCCATGATTATTAACACCAAATCCCCACAAAATACTTTTATCATCATATAATCATCATATATATATACAATAGGAAATAAAATACATGATTACATAATCACAATAACAAGAAGATAAGGAGGACAATCTTTATACCACCAAGTTGATGTAGGTTGTGATTTGGACATGGATTTTGATGGAGAAACTTATGAATAAGCAAGACCATCTTCAAGATCACCTATCTTCATGAACACCTTGTGGAAAATCAGCCCTTGAATCCCTTGAAAACTTCTCATTGGATGTTAAAACTTGCACCAATCTTCATCTCTTTGAATGGAGATTAACATATCTTAAGTATAACAAATGTTTGTGGTTAAATTTTGTATGAATGGGGTGTTGTGGTGATGATATGGGACGAAATTATAGAGAGATGAAGAGAGAGTTTTGGTTGATTTGCATGTATGTAATGAAGGTAGTAGTTTTTGGTAGCTAGTTTTGATGGAAGAATGGCTTACTTTGTAAGCTAGAATGACAAGTGTAAGCTTAGCTTACAACTTGACACCAAATGTGGTGTGGTGGTGTTGTGTGGGACGGTTATAGTGGGGGTGGGGCAGGTGTCCCACTTGTCTCATCCCCATTTATTTACGGGTACTCCTCGATTCTAGTTTCCTCAATTTGCGTGCCCTCGGGTCGTTTTACGAAAAACGTTTTCATAAATTATGAATCAACGGCACAAAACGAATCTAATAAAAATTGTCTCATCAAAAACGGAGTTCGAAAACGTAAATACGTAATCCTAGGGTTTCCGGTTTAGTCGTAAAGGACGTTAAAATAAAATCGTAAGTCCTAATCTCTTCTCGTAAATTTGTGAGTTTATGAACCAACACAAATTTAAAACTCCAAAATAATATTTACGGATAAATTTATTTTCTGAAATGTCGGACTGTTACCAAAGACGGTGTATGTAAACATAAGCCCATAACGTTGAATCCTCTGGTTTAGAGCTACTTCAAGACGTAAATCCAAATTTCTTCCCAAAAATAAGTGAGTTCATATAATGACATTAAAATAATATTTTCAATTAGATATTAAGAATAAAATATCAATCATAAATTGACGGATTGTCACAGCTTTACCATGTGATATTGAGCCATCTTTGAGAGTTGATGATGAGGATGATCCTATTAGTGATGGATATGGTAAATCATGTGAAGAAGAATACATTGCTACTCGTGCTCGTTTGCTTAATCGATGCTTATATGACGATGATGACGATCCTCCGATTTGTATGACACTTAATGATGACACACCTTCATCACCTTTACCTCACATGGAACCCACCGACTCTTTAACCATGGGGGACGAGCCTCTTAGCACTAATACAAACACCGATTTGGATGAATTAACCTCTTCTAGTGTTGAGAACCTTATCCCAATCCAAAGAGAGCTTGAGGGTGTTTCCAATGATCCATGTGACGAGCTTTGTATTGATACCTCTTCTCCTCATGATCACATTGCAATTTGATCACATGCTGACCTTCATGCTACTACTAGTGATTTTGGTGACTTTGATCTTGATGAATTGTTCAAAGAAAGGGATAATGAGATTGAGGAAGAGTTTGTGCAAGACTTGCCACAAATAGAGGATGATGATTGTGATTCTAGTGAGGCATCTTATGATATATTATCCGAGGACTTTTCATGTCAAGATGACCTTCCTAATTTGGATGAAGATGTTTCTCTTATAGAAGAAGTGTAAGATGTTCATGTTCGTGAGGTTTTATCAAACGTTTATCATCTTATCTCCTCGATTGAAGCATTGAACACAACCCATAATGATGATTCCATAGAAGAAGAACCTTTCATTGACATTTCTTCACCAGTTTTTGAGGTTGCACCTATTAATTTTTATGATGATATCATCCCTTTGAGTGATTCTCTCATTAATACACCTTCTTTTGAGCTTTCTATTCCCACCCTTCCACCTTTGAAGTTGGTTATTGATGAAGATCCTATACTCTTAGAGATTGATCCTTTTTCACCTATGGCCCCTTTAGAAACCAAAACCTTTGATATGGATTCTCATATGGATATTGATGCCACCATAGAGGCTTATCTTGCTAATATTGATATTTAGGTTGATGATAGTGATTCTAATTGGGAAGAGGAGATTCGTCTTAGTGAGAACTTGCTTTTTGGGAACATAGAAATTACACCTCCTTCACAAGATACTATTACTATTGATCCTCCTTTCATTATGCCTTCTATGGAAGATTACCCACCTTTTGATGATGATGAGGAGCCCAATATGGATATACTTGTTATGAATGTTTTGATACTTACACCTTCATGGGGAAGGTTTTGATACTAAGGGGGAATCTTATATGGTTGATACGAGTTCATCTCTTTATTTTCCCATGAAGGGGAAGGTTTTTGATCCTGGGATACACAAATTTGAGACACCTTGGTTTTCATCTAGTCCACTTAAGAGTGTGATTTCGATCGATATGGACTTCTCATATGATCTTACTTTGGTGATGCTACCTACTTTGGAGTTGTTCACGTGTAGAGATGGAAACTATGTATTTGATCCTGGTGTGCTTCCTATTTGAGAGACTTCGTATGTTGGACAAACTTGAGACACGTAGGACCGTTCCATTTATCGAGGCGAATACTATAAATCTTATAGTAAATGGAAACGTGCTAAGTTTGAGTGTATCATATGAGATGTGCTTCAAAGTGGATATCATTTATTCTCCATGATGGTTTCCCCAAGGACAACTTAATTCGGGGCCGAGTCGAGATAGCGACTTAGGTTTAAAAAAACTCAAGCATTGTATAACTAGGTTAGAAAATGTAGAGTAGATTTTCAATAGGTTAGGTTTAATTAAAAGGATGTTATAGTAGAGTTGAAGTGGAGGGGTGGCCTTTCTTCGTCTTTTCGTGTTTGTTTCAAGGGTTGCTCTATCTCATTTCATGCTTGGAGCTTATGGAGGAGGCCCGTGTATCTGGTTCACTTCGATTAGTTTTTGCTATTGTGATATTCAAAACATTATGCTTAAAATGAATACCCTTTAGTTGTCTCTTCCTTAACTCGAGTTAAACAATGTTATCAATGTCATAAGTGTAGGGGATTTTACTCCAATACTGTTAAACATTGAGGACAATGTTTATCTTAAGTGTAGGGGAGACTTCTATCGAAGTAACCTTACCTAGACCATTGCCTTAACTTCATGATAACATGGAAAATTAATTTTTCAAACATTTTCAAATTTTTGATCAACTTTGGCCACCAAAAATATGCATTCATAATTTTTGCATTATCCATTTTTCATTTTGCATAACACATTTGCATTGTATATATTCTTCTTTTATTTTCATCAAAAATATATAAAGAAAAAAAATATAATAAGGACATGGTTTAACAAGTTTAGACTTCTTTGACATATTAGGCCCGCCATGGATATTTTGACTCAACCCGAGTTTGCTTATTTAAGCTCTCTCTAGCTAGTATCCTTAACCATGTAGTCCTTCATTGGTCTATTAGGCTAAGCATCCACCAATCTCATTCTTTGAGATTTTTAATTTGTGGGGAATGGGAAATGATAGAGTTGAAGCAAGTATAAAAGGGCTAGATAAACTTCATGATAATTACTTGTGGCTAAACCTTTCTCTTCTTTATCTCTATTTTCTTCACATGTATATATGTTAATAAATAATCAAGAACGGTTTTAATTGGTTTGTAATCTCTTATGCATTTTTGTTTAATCATTCACGGTTGGTATAAGTACGTCTTAAGATTCTAAGTTAGAACGTTTTATGTGTACTAGACTTATGTCATGCTTAATATTTAGCGGGTGTTTTTTCCTTTTATTCTTTTCAACTTTCTTTGTGAGGAATAAAGAAAAATAAGAGTGGCTTATTAAAAAAAATGAGTGGCTAGATAAAAAAGAGAAAAAGAGAAAAAGAAAAAACAAAAAAAATAATTATACAAGACTCCCAAGAGGGGCAGTGTGGTGTTAATTATAGTGACTATTGAATTCCAATATTATCTTGACGGGTTGCGGGGATTCGATAGATTGCTCCAATCCAATATTACCTTGACGGGTTGCGGGGTTGAAGATCAAAAGTCCCAAAAAGGCGGCGGATGTAAATTATTGCGTGAGTATTATTTTTCTTTCCTTAGCGAGTGTGTAGCTAATTATTAAAGCATGACATGAGGATTTTACACATAAGGCGAATGACTTATTATTCTTGAAACGAACTTATATTAATTGTGAGCGGTTTTTAGAGTAATGGATGAAAGGACTACTTAGGATTAAAACCGTGCTTCCTTATTTTGAGATTTTACATTTCTTATATTTCACGCTTCAAATAATGACAAATTTGCCTTCAAGCAATTTGCTCAAATAATAACCGGTTCCACATTTAATTGTCATGAATAAGTTGATGCACTTTTTACTTGTGAATACAATGATCCCATTTTTAAGCTTGGTATGGGGAAAGTGAAACTTGAGGATGATAAGTGTCCATGGTACTAAAAGCCCTAATCTAAGTCATTGATTTCTTTATGAGTTATTTCCATCAAAACCATTTCAAGAAAATACAAAAAAATGTATATAGAATTGTTTTCTCTTGCATTGCAGTGTTTATATTCAAAATCATGCATCATATAGTGTAGAGTAGTGTAGATGCATTCCATAATGGCCAAGGTGGGTTAATTATGAGAAAAGTGCACTTTAGAGCTTTGAAATGCTGCATTGCATGAGGTCATGGCAATGGTCAAGTGAAGGGGAGTTGATAAGTGTGAAAACACTCATCAATAATGATCCATAAACCACTCAAAACACAGTCAAATACATTATATTAACTTTAAAATATCAGAATTATGCGTGTATTTGTGTTTTATGTGTTTTCAGGTAAACAAGATACATTTTGAAGCAAAGACGCGTTTTCAAGGGATTTTTACGATAAAAGACGAAGAAAAGGATGAAAGAGCTTTCAAGGACCTTACTTGCCATCATTTACCAAGATCAAGGGCTTAAGTTGAAATTTCTACAAAGATGAAGGATGAAAAAGAGTTTAGCTTAAAAGTTATACCTCTTTTATATAACTTTTGAAAAGATAAAAAATCGAAAGGACTAAATTGGAAAAAATGGAGATAGATATTTACTATGCTCGGTCAAAGGAAGAGCAAGTCAAAACTCTCACAACACGTCTCCTTCATCTTCTCAACGAAGAGAGAGAAAGAGAAAATAAACATACAGCCGACTTATATCTCTCCCCACCATATAACTTCAAATCATTTTCGAGTAAGATCCAAGAGGTTTCAGACGAAGATTAAAGAAGAAAAAGTGTTCCTCTCTTTCTCCTCTACAAGAAGATACAAATTAATTAGATCAAGACTCAATATTGAAGAAACGCCCAATTGGATGTGAAGAACCCTAAATGATCAATCCTCGTATTTTACACGTTTCCATTGCTGATTGGAAGCAACACGTCACTCCTTCACTTCAACGGCTATAAATACTGAGAGAAGACATCAATTCAAGACGGTTAGCTAGGTGTAGATTTACACATAGTTAGTTAGGTTAGGAATAGTAGTTTAGTTTTCTCACAGCTTATTGATTTCAGTTAAGCATTTAGATAAAAGTTTGTTTTGATTCTGTTAATCAGTTAATCTTGTTGTAACTAATCTGTTCATTAATGAAATCTGCCTTTCATCTTTAAGCTTTCGAACTTCTTTCTCTTTATGCAATCGTTTCACAAGTTAGTAGGTTAAAAGCTAATATTTAGCTTATGATTGTCATTTACTGTTCACGTTATAAGTAGTTTTTGGTAATAGATAATCAGCTTTTGAGTAATAAGCTGTTCTAGCTTATGAGATTTGATTTTCAACTATACTGATGTGTGTTCTTTTTAAGCTATAGGTTAGAGTAATCAGTCGTTATACTTGGTTTACTTGTGATTCAGGTGAATAATACTGATTAGTTGGTTAGTCTCATAAGATTTTACTTTGATCTGTTTTGAATTCAGTTGAATATTCGTAAAATTTTGTTACAGGTTACTCCATTGTTGAAACTGTAATTTCATTCAAGTTTTACTTTACATTTCAATTGATTTCTAATGATTGTAGTCTTAAATTAGTTTTGAGATTTTAATGAGTCGATTGCGTAGGATTGAGTTTTGAGTTTGTAATGTTCAGGAAGATAATATAGTTTTATAGAGATAGCAAGTTTGCTTCACATTAGATCAGGTAGTGCACATATTTTGTTAGGAATTATCTATTTGTAGGTTTTGTTCACAGGCACGGTTGGATTTGTTATGAAGCGACAGTTAGTTTTCTTTTCGGTTGCAGATCAGTAATGTTTCAGAGTTGCTGTATGATGATAGCAGGATGAGTTCCGATTTCAGTTTATAGGCGTAGCTTCGTTTTCAGCAGTAGTAGATAACAAAAGCGAGCTCAGCGCTCCGCTTCGCCATCAAAGGACTTGGCCTGGATGAAAAAGGTTAAGCGCGTTTATTTTTTCTGTAAATTTTAGTATAATCTGTTGGTTAATGAGGTAGAGTACATTTGATTGCAACCTGCTTGTATCTAGTTGCTAGGTGTTACAGTTTACTTTTATGATATGTTCATGTTAGCTATAGGTATAGATAGTTAAGTGATTCTGTTTGAGTTGTGGCGTTACCCTGCTTTTAGCTAGTTTTTTTGAGTTAGACTGTTAGGAGTTGAATTCTTCATTAGTGTTTAGGAAAAATGAGTTTACTGAGATCTTGTATTGACTTGATAGGTAGTTTTGACTTTATCTGTTAGTTGTCTACGTGCTTCACTGTTTTAGTTTGATTAGTTGTTGAGTTTCTTGTCTAAATACTGTTTAGCATAGTAGATTAGATGTCATAGTTTAGGAAATTCTTTAATGAGAAAATGATGCGTTTAATAGGAGAATTCACTTTAAAATTCATTTTCTTGTTTGACCGTGTCCTTAAGTCAGAGTAAAATGACGTCAAATTTGACTTTCTTTAAATAAAAGTCCATTAGGTACCATAGGTCCAATTTGATTTTACATGTCAGTTTGGTTATCATATTCTTTATTTGGGCTTATTGATTCGAATTAGCATAAATCCAGTAACAGGTTTTACAAACTTTAGGATTTACAAGATTTGAATTTAGTGTATCAAGTTTAATTAGATTTTATAAAATTGTATTTCTATTTTTATAAAATAGAATTAGTTTAATATTTTGAAATTTTTAATCTGGATTTATAGATTAGTTTTTTAAATTTTTTTTTTACAATTGGTGCATTTAATTGTTATACTAGCAACGTGTTTTAGAATAGTACGTATATGTAGTTTATAGAATATTTTTACCTTTTTAAATGCTTTGTGCCAATTAGACATAAATTACAAACAAGTTTTACCACCAAAAACAATAAAGTCGAGCTTGAATAGTTATATCAATTCGGATTGAGTCGAGAAAAAAGAACTAAAAAGACAAATATTAGTAGTCAATGCTACTTCAAGACGTAAATCCAAATTTCTTCCCATAAATGAGTGAGTTCATAATATAACATTAAAATAATGTTTTTAAATAACACTTGAGAATAAAATATCAACCATAAATTGACGGATTGTCACAACCGGGTCAACACATATGCTATTGAGATCATTTTAATGAAGCTCGATATTGAAGATAGACATCATGGACCCAGTGATGCATTGCACAACCCATCCCAGCCAACTCAGATATATCTTAAAAGGTATTTGTTTTAATCACACGGAGACAACGCATTATCTATTGATTTATTCACTCCGAATAAATTGGTATTGAAATGGTGGAACTCCTCTCCAGCCTCCGATCACTAAACTCCAAAGTGCACGATCGAGTCTAGAGCCATTTGAGATCATCAAATATCTCATTAGGACACACTTCCATATTTCCTTACTTCTTCACACACTATGAAAAGTAAGAAAGATCTTAAGAGTCCTACATAAAATCTTCATGATCTTGCCTGAACATCCGAGTAATACAAAAGTAGTTACAATGAAGATGGAAATCCTTCTTGAGCGAATATCAAAAAGCTCAAGGTAGGTGACTTGTGCGATTCTTTATGAATCAAGCTTGTGTTAACTAGAAAGCAACAATGGTTTAATTCTTAACTGAATTTAAACACGTTCCAGGCCTCTACGCAATATCTTAGTGATCTTGCCAGAACACTCAGAGTGACACTCTATAGTGTTCAGAGTGATGAGTGTAAATCCTTCTAGTGTTAACCTTAAATAGCACTTGGTAGGTAACTTGCAAGATTCAATATGAATCAAGCTCGTGACAACTGGAAAGTAACGATGGTGCAATTCTTTAATGAATCAAACTTGTTCCAGGAATCAGAATTGACGGCTTCAATGATGCGGATAATTTTATCCAAATGATTCACTCTTTACGTTCGCAGTCAGCTTTGGACGGTCGAGTAAAGAGAACGGGGTTACCCGCGAAATCTTGTCTATGAGATTTTTAATTAAATCTACCTGCCACAAGTACGATATTTTATATCGTCCAAAGGTCTTCATTGACCGGAGGTAAAATGCTACCGAATTAGAATGAAATGTTCAAAGTCATTTCGTTCGTGACTACGTGCTCAAGACAAGCATAGTATGCTAGGTTTATTTTATTATTGTAACTTGGGTAACGCCCTTGTTTGGAGTGACCCCCCTTATGGGGAGATTGTTGAAAATACGTTTTACATATTAGAAAGGATCGGTCACTCCAACAATAGTCTAAGTTATAGCTCGTAGTTTATTTTTACTTATATTATGAAAACAAGGCTAAGCCAAGCCTACAACTTGTGTAGGCCGGCCCAACTTGTATCCCCAAGCCCATCTTATGGGCTTGGGTATATAAACCCTCTCCTTAGATGGAGAGGGTGTGGTTTCATTATAATTTTACACATAGTTCTTTCTTTTCTCTCTCTAGAAGTGTGTGAAATCCACAAATTTTCTATCTCTTTCTCTTTCTAAAACATAACCTAGATTTACAATATCCTACACTGATAACGGCACATAATTCACCAATCAGCAACTGAAAGCTTACTTTTATGAAGTTGGGATTTCTCATCAAACATCAGCTGTAAGAACTCCAGAGCAGAATGGGGTTGTGGAACGGAGGAATCATATGTTAGATGAGGATGCTCGAACGATGCTTCTCTCCTCTATTGCAGCGTTATTCATTTGGGCCGATGCCATTGCTAGTGCATGTTATACTCAAAACAGCTCCATTATTCATACCTGATTCAATAAAACACCTTATGAGATTATTAATAGACGTAAACCAGATATATCATTCTACATGTATTTGGGGCATTGTGTTATCCAAAGAATGATCGTGAAGGTATCGGTAAACTTGAACCAAAAGGTGATATTGGCTTTTTCATTGGTTATTCTTCAACTTCTTGTGCTTACAGGGTTTATAATCGAAGGACAAGAAAGGTAATGGAGACTATGAATGTTACCTTTGATGAACTCTTGGAAATGGCATCTCAACATAAAAGTTCACATCCGGAGCTTCAAGGTCATACTTCTGGACACGTTAGTTCAGGACTCGCGCTTCAATTTGCACCTTCAACAATTTCATCTTTACAACCTTTGGAACATGACTTGGATGTTTTATTTGGGCCAACTTGTGATGAGTATATGGAGGGTCCTTCAACATTTGGTGCTACTCAAAATGCCCCGATTGCACCTACTACAGTAGTTCAAGAACCTCGAATTGCATCTACACCAGTGGCATCTTCTTCTACACCATATACGTTTACATCAACCATATTAACTCAAAATATTCCAACCACTTCTCCGACTGATGACGCGACTCAACAACATTCTCAGCAAATTCCTAATCATGTTCATCATTAGAATGAAATAGGATCTGAAAATGCAAACAATGTTGTTAATGCAATAATGCCTAAAAACGTTACTTGCATTTTTTGGTCTCGCTTAGTTTTGATTACGACAATATGTAAAAACAAGCATTTACAAAAACAACAAAAAACGAATTCTTGAGTTTAAGTATTTTTCATTTTACCCATTTTCACTTAAGGTATGAATAAACAAGTACTAACCTTAATCAAGTGATCAAGTGATTTAATCTTTTCTTAAAACTGACTTTTTATTAAGTGTGACAAGTTTTTAATTAAACTTTCTTTTTAAGAAAATGTTTTATTAAATTAAATATTTGAAAATTTGAAAATGGCATATTCCCTTTTGATTTAGAATATCCTTTCTGGATATTTTTATAACCAGATATGACCTCCACCACTAAAGGACAAAAAGGGAGCGGAGTCTAGCCCGGCGGTTCCTTAGCACCTAGGCGGTTCCTTATCGATAAGGTACCGCCAGCTGAGATAAGGAACCGCGGGCAGATATAGCCGTTGGTCCTTTGTCCTATAAATAGTGGACCTTTCTCAGTTTTTCAATCCACCTATTTTGCACACAAATTTCCAGATTCAAACATACTTCTTAAATCACTCAAATCCTTGATTATTTCATTGATTATTACTTGTTTAGAAGTGAATCTATCTCATCCATCCCTTCCTCTTCAAGTGCAAAGAGAAGAACACTATCATTGTGAAGTGTTTTGTCCACCACCAAAGATCCTTTGAAGATCAAATCTTATACATTTGTTGTTGGGTAATAGTTGTGAAGATCAAAGTAGTTGTGTCTATTTGGAAGTTGTGTATGTACTAAGTATAGTTGTGTAGATTGGTCCTAGCTACGATTAGGGCTCGACTTTTAGCTTAGAGTCGGAAATTGGTTAAGCGACGTATACGGTTTTCTCCACCATAAGGAGCTTATTGTGTAGTGAGCTCTCGAATAAGGAGTACTCGAGGAGTTGAGTAGGAACGAGAAGTGAGCTTCGTTGCTGAACCACTATAAATCCTTGGTGTTTGGGTTGATCTTTCTTTACCCTTAACTCTTTACATTCTTTATTATTTGTGCATATACATTAGTTAGTATTAGTTTTAAATTACACTATCATTCTTCATATTGTGCATAAGAAGATTTCACTTATTTCCTTAAGTCTATGTTTTTGAGAAAAAGGATTTTTTGAAAACCATCATTTAACAAGTAAATATAAGAAACTATTCAACCCCCCCTTCTAGTTTCTACAATTGGTATCAGAGCAGGTTGCTCAAGTATTTTTAAAGTATATTGTATTTTAAAACTTGAATCGATCTATGGGTTCCAACAAGTACCTAGAAGGGCAATCTATGCAAAGACCACCAGTTTTTGAAACCGATAGTTTTATTTATTGGAAAAATAGAATTGAGACTTATGTGAAATCAAAAGATTTAGATCTTTGGCATGTTATTACCAATGGGATTTTTTACCTTATCAATTTAATGAAGTTTCTAAAACAAAGGAATTGGTCACTTTTGACAAAGCTAATGATGATACTAAAAAGAAACTTTCGAAAAATAATGAGGCTAAAATGGTGATTTATAATGCTTTACCTAAGAAAGAGTATGAAAGGATTTTTATGTGTGAAACCGCTAAAGATATTTGGAACACTCTTTTAGTAACCCACCAAGGTAATAGCCAAGTCAAAGAAAGCAAAATCGATCTTCTTGTCCAACAATATGAACAATTTGTCATCTTAGAAGATGAAGCTATTGATAGTGCTTTTGCTAGATTTAACACTATCATTACTAGTCTAAAAGCACTTGATGAAGGTTTTTCTAGCAAGAACAATGTTAGGAAGTTTCCTAGGGCCTTACATCCAAAGTGGAGAGCAAAAGTTACGGCGATCGAAGAATCGAAAGATCTCTCAATTTTATTACTCGATGAACTCATAGGCAACTTGAAGGTTCATGAGATGATAATTTTGAAGGACGCAGAATTGGTAAAGACCAAGAGTGAAAGGAAGTCTCTTGCACTCAAAGCCAAGAAGGCACAAAACGATCATGATAGTTCCTCAGATAGTGATGGCGAGGAGTATGCATTGGCGGTGAGAGATTTCAAGAGGTTCTTCAAAAGACGAGGTCAACACGTGAGGCAACCTAACAATGACAAGAAATCATTCTTAAAGAATCTGTTTGCCAAGAACGAAAAGGGTGATAGGAATTGCTTTAGATGTGGTGATCCAAATCATTTCATTAACGAGTGTCCAAAGCCTTCACGCGATAATAATCACACGGCATTCGTTAGTGGTTCTTGGAGCGATAGCGGTGAAGATGTTGATGACAACCCCAAAGAGGAGAAATGTCTCATGGCTCACACTTCTAAAGAGGTACATTCCGAAACCGAATATTATAGCAATCATAGCCCCACCTCAGATGATATTGAATTAGAAGGCCAATATGACAATTTACACAAACTTAGCCTTAAATTCATAGAAAAGAACAAAACACTAAAATCAACTAAAACTAAGCTTGAAAATGAGATTAATGAACTTAGGGAAAAATTACGCAAGCTTGAGAAAAATAAAGAAGTTGATATAGGTTGCTTAGGTTGTTAGAAACTTAGGTTAGAGAATGAAGATCTCAAGAGCACCTCCATTAAACTGGAAAAGTTCATGAAAAGTACTAGTGCTCTTGATGATATGTTAAACAAACAAACTCATGCTAAGGAAAGACATGGTGTAGGTTTTAACTCATATGAAGCATCAACTAGTGAACCTAAATAAGTCCGATTTTCAGAAAAACTATCTACTGTACGCGGTCCCAAACTGTATGGGGCGGTTCCCTATCGATATGGAACCGCTGCCATAGATAAGGTACCGCGGCCAGAAAGCGTTTTTGATGAAAATCCTAATCTTTCTGAAAAATCAAATTTAGGTGAACATCCTAAGCATCTTATTGTAAACAAAGTGAAATTACCCATAATTGACGACAATGCCATTGATAAGTTCTATAAGCCTTTAAGTAAACCTCTAATGGGAAATAGAAGTTTATCAAGACCATCTTCTACTCCACCAAGAGTACGGAATGATTCTAGGCCTAGAAGTAGAACGACAACACCTAGAAGAGATATTCAAAACAATTCACAACCTAGAAGTAAAACTCCAACACCTAGAAGGAATGGCCATAACTCTAAACCAAGATCAAATACACATAGGAGAAATAATAAACAACAAAATCGTTATATGAATTTTTATCCTCCTCCCTTTTGTTCCCTATGGGGAAACCCTCCTCAATTCATGCATCCCAACCAAATGCAAGGGATGTTTGGAACTAACAATTTTGGACCCATGAGATATTGGGGACCAAATGTTTGATCGTGTATGTTGTTACCTAGATATGCTTGGGAATTTATTTGGAACCCGACGAGTGGATTAAGGATAGTGGTTGTTCTAAACACATGACGGGTAATCGAAGTTTGTTCTCACGGTACAAAGCATATGATGGAGGTAACGTCACATTCGCTAGTAGTCTACGTGGTAATATCATTGGCAAAGGTACGGTTTCTCTTGACACCATGACTATTGAAAATGTTGAGCACGTAGATAATTTAGGGTTTAACCTTTTAAGCATAGGTCAAATTTGTGACAATAAGTGTAAGGTCATCTTTTTGGAAAATTATAGTGAAATCGTTAAAGATGGAAATGTCATTGGAAAAGGTGTTAGAAAGCATGGGCTTTATGTCATAAAGGTCAATAAAAAGTCAAAAGACAACATATGTCTTGCGACTATATATGATAGTTCTACTCTTTGGCATATGAGATTAAGTCACGCTAATATGTGTCTAATTCAATCTTTAGTCTCTAAGGAGTTGGTAAGACACCTCCCCAAGATGAAGTTTGATAGTCACTTTTGTGATGCTTGCAAAGTTGGAAAGCAAGTTCACTCAAGTCACAAAGCCAAGAATTTGGCTTCAACCTCTCGGTGCTTAGAAATCCTACATATGGATCTCATTGGACCTACCGCCATACGGAGTTATGGAGGTAACCTTTATACCTTAGTTATAGTTGATGAATACTCTAGATTCACATGGACTAGATTTTTGGCATCTAAGAATGAAGCTTTTGATCATTTAGAAATCTTTAGTCGAAGAATTCAAAATCAACTAGGATGTCCAATTGTCTCTATTAGGACGGATCATGGTAGGGAATTTGATAATGAAGTGAAATTTGGTGCCTTTTGTGAAGCTCATGGTATTACCCATAACTTCTCGGCTCCTCGCACTCCACAATCAAATGGGGTAGTTGAAAGGAAGAATAGGACCATCCAAGAGATGAGTAGGACGATGTTAAACGAGCAATCTTTGCCTCAAAAGTTTTGGTGCAATGCCGTGGACACATCGACTTATATTCTCAACCGAATTCTTATTCGACCCTTCCTAGGAAAGACCCCCTATGAGATTCTTAAAGGTAAGAGACCCTCATTGGAATACTTTAGGGTGTTTGGAAGCAAGTGCTTTATCCTCAACACCAAAAACTACCTTACCAAGTTTGACCCAAAGTCTTACGAATGTATCTTTTTAGGTTATTCCCAAACTAGCAAAGCCTACATAGTCCTTAATAGAACCTCGGGCGTATTTGAAGAATCACTTAACGTGACTTTTGATGAAACCCCTCCTTTAACCAAGACACCACCATTGGTTGATGATGACTTGGATGAAGTAGAAGTAGTTAGAGCCAAAGAGGTTAGAAAAATAGGAGTTGAAGACCTTAGTGTTGAAAAGGAAGTAAACATTAAGGAGTCTAAGGATCATACTCTCAATAATATCATTGGTGACTTAAATCAAAGGACCCTAAGATCTCAAGTCCAAAACCAAAGTAACTTCTTTTGTTTCGTCTCCTTGATTGAACCAAAGAATGTTAAAGAAGCTTTGACGGATGAGAGTTGGGTCATTGCGATGCAAGAAGAATTGAATCAATTCGTTGCTAATGATGTTTGGGAACTTGTTTCTCCTCCTAGAAGTTCTACATTATAGGAACCAAATGGGTATATAGGAATAAGCTAGATGAGAATGGTGTTGTGTCTCGTAACAAAGCTAGACTTGTAGCACAAGGCTATAATCAACAAGAAGGGATTGATTATGACGAGACATATGTACCTATAGCTAGATTAGAATCCATTAGAATCCTTTTAGCCTACGCTTGTGCCTTAGATATTAAGCTTCAACAAATGGATGTAAAGAGTGCGTTTCTTAATGGTTTGATCAATGAGGAGGTATATGTGGCTCAACCTCCCGGCTTCATTGATTTTGAGAAACCGGATCATGTTTACAAGCTTAAGAAGGCACTTTATGGTCTTAAACAAGCACCCAAAGCTTGGTATGATAGACTTAAAGCGTTTCTTGTTAAACATGAGTATACCATGGGAATGGTAGACAACACTCTCTTTACAAAGAAGAAAGGTTCTCACCTCATAATCGTGCAAATATATGTTGATGACATTATATTTGGCTCAACTTGTCAAGAATTGTGTGATGACTTTGCCAAAATCATGCATGATGAGTTCGAAATGAGTATGATGGGAGAACTTAACTTTTTTTTAGGACTCCAAATTAAACAAATGGACGATGGTATTTTCTTTAGTCAATCTAAGTACGCTAAAGAAATGCTAAAGAAATTTAGATTAGAAGAATCTAGACCAATGAAGACCCCTATGGCCTCGGATACTAAACTCACCATAGATGATGATTGTGAGTCGGTAGACAACACCAAATATAGAGGTATGATTGGTAGTTTGTTATACCTAACGGCAAGTTGACCGGATATCATGTTTAGTGTTTGCCTTTGTGCTCGCTTCCAAGAGGCTCCCAAAACCTCTCACCTTGAAGCGGTTTAGCGTATCTTCCGATACATTAAGGGCACTATACATTTAGGATTATAGTATCCTAAAGGGACCAGCGTAGAAACCATTGTCTACGCGGACTCAGATCATGCGGGAGACTATATGGACCGGAAAAGCACTAGTGGTGTTTGTACCTTCATGGGTTGTTGTTTAACTTCTTGGTTCTCTAAGAAACAAAACGCTCTTGCGATATCCACCACGGAAGCCGAGTATGTGAGTGCCGGAAAAGCATGCCAACAAGCTCTATGGATGAAGCAAGCGCTTGTTGATTACGTGTGTAACATCCCGTACTTAACGTCATCATTTTATCCTAACTATGTAACGTATTTTGAGTTCCTAAGTAATGGTGAGTATTGTTATGTTTGACGGTTTACGTTGAAACCGGTAATGTGTGCATATATTTAATCGTCGTGGCGATTGAATAGTACTAATAGTGATCGCGATGCCAATGGATGCCCAAATATTATATTTTAGTATCGATTATTTCGATATTTGATATTTTTGAAATTTTTATTTCATTTACGTTTTAAGTCGAGTCGAACTTTATTATTTCGTTTTGTGTGCGTTTAATTATTAAAACGATCGATTTAACAAACGAGATTTATATTTTTATGAAACCCGACTCTCGTAAATATTTTAAAAATTGACTAATAGTTATTTCTCGCTTTTTAATTAATATTTACAACTAAGTCCACAAGAATGCACAAATGGCAACTTCCACCCTCACCCCACTATATTTAAACTTCAAATAAACACACATCTCATTTTTTTTAACTAGCAAAAATTGGTGTTCTCTCCCCCTTTCTCTCTCTAGCTCACGGCACACCCTCACCACCACAAACCACCACTTATTTTGATTTTGAGCTTGATTCAAGAAAAACTAAACAAAGACCCATGTTTGAAATTCAATGGTGATTCTATTGGTATGATTTTTACTTACATGCATTCACTTTTATTTTTCAAAGATTTTTTTTTACTCAAGAACAATGGTGTTTGATCCATTGTTGTGTTGTATAAAGGTGTTATTATTATTATATTTGATTATTAAAGTATTGCATGTATGATTTGTGTAGTGGGTTTTTATAATATTAATCATGCAAGTGATCTAGGGATGATATGAGATGATGTAGATGATTAATATAGCATATTTGAGGTATTGATGATGTTTAAAATGGGTCAAAATGGGTATTGATGTGATTTTTAAGAAGTCATTTTAGATCAGTAGGTTTAGGGCCATTTTTCGAATAGTGGCTGTTGATTAAAGGTTAATATTATTAGATATTGTTGTAGTAGTCGCCGAGACGCTCGTTTCGGTATAAGGTAGAGCTTCTAACTCATAACGAGTCAAAAGTTACATAGGTTTTAATATTCGTGTACCGGGAGGCGAGTATCGACGCAATCCGAAATTGTTGTCGATATTGGGTCAAATCTCGGGGACTATAACTTGAGTTTCAAAAATGGTCAAGGGCTGTTCTCAGGCCCTAAACTTAGCATTTTGAGTCTATTTTCATAATCAAGAGTCGGATTTGTAAATGGTTTTAGTTAAGGAGGTCAAAACGGTTTTACGATTCAAGTGTGCAAAACTGTCCGGTTTTTAATGTCTAAAGATATGTCGAGCAGGTGGGTCTAAAATGTGAATCATTTGATGAAATTTTAACTGAGTCTTCTACAGATATTGAGTGAGTTTGTCACCAAGTTTCGTCGAAAACGGAGTTGTTTAAGTATGGTAAAACAGCGTGTACTTTTGGTAAGTACCGGCTGAGTATTTTTGGGAGGTACTTAACCTCGCGTCATAGTTTGAGGCAAGAGGCTAATCTATTAGCTTCTCAAAGTTTTAAAAGGATATAAGTCTTATGTAAGAGTGTATATTCTGAGATTGGAGACCCATTTAGGGTACTTGAGCCGTGTTGATTTGGCATCTTGAGATGGATCAACATCGAAGGTGCTAGTCTTGGAAAGCTAGTACTTGTCGTGGAGTTAGAAGGAATTCACTTGCATTGATTGGTCATGTCTATGTACATACTATTTTGAGTCATTGATTTTATTATACTAAGTATGTTTTGAGGTACTTGAGTATGTTGTTAAGCGCGCACCTTATTTGTTAGGTGGCGGCTTTTGACGTGTATATTTGGGAGGCATCTTCACTTCGGCGATCACTACTACTACTAGCTTCGTGTATCATCTAAGGTGAGTCTATAGCCTCGCCTTTATACTGGTTTTAAATGATTTTAACCCGCGAGGGGGAGTACATGCTATTTGAAACAACTAGAACACAAGTCTTTTGAATGATTGCTTAAACTTAAATGTTGTTTTGATTATAACAAGTACGTTGAGTACAATGGAATTGGTATGTTGAACACCAGGGAATTGTGTTGAAATGGAATTGGTACGTTGAGTACAATGGAATTGGTATGTTGAACACCAGGGAATTGTGTTGAAATGGAATTGGTACGTTGAGTACAATGGAATTGGTATGTTGAACACCAGGGAATTGTGTTGAAATGGAATTGGTACGTTGAGTACAATGGATTGGTACGTTGAGTATAATGAATTGGTGTGGACTCGTATACCAACGTAGGGTCACACAAAGGAACCATAAATGAAATTGCTTTTTATATACTTGTGTTCAAATGATGATTTGCAAAACCTATAGATTCGCTCAACCTTTGTGTTGATCCTTTTAAGCATGTATTTCAGGTAATCAAGATGGAGCGCAGCGGAGCATGCAAGGAGGGAGTTGGTGCTTACTTGTCTAAATTTTGTTTATTTTTCATCCTTTTTAAATTAACCATTTCATTCAAGTATTTTGAGGAACATGTTGTGTTGGTAACGGTTTTTGGGACTAAAACGCTACTCTGATGGTATCTTTTGGGATGGAAAATATTTTAGACAATGTTATATTTATACATTTTAACGTCTCTTTTGGGATTGTTTTCTATGATTGTGTGTGATGTGCTATGAGTAGCGCCCCAAAGTGGTATTCCGCTGCGTGGTAATTTGGGGGTGTTACAGATTGGTATCAGAGCCACAAGTTATAGAGAACTAGGTCGATTTTTTTTTGAAAATGTCCTAAACTATAACTTTTGGTGTGTCGTAAAAGTTTTAAGCACGCAACTACTCCGCATGGCTCCGGTAAGGCTATTCTTGTATTATTTTATATTTGACTATGATTATGTGAACCTATGTGTATATAGGAATGGTAGTATGTATATGTATGAATATACTATGATATTTAAAGGCGTTGTACGCGGAGCAATGGTCCTTGAATGATTGTTGTACATTTTATAATTCGGCTTTGAATAGGATTTGGCCTCATCGCCAATCACCGATCTTGATAATTATGTATTATGAATACGAGTGTGAAACTCGTTTGATACTTTGGGTACGTGTATATTGCTTCGTAATCTATCGCATATCGACTTGTTTAAATTCGATCGTTGTCGTCGCATCGTGATGTGCCATTTTTGGACATCTCATATTGAAACGTAATTGATTAACGTGATATTTTTTTTTCCGTTACTTCTTATGATTTTGAAGAACCATTTATCCAAGGCGACATCTTCTACGTAATGCGACGTGTGATTTGGTTTTATATGACTACGTTTTACTGGCGAAAAGGAGGATGCCAATGTTGGACCTAAGATATATATATATCCTAATCAAATATATATAGTTTGGGTACAACAAAGATATGCTCGTAGTAGTCATTCGGTTGAGTGGCTTAATGCCTTGTATCTAATTGGAATGGGACATTTAGATATAGAGATTTTAACTCGCTCAACTATGAGTTGTTTAAGGTTGTCTTATTGAAATGGATTGGGACATTTGAATAAGAAGGTTTTAAACCACTGGACCTTAGATCGTTATGATCTCCTTATTCAAATGGAATGGGACATTTGAATACGGAAATCATGATGTAAGTTTATTTGACACCTTGTATTTATCATGGTATTTGGATATGATATCGTGTTGAGAGATAGTAATACTTGAGTAGGATGACTTATAATCGTCTTGTTGAAATGGATTGGGACGCCTTTTCATTTGAACAAGAAAGTTATAAGTTTCCGAACCATAAATTTATAAACTCTTGTATACATGGAGGGGGACGCCTTTTGATGTAGACAAGGAGTTATAAATGAGTGGGCCCGAGTATGTCTGGCTCGATTTGTGGATTTTTGGTGTGCGTACGTTTTCCTTCGACTCGTATTTCGTTGGTAAGAATCGTTCGATGTTGTCGTCATTATGATGATCGTCGATTATCATCTATGTACGAATAACCCGTTGTACTTCTCTCGAGTTATGATTTGTTTTGATGGACCATTTCTAATGTGTCTCGATGATCGCGAGCTTTATAAACAGATTGTTAAGAACCGTTGACCGTTCCGAGAATAGGCGACTCGCTTAAGCGTCACCATGATTTATGTGTGTACTTGCGGATTGACTGAGGATCAAGTTATCAACGTCAACTTATCGTGGATGTGAAGATTTTGTAATTTTACTTACTACTATCGAAGGGTCACCGAAGAATTTTCTTGATGACGAAACTCTTGGGGCTAGTATGACGAACTAAAAACGAGGAATATGATGCATCACCTTGAGCACTGAAGTCGAAATTATTAGGACGCCTTTGTACGATGAACGCTGAAGCAAAAATTAGTGGGACGCTTTTGTACGTTGAACACGGGAGTAGAACTTAATGGTATGCCCGATATGTTGTGAATTCTCGCCAATGGACCGAATTTCTTAATGACTGGAATTAACAAATTCGTTTTCACTTCGAAGAGTATGTTGTTGCCGACACCGCAAGTGGAAAGACTTTAGAGATCGAGTTGTATTATCAAGGGCTAGTCCAAGGTTTTATCGATGATCAACGACAGAGATTTACATTTGATGTTTATGTTTGACCTTTGTTTTTAGGTACTTATGTGGTATGTGATCGAGTTGAGTGATCGTAAGTTGTGAGAACTTGAGGCGGCATTGTCCAATGACGTCCGATCATGAAGAACATATACCATATAATATTTTTCTTTCTCTCTCTCTCTTCTTTTTCGACTTTCAACGACGATGCTTATTGAGACTTTGAATGCGCGTGGGCGGAAGTGAGATGGTGTCCTTGTATTATCTTTTCAGTATGGATCCGCGTGTGAGCACCCTCTGATGACGAAATATTTCCTTGTTATTCCTTTTGATATGTGTCCACGGCTATCCGGCCATTGGATATCCTTTAACTTACAACCTTCCAATTGACTAGACCTACCCGAAGGTCTTGTCAAGTGATCTTATTTATCATGGCTTGGCTATTTAGCAAGCATGAGTTAACCCGATTGAATTTATTTATGTGGCATGGTTTGGCTTTTGACAAACATGTCGTGACTTGATTTTGCGTCCATGGTGTTGTCTTTTGTGTTTGAATTAGATTGTAATGCGTCCGATAGCGCAATGTATACGCCGAATGATTTCCGTATCGACGAACTCGCGTTTGACGAAGTAGGTTGGCCTGTTCGAGAATACGCAATAAGGTGATTTTGTACGACTAGTACTAATTACCTCGTCTCAATTCTTTTCTAGAATGTTTTCGATGGAGTCTTATGCGACCCATGCGACTATCTTTTGTGAGTGATTGTTTTTGTGAGGATCATGAACGGTGGTTTAGATCGCCAGATTGTTGGAATAAAGTAGATGAAGGACAAATTGGAACTGAGACTATTTGGGAGACTACGAAAAGATCGTGCGGATTGATAATTGCTTGTAAACTGTGAGGAGTCGTCAGAAGAACTTTGCCAATAACCGTAGGGAGCCGTTGGAAATCTGAAGTTGGAGACATGGCAATTATTAAGGTATCACCTTGGAAAGGTGTAATCCGTTTTAGAAATGGAGAAAAGTTAAGTCCAAGGTGTGTTGGACCGTTTAAGATCACCCAGCGGATGGGACCGGTTGTTTATAGGTTAGAATCATCGGATGAACTTCGTGCGATTCGTGTAATTTTAGTGTGTCGAGCTCGAATAAGTGTTTGGCGAATAAGGGTTTATTCTTCCGTTTTTGGTGAGATACAACTTGACGACAAGTTGCGTTTTGTAAAAGAACCAGTAGAGATCTTTGATCGAGAGGTTAAGTGTTTGAGACCGAGTAAGATTCTCGTTACGAAGGTGCGATGTATTTCGAGACGTGGAACGAGATTCACGTGGGGATGTGAGGATTTCTGTATAAGAAGTGCCCTCGTTTTTCCTAGGAGAGCGCGATACGAGTATGAGGCGAGGCGAGCGCCGGGACGTCGCTCCTTTAAGGAGGTGAGAATGTAACATCCCGTACTTAACGTCATCATTTTATCCTAACTATGTAACGTATTTTGAGTTCCTAAGTAATGGTGAGTATTGTTATGTTTGACGGTTTACGTTGAAACCGGTAATGTGTGCATATATTTAATCGTCGTGGCGATTGAATAGTACTAATAGTGATCGCGATGCCAATGGATGCCCAAATATTATATTTTAGTATCGATTATTTCGATATTTGATATTTTTGAAATTTTTATTTCATTTACGTTTTAAGTCGAGTCGAACTTTATTATTTCGTTTTGTGTGCGTTTAATTATTAAAACGATCGATTTAACAAACGAGATTTATATTTTTATGAAACCCGACTCTCGTAAATATTTTAAAAATTGACTAATAGTCATTTCCCGCTTTTTAATTAATATTTACAACTAAGTCCACAAGAATGCACAAATGGCAACTTCCACCCTCACCCCACTATATTTAAACTTCAAATAAACACACATCTCATTTTTTTTAACTAGCAAAAATTGGTGTTCTCTCCCCCTTTCTCTCTCTAGCTCACGGCACACCCTCACCACCACAAACCACCACTTATTTTGATTTTGAGCTTGATTCAAGAAAAACTAAACAAAGACCCATGTTTGAAATTCAATGGTGATTCTATTGGTATGATTTTTACTTACATGCATTCACTTTTATTTTTCAAAGATTTTTTTTTACTCAAGAACAATGGTGTTTGATCCATTGTTGTGTTGTATAAAGGTGTTATTATTATTATATTTGATTATTAAAGTATTGCATGTATGATTTGTGTAGTGGGTTTTTATAATATTAATCATGCAAGTGATCTAGGGATGATATGAGATGATGTAGATGATTAATATAGCATATTTGAGGTATTGATGATGTTTAAAATGGGTCAAAATGGGTATTGATGTGATTTTTAAGAAGTCATTTTAGATCAGTAGGTTTAGGGCCATTTTTCGAATAGTGGCTGTTGATTAAAGGTTAATATTATTAGATATTGTTGTAGTAGTCGCCGAGACGCTCGTTTCGGTATAAGGTAGAGCTTCTAACTCATAACGAGTCAAAAGTTACATAGGTTTTAATATTCGTGTACCGGGAGGCGAGTATCGACGCAATCCGAAATTGTTGTCGATATTGGGTCAAATCTCGGGGACTATAACTTGAGTTTCAAAAATGGTCAAGGGCTGTTCTCAGGCCCTAAACTTAGCATTTTGAGTCTATTTTCATAATCAAGAGTCGGATTTGTAAATGGTTTTAGTTAAGGAGGTCAAAACGGTTTTACGATTCAAGTGTGCAAAACTGTCCGGTTTTTAATGTCTAAAGATATGTCGAGCAGGTGGGTCTAAAATGTGAATCATTTGATGAAATTTTAACTGAGTCTTCTACAGATATTGAGTGAGTTTGTCACCAAGTTTCGTCGAAAACGGAGTTGTTTAAGTATGGTAAAACAGCGTGTACTTTTGGTAAGTACCGGCTGAGTATTTTTGGGAGGTACTTAACCTCGCGTCATAGTTTGAGGCAAGAGGCTAATCTATTAGCTTCTCAAAGTTTTAAAAGGATATAAGTCTTATGTAAGAGTGTATATTCTGAGATTGGAGACCCATTTAGGGTACTTGAGCCGTGTTGATTTGGCATCTTGAGATGGATCAACATCGAAGGTGCTAGTCTTGGAAAGCTAGTACTTGTCGTGGAGTTAGAAGGAATTCACTTGCATTGATTGGTCATGTCTATGTACATACTATTTTGAGTCATTGATTTTATTATACTAAGTATGTTTTGAGGTACTTGAGTATGTTGTTAAGCGCGCACCTTATTTGTTAGGTGGCGGCTTTTGACGTGTATATTTGGGAGGCATCTTCACTTCGGCGATCACTACTACTACTAGCTTCGTGTATCATCTAAGGTGAGTCTATAGCCTCGCCTTTATACTGGTTTTAAATGATTTTAACCCGCGAGGGGGAGTACATGCTATTTGAAACAACTAGAACACAAGTCTTTTGAATGATTGCTTAAACTTAAATGTTGTTTTGATTATAACAAGTACGTTGAGTACAATGGAATTGGTATGTTGAACACCAGGGAATTGTGTTGAAATGGAATTGGTACGTTGAGTACAATGGAATTGGTATGTTGAACACCAGGGAATTGTGTTGAAATGGAATTGGTACGTTGAGTACAATGGAATTGGTATGTTGAACACCAGGGAATTGTGTTGAAATGGAATTGGTACGTTGAGTACAATGGATTGGTACGTTGAGTATAATGAATTGGTGTGGACTCGTATACCAACGTAGGGTCACACAAAGGAACCATAAATGAAATTGCTTTTTATATACTTGTGTTCAAATGATGATTTGCAAAACCTATAGATTCGCTCAACCTTTGTGTTGATCCTTTTAAGCATGTATTTCAGGTAATCAAGATGGAGCGCAGCGGAGCATGCAAGGAGGGAGTTGGTGCTTACTTGTCTAAATTTTGTTTATTTTTCATCCTTTTTAAATTAACCATTTCATTCAAGTATTTTGAGGAACATGTTGTGTTGGTAACGGTTTTTGGGACTAAAACGCTACTCTGATGGTATCTTTTGGGATGGAAAATATTTTAGACAATGTTATATTTATACATTTTAACGTCTCTTTTGGGATTGTTTTCTATGATTGTGTGTGATGTGCTATGAGTAGCGCCCCAAAGTGGTATTCCGCTGCGTGGTAATTTGGGGGTGTTACAACGTGATTTGTCTTGATGATGTTCCCATCATGTGTGACAATAAGGGTGCTATAGACCTTAGTAAGAATCCCGTGAAACATTCACGAACCAAGCACATAGAAATTCGTCACCATTTTCTTAAGGATAATGTTCAAAAGGGGAACATTTCAATTGAGAAGGTATCCTCCGAGGATAACTTAGCCGATATCTTCACTAAGCCACATAAGAGGGAACCTTTTAATTACTTGCATCTAGGTCTAGGATTAATGGAACATATTCCTTAATTGCTTTCCTTTATTGAGTCACTTTCTTTACTTTGAGTCTTGTATCACTTTGAGTCTTTGAGTCTCCTAAACTCTTCTTGAAAATCTTCTCTTCTCCTTTTCAAAATCCTCAAAGTCTCTTTCAAAAATGGTTCAGAAATGTTTTGACATTGTTAATTCAATCTAAAAACGTTTTTCATAAATTCTTGCTATTAATCTCGAGCTTACATAATTCATATGTATGATTCTCTCAAACATAGCAAGAACAAGATAGAATCATGGAGGATCATTGTGTCATGACTTAAGGTCTTGCCTTACACACCTCCTACATCAATTTTAAATCCATGTATTTTGGTCAATCCCTATTTGGTGAGTTAGTATGTGTTCTCTTTGTCTATCTTTGCTTTTAAGCATATCCCTATGATAAGTTCGACTAGAAAAATAAGATTTGCTAAAAAATCTTCCTTCACCACCAAAACTCAACCACTGAAGGCATTTCTATATATGAACCGCGGTTCCTTCTCAATAAGGAACCACCGGAAGCAATAAGGAACCGCGGACAGTGCTTCCTTATTTTTTGTGTATTTCTGAAATTCCAAATTTGTTCCAACATTTTTGAGAATCTTTTCTTCAACCCTTTGACCACCCCAAAAAACCTTGAGCCTTCCCTATTAAACCATAAGCATTTTGCCTTACTTCACATCCCAAAATGTCTTACTCTCCTAATGAAAGCCTTGATTCTCCTCCATTCTCCCTAATTGCTTTTAATCCCAACTCACCCAAGATCACTTTCAATCCAAATTCACCCAAGAACACTCTTAATCACATCTCTCATACCAAGAATGTTGATTGTGGAACATCTTTTCTTCCACCACCACCCTTTAGTGTTCTTCCTCCTTCTCATGATAATGTCATGCACCATGGGACATATTGTCATTGTTGTCAATATCAACATCTTGCTATGGCACACATCTATGAGGAGTTGAGCTACATCAAGAGTCTCTTAATCAAGCCTCCTCTTCACTTTGATTATGAGATCTCCACCAAGCCGCCACCACCACATTCTGCCACTACATTGTCTTTCATATAAGCATTGGTTGCTTATCCACAAGACATTTTTTAAAGCAAATCTTAGAATTCTAGATTCACTAGGATTAGATTTATTCTTTTGGCTTGTTTTCTATTTCATACATCTTTGTATGAATCTTTTCTTATTTTTATATGACTTCACTTGGATCTTAGTCTTTGTGTTTTCTTTTCTTTTATTATTTTAGTGTGACCTTTATCTATGTCTTGTTCGTTGTTTCTTTTGTTCAACTAACCCTTCTATGTAGCTTGTCACCATATCTCGATTCCTCGGTGCCCCAAGCTAGGGGGAGTAAGCACCAAGGGGGAGTCTTTGTAAAGTCCGTCTCTTCAACACCGACTTGTGCAACTTTTTTGCTTCGACAAAGGGGGAGAAATGAATAAAGTCGTCTTCGAAAATCTTGTGTTTTGTGTGATTGAGTTTATATATTGTCGGAATCAAAAAGGGGGAGATTGTTAATGCAATAATGCCTAAAAACGTTACTTACATTTTTCGGTCTCGCTTAGTTTTGATTACGACAATATGTAAAAACAAGCATTTACAAAAACAACGAAAAACGAATTCTTGAGTTCAAGTATTTTTCATTTTACCCATTTTCACTTAAGGTATGAATAAACAAGTATTAACCTTAATCAAGTGATCAAGTGATTTAATCTTTTCTTAAAACTCACTTTTTATTAAGTGTGACAAGTTTTTAATTAAACTTTCTTTTTAAGAAAATGTTTTATTAAATTAAATATTTGAATATTTGAAAATAGCATATTCCCTTTTGATTTTGAATATCCTTTCTGGATATTTTTATAACCAGATATGACCTCCACCACTAAAGGACAAAAAGGGAGCAGAGTCTAGCTTGACGGTTCCTTAGCGCCTAGGCGGTTCCTTATCGATAAGGTACCACCGGCTGAGATAAGGAACCGCAGGCAGATATAGCCGTTGGTCCTTTGTCCTATAAATAATGGACCTTTCTCAGATTTTCAATCCACCTCTTTTGCACATATATTTCCAGATTCAAACATACTTCTTAAATCACTCAAATCCTTGATTATTTGATTGATTACTACTTGTTTAGAAGTGAATCTATGTCATCCATCCCGTCCTCTTCAAGTGCAAAGAGAAGAGCACTATCATTGTGAAGTGTTTAGTCCACCACCAAAGATCCTTTGAAGATAAAATATTATACATTTGTTGTTGTGTAATAGTTGTGAAGATCCAAGTAGTTGTGTCTATTTGGAAGTTGTGTATGTACTAAGTATAGTTGTATAGATTGTTCCTAGCTACGATTAGGGCTCGACTTTTAGCTTAAAGTCGGAAATTGGTTAAGCGACGTGTACGGTTTTCTCCACCATAAGGATCTTGTTGTGTAGTGAACTCTCGAATAAGGAGTACTCGAGGAGTGGAGTAGGAACGAGGAGTGAGCTTCGTTGCCGAACCACTATAAATCCTTGGTGTTTGGTTTGATCTTTCTTTACCCATAACTCTTTACATTCTTTATTATTTGTGCATATACATTAGTTAGTATTAGTTTTAAATTACACTATCATTGTTCATATTGTGCATAAGAAGATTTCACTTATTTGCTTAAGTATAAGTTTTTGAGAAAAAGGATTTTTTGAAAACCATCATTTAACAAGTAAATATAAGAAACTATTCAACCCCCCTTCTAGTTTCTACAAATGTGATGCTCAACGAACATGAGTTTGTTAACCCATTTGCGGCTTCCACAATTTCTACTCAGCCTTCAACACCATATGTGGAACCGTCGAGCTCACATCAAGTTTCTCATAAACTTCCACATGAACATAAATGGACTAAGAACCATCCTTTGGTTCACGTGATTGGCAATCTCTCACGACCAGTTCGACTCGAAATCTTCTTCGTACCATGGTGATATATGTATCTATGCACTATCAGTCAGCACAATGGAACCAGCAAATATTAAAGAAGCAATGACCGATGCATCATGGATTGAGTCTATGCAAGAAGAGCTCAATCAATTCATCCGGCTTGATGTATGGGAGTTAGTACCACGCCCGGACAATATCGACCATCTTACCCTAAAATGGTTATTCAAAAACAAGATGGATGAGGAGCAAACGGTCATTAGGAACAAGACTTGGTTAGTTGTGAGAGGTTATAAACAAAATCAGGGAATTGATTTTGCAGAATCCTTCGCCCCGGTTGCTCGAATGGAAGCTATTAGGATTTTCATGGCATACGCTGCTCATAAATTGGTCACTGTGTATCAAATTGACGTGAAGACGGCTTTCTTGCATGGGTCGTTAAAAGAAGACGTATACGTATGTCAACTTGAGGGTTTTATCAACACCAAACATCCAAGCCATGTCTACAAGTTTAAAAAGGCAATTTATGGTTTGAAACAAGCACCGAGGGCATGGTACGACAAATTATCATCATTTCTTATCCATAATCACTTCAGCAAAGGAACCATTGATCCAACGTTGTTTATCGATCACTTCGGCAACGACATCTTGGTGGCTCAGGTCTATGTAGATGATATAATATTTGGCTCTACAAACCTAAAATATTCCATATTATTTGCCGACCTTATGAAAAGCTAATTTGAAATGTCCATGATGGGGGAAATGACATTTTTTCTTGGTCTCTAAGTTCACCAATCCCCCCGTGGTATTTTCATAAATCAGTCCAAATATGTGCTCGAGATTCTAAGGAAATTGGAATGGAAAACTGTGATCCTATTGGTACTCCAATTGTAACACCCCATTTTGGAAATGGAATCTTACGCATAATCATGGCGTGTCATCAAAGCATACAAGGATAAATGTCTAAGCATTATTTGACCATAAAAGGGAAATACCGGAATCAAACATCGGTAACCCCAAAGTAGAGCTCATCACACACAAACATAAATACTGTAAAAGGAAAGGACGAAACAATGTCCATAGCAACTGTATTAAAGTAAAGGAAATGCATAAAGTATAGAAAGACAGTAAAGCTTCCAGTCCATATGCACGTACGTTTGAGATCTACGAGCGTCCCTGAGTACCTGCCGTTTTGGGAACATGAAAAGGAAAACGGCTGAGCAAGACGCTCAGTGCACGTATGTACAATATAGCATGAAATAGGATAAGCATGTAACATATAACAGCGGAAGACTAAGTTCTGAGTAAACTGGTTAAGTATTAAGAAAACTGGTTTTATAGTTTGAAAAGCCTTATGTTTATCTTATGAAAACTGTTTTAACATAAATATACCATAGCCCATATAGGTCATGAAAAGGTCACGTGCATGAATACTTTGAGGGGTGACCTCATCATGCTGATTAGAGGGGATGCCTCTAATTAATATACTGGTTTGGGTAGGAGGGATCAACTCCTTGTGAAGGATGCAAGGCACACACCACATTCACCATGAAATACTGAATAAAACATGTAACTAGGATGCACCCATACGCCCCACCTGATATAATAATATGGCCAAAACTGAAAAGGGACGCCACGAGCAATCACTCCGCCGTGGGGAAGTCATAACATTGGTGCCTCCAATGTTATGGTTATGGTACCTCCATAACTAGGTGAAACTGGTCATGCTTGTATATGGCTATAGATTATGCTAATTAAACATAAGCAGTTCAAAACAATAAAACAAATACTGGGAAAACAGTTGGCTGCATACGGGGAAATCCTAATAAGGAAAGAATGTCCATACTGAAAGGACGGGAATCCGTACCTCAAGTCCAGTGAATGAACGGAAGAAAGACTCCTACTTCTGGATCACTAACGCTACATGAATACACACGTGTATAAGTATCGATTTACTGATTACGTACTGGGTTTTATGTCTCGTCTTAGCTTACTTTGTATGTTTTAGGTCATGGTTTACTGTTTAAAGCCTTAAACTGTGTTTATCTTGTATTCTGATTAATCTGATTAAGTATTACTGGTATTTCATGTATTATTATACTTACTGTGTAATAATAAGTAACTTTCCAAAAATGGCAGGTTTCCAAAAATAGAAAGTTTCCAAAAATAGAAAGTTTCCAAAAATAGAAAGTTACCAAAAATAGAAAGTTTCCAAAAATAGAAAGTTTCCAAAAATAGAAAGTTTCCAAAAATAGAAAGTTTCCAAAAATAGAAAGTTTCCTAAAATAGAATAGTATTAAGCTGGTTACATAAGCTAACATATAAGTCTAAGTGTTTATAAGCTTATTTCTTAAGTCATATGATATAGTATATAGTTTAATTATTATTTCATGTATTTTAATTAAACTATAGGTTAAGCATTTTAATTAAAGTATAACATGTTTTAATTAAAATGAAATAAAATACTTAGGTTAAAATGTGTATTATTATTATTAATAATATAACCTAAGTCATGTCTAAATTAATTAATTATAGGCATGTTTTAAATAATTAATTAATTATAACTTATAACATAAAATACTTAGGTTAAATTAATATCATGCTAAATTAATAATTAAAATAACCTAAGTCATGGTTTAATTAATATTTCATGTTATTAATTAATTTATATCCTAAGTTCATAATTCATAAAAATTAACATGTAGCATAAATCATGATTTAACCAACGAACCATGAATCGGGCATGAACTTGACACCGTACCCCGAGCCAAACTCGGGGTACGTGTGCCCCCTTGCTTTCGTTGGTCCCACAAGCACCAACCAAGACCAAAAATGGTCTTGGTGGTGGCGGCAATAAGCAAACCGAACCCCCCCTCGGGTTTGTTATGCTAGGCGGCTAAAACAAACACCCTTTTTATATCATTCTTTGATTTTAATTTACCCCAAAACATGTTAGATCAATGTTTAATTATCATGTTTTTATAAGAATAATAATAACATGTTCATGAAAATAATCAAAGATTAAAAAGAATTAAAAAGAAGGGTTTAGAATGATATACCAATACGTAGCTTGAAAGGGGATGAACAAACACGGTTTCTAGCACTTGTTTTTAATGTCAAAAATCAACAACACCCTCCTATGGTGGTGTTATAGGTGGCGGCACAAGGAGGAACAAGGAGGAGGAGGAGAAAATCTTTTAGGGTTTTATGTTTACTTTCTTGAAAAGTGAAAATGAAAAATAGTTTTTACCCTTTACCCCCCTTTCATGTAAACTTGATGGGCTTAGCCCATTTCTTGGTTGTTGTGCCGTGGGTATGGGGGCCCCACATGAGGTACCCATACCTTTTCTCGTGTCCCGATGTTTCGTGTTCGTTCGTGGTTAAACGTGTTCGTGTTTAAAGTGTTTCTGTTTATTTTATCATGTCGTTTATCGTAATCTTAACGCTCGTAATTATATTATATGTATTTACGTAATTATTCTAGTTTGTATTTTAAATGGTGATCATGATTTAATTATATTCACGTGACATATTTATTGACTGTTTATCATGAGTTCGTACGTAATCGATACTTATCATGTCATACACGTATGTACTTGCTTGATTATTAGCACATGAATGTGATCAATACTAAATAAGGTAAGTTTTAATCTAGGACGTACGATCTTAAGGGCACTATTCATGGTAAAAGCATGCGGGTTTTACAATTCTTCCCCCCTAAAAAGAATAATTCGTCCCCGAATTATAGATAAAGCAAACTGGAAAGAAGTAACATACCCGAACTCAAAATATGAAGTGAGGGTAAGAAGCCCGGATAGACTCCTCTGTTTCCCAAGTGGCTTTCCGCTCGGTATGGTCCCTCCAAAGAATTTTGACGAATGGAATCGTCTTCCTTCTCATGACTCGTTCTTGCCTGTCGAGCACTCGTTCGGGTTCTTCTATAAAAGTGAGGTCTTCACGTATCTGTTCCAGTGGATACTGAACCATGTGAAGGGGATGATACTTGTACCCTCTGAGTAAGGACACATGGAACACGTTATGCACGTGTGAAAGCTGAGGAGGTAACGCCAATAGGTAAGATACTTCACCAATTCGTTCAATGATATCAAATGGTCCGATGAAACGAGGACTGAGTTTCCCTTTGATCCCGAAGCGTTTAACACCACGTGCCGGCGAAACCTTGAGGAAGACGTGGTCTCCCACATTAAAATGTATGTCCCTACGATGCTTATCGGCGTAACTCTTCTGACGTGACCGTGCTTCCTGCAGCTTCTGCTTAGCTACTTCGATCTTCTCATTGGTCATTTCTATAATCTCTGGTCCTTCGAGTGTTCGCTCTCCCACTTGATCCCAGCAAGTTGGAGCGCGACACCTTCTGCCATACAACATTTCGAAAGGAGCACATTTGATACTTGCGTGCCAGCTGTTATTGTATGCAAACTCGACCAAACAGATGTAATCGTCCCAATCACCTGTCCATTCCAACGCACACGACCTTAACATATCTTCCAATGTCTGAATTGTTCGCTCTGACTGTCCGTCCGTTTGAGGATGAAAGGCCGTACTCAGCTTAAGTTGTGTACCCCAAGCTTTTTGCAGACCTTTCCAGAATCGCGACGTGAAACGAGGATCTCTGTCTGAGACGATGCTAGAGGGAGTACCGTGGAGTCTCATGATCTCCCTTCTGTAAGTATCTGCGAGTTTACTTACCGGATCTTCCTTGCGTATCGGTAAGAATGAGCTGATTTGGTGAGTCGATCAACAATGACCCAAATAGCATCGTGCTTCTTCTTGGTAGGCGGAAGACCGGTAACAAAATCCATGGTGATTTTGTCCCACTTCCACTCTGGAATATCCAACGGTTGAAGGAGACCGCCCGATCGCTGATGCTCAATCCTAACCTGCTGGCAGGTAAGACATTTGGAGACATAAGTGGCTACATCCTGTTTCATACCACTCCACAAAAAGTACTGTCTGATGTCATGGTACATTTTTGTCGACCCAGGATGTATAGAAAATGGGGAGCTGTGAGCTTCAGCTAACAATGCTTCCCGGAGTTCTTGATTGTCAAGAACACAAAGTCTCGTGCCCTGCCAAACGATACCGTCTGCGTCCATTCTGAATTCTGTCTGCTTCTCCAAATTCTGAATTATCGCCCAAAACTCTCCATCATCCTTCTGCTCTTCCTTGATCCTAGACAGTAACTCAGGTTCTACTCTAAGATTCGCCCAGTATCCGTGCTGCCCACGTACCATGATTTCGATGTCTAGCTGTTCCAAGTCTCTTATGTTTTGCTCCTTGATTTCAATGCCGTTGATCATTCCGGATTTTCTGCTGAGTGCATCTGCTACTACATTAGCCTTCCCGGGATGATACTGTAGGTTAATATCATAATCCTTCAACAGTTCCAACCATCTCCTTTGTCTCATGTTCAATTCTCGCTGTGTGAAGATATACTTCAAGCTCTTGTGATCCGTGAAAATGTCGCATGATTCTCCGTATAAGTAATGCCTCCATATTTTCAATGCGAACACCACTGCAGCAAGTTCTAGGTCATGCGTAGGATAGTTTTCTTCATAGGGCTTAAGCTACCGTGAAGCATACGCGATCACTTTCCCATCTTGCATGAGAACACAACCCAGTCCCTTCCCCGATGCATCGCTATAGATCTGAAATCCACCTGTACCAGATGGGAGAGTAAGAATAGGTGCAGATACTAATTTCTGCTTTAGGTCTTCGAAGCTCTTCTCTCGTTTTTCCGTCCAGACGAATTTCTCTCCTTTTCGCATCAGTTTGGTGAGAGGTAGTGCCAAACGGGAAAAGTTTTCCACGAATCTGCGATAATATCCAGCTAAGCCCAAGAAACTGCGGACCTCAGTCGCTGACGTTGGTCTTGGCCATTTAGTGATAGCCTCAACCTTCGCTGGGTCCATAGTGATCCCTTCAGCTGATACGATGTGACCTAAGAATGCCACCTTGTTTAACCAGAACTCACACTTGGAGAATTTCGCATACAGCTGCTTCTGACGAAGAATCTGTAGTACCGTACGGAGATGGTCTTCGTGTTCCTCCGTGGACTTTGAGAAAATCAGGATGTCATCGATGAATACAATGACAAACTTATCAAGGAATTCATGGAAGATTCTGTTCATCAGATCCATGAATACTGCTGGAGCATTGGTCAGGCCGAATGGCATGACCACAAACTCATAATGGCCATAGCGGGTACGAAAAGCAGTCTTGGCAATATCCTGCTCTTTAACCCTTAGCTGATGGTAGCCTGACCTTAGATCGATCTTCGAGAAGTGTTTGGCTCCTTGAAGTTGGTCAAACAGATCATCTATACGTGGCAGTGGATATCTATTGCGGATGGTAATCTTATTAAGTTCACGGTAGTCAATGCAAAGTCGCATGCTGCCGTCCTTCTTCTTAACGAACAAGACCGGTGCGCCCCATGGAGATGCGCTTGGTCTAATGAACCCTCGTTCAAGAAGTTCCTGCAGTTGGTCCTTCAGTTCTTTTAGCTCTATGGGAGCCATACGATACGGAGCCTTAGAGATTGGCTCAGCTCCTGGAACAAGGTCGATGTTGAACTCCACTTCTCGTGCAGGTGGTATGCCTGGAAGTTCAGCTGGGAAGACGTCTTGAAATTCCGAAACTACTGGTTGATCCTGAATCGATGGGGATTCAGCATCCATGTCATGAACCATAGCTAGATAACCTTCGCAGCCATGTGACAGTAATGCACGTGCTTGCAAGGTAGATATGACTTGTACAGACCGTCTGGGTATGAACCCGTTATGAATGTACTCTGGTGCATTAATGTCGCCGAAGATCACCCGATATGAGTGGCAGTCTATGGTAGCATGGTGCTTGGATAGCCAGTCCATGCCGAGAATCATATCGAACTCAATCATGTCTAGGGGAAGTGCACCTACTGCACGAACTTTATCGTCAAACTCTAGAGGAAGACTCTTGTATACATGAGTTATTAATACAGAGTCCCTCAAAGGCGTGGAAATGGTAAGCCTATTTTCTAATGGCAAGGGAAGTGTCCTGATGTTCTTGGCATAAGTAGTGGAAATAACTAAGTGAGTGGCACCCGTGTCGAAAAGAACACATGCAGCTTGGCCGTACATATACAAAATTCCAGTAATGGTACCTGTAGATTTGTTTGCCTGATCGCACGATGTCGTGTAGACACGCCCAGTGGTAGGAGGCGGTTTAGTATCAGCATGACCCGAAGTACCCTCCATTTCACCCTTACGGCAATCTCTCATACGATGGCCAGGGAGGCCGCACTTGTAGCACGCGTCGGAATCACGACGACATGGGCCAGGGTGTCTGTGATGGCAAGTACTGCAAAGAGGATGAGTGAATCCTCCAGCAGGAGTCCTTGCTTGCTGAGGGCCTGCTGATGACAAAATGTGTTAAAATAAAGTATATGCACGAGTATAAGACATATGCGTCATAAGATGTTCACCAGTGTTAGCTGAACAGTTAGGCTGTTGAACCCCTGTGGTTCTGGTCCTTCCCGTTACCGTGGTTCCTGGTAGAGATTAATATAGTGTCAGCATGAGAGATAAATCATGAAATCATGAGAAGATGCGTAAATAGTAGGACCTGCTGTTGTTGGAGTGTCCCGCATTGTTACGGTAATTATCATTACCGCTGCGCCTTTCCACAATAGAACGGTCGTTAGTGTGACCGTTTCCTTTGGGCTGATGAGGCTGCTGCTGGGTAGCCGGCTGAGACCGGTCCCCAGTTTTCTGCCTGGAAGATATAGTTTAAGAGATGATTATAGAACATATAATGATAGGATGGGGTCTGGTTATCGATAGAAAACGAAATGTTTACCTCTTGTCGGGTCTTTCAGCTTCCCCGAACTCATCTCGTTCCTGCAACATCTCTAGCTTCCTTGCTGCATCGGCCACTTGTGCTACTGTATTGAACGTAGCACATACCAGATTGTTCGCGACCGAGGTGCGAAGTGCCCACCTAAAGTGGTGTGCCTGCTCCTCAGGAGTACCAGCTGCTGCTCCCAGAAAACCAGCTAAGCGAAGAAAGCGCTGCATGAATTCGTTGCTATTCTCGCTCGCTCTCTGACGTATCCCATGGTACTCTCGCTTGAGTTTGTCCTTATCTGCCTTGGGAAAGAACTGCTCCATCACTCTCTCCTTGAATTGGGCCCATGTCAAACCAGCGACCCAATCATCACCTCCTTCTGACTGCGTCAAGGCTAGCCACCAGTTGAGTACATCGCCTTCAAACCGGTAGCATGCCAATCTAGCCTTGAATGCGGGTCACATCCCATAGCATCGAAAATCTTCTCAATGTGAGTCAACCAGCTTTCAGCATCGCTGGGGCTATCAGTCTTTTCAAAAGCTCTAGGACGGAGCTTGTTGAATCTTTCCAACCACACTGCTAGTGTCACTGGGGGAGGAGGAGGAGGTGGCTGATTGTGCTGCTGATTGTTGGCAGCTTGGACTTCAGCACGGATGTCATTCCTCAGTTGAGGAAGCAAGGCTTGCATGGCAGCCTGAATTGCAGCATTGAGCTGCTCTTGCTCGCGTGTGAGAACCATCTGACAGTATAACACAAAACATATGATTAACAGTTCAAACATAAAATATAACTTATATATATACATGAAAAAAAATTTTATACCAAAATTTCACGAGAAAAATTTTATGCAAGAAAATCTTTGTATGAACGCATGATGCAGTTTTATGAAAACTTTTGATGCTCGAGAGTGAACGCCTCTGGTCAGTTCACTCAAAACAAAAGACATATCGAGGGGACGCCTATGGGTCGGTCCCAAATCTAAAAGTTTCGATAAAACACATGCGACTAAATAGGGCCAGTCCTGTACCAACCATTACTTAGTCAAAAACCCTGTAACAATGACATGTATATGTATGCTTAAAAATGATGAATGCATGAAAACAACTGTCAGTTCTAGGAAGACCGTAGTGACTACCCACTAATCACAGGTCATATTTGAGAGCCTACAGGTCGAAACCTTGGCTCTGATACCATAATTGTAACACCCCATTTTGGAAATGGAATCTTACGCATAATCATGGCGTGTCATCAAAGCATACAAGGATAAATGTCTAAGCATTATTTGACCATAAAAGGGAAATACCGGAATCAAACATCGGTAACCCCAAAGTAGAGCTCATCACACACAAACATAAATACTGTAAAAGGAAAGGACGAAACAATGTCCATAGCAACTGTATTAAAGTAAAGGAAATGCACAAAGTAAAGAAAGACAGTAAAGCTTCCAGTCCATATGCACGTACGTTTGAGATCTACGAGCGTCCCTGAGTACCTGCCGTTTTGGGAACATGAAAAGGAAACCGGCTGAGCAAGACGCTCAGTGCACGGATGTACAATATATCATGAAATAGGATAAGCATGTAACATATAACAGTGGAAGACTAAGTTCTGAGTAAACTGGTTAAGTATTAAGAAAACTGGTTTTATAGTTTGAAAAGCCTTATGTTTATCTTATGAAAACTGTTTTAACATAAATATACCATAGCCCATATAGGTCATGAAAAGGTCACGTGCATGAATACTTGGAGGGGTGACCTCATCATGCTGATTAGAGGGGATGCCTCTAATTAATATACTGGTTTGGGTAGGAGGGATCAACTCCTTGTGAAGGATGCAAGGCACACACCACATTCACCATGAAATACTGAATAAAACATGTAACTAGGATGCACCCATACGCCCCACCTGATATAATAATATGGCCAAAACTGAAAAGGGACGCCACGAGCAATCACTCCGCCGTGGGGAAGTCATAACATTGGTGCCTCCAATGTTATGGTTATGGTACCTCCATAACTAGGTGAAACTGGTCATGCTTGTATATGGCTATAGATTATGCTAATTAAACATAAGCAGTTCAAAACAATAAAACAAATACTGGGAAAACAGTTGGCTGCATACGGGGAAATCCTAATAAGGAAAGAATGTCCATACTGAAAGGACGGGAATCCGTACCTCAAGTCCAGTGAATGAACGGAAGAAAGACTCCTACTTCTGGATCACTAACGCTACATGAATACACACGTGTATAAGTATCGATTTACTGATTACGTACTGGGTTTTATGTCTCGTCTTAGCTTACTTTGTATGTTTTAGGTCATGGTTTACTGTTTAAAGCCTTAAACTGTGTTTATCTTGTATTCTGATTAATCTGATTAAGTATTACTGGTATTTCATGTATTATTATACTTACTGTGTAATAATAAGTAACTTTCCAAAAATAGCAGGTTTCCAAAAATAGAAAGTTTCCAAAAATAGAAAGTTTCCAAAAATAGAAAGTTTCCAAAAATAGAAAGTTACCAAAAATAGAAAGTTTCCAAAAATAGAAAGTTTCCAAAAATAGAAAGTTTCCAAAAATAGAAAGTTTCCAAAAATAGAAAGTTTCCAAAAATAGAAAGTTTCCTAAAATAGAATAGATTTAAGCTGGTTACATAAGCTAACATATAAGTCTAAGTGTTTATAAGCTTATTTCTTAAGTCATATGATATAGTATATAGTTTAATTATTATTTCATGTATTTTAATTAAACTATAGGTTAAGAATTTTAATTAAAGTATAACATGTTTTAATTAAAATGAAATAAAATACTTAGGTTAAAATGTGTATTATTATTATTATTAATATAACCTAAGTCATGTCTAAATTAATTAATTATAGGCATGTTTTAAATAATTAATTGATTATAACTTATAACATAAAATACTTAGGTTAAATTAATATCATGCTAAATTAATAATTAAAATAACCTAAGTCATGGTTTAATTAATATTTCATGTTATTAATTAATTTATATCCTAAGTTCATAATTCATAAAAATTAACATGTAGCATAAATCATGATTTAACCAACGAACCATGAATCGGGCATGAACTCGACACCGTACCCCGAGCCAAACTCGGGGTACGTGTGCCCCCTTGCTGCCGTGGGTCCCACAAGCACCAACCAAGACCAAAAATGGTCTTGGTGGTGGCGGCAATAAGCAAACCGAACCCCCCCTCAGGTTTGTTATGCTAGGCGGCTAAAACAAACACCCTTTTTATATCATTCTTTGATTTTAATTTACCCCAAAACATGTTAGATCAATGTTTAATTATCATGTTTTAATAAGAATAATAATAACATGTTCATGAAAATAATCAAAGATTAAAAAGAATTAAAAAGAAGGGTTTAGAATGATATACCAATACGTAGCTTGAAAGGGGATGAACAAACACGGTTTCTAGCACTTGTTTTTAATGTCAAAAATCAACAACACCCTCCTATGGTGGTGTTATAGGTGGCGGCACAAGGAGGAACAAGGAGGAGGAGGAGAAAATCTTTTAGGGTTTTATGTTTACTTTCTTGAAAAGTGAAAATGAAAAATAGTTTTTACCCTTTACCCCCCTTTCATGTAAACTTGATGGGCTTAGCCCATTTCTTGGTTGTTGTGCCGTGGGTATGGGGGCCCCACATGGGGTACCCGTACCTTTTCTCGTGTCCCGATGTTTCGTGTTCGTTCGTGGTTAAACGTGTTCGTGTTTAAAGTGTTTCTGTTTATTTTATCATGTCGTTTATCGTAATCTTAACGCTCGTAATTATATTATATGTATTTACGTAATTATTCTAGTTTGTATTTTAAATGGTGATCATGATTTAATTATATTCACGTGACATATTTATTGACTGTTTATCATGAGTTCGTACGTAATCGATACTTATCATGTCATACACGTATGCACTTGCTTGATTATTAGCACATGAATGTGATCAATACTAAATAAGGTAAGTTTTAATCTAGGACGTACGATCTTAAGGGCACTATTCATGGTAAAAGCATGCGGGTTTTACACCAATGGACACTAAACACAAGCTTGATTGTATAAGAAAGGGACATTTGTAGATGCTACAAAATACCAAAGTATGATCGGGTCCCTTATGTACATAACCTCAAGCAGACCGGAAGTTGTGTATGCTACTTGTTTATGTGCTCGGTACCAGGCTAAGCCAACCGAGAAGCACCTCAAGGAGGTTAAAAGGATCTTTCGTTATCTCTGGGGAACCATTCATATGGGTCTCTAGTATACGAAGGATTCTGGTTTTAATCTAACTGGTTTTTTAGATGCCGACCATGCAGGGTGTCATGATACATTCAAGATCACTTCCGGTGGAGCACAATTCTTAGGTGAGAAGCTAGTGAGCTGGTCCTCAAGAAAGCAATATTGTACAACGTTATCCACCGCGAAAGCAGAATATGTTTCTCTATCCGTGTATAGTGCTCAAGTCCTTTGGATGAGAACACAACTCACGAATTATGGCTTTCACTTTAGCAAAGTTCCTATTTCTTGTGATTCACAATCAGCCATAGCCATATCCTACAACCCGGTCCAAAACTCCAAGACCAAGCACATAGCTGTTCGATCCATTTCATAAACGAGCATGTGGAAAGAGGATCGATCGAACTGTATTTTTTCAAGACGGACTACCAACTGGCCGACATCTTTACTAAAGCTCTTTCTCAAGACAAATTTGAATTCTTGGTTCGTCGACTTGGTATGCGTAGTTTCACTCCAGATGAACTTGAACGTCTTGCTCATTCGCAGTAACCTTGTATATATCTATCAGAAAATCAAAATACAAAAATATAAAACCTATAAAAACAAAATAAAAAATGACAAAATCTTTCAAAAATACAAAAAATATTATTCTTCGACATGTCTCTCAGCATCGACAATATGGACGTACATAGAAATGTCTCTCAATAACGACACGGGTACGTACATAAAGTTTGAATGTGAGTTTCAAATGTTTTCAAAACATGTTTTTCTACTTTCTTTTCATAATGGCTTATAGTCACATGTCAGACTATAACCCGGTCCCCAAAGAAAAGAAAGTCTATGACTTATCCTCAACAACGGGAAATTAATTTTTCTCGATTATTGGCTTATATTAATACATTCAAAGTGTTAAGCTCATGAACTCAAGGAAAATGTTCATGTATGTACATTTTTCCTCAACAACGGGAAATTCAGTTTTCTTGGGTCTGAGCACAATTTTTCAAGGTATTTCAAAACTGTGTTTCATATACTCCCCTATTTTAATTAGAATTTTTTTCGAGGGGGAGTATAAAATTTCATGTAAAATTATTCTCTCCATGTTTCATCACTAATTTCACAAAAATTTCAATCACATGCAATTTTTGAGGGGGAGAATAGTGGTTAAAATGTGTTCAAAATGTGTCATTGTTGATAAGATCTTTGATATAAGTGCTTCCTCTTCCTAAAATGTGCAAAATGTTTACTTAGATTCTTTCGCATTTTTTATGCACATGTATAGTGGGAGCGTTTTTGGTGATTTAGAAAATCTTTCTGGTTATGATATATATACCTTCAACATAATTATTCACGACGATATTGGTGTTAAAAGGTGGTTAGGTATTCATCCTATGATCCAACCAGAACCAGAGGGATCTTCCCAGGGACATCCGATTAGAACTTAGAAGTCCTTAGGAAAGATGGAGTAGTTGAGTGTACGGGAATAATGTCGACTAATGACTTAAGCTAGCACTAGAACAATCACAACAAGGTGCTAGTTATGACGTCTTGGTAAGTATTGAAGGGGTTGAAGAATGAAAAAGAAATGTAAGGATAAAGGGTGTAAAGAAATCAGCCATCCATACAACTTAGGCAGAAACCGGGTCAATACATCTACTATCAGAATCACGTTGATGATTTCTGGTATTAAAGACAAAACATCATGGACCCAGTGATGCAAAGCACAACCCTTCCCAGCCCACTCAAGCTTCTCTCAAAAGAATTTTTTTTTTATTGTCACGGAGTTCAACTCATTTCTATCGGCTTTCTCACTCTGAGAAGGTAGATATTGAAAAGGTGGCAGTCTGCTCCAGCCTCCGATCACCAAATAAACGTGCACTTATAGAGTCTAGAGCCAACGAGATTCATCAAAAATCTCGTTAGGACACGCATTCCATAGATCAATTTTTGTTCATCATTAGAACACAAGCGATAATCCATAGAGTCCTACGCTCTATCCTTGTGGTATTGCTAGAACATTCAGAGTGATACTCTCTAGTATTCATAGTGATGAATGGAAATCCTTCCAGTGTTAAAATCAAACAGCACTGCGGTAGGTCATATGTAAGATTCAATTGAATTAAGCATATGCTAACTGGAAAGCAACACTGGTTTGATTATGTTTTGCTTCAAACTCGTTCTAGGTCTCTACGCAATATCTTTATGATCTTGCCAGAACATTCAAAGTAATACTTATTAGTGTTTACAGAGACGAATGGAAATCCTTCCAGTGTCATGATCAAACATCACGGCGGTAGGTAACTTGTGAGATTCTATATGAATCAAACTTGTGTCAACTGAAAAGCAACAATGGTTTAATTCTTAATTGATTCAAACTTGTTCCAGGAAACAAATTGACGACTTAATCAGAAGAATGGAACTACATGATTCACTCTTCACTATGAATTATCTTTCGAGATATTCAAGTGTTGAGAATGGCTACCACTGCCGGAAACCCTGTCAAGGAAGTTCTTTCAACTTACCTAATCACGGGTACAGTATTCGTACTGTATAACGGGAAACCGGAGGAATGCAAACGATGGCGTAATCTCAAGAGTCGTGATTCAAGACCACATACTAAAGTAAATGAAGAAAGCTCAAGAACATCTAAAGAGAAAGACTTCCACTACTCTGATAATCAAGAGAGATTGTTAACAAGCTTTCAAGACAAATCAAAATATGAGTATGTGGGGAAAGACACGAGAACACAAGTCGCCAAAGATTCAAGATCAAGTCAAGGAAATATCAAAGATCCACGATCGCAAGACATGAAAGGAACTATGAAGATACTCTCAAGACATCGAGCTTCAAAGTCTGCAACAACAAAGAAGTGAGGTCACATATTACATGACCACCCCTTAGGGGGAGATTGTTAGAAGTATTTAAAGTGATGGTCATATAATATATCGTTGCGAAGCTCATGGAAAATATTTTTTAATGATGGCAAGAGTTTTTATTAATATTTTTTATGTAACGGGAATTTATTCCAAACACACGAATGAGGAAGGCCTCCTAAACAATTAAGTAATAGTATAAAAGGCCCCTCCCCTCATTTGTGTGTGTGTGCTTTTCCATTTTTCTTGTTTTAGAGGGAGAAAGAAACTTATTTTTCTCTCACTAGGAAAACACCACTTTGTATCTTTCTTCTTTGTTCTTCATCTCAATATAATATTTCTTTTTTGTTTAATCTTCTTCTCATTTAATCAATCAATCATGTTACTTGTGTTTGGATAGTCGTGTGATTACATCTTACATTACCAGATATGAAACTTCTATCAACTCCTGAGTCAAATATTACTTTAACCAGATGTTGAACTAGATGAAACATACCCGTAACCGTATTTTGATCTTGATGAGTATCGTTTGTTGGGAATAAAATTGACCAAGTCCCTAGACGCTGACAAGAGGAACTTGGGTGCTGACAAGAAGAATTGAGGCACTGACAGGTGAGACGCTGATAAGAATTATCAAGGCGTTGACAAGAAGAATCATTACATAAAGACAAGGACTAAATCTGCCAATGATGAATTCTTCAAGCTGATGGACAAAATATGAAGATAAGAATTCAGAATATATTCTTAAATGTTTAAAAGATTTAGTCAATAAGTTATTTGAGTATTGTTGATCCCAAACTTAGATCGATTTAGCTTTATGTATACGAGATTAGATCAAGTTATACACTTAGAGAAACCTTTGTATATGTATATGACAATCTAAGTGTTATGCGGAATTAACACTTAAACAAGAACACAATGATGTAAACAAACTTTCACTTGATTAATGATAACAAACTTGCTTACAATGAAAGTGTTTAACGTATGAAAACTTATTATTGAACAATAACCTAAAGGTCTTCTTTTATAGACATAAGAAGCCTTGTACAATAATCTACGTATCAACTATTCTAGGTAAAGATAAATATAGAAAATACATTGTTGTTCCTATCTTTACTAGAAGTAATCTAGAACATAATAAACACGTAGATCATATTATTCCATCAGTTCTTGTCTTCAATGTATCAACGCTTGACTTCTTCTTGTCAACGCTTGATCTGTCAGCGTTTGTTTTCTTCCTATCAACGCTTGTTTTACTCTTGTCAGCGCTCAAGTAGACTGGCTATATTTTATTCCCAACAATCCTCCCCTAAACTTGATATCTACTTTAGTAATCAAGTTTCTGAATAAACATTAAAAACTAGGAGGAATCTTACGACACTTATCATATTGGTAATAAATAAATCTGATCAAATCTTTGGCCACGTCACTTGAATAATCAATTTCCAGCTGTGTAGTCTTCATCTTCTCCAAGACTTCCTTGGACATGGAATATTGAGCATCTATAAGAAGATACTCAGCAAACTTTGTAGAACTTAAGTAATATACACCAGCAGCTGAATACAAACGCCATTGAAGACCACTTAGGTCATCTTCAAGATCCTTCTAAATAGCAGGATCTTCATCTCTTGGTCCACACATTCTCTTGAATGTTGACCATAGTTTTATTGCATTGACTAAAGTGGGATCTTCAGTCTCATACTTGGCCTCTAACAACCTCCATAGGTCTACCAAGTCTTCTCTATCAAAACTTGCAAACAAAGATATAAGTGTGGTAAAAGTGTGAACCTCTTTTCCATACCTGCCAATCTTCCAAAACCCACATTCATCTTCTTCATAGCTTATAATAGGATTTCTGGAATCAAGAGGCACAACTTGCACCATATCCGATGCTTCCAATGGTGAGAGCTTGAGGCTCCTTCTAATAACAGCTTCACTTGGATTCAACCTATCCATATCTTTGGGAAACTCAAGAGGGACTCCCTTCTTCACAGGTTTGGGAACAATCATTGCCTTCTTAAGCTCCAACTCTTCTGCAAGTTCTTCTTTCCTTTCATCAGAAAGAAGTCTAAGAGTGTTTTCTTCCTGCACTCTTACCCAAATGGGATAAGCTTTGAACTCCAACTCTTCAAATGTTAAAGCAATCAATTTCTTATAAGTCCATCCTGTTCCATGACATCTGAGAAGCATGTAGTACAACTCCCTTCTATCCCTTCTCAACATGGAGAGAACATTGCTAGCTTTGTGTTTCAGAATGACCTTGCAATCCTTTTGTACTCTGAGAAGAATTTCCAAACCCCATATCTGATCTAAAATAGTCAAATGTGGATTCTCCATACACCTATCTTCCCAAGCATGGTACATCTGAACAACTTCTGGCATATCAAAATCAACCTGCAATTTCAACTCATTCAACTTCTCTTTTGCCAGCTCATCACCATACTCAAGTCTTTCTGGTTGTTCTATGATCATTACACTTGAGTCTGAACTAGCTTCATCTCTTCCTTCTTGCTCTTCTGAAGTGACAACAAAAGGTGATTCACCTTCCTTCTTTCTTTCTTGTTCCACAATTTGTGTAGCCAACCTTCTATCAAACTCAATCTGTGCTGCATTCTTTGGAACATCTACTTCTACCATAATACCCTTACCCTTATCTAATGGATCCAAGGTGGGTAAGGAAGATCGTAATACCTGTGAAGAAACATCTTTGATGATGGATGATGACTGGAATACATCAACCTCACCTGCAGGTCTGTCAACGCTCAATTTTGCTTTGTCAACGCCCAATCTACTTATGTCAGTGTTCAAATCTGTCTTGTCAACGCCCAAAGTACCTGTCTCAGCGCCTCTTGTAATTTCCTCCAACATAGCTGTAAAATACACATTTAAGTTTTTAGGAGAGACTAGAGACGTATCAAAACCTATATGTTTCTTCAAACTAGTTAGGGCCTCAGCAACACCCAAGGATTCACCATCATGTGATCCCTTATCACTCAGATTTATCTATTCATCATCCCCTTTGGAAGATTCCTCCATCCCTCTCCTTGTGCTAGCATTTTCCAAAATAAAAATCCTCTCCCTCAGTTGCTTGAGTTCAAGGCCTTGTGTACTAACAATATGTACCAAGTCTGCATTTTGGTTTTGCAAGCTTATGCAGACAGCCGTCAATTCTGTTAAAGTCATTGGTTCCAATCTGCCCTATTCTAAAATGGGTATTTGACCTCCCAAGTTAGATTCATTGGGCATGGATGAGGTCTTATTGATGGTAGGTCTGTCTTGGCCAGGTTCTAAGCCAAAACCAATAGTCCCAGCCTCATCCATAACACCAACCACACTTGTGGTGGTGGTTCTCTCTGCTCGTGGCTAAGACCACTAGAGGAGAACACTCCAGTAGTCCTTTGGCATTTTTGTAACCTATATTGTGTTGGGGGAGAAGATGATGTGGATTGGGTGGATGTGGGTTGGTTAAGGGGTGTTTGGGTCTGTGAAGGATTGGTGTCAACGTTTGGATTAGGCATGTCAACGCCAACATTTAATGTGTCAGCGTCGAAGGGTTCTTGGTCAAGTTTCATGTGTTGTGGTGATGGTAAAGGTTCAGGTATTGGGTCAAGTTGGGGTTGTGGGTCTGGTTGGGGTTGTGTTGCTTCAATGACAGCAATCATAGCTGCGGTGAAGGGTAAGTCACGATGTGGGGGTGAGTTCATCTTTGTAAAAATTGCTTTCTTTTACACAGGGATCTCATAAAAATCATCATGATCCCTTGTGCAGTAATTTTGCACCTCAAAAACCATTTGTAAAAATCTGGGATAAGCTAAAGTCATTTTGTTCCCTTTATTTTTACACATGCCCTCAAAAATCATTTTGGAATAATTAAACTTTTGCCCAGTAGCAATGCACACAATATCACTAGCAATAGATCTATTGATCTCATTGCGTGCAGTACACTTGGGACTCAAACATTGCAAGAGGACATGTATTAGGTACTTCCAGGCTGGAGGAAACTCCTGTTTATGATATTTATTTAAAGTCCCCTCATCAAGGAAAGGATAACCCAAAGCCCTTAGTCCTTGTTCTATTTCATTAATAGGGAGGGTGGTTATACCATCTGCATCATCAAGATGCAAAGCTTGGCAAACCAAAGCTTCAGTAACCACCCATGTGCGCCCATGTACAATAGATGATAATGTAGTCACTCTATTAACTGTTGAGGAACTAACATTGTTCCAAAACTGCTTAATATGTGTGACAGGAATGAGTGGAGCATGAGAAAGAGCATACCTTATTGGGGATGCATTCATATACGCCACCATTTGTGTGTATTGGGGAAACAGAGTGATATCAGCGTCCAAATATGCTACCATGTTGTGTTGACTCCTGAACCCCAATTCCAAATCACTTGGTTTAAATTTTGGTGCCATTGTTGATAGTTGTTTTGAATGATTGATAAAGATGAAGTTATAGGAGAAAATATTGTTAGACAAGAATGATAGGCACCCTTTTTAAAATAGGAGCCAAATATATAGGAGAGAAAAATGCATGTGATTGGTAAAAAATGAGGCAACTATTTTCAAAATAAAATCATGAAAATATTGAAAAGAAATAAGTTTATCTCATGCATTAAATGAGAGTTATCTGCTCTCAAAATTATGGCCCAAAAATATGTCAAAAAGTAACAACTGGGTAGGTCCCATTGAGTGTCAACGGTCAAAAATAACCCATCAACGCCCAACGGCTATATTCTTATCAACGTTTGCAAAAGCCATGTCAGCGTCTAAATTGGTCACAACAATGCTTGGAAAAATACTTGTCAGCGTCAAAAATAAAAAAAATTTATAGAAATGAAAAATGACCTTAACAAAGTAATTTATCCTAGAGAAGATAACCTATAAGTTGATAATTATTATAGGGCGGCAAGCACTGTCCAGTTATGCACACTTGCTTATGCAAGATAGACATAACAGTCCTCTAGTGTCCCTTGCTAACCAAAACTCTTAACAACTAAGTTACCTCATAAAATTCCTTGTTACTCCCAGGTAAAAACCCATGATAAAATCATTCCCAAGTCTCCCAACAGACCATAACCAATTCTAGGACAAAAATGTCTTGGCAGCATGCATAGTATATCAACTTTGCATGCTACAGTGCCTCATGATTTAGTAAAACTAACTCATACTCACCTGTGAACACAATCTAGAATTGTGATAAGAGTATCATAAGGATACCCAAAAGTCCTAACGGTTCCTAAAACCTCCCCTTAAACTGTGATACAAATGTTGCCAAAAATATGCATGAACATAAAAAATTTATGTCAAGATAGGAATAGAAAATTCCAACCATCATCCATAAATAAAAACATGCTTAAATGATCCTCCAAGGATCCATAAGCAACTCTGTATCCAATGGTATAATGCTAACACCACCTACACATTTAGATTGAAAACCACAAAACTAACATTGTTGCTGACAACGCCCCAATAACAGTTGTCTGCGTTAAGAAAAGCTTTGTCAGCGTTAGACAAATATATTGCTGACAACGTCACAATAACACTTATCAGCGTTAAAGTAACCTTTGTCAGTGTTAGAAAAATATAGTGGAAAATCTAAATTCTCAAAAAGACCAATAACAATGCGTATCCTGTACATACTTTTACAAAAAGACTCCAAAACACATATTATGTGAGATTGATCATTCCAATACTTGTTACCAAGTATTGAAATCTTCCAGCATCAAAAGGTTTAGTTAGTAAATCAGACACATTTTCTTCTGTGTCAACCCTATCTGGTTGTATTAAACCCTTTTCAAAACAATCTCTTATAAAATGGTGTCTAATTTCTATGTGTTTTGTTTTAGAATGATGTACAGGATTCTTAATAATGCATAAAGTGCTGTTATTGTCAACAAATATCTTGGTATGCATGAAATTATACCCATAATCCAACAGATGGTTCTGAATCCATAAGACTTATCCACAACAAGCAGCTGCATCCACATACTCTGCTTCAGTTGTAGAATTAGCCATCACTGTTTGTTTCTTGCATTGCCAAGATATTAATCTGCTCCCAAGAAACTGACATCCACCAGTTGTGGATTTTCTATCAAACTTAGCACCTCCATAGTCACTATCTGAATATGCAATAAGCTCCAATGGTGAATCCTTTGGGTACCACAAGCCAAGTCTGGGATAACATCTTAGGTACCTAAAGATTCTCTTGACAACATAAAGAGGACATTCTTTGGGAGTCACTTGATGGCGTGTACATGCACACACAACAAACATGATGTCAGGTCTGGAGGCTGTAAGATACATCAATGAACCAATCATTGATCTATAGTGCCTGACATCTACATCCTTTCCATCTCCAATCTTTCCCCAAGGGTGTTCTCTATACATAGGAGTAGCAGCCCTCTTTTCATGTGGAGAAAAGCCAAACTTCTTCAAGATCTCTGCCACATACTTATCCTGGGAGATGAAAATACCATCTGCTTTTTGCTGAATTTGTAACCCTAGAAAGAAGTTCATCTCCCCCATTGCACTCATCTTGAATTTGTCTGTCATGAGCTTGGAGAAATCTGAACTCATCTTTGGATTGGTGGATCCAAAGATGATATCATCAACATAGACCTGAACAAGTAAGACATCCTTACCATCCTTCTTTGTAAACAATGTCTGGTCTATAGTGCCCCTCTTGAATCCATTTTCCACCAAATAAGTGGACAATGTACCATACCATGCTCTTGGGGCTTGATGAAGTCCATACATAGCCTTCTTGACTCTATACACCTTGTCTGGATTCTCTAGATCCTCAAAAACAGAAGGTTGCATCACATACACTTCCTCAACAATTGTTCCATAGAGGAAGGCACTTTTCACATGCATTTGATAGACAGTGAAGCCCATGCAGGAAGCATAGGCTAGAAATATCCTTATAGCTTCAATCCTTGCAACTGGTGCAAAGACCTCCTCATAGTCTATCCCCTCCTCTTGTGTATATCCCTGTGCCACTAAACGTTCCTTGTTTCTGACCACAATGCCTCTTTCATCTCTCTTGTTTCTTAGAACCCATCTTGTCCCTATAGGTCTGACATATCTGGGACAATCAACCAACTCCCAAACATCCTGAATTGCAAATTGGTGAAGCTCATCCTGCATTGCTTCCACCTAACTTGGTTCTTTGAGAGCATCAAATATCTTCTTGGGTTCCTGTTGTGACAGAAAACAGGCAAACAAACATGCTTGCACAAGAGGGGTATCAACCTTCTTGTGAATATTGGCAATAAATCCACCAAGACTTTGATGAGATCTTCTAGTCTGAACAGGAGTCATAATATCACCAATGATTTGAGAAGTGGGGTGATTCTTCATAGTAGAAGTGATAACTCCTCCTTCAAAAAGTCTGGTGTCTTCAATCTCATCGTCCAAGTTGCCAATATCTTCTTCTTCAGACTCTCTTTCATCAATAATAGGATGAACCTCTTCATATAAATTGGAATGTTCACCTTGTTCAAAATTAGAAGAGAAAAGAGGCTCAAAAGTGTTGTCAACGCCTGAACCTTGGTTGTCAGCGTTGGGGCTATCAGCGCCTGAAATATTGTTGTAAACGTTTGAGCCATCAACGCCTAAATTTGTCCTGTCAACGCTAGATTTGCCTTTGTCAGCGGCTGAAGGACCATGCATGTTGTGAACTGGTGGTACTTGGGGACCACCATTATCTTTTCCAGCAGCAGCAGCAAAAGCATCTGTCCATATGGGAATTGTAACATACTCTTGTATAGGAGATGACTTTTCTGCTTGTGATCCAACCTCTTCATTAACCTGTGTACCTGAAACATCAACGACTTGTTCTTCCACAACATTTGAAGTTACCTTCACAATGTCTGGATTAGTGACAGGCATATAATTTAAAGTCCTAGATAGAGGTTCCAAGTCAAACAACCAATTTAGACCACTTTCAGGATCACTAGGTTTACTCTCTAAAAACCTAACATGTACTCTTTCAAGTATACGTTTTTCCTTTTTAAGATAAACCATATATCCCTTGCTTTGCACTGAATACCCCATGAAATAGCCGTCATCACCTTTTGCACTAAATTTACCTAAGGCATCACTAGTATCAAGAACAACTACATGACAACCAAAAGGTTTAAGAAAACCAATATTAGGTTTGCTTCCCCAAAGTAATTCATAAGGTGTTTTGTTCTGTATTTTGTTGACCAATGCTCTATTTTGAACATAGCATGCTGTATTCACAGCCTCAGCCCAAAAAGCTATGGGGAGCATCAGCCAACATAGTCGTGGCTGCATCAATTAGGGTTCTATTTTTCCTCTCAGCAACCCCATTTTGCTGAGGAGTTCTGGCAATACTAAACTGCCTAGTAATCCCTTTCTTGGCACAAAAATCATCCAATAGTTTATTCCTAAACTCACCACCATTATCACTCCTAAGCATTGTAACTTCATTACCAGTTTTCTTCTCAATCTGAGTGATAAAACGAATTAAAATGTCAGCAGTATCACTCTTCTTAGCTAAAAAGAAAGTCCAAGTAAACCTAGAAAAGTCATCAGTGATGACAAAGCAGTATGATTTACCATTCAAACTCTCTATATTAGTTGGACCAAATAGGTCCATATGTAGTAAGTGAAGTGGTCTAGTACTAGAGTGCACCTGTTTAGACTTGAATGAGACCTTGTTCTGAATGCCTTTAAGACATGCAACACAAGAGTGGTCATTGTGGAAAGCCTTTTCAGGCAAGCCATCAACCAAGCCAAGTCTCACAAGCCTGTTTATATTCTTAAAGTTTATGTGCCCTAGTCTCCTGTGCCATAGATTACTCTCATCTACTGAAGCTTTAGCATAAAAACATGACATATTGGTATTCATCCTAATCCCATTCATATTCACATTATATATGTCTTTATGTCTAGGTGTTCTATAGTCAATAAATTTCTCATCAGGGATCTTATAATCCATGCTTAACACCAAGCATTCAGTGTTAGTAAACAGAACTTTATTTTTGTTATCACAAACTTGTCATACACTAAAAAGATTGTAATCAAGTTCCTTTACCAGAAATACGTTCTCAAAATGCAAGTTCTTGGTGAGAAGTGTTCCTTTGCCTGTGATAGTTCCATATCCTCCTCCAAAGTAAACCTTATCACCATCCTTGATGGGAGTGAAGTTAGTGAGATAATATTCCTTCCCTGTCATGTACCTTGAGCATCCACTGTCCCAATATCCATAATCATTGACCTGTTTTTGAATGCCCTGCACATAAAGAAAACAAGTTAGTTTTCTTTAGGAACCCAAGCCTTAGCAGACTTGGATTCATCTGGTTGTTCAATAAGAACATACTTAGTTCTCATAACAACCCCTTGTTCATCCCTCTTTGGATGAAATACCCAGTTAACCCCAATAGGTTTTGTAATGACCTTTGAAATGTAATTGAACGTGTTGCAAGTCATAGAAATCCCATTATCATTAAGGTTTTGATCTTTCTTAGGTCTCCATGTCAAGCTTGAAGAAGCTTTAGACCCCTTACCCTGTGGTTGCAGATATTTAGGTCTGGTCACGTTTCTGTCAGCGTTGGATTTGGTCTTGTCAACGCTGAAATTGCCCTTGTCAGCGTTGAACCTAGGGTTTGCTACAGAAACCCATTGCCTATTAGACCAAGTATTTTTCTTTTGAAATGGTCTTTGTCCATGAGTGTTAGACCCTCTAGTGAAGAAAGGGGTTGGTCTAACAACTTGTGGACTTTGCTGCATACAAGGTTTGGGTCTGACAACGTTTGACTTTTTAACAGCGTTGACCTTGGAAGCGTTGACACACTTATATGCTAAATGTGAAAAGCTACCACAAGTTTAACAGGCTTTTCTAGACACAACCCTAGGTCTAGAAGAGAAGAAGCATGTTCCATCATTACTAACTTGGCTTTTAGGTGACCTAGTATTCCTATACATTTCTTTATACTTGACACTAGGTTTTCTAAAAGTGTTTGGGCCAAGGTCAACAACTTTACCAGTGATTGGGTTTGTTACCTTAATAGGTGTTGACTCATTGGGACTTTCACACAACAAACCACCCTTAACAAATAAGGTAGGGTTGGCTTTCTTCCATTCATTTAAGTCAGTCAACTTCTGTTGATACTCTTCAACTGGGGTAATGACTCTTGGTGGAGGAATAAATTCCTCCTCTTGGAGTTCTGGTAGACCAGTCTAAGATAGGTCCTTTCTTTTGACACCATATAAGTCACCAGCTGGTGGTAGAACCACAGTATAGTCTTTCATCCTAATCCCAGTCATGTCCTTAGGATCCCTTTGTTTATTAACACATTCTCCTAGGGTTTGTATGGCCTTATCAAATCTATGAATTTTAAGGTCAACATTATCCTTATTCTTAATGGCTTCATCTAACTTAGCCTGTAATTCACCATTAACCCTTTCCATGATGCTCCTAATATCATTGCAATTTAACTCATGTTTTAATATGTTTATTTTGTCTTTTAAGTCAAATTCCATTTTCTTGTACTCAGAAACTGTCTTCTCAGTTTGAGTGAGAGCAAGTTGATAATTAGACAGTTTGCATCTTTCAGTACTCACATCATCTAATAATCTTAACACCTATTTGTTAAGTTTCTCAGTATTTAACCTACAACCCTTACAACAAAAAGCATCATCGTATACCTCATTATCTGATGAAGAGGAGGAGTGTGCCATGAGAGCATATTGAACATGCTCTTCTTCTTCTATTTCAGCAACCAAATCTTTATCCTCTTCCCCATCCTTAGCCAAATAGCTCTAGTCCCATCCCATACCATCAACTTCTTGCATTACAACCATGACCTTAGGATCCTAAGCCCTAACAATTTGGCTTGAGGGTTTGCCAGCATCAGATCTTCTTGGAGATCTGCATTCCCTCATGAAGTGCCCCATACGATGATAGTTGTAGCACTCAACTTTGGATTTATCAAATCCAGCAGTGTCCTTTGCATTAAAGGTCATTTTCTTCTTAAACCTTCTATTCCACCTGTTTGCTCTTATACTAGCAAGAGCCATGTTCCACTTAATATCCATCTCTTCCAAGTGCTCATGACTTATTTGCTCAAGGTCCTCATATGTAATCACTAAACCATTGGGCAAAGAAGCAATATAAGCACATACAATATCCAGATCCAAACCAGCAGGTTTAACTCTAGGTGAGTCACTTTTGTATGTGTCAGCTTCTGAGTATGAGGCATTGACAGGACATGTTCCAGCGTTGACACATGATGATCCAGTAACTGGATGCATGTAAGAGTCCTTCTGATTAAATTGACCCTCACTATGTGAGAAGAAGGCCATGTTACTATTGGTAGACTTACTTCCATGCTCTAAAAGAGTTTCATTCTCCAACAGCCTTAGTTTGTTGTAGATATCATCGAAAGTAGAACTTTTGTGAGTGTTATTGGCAAGTATAGATATTGCCTCAATCTTCCACGCATCACCAAGGCTCTTAAGAAAAGTGGCATTAATATCAACATCACCAAGTTGTGTCCCCATGAAGGACAACTTGCTTGTAATGTTAAGCAGTCTGCTTCTCACACTGCTAAGCTTCTCATTGGGTTGAGCTTTGAAAACAACATACTCATGCATGAGTTGCTTCTTCTTCTCTTCCTTAGTATCATCATTGCCACCATATGCAACTTCAAGGGTTGCCCAAAGGTCCTTAGCAGATTCATAACCTCTGTATTTATGCTGGTTCTCTTATCTCAAAGAGACTTTCAGAATGTTTAGGGTTTTCATATCAACCCTTTTCTTTGCTATGTCTTTAGCAGACACAGCTCTACCATCATCAGGCTTTTCATTCTTATCTGCTTCTGAACATCCAACAACAGCTGCTCTTCCAGCAATGGCATCAGCAATCTTTTGAGCTTTATTGAATGTGTTTCCATATTCAATAATTTCCCAGAGAGTGTAGTCATAGATCCTCAGATATTGCTCAAAGTTGAATTTCCACAATTCAAAGTTGGTTGCATCAAGCATGGGAATCTTGATGTTTGGTAAAGGTGAGGAGGAGGAGGTTACTTCTGGATTTGACATGATGTTTTTAGGGTTTTGAGAAAATTAGGGTTTTGAGAAAATTAGGGTTTTGGTGATTTTAGGGTTCTTGTGTTCTTTAAGATCAAAAGTTCCTCAACAAGCTCTGATACCACTTGTTGATCCCAAACTTAGATCGATTTAGCTTTATGTATACGAGATTAGATCAAGTTATACACTTAGAGAAACTAATACTAAGATTTTGCTAGTTGAAAAAGTTCGTTTTCTCGGTGTCTAATCGAATTGATTACCAGTTTAAAGTGTGACTCAGTCGTTTTTGGTTAACAAAAAGAAATTTGATTATCTATAACTAATTAAAAAGTAAATGCGGAAAGTATTTTAAAGAAAATTAAAGACAGGTACAAATAATAAAGTAAAACAAGGTGAAAAATTAAGCTAGAAAATTACTAGAAAAACACTTAAATAAAATGCAATCTTAAAATAAAACTAAAAGAAAAACAATTTAAAATAAAGTTTAAGAAAATGGCGGGAAATATAAAATTTTGTCCCAGATCCGAATCCCAGATCGGAATCCCAGATCCGAATCCCAGATCGGAATCCCAGATCCGTATCCCAGATCCGAATCCCAGATCCGAATCCCAGATCCGAATCCCAGATCCGAATCCCAGATCCGAATCCCCGATCCGAATCCCAGATCCGAATCCCAGATCCGAATCCCAGATCCGAATCCCAGATCCGAATCCCAGATCCGAATCCCAGATCCGAATCCCAGATCCGAATCCCAGATCCGAATCCCAGATCGGAATCCTAGATCCGAATCCTAGATCTGAATCCCAGATCCGAATCCCAGATCCGAATCCCAGATCCGAATCCCAGATCCGAATCCCAGATCCGAATCCCAGATCCGAATCCTAGATCCGAATAAGGGGGAGTATCACAATACCGATCGCAATGTAGAAACCCTTGTGGTTTTTGCGATCGTAACAAGCTGTCGGAATCCAAATCCCATTCCGATGGAATGTAATACAAATAAGCAAAACCAATAAGCTAATACTAATAAGCAATAACCGAAACTTGATTAAAAAGATAATGATACGAGACAAAAAGCAACAAATTTAAAGACTTTATCAAAACACAAAATAAGCAAACTTTAAAAAGATAAAACTTTTTAGAAAACTTTAAAATCAAATAAGCTAAATACAAAATAAGCCAATAAGATTGTCAAACTTATAGCTTAATTCGTATACAAGCCTAGATGAAAATAAAAAGATGAACTTTTTAATCAAATAAACAATAAGATTAAGCAAAATCAATGCTTAATCCGAACCATAATCAAATCAAAGACAAGAAAAGTAGGATGAGAATGATAAAGAAAATCTTGATTAAAGGAAAATAAAGATTAAACAACAAAATTAAAAACACTTACTTGAATTAAAGGAATTAAAGTGCAAGACAATTAATTAAAATGACATGAAAAATAAAGTTGCAAGAAAATGAAAATGGTGGAAGAGCTAATTTGTCAAGTTAGCCAACAACTATGAAATGAAAACATAGAAAACTATATATAGGGAGATTAAGGAGGAGCTTAGGAAGCTTCCTCCCTCCTTCATCTTTTCCTTAATTGCGTCATTAGGTCCTCACTTTCTTTAATTTTCTTAAATCTTGGACTTTAATGACTTTGGCTCGGGATTTCTTTGAACTCGTCTTTTATTCTTCAATAAATTAGACTTGAGTTCTTCGGCTTTTGGTAAACTTCCGTCTTTTGACTTTTCTTCGATAAATCTTCATAATTGGTCTTGGACTTCCGTTCTTTTTGCACTCTTGATCTTTCAACTTCGTCTTTCGTCTTTTTCTTCGATAAAAGCCCGTGAAAGCCGTGTTTTCTCCACTTTTCATCTTTTCGTCCTAAATCACAACAAAAACACAAACCGCGCATAATTCCGACATAAGTGACATAAAATACACGTTTTGGCTCGGTTCTTATTGTAATTAAGTGGTAAAAAGGATGGGTGTTTACACACCTATCAGAAACCTTTATAAATGTATATGACAATCTAAGTGTTATGCGTAATTAACACTTAAACAAGAACACAATGATGTAAACAAACTTTCACTTGATTAGTGATAACAAACTTGCTTACAATGAAAGTGTTTAACGTATGAAAACTTATTATTGAACAATAACCTAAAGGTCTTCTTTTATATACATAAGAAGCCTTGTACAATAATCTACGTATCAACTATTCTAGGTAAAGATAAATATAGAAAATACATTGTTGTTCCTATCTTTACTAGAAGTAATCTAGAACATAATAAACACGTAGATCATATCCTTCCATCAGTGCTTGTCTTCAATGTATCAACGCTTGACTTCTTCTTGTCAACGCTTGATCTGTCAGCGTTTGTTTTCTTCCTATCAACGCTTGTTTTACTCTTGTCAGCGCTCAAGCAGACTGCCTATATTTTATTCCCAACAAGTATGTTTATCTTGTGTCTCTTCCTAAAATAGTTGATCATAGCTTTTTATACAAGGCTCCTTAAACCTATAAAAGGAGGCCTTAGGGTTAGACATAAGACACATCTTTTTTACACACCTCTTCTACATATCTCATAACACTTTCATTGTAATCATTCATTGATATTATTAATCAAAGTGAAAGTTTGGTTTACTTTGTTTTGTTCTTTGTTCTAAGTGTTAAATTCCGCATAACACTTAGTTTGTTTAATACAACAAAGTTTCTCTACGTGTTAAACTTGATTTAATCTCGTTAACACAATGCTAAATCGATGTAAGTTTGGGATCAACAAGTGGTATCAGAGCTTGTTGAGATTTGAAGAACGAAATCCAATATCGTGAGGTGAACCAAGCTAAGGAAGAAGGTGAAGAAGAATCTGATGATGTTTTCAGTTAAGGCCACGTCTACTTCAAGTTCCACAAGTTCCAATTATTCTTCATGTTATGATAATGAGGTATGTCATGACTCTTCTTGTAGTATAAATACTGAAAAACTTAACAAAGAAATTTTAAAGTTAAAATCAGACGTTTCTAATGAAAGATGCAAGTTATCTAATTATCAAATTGCTCTTACTCAAACTGAAAAGACTGTAGCTGAGTATAAGAAAATGAAGTTTGACCTAAAAGATCAAATCAATATCTTAAAACATGATTTAAATGCTAGTACTGATATTAGAAACATCATGGAGAGGGTCAATGCTGAATTACAGGCTAAGTTAGATGAGGCTAGAAAAAATAAGGATAATGTAAGTCTTAAAATCCAGAGATTTGATAAAGTCTCACAAACCTTAGAAAAATGTGTTAGTGAACAAAGGGATTCTAGGGATTTGTCTGGAATTGGGATAAAAGATTATACTGCTACTCCACCACCTGCTGGGAACTTCTATGGTGTCCTGAGAAAAGATTTGTCTTGGACTCGTATACCAGAACTCCAAGAAGAGGAATTTATTCCTCCACCTAGAGTCCTTTCCCTAGTTGAAGAATATCAACAAAAGGTTATTGACCTTGAAGAGTGGAAGAAGGCTAACCCCACTTTGTTTGTTAATTTAACACCCCCAAATTTACACGCAGCGGAATACATCTTTGGGTGCTAAACAATGATACAACAACACATAATTTATAAAGAACGACTCGAAAAGAGACGTTTTAGATTTAGCGTTCCTAAAACATTTGTCAGAGTAGCGTAGTCCCAAGTAATCGTTACCAAAAGATAAGTTAAAACAACATATTAGTTTGTTTTAAAAATGGAACGATAAATAAATCAAAGAGTTTGAACAACGAAAGCAGTGCACAACTTCATTCCCCGTGACCTCCAAGCTTCCACTTCTTGATTATCTGAAATACATGTGAGTAAAACAATCAGCAAAAATGCCGAGTGAATCTATAGGTTTATGAAATCAATTTGAACACAAGCAAAGATTATAAGTTTGTGGCATGCTTATAAGTATCAAATAATAATTTGCATCAACAATGATAATTGTATATAGCATAAATTGTAATAAGCTCATGGAACCGAGCCCTTAGACACTCCCATATCAGTCTAATAAGACGAGAGATTTATTAATTGTCGGTTACCTCCAGATTATTGGTACATTGCCGTATACCTGACTTCTCAATACAATATGCTAAAACAGTGTGGAGGTCGGGCCTAAGCTTCTATGACAAGTCCACAAAAACTGAACCGGGGCGGCTTCCCCCATAGATCTATTAATTGTACTAGCGGTTAACCCATCATAGGTTGATTAACGGTCCATAATTGAGGTTTTAACAAAGGCAATCACTTAATGCAATTTAAAGGCAACCACGGGTCCATTCATAGAGGGACAAAGCATACCATAAAAATCTTGTGTTCTAAGTTTATAAAAACATGTATTCCCCCTCGCGGGTTTAAAATCATTTAATAACTAGTATAAAGAGAGGCTATAGACTCACCTTTGCCAATAGTGGTAATGAGACGATCGCCGACGATAGATGATGCCTTTCAAACACGAGAACCGCAACCTATCAAATGAGGTGCGTTCATTAATAATAGACTCGAGAAATAACCCATACATAAGAATATAAAACTCGACTCATAAAATCACGACAAAATCGAGAGAAAACGATACAAGTGATACTATTACACTCTCCTATATATTCATTTTATTATTCTACGCCTTTAATAAAAATCTACCGGAACATACCGAATGTCCAAGCCGTTTTCCCATACTTAGACATATCAACTTTTTATGATACTGCTCAGAGAACTCACTTACTATATGTAGAAAGTCCTCCCAAGAGGCAATTAAAAGATTTTACTTCTAAAGTTCCCTGCCCGACTCATCTTTGAATCGCAAAATCCGGACAGTTTAGCGACCTTGACTTACGAAACCATTTTGACCATTCTAAACAACTCCATTTGTAAAACCGCCACTTGATTCTAAAAATAGACTCAAAATACTAAACTTAGAGCCTGAGAACAGCCCTTGAATCATTTTGAAACTCATTTTATAGTCCCCGAGATTCGATCCAAATATCGACAACAATTTTCGGATTGTGTCGACACTTGTCTCCCGGTACACGAAAATCAAACTAGTGTATCTTCCAACTCGTTAGGAGTTGGAAGGCCTACTTTATATCAAATCGAAGCTAACGAAATTCTCTACAACATAATCCAATCATATCATCCTATATTCAGACTTAAGACCCTCGAAAATGGCCTCAAACCTACTGCCTAAAATTGACTATAAAAATCTCTTACAAAAGAAAGTTTTTGATCAAAACCAACAACTTTTATCATCATTCTAACATCCTACCATCACCATAAACCAATCCTAACACTTGTATCATCATCAAAATCAAAAACCCAAAAACTAAAATTCAACTTTTTAACAAAAACATTACATAAACATCATTTGATCATCATCTCTAACACATGCATGATCAAAATCACCACCTAACAAGCCTAGTTTTTTTTTTTATCAAAATTCAAAACTCAATGCATGTAAGTAAAAATGGTATCATTAGAATCACCTTTCAAAAATAGGAATGGGACTTGTTTTGTTTTTGGATGGATCAAAGTTGATCATCAAAAAAAATTGATGGAATGGATGGTGGTGGTGTAGGCTAAAATGGAAAAGGAAGAAGAAAGATGGTGATTTTTGTTTTAATGAATTTTTTTAAATGAATTGTGTTAGTGGAAAACATATATATAGTGTAAGTTTATGGTAGTTTTTGCCAATTTGTGATAGTTTTGGTCCAAAATAGAATAAAATAGTTTAAAAGGGTAGAAAATGTAAATTGTAATTTTTGAAATATTTACGAGACTTGGGTTTCGTAAAAAAAAAATACTTTTCAAAAGTTTAAACGCACATGAAAAATAATAATATAATGACTCGATACGTAATTAAAACGATATCGTCGAAAGTATTAAATATCAAAACGATCGATAATAAAATATAAAATTTTAGGCATCCGTCGGTATCGCGATCACTAGTAGTCCTCGTTACTCGTCAAAATATTAAAATATAATATTTAATATCGGTTTCAACTTAAACCCATAAACATAATAATATTTAACGTTATAAAATACTTCAAAATAATTGAAAGTAGAATTAAATTATGACCTTATTTTTACGGGTTTTACATCCTCACCACTTTAAGGGAGCTACGTCCCGGCGCTCAACCCGCCTCATATACGAGTTGTTCACTACCCGGAAGGATGAGGGCATTCCTTATAAAGAATTCTTCTCGTTCCTACGTGAATCTCGATCCACGATCTCCACTGGTTCTTTTACAAAACGCAACTTGTCGTCAAGTTGTATCTCACCAAAAAGGAATAAATAAATCCTTATCCACCAGTCACCCGTCAAACTTGACACATGAAAATTTTATGAATCACACAAAGCTCGTTCGACGATAAGAATAGATGACAGAATTTTCGGGTAAGTCCCGTAAAAAGGAAGGTTGTAATTTAAAGGATATCCATCGGCCGGATAGCCATGGACACACATCAAAAAGAACTAACAAGAAAACATTTTCGTCATCGGAGGGGGCTCACTCGTGGGACCCTACTCGAAAGATAATACAAAGACACCATCTCACTTTCGTCAACGCGCCTTAAAGTCTCAATAAATATCGTCGTTGAAAGTCAAAAAAAAATATTACATAATATGTGTTCTACATGATCGGACGTCATCGGATGATGCCGCCTCAAGTTCTCACACCTTACGATCATTTGACTAGATCACACACCATATAAGTACATAAAAGAAAAGGTCGAACATAAACATCGATTATAGATCTCCATCGTTAATCATCGAGAAAACCTTGAACGAACCCTTGATAATAACCACTTGATCTCAAGAGTCCTTCCACTTGCGGTGTCGGCTCTACATAGTCCTCGAGGTCGTAACAAATTTATTAACTCCATTCATTAAGAGATTCGGTCCTCAATCATTCTACAAGTACACGCATAAATCCTGGTGACACTTATTGTTTCTTCTTATACACTGCTTCCCGAGATTCATTTTACACTCAGAATAAAATAGTAATCTTCAATACGAGGAACAGAACGAGATAAAAATGACTTCAATAAACGCATAAACGGACAAGATGTGGTAAAATGATTTAAGGTTGACGATCGACGAGGGATCTCGACTCATGTAACCGTAAAACATAATAAATCACAATACTAGAAAATGAGAGCGAATAATTAATTATACATTATCATTAAAATAACATTTGTCACAATTATCCGTCCCGGATTTGGTATTACCTTAAAACTCAGTTGAGGTACTTTCTTGATAAAGATGATATATTAAAAATAGAAGTTAAATAGCTTCATAATTTATTTTGGTTGTCTTAAGAAACTTTGAAAGAATGATATGAATTTATTAATTAAACTCGTACTGATGGTTACAATTAGAAAATGTAATTTCCAAGTTAAATCATTGTTAGGAATATAAATTAAACCGGTAATTTTCATTACATTAAAAGTAAAGTATGATAAGTCAATTAGTTCAAAAGATAGAGCATAATTTCATTTTAAACATTAGTTTTAGTTATACAAAATATGATGTATAAATTTGACCTTTTTCTTATGGTAGTTATTTCGATAATTGAAAATCATTGGAAAATGTATAAAAGTTCCAAAAAAAAAATTTATAATACGTTGTAGAAATACATAAAGGTGTTTATTATTTCAAAATAAACATGGGGTATATTTGGGTTTAAAAATGTGACATGATAATAAATGAATACGAATGGAAATAATGGTCAACAATTAGCACGAAATCAGCGGTACGAAAGAAAACGAAGCAAATGTATAAATAATAGATTAAAAAAGTTGTCAATTTTGTTAGTGCGGTCGATGGTTCACCAACATCGGCTCGTTAACTTAGCGGTGGTCGATACATGATCGGAAAGAAGATCCATACAAAAAAAATTTAATAAATAAAATTCCTAATAATCACTTGTAATTAAAACAAATCAAATGAACGATGTTAGTGTTTAAAGAGAGAAGTCTAAGCATGGTTCACAAGAGTGGATTTCGAGACAAACGAGAGTGACGGACGTCATCCCGGATATACGGAAATCACTCTAGTGATAATTCATTATTCACGTGCGGAGACATTCCAAAGATCTACCCAGTCGCATAAAGAAGATTGGACGAGAAGGAAGGATAAAACATTGAGACTTTTAAGTCATTTATCAACAGTCAGTAATTAGACGAACGGTCAAAAGAAATCAGTTATAAGACAAAATGAAGTAACAAGTGGAAAAATGATTGTCGAGTAAAAACGTATTCGTAAGCGCGTAATTCGTTCAAGAAAAGGTAAGAAAACATATGCGGATGCATAGAAATTGCGCTACTTGCATAAAATATAAAGGTTTTCAAAACTTCATTTCAATTTATTTCATTTTATTTATATTTATCATAATTACAAGTAAAAAGTTGATTATTATCAAGATTTTTAAGGTGACTACTATTCAGCCTAGCATGGCTCCTTCTAAATTAGATATAGGTGATCAGGCCATGTATAATTTAGGAATAGCAATGCAGTGCTCAGTTTCGTCGAAAAGTACTACGTTTCTTATGTTTATATATAAACCATGCCATTTGAAAAATGGAATTTAAAATAGTTTATAAATTTATAGGATACAAGTAATTTGTGCGATACTTAATAAGCAACTTTTAATCTTACGAAAAGTATTTTATAAGACCAAAGTAAAAATAATTGGTGAAAATAATCGTAAAACAATATCAGATTTATTTATAATATGACATTATGACAACGTATAAAGTAGTCAAAGTTTTGCAAAAAGTGGCAAATAGTAGCTCATAAAACAACCAATGAAATGGTTACAAGTTGTTAAGTTTTCAAAGGGTTATAAGGTTTAGACGAAAACGTCATGAGATACGCGATAAGAATGTCAACGAAGAATGTGAAGGCAAAACTTCAAAACTCAACTCAAATCAGTGGAAGGTTAGAAGAAAATAAAAATAAAATAACATCGAATGACAAATGAGTCATATATATAAAAAGAATAAAACAATCCACATGTGTATTCTTTGTAAGATACTCGACACAACATGCTTTTAAGAAAGTATGTTATTCGTTTTTAAATTACACCATTAATCCGGTAATTGCTAATCCTGTACTGTTTTTATTTTTAAATATTTTCACATGCAACTAGTATTCGCTAGTTGTAAAATAATATTTGTTAAAATTTTACGATCTCAAATGAAATCAAAACAGCTTAGAAACATTTAAAACTCATGTTCTGAATTTTCTATCAGATTTAACTTTTAAATATGAGCCGATTAATTGACCCGATAAACGACATCTCCAAGACTCAGAGTCTAAAGCATTTTGATGCAAAACGACGTTTCAGACGACTTTCTAGTTTTACCCGAGACCTGAAAACCAATGTAAAATGACCAAAATTCCCCTGCAAGTTCTGTGCAGGTTTGACTATTTTATTTTAAAAACGCAGGTTTTACTTTTAAGTTTTGACCTGTTTATACTGCCCCTACAGTTTCTGCATAAAGTGTATTTTTTGACACTTCTTAACGGCTCAAAATATATACATATATACACACATGTCTTGTGGATTTTACAACAACGAAAAAAAATAAATCTCGTAATGAGCATCAAATAATGTATAGCATGATGAATGACAAAAAATGCTTCAAGGTATTCAACACGAAATTTAGGAAGCAAAACGGTGAAAGACGTTCGTAATTTAGATTTCAAAATGCAAAGTAGGCAAATCTCCTTGGTGCCACGATTGTCAAAAACACAAAACATAACAAGAAAAGAATGGAACATTAACATGATACACTCCGGGAGCGAGAAGGTTAATGAAAAACAAATGATACAATTTTATATAAGTAAAATCGTATTCCAATTCTAGCGCCATAATCTAGACGATGATTTATAAAATGACGATGACGTTACCGAGATATAAGTGAACAATACACTTCGGAGTCGATACATATAAATGTCAATAAATAGCGGTTTGTCTAATCCAAGGACACATTGAGCTACACAATGGTCTGGAGATTACGTTAAAAGACGTCCAAGCACAAATAGCCGGAAGACGATTTGGATATCTATATAGATATCTCAAAGGGTTAAGCAATAAAAGTAACGCGCGCAGATGGAGGTATGTAAGGTCATAATATAAAATTTTCATTAAAAGCAATTTAAATACTTCAAAAATAAATACAGAAAGATCTTGAAAATTCAATGTATTTATTTAAGTTAATCATTAATAAATGATAAACTTTTATCGAAAAGTTTAAAGACATAAATATATATCGATAAAAGGATCCTAGATATAAATATATATCCATAAGTGGATCATAGTATTTATTTATAAATACTTGCCAATAATGTATACGTAATAATGCATACTAAAGTGGTAATCCCAGAAGTAGCTTGAACCTGAAGTCACGCGAAGTCATGTGCACCGACTCTTTGAAAAATAAAACCGACAATTATAGTTTAGGTTTTTAGAAAAAGACCTAGTTCTCTATAACTCATGGCTCTGGTACCAATCTTTAACACCCCCAAATTTACACGCAGCGGAATACATCTTTGGGTGCTAAACAATGATACAACAACACATAATTTATAAACAACGACTCGAAAAAAGACGTTTTAGATTTATCGTTCCTAAAACATTTGTCAGAGTAGCGTAGTCCCAAGTAATCGTTACCAAAAGATAAGTTAAAACAACATATTAGTTTGTTTTAAAAATGGAACGATAAATAAATCAAAGAGTTTGAACAACGAAAGCAGTGCACAACTTCATTCCCCGTGACCTCCAAGCTTCCACTTCTTGATTACCTGAAATACATGTGAGTAAAACAATCAGCAAAAATGCCGAGTGAATCTATAGGTTTATGAAATCAATTTGAACACAAGCAAAGATTATAAGTTTGTGGCATGCTTATAAGCATCAAATAATAATTTGCATCAACAATGATAATTGTATATAGCATAAATTGTAATAAGCTCATGGAACCGAGCCCTTAGACACTCCCATATCAGTCTAATAAGACGAGAGATTTATTAATTGTCGGTTACCTCCAGATTATTGGTACATTGCCGTATACCTGACTTCTCAATACAATATGCTCAAACAGTGTGGAGGTCGGGCCTAAGCTTCTATGACAAGTCCACAAAAACTGAACCGGGGCGGCTTCCCCCATAGATCTATTAATTGTACTAGCGGTTAACCCATCATAGGTTAATTAACGGTCCATAATTGAGGTTTTAACAAAGGCAATCACTTAATGCAATTTAAAGGCAACCACGGGTCCATTCATAGAGGGACAAAGCATACCATAAAAATCTTGTGTTCTAAGTTTATAAAAACATGTATTCCCCCTCGCGGGTTTAAAATCATTTAATAACTAGTATAAAGAGAGGCTATAGACTCACCTTTGCCAATAGTGGTAATGAGACGATCGCCGACGATAGATGATGCCTTTCAAACACGAGAACCGCAACCTATCAAATGAGGTGCGTTCATTAATAATAGACTCGAGAAATAACCCATACATAAGAATATAAAACTCGACTCATAAAATCACGACAAAATCGAGAGAAAACGATACAAGTGATACTATTACACTCTCCTATATATTCATTTTATTATTCTACGCCTTTAATAAAAATCTGCCGGAACATACCGAATGTCCAAGCCGTTTTCCCATACTTAGACATATCAACTTTTTATGATACTGCTCAGAGAACTCACTTACTATATGTAGAAAGTCCTCCCAAGAGGCAATTAAAAGATTTTACTTCTAAAGTTCCCTGCCCGACTCATCTTTGAATCACAAAATCCGGACAGTTTAGCGACCTTGACTTACGAAACCATTTTGACAATTCTAAACAACTCCATTTGTAAAACCGCCACTTGATTCTAAAAATAGACTCAAAATACTAAACTTGGAGCCTGAGAACAGCCCTTGAATCATTTTGAAACTCATTTTATAGTCCCCGAGATTCGATCCAAATATCGACAACAATTTTCGGATTGTGTCGACACTTGTCTCCCGGTACACGAAAATCAAACTAGTGTATCTTCCACCTCGTTTGGAGTTGGAAGGCCTACTTTATATCAAATCGAAGCTAACGAAATTCTCTACAACATAATCCCATCATATCATCCTATATTCAGACTTAAGACCCTCGAAAATGGCCTCAAACCTACTGCCTAAAAATGACTATAAAAATCTCTTACAAAATCAAGTTTTTAATCAAAACCAACAACTTTTATCATCATTCTAACATCCAAACATCACCATAAACCAATCCTAACACTTGTATCATCATCAAAATCAAAAACCCAAAAATTAAAATTCAACTTTTTAACAAAAACATTACATAAACATCATTTGATCATCATCTCTAACACATGCATGATCAAAATCACCACCTAACAAGCCTAGTTTTTTTTCTCAAAATTCAAAACTCAATGCATGTAAGTAAAAATGGTATCATTAGAATCACCTTTCAAAAATAGGAATGGGACTTGTTTTGTTTTTGGATGGATCAAAGTTGATCATCAAAAAAAATTGATGGAATGGATGGTGGTGGTGTAGGCCAAAATGGAAAAGGAAGAAGAAAGATGGTGATTTTTGTTTTAATGAATTTTTTTAAATGAATTGTGTTAGTGGAAAACATATATATAGTGTAAGGTTAGGGTAGTTTTTGCCAATTTGTGATAGTTTTGGTCCAAAATATTATAAAATAGTTTAAAAGGGTAGAAAATGTAAATTGTAATTTTTGAAATATTTACGGGACTCGGGTTTCGTAAAAAAAAATACTTTTCAAAAGTTTAAACGCACACGGAAAATAATAATATAATGACTCGATACGTAATTAAAACGATATCGTCGAAAGTATTAAATATCAAAACGATCGATAATAAAATATAAAATTTTAGGCATCCGTCGGTATCGCGATCACTAGTAGTCCTCGTTACTCGTCAAAATATTAAAATATAATATTTAATATCGGTTTCAACTTAAACCCTTAAACATAATAATATTTAACGTTATAAAATACTTCAAAATAATTGAAAGTAGAATTAAATTATGACCTTATTTTTACGGGTTTTACAGTTAAGGGTGGGATGCTTAGTGAGAGTCCATTTGTGCCTACACCCATTGAGAGTCCAATAGTATCTACACTTATCACTATGACCAATCCCATCACTGGAAAAGCAGTTAATCTTGGCTCCCCAATTAAGAAACAACCTTGTCTTAAATATGCTGAAATGTATAGGAAACCTAGGTCACCCCAAAGCCAAGTGTTAATAGGACAGGGTTTTATAAGTCAAATCCTAAGTTTGTGTCAAAAAAGGCTTGTTACTCATGTGGGAGCTTTTCACATTTGGCCTATAATTGTGTCAGTGGATAAAATTCATTTGCTGACAATAGGTCATCCAATGTCAACCATAGACCTTTTGTCCACACTAGACCACAGGCTACTAGACCAGCTCCTTTCTTATCTAATGCAACTAATACCCATGGACAAAGGCCCTTTCAAAAGACCAACACTTGGTCAAACAGGCAGTATGTTCCTGTAGAAAACCCTAATTTGGGCGTTGATAGGAACAAATTCAGCGCTGACAAGAAAAAAATTAGCGCTGATAGGAACAAATTCAGCGCTCAAAAGAAAAAATTCAGCGCAGACAGGAACAGATTCAACGCTGACAGGCACAAATGCAGCACTAACAGCTCCAAGTTTGGCATGAGACCTTATTTTAGACCATATAAACAAATGCAGCGCTGACATCTCTAAGTTTAACATGGAAACCTAAACAAGAGCAAAAGTCTAATTTTAATGGTATTTCAATGAGTTGCAATAGATTTAAATATCTTGAGAAGGTCATTACTAGACTCATTGGAACAAATTGGGTGATTAGGTCCCAAAGGAATGAACAGGGATTTGTGGTAAAGAATAAGTCCACTCTAGTTGAACAACTAGACAGATCCAAGTCTGACAAGGCTTGGATCTCCAAAGAAAACTAATTTGTTTTCTTTTTGAGCAGCCTATCCAAAAGCAGGTTAATGATCAAGGATATTGGGATAGTGGATGCTCAAGGAACATGCATTGTTGGTCTTTCTACTGTTATTATTTTTCTCTACTGACATGTTATCTCTACCCATTATTGTAAGAAAGGGTAGCCTCTGTTGGTGTGTTTTTGTGGTTTTTGTCTAACTATGCAGGAATGTGGAGCTACATTTGGATCGATACAGAGTTGCAAACTTTTATTTATGATGGTTGGAATGTTTACATTCTTATATTGAGATAAAATTTTGCTTCTTCACATATAATGATTTGTATGCTTCTGTTAAGGGGAGGTAAACCTTTAGGTTTTTGGGTACTCTTAGAGCACTCTTGCACAATTCTAGATTATGTCCACTGGTGAGTACGATTTAGTTTTCTAATTCGTGAGGCACTGTAGCATGCAAAGTTTATATATTGAGCATGTTGCCAAGACATTTGACCTAGATTTGGGTTTGGTCGGTTGGGAGACTTTGGGTATATGTTTGGGTTACTTGGGGAGTTGCAAAGGTTTTATATGAGTTAACTTTCTCTTTGGGGCATTTGTGAACAAAGGACTCTAGAGTTCATGTGTGTCTATCATGCTTGTGCATGAGTGTATGCATGAATAGTGTTTGTCACTCTTGCTTATTAGAGACTGGTTAATTTCCTTAGGATTATTACCTTTGTTTATGTTCTAACTAAAGTTTTCCATTCGCAAGTCCATTTTATGCTATGACATCTTAGCTGGTGTCATTTATAAACTTCTTTATAGACCCAAAACGTTTCATCATCCTTTCATTTTTCAAATTTTTTATATCTGGAAGCCTAATGATCATTGAGATGTTTTTCCTAGTGATTGACATCTAGTAGCAACAGAGATCACTTTCACAAGCGTGTATAGTGTTATGGAGATGGATGAGACTATTAGCACTAGCTTTAATGCAGGTCAAGACAGTCTTATCATTAGTAAGTCCATCCACATGTCCTATGAATCAACATTGAGGATTCATTTCCCGAATGTGGATGAGGACAGTATGAAACCTTTGATATTAATGGAATTGACGAAAATATGTATTAGCTTGTAAAAGCATAATACAGAAATGGTACAAATTGTCAAGGATCACTGTTTTGAACTGATATACTTATTGTTTTGGAAGCTGATATGAAGCTATGGAGGATATTCATGGTTCCGTCATTTGATACTAATCTTGGAGCGGAGTCTTAAAAAGGGGAGGAGTAATTGAATTTGAGTGACAAATGTTATAGAAAAGGCCCCAAAAGACTCTATAGATGTACTGCAGAAGATGATTAAGATCAAGTTTGAGTGTTGACTTTTTGAGGTTTATTCATACTAAAATTCAAGGATAGAGCATGTTTGTAAGAATCCTCTCTGTATGTTTTATTTTATTCATAAACTTGATTACTAGAGTAGATATCAAGTTTAGGGGAGGATTTTTGGGAATAAAATTGACCAAGTCCCTAGACGCTGACAAGAGGAACTTGGGCGCTGACAAGAAGAATTGAGGCGCTGACAGGTGAGACGCTGATAAGAATTATCAAGGCGTTGACAAGAAGAATCATTACATAAAGACAAGGACTAAATCTGCCAATGATGAATTCTTCAAGCTGATGGACAAAATATGAAGATAAGAATTCAGAATATATTCTTAAATGTTTAAAAGATTTAGTCAATAAGTTATTTGAGTATGTTTATCTTGTGTATCTTCCTAAAATAGTTGATCATAGCTTTTTGTACAAGGCTCCTTAAACCTATAAAAGGATGTCTTAGGGTTAGACATAAGACACATCTTTTTCACACACCTCTTCTACAGTATCAGCATTACCACCATATACAACTTCAAGGGCTGCCCAAAGGTCTTTTGTAGACTCATAACCTCTGTATTTGTGCTGATTTTCTTGTCCAAAAGAAAGTTTCAGAATGCTTAGGGTTTTCATATCAACCATTTTCTTTGCTATGTCATCAACAGACACAGCTCTACCATCTTCAGGTTTTTCTTTCTTATCTGCTTCAGAACATCCTTGAACGGCTGATCTTGTAGAAATGGCATATGCAATCTTTTGAGCTTTATTGAATGTATTTCCATATTCAATAATCTCCCAGAGAGTGTAGTCATGGATTTGCAGATATTGCTCAAAATTGAACTTCCACAGTTCAAAATTGTCTGCATATAGCATGGGAATCTTGATGTTGTGGTTTGAGGAGGAGGAGGTTACTTCTGGAGTGGACATGATGTTTTTAGGGTTTTGTGAAAATTAGGGTTCTTGTAAACAAGTTCGTTATTATCAATCAAGTGAAAGTTTGTTTTACATCTGTTTGTGTTCTTGTTTAAGTGTTAATTCCGCATAACACTTAAATTGTTTCGTACATAAACAAAGTCTCTCTACGTGTATAACTTTATCTAATCTCATTTACACAAGCTAAATCGATCTAAGTTTGGGATCAACATCGTTTAGCAAATAAGCTTTTCCACTGCTATTGCTCTCTTTACGAAACTTATTTACCAGATGCCCTTTTTCTCCACAGTTATGACAAACCTTAGTTACCAGAATTTGATTACTCCCAGTAGCTGGTCTCTTACCTCTGCGGAATCTTGTTTGATGTTATGTTTTTCCACAGTTCTGACACTTGATAGTGCAAAACCCTATGTGATGTAGAGAACATTTCTGACAAAAGGGTTGTCTTCCATTATAACCAGTGTTCGTAGTTACAGCATAAAATTTAGAAATATCATTTCTTTTGTTCTGCTGCTGACGATTATTGCCATGATTATAGTTACGAAAACTATTCTTCTAGAAATTAGGATTAATAGGAAAGTTCCTTCAATCATCAAACTTCCTCTTGTTATTGATTTCCATTGGTGCATGATTATACCTTATCACTTGATCCATTAACCTTTGAGTAATGGTGATAACTTTCTCTAAAGTTTGGGGTTTAGAGGCAGTAATATTCCCTTCTATGCTTCTAGGCAATCCTCCAATAAAAGCTTCCATCAACCTTTCAATATTAGGCACCATGTTAGGACATAGTGTTGCTAATTCCTGAAATCTTCAGATATAAGCTTTAAGATTTCCTTCACTACTAAATTATTGAATTCCTCCTCCATTTTCCTAATCTCATTGCGAGGACAATACTTCTTAGTTAGCAGATTTTTAAATTCATTCAATGGAATACGATAAGTTTGTTCTATCCCAATGGGTTGTACATAAGAAATCCACCAAGACGACGCTTCTTCTATTAACGTACCCGCAGTAAATTATACTTTACAATCTTTAGAACTGTCACTCTGAAAAAATACTTATTTAGTTCTCTCAAACTAGCGGATAAGTCCAACAGCTCCTTCAGATCCTTTATAGTTAAAAGGCTGACAGTTCATGAAATCCTTGTAAGTACATCTTCTTTCCACAGGAACTTATCTTCTAACAACATTTCCGTTACTTTCTCTGGCTACATTGGTGGCTTGTGCTTGCAAAGCTGCAGTCACACTCTCAACAAACATTTGCCTTATTTCTTCAGGTGTCATATTTATTGTCGCAGATGTTGATGCTCTTGTAGGAGCCATCCTACCACATAATAACACTTGGATATTAAATTTTCATACGTGGAATTTGGAATAAATTTAATAAATTATTGTCGAGTTCTTATTCTTTTAGGAATTTCGTATATATGAGGATTCATAATATGAATGATGATTTTCTCAAAAATTCATATATGAGGATTCATAATACGAGTTATGATAAAACTAAGACATAATTACAAGAGTTTCAAGAACAAAAGCACACTTCTTTATTTATTAACAACTTATCGTTCATATTTACACGATAAGCATCGCTGTTACATAAAGAAAACTGTACATATTTACAAACTGAGACTAGATTTCTAAGCTTAATTTCTCATTTTAATCTCTTCAATTATGTCCAAAATATATCCGGAGTCAGATTGTTGAGTAGTTTTGAGATATTCAATGAGTAATTCTAAATTAAGCCCAGTTCTCGTAAGTCATTCTCTTAGTTCAGCGTTCTCCTTATCAATTCTTGCCATCGATACTTCAAAATGATGCATTCTTTTACTCAGTTTAATATTATGGGGTCGGGTAACGTCCATTTTATATTCCAACTGCGTAAAATGCTCTTCAATTTCTACTCTTCCTCTTATCAAATTTCTAATATTACTTTCGACTCTTCTAAAAGCTTCTAAGGAAATTGCATCAAGATGACTTGCAATTTTAGATAATTGCCGGTCATGATTTTTCACAATCCGTGCTCTAGAGACCTCTTCAATTTCATAAGGCTCTTCACAACTTCGATTGGGAGACGAATAAAGATCCTCAGGTAACATAAAATGAGACGTAGGTGAAGGTGTACTATTCATCACTTCAGTTTGATGTGAGAATTATTCTTGTACTTCAGGAGTATCGTAAAAAGATAAATTCGGAACACGCACATCTGTGGAAGATGGAGTGAACATTAGAATTTCTCTTTCATCATCGTCGGAGATGAAAATATAGGTGGAAGTAGACCATCCTTGTAGTTTTTATAACATAAATAACATAAGACATGCTTCTAAAGAGATAAAAATCTTACGATGGCGCTGCTGATAGTCTTAAATTTTAAAAATTTTAGTTATAGTTTAGGAAAACCTTATTCTCTATAACTGAAAGCTCTGATGCCAATCTGTACCTTTACGCAGCGGAACATTGATCTAGGGTATTACTTCATAGTATCATAGTCACAATAAAAGAAATTGCTAAAAAGACATTTTTATAAAACAAATGTTATCATTCATTTATTTAAATCAAAGTTTAATAAACAACTGTACATACACTATACAAACATAGGTTTCCCAAAGATCTAGTTTTATTAATAGAATGATAACTTATTCAAGACACCACCCTCCATAGCATGCCAGTCTTCATTCACCTGAGATATATGCTTAACGTCAACACAATGGTTGAGTGAATTTATAGGTTTTTAACATCATTTAAATACAAGTATAACTCTCGGGCTACAGTGTTATACACCCAGTTTTAAATTCATCAATTCTTATTGCACTAGCTCATGACCCGCGACTAGACATTATCATAAAAATCCAACAAATTGCCCTTAAGTAGGAAGATTGCCGGACTATCCTGAGTTATGCAAAATAAAGTATATTTGTTTAGCCTAGGAATGGACCATTAGCTGCTAAGTGCGACTTGCTCAGATAGGAGATCTCAGTCTCCAATAGTACTATTCACGATATTAGCGCTCATTAAATGAGTAGCGGTTCACGATTAAAAAGGGATTTGGGATGGCAACAAGTAAACATAGTGTCAATAATCATGTAGGCAGCATACAAAAACACTTGTATTCTAGTTTTGCATATATCCCCCTCATGGTTTTTCAAATTGTTTGTAAGATTTTAAAATGTGAGGTTATAAACTCACCTTACCCTATAGAGTCTTTTGATTTATCCAACCACAACCTTCTCACGGGATCTGGACTGACACGCAATATGCATATATATCAAGTGTTAGTCCTGAGTTCATTCTCTTTAATTAACATTCTTAACATTCTATAATTGAATTAATTTTTGGAGTAATAGTATTAGTGTTTAGGTCATCATACTCAGAAGCCATTCTATAAACGTTTGAGGAGCGATGGCACTTTAAATCGTAAACCCAACCAGTCAGTCAGAACGTAATATCGAAATGGAACATCTTTGTACAAAGCTCCATACTAACATGACACAACATGTTTTATTATATATTTAGTTTCAATGTTGGCCAAAATAGTCCTTGTTGTTATAGTTTGGTGTAATTACACTTTTTGCCCTTTAAGTATAAAGTTTCATAAATTGCAATTTAAACCTTCATTATTTAACCTTAGAGTCTCAAACTTTACAACATTCATTCTTATAGATTTTACTTTCTTAAAATGACACTTTTGGCCCAAAATAATTTATAGTTTCAAAAATGATAGTTTTAGTCCCGGAACTTGTAAAAATCACATAACAAGCTAAAAAATGATCCAAATGATCTAGAATTTGAAAACAAAGTTTCTAAAGATGTTTATAATCATAATAAAAACATTTCTTCAGAATTATAACTTTTGAAATGGGTTTTTTTGTGACAATCCGTCAAATTCAGGTCGTTATTTTAATCTCGACTATTACGTATTACGTGTTTACTTTAATGAGAATTTAAAATTTATCGACTAACCGAGAAGTTTATGACTTGAAACTAGCATAAGAATGTCGATTAGATGAAAACCGGCAAGGAATATGTTAGGTATCGATATTATATTCTCAAATAATCATGAAAATGATTTTTATTATATTTAATCTTTATTTCTCGTGTTTTACGTTTTAACGAATGACGAGAACTATTAGTGATCGCGATACCGACGGATGCCCAAAAATGTACGTTTTATTATCGATTGTCTCGAAATTTTATATTTTCGACGTTTTCGATTTAATTGCGTTTTAAGTCGTGTCGAAGCTTTGTTATTATATTTTCAAGCGTTTTAACTTTTGAAAAGTATTTTTACGAAACCCGAGCCCCGTAAATATTTTTCAAAATTTACAATTTACATTTTCTACCATGTAAACTATTTAATTGCATTTTTGGACCAAAACTATGCCTAAATGACAAAATCTATCCTACCCTTGGACTATAAATACATTTTCCACTAACTAATTTTTATTTAAAATTCATTTTTACAAGAAAAATCACCCACCCTCTCTCTTCCTCTTGTGTTTTCCGTCCACCACCATCACCATAGCCACCCTCAAAAATCACTTTCTACTTTGAATCTTCCAAATCTAAAAGAAGACCCATCTTGGAAATTCAACAAGCTTCAATTTGGTATAAATTTTTCCAACATGCATCCACTAAATTTTTCTTTTCAATTTTTGATGAAGAACATGTTGTTTGATCCATTTTTATGGTGAAACATGTGTTAATATTATTATATTCATAGGGGGATGTTGTTGCATGTTATTTATTTTGAGTGGGTAAATTTTTGGATGATCATTCTAGGGTGTTAGGAGTTAGATGGATGTGTTAGGATGATATTAGGATGATATTAGGAGTATAGAAATTGTTGGAATGGGTTGAAATATTGATTTGATATGAGTTTTAACTAGTCATTTTAGACCAGTAGGTAAAAGGGTATTTTTGAAAGTCTTAGGTCTGATTACGAGCGAAAAGTTATGCTAGTTTTAGTATTCGTGTACCGGGAGACGAGTATCGGCAGAATCCGAAAATTGTTGTCGATATTTGGATCGAATCTCGGGGACTATAGAACGAGTTTTAAAAATTTTCAAGGACTTTTGTAAGTTGCTAAACCTCAGGTCATGAGTCTATTTTCAAACCCGAGTGTCGGTTTTGCAAACGGAATTGTTTAGATAAGTCAAAATGGTTTTACAAGTCAAAGACATAAAACTGTCCGGTTTTTGTAACACAAAGGTGTGTCGGGAAGAAGGTCTTAAAAGTAATATTTTTGAATGAAACTTAAACTGAGTCTTATTCATATTATGTGTGAGTTTGTCACCAAGTTTCGTCGAAATCGGACAAGTCTAGATAGGTTAAATTGGTGTGTACATTTGGAGTGTATATGCTGAATGGTATTTTGGACACGTAGTTCAATACTTGTATGGCGTGAGTTGAGTATTCACTATTGGACATGGTGACTTACTCAAGTGTTAAGTCATTATATAAATGACTTAGTTACTGGTCCGAGGGAAGTAAAATGTTGGTTTGACTTGCGTTGACTTGGCGTCTTATGACGGGTCAATGTCGAGAGTGCAAGTATTTAAAAGAATAGTAATGAATAAAAGGGTATAGAAGTACACTTATATTTTTAATTTTTCGGGACTTTCATGGTTATATGAGATTGAGTTTCGTATTATTTAAGTATTACTTATACTTGAGTCGTTTATTAACGAACGCGCCTTATTTGGTAGGTTGCGGTCTTCGTGTTTAACGGGCATCACAAATCGTCTGCGATCGTCACATTACTACTATTGTACCAAGGTGAGTCTATTGCCTCGCTTTAACATGTTTACTTGTTTAATAAAACCCGCGAGGGGGATAACATGCTTGTTTTATCAAAATAAAGGGGTACAACGAGAAGTTGTGGAAACCCTTATTATTGGAAAAGCATTTATTATAAATGAAGGGTACAACGAGAAGTTGTGGTAAACCCTCTTTCTTTTAAAATTGAACAAAGGACCCAATTGTATGCTTAGATGAAAGTTTTTATAAAAGTTTGCTCTAGCCTTAAAAGACCCATGAATCGTGAATTGTTAATCGAAAGGAACGCTAATACTATGGATAGATCTATCGGGGTGACACCCAGTCCGGTCGCGACTAGGTATCGCGTGGTGTTGTGATGCACCAGTAATGAAATATCGGATGCAATTGTATAAGAGAAATATACGCACTTGGCTAGGTGTGTTGGGCTGAAATAATATATGTTAACGTTCAATGTCACGAGACTTATAAAATAACAACGATAATTGTGTCTGATCCACATGATTGTCAACCACGGAATGTTTATTCAGAATACTTGTGTTCGTTTATTTAATTTAATTTCTATAGATTCACTCAGTCTTTTTGTTGACTTTATAGCATGTTTTATCTCAGGTCCATGAAGAAGGCACTCAAGGAAGGCGGTTTCATGCAGCTTGCTTAATTAAAATGTTTTGGCCCGCTTTTCTAAACTATGTCCATTCTAAGAAACGTTTATCGTTTGGTTGGTTGTGTAAACTTTAAAACTATTTGGGACCGTGTGTGAACTGTTTTATCTTTAAACAAATGAATGGATGTATGTTTTAACAAAAGGACTCTTTTTGAGCCGTTTTCTATGATATTGAGATTGAACCATGATAGTAACATCCAATGACCCTTCCGCTGCTATGACCCGAAATTGGGGGTGTTACAGATTGGCATCAGAGCTCAAGTTATAGAGAACGAAATGATTTTCCAAAAATAAAATTTTGAAATCTTTTGACTATAACATCTGCAAGCGAAACCTCTGAGTTGCCAATGGACGAGAACAAGAAAAGTATATATGTTATACATAATCAATAATTATTTATGCTTAAAGCAAAATTAATTACATTTTTTTTCTATTTTATAAATGATTATTATTTGATTATTATAATACTAATACGTAATTTACAAACGACGATGAATGTCACAATAGAAATCCCTGTCTTTTGACTCATTCCTCGTGAATCTTCGTTCCTTGTCTAAATTCTATTCTTCGTTCTATCATCCATTCTTGTTTCTTTTCATCTATTAATACAAGGCTTTTGGCCCGTATAAAAAGATTCGTATAAGTATGTCTAATCGAATTGATCTTGGTTATCTATGTGACTCTATTGTTCTTTGGTGAAACAAAAGTGTGTCGTTGTAGTATATTAAAAGGTGAAAAACATTTAAAGTAAATGACGTAAAGTAAAATGACTTAAAAGTAAAATGGCGTTTAAAATTTAAATCTACGTCTAATTAAAATTAAATGGTGCGATATTTAAAACGTGTCTGGAAGTAAAATAATAAAATGACAAAGATTTAAAGCGTGACGGAAATTAAAATTAGACAAGAATTTAAAATGAGAATGTAAAAATTAAACAAGACAAATCATGAAAAATAAGCCCCAATCGGAATATATTCCGATCAAGCCTCGTCGGAATGTGCACAACCGTCCAATCAGAATATGAGCTTACCCCCAAATCGGAATGTAGATTGGAATACCAATCGGAATATGTCACCTTACCTCTGATCGGAATAACCAAAACACCCTGATTGGAATAAGTACTTACCTGATCGGAATATAGGATAGACGTTGGTCGAAATGCTGATCGGAGCCTTTGATCGGAATATTGTCACTTACCCTGATCGGAATACCAAACAAGCACCTCGATCGGAATGAGGAATGAAGTATCAATCGAAATAACTGTCACTTGACCAGATCGGAATACCCAAACCTTGCCCTGATCGGAATACCAACTTACCCACCAATCGGAATGCACAAACCCTTTTCTGACCAAGCAAGGAAGCTATGGTCGGAATGTGAAACCCTTTTCCGATTTGTCAGATCGGAATACGGAAGAAAAGGCACAAAATAAGCTAAACAAATAAGCTACTAATCAAATAAGCACAAGTCTAAAATCCTAAGGCAAACCGTATAAAAATAAGCTACTAAACTGAAATTTAAAGACTTTTAAAACACGAAATGAATAAGCTTTACGAAAAACAAACTTTTATATAAAAATAACTTATATAAAAACTTTAAAAACTTAAAGATGAAAACAAATAAGCTATAAGAATCAATAATCTAAAACAATCAAAAGCATAAAAACACAATCTTTAATCAAATAAGCAAGATAACGAACACATAAACATAAAGATCAAGCAAGAAATAAAGGTAGAGTGAGAGATTTAACAAGTAAAGTAAAGGTGAAATAAAGATAAAATTAACTTACTTGAAAATTAAAGTGCAAGACAAGGTAATTAAAGGTGCAAGTAATTAAAGGTGCAAGGTAATTAAATGTGCATAAAAATAAAGGTGGAAGAACTAGTATCACTCTAGCCAACAAAATGAAATGATAATACTAATGTTCTATATATAGGGGAGGATTAGGAAGCTTCCTCCCCTCCTTCATTTTCTCTTAATTGCAATTAGGCCCTTCCTTCTTGATCTCTTTGTTAATTGCACCATTAGTCCTTAAGCCTTCAAATCTTCTTTAATCTTGGACTTTAATGACTTATGGCACGAGATTTCTTTAAACTTGTCTTTCAATTCTTCAATAAATAAGACTCGAGTTCTTCGGCTTTTGGTAAACTTCCGTCTTTCGAATTTTTCTTCGATAAATCTTCAGAATTGGTCTTGGACTTCCGTTCTTTTTCCACTCTTGACTTTTGGACTTCACCTTTCATCTTTTTCTTCAATAAAATCCCGTAAATACCGTGTTTTCTCCACTTTTCACAATTTCGCCCTAAATCACAACAAAAACACAAACCACGCATAATTCCGACATAAAAGACATAAAATACACGTTTGGCTCGGTTATTATTGTAATTAAGTGGTAGAAAAGATGGGTGTTTTCACACCTATCAAATTCCCTACACTTGACCATTACAATGTCCTTATGTAATGCATTAGTTACAAAGCATGTTTAAATTTTTCATCATAATCAATCCACATTGGCCTTTATTAAAGAGATAGAAAACTATAAACATTCAAAGTAAAGAAATCAAAAGCATACCTCGGGTTTTGGAAATGTCATGAATAATCATCATCCTCAAGTTTTCACTTTCTCCAAACCAAGCTTAAAAACGAGATCATTGTTATTATAAGTTAGCAAACTAACACGAACTCATGTGGGCCAATTACTCACTTAGACTCTCTTATTCCTAGGGGTATCTCTTATATTTTATTATTGTCTTGAATGATCACGAGGATGCATTGTTGACTTATTTCGATAGTTTATTAGGCCGAAAATAAAGTGAACGATTTAATCAATAGTTAGCTAAAGGACAAAATCTTTTAAAACTGCTTCTCGGGACCTCATAAAGTTCATATCTTGGCATAACTCGCTTTGCGATTTGAGACCTTTCTCGGAACGATATTTGGCAGCGACTTCATACTTCAAACCTTGAGAGACGTTCATGAAACTATGGTCTTCTCTTCATAATGGAATTTCTTCACTTGAAGTTTTGAGAGATTCATACTTGGACCACGACTTCTTCATTTTTCTCCAATCATTATTTTGGACTTTGATATACAACGATCCGCCTCCTTTTATGACTTGGATCTATTTATCCTCATACCTTGCTAGGGTCTTTTCTAATACACTTATCCAAGACTTTTGGGGAGTTTTTGCTTTACGTCGTGTGTCTCGATCCTTCATATTGATTTTCGATAAATGATTCTTCACATCACTTAGGATCTTTAGCAACAAAATATAGCCCTCATGCCTTGTTAGGGCCCTTTCGGACTCGCCAATCTTCGCGTCCCGCTTCAATAAGTTATGCCTTGGCTATGAAGTCTAATCCATACCGAGCAACTTTTAAACGATCTTGGGCTAGAAGCTAAGTAACCTTTTAAATCGTACAACCTTATTTATTGCAGATAAATTTATTAACAAGCGATGGGAGAATAGGCTTATAATTAACTCGCATAAATTCACGAAAGAATACCGAACTTATAATTGCCTCTATCATCTCTCGTTCTCCACAATTTAAAATCTCAAGGAATGAGACTCGTGGATGCTTAGCTTATTAAATCATAGTTTTGGGTTTTCGAGTCGCCTATAGGATCTTGCAAACTCTTAGACTTTTTCAAGTTTAGAAATCGCGTTTTAAAGTTCCCTTGATAAACGACTCTCTAGGATCAATTATAGGAACTTGCGAAAAGTTCTTGTTCTTAACCCGTGAGACTTAAGACTTTCACGTTTTATAGATCTATATATAAAAGCCTAGCAAAACTTGACTTAAACACGTTAAGGATACTAGCTAGAGTAACTTAGGCAAGTAAACTCGGGTTGAGTCAAAAGATTCACAACGTTTGAAAATTAAAACCACTTTATTAAACATTTATTCTAGCAAAGAAAGAAAATAACTATACAAAGGGAAAAACTAATAGGCCAAAATAGATCAAAAATTTTGAAAAATGTTGAAAAATTGATTTTCCGGTTAAAATGAGGACAAATGCAAGGAAAAGGCCACTTAACTTCGATAGAAGTCCCCCCTAAACTTAAGATAAACATTGTCCTTAATGTTTAAGCATGTGGGAGTAAACTCCCCTACACTTAGGACATTGTGCACGTTGTTTAAATCTTGCTAAGGGAAAGACAACTAAAGAGATTCCTATTTTAATATTTGAGAAAATATAAAATAGTGAATCGAAAAGAGTTTAGGATAGAACCGGGAAAATGGAACACGGAATCACGGGTCGTCAAGAATCATCAAGAGTGGATCATTGAAGCTCAAATCCCTGATTAAGAGAGGAGAGGAGAGGAAAGCAAACCAACGGGTCTCCCCTACACTTATGATAAAGAAAGCTAAAAGATAGATGCATGGGTTGCCTCCCAAGAAGCGCTTGATTTTTGTTAACCGAGTCGTGAGCCTGACTCGACCTTGATCGTCAACGGAAGAAGCATGAAATAAATCCACCGGGATCAAAGACATAGTTTTCGTCCATCAAATAGCACAAGCTTAAGGCGAACAAGGCAAGCCAAAGAATAATAGGCAAGGTTCCGTTAAGCAAAGATGGAGCACGGTGGAAGCAAGGGTGAAGTGGTGAAAGCAGATTTCCATAAGTTCCAAAGATATTTCCTTTTATTTCATCAGGTGGATACTGAGATGGCTGAATAATATCAATACCGGGGTCGAACACCTTTTCCTTTAAGGGAAAATAGCACTCAGGCTCAGCAGAATGGGAAGAAGATCCGCGAAGAAGCACAACCTCGTCCTCAGAAGGGGGACAAAGAGGTGTTAAATCATATGTGCTGCAGATATTGGTGTCGACCGGTTTCTTCTCCTTAGAAAGAATGTTCTTCAAATCCAAAGTAGGATCAAGACGATAATCTTCAAAATCATAAGGAGGAGCATCACTCTCATGAGGGAAGTATGTGTTGAGAAACATAGAGAAGTCTTCCTCAAATGAATAATCCTCCAAAGTAGGATCGAGTGGTGACGAAGGATCTTCATCATGTGAAGAATCACTCGAAAGAGTATCGGCCTCATCAAAATCATCATATGTGGGCAGCTCGGGATACTCAGAAGTAAGGTCATCATAATCATCCGAATCTGAGCTAGACTCATCATCATAGCATCAAAGACTGGTGGAGAATCATAAATGGGGGAAGGTTCCAAATTGGAGAGAGAATCATCCACATCATCATGAAATAGTGGATTATCGATGCAAGAGTCGAATAGAGGATTGTTGTAGACAACAAAGTCATCAAGCACATTAATCATATTCACTGATTCTCGGCTTCCAAAGGATTTGCTTGTAAGCTTCCCCATTTTAAAAACTTGAGCATCATCCCCGACTCTTAAGATTAACTCACCTTCGGCAACATCAACTAAAGCTCGTCCGGTTCTCAAGAATGGCCGACCAAGTATTAAAGGAATACGAGGGTCCATTTCATAATCAACAACCACAAAGTCGACCGGGAAAGTAAATGTGCCAACTTTTATGAACACATCTTCGGCAATACCAACGGGGTAAGCGAGAGTGCGATTTGCAAGTTCAAGAGTCATCTTTGTTAGTGTGAGGTCGGGCAATGATAGTGTTTTCCAAACACTCAAAGGCATAAGATTAATCTGGCCCCGAGATCAGCAAGGGCAGTAAATTCTTCAGTTTTGTTGAACACGCAAGGCAACACAAAACGACCGGGATCTCCAAGCTTTTCCGGAAGTTCTTTAAGAATAACTGCAGAGCAGTTTTCATTTAAGCGTGTGTTGGCGAGTTCAATCAGCTTCTCCTTCTTGTTAATCAATTCCTTAAATGCTTTGGGCATGTGGACAAGTGCTTCAAGAAAGCTAATGTTAAAGTTCATTTGAGAGATCATCTTCACATAGCGTGTCACTTCAGCGTCATCCTTGGTTAGCATTTTGGTCTTGCCTAAACAAGAGGGATAAGGGATATTGGGTTTGGGTGGTGAAGGTGCAGGTGTAGTAGGTAAAGGTTGAGATGTTAAAGGGTCCTTCCTAGGTACATCGTCATGACGAGGAGGAGACGGTAATGATGCACTAATACTAGGTGTAGGAGGAGTAGGGATAAATAGTGGTGGAGGAGGTATAGATGATGGGGGTGGGATTGGTGGATCGACAATGGTAATTCCACTACGAGTAGTAATAGCACTCACATTTGCTCGCGGATTAGTGACGGTGTTTGAAGGTAGAGAACTCGAAGAAGAAGGTTGAGCGACGGGTAAGAAACTAGCAAGCATATTCTTCAAATCATTGGTTTGATTGCTGAAGGAGGATTGAATATTATCTCGAAGCTCAGATCTTATCTCATTCCCTTGCTTGGTAATATCTCCTTTCAGATTGATAATTTGACTCTACAGATTCTTGATTTGCTCACCGTGGGTTCTCATGATGGCTTCAACATCGGGGTTAATGGGTGGGGTTTGTTGGGCGGGTGGGTGATAAGGATTAGAAGCTCTTGGTGGGATTTGGTTGCTTCTATTGTAGTTGTTGGCGGGGTTTTGGTTTTGAGGAGAAAAACCGGGTGAAAGGTAGTTGTTGGACCGGTAACTCAGCAAATTTCTATCCCCTTGTTGTCGAGCTTGGTAATTTTCCGGTGAATAATTACCATAAGTTGCATACACATTTTCCGGATTTCCTTGAGTCGAAGGACAATCGGTGTATGAGTGAGGACCGCCGCATGTTTCACAAGGATTGGCAACCGCTTTAACTTGTTGTTGTTGTTGGTTTGAAGCGAGAAGCGTGATACTTTTGCTGATTTCAGTCATCATGCGGGTGAGTTCGGTCATATCAGGGTTTGCTGAAGTAGACAAAACATTGACTCTCGGGTTGTTCCTTGAAGAAGCGGAGGAATCCCAGTTTTTGTGGTGAGTAGTCATGTTCTTAATAAGCTCTCTACACTCCTCGGGTCTCCTTTTCATGAATGTGCCACCGGCGGCTGCATTAATTGTATCACGATCTCGAAAAGTTAAACCGTTGTAGAAAGTATCAATCAATGTGACGGGAAGCATGTTGTGGTTTGGACAACGATCAATCAAGACATTATATCTTTCCCAAGCATCAAAAAGAGATTCATCGGATTCTTGCATGAAACCACTGATTTGATTGCGAAGGCTCATGACCATGGATGGTGGAAAGTAGCGCGATAAAAAGCGTTGAGTCATGTCATCCCAAGTATGAATAGAAATCTTCGGGAGACGATCAAACCATTTCTCGGCATGATGTGATAAAGTATGTGGGAATAGTTGTAGGCGAAGAACATCCATTGTGGCACCAGGCAACTTCATGCTCTGGGTGATTGTAATGAACTTGTCGAGGTGTTTGTTGGCATCATCATCAGGCATTCCGGCGAATGGATTAGTTTGCACTTGCTGAATCATGTGGTGCTTCAACGAAAACTCCGGAGCCGTGATTTGCATCGGTGCAATCGGTCCTCCTCGTCCAAACATGGTAGGTTGACAAAGCTCCTCCATTGTCCAAAGATCGGGCTGTGGAAGAACATTGTTGTTATTATTAAGGTACGGTGGATGATTATTGTTGTTAACACCTGACATACTTAAATCTTCTTGAGTCTCGGGCTCTTGATAATTAGAAGATCTAGTACGCATACACCTGAAAATGCAAAAGAAAAAGAAACCAAACACAAAGACAATATATATACACAATAAAGATAAAATCTTTTTAGATTTTTGAAATTTTTAATTTTTATGGATTTTAGAAATTTTTAATTTTTTTAAGGTTTTTTGAAATTTTTTTTTTGAATCTTTTATGCAAGAAAAATAACGCTCACAAGTGAACGGATCCCAAAAAGCAACGCGTCTCTCACAGAAAACCGTTAATCTTTACGAAAAGAGCCGGCAGCGGCGCCATTTAATACAAGGCTTTTGGCCCGTATAAAAAGATTCGTTTAAGTATGTCTAATCGAATTGATCTTGGTTATCTATGTGACTCTATTGTTCTTTGGTGAAACAAAAGTGTGTCGTTGTAGTATATTAAAAGGTGCAAAACATTTAAAGTAAATGACGTAAAGTAAAATGACTTAAAAGTAAAATGGCGTTTAAAAATTAAATCTACGTCTAATTAAAATTAAATGGTGCGATATTTAAAACGTGACTGAAAGTAAAATAATAAAATGACAAAGATTTAAAGCGTGACGGAAATTAAAATTAGACAAGAATTTAAAATGAGAATGTAAAAATTAAACAAGACAAAACATGAAAAATAAGCCCCAATCGGAATGTATTCCGATCAAGCCTCGTCGGAATGTGCACAGCCGTCTAATCAGAATATGAGCTTACCCCCAAATCGGAATGTAGATTGGAATACCAATCGGAATATGTCACCTTACCTCTGATCGGAATAACCAAAACACCCTGATCGGAATAAGTACTTACCTGATCGGAATATAGGATAGACGTTGGTCGGAATGCTGATCGGTGCCTTTGATCGGAATATTGTCACTTACCCTGATCGGATACCAAACAAGCACCTCGATCGGAATGAGGAATGAAGTATCAATCGGAATAACTGTCACTTGACCAGATCGGAATACCCAAACCTTGCCCTGATCGGAATACCAACTTACCCACCAATCGGAATGCACAAACCCTTTTCCGACCAAGCAAGGAAGCTATAGTCGGAATGTGAAACCCTTTTCCGATTTGTCAGATCGGAATACGGAAGAAAAGGCACAAAATAAGCTAAACAAATAAGCTACTAATCAAATAAGCACAAGTCTAAAATCCTAAGGCAAACCGTATAAAAATAATCTACTAAACTGAAATTTAAAGACTTTTAAAACACGAAATGAATAAGCTTTACGAAAAACAAACTTTTATATAAAAATAACTTATATAAAAACTTTAAAAACTTAAGGATGAAAACAAATAAGCTATAAGAATCAATAATCTAAAACAATCAAAAGCATAAAAACACAATCTTTAATCAAATAAGCAAGATAACGAACACATAAACATAAAGATCAAGCAAGAAAGAAAGGTAGAATGAGAGATTTAACAAGTAAAGTAAAGGTGCAATAAAGATAAAATTAACTTACTTGAAAATTAAAGTGAAAGACAAGGTAATTAAAGGTGCAAGTAATTAAAGGTGCAAGGTAATTAAATGTGCATAAAAGTAAATGTGGAAGAACTAGTGTCACTCTGGCCAACAAAATGAAATGATAATACTAATGTTCTATATATAGGGGAGGATTAGGAAGCTTCCTCCCCTCCTTCATTTTCTCTTAATTGCAATTAGGCCCTTCCTTCTTAATCTCTTTGTTAATTGCACCATTAGTCCTTAAGCCTTTGAATCTTCTTTAATCTTGGAATTTAATGACTTATGGCACGGGATTTCTTTAAACTCGTCTTTTAATTCTTCAATAAATAAGACTCGAGTTCTTCGGCTTTTGGTAAAATTCCGTCTTTTGACTTTTTCTTCGATTAATCTTCAGAATTGGTCTTGGACTTCCGTTCTTTTTCCACTCTTGACTTTTCGACTTCACCTTTCATCTTTTTCTTCAATAAAAGCCCGTAAATGCCGTGTTTTCTCCACTTTTCACAATTTCGTCCTAAATTACAACAAAAACACAAACCACGCATAATTCCAACATAAAAGACATAAAATATACGTTTTGGCTCGGTTATTATTGTAATTAAGTGGTAGAAAAGATGGGTGTTTTCACACCTATCATCTATCTATTCTTATTTTGTGTTATTCATGTTTTGTTATCACAAGCGTTGAATGAATACTCATTTTGATGTGAGTTGTGTAACAGGATTATGCCGCCAAAAGAATTGACTGAGACTCAGTTACGTGCTATAGTAGCTCACCAATTTCAGGTATCTATGAATGCATTTATGGCAAATATGAATAATGGAGCCGGTGGATCTGGTGGAGCTGGTGGATCTGGTGGGTCTGGTGGAGCTGGTGGATCCGGTGTAGCTGGTGGATCTGGTGGAGCTGGCAATACTAGAGCTGGCAATACTGGAACTGGCACTACTGGAGCTGGTAATACTGGAGCTGGCACTACTGGAGCTGGTAATTATGGAGCTGGTAATACTGGAGCTGGAAATGCTGGTGCTGGAACTGGTGATGCTGATAGACTAGTGATTCCTGACAACAAGAAGTGTAATTATACCTCGTTCATGAAATGCAAGCCTCCAACTTTTAAGGGTACTGAAGGTGATGTTGGGTTAATGCAATGGTTTGAGAAATTGGAATCCGTGTTTTGATTTAGTGGAAGTGAGGAAGGAGACAAGGTGATGTTTGCCTCTGCTACTCTTCAAGGGAGAGCATTAACTTGGTGGAATGGAAGAATGGCATCAATGGGTATGGATGCTGCTTATGCTACACCTTGGGTTGAAGTAAGAAGGTGGATGACTGAGGAATTCTGTCCAAGGAGTGTTATTCAGAGGTTAGAACAGGAACTATATCAGTTGAGACTTAAGAGGTACTGACATCGATGGATACACAAACAGATTCCATGAACTTGCTCTACTTTGTCCAAACAAAGTTAACCCAGAATACTTAAAGGTAGAGCAGTATATTCGAGGCTTACCTACCAACATCCGTGGTGATGTGACCTCATCTAAACCTGCCAATATTGATGAAGCTGTTCGTATGGCCTACCAACTAATGGGTCAAATCATCCAAGACAAGGCTGATGGTGTTTCTGAAGGTAATAAAAGAATAGCTGAAAATGATAGTGATGATCGTGGTGATAACCGTCAATCTCACAGTAGGAATCAAAACCGAAGGAAGGGTAATACTAATGCGATGACTGAAACTGCATCTACTGATAAGGGAACCAGATGTCAACGCTGCAAGAAGTCTCATACTGGTGAATGTGCTAAGTGTGGGAAGTGCAACAAGTCAGGTCACAAGACTGAAGACTGTTGGGGACCAAGAATGAAGGGAGTGACGTGTTTTAACTGCGAAGGTAAAGGACACATGAGGAACCAATGCCCTCAACCTCCAAAGAATGCACGTGGTGGAGATAACTAGGGAAAAGCTTATCAGTTGGGTGAAGTCGAAGCGAAGCAAAACCCGAAAGTTGTCACTGGTACGTTTTTACTGAACAACCGTTATGCTAAAGCTTTATTTGATTCTGGTGCGGACAAAAGCTTTGTGTCTACAAGTTTTAGTACCTTAATTGATATCAAACCGGTCGAATTAGACGCGAGTTATGAGGTAGAACTAGCTGATGGTAAATTAGTGAGTACCAATTGTGCGCTCTTAGGATGTTCTCTTAATCTCTTGAACCGTATTTTCAAAATAGACTTGATGATTGTCGAATTGGGAAGTTTTGATATTATTATCGGAATGGATTGGCTATCCAAGTATAACGCGTCTATCTTGTGTGGAGAAAAGAAAGTTAGGATTCCCCTGGATGACAAGACCATGGTTATCGAAGGTGATCAACGTAATTCATGACTGAAAATCGTTTCGTGCATTAAGGCTCGTAAGTATATCGAAAGAGGTTGTGAGTTATTCCTAGCTAAAGTATTGGAGAAGGAATCGAAGGAGAAACGTGTCGAAGATGTACCTGTCATCCGTGACTTTGCTGAAGTGTTTCCGAAAGATTTGCCTGGACTTCCGCCTCCAAGGCAAGTAGAATTCCAAATTGACCTAATTCCTGGTGCTGCACCCGTGGCTCGTGCGCCATATCGTTTAGCACCATCCGAGCTGAAGGAGTTATCTGTGCAATTGCAAGAGCTATCTGATAAAGGTTTTATACGACCGAGTTCATCACCTTGGGGAGCTCCTGTCTTATTCGTTAAGAAGAAAGATGGTTCGTTTCGTATGTGTATTGATTACCGAGAGCTGAATAAGCTAACGATCAAGAATCGTTATTCGCTTCCAAGAATTGATGATTTATTTGATCAACTTCAAGGTTCTCGTGTTTTCTCCAAGATTGATCTTCGTTCTGGTTACCATCAACTTCGCATACGTGAGGATGATATTCCTATTACGGCGTTTAGAACTCGTTATGGTCATTATGAGTTTCTGGTTATGCCTTTTGGTTTGACTAATGCACCTGCTGTATTCATGGATTTAATGAATCGCATTTGTAAGCCGTATCTTGATAAATTCGTGATCGTTTTCATAGATGATATTCTAATCTACTCCAAGAGCAATGAAGAGCATGCCGAGCACTTAAGGATTATCTTGAACTTGTTGAAGAACGAAAAGTTGTACGCTAAATTCTCAAAGTGTGATTTTTGGCTTAATTCTGTACAATTTCTCGGACACGTGATTGATAAAAATGGGGTACATGTTAATCCTGCAAAGATTGAAGCCATTAAGAATTGGAGTGCTCCGACTACTCCAACTGAAGTACGACAAGTTCTAGGTTTGGCCGGTTATGACCGAAGGTTTATTGAAGGATTCTCGTTGATATCGAAACCATTAACTAAGCTAACTCAGAAGAATAAACCATATGTGTGGGGCGATGATGAAGAAGAAGCTTTCCAAACCCTGAAGATGAAACTCTATAGTGCGTCGATTTTATCGTTACCCGAAGGAAGTGAAGACTTTGTTGTTTATTACGATGCATCTTTTCGAGGATACGGTGCTGTTCTCATGCAACGTAAAAAGGTGATCGCATATGCCTCTAGACAATTAAGGAAGAATGAGGAGAACTACACAACCCATGACTTAGAATTGGGTGCTGTGGTTTTTGCTCTGCGACTTTGGAGACATTATCTGTATGGCACGAAGTGTACAGTATTCACTGATCATAAATGCCTACAATACATATTGGATCAAAAGGAGCTGAATATGAGGCAACGTCGATGGGTTGAACTCTTGAGTGATTACGACTGCGAAATTCGTTATCATCCAGGAAAGGCGAACGTGGTAGCTGACGCGTTAAGTCGAAAGGAAAGGGAGAAACTGATTCGAGTGCGTGCTTTGGTAGTGACAATTCATAATGACTTACCTGAGCAGCTTCGGAACGCATAAATCGAAGCGTGCAAGAAAGAAAATATTGCAGCCGAAAGATTTTAGAGGAGACGGTGAAACATTTGAGACGCGAGCCGATGGTATCAAATCTTTGAGAGGTCGAATCTGGTTACCATTATATGGTGGACTGAGAGACTTGATTATGTTAGAATCTCATAAGTCCAAGTATTCTATTCATCTTGGATCGGACAAAATGTACAAAGACTTGAAAAAGTTATACTGGTGGCCGAATATGAAAGCTGATATTGCAACATACGTCGCGAAATGCTTAACATGTGCAAAAGTGAAAGCTGAATATCAGAAGCCATCATGATTACTTGTCCAACTTGAAATTCCAATCTGGAAATGGGAGCGAATTACGATGGACTTCATCACAAAACTCCCAAGGACAAAGTCTGGGTTCGATGCAATTTGGGTTATTGTCGATCGTTTAACTAAATCCGCTCATTTTATTCCAATCAACGAGAGGTTCAGTTTGGAGAAACTCGTCGATATTTATGTGAAGGAAATCGTGTGCAAGCATGGTGTTCCAATTTCAATCATTTCCGATAGAGATAGTCGTTTTGCTTCTGGATTTTGGAGATCACTTTAAAAGTCATTAGGAACCAATTTGGATATGAGCACAGCCTATCATCCGCAAACTGATGGGCAAAGCGAAAGAACAATCCAAACTTTGGAGGATATGCTTCGTGCTTCTGTGATAGACTTTGGAAGTAGCTGGGATAAGCACTTACATTTGGCCGAATTCTCGTACAATAACAGTTATCACGCGAGTATTAAAGCTGCACCTTTTGAAGCACTTTATGGGAGAAGATGTAGATTACCCGTTAGCTGGAGTGAGGTTGGAGATGCCCAACTTACTGGACCAGATTTGATTAGAGAGACGACGGATATGATTGTGCAAATCAAGAATAGGTTGTTGTCTGCTCGAAGCTGACATAAGAGTTATGCGGATGTGAGAAGAAAACCATTGGAGTTTAACGTGGGAGATAAGGTTATGCTAAAGGTATCACCATGGAAAGGTGTTGTACGATTTGGAAAACGTGGGAAGTTGAGTCCTCGTTATATCGTACCATTCAAGATTACATCTAGAGTAGGACCCGTGGCATACCAACTTGAACTACCACAAGAACTGTATAGGATTCATAACACTTTTCATGTGTCGAATCTGAAGAAGTGTTTATCCGATGAAGAAGTCATTATACCGTTAGACGAGGTTAAGGTTGATAAGAATTTGCACTTTATTAAAGAACCAGTCGAGATCATGGATCGCGAGGTCAAGCAACTGAAGCAAAGACGAATACCTATTGTCAAAGTTCGATGGAACTCTCGGAGAGGACCAGAGTTTACTTGGGAACGAGAAGACCAAATGTGGAAGAATTACCCTCATCTCTTTGATTTCAACAAGCGATCGGGCAAGAACGCAAGTTGATCTTCGAGGGCGAAGATCCTAATTTGGTGGGGATGATGTGACAATCCGTCAATTTCAGGTCGTTATTTTAATCTCGACTATTACGTATTACGTGTTTACTTTAATGAGAATTTAAAATTTATCGAATAACCGAGCAGGTTATGACTTGAAACTAGCATAAGAATGTCGATTAGATGAAAACCGGCAAGGAATATGTTAGGTATCGATATTATATTCTCAAATAATCATGAAAATGATTTTTATTATATTTAATCTTTATTTCTCGTGTTTTACATTTTAACGAATGACGAGAACTATTAGTGATCGCGATACCGACGGATGCCAAAAATGTACGTTTTATTATCGATTGTCTCGATATTTTATATTTTCGACGTTTTCGATTTAATTGCGTTTTAAGTCGTGTCGAAGCTTTGTTATTATATTTTCAAGCGTTTTAACTTTCGAAAAGTATTTTTACGAAACCCGAGCCCCGTAAATATTATTCAAAATTTACAATTTACATTTTCTACCATGTAAACTATTTAATTGCATTTTTGGACCAAAGCTATGCCTAAATGACAAAATCTACCCTACCCTTGGACTATAAATACATTTTCCACTAACTAATTTTTATTTAAAATTCATTTTTACAAGAAAAATCACCCACCCTCTCTCTTCCTCTTGTGTTTGCCGTCCACCACCATCACCATAGCCACCCTCAAAAATCACTTTCTACTTTGAATCTTCCAAATCTAAAAGAAGACCCATCTTGGAAATTCAACAAGCTTCAATTTGGTATAAATTTTTCCAACATGCATCCACTAAATTTTTCTTTTCAATTTTTGATGAAGAACATGTTGTTCGATCAATTTTTATGGTGAAACATGTGTTAATATTATTATATTCATAGTGAGATGTTGTTGCATGTTATTTATTTTGAGTGGGTAAATTTTTGGATGATCATTCTAGGGTGTTAGTTTAACACCCCCAAATTTACACGCAGCGGAATACATCTTTGGGTGCTAAACAATGATACAATAACACATAATTTATAAAGAACGACTCGAAAAGAGACGCTTTAGATTTATCGTTCCTAAAACATTCATCAGGGTAGCGTAGTCCCAAGTAATCGTTACCAAAAGATAAGTTAAAACAACATATTAGTTTGTTTTAAATTGGAACGATAAATAAATCAAAGAGTTTGAACAACAAAAGCAGTGCACAACTTCATTCCCGTGACCTCCAAGCTTCCACTTCATGATTACCTGAAATACATGTGAGTAAAACAATCAGCAAAAATGCCGAGTGAATCTATAGGTTTATGAAATCAATTTGAACACAAGCAAAGATTATAAGTTTGTGGCATGCTTATAAGCATCAAATAATAATTTGCATCAACAATGATAATTGTATATAGCATAAATTGCAATAAGCTCATGGAACCGAGCCCTTAGACACTCCCATATCAGTCTAATAAGACGAGAGATTTATTAATTTTCGGTTACCTCCAGATTATTGGTACATTGCCGTATACCTGACTTCTCAATACAATATGCTCAAACAGTGTAGAGGTCGGGCCTAAGCTTCTATGACAAGTCCACAAAAACTGAACCGGGGCGGCTTCCCCCATAGATCTATTAATTGTACTAGCGGTTAACCCATCATAGGTTAATTAACGGTCCATAATTGAGGTTTTAACAAAGGCAATCACTTAATGCAATTTAAAGGCAACTACGGGTCCATTCATAGAGGGACAAAGCATACCATAAAAATCTTGTGTTATAAGTTTATAAAAACATGTATTCCCCCTCGCGGGTTTAAAATCTTTTAATAACTATTATAAAGCGAGGCTATAGACTCACCTTAGCCAATAGTGGTAATGAGACGATCGCCGATGATAGATGATGCCTTTCAAACACGAGAATCGCAACCTATCAAATGAGGTGCGTTCATTAATAATAGACTCGAGAAATAACCCATACATAAGAATATAAAACTTGACTCTTAAAATCACGACAAAATCGAGAGAAAACGATACAAGTGATACTATCACACTCTCCTATATTTTCATTTTATTATTCTACGCCTTTAATAAAAATCTGCCGGAACATACCGAATGTCCAAGCCGTTTTCCCATACTTAGACATATCAACTTATTATGATACTACTCAGAGAACTCACTTACTATATGTAGCAAGTCCTCCCAAGAGCCCATTAAAAGATTTTACTTCTAAAGTTCCCTGCCCGACTCATCTCTGAATCACAAAATCCGGACAGTTTAGCGACCTTGACTTACGAAACCATTTTGACCATTCTAAACAACTCCATTTGTAAAACCGCCACTTGATTCTAAAAATAGACTCAAAATGCTAAACTTGGAGCCTGAGAACAGCCCTTGAATCATTTTGAAACTCATTTTATAGTCCCCGAGATTCGATCCAAATATCGACAACAATTTTCGGATTGTGTCAACACTCGTCTCCCGGTACACGAAAATCAAACTAGTGTATCTTCCACCTCGTTTGGAGTTGGAAGGCCTACTTTATATCAAATCGAAGCTAACGAAATTCTCTATGACATAATCCCATAATATCATCCTCTATTCAGACTTAAGACCCTCGAAAATGGCCTTAAACCTACTGCCTAAAATTGGCCATTTAAAAACCATACAAAATCAAGTTTTTGATCAAAACCAACAACTTTCATCATCATTCTAACATCCTATTATCATCACAATCTAATCCTAACACTTGTATCATCATCTAAATCAAAAACCCAAAAATTAAAAATCAACTTTTTAACAAAAACATAGCATGAAAATCTTTTGATCATCACTACTAACACATGCCTACAACAAATTTGGATCAAACATAACCAACTTTTCTTGAAAAATTTATATGGTTGCATGTATGAAAATTTAATACCAAATTGCAGCCCTTTGAAAATGGAGGATGGGACTTTGCTTGGTTTCTTTTGGATCAAGCTAGAAAATTTTTGATTAAGGTGTTTGTGGTGTTAATGGTGGAAGGCTAAAAACAAAGGGAGAAGACAGAGTTGGTTGTTTTTATTTTAGTGATTTTTAAATGAATTTTGCTAGTGGAAATTTTATATATAGTGTAAGGTTAGGGTAGTTTTTGCCAATTTGTGATAGTTTTGGTCCAAAATGTAATAAAATAGTTTAAAAGGGTAGAAAATGTAAATTGTAAATTTTGAAATATTTACGAGACTCGGGTTTCGTAAAAATACTTTTTAAAAGTTCAAACGCACACGAAAAATAATAATATAACGGCTCGATACGTAATTAAAACGATATCGTCGAAAGTATTAAATATCGAAACGATCGATAATAAAATATAAAAATTTTGGCATCCGTCGGTATCGCGATCACTAGTAGTCCTCGTTACTCGTCAAAATATTAAAATATAATATTCAATATCGGTTTCAACTTAAACCGTTAAGCATAATAGTATTTAACGTTATAAAATACTTCAAAATAATTGAAAATAGAATTAAATTATGACCTTATTTTTACGGATTTTACAGTTAGGAGTTAGATGGATGTGTTAGGATGATATTAGGAGTATAGAAATTGTTGGAATGGGTTGAAATATTGATTTGATATGAGTTTTAACTAGTCATTTTAGACCAGTAGGTAAAAGGGTATTTTTGAAAGTCTTAGGTCTGATTATCATATGGGATGATGTGATATTGTTGTATTAATCTTCAAGACGCTCGTTTTGCCGCTTGAATGAGCTTCTAACTCATTACGAGCGAAAAGTTATGCTAGTTTTAGTATTCGTGTACCGGGAGACGAGTATCGGCACAATCCGAAAATTGTTGTCGATATTTGGATCGAATCTCGGGGACTATAGAATGAGTTTTAAAAATGTTCAAGGACTGTTGTAAGTTGCTAAACCTCAGGTCATGAGTCTATTTTCAAACCCGAGTGTCGGTTTTGCAAACGGAATTGTTTAGATAAGTCAAAATGGTTTTACAAGTCAAAGACGTAAAACTGTCCGGTTTTTGTAACACAAAGGTGTGTCGGGCAGAAGGTCTTAGAAGTAATATTTTTGAATGAAACTTAAACTGATTCTTATTCATATTATGTGTGAGTTTGTCACCAAGTTTCGTCGAAATCGGACAAGTCTAGATAGGTTAGATTGGTGTGTACATTTGGAGTGTATATGCTGAATGGTATTTTGGACACGTAGTTCAATACTTGTATGGCGTGAGTTGAGTATTCACTATTGGACATGGTGACTTACTCAAGTGTTAAGTCATTATATAAATGACTTAGTTACTGGTCCGAGGGAAGTAAAATGATGGTTTGACTTGCGTTGACTTGGCGTCTTATGACGGGTCAATGTCGAGAGTGCAAGTGTTTAAAAGAATAGTATTGAATAAAAGGGTATAGAAGTACACTTATATTTTTAATTTTTCGGGACTTTCATGGTTATATGAAATTAAGTTTCGTATTATTTAAGTATTACTTATACTTGAGTCGTTTATTAACGAACGCGCCTTATTTGGTAGGTTGCGGTCTTCGTATTTAACGGGCATCACAAATCGTCGGCGATCGTCACATTACTACTATCGTACCAAGGTGAGTCTATAGCCTCGCTTTAACATGTTTACTTGTTTAATAAAACCCGCGAGGGGGATAACATGCTTGTTTTATCAAAATAAAGGGGTACAACGAGAAGTTGTGGAAACCCTTATTATTGGAAAAGCATTTATTATAAATGAAGGGTACAACGAGAAGTTGTGGTAAACCCTCTTTATTTTAAAATTGAACACAAAGGACCCGATTGTATGCTTAGATGAAAGTTGTTATAAAAGTTTGCTCTAGCCTTAAAAGACCCATGAATCGTTAATTGTTAATCGAAAGGAACGCTAATACTATGGATAGATCTATCGGGGTGACACCCAGTCCGGTCGCGACTAGCTATCGCATGGTGTTGTGATGCACCAGTAATGAAACATCGGATGCAATTGTATAAGAGAAATATACGCACTTAGCTAGGTGTGTTGGGCTGAAATAATATATGTTAACGTTCAATGTCACGAGACTAATGAAATAACAACGATAATTATGTCTGATCCACATGATTATCAACCACGGAAGGTTTATTCAGAATACTTGTGTTCGTTTATTTAATTTAATTTCTATAGGATTCACTCAGTATTTTTGTTGACTTTATAGCATGTTTTATCTCAGGTCCAAGAAGAAGGCACTCAAGGAAGGCAGTTTCATGCAGCTTGCTTAATTAAAATATTTTGGCCCGCTTTTCTAAACTATGTCCATTCTAAGAAACTTTTATCGTTTGGTTGGTTGTGTAAACTTTAAAACTATTTGGGACCGTGTGTGAACTGTTTTATCTTTAAACAAATGAATGGATATATGTTTTAACAAAACGACTCTTTTTGAGCCGTTTTCTATGATATTGAGATTGAACCATGATAGTAACACCTAATGACCCTTCTGCTACTATGACCCGAAATTGGGGGTGTTACATTTTTACTTATTATTTAATGTAGATTACAAAACTAGGGTTTTAAGACATCTTTAACTTATAACTTTCATTAAAAATGATGAAATGAATTAGTTTCTTTTGGATTATCTTTCTAACATAATTTTGGAATTATAAAAAGTCAAATTAAACTTTATAACAAGATCAAAGCCTTGGTTAACATAGATTTAGCTAGGTAGCTCCAAAAATGCACCTTATGGCTTCTTATGAACACAACTTGCTATCAAAGCTTCAAGAGCTTCAATGGCTAGATCCTAGACATGGTTTTTGGTCTTGTGGGATGTCCTAAGACGTATATAGAGGTGTAAATGGATAAGGGGTATGAGAAACAAAGGAAACGGGGTGCAAGTTTCAAATGAAGGTATATACCCCTATTTATACTTGTAATGATCCTTAGCCTCCAAGTTATGTATTCAAACGTGTAATAAGGATAGAGGGGCAACTAATGACGGATAGTGAAGATCTACACAAGTTCATAGCTTGTAGCTTGGTCCTAATCCTTCCTTGTGGTCTAAAATAAGTCACAACAATATATAGATAGGAATGGTGATGTGTAGAAAGAAAGGAGGTGATCCACCTACTTCTCACACTCCTAAAATATCTTTGGATGAATAAATATCTGGTTTTCAAACTTGTAATGGAGGAAATTGATTTGAAAATGAGTTTTAGAGGGAAAATTTAAAACTAGATTCAAAATATAGGGCTTGTAATTTATGCTTTGTGTTTTTGGGGATTAAGGGCTTATGAAAATGATTATTGAATGATTAGGGCTTTAGTTAGGGTTTAGAATTTATATTTAAGAGATTTGGATCCTTGGTTTTAAGTATAACAAAGGTTTGATGTGAAAATAGGAAGTATACATTTGTAGATTAGGGTTTTCTAATAATCTAGGGTTTAATCTTAGCAAATGTAATTATCCTCCTCTTAGCTATTGATGTAATCTTAATTTAGGTCGTATACATTGATTTTTAAGTTTCAAATGAGTTCTCACACTTGGTTTAAGGGTTTAGTTAGGGTAAACATGTCTAAAGAGTGAAAATACCTATTTTGACCTAATTTACAAGTCATGCATTAAAATCTTGTACCTTGTGCATTAGGTTACTTGTAAATTGTCTTAATATCATCTTATAATCTTAATGAAGTCCTATGAGTATCTGTAGACTTGTCCAAAAAGAACTATGTAGTGATTCTATGTAGATTTCTTAATATTAGGGTTTTTAGGTCATTAATCCTAATGATTTTCTAACTTAGGTAATTAGGGTTTATATCCTTATGTATTCTTATTATAGGGCTTATATGTTATGTTTATTACTTGTATGGGTTTTACATTCTTAGTTTGATGGTTTATATGAGTTGATCATATTCTAGGGTTATTTAAATAAGATTAAGGTTCTATGCTTTGAAAACTTGTACTTTATGCTTTAATAATTTTTAACTTGATTTAAGATAAATGTATGATGATATTATGATACTTAGATTAGTTTTATGTTTTTTTCAAAAGATTCAAGTCTAATTCATTATAGATTGAATTTTATATGTTAATCTTGGTTTTAGGTCATTTTCTTGTAATTAACTTGTGATTAGTGAATATTAGTGTTTTGTAATTATTTAACTTTCCTTTATTTGGTGGATTAGAATTAGTGTAGAGTGTTTAATAATAGTACATTGTTATTTTGAGGTTACATTGCTTGAAGTATTAGTTTATAAGGGATTTCTAGGGTTTCTATGGGAATTTAGGGTATCCTTGTTATATTTGAGTTGTTCTTATTCATTGTTTATTCATATGTTAACTTTTAGAACTCAGACTTGATATATACATGGTTTTTACAACATATAGGCATATGTTGATGTGGCAATTGTGATAGTGAGATCCATAAGTCAGTTATGAAGTATAGTGAAAATGCAAAAATTTTAGAGTAGCCTTTTTTATTTATGAACATGGATATTACATTAACCAAAACTACTGGATGTTATACAGACACATTATCCTCTGTGTCTATTTTATCTTCCTATGTCAAACCTTTTTCAAAACAATCCCTTATAAAATGATGCCTGATTTCAATGTCATTGGTTTTAGAATGATGTATAGGATTTTTAATTATGCACAATGTACTGCTATTATCTACAAAAATCTTATTATGCATAAAATTTTACCCATAGTCCAATAGCTGATTTTGAATCCATAGCACTTGCCCACAACATGCAACAGCTGCTACATATTCCCTCAGTTGTTGAATTGGCTAGCACTGTTTGTTTCTTACATTGCCAAGATATAAGCATGCTTCCAAGGAATTGACATCCACTAGTTGTGGATTTCCTATCCCCATTATCACCACCAAAATCACTGTCTGAATAGCCAATAAGCTCTAATCGAGCGTATCTAGGGTACCATAATCCCAACCTTAGAAAGCACCTAAAGTACCTAAAAATCTTCTTGACAGCATGAAGGTGATAGTCCTTGGGAGTCACTTGATGACGTGCACAAGCACACACTGCAAACATGAAGTCAGGCCTTGAAGCTATAAGATTCAAGAAAAATAGATAGAAGATAGATGAATTCTAGAGAGAGAAAAGAGAGATAATGGTAAAACTTTGTGAATATTAGATTGAGAGAGAATGAATAATGAGCCAACCTCCTCCTAACATGCTAGAAGGAGGGTATATATAGTCCACCCACATGCGGGCTTGTATGGGCTATATATTAATGGGTCGGGCTTTCCTTTTAGGCTTTAGTTACTTATGAATGAACTCTAGCTTAAAGTTAAGCACGTAAAACACGACTAACCTACTACCTATTACAATGTTCTAAAATACGATACATAATAAACATATGACCGAACATTCTTGTTTGACTCAATATTTTGAGGCAAACAATCTCCTCCAATGAGAGGTCATTGCCCTTTTTCATTTGGAGATTTGTAGAGATTACTAATCTCTCCATAAATGAGTCTTGAACGTGAAATAGTAGTCTTGTTCCTTCATGCTATGATCGTTGAGCCTTTGTCATTGTCTTTCGACTTTTTCTTTAATCTTGAGATCTTTAAATCATCCTTGACTTGTCTTTGCCATCTTGCGATCTTGTGTCTTCATTCACATGCTCACACTATTAATTGTTGAATATGTCTTTAGGCATGAGTATGTGGTTTTTAAATCTTTGACTTTGTTGAGTACACCGTAACGCCACCTTCTTGAGACAAAACATAGACACAAACTGAATGGCTTTGACATTCGTCCTAAATCGATAGTGTTTTACCTCCGGTCGGTGAAGACCGTTATACGATATTAAATACCGTACGTGTGATTAGGTAGATTCAATTAAGAATCTCCTTGACAGGGTTTCGCGGCTGTACTAGCCGTTCTCTTTACTCGACCGTCTCAAAGCAAGACTACAAACATAAAGAGTGAATCAATTGGATAAATATCCGGTTGATTAAAGTCGTCAATTCAAATTCCTGGAACAAGTTTGATTATTGAAGAATCTTACCATTGTTGCTTTCTAGTTGACACAAGCTTGATTCATAAGAATCTCGCAAGTCACCTACCGTAGCAATGTTTGAGATTGAAGCTAGAAGGATTTCTATTCATCACTGTGAATATTAATGAATATCACTCTGAATGTTCTGGCAAGACCATAAAGATATTGCGTAGAAACCTGAAACGAGTTTGAATCAATTCAGAATCTAACCACTGTTGCTTTTCAGTTCTACATATGTTTAATTCATAAAGAATCTTACATATGACCTACCGCAGTGCTGTTTAATGTTAACACTAGAAGGATTTCCACTAATCATTGTGAATACTAAGTAGTATCACTCTGAGTGTTCTAGAAATATTACAAGAATATAGCGTAGGACTCTCTAGTTCGTCATCCGTGTATCCTAACGAGATTTGATTGATCTCTTGGCTCTAGACTCGATTTGTGCACTTTTAGTGGTCGGAGGATGGAGCATATTCCACCTATTCAATATCAACTATTTCGGAGTGAGAAAGCCAATAAAACAAACTTATTTTAAGAGAAGCATGGGTCAGCTGGGGAAGGGTTGTGCATTACATCACTGGGTCCATGATATGTAGTCTTCATAATGTGTTGACCCAATTTCTTCCTAAGTTGTATGGAGGGCTATTTTCTTTTCACCCTTTATCCTTACATTTCTTTTTCATTCTTCAACCCCTTCAATGCTTACCAAGACATCATCACTGGCACCTTGTTGTAGTTGTTTTAGTGCTATCATCAGTACTTAGTCGGCATTCATCTACGTTCACATTCTACTCCATCTTTCCTAAGGACTTCTAATAATCTATTGGACTATCCCTAGGAAGATCCCTCCAGTTCTGGTTGGATCATAAGACTTAAACCTAACTACCCTTTTGACACCAATAACGTCGTGAATTAAAGATATTGTGGGTAGGAGATCGTAACCATAAAACCACTTCAAAAAGTATAATCAAAGTATTTGAAATATATTTAACACCTTGATAGTTTTTTTGTTTTAGAAATGCTCCCCCTACTTATGTGCATCGATAATGAAAGGTGTTTCGCACATGTGGGTAAGAGTTAAAGTGTACGAGTCTTGCAAAATAGATCATGTTTTAATCACATTTTCTCCCCTATCTCTAATATATAAAATCTTTTGGTATTATAGATACCAAATTTGATTAAAATATATTTTGAAAAATTGTCTTGAAAACCTTTGGGAGAAAAATGTGTCTAGATAGCATGAATTTTGGGAACGCTCCCCCTCAAAAATTGGTCCAATTGAATTTTCATTACAAGGATATGATCCACATTAAACTTTTGAGGATACGAGTTGTTAAACACACAATTCTTGAAAGATTTTGAATAATCATTGAAAAAATTGTGTTTAACGCGTTTTGATAAACTCTATTTCTTTTTGGCGAAGAGGTTTTTCTAAAGCATAAACTTGAGTTCATAGACTTTGAATGTCTTGACCAATCGACTCAAGTGTAAGGAGATTTCTCTTCTATTGCTGAGGGTAAGCGCACTAAATCGTACACTCCCCCGTGAATATAGATCCGGGTTGCAATCTAAAAGTGATTACAAGCCTTTGTATTGAGCTCAAAACGTTGAATGTTTTGTGACAAGCTCAACCCAAGATAGATTGCTCTACCCGTTGTTGGAAAAATTGTCCAAAATAGACATTTTCCTTTATTAAAAGTAGAAATGACATGTTTTGAAAAAAATTTACAACTTTCATTCGAGCTTTATGTACACACCCGTGTGTTATTGAGCGACATTTCTAGGCACGTCCATATTATCGATACTGGAAGACATGTCGAGAAGAATATTTTTGAATTTTCAAATATTTTTAATTTTGTGTTTTGCTTTTATATGTTTTATATTTTTTTATTTTGGTTTTTCATAGATATGCACAAGTAGATGTTTGATAGACTAATCAAGCAGAAACCTTTGCCAGAATCTCCAGATCTGCTGGAGTCAAACATCTCATACCAATTTGCCTAACGAGGTACTCAAAACTATCTTTCAAAAGAGCTTTCGTAAACAAGTCGGCTAATTGGTAATCCATTCCAACAAAGTATAGTTCAATGATACCTCTTTCAACTTGTTCCTTTATGAAGTGGTATCTGACATCAATCTGCTTCATGTCGGAATGCTTTACCGGATTGTAAGAGACGGCTATGGCGGACTTTGAGTGACAGTACATAGGTACTTTATCAAAATGGAAGCTATAATCCGTGAGTTGTGTTATCATCCATAGAACTTGAGCACAACACGCAGATAGAGACACATTCTCTGCTTCGGCTGATGAAAGTGACGTACAATCCTGCTTCTTGGAAGACCATCCCACAAGCTTATCTTGACCTAGAAATTGTGCACCACCAGAAGTACTTTTTCGTGTATCAAGACACCCTACATGATCAGAATCTGAATAGGTCGTTAGAAAGAAACTGGTTTCCCTTGGATACCAAAGTCCCAAATGAATGGTAGTCTTGAGGTACCGAAAGATCCGTTTAACCTCATTGAGGTGCTTTTCAGTGGGTCGTGCTTGTAATTGTGCACAATAACACGTAGCATGTGAAATATCTGGTCTGCTTGCTGTCAAGTACATGAGGGAGCCGATCATGGAACGATATCTCGTTTGATCTGTATCATTTCCCTCTAAGTCAGCATCTAGCCATGTGGTTGATAATGGTGTCCCAACGGGGTCACATGAGGTCATACCATACTTTTTGATTATCTTTTGACAATACTTAGCTTGGTTAATAAAGATACCACTTAGGGATTGGTGAACTTGGATTCTTAGAAAGAATTTTAGTTCGCCCATCATTGACATTTCAAATTTGTTGTGCATTATTCTTTCAAACCATTTTGAAAGTTTTGGGTTTGTGGACCCGAAAATAATGTCATCAACATAAATCTACACAAGCAAAATGTCATCCCCATATTTATAAGTGAACAAAGTTAGATCAACGGAACCTTTTGAGAAACCTTTGGATACCAGAAATATCGAGAGCTCATCGTACCATGCTCTTGGAGCTTGCTTTAGTCCATATAGTGCCTTGTGGAGACGATACACCTTGTTAGGATAATGAGGATTAGCGAATCCTTCTGGCTGCGTGACATAGACTTCTTCCTTCAATTGACCGTTAAGAAATGTTGTCTTCACGTCCATTTTAAAAACAGTAAATCCCTTATGTGCAACATAAGCAAGGAAAATCATGACCGCTTCCATACGAGCAACTGGTGCAAATGATTCGTCAAAGTAAATTCCCTCTTTCTGGCCATACCACTTAGCCAATAGCCTAGCTTTGTTCTTGATGATCTTGTTTTCTTCATCTATCTTATTTTTACAGATCCATCGAAGATTTAACGGTGTTACATCGTATGGTCTGTCAACAAGTTCCCAGACCTTAAGTCTCTCAAATTGTTGAAGTTCATCCGTCATCGACTCAATCCAAGCATGATCAGCCATGGCTTCTTTGATGTTTTTCGGTTCAGTTGTACTCACAACGAGTGCGAACATACAAACATCACCATCGATTTCTGATTGTTGTCTTGTACGAACAGGCTGTGAATGGTTTCCAATTACTTGAACAAAAGGATGATATGGGGTCCAATGATGTGTTGACGGATGTCGTTGATAAAACATATGCATATTTGACGGATCAACATGGCGAGTAGAAAACTCTCCAGTTTCATGTACCGATGTACCAAATGGGTTGTGAAAATCATCATCGTCAGATAATGCATTGTCTGCTTGTAGGATATGTAAATCTTGCTTATGTTTTAGAAAGAGAAAGAGATAGAGAGATGGTGGATTTCACACAATTCTAGAGAGAGAAAATAAGAAGAACTATGTGTAAAAATAAATAACCACTTACCCTCTCCATCTAAGGAGAGGGCTTATATACCCAAGCCCTTATCATGGGCTTGGGCTTAAATTTGGGCCAGCCTACACATGTTGTAGGCTAGGCTTGGGTTTGTTTGTTAAATAAAGATAAGTAACTAAACTACGAGCTATTACATGGACTATTGTTGGAGTGACCGATCCTTCTTAATACGTAAAACGTATTTCCAACAATCTCCTCCTAATGGAGGTCACTCCAAACAAGGGCATTACCCAAGTTAGAATAATAAGATAAACCTAGCATACTATGCTTGTCTTGAGTTCGTAGTCTTCGTCTTTCTTTTCTTTTTCTTTTCTGGTGAACATGCTGATGGGATCTTTGATATCAATCTTGAGCATTAATCTCTTGCCTTGATTTTGTGCATCCATCACTTGTGATCTTCGCCTCCTCGTGACACCATGTCCCACATACTTATACCTTTGTAATTCTTGAAAGCTTCAGAGTTCGATACAGCGGAAGACTTAACTTTTAGGCTTTCTTGAATGTGTTGAAGTATTAAGTGCGAAAACTATAAGCATGCGGGGACGACTTCTTCTCGGATTCCGCAACGCCACCATCTTCAAATGCTGCAACATAAGTAGACACGAACGAAATGGCTTTGAACATTTCATTCTAATTCGGTAGCATTTTACCTCCGGTCGGTGAAGACCGTTGGACGATATAAAATATCGTACTTGTGGCAGGTAGATTTAATTAAAAATATCCTTGACAAGATTTGGCGGGTAAACCCGTTCTCTTTACTCGACCGTCCAAAGCTGACTGCGAACGTAAAGAGTGAATCATTTGGATAAAATTATCCGCATGATTGAAGCCGTCAATTCTGATTCCTGGAACAAGTTTGATTCATTAAAGAATCGCGCCATCGTTGCTTTCCAGTTGTCACGAGCTTGATTCATATTGAATCTTGCAAGTTACCTACCAAGTGCTGTTTAATGTTAACACTAGAAGGATTTCCACTCATCACTGTGAACACTAAGGTATCACTCTGATTGTTCTGGCAAGATCACTTAGATATTGCGTAGAGGACTGGAACGTGTTTAAATTCAGTTAAGAATTAAACCACTGTTGCTTTCCAGTTATCACAAGTTTGATTCATAAAGAATCGCACAAGTCACCTACCATGAGCTTTTTAATGTTCGCTCAAGAAGGATTTCCATCTTCATCGTAAATACTTTCGTATTACTCGGATGTTCAGGCAAGATCATGAAGATTTTGCGTAGGACTCTTAAGATCTTTCTTACTTTTCACATTGTGTGAAGAAGCAAGGAATTATCGAAATGTGTCCTAATGAGATATTTGATGATCTCAAATGATCTAGACTCGATCATGCACTTTGGATTTTAGTGATCGGAGGCTGGAGAGGAGTGCCACCTTTTCAATACCAATTTATTCGGAGTGAATAAATCAATAGATAATGCGTTGTCTCCGTGTGATTAAAAAAAATATCGTTTAAGAGATATCTGAGTTAGCTGGGATGGGTTGTACATTGCATCACTGGGTCCATGATGTCTATCTTCAATATCGAGCATCATTAAAATGATCTCAATAGCATATGTGTTGACCCGGTTTCTGCCTAAAGTTGTAAGGAGGGCTTCTTTCTTTACACCCTTTATCTTTACAATTCTTTTTCATTCTTCAACCCCTTCAATGCTTACCAATACGTCATAACTAGCACCTTATTGTGATTGTTCCACTGCTAACTAAAGTACTTGGTCGGCATTCATCTACGTTCACAATCTTTCTCCATCTTTCCTAAGGACTACTATTTCTAGCTATGGAATGTCCTTGGGAAGATTCCTCCGGTTCTTGAAGAATCATTGGACTTAACCTATCCTACCATCCTTATGTCACCACAATCTTCATCGTCGTGAAATAAATAGGTTTTGTGTAAGTATATGTCACCATGGAAATCCATTTTGATATGCAAATCCGTTTTGCTCCCCTTAACATATGCCACGATATTTGAAAATATTTCGCATATTTTGGGATGAGCCAGCACATTAAGTCAAACCATTTGTGATAATATCCCATATTAAATCACATTTTCTCCCCCATATTAAAAGTATTAACCCAATCGATGTTTTTAATATCAATTGATTTAATGAAGTTTTAACAAAGGTTTTGGGAAGAAAAATTCAAGTCCATTTTATCTTCATGATATCAAACGTATGAGATATGATACCGATTTGTAACATGATCACATATTCACCATATTAGGAAAATTTGACAAGGTTGGACCTGATTGATGAGAACATCATGATAAGATCAAATGGTTCTCGTCAGCATATGTTGGTCGCCTCGTCACGTCTGAAGTCATCTCTTGACACCACATGTACGATTGGTATTGTTGTCTTGACACCAACTTGTGAACTTGGCACGTTCGGTATCGAAGATTCTGAATGCTTGACAATTGCTCCCCCTCAATTTTTGACCCGTGTTCTATCGAAAGAGCTGTAGTCGTTGGTTGAGTAGTCGCATCGTCGAGTATGTAGATACCAATTGTAGATAGCATGGTTGTAGAGATGATAGCTTCATAATAACAAGACTTCTCTTGTTTTAACAAATAAATGCACTGAGGCGTACATAGATTTATGTTAGACCAAGTTATAAAGTAAACTTGATCCCTTACAAGGTTTTGAAGTAAACCTTGCCCGAGAAAATTAATTGCCGTTGTGAGCCTAAGCTTTCATAAGAAATACTTGACTTTAATGTGAAAACCGGGTTGCAGTCAGAAATAACTACAAGCCATAAGGGCATGTTTTATGAAATATTTACAACTTTTGTACGAACTCTATTTATGGCACCGTGTCGATATTAATCAACATTTCTAAGGCCGTAAATATTATCGTACCAAAAGACATGCCTTTGAAAAATAAAGTAAAAATATTTTTGGATTTTTCTAGATTTTTCAATTTTTATGGGTTTTATATGGTTTTATATTTTTGTGTTTTGCTTTTGTGGATAACAATATAAACAATATATACAGATGATCACCAAGGTTACAGAGAATAGTTTACCATCACTATTCTTTCGCTTCATCTGCTAGTTCCTTAAGAGTCTCAGGCGAGAAGGTTCTCATTCCTAGCTTGTCGGCCAAAAAATCAATTCGAGCGCGATCTAAAGCCTTCGTGAAAATATCCGCCAATTGATACTCAGATCGGACAAAGTAAAGCTCGATTACTCCATTTTCCACTTGCTCCTTGATGAAGTGGTAGCGAATGTCAATATGCTTCGACCGGGAGAATTGAACGTTGTTGCAGCATAAGGCAATTGCACTCTTGTTGTCACAGTACATTGGAATTTTGTTGAAACCTAGACCATAGTCGGTTAATTACGATCTCATCCAAAGAATTTGAGCACAGCAACCGGACATAGCTATGTATTCTGCTTCTGTACTTGAAATTGCAGCGCTTTTCTGCCTTTTCGATGCCCAACTGATTAGTCGATCTCCTAGTAGTTGCAATGTTCCACTCGTGCTACGCCTTGTATCTTGACAACCCGCGTGATTCGCATATGCATATGCCATAAGTGCAATCTAAGAGTCCTTCGAATACCAAAGTCCCCGATTAATGGTTCCTTTAAGATATCAAAAGATCTGTTTAACAGTAGCTAAGTGTAACTCAGTAGGCCTAGTTTGATACCGAGCACACATGCATATAGCAAACTGAAGATCATGTCTACTAGCTGTGATATACATATGAGTACCGATCATTCCACGATACAGTGTCGGATCAACGGCAACTCCATGTGGATCTGCATCAAGCTTTGTTCGTTATACCATTGGAGTATCCACAGGATCACAAGATTCCATCTTATATTTCTTAAGCGATTCAAGGGAATACTTGGATTGATTGATATAGATGCCTCTGGGACTCTGAGATATCTGAAGACCTAAGAAGAATGATACCTTGCCCATCATTGACATCTTAAACTTGGAAGACATGAGTTTCCCAAATTCGTCGGATAAGGTTTGGGTCGAGGCTGCAAATATAATATCATCAACATATATTTGTACCATAATCATATCTTTACCTCGTTTCTGAATGAACAGCATGGGATCCACCTTGCCTTTAGCGAAGCCTTGCGTAATGAGGAATTGTGATAATAGATCATACCATGCGCGTGGAGCTTGCTTCAACCCATAGAGAGCCTTCTTAAGCTTGTACACATGATTAGGATAATTAGGATTCACAAAACCATCCGGCTGTTGAACATAGACCTCTTCCTTGATTTCACCATTAAGAAATGCCGTCTTCACATCCATTTGATAGACGATCATATTCATGTGGGTTGCATAAGCGAGGAATAGTCTAATAGCTTCCAAACGGGCAACAGGTGCAAAGGATTCCATAAAGTCGATGCCCATTAATTGCTTGTATCAACGAGCCACTAGTCGAGCTTTGTTCTTCAATATTTCGCCTAACTCATCGAGTTTCACCTTGTAAACCCATTTCAAAGTGAGTAACTGCACTTGATCCGGGCATGGGACAAGTTCCCATACTTCAAGACGTATAAATTCATTAAGTTCTTCTTACATAGCTTCTATCCAGCAGGATTGAGTAAAAGCTTCTTGCCATGCCTTAGGTTCAACTTCAGTGAGAAACGCATCAAAATGACAAAACATTGCATTTTCTTGTAGCTGACTACGTGTGGATACCGGACGATTAGGGTCACTAATAATAGAATCTATAGGATGATCCTTTGTCCACTTACAGTCATGTACACGAATCCGTGGATTGGAGTAGACTGTAGAATGAGCTTCCTCTGAGGTGGACGACCCGGCTTGATTAGGATTGGGAATTGGTACACCAAAGAATGGAAGTTCACGCATTTGAGAGAATTCCAAATCGTGATCATCATCGTCCTCTTCATCATCAATAGGCATGACATGGGTAGTTGGTTCAGGTGTTGGTTGAGAATTACTCGTTGATGGTATATCTTGACCAATTGTAGGTGCAGACGTATCTGATTGTGCTTCGATTTCTGGAGCGACAACTTCGGTTACCGGAGCTATTACCTCAGGTTCTAGAGCAACAATAGTTGGAGGAGTAAAGAATTCATCAAAGAACGGTTGAAACAACGTATCCCATTCAGTCCTAGAAGGTGGTGTAAATGATGATGAAGTAGGGTTGTTTGGGACAAGACCAGAACTAATGTTACTGGGTCCCATTTCATGAAGTGCGGTTCAGAGCTGCTTTGCTCAGAAGCCATTTCCGTCGGCTCATCGAAATCAACATTCATAGTTTCAAGGATCTTGTGAGAGTTACGGTTGTAGATTCGGTATGCCTTCTTTGTGGGTGCGTAACCAATGAAAATACCAATATCAGCCTTTGGTTGAAGTTTTCCCAAATTGTCACCATCATTATTTGGATAGCAAAGAGAACCAAATACATGAAGATATGATAAATCTGGTACTTTTCCATGGAGAAGCTCATCAGGTGTTTTACCATGGCGTTTACGAATTAGTGACCGGTTTTGGGTGTACACTGCTGTAGATACTGCTTCTGCCCATAAAAACAATGGAACCTTTGCGTAAATTAACATCGTTCGAGCAACTTCCATAAGTGTGCGATTTCGCCTTTCAACGACACCGTTTTGTTGTGGAGTGCGTGTAACGGATGTTTCATGAGATATGCCAACTTCTTCATAATAATCACGCAAGATTTAATTCACAAATTCGGTTCCATTATCTGTACGAATGCGTCGGACAGTAGTGTTGAGACTTGAGAAATCCGATGATGAATTTAGGTGCCTCATTTTTTGTTGTAAGAAATTTCACCCATGTAAACCGAGAGTAATCATCGACAATTACGAGGATGTACTTTTTGCCACTAAGACTTTCAACACGCATTGGCCTACAAAGATCCATATGCAACAAATAAAGTTTCTTTTGGTTGGTGTCTTCCGTCTTGGGTTTGTAAGATTTCTTAGTGCTTTTCCCCATTGTACACGCGGAACCCAAATGATCCTTGTGAAATGAAAGTTTAGGAAGACCACAAACACGTTCATTTTTTGCCAAATGATTAATAGCGTCAAAGTCAAGATGAGATAATCGTCGATGCCATAACCATGGCTTAGTCTTCGATGCTTTGGAGAGAAGACATACAGTAGAAGCGGCCATTATGTCTTGTAGAGACAAAGTATACAAATTATTCCCTCGAGTACCCTTCAATAAATCAACCCCTTCCAAATTACGAATGAAACATGTATGCTCTCGAAAAGCGACTTCTAGGTTTGCATCACAAAATTGTCCCACAGAAAATAAGTTGTGACCGAGACCTTCCACATAATACACTCTTGAAATAATAACATTCCCAATATGAAATTCACCATAACCCATTATCTTTGCGATATGATCATTTCCAAATCGAACTGTACCAAGAAACTTGCTTACGAAATTTCTGAGCTGAGAGCGATCTCCGGTCATATGCTTGGAGCAACCAGAGTCCGAATACCAGAGAACAATTTGGACCACCTGTTTTCAACAACAACAGTAGACAATGCATTGGAACTATTGGTTCTGGAGTGTTAGCAGATACAGATAAAATATTATCAGAATTGCTAACAGGTTTGTGACCCTTAGATTTCCTGTGTTTTCTAATGAGAGTTTTAGCACTAACAGGTTTTACTGTTCTAACTTTCTTAGGTTTTGGATTATTCGCGGGCACTACAGTGGTAGTAGACCTATTTAAAGGGCACTTGGTTCCTACAGTAGTGTCGGTGTTCCTAGTTAAAGGATACGCTTGTGTTTTGGTAGCCTTGGTACGCCTAGTAAAAGGGCACGCTTTCTTCGCTTTAGTGGGAGTGATCCTAGTCGAAGGGCACATATTTCCTACTATACTGAAAGTTCTACCAGTGGGGCGCCACAACCAACCAACTTGGGTTAACACACTCCCAGTCGGTTTCCATTCTAATCCATTTTTCCGGGCATACATCTCATTCACATGGTCAATAAGGAAAGAATCATGACGACTAGAAAACATACATTCATTGCAATTCCAACATTTCAAATTAGAATTCACACTAGGCTTAGAACGCTGCATAACCGCAGAGCCTTTAGGTTTAGCTACATGATTCTTTTTATTCAAAACAGAAATAACATTCCTAGGATGGGCTTCTACTTTCTTCTTCACTTGACTACTAGACGGGGGCAAGATCCTATCATTCTTCTTGTAACTTTTAAGCTTAGATCTTTGAGCCTTAGTAGTGGTGCTTACTCCTATGGAAGGCAACATGGGAATATTAGAAGCTGGTTTTGCTTCCGCCTTATCTTTAGTGACCAAAGTTTGAGATGGTTTAGTCCTAGGGCCCTTATTAAATGGTGAGACGGCTATAAGGTTCCTTTTGATTGCACTAGAGGACGATGCTGAGATAGTGGCTGCATTATCCACAACATTCTTACCTTTTAGAGTACGAAGTGTTTCCTTTAACTCAGCCAAGACCAGATTTTTATCACAAATCCCTCAAATCTAATATTTCCACCGACTTTCGATTCAATTGTTCAATCAAGGATTGATTCTGTGCAGTGGTATTAGCACGTGCGGGATTTACTGAATCGAAGAGTCGTGTATTTTTTTGTTTTAAGTTATCAACTTTGGACAACATCTTGGAAACTCGATTATCTAGATCAAGTTTAAAATTCTCAGCGGCCTCAAGTACGTTCACACAGTTAAGCTCCTTAGATTTCTCTATGTCTATCGGCAAAGAGTTAGAAACTTTGTCACTTGGCTGACGCTGTTTTGATTGTAAATTCAATCGAAAATTCTTTTCAAAGTTTGCATCATCGATATTAACACCTTCGAATGACGTTTCAAAGATTTCTTGAATAAATTGTTGCTTGCATTCAAGCGAAATACAATGTGTTTGAATCTCATTAAAACGTTTTGAAAGCAAAGAATATGAATCTTGAAGCTTTAAAAATTCAGCGTCAGATTCGTGACAAGTACTATGTACCACATTATCCACAGATTCAACATTATGCACAATAGAATCATTATCAACACTTTTTTTCACACAGACAGAAACTATATCATGAGACATCACTTTCTTCATAAGCTGATCATTTTGGCGTGAAACCCTTTCTATTTCAAGTAAACTGTTTTCATAAGCATCATCCATTTCATTGAAAACACGTCTAACTTCTTCAATTTCCAAAAGCAAATCTTGATCAATATTACTAAGACAAGCTTTAACATTCTTTACAAACGGAACAATTTCGTCTCGAAACGCAGCTCTAGTGTGCTCAAAATTCCATTCACCTTCCGTTATGGCCGAAGCCGTCGTACGTTCCAAAATGACCTTGTCAAAATTGGCTAAGTGTTGGTGTACCACATTTAAGTTAACGGACGCCTTACTTACCGGTGGAATTAACTTCGTTAAATTCGTTTTGACAAGTGTAGGAGACTAACTAGGAGGGTTTTCATTTGACAAACTGAGGCACAAGAACTGTTAATTCAGCTAATTCCTTTTGTAAGCGAATGTGGGTCTTTTTAGACAATTGATCTTTGTTATACAGATCATAATCAATCGTATGGAATTTTGAAAGCATTTTAGAATGAGTTTCTTCCGCAAGTGATTGTGTCTCCTCAGTACTACGAACAAAAGGTTCTTCTTTCGATTTACCAATTATGGTCATATCATAAAGACCGGGAATATATTCCTGAGCTTGTTTTGCATAACCGGGATTAGGTGGTAAATCTTGAAGACGCTTAAGTTCGAGTTCTTTAAATGATTTAGTTAAAAGATGAACCTTTTCTGTGGAAGCGTATTGTTTTAAAAGCTGTTGTTCTTTGAGTTTAAGAACTTTGGTAGCATTAATTTCCGATTCAAACTTTTTAGACTCGAGAGTTTCAAAATCGATTTTAAGTTTCTGAAAATCATTGACAACCAACTCTTTTGCTTTTAATTCATTGGAAATATTAGCTTTTAATGATTCTATTTCTTTCAAGTGTTCAATCTTTTCAAAAGGAAATTGGTCAAATTTAGAATAAGTTATTTTTTCAGCTTGAGGGACCATTTCAAAAGCTTTGACCTTTTCTTTATGCAACGCAAGCTCAGCAGTTAGGGTGGAATTCGTATCTACGGATTGTCTGAGAGCCATATGCATTTGATCAATAATATGTTTAGGCACCATGACCAAATCATGTTAAGCATACGATTCCATACCCGTCGTAGCATTTGGTTGAGGTTCACTCAAATGTGTAGGATTGGATACCACATCATTTGAGTTACTAGTTCCCGAATGCTTTTCGAGGTTGTCATTTTCATGCCCAACTTGATGTTGGTTATCATCAATATTATTAGATGTGGTTGGTACCTCACTGACGACATCAGAACCGTAGTGAGAGAGATTAGCAACGAGAGCAGCTTAGGCAGAGTGAATGTCATCATAATCCGAATCATATGCGTCAAGGTCATCTGCTTGATAAGATGCATTAGAAGTGGAAACGACTGCAATGCCTTCATTATCTGTTGCCCCTGGGTCTGCAAAAATGCTAATTCCTCTGAATCCAAAATCTTCCCCTTAGACTGAGCATCGACCAAATACATCTTCTCAGGAAACCATGCTTCATCCCTTCGCCTTTTCGTCTGAGTGCATTGCCTAGCCATATGACCTTGTCCTCGGCAATTGTAGCAAGTCACAACCTTTTGAGGACCAATAGGACTTCCATTTCCATTAGCTTATGAATTCACATCTTGAGCATTCACCGTCCTTGTAGGAGGTCCATATGGATTTTGCCTTCCCTGAATAGGTTGCACTGTTACTTGACCATCTTGAACAGTAGCTTGTTGTCGAGGATTTGAGGAGGTGCAGAGCTGATTGTTTGTTGGTGGAAATCCTCTAGTTGCAACAATTTTTGACAAGTAGGCAGTGAGATGGTTTAGAACATCAGCTGGCGTATCATTTGGAGTAAAGACCGGTGCTTGGATTGGTGGAAGTTCATTAGAGTAGAAAGCTTGTGCTGGTTGTGCTTCTATTGGAAAATATCCTTGATGAGGAGTATAGCCCATTGGAGAAGTGTTGGCTTGTGATGGTGATGTCTGATATGGTGGTTGCTGTAGAAAAGATTCTTGATGAACACTTTGTTGAAATGCTTGCTATGGCATCATTGGTAGTTGATAAGATGGTTGCTGATAGGTGTGTGGTGGTGGTTGTTGCAAGTATGATGGTTGTTGATAAGTATAAGCCATGTTTGTTGAGAAGCATACATTGCAAGTGGATCATGAACTTGAGGTGTAGACAACCGAGCCTCGATCACATGACACTCGTGTTGTTGAAGAAAAGCTTAAAGTTGATCCACATTGGTGTTATGCAAGTCCTTAGCCAATTTAACATCCGTCACGTATTTTTTCCATTCTGAAGGAAGAGTGTCCAAATACTTGGTGTTCAATTAAAAGGTAGGAATTGCCATGCCATAGATATTGAGCTCATTCAACAATAGGGTAAATCTCAGATAGTAATCATTGAGGGTCTCCCCTGGCACATAGGCAAACTTATCAAAAGTATCTTAAAGCTTACACTCTCGTTCTTGTTTAGTTAACGAGGTGCCTTGCATGAGAACACGAATTCTATCCCATAACTCTTTGGCAACTTTATGTTTGCTGACGAGTTTGTAGACATCTGGAGGAAGGGCTTGGAGAATGATGTTTGTGGCTTGTTTATCACACTTGTCTTGTATCTTAGCATCTCTAGTTAGTTCACCCGTAGTGCGAGGACGAGTAACAGCACCTTCCGTCACAGTACCATATACCAATGGTCCATTGAGCACCGATGCCCAAATTAGATGTCCATTCTCTTTGTTCAACATATAAAGTTCTATTCGAGAAGCCCATTCCTCATACATAGTCTTCACCAACATTGGTGGACGATTATCCGTACCCGAGAGGATGGACTTATCCGTAAGAGATGTGTACTCCATTTCAATAAGTTAAGATTTACAAACGTTGATCGATCAATGAGAGAAAGTAAATGTGTTTGTTGTTGTGAGTTGAAGTCGAGAAACAATGTTAAAATCCCCTAAAATATGTTCTTGACAAACCAAAAATTCCAAGTCAAAATTACACACGATTGTTCGAAATTTTTTATGGAATAATTTTTGATTATCGGAATGTTGATCAGGAAGCTGTCGGAATAAGCCTATCGGAATACCCTTGATCGGAATGTCCTGGAATACTCTTGATCGGAATATCCTAATCGGAATACCTTGATCAGAATATCCTAATTGGAATACCAAATCGGAATAACAAATCGGAATACCAAATCGGAATACCAAATCGGAATATCAAATCGGAATGTCCCTTATAGGAAGGCACCAAATCAGAATACCAAATCAGAATATCCATTATAGGAATGCAATCGGAATCCCTAAACCCTATTCCGATTACACTAATCGGAATAACTATAAATCCTTTTCCGATGACCTGATCGGAATAAATCCCACTTTACTCGGACAAAACTCAACCAATTCGTGATTTTAAGCCAAAAAATGATCAAAACACCCAAAAATTTTGTGTTTTTATCCAAAGTAACTATACCAAATATCTACCACAACTATGTAGAAGATTTGCATCAAGAAAAAACCATAAAAAACACAAAAAAAAATTTGGACGTATGTTTATATAGATCAAAAGGCTACAAAAATCAAGAACACAAACACATAAACAATACAATCATCCCATGGCTCTTGATACCATTTGTAGGATATGTAAATCTTTCTTATGTTTTAGAGACAGAAAGAGATAGAGAGATGGTGGATTTCACACAATTCTAGAGAGAGAAAATAAGAAGAACTATGTGTAAAAATGAATAACCACTTACCCTCTCCATCTAAGGAGAGGGTTTATATACCCAAGCCCTTGTCATGGGCTTGGGCTTACATTTGATTCGGCCTACACATGTTGTAGGATAGGCTTGGGTTTGTTTGTTATATAAAGATAAGTAACTAAACTACGAGCTATTACATGGACTATTGTTGGAGTGACTGATCCTTCTTAATACGTAAAACGTATTTCTAACACTGCTTGATTTGTGTTCTCTGGAGCAATGACAGTAGTTGTGGATGTTGTAGGATCGATTGTTGAAGTGATATTCTAAGGAGGTAAATCTACAGCAACCTGTGTTGAAGTAGATGAAGTTGTATCCTTTTGTTGACGATGATCGATATCATCATTCTTATCATGAGTGACAACGGAAGACTTTGATACAACATGTTTCTCCCCCGTGAAATATTCATCAAACATTGGTCCATATAACATTTCCAACTCTTCAAGTGTCGTGTCCACTGTCATATCTCCTCTTGGAACATGTTCAGGAACTAGCTTTCAACTTGATGGTTCATTGTTGTGGTCTTGAGTTCCGAGTTCTGGACGGTTGTGCACAGAAGTCTTTTGTCGTTGTGGATCGGGACTTAAACTGCTTTGTTCAAGTGCCATTTCTTGCAATTCATCAAATCGGACATGAATAGTCTCGACTATCAATTTTGTTCTCTTGTTGTACACTCTATATCCCTTAGACTGAGTAGCATATCCTACTAGAATCCATGCATCACCTTTCTTTTTCATCTTATCCAGATTTTCACCATCTTAAATTATGTAACACGTACATAGAAACATGAAGGTTTTTGAGTGAGGGTTTGTGATCATCAATTATGTGATATGGTGTCTTTTCGTGTCTTGGGATAATTAAGGAACGGTTTTGTGTGTAACATGCAGTTGATACGGCTTCGTCCCAAAAGAATAGTGATAGTTTTGAAGCGGATAATAATGTTCTAGCAGCCTCAAATAAAGCACGGTTTTGTCTTTCAACAACACCGTTTTGTTCAGGTGTTCGAGCAATAGATGATTCATGTTCAATCCCTTTGGCTTCAAAAGAAATCTTCAGAGTTCAATTTATGAATTTTTTGCCTCTGTCAGTACGTACCACTTTTACTTGAGCTTGAAGACCACGTTGTATCAGCTTAAGGAAGTTAATGAGAACCTCAGGTGTTTCATCCTTGGACCTCAAGAAGTGAGTCCATGTGTACCTTGGGTATTCATCAACAGTTACCATAACATATTTATTCCCATTGATTCTTTAAACACGCATGGGGCCACACAAATCTATATGAAGAAGATCTAACCGTCCTTTAGAGCTGGGTGTACTCTTTGTCTTGAAACTACTCCATTTAGCTTTACAAAGCTCACAATAAGAACAAAGATGATCTTTGATGAATTTCAAGTTTGGAAGGCCTCTCACAATATCTTTTTTGAAAGCAAGTTGATGGTATAAAAGTTGAGATGAGATAATCGTTGATGCCATAACCAAGCTTGAGTCGTTGAAGCTTTAGCCATGAAACATATTGGAGTTGAAGAAGTGTAGTCTTGAAGTGAAATAGTGTAGAGATCAGTACCCCGTGAACCGGTAAGTAAGTCATTCCCATCATAATCACGAACAAAACATGTCTTCTTTCTAAAAGCAACCTCCAAATCCGCATCACAAAGTTGACCAACTGAGAAGAGATTGTGATTGAGCCCTTCGACGTAGTAAACCCTTTTGATTGTGATATTCCCTTGAACCAAATCTCCATATCCTAGGATCGGTGCAAATTGACATTTCAGAATCGGACCGTCCCCAGGAACTTCTCCACGAAGTTAATTAGAAGCTTGAGATTCCCCGTCATGTGCTTCGTGCATCCGGAGTCCAGTATGAATAGAATTATCTCGACACTGATGAGACTTCTTTACATAGTCTCATCGTCCAAAATGGGCTTAAAATGTATTAAATATCATTGAAAATGCCAAATATATGCTTGTGTTTGTTCCATGTGTATTTTAGGTACGGATATTGAGAAAATCATAAAAGATCACAAGAATCAAAGAAAAACGAACACGGGAAAAGAAGTCGCACAATGAACCGGGCCCTAGAGTTGATTTTCCAAGAAATACCCTTCAAGAATTGAAGATTGTATAAGAAGGGTCCTCCAATATTGAAGAATTGACACTCTAAACCCTTGTATATTCATAATTACAAGTTTAGTCCTTAAAGTTTGTCAAATTTACAAAAAGGGCCCTCCACTGAAGAATTGGCAAGAATGGTCCCTCAAAAATGAAGACTTATCAATATTAGTCCTCCAAGAAGTCAACAACACAAGTCAAGACCATAAAGTTTGAAGAAAATACCTAAACATCCCTTCAAGTATCAATAATTGGCAAGAAATACCCCTGAATTTACTTTTGCAAACTATTTGGAGCCAAAGTCTAAAAACCAAAACTTTGTTTATAAAGGAATTCGGATTGTGTGGTAATTAAACTGAAATGACAAGAGAAAGAGAGAAGAAGGGTTAAATGAGGGCGACATCAAACCTTACCTAGACCAACCATATACTGACACGTGCCCCACTCACCCTCTCAACCAATCAAAACCCTCCCTTTTGCCAAGTCACACCCCACTCACACCAGATTTAACTAACCACTAATTAATATTAATTTTTGGGCGGTTAACACTTTTTTAAACATTAATCCGGATCAAACACCATGTTCTTAGTGTTCTTATCAAAATTGGGTATTTCTTAATCCCATGTAATTAAGCCCTATAAACTTCCAGAACTATGATTAGGGTGACACTAAACATATCCCAAACCTTAAACACTTGCCACCTCACTCCCACAACTCACATGACAAACCCTTGTCTCACTTTTTGGAGAAGAAGCCAAAACAGTGACAGCCATCCAACGCCCCACATTCTTGCTTCAAACTTAAGCTCATTGTGAACCTTAGATCAAATTCCAACAGCTCACAAGTCCACAAGCTGCCAAGAAAACATCACATGTTCAAGAAAATTCAAAAATCTAGAAGGGTATTTTTGGGCTTCTACCACTTAGGGTTTACGTTTTTTAAAGCTTTCATAGAAATCATGTAGCCTATATAAAGGCATTAGGGTCCTTCATTTAGTTTTTGTTCTTGGTTTTCTTTGGTTAAAATCTGTAAAGCCTTGTTTTCAAGTGAATGAAAAAAGTGTTTGATTTTGTGACGAATTCCAAGTTCCAACCTTTACTTTCTGTTGTTATTAATATATGTTTGTGAGTTTGAAGTTTGAAAGATTGTTTTTAAAGATTGTGCAAGTGTTTGCAAGTTTTTCAAAAATCAGATTATTTTTCGAAGTCTTAGTTCAAACACTTGAACTTTTGGATTATAAGTGATCATAACACCCTGATAAAGAGTTCATCAAGGTGTAGTGAGCTTGTGGTTTGGAAGGATTAAAGGAGTGGGGAAAAGCTTGAATCAAATCAGCCTTATTTTCCATTTTGTTCATATAATCTGTTGTGTTCTAATCTTGTTGTTCTTAACAGCTTGATTGGAAGCTTGTGGTTGTTAAACTACCACATAAGCTCTAACATACGTGAGTGTGGATGTACATTCATGAGGTTTGTCTTATTACCTTGAAAATCTGATAAAATCTTGGTTCTAAGTGATTTTTGTGATTCTGCTGGGATACGTGTGTTTTTATGCATGAAAATTGGTTCTTGATTCATATATTGGATGTGTTGATGCTTATTTGGGCTTAAAACAGTCTTGAGAATACTTTGGCTTTGTTAAAATTGGTTTTAGAAAGTTAAAAGGGTGTTTAGGATTTTCTGTGGTTCAAGTTTGTATGATTTTGAGAAGGTATTGTTGTATTAATTGAGTTGGTATCTGTTGTTAAGGTGTTTGTGTTCTAAAATCTGCAAGTTTTGTGCTTTATAACTTTGAATCTAAAATCTTGTCTTATTAAGTTTGTTCTTGGTTGTTTTGCTTTGAAACCTTGTGCACACCTAGTTTGCCTGCATACTTAGGGATAACAAGTGTTAAATCCAAGTATTTGCGACCTGAGTGATAGATCTATGGCATTGAAATTGGATTTGGTGTCAAGTAGATTAGCAAAATTTGTTCTTGTCTGCTTGTTGTTCATCAGTGACTTGTTTTTGCTTTGATCATAATCTGATGTTTGTTATCTTGCTTGAATTAAGTTTATTTGTGTGTCACTATGTCTGATATTGATGTTGTATGCTTTGGATTAAGTTTGGCAGGCTTATACTAGCTTAAAAGTAGCTTATAACCACCAGATCTGCTTATTACTTGTCTGGACCATATCTGTGGACTAATTGGATTAAATGTATCATTTGGCTGACTGGATTTGTGTTTTATTGCTTGATTTTGACTCCTTACAACCCACTGGTTGTAAGGGTGCCTTGATTGTCCAACAAAACCGAGTGAAACTCTCTAAATAAGCAAGTCAAAAAGTCAAAGCAGTGGGAACTCCTTTCCCCTGCTGCTAGCCACTGCTAGTACAAATTGGTCAACATCTTGTTTTTATTTATTCTAGCTTACTCCAATGTGAAACAATTTATTTTTTGTAATAGGTCTTATTCTTTTGAGCTTATAAGTCAGTCTGGAAGTTTACAGCTTTTGGTTTTAGCTTTTGACTAGAAAACGACTATTTTGTCTTTTTCAAAATCAGCTTATTGCTTGTTTCAGCTTATTGAGTGTACTTATTGAAATTTTTTTTGTTGATTAAGCTTGTTTAAGTGATTTAAAACCTTTTGCGAGTTGAATCAGCTTTTGAAGTGGCATAGAACTCAAAAACGACTATTTTGTCGTTTTGTGTAGAGAGCTTTTGCTTATTTCAGGCTTATTTCTTAGGCTTATTCAAAAATTCTTTTTACAAACAGCTTAATTAGGTCAAGAGAAGGTTGTGTGTCAAATTTCATCTTATGGCATCATCTTATAGCTTAATGGGCCAAAAAGCCCATTAAGAATAAGCTGTTTTGAAATAAGCTGTGATAAGCTCACATTCAGCTTTTGGGCCTTTGAAATTTCGTGTTTAAAATTGAATTTTAAGCTTAACTGGAGTTTTTGGACCATTTTTGTGGACTTTTTCTTATTGGGCTAAATCTAAGCCCATTAAGGGACTGTTTTTCATTTTGGCCCATTTGAAGGCCCAATAGGGGTATTTTTGGTATTTCAAGTTCATTTTCTGTATTTATTAGGTTAAAATAAACTAGTTTGCAACTTTTTAGAATTTTTTATAAATTTTGAATTTTTAATATTATTTTATTATTAAAAATTAAAATTTAGATTATTGCAAGTTTTTCATTTTTCCTTGTTTAAATACATTAAGTTGGGAATTTTTCAACTTTTAGATTAATTTTATTGTCTTTAAAATATTTTTTAGATATATTTTAAGTTTTTAGACTTTTTAATCATTTTTAAATAGTTTTAATTAATTTTAAATTTTTCAAAAATAGTTTTAAATTTAGTTAAGTAATTTTAGAGGTTAATTTAAAACAAGAAAAAAGGCAAAATTGTGTAATATTAATTAAAGCCCAAAATAAGCAGTTCTTAATACTCAAAAATCACTCAAACCGTTTATTTAATTAAATATTAAATATTAAAAATGTAATTAGAGTTTACACAATTTTGCCTTTTTTCTGGTTTGAGATTAACCTCTAAAATGACTTAACTAAATTTAAAACTATTTTTGAAAAAATTTTAATTAATTAAAACTATTTAAAAATGATTAAAAACTCTAAAAACTTAAAATAATTCTAAAAATTATTTGAAAGACAATAAAATTAATCTAAGAGTTTCAAAATTCCTAACTTAATGTATTTAAACTAGGAAAAATGAAGATCTTGCAAAAATCTAAATTTTATTTTTTAATAATTAAATAATATTGAAAATCCAAAATTTATAAAAAATTCTAAAAAGTTGCAAACTAGTTTATTTTAACCTAATAAACACAAAAAATGAACTTGAAATACCAAAAATACCCCTATTGGGCCTTCAAATGGGCCAAAATGAAAAACAGTCCCTTAGTGGGCTTAGATTTGGCCCAATAAGAAAAAGTCCACAAAAATGGCCCAAAAACTCAAGTTAAGCTTAAAAATCAATTTTAAACAAAAAATTTTAAAGGCCCAAAAGCTGAATGTGAGCTTATCATTGCTTATTTCAAAACAACTTATTCTTAATGGGCTTTTTGGCCCATTAAGCTATAAGCTAATGCCATAAGCTGAAATTTGCCACACAACCTTCTCTTGACCTAATTAAGCTGTTTGTAAAAAGAATTTTTGAATAAGCCCAAGAAATAAGCCTGAAATAAGCAAAAGCTCTCTATACAAAACGACAAAATAGTCGTTTTTGAGTTCTAGGCCACTTTAAAAGCTGATTCAACTTGCAAAAGGTTTTAAATCACTTAAATAAGCTTAATCAACAAAAAGTTTTACAATAAGCACACTCAATAAGCTGAAACAAGCAATAACTGATTTTGAAAAAGACAAAATAGTCGTTTCCTAGTTAAAAGCTAAAACCAAAAGCTGTAAACTTCCATACTGACTTATAAGCTCAAAATAATAAGACCTATTACCAAAAATAAATTGTTGCACATTGGAATAAGCTAGAATGAACAAAAATAAGCTGTTGACAAATTTATACTAGCAGTGGCTAGCAGCAGGGGAAAGGAGTTCCCACTGCTTTGACTTTTTTACTTGCTTTTTTAGAGAGTTTCACTTGGTTTTGTTGGAAAATCAAGGTACCCTTGCAACCAGGGGGTTATAAGGAGTCACAATCAAGAAATAAAACACAAATCCAATCAGCCAAATGATATAGTTAATCCAATTAGTCCACAGATATGGTCCAGACAAGTAATAAGCAGATTTGGTGGTTATAAGCTACTTTTAAGCTAGTATAAGCCTACCAAACTTAACCCAAAGCATACAACAACAATAACAGACTTAGTGACACACAAATAAACTTAATTCAAGCAAGATAACAAAGATTAGATCCAGATCAAAGCAAAAACAAGTCACTGATGAACAATAAGAAGACAAGAACAAATTTTGTTGATCCACTTGACACCAAATCCAATTTCAAGTCCCTAGATCTATCACTCAGGTTGCAAATACTTGGATTTAAAACTTGTTAGCACTAGGTATGTAGGTAAACTAGGTGTGCACAAGGGTTTAAAGCAAAACAGCCTAGAACAAACTTAATAAGCCAAGATTTTAGATTCAGAGTTATAAAGCATAAAACTTGCAGATTTCAGAACACAAACACCTTAACAACATATACCAACTCAATTAATAGAACAATACCTTCTCAAAATCATACAAACTTAAACCACAGACAATCCCAAACACCCTTTTAACTTTCTAATACCATTTTTAACAAAGCCAAAGTATTCTCAAGACGATTTTAAGCCCAAATAAGCATCAACACATCCAATATATGAATCAAGAACCAATTTTCATGCATAAAAACACACATATACCAGCAGAATCACAAAAATCACTTAGAACCAAGATTTTATCAGATTTTCAAGGAAATAAGAAAAACCTCAAGAATGTACATCCACACTCACGTATGTTAGAGCTAATGTGGTAGCTTAACAACAACAAGCTTCCAATCAAGCTGCTAAGAACAACAAGATTAGAACACAATAGATTATATGAACAAAATGGAAAATAAGGCTGATTTGATTCAAACTTTTTCCCCACTCCTTGAATCCTTCCAAACCACAAGCTCACTACACCTTGATGAACTCTTTATCAGAGTGTTATGATCACTTATAATCCAAACGTTCAAGTGTTTGAACTAAGACTTAGAAAAATAATCAGATTTTTGAAAAACTTGCAAACACTTGCACAATCTTTAAAAACAATCTTTCAAACTTACAAACTCACAAACATATATTAATAACAACAGAAAGTAAAGGTTGGAACTTGGAATTCGTCATAAAATCAAACACTTTTTTCATTCACATGAAAACAAGGCTTTACAGATTTTAACCAAAGAGAACCAAGAACAAAAACTAAATGAAGGACCCTAATGCCTTTATATAGGCTACATGAGTTCTATGAAAGCTTTAAAATACCCTTCCAGATTTTTGAATTTTCTTGAACATGTGATGTTTTCTTGGCAGCTTGTGGACTTGTGAGCTGTTGAATTTGATCTAAGGTTCACAATGAGCTTAAGTTTGAAGCAAGAATGTGGGGCGTTGGATGGCTGTCACTGTTTTGGCTTCTTCTCCAAAAAGTGAGACAAGGGTTTATCATGTCAGTTGTGGGAGTGAGGTGGCAAGTGTTTAAGGTTTGGGATATGTTTAGTGTCACCCTAATCATAGTTCTGGAAGTTTAAGGGCTTAATTACATGGGATTAACAAATACCCAATTTTGATAAGAACACTAAGAACATGGTGTTTGATCCGGATTAATGTTTAAAAAAGTGTTAGCCGCCCAAAAATTAATATTAATTAGTGATTAGTTAAATCTGGTGTGAGTGGGGTGTGACTTGGCAAAAGGGAGGGTTTTGATTGTTGAGAGGGTGAGTGGGGAACGTGTCAGTATATGGTTGGTCTAGGTAAGGTTTGATGTCGCCCACATTTAACCCTTCTTCTCTCTTTCTCTTGTCATTTTAGTTTAATTAGCACACAATCCGAATTCCGTTATAAACCAAGTTTTGGTTTTTAGACTTTGGCCCCAAATAGTTTGCAAAGGTAAATTCAGGGGTATTTCTTGCCAATTCTTGATACTTGAAGGGCTGTTTTGGCATTTTATTCAAACTTTATGGTCTTGACTTGTGTTGTTGACTTCTTGGAGGACTAATATTGACAAGTCTTTATTTTTAAGGGACCATTCTTGCCAATTCTTCAAAGTGGAGGGCCCTTTTTGTAAATTTGACAAACTTTAAGGACTATGTTGGGAATAAAATGTAGCCAGTCCACTTGAGCGCTGACAAGAAGAAAATAAGCGTTGATAAGAAGATAACAAACGCTGACAGATCAAGCGTTGACAAGAAGAAGTCAAGCGTTGATAGGTTGAAGACAAGCACTGATAGAAAGATATGGTCTACGCGTATTATGTTTCTAGTTTGTTTCTAGTAAAAATAGGATCAACATTGTATTTTCTATAATTATCTTTACCTAGAATAGTTGATACGTAGACTCTTGTACAAGGCTTCTTATGTCAATAAATGAAGACGTTTAGGTTATGTTTCAACAATAAGTTTTCATACGTTAAACACTTTCATTGTAAGCAAGTTCGTTATTATCAATCAAGTGAAAGTTTGTTTTATATCTTTGTAAGTTCTTGTTTAAGTGTTAATTCCACATAAAACTTAGATTACTTTATACATAAAAAAAGTTTCTATACGTGTATAACTTGATCTAATCTCGTATACACAAGCTTAATCGATCTAAGTTTGGGATGAACAATTGGTATCAGAGCTTGTTGAGAAACTTTTGATCTTAGAGAACACAAGAACCCTAAAATCACCAAAACCCTAATTTTCACAAAACCCTAAAAACATCATGTCTACTCCAGAAGAAACCTCCTCCTCAAACCACAACATCAAGATTCCCATGCTAGATGCAAACAATTTTGAGCTGTGGAAGTTCAACTTTGAGCAATATCTAGGGATCCATGACTACACTCTTTGGGAGATTATTGAATATGGAAACACATTCAATAAAGCTCAAAAGATTGCAGATGCTATTGCTACAAGATCAGCTGTTCAAGGATGTTCTGAAGAAGATAAGAAAGAAAAACCTGATGATGGTAGAGCTATGTCTGCTGATGACATAGCAAAGAAAAGGGTTGATATGAAAACCCTAAGCATTTTGAAACTCTCTTTGGGATAAGAAAATCAACAAACAAATACAGAGTTATGAGTTTGCAAAAGACCTTTGGGCAGCTCTTGAAGTTGCCTATGGTGGTAATGCTGATACTAAGGAAGAGAAGAAGAAGCAACTCTTGTATGAGTATGCTGTTTTTAAGGCTCAACCTAATGAGAAGCTTAGCAGTGTGAGAAGCAGACTGCTTGATATTACAAGCAAGCTGTCCTTCATGGGGACAGTAATTGGTGATGTTGACATTATTGCCACTTTTCTTAAAAGCCTTGGTGATGCATGGAAGATTGAGGCAAGATCTATAATTACCAATAACACTCACAAAAGTTCTACTTTTGATGATGTCTACAACAAACTGAGTCTGTTGGAGAATGAAACTCTTTTGGAGCATGGAAGTAAGTCTACCAATAGTAACATGGCCTTCTTCTCACATAGTGAAGGTCAACTTGATCAGAAGGACTCATACATGCACCCAGTTACTGGATCAACATGTGTCAACGCTGGATCATATCCTGTCAACGCCTTACATTCAGACGCTGACACATACAAAATTGACTCTCCAAGAGTTAAGCCTGCTGGTTTGGATCTGGATACTGTGTGTGCATACATTGCTTCATTTCCCAATGGTTCAGTGATTACATATGAGGACCTTGAGCAAATAAGTGATGAGCACTTGGAGGAGATGGATATAAAATGGAACATGGATCTTACAAGTATAAGAGAAAACAGGTAGAATAGAAGATTCAAGAAGAAGATGACCTTCAATGCAAAGGACACTGCTGGATTTGATAAATCCAAGGTTTAGTGCTACAATTATCATCGTATGGGGCACTTCATGAGAGAATGCAGATCTCCAAGAAGATCTGATGCTGGAAAACCCTCAAGCCAAATTGTTAAGGCTAAGGATCCTAAGGCCATGGTTGTAGTGCAAGAAATTGATGGCATTGGATGGGACTGGAGCTATTTGGCTAAGGATGAGGAAGAGGATAAAGCTCTGGTTTCTGAGATAGAAGAAAAAGAGCATGTTCAATATGCTCTCATGGCACACTCCTCATCTTCATCAGACAATGAGGTATACGATGATGCTTTTTGTAGTAAGGGTTGTCGTTTAAATACTGAAAAACTTAACAAAGAGGTTTTAAGATTGTTAGGAGATGTGAGTACTGAGAGATGCAAGTTGTCTAACTATCAAATTGCTCTCACTCAAACTGAAAAGACAGTTTCTGAGTATAAGAAAATGGAGCTTGACCTAAAAGATAAAATAAATGTCTTAAAACACAGGGATCCTAAGGACATGACTGGGATTGGGATGAAAGACTATACTGGTGTTCCACCACCAGCTGGGGACTTCTATGGTGTCCAAAGAAAGGACTTATCTTGGACTGGTTTACTAGAACTCCAAGAAGAGGAATTTATTCCTCCACCAAGAGTCCTTACCCCAGTTGAAGAGTATAGGCAAAAGTTGACTGACTTGAATGAACGGAAGAAACCCAACCCTACCTTGTTTGTCAAGGGTGGCATGCTTTGTGATAGTCCAAATGAGTCGACCCCTATCAAATTAACAAACCCAATCACTGGCAAGACTGTTTACCTTGGCTCAAATACTGTTAGAAAACCTAGCATTAAGTATGCAGAAATGTATAGGAATACTAGGTCACCTAAAAGCCAAGTTAGTGATAATGGAACAGGTTTCTTTTCTTCTAGACCTAGAGTTGTGTCTAGAAAAACCTGTTACACTTGTGGTAGATTTTCACATTTAGCATATAAGTGTGTCAACGCTTCCAAGGTCAACGCTGTCAAAAGGTCAAACATTGTCAGACCCAAAACTTTTGTGGAGCAATGTCCACAAGTTGTTAGACCAGCCCCATTCTTTACAAAAGGGTCTAAAACTCATGGACAAAGACCTTTTCAAAAGACCAATAAATGGTCTAATAGGCAATGGGTTCCTGTAGCAAACCCTAGGTTCAACGCTGATAAGGGTAATTTCAGCGTTGACAAGACCAAATCAAACGCTGACAGAAACGTTGCCAGACCTAAATATTTGCAACCACAGGGAAAGGGGTCTAAAGCTTCTTCTAGCTTGACATGGAGACCTAAGCAAGATCAAAAACCTAATTCTAATGGGATTTCTATGACCTGCAACAGATTTAATTATATTTCAAAGGTCATCACAAAACCAATTGGGGTTAACTAGGTATTTCATCCAAAAAGGGATGAACAAGGGGTTGTTATAAGAACTAAGTGTGTTCTTGTTGAACAACCAGATGAATCCAAGTCTAATCAGGCTTGGGTTCCTAAAGAAAAATATTTTGTTTTCTTTATGTGCAGGGCATTCAAAAATAGGTAAATGATTATGGCTATTGGGATAGTGGATGCTCTAGGCACATGACTAGGAAGGAAGATTATCTGACTAACTTCACTCCCATTAAGGATGGTGATAAAGTTTACTTTGGAGGCGGATATGGAACTATCACAGGCAAAGGAACTATTCTCACCAAGAACTTGCGTTTTGAAAACGTGTCTCTCGTAAAAGAACTTGATTATAATCTTTTCAGTGTATCACAAGTTTGTGATAACAAAAATAAGGTTCTTTTCACAGATACTGAATGCTTGGTGTTAAGCAAGGATTTTAAAATACCAGATGAGAAATTTATTGACTATAGAACACCTAGGTATAAGGACATTTATAATGTGAATCTTAATGGGATTAGAATGAATAATAATATGTCATGTTTTTATGCTAAAGCTTCAGTTGATGAGAGTAATCTATGGCACAGGAGACTAGGGCACATTAACTTTAAAAATATAAACAGACTTGTGAGACTTGGTTTGGTTGATGGTTTTCCTGAAAAGGCTTTCCACAATGACCACTCTTGTGTTGCATTCCTTAAACGCAAGAAGCACAAGGTCTCATTTAAGTCTAAACAGGTGCATTCTAGTTCTAAACCACTTCACTTGCTACATATGGACCTGTATGGTCCAACTAATATAGAGAGTTTGAATGGTAAATCATACTGCTTTGTCATCACAGATGACTTTTTTAGGTTTACTTAGACTTTCTTTTTAGCTATGAAAAGTGACACTACTGATACTTTAATTAGCTTTATTACTCAGATTGAGAAGAAAACTTGTAATGAAGTTAAAATGCTTAGAAGTGATAATGGTGGTGAGTTTAGAAATAAACTGTTGGATGATTTTTGTGCCAAGAAAGGGATTACTAGGAAGTTTAGTATTGCCAGAACCCCACAGTAGAATGGGGTTGCTGAGAGAAAGAATAGAACCCTAATTGAAGCAGCCAGGACTATGTTGGCTGATGCTCACTTTCCCATAGCTTTTTGGGCTGAGGCTATGAATACAGCTTGTTATGTTCAGAATAGAGCATTGGTCAAAAAGATACATAACAAAACACCTTATGAGTTACTTTGGTGAAGGAAACCTAATATTGGTTTTCTTAAACCTTTTGGTTGTCATGTAGCTGTACTAGATACTAGTGATGCCTTAGGTAAGTTTAGTGCTAAAGGTGATGAAGGCTATTTCATGGGTTATTCAGTGCAGAGTAAGGGATATAGGGTTTACCTTAAGAAGGAAAAACGTATACTTGAGAAAGTTCATGTTAGGTTTTTAGAGAGTAAACCTAGTGATCCTGAAAGTGGTCCAAATTGGTTGTTTGACTTGGAACCTCTATCTAGGACTTTGAATTATATGCCTGTTACTAATCCAGACATTGTGAAGGTAACTTCAAATGTTGTGGAAGAACCAGTTTTTAATGTTTCAGGTACACAGGTTAATGAAGAGGTTGGATCACAAGCAGACAAGTCATCTCCCATACAAGAGTATGTCACTATTCCAATATGGACAGATGCTTTTGCTGCTGCTGCTGCTGGAAAGGATAATGGTGGTCCCCAAGTATCACTAGTTAACAACATGCATGGTCCTTCAGGCGCTGACAAAGGAAAATCTGGCGCTGATAGGACAAATTCAGGCGTTGATGGCTCAAACGTTGACAACACCATTTCAGGCGTTGAGGATCCAAACGCTGACAACCTTGGTTCAGGCGTTGACAACACTTTTGAGCATATTTTCTCTTCAAATTTTGAACAAGGTGAACCTTCAAGCAGGAATGAAGAGGTTCATACAAATATTGATGGAAGAGAGTCTAAAGAAGATATTGGTAACTTGTATGATGAGATTGAAGACAACAGACTTTTTGGCGGAGGACTTCTCACTTCTACTATGAAGAATCACCCCACTTCTCAAATTATTAGAGATGTGATGTCTCCTGTTCAGACTAGAAGATCTCATGAGAGTCTTGGTGGATTTATTGCCAATATACACAAGAAGGTTGATACCCCTCTTGTTCAAGCATGTTTGTTTGCCTGTTTTATGTCACAACAAGAACCCAAGAAGATTTCTGATGCTCTCAAAGAACCAAGTTGGGTGGAAGCAATGTAGGATGAGCTTCACCAATTTGCAATTCAGGATGTTTGGGAGCTGGTTGATTGTCCCAGATATGTCAGACCTATTGGGACAAGATGGGTTCTAAGAAACAAGAAAGATGAAAGAGGCATTATGGTTAGAAACAAGGCACGTTTAGTGGCTCAGGGATATATACAAGAGGAAGGGATAGACTATGAGGAGGTCCTTGCACCAGTTGCAAGGATTGAAGCTATAAGGATATTTCTAGCCTATGCTTCCTGCATGGGCTTCACTGTCTATCAAATGGATGTGAAGAGTGCTTTCCTTTATGGCACAATTGTTGAGGAGGTATATGTTATGCAGCCTCCTGGTTTTGAAGATCCAGAGAATCTAGACAAGGTGTATAGAGTCAAGAAAGCTATGTATGGACTTCATTAAGCCCCAAGAGCATGGTATGGCACATTGACCACTTATTTGGTGGAAAATGGATTCAAAAGGGGCACCATAGATCAGACATTATTTACAAAGAAGACTGGTAAGGATGTCTTACTTGTTCAGGTTTATGTGGATGATATCATCTTTGGCTCCACCAATCCAAAGATGAGTGAAGACTTTTCCAAGCTTATGACAAACAAATTCAAGATGAGTGAAATGGGGGAGATGAACTTCTTTCTAGGGTTACAACTTCAGTAGAAAAAAGATGGTATCTTCATCTCTCAGAATAAGTATGTAGCAGAGATCTTGAAGAAGTTTGGCTTTTCTCCACATGAAAAGAGGGCTACTACTCCTATGGATAGAGAAAACCCTTGAGGAAAAGTTGGAGATGGAAAAGATGTGGATGTCATGCACTATAGATCAATGATTAGTTCATTGATGTATCTCACAGCCTCAAGACTTGACATTATGTTTGCTGTGTGTGCATGTGCACGCCATCAAGTGACTCCCAAAGAATGTCACCTTTATGTTGTCAAGAGAATCTTTAGGTATCTTAGATGTTATCCAGATTTGGGATTATGGTATCCAAAAGATTCACCATTGGAGCTTATTGCATATTCAGACAGTGACTATGGTGGTGATAAGTTTGATAGAAAATCCACAACTGGTGGATGTCAGTTTCTTGAGAGTAGGTTGATATCTTGGCAATACAAGAAACAAACAGTGGTGGCAAATTCTACAACTGAAGCAGAGTATGTAGCTGCAGCTGCTTGTTGTGGACAAGTCTTATGGATTCAGAACCAGCTGTTGGATTATGGGTATAATTTCATGCATACCAAGATTTTTGTTGACAATAACAGCACTTTATGCATTATTAAAAATCATGTACATCATTCTAAAACAAAACACATAGAAATTAGACATCATTTTATAAGGGATTGTTTTGAAAAGGGTTTAATACAACCAGATAGTGTTGACACAGAAGAAAATGTGTCTGATTTATTAACTAAACCTTTTGATGCTGGAAGGTTTCAATACTTGGTAACAAGTATTGGAATGATCAATCTCACATAGTATGTGTTTTGGGGTCTTATTGTAAAAGTATGTACAGGATAATGCATTGTTATTGGTTTTTTTTTGAAGTTAGATTTTCCACTATATTTGTCTAACGCTGACAAAGGTTACTTTAACGCTGACTAGTGTTATCGTGGCGTTTTCAGCAACAATGTTAGTTTTGTGGTTTTTAATCTAAGTGTGCAGGTGGTGTTAGCATTGTAACATTGGATACAGAGTTGCTTATGGATCCTTGGAGAATCATTTGAGCGTGTTTTTATTTATGGATGATGGTTGGAATATTTATATTCCTATCTTGACATAAATTTTTATGTTCATGCATATTATTGGGCAACATATGTATCACAGTTTAAGGGGAGGTTTTAGGAACCTTTAGGACTTTTGGGTATTCTTATAATACTCTTATCATAATTCTAGATTGTGTCCACAGGTGAGTATGAGTTAGTTTACTAAATCATGAGGCACTGTAGCATGCAAAGTTGATATACTATGCATGCTGACAAGACATTTTTGGCCTAGAATTGGATGTGGTCTGTTGGGAGACTTGGGAATGATTTATAATGGGTTTTTACCTGGGAGTTACAAGGAATTTTATAAGATAACTTAGTTGTTAAGAAATTTGCTTAGCAAGGGATACTAGAGGACTGATATGTCTATCTTGCATAAGCAAGTGTGCATAACTGGACAGTGCTTGCCTCCCTATAATAACTATTAACTTATAGGCTATCTTCACTAGGATAAATTACTTTGTTAAGGTCCTTTTTCATTTTTATTACTTTTATTTTTGGTAGCTGACAAGTATTTTTCCAAGCGTTGTTATGACCAATTTAGACGCTGACATGGCTTTGGCAAACGTTGACAAGAATATAGCCGTTGGGCGTTGATGGTTTATTTTTGATCGTTGACACTCATTGGGACCTACCCAGTTGTTACTTTTTGACGAATTTTGGGGCCATAATTTTGGGCGCAAATAACTTTTAATTAATGCATGAGATAACTTATTTTCTTTTCAATATTTTCATCATTATATTTTGAAAATAGTTGCCTCATTTTTTACCAATCACATGCACCTATCTCTCCTATATATTTGGCTCCTATTTTTAAACAGGGTGCCTCATATTCTTGTCTAACAGTTTTCTCCTATAATTCATCTTTCTAAATATTCACAAACAGCTTTCTTCAACAATGGCACCAAAATTTAAACCAAGTGATTTGGTATTGGGATTCAGGAGTCAACACAACATGATTGCATATATGGACACTGATGATACTCTGTTTCCCCAATACACCCAGATGGTGGCGTATTTGAATGCATCCCCCATTAGGTATGCTCTTTCTCATGCTCCTCTCATCTCTGCCACACATATTAAATAGTTTTGGAACAATGTTAGTTCCTAAACAGTTAATAATGTGACTACATTATCATCTATTGTTCATGGGCGTACATGGGTGGTTACTGAAGCCTTGGTTCGCCAGGCTTTGCATCTTGATGATGCAGATGGTATAACCACCCTTCCCATTCATGAAATAGAACAAGGACTAAGGGCTTTGGGGTATCCTTTCCCTGATGAGGGCACTTTAAACAAATATCATAAACAAGAGTTTCCCCCAGCCTGGGAGTACCTCATACATGTCATTTACAATGTTTGAGTCCCAAATGTACTGCACACAATGAAATTAATAGATCAATTTCTAGTGCCATTGTGTGCATTGCCAATGGGAAAAGTTTAATTATTCAAAAATGATTTTTGATGGCATGTGTAAAAACAAAGGGAATAAGATGACTTTTGGCTTATCCCAAATTTTTACAAATGGTTTTTGATGTGCAAAATTACTGGACAAGGGATCATGATGACTTTTATGAGATCCTTGTGCAAAAGAAAGCTATTTTTACCAAGATGAATTCACCCCCTCACCGTGAATTACCCCTCACCCCAGCTATGCTTGCTGTTATTGCAGCAGCACAACCCCAACCAGATCAACAACCACAACTTGACCCACTACTAGAACCTTTACCTTCACCTCAACGCATGGAAATTGACCAAGAAACCTTCCACGCTGACACCTTAAGTGTTGGCGTTGACACAAGTAATCCAGATGTTGACACCTTCCCTTCACAGACCGAAACACCCCTTAACCTTCCCACATCCACCCAATCCACATCATCTTCTACCCCACCACAATATAGGTTGCAAAAACGCCAAAGGACTACTACAGTGTTCTCCTCTAGTGGTCCTAGCCATGTAGCAGAGAGAACCACCACCACAAGTGTGGTTGGTGCTATGGATGAGGCTGGGACTATTGGTTCTAGCTTAGATGCAGGCCAAGGCAGTCCTAACATCTTTAAGACCTCATCCATGCCCATGAATCTAACTTGGGAGGTCAAATACCCATTTTAGAGGAGGGCAGACTGGAACCATACACATTAATGGAATTGACGGCTGTCTGCATTAGCTTGCAAAAGCAAAATGCAGACTTGGTACAAATTGTCAGTACACAAGGCCTTGAGGATTGTTATTTTGGAGAATGCTAGCACAAGGCGTGGGATGGAGGAATCTTCCAAAGGGGAGGATGAGTAGATTAATGTGAGTGATAAAGGCTCACATGATGGAGAATCTTTGGGCATTGCTAAGGCCCTAACTGAATTGAAGAAGCAACCAGGTTTTGATAGATCTCTGGTAACTCCTGACAATTTAAACTTGTCTTTTACAGCTATGTTGGAGAAATTTACAAGAGGCACTGAGACAAGTAATTTGGGCGTTGACAAGCAAAATTTGAACGCTGACACACCAAGCGCTGACATGAGCAAATTGGGCGCTAACACAAGGAATTTGAGCATTGACAGACCTGCAGATGAGGTTGATGTATTCCAGTCATCAGCTATTATCAAAGAAGTATCTTCACAGGTATTACCATCATCCTTACCCATCATTGATCCATTATATAAGGGTAATGGAATCATGGTAGAAGTAGAAGTTCCAAAGGATGCAGCACATGTAGAGTTTGATAGAAGGTTGGCTACACAACTTGTGGAACAAGAGATGAAGAAGGTTTGTGAATCACCATGTGTTGTCACTTCAAAGGAACAAGAAGGAAGTGATGAAGCAAGTTCAGATTCAAGTGTGATGATAATAGAACAACCAGAAAGATTTGAATATGGTGATGATTTGGCAAGAGAGAAGCTTAGAGAGTTAAAATTGCAAGTAGATTTTGATATGTCAGAAGTTGTTCAGATGTACCATGCTTGGGAGAATATGTGTATGGAGAATCCAGATTTGACTATTTCAGACCAAATTTGAGGTTTAGAGATTATTCTGAGAGTTCAAAAAGACTACAAGGTAATTCTGAAACATAAAGCTAGCAATGTTCTCTCACTGCTGAAAATGGATAGAAGGGAGCTTTACTACATTCTACTCAGATGTCATGGAACAGGATGGACCTATAAGAAATTGTTGGGATTATCCTTTGAATAATTGGAGTATAAGGCTTATCCCATTTGGGTAAAAGTGCAGGAAATGAACATTCTAAGACTTCTTTCAGATGAAAGGAAAGAAGAACTTGCAGAAGAGATGGAGATTCAGAAGGCAATGATTGTTCCAAGGCCTTTGAAGAAGGGTGTTCCACTTGAGTTCCTTAAAGATATGGATAAATTGAATCCCAGTGAAGCTGTTATAAGAAGGAGCATCAAGCTCTCACCCATGGAAGCTTAAGATATGGTACAAGTGTTACCTCTTGATGCCAGAAACCCTATCATAAGCTATGAAGAAGATGCAAGTGGGTTTTGGAAGATTGCCAGGTATGGGAAAGAGGTACACACATTTACCACTCTTGTATCTCTCTTTGCAAGTGTGGATAGAGAAGACTTGGTAGACCTTTGGAGGTTGTTGGAGGCCAAGTATGAGACTGAAGCTCCTACTTCAGTCAATGGAATAAAACTTTGGTCAATATTCAAGAGAATGTGTGGACCAAAAGAAGAAGATCCTAGTGTTTGGAAGGATCTTGAGGATGATGTCAGTGGTCTTCAATGGCGTTTGTATTCAGCTGCTGGTGTGTATTACTTAAGCTCTACAAAGTTTGCTGAGTATCTTCTTGTAGATGGTCAGTATCCCATGTCCAAAGAAGTTTTGGAAAAGATGAAGACAACACAGCTGGAGATTGACTATTCAAGTGACGTGGCCAAAGATTTGATTAGGCATGTTTATTACCAATATGATAAGATATGTAAGATTCCTCCTAGTTCTTAACTTTTATTCAGAAACTTGATTACTAGAGTAGATATCAAGTTTATGGGAGGATTGTTGGGAATAAAATGTAGCCAGTCCACTTGAGCGCTGACAAGAAGAAAACAAGCATTGATAAGAAGAAAACAAACGCTGAAAGATCAAGCGTTGACAAGAAGAAGTCAAGCGTTGATAGGTTGAAGACAAGCACTGATAGAAAGATATGGTCTACGCGTATTATGTTTCTAGTTTGTTTCTAGTAAAGATAGGATCAACATTGTATTTTCTATAATTATCTTTACCTAGAATAGTTGATACATAGACTCTTGTACAAGGCTTCTTATGTCTATAAATAAAGACCTTTAGGTTATGTTTCAACAATAAGTTTTCATACGTTAAACACTTTCATTGTAAGCAAGTTCGTTATTATCAATCAAGTGAAAGTTTGTTTTACATCTTTGTGTGTTCTTGTTTAAGTGTTAATTCCGCATAACACTTAGATTACTTTATACATAAACAAAGTTTCTCTACGTGTATAACTTGATCTAATCTCGTATACACAAGCTTAATCGATCTATGTTTGGGATGAACAAACTAAACTTGTAATTATGAATATACAAGGGTTTAAAGTGTCAATTATTCAATATTGGAGGACCCTTCTTGTACAATCTTCAATTCTTCAAGGGTATTTCTTGGAAAATTAACTCTAGGGCCCGGATCATTGTGCGGCTTCTTTTCCCGTGTTCGTTTTTCTTTAATTCTTGTGATCTTTTATGATTTTCTGAATATCCGTACCTAAAATATACATGGAACAAACACAAGCATATATTTAGCATTTTCAATGATATTTAATACATTTTAAGCCCATTTTGGACGATGAGACTATGTATAAAAGCAGTTTCATCACTCCCCCATACTAAACCATTGTCGTGCCCTCACGCAATGCTAGAATAAAGTATCGTAGCACCTCCAAAAAATTTATTCACTTTTATTGAATGATAAACTAGTTACACTACTACTATTACTACTACTTGCGTTTTAGACATAATGTATGATTTTCATCGCAAAATGGGACGTTTAGGTTCATAGAACAAGAACACGTGAATGCTTCGTTAGAAATAATTTCGTCGTCCTCAATTTTCACCCCAATTCCATGCTAAGCGTGCAACGAGATCATTGTCATTATAAGTTAGTAATTCTAACTCTACTCATATGCCCTAATCACGTACTTATCCTCCCATTTTACTATGTTATATCTCTTATATTTTATTTTTGTCTTGAATGTTCACGAGGATACATTTTTTACTTATGCGATGATAGAGATTTAGGTCTAAAAATAGAGTCATAACGGTGTAACCAAGACCAGCGAATTAATAACCCCCCCTAATAGACAACGATGTCAAAAAATTAAGTCAATAAGAAGGATCGATAAACACGATTTTATAACGGTTTTGAACATGAGACTTATTACCAAGACTTTTATACGCCCTCTAACGGATGGGCCTTATTATCATAGGTTTACCTCCATCTTTTATTCAACTCCGCCATGAAGCTTTTATTATGACTTCGGTCTTGCCTTTCCTTTTATTTAACCTCGCCATGAGGTGTTTATTATGGCCAAAGACGTATATCCTCACGCTAAAAGCGAATTTTGGATCTTTAAAGCTTCAAAGATTAAGGCTTGATTCACTTTCAATTTCGCATAGATTTTTCGGCCTTGTGAGCTTCAAATTGTTTGCTTCATTTAGGTGAGCACTTGAAATCTTATTATTAGGTGAAGCTTTCGATTATTCGGGTTACCAATACTTCAAAACCATGACGCTGGCGATACCTTATTGTCTTCCCAATTTAATTACATGGAAGCTACTAGAAAAGACTAGAAACCAACAATCAAGACTAAACCGCTAAGCCAATACTTATTAAGCAAAATATATTTACAAGCGAAGGGAGAATAAGCAAACAACGAGAACACATGAGTTTTTGAAAGAATACGAGTACTCTACGTTTAACATAGTAACTTATAATTAACTCTATCATTTCTCGTCCTCATTTAAGAGACATAGCCGAATATAAAGTTAAGGAATCGAAGCAAAGTGCTCAATACGCACGGTCCAGTCAAAAATGACTCTTATTCTCGCCATCGGAAAATCTACATTCGTGTCTTCAAACACTTATAAAACATGTGAAAAAATTTAAAATTTGGCCATTTTTAGCCTTAGTTTGCAACAAAAAGATAAACTTTGGAAAGCGTGAAGGTTTGGCAAGGCAAGTATCTATTCACCCCCCATACTAAATTTAAACATTGTCCTTAATGTTTCGAGTCTAAGGGTTGGAAACCCCCATACTAGAGACGTAGTCGAATGCATAATCTAGCATGGAAAGGGTGTAACCGTTAAATTTAAAGCCGTTTATGAAGTGTGCTATAAACCTAAGGTTAGAACATAAAAGGATATATCATGGATATTGAGAAATTCTTCAATGCAAACGATTGAGTGCTCCCATAAAACGAAAACATGAGGCTCCAATCGTGAAGATCAAGATCATCTAAAAACCACATATCATAAACAACCACGGAACAAATTTTGAAGGACACAAATCCCCTCACGTTAAACTAATTAGAAAGCGATAATATGTACATGGGATAAGAATGGGAATCCCCCACGAGGCACCTTGTTTTTGATAAACGAGTCAAAAGCTCGACTCGAATCCCCATAAATGTGATCATTTAGGGATAATCATGGTATGGTCAATTTTTGATGGGGCTTACATGATAAACAAGGCCCAAAAACAACCGGTATTAAGGACTAAGTCCTTTGATGATGCAAAATACCGGGATCGAAGATGGCGTCCTCATTTTCATTGGATAAACAAACCAACGCCACTTCAACACGTGTAAAAACAAACCCAAAGGGTTTAAATAAAATAGATGAGAATAAATAGAAGGGTGGGACAATGGGTAAGTCACAAAAACCATGAGCTACTCGAGGTAGACTCGCACCAATCAAATAAAAGTATTTTCCATTTATTGCATCAGTGGAAGACCGATATTTCCCTTTACAAGCAACTCCGGGATCAAATATCTCGTCCTCGGTGGAGAAAGGGGAGGGAACATAAGGGGCTTCCCCATACTAAGTTCACACAAAGCATCGTCAAAAGGGGAAGACGAGCTTGTAGCACTCAAAACACGAGGTGATGACGGAGTTAGAATTATAGAAAAATCTTTTAGATCCAATTCAAAATCTTTACATTTTTCATCTTTTGAAAACTCCTTATGATAACCCGATTTGATTATGTCAAAAATATTTGGTGTTTCTAAAACGATGTTAGGCACACTAAAAATTCTCACATTTAAAAACCGTTTTGGTGGTGGTAAGTTCTCAAAACGTTTATCAATAAAGAACACCGCTCCATCGGGGTCAACATATTCATCATCCGAAGAATCTTCCGTGATTGGAGACGTAGGTTCAACACTCTTAACCTACACCAGCGGAGGGGATGGAAAATCGTTTTTATCAACAACTCCTAAAACTCCTTTTGAAAATCTTTTGCAAATGTTTTTGATTGAATCAACATTGTTCAAAGACGTGATAGAATAAACATGAGAAAGTGTAGAGTTTTGAATTGCATTTATGACGAGTTCCTCCTCATTGAAACGTAGAGTGATTTTCCTAGCATGGACATCAATAAGTGCTCTCGAAGTATCCAAAAATGATCGACCTAAAATTAGAGGAACTTTAGGATCAATGGGGATGTCAACAACGATAAAGTCCACGGGATAGTAAAACATTCCAACTTTCATAAAGACATATTCGGCTACTCCACAAGCTAGAATCGTAGAATGATCGGCCAACTCGATTGACATTCTTGAAGGAGTGAGATTAGGAAGATTGAGTGACTTAAAAAACTCAAGAGGCATCAAATTTATACTAGCACCAAGATCGGCCAATGCGTAGCATTCTTACATATCTTGTATAGCACATGGGATTAAAAATTTTCCGGCATCACCGACTTTTTGAGGTATGCGGCTAAAAAAAACCGATGAACAACTAGACGACTTTTTCAATTTCTCTTTGTTATTCAACATACTTTTGAAGTTTACGGCAAATCGAGGCATCATAACCAAGGCATCGGCAAAACTTATATTGAAATGCAAGTCACGAAACATTTTCATAAAAAGTTAAAATTGATAATTGTTACATTCTTGTGCCTTTTCTTTGTTTCGTCTTGATGGGTAAGGTAAGGGTGGTGTGGGTTGGGGCATAGACGACCTTGGAATCTCGGGTTCTGTTAGGTCAAAAAGTTGATGTGGCGGAAACTCAAAAATGAAGCAAACATGAAGGCATTTGTCTAAGCATTGACAAGTGTAATCCAGGCGTTGACAGAAGTCAACAAAAGTCAAACGCTGTTGGAAGCTTCTATTTAGGATAAGTATGCAGAATATGTTCTGTATTAGTTATTTAAATAGAAGATATTCATGTTTATTCATACTTATCTTTTAATAAAACCCTAATCCTTACACTATAAAAGAAATCAAGGGTTATTAGGTTTATGATACCATTCATATACAATGTAACCTAAAGCGTGTGTCGACTAGGTGTGGGATTAATGTATACACACCTAGTGATTGTTTGTTATTAATATAATGAGCAATCTAATTGTTAGTAATTCTGTGTTTTGTGCCTAAACACCTTGTTTCCTAACTATTGTTCTTTTCCGCTTTGATTGTTAATCATATGAACAATGGTTATGCCTAGCAGCTAAAAGATTAAAGGAAACCAAGGTTTCCACAGTTGGTATCAGATCCTCGTGGCTCGTGATGCTAGGACCAACAGGGTGTTCGTAATGGTGAGATGAAGAAAAATACGTCTAGGATTTTTCTGGACGTTTTTGTGTGCGCAGCAGTATTTAGGAGGTCATAACTTTTTATTGGACCGTCGGATCGTCACCAAATTTCTTGTATGTGTTCTATACACATATATCTAGACATCCACCGGAGGGATTGTCATGTTTTATCCCCAAAAAGAATTTATTATGCGTTAAAGTCAGTAGTAATCATATGCAGTTTTTCTTTGGACAGCCGTATTCAAAATACGATTTCTCCTTCGTTAACCGTTGGATCGATGTGAAATTCGCTATGTAGGTTCTTGGCACATGTGTCTTAGATCTCACCGAAGGGATCTTTGATCTAAGCTCTCATAAAGAAGTTATTCGAGATCGAAGTTAATTGCATAATGAGGTACTCAAGTTTCTGCTTTCACATAAAATCATGATTAGGGTTTCTTTAAACCCTAAATCGACTTAAAGCAGAAAGGTTTGAGGTGCTTGGCTGTTATGATACATGGTGGTTCATAAGATTCAAACCCTAGTATGTTTTTTCTCATAAGCCTAATTAGGGTTTCGGTTTAAATTCATCTATATTCTAGGGTTTGTATTGTAGCAGCAGATGTGTGATGTCGTTGTGGTTCATGGGCCTATGGAATGATACGATTCACTAATGCTTATATTCAGGGATCGTGATTCGTTATACACAGGTTAAGGCAATGATACAGCAAAGAAGAAAAGGTAAAGGTTGTGTTGTACGCTATGACAAAAGAAGGGTAGAATGGTCATTCCTATTGTGTTTTGTATACAGTGGCTTCATGAGTGTATAATGATTTAAATGTTGTCAAAGAAGTACTTCATCAGATCGTTCCATGCTGTTGTGGTCCTTGGTACAGTGGTTGTTGAATGTAAACCTAGGTATGGTTTTGATTATATTGGCACGTGATTTGCTTCAAGGAAAGTGAAGCAAAAGATGGAGACAGTCATCCAGTACATTGTCTAATGTGTATTCAAGGAGCAGCTATAGGACAAAGTTGCAATACTTTTAATATTCACATGAAGATTCACATGATTTGTTTTTGGACGTGATTTGGTGGACATAATGTTATTATGACGTGAGATGGTGTATGTGAATCATAATAAAGAGATTGAAACGAATGATAAATTATACAAAGATCCATTCCTATTTGGAAAGTGTATACTTACTCCTACTCATGTATATAAGATTATGTAGGGCAAGGTTTCAGGGATATACTATATTTTTGTATTTATCCCATGATATTATGCGGAAATATTGGACGTGATGGGAGTTAAATTAGCCACTAACAAAATTTTTTAGTTCGACGCTGACAAGAATAAGTTAAGCACTGTTGGGAAATGCTGACACTTGTTGTCCGATATATGGTTTTTCAAACGCTGTCAGGTGTTGTCCGATGTTGGACAACACACAGTGGTAATATATTGGATAAAGGAGGATATTGGACAACAAAAGGAATAGCTACTGTTTGGAAAATTGATACGATTTTGGCACACAAAAAGAGGTATTTACACGCAAAGGTACATGGAATCTCCGTTTTTATTCAGAATATCAAGTTGATATTTATGGCTCGGATATTTTTACAAGGGGTCAATGATTTTTAAGTAAGTTAGCAACAATTCGTGAAGAATTTGATGGATATTTTAGATTATCTAATCGGGATAGCCTTGCGAAAGAGTTATCCAGTCCAAAACTTTTACATATGGTATGAAGATGTTATTTCATTAAAATTCGTCATGAAGAGGTGTTGGCTTAAGGGGAAGAATTCTTATGGTAAGTTTGATGTTTGAAGAAGATTTTTACGAGTTTGTGTTTCATCATATTGTTAAAGTGGTGGACATCAGCCATTGACTTTAACAATAACTTGTTTGTGCTTTTAATGATTGGTGATGAAGACTTGTCATATCTAGCAAGGTTAAGTTGTTATCACTTGAAGGAGTTACATTATCGTGCTCAGTGTCTCACAAAGGATGAGGATTTTGACAATGGGATCGAGGTCTACTTTAATTTTCTCTATTTGGTATAAGTTCTATATCACATGGATAGTACAAGACATGGAACATAAGGTTGGGTTATTCTACTTCTAAATCAAGATTACTTTATTTATTTTCTTCAAGATCATTACATAGAGCCTACATTTGGAGAATCTTCAAGATTGCATACATTGTTTACTTCCCTGTTGATGTGACAAAAAGGGGAAGACATACATGCTACAATTAAGGGGAAGCAATTTGAAGATGATGTACAACTTACAAGAGATACATAAAGAGTTTTGCCGACATCAACTAGGGAAGATTGTTGGGTCAAAAAGTTGATGTGGCAGAAACTCAAAAACGAAGAAAACATGAAGGCATTTGTCTAAGCATTGACAAGTGTAATCCAGGCGTTGTCAAGAGTAAATTAGGCGTTGACAGAAGTCAACAAAAGTCAAACGCTGTTGGAAGCTTCTATTTAGGATAAGTATGCAAAATATATTTTGTATTAGTTATTTAAATAGAAGATATTCATGTTTATTCATAGTTATCTTTTAATAAAACCCTAATCCTTACACTATAAAAGGAACCAAGGGTTATTAGGTTTTTGATATCATTCATATACAATGTAACCTAAAGCCTGTGTCGACTAGGTGTGGGATTAATGTATACACACCTAGTGATTGTTTGTTATTAATATAATGATCAATCCAATTGTTAGTAATTCTGTGTTTTGTGCCTAAACACCTTGTTTCCTAACTATTGTTCTTTTCCGCTTTGATTGTTAATCATATGAACAATGGTTATGCCTAGCAGCTAAAAGATTCAAGGAAACCCAGGTTTCCACAGGTTCCACTAGTGGTATTGGTTCAACCGTAGGTGTGGTTTGAGCGGTACTTTGTCGGATTGGATTTTGCTCATCTTCGACCACTACCTCGGGATCTTTTTCTATTTCCTTCTCCGTAGAAGTACTTGGACGAGAAATGGGTTCCTTGAAAGTTTTACCACTATGAGTAGTAATAACCTTCAATTCTCCTTTCGGGTTTACGATGGTATCACTAGGAAGACCACCCGAAGAAGATGGGTTACACCTGATAGCTTCAAACGGTTTTCCCATTCGATCTTCAAATTTTGATTGCCTAACATCCGCTTTTAACAACTCTTGCATAATCTCATGTTGACCTTGCTCCATTTTTTGTTGACTTTGTTGGAGACGTTGAACATTTCCTTCCATTTTATTAGCATGAGTTTTCAATTCATTAGAAAGTTCGATTTTAAGCTCGTTTTTCAACTCGGATCTTAAGCTAATCATCTCACGTTGCATGTTATCAAACTTGGCATCGTTTGCCTTTGCATAATCCAAAAATTCTCCATTAAGATTTTTAGTGTGAGTATTTTGAAAACCTTGTGTAGTAGTTTGAAAAACACGGTTTTGGTTTTGATTTGAAATTTGCCCATTTCCACTTTGGTAATTACCCTTGTTGTCGTTACGTTGATTTCCTTGGTAAGCACCATTTTGATTGTTGTTTCGATAGTTGTTAACATTTTGATTTTGTGGAGCTTGATTTGGGCGGGACCCTTGACCGTTTTGGTTATAAGTTCCCGTGGCTACATAAGCACTCGAAGTTTTACCATCCGCGGTAATACACTCGGAAAAATCATGAGCTCCACCACACGAAATACAACTCTTTCCAACCGCTTTAACCGATGCGAAATTCAAAGCATCTTTTGCTTTCCAATGAGTCATAAGCGTCGAAAACCTATCGAAAAACCGATTCCCCTCATTGGCTTCATCTTGCAAGGCACTCATGTTACGAGATGACGATGACGAACCCATAGTGGCAACAATCGGTGTGTTACGAGGGTTGTAAACCTTAGACCTATTCTCAGTGATTTTCAAAGCCTCATCGGTTGTTTTGCACAAAAAATTACCACCCGCGACGGCATTTAAGTAATCTCGTTCATGATCATTAAGCCCATTATAAAAAGTGTCAATTTGATGCAATTCGGAAAAATCATGGTGTGGACATTCATGTAACATTTCTTTAAATCTTTCCCAAGCCATAGAAAAACTCTCATTAGACCTTTGAGTAAATCGTGAAATATCATTTATCAAATGTGTTGTTTTAGATGGTGGAAAAAATTGATTCACAAACTTACAAACGAGATCACCCCACGTCAAAATCGAATTTGGGGGTTCTTTCTCGAGCCATATCTTGGCGGGTCCATCTAACGAGTATGGAAACAAAATCATCTTAATGGCATCGTGGGGTACATCCTTAAACTTTCTTATCGCGGTGAGATGATTGAATTGCCTAATGTGATAATGTGGGTTGTCTTATTCGTGTCCGTGAAACTTGTTGGCTCGAAGCATAGACATTAAAACCGTCTTGATTTTGAAGTTCTCCGCAAGGATGGCGGGAATCACAATGGCCTCTCCAAAACCCTCGGTGGGTGCTTGAAGCAACTCCATCATAGTACGATTAGCCATGATAGCTTCTTGTTCTATAAGGGGTTCCTCACTTGGAGTCTCTTCACTAGAAGGTGTTGGTGTGTTTCCCTTTCGATTACGACGTTTACGTTCACGTATTGCTTGATTACGAGTAAGCATAAACGTCACGTACAACGTGGGGATGATTAAAGAAGATTCTTTTTGGTGTTTTTAATTTTTCTAATTTTTTATGGTTTTTGATTGTTTTTACTTTTTTTGGATTTTGTGAATGTATTAAGTAGACAAAAATCTACAAATCTCTCCTCAAATCAAATCTCTTGATTAAAGGAGCCTCAAGGAATGAAAACGATCATGTAGAGTAAACGTGTAAAACCCGCATGCTTTTACCATGAATAGTGCCCTTAAGATCGTACATCCTAGATTAAAACTTACCTTATTTAGTATTGATCACATTCATGTGCTAATAATCAAGCAAGTGCATACGTGTAGGACATGATAAGTATCGATTACGTACGAACTCATGATAAACAGTCAATAAATATGTCACGTGAATATAATTAAATCATGATCACCATTTAAAATACAAACTAGAATAATTACGTAAATACATATAATATAATTACGAGCGTTAAGATTACGATAAACGACATGATAAAATAAACAGAAACACTTTAAACACGAACACGTTTAACCACGAACGAACACGAAACATCGGGACACGAGAAAAGGTACGGGTACCCCATGTGGGGCCCCCATACCCACGGCACAACAACCAAGAAATGGGCTAAGCCCATCAAGTTTACATGAAAGGGGGGTAAAGGGTAAAAACTATTTTTCATTTTCACTTTTCAAGAAAGTAAACATAAAACCCTAAAAGATTTTCTCCTCCTCCTCCTCCTTGTTCCTCCTTGTGTCGCCACCTATAACACCACCATAGGAGGGTGTTGTTGATTTTTGACATTAAAAACAAGTGCTAGAAACCGTGTTTGTTCATCCCCTTTCAAGCTACGTATTGGTATATCATTCTAAACCCTTCTTTTTAATTCTTTTTAATCTTTGATTATTTTCATGAACATGTTATTATTATTCTTATTAAAACATGATAATTAAACATTGATCGAACATGTTTTGGGGTAAATTAAAATCAAAGAATGATATAAAAAGGGTGTTTGTTTTAGCCGCCTAGCATAACAAACCCGAGGGGGGGGTTCGGTTTGCTTATTGCCGCCACCACCAAGACCATTTTTGGTCTTGGTTGGTGCTTGTGGGACCCACGGCAGCAAGGGGGCACACGTACCCCGAGTTTGGCTCGGGGTACGGTGTCGAGTTCATGCCTGATTCATGGTTCGTTGGTTAAATCATGATTTATGCTACATGTTAATTTTTATGAATTATGAACTTAGGATATAAATTATATAATAACATGAAATATTAATTAAACCATGACTTAGGTTATTTTAATTATTAATTTAGCATGATATTAATTTAACCTAAGTATTTTATGTTATAAGTTATAATTAATTAATTATTTAAAACATGCCTATAATTAATTAATTTAGACATGACTTAGGTTATATTATTAATAATAATAATACACATTTTAACCTAAGTATTTTATTTCATTTTAATTAAAACATGTTATACTTTAATTAAAATGCTTAACCTATAGTTTAATTAAAATACATGAAATAATAATTAAACTATATACTATATCATATGACTTAAGAAATAAGCTTATAAACACTTAGACTTATATGTTAGCTTATGTAACCAGCTTAATTCTATTCTATTTTAGGAAACTTTCTATTTTTGGAAACTTTCTATTTTTGGAAAGTTTCTATTTTTGGAAACTTTCTATTTTTGGAAACTTTCTATTTTTGGTAACTTTCTATTTTTGGAAACTTTCTATTTTTGGAAACTTTCTATTTTTGGAAACTTTCTATTTTTGGAAACCTGCTATTTTTGGAAAGTTACTTATTATTACACAGTAAGTATAATAATACATGAAATACCAGTAATACTTAATCAGAATACAAGATAAACACAGTTTAAGGCTTTAAACAGTAAACCATGACCTAAAACATACAAAGTAAGCTAAGACGAGACATAAAACCCAGTACGTAATCAGTAAATCGATACTTATACACGTGTGTATTCATGTAGCGTTAGTGATCCAGAAGTAGGAGTCTTTCTTCCGTTCATTCACTGGACTTGAGGTACGGATTCCCGTCCTTTCAGTATGGACATTCTTTCCTTATTAGGATTTCCCCGTATGTAGCCAACTGTTTTCCCAGTATTTGTTTTATTGTTTTGAACTGCTTATGTTTAATTAGCATAATCTATAGCCATATACAAGCATGACCAGTTTCACCTAGTTATGGAGGTACCATAACCATAACATTGGAGGCACCAATGTTATGACTTCCCCACGGCGGAGTGATTGCTCGTGGCGTCCCTTTTCAGTTTTGGCCATATTATTATATCAGGTGGGGCGTATGGGTGCATCCTAGTTACATGTTTTATTCAGTATTTCATGGTGAATGTGGTGTGTGCCTTGCATCCTTCACAAGGAGTTGATCCCTCCTACCCAAACCAGTATATTAATTAGAGGCATCCCCTCTAATCAGCATGATGAGGTCACCCCTCCAAGTATTCATGCACGTGACCTTTTCATGACCTATATGGGCTATGGTATATTTATGTTAAAACAGTTTTCATAAGATAAACATAAGGCTTTTCAAACTATAAAACCAGTTTTCTTAATACTTAACCAGTTTACTCAGAACTTAGTCTTCCGCTGTTATATGTTACATGCTTATCCTATTTCATGCTATATTGTACATCCGTGCACTGAGCGTCTTGCTCAGCCGTTTTCCTTTTCATGTTCCCAAAACGGCAGGTACTCAGGGACGCTCGTAGATCTCAAACGTACGTGCATATTGTCACACTCCCAAAATATCAGAGTATAATGGCGACAAGGGAGTGGTGACGTCATGATTATCATACGCACATAGTCACAAAGAACGACCTCTAAATGAGACGTTCGGAAAATAGATCACTTGTAATTAATAAAATAAATAGTTTTAACAAAGTGCGGAAGCATAAACTGAATACGGTTACAAAACATAGTTTTCTCAAATGGTACAAATGATCGTTGTTTCAAAGAAATGACGGCAATGCATGAGACCTCATTTAGCATCTTCCTTCTTAATACCTGAGAAAAACATTGCTAAAGTGTCAACATAAAGTTGGTGAGTTCATAGGTTTAGTTAGTTTGAAATGTTTAATGAACCACAAGATTTTCCCAAATGTGATGACAATATAACAGATACAAAGTCATCCCAAAAGTATTTATTACAGTCTAAGCTCGTGACACCGAAGCGTTAACAACACCGGCAGTATAATCATATAAATGTAGCCCAAACTAGATGCCTAAACCCACGACATCCTATCTTTGACTCAAATGAAACTGTGCCCGCGTGTCCCCTTGTTGGACAAGACAGACAGGGACGTCAATCCCGATAGATCTATCCATTACATTCGCGCTTACACAAAGTAATTAACGGTTCACGATTCACGGGCCAAAGCAACTGGGTTTTTAGTGGGACTTAGACTAATATATAAATCAGTAAATGCACTTGTGTTCACACGTTAAAATCAAGCAATGTCTCACCCCAAAAAGCAGTGAAAATAGTAAAGTATGGGGCTATAAACTCACCTCGTTAATTCAGCAAAGAGAACGAAGATAAAATAGCTCGAGAGTATGGTTACGCTAGCCGCGACCTATTTAATTATGAGAATCGAGTTACGATACGAAAAATTATATTAATAAAGACACGACACCCTAGTTGTGCTTGACGAAACCATACGTTTACGAAAAAGTACGACAAATAAAAGTCGGTTATTACACGGTCGGGTTCTACGGGTCGAATTATATCCTAAATTTACAAAATTCGTTTTATGGGCTTTAACCAAACTAAATAAATACACAAGGCCCAAAATGGGTCCAATACTTTACTCACAAACCCGGCCCAAGGGTCATTAGACCCGGCCCGGTCCATGGGCGGAATAAACAAGGAACGGGAGTAAATATGCGTGTGTTTACACACAACTCACCATAACAGAGAATTTCACTCTCTCTCTTCCCTCGATAATATCTCCACCGCCCCAATCTCTTCTCTCTCTCTTAAATCTAGATCGGTTCACCCCTCCATGGCTAAATATCTTATCAGTTTGAATGCATCAATCAAATATGGGTGGTCTGAGGTGTTTAGATCGCGTGAGATGTGGGGTTTCATCCCCACATCAAACCGATTTGGGTTTTCTGATGTGTTCATCCTTGCGGTCTTGTCAATCTCCAGTCAAAATCAAAGATAAGTTTGTTCTCCTTCATTTCTTTTACAAAAGTTAATTGATTCTCGATTTAAAATGATCAGTGGGTTTGATTGATTTGTATAAACTTGTTGAGAACCATATGGTTCTCGGATTGAAATAAACGAATTTAGGGTTTTGAAATATTTGGGGGTTTTTATCAAACTCGGTTTTAAATGCAATTAATTGATGTTTTCTATTATAAAATCCAACTAATTTCAATATATAGTCAGTTTATAAAAATTAGGGTTTCGGTTAATTGGGGGTTTTTGCATAACTCGTTTTTAATTAAATTAACTATGGGGTTTGGGTTTAGATTAGATTTAATTAATGTTTTAATTAATAAAAAGTCAATCTAGGGTTTTCATAAAATTGGGGGTTTTTATATTCGACTGTTACTCATGTTTATGTGATGTTTTTGAAATGTGAAAAGTGCTAATTTAATGTTTAAAAAGGTTTTTAAATTTTTAGGGTTTCGAATTGAAATGGGGGTTTTTATACCCGCGGCATGATTGAAGGTTTTAGGGTGTTTCTATAAAATAACAAATTGTTTAGACATTTAGATTGGTTGGTATTGATTGTTGATAGTTTTGGCAGAAAGTAAGAACTTGGTTGGCTTGGTTTGGTTCTCGGTTTGGCCTTTAATTGGGTCTCGGATTGGTTTGACTTGGGTCTCGGTTTGGTTCCTGATTGTGGTCTTGATTGTGGTCTTGGTTGGGTCACGGTTTGGTCTAAGTCGGGTCTCGGTTTGGTCTAAGTCGGGTCTCGGTTTGGTTGACAGAATAGTAAAGTTGTAGACATGTTTCAAGTACTAGTAATAAAGTTTAACCAATTTCAGTTTTTAGTAAAAAGAATAAGACCTTTACAATGACTAACCATTGGTTTGTTTATTCGCAGGTTTGTACAAAACGAGCACAGCTAGGACTTCATAAAGGAAAGACGAAAAGACGAAAGACTCACAATGGGATGTTATGTTTCGGTTTGCAGGTTCGGACGGGATGGAAGAAAAGCTTGACTCTTTTCGGTTTTGCAGGTTGGACGCGACGTGTGGGTCGGCTGGACCTAATCTTCACTCTACCCAGGAGTTGTATTTGAATGACTTGTGCAGATTTTTGTGTTTGTAATTTGGACTGAGATAAACTTGTATTTGGACATTGGATAAACTTTGGGTTTGTATATAAACATGTATTGTTAGTCTAGGGTTACCTTCAAACTGAAAATGGTAACTTGTGATGTACCCAAATAGGGTAAACTAGGCATGTGTGATGTCTTGTAGTGGTTAGTGGGGAAATAAACTATGAAGTTTATTTGTATCTGGTCATGTGACTGAATTTGAGACTCTTGTATAGCAAGTTTTGCAATAAATATAAATGAAAGTTTATACCCAATTATATGTACATGCTGTGACAGTTTATACAACTCGACTCGGGTTCACGATGTTAAGTTTAGACGCGAACTGAAATAACACGACACTAAAACCGTTTGACACACGATCCCAAAACAAAGCAATTGTGCGAGACTTCACGTAATCTAATAAGTATACCAAATAAACGTACGGCAAAACATAAAACGCTCACAAACTTCGTGTATTGCATTCAACTAAATAATCGCGAAACATCGAGATGTTACATATGCTCTCCCTATAAAGGGCTTTGTCCGCAAAGCAAAATAATTAACACATTCCTGTCGACAACTCGTCGGTAAACAGTTAAAATACTCGTACTATATGAATAAATTAAGATGGAAATTTGACGAATGTCACAGTATTCCCATGTTTTAGAGATTTCGTCACGAAATCAAGACGTTGTTGTAGTAGGATGGTTAGCGAAAAGATGAGGATACTTGTTCTTGAGTTGATCTTCACGTTCCCACGTGTATTCTGGACCTCTACGCGCGTTCCATCGGATCTTCACAATAGGTATACGGCTTTGCTTGAGTTGTTTGACTTGACGGTCCATAACTTCCACGGGTTCTTCTACAAAGTTGAGTTTGTCGTCGAGTTGAATCTCCTCCAAAGGGATAACGAGTGTTTCGTCAGCTAAGCATTTCTTCAGATTGCAAATGTGGAACACATTATGCACTCGGCTAAGTTCTTGGGGTAATTCCAAACGATAGGCTACGGGACCAATCCTCTCTATAATCTTGAAGGGTCCAATGTAACGAGGGTTTAACTTTCCACGCTTTCCAAAGCGAATCACACCCTTCCAAGGTGAGACCTTCAACATGACTTTATCACCAACCTCAAACTCAAGAGGTTTGCGTCGCATATCAGCATAACTCTTCTGTCGATCTCTTGCGGCTTGCATACGGCTCTTAATCTTAAAGATCTTCTCAGTAGTCTCGTGTATGATCTCGGGTCCAGTGAGTTGTGCTTCACCGACCTCTGCCCAACACACGGGAGAACGACACTTCCTACCATACAGTGCTTCGAACGGCGCTGCCTTAATGCTAGTGTGATAACTATTGTTGTATGAGAATTCCACCAGAGGTAGGTGTCTATCCCATATATTTCCAAAGTCAATCACACAAGCTCTCAGCATATCTTCTAGGGTTTGAATGGTCCGTTCGCTTTGACCGTCAGTTTGGGGATGGTACGCAGTGCTCATATCCAACTGCGTTCCCAATGCCTTCTGCAGTGACTTCCAAAACTGCGAAGTAAATCGACTGTCTCGTGTCGAATCCGGCTGCGGTCTTTGGTAGCTTGGTAATGAAATCCAGAGTGATCCTTTCCCACTTCCATTCTGGCAGTTCGGATTGGACCAATAATCCTGATGGTTTCATATGTTCGGCTTTGACTTTGGCACAAGTCAAACACTTGCTAACGTATGTAGCAATATCCGCCTTCATGTTCGGCCACCAATACAACATCTTCAGATCATGATACATTTTGTCAGATCCCGGATGTATGGAGTACTTTGACTTATGCGACTCATGCATAATCAAGGATCGTAGGTCACCATGGCATGGTAACCAACTCCTATTATCAAGGCATAACGTTCCATCCGAACGTGCTTCTAACTTCTTTATCATTCCTCCAACATCTTCAGTCTTGAGAATTTCTTCCTCGACTGCTTCTTTCTGAGCCTTGAGAATTAAGGATGGAAGGTCTAAGTCAATAGTCATCATTAAAGCCTTCACCCTAAGAACTCTCTCCTTTCGACTCAAAGCGTCGGCCACGACATTTGCCTTGCCCGGGTGATAACGGATCTCGCAATCGTAATCACTGAGCAACTCTAGCCAACGTCGTTGTCTCATGTTGAGTTCCTTTTGATTCAAAATATGTTGTAGACTCTTATGATCAGTGAATACAACACACTTAGTACCATAAAGGTAGTGTCTCCAAATTTTCAAGGCAAACACCACTACTCCCAACTCTAGGTCATGAGTTGTGTAGTTCTTCTCGTGCACTTTTAGTTGTCTTGATGTGTAAGCTATGACCTTAGTCCTTTGCATCAGTACTGCACCTAACCCTTTTATGGATGCATCACAATACACCACAAAGTCTTCATTACCCTCGGGTAGGGCTAGTATAGGTGCTTCACACAACATCTGCTTCAATGTCTGGAATGCCAAATCTTGTTCCTCCTTCCACTCAAACTTCTTATCCTTTTGAGTCAATTCCGTCATTGGTTTAGCTATCTTGGAGAAACCTTCAATGAATCTCCTATAGTAACCAGCAAGACCTAAAAATTGGCGGATCTCCGTGGGTGTTGTTGGAGTCGCCCAATCCTTTACGGCCTCGATCTTAGCAGGATCAACGTGAATACCACTGCTGTCGATCACATGCCCAAGGAATTGCACTGTGTTTATCCAAAACTCACATTTGGAAAACTTTGCATATAACTTCTCCTTCCTTAGCAGCTCTAATATGGTCTTCAAATGTTCCTTGTGCTCTTCTTCATTACGAGAATAGATGAGAATGTCATCGATAAATACAATCACAAACTTGTCCAAGTATGGTTTGCAAACTCGGTTCATGAGATCCATGAATACCGCAGGCGCGTTTGTCAAACCGAAAGGCATAACTTGGAACTCGTAATGTCCGTATCGGGTTCTAAAAGCCGTTTTATGAACGTCTTCCTCTCTAACCCTTAGTTGATGATATCCTGACCTTAAATCGATCTTCGAGTATATGCTAGATCCTTGCAATTGGTCGAAAAGATCGTCAATCCTCGGTAATAGGTAGCGGTTCTTTATCGTCAGCTTATTCAATTCTCGGTAATCGATACACATTCTAAAGGATCCATCTTTCTTTTTGACAAATAAGACCGGCGCTCCCCAAGGTGAGGAACTTGGTCTAATGAAACCTTTGTCAGAAAGTTCCTTTATCTGTTTAGCTAACTCTGTCATCTCGGCCGGTGCTAGACGGTATGGGGCTCTAGCAACAGGCGCGGCTCCTGGTGTAAGCTCGATGTGAAACTCCACTTGCCGTGCTGGTGGTAGTCCGGGTAAGTCCTCTGGGAATACGTCCGGAAAGTCTCTAACGATCGGTACATCTTCCACCTTCTTCTCGTGATCTTCTTCTCCTTCCTTTTGTGTTACTTGAACCAAGAATACCGGACATCCCTTCTTATTGTATCTTTGGGTCCTGATACATGAGATGACTTCCAATCTTGATCCATTCTTCACTCCACTTCTTTCGCCTTGTATGATGAGTACGTCGTTTCCATAAGGAACACGGACACACTTCTCATGACATACAATCTCCGCGTGATGCTTCGACATCCAATCCATTCCAATAATGACGTCAAAACTTCCCAATTCTATAGGGAGTAGGTCGATACTAAACGAACGACCTTGTAGCCTTACACTACATCCTTTCAGAATAACGTCGGTGGTTACTGACTTCCCATCGGCTAATTCTACATTATACTTAACGTCTAACGCAGTAGGGGTAACATTTAGGCGTTCACTAAATATAGACGACACAAAACTCCTATCCGCACCAGAATCAAATAGTACTGAAGCATAGTTGTTATTGACTAGAAACGTACCAGTCACAACATTGTTGTCTTGCACAGCAGCTTCAGCACAGAGATGATACACTTTGCTAGGTGCCGTGAATCCTCCAAGAGTACTAGTTGTGGCTCGGTTATTCCCTCCTCGGTTCCCTTGATTCTGCTTCTGGTTCCCTTGGTTGTGATTTTGATTCCCTCGAATCTGGTTACTACGACCTTGGTTCCCACTGCTTGGACATTTGTTCTTGTAATGACCTTTCTCTCCACATCCAAAGCAAGTGACATTTGCTCCTTGGCCACCTTGCGTTCCAGGTCCTCTTTTATTAGTAGAACGAGGTGGTGCTCGACATTCCTTTGCCTTATGTCCCGCCTTCCCACAATTGTAGCACGTAGGGGGACATGCTCCTTCGTGGTGTCGGCCACATTTTCCGCAGAAAGGAAGTCTTCCAGCGTAGTTTCCAGTATTTCCTTGTCCAGCAGTAAACACTCTTGCTACTTCTTGTCGCTTGTTCTGGTTGTAGTTGTTTGGGTTGTTGCTGTTGTTGGTATTGTTGTTGTAGTGGTTGCCAGACCACTTCCTTTTATCCCCAGTATGTTCTCCCAACTCCTGTACCACTTGGTACATCAGACTCTGAGCCATGTCGATTGCCTCGTGCAAATCAGTCGGCTTGGATGAAGTCACATTCCCTCTGATGCTCAAAGGTAGTCCTTCAATGTATCGCTCCAACAATTGGTCGTCGTTGGGCACCATTTCAGGACATAACAAGATCAGCTCTTGAAAGCGCTGATTGTAAGCAGTAAGAGCAGTACCCTTGACCTTTAGGTTCCACAGCTCAACTTCCATCTGCTTGACTTCATTTCGTGGGCAGTATTTCCTCACAAACATAGCTTTAAATTCACTCCAGGGCGTCGCTTGGGCAACGTCAATGGTCACTGCACGAGCATAGACGTTACACCAAGTCAGAGCACCATCCACTAACGTGCTTGACGCAAACTTCACCTTGTCGGCTTCAGCGACATTGCTAATCCCAAATTGGGATTCTAGCTTCTCAAACCATCTGGTTAATCCTACTGCTCCTTCAGTACCGTGGAAACTTACTTGCGTAACTGCACGAAATTCCTTGTAGGTACAAGTCCGTGCAATAGCATTAGTAGCTCCTTGGTTGGTCTCCTCCTGTGTGCTAGCTGTACGATTTGCTTCAGCGGTCGCGAGTGCCTCGGCCACTCGTTCGGCTATCATTTGGCTTAGCATGACGGTGTCAATTCCACCGGTAGCGGCTGGCGGATTCTGCGTTTCGGATCTTCTAACTGGCGCCATAATCTAACAAGGTAATAGGATAATGAGTTTTGCCAGACATAACATGCATGGCACACACAATACAATTATGAAATGCTCCAGGATATAATACACAATATATAATGATCTCACAATTTTTGTAACCCATAATATCATTCATAAAATCGTTTGATAGTACATCATAGTTTGTCATAACATAATAAAAGAAAATAAAATACCAACTAGCTAAGATAAACTTCAAAGCTTAGTGATCATACAAGGATCGGTCGATGGTACAAGATAAATCTAACTAGTGCCCTCACGGCGCTGATGAAGCTCCTTCTCCAACTCTGCTAACCTCCTCTCAACCACGAGCTCACGAGCCTGGGAATCTCTCAGTCTAACATCGGTATCATGACAAGCGGCTCTAAACCTCTTATCCAAATCCGCAACAGGGTCCTCCACTGGTGCCTCTAGTCCGCCTGTCTCCACCAATGGCTCTACTCCCCAACGGGTCATCAGGCTCCCAATCTCCTCAAGACGAGCGTTCGGCATGGATTCCATCTGATCAAGAACAGTAAGAAGCTGTCCTCGTAGACGGGTCACACATACTGTCAACACTGTCTCATCCCTAACTGGACTCTTCTTCGCCAGTGCCTCCAACTTATCCTGCACTTCATTATACTCCTCACCTAAAGCCTCTACAGCATCCTCCAACCTGTTCAATCGTGTCGTCACACATCCATCTGCCGCCCCAAGCATCACCACCGTCGATGTAGCTCTCCTAGGAATAGGAGTCGTAGCTCTCGGCCCTGTAGAGATACCAGCGTCGGTAAGCATCTCCTGGTACACTGCAGGTACAGTCTCTGGTGGTGGTAGTAGTAGTGGTGTCTCTGGGACAGGACTGGCAGGTGTGCGAGCTGCATGCCTGTCAGTGGCAGTGAAAGGTATGAGAGGTCGGTAAGGTGAAAGTGGTGATTGAGCAGCTCTCCCCCGAAGACGTCGTCTCACATAGTAGAAAGGTAGAGTACCAGGTGCTGGAGCAGGAATAGCAGTCCTTTCTCCTTCGTCTTCAGATGAAGATGAGGAGATGTGTGCTAGGGAAACCTCAGGAGTAGCAGCATATGCAGTAGGAGGGTCCTTAGTGTCTGTGACCTCCATAGGCTCTCCTTCCCCATCTGTAAACTCCATCTCATCATCCTCTGTCTCCTCTACCGTCTCATCTCCAGTCACTGATGTCTGACCTGGTGACTGCACCACGTCAGTGTCTAAGTTATCCTCTCCTCCGCCTTCTAGGCTAAGTACATCGTCAGCTGATGCATCAGGAATACGGATCGGTGAATGGCGAACCTCCTCAGTCTCTCTCTCTGTATCGTCATCTGAAACCATCCGGTACCACGGATATCCTGACGGCGATCCTCTAGGTAGTCCTACTGATGAACTGATGGTCGACTGTGAACTACGGTTGTAGTACGCTCCTATAGACGTGGAATCATCGGATGAAGACATCGCTGTAATCATAAACAAGATAAATGTGTGTAAATATCTTATAAAATTAGTCCGTAAAAAGGACATTAACATAACATAGCAATCATTGTTGAATCCACATGTATCCCATATAACATAATTCAGATTTCGTTGTTGCACATGTAACCCATGTAAATATACCTCGTAATTGTTAATTCACATGTATCCCATTTATTACTTATGTATCTACATATACTTAATACTTACAATCTGTAAGATAATCGATTAAACATAGAGCAGTTATAGTCTAGAGTTACTAAATGCAACCTAGTTCTCTATAACCAGGCTCTGATACCAATCTGTCACACTCCCAAAATATCAGAGTATAATGGCGACAAGGGAGTGGTGACGTCATGATTATCATACGCACATAGTCACAAAGAACGACCTCTAAATGAGACGTTCGGAAAATAGATCACTTGTAATTAATAAAATAAATAGTTTTAACAAAGTGCGGAAGCATAAACTGAATACGGTTACAAAACATAGTTTTCTCAAATGGTACAAATGATCGTTGTTTCAAAGAAATGACGGCAATGCATGAGACCTCATTTAGCATCTTCCTTCTTAATACCTGAGAAAAACATTGCTAAAGTGTCAACATAAAGTTGGTGAGTTCATAGGTTTAGTTAGTTTGAAATGTTTAATGAACCACAAGATTTTCCCAAATGTGATGACAATATAACAGATACAAAGTCATCCCAAAAGTATTTATTACAGTCTAAGCTCGTGACACCGAAGCGTTAACAACACCGGCAGTATAATCATATAAATGTAGCCCAAACTAGATGCCTAAACCCACGACATCCTATCTCTGACTCAAATGAAACTGTGCCCGCTTGTCCCCTTGTTGGACAAGACAGACAGGGACGTCAATCCCGATAGATCTATCCATTACATTCGCGCTTACACAAAGTAATTAACGGTTCACGATTCACGGGCCAAAGCAACTGGGTTTTTAGTGGGACTTAGACTAATATATAAATCAGTAAATGCACTTGTGTTTACACGTTAAAATCAAGCAATGTCTCACCCCAAAAAGCAGTGAAAATAGTAAAGTATGGGGCTATAAACTCACCTCGTTAATTCAGCAAAGAGAACGAAGATAAAATAGCTCGAGAGTACGGTTACGCTAGCCGCGACCTATTTAATTATGAGAATCGAGTTACGAAACGAAAAGTTATATTAATAAAGACACGACACCCTAGTTGTGCTTGACGAAACCATACGTTTACGAAAAAGTACGACAAATAAAAGTCGGTTATTACACGGTCAGGTTTTACGGGTCGAATTATATCCTAAATTTACAAAATTCGTTTTATGGGCTTTAACCAAACTAAATAAATACACAAGGCCCAAAATGGGTCCAATACTTTACTCACAAACCCGGCCCAAGGGTCATTAGACCCGGCCCGGTCCATGGGCGGAATAAACAAGGAACGGGAGTAAATATGCGTGTGTTTACACACAACTCTCCATAACGGAGAGTTTCACTCTCTCTCTTCCCTCGATAATATCTCCACCGCCCCAATCTCTTCTCTCTCTCTTAAATCTAGATCGGTTCACCCCTCCATGGCTAAATATCTTATCAGTTTGAATGCATCAATCAAATATGGGTGGTCTGAGGTGTTTAGATCGCGTGAGATGTGGGGTTTCATCCCCACATCAAACCGATTTGGGTTTTCTGATGTGTTCATCCTTGCGGTCTTGTCAATCTCCAGTCAAAATCAAAGATAAGTTTGTTCTCCTTCATTTCTTTTACAAAAGTTAATTGATTCTCGATTTAAAATGATCAGTGGGTTTGATTGATTTGTATAAACTTGTTGAGAACCATATGGTTCTCGGATTTGAAATAAACGAATTTAGGGTTTTGAAATATTTGGGGGTTTTTATCAAACTCGGTTTTAAATGCAATTAATTGATGTTTTCTATTATAAAATCCAACTAATTTCAATATATAGTCAGTTTATAAAAATTAGGGTTTCGGTTAATTGGGGGTTTTTGCATAACTCGTTTTTAATTAAATTAACTATGGGGTTTGGGTTTAGATTAGATTTAATTAATGTTTTAATTAATAAAAAGTCAATCTAGGGTTTTCATAAAATTGGGGGTTTTTATATTCGACTGTTACTCATGTTTATGTGATGTTTTTGAAATGTGAAAAGTGCTAATTTAATGTTTAAAAAGGTTTTTAAATTTTTAGGGTTTCGAATTGAAATGGGGGTTTTTATACCCGCGGCATGATTGAAGGTTTTAGGGTGTTTCTGTAAAATAACAAATTGTTTAGACATTTAGATTGGTTGGTATTGATTGTTGATAGTTTTGGCAGAAAGTAAGAACTTGGTTTGCTTGGTTTGGTTCTCGGTTTGGCCTTTAATTGGGTCTCGGATTGGTTTGACTTGGGTCTCGGTTTGGTTCCTGATTGTGGTCTTGATTGTGGTCTTGGTTGGGTCACGGTTTGGTATAAGTCGGGTCTCGGTTTGGTCTAAGTCGGGTCTCGGTTTGGTTGACAGAATAGTAAAGTTGTAGACATGTTTCAAGTACTAGTAATAAAGTTTAACCAATTTCAGTTTTTAGTAAAAAGAATAAGACCTTTACAATGACTAACCATTGGTTTGTTTATTCGCAGGTTTGTACAAAACGAGCACAGCTAGGACTTCATAAAGGAAAGACGAAAAGACGAAAGACTCACAATGGGATGTTATGTTTCGGTTTGCAGGTTCGGACGGGATGGAAGACAAGCTTGACTCTTTTCGGTTTTGCAGGTTGGACGCGACGTGTGGGTCGGCTGGACCTAATCTTCACTCTACCCAGGAGTTGTATTTGAATGACTTGTGCAGATTTTTGTGTTTGTAATTTGGACTGAGATAAACTTGTATTTGGACATTGGATAAACTTTGGGTTTGTATATAAACATGTATTGTTAGTCTAGGGTTACCTTCAAACTAAAAATGGTAACTTGTGATGTACCCAAATAGGGTAAACTAGGCATGTGTGCTGTCTTGTAGTGGTTAGTGGGGAAATAAACTATGAAGTTTATTTGTAGTTGGTCATGTGACTGAATTTGAGACTCTTGTATAGCAAGTTTTGCAATAAATATAAATGAAAGTTTATACCCAATTATATGTACATGCTGTGACAGTTTATACAACTCGACTCGGGTTCACGATGTTAAGTTTAGACGCGAACTGAAATAACACGACACTAAAACCGTTTGACACACGATCCCAAAACAAAGCAATTGTGCGAGACTTCACGTAATCTAATAAGTATACCAAATAAACGTACGGCAAAACATAAAACGCTCACAAACTTCGTGTATTGCATTCAACTAAATAATCGCGAAACATCGAGATGTTACATATGCTCTCCCTATAAAGGGCTTTGTCCGCAAAGCAAAATAATTAACACATTCCTGTCGACAACTCGTCGGTAAACAGTTAAAATACTCGTACTATATGAATAAATTAAGATGGAAATTTGACGAATGTCACACATATAGACTGGAAGCTTTACTGTCTTTCTTTACTTTATGCATTTCCTTTACTTTAATACAGTTGCTATGGACATTGTTTCGTCCTTTCCTTTTACAATATTTATGTTTGTGTGTGATGAGCTCTACTTTGGGGTTACCGATGTTTGATTCCGGTATTTCCCTTTTATGGTCAAATAATGCTTAGACATTTATCCTTGTATGCTTTGATGACACGCCATGATTATGCGTAAGATTCCATTTCCAAAATGGGGTGTTACAATTATGGTATCAGAGCCAAGGTTTCGACCTGTAGGCTCTCAAATATGACCTGTGATTAGTGGGTAGTCACTACGGTCTTCCTAGAACTGACAGTTGTTTTCATGCATTCATCATTTTTAAGCATACATATACATGTCATTGTTACAGGGTTTTTGACTAAGTAATGGTTGGTACAGGACTGGCCCTATTTAGTCGCATGTGTTTTATCGAAACTTTTAGATTTGGGACCGACCCATAGGCGTCCCCTCGATATGTCTTTTGTTTTGAGTGAACTGACCAGAGGCGTTCACTCTCGAGCATCAAAAGTTTTCATAAAACTGCATCATGCGTTCATACAAAGATTTTCTTGCATAAAATTTTTCTCGTGAAATTTTGGTATAATTTTTTTTTTTCATGTATATATATAAGTTATATTTTATGTTTGAACTGTTAATCATATGTTTTATGTTATACTGTCAGATGGTTCTCATACGCGAGCAAGAGCAGCTCAATGCTGCAATTCAGGCTGCCATGCAAGCCTTGCTTCCTCAACTGAGGAATGACATCCGTGCTGAAGTCCAAGCTGCCAACAATCAGCAGCACAATCAGCCACCTCCTCCTCCCCCCCAGTGAAACTAGCAGTGTGGTTGGAAAGATTCAACAAGCTCCGTCCTAGAGCTTTTGAAAAGACTGATAGCCCCAGCGATGCTAAAAGCTGGTTGACTCACATTGAGAATATTTTCAATGCTATGGGATGTGACCCCGCATTCAAGGCGAGATTGGCATGCTACCGGTTTGAAGGCGATGTACTCAACTGGTGGCTAGCCTTGACGCAGTAAGAAGGAGGTGATGATTGGGTCGCTGGTTTGACATGGGCCCAATTCAAGGAGAGAGTGATGGAGCAGTTCTTTCCCAAGGCAGAGCAGGACAAACTCAAGCGACGATACCATGGGATACGTCAGAGAGCGAGCGAGAATAGCAACGAATTCATGCAGCGCTTTCTTCGCTTAGCTGGTTTTCTGGGAGCAGCAGCTGGTACTCCTGAGGAGCAGGCACACCACTTTAGGTGGGCACTTCGCACCTCGGTCGCGAACAATCTGGTATGTGCTACGTTCAATACAGTAGCACAAGTGGCCGATGCAGCAAGGAAGCAAGAGATGTTGCAGGAACGAGATGAGTTCGGGGAAGCTGAAAGACCCGACAAGAGGTAAACATTTCGTGTTCTCTCGATAACCAGACCCCATCCTATCATTATATGTTCTATAATCATCTCTTAAACTGTATCTTCCAGACAGAAAACTGGGGACCGGTCTCAGCCGGCTACTCAGCAGCAGCCTCATCAGCCCAAAGGAAACGGTCACACTAACGACCGTTCTATTGTGGAAAGGCGCAGCGGTAATGATAATTACCGTAACAATGCGGGACACTCCAACAACAGCAGGTCCTACTATTTACGCATCTTCTCATGATTTCATGATTTATCTCTCATGCTGACACTATATTAATCTCTACCAGGAACCACGGTAACGGGAAGGACCAGAACCACAGGGGTTCGCAGCCTAACCGTTCAGCTAACACTGGTGAACATCTTATGACGCATATGTCTTATACTCGTGCATATACTTTATTTTAACACATTTTGTCATCAGCAGGCCCTCAGCAAGCAAGGACTCCTGCTGGAGGATTCACTCATCCTCTTTGCAGTACTTGCCATCGCAAACACCCTGGCCCATGTCGTCGTGATTCCGACGCGTGCTACAAGTGCGGCCTCCCTGGCCATCGTATGAGAGATTGCCGTAAGGGTGAAATGGAGGGTACTTCGGGTCATGCTGATACTAAACCGCCTCCTACCACTGGGCGTGTCTACACGACATCGCGCGATCAGGCAAACAAATCTACAGGTACCATTACTGGAATTTTGTATATGTACGGCCAAGCAGCATGTGTTCTTTTTGACACGGGTGCCACTCACTCAGTTATTTCCACTACTTATGCCAAGAACATCAGGACACTTCCCTTGCCATTAGAAAATAGGCTTACCATTTCCACGCCTTTGAGGGACTCTATATTAATAACTCATGTATACAAGAGTCTTCCTCTAGAGTTTGACGATAAAGTTCGTGCAGTAGATGCACTTCCCCTAGACATGATTGAGTTCGATATGATTCTCGGCATAGACTGGCTATCCAAGCACCATGCTACCATAGACTGCCACTCATATCGGGTGATCTTCGGCGACATTAATGCACCAGAGTACATTCATAACGGGTTCATACCCGGACGGTCTGTACAAGTCATATCTACCTTGCAAGCACGTGCATTACTGTCACATGGCTGCGAAGGTTATCTAGCTACGGTTCATGACATGGATGCTGAATCCCCATCGATTCAGGATCAACCAGTAGTTTTGGAATTTCAAGACGTCTTCCCAGCTGAACTTCCAGGCATACCACCTGTACGAGAAGTGGAGTTCAACATCGACCTTGTTCCAGGAGCTGAGCCAATCTCTAAGGCTCCGTATCGTATGGCTCCCATAGAGCTAAAAGAACTGAAGGACCAACTGCAGGAACTTCTTGAACGAGGGTTCATTAGACCAAGCGCATCTCCATGGGGCGCACCGGTCTTGTTCGTTAAGAAGAAGGACGGCAGCATGCGACTTTGCATTGACTACCGTGAACTTAATAAGATTACCATCCGCAATAGATATCCACTGCCACGTATAGATGATCTGTTTGACCAACTTCAAGGAGCCAAACACTTCTCGAAGATCGATCTAAGGTCAGGCTACCATCAGCTAAGGGTTAAAGAGCAGGATATTGCCAAGACTGCTTTTCGTACCCGCTATGGCCATTATGAGTTTGTGGTCATGCCATTCGGCCTGACCAATGCTCCAGCAGTATTCATGGATCTGATGAACAGAATCTTCCATGAATTCCTTGATAAGTTTGTCATTTTATTCATCGATGACATCCTGATTTTCTCAAAGTCCACGGAGGAACACGAAGACCATCTCCGTACGGTACTACAGATTCTTCGTCAAAAGCAGCTGTATGCGAAATTCTCCAAGTGTGAGTTCTGGTTAAACAAGGTGGCATTCTTAGGTCACATCGTATCAGCTGAAGGGATCACTATGAACCCAGCGAAGGTTGAGGCTATCACTAAATGGCCAAGACCAACGTCAGCGACTGAGGTCCGCAGTTTCTTGGGCTTAGCTGGATATTATCGCAGATTCGTGGAAAACTTTTCCCGTTTGGCACTACCTCTCACCAAACTGATGCGAAAAGGAGAGAAATTCGTCTGGACGGAAGAACGAGAGAAGAGCTTCGAAGACCTAAAGCAGAAATTAGTATCTGCACCTATTCTTACTCTCCCATCTGGTACAGGTGGATTTCAGATCTATAGCGATGCATCGGGGAAGGGACTGGGCTGTGTTCTCATGTAACATGGGAAAGTGATCGTGTATGCTTCACGGCAGCTTAAGCCCTATGAAGAAAACTATCCTACGCATGACCTAGAACTTGCTGCAGTGGTGTTCGCATTGAAAATATGGAGGCATTACTTATACGGAGAATCATGCGACATTTTCACGGATCACAAGAGCTTGAAGTATATCTTCACACAGCGAGAATTGAACATGAGACCAAGGAGATGGTTGGAACTGTTGAAGGATTATGATATTAACCTACAGTATCATCCCGGGAAGGCTAATGTAGTAGCAGATGCACTCAGCAGAAAATCCGGAATGATCAACGGTATTGAAATCAAGGAGCAAAACATAAGAGACTTGGAACGGCTAGACATCGAAATCATGGTACGTGGGCAGCACGGATACTGGGCGAATCTTAGAGTAGAACCTGAGTTACTGTCTAGGATCAAGGAAGAGCAGAAGGATGATGGAGAGATTTGGGCAATAATTCAGAATTTGGAGAAGCAGACAAAATTCAGAATGGACGCAGACGGTATCGTTTGGCAGGGCACGAGACTTTGTGTTCCTGACAATCAAGAACTCCGGGAAGCATTGTTAGCTGCAGCTCACAGCTCCCCATTTTCTATACATCCTGGGTCGACAAAAATGTACCATGACATCAGACAGCACTTTTGGTGGAGTGGTATGAAACAGGATGTAGCCACTTATGTCTCCAAATGTCTTACCTGCCAGCAGGTTAGGATTGAGCATCAGCGATCGGGCGGTCTCCTTCAACCGTTGGATATTCCAGAGTGGAAGTGGGACAAAATCACCATGGATTTTGTTACCGGTCTTCCGCCTACCAAGAAGAAGCACGATGCTATTTGGGTCATTGTTGATCGACTCACCGAATCAGCTCATTTCTTACCGATACGCAAGGAAGATCCGGTAAGTAAACTCGCAGATACTTACAGAAGGGAGATCATGAGACTCCACGGTACTCCCTCCAGCATCGTCTCAGACAGAGATCCTCGTTTCACGTCGCGATTCTGGAAAGGTCTGCAAAAAGCTTGGGGTACACAACTTAAGCTGAGTATGGCCTTTCATACTCAAACGGACGGACAGTCGGAGCGAACAATTCAGACATTGGAAGATATGTTAAGGTCGTGTGCGTTGGAATGGACAGGTGATTGGGACGATTACATCTGTTTGGTCGAGTTTGCATACAACAACAGCTGGCACGCAAGTATCAAATGTGCTCCTTTCGAAATGTTGTATGGCAGAAGGTGTCGCGCTCCAACTTGCTGGGATCAAGTGGGAGAGCGAACACTCGAAGGACCAGAGATTATAGAAATGACCAATGAGAAGATCGAAGTAGCTAAGCAGAAGCTGCAGGAAGCACAGTCACGTCAGAAGAGTTACGCCGATAAGCATCGTAGGGACATACATTTTAATGTGGGAGACCACGTCTTCCTCAAGGTTTCGCCGGCACGTGGTGTTAAACGCTTCGGGATCAAAGGGAAACTCAGTCCTCGTTTCATCGGACCATTTGATATCATTGAACGAATCGGTGAAGTATCTTACCGATTGGCGTTACCTCCTCAGCTTTCACACGTGCATAACGTGTTCCATGTGTCCTTACTCAGAGGGTACAAGTATCATCCCCTTCACATGGTTCAGTATCCACTGGAACAGATACGTGAAGACCTCACTTTTATAGAAGAACCCGAACGAGTGCTCGACAGGCAAGAACGAGTCATGAGAAGGAAGACGATTCCATTCGTCAAAATTCTTTGGAGGGACCATACCGAGCGGGAAGCCACTTGGGAAACAGAGGAGTCTATACGGGCTTCTTACCCTCACTTCATATTTTGAGTTCGGGTATGTTACTTCTTTCCAGTTTGCTTTATCTATAATTCGGGGACGAATTATTCTTTTTAGGGGGGAAGAATTGTAAAACCCGCATGCTTTTACCATGAATAGTGCCCTTAAGATCGTACGTCCTAGATTAAAACTTACCTTATTTAGTATTGATCACATTCATGTGCTAATAATCAAGCAAGTGCATACGTGTATGACATGATAAGTATCGATTACGTACGAACTCATGATAAACAGTCAATAAATATGTCACGTGAATATAATTAAATCATGATCACCATTTAAAATACAAACTAGAATAATTACGTAAATACATATAATATAATTACGAGCGTTAAGATTACGATAAACGACATGATAAAATAAACAGAAACACTTTAAACACGAACACGTTTAACCACGAACGAACACGAAACATCGGGACACGAGAAAAGGTATGGGTACCCCATGTGGGGCCCCCATACCCACGGCACAACAACCAAGAAATGGGCTAAGCCCATCAAGTTTACATGAAAGGGGGGTAAAGGGTAAAAACTATTTTTCATTTCACTTTTCAAGAAAGTAAACATAGAACCCTAAAAGATTTTCTCCTCCTCCTCCTTGTTCCTCCTTGTGCCGCCACCTATAACACCACCATAGGAGGGTGTTGTTGATTTTTGACATTAAAAACAAGTGCTAGAAACCGTGTTTGTTCATCCCCTTTCAAGCTACGTATTGGTATATCATTCTAAACCCTTCTTTTTAATTCTTTTTAATCTTTGATTATTTTCATGAACATGTTATTATTATTCTTATTAAAACATGATAATTAAACATTGATCTAACATGTTTTGGGGTAAATTAAAATCAAAGAATGATATAAAAAGGGTGTTTGTTTTAGCCGCCTAGCATAACAAACCCGAGGGGGGGTTCGGTTTGCTTATTGCCGCCACCACCAAGACCATTTTTGGTCTTGGTTGGTGCTTGTGGGACCTACGGCAGCAAGGGGGCATACGTACCCCGAGTTTGGCTCGGGGTACGGTGTCGAGTTCATGCCCGATTCATGGTTCGTTGGTTAAATCATGATTTATGCTACATGTTAATTTTTATGAATTATGAACTTAGGATATAAATTAATTAATAACATGAAATATTAATTAAACCATGACTTAGGTTATTTTAATTATTAATTTAGCATGATATTAATTTAACCTAAGTATTTTATGTTATAAGTTATAATTAATTAATTATTTAAAACATGCCTATAATTAATTAATTTAGACATGACTTAGGTTATATTATTAATAATAATAATACACATTTTAACCTAAGTATTTTATTTCATTTTAATTAAAACATGTTATACTTTAATTAAAATGCTTAACCTATAGTTTAATTAAAATACATGAAATAATAATTAAACTATATACTATATCATATGACTTAAGAAATAAGCTTATAAACACTTAGACTTATATGTTAGCTTATGTAACCAGCTTAATTCTATTCTATTTTAGGAAACTTTCTATTTTTGGAAACTTTCTATTTTTGGAAAGTTTCTATTTTTGGAAACTTTCTATTTTTGGAAACTTTCTATTTTTGGTAACTTTCTATTTTTGGAAACTTTCTATTTTTGGAAACTTTCTATTTTTGGAAACTTTCTATTTTTGGAAACCTGCTATTTTTGGAAAGTTACTTATTATTACACAGTAAGTATAATAATACATGAAATACCAGTAATACTTAATCAGATTAATCAGAATACAAGATAAACACAGTTTAAGGCTTTAAACAGTAAACCATGACCTAAAACATACAAAGTAAGCTAAGACGAGACATAAAACCCAGTACGTAATCAGTAAATCGATACTTATACACGTGTGTATTCATGTAGCGTTAGTGATCCAGAAGTAGGAGTCTTTCTTCCGTTCATTCACTGGACTTGAGGTACGGATTCCCGTCCTTTCAGTATGGACATTCTTTCCTTATTAGGATTTCCCCGTATGCAGCCAACTGTTTTCCCAGTATTTGTTTTATTGTTTTGAACTACTTATGTTTAATTAGCATAATCTATAGCCATATACAAGCATGACCAGTTTCACCTAGTTATGGAGGTACCATAACCATAACATTGGAGGCACCAATGTTATGACTTCCCCACGGCGGAGTGATTGCTCGTGGCGTCCCTTTTCAGTTTTGGCCATATTATTATATCAGGTGGGGCATATGGGTGCATCCTAGTTACATGTTTTATTCAGTATTTCATGGTGAATGTGGTGTGTGCCTTGCATCCTTCACAAGGAGTTGATCCATCCTACCCAAACCAGTATATTAATTAGAGGCATCCCCTCTAATCAGCATGATGAGGTCACCCCTCCAAGTATTCATGCACGTGACCTTTTCATGACCTATATGGGCTATGGTATATTTATGTTAAAACAGTTTTCATAAGATAAACATAAGGCTTTTCAAACTATAAAACCAGTTTTCTTAATACTTAACCAGTTTACTCAGAACTTAGTCTTCCGCTGTTATATGTTACATGCTTATCCTATTTCATGCTATATTGTACATCCGTGCACTGAGCGTCTTGCTCAGCCGTTTTCCTTTTCATGTTCCCAAAACGGCAGGTACTCAGGGACTCTCGTAGATCTCAAACGTACGTGCATATGGACTGGAAGCTTTACTGTCTTTCTTTACTTTATGCATTTCCTTTACTTTAATACAGTTGCTATGGACATTGTTTCGTCCTTTCCTTTTACAGTATTTATGTTTGTGTGTGATGAGCTCTACTTTGGGGTTACCGATGTTTGATTCCGGTATTTCCCTTTTATGGTCAAATAATGCTTAGACATTTATCCTTGTATGCTTTGATGACACGCCATGATTATGCGTAAGATTCCATTTCCAAAATGGGGTGTTACAGAACGCCTTCGATGACTTTAGAACGTTGGTGGAACACCAAAACGTTCAAGAGGGTTTAATCAATTGAAACCAAGAAAATATATATGATACTTAGATAATACTTTGGTTGGCAAACCCTCGATTAGCCCTTCTTATCTAAACATGCACAAGCAAGCGGGGAAACGAGGCAGCGCGAAACACTTAAGAGACTTTTTCCTTAGGGTATATTTTATAATACCCACCTTATAGTTTGTGTTTGTCAAAATTAAGCTTCACGAAAGTAATTATCTATTTTGCCTTTTTTCTTGTTTGAGTTTCGAATACAATGTTCGAGTGATGAAATCCCGAATCAAGGTTGTGTTTTGACACTTTTGGAGTACTTGTGAATTTATTGTTTACGTATACAATATGGTAATATTCACACAAAAAAAGGAAAACCAATAATACGTATTAGTAGAGTGCTACTAATACAAATAGATATTATGGATAGTATAAAAACAACAATTTTTCAAATCAAAACACAACACGCCTCACCGGCAGCGGCGCCAAAATTGATGTAGTGGTTTTACTACTCTTTAGGAAAAGAGCGTAAAAAGCGGCAAGTATTAAGTGTCGGTTTACGCAAACCAAGCACTAATGACCAAATTAAGTTCAAAGTTCGTTTCCCAAGGAGGCAAATGTGGTGTGTAAGAATTGATTAATGATTGTGATTATATTTATGAAGAAAAGAAAAAAAGAAAAGAGATTAGAAAAGAATGACGGTTACGATAACGAATTAAACTAAGACGAAGTCGTGCACGTAAAACCGTAAAAAGTGACGAAATTTAAAAATTATCCTAAAAATTCCTATAAAATTGCAATAAATCCTAAAAAATGTAATTAGAGTTTACACAAATTCAAAAATCACTCAAACCTTTTATTTAATTAAATATTAAATTTTTAATACTAATTAAAGCCCAAAAATTCAATTTAATTAGCAAAAAGCCCAAAATGAGATTTTTCACTTTGTAAACCTCTAAAATGACTTAACTAAATTTAAAACTATTTTTGAAAAATTTAAAATTAATTAAAACTATTTAAAAATGATTAAAAACTCTAAAAACTTAAAATATATCTAAAAATTATTTGAAAGACAATAAAATTAATCTAAAAGTTGCAAAATTCCTAACTTAATGTATTTAAACTAGGAAAAATGAAAAACTTGCAAAAATCTAAATTTTAATTTTTAATAATAAAATAATAATAAAATAATATTAAAAATCCAAAATTTATAAAAAATTCTAAAAAGTTGCAGACTAGTTTATTTTAACCTAATAAACACAGAAAATGAACTTGAAATAGAAAAATACCCATATTGGGCCTTCAAATATACCAAAATGAAAAACAGTCCCTTAATGGGCTTAGATTTGGCCTAATAAGAAAAAGTCCACAAAAGTGGCCCAAAAACTCCAGTGAAGCTTAAAATTCAATTTTAAACACAAAATTTCAAAGGCCCAAAAGCTGAATGTGAGCTTATCACAACTTATTTCAAAACAGCTTATTCTTAATGGGCTTTTTGGCCCATAAAGCTATAAGCTGATGCCATAAGCTGAAATTTGACACGCAACCTTCTCTTGACCTAGTTAAGTTGTTTGTAAAATAAATTTTTGAATAAGCCCAAGAAATAAGCCTGAAATAAGCAAAACCTCTCTACACAAAATGACAAAATAGTCGTTTTTGAGTTCTAGGCCACTTCAAAAGCTGATTCAACTTGCAAAAGGTTTTAAATCACTTAAATAAGATTAATCAACAAAACGTTTTTCAATAAGCACACTCAATAAGCTGTAACAAGTAATAAGCTGACATTGAAAAAGAAAAAATATTCGTTTTCTAGTCAAAAGCTAAAACCAAAAGCTGTAAACTTCCAAACTGACTTATAAGCTCAAAATAATAAGACCTATTACAAAAAATAAATTGTTGCACATTGGAATAAGCTAGAATGAACAAAAATAAATTGTTGACCAATTTGTACTAGCAGTGGCTAGCAGCAGGGGAAAGGAGTTCCCACTGCTTTGACTTTCTGACTTGCTTTTTTAGAGAGTTTCACTTGGTTTTGTTGGACAATCAAGGCACCCTTACAACTAGTGGGTTGTAAGGAGTCAAAATCAAGCAATAAAACACAAATCCAATCAGCCAAATGATACAGTTAATCCAATTAGTCCACAGATATGGTCCAGACAACTAATAAGCAGATCTGGTGGTTATAAGCTACTTTTAAGCTAGTATAAGCCTACCAAACTTAACCCAAAGCATACAACAACAATATCAGACTTAGTGACACACAAATAAACTTAATTCAAGCAAGATAACAAAGATAAGATCAACATCAAAGCAAAAACAAGTCAATGATGAACAATAAGAAGACAAGAACAAATTTTGTTGATCTACTTGACACCAAATCCAATTTCAAGGCCCTAGATCTATCACTCAGGTTGCAAATACTTGGAATTAACACTTGTTAGCCCTAGGTATGCAAGCAAACTAGGTGTGCACAAGGTTTCAAAGCAAAACAGCCTAAAACAAACTTAATAAGCCAAGATTTCAGATTTAGAGTTATAAAGCACAAAACTTGCAGATTTATAACACAAACACCTTAACAATAGATACCAACTCAATTAATACAATAACACCTTCTCAAAATCATACAAACTTGAACCACAGACAATCCCAAACACCCTTTTAACTTTCTAAAATCAATTTTAACAAAGCCAGAGTATTCTCAAGACTGTTTTAAGCCCAAATAAGCATCAACACATCTAATATATGAATCAAGAACCAATTTTCATGCATAAAAACACACATATACCAGCAGAATCACAAAAATCACTTAGAACCAAGATTTTATCAGATTTTCAAGGAAATAAGACAAACCTCATGAATGTACATCCACACTCACGTATGTTAGAGCTTATGTGATAGCTTAACAACCACAAGCTTCCAATCAAGCTGTTAAGAACAACAAGATTAGAATACAACAAATTATATGAACAAAATGGAAAATAACGCTGATTCGATTCAAGCTTGTTCCCCACTCCTTGAATCCTTCCAAACCACAAGCTCACTAGACCTTGATAAACTCTTTATCTGGGTGTTATGATCACTTATAATCCAAAAGTTCAAGTGTTTGAACTAAGACTTAGAAAAATAATTAGATTTTTGAAAAACTTGCAAACACTTGCACAATCTTTAAAAACAATCTTTCAAACTTCAAACTCACAAACATATATTAATAACAACAGAAAGTAAAGGTTGGAACTTGGAATTCGTCACAAAATTTAACACTTTTTTCATTCACTTGAAAACAAGGCTTTACAGATTTTTGACCAAAGAAAACCAAGAACAAAAACTAAATAAAGGACCCTAATGCCTTTATATAGGCTACATGAGTTCTATGAAAGCTTTAAAAAAGGTAAACCATAAGTGGTAGAAACGCAAAAATACCCTTGTAGATTTTTGAGTTTTCTTGAACCTGTGATGTTTTCTTGGCAGCTTGTGGACTTTTGAGCTATGGGAATTTGATATAAGGCTCACAATGAGCTTAAGTTTGAAGCAAGAATGTGGGGCGTTGGATGGCTGTCACTGTTTTGGCTTCTTCTCGAAAAAAAGTGAGACCAGGGTTTATCATTTGAGTTGTGGGAGTGAGGTGGCATGTGTTTAAGGTTTGGGATATATTTAGTGTCACCCTAATCATAGTTCTTGAAGTTTATAGGGCTTAATTACATTGGATTAAGAAATACCCAATTTTGATAAGAACACTAAGAACATGGTGTTTGATCTGGATTAATGTTTAAAAAAGTGTTAACCGCCCAAAAATTAATATTAATTAGTGGTTAGTTAAATCTGGTGTGAGTGGGGTGTGACATGGTAAAAGGGAGGGTTTTGATTGGTTGAGAGGGTGAGTGGGGCACGTGTAAGTATATGGTTGGTCTAGGTAAGGTTTGTTGTCACCTACATTTAACCCTTCTTCTCTCTTTCTCTTGTCATTTCAGTTTAATTAGTACACAATCCGAATTCCTTTATAAACCAAGTTTTAGTTTTTAGACTTTGGCCCCAAATAGTTTGCAATGGTAAATTTTGGGGGTATTTCTTGCCAATTCTTGTTACTTGAAGGGTTGTTTTGGCATTTTCTTCAAACTTTTTGTTCTTGACTTTTGTTGTTGAGTTCTTGGAGGACTAATATTGACAAGTCTTCATTTTTGAGGGACCATTCTTGCCAATTCTTCAAAGTAGAGGGCCCTTTTTATAAATTTGACAAACTTTAAGTACTAAACAAGTAGTTATGAATATACAAGGGTTTAAAGTTTCAATTCTTCAATATTGGAGGACCCTTCTTGTACAATCTTCAATTCTTCAAGGGTATTTCTTAGAAAATCAACTCTGGGGCCTGGTTCATTGTGCGGCTTCTTTTCCCGTGTTTGTTTTTCTTTGATTCTTGTGATCTTTTATTTTTTTCTCAATATCCGTGCCTAAAATACACATGGAACAAACACAAGCATATATTTGGCATTTTCAATGATATTTAATATATTTTAAGCCCATTCTGGATGATGAGACTATGTATAAAAGCAGTCTCATCAATCACCTGCAAAAGAATTAGAACATGATGGAGCATTTGCTAAAGTATATTCCATGTTAGTTGTTATTTCTGATTCATTAGTTTCCCTAGTTTCAGCACTTAAAGGCATACTAACGCTCGTTGTCACGTTTTCTTTCCTAACTTTAGAAATCCATTTATATCCTAGAGGACACTGATTAGCAAACCACCATTTCTAAGACTTGCTCACAAAATCATATAATTCCCTAGTTCTGCTTCTAGGGTTCTTAGTGGCGGAATCTGATGCAATACTTTTCTTAGGGGGGGTTGCACCAGAATGGTTCACTTTGCGTTTGGGTTTTCTAGCACTAATAGGTATCACAATTTGCTTCTTAGTTCTAGTATCTACGCCTTTGACATTACTCGAAACACACATAGCATGATTAGCATTGGCACATTTTCCACATTTCACACAAACAAACTTAACATTGAAAGCATTCAAAGTCAAATCATTCAAATCATCATTACACGTGATTATAGACGTTTTATTCTTAGAAACATTGAAATTCCTAGAGTGGTCTTCTACTTCCTTCATCCTCCCTTGACTTTTCTTTTGCCAAACCTTTTCATTCATTCGAGTGCTCTTAAGCTGATGTCAGCTAACATTAGCAGTGGGGACTACTCCTGTAGTAAAAGAAACACGTCTATTAGTATTTCTAGAAGTCTGAGGTGATTGACTTTCTTTGTTGTGTGTGGTTTTAGTGGCCAATCTATACATTCCTTGTTTAATCACATTTGTGTTCTTAATGCTTTGTGGTCGAATATGTGTTTTAGGAGTAATATGTGGTAACATATCCTTCCCAAACGTCTTGGGGGTAAACCTAGGTTTTGCAAATGTAGAATTGGAGAAAACAGATGGTTTTCCCAAGACAAAGAGTTTAGTCACTTTGTGCGCATTGGGTTGTCTTACAACAGGTTTCCTAACGCTAGGTTCCACAATTTTCCCACCCATCTTAGCAACGAGTTTCTTCAACTCTGCTACCGCTATTTCCCTATCTTTTTAACTGAGCTTTCAAGTCTTTAATTTCTAAACTCTTTTCATTCATTTCTCGACACATTTGGGAAAGTTTTTCTTGCAATTTATTATCATGTGGAAAACTTCCGATGTCTTTTTGCAAAGCAAGTTCAAGAGAATGACAATGTTTTTGAATGAAATCAGTTTTGTGTTGAAGTAACTCAAAAGCCTTTTTATCAACATGTTCTTTATGTTTCGAAAGCTCAAGTTCAAGACGCTCACATTCTTTGATCTTATCAAGATATTTGCATGCAACATCAGAATATTCATCGATATCAGCACAATATTGAAGAGTAACACATAAAATATCTTTGTAGAGACATTCTTCTAAGAGTAGATCATATTCGTTTGAAAACTCTGATTTGTCATTTTGATGGTCATCAATTTCTTTTTCAAGAGACTCAACATATTTCAAATCATAAAATATTTCAAACCGAATTAATTTTTGAAGCTCAAGAACATTTTCTTTGATTATTTTCGTATTTGATATTAAAAGTTCTTTCACAAGCACAGTTATATCGTGAGGAATCTCTGTTTTCCACTTATCATTTTCACGTTTTTGCCAATCACTTTCAACAATTGATTTAACATTATCAATGTGATCTTTAAGAATACCAAGTGTTTTTCAACTTTTGCTTTTAAAAACATCAAGAGGAAAATAATTAATATATTTAGAAACATTTGATTTCTTTGTGGCAAAAAATTTCTTCCATTGAATTCTTCGTTGTTTGGTTTCAAGAAAAAATTCCTCACGAGACTTCTGTTTTTGTGGAGTGAAAAGACCATAAAGACTGTTTTCATAAGCGTAATTATATGGTTTCACAAAATCTTTATTGATCGGTGATATACTCTCCTCATCCCAAATGGATGTCTCTTCATAATCGAGCCTAACTACTGGGCAATCATGATCGATCCATTCGGACTCATCAAGATATTAGTGAAGGCTTGCTGCTTGAGCTTGTTCGAGGTACTTGGCACTTTCAAAACTAGCTTGACCCTTGAAAAACCACCGAGGTGCTATCATCCTAACGGTTTGAATAGAGTCTTGCGTTTTATAAACAACTTTTTTCAAAAAATCGACTTGTTCTTCGAGATCCGTTACTTTTTCAATATCTTTGCCTTGTCTATTTTTGAAATCTTGTTTTAATTTTTCAACCTCTTCTTTCTTTTCGTCAAGAATTTTAGTAGAATCGGTGGTATTCATAGAAAGCCTCTGTTCAAGTTCGTTTACTTTCGTTGTGGAAAGATACGTTTTTTAACGTTCATCACTTAGTAGAATCGTTGTATTTATTTTCAAAATTGTCCTTTTTACCGTTCATTAAACGGCTTTTGTACCCCTCAAGATCTTTGTCTCTTTGAAGAAGCTGAGCCCTATAACTATCAATGGTCTCACTAGATTTTATAAGAGCGGCTTTGCTTTCTTCAAAGTTTTGAGTGAGCGCTGCATTTGCCTTCTTTAATTGCTTTTGACTCTTTCTATTTTCATTGACATCTTTTTATAAACTAGCAATTAAATTAGCAAGCGCGACACGCTCCTCATCATCATACTCATTTGCATGTTGATCATCCTCAAACTCATTATTACACATGTCTGATGAATCGGGTGTGGTATTGCTATCAACTGTTTCCATCATACATGTGTCAGTAAAATTTTTTGGTAGATCACTATGCTCATGTGTCTCACTAAACACATTATATTCATCATCATGTTGTACCTTATCAATTGGCTCGGTATCAAAGATAGGACCATTGTCATCTTCAGTGACGTTAAGGACCTCATGAATCTTTGCCATGTATGAATAATGTGCCTCGAGTTCTTGGTCGAAGAGTTCATCGTCTGTGTCGTCAAGCATTTCTCCTTCCTCAGCTGATAACTTGATCCCAGTTTCCATCTTCTTGCATAGCAGCATCTTTTCCTTATGATAACCATAATCTTTAACCCTATTTGGCTGCCAGCATTCCCTAGCCAAATGCCCAAAACCTCGGCAGTTAAAACACTAAATCCCACTTTGTTGCACAACTTGAGTACCATCAGTTTCCCTATTTCCAACAACAGTAGCAACCCTCTGATTATCATACTTCACGGGTTATCGATCATACTTTGGAGGACTCTCAGTACGCCTTCACATGTCATTCCTTGGAGGACTCTGAGCATAGTTGTTCCTTGTGTTTGATGATGTTCTAAGCTTGTTGTTGGTGGGTTAGTAGATTTTCCTGTATTGCTTCATAATGAAAGCCATTTGTTGCTTGAAGTCTCTATCCTTTTGAGCTAGTTCTTCATCACCTCTTCTTCAGATGATTGCTCAGTTGTGGGTGATGGTGCTCTTGCAACTTCTTTGCCTCGGGATCTTGTTGTAGCATGTGACTTAGTAGATGATCGTGGTGATGATGATTGAGTAGATTAGGTCTTTGGAGCACGAGAACAATAATCTAGGTAATGTTGAGTGGTAGAAACCAAAGCAAGTGGATTTGATACTTTTGCAACACATTCAGCTCGAAGTTCATTTGCCTCATTTTGAAATTGTTTCAAAATGTCAAAGAGCGTGTGATATGAAACTTTGTCTAACTTTTGTTGTTGTTTCACCAAGGTGACAAACTGTGTCCACTCTGGTTGTATTTGCTGTAAAAATTGGACATTGACTTACATGGTGAAAACTTGCAATTTGTTTCGGGTCATGTCATTCATCATTTTGTAGAATCGAGGGTAATATGAATCAGTTGATTCCCCATCCTTTGAAGTAAACTTGAAAAAGTTACAAACCATCTTAGTTTTCATATCTTGTTTGTTAAGTGATTCACCTTGTTGCAATCTTTCAATAGCCGTCCACATTTCTTTAGCAGTAGGGTATGCATCAACGTGCAATAAATATCATCTCCTAATGCCACTGAGAATTAAGTAAATTGCTTCCTTCTCTACATCAAGCCAAGCACGGTTCTCTGGTGTGAGGTCGTTTCTCTTTTCATCACGTTCATATATGGGTTCGTCACTTGTGTCTGGTACTGCAGGAACTTGTACCCTTGAGAATTTATAAGGTCCATAAAAAATGCATTTCCTTAAAGCATCAGCGTTAGGTTTTGTGTCAAGATAACGTATAAAACGGGATTTCCATTGATCATATCGACCAGACACAAGCATTGGTGGTCTCTCTTTGTTACCCGCCACCATGATGTTGTTGTTCGTCACACGATATTCTGCAGTAGAATCCATCTCAATATTCTATGAATGATGAAGTGAATATGGATCTTAAGTAGATGTGATAGTGATTGTTGTTGAAGAAAAAGAGTGTTGAAATAACTTAAAAAATGCTCTCGAAAAACAAAAAATTCTCCAAGACCAAAAAACACACGAAAATTTTTAAGTGTATTTTCGGAATATTCAAAAAATCCTCCAATCTGCCGCAATACCAAACCTATCGCAATAATCAACCTGTCGTAATACCAGATAATCCGTCGCAATGCAAACTCTGAATCTGTCGCAATACCAAAGAATCTGTCGTAATGTACACAACTATATCTGTCGCAATAATACAAATTTATCTGTCGCAATGCACACAATGATTCTATCGCAATACCCAAACAAGATTATGTCGCAATACCCAAACAAGTTATGTCGCAATACCACAAACAAGTATACTGTCGCAATATGTATCACAAAAAGAAACCCTATCGCAATATTGGTCGCAATAATGGTCGCAATATAGAAACCCTAGCCTTTGCGATGGAAATCAAACCAAAACTATCGCAATAAAGGTTATCTGAAACTTTTGATAAAAAAAGAGATTTTTGCCTAGAAAAACGTGATTTTAACCAAACCAAAACACCCAAATCCCTACCACAACTATGTAGGAGATTGATATCAAGATTTAGAGCATGGAAAACACAAAAAAAATATTTGAATCCGAGATGATTTATAGATTAAATCATACGAATCAAATGAAATAACAACAACCAATCACAAATTTACCCCATGGCGATTGATACCAATTGTAGTCCCTTTAATTTGTGATGAATAAACAAGAAAAAGAGATAGAAGATAGATGAATTCTAGTGAGAGAAAATAGAGAGAATGGTAAAAATTGGTGAATATTAGATTGAGAGAGAATGAATAATGAGCCAACCTCCTCCTAACATGCTAGGAGGAGGGTATATATAGTCCACCCACATGCGGGCTTGTATGGGCTATATATTAATTGGCCGGGATTTCCTTTTAGGCTTTAGTTACTTATGAATGAACTTTAGCTTAAAGTTAAGCCCGTAAAACACGACTAACCTACTACCTATTACAACGTTCTAAAATACGATACATAATAAACATATGACCGAACATTCTTGTTTGACTCAATATTTTGAGGCTAACAACATAAATGAACCAATCATTCATCTATAATGCTTGACATCAACTTCCTTTCCATCTCCAATATTTCCCCAAGGATGTTCTCTATCCATGAGTGTGCTAGCCCGTTTCTCATGGGATGAGAAACCAAATTTATTCAAAATTTCAGCCACATATTTGTCTTAAGAGATAAAGATACCATCTTCTTTCTTTTGAACTTGTAGACCAAGAAAGAAGTTAATCTCTCGTGTAGCACTCATCTGAAATTAATCTGTCATAAGCTTGGAGAAATCCTCACTCATCTTTGTATTGGAAGAACCAAAGATAATATCATCCACATAGACCTATACAAGAAGAAAATCCTTCCCTTTCTGCTTGGTGAATAATGTCTGATCTATGGTGCCCCTTTTGAAACCATTTTCCACTAAATAAGTGGAAAGTGTACCATACCAAGCTCTAAGGGCCTGTGAAGGCCATACATTGCCTTTTACACTCTATAAATTTTGTCTGGATGCTCAGGATCTTCAAAACCAGGAGGTTGCATCACATAAACTTCTTCTTTGATTGTGCCATATAAGAAGGCACTCTTCACATCCATTTGGTAGACTTTGAAACCTATGCAGGAAGCATAGGCTAGGAAAATCCTTATTGCTTCTATCCTAGAAACAGATGCAAAAACCTCTTCATAATCAATACCTTCTTCTTGTGTATATCCCTGAGCAACCAATCTTGCCTTGTTTCTAATCACAACACCTCTCTTATCTTTCTTGTTCCTTAGAACCTAGTGTGCTTCAATAGGTCTAACATGCCTGGGACAATCCACAAGCTCCCAAACATCTTGTATTACAAACTGATGAAGCTCATCTTGCATTGCTTCAACCCACCTTTCTTCTTTAAGAGCATTAAAATCTTATGTTCTGATTGTGATAGAAAACATGCAAATGGACATTTTTGAATTAAGGGAGTATCTTCCTTCTTGTGAATATTAGCAATAAATCCACCTTGGTTCTTCTTTTTCCTTCTAGTTTGAACTATAGTATTTTATGTCACCAATAATTTGGGTGGGAGGATGAATTTTAGCCACCTTAGTAAGAATTCCTCCCCTAAATATTGTGTTGTCTTGAACTGTAGACTCCAAGTTACCAAAATCACCATCTTCATTGCTTCCATACCCACCGAAACTAGGAAACATGTTGTCAGCGTCTGGATTGATGACACTGACACCTTCTTTGGGTATGGAATCATCAATAATTTCAAGAATTTCTTTGTTAGCAGATGAAAGCATGCTGTCAGCGTCTGAGCTTGGAGTGTCAACGGCTGCAATAGAGCTGTCAGTAAATATAATTGGCTTGTCTACGGCTACAGATTCTGTAACACCCCATTTTGGTAAATGGAATGTCACGCGTAATTATGGCGTGTCATCAAAGGATACAAGGATAAATGTATAAAACATCACATGACCATAAAGGAAATACCGGAAACAAATATCGGTACCCCAAAAGTAGAACTCATCACACACAAAGATAAGTATTGTAAATGAAAAGGACAAAACAATGTCCATGGAAATGAGTATCAAAGTATAAATAAATGCATAAAGTAATGACGACTAGGAAGCTTCCAATCCATATGCACTTACGCTTAAAGTCTACGAGCGTCCTTGAGTACCTGCCGTTTTGGGAACATGAAATGAAAAACGACTAAGCATAACGCTCAGTGCACGGATATACAAGTAAAGCATGAATAGTAAAAGCATATAAGCATAAAGCAGCGGAAAAGACTAAGTCCTGGATAACATGGTATATCTTAGTAAAACTGGTTTTATAGTTTGAAAAGCCTTATGTTTATCTTATAAAAACTGTTTAACATGTTTATCATTTAGCCAATATAGGTCATGAAATATCAACGTGCATGAATACTTAGAGGGTGACCTCGTCATGCAAATTAAAGTGGTTGCCTCTAATTTAATATAAGTTTTTGGGTAGGAGGGATCAGCTCCTTGTGAAGGATTCAAGGCACACACCACATTCACCTGAATAATATACTGATAACATGTAATCTAGGATGCACCCATACACCCCACATGATAATAATAATAGTATGGCCAAAAGCTGAAGGGACGCCACGAGCTATCACTCCGTCGTGGTGGAGTCATAACACTGGTGCCTCTAGTATTATGGTTATGGTACCTCCATAACTAGGTGAAACTGGTCATGGATGTATATGGCTTTAGGTATCTAATTAAACATAAGCAATCAAAACATATATTGGGAAAACAGTTGGCTGCATATGGGGAATCCTAATAAGGAAGAATGTCTATATTGAAAGGACAGATAATCCGTACCTTAAGTCCAGTGAACGAAGAAGACAAACGGAAGAGAGTCCTACTTTGATATCACTAATGCTACATAAATAATATACGTGTATAAGTATCTGATTACTGACTACGTAACTGGTTATATATCATGTCTTAGCTTGTTTTATATGTTTATGTCTTGTTTTTACTGATTTTAGCTTCATACTACATTTATCATGTATTCTGTCTATTCTAATTAAGTATTACTTGTATTTCTTGTATTATTATCTTGTTGTGTAATATTAAGTAACTTTATAAAAATAGCAGGTTTCCTAAAATAGAAAGTTTCCAAAAATAGAAAGTTTCCAAAAATAGACTGTTTCAAAAAATAGAAAGTTCCAAAAATAGAAAGTTTCCATAAATAGATTAGCTGCCTTAATTAAATATGTTTCTAAAAATAGAAAGTTTCCATAAATAGATTAGCTTCCTTAATTAAATAAGTTTCTAAAAATAGAAAGTTTCCATAATAAGAAATAAGCTAGATTATTAAGCTAAAAATATATAAGCTTAAGTTTTACTGGTTAATATTCTAAGTCATGTGATATATAGTATATTTTATTAATTATTACATGTAAATTAAATAAACTATAGGTTATAAGATTTAATTAAATATAACATGATTTATTTAAATAAAAGATAATAATACTTAGGTTAAACATGTATTAACATTTATTATTAATATAACCTAAGTCGTGAAAATTAATTAATTATAAGTCATGTTTTAATAATTAATTAATTTCTTAGTCTAAATTAACTAATAAAAATTCTTAGGTTAAAAATCATGTATTATTATTAATAATAATATAACCTAAGTCATGTCTAAATTAAATTAATTACTTAGCATGTTAAATTAATTTAATAAATCTTGTAATTATTTAACTTGTAAAAATAAATAATTAATCTTGAAAAAGAACTCGTGAACCGAACCCTGTTTTAAACTAAACATGTCATGAACCGGACCCGTAAACCCGTGAACCGGCCTACAACTCTTAACCATGGCAAACCACCACCGGCCCACACCGGTGGTGCGTGTGGTGTTCCAACCGAGACCCCCTAAACCACCAAGGATAACCCCGACATGCGTCGGGGTCCCTTGGTCCTCTCGACCGAACCACAAAACCAAACCGAGACCTTGTGGTCTCGGTTGGTGGTGATCAAACAACCACTGAGAGCCCTTGGCTCTCGGTTCTACCCATAGCCGAACTGAACACCCCCTTAAACCATGTATTTTTAATATCCCTTGATTAGATCTAGGTGTTATTTAACTTGTTTTAAAAACCCATGATTTCATGTTCTTAGATCTAATAAATAATTAAAAAGAAAAGGTTGAAGAAGATTAACTATACGTGAGTCAACAAGAAACTAAACACGAGCGATCTTGCAATAGATTGGATTAACCAAGATCAACAAACACCCCTTTGTGGTGTATATGGGCGGCGGCTACAAGGAAGAAAAGGAGGAGAGGGTTTTTTATTTTTCTATCTTTCTATAATATGAAATCCTTTCCTTCCTTTTTGTTAAGTTTTAATTTATGGTGGGCTTGGCCCACCCTTGTCTATGCCACGCCTATGTGGGCCCCACATGGGGAAACCCGTTGATTTTCCCGTGTTCTATATTTACGTGTTAACGTGTCGTGATTACGTGATTTAATTATTGTTCGTCCGTGTCGTAATTTATATTTATATGAACTCGTAATAAATATACGTAAATACATAATATTAAGCTCGTGATTATTTACGTTCATGATTTCATGTTCATATGTTCGTGATTATAATTATTGTTGAAATAATTATCGTGCATTAATACGTATTAAATACTTATCATGTAATAACACGTACGCAATACGTGTAAATTCCTATCGTGAAACGTAAACGTGCTAAATAAGGAAAGTTATAATCATGTACGTATGATCATACGGGTACTATTCATGGTAAAATCATGTGGGTTTTACAACTCTTCCCCCCTAAAAAGAATAATTCGTCCCCGAGTTATAAATAATGTAAACTGGAAAAGAAGAACATACCCGAATTCAAAATATGAAATGATTGTAAGAAGCCCAGATAGACTCCTCTATTTCCCAAGTGGCTTCCTGCTCGGTATGATCCCTCCAAAGGATTTTGACGAATGGAATCGTCTTCCTTCTCATGACTCATTCTTGTCTGTCAAAAACTCGTTTGGGTTCTTCTATGAAAGTGAGATCTTCACGAATCTGTTCCAGTGGATACTGAACCATGCGAAGGGGATGATACTTGTACCCTCTGAGTAAGGACACATGGAAAACATCATGAACATGAGAAAGTTGCGGAGGTAACGCTAAACGGTAAGATACTTCACCGACTCGCTCAATGACATCAAACGGTCTGATGAATCGAGGACTGAGCTTCTCTTTGATTCCAAAACGTCTAATACCACGTGTCGGTGAAACCTTAAGGAAAACGTGATCTCCTACGTTAAAGTGTAAGTCCCTACGATGCTTGTCGGCATAACTCTTCTGTCGTGACCGTGCTTCTTGCAGTTTTTGCTTAGCTACTGCGACCTTCTCGTTGGTCAACTCAATCATTTCCGGTCCTTCAAGTGTTCGCTCACCAACCTGATCCCAGCAGATTGGGGCGCGACACTTTCTGCCATACAACATCTCGAATGGAGCACACATGATACTTGCGTGCCAACTATTGTTGTATGCAAACTCTACCAAACAGATGTAGTCGTCCCAATCTCCCGTCCATTCCAACGCACATGACCTCAACATGTCTTCTAATGTCTGAATCGTTCGCTCCGATTGCCCGTCTGTTTGAGGATGAAAAGCCGTGCTAAGCTTAAGTTTTGTTCCCCAAGCTTTCTTCAGAGTTCTCCAGAATTGCGATGTTAACCGAGGATCTCTGTCTAAGACGATGCTGGATGGAGCACCATGAAGTCTCATGATCTCCTTCTTGTAAGTATCGACGAGTTTACTGACTGAATCTTCCTTGCGGATCGGTAAGAAATGTGTTAATTTGGTAAGTCGATCAACGATAACCCAAATCGCATCGTGCTTCCTCTTTGTCGGCGGAAGACCGGTAACAAAATCCATGGTGATTTTGTCCCACTTCCACTCTGGAATATCAAACGGTTGGAGAAGACCGCCAGATCGTTGATGCTCAATCTTAACCTGCTGGCAGGTAAGACATTTGGGGACGTGAGTCGCAACGTCCTGTCTCATACCACTCCACCAAAAGTATTGGTTTATGTCATTATACATCTTGGTCGAACCAGGATGAATAGAGAATGGGGAGCTATGAGCCTCAGCTAACAATGCTTCACGGAGTTCTTGATCATCAAGAACACAAAGTCTCGTTCCCTGCCATAAGATACCATCTACGTCTACTCGAAATTCTGTCCGCTTCTCCAAATTCTAAATTATCGCCCAAATTTCACCAGCCTCCTTCTGAGCTTCCTTGATCTTAGAGAGTAAAACGGGTTCCACTCTAATATTAGCCCAGTAACCGTGTTGTCCACGTACCATGATCTCTATGTCTAGTCGCTCCAAGTCTCTAATAATTTCCTCCTTTATCTCAATGCCGTTCATCATTCCGGACTTTCTACTAAGTGCATCTTCCACTACATTTGCCTTGCCGGGATAATACTGCAGATTAATGTCATAATCCTTTAACAGCTCTAACCATCTCCTCTGTCTCATGTTCAAGTCACGTTGAGTGAAGATGTACTTCAAGCTCTTGTGGTCCGTGAAAATGTCACATGATTCTCCATATAAGTAGTGCCTCCATATCTTTAATGCAAACACGACTGCTGCAAGTTCCAAGTCATGCGTAGGGTAATTTTCCTCATAAGGCTTAAGCTTCCGTGAAGCGTACGCGATCACTTTCCCATGTTGCATGAGAACACAGCCATGTCCCTTCCCCGATGCATCACTATTGATCTGAAATCCACCTGTACCAGATGGGAGAGTAAGAATCGGTGCAGATACTAACTTCTACTTTAGGTCTTCAAAGCTCTTCTCTCTTTCTTCAGTCCATATGAATTTCTCCCCTTTCCGCAATCAGTTTGGTCAATGGTAGTGCCAAACGGGAAACATTCTCCACGAACCTACGGTAGTAACCAGCTAAGCCCAGGAAACTGTGAACTTTAGTTGCTGATGTCGGTCTTGGCCACTTGGTAATAGCCTCAACCTTTTCTGGATCCATCTTGATTCCTTCTGCTGATACAATGTGACCTAAGAATGCCACCTTGTCTAACTAGAACTCACACTTGGAGAATTTAGCATACATCTGCTGCTGGCGAAGAATCGGTAATACTGTACGAAGATGGTCTTCGTGTTCCTCCTTGGACTTAGAAAATATCAGGATATCGTCAATAAAGACAATGACGAACTTGTCCAGAATTTCATGGAAGATTTTGTTCATCAAATCCATGAACACTGCTGGAGCATTGGTAAGGCCAAATGGCATGACTACAAATTCGTAGTGACTATAGCATGTACGGAAAGCAGTCTTGGCGATGTCCTGCTCCTTAAGCCGTAGCTGATGATAGCCGACCTTAGATCAATCTTGGAGAAATGTTTGGCCCCTTTGAGTTGGTCAAACAGATCGTATATACGTGGTAGTGGATACCTATTCCTGATGGTAATCTTGTTGAGCTCGCGATAGTCTATGCAAAGACGCATACTGTCGTCCTTCTTCTTAACGAATAAGACCGGTGCGCCCCATGGAGATGCGCTCGGTCGAATAAAGCCTCGTTCCAGAAGTTCTTGCAATTGATCCTTTAGCTCTTTTAACTCTATGGGAGCCATGCGATAAGGAGCCTTGGAAATCGGCTCAGCTCCTGGGATGAGCTGGATGTTAAATTCTACTTCACGTGCAGGTTGTATGCCCGGAAGTTCTTCTAGAAATTCTGACACTATCGCTGATCCTGAATTGGTGGGGATTCAGCATCCATATCATGAATAGTAGCTAGATGTCTCTGGAAACCATGTGAATGTAATGCACGTGCTTGCAGGGTTGATATGATTTATACAGACCTTCCGGGTACGAACCCGTTGTGAATGTACTCTGGCGCATTAACATCACTGAAGATGCCTCGATATGAATGGCAGTCTATGGTAGCATGATGCTTGGATAGCCGATCCATGCCCAAAATCATGTCAAAAGCATAATGTCCAGCGGAAGTGCGTCAATAGGACGAATCTTGTCATCAAACTCTAGGGGAAGGCTCTTGTACACATAGGTTATGCGTACAGAGTCTCGTAAAGACGTGGAAATATTCAGTATATTCTATAGTGGCATGGGGAGTATCCTAACATTCTTAGCATAAGCAGTAGAAATGATCGAGTGAGTAGCACCAGTGTCAAACAGAACAAATGCAGCTTGACCATACATATACAAGATTCCAGTGATGGTACTTGTAGACTTGTTGGCCTGATCGTGAGATGTCGTGTAAACGCGTCCACTAGTAGGAGGCGGCTTGGTATCAGCATGTCCCGATGTGCCCTCCATCTCTCCCTTGCGGTAGTCCTTCATGCGATGGCCAGGAAGACCACACTTGAAGCATGCGTCGCTGTCGCGGTGACATGGCCCTGGGTGCCTACGGTTGCAGGTAGTGCAAAGAGGATGAGTATATCCTCCAGCAGGTGTCCTGATTGGCTGTGAGCCTGATAAGAACAATATACATGAGACATGATAAAGGTACAAAGGACAATGCGGATAAATTGTAAGATGGAATACCAGTGATAGCTGGACGGTTAGGCTGTGAACCTCTCTGGTTCTGGTCCCTCCCGTTACCATGATTCCTGGGAAAAGATTTTCTAATGTGTCAGAATTAAGAACTATAGCATGAAATCATAAGGAAATGAGTATGTAAAAGGACCTGCTGCTGTTGGAGTGTCCAACGTTGTTACGGTAATTATCATTACCGCCACGCCTATCCGTAGCAGAACGGTCGTGAGTCTGACCATTTCCTTTGGGCTTAGTAGGTTGTTGCTGAGTAGCCGGCTGAGACCGGCCCCCAGTCTTCTGCCTGGAAGATACAGTTTAAAGAGGTGTAAATATGTTGAAAGAATACAGTTTGGTCACCGCTGAATACGAATGTTTACCTCTTCTCGGGTCTCTCTGCTTCCCCGAATTCTTCTATTTCCTGCAGCATCTCCAGCTTACGTGCTGCATCGGCCACTTGTGCCACCGTGTTGAACGTAGCACTCTCTAAGTTTTTGGCAATCATAGGAGAAAGGGCCCAACTAAAATGTTGTGCCTGCTCTTCAGCAATGCCTGCGGCCGCTCTCAGAACACCAGCGAACCAAAGGAAACGCTGCATGAAATCATTCCTGTTTTCCTCAGGTTGCTGCCTAATAGTGTAGTATTCACTTATGAGCCTATTCCTTCCTTCCGTAGGAAAGATGCGAGGTGGGGGAGGATAGTTGTCGTTCTGGTGAAGGATGTCCTGCAAGTCTGCATTGGCAGCTGCAACCATCTCCCGGGTATTGTGTGTGTTTACCATCTGACAGTATAACATAAAATACATGATTAAACTTATCAAAACATAAAATATATACATGAAAAAATTTATACCAATAAATCATGAGAAAAAAAAATTTATGCAAGAAAATTTATACATGAATGCATGATGCAGTTTTATGAAAACTTTTGTATGCGCGAGAGTGAACGCCTATGGTCAGTTCACTTAAAACAAAAGACATGGCGAGGGGACGCCAATGGGTCGGTCCCAAATTTAAATTTTTTGATAAAACACATGTGACTAAATAGGGCCAGTCTTGTACCAACCATTACTTAGTCATAAACCTATGACAATGACATATATATGTATGCATGAAAATGATGAATGCATGAAACCGACTGTCCATTGTGACTACCCACTAATCACAGGTCGAGTTTTGAGAGCCTACAGGTCGAAGCCTTGTCTCTGATACCATAATTGTAACACCCCATTTTGGTAAATGGAATGTCACGCGTGATTATGGCGTGTCATCAAAGCATACAAGGATAAATGTATAAAACATCACATGACCATAAAGGAAATACTGGAAACAAACATCGGTACCCCAAAAGTAGAACTCATCACACACAAACATAAGTACTGTAAATGAAAAGGACAAAACAATGTCCATGGAAATGAGTATCAAAGTATAAAGAAATGCATAAAGTAATGACGGTTAGGAAGCTTCCAATCCATATGCACGTACTCTTAAAGTCTACGAGCGTCCTTGAGTACCTGCCATTTTGGGAACATGAAAAGAAAAACGGTTGAGCATAACGCTCAGTGCACGGATATACAAGTAAAGCATGAATTGTATAAGCATATAAGCATAAAGCAGCGGAAAAGACTAAGTCCTGGATAACATGGTATATCTTAGTGAAACTGGTTTTATATTTTGAAAATCCTTATGTTTATCTTATAAAAACTGTTTAACATGTTTACCATTTAGCCAATATAGGTCATAAAATATCAACGTGCATGAATACTTGGAGGGGTGACCTTGTCATGCAAATTAGAGGGGCTGCCGCTAATTTAATATAAGTTTTTGGGTAGGAGGGATCAACTCCTTGTGAAGGATGCAAGGCACACACCACATTCACCTGAATAATCTGCTGAAAACATGTAACCTAGGATGCACCCATACGCCCCACATGATAATAATAATAATAATAATATGGCTAATAACTGATTTTTAATAGGTTCTTTGTTCGTTTCTATTCGAATTGACTATTGGTTTAAGTGTGACTCAGTCGCTTTTGGTGAAAACGAAACAGATTGGTCGTTGTTGTAAAATAAAATTGCAAAACTTTAAATTAAAAGGCAATGTAAATAAAAACTATAAATATTAAAAAGTAGATGACGAGAAATTAAAATAAATAACTAATAATAAAGTAGCAAAACAAGTAATAAAATGTAAATTTAAAACAAAACAATTAATAAAAATAAAAGTAAACGAAGAAATTAACTTTCGACTGAAAAATAAATTTTACCTAATGGAAAAGGAGAAAATAAAATTAAAAGGGTACTTTAAAATTAAACGAGACAAAAGGTAAAGCGGGTACTAAATAAAAGATAAAACTTAAACTTTACGAAAAAATATTAATACTAAAAAATCGACAAAAAATATAACTAAAAATACGTGACTTAATATATAAGCAAGCATGCAAGCTAGCAGCTGGAAGCACCCAGGCAGGTAGCTCTTTTGGCGGGAAAACATGGGAAGCTGGCAAGCACACAGGTCACTTTATTTCGGAATATCGACTATTCTTCGTAATACTTGATTTTTTCAGAACTTTTCTCTTTTTCGGAAGAATTGTTTTTTCACAATACTAGCTTCTTCGGAAAACTTGTATTTTCGCAATACTAATTTCTTCGGAGTTTTTAACTTTTCAGAGAAACGAATTATTTCGGAAAAATCAACTTTCAGAGAAATGAATTATTTTGGAATAATTGATTTTCAGAGTTTTTACTTTTTAAGAAAAATAAGATTTTCAGAGAAATGACATATATTGGGAAAGCAATAATTTCGGTAAAAGGTGACAAATTCAGAGAAAAGCTAATCTTCGGAATAAAAGGTAAGTTCAGAGAAAACAAATTCAGGAAAAGGTGATTGTTCGGAATCTCAAAACCCTTTTCCGAGGAAGTGAAAACTCAGATAGACAGATACAGTATCATTAAAAATTCACAAAATAAGCTAAAAATAAGCACAAATCAAATAAGCAATTAACTAAAACTTAATCTAAAACACTTTTAAGAAAAACTAATTCAACCACAAATCAAAAACTATAAAAACAGTAATTAATCTAAATAATAAAAATCAACTTTAATAAAATAAACTAATAAAAACACTTAACTAAAATCAAATCAAACACACAATAAGCTATAACATCAATAAGCTAACACAATAAAAAACATAAAAACATAACAATAAGCACATAAACAAAAAGATTAACAAAAATAAGAAAGGTAGAAGGAGAGATTAATATAAAACTTGATTAAAATTAAGGATTCAACAACAAAATTAAGAGACTTACTTGAAATTAAAGGCAAGAATTTAAATGACAATTAAGTAAATGACAATATGAAAGTGCTTGGAAAATAAAATGGAAAGACCAATGTGTCAAATTAGCTAACACCTCCTAATGACACATTAGTAGGGTATTTATAGGAGATTAAGGAGGTTAGCATGTGTTGCTCCTTTCTTTCTTCTCTCGTCTTTTCGTCTTTATAAATTCTTTGAATTTTTCGAATTTGTCTCGGGATTATTTGAACTCGTCTTATAATTTCTTCATTTATTAGACTTGAGTTCTTCGACATCATTTAACTTCCGTCTTTAGACTTTTTCTTCGATAAATCTTCAGAATAGGCCTTGGACATCCGTTCTTTTTGCACTCTTGATCTTTTGACTTCGTCTTTTGTCTTTTTCTTCGATAAAAGTCCGTGAAAGCCCATGTTTACTTCCCTTTTCACAATTTGGTCCTAAATCACAACAAAAACACAAACCACGCATAATTCCGACATTTACGACATAAAATACACGTTTTGGCTTGGTTATTATTATAATTAAGTGGTAAAAGGATAAGTGTTTTCACACTTATTAAATCCCCTACACTTGACCATTGCAATGTCCTCATGCAATGCATTACTTACAAAGCAAGTTTTACATTTTCCATCATAATCGATCCACTTTGGCCTTTATTAAACATAAGACATTAAGATAGAAAATTATAAAATATTCAAAGGAAGAAAAACAAGTAAAAAGATCAAAAACTTACCTTAGGGTTTTGGAATGTCATGAATGATTATCACCCTCAAGTTTCACGTTCCCCATACCAAGCTTAAAAACGAGATAATTGTTATTATAAGTTAGCAAACTAACACAAACTCATGTGGGCCAATTATTTACTTAGACTCCCTTATTCCTAGGTGTAACTCTTATATTTTATTGTTGTCTTGAATGATCACGAGGATGCATTGTTGACTTACTTTGATAGTTATTTAGGGTGAAAATAAAGTAGGACGATTTAATCAATAGTTAGCTAAAGGAAAAAATCTTTTAAAACTGCTTCTCGGGACCTCATAAAGTTCATATCTTAGCATAACTCGCTTCACAATTTGAGACCTTTCTCGGACCGATATTTGGCATTGACTTCATACTTCAAATCTTGAGAGACGTTCATGAAATAATGGTCTTCTCTTCATACTAGGAATTTCTTCACTTGAAGTTTTTGAGAGATTCTTCATATTTGGACCACGACTTCTTCATTTTTCTCCAATCTTTATTTAGGATTTTGATATACAACGATCCGCCTCCTTTTAGGACATGGATCTATTTATCCTCATACCTTATTAGGGCCTTTTTGGATAGACTTCTCCATGATCTTTACGGGAGTATTTGCTTTTCGTCGTGTGTATCGATCCTTCATATTGATTTTTGATAAATGATTCTTCACATCACTTGGGATCTTTAGCAACAAAATGTAGTCCTCATGTCTTGTTAGGACCTTTCTGGACTCGCCAATCTTCGCATCCCGCTTCAATAAGTTATGCCTTGGCTATGAACTCTAATTAATACTGAGCAACTTTTAAACGATCTTGGGCTAGAAGCTAAGTAACTTTTCAAATCGTACGAGCTTATTTATTGCAATTAAATTTATTAACAAGCGATGGGAGAAAAAGCTTATAAATAACTCACATAAATTCATGAAAGAATACCAAACTTATAATTGACTCTATCATCTCTCGTTCTCCACAATTTAAAATCTCAAGGAATGAGACTCGTGGATGCTTAGCCTATTAAATCAAAGTTTTGGGTTTTCAAGTCATCTATAGGATCTTGTAAATTCTTAGACTTTGTCAAGTTTAGAATTCACATTTTTAAGTTCCCTTGATAAACGACTTTCTAGGATCAATTATAGGAACTTGCGAAAAGTTCTTGTTCTTAACCCGTAAGAGTTAAGACTTTCGCGTTTTAAAGTTCCCTATATAAAAGCCTAGAAAAACTTGACTTAAACACGTTAAGGATACTAGCTAGAGTAAACTTGGATAAGTAAACTCGGGTTGAGTCAAAATATTCACGACCTTTAAAATTTAAAACCACTTTATTAAAAATTTATTCTAGCAACGAAATAAAATAACTATAATAAAGTTAAATACTAATAGGCCAAAATAGATCAAAAATTTTGAAAAATGTCGAAAAACCAATTTTCCGGTTAAAATGAGGACAAATTTATGGAAAAGCCCACTTAACTTCGATAGAATTCCCCCTACACTTAATATAAACATTGTCCTCAATGTTTAAGCATGTTGAAGTAAAATCCCCTACACTTAGGACATTGTACACTTTGTTTAAATCTTGCTAAGGAAAGGACAACTAAAGTGATTCCTATTTTAATATTGATGAATATAATTTAGAGAATCAAAAGAGTTTAGGATAGAACCGAGATGATGGGAACACGGAATCGCGGTTCGTCAAAAGTCATCAAGAATGGATCTTTGAAAGCTCGAATCCCTGCACATGATAAGAAAGAAAACAACAAATACATACTAGGGTCTCCCCCTACACTTATTATAAAAACAGAGAAAAAGGATAGATACTGCGGGTTGCCTCCTGAGAAGCGCTTGTTTTTGTTAACCGAGTCGTGTGCCTGACTCGACCTTGATTAGCATGGTAATAACCTTGAAGAACATCTACCGGGATCAAATACATGGTTTTCGTCCATCAAATAGCACAAGCTTAAGGCGAACAATGCAAGCCAAAGTAGAGTAGGCAAGGTTCCCTTAAGCAAAGATGGAGCACGGTGGTAGCAAGGGTGCTGAGGTGCAAGCCTATCTCCAAAAGTTCTAATAGTCTTTCCTTTTATTTCATCAGATGGATACTGAGATGGCTTAGAAATTACAATACCGGGATCGAACACCTTCCTTTAGGGGAAAATAACACTCGGGCTCAGTAGACCTTGAAGAAGATCCGCTCATAAATCGCACAATCTCATCCTCATAAGGATTCTTCTCCTTTGTAACAAGTTTCTTCATATCCAAAGAAGGATAAAGAGCATCATCAAAGTCCAAAGGAGGAGAATCACTCTCATTTGGGAGGTAAGTGTTGAGAAAAGTAGCAAAGTCTTCCTCAAATGAGTAGTCATCCAAAGTAGGATCAAGCATTGTTGTTGGCGGATGATCTTCATCAAAAGTAGGTGCAAGGTCATCATGTGAAGAATCACTCGAAAGAGTATCGACATCGTCAAAATCCAAATCATCATATGTTGGCATGTCTTTATACTCAGAAGAAAAATCATCAGAATCATCCATGTCAGAACTAGAATCATCATCATAGTCATCATAAATTGGAGGAGATTCATGAATTGGTGGGGGATCTAAATTGGAGAGAGAATTATCCACATCATCTTGGAAAAGTGGATTGTCATAGCAAATATCGAAAAGAGGATTTTTGTAGACGACAAAATCATCAAGCACATTAATCATATTCGCCGATTTTCTTCCATTGGGTTTGGTTGTGAACTTCCCCATTTTAAAAACTTGTGCATCATTCCCGACCCTTAAGATTAACTCGCCTTCGGCAACATCGACTAAGGCTTTTCCGGTTCTCAAGAATGGCCGACCAAGTATTAACGGAATACGAGGGTCCATTTAATAATCAACAACAACGAAGTCGACCGGAAAAGTGAAGGTGCCAACTTTACTAAATACATCTTCAGCAATACCAACGCGGTAAGCGAGAGTACGATTTGCTAGTTCAAGAGTCATCTTTGTTGGTGTAAGATCGGGTAATGATAAATTTTTCCAAACACTTAAAGGCATCAAATTAATACTTGCCCCGAGATCGGCTAAGGCAGTAAATTATTCGGTGTGGTTAAAAGTACATGGTAGCACAAAATGACCGGGATCTCCAAGTTTTTCCGGAAGTTCTTTAAGAAGGACTATAGAACAGTTTTCATTCAATCGATTATTAACAAACTCGGCTATCTTCTCCTTCTTATTAAGCAATTCCTTAAACATCTTAACAAATTTAGGCATTTGGGCTAGAGCTTCAACAAGGCTAAAGGTGATTGTGACAACCGTGGTTTTGGTTTGTCACTTGGTCTTACTTTTAGGTTATTTTATGTGTGCTTACTTGAATTGTGTGTTTACGTGTTTATTTTGTGTGAACGAGGTTAGTGTGGTTATCGTCTATGAGTATAGAGTACTCATAAGTAAATCGAGGAACGGTTACGTCATGTTCATGAGCTCACAAGTGGTGACTATGAAATAAAAATGGTGATATTGTGGTGTTTACGTATACGTATAAGTATTATAGTAATAGTGTATTTTTTTTTGGATTTACGGTTTAGCATTTAGAGGTCTCGAGTGAGGTAATTAGTCAAATGAATATTTTTCGGGATGGTTTTAAGTCATTTAGGACTTAGTTATAAATTTTATTTCAAAATTTGAGATTTTTTTTAAAAGTGTATATTTTACGTCTTTTACGGTAAACCGCGTAAAAACTGACTAGTTTTACGGTTTTGGGGTTTTGGAGGCTTTAGGAGCTGAAATAAATTAAGGAAAATTAAGGTAATATTATTAATACATATATTAATAATAAAAAGAAAAAAAATGAAAATTAAGGGGTGTTAGTCGGTTTGGACGCAAGAAAGAAAGAAAAAAAGGAAAAAACGAGAAAAAGGAAAGTGGGTTGTATTGGGCTAGAATTCTTGAAAAAAAAACTATATAAGGATTTTAAGTAGATCAAATCCATCATAATCCCTGGAGAGAAAAAATAAAGGTCGACGGTTTGGGAGTGTTTTTAGGGTTTTCATGGTTTTTTTTCATCTTCCATTAAATTAAAGGTAAAACCTTCTTAAATCTTTTTAATTAAATTGTTTTTATGTTTAATTGATCATCTTATGATGGATTTAGGTTAGGTTTAATTTTAAAACAGTGAATTAATGTTATAATAACGAGTTCATAATGATTACATAAATTAGGGCTTGTAATTAGAGGGATTAGGGTTAACTAATGTGGTTGATTTTGTTAAACCCGTTTTTAAAAACTGGGCAAAATTTTGAGTCAATTGTTTTGATCATATCGGGAGTTCTAGGAACATTCAAGATGCGATCAAACTAGCCCTGAATATGTAATTGAGTTGGATTTCTAAATCAAGAAACGAGAACTAAATTGGAGGTCGGGAAGTGGGTCAAAAACCGGTTACAACAGTCGGAGGTCAGAACAGTTTTGAATTCAGCCTGTTTTCCTTTTAAGTTTTGGGTTGTTTGGGGTACTTAGGGTTGCATTGGGATCTTCTCACGAACGTGAGAGATGGTTTATATATTATAGTAAGTATCTGCACTTGGGCTAAGGTTGTGGTTTAGGGTAAGACCCCTTAATGGTAACAAACTTTTAGTACGTTTAAAATCAGGAAATCTGGAATGAAAAAATTAGATATATGTATATCGGGGCCTTAACAGTAGCTTTAAGGTTAGGGCAAGTAGGAGGTGTTAGCCAACATATGTAAGGGTATGAATATTTCTTTTACAGAAACCATGGGTATGTTTAATTGGATGTTTGACTTAAAGTTTTGAGACCAAAAAACTGAGACTGTTTTGGGTAAAATATGAACGGGATAGTTATTAAACTTAACCAAGTTAAGGACTTGTTAAGGAAGGGTAATGGGGTGATTAGAGCTTAACAATGAGGTAATTATACGGGAATAGACTAGATGTCCATCATAGGTTGATGAGCCATCTTTGTGATTGGTTCGTGTATTGATTTCGTGTTTTTGGTTTGTTAGCTTGTTGCTAGTGCGAGGACTTGTGGAGAAGCTATCAGGTGAGTTTCATAGTCCCATGTTTACTATTGTTTTTTTTACTTCCCGATGGGATGGAAGAGACACTGTGTTGAATTATTTTCTAAATTAATTATGTGAATGTTTTAAGGTTTGAGATGGACTTGTGTGTACATTTATGTGATTAACTGCTATGTGATTCTTGTTTGTGTATGATCTGGATTGGAAAGGTACATAGGTGTATGGGCGCCTATGGGACCTATGGTTAATGGTAAGGCGTGATGCCTTGGAAATTATGGTGTTTGGTAAGGCGTGATGCCTTAGAAATTGTGGTTGTTGGTAAGGCGTGATGCCTTGGAATTGTGATGATTGATTGAACTTGAACGCTAGTTGTTAATACATATTTGTAGCGCATTGTCCATATGTTATTGTATTGATGGTTGTTACTCACAGCTTGTAATTGATTTAGCGTTGGAGTCTAAACCTATGACTCTCACCAAGTTTATGTTGACGTGTTTTAGTGTCTCTTTCAGGTGATACTATGGTTAAGCATGAGAACATAAGTGGCTAGGATTGGAGAAGCTTAGGAATGCATATAGAAGGAGAATCCCCGTTTCCTTCTTAGTTTTTATTTGTTCTTTTAATAAGTGATACTGTGGCACACATATATTTGTTTGGTTATGTTATTCGTTTGTCTTGGGTAAGCGGTAGGACTGTTACCTACTTACCTAGACTCCTGAGTCTGATGAGATATTGTCATGACTTTGTGTCTCCATTTTATGACATTTCTTATTTCATATAGTTATCTCTATAGACACGCCATGTTGTGATGATATCCTACGTCGCGCCCCATATTCCGCCATAGTAGGGTGTGACAGAATGGTATCAGAGACAGGTTATAGAGAATTAGGTTGCCTAGTCGTGTAGCCTAGTCTATAGCCTAAGGGTCCCTGCATATAGGCGTGATAGGAGTATGTGTGCATTTTATAGTAATTGATGTGTTTGAATATTATTTTCGTAGTATTTGTTAGGTTATGAACTACTATGGTTCATACTTAACTACGTGTTATTTTCTTTACGAGTTTTGATTAGTGCGGGTGGAACCATGGTCGTATACACTAGTCATTGTTGGATTTCATTTAATTATGTTTTCATGTTCTTATTACATTTTGAAATTTTTTCTACGCTGGTTCAGTTGGACTATGAGTTTATGTGTTTCATGCATTGGCTATATTATTTTAATACATGGATTTTGGACCTTATTTTATGTTGTGGTTATGTGCTTATATGAGTTGTAGGATCTATGTGCTTATTTGAGTTGGTAGACCGATGTGTTATGTGTAGTATTAATTTCTTATAAGTGTCATCATAGGAGGGAGTACATTGGTGAAAGGGAACATGTATAATTATGGAGGCCTACAAAATTATATATGTGCCACAACTCCACTGGACTTTCAAGTATGATTGCTTGAAAGAGAGTTAATACATGCTTGTATAGTATATGTTGGATGGATTTGAGTGTATATACGCTTATGCCTATGTATGTAAAATTATTTTCTACTTACCGGTTGTATTCTTGGGATGGTTGCTAGCTTGTTTCTCTTTGAGATGTTCAACTTCTGTAGTAGCGCATTTCTCGGGTCCTCATTTCACGTGTTTGTTTGTACGGTACTTTTGGCGTGAAGGATTTTGAGATGGTGGAGATTTCTTTTTGGGGTAAGGATGTCTTTTGTTTCGAGTTATACATCGTAAAAAAAATAGAACTTGCAAATTGAAAAAAAATAGTTGTTGGTAGTCGATGAAATAAGGAAGTGTTGGGATCATGTTTCAAATAAGGTAGAATATAAATTCTTTAACATATAAGCATGACTCGGTTATTTTAAAATATTTTGGTTTTGATCACCTAAAGTAATTGTTCTTAATTTAAAAATTTTGTTCTTATTTAGTGAAATATGTTAAAATCATGTAATTAATAGAGTTTTAATTTTCTGGAATTAAAATAAATTTGGTTCTAGTTTTGGTAATTAATGGGGGGTTTTAGGGTTTAAAAATTGTTTTTTTTGTATAAATCGGAGTAGGCAGAAACTGTCGCTAAACTGTCAAAATATGTCGCTAACTGTCAGAAACTGTCGCTAATGCCTAGGCAGATTTTGAGAAAAATTGTTTTGGTCATAAGTTATTCGTTTTTAAAGGTTTTTGGGTGATTCAAAAGCCTAAAATTATGTACTCGGAACATACTTTTCAAATAATCAGAAAGTTTCGTAATTGGAAGTCAGTATCTTGGTCGAATTAATTGTACAAGTGTTGAGTTCAAGGTTAATTTTTGGACAACATGGTTTAAACTCGTGTTTTGGGTAATTTTCGGTAATGAACACTTGGAGGGTTAACATAGAGATGAGTTGGGAAGGAATTTGAGATTTCTTTAGACCTTATTATACGTGGTTATATTTTGATGAGTTTTGATTTATAGTATTTATGAGTAAGACTGAAATCGGGGGTGACAGTTTTAAACCCGTTGAGTTATGTGACGGCTCCTAACTTGGTTTCAAGACAGTTCTTGTTTGATGAGTTGCGAGATTTACTTAGGTTGGTTACATAACTTTATGGTTTTGATAAGTTTCCTCGCGGACGGTTAAGGCTCATGTGTTGTTGGTTGAGATTATTATCGTGTAAACTGAGTTCACGTTTGAACGTGAAGGTTTTATCAGGGATATGCATCCTCGTTTGTTTGCTGAGAATAAGTTTGAGTTTGGGAGTGAATCTCGGGACGAGATTTCTATTAGGAGGGAGTGATGTGACAACCGTGGTTTTGGGTTTGTCACTTGGTCTTACTTTTAGGTTATTTTATGTGTGCTTACTTGAATTGTGTGTTTACGTGTTTATTTTGTGTGAACGAGGTTGGTGTGGTTATCGTTTATGAGTATAGAGTACTCATAAGTAAATCGAGGAATGGTTATTTCATGTTCATGAGCTCACAAGTGGTGACTATGAAATGAAAATGGTGATATTGTGGTGTTTACGTATACGTATAAGTATTATAGTAATAGTGTATTTTTTTAGGATTTACGGTTTAGCATTTAGAGGTCTCGAATGAGGTAATTAGTCAAATGAATATTTTTCGGGAAGGTTTTAAGTCATTTAGGACTTAGTTATAAAGTTTATTTCAAAATTTGAGATTTTTTTTAAAAGTGTATATTTTACGTCTTTTACGGTAAACCGCGTAAAAACTGACTAGTTTTACGGTTTTGGGGTTTTGGAGGCTTTAGGAGCTGAAATAAATTAAGGAAAATTAAGGTAATATTATTAATACATATATTAATAATAAAAAGAAAAAAAAACGAAAATTAAGTGGTGTTAGTCGGTTTGGACGCAAGAAAGAAAGAAAAAAAGGAAAAAACGAGAAAAAGGAAAGTGGGTTGTATTGGGCTAGGATTCTTGAAAAAAAACTATATAAGGATTTTAAGTAGATCAAATCCATCATAATCCCTGGATAGAAAAATAAAGGTCGACGGTTTGGGAGTGTTTTTAGGGTTTTCATGGTTTTTTTCATCTTCCATTAAATTAAAGGTAAAACCTTCTTAAATCTTTTTAATTAAATTGTTTTTATGTTTAATTGATCATCTTATGATGGATTTAGGTTAGGTTTAATTTTAAAAACAGTGAATTAATGTTATAATAATGAGTTCATAATGATTACATAAATTAGGGCTTGTAATTAGAGGGATTAGGGTTAATTAATGTGGTTGATTTTGTTAAACCCGTTTTTAAAAACTGGGCAGAATTTTGAGTCAATTGTTTTGATCATATCGGGAGTTCTAGGAACATTCAAGATGAGATCAAACTAGCCCTGGATAGGTAATTGAGTTGGCTTTCTAAATCAAGAAACTAGAACTAAATTGGAGGTCGGGAAATGGGTCAAAAACAGGTTACAACAGTCGGAGGTCAAAACAGTTTTGAATTCAGCCTGTTTTCTTTTTAAGTTTTGGGTTGTTTGGGGTACTTAGGGTTGCATTGGGATCATCTCACGAACGTGAGAGATGTTTTATATATTGTAGTAAGTATCTGCACTTGGGATAAGGTTGTGGTTTAGGTTAAGGCCCCTTAATGGTAACAAACTTTTAGTACGTTTAAAATCAAGAAATCTGGAATGACAAAAGTAGATATATGTATATCGGGGCCTTAACAGTAGCTTTAAGGTTAGGGCAAGTGGGAGGAGTTAGCCAACATATGTAAGGGTATGAATATTCCTTTTACAGAAACCATGGGTATGTTTAAGTGGATGTTTGACTTAAAGTTTTGAGACCTAAAAACTGGGACTGTTTTGGGTAAAATATGAACGGGATAGTTATTAAACTTAACCAAGTTAAGGACTTGTTAAGGAAGGGTAATGGGGTGATTAGAGCTTAACAATGAGGTAATTATACGGGAATAGACTAGATGTCCATCATAGGTTGATGAGCCATCTTAGTGATTGGTTCGTGTATTGATTTCGTGTTTTTGGTTTGTTAGCTTGTTGCTAGTGCGAGGACTTGTGGAGAAGCTATCAGGTGAGTTTCATAGTCCCATGTTTACTATTGTTTATTTTTTGACTTCCAGATGGGATGGAAGAGACACTGTGTTGAATTATTTTCTAAATTAATGCTGTAAATGTTTTAAGGTTTGAGATGGACTTGTGTGTACATTTATGTGATTAACTGCTATGTGATTCTTCTTTGTGTGTGATATGGATTGGAAAGGTACATAGGTGTATGGGCGTCTATGGGACCTATGGTTAATGGTAAGGCGTGATGCCTTGTAAATTATGGTGTTTTGTAAGGCGTGATGCCTTGGAAATTATGGTTGTTGGTAAGGCGTGATGCCTTAGAAATTGTGGTTGTTGGTAAGGCGTGATGCCTTGGAATTGTGATGATTGATTGAACTTGAACGCTAGTTGTTAATACATATTTGTAGCGCATTGTCCATATGTTATTGTGTTGATGGTTGTTACTCACAGCTTGTAATTGATTTAGCGTTGGAGTCTAAACCTATGACTCTCACCAACTTTATGTTGACGTGTTTTAGTGTCTCTTTCAGGTGATACTATGGTTAAGCATGAGAACATAAGTGGCTAGGATTGGAGAAGCTTAGGAATGAATATAAAAGGAGAATCCCCGTTTCCTTCTTAGTTTTTATTTGTTCTTTTAATAAGTGATACTGTGGCACACATATATTTGTTTGCTTATGTTATTTGTTTGTCTTGGGTAAGCGGTAGGACTGTTACCTACTTACCTAGACTCCTGAGTCTGATGAGATATTGTCATGACTTTGTGTCTCCATTTTATGACATTTCTTATTTCATATAGTTATCTCTATAGACACGCCATGTTGTGATGATATCCATACGTCGCGCCCCATATTCCGCCATGGTGGGGTGTGACAGAACTATGGTTAAGCATGAGAACATAAGTGGCTAGGATTGGAGAAGCTTAGGAATGCATATAGAAGGAGAATCCCCGTTTCCTTCTTAGTTTTTATTTGTTCTTTTAATAAGTGATACTGTGGCACACATATATTTGTTTGGTTATGTTATTTGTTTGTCTTGGGTAAGCGGTAGGACTGTTACCTACTTACCTAGACTCCTGAGTCTGATGAGATATTGTCATGACTTTGTGTCTCCATTTTATGACATTTCTTATTTCATATAGTTATCTATATAGACACGCCATGTTGTGATGATATCCATACGTCGCGCCCCATAACTCGAAACAAGAGACATCGTTACCCCAAAAAGAGATCTCCACCATCTCAAAATCCAACACGCCAAAGGTACCGTACAAACAAACACGTAAAATGAGGACCCGAGAAATGCGCTACTACAGAAGTTGAACAACTCAAAGAGAGACGAGCTAGCAACCATCCCAAGAATACAACCGGTAAGTAGAAAATAATTTTACATACATAGGCATAAGCGTATATACACTCAAATCCATCTAACATATACTATACAAGCATGTATTAACTCTCTTTCAAGCAATCATACTTGAAAGTCCAGTGGTGTTGTGGCACATATATAATTATGTAGGCCTCCATAATTATACATGTTCCCTTTCACCAATGTACTCCCTCCTATGATGACACTTATAAGAAATTAATACTACACATAACACATCGGTCTACCAACTCAAATAAGCACATAGATCCTACAACTCATATAAGCACATAACCACAACATAAAATAAGGTCCAAAATCCATGTATTAAAATAATATAGCCAATGCATAAAACACATAAACTCATAGTCCAACTGAACCAGCGTAGAAAAAATTTCAAAATGTAATAAGAACATGAAAACATAATTAAATGAAATCCAACAATGACTAGTGTATACGACCATGGTTCCACCCGCACTAATCAAAACTCGTAATGAAAATAACACGTAGTTAAGTATGAACCATAGTAGTTCATAACCTAATAAATACTGCGAAAATAATATTCAAACACATCAATTACTATAAAATGCACACATACTCCTATGACGCCTATCTGCAGGGACCCTTAGGCTATAGACTAGGCTACACGACTAGGCAACCTAATTCTCTATAACCATTGTCTCTGATACCATTCTGTCACACCCCACCATGGCGGAATATGGGGCGCGACGTATGGATATCATCACAACATGGCGTGTCTATAGAGATAACTATATGAAATAAGAAATGTCATAAAATGGAGACACAAAGTCATGACAATATCTCATCAGACTCAGGAGTCTAGGTAAGTAGGTAACAGTCCTACCGCTTACCCAAGACAAACAAATAACATAACCAAACAAATATATGTGTGCCACAGTATCACTTACTAAAAGAACAAATAAAAACTAAGAATGAAACGGGGATTCTCCTTCTATATGCATTCCTAAGCTTCTCCAATCCTAGCCACTTATGTTCTCATGCTTAACCATAGTATCACCTGAAAGAGACACTAAAACACGTCAACATAAAGTTGGTAAAAGTCATAGGTTTAGACTCCAACGCTAAATCAGTTACAAGCTGTGAGTAACAACCATCAACACAATAACATATGGACAATGCGCTACAATTATGTATTAACAACTAGCGTTCAAGTTCAATCAATCATCACAATTCTAAGGCATCACGCCTTACCAACAACCATAATTTCTAAGGCATCACGCCTTACCAACAACTATAATTTCCAAGGCATCACGCCTTACCAAACACCATAATTTCCAAGGCATCACGCCTTACCATTAACCATAGGTCCCATATTCCGCCATGGTGGGGTGTGACAGTAATGGTCAGTCCTGAAATCTTCTTCAAATAGTTCGACACTTGAATGTCATCCTTGGTGAGCAATTTGCCCTTGTCTAAGCGAGAAGGATAAGGGATATTAGGTTTATAGGTGGAAGGTGGGGTTGGTGGAGGGTTTTTCTTGGGTACTTCTGCAGTAAGAGGTGGAGACGGTAATGGAGAACTAATACTAGGCGTGGGAGTAAGAGGGATAAATGGTGGTGGAGGAGGTGTAGATGGAGTAACTCGGGGAGGGATAGATGGTCCTACTAAGGTTGCTCCACTGCGTGTAGTAATAGCACTCACATTCGCTCTCGGGTTGGTGATGGTATTTGAAGGAAGAGAGCCCGAAGTAGAGGGTTGAGTACTAGGGAAGAAACTAGCCATCATATTCTTTAAATCATTCGTTTGATTGCTGAAAGAGGTTTGCATACCATGTCGAATCTCGGTTCTAATATCATTCCCTTGCTTAGTGATATCTCCTTTCAAGTTAATGATTTGGCTTTCAAGATTCTTAATTTGCTCTCCTTGGGTCCTCATGAGAGCTTCTCTAACACCCCACCAAATGCTATGCGCAGCGGAACTACAACATTTGGGTGCTAGGCAGTTATCATCGCACACAAGGTATATCGAACGACTCCAAAGAGACGTCAAAATTTGAACTTAAATTAAAAATTGTTAAAAATATACATGTCTACGGTTTTCCAACCCCAAATGATACAACAGAGTTTGCGTTTCGGTCCCCATGAATCTCAACCCCAAAAGATACAGTTTTCACAACAACATGACATAAAGTTTAAAATGTTCAAGTAAGGATGGGAGGAAAAACAAGTAGACGCCAAGCCATACACACAACTTCCATCCAATGCATGCTCCATGCTACACTTCATCGGTTACCTGAAACACATGCTAAATTTGGTCAACAAAAACGTTGAGTGGAATTCATAGGTTTTACAATTCATTTTGAACATATGTGTAATAAAAATCATTCACGATCATTCATAGACTTGTCGATCAAACAATCTATTTTCAAGGTTATGACAATTGTGTTTAAGCTCATGACACTAAACCGTTAACTGAATCACCCGCGTAATAATTACCGGCGTGATTCAGATGAAACCAGTGCCCCTACTAAAGGCATTAGTTGCAATTATACCTTATCTCTTATCACAAATTATCCGTCCGCAGGGGGTACCCAACGTACTAGCCCTCGTCTCGGATAAGGTAGCCAACCCCATAGTACTATCACTCTGTATAAGCGGCTATTTCCAATCCACGCTAGGATTAAACAATAGTTAATAGTTCATGAAATTAGGGCCTTTTGCAACAAGGTACTCAACACAATTTCGAAGGCAACATTCGGGTCCAACAATCATTCATGACATATGTTCATTTTGGAAAACTAGCATGCATTTCCCTCGCTGGTAAAACAATTTAAAACAATAATAAGCGAGGCTATAAATTCACACCTTATATAACAAAGTAGTCGACGATTCGAGTGACGATCACTGACGATGATGAGGATGCCCGGGTAAATCAACACCTATCAAACCAATAACGCGTAATGAGTAATCTCATTTATAAACCTTAAGTACTGTATATAATACATACATATTAGTCAATTGTGATAATTACAACTCACACCAAAACCAAACAATTAAGTGTTACTCGTTTTATACCATTCGTCCATGTTATTAACGTTATTCCCTTTTACGCATTTTTCGCCGATACTTACCAAAAGTACGGACTGTTTTACTAGACTTAACCCTTTTTATAAAATTTGGGAAAATTCTCAAAAATACCTTAAGACCTGTAGAAAACACATATTTAATCCCATTAAAAATTTTCTCTTTTACGACCCGTTACTCAACACTTTACCAAAACTACGTTTTTTGGACTGAATTTACACTTTGACCAAGTCGGACTCATTTGACCCATTTAAAGTATACCATTGACCCATTTGACACCTAAGTCTAATAATAGGCTCAAATATGCAGGTTTGAGACAAAAAATCAACCTTTGACCATTTACCAAACTATACCTATAGTCCCCGGGATTTGACCTAAAACCAAGCATAATTTCGGATTATGAAGGTTTTCATCTCCCGGTACACGATTTTCAAAACATCATAACTTTTGACTCGTTAGGAGTCATAAGCTCTATCTTATACCAAATCGAAGCTAAGAAGACGCTCTACAACAATATCCTAATCACAAGACCTGTTTACAAAATAATTTTTATGAAAACACTTCAAACTTTCTGCCTAAAATCACCTATCCCAAAATCAATCCAACACTCGTTTCCAAACCCATTTATCGACACTAGACATCAACCTAAGCACTCCTAATCATACCCAATAATATTAATCAGTCCTAAATACCCTAAGTATCATATCCATCATAAAACCCAAACACAAAATCAAACATGCAAATGGTTTTACCCATTCAAAAACATCTAAAAACAAGATTAAATACAAAATCCATCAACAAAATAACAACCACCATGATCCCCCAAACACCCCCTTTGTGCCGTGGGGTTTGTGTGATCAAAACCCCTCAACCAAATTGATTTTGGTTGATTTGTTTAGTGATTTAACATCCTATATACATGAATTAAACATGCATACATCCAATTTACATCAAAACCCACTTTGAAAAATCCATTGATTTTTGGAAAAAATTTTGTGGATGCATGTATGATTAAAGTATATGAAAAGGATGGGAATGAAGTAATTAGATGTGGTCTAAACTTACTTTTTATCAAAACAAGCTAGAAAAAAAATGGTGGTGGTGGTTTGGGGTGGTTTGGCCGTCGGCCTAAAGAGAGAAAAAAGGGAGGGTGAAAAATTTTTGAAGTGAAAAATGTGTTGTGTGTTTACTTGATTTCCATTTTGTAAAATTAGGAGGGACCTTGGGTGCAATTTTAGCTTTCTTTAGTCCTTAAGTAAAAACGTCCTCACAAGTTTACGGGATTGACTCATTAGTCATTTTGGAAAATTTTACGGGAGTCGGGGATCATCCCGAACACTCCAAAATATTTTTAGGACACTTTAAATGTACCCGGAAAGCAATAAAACTCACCCGACTCGACTTAACACGAACCGAAAGTAAAATTCTAGAAAAATTATAATATCGATAAAACGACAATAATCATAGAAATTTGGGCATCCATCGGGATCGTAGTCGTCTTCGTTCTTCTTAAATCGTCAATCGTCAAAATTATGACTTCGAATATCGGTTTCAACCAAAATGATAAAATATATAGCAAATAAAATTTATTAAAATTTCAAAAATAAGCGTAATTTAGGGTAATGTAAGTGACCTCGGTTCTAGGGTATCACATCCACCCCTCCTTAAAGAGAGCGACGTCCCGGCGCTCGCCTCTTCTTATACTCACATTTCGTGCCGTTGGAACAGATGAAGATACATTTCCTTGAAAAAGTCCTCACGTTCCCAAGTGTATTCCGGTCCACGCCTAGAATTCCATCAAACCTTCACAATGAGAATTCTACTATGCTTCAGCCTCTTGACCTCTCGGTCCATAATTTCCACGGGTTCTTCCACGGAATGCATTTTGTCGTCCAGTTGAATCTCGTCCAAAGGAATCACCAATTCCTTATCCGCCAAACTCTTCTTCAGATTTGATACGTGAAACGTGTCGTGAATACCACTAAGCTCGTTCGGCAACTCTAACTTATACGCTACTGGTCCAATTCGTTTAACGATCTTAAATGGTCCAATATACCTCGGACTCAACTTTCATTTCTTCCCAAAATGAATTACACCCTTCCACGGCGAAACCTTAAGCATAACCATATCTCCGACTTCAAATTCCAACGGTTTTCTTCTGTTTTCGGCATAGCTCTTCTGTCGGCTTCTCGCAGCAAGTAATCGGTTCTTGATTTGCACAATCTTCTCTGTCGTCTCCAAAACCATTTCGGGTCCAGTCAATTGACTTTCTCCTACTTCACTCCAACACACAGGTGATCTACACTTCCTTCCATACAACGCTTCGAATGGTGCAGCCTTGATGCTCGCATGGTAACTATTATTATACGAAAACTCCACTAAAGGCAAGTGGCGTTCCCAACTTCCTCCAAAATCAATCACGCATGCTCGGAGCATGTCCTCCATCGTTTGAATAGTTCGTTCACTCTGGCCATCAGTCTCCGGGTGATAAGCCGTGCTCAAACTCAATTTAGTGCCCATCGCACGTTGAAGTGATTTCCAAAATTCCAAAGTAAACCTACTATCGCGATCCGAAATGATCGATAAAGGTAATCCATGTCTGCAAACGATCTCCTTCACGTACACATTGGCCAGCTTCTCCATACTGTCCGTCTTCTTCATAGGTAAGAAATGAGCAGATTTTGTCAATCTATCCACTATTACCCAAATCATATCACATCCACTAGGAGTTCTGGGTAAACCCGTCACGAAATCCATAGCGATTCTCTCCCATTTCCATTCTGGGATCTCTGGTTGTACCAACAGCCCAGACGGCTTCTTATGTTCAACTTTAACCTTCGCACAAGTCAAACACTTACTAACGTAACGAGCAATATCCGCCTTCATATTCGGCCACCAATAGACTTTCCTTAGGTCATGATACATTTTATCCGATCCAGGATGTATCGAGTACTTCGACTTGTGAGACTCGTTCATAACCAAATCTCGTACTCCAGGCTTTCCTTCCTCGGATGGACACAACGGTAACCAAATCCGATTCTCGAAATATCTCAGCCCGTCTGACCTAACCACAAAAAGAGGTTTCAACATTCTTCCCAAGTTCTCAGCGTCAACATTCTCTTTCATTAATCCCTTCTGTTGAGCCTTCAGTATTGTTTCGGTTAAATCAACACCCTCAGTCATCACTAAAGCTCTGACTCTCAAAGGTTTCTCTCGATCCTTCCTACTAAGTGCATCCACTACGACATTCACCTTACCAGGATGGTAGCGAATCTCACAGTCATAGTCACTCAGTAATTCTACCCATCGCCTCTGTCTCATGTTCAACTCCTTTTGGCCTAAAATGTGCTGCAAACTCTTGTGGTCAGTGAATACAACACACTTCATCCCATACAAATAATGTCTCCACAATTTCAACGCAAAGACCACAGCTCCTAATTCCAAATCATGCGTCGTGTAGTTGTCTTCATTATTCCTCAGTTGTCTCGACGCGTAAGCAATCACCTTCTCACGCTGCATCAACACAGCTCCATAACCCTTACGAGATGCGTCACAATACACTACAAAGTCTTCGGTTCCTTCAGGTAATGACAATATCGGCGCAAAACATAACTTTCCCTTAAGTGTTTTGAAAGCGAATTCTTCCTCATCTCCCCATTCATACACCCTATTCTTCTCGGTAATCTTTGTCAATGGCTTCGCAATCAACGAAAATCCTTCAATGAATCTCCGATAATACCCAGCCAAACCAAGGAATTGTCGAACTTCAGTCGGCGTTGTCGGTGCCGACCATTCCCTGATCTCTTCGACCTTCGCAGGATCCACGCGAACTCCTTTGCTATCAATTATGTGACCAAGGAATTGCACAGACTCTAACCAAAACTCACACTTCGAGAACTTCGCATACAGCTTCTCTTTCTTTAGCAGATCCAATATCTTTCTCAGGTGCTTCTCGTGCTCTTCCTTACTCTTAGAGTAAATAAGAATATCATCGATAAAAACAATGACAAAATTATCTAGATATGGCTTGCATACTCGATTCATAAGGTCCATGAATACAGCAGGCGCGTTTGTCAACCCAAAAGGCATCACTCGAAATTCGAAGTGTCCATACCGCGTACGAAAGGCAGTTATAGAGATATCCTCCTCTCTCACACGCAGTTGATGATACCCTGACCTCAAGTCGATCTTTGAGTATACACAGGAACCTTGTAATTGATCAAACAGATCGTCAATCCTCGATAATGGATACCGATTCTTAACCGTCAGCTTGTTGAGCTCTCTATAGTCAATACACATCCAAAATGACCCATCTTTCTTCTTCACAAACAGCACTGGCGCTCCCCATGGTGACGAGCTGGGTCTAATAAATCCCTTATCCATCAACTCCTTCAGTTGATCCGATAACTCCTTTAACTCCGATGGTGCTAATCGATAGGGTGCACACGCAACTGGTGCAGCTCCCGGCATCAAATCGATTCGAAATTCGACCTCACGGGTGGGTGGTAAACCCGGCACCTCGTCTGGAATAACTTCCGGATATTCGCAGATTACACGTACCTCTTCTAACTTCGCCTCTAAGTCACCATCACTAGAAACTTGTGCCAAAAACACATCACATCCATCTTCCACATACCGCATCATTTTCAAACAAGAGATCACTTTCAAACGAGAAGTGCATTCATCTCCCTTCACAGTCAAGACTCTATTCCTCAACGGGATCTGAACTAATCTCTCTCCACAGACGATCACGGCACTATGCGCCATCAGCCAATCCATTCCAACGATCACATCGAACGATCCTAGCTCTATGGGCATTAAGTCGATTTCAAAAGCGTAATTTCCTAACTTCAAGGTACACCCTTTCAGTATAGAATTTGTACTAACGATCTTCCCATCGGCTAATTCCACGTTATAACTAGTCGTTAACAATACCGGTTCTCTACTGATATGACGACTAAATTTAACATCTACGAAACTCTTGTCGGAACCAGAATCAAACAATATACTAGCATAACAAGCGTCTAGCAGAAACGTACCGGTAACCACGTTAGGGCCTTGTGGTTTATCAACCGTCCCTACTTGATACACGGCAGCAGCATTGTTACCTCCTTGTCTGTTTCCAGCCTTCGGGCAATTTCCTTGCTTATGTCCTCTTTCTCCACATCCAAAACAACCCATCACTCTCGTAGCATTCGCCCCAGTAACTAACCCTTTCGTTCGGAAATCTGACATCCTATGGCTCGCTTTTCCGCACTTGCCACACGCAGGTGGGCAACTCCCTACATGGTACAAATTGCATCGACCACAGTGGGGATTCACCTTCGCTCCTATGGGGTTTGTGACAGCTCTCATCCCATCATTACTTCGCTGGTTGAACTACTGATTGCGGTTCTGACCTTGGTTGTTACGGTTTCCACCTCGGTTTTGACCTTGGGATTGATTACTCTGAGTCGCCTCCCACTTCCTCTTGTTTCCTTCAGTAATGAAGTTCTTCTTGTCTTGTAGTTTGATATCCATAAGCGCGTGAGCCATTTGGACTGCTTCATCGAACGACCTAGGCTTAGATGAAGTCGTCTCACCCTTGATATTACTGGACAGACCTTTGATGTACTGTTTCATCTTCTTTCTATCATCGGCAAAGGCATCGGGACACAAAAGGCTCAATTCATTAAACCTCCTAGTATACGCAGTGATATCATTGTTCCTCAAAGTCAAGTGCCTCAACTCACCTTCCAATTGACCCAGCTCCTCTTCAGGACATAACTTTTTGGTCAAAAGAGCCTTAGTAGCAGTCCAAGTTCTTGCATTCGCTACTGCTAACCCAACAGTGGCTACTTGAATGTTCCACCAACTCAATGCGTCATCAAGAAAAGTAGCAGCCGCAAACTTGACCTTATTCGCCTCTGAACAACCACTAATCTCAAAAGTACTCTCGACCTTTTCTAACCATCTCCTGAGTTCTAGGGCTCCGCCAGTTCCACGAAACTGCGTTGGACCGCATTTCATAATACTAGAATAAGTACACTCTCTCGGGGCTTGCTGTCTCCCCACATTTCTGCCTTGATCTGGGTTTCTATTTGCTCGGTCTGCCTCGAGTGCGTTCGCAATTGCATCCTGAATCATCGTGTTCACACGGGTTGCTGTTAGCTTTGGAGGCATGGTGAGTTCTCAAGTACACCTCTCTGCAAAGACAGGGAAAATAGAAAAACAATGTAAGTATACACATCAAGATTAAGATGGATTTCTCTTTCAAGACATAATATAAATACAATGACACATCAATACAAAGTTACTAATATTCATCAATTCACATCACAAAAGAGCAAATTAAAGACATATCACAGATCATGAAAGGTAAACATGGATTGTATTGATAAATCAACCAAAATTGTGACAAGTATTGCCACTACAACCATTCACCATAAAACTTAAGTCCTCAAGTTTTTCGTCACAATAACATCAAACAAAAGTCTAAAACAGTTCGATTACAACAATCAAAGATAAAGTACAATACAAGCAACTAGTCATGTGGTGATCCACACGACCTCTTGGTTGGCGGTTCATCTTCATCCTCCTCGGGCTCTTCGTCGCTGTCTTCCTCGTCCTCTTCTTCCATCTTCCTCTTTCCTTTGTCATTCAGCCCACATTCAGTCTCCTTCTTCGTCCCAGAAGTAGACCCATACTCAACTGCTACCTGATTTCCTACAGTGATACAAACACCTCTGGCAGGTGGCTGGACCATAAAATCATTAGCCTCCATTTCCAAGTCATCTACAAATCTCCAATCTAGGGGCAAGGATGCTCTCACTCGATTCTCCCAACTTTGCATCCTAGTTAATCTCGCTTGATCTTCCCTAACCTGCTCAAGACTGGCACTCAAGTTCGCTATCATCGATCTCAGACTGTTGATATCACTCTTGTTTGCATTTCCATCAAACTCAATCCTTGAAGTTCTTGCCAATAACCTCTGGTGTGCCCTCTCGTTCTTATCAAACCTCTTGATTACCCTGGTCTCCACCACGTACCGCTCGTACATCAACCTATCCATTCTCCTCAAACGACCCTTGGGATCCCAATAGTTTCTTGGTCTCGGAAAATAGACCCTCGCGATATTCTCATGAATAGATTGTGATTTAGATGTATTGCTGGATTCTGCACCACTCCCATTACTTACTCGAATAAACCCTGGCACTGTCCTCAGGTAGTCCTTACAATTGTCCATCAGGGGACGAACGGGTTGCTGATCATATCGATCGGTCGGAGGCACTTCATAACCCTTTGGCGAATTTGGAGATTGAAATAATTCAGGTTTGGTCTGACCGACAGCGTTCTCGGGAATTCCATCATCCACCGGTTCCTCTTCCTCTTCCTCAGAATCCTCACTACCATCGCTACTAATACTGAAGTTGTCCACGTCACTTTTGTCACTGTCATTTTCCGGCTCTACCGCTTCTTCTGGAGCAATCCATCCATTGTCATTATTCGGCGGGTTCGGAGGAAACGGTCCCCCCTCGTGTCCTATGACGTAATCGTCTCCATTTCCGTTAGGCGGTACCTCGGCCATTCCTACAATAACAGAGAATTTTTGAGGGTACGTAAGATTACTATTCAATATTTATAAATACATGCATGCAAATGCAATGCAAAGGTGGTACACATGCCCAAAATGCGATAATATGATGCTCATGCATATGTAATACAAGAATTACGGTATCGGGTACTCCACGTATAATTCCAACATTTACATATAGTAGTTCAATATCTACGTAATAAATACCCACATATATACTTCAACTCAAAAGTATACATCAATACCATGAATACAAAAATAAACCTTACCAGAGCCATGCAGGATAGTTGTGTGCTTGGACAATTTCTTACGACACCAAAAGTTATAGTTTAGGAATTTTCAAAACGACCTAGTTCTCTATAACTCATGGCTCTGATTACCAATCTCTAACACCCCACCAAATGCTATGCGCAGCGGAACTACAACATTTGGGTGCTAGGCAGTTATCATCGCACACAAGGTATATCGAACGACTCCAAAGAGATGTCAAAATTTGAACTTAAATTAAAATTTTTTACAAATGTACATGTCTACGGTTTTCCAACCCCAAATGATACAACAGAGTTTGCGTTTCGGTCCCCATGAATCTCAACCCCAAAAGATACAGTTTTCACAACAACATGACATAAAGTTTAAAATGTTCAAGTAAGGATGGGAGGAAAAACAAGTAGACGCCAAGCCACACACACAACTTCCATCCAATGCATGCTCCATGCTACACTTCATCGGTTACCTGAAACACATGCTAAATTTGGTCAACAAAAATGTTGAGTGGAATTCATAGGTTTTACAATTCATTTTGAACATATGTGTAATAAAAATCATTCACGATCATTCATAGACTTGTCGATCAAACAATCTATTTTCAAGGTTATGACAATTGTGTTTAAGCTCATGACACTAAACCGTTAACTCAATCCCCGCGTAATAATTACCGGCGTGATTCAGATGAAACCAGTGCCCCTACTAAAGGCATTAGTTGCAATTATACCTTATCTCTTATCACAAATTATCCGTCCGCAGGGGGTACCCAACGTACTAGCCCTCGTCTCGGATAGGGTAGTCAACCCCATAGTACTATCACTTTGTATAAGAGGCTATTTCCAATCCACGCTAGGATTAAACAATAGTTAATAGTTCATGAAATTAGGGCCTTTTGCAACTAGGTAATCAACACAATTTCGAAGGCAACATTCGGGTCCAACAATCATTCATGACATATGTTCATTTTGGAAAACTAGCATGCATTTCCCTCACGGGTAAAACAATTTAAAACAATAATAAGCGAGGCTATAAATTCACACCTTATATAAAAAAGTAGTCGACGATTCGAGTGACGATCACTGACGATGATGAGGATGCCCGGGTAAATCAACACCTATCAAACCAATAACGCGTAATGAGTAATCTCATTTATAAACCTTAAGTACTGTATATAATACATACATATTAGTCAATTGTGATAATTACAACTCACACCAAAACCAAACAATTAAGTGTTACTCGTTTTATACCATTCGTCCATGTTATTAACGTTATTCCCTTTTACGCATTTTTCGCCGATACTTACCAAAAGTACGGACTGTTTTACTAGACTTAACCCTTTTTATAAAATTTGGGAAAATTCTCAAAAATACCTTAAGACCTTTAGAAAACACATATTTAATCCCATTAAAAGTTCTCGCTTTTACGACCCATTACTCAACACTTTGCCAAAACAACATTTTTCGGACTGAATTTACACTTTCCAAGTCGGACTCATTTGACCCATTTAAAGTATACCATTGACCCATTTGACACCTAAGTCTAATAATAGACTCAAATATGCAGGTTTGAGACAAAAAATCAACCTTTGACCATTTACCAAACTATACCTATAGTCCCCGGGATTTGACCTAAAACCAAGCATAATTTCGAATTATGAAGGTTTTCATCTCCCGGTACAAGATTTTCAAAACATCATAAATTTTGACTCGTTAGGAGTCGTAAGCTCTATCTTATACCAAATCGAAGACCTGTTTACAAAATATATCCCAAGACCTGTTTACAAAAGAATTTTTATGAAAACACTACAAACTTTCTGCCTAAAATCACCTATCCCAAAATCAATCCAACACTCGTTTCCAAACCCATTTATCGACACTAGACATCAAACTAAGCACTCCTAATCATACCCAATCATATTAATCAGTCCTAAATACCCTAAGTATCATATCCATCATAAAACCCAAACACAAAATCAAACATGCAAATGGTTTTACCCATTCAAAAACATCTAAAAACAAGATTAAATACAAAATCCATCAACAAAATAACAACCACCATGATCCCCCAAACATCCCCTTTGTGCCGTGGGGTTTGGGTGATCAAAACCCCTCAACCAAATTGATTTTGGTTGATTTGTTTAGTGATTTAACATCCTATATACATGAATTAAACATGCATACATCCAATTTACATCAAAACACACTTTGAAAAATCCATTGATTTTTGGAAAAAAAATTGTGGATGCATGTATGATTAAAGTATATGAAAAGGATGGGAATGAAGTAATTAGATGTGGTCTAAACTTACTTTTGATCAAAACAAGCTAGAAAAAAAAATGGTGGTGGTGGTTTGGGGTGGTTTGGCCGTCGGCCTAAAGAGAGAAAAAGGGGAGGGTGAAAAATTTTTGAAGTGAAAAATGTGTTGTGTGTTTACTTGATTTCCATTTTGTAAAATTATGAGGGACCTTGGGTGCAATTTTAGCTTTCTTTAGTCCTTAAGTAAAAACGTCCTCATAAGTTTACGGGATTGACTCATTAGTCATTTTGGAAAATTTTACGGGAGTCGGGGATCATCCCGAACACTCCAAAATATTTTTAGGACACTTTAAATGTACCCGGAAAGCAATAAAACTCACCCGACTCGACTTAACACGAACCGAAAGTAAAATTCTCGAAAAATTATAATATCGATAAAACGACAATAATCATAGAAATTTGGGCATCCATCGGGATCGTAGTCGTCATCGTTCTTCTTAAATCGTCAATCGTCAAAATTATGACTTCGAATATCGGTTTCAACCAAAATGATAAATTATATAGCAAATAAAATTTATTAAAATTTAAAAAATAAGCGTAATTTAGGGTAATGTAAGTGACCTCGGTTCTATGGTATCACAGCTTCAACATCATGATTAATGGGTGGTGCTTGTTGAGCGGGTGGGTGATAAGGATTAGAAGCTCGAGGTGGATTTGGATTGCTTCTATCGTAGTTGATGAGGTTGTGGTTTTGAGGAGAAAAACCGGGTGAAATAAAGTTGTTAGAACGGTAACTTAGAAAGTTAAGATCACCTTGAGGTCGAGCTTGATGGCTTTCCGTTGTAGTTACCACAAGCCGCATACACGTTTTCCGGATTGTCATGAGTAGAAGGACAATCAGTGTATGAATGAGGACCGCCGCAAGTCTCACAAGAAGTTGCTACAGCTTTAACTTGTTGTTGTTGATTTGTAGCCAAAAGTTGCATGTTTTTGCTCATTTCGACCATTGCGCGGGTCAATTCGGTGATATCAAGGTTTGAAGAAGTAGAAGAAACATTGACTCTCGGGTTTGATCTTGAGGATGCGGATGAATCCCAATTTTTGTGATGAGTAGTCATGTTCTCTATAAGCTCTCTACACTCCTCAGGTCTTCTTTTCATAAATGTGCCACCGACGGCTGCATTAATCGTATCACGATCACGAAAAGTTAAACCGTTGTAGAAACTATCAATTAAGGTGACGGGGAGCATGTTGTGGTTTGGACATCGATCGATCAAAACATTATATCGTTCCCAAGCATCAAAAAGTGATTCATCAGGTTCTTGTGTAAATCCACTAATTTGATTCCGAAGGCTCGTGAACATGGATGGTGGAAAGTAGCGTGACAAAAATCGTTGAGTCATCTCGTCCCAAGTATGAATTGAATTCTTCGGAAGACGATCAAACCATTTTTCGGCATGGTGGGATAAGGTGTGTGGATATAGGTGAAGGCGAAGAAAATCCATAGTAACATCGGGCAACTTCATGCTTTGAGTAGCGGTAATGAACTTGTCGAGATGTTTGTTGGCATCATCATCCGGTAATCCGCGAAATGGACAAGTATTTTGAACTTGTTGGATCATGTGGTGCTTCAACGAAAACTCTGGAGCCGTGATTTGCGTCAGCGCAATCGGTCCTCCTTGTCCATTCATCGTTGGTTGACAAAGCTCCTCCATCGTTCGAAGGTCGGATGGGGGAACATTGTTGTTGTTATTCATGTTGGGGTGGGGTGGATTATTGTTGTTGTGCACACCAGCCATATCTAAATCTTCACGAGTCTCGGGCTCTGAATAAGATGAAGATCAAGTACGCATACACCTGCAAAATAAAAAGAAAAAGATACCAAAGAAATAGAGAATATATATGTACTTGGAAAAATAAAATCGTTTTGGTGCAAAACTGATAACTAGCTTTTACTAAGTTAAAAACTTCTTTGTCGTATGTCTAATCGAATTGATAACTGGTTAACTATGCGACTCAGTCGTTCTTTGGTGAAACAAATAGTTGTGTCGTTGTAGTAATTAAAAAGTGCAAAACTTTAAAGTAAAAGCAAGTAATTTAACTCTAAAACTAATTTAAAATAAATGGCAAGTATTTAAAAGCGTGACAAAAAGTAAATGGCGCTAAAGTAAATAACGAAAACTTAAAACTATCCTAAAGGCAAACTAAAAATGCAACTAAAACTAAAAACTAAGGCAATGCTTAAAATAAATCTAAGGCAAGTAATATTAAAGTGCGACTAAGTAAAAAGGCGGGAAAAGTTAAGCTTGAAAATTAAAAATTAAAACTTAAAAAAAACAGTAACTTAAATTAACCTGAAAACAGCTTATCCGGAATAATCCTTCGTTCGGAATAAATCACTCGTTCGGAATGTCACCTTCGTCCGGAATAATTTCTTCTTCACTCGGAATATTTCAACATAAAAAACTTATTCGGAACAATTGGTTCATCCGGAATATGTCTCTTATCCGGAACAAACCCTTCACTCGGAATAATGCTTCACTGATCCGGAATATTTGATGTTCCGAAAAAAAGACCCTTGATTCGGAATATATTCCTACTGAAGACCTTGATTCGGAAAACTCAGCTTGATTCGGAATATTTTCTTCACAAAGCCTTGATCCGGAATGTTCCGAATAAAACCTCTTGATCCGGAATATCTACTTGGTTCGGAATGTTTCGAATAAAGCACTTTGATCCGGAATAATAAATTATTCCGGATGAAAACCCTTCGTTCGGAATGTTTGGAATGAACCACTGATCCGGAATATCTTGGATGTTCCGAATGAACTCCTTTAATTCAGAAGAAGTGGCTTGATTCAGAACAATCTGCTTGATTCGGAACAATCAACAAAACACCTTGATTTGGAACACAAGCTTGATTCGGAATACCTGGGGAAGAATAGTAACAGAAAGCGAAGAACAAGGAAGAAAGAAAACATGAATCTAACCAAAACTAATCAAAATCAACCACAAGATTAAATCAAACTAATCAATAAACATCTACTAATCATAAACAAACAATCCAAAACAATCAAACTAACAATAATAATCAAAATAATCAAAACCCATTTAATCAATTTAATAAAAACTAAAGAACATGAACATGAACAATAAACATAAAGATTAAGATCAAACAAGAAAGGAAGATAGGAGATCAAACAATAAAAGTAAAGATTGACAATAATTAAAAGGAAACTTACTTGAAGTTAAAGGTATTTAAGGTGCAAGACAATTAATTAAATGACATGTATTTAAATTGCAATTAAAGTAAATGGTGGAAGACTAAGTGTCACACTTAGCCAAAAAAATGAAATGAAAACACTAATGATCTATTTATAAGGGAGATTAGGGAGGTGCTTAGGAAGCTTCCTCCCCTCTTTCTTCTTTTCTTAATTGCATGATTAAGTCTTTTTCTTCTTAATCTTTTGACTTTAACGACTTTGTCTCGGGATTTCTTTAAACTCGTCTTGTAATTCTTCAATAAATTAGACTCGAGTTCTTCGGCTTTTAGTAAACTTCCGTCTTTTGACTTTTTCTTCGATAAATCTTCAGAATTGATCTTGGACTTCCGTTCTTTTTGCACTCCTGATTTCTTGACTTCGTATTTTGTCTTTTTCTTCGATAAAAGCACATGAATGCCCGTGTTTTCTCCCCTTTTCACATTTTCGTCCTAAATCACAACAAAAACACAAACCACGCATAATTCCGACATTTACGACATAAAATACACGTTTTGGTCCGGTTATTATTGTAATTAAGTGGTAAAAAGGATGGGTGTTTACACACCTATCAAATCCCCTACACTTGACCATTGCAATGTCCTCGTGCAATGCATTAGTTACAAAGCATGTTTACACTTTTCATCATAATCAATCTACGTTGGCCTTTATTAAAGAGATAGAAAATTATAAACATTCAAAGTAAGTAAAGAAAACGAAAACATATCTTAGGGTTTTGAAAATGTCATGAATGATGATCATCCTCAAGTTTTCACTTTCTCTAAACCAAGCTTAAAAATGAGATCATTGTTATTATAAGTTAGCAAACTAACACGAACTCATGTGGGCCAATTATTCACTTAGACTCCCTTATTCCTAGGTGTATCTCTTTATTTTTGTCTTGAATGATCACGAGGATGCATTGTTGACTTATTTCGATAGTTATTTAGGCTGAAAATAAAGTGGGACGATTTAATCAATAGTTAGCTAAAGGACAAAATCTTTTAAAACTGCTTCTCGGGACCTCATAAAGTTCATATCTTGGCATAACTCGCTTCGCGATTTGAGACCTTTCTCGGACCGATATTTGGCAGCGACTTCGTACTTCAAATCTTGAGAGACGTTCATGAAATAATGGTCTTCTCTTCATAATAGGAATTTCTTTACTTGAAATTTTGAGAGATTCTTCATACTTGGGCCACGACTTCTTCATTTTTCTCCAGTCTTTATTTTGGACTTTGATATACAACGATCCGCCTCCTTTTTGGACTTGGGTCTATTTATCCTCATACCTTGTTAGGGCCTTATTGGATAGACTTCTCCATGATCTTTATGGGAGTATTTGCTTTTCATCGTGTGTCTCGATCCTTCATATTGATTTTTGATAAATGATTCTTCACATCACTTTGGATCTTTAGCAACAAAATATAGCCCTCATGTCTTGTTAGGACCTTTTCGGACTCGCCAATCTTCGCATTCCGCTTCAATAAGTTATGCCTTGGCTATGAACTCTAATCCATACCGATCAACTTTTAAACGATCTTCGGCTAGAAGCTAAGTAACTTTTCAAATCGTACAACCTTATTTATTGTAGATAAATTTATTAGCAAGCGATGGGAGAATAGGCTTATAATTAACTCACATAAATTCATGAAAGAATACCAAACTTATAATTGACTCTATCATCTCTCGTTCTCCACATTTTAAAATCTCAAGGAAAGAGACTCGTGGATGCTTAGCCTATTAAATCAAAGTTTTGGGTTTTCGAGTCGCCTATAGGATCTTGCAAACTCTTAGACTTTTTCAAGCTTAGAAATCGCATTTTAAAGTTCCCTTGATAAACGACTCTCTAGGATCAATTATAGGAATTTGCGAAAAGTTCTTGTTCTTAACCCGTGAGAGTTGAGACTTTCGCGTTTTATAGCTCCCTATATAAGAGCCTAACAAAACTTGATTTAAACACGTTAAGATACTAGCTAGAGTAAACTTAGATAAGTAAAATCGGGTTGAGTCAAAAGATTTTCAACATTTGAAAATTAAAACCACTTTATTAAAGTTTATTATAGCAAAGAAAGAAAATAACTATACAAAGGGAAAAACTAATAGGCCAAAATAGATCAAAAATTTTGAAAAATGTCGAAAAAATGATTTTCCGGTTAAAATGAGGACAAATACAAGGAAAAGGCCACTTAACTTCGATAGAAGTCCCCCCTACACTTAATATAAACATTGTCCTCAATGTTTAAGCATGTGGGAGTAAACTCCCCTACACTTAGGACATTGTGCAATTTGTTTAAATCTCGCTAAGAAAGAGACAACTAACGAGATTCCTATTTTAATATTGTAAAATATAAAATAGTGAATCGAAAAGAGTTTAGGATAGAACCGAGAAAACGGAACACGGAATCACGGGTCGTCAAAAATCATCAAGAGTGGATCATTGAGCGCTCGAATCCCTGAATATTAGAAGAGAGGAAATAGCAAACACCAACGGGTCTCCCCTACACTTAGGATATAGATAGCTAAAAGATAGAAACATGGGTTGCCTCCGAAGAAGCGCTTGATTTTTGTTCACCGAGTCGTGAGCCTGACTCGACCTTGATTATCATAGGAAGAAGCATGAAACATATCCACTGGGATCAAAGACATAGTTTTTGTCCATCAAGTAGCACAAGCTTAAGGCGAACAAGGCAAGCCAAAGAAGAGTAGGCAAGGTTCCCTTAAGCGAAGATGGAGCACGGTGGTAGCAAGGGTGAAGAGGTGCAAGCAGATTTCCATAAGTTCCAAAGATTTTTCCTTTTATTTCATCAGACGGATACTGAGATGGCTGAAGAATATCGATACCAGGGTCAAACACCTTTTCCTTTAGGGGAAAATAGCACTCAGGCTCAACATAATTTGAAGATGATCCACGAAGAAAATGCACAACCTCGTCCTTAGAAGGTGGACAAAGAGGTGTTAAATCATACGTGCTGCGGATGTTGGTGTCTCCGGTTGCTTCTCCTTTGAAAGAATTTTCTTCAAATCCGAAGTAGGATCAAGACCATAACCATCAAAATCTAAAGGAGGAGCATCACTCTCATGAGGGAAGTATGTATTAAGAAAAGTAGAGAAGTCTTCCTCAAATGAGTAGTCATCCAAAGTAGGATTAAGCATGGATGGCGGAGGATCTTCATCATGTAAAGAATCACTCGAAAGAGTATCAGCCTCCTCAAAATCATCATAGGTGGGCATGTCGGGATACTCGGAGGTAAAATCGTCATAATCATCCGTATCTGAGCTAGAATAATCATCATAAGCATCAAAGATCGGTGGAGAATCATATATGGGTGAAGGTTCCAAATTGGAGAGAGAATCATCCACATCATCTTGAAACAGTGGATTATCATTGCAAGACTCGGATAGAGGATTGTTGTAGACGACAAAATCATCGAGCACATTAATCATATTCGCTGATTCTCTTCCATAGGATTTGCTTGTAAGCTTCCCCATTTCAAAAACTTGTGCATCATCCCCGACTCTTAAGATGAGCTCACATTTATCCACATCAATTAAAGCTCTACCGGTTCCCAAAAATGGTCGTCCAAGTATTAACGGAATACGAGGGTCCATTTCATAATCAACAACGACAAAGTCGACCAGAAAAGTGAATGTGCCAACTTTAATGAACAAATCTTCGGCAATACCAACGGGGTAAGCGAGAGTGTGATTGGCTAACTCAAGAGTCATTTTGGTGGGTGTAAGGTCGGGCAATGATAACTTTTTCCAAACACTTAAAGGCATCAAATTTATACTTGCCCCGAGATCGGCTAAGGCAGTAAATTTGTCGGTTTGGTTAAAAGTACAAGGAAGCACAAAACAACCGGGATCTCCAAGTTTTTCCGGAAGTTCTTTAAGAAGGACGACAGAACAATTTTCATTTAATCGAGTATTAACAAACTCGGCCATCTTCTCCTTTTTACTAAGCAATTCCTTAAACATCTTAACAAATTTGGGCATTTGTGCTAGAGCTTCGACAAGGGGAAAAGTGACGGTCATTTCCGAAACTTTCTTCAAATAGTTTGGCACTTGAATGTCATCCTTGGTGTGCATTTTCGCCTTGCCTAAGCGAGATGGATAAGGAATATTGGGTTTGGGTGGTGAAGGTGTAGGTGTAACAGGTAAAGGTTGAGATGTTGAAGGTGGGGTTGGTTGAGGATTCTTGGTGGGTACTTCGTCATGACGAGGCGGAGACGGTAATGGTGTACTAATACTAGGTGTGGGAGTAGTAGGGATAAATGGTGGTGGAGGAGGTGTAGATGATGGGGGCGGGATAGGTGGCCTACTATGGTAACTCCACTACGGGTAGTAATAGCACTCACATTCGCTCGCGGATTGGTGACGGTGTTTGAAGGTAGAGAACTCGAAGTAGAAGGTTGAGTGGTGGGCAAGAAACTAGCCAACATATTCTTCAAATCATTCGTTTGATTGCTGAACGAGGATTGAATATTATCTCGAAGCTCGGATCTAATGGCATTCCCTTGCTTAGTGATATCTCCTTTCAAATTGATAATTTGGCTTTGTAGATTCTTGGTTTTCTCACCTTGGGTTCTCATTAATGCTTCAACATCTTGATTGATTGGTAGGGTTTGTTGAGCGGGTGGGTGATAAGGATTAGAAGCTCGAGGTGGGATTTGGTTGCTTCTATTGTAGTTGTTGTTGAGGTTTTGGTTTTGAGGAGAAAAACCGGGTGAAAGGTAGTTGTTTGACCGGTAACTTAGCAAATTTCTATCCCCTTGAGGTCGAGCTTGGTAATTTTCCGGTGAATAATTACCATAAGCCGCATACACGTTTTCCGGATTTCCTTGAGTAGAAGGACAATCAGTGTATGAGTGAGGACCGCCGCATGTCTCACAAGGATTTGCTACCGCTTTAACTTGTTGTTGGTTTGTAGCGAGAAGCAAGATATTTTTGTTCATTTTAGTCATAATGCGGGTGAATTCGGTCATGTCGGGGTTTGCTGAAGTAGAAGAAACATTGACTCTCGGGTTGTTCCTTGAAGAAGCGGAGGAATACCAGTTTTTGTGATGAGTAGTCATGTTTTCAATAAGCTCTCTACACTCCTCGGGTCTTCTTTTTATAAATGTGCCACCGGCGGCTGCATTAATCATATCACGATCACGAAAAGTCAAACCGTTGTAGAAAGTATCAGTTAAGGTCACAGGGAGCATGTTGTGGTTTGGACAACGATCGATCAAAACATTATATCTTTCCCAAGCATCAAAGAGAGATTCATCGGGTTCTTGCATGAAACCGCTGATTTGATTGCGAAGGCTCGTGACCATGGATGGTGGAAAGTAGCGCGACAAAAAGCGTTGAGTCATGTCATCCCAAGTATGAATGGAATTCTTTGGGAGACGATCAAACCATTTCTCGACGTGGTGTGATAAAGTATGTGGAAAGAGTTGAAGGCGAAGAACATCCATTGTGGCACCGGGCAACTTCATGCTTTGAGTAATAGTAATGAATTTGTCGAGGTGTTTGTTGGCATCATCATCAGGAATTCCTCGAAAAGGATTAGTTTGCACTTGCTGAATCATGTGGTGCTTCAACGAAAACTCCGGAGTCGTGATTTGCATCGGCGCAATCGGTCCTCCTCGTCCAAACATGGTAGGTTGACAAAGCTCCTCCATTGTCCGAAGGTCGGGCTGTGGAAGAACATTATTGTTATTGTTGAGGTGCGGTGGATTATTGTTGTTGTTCACACCTGCCATAGCTAAATCTTCAGGAGTCTCGGGCGCTTGATAATTAGAAGATCTAGTACGCATACACCTACAAAAGCAAAAGAAAACAATACCAAAGCAATAGACAATATATATACACAATAAAAATAAAATCTTTTTGGATTTTTGAAATTTTTTAATTTTTATGTTTTTTATCAATTTTTTATTTTTTTGGATTTTTGAAGATTTTTAATCAAGAAAAATAACGCTCACAAGTGAACGGATCCCAAAAAGCAACACGTCTCTCACAGAAAACCGTTAATCTTTACGAGAAGACCCGGCAGCGGCGCCATTTGATAACTAGCTTTTACTAAGTTAAAAAGTTCTTTGTCGTATGTCTAATCGAATTGATAACTGGTTAACTATGCGACTCAGTCGTTCTTTGGTGAAACAAATAGTTATGTCGTTGTAGTAATTAAAAATTGCAAAACTTTAAAGTAAAAGCAAGTAATTTAACTCTAAAACTAATTTAAAATAAATGGCAAGTATTTAAAAGCGTGACGAAAAGTAAATGGCGCTAAAGTAAATAACGCAAACTTAAAACTATCCTAAAGGAAAACTAAAAACGCATCTAAAACTTAAAACTAAGGCAAGGCTTAAAATAAATCTAAGGCAAGTAATCTTAAAGTGCGACTAAGTAAAAAGGCGGGAAAAGTTAAGCTTGAAAATTAAAAATTAATACTTAAAAAAAACAGTAACTTAAATTAACCTGAAAACAGCTTATCCGGAATAATCCTTCGTTCGGAATAAATCACTCGTTCAGAATGTCACCTTCGTCCGGAATAATTTCTTCTTCACTCGGAATATTTCAACATAAAACACTTATTCGGAACAATTGGTTCATCCGGAATATGTCAATTATCCGGAACAAACCCTTCACTCGGAATAATGCTTCACTGATCCGGAATATTTGATGTTCCGAATAAAAGACACTTGATTCGGAATATATTTCTACTGAAGACCTTGATTCGGAAAACTCAGCTTGATTCAGAATATTTTCTTCACAAACCCTTGATCCGGAATGTTCCGAATAAAACCTCTTGATCCGGAATATCTACTTGGTTAAGAATGTTTCGAATATAGAACTTTGATCCGGAATAATAAATTATTCCGGATGAACACCCTTTGTTCGGAATGTTTGGAATGAACCACTGATCCGGAATATCTTGGATGTTCCGAATGAACTCCTTTGATTCGGAAGAAGTGGCTTGATTCGGAACAATCAACAAAACACCTTGATTTGGAACACAAGCTTGATTCGGAATACCTGGGGAAGAACAGTAACAGAAAGCGAAGAACAAGGAAGAAAGAAAACACGAATCTAACCAAAACTAATCAAAATCAACCACAAGATTAAATCAAAATAATCAATAAACATCTACTAATCATAAACAAACAATCCAAAACAATCAAACTAACAATAATAATCAAAATAATCAAAACCCATTTAATCAATTTTATAAAAACTCAAGAACATGAACAATAAACATAAAGATTAAGATCAAACAAGAAAGGAAGATAGGAGATCAAACAATAAAAGTAAAGATTGAAATTAAAAGGAAACTTACTTGAAATTAAAGGTATTTAAGGTGCAAGACAATTAATTAAATGTCATGTATTTAAATTGCAATTAAAGTAAATGGTGGAAGACTAATTGTCACACTTAGCCAACAAAATGAAATGAAAACACTAATGATCTATTTATAAGGGAGATTAGGGAGGTGCTTAGGAAGCTTCCTCCCCTCTTTCTTCTTTTCTTAATTGCATGATTAAGTCCTTGTCTTCTTAATCTTTTGACTTTAACGACTTTGTCTCGAGATTTCTTTAAACTCGTCTTGTAATTCTTCAATAAATTAGACTCGAGTTCTTCGGCTTTTAGTAAACTTCCGTCTTTTGACTTTTTCTTCGATAAATCTTCATAATTGGTCTTGGACTTCCGTTCTTTTTGCACTCTTGATTTCTTGACTTCGTCTTTTGTCTTTTTCTTCGATAAAAGCCCGTGAATGCCCGTGTTTTCTCCCCTTTTCACATTTTCGTCCTAAATCACAACAAAAACACAAACCACGCATAGTTCCGACATTTACGACATAAAATACACGTTTTGGTCCGGTTATTATTGTAATTAAGTGGTAATAAGGATGGGTGTTTACACACCTATCAAAACTCTGAAAAAGAAATGCTTTTTATAAGTTTTTTAATGTTTTTGGATTTTTTTAAATTTTTTAACTTTTTTGGATTTTTGAAAATTTTTAAGCAAGAAAAATAACGTTCACGAGTGAACGGATACCAAAATTCAACGCGTCTCTCACAGAAAACCATTAAACTTTACGAAAAGAGCCGGCAGCGGCGCCATTTAATAACTGAATTTTAATAGGTTCTTTGTTTGTTTCTATTCGAATTGACTATTGGTTTAAGTGTGACTCAGTCGCTTTTGGTGAAAACGAAATAGATTGGTCGTTGTTGTAAAATAAAATTACAAAACTTTAAAGTAAAAGGCAAGGTAAAAAATTATAAATGATTAAAAAGTAAATGACGAGAAATTAAAATAAATAACTAATAATAAAGGAACGAAACAAATAATAAAACGTAAATTTAAAACAAAACACTTAATAAAAATAAAACTAAAGAAGGAAATTAACTTTCGCTGAAAATTAAATTTTACCTAATGAAAAAGGAGAAAACAAAATTAAAAGGGTACTTTAAAACTAAACGAGACAAAAGCTAAAGCGGGTACTAAATAAAAGATAAAACTTAAACTTTACGAAAAAATATTAATACTAAAAATCGACGAAAAATATAACTAAAAATACGGGACTTTCAGAAATAAAATCGGAACAACTTTTAGATAAAACTAAACAATTACGGAACAATATTAATAAATAAGCAAGCAAGCAAGCTAGCAGCTGGAAGCACTCAGGCAGGTAGCTCTTTTGGCGGGAAAACTTGGGAAGCTGGCAAGCACACATGTCACTTTATTTCGGAATATCGACTATTCTTCGCAATACTTGATTTTTTCAGAACTTTTCTCTTTTTCGGAAGAACTGTTTTTTCGCAATACTAGCTTCTTTGAAAAACTTGTATTTTCGCAATACTAGTTTTTTCGGAATTTTTAACTTTTCAGAGAAATGAATTATTTCGGAAAAATCAACTTTTTTAGAGAAATGAATTATTTCGGAATAATTGTTTTTCAGAGTTTTTACTTTTTCAGAAAAAGTAAGATTTTCAGAGAAATGGCATATATTCGGAAAAGCAATAATTTCGGAAAAAGGTGACAAATTCAGAGAAAAGCTAATCTTCGGAATAAAAGGTAATTTCAGAGAAAACAAATTCAAGAAAAGGTGATTCTTCGGAATCTCAAAACCCTTTTCCGAAGAAGTGAAAACTCAGATAGACAGATACAGTAACATTAAAAATTCACAAAATAAGCTAAAAATAAGCACAAATCAAATAAGCAATTAACTAAAACTTGATCTAAAACACTTTTAAGAAAAACTAATTCAACCACAAATCAAAAACTATAAAAACACTAATTAATCTAAATAATAAAAATCAACTTTAATAAAATAAACTAATAAAAATACTTAACTAAAATCAAATCAAACACACAATAAGCTATAAAATCAATAAGCTAACACAATCAAAAACATAAAAACATAACAATTAATCAAATAAGCATAACAATAAGCACATAAACATAAAGATTAACAAAAATAAGAAAGGTAGAAGGAGAGATTAATATAAAACTTGATTAAAATTAAGGATTCAACAACAAAATTAAGAGACTTACTTGAAATTCAAGTCAAGAATTTAAATGACAATATGAAAGTGCTTGGAAAATAAAATGGAAAGACTAATGTGTTAGTTAGCTAACACCTCCTAATGACACATTAGGAGGGTATTTATAGGAGATTAGGGAGGTTAGCATGTGTTGCTCCTTTCTTTCTTCTCTCGTCTTTTCGTCTTTATAAATTCTTTGACTTTTTCGACTTTGTCTCAGGATTATTTAAACTCGTCTTATAATTTCTTCATTTATTAGACTTGAGTTCTTCGACTTCATTTAACTTCCTTCTTTAGACTTTTTCTTCGATAAATCTTCAGAATAGGCCTTGGACTTCCGTTCTTTTTGCACTCTTGATCTTTTGACTTCGTCTTTTGTCTTTTTCTTTGATAAAAGTTGTTGATCCCAAACTTAGATCGATTAGCTTTGTGTATACGAGATTAGATCAAGTATAACACGTAGATAAACCTTTGTTATATGCTTTGTGAATCTAAGTATTATGCGGAATTTAATACTTAAACAAGAACACAAGATGTAAACAAAACTTTCACTTTGATTATAAATGTCAAACTTGCTTACAATGAAAGATGTTTACGAATTAAAAACTTATATAAAACTTGATTCTAAACATTAACCTAAAGACCTTCTTTTATAGACTAAGAAGCCTTGTACAATAAGCTACGTATCAACTATTCTAGGTAAAGATAAACATAGAAAATACATTGTCGTTTCTATCCTTACTAGAAGTATTCTAGAACATAATAAACGTGTAGCTCACATCTTCCATCAGTGCTTGTCTTGAATCTATCAACGCTTAACTTTAACTTGTCAACGCTTGGGCTGTCAGCGCTCACTTTGCTCTTGTCAATGCTTGAGTTGTTCTTGTCAGCGTTCAAGTGATCTGGCCTTAATTTATTCCCAACAATCCTCCCCTAAACTTGATATCCACTCTTATGATCAAGTTTCTGAATAAACATTAAGAACTTGGAGGAGTCTGACAAACCTTATCATATTGGTAATAAACAAATCTGATCAAATTCTTTGCCACGTCACTTGTATAATCTATCTCCAACTGGGTGTCCTTCATTTTTTCCAAAACAGCCTTGGATATGAAATACTGAGCATCTACAAGTAAATACTCAGCAAACTTTGTAGAACTCAAATGGTATACACCAGCAGCTGAATATAACCTCCATTGAAGACCACTGAGGTCATCTTCAAGATCCTTCCATATTTCAGGATCTTCCTCATTTGTCCCACACATTCTTTTGAATGTGGTCCAAAGTTTTATTCCATTAGCTGAAGTTGGTGCTTCAGCCTCATACTTGGTCTCCAGCAACCTCCAAAGGTCCACCAAGTCTTCTCTATCACAACTTGCAAATAAAGATATGAGAGTGGTAAAAGTGTGTACCTCCTTGCCATATCTTCCAATCTTCCAGAATCCACATTCATCCTCATCATAACTCACAATTAGATTCCTGGAATCTAGTGGTAACACATGCACCATATCTGAAGCTTCTAATGGGGAGAGCTTGAGGCTCTTTCTAATAACTGCTTCACTTGGATATAGTTGATTCATATCTTTTGGAAACTCAAGTGTAAATCCCTTCTTCACTGGTCTGGGAACTATCATAGCTTTCTTGATTTCCATCTCTTCTGCAAGTTGCTCCTTTCTTTCATCTGAAAGAAGTCTGAAAGTGTTTTCTTCCTGCACTTTCACCCAAATAGGATAAGCCCTATGTTCCAACTCATCAAATGTCAAAGCCTTCAGCTTCTGATGTGTCCATCCAACTCCATGACATCTGAGCAACATAAAGTAGAGCTTCCTTTTATCCCTTTTCAACTCAGAGAGAATGTTGCTTGCCTTGTGCTTCAAAATCACCTTACAATCCTTCTGAACTCTAAGAAGAATCTCCAAACCCCATATCTGATCTAAAATGGTCAAGTCTGGATTATCCATACAGCTTTCTTCCCAAGAATTGTACATCTGAACCACCTCTGGCATATCAAAATCAATCTGCAACTTTAAATCTCTCAACTTTTCCCTAGCAAGCTCATCACCATACTCAAGTCTTTCTGGTTCAATAATCATCACACTTGAATCTGAGCTAGCCCCATCACTTTCTTCTTCAGAAGTCACAACAAATGGTGACTTTTCCTTTTCACCTTGTTCCATCATTTGCTCAGCCAATCTTCTATCAAATTCAACTTGGGCTGCATTCTTTGGAACAATATCTTCTACCAATATACCCTTACCCTTATCTGATGGTGCAATGGTTGGTAAGGTAGATGGTAATACCTGAGTAGGAACATCCTTGATGATAGATGATGACTGGAATACATCACCTCCATATGCAGATCTGTCAACGCCCAAATTTCCTCTATCAGCGCCCAAAATACTTCTATCAGCGTCCAAATTTGTCTTGTCAACGCTCAAATATTGTCCCTCAGCGCCTTGTGTAACCTCTCTCAACATATCTGTAAATGATAAATTTAAATTGGTTGGAGAGATCAAGGACGTATCAAAACCTGTTTGTTCCTTCAAAGTAGTAAGAGCTTCAGCAACATCCATTGATCGACCATCTTGACTGCTCTTATCACTCAGATTTCTTTGATTTTCCTCCCCTTTGGAAGACTCCTCCATACCCCTCCTAGCATGATCACTCTCCAAAACAACAATCCTCTCCCTCAATTCCTTGAGTTTAAGGCCTTGTTTGCTGACAATTTGTACTAAGTCTGCATTTTGCTTTTGCAAGCTAATGCAGACAGCCGTCAATTCCAAAAGAGTCATTGGTTCCAGTCTGCCCTCTTCTGAAATGGGGATTTGACCTCCAAAGTCAGGTTCATTGGGCATGGATGAGGACTTAATTATGGTGGGACTGCCTTGGCCAGCTTCTAAGCCAGAACCAATAGTCCCAGCCTCATCCAGGTCACCAGCCACACTTGTGGTGGTGGTTCTCTCTGCTTCATGGCTAGGACCACCAGAGGAGAACTCTCCAGCAGTCCTTTGGCGTTTGATCAACCTATATTCAGGTGGTGTGGAAGATGGTGTGGAAGAATGGGTAGATGTGGGTTGGTTAAGGGGTGTTTGGGATTGTGATGGTTGGGTGTCAGCGTTGGAAATAGGCACGTCAACGCCCACATTAGATGTGTCAGCGTCAAAGGGTTCTTGGTCAAGTTGCATTGGTTCAGGTGAGGTTAAAGGTTCAGGAATAGGTTCAAGTTGTGGTTGTGGGTCAATTTGAGGTTGGGGGTCTGGTTGAGGTTGTGCTGCTGCAATAACAGCAAGCATGGCTGGGGTTAAAGGTAGGTGTGACATTCGTCAAATTTCCATCATTTAATTATTCGTGTAGTACGAGCATTTTAACTGTTATTCGACTAGTTATCGTCATGAACATGTAAATTGTTTTGCTTTGCGGACAAAGCCCTTTTTAGGGAGAGCATATGTAACATCTCTATGTTTCGCGATTTTTAAGTCGAGTGCAATACGCAAGTTGTGAGCGTGTTATGTTGTGCCGTACGTTTTATTTGTTCTAGTTATTAAGATTTGATAACGTCTCGCACAATTGTCTTTTGTTTTGGGATCGTACGCTAAACGGTTTTGCTGTCGTGTTATGTCAGTCGCGTCTAAACCTAAACATATTGAACCCGAGCCGAGTTTATCACTATCACAGCAGGTGTATATAACTGAATATTTAAACCTTCAATGTCATTGCCAAGCTTGTCATACAAGTGTCCCAAATCAGTCACAAGTCTACATTACACTTACAAACTTTATAGTTATTTGCCCCACTAAAGGACAACACATTTGCCTAGTTTACCCCTTTTGGGTATATCACAAGCAAACATTTCCAGATTTACACTAACCCTAGGCTAATTATACAAGTTTATATACAAGGCCAAAGTAATGTCCAATGTCCAAATACAAGTTATCACAAGTTATCACAGTCCAAAAATACAAACATCAAAATCTGCACAAGTCTTCACAATACAACTCCTGGGTAGAAGTTTTGGTCCAGCCAACCTACACGTCTCGTCCGAACCTGCACAACCAAGGGTCTTCATTCTGTCCGAACCTGCAAAACCGAACGTAGCATCCCCATTGTGAGTCTTTTGTCCTTTCGTTTTACTTTCGAAGTCTAGTTGTGCTTGTCTTTGTACGAACCTACGAATAAAAGAAACCATGGTTAGTCATTGTAAAGGCCTTATACTTTTAACCAAAAACTGTAAATTTCTAAACTTTTAAATACAAACATGTGTATGTTATTATCTTGCTGTCAACCAAACCGAGACCCATTTTAGACCAAACCGAGACCCGATTGAGACCAAACCAAGACTCGATTTTGAAACCAAACCGAGACCCAACTTAGAACCAAACCGAGACCATGTCCAACCAAATCAAGACTTCAATCATGAACCAACCCGAGACCCATGTTTAACCAAACCGAGACCCAATCAAGGACCAAACCGAGCACCAAAACAAACCAACCAAAGTTCTATTTTCTGCCAAATTATTTACCATTCTTACCAACCAATCCAAAATCTTAATCAAGCTTTCTTTTACAGAAAACCTTAACCATGCCGCGTGTATATAGAAACCCCCAATCGAAACCCTAATCATGTAACACCTTTTTAAACATTTCATTTACATTGAGACATTTCAGAAACATCATATAGACACGAATAACATTCAATTATATAAAAACCCCCAATTTTTATAAAACCCTAGATTTACTTTTTATTAATTAAAATGCTAATTAAACCTAATCTAAACCCAATCCCCTTAATTAATTTAATTGAAAGTGAATTATACAAAAACCCCCAAATTAACCAAAACCCTAATTTTTATAAATCGACTTTATATTAAAATTAGTTTGATTTTATAAATGGAAACATCAATTAATTACGTTTTAAACTGATTTTGATGAAAACCCCCAAATATTTCAAAACCCTAATTTTATTTATATTTTAATCCGAGAATCATATGTTTCACAACGAGTATTTACGAAGCAATTGAAACCACTGATATATATTAACTCGAAAATCAATTAAAAGTTTTTAAAAGGAATAAAGGAGAATGAACTTATCTTTGATTTGGTATTTGATTCACGAACCGCAAGGATGAACACCATCAGAAAAACCCAAACGGTTTGATGTGGGGATTAACCCACATCTCACGCGATATAAGGACCTCAGACCACCCATATTTAACCTTATAACACAAACTGATTAGATGATAACCCTAGAAAGGGATAGAACCAATCTAGGTTTAGAGAGAGAGAGAGTTGTGGGACGGTGGAGGAAATATCGAGAGAGGAGAGAGAGAGTCAACTCCCAGTTATGGGGTTATGTGTGATAAACACACGCATATACTCTTTTCGTTCCTTGTTTATTCCGCCAGGTGGGCCGGGCCGGGTCTATGGACCTTGGGCCGGTTTGTGGTGTAATGTTTTGGACCCATTTTGGGCCTCATGAGTTTATTTGGTTTAAGTTAAAGCCCAAACGAAATTTGTTAAATTTAAGTTATGTTTTGACCCGTAAAACCCGACTCGTTAATAAACCGATTTTATTTAACGTACTTTTCCGTAAAATCGTATTTTCATAAAACGTATGGTTTCGTCAAGCACAACTAGGGTGTCGAGTCATTTAATCATACAAGTATTCGTATCGTAACTCGATTCTTAAATTAATTAGGTCGCGGCTAGCGTAACCGTACTCTCGAGCTATTTTATCTTCGTTCTCTTTGCTGAATTTACGAGGTGAGTTTATAGCCCCATACTTTACTATTTTCACTGCTTTTTGGGGTGAGACATTGCTTGATTTTAACGTTTGAACACAAGTGCATTTACTGATTTATCTATTAGTCTAAGTCCCACTAAAAACCCAGTTGCTTTGGCCCGTGAATCGTGAACCGTTAATTACTTTGTGTAAGCGCGAATGTTATGGATAGATCTATCGGGATTGACGTCCCTGTCTGTCTTGTCCAACAAGGGGACAAGCGGGCACAGTTTCATTTGAATCTGATATAGGATGTCGTGGGTTTAGGCATCTAGTTTGGGCTACATTTATATGATTATACTGCCGGTGTTGTTAACGCTTCGGTGTCACGAGCTTAGACTGTAATAAATACTTTTGGGATGACTTTGTATATGTTATATTGTCATCACATTTGGGAAAATCTTGTGGTTCATTAAACATTTCAAACTAACTAAACCTATGAACTCACCAACTTTATGTTGACACTTTAGCAATGTTTTTCTCAGGTATTAAGAAGGAAGATGCTAAATGAGGTCTCATGCATTGCCGTCATTTCTTTGAAACAATGATCATTTGTACCATTTGAGAAAACTATGTTTTGTAACCGTATTCAGTTTATGCTTCCGCACTTTGTCAAAACAACTTATTTTATTAATTACAAGTGATCTATTTTCCGAACGTCTCATTTAGAGGTCGTTCTTTGTGACTATGTGTGTATGATAATCATGACGTCACCACTCCCTTGTCGCCATTATACTCTGATATTTTGGGAGTGTGACAGATTGGTATCAGAGCACTAGTTATAGAGAACTAGGTTGCATTAGTAATTCTAGACTATAACTGCTCTATGTTTAATCGATTATCATGCAGATTGTAAGTACTAAGTATATGTAGATACATAAGTAATAAATGGGATACATGTGAATTAACAATTACGAGGTATATTTACATGGGTTACATGTGCAACAACAAAATCGGAATTATGTTATATGGGATACATGTGAATTCAACAATGATTGCTATGTTATGTTAATGTCCTTTTTATGGACTAATTTTATGAGATATTTACACACCTTTATTTTGTTCATGATTACAGTGATGTCTTCATCCGATGAGTCCACGTCTACAGGAGCATACTACAACCGTAGTTCGCAGTCGACCATCAGTTCATCAGTAGGACTACCTAGAGGATCGCCGTCAGGATATCCGTGGTACCGGATGGTTTCAGATGATGATGTAGAGAGAGAGGTTGAGGAAGTTCGTCATTCACCGATTCATATTCCTGACGCATCAGCTGACGATGTGCTTAGCCTAGAAGGCGGGGGAGAGGATGACATGGACACTGACGTGGTGCAGTCACCAGGTCAGGCATCAGTGACTGGAGATGAGACGGTAGAGGAGACAGAGGATGATGGGATGGAGTTCACAGATGGGGAAGGAGAGCCTATGGAGGTCACAGACACTGAGAACCCTCCTACTGCATATGCTGCTACTCCTGAGGTTTCCCTAGCACACATCTCCTCATCTTCATCTGAAGACGAAGGAGAAAGGACTGCTATTCCTGCTCCAGCACCTGGTACTCTACCTTTCTACTATGTGAGACGACGTCTTCGGGGGAGAGCTGCTCGACCACCACTTTCACCTTACAGACCCCTCATACCTTTCACTGCCACTGACAGGCATGCAGCCCGCACACCTGCCAGTTCTGTCCCAGAGGCACCATTACTACTACCACCACCAGAGACTGTACCTGCAGTGTACCAGGAGATGCTTACTGACGCTGGTATCTCTACAGGACCGAGAGCTACGACTCCTATTCCTAGGAGAGCTACGTCGACGGTGGTGATGCTTGGGGCGGCAGATGGTTGTGTGACGACACGGTTGAACAGGTTGGAGGATGCTGTAGAGGCTTTAGGTGAAGAGTACAATGAAGTGCAGGATAAGTTAGAGGCACTGGTGAAGAAGAGCCCAGTCAGGGATGAGACAGTGTTGACAGTATGTGTGACCCGTCTACGAGGACAGCTTCTTACTGTTCTTGATCAGATGGAATCCATGCCAAACACTCGTCTTGAGGAGATTGAGAGCCTGATGACCCGTTGGGGAGTAGAGCCATTGGTGGAGACAGGCGGACTAGAGGCACCAGTGGATGACCCTGTTGCAGACTTGGATAAGAGGTTTAGAGCCGCTTGTCATGACACCGATGTGAGATTGAGAGATTCCCAGGCTCGTGAGCTAGTGGTTGAGAGGAGATTAGCAGAGTTGGAGAAGGAGCTTCATCAGCGCCGTGAGGGCACTAGTTAGATTTATTTTGTACCATCGACCTATCCCTGTATGACCACTAAGCTTTGAAGTTGTCTTAGCTAGTTGGTATTTTATTTTCTCTTATTATGTTATGACAAACTATGATGTATTATCAAACGATTTCATGAATGATATTATGAGTTGCAAATTGAGAGATCATTATATATTGTGTATTATATCTTGGAGCATTTCATAATTGTGTTGTGTGTGCCATGCATGTTATGTCTGGCAAAAACTTATTATCCTATTACCATGTTAGATTATGGCGCCAGTTAGAAGATCCGAAACGCAGAATCCGCCAGCCGCTACCGGTGGAATTGACACTGCCCTGTTAAGCCAAATGATAGCCGAACGAGTGGCCGAGGCACTCGCGACCGCTGAAGCAAACCGTACAGCTAGCACACAGGAGGAGACCAATCAAGGAGCTACAAATGCTATTGCACGTACTTGTACCTACAAGGAATTTCGTGCAGTTACGCAAGTAAGTTTCCGAGGTACTGAAGGAGCAGTAGGATTAACCAGATGGTTTGAGAAGCTAGAATCCCAATTTGGGATTAGCAATGTCGCTGAAGCCGACAAGGTGAAGTTTGCGTCAAGCACGTTAGTGGATGGTGCTTTGACTTGGTGGAACGTCTATGCTCGTGCAGTGACCATTGACGTTGCCCAAGCGACGCCCTGGAGTGAATTTAAAGCTATGTTCGTGAGGAAATACTGTCCCCGAAATGAAGTCAAGCAGATGGAAGTTGAGCTGTGGAACCTAAAGGTCAAGGGTACTGCTCTTACTGCTTACAATCAGCGCTTTCAGGAGCTGATTTTGTTATGTCCTGAAATGGTGCCCAACGATGACCGATTGTTGGAGCGCTACATTGAAGGACTACCTTTAAGCATCAAAGGGAATGTGACTTCATCCAAGCCGACTGATTTGCACGAGGCAATCGACATGGCTCAGAGTCTGATGTACCAAGTGGTACAGGAGTTGGGAGAAAATACTGGGGATAAAAGAAAGTGGTCTGGCAACGACTACAACAACAATACCAACAACAACAACCCAAGCAACTACAACCAGAACAAGCGTCAAGAAGTAGCAAGAGTGTTCACTGCTGGACAAGGAAATACTGGGAACTACGCTGGGAGACTACCTTTCTGCGGAAAATGTGGTCGACACCACGAAGGAGCATGTCCCCCTACGTGCTACAATTGTGGGAAGGCGGGACATGAGGCAAAGGAATGTCGAGCACCACCTCGTGCTACTAATCAAAGAGGACCTGGAACGCAAGGTGGCCAAGGAGCTAATGTCACTTGCTTCGGATGTGGAGAGAAAGGACACTACAAGAACAAATGTCCGAGCGGTGGAAACCAAGGTCGTAATAACCAGATTCGAGGGAATCAAAATCAGAACCAAGGGAACCAGAAGCAGAATCAAGGGAACCGAGGAGGGAATAACCGAGCCACAACTAGTACTCCTGGAGGATTCACGGCACCTAGCAAAGTGTATCATCTCTGTGCTGAAGCTGCTGTGCAAGACAACAATGTTGTGACTGGTACGTTCCTAGTCAATAACAACTATGCTTCAGTACTATTTGATTCTGGTGCGGATAGGAGTTTTGTGTCGTCTATGTTTAGTGAACGCCTAAATGTTACCCCTACTGCGTTAGACGTTAAGTATAATGTAGAATTAGCCGATGGGAAGTCAGTAACCACCGACGTTATTCTGAAAGGATGTAGTGTAAGGCTACAAGGTCGTTCGTTTAGTATCGACCTACTCCCTATAGAATTGGGAAGTTTTGACGTCATCATTGGAATGGATTGGATGTCGAAACATCACGCAGAGATTGTATGTCATGAGAAGTGTGTCCGTGTTCCTTATGGAAACGACGTACTCATCATACAAGGCGAAAGAAGTGGTGTGAAGAATGGATCAAGGTTGGAAGTCATCTCATGTATCAGGACCCAAAGATACATTGAGAAGGGATGTCCGGTATTCTTGGTTCAAGTAACACAAAAGGAAGGAGAAGAAGATCGCGAGAAGAAGGTGGAAGATGTACCGATCGTTAGAGACTTTCCGGACGTATTCCCGGAGGATTTACCCGGACTACCACCAGCACGGCAAGTGGAGTTTCACATCGAGCTTACACCAGGAGCCGCGCCTGTTGCTAGAGCCCCATACCGCCTAGCACCAGCCGAGATGACAGAGTTAGCTGAACAGATAAAGGAACTTTCTGACCAAGGTTTCATTAGACCAAGTTCCTCACCCTGGGGAGCGCCGGTCTTATTTGTCAAAAAGAAAGATGGATCCTTTAGAATGTGTATCGATTACCGAGAATTGAATAAGCTAACGATAAAGAACCGCTACCCATTGCCAAGGATTGACGATCTTTTCGACCAATTGCAAGGATCTAGCATATACTCGAAGATCGACTTAAGGTCAGGATATCATCAACTAAGGGTTAGAGAGGAAGACGTTCATAAAACGGCTTTTAGAACCCGGTACGGACACTACGAGTTCCAAGTTATGCCTTTTGGTTTGACAAACGCACCTGCGGTATTCATGGATCTCATGAACCGAGTTTGCAAACCATACTTGGACAAGTTTGTGATTGTATTTATCGATGACATCCTTATCTATTCTCGTAATGAAGAAGAGCACAAGGAGCATTTGAAGACCATATTAGAGCTGCTAAGGAAGGAGAAGTTATATGCAAAGTTTTCCAAATGTGAGTTTTGGATAAACACAGTGCAATTCCTTGGTCATGTGATCGACAGCAGTGGTATTCACGTTGATCCTGCTAAGATCGAGGCTGTAAAGGATTGGGCGACTCCAACAACACCCACGGAGATCCGTCAATTCTTAGGTCTTGCTGGTTACTATAGGAGATTCATTGAAGGTTTCTCTAAGATAGCTAAACCAATGACGGAATTGACTCAAAAGGATAAGAAGTTTGAGTGGAAGGAAGAGCAAGATTTGGCATTCCAGACGTTGAAGCAGATGTTGTGTGAAGCACCGATACTAGCCCTACCTGAGGGTAATGAAGACTTTGTGGTATATTGTGATGCATCCATAAAAGGGTTAGGTGCAGTACTGATGCAAAGGACTAAGGTCATAGCTTACGCATCAAGACAACTAAAAGTGCACGAGAAGAACTACACAACTCATGACCTAGAATTGGGAGCAGTGGTGTTTGCCTTGAAGATTTGGAGACACTACCTTTATGGTACTAAGTGTGTTGTATTCACTGACCATAAGAGTCTACAACATATTTTGAACCAAAAGGAACTCAACATGAGACAACGACGTTGGCTAGAGTTGCTCAGTGATTATGATTGCGAGATCCGTTATCACCCAGGCAAGGCAAATGTCGTGGCCGACGCTTTGAGTCGAAAGGAGAGAGTTCTTAGGGTGAAGGCTTTAGTGATGACCATTGACTTAGACCTTTCATCCTTAATTCTCAAGGCTCAGAAAGAAGCAGTCGAGGAAGAAATGCTTAAGACTGAAGATGTTGGAGGAATGATGAAGAAGTTGGAAGCACGTTCGGATGGAACGTTATGCCTCGATAATAGGAGTTGGTTACCATGCCATGGCGACCTACGATCCTTGATTATGCATGAGTCGCATAAGTCAAAGTACTCCATACATCCGGGATCTGATAAAATGTATCATGATCTGAAGATGTTGTATTGGTGGCCGAACATGAAAGCGGACATTGCTACATACGTTAGCAAGTGTTTGACTTGTGCCAAAGTCAAAGCCGAACATATGAAACCATCAGGATTATTGGTCCAACCCGAACTGCCAGAATGGAAGTGGGAAAGGATCACTATGGATTTCATTACCAAGCTACCAAAGACCGCAGCCGGATTCGACACGATTTGGGTAATCGTCGACCGACTCACCAAATCGGCTCATTTCCTACCCATCAAGGAGACTGATGGAATGGATAAGTTAGCAAGGACATACCTGGAGGAAGTAGTCACGAAGCATGGTGTGCCTGTGTCTATAATCTCCGACCGAGACAGCCGATTTACTTCGCAGTTTTGGAAGTCACTGCAGAAGGCATTGGGAACGCAGTTGGATATGAGCACTGCGTATCATCCCCAGACCGACGGTCAAAGTGAACGGACCATTCAAACCTTAGAAGATATGCTGAGAGCCTGTGTGATTGACTTTGGAAATAGATGGGATAGACACCTACCTTTGGTGGAATTCTCATATAACAATAGTTATCACACTAGCATAAAGGCAGCGCCATTCGAGGCACTGTATGGTAGGAAGTGTCGTTCACCCGTGTGTTGGGCAGAGGTCGGTGAAGCACAACTCACTGGACCTGAGATCATACACGAGACTACTGAGAAGATCTTTAAGATTAAGAGCCGTATGCATGCCGCAAGAGATCGACAGAAGAGTTATGCTGATATGAGACGCAAACCTCTTGAATTTGAAGTTGGTGACAAAGTCATGTTGAAGGTCTCACCTTGGAAAGGTGTGATTCGCTTTGGAAAGCGTGGAAAGTTAAACCCTCGTTACATTGGACCCTTCAAGATCATAGAAAGGATTGGCCCCGTAGCCTATCGTTTGGAATTACCCCAAGAACTTAGCCGAGTGCATAATGTGTTCCACATTTGCAATCTGAAGAAATGCTTAGCCGACGAAGCACTCGTTATCCCTTTGGAGGAGATTCAGCTCGACGACAAACTCAACTTCGTAGAAGAACCCGTAGAAGTCATGGACCGTCAAGTTAAACAACTCAAGCAAAGTCGTATACCGATTGTGAAAATCCGATGGAACGCGCGTAGAGGTCCAGAATACACGTGGGAACGTGAAGATCAGTTCAAGAGCAAGTATCCTCATCTTTTCGTTAATCAACCTACTACAACAACGTCTTGATTTCGTGACGAAATCTCTAAAACATGGGAATACTGTGACATTCGTCAAATTTCCATCATTTAATTATTCGTGTAGTACGAGCATTTTAACTGTTATTCGACTAGTTATCGTCATGAACATGTAAATTGTTTTGCTTTGCGGACAAAGCCCTTTTTAGGGAGAGCATATGTAACATCTCTATGTTTCGCGATTTTTAAGTCGAATGCAATACGCAAGTTGTGAGCGTGTTATGTTGTGCCGTACGTTTTATTTGTTCTAGTTATTAAGATTTGATAACGTCTCGCACAATTGTCTTTTGTTTTGGGATCGTACGCTAAACGGTTTTGCTGTCGTGTTATGTCAGTCGCGTCTAAACCTAAACATATTGAACCCGAGCCGAGTTTATCACTATCACAGCAGGTGTATATAACTGAATATTTAAACCTTCAATGTCATTGCCAAGCTTGTCATACAAGTGTCCCAAATCAGTCACAAGTCTACATTACACTTACAAACTTTATAGTTATTTGCCCCACTAAAGGACAACACATTTGCCTAGTTTACCCCTTTTGGGTATATCACAAGCAAACATTTCCAGATTTACACTAACCCTAGGCTAATTATACAAGTTTATATACAAGGCCAAAGTAATGTCCAATGTCCAAATACAAGTTATCACAAGTTATCACAGTCCAAAAATACAAACATCAAAATCTGCACAAGTCTTCACAATACAACTCCTGGGTAGAAGTTTTGGTCCAGCCAACCTACACGTCTCGTCCGAACCTGCACAACCAAGGGTCTTCATTCTGTCCGAACCTGCAAAACCGAACGTAGCATCCCCATTGTGAGTCTTTTGTCCTTTCGTTTTACTTTCGAAGTCTAGTTGTGCTTGTCTTTGTACGAACCTACGAATAAAAGAAACCATGGTTAGTCATTGTAAAGGCCTTATACTTTTAACCAAAAACTGTAAATTTCTAAACTTTTAAATACAAACATGTGTATGTTATTATCTTGCTGTCAACCAAACCGAGACCCATTTTAGACCAAACCGAGACCCGATTGAGACCAAACCAAGACTCGATTTTGAAACCAAACCGAGACCCAACTTAGAACCAAACCGAGACCATGTCCAACCAAATCAAGACTTCAATCATGAACCAACCCGAGACCCATGTTTAACCAAACCGAGACCCAATCAAGGACCAAACCGAGCACCAAAACAAACCAACCAAAGTTCTATTTTCTGCCAAATTATTTACCATTCTTACCAACCAATCCAAAATCTTAATCAAGCTTTCTTTTACAGAAAACCTTAACCATGCCGCGTGTATATAGAAACCCCCAATCGAAACCCTAATCATGTAACACCTTTTTAAACATTTCATTTACATTGAGACATTTCAGAAACATCATATAGACACGAATAACATTCAATTATATAAAAACCCCCAATTTTTATAAAACCCTAGATTTACTTTTTATTAATTAAAATGCTAATTAAACCTAATCTAAACCCAATCCCCTTAATTAATTTAATTGAAAGTGAATTATACAAAAACCCCCAAATTAACCAAAACCCTAATTTTTATAAATCGACTTTATATTAAAATTAGTTTGATTTTATAAATGGAAACATCAATTAATTACGTTTTAAACTGATTTTGATGAAAACCCCCAAATATTTCAAAACCCTAATTTTATTTATATTTTAATCCGAGAATCATATGTTTCACAACGAGTATTTACGAAGCAATTGAAACCACTGATATATATTAACTCGAAAATCAATTAAAAGTTTTTAAAAGGAATAAAGGAGAATGAACTTATCTTTGATTTGGTATTTGATTCACGAACCGCAAGGATGAACACCATCAGAAAAACCCAAACGGTTTGATGTGGGGATTAACCCACATCTCACGCGATATAAGGACCTCAGACCACCCATATTTAACCTTATAACACAAACTGATTAGATGATAACCCTAGAAAGGGATAGAACCAATCTAGGTTTAGAGAGAGAGAGAGTTGTGGGACGGTGGAGGAAATATCGAGAGAGGAGAGAGAGAGTCAACTCCCAGTTATGGGGTTATGTGTGATAAACACACGCATATACTCTTTTCGTTCCTTGTTTATTCCGCCAGGTGGGCCGGGACGGGTCTATGGACCTTGGGCCGGTTTGTGGTGTAATGTTTTGGACCCATTTTGGGCCTCATGAGTTTATTTGGTTTAAGTTAAAGCCCAAACGAAATTTGTTAAATTTAAGTTATGTTTTGACCCGTAAAACCCGACTCGTTAATAAACCGATTTTATTTAACGTACTTTTCCGTAAAATCGTATTTTCATAAAACGTATGGTTTCGTCAAGCACAACTAGGGTGTCGAGTCATTTAATCATACAAGTATTCGTATCGTAACTCGATTCTTAAATTAATTAGGTCGCGGCTAGCGTAACCGTACTCTCGAGCTATTTTATCTTCGTTCTCTTTGCTGAATTTACGAGGTGAGTTTATAGCCCCATACTTTACTATTTTCACTGCTTTTTGGGGTGAGACATTGCTTGATTTTAACGTTTGAACACAAGTGCATTTACTGATTTATCTATTAGTCTAAGTCCCACTAAAAACCCAGTTGCTTTGGCCCGTGAATCGTGAACCGTTAATTACTTTGTGTAAGCGCGAATGTTATGGATAGATCTATCGGGATTGACGTCCCTGTCTGTCTTGTCCAACAAGGGGACAAGCGGGCACAGTTTCATTTGAATCTGATATAGGATGTCGTGGGTTTAGGCATCTAGTTTGGGCTACATTTATATGATTATACTGCCGGTGTTGTTAACGCTTCGGTGTCACGAGCTTAGACTGTAATAAATACTTTTGGGATGACTTTGTATATGTTATATTGTCATCACATTTGGGAAAATCTTGTGGTTCATTAAACATTTCAAACTAACTAAACCTATGAACTCACCAACTTTATGTTGACACTTTAGCAATGTTTTTCTCAGGTATTAAGAAGGAAGATGCTAAATGAGGTCTCATGCATTGCCGTCATTTCTTTGAAACAATGATCATTTGTACCATTTGAGAAAACTATGTTTTGTAACCGTATTCAGTTTATGCTTCCGCACTTTGTCAAAACAACTTATTTTATTAATTACAAGTGATCTATTTTCCGAACGTCTCATTTAGAGGTCGTTCTTTGTGACTATGTGTGTATGATAATCATGACGTCACCACTCCCTTGTCGCCATTATACTCTGATATTTTGGGAGTGTGACAGTAGGTCTCTATGAGGTGGTGAATTCATCTTGGTAAAAATAGCTTTCTTTTGTTCAGGTATTTTATAAAAGTCATTGTGATCCCTTGAACAATATCTTTGATCATCAAAAATCATTTGCAGAAAATGGGGATAAGCCAAAGTCATTTTCGTCCCCTTGTTTTTACACATCCCTTCAAAAATCATTTTGGAATAGTTATATTTTTGCCCTGTTGCAATACACACAATAGCAGTTGCAATGGATCTATTGATCTCATTGTGTGCAGTACATTTGGGACTCAAACATTGAAGGAGAATGTGAATGAGGTACTTCCAGGCTGGGGGAAATTCCGGCTTATGGTACTTATTAAGAGTACCTTCATCAGGAATAGGGTATCCCAAAGCCCTAAGCCCTTGTTCTATTTCAGTTATGGGAAGAATGGTTATACCATCAGCATCATCAAGATGAAAGGCCTGGCGTACCAAGGCCTCAGTAACCACCCAAGATCTCCCATGAACAATAGAAGTTAATGTGGTCACTCCATTAACTGTTGAGGAACTAACAGTGTTCCAAAACTATTTAATGTGTGTGACTGGAATGAGTGGTGCATGAGAAAGAGCATACCTTAATGGGGATGCGTTCAAATACGCCACCATTTGTGTATATTGAGGGAACAAAGTATTATCAGCAACAAGATAAGCAATCATGTTGTGTTGAGACTTGAACCCCAAATCCAATTCTGCTGAGTTAAATCTTGGTGCCATTGATGAAAGCTGTTAATTGGAAGTGTAGAAGATGAAGGTTGATAAGAGAAAAGTGTTAGACAAGAATTATAGATACCCTGTTTAAAAATAGGAGCCAAATTTATAGGAGTGGATGAATGCATGTGATTGGCCCAAAAATAGGCAAAGATTTTCAAAAACTAATCATGAAAATATTGAAAAAGTTATAAGTTATCTCATGCATTTAATGAAAGTAACAACTCCTAAAATTACGGCTTGAAAATATGTCAAAAAGTAACAACTGGGTAGGTCCCATTGAGTGTCAACGGTCAAATATAACCCATCGACGCCCAACGGCTATAATCCTGTCAACGTTCGCCTAAAGCCATGTCAGCGTCCAATTTGGTCACAACAACGCTTGGAAAAATCTTGCCAGCGTCCAAAAATAAAATTGTTTTAAAAAGTGAAAAATTACCTTAACAAGTAATTTATCCTAGAGAAGATAACCAAAAGCTGATAATTATCATAGGGCGGCAAGCACTGTCCAGTTATGCACACTTGCATAAGCAAGATAGACATAATAGTCCTCTAGTGTCCCTTGCTAACCAAAACTCTTAACAACCAAGTTACCTCATAAAATCCTTGTTACTCCCAGGTAAATCCCATATGAAAACCATTCCCAAGTCTCCCAACAGACCACAACCAATTCTAGGCCAAAAATGTCTTGGCAGCATGCAAAGTTGATATACTATGCATGCTACAGTGCCTCATGGTTTAGTAAAACTAACCCATACTCACCTGTGGACACAATCTAGAATTGTGATAAGAGTATCATATGGATACCCAAAAATCCTAAAGGTTCCTAAAACCTCCCCTTAAACAAAGATACAAAGAGTTTGCTAAAAACATGCATGAACATAAAAAATTTATGTCAAGATAGGAATGAAACATTCCAACCATCATCCATAAATAAAAACTTGTCCAAATGCTTCTCCTTTGATCCATAAGCAACTCTGTATCTAATGGTATACTGCTAACACCATCTGCACATTTAGATTGAAAACCACAAAACTAACATTGTTGCTGACAACGCCCTGATAACACATAACAGCGTTGAAGGAAGCTTTGTCAGCGTTAGACAATTATATTGCTGACAACGTGGTAAAAACACTTATCAGTGTTCAAACAACCTTTGTCAGTGTTAGAAAAATATAGTGGAAAATCTAAATCATCAATAAGACTAATAATAGTAATGCATCATCCTGTACATACTTTTACAAAAAGAATCCAAAACACATATTAAGTGAGATTAACCATTCCAATACTTGTTACCAAGTATTGAAATCTTCCAGTATCAAAAGGTTTAGTTAATAAATCTAACACATTTTCCTCAGTGTCAACCCTATCTGGTTGTATTAAACCTTTCTCAAAGCAATCTCTTATAAAATGGTGTCTGATTTCTATGTGTTTAGTTTTAGAATGATGTACATGATTCTTAATGATGCATAAAGTACTATTATTGTCAACAAATATCTTAGTATGCATGAAATTATACCCATAATCCAACAGCTGGTTCTGAATCCACAACACTTGACCACAACATGCTGCTGCAGCCACATATTCTGCTTCAGTTGTAGAGTTAGCCACCACTGTTTGTTTCTTGCATTGCCAAGATATTAATCTGCTCCCAAGAAATTGACATCCACCAGTTGTGGATTTCCTATCAAACTTGTCACCTCCATAATCACTATCTGAATATGCAATCAGCTCCAATGGTGAATCCTTTGGGTACCACAAACCAAGATTAGGGAAACATCTTAGGTACCTAAAGATCCTCTTCACAACATAAAGGTGGTATTCTTTGGGAGTCACTTGATGGCGTGCACATGCACACACAGCAAACATGATATCAGGTCTGGAAGCAGTAAGATACATCAAGGATCCAATCATGGATCTATAATGCCTGACATCAACATCTTTCCCATCTCCAATCTTTCCCCAAGGGTGTTCTCTATCCATAGGAGTAGAAGCCCTCTTTTCATGTGGAGAAAAGCCAAACTTCTTCAAGATTTCAGCAACATATTTGTCTTGGGAGATGAAGATACCATCTTCTTTCTGCTGAACTTGTAAACCAAGAAGGAAGTTCATCTCCCCCATAGCACTCATCTTGAATTTGTCTGTCATAAGCTTGGAGAAATCCTCACTCATCTTTGGATCAGTAGACCCAAAAATGATATCATCAACATAGACCTACACAAGCAACACATCTTTTCCTTTCTTCTTTGTAAATAGTGTCTGATCTATGGTGCCCCTCTTGAATCCATTGTCCACCAAATAGGTAGACAAAGTACCATACCATGCTCTAGGGCTTGATGAAGACCATACATAGCCTTTTTGACTCTATACACTTTATCTGGATGCTCAGGATCCTCAAAACCAGGAGGTTGCATGACATAAACTTCCTCAACTATGGTGCCATACAAGAATGCACTCTTTACATCCATTTGATAGACTGTAAAGCCCATGCAAGATGCATAGGCTAGAAAAATCCTAATAGCTTCAATCCTTGCAACTGGTGCAAAGACTTCTTCATAGTCTATCCCCTCCTCTTGTGTATAACCTTGAGCCACTAACCTTGCCTTGTTTCTGACCACAATACCTCTTTCATCTCTTTTGTTCCTGAGAACCCATCTTGTCCCTATTGGTCTGACATATCTAGGACAATCAACCAGCTCCCAAACATCCTGAATAGCAAACTGGTGAAGCTCATCCTGCATTGCTTCCACCCAACTTGGTTCTTTGAGAGCATCAAATATCTTCTTGGGTTCTTCTTGTGACAGAAAACATGCAAACAAACATGCTTGTACAAGAGGGGTATCAACCTTCTTGTGTATATTGGCAATAAATCCACCAAGACTTTGATGGGATCTTCTTGTCTGAACTGGAGTCATAACATCACCAATGATCTGAGATGGGGGGTGATTCTTCATTGTGGAAGTGAGAACTCCTCCTTCAAAGAGTCTGGTGTCCTCAACTTCATGCTCCATGTTGCCAATATCTTCTTCATCATACTCTCTTTGAGCAGCAGGAATCTCTTCATGGATATTGGAAGGTCCACCTTGTTCAAAACTGGAAGAGAAAAGATGCCCAGAAGTGTTGTCAACGTTTGAATCTTGGTTGTCAGCGTCAGGGCTGACAGCGCCTGAAATGTTGTTGTCAACGTCTGAATTGGTCTTGTCAGTGCTAGATTTGCCTTTGTCAGTGCCTGAAGAACCATGCATGTTTGTATCTGGTGGTATTTGGAAACCACCACTTTCTTGTCCAGCAGCAGCAGCAGCAAAAGCATCAGTCCAAATGGGAATTGTGACATATTCAAATGTAGGAGATGCCTTTTCTGCTTGTGATCCAACCCTTTCATCAACCTGTGTACCTGAAACATTAACAATTTGTTCTTCCACAACATTTGAAGTTACCTTCACAATGTCTGGATTAGTGACAGGCATATAATGTAAAGTTCTAGATAAGGGTTCCAAATCAAACAACCAATTAGGACCACTTTCAGGATCACTAGGTTTATTCTCTAAGAACCTAACATGTACTCTTTCAACAATACATTTGTCCTCATTAAGATAAACCCTATAACCCTTGCTCTGCACTGAATACCCCATGAAGTAACCTTCATCACCTTTTGCACTAAATTTCCCTAAGGCATCACTAGTGTCTAAGACTACTACATGACATCCAAAAGGTCTGAGAAAACCAATATTAGGTTTTCTTCCCCAAAGTAACTCATAAGGTGTCTTGTTTTGAATTTTGTTAACCAATGCTCTATTTTGCACATAGCATGCTGTATTAACAGCCTCAGCCCAAAAGGCTATGGGAAAGTGAGCATCAGCCAACATTGTTCTGGCTGCTTCAATTAGGGTTCTATTCTTCCTTTCAGCAACCCCATTTTGTTGTGGGGTTCTAGCAATACTAAACTGCCTAGTAATTCCCTTCCTGGCACAAAAATCATCTAGCTTCTTGTTCCTAAATTCTCCACCATTATCACTCCTAAGCATCTTAACCTCATTGCCAGACCTTTTCTCAATTTGAGTGATAAATTCAATAAGAACATCAGCTGTGTCACTCTTCATAGCTAGAAAGAATGTCCAAGTAAACCTAGAAAAGTCATCAGTGACAACAAAACAATATGACTTGCCATTCAAACTTTCTATATTAGTTGGACCAAAGAGATCCATGTGAAGCATATGAAGAGGTCTGGAACTAGTATGCACCTGCTTGGACTTGAATGAGACCTTGTGTTGTTTGCCTTTAAGACATGCAACACAAGAGTGGTCATTGTGGAAAGCCTTCTCAGGCAAACCATCAGCTAAACCAAGCCTCACAAGTCTATTTATATTTTTAAAGTTTATGTGCCCTAGTCTCCTGTGCCACAAATTACTTTCATCTACTGAGGCCTTAGCATAAAAACAAGACATATTTGTATTCACTTTAATCCCATTTAAATTCACATTGTATATGTCCTTATGCCTAGGTGTTCTATACTCAATATACTTCTCATCCGGGATCTTAAAATCCTTGCTTAACACCAAACACTCAGTATCAGTGAAAAGAACCTTATTTTTGTTATCACACACTTGTGATACACTAAACAGATTATAATCCAGTTCTTTTACCAGGAAGACGTTTTCAAAACGTAGATTATTGGTGAGAAGGGCTCCTTTGCATGTAATGGTGCCATATCCACCTCCAAAGTATACCTTATCACCATCTTGAATAGGAGTGAAGTTCGTCAAATAGTCTTCCTTTCCTGTCATGTGCCTTGAGCATCCACTATCCCAATATCCATAATCATTGATCTGCTTTTGAATGCCCTGCACATAAAGAAAACAAATTAGTTTTCTTTGGGAACCCAAGTCTCAGAAGACTTGGATTCATCTGGTTGTTCAATAAGAACAGACTTAGTTCTCACAACAACCCCATTCTCATCCCTTTTAGGATGAAAAACCCAGTTAACCCCAATTGGTTTTGTAATGACTTTTGAAATGTAATTAAACCTGTTGCAAGTCATTGAAATTCCATTATTATTAGGGTTTTGATTTTTCTTGGGTCTCCATGTTAAGCTTGAAGAAGCTTTAGACCCCTTACCTTGTGGCTGCAAATACTTAGGTCTGGTCACGTTTCTGTCAGCGTTGGATTTTGTCCTGTCAACGCTGAAATTACCCTTGTCAGCGTTGAACCTAGGGTTTGCTACAGGAACCCATTGCCTATTTGACCAGGTATTTGTCTTTTGAAAAGGTCTTTGTCCATGAGTGTTAGACCTTCTAGAAAAGAATGGGGCTGGTCTAATCACTTGTGGACTTCGCTGCACACAAGGTCTGGGTCTGACAACGTTTGACTTCCTAACAACGTTGACTTTCTTCCTATCAGCGCTGAAATTGTTCCTATCAGTGCTGGCTTTGGGAGCGTTGACACACTTGTATGCCAAATGTGAAAAACTACCACAAGTATAACAGGCTTTCTTAGACACATTCTTAGGTCTAGAAGCAAAGAAACCTGTTCCATGATTGTTAACTTGGCTCTTGGGTGACCTATTATTCCTATACATCTCTGCATATTTAATGGTAGGTCTTCTAACAGTGTTGGAGCCTAGGTCAACAGCTTCACCAGTAACTGGGTGAGTAACCTTAATGGGTGGAGATTCATTGGGACTTTCACATAGCAAACCTCCCTTAACAAATAAAGTAGGGTTAGCTTTCTTCCACTCATTTAGGTAAGTCAATTTTTGTTGATACTCTTCTACTGGGGTGACAACTCTTGGTGGAGGAATGAATTCCTCTTCTTGGCATTCTGGTATACCAGTCCAAGATAAATCCTTTCTAAGGACACCATAGAAATCACCAGCTGGTGGTGGAACCAGAGAGTAATCATTCTCATTCATCCCAAGCCCAGTCATATCCTTAGGATCTCTTTGTTTAGCTACACAGTCTCCTAGGGCTTGGGTGGCTCTATCAAATCTTTGAATCTTGAGGTCAACATTATCTTTATTCTTAATGGCCTCATCTAACTTAGCCTGTAGGTCTTTATTGACCTTTGACATGATATTTCTAATATCCATACTACCCTCTAGCTCATGTTTTAAGATATTTATCTTATCTTTTAAATCAAATTCCATTTTCTTGTATTCAGAAACGGTTTTCTCAGTTTCAGTAAGAGCTAGTTGGTAATTGGATAATTTACACCTTTCAGTGCTCATATCCTCTTTTAGTTTTAACACCTCTTTGTTAAGTCTGTCAGTGTTTAACCTACAACCTTTGCTACAGAAAGCATCATCATATACCTCATTATCAGATGAAGAGGAGGAGTGTGCCATGAGAGCATATTCAACATGCTCTTCTTCTTCAATATCAGCAATCAAAGCTTTGTCCTCTTCAGCATCCTTAGCCAGATAGCTCCAATCCCATCCAGTACCATCAATTCCTTGAACTGCAACCATGGCTTTGGAGTCTTGAGCTTTAACAACCTGACTTGAGGGTTTACCAGCATCAGATCTTCTAGGAGATCTGCATTCCCTCATGAAGTGCCCCATGCGATGACAGTTGTAGCACTCAACTTTGGATTTATCAAATCCAGCAGTGTCTTTAGCATTGAAGGTCATCTTCTTCTTGAACCTTCTATTCCACCTATTTGCTCTTATACTAGCAAGAGCCATGTTCCACTTGATGTCCATCTCTTCCAAGTGTTCATCACTTATCTGCTCAAGGTCCTCATATGTAATCACTGAACCATTGGGCAAAGAAGCAATGTAAGCACAAACAGTATCCAAATCCAAACCAGCAGGTTTAACTCTTGGGGAGTCATTCATGAATGTGTCAGCGTCTGAAAAGGAGACGTTGACAGGACTTGTTCCAACGCTGACAAATGATGATCCAGTAACTGGATGCATAAAAGAGTCCTTCTGATTGAATTGACCTTCACTATGAGAGAAGAAGGCCATATTGCTGGTGCTAGCTTTGCTTGAAAGAGTTTCATCTTCCAACAGTCTTAGTTTGTTGTAGATGTCATCAAACGAAGAGCTCTTGTAAGTATTATTGGCAAGAATAGATCTTGCCTCAATCTTCCATGTCTCACCAAGACTTTTCAGAAAAGTAGCATTGGTGTCAATATCACCAACTTGTGTCCCCATGAAGGACAACTTGCTTGTGATGTCAAGCAATCTGCTTCTCACACTGCTCAGTTTCTCATTGGGCTGAGCTTTGAAGACAGCATAATCATGCAGAAGTTGCTTTTTCTTTTCTTCCTTAGTTTCTGCATTACCATCATATGCAACTTCAATTGCTTCCCAACGATCCTTAGCAGATTCATAGCTTCTATATTTGTGCTGATTTTCTTGTCCCAAAGAGACTTTCAAAATATTTAGGGCTTTCATGTCAGCCCTTTTCTTTGCAATATCTTCAGCACTTACAGCTCTACCATCTCCAGGTTTTTCTTTCTTATCTTCATCAGGACATCCTTCAACAACTGATCTTGCCGTAATGGCATCTTGAATCTTTTGAGCCTTATTGAATGAGTTTCCATATTCAATAATGTCCCAGAGTGTGTAGTCAAAGATCCCCAGATATTGTTCAAAGTTGAACCTCCATAAGTCAAAGTTGGTTGCATCAAGCATGGGAATCTTGATGTTTGGTAAGGATGAGGAGGAGGAATTTATCGCTTCAGACATGATGTTTTTAGGGTTTTAAGAAAATTAGGGTTTTGATGTTCGTATATCGTTCTGGTGTTCTTCAAAGATCAAAAGTTCCTCAACAAGCTCTGATACCACTTGTTGATCCCAAACTTAGATCGATTAGCTTTGTGTACGAGATTAGATCAAGTATAACACGTAGAGAAACCTTTGTTATATGCTTTGTGAATCTAAGTATTATGCGGAATTTAATACTTAAACAAGAACACAAGATGTAAACAAAACTTTCACTTTGATTATAAATGTCAAACTTGCTTACAATGAAAGATGTTTACGAATGAAAAACTTATATAAAACTTGATTCTAAACATTAACCTAAAGACCTTCTTTTATAGACTAAGAAGCCTTGTACAATAAGCTACGTATCAACTATTCTAGGTAAAGATAAACATAGAAAATACATTGTCGTTTCTATCCTTACTAGAAGTATTCTAGAACATAATAAACGTGTAGCTCACATCTTCCATCAGTGCTTGTCTTCAATCTATCAACGCTTAACTTTAACTTGTCAACGCTTGGGCTGTCAGCGCTCACTTTGCTCTTGTCAACGCTTGAGTTGTTCTTGTCAGCGTTCAAGTGATCTGGCCTTAATTTATTCCCAACAAAAGTCCGTGAAAGCCCATGTTTTCTTCCCTTTACACAATTTGGTCCTAAATCACAACAAAAACACAAACCACGCATAATTCCAACATTTATGACATAAAATACACGTTTTGGCTTGATTATTATTATAAGTAAGTGGTAAAAGGATAATTGTTTTCACACTTATTAATGGCCAAAAGCTGAAGGGACGCCACGAGCTATTACTCCGTCGTCGCGGAGTCATAACAAGTTATTGTAGCATCAATCAATTGAATTGAAAAAATGACCGGCATATCCCTGAATTGTCAGACTTGATGATATTGAATTGGATGAAAGGCGTGAGTTGTGTCACAAGAGCCTGATATGCTGTTTCTGATGTAGAGTGATTAAAGTCTTCATTGTGGATTTGCTCTGCTAGTTGGTTCAAGATGATGAACATCGATTCCATGAATATATGACGATCTTGACCAAAGAGTGTCACATATTTGCTCCCTCTTTGAAGACATGACGTGATGCCAGTTCTTCTAGCGTTGGTTTGCATGTGATGCGAGTCTCCTTTTTGAAATGTTGAATTCAATGATTCCATTAAATGTCGATGAGCAATAACGTTAAGGATTACGATCGATGAAAAAAAAATCCGTCTTCACTTTCAAATAATAATACCCGATCAAAAATCCGTTGACAAAATAAATCTTGTCAGTTTTCCTTGTCAAACCCCGATTGTTACCCAAATATAACTTAATGTGACAAATTTTGTCCAAGAAAAATGTTTGGCATAAAATTTGTGCAATAACGGTTATAATACTCGGGCTATCTTTGTCACCTATTTTTGTCACGTATAAATGTGTGAGCCACAAATATAACAAAAGCACGCCAAAATAATACTCAATCCAAAGGGTTAGCCAATATCTGATTTATCTAATACCAATTAGGTAAACTTACCAATATCTGATTTCCAAAGGATTAGACAAAATAATATTTACCAAAACACGTGGCTGAGTATCACCAAAAACTTCACAAGAATATTCAAAAAAAAATTCACTAAGAACAAATTCGGTCAAAAGAGAAAAAAAGACGTGGCTGATTATGTTTATCAACCCTACATGTCCCAAAGGCACACGTGTAACCCACCCGAGTATAAAATTCTCCTTGTAATCTCCGTCTCACAAATAATATATAAACCAACCCTAATTTTATTTTCTTAATAGAGTCAACCCTTTTATCTTTCTCAGCCGACACTCTTATCTCTCTCACACCAAATAATGCTCCTCCGTGTCTCTCTCTTTCAAACCTACTAAAGCAGATCACCAAACTCCTCCGTCTCTTTCAAATACACATACAACTCCTCCGTCTCTTTCCAATACAGATCACCAAACTCTCCCAAAATCCGCCTCTTATTAATCTCTCACAAACACGTAGCCTAATCTCTCATCTCAAACCAAAATCATTAACAGATCACCACTGTTAATATATCCCAATCAACTAAATCCCATGAAGTAACCAAATCCCACGAAGAAGATGTGCAACAATCTAAGCATCAAGATCCAAAAATGGGTCTCGGGTAGGTTTTCTAACTGTTTAATTGTATGTTTGAGTCTTGATCGAGGATAGTTATGATTTGACTGATATCTTGTGTTTGTGTGAGTCGTGTGATGAGGTTGAGTGGGGGTGGGTGTTGGTTTCGGTTGTGCGTGGGTCTGTGGGTTTTTGAAGTCAAGATTAAAGGTGAGTGATTTAAGTCGAGTCTGGGTTGGTGTGGTCAACTGTTGGTTTCTTGATTCAGTCAGTTGAGTGTTGGTTGTTGGGTTTGTGTTTGTGTATGTGTTGGGTTTGTGTATGTGTTGGTGTAAGTGGGTCGAGAGTCGAGAGTGGGTTTCTTGAGTGAGGGTTTTGTCGAGTCTAGTCAAACCGTCGATAGTCGAGGGTGGGTGGGTGTGTTTGTTTTAGACGAGAGAGTTGGGTTAAGTTAAGTGACGAGAGAGTTGAGTTGAGGCTGTTTGTTTTGTTTGTGTGTTCGAGTGTGGGTTGAGTCTGTTGTGGTTGAGAGAGTCGTTAGGTTCAAGTTTTGGTTTGTTGAGTTTGGTGTCGAGTTAGTCGAGGGTGGGTGTGTGTTCGTTGAAGTTTGAATCTGTTTGAGTCTTGATTGTTGTTTTGTTCCCGTTATGTTTGAATCGAGGAGCGTCCTTATCCGGAATAAAGAAGTCAGTTTTGGAGTCCGTTGTGTTTGAATCAGTTTTGATGTGTCGAGTCTTAGGCTGATTTCGAAACTTATCATGAATAATCTCCTAACTCTTATCCAGAATAGTTTCCTTTTGCTTATCCGGAAGAAGTTTCCTGAGTCATATCTGGAATGATCCTAAGGCTTATCCAGAAAAATCTCCTAACTCTTATCCGGAATAATTTCCTTTTGCTTATCCGGAAAAATCTCCTAACTATTATCCGGAATAATTTCCTGTTGCTTATCCGGAATAAGATTTCGATGACTTATCCTGAATATGGTTTTCGAGGCTCAACTTATCCGGAATAAAATTTTTCGGCTTATCCGGAAAAACAAAAAAGAAAACAAAAATTTGATGCTGATAGACCTGTTAATCACGACCTTGTACGTGGGCAAAAGTTTGACTGGACTGTTTAGCTATATCAAGATGTCTGATACTTTTTAGACTTTTGAGACTGTTGAGACGAAAAATTGATAAAACAATGTAAAAAAACAAACTGATACTTTTTAGATGATAAAAATAAAAACTGATAACCAGATACAAATCCAAAGATAGACAAAAACATTGATATTGATGTGAAAATAAAAAAAATAAAAAAATTGATATATGTTTTGACCAATCACAAATATTATACCAAATCAAAAGATCTAAAATTTTTTACCGGATTTGAAACCAACGCAAAAGAAAAAGAAAGAAAAAAAAATTTAAAAATTAAAAAAATTTGACCAATAAATCAATAGATAAAGAAAATTTAGAAAGAAAAGATTTTTACCACCAAATCAATAGATAAAAACACTCAAATCCGAAGAATCAACCAAAGCTCTTAATACCAATTGTAAGTCCATAGTTTCTTAGGATTAAGAAAGTTATGATTAATCTATTGAATGGAAGGGAAGGAGGAAGAACTAGAGAGAGAAAAGAGAGAACGAGGAGAGGTAGAGAGAGAAAGTAAAGATTGAATGAAAAGTGTGAAAGACAAAATGAGCAACCCCTCCTAACATGCTAGGTGGGGGTATATATAGCCCACCCTACATGTGGGCTATATGGGCTATATTGGATCACGAGCCCAATATCATTGGAGTGACCGATCCTTTCTAAATACGTAAAAACGTATTTCCAACAATCTCCCTGATGTAGTGGTTTTACTACTCTTTAGGAAAAGAGAGCAAAAGTGACAAGTATTAAGTGTCGGTTTAGGAAAACCAACCACTAATGACCCTTAGTGGGGATCGTTCCCAAGGAGGCTTTGTGTGTGTGTGATGAAACGATTAACTTTGTGATTATATTGTTATGAGAAAGAAAATAGAAAGGGGATAAGAAGAGAATGACGGTTACAATGACGATTTACACTAAGACGAAAGAGTCGTACATGTAAAACCGTAAAAGCACCAAAATTTAAAATTTTACTCTAAAAATTCCTAAAAATCACTAAAAATCCACTAAAATATTCTAAGGGTTTACAAAAAATCCAAACTTGCTAAAACCTTTTAATTAATTAAATATTAACTTTTTAATGCTAATTAAAGCCCTAAAAATCAATATTAACTAATAAAAAGTCCAAATCAAGATATTAAAGTTTGTAAACCTTTAAAATAACCTAATTAAGCTAAAAAGTATTTTTCAAAATTTTAAAACCACTAAAAACTATTTTTAAACAATTAAAAACTATTAAAAGCTATAAAAACTTAAAATAATTCTAGAAAATAATTGAAAGACCCTAAAAATAATTAGAAAGTTGTAAAATTCCTAATTAAGTGTCTAGAACCTAGGAAAAACGTAAAAACTTAGAAAATCAGACTTTTAATATTTAATAATAAAATAATATTAAAATATTAATAAAAATCCAAAAATCCTAAAAAATTCTAAAAAGTTGCAAACTAGCTTAATTTAACCTAAATAACTCCGAAATGAACTTGAAATTACCTAAATACCCTTAATGGGCCTAGAAAATGGGCTAAACCCAAAAACAGACTCTTAATGGGCCAAATTGAGCCCAAAATGAAAAAGTGGCCCAAATAAGCCCAAAAAGCACTATTTGACTCAAAATTTGATTCTGAACAAGTTTTTCCAAAGGCCCAAAAGCTGAAAATGTGAAATAAGCTAGTTTATACCAAACAGCTTATTCTTAATGGGCTTTTTGGCCCATTAAGCCATAAGTTGATGCCATAAGCTGAAATTAAACACACAAGCTTCTTTTGAGCTAAATAAGACTTCTATTAAAAGAAATTTGAAAAAAGACAAAGGAATAAGCCTGAAAATGCAAAAAGCAATCTACAGAAAACGAAAAAATAGTCGTTTTTTAGTTCTAGGTTATCCTAAGAGCTGATTCAAGTTTCTAAAGCTTTTAAATGACTTAAATAAGCTATTTCAACAAAAAGTTTTCAAATAAGCTGACTCAATAAGATGGAAAAAGCAAATAAGCACTTATGAAAAAGTCAAATAAGTTGGTTTTCTAGCAAAAAGTCAAAGTCAAAGTCCAATAAGCTCCAGTCTAATCAAATGGGTCAAATAATGAAGATCTATTACAAAAAATAAGTTGTTGCAGGTCTGGATAAGCAATTATAGCTTATTGATAAGCTGAGAACAAATTAACACTAGCAGGGGCTAGTTTTGGGTGTTGAGCAGTGGAAACTTTTTCCACTGCTTGACTTGTAGAATTTTTTGTCTTTAGTGACCTTTTTGGAGATTCAGGTTTCAACAAGGCACTCAAATGATCATTGGATCATAAGGAGTCAATACAAACAAAGAAATCAATAATCCAACAAGCCAAATTGTACAGTTAATTCAATTAAGCACCAGATCTAGCCCAGACTTGAACAAATAAGCAGATTAGGTTCAATAAGCACTTAGAGCAATATTCAGCCAGCCAAACTCAACCAAATGCATACACAAGCTATTATAAACTTAAATAAGCAAGTATAAACAGGTTTCATGCAATGATTCAAAGTTTTAAGCAAGATTCAAGCACCTTAAGTTACTGATGAACACAAACACATGCAGTTTTCACTTTTGCTGATGCACTTAACCAACAAGCCAGATTCAAACCTCCAAATCTATCACATATGTCATAATAATGATGTTTAAACAACTTTCAACCCTAAGCATGCACAAATTCTAGATTTCACCAAAATCTTAGGTAAAAAACAGTTAAAATCAACAAGTTATAGCACAATATTTGATTTGGTGTTTCAAGACTGAAAACTTGTAGCAAAATACTCTCAACCAAGCATATATCAAATAACAACCACAAATACACACTTCTAACAACACAATAACCAATTATGAACTCAAACAGGTAATCCAAACCCTTTTAACTTTTCAATGCAAAAATTAAACAAGTATAAGTGTGATTCAGTTTACCAAATGATTAATCTAGCATACTAACATCATTAACATGCAAGATTAAGCAGATTCAAGCCAAGAAAACAACAAGAACACAAGTAGAGCACAAATCCACCAAAAAATCAAAAATTTATCAGATTTTCAAGGTTTTAAGACAAACCTCATGGATGTACATCGACATCCACGAATGTTAGAGCTTATGTGCTAGCAAGAACAAGCACAAGCTTCCAACAGCAACCCTGCTAAGATTCAACAAAGTTAAGAGCAAAAATAGTAAAATCAGAAAAGTGAAAAGCCTTGATTGATGCGACCTTGTTACCCCACACTTGATTATCCCCAAGTTATAAGCCTCACCACACCTTGATAACACAATATCAGGATGCTATGATCAGCCCTATTGCCCAAGAATTCCAAGGTTTGAACAAGAACTTAGCAAAATATCAAGCTTGAAAGAAAAATGCAAACTTTTGAACCCTCCTTAAAAATAGGTTTTGAGAAACAGAATTATCAAACTAAGAACAATAATAAGCAGTTATAAATGATGGCACTTGAGCTTTCTTCAACATTTCAAACACATTTCATTAATTCTGAAAAGGATTTACAGAAAAGTAAACAATTGAAAATTCAAGAGCAAAGTGCAAATGTTGCACACTAAGGCCTTTATATAGGCTACAAGTTATCTATTAAAGCTGGAAAAAACGTAAACCCTAACTATGGAAGTCCCCAATTTTCCCTTGTAGCTTTTTGAACTTTGAAGAACATGTGACTTGAAATTGGCGTTTTGTGGAGGTGGCATGTGTGAAAAGTTGATCAAAGGGTCCAATTTTGCTTAGGATGAAAGCTGGATTGTGAGCTGTAGATTCTCTGCCATTGCTTTGTCTTCTTGTTCAAGGGTGTAGCAGGGCATCTTTCATGTGCACTCTTGGGTGATGTGGCACAAGAGTATAAGGTGGGGTTGGGTTTATTGTCACCTTAATCACAAATCTGGAGTGAATTAAGGTTTGATATCAAGTATTAAGAAAATACCCAATTTTCTTAATAACACCAAGAACACTTCATTTGATCTGTTTTCACTTTTAAAAATGGTGTTAGGCGCGTAACTAACTAATCAGTTATATTAGTTAATTAAATGGGGTGAGTGGGATCTGATGTGGAGGAGTGGAGAGTTGTGATTGGTTGAAGTGGTGAGTGGGGTGAGGTGGCAAGCTGGGATTGGTCTAGGTAATTTAGGTTGTCGGCTAGTATTAAACCCCCATCTTTATTGAACTTGTCATTTGCAATTTAAAATCTGTCAACGGCCATTTCCTTCATAACAACTTTTCATTTTTTACACTTTTGCCCCAAATTCTTTTCCAAAGTATTTTCAGGGGTATTTCTAGCCATTTTGTGATTCTTGAAGGACTGATTTGGTAATTTCTTCAAGGATAATGGTCTAAACTTGTATGATTGTCATTTTGGAGGACTAAAATTGCCAAATCATGTTTAATGAGGGACCATTTTTGCCAAGTCTTCAAAGTCAAGGGTCCTTTTGGTAATTTTGATATTTTCAAAGGACCAATCTTGTAATTCTTGTATCTTGGAGTTCTTAATGATATGTTTGACTTTGAGAAGGACTAATATTGACATTTTAGCTTTGTTGAGGGGCTAAAAATGCCAATTCTTCAAAGTAGAGGGCCCTTTTTGCAATATTGACAAACTTTAGGGACCAAACTTGTAATTATGAAGATACAAGGGTATAAAGTGTCAATTCTTTCACATTGGAGGACCCTTCTTCATAATTCTTCAAGTCTTCAAGGGTTTACTTGGGAAAATTCTTCATTAGGGCTTGGTTCAATGTACGGCTTCGTTTCCCGTGTTCGTTTTTGCATGATACACAAGCAACAAGCATATATATGGGTATTTTGATGATATTTAATTCATTTTAAGCCCTTTTTGGACGATGAGACTATGTATAAAAGCAGTCTCATCACTCCCCCATACTAAACCATTGTCGTGCCCTCACACAATGCTAGAATAAAGTATCGTAGTATCTCCAAAATTCATTTTTTATTCACTTTATTGAATGATAAACTAGCTACACTACTACTATTGCTACTACTACTTGCGTTTTAGACATAATGTATGATTTTCATCGCAAAATGGGACGTTTAGGTTCATAGAATAAGAACACGTGCGTGCTTCGTTAGAAATAATTTCATCGTCCTCGATTTTCACCCCATTTCCATGCCAAGCGTGCAACGAGATCATTGTCATTATAAGTTAGTAATGCTAACACTACTCATATGCCCTAATCACGTACTTATCCTCCCAATTTCCTAAGTTGTATCTCCTATATTTTATTATGTCTTGAATGTTTCACGAGGATACATTGTTTGACTTATGCGATAATAAAGATTTAGGTCTAAAAATAGAGTCCTAACGGTGTAACCGAGACCATCAAATCAATAACCCCTCCTAATAGACAACGATGTCAAAAAATTAAGTCAACAAGAAGGATTGATAAACACGGTTTTATAACGGTTTTGAACATGAGACTTATTACCAAGACTTTTATACGCCCCCTAACGGAAGGGCCTTATTATCTTTGGTTTACCTCCATCTTTTATTCAACTTCTCCATGAAGCTTTTATTATGACTTCGGTCTTGCCTTGCCTTTTATTATCCACCTCATCGGTAGTTTTATTAGCCAAAGACGTATATCCTCACGCTAAGGAGAATTTTGGATCTTTAAAGCTTCAAAGATTAAGGCTTGATTCACTTTCAATTTTGCATAGATTTTTCGGCCTTGTGGGGCTTCAAATTGTTTGCTTGATTTAGGTGCGCACTTGAAATCTTATTATTGGGTGAAGCTTTTGATTATTCGGGTGCCAATACATCAAAACCGTGACGCTGGCGATACCTTAATGTCTTCCGAATTTAATTACACGGAAGCTACTAGAAAAGACTAGAAACCCAACAATCCCAACTAAACCGCTAAGTCAATATTTATTAAGAAAAAAATATTTACATGCGAAGGGAGAATAAGAAAACAACGAGAACACATGAGTTTTTGAAAGAATACGAGTACTCTACGTTTAGCATAGTAACTTATAATTATACCTATCATTTCTCGTCCTCATTTAAGATACTTAACCTAATATGAAGTTAAGGAATCAAAGCTAAGTGCTCAACACGCACGGTCGAGTCAAAAATTACTCTTATTCTCGCCATTGGAAAACCTACATTCGTGTCTTCAAACACTTATAAAACATGAGAAAAATTTTAAAATTTGGCCATTTTTAGCCTTATTTTGCAACAAAACGATAAACAAAAAGATAAACTTTGGAAAGCGTGAAGGTTTGGCAAGGCAAGTATCTATTCACCGCCCCATACTAAAGTTAAACATTGTCCTCAATGTTTCGAGTCTAGGGGTGCAAACACCCCCATACTAGAGACGTAGTCGAATGCCTAATCTAGCATGGAAAGGGTGTAACCGTTAAATTTAAAGCCGTTTATGAAGTGTGCTAAAAACCTAAGGTTAGAACATCAAAGGATATATCATGGATATTGAGAAAGTCTTCAAAGCAAACGATCGAGTGCTCCCATAAAACGAACACGAGAGGCTCCAATCGTGAAGACCATGATCATCTAAAAACCACAATTCACAAACAACCACGGAACAAATGTTGGAAGGGCACAAATCCCCACACGGTACTACATTAGAAAGAGATAATATGTACATAGGATAAGCATGGGACTCCCCCACGAGGTACCTCGTTTTTGATTACCGAGTAATGAGCTCGACTCGATCCCCTCAATACTAATTATCATTGGGGAAGGTGATTTGGTCGAGGTAGTTCAAGGATGGAACTTCCCTGCCAAAGTACTGCTTCAACCTATATCCATTCACCTTGAAATTGGGGCCATCATTTTGAGCTATCTCGATGGTCCCATATGGAAAAACTTGAGTCACGGTGAATGGACCGGACCAACGGGATTTCAACTTACCGGAAAATATTTTCAAACGAGAATTAAAAAGCAAAACTTGATCCCCAATGTTAAAAACCCGGTTTTTAATTTTAGAATCATGCAACTTTTTAGTCTTTTCTTTATAAATCAATGAATTTTCATAAGCAATGTCCCTCAATTCATCCAATTTCATTTAATTGCATTTTCTGGTGTTTTCCCGTGGTCTCCATATCATCATTACAATGCTTAAGGGACCAATAGGCCTTGTGTTCCAATCCGATTGGCAAGTGAGAATTTTTCCCATACACAAGCTTATAGGGAGTGCACCCAATGGGCGTCTTATGAGCGGTCCTAGAGGCCCATAAAGCATCGTCCAACTTATCTGACCAAGATTGTCGGTTTTCCCCTATGGATCTCTCCAAGATCTTATTCAAAGCTCGGTTTGAAACCTCGACTTGCCCACTCGTTTGTGGGTGATAAGCCATAGAAAGCCTATGTGTAACCCCATATTTCCTTAGGACCCTTTCGAATTGGTCGTTACAAAAATGGGTTCCACGATCGCTTATGATCGCACGAGGGGTTCCAAACCGAGAAAACAAGCTTTTCAAAAACTTGACTACCACACGAGCATCATTGGTGGGCAAAGCCTTAGCTTCCACCCACTTAGATAGGTAGTCAACCGCAACGAGGATGTACTTATTACTACGAGATGATGGGAACGGCCCCATAAGTCGATGCCCTAAACGTCAAAGATCTCACACATTTGGATGATGTTTTGTGGCATCTCATCTTTTCGTGAGGCGTTTCCTTGTCGTTGGCATGAGTCACATGACTTCACAAGATCTTGTGCATCTCGGTAAATAGTAGGCCAAAAGAAGCCGGCGTCAAACACCTTTTTAGCCGTGAGATTAGCACCATGGTGACCACCCGTGGGTCCCTCATGACAAGCTCTAAGGATATTAGAAGCTTTGGTGCCAAATACACAACGTCGGATGATTTGATCCGCACAAGTTCGAAACAAGTAAGGGTCGTTCCAAAAGTAGAACTTGACGTCACGAAAGAATTTTCGTTTTTCTTGAGTCGTCATACCCTTGATGATGAAGTTGCCCGCATGGTAATTTGCAAAGTCCGCAAACCATAGGGTGGAAGAATCAAGCTTAGAATTCACTACACCAAGTCTCTTGAGCGGAAATGTTTCGGTGATTTCCTTGGGCTCGTAAACACTTTGGTGAGGATCTTCAAAACGAGATAGATGATCGGCCGCTAGATTCTCGGCTCCTTTTTTGTCAACAATTTTGTGATAAAATTCTTGAAGGAGGAGAATCCAACGAAGTAATCTCGGCTTTGCGTCTTGTTTAGCCATAAGATACTTGATAGCCGAATGATCCATATACACTATGCATTTTGTCAAGACGAGATAAAGTCGGAATTTCTCAAATGCATACACCAAGGCAAGGAACTCCTTTTCCGTTGTAGTGTATTTTAGTTAAGCCTCGGTCATCGTCTTGCTAGCATAGTGAATAGGCAAGAAGTGCTTTTCATGATGTTGCCCCAATACGACCCCAATAGCGTAATCACTAGCATCACACATGAGCTCAAAGGGGAGGTTCCAATTGGGAGAAACAAGAATGGGAGCTTCGGTAAGTTTCCTCTTAAGGATTTCAAAGGCTCTTACACAATCTTCGTCAAAGATAAAACGTGCCTCTTTTTCAAGAAGATGTGTAATAGGCCGAGAGACCTTTGAAAAATCCTTGATGAATCGACGATTAAAGCCCGCGTGGCCTAGGAAACTCCTAACTACCTTAACGGTTTTGGGATGAGGTAATCTGGCGATGACGTCTACCTTAGCTTGATCTACCTCAATACCCGCTTTCGAGACCTTGTGCCCTAAGACGATTCCACTTTTAACCATAAAATAACACTTTACCCAATTGAGCACAAGGTTGGTTTCCTCACAACGTTTCAACATTCTCTCGAGATTCGACAGACACGAAGTGAACGAATTACCAAAAACGGATCCATGAAGACTTCCATCGTCTTCTCGATCATGTCATGAAAAATAGCCATCATGCACCTTTGAAAGGTTCCCGGTGCATTGCAAAGTCCGAATGGCATTCTACGATAGGCAAACGTTCCATATGGATACGTAAACATAGTTTTTCTGGATCACGAGGATCGATGGGGATTTGGAAGTAACCGGAAAAACCATCTAAAAAGCATTAGAAATCGTTTCCCGCAATACGCTCCAACATTTGGTCCATGAAGGGCAAGGGAAAATGGTTTTTTCGAGTGGCTTCATTCAACTTACGATAGTCAATGCACACTCTCTATCCGGTCACGAGTCTAGTGGGAATTAAATCGTTGGCATCGTTTGGCACAACGGTCATTCCTCCCTTTTTAGGGACACAATGAATAGGACTCACCCAAGGGCTATCGGAAATAGGGTAAATCATTCCCGCGTCAAGGAGTTTAAGGACTTCCTTTTTGATGACGTCGTGAATTTTGGGGTTCACCCTCCTTTGACATTCGATTGCAGGTTTGTAATCCTCCTCCATTAAGATTTTGTGGGTAAAAAATTTGGGATCGATCCCCTTAATGTCGGATAACTTCCACACAATTGCCCCTTTGTGATCCTTTAGAACATCGACAATTGCGGTTTTTTCATCATCCGAATGTTCTTTCGCAATAATAACCGGCAACTTGTCGTCCTCCTCCAAATAGACATATTCGAGATGAGGAGGTAAATCTTTCAACACGAAGATAGGTGGTTCCTCAAGTGAAGATTTGGGCTCGATACTCATAACCTCCTCGGGTGGAGGAAATGGGAAATCGTTGAGAAAATCCTTGATAATCGAGAAGTCCTCATCGTTGTCGAGGTCTTCGTTACAAGTACGTGGAACATCGAATTCTTCCAACGTAAAACCACCACCTTCAAATGGAGTGAAGGTTGGTGTCGAGTTATCAAGGATAGGATCTAGCATAGTGGGATTGCCACTATTTTCATCATCACCAAAACCTAGAACTTCTTGTGAAAATTCCTCGCAAACCACGTCAATCATATCAACGAGGTTTATGGTTGCAACAGAATAAACATGAGAACTTTGAGAGTTTTGAGTTGCGTTTATAACAAGTTCCTCGTCATTGAAACGTAAGGTGATCTTTCTAGCATGAAAATCGATCAAAGCCATAGACGTATCTAAAAATGAACGACCTAAAATGAGAGGAACTTGAGGATCCGTGGGAATATCGACAACGATAAAGTTTACGGGATAGTAGAACTTTCCCACTTTCACAAAAACGTCTTCCGCCAATCCACGTGCGGGAATCGTGGAATGGTCGGCCAACTCGATAGACATTAGTGAAGGAGTAAGATTAGGAAGATTGAGCGACTTGAAGATTGCAAGTGGCGTCAAGTTAATGCTAGCACCAAGATCGGCCAAGGCAAAGCATTCTTCCATATCTTGGATTGCACAAGGGATCAAAAATTTACCGGGATCACCGACTTTTTGAGGTATGCGATTAAGATTGTTGGAAATACGTTTTACGTATTAAGAAGGATCGGTCACTCCAACGATAGTCCATGTAATAGCTCGTAGTTTAGTTAATTATCTTTATTTAACAAACAAGAACAAGCCTAGCCTACAACATGTGTAGGCTGGCCCAAATGTAAGCCCAAGCCCATGACAAGGGCTTGGGTATATAAACCCTCTCCTTAGATGGAGAGGGTGGTGTGGTTATTCATTTTTCACATAGTTCTTATAAGTTTCTCTCTCTAGAATTATGTGTAATCCACCATCTCTCTATCTCTTTCTCTCTATAAAACATAAGCAAGATTTACATATCCTACAAATGGTATCAGAGCCATGGGATGATTGCATTGTTTATGTGTTTGTGTTCTTGATCTTTGTAGCCTTTTGATCCATTTAAACACACGTCTAAAATTTTTTGTGTTTTTTATGGTTTTTTATGGTTTTTTCTTGATACAAATCTTCTACATAGTTGTGGTAGGGATTTGGTATAGTTACTTTGGCTAAAAACAAAATATTTTTAGGTGTTTTGATCATTTTTTGGCTTAAAATCACGAATTGGTTGAGTTTTGTCCGAGAAAAGTGGGATTTATTCCGATCAGGTCATCGGAAAAGGGTTTATAGGACATTCCGATCAGTGTAATCGGAATAGGGTTTAGGGATTCCGATTTTGGTACATTCCGATTAGGTATTCCGATTAGGTATTCCGATTAGGCATTCTGATTTGGCACATTCCGACAAGGGACATTCCGATTTGGTTTATTCCGATTAGGGACTTTCCGATCAAGGTTACTCCGATAGGGTTTATTCCGACGGCTTTCCGAATTATATTCCGATCACTATTCGTGTGTAATTTTGACTTGGAATTTTTGGTTTATCGAGGATATATTTTAGGGGATTTTAACATTGTTTCTCGACTTCAACTCACAACAACAAACCCATTTACTTTCTTTCATTGATCGATCAACGTTTGTAAATCTTAACTTATTGAAATGGAGTACACATCTCTTACGGATAAGTCCATCCTCTCGGGTACGGATAATCGTCCACCAATGTTGGTGAAGACTATGTATGAGGAATGGGCTTCCCGAATGGTACTTTATATGTTGAACAAGGAGAATGGACATCTCATTTGGGCATCGGTGCTCAATGGACCATTAGATTATGGTATAGTGACGGAAGGTACAACTACTCGTCCTCGCACAACGGGTGAATTGACTGGAGATATGAAGATTCAAGACAAATGTGATAAGTATGCTACAAACATCATTCTCCAAGCCCTTCCTCCAGATGTCTACAAACTCGTCAGCAAACATAAAGTTGCCAAAGAGTTATGAGATAGAATTCGTGTTTTCATGCTAGGCACCTCGTTAACTAAACAAGAACAAGAGTGTAAGCTTTATGATTGTAACACCCCCACAATTGCTATGCGCAGCGGAACTACAACAATGGGTGCTACACAGTATTCATTGCACACAAGATATATCAAACGACGCTAAAAAGACGTCAACTTAAAACTTGAAATTTAAAATTGTTAGATGATACATGTCCAGAGTTTTTCCAACCCCAAATAGTACACAGAGTTTAGCGTTTTCGGTCCCCATGAATCTCAACCCGAGAATTTCAGTTTACAACCACATGACATTAAACTTAAAAATTGTTTAAGTAGAAAAGGAGGGAAAAACAAGCGGACATCAAGCCGTACACACAACATCCATCCCATGCATGCTCCATCCTACACCTCAGCGGTTACCTGAAACACATGCCAAAAATTTGGTCAACGAAAACGTTGAGTGGAATTCATAGGTTTTACAATCCATTTGAACGTATATATAATAAAAACCATTCGTGATCATTTATAGTCTTGTCGATCAAACAAACTATAATCAGGATACTGACAATTGTGTTTAAGCTCATGACACTAATCCGTTAACTCAATCACCCGCGTAATAAATACCGACGTGATTCAGATGAAACCAGTGCCCCTTCTAAAGGCATCAGTTGCAATTATACCTTATTTCTCATACAAAATAATCTACCGCAGAACTTACTAAAAGTACAGCTTCTCGGCTAGCATTGGGTCGTTAACCCCGTAGTACTACAAATTGCATAAGCGGCTATTTCCCCCTACTCGAGGGCAGGACAATAGTTAATAGTTCATGATTTTAGGGACTTTTGCAACTTTGGTACTCAACACAATTTCTAAGGCAACTTTCGGGTCTAACAATCATTCATGATATACGTTCCTTTTAAAAACTAGCATGCATTTCCCTCGCGGGTAAAACAATTTGAAATAAGTATAAGCGAGGCTATAAATTCACACCTTATATCTTAAGTAGTCGGTAGTTCGAGGGATGATCACTGACGACGAAACGGATGCCCGGTTAAATCAACACCTATCACAAATAACGCGTAATGAGTAATCTCATTTTAAATACTTATGGTACTGTATAAAATACATATATACTAGTCACTTAGGACAAGTATAACTCACGCCAAAAACAAAAACAACAAGTATCACTCATTTTATACCATTCGTTCTCATTACTTATGTTGTCCATTTTTACTCATCTCGCCGGTACTCGACTAAAGTACGGGCTGTTTTACCTTATTTAACCACACTTGTAAAATTTGACAAAATTTCCAAAAATCCTATAAGACCTGTAGATAACATGTTTTTAAGCCCAATAAAAGTTTTTACTTTTACGACCCGTTACGCAACTCTTTTCCACGACTACATTTTACGGGCTGAAATTGCGCTTCGACCAATTTTGACCTCTTTGACCTATATGAAATGCACATTTGACTTCGTTGACTCCTAAGTCAACATATAGACCCATTTATACAGGTTTGGGACCAAATTTTGACCCTTGACCATTTACCAATTTATACTTGTGACCCTCGGGATTTGACTAAAACTTTGCACAAATTCGGATTATGAAAGTCCTCGTCTCCCGGTACCCGATCTTTAAAATGTCATAACTTTTAGCTCGTTTTGAGTCACGGGCTCTACCTTATACCAAATTAAAGCTAGGAAGACCCTCTATAACTACATTTAGTTTTCAAGTCCTGGAAGAACAATCATTTTTATGAAATGGACCTAAAGTTTCTGCCTAAAAATGACCATACCAAAAACGCACTTAGACTCGATTCCAAACCTTCTAACCACCACTAAACATCATCCTAAGCCTTCCCAAACACATCCTAACATCAAATTTCAGTCCTACCCCTATTGATCAACCAATCTCAAAATTAAAAATTCAAAGAAATGAACATGCAACTAATTAAACCTATGTAAAACATCCTAAAACAATGAACCAAACACAAGAACAACACTCAAAATCAACAACCACCATGGCTCCCCAAACACCCCCATTGCCGTGGGGTTTGGGTGTCCCAATCACCACAACCAAATTAATTTTGGTGGGTTTTCTTGGTGTTCTTGCATCCATTACTCATAAAATCAACATGCATTACAACATTTAGCCACAAAAACGAATTTGGATCATCTTGAAAAATCTTGGAAAATTTTTGTTAATGCATGTGGGATTTGAGCACATGAACATGTAGGGAATGACCAAATTAGATGTGGTCTAACCTTGGTTTTTATGAAAATCAAGTGGAAAAAGATTTTTGGTGAATTTTCTTGGTGGTTTGGGGTGTCCGTCGGCTTTAGAGAGCAAGGAGGGAGAGAGAGTTTGATTTTTGGTGAAAGTTTTGTATGTGTTTGTGTGTGTGTCACTTTTGGCCTTTTTGGTGGGTTGGGAGGGACCAAATGGCAATATTTAACTTCTTTTGGCCTTAAATAGAAAACGTCCTCAAAACTTTGCGGGTTCGACTCATTTGTCAATTTTGAAAATTTTACGGGAGTCGGAAATCTTCCCGAACGCTCCAAAATATTTTTGGGATACTTTAAATGTACTCGGAAGGCTATAAAACTCACCCGACTCAACTTAACACGAACCGTAAATAAAATTCTCAAAAAATTACATTATCGATAAATCGTCAAAAATTATATAAAATTGGGCATCCCTCGGGATCGTAATCGTCATCGTCCTTCTTAAAACGTCAATCGTAAAAATTATAACCTCGAACATCGGCTCTAACCAAAATACTTATAAATATAGAAATTAAAATTTATTAAAAATTTCAAAAATTAGCGTAATTAAGGGTATCGTTAATGACCTCGATTCTAGGGTGTCACATCCACCCCTCCTTAAAGAGAGCGACGTCCCGGCGCTCGCCTCTTCTTGTACTCACATTTCGTGATACTGGAACAGATGAGGATACCTTTCCTTGAAAAAGTCCTCACTTTCCCAGGTGTATTCCGGTCCACGCTTAGAATTCCATCGGACCTTCACAATAGGAATCCTACTACGCTTCGACCGCTTGACCTCTCGGTCCATTATTTCCACAGGTTCTTCCACAAAGTGCATTTTGTCGTCTAGTCGAATCTCGTCCAAAGGAATCACCAATTCCTTGTCCGCCAAACTCTTCTTCAGGTTCGATACGTGAAACGTGTCATGAATAGCACTAAGCTCGGTCGGCAATTCTAACTTGTACGCTACCGGTCCAATTCGTTCTACGATCTTAAACGGTCCAATATACCTCGGACTCAACTTTCCTTTCTTTCCAAAACGAATTCCACCCTTCCACGGCGATACCTTGAGCATAACCATATCTCCAACTTCAAACTCCAACGGTTTCCTTCGGTTATCGGCATAACTCTTCTGTCGGCTTCTCGCAGCAAGTAGTCGGTTCTTGATCTGCACGATCTTCTCTGTCGTTTCTAAAACCATTTCGGGTCCAGTCAATTGACTTTCCCCCACTTCACTCCAACACACAGGCGATCTACACTTCCTTCCATACAATGCTTCGAACGGTGCCGCTTTGATACTCGCATGATAACTATTGTTGTACGAAAATTCCACCAGAGGCAAGTGGCGTTCCCAACTTCCTCCAAAATCAATCACGCATGCTTGGAGCATGTCCTCCATCGTTTGAATCGTTCGTTCACTCTGGCCGTCAGTTTCCGGGTGATAAGCCGTGCTTAAACTCAGTTCAGTGCCCATCGCACGTTGAAGCGATTTCCAAAATTCTGACGTAAATCTACTGTCGCGATCCGAAATGATCGATAACGGCACTCCATGTCTACAGACGATCTCCTTCACGTACACGCTGGCGAGTCTTTCCATGCTGTCCGTCTTCTTCATAGGTAAGAAATGAGCAGATTTCGTCAACCTATCCACAATTACCCATATCATATCGCTTCCGCTAGGAGTCCTGGGTAAACCCGTCACGAAATCCATTGCGATTTTCTCCCATTTCCATTCTGGGATTTCTGGTTGTACCAACAATCCAGATGGTTTCTTATGTTCTGCCTGAACCTTCGCGCAAGTCAAACACTTACTAACGTAACGAGCAATATCTGCCTTCATATTCGGCCACCAATAAACTTTCTTCAGGTCGTGGTACATTTTATCCGATCCGGGATGTATCGAATACTTCGACTTATGCGACTCATTCATAACCAATTCTCGAACTCCAGGCTTTCCTTCCTCAGATGAACACAATGGTAACCAAATTCGATTCTCAAAATATCTTAGTCCGTTAGACCTAATCACGAAAAGAGGTTTCAACATTCGTCCCAAGTTTTCGGCTTCAACATTCCCTTTCATTAATCCTCTCTCCTGAGCCTTCAGTATGGTTTCGGTTAAGTCAACGCTCTCACTTATCACTAAAGCTCTAACCCTCAAAGGTTTCTCCCGTTCCTTCCTACTCAATGCATCCGCTACAACATTCGCCTTCCCAGGGTGGTAGCGAATTTCGCAGTCATAATCACTCAATAGTTCAACCCATCGTCTCTGTCGCATATTCAACTCCTTTTGATCTAAAATGTGCTGCAAACTCTTGTGATCAGTGAATACAACACACTTTGTCCCATACAGATAGTGTCTCCACAATTTCAACGCAAAAACTACCGCTCCTAATTCCAAATCGTGCGTCGTGTAGTTCTCCTCATTCTTCCTTAGTTGCCTCGACGCGTAAGCTATCACCTTCTCACGTTGCATTAATACCGCTCCATAACCTTTACGAGACGCATCACAATACACTACGAAGTCTTCGGTTCCTTCAGGCAATGATAAAATCGGTGCGGAGCATAACTTATCCTTGAGCGTTTCGAAAGCAAGTTCTTCCTCTATTCCCCATTCATACACCCTATTCTTTTCGGTAAGCCGCGTCAATGGTTTTGCAATCAACGAAAATCCTTCGATAAACCTTCTATAATACCCCGCTAAACCCAGAAATTGTCGAACTTCAGTCGGCGTCGTCGGTGCTGACCATTCCCTGATTGCTTCTATCTTGGCAGGATCTACACGAACTCCCTCACTATCAATCACATGACCTAGAAACTGCACTGATTCCAACCAAAACTCACACTTAGAGAATTTTGCATACAGCTTCTCCTTTCTTAACAACTCCAAAATCTTTCTTAGGTGCTTCTCGTGCTCCTCCTTACTCTTAGAGTAAATAAGTATATCGTCGATGAAAACAATAACAAACTTATCTAGATACGGCTTGCACACGCGATTCATAAGATCCATGAATACAGCAGGCGCGTTCGTCAACCCAAACGGCATCACTCGAAATTCAAAGTGTCCATACCGCGTACGAAAGGCAGTTACAGGAATATCCTCCTCTCTTACACGCAGTTGATGATACCCTGATCTTAAATCGATCTTTGAGTATACACTGGAACCTTGCAATTGATCGAACAAATCATCAATCCTCGGCAATGGGTACCGATTCTTAACCGTCAGCTTATTGAGTTCCCTATAGTCGATACACATCCTAAACGAACCATCCTTCTTCTTTACGAACAACACTGGCGCTCCCCAAGGTGATGAGCTCGGCCTAATAAATCCTTTGTCCATCAATTCCTTCAATTGATCCGCTAACTCCTTTAACTCAGATGGTGCTAAGCGATAAGGTGCACGTGCAACCGGCGCAGCTCCTGGCACTAAATCAATTCGAAACTCGACCTCACGGATAGGCGGTAAACCTGGCAACTCGTCTGGAAAAACGTCCGGATACTCGCAAATAACTGGTACCTCTTCAATCCTTGCTTCTAAATCACCATCGCTCGAAACCTGTGCCAAAAACACATCGCAACCGCTCTCTACGTACTTCATCATTTTCAAACAGGAAATCACCTTCAAACGAGAAGTGCATTCGTCTCCCTTTACCGTCAAAACCCTATTCCTCAGCGGAATCTGAAGCAATCTCTCACCACAGACGATCGTAGCACTGTGCGCCATTAGCCAATCCATTCCCACAATCACGTCAAACGATCCTAGCTCTATAGGCATCAAGTCGATTTTAAAAGCGTAATTTCCTAACTTCAAGGTACACCCTTTCAGTATAGAATTCGTGCTAACAATTTTTCCATCGGCTAATTCAACATTATAACTAGTCGTTAACAACACCGGTTTTCTATCGATATGACGACTAAATCTAACATCTACAAAACTCTTGTCGGAGCCAGAATCAAATAAAATACTAGCATAACAAGCGTCTAGCAAAAACGTACCGGTAACCACATTGGGACCCTGTGGTTTATCAGCAGTTCCCACTTGATACACGGCAGCCGCATTATTTCCTCCCCGTCTGTTTCCTGCCTTCGGGCAATTCGCTTGCACATGACCCCTTTCTCCACAACTATAACATCCCCTCATCCTGATAGCATTAGCCCCAGTGGCTACTCCTCCCGTTCGACAACCAGATGTCCTATGACCTGCCTTTCCACACTTGCCGCATGCCGGCGGGCAATTTCCAACATGATACAAATTGCACTTACCACAATGGGGATTCACTTTTGCACCTCTAGGGTTCGTCACTGCCCTCATCCCTTCGTTCCTTCTCTGATTAAACTGCTGATTACGGTTCGGCCCATGGTTGTTTCGATTTCCACCTCGGTTCTGGCCTTGGGATTGATTACTTTGTGCCGCTTCCCATTTCCTTTTGTTGCCTTCAGCAATGTAGTTCTGCTTGTCCTGAAGCTTAACGTCCATCAAAGCATGAGCCATTTGAACCGCTTCATCAAACGTTCCAGGTTTTGACGAAGTTGTTTCACCTTTGATATTGCTAGATAAACCCTTAATATACTGCTTCATTTTCTTGGCATCATTGGCAAATATGTCCGGACACAAAAGACTTAACTCATTGAATCTCCTGGTGTAAGCAGCTATATCGTTATTCTTCAAGGTCAAATGCCTCAATTCGTCCTCCAATTGCCCCAATTCCTCCTCTGGGCAAAACTTCTTAGTCAACAAAGCTTTGGTCGCATTCCACGTCCTTGCATTCGCTACAGCCAATCCAACCGTAGCTACCTGGGTATTCCACCAACTTAACGCATCATCGAGAAACATAGCAGCTGCAAACTTTACTTTATCCGCTTCTGCACAACCACTGATTTCAAACGTACTTTCAACCTTTTCCAACCATCGTCTAAGTTCTAAAGCTCCACCCGTTCCACGGAACTGCGTGGGACCGCACTTCATAAAACTGGAATAGGTACACACCCTCGGGGCTTGCTGTCTCCCCGCGTTCCTTCCTGGATCCTGATTTCTCCCAGCTCGGTCCGCTTCCAACGCATTAGCTATAGCTTCCTGAATCATGGTGTTAACACGATCGGCGGTCAACTTTGGAGGCATGGTGTTATCGAATATCTCTTTCTGCAAGACAAAGAAAATAGAAAAACAATGTAAGTATTCATATCAAGTTTCCCAGACATAAAATACATACAACGACACATCACTACGGAGTTACTAATATTCATCAATTCACACTACAAAAGATCAAATTTAAGACATATCACAGATCATGAAAGGTAACATAGATTGTATTGATAGTTAACCAAAATCGTGACAAGTATTGCCACTACAATCGTTCACCATAAAACATCAAGTACTTGAGTTTCTCGTCATAATACCATCATACAAAGGTCTAAAATAGTTCTATTACAATGATCAAAGAAAATACAAAACAAGTAACTAGGCATGTGGTGATCCACACTGCCTCTTGGATGGCGGCTCGTCGTCGTCTTCCTCGGTTTCCTCATCACTAACGTCCTCATCCACATCATCTACTTTTCTCTTTCCTTTTTCATCCGGCTCACATTCCATTTCCTTTTTCGTCCCTGATGTGGATCCACACTCAATCGCTACCTGATTTCCCACCGTAATACAAACACCTCTAGTAGGCGGCTGAATCATGAAGTCGTTCGCCTCCATCTCCAAATCGTCCACGAATCTTCAATCCGGGGGAAATGAATCCCTCACACGATGCTCCCAACTCTGCATCCTCGACAACCTCACCTGATCCTCCCTAACACGGTCAAGACTAGCACTTAAATTCGTAACCATTGATCTTAAACTGTTGATGTCACTTTTGTTCACATTCCCGTCATACTCAATCCTTGCCGTCCTTTCCAACAGTCTTTCGTCCGCCTTTTCATTCTCATCGAATCTGCTGACCACCCTTGATTCCACTACATACCTCATGCACATCGATCCTTCCAAACCTCTCACAGTCCGTCGTACGTCATGATAAATCCTCGGTCCGGGACAGCAAATTCTTGGGATGCCTTGATGAAGAGAATTTGCGCTCATTGCACCTTCGGCTCTTCTGGGGATATCTGGTACACCAACCAGATGGGAAGTACGCATAGGCGTGGGGCAAGTAGTTCTCCTTGGGTCGGGGTCCTGTGCTCGTACATCGTTCGTCTCAGCTTGTCCTTCAGCTGCTGTTCCAACACTTCCCCCTTCGCGACCTACGACGTAATCGTTCCTATTATCGTTAGGCGGTACCTCGGCCATTCCTGCAATAACAGCGAATTTCGGAGGGTACATAAGTAATTATACAATAATTATAAATATATGCATGCAAATGCAATGCAAAGGTGGTACATATGCCCGAAATGTAATAATATGATGCTCATGCATGATTAATACAAAAATTACGATGTCGGATATTTCACGTAAAATTCAACGTCTACATATAGTAATTCCATACTTACGTAATAATTACCCACATATATACTTTACTCAAAAGTATACGTCAAATGCCATAAATACAACAATAAATCTTACCGGAGCCATGCAGGATAGTTGTGTGTGCTTGAACCCTTTTCTTACGACACCAAAAGTTATAGTTTAGGATTTTCAAAAACGACCTAGTTCTCTATAACTCGTGGCTCTGATTACCAATCTGTAACACCCCCACAATTGCTATGCGCAGCGGAACTACAACAATGGGTGCTACACAGTATTCATTGCACACAAGATATATCAAACGACGCTAAAAAGACGTCAACTTAAAACTTGAAATTTAAAATTGTTAGATGATACATGTCCACAGTTTTTCCAACCCCAAATAGTACACAGAGTTTAGCGTTTTCGGTCCCCATGAATCTCAACCCGAGAATTTCAGTTTACAACCACATGACATTAAACTTAAAAATTGTTTAAGTAGAAAAGGAGGGAAAAACAAGCGGACACCAAGCCGTACACACAACATCCATCCCATGCATGCTCCATCCTACACCTCAGCGGTTACCTGAAACACATGCCAAAAATTTGGTCAAAGAAAACGTTGAGTGGAATTCATAGGTTTTACAATCCATTTGAACGTATATATAATAAAAACCATTCGTGATCATTTATAGTCTTGTCGATCAAACAAACTATAATCAGGATACTGACAATTGTGTTTAAGCTCATGACACTAATCCGTTAACTCAATCACCCGCGTAATAAATACCGACGTGATTCAGATGAAACCAGTGCCCCTTCTAAAGGCATCAGTTGCAATTATACCTTATTTCTCATACAAAATAATCTACCGCAGAACTTACTAAAAGTACAGCTTCTCGGCTAGCATTGGGTCGTTAACCCCGTAGTACTACAAATTGCATAAGCGGCTATTTCCCCCTACTCGAGGGCAGGACAATAGTTAATAGTTCATGATTTTAGGGACTTTTGCAACTTTGGTACTCAACACAATTTCTAAGGCAACTTTCGGGTCTAACAATCATTCATGATATACGTTCCTTTTAAAAACTAGCATGCATTTCCCTCGCGGGTAAAACAATTTGAAATAAGTATAAGCGAGGCTATAAATTCACACCTTATATCTTAAGTAGTCGGTAGTTCGAGGGATGATCACTGACGACGAAACGGATGCCCGGTTAAATCAACACCTATCACAAATAACGCGTAATGAGTAATCTCATTTTAAATACTTACGGTACTGTATAAAATACATATATACTAGTCACTTAGGACAAGTATAACTCACGCCAAAAACAAAAACAACAAGTATCACTCATTTTATAACATTCGTTCTCATTACTTATGTTGTCCATTTTTACTCATCTCGCCGGTACTCGACTAAAGTACGGGCTGTTTTACCTTATTTAACCACACTTGTAAAATTTGACAAAATTTCCAAAAATCCTATAAGACCTGTAGATAACATGTTTTTAAGCACAATAAAAGTTTTTACTTTTACGACCCGTTACGCAACTCTTTTCCACGACTACATTTTACGGGCTGAAATTGCGCTTCGACCAATTTTGACCTCTTTGACCTATATGAAATGCACATTTGACTTCGTTGACTCCTAAGTCAACATATAGACCCATTTATACAGGTTTGGGACCAAATTTTGACCCTTGACCATTTACCAATTTATACTTGTGACCCTCGGGATTTGACTAAAACTTTGCACAAATTCGGATTATGAAAGTCCTCGTCTCCCGGTACCCGATCTTTAAAATGTCATAACTTTTAGCTCGTTTTGAGTCACGGGCTCTACCTTATACCAAATTAAAGCTAGGAAGACCCTCTATAACTACATTTAGTTTTCAAGTCCTGGAAGAAAAATCATTTTTATGAAATGGACCTAAAGTTTCTGCCTAAAAATGACCATACCAAAAACGCACTTAGACTCGATTCCAAACCTTCTAACCACCACTAAACATCATCCTAAGCCTTCCCAAACACATCCTAACATCAAATTTCAGTCCTACCCCTATTGATCAACCAATCTCAAAATCAAAAATTCAAAGAAATGAACATGCAACTAATTAAACCTATGTAAAACATCCTAAAACAATGAACCAAACACAAGAACAACACTCAAAATCAACAACCACCATAGCTCCCCAAACACCCCCATTGCCGTGGGGTTTGGGTGCCCCAATCACCACAACCAAATTAATTTTGGTGGGTTTTCTTGGTGTTCTTACATCCATTACTCATAAAATCAACATGCATTACAACATTTAGCCACAAAAACGAATTTGGATCATCTTGAAAAATCTTGGAAAATTTTTGTTAATGCATGTGGGATTTGAGCACATGAACATGTAGGGAATGACCAAATTAGATGTGGTCTAACCTTGGTTTTTATGAAAATCAAGTGGAAAAAGATTTTTGGTGAATTTTCTTGGTGGTTTGGGGTGTCCGTCGGCTTTAGAGAGCAAGGAGGGAGAGAGAGTTTGATTTTTGGTGAAAGTTTTGTATGTGTTTGTGTGGGTGTCACTTTTGGCCTTTTTGGTGGGTTGGGAGGGACCAAATGGCAATATTTAACTTCTTTTGGCCTTAAATAGAAAACGTCCTCAAAACTTTGCGGGTTCGACTCATTTGTCAATTTTGAAAATTTTACGGGAGTCGGAAATCTTCCCGAACGCTCCAAAATATTTTTGGGATACTTTAAATGTACTCGGAAGGCTATAAAACTCACCCGACTCAACTTAACACGAACCGTAAATAAAATTCTCGAAAAATTACATTATCGATAAATCGTCAAAAATTATATAAAATTGGGCATCCCTCGGGATCGTAATCGTCATCGTCCTTCTTAAAACGTCAATCGTAAAAATTATAACCTCGAACATCGGCTCTAACCAAAATACTTATAAATATAGAAATTAAAATTTATTAAAAATTTCAAAAATTAGCGTAATTTAGGGTATCGTTAATGACCTCGATTCTAGGGTGTCACAATGATACTTTTGATAAGTTTGCCTATGTGCCAGGGGAGACTCTCAATGATTACTATCTGAGATTTACCCTATTGTTGAATGAGCTCAATATCTATGGCATGACAATTCCTACCTTTCAATTGAACACCAAGTATTTGAACACTCTTCCTTCAGAATGGAAAAAACGTGACGGATGTTAAATTTGCTAAGGACTTGCATAACACCAATATGGATCAACTTCAAGCTTTTCTTCAACAACACGAATGCCATGTGATCGAGGCTCGGTTGTCTACACCTCAAGTTCATGATCTACTTGCAATGTATGCTTCTCAACAAAACATGGCTTATACTTATCAACAACCATCATACTTGCAGCAACCACCACCACACACCTATCAGCAACCATCTTATAAACCACCAATGATGCCACATCAAGCATTTCAACAAAGTGTTCATCAACAATCTTTTCCACAGCAACCACCATATTAGACATCACCATCACAAGCCAACACTTCTCCAATGGGCTATACTCCCCAGCAAGGATATTTTTTAATAGAAGCACAACCAGCACAAGCCTTCTACTCTAATGAACTTCCACCTATCCAAGCACCGGTCTTTACTCCAAATGATACGCCTGCTGATGTTCTAAACCATCTCACAGCCTACTTGTCAAAACTTGTTGCAACTAGAAGATTTCCACCAACAAACAATCAGCTCCGCACCTCTTCAAATCCTCGACAACAAGCTACTGTTCAAGATGGACAAGTAACAGTGCAACCTATTCAGGGAAGGCAAAATTCATATGGACCTCCTACAAAGACAGTGAATGCTCAAGCTGTGAATTCACAAGCTCATGGAAATGGAAGTACCATTGGTCGTCAAAGGGTTGTGACTTGCTACGATTGCCGAGGACAAGGTCATATGGCTAGGGAATGCACTCAGCCAAAAAGGAGGAGGGATGATGCATGGTTTCGTGAGAAGATGTATTTGGTCGATGCTCAGTCAAAGGGAAAGATTTTGGATACAGAGGAGTTAGCATTTCTTGCAGACCCAGGGGCAACAGATACTGAAGGCATTGCAATCGTTTCCACTTCTAATGCAGCTTATCAAGCAGATGATCTTGACGCATATGATTTGGATTGTGATGACATTCACTCTGCCCAAGCTGCTCTCGTTGCTAATCTCTCTCACTACAGTTCTGATGTCGTCAGTGAGGTACCAACCACATCTAATAATATTGATGATAACCAACATCAAGTTGGGCATGAAAATGACAACCTCGAACAGCATTCGGGAACTAGTAACTCAAATGATGTAGTACCCAATCCTACACATTTTAGTGAACCTTAACCAAATGCTACGACGGGCATGGAATCTTATTCTCAACATGATTTGGTCATGGTGCCTAAACATATTATTGATCAAAAGCATATGGCACTCAGACAATCCGTAGATACGAATTCCACCCTAACTGTTGAGCTTGCGGTGCATAAAGAAAAGGTCAAAACTTTTGAAATGGTCCCTCAAGCAGAGAAAATAACATGTTCTGAATTTGACCAATTTCGTTTTGAAAAGATTGAACACTTGAAAGAAATAGATTCATTAAAAGATAATCTTTCCAACGAATTAAAAGCAAAAGAGTCGGTTGTCAATGATTTTCAGAAACTTAAAATGGATTTCGAAACTCTCGAGTCTAAAAAGCTTGAATCAGAAATTAATGCTACCAAACTTCTTAAATTCAAGGAACAACAGCTTTTAAAACAATACGCTTCCACAGAAAAGGTTCATCTTTTAACTAAATCATTTAAAGAACTCGAACTTAAACATCTTCAAGATTTACCACCTAATCCCTGTTATGCAAAACAAGCTCAGGAATATATTCCGTGTCTTTATGATATGACCCTAATTGGCAAATCGAAAGAAGCACCTTTTGTTCGTTGTTCTGAGGAGACACAATCACTTACGGATGAAACTCATTCTAAAATGCTTTCAAAATTCCATACAATTGATTATGATCAATATAACAAAGATCAATTGTCTAAAAAGACCCGCATTCGCTTACAAAAGGAATTAGCTGAATTGACAGTTCTTGTGCCCCAAAGTTTGTCAAATCACAACCCTCCTAGTACGTCTCCTACACTTGTTAAAACGGATTTAACGAAGTTAATTCCACCGGTAAGTAAGGCGTCCGTTAACTTAAATGCGGTACACCAACACTTAGCCGATTTTGACAAGGTCATTTTGGAACGTACGACGGCTTCGACCATAACGGAAGGTGAATGGAACTTTGAGCACACTAGAGCTGCGTTTCGAGATGAAATTGTTCCGTTTGTAAAGAATGTTAAGGCTTGTCTTAGTAATCTTGATCATGATTTGATTTTAGAAATAGAAGAAGTTAGACGTGTTTTCAATGAAATGGATGATGCTTATGAAAATAGTTTAGTTGAAATAGAACGTGTTTCACGCAAAAATGATCAGCTTCTGAAGCAAGTGATGTCTCATGATATAGTCTCTACCTGTGTGAATAAAAGTGTTGATAATGATTCTATTGTACATAATATTGAATCTATGGATAATGTGGTAGATAGTACTTGTCACGAATCTGACACTGAATTTTTAAAGCTTCAAGATTCATATTCTTCGCTTTCAAAACATTTTGATGAGATTCAAACACATTGTATTTCACTTGAATGCAAGCAACAATTTATTCAAGAAATCTTTGAAACGTCATTCGAAGGTGTTAATATCGATGATGCAAACTTTGAAAAGAATTTTCGATTGAATTTACAATCAAAACAGAGTCAGCCAAGTGACAATGTTGCTAAATCTTTGCTGATAGAAATAGAGAAATCTAAGGAGATTAACTGTGTGAACGTACTTGAGTCCGCTGAGAATTTTAAACTTGATCTAGATAATCGAGTTTCCAAGATTTTGTCCAAAGTTGATAACTTAAAACAGAAAGATACACGACTCTTTGATTCAGTAAAGCTCGCATGTGCTAATACCACTGCACAAAATCAATCCTTGATTGAACAATTGAATCGAAAGTCGATGGAAATATCTGATTTGAGGGAACAAATTTGTGATAAGAATCTGGTCTTGGCTGAGTTAAAGGAAACACTTCGTACTCTAAAAGGTAAGAATGTTGTAGATAACGTAGCCACTGTCTCAGCATCGTCCTCTAGTGCAATCAAAAGGAACCTTATAGCCGTCACACCACTTAACAAAGGCCCTAGGACTAAACCATCTCAAACTTTGGTCACTAAAGATATGGCTTAATCAAAACCAGCTTCTAATATTCCCGTGTTGCCTTCGACAGGAGTAATCACCACTACTAAGGCTCAAAGATCTAAGCTTAAAAGAAACAAGAAGAATGATAGGATCTTGCCCCCATCTAGTAGTCAAGTGAAGAAGAAAGTAGAAGCCCATCCTAGGAATGTTATTTCTGTTTTGAATAAAAAGAATCATGTAGCTAAACCTAAAGGCTCTGCGGTTGTGCAGCGTTCTAAGCCTACTGTGAATTCTAATTTAAAATGTTGGAATTGCAATGAATGTATGTTTTCTAGTCGTCATGATTCTTGCCTTATTGACCATGTGAATGAGATGCATGCCCGGAAAAATGGATTAGAATGGAAACCGACTGGGAAAGTGTTAACCCAAGTTGGTTGGTTGTGGCGCCCCACTGGTAGAACTTTCACTATAGTAGGAAATATGTGCCCTTTAACTAGGATCACTCCCACTGAAGTGAAGAAAGCGTGCCCTTTAACTAGGAGTACCAAGGCTACCAAAACACAAGAGTGTCTTTTAACTAGGAACACTGACACTACTGTAGGAACCAAGTGCCCTTTAAATAGGTCTACTCCCACTGTAGTGCCCGCGAATAATCAAAAACCTAAGAAAGTTGGAACAGTAAAACCTGTTAGTGCTAAAACTCACATTAGAAAACGCAGGAAATCTAAGGGTCACACAAACGTTAGCAATTCTGATAATCTTATACTGTATTTGCTAACACTCCGGAACCAATAGTTTCCAATGCATTGTCTACTCTTGTTGTTGAAAACAGGTGGTCCAAATTGTTCTCTGGTATTTGGACTCTGGTTTCTCCAAGCATATGACCGGAGATCGCTCTCAGCTCAGAAATTTCGTCAGCAAGTTTCTTGGTAAGGTTCGATTTGGAAATGATCATATTGAAAAGATAATGGGTTATGGTGAATATCATATTGGGAATGTTATTATTTCAAGAGTGTATTATGTGGAAGGTCTCGGTCATAACTTATTTTATGTGGGACAATTTTGTGATGCAAACCTAGAAGTTGCTTTTCGAGAGCATACCTGCTTCATTCGTAATTTGGAAGGGGTTGATTTATTGAAAGGTACTCGAGGGAATATATTGTATACTTTGTCTCTACAAGACATGATGGCCGCTTCTCCCGTATGTCTTCTCTCCAAATCATCGAAGACTAAGTCATGGTTATGGCATCAACGGTTATCTCATCTTAACTTTGACGCTATTAATCACTTGGCGAAAAACGAACTTGTTCGTGGTCTTCCTAAACTATCATTTCACAAGGATCATTTGTGTTCCGCGTGTACAATGGGGAAAAGCACTAAGAAATCATACAAACCCAAGACGGAAGACACCAACCAAGAGAAACTTTATCTGTTGCATATGGATCTTTGTGGACCTATGCGTGTTGAAAGTCTTAGTGGCAAAAAGTACATCCTCGTCATTGTCGATGATTACTCTCGGTTTACATGGGTGAAATTTCTTAAAGCAAAAAACGAGGCACCTAAATTCATCATCGGATTCCTCAAGATGATTCAAGTGCGTCTCAACACTACTGTCTGATGCATTCGTACAGATAATGGAACCGAATTTGTGAATCAAATTTAGCGTGATTATTATGAAGAAGTTGCCATTTCTCATGAAACATCCGTTGCTCGCACTCCACAACAAAACGGTGTCTTTGAAAGGCGAAATCGCACACTTATGGAAGCTGCTCGAACAATGTTAGTTTACGCAAAGGCTCCATTGTTTTTATGGGCAGAAGCAGTATCTACAACAGTGTAGACCCAAAACCGGTCACTGATTCATAAACGCCATGGTAAAACACCTTATGAGCTTCTCCATGGAAAATTACCAGATTTATCATATCTTCATGTATTTGGTTTCTTTGCTATCCAAATAATGATGGTGACAATTTGGGAAAACTTCAACCAAAGGCTGATATAGGTATTTTCATTGGTTACGCACCCGCAAAAAAGGCATAACAAATCTACAACCGTAATTCTCGCAAGATCCTCGAAACTATGAATGTTGATTTTGATGAGCTGACAGCAATGGCTTCTGAGCAAAGCAGCTCTAAACCTGCACTTCATGAAATGGGACCCAGTAACATTAGTTCTGGTCTTGTCCCAAACAACCCTACTTCATCATCATTTACACCACCTTCTAGGACTGAATGGGATACGTTGTTTCAAACGTTCTTTGATGAATTCTTTACTCCTCCTAGTATTGTCGCTCCAGAACCTGAGGTAATAGCTCTGGTAACCGAAGTTGTCGCTCCAGCAACCGAAGCATAATCAGATACGTCTGCACCTACAATTGGTCTAGATATACCATCAACAAGTAATTCTCAACCAACAACTGTTTCAACTACCCATGTCATGCCTATTGATGATGAAGAGGATGATGATGATCACGATTTGGAATTCGCTCAAATGCGTGAACTTCCATTCTTTGGTGTACCAATTCCCGACCCTAATCAAGTCGGTCGTCCACCTCATAGGAAGCTCCTTCTACAGTTTACTCCAATCCACGGATTCGCGAACATGACAGCAAGTGGACAAAGGATCATCCTACAGATTCTATTATTGGTGACCCTAATCGTCCGGTATCCACACGAAGTCAGTTACAAGAAAGTGCAATGTTTTGTCACTTTGATGCTTTTCTCACTGAAGTTGAACCTAAGACATGGCAACAAGCTTTTACTCAATCATGTTGGATAGAAGCTATGCAAGAAGAACTTAATGAATTTATACGTCTTGAAGTATGGGAACTTGTCCCATGCCCGGATCAAGTGCAGTTACTCACTTTGAAATGGGTTTACAAGGTGAAACTCGATGAGTTAGGCGGAATATGGAAGAACAAATCTTGACTAGTAGCTCGTGGATACAAGCAATTATTGGGCACCGACTTTATGGAATCCTTTGCACCTGTTGCCCGTTTGGAAGCTATTCGACTATTCCTTGCTTATGCAGCCCATATGAATATGATCGTCTATCAGATGGATGTGAAGACGGCATTTCTTAATGGTGAACTCAAGGAAGAGGTCTATGTTCAACAACCGGATGGTTTTGTGAATCCTAATTATCCTAATCATGTGTACAAGCTTAAGAAGGCTCTCTATGGGTTGAAACAAGCTCCTCACGCATGGTATGATCTTTTTTCACAATTCCTCATTACGCAAGGCTTCGCTAAAGGCAAGGTGGATCCCACGCTGTTCATTCAGAAACGAGGTAAAGATATGATTATGGTACAAATATATGTTGATGATATTATATTTGAAGCATCGACCCAAACCTTATCCGACGAGTTTGGGACACTCATGTCTTCCAAGTTTAAGATGTCAATGATGGGCAAGGTATCATTCTTCTTAGGTCTTCAGATATCTCAGAGTCCCAAAGGCATCTTTATCACTCAATCCAAGTATGCCCTTGAATCGCTTAAGAAATATAAGATGGAATCTTGCGACCCCGTGGATACTCCAATGGCAGACCGAACTAAGCTTGATGCAGATCCACATGGAGTTGTCGTTGATCCGACACTGTATCGTGGAATGATCGGTACTCTTCTGTATATCACAGCTAGTCGACCTGATCTTCAATTTGTTATATGTATGTGTGCTCGGTATCAAACTAGGCCTACTGAGTTACACTTGGCTACTATTAAACGGATCTTTTGATATCTTAAAGGAACCATTAATCGGGGACTTTGGTATTCGAAGGACTCTTCTATTGCACTAATGGCATATGCAGATGCGGATCACGCGGGTTGTCAAGATACAAGGCGTAGCACGAGTGGAACTTTGCAACTACTAGGAGATCGACTAATCAGTTGGGCATCGAAAACGCAGAAAAGTGCTGCAATTTCCAGTACGGAAGCAGAATACATAGCTATGTCCGGTTGTTGTGCTCAAATTCTTTGGATGAGATCGCAATTAACCGACTATGGTCTAGGTTTCAGCAAAATTCCGATGTACTATGACAACAAGAGTGCAATTGCCTTATGCTGCAACAATGTTCAATTATCCCGGTCGAAGCACATTGACATTCGCTACCACTTCATTAAGGGGCAAGTGGAAAATGGAGTAATCGAGCTTTACTTTGTCCGATCTGAGTATCAATTGGCGGATATTTTCACTAAGGCTTTAGATCGCGCTCGAATTGAATTTTTGGCCGACAAGCTAGGAATGAGAACTTTCTCGCCTGAGACTCTAAAGGAACTGGCAGATGAAGCGAAAGAATAGTGGTGGTAAAACTATTCTCCGTATCCTTGGTGATCATTTGTATATATTGTTTATATTTTTATCCACAAAAGCAAAATACAAAAATATAAAACCATATAAAAACCATAAAAATTGAAAAATTCATAAAAAATCCAAAAATATTTTTACTTTATTTTTCAAAGGTATGTCTTTTGATACGATAATATTTACGGCCTTAGAAATGTTGATTAATATTGACACATTGCCATAAATAGAGTTCGTACAAAAGTTGTAAATATTTCATAAAACATGCCTAAATGGCTTGTAGTTATTTCTGACTGCAACCCGTTTTTCACATTAAAGTCAAGTATTTCTTATGAAAGCTTTGGCTCTCAACGGGAATTTTTTTCTCGTGCAAGGTTTACTTTAAAACCTTGTAAGGGATCAAGTTTACTTTATAACTTGGTCTAACACAAATCTATGTACGTTTCAGTGCATTTATTTGTTAAAACAAGAGAAGTCTTGTTTAATGAAGCTATCATCTCTACAACCATAGCAATCTACAATTGGTATCTACATACTCGACGATGCGACTACTTAAACGACGACTACAGCTCTTTCAATAGAACACGGGTCAGCAATTGAGGGGGAGCAATTGTCAAGCATTTAGAATCTTCGATGCCGAAAGTGCCAAATTCACAAGTTGGTGTCAAGACAACAATACCAATCGTACATGTGGTGTCAAGAGATGACTTCAGACGTGACGAGGCGACCAACATATGCTGACAAGAACCATTTGATCTTATCATATGATGTTCTCATCTATCAGGTCCAACCTTGTCCATTCTTTTCTAATATGGTGAATATGTGATCATGTTACAAATCGGTATCATATCTCATACATTTGGTATCATGAAGATAAAACGGACTTTCATTTTTCTTCCCAAAACCTTTGTTAAAACTTCATTAAATCAACTGATATTAAAAACATCGATTGGGTTAATATTTTTAATATGGGGGAGAAAATGTGATTTAATATGGGAAATTATCAAAAATGGTTTGACTTAACGTGATGGCTCATCCTGACATATGCGAAATGTTTTCGAATATCGTGGCATATGTTAAGGTGGAGCAAAATGGATTTGCTATATCAAAATGGATTTTCATGGTGACATATACTTACCCAAAACCCATTTATTTCACGACGAGGAAGATTGTGGTGACATAAGGATGGTAGGATAGGTTAAGTCCTATGATTCTTCTAGAACCGGAGGAATCTTCCCAAGGACATTCCATAGCTAGAAATAGTAGTCCTTAGGAAAGTTGGAGAAAAGATTATGAATGTAGTTGAATTCCGACCAACTACTTAAGTTAGCACTAGAGCAATCACAACAAGGTGCTAGTTATGACGTATTGGTAAGCATTGAAGGGGTTGAAGAATGAAAAAGAATTGTAAAGATAAAGGGTTTAAAGAAAGAAGCCCTCCTTACAACTTTAGGTAGAAACCGGGTCAATACATATGCTATTGAGATCATTTTTAATGATGCTTGGTATTGAAGATAAGACATCATGGAGCCAATGATGCAATGCACAACCCATCCCAGCTAACTCAGATATCTCTCAAAAGGTATTTGTTTTAATCACACGGAAACAACACGTTATCTATTGATTTATTCACTCCGAATAAATTGGTATTGAAATGGTGGCACTCCTCTCCAGCCTCCGATCACTAAAATCTAAAATGCACGATCGAGTCTAGAGCCATTTGAGATCATCAAATATCTCATTAGGACACATTTCCATATTTCCTTGCTTCTTCACACACTGTGAAAAGTAAGAAAGATCTTAAGAGTCCTACGCAGAATCTTCATGATCTTGCCTGAACATGCGAGTAATACGAAAGTATTTACAATGAAGATGGAAATCCTTCTTGAGCGAACATTAAAAAGCTCATGGTAGGTGACTTGTGTGATTCTTTATGAATCAAACTTGTGATAACTGGAAAGCAACAGTGGTTTAATTCTTAACTGAATTTAAACACGTTTCAGGCCTCTACACAATATCTTAGTGATCTTGTCAGAACACTCAGAGTGATACCTTAGTGTTCACGGTGATGAGTGGAAATCCTTCTAGTGTTAACCTCAAACAGAACTTGGTAGGTAACTTGCAAGATTCTATACGAATCAAGCTCGTGACAACTGGAAAGCAACGATGGTGCGATTCTTTAATGAATCAAACTTGTTCCAGGAATCAGAATTGACGGCTTCAATCATGCGGATAATTTTATCCAAATGATTCACTTTACGTTCGCAGTCAGCTTTGGACGGTCGAGTAAAGAGAACGGGTTTACCCGCGAAATCTTGTCAAGGAGATTTTTAATTAAATCTACCTTCCACAAGTACGATATTTTATATCGTCCAACGGTCTTCACCGACCGGAGGTAAAATGCTACCAAATTAGAATGAAATGTTCAAAGCCATTTCGTTTGTGTCTACTTATGTTGCGGCATTTGAAGACGGTGGCGTTGCGGGATCCAAGAAGAAGTCGTCCCGCATGCTTATACTTTATGCACTTAATACCTCATCTAATTCAAGAAAGCCTAAAAGTTAAGTCTTCCGCTGTATCGAACTCTAAAGCTTTCAAGAGTTACAAAGGTATAAGTATGTGGGACTTGAGGTCACGAAGAGGCGAAGATCACAAGTGATGGATGCACAATATCAAGGCAAGAGATTAATTCTCAAGATTGATATCAAAGATCACATCAGCATGTTCACCAGAAAAGAAAAAGAAAAAGAAAGACGAAGACTACGAGCTCAAGACAAGCATAGTATTCTAGGTTTATCTTATTATTGTAATTTGGGTAATGCCCTTGTTTGGAGTGACCTCCCTTAGGGGGAGATTGTTGGAAATACGTTTTACGTATTAAGAAGGATCGGTCACTCCAACGATAGTCCATGTAATAGCTCGTAGTTTAGTTAATTATCTTTATTTAACAAACAAGAACAAGCCTAGCCTACAACATGTGTAGGCCGGCCCAAATGTAAGCCCAAGCCCATGACAAGGGCTTGGGTATATAAACCCTCTCCTTAGATGGAGAGGGTGGTGTGGTTATTCATTTTTCACATAGTTCTTATAAATTTCTCTCTCTATAATTGTGTGTAATCCACAATCTCTCTATCTCTTTCTCTCTCTAAAACATAAGCAAGATTTACATATCCTAAAAAGATAAACCGATGAACAACTAGACAATTGGTGCAATTTCTCCTTGTTGTTCAACATACTCTTAAAGTTAGCGGCAAATCGAGGCATCATGACCAAAGCATAGGTGAAACTTACATTAAAGTGCAAATCACGAAACATTTTCATAAAAAGCTCAAATTGGTAATTGGCGCGCTCTTGACGATTCTCCTTTCTAAGTTTCGATGGATAGGGCAAAGGTGGTGTGGGTTGAGGCATAGGCATAGCCTTTGAAATCTCGGGTTCCAATGTTGGTAATGGGTCTACCATAGGTGTGGCATGAGCGGTACTTCGTGGGATTGGAACATCCTCCTTTTGGACCACCACCTCGGGTTCTTTGTAACACCCCATTTTGGAAATGGAAATATCACAGAAATTATGGTGTGTCATCAAAGCATACAAGGTAAAATGTCTAAACATTACTTGACCATATAAAGGAAAATACCGGAATCAAACATCGGTAGTCCAAAAGTAAAGCTCATCACACACAAACATAGTATAATAAGGAAATAAGGACGAAACAATGTCCAAAGCATAAGTATCATAAAGAAAAGAAATGCATAATGTAAAGAAGGCTAGACAGGTTCCAGTCCATATGCACGTACTCTTAATGTCTACGAGCGTCCCTGAGTACCTGCCGTTTTGGGAACATAGAAAAGGAAAACGGCTGAGCAATACGCTCAGTGCACGGATGTACAATAAAGCATGAATAGGATAAGCATATAACATAATAACATAATAACAGCGGAAGAAACTAAGTCCCGAGTAACCTGGTTAAGTCTTAATAAAACTGGTTTTATAGTTTGAAAGTCTTATGTTTATCTTATAAAAACTGTTTGTCATATTTTACCATTAGCCAATATAGGTCATGAATATCCACCGTGCATGAATAATTGGAGGGGTGACCTCATCATGCAAATTAGAGGGGCTGGCTCTAATTTAATATACTGGTTTTATGGGTAGGAGGGATCAGCTCCTTGTGAAGGATGCAAGGCACACACCACATTCACCATGTAATCCTGAATAAAAACGTGTAACTAGGATGCACCCATACGCCCTACATGATAAATATAAATAAATGGCCAAAAGCTGAAGGGATGCCACGAGCAATCACTCCGCCGTGGTGAAGTCATAACATCAGTGCCTCTAATGTTATGGTTATGGTACCTCCATAACTAGGTGAAACTGGTCATGCATGTATATGGCTATAGGTAATCATATTTAAAACATAAGCAATCAAACTCATACTTATACTACGGGAAAACAGTTGGCTGCATACGTGGAAATCCTAATAAGGAAAGAATGTCCATACTGAAAGGACGGGAATCCGTACCTCTTGTCCAGTGAACGAGAACGATGAACTACGAGAATCCTACTTCCGAAACACTAGTGCTACATAAATACGTACATGAAATAAGTATCTGCTTACTAAATACATAGCTGATTTTATATCATGTCTTAGCTTATTTTATGTGTTCTTACTATTTACACTGTTTAAAGCCTTAAACTGTGTTAAATCTTATATCCTGTTCATTCTGATTAAGTATTTCTGAAATTTCATGTGTTATTATACTTACTGTGTAATAATAAGTAACTTTCCAAAAATAACAGGTTTCCGTAAAATAGAAAGTTACCAAAAATAGAAAGTTTCCAAAAATAGAAAGTTCCCAAAAATAGAAAGTTTCCAAAAATAGAAAGTTTCCAAAAATAGATTTATTGCTTAAAATAGATAAGTTTCTAAAAATAGAAAGTTTCCATAAATAGATTAGCTGCCTTAATTAAATAAGTTTCCATAAATAGATTAGCTGCCTTAAATAAATAAGTTTCTAAAAATAGCTGGTTTCCATAAATAAAATAGCTGCCTTATTTAATTAAGTTTCTAAATATAGAAAGTTTCCAAAATTAGAATAAGCTGGTTAAATAAGCTAAGTAAATAAGCCAAAGTGTTTTCATGATTATATCTTAAGTCATATGATATATTATATAGTTTAATAATTATTTCATGTAATTTAATTAAACTATAGGTTATAATATTTAATTAAAGTATGACATGTTTTTAATTAAATATATTAAATACTTAGGTTAATATATGTATTATTAAATACTAATAATATAACCTAAGTCATGTTTAATTAATTAATTATATCCATGGTTTTTAAAATAATTAATTAATTATAAGTCTTAATAATATAAATACTTAGGTTAAAAATAATTCATGTTTATTAATAATTAGTTAACCTAAGTCATGTTATTAAATTAATTACATCTTATTAATTTAATTCTTAACATAAGTTTATAACATAAACAACTAACATAATCATGATCCGGATCTAAGCCTAAAAACATGCACCGGATATGAAACAACACCGTACCCCGAACCAAATCGGGGTACCCCCTTGCTGCCGTAGGACCCACACGCACCAACCAAGACCAAAAAGGTCTTGGTGGTGGTCGGCTAAAACAAACCGATCCCCCTTGGGGTCGGTTGTACCTTGCGGGCCAAAAACAAACACCCCTTAGATCGACCCTTTGATTAATTAATGATCAAAACATGTTAGATCTATGATTAATTAATTTGTTTTTATGAAAAACATCACGTGTTGATAATTAAATAAAATATCAATTAAAAGAAAAGGGTTTAAAAAGGTTTTACCGTATTCGTGGATCAAGAGGGTGAAGAACAAACACGAACAAACACTAATTTAACAAGATCCAGGATCAATGGAATCACCTTGTTGGTGATTGTAGGTGGCGGCACAAAGAAGGAGGAGGAGGAAGGGTTTTAGGTTTTTCTTAAAATTCTTATGTAAAGTGATTTGAGTAGTAAAAATTACTTAACCCTTCTTTTAGTAAAAATTGGTAACGGGCTTGGCCCATTACCCTCTTTTGGCCGCGGGTAGGGACTCCTTTGTGGGGGTTCCCGTACCTCGTTTCGTGTCTTGTTATTCCGTACACATTTATGTTTAATTATGTTCATGTTTTAAAAGTTCTCGTTACGTAAATACCATACTCTTATATATTTAATTACGCTCATATTAAATATATATACGTAATTAATAATAGCTCGTGTTTAATTACGCTCGTGATTTCGTGATTGTATGCTCGTGATTAATTATTGCTAAATAATTATTACGTGATCGCACAAATAAAATATTTATCATGTTCTAACACGTACGTAATACATAAAATCCTAACACGTAATCGTAATCATGCTATATTAGGAAAGTTTTTAACTAGTATTTACGAACTTAAGGTACTATGCATGGTAAAAGCATGCGGGTTTTACAACTCTTCCCCCCTAAAAAGAATAATTCGTCCCCGAATTATAGATAAAGTAAACTGGAAAAGAATAACATACCCGAATTCAAAATATGAAATGAGGGTAAGAAGTCCGGATAGACTCCTCTGTTTCCCAAGTGGCTTCCCGCTCGGTATGATCCCTCCATAGAATTTTGACGAATGGAATCGTCTTCTTTCTCATGACTCGTTCTTGCCTGTCAAGAACTCGTTCGGGTTCTTCTATAAAAGTGAGATCTTCAAGAATCTGTTCAAGTGGATACTGAACCATGTGAAGGGGATGATATTGGTACCCTCTGAGTAAGGACACATGAAACACATTGTGCACATGCAAAAGCTGCGGAGGTAACGCCAATCGGTAAGATACTTCACCAACTCGTTCAATGATATCAAACGGTCCGACGAAACGAGGACTGAGCTTCCCTTTAATCCCGAAGCGTCTAACACCACGTGCCGGCGAAACCTTAAGGAAGACGTGATCTCCTACGTTAAAGTGTAAATACCTACGATGCTTGTCGGCGTAACTCTTTTGACGTGACCGTGCCTCCTGAATCTTCTGTCTAGCTACTGCGATCTTCTCGTTTGTCATCTCTATGATTTCTGGTCCTTCGAGTGTTCGCTAGCCAACCTGATCCCGGCAGATTGGGGCGCGGCACTTTCTGCCATACAACATCTCAAATGGAGCACACTTGATGCTCGCGTGCCGGCTGTTGTTGTACGCAAACTCCACCAAATAGATGTATTCGTCCCAATCACCCGTCCATTCCAACGCACATGACCTCAACATATCTTCCAATGTCTGAATGGTTCGCTCCGACTGTCCGTCCGTTTGAGGGTGAAAAGCCGTGCTAAGCTTAAGTTGTGTTCCCCAAGCTTTCTGCAGACTTTTCCAAAAGCGCGAAGTGAATCGAGGATCTCTGTCGGATACGATGCTGGATGGTGCACCGTGTAGTCTCATGATCTCTCGTCTGTACGTATCTGCGAGTTTACTTACTGGATCTTCCTTGCGGATCGGTAAGAAATGAGCTGATTTGGTAAGTCGATCAACGATAACCCAAATTGCATCGTGCTTCCTTTTGGTAGGCGGAAGACCGGTAACAAAATCCATGGTGATTTTATCCCATTTCCACTCTGGAATGTCTAACGGTTGAAGGAGACCGCCAGATCGCTGATGCTCGATCTTAACCTGCTGGCAGGTAAGACATTTGGAGACGTAAGTGGCCACATCCTGCTTCATACCACTCCACCAAAAGTACTGCTTGATGTCATGGTATATTTTAGTTTAACCATGATGTATCGAGAATGGGGAGCTATGAGCTTCTTCTAGCAAAGCTTCCCGGAGTTCTTGGTCATCAGGAACACAAAGTCTAGTGCCCTGCCATACGATACCATCTGCATCTACTCTGAATTCTTTCTGCTTCTCCAAATTCTGTATTATCGCCCATATTTCTCCGTCATCCTTCTGAGCTTCCTTGATCTTAGATAGTAACTCGGGTTCTACTCTAAGATTAGCCCAGTAACCGTGCTGTCCACGTACCATGATCTCGATGTCTAGTCGCTCCAAGTCTCTTATGATTTCCTCTTCGATTCTAATGCTGTTGATCATTCCGGACTTCCTGCTAAGGGCATCTGCTACTACATTTGCCTTTCCGGGATGATACTGAAGATTAATGTCATAATCCTTCAACAGCTCTAACCATCTTCTCTGCCTCATGTTCAATTCACGTTGAGTGAAGATATACTTCAAGCTTTTGTGGTCCGTGAAAATGTCACATGATTCTCCATATAAGTAGTGTCTCCATATCTTCAATGCAAACACGACTGCAGCAAGTTCCAGATCGTGCATGGGGTAATTCTCTTCATAATGCTTAAGCTGCCGTGAAGCGTACGCGATCACTTTCCCATGTTGCATGAGAACACAGTCAAGTCCCTTCCCCGATGCATCGCTGTAGATTTGAAATCCACCCGTACCAGATGGTAGAGTAAGAATAGGTGCAGATACTAGCTTCTGCTTCAGGTCTTCAAAGCTCTTCTCTCGATCTTCATTCCAGACGAATTTCTCCCCTTTCCGCATCATTTTGGTCAATGGTAGTGCTAAGCGGGAAAAGTTCTCCACGAACCTACGGTAATATCCAGCTAAGCCTAAGAAACTGCGGACTTCCGTCGCTGATGTCGGCCTTGGCCACTTAGTGATGGCCTTAACCTTCGCTGGATCCATAGTGATTCCTTCTGCTGATACAATGTGACCTAAGAATGCCACCTTGTCTAACTAGAACTCACACTTGGAGAATTTAGCATACAGCTGCTTCTGGGGAAGAATCTGTAGAACTGTACGAAGATGGTCTTCGTGTTCCTCCTTGGACTTAGAGAAAATCAGGATGTCATCGATGAAAACAATGATGAATTTGTCCAGAAATTCATGGAAGATTCTGTTCATCAGATCCATGAACACTGCTGGAGCATTTGTCAGGCCAAATGGCATAACTACAGACTCGTAGTGGCCATAACGAGTACGAAAGGCAGTCTTAGCAATATCCTGCTCCTTGACTCGTAACTGATGATAGCCTGACCTAAGATCGATCTTGGAGAAGTTTTTGGCCCCTTGGAGTTGGTCAAACAGATCGTCAATGCGTGGCAGTGGATATCTATTCCGAATGGTAATCTTGTTGAGCTCGCGATAGTCTATGCAAAGACGCATACTGCCGTCCTTCTTCTTAACAAACAAAACCGGTGCGCCCCATGGAGATGCACTCGGTCGAATGAAACCTCGTTCGAGAAGTTCTTGCAGTTGATCCTTCAGCTCCTTCAGCTCTATGGGAGCCATGCGATAAGGAGCCTTGGAGATTGTTCAGCTCCTGGAACCAGCTCGATACTGAATTCCACTTCTCGTGCAGGTGGTATGCCGGAAGTTCTGCTAGAAACACGTCTTGGAATTCCGACACTATTGGTTGATCCTGAATCGATGGAGATTCAGCATCCATGTCGTGAACCGTAGCTAGATAACCCTCGCAGCCATGTGACAGTAGTGCACGCGCTTGCAGGGTGGATATGATTTGTAAAGACCGTCTGGGTATGAACCCATTATGAATGTACTCTGGTGCATTGACATCACCGAAGATAACTCGATATGAAAGTCTATAGTAGCATGATATTTGGATAGCCAATCCATGCCCAAAATCATGTCGAAGTCATTCATGTCCAGCGGAAGTACGTCGACAGGTCGAACCTTATCATCAAATTCTAGGGGAAGACTCTTGTATACATGGGTGATTAATACAGAGTCCCTCAAAGGCGTGGAAATAGTAAGCCTATTTTCTAGTGGCAAGGGAGGCATCCTAATGTTCTTAGCATAAGCAGTAGAAATAACCGAGTGAGTAGCACCCGTATCGAAAAGAACACATGCAGCGTGACCATACATATACAAGATTCCAGTGATGGTACCTGTAGACTTGTTGGCCTGGTCTCGAGATGTCGTGTAGACACGCCCGGCAGTAGGAGGCGGCTTGGTATCAGCATGTCTCGATGTACCCTCCATCTCGCCCTTACGGCAATCCTTCATAATATGGCCAGGAAGACCACACTTGAAGCACGCATCAGTATTATGGCGACATGGTCCTAGGTGCCTACGGTGGCAAGTAGAGCAAAGAGGGTGAGTGTATCCTCCAGCAGGTGCTCTGGCTGGCTGAGGACCTGATAAAAACATTTTACATAAGACATAATAGTTGGGTACAAAGGACAAAGCGGATAATCGTAAGATTGAATACCAGTGATAGCTGGACAGCTAGGCTGCGAACCTCTCTGGTTCTGGTCCCTACCATTTCCATGGTTCCTAGTAGAAGTTTGCTTAAAGTGTCAGAATATGAGTCATAACATAAAACATAAGGAATTTCGTAAGTATTAAGACCTGCTGTTGCTGGATTTCCTGGCGTTGCTACGGTAATTGTCATTACCGCCACGCCTATCCGTAGCAGATCGGTCATTAGTCTAACCATTTCCCTTGGGCTGATGAGGTTGCTGCTGAGTAGCCGGCTGAGACCTGTCCCCAGTTTTCTGCCAGGAAGATACATTTAAAGAGATGAATAATTGACATATGGAAGATATACGGATTGATCACCGCTTGAATATGAAGGTTTTACCTCTTGTCGGGTCTTTCAGCTTCCCCGAATTCATCCCTCTCCTGCAGCATCTCTAGTTTCTGTGCTGCATCGGCCACTTGTGCTACCGTATCCAACGGAGCACCTGACAAGTTATTTGCAATCCTGGGATTTAGAGCCCAACGAAAATGTATTGCTTGTTCTTCAGTAGTGCCCGCAGCTGCTCTCATGACACCAGTATAGCGAAGGAAACGCTGCATGAAGTCATTGCTGCTTTCGTCAGGTCGCTGTCTGAGGCTATAGTATTCCCTCATGAGCCGATTCCTTCCTTCCATGGGAAAGATGTTAGGCGGGGGAGGATAACCGTCGTTATGAAGAAGAGCGTCTTGCATTTCTACATCAGCAGCTGCAAATATTACCCAGATATCATTTGCGTTTGCCATCTGACAGTATGACATAAAACATATGATTAAACAGATCAAAACCTAAAATATAAATATATATACATGAAAAAAAATTTATACTAAAAATTTCACGAGAAAAATTTTATGCAAGAAAATTTTCGTATGAATGCATGATGCAGTTTTATGAAAACTTTGGATGCTCGAGAGTGAACGCCTCTGGTCAGTTCACTCAAAACAAAAGACATATCGAGGGGACGCCTATGGGTCGGTCCCAAATCTAAAAGTTTCGATAAAACACATGCGACTAAATATGGTCAGTCCTATACCAACCATTACTTAGTCAAAAACTCTGTAACAATGACGTATATATGTATGCTTAAAAAAATGATGAATGCATGAAAACAACTGTCAGTTCTAGGAAGACCGTAGTGACTACCCACTAATCACATGTCATATTTGAGAGCCTACAGGTCGAAGCCTTGGCTCTGATACCATAATTGTAACACCCCATTTTGGAAATGGAAATATCACAGAAATTATGGCGTGTCATCAAAGCATACAAGGTAAAATGTCTAAAAATTACTTGACCATATAAAGGAAAATACCGGAATCAAACATCGGTAGTCCAAAAGTAAAGCTCATCACACAAAAACATAGTATAGTAAGGAAATAAGGACGAAACAATGTCCAAAGCATAAGTATCATAAAGAAAAGAAATGCATAATGTAAAGAAGGCTAGACAGCTTCCAGTCCATATGCACGTACTCTTAATGTCTACGAGCGTCCCTGAGTACCTGCCGTTTTGGGAACTTAGAAAAGGAAAACGGCTGAGCAATACGCTCAGTGCACGGATGTACAATAAAGCATGAATAGGATAAGCATATAACATAATAACATAATAACAGCGGAAGAAACTAAGTCCCGAGTAACCTGGTTAAGTCTTAATAAAACTGGTTTTATAATTTGAAAGTCTTATGTTTATCTTATAAAAACTGTTTGTCATATTTTACCATTAGCCAATATAGGTCATGAATATCCACCGTGCATGAATAATTGGAGGGGTGACCTCATCATGCAAATTAGAGGGGTTGCCTCTAATTTAATATATTGGTTTTATGGGTAGGAGGGATCAACTCCTTGTGAAGGATGCAAGGCACACACCACATTCACCATGTAATCCTGAATAAAAACGTGTAACTAGGATGCACCCATACGCCCCACATGATAAATATAAATAAATGGCCAAAAGCTGAAGGGACGCCACGAGCAATCACTCTGCCGTGGTGAAGTCATAACATCAGTGCCTCTAATTTTATGGTTATGGTACCTCCATAACTAGGTGAAACTGGTCATGCATGTATATGGCTATAGGTAATCATATTAAAAACATAAGCAATCAAACTCATACTTATACTATGGGAAAACAGTTGGCTGCATACGGGGAAATCCTAATAAGGAAAGAATGTCCATACTGAAAGGACGGGAATCCGTACCTTATGTCCAGTGAACGAGAACGATGAACTGCGAGAATCCTACTTCCGAAACACTAGTGCTACATAAATACGTACATGAAATAAGTATCTGCTTACTAAATACATAGCTGATTTTATATCATGTCTTAGCTTATTTTATGTGTTCTTACTATTTACACTGTTTAAAGCCTTAAACTGTGTTAAATCTTATATCCTGTTCATTCTGATTAAGTATTTCTGATATTTCATGTGTTATTATACTTACTGTGTAATAATAAGTAACTTTCCAAAAATAGCAGGTTTCCTTAAATAGAAAGTTACCAAAAAATAGAAAGTTTCCAAAAATATAAAGTTTCGAAAAATAGAAAGTTTCCAAAAATAGATTTACTGCTTAAAATAGATAAGTTTCTAAAAATAGAAATTTTCCATAAATAGATTAGCTGCCTTAATTAAATAAGTTTCCATAAATAGATTAGCTGCCTTAAATAAATAAGTTTCTAAAAATAGCTGGTTTCCATAATTAAAATAGCTGCCTTATTTAATTAAGTTTCGAAATATAGAAAGTTTCCAAAATTAGAATAAGCTGGTTAAATAAGCTAAGTAAATAAGCCTAAGTGTTTTCATGATTATATCTTAAGTCATATGATATATTATATAGTTTAATAATTATTTCATGTAATTTAATTAAACTATAGGTTATAATATTTAATTAAAGTATGACATGTTTTTAATTAAATATATTAAATACTTAGGTTAAAATATGTATTATTAAATACTAATAATATAACCTAAGTCATGTTTAATTAATTAATTATATCCATGGTTTTTAAAATAATTAATTAATTATAAGTCTTAATAATATAAATACTTAGGTTAAAAATAATTCATGTTTATTAATAATTAGTTAACCTAAGTCATGTTATTAAATTAATTACATCTTATTAATTTAATTTTTAACATAAGTTTATAACATAAACAACTAACATAATCATGATCCGGATCTAAGCCTAAAAACATGCACCGGATATGAAACAACACCGTAACCCGAACCAAATCGGGGTACCCCCTTGCTGTCGTGGGACCCACACGCACCAACCAAGACCAAAAAGGTCTTGGTGGTGGTCGGCTAAAACAAACCGAGGCCCCTTGGGGTTGGTTGTACCTTGCGGCCCAAAAACAAACACTCCTTAGATCGACCCTTTGATTAATTAATAATCAAAACATGTTAGATCAATGATTAATTAATGTGTTTTTATGAAAAACATCACGTGTTCATAATTAAATAAAAGATTAATTAAAAGAAAAGCGTTTAAAAAGGTTTTACCGTATTCGTGGATCAAGAGGGTGAAGAACAAACACGAACAAACACTAATTTAACAAGATCCAGGATCAATGGAATCACCTTGTTGGTGATTGTAGGTGGCGGCACAAAGAAGGAGGAGGAGGAAGGGTTTTAGGTTTTTCTTAAAATTCTTTTGTAAAGTGATTTGAGTAGTAAAAATTACTTAACCCTTCTTTTAGTAAAAATCGGTAATGGGCTTGGCCCATTACCCTCTTTTGGCCGCGGGTAGGGACTCCCTTGTGGGGGTTCCCGTATCTCGTTTCGTGTCTTGTTATTCCGTAAACATTTATGTTTAATTATGTTCGTGTTTTAAAAGTTCTCGTTACGTAAATACCATACTCTTATATATTTAATTACGCTCGTATTAAATATATATACGTAATTAATAATAGCTCGTGTTTTAATTACGCTCGTGATTTCGTGATTGTATGCTTGTGATTAATTATTGCTAAATAATTATTACGTGATCGCACAAATAAAATATTTATCGTGTTCTAACACGTACGTAATACATAAACTCCTAACACGTAATCGTAATCATGCTATATTAGGAAAGTTTTTAACTAGTACGTACGAACTTAATGTACTATGCATGGTAAAAGCATGCGGGTTTTACATTCTTCCTCAATTGCTTCCTCCGTAGGAGCAATTGGTTGAGGAGTCGGTTCCTTAAGTGTCTTACCACTACGTGTGGTAATCACTTTCATCTCACCCTTAGGGTTTGATACGGTGTTGCTAGGAAGACTACTCGAAGACGGTTTACACATAGTTGCCTCAAACATAGATGAGATTTTATCTTCAAACATGGATTGCCTCTTCTTGGCTTTAATCATTTCTTGTTTAATCTCATGTTGCCCTTGTTCCATTTTTTGTTGGTTTTGTTGTAACCTAGTTACATTTCCTTCCATCTTGTTGGTGTGGATTTTAAGCTCATTTGCTAACTCATTTTTCAACTCTTTCTTCAAGTCGGTCTTAAACTCGGATCTTAGGCTAATGATTTCTCTTTGAATATTGTCAAACCTAGCATCATTCCCATTAGCGTATTCAACAAATTCATTTGGAAGATCTTTCAACGTTTGCAAACCTTTGTTGTTCTTTTGAAAATCATTTTGGTTTTTGTTTGAAACTTGATTATTAGCCCCTTGATTACCATAGTTTCCCTTGTTGTAATTGTTTTTGAAACCAACTTGATTGTTGCGATAGTTGTTGTTAGCATTTTGATTTGAACCAAAACCCGGTGGAGTCAATTGATTAGAGCGGGTAACTTGACATTTTTGGTTGTAAGTTCCCGTGGCCGCGTAGGCACTCAAAGAGTTACCACCGTTGGTAATGCACTCGGAGAAATCATGACCTCCACCACAATACATGCATGAAACCTTAACCGCTTTAGCCGTAGCGGGAGCACTTGGTTCTCCAACTTTGAACTCAAACAAAAGACCTTTAAGCTTATCAAAGATTTTGTTTTCCAAGTTCGCCTCAATTTGGCAAGCATCAATGGTAGTAGACAGAGAAGGTGAAGCCGAAGACGAAGCCTTACGAATACTAGACGTGCTACGAGGACTATACACCTTAGATCTATTCTCAATTATCACCAAAGCTTCCTCAACCGTTTTACACAAAAAATTACCACCCGCGGCGGCGTTTAAATAATCCCTTTCATGATCATTAAGTCCATTGTAAAACGTGTCAGTTTGATGCAAGTCGGAAAAACCGTGATGAGGACATTCATGTAACATTTCCTTAAACCTATACCAAGCCGTTGAAAAACTTTCATTAAACTCTTGTGAAAATTTTGAAATCTCGTTTTTCAAGTGCGTAGTCTTAGAGGGCGGAAAAAATTGGTTCACAAACTTAGACAAGAGATCCTTCCACGTCAATATAGAATTGGGTGGCTCTTTCTCTAACCAAATTCTAGCGGGCCCCGCTAAAGAATACGGAAAAAGCATCATCTTAATCGAGTCATTAGATACATCCTTAAACTTGCAAGTGGCGGTAAGGCGATTGAATTGGCGGATATGGTTGTGTGGATTGTCCTTCTCATCACCACAGAATTTGTTGTTTTGGATCATCGACAACAAACCCGTTTTCACTTCAAAATTCTCCGCAAGGATAGCGGGAATCACAATAGCCTCTCCATAACCCTCGGTGGGTTCTTGAAGTAACTCCATCATAGTTCGATTCGCCATGGTTGGTGCTTCTCTTACAATGGGTTCGTCAATAGGAGACTCCTCACTAGAAAGATTAGGAGTGGGAGTTTTGTTCTTTCGTTTACGTGCACGTCTTGCTTGATTACGAGTTAGCATAAACGTCACGTACAACGAGGGGATGATCAAAGAAGATTCTTTTTGGTGTTTTGTATTTTTCAATTTTTTTGTGGTTTTTGATTGTATTAACCTTTTTGGATTTTGGTGAATGTATTAAGTAGACAAAAATCTACAAATCTCCTCCTTAATCAAATCTCTTGATTAAAGAAGCCTCAAGGAATGAAAACGATCACGTGAAGTGAACGCCTTCGATGACTTTAGAACGTTGGTGGAACACCAAAACGTTCAAGAGGGTTTAATCAAATGAAACCAAGAAAGTATATATGATACTTAATAATACTTTGGGCGGCAAAACCCTCGATTAGCTCTCAAAATCAAATACTCACAAGCAAGCAGGGAAACGAGGCGGCGCGAAGCACTTAAGAGCCTTTTTCCTTAGGATATATTTTATAATATCCGCCTTATACCCACCTTATAGTTTGTATTTTTCAAAATTGAGCTTCTCGAAAGTATTTATCTATTTTTGTCTTTTTCTTTGGTTTGAGATTCGAATACAATGATTGGGTAATGACCTCCCAAGTTAAGGTTTTGATTTCTCACGTATTTGGAGTACTTGTGAATTTATTGTTCTACGTATACAATATAGTAATAGTATACACACAAAAATCGAAAAACCGATAATACGTATTAGTAGAGTGCTACTAATACAATAGATATTATGGCTATATATATAAAAACAACAATTTACAAATCAAAACATAACACGCCTCCCCGGCAGCGGCGCCAAAATGATGTAGTGGTTTTACTACTCTTTAGGAAAAGAGAGCAAAAGTGGCAAGTATTAAGTGTCGGTTTAGGAAAACCAAGCACTAATGACCCTTAGTGGGGATCGTTCTCAAGGAGGCTTTGTGTGTGTGTGATGAAACGATTAAATTTGTGATTATATTGTTATGAGAAAGAAAATATAAAGGGGATAAGAAGAGAATGACGGTTACGATGACGATTTACACTAAGACGAAAGAGTCGTACACGTAAAACCGTAAAAGCACCAAAATTTAAAATTTTACTCTAAAAATTCCTAAAAATCACTAAAAAACCACTAAAATATTCTAAGGGTTTACAAAAAATCCAAACTTGCTAAAACCTTTTAATTAATTAAATATTAACTTTTTAATGCTAATTAAAGCCCTAAAAATCAATATTAACTAATAAAAAGTCCAAATCAAGATCTTAAAGTTTGTAATCCTTTAAAATAACCTAATTAAGCTAAAAAGTATTTTTCAAAATTTTAAAACCACTAAAAACTATTTTTAAACAATTAAAAACTATTAAAAGCTATAAAAACTTAAAATAATTCTAGAAAATAAATGAAATACCCTAAAAATATTAAGAAAGTTTTAAAATTCCTAATTAAGTGTCTAGAACCTAGGAAAAATGTAAAAACTTAGAAAACCAGACTTTTAATTTTTAATAATAAAATAATATTAAAATATTAATAAAAATCCAAAAATCCTAAAAAATTCAAAAAAGTTGCAAACTAGCTTAATTTAACCTAAATAACTCAGAAATGAACTTGAAATTACCTAAATACCCTTAATGGGCCTAGAAAATAGGCTAAACCCAAAACAGACTCTTGAATGGGCCAAATTGAGCCCAAAATGAAAAAGTGGCCCAATAAAGCCCAAAAAGCACTACTTGACTCAGAATTTGATTCTGAACAACTTTTTCCAAAGGCCCAAAAGCTGAAAATGTGAAATAAGCTAGGTTATACCAAACAGCTTATTCTTAATGGGCTTTTTGGCCCATTAAGCCATAAGTTGATGCCATAAGCTGAAATTAAACACACAAGCTTCTTTTGAGCTAAATAATACTTCTGTAAAAAGAAATTTGAAAAAAGCCAAAGGAATAAGCCTGAAAATGCAAAAAGCAATCTACAGAAAACGACAAAATAGTCGTTTTTGAGTTCTAGGCTATCCCAAGAGCTTATTCAAGTTTCTAAAGCTTTTAATAAATAAGCTATTTCAACAAAAAGTTTTCAAATAAGCTGACTCAATAAGCTGGAAAAAGCAAATAAGCACTTATGAAAAAGTCAAATAAGTTGGTTTTCTAGCAAAAAGTCAAAGTCAAAGTCGAATAAGGTCCAGTCTAATCAAATGGGTCAAATAATGAAGATCTATTACAAAAAATAAGTTGTTGCAGGTCTGGATAAGAAATTATAGCTTATTGATAAGCTGAGAACAAATTAACACTAGCAGGGGCTAGTTTTGGGTGTTGAGCAGTGGAAACTTTTTCCACTGCTTGACTTGTAGAATTTTTTGTCTTTAGTGACTTTTTTGGAGATTCAGGTTTCAACAAGGCACCCAATTGATCATTAGATCATAAGGAGTCAATACAAATAAAGAAATGAACAATCCAACAAGCCAAATTGTACAGTTAATTCAATTAAGCACCAGATCTAGCCTAGACTTGAACAAATAAGCAGATTAGGTTCAATAAGCACTTAGAGCAATATTCAGCCAGCCAAACTCAACCAAATGCATACACAAGCTATTATAAACTTAAATAAGCAAGTCTAAACAGGTTTCATGCAATGATTCAAAGTTTTAAGCAAGATTCAAGCACCTTAAGTTACTGATGAAAACAAACACATGTAGTTTTCACTTTTGATGATGCACTTGACCAACAAGCCAGATTCAAACCTCCAAATCTATCACATATGTTATAATAATGATGTTTAAACAAATTTCAACCCTAAGCATGCACAAATTCTAGATTTCCTCAAAACCTTAGGTAAAAAACAGTTAAAATCAACAAGTTATAGCATAATGTTAGATTTGGTGTTTCAAGACTGAAAACTTGCAGCAAAATACTCTCAACCAAGCATATATCAGATAACAACCACAAATACACACTTTAAACAACACAATAACCAATTATGAACTCAAACAGGTAATCCCAAAAACCCATTTAACTTTTCAATCCAAAAATTAAACAAGTATAAGTGTGATTCAGTTTACCAAATGATTAATCTAGCATACTAACATCATTAACATGCAAGAATAAGCAGATTCAAGCCAAGAAAACAAAAAGAACACAAGTAGAGCACAAATCCACCAAAAAAATCCAAAATTTATCAAAGTTTCAAGGTTTTAAGACAAACCTCATGGATGTAGATCCACACTCACGAATGTTAGAGCTTATGTGCTAGCAAGAACAAGCACAAGCTTCCAACAGCAACCCTGCTAAGATTCAACAAAGTTAAGAGCAAAAATATTAAAATCAGGAAAGTGAAAAGCCTTGATTGATGCAACCTTGTTACCCCACACTTGATTATCCCCAAGTTATAAGCCTCACCACAACTTGATAACACAATATCAGGATGCTATGATCAGCCCTATAGCCCAAGAATTCCAAGGTTTGAACATGAACTTAGTAAAATATCAAGCTTGAAGGAAAAATGCAAACTTTTGCACCCTCCTTAAAAACAGGTTTTGAGATACAGAATTATCAAACTAAGAACAATAATAAAAAGTTATAAATGATGGCACTTGAGCTTTCTTCAACATTTCAAACACATTTCATTAATTCTAAAAAGTATTTACAGAAAAGTGAACAACTGAAAATTCAAGAGCAAAGTGCAAATGTTGCACACTAAGGCCTTTAAATAGGCTACAAGTTATCTAGTAAAGCTGGAAAACACGTAAACCCTAACTATGGAAGTCCCCAATTTACCCTTGTAGCTTTTTGAACTTTGAAGAACATGTGACTTGAAATTGGCGTTTTGTGGAGGTGACATGTGTGAAAAGTTGATCAAAGGGTCCAAATTTTGCTTAGGATGAAAGCTGGATTGTGAGCTGTAGATTCTCTGTCATTGCTTTGTCTTCTTATTCAAGGGTGTAGCAGGGCATCTTTCATGTGCACTCTTGGGTGATGTGGCACAAGAGTTTAAGGTGGGGTTGGGTTTATTGTCACCTTAATAAAAAATCTGGGGTGAATTAAGGTTTGATATCAAGTATTAAGAAAATACCCAATTTTCTTAAGAACACCAAGAACATTTCATTTGATCTGTTTTCACTTTTAAAATGGTATTAGGCGCGTAATTAACTAATCAGTTAGATTAGTTAATTAAATGGGGTGAGTGGGATCTGATGTGGAGGAGTGGAGAGTTGTGATTGGTTGAAGTAGTGAGTGGGGTGAGGTGGCAGGCTGGGAGTGGTCTAGGTAATTTAGGTTGTCGGCCAGTATTAAACCCCCATCTTTATTGAACTTGTCATTTGCAATTTAAAATCTGTCAACGCTCATTTCCTTCATAACAACTTTTCATTTTTCACACTTTTGCCCAAAATTCTTTTCCAAAGTATTTTCAGGGGTATTTCTTGCCATTTTGTGATTCTTGAAGGACTGATTTGGTAATTTCTTCAAGGATAATGGTCTAAACTTGTATGATTGGCATTTTGGAGGACTGAAATTACCAAATCATGTTTGATGAGGGACCATTTTTGCCAAGTCTTCAAAGTCAAGGGTCCTTTTGGTAATTTTGATATTTTCAAAGGACCAATCTTGTAATTCTTGTATCTTGGAGTTCTTCATGATATGTTTGACTTTGAGAAGGACTAATATTGACATTTTAGCTTTGTTGAGGGGCTAAAATTGCCAATTCTTCAAAGTGGAGGGCCCTTTTTGCAATATTGACAAACTTTAGGGACCAAACTTGTAATTATGAAGATACACGGGTATAAAGTGTCAATTCTTCCACATTGGAGGACCATTCTTCATAATTCTTCAAGTATTCAAGGGTTTTCTTGGGAAAATTCTTCATTAGGGCTTGGTTCAATGTGCAGCTTCGTTTCCAGTGTTCGTTTTTACATGATCCTTGTGATCTTTTGTCATTTTCTCAATATCCGTACCTAAAATACACAAGCAACAAACACAAGCATATATATGGGTATTTGATTGATATTTAATGCATTTTAAGCCCTTTTTGGACAATGAGACTATGTATAAAAGCAGTCTCATCACTCCCCCAAAGGGAGGTCACTCCAAGTTACAATGTCCTAAATAGTCTATAGCTCGTGATCTATGCTAACAATGATGTGACCGATACTTTCCTTGGAAAAACGTATTTCCAACACACTGGTGCCTCTAGTGTTATGGTTATGGTACCTCCACAACTAGGTGAAACTGGTCATGCATGTATATGGCTTTAGGTATCTAATTAAACATAAACAATCAAAACATATAAAACATATACTGGGAAAACAGTTGGCTGCATACGGGGAATCCTAATAAGGAATAATGTTCATACTTAAAGGACGAAGAATCCGTACCTTAAGTCCAGTGAACGAAGAAGACAAATGTAAGAGAGTCCTACATCGATATCACTAATGCTACATAAATAATATACGTGTATAAGTATCTGATTACTGATTACGTAACTGGTTATATATCATGTCTTAGCTTGTTTTATATGTTTATGTCTTGTTTTACTGATTTTAGCTTCATACTACGTTTATCATGTATTCTGTCTATTCTGATTAAGTATTACTTGTATTTCTTTATTATTATACTTCTTGTGTAATATTAAGTAAATTTCTAAAAATAGAAGATTTCCTAAAATAGAAAGTTTCCAAAAATAGAAAGTTTCCAAAAATAGAAAGTTTCCAAAAATAGACCGTTTCCAAAAATAGAAAGTTTCCAAAAATAGAAAGTTTCCATAAATAGATTAGCTGCCTTAATTAAATATGTTTCTAAAAATAGAAAGTTTCCATAAATACATTAGCTGCCTTAATTAAATAAGTTTCTAAAAATAGAAAGTTTCCATAATTAGAAATAAGATGGATTATTAAGCTAATAATATATAAGCTTAAGATTTAATTAAATATAACATGATTTAATTAAATAAAAGATAATAATACTTAGGTTAAACATATATTAATATTTATTATTAATATAACCTAAGTCATGAAAATTAATTAAGTATAAGTCATGTTTTAATAATTAATTAATTTCTTAGTCTAAATTAACTAATAAAAATACTTAGGATAAAAATCATGTATTATTATTAATAATAATATAACCTAAGTCATGTCTAAATTAAATTAATTACTTAGCATGTTAAATTAATTTAATAAATCTTGTAATTATTTAACTTGTAAAAATAAATAATTAACCTTGAAAAAGAACCCGTGAACCGAACCCGTGTTTTAAACTAAACATCTCATGAACCGGACCCGTAAACCCGTGAACCGGCCTACAACTCTTAACCATGGCAAACCACCACCAGCCCACACCGGTGGTGCGTGTGGTGTTCCAACCGACACCCCCTAAACCACCAAGGATAACCCCGACATGCGTCGGGGTCCCTTGGTCCTCTCGATGAAACCACAAAACCAAACCGAGACCTTGTGGTCTCGGATGGTGGTGATCAAATAACCACCGAGAGCCCTTGGCTCTCGGTTCTACCCATAGCCGAACCGAACACCCCTTAAACCATGTGTTTTTAATATCCCTTGATTAGATGTAGGTGTTATTTAACTTGTTTTAATAACTCATGATTTCATGTTCTTAGATCTAATAAATAATTAAAAAGAAAAGGTTTAAGAAGATTACCTATACATGAATCAACAAGAAACTAAACATGAACGATCTTGCAATAGATTGGATTACCAAGATCAAAAAACACCCCTTGTGGTGTATATGGGCGGTGGCTACAAGGAAGAAAGGAGGAGAGGGTTTTTTATTTTTCTATCTTTCTGTAATATGAAATCCTTCCCTTCCTTTTTGTTAAGTTTTAATTTAAGGTGGGCTTGGCCCACCCTTGTCAATGTCGCGCCTATGTGGGCCCCACATGGGAAACCCGTTGATTTTCCCGTGTTTTATATTTACGTGTTAACGTGTCGCGATTACGTGATTTAATTATTATTCGTTCGTGTCGTAATTTATATTTATACGAACTCGTAATAAATATACGTAAATACATAATATTAAGCTCGTGATTATTTACGTTCATGATTTCATGTTCATATGTTCGTGATTATAATTATTTTTGAAATAATTATCGTGCATTAATACGTATTAAATACTTATCGTGTAATAACACGTACGTAATACTTGTAAATTCCTATCGTGAAACGAAAACGTGCTAAATAAGGAAAGTTCTAATCATGTACGTACGATCATAAGGGTACTATTCATGGTAAAAGCATGCGGGTTTTACAACTCTTCCCCCTAAAAAGAATAATTCGTCCCCGAATTATAGATAATGTAAACTGGAAAAGAAGAACATACCCGAATTTAAAATATGAAATGAGGGTAAGTAGCCCGTATAGACTCCTCTGTTTCCCAAGTGGCTTCTCGCTCGGTATGATCCCTCCAAAGGATTTTGACGAATGGAATCGTCTTCTTTCTCATGACTCGTTCTTGTCTGTCAAGAACTCGTTCGGGTTCTTCTATGAAAGTGAGATCTTCACGAATCTGTTCCAGTGGATACTGAACCATGTGAAGGGGATGATACTTGTACCCTCTGAGTAAGGACACATGGAAAACATCGTGAACATGAGAAAGCTGCAGAGGTAACGCTAAACGGTAAGATACTTCACCGACTCGCTCAATGACATCAAACGGTCTGATGAATCGAGGACTGTGCTTCCCTTTGATTCCAAAACTTCTAACACCACATGCCGGTGAAACCTTAAGGAAAACGTGATCTCCTACGTTAAAGTGTAAGTCCCTACGATGCTTGTCGGCATAACACTTCTGTCATGACCGTGCTTCTTGCAGTTTCTGCTTAGCTACTACGACCTTCTCGTTGGTCAACTCAATCATTTTCGGTCCTTCAAGTGTTCGCTCACCAACCTGATCCTAGCAGATTGGGGCGCGACACTTTCTACCATACAACATCTCGAATGGAGCACACTTGATACTTGCGTGCCAACTGTTTTTGTATGCAAACTCTCTTAATCCCAAACTTAGATCGATTTAGCTTTGTGTATACGAGATTAGATCAAGTTATACACGTAGAGAAACCTTTGTATATGTATAAAGTAATCTAAGTGTTATGCGGAATTAACACTTAAACTAGAACACACAAAGATGTAAACAAACTTTCACTTGATTAATGATGACAAACTTGCTTACAATGAAAGTGTTCAACGTATGAAAACTTATTATGAAACTTAACCTAAAGGTCTTCTTTTATAGACATAAGAAGTCTTGTACAAGAGTCTACGTATCAACTATTCTAGGTAAAGATAATTATAGAAAATACAATGTTGAACTTATCTTTACTAGAAACAAACTAGAAAAAATATACGCGTAGACTAAATCTTTCCATCGGTGCTTGTCTTCAACCTATCAACGCTTGACTTCTTCTTGTCAACGCTTGATCTGCCAGCGTTAGTTTTCTTCCTATCAATGCTTGTTTTCCTCTTGTCAGCGCTCAAGTGGACTGGCTATATTTTATTCCCAACAATCCTCCCCTAAACTTGATATCTACTCTAGTAATCAAGTTTCTGAATAAACATTAAGAACTAGGAGGAATCTTACAAACTTGATCATATTGGAAATAAATATGTCTGATCAAATCTTTGGCCACATCACTTGAATAATCAATCTCCAGCTGTGTTGTCTTCATCTTCTCCAAGACTTCCTTGGACATGGAATACTGACCATCTACAAGTAGATACTCATCAAACTTTGTAGAACTCAAATAATATACACTAGCAGTTGAATACAAACGCCATTGAAGACCACTGAGGTCATCTTCAAGATCCTTCTAAACAGCAGGATCTTCATCTCTTGGTCCACACATTCTCTTGAATATTGACCACAGTTTTATTGCATTGACTGAAGTAGGAGCTTCAGTCTCATACTTGGCCTCTAACAACCTCCAAAGGTCTACCAAGTCTTCTCTATCAAAACTTGCAATGAGAGATATAAGTGTGAACCTCTTTCCCATACCTGCTAATTTTCCAAAACCCACATTCATCTTCTTCATAGCTTATAATAGGGTTTCTGGAATCAAGAGGTAACACTTGTACCATATCTGAAGCTTCCAAAGGTGAGAGCTTGATGCTCTTTCTTATAACAGCTTCACTAGGCACCAATCTATCCATATCTTTAGGAAACTCAAGAGAGACTCCCTTCTTCAAAGGTCTGGGAACAATCATTGCCTTCTTAAGCTTCATCTCTTCTGCAAGTTCTTCTTTCCTTTCATAAGAAAGAAGCCTTAGAGTGTTTTCTTCCTGCACTCTTGCCCAAATGGGATAAGCTTTGAACTCCAATTCTTCAAAGGATAACCCAATCAATTTCTTATAGGTCCATCCTGTTCCATGACACCTGAGTAGCATGTAGTACAGATCCCTTCTATCCTTTTTCAGCATTGAGAGAATATTGCTAGCTTTGTGTTTCAGAATTACCTTGCAGTCTTTTTGTACTCTTAGAAGAATCTCCAAACCCCATATCTGGTCTGAAATAGTCAAATCTAGATTCTCCATACATCTATCTTCCCAAGCATGGTACATCTGAACAACTTCTGGCATATCAAAATCTACTTGAAATTTCAACTCATTCAGCTTCTCTCTTGCCAACTCATCACCATACTCAAGTCTTTCTGGTTGTTCTATTATCATTACACTTGAGTGTGAACTAGCTTCATCACTTCCTTCTTGTTCTTCTGAAGTAGCAACAAATGGTGATTCACCAACCTTCTTTCTTTCTTGTTCCACAAGTTATGCAGCCAACCTTCTATCAAACTCAACTTGTGCTGCATCCTTTAGAACATCTACTTCTACCATGATTCCCTTACCCTTATCTAATGGATCAATGATGGTTAAGGATGATGGTAATACATGTGAAGAAACGTCTTTGATGATGGATGATGACTGTAATACATTAACCTCTTCTGCAGGTCTGTCAACGGTCAAATTTGTCTTGTCAGCGCCCACTTTGCTCATGTCAGCGCTTGGTATGTCAGCGTTCAAATCTTGCTTGTCAACACCCAAATTACCTGTCTCAGCGCCTCTTGTAATTTGCTCCAACATGGTTGTAAAAGACAAGTCTAAGTTTGTAGGAGTTACCAAAGATCTAACAAAACCTGGTTGCTTCTTCAAACTAGTTAGGGCTTCAGCAACACCCAAAGATTCACCATCATGTGAGCCCTTATCACTCACATTAATCTACTCATCCTCCCCTTTAGAAGATTCCTCCATCCCACGCCTTGTGCTAGCATTTTCCAAAATAACAATACTCTCCCTCAATTTCTTGAGTTCAAGGCCTTGTATATTGACAATTTGTACCAAGTCTGCATTTTGCTTTTGCAAGCTAATGCAGATAGCCGTCAATTCCATTAAGGTCATTGGTTCCAATCTGCCCTCCTCTAAAATGGGTATTTGACCTCCCAAGTTAGATTCATGGGGCATGGATGAGGTCTTAAAGATGTTAGGACTGTCTTGGCCTGCATCTAAGCCAGAACCAATAGTCCCAGCCTCATCCATAGCACCAACCACACTTGTGGTGGTGGTTCTCTCTACTACATGGCTAGGACCACTAAAGGAGAACACTCCAGTAGTCCTTTGGCGTTTTTGCAACCTATATTGTAGTGGGGTAGAAGATGATGTGGATTGGGTAGATGTGGGTTGGTTAAGGGGTGTTTGGGTCTGTGAAGGAATGGTGTCAACGTCTGGATTAGGTGTATCAACGCCAACATTTAATGTGTCAGCGTCAAAGGGTTCTTGGTCAATTTGCATGTGGTGTGGTGAAGGTAAAGGTTCTGATATTGGGTCAAGGTGTGGTTGAGGGTCTGGTTGGGGTTGTGCTGCTGCAATAACAGCAAGCATAGATGGGGTGAGGGGTAAGTCACGGTGAGGGGGTGAGTTCATCTTTGTAAACATTGCTTTCTTTTCCACAGAGATCTCATAAAAGTCATCATGATCCTTTGTGCAGTAATTTTGGACATCAAAAACCATTTGTAAAAATCTGGGATAAGCTAAAGTCATCTTACTCCCTTTGTTTTTACACATGCCATCAAAAATCATTTTAGAATAATTAAACTTTTGCCCACGTGCAATACACACAATAGCACTAGCAATGGATCTGTTAATCTCATTGAATGCAGTACACTTGGAACTCAAACATTATAAGATGACATGTATTAGGTACTTCCAAGCTGGGGGAAACTCCTGTTTATGATATTTGTTTAAAGTTCCCTCATCAGGTAAAGGATAACCCAAAGCCCTTAGTCCTTGTTCTATTTCATGAATAGGAAGGGTGGTTATACCATCTGCATCATCAAGATGCAAAGCATGGCGAACCAAGGCTTCAGTAACCACCCATGTACGCCCATGAAGAATAGATGATAATGTAGTCACTTTATTAACCGTTGAGGAACTAACAGTGTTCCAAAACTGCTTAATATGTGTGATAGAGATGAGAGGAGCATGAGAAAGAGCATACCTAATTGGGGAGGCATTCAAATACGCCACCATCTGTGTGTATTGGGGAAACAGAGTATCATCAGCGTCCAAATATGCTATCATATTGTGTTGACTCCTGAATCCCAATACCAAATCACTTGGTTTAAATTTTGGTGCCATTGTAAAAGAAATCTGTTTGAATGATTGATAAAGATGAAGTATAGGAGAAAAAGTGTTAGACAAGAATGATAGGTACCTTGTTTAAAAATAGGAGCCAAATATATACGAGAGAAATATGCATGTGATTGGTCAAAAATGAGGCAACTATTTTCAAAATCTCATGATGAAAATATTGAAAAGAAAATAAGCTATCTCATGCATTAATTAAAAGTTATCTGCTCCCAAAATTACGCCCCCAAAATTTGTCAAAAAGTAACAACTGGGTAGGTCCCAATGGGTATCAACGGTAAAAAATAACCCATCAACACCCAACGGCTATATTCATGTCAACATTTGCCAAAGCCATGTCAGCGTCTAAATTGGTCACAACAACGCTTGGAAAAATACTTGTCAGCGTCCAAAAATAAAAATATTAAAAATGAAAAAGGACCTTAACAAAGTAATTTATCCTAGTGAAGATAACCTATAAGTTGATAATTATTATAGGGCGGCAAGCACTATCCAGTTATGCACACTTGCTTATGCAAGATAGACATAACAGTCCTCTAGTGTCCCTTGCTAACCAAAACTCTTAACAACTAAGTTACCTCATAAAATTCCTTGTTACTCCCAGGTAAAACCCATGATAAAATCATTCCCAAGTCTCCCAACAGACCACAACCAATTCTAGGCCAAAAATGTCTTGGCAGCATGCATAGTATATCAACTTTGCATGCTACAGTGCGTCGTGATTTAGTAAAACTAACTCATAATCACCTGTGGACACAATCTAGAATTGTGATAAGAGTATCATAAGAATACCCAAAAGTCCTAAAGGTTCCTAAAACCTCCCCTTAAACTGTGATACATATGTTGCCAAAAATATGCATGAACATAAAAAATTTATGTCAAGATAGGAATAGAAAATTCCAACCATCATCCATAAATAAAAACATGCTCAAATGATTCCCCAAGGATCCATAAGCAACTCTGTATCCAATGGTATAATGCTAACACCACTTGCACATTTAGATTAAAAACCACAAAACTAACATTTTTGCTGACAGCGTCCCGATAACACTTGTCAGCGTTAAGGAAACCTTTGTCAGCGTTAGACAAATATATTACTGACAACGTCACAATAACACTTATCAGCGTTAAGGTAACCTTTGTCAGTGTTAGAAAAACATAGTGGAAAATCTAAATTCTCAAAAAGACCAATAACAATGCATTATCCTGTACATACTTTTACAAAAAGACCCCAAAACATATATTATGTGAGATTGATCATTCCAATACTTGTTACCAAGTATTGAAACCTTCCAGCATAAAAAGGTTTAGTTAGTAAATCAAACACATTTTCTTCTGTGTCAACCCTATCTGGTTGTATTAAACCCTTTTCAAAACAATCTCTTATAAAATGGTATCTAATTTCTATGTGTTTTGTTTTAGAATGATGTACAGGATTATTAATAATGCATAAAGTGCTGTTATTGTCAACAAATATCTTGGTATGCATGAAATTATACCCATAGTCCAACAGCTGGTTCTGAATCCATAAGACTTGTCCACAACAAGCAGCTGCAGCAACATACTCTACTTCAGTTGTAGAATTGGCCACCACTGTTTGTTTCTTGCATTTCCAAGATATCAACCTACTCCCAAGAAACTGACATCCACCAGTTATGGATTTTCTATCAAACTTATCACCTCCATAGTCACTGTCTGAATATGCAATAAGCTCCAAAGGTGAATCCTTTGGGTACCACAAGCCAAGATCTGGAAAACATCTTAGGTACCTAAAGATTCTCTTGACAGCATAAAGGTGACATTCTTTGGGAGTCACTTGATGGCGTGCACATGCATACACAGCAAACATAATGTCAGGTCTGGAGGTTGTGAGATACATCAATGAACCAATCATTTATCTATAGTGCCTGGCATCCACATCTTTTCCATCTCCAATCTTTCCCCAAGGGTGTTCTATATCCATAGGAGTAGTAGTCCTCTTTTCTCTGCTACATACTTATCTTGAGAGAGGAAGATACCATCTTCTTTCTGCTGAACTTGTAACCCTAGAAAGAAGTTCATCTCCCCCATTGCACTCATCTTGAATTTGTCTGTCATAAGCTTGGAGAAATCTTCACTCATCTTTGGATTGGTAGATCCAAAGATGATATCATCAACATAGACCTGAACAAGTAGAACATCCTTACCAGCCTTCTTGGTAAACAATGTCTGGTCTATGGTGCCCCTTTTAAATCCATTTTACACCAAATAAGTGGACAATGTACCATACCATGCTCTTGGGGCTTGATGAAGTCCATACATAGCCTTCTTGACTCTATACACCTTGTTTGGATTCTCTAGATCTTCAAAACCAGGAGGCTGCATCACAAACACCTCCTCAACAATTGTTCCATAGAGGAAGGCACTCTTCACATCCATTTGATAGACAGTGAAGCCCATGCAGGAAGCATAGGCTATAAATATCCTAATAGCTTCAATCCTTGCAACTGGTGCAAAGACCTCCTCATAGTCTATCACTTCCTCTTGTGTATATCCCTGAGCCACTAAACGTGCCTTGTTTCTGACCACAATGCCGCTTTCATCTCTCTTGTTTCTTAGAACCCATCTTGTCCCAATAGGTCTGACATATCTTGGACAATCAACCAGCTCCTAAACATCTTGAATAGCAAATTGGTGAAGCTCATCCTGCATTGCTTCCACCCAACTTGGTTCTTTGAGAGCATCAAAGATCTTCGTGTGTTCCTATTGTGACAGAAAACAGGCAAACAAACATGCTTGAACAAGAGGGGTATCAACCTTCTTGTGTATATTGGCAATGAATCCACCAAGATTCTGATGAGATCTTCTAGTCTGAACAGGAGTCATGACATCCCCAATAATTTGTGAAGGGGGATGATTCTTCATAGTAGAAGTGAGAACTCCTCCTTCAAAAAGTCTATTGTCTTCAATCTCATTCTCCAAGTTGCCAATATCTTCTTCAGACTCTCTTTCATCAATATTAGGATGAACCTCTTCATGTAAATTGGAAGGTTCACCTTGTTCAAAATCTGAAGAGAAAATATGCTCAAAAGTGTTGTCAACGCCTGAACCTTGGTTGTCAGCGTTTGGGTTATCAACGCCTGAAATGGTGTTGTCATTGTTTGAGCCATCAACGCCTGAATTTGTCCTGTCAGCGCCATATTTGCCTTTGTCAGCGCCTGAAGGACCATGCATGTTGTTAACTAGTGGTACTTGGGGACCACCAATTTCCTTTCCAACAGCAGCAAAAGCATCTGTCCATATGGGGATAGTGACATACTCTTGTATGGGAGATGACTTGTCTGCTTGTGATCCAACCTCTTCATTAACCTGTGTACCTGAAACATCAACAACTTGATCTTCCACAACATTTGAAGTTACCTTCACAATGTCTAGATGAGTTACATGCATATAATTTAAAGTCCTAGATAGAGGTTCCAAGTCAAACAACCAATTTGGACCACTTTCAGGATCACTAGGTTTACTCTTTAAAAACCTAACATGCAATCTCTCAAGCATACGTTTTTCCTTCTTAAGGTAAACCCTATATCCCTTGCTCTGCACTGAATAACCCATGAAATAGCCTTCATCACCTTTTGCACAAAATTTACCTAAGGCATCACTAGTATCAAGTACAACTACATGACAACCAAAAGGTTTGAGAAAACCAATATTAGGTTTCCTTCCCCAAAGTAACTCATAAGGTGTTTTGTTCTGAATCTCGTTGACCAATGCTCTATTCTGAACATAGCAAGCTATATTCACAACCTCAACCCAAAAAGCTATGGGGAAATGAGCATCAGCCAACATAGTCCTGACTGCTTCAATTAGGGTACTATTCTTTCTCTCAGCAACCCCATTTTGCTGTGGGGTTCTGGCAACACTAAACTGCCTAGTAATCCCTTTCTTGGCACAAAAATCATCTAACAGTTTATTTCTAAACTCACCACCATTATCACTTCTAAGCATTTTAACTTCATTACCAGTTTTCTTCTCTATCTGAGTAATAAAGTCAATTAAAGTATCAGTAGTGTCACTTTTCATAGCTAAAAAGAAAGTCCAAGTAAACCTAGAAAAGTCATCTGTGATGACAAAGCAATATGATTTACCATTCAAACTCTCTATATTAGTTGGACCAAACAAGTCCATATGCAGCAAGTGAAGTGGTCTAGAACTAGAGTGCACCTGTTTAGACTGAAACGAGACCTTGTGCTGCTTGCCTTTAAGGCATGCAACACAAGAGTGGTCATTTTGGAAAGCCTTGTCAGGCAAACCATCAACCAAACCAAGTCTCACAAGCCTGTTTATATTCTTAAAGTTTATGTGCCCTAGTCTCCTGTGCCATAGATTACTCTCATCTACTGAAGCTTTAGCATAAAAACATGACATATTATTTTTCATCCTAATCCCATCAAGATTCACATTATAAATGTCTTTATGTCTAGGTGTTCTATAGTCAATATATTTCTCATCTGGGATTTTATAATCCTTGCTTAACACCAAGCATTCAGTATTAGTAAACAAAACTTTATTTTTGTTTTAATAAACTTGTGATACACTAAAAAGATTGTAATCAAGTTCCTTTACTAGAAACACGTTTTCAAAACGCAAGTTCTTGGTGTGGTTCCCTATTGATCGTTAGACTCAATGGTTAAGAACCATTATATCTAGGTTGATCATCGTTCATATGATAACATAGCGGAAAAGAACAATGATCATAACAAGGTGTTTAGGCACAATAACATGAATTAAAACAATAGGGATGTTCATTATATTAATAACAAACATCCACTAGACGTGTATACATTGAATCCCACGTCTAGTGCGACACACACTTTAGGTTTACATTGTGAATGAATAATATGAATAAAAAAACCTACGTATGTTTTCTTTATATACTAGAAAACATAGCTTACAAAGAAAGCTAATAATAAGACAACTAAATCATCTATTATTTTGTGATAATATCTTCTACAAGTTTGTCCACCAGCTTGTAGAATTCTTCATTGTCAGATTTAGTCCTTGTCTTTTGTGTTTTCACTTATCAACTTAATAATTCGACCCAACAATCTTCCCCTAGTTGATGATGTCAAAACACTCCTCTTAAGCATGAATCCTTTGTATGTAGTACATGATCTCCAAGAAGCTTCCCCTTAAGTATAGCACATATTCTTCCCCTTTTTGACACATCAATAGGGAATATGTGAAAGTATGCAATCTTGAAGATTCTCCAAAAGTAGGCTCTATGTAATGATCCTGAAGAAAAATAAATAAAGTATCTTTGATGTTGAAGTAAAATAACCCAATCTTATGTTCCATGTCTTGTTTATCCATGTGATGAAGAACTTATACCATGAAAAAATATAAGTAGACCTCGATCCCTTGTCAATATTCTCATCCTTTGTGAGACACTGAGCACGATAATGTAACTCCTTCAAGTGTTTATGACAAGTCTTCGTCACCATCCATGTAAGCACGAACAAGTTACCTTTAAAGTCAGTGAATGGTACGCCACGACTTTAAGATATGATAGAACACAACCTCGTGCAAATCTTCTTCAATCATCAATTTTACCATAAGAATTCTTCCCCTTAAGCTAACACTTCTTCATGATGAATTTTAATCTTCATATCATATGTAAAAGCATTAAGACGGATAACTCTTTTACAAGGCTACCCCGATTACATAATCAAATCTAATAAATTTCCTCACGAATTGTTGCTAACTCGCATTAAAATCATTAATCCCTTTCAAAATATCCGAGCCATAAATATCAACTTGATATTCTGAATAAGACGGAGATTCCATGTACCTTAGTGTGTAAATAACTCCTTTTTGTATGCTTAAAACGTACCAGTTTTCTCAAACAGCAGCTATTCCGTTTGTTATCCGAGAACCCTTACTGTCCAATATCCACATTCATTACCCGATATCGGACAAAGCGTATCAGCGTTTGAAGAACATATCTCGGACAACACTGTCAACTCCATCAGTGTTGACTTATTCTGTCAGCGTCAAACTATTTCCTGTCAGCGTCATATTTAAACCTGTCAGCGTCTATATTAAACCTTGTCAGCGTCTAAGGTTTAAACGTGTCAGCGTTTAATTTTTGTCAGCGTTATGTTTCCTGCTGATGTCATCATCTCATAACAGTGGCTAAAAATCTGGTTGGCTAAAAAATATACTTTCTGATAACTTGAAAGTTGAAACGTGAACGCCTTGTTTGCCACAGATCTACGAATCTTGTATCCTTCACGTCATCCCTTTAAATCAATCGTATGAACATATGATTGTCCACCAATAGGAATTCTTCATTCGTATGAATACTAGTTTCCAACCAATGAGAATTGAGTGTCCGTGTGAATACAAAGCTTCTATACCAATCATAGTTTACCAACCGTGTGAATGCATAACTTTCTACCAATTAGACTTGAGGGCTTACGGTAATACAGTGGAATAGCACCCATGGGATCACAAACCGTGTGAACACAAGAGCTAAGAACCAATAGAAACACTTCTCTTTAGCTTGTGTAAACAGAAAACTTCATTCTTGATCGTGTGAAGAGAAAACATGCCATCCAATCAGAATACTTCAACCGTGTGAACATGTATTTGAAGTCTCTTGATATCACAGTAATAACATAACCGTAGCACTTTTTCCTTCACTCAATCTAGGGTTTATATTATTTGAGCATCGAAACCCTAATTAGGGTTTGTAGATTAACCATAGATCCTGAATTAACAACCATCAATCTCACAAAATCCTGCTTTTTATGTAGATCTAGGGTTTGAAGAAACCCTAGTTCATGATTTCATGTGAAAGCAGAAAACTGAAAATCTTCCATCAGCCAACTTCGACGCTTAATAACTTTTGCTTGGGGATAAAACTCGACAATCCCTCCGGTGGATGTTTAGATCTATGTATGTAGAACACACATCTAAAATTTCGTGACGATCCAACGGTTCAATCAAAAGTTATGACCTTCTGAATACTGCTGCGCACACAAAAACGTCCAGAAAAATCCAATACGAATTTTTCTTCTTCACCATACACGAACACCTCGTCGGACCTAGATATCAAGAGCCTTAGGCTCTGATACCAATTGTGGTTACCTATTGATCGTTAGACTCAATGGTTAAGAACCATTATATCTAGGTTGATCATCGTTCATATGATAACATAGCGGAAAAGAACAATGATCATAACAAGGTGTTTAGGCACAATAACATGAATTAAAACAATAGGGATGTTCATTATATTAATAACAAACATCCACTAGACGTGTATACATTGAATCCCACGTCTAGTGCGACACACACTTTAGGTTTACATTGTGAATGAATAATATGAATAAAAAAACCTACGTATGTTTTCTTTATATACTAGAAAACATAGCTTACAAAGAAAGCTAATAATAAGACAACTAAATCATCTATTATTCTGTGATAATATCTTCTACAAGTTTGTCCACCAGCTTGTAGAATTCTTCATTGTCAGATTTAGTCCTTGTCTTTTGTGTTTTGACTTATCAACTTAATAATTCGACCCAACACTTGGTGAGAAGAGTTCCTTTGCCTGTGATAGTTCCATATCCTCCTCCAAAGTAAACCTTATCACCATCCTTCATGGGAGTGAAGTTGGTTAAGTAATCTTCCTTCCCTGTCATGTGCCTGAAGCATCCACTGTCCCAATATCCATAATCATTGACCTGTTTTTGAATGCCCTGCACATAAAGAAAACAAATTAGTTTTCTTTGGTAACCCAAGCCTTAGCAGACTTGGATTCATCTGGTTGTTCAACAAGAACAGACTTAGTTCTTATAACAACCCCTTGTTCATCCCTTTTTGGATGAAATACCCAGTTAACCCCAATAGGTTTTGTAATGACCTTTGAAATATAATTAAATCTGTTACAGGTCATAGAAAGCCCATTAGAATTAGGGATTTGATCTTGCTTAGGTCTCCATGTCAAGCTAGAAGAAGCTTTAGACCCCTTACCCTGTGGTTGCAAATATTTAGGTCTGGTCACATTTCTGTCAGCGTTGGATTTGGTCTTGTCAACGCTGAAATTACCCTTGTCAGCGTTGAACCTAGGGTTTGCTACAGAAACCCATTGCCTATTAGACCAAGTATTGGTCTTCTGAAATGGTCTTTGTCCATGAGTGTTAGACCCTCTAGTGAAGAATGGAGCTGGTCTAACAACTTGTGGACTTTGCTCCACAAAGATTTTGGGTCTGACAACGTTTGACTTTTTAACAACATTGACCTTGGAAGCGTTGTCACACTTATATGCTAAATGTGAAAAGCTACCACAAGTGTAAAAGGCTTTTCTAGACACAACCCTAGGTCTAGAAGAGAAGAAGCATGTTCCATTATTACTAACTTGGCTTTTAGGTGACCTAGTATTCCTATACATTTCTGCATACTTAATGCTAGGTTTTCTAACAGTGTTTGAGCCAAGGTCAACAGTCTTGCCAGTGATTGGGTTTGTTACCTTAATAGGGATTGACTCATTTGGACTTTCACATAACAAACCACCCTTCACAAACAAGGTTGGGTTGGCTTTCTTCCATTCATTCAATTCAGTCAACCTTTGTCTATACTCTTCAACTGGGTTAATGACTCTTGGTGGAGGAATAAATTCCCCCTCTTGGAGTTCTGGTAAACCAGTCCAAGATAGGTCCTTTCTTTGGACACCATAGAAGTCCCCAGCTGGTGGTGAAACCACAGTATAGTCTTTCATCCCAATCCCAGTCATGTCCTTAGGATCCCTTTGTTTATTAACACACTCTCCTAGGGTTTGTGAGGCCTTATCAAATCTCTGAATTTTAAGGTCAACATTATCCTTATTTTTAATAGCCTCATCTAACTTAGCCTGTAATTCACCATTAACTCTTTCCATGATGTTTCTAACATCATTACTAGCATTTAACTCATGTTTTAAGATAATTATTTTATCTTTTAAATCAAATTCCATTTTCTTGTACTCAGAAACTGTCTTCTTAGTTTGAGTTAGAGCAATTTGATAGTTAGACAATTTGCATCTCTCAGTACTCACATCACTTAACAATCTTAAAACCTCTTTGTTAAGTTTTTCAGTATTTAACCTATAACCCTTACTACAAAAAGCATCATCGTATACTTCATTATCTGATGAAGAGGAGGAGTGTGCCATGAGAGCATATTGAACATGCTCTTCTTCTTCTATCTCAGCAACCAAAGCTTTATCCTCTTCCCCATCTTTAGCCAAATAACTCCAGTCCCATCCAATACCATCAATTTCTTGCACTACCACCATAGCCTTAGGATCCTAAGTCTTAACAACTTGGCTTGAGGGTTTGCCAACATCAGATCTTCTTGGAGATCTGCATTCCCTCATGAAGTGCCCCATACGATGACAATTTTAGCACTCAACCTTGGATTTATCAAATCCAGCAGTGTCCTTTGCATTAAAGGTCATCTTCTTCTTAAACCTTCTATTCCACCTGTTTGCTCTTATACTAGCAAGAGCCATGTTCCACTTAATATCCGTCTCCTCCAAGTGCTCATCACTTATTTGCTCAAGGTCCTCATATGTAATCACTGAACCATTGGGCAAAGAAGAAATGTAAGCACACACAGTATCCAGATCCAAACCAGCAGGCTTAACTCTTGGAGAGTCACTTTTGAATGTGTCAGCGTCTAAATGTGAGGCGTTGACATGGTATGTTCCAGTGTTGACACATGTTGATCCAGTAACTGGGTGCATGTAAGAGTCCTTCTGATCAAATTGGCCTTCACTATGTGAAAAGAAGGCCATGTTGCTATTGGTCGATGTACTTCCATGATCCAAAAGAGTTTCATTCTCCAACAACCTCAGTTTGTTGTAGATATCATTAAAAGTAGAACTTTTGTGAGTGTTATTAGAAATAATAGATCTTGCCTCAATCTTCCACGCATCACCAAGGCTTTTAAGAAAAGTGGCAATGATGTCAACATCACCAACTTGTGTCCCCATAAAGGATAGTTTGCTTGTAATATCAAGCAGTCTGCTTCTAACACTACTAAGCTTCTCATTAGGTTGAGACTTAAAGACAGCATACTCATGCATGAGTTGCTTTTTCTTCTCTTCCTTAGTATCAGCATTACCACCATATGCAACTTCAAGAGCTGCCCAAAGGTCTTTTGCAGACTCATAACCTCTGTATTTATGCTGGTTTTCTTGTCCCAAAGAAAGTTTCAGAATGTTTAGAGTTTTCATATCAACCCTCTTCTTTGCTATGTCTTCAGTAGACACAGCTCTACCATCATCAGGTTTTTCTTTCTTATCTTCTTCTGAACATCCAGCAACAGCTCATCTTGTAGCAATGGCATTAGCAATCTTTTGAGCTTTATTGAATGTGTTTCCATATTCAATAATCTCCTAGAGAGTGTAATCATAGATCCCCAGATATTGCTCAAAGTTGAACTTCCATATCTCAAAGTTGTTTGCATCAAGCTTGGGAATCTTGATGCTAGGGTTTGAGGAGGAGGGGTTTACTTATGTATTGGACATGATGTTTTAAGGTTTTGTGAAAATTAGGGTTTTGGTGATTTTAGGGTTCACGTGTTCTTTAAGATCAAAATTTTCTCAACAAGCTCTGATACCACTTGTTGATCCCAAACTTAGATTGATTTAGCTTTGTGTATACGAGATTAGATCAAGTTATACACGTAGAGAAACCTTTGTATATGTATAAAGTAATCTAAGTGTTATGCGGAATTAACACTTAAACAAGAACACACAAAGATGTAAACAAACTTTCACTTGATTAATGATGACAAACTTGCTTACAATGAAAGTGTTTAACATATGAAAACTTATTATGAAACTTAACCTAAAGGTCTTCTTTTATAGACATAAGAAGCCTTGTACAAGATTCTACGTATCAACTATTCTAGGTAAAGATAATTCTAGAAAATACAATGTTGAACTTATCTTTACTAGAAACAAACTAGAAACAATATACGCGTAGACTAAATCTTTCCATCAGTGCTTGTCTTCAACCTATCAACGCTTGACTTCTTCTTGTCAACGCTTTGATTTGTCAGCGTTTGTTTTCTTCCTATCAACGCTTGTTTTCCTCTTGTCAGCGCTCAAGTGGACTGGCTATATTTTATTCCCAACAAACTCTACCAAACAGATGTAGTCGTCCCAATCTCTTGTCCATTCCAACGCACATGACCTCAACATGTCTTCAAATGTTTGAATCGTTCTCTCCGATTGCCCGTCTGTTTGAGGATGAAAAGCCGTGCTAAGCTTAGTTTGGTTCTCCAAGCTTTCTAAAGATTTCTGTAGAATCGCGAAGTAAACCAAGGATCTCTGTCTGAGACGATGCTGGATAGAGCACCATGAAGTCTCATGATCTCCATCTTGTAAGTATCGGCGAGTTTACTGACCGAATCTTCCTTGCGGATCGATAAGAAATGAGTTGATTTGGTAAGTCGATCAACGATAACCCAAATCGCATCGTGCTTCCTCTTTGTCGGCGGAAGACCGGTAACAAAATCCATGGTGAATTTGTCCCACTTCCACTCTGGAATATCTAACGGTTGGAGAAGACCGCTAGATCGCTGATGCTCGATCTTAACCTGCTGGCAGGTAAGTCATTTGGAGACGTGAGTCGCAACGTCCTATTTCACACCACTCCACCAAAAGTATTCCTTGATGTCATGGTACATCTTGGTCAAACCAGGATGAATAGAGAATGGGGAGCTATGAGCCTCAGCTAACAATGCTTCCTGGTGTTCTTGTTCATCAGGAACACAAAGTCTCGTGCCCTGCCATAAGATACCATCTACGTCTACTCAAAATTCTGTCTGCTTCTCCAAATTCTGATTTATCGCCCAGATTTCACCATCCTCCTTCTGAGCTTCCTTGATCTTAGAGAGTAACTCGGGTTCCACTCTAAGATTAGCCCAGTAACTGTGTTGTCCACATACCATGATCTCCATCTCTAGTCGCTCCAAGTCTCTAATAATTTCCTCCTTTATCTTAATGTCGTTGATCATTCCGGACTTTATACTAAATGCATCTGCCACTGCATTTACCTTGCCAGGATGATACTGCAGATTAATGTCATAATCCTTTAACAGCTCTAACCATCTCCTCTGTCTCATGTTCAATTCCGTGGTTGAGAACCCTTGCCTTTCTTACTAGATTTCCTGTTGATGGGGAAGGCTTGGCAAAGAAGCTTGTGTCGGAAGAGAAGTGGAAAACTAAGCAGTTCGGGCTTAACTTGAACCTGATTGCCCTAGTAGGAGTCAGAATAAGGTTGAGGCTTGTCTTCAAGAACTGACATCTCGGATCTTGCCATTGCCAGGAGCATGGATGCCGAGAATGCCCTCAGTCTATGTCTGTCTATATAGATAGGCGAAAAAAAAAAGGAAAGACCGCAGGGGCTTCCAGCAGTGATAGCTGAACTAACCAGATGGGCCGCCCAAAACCTGGAGCTGACATTGAAATCGGAAATCAACGTCGGACCCCGGCTATCCGAAGAAGGCAGACTGAAGCGGAGGAGCAGAAAATGCAACACAACAAGGGGCGAACCAAAGGCTTGCGCGAAGTGAAGATGTACTTCAAGCTCTTGTGGTCTGTGAAAATGTCACATGATTCTCCATACAAGTAGTGCCTCCATATCTTCAATGCAAACACGACTATTGCAAGTTCCAAGTCATGCGTAGGGTAATTTTCCTCATAAGGCTTAAGCTGCCGTGAAGCGTACGCGATCACTTTCCCATGTTGCATGAGAACACAGCCAAGTCCCTTCCCTGATGCATCACTATAGATCTGAAATCCACCTGTACCAGATGGGAGAGTAAGAATCGGTGCAGATACTAACTTCTGCTTTAGGTCTTCAAAGCTCTTCTCTCTTTCTTCAGTTCAGACGAATTTCTCCCCTTTCCGCATCAGTTTGGTCAATGGTAGTGCCAAACGGGGAAAAGTTATCCACGAACCTACGGTAGTAACCAGCTAAGCCCAGGAAACTGCGAACTTCAGTTGCCGATGTCGGTCTTGGCCACTTGGTAATAGCCTCAACCTTTGCTGGATCCATCATGATTCCTTCTGCTGATACAATGTGACCTAAGAATGCCACCTTGTCTAACCAGAAATCACACTTGGAGAATTTAGTATACAACTGTTCCTGGCGAAGAACCTGTAATACTGTACGAAGATGGTCTTCATGTTCCTCCCTGGACTTAGAAAATATCAGGATACCGTCAATGAAGACAATGACGAACTTGTCCAGAAATTCATGGAAGATTTTGTTCATCAAATCCATGAACACTACTGGAGCATTGGTAAGGCCAAATGGCATGACTACAAATTCATAGTGACCATAGCGTGTACGGAAAGCAGTCTTGGCGATGTCCTGCTCCTTAACTCGTAGTTAATGATAGCCCGACCTTATATCAATCTTGGAGAAATGTTTGGCCCCTTGGAGTTGGTCAAACAGATCGTCTATACGTGGTAGTGGATACCTATTCCTGATGGTAATCTTGTTGAGCTCACGATAGTCTATGCCAAGACACATACTGTCGTCCTTCTTCTTAGTGAATAAGACCGGTGCGCCCCATGGGGTTGCGCTCGGTCGATTAAAGCCTCGTTCCAGAAGTTCTTGCAATTGATCCTTCAGCTCTTTTAACTCTATGGGAGCCATGCGATAAGGATCCTTGAAAATCGGCTCAGCTCCTGGGATGAGCTCAATGTTAAATTCTACTTCACGTGCAGGTGGTATGCCCGGAAGTTCTTCTGGAAATACATTTGGAAATTGTGACACTATCGGTTGATCCTGAATTGGTGGGGATTCAGCATCCATGTCATGAACAATAGCTAGATAGCCCTGGCAACCATGTGAAAGTAATACACGTGCTTGCAAGGTTGATATGATTTTTACAGACCTTCCGGGTACGAACCCGTTGTGAATGTACTCTGGCGCATTAACATCACCGAAGATGACTCGATATGAATGCCAGTCTATGGTAGCATGATGCTTGGATAGCCAATCCATGCCCAAAATCATGTCAAAATCATTCATGTCCAGCGGAAGTGCGTCAACAGGACGAATCTTGTCATTAAACTCTAGGGGAAGGCTCTTGTACAGATGGGTTATGCGTACAGAGTCTCGTAAAGGCGTGGAAATATTCAGTATATTCTCTAGTGGCATGGGGAGTATCCTAACATTCTTAGCATAAGCAGTAGAAATAACCGAGTGAGTAGCACCCGTGTCAAACAGAACACATGCAGCTTGACCATACATATACAAGATTCCAGTTATAGTACCTGTAGACTTGGCCTGATCGCGAGATGTTGTGTAAATGCGTCCACTAGTAGGAGGCGGCTTGGTATCAGCATGTCCCGATGTGCCCTCCATCTCGCCCTTGCGGCAGTCCTCCACCAAAGTACAATTTATCACCATCAGCAATAGGAGTGAAATCTATCAAGTAATCCTCCTTCACAGTCATGTGCCTAGAGCATCCACTATCCCAATATCCATGATCATTGACCTGATTTTGAATGCCCTGCACATAAAGAAAACAAATTAGTTTTCTTTGGGAACCCAAGCCTTTGCAGACTTGGATTCATGTGGTTGTTCAACAAGAAATGACTTATTCCTTGTAACAACCCCTTGTTCATCCCTTTGTTCCCTAAACAACCAATTTGTTCCAATAGGTTTAGTAATTACCTTTTAAAGATATTTAAATTTGTCACATATCATTGTTTGGTCTAACAAAAGGTCTAACAGCAGCTAGTTGTGGCATTTTCACACCAAACCTATAGTTGTCAGCGGCTTGTCTTGCCTTGTCAGCGGATAGATTGTTCATGTCAGTGGCTAAATTAGGGTTTGCTACAAGAACCCACTGTCTGTTAAACCAAGTTTTGGTCTTTTGAAATGGCCTTTTTCCATGGGTATTGGCTCCCTTAGAGAAGAAAGGAGATGGTCTAGTGGTCTGTGGACTTGGGTGGACAAAAGGTCTAGGTTTGACCATAGTTGACCTATTGTTAGCGGATGAGGTGTATCCGTTAACACAATTATAGGCCAAATGAGAGAAGCTCCCACATGTATAACAAGCCTTTTTAGACACAAATTTAGGCTAAGACTGATAAAAACCTGTCCCATTTACACTGGCTTGGCTTTGAGATGACCTAGGTTTCCTATACATCTCTGCATATTTAACACTAGGTTTGTTTTTAGTTGGTGAGCCAAGATTAAAAGGTTTACCAGTGTTTGGGTTAGACACAAGAATGGGTTTAAGTTCAACAGTATCATCACTAAGTAGTCCACCCTTAACAAACAGAAAAGGGTTGGCTGCCTTCCATTGTTCTAAGTCAGTCACCTTCTTCTTATATTCTTCAACTGGACTAAGAACACGTAGTGGAGGAATAAATTCCTCCACTTTGAATTATGAAAGTCCAGTCTAAGAAAGGTCTTATCCTTAAGCAACCCCATATAAATTTCCTGTTGGAGGTGGAACATCAGAAAACTCTTTCATTCTAATTCCAGACATGTCCCAAAGGTCTCTTTGTTCACTTACACATTTTTTCAAGAAAACACTCGCTTGATCAAAATTTTCAATTATAAGCTATACATTATTCTTAGCTTTAATGGCCTAATCTAATTTAAGTTGCAACTCAGTTCTAGATTCCATTAGAGAAGCATTTGACTCATTACTAATCTTTAGATCTCTAGTCAAAACAGTGATTGATCCTTAAGATTAAATTCCATTTTCTTATATTCTTCCACCATCCCATATGATTGTGCAAGTCCCCTTTTATTAAGTTTTTCAGTGTTTTTCCTGAAACCTTTACTACAAAAAGCATCATCATATACCTCATTATCTGACGAAGAAGAAGATTTAGCCATAAAAGTATATTGAACATGCTCTTCTTCCTTCTCAGCTATCAATGCTTCATTCTGCTTCACATCATTTTCAATAAAGCTCCAATCCCATCCACGACCATCAATCCCTTTCATAGCTACTATAGCTTTTGGCTCAACATCTTAAACCTTAATGATTTGACTTGAGCTCTTTCCATCATCATTCCTAAGTGGAGATCTGCAATCCCTCGTAAAGTGCCCCATTCTGTGACAATTATAGCATTCAACTTTAGATTTGTCAAATCCAGCAGTTTCTTTGCTATTAAATGTCATCTTCTTACCAAATCACTTGTTCCACTTATTGTCTCTTATACTGCTAAGTGCCATATTCCACTTGATGTCCATTTCTTCAAGATCAATATCAGTGATTTGCTAAAGATCTTCAAAAGAAACTAGAGAACCATTAGGAAAAGCAGCAATGTATGCACACATAGTATCCAAGTCAATTCCAGCTGGTTTGAGACTTGATGAGCTAACATTGTATGTGTCAGTGACTGATGAAGTTGAGTCGCTGACATGTGAATTCAATCCGCTGACAGGTGAAACATTGTCAACGGCTGAGGAATCATTATGAGAGATGAATGCCATGCTTCTTGATGTTGATTTACTCCTTGTTTGAGCATAGCTTCAGGTTCTATAACTTTCAGTTTATTATATATGTCATCAAATGAGGAGTTCTTGTGAGCCTTGGTAGAAATTATTGACTTAGCATGAATCTCCCAAGTGTCACCAAGAACTCCAAGAAAGGTAGCACTAATGTCTTCTTCTTCAAATTCTGTTCCCATGAAGGACAACTTGCTAGTCATATCTTGAAGACGACTTCTCACCTCACTTAGCTTCTCATTAGGATGAGCTTGAAATATAGTAAATTCCATTACCAACTGCTTTTTCCTTTGTTTGAACGTTTCCTCGTTACCACCATAAATGGTTTCAAGGGCTTCCCAAAGCTCCTTAGCAGATTCATACTTTCTAAATTTATGTTGTTTCTTATGAAAAAGAGTCAGTTTGAGAGTACTTAAAGCCTTCATATCATTCCTTCTATTTGCTATCTCAACATATGAGACAACCCTTCCATCTCCTGGTTTTGCAAGTAGCTCATTCCCAGTCTTTTGAGTTGCTCTTCGTGCTTCTAGAGCAGCAACAATCTTTTGTTCCTTATTGAATTGATTACCAAACTCAATAACTTCCCAAAGAACATAGTTATCAACTTGGAGATATTGCTTAAAGTTGAACTTCCAAAGTTCAAAGATATCAGGATCAAGTATAGGAATTTTGAGATTGTGATTTAAGGATGAATGTGGGGTTTCAGTTGAGGTAGACATGAGGTTTAGATGTTTTTAGGGTTTTTTTGCGAGTTAGGATTTTTTTGTGTTCTTTAGATCAAATGTTCCTCAACAAGCTCTTATACCATTTTTTGATCCCAAACTTAGATTGATTAAGCTTTTGTATTATCGAGATTAGTTCAAGTATAATACGTAGAGAAACTTTGTGTATTCAACAATCTATGTATTATGTGGAATTAATACTTAGAACAAAGAACAAATAACAAAGCCCGTATACCAAACATTCAACTTCGATTAATAATAATAACGATGAACAATGTGATTAAAAGTGTATCTAAACATAAACCTTAAGGCTTCCTTTTATACACATAAGGAGCCTTGTACATTAAGCTATCATATCAACTATTTTAGGAAGATAACAAAAGATAAACATAACAAAATACAATATTCATATATATCTTCCAAACTAAACAAAACATGTTGACTTTGATAGCTATTAAATCATGACAGTGGCTTGATTCTTCTTGGTGCCTATTCTGTTAGCGGCTTGATAACACCTTGTCAGTGGCTTGATAACACTTTTCAACGGCTAGATGACTTAGCTAATTTTATTCCCAACACTTATGAGGCATGGTGTATTTTTAGTACCATAATTTCTCCTAAGTAGGGACTTTAGAAAAAAATTCATGTTGAACACGTAGCTAGGACAACTTCATTTGACCCTGTCTCTAGCCAAATGCTCCATTGTACCATGAACTTGAACATCTTTTCAACGTGTCTCTAATAAAATGTTCCATTGTATCTTGAACTTGAATATTATTTCATCGTGTTGAAACTAAAGGTCTTAGTTTTGCAAGGCTCAGATTCTGGTAGGCTCACGAGAGTGAAATAAACGGGTTTAGTCGGTTGGTTAATAATACAAAGCTTTTAGCCATGTATAAAATATTATCGTCCGATCTCTTCGAATTGATTATTGGTAGAAAGTGTGACTCAATTGTTCTTGGTGGATAAAAGAAATGGTTTGGTTAATTATCTAATTTTTTAAATGAAAAGCAAATAATTGTCCTTGAGTAAAGAGAAAGCTTTTAAAAATTAAACTAAAAGTTATTTAGATAAACACTTAAAACATAAAACTTTGTAAAACTTTAAAACTTAAAAACATGTTCTATCGGAATGTATCAAATTGAAAGCCATCAGAATAATCAAGTCATCGGAATAATACAACTGCAAAGCTATCGGAATGTTCATCTGAATATCAAATCTGTCGCAATATGGTGTCTGTCAGAAAGTTCTAGATCGGAATGCTTCAGATCGGAATAATCCAAACACCCATGTCGCAATGTTTTTCTATCGGAATATAGTAAACAAAATTTGGGCAGCGTTTCGACTTAAGGTAACCTTAAATCCCGTCGGAATATGCGATCTCAATCCAGATCGGAATAAGGGGAAAATGCCAAACGATCGCAAAGTAAAACCCTTGATGGTTATTGCGATCTAAACAAGCTGCTCGTCGGAATGTTGAAGTCCCCAATATTGCGATGGAACATGGAATAATCCGAAAATGATGGTAAGCTGAAAACTCAATAAGCTCTTTCAATAAGCTACCTTATCCGAATCTTAAACAACTCAAAAAGCTTAAATTCTACAACTTTTAAAACATAAAAGATCAAAAACTTTTATGAAAGGAACTTTAAAATGACTAAAACTTTTAAGAAATCCGAAAACCAATAAGCTAAAACTTGAAATAAACCAATAAGCATAAAGAGCTTATAGCTTGTACGTGTATGAACTTATGTAGGAACAAGAAAGATTAACCTTTAACCACGAAATCATCAAATCCAACGTATGAAGTATGAATTTCGGATCGAAAGATAAAGTAAACCAAGAAATGTAAAAAGAGATTAAAGTCAAAAGCTTAAACTTTAAATCGATTGCTGAAATTGAAACACAAAAATCTTAAACTTGAATGATTAAAGGAAAGAAAAGATGAAAAACTTAGTGAGAGAAAGTTTGGAACTTTCTCTCTCTAAAAACTAGAAAAGGAAAAATTAAAAGTGAAACTAGCTATTACTTAACTATTCAAAATGGGTACTTTTGTAGTAATCATTGAATTAGGTTGAAATGTACAGTAACATTTTGGCATATTACAGCTTAAAGGTTGTTATATATAAAGAGAAGTTAAATGAGTTGTGGTCCCTAATCGTTCGCCTCCTTTAAAGATTCTATGAGTGTTTGGGATATGATGTTCATAAAGTTATGGAGCCTAATCATTCGCCAGGCCCTTTGAAGAATAATTAGAATACCAGCCCAATCCACCCTGTATGACAACCCATAAATTTCACAGGTGTGATATAAGTTATGTTTGAATAGAAGTGGAAAATACATTAGAATTTTTTGCTTTTTATGCATTACTTGGTAAGATGAACTACTTCTTCCAACCTGAACTACCATATCAACATATTCCTATATGTTGTAAATATAACAAGTATAAGTTTATAAGTAATTAAACAAATACATTTATGAATAAGAACATTTCAAGAAATATAATGATACCCTAAATTCCCTTAGAAACCCTAGAATCCCTATAAATGAATGATGAGCTCAAGGATGGTAAAAGTATGAATACATAATACATATGAACAAGTAAACATGAAATGAGAACAAGGATTATAATATCTAATAGAAAGTATAAAGGTATCCAAAGAATAAGTTAGTGTAAACCATACAAAGTTAAAGTACAAATAAGTGTACATAATAGTCTAGATCATCACCTAGAAACCTTTATAAACAATATTTCAAGCAATGTAATTATACAACAACTATGTATCTATAACCAAAACAATATATTAGTTCTAATCTACTATATAAAGAAGAGTTAATCAATCACAAAGTACTAATATTCACTAATCTCAAGCTAATTACAAGAAAATAACCTAAAACTAAGATTATCATATAAAATCCATTCTATAATGAATTAGAGTCTCATCTTTTACAACTAATTATAAAACTCAACTAAATACCATAATAAGTTAATACATTTATCATAAACTAAGTTACAAGTTCATAAAGTATAAAGTACAAGTTATCAAAGCATATGATCTTAAGCTCCTATAATTAACCTTAGATTATGATTACCCTATATAAACCCTTAAACTAAGAAAGTAGAAAACATAGAAGTCATAATATCATATAATACTTAGAATAAGCTTACATTAAGATACAAACCCTAATTACCAAAAATAGAAAGTTGTTAGGCTTAGTAACCTAGAAACCCTTATATTAAGAAATCTACATAGAATCATTACCTACTCTTTTAGGACAAGTCTACAAACACCCATAGTACTTTATTAAGGTCATATTATTATGTTAAGACAATGTACAAGTACCCTATATCAAAAGGTATAAGATTTCAATGCATGACTTGTAAATTAGGTCAAAATAGGTATATTCAATCTTTTTACATGTTTACTTAAACAAAGCTATCAAACCAAGTTTGAGAACTCTTTGGACACTCAAAACACAATGTATAAGACCTAAATTAATTTTACATTAGTAGCTAATTAAAGGATAAATCCTATTACTAAGATTTAAACCTAGATCATTAGAAATCCCTAATCTACATAAGTTTACTACCTATTTTCACATCAGACCTTTGTTAAACTTCAAACCAAGTGATGTCCCATATTTTGTGATGATTATACACGAATTAAAGAATAAAGTAAGAAAAAAGATGAAGTTTTATAGAGAGAAAGTAGAGAGAGAAAAGATAGAGAGAGAGTGGTTAGAAACATTAGGAATATTAGATTGAGAGAGAAAAATGAAGTCGTAACCATCACCCTCTTAACATGCTAGGAGGGTAGAATTTATAGTCAAGCCTACATGTGGCTTAGGGGCTATGTGATAATGGGCCAGGCTTGTCTTTGGGCTTTAAATAGCCTAAGTTCAAGCCCGTGAATCCCGACTATCCTACTACTTATTACAACGTTCTAAGAGTTAATACATGACAAACGTATGACCAAACATTCTTGTTTGACTCAATATTTTGAGGCTAACAATCTCCCCCAATGAGAGGTCATTCCTCTACGACATTCGGAGATTTATAGAGATTACTAATCTCGCCATAAATGAGTCGGAACGTGTAATACTAGTCTTGTTCCTTCATGTTGTGATTTTGAGCCTTTGTCATTTTCTTTCGACTTTGTCTTTAAACTTGAGATCTTCGAATCTGTGCCGAATTATTCTTGAAGATACCATATTCTGAGACTAACATCTCACTCACTGAGAGGTCATTCCTCTACGACATGCGAGTATTTATGGAAATAATAAATCTTTAGTATCGTGATCTTCAAAATGATTGCTTCATTCTTGCTGGTCACCATCCTTGACTTGTCTTTGCCATCTTACGATCTTGTCTTCATCCACATGCTCACACTATACATCATCTTTAATATATATATCTCTGGGCATGAGTATGTGGTTTTTTAATCTTTGACTTTGCTGAGTACACCGTAACGCCACCTTCTCGAGACAAAACATAGACACAGACTGAATGGCTTTGACATTCGTCCTAAATCGTTAGAATTTTACCTCCGATCAGTGAAGACCGTTATACGATATTAAATACCATACCTATGATTACGTAGATTCAATTAAGAACCTCCTTGACAGGGTTTCGCGGCTGTTCTAGCATTTCTCTTTACTCGACCGTCTCAAAGCAAGACTGCGAACATAAAGAGTGAATCAATTTGATAAATACCCGTTTGATTAAAGTTGTCAATTCAAATTCCTGGAACATGTTTGATTCATAAGAATCTTACCATTGTTGCTTTCCAGTGGACACAAGCTTGATTCATAAGAATCTAGCAAGTCACCTACCATAGGGCTGTTTTAGGTTCACGCTAGAAGGAATTCCATTCGTCACTATAAATATTAATGAATATCACTCTGAAATTTCTGGCAAGACCAAAAAGATATTGCGTAGAAACCTGAAACGAGTTTGGATCAATTCAGAATGAAACCACTGTTGCTTTTCAGTTTACACATGTTCGGTTCATAAAGAATCTTACACATGACCTACCGCAGTGTTGTTTGATGTTAACACTGGAAGGATTTCCACTCATCATTGTGAATACTAGGTAGTATCACTTTGTGTGTTCTAGAAATATCGCAAGGATATAGCGTAAGACTCTCTTCTTCGTCATTCCGTGTGTCCTAATGATATTTGATTGATCTCTAAGCTCTAGGATCAATTTGTGCACTTTTAGTGGTCGGAGGCTAGAGCAGATGCCACCTATTCAATATTGATGAGACAGCAATTATACATAGTCTCATCGTCCAAATCGGGCTTAAAACGCTTAAAATATCATTAAAATACCCTAAAATATGCTTGTGATTGTTCATTGTGTATTTTAGGTACGGATATCATGAAATCAACAAATGATCACAAGAATCAAGCAAAAATGAACACGGGAAACGAAGCCTCACAAAGAACCGGACCCGAATCATGATTTTCCATTGAAGTCCTTGAAGTTTTGAAGATTGACAAGATTGGTCCCTCATCTTTTGAAGACTTGATATTTTATACCCTTGCAAAACACTAATATTGCATTTGGGTCCCTAAAATATTGAGATTGTACAAGAAAAGTCCTTGGAATATGGTCAAAATACACTATTGGTCCTTGAAACAAGTATTCAAAAATACTTGTGGCAAAAAAGGAAAAACAAAAACTTGTGTATAACGGGAAATGGTTAAATGCTTGTACAAACTTGAAATGACAAAGTTTTGGGAGATGAAGGACCATTTGGGGCAGACACTAAAACTCCACTCCACCAATATCCATGTGACACATCACCCCACTACTCCTAACTCCCAACCTTATTACACCACGTCACTCACACACGTCACCCCTGCTTAGTCTTAAACTTGTTTTTAAACAAGTTTTATATAAATAAAAAGCGTGGGAAACGGTTACTATTCACCCATCACCACTAGTCAACCCCAAAACAAACAACCATGAACCCTAATCCCATTCTCGGTCAAATCAAATGGGTTTGACCCCAAACCTTCCAGAACTATGATTCAACACCAACTAAACTCATCCCACACCCAAACTTTGTCACTTCAAAAATGGCAAAATGAGAACCTTTCAGTCATCCAACGTCCCACAAGCAAAACTTGGTCCCAAAGGAGTGTAGGAACGGCCAAGATTGCTTCTTTCCAACTAGCCAAGTACAAGATCACATGATACTAGTTTTTGACCAAATTCAAATGAGAAGTCTCAAGGGCAGCTTTGGCATTTCAAGAATTACGGCTTAGCATTTTAGATTGTGCTATACTGTAGTATAAATAGAGGACGTATGTGTCCTTATTTGCTGTTCCAGATTTTTGGTCTTTGAAAACCTTTTAAGATTGAATATTTAAAGTGATTTTTAAAGCCTTGCAACCAATTATCTTAATTCCATTTTACTTTATGTTTTAGTGTAAATCATTTATTTTAATGCAACATAGTTTAAGATTTATCAAAAAGTTAATTTGGTTAAAAGATTTTTGGCAAATAAGGTTTTTGAGATCTAAAGTTGTAGACTGTTAATAAGGTTTGATTGACATCCATACCTGATTTTCAGGTTTTCATCTTTGTTATTTTGAGTTGGTTTTCAAAAGTTAGTGGTTTCAAAAGATTTTCATAAAATCTTTTTTATTTTTTATTAATCTAACAAGTTACTGCTCATATAAGCTTCCCAATAAGCCGCTTGACAACAGCTTATTGACCACCTATATGAGCTTGAATTGTGTGTCCTTTGGATTCATTGTGGTGTGCAGGTAGCAAGTCCAAAACAAGAATCCCCATCCATTTCATTTTTCTTTTTTGAAGATATGTCATCCCTTGGTCTGTTGTAGACCAACCAACAGGGACTCTCTACATGTTCCTCATAAGCTCACAAAATCCTATTTAGATAAGGCATCAGCATGGTTTGGCTTAGAACCCTCTATATTGTGTTTTGTATGATTTGTGGTGATTTTATGAAACCTGTTTAATTGCTAGTTTAAGTTATGGTTCATGTTTGTTTGTTACTTTGAGGTTTGTGTGGGTAATTTAGTATCAATTTTATGATGTGTAGCTTGAATCTAATTTGTAATTTTCATTATCAGATTTATAAAGGGGTGATTGGTTTAATTGTATTATCTGATTTGAGTGACACAAATGAGGTTAATATTGTCTTAAACACATTCATAGAGGTAGTGGTAGGTTGAATCAGTAAGTTATTTTGAGTTTGGTAGTTTAACAAGCAAGTTTTCATGTCCAAAATTTGGTAAAGTACTAGAATCAATTAGTAGGCTGTAATAGGTTTGTTTTTGGTTTTTATGGCTTGAAATTTGGTAATTAGTTAGTATACTTGTTAATCTAGGATTTGGAATTAGTTAAGTGTGGTTTGGTTAGTTTTGTATGAAGTTATTTTGGCTTGAAACTCATTTTTTTGCCATTTGCATCAGTCATTATTGCCCAGACCTACATAGCCATATCAGTAAAACCTCACATTGCTAGATTTTGTGTGATCTTTGTGTGTGACTTGTGTGTTTTTTGTCCATTCTTGACTCCATACACTCCACTAAGTGTGGGGGTGCCATTTGTTCCAAAAATCTCCATCAAACAAGCTCACAAATCGTATTAATCAAGTTTATGTGATAGAGAAGTGGGAACAAGTTCCCACTACTAGTTCAAAGATACCCACTGACTGGCTAAAAGACAAAGCCAGTCAGCTGTCACTATTAGTATAGGTTCATTTTTGTCTTTAGTGTTAATTTTGCAATATCTTTGGGTGATTTTAATTTTCTTGTTTTTGTTTATTTATTTTATTATTTTTAGAAAAGTTAAATTTTATTTTGCTGATTATTTGGTATTTTTAGATTTAATCTAAGAATTAATTAGTTTTATTAAAACTCTTTTGTCTTTTAGTGCAAAAAGTTGTGTTTTTCATATTTTCCATTTTTCTTAGTTCAAGTATTTTATTTTAAGACTTTTAGAAAGAAAATTTCACTGTTCACATTATTTATTTATTTTTTAGAATTATTTTAAGGTTTAAATAGGATTTTAATCAAACTATTTTGTCTTATTATGGTAAAAAAAAATTTCAATACTTTCCATTTTTCTACTGTTCGGTAATATAAATTATGATTTTTAAAAATTAGGAAAAATACTTTTTAGTGTTTAAATAACATAAGTGAGATATTTGATTGATAAAATATTATTTTAGGCTTTTTGTTTATTATATTTAGTTTTAGGACTTTAATTAGCAATTAAAATTGAATATTTAATTAATAAAAGGTTTTAAAATTTATTTATTGAATCTTTATTCTTATTTATATTATTTTAAACTTAGTTTTAATTTTTAAGTAATATTTAGCTTTAAATTTTCATTTCGTCGTGTTTTACGTATTTACATCATCGTTTTTACGTTTTACGTCGTAGTGTAATCGTAGTGTAACTCATCTTTAATTTTATTTCTCTAAAACCAAAAATGACACTAATCCAAACTTGATTTTATATTATTGGCCTATCACATACACACCTCCACCGAGAACGAACTCGCATTTATCGGTTTTACGGTTTTCCTAAATCGTAATACTTAATACTTGCCACGGTTATTTATTTTTCCTAAAACAAGTGACTAAAATACCTACATCAATTTTGGTGCCGTTGCCGGGGAGTTTTTTTGTGTTAGCCTGAAATATATCGTGTTTGTGTGAGTAGTGCGTTTTTGCTTTTATATTTTTGGAAAGTGTAAATATCGTACATACTCATTTTTGTTATTTTCTTTACTATATTATAATTTCCAAATAAATCGCGTTTAATTTTCCTAAAGTAAACACACAACAATCTTTTTACTATATTGTAGATATCATTAATCGTTTTTGTTTTTCTTTTTGAATATTATTAATATACTATATTACGTAGCACAATTAATAAATAATAGTATCCAAATACGCGAGAAATCGCACCTCACTAGTTGAACGTTCCGATCACTACTGTTGTAACGAATTCAAACAAAAATCAAAGGGCAAAATAGATAAATACTCTTAAAAGATATGATCTCAATTGATTCAAACTATAAGGTGGGTATAAGGCGGGTGTTATAAAATACACCCTAAAGAAAAAGGCTCTTAAGTGCTTCGCGTCGCCTCGTTTCTTCGCTTGTTTGTGCGTATCGGTTTAGTGACGATAGATTAAGGGTTTGCCACTCAAGTAATAATACATCTATATTTGTGATATTTAATTATTGAACCTCGAAACGTTTTAGCGTTCCGCCAACATTTCAAAGTCGACGAGGGTTTTTGTGACAACCGCGGTTTTGAGGTTCGTCACTTATTTTTATTTTGTGCTAGTTACGTGTCTTTACGTGTTTATGTGCTAATTGGTGGGTATATATTGTGGTTTGGATATCGTTTCCGGTACGGGGTACCTTGTGAAGTGAAATTATGTGTGATGATTTCATGTTCATGAGCTCATATGGTAGTGACTATGAAATGAGATGGCGTTATTTAGTGGTTTTACGTATACGTATATGTATTATAGAAAATCGTATTTTTACGATTTACGGTTTAGCATTTTGAGGTCTCGGAAGAGGTATTTAGTCACGGGAGTATTTTTCGTGATGGTTTTAAGTCATTTAGGACTTAGTTATAAAGTTTATTTCAAAATTTGAGATTTATTTTAAAACTGTATATTTTACGTCTTTTACGGTAAAACGCGTAAATTTGACTAGTTTTACGGTTTTGAGGTTTTGGAGGCTTTAGGAGCTGAAATAAATTAAGGAAAATTAAGGTAATATTAATAAGATATTAATTAATAATAAATTAAAAAAAACAAAATAAGGGGGGGGGGGGTGTTGGTCGATTTTGGACGCAAGAAAAGAAAGAAAAAAAGGAAAAAAGAAGAAAAAGAAAAGGGGTTTTTGGGTTGGGCTAGGAATGGGTTATCATATCCTATATAATGTTTTATACTAAACAAAAAAAACATCATAAATCCCTGGAGATAATAATAGTCGACGGTTTGTAGAGGATTTTTAGGGTTTCATGGTTTTTTTCATCTTCCATTAATCTTAAGGTAAAACCTTCATAACCCTTTTCAATTAAATTGGTTTAATGTTTTTATAATCATCTTATGATGGATTTAGGTTAGGGTTTAAATTAAAAACAGTATATTAATGATATATTAATGATTTTATAATGATTAAATAAATTAGGGCTTGTAATTAGTGGAGTTGTGGGTAATTAATTAGGTTAATTTGATTAAACCCGTTTTTAAAAACTGGGCATAATTTAGGGTCAATTGTTTTGATCATATACGGAGTTCTACAAACTCTTATTTTGCGATCCAAGTATCCCTGGAAAGGTAATTGAAGTGGCTTTAAAATGAAAGAAACTAGAACTAAATTGGAGGTCGGGAAGTGGGTCAAAAACAGGTTACAACAGCCGGAGGTCAAAACAGTTTTGAAATCAGCCTGTTTTCTTTTTAAGTTTTGGGTTGTTTGGGGTACTTAGGTTTACATTGGGACATTCAAACGAACATGGGAGTTGGTTTATATCTATACTACTATATAAAGCATTTGGGACCTTCTAAAAATAGCAAGGCTGAAAATTCAGACTTTTTTACCTACTAAATAAAGCAAGTGGTTGATATCTTCATCAACATTATATACTATAACATTTTCTAACAACCTTTTGTAACAAACTTTTATAAACAACCTTTTGTAACAACATTTTTTCTTTTCTTTTAAATTGAAAAATCTTTTTATTTATTTATTATTTTATAATTTAATTTCACTATATTTTTAAAATTTTGTGCTTTTTAATTCGATATTAGGTACTCGCCGCCGCATTGCGCGGGTACCGCCGCCGCATTGCGTGGGTACCGTTCTAGTATTATAGAAAGTATCTGCATTGGGGCTAAGAAAATGGGTTAGGGTAAGACCCCTTAATTATAACAAACTCTTCATATGTTTGAAATCGGTAAAATCGGGATAGACAAAAGTATATATATATATATCGGGGCCTTAACAGTAGCTTTAAGGTTGGGACAAAAGGGAGGAGTTAGCTAACATATGTAAGGGCATAAGTATTCCTTTTACAGGGATCATGGGAATGTTTAGGTGGGCGTTTGGCTTATAGTTTGGAGACCTAAAAACTGGGACTATTTTGGGTAAAATGTTAACGAGACGGGTTATGGAGTAAACTAAGTTAAGGGCTTTATAGAGGGGTGTAATGAGATGTTAGAGCATATTAATGAGATATATTTATGGGAGAAGGTTAGATGTCCATCATAGGTTGATGAGCCATCTTCGTGTTTGGTTCATGTTTTGATTGTGTGCTTTTGTTTGTTAGCTTTTTGCTAGTGCGCCGATTTTTGGAGAAGATCAATCAGGTGAGTTTGATAGTCCCATGTTTACTAATGATATTGACTTCAAAATGGGATGGAAGAGACACTGTCTTGTTTTATAAATTATGTTGTGAATGTTTTGTGTTGGTGATGGACTTGTGCTTACTTACGTGATTAACTGCTAGATGATTCTTGATTGTTTTATATTTTGACTTGGTATCAAGGGGATGATGACAAGGTGGGGCCTTGGGATTGGTACATAGGTGTATGGCCGCCTATGGTACCATGGTGTTTGGTAAGGCTGGGAGCCTTGGATTTGGATTTGGTTTGGTTTGTTTAATCTTGAATAATATTTGTTAATGCATGTTTGTATCACATTGTCCATATGTTCGTAAATTTTGTTATTGTTCACAGCTTATGGTTTGTTTTGGCGTTGGAGTCTAAACCTATGACTCTCACCAACATTATGTTGACGTGTTTTAGTGTCTCTTTCAGGTGAGAATGTGGTTAAGCTTGAGGATAGAAGTGGCTAGATTTGGATGCATTAGGATTGCATTTAGAAGGAGATCCCCGTTCCTTCTTAGCTTATTTTCAGGTGAGAATGTTTGATTTGATTATGTTTATTGTTTGTCTTGGGTAAGTGGTAGGACTGTTACCTACTTATCTAGACTCCTGCATTGTTGAGATATTGTCATGACATTTGTGTCACCATTTTATGACATTTCTTATTTCATTTAGTTATCTCTATAGACACGCCATGTTGTGATGATATCCATACGTCGCGCCCCATATTCCGCCATGGTGGGGTGTTACAGAATGGTATCAGAGACAATGGTTATAGAGAATTAGGTTGCGTAGTCTAGTAGCCTAGTCTATAGCTTAAGGGTCCCTGAATATAGGCGTCATAGGAGTGTGTGTGAATTTTATAATAATTGATGTGTTTGGATGTTATTTTTTGATGTTTGGTAAGTTATGAACTACTATGGTTCATACTTAGCCACATGTTATTTTCTTTTCGGGTTGTGACTAGTGCGGGTTGAACCATAATCGTCCATGCTAGTCATTGTTGTATTTTGCTTAAATTGTACATTATAGTACATAATTTGGTAAAAGGTAGTTTCTATCTTTTGTTGGGTTATTTTACGTACCTAAGGTATGTTATTTTTCTTTTGATGTTTAAGTCATGTTCCCTAGGAATCGTGTGGTGGTTCGAGTTACTAGGAGTACATGGGTAGGAAGGATTTTAAGGTGTTTCCATTCTGATGGGCGACATGACTTATAAATGATTATGTTTTCGTTTTGGATTTTGCCTATGTTGTTTTAGCTAGACTATGGATTTCTGTATTCCAAGAGTTTGACTATGTTATTTTATTAGTTGTACTTTTTGATCTTATTGTTAATGTGGTTATGTGCTTAGGTGAGTTGATGGATTTATGTGTTATGTGTTGTATTGATTCTTATAAGTGTAATCATAAGAGGGAGTGCATTGGGGAAAGGGTAATTGTATAAGTATGGTGGCTAACATAGTTATACAAGTACCACAATTTCAATGGGTTCTCAAGTATGATTGCATGAAAGAGGGTTAGTACATGCTTGTATATGATGAGATGTGGATTATTGGTATATGTATAGTATATGGGTTTACGTAACGGTTGCCTACGATATGGATAATTATGAGTGTGTTATTGTTTTGGGTTATAGTCATGTTGTGTGATTATGGGGTCACACGATATGGATTGGTTTTAGTGATGGGTTTTATGCCTTGTGGTAAGATTGTGGTTACTCGTAGAAAAAAAATAAGTGTATGACGCGATTGGTTGATCTGACATGTATGGTAACGAGTATGTTTTGGGTGATTTAATAGGTATATATATGCGGATGTATATATACTACTGTGTGTTAAATTATGGTATATGGTCGTTCACTAGTTATTATAACTTGAATGTACCTTGTGTTTGTTCGTGTTTTATGATGTTGGAGTTTGATGGAGTTCCAACGACGTTTTGAGTCTTTTGGATGTGTGTCTACATTCGGGTATGTATTTTTTTTAATGCGAACTACTAAATTTTCTTGCAAATAAGTCTGGCTAATTATAGGAAACGGTTTTGAAAATATATTGTAAGTGTATGGTATGATATCGTAACTTACATTTTTTTTAATTGTAGTAGTAAGTTATAAAAAGGTTGTCTTGAAAATAATTGGATTAGTCTTCTATGTAACATGTGATAATATATTTTAAAGGGGTAAAGAAATTTTACAATAATTTTCTTAAGTGGAGTTAAAATTGTAGAATAATTTAACTAAGACGGAAATAGTAAAAAAAGAGATTTTATTATAGTAATGATAATAATAACACCACACCTTGTAGTAGTTAGTTATAACCAACCTAAATGGAAAAAAAGTGCATTTTATAAACATGTATTGGTTTCATAATAACAAGTGAAATAAGTTTAATATGGGTAAACAAGATAATGGTTAGAACAAGATTGTAGTATACTAACTAGTTGATATCTTGATAAAATGATGAAGATAAAGGATGAGTTATTGGTTAAAAATGAGTAAGATTGATTTTAGTAGTATTGGAGTTTGGTTCTTATGAGAAATAACTAATTGGGACGAAAGTTTAAAAAATTTCTAAGGTATCGAGATTTGGTAATACTAATCGTGAAGAGTCTAAATTTTTCGTTGTTGGCACACTCCATTGATCTTTCGGATTACATTGTTTTGTTTTCAGTTGTTTTGGCTAGGGTTCGTTTTACCCTATATTTTGTTGGGACACGATTGTTTGGAATTCATTTGTTATACGTCATGGCTGATTTAGTTATGCGGTTGTGGAAACGTTAGGATGAGAGGATAGAGTTGGGTAGTATTACTTATGGTTAGATATTAGAATGGATAAATATGTTTTGGTTTAAAGGTTGTGTTGAGGGAATGATTAAGATTTGTGGAGTTTGGAAACTTAGATTGGTTACGGGAATAAGAGGGTAAGTAAAGTTAGTTGATTGGTAGTGGGAACAAGAAGTCATGCTATGAGAAGTTGGTTGAAGTACCATTAGGGAATTGATGAAAGTACTAGCGGATGTGAGGGTAGAGTAGAAAGTTTATACTAAGGGATAGGTTGGGTAAATAACACGCAAGGGACTGGTATAGTTTTGGGTTGAAGTACTTTTAGAAATATTGTGGTAGATGAGTTGAAGTTAGAAGCTACTGGTAGTGTGAAGTTCGTAGGTAACATCATGGAGACGAGAAGGAGTGCGTAAAGAGCTACATCGCGAAGCAAGGAGCTGAAAGGACTACGTGTCGGCTGCAAGAAGGATGCAAGAGATTTCGAAGGAGTCACAAAAGATGCGAGGACTGGAAAGGTGACAAGCACTATGATGGGAAATTTACGTATGGTTCGTGACGAAGAAGGGCAGATCGAGTATCAGAGTGGAGCTATAAAGAGCTGAACTTGTGGATCGTGATTAAATGAATACATGACATGGGAGATTAAGAACTCGTGGAAGTAACAAGGGGATCGAGGGATGAGAAGTGAAGCTGAGCTGAATAAGTTTCGTGGAGAAGTGATTAGAGAGTCGGTTTTGTGAAGGTGTTTACAAAGATCTTTGGAAGAAACAGCTATGCATTATCCAATACACTAGTGATTTCCATAGATTTGATGAATAAAGTATGGAATTTTGTTGGACGGGATAGTGTAGGAATAAGGGAAAACCATGGAAGGAGAGAACCAAGTATTCCTAGAAGATGATGATTGAAAATACCTCATGTTGGGTGCAAGATCAAAGTAGAAGTATGAGATTTGAATAAGAATTCAAAATATGGCTTAGTAGACAAATGGAAACTAATGTGGGTACAAGATGAGAGTGTGATCCGCATGGAATCACATGAAACTCTAGTCTGTCCCTATTAGGAGGGAGTAGGAGAACTGGTTGTGAGAAAAACTAGTGAAGCTACTTGGAAAATTTTGGCGTATAGATGACTAGATAGACTTAGTTAGTGGAGCTGGATTGTTATATATGCCTAAAATGCTAGAGGCATTGTGACAACCCATCAATTTCAGGTCGTTATTTTAATCTCGACTATTACGTATTACGTGTTTGCTTTAATGAGAATTTTACATTATCGACTAACCGAGAAGGTTATGACTTGAAACTAGCGTAAGAATGTCGATTAGATGAAAACCGACAAGGAATATGTTAGGTATCGATATTATATTCTCAAATAATCATGGAAATGATTTTTCTTATATTTAATCTTTATTTCTCGTATTTTATGTTTTAACAAATGACAATAACTATTAGTGATCGCGATACCGACGGATGCCCAAAAATTTACGTTTCATTATCGATTGTCTCGATATTGTATATTTTCGACGTTTCTGATTTAATTGCGTTTTAAGTCGTGTCGAAGCTTTGTTATTATATTTTGAAGCGTTTTAACTTTCGAAAAGTATTTTTACGAAACCCGAGCCCCGTAAATATTTTTAAAATTTACAATTTACATTTTCTACCTTGTAAACTATTTACTTACATTATTTGACCAAAAGAATGCACTTTTGACAAAATCTACCCTCACCCCACTATTTAAAGATTTTCCACTAACTCCTTTCATTTAAAAATTCATTTTAAACAAAAAAAAAAATCTCTCTCTCTTGTTCTTCCCCATTTGGCCGTCCACCCCCCTTCACCCTAATCCATTGATTTTTGATTTTGTACTTTGAATCAAAGGAATCTAAAACAAGACCCACCTTGGAAATTTGATAAGCTTCATATTGGTATAAATTTCTTCCACATGCATCCACTAAAATTTTATTTTCAATTTTTGGTTAAGAACTTGATGTTTGATCTATTTTTATGTTTATATATGGTGTTAATATTATAATATTCATAGTGGGTTATTGTTGCATGTAAGATTTTTAATTATTTAATTTTTGTGAGATCAAATTTGAGGGTGTTATGAGTTAGTTAGATGTGTTAGTATGATATTAGGATGATATTAGGACTATAGGAATTGTTGGAATGGGTCGAAAAATTGTTTTGGTGTGATTTTTAGATAGTCTATTTTAGGCAGTAACTTTAAGGCCATTTTTGAAATTGTTACTGTAGTAAACTTGGTAAACTAATAAGATAGGGTCGTAGAGAATTTCGTTAGCTTCGATTTGAGCTAAAGTAGAGCTTCTAACTCATTACGAGTGAAAAGTTATGCTACTTTTAGTATTTGTGTACCGGGAGACGGGTATAGGCACAATCCGAAAATTGTTGTCGATATTTGGAACGAATCTCGGGGACTATAAAATGAGTTTTAAAAATGTTCAAGGACTGTTGTAAGTTGCTAAACCTCAGGTCATGAGTCTATTTTCAAACCCGAGTGTCGGTTTTGCAAACGGAAATGTTTAGATAAGTCAAAATGGTTTTACAAGTCAAAGGCGTAAAACTGTCCGGTTTTTGCAACACGAAGGTGTGTCGGGCAGAAGGTCTTAGAAGTAATATTTTTGAATGAAATTTAAACTGAGTCTTATTCATATTATGTGTGAGTTTGTCACCAAGTTTCGTCGAAATCGGACATGTATAGATAGGTTAGATTGGTGTGTACATTTGGAGTGTATATGCTGAGTGGTATTTTGGACACGTAGTTCAATACTTGTATGGCGTGAGTTGAGTATTAACTATTGGACATGGTGACTTACTCGAGTGTTAAGTCTTTATATAAATGACTTAGTTACTGGTCCGAGGGAAGTAAAATGATGGTTTGACTTGCGTTGACTTGGTGCCTTATGACGGGTCAATGTCGAGGGCGCAAGTGTTTTAAATGTATAAGTGTTGAGTAAAAAGGTATAGAAGCACACTTAGATTTTCTTAATTTTTCGGAATTTTCATGGTTATATGAAATTGAGTTTCATGTTATTTAAGTATTAAATATACTTGAGTCGTTTATTAACGAACGCGCCTTAATTGGTAGGTTGCGGTCTTCATGTTTAACGGCCATCACAAATCGTCGGCGATCGTCACGTCACTACTATCGTATCAAGGTGAGTCTATAGCCTCGCTTTAAGATGTTTACTTGTTTATAAAACCCACGAGGGGGATAACATGCTTGTTTTATTAAAATAAAAGGGGTACGACGAGAAGTTGTGGAAACCCTTATTATTGGAAAAACATTATTATAAATGAAGGGTACAACGAGAAGTTGTGGTAAACCCTCATTCTTTTAAAATTGAACACAAAGGACCCGATTGTATGCTTAGATGAAAGTTGTTATACAAGTTTGTTTAGCCTTAAAAGACCCATGAATCGTGAATTGTTAATCGAAAGGAACGCTAATACTATGGATAGATCTATCGGGGTGACACCCAGTCCGATCGCGACTAGCTATCGCGTGGTGTTGTGATGCACCAGTAATGAAACATCGGATGCAATTGTATAAGAGAAATATACGCACTTGGCTAGGTGTGTTGGGCTGAAATAATATATGTTAACGTTCAATTTCACGAGACTTATGAAATAACAACGATAATTATGTCTGATCCACATGATTGTCAACCACGGAAGGTTTATTCAGAATACTTGTGTTCATTTAATCAATTTAAACTCTATAGATTCACTCAACATTTTTGTTGACTTTATAGCATGTTTTATCTCAGGTCCATGAAGAAGGCACTCAGGGAAGGCGGTTTCATGCAGCTTGCTAAATTAAAATGTTTTGGCCCGCTTTTATAAACTATGTTCATTCAAAGAAACTTTTATCGTATGGTTGGTTGTGTAAACCTTGAAACTAATTGGGACCGTGTGTGAACTGTTTTATTTAGTAACAAATGAATGGATGTATGTTTTGTTAAAACGACTCATTTTAAGGCGTTTTCTATGATATTAAGGTTGAACCATGATAGTAACACCCAATGACCCTTCCGCTGCTATGACCCGAAATTGGGGGTGTTACAGATTGGTATCAGAGCTCAAGTTATAGAGAACGAAAAGATTTTCCAAAAATAAAATTTTGAAATCTTTTGACTATAACATCTGCAAGCGAAACCTCCGAGTTGCCAATGGACGAGAATAAGAAAAGTATATATATGTTATACATATTTAATATTTATTTATGCTTAAAGCATAATGAAATTACATTTATTTATTTATAAATGTTTATTATTTGATTATTATAATACTAATACGTGATTTACAAACGACGCTGATTGTCACAATAGAAATCCCTGTCTTTTGACTCATTCCTCGTGAATCTTCGTTCCTTGTCTAAATTCTATTCTTCGTTCTATCATCCATTCTTGTTTCTTTTCATCTATCTATTCTTATTTTATGCTATTCATGTTTTGTTATCACAAGCGTTGAATGAATACTCATTTTGATGTGAATTGTGTAACAGGATCATGCCGCCAAAACAGTTGACTGAGACTCAGTTACGTGCTATAGTAGCTGATCAATTTCAGATATCTATGAATACATTTATGGCAAATTTGAATAATGGAGCTGGAGGATCTGGTGGAGCTGGTGGATCCGGTGGAGCTGGGGGATCTGGTGGAGCTGGCGATACTGGAGCTGGCAACACTGGAGCTGGCAACACTGGAGCTGGCAATACTGGAGCTGGCGCTACTGGAGCTGGCGCTACTGGAGCTGGCGCTACTGGAGCTGGTAATGCGGGAGCTGGCAATGCTGGTGCTGGAACTGGTGATGCTAATAGACCAGTGATTCCTGAAAACAAGAAGTGCAATTATACCTCGTTCATGAAATGCAAACCTCCAACTTTTAAGGGTACTGAAGGCGCTGTTGGGTTAATGCAATGGTTTGAAAAATTGGAATCCGTGTTTCGATTTAGTGGAAGTGAGGAAGGAGATAAAGTGATGTTTGCCTCTGCTACTCTTCAAGGGCGAGCATTAACTTGGTGGAATGGAAGAATGGCATCATTGGGTATGGATGCTGCTTATGCTACACCTTGGGTTGAAGTAAGAAGATGGATGACTGAGGAATTCTGTCCAATGAGTGTTATTCAGAGGTTAGAACAGGAACTATATCAGCTGAGACTGAAGGGTACTGACATCGATGGATACACCAACAGATTCCATGAGCTTGCTCTACTTTGTCCAAACAAAGTTAACCCAGAATACTTGAAGGTAGAGCAGTATATTTGAGGCTTACCTACCAACATCCGTGGAGATGTGACCTCATCTAAACCTGCCAATATTGATGAAGCTGTTCGTATGGCCTACCAACTAATGGGTCAAATCATCCAAGACAAGGCTGATGGTGTTTCTGAAGGCAACAAAAGAAGAGCTAAAAATGACAGTGATGATCGTGGTGATAACCGTCAATCTCACAACAGAAATCAAAACCGAAGGAGGGGTAACGCTAATGCGATGACTGAAGCTGCAACTACTGATAAGGGAACCAGATGTCAACGCTGCAAGAAGTCTCATACTGGTGAGTGTGCTAAGTGTGGAAAGTGCAACAAGTTAGGTCACAAGACTGAAGACTGTTGGGGACCAGGAAAGAAAGGAGTGACGTGTTATAACTGCCAAGGTAAAGGTCACATGAGGAACCAATGCCCTCAACCTCCGAAGAATGCACGTGGTGGAGATAACCAAGGAAAAGCTTATCAGTTGGGAGAAGCCGAAGCGAAGCAAAACCCGAAAGTTGTCACTCGTACGTTTTTACTGAACAACCGTTATGCTACAGCTTTATTTGATTCTGGTGCGGACAAAAACTTTGTGTCTACAAGTTTTAGTACCTTAATTGATATCAAACCGGTCAAATTAGACGCAAGTTATGAGGTAGAACTAGCTGATGGTAAATTAGTGAGTACCAATCGTGCGCTCCTAGGATGTTCTCTTAATCTCTTGAACCGTATTTTTAAGATAGACTTGATGATTGTTAAATTGGGAAGTTTTGATATTATTATCGGAATGGATTGGTTATCCAAGTATAACGCGTCTATCTTGTGTGGAGAAAAGAAAGTTAGGATTCCCTTAGATGACAAGACCATGGTTATCGAAGGTGATCAACGTAATTCACGACTGGAAATCGTTTCGTGCATTAAGGCTCGTAAGTATATCGAAAGAGGCTGTGAGTTATTCCTAGCTAAAGTAGTGGAGAAGGAATCGAAGGAGAAACGTGCTGAAGATGTACCTGTTATCCGTGACTTTCCTGAAGTGTTTCCAGAAGATTTGCCTGGACTTCCTCCTCCAAGGCAAGTAGAATTCCAAATTGACCTAATTCCTGGTGCTGCACCCGTGGCTCGTGCGCCATATCGTTTAGCCCCATCCGAGCTGAAGGAGTTATCTGTGCAATTGCAAGAGCTATCTGATAAAGGTTTTATACGACCGAGTTCGTCACCTTGGGGAGCTCCTGTCTTATTCGTTAAGAAGAAAGATGGTTCGTTTCGCATGTGTATTTATTACCGAGATTTGAATAAGCTAACGATCAAGAATCGTTATCCGCTTCCAAGAATTGATGATTTATTCGATCAACTTCAAGGTTCTCGTGTTTTCTCCAAGATTGATCTTCGTTCTGGTTACCATCAACTTCGCATACGTGAGGAGATATTCCTATTACGGCGTTTAGAACTCGTTATGGTCATTATGAGTTTCTGGTTATGCCTTTTGGTTTGACTAATGCACCTGCTGTATTCATGGACTTAATGAATCGCATTTGTAAGCCGTATCTTGATAAATTCGTGATCGTTTTCATAGATGATATTCTAATCTACTCCAAGAGCAATGAAGAGCATGCCGAACACTTAAGGATTATCTTTAACTTGTTGAAGAACGAAAAGTTATACGCTAAGTTCTCAAAGTGTGATTTTTGGCTTAACTCTGTACAATTTCTCGGACACGTGATTGATAAAAGCGGAGTACATGTTGATCCTACAAAGATCGAAGCCATCAAGAATTGGAGTGCTCCGACTACTCCAACTGAAGTGCGACAATTTCTAGGTTTGGCTGGTTATTACCGAAGGTTTATTGAAGGATTCTCTTTGATATCGAAACCATTAACGAAGCTGACTCAGAAGAATAAACCGTATGTGTGGGGCGATGATGAAGAAGAAGCTTTCCAAACCCTGAAGATGAAACTCTGTAGTGCGCTGATTTTATCGCTACCGGAAGGAAGTGAAGACTTTGTTGTTTATTGTGATGCATCTCTTCGAGGATACGGTGCTGTTCTTATGCAACGCGAAAAGGTGATCGCATATGCCTCTAGACAATTAAGGAAGAATGAGGAGAACTACACTACCCATGACTTGGAATTGGGTGCTGTGGTTTTTGCTCTGCGACTTTGGAGACATTATCTGTATGGTACGAAGTGTACAGTATTCACTGATCATAAAAGCCTACAATACATATTGGATCAAAAGGAGCCGAATATGAGGCAACGTCGATGGGTTGAACTATTGAGTGATTACGACTGTGAAATTCGTTATCATCCGGGAAAGGCGAACGTAGTAGCTGACGCATTAAGTCGAAAGGAAAGGGAGAAACCGATTCGAGTGCGTGCTTTGGTGGTGACAGTTCATAATGACTTACCTGAGCAGATTCGAAACGCACAAGTCGAAGCATGCAAGAAGGAAAATATTGCTGCCGAAAGATTTAGAGGAGACGGTGAAACATTTGAGATGCGAGCCGATGGTATCAAATGTTTGAGAGGTCGAATCTGGTTACCATTATATGGTGGACTGAGAGACTTGATTATGTTAGAATCTCATAAGTCCAAGTATTCTATTCATCCTGGATCGGACAAAATGTACCAAGACTTGAAAAAGTTATACTGGTGGCCGAATATGAAAGCTGATATTGCAACATACGTCGCGAAATGCTTAACATGTGCAAAAGTGAAAGCTGAATATCAGAAGCCGTCAGGATTACTTGTCCAACCTGAAATTACAGTCTGGAAATGGGAGCGAATTACGATGGACTTCATCACAAAACTCCCAAGGACACCGTATGGGTTCGATGCAATTTGGGTTATAGTCGATCGTTTAACTAAATCCGCTCATTTTATTCCAATAAACGAGAGGTTCGGTTTGAAGAAACTCGCCGATATTCATCTGAAGGAAATCGTGTGCAAGCATGGTGTTCCTATTTCAATCATTTCCGATAGAGATAGTAGTTTTGCTTCTGGATTTTGGAGATCACTTCAAAAGTCGTTAGGAACCAATTTGGATATGAGCACAGCCTATCATCCACAAACTAATGGGTAAAGTGAAAGAACAATTCAAACTTTGGAGGATATGCTACGTGCTTGTGTGATAGACTTTGGAAGTAGCTGGGATAAGCACTTACATTTGGCCGAACTCTCGTACAATAACAGTTATCACGCGAGTATTAAAGCTGCACCTTTTGAAGCACTTTATGGGAGAAGATGTAGATCACCCGTTAGCTGGAGTGAGGTTGGTGATGCCCAACTCACTGGACCAGATTTGATTAGAGAGACGACAGATATGATTGTGCAAATCAAGAATAGGTTGTTGTCTGCTCGAAGCCGACATAAGAGTTATGCGGATGTGAGAAGAAAACCATTGGAGTTTAACGTGGGAGATAAGGTTATGCTAAAGGTATCACCATGGAAAGGTGTTGTACGATTTGGAAAACGTGGGAAGTTAAGTCCTCGTTATATCGGACCATTCAAGGTTACATCTAGAGTAGGACCCGTGGCATACCAACTTGAACTACCACAAGAACTGTATGGGATTCATAACACTTTTCATGTGTCGAATCTGAAGAAGTGTTTATCCGATGAAGAACTCATTATACCGTTAGACGAGGTTAAGGTTGATAAAAAGTTGCATTTTATTGAAGAACCAGTCGAGATCATGGATCGCGAGGTCAAGCAACTGAAGCAAAGCCGAATACCTATTGTCAAAGTTCGATGGAACTCTCGGAGAGGACCGTAGTTTACTTGGGAACGAGAAGACCAAATGTGGAAGAATTACCCTCATCTCTTTGATTTCAACAAGCGATCGGGCAAGAACGCAAGTTGATCTTCGAGGGCGAAGATCCTAATTTGGTGGGGATGATGTGACAACCCATCAATTTCAGGTCGTTATTTTAATCTCGACTATTACGTATTACGTGTTTGCTTTAATGAGAATTTTACATTATCGACTAACCGAGAAGGTTATGACTTGAAACTAGCATAAGAATGTCGATTAGATGAAAACCGACAAGGAATATGTTAGGTATCGATATTATATTCTCAAATAATCATGGAAATGATTTTTCTTATATTTAATCTTTATTTCTCGTATTTTACGTTTTAACAAATGACGATAACTATTAGTGATCGCGATACCGACGGATGCCCAAAAATTTACGTTTCATTATCGATTGTCTCGATATTGTATATTTTCGACGTTTCTGATTTAATTGCGTTTTAAGTCGTGTCGAAGCTTTGTTATTATATTTTGAAGCGTTTTAACTTTCGAAAAGTATTTTTACGAAACCCGAGCCCCGTAAATATTTTTAAAATTTACAATTTACATTTTCTACCTTGTAAACTATTTACTTACATTATTTGACCAAAAGAATGCACTTTTGACAAAATCTACCCTCACCCCACTATTTAAAGATTTTCCACTAACTCCTTTCATTTAAAAATTCATTTTAAACAAAAAAAAAAATCTCTCTCTCTTGTTCTTCCCCATTTGGCCGTCCACCCCCCTTCACCCTAATCCATTGATTTTTGATTTTGTACTTTGAATCAAAGGAATCTAAAACAAGACCCACCTTGGAAATTTGATAAGCTTCATATTGGTATAAATTTCTTCCACATGCATCCACTAAAATTTTATTTTCAATTTTTGGTGAAGAACTTGATGTTTGATCTATTTTTATGTTTATATATGGTGTTAATATTATAATATTCATAGTGGGTTATTGTTGCATGTAAGATTTTTAATTATTTAATTTTTGTGAGATCAAATTTGAGGGTGTTATGAGTTAGTTAGATGTGTTAGTATGATACTAGGATGATATTAGGACTATAGGAATTGTTGGGATGGGTCGAAAAATTGTTTTGGTGTGATTTTTAGATAGTCTATTTTAGGCAGTAACTTTAAGGCCATTTTTGAAATTGTTACGGTAGTAAACTTGGTAAACTAATTAGATAGGGTCGTAGAGAATTTCGTTAGCTTCGATTTGAGCTAAAGTAGAGCTTCTAACTCATTACGAGTGAAAAGTTATGCTACTTTTAGTATTTGTGTACCGGGAGACGGGTATAGGCACAATCCGAAAATTGTTGTCGATATTTGGAACGAATCTCGGGGACTATAAAATGAGTTTTAAAAATGTTCAAGGACTGTTGTAAGTTGCTAAACCTCAGGTCATGAGTCTATTTTCAAACCCGAGTGTCGGTTTTGCAAACGGAAATGTTTAGATAAGTCAAAATGGTTTTACAAGTCAAAGGCGTAAAACTGTCCGGTTTTTGCAACACGAAGGTGTGTCGGGCAGAAGGTCTTAGAAGTAATATTTTTGAATGAAATTTAAACTGAGTCTTATTCATATTATGTGTGAGTTTGTCACCAAGTTTCGTCGAAATCGGACATGTCTAGATAGGTTAGATTGGTGTGTACATTTGGAGTGTATATGCTGAGTGGTATTTTGGACACGTAGTTCAATACTTGTATGGCGTGAGTTGAGTATTAACTATTGGACATGGTGACTTACTCGAGTGTTAAGTCTTTATATAAATGACTTAGTTACTGGTCCGAGGGAAGTAAAATGATGGTTTGACTTGCGTTGACTTGGTGTCTTATGACGGGTCAATGTCGAGGGCGCAAGTGTTTTAAATGTATAAGTGTTGAGTAAAAAGGTATAGAAGCACACTTAGATTTTCTTAATTTTTCGGAATTTTCATGGTTATATGAAATTGAGTTTCATGTTATTTAAGTATTAAATATACTTGAGTCGTTTATTAACGAACGCGCCTTAATTGGTAGGTTGCGGTCTTCATGTTTAACGGGCATCACAAATCGTCGGCGATCGTCACGTCACTACTATCGTATTAAGGTGAGTCTATAGCCTCGCTTTAAGATGTTTACTTGTTTATAAAACCCACGAGGGGGATAACATGCTTGTTTTATTAAAATAAAAGGGGTACGACGAGAAGTTGTGGAAACCCTTATTATTGGAAAAACATTATTATAAATGAAGGGTACAACGAGAAGTTGTGGTAAACCCTCATTCTTTTAAAATTGAACACAAAGGACCCGATTGTATGCTTAGATGAAAGTTGTTATACAAGTTTGTTTAGCCTTAAAAGACCCATGAATCGTGAATTGTTAATCGAAAGGAACGCTAATACTATGGATAGATCTATCGGGGTGACACCCAGTCCGATCGCGACTAGCTATCGCGTGGTGTTGTGATGCACCAGTAATGAAACATCGGATGCAATTGTATAAGAGAAATATACGCACTTGGCTAGGTGTGTTGGGCTGAAATAATATATGTTAACGTTCAATTTCACGAGACTTATGAAATAACAACGATAATTATGTCTGATCCACATGATTGTCAACCACGGAAGGTTTATTCAGAATACTTGTGTTCATTTAATCAATTTAAACTCTATAGATTCACTCAACATTTTTGTTGACTTTATAGCATGTTTTATCTCAGGTCCATGAAGAAGGCACTCAGGGAAGGCGGTTTCATGCAGCTTGCTAAATTAAAATGTTTTGGCCCGCTTTTATAAACTATGTTCATTCAAAGAAACTTTTATCGTATGGTTGGTTGTGTAAACCTTGAAACTATTTGGGACCGTGTGTGAACTGTTTTATTTAGTAACAAATGAATGGATGTATGTTTTGTTAAAACGACTCATTTTGAGGCGTTTTCTATGATATTGAGGTTGAACCATGATAGTAACACCCAATGACCCTTCCGCTGCTATGACCCGAAATTGGGGGTGTTACAGGCATTTGGGGTACGAGACATAGAGAATGATCTATATAGATCATGAACGTCTCCAACACATATTTAATCATCTTGATTGAACATTTGGAAAAGGTGATGGGTGGAGTTAAGTGATGAAAGAAAATTGCAAGGCCAAGTACCATCTGGGAAAGGAAAGCATAGTTGATGAGACATGGAATAAGAAGAATGAAGTGAAGCTGAGACGAACTTGAACTATATGGATGACGTATTAGGGTGGTTTGGTTGAAGGATGTAGGTTGCACGAGTTGAGTTGTCTAAAGCAGAGAACGCGTCAACATGTATGTTGCGTGGCTTGGACAATCATATGGAGAAAAGGGACGTAGACTATACTTCCTACATAGATAGGAGTAGCTTAGAAAGGGCGATGTAAGGACGAAATTGCTGAAAGTGACGAGAGTTGGGTGATAGTCTATATACTGACTAATTCATCTCATATTTCAAGAGGAATGAGTAGTCACGTAGTTGAGAAGTTGGAAGGAGTGCGTACGGATGTGATGGAATAGAGGGTTTTGCGTAAAAGTTAGCCTAATATGTATGGAATGCCTTATGAAGGATTATAGCAAGGAAGAAAAGATGGGAAGCATCACATCGTGATGTATGGTAGGAGTTGAGGAAGAAGAAGGAAGTGTGTATAGAAGCGAAGCATGAATGAAATAGGTCGAGATAGGAACCGAAGGTAAAACTTTGGTAGAGCTTAATGAGTAGAATAAAGCACAACGCAGGCTAATAATGTCGTAGTGTGGAAAAGGAAATGGCACTGACCTATACTGATTGTTTGGGATGTTTAGTATCGATAATCGAATTGATGAGGAGTTATAGGTGTGATGTGCCATAGGGACGAAGGGCTTGGTCTAATGAGACAAGATGAGGAGCAATATGACCTTGAAGGTAGGACATTGTGTAGGTATAAAGGAAGTGTTGGGTATAAAAAAATCATGAAGAAAAGTGACAAAGAAGTGTATAGGTGCTACTAATGAACTATCCAAATTTAATGGAAGTAGTTGTAGCATGAGTTTGGATAGCAGTTGATAGACTAACTGAGATAACCGTCCTTTTGATGATGTGTATAGATCATAAGTTGATTTGGATTGGAAGAACTAATGTATATGTGAAAGACCGTCATAGGTCACTTTGTAAGGAAATTGGAATTTTTAAGTAGGTTGGGGTACGGACTAAAGGGAGTTGATGAACATGATTGGATATGAGTATATCCAGCTAACTGGAAAAGGATGGGCAAGTGAGATATTTATACAACCTTAGGGGTTACACTGAGGGCATGAGTGATTGATTTAGAGGGAGTTAGAAAACTCTTTGAGTTTTCATATAATGATAGTTATCATACTAGAAGTCGATAAATGCCATTTGAGGCACTATATGAAAGGATAGGGTGAGTTGTCCCCATTGTGGACTAGAATTGGTAAAAGATGCTACTAATGTGGTAATGGTGTTTGTGGAAAGGATGAAAGCAACAAGGGATGCTATGTTGAAAAAGAGGAAACCACTAGAGTTTAGTGACAAAGTTATGTAGGAAGTTTCACCCATAGTAACGGGTGGTATGTTTTGGTAAAATGGAAGAGTTGATGTAGAGTTTTGTAGGCCCATTTATGATCTTTGGAAAGATCGGACCAGTAGCTTATGAGCGTAGAATTACCTAGGGGAAATGAGTGGTATACATGTTATATTTCGTGTATTAAGATTGGTAAATGTTGTTTGAGAATGCATATTTGCATGTACGGTTATTTGGGATTTGTGTTAATAAGGGTTTGTGTTATCAAAGAGTCATTTGTGAGATTTATTGACTGTGAGGTCAAGAGTTTGGAAATGAATTTAAATATTGTTGGTTAATATATGTGGTAATTTGAGACTTGAACTAAAGTTCACGTGGAAATGAGAGGAGTTCATTTAGAACAAGTATCCTCAGTTGTTTGCTAATGGTATGTTTGATCCTAAGGAGTAAATCTCGGGACGATATTTCTATTAGGAGGGAGTGATGTGACAACCGCGGTTTTGAGGTTCGTCACTTAGTTTTATTTTGTGCTAGTTACGTGTCTTTACGTGTTTATGTGCTAATTGATGTGTATAGATTGTGGTTTGGATATCGTTTCCGGTACGGGGTACCTTGTGAAGTGAACGATGTGTGATGATTTCATGTTCATGAGCTCACATGGTAATGACTATGAAATGAGATGGTGTTATTTAGTGGCTTTACGTATACGTATATGTATTATAGAAAATCGTATTTTAACGATTTACGGTTTAGCATTTTGAGGTCTCGGAAGAGGTATTTAGTCACGAGAGTAGTTTTCGGGATGGTTTTAAGTCATATAGGACATAGTTATAAAGTTTATTTCAAAATTTGAGATTTTTTTAAAACTGTATATTTTACGTCTTTTACGGTAAAACGCGTAAATTTGACTAGTTTTACGGTTTTGAGGTTTTGGAGGCTTTAGGAGCTGAAATAAATTAAGGAAAATTAAGGTAATATTAATAAGATATTAATTAATAATAAAATAAAAAAAACGAAATAAGGGGGGGGGGGGGTGTTGGTCGGTTTTGGACGCAAGAAAAGAAAGAAAAAGGAAAGGGGTTTTTGGGTTGGGCTAGGAATGGGTTATCACATCCTATATAATGTTTTATACTACACAAAAAAACATCATAAATCCCTGGAGATAATAATAGTCGACGGTTTGTAGAGGATTTTTAGGGTTAAATGGTTTTTTTTCATCTTCCATTAATCTTAAGGTAAAACCTTCATAACCCTTATCAATTAAATTGTTTTAATGTTTTTATAATCATCTTATGATGGATTTAGGTTAGGGTTTAAATTAAAAACATTATATTAATGATATATTAATGATTTTATAATTATTAAATAAACTAGGGCTTGTAATTAGTGGAGTTGTGGGTAATTAATTAGGTTAATTTGATTAAACCCGTTTTTAAAAATTGGGCAGAATTTATGGGTCAATTGTTTTGATCATATAGGGAGTTCTACAAACTCTTATTTTGCGATCCAAGTATCCCTGGAAAGGTAATTGAAGTGGCTTTCAAATGAAAGAAACGAGAACTAAATTGGAGGTAGGGAAGTTGGTCAAAAACAGGTTACAACAGTCGGAGCTCAAAACAGTTTTGAAATCAGCCTATTTTCTTTTTAAGTTTTGGGTTGTTTGGGGTACTTAGGTATACATTGGGACATTCAAACGAACGTGGGAGTTGGTTTATATCTATACTACTATATAAAGCATTTGGGACCTTCTAAAAATAGCAAGGCTGAAAATTCAGACTTTTTTACCTACTAAATAAAGCAAGTGGTTGATATCTTCATCAACATTATATACTATAACATTTTCTAACAACCTTTTGTAACAAACTTTTATAAACAACCTTTTGTAACAACATTTTTTCTTTTCTTTTAAATTGAAAAATCTTTTTATTTATTTATTATTTTATAATTTAATTTCACTATATTTTTTAAAATTTTGTGCTTTTTAATTCGATATCCATTTTGATATATATTTTTGTTAACTTTTAGACTTTTTCGATTTTTAGAACTTTACAATGAGTAGAGACTAATATTTGTTAGTCTCAAAATTCGTTATTAGGTATTCGCCACCGCATTTCGCAGGTACCGTTCTATTATTATAGAAAGTATCTGCATTGGGGCTAAGAAAATGGGTTAGGGTAAGATCCCTTAATTATAACAAACTTTTCATATGTTTGAAATCGGTAAAATCGGGATAGACAAAAGTATATATATATATATACATCGGGGCCTTAACAGTAGCTTTAAGGTTGGGAAAAAAGGGAGGAGTTAGCTAACATATGTAAGGGCATAAGTATTCCCTTTACAGGGATCATGTGCATGTTTAGGTGGGAGTTTGGCTTATAGTTTGGAGACCTAAAAACTGGGACTGTTTTGGGTAAAATGTTAACGAGACAGGTTATGGAGTAAACTAAGTTAAAGGCTTTATAGAGGGGTGTAATGAGATGTTAGAGCATATTAATGAGGTATATTTATGGGAGAAGGTTAGATGTCCATCATAGGTTGATGAGCCATCTTCATTTTTGGTTCATGTTTTGATTGTGTGCTTTTTTGTTAGCTTTTTGCTAGTGCGCGGATTTTTGGAGAAGCTCAATCAGGTGAGTTTCATAGTCCCATGTTTACTAATGATATTGACTTCCAGATGGGATGGAAGAGACACTGTCTTGTTTTATAAATTATGTTGTGAATGTTTTGTGTTGGTGATGGACTTGTGCTTACTTACGTGATTAACTGCTAGATGATTCTTGATTGTTTTATATTTTGACTTGGTATCAAAGGGATGATAACAAGGCGGGGCCTTGGGATTGGTACATAGGTGTATGGGCGCCTATGGTACCATGGTGTTTGGTAAGGCTGGGAGCCTTGGATTTGGATTTGGTTTGGTTTGTTTAATCTTGAATAATAGTTGTTAATGCATGTTTGTATCACATTGTCCATATGTTCGTAAATTTGGTTATTGTTCACAGCTTATGGTTTGTTTTGGCGTTGGAGTCTAAACCTATGACTCTCACCAACATTATGTTGACGTGTTTTAGTGTCTCTTTCAGGTGAGAATGTGGTTAAGCTTGAGGATAGAAGTGGCTAGATTTGGATGCATTAGGATTGCATTTAGAAGGAGATCCCCGTTCCTTCTTAGCTTATTTTTATGTGTTTTGAATAAGTTATACTGTTGGCACCTATATGTTTGATTTGATTATGTTTATTGTTTGTCTTGGGTAAGTGGTAGGACTGTTACCTACTTATCTAGACTTCTGCATTGTTGAGATTTTGTCATGACATTTGTGTAACCATTTTATGACATTTCTTATTTCATTTAGTTATCTCTATAGACACGCCATGTTGTGATGATATCCATACGTCGCGCCCCATATTCCGCCATGGTGGGGTGTTACAGCTTTTACTTGACGTAAATTCCTTCATTCTTCTTGGATTCATTAATCAAGACCTTTGATTATTGGATACGTTTTTGTGGATTTAATTATCTACGTAATATACCAAAAAACCAAAAAAATTAAAAAAGAATCAAAAATGAAAAATATTCTTCTTACCCCTTATCAATTAATTCTTCTTCTAACCCACTAGTTTTTAATTCTCGTAACACCATTCTCGTTTCGTCATGTCCAACGATGGATATTACTCTTGTCCTTATTGTGGAGGTCTGCCCGACGGTGGTAATTGCTTCAATTGCGAGATTTATGGAGGAAGGGAGGGGTATATCTACAACTCTCCTCAAAACGACCATGGTTACGGATTTCAATGCTATAACCAAGCTCCACAACCGCCTTCGTCTTATTCGTGTGATTTTTGCGGTTTGGAGCACGACTTCGGATTTAGTTGTACGAATTATAATGACCCCAGAACCAAATCCTAATTTCTTTGACCAATCATCGCAATATCCATCATTGTATTCATGTGAGTCTTGTGGAAACACACCTCATTATGGGTATGATTGTCAACCGATGAACCATGATACGTCTTTCGACAACCAATTCTTCGGTTTTGAACAATCACCTCCACAAAAATTTTTCGATGATGATCTTCGTGCAAGTCGCATTGACGAGGGATTTAAAGAAATCCAAATGCTTTTTCAACAAATTATGGAGAAAAAGGAACTTTCAATCGTCGAAATTATCGAAGAAAGCATCAAAGATATGGAAGAGGAGAAATGACGAATCAATCAAGAAATAAACGATATCTCTAATGAACTCGGCGTTAGGAGATATCGTAGAGAAGAAATATGTGACGAGTTTAAAAGAGAGTGTGAGATTAGAACTAAACAACTTTTACAAGATTACAATGGTATAAGCATGGATATTCGTTATAAAAGACAAGAACAAGAAAGAGAGGAGCATCTAGCTAGATGTGATCTCACGTCTCCTATTTATGACAACGACGACGATAGCGACATTTTTAATCCCAACTCGTCTTGTGAAACCATTACTCTCATGCTCCCTACGGACCCGATGCCTCTATAAGTACGGGGGAGAAGAATCTTAGCACTAATCCTAGTGTTGAGATCCCTATTCTAATCCAAAGTGAGCCTACGGTTGTCTTCGATGAGGAGTTAAGTGATTTTGTTCTCGATGAATTTTTCCACGAAGATTCTAACGAGGCAAATTACGATAGTGAGTGCGATACAATTTCATGTGATGATGTCTCTCCCAATGACACTTCGGGTAGAGAATCATTGACTTTTTCGAACCCGCTTTTCGATGATGATTTTTCCACTAGTGATGACGAGTCACTACTCGATGAGGAAGTTCATGTCGACGAATTTAAAATCTACTCGAATTCCCTTTTTGAATATGATGACGAGTTCGTTTTTAGTCACGTAAATCCTCTCTTTGATGAGATGTTCGAGGACATCGAGAGTGAAGATTCTTTGGATCCTAAACTCGATGAGCCGGATTTGTTAGTCACCCTCCCTAAGTCTCATTTGGATGAGCCTTCTCTTTTGACTTGTGATGCTTCCATTCTCGAGGGGTTCACCGATGGACCGCCTCTCGATGAGAATGAGGATTTCAATGAGGCCTTTGCCTTTGTAATGGGAGGAGACTTTGAGACCCCCATTTTTATCAATTCTCTTTCAAATTTCTTTCGTCTCAAAGTAATCCTACCCACCCTCTCGGTTCTCATGACTACACGTACTTCGAGTACGTTGTATGGAGTTTTATTCCTTACAAAATGTATCCTCCGGCTTTTCTTTATCATTTTCCACCAAATGTGAGGATACAATCTTTAACCCCGGTATAAAGGTTTTGCCTTTATTACCGGTTTCTTTGGGCCTTGTTTATCATGTAAGCCCCACCAAAAATGACCAAACCATGATAATCCCTAAATGATCACATTTATGGGGATTCGAGTCGAGCTCTTGACTCAGTTATAAAAAATGAGGTGCCTCGTGAGGGAATCTCATGCCTATCCTTTTTATCATTTTCGTTTTATTTTTCTAATTAGTGTAATGAGGGGACTTGTGCTCTCCCGACCTTTGTTTCGTGGTTGTTTGTGATTGGGATTCATTAGGTTCATCGTCATAATTGAAGCCTCTCGTGTTCGTTTTACAGATCACTCGAGCTTCGATCGTTGCCTTTGGAGATTCCGATATCCGATGATATCCTTTTATGTTCTTACGTTTATCTTATTAGCATAATTCATAAACGGCTTTTGGTTATTAGTTTTACCCTTTCCATGCTCGAGTTTAAGCATTCGACTTTCGTCTCTAGTATGGGGGTGTTTCACCCCTAGACTCAAAACATTGAGGAAAATGTTTAGTTTTAGTATGGGGGTGAGTAGATACTTCACCTTGCTCACGTCATCACGCAATCCAATTTTCATCTTTTTGTTGCAAAATAAGGCTAAAAATGGTCAAAATTTAAAATTGTTCTTGTTTTTCATAAGTGTTTAAGACACGAATGTAGGTTTTCCGATGGTGAGAATAAGAGTAATTTTTTACTGGAACGTCCGTGTTGAGCACTTAGCTTCGATTCCTTAACTTTTTAGGCCAAGTCTCTTAAATGAGGACGAGAAATGATAGAGTTAAATATAAGTTACGTAATCTTTCACGATCTCATGTGTAGTATTTATTAACTTATTCTCCCCACGCTTTTATTTAAATAAACGCAATAAGTAAGGTCGTACGATTTAAACGGTTACTTAGCTTCTAGCTCGAGATCGTTTAAAAGTTGCTCGTGTTCGAATAGAGTTCATAGCCATGGCATAACTTATTGAAGCGGGATCCGAAGATTGGAAAAGTTCCAAAAATGCCATAACAAGGTATGAGGAACTCCATTTTGTTGCTAAAGATCCAAGATGATGTGAAGTATCATTATTCCAAATATGAAGGATCTAGACACACGACGAGAAGCAATATACTCCCCTAAAGGTCATGGAGAAGTCTATCTAAAAAGACCCCAAAAAGGTATGAGGATAAATATATCCAAGTCCGAAAAGGAGGCGAATCATTGTATATCAAAATCCCAAATAACGATTGAAGAAAAATGATGAAGTCGTGGTCCAAGTTTGAAGAAATTCCATATATGAAGAAAAGACCATTATTTCAAGAACGTCTTCCAAAATTCGAAGAATGAAGTACATGCCAAATATCAGTCCGAGAAAGGTCTCAAATCGTGAAACGAGTTATGCCATGATATGAACTTAAGGAGATTACGAGAATCCGTTTTAAAAGATCGTGTCCTTTAGCTAACTATTGATTAAATCGTCCTACTTTATTTTCGGCCTTAATAATATATCGAAATAAGTCAAATGCATCCTCGTGATAATTAAGACAAAAATAAAATATAAGAGGTACATCGTAGGAATAAGGGAGTCTAATTACATAAATAACACTCATGAGTAATGATTGTGTTACTAACTTATAATGACAATGATCTCGTTATACGCTTAGCATGGAATCGGGTGAAAATCGAGGATGACGAACTTATCTCTATGAGGCATTCACGTGTTCTTATTCTTTGACGCTAAAAGTCACTTAATCGTGATGAAAACAATACATTATGTCTAAAACACGTGTAGTAGTTTATTTAAGTTTACGTTTCAATAAAAATTACATAAAAATGAATTTTGGAAGTGCTACGATAGTTAATTATAGCATTGCGTGGGGACACGACAATGATTTAGTATGGGGGAGTGATGAGACTGCAATTATACATAGTCTCATCGTTCAAATCGGGTTTAAAACGCTTAAAATATCATTAAAATACCCCAAAATATGCTTGTGTTTGTTCATTGTGTATTTTAGGTACGAATATCGTGAAATCAACAAAAGATCACAAAAATCAAGCAAAAACGAACACGGGAAATGAAGCCGCACAAAGAACCGGACCCGAATCATGATTTTCCATTGAAGTCCTTGAAGTTTTGAAGATTGACAAGATTGGTCCCTCATATTTTGAAGACTTGACATTTTATACCCTTGAAAAACACTAATATTGCATTTGGGTCCCTTATATATTGAGATTGTACAAGAAAAGTCCTTGGAGTATGGTCAAAATACACTATTGGTCCTTAAAACAAGTATTCAAAAATACTTGTGGGAAAAATGGAAAAACAAAAACTTGTATATAAAGGGAAATGCTTAAATGCTGGTGCAAACTTGAAATGACAAAGTTTTGGGAGATGAAGGACCATTTGGGGCAGACACTAAAACTCTACTCCACCAATATCCATGTGACACATCACCCTACTACTCCTAACTCCCAACCATATTACACAACGTCACTCACACACACACGTCACCCTGCTTACTCTTAAACTTGTTTTTAAACAAGTTTTATATAAATAAAAAGCGTGGGAAACGGTTACTATTCACCCATCACCACTAGTCACCCCCAAAACAAACAACCATAAACCCTAATCCCATTCTCGATCAATCAAAGGGGTTTGAACCCAAACCTTCCAGAACCATGATTCAACACCAACTAAACTCATCCCACACCCAAACTTTGTACCTCGTGACCTCCAAGGGCCCCACCAGTGTTCCCCTGTCACTTCAAAAATGGCAAAATGAGAACCTTTTAGTCATCCAACGTCCCACAAGCAAAACTTGGTCACAAAGGAGTTTAGGAACGTCCAAGATGTCTTCTTTCCAGCTGGCCAAGTACAAGATCACATGATACCAGTTTTTGACCAAATTCAAATGAGAAGACTCAAAGGCAGCTTTGGCATTTCAAGAATTAGGGTTTAGCATTCTAGATAGTTCTATATTGTAGTATAAATAGAGGACGTATGTGTCCCTATTTGTTGTTCCATATTTTTGGTCTTTGTAAACCTTTTTAGATTGAATATTTAAAGTGATTTTTAAAGCCTTGCAACCAACTATCTGAGTTCCATTTTACTTTATGTTTTAGTGTAAATCATTTATTTTATTGTAACATAGTTTAAGATTTGTCAAAATGTTAATTTGGTTAAAACATTTTTGGCAAATTAAGGTTTTTGAGATCCAAAGTTGTAGACTGTTAATAAGGTTTGATTGACATCCAAAACTGATTTTCAGGTTTTCACCTTTGTTATTTTGTGTTGGTTTTCAAAAGTTAGTGGTTTCAAAAGATTTTCATAAAATCTTGTTTATTTTTTATTAGTCTAACAACTTATTGCTCATAAAGCTACCCAATAAGCCGCTTGAAAACAGCTTATTGGCCACTTATATGAGCTTGAATTGTGTGTCCTTTGGATTCATTGTGGTGTGAAAGTAGCAAGTTCAAAACAAGAAGCCCCATCCATTTCAGGTTTCTTTTTTGAAGATATGTCATCCCTTGGTCTTTTGTAGACCAACCAACAGGGACTCTCTACATGTTCCTCATAAGCTCACAAAATCCTATTTGGAGAAGACATCAACCAGGTTTGGCTTAGAACCCTTTATATTGTGTTTTGTATGGTTTGTGGTGATTTTGTGAAACCTGTTTAATTGCTAGTTTAAGTTATGGTTCATATTTGTTAGTTAGTTTGAGGTTTGTGTGGGTAATTTAGAATCAATTTTGTGGTGTGTAGCTTGAATCTGCTTTGTAAGTTTCTTATCAAATTTATAAAGGGGTGTTTGGTTTAAGTGTATTAGCTGATTTGAGTGACACAAATGAGGTTAATATTGGCTTAAACACATTCATAGAGGTAGTGGTAGGTTGAATCAGTAAGTTATTTTGAGTTTTGTAGTTTAACAAGCAAGTTTTCATGTCCAAAATTTGGTAAAGTAGCAAGAATCAATCAGTAGGCTGTAATTGGTTTGTTTTTGGTTTTTATGGCTTCAAATTTGGTAATTAGCTAGTATACATGTTAATCTAGGATTTGGAATTAGTTAAGTGTGGTTTGGTTAGTTTTGTGAGAAGTTATTGTGGCTTGAAACTCATTTTTTTGCCATTTGCATCAGTCATTATTTCCCAGACCTTCATAGTCGTATCAGTAACCTCACATTGCTAGATTTTATGTGATCTTTGTGTGTGACTTGTGTGTTTTTTGTCCATTCCTGATTCCCTACACTCCACTAAGTGTAGGGGTTCCATTTGTTCCAAAACTCTCCATCAAACAAGCTCACAAATCGTCTTAATCAAGTTTATATGATAGAGCAGTGGGAACAAGTTCCCACTACTAGTTCAAAGCTACCCACTGACTGGATAAAAGACAAAGACAGTCAGCTGTCACTATCAGTTTAGGTTCATTTTTGTCTTTAGTTGTAATTTTGCAATATCTTTGAGTGATTTTAATTTTCTAGTTTTTGTTTAATTATTTTATTACTTTTAGAAAAGTTAATTTTTATTTTGCTGATTATTTGGTATTTTTTATATTTAATTTAATATTTAATTAGTTTTATTAAAACTTTTTTTTCTTTGTGCAAAAAAGTTTTTTTCTTCAGATTTTCCATTTTTCTTAGTTCAAGTATTTTATTTTAAGATTTTTAGAAAGAAAACTTCTATTGATCCAAAACTTAGATCGATTTAGCTTGTGTAAACGAGATTAAATCAAGTTAAACACGTAGAGAAACATTGTTGTATATGAAACAATTCAAGTATTATGCGGAATTAATACACAACCAAGAACACACAAACAATATAAACCAAACTTTCACTTTGATTGATAAATCAAACTTGCGTACAATGAAAGTGTAAAACATATGAAAAACTTATATTGTTGGAGCATAGTTTGGCTGGGCCGGCTCGACGACTCTCCTGGGCCGTTAATCGTCTTCCCCGGTCATGAGTAATGCTGCAAACAAAGGTAAACCGGTTAGACGTGGACCCGAGGCCGGAGCCCCGGGGTCCACCTCCGACGGTCAAATTAGTATCGGGATGATATATTGTATAAGAGGTGTGGTTGTGAGAGAGAACCTGTTGTAGAATGAGACCCCTACCCTTGTATTTATAGGCTTAGGGTTTCTTGAAGGATAAGTTAGGTATGTGTGGGTCGCGGGCCTGTCGGGCCGGGCCGAATACTGACTGTACGTCGACATGTCCCCCAGTCTAGTATGATATGGTTCATGATCATGTTATGCTAGACTCATTTATATATCACGCTTACTAAACAACCGCGTGTGGCTTGGTGCTAGGACATCCTCGTGGGTCGTCCGTAACATATGGCTCCACTCGTAAATGGGCTACCTTTAGCAAAAAGATGATGGGTTGGGGTTGCGAATAGTGAGCGAAGCCACTATACGTCATCACGGCGAAGGAATAAGCCAATGGAAGAGATACTTCCATGGCAAAGGAAGAAGCGCGCGGAAGAAGTACTTCCGCGGCGAAGGAATAAGCCAATGGAAGAGATACTTCCATGGCAAAGGAATAAGCGCACGGAAGGAGTACTTCCACGGCGAAGGAAAAGCCAATGGAAGAGATACTTCCATTGGGCAGAAATAAGCGCGCGGAAGGAGTACTTCCGCGGCGATGGAATAAGCCAATGGAAGTGATACTTCCATGGCAAAGGAATAACCCAGCAGAAGGCGGACTTCTGCGGCAAAGAAATATATCCAAAGATATTTGCGTGTCATGCACGGAAATAGTGGTATTATTATACCCTGGTATCCCCCCAAGTTTAATGGTGCTAAACTCGATTAGTAATATTAAACTTAATCAAGTATTCAAAAAATTACGGTCACGTAGACCAACGCGAATGGACGTACCATAGCTGCGTACAAAAAATATAAATTGGGTTCGAACGTGCGAACCAACGCGGATGGGTCTTGCCGTAACCGCGAATTGTCACATAGTACAAGACGTATCTTAACTAACTTATGGGATGAGCTACGCCGTTATGTGCGGCGTACCGCTACTACCATAAGGACGGTCAAACTTTTGACAAAATTTTGTTAGACGTGCACAGTGTGTCTTTTAACAAGTCCGGCTCGGGAGGCACGGTATGTTTTGAAACTTACTACAACGTCTTGTGAGCAAGGTGTCTAACAAGGATACATGATCCGTGGTCGTTGGGGTTGCATCCCTCTTACACGACAAGTTGAATTATTAGGTTCACTCAATCCTCTTATTCCGCCTGGGAACGATGTGTACATGTATGCCCGTAGGCTAAAAGATGTTCGAACGTGCGAACGAGCGCGGACGCATGGACCATATCCGTGGAAAGAAAATAAAATAGGAAAATATAGTAAAAAATACATGTAATATCTCTTACCGATTTAAAAGATAGATAATATCTTTTTATAAATAAATAATATCGGAATATATCCTAACCAAATTTAAAAGATAAATAATATCGTCTTGTAATATATAGAATATGATCGATCGTACGGACGAGCGCGGATGGACATACCATGACCGCATATAAAGAGATCGAGGCGCGACACAATATTAGTAGGTCGGGCCGCGACATTATACGGAAAATATATTAATCAAATAAAAAGATATATGTAAATCTTGTTAAAAACATATCAATAAAGATATATTCGACGCACAAGAATGGATCAGACCGCATATATGTCACCTCACGTGATAAATTCAAAGAGATCAAAAAATCACATGGTATAAATTATATTAGGCTAAGATTAAGACGTGTTGAACCATTGTTATATTTTCATATCTGTGCCATTTATATATTTTGACACGGGATTTAGCAAATCATATGATGCACACATTGCAGCCGCTTGTTTACCAAGTGTGTAGTTTAGAGTAAAGTTACATGGCGTGCGTGACTTAGGAAATTCAATTTTCATATATAACAAGTGAAAAAACTATTTTCATATATTACTCGTCTATAAACATGTGCTTCTATCAAATAATCTTGTTTAAGATTTTGACATGTTATATGTACATGTCTGGTCATACATGCGAATTAACATACATAACATGCATAGACGTATAACATGATACTGAATATAGTAAACATAAAGCAAAAGTACGATAGTTTTAGGGTTACCGAATTTCGACATGGATGATTGCTTGTTAGCAGTATGAGAACACGAAACATGATTTAGTCGTGGTCCCACGGATGGCGCCAACTTGTTGGAGCACAGTTTGGCTGGGCCGGTTCGACGACTCTCCTGGGCCGTTAATCGTCTTCCCCGGTCCTGAGTAATGCTGCAAACAAAGGTAAACCGGTTAGACGTGGACCCGAGGCCAGAGCCCCGGGGTCCACCTCCGACGGTCAAATTAGTATCGGGATGATATATTGTATAAGAGGTGTGGTTGTGAGAGAGAACCTGTTGTAGAATGAGACCCCTACCCTTGTATTTATAGGCTTAGGGTTTCTTGAAGGATAAGTTAGGTATGTATGGGTCGCGAGCCTGTCGGGCCGGGCCGAATACTGACTGTACGTCGACATATATTTAACAAAACCTAAAGGCCTCCTTTTATAGATTAAGGAACTTTGTAGAAGAGTCGACATATCAGCTATTCTTGGTAAAGATAAACATAAGAAATACATTGTAGATCATATCCTTACTAGAAACATACTAGAAACATAAAACGTGTAGACTAAGTCTTTTATCAGTGATTGACTTCTTCTTATCAACGTTTGACTTCTTCCTGCCAACGCTTGTCCTGTCAACGCTTGATTTCTTCTTATCAACGTCTAAATTGCTCTTGTTAGCGTCCAAGTGACTTGACTACATTTTATTCCCAACAATCCTCCCCTAAACTTGATATCTACTCTAGTAATCAAGTTTCTGAATAAAAACTAAGAACTAGGAGGATTCTTACAAATTGCATTATATTGGAAATAAATATTTCTAATTAAATCTTTGGCCACATCACTTGAGTAGTCAATTTCCAGCTATGTTGTCATCATTTTCTACAAAACTTCGTTGGACATAGGATACTCAGCATCCACAAGAAGATACTTAGAAAACTTTGTAGTACTTAAATGATACACACCAGCTGTTGAATATAAACGCCATTGAAGTCCACTGATATCATCAAGATCCTTCCAAACTGGATCTTCTTCATCTGGTGCACACATCCTCTTGAATGTTGACCAAATCTTTATTCCACTGACTGAAGTAGGTGCTTCAGTCTCATACTTGACCTGCATCAACCTCCAAACGTCTGCCAAGTCTTCCCTATCCAAGCTTGCAAACAAAGACATAAGAGTAGTAAAAGTATGTACCTCTTTCCCATATCTACCAATCATCCAGAACCCACTTGCATCTTCTTCATAGCTAACTATAGGGTTTCTGGAATCATGAGGTAATACTTCCACCATATGTGAAACTTCCAAGGATGATAGCTTAATGCTCCTTCTAATAATAGCTTCACTAGGATTCAATCTATCCATATTTTCTGGGAACTCAAGTGGAACTCCCTTCTTCTAAGGTCTTGGTGCAATTAAAGCTTGTTGAATCTGCTTCTCTTCTGCAAGCTCTTCCTTTCTTTTATTTAAAAGAAGTCTGATAGTGTTCATCTCTTGTACTTTTGCCCAAATTCGATAAGCTTTATACTCCAATTCATCAAAGGACAATCCCTGCAACTTCTGAAAAGTCCAACCTCCTTGATGACATCTAAGCAACATATAATAAATCTCCCTTCTATCCCTCTTAGATTGTGAGAAAACTTTACTGGCCTTATACTTTAGGATTACCTGAAAATCCCTTTGAATCCTGAGTAGAATCTCCAATCCCCAAATCTGATCTAATAAAGACATATCTGGATTCTCAATGATCTTATTCTCCCATGCAAAGTACATCTGGGCAACTTCTGGCATATCATAATCCACCTTCATCTTCAATTCTACAAGTTTTTCCCTTGCCAACACATCACCATATTCAAGTCTTTCTGGTTCTTCAATAATCATGACACTTGAATCTGTGCTCTCATCATTACTTCCTTCTTTTTTCCTCAAAAGTAACCACAAATGGTGACTCAACAACCTTCTTCTTTTCTTGTTCCATAAGTTGTGCAGCCAACATCGAATCAAATTTTACTTGAGCTGCATCCTTGGGAACCTCTGTTTCTACCATAATTCCTTTACCCTTATCTAATGTATCTATGATGGGAAAAGATGATGATGGTACCTGTGTAGACACTTCTTTGATGATGACTGATGACTGGGATACATCAACCATATCTGTAGGTTTATCAATGTCCAAAACCTGTGTGTCAACGTCTGTCTTACTCCTATCAGAGTTAAAAATCTGCTTGTCAACGCCGAACTTACTCTTGTCAGCGCTTCTTTTGAACTGCTCCATCATCTTAGTAAAAGATAAATTTAAATTTGTAGGAGTAACCAATGACACATCAAAACCTGGTTGCCTCTTTAAATTTGTAAGAGCTTCAGCCACACCCAAAGATTCTCCATCATGTGAGACTTTGCCACTCAAATCAATTAGCTCAGTAGCAGCTTCATGTGAGCCTTTGTCACTCAAATTAATTGGCTCTGTAGCAGCTTCCTCCCCTTTGTAAGAATCCTCCCCTGATGAAAGGACTCTTGTCTTCCTTCTCCTAGTTTAAGCAGCTTCCAAAACAACAATCCCCTCTCTCAATTGCTTGAGTTCAAGGCCTTGGGTAGAGACAGTATGTACAAGGTCTACATTTTGCTTTTGCAAGCTAATGCAGACAACCGTCAATTCCAACATTGTATATGGTTCCAATCTGCCCTCCCCTAAAATGGGGATTTGACCTCCCAAAATAGAGTCACGGGGCATGGATGAGGTCTTAATGATGTTAGGACTGGCTTGGCCTGCATCTAAGCGAGTACCAATAGTCCTAGCCTCACCCATGTCACCAACCACACTTGTGGTGGTGGTTCTCTCTGCAACATGGCTAGGACCACCAGAGGAGAACACTCCAAGGGTCCTTTGGCGTTTTTCCATCCTAATGTCTGGGGGTGAAGAAGATGATGTGGATTGGGTAGCAATTTGAAGGTTAAGGGGTGTTTGGGTATGTTGTATGTAACACCCCCAAATATACACAATTCAATACAGCGGAAGACTCGTTGGTGTTACGGGATAGCACATTACACACATCATAGACAACGCTTAAAAATCGCGTCGTTTAATAATAAAGCATTTCCATTCATAAATATCAAATTTACATAGGTCCCAAGCCATAGTATTTCATACAATTTTTACAAAATATTTGAATGGAAATTGTTATTTAAGTGCGGGCCATGAATTCTTGTTGTCTTCTCGAGAATTACCTTCAAGTACCTGAGATAAAACATGTTAAAAGAAAAGGTCAGCGAAAACACCGAGTGAATTCATAGAGTTTAATAAAACCATCAATATATCATCGGTATATTATTATTACCGAAGATCATTTTGTACAAATCTTTGTAATAGGCAATGAAATATCCAAAGTCATTTTATACAAATCCTTATCAAAAATCATAATATAAGCTTTTGCCTTCAAAATCATTATACGAACCAATGTCGTAAAAACATCATACAATACGTTTTATAACGTTGTATAGACTTAAATAAAAACCGTTATAAGAATATGGTTATGTAAAAACCAAAACACGAACATAATTTCAATAACAATACCCCGTATTGCTAGTCAGGCAATACATCGTAATTCAGTGCGTATAGCAGTATTTAGTTATTTGGATTATTATAAGTCGCATGACATTGTTACCTTACTACAACAAACAACGGGTAGCTAACCCGAAACTCACATTTCCCATCTAAGTTAGCGTGTTGTCACAAAAATCACGCTATGGAAATCTTCTCATACATAAATTCTCTTACCAATCAATGTGGCACGACGGGGATCAACCGTCAAGGCGCGAACTGGGGTGATCGTCCCCATATAGTACTATTATATGCATAAGCGTCTACCAAATCCCGGTAGTTCAAAATTCATGCTAATGGGACTTTTAGTGACATAACCTAACTTTAATAATCCATTTTATTTCATACATCGGGTCATATAATCATTCATCGGGTCATACAATCATTCAGGTCCAAATCAATAAACAAACAATTGGGACAACTAGTGTCCTATTTCATAAAAACTAACATGTTATCTCCCTCGCGGGTTTATTAAACATTTCATAAAAACATTTAAAAGAGTGCGAGGCTATGAACTCACATTGATGTGGGAAAGCAGGTTATCGGCAATTCGGATGTACGGTACGTGCTTCAATCACGGAAACCTGGACAAATAATACTTGTCTTAGACTCTTGTCCAATGACTTTATAAAAATAACGATTATGTATACATATGATTATTTTATATATATGATGATGATCAAGTGGGTTTATACATTCTCATTCACTCATTTTAGTGTTATGTATTGGTAACTTTTATACTAGTTTACTAGTTTTACTTATTTACATGTTTTAGGCCCAATAAGCCTATTATAAGCCCAATACCTTATATTAGTCCATTTTACACTTTTATTATCATTATTATACTTTACAGGTTGGGCCCAAGTGGGTTAAACCCAATAACTAAGTTTATAAGTGTTTTACCAAACTAGTCGGGTTAATAGTCCAATAAGGCTACTTTGGCCCGTTAATGTCTATATGTTGTATAGCTCGGGTTTTATCGGTTTTTACTTGTTATATAACTTTATACACCAGTATGTGAGTTTATAAAAGTTTACATTAGACTTGTCCGACCGTCTAAGTTTTATTTGACAAAAACGTTAATCTTTCAGTTTTAGCCGAAAAGACTTAAAACTTAGGTATATAGTTTTATAACTTGGAAAAACATTTATACTTTTAATTTATATAACATGTCCCATTTTGATATCAATATATATATATATTATATATGAGTCCGGTTATTTTGGATCCCTTGTAACTTTTGGATACAAGGGGACTGATCCAGGCCGTCCATCACATTTCATCCAACAGCCAAGATTAAAAAAAAAGAAAAAGCGGAGGGGTATTTTGGTCATTTTACCCCTCCCACCTAACACCACCTCCTACATTTAATAGATCTATCTTACGTCTTTTTTTCTTTTTCTCTCTAAAACACACACACAAACACATACTTGATTAAATCCTTGATCCAAAACACGAATTGATCCATCCTCGATCTATTATATCATCATATATTTCATTCCCATCTACAATTCATTTAAATTAGGTAATATCATCAATACCAATATATTTTTTTAGCTTATATGATGTAAATAAGCTTCTTTTTTAAGCTTATTCGACATGAATTTATATACTAGTTTAGATTTGATGTGAATAAGATGATAGCTTTTTTAGCTTATGAATTTATTTATTTTCAATTTATTTTAATGTGATTATGGATGTGTTAACTTATTTGATGTGTTATAATTAAGCTTAATGTGAATAAGCTTATTAGAAGAATTGTATGAATATTAGAATATAGTTATGTGTATAAGCTTGTAAATTGAGTTTCTTGAAGCTGTATGATAAGCATAAGATGAGGTATGTGAACAAGCTTATTAGGAGAGTTGTAATGAAGTTGTAGGCTATATTGAACAGATGTATCAAATATGATACATAAATACATCATATATGATAAAATATATCATATATGATATATGGAAGTATCATATATGATAATATGATAATGTGCTTGAAAATAAAATACAAGCAACTCTGTGATCTCCTGCTGTATTGAAGAGATGTATCAAATATGATACCTCAATACATCATATATGATAAAATTTATCATATATGATATATGAAAGTATCATATATGATAATATAATAATATTTGATAATTTGGTTGAAATTTAGCTTCTGTAATATATCTTATTTAATAATCTCGTTGAAACTAAAACCAAATTTTTTATTTGTGTAGTGAATATTGTTTTCGATGTACTTTGAAGAGTCAAATCATCTGAAGGCTAAAGAATTGAACATAAAAAGCAACAATCATCAAACCAAAAAGTGAGTTACAAAAAGACAATGTCAAGAAGTGGAACATGGAATTCCTAGCTGAAAGAATAAACAACGGCATGTGCATGAGACGAAAAAAGACGAGTGTCAAGTTTGCAACCAAAATGTTGATGCATGGAATTAAGATCCATTGTTTTAGTCATTTGACTTGTTTATATTTTAGTAATTTGTGTATGATGTTGAAATGTTTTAACTTTGTAATGCTACTAAATCATTGACTTCTTTTGTTGAATATGAAAATGGCAAAATATTTACGGATGTAACTTTCGGATAATATGCCTATTTAGTTGATGTTTTTATCAATTGAAGCATAGTTTTTTTTACATTTTTATTAGTATCATATATGATAGTGAAATATCATATGTGATAATCCATATAACTCCTAAATTATGCCATATATAATATTGCATTATCATATATGATAATGCATTATCATATATGATAATGCATTATCATATATGATACTCATTTTTTATAGATTAAACAATGGCTCTGCTGAATTCATGATTAAAACAAAGAGTATGTTGGATTCTTGATTAAACACTTGCTCAGTAAATAAAAAGAGTACTTTTGAAATTAACATATATGATAATTCAAACATAATGTATTTACATATGATAAACACTTAATTATAATCAAAAGATAAAAAAAACAAAAGAATCTATTAAATTCATGATTAACACTAAAATAACAAATCTTATTATCAATGCTTCTTCTTCAACTGTCGACTCTTCTTCATTTTTAATCAAACCTACTTTTTCTTGATCAACTTCATCCTGGAACACAACGACTTCATCTTGATCTGTAAACATACTCGTGCATATCCTCTTGTTACTATCAGTACCCTAGTTGCTTTGCTCCAACCGGGAAATTACAACATCCCTATCAACTCATTGTTGTGCTCGTACAATCTGCATTTATAAAAGAGAAAAACGAACATATTAGACACCAATTTATCAGCAACTGGATTATTAGCAGACAATATGAAAACGCAAGAGCCTTTTTTATTATCGCATTGAGCGCTATCAAACATATTTCATTCTCAACTTTAAGCCACATTCCACTCACAATAACCATACATAGTCACTTTTGAGTTATGTGACAAATCTATATACAATAGGTTAAAGTGCAAAAGTTCATACATAATATCATATACGATGGAAGACAAATTTGAAAAGATTAAAGAGATTTTATGTAAATTAGTCATAAAATCTGATTTTCTTTCTGGTTTGTTATATACATCATATATGATACCTAATATATCATATATGATATACCTATCATATATGTAACCATCATGTATGATAAATGAGGTATCATATATGATACATCAACCTTAATTCAGCTTACATGAGCAACTTAATTAAAACCAAATGATAAATAATAAATTGTTCACAACATAAAAGTGCCTATTAATACATCTTATTCACAGTAAAATAAGCTACTCATAACTCTCGTATTTTTTAACCTGATAAATTGCTAAAACACAAATACGCTGTTCTACTCATAGGCTAATTCAGTGCTGCACACAAACACACATAAGCTGCTCTACTCATAAATTAAAAGAGAATCGCATACCACATGATCTTCATCATTAAAGAAACGACATAGCGCTTGAAACACAGAATCCTTCAAGTTCGGAAAGAATTCAATCTAGATGAAAATCAAATCAGTGAATAAGAACACATTAAAAAGCTTATTAAAAACTTTTATGCTAATTCGTGTATGGAATGATCAAATAAGACTTTCAAAAATTAAAAAAAATAAGTAGTAACTTAACAAATCATATTAAAAAAGCTAAAACAATAAGCTTATATAAGTTGAAAAAAAGCTAAACGTGTTATATCAATCAATTGATCGATTAGATTTGTTGTGATCCATGGATCTCGTATGAGATTAAATCGATCTGGTGAAGATTGAGATTAGATGTGTTATACATGAATGAATTAGATTTTGGTGTAGAGAGAGAAAAAATATAAGTGGGTGTAGAGAGAGAAACCAAAAACACGGTTTATGTGTGTGAATAATGTGAGTTTGTTGGAGAAAAAAACTTATATAATGCACACGTGAAATGACGAAAATACCCTTTATTGTAAATTGTGGATTTAATCTCAGCCATTAGATGATAGGGAGATGGAGGGTGGGGATGAGTCCCCCCATATCTTACAAAAGTTTGGTATCCAAATGAACTTAAATCATTATATATATATATATATATATATATATATATATATATATATATATATATATATATATATATATATATATATATATATATATATATATATATATATATATATATATATATCTTTACATTATATATAAGAGGAGGGATTTGCTACGTCATCTATCAGGGCACTAATCCCAGTCATCACTATTTAATTTATTTTTAATTTTTAATTTTTAATTTTATTTATTTGTTTATTATTTTTTGGATTTTTTTATCTATGTTCGCATTTTTTTAATTTAAATTCAGATTTTGTTAATTTTTTGATTTTTTACATTTAATCTTCTTTTAATAATATTATTTTTACTATAAAATACGGAATTTAAAAATTTTGCCACTAGAGAGATTCGAACCTAGGGTGGTGCATAACAATGGCAAGGGACACAACCACTTAACTAAGTTAGTTGTTGTAATTTATCTTTGCAAAAAACAATTATATACTCCAATAAACATGATAGTTTAAGAATGTAAATTACGATATCTTAAATTAACTGGTCCCACGTCCTGGGCTTATGTGGGCTTATGTTTTGGTGCCATTCGTATCTTGGAAAACCTGTAAAAACCCTACTATCATTCGTATATCTTTTTTTCTGACGACCTCCTTTTATTCTGACGATTATGTTTTTTCACAGTCCTAATATCATTATGCGTTTGGTTCTACATATAATATATATGGTGTAGTTTTGAATATAATATGTTTTTTCCACAAAGCTTGATAATCTTTCATTCTTTCTTTTTTATGTGTTGATTTACATAACACACGATTTATTTAACTATATTTCAGGACCTTTTTAACCTATAACGATTTATTTATAAACTGCACATAACAGACTCGCTGATGATGATTAAAAATCCGAAAAGTTGATGTTTGATGTTTGGTATACATGAAAGTATACATGAGATGTTATTGGCTTACGGGTTCACTGAGAAAGGTAGCTTTTGTGGCTCTCTCACTCTCATAGGTTAATCCTGAATGGTTGCTATAATGAGTATAAATACTAGGAACTCACCAAGAAGTAAATCTTTATATCATGATTCAACACTACCGAACTACCATACTTTCTACTTGCTGCTATTAATTTTGTTTCTTTTTAAACATTTGGTAAGTGGAGTTTGTGTAGTTTCCATCTTATATACGACTTGACCTACAAAACAAAACATGTTTTTCATGGTGGATACTTGACCGCATCAAACATTGTTGCGTGATGGCAAGCTGGTACGTACAAAGACTTTCTTATGATCTTCTATTCTTTTACAGGTTATGATAATTGTTTTTCTTTTACTTAAGATAATTGTATATGATTACACTGAAAAAAGCAGGTTATGATAATTGTTTTTTCTTTTACTTATGATAACTGTATATGATTATGCTAAATAGCAGTTTATTATAATTGTATATGATTACGCATAAAAAAGGAAGTAGTATGGTCCAGCAAAAGAAGGAGCAAATACATGCTAAACACCAGGTTTTGATTGTCTATACTCTCACTCCAATGTTGTTGATGGTAATTTTCTTTTATTTTTTAAAAATACAATGGCTACTTTTTAAATATCAGACATCTACTCTGGGCTAAGGGCTGTGTTAAAGTCAGGTTATGAGTAGCTCCCTTTGTGAAAAACAACGGTGGTAGCCATAACCAAGGAAAATCGAGAGTCATCTCCAAGCTTTGTAAGCTGGCTTGCAGACCGCAGCAGGTTGTGCGATGACCATGTACCGTGTCATGCGCCTTAAAGAAGGTAAGTTACTATAAAATATATTAGATTTTATCTTATATCCATCGTGTTTCTTTTAGCTGGTAATGTTTTGTTATGAAAACCTTATGATTAACTATGTAGATTTTATTTATCTTATTTTCTTTGATAGAACCATTTCGAATAAGCCTACATTGGTTTGTACATGAAGCGAGGGTGTAGCTGATAGGGTAGAGTGCTTGCTTCGCATGCGGGAGGCACGGGGTTCGATTCCCCGAACCTCCACTTTGTAAATATTTAATTTTTAAAGATCTGATGTGAATGGTTTACGATTTTGGTCAAATTTACCTTCCTCATAGCTTTCATTTCATTGCATCTTTCGCTCGGCATGATTACACTTTATGGTTCAGGTTTGATTTTTGTACCTTATCTATCCTATAACTACATTTGTTTCCTGGTAGATTTGGAGATTGTTATGTGAAGGGAATAATACTTGCTGCCAATTATGATCGAGAGAATAAAGTTCCATACCTTGGAATTTACTTAGGAGGGCCGCAGTCTTGAAACGAGAACGCATGTTTCATTGATCACTATAACCATCTCTAAGAAAGAGCTTCATACATCATCTATTGGGTGAGTCACCACTTCTTTTGCTTATGCATATGACTATGCTCAACTTGAGACATACTTTCACATAGATAGTTCTTTGTTGCTGTTAGGATGTTTACAGCAAAAAAGTCAGGGTACATTTAAGCTGAAAATAAGTCTGCAGTTTTGTTTTGAAAAAAGGATTTGGTTTTATCTGCTGGCATAACAGTGGATTGGTGAAGTAATTTCATGTCTGCATTCATTGTCTATGGAAATTTGAATTTTATAGTAGAGTCAATGATAAAACATGGAGAGTGTGGAGCAATGACTCAACATTCTGAGTTCCATAAGGTGGACCACTTAAAAATTTATCCTTATTCATGACCCTTCATAAATGAGCTATATAAAACACGACTATAACAAATTTTTGTATCCGGTTTTACCCACTCGACCCATTAACTTCATTAAAAATATGAACTTGAACCGACCCATTTGGAAAAATTGAAGTAGATTAGTTCAACTTTAAAGTATAACTGTTCTAAAAATGAACTCAAATTATTCCATCCGCGGATCTGTTTGGAACATTGTCGAACGTTGTTTATTATCAAAGAATGACCCAGAAAAAGATTATGCAAAATTTTTGATACTACGGAGAGATGAAAGATTTGATGATTCTGATGTGAACATTTTAAGTTATTTGTATATGTGTTTTCTTGGGCTTTCAGGTTTGTAGCATTCTTTAAGTTATTTGTATATCCGTGTAAGATCTGATGACTTGTGTGAAGAAAATATTGAAGAGACCAAGAATGCATCTGTGGTTACTGATGATGTTTCGCAGTCCTCTCTGGTTGTAATGTCGTTTAAACCCTCAGAAAGAAGTCTTGGTTCAAGATAAAACCGTTATTAGATTAGTAGTTGAAACAAAAGATGACATGGGATCCGAGGCTAATGACGCTGGTGATCGACAATCGTATATGTCAGTATCAAATACAGATGAAGTCCAAATGAACATAAAATCCGAATCCTAAAAGCTAGGGAGTCTAACATTTTGACAAATCCAGTCTCAGGATCTTCAAATTGTTGAGCTGAAATTCCATAACGAACAAAGGGTAAGTTATACATAAAACTCCTACACATACCATTATTTCTTCTTCATAGTCATATGTATTTATTACTGTATATTATGTTAGCATGTTCCATATATTTGAAAATAATGTGCAACCAATTAAAAATCCATCTCAAAATATGATTGGTTCGGCCTGTTTATGTGAAACACAAGTGTGACTACGCAGTGTGGCCAGTGATACTAAGGACCCATGCACTCAAAACCACTGGATTTAAACATGCTAACTGTAAATCAAGTCGACTACAAGTGTCGTCAGGATGGTGGGGTCGTTCTTGGGGAAGAACCTGTTGTAACTTTGATAGGTTTGGTCAGTGTCCTGCCTCACAAGAGATTGTGGGTCAGGCCAAATTGAATGCAATGGAACTGGAGCATCCCCACCTGATACCCTTGCAGAGTTTACACTTGGTTCCGGCTCAAGTACATAAGACTTTTATGATGTCAGTCTTATTATGGGTACAATATCCAGATGATTGTGTAGGTGAGTGGTGGATCAGGTGATTGTGTAACCACATGGTGTGTTGATGGCTTGAACAAGCATTGTCCGATTGAGTTGAAGATGTTGGATGGTGGACGGTAGTGTAAGAGTGCATAAGAAATGTTTGGGACTCCAAAATATGGTTGTCTCGCCTGTAGCTTGAAGGCCAGTATTCACTAATGTTTAAACAACTTATCCATAGTCTTACAGAGACACCATTCTATGTGAATCAATTCAAATCGGAATTACCGGAAATGACATTTGACGATATGATCGGATGATTGTTAAACTATGGTGAAGGAGACAGAATTTTACGAAATTATGGGAGTCACGCCTGATGCATCTACAAAGGAATTTAAAGGCCTAATATGTAGCAAGACAAAGATGCAAAGGTACACATATTATTTTCTTATTAAATTCCACCTTTGATAGACACTTCTTCCTCTCAATACATTCAGACACACATCTGCATGTATATACTTGATTCGTATGTTAATATGACAACCTTGCAGAGAAAAGGTATATTGTGAACCATGGAGACCTGTATGTATATTTTGCATTAATTTCTCTACGTAAGCATTCTATTCTACTCTAGGGTGTTTATGATTTTGATTTTTTATGTATGTTTATATTAAAATCCATGATGAGCAATGACTATGAGGATGCATAAACTAAGCATATGATTAAAAGTGAAACTCTCGTCATGCTTACTGGCTCAGAAGGGAAATTGAGACAAAAAACATACTGAGCGGCAATAAGAGGAAAAAAGTGCCTAAATTGAGTTTGGTTCTGTTTCTAATATGTCACTAATTTCTATGGTCTACACCAATGTTTTTAAAATCGGGTCAACTGGTTGGACCGGTTCCGGGAGAAAAAATGGGTTAATGTGACCCGGGTTTCATATTTTCGAAACCCGGCTAGACTCGCTAGGTCTGGGTGACCCGGGTCAACCCGGTTTTCGAGGCTCAGCCGGGTTTCATTTTTTGGGTTTTAAAAAAATATATGTAAATTTTACGTATTTGCGATGAAATTTTAGTTTTACAAATTATATTCGTTGGTAAACAATTTATATATTCAATATACGTAGTTTTTATTTATAATTTTTGTTAATTATTAAAAATATATAAAATTCTTTTTTTAGAAAACCGAATTGACTCCGGTCGACTCGTGTTGACCCAGATCCGATAACTTGACTGAATCAATTTTTAAAACCGAATTTCAAAACATTGTTATACACTAAAGTACTCATAAAGATTGTCACTGTAAAACACAATGTAAAATACTTATGCCTCTTTGTGTAGTGGACCACAGTACCACACTTATGAACAAATGGTATAATTAATTTGATCACCTAACATCTTAAATTTGTTTTTTTAATTTAGGACTGACGTTTGTGAATTCTTCGATAAATATGTTTTGAGCGTGACTTTCGGAGGGAAGTTTGTGATTAAAGTTGTTATTAAATCTTGCAAATTCCAAACAGTTAGGCTGGACGCATTGAGGTCAGGTCGAACTCGGTCGAACGAGTGTCCTAATTGGTCGGCCTTGATGCGGCTACTGATTTCACTCGGTAGTCCAGTGTAACTCGAGCCCACATTATGTATCCACCAAACGAAAAAAAACATAGCCGTTTGGCTATTTTAATAAATAAAAACGTTAAAATTTTAAAATTAAACACTTTATCTCTATAAATACTCAACTCATTTAATTATTTAACTCACACATTCAAATTAAATCCAAAAATAACCCGATTCACATGTCGAAATTTCGATTATCATATATCTCACAACCATCCGCTTTCGACTCATCGACTTTGAATATCAATCGCAACATTTGTGTTATGGATCTTTTAATTTATTGTTGTAATGTTTTTGTTTTATTTGAATAATAATGTAACGTTTTTAATTATTATGTAATGTTCTTTTTTCTAAATATTAGTTTAGAAAAATGATTGCCTTAAAATGAAAACAATCCTTTTGTAGATCGTCGGAGAAAAAAAGATGAAGTAGTCAGAAAAAAGATCAAAAATGGTCACCAGTGCGAGCAACCTTATGCATTTTTAATAGGCAAACAATCTTTCTTGAACTATTGATTAATTCTATAATCCTTTTTTCACTTGATAAACTCTATATTAGAAAAAAGTACTGCAAATAGACCCTCGACCACTACATTCGGCCGATATAGATGTACTCAAGTGATCTTAAATAGTTCAAAAGGTTATGTACGAAAATCGTTCCTCTTCCGTGTCTCTTTATTTTTGGTTTGGTCCATTTTTAGCAAATTTAAGTAGTTATGAAAGATTCATTTCTTGAGATGGTTTTTTATTACGTATTATTTCTTATTAAAAATTGAGAATATTTAAAGTTATCTTTGTATGTCTGATTTAAGATGAGCATAAATACGTTAGTAAAAAACAAATATACTTGATATGTTTAAACTAAATTGACGAAGTTTTTGGTTCAAATTTACTTCGGCATGACAATTAATAAAATTCAAGGCACGCATTATCTAAGACTGGTGATAAAGATGGTAATTGTATCAATTATACGGCTAGCATTTTTTATATAGAAGTTTTACGTCGAATTGAACTAAAACTATATACTTTTTAATTGCGGATATTTTTTTATCGGAGTACCATTCATGTATTTTTTTTGTTTGTTTTTTACTCTATTATAGTTAATATTGTCCGTACTTCATTAAACGTTACTTATATTTTTTTTCAAAGATAAACAAACATTGCCAAAAAAAATTAATTCTAACTATTTACTTTCTTTGCAAAATATTTATAAAAAAAACACATAAAAATTTGATAACATATTAACTAGAAAATCTTATCGTGTCTCCGCTTACAAAGTAAGACAAATTGACAATTGCCGAAGTATATTAATTTGTGTTACAAGATTATTTATAGTTTTCTTATAAATGTTCAAAACGTAAATTACAAAAAAACAAAAATAATTTTCAGTAAAGTTATCTTTTGCAAGCATCTCCTATGTCTCCTTTCTAAATAATCGCGCCATTAATTTGATTAACACTTCCACCTTTAATGCACTAAAAGACAAGGATACTTTTGAAAAAAAACAACTTTAAAAATAAATTTGACGTACAATTAAAAGTCATGTCTATATATCACACGATTGTTACATTACATACATTCGTCTTACAAAATTATTTACACTTTTTTTAGAAGGTTCAAAGCAAAAATAAAAAGAATGCAACAACAAAAATAACATGAACATAATTACATTAACATATAACAATAAATAAAAATGCCATGTCAATTGATAATGCATTCAAAACAACTATACTAAACATACCTGAAATATATATACAATAACGTATAATAAGGGTCATGAAAACTATTAAAAGACAACTATATTGGAAACAAACAAACAATTACCAAAGAAGAAATGCACCTGCAATCTGATATCATACCCGTCCATCGGACGGGTTTTGCAACTAGTATATATATATATATATATATATATATATATATATATATATATATATATATATATATATATATATATATATATATATATATATATATATATATATATATATATATATATATATATATATATATATATATATATATATATGTATATATATATATACTAGTGGCAAAACCCGTCCGATGGACGGGTATGACTTCTAATTCCCGTTTAGCTTATTTTTATCAGGTAAAATGTTTGTTTGTAATGTCCGATTGACGGGTATTAATTGTTTTCATTTTTTGTTTAGTAAAGTATTGGTGTTTAAAATCGTATATTCCAAAACAAATTTTATACATTGTATGGCTTTTGAAGTAAGAGTATAGAATCTGTATTAACTGTTTTAAAAATTATACACGACGAAACAACAAAAGACTTGTACATTTAGTAGTTTAAAAATTAAAAGTTATTATTTTATAAACCTTGTTTTATTTTTTTAAAAGTTTTTTAAAAGACTTGTACATAAGATGTAATTATAAATTATAAATATTTGATAATGTATATTAATTTAAAAAATAGTCGGGTCATTTGGGTCTAAAATCGTATTTGGGCCAATTTGGGTTGATCTGAGTTCTAATTAGGCTCGGGTTTATATTTTTTGTCTTTGAGCCGACTTGACCCGAATCCGACCAACCCAACTTGACCCGACTCGAATAACACATTTTTCATTGAATTATTACTTAAATAAGCCAATTTTCATTCTTTTTCCTTATAGTAGGGTAGACCTGAACCCGAGTTGACCCGACCCGAATTAACCCGAACCGAGTGACTCGAGTTTTAATTAGACTCGGGTTCAAGTATAAATTTTTTGGGTTTTGATCCGACCCGAATTGACCCGAACCCGGTTGATCCGATCTGATCTCCACCCCAAATATAAGTGAGAAAATAGTGGTAAAATTGTTACGTGATTTGGTGAATGGACATTTTGTAAATAGAGATTTTATTAAATTAAAAGTTGAACATTCACGAACCTCTCTTCTCACTTAACCCATAAAAAAATATTATCCCCTTCACATTTCTTAACCCTTTCCCAACGTGTTCCTTTCATTATCTCATTGTCATCTTCCCTTTATTTCCTATTGTTCCTGACTAATTTGTTCATCTTCCCTTCCCTTTCGACAGATGATTTCCCATTTTCAGTTATTGGTATATTTCTTACTCACCATTGATTCATACCTTTTTACCTTTTTATATGGGTATCTTTAGTTTATAGAAAACTTCAACATTTGTTCATTAATTTTAAGTATAGATCTCATCCGAGCATCTCAAACTCTTTCTAACAACGATTCCTTTATGTTTTTAAAAAGAAATGAATGTTTGTTAATGAAAAAAGATGTTTGTGTTGACAAAGAAATGGATTTTTGGTTTACAAAATAACAGTGTTATGTTTAGACCCACGTTATGTCTAGTTTACAAATTGTTGTTATAGATCTTTTTTGAAGCAGCTATGAGATAGTTTTTGCTGCATTTTTTTGTTTTTATGGTTTGGTGGAAGAAGACTACCAAAATGGTGGATCTAGGGTGACCAGTGTCATGTGTAAAGAAGGGTAGATATGTCAATTTCTTATTATATAGCATCATATGTTGCCTAACATATTAGCTAACCAAACACATAAGTGGATTGTAAAATAAAGTCTTTACAAGTGGTAGCCATATAAAATACTACATGGTTTCTATGTCATGTATATTAAACTTGCGAACCAAACGGACCCATAGAGTATCATCTGTTTTTTTAAGGAACACATTTACTTTGTAATTTGTAACTGATTTTCTAAGTTTAGGTTTGTTTGTTTAGCTTCATTGATGGATCAAGTAAATTGAGTGGTAGTGAAACTTGTCATTATGTCTAATGGTTTAATGGGCAAAACACTGCAATAGATTTGATGAATGTTCTTTGGCCATTTTTGTCATTTGTTTAGGTTTGTGTAATGATGGCCTTTTGTAGCTTGTGGGTATGAAGAAAGTACTCAAATAGTTTCCTGGGTAGTTTTTCTTCTTTCAAGAGTATCTATGTTTTCATATTTAAAGTAGTTTTTTGTATCTCATGGTCTATAGGAAAAAGATTGTAGATTACTGTATAATGTTGGATAGATGGTGTGGCCTACTTACAACCAATCTAAAAAGTGGTCCATTATAACCTGGACATCTTTCACGCCTTCATTTTCTATCAGAAGCATTAATTCCTTTCTTTTTGACTTGTGTAATTGTTCAGGCAGCATAGCTAAATAAGAGACTGGAGCAAGCTGAGGTATGTAACTTCTGTGATTCTTATATTTTAACACCCTTTATTTCATATTTGTTTCTGATATTTTAACGCTGTTAATTTGACCAGGTAATGAAAGCATTAGTAGGCTAAAAAATAAGAAGGTTCAAGCAGATGGTGATAATGGAAAGAAGCAAAAGGACAGACCATATTATGTTTATTTCAAGAATCAAAAGTACAATGTTGTTGGTACGTTATGTGGTTTTTTCTGGGCATTTGATTATGTTGTTAATTATCTTGGCTATAGATTTAAACGTTTCCGAGCTAAAACACCTTTATCAGCAATGAGACCATCACCTGAAATATAAGTTTTACTTGCAAGTAATCAAATTTTTGCACGAATGACATAGATCTGTTTATTTTTCATTACACACAAGCGGTAAACGATCTTACTATTTTCTTTTTTGTTTTTAAAACATGTATTGATGGTGACTGATTGTACCGGGGCTGTCCTCTCGATGAAGAGAAGTCTTACTTTGTAAGTTGTATCAGAAATTCTCGGTGTTGTATTTAGGTTTGTATTTTTTTTGCTTTTTTTAATATGTATTCTATGATATTATATGTTGTGTCTCGAATCATTTTTTGTTCTTATTTGTCAGCTTTTATCTAAAGCTAAGTTCGAATCAACTCAAGCACCGAATGAGTTAGTTTGCATAGTATACAGATTAAAAAACACTATAGAATGGGGAATATGTTTTTTAAAGACAATTAATTGTTTAAAAAATTCGAGCTTTTAGGGTAGGGCCTTAAACCGTTCTTTGTGTTCTTATGTAATAGGGTTTTTTTTCTCCAAGCACAACATCAGCAAAAACACATGAAAAAAAATCACGAAAACTATAATTGACTCTTGGCATTCTTTTCATATAAAATGAAATAATTTTTTATGGGCTATATAACGTATTATTAGTAGGACGTAGTTAGTTTTTGTTCATGACAAGAACGCATAACCTTGTGATCTCGAATGAGTTACTGGAGTAGTTGAACCATGATGATTGAATATGTTTATCGAGTGTATGCACCATGATTTGGGCATCTCATCTTATTTGGTTATTACTAAAACGATAAAATAGAAGTAGGACATTATGTAGCTGTTTGAATCAAGTCTTTGATTCAACATATAAAAATGAGGAATGCTTTTTGATCTTAAACTTACTGAACTAAGATGATGTGATGGTCTCATTTTGAGATTTCCTGTACTGATGTGTTTTGAATATATTGTTTTTCTGTAGGGAGTGAGGAATCTGATAACGAAGATTATTTCCAAGCTCAAGATGATGATTAGTAGAAGTTTTGAGACTTTGTTCGATTAAAGGTAAGCCGTGTTAACTGCCTCTAATTCCATATTTGTGGGCCCAATAATCAATGGTAGAAAAAGCAAACAAAATTTCAGTGATTTTATACAAAAGAAACTATGCAATGGTTATTTGTAAAAAAACAATATGTGGGTCTTACGTTATTCACGTCTGCTAAAACTTATCCACATCAAGATCTGATGCAATATGCTTCGGATCTGGGTGCTTTTGAAGTGTGGTTTAATTAATTTTTTTAGGGGTGTAAGTTCTTGAGTCCGACGTTAGACTCGGGTTCAGAGCATATAATTTTGGACAACATTAAACTCGTTTGACATGTTTCCTTTATGGCTAAACCCTTTTTCTTAATCAGATGTGAATGATTATGAGCCACTTTATCGTTTTTCTTATATACTGTGTGTTATTTGTGGGCATGTATAGAATCACTTTGTGGCTGCAATTCAAAATAAATGAACCCATGCAGATGCCTTGAAAATACATGCACCTGTAACTGCAACTGAATCAAAACAGAAATCGCAAATGAAATTAATAGACCACAATATTAATTATTAAGAGGCAAACAGTGGCTACGACCATAGCCATTACATAGATAGCAAATCTGGAAAAAATTGAAAGCATTTCTGCTGATATGGCCAGAACTTTCACCCACCTATTGTAATACTAAACAGGAACAATAAAAGACTATGGTTACCAAAATAGACAACTTAAAAGGGTAGATAGTTTTTTTATGATAAGTAAACCAATACAAAGTCACCGAGATCATTAATATATGAATTATAAGTCTGTGTGAAAGAAGTACGTACTCTAAGTCTGGAATGAAGGGAATTGTTTAAAGAGTAATCATCCAAATGTCTATAATCAGATACTCGTTGAATTGAAGTCGCACCAGAAATGGTTTTGCTTCTTTCTTTTTCTTTAAATCCTTTTCTTGATGCTCAAGACGATAGAATGGATCGGCTAGCTTACTTTTCTATACAAAAACATATATTTCAGTAACAACAGGTTGATTTTTAATTATCATTTCATATTTGGAAAATACACAAATGGTTAACTAACACCAACACTATAAAAACACAAAACTCCAACAGGCGATTTAAGAAACCCATCAAGCAGCTTGCTATCCACATCACTCGCAACACTGTTATTGAAGCTGCCTGCATCATTTTTGCACATTTCATGCTTTTGTAGTAAAGTTGTTTTATCCTTTGGAATTGATTCAGCGTTTGAAAGGGTTTTGGATATGAATCTGCTTGTTTTAGTAAATTCGATTTGTTATCTGGATTTAGTCTGCTGCTTTTTATTTTTATAGGGTCAATTTACCACTGTTTTGTATGCATTATATTAGATTTTGTAGGATATGACTTGCTGATTTTAAAATGACTCTATGCTTGGTGGATTGCTGATTATTGATGCATCGTTGCTTTGTTCTAGTTAAGTTGTTTTATCCTTTGGAATTGATTCAGCGTTTGAAAGGGTTTTGGATATGAATCTGCTTGTTTTAGTAAATTCGATTTGTTATCTGGATTTAGTCTGCTGGTTATTATTTTTATAGGGTCAATTTACCACTATTTTGTATGCATTATATTAGATTTTGTAGGATATGAGTGTTGGTTAACTAATTTGGTTTTAACTACTGATATTGGTTTTGATTGTTGTCAACTGTATTTGCTTTGAAATATGATGCTGATAGGAGGGATTACATTCATTATTGCTGCCACTTTTCAACTGTCGAAAATCTTGGTTTTTTTTGTTATGTTTCTGCTTGTAGTTTGTGAGGCTGTAGTATAACTTTCGAGTGTAGTAGTTCACTCTTGCTGAATTGATTTCTGTTCTAGACTGCTTTTGGACTTGCTGTGTTGTCCCATTGGTTTTATCTGATTTACCTGCTCTAAATATAATCCTTTTTATAACTGTATTAGTAGTTTAATGCTTGTTTTCAGTTTTATCTGTTTGGTTAAAAGTTTACTGATCGTTTATATGATTTTTTATCTGTGCTAGTTTTTTTTTCAGTTTTATCTGTGTTAATATTTACTTGCTGATGTTACTGATTGTTTATTGGATTTTTTTTATGTTTACTGATTTAGTTAGGGAAAGGATAGCAATGTTTCAGTTTACTCAATGAATACTTGTTCATCTGTCAGTAGAATTTGTTTAACTTTTTTATGCACTTGATTCTGATTTTGACTGTTACTATATTTGTTTGGTGTTTGGTTTTATTTACGGTGCGAATTTGGCTGAACTCTCGAACTGGGGGTGTTTGGTTTGTAGTTTTAATCAAAATCTAATTCCAAAAAAATAATACTAAAATTTGTCACTTGCAGGTCTCGAACTCGAGACCTGCCCTTCACACACACAGTGCCTCAACCATCTGATAAATGTTGGGGGTGTTTGGTTTCATATATATTAAATGCAAATTCATAATTTTTTCGATAAATAAACAGCACGATTGAATGCTTGATTGTTAACACTATTAAGGGGAGTGTATATGCCAAGTATTTATATTTTAAAATCTAAATGGCAAGGCATAAGTTTTTTCAATAAAGAAACCTCAGGTGTGAATGCTCAATTGTTATTTTGTTTAGCATATTTCTCTCTTTGTTCAATAAGTATTAATGGGAGTATATATGTCATTGTTAAATTTTTTAATAATTATATGTTAAAGGTAGTATTTATGACTTTCAATTGTGATGATACTGATTAATTACTACATAATATTATAAAAATACTTATTAATGATGTATTTTCATTAGTTGTATAAAGTATTATACAATTTATTATTTTATGTCATAAGTATTATTAATATGACATAAGTTTTATGTGTTTATTTTATTATATATTATATATTTTATTAGTAATTAATTTTCAGAATTTTCACCTCAAGTGTGAAAATTCATTTGATATAATATTATGAAAATATTTATTAAGGATGTATTATCATTAGTAGTATAAACTACTATACAATTTATTATTTTACGTCACAAATATTATTGATATGACATAAATTTTTAGTATTTATTTTATTATATTTTTTATATTTTATTAATAATTAATTTTCAGAATTTTCACCTTAAATGTGAAAAATCACAAATTGTGATACTACTGATTGCATTACGTACACTAATGTATAAACCTCAAGGAACTTCCTCCCTACATTAGTGAGTATGCCATCAATGAAACGCCTATGGTCTATCTCAACTCTTTTCAAAAAAGTATTAGTAACTGTGTCACTCTCTTTTTTGTATGTCAACAACAAAGACTGCCAAACTAAAATGAGAAAGCCATAACTAATTATTTTTAAAGTACGTTGAGTTAGAAAAAAGATTAAAAAAATATGACTTTCACCTTATTTAGTTTAAATTAAAACAGTTGCTACTTTTATGTCATAAAGGGTTGTTTGGTATGCTGTCCAAGTGGGTGTTTGGTTGCTGATTGTTCTGTCAAAAATTTAGGTCAAACTATAAAGTTATTTGAACTGCACATTATGCATACCTCGAGAGCAAAGTAAAGTGTACGTAGGATACAACAACTTTTGAAAAATTAAAAATATAAATAAACCAAAGTTTCGTAGGATACAACAAAGACAAACTTGTTTGTATGGAAAAAATTAAGGAAGTGTAAAATGGCAGTCAATATTGTTGCACTTTGACAGAATAGTCAGTGTTAATCTCTAGACATGTTTAGTGAGTCAGCATCTGATGCGAAACAAAGCTTCTTTGTAGACAACATTAGTTGTTGATTTTGTATATTTTCCGTCTTCATCGCAACAAAGAACTTTCAATCCCTTCCGTGTTTTTACTCTTGATACAGCCACGTAAAGTTGTCCATGTGAGAAAACTGGTCGTTGTAGAAATATGCCTACTTGTGTCAATGTTTGTCCTTGGCTTTTGTTAATAGTCATTGCGAAACAGAGTGCAACCGGGAATTGTCTACGGATTAATTTAAACGGTATCTTAGAGTCAGAAGGGCTCAGGATCATACGTGGGATCGCGCAAATCGTACCAACACTTCCTCCGGATATAATATTAGCTTCGATTATATTTACTCCCATTCTTTGTATTTGAAGCCTCGTTCCGTTGCATAAACCCGCTGTTTGGTCTATGTTCCTCATGAGCATAACAGGAGCTCCTATTTTTAATTTCAAAGTATGTTGTGGAATGCCGGCAATTCGAATGCTATTAAGAAAGTCGGCTGTGTACAACGACTCATTAAAGTTTGTGTCGACATCTGCAATACCAACTGAGTCTGAGCTGTCGTATGTTTTTTCCTCTCCTGGTAGAAGTTTCAACATTCGGTCATTTACCATATCCACGAGTGCGTGCGTGGGTGCAAGAATGGCTTTTTCTTGGAAGAATGTTGGGTTATAAAGGTTTGGTATCAAATCAGGGTACGTCTCTTTAATAATTGACCCGATATGATCATCCGAATCAGGGATTAGCATATCTTCTGGAAATTCAACGGTTGATTCTCCATGGTTTTTACCACCTATTGTACCGTTTCCGATGCTTAATATCCAATCCGCGAAGTCTTGGATTTCTTTTCGTTCTGAATCGTTTGTGCCTTTTTCTAGCCTCATGTTGACAGTCAGGCGCATGACGTTGCAATGTTGCCACAGGTATGAAGAGTTTATTGACGCATGTACAACGTCTTGTCTGGTCCCGTTTGTAACTACCGGTAAGATTTGACGGAAATCTCCACCAAACAAAACTACTTTCCCGCCAAAAACCTTGTCTGATGGTTTGGATATATCAGTCCTGCATATGTCTTTCAATGTTTTGTCGAATGCTTCATAACAATGTCTGTGCGTCATGGGTGCCTCATCCCATATTATTAGTTTAGACAATCTTATCAATTGAGCAAGTTCACTTTGTGCTGGTATATGGCAGACTGAATCCTCAACCACGTTTATTGGAATAGCAAACCTTGAATGTGCTGTTCTTCCGCCTTCTAACAGTAGTGCTGCAATACCGCTTGATGCCACGTTCAACACTATTTCTCCCTCCGACCTTAATGCCGCAGACAAAGTCTTGTATAGATATGTCTTTCCAGTCCCACCGTAGCCGTACACGAAGAACATGCCTCCTTTGTTCCCTTTAACAGATTCTATTAAAGTCTGATGTATTCCTTTTTGTTCATCCGTCAGTGTCTTGTATAGTCTTTTATGTTCTTCACGTAATAAATCTTTGTTGTATTTCCTCTCGTCGCTCACCAGTCTGTTATAACTTGGCATTGTGTACATTTCGTTTGGGAATGGCATGTTTGGTATCTTACTTAAACTTTTGTTGTTACACAAAAGCATGTGTTCGATATATGTTAGGCAAATATTTTTCCTCTCTATATCTGAAAGCTCCAAACCTAAAAATTAAAAAAGAGATGTTTATTTCGTAATGACTTAACATGTTGTTTGGTATCGACTTTATAGTATACATGTGAGAGTAGTGTACCTGGATCGTTTCGCTTGACGCGTTCGACATGTAAGACATCTGCAGCCATCACTTGCCATGTTTTTTCATACACAATCTCTGGTCGAGACATGCTGTCTGTCATAATTAGCATGACAAAAAATGCTCGCAAATAATTCCCCGTACCCCATAGGCTTGCTTCCAATAATCCGTCAATATATTCTTTGTCATCCTCTAACAGTCCGCGAGCCTGGCAAGCGTCTTTGAATGTTGGGTAAACAACGTCATTGAACGTCCTAAATTCAATCCAGTCCTGGGCGCCTCTAACCTTGTTCAACAACACTCGTAAGTAGAACAATTCTCCAAATGACGGAGGTACTTGATGTACGCGCCCGATGCATGTACCTTTTTGTCTTCGCAACCAAACCCTCTCTTCTTGTTTCCAGACGTAATGTTCTGGAATCTCATGGTAAAGATACTTTCTGGCCTCTTCATATGTTTGGTTTAGCTGCATCCATGCCATGAATTTGGATTCGTTCACCGACGCGTTGTCCAACGCGTAATCTATACTGTCACTTGCATCGAACACAACTATTTGTTCTCCGGGCAAGTGAAATGGTAGCCTCTCAACAGGTGGGAATCTGTAGTGTATATCAAAGCCGTAAATCCTCCATGCTGCCTCGCATGCCGATAGGTATCTGCAATCGTAGTAGTCTTTAATTTCGTTGACATCTTCATCTTCCAGAACAGCCGTTACCCTGTCTGGTCCCTTGTTGATGTACTTGAATAAATATTTTATCGAGGCTAGTTGGTTGCACCATTCGACGTTTATATGTGATTGGTAACGTCGTAGCAATCCTGGGTTGTAGGGTACTACATATCCATTATGCAAGTCGGTCCCGATTTTTGTGATTGTTGATCCGTCGTTTCTTCTTTTGTAAATTGCGTAACCAGTTTCATCAATGAATGTCTTGTCATTATATTGTTTTGGGAATTTTTTGGTGCATTTATTTTTTACTGTGCACGGACAACTTGGTCTGTCAGCACCACATGGACCATGCATCATGTGGTCGGTGACAATTTGATACAGTTCTGGGTCGTCGTTCTTGTCAGGTATTTCAGCTGAAATATACTTGTCTATTTGATCCGCTGTTGTGATCTTGTCTTGTTTTTCCAAAAAAAGCAGTATGTGCGCGTGTGGGAGTCCTCTTTTTTGAAACTCGACGGTGTATACCGCTGTTTAAATACACGATTTTAGTCATTTATTTTATAAGTACAAAAACTTGATGGGTAATAATGTTGAGAAGATTAAGGAATGATTTAGTTACCTGCTTTAAGGCGTCCAAAGTAATGATTGTCTTTGAAGTCTCTCATAAGGCTGTCGAGTTTTTGCTTGAATACTCTTGTAATTGCTTCGGGTCGATCTTCTGATTTCAAACCGTGGCGGCTTACGAAACGGGAAATCTCCGGCCATTTTGGGTTGCAGGTGAATGTTATGAACAGGTCAGGAAAACCATAGACCTTGCAAATTGTCATTGCGTCTAAATAATTTTGCATCATATACCTCGGGCTTCCTGTATATGATCCTGGCAATACATATTTTTTCCCTCGTAAAACTACTCCTGGATTTTCTTCCTCGGCCATTCGAGCCAAATTGGCGTATGTTTCGGTTCTTAGATCTTTTTGTTGGTTTTTGATGTATGACATTCTTTCACGTTCAATCATAGTGTAAGCGTCCACGATAAATTGCTGACACAGTCTCCTTGAGTTCAATACCATTGAAACGACGTTCGGTCTTTCTTGTAAACGATATGCAAAATACTCACGCATCGTTACCCTGGTTTTTTTATTGGTTGGTGTCTTGTCGGTGACGCCGTAATGGTATATGTCAGTCCAGTACCCATCTTCGCCGTACGGGAACAACAATGGGTACTGGAGCGCGATATATGAGGGATGCAATTCACTGATTCGTTTCAGGCCGCCTTCTTGCATATGTAGAATGATGTCTCTTTCGTTAGCTGTCGAGTCAAAGTCTCCTACAATCAGAGCGGCGACCTCAGATGCAGTTGGTAGGTTATAATCCCTTCCATCGCGCGTTCTCGTACCAATAAGCTTTAGATTATACTTGTTTTGTTCATCTGCGGTCTTTAAATGTTCACCGGCCATTCTAAACTGTGCAACTAATGGGTTGATTTCGTCAAGCATGTCGCGTAGCTCAACTGTTAGGTCGTGGTCAATGACATGGTTTTTTGTAGACGTCGATTGGTCGTTGCTGTACACATAAATATAAAAGTCAACATTAATATTTTTTATTAGTCTTAAAAGTATAATATATGATAGTTTTAAAACTACGTTTTGATTTTCGTATCGTACCTGATACAGTTGACCCTGTTTTGTATCTCGTTCTTGGTGTCATAAATATAGAGTTGCGCAAACATTGGAGTTTTTCCTTCCTTTGGCAGCAAAGTTCCCATCCTATGGTAGTTTTCTCCTTGTATTCTGTAAGTGTATGGGCCATTGCCTTCAGTAACTGACATATCTTGTTTGGCACCCATAGACGTAAATGCAAACATCGAGTTATATCGTCTGATGTTGTCAATGAAGTTGTTGCTCTTTGGGTGGTTTCCGTTAATAAGTTCCATCAACAATCCTGGAGGTTTTTCAATTTCGTTTGTTAGCTTTATCTTTCCCCTGCCACAACAAAGTGAAAATGAATCTGAAATTCCATGTGTGTTTCCTATCATGCTTTCAGCGTGCCACAATAGTGCATCACATGATGCACATTTGTGTATTGGATCTCCATGGTCTTTGTAATCTGCAATAGCTCCAAATGTTATTCTTTTGTTGAATGTAATTGAACAATGCTCTCAATAATTATAGTATACATGTTTTTTTTTTTACCTTTGGATATTCCCACAAATGAATCGTTTCCCATTCTTGTTTGTTCTTTCATTCTTTCTGATTTTCGTATAGGTGGGTAGGTATCTGTGGGACATGTAACTTGTTAGTAATTGTGATAACAAAGTTATTACTATTTATTTTGACCATGTTAAGTTTTACACATACATAGATGTAAACTTTAGGTTGTTTTCCTTACATATTTTGTTTTTGCTTTTGGGTGGACGGCCGCATCGTCGGAGTGCTATGTCTGGGTTTTCACTTGATGTTCCTTGTTTAGATTTTGTGTAAGATTTGTTAGAGTTACGCAAATAAAATTAGAAAAACATAATATGATGAAATAATACATTAAACAATTACTTGTGTTATAATAAAAGGTTACCTGTGTGTGTTGAAGTAGTGTTGTCTGGATTTCCGCTTGTTATTGTTGTTGTCTTCTGACATGGTCCGATAGGTATTGTTCTCTGAGTTGGTCCTGCTGGTTTATTTGAATCAATTATAATTATTATTGTGTATTGTATTTTTAATATTTTTGTAAAAGAATAAAAACAATTATATGTAAACGTTACCTGGTTGTTTGAAACTCAGTGGGGCTTGGATGTTGGTAACATTTTGGTGGTGTAGGAACGGTATATGTGATGTTTTTGTGTATGATCCGGTAAGCCTTGTTTGCTGAGTTGTTTGTGTATGTGTGATATCTGGAATTGGAAGTTGTGGTCTTCCTCTACGGGGAGGAGCATTATTTGTAGCTGGTAAGAGTAGAAACATCAAGTCTGTTATTAGTAGAATTAATTCAACTATTATTTATAGCTCAATTAAAATATTAATTAATTGAATTTTCTTACTTGTTTGTATCTTTGCATGACGTCCCCTCTTTCGAATTGCCATGTCTGGAATTTCACTTGGCGAGTCTTGTTTCGAATTGTGTGATGGCATTTGCTTACTTGTTTCTGTGACTGTCTCTCGGTGTCTTTTTTTGGTGCTTGTTTGATTATCCCATATGAATTCCATAGTTTGATCTCTGTTGTCTTTCATCTTTAAATCTGATTTATTAAGATTATTAGTTGCTAAGGAATTATAGTCTTAATTTATGAATTTGAAAACATTGTTTGTTAAATTTTGGTTTTGAATTAGATTACTCATATCATACATATTATATACACCATAGGAATTTCATATAACATTTATATAAAAGCAACATTTTTAAATTAAGAGAAAATAAATTTGGTATACCCAAGACAACATTCTTATAAACCAAACAATTATTATTATAAAAATAATCCCAAAATCTCATACATCATAAATAAAAAGCATATAAAATCCCTAGAAAACACGTAAATAAGAGAGTTGCGTCAGAACTCGTCATCCGTGTCTGTGGAACAATAGTCCGTAGAGCCATCATTAATGAAGCTATCTGTTTCGTCTCCATCTGATTCTGATGATAATGATCTGACACTGTACGTGTCAGAATCATATAAATCTTCTCCATATTCATCATCAAATATATTGTTAAAATTATTTTCATCTTCATTAGTTTTTTCTTCATCATTGTTGTTAAGCCATGTATTCTTTTCAATGTGGTTATTCTTGATGTCGAATTCATTATCTGTATCATCTTCATAGATAGTTGTTTTTTGTTTTTTAAACCGTCGTTTGTGTTCTCCTCTTTTTGATCGTTTGAAAATAATGGGTTCTTGATCATCATTAATCTGCATTGTAAAGTTTTTAAAATTATAAAAATATTTTGAAAAATTAAATGTTTTAAAAGTTTGGCGGGGTTTTACCATTGTTTCATTCTCTTGGTTGTTTTCATAGTTTCCCTTTTTTCCGGGTTCTTGATCGTCATTCATCTGCATTGTAAAGTTCTTAAAATTATAAAAATATTCTGAAAAATTAAATGTTTAAAAATTTTGGCAGGGTTTTTACCATTGTTTCATTCTCTTGGTTGTTTTCATAGTTTCCCTTTTTCCCGGCTGATATGGTTGTGTTTTCGTCATCCGAAGAAGTAATTTCAATCACATCATTGATTGCATAAGTACCATTATTAGGTTTTTTTAGATTGGCTTTTGAACGGAAGAATTTGATGCTTTCTGTGTTGGTTGTTTACATAAAAAAAATAATCAGAATGTATCGAACAATGAAATTCTAACCCGTATATTATTATACAATAATTAAGTTAATCTATGAAACATATGTTAGTAAACAAAACATAACAATAATTAAACAACAGAAACATGCTATACAAACTAACCTAATTAATGAGTTTTGTTTTTCTTGTTCTTAAACTGTTTAAGTTAGTTTATGTAGCAACACTCTTTGTTGAGAACATAATATAACTACATTAGAGATTATTTTAGTAGTTATTACATAAACAATGGATTACTAAAAAAAAGAGTTACATATTACCTGATGGTGAATTTTCCATGCTTTTCGTAGAGATGCAAGAGGTTTGATTTGTCTTCAACTTTGTAATTTTTTGTGATATCTGGTGTGTTTGCATGTTGTTTGTGTGTTTTTGGTTTAAAGTTGTGGGTTTAAGTCGATGGGATCAATGACAATATTATGGTGTATATATACTGCCTACATTCCTAACTGTAATCTTATTATAATTATTTATGGATAATTATTATGGGTTTGTGGGTCTTTATTGATTACTATATTTATAAAATATAGATAATGACTATATTTATCAGATGACTATATTTATCAAATATAGATAATCACAGATTTTTTAAAACTTACTGGTTTATAGTATGGATATTATGGATGTTATTTATAGTAACATATAATTTCCATATACTAATTATTCGATTGATGGAATCTGCGCTGCAAGAATTCACTGCCAAAGTCTAGGGTTAGAAAAAACTGTAGAAAAGGGTTAGAAAAAACTGTAGAAAAACGAACACGTGACTGCCATAATTGAAATCATCTGAATAACCCAATGATTAAGAAAAGTGAACAGACCTATATTAAAAAAGACAACGATAACCCAATTTTTTAGAAGAATAGACGAATAAATAACAAATTTGGTGCAATATAAACCTGAATAACAAATTGTCAGCTTATGTTCTATTTAGCAAACAATAAGAGCACAAAAAGGAGATAATTATACCGCTGGACTTGCACAGAATCTGATCAAGGATCTCGCATACTCGATTGATTGAATCTGCGCTGCAAGAATTCACCGCCAAAGTCTAGGGTTAGAAAAAATTGTAGAAAAACTAACACGTGACTGCCATAAGTGAAATCATCTAAATAACCCAATGATTAGGAAAAGTGAACAGACCTATATTAAAAAAGACGAACGATAACCCAATTTTTTAGAAGAATAGACAAATGAATAACAAATTTGGTGCAATATAAACCTGAATAACAAATTGTCAGTTTATGTTCTATCAAAACTAAAATATTAAGCAATTGCTAAGTACCTCAAATTGAATCACTACTCTAATACGTTTTGAGCTTGAGTTGACAATGCGACTTAAAAAGATACTACATTGATATTTTATTGTCACCAAAGTAGAACAACAAACAAATGTCTCATTCGTATGTGATTTGGGTGCATGACGTTATTCACTCCTTCGCCTTGGACGGCATATATTGCCAGGTTACATTCTGTATATGTAAAACAATCAACTACAATCACAAAATTCTAAAACTTAAGTTATATTCTCACAGATCTTTTTCACACGTTGCTTACAAACTGTTATTCACATAAGTACCATTTATAGTAATTATGGTTGTGCAGGTTTATACACGTGACCAGTTGCTGAATGCATTTTGCACCAGCGGAAAGCTTGAGTTCCAAAGTCCAGTTTCTGAGCTATGGAGACACCAAGCTAATGAAGTTGTTTCAAATCATGTTCTTGCTGGAGACACTATACTTCACTCGTCCCGTAAAGGATCTAACCTAAAAGTAAAGTATGTACGTCTCACAGATCTTGTTCACACGTTGCTTACAAACTGTTATTCATATAAGTACCATTTATAGTAATTATGGTTGTGCAGGTTTATACACGTGACCAGTTGCTGAACGCATTTTGCACCAGCGGAAAGCTTGAGTTCCAAAGTCCGGTTTCTGAGCTATGGAGACACCAAGCTAATGAAGTTGTTTCAAATCATGTTCTTGCTGGAGACACTATACTTCACTCGTCCCGTAAAGGATCTAACCTAAAAGTAAGGTATGTACGTCTCACAGATCTTGTTCACACGTTGCTTACAAACTGTTATTCACATAAGTACCATTTATAGTAATTATGGTTGTGCAGGTTTATACACGTGACCAGTTGCTGAACGCATTTTGCACCAGCGGAAAGCTTGAGTTCCAAAGTCCGGTTTTTGAGCTATGGAGAAACCAAGCTAATGAAGTTGTTTCAAATCATGTTCTTGCTGGAGACACTATACTTCACTCGTCCCGTAAAGGATCTAACCTAAAAGTAAGGTATGTACGTCTCACAGATCTTGTTCACACGTTGCTTACAAACTGTTATTCATATAAGTACCATTTATAATAATTATGGTTGTGCAGGTTTATACACGTGACCAGTTGCTGAACGCATTTTGCACCAGCGGAAAGCTTGAGTTTCAAAGTCCGGTTTCTGAGCTATGGAGACACCAAGCTAATGAAGTTGTTTCAAATCATGTTCTTGCTGGAGACACTATACTTCACTCGTCCCGTAAAGGATCTAACCTAAAAGTAAGGTATGTACGTCTCACAGATCTTGTTCACACGTTGCTTACAAACTGCTATTCATATAGGTACCATTTATAGTAATTATGGTTGTGCAGGTTTATACACGTGACCTGAACGCATTTTGCACCAGCGGAAAGCTTGAGTTCCAAAGTCCGGTTTCTGAGCTATGGAGACACTAAGCTAATGAAGTTGTTTCAAATCATGTTCTTGCTGGAGACACTATACTTCACTCGTCCCGTAAAGGATCTAACCTAAAAGTAAGGTATGTACGTCTTTTTTCTTCTAATTTACTCATATTTTTCTTCTTGAAATTTTCATTATTATGAGACATTTTTTATGATTAATGATAATGATAATGGCTACTACCTGCGGTTTTGAGATCAAAGTAATATATCCTTTTCATTTGAAACTATGGCATGGATATAAGCTACGACTCAATACTTTTTTAGAAAAAAAAATAAACTATTAAAATCATGTAATACTAATGATTATTAAAAAAACTATATATAAACCATTCAAAATACGAACATATTTGGCTTAAACCAAATTTATTAAACAAAACCAAAAACATAAAATAAGTTGAAAATCATAATTCCAAAACACAAACCACTTGAAATAGTTTAGAAATTTAGATCAATATGAAAGAAAGAAATTCTTGGGCACATTCAAGGGTCTTTTTCCATCTTCACCGTCACAATTTTATTGGCGGTATTTGAATCTTCACGTTCATCTTCCGTTTCATAGTCTGATAAGTCGATAAAAACATAATCTCGTTGCTTTTCACTTTCGGATGCTTCATAATTGGTGGGTAATATGTCATTACATGTTATAGCATTTTCTGTGTCCTGCAAGGTTTAATACAAATTAAAATAGTGTAAAACATATATGTATTTCAAAAATATAAACTTGTTAAAAGTATTTTAAAAATGCAAACCTCATTGTGAAATTCCCCGTTCTTCTCAATTGATGGCTCTTGATTTTCATCTTCTAGATTCTATAATGTTTAATAATAAAGCCGTTTACATAATGTTTTAAAACTTAAAGTTAGTTAAATAAATGTGGAAAGAAAATCTGATTAAAGTATTAGAAGTATAATGTAATACCTCATTCACTTTAACGGATGGAGTTGTGACCTCATCATCATCATCTTCTACAGCCTATAATGTTTAATGAAAAAATTATTTAACAAAATTCTGTGTTTATTGTATAATATGTGTTATTGTTAAACATAATTAAGAAACTAATATATAATACCTCATTCACCTCAACGGAGTCATTTGTATAATCTTCATCTTCAATCTGTAATGTTTTGATGTAAAATGTATTAAAAATTTAATTTTATATGAAATACATGTTTGGTTGTTTAAATAATCGAAAGAACTTTACCTCGTCATCTAAGAAACCATTTTTAAAGTAGTTGATTGTTTCGGAATCTTCAGAAACCTTTTCCGCTCGATATATATGATGGTTATTGTTGTGGTCGGATTCAGAATACTTAACCTTAAACAAATATTGTTTTCCAATAATCTGATTAAGGTCCTCAGGGAAGTATTCATCAGTATCCATGCCCTGTTCCTTCATAATCTCCCATGCCGATAACTTGGTCATCTTATACACATTGTTATCGAAAATAACAACTTGTGCTGAGCCAGTTTCATCAAATATTCGGATGATAATCTTGAACCTATTAAAGTGAAATAAAATTGAATTTAACAATGTAGTTATAGACTAATTTAAAGCACAGTAAGAATTTTTGATAAATATTTTACCTAGACACTACTGCATATGTTTCTCCATGTTTCTTACACTGCCATAGTTGTTTTTGATTTCTTGATGAAGATGCACCTTTTGTCGGAACCGCATTCACCTTTGTGTTACATGCTTTGCACCCGGTATAAACCCATCCACTTTCGTATTTGATACTGTGTACCGTAGCATAAACAACGCAATGCGTGTCCTGTATATAAATGATTAATTTTAGTTTGGCATAGAATATAAAAATGAAGAACTTGTTACGGAATCAATAAAAACAGAAAGTTTATACTACGTAATAAAAAAGGCTACCATACCGGTTCAATGTTGCGTATCGTCCCAACCATGCTCTTAACAGAACCTTGCATAAATTCTGCAGGGGTCACAACATGCATGTCCTGGTTGTGTTCTTGAATTTTGAACTCATTTGCATCATATCCGTTTTGTGTTTCATAACTGTCGTACAAATGAAACTTGATAAATAATTCTTTACCAATATTTTTAATATTCTTTTGAATATACACACACTAAGATATTAATAATTTTTAAGCCTACCTGTTTCGAAAAGCTCGAAACTCAGGGTAGTCTTTGTTGATGAAAATCATTGTCCCAAATAAAGCATTGTGTATTACCGGTTTGCCTGCATAATTAATTAGTCATTGAGAAAGTACATTCAATATATTAAAATAGAATATACATAAGTTTTAAAACTATAAAACTAACCGTTCCAATATTTAACCTTCGCCAACATAATAATTAAGTCTAGATGGTCTACTTCATCAAGCTTGTCGGCGTATTCATTCCACATAGTTGCCCACTTATCCCAGAAAGTACATTCAATCCTCAAAGATCTGTACAAATGCGTGGTGATTAAATGGTAATTCTCATGTTTTTCAACTTCATAATAATAAACATAAACACTATTCTTACTCTGCGTTTTCAATGACAATTGTTCTGCGAATCTTAGAACAACCATAGCCATTGACGGACACAATTTTTCCAATAGCTACAACCGTTCCAATGACATCTGTTATTACAAAAAACAAAAGTAAATATAATAAATCAATAACTTTGTTATACTTTTTTATGAACTATATAATTAAATACATACCAACACAATCATGATCATGATACTCATTGTTTGTGTCCAAGATACGTTCCAAGGGTTCATTAACAAAACCACTGAAATTTTCATCGATTTGTTCTATTCTTGTGACTTCGGTGCCTTTATAAAAGGAAATTTTCCATTGATTAGGCAACAATGGAAGCCGTCCGCTATTTTCTGCCACTCCAAAGTTTGAGATGATACAGCATTGACCCTCTCTAAGAAGGGGTTCAAATTTGAACATAAACTCTCTTTTAACAGAAATTTGAATTCGGTTGGACTGTTCACCTATTTTTATGGATTAGTGTCGGTAAAAAACAAATTATTAAAAAATAGTTCTCAATATCTAAATACATGTTACCTCTTCATCTTGGAAAACACAGTCTAAACTGTATGGATCGTGTGGCTCATTCAGCTTATGAGAATGCCAAACAGAGATACATCTTCCTTTAATTGACATGTTGCTAATCATAGGATTAATATTCTTAATTGCAGTTATTTTTCGTTCAGTCATCTTCATCGCTGTTAATTAAAAAAAATATAATTTTAATCAAGTATTTAAACAAAAATATAAAATAAGTAACTAAAACATGTAATTAAAGAAAACCTGACGAAGAACTTTCAAAGCTTGATGTATGCATTCTAGAGTTTCTCCTTTTGTTTGTTTGCGTCACTGAAAAATCATAAACATCATATACAGATTGGTGTTATTTTTATTTTGAACATGTATAACGGATTCCTGTAAAAACATTAACATACATTACCTTCTGAGTGATTTTCAAAACTGCCCTTTTTCTGGTTACCAAAACAGGTATTGTGGGTTAATCGCCTTTTCTGGTTACCGAACGTAGTTGTGTCGCTCTTTTCCTGGTAACCAAATCGGGTAGAATTACTTTTGGTGGTTGTTTGGTAACCAAAATTGACAGTGGCGCTTCTGGAACATCTCTCATCTGCTGGTGTATCAACTGTAAATAGGTACATGCATGATTGTAAAGTTAGTGATTTTAAAATTAATTACTCGGCCAGATTTAAAAACAATGTTGATAAAATTATTTATTGTAATACTACCTGATGATGAAGCCCGAGCAGTTACTTTTTCAGTGATTTTTGGGGTTGCCTTAATCTCAAGTGATGGACTGTCATGTGCTTTCTTTTGAGGTGTGGTAAAACCTGTAAACATGGATACTTAGTTCCATTATCAAGTCCTATAAAATAACTTAGCCCCATCAATTTAACAATTAATAAAAAAGCCTATCCTATCCTATGTATGAATTTGACAATGATAATTACTATACACAATTAATCAAGATCCTATCCTATGCATCTCATCTTAAAAGCCTAAAGAATCATAGCTAATAAGAAACTCCATTAATTGGTTTCTAGGTTATGTTGTTTCTTTCTGTTGTGGTTCCTTTTTGTTTTGTTTTGATATCCACAGGTAGCGGTTATGAACGGAAAATAAGAGCTTTACGTGTTATTTACAGTTGGAAAAGTTTTCAGATGGAATTGACAGGTAACCAATTATGTGACTCAAGTCTGCCTCTTTTTTTAAATTATGTTAACCCGTTGTGGAAAACGCAATTGTGCAGTTTTTGGCTGGCCAAGAATGAATAAAATGGCCGACCCTTATTTTATAGGAGCATATATAATTTTTCAAACGACCCTAAACAGAAATTCAATAAGAATGGATACATTAGTTTCTGAACGTGATAACAGAATCTTCCAAATTCTCCCACTTGACAGTATCTCAATGCACAAATATTTCATATTTTATTATTTATATTTATACTACTGCAGGTTAGTCGCCATCGAAAGTTCCGTACTGTGAGTGCACATTACTGTTTGTGACCACGACTTTTGTGTAGGCAAATAGGGCTGAAGTAGAAAGATACATTCTGGCTATCGTTCTTTGAATCTATAAATTAAGGTAAACCTAAGCCTTTAATCGTGTTTATCATACAATTAAAGAATATAATTTGTAATTACATGATAACAGATCGTATAAGCAGTTTTGAATTTTTAGATACATCTGTTATGATTGGTCTAACATTAAAGTGATCTTATTTGCGTTGTTCCTATCATTCTTTGTATGTATATATACCTAATGATCACGTCATACCTTATAGATAGCGAGGTAGATACAACTGTTATGATTGGTCTAACATTAAAGTGATCTTATTTGCGTTGTTCCTATCATTCTTTGTATGTATATATACCTAATGATCACGTCATACCTTATAGATAGCGAGGTTTGTCATATAACTCCTATTTTGTCAAGGGGTGCAGTTATTTATGGGTCATCAAAAACTGGAAAAAGCAAAAGCAGAAGCAAAGCTGTGACTGAGTATGAGAAAAAGCTGAAACTCAAAAAAGAAACAATTTTCTGCTGACGTGGTAGCTAGAGATGCAACTGAGAAGCTTTGTTGCTCAAATGATGGGAGCACTAATTTGATACTTACACCTGAAAGATATCATATGCATACCCTTCATCTATAAAAAGGTATGTTATTCATTTATAAACGGGTCAAAAGAATGGGTTAAAAACTATTTTGTTCAATTTCAAAGGTGTTTGATGTAGGCTTACTTTCTTGTTTGAATTTGTAAAAGAGATTATTACCTTAACTTTTTCTTATTTATAAAGATCAACCTTTGATCCATAATCCGTTAGAAAAATTGATTATTTAATTCAATAAATAGAAATTTATACTTAAACGTAGAAAAACAGATACACAGACATTTAAGCAGTTCAAAAAGATAAATCCAAACAGACCGTTAGGCCAGCTATATTATAATGCATACATAATAAGTTTGCAACAGACATGAAATATAACTATGACCATCAGTTTTTAATGTCAAACATCCTTATTGCCCTATCACCTTTCTACGCTCAATGGTTCATCTCCATGTTGACGCATATCAGTCTTAAAATATAATGTCAAACATCCTCTTAGTGTAATGTCAGACTCAAACACCCTTACTGCCCTTTAACCCCTACATATTGAGACAGAATCCAGTCTGCCACTTCTTCTAAACCAGAGGATGATGTTGTCAAGACACATCAGTCATATATAAACACGTGTCTATTTTAATTGTTTCCTTCGATAAAATTTCACATGCGTTTTTATGCTCTTTATGATTATCATCGCAGCCTAGATGAACTATATGAATTTTTATATATTAAACCTTGAGGTTTTATGCTACTTGCCCTTTATTTAAATTGTTGGCAGGTACAGGTAAAGAGGTAAAGAACGAATGCAGTTACCTGATGATGAAGAAGCGTGAGTAGGTTTTTTGCCACTGGGTTTAACATACCGTGGCTTAACTCCACCTGATGATGAAGCGTGAGTAGGTTTTTTGCCACTGGGTTTAACAGACTGTGGCTTAACTCCAAGTGTGTGAGAGATTCTTTTTTGTTGCGGGGATACAACTGTAAAAAAGTAGTGTTTAAACCCATTAATCAATGCTGTAATAATAATAAAGAACAATACTTAACGACATATACAGTTTCTAACCTGATGACGGATCTCCACTTCTTGATGGTGGAATTCCCATGTCTGATGTGTGGTTTTCAGAGGTTTGATTTGAGTCCAACTTTGAAATCCTTTGTGATTTCCTGTGTGGTTGCATCTTGTGTAGGGATTTTCTTGTGTTATTTTGAATCGATGATTTAGGTTTTTTGGTTTCTTTGAATCGGTGTTTTTGGTTTATTCGAATTGATGGGATACATTATCAGAATATGGGGTATATATAGTGCTATTTTGCAAACCCTAGTCTAATTAGATTAACTACATAAATTTAGATAATGATATTTTATAGTTATCTATATAAATTTAGATAATGATATTTTTTAGAATCTTATTAGTTTATAGTAAATATCCAAACATAGAATCTTGGTCTAAAGTAATATTACGATATCCCGTTAGTTTTTTTTTTAAAAAAAGAACTCTAATTGGCATTTATATATTGTGTTTTGTAACTATAAAACAAAAAGACTCAAGGAGTCTACTGGTTGTGTAGAGTACACAATGTCGTCCACTTATGTTTGAACACATGTTCGAATCTTGCTAACAGAATTTTAGAACAAATTAAAAAAAATTCCAAACCAAAATATTTTTTAAAAAATAATACGGACATAAACAAAAAACGGAAATTTAGGAAAAGTAGTAAAAACGGAAAATTAAAAAAAAAATAAAAACGGAAAATTCGCAAAAAAGAAATAAATAAAAAATAAAAAAATAAATTAAATTAATCATGCTGACTGGGATTAGAGCCCTGATAGATGACGTGGCAAATCCCTCCTCTTATATATAATGTAGAGATATATATATATATCTTTATTTATGATTATCATCAACTAGTGGGTTTTATATATATATTTTATATAAATTTTTGAGTGCTTATATTATATAATATTTATTTAAAAAATCAGTCCTAAATTTTAAGTCCACTAAAATGTCCATATCTAGAGTTCTATAATGAGATATGACCTCAAAGTTTTATGACAGAAACTACATGATATGTGCTTCATTTAACTCCTTTATAGCTACTGATGAATCAACCTCTAAGTATATTAATAAATTCGTCCAAAACAGTGTAGATAGATTTGCACTCCATTCTTGTTTTGATCATATCTCACTCATTATAATGATTCCATTGCATGGCCAACTCTCACATGTGTACAGGATCTAATACTTACTGTATATTGATTCCACTTTGCCATTTTACCAGTTTATCATTTGGTTAGTTATTGTTTTTATACAACCATCTTATTAAGCAAGATTTAACCATTTTACATGTGGTTTTCCATCTTTTTACCCATGTTTATCAAATCTATCAACACCAAATCCCCACATAATATTTTTAATCATCATTCATCGTCATATACATATACATAAATAAAGAAAATACAAGATTACATAATCAAAATAACAAGAGGATAGGAATAACAATCTGTATACCACCAAGGTTGTGTAGGTTACGATCAAGGCTTGGATTTTGATGGAAAAACTTGTGATAGATCAACACCAACTTTGAAGACCACCAATCTTTGTAAATTTCTTATAGAAATCAGCCCTAGGACATCATCAAATCACCTCCTTGGATGTTAGAATCACCTCTAATCTTCAAGGCTTCAAAGGGGCATCATCATGTGTATGAATAACACATGATTTTATGGCTAAAATAGATCAAATGAGGGTTGTTGTTGGTAATTTTGGGACGAAAATGAGAGAGAAAAGGGAGGATGAGAGTGGTTTTGCATGTATGAATGTGTGTAAATGGTTTGGATGAAAGTGTTTTTGTTAGCTAACTTAGTTAAGTTAGACAAGTGTAGCTTGTAAGCTACATGTTTGACACATCATGGTGTGTGTTGGAGCCCATTTGGCTGTCCCATGTAGTGGGGTGGTGTCACACCCCACCATGGCGGAATATGGGGCGCGACGTATGGATATCATCACAACATGGCGTGTCTATAGAGATAACTATATGAAATAAGAAATGTCATAAAATGGTGACACAAAAGTCATGACAATATCTCAACAAATGCAGGAGTCTAGGTAAGTAGGTAACAGTCCTACCTCTTACCTAAGACAATCAAATATCACAAACAAAACAAACATATAGGTACCAACAATATCACTTATTAATCAAACAAAAGAAACTAAGAAGGAACGGGGATCTCCTTCTAAATGCATTCCTACGCAACTCCAAATCCTAGCCACTTCTATTCTCAAGCTTAACCATAAAATCACCTGTAAGAGACACTAAAACACGTCAACATAAAGTTGGTGAGAGTCATAGGTTTAGACTCTAACGCCAAATCAGTTATAAGCTGTGAATAACAACCATCAACACAATAACATATGGACAATGTGTTACAAATATGTATTAACAACTAACATTCAAGATCAAACATACCAAACCAAAATCCAAGGCCCCCAGCCTTACCAAACACCATGGTACCATAGATGATCACACTATGTACCTATCCCAAGGCCACTACCTTGTCATTATCCATTGGTCCCATAGACGATCACGCTATGTACCTATCCCAAGGCCCCTACCTTTTCAAACCACAATAACTGAGACGGCACGTTTCCCCCGATCTAAATCATACACAATCAAGAATCACATAGCAGTTAATCACATAATGTACACACAAGTCCATCTCAAACCTTAAAAACATTCACAGCATCAATTTATAAATAACTCAACACAGTGTCTCTTCCATCCCATATGGATGTCAAAATCAATAGTAAACATGGGACTATGAAACTCACCTGATTGCTTCTCCAAAGTCATCGCACTAGCAAAAGCTAACAATCCAAAAACACATAATCAATACATGAACCGACCACTAAAACGGTTCATCAACATATGATGGACATCTAAACTCCTCTCATATAAATACCCCATTTATAAACTCTAAACACCCCATTACCCTTCCCTAACAAGTCCTTAACTTGGTTAAGTTTAATAACTATCCCATTCATATTTTACACAAAACAGTCCCAATTTTAGGTCTCCAAACTATAAGTCAAACGTCCATTTATACATACCCATGTTTTCTGTAAAAGGAATATTCATACATTTACATACGTTAGCTAACACCTCCCACTTGCCCTAACCTTAAAGCTACTGTTAAGGCCCCGATATATATATATATATATACTTTTGTCATTCCAGATTTCTTGATTTTAAACATACTAATAGTTTGTTACAATTAAGGGGTCTTACCCTAAACCACAACCTTAGCCCAAGTGCAGATACTTACTACAATATATAAACCATCTCTCATGTTCGTGAAAAGATCCCAATGCAACCCTAAGTACCCCAAACAACCCAAAACTTAAAAAGAAAACAGGCTGATTACAAAACTGTTTTGACCTCCGACTGTTGTAACCTGTTTTTGACCCACTTCCCTACCTCCAATTTAGTTCTCGTTTCTTGTATTGGAAAGCCACTTCAATTAACTTTTCAGGTATACTTGGATCGTAAAATAAGAGTTTATATAACTCCCGATATAATCAAAACAATTGACTCAAAATTCTGCCCAGTTTTTAAAAACGGGTTTAATCAAATTAAACTAATTAATTAACCCTAATTCCACTAATTACAAGCCCTAACTTATGTAATCATTATGAACTCATTATTATAACATTAATTTACTGTTTTTAAATTAAACCCTAACCTAAATCCATCATAAGATGATTATATAAACATAAAAACAATTAAATTAAAAAGGGTTAAGAAGGTTTTACCTTTTAATTCAATGGAAGATGTACAACCCAAATTTTTGAAGAACCCTAATTCTTCTCCTCTATTTAGTCAACTAAAACTCCAGGGAATGATAAAAAAATCGTTTGTTATTAAGTGTGGTATTCTTTATATAGTAAAACAATCCTTGTCCAAGTATAATTGCCCAATTTCCTTTTTTCCCTTTTTCCTTTTTCTCTTTCTTTCTTGCGTCCAAACCGACCCTACCCCCCTTAAAATTCGTTTTTTTTATTTTTATTATTAATATATGTATTAATAATATTACCTTAATTTACCGTAATTTATTTCAGCTCCTAAAGCCTCCAAAACCTCAAAACCGTAAAATTAGTCAAATTTACGCGTTTTACCGAAAAAGACGTAAAATATACACTTTTAAAAAAAATCTCAAATTTTGAAATAAACTTTATAATTAAGTCCTAAATGACTTAAAACCATCCCGAAAAATATTCATATGACTCATTACCTCATCCAAGACCTCAAAATGCTAAACCGTAAATCGTAAAAATACGATTTTCTATAATACATATACGTATACGTAAAACCACTAAATAACACCATCTCACTTCATAGTCACTACAATGTGAACTCATGAACATGAAATCATCACACATCGTTTCACTCACAAGGTACCCCGTACCGGAAACGATATCCAAACCACAATCTATACACACCAATAAGCACATAAACACATAAAGACATGTAATTAGCACAAAATAAAACTAAGTGACGAACCTCAAAACCAGGGTTGTCACAGGTGGGCAAGTGTAAAACTTGTCCCATCCCACTAATTTACGGGTACTCCTCGATTCTAGTTTCATCGATTTGCGTGCCCTTGGGTCGTTTTACGAAAGACGTTTTTATATATTATGAATCAACGACACAAAACGAATCTAATAAAAATTATTTCATCAAAAACGGAGTTCAAAAACGTAAATACGTAATCCTAAGTTTTCCGGTTTAATCGTAAAGGACGTTAAATTATTCACGTAAGTCCTAGTCTCTTCTCGTAAATTAGTGAGTTTATGAACCAACACAAATTTAAAATCCCAAAATAATATTCACGGATAAATTTATTTCCTGAAATGTCGGGCTGTCACCAAAAACGGTGTATGTAAACGTAAGCACATAACATAGAATCCTCCGGTTTAGACGCAGTCGATGCTACTTCAAGATGTAAACCCAAATTTCTTCCCAAAAATGAGTGAGTTCATAATATAACATTAAATAATGTTTCTAAATAATATTTGAGAATAAAATATCAACCATAAATTGACGGATTGTCACAGCATTTACCCCTAAACAGGATCTTTGTCCTCAAAGATCAATTTATCTTACTACTCGCTTCTTATAGAGTTAAAGCCATGTGGGTATTTCCTCCACATTCGGTCTTTTATCTCAAGTGTAATCCATTACAATACGTGAGTTTCATCAAACATAACTACGGGAATAAGATCAGGGTTTATGTCGACTTACTTTCTCTATCCATGATGTTCACGGGTTTTTGATGAATGCAACTTTTTGCCAATCTAAACTTTACTAAGAAACAATCAGATTCTCACTTCATAGACATTTCATCAAGTTCGATATACGAAACATAATTCACGCAGCTCTTGAAGTCCTAGGGTAGATCCAGCTTATTTGCCTTTCAAACCAACTTTTACATTATCTCAATGGTCCCATACAACGGGGACTTATTTCCCATAATCTTTCAGATCATCAATTCACTTTTCCATGGTGAAAATTTTTGGCATAACTTCGCTACCCATCCTGCACTTCAAGGTCTACACTTCATATTCACATAATCTCCTGCCCATTACCGGCAGTCAATAATCAGATCCTAATTTTAACAATCATTTCAAGTTTCACGGGTCGGGTATTTTGTAAGGTTAGGTTTGTCATCATAGGCAACCTTAAACCTAAAAGACATGTCCAACTCACAATGGGTGTATGTCGGGTATCTTCATCCCAACTCCTTCTTACAGATGCTCAAATATATATCCTCACAAGATTCGATCTCGACCTAATACGATAATTATCAATGATAATCTCTCCAAAGGAAATCGATTATACGGTTTATTTCCAAAGGTCAATCATTCAAACATAAAACAAGACTTCTAGTGTTTTGTATCGTTACTTTACCTCGTCTCTTTGATTGGGGTGGTAAACAGTACTCTTCATTAAGGTTCGTTCCCAATGACTTCTGAGAAAGTCTCTAGAAATTCGATGCGAAGCGAGGATCTTGACAGAGATGATCGATACAGGCACACCATGCTTACATAACTCCTTTAAATACAAAGAGACAATTTCTTCATCAGGGAATCTATCATTAACGGGAATGATATTAGTAGATTTGGTCAGTCTGTCGACGATGACCCAAATCGAATCATATTCAGATGATGACCTTTGCAATAGTTAGACGTTTACTAATGTATGAGGCGATGTCTGCCTTCATAATTTGTCATCAGTACATCTTCTTCAGATAAGATACACTTAATCAGAAATGACATGAATCGAATACTTCGTCTTATAAGTTTTCAACATGACTAAATCTCAAAATCCTTCATAATTAGACAACCACAAGTGGCCTTTTATACATTTAACGCCATCGGCTTCTCAATGCTAATGGTTCACATTAGCTGCAAACCCCTTTTATTATCTATATTTTCTTTTTCACAAGCATCGGCTATATTTTAAATTGTTTGGGCAAGTTATTTTGTACCATCATTACTAAGGAACACATCTTAATTAATTCTTTATCCTTTCTATATTATGTGTCAGTATCTACGTTCACCTTTCCTGATGAAATAATTATCATGACCGTATTCATTCAAAATTTCTTTCTTCATATTTACTAAGTTTTAGTTTCATCTCAACTATTATTTTATCATTTTTGCTCAATCTGACGTTTTAAAGTGTCGATAAATATTACAAGTAATTAAATAATAAATATTTAATTTTATGAAACGCGAGGGTAAAAATTTTAAATTTCTTAGCTCGACCAATTATATAAAAATATTTAAAATAAATTTGAATTTAGTTAACACGATTTTTGTTGATTTATTGAAAATAATTAATAAGATTTGTAAATGTTCGAAAAATCTTCGTTTATTCTTTGGTAAAAAATTTCTTAGTTGAAAGGCAAAAATTGTCGTTTTAAGTCTTGGTTTAAACGGTTTCCTCAATCCCTCTTAGGTTGTCTTGAGGTATACACAAACATTTACCCCTAAACAGGAGTTAATTTAAATGATTTAGTTATATGGAATGATTCCTTAAAAATCCTTTGATAAAACATTTGTCAAAACATATTTGCACCTCCTTTTTGGTATAACCCTAAGCCTTAATGGCTCTAATTTTTTTGAAGAGTCAATATAGATTCCATTATCTATTAATCACACGGTCAAATAATGTAAAGGATTTAGTCTTTAATCACATGTTAAATACTCAAGGTATAGGTTTTCACTACTCGGCCAATTCAGGGCAGTATATAAATGATTATTAACTCCTTCCTATTCTTATAAACAAACAGATGGTCCTTAATGATCACAAGCATGAATTTATCAAATTACAGCCTACACACATGATTCACCAAATTTATGGATGCTACATGTGTATTAGTCAATCCAAACGACATCACGTGAAACTCATAATGTTCATTACAAGTTCTGGATGTCATGATTGGAATAGATAATCTTTTTCGCGGACACGAACTTGATGATAACCATGCCGAGGATCAAATTTTCGAATATACGCTAGAACCTTGTAAATGATCGAACAAATCTATCTTCTTGGGTAGTGGATATAGATTTTAATCGTCAATTTACCCACGGTAATCAATAAATATAAGATATAATAACACCATAGCTCTTCATAATGAAGAGCTCGGTAGAATAAAAGCTTTCCCAGACAACTCTTTCAGTTGTACGGTAACACTTTCGATTTATATGGTGCTGACGTACAGTGCACATGCCACAAGTACAGCACCGAGAATATAATCAGTACCAAATTCAACTTGCCTTAATGGCGAATGTCTAGGTAATTCACCAACAAATTCCTCCTAAAGTTTCAGACAACGGAAACATCTTTTAATAAATTTTCTTTAAGTTCTTTCTAGATTATAATATCTATGACTAATTCACAACCATTCATGGTATAATTTCAAGTCTAAATGCAGGATATGGTCATCCATCAAGAATTATTTAGATCACTTTTGATAATCAACATCTTATCATTTAGGGGAATTCTACTCGAGTTCCCATCAATTAAGACAATGTCGTCATGTCATAATCAATCAATCAATCTATTCTACTGGCACTATCAACTTTCCAGTTTCATTAACGTTGATAAGATGTGAACTTCTCAAAAGACTAATAATAACTCATAATCCTTTACAAATTCAAGGATATATGGAGACACAACTACCATTAAAAGAGTAAGGTCAACGCATAATCTACGCGAGAGAATTTCAAATCATACAGACGAAAACATTTAATGAATATGAATATATCCCATGTTTTCATATTTTGAGTACGCATTCGAAAGCTCCTCGGATCGTTACCCAGGTCATTCAAATGAAATCTAATCAAAATAAATGATAGGAACGTCGATACATCCAATCGGGTATCAACACTTGGTAATCAGATATTTTTCCAAAGAATCTCGCCACGGGAGAATTGGACAAGAAGGGAATATCAATTGTCAAATAAGACAAGTTCCACATATGAGTAAATTCGACTCAGAAGAATAAATGTCCCTATTTTTCACTTCTTGCAGATCTCATAAAATTTAATCTTTCACAATCTTCAAAGAAAATTTAGTGTTTATTAATAATTTCATGGTGACTACTAATCAGCCTTGCATGGTCACTTCCAAACTGTATGTAGGCGCGCAACTATATACAATTTCAAGATTAACGATGCAATACTCAGTTCGTCAAAATTTTATCATCATGTTTATAATAAAAACATTTTCATGCTTAATTCTTAAATAAGAATCAAAAATAAATTTACAAAGATTTTCTTTGTTATGAAAACAATTAAGTTTTCCAAGGTTTTTTATAAACAACTTCATTTCGATAACGATCACTTATAAATCTCACTTTGAATAATCCTTATAGTGACGAAAATTCAATTTTTCTCAAGGGATACTGTTTTATCTTATAAAAACAATGAGTGACCTGCAAAAGAGTGATAAAAAGTTGTTCACCAAGAACTAAATACAATATGCTAGGAAATGAGCTTTAACCAAATAATCATGAGGTTCATGACCTCGATGGCACTCAGGAGTACAAAGATAATAATCCACAACGTAACTCAATTCGAGATGAGTACTTGTTCAATGGTTGCATCATTAATGCGAACATTAGGATGAAGCAATAAATGATAGATAACATCGATACATGTAGGATTTAGCAATCAAAAGTAGTCTTTTCATTAATCACAAACAAGTCAAAATTGTACCGTAACACATTACATGTCACTATGTCATACAATTCCAAGAACTCATCCTATCAACTGATGTCTCAGTTAAGTTAGGGATTTTTAAAAGATACCACAAAGAATACTAATCTACAAGAGTCATGGGGGTTCCACCTGTCCCGGAAGATCCATCGGTCCCTATTTAGAAGAAGACTTCTTCTATTTATTTCCTGAACACTGGGCATCCTCATTATTGGAAAATGGCCTAGGAACAACCCTTAACACGAACCAACAATCAATTAAAACCTTATAATTCAATCACATGACTTAACGAGTTCCTCTTATCAATCTCATATTCCATACGAGTTAAATTTTACTTTATTCAAGTTTCAACAAACTTATACTCAATGCAACATCCTACCTCATTTTCCAATACTTTCCACCTTATTCATAAACCTTAAAAGGGCAATAAAAGCTCTATATGAACAATACTTAATTTCCAATCCTATAGCTCTTACAACAATAGTTATCAAATGAGTCATTAGTATAAAATGACTTGATCATTCAATTAGACTTCTCGGAAAGGTATTATTGGCATGAGGCTTTTGGGTAAAGGTTCCAATGACAGCCTCAAGTGCAACATTCACCCTTTCGATTTCCAAATTTAAGAATTGGGTGACACCGAATCAGATGACATCATTCTAGGTGGTAATGGTTTTGTCCAACTCCACTCTATAAGTAAAGATCGTCATGACATCAATATCATATTTAATCTCGCCAATTCGTCTTTAATATCATAATCACTAATACCAACATTTCTACGAATATCAACCATTTTATTGGGATCATAAATATCCACTACTTGGTTTAGATCTAGAATAGCTAGAATTCCTACGGGAATAGCTTCGATTAATTTGCTAGGGGAGTAAGGGTTCCTTGTGACAATCTACGTCGTATAAATATCTCGTATACGTATTAAAATAATAATCAAACAATCATGTAATCAAATTACAACATATATATAATCCATGTTATATATATATATCTATATTAAAATAACACTTCTCAGTCTGGCCTTGTCGGTAACTCGGGAATTCTTTGGCACCGTTATAGTCAAAAGATTTTTAGACATTTTGAGAAAAATGTTTATAGTTAAAAGATTTTGAAATATTTTATTCAAAACCTTGGTTTTAAAAATCTTTTGTTCTCTATAACGAGAGCTATGGTACCAAACTGTAACACCCCCAAATATACACAATTCAATATAGCGGAAGACTCGTTGGTGTTACGGGATAGCACATTACTCACATCATAGACAACGCTTATAAATCGCGTCGTTTAATAATAAAGCATTTCCATTCATAAATATCAAATTTACATAGGTCCCAAGTCATAGTATTCCTTACAATTTTTACAAAATATTTGAATGGAAATTGTTATTTAAGTGCGGGCCATGAATTCTTGTCGTCTTCCCGAGAATTACCTTCAAGTACCTGAGATAAAACATGTTAAAACAAAAGGTCAGGGAAAACACCGAGTGAATTCATAGAGTTTAATAAAACCATCAATATATCATCGGTATATAATTATTACCGAAGATCATTTTGTACAAATCTTTGTAATTGGCCATGAAATAGCCAAAGTCATTTTATACAAATCCTTATCAAAAATCGTAATATAAGCTTTTGTCTTCAAAATCATTATACGAACCAATGTCATAAAAACATCATACAATAGGTTTTATAACGTTGTATAGAGTTAAATAAAAACCGTTATATGAATATGGTTATGTAAAAACCAAAACACGAACATAATTTCAATAATAAGACCCCGTCTTGCTAGTCAGGCAATACATCGTAATTTAGTACGTATAGCAGTATTTCGTTATTTAGATTATTATAAGCCGCATGACATTGTTACCTTACTACAATAAACAACGGGTAGCTAACCCGAAACTCAATTTTCCCATCTAAGTTAGCGTGTTGTCACAAAAATCACGCTATGGAAATCTTCTCATACATAAATTCGCTTACCAATCAATGTGGCACGACGGAATTCAACCGTCAAGGCGCGAACTGGGGTGATCGTCCCCAAATAGTACTATTATATGCATAAGCGTCTACCAAATCCTGGTAGTTCACAATTCATGCTAATGGGACTTTTAGTGACATAACCTAACTTTAATAATCCATTTTATTTCATACATCGGGTCATATAATCATTCATCAGGTCATACAATCATTCGGGTCCAAATCAATAAACGAACAATTGGGACAACTAGTGTCCTATTTCATAAAAACTAACATGTTATCTCCCTCGCGGGTTTATAAAACATTTCATAAAATCATTTAAAAGAGTGCGTGGCTATGAACTCACGTTGATGTGGGAAAGCGGGTTATCGGCAATTCGGATGTACGGTACGTGCTTCAATCACGGAAACCTAGACAAATAATACTTGTCTTAGACTCTTGTCTAATGACTTTATAAAAATAACAATTATGTATACATATGATGATCTTATATATATGATAATGATCAAGTGGGTTTATACATTCTCATTCACTCATTTTAGTGTTATGTATTGGTAACTTTTATACTAGTTTACTAGTTTTACTTATTTACATGTTTTAGGCCCAATAAGCCTATTATAAGCTCAATACCTTATATTAGTCCATTTTACACTTTTATTATCAGTATTATACTTTACATGTTGGGCGCAAGTGGGTTAAGCCCAATAAGTAAGTTTATAAGTGTTTTACCAAACTAGTCGGGTTAATAGTCCAATAAGGCTACTTTGGCCCGTTAATGTCTATATGTTATATAGCTCGGGTTTTATCGGTTTTTACTTGTTATATAAGTTTATACATCAGTATGTGAGTTTATAAAAGTTTACATTAGACGGGTCCGACCGTCTAAGTTTTATTTGACAAAAACGTTAATCTTTTGGTTTTAGCCGAAAAGACGTAAAACATAGGTATATAGTTTTATAACTTGGAAAAACATTTATACTTGTAATTTATATAACATGTCCCATTTTAATATCAATATATATATATATATATATATATATATATATATATATATATATATATATATATATATATATATATATATATATATATATATATATATATATATATATATATATATATATATGTATATATATATATATAAATATATATATATATATATATATATATATCTTTATTTATTATTATCATCAACTAGTGGGTTTTATATATGTATATTTTATATAAATTTTTGAGTGTTTATATTATATAATATTTATTTACAAAATCAGTCCTAAATTTTAATTCCACTAAAATGTCCATATCTAGAGTTCTATAATGAGATAGGACCTCAAAGTTTTATGACAGAAACTACATGATATGTGCTTCATTTAACTCCTTTGTAGCTACTGCTGAATCAACTTCTAAGTATTTTAATAAATTCGTCCAAAACAGTGTAGGTAGATTTGCACTCCAATCTTATTTTTATCATATCTCACTCATTATAATGATTCTATTGCATGACCAACTATCACATGTGTACAAGATCTAATACTTACTTTATATTGATTCCACTTTTCCATTTTATCAGTTTATCATTTGGTTAGTTACTGTTTTTATACAGCCATCTTATTAAGCAAGATTTAACCATTTTACATGTGGTTTCCATCTTTTTACCCAGGTATATCAAATCTATCAACACCAAATCCCCACATAATATTTTTAATCATCATTCATCATCATATACATATATATAAATAAAGAGAATACAAGATTACATAATCAAAATAACAAGAGGATAGGAAGAACAATCTCTATACCACCAAGGTTGTGTAGGTTATGATCAAGGCTTGGATTTTGATGGAAAAACTTGTGATAGATCAACACCAACTTTGAAGACCACCAATCTTTGTAAACTTCTTATAGAAATCAGCCCTAGGACATCATCAAATCACCTCCTTGGATGTTAGAATCACGTCCAATCTTCAAGGCTTCAAAGGGGCATCATCATGTGTATGAATAACACATGATTTTATGGCTAAAATAGATCAGATGAGGGTTGTTTTTGGTGATTTTGGGACGAAAATGAGAGAGAAAAGGGAGGATGAGAGTGGTTTTGCATGTATGAATCTGTGTAAATGGTTTGGATGAAAGTGGTTTTTTTTAGCTAACTTAGTTAAGTTAGACAAGTGTAGCTTGTAAGCTACATGTTTGACACATCATGGTGTGTGTTGGAGCCCATTTGGCCGTCCCATGTAGTGGGGTGGGCAAGTGTAAAACTTGTCCCATCCCACTAATTTACGGGTACTCCTCGATTCTAGTTTACTCAATTTGCGTGACCTCGGGTTGTTTTACGAAAAACGTTTTTATAAATTATGAATCAACGGCACAAAACGAATCTAATAAAAATTGTTTCATCAAAAACGTAGTTAAAAAACGTAAATACATAATCCTAAGGTTTCCGGTTTAATCATAAAGGACGTTAAATTATTCACGTAAGTCCTAATCTCTTCTGGTAAATTAGTGAGTTTATGAACCAACACAAATTTAAAATCCCAAAATAATATTCACGGATAAATTTATTTCCTAAAATGTCAGGCTGTCACCAAAAACGGTGTATGTAAACGTAAGCATGTAAGGTAGAATCCTCCGGTTTAGACGTAGTCGATGCTACTTCAAGATGTAAACCCAAATTTCTTCCCAAAAATGAGTGAGTTCATATTATAACATTAAAATAATGTTTTTAAATAATATTTGAGAATAAAATATCAACCATAAATTGACGGATTGTCACATTGTAACAGGGTGTCAATGTTTGAAATAGGAGTATCAACGCCAACATTTAACGTGTCAGCGTCGAAGGGATCTTGGTCAAGTTCCATGTGTTTAGGTGATGATGATGGTTCAGGTAATGGGTCAAGTTGTGGTTGTGGGTCAGGTTGAGGTTGTGCTGCTGCAATAACAGCAAGCATGGCTTGGGTGAATGGTAAGTCTCTATGAGGGGGTGAATTCATCTTTCCAAAAATAGCTTTCTTTTGCACAGGGATCGTATAAAAATCATCATGATCCCTGGTGCAATACCTTTGTTCATCAAAAACCATTTGTAAAAATCTTGGATAAGCCAGAGTCATCTTGCTACCCTTGTTTTTACACATGACATCAAAAATCATTTTAGAAAAATTATATTTTTGCCCTGTAGCAATACACACAATGGCACTACCAATTGATCTGTTAATTTCATTATGTGCAGTACATTTGGGACATAAACATTGAAGGATGACATGTATTAAGTACTTCCAAGCTGGGGGAAATTCCTGTTTTGAATAATTATTTAAAGATCCCTCTTCAGGGAAAGGATAACCCAAAGCTTGAAGCCCTTTCTAGCTCACCAATGGGTAGGGTGGTTATACCATCTGCATCATTAAGATGTAAAGCCTGGCGAACCAAGGCTTCAGTAACCACCCATGAACGCCCATGGACTGTAGCAGTCAATGTAGTCACATTATTAATCTTTGAGGAAGTGACAGTATTCCAAAACTGCTTAATATGAGTGACAGGGATAAGAGGAGCGTGAGAAAGTGGATACCTTATGGGGGATGCATTTAAATATGCCACCATCTGAGTATATTGAGGAAACAGAGTATCATTAGCCTCCAAATAGGCAACCATTTTATGCTGACTTCTGAATCCCAATACCAAATCACTCGGTTTAAATTTAGGATCCATTGATGTAAAAAAGCTGTGTGAAAGATTATAAAAGATGAATATATGTGAAATTTTAGTTAGACAAGAATAAGCAGATACCCTGTTTCAAAATAATGAGCCAAATATATAGGAGAGGTAGGCACATGTGATTGGTCAAAATTTAGGCAGTTAATTTCAAAATATAATGATGAAAATCTTGAAAAGAAAATAACTTATCTTGTGCATTAATAAAAAGTTACCAACTCCCAAAATTACGGCCCCATTTTTCATCAAAAATAACAACTGGGTAGGACCCAATGAGTGTCAACGGTAAAAAATAACCTTTCAACGCCCAACGGCTATATTCTTGTCAACGTTTGGAAAAAGCTATGTCAACGTCAAAATTGGTCCTAACAGCGTTTCGAAATAGAACTGTCAACGTCCAAAAATAAAAATGAAAAAGGAGCTTAACAAAGTAATTTATCCTAATGAAGATAACCTATAGAATGAAAATCACCATAGGGTGGCAAGCACTATCCAATCATGCACACTTGCTTAAACAAGATAGACATAATTGTCCTCAAGTGTCCCTTGCTAACCAAGATTCTTAACCGTGAAGTTACCTTATAAAATCCTTTGTAACACTCCAAGTAAGCCCAATAAAAATCATACCCAAGTTTCCCAACAGACGACATCTAATTCTAGGCCAAAGAGTCTTGGCAGCGTGCATAGTATATCAACTTTGCATGCTACAGTGCCTCATGAGTTAGTAAACTAATTCATACTCACTAGTGGACACAATCTAGAATTGTGATAAGAGTATTATATGAATACCCAAAAAGTCCTAAAGGTTTCCTAAACCTCCCCTTAAACTAAGATATACAAGTTGCTGAAAAAAATATGCATGTAATAAAAATTTATGTCAAGATAGGACTATAAATATTCCAACAATCATCCATTAACTTGAACATGCTCCAATAATGCTCCAAGTATCCATAAGCAACTCTGTATCCGTTAGTACAATGCTAACAATGCCTGCATAATTAGATCAAAAACCACAAAAACTAACATGTTGCTGACATAGCCAAATTAACACATAACAGCGTTAAAATAACCTTTGTCAGCGTTAGACAAATAAAATGGAAAACCTAATTTGTGTAATGACCAATAACAATGCATATCATGTACATACTTTTACAATGAGTCCTCAAAACGCATATTAAGTAAGATTGATCATTCCAATACTTGTTACCAAGTATTGAAATCTTCCAGCATCAAAAGGTTTAGTTAATAAATCAGCCACATTTTCCTCTGTGTCAACCCTATCTGGTTGTATTAAACCTTTTTTCAAAACAATCTCTTATAAAATGATGTCTAATTTCTATGTGTTTTGTTTTAGAATGATGTACATGATTTTTAATAATGCATAAAGTATTGCTATTGTCTATAAAAATCTTGGTATGCATGAAATTATACCCATAATCCAACAGCTGATTCTGAATCCACAAGACTTGTCCACAACAAGCAGTTGCAGCTACATATTCTACTTCAGTTGTAGAGTTGGCCACCAATGTTTGTTTCTTGCATTACCAAGATATCAACCTACTCCCAAGAAATTGGCATCCACCAGTTGTGGATTTTCTATCAAACTTATGGCCTCCATAGTCACTGTCTGAATAACCAATAAGATACAAAGGAAAATCCTTTGGATACCATAATCCCAAATCTGGATAGCATCTAAGATATCTAAAAATTCTCTTGACAGCATGAAGATGACACTCTTTGGGAGTCACTTGATGGCGTGCACATGCACACACAACAAACATAATGTCAGGTCTTGAAGCTGTGAGATACATCAATGATCCAATCATGGACCTATAATGCCTGACATCCACCTCTTTTCCATCTCCAATCTTTCCCCAATGGTGTTCCCTATCCATAGGTGTACTAGCCTGTTTTTCATGAGGAGAAAAACCAAACTTCTTCAAGATCTCTGCTACATATTTGTCTTAAGAGATGAATATACCATCCTCTTTCTGCTGAACCTATAAGCCTAGAAAGAAATTCATCTCTCCCATTGCACTCATCTTGAACTTGTCTATCATGAGCTTGGAAAAGTCTTCACTCATCTTTGCATTAGAAGAACCAAAGATGATATCATCCACATAGACCTGTACAAGTAAGAAATCATTACCAGTCTTCTATGTAAACAAAGTCTGATCTATGGTGCCCCTCGTGAATCTATTTTCCACCAGATAGGTGGACAATGTGCATACCATGCTCTTGGGGCTTGATGAAGTCCATACATAGCTTTCTTCACTCTATACACCTTGTCTGGATGTTCAGAATCCTCAAAACCAGGAGGCTGCATAACATAAACCTCTTCTACAATTTTTCCATAAAGGAAAGCACTCTTTACATCCATTTAATAAACTGTGAAGCTCATGCAAGAAGCATAGGCTAGGAAAATCCTTATTGCTTTAATCCTAGCAACAGGTGAAAAAACCTCTTCATAGTCTATCCCTTCCTCTTGTGTATAACCTTGAGCAACTTGTTAGCCCTATATTTTATATAGTCGAACAAGAATGTAATAGGTCATCTTAGTCGTTAAATGGTCTTGTATTGTAATAGGTTAGTCGGGAAAACCGGGCTTGGACTTTAAGCTAATATTGTATAAGTTAGGGGCGTAAGCCCAAAAGAAAGCCAAGCCCGGCCCAAGATGAAGCCCACAAAAGCCTTAGAGCCGTGGGGTATATAACCCTCTTTCACATGTGAAAGAGGGTGTTGGTTCATTTCATTAAACACATAGTTTTAGTGTAAACCTTCCATTTCTCTCTCTACTCTCTCTCTCTACTTTTCTCCTCTTTCTCTCTCTAAGAATCTTGTGTTATGGATTGAATGGGAACAACATTTGGTATCAAGAGCCTATAGTGGATAGGTGATTGAAGATTCGTGTGTGGTGTTCTTGAATTTTCGTGGCCTTTTTGATCCATATCTCACGTCCCATATCTTTTTTTTGTGTTTGTTATGGTCTTTTCTTGATACAAATCATCTACATACTAGTAGTAGTGATTTAGGTATCTTGGTTTTGGCTAAAACACAAATTTTTTGGATCAAAAGTTGCGAAATCTCTTGTTTTTCTTCATTCCGAAATTCTAGCAGAACCTTCCATCGGAAAGTACAAATTGTACTTGGGCTTCCATCGCAATAACCTTACCATCGGAAAGGGTTTGGTTCTACATTGCGATCGTGGGTTTTTGTTACTTATTCCGATCTGGACATTCCGATCGTACTTTGCGATCTGGATTCCGACGGGTATAAGGAAGTATTTTAAGTCGTCACTCTGCTTGAATTTTGACAGCCACATTGCGATCTGGACATTCCGATAGGCTTTGCGATCTGGACATTCCGATAGGCTTTGCGATCTGAGTATTCCGACAGGCTTTCCGATCTGGACATTACGATCTGGACATTACGATCTGGACATTACGATCTGAGCATTGCGATCTGAGCATTGCGATTGAGCATTCCGATTGAGCATTCCGATTGAGCATTCCGATCTGGACATTCCGATAAGTATTCCGATGGACATTCCGATGGGTATTTTGTTTGAGTAATTTTTAGACTTAGCCACTATCTAGACTAGTTTCGGAACGTAGTTTACACGAAGATTAAAAAAAAAAAAAAAAAAAAAAAAAAAGAGTTAAAATTTTTAGGTCAAGTAAATTCAAATTTTTTCCCTACTAGTTTTTGGCTATTTCTAACTCAAATTCAAAATTTGGCGATACAAAATTTTTCGGCTTACCGTTTTGTCAGACTGAGGAATTTATTGTCGGACTGAGAAAAATTTTTTTTTTTTTTTTTTTTGAATTTTCGGAATTTCAATTTTAACCACACATCATCACAACAAATCCACTAAGAGCTGCAATTCATCCACAAGTATTCACCATGTCTAACAACAACATCAACGTTGCAACTGCTAATCAAATTCGTTTGGAACAAGGTGGCAACGGTAACCCACCTGTGCTCACTGCCGGTTGCTACGTTCAATGGAGATCTCGTTTTCTTAGATTTCTCGATGGAAAAGAAAACCGAACTGCTCTTCGTCACTGCCTTGAGAACCCACCTCCAGTTTTTGAATTCAAACCAATTACAACACAGGCAGAGGATGGTACTTCATCAACTATACGAGCTATGGAGGATTTTGACACATGTTCTGCTGAGAAAAAGAAACTCCTCCAAGCTGAAGCTGATGCTGTAAATTTCATACTCACTGGAATTGATAATGATATCTATTCCACAGTTGATGCATGTCCTAATGCTATGGAAATGTGGAATGCAATTCATCGATTGAAGCAAGGTGAGTCAATCAATGTTCAAGATCTCGAGACTAATCTACTTTGGGAGTTTGGAAAATTCACATCTGAAGATGGTGAATCCATTGACTCATATTACTCGAGATTCTACAAAATGATGAATGAGCTTGTCAGAAATCAGTGCACCATCTCCAATCATCATGCCAATGTTCAGTTTCTACTTCAACTCAAACCGGAATGGCAGAGGTTTGTGACTTTGGTCAAACAAAGGGAGGATATCAAGACTATATCTTACCACAAACTTTATGATATCTTGAAACAACATCAGAATGAAGTGAATGAACTAAGGGCTGAAAAGGCAGAACGGTCTGCTAATTCTATTGCTTTTACGGATGCTACTTCAACAAAACCCGTTCCCCGTCAACAACCACCTACTCATTCCTCAAAGTCATCAAGCTCATCCACCAAACCTCTAGCTGTTGCTAAACACAAAGCAAAAGCAATTGTCCCCACTCCACCTCCAAAGTATGACACCGAGTCAGATGGAGACAGTGATGATGAACAAACTTCAAGGGACAAGAAGATTGAAGAACTCATGTCTTTACTCACCACAACTTATAAGAAGATCTACAAACCTACCAACAACAACCTCAGATCATCATCCAATGCTAGATATAAGGAAGTTGATCATGCACCTAGGTATGATCGTGATGCTAGGTATGATAATCAGAGGATGCTGAATCAAGTTGGGGCTAGAGATACTGTAGGCACTCCGGTGGTGCAGAAGACTGGGATTCAATGCTTCAACTGCAAGGGATTTGGTCACATGGCTAGGGAATGTAAGAAGCCAAAACGAGTTAAGGATTCGGGATATCACAAGGAAAAGATGTTGCTGTGCAAGAAAGAAGAAGCAGGAATTCCACTCACAGCAGATGAAGTTGACTGGCGTGATGACACTGATGATGAAGCTGATGATCAAGAGTTAGAGGCACATTATGTGTACATGGCAAAGATTCAAGAAGTGATCCCAGAGACTGATGATACTTCTGGACCCATCTATGATTTTGAGCCACTTGAAAAAGTACCATCACATGATAACTATAATGTGTTTGCTAATGAACGACGGCATCCTGAGCAACCCGAAAGCATCGATGACACATATGTAATGGACACGGAGGATAGCAATATCTCTACGGATTCACAGCATATGTGTAATGATGACGGAAAAGCTGTTCAAGATACTGACTCGGATGAGAACCGTGATTTGCTTGCGTCTATTATTGATTCTTTAAAACGTGAAATTGATGAAAACAAAGAAGCTAATAAACGTTTGAAGCAAGCAAACACATCCTTAGCCGAGGAGATAGACAGGCTTAAAGAGTGTGATTATGTAAAAGAAGCTGATCGACGGGTTGCAATAGCTAATGGTTTGGTATATGAACGTAAGGTGCTCAACGAACAATATTGTTCTGAAGTAGCACACGAAATTCATATGTCAAAACAGAAGATATCGGAACTTGAAGAACAACTGCTGCTACATAAACTCCAAATTACTGAATTAGAGTCGGTTAACAAAGAACAAACTGAGCTTTATAAAACTCGTGAAGAAAAGGATATTGAAAAAATTCTTGCTTTGGAAAAGAGAGTCGACACGTTAAACAACATTGTTTACAAAACGAGTCAGTCTATTCAAACCATGAATATGCTCAATAGAAATATGAAAACGAGTTTTGTCAAGCCTGAATATCTCAAGAAAGCTCAAAGTACCAAGCCTGCTCTTTATGATATCGGTTGTTATGTTGATAATCTTGCTCTTACGCTCTCCTCTGACTGCGACGAAATCATTCGTCAACAAGAAGAAAGTCGATCAAACTTAAGTGATTTAATAAACCTTTCTGATTCTAACAATCATATTAAGTTTGTCCCTCAAAAAGAACTTTCAAAAGAACAAAAGATGTATAACAGTGTTCCACCACCAAGTGATGAACCACAAAAGAAAGTTTCTTTAAAAAGGAGTTTCAAAAAGCAATCAATTTTGTTAGAAAAGCGAATTTTGGATGAAAAACGTAAATGGGATGAGAAAAGCAAAAGTGTTCAGCAATTTGAGTTTATAAAACAAGGGGTTTTAAATTTGTACAAAGGTGTCGTCGACTATGAAAAAGTTTCTAGGGATACCATTTGGAATATTAAACCTAACCCACAAGTAGAAGTCGTCATCCAACAATGCATTGTTCCAACCATTGATGATCTTTCAAAAAATATGGAAATGTTTTATAATGCTCTCACTGAGGAAATGTTAACTGATTTAAGCTATGTCAAATCTCTTGAAGATGAAGTTGATTTTCTTCAAATTAAATTAAAGACACAAGAACACCAACTTTCTAACGAAATTGATCGACTTTCCAAGGAATATTTTTATGCTGACCATATGAATGCTATACTTGGTGTGTATACCGATCTGGATCAATATTGTCATGTAGCATGTTTAGTGTCAGAATCGGACGCGAAATGTCGCAATCTTGAAGTAGAGCTTTCAAAACAAATTCAGTCATATAACAAACTTTCGAAAAGCTTTTCTCAACTTGAGAAACACTCCATTTCTCTTGAACATGCTTTACAAAAAGGTGAAAAATCTCATAATCATAAAAAGTGTCAAGAAATGTCAGCTTCTTCGTTTCGTCTACTAAATGAAAAAGATTTCGAAATAAATGATTTGAAAGCTCAGCTAAAAGAAAGGGACATTGCCATAAGTGAGTTACAGAAACTCATTGAGAAAATGAAAGGAAAGTCTGTTTTGGGTAAACCATCTGCCGTTCGTCAACCGAATGCGGTTAAATGCCCTAAAACATCTATTTTGGGACAACCCCCACAGACTTTGCCTAAGATAGGAAATGATAAGAGCACTAATGTGATAGCACCTGGAATGTATAAGATGAACACTAGGTCCACTCAAACTGGAACAACGCAGTTACCTCAGAATACTAGGAAAACTAATCAACGTGTGTCTTCTTCTACAGGAGTAAATCCCACTACTAGTGTTAGCGGACCACAGCTTAAGAGCACTAGAGTTGAAGATAGAGTCATGCCTAACAATAGTCAAGGGAAGAAGAATGAAGTAGAAGATCACCGTAGGAATTTTAAGTTTTCTAAGAATAAAACGTCTGTAACTGCATGTAATGACAGTTTAAATGCTAAGACCTCGAATGTTGAATTTGTTTGTGTTGAATGTGGCAAATGTGTTCGTACTTTCAATCATGATGCTTGTGCTCTTAATTATAATGGCGTGAATACTAGAACTAGGAAGCCTATTCGTATGCCCACTAGTACTAGTGAACCCACAAGAACTTTGAACCAATCCACTGAGCAACCACTTAAGAAACTAAGTGCGTTAGAATCCACTACTCTACGTAAACAAAGCAGGTTAAAGAAGCTTTATGAGAACATGATTAGGACATGTACACGGGGGTATTCGAGATTTACACCACCCGGATACAAATGGGTACCTAAGACAACCCCCATTCTAATTGGGTCTATGAATGTTAGCTTGCCTTTAGAATCTAGGTCCACTACTATTTTGGAACCCGTTTCTATCAAGGGCTCCCATTTGTCAAATGCTACATTGTCTTCTAATTCTTCTGCAGCTCGTCGAACTCATCCTTTTTATAATGGACTCCGGGTGCACAAAGCACATGACGGGCAATCTCAAGCTTCTCATTAACTTTGTGGAGAAGTTTCTGGGTACGGTACGGTTTGGAAATGATCAATTTGCACCGATACTCGGATATGGAGACTTGGTTCAAGGGAATATCACTATAAAACGGGTTTATTACGTCGAGGGACTGAATCACAATTTATTCTCGGTTGGTCAATTTTGTGATGCGGATTTGGAAGTGGCTTTTCGGAAATCTACTTGCTATGTTAGAGACTACGATGGGAATGACCTTCTTACAGGTTCTCGTGGTTCTGATCTCTACACAGTAACTCTTCAAGACACATCTTCAACAAATCCAATTTGCTTAATGGCTAAAGCTTCATCATCTCAAGCATGGTTATGGCATCAACGATTGTCACATCTCAACTTTGACACCATCAACTTGCTTTCGAAGAATGATATTGTGACCGGTCTTCCTAAGTTGAAATTCGTCAAAGACCATCTTTGTTCTTCTTGTGAGTTGGGGAAAGCAAAACGGAAGTCTTTCAAAACAAAGACCACACCTAGCTCAAAAGGACGATTGGAACTTCTACACATGGATTTATGTGGTCCCATGCGTGTAGAGAGTATTAACGGGAAAAAGTATATTCTAGTGATTGTTGATGATTACTCTAGATACACATGGACTTTCTTCTTAAGGTCCAAAGATGAAACACCAGAGGTTCTCAAAAACTTTCTCAAGATGATACAACGCAATCTTCAAGCTCAAGTCTTAACCGTAAGAACGGATAGGGGTACTGAATTTTTAAACAAGAACTTGCAATCTTACTTTCAAGAAGAAGGCATCGAACATCAAACATCTATTGCTCGAACTCCTGAACAAAACGGCGTTGTCGAAAGACGGAACCGTACTTTGGTTGAGGCTGCTCGAACAATGCTTTCTGCTTCAAAATTACCGCTATTCTTCTGGGCTGAAGCAATTGCAACTGCCTGTTATACTCAGAATCGTTCTCTCGTCATCCCTAGACATGAAAAGACACCTTACCACATCATCAATGGCAAGAAACCTACTGTAAAATTCTTTCACGTATTTGGATCTTTATGCTACATCCTTAAAGACGGTGAGAATCTCGACAAGATGAAAGAAAAAGGTGATGCATGTATTTTTATGGGGTATGCTACATTGTCGAAAGGATATCGGGTCTATAACAAGAGAACAAAGATCATTGTCGAAACAATTCATGTGAACTTTGACGAATTGCCACAAATGGTACTTGATCACAACAGCTCAAGTCCCGCACCTCAATGTCCAGCAATGGCACCTACACAAAATAGTGTACGTCCCGTGCAAGAATGTCAACAAAGTACTCCTACAGCAGACTCGACGGATACGACACATATGAATGAGTTGGTTGACTTATATGATCCTATGTTTGATGAATATTACTATGGAAACAATCAAGTTGTGTCAAAGCCTTCCGCTGTCAATACTACTGATGCACCTGAACAAAATCAACAAGACACAACTGCCTCTACTTCAGCAACCGTTGCTCAAGAGACAATTCCAGTGGATACTCAACAAACTCAAGAAACTGTCATACAACCAACATCACCAACCGTCAATGCTGAAGGAGGAAACAACAATCAAGCAGTCGATGCACAACCTGACGATGAAGAATTTATCAATCCGTTCGGTACACCGGTACACGAAGTCGGAGAGTCTTCTAGTCAACATGTTGATCCGTCCAACATGCATACATTCTACCAACCATATCCATCCACTCACCATTGGACACGTGATCATCCATTGGAGCAAGTCATTGGAAATCCTTCAAAACCGGTTCGAACACGCAGACAACTCGAAACCGATGGCGATGTGTGTATGTATGCACTCACCGTGAGTTCAACTGTACCTACAAACATCAAACAAGCCATGACTGATCATGCGTGGATTGAATCAATGCAAGACGAAATTCATCAGTTTGAACGCCTAAATGTTTGGGAACTTGTTGACCGACCCTATGGAATGTCAATTCTAGATTTCAAATGGATCTGGAAAAACAAACTGGATGAAGAACAAACCATCATCAAAAATAAATCTCGTCTTGTGGTTAAGGGATACCGTCAACAAGAAGGCATAGACTACGATGAATCATTCGCTCCAGTCGCTCGTTTGGAAGCAGTCAGGATATTCCTTGCTTATGCTGCACATAAGGGCTTCACGGTTTTTCAGATGGACGTTAAAACTGCTTTTCTCAACGGTCATTTGAAGGAAGAAGTGTATGTGAATCAGCCGGAAGAATTCATCGATCCTCATCATCCTGACAAAGTCTATCGTCTCAAGAAGGCTGTATATGGACTTAAACAAGCTCCCAGGGCATGGTACGAAGAACTTTCAAACTTCTTGGTGTCCAAAGGATTCTCCAAAGGTTCTATCGATCCTACTCTCTTTACTAATAAATATGGGGATGACATAATGCTGGTGCAAGTTTATGTTGATGACATTATTTTTGGTTCTACGAACCCAAAACTTTCAAAACGTTTTGAAAAATTAATGCACAGCAGATTTGAAATGTCAATGATGGGGGAGCTAAAATTCTTTTTAGGCCTCCAGATTCATCAATCCCCACGTGGTATCTTCATTAACCAAGCTAAGTATGCTCAAGAGATACTTAAAAAGCATGGTATGACCTCATGTGCTCGCGTTGGTACACCATTGTCGACCACATCCCTAGACGCTGACTTGTACTCATATCCCGTAGATCAAACACGATATCGCAGTATGATCGGGTCACTTATGTACCTTACAGCCAGCAGGCCTGATATTCATCATGCCACATGCTATTGTGCACGATATCAAGCCAGACCTACTCAAAAGCACCTCAAAGAGGTTAAACGGATCTTTCGGTACCTTAAGAATACCATTCACATGGGACTCTGGTATCCGAGGGAAACCGGTTTTCATCTAACGGCTTTTTCAGATTCTGATCACGCAGGTTGTCTTGATAGTCGTAAAAGCACTTCTGGTAGCATACAATTTCTAGGGGAAGACAAGCTTGTCAGCTGGTCGTCAAAGAAGCAGGATTGCACTTCGCTCTCATCAGCTGAAGTAGAATATGTGGCTCTATCCGCGTGTTGTGCTCAAGTCCTCTGGATGAGAACTCAACTCACGGATTATGGCTTCCACTTTGATAAAATACCTATGTATTGTGACTCAAAGTCGGCCATAGCCATATCTTGCAATACGGTTCAGCACTCCCGCACCAAGCACATCGATGTCAGATATCACTTCATCAAGGAACAAGTGGAACGCGGCATCGTGGAATTATACTTTGTCAGAACCGAGTACCAGCTGGCAGACTTGTTTACAAAAGCTCTATCGAAAGATAGGTTTGCGTATCTCGTTGGCCGTCTTGGTATGAAGTATATGACTCCAGAAGACTTGGAGGTTTTGGCAAATGAAGCTGCTTGATATTCTCTCACTATGACTTCTAGGCGCATCACAGCTTAGAACTCGGACCTCAACTAAGGAAAGTTTATCTTGGACGATAACTTATCCTTCTCAACGAGAAATTCATCTTTCTCGGTCATGAGCTTCTCATAAAAACATTCAAAGTTTTTAAGTTCATGAAAACGATTTCTAAGTAAATGTCAGCTTAGAACTCGAACTTCAACTTAAGGAAAGTTTATCACGGATGATAACTTATCCTTCACAACGGGAAATTTATTTTTCTCGGTCATGAGCTAGTCACAAAACAATCAAAGTTTTGAGCTCATGAAAAACGGACCCGAAAGGGGAGTGTACGTTTCAGTGCGCTTTACCTAATCAATAGAAGAGAAGTCTTCTATCCTGATTATTTTAAAACCGTTGAACACAATTTTTCAGGAATTTCTCAAAAGGTTTTTCTAAATCTTTCAAAATTGTGTGTTCAACACTCCCTTCCTCATAATAGGTTTTTATATCTAAAAATGTCATATGTTATTTTGATCAATTTTTTAGGGGGAGCGTTTTAAAATCAAGCCTTTTAATGTTGTTGGGTACATCTCTAAAATTGTCATATTTTATGTATCCAACACATTCCGAAAATGATACAAAATTGTCAAATGTAATATATTATATCGGAAAAGGCATCTCAACTCCGTACCTCAACATATTTTGTGGTGTCGTTTTTCTAAAATTTTGTCAAATTTTGTCTCAACACACACATATATTGTTGAGGGGGAGCGACCCGACTGAAAATGTTCCATGATTCATGCATGCACACATGTTTCTCTCCCAATGATTTTTCGGAAAATGTCATATTTTAATCAATTGGTATCTCTAATATTATATTTTTATATTAGAGATAGGGGGAGAAAATGTGATTAAAATGTAATATATCGCAACATGTGATCTTAAAGACTCAAGTGCAACTCTTTCCTTCACATGCCAAACTATTTCGTATATCGATGCATGTGTGTAGGGGGAGCTTTTCGGAAATGTAAAACTTTCAAGTGTTAAAAGTTTTGATTTTTATCAAACACTTTGAATGGTTTTCAATGGTTTAATGGTTACGATCTATACCCAAAACAACCTACTATCCACGACGGAACGATGGAGTCAAAAGGTGGTTTAGGATAGGAAACTAAGTCCTATGATCCAACCAGAACCGGAGGGATCTACCCAAGGACATTCCATAGCTAGAAATAGTTGTCCTTAGGAAAGATGGAGTGGAATGAAGCTGAATGCGGACCAAGTACTTAAGTTAGCACTAGAACAATCACAACAAGGTGCTAATGATGACGTATTGGTAAGCATTGAAGGAGTTGAATATTCTATGCAACTTAGGCAGAAACCGGGTCAATACATCTATTGAAGACAAGTCATCATGGACCCAGTGATGCAATGCACAACCCTTCCCAGCCATTCGAGTTTCTCTCAAAAGAAACTTGTCTCATTGTCACGGAGATCAACACGTATCTATTGACTTTCTCACTCCGAGTCAGTTAATATTGAAAAGGTGGCAGTCTGCTCCAGCCTCCGATTACCAAAATGCACTTATTGAGTCTAGAGCCAAACGAGATCAATTTATCATCTCATTAGGACACAATCGAGTCCTACGCATTATCCTTGTGATATTGCCAGAACATCTGAGTGATACGATTCACAATGAAGATGGAAATCCTGCTTGAGCCAGCATTAAACAAGCTCATGGTAGGTAACTTGTGCGATTCTACACGAATCAAACTTGTGAGAACTGGAAAGCAACTAAGTTTCGATTCTTAATTGATTCAAACTTGATTCCAGGTTTCTTCGCAAAATCCATGTGATCTTGCCAGAACATTCAGAGTGACACTCATTAGTGTTCATAGTGACGAATGGAAATCCTTCCAGTGTCAACATCAAACAGCACTGCGGTAGGTAACTCGCAAGATTCTCTATGAATCAAGCTTGTGACAAACTGGAAAGCAACAATGGTGCGATTCTTTTAGAATCAAACTTGTTCCAGGAAATCTGAATTGACGACTCTAATCAGACGGATAATTTATCCTTATGATTCACTCTTTACGTTCGCAGTCTGCTTCGAGACGGTCGAGTAAAGAGAACTGGCTACTACCGCTGGGAAACCCTGTCAAGGAGGTTCTTAATCGAATCTACCTGATCACAGGTACGGTATTTTAATACCGTTTAACGGTCTTCACCGACCGGAGGTAAAACGCTACCGAGTTAGGATGAAATGTTCAAAGCCATTTTATCCGTGTCTATACATGTTGCTGCATATCAAGAAGGTGGCGTAGCTGTGATACCGATGTCGATTCAGAAGTCACAAGAGCACAAGATGGCGATAATCAAGATACCTAAGAATGTAAGAATGTAATAGGTCATCTTAGTCACAAGGAGTACAGATGAAGATCTCAAGCACTCAAAGTCAAATGACAAAGGCTCAAGATAAAGATCACGAAAGCATGAAGGAACAAAGCTGTTACAAACAAGATCAAGACCAAGATACAAGACCAAAGCAGGAAGATCTCCTCTATAAGAATGTATTCACTCAATCATCTTATGCTTTTTAAGCTTTTAAAGATGACCGATACATTGGGGGAGATTGTTAGCCCTATATTTTATATAGTCGAACAAGAATGTAATAGGTCATCTTAGTCGTTAAATGGTCTTGTATTGTAATAGGTTTGTCGGGAAAACCGGGCTTGGACTTTAAGCTAATATTGTATAAGTTAGGGGCGTAAGCCCAAAAGAAAGCCAAGCCCGGCCCAAGATGAAGCCCACAAAGGCCTTAGAGCCGTGGGGTATATAACCCTCTTTCACATGTGAAAGAGGGTGTTGGTTCATTTCATAAAACACATAGTTTTAGTGTAAACCTTCCACTTCTCTCTCTACTTTCTCTTTCTACTCTTCTTCTCTTTCTCTCTCTAAGAATCTTGTGTTATGGATTGAATGGGAATAACACAACTAAACGTGCCTTGTTTCTGACCACAATACCTCTCTCATCCTTTTTGTTTCTAAGAACCCATCTTGTCCCAATAGGTCTGACATGTTTGGGACAATCAACCAACTCCCAAACATCCTGAATAGCAAATTGGTGAAGCTCATCTTGCATTGCTTCTACCCAACTTGGTTCTTTGAGAGCATCAAAAATCTTCTTGGGTTCCTGTTGTGACAGAAAACAGGTAAACAAACATGCTTGAACAAGAGGGGTATCAACCTTCTTATGAATATTGGCAATGAATCCTCCATGTTTATGATGAGACCGTCTAGTTTGCATAGGAGTCATCACATCACCTATGATCAAAGAAGAAGGATGATTCTTCATGGTAGATGTAAGTACTCCTCTTTCAATGATTGTGTTGTCATCAATTTCACTATCCATATTGCCAATATCTTCTTCAAATGATCTTCCATCATCATCTGAATGAACCTCACCATGTATATTTGAAGGTTCACCTTGTTCAAAATTACTGGAAGAGAATAAATGATCCAAAGAGTCGTCAACGCCCGAATTAGGGTTTTCAACGTTTGATCCATCAACTCCTGAATTTGTCTTGTCAGAGCCAGATTTTCCTATGTCAGCGTTTGAAGAAGCATGCATGTTTTCAACTGGTGATACCTGTGGACCACCTTTTTCCTTTTCAGCAACAGCAGCAGCAGCAAATGCATCTGTCCATATGGGAATGGTAACATACTCAAGTATGGGTGCTGATTTGTCTGCTTGTGATCTAACCTCTTTATCAACCTGTTTACCTGAAATTTCAACAACTGGTTCTTCCACAACATTTGAAGTTACCTTCACAATGTCTGGATTAGTAACACGCATATAATTCAATGTTCAAGATAGAGGTTCCAAGTCAAATAACCAATTTGGACCACTCTCAGGATCACTAGGTTTACTTTCTAAAAACCTAACATGTACCTTTTCAAGTATACGTTTTTCTTTCTTAATGTAAACTCTATATCCTCTACTCTACACAGAATAACCCATAAAGTATCCTTCATCACCTTTAGCACTAAACTTACCTAAGGCATCACTAGTGTCCAAAACAACTAAATGACCTCCAAAAGGTTTAAGAAAACCAATATTAGGTTTTCTGCCCCAAAATAGCTCATAAGGTGTCTTGTTATGGATCTTGTTGATTAATGCCCTATTCTGAACATAACAAGTTGTATTCACAGCCTCAACCTAAAATGCTATGGGAAAGTGAGCATCAACCAACATAGTCATGGCTGCTTCTATGAGTGTTCTATTCTTTCTCTCAGCTACCCCATTTAGTTGTGGGGTTCTACCTACACTAAACTGTCTAGTAATCCCTTTCTTGGCACAAAAGTCATCTAACAACTTATTTCTAAACTCACCACCATTATCACTTCTAAGTATCTTAACCTCATTCCTATACTTTTTCTCTAATTGAGTAATAAAATTAATCAATATATCAGCAGTTTCACTCTTCAAAGCTAAAAAGAAAGTCCAAGTAAATCTAGAAAAATCATCAGTGATGACAAAACAGTAGGATTTACCATTTAAGCTTTCTATATTAGTTGGACCAAACAAGTCCATATGCAGCAAGTGAAGTGTTTTAGAACTAGAGTGCACTGGTTTAGACTTAAATGAGACCTTGTGTTGTTTGCCTTTAAGGCATGCAACACAAGAATGGTCATTGTGGAAAGCCTTTTCAGGCAAACCATCAACCAAACCATGTCTCACAAGTCTATTTATATTCTTGAAATTAATGTGCCCTAATCTCCTATGCCAAAGATTACTCTCATCAACTGAAGCCTTAGCATAAAAACATGACAAATTATTATTCATCTTAATTCCATTAAGATTCACATTATAAATGTCCTTATGCCTAGGTGTTCTATAATCAATGAATTTATCATCAATTTTAAAATCCTTGCTTAACACCAGGCATTCAGTATCTGTGAAAAGAACCTTATTTTTGTTATCACATACTTGTGATACACTAAACAGATTGTAATCGAGTTCTTTTACCAGAAACACGTTCTCAAAACGCAAATTGTTGGTGATAAGAGTTCCTTTGCCAGTGATAGTTCCATATCCGCCTCCAAAGTAAACTTTGTCACCATTTTTAATGGGAGTGAAGTTTGTTAAGTAATCCTCCTTCCATGTCATGTGCCTAGAGTATCCACTATTCTAATAGCCATAATCATTAACCTGTTTATGAATGCACTACACATAAAAAAAATTAGTTTTCTTTGGGAACCCAAGCCTGAGCAGACTTGGATTCATTTGGTTGTTCAACAAGAACAAACTTAGTCCTTATGACAACCCCTTGTTCATCCCTTTTTGGATGAAACACCCAGTTAACCCCAATTGGTTTAGTTATGACCTTTGAAATATATTGAAATTTGTTACAGGTCATAGAAAACCCATCTGAATTAGGGTTTTGGTCTTGATTAGGGCTCCATGTCAAGCTAGAAGAAGCTTTAGACCCCTTTCCCTTTGGTTGCAAATATTTGACATTACTTGGTCTAGCAACGTTCCTGTCAGCGTTTAATTTGTTCTTGTCAACGCTGAAATTACCCTTATCAGCGTTGAACCTAGGGTTTGCTACAGGAGGTCACACACGTGAATTTTTGAATCTATTTAATTTACGTGAAACGCGATGGTTTGGGTTAGACTTGTATGTCTATTGATGTTCCCGATTGATTGCGCGTGTTTTTGTACGAATTTAAAGTTTTCTATGAATAAAAATTATGAAAACTATTACTTGAATGACCACTAGCCGTTTACATTACGTATTAGAAATTTCTATTATCATGAGTCGAGATTTATTTACATCAATATAATTCCGGTTAAGAATTTCGTTACACTAATTAAACACCTCATTTGATACACATTAAAAATTTATGTATTCTTCTCCTCAAAACAAACTATTATAAAACACGACTACTACTAAAATCTAAACATTTAGATTTTTTTAAACTACTCTACACTACAAAAGAAATAAAAACCCTTACAACTTTACACATTCAAAAACCAAAACCGGCCCCCCTTATTTTCCCATGAGCCACGTTTTTAATATTGTACCCATTCAATTAAATATTTACTGTGCTATTGTACAACAAGTACTCTAATCCTAGCCAACCCAAGTACTCTCTTACCCCTATTTTACTATCATAGAACGTGATCTCTGCCCCATGCTTCTTCCCCATGCGAAACCCATTTCCCATGCTAGTTCATTTACTTATCCCTAGTTAAAATCAAACTACAAGGCCTAACCAAACCCTAACTAAGTTGGTTAACCCTTAACACTCCCCATTTGCCTATAAATACTACCTTATTTCTCACTTGAAAACACACACTCAAAAACTAAAACTCAACAAGAAAAACATTGAACACCCTTGGTGATAGGGCATGGCAGAAATAAGCTAAGCTGGAAGTCGAGTTGATTTAATAACAAGCTAGGAGGACCAAGATTGGGTCGGACGTGGTATCCATTCGGGTTAAAGTTCTCTAGTTCTTGTTCCATCTTCACCGAATGTCTTAGGACCTTTTGTAAGTAACCATGACCTTTGTTCATCTCACCTTGGTTGATAACATACTTGCTATAGACTTTCAAGAACTAAACTCACATTAATGGAACATGACTAAGTCACGGGTTAGGGTTGTGATGGGTGCTTACTTGATAAACTAAACTACTTTTGAACTAAATAAGATGTCAAGGAGCCATGGATGACATTTTATACGATGACCTAAAGACTACCCAAGTTACATGTTAACTAAACAAATTTGTAAAAGAAACATAACCATGGAACACTAGACGTGATACATGAAGACTCTAAGCTTGTGAATGACATGTTAGGCGTGAATAAACCTTGTTGTTTGGCCTTCATAGGTTATTCCAAGTATAAGGGCTAAGGTGTGATTTCATGTGTGATGTGTGCTCCGTGGGTAGGCTTCAACAAACAGAAACCATAAAGTGGAAAATGAACATGGCTTCCATCTTTCAAAACGTGAGTATGTAATGTGTTAGAGTATAAATTCATGTATGCTTTTAGGTGTAAGGATTATATTGTTTGATGTTAAGAAACAAACATGAACTTGAGTATGATTCTATGTGGGTTCTGCGTATATTGCTTTGTGTGTACTCGATAGAAGCAGGAAACCAGGAAACCAAAACGTGTGTGTAAGATACTAGAATGCATGAATGAGTACCAATATGATACAACAACTCCTGCTTGTTTGAACACCTGTGGTTGTGACGTGTATGTGTGATTAGTGTGTGTGTGTGTGTGGGCTGCCATGTACAAACAAAAACCAACAATGTACTATTGTCAAAATATAGAGGAGTAATGTATATGATTGTATGAAAAGTGTGCACAATGTGTATGTTAAAATAAGTACTACTAGTAATTCACCAATTTCCCTTCTTGGAGTACCCTGCTTCAAAACAGCTAGCATCAAAGGACACCTATTTCTGGCTTCTTCTTTAAAATTAATTGATGTATGAATAAAATGCATTAGCTTTACATCATACACCCGGGGTAGTAATGTTGCGTGTATGTAGAAACCAAAAACAGCAAAACAAGTACCGGTAAGAGGATATGTATTATTCTTGTTATGTGATATGAATGATTGTATGTATAGACGTGTAGACGATAATTGGTTGCCATGAGGAAAATACATGGGTATAATAAAGCAAATGTATGTCAGTATGAAAGTCATAAAGTAACAGCAGGCGTGAGGCCTTATGGTCGTATGAGGATGTTTTGTGTAAATGCATGCTTGTATAATATGTTATATGTATATCTCGAACATCATATCACCACCTTGATAAAACCATAGGTGTGTGTCGTCTTCACCATAAGTCGTGTAGTTCGTATTATTGTGTATAGCATATAAGTGTGAGTTGAGTCAGAAACTAGAGACAAGTAAAACCATGGTGTATGACTGCGTGTATGTGAATGCTGTGCATGCTATGTGTTACTGTAATTTCTATGAAGTATATACAATGTAAAATAAAACAAGTAGAAACCCCCCCCTCTTATGATAGACCTTAGGATAAATAAAGGAACCATTTGTTCTTTCTTTTGTTTCCCCTGCGTGAACAACATACATCAAACAACAGTGGACAATTGTTCCTTTCTTTTGACTTTATGGTGAATAGATGGATGACATTATGAATGTGTTTGCTATGCATATACATAATAAGCAAATAGGACCCCCTCCATGATATAACTGACGAAAACAGTGGGCCAAAAACCTACCAACATGTACTATTCTTAGGACTATGATGATAGTATGCTATTATTGGGTATGTGTGATAAAATTTATAAAAGCAAAGGGGACCATTACTTGTTGCGTATGAGTCTTGCTGCCAAAGACAAAAGTTGAACAAAATAGTACTATGTATGCATGTGTGTTGAGAATATGTTACAGGTTTTACTCCTTTGGTGCGTGACATCAACTGTAAAGAAGAAAACAGTGATCAACTTTGATAAGAGAGAACATAGTAATGGTAACATTGGCCCAGTCACACTAGTTCACACCTGATTTTAACCGACCTAACGGTCATGCCCCGGAAATCTAAAAATACCTTATTAAACTTGACACGACCTAGTTTTAAAAACAGTTTTCCGTTTATCTTAAAGTTGAGTAACGAACCCACAAGTAATTTTCAAAAACGCTTGACCAACACTTGTAAATAATTAGACATTATTTGTTTATTTTTGTTTGCGAGTGCACTACTTTGTCGAATTATATTCTATATTTAGAGACTTCACAAAAATATGATATTTATCAAATATCGATGACCTCGTGGCCTAGTTTTTATAGTGAGAACCCGTTTATTTTTCGGACTATTATTTAACGAGATATCAAGACCCAAACTTGACCCCGTGACTAAAATGATTGAACATGAAAATGTATGAAAACATTTTTATAAATAAAGAGCAAGTATAAATTATCAACCAAGTGCATTATACGTTATTATTTATTGTATTTAGCCTGAGTACGAATATTTTACTTAGGTTACGAGTAGATCGTTTGCGCATTGTTTTGCGTGCCTTGATATTTTGTGCTATCCTTGTTGATCATATTTACCTACTTCATCGAGGTGAGTTTCATAGCCCCACTTTTAATTGCTTTAACTATTTTGGGGTGAGAACATTTCTTGTTTTTAACGGATGAACATAAGTGATTTAAACTCATACGTTTGCCTACATGATGTCTAAGTAGCGATATCCCTAGATGCTTTAGCCCACTATCGTGAACCGTTAATTACTTTGTGTAAGCGCGAATGTTATGGATAGATCTATCGGGACTAACCTCCCTATCTAATTTGGTTGTGTGGCCAAAGTTAGATACACTTACATTTGAGGATTTACAAATGCTTTGGGATAGGCATTTGCTCGGGCTCTTATTATTTCTTGTTGGTTGAGGTTAACGCTTCGGTGTCACGAGCTTAGACGTAGGTGATTAAAACGTATTCTTTTGATTATAATCTTGTATTTGTCATAAGATTATATGCCGGTTGCCTTGGAAAATCTTATGGTTCATCACACTATTTAAACTTAAACCTATGAACTCACCAACCTTTGTGTTGACGCTTTAGCAATGTTTTTCTCAGGTATCAAGACGGAGGAGTGACGTGGTTATGCATGGGAGATTTTTAATAAAAACAGTCGTGACTAGTGTATGGATATTTTGGATCAATGTTAAAGTCTTTTGAAATAATGTTTTATCATGATCTTATGTAAATTCGCTTCCGAAACAAGTTTTATGCTTTTAATTAAATTAAACGGCTTTTAAATAGTCGTTCTTTGTATCTATGTCTTGTGATAGTCATGACCGTCGCACCCTATTGTGTTGTATTACTCTGATAAATTGGGGGTGTGACAGATTGGTATCAGAGATGTAGTTATAGAGAACTAGGTTATTTTATAAAACGATTTTTATAAACGTGAGTCAAAAATTTAATTGTTGGAAAAATAATTCTAGACTATAACTAACTCTCAAAAATCTCCAAGAACCACTTCACTCCACGTCTTCGATACAAGTAAGTTATGACTTGAGATAGTTTATGATTTTTGCAATGCTAAGTTTTGAATTTGATTGCTAAGTATTATTAGCATTAGGTATACCCTTCCCATGTTTGAGTGATAACCATAGGGACAAGTAATAAAACGATTTTTAAAACATCCTTGTATGGATCGTTACGACACGCAAATGGTTTGTGTCATATTTATTTGAATGGTTTGTACCATCCTTGTTTAAATGGTTTGTGCCATATTTATTTGAATGGTTTGTGCCATCTTTGTTTAAATGGTTTGTGCCATATTTATTTGAATGGTTTGTGCCATATATATATTTTCCTTTGAGATTAAACGTACGCATACTTATATTTTAGATAGTCTGCGAGACTATTATCGACTATCGAAACGCATTGTGTTTCATATTACTATGCGCCGAATTAAAAATATCGCCGTGATTCCTAGAACGAAAACTATATGAATATATTTATTTACCATGGGTTTGGTAGTGTGTTAATTTGTAGTAATACTTGAATCAAGCGATACTATTATAAATGTCGAGAGGAGCAACTATTTACTGGGTTCGGTAAATTGTTACTCCACTAAACATTTATAGTAGACTCGGTTGAGTAAAAGTGACCTACGTTAATTAACGGTTTCGAATTGAAATTGAATGCGACTGAGGAACGACGATGATGTCACTATTCAAAATGACATATGACGATAAAACACTTAGTACAAGTATCACTCTTGTAACGCTCCAAAGAATACTACAATTCAAAGAACAAATAAATTCCGCGATATATGAACTATCTACAAATGCGCTGACGCGTAAGTCAAATGGTTATCAAAGAAAACTTTATTGGAAATAAATTACGCAAAGACAAATCAAAATTCTTTCAGTCCATTGGTTGCGACTAAGTTAATATGACGTTGTTATAAATTTCGAAGTTACGATATAGATATAAATTAAAGGGTTTTACCCTTGGTTAAACAATTATGCCAATTTCTACATCAAAGGGATTATCGCGTTGTGCGATATTTGAGAACCCCAGATGTGAAATGTGGGCGTATATTGAGATCTTAAATAAAAGGTATAAATATACAACAATGACTGTAAAGTTTATCTAAGATTGCGAGAAAAACGCTAGATGAGAGCAAGATAAACAAAACATATGAGGTATAACGGAACATATTCCAAAAGCAAAGAAATGCTTGTAATAAAATTTAGCAATTGCTCGAATTGAACATTTTGAACGATTACGGATCGAAAACATATGAAACAATTCTTGTGATGAAATTTTTGTGATAAAATTTTAAGTACTCGACTCGTTTAAATCAAGTAAACAATTTTTCAAGGTGTAAAAAAATTGTTGAAAGTATACGAACTAGCAATACTAAGTTAAGGAAAGACTTTTGAATAAACAAGAACTAGTACGGGCTACGTAATAGCCATAAGCCGACTATACCTCAAAAACATACTTACTCATCCGAGTTGCAAGTAATAAACGTTTAACAAGAGGAAATTGCACAAAAATGAACGTCGTAATAGACCTAAATTGATGAAAGAATTGATTAAGGATAATTGTATTTATCCATCCGTGCATAATCACTACTAAGAGAAAGTACAAATAATAAGTATGTGGAAGAGTATGTTAGAGGACTTTAACATTCCACGATTCACTTATTGTTTTCCATTTAAGGACTACTTGGACATTTAAGTAGACTTACGGATCGATGTACGAGAACTTACTCTAAATAAAAGAAAATTTTACAAGACATCATACAACTCATTTCTATTTTTAGAACTTTAGGAAAATACTTCACCCTTACCTATCTAATAACTGTCGTTTTACATTTGGTGACAGGCTAAAAAGGAAAATGCCCCTCATTCCGTTTGTCATTTTGCAATCCGAATCCAACAAGGAAATTACCCCCATCCGGAGCGTAATCACAATAAATTCGGATGATGAGCAAGATTCGCCTGTCATGATACCAAATGTCACAACGGGACTTCCCTCCACCATCCCAAATATTCCTACTACTACTATGCCAATTTCTACTCTTATGCCTTCACCATTACCTGGAACTTCTAGAAAAAGAAACCGTACACCTTCACCACCACCTAATGTTGCTCATTCCCCAGGTGACGAACCTACTTCAGAAGCACTCGGATTCGATGCAGAACATCTGATAGGCCGTCTGGAGGATGTAGAGGGTGATGTGGATTACCTTATCGACCAAGATGAGGACAAGGACTTAGTGATAGACGAGTTACGAGAGTCTCTTGAGGCTGCTGAGTCTGAGATTTCAATCTTACAAATGAGGAACGATGATGCCGAGGCTAGGCAAGCTGCGGATCATGCTCAGATTCAAGAAATCCTACACCACCTAGTTCTTTAGGATTTTCTCGCCTTTCTAATAAAAGTATGATGTTTTGTAATAAATGTATGACGTGTTGTCAAGACTAAAAGAAGTCATTCATTGGTTGAATGAAATTTTGTACTCTAAGCTCCAAAACTATGTGTGGAACGCAGTTCAAGAACGAAGTATATGAACTTTATGATATGATCCCTTGATAATTGTATTACGATAATCGTAAGAAAAGTATGGTCAAAAATTGAACAATCGTAAGAATTGATAACAATGAAAGAACTAACAAAAATATACATCGTTTGTGCGATAATGTACATAGAAAAATTTGAAATGACGGAACAAGGTTGCAAGGACCTCAAAGAGGTCATCACTCGTCAATACCAAAATGCCATTAGGGCCGTTGATGCGTTCGAAGCTAGTATCCGCACGGTTGACCGAACCATGGATCCTAGTGTTTACGAAAAAACTAAGGAAACAAGTGCTACTCCGGTTAACACTTTTGGACCTCGAAAGATCTTTTCAAAAACTAAAGTAAATCATACCGTTAGTGGAAGAAAAGGGCCTTATGCGGGGAGATGCCATATGTTGAAGAACCACTCAAGGTTTAACACCATGAAGCAAGGTGCCGAAAGACCTAAACCTCACCCTATGACTAAACCAAAGAATCACTCGTGGAAAACGCCACATGTCCACCAAGGAAAAACCTTACCACCCTATACATGTTTTGCAAGAACAAATTTCCCGGAGGATGGGCCCAAAACAACTCCGATCTTGAACAAGAAGTATCTCGGCAACCTTCCATATTGCCGCAAGTGTGACTACCACCACAAAGGTAGTTGCGCGAACCATTGCATGCTTTGTGATGACTTTGGGCACTTGGAGGGTGATTGCCGAGTGGTAATCCGATGAGAACAATATGAAGAAATACTACATGGAAGAATGTCGTTTAAAACAAGAAATACTTTGAAAAGGGAAGGAAATTGCTCAAGAAGGAAGCTCGGGGGCAAAGAGCGTCCAATACCCCACCAACGTTTTACGCCAGTTGTCTTTCAAGAAAGATGTGCCGACAATATTCAAGTATCAACCCAAGGGTTTCTACCCTCGTCATGGATAGAGCGTTAAAATTCATGTATTAGGAACTATTTTACTTTTGTGCAAATCAAGTGACTCGACGTCTGTCGATGTTACCACCAACAAAACATAACTATGTAACCGTACTCCAAGTTTTCAATTAAATTGTGTTGTTTTATTTTTAAAGCCTATTTTGTTTAAACAACGAGAAACTTTATTTTTCTTTTTCATGTGTCGTAGAAAAACTCATCCGCCAAAATTTTTACTTAAGAAAGAACTTTCTTCTACAATATTTTCTTTACCTATGGAAGAGAAGTAAATAAAATAATTTTTCGTTAAAAAGATTTTTGTAAAAATATTCTTTAGAAAATATCAAATTTTTATTATTATTATTTACCATCGGAAACACTCATTAGTGATAATAATAACAATTGTAATAATGTAAGTTAGAAGATTAATAAAGGTATTATTAATCAAACGCCGCAACTAACAACAAAATATTTTTGGTAAGAACTACCATGTAAAGTTTTGGAACCTGGTTTGACGACCAACTCAATATGGAGAACAAAGACTATTGATAAACTCGACAAGAACTAGTACGAATAATTATGGGAATTATTTCGTCGTTTGTAAAAAGTGAGCATTGGTAACAAAATGAAATGCACTATGAACTAACTTGTTGGTTATGAAAAGTGGATAATGGTAACGAACAAAATGCACTGTGGACTACCAAAATATGATTACAACCTCAAAGAGTCAAACTGTGATGAAAAGGAGGATGCAACCGTTTGTCCCGAGACGTACGTAGCCTGATCAACTACGTATGATCGTGGTCGAACGCGAGTATGCTCATAGTAGTCATCTTAAAAATGAAGTATATTAGTAGAATATTTTCAGGTTGCCCTATTTATCAAAGGAGGATTTATCATATGCTACGAACGTCGAACATTTTTATACCGTCCTAGTATAAATATTTTCTTCGCCACTATTTCATACAAGAGCGTATATGACACGCAAATACTAAAAGCGCCACTTGTTTTTGACGACAATTAAACTCAAATAGACCAGAGTTGGAAAATCGAAACAATTTTTAAATAATGAGAAGAACAAAAAAAAAAAAAAAAAAAAAAAAAAAAAAACGTCATTGGAGTATAATCCAAATTTAACGGATATCCAGAACTCGCCGTAACATAACCCATGTTAAAGAACAATTGGGTCAAGATAAGCGTGCTTTCGTATATAATTGGAATATTGAAACCGTCCCGACAAAAATCTATTTAACGGTGTTTGAGCATCACACCACACTCGTAAGCTTAAGAAATATTATATACGTTCTTCATAGAAGGAATCCGAACGAACTATGATTTAAATATATTATTAATTGTGCACCCGTTTACCTCTCCATGAAAAAGGATATAAACGAGGAGGAACGCAAACTAAGTTGATTAATTAACGAAATTATCTAATATTGAATGTCATACAAAAGGAAGAAACGTCTTGACCACCATGAGTTAGGACGATCAATTGTCCTAGATTTTTTTTTTTGGGAAACCGATTCAAGAAACCTTGACGCATACGCTACTTATCACTACCAAGTAGACGGTTAATGTGAACGGGATAAATCAAACCATGTGGAACGATATTCAAATGTGCGATATATAGTCACCTAGGCGAAAACTGTCAATACACGACACTTTAAAGTGGAAATAATATGCGGGACGACGCAAAAATTAATAATGAGAAAACTCGCTAAGAAAAACCGACGTCGTCGAGAAAAATTTGACATTCAAGAAAAGAGTTAGGGAACGTTATAAGATCGTGTACATGTCGAAAGAAATTTTTGTTTGTTTTAATCCTAACAAGATTATAGTAATTTTAATCTTAGCAACAAACTAAAAACGAGCGCATTGAACACCATGAAAGGGAGGTAAAAATTTAGTTGACCTCTTGTTTTGACAACGACAACGACGTGCTAGTTTTGAGGACAAAACTCAATTTAAGGGATTACGAATGTCACACACGTGAATTTTTGAATCTATTTAATTTACGTGAAACGCGATGGTTTGGGTTAGACTTGTATGTCTATTGATGTTCCCGATTGATTGCGCGTGTTTTTGTACGAATTTAAAGTTTTCTATGAATAAAAATTATGAAAACTATTACTTGAATGACCACTAGCCGTTTACATTACGTATTAGAAATTTCTATTATCATGAGTCGAGATTTATTTACATCAATATAATTCCGGTTAAGAATTTCGTTACACTAATTAAACACCTCATTTGATACACATTAAAAATTTATGTATTCTTCTCCTCAAAACAAACTATTATAAAACACGACTACTACTAAAATCTAAACATTTAGATTTGTTTAAACTACTCTACACTACAAAAGAAATAAAAACCCTTACAACTTTACACATTCAAAAACCAAAACCGGCCCCCTATTTTCCCATGAGCCACGTTTTTAATATTGTACCCATTCAATTAAATATTTACTGTGCTATTGTACAACAAGTACTCTAATCCTAGCCAACCCAAGTACTCTCTTACCCCTATTTTACTATCATAGAACGTGATCTCTGCCCCATGCTTCTTCCCCATGCGAAACCCATTTCCCATGCTAGTTCATTTACTTATCCCTAGTTAAAATCAAACTACAAGGCCTAACCAAACCCTAACTAAGTTGGTTAACCCTTAACACTCCCCATTTGCCTATAAATACTACCTTGTTTCTCACTTGAAAACACACACTCAAAAACTAAAACTCAACAAGAAAAACATTGAACACCCTTGGTGATAGGGCACGGCAGAAATAAGCTAAGCTGGAAGTCGAGTTGATTTAATAACAAGCTAGGAGGACCAAGATTAGGTCGGACGTGGTATCCATTCGGGTTAAAGTTCTCTAGTTCTTGTTCCATCTTCACCGAATGTCTTAGGACCTTTTGTAAGTAACCATGACCTTTGTTCATCTCACCTTGGTTGATAACATACTTGCTATAGACTTTCAAGAACTAAACTCACATTAATGGAACATGACTAAGTCACGGGTTAGGGTTGTGATGGGCGCTTACTTGATAAACTAAACTACTTTTGAACTAAATAAGATGTCAAGGAGCCATGGATGACATTTTATACGATGACCTAAAGACTACCCAAGTTACATGTTAACTAAACAAATTTGTAAAAGAAACATAACCATGGAACACTAGACGTGATACATGAAGACTCTAAGCTTGTGAATGACATGTTAGGCGTGAATAAACCTTGTTGTTTGGCCTTCATAGGTTATTCCAAGTATAAGGGCTAAGGTGTGATTTCATGTGTGATGTGTGCTCCGTGGGTAGGCTTCAACAAACAGAAACCATAAAGTGGAAAATGAACATGGCTTCCATCTTTCAAAACGTGAGTATGTAATGTGTTAGAGTATAAATTCATGTATGCTTTTAGGTGTAAGGATTATATTGTTTGATGTTAAGAAACAAACATGAACTTGAGTATGATTCTATGTGGGTTTTGCGTATATTGCTTTGTGTGTACTCGATAGAAGCAGGAAACCAGGAAACCAAAACGTGTGTGTAAGATACTAGAATGCATGAATGAGTACCAATATGATACAACAACTCCTGCTTGTTTGAACACCTGTGGTTGTGACGTGTATGTGTGATTAGTGTGTGTGTGTGGGCTGCCATGTATAAACAAAAACCAACAATGTACTATTGTCAAAATATAGAGGAGTAATGTATATGATTGTATGAAAAGTGTGCACAATGTGTATGTTAAAATAAGTACTACTAGTAATTCACCAATTTCCCTTCTTGGAGTACCCTGCTTCGAAACAGCTAGCATCAAAGGACACCTATTTCTGGCTTCTTCTTTAAAATTAATTGATGTATGAATAAAATGCATTAGCTTTACATCATACACCAGGGGTAGTAATGTTGCGTGTATGTAGAAACCAAAAACAGCAAAACAAGTACCGGTAAGAGGATATGTATTATTCTTGTTATGTGATATGAATGATTATATGTATAGACGTGTAGACGATAATTGGTTGCCATGAGGAAAATACATGGGTATAATAAAGCAAATGTATGTTAGTATGAAAGTCATAAAGTAACAGCAGGCGTGAGGCCTTATGGTCGTATGAGGATGTTTTGTGTAAATGCATGCTTGTATAATATGTTATATGTATATCTCGAACATCATATCACCACCTTGATAAAACCATAGGTGTGTGTCGTCTTCACCATAAGTCGTGTAGTTCGTATTATTGTGTATAGCATATAAGTGTGAGTTGAGTCAGAAACTAGAGACAAGTAAAACCATGGTGTATGACTGCGTGTATGTGAATGCTGTGCATGCTATGTGTTACTGTAATTTCTATGAAGTATATACAATGTAAAATAAAACAAGTAGAACCCCCCCCCCCCCTCTTATGATAGACCTTAGGATAAATAAAGGAACCATTTGTTCTTTCTTTTGTTTCCCCTGCGTGAACAACATACATCAAACAACAGTGGACAATTGTTCCTTTCTTTTGACTTTATGGTGAATAGATGGATGACATTATGAATGTGTTTGCTATGCATATACATAATAAGCAAATAGGACCCCCTCCATGATATAACTGACGAAAACAGTGGGCCAAAAACCTACCAACATGTACTATTCTTAGGACTATGATGATAGTATGCTATTATTGGGTATGTGTGATAAAATTTATAAAAGCAAAGGGGACCATTACTTGTTGCGTATGAGTCTTGCTGCCAAAGACAAAAGTTGAACAAAATAGTACTATGTATGCATGTGTGTTGAGAATATGTTACAGGTTTTACTCCTTTGGTGCGTGACATCAACTGTAAAGAAGAAAACAGTGATCAACTTTGATAAGAGATAACATAGTAATGGTAACATTGGCCCAGTCACACTAGTTCACACCTGATTTTAACCGACCTAACGGTCATGCCCCGGAAATCTAAAAATACCTTATTAAACTTGACACGACCTAGTTTTAAAAACAGTTTTCCGTTCATCTTAAAGTTGAGTAACGAACCCACAAGTAATTTTCAAAAATGCTTGACCAACACTTGTAAATAATTAGACATTATTTGTTTATTTTTGTTTGCGAGTGCACTACTTTGTCTAATTATATTCTATATTTAGAGACTTCACAAAAATATGATATTTATCAAATATCGATGACCTCGTGGCCTAGTTTTTATAGTGAGAACCCGTTTATTTTTCGGACTATTATTTAACGAGATATCAAGACCCAAACTTGACCCCGTGACTAAAATGATTGAACATGAAAATGTATGAAAACATTTTTATAAATAAAGAGCAAGTATAAATTATCAACCAAGTGCATTATACGTTATTATTTATTATATTTAGCCTGAGTACGAATATTTTACTTAGGTTACGAGTAGATCGTTTGCGCATTGTTTTGCGTGCCTTGATATTTTGTGCTATCCTTGTTGATCATATTTACCTACTTCATCGAGGTGAGTTTCATAGCCCCACTTTTAATTGCTTTAACTATTTTGGGGTGAGAACATTGCTTGTTTTTAACGGATGAACATAAGTGATTTAAACTCATACGTTTGCCTACATGATGTCTAAGTAGCGATATCCCTAGATGCTTTAGCCCACTATCGTGAAACGTTAATTACTTTGTGTAAGCGCGAATGTTATGGATAGATCTATCGGGACTAACCTCCCTATCTAATTTGGTTGTGTGGCCAAAGTTAGATACACTTACATTTGAGGATTTACAAATGCTTCGGGATAGGCATTTGCTCGGGCTCTTATTATTTCTTGTTGGTTGAGGTTAACGCTTCGGTGTCACGAGCTTAGACGTAGGTGATTAAAACGTATTCTTTTGATTATAATCTTGTATTTTTCATAAGATTATATGCCGGTTGCCTTGGAAAATCTTATGGTTCATCACACTATTTAAACTTAAACCTATGAACTCACCAACCTTTGTGTTGACGCTTTAGCAATGTTTTTCTCAGGTATCAAGACGGAGGAGTGACGTGGTTATGCATGGGAGATTTTTAATAAAAACAGTCGTGACTAGTGTATGGATATTTTGGATCAATGTTAAAGTCTTTTGAAATAATGTTTTATCATGATCTTATGTAAATTCGCTTCCGAAACAAGTTTTATGCTTTTAATTAAATTAAACGGCTTTTAAATAGTCGTTCTTTGTATCTATGTCTTGTGATAGTCATGACCGTCGCACCCTATTGTGTTGTATTACTCTGATAAATTGGGGGTGTGACACAGGAACCCATTGTCTGTTAGACCACGTATTGGTGTTCTTAAAAAGGTCTTGGTCTAACAACTTGTGGACTTTGTTGGACAAAGGGTTTGGGTTTGACCATGGTTGACTTTCTATCAGCGTTGACCTTTGAAGCATTGACACACTTATAAGCTAAATGTGAAAAACTTCCACAAGTGTAACAGGCTTTTCTAGACATAGCTCTAGGTCTAGATGAAAAGAAACCTGTCCAATTATCACTAATTTGACTTTTTGGTGACATAGGTTTTCTATACATTTCTGTATATTTAATACTAGGTTTTCTATCAACGTTTAAACCAAGGTCAACAGTCTTGCCGGTAGTAGGATTGGTCACTTTTATGGGTGTAGACTCATTTGGGCTATCACTAAGCATGCCACCCTTAACGAACAAAGTAGGGTTAGCTTTCTTCCATTGGTCCAAATCAGTCAATTTCTGCTTGTATTCCTCTACTGGGGTAAGAACTCTTGGTGGAGGAATAAATTCTTCTTCTTGGAGTTCTGGTATACCAGTCCAAGATAAATCCTTTCTAAGGACACCATAAAAGTTCCCAGCAGGTGGTGGAACATCAACATACACCTTCATCCCAATCCCACTCCTTTCCCTAGAATCCCTTTGTTCACTAACACATTTTTCTAGGGTTTGTGAAGCTTTATCAAACTTTTGAATTTTAAGCTCTACGTTATCTTTGTTTTTATAGCTTCATCTAACTTAGCTTGTAAAACACCATTGGCTCTCTCCAAAATGTTTCTGACCTCAATACTAGCATTTAAATCATGAGTTAAGATATTGATTTGATCCTTTAGGTCAAACTCCATTTTCTTATATTCAGACATAGTCTTTTCAGTTTGATTAAGAGCAAGTTGATAATTAGATAAGTTGCATCTTTCATTAACAACTTCTGTGGTTAATTTTAAAACTTCTTTGTTAAGCCTTTCAGTATTTAGACGACAACCCTTACTACAAAATGCATCATCATATACCTCATTGTCTGATGAAGATGAAGAATGTGCCATGAGAGCATAGTGAACATGCTCCTCTTCTTCCTTTTCAGCAACCAAAGCCTTGTTCTCTTCCTCATCCTTGGCCAAATAGCTCCAATCTCAGCCAACACCATCAATTTCTTGCATAGCAACCATAGCTTTGGGATCCTGAACCTTGATGATTTGGCTTGAGGGTTTTCCAACATCAGATCTTCTTGGAGATCTGTACTCTCTTATAAAGTGTCCCATTCGATGACAATTATAACACTCAACCTTGTATTTATCAAACCCAGCAGTGTCCTTAGCATTAAAAGTCATCTTCTTCTTGAATCTTCGATTCCATCTATTTGCTCTTATACTAGCAAGAGACATATTCCACTTTATGTCCATCTCCTCTAAATGCTCATCACTAATTTTCTCAAGGTCCTCATATGTAATCACTGAACCATTGGGAAATGAAGCAATATATGCACACACAGTATCTAGATCAATATCAGCAGGTTTAACTCTTGGTGAGTCAACATTGTATGTTTCAGCGTTTGAATGTGAAGCGTTGACAAAGCTTGATCCAGCGTTGAAACAAGGTGATCCAGTAACCGGGTGCACGTAAGACTCCCTTTGATCAAACTGACCTTCACTATGTGAGAAGAAGGTCATATTACCATTGGTAAACTTACTTCCTTGATCCAAAAGGATTTCACTTTCTACAAGCGTCAGTTTGTTATAAACATCATCAAAGGTGGAACTTTTGTGAGTATTATTAGCAATCATAGACCTTGCTTCAATCTTCCATGTATCACCAATACTTTTAAGAAAAGTGGTGATGATATCAGCATCATCATGCACTGTTCCCATAAAGGACAACTTGCTTGTAATGTCAAGAAGTCTGCTTCTCACTCCACTTAGCTTTTCATTGGGTTGAGCTTTGAACACAGCATACTCATGAAAGAGTTGCTTCTTTTTCTCTTGTGTAGTATCAGCATTACCACCATAAGCAACTTCAAGGGTTGCCCAAAGTTCTTTTGCAGAATCATAGCCTCTATACTTGTGCTGATTGGATTGTCCTAAAGAGAGTTTGAGGATGCTTAGTGTTTTCATGTCATTCCTTCTCTTTGCTATGTCCTCAGCTGAGACAGCTCTTCCATCTTCAGGTTTTTCTTTTCGATCCTCTTCAGTAGAGCCTGGAGTTGATCTTGCAGCAATAGCAGCTGTAATCTTGGCAGCCTTATTGAAAGTGTTTCAATATTCAATAATTTCCCAAAGGGTGTGGTCAGGGATTTGAAGATACTGCTCAAAGTTAAACTTCCACAACTCAAAGTTGTCTGGGTCAAGCATGGGAATCTTGATGTTGGGGCTTGAGGAGGAGGAGGAGGTTAACTCAGGAGTAGACATGTTGTTTGAATTTTAGGGTTTCTTGAAAATTAGGGTTTTTGGCGATTTAGGGTTTTTGTGTTCTTTAGATCAAAGTTTCTCAACAAGCTCTGATACCACTTGTTGATCCGAAACTTAGATCGATTTAGCTTGTGTAAGCGAGATTAAATCAAGTTAAACACGTAGAGAAACTTTGTTGTATATGAAACAATTCAAGTATTATGCGGAATTAATACTCAAGCAAGAACACACAAACAATATAAACCAAACTTTCACTTTGATTGATAAATCAAACTTGCGTACAATGAAAGTGTAAAACGTATGAAAAACTTATATTTAACAAAACCTAAAGGCCTCCTTTTATAGATTAAGGAACCTTGTACAAGAGTCTACGTATCAGCTATTCTTGGTAAAGATAAACATAAGAAATACATTGTTGATCATATCCTTACTAGAAACATACTAGAAACATAAAACGTGTAGACTAAGTCTTTTATCAGTGCTTGACTTCTTCTTATCAACGCTTGACTTCTTCCTGCCAACGCTTGTCCTGTCAACGCTTGATTTCTTCTTATCAACGTCTAAATTGATCTTGTCAGAGTCCAAGTGACTTGACTACATTTTATTCCCAACAATTACACTGTTCACATTATTTATTTATTTTTTAGAATTATTTTAAGGTTTAAATAGAATTTTAATCAAACTGTTTTGTCTTATTAGGGTAAAAAGTTTTGTTTTCAATATTTTTCACTTTTCTACTATTTGGTAGTATAAATTAAGATTTTTCAAAAAGTAAAATTAATTTTAGCATTATTTTATTATTTTTTATCATTATTTTAGTTTAAAAAAGTGTTTTTAGTGTTTTAAAAATAGACAAAATAGAAAAATAGTTTCTAAAATTTAGGAAAAATACTTTTTAGTGTTTAAATAATATAAGTGAGATATTTTTTTTGATAAAATAATATTTTAGGCTTTTTTGTTAATTATATTTAATTTTAGGGCTTTAATTAGCATTTAAAAATGAATATTTAATTAATAAAAGGTTTTAAATTTATTTATTGAATGTTTATTCTTATTTATATTATTTTAAACTTAGTTTTAATTTTTAAATAACTTTTAGCTTTAAATTTTAATTTCGTCGCGTTTTACGTATTTACGTCATCGTTTTTACGTTTTACGTCGTAGTGTAATCGTAGTGTAACTCGTCTTAATTTTCTTTCTCTAAAACCAAAAACGACATTAGTCCAAACTTGATTTTATATTATTGGCCTAACACATACACACCTCCGCCGAGAACAAACTCGCATTTATCGGTTTTACGGTTTTCCTAAATCGTAATACTTAATACTTGCCACGGTTATTTGTTTTTCCTAAAACAAGTGACTAAAATACCTACATAAAATATCAACTATCTCGGAGTGAGAAAGTCAATAGAATTCATGTTGATCTACGTGACATTAAAAAAAATTTCTTTTGAGAGAAGCTTGAGTCTACTGGGGAAGGGTTGTGCATTACATCACTGGGTCCATGATGTGTTGTGTTCATGATGTGTTGACTCGGTTTCTGCCTAAGTTGTTTGGACGACTAATTTCTATACATCCTGTATCCTTACATTTCTTTTTCATTCTTCAACCCCTTCAATACTTACCAAGACATCATTACTAGCACCTTGTTGTGATTTGTAACACCCCCAAATTTACACAATTCAATACAGCGGAAGACTCGTTGGTGTTACGGGATAGCACATTACTCACATCATAGACAACTCTTAAAAATCGCGTCGTTTAATAATAAAGCATTTCCATTCATAAATATCAAATTTACATAGGTCCCAAGTCATTGTAATTCATACAGGTTTTACAAAGCATTTGAATGGAATTTGTTATTTAAGTGCGGGCTATGAATTCTTGTTGTCTTCCCGAGAATTACCTTCAAGTACCTGAGATAAAACATGTTAAAAGAAAAGGTCAGCGATAACGCCAAGTGAATTCATAGAGTTTAATGAAATCCATCAATATAACATCGGTATAAAATTATTACCGAAAATCATTTTGTGCAAATCTTTGTTATAGGCCATAAAATAACCAAAGTCATTTTATACAAATCTTTATCAAAAATCATAATATAGGCTTTCACCTTCAAAATCATTATACGAACCATTGTCGTTAAAAACATCATACTATACGTTTTATAACGTTGTATAGATTAATTAAAATCCGTTATATGAATATGGTTATGTAAAACCAAAACACGAACATAAAATCAATAATAAGACCATGTATTGCTAGTCAGGCAATATAACGTAATTCAATGCATAAAGCAGTATCTTCGCTATTTTTGGATTATTATAAGCCGCATGACATTGTTACCTTACTACAACAAACAACGGGTAGCTAGCCCGAAACTCATTTGCCCATCAAAATTAGCGTTTCGTCACAATAATCACGCTTGTGTAAATCTTCTCATACATAAATTCGCTTACCAATCAATGTGGCACGACGGGGATCAACCGTCAAGGCGCGAACTGGGGTGATCGTCCCCAAATAGTACTATTATATGCATAAGCGTCTACCAAATCCCGGTAGTTCACAATTCATGCTAATGGGACTTTTAGTGACATAACCTAACTTTAATAAACCATTTCATTTCATCTATCGGGTCATATAATCATTCATCGGGTCATACAATCATTCGGGTCCAAATCAATAAACAGACAATCGGGACAAATAGTGTCCTATTTTATAAAAGCTAACATGTTATCTCCCTCGCGGGTTTATAGAACATTTCATAAAAACATTTAAAAGAGTGCAAGGCTATGAACTCACGTTGATGTGGGAAGGTGGTTATCAGCGATTCGGATGTACGGTACGTGCTTCAATCACGGAAACCTAGAAAAATAATACTTTGTCTTAGACTCTTTTCCAATGACTTTATAAAAATAACAATCATGTATACATATGATGATTTTATATATATGATGATGATCAAGTGTGATTGTATATTTTTACTCATTCATTATAGTGTTTATGTGTTGGTAATTTTCAAGACTAGTTACACTAGTTCAACTTGTTTACATTTTGAGGCCCAATGGGCCCATTACAAGCTTAATACTTTATATTAGTCCATTTTACACATTTATTATCAGTATTATACTTTTCATGTTGGGCCCAAGTGGGTTAAGCCCAATAAGTACATTTATAAGTGTTTAGTCCATTTAGCTGGATTATTAGTCCAATAATGCTAACTTAGCCCGTTAATGTCCATATGTTATTTAGTTCGGGTTTTATCGGTTTTACTTGTATTAAGTACTTATATATCAGTATATGATTTTTAAAAAGTTTACATTAGACGGGTCCGATCGTCTAAGTTTTTATTGACGAAAAACGTTAATTTTACGGTACTAGCCGAAAAGACGTAAAAATTATGTTTATAGTTTTTGTAACTTATAAAACTTACCAAACTACCATTTTTATATAATGTCCATTTATTTATCCTTATGCATATTTATATAAATGAAATATATAAGTTAGTCGGTTTTAATTCACATTTTATACTATATTTATTTGAGTGCTTATATAATAATATTAAACTTAATTTCACAAAATCAGTCCTAAATTTTAAGTTCACTAAAATGTCCATATCTAGAGTTCTATAATGAGATAGGACCTCAAATTTTTATCACAGAAACTACATGATATGTGCTTCATTTTATGCCATTATAGCTACTGATGAATCAACTTCTAAATATTTTAATAAATTCGTCCAAAACAGTGTAGGCAGATTTGCACTCTAAACTTGTTTTGATCATATCTCACTCATTTTTATGATTCCATTGCATGGCCAACTCTCACATGTGTATAACACCTAATACTTACTGTATATTGATTCCACTTTACCATTTTACCAGTTTATCATTTGGTTACTTACTGTGTTTATACAGCCATCTTATTAAGCAAGATTTAACCATTTTTACATGTGGTTTTTCCATCTTTTTACCCATGTTTATCAAATCTATCAACACCAAATCCCCACATAATATTTTTAATCATCATTTATCATCATATACATATACATAAATAAAGAAAATACAAGATTACATAATCAAAATAACAAGAGGATAGGAAGAACAATCTCTATACCACCAAGGTTGTGTAGTTTATGATCAAGGCTTGGATTTTGATGGAAGAAATTGTGATAGATCAACACCAATCTTCAAGGCCACCAATAATTGTAAACTTCATGTAGAAATCAGCCCTTGGACATCACCAAATCTTCTCCTTGGATGTTAAAATCACCACCAATCAATAGAGCTTGAAAAGGGCTTCATCATATGTGTGAATAACATATGATTTCATGGTTAAATTTGATCAAATGAGGGTGTTTAGGGGTGATATGGGACGAATTTAGAGAGAAGGAGGATAGAGTTGTGAGTTTTTGCATGTAAGTGTTTAGGAGAAAGTGGTTTGTGTTGGATGGTTTGATGTTGCAAGTTGTTTAGTCTAATGAAGAGGACATGTGTCCTTGCTTACTATGTAAGCTTTGACACCTAAGGGTGTTTGTTAGCTTGTTCTTGCCGTCCAAGAGTGGGGGTGGGGTAAGTTTATTCTTGTCTCATCCCCATTTAATTACGGGTACTCTTCGATTCTAGTTTCCTCGATTTACGTGCCCTCGGGTCATTTTGCGAAAAACGTTTTTATAAGTTATGAACCAACGGCACAAAACGAATCTAATAAAAATTGTCTCATCAAAAACGGAGTTCGAAAACGTAAATACGTAATCCTAAGGTTTCCGGTTCAGTCGTAAAGTACGTTAAATTATAATCGTAAGTCCTAATCTCTTCTCGTAAATTTGTGAGTTTATGAACCAACACAAATTTAAAATCTCAAAATAATATTCACGGATAAATTTATTTTCTGAAATGTCGGACTGTCACCAAAACGGTGTATGTAAACGTAAGCACGTAACGTAGAATCCTCCGGTTTAGACGTATTCGATGCTACTTCAAGATGTAAACCCAAATTTCTTCCCAAAAATAAGTGAGTTCATAATATAATATTAAAATAATGTTTTTAAATAATACTTGAGAATAAAGTATCAACCATAAATTGACGGATTGTCACAGCATTTACCCCTAAACAAGATCTTTGTCCTCAAAGATCACTTTATCCTACTACTCGCTTCTTATAGAGTAAAAGCCATGTGGGTATTTCCTCCAGATTCGGTCTTTTCTCACAAGTGTAATTCATTACAATACGCGAGTTTCATCAAACATAACTACGGGAATAAGATCAGGCTTAATGTTGACTTACTTTCTCTATCCATGATGTTCACGGGTTTTTGATGAATGCAACTTTTCGTCGATCTAAACTTCGTCAAGAAGTGATCAGATTCTCACTTGATAGACATTTTATCATGTTCGATATGCGAAACATAATTCACGCAGCTCTTGAAGTCCTAGGGTAGATCAAACTTATATGCCTTTCAAACCAATCTTTTACATCATCTCAATGGTCCCATGCAACGGGGACTTATATCCCATGATCTTTCAGATCACCAATTCATTTTTCCATGGTTAAAATTTTTGGCATAACTTCGCTACCCATCTGACACTTCAAGATCTACATTTCCTATTCACATAACCTCCTGCCCAATACCGGCAGTCAATAATCAGATCCTAATTTCAACAATCATTTCAGGTCTCGCGGGTCGAGTATTTTTGTAAGGTTACTTCGACATCATAGGAAACCTTAAACCTAAAAGACATGTCCAACTCACAATGGGTGTATGTCGGGTGTCTTCATCCCAACTCCTGCTTACAGATGCTCTAATATATATACTCACAAGATTCGATGTCGATCCTAATATGATAGTTTTCAATGACGATCTCTCCAAATGAAAACGATTATATTGTTTATTACCAAAGGTCAATTATTCAAGCATAACACAAGACTTCTAGTGTTTTGTATCGTTACTTTGCCTCGTCCCTTCGATTGGGGTGGTAAATAGTACTCTCATCAAGGTTCGTTCCCAATGACTTCTGAGCAAATCTCTAAAAATTCTATGCGAAGCGAGGATCTTGATAGAGATGATTGATACGGCACACTATGTTTACATAACTCTTTTTAACACAAAGAGTCAATTTCTTCATCGATAATCTATCATTAACAGGAATGATATTAGCAGATTTGGTCAGTCTGTCGACGATGACCCAAATCGAATCAAATTCAGATGATGACCTTTGCAATAGTTAGACGTTTACTAATGTATGAGGCGATGTCTGCCTTCATAATTTGCCATTAGTACAACTTCTTCAGATAAAGATACATTTAGTCAGAAATGTCATGAATAGAATACTTATACTTACGGGATTCCAACATGACTACATCTCAAAATCTCCATATTCAGGCAACCACAAGTGGCCTTTTATACAATTAACGCCATCGGCTCCCAATTCTAATGGTTCATATTAGCCGCGAACCCCTTTTATTAACTATATTATTCCTTTTTACAAACATCAGTTATTTCTAAATTGTTCGGCAATTTATTTTCACATTCATTATTAAGGAACACATCCTAATTGGTTATTTATCATTTCTACTAATGTGTCAGTATCTACATTCACCTTCCCTGATGAAATAATTATCATGATCGTATTTATTCAAAAATTCTTTCTTCACATTTTCTATGTTTTAGTTTTGTCTCAACTATCATTTTTATCAGTTTTGCTCAATCCGACGTTTTAAAGCGTCGATAAGTATCACAAGTAATTAAATAATAAATATTCAATTTTTATGAAACGTAAACGTAAAAATTTAAATTTTTTAGTTCGACCAATTATGTAAAAATGTTCAAAATAAATTTGAATTTAATTAACACGATTCTTGTTGATTTATCGGAAATAATTAATAAGATCCGTAAATGTTCGAAAAACCTTCGTTTATTCTTTGGTAAAGAAAAAATTTCTTAGTTGAAAAGCAAAAATTGTCGTTTCAAATTTTAAGTCATGGTTTAACGGTTTCCTCAATTCCTCTTAGGTTGTCTTGAGGTATACACAAACATTTACCCCTAAACAGGAGTTTAGTTAAATGTTTTAGTTATAAGGAATGATTCCTTAAAAATACTTTGTTAAAACATTTGTCAAAACATATTTGCACTTTCTTTTTGGTAAAACCTAAAATCTTAAATGGCTCTAATTTTTGAAGAGTCAATATATTCCATTATCTTTTAATCACATGGTCAAATAATATAAAGGATTAAGTCTTTTATCACATGTTAAATATTCAAAGTACAAGTTTTCACTACTCGGCCAATTCAGGGCAGTTTATATATGATTATTTACTCCTTCTTATTCTTTGAAACAGACAAATGGTCCTTAATGATCACGAGCATGAATTTATCAAATTACAGCCTACGCACTTGATTCACCAAATTTATGAATGCTACATGTGTATTAGTCAATCCAAACGACATAACATGAAACTCATAATGTTCATTACAAGCTCTGGATGTAGTGATTGGAATAGATAATCTTTTTCGCGGACGCGAAGTTGATGATAACCATGTCGTGGATCAAAAACATACGCTAGAACCTTGTAAATGATCGAACAATCTATCATCTTGGGTAGTGGATATAGATTAATCGTCAATTTACTTAGTTCACAGTAATCAATAAACATAAGGAATGATAACACCATAGCTCTTCATAATGACGAGCTTGGTAGAATAAAATCTTTCTCCGACAACTCTCTCAGTTGTACGGTAATTCCTTTAATTCAGATGGTGCTGACGTACAGTGCACACGCCACAGGTGCAGCATCGAGAATATAATCACTACCAAATTCAACTTGCCTTAATGGCGAAAGTCTAGGTAATTCACCAGCAAATACCTCTTAAAGTTTCATATAACAGAAACAACTTTTATTAAATTCACTTTAGGTTCTTTCTAGATTATAGTATATATGACTAATTCACAACCATTCACGGTAAAATTTCAAGTCTAAATGCAGGATATGATCATCCATCAAGAATTATTTAGATCACTTTTGAAAATCCACATCTTATCTTTTAGGGGAATTTTACTCGAGTTCCCATCAATTAAGACAATGTCGTCATGTCATAATCAATCAATCCATTCTACTGGCACTATCAACTTTCCAATTTTATTGCCATCGATAAGATGTGAATTTCTCAAAAGACTAGTAATAACTCATAATCCTTCACAAATTCAAGGATATATGGAGACACAACTACCATTAAAAGAGTAAGGTCAACGCATAATATTTACGCGAGAGAATTTCAAATCAGATACAGACGAAAACAATTAATGAATATGAATATATCCCATGTTTTCATAATTTGAGTACGCATTCGAAAGCTCCTCGGATCGTTACCCAGGTCATTCATATGAAATCAAATCAAAAGAAATGATAGGAACGTCGATACATCCAGTCGGGTATCAACACTCGGTAATCATATACTTTTTCAAAGAATCTCACTACGGGAGAATTGGACAAGAAAGAATTGTCAATTGTCAAATAAGACAATTTCCACAGATGACTAAATTCGACTCAGAAGAATAGATGATACAGGCACATATGTAGGTGTCCCTAACACTATGTCCCTATTTTTCACTTCTTGCAGATCTCATAAAATTTAATCTTTCATAATCTTCAAAGAAAACTTAGTGTTTATTAATAATTTCATGGTGACTACTATTCAGCCTTGCATGGTCACTTCTAAATTGTATGTAGGCGCGCAACTACATATAATTTCAAGATTAACGATGCAATACCCAGTTCGTCAAAATTTTATCATCATGTTTATAATAAAAACATTTTCATGCTTAATTCTTAAATAAGAATCAAAAATAAATTTACATAGATTTTCTTTGTTATGAAAACAAATAAGTTTTCCAAGGTATTTCATAATCAACTTTATTTCAATAATGATTATTTATAAGTCTCACTTTGAATAATCCTTATAGTGATGAAAATTCAATTTTTCTCAAGGGATACTGTTTTATCTTATAAAAACAATGAGTGATCTGCAAAAGAGTGATGAAAAGTTGTTCACCAAGAACTAACTACAATATGATAGGAAATGAGCTTTAGCCAATTAATCATGAGGTTTATGACCTCGATGGCACTCAAAAAGAATAATTCACAACGTAACTCAAATCGAGATGAGTACTTGTTCAATGGTTGCATCACTAGTGCGAACATTAGGAACAAGCAAGAAAAGATAGATAACATCGATACATGTAGAATTTAGCAATCAAAGGTAGTCTTTTCATTAATCACAAACAAGTCAAAATTGTACCGTAACACATTGCGTGTCACTATGTCATACAATTCCAAGAACTCATCCTACCAACTGATATCTCAGTTAAGTTAGGGATTTTTAAAAGATACCACAATGAATACTAATCTACAAGAGTCATTAGGTGTCCCACCTGTCCCGGAAGATCCATCGTCCCAATTCAGAAGAAGATTTCTTCAACTTATTTATTGGACACAGGGCATCCTCGTTATTGTACAATAGTTTAGGAACAACCCTTAACACAAACTAACAATCATTTAAAACCATATAATTCAATCAAAGAACTTAACGACTTCCTCTTAATAATTTCTTATTCCATACAAGTTAAATTTTACTTTATTCAAGATTTAACCAACTTATACTCAATGTGATATCCTACTTCATTCTCCAATACTTTCAACCTTATTTTTAGACCTTAATATGGCAATAAAAGTTCAATATGAACAACACTTAATTTCCAATCCTATAGCTCTTACAACAATAGTTATCAAATGAGTCACTAGTATGAAATGACTCACACATTCAATTAGACTTCTCGGAAAGGTACTAGTGGCATGAGGCTTTTGGGTAATGGTTCCAATGACAGCCTCAAGTGCAACATTAACCCTTTCGATTTCAATTTAAGAATTGGATGACAACGAATCAGATTACATCTTTCTAGGTGGTAACGTTTTGTCAAACTCCACTCTATAAGGAAAGATCGTCATGACATTGGTACTAGTTTTAATCTCGCCAATTCCTCTTCAATATCACAATCAACTAATATCTACATTTCTACGAATATCAACCATTTTGTTGGGATCATAAATATCCACAACTTGGTTTAGATCTGGAATAGCTAGAATTCCTACGGAAATAGCTTCAATTGATTTGCTAGGGAAGTTAGGGTTCCTTGTGACAATCTACGTCGTATAAATACCTCGTATACGTATTAAAATAATCATCAAACAATCATGTAATCAAATTACATATATATATATATATATATATATATATATATATATATATATATATATATATATATATAATCCAAGTTATATATATACTGTAAAACCCGCATGCTTTTACCATGCATAGTACCCTTAGGGTCGTACGTACTAGTTAAAAACATTCCTAATATAGCATGATTATGATTACGTGTTAGGAGTTTACGTATTACGTACGTGTTAGAACACGATAAGTATTTTATATGCACGATCACGTAATAATTATTTAACAATAATTAATCACGAACATGCGATCATGAAATCATGAACGTATTTAAAACACGAGCTATTATTATTTCAGTATATATATTTATTACGAGCGTAATTAAATATATTAGGTCACGGTATTTACGTAACGAGAACATTTAAGACACGAACATAAATAATCACACACGAGTAACTAAATAACGAGACACGGAAAAAGGTACGGGAACCCCTTGGGGGGGGGGGGGGGTCCCTACCCGCGGCCAAATAAGGGCAATGGGCCAAGCCCATTGTCAATTTTACTAAAAGGGGGTTATATTTAGTTTTTACTACTCAAATTAAGTTACAGAAGATTTTTTTTAAGAAAAACCTAAAACCCCTTCCTCCCTTGTTTTTGTGCCGCCACCTACACATCACCATACAAGGTGATTTATTGATCTTGGATCTTGAAGTTTTTTTGTTTGTTCGTGTTTGTTCTTCATCCTCTTGATCCACGAATACGGTAAAACCTTTTAAAACCTTTTCTTTTAATTTAATCTTTTTATTAATTATGAACATGGTGTTGTTTTTATAAAAACATATTAATTAATCATAGATCTAACATGTTTTGATGATTAATTAAATCAAAGGGTCGATTTAAGGGGTGTTTTGTTTTGGCCGCAGGCTGCAACTGACCCCAAGGGGGTTTCGGTTTGCTTAGCCGACCACCACCAAGACCATATGGTCTTGGTTGGTGCGTGTGGGTCCTACGGCAGCAAGGGGTACCCCGATTTGGTTCGGGGTACGATGTCGATTCATGTCCGGTTCATGTTTTTAAGCCTAGATCCGGTTCATGGTTTATGTTAGTTTTTTTTATGTTATGAACTTATGTTAAAATTAAATTAATAAATGATGTAATTAATTTAATAACATGACTTAGGTTAATTATTTATTAATGATCATGAAAGTATTTTAACCTAAGTATTAATATATTAAGACTTATAATTAATTAATTATTCTAAAAACCATGGATATAATTAATTAATTTACATGACTTAGGTTATATTATTAATATTTAATAATACGTATTTTAACCTAAGTATTTAATATATTTAATTAAAAACATGTTATACTTTAATTAAATATTATAACCTATAGTTTAATTAAATTACATGAAATAATTATTAAACTATACAATATATCATATGACTTAGAAAATAATCATGAAAACACTTAGGCTTATTTACTTAGCTTATTTAACCAGCTTATTTCTAATTATGGAAACTTTCTATTTTTAGAAACTTAATTAAATAAGGCAGCTAATTTATTTATGGAAACCAGCTATTTTTAGAAACTTATTTATTTAAGGCAGCTAATCTATTTATGGAAACTTATTTAATTAAGGCAGCTAATCTATTTATGGAAACTTTCTATTTTTAGAAACTTATCTATTTTAAGCAGTAAATCTATTTTTGGAAACTTTCTATTTTTGGTAACTTTCTATTTTTGGAAACTTTCTATTTTTGGAAACATTCTATTTTAAAAACCTGCTATTTTTGGAAAGTTACTTATTATTACACAGTAAGTATAATAACACACGAAATACCAGAAATACTTAATCAAATTAAGCAGAGTATATGATTGAATACAGTTTAAGGCTTTAAACAGTAAAACATAGTAAGAACATATAAAATAAGCTAAGACATGACATAAAACCAGCTATGTATTTAGTAAGTAGATACTTATTTCATGTACGTATTTATGTAGCACTAGTGTTTCGGAAGTAGGATTCTCACAGTTCGTCGTTCTCGTTCACTGGACATAAGGTACGGATTCCCGTCCTTTCAGTATGGACATTCTTTCCTTATTAGGATTTCCCGTATGCAACCAATTGTTTTTCCGTAGTATAAGTATTAGTTTGATTGCTTATGTTTAAATATGATTACCTATAGCCATATACATGCATGACCAGTTTCACCTAGTTATGGAGGTACCATAACCATAACATTAGAGGCACTGATGTTATGACTTCACCACAGCGGAGTGATTGCTCGTGGCGTCCCTTCAGCTTTTGGCCATTTATTTATATTTATCATGTGGGGCGTATGGGTGCATCCTAGTTACACGTTTTTATTCAAGATTACATGGTGAATGTGGTGTGTGCCTTGCATCCTTCACAAGGAGCTGATCCCTCCTACCCATAAAAACCAGTATATTAAATTAGAGGCAGCCCCTCTAATTTGCATGATGAGGTCACCCCTCCAATTATTCATGCACGGTGGGCTTTCATGACCTATATTGGCTAACGGTAAAATATGACAAACAGTTTTTATAAGATAAACATAAGACTTTCAAACTATAAAACCAGTTTTATTAAGACTTAACCAGGTTACTCGGGACTTAGTTTTCTTCCGCTGTTATATGTTATATGCTTATCCTATTCATGCTTTATTGTACATCCGTGCACTGAGCGTATTGCTCAGCCGTTTTCCTTTTCTATGTTCCCAAAACGGAAGGTACTCAGGGACGCTCGTAGACACTAAGAGTACGTGCATATGGACTGGAAGCTGTCTAGCCTTCTTTACATTATGCATTTCCTTTCTTTATGATACTTATGCTTTGGACATTGTTTAGTCCTTTTCCTTTCCTATACTATGTTTGTGTGTGATGAGCTTTACTTTTGGACTACCGATGTTTGATTCCGGTATTTTCCTTTATATGGTCAAGTAATGTTTAGACATTTTACCTTGTATGCTTTGATGACACGCCATAATTACTATGATATTTCCATTTCCAAAATGGGGTGTTACATATACTAAAATAACACTTCTCCGTCTGGCCTTGTCGGTAACTCGGGAATTCTTTGTTGGGAATAAATTAAGGCCAGATCACTTGAGCGCTGACAAGAGTAAAACAAGCGCTGACAGCTCAAGCGTTGACAAGATAAAGTCAAGCGTTGACACATTGAAGACAAGCACTGATGGGAAGATATACTCTATGCGTTTATTGTATTCTATATTACTTCTAGTAAAGATAGGAACAACAATGTATTTTCTATATTTATCTTTACCTAGAATAGCTGATACGTAGATTATTGTACAAGGCTTCTTATGTCTATAAAAGAAGACCTTTAGGTTAATGTTTCATATAAGTTTTCGTTCGTAAACTACTTTCATTGTAAGCAAGTTTGATATCATTAATCAAAGTGAAAGTTTGTTTATATCATTGTGTGTTCTTGTTTAAGTGTTAATTCCGCATAACACTTAGATTATCATAAGCATATACAAAGGTTTCTCTAAGTGTATTACTTGATCTAATCTCGTATACATAAAGCTAAATCGATCTAAGTTTGGGATCAACAAGTGGTATCAGAGCTTGTTGAGGAACGTTTGATCTTAAAGAACATAAGAACCCTAAAAATCACCAAAACTCTAATTTTCTCAAAAACCCTAACAACATCATGTCTGAAGCAATAACCTCCTCCTCCTCATCTTTACCTAACATCAAGATTCCCATGCTTGATGCAACCAACTTTGATTTGTGGAAATTCAACTTTGAGCAATATCTGGGAATCTATGACTACACACTCTGGGAGGTTATTGAATATGGAAACACATTCGATAAAGCCCAAAAGATTGCTAATGTTATTGCTCAAAGATCAGCTGTTGCTGGATGTTCTGAAGAGGATAAGAGAGAAAAACCTGGAGATGGTAGAGTTGTGGCTGCTGAAGACATAACAAAGAAAAGGGTCGACATGAAAGCCCTAAATATTCTGAAAGTCTCTTTGGGACAAGAGAACCAGCATAAATATAGATGCTATGAATCTGCTAAAAACCTTTGGGAAGCTCTTGAAGTTGCATATGGTGGCAATGCAGACACTAAGGAAGAGAAGAAAAAGCAACTCATGCATGATTATGCTGTCTTTAAAGCTCAACCCAATGAGAAACTGAGTAGTGTGAGAAGCAGATTGCTTGACATTACAAGCAAGTTGTCCTTCATGGGGACACAACTTGGTGATGTCGACATTAATGCTACCTTTCTTAAAAGTCTTGGTGAGGCATGGAAGATTGAGGCAAGATCAATTCTTGCCAATAATACCTACAAAAGTTCCTCGTTTGATGACATCTACAACAAACTAAGGCTGTTGGAAGAGGAAACTCTTTTAGAGCATGGAAGCAAGTCTACGACCAGTAACATGGCCTTCTTCTCTCATAGTGAAGGTCAATTCAATCATAAGGACTCTTGCATGCATCCAGTTACTGGATCATCATATGTCAGCGCTGGAACAAGTCCTGTCAACGTCTCCTATTCAGACGCTGACACATTCAAGAGTGACTCCCCAAGAGTTAAACCTGCTGGTTTAGATTTAGATACTGTATGTGCCTATATTGCTTCTTTTCCCAATGGTTCAGTGATTACATATGAGGACCTTGAGCAGATAAGTGATGAGCACTTGGAAGAGATGGACATTAAGTGGAACATGGCTCTTGCTAGTATAAGAGCTAATAGGTGGAACAGAAGGTTTAAGAAGAAGATGACCTTCAATGCAAAAGACACAGGTGGATTTGATAAATCCAAAGTTGAATGCTACAACTGTCATCGTATGGGGCACTTCATGAGGGAATGCAGATCTCCTAGAAGATCTGATGCTGGTAAACCCTCAAGTCAAGTTGTTAAAGCTCAGGATTCCAAAGCCATGGTTGCAGTTCAAGGAATTGATGGTATGGGATGGGATTGGAGCTTTCTGGCTAAGAATGTTGAAGAGGATAAAGCTTTGGTTGCTGAGATTGAAGAAGAAGAGCATGTTGAATATGCTCTCATGGCACACTCCTCCTCTTCATCTGATAATGAGGTATACAATGATGCTTTTTGTAGTAAAGGTTGTAGGTTAAACACTGAGAAACTTAACAAAGAAGTGTTAAGATTAATGAGTGATGTGAGTACTAAAAAGTGCAAACTGTCTAATTACCAAGTAGCTCTCACTCAAACTGAGAAAACCGTTTCTAAATACAAGAAAATGGAATTTGACTTAAAAGATAAAATAAATATCTTAAAACATGAGTTAGAGGCTAGTATGGATATTAGAAACATCATGGAAAGGGTTAATGGTGAGTTACAGGCTAAATTAGATGAGGCCATTAAAAATAAAGACAATGTTGGCCTTAAAATTCAATGATTTGATAGAGCCACTCAAACCCTAGGAGACTGTGTGGGTAGACAAAGGGATCCTAAGGATATGACTGGGATTGGGATGAATGATTACTCTTTGGTTCCATCACCAGCTGGTGACTTCTATGGTGTCCAACAAAAGGACCTATCTTGGACTGGTTTGCCAGAATTCCAAGAGGAGGAATTCATTCCTCCACCAAGAGTTGTCACTCCAGTTGAAGAGTACCAACAAAAGTTGACTGACCTGAATGAATGGAAGAAAGCTAACCCTACTTTGTTTGTTAAGGGTGGCTTGCTATGTTGAAGTCCCAATGAGTAAACTCCCATTAAGGTCACAAACCCAGTCACTGGTAAAGCTGTTGACCTAGGCTCAAACACTGATAGAAAACCTAGCATTAAATATGCAGAGATGTATAGGAATACTAGGTCACCCAAGAGCCAAGTTAGCAATAATGGAACAGGCTTCTTCTCTTCTAGACCTAAGGTTGTGTCTAGAAAAGCTTGTTACACTTGTGGTAGCTTTTCACACTTGGCATACAAGTGTGTCAACGCTCCCAAAGCCAGCGCTGACAGGAACAATTTCAGCGCTGACAGGAACAAAGTCAACGTTGTTAGGAAGTCAAACGTTGTCAGACCCAAACCTTGTGTGCAACAAAGTCCACAAGTGATTAGACCTACCCCATTCTTCACTAGAGGGTCTAACACTCATGGACAAAGACCATTTCAAAAGACAAACACTTGGTCTAATAGGCAATGGGTTTCTGTAGCAAACCCTAGATTCAACGCTGACAAGGGTAATTTCAGCGTTGACAAGAATAATTCTAACGCTGACAGAAACGTGACCAGACCTAAATATTTGCAACCACAGGGTAAGAGGTCTAAAGCTTCTTCAAGCTTAACATGGAGACCCAAGAAAGATCAAAACCCTAATGATAATGGGATTTTAATGACTTGCAACAAATTTAATTACATTTCAAAGGTCATTACAAAACCTATTGGGGTTAACTGGGTATTTCATCCTAAGAAGGACGAAAATGGGGTTGTTGTGAGAACTAAGTCTGTTCTTATTGAACAACCAGATGAGTCCAAGTCTTATAAGACTTGGGTTCACAAAGAAAACTAATTTGTTTTCTTTATGTGCAGGGCATTCAAAGACAGGTCAATGATTATGGATATTGGGATAGTGGATGCTCAAGGCACATGACAGGGAAGGAAGACTATTTGACCAACTTCACTCCCATTAAGGATGGTGATAAGGTTTACTTTGGAGGCGAATATGGTACTATCACATGCAAAGGAACCCTTCTCACCAAGAATTTGCGTTTTGAGAACGTATTTCTGGTAAAAGAACTTGACTACAACCTTTTTAGTGTATCACAAGTTTGTGATAACAAAAATAAAGTTATGTTTACTGATATTGAGTGTTTGGTGTTAAGCAAGGATTTTAAGATCCCTGATGAGAAATATATTGAGTATAGAACACCTAGGCATAAAGACATATACAATGTGAATTTGAATGGGATTAAAATGAACAATAATATGTCTTGTTTTTATGCTAAAGCCTCAGTAGATGAAAGTAATTTGTGGCACAGGAGACTAGGGCACATAAATTTTAAAAATATAAATAGGCTTGTGAGACTTGATTTGGTTGATGGTTTGCCTGAGAAGGCCTTCCACAATGACCACTCTTGTGTTGCATGTCCTAAAGGCAAGCAGCACAAGGTCTCATTCAAGTCAAACAGGTGCATACTAGTTCTAGACCTCTTCATATGCGACACATAGACCTCTTTGGTCCAACCAATATAGAAAGTTTGAATGGTAAGTCATATTGCTTTATCATCACAGATGACTTTTCTAGGTTTACTTGGACATTCTTTCTAGCTATGAAGAGTGACACAACTGATATTCTAATTGATTTTATCACTCAGATTGAGAAGAGGTCTGGCAATGAAGTTAAAATGCTTAGGAGTGATAATGGTGGAGAATTTAGGAATAAGAAGCTAGATGATTTCTGTGCCAGGAAAGGAACTACTAGGCAATTTAGTATTGCTAGAACCCCACAGCAAAATGGGGTTGCTGAGAGGAAAAATAGAACCCTAATTGAAGCAGCCAGAACAATGTTGGCTGATGCTCATTTTCCTATAGCCTTTTGGGCTGAGGCTGTTAATACAGCTTGCTATGTTCAAAATAGAGCATTAGTTAACAAAATTCAGAACAAAACACCTTATGAGTTACTTTGGGGTAGAAAACCTAATATTGGTTTTCTCAGACCTTTTGGTTGTCATGTAGTAGTTTTAGATACTAGTGATGCCTTGGGGAAATTTAGTGCAAAAGGTGATGAGGGCTACTTCATGGGGTATTCAGTGCAGAGCAAGGGATATAGGGTTTATCTTAAAGAGGAAAAACGTATACTTGAAAGAGTACATGTTAGGTTTTTAGAGAAAAAACCTAGTGATCCTGAAAGTGGTCCTAATTGGTTGTTTGACTTGGAACCTTTATCTAGAACTTTAAATTATATGTCTGTCACTAATCCAGACATTATGAAGGTAACTTCAAATGTTATGGAGGAACAAGTTGTTGATGTTTCAGGTACTCAGGTTTATGAAAAGGTTGGATCACAAGCAGAAAAGACATCTCCTATCCAAGAATATGTTACAATTCCCATTTGGACAGATGCTTTTGCTGCTGCTGTTGCTGATGGAAAAGATAATGGTGGTTTCCAAGTACCACCAGATACAAACATGCATGGTCCTTCAGGCGCTGACAAAGGAAAATCTAGCGCTGACAAGACCAATTCAGACATTGATGGTTCAGACGTTGACAACAACAATTCAAGCGTTGTTGGCCCAAGCGCTGACAAACAAGATTCAGGCGTCGACAACACTCACATATTTTCTCTTCCATTTTTGAACAAGGTGAACCTTCCAATATTTATGAAGAGGTTCATCCTCATGTTGATGAAAGAGAGTCTGATCAAGAAGACATTGGCAACATGGAGAATGAAGTTGAAGATACAAGACTTTTTGAGGGAGGAGTACTTACTTCAGTTATAAAGAATCATCCTCCTTCTCAAATCATTGGTAATGTTAATACTCCAGTTCAGACTAGAAGATCTCATCAAGGTCTTGGTGGGTTTATTGCCAATGTACACAAGAAGGTTGATACCCCTCTTGTGCAAGCATGTTTGTTTGCCTGTTTTCTGTCACAACAGGAACCCAAGAAAATATTTGATGCTCTCAAAGAACCAAGTTGGGTGGAAGCAATGCAGGATGAGCTTCACCAATTTGCAATTCAGGATGTTTGGGAGTTGGTTGACTGTCCCAGATATGTCAGACCTATAGGGACAAGATGGGTTCTAAGGTTCAAGAGAGATGCAAGAGGCATTGTGGTCAGAAACAAGGCAAGGTTAGTGGCTCAGGGATATACACAAGAGGAGGGGATAGAGTATGAGGAAGTCTTTGCACCAGTTGAAAGGATTGAAGCTATAAGAATTTTTCTAGCCTATGCATCCTGCATGGGCTTCACTGTCTATCAAATGGATGTCAAGAGTGCCTTCCTCTATGGAACTATTGTTGAGGAGGTATATGTGATGCAGCCTCCTGGTTTTGAGGATCCAGAGAATCCAGATAAAGTGTATATAGTCAAAAAGGCTATGTATGGCCTTCATCAAGCCCCTAGAGCATGGTATGGTACTTTGTCTACCTATTTGGTGGACAATGGATTCAAGAGGGGCACCATAGATCAGACACTGTTTACAAAGAAGAAAGGCAAGGATGTGTTGCTTGTCCAGGTCTATGTTGATGATATCATTTTTGGGTCTACTGATCCAAAGATGAGTGATGATTTCTCCAAGCTTATGACAGACAAATTCAAGATGAGTGCTATGGGGGAGATGAACTTCTTTCTTGGTTTACAAGTTCAGCAGAAAGAAGATGGTATCTTTATCTCCCAGGATAAATATGTGGATGAGATCTTGAAGAAGTTTGGCTTTTCTCCACATGAAAAGAGGGCTACTACTCCTATGGATAGAGAACACCCTTGGGGAAAGATTGGAGATGGGAAAGATGTTGATGTCAGGCACTATAGATCCATGATTGGATCCTTGATGTATCTTACTGCCTCCAGACCTGACATCATGTTTGCTGTGTGTGCTTGTGCACGCCATCAAGTGACTCCCAAACAATGTCACATTTATGCTGTGAAGAGGATCTTTAGGTACCTAAGATGCTATCCTGGTCTTGGTTTGTGGTACCCAAAGGATTCACCCTTGGAGCTGATTGCATATTCAGATAGTGATTATGGAGGTGATAAATTTGATAGGAAATCCACAACTGGTGGATTTCAGTTTCTTGGGAGCAGGTTGATATCTTGGCAATGCAAGAAACAAACAGTGGTGGCTAATTCTACAACTGAAGCCGAGTATGTGGCTGCAGCTGCTTGTTGTGGACAAGTTTTGTGGATTCAGAACCAGCTGTTGGACTATGGGTATAATTTCATGCATACCAAGATATTGTTGACAATAACAGCACTTTATGCATCATTAAGAATCTTGTACATCATTCTAAAACTAAACACATAGAAATTAGACACCATTTTATAAGAGATTGCTTTGAAAAAGGTTTAATACAACCAGATAGGGTTGACACTGAGGAAAATGTGTCAGATTTACTAACTAAACCTTTTGATGCTGGGAGGTTTCAATACTTGGTAACAAGTATTGGAATGGTCAATCTCACATAATATGTGTTTTGGAGTCTTTTTGTAAATGTATGTACAGGGTGATGCTTTGTTATTAGTCTTATGATGATTTAGATTTTCCACTATATTTTTCTAACACTGACAAAGGTTGCTTGAACGCTGATAAGTGTTTTGCAACATTGTCAGCAATATACTTGTCTAACGCTGACAAAGCTTCCCTCAACGCTGTCATGTGTTATCGGGGCGTTGTCAGCAACAATGTTAGTTTTGTGGTTTTCAATCTAAATGTACAGATGGTGTTAGCAGTATACCATTGGATACAGAGTTGCTTATGGATCAATGGAGAAGCATTTGGACAAGTTTTTATTTATGGATGATGGTTGGAATTTTCAATTCCTATCTTGACATAAATTTTTATGTTCAGGCAATGTTTTTAGCAACTTTTTTATCATAGTTTAAGGGGAGGTTTTAGGAACCTTTAGGATGTTTGGGTATCCATATGATACTCTTATCACAATTCTAGATTGTGTCCACAGGTGAGTATGAGTTAGTTTTACTAAATCATGAGGCACTGTAGCATGCAAAGTTGATATACTATGCATGTTTCCAAGACATTTTTGGCCTAGAATTGGTTGTGGTCTGTTGGGAGACTTGGGAATAATTTTGTTATGGGATTTACCTGGGAGTAACAAGGAATTTTATAAGGTAACTTGGCTGTTAAGAGTTTTGGTTAGCAAGGGACACTAGAGGACTATTATGTCTATCTTGCTTAAGCAAGTGTGCATAACTGGACAGTGCTTGCCGCCCTATAATAATTATCTGCTTTTTGGTTATCTTCTCTAGGATAAATTACTTTGTTCAGGTCATTTTTCATTTTTAAACATTTTTATTTTTAGACACTGACAAGAATTTTTCCAAGCGTTGTTGTGACCACTTTAGACGCTGACATGGCTATAGGCAAACGTTGACAAGATTATAGCCGTTGGGCGTTGATAGGTTATTTTTGACCGTTGACACTCAATGGGACCTACCCAGTTGTTACTTTTTGACATATTTTTAGGCCGTAATTTTGGGAGTTGTTACTTTTCATTTAATGCATGAGATAAACTTATAATTTTTCAATATTTTCATGATTACTTTTTGAAAATACTTGCCTATTTTTGGGCCTATCACATGCATTTTCTTCTCCTATAAATTTGGCTCCTATTTTTAAACAGGGTATCTATATTTCTTGTCTAACACAATTTTCTCTTATCAACTTCATCTTCATCCATCAAATTTAACAGCTTTCATCAATGGCACCAAAGTTTAGACCATCAGAATTGGAATTGGGGTTCAGAACTCAACACAACATGATCGCGTATCTTGAAGCTGATGATACTCTGTTTCCCCAATACACATAAATGGTGGCGTATTTGAACGCATCCCCCCCTTAGGTATGCTCTTTCTCATGCACCACTTATTCCAGTCACACATATTAAACAGTTTTGGAACACTGTCAGTTCCTCAACAATTAATAGAGTGACTACATTGACTTCTATTGTTCATGGGAGACCTTGGGTGGTTACTGAGGCTTTGGTATGCCAAGCCTTGCATCTTGATGATGTTGATGGTATAGCCACCCTTCCCATTAATGAAATAGAACAAAGGCTAAGGGCTTTGGGATATCCTTTTCCTGATGAAGGTACCTTAAACAAGTATCATAAACAGGAATTTCCTCCAGCCTGGAAGTACCTCATACATGTCCTCCTTCAATGTTTGAGTCCCAAATGCACTGCACACAATGAGATCAATAGATCTATTGCCAGTGCTATTGTGTGCATTGCAACAGGGCAAAAATTTAATTATTCAAAAATGATTTTTGAGGGCATGTGTAAAAATAAGGGGAACAAAATGACTTTAGCTTATCCCTGATTTTTACAAATGGTTTTTGATGTTCAAGGATATTGCACAAGGGATCATAATGATTTTTATAAGATCCCTGAGCAAAAGAAAGCTATTTTTATGAAGATGAACTCACCACCCCATCGTGACCTACCCTTAACCCAAGCTATGCTTGCTGTTATTGCAGCAGCACAACCTCAACCAGACCCTCAACCCCAAATTGACCCAATACCTGAACCATTACCTTCACCTGAACATATGAAAATTGACCAAGATCCCTTCAACGCTGACACATTAAATGTTGGCGTTGATGTGCCTATTTCAAACGTTGACACACAACCTTCACAAACCCAAACACCCCTTAACCAACCCACATCCACACAATCTTCCACACCATCTTCCACACCCCCTGAATATAGGTTGATGAAACGCCAAAGGACTACTGGAATGTTCTCCTTTGGTGGTCCTAGCCATGTAGCTGAGAGAACCACCACCACAAGTGTGGCTGGTGACATGGATGAGACTGGGACTATTGGTTCTGGCTTAGAAGTTGGCCAAGGCAGTCCCACCATCATTAAGTCCTCATCCATGCCCAATGAATCTAACTTGGGAAGTCAAATCCCCATTTTAGAAGAGGGCAGACTGGAACCAATGACTCTTATGGAATTGACGGCAGTCTACATGAGCTTGCAAAAGCAAAATGCAGACTTAGTACAAGTTGTCAGCTCACAAGGCCTTGAACTCAAGCAATTGAGGGAGAGGATTGTTGTTTTGGAGAGTGCTAGTGCCAGGAGGGGTATGGAGGAATCTTCCAAAGGGGAGGAAGATCCAATAAATCTGAGTGATAAGGGCAGCCATGATGGTCAATCCTTGGATGTTGCTGAGGCCCTTACAACTTTGAAGAAACAAACAGGTTTTGATACGTCCTTAGTTTCTCCTACAAACTTGAATTTATCATTTACAGCCATGTTGGAAGAGGTTACAAAAGGCGCTGAGGCAGGATATTTGGGTGTTGACAAGGAGAATTTGGACGTTGACAGAAATATTTTGAGCGCTGATAGAACAAAATTGGGCGTTGACAGACCTGCACATGAAGGTGATGTATCCCAGACATCATCTATCATCAAGGAGGTTTCTACACAGGTATCACCATCTACCTTACCAACAATTGCACCATTAGATAAGGGTAAGGGTATTATGGTAGAAGAGAGTGTTCCAAAGGATGCAGCTAAAGTTAAGTTTGATAGAAGATTAGCTGCACAAATCATGGAACAGGATAAAAAGGAGGTGAAAGAGTCACCATTTGTTGTGACTTCAGAAGAAGGAAGTGATGGAGCTAGCTCAGACTCAAGTGTTATGATTATAGAACCAGAACGGCTTGAGTATGGAGATGAGTTGGCTGAGGATAAATTGAGAGAATTGAAATTGCAGGTTGACTTTGACATGCCAGAGGTGGTTCAAATGTATCATGCTTGGGAAGAAAGATGTATGGAGAATCCATACTTGACTGTTTCAGATCAAATATGGGGATTGGAGATTCTCCTCAGAGTTCAGAAAGATTGCCAGGTAATTTTGAAACACAAGGCAAGTAATATTCTCTCAGAATTGAAAAGGGATAGAAGGGAGCTATACTGCATGTTGCTCAGATGTCATGGAGTAGGATGGACTTATCAGAAGTTGAAGGCATTGACATTTGATGAGTTGGAATGCAAGGCTTATCCCATTTGGGTGAGAGTGCAGGAAGCAAACACTCTCAGATTTATTTCTGATGAAAGAAAGGAAGAACTTGCAGAAGAAATGGAGCTCAAGAAAGCTATGTTTGTTCCCAGACCAGTGAAAAAGGGAATTTCTCTTGAGTTTCCCAAAGATATGGATCCACTATATCCAAGTGAAGCTGTCATAAGAAAGAGCCTCAAGCTCTCACCATTAGAAGCTTCAGATATGGTGCAAGTGTTACCATTAGATTCCAGAAACCCAATTGTGAGCTATGAAGAAGATGAATGTGGGTTTTGGAAAATTGGCAGGTATGGCAAAGAGGTACACACTTTTACCACTCTCATATCTTTGTTTGCAAGTTGTGATAGAGAAGACTTGGTGGACCTATGGAGGTTGCTGGAAACCAAGTATGAGGCTGAAGCACCAACTTTAGCTAATGGAATAAAACTGTGGTCCACATTCAAAAGAATGTGTGGACCAAAAGATGAGGATCCTGCTATTTGGAAGGATCTTGAAGATGACCTCAGTGGTCTTCAATGGAGGTTATATTCAGCTGCTGGTGTTTACCATTTGAGTTCTACAAAGTTTGCTGAGTATCTACTTGTGGATGGTCAGTATTTCATATCCAAGGCTATTTTGGAGAAGATGAAGGACACTCAGCTGGAAATAGATTATTCAAGTGACGTGGCAAAAGATTTGATCAGATTTATTCATTACCAATATGAGAAGGTTTGTAAGATTCCTCCTAGTCCTTAGCTCAAAATATTTCTGCCAGCGTCCAAATTCACCTTGTCAACGCCCAAATATCCTGCCTCAGCGCCTTTTGTAACCTCTTCCAACATGGCTGTAAATGATAAATTCAAGTTTGTAGGAGAAACTAAGGACGTATCAAAACCTGTTTGTTTCTTCAAAGTTGTAAGGGCCTCAGCAACATCAAAGGATTGATACCACTTGTTGATTCCAAACTTAGATCGATTTAGCTTTATGTATACGAGATTAGATCAAGTAATACACTTAGAGAAACCTTTGTTTACCCACACAGTCTCCTAGGGTTTGAGTGGCTCTATCAAATCTTTGAATTTTAAGGCCAACATTGTCTTTATTTTTAATGGCCTCATCTAATTTAGCCTGTAACTCACCATTAACCCTTTCCATGATGTTTCTAATATCCATACTAGCCTCTAACTCATGAGAGCATATTCAACATGCTCTTCTTCTTCAACCTCAGCAACCAAAGCTTTATCCTCTTCAACATACATAGCCAGAAAGCTCCAATCCCATCCCATACCATCAATTCCTTGAACTGCAACCATGGCTTTGGAATCCTGAGCTTTAACAACTTGACTTGAGGGTTTACCAGCATCAGATCTTCTAGGAGATCTGCATTCCCTCATGAAGTGCCCCATACGATGACAGTTGTAGCATTCAACTTTGGATTTATCAAATCTAGCTGTGTCTTTTGCATTGAAGGTCATATTCTTCTTAAACCTTCTGTTCCACCTATTTGCTCTTATACTAGCAAGAGCCATGTTCCACTTAATGTCCATCTCTTCCAAGTGCTCATCACTTATCTGCTCAAGGTCCTCATATGTAATCACTGAACCATTGGGCAAAGAAGCAATATAGGCACATACAGTATCTAAATCTAAACCAGCAGGTTTAACTCTTGGGGAGTCACTCTTGAATGTGTCAGCGTCTGAATAGGAGATGTTGACAAGACTTGTTCCAGCGCTGACATATGATGATCCAGTAACTGGATGCATGTAAGAGTCCTTCTGATTGAATTGACCTTCACTATGAGAGAAGAAGGCCATGTTACTGGTGGTAGACTTGCTTCCATGCTCTAAAAGAGTTTCATCTTCCAACAGCCTTAGTTTGTTGTAGATGTCATCAAACAAGGAACTTTTGTAGGTATTAATAGCAAGAATTGATCTTGCCTCAATCTTCCATGTTAGAAATACGTTTTAACGTATATTAGAAGTATCGGTCACTCCACAATATGATTTATGTTGTAATAGCTCGTAGTTAGGAATTAGTTATTATTTGCTTATTAACTTAAGTAAGAACCGGTCCATGGGCTTGTCATGGACCGGCCCAAGTCCACTTATGACTTGGAACTATAAATACCCCTTTCCACTAAGGAAAGGGGTTGGTTGTTGTCATTTTCTAGTTTCCACTTAATGAAAATACACATAGTTTCTCTCACTTTCTCTCTCTAACTTTCTCTCTCTAGAAATCAACAAACCCCTTCATAGATTCATTGATTATCAATATTCTACATTTGGTATCAAGAGCTATGGGGTGATTTAAGGTGGTGATTTGTGTGGTTTTTTAGTTTTTGATTGTATTAGTGTTCTTTAAGAAAAATCATCTTGATTCTTGGTGTTTTTGGTGTTTTTGTGATTGGGATTAGTGGATAAGTATTAGTTGTTACTTATTTTAGTCGAAAGCACAAAACTTTTTGGGTTATTTGGTCAAAATCTGGGCTTAATCTTACTTTTTACTGTTCGACTGTTCATCGGACAAAGTTTCTGTTCATTCAGCAAAAGTTCCGGATCAAGGAGTTCCGGATCAAGAAGTTCCGGATCAAGGAGTTCCGGATCAAGGAGTTCCGAGTCAAGAAGTTCCGAATCAAGAAACTTCCGAATCAAGAAGTTCCGGATCAAGAAACTTCCGAACCAAGAAGTTCCGAGTCAAGAAGTTCCGGATCAAGCCAAACTTCCGAACCAAGAACTTCCGAGTCAAGAAGTTCCGGATCAAGAAACTTCCGAACCAAAGAGTTCCGAGTCAAGAAGTTCCGGATCAAGCCAAACTTCCGAACCAAGAACTTCCGAGTCAAGAAGTTCCGGATCAAGCCAAAGTTCCGAACCAAGAACTTCCGAACCAAGAAGTTCCGGATCAATCCAAAAGTTCCGAATCAAGGTATTCTTCCGAATCAACAAAAAGTTCCGAATCAAGGTAATCTTCCGAATCAAACTTCCGAATCAACAAAAAGTTCCGAATCAAGGGTTATTTTGCTTGTTTTTTCGACGATTTTTTAGAGGATTTAATCTTGGTTTCATACAACAAAAACACAACACAATTCACAAGCTTTAATTCACTGCTCGATCAACCGATAATCTCTGTTTCTTTGAAGAAAAACAAAATGAATCCAAATTCAGTAATGCCTCAGATGACATCTCTTACGGATATATCGATCATAACGGGAACTGATAGCCGTCCACCGATGCTTATTAAAGAGGTGTTTGAGGCATGGCAAGGTCGAATGATGCAATATCTAAAGGGAAAACCAACATACGGAAGGCTTATGGTCAAATCGATTTTGAATGGTCCACTCGATTATGGTACCATTACGGTTGACAACGTGACTAGACCACGAGAATTTGAAGAACTCACTCCAGCTCAACAACTTGTTGCAGATGCAGATGAAAAAGCTCTTCAAACAATTCTCCAAGCTCTTCCCCATGACATCTATAGGATGGTGAGTCAGTATACGGTGGCAAAGGATCTATGGGAACGGTTAAAGGTGTTGCTACAAGGCACGTCTCTCACCAAACAAGAAAGGGAGTGTCAGCTGTATGATTTGTTTGATAGATTCACCTACAACCCAGGGGAAACGCTTCACGATTATTACTTCAGATTCACCACACTCATGAATGATCTGAATGTATACAATCTTGTGATTGCACCATTCCAGGTTAACACCAAATTCTTGAATACTCTACCTCAAGCTGAATGGGGTGAGTATATTACCGATGTGAAGTTAACCCGGGATTTGCATAAGTGCAATTTAGATCAAATCTATGCCTTCCTTCAGCAACATGAGAAGCATGTGATTATGCACCGTTCTCCTCGTGGTATGCACCCAGATTCCTTAGCTTTGATGGCGAATCAACCAAGCTTGTCTCACAACAACACACCTTATATCTTGGGACATCAAGCTTATCATCAATCACCTTACATGACACCAACCTTTCCCCAATACTCGATTCTACCACAACCACCCACCTCACATCAGCAACAATATCGGTTTAATGCACCCTCACCACAGTATGCTTCACAACTTCATCCAGCAAATGTTGCACCTTATGCAGCATATCCATCAAGCTACCCTGATCAAATGAGTATTCCTTCTACTGATTATGCAGCTTATCCAGATCAAGCACTGTATTGTGATGATGAGGAAGTCCCAGTTCCTGTATTCCAACAAGGAGCTGACCCAGTTGAAGTGCTAACTACTATGTCTGCTTATCTCACAAGAACTTTAAGCAAACGAGGATTCAGAGGATCAGCTCCTACCAACAATCAGTTGAGGAATTCATCCAATTCTCGCCAACAAGCTACAATTGAGAATGGCAGGGTAATGGTTCAGCCAATTCAACCATATCAGGGGAGAACTTCCACATCAACCAATGTTCGCACCGCCAATCCTGCTCCTGCTCCAATGGTCAACAACCCTCCACGGGCTAATACGGGCAAGTTGAGAATGATTACATGCTACAACTGCAAGGAAGAGGGTCATATGTCCAGGGATTGTAAGAAACCCAAGAGGAGAAGGGATGGACAGTGGTTTGCAGAAAAGATCTATCTGGTAAATGCTCAGGCGCAAGGAAGGGAACTTGATGAAGAGGAGCTTGCATTTCTGGCTGACCCAGGGATTGCTGAACAAGACGTTGTCACTACGCAGAATGCAGCTTACCAAGCCGATGATCTTGATGCGTATGATTCCGACTGCGATGACTTTCAAACTGCAAAGGCTGCTTTCATGGCAACTTTTTCCAGCTTAGGGCCAGATAAGAAATCTGAGGTACTTATTAATAACACCGATAATGCCACTGATGCTAGTATTCAACCACATCAAGTTGGGCAAGAGAGTGCTGATTCGAATGAATTTTCGGTGGTGAGTCTTTCAAATGAGGAGACAAACAATGATAGCAATATCAATGTGAGTTCCCAGACTTTGAGTGAATCACAACCGGGACCCAGTTCGCATACGCCTACTCCTGCTCAACAAGATTTGGTCATGGTTCCTGCTACATTACTTAGCCAAATGAATGCTGCACTCTTAGAAACCTTAGCTAAGAATAAGAATTTGTCTGATGAGCTTGCCTTAAGCAATGAGAAAGTACAAACTTTGGAATTAGTGCCTTCGTCTAGTGTTCTCACAAATCTCGAATATGATCACTTTAGAAACAAACAAATGGGTCACTTGCAAGAAATCGAAAACTTAAGAGCAAATCTGTCTAGTGAACTTAGAGAAAAGGAGTTAGTGGTCACTAATTTTCAAAAACTTCAAACTGATTTTGAATTACTCGAATCTAAGAAGACTGAAATGGAGATAAATGCTACTAATAAGATTAGAAGTCTAGACTACTTGCTGTTAAGACAATACGCTGCTTCACAACTAGTTCACTTATTTGATGCTTCGTTTAAAGAGTTTAACTTATCACGTCTAAAAGGCCTTCCCCCTAATCCACGATATGCAAAACAAGCTTTAAGACATAGTCCTAGACTTTATAATGCAACTCAATTAGGATTGGCGTTAGACCCGATTGTTTTTCCCAATGATCAAACAAGTAAGGATCTAGTTGATGAGGATCGGTCATACAATTCAGCAAAATATCCCGATTGTGATTATTTTAAAATGAATAAGGAGCTTGCTAAAACTGATTTTAGAGTTCGCTTCCATATGGATAAAGATCTCATTACAGCACCAACCTACATGATAGAGGAAGAAAGCCCTAGTACATTTCCTACACTTATCAACATGGACGGTCCTAAGGAAATTCCAAAGAATCTTCCACCTGTTAGCACTGTATGGTTAAACTTGAAAGAGATTAACCGATACTTTACTAACTTTGACAAGGTCATTTTGGAATGTACGACTTCAAATGGCTTAAACGCCGGAGAATGGGCTTTCGAACACATGAACGAGGTGTTTAAAACTGAGATCAATCCGTTTGTCGAAAGTCTAAAAAGAAGTTTTGCATCTCTTAAGGAAAATCTTCAGTTTGAAATTGGTGAAGTTCAAAAAGTGTTTTATGAAATGGACACCGCTTACGAACTGCAACTAATTGAAAAAGAAAAGATTTTAACCGAATATGACCGATTCTTGTCCGAAGTAATCTCGTGTGATGTGCTTACTATTGTAAATGTTAAATATTCGAATGAGCTTACATCCGCTATGATGAATTGTGATGCTGTGAATATTTGTGAGGATATTTGTGATGATGTTTGTGATATTTCTGTAAATGTTGCTGAAACTGTAAATGAGGTAGATAATCATTCTTGTCACGAATCTAACGCTGAGTTTTTAAAGCTACAAGATTCTTATAATTTACTTTCTCAACGCTTTAATCAACTAGAACAACATTGTATATCTTTAGAATTAAAACAACAAGCTCAAAATGAAAATCTTTTGATATCAAATGTTTGTGAAAACGGTGTTGAGACAAGTGACAAGATGATTGCAATTGTTAAGACATTAGAGGAAGAAATCATGAGATTGAAGAGAGAGATATCATCAAAGGAAACATTAAGAATGGAACTAGAGGCTGCAGAGTCTAAAAACCAGGTCTTAGAAATTAGACTATCAACTGTTCTAGGGGAGATGGATCGGACAAGGCAGGGACTATCCGCTCTTTATGGTTCACTAGAAGAACGCTTCGCTTTTAATGCAGCACAGCAACAATATTATGTTGAACAACTGAACCAAAAGTGCGAAGAAATCTCTGACTTGAACATCCTGCTCATAGACAAAAATATGGTTTTGGCTGAGTTAAAGGAGACACTTCTTCTCACCCGACAAGAAGTTGTTGATAACTTAGCTACCGACTCTGCACCGTCCACTAGTGCTCCAACAACCAAGAAAGTAGTGCTTTATAAGAATCCGCTTCATAAGAGAAACCAGCTTACCTATGATGATTATATGAGGAATTCCATTAAACATGTCGATCTTCTTAGGGATATTGTAGACGATCTTTATGCCTTAGATCCCTTAAGTAGCGACTATTATTCGGCTCATGAATATGTTAAGCGAGTTCAATATTGCTTGGCTTATTTGCAATACATAGGTACACCAGGTTCAGCACTACTTAACAATAAGCCCATTGCTGTCACTCCATTTAATAAGACTCCAGGAGCGAAACCGTCATTGGCACAATCAAGTAAGACACCTTTAAAATCTGCTGCTAATGTTCCCAATTTGCCTTCTACAGGATTAAAAGAGACTACTAAGGCTAAAGGATCGTCACTCAAGAAAGCTAAGATCAAGCCCTCCACTAGTAGTGCCACAAAGAAGAAAGTAGAAGTCCACAATAGGAATGCTAGTTCAGTTTTAAATAATACGAATCATGTTAAGACTAAAAGCTCTGCGCCTGTGCAGCAGCCTAAACCATTCGTGAATTCTGATTTAAATTGTTGGAATTGTAATGAATGTATGTTTTCCCAGCGTCATGATTTGTGTCTGATTGATCACGTTAATGAAATGAATGCTATTAAGAATGGTCTTGAATGGAAGCCAACGGGTAGAACTCGTGCCCAAGTTGGCTGGCAATGGCGTCCCACTGGTAGGACCTTTACACTAGATGGTAAAATGTGCCCTTTAACTAGGAATGCATCCATTGAGGTTAGGTCTGAGCGTCCTTTAGTTAGGAACACTCGCACTCAAGTATGGAAACAGCGCCCTTTAATTAGGTCAGCTCCCACTATAGTGCCTATCAGTGTAGAAATACCTCAGGATTTGAGCCAATTAGAATCTACACCACCAATTAAGAAGAAAAAGGCTAAGAAATCTAAGAAACCTAGAGTTAGCAAATCTAAGATTATTAAATCTGTACCTGCTAATGACAAGGAACACTCAGATTCCGATACCTCTACATTGTCTTTGTGTGGTGATATTTTCAGGTGGTCCAAATCATCCTGTGGTATTTGGACTCCGGTTGTTCAAAACATATGACCGGAAATCGCTCGATGCTCCGAAATTTCGTCAGCAAGTTTCTTGGTACGGTTAAATTTGGGAATGATCATATAGCAAAGATTATGGGATACGGTGAATATCAGATTGGAAACGTGACGATTTCTAGGGTATACTATGTAGAAGGTCTTGGTCACAACTTATTCTCAGTAGGACAGTTTTGTGATTCCAACCTTGAGGTTGATTTTCGACAACACACTTGTTTCATCCGCAACTTGGAAGGAAAAGATTTGTTGAAGGGATCTCGTGGTGTAAATCTTTATACGTTGTCTCTACAAGATATGATGGCCGCCTCTCCAGTATGTCTTCTCTCTAAAGCATCCAAGACCAAGTCATGGTTATGGCATCGCAGATTATCTCATCTTAATTTTGATGCTATCAATCATCTGGCTAAAAACGAGTTAGTTCGTGGTCTTCCAAAGCTTAAATTTCACAAGGACCATTTATGTTCCGCGTGTTCAAGAGGGAAAAGCACCAAGAAATCTTACAAGCCCAAAGCTGAAGACACCAATCAAGAAAAACTTCATCTTTTGCATATGGATCTTTGTGGGCCGATGAGAACTGAAAGTGTGAGCGGTAAGAAATTCATTCTCGTCATTGTGGATGATTTTTCCAGGTTTACATGGGTTAGATTTCTACGTACAAAGGATGAAGCACCGAAGGCTATCATCACCTTTCTGAAGTTCATTCAGGTACGTTTGAATACCACTGTCCGCCGTATTCGTACAGACAATGGTACAGAGTTCGTCAACCAGACTCTTCGTGATTATTATGAAGGAGTTGGTATATCACATGAAACATCCGCTGCACGCACTCCACAACAAAACAGTGTCGTTGAAAGACGGAATCGTACACTTATGGAAGCTGCTAGGACCATGCTTATTTATGCGAACGCTCCATTGTTCTTGTGGGCAGAGGCTATTTCTACTGCATGTTTCACCCAAAACCGTTCTATCATTCGGAAACGCCATGGAAAAACACCTTATGAGCTTCTACATGACCGCAAACCCGATGTTTCATTTTTCCATGTGTTTGGTGCCCTGTGTTATCCAAACATCAATAGTGAGAACTTGGGTAAGCTTCAACCAAAAGCCGACATAGGTATTTTCATTGGTTACTCACCGTCCAAAAGAGCATACCGAATCTATAACCGTCGTCTTGGCAAGATTGTAGAAACTATGGACGCTGATTTCGACGAGCTGACAGCGATGGCTTCTGAGCAACACAGCTCTGAACCCGCGCTTCATGAGATGGGACCCGGTGCTATAAGTTCCGGATTAGTTCCCAACAATCCTACTTCTACATCATTTTTACCACCATCAAGGCCCGAGTGGGATAAACTGTTTCAACCGTTGTTTGATGAATTCTTCGATCCCCCGACTGATGAAGTTCCAGTACCTGTAGTAATTGCTCCAATACCTGAAGTGGTTGCTCAAGTTAATGAACCTTTATCTAATGCATCTACAATTCACATTGAACCGGATGCACCTTCACCAAGTGATTCTCAAACTACACCTGAATCATCACCCCTACTTGTGCCTAATGATGTAGAAGAGGATACTACTGATGACGACTTGGAATATGCTCACTTGCAAGAGCTTCCTTTCTTTGGTGTAGCGATCCCTGAAAAAACCCTTCAGCCGCGTCTACCTCAGAAGAAGCTCCATCTATTATTCACTCCAGACCACCTAGGATTGAAAACCATAGCACTAAATGGACAAAAGATCACCCAATTAGGAATGTTATTGGAGATCTAGATCGACCAGTCTCTACACGCCATCAACTACAAGAGAGTGCACTATATTGTTACTTTGATGCATTTCTCTCTGAAGTTGAACCCAAAAATTGGCAGCAGGCTATGACCCAATCATCTTGGATCGAAGCTATGCAGGAGGAACTCAATGAATTCAAACGACTTGAAGTATGGGAATTGGTTCCTCGCCCTGACAAGGTTAACATCCTTACTTTGTTATGGGTTTATAAGGTTAAACTTGATGAGATGGGTTCGGTATTGAAGAATAAGGCTAGATTGGTCGCTAGAGGATATAAACAAGCCTTGGGTATAGACTTTGAAGAATCTTTTGCTCCTGTGGCTAGATTGGAGGCGATTAGACTATTCCTTGCGTTTGCTGCTCATATGAACATGATCGTCTATCAAATGGATGTGAAGACGGCATTTTTGAACGGTGAACTAAGGGAAGAGGTTTATGTTAGTCAACCGGATGGGTTCGTCAGTACGGAGTCTCCTAATCATGTGTACAAGCTTAAGAAGGCTCTCTATGGGTTGAAACAAGCTCCACGTGCGTGGTATGATCTCCTGTCAACATATCTCATGTCGGAAGGCTTCTCCAAAGGCAAAGTGGACCCCACTCTATTCACTCTCAAAGACGGCAACGACATGCTTCTGGTACAAATTTATGTTGATGATATAATTTTTGCTGCCACTAACATAGAATTGTCTAAACAATTTGAGAAGATAATGTCCACACGCTTTCAGATGTCGATGATGGGAAAAATATCATTTTTCTTAGGATTACAGATTTCTCAGAATCCCAGAGGCATCTTTATTAATCAATCCAAATATGCTCTAGAATCTCTTAAGAAATATAACTTTGAGAATTGTGACCCCGTAGACACTCCAATGGTGGAGAAATCCAAGTTAGATGAAGATAGGGATGGGATTATTGTCGATCCGAAACTTTACCGTGGAATGATTGGCACCCTTCTCTATCTGACTGCTAGCAGGCCTGATTTGCAATTTGCTGTATGCATGTGTGCCCGGTATCAGGCTCGGCCTACCGAAAAGCACTTACATGTAGTTAAAAGGATCTTTCGGTATCTAAAAGGAACACTTCATCGTGGTCTATGGTATCCGAAAGATTCCTCGATTGCTTTAATATCATACGCAGATGCCGATCATGCTGGATGTCAAGATACGAGGCGTAGCACTTCTGGATCTGTGCAACTCCTTGGAGATAGATTGATCAGTTGGTCTTCAAAAAGGCAGAAAAGCGCTGCAATATCAAGCACGGAGGCTGAATACATCGCCATGTCCGGTTGTTGTGCTCAAGTCCTTTGGATGAGATCACAATTAACTGACTACGGTCTTGGATTTAACAAAATCCCGATGTATTGTGACAACAAGAGCGCCATTGCCCTTTGCTGCAACTATGTTCAACACTCCCGGGCCAAGCACATAGACATTCGCTACCATTTCATCAAGGAGCAGGTGGAGAACGGAGTGATCGAGCTGTATTTTGTCACTACTGAGTATCAGCTGGCGGATATGTTCACCAAAGCTTTAGATCGAGGACGAATCGAGTTTTTGATCGACAAGCTTGGCATGAAATCATTCACTCCAGCGACTCTCAAAGAGTTGGCAGAAGAATCAGCTGAATAGTCGTGGTAAACTATTCAGAGTATCCTTTGGTTGTGATCATGTATATTATCGTAAATATATAAACCACAAAAGAAAAATACAAAAATATAAAACCAAGAAAAACCATTAAAAAAAAATATAAAACCAAGAAAAACCATAAAAAAAAATATAAAACCAAGAAAAACCATAAAAATTATAAAATCAAGAAAAACCAAAAATATTTTTCGTTTTAATCGGGCATGTCTTTTAGTACGGTAATATATACGGCCTTAGAAATGTCGATCAATATTGACACGGTGCCATAAATAGAGTCCGTATAAAAGTTGTACATTTTTAAAACATGCCCATAATGGCTTGTAGTTATTTCAGACTGCAACCCGGTTTTCATATTAAAGTCACGTATTTCCTTGGAAAACGTTGGCTCAGAACGGGAATTAATTTTCTCGGGCGTGATTTACAAGCCAAATCATGCAAAGGGATCAAGTTTACTTTATAACTTGGTCTGACACGAATTTGTGTACGTCTCAGTGCATTAATTTGTTAAAATAAGAGAAATCTTATTAAAACCACGAATCAAAATTTTTCAAGAAATAAGTTGGAAATGCTTTCATCACTATTTGACTCTTTAAACAATGACTACAGCTCTTTAAATAGAAAACGGGTCATTGTTTAAGGGGGAGAAAATAGTAAAATCATCTTCGTCATTAAAATTGATCTTCAAAAGTGATTGTGAAAATTAAGGGCTTCATGGTAATTGAGGGGTTTTGCTTTAGAAAACGACTTGTGTTCGTTCTAAGTAATAGGCATGGCTTTTAGATTTTGAGGATATGCTAATAGATGCGTTTGCTAAGTTGTGTGTACGTTTAACAAAAGTTAGGTAAAATGGAAAAAATTAGAAACAAAAAGGATAGGGAGTGAAATTGGAGGGACTAAAAGTAATAGTTATTGAAACTTGTCAAAATTAACCTAAGTCAAAAAACAAAACCCCCGCCCCTCACTGTTTCTGATTCACTGTTTACTCATTCCTTTGCCGCCATTGTTGAAAACATCACACACACTCAATTCTTTCAAACATCTCGTATAATCATTCCATCCCGTTCATTCGTTTAATAAGGTAATAACTTTGAATCTTTGACTTATTAATTCGTTTAAATCATCATCTATATCCCCTTATTGATTCAGATAATTAACAAGTATCAGATTTAGGGTTCTTGATTAAATTAGGCTAAATTGATTAGGGAATTAAGGTGGGTTTTGCTCGGAATAGGTTCTATGATGTTTAAAATGCCTTAGTTTGCCTTAGAAACTCACAAACGCGCTAGATTAATCATCTGAGTTTAGTTTGTAAAAGTTCCGGATGAACGTGGCTTAAATCTTCCGAATGAAGGATTTCTTCTGAAAAACTTCCGAATGAGGAAGTTCCGAATGAGGAAGTTCCGAATGAGGAAGTTCCGAATGAAGAACTTCCGAATGAAGGAAGTTCCGAATGAAGAACTTCCGAATGAGGAAGTTCCGAATGAAGAACTTCCGAATGAAGGAAGTTCCGAATGAAGAACTTCCGAATGAAGGAAGTTCCGAATGAAGAACTTCCGAATGAAGGAAGTTCCGAATGAAGAACTTCCGAATGAAGGAAGTTCCGAATGAAGGAATGTTCCGGATGAAAGAAGTTCCGAATGAATAACTTCCGGATGAAGGAAGTTCCGAATGAAGAACTTCCGGATGAAGGAAGTTCCGAATGAAGAACTTCTGGATGAAGAAGTTCCGAATGAGGAGAAGTTCCGAATGAGGAAATGTTCCGGATGAAGATGTTCCGAATGAGGAAAAGTTCCGGATGAGTTGTTTGACTATTCTTGTTTGCATGCTATCTATGTACTTGTTGTTTTATCTTATGAAATGTGTTATGCTTAGAAGTAAGAATGATATATATCTATCTGTTTTTGTGCATCAACCTTTCATGTCTTATCTTAAGCAGATAAAATGACTAATCCAACAGTACAAGCTATCCAAGAATCTAGAGAAGCCGATATTGCTAAAGCTCGAACCCTTAAGTTTATACCCAACAACTATAGGCTGAAGCAAGTCTCTAAATCCACTCACCATGGTTTTAAGGTCGCCATAGCCATCCTTGATAAATCTCACTTCAAGAACGCCCTTAGGAATACAGCCTCGGTGCCTTATGAGTATATGTTTGAATTTTGGGCAACCAAGGAAATCACTTCGAACAAGATCACCTTCACCATCGACAACAAGCAGCAGACACTCACCGTTTCAGATTTCCGTAAGATTCTTGGCATAAGGGATACACCCAAGGGCATGTCTTTCTCAAGGGATCCTACTAAAGATGAACTCGCAGAGTTATTTGACGCACTTGGATGTCCGGAAATACGAGTTGCATCTGAGTTTACTACTGCTAAGGTAGGACAACCCTGGAGAGCTTTGATGGGTATTCTCAGTAAATGCCTTACACCAAAAACGAGTGGACATGATGCTTTGCGCAGTCCGATAATGAACCTCTTCTATGGCATGTACAAAGCTGCGAATTCAGATTATGCTTTGTTGATATGGGAAGAATTCACCTTTCAACTCTTCTACAACAAGAAGCTGAAGACAAACTTCTTTCCTTATCCTCGGTTTATTAAGCTTATCATAAATTATTTTATGAAGCTTGATGCTACTATTGATAGGCGTGCAGGAGGTCGCTATCACACTGAAGAAGCTGATGATACTGTAGATCTGAGGCATGAAGGACCGTCGATTGGTGTGATTCCGGGTCCTGTTCCTGATTACCTTCTATCTGATAAAATCAAAGGTTCTGCAGATTACAAGCTACTGCAGATAGAGATCAAGAGGCTGAAAGAAAACCTTCAGACTGGAGAAGACTCGTCCACAACGGTTAAGAGTAAAGGTAAACGCAAACAACCAGCTGCGTTACCTGAACCCGAACCCAAGAAGAAGAAGACAGAGGGTAAGAAGGGAAAGGGTAAGGATTTGATGCGTCTACGTGATGAAGAAGATATTGTTGATCCTACTCTTGATAAATCCGAGCAACAAATGATGAAGATTGCTATTAAAAGGAGTAGGAAAGATACAGGCGGTAGTGGTTCAGGTGCGAGGGTAGATATCGAGGATGAGTACGAGGAACCGGATGATGTTGATGAGTTTGGGTCACCTGAACACTATTCCACTTCGAAGGAGCCATCAATCCCTATTTCAGCAAGTGTGGAAAAGGAACCTGTTGCTCCTACGATCATGGTAACAACTCAACCCTTAACAACTCAACCTCCACCCATACAACCTTTACCAACCCGACCGGCTTCGACACCATTTCTTCCACCACCCATAATCCCCATCCCTAGTACAGCAGTAACAACCGAGCCCCTCCGGTCAACCCAAAGCAGCTCTGCAACATCTGCAATGGCTGCATTAGTGATGGCCGAGATGTTTGATACTAACAAACGCGAAATGGATGAACTTCGCCAAGAGTTGCAAAGACGAGCTCAGAGGGAAGAAGAATCAAGGAAAGCTCAAGAAGAGTTGATTGCCAAGTTCGCTGCAGACATGGAAGCTACACGTAAAGCTCATGCAGAGGAACTTGCTCAGGTTAAGCAGGCTGAGGCTGATAAGCATGCTGCACGTATTACCAGACTTCAAGCGATGAGGGATAAATATAAGGAACAAAAAGAAGCACTTGAAGCATCTGTGAAAGAAAGAGTGCAAGAATCCGTTGAATCCTTAATGCCTAAACTTCGCGATGAGTTGAAGACACTTGCTGCTGACAACTTGATGGTCAAATCATCCAACCCTTCAGAAGCCGCCTATAAGATTGCTTATGACCTGACGGATTTTGAATTGAAGAAGATCCTTAAGGCTCGTATGGTGGAACTTGGGTCGTATGATAAGTCGAGGATTCAACGGGCTCTATATAAATCCCTGAATGATGCTATCATGGAGGATGATAGATTATTCAAAATGTTTGGAAGTGTGGTACCATATCACATCTTACCTGAGGAAGAAAGGGAAAGTGAAGAAGAGGGTACGGGTGAAGAAGAGGAAGAAGAAGAAGAAGAAGAAGGAGAAAAGGATAAAGACGATGACGAGGGTGGTGATGATGATGAGGATGATGACGATGATGACGAGGACGAGGATGATGATGATGGCGATGATGGGGGTGATGAGAATCAGGAGAGTGCTAGGGGTAGTAACGGGGATGACAATCAGGATGATGATGGGGGTGAACAACCGAAAGAGGGAGACAAGGTTACCAGCTCCAAGAAGACTGCTACTAAGACTGGAACCAAGTCCACAAAAGATGCAGCACAGAAGGGCAAATCGACATCCTCGGAATCAAGACGAACTAAGTGGCGCCACGATGTGAATGCCACTACAGCGTCTTCGGCTCCCGGTATCTCTATCGCTGTATCTTTACCTATTACAACTAACCCCATTAGTTCTGCTATTGTTCATCCTGTGATTGCAGAATCAGTGACGGAACCCGAAGCTGCACAACACTCCCCAGTTCACGACACTGCTGAAATGCCTGAAACTGAACCAACAGATGTTCGCACTTCAACTCCTCAACAACAAGTTCAACAATCTACGGTTCCTGAACCAAGCATTCGTGCCTGGGAAGACACGTTGGAGATAGACGAGTCTGCACCACCACAAGCTTGGATCACGGCAGCAGCACAATATGATCCGATCACAGATGCTGACAAAGATGTGCTGTATCTCCGTATCCGAAGTCCGATTGACTTATGTGCATTTCTTGCTCATGAGTATAAGACTTCGGTTACTCCATCCTTGGTGAAGAAAGCACTGAAAGATAAAAGACTGCGTGCCAAAACCCGATTACCCCGAATGGAGCTCGAGTACTATGCCGATGAGATCATAAAGGCTTTGAAAACCGTTCAACGGCCAGGACTTCATGAATCAGAAAGAGCTCCACCTCCAATGGATCCTGCTCAAGATAATCAGATTGCTCTTGACTTCTTCGTCACCAATGATCTTGTGTATCTACTGAAGGGGTCATCAAAGTACGCAACATCCCTGACTTTGCTGAAAGCTGCCAACTGGGGGGCAATACCCTTCATCGAGGAAAAGGTAAATCGACTCTGGGTCCCAAAAATGAATCGTAATTATGATATGTATGCTGTCATAGGTGCATCTCATTGGGACGAACGAGTCCGAAGGGCGTACAGGGGTTGCTGCTTGGTCAATTCTGGAAGCAATGTTCGATCTGACATCCGTATCTCCAGCATTTTAGGAATGAAAACTGAAGCCAAGAACGGCTACTATCATGTGACGGAGATTCGTTTGAAAAGGGAGGATGAAAGGGAATACAAAATCCAGCAAGGAGACTTTTCCATCATTCGCCTTGAGGATATCGAGGACATGCTGCTTCTAATGACCAGAGATCAACTTACACACATTCCTCGTGAAGACCTGATTGCATTGAATACAGCACTTCGTATGTTCACACGAAGCGTTGTCATCAAGTCACGAGTTGAAGATCTTCAGTTGGGAGTCGAAAGCTATCAGAGGAAGCTCAATTTAACCCGTCCTGTGAATCAAGTGCTACCTCAACATGTAGAAAGATGTCCCTATACCGGCATTTCTGTCCCGAATTCCGGCATTTTCTACTTGAATAGTCGAGGTTTGATGAAGTTCATGAGGGTGGGGGAGCTCCACAAGTATAGTGATGGAACTCTTATACAAGTCAGAGGTAAGTTGGAGCATCTGAACTCGGGAGGAACTTTGCCAGAGATGACGGAGGAGTGGCATCCGGGTTACAGGCAGATGGCGAAGTACGTGATCAAAAAGATTGATCAAAAGCTCCGTGAACGTAGGTTGATGAGGAGCTTGGAAAGATTCGTGGGTGGAAGACCGTATTTAGTGCACCACAAGCTACTACAACGATCCATCTGATGGGTCGTACATCTCAGGTCACTTTATATTGGTTTTCAATTGTGAATATGTAAATTTGTGAATAATGTGCTTGTATGGCTTGCTGTAGTGTTAAGGTATGATAATTTTTCAAGAATTTCTCACGAGATTCTAAATCTTTCAAAATATGTCATACCAAAGCACTACAACTATCCCTTATTAACTTAAGGGGGAGCAATAACTTGTTCTACGGCCAAATATCGATTTCATTTTTACCCAAAGACCGGTTAATCCATTCAATATCTCAAATATTAATGGTTAACATTTTGGATAAGGGGAGAAAATGGGATTAAGGAGACGTAAGTGATATTTGGCTAAAAGATGAAAAAGACTTAAAGATTTTCCAACTTAATATGTGTAAAGCACGTGTTAAGGGGGAGCGTTTTTGATGAACAAAACACCTAAAGTACAAAACTTTTGATTTCAATATCACAAGTACTTTAGGTGATTTTCAATGATTTTTCATGGTGGCAATTCCTTCCCAAAACACGCTTAATTCACGACGGATGTGGTGACAAAAGGGTGGTAGGAATAGGTTAAGTCCAATGATTCATCAGAGCCGATGGAATCTTCCCAAGGACAATTCCCTAGATAGAATTAGAAGTCCTAGGAAAGATGGAGAAAGAATGTGAACGTAGCTGAATGCCGACCAAGTACTTAAGCTAGCACTGGAACAATCACAACAAGGTGCTAGTGATGACGTATTGGTAAGCATTGAAGGGGTTGAAGAATGAAAAAGAAATGTAAAGATAAAGGGTGTAAAGAAAGAAGCCCTCCTTACAACCTTAGGCAGAAACCGGGTCAATACATATGCTATTGAGGTCATTTTTGTTAATGATTCTCGGTATTGAAGAAAGACATCATGGACCCAGTGATGCAATGCACAACCCTTCCCCAGCTAACTCAAATATCTCTCAAAAGGTATTTGTTTTAATCACACGGAGATCAACACGTTATCTATTGGTTTATTCACTCCGAATAAACTGGTATTGAAAAGGTGGCACTCCTCTCCAGCCATCGCTCACTAAATCAAAACGCACAATCGAGTCTAGAGCCAAGAGATCATCAAAAGTCTCATTAGGACACTTTCCATTTATTCCTTGCTTTCTCACACACTGTGAAAAGTAAGAGATTTTCATGAGTCCTACGCAATATTCTTGTAATATTGCCAGAACATCCGAGTAATACGTAAGTATTACAATGAAGATGGAAATCCTGCTTGAGCCAACATCAAACAAGCTCATGGTAGGTTACACGTGCGGTTCTTTTAGAACCAATCTTGTGAAAAACTGGAAGGTAACAGTGGTTTAATTCTTAATTGAACTTAAACTCGTTCCAGGCCTCTTCGCATTATCATATGATCTTGCCAGAACACTCAGAGTGACTCTTTATTGACCACAGTGACGAGTGGAAATCCTTCTAGTGTCAACATCAAACAGCACTTGGTAGGTAACGTGCAAGATTCTTTATGAATCGAGCTCGTGACAACTGGAAAGCAACGATGGTGAAAATCTTAATTGAAATTCACTTGTTCTAGGTTTCATGAATTGACGGCTTTTAATCACAAGGATAATTTATCCAAGTGATTCACTCTTTATGTTCGCAGTCAGCTTTGGACGGTCGAATAAAGAGAACGGGTTTACCCGCGAAATCCTGTCAGGAAGTTACTTAATTGAAACTATCCGTCACGGGTACGATATCTAATATCGTCCAACGGTCTTCACCGACCGGAGGTAAAATGCTACCGAATTAGAATAAAATGTTCAAAGCCATTTTATTCGTGTCGTTGCTGTGTACCTGCTAAAGACGGTGGCGTTGCTGAGTACCTGTTGAAGACGGTGGCGTTGCTGTGTACCAGTGAAGACGGTGGTGTTGCGGTGTACCTGTAAAAGTCGTTCCCACATGCTTATGTCTTTTGCAACAAAAATTCAAGAAAGTACAAGATGAAGTCTTCCGCTGTATCAAACTCTGAAGCTTTCAAGAATCCAACAAAAAGACGTAAGTGTGTGGAACATGAAGTCACGAGGAGGCAAAGTTCACAAGAAAGGCAAAGATCGCACGTGAAAGGCCAAAGAACAATGCTCTCAAGTCAAAGCCAAAAAGATCAAACCAACATATTCACAACAAAAGAAAGAAAAGAAGAAAAGACTACGAGCTAAAGAACGAAGACTTAGTATAGTATGCTAGGTTTAGAACTTTGTAACGTGGAGTGACCTCCCTTAGGGGGAGATTGTTAGAAATACGTTTTAACGTATATTAGAAGTATCGGTCACTCCATAATATGATTTATGTTGTAATAGCTCGTAGTTAGGAATTAGTTATTATTTGCTTATTAACTTAAGTAAGAACCGGTCCATGGGCTTGTCATGGACCGACCCAAGTCCACTTATGACTTGGAACTATAAATACCCCTTTCCACTAAGGAAAGGGGTTGGTTGTTGTCATTTTCTAGTTTCCACTTAATGAAAATACACATAGTTTCTCTCACTTTCTCTCTCTAACTTTCTCTCTCTAGAAATCAACAAACCCCTTCATAGATTCATTGATTATCAATATTCTACATTCCATGCCTCACCAAGACTTTTAAGAAAGGTAGCATTAATGTCGACATCACCAAGTTGTGTCCCCATGAAGGACAACTTGCTTGTAATGTCAAGCAATCTACTTCTCACACTACTCAGTTTCTCATTGGGTTGAGCTTTGAAGACAACATAATCATGCATGAGTTGCTTTTTCTTCTCTTCCTTAGTGTCTGCATTGCCACCATATGCAACTTCAAGAGCTTCCCAAAGGTTTTTAGCAGATTCATAGCTTCTATATTTATGCTGGTTCTCTTGTCCCAAAGAGACTTTCAGAATATTTAGGGCTTTCATGTCGACCCTTTTCTTTGCTATGTCTTCAGCAGCCACATCTCTACCATCTACAGGTTTTTCTCTCTTATCCTCTTCAGAACATCCAGCAACAGCTGATCTTTGAGCAATAACATTAGCAATCTTTTGGGCTTTATCGAATGTGTTTCCATATTCAATAACCTCCCAGAGTGTGTAGTCATAGATTCCCAGATATTGCTCAAAGTTGAATTTCCACAAATCAAAGTTGGTTGCATCAAGCATGGGAATCTTGATTTTTGGTAAAGATGAGGGGGAGGAGGTTATTGCTTCAGACATGATGTTGTTAGGGTTTTTGAGAAAATTAGGGTTTTGGTGATTTTTAGGGTTCTTGTGTTCTTTTAGATCAAAAGTTCCACAACAAGCTCTGATACCACTTGTTGATCCCAAACTTAGATCGATTTAGCTTTATGTATACGAGATTAGATCAAGTAATACACTTAGAGAAACCTTTGTATATGCTTATGATAATCTAAATGTTATGCGGAATTAACAATTAAACAAGAACACACAATGATATAAACAAACTTTCACTTTGATTAATGATATCAAACTTGCTTACAATGAAAGTAGTTTACGAACAAAAACTTATATGAAACATTAACCTAAAGGTCTTCTTTTATAGACATAAGAAGCCTTGTACAATAATCTACGTATCAGCTATTCTAGGTAAAGATAAATATAGAAAATACATTGTTTTTCCTATCTTTACTAGAAGTAATCTAGAATACAATAAACGCGTAGAGTATATCTTTCCATCAGTACTTGTCTTCAATGTGTCAACGTTTGACTTTATCTTGTCAACGCTTGAGCTGTCAGCGCTTGTTTTACTCTTGTCAGCGCTCAAGTGATCTGGCCTTAATTTATTCCCAACATTCTTCGGCACCGTTATAGTCAAAAGATTTTTAGACATTTTTAGAAAAATGTTTATAGTTAAAAGATTTTGAAATCTTTTATTCAAAACCTTGTTTTTAAAAATCTTTCGTTCTCTAGAACGAGAGCTCTGATACCAAACTGTAACGCCCCCAAATTTACACAATTAAATACAGCGGAAGACTCGGTGTTACGGGATAGCACATTACTCACATCATAGACAACGCTTAAAAATCGCGTCGTTTAATAATAAAGCATTTCCATTCATAAATATCAAATTTACATAGGTCCCAAGTCATTGTATTTCATACAGGTTTTACAAAGCATTTGAATGGAATTTGTTATTTAAGTATGGGCCATGAATTATTGTTGTCTTCCCGAGAATTACCTTCAAGTACCTGAGAAAAAACATGTTAAAAGAAAAGGTCAGCGGTAACGTTGAGTGAATTCATAGAGTTTAATGAAATCTATCAATATAACATCGGTATAAAATTATTACCGAAAATTATTTTGTACAAATCTTTGTTATAGGCCATAAAATAACCAAAGTCATTTTATACAAATCTTTATCAAAAATCATAATATAGGTTTTCGCCTTCAAAATCATTATACGAACCATTGTCGTTAAAAACATCATACAATACGTTTTATAGCGTTGTATAGATTAAATAAAATCCGTTATATGAATATGGTTATGTAAAACCAAAACACGAACATAAAATCAATAATAAGACCTTGTATTGCTAGTCAGGCAATATAACGTAATTCAATGCATAAAGCAGTATTTTCGCTATTTTTGGATTATTATAAGCCGCATGACATTGTTACCTTACTAAAACAAACAACGGGTAGCTAGCCCGAAACTCATTTGCCCACCTAAATTAGCGTGTCGTCACAATAATTACGCTTGTGTAATTATTATCATACATAAATTCTCTTACCAATCAATGTGGCACGACGGGGATCAACCGTCAAGGCGCGAACTAGGGTGATCGTCCCCAAATAGTACTATTATATGCATAAGCGTCTACCAAATCCCGGTAGTTCACAATTCATGCTAATGGGACTTTTAGTGACATAACCTAACTTTAATAATCCATTTCATTTCATCTATCGGGTCATATAATCATTCATCGGGTCATACAATCATTCGGGTCCAAATCGATAAACAGACAATCAGGACAACTAGTGTCCTATTTTATAAAAACTAACATGTTATCTCCCTCGCGGGTTTATAGAACATTTCATAAAAACATTTAAAAGAGTGCGAGGCTATGAACTCATGTTGATGTGGGAAGGCGGTTATCGGCAATTCGGATGTACGGTACGTGCTTCAATCACGGAAACCTAGAAAATTAATACTTTGTCTTAGACTCTTGTCCAATGACTTTATAAAAATAACAATTATGTAAACATATGATGATTTTATATATATGATGATGATCAAGTGGGATTGTACATTTTTACTCATTCATTATTGTGTTTATGTGTTGGTAAATTTCAAAACTAGTTACACTAGTTCAACTTGTTTACATTTTGAGGCCCAATGGGCCCATTACAAGACCAATACTTTATATTAGTACATTTTACACATTTATTATCAGTATTATACTTTTCATGTTGGGCCCAAGTGGGTTAAGCCTACTAAGTAAATTTATAAGTGTTTAGTCCATTTAGTTGGATTATTAGTCCAATAATGCTAACTTAGCCCGTTAATGTCCATATGTTATTTAGTTCGGGTTTTATCGGTTTTACTTGTATTAAGTACTTATATATCAGTATATGATTTTTAAAAAGTTTACATTAGACGGGTCCGATCGTCTATGTTTTTATTGACGAAAAACGTTAACTTTACGGTACTAGCCGAAAAGACGTAAAAATCATGTTTATAGTTTTTATAACTTATAAAACTTACCAAAATACTATTTTTATATAATGTCCATTTATTTATCCTTATACATATTTATATAAATGAAATATATAAGTTAGTGGGTTTTAATTCACATTTTATACTATATTTATTTGAGTGCTTATATAATAATATTAAACTTAATTTCACAAAATCAGTCCTAAATTTTAAGTTCACTAAAATGTCCATATCTAGAGTTCTATAATGAAATAGGACCTTAAATTTTTATCACAGAAACTACATGATATTTGCTTCATTTTATTCCAGTATAGCTACTGATGAATCAACCTCTAAATATTTTAATAAATTCGTCCAAAACAGTGTAGGCAGATTTGCACTCTAAACTTGTTTTGATCATATCTCACTCATTTTTATGATTCCATTGCATGGCCAACTCTCACATGTGTATAACACCTAATACTTACTGTATATTGATTCCACTTTATCATTTTATCAGTTTATCATTTGGTTACTTACTGTTTTTATACAGCCATCTTATTAAGCAAGATTTAACCATTTTTACATGTGGTTTTTCCATCTTTTTATCCATGTTTATCAAATCTATCAACACCAAATCTCCACATAATATTTTTAATCATCATTCATCATCATATACATATACATAAATAAAGAAAATACAAGATTACATAATAAAAATAACAAGAGGATAGGAAGAACAATCTCTATACCACCAAGGTTGTGTAGTTTATGATCAAGGCGTGGATTTTGATGGAAGAACTTGTGATAGATCAACACCAATCTTCAAGGCCACCAATAATTGTTAACTTCATGTAGAAATAAGCCCTTGGACATCACCAAATCTTCTCCTTGGATGTTAAAATCACCACCCATCAATAGAGCTTGAAAAGGGCTTCATCATATGTGTTAATAACATATGATTTCATGGTTAAATTTGATCAAATGAGGGTGTTTAGGGGTGATATGGGACGAATTTAGAGAGAGGGAGGAGAGAGTTGTGAGTTTTTGCATGTAAGTGTTTAGGAGAAAGTGGTTTGTGTTGGATGGTTTGATGTTGCTAGTTGTTTAGTCAAATGAAGAGGACATGTGTCCTTGCTTACTATGTAAGCTTTGACACCTAAGGGTGTTTGTTAGCTTGTTCTTGCCGTCCAAGAGTGGGGGTGAGGCAAGTTTATTCTTGTCTCATCCCCATTTATTTACGGGTACTCCTCGATTCTAGTTTTCTCGATTTGCGTGCCCTCGGGTCATTTTGCGAAAAACGTTTTAATAAGTTATGAATCAACGGAACAAAATGAATCTAATAAAAGTTGTCTCATCAAAAATGGAGTTCGAAAACGTAAATATGTAATCCTAAGGTTTCCGGTTTAGTCATAAAGGGCGTTAAATTATAATTGTAAGTCCTAATCTCTTCTCGTAAATTTGTGAGTTTATGAACCAACACAAATTTAAAATCTCATAATAATGTTCACGGATAAATTTATTTTCTGAAATGTCGGACTGTCACCAAAACGGTGTATGTAAACGTAAGCACGTAACGTAGAATCCTCCAGTTTAGACGTAGTCGATGCTACTTCAAGATGTAAACCCAAATTTCTTCCCAAAAATAAGTGAGTTCATAATATAATATTAAAATAATGTTTTTAAATAATACTTGAGAATAAAATATCAACCATAAATTGACGGATTGTCACATGATTGCTCTAGTGCTAGCTTTAGTACTTAGTCTGCATTCAGCTACGTTCACATTCTACTCCATCTTTCCTAAGAACTTCTAATAATCTATTGGATTGTCCATGGGAAGATCCCTCCGGTTCTGGTTGGATCATAGGACTTATACCTTACCACCTTTTGACACCAATAACATCGTGAATTAAAGAGGTTGTGTGTATATAAGATCGTAACCATAAAAACCATAAACTTTCAAGTGGTTTTCAAAAAAGCTCCCCATTCACATGTGCATCAATAATCGGAATTGTTTCGCACATGTGGGTAAGAGTTAAAGTTCTCAAGTGTTAGATGACATTTTAATCACATTTTCTCCCCTATCTCTAATATATAAAATCGTTTGATATTAGAGATACAAAATTTGATTAAAATATATCGCAAAAAATAGTCTTGAAAAAATTTCGGGAGAAAAACGTGTCTAACTTAGCATGAATTTGGAAAGCATCCCCTCAAAAATAGATCCAATTGAATTGTCATAGCGAGGATATGATCCACATTAAAAATTTTGAGGATATGAGTTGTTGAACACACAATTTTTGAAAGATTTTGAATAATCATTGAGAAATTCTTGAAAAAATTATGTTCAACGCTTTTTGAAAAATCCATTTCTTTTTGGCGACATGGTTTTTCTAAAGTATAAACTTAAGTTCATAGACTTTGAATGTCTTGACGAATCCAATCAAGTGTAAGAAGATTGTTCTTCTTTTGCTGAGGGTAAGAGCACTAAATCGTACACTCCCCTGTGAATATAGTTCGGGTTGCAATCTGAAAGTGATTACAAGCCATTGTGTTGAGCTCAAAACATTAAATGTTTTGTGACAAACTCAACCCAAGATAAATTTATCTACCCGTTGTTGGAAATATTGTCTAAAAGAGACAATTTCCTTTATTAAAAATAGAAATGACATGTTTGGAAAAATATTTACAACTTTCATTCGAGCTTTATGTACACACCCGTGTCGTTATTGAGCGACATTTCTAGGCACGTCCATAATATCAAAACTGAAAGACATGTCGAGAAGAATATTTTTGGTATTTTAAAAGGTTTTTTCCATTTTTTATTTTGTTTTTCTATGGATATTTACGTTTTATTTTATTTTTGTATTTTCTCAAGTTTTTCAAAAATAATCAAAAATAGACCTTTTTACAACAGAAGAAGGTGATATTGAATGTACAGAATTGTCAACCTTTGAGGAAGAAGTGGGTTCAGAATCCGCTGAGGTACCTGTAATCACCGAAGAAGAGTTTCCACAAATACTAGTATTAGGAGTAACAAATTCATTTTCAACATGTAGAACAGTAGCATTAGTGCTGGCGCAGGTTTCATCACTCTTATCTATTGGAATCCACTTAAGACCAACGTCCTTGAAGATCCTATCCGTTGGTTTCCACTGAAGACTAGATTTAGGAGTAGTTTTCTCTTGCACAGCGGAAGACTTCTTTGGAGAGAAACTATGCCCTTTTTTAATCCATGTTTCAGATTTGTTGTTATTGCTTTTCTTTGCAATGGGTGTGTATCTCATTGTTGTCTTATGGTACTTTGCATTCTTTCTTTGTGTAAAGGCATGCGAGTTAACCTCATAAGGGTATTGCAGAAAGCAATGGTCATGATTTCCATTGTGAATGCCCTTTTTGCAGGTGGGGCATGTAGGGAGTGTGTAATTCATGAAAGTCCGTGTGTACCTAGGTTTTGCTGATCGTTCAGTTACTGTGTTCGGTATACGACTAATCATAGATGGTTGCTAATTTCTAGGTTGCTGGTAAGGGATCCTATCTTTTGGTTGACTACCATTAGGAGTATGTTGAACACTAGCTGTTGTTGGTGCACTAGGTTTTGAATAAACAGTGTTTTCTTTCTGAATCTTCCCTTTTTGCTTAGCATCCTCTAGATTGTTGGTATGAACTAAGTCATTTGAACCTATATATTCCTTTGTGGACACAAATGTCACACGCTTGGGGGTATTCCTAGAAGTGATAGGTGCATTCACATGGTTAGGTTTAGCAACAATGTGCTTTCTAAATGGAGGAACATTGGGTGATATGGATGGTTTTGGAACACTGGGTTGCGTATCAGTCTTAGGGGGTAACCTAGATTTTACATGAGAAGAATTGGAGAAAGGAGTGGTTTTCCTAAGATAGATGGATTTGGATCCTTGTACGCATTGGGTTGTCGAACAACAGGTTTAACGACTTTAGTTTCTACAGTTTTCCCACCCATCTTTGCAACGAGTTTCTTCAACTCTTCTATCGCTATGTCCTTTTCTTGCAACTAAGCTTCCGTGTCTGTAATTTCCATACTCTTTTCGTTCATTTCTCGACATGAGGCGGAAAGTTTTACTTGCAAGTTATTATCATTTGGACCTTTTCCGACTTTGTCTTGCAAATCAGGTTCAAGAAAATGACGGTGTTTTTGAAGGAAATCAATTTGGTGTTGAAGTATCGCAAAATACTTTTTATCAATGTTTTCTTTGTGTTTCGAAAGCTCAATTTCAAGACGTTTACACTCTTTGGTCTTATCAAGATATTTGCATGCAACGTCAGAATATTCATCTATATCAGCACAAGATGTAACACCAACACACAAAATATCTTTGGAGAGACATTCTTCTAAGAGGAGATCATATTCATTCGATAACTCTGATTTTTCCGTTTAAAGTTCATCAATTTTTTTTCAAGAGACTCAACGTATTTCAAATCATCAAACATTTCTGATCGAATTAAGGTTTCAAATTCAAGAATAGATGATTTTATTATCGCCGTATTCGGTATTAGCAGTTCATTCACAAGCACAGTTATATCGCGAAGAATATCTTTTTTCCACTCATCAATTTCACCTTTTTTCCAGTATCTTTCAACTATTGATTGAATATTCTCAATGTGATGTTTAAGAATACCAAGTGTTTTCCTACTTTTTCTTTTGGACGCATCAAGAGGAAAGTAGTTGATATATTTAAAAACGTTAGATTTCTTAGTGGCAAAAATTTTCTTCCATTGAATTCTTCTTTGTTTGCTTTCAAGAAACAACTGCTCACGATACTTCTGTTTTTGTAGAGTGAAAAGACCATAAAGACTGTTTTCATAAGCATAATTATATGGTTTCATAATATCTTTATTGACCGGTGATCTACTCTCCTCATCCCAAAGGGATGTCTCTTTATTATCGAGCCTAATTACTGGGCAATCATGATCGGTCCATTCGGACCTATCAAGATAAAGGCGCGGGTTCACAGCTAAAGCTAGATCGAGGTACTTAGGTCTTTCAAAACTAGCTTTACCCTTAAAAACGACCGAGGTGCTATCATTCTTATCATTTGAATAGAGTCATGCGTTTTATAAACAATTTTCTTCAAAAAATTCGACTTGTTCTTCTAGTTCCGTAGCTTTTTAGTATCTTTTCCATGTCTACTTTTGAAATCTTGTTTTAACGTTTCAACCTCTTGTTTCTTTCATCGAGAATTTTAGTAGAATCAGTGTTATTCATGGAAAGCCTTTGTTCAAGTTCATTAACTTTAGTTGTAGCAAGGTACATTTTTTGGCGTTCATCCATTAATAAAACATTATATTGATGTTTCTCTTTGGCTAGTAACTCAAGAGTTGTCTTATATCTATTTTCAAAATCGTCCTTTTGATTTTTTTAAAGCACTACCCTTATACCCCTCAACCTCTTTGGTCTTTTGAAGAAGCTCAGCTCTATAACTATCAATGGTCTCACTAGATTTAATTAGAGCAGTTTTGCATTCTTACAAGTTTTACTTGGGCGCTGTGTTTGTCTTCTTTAATTGCTTTTGACTATTTCTAGTTTCATTGACATATTTTTGTAAACTAGCAATTAAATTAGAAAACGCGACACGCTCCTCATCATAATACTCATTTGCATGTTGATCATCTTCAAACGCATTATTGCACATGTCTGATGAATCAGGTGTGGTATTGCTATCAACCTTTTTTGTCATACATATGTCAATAAGGGCTGTTGTTTGATCACAATGCTCATACGTATTGGCATTGTCAAACACATTAAATATATCATGGTGTACCTCTTCCAATGGATCAGAGTCAAAGACAGGGCCATTATCGTAGGAAGGTGTATTGTTGATGACATTCTCAGAGTCGGTGCCTTGTTTGCCAGAGTTGCTACTTTCTTTCCCAAAGTTGTTGTCATCATTCCTGAACTATGCGTTGGAGTCTCATATCTGCAGCTTGAGTTCTCAATATCTTATGCTATTCCACAACTGGAATTGAGTCCTTTCATCATTCGTTTGTTGCGTCTGTATTATGTGGTTCACATAGGTTACAATGAAGTCTATGTTGCGGGTTATCATATCTTTGTATGATAAAGCATCAATTCCATTATTTCTCTTGAAGCAGTCCTTTGTACGCAAAGACTTGATGAATTCAGAAGTAAATGTCTTTTCAAGTGTCGTCTTGAGATCAGTGAAAGTGGTCTTGCATTCACTAGCAATGATTCTTTCGTTGACAAGTTGTGCTTCAAGTTTATCCATGGCATTTGTGAATGTGTTGGGTCTACTAGTTGTAGATCTTGCAGCCTGTTAAGGATAGTGAACGACTTCTGTAATCAAAAGTCTATTCACAGAGAGAATCTTATTGAAATACAAAGTATTAGTACAGAATACAAATATTAGGAACAAGAAGAAACAGAATAACTAAATAACTTGATCCTGTCTAGGATTTCTACTATTGATATGAAAATGAATACTGGTGAAAGGTGTGTCAAACCCTTCTACCAATGGGTTCCTTTTATACTACAAGGAAACCCTAAACTACATTAACTACAAAACGTGTAACTCCTAATATGCATATCCTTTCCTAAGATATCTCATGCATATCCTAACAAACTACTAAGAATAATATTGTTTGACTTTCTACTAGACCAGGAGCACGTTTTGCTCCTACTACTACTAGGACCAGGAGGAACTACATACCTCCTAGTTCATCTATTACAAATAATATATTACATAGGTCCTAACAATCCTCTCCTAAACTTGAATTTGACTGGTTGAGTTCAAGTTTCTTGGTAGATCTTGCAAAAACAGCTTGAGGATTAAAACAGCAAAACCGAAACAGCAAAATAACCATCAGGAGTGAAACCTCAAAGCATGCTGCAACTAAGAACTCTGAGAAGCTTCTTGAAAGCTTGGAAAATATCTACACGTGTTGAATCCTCACAGCAACATGAGAAGATTTGATAAGCCTTTACCAAATAGCTGCTCACTCTTGGGCTAGCTAGTCTTTGTGGTGGAATAAGCATCACCCTAGGAGACCAGAACCCATCTCAACTCTTAGAACGTAAATCAATGATGAGTGGGAGTACCCTAATGATTTTGGGCAAATCATCACAACCATCACGGATTTGATTAAAGTCTTTACCAGAAGTCGTTCCCTTCCGGACTAGCCAACTCTTAGCAATAAAGCATCGGTGAGCTAAAAACCTTATAGCTTTGAGCAAGCTATGTTAGGACCATTGTAATAGATATATGTAATAGTTAGACTAGGAGGTATGTAGTTCCTCCTGGTCCTAGTCGTAGTAGGAGCAAGTCCTGCTCCTGGTCCTAGTCGAAGTCAAACTTTATTATTTACTTAATATTCTGTTAGGATATGCATGAGATATGTTAGGAAAGGATATGCATATCAGTTTTACACGTTTTCTTTAATAATGTATTAGGGTTTCCTTGTAGTATAAAAGGAACCTTAGGCAGAAGGGTTATACACACCTTCACAAAACGTATTTCTAGTCTTTATCAATATTAGAAATCCTTAGAAAGGATCAAGTCTTTATAGTTATTCTGTTTTTCTTGATTATATTTATATTCTACATTCATATTGTGTATAGAGTCTCTTTGTGATTTGACTTGTGATTACAGAAGTCATTCACCGGTCCTGACAGGCTGCAAGATCTACATCTAGTAGACCCAACAAGTGGTATCAGAGCCTGGGAGGGTCTCTATACAAGCAGAATCAAGTTCTCTTATAAGTAACAATCTGTTTATCATGTCTGCCTCAACTTCTACTCAAACAGGAGAAGAAAGCACTCCTAAAATTGTGCAACCTCAGCAGATCCTGGCTACGGTCTCCAACACGAATGGAAAATTCCCTCTTCTGAAAAAGGGTGAATATGATAACTGGGCAATGAAGATGAAATGGTGGATCACCAACACTGATCAAGATCTTTGGAAGATCATTCTGAATGGAAACAGCAGGAAGCTTACTGGACGAGACAAGAACGGTAATATTACTCTTCTTGACCCTAAATCTCATGAGGAAATCATCGCTATTCAGAAAGAGGTAAAAGCAAAAACAATTTTGCTTCAATCTCTTCCTGAAGATCACATGGGTGACTTCTACCATTTGGATGATGCCAGAGAGATCTGGAATGGCATAAAAGCAAGGTTCGGCGGGAATGAGGAGTCTAAGAAAATGCGAAGGTCCATGCTGAGAGATGAATTTACCGAATTCAAAATCTCAGAAACTGAAGGTCTAAATCAAGGGTATGATAGGTTCCAGAAGATCTTGAGCCAATTGAATCAACTTCGATCAAAACTTGATGATGGTGACATTAATGCAAGGTTTCTTAAAGCCTTACCCTACTCATGGAACCAGGTGGTGATCTCTCTCAAAGCCAAAGGTGGGCTTGACTATCTCACCTTTGATGATTTGTTTCATAGGCTCAGAACATTCGAACCTCATGTGAGAGGATATCCTAGTGACTCTTTTCCCACTCCTGCTAATTCGGCCTTTGTGAGCTCTGTGGCATCTAGTCCCATGTCATATGCAAGTAGCCCAAGCAATACTGCCTCCCACCAGCATACCATTCAGCATACTAGTCCCATGTCATATGCATCTAGTCCCATGTCTTCTGCTCCTGATCCTGCTGCCAAGTCTGGTAGTATGGTAGAAGCTGTTCTTCATTCTTTTGTGGCTGATGTTACTGCTGAACAACAACTTGCTTTTGATGACTTCAAACAGATCGATAAACTTGACCTGGATGAAAGAGATCTTAAATGGCAGATGGCCATGCTTACTCTTAGGGTTCACAAGTTCGAGAAGAAAGCAGGAAGGAAATTTAATTACAACCCTCGGGAGCCAGCAAGATTCGATAGAAGCAAGGTACGGTGCTATAACTGCCAGCAACAGGGTCACTTTGCAAGGGAGTGCCCTAGCAAGAATGATCAGGAGAAGAGCAGGTACTCCGCTTTCAAGGTTCAGGAGGTTAAAGATGACAGGAAGGCGTTGGTATCTGTTGACGCTATGGTTAACCGGAATGATCATCAGGCTTCTACTCTTGAATCAGCTGAATCCTCGACTGATGTGTTGGCAATGATTGCTGGGAATCTCTCTGATGCAGAAGAAGCAGAAGAGTTTGCTCTTATGGGCATCTCACCTCAGGTACAACATTGTCCTCTTGGTTGTCATAATAAATACACAGAATTGTTGTCTCAATTTAATGAAGTAAATGATCAAAATGATAAGTATTTTTTAGAGGTTCAAGCCTATAAGGCTTCATTCAAACACACTGGAACAACAAAAGAAGTGGTTACAAGATACTCAACGTGCATATGAGGATAAAATCAGGATACTAAGCATTGATTTAGAAAACACTACAAATATGCTTAAATATACAGAAACTGAAAGAGATGCTAGTATCAAAGAAAAAGAGGAGATGCAAGCTAAATTAGATGATACAATGTTAAGATTTAACAAATGGCAAAAGGCACCTAAAAATCTTTCAAAACTAATTGATAGTAGCATGTCTGGCAGAACTAAAAGAGGCTTAGGATTTGAAAAATATATTGATTCTGAAGATGTATTTGATTTATCTTTCTCAAGTGTCTTTGATGCCGACAAAGAGGATGAGGGCAAACCTAGTTACAATAGGTTTAAACCAGCAGCAGAAATGCATGCTGTCCCTCCTCCTCTTACTGGAACTTTTATGCCCACCTCATGGCATAATGACTCGGATGGATCGCAGATGCTTGAGTCCCCAATAAGTTCTACAAATACTAATGACTTTGTCTCATGTAATTTCAGTGACAAAGCCGGTGACTCTGCATCTAATGGTTCAAGTGAAGAGTCAAGACCTACGAGTTCCAAGTCGAATGAACATGCTGCTACTGTTGCTAGGAAGTGTGAAGAAAAAGTTGCTGTCAAGTCAAGTGTGTCTGGTCATTGTCTATTGAGTCCTAGGAAGAATGTTTTTCCTAGAAATATGTGTAATAAAGTAGGCAGTATGAAACAATCTCATTCTAATAAAAGGTCTTTCAAAACATGTTTTGTTTGTGGCAGTTCCTTTCATTTAATTAAAGATTGTGATTATTATGACACACATGCATCTGTAAATCATACTTTTCTTGCTCCTGGTTCACCAGGAGCTGCCTCATATGCTTCTAGAAGACTTAATCCCAGTGCTCCAATGTTTAATACTTCTAGAGTATCCTCTCCTTTCGCGTCTGATTATTGGAGAGATTGTGGATTCCAACCAACCAGTAATTATTTTCCAAATTTTAATCCAATCTATCCGCATAATTTAGACCACACGTATTTTGGTTTGGGCACTTTGGGAACTGCTGTTAAGCCCTCAGCAGGTTGTTCTTGGTCAAATAATAATACCCATATGATGCATAGGCAACCAAGGAACAATAGTGGATCTCATCAATCTTCTTGGCATTCTTCTAATGATCCACAAGGCAGGCTCAAACCTGAAAAGGTTTGGGTCCCCTTAAGACACTAACTTTTGCATTGTTACTATCTTGTTGTTGTAGGTTACTCCATACCAGGATCTTAATCTAGGCATTGTTGATAGTGGTTGCTCCAGGAGCATGACTGGCAATAAAAGTCTTCTCTCTAACTTTGTACCATTTCATGGAGGCAAGGTCTATTTTGGTGGAGGTGAAGGCAGAATCACTGGCAAAGGAACGATAAAGACTCCAAATCTAAATTTTGAGCAGGTGTACTATGTGGAAGCACTTCAACACTTCAACTTGATATCGATCTCTCAGATTTGTGACAAGAAGCAGTTTGTACTCTTCACCGATACTGATGCACTTGTGCTTTCCAAAGATTTTCAGCTTCCGGATGACTCACAAGTTCTACTCAGAATCCCTAGAAGACACAATCTATATAGTATCAAGTTGAATGAAGTCAACCCTACTGGTCAACTAGCATGTCTGGTTGCAAAAGCCTCAGAAGATGAAGCCACTAAATGGCACCGAAGGATGGGACATGTGAACTTCAAGACCATTCACAAACTTGCCAATATGAATCTGGTCTCTGGTTTACCTCCCAAGACGTTTAGAAATGATATAAATTGTATTGCCTGCAGCAAAGGCAAACAACACAAAGCATCCTTCAAGGCCATTACTGCTTTAAGTCTTATTACTGAACCATTGCAGCTTCTCCACATGGACTTATTTGGTCCTACTTCCATCAGAAGCATTGACCACAAGCAATTTTGTTTGGTGGTGACTGATGGTTATAGCAGGTTTGCGTGGGTGTTCTTCATGGCTGCCAAGAGTGAGACCTACTCAATTTTTCGAGATTTTCTTACCTTGATAGAGAATCAGTTGTCCAAGAAAGTTAAAGGTATTCGATGCGACAATGGAACCGAGTTTAAAAATTGAGACCTCATCGCGCTTTGAAATGCTAAGGGCATCAAAAGAGATTATAGTGCTGCTCGGACTCCTCAACAGAATGGTGTGGCAGAAAGAAAGAATCGGACACTAATAGAAGCAGCAAGAACTATGCTTGCGGATTCCAAGCTTCCGACCATGTTCTGGACAGAAGCTGTTAATAATGCAAGTTATGTTTTGAATAGGGTTTCTATTACCAATCCACACAAGAAAACACCTTATGAGCTGCTCACGGGCAAAGTTCCAAATATTGCTCATTTGAAGCCTTTTGGGTGTCCAGTCACCATTCTGAATACTAGTGACTATTTGGGGAAGTTTGATGGCAAGGCTGATGAAGGATACATAGTGGGATATTCAGCTCATTCTCGGGCGTATCGAGTCTACAATCTTCAAGCCAAACGAATAATTGAAACTATTAATCTCAGGTATTTTGAGGAGAAGACAAACGTACAAGGAAAAGGTCCAGAATGGTATTTTGATCTTGATTATCTTAGTGATTCGTTAGGATATTTTCGTTTCAAAACTAACCATGATGCAGGACCACAAGTGTTTGCAACTTCTAGTACTGGTGTTCCTTCTAGTCTTTCTGATTCAGATGATGAGGATGACATTTTTGTGGTTCCATCCTATTCCACCACGGTCTCTCCTACTCCTCCTAGTGATGCAACTCCATTGGATGTTCCCAAGCAGCTCTTGACACTCTTCTCAAGCAACAACAAGAAGCTACTAAAGCAGCTGCTCAAGGTAGTTTTGAGTTTCCCTTGGTTGAGCCTACTGACAAAGTTGCTCCTAGTACTCCAGCTTCTGCTCCTAGTGCTAGCCTCTCAACTACTGGTACACCGGCTAGTGAGTCTGCTTCCAATACACGTTTCTCAAGTCCTTCTGATTTGGGGAACCATGAAAAGAAGTCTTCTACCAAGCTGGATGATATACATAAACAACCGGTAGACGGGATTTTCCAAAATGCTTCATATGATACTGATTTTGTTGGTGGTCTCAATAACATGGCACCAGAAGTGGAGGTTTCTTCCAATCCATTCTTGCAATCCCATAAAGATCATCCTACCACTCAAATTATTGGAGATCCTGGTTCTACCGTCAAGACACGCAGAATGCAGCAGAAGGCCTCGTCTGATCATCATGCTCTTGTGGGCTATATTGAGGATCAAAAGCGTAATAATCATACGGACTTTCAACACTGTTTGTTTGCTTGTTTTCTTTCACAGGTGGAACCTAGGTCTGTTTCTCATGCACTTGAGGATCAAAGTTGGGTGGAGGCTATGCAGGAGGAAATGCAGCAATTCTTGTTTCAGAATGTTTGGGTTCTGGTTGACTTACCAGATGGGAAGACAGCTATCAATACCAAATGGATTCTCAAAAACAAGAAGGATGCACGGGGAATTGTTGTTAGGAATAAAGCTAGACTTGTCGCACAAGGACACACTCAAATTGAGGGCATTGACTATACTGAAGTCTTTGCGCCTGTTGCCAGGATTGAGGCCATTCGTCTGTTTTTGGCCTTTGCTTCGTATGTTGGCTTTACGGTGTTCCAGATGGATGTCAAGAGTGCATTTCTCTATGGAAAAATTGACGAGGAAGTGTATGTTACTCAACCTAAGGGGTTTGTTGATCCACTTCATCCCAAGAAAGTCTACAAGGTGGTCAAGGCTCTTTATGGGTTACATCAGGCTCCTAGAGCTTGGTATGAGCGACTCTCCACTTTCTTGTTAAAGAATGGCTATAGAAGGGGTACTATTGACAAAACACTATTTCTTCGGCGGAATTCCAAGGATATTATCCTTGTTCAGGTCTATGTGGACGACATTATCTTTGGTTCTACAAGGAAGGAGTGGTGTGATGAGTTTGAACACTTGATGAAAGGCGAATTTCAGATGAGTGCCATGGGAGTACTGTCATTTTTCCTTGGTCTTCAGGTCAAGCAACAAGCGGATGGGATTTTCATCAGTCAAGATAAATATGTTCATGAGATTCTTCAGAAGTTTGACATGGATCCTCTTAGACCAACAGCAACTCCTTATGAAGTTGCTAGAATCAAACTTAAGAATGAGCCAGATCCCCCGGTAAATGTTCATATGTACAGGTCTATGATTGGCTCTCTCATGTATTTGACTGCATCACGTCCGGACATTATGTTTGCAGTAAGTGCTTGTTCTAGACACCAGGTGACTCCAACGGTTTCGAACTTAAATGTAGTGAAGAAGATTTTCAAGTATATCAAGGCTCAACCTAAATTGGGTCTATGGTATCCTAGAGAATCTCCCTTTGTTCTTGAAGCCTATAGTGATAGTGATTATGCTGGTGCTAATAATGATAGGAAGTCTACTACTGGTGGTTGTCAATTTTTGGGTCGTCGGCTTATTTCATGGCAATGTAAGAAACAGACAATCGTAGCTACTTCTTCAACAGAAGCTGAATATGTTGCGGCTGCTAGTTGTTGTGGTCAAGTCTTATGGATCCAAAATCAGATGTTGGACTATGGTTTCAATTTTATGAATACCAAAATTTTTATTGACAATCAAAGCACTATTTGCATTGTGAAGAATCCTGTATTTCATCAACGGACGAAGCATATTGAGATTCGGCATCATTTTATACGCGATGCCAATGAGAAGAAGCTGATACAGGTTCTTAAGGTTCATACGGATGACAATGTTGCTGATTTACTGACTAAAGCTTTTGATGGTCCTCGGTTTAACCACTGGGTGGTTCATATTGGGATGGTCAATCCTTGAGGTCTAGGATTGAAGGGAGGCAAAGCCTAAGGGGAGGCTTTGTGTACATATTAGGTTACTCTAACCTATTCATAGTATTTAACAACATAATTTCTTGGTTATGATGGTGTGTGGTGCTTCTGATGGAGGATTTTTGCTCTCTTCTGGTGGATATGGCCTTCTATGACTGGCTTCTGGTCCTCCTTGGTCAGCTTCTAGTTATACTTGGTTGCCTTCTGGTGGTTTAAAATCCTTCCATGTCTAGTGGTGTTTGACTATTGGTACTGGTACTGGTCTGGCTACTGTTCATTCCTTTTGTCCTTTGTTAATCACGTTTTGCTCCTGGTCTGACCATTGTGTGCTTTGACTTTTGGTCAACGCTCCCAATACTGGTATTTACAAGTTTGAATTCAGCAAGTAAATTGGGGGTTGGTTATTATGTTAAAAAGGGCAAGTGGTTATTATGCCATTATGGTTTAATTTGAAAGGGCAACCCCCCATTAATAGGGGTCAATGAACAGTTACTACTTTCTACATATATGGTCAACATACACCTTTGACTCACTCATTACAATTAACACACACACAAAAACCGCTTCTACTCTCTACATCCCAATCCCAATCTTCTTTCCATAAATTCATCAAGATCCATGGCTGCTCTTGCTTACCAACCTGCTCATAATCGTGTTGCTTATCTGGGTGATGGTCCAAATCGTGAACATTTTGCTGATATCTTGGAGTTTATTGAAGCTTAAAACTTAAGGTTTGCATTTACTGTTTGTCCTACCATATATGATAGTGTGGTACGTCAATTTTGGGCGTCTGCTGAGCTTGTGAATGTGGCTGGACGTCCACGAGCACTCCATGCTACCATAGATGGACGTGCTTATGTGGTAACTGAAGCGTCTATTCGCTCTTCTCTTCATCTTCAGGATGAGGGGGGTGTTGTATCACTTCCCAATTCGGAAGTATTAGAGGGTATGGCTGCCATAGGTTATGAACATGGGGGGAAGTTTAACTTCCAAAAGAATAGGTTTTCCCCTCAGTGGAAGCTTCTGGTTCACTATTTAATCCATTGTATGAGTCCCAAGTCGGGGAGTTGGGATGCGTTCCCTACTCCTTTGGCTACTGGTCTCATATGTTTAGCCCAGGGTAGAGTGTTTAATTTTTCTCATTATCTATTTGAGGGGATGGCTAGTAATTTGTCTACTGCTGGTTCGAGGAAGAAATTTCTTATGTACCCTAGGTTTCTTCAACAAATTCTTGTTTGCATTCCACGTGATCGGGCTGAGCATGTGCCATCTAAACTTACAGCGAAAGTGTATTACAATATGATGAATGGGTTTACTGGGGATTGGAGGCCCCTGACTGAAGCCATGATGGGGTTGGCTCAGGGTCCTATGGGTCAGGAGGAGGAGGCCCCTGAGTTGGTTGTGTTAGATGATGACCCCACGGAGGAGGAGGAGGCTCCTACTGTTGGTGCCACTCCTGTGGTAGAGGAGGAGCTAGTTGAGGAAGTGGTGGTTGAAAAACCATCCCCTTCCAAGGCTGGTCCTTTCTCCGTTCCACACCAGTCTCCATTTGTGGAGACTCCACCTCCTAGCCCTGCCCCACACTCGACTGATATCCCGTTTGATGCTAGTTCTCCACAGGTTGACCCACATGTTGCTTCGGGCTCCCGTGATGCTTTCCCTGATCCAAGTTCTCTTGGTGGGCAGGCGGAGGAGCCTACTACACTGACATCTTTGCTCGATCTTATGCACAAGTACCATGAGAGGATGCTTTGTTTGGAAGCTAACTTAAACCAACATAGGAAGCTTACAAGGGACTTTGTTCTTCCTCTAGCTGATCGCATAAAGGTGTTGGAGAATCAACAACGTCGTCGCAAGAAGCATGTGGTTCTTTAAGATTCTGAGGATGAGGGTGCGGAGAATGTTAAGGATGGCTTGACGTTGCTGGCAAAGGCTGCCTTTGCTGATAAAGTTTATGATGATTTGACGGGTCCTCCAATGTCCTCCAATGTTCCTTCTTCTAGTGCTATTCCCCCTTCTATGGGTGGTGATTCTGCTCCTGCTGATGGTTCTCATGCTGGTCCCTCTCATGATCCGAAGGGAAAAGCCCTAATGACTGATTCTCCATCTCCCACTCGCAAGCGTACTCGTCGACAGATTGAAGAAGAAAGACTCGGTGAATAGGATGCTCGTCGAGTTCAGGCTGAGATTGATGAGGAGGATAGGGTTGCTGAGGAAGAGCTTCGAGAGCGAAGGCGTGCGCAAATTCAGGATGATGCCATGCACTGGACTGATGGTGAATGGATGCAAGTGTTGACTGTTCTCACTCGGGATTATGCTCAGTTTAAAGATCTGTTGGGTGATGATGTTGATGAACACAATTGTATTCCGCGTGCTATGGTGATGATGCGTAAGCACCAGTTGGCTCTTGCTGAAGAACTAAAGAAACAGAGAAGGAACAGACCTCTATCTCGGACTGAGCAGCGCCAGCAGATGCAACGTTATGTAAAATATCAATCTGCTGCTCACTTCAATGCTCCGTGGTCTTGGGCTCGGGTGAGAGCTTTGACATTTGATGAGCTTAAGGTCCTTTATGAGAAGATGGTGAAGCGTCAGAGCCAACCCATTCCGGAAAGATTTATTTACCATCCTCGTGGTGTGACTGCTTCTACGCCTGCTGATTCTACTGGTCCTTCGTCTGTACCCACTCCTGGTTCTGTTGGTAGTCCTTCTGGTTCTATTGCTACTTCTGTTGGTCCTTCTACTACACCCTTGGTTGCTCCTCTTGGTTCTACTGCTGGTCCTGCTACTACCATCTTTGTTACTACCACCACCACTCATGCTTCCACCACCACACCTGTTACTACTACCACCACCACCCATGTTCCTGCAAGCATTTTTGTTGATCCCACCATATCTACTGCTGCTACATCTGATGTGCCATCTCCGTCACCACAAGTTCCTGCAACACAACCTAATCCTACTTCTGATGCAGCTCCTAGTGGTTCTTTGGGTGGACATGTTCATGAGTCTACTTCTACTGCTTCCCCTGCTGTTGCTGAATTTAATGTGAAGGTTGAATCAACTCCTTCGGCTCCCACGCCTCGACGTTCCACTCGCCAGAAACTTGCTCGTCGTGTTCGCCGTGGTAAATCAGTTCCTTTTGAGAAGCGTGATCCTGAGAACTTAATTGATGCAGTTTCGGATAGCGATTCTGACTTACCTTTGGGCAATGGAAGCATTACGGGTTATACAGTTGAGAGGTCTACAACACTTCCTGGTGGCGTCTCCCATCGGATTACTTTGAGTGATGGGACTGTGCGATTGGTAACGGGTTTGCAGGGTGTGTTATCGTGGGCTGACCGTATGGATCTTATGGCGTTGTTTGGGCTTGTTGATTCTAGTATGCCGTTTAACCCCATGGCGGTGTCTTCCTGGCCTGGTATCCGTCTCTGGGCCGATCTCAAGCTGATGTTGGATCCTCCTCCAAGTGCTACTGTTTTAGGCATATGGAAGGATCAATTCCAATGGGAGATTCTGCGATGGAAGCTATATGCTGGATGTGGAGTTCATGTGTTGGAATTAGAATCTGGTCATGTGGTGTTTATGCTGACGGATATTGAGTATCCTTTGACTATTACTTCCATGGAAGCAATGTTGGCAAGTCACTTGCAGATTTCTACTGCTCCTTCTGGGAATGAGTCGAGTATGGCCACATCTTTGGTAGAAGGTATTCAAGCACGGTTGCTAGCGGATAAGAAGGCAGCTTCTGGTATGTAAGGTGATTGGGTGGTAAGTGTTTATACTTTGGATTTTTGTTCTTATTTTTATTCTTTTCACCAATATGTATAGTGATTGGTGAATTTCATTCTTTATAGTTAAAAAAAATAAAAAAAAATATACTTTTTATATAATATCTGCTTATACTTTAACACAGTTTAGCTTTTATACTTGTACATAATATCCCTTGGCTGTTTCACAATGTAGTTCCTGGTTTGAGTTTGTTCTGGTACTTGGTTTCACTTGGTGTTGGACGTGGTCCACACAACAAATGGTTCTCAACTTACCATGTCTAATCGACAAGAAAAAGTTGATTCACCTTGAGGGTACGGCTCCTGGTGCGATTCTCAAATCCGTTGATGGTTGCCAGGTTACCCAAAACTGGATGGTTTTCACTTGCCATAGTCTTGGACTGAAAAGTGGCTAATCCAAGGGGGTACGGCTCTTGGTAAAGATCTTATCAAATCCGTTGATAGCTTTAATAGCTTGCTTAAAGCTATAGGGTGTTCAACTCACCGATGCTTCATTGCTAAGAGTTGGCGAGTCCAGAGGGGTACGGCTTCTGGTAAAGACGCATCAAATCCGTTGACGGCTGTGATGGTTTGCCTAAAATAATCAGGTTACTCCCACTCACCATTGATTCACGTTCTAAGAGTTGGGCTGGGTTCTAGTCTCCCAGGGTGATGCTTATTCCACCAGAATGACTAGCTAGCCCAAGAGCGAGCAGCTACTTGGTAAAGGCTCATCAAATATGCTCATGTTGCTGAAAAGATTCAACCTGATGCTGATTTGTTACAAGCTTTGGAGAAGCTTCTAGTGTTTCATGCGGCTGTTCTTCTGATTCTTATCTTGTTGATGCTGCTATTTGTTTTGTTGATACAATCCTCGGGTTTTCTTTGCACGTTTTCCAGGAAACTTGAACTCAACAGGTCAAATTCAAGTTTAGGGTAGGATTGTTAGGACCATTGTAATAGATATATGTAATAGGTAGACTAGGAGGTATGTAGTTCCTCCTGGTCCTAGTCGTAGTAGGAGCAAGTCCTGCTCATGGTCCTAGTCGAAGTCAAACTTTATTATTTACTTAATATTCTGTTAGGATATGCATGAGATATGTTAGGAAAGGATATGCATATCAGTTTTACACGTTTTCTTTAATAATGTATTAGGGTTTCCTTGTAGTATAAAAGGAACCTTAGGCAGAAGGGTTATACACACCTTCACAAAACGTAGTTCTAGTCTTTATCAATATTAGAAATCCTTAGAAAGGATCAAGTCTTTATAGTTATTCTGTTTTTCTTGATTATATTTATATTCTACATTCATATTGTGTATAGAGTCTCTTTGTGATTTGACTTGTGATTACAGAAGTCATTCACCGGTCCTGACAGGCTGCAAGATCTACATCTAGTAGACCCAACAAGCTATTTCAACTATCAACGTATTTGATGGAAGTATTTATCAAGAGCCATACCCCCATGGACTAGCCACTTTTCAGTCTAGGACCAAGGTAAGTGAAAACCATCTAATTATGGGTAAACTGTCAACCATCAATGGATTTGATACTCACACCAGAGTCGTACCCTCATGGTGAACCAACTCTTTCTTGTCTGTGACACATGGTGAGTTGAACACCATTTGTTGTGTGGAAGAATTCCAACACCAGTAGTACCCCTCATAACAGCCCAAGTGTGAAATGTCCAGGATATAAAAGTTTCTTAATGGAAAAGTATAAGCAAATATTATATTATTTACAAACTTTAAATTTTCCGTCACATGTTAGAAGTATAAGCAGATATTATATAAAAGTATTTTATTTATATTTTTTAAAACAAAGAAAGTGTTAGTCACCAATCACTATACATATTGGTGAAAAATATATAAGAAATCAAAAGTATTGAAGAAACAAACCAATCACTGACCAGAAGCAGCAACCTTGTCTGCAAAAAGCCGAGCTTGAATATTTCAACCAAAGTGGTGGCCATAGCAGACTTGTTACCAGAAGGAGCATTTGACACCACCAGGTGACACTCCAACATAGCTTCCATGCTAGCAACGGTAAGGGGATACTCTAAATACACAAGCATAAATACACAAGCACTAGATTCCAACTCTAACACATGTACACCACAACCAGGATATAACTTCCACCTAGAAATGACCCAGCGAGGCTGATGCTTCCATATCCCAACACTAGGAGTACCAGGGGGACAATCCAACATAATCTTCAAATCACCCCAAAGGACCAACCCAGGCCAGTTAGGAACATCACTAGGAGACTTAAGGATAGCAGCATCAACCAACCCATACAGAAGCATAAGATCACGACGTTCTACCCAAGATAATATACTTTGTAGCCCAGAGAAATATTTGTGGTAGCCATCACTAGTCTTGATCATATGTGTATATATACCATCAACAATGGGGGATGGCTGAATTTCCCAATGCACAACCCTACCACGGCCAAGTGGGAGTTCATCATCGCTATCAAAAAGGTATCAATTAGGTACGCGTGATCCCTCTTCTCCCAAGGAACAACCTTACCCCGGCGAGCCTTTTTCTTGCGAATAGACCGGCGAGGGGTGGGGACAGTAGTAGAGGGTTCCTCCTTAACCTTGATAGTAGTAGCAACAGCAGTAGAAGGGTGATCATCATCTTGAAGGGTCAGGTCAACAAGCTTGGGATCAGTAGTAGCTTCAACAACAAGTGGTGTAAGGGTTGGTTCAGAAACTGGTGGAGGAGTAGGATCAACAGCAGAAGGAGGATCAACATCAGGGTTGGAAGTAGCTTCATCATGAGAAGGGGTGGATCAACCTTTGGAGAAGCACAAGAGGGAACAGCAGAAGTACCCCCATCAGAAGTTGGGATACCAGATGTTTACCTTCTTCTTGAACACCGGAGGATGGAGTGGGAGCATCAGGAGTGGGGGTTTGAACAACAGGAGGAGGTGTGCAAAAGATGGCATTAGAAGGCTTGGGCACATCCTTCTGCTTGATCGTCTTGTTGTAAAAATCCTTACGATCATCATCAGACAACTTCTTGACCCTCTTCCAAGTCCATCCATAGGTGAAGTATGATCTAGATTGATTTTTCACATATTGCTGCATGAGCTTCTTCTGTTCAGCATGAGAGAGAGGTCTATTGCGGCGAAGCTATCTAAGTTGAGCAGCCAAGTCTTCCCTTTTTCTTTGAACCAGAGACATAGCTCGTTTCACCCCATTTCCTTGGTTCACATCTAACCCAATATATAAGAGAATTGAGAAACATCTGAAGTAAGGATGGTAACCACATCCATCTAGTCCTTGTTGTCCCAAAACATTGCGTTGTGCTTAACCTATTCATGCCTTTGTTTCTTCAAAGCTTCATCCTTAGCCGCAGCCGCTATGAAAGCTGAAACCTCTTGGTCAAGTTCCTCTTGGAGTTTCTGAGCAGCCTCCTCTCCCATCCTTTCTTCCTCCATTTGTCTGCGGGTTCGCTTCCTAGGAGGGGAGGTGCATCAGTCATTGGGGCTTTACCCTTGTGGTCATGAGAGGGACCATGAGTTGAGGTAGAAGGACCAGAATTATCAGTACTTGGCACGGGGCCAGTAGCCGAAGGGGGAATGCAGGAAGCACTAGGAAGAACAGGTAAATCCTCACTAGGCTTTGCTGCAAAGGAGGCCTTGGCCAAGACAGTCAAACCATCTTCCTCTTCTTCTTCATCAGTATCAGATAAAACAACCTTCTTCTTATGACGCTTCAGCAACTTTTCCAACGACTTTACTCTGTTTCCCAAAGGGAGCATAAAATCCCTAGTGAGCTTGCGGTGCTTGTTGAGCTCATCCTCTAAAGATAGTATCTTCTCATAGTACCTGTGTATTAAAGCAAGCAATGAAGTGAGAGTAACAGGTTCCTCAACTTCCCCACCAAGAGGACTTGGTTTGGGGGATGCTTCATTGGGACCAGAACCAAATGATTTGTCAGCCATATGATCATGAGAGATAGAAGGCTCCTCGGCTGAGGGGTGAACTAGACTAGGAGGGGGAGAATCAAGAAATGGGGACACATATGGGGGAGAAGAAGAAGTAGCCTTTGAGGGAAATGGCATTTCTGCAATACCTCTCTAGCAGGTTCCTCAACCTCCACATGAGGTACCCCAGCAGCAAGAACCTCCTCCTCCATGGGATCATCAACCAACTGAGGTTCCTCCTCGGCTTGATCAGCCGGAGGAACCACATTGGGACCCCCTTAGGTAAGGCCCAGCATAGCAGTAGTGAGGGGCCTTTGAGGACCAAGATATCCAATCGTCATATTCGCATACACTTTAGGAGTGAGTTTAGAAGGCACATATTCTTTCCTATTTCTAGGCAAACACATAAGCATCTATTGTAAGAACCTAGGATACATTAGAAACTTTTTCTTCGAACCGGCAACACTAAGATTTCTAACCAAACCATCTAGCAGATAACGAGAGAAGTTAAACCTACGACTTTGGGCAATACAAACCAAACCAGTAGCAAGGGAGATGGGAAATGCATCCCAACTTATAGTTTTGGGACTCAAGCATTGAATCAAGAAGTGGACAAGAAGCTTCCATTGAGGGGAAGAATGATTTTTTTTTGTAAATTAAACTTCCCCTCATGATTGTACCCAATGGCAGCCATCCCAGCCAATACCTCCGCATTGGGGAGAGAAATAATGCCATCCTCATCCTAGAGATGAAGGGCAGACCTGATGGAGGCTTCATTCACCACATAGGAACGACCATCAATAGTAGCATGGAGCTCCAATGGGCGACCCAAAACCCCGTGCGTGATAGCAGTAACCCAGAACTGACAAATGACAGAGTCATACACAGTTGGGCAAACAGTTAATGCACATCTGAGATTAGATGCCTTGATGAATTCCAATATGTCAAGGAACTCCTCCCTTCTGGGGCCTTCTCCTAGGTAGGCAACCTTGTTGTGATCGAGTTTGTACTAAAGAGCTTCTATTGATGATGATTTAGGATTGGAGGGTGATTTCTTGAAGATGGTTAAGGGTAGGAGCGTGTATGTGTGTTTAAGTTTTGATAATTGAGTCAAATGATACCATTGACCATAAATAATGGTGAGGGAAAACTGTTCATTGACCCCTAATTATGGAGGTTACCCTTTCCAAGTTAAGGCATTAATGGTGAGTAAGCACTTGCCCTTTAATCCATTATTAGAGAATCTCAGTTACCAAAGATAAACAAATATAGGTACCAGAAGTAACTTGTGTTGACTAAAAGTCAAAACGGCTAGAGGTCAACGCTAGGAGCAACGAGAGGTCAACAAAGGTCAACATAATGAACAGTGACCCGAAGTGATACTAAAATCTAAACACAAGTAGATAATAGGGGTGTTGACCCACTAGGAGCAGAAGAGTGCCACTAGGAGTAACCAAAGTCTTCGATCAAAAGTTGCACACACAGCAAATACCCATGTTAAATGTCGTAAGAAGCTACCAGAAGTAAGAATTACAAGTATACATGTACAAGAAGCCTCCCCTTAGGCTTTTCCTCCCCTCAATCCTAGACCTTAAGGATTGACCATACCAATGTGAACCACCAAGTGGTTAAACATTGGACCATCAAATGGTTTAGTCAACAAATCAGCAACATTATCATCCGTATGTACCTTGAGAACCTGTATCAGCTTCTTTTCATTGGCATCGCATATAAAATGGTGTCGAATCTCTATATTCTTGGTTCGTTGATGAAACACAGGATTCTTCACAATACAGATAGTGCTTTGATTGTCGATAAAGATTTTGGTGTTCATAAAGTTGAACCCATAATCTAGCATTTGGTTTTATATCCACAAGACTTGTCCACAACAACTAGCAGCAACTACATATTCAGCTTCTATGGAGGAAGTAGCTACGATTGTTTGTTACTTACATTGCCATGAGATAAGTCTTCTTCCCTAAAACTGACAACCACCAGTAGTTGACTTCCTATCATTATTAGCGCATGCATAATCACTACCACTATAGGCTTCAAGAACAAAAGGTGATTACCTTGGATACCATAAGCCTAGCTTGAGTTGTGCCTTGATATACTTGAAAATTTTCTTGACAGCATTCAAATTGGACACGGTAGGTGCCACTTGATGTCTAGAACAAGCACTAACAACAAAAATAATGTTTGGGCAGTCAAATAAATGAGTGAGCCAATCATGGCCCTGTACATTTGAAAATTTACCGGAGGATCTGGCACATTCTTGAGTTTGACCTTAGTTACCTCATAAGGTGTTGCTGCTGGTCTAGGAGGTTCCACATCAAACATCTGAATTATTACATAGGTTGTTGCTGGACTGCTTCTTGTCACAAATCTGAGAGATAGAGATCAAGTTGAAGTGTTGAAGTGCTTCCACATAGTAAACCTGCTCAAAATAAAGGTTAGGGGTCTGAAAGGTTCCTTTGCCAGAGATCCTTCCTTCACCACCACCAAAGTACACCTTCCCGCCTTGAAATTGTACAAAGTTAGTCAAAAGTCCTTTATTTCCTGTCATGCTCCTAGAGCATCCACTATCTACAATTCCAAGAGATGGATCTTAGTATGGAGTAATCTACAACAACAGAATAATTATTTAACAGTTAGTGTCTGGGGACCCAAACCATTTCTGGATTGAGTCTGCCTTGTGGATCAGTTTTAGATAGCCATGGAGATTGATGAGATCTACTGTTGTTCTTGCGTTGCCTGTGCATCATATGGGTGTTATTTTGTGACAAGAACAACCTATTGAGGGTTTAACAGTAGACCCCACATGTCCCAATCCAAAACGCATTTGGTCTGTAGGAGCAGCATATTCTGATTAAAATTTTGAAAATAATTGCTGGTTGGTCTATTAGGGGTACATGCATTGCTTCTCCAATTAGTAGGAGCTGAAGGAGAGGTCCTTCTAGTAGAAGTAAAAGATTGAGCACATGGATTTAATCTTCTAGAAGCAAAACCCACACCAATAGGAGCAGCTCCTGGTGGACCTAGAGTAGCATAAGATTGATAAATAGGAGGCTTTTGATCATAAAAATCACAATCTTTAATCAAATGAAATTTACTACCACAAACAAAGCATGTTTTAAAATACCTTTTATTGAAATGACATTGTTTTGAACAGCTATTGTTATTACAAATAACTCTAGGAGAATCAACATTCCTAGAATTTAGAAAACTAGAATAAAAAATAGTAGAAGTAGAAGCAGTAGCAACTCTTTCATCACTCATACTAGCATTAGAAGCAGCAGTGTCATTTGGCTTAGGACTCGAAGGACTTGACTCTTCACTTGAATCACATGATGCATAGTCACTTGCCTTGTCACTAAAAGTACAAGAGACAAAGTCATTAGTATTAGTAGAGCTTTTGGGAGACTCGTGCATTTGTGATCCATCCAAGTCTTTATGCATGGATGTGGGCATAAATGTTCCTGTAAGAGGTGGAGGAACAACATGCATTGCTGCAGCTGGTTTAAACCTATTGTAACTAGGTTTTCCCTCCTCCTCTTTGTCAGGATCAAAGACTCTTGAAAAGGATAGATCAAAAACATCATTTGGGCCAATATAATTGTCAAATTCTAACCCTATTTTTGTTCTACCAGACATACTGTTATCTATTAGTTTTGAAAGATTCTTGGGTGCTTTTTGCCATTTATCAAATTTTAATAAAGTAGCATCTAATTTCTCTTGTATAACTTGTTTTGCCTGAATACTCTCAGTGTTAAGTTTTTCAGTATACTTAAGCATGTTAGTGGTATTCTCTAAGTCAATACTTAACACTCTAATCTTATCCTCATAGTCAAGTTGAGTATTTTGAAGCCACTTCTTTTGTTGTTCTAAAGTTTTGAGAGAACTCTTATAAGCTTGAACTTCTAAAAAATATTTTTCATTTTGAGCATTTAGTTCATTGCATTAAGTTAAGAGGTTTGAGTATTTATCATCACAACCAAGAGGGCAATGTTTTACCTGAGGAGAGATTCCCATTAGAGCAAACTCTTCTGCTTTCTCTGCATCAGATATGTGTCCAATAATCATAGCAAACACGTCAGTAGAAGACTCAACTGATTCTAATGCTGGAGTCTCATGCTCATTCCAGTTGACCATGGTATCAACCGATACCAAAGCTTTATTTTCATCCTTGAGCTCTTGAACCTTGAAAGTTGAATACCTGTTCTTCTCCTGGTCATTTTTGTTAGGGCATTCCCTAGCAAAATGTCCTTGCTGCTGACAGTTATAGCATTTGACTTTGCTCCTATCAAACATGGCTGGCTCTCTTGGGTTGTAACTGAACTTTCTACCAGTCTTCTTTTCAAACTTATGAACTCGGAGAGTAAGCATAGCCATCCGCCACTTAAGGTCCATTTCATCCAAGTCAAGTTAATCAACCTGTTTGAAATCATCAAAAGCTAGTTGATGTTGTAGATCAACATCAGCAACAAAGGAGTGAAGAACAGTTTCTACCATGCTACTGGTCTTGACTTTTGATTCAGGATTAGAAGTATGTTGGGATGACAAAGTATAGCTTGGGCTACTGGTATAGGGCATCGGACTAGAGCCCATGGAACTCACAAAACCAGAGTTAGCAGGAGTGGAGTAGGAATCACTTGAGTACCCTCTCACATGAGACTCAAAAGTTTTGAGTTTGTAAAATAAGTCATCAAAAGAGACATACTTAAGTTTGTTAGGACATGTGTAATAGACATTTGTAATAGATAAACTAAGAGGTATGTAGTTCCTCCTAGTCCTAGTAGTAGTAGGAGCCACACGTGCTCCTAGTCTAGTAGAAAGTCAAACAATGTTATTCTTAGTAGTTTGTTAGGATATGCATGAACTATGTTAAAAAAGGATATGCATATCAGGAGTTACACGTTTATATTTAATGTAGTATTAGGGTTTCCTTGTAGTATAAAAGGAACCCATTGGCAGAAGAGTTAGACACACCTTTCATCATTATTCAGTTCATATTAATAGTAGCAATCCTTAGTAAGGATCAAGTTATTTAGTTACTCTGTTTCTTCTTGATCATAGTATTTGTATTCCACACTTATACTTTGTATTACATTAAGAGTCTCTCTGTGAATAGACTTGTGATTAAAGAAGTCGTTCACCATCCTTAATAGACTGCAAGATCCACATCTAGTGGACCCAACAAGTGGTATCAGAGCCTGGGAGAGTCTCTGCTCAAGAAGAATCAATTTTTCTTTTTACTAACATCTTTGTTTAATCATGTCTACTTATAGTTCTACTGAAACAGGAGAAGCAAGCACCTCCAAAACACAGCAAACACAGCAAATCGTTGCTACTGTTTCCAATACTAATGGAAAGTTCCCACTCTTGAAAAAGGAGGAGTTTGATAGCTGGGCTATGAAGATGGAGTGTTGGATCACCAATACTGATCTAGACTTATGGAAGATTGTCCAGAATGGAAACAGTAAGAAGACTACTGGAAGAGACAAGAACATCAATATCACCATTCTAGATCCTAAAACACATGAAGAAATCACTGCTGTTCAGAAGGAAATCAAAGCAAAAACTATTTTGCTTCAGTCTCTTCCCGATGATCATATGGGTGATTTCTATCACTTGGATGATGCTAGAGAGATTTGGAATGGCATTAAGGCAAGGTATGGAGGGAATGAAGAATCAAAAAAGATGCATAGATCAATGTTGAGAGATAAATTTACAAAATTCAAGATCTCTGAGACAAAAGGTCTTCATCAAGGTTATGATAGATTTCAAAAGATACTCAGCCAATTGTATCAACTTCGCTCCAAACCAGAGAATGAAGATTTCAATGCCAGGATTCTCCGAGCCCTACCTCATTCATAGAACTAGGTGGTCATCTCTCTAAAGGCTAAAGGTGGGCTTGAATATCTTTCGTTCGATGACTTGTTCTATAAACTCAAAACCTTTGAGTCTCATATAAGAGGGTACTCAAGTGATTCCTTCTCCACTCCTGCTAACTCTGCCTTTATGAGTTCCATGGGCTCTAGTCCAATTTCCTATGCCAGCAGCCCAAGCTATACTGTGTCATCCCAACATACTACTGCTCCTGAACTAAATGCCAAGACTAGTAGCATGGTGGAAACTATTCTTCACTCTTTTGTTGCTGATGTTGATCCACAACAGTAGTTAGCTTTTGATGATTTCAAACAGGTTGATAAACTTGACTTGGATGAAATGGATCTAAAATGGCAGATGGCTATGCTCACTTTTCGAGTTCATAAATTTGAAAAGAAAGCCGGTAGAAAATTCAGCTACAACCCAAGAGAGCCAGCCAGGTTTGATAGGAGTAAGGTCAGATGCTATAATTGTCAGCAGCAATGACATTTTTCTAGGGAATGCCCTATCAAAAATGACCAGGAGAAGAACAGGTATTCGGCTTTCAAAGTTCAAGAGCTCAAGGATGAAAAGAAAGCTTTGGTTTCAGTTGATTCTGTGGTCAACTGGAATGATCCTCAGACTCCTACCTTGGAATCAGTTGAATCTTCTACTGATGTGTTTACTATCATTGCTGGTCACATATTCGATGTAGAGGAAGCAGAGGAATTTTCTCTCATGGGAATTTCTCCCCAGGTACAAAATTGCCCTCTTGGTTGTCATGATAAGTATTCAGAACTCTTGACTCAATGCAATGAACTAACTGAACAAAATGATAAATATTTTTTAGAAGTTCAAGCTTACAAGAGTTCTCTAAAAACTTTAGAACAACAAAAGAAGTGGCTTCAAAATACTCAACATGAGTATGAGGATAAGATTATAGTGATAAGCATTGATTTAGAGAATACCACTAATATGCTTAATTATACTAAAAAACTTAATAGTGGGAGTATTCTGGCTAAACAAGAAATGAAAAAAAAGTTGGATGCTACTCTATTAAGAAAGGGTTAGGCTTTGACAAATATATTAGTCCAGATGATGTATTTGATTTATCCTTTTCAAGTGTCTTTGATACTGACAGAGAGGAGGAGGGAAAACCTAGTTACAATAGGTTTAAACCAGTTGTAGCAATGCATGATGTCCCCCCCCCCCCACTTACAGGAACATTTATGCCCATCATGCATACCGACTTGGATGGAACACAGATGCATGAGTCTCCCAAAAGCTCTACTAACACTAATGACTTTGTCTCTTGTACTTTCAGTGACAAGGCCAGTGACTATGCATCATGTGGTTCAAGTGAAGAGTCAAGACCACCGAGTCCCAAGAAAAATGACACTGTTGCTACTAGTGCTAAGATGAGTGATGAGAGGGTTACTACTGCCTCTACTTCCATTGTTTCAAATTCTAGTTTGTTGGAATCTAGGAATGTTGTTACTCCTAGAATGGTTTGCAATAAAAATAGTAGTTTAAAACATTGTCATTTGAATAAAAGATCTTTGAAAACATGGTTTGTTTGTGGTAGTAAATTTCATTTGATTAAGGATTGTGATTTCTATGATCAAAAGCCTCCTGTTTATCAGGCTTATGCTACTCCTTGTCCACCAGGAGTTGCTCCTTTTGATATGGGTTATGCTTATAGTAGATTAAATCCATGTGCCCAATCTTTTCCTTTTTCTAGAAGGACCTCTCCTTCAGCTTCTACTTCTTGGAGAAGCAATGCATATACCTATAATAGACCAACCAGCATTTATTTTCAGAATTTTAGCCAGAATTATGCTACTACTTCAGACCAAATGCATTTTAGGTTAGGATATTTAGGTTCTGCTGTTAAACCCTTAACAGGTTGTTCTTGGTCACAACAAAATACCAATATGATGCATAGACAACACAAGAAAAAAAGTAGATCTCATCAATCTTCTTGGCTATCTACTAATGATCCACAAGGCTGACTCAATCCTGAAAAGGTTTGGGTCCCCTTAAGACACTAACTTTTGCATATGACTTGTGTTGTTGTAGATTACTCCATACCAAGATCCATCTCTTGGATTAGTAGATAGTGGATGCTATAGGAGCATGACAGGAAATAAAGGACTTTTGACTAAACTTGTACCATTTTGAGGCAGAAAGGTGTACTTTGGAGGTGGTGAAGGAAGGATCTCAGGCAAAGGAACCATTCAGACTCCTAACCTTAATTTTGAACAGGTTTACTATGTAGAAGCACTTCAACACTTCAACTTGATCTCTGTCTCTCAGATTTGTGACAAGAAGCAGTTTGTCCTCTTTACGGATACTAAAGCATTGGTGTTGTCCAAAGACTTTAAGCTACCGGATCACTCCCATGTTCTACTCAGAATCCCAAGAAGACATAACCTCTATAGCATCAAGCTGAATGAAGTTAATCCTACTGGTCAACTAGCGTGTTTGGTTGCTAAAGCATCAGAAGATGAAGCCAGCAAATGGCATAGGAGGATGGGACATGTAAACTTCAAGACCATTCACAAACTGGTGAATATGAAGTTGATCTTTGGTTTACCTCCCAAAACTTTCAGGAATGACATCAATTGCCTTGCTTGCAGCAAAGGCAAACAACATAAGGCATCCTTTAAAGCTATTACTGCTCTCAGCCTCATAACTTAACCATTGCAGCTACTACATATTGTTTTGTTTGGTCCTACCTCCATTAGGAGCATTGAACATAAACACTATTATCTTGTGGTAACTGATGGATATAGTAGGTTCACGTAGGTTTTCTTTCTAGCTGCCAAAAGTGAGACCTACTCCATTCTCAAAGGCTTCATTACACTCATTGAGAATCAGTTGTCCAAGAAGGTGAAAGGTATCCAATTTGACAATGGAACTGAGTTCAAAAATGCAGACCTCATAGAACTTTGCAATTCCATAGGTATCAAAAGAGATTATAGCGCTGCCAGGACTCCTCAAAAGAATGGTGTTGTAGAAAGGAAGAACATGACTCTTATTGAAGCTGCAAGAACCATGCTTGCTGATTCCAAGCTTCCGACTATGTTTTGGACAGAAGCTGTCAACACTACAAGTTATGTGTTGAATAGGGTTTCCATTACCAATCCACATAAGAAGACTCCCTATGAGCTACTCACAGCCAAAGTCCCAAGCATTACTCATTTGAAGCCATTTGGCTGTCCTGTCACCGTTCTGAATATTAGTGACTCATTGGGATATTTTCGTTTTAAAACTAATCAGAATAAAGGTCCACAAGTGTTTGCATCTTCTAGTGCAGGTGCTACTTCTAGCTCTTCGGAATTAGATGAGGATGATGACATTTTTGTCATATCATCCTATTCCACCACAATTGCTCCCAACACCAATGCTACTCCTATTGATGCTACTTCATCAGACATTATGGACTCACAAGGAGCTCTTGATACACTGCTTAAGAAACAACAAGATGCGACTACAACAGCTACTCAAGGAGGCTTTGAGTTTCCTTTGAGTACTCCTGTTGTACCTGTTACTCCTGGTGATCCTATTGTTAATCCTAGTGTAAGTTTAACACCTATTGGTAGTCCGGTTAGTGATCCTACTTCCACAACTAGGTTCTCTGGTCCTTCGGACTTGGGAAACTATCAAAAGAAGTCTTGTACTAAGTTGGATGATAATTTAAGCAACCAATGGATGGCATTTTCGACTCTGCGTCATATGATGATGACATAATTGGGGATCTCAATAACTTGGTACCAGAAGTAGAAGTAGCTCCTACTCCTATTAAGCAGACAAATAAAGATCATCCTACTCATTAAATCATTGGAGAACCTGGTTCTACTTTCAAGACTCGTTGCATGCATAAGAAAGCAAAGTCTGGTCATCAAGCTTTTGTGAGCTACATTGAATACCAAAAGCATAAGAATCACAAATTTTCTTCACTCTTTGTTTGCTTGTTTTCTCTCACAGGTGGAACCTATGTCAGTCTCACATGCTCTTGAGGATCAAAGTTGGGTGGAAGCTATGCAGGAGGAAATGCAACAATTCTTGTTTTAAAATGTTTGGGTCCTAGTTGACTTACCAGATGGAAAGACAGCAATGGTACCAAATGGATTCTCAAAAACAAGAAAGATGCAAGGGGTATTATGGTGAGGAATAAGACTAGGTTGGTAGCAAAAGGTCACACTCAACTAGAAGGAATTGACTATACTGAATTGTTTGCTCTTGTTGAAAGAATTGAGGCCATTCGTTTGTTTTTTACTTTTGCTTCTTATATTGGCTTTACTATTTTTCAAATGGACGTCAAGAGTGCATTTCTCTATGGCAAGATTGATGAGGAGGTATATGTCACTCAACCTAAGGGCTTTGTGGATCGACTTCATCCTAAGAAGGTTTACAAGGTGGTCAAAGCTCTTTATGGACTTCATCAAGCTCCTAGAGCTTGGTATGAGCGTCTATCCACTTTCTTGTTAAAGCAAGGCTATAGAAGAGACACTATTGACAAAGCATTGTTCCTTAAAAGGAATGCCAAAGACATCATCCTGGTTCAAGTATACGTGGATGATATTATCTTCGGTTCTACTAGGAAGGAATGGTGTGATGAGTTTGAACAGCTAATGAAAGGCGAATTTCAGATGAGTGCCATGGGAGAACTCACATTTTTCCTTGGTCTTCAAGTCAAGCAGCAGTCGGATGGTATTTTCATTAGTCAAGATAAGTATGTTCATGAAATAATTCAGAAGTTTGATGTGGAACCTCTTAGACCAGCAACAACACCTTATGAAGTCACTAAACTCAAACTTAAGAATGAGCCAGATCCCCTGGTAAATGTTCACATGTACAAGTTAATGATTGGCTCACTCATGTATTTGACTAGCTCACGCCCAGACATTATGTTTGATGTTAGTGATTGTTCTAGAAATCAGGTGGCACCAACCGTGTCTAATTTGAATGCTGTCAAGAAAATCTTCAAATATATCAACGTACAACCCAAGCTAGGCTTGTGGTATCCAAGGGAATCACCTATTGTTCTTGAAGCTTATAGTGACAGTGATTATGCAGGTGCTAATAATGATAGGAAGTCTATAACTGGTGGTTGTCAATTTTTAGGTCGAAGACTTATTTCATGGCAATGTAAGAAACAGACAATAGTAGCTACTTCCTCAACAGAAGCTGAATATGTGGCTGCTGCTAGTTGTTGTGGACAAGTCTTGTGGATATAAAATCAAATGCTGGATTATGGGTTCAACTTTATGAACACCAAAATTTTCATCGACAATTAAAGCACTATCTGCATTGTGAAGAATCCTGTGTTTCATCAACGAACCAAGCATATAGAGATTTGGCACCATTTTATACGTGATGCCAATGAAAAGAAACTGATACAGGTTCTCAAGGTACACACGGATGATAATGTTGCTGATTTACTGACTAAAGCTTTTGGTGGTCCATGGTTTAACCACTTGGTGGTTCACATTGGTATGGTCAATCCTTGAGGTCTCAGATTGCGGGGAGGCAAAGCCTAAGGGGAGGCTTATGGTACATATATACTTGTACATTCTTACATTTGGTAGCTACTAACATCATTTTACATGGGTATCTATGGTGTGTGAAACTTATAGTCGAATACTTTGGTTACTCCTAGTGGCACTCTTCTGCTCCTAGTTGGTTCAAACCCTTATTATTCACTTGTGGTTGGCTTCTAGTATCAGTTTGGGTCACTGTTCATTAAGTTGAGTTTTGTTGACCACTCGCTGCTCCTAGTGTTGACCTCTACGCGCTTTGACTTTCAGTTTACACAAGTTACTTATGGTACCCATATTTTGTTTATCTTTGGTAACTGTGATTTGTTAATTATGGTTTAGAGGGCAAGTGGTTACTAAGCATTAATGACTAATTTGGAAAGGGCAACCCCCATAATTAGGGGTCAATGAACAGTCATCCTTCACTTTATTTATGGTCAAATATCTCATTTGACTCAATTATCATAACCACAAAACACACACACACGCTCCTACCATTAACAATCTTCAAGCAATCATCTTCAACTGCTAAATCATCATCCATGGCATCCCTTCAGTACAAACATGATCATAATAAGGTTGCTTATCTTAGAGAAGGCCCGAGAAGGGAAGAGTTTCTTGACATCCTGGAATACATTGAAGCTTCGAATCTAAGGTAGACACTTACTGTTTGCCCCACTATGTATGATACAGTCATTCGTCAGTTCGGGGCTACTGCCAACACTCATGCTGTTTTGGGTCGCCCATTAGAGCTCCATGCTACTATAGATGGTCGCTCCTATGTGGTGACTGAGGCATCCATTAGGTCTGCCCTTCATCTCCAAGATGAAGATGGCTTTATTTCTCTCCCCAATGCGGAGGTGTTGGATGGTATGGCTGTCATAGGTTATAATCATGAGGGGAAGTTTAACTTCTATAAAAATCGATTTTCCCCTCAATGGAAGCTGCTTGTTCACTTCTTGATTCACTGTTTGAGTCCCAAAGCTGGAATTTGGGATGCATTTTCCATCCCCCTTGCTACTGGTTTGGTGTGTATTGCTCAGGGTCGCCCATTTAACTTGCCTCATTATTTGTTTGATGGTATGCTTAGTAATCTTAGTGACACTGGTTCTAAAAAAAGTTTTTGATGTACCCAAGGTTTTTGTGACAAATTCTTATTTGCTTACCTAGAAATAGGCAGGAATATGGCACTTGGTTATCTTGGTCCTCAGAGGCCCCTTACTCATGCTATGTTGGGCCTTGCCCAAGGGGGTCCCAATGTGGTTCCTCCGGCTGGTCAAGCCGAGGAGGAACCTCAATTAGTGGATGATCCTATGGAGGAGGAACTTCTTGCTGCTGGTGTGCCACATATGGAGGTACGGGAGCCGGCTAGCGAGGTTGTGGTAGAAATGTCAGCTACCTCAAAGGCTCCCTCTTCTTCTCGCCCACATGTGTCCCCATTTGCTGATACTCCCCCTCCTAGCCCAGCTCAACATTTTGCTGAGAAGCCTTCTAGTTCTCATGCCCACTTAGATGACCCATCCTTTGCTTCTGGTCCCAATGACGCATCCCCCAAACCAAGTCCTCTTGGTGGGGATGATGAGGAACCTGTTACTTTGACTTCTTTGGTTGCTCTTGTGCACATGTATTCTAAAAGATTGTATCATTGGAGGATGAGCTCAACCAACATCGCAAGCTCACAATGGATTTCGTGCTCCCATTGGCGAACAGGGTCAATTCCTTGGAGAAGCAGCTAAAGCGCCATAGGAAGAAGGTGGTGTTATCTGATTCTGATGAGTATGAAGAGGAGGATGGGTTGATTGTGTTGGCTAGGGCTGCTTTTGCTGCAAATCCAAGTGATGACCTACCTGCTACTCCTAATCCTTCACGCATTCCACCTACTGCTGTTGGCCCATGCCAAAGGATGATGATGATGGTCCTTCATCCCCCACTCCCGGTCCCTTTCATGATCCGAAGGGTAAAGCCCCTATGACTGATGCATCCTCCCCTCCCAAAAAGAAACACGTCGACAAATGGAGGAAGACAGATTGGGAGAAGAGGCTTCTCAAAAGCTGCAAGAAGAGTTTGACCAACAAGCTGCGACTGCCTCAACGTCTGTGGCTGAGGATGAAGCCTTGAAACAACAGAGACGTGAGCAGATCTGGTACAATGCCATGTTTTAGGATAATGCAGATTGGATGAATGTGATTACAGTCCTCACTTCTGACTACTCTCAATTTACGGATGTGTTGGGTGCGGATGTGAATCAGGGAAGTTGTGTTTAAAGGGCAATGTCGTTGATGCAAAGGCAAAGGGAGGATCTTGATGCTCAACTTCGTGAGAAACGCCACAACATACCTCTCTCATATGCTGAGCAAAAGAAACTGATGCAGCAGTATGTGAAGAATCAATTTGGTGCCTATTATCAAACTGGTTGGACATGGAAGAGGGTTAGGAGGCTATCTGATGCTAAGCTTAAGGAGCTATACACTAAGATGATTAAGTAGAAGGATGTCCCTATGCATGCTCATGCTATCTATCGCTGTCCTCCTCATGTTGTTCACACTTCCAAGCCTACTGCTGCTCCCACTCCATCATTCGTTGCTTGTGAAGAAGCTACTTCTGGTGCTCCACCTACTGGTGAAGCTTCTACTGTTGTTCCCACTACTTTGTCTTCAAAGGTTGATCCCACCCCGTCTACTGTTGAAGCTACTACCACTCCTGCTGTTAATCTTTCTTTTGTTGATGATACCACCACTCATAAAACTACTACCACACCAGATGTTGTTGCACCACCTGCTACTCTTGTTGATGATCCTACCCCTCCACCGGTTTCTGCACCACTTCCCACTACTCATGCAGCTGCAGCTACTACTGAACCTTTGATTGTTGATGACTATGTTCCTAATGCTGCTGCACCTACCACTGTCCAGGTAAAGGAGGAATACTCTTCTGGTGTCCCCACCCCTCGTCGTTCTATCCGCAAGAAGAAGGATCGTCGTGGTAAGACTGTTCCATTTGAAAAGAGGGATCATGCTCACTTAATAGATACCGCTTCTGATAGCGAGGATGATTTACCCCTTGGCAGTGGCTAGATTGTCTCTTGGGCGGTTCAGCCATCTCCTAGTGGTGCTGGTACATACACACATGTGATTACGACTAGTGATGGCTACACTAGGTATGTATCTGGGCTACAAAGTATTTTGTCATGGGTAGAATGTCGTGATCTTATGCTGTTGTATGGGTTGGTTGATGTTAAGATTCCTAAGTCCCCTAGTGAGGTTCCTAACTAGCCTGGGTTGGCTCTTTGGGGAGATTTGAAGTTAATGTTGGATTCACCCCCTGATTCTCCTAGTGCTAGTGTGTGGAAGGAACAAGCTCGTTAGGTGGTTAAGAGGTGGAAGTTGTATACGGGTTGTTTTGTGCATGTGTTGGAACATGAATCTGGTGCTTGTGTTTATATGATTGTTGATTTGGAGTATCCCTTGACCATTCCTACCATGGAAGCCATGTTGGAGAGCCACCTGGTGGTGTCCAATGCTCCTTCTGGCAACGAGTCTGCTATGGCCACTACCTTGGTTGAAGGAATTCAAGCTCGGTTGCTTGCAGACAAGGTTGTTGCTTCTGGTATGTGATTGGTTTGTTTCTTCTCTACTTTTGATACTTTATACATTCTTTCCACCAATATGTACAATGATTGGTGACTCACACTTTACTTAGTTCTTTTAGTTACAAAAAAAACACATACTTTTATATAATATCTGCTTATACTTTTAACATGTGATGGAATTTCAAAACTTTGTACATCATATAATATATGCTTATACTTTTCCATCATGAAACTGTTTAACACTTGTATTTTTCACACTTGGGTTGTCATGTGGTATACTACTGGTGTTGGACCTCGTCCACACAACAAATGGTGTTCAACTCACCATGTTTTACAGACAAGAAAGAGTTGACTAACCATGAGGGTATGGCTATGGTACGATTCTCAAATCCATTGATGGTTGCCAGTTTACCCAAAATAGGATGGTTTTCACTCGCCTTGGTCCTAGACTGAAAATTGGCTAGTCCAAGGGGGTACGGCTCTTGGTAAAGACTCATATAAAATCCGTTGATAGCTGTAATAGCTTGCTCAAAGCTATAGGGTTTTCAGCTCACCGATGCTTTATTACTAAGAGTTGGCTAGTCCGGAAGGGTACGGCTTCTGGTAAAGATCTACATCAAATCCGTTGATGGTTGTGATGATTTTCCCAAAATCATTAGGGTACTCCCACTCACCATTGATTTACGTTATAAGAGTTGGGTTGGGTTCTGGTCTCCCAGGGTGATGCTTATTCCACGACAAAGACTAGCTAGCCCAAGAGCGAGCAGCTACTTGGTAAAGGCTTATCAAATCTGCTCATGTTGCTGTGAGGATTCCATAAGTTTAGATATGTTCCAAGCTTTCAAGAAGCTTCTCAGGGTTACTAGTTACAGCGGTCTTTGTGCTTTCACTTCTGATGGTTATATTGCTGTTATTGTTTTGTTGTTTCAATCCTCGTGCTACTTTGAAATATCTACCAAGAAACTTGAACTCAACTAGTCAAATTTAAGTTTAGGGGGGATTGTTAGGACATGTGTAATAGGAATTTGTAATAGATAAACTAGGAGGTATGTAGTTCCTCCTGGTCCTAGTAGTAGTAGGAGCAACACGTGCTCCTGGTCTAGTAGAAAGTTAAACAATGTTATTCTTAGTAGTTTTTTAGGATATGCATGAACTATGTTAGGAAAGGATATGTATATCATGAGTTACACGTTTATGTTTAATGTAGTATTAAGGTTTCCTTGTAGTATAAAAGGAACCCATTGGCATAAGGGTTAGACACACCTTTCATCATTATTTAATTTATATTTATAGTAGAAATCCTTAGTAAGGATCAAGTTATTTAGTTATTCTGTTTCTTCCTGATCATAGTATTTATATTCCGCACTTATACTTTGTATTACATTAAGAGTCTCTCTGTGAATAGACTTGTGATTACAGAAGTCGTTCACCATCCTTAATAGGCTGCAAGATCCACATCTAGTGGACCCAACAAAGTCCACCTTTAGATTTTAGAGAGATGACTACCTGGTTCCAAGAATGAGACATGGCTCTAAGAAACATGGCATTGATGTCTTCATTTTCAGGTTTGGACATGAGTTGATTCAATTGGCTGAGAATCTTTTGAAACCTGTCATATCCTTGAGAAGACCTTTTGTCTCAGAAATCTTGAATTCTGTAAATTCATCTCTCAGCATTGATCTGTGCATCTTCTTGGATTCCTCATTCCCTCCAAATCTTGCCTTGATCCCATTCCAATTTTCCCTAGAATCATCCAAGTGATAGAAATCACCCATATGATCATCAGGAAGAGATTGAAGTAAAATAGTTTTTGCTTTGATTTCCTTCTGAACAGCAGTGATTTCTTTATGAGTTTTAGGATCTAGAATGGTGATATTACCATTCTTGTCTCTACCAGTAGTCTTCTTGATGTTGCCATTCTGAACAATTTTTCCCAAGTCTAGATCAGTGTTGGTGATCCAACACTCCATCTTCATGGCCCAGCTGTCATATTCTTCCTTCTTCAAAATTGGGAATTTTCCATTTGTATTGGAAACAGTAGCAACGAATTGTTGTGTTTGTTGTGTTGTGTTGGTGCTTAGTTGTCTTATTTTAGTAGAACTAGAAGCAGAGATGATTAGACAAAGATGTTAGTAAAAAAATGGTTCTTCTTGTGTAGAGACTCTCCCGGGCTCTAATACCACTTGTTGGGTCCACTAGTTGTAGCTCTTGCAGCCTGTTAAGGATGGTGAACGACTTCTGTAATCACAAGTCTATTCACAAAGAGACTCTTATTGAAATAGAAAGTATTAGTACGGAATATAAATACTAGGAACAAAAAGAAACAGAATAACTAAATAACTTGATCCTCTCTAAGGATTTATACCATTGATATGAAAATGAATACTAGTGAAAGGTGTGTCTAACCCTTTGTCAATGGGTTCCTTTTATACTACAAGGAAATCCTCAACTACATTAACTACAAAACGTGTAACTCCTGATATGCACATCCTTTCCTAAGATATCTCATGCATATCCTAACAAACTACTAAGAATAATATTGTTCGACTTTCTACTAGATCAGGAGCACGTGTTGCTCCTACTACTACTAGGACCAGGAGGAACTACATACCTCCTAGTTCATCTATTACAAATAACCTATTACATAGGTCCTAACAGAATGTTTTTCTGGATGTGCCAGTAGATTCACCTAATTCCAGCAAGACTTTTGAAAGGTCCTTAAAAGACTCATGAAGTACTCTAAAACCGTCCATGGAGTTTTTTCTCAAGATACATATCCGATGTTGTAGTCGTTCCATCTTTACGTAAGTTACGTTTGAACACTCATTGCTCTTTTCCATGATGATGTCTCAGTTGATGAAATGACTTCGGATCTTAATTAGTTATGGTGTGATAAGGTTGTGGTTTAAATTCCGAAAATTCCTGATTTTTTCCTCGGTCCGACAATAAATTCTCCAGTCTGATATAATGGTAGACCGAAAAATTTTGTAATTGCCAAATTTTGAAATCGAGTTAGAAATAACAAAAACCTAGTATGGAAAAAATTTGAATTTACTTGACCTTAACTAGTCTAGATACTGGCTAAGTCTATAAATGACTCGAACAAAAATCTCGCAAAAAATAATCTCGGAATAATCTGTTGATAAGATCTCGCAATAATGGGATTTTGGAATAATGGGATCTCGCAATAGTCAACGATTCCGCAATATCCAAGATTCCACAATGATCAAGATTCCGCAATATCCAGATTTTGCAATAACCAAATTTCCCAATAGCCAAATTTCGCAATAACCCAGATTTCGCAATAACCCAGATTTCACAATAAACAGATTTCGCAATAACCCAGATTTTGTAATAACTCAATTTGGCAATAGCCCAGATTTCACAATAACCCAGATTTCGCAATATTGTAATCTTTGAACCCTAATTATTGCGAGATTTATTGGGAAAGATTTCGCAATAAACCCTAAAAATTCCGCAACATGGTTAAAAAAACATGGTTTTTGCGTAAATCGAGCCAAACACCCCAAAATTTCATGTTTTTTGACGATCCAAAATGACCAAATCCCTACCACAACTATGTAGGAGATATTGGGAAAGATCAAACCATAAAAAACACGAAAAAATTTGAAGAATCCAGATGAAGATCAAGAAAAACTCACGAAATGTAGTATAAACCAAAACCAATCACTAATCTACCCTGTGGCGACGGATACCAACTGATGTCCCATATTTTGCGATGAATATACACGAATTAAAGAAAGAAAGTAAGAAAAGTGATGAAGTTTTAGAGAGAGAAAGTAGAGAGAGAAAAGAGAGAGAGTGGTTGGAAACGTTGGGAATATTAGATTGAGAGAGAAAAATGAAATGGTAACCAACACCCTCCTAACATGCTAGGAGAGTAGAATTTATAGCCAAGCCTACATGTAGCTTATGGGCTATGTGATAATGGGTCGGGCTTGTCTTTGGGCCTTAAATAGCTTAAGTGCAAGCCTGTGAATCCCGACTATCCTACTACTTATTACAACGTTCTAAGAATTAATACATGATACCGAACATTCTTGTTTAACTCAATATTTTGAGGCTAACACCAAGTATAAGTTACAAGCCCTAGTTTTTAAACCTAGTTTTACTTTCCCTCCAAAACATGTTTTATACACTTTACCTCCCATTCTAAGTTTGAAATTCAGATATTTTAAGTATCCTAGGATATTTTAGGCTGCCAACAAGTAGGTGCATCACCTCCTTGGGTGCTACACATCACAATTCTTATCGCAATGTTGTCGTGACCTAATATGAGCCACAAGTAAAGATTGGAATGAAGATAGATCCTAGTAACTTGCATAGCGCTTCAATAGCATCCCTTAGTCATTCTCCTAACCATCTTAAACGTATAGAACCAAGCCGTATAGAGTACATTTGGAACTCGCACCCCGTTTTCTCTTAACCTCCTATCCATTCTTCATATTCACTTTGATAAACGTCCTAGGACATCCCACAAGACCAAACACCAGGTCTAGAAGGAATCCATTGAAGCTTTTGAAGCTTTGATAGCAAGTAGTGCTTATAAGAAGTCATAAGGAGCCACTTTGGAGCTACCTAGGTAATTCTGATGTAAAGTAAGCTTTGATCTTGTTATAATGATATATTAGACTTTTTATAATGCCAAAATAATGTTAGAATGATAATCTAAAAAGAATTAAGTCATATGATCAATTTAAATGAAAGTTATAACTTAAAGATGTCTTAAAACCCTAGTTTTGTAGTTTACATGAAATAATAACTTAAAACCCATTTCAAAAGCAATAATTCAGGTAAATTGTTGTTATAAGGATTATAAATGTGTTTTGAAACTTTGTTATAAAATCCTAGATCATTTGGTACATTTTTGAAGAAGTTGTGTAATTTTTACAAGTATAGGGACTAAAACTTTCATTTTTGAAACTATTTAACATTTTGGTCCAAAACTATCATTTTGTGAAAGCTAAAGCTATTAGAATAAATGTTGAAAAGTTTGAGACCCTAAAGTTAAATATTGAGGGTTGAAATTGTAAATATTAAAACTATATACTTAAAGGGGTTAAAAGTGTAAATATGCTAAACTTATGAAATTAAGTGTTAAAAAGGTAACTAATCTAAAATTATAAACTTAAAGGATTATTTTGGTCATTTATGAAACTATATGGATGAAAACTATATGATGAAACATATTTTCTAAATTATTATAAAGCATAAGGACTATTTTTGCCAATTATGAAACTAAAGGATAAAAGATATAAATTAAAAAGAAACATACCAACTTTTGAAAAAATTTATAAAAATATATATTACTATTTATAATGTTATTAGGGAACTTTGTACAAATATGTTCCATCTTGATATTACGTTATGACTTAGTGGTTTGGTTTACGATTTAAAGTGCCCTCGCTCCTCAAATGTTTATAGAATGGCTTCTAAGTATGATGGCCTGAACAATGATACAATATTATCACAATTAAAGAATACATAAGTAATATACAATAATGTTGAACTCAAAATCAAAGACTTAATACTATACCAAATATGTTAAACCAGGTTGGTGTAAGATCAACTTCTTGTTTGTTAGCTCATGTTATTCTGTGTGATATAAGCCTGACAAGATTACTGGACCTAAGGTGACTTCATAGCCTCACTAAATTATACTACTTTTAAATGATTTGAAACCCGTGAGGGGAATATATTTTAAAATGGAATACAAGTGTTTTTGGTATGCTTCTCAGATATAATTATTGACACTATGTTTACTGCTGCCTTGAAAGTCCCTTATTAATTATGAACGGTTAATCATTTTTTAAAAATGAGCGTTAATATTGTAAATAGTACTATTTGGAGACTCACGTCTCCTATCTGGGCAAGTCGCACTTGCTAGCACCTCGGTGGTCAAACATGCATACTTTATTTTGCTAAGCAGGATAGTTTGGTAGACTTCCTCGTAAAGGCAATTGTGGGTTTCTGATATGTCTAGCAACGGTATGATAAGCTTAGTGCATTGATTAATTGATTTTACGAGCGAATAATAACGTAGCTCAGGAAAAAGGATCTTGTATTCAAATTATTTTTAATCCTATGAATTCACTCAACCTTTGTGTTGACTTTAAGCATATATTTTAGGAATTGATAATTGATAGCATGGAGTAGCATAATGATGGCGTAGAGAGATACAGACTTGGGAATTTGTATCATTCAAACCTATTTTCTAGATCTCGGGAACCTATTATGTACAGAGTATGTACAACATTTTTTTATTGAAAATCTCTGATTTTAAATGATAATTCATAAAGAATAAATAAAGTTTATTTAAACACTCTTTTGAGTTGTTTTTCTATTAGTGTGTGCTTTCATATTATGAAGTAATACCCCAAAAATATTATTCCGCTGCGTCAAGGTAAAAATGGAGGTGTTACACCATGATCTGATTGCAAACCCTAATCTAAAATCAAAACATTGACCTGGTCCGTGGACAAAGTAAATCAAGTTGTTTATTTTGTGTGTCTTTTGCAAACAATGTAAATCTGCTTTACTTGTAAAAACAAACGATATGACATATTTTTCACATGTATGTTTTTGTTTCAATTCTACTAATACAAGAACTGGATCCTTTTTATACAAATTTCTTTTAACAAATAATAGGTGTTTTCACATTCGATTGATTTGCTCGATCCCATACACATGGGGTTTTGCTATATCTGAGCATAGTTACCCAACAAAGAAAGAGCCATATCAACTCCTGTCTTTTATATCAATTGTAGAAGAGAGTGGCAAAGACATAACCCCGTGCCTGATCTCTGGTGACGCCATAGAAACCTCACAACATCCGTTGACAGCGCAATAGTGCCATGGGTGAGATATGGGGTTTTGATATATATAGCATATATAAAACATCCTTGACAACACGGTTTATAGATTTATTTTTTACATAAACTACATGAAAATGGGGGTGTTACAGAGTGGCATAAGAGCTATAATTATAGAGAACAAGAGATTAAAATCTTAATTATAACTAATTTCCTTAAATAAATTCCAAATGAAAATCTCCGCATCAAAACCATGCTGCTACAAAAGTTATAATTGATAATATTAACTCGGGATTTTAAATGGTAATATTATGTGATTTTGTGATAATATGTGTAAGTAATAAACTAAATACTAATATAAGTAATTTATTTTATCAACGTATTCAGAAATATGTCTTCTTATTCATCCCATCGTCATACCGGATTCGGATTCAGAAAATATTTACCTTATGGATTTACCTAAACCATTAGTACTAGCCCTTTCTATTAATAATTACCCTAATCCTTTATCTCTAGAAAATAATCTTAAACCAAATAATATACTTATTTTGTAGTGTCAAACTTCTTCATCCTAAGAATCCAATAATATCGTAAATACCCAAAATATATTTGTAGAACAAATGGAGAATATGTTAAACTATTTTAGTGAAGTCCCTGCCAAGTGTATTGAAGATCTGGAATATGAAATAGAAGGATTTAAGTATGGAAAGACTATAATGTTAGAGGAAATGGAAAATATGGAAAAGGATCTAATAAAAATAAGTAATGAGAATTATGATAAGCAAAGGTTGCAAGATGAGGAAACTACCTTAGCTTGAGTGAGAATTGTAACACCCCACTTTGATAAGTGGACCGTTACATGAAAATTATGGCATGTCATCAAAGCATGCAAGGTAATATGTCCTAAAACATACATGACCAAAAGGGAAAAACGGAATCAAACATCGGTTCCCAAACATAAGCCCAAAACATAATTAAAGTAACTAAAATAAGAAGGACAAACAAGTGTCCAAGAAAGCATAAGTATATGAAGGAAAAAAGAGAAGAAGTCTAAGGTAGCTTCCATCCTATGCACGTCCTCCAAATGATAAAGTCTGATCTTGGGTACCTGCTGTTTTGGGACATGGAAGAAAAGTAACGGTTGAGCAATATGCTTAGTGAACGGATATATAAGATGGTATGAACGACTGAAACATAAATAAGAACTCAAAAGCAGCAGAATATGTGTAAGTCCTAGAAAACCTTAAAGATGTTTTATAAACTGGTTCATATCTGAAAACTGTATTTTAATTTGCCAACAGTCCATATAGGTCATGAAAGTATCAACTGGCATGAATACATAGAGGGGTAACCTCATAATTCATTAGATGGGTGACCTCTAATTATACTAGTCTGGGTAGGAGGGATCAACTCCTTGTGAAGGATGCATAGCACACATCACATTCACCTGATAACTGTAAGCTCTAACTAGGATGCACCCATATGCCCCACATGATAATACTGATAATGGCCAAACTGAAACGTGAAGGGACGCCGCGAGAAATCACTCCCTCGTAGAGGAGTCATAACACCGGTGCCTCAAGTGTTATGATTACGGTACCTCAATAACTAGATGACATTGTCATGCATGTATACAGCTCAGGCATTTTAAATAAACATAAGTATTACTGAAAAGCTTAATAACATAAAAGTATTGGGGAAAATAGATGGCTGCAAATGGGGAATCCTAAGCATGCATACGAAGGGAATGTCCATACTGAAGGACAGAATATCCGTACCTCGTGTCCAGTAATGAAGTGAGAATGAAAGCTGAAGGATCTACTCCGACTTCACGGATACTACATAAATAAGGGTCGTGAATGAGTTGTCTGATGACTGTATACTTTACTGGTTTTGAAGTGTTCTTAGCTTGTTTAACATGTTCTTATCATGTTTTACTGTTTCATGTATTATCTTGTAAATATTCATGGTTTACATGTATTATGATTATTGTATTTCATGTATCAATGTGTTATTATACTTGTTGTATCATAATAAGTAACTTTTTAAAAATAGTTGGTTTCCATAAATAGTAAGTTTTCAAAACAGAAAGTTTCCTTAAATAGTAATAAACGTTGTCACACCCCCAATTTATCAGAGTAATACAACACAATGGGGTGCGACGGTCATGACTATCGAAAGACATAGATACAAAGAACGACTATTTAAAAGTCGTTTTAATTTAATTAAAAGCATAAAACTTGTTTCGGAAGCGAATTACACCAGATCATAATAAAACATTGTTTCAAAAGACTTTAACATTGATCTAAATATCCATATACTAGTCACGACCATTTTCATTTAAAAATCTCCCATGCATAACCACGTCACTCCTCCGTCTTGATACCTGAGAAAAACATTGCTAAAGCGTCGACACAAAGGTTGGTGAGTTCATAGGTTTAAGTTTAAATAGTGTGATGAACCATAAGATTTTCCAAGGCAACCGGCATATAATCTTATAACAAATACAAGATTATAATCAAAAGTATACGTTTTAATCACCTACGCCTAAGCTCGTGACACCGAAGCGTTAACCTCAACCAACAAGAAATAATAAGAGCCCGAGCAAATGCCTATCCCGAAGCATTTGTAAATCCTCAAATGTAAGTGTATCTAACTTTGGCCACACAACCAAATTAGATAGGGAGGTTAGTCCCGATAGATCTATCCATAACATTCGCGCTTACACAAAGTAATTAACGGTTCACGATAGTGGGCTAAAGCATCTAGGGATATCGCTACTTAGACATCATGTAGGCAAACATATCAAGTTTTATGTTCATCCGTTTAAAACAAGCAATGTTCTCACCCCAAAATAGTTAAAACAATTAAAAGTGGGGCTATGAAACTCACCTCGAAGTAGTAGCAAAGATATCAACAATGTGCATGCACAGAAGCGGAGTACGCAAAACAATGCCAAACTCTATCCGCAACCTAGATATTAATAGCGTATGCTTAACTATATGCGTAATAGAAAATGAATGCATTCATGTTTGTCCCTAGTATGTGCTTGAGTTTATTTAAAGAAATCTACAATTTTAACGCTTTTGACAATTTAACGTTTAATAAACGCATAGACATTTATTCGGAATATATTTTACAATATTGAACCCTTTTGCTATCAGTCACGTTATTTGTCGGGTTGTCTAATGGGTCAGATATCCTAAATCTAATTTACATTTTTATCACAAAATATATTAAATAAATTCCCTTTTAGTTAGATAAATTTTAAAGTTTATGTTTTATAAAATTTCTAGATAATTATTATGTCAAAACATGTCATCATTTTTTTAAGGAAACATTTGTGTTGCATGTTGGTGAACATGCGACATCTTTACTAAAATGAAGGAAAATTGCAATTTGTACTAAACACGCATTTCGTTCTCTCCTGTTTAGTCTCGGTTAGAGGTGATATCGATAGTTTTTCGGTGTGAATAGCGGGCTCGATAATAGTCCGTGAAGTAAACTACAAGCATCATCGGGTAGCCGGCCAAGTCATCTATATGCCTGGGTTTTACGTTTTATAAACGGAGTTCGTTTGCTTGGTTAAAATCATGTTCGAAGTAGGGCCGTGAAACTATTTTTAAACATTACGAGGTTTACTGGATCAGTTTCGACCTCATCTACGGTTCTCGATATTGACTTCCGTGTCGAACCGAGAGTATGCTCGTGTAGACGGCATGGCCGTCTATAACTTCTATCATTTGACTGACTCGCGGCATGGTCATTTAGAGTGGTTAAGGGGGTCGTAAAAGTTCGAGTTGCAGCTTGCTAAAACGAGTCTTATTTTTGATATACAAGAGGGTTTTTCTTAACTTTTAGAACAGTGGGACGGGTTCGTTAGTGACTCACGAAGCGAACCAAGAGTATCGTTACATAGCCAGCATGGCCGTCTATAAAAGTATGTTTTGAGTGTCGTCTACCGATCGGTTTAACTTGCTCGAAATTAGGTCTGATGTTGTACACTTAGTATTGGGTTTTTTTTCATTGTTCTTATTAAATGGTCAGTGCTTATTTTTATCAGAAAGAGAAAGACTATGGGATACGTTTTAGTTTTAACAAATTTCTAAATCGTATAACTAGTTCTCTACTTGATCAAATAATGTGATTTTTGAGGCAACGTAAAAGTTGGCATGTCTACTGTACCGGGCTGCTAAAAACTTAACTTATCGGTCTATTTTCATGGTCGAATAACAGGGCCAAAACAGCCCCTATAGGCTGCGGTTTAGTTTGAGTGATAGTGTTACTTAATGTTTGGAAATTGACTAAATTTACAAAGTACGTTTCCTAATTTATCTTTACAAGTTCGTTACCCAGGGCTATCTCAGCCCACGCTTAAAGCCCAAAGTAACCAAATCGAGTGTTCACAAACGCATGTTTTATCCTCCTTCGCTTTAGATCGACTTGTAATCACAATAAAACACATCAGCAGGTATATTCGTTCATGGCAGTTGTTTTTAAAATCATAGTTTTCCTCAAGCACATTATGGGACCAAGAATGCATACATCAAAGACAATGTAAGAAAACAAGAAGAAAGACTCACAAGGTGAAGCTACGAAGACGGGTGTACTCACTTTACTCGCAAACCTTAGTTTCTTAGATTCCAAAATTCATATAATCTTAACCAAAGCAACAATCCTTGCTTTCCTTCCTAATTGGCAGCGTCTACTAGTATCACACAGGGTGTGTTTTTGTTGAGTTTGCAAGTGTGGTTTGCGAGAAATAACTAGTTGGTATTTATAGGCAACCAAGTATCTTAAGACCAAGTAGAATTAGTTAGGGTTTCTAATTTCTCTTGTTCATTTGTAACTAGTAAGTTAACACACAAGTACCATGGGTTAGAGTGAATGGTTGGAAAAATAAAAGGGTGTTTGTACGTAGCATTGGGCAGGGAGAAAGGAAAACACCTTCCCAAGTTTTGACTTTGTAGACTTTTGTTTGATATGGGGGTTTATTAAGGTAGGTTGTAGTACCTAGCTTGAATTTCAATTTAATGGGAGGAGGAGATACTTAATAAGAAACATGGGTAATACATGGGAAGGGGCCGATTTGTTTTGGATTTTTGGGTGTCAAGTGGCGGCACATCTTCTATAGTTATTTATCAAATGTTCATTTGATGTGTATCCTTGTTTAATTTTAGAAAGATTGATGTGTAAGTGGTTTCAAAGAGAATGTTAAAAGATAATTGTGGGTATTTGAGTCGACGCTAGTTTTTTTTTTTTAATGTTCATACGGCGTTTAAATAAACGGCATCGTTTATTTTTAAACGAAATAGTTAGGCTATCGGGTCGTGGTTTGACGTATGACGGTTCACGTAACATAGCAACAATTAATTTATCTATATAATGAAATCAACCCAGGTTCACTCAAAGAAATAAATCCATGGAAAGGCGCTTATAGAGTTTGGATTCGTACATGATTTACACGGAAACAATCGGGAATTTCAATAGACACACAAGTCTAACCCGTAAACGTCGCGTTCATCATAAATTAAATAGTTCAAAATTCACGATTGTTACATTCGATATCCGTCAAATTGAGTTTTTGTCCTCAAAACTCGCATATCGATGTCGTTCCAAAACAAGAGGTAATCTAAATTTTATCTACATCTCTTGGCGTTCATCGCCTTCACTTTTCCTTAGTTTCTTGCTAAGATTAACATTTCTATAATCTTATTAGGGTTAGAAAAAAAAATCTTTCTTTCGATTGTACATGATTCAATAGTGTTCCTTAAGGTTTATAGTAGTAAGTCTTTTCTCGAACGTCGAGTTTTCTTGACGACGTTGGTTTCGTTAGATGAGGTTTCTCATAAATAATTTTTCGCGTTGTCTCGCGTATTACTCCCACTTTCAAGGGTCGTGTGTTGTCATCTTTCGCATAGATGCCTAGAATTGTGCTAATCTTAATCTTGAATGTTTTATTCGATTTCTTCTACGGATAATATCACACGATCTAAAGTCGCTCCATATAGTTTGGTTAATTCCGTTCACCTTGACCGTCTACTTGGTAGTGATAAGTAGTGTATGTGTCAAGGTTTCTTGAATCGGTTTCCCAAAAATCTAGAATGAATGGTCGTCCTAACACATGATGGTTAAGACATTTCTTCCTTCTAGGTCACATTTCATTTTTTAGATGATTTCGTAAATCAAGTAATTTAGTTCGCGTTCCTCCTTGTTTATCTCCTTTTCATGGAGGTGAAAACTTGTGAGTTGTGCAATGTTAAATCAAATTGTGATCCGCGAGGGTTCATATTTCTTTGACACAATTGTTTAAGTCTTTCTTAGTTTTATGAGCATGGTGCTTTGCTCAAATTTAAGCAAAAATAGATTTTTGTCCCGGTGGTCTCGATATCCATTTTCTTATGTACAAGAGCACGCTTATCTCGACCTACTTGTTCCTTAACATTGGCCAATGTACGGAGAGGTCTCGATATCCGTTAAATTTGTGTTTTTCTTATTTGGGCATCTCATCACTTTCACAGCCAATTTGTTTTATTTCTCTTCAATTATTATATGGTAATGCTACGATATCCGTTAAATTTGAGTTTTACTCAAACGGCGTCTCGTTCTTCGCATTTTTTTAGATTTTGTCATTGTCTTAGGCTTCTTCCAACTGCATCTTTATAGTTGTTGTAGGAATTTTGTACTGAATGTGTCTTACGTCTTACACTGCTTCGAACATCATAGTGGCGAAAAAGATAATTGTAATAGGTTTATTCGTATTGCGTACTTGGCGCTCTTACTTAAACGACGGTATAGGAATATTTGTTGTTCATAGTAATATAAATTCTCTTTGACGAGTAAAGCGAATTTAGAAGTTTTCTAATATCAGTAATATATTTCATTTCTACGATGACTACTGTGAGCATACTCGCGTTCGACTACGATCATACGTAGTTGATCAGGCTACGTACGTCTCGAGTCCAACGGTTGCATCCTCCTTTTCGTCATTAATTATTACTTCAAGGTGGTAGATTATATATTGATAATTTTGTGGTACGTTTCAGTTGTTACTATTGTTCACTTTCAATGTTAACCATTCGTTTCTTGTAATTGTTCACAATTGTTCTCATCGATTTCATCAATGGTTTTGCCTTTCCCACATAAAACTGCTCATAACTAAATTTTCCCAAAACATCATATGGTAGACTTTACCAACACGTTTCGTTGTTAGTCGGGGGTTTTATTAGTAATACCCTTACTAATTTTCCCCAATTGCTATATCACATTTTTTTTTGTTATTCCCACTAATAAGGTTCTCGGTGACGGTTCCTTTATAGTAAAAAGTATGTTTTTTTGTTTCCAAATATATTTTATAAAACTCCTTAAGTAAACATTTTTTTAAACATTTTTTTGTTGACATATAAAAAGAAAATTTTGTCGGATAAAATTTTGTCATTCCCACCAAAAGAAAAACATGTAGAACATAACTCTCTCTTAAGTAAAAGCTTTGCAAGTAATAAAATATAACTTTTAAAGAGAACTGGAAACCATTAAATAAAAATTTTAAAATATGATTGCATAATTAGATTTTATTGGTGGTAACATCGACGGGTGTCAACTTACTTGATTTGCATAAAGCAATTTATATTTGATATTCCACGTAACTTCTAAATTCCACATATGACGGAGTTAAAATCCCTTCGATTGATACTTATAGGTTGTTGGGGCGCTCTCCCCAAGTGATACACGGTACATGACGTTTGTGGGGGTATTTCACGCTCTTCATATATGAGCTTCCTTATTTATAAATGTATTTCCCGTTATATATTTGATCTTGCTTTATTCGGTATTTTCCCAGGTAACACTTCTCACGTACTTCTCATGTGTTCTAACAATGTGGCAGTCTTATTCCAATTATTACTATTGTTCAAACTCATCATGGCGTCTACCGTGGTTCGAGCAAGTACCTATGTGATGGTACTCACACTTATGGAAAAATGGTGGTTGGAAATCCTTTCCTTGGTTAGCACATGGTGCATGACAGGGTAGGTTCTTTGGTCTAGTTGGATGGTAAGGGATAATCCTCCCTTCAACATGCCTTTCTAAGTGCAACATTGGATTGCTCCTCGACAAGGGATTACTTCTTCTCGTATAGTCCTTTTCTTTCACAACCAACGCAAGGTTTTTGAAAAGATATTAGGGTTAACTGAATTAACTCTTGTTTCCTTAGTTCTTGAGCACATGCTCAAAGTTTGAATGTTAGTACGAATACTAACATCGAATGAGTTGACTGTCTTAATGGCGTTCTAATATTGATGGTGAATTATTTCCTTAAGGTTCTCGCGGTTTTATCTTTTCTTTACATGCGACATTTTAAATTCTTTGGATATACAAATCCTTAGTTAGTTCCTTCATGGTTATCAAATCAACGATTATTCCAAATCGACTGAGTTTTCCTCACAGTTATTGTAATACAATTATCGAGGGAACATATTATAAAAAGTTGTTCATTTAATCCTTTAATTAGGTTCCATTCATAGTTTTGAAGTTTAGAGTACAAAATTTCATTCAACTAATGAATGGCTTCTTTTAGTCTTGACAACACGTCATACATTTATTACAAAACATCATACTTTTATTAGAAAGGAGAGAAAATCCTAAAGACCTAGGTGGCGAAGGATCTCTTGGATTTGGGCATGATCTGCGGCTTGCCTAGCCTCGGTATCATCGTTCCTCATTTGTAAAATTGCAATCTCGGACTCAGCAGCCTCAAGAGACTCTCGTAACTCGGCTATCACTAAGTCCTTGTCCTCATCTTGCGCGATAAGGTGATCCACATCACCCTCTAGATCCTCCAGACGGCCCATCAGGTGTTCTGCATCGAATCCGAGTGCTTCTGAAGTAGGCTCCTCTTCTGGGGATTGAGCAACATTAGGTGGTGGTGATGAAGCACGGTTTCTTTTTCTAGAAGTTTCAGGCACTGCTGAAGGCATAGGAGTGGAGATTGGCATAGAAATAGTAGTAGAAATATTTGGGACGATGGAAGGAAATCCCGTAGTGACATTTGGCATCATGACTGGCGAATCTTGCTCGTCATCCGAATTTATTGTGATTACACTCCGGATGGGGGTAATTTCCTTGTCGGATTCAGATTGCAAAATGACAAACAGAATGAGAGGCATTTTTCCTTTTTCGCCTGTCACCAAATGTAAAACGACGGTTATTAGATAGGTAGAAGCGAAGTATTTTTCTAAAGTTTTAAAAGTAGAAATGAGTTGTATGATGTCTTGTAAATTTTTCTTTTATTCATAGTAAGTTCTCGTATGTCGATCCATAAGTCTACTTAAGTGTCAAAGTAGTCCTTACATGGAAAAGAATAAGTGAATCGTGGAATGTTAAAGTTCTCTAACATGCTCTTTCACATACTTATGATTTGTACTTTCTCTTAGTAGTGATTATGCACGAATGGATAAATACAATTATCCTTAATTAATTCTTTCATCAATTTAGGTCTATTCCGACGTTTATTTTTGTGCAACTTCCTCTTGTTAAACGTCTATTACTTGCAACTCGGGTGAGTAAGTATGTTTTTGAGGTTTAGTCGGCTTATGGCTATTACGTAGCCCGTACTAGTTCTTGTTCAGTCAAAAGTCTTTCCTTAACTTAGTATTGCTAGTTCGTACACTTTTGACAATTTTTACACCTTGAAATTTTTAATTTGATTTAAACGAGTCGAGTACTAAAATTTTATCACAAAAATTTCATCAGAAGAATTGTTCCATATGTTTTTAATCCATAATCGTTCAAAATGTTCAATTTGAGCAATTACTAAATTTATTACAAGAATTTCTCTGATTTTGGAATATGTTCCGTTATACCTTATATGTTTCGTTTATCTTGCTCTCGTCTAGCGTTTTGCTCGCAATCTTAAATAAACTTTACAGTCATTGTTGTATATTTATACCTTGTGTTTTTAAGATCTCAATATACGTCCACATTTCGCATCTAAGGTTCTCAAATATCGCGTAACACGATAATCCCTTTGATGTAGAAATTGGCATAATTGTTTAACCACGGGTAAACCCTTTCATTTATATCCATCTCGTAACTTCGAGATTTATAATAAAGTCATGATAATTTAGTCGCAACCAATGGACTAATAAAAATTTTGGTTTGTCTTTACGTAATTTTTTTTTTCCAATAAAAATTTCTTTGATAACCACTTGACTTACGCGTCAGCGCATTTATGGATAGTTCATATATCGCGAAATTTATTCGTTCTTTAAATTGTAGTATTCTTTGGAGCATTACAAGAGTAATACTTGTAATAAGTGTTTTATCGTCATATGTCATCTTAAATAGTGACGTCGTCGTCGTTCCTCGGTCGTGCTCAAATAATTTGATATGATAACTTACGCATTCAATTTCAATTTCGAAACCGTTAATTAATGTAGGTCACTTTTCCTCAACCGAGTCTATTATAAATGTTTAGTGGGGTAACGATTTACCGAACCCAATAAATAGTTTCTCCTCTCGACTTTTATAATAGCATCGCTTGATTTCAAGTATTACTACAAATTAACATACAACCAAACACATGGTAAATAAATATATTCATATAGTTTTCGTTCTAGGAATCGTGGTGAGATTTTAATTCGGCGTAATGATATGAAACACAAAACCTTTCGATAGTCGATAATAGTCCCGCGGACTATCTAAAATATGCTCAGCATAAGTATGCGTACGATTAATCTCAAAATAAAATACATATATATATGGCACAAACCATCCAAATAAATATGGCACAAACCGTTCAATAAAAATGGCACAAACCATTCAAATAAAGATGACACAAACCATTCAAATAAAGATGGCACAAAACATTTGTGTATCGTAACAATCCATACAAGGATGTTAGGCATTTTATTTCAACTTAAAAATCGTTTTATTACACATCCCTATGGGTATCATTTAAACATGGGAAGGGAATACCTAATGCTAATAACACGTAGCAATTTAATTCAAGACTTAGCATTGCAAAAATCATAAACTATCTCAAGTCACAACTTACTTGTATCGAAGACGTGGAGTGAAGTGGTTCTTGGAGATTTTTGAGAGACAGTTATAGTCTAGAATTATTTTTCCCAAAATTAACCTTTTGACTCAAGTTTATAAAAATCATTTGGTAAAAATAACCTAGTTCTCTATAACTACATTTCTGATACCAATCTGTCACACCTCCAATTTATCAGAGTAATACAACACAATGGGGTGCGACGGTCATGACTATCGAAAGACATAGATACAAAGAACGACTATTTAAAAGTCGTTTTAATTTAATTAAAAGCATAAAACTTGTTTCGGAAGCGAATTACACCAGATCATAATAAAAAATTGTTTCAAAAGACTTTAACATTGATCCAAATATCCATATACTAGTCACGACCATTTTCATTTAAAAATCTCCCATGCATAACCGCATCACTCCTCCGTCTTGATACCTGAGAAAAACATTGCTAAAGCGTCAACACAAAGGTTGGTGAGTTCATAGGTTTAAGTTTAAATAGTGTGATGAACCATAAGATTTTCCAAGGAAACCGACATATAATCTTATAACAAATACAAGATTATAATCAAAAGTATACGTTTTAATCACCTACGCCTAAGCTTGTGACACCGAAGCGTTAACCTCAACCAACAAGAAATAATAAGAGCCCGAGCAAATGCCTATCCCGAAGCATTTGTAAATCCTCAAATGTAAGTGTATCTAACTTTGGCCACACAACCAAATTAGATAGGGAGGTTAGTCCCGATAGATCTATCCATAACATTCGCGCTTACACAAAGTAATTAACGGTTCACGATAGTGGGCTAAAGCATCTAGGGATATCACTACTTAGACATCATGTAGGCAAACATATCAAGTTTTATGTTCATCCGTTTAAAACAAGCAATGTTCTCACCCCAAAATAGTTAAAACAATTAAAAGTGGGGCTATGAAACTCACCTCGAAGTATTAGCAAAGATATCAACAATGTGCATGCACAGAAGCGGAGTACGTAAAACAATGCCAAACTCTATCCGCAACCTAGATATTAATAGCGTATGCTTAACTATATGCGTAATAGAAAATGAATGCATTCATGTTTGTCCCTAGTATGTGCTTGAGTTTATTTAAAGAAATCTACAATTTTAACGCTTTTGACAATTTAACGTTTAATAAACGCATAGACATTTATTCTGAATATATTTTACAATATTGAAGCCTTTTGCTATCAGTCACGTTATTTGTCGGGTTGTCTAATGGGTAAGATATCCTAAATCTAATTTACATTTTTATCACAAAATATATTAAATAAATTCCCTTTTAGTTAGATAAATTTTAAAGTTTATGTTTTATAAAATTTCTAGATAATTATTATGTCAAAACATGTCATCCTTTTTTTAAGGAAACATTTGTGTTGCATGGTTGTGAACATGCGACATATTTACTAAAATGAAGGAAAATAGCAATTTGTACTAAACACACATTTCGTTCTCTCCTGTTTAGTCTCGGTTAGAGGTGATATCGATAGTTTTTCGGTGTGAATAGCGGGCTCGATAGTAGTCCGTGAAGTAAACTACAAGCATCATCGGGTAGCCGGCCAAGTCATCTATATGCCTGGGTTTTACGTTTTATAAACGGAGTTCGTTTGCTTGGTTAAAATCATGTTCGAAGTAGGGCCGTGAAACTGTTTTTAAACATTACGAGGTTTACTGGATCAGTTTCGACCTCATCTACGGTTCTCGATATTGACTTTCGTGTCGAACCGAGAGTATGCTCATGTAGACGGCATGGCCGTCTACAACTTCTATCATTTGACTGACTCGCGGCATGGTCATTTAGAGTGGTTAAAGGGGTCATAAAAGGTCGAGTTGCAGCTTGCTAAAACGAGTCTTATTTTCGATATACAAGAGGGTTTTTCTTAACTTTTAGAACAGTGGGACGGGTTCGTTAGTGACTCACGAAGCGAACCAAGAGTATCGTTACATAGCCAGCATGGCCGTCTATAAAAGTATGTTTTGAGTGTCGTCTACCGATCGGTTTAACTTGCTCGAAATTAGGTCTGATGTTGTACACTTAGTATTGGGTTTTTTTTTCATTGTTCTTATTAAATGGTCAGTGCTTATTTTTATCAGAAAGAGAAAGACTATGGGATACGTTTTAGTTTTAACAAATTTCTAAATCGTATAACTAGTTCTCTACTTGATCAAATAATGTGATTTTTGAGGCAACGTAAAAGTTGGCATGTCTACTGTAACGGGCTGCTAAAAACTTAACTTATTGGTCTATTTTCATGGTCGAATAACAGGGCCAAAACAGCCCCTATAGGCTGCGGTTTAGTTCGAGTGATAGTGTTACTTAATGTTTGGAAATTGACTAAATTTACAAAGTACGTTTCCTAATTTATCTTAACAAGTTCGTTACCCAGGGCTATCTCAGCCCACGCTTAAAGCCCAAAGTAACCAAATCGAGTGTTCACAAACGCATGTTTTATCCTCCTTCGCTTTAGATCGACTTGTAATCACAATAAAACACATCAGCAGGTATATTCGTTCATGGCAGTTGTTTTTAAAATCATAGTTTTCCTCAAGCACATTATGGGACCAAGAATGCATACATCAAAGACAATGTAAGAAAACAAGAAGAAAGACTCACAAGGTGAAGCTACGAAGACGGGTGTACTCACTTTACTCGCAAACCTTAGTTTCTTAGATTCCAAAATTCATATAATCTTAACCAAAGCAACAATCCTTGCTTTCCTTCCTAATTGGCAGCGTCTACTAGTATCACACAGGGTGTGTTTTTGTTGAGTTTGCAAGTGTGGTTTGTGAGAAATAACTAGTTGGTATTTATAGGCAACCAAGTATCTTAAGACCAAGTAGAATTAGTTAGGGTTTCTAATTTCTCTTGGTCATTTGTAACTAGTAAGTTAACACACAAGTACCATGGGTTAGAGTGAATGGTTGGAAAAATAAAAGGGTGTTTGTACGTAGCATTGGGCAGGGAGAAAGGAAAACACCTTCCCAAGTTTTGACTTTGTAGACTTTTGTTTGATATGGGGGTTTATTAAGGTAGGTTGTAGTACCTAGCTTGCATTTCAAATTAATGGGAGGAGGAGATACTTAATAAGAAACATGGGTAATACATGGGAAGGGGCCGATTTGTTTTGGATTTTTGGGTGTCAAGTGGCGGCACATCTTCTATAGTTATTTATCAAATGTTCATTTGATGTGTATCCTTGTTTAATTTTAGAAAGATTGATGTGTAAGTGGTTTCAAAGAAAATGTTAAAAGATAATTGTGGGTATTTGAGTCGACGCTAGTTTTTTTTAAATGTTCATACGGCGTTTAAATAAACGGCATCGTTTATTTTTAAACGAAATAGTTAGGCTATCAGGTCGTGGTTTGACGTATGACGGTTCACGTAACATAGCAACAATTAATTTATCTATATAATGAAATCAACCCAGGTTCACTCAAAGAAATAATTCCATGGAAAGGCGCTTATAGAGTTTGGATTCGTACATGATTTACACGGAAACAATCGGGAATTTCAATAGACACACAAGTCTAACCCGTAAACGTCGCGTTCATCATAAATTAAATAGTTCAAAATTCACGATTGTTACAAACGTGATTAATAAGTCCAAAATATAAGCTAGTGCTTAATAGTCATAATTTATAGGTCATGATGATTAAATAGTAGAGTTTATAAAATAATTACTTAGGCTAAAATGATGGTTATTAATTAATAACATAAAGCATGGTTTTAATCAGGATTATTAATTAATTGCATAACATGATTTATTTTAATAAAACTTTACCTTAGATAAATAATTAAATTAAAGTATGGTTATTTATTTTACTATGTCACAATAAAATACTTAGGCTAATTTCATGAATTATTATAGTTAATAATTATAACGTAACTTTTCATGAATAATTATATTTTAAATAATTATATCTTAAATCATGGTTAATTTAATTAATATTTCATGTCTTTATAAATTAAATTAATAAGAGTAATTTAATAAAACATAACCTTGTGTACCCAAGCCCTCAACCCGAGCCTACCGATACCCCGTGTCCCGGTCGCAATAATTATATTCTAAATAATTATATCTTAAATCATGGTTAATTTAATTAGTATTTCATGTCTTTATTAATTAAATTAATAAGAGTAATTTAATAAAACATATCCTTGTGTACCCAAGCCCTCAACCCGAGCCTACCGAGACCCCATGCCCCGGTAGCACTTAAAAAATCAAACAAAACACTAAACCAACATCACAGCCTGATTAGCGACAAAAATCTATATCGTTGTTCTGTCACGAATCTGCGACATAATTTTTGTCGCAGATTCTGTCGCTAATCTGGAAAACAATCCAAACCAAGCCCTTTCTGGGCGGTTGTGGGTTGTGGCCGACATAGAGAAATAGTCGCCGATCCCCTGTGGGTTACGGTCGACTTTGATAAAACTGCACCGAGACCCACTTTGGTCTCAATTTCCCGTAACTAACCCAACCAAGCCCGGTTTGATTATGTTTAATACATGTTTTAACAATATTAATATCATTTGTTCATAACATAACTGACTGATTCACGAATTAATAAATAAGAAATAAGATTAAGGATCTAGTGCCCATTTCGTATAATGATTGAAGGTTAGGAACATAACAAATACCCGAATGTTTTAGAGATCAAGCCTGATTTTTTTCCTCTTTGTTTCTTGACAAAATCCGGTGGCTATAAGGGTGGCGGCTAGGGTTTTGGTCATTTTTTTTTCAAAGTGTAAATGAGAAGGAACAAACATCCCTGGTCGTTTAATTGTGGTTATGGGCTGGGCTTAAAGCCCGTTTTGTTTTCTTTTCTTTTTGATGACGTGGCCCAACATACACACACACATGTGTTCTTCAGATTTCGTGTTTTACTTATTAGTTGCGTACGTTCGTGTTTTAAATTCCCGTAATTAATCTGACATGCATTATTTATTATACTGAATAAATAATAATATACAAAATACCTAGATACGTACATTAATGTTGCTGAAAGGACATGAACGTGACATGACTGGAAGGAAAATGGAACGTGACATGGATAAAGAGGACATGGAACGTAACGTGACTGAAAGAACATATCTGAATTATGGAAGGAAAAGGATGAGAATTCCGGATGGACTCCTCCGTTCAAAGTGGCTTCCCGCTCGGGACGGTTCCTCCAAAAGATCTTGACACAATGAAAATCTTGGTCTTCATAACCCCGGACTTGACGATACATAAAAGCGTCTGGTTCATCAACGTAAGATAGATCCTCATGAATCTGCTCGTGTGGATAAGAAATAACGTGCAAGGGTAAATGATAGGTTACGATGCCAAATAACTTGGAATAACTAATATTAGTAACGTATGAGCATTGCGCGAGACATATTGAAACGTAGTACGTGAATAATGGTGAACGTGATACGTGAACAATTGTGAACGTGGTACGTGGAGATATAGTGAATGTAATATGAGGACATAAGGTGGACGTGATACGTGCGGCATATCGTGAACGTGGTATGAGAAACGCGGACTAAACATGATATGTGAAACATATCATGAACGTGAGATAACTGAAGGGTAAAACTAAACGATATAAGGTGAGACTTGAAATGTGACGTGAAACGTCCGTCTGAGGATGAAAAGTTTATTAAACTTGAGTCTGTTCTCCCAAGCTTTCTGTAAAACTTTCCCAAAACAAAATGTGAAACGTAAATCGTAAGCTAGAATACGATCATGAACGTGAACAGTGTCATGAACGTGCATGCGGAAGCAGATCGTAAAATTAGATAAGAACGTGAACGTAATAATGAGTGCGTACGTGAATCTTCAGCTGAGTTGTGGTAGTCTGGTAACAAAATCCATGGCGATCTTTTCCCGTGTATGTTTGAAAAATTTTATGCTGGTTGAAATGAATTACTAGCATGCTGGCGTTCTATCTTAACCTGCTGGTATGTCAGGTACTCAGATATGAACATAACTGCATCTTGTTTCATGCTTCTCCACCAAGATGTGGTTTGAGATGATGATACATTTATAGAAACTGGATATATAGAAATCGGAATACAATGAGTCCCTGTAAGTTAGACCTCTTTTAGCGTAGGATCCTTTGGAATACATAATACATTGCATGATTTTTCCCTTTTACGCGTAAGCTTAGTCATGGTAAAACTAGCTGTGATAACAATGTGATTTAGAGTATCACTGAAATCACCAAAAATTTGTACTGAAAATTTCAGGGTTAAGTTTCTTCCATCGTAGAATTGTATCATAATGAGAATATGCTCTTTGTGCCCTTCTCTAGGCTTGGAGAGAAGCAAGATGTCATCAAAGAAAACAATTAACGAATTTGTCTGGGAGTTCATGGAAATTTCGTTCATCAATTTTATAACTGTTGATGGATCATTCGTGCGATCCAAAATAAAATCATGAATTTAGCATGACCAAATCGTGTAGAATAGCAATCATGGACATGTCCTGCTTTTCACTCGCCACTGTTGGTAGCATGGTCAGAAATCAATCATGAAAAAAAATGTTTGACACCTAGGAGTCGATCGGATACGTCGTCAATACGTCAATGAGGATAACGGTTATGAACAGTGATTCATTTTACCTCGACGGTAGTCGATACAAAATCTCATGTTACCGTTCTTCTCCTTAATAATCACAACCGGTACACACCATGGTGATACCCCTGGGTGAATGAACTTCATCCAAGCATCTTCTGCAGCTGATCCTTTGACTCTTTTAGTTCAAGGAAGCCATGCGATAAAGAGCCTTGGAAACTGGTTCTGCTCCCTAACATGCTCTATCTAAAATACCACCTTGCGGATAGGAAGTATACTCGGGGTTCTTCTTGGAAATACATCTGGGAAAATTATGAAATAATCGGCTGATTATGGATAAAAGGAACTTTAGAATTTGTGTCATACATGATAGCTAGAAAATCTTCGTAGTCATGAAATAACAGAACACGTGCTTGTAAAGCAAAATATTTTTCACAGATTTCATGGTGGAAACCATGATTAATGTATTCAGGAACCTGAACATCGCTGAATATAATTTGATACGAATGGCAATCAATTGTAGCGTGGTTTGTTGTTAATAGTCCAAACTCATAATCATATCGAATTCGCATCTGTCCGAGGAAGGTGCGTTAACAGAATGGATCTTGTCGTCACACAGAAAGGAAGCCTTTGTATACGTGGGTGATACGAACAGCGTCGTTTATATACATGGACATATGAAATATGTGATTAAGAAATGGAAGTGTCGTGTTAATACATGACATAAATGTGACAGATCTCACTGAATTTGTTTTTGCCTGTCTCACGCAGAACGGACCCTGCATGTCCAAACGTGAACCATATGTCGGTGATGGTACTTAAATTCTTGTGGCTTGATTAATACATGGCACAACAGAATAGGTATACCCCTTAGAGGGTACACTGAATTTCTTAGGGCCTCGTTCAAAAATATACGTGAGTCATATGTCCTGACTTATGTGTTGGGAAAATATTCGTATGACGTGTGTCTTGAATGGTGTCTTGACATGTGTCTTCGAGATGTGAAACAAATAATTTGAAAATATTTGGTTATCATGCCAGAATTGGCGCATCGGTTGGACTGCTGACCCTTTGTATTTCTGATCACGTCTATTACTAGGGCTTCTGTCGTTATTGCCAGAGTATTTGTTGTCACGGTAGTTGTCACTACCTCCTTGTCTATCAGTTCCATGACGGTCATTAACATGACTGTGATTCATGTAACTATTCAGCTGAGTGGTCGGTTGGTGCCGGTTCACACTCATGTGCTGGAAAAGACAACTGAATGGCATGTGACATATAACTCAGGGGATAAAGACATAGACTGAAATGGTATGCTTGTTGGATTAAGAAAATTCTAGTCTAGTTTCTCTGATCTATCACCTTTGTCTTCGTTTTGTAGAATCTCCAAGCTTTGAGCCGCATCATCTCTTGCACAACATTGGTAAGTAGAAGAATAAGATAATTGAAACCCGATTACTAATGCACATAGAGTGCGGTAACTGGAATACACCTGGAATATGGTACATGAAGTACACATGGAATATGGTACATGGATTACACATGGCATTCACATGATATGATCGATACGGTGTCAACCATATGATATGATCAAAGGAAGGTACTATTTTAAACGTTTAGAAACCAACCTAAGAGGAAAATATAATAGCCTAGCTCATATAGCGTAGACATAATTCCGGTTGCGTAAGAGCACAAAAGCATGATTTAAACGAAATCGAATAATGGCCATCATGAAAGCATGATTAATGAAAACCAACCATGATTATCATGAAAGTATGCTTAAATGAAATCTATCCATTTCTAGCATGAAGGCATAATCAACATGAAGAACCATTGAAACATAATCAACATAGGGGAGCATAGCTTGCAAAGCTGCGTTAACAGCTGCAGCCAGTTCCTCATCGTTGTGCGTGTTAACCAACTGATAATTTAAAACAAAACAACATAATGATTAATCTAACATAACATGAAATAAACATAAAAGATGCATGAAATAGTTTATGAAGGCATAGCCAAACGAAATTGACATGGCAAAGGTGAACGTCTATGGGTTGGTTCACAAAATAAGACTGACATGGGCAAGGGTGAATGCCTATGGGTTGGTTCACAAAATTAGACTAACATGAGCAAAGGTGAACGCCTATGGGTCGGTTCAAAAAATAATATTCGATTGAAAAGCACATGCGACTAAATCTGGCCAGTCATGTACCAACTATTATTAGTCAAAACTTAGCATCAAACAATGATACGTGAAATAAACCAGTAAAAATCAACTATCAGTTTAGGAAGATCCTGGTGACTATCCACTAGTCACAGGTCAAGTTTTTAGAGCCTACAGGTTGAAACCTTGGGCTCTAATACCATAATTGTAACACCCCACTTTGATAAGTGGACCGTTACAAGATAGTTATGGCGTGTCGTCAAAGCATACAAGGTAATATGTCCTAAAACATACATGACCAAAAGGGACAACCGAAATCAAACATTGGTTCCCAAACGTAAGCCCAAAATATAATTAAAGTAACTGAAATAAGAAGGACAAACAAGTGTCCAAGCAAGCATAAGTATATGAAGGAAAAAGGATAAGAAGTCTAAGGTAGCTTCCATCTTATGCACGTCCCCCAAATGCTCAAGTCTGATCTTGGGTACCTACCATTTTGGGAAATGGAAGAAAAGTAACGACTGAGCAATACGCTCATTGAACGGATATATAACATGGTATGAATGACTGAAACATAAATGAGAACTGAAAAGCAGCAGAATATGTGTAAGTCCTGGAAAACCTAGAACATGTTTTATAAACTGGTTCATATTTGAAAACTTATGTTTAATCTAAAAACTGTATTTTAATTTGCCAAGAGTCCATATAGGTCATGAAAGTATCAACTGGCATGAATACATAGAGGGTTGACCTCATCATGTATTAGAGGGGTGACCTCTAATTATACTGGTCTGGGTAGGAGGGATCAACTCCTTATGAAGGATGTAGAGCACACACCACATTCACTTGATAATTGTAAGCTGTAAACTAGGATGCACCCATACGCCCCACATGATAATACTGATAATGGCCAAACTGAAACATAAAGAGACGCCGCAAGAAATCACTCCCTCGCAGAGGTGTCATAACACTGGTGCCTCAAGTGTTATGGTTACGGTACCTCCATAACTAGATGACATGGTTATGCATGTATATAGCTCAGGCATTTTAAAATAAACATAGTATTATTGAAAAGCTTAATAATATAAAAGTATTAGGGAAAACAAATGGCTGCAAACAGGGAATCCTAATCATGCATACGAAGGGAATGTCCATACTGAAGGACGGAATATCCATACCTCGTGTCCAGTAATGAAGTGGGAATGAAAGCTGAAGGATCTATTCCAACTTCATGGATACTACATAAATAAGGTACTTGAATGAGTTGTCTGATGACTGTATATTTTACTGGTTCTGAGTGTTCTTAGCTTGTTTAACATGTTCTTATCATGTTTTACTGTTTCATGTATTATCTTGTAAATATTCATGGTTTCCATGTATTCTGATTACTGTATTTCATGTATGCATGTGTTATTATACTTGTTGTATCATAATAAATAACTTTCTAAAAATAGAAGGTTTCAATAAATAGTAAGTTTCCAAAATAGAGAGTTTCCTTAAATAGTAATAAACGTGATTAATAAGTCCAAAATATATGCTAGTGCTTAATTATCATAATTTATAAGTCATAATGATTAAATAGTAAAGTTTATAAAATAATTACTTAGGCTAACATGATGGTTATTAATTAATAACATAAAGCATGGTTTTAATCAGGATTATTAATTAATAACATAACATGATTTATTTTAATAATTAAATTAATGTATGGTTATTAATTTAATTATGTCACAATAAAATACTTAGGCTAATTTTATAAACTATTATATTTAATAATTATAACGTAAGTTTTCATGAATAATTATATTTTAAATAATTATATCTTAATTCATGGTTAATTTAATTAATTTTTCATGTCTTGATTAATTAAATTAATAAGACTAATTTAATAAAACATATCCTTGTGTACCCGAGCCCTCAACCCGAGCCTACCGAGACCCCGTGTCCCGGTCGCACTTAACGAATCAAATAAAACACTAAACCAAGACCATAGTCTGATTAGCGACATAAATCTCTGTCGTTGTTCTGTCATGAATCTGCCAAAGGGGAATCTGCGACAGAATTTATGTCACAGATTCTGTCGCTAATCTGGAAAACAAACCAAACCAAGCCTCTGCTGGGCGGTTGTGGGTTATGGACGACAGAGAGAAATAGTCGTCGCTCCCTATGGGGTGCATTTAACACCCCCAAATTCCACGCAGCGGAATACATCTTTGGGTGCTAAACAATGATACAACAACATAATTTATAAAGAACGACTCGAAAACAGACGTTTTAGATTTATCGTTCCTAAAACATTTGTCAGAGTAGCGTAGTCCCAAGTAATCGTTACCAAAAGATAAGTTAAAACAACATATTGGTTTGTTTTAAAAATGGAACGATAAATAAATCAAAGAGTTTGAACAACAAAAGCAGTGCACAACTTCATTCCCCGTGACCTCCAACCTTCCACTTCTTGATTTCCTGAAATACATGTGAGTAAAACAATCAGCAAAAATGCCGAGTGAATCTATAGGTTTATGTAATCAATTTGAACACAAGCAAAGATTATAAGTTTGTGGCATGCTTATAAGCATCAAATAATAATTTGCATCAACAATGATAATTGTATATAGCATAAATTGCAATAAGCTCATGGAACCGAGCCCTTAGATACTCCCATATCAGTCTAATAAGACGAGAGATTTATTAATTGTCGGTTACCTCCAGATTATTGGTACATTGCCGTATACCTGACTTCTCAATACAATATGCTCAAACAGTGTGGAGGTCGGGCCTAAGCTTCTGAGACAAGTCCACAAAAACTGAACCGTGGCGGCTTCCCCCATAGATCTATTAATTGTACTAGCGGTTAACCCATCATAGGTTAATTAACGGTCCATAATTGAGGTTTTAACAAAGGCAATCACTTAATGCAATTTAAAGGCAACCACGGGTCCATTCATAAAGGGACAAAGCATACCATAAAAATCTTGTGTTCTAAGTTTATAAAACATGTATTCCCCCTCGCGGGTTTTAAATCATTTTATAACTAGTATAAAGCGAGGCTATAGACTCACCTTAGCCGATAGTGGTAATGAGACGATCGCCGACGATAGATGATGCCTTTCAAACACGAGAACCGCAACCTATCAAATGAGGTGCGTTCATTAATAATAGACTCGAGAAATAACCCATACATAAGAATATACAACTTGACTCATAAAATCACGACAAAATCGAGAGAAAACGATACAAGTGATACTATTACACTCTCCTATATTTTCATTTTATTATTCTACGCCTTTAATAAAAATCTGCCGGAACATACCGAATGTCCAAGCTGTTTTCCCATACTTAGACATATCAACTTTTTATGATACTACTCAGAGAACTCACTTACTATATGTAGAAAGTCCTCCCAAGAGCCCATTAAAAGATTTTACTTCTAAAGTTCCCTGCCCGACTCATCTTTGAATCACAAAATCCAGACAGTGTAGCGACCTTGACTTACGAAACCATTTTGACCATTCTAAACAACTCCATTTGTAAAACCGCCACTTGATTCTAAAAATAGACTCAAAATGCTAAACTTGGAGCCTGAGAACAGCCCTTGAATCATTTTGAAACTCATTTTATAGTCCCCAAGATTCGATCCAAATATCGACAACAATTTTCGGATTGTGTCAACACTCGTCTCCCGGTACACGAAAATCAAACTAGTGTATCTTCCACCTCGTTTGGAGTTGGAAGGCCTACTTTATATCAAATCGAAGCTAACGAAATTCTCTACGACATAATCTCATAATATCATCCTTTATTCAGACTTAAGACCCTCGAAAATGGCCTTAAAGCTACTGCCTAAAATTGGCCATTTAAAAACCATTCAAAATCAAGTTTTTGATCAAAACCAACAACTTTCATCATCATTCTAACATCCTATTATCATCAAAATCTAATCCTAACACTTGTATCATCATCTAAATCAAAAACCCAAAAATTAAAAATCAACTTTTTAACAAAAACATAGCATGAAAATCTTTTGATCATCACTACTAACACATGCCTACAACAAATTTGGATCAAACATAACCAACTTTTCTTGAAAAATTTATATGGTTGCATGTATGAAAATTTTATACCAAATTTTAGCCCTTTGAAAATGGAGGATGGGACTTTGCTTGGTTTCTCTTGGATCAAGCTAGAAAAATTTTGATTAAGGTGTTTGTGGTGTTAATGGTGGAAGGCTAAAAACAAAGGGAGAAGAGAAAGTTGGTTGTTTTTATTTTAGTGATTTTTAAATGAATTTTGCTAGTGGAAATTTTATATATAGTGTAAGGTTAGGGTAGTTTTTGCCAATTTGTGATAGTTTTGGTCCAAAATGTAATAAAATAGTTTAAAAGGGTAGAAAATGTAAATTGTAAATTTTAAAATATTTACGAGACTCGGGTTTCGTAAAAATACTTTTTTTTTTAAGTTTAAACGCACACGAAAAATAATAATATAACGACTCGATACGTAATTAAAACGATATCGTTGAAAGTATTAAATATCGAAACTATCGATAATGAAATATAAAATTTTAGGCATCCGTCGGTATCGCAATCACTAGTAGTCCTCGTTACTCGTCAAAATATTAAAATATAATATTTAATATCGGTTTCAACTTAAACCGTTAAACCTAATAATATTTAACGTTATAAAATACTTCAAAATAATTGAAAGTAGAATTAAATTATGACCTTATTGTTACGGGTTTTACATCCTCACCACCTTAAGGGAGCGACGTCCCGGCGCTCAACTCAACTCATACACGAGTTGATCACTACCCGGAAGGATGACGGCATTCCTTAATAAGAAGTCCTTACGTTCCCACGTGTATCTCGATCCACGATCTCCACTGGTTCTTTTACAAAACGCAACATGTCGTCAAGTTGTATCTCGCCAAAAAGGAATAAATAAATCCTTATCCACAAGTCACCCGTCAAGCTCGACACATGAAAATTTTATGAATCACACGAAGCTCATTCGACGACAAGAATAGATGACAGGATTTTCGGGTATGTCCAGTTAAAAGGAAAGTTGCAATTTAAAGGATATCCATCGGCCGGATAGCCATGGACACACATAAAAAAAGAACTAACAAGAAAAACATTTTCGTCGTCGGAGGGTGCTCATACGTGGGACCTTACTCAAATGATAATACAAAGACACCATCTTACTTTCGCCAACGCACATCAAAGTCTCAATAAACATCTTTGTTGAAAGTCAAAAAGATATTACATAATATTTGTTCTACATGATCGGACGTCATCGGATGATGCCGTTTCAAGTTCTCACAACTTAAGATCATTTGACTGGATCACACACCATATAAGTACATAAAAGAAAAGGTCGAACATAAACATCGAGTATAGATCTACATCGTTAATCATCGAGAAAACCTTGAACGAACCCTTGATAATAACTACTTGATCTCAAGAGTCTTTCCACTTGCGGCGTCGCCTTCAACATACTCCTCGAGGTTACTACGAATTTATTAACTCCATCCATTAAGAGATTTGGTCCTCAATCATTCCACAAGTACACGCATAAATCCTGGTGGCACTTATCATTTCTTCTTATACACTGCTTCCCGAGATTCATTTTAAACTCAGAATAAAATAGTAATCTTCAATACGAGGAACAGAACGAGATAAAAATGACTTCGATAAACGCATAAACGAACAAGATGTGGTAAAATGATTTAAGGTTGACGATCGACGAGGGATCTCGACTCACGTAACCGTAAAACATAATAATTCACAATACTAGAAAAATGAGAGCGAAGAATGAATTAAATATTAACATTAAAATAACGGTTGTCACAACTATCCGTCCCGGATTTGGTATTACCTTAAAACTCAGTTGAGGTACTTTCTTGATAAAGATGATACATCAAAATTAGAAGTAAAATAGTTTCAAAATTTATTTGGTCGTCTTAAGAAACTTTGAAAGAATGACGTAAATTTATTAATTAAACTCATACTGATGGTTACAATTAGAGAATATAATTTCCAAATTAAATCACTATTAGGAATATAAATCAAACTGGCAATTTCATTACATTAAAAGTAAAGTATGATAAGTCCATTAGGTCAAAAGGTAGAACAAAATTTTATTTTAAACATTAGTTTTAGTTATACAAAATATGGTGTATAAATTTGACCTTTTACTTGTGATGGTTATTTCGATAATTGAAAATCATTGGAAAATGTATAAAAGTTCCATAAAAATATTATAATAAGTTGTCGATATACTTATAGGTGTTTAATATGTCAAAGTAAACATGGGACATATTCAGGTTTCAAAATGTGACAAGATAATAAACGAATACGAATGAAAATAATAGTCAACAATTAGTACGAAATTAGCGGTACAAAAGAGGACGAAGCAAATGTCGCATGAATTCTTAAAGAGAACAATAAAATAAAGGTGTTGATGGTAAGACAATAAGAAATAATAGATTAAACAAGTTGTCAAATTTGGTTAGTGCGGCCGATGGTTCACCAATATCAGCTCGTTAACTTAGCAGTGGTCGATACATGATCGAAAATAAGATCCATACAAAAATTTTAATAAAAGAAAATTCCTAATAATCACTTGTAATTAGAACAAATCAAATGAACGATGTTAGTGTTTAAAGAGAGAAGTCAAAGCACGGTTCACAAAAGTAGATTTCGAGACAAACGAGAGTGACGGACGTCATCCCGGATATACGGAAATCACTCTAGTGATAATTCATTATTCACGTGCGGAGACATTCCAAAGATCTACCCAGTCGCATAAAGAAGATTGACGAGAAGGAAGGATAAAACATCGAGACTTTCACGTCATTTATCAACAATCAGTAATTAGACGAACGGCCAAAAGAAATCAGTTATAAGACAAAATGAAGTAACAAGTGGAAAAACAATCATCGAGTAAAAACGTACTTAAAATCACGTAATTCGTTTAACGAAAGGTAAGAAAGCATATGCGGATGCATAGAAATTGTGCTACTTGCATAAAATATAAAGGTTTTCAAAACTTCTTTTCGATTTATTTCATTTTATTTATCTTTATCATAATTACAAGTAAAAAGTCGATTATCATCAAGATTTTTAATGTGACTAATATTCAGCCTAGCATGGCTCCTTCTAAATTAGACATAGGTGATCAGGCCATGTATAATTTCGGAATAGCAATGCAGTGCTCAGTTTCGTCGAAAAATATTACGTTTCTTATGTTTATATAAACCATGCCATTTGTAAAAATGGAATTTAAAATTAGCTTATAAATTTATAGGATACAAGTAATTTGTGAGATACTCAATAAGCAACTTTTAATATTACGAAAAGTATTTTATAAGACCAAAGTAAAAACAATTGGTGAAAATAATCGTAAAACAATACCAGATTTATTTATAAGGTGACATCAAGGTGACATTTTGATGAAGTATATAATAACCAAAGGTTTGCAGAAAGTTGCAAATAGCAGCTCATAAAACAACCAATGAAATGGTCACGAGTTAATAAGGTTTCAGAAGGTTATAAGATTTAGACGAAAACGCCATGAGACACGTGATAAAAATATCGACGAAGAATGTAAAGACAAAACTTCAAAACTCAACCCAATTTAGTGGAAGGTTAGAAGAAAATAAAAATAAATTAACATCGAATGACAATTGAGTCATATATATAAAAAGAATAAATCAATCCACATGTGTATTCTATGTAAGATATTCAACACAACATGCTTTTAAGAAAGTATATTATTCATTTTCAAATTACCCCATTATTCCGGTAATTGCTAATCCTGTACTGATTCTATTTTTAAACATTTTCACATGCAACTAGTATTCGTTAGTTGTAAAATAATATTTGTTAAAATTTGACGATCTCAAATGAAATCAAAACTGCTTAGGAACATTTAAAACTCATGTTCTGAATTTTTTTTTATCAGATTTAACTTTTTAATATAAGCCGATTAATTGACCCGATAAACGACATCTCCAAGACTCAGAGTCTAAAGCATTTTGATGCAAAACGACGTTTCAGACGACTTTCTAGTTTTACCCGAGACCTGAAACCCAATGTAAAATGACCAAAATATCCCTGCAAGTTCTGTGCAGGTTTGACTATTTTATTTTAAAAATGCAGGTTTTACTTTTAGGTTTTGACCTGTTTATACACCCCTGTAGTTTCTCCATTAAATATATTTTTCGACATTTCCTAACGGCTCAAAATATATATATATACGCACACATGTCTCGTGGATTTTACAACAACGAAAAATAAATCTCATAATGAGCATCAAGTAAAAATATAGCATAATGAATGACAGAAGATGCTTCAAGGTATTCAACACGAAATTTAGGAAGCAAAACGGTGAATGACGTTCATAATTTAAGTTTCAAGGTGCAATGTAGGCAAACCTCCTTGGTGCCACGATTCTCCAAAAACACCAAAACATAACGAGAAAAGAATGGAACATTCATAGGTTGCGTTCCGAGAGCAAGAAGGTTAATGAAAAACAAATGATACAATTTTATAGAAGTAAAATCGTATTCCAATCTAGCGCCATAATCTAGACGATGATTTATAAAATGACGATGACGTTACCGAGATATAAGTGAACAATACACTTCGGAGTCGATACATATAAATGTCAATAAATAGCGGTTAGTCTATTCCAAGGACACATTGAGCTACACAATGATCTAGAGATTACGTTTCAAGACGTCCAAGCACAAACAGCCGGAAAGCGATTTGGATATCTATAGATATCTCAAAGGGTTAAACAATGAAAGTAACGTGCGCAGATGAAGGTATGTAAGGTCATAATATAAAAATTTTGCAATAAAAGCAATTTAAATACTTCAAAAATAAATACAGAAAGATCTTGAAAATTCAATGTATTTATTTAAGTTAATCATTAATAAATGATAAGCTTTTATCGAAAAGTTTAACGACATAAATATATATCGATAAAGGGATCCTAGATATAAATATATATCAATAAAGGGATCATAGTATTTATTTATAAATACTTGGCAATAAAAGGATACGTAATAACGTATACTAAAGTTGTAATCCCAGAAGTAGCTTAAACCTGAAGTCACGCGAAGTCCTGTGCACATGACTCTTTGAAAAATAAAAACTGACAGTTATAGTTTAGGTTTTTTTTTTAAAAATAAAGACCTAGTTCTCTATAACTCATGGCCCTCGTACCAATCTTTAACACCCCCAAATTCCACGCAGCGGAATACATCTTTGGGTGCTAAACAATGATACAACAACACATAATTTATAAAGAACGACTCGAAAAGAGACGTTTTAGATTTATCGTTCCTAAAACATTTGTCAGAGTAGCGTAGTCCCAAGTTATCGTTACCAAAAGATAAGTTAAAACAACATATTGGTTTGTTTTAAAAATGGAACGATAAATAAATCAAAGAGTTCGAACAACAAAAGCAGTGCACAACTTCATTCCCCGTGACCTCCAAGCTTCCACATCTTGATTTCCTGAAATACATGTGAGTAAAACAATCAGCAAAAATGCCGAGTGAATCTATTGGTTTATGTAATCAATTTGAACACAAGCAAAGATTATAAGTTTGTGGCATGCTTATAAGCATCAAATAATAATTTGCATCAACAATGATAATTGTATATAGCATAAATTGCAATAAGCTCATGGAACCGAGCCCTTAGACACTCCCATATCAGTCTAATAAGACGAGAGATTTATTAATTGTCGGTTACCTCCAGATTATTGGTACATTTCCGTATACCTGACTTCTCAATACAATATGCTCAAACAGTGTGGAGGTCGGGCCTAAGCTTCTATGACAAGTCCACAAAAACTGAACCGGGGCGGCTTCCCCCATAGATCTATTAATTGTACTAGCGGTTAACCCATCATAGGTTAATTAACGGTCCATAATTGAGGTTTTAACAAAGGCAATCACTTAATGCAATTTAAAGGCAACCACGGGTCCATTCATAAAGGGACAAAGCATACCATAAAAATCTTGTTTTCTAAGTTTATAAAACATGTATTCCCCCTCGCGGGTTTTAAATCATTTAATAACTAGTATAAAGCGAGGCTATAGACTCACCTTAGCCGATAGTGGTAATGAGACGATCGCCGACGATAGATGATGCCTTTCAAACACGAGAACCGCAACCTATCAAATGAGGTGCGTTCATTAATAATAGACTCGAGAAATAACCCATACATAAGAATATACAACTTGACTCATAAAATCACGACAAAATCGAGAGAAAACGATACAAGTGATACTATTACACTCTCCTATATTTTCATTTTATTATTTTACGCCTTTAATAAAAATCTGCCGGAACATACCGAATGTCCAAGCTGTTTTCCCATACTTAGACATATCAACTTTTTATGATACTACTCAGAGAACTCACTTACTATATGTAGAAAGTCCTCTCAAGAGCCCATTAAAAGATTTTACTTCTAAAGTTCCCTGCCCGACTCATCTTTGAATCACAAAATCTGGACAGTTTAGCGACATTGACTTACGAAACCATTTTGACCATTCTAAACAACTCCATTTGTAAAACCGCCACTTGATTCTAAAAATAGACTCAAAATGCTAAACTTGGAGCCTGAGAACAGCCCTTGAATCATTTTGAAACTCATTTTATAGTCCCCAAGATTCGATCCAAATATCGACAACAATTTTCGGATTGTGTCAACACTCGTCTCCCGGTACACGAAAATCAAACTAGTGTATCTTCCACCTCGTTTGGAGTTGGAAGGCCTACTTTATATCAAATCGAAGCTAACGAAATTCTCTACGAAATAATCCCATAATATCATCCTATAGTCAGACTTAAGACCCTCGAAAATGGCCTTAAACCTACTGCCTAAAATTGGCCATTTAAAAACCATTCAAAATCAAGTTTTTGATCAAAACCAACAACTTTCATCATCATTCTAACATCCTATTATCATCACAATCTAATCCTAACACTTGTATCATCATCTAAATCAAAAACCCAAAAATTAAAAATCAACTTTTTAACAAAAACATAGCATGAAAATCTTTTGATCATCACTACTAACACATGCCTACGACAAATTTAGATCAAACATAACCAACTTTTCTTGAAAAATTTATATGGTTGCATGTATGAAAATTTTATACCAAATTGTAGCCCTTTGAAAATGGAGGATGGGACTTTGCTTGGTTTCTCTTGGATCAAGCTAGAAAAATTTTGATTAAGATGTTTGTTGTGTTAATGGTGGAAGGCTAAAAACAAAGGGAGAAGAGAAAGTTGGTTGTTTTTATTTTAGTGATTTTTAAATGAATTTTGCTAGTGGAAATTTTATATATAGTGTAAGGTTAGGGTAGTTTTTACCAATTTGTGATAGTTTTGGTCCAAAATGTAAAAAAATAGTTTAAAAGGGTAGAAAATGTAAATTGTAAATTTTGAAATATTTACGAGACTCGGGTTTCGTAAAAATACTTTTTTTTAAAGTTTAAACGCACACGAAAAATAATAATATAACGACTCGATACGTAATTAAAACGATATCGTCGAAAGTATTAAATATCGAAACTATCTATAATAAAATATAAATTTTTAGGCATCCGTCGGTATCGCGATCACTAGTAGTCCTCGTTACTCGTCAAAATATTAAAATATAATATTTAATATCGGTTTCAACTTAAACCGTTAAACATAATAATATTTAACGTTATAAAATACTTCAAAATAATTGAAAGTAGAATTAAATTATGACCTTATTTTTACGGGTTTTACAGTGCAGCTGACTTTGATAAAACTGCACCGAGACCCAATGTGGTCTCGGTTTCCCGTAACTAACCCGACAAAGCCCGTTTTGATTAAATTTAATACTTGTTTTAAGAATATTAATATCATGTGTTCATAAAATAATTGATTGATTCACGAATTAATAAACAAGAAATAAGATCAAGGATCTAGTGAATACCAATTCGAATAATGATTGAAGGTTATGAACATAACAAATACCCGAATGTTTTAGAGATCAATCCTGATGTTTTTCCTCTTTGTTTCTTGAGAAAATCCGGCGACTACAAGGGTGGCTGCTAGGGTTTTGGTGTGTAAACACCCATCTTTTCTACCACTTAATTACAATAATAACCGGACCAAAACGTGTATTTTATGTCTTTTATGTCGGAATTATGCGTGGTTTGTGTTTTTGTTGTGATTTAGGACGAAAAGGTGAAAAGTGCAGAAAACACGGACATTCACGGGCATTTACGGACTTTTATTGAAGAAAAAGATGAAAGACGAAGTCAAGAGTGCAAAAATAACGGAAGTCCAAGACCAATTCTGAAGATTTATCGAAGAAAAAGTCAAAAGACGGAAGTTTATCAAAAGCCGAAGAATTCAAGTCTATTTTATTGAAGAATTTAAAGACGAGTTCAAAGAAATCCCGAAGCCAAAAGTCCTTAAAGTCCAAGTTTAAAGAAGATTAGAAGAAAAGGACTAAGCATGCAATTAATGAAGAATTAAAGAAGGAGGGACTTAAGCTTGTAATTAAGAGAAAAGGAAAGAGGGGAGGAAGCTTCCTTAATCCTCCCCTATAAATAGTCATTAGTTGTTAATTTTCTTTCTTGTTGGCTAAGTGTGACAATTAGTCTTCCACTTTTAATTACCTTGTCATTTAAATACTTGTCAATTTAATTACCTTGTCCTGCACCTTAAATTCATTTAATTTCAAGTAAGTTTCCATTTAAATTCTTGTCAATCTTTATTTTATCTTGTTAATCTCTCATCTACCTTTCTAAATCTTTGATTTTTATGTTTATGTTTGTGTTCATGTTCATGCTTTTATTTTGATCAAGTGGTTTTTGATTATTGTGGTTAAAGTTGTTAGATTTCTTGATATTGATTGTTTGTTTATGATTAATTGATGTTTTGTTATTCGTTTGATTAAATCGTTTGTCTGATTTTAGTTAAATCTGTGGTATATTAGTTGTTATTTTTGATCCCTTGTTCTTCGAGGGAGTTTGTTTGTGTTCCTGTATTCCCAGGAAAAGTTCCGAGCCAAGGCGAGAAGGAGTTGTTCATTCGGAACTTCAAAAGTTCCAAACCAGTGGCTTTCATTCGGAACTTCAAAAGTTCCGACTCTGTTTGTGCTCATTCGGAAGTCTCAAACTTCCGGACGAAAACTTCCGGATCAAGGGGAACTTCCGGATCAACAAAAGTTCCGGGTCAAGCATTGTTTATTCGGAACTCAAAAACTTCCGAGTCAAGACCTTCATTCGGAACTTAAAAAAGTTCCGGATCAAGCAATTCATTCGGAACTTTAAAAGTTCCGGATCAATACTTCCGGACGAACTTCCGACTCAAATCTTCCGAACGAACTTCCGGATCAACACCAAACTTCCGACTCAAGGTAGCTTCATTCGGAACTTTAAAAGTTCCGAATCAAGGCTTTTGGGGTTTGGGAACTTCCGAGTCAAGCCAGTTCATTCGGAAGTTTTGAACTTCCGAATCAAGGTTTCTTTCAGGTTTTTGTTATTATCTGTTTTTAAATTTCTGTCCTTTATTTTCAAGCTTTATTTTTTCCCCTTTTTATTTAATTGCACTTTAAGGTTATTTGTTTTAGCTTTATTTTAGCCTTGCCTTAGTTTAAGTTTTAGCTGCGTTTTAAGATTGCCTTAGATAGATTTAAGTTTACGTTATTTACTTTAGTGCCTTTTAATTTCAGTCACGTTTTTAAATACTCGCACCCTTTTATTTTAAGTTAGACTTAGATTTACTTTAATTGCACTTTTACTTTAATTGTTTTGCACCTTTATTTAAAAACAACCAAAAAGATTTGTCTCACCAAAAACAATAGAGTCACATAGAGAACCTAGATCAATTCGTTAAGATACCGAGAACGATAATTGAACCTAGCAAAATCTAAATATTAAAATGGCGCCGCTGCCGGGGATTTGATAGGTGTGTAAACACCCATCTTTTCTACCACTTAATTACAATAATAACCAGACCAAAACGTGTATTTTATGTCTTTTATGTCGGAATTATGCGTGGTTTGTGTTTTTGTTGTGATTTAGGACGAAAAGGTGAAAAGTGGAGAAAACACGGACATTCACGGGCATTTACGGACTTTTATTGAAGAAAAAGATGAAAGACGAAGTCAAGAAGTCAAGAGTGCCAAAATAACGGAAGTCCAAGACCAATTCTGAAGATTTATCGAAGAAAAAGTCAAAAGACGGAAGTTTATCCAAAGCCGAAGAATTCAAGTCTATTTTATTGAAGAATTTAAAGACGAGTTCAAAGAAATCCCGAAGCCAAAAGTCCTTAAAGTCCAAGTTTAAAGAAGATTAGAAGAAAAGGACTAAGCATGAAATTAATGAAGAATTAAAGAAGGAGGGACTTAAGCTTGTAGTTAAGAGAAAAGGAAAGAGGGGAGGAAGCTTCCTTAATCCTCCCCTATAAATAGTCATTAGTTGTTAATTTTCTTTCTTGTTGGCTAAGTGTGACAATTAGTCTTCCACTTTTAATTAACTTGTCATTTAAATAGTTGTCAATTTAATTACCTTGTCCTGCACCTTAAATTCATTTAATTTCAAGTAAGTTTCCATTTAAATTCTTGTCAATCTTTATTTTATCTCGTTAATCTCTCATCTACCTTTCTAAATCTTTGATTTTTTATGTTTATGTTTGTGTTCATGTTCATGCTTTTATTTTGATCAAGTGGGTTTTTGATTATTGTGGTTAAAGTTGTTAGATTTCTTGATATTGATTGTTTGTTTATGATTAATTGATGTTTTGTTATTCGTTTGATTAAATCGTTTGTCTGATTTCAGTTAAATATGTGGTAGATTAGTTGTTATTTTTGATCCCTTGTTCTTCGGGAGAGTTTGTTTGTGTTCCTGTATTCCCAGGAAAAGTTCCGAGCCAAGGCGAGAAGGAGTTGTTCATTCGGAACTTCAAAAGTTCCGAACCAGTGGCTTTCATTCAGAACTTCAAAAGTTCCGACTCAGTTTGTGCTCATTCGGAAGTCTCAAACTTCCGGACGAAAACTTCCGGATCAAGGGGAACTTCCGGATCAACAAATGTTCCGGGTCAAGCATTGTTTATTCGGAACTCAAAAACTTCCGAGTCAAGACCTTCATTCGGAACTTAAAAAAGTTCCGGATCAAGCAATTCATTCGGAACTTTAAAAGTTCTGGATCAATACTTCCGGACGAACTTCCGACTCAAATCTTCCGAACGAACTTCCGGATCAACACCAAACTTCCGACTCAAGGTAGCTTCATTCGGAACTTTAAAAGTTCCGAATCAAGGCTTTGGGGTTTGGGAACTTCCGAGTCAAGCCAGTTCATTCGGAAGTTTTGAACTTCCGAATCAAGGTTTCTTTCAGGTTTTTGTTATTATCTGTTTTTAAATTTCTGTCCTTTATATTCAAGCTTTATTTTTTCCCCTTTTTATTTAATTGCACTTTAAGGTTATTTGTTTTAGCTTTATTTTAGCCTTGCCTTAGTTTAAGTTTTAGCTGCATTTTAAGATTGCCTTAGATAGATTTAAGTTTGCGTTATTTACTTTAGTGCCTTTTAATTTCAGTCACGTTTTTAAATACTCGCACCCTTTTATTTTAAGTTAGACTTAGATTTACTTTAATTGCACTTTTACTTTAATTGTTTTGCACCTTTATTTAAAAACAACCAAAAAGATTTGTCTCACCAAAAACAATAGAGTCACATAGAGAACCTAGATCAATTCGTTAAGATACCGAGAACGATAATTGAACCTAGCAAAATCTAAATATTAATAACTCTAGTAAAAGATATTGATTGAAGATAAAATAACAACAATAAAAGTTGTGTACATTGGTATGTGAATGGAATATTAGAAGGAATTTTAAACGCGAGAACTATATCTGCCTTTAGTACACTGCATTACTATTATAATCTCGGGACGAGATTTCTTTAAGGGGAAGAGGCTATGACAACCCATAAATTTCACAAGTGTGATATATGGTATGTTTGAATAGAAGTGGAAAATCCATTAGAAATTTTTGCTTTTTATGCATTACTTGGTAGGATGAACTACTTCTCCCAACCTAGACTACCATATCAACATATTCATATATGTTTTAAATATAACAAGTATAAGTTTATAAGTAATTTAACAAATACATTTATGAATAAAAACATTTCAAGAAATATAATGATACCCTAAATTCTCTTAGAAACCCTAGAATCCCTATAAATGAATGGTGAGCTCAAGGATGGTAAAAGTATGAATACATAATACATATGAACAAGTGAACAAGAAATGAGAACACGGATTATACAATCAAATAGAAAGTATAAATTTATCCAAAGAATAAGTAAGTGTAAACCATTCAAAGCTAATGTACAAATAAGTGTACATAATAGTCTAGATCGTCACCTAGAAACCTTTATAAACAATATTTCAAGCAATGTAATTATACAAAAACTATGTATCTATAAACAAAACAATATATTGGTTCTAATCTACTATATAAATAAGAGTTAAGCAATTATAAAGTACTAATATTCACTAATCTCAAGCTAATTACAAGAAAATGACCTAAAACCAAGATTAGCATATAAAAGTCCATTCTATAATGAAGTAGAGTCTAATGTTTTGCAACTAATTATAAAACTCAAATAAGTATCATAATAAGTTAATACATTTATCTTAAACTAAGTTACAAGTTCATAAAGCATAAAGTACAAGTTATCAAAGCATAGGATCTTAAGCTCCAATAATTAACCCTATATTATGATTAGCCTATATAAATCCTTAAATAAGAAAGTAGAAACCATAGAACTCATAGAAATATCATATAAGACTTAGAATAGGCATACATTAAGATATAAACCCTAATTACCCAAAATAGAAAGTCATTAGGATTAGTAACTAGAAAACCTTATATTAAGAAATTTACATATAATCATTACCTAGTCTTTTAGAACAAGTATACAAACACCCATACTACTTTATTAAGGTCAAAAGATTATGTTAAGACAATGTACAAGTACCCTAATGCACAAGGTACAAGATTTCAATGCATGATTTGTAAATTAGGTCAAAATAGGTATTTTCACTCTTTAGACGTGTTTACTTAAACTAAGCTATCAAACCAAGTGTGAGAACTCTTTGGACACTCAAAACACAATTTCTAGGACCTAAATTAAGTTTAAATCAGTAGCTAATTGAAGGATAAAGCCTTTTACTATGATTTAAACCTAGATCCTTATAAAACTCAAATCTACATAAGTTTACTTCTTATTTTCACATCAAACCTTTGTTAAACTTCAAACCAAGGACCCAAATCTTCTACATAGAATGTTTAAACCCTAATAAAGCCCTAATCATTAACTAATCACTTTCCTAAGTCCTTACTCACCAAAATAACTAAGTATAAGTTACAAGCCCTAGTTTTTAAACACGGTTTTACTTTTCCCTCCAAAACATGTTTTAAACACTTTCCCTCCCATTCTAAGTTTGAAATTCAGATATTTTAAGTATCCTATGATATTTTAGGTTGCCAACAAGTAGGTGCATCACCTCCTTGGGTGCTACACATCACCATCTTTATCACAATGTTGTTGTGACCTAATATGAGCCACAAGTGAAGATTTGAATGAAGCTAGAGTCTAGGAACATGCAGAGAGCTTCACTAGCATCCCTTATTCATTCTTCTATCCATCTTACACGTATAGAACCAAGCCTTGGAGCCTATGTAAAACCCGCATGCTTTTACCATGAATAGTACCCTTATAATCGTACCTACAAGATTAAAACTTTCCTTTTATAACCGTTTACGTTTCACGAATATTAATTACAAGAATTACGTACGTATTATTACATGATAAGTATTTAATCATATTAATACACGGTAATTGTTATCGATAATAACTATAATCACGAACATGAAATCATGAACGTAAATAATCACGAGCATATTATAATGTATTTACGTAATTATTATTACGATTACGTATAAGTATATATTATAACACGAACAATTCATTATAAAGTCACGTAAACACGACCACGAGAACACGTATCTATTTAGAACAAGAAAAACGTTGGGGTTCCCCTCGAGGGCCCACATACCCGCGGACACAAGGCAAAGGGAGGGCCCAACCCAGTTTAATTTTTTGCTAAAATAGGAAAAAGGGAAAATATATTTTCATATTACACAAGATTTAGAAAATTACAAAACCCTAGCTCCCTTTTCTCCTTCCCTTTGGCCGCGGTTTTAACACCACAAGGAGATGGTGTTTGTTGATCTTGGTTGATTAAATTCAAGTGTGGTGTTCGTGTTATTGTCATCCAGTTGTTTCACGCATTGGTAATCCTATAACCTTTTCTTTTTAATTATTTTATTAGATCAAGAATACATGAAATCATGGGTTTATTAAAAACTAATAATTAAACATGTAAATCTTATCACGGGGTAATAAACATGGTTTGTTTTGGGTTGTTTGGTTCGGCCGACGCAAGGAACCGAGAGCGAAAGCTCTCGGTGGTCTTCGAGTCACCACCAGCCAATACCTCATGGTATCGGTGTGGTTTTGTGTGTCTCGGCCGCAAGGAACAAGGGACCCCGACGCATGTCGGGGTACCGTTTGGTTTTGTTTGGGTCTCGGCATAAACAAACAAGCACCACCGGCCCAAGCCGGTAGCTAGATCAACCAAGCAAGGGCAACCGGCCGAGTCGGGTGACACTATTAAGGGGTTGTTTGATTGGTCCGATTCAAGGGTAAACACACGGGTCCGGTTCATGATTTAATTTTACAATAGGGGTGTTCAGTGTTTGGTTTGACACCAAACAAACCGAAAAGTAAACCAGATCGAAACCAAATAAAACCAAACCAAGAATTTTAAATGGTGTATGGTTTGGTTTAAAACCAAACCGAAGTATTTAATTGGTGTTTTGTTTGGTTATGGTTTGACAAAAATAAAACCAAACCAAACCAGAAAAACCGAATAACTCTATACACATTATTTTTTTTAACTATATACACATATATTATTATCCTAACTAGTTGTCTTTTAAACTAATCATTCATCAGACTAAAAATTGACGTATATCCCAACAACTTAGCTACAATTTTCCTACTTGATTCATATAAATTCTCATATATGGAGTGAGTTTGAAGTTGCACTTGTGTTTGGATGCGTGGAGATGAACTATTCAAGTTAATGATAATTCTAAACACAGTCTTCAAAGAAAATTTTACCTTATTTCGTTTCTATTTATTTATATAAAGTTCTAACCCTTTATGTTTCTTAAAAAATTTTGTCAATTTACTTAAAAGTTTATAATTTGTTATTTTTACTTGAAAAAAATGGTTTTTGGTTGTGACTTCTAAATTATATATTGGAGTTTACTTGAATTTGGTTTTCTTGGTTTAAACCGAAACCAAACTGAAATCTAATTTGGTTTATGGTTTGGTTTTATCAGTGTTATAATTGGTTTGGTTTGGTTTTGGTTTTAATTTTTAAAATTTTCAAACCGATTAACCCGAACCATACAACCCACAAACCCAAAAACCGAACCGATGAACACCCCTATTTTACAATCCTAATTAATTTTTACAAGTTTATTTATTTACAAGATTAATTAAATTAATTTAACATGGTATACAATTAATTTAATTAAAGCATGACTTAGGTTTATTATTATTATTAATAATACATGATTTTAACCTAAGTATTTTTATTATTTAATTTAGACAAAAGTAATTAATTAATTATTAAACATGACATATAATTAATTAATTTACATGACTTAGGTTATATTAATATAAATATTAATACATGTCTTAACCCAAGTATTTTATACACTTTAATTTAATTAAATCATGCTATATTTAATTAAATCTTATAACATATAGTTTATTTAAATTTACATGTATTAATTAATAAACTATACTATTAATCACATGACTTAGAATATTAATCGGTAAAACATAAGCTTATCTTATTACCTTAATAATCCAGCTTATTTCTAAATATGGAAACTTTCTATTTTCAGAAACTTATCTATTTTAAGCAGATAATCTATTTATGGAAACTTTCTATTTTTAGAAACTTATCTATTTTAAGCAGCTATTCTATTTTTGGAAACTTTCTATTTTTGGAAACTTTCTATTTTTGGAAACTCTCTATTTTGGAAACTTTCTATTTTTGGAAACTTTCTATTTAAGGAAACCTGCTATTTTTAGAAAGTTACTTATTATTACACACAAGTATAATAATACAAGAAAGACAAGTAATACTTAATTAGAATATGCAGAATACATCCTAAATATAGCATAACGTTAAAATCAGTAAACAAGACATGAACATATAAAACAAGCTAAGACATGATATTAAACCAGTTACGTACACAGTAATTAGAACACTTATACACGTATATTATTTATGTAGCATTAGTGAGATCGAACTAGGACTCTCTTCCGTTCGTCTTCTTTGTTCACTGGACACAAGGTACGGATTCTCCGTCCTTTCAGTATGGACATTCTTTTCCTTATTAGGATTTCCTCGTATGCAGCCAACTGTTTCCCCAGTATATGTTTTATATGTTTTGATTTGCTTATGTTCAATTAAATGCCTAAGCCATATACATGCATGACTAGTTTCACCTAGTTATGGAGGTACCATAACCATAACACTAGAGGCACCAGTGTTATGACTTCACCATGGCGGAGTGATAGCTCGTGGCATCCCTTTCAGCTTTTGGCCATATTATTATGTTATCATATGGGGCGTATGGGTGCATCCTAGTTTACATGTTTTTACAGATTATTCAGGTGAATGTGGTGTGTGTCTTGCATCCTTCACAAGGAGCTGATCCATCCTACCCAAACTTATATTAATTAGAGGCAACCCCTCTAATTGCATGATGAGGTCACCCCTCGAAGTATTCATGCACGTTGATATTTCATTACCTATATTGGCTAATGGTAAACATGTTAAACAGTTTTTATAAGATAAACATAAGGCTTTTCAAACTATAAAACCAGTTCTACTAAGTTATACCTGGTTTTACAGGACTTAATCAGTTCCGCCACTATATGTTTTTATGCTTATGTTATTCATTCTATGCTTGTATATCCGTGCACTGAGCGTTATGATCAGCCATTTTCCTTTCATGTTCCCAAAACTGCAGGTACTTAGGGACGCTCGTAGACTCTAAGAGTACGTGCATATGGATTGGAAGCTTTCTAGCCTTCATTACTTATGCATTTCTTCATACATTTTGCTACTTATTTCCATGGACATTGTTTAGTCCTTTTCTTTTACAGTACTTATGTTTGTGTGTGATGAGCTTTTACTTTGGGGTACCGATGTTTGTTTCCGGTATTTCCTTTATGGTCATGTAATGCTTAAGACATTTATCCTTGTATGCTTTGATGACACTCCATAATCACGCGTGACATTCCATTTATCAAAATGGGTGTTACAATTATTGTATCAGAGCCTGGTTTTGACCTGTAGGCTCTCAAAACACGACCTGTGATTAGTGGGTAGTCACTATGGTCTTCCTAGAACTGACAGTCGGTTTTCATGCATTCATTGTTTTCATGCATTCATATATATGTCATTGTCGCAAGTTTATGACTAAGTAATGGTTGGTACATGACTGGCACTATTTAGTCGCATGTGATTTTATCGAAACTTTTAACTTTGGGAACAACCAAATTGGCGTCCCCTCATCATGTCTTTTGTTTTGAGTGAACTGACCATAGGCGTTCACTCTCGCTCATATAAAAGTTTTCATAAAACTGCATCATGCATTCATATACTAGTTTTACTACATAAAATTTTTCTCATGATTTATTGGTATAAACTTTTTCATGTATATATTTTATGTTTCGATTAGTTTAATCATGTAGTTTTATGTTATACTGTCAGATGGTTCTCACACGCGAGAAGGAATAACTTAATGCAACAGTCCAAGCTGCGATGCAAGCTATGCTTCCTCAGTTGAGGAACGAAATCAGGGCTGAGGTGCAGGCTGCCAACAATCAGCAACAGCACCCAATACCTCCTCCTCCTCCAGCAACATTGGTCACATGACTGGAGAGATTCAATAAGCTACGCCCTTGATCCTTAGAGAAACGGATAGCCCCAGCGAAGCTGAAAGATGGTTGGTTCACATTAAGAAGATCTTCAATGCAATGGGCTGTGAACCCATCTTCAAGTTGAGGTTGGCATGTTAAAGGTTCGAAGGTGATGTGCTATCATGGTGGAAGGCACTAAAGCAATCCGAGGGACGTGATAATTGGGTTGTTGGTTTAACTTGGGCTCAGTTCAGGGAGTTAGTGATGGTGCAGTTCTTTCCCAAGGCTGAGCAAGACAAGTTGAAGAGGGTATACCATGGAATCAGACAGAGAGCTGGGGAGAACAGCAACGAGTTCATGCAGCGCTTTCTTTGTTTGGCTAGTTTTCTTGGTGCAGCAGCCGGTACTCCCGAAGAGCAAGCATACCACTTTCGGTGGGCTCTTCGTACATCGGTCGCAAACAACTTGGTGTGTGCTACGTTCAACACAGTGGCACAAGTGGCCGATGCAGCACGTAAGATGGAGATGCTGCAAGAGAGAGAAGAGTTCGGGGAAGCAGAGAGACCCGAGAAGAGGTAAATATTTGTTATACGTCGGTGACCATTCCGAATTCTTTCAGTAATTATACAATATTTATATCTCTTAAACTGCATCTTCCAGGTAGAAGACTGTGGTCCGGTCTCAGCCGGCTACGCATCAACAGCCTACTCAGCCCAAAGGAAATGGTCAGACTCACGACCGTTCTGCTACGGATAGGCGTGGCGTAATGATAATTATCGTAACAACACTGGAAACTCCAACAGCAGCAGGTCCTTACACTTACTCATTTTCTTATGTTACATGCAATAGTTCATAATTCTAACACATTAGTAATCTTCTACCAGGAATCATGGTAACGGGAGGGACCAGAACCAAATAGGTTCACAGCCTAACCGTCCAGCTATCACTGGTATCACATCTTACGAATTTTCCGCATTGTCCTTAGTACCTATTACCATGTCTCATGTATAATGTTCTTAACAGGCTCTCAGCCAACAAGGGCACCTGCTGGAGGGTATACTCATCCTCTTTGCACTACCTACAACCGTAGGCACCCAGGGCAATGTCGCCACGACAGTGACGCATGCTACAAGTGTGGCCTTACTGGTCATCGCATGAAGGACTACCACAAGGGCGAGATGGAGGGCACATTTGGACATGCTGATTCTATGCCGCCTCCTACTAGTGGACGCATTTACACGACTTCTCACGATCAGGCCAACAAGTCTACATGTACCATCACTGGAATCTTGTACATGTATGGTCAAGGTGCATGTGTTTTTTTTACACGGGTGCTACTCATTCGGTCATTTCTACTGCTTATGCTAATAATGTTAGGATATCCCCTATGCCATTAGAGAATGTACTAAACATTTACACGCCCTTAAGAGACTCTATACGCATAACCCATGTGTACAAGAGCCTTCCCCTAGAGTTTTACGACAAGATTCGTCCTGTTGACGCACTTCCGCTGGACATGAATGATTTTGACATGATATTGGGCATGGATTGGCTATCCAAACATCATGATACCATAGACTGCCATACATATCGGGTCATCTTCGGTGATGTTAATGCACCAGAGTACTTCACAACGGGGTCGTACCCTGAAGGTCTGTACAAATCATATCAACCCTGCAAGCATGTGCATTACTTTCACATGGTTGCGAGGGCTATATAGCTATTGTTCATGACATGGATGTTGAATCTCCATCAATTCAGAATCAACCGATAGTGTCAGAATTTCCAGATGTATTTCTAGAAGAACTTCTGAGCATACCACCTGCACATGAAGTAGAGTTTAATATCGAGCTCATCCCAGGAGCTGAGCCGATTTCCATGGCTCCATATCGCATGGCTCCCATAGAGTTGAAGAAGATGAAGGATCAATTGCAAGAACTTTTGGAACGAGGCTTCATTCGACCGAGCGCATCTCCATGGGGCGCACCGGTCATATTCGTGAAGAAGAAGGACGGCAGTATGCGTCTTTGCATAGATTATCGTGAGCTCAACAAGATCACCATCGGGAATAGATATCCTCTACCACGCATATACGATCTGTTTGACCAAGTCCAAGGGGACAAATATTTCTCTAAAATTGATCTGAGGTCGGGCTATCATCAGTTACGGGTCAAATAGCAGGACATCGCCAAGACTGCTTTATGTATACGCTATGGGCACTACGAATTCGTAGTCATGCCATTTGGCCTTACCAATGATCCAGTTGTTTTCATGGATTTGATGAATAGAATTGTAAAACCCGCATGCTTTTACCATGAATAGTACCCTTAAGATCGTACGTACTAGATTAAAACTTTCCTTTATAGTACGATTACGTTTACGTGTTAGGATTTTACGTATTACGTACGTGTTAGAACACGATAAGTATTTATTACGCACGAACACGCAATAATTATTTAAACAATAATTAATCACGAACATGCGATCATAAAATCATGAACGTAATTAAATCACGAGCTAATATTTATTACGAACACGAATAAATATATTAAGTCACGATCGATAACTAATTAAAACACGAAAATTAGGAAGACGAGAACACACTATAATATTTAGACTCAGGAATTGTATGGGTTACCCCATGTGGGCCCCATGCCACGAAATTAGGGAGGAATAATGGGCTTAGCCCATCAATTTTTACTAAACAAGAAAAACTAGGGAAAAAGATGTCATTTTTCACTTTACAGGAAAACATCAAAAACCCTAATTCTTTTCCTTCTCCCTCTTTTGGCCGCCACCCATACAACACACCAAGAGGGTGTTTATTGATCTTTGATCTTGGATTTATTGCTAGTGTTCGTGTTTGTTCATCGTTCTTTAGATCCACGTATTCGGTAATCCTTTTAAACCTTTTTCTTTTGATTTAATCTTTTAATTAATTAAGAACATGTTATGTTTTTTATAAAACCTAATTAAATTAGATCTAACATGAATTTGGGTTGGAATAAAATCAAAAGGGTTGTTTAGGGGTGTTTTTGTTTTGGCCGCAGCCTACACCGAACCCAAGAGGGTCTCGGTTTGGCCACTTGACCACCACCGAGACCTTATGGTCTCGGTTGGTTGGTGTGGGTCCCACGGCAGCATCAAGATAAGGGTAACCCCGAGTTGGTTCGGGGTATGGTGTCGATTTCATGTCCGGTTCATGGTTCTTAGTCAAGATCCGGTTCACGGTGTATGTTCAGATTTTTATTTTTATGATCTTATGTTAAAATTTAATTAATAACATGACATGATTAATTTAATAACATGACTTAGGTTATTTTAATTATTAAAATCATGAAATTATTAACCTAAATATTTTTATATTTTAGACTTATAAATTAATTGATTATTTAAAAACCATGGTTATAATTAATTAATTAACATGACTTAGGTTATATTATTAATAAATAATAATACATGTTTTAACCTAAGTATTTAACTTTATTTAATTAAAAACATGTTATACTTTAATTAAATATTTTAACCTATAGTTTATTTTAATTACATGAAATAATTAATAAACTATACATTATATCATCAGACTTAGAAAATAATCATGAAAACACTTAGGCTTATATACTTAGAAAATAAATATTGAAGGTCTACGGATTCTAAGGATTTGGTAAATGATGGATTAGATCTATGGATTTGGTGGAAGAGATGAGGAAGAAGGAGATTAGGTGTAGAGAGAGAAAGGAGAGGGAAGAAAAGTAGAGAGAGAAAGGGATTAGATTAAATGAATAATGTTGAATGAATGAACTAACCAACCCCTCCTAACATGCTAGGATGGGTATATATATAGCCCACCCTACATGTGGGCTATATGGACTATACATTACACAGTGGACCACGAGCCCATTACATAATTATCGTTGGAGCGACCGATCCTTCATAAATACGTAAAACGTATTTCCAACAATCTCCCCCTAAGGGAGGTCGCTCCAAGTTACAAAGTTCTAAATATTCTATGGCTCGTGATCTATGCTAATAATGATGTGACCGAGACTTTCTTTGGGAAAACACATTTCCAACAATCTCCCCCTAAGGGAGGTCACACCATTTTACAAAATCTTAAACCTAGCATACTATGCTTGAGTCTTCGATCTTGTTCTTGTGAATATGCTTGATGTGATCTTTGACTTTAGTCTTGAGCATGTTTCCTTGCCTTGACCTTGTGCATTCATCACTTGTGAAATTTGCCTCTTCGTGACTTCATGTTCCACATACTTATACTTTTAAATTCTTGAAAGCTTCAGAGTTTGATACAGCGGAAGACTTGACCTTCAGGCTTTCTTGAATTTGTTGAAGTACTAATTGTATGTAGTATAAGCATGTGGTGACGACTTCTTCTGGATTGTACACCGCAATGCCACCTTTTTGTTACGCTGCATAAGACAGTTAGCAACAAACCATATACACGGATGAAATGGCCTTGAACATTTCATTCTAATTCGGTAGCATTTTACCTCCGGTCGGTGAAGACCGTTGGACGATATTAAATATCGTACTTGTGACAGGTAGTTTCAATAAAGAACCTCCTTGACAAGATTTCGCGGGTAAACCCGTTCTCTTTACTCGACCGTCCAAAGCTGACTGCGAACGTAAAGAGTGAATCATTTGGATAATATTATCCGCATGATTTGAAGCCGTCAATTCATGTTCCTGGAACAAGTGAAGTTCAATTAAGAACCGCACCATCGTTGCTTTCCAGTTGTCACTAGCTTGATTCATAAAGAATCTTGCAAGTTACCTACCAAGTGCTGTTTGATGTTAACACTAGAAGGATTTCCACTCATCACTGTGATCAATAAAGAGTCACTCTGAGTGTTCTGGCAAGATCATATGATAATGCGTAGAGGCCTGGAACGTGTTTAAATTCATTTAAGAATTAAACCACTGTTGCTTTCCAGTTATCACAAGTTTGATTCATAAAGAATCGCACAAGTCACCTACCATGAGCTTTTTGATATTCGCTCAAGAAGGATTTCCATCTTCATTGTAAATACTTTCGTATTACTCGGATGTTCAGGCAAGATCATGAAGATTTTGCGTAGGACTCTTAAGAACTTTCTTACTTTTCACAGTGTGTGAAGAAGCAAGTAAATATGAAAGTGTGTCCTAATGAGATATTTGATGATCTCAAATGGCTCTAGACTCGATCGTGCATTTTGGATTTTTAGTGATCGGAGGCTGGAGAGGAGTGCCACCTTTTCAATACCAATTTATTCGGAGTGAATAAATCAATAGATAATGTGTTGTCTCCGTGTGATTAAAACAAATATCTTTTAAGAGATATCTGAGTTAGCTGGGATGGGTTGTGCCTTGCATCACTGGGTCCATGATGTCTATCTTCAATATCAAGAATCATTAAAATGATCTCAATAGCATATGAATTGACCCGGTTTCTGCCTAAGGTTGTAAGGAGGGCTTCTTTCTTTACACCCTTTATCTTTACAATTCTTTTTCATTCTTCAACCCCTTCAATGCTTACCAATACGTCATCACTAGCACCTTGTTGTGATTGTTCCAGTGCTAACTTAAGTACTTGGTCGGCATTCAGCTACGTTCACAATCTTTCTCCATCTTTCCTAAGGACTACTATTTCTAGCTATGGAATGTCCTTGGGAAGATTCCTCCGGTTCAAGAGAAATCATTGGACTTTAACCTATCCTACCATCCTTATGTCACCACAATCTTCATCGTCGTGAAAAGAGATGTTTTGGGTAAGTGTATGTCACCATGAAATCCATTTTGAAGTGCAAATCCATTTTGCTCCCCCTTAACATATGCTACGATATTCGAAAACATTTCGCACATGTCGGGATGAGCTAACACGTTAAGTCAAACCATTTGTGATTAATCATTTCCCATATTAAATCACATTTTCTCCCCCATATTAAAAATATTAACCCAATCGATGTTTTTAATATCAATTGATTTAATAGCCTTTTAAAAAAATTTGGGAAGAAAAATGCAAATCAAATTATCTTCATGATTTTAACAAGCTCCCCCTCAAATTAATGAGGGTGTACTTGAAACGTAAATTAAATACCTTTTAAACACAAGTGTAAGGTATTTAACACGTGCAAAGATCAATATATGATAATGTATTCACAAGATTAGCAATTTACGAGGTAGGACCTGAATGATGGAGAACATCATATGAGAGATTCACATGGTTCTTGTTCACGAATGTTGGTCACCGCGTCACGTCCCCGAGAAAATTAATTCCCGTTGTTGAGTCAAAGCTTTCCGGTGAAATGCTTGACTTGATTATGAAAAGCGGGTTGCTATCTGAAATAATAGCAAACCATTTGGAGCATGTTTTAAATGTTTTAAACTTCTGCTCGAACTTTATTTACAACCCCGTGTCATTATTGAATGACATTTCTAGGTTCGTAAATATTATCGATTCCAGAAGACATGCTCTTTTTATCAAAACATTTTTGAACACACAATTTTGAAAGATTTAGAAAAACCTTTTGAGAAATTATCGAAAAATTGTGTTCAAAGTTTTGAAAACCAATTACTTGAGCTTAAGATGTTGACTATCTTATAAAACGAGCTCAAGTCCGAGAAGTTGTAAACTTCCCGTTGTTAAGGATAAGTTTATCATCGGCGATAAACTTTCCTTTTATCTGAAGAACGAGTCCTAAGCTGACATTTACTTAGAAGTCGTTTTCATGAGCTTGAAAACTTTGACTGTTTTAACGGAAAGCTCATGACCGAGAAAGGTCTCGTTATGAGGAACAGTTCTCTTATGTAAAAGATACACTTTCCTTTCTGAGCTTAAAACTTCGAATGTTTTAATACAAGCTCATGACCGAGAAAGGTGAATTTCTCGTTAAGAGGATAAGTTATCATAAAAAGATAATCTTTCCTTTATTTTAAGTTCGAGTTACAGTCTGACATTTAACTGTAAGTCATATACACGAGCTTAAAACCTTTGAATGGTTTTAATGTAAGCTCGTGTCCGAGAAAATTTTAATTTCTCGTTGTAAGGATAAGTTTATCATCGGCGATAAACTTTCCTACCTTTGAAGAACGGGTTACAGACTGTCATTTATCTATAAGCCTTAATGCATGAGCTTAAAAACTTGGAATGTTTTTTATATAAGCTCATGCCCGAGAAAAATTAATTTCTCGTTGTTAGGATAAGTTTACCATCGGCGATAAACTTTCCTTTCTTTGAAGAGCGAGTTATAGTCTGTGATGTGACTATAAGTCCTTGTTTGCAGCTTAACCATGAATCCCCTGAGACATTTGTTTCTCTGATATCTACTTCTTCAGCAACCAAACTCTAAGAGTGTCCTTAGTTGAACGGTACACAACGATTGGACCGCTTCGTTCTTTTGGAACATCAACTTTGGTACCTACAATCTCATTAGGAATTTACATGCTTTGACGTGGGTTAGCGATATCAATTATAGAAGCACATGGGGGTTCACAGTTGGCTTTACTTGTTTAAGAGGCGACCTGAGTAGATGATTCACTAGTCTTGGCTGGCAAACGTTTCCTTTTATAGAAAACCTTAAGTTTAGGCGTAAGTGAAGTATCATCTTTATTAGTTTCCTCCCTAGTAGACTTAGTAGAATCGGAGACTATCCTAGTTAAAGGGCACTCGTTTCCTACAAGAGTGAAGGTTCTACCAGTGGGGCGCCAAACTTTACCAAAGGGTTTGATTTTAGCTATCCACTGGGACTTAATTCTAGCACGGGAGTTCACCTCATCAAGTAATTTCTTGACACAAGCATCATGATTTGTCGTAAAGACACATTTTCTACATGTTTTGTTTAATGTCTGAATAATTCCTAGATGATTGATCGATGCTCCTAGAAGATGGCATGCTATGGTTAGCAGTGTTGGGTAATCTAGAAGGCATCTGACTAGGTTGGACATTGCTATCTCTTGCATGTGTCTTTTGCTTAGCTTCCCCAAGACCAGATTTATGGCAAACGTCATTTGAACTAGTTCTAGACGTGGTCTTGGTATTTTTAGGGAAACTAGAGGCAATCATATGATTTGGTCTTGCTAAAGCTGGAGTGATCACATAGGGCCTAGTTGCTGGAGTGTCTGGTCTAGAAAGATGAACCAAATCAACTTGGGAGGCAAACCGCAGTCTCGAGGATTGTGGTCGCTCGGATCTAAATGCAGTAGGTTGTCTGACAATCGGTTGTCTGACGAACTGATTTGTAGGCGGTTTCCCCAAGATTGATGGTTTTTCAAGCTTAGTGTCCACACTAGGTCCTTTACTTTTCCTTAACTCGTTTTTCAACGCAGCTATAGCAAAAACCTTTTCCTGTACTTGGGCCTTTAAAGTCTCATTCTCTTTGAGCAAGTTATCTTGGGATGCCAACTTAGATTCAAGCAGTTGAATTTGTTTCAAGAGATTATCCTTTTCAGCTTTAGAATCTAAAACAGTTTGATCCAATTTTCTTTCAAGAACAACGTTTGATTTTTCAAGTTTTTCAAAGTATGTTTCAAATTTGACCGTTTTCTTAGAAAATTCAAGTTTGGCATCCTCAAGATCTTTTGATTGCCGAGCTACGATCGTTTCGAGCTCTTTAATCTTGGAATCAGAATCAGTTAACGAGGCAGTTATAAAGCATTTATCATGATGAACTATAGCATTTTGAACACTTTCTCCCCCATTATGACTCACATCGGATGAATCAGAAGTGGTATTGCTATCACTCTTTTCCATCCCATGTTTGTCATAATTAGGTTCAGAATGCTCAATATGCGGCATATCATCAGCATATACATCATAAACCACATTACATTGTACCATGTTTGCAGGCTCTGCGTCATAAATGGGTAAGGTGTCATCAAAAGAAATCTCGTGAACATTCCCTGACGTGCCACTGGTATCATGTTGTCCTCCTGATTCCGTGCTCTTGCCATCGTTAGGCTCCAAGTTGTCAACCGTATGACCATTCTCTTCTTGCATCTGTGTCATTGATTCTTGCACTCCATTATCATACGCTTGCTGAAGTTGTGATTTTTGATAAATCGAAGACGATACCGATGTCATGAGTTTCAAAATTGTATCACGGAAAGCTCTAAACTCGGTATGTGTATCTCGAAGAAATGATTGGCAAATCACTGAACTTTCAGGCTTGATGACATTGAATTGGAGGAAAGGCGTGAGGTGTGTCACAAGAGCCTTGTATGCAAGTGCCGATGCAGAGTGATTAAAGTTGTTATGGTTGAGTTGCTCGGCGAGTTTGGTCAAAGCGGTGAAAATTGAGTCGATGAATATATGACGATCTTGTCCAAAGATTGTCACAAATTCGCTCCCTCCTTGAATCCTCGAAAGAGTGACCAGATGAGACTGAAGCATTTGAAATGAAGTGATGCCACTTTCTCTAGCGTTGGCTTGCACTTGATGCAATTCTCCCTTGTTCGATTTGAACGAATCCATTGAAAATCGAGGAAAGATAAAGAAAAATGATGTGGATGTTGTAGTTTACATGATTTTACAATTTGATTCGGCTCAAAAGATGTTGTCGGCTCAAACGATTATGAATTAAACCCGTTAAATATATTTTTCCCGTTAATACTTTTAAAAATATCCGCCTCAACACGTTTTGCCAAAAATTAATATATAAAAGTGACAAAAATACAAAAATTTAATTTAACTAAAATTATAAAATGGGATATTTTAAAATGAAAAATAAAATTAGAGAAATAAAAAATAAAAGAATAACGTTTAAAGATAAGAATAACGTTTAAAATTAGAGAAATAAAAAAACGGATATATTAAAAAAAATCAACGTTACTTAATTAAAAGAAAGAAACGTGGCACAGATTGAGAAAAAAATAGAAAAAATCTGATACTATTTCCTTGTTTTATCCGTCCAACAACACGTGGCCTCTCTACCTTTCTAGCTTTGTAAACTCCGTCCCTCTAAAAAACTGCACTTACCTTTGACTTTTGTTAAACACTCCTCAAAATACTCACAATCCCTTGTATCTCTCTCTCTCCTTCACACAATATAACCGCCGTCTACCCAAAAACACAAAACCAATCTCATAACCACCCAAAAACTCTCTTGTATCCTCCGTCCCCTGTTACTTCAATCTTTCTTTCTCTTTAACTTAACACCAATCCACAATCCTATGATGAATCTCTATGAGTCTCGAATCTCAAAACAATAAATCAAACCTCATCACCCACGAATGAAGAAGACAAAGAATATATGGCTTCAAGATCTTGAAAATAAGGTCTCAGGTAGGTACTCCTCTATGTTTTCTTTGGATCGATGAGAGTTTTTTTGAAACTGAGATCATTTTTTAATTGGTTGTCGTGTGTTTTTGTTGATAGCGAGTCTCTCTCATCTGTGAGTCCTTCTTGAGTCTTTGGTGGTCGAGTCTTGAGTCTGTCGTGAGGGTGAGAGAGGGTGTAGTGTTAAGGTTGAGTAGAGTTGGATTGTGGGGTGTCGAGGGTGTGAGATGAGTAGTTGTCAAGAGATTGTGTTTGGTTTGTAACTGTTTTGTTTGGCAGTGGAGGGTTTCGAGGGTGATTTGGTGAGAAACGAGAGTGTAGAAGGGTGTGAGGTGTCGGGAGGTGTGAGAGACGAGAGTAGGGATGGGAGTACGAGAAATGGTTATGGTTTGTGGGAGTCGAGAGGGAGTTGAGAGTTTGGGTCAGTTTGAGTGGTAAGGGTGTGATGAGGTGAGAAGGTGTTTGTTGGTGTTTGTGTTTGGGTCGGGGCTGTCGAGGGTTTTTTTTTTTTTTTTGAGTTTTGTTGATGGAGTCTGGGGAGTCTTTGGCAGATGAGTCGAGATAGGTCCGATTGAGAGGGGGTCGAGGGAATAGGGTGATTGGTCGAGTCAGAAAGAGAGTCGGAAGTTGTTTGATGTTTGTGAGTCGATTTAGAGAGAGTCACTGTTTGGGTCGAGTCGAGAGGTGTGGTGTCAGTCGAGTGGTGTATATTCCGAATAGACTTCTATTCGGAAAGTATCTATTTTTAAAAAAATCTATTCGGAATGTTTTTCTATGCGGAATGTTTTTCTATGCGGAAAGTTTTTTCTATGCGGAAAGTTTTTTCTATGCGGAAAGTTTTTTCTATGCGGAAAGATTTTTTTTTTTTTTTTCTATGCGGAAAGTTTATCTATGCGGAAAGTTTGTCTATGCGGAAAGTTTGTCTATGCGGAAAAAATCGGAAAGACGGAAATCTGACAACGGGATGGATCAAACCGGACTGATGACACTTGACAGATTTGGACTGTTTTGGACTGATAACAGATAACAAACTGATAAAAAAACTGATTAATATAAAATTAATAAAAAACTAATAAAACTGAAACTGCTTATCCAGACATCAATTTGATAAAAATGATTATAAAAAGATGAGAAGAAAAAATAATGATAAAAACTGATTAAAAATTTTGATAAAAAAAAACTGATTAAATAATGTGATTAAAGAACTTGATAAAAACTGATTAGATAGATTTTCAAGAAAGAAAAAGAACGAGATGATTATATAAAAAAAATAAAACGAAAAGATTATTAAAAATTAGAAAAGAAAGGATTTTTACCACCAAATCAAAAGATAAAAAATAAGCAAATCCTAAGATTCAACCATGGCTCTTGATACCAATTGAAGGTCTACGGATTCTAAGGATTTGGTAAATGATGGATTAGATCTATGGATTTGGTGGAAGAGATGGGGAAGAAGGAGATTAGGTGTAGAGAGAGAAAGGAGAGGGAAGAAAAGTAGAGAGAGAAAGGGATTAGATTAAATGAATAATGTTGAATGAATGAACTAACCAACCCCTCCTAACATGCTAGGAGGGGTATATATATAGCCCACCCTACATGTGGGCTATATGGACTATACATTACACAGTGGACCACGAGCCCATTACATAATTATCGTTGGAGCGACCGATCCTTCATAAATACGTAAAACGTATTTCCAACAATTTAACTTTATTTAATTAAAAACATGTTATACTTTAATTAAATATTTTAACCTATAGTTTATTTTAATTACATGAAATAATTAATAAACTATACATTATATCATCAGACTTAGAAAATAATCATGAAAACACTTAGGCTTATATACTTAGCTTATTTAACCAGCTTATTTCTAATTATGGAAACTTTCTATTTTTAGGAACTTAATTAAATAAGGCAGCTAATCTATTTATGGAAACGTTCTATTTTTAGAAACTTATTTGTTTCAGGCAGCTAATCTATTTATGGAAACTTATTTAATTAAGACAGCTGATCTATTTATGGAAACTTTCTATTTTTAGAAACTTATCTATTTTAAGCAGTAATTCTATTTTTGGAAACTTTCTATTTTTGGAAACTTTCTATTTTTTGGAAACTTTCTATTATTGGTAACTTTCTATTTTTGGAAACTTTCTATTTTTGGAAACTTTCTATTTTTGGAAACTTTCTATTTTAGGAAACCTGCTACTTTTAGAAAGTTACTTATTATTACACAGTAAGTATAATAACACATGAAATACCAGAAATACTTAATCAAAGTAAACAGAATGTAAGATAAACGCAGTTTAAGGCTTTAAACAATAAAACATGATGTGAACATATAAAATAAGCTAAGACATGATATAAAAACAGTTACGTATTTAGTAGTCAGATACTTATTCACGTATGTATTCATGTAGCATTAGTGATACGGAAGTAGGATTCCTCTCAGTTCGTCTTCTTCGTTCACTGGACATAAGGTACGGATTCCCGTCCTTTCAATATGGACATTCTTTCCTTATTAGGTATCCCCGTATGCAGCCAACTGCTTTCCCAGTATTTGTTTTATATGTTATTGAATAGCTTATGTTTAATTAGAATACCTATAGCCATATAGATGCATGACCAGTTTCACCTAGTTATGGAGGTACCATAACCATAACATTAGAGGCATCGGTGTTATGACTTCACCACGGCGGAGTGATTGCTCGTGGCGTCCCTTCAGCTTTTGGCCATTTATATTATATTTATCATGTGGGGCGTATGGGTGTATCCTAGTTACATGTTTTCAGTCAGGATTTCATGGTGAATGTGGTGTGTGCCTTGCATCCTTCACAAGGAGCTGATCCCTCCTACCCAGAACCAGTATATTAAATTAGAGGCAACCCCTCTAATTTGCATGATGAGGTCACCCCTCCAAGTATTCATGCACGGTAGATTTTCATGACCTATATTGGCTAATGGTAAAATATGTTAAATAATTTTCATAAGATAAACATAAGGCTTTTCAAACTATAAAACCAGTTTTATGAACATGTTCCAGGTTTTCCAGGACTTATACATTTCCGCTGCTATTAAGTCTCTATTTATGTTTTAGTCACTTATACTATGTCTATATCCGTGCACTGAGCGTTTTGCTCAGTCGTTACTTTCCTTTCCATGTCCCAAAACGGTAGGTACCCTAGGAAAGACTCGAGCATTTGGAGGACGTGCATAGGATGGAAGCTGCTAGAGACTTCTTTTCCTTTTTGCCTTCATACATTTATGCTTGTTTAGTCTTTCATTCATTTCTTTTGCTTTATTATGTTTTGGGCTTATGTTTGGGAACCGATGTTTGATTCCGGTTATCCCTATGGTCATGTAATGTTTTAGACATTTATCCTTGTATGCTTTGATGACACGCCATAATTACGCGTGACATTCCATTTATCAAAATGGGGTGTTACAAGAATTTTCCATGAATTTCTGGACAAGTTTGTCATTGTCTTCATTGACGACATCCTAATATTCTCTAAGTCCAAGGAGGAACACGAAGACCATCTTCGTACAGTATTACAGATTATTCGTCAGAAGCAGTTGTATGCAAAATTCTCCAAGTGTGAGTTCTGGTTAGACAAGGTCGCGTTCTTGGGTCACATTGTATCGGCAGAAGGAATCACCATGGATCCAGCAAAGGTTGAGGCTATTACCAAGTGGCCAAGACCGACATCAGCGACTGAGGTTCGTAGTTTTCTAGGCTTGGCTGGTTACTACCGTAGGTTCGTAGAGAACTTTTCCCGTTTAGCACTACCATTGACCAAACTGATGCGAAAAGGGGAGAAATTCGTCTGGATTGAAGAAAGAGAGAAGAGCTTTGAAGACCTAAAGCAGAAGTTAGTATCTGCATCGATTCTTACTCTCCCATCTGGTACAGGTGGATTTCAAATCTACAGTGATGCATCGGGGAAAGGACTTGGTTGTGTTCTTATGCAACATGGGAAAGTGATCACGTATGCTTTACGGCAGCTTAAGCCTTATGAAGAAAACTACCCTACGCATGACTTGGAACTTGCAGTAGTCGTGTTTGCATTGAAGATATGGAGGCGCTACTTGTATGGAGAATCATGTGACATATTCACGGACCACAAGAGATTGAAGTACATCTTTACTTAATGTGAATTGAACATGAAACAGAGGAGATGGTTAGAGCTGTTGAAGGATTATGACATCAATTTGAAGTATCATCCCGGCAAGGCGAATGTAGTGGCAGATGCACTTAGTAGAATGTCCGGAATGATAAACGGCATTAAAATTAAGGAGGAAATTATAAGAGACTTGAAGCGACTAGACATTGAAATCATGGTACGTGGACAGCACGGTTACTGGGCTAATCTTAGAGTGGAACCTGAGTTACTCTCTAGGATCAAGGAAGCTCAGAAGGATGATGGTGAAATATGGGCGATATTTCAGAATTTGGAGAAGCAGACAGAATTTCAAGTAGACGCAGACGGTGGGCACGAGACTTTGTGTTCCTGATGATCAAGAACTCTTGGAAGCATTGTTATCTGAGGCTCATAGCTCCCAATTCTCTATTCATCCTGGTTCGAAAAAGATGTACCATGAAATCAAGCAATATTCTGGTGGAATGGTATGAAATAGGATGTTGCGACTTACGTCTCCAAATGTCTTACCTGCCCAGCAGGTTAAGATCGAGCATCAGCGATCTGGCGTTCTTCTACAACCGTTAGATATTCCAGAGTGGAATTGGGACAAGATCACCATGGATTTTGTTACCGGTCTTCCGCAGACAAAGAAGAAGCACGATGCAATTTGGGTTATCGTTGATCGACTTACTAAGTCAGCTCATTTCTTACCGATCCGCAAGGAAGATTCGGTCAGTAAACTCGCCCATACGTACAAGAAGGAGATCATGAGACTTCATGGTGCTCCATCCAGCATCGTCTCGGACAGAGATCCTCGTTTCACTTCGCGATTTTGGAGGAGTCTGCAGAAATCGTGGGGTACAAAACTTAAGCTTAGCACGGCTTTTCCTCCTCAAACGGACGAGCAATCGGAGCGAACGATTCAGACATTAGAAGATATGTAGAGGTCATGTGCGTTGGAATGGACGGGAGATTGGGACGATTACATCTGTCTGGTAGAGTTTTCATACAACAAAAGTTGGCACGCAAGTATTAAGTGTGTTCCATTCGAGATGTTGTATGGCATAAAGTGTCGCGCCCCAGTCTGTTGGGATCCGGTTGGTGAGCGAACACTTGAGGGACCAGAAATGATAGAGTTGACCAACGAGAAGGTCGCAGTAGCTAAGCAGAAATTGCAAGAAGCACGGTCACGTCAGAAGAGTTATGCCGACAAGCATCATAGGGACTTACACTTTAACGTAGGAGATCATGTCTTCCTTAAGGTATCACCGGCACGTGGTGTTAGACGTTTTGGAATCAAAGGGAAGCTCAGTCCTCGATTCATCAGACCGTTTAATGTCATTGAGTGAGTCGATGAAGTATCTTATTGTTTAGCGTTACCTCCGCAACTTTCTCATGTTCACGATGTTTTCCATGTGTCCTTACTCAGAGTGTACAAGTATCATCCCCTTCACATGGTTCAATATCCAATGGAACAGATTCGTGAAGATCTTACCTTCATAGAGGAACCCGAACTAGTTCTTGACAGACAAGAACGAGTCATGAGGAGGAAGACGATTCCATTCGTCAAAATCCTTTGGAGGGATCATACCGAGCGGGAAGCCACTTGGGAAACATAGGAGTCTATCCCAGCTTCTTACCCTCATTTCATATTTTGAATTCAGGTATGTTCCTCTTTTCCAGTTTACGTTATCTATAATTCGGGGACGAATTACTCTTTTTAGGGGGGAGAGTTGCAAAACCCGCATGCTTTTACCATGAATAGTACCCTTATAATCGTACGTACATGATTAAAACTTTCCTTTTATAACACGATTACGTTTCACAAATATTAATTACAAGAATTACGTACGTATTATTACACGATAAGTATTTAAGCATATTAATACACGATAATTATTATCAACAATAATTATAATCACGAACATGAAATCGTGAACGTAAATAATCACGAGCATATTATTATGTATTTACGTAATTATTATTACGATTACGTATAAGTATATATTATAGAACAACAATTAATTATAAAGTCACGTAAACACGACCACGAGAACACGTAACTATTTAGAACACGAAAAACGTTGGGTTTCCCCTCGTGGGCCCACATACCCGCGGACACAAGGCAAAGGGAGGGCCAAGCCTACTTTAATTTTTTCTAAAATAGGAAAAAGGAAAAACATATTTTCATATTACAGAAGATTTAGAAAATTACAAAACCCTAGCTCCCTTTTCTCCTTCCATTTGGCCGCCGGTTTTAACACCACAAGGAGAGGGTGTTTGTTAAACTTGGTTGATTAAATTCAAGTGTGGTGTTCGTGTTATTGTCATCCAATTTTTCACGCATTGGTAATCCTATAACCTTTTCTTTTTAATTATTTTATTAGATCAAGAACACATGAAATCATGGGTTTATTAAAAACTAGCAATTAATTAAACATGTAAATCTTATCACGGGGTAATAAACATGGTTTGCTTTGGGTTTTTTGGTTTGGCCGACGCAAGGAACCGAGAGCCGAAGCTCTCGGTGGTCTTCGAGTCACCACCAGACGAGACCCCATGGTCTCGGTGTGGTTTTGTGTGTCTCGGCCGCAAGGAACAAGGGACCCCGACGCATGTCGGGGTACCATTTGGTTTTGTTTGGGTCTCGGCATAAACAAACAAGCAAGGGCAACCGGCCGAGCCGAGTGCCACTATTAAGGGGTTGTTTTACTGGTCCGGTTTAAGGGTAAACACACGGGTCCGGTTCATGATTTAATTTTACAAGCCTAATTAATTTTTACAAGATTTATTTATTTACAAGATTATTTAAATTAATTTAACATGTTATACAATTAATTTAATTAAAGCATGACTTAAGTTTATTATTATTATTAATAATACATGATTTTAACCTAAGTATTTTTATTATTTAATTTAGACTAAAGTAATTAACTAATTATTAAACATGACATATAATTAATTAATTTCCATGACTTAGGTTATATTAATATAAATATTAATACATGTCTTAACCTAAGTATTTTATACACTTTAATTTAATTAAATCATGCTATATTTAATTAAATTTTATAACATATAGTTTATTTAAATTTACATGTATTAATTAATAAACTATACTATTAATCACATGACTTAGAATATTAATCAGCAAAACTTAAGCTTATCTTATTAGCTTAATAATCCAGCTTATTTCTAAATATAGAAACTTTCTATTTTTAGAAACTTATCTATTTTAAGCAGCTAATCTATTTATGGAAACTTTCTGTTTTTAGAAACTTATCTATTTTAAGCAGCTATTCTATTTTTGGAAACTTTCTATTTTTGGAAACTTCTATTTTTCTAAACTTTCTATTTTTAGAAAATTTCTATTTTTGGAAACATCTATTTTTGGAAACTTTCTATTTTAGGAAACCTGCTATTTTTAGAAAGTTACTTATTATTACACAACAAGTATAATAATACAAGAAATACAAGTAATAATTAATCAGAATATGCAGAATACATGATAAATACAGCACAACATTAAAATTAGTAAAACAAGACATGAACATATAAAACAAGCTAAGACATGATATTAAACCAGTTACGTACACAGTAATCAGAACACTTATACACATATATTATTTATGTAGCATTAGTGAGATCGAAGTAGGACTCTCTTCCGTTCGTCTTTTTCGTTCACTGGACACAAGGTACGGATTCTCCGTCCTTTTAGTATGGACATTCTTTTCCTTATTAGGATTTCCCCGTATGCAGCCAATTGTTTCCCTAGTATATGTTTTATATGTTTTGATTTGCTTATGTTTAATTAAATGCCTAAGCCATATACATGCATAACCATAACACTGGAGGAACCAGTGTTATGACTTCACCACGGCGGAGTGATAGGTCGTGGCGTCCCTTTCAGCTTTTGGCCATATTATTATGTTATCATGTGGGACGTATGGGTGCATCCTAGTTTACATGTTTTTACAGATTATTCAAGTGAATGTGTTGTGTGCCTTGCATCCTTTACAAGGAGCTGATCCCTCCTACCCAAACTTATATTAATTAGAGGAAACCCTTATAATTGCATGATGAGGTCACCCCTCCAAGTATTCATGCACGTTGATATTTCATGACCTATATTGGCTAATGGTTAACATGTTAAACAATTTTTATAAGATAAACATAAGGCTTTTCAAACTATAAAACCAGTTCTACTAAGTTATACTAGGTTTTCCAAGACTTAATAAATTCTGCTGCTATATGTTGTTTATGCTTCTGTTATTCATTCTATGCTTGTATATCCTGCACTAAGCGTTATGCTCAGCCGTTTTCCTTTCATGTTCCCAAAACGGAAGGTACTCAAGGACGCTCGTAGACTCTAAGTGTACGTGCATATGGATTGGAAGCTTTCTAGCCTTCATTACTTTATGCATTTCTTCAAACATTTTGCTACTCATTTCCATGGACATTGTTTAGTCCTTTTCTTTTACAGTACTTATGTTTGTGTGTGATGAGCTTTTGCGTTGGGGTACCGATGTTTGTCTCCGGTATTTCATTTATGGTCATGTAATGTTTAAGACATTTATCCTTGTATGCTTTAATGACACGCAATAATCACGCGTGACATTCCATTTATCAAAATGGGGTGTTACAGCCTAAGTGTTGGAAAAATATAAATAGAGTCGTATGGAGTACATTTGAAAGTCACACCCTGTTTTCTCTTAACCTCTTACCCATTATTCATATTAACTTCTATAAACTTCCTAACACATCCCACAAGACCAAAAAACAGGTCTAGAAGGAAGCCATTGAAGCTTTTGAAGCTTTGATACAAAGTAGTGCTCATAAGAAGTCATAAGGAGCCATTTTGGAGCTACCTAGGTAATTCTTATGTTAAGTAAAATTTGATCTTGTTATAATGATATATTAGACTTGTTATAATGCCAAAATAATGTTTGAAAGATAATGTAAAAAGAATTAAGTCATACGATCGATTTAAATGAAAGTTATAAGCTAAAAATGTCATAAAACCCTAGTTTTGTATTTTACATGAAATAATGAATTAAGACCCATTTCAAAAGCTATAACTCTGATAAAATGTTTTTATTATGATTATAAATATCTTTTGAAACTTGGTTTTAAAATCATAGATCATTTGGTACATTTTTAAAGAAGTTATGTGATTTTTTCAAGTATAGGGACTAAAACTATCATTTTTGAAACTATTTAACATTTTGGGCCAAAAGTATCATTTTGTGAAATCTAAAACTACAAGAATAAATGTTGAAAAGTTTCAGACCCTAAAGTTAAATATTGAGGGTTTAAATTGTAAATATTAAAACTATATACTTAAACGGCTTAAAAGTGTAAATATGCTAAACTTATGAAATTAAGTATTAAAAAGGAAATTAATCTAAAATTATAAACTTAAAGGATTATTTTGGTCATTTATGAAACTTATGAATGAAAACTATATGATGAAAGATATTTTCTAAATTATTATAAAGCATAAGGACTATTTTTGCCAATTATGAAACTAAAGGATCAAAGATATAAATTAAAAAGAAACATACCAACTTTTGAAGAAAATTCTATAAACATATATTACTATGTATCATGTTAGTAGGGAACTTTGTACAAAGATGTTCCATCTCGATATTACGTTCTGACTAAGTGGTTGGGTTTACGATTTAAAGTGCTCCGCTCCTCAAACGTTTATAGAATGCCTTCTAAGTATGATGGGTCGAACAATGATACAGTATTATCACAATTAAAGCATACATATGTAATATACAAGGATGTTGAACTCAAAATCAAATACTTAATACTATACCAAATATGTTATACCAAGTTGGTGTAAGATCAACTTCTTATTTGTTAGCTCAAGTTATTCTATGTGATATAAGCCTGACAAGATTACTGGACCTAATGCGAGTTCATATCCTCACTAAAGTAAACTACTTCTAATTGATTTGAAAACCCGTGAGGGGAATACATGTTAAAATGGAATACAAGTGCTTTTGCTATGCTTCTCAGATATAATTATTAACACTATGTTTACTCCTGCATTTAATGTCCCTTTTTAATTATGAACTGTTAATCATTTCCTGAAAATGAGCGCTAACATTGTAAATAGTACTATTTGAAGAGTGACATCTCATGTCTGGGAAGTCGCACTTGCTAGCACCTTAGTGGTCAAACAAGCATACTTTATTTCGCTAAGCAGGATAGTTTGGCAGACTTTCTCATAAGGGCAATTGTGGGTTTATGATATGTCTAGCAACAGTATCATAAGCTTAGTGAATTGATTAATTGATTTTACGAGTGAATAATAACGTAGCTCAGGAAAAAGGATCTTGTATTCAAATTATTTTTAATCCTATGAATTCACTCAACCTTTGTGTTGACTTTAAGCATATATTTCAGGAATTGATAACTGATAGGATGGAGGAGCATAATGATAGCGTGGAGAGATATAAACTTGGGAATTTTTATTATTCAAACCTATTTTCTAGATCTCGGGAACTATGATGTACAGAGTATATACAAGTTGTTTTATTGAAAATATTTGATTTTGAATGATAATTTATAAAGAATTAATAAAGTTTATTTAAACACTCTTTTGTGTTGTTTTTCTATTATTGTGTGGTTTCATATTACGAAGTAATACCCCAAAAATATTATTCCGCTGCGTCAAGGTAAAAATGGAGGTGTTACACCATGATGTGATTGCAAACCCTAATCTAAAATCAAAACATTGACCTGGTACGTGGACAAAGTAAATCAAGTTGTTTATTTTGTGTGTCTTTTGCAAACAATTTAAATCTGCTATACTTGTAAAAACAAACGATATGACATATTCTTCACATGTATGTATTTGTTTCAATTCTACTAATACAAGAACCGGATCCTTTTTATACAAATTTTTTTTAACAAATAATAGGTGTTTTCACATTTGATTGATTTGCTCGATCCCATACACTTGGGGTTTTGCTATATCTGAGCATAGTTACCCAACAAAGAAAGAGCCAGATCAACTCCTGTCTTTTATATCAATTATAGAAGAGAGTGCCCAATCTCTGGTGACGCCATAGAAACCTCATAACATCCGTTGACAGCGCAATAGTGCCATGGGTGAGATGTGGGGTTTTGATATAGATAGCATATAATTACACTACTAGAAAGTCGACTTTCAGCGACGAAATTTCCGAGGAACACAGATCCGTCACTAAATTACTGAGGATATTCCGTCAAATTAGCAACAACTCTTTATTTCCGACGCACTTCTGACGAATTTCCGAGGGATAAAATATCTGTCGGAAACCGCCGGTACAAACATTTATTTCCGACAGATTCCCGAGGGTAATATAATTAAAGTAATTGATTATATATGCATTTAACTTATTACTGTGTTACTATCTGATTCATTAACTTGGACCGTTAATATACATAATGAAAATTACCAATCCCAATTCCATTTATTACAAAATCCCAATCCATATCCATTGAATTAAAACTCCCATCTCCATCACTCCCAATCTCGTTCAAATTCCGATCGGCATATCCACCTTTCGTTGTCATTCAAATTCCGATCACTCCTAACCGTCATCCTTACCTGTTGATTAGGTTGGTGTTTAAATTGAAGCTTTATTTTGAGTAAATTATGTGTTTACTGATTTTGTTAATTAGGTGATAGAAATTAGGTATTTTGTTTATGAGGTTTTGCTAATTCGCCCCAAAATCTAACTTGATTTTGAGTTGAAATTAGTTATTGGTGTAAGTTATATTTCTTTGATCCAAACACCCGCTTAGTTTTATGGTTAGGGCTATATTGAACTGAGTATTTGTGATCATTCTTATACAACAAACTGTTATATGGCCGAAGCCGTGATGAGAAGTTTATAGGTTGTCCGATTGCGCTGATTGTTGCGTGTGACTACTAGTGTTGGTGCTAGCGAGTACCGGATTGATGATAGGTATGTCAATTGGTAATAAGTCGGGTTTTATGTCTATTAAGTGTGTTTTATGTTATGGTTTTATGATTTTGAAGGCGTTCTGCAGTTGATTTCGACCAGATCATGTCTTGTGAGGTGTTCGTACTATTTTCAAGATGAATTTCGGTTTGCGGTGAATCGATAGGTATTTTGCGTTTTCGCATTAGTAAGTTTGGGCTCATTTGGTACTCTAGTTGCTTGTATGAGGTCGATTAATCTTATCTTATGTTTTGTGGCTGATTGTGTTCCGACATGTTATCTATTCTTATCAATCAATACAGGATGTGAAATTGTTATTAATAATTTCGGTATATCGTTATGCTTAAAAAGCTTCAAGCAACATAAATGAAGTGTTAGGAATCAACTTGACACGAACTCCATTGATATATTACTTAAACAGATTGACTCATTTGTCTTGTAGTTTAATTATGGCACTAAATGATTAGACGCTGGTGTTGTCCCAGCGATGAGACTTTGACTTTTTCTTAGCTTAACAGGAGGTACTGTCTAGTATATCAGCTAACTTCGTATTCCCTGTGTTTTTTCTTTATCTCAATGTGGTTTCGTGTGTTCGAATTTAATTTGTAAAAAGACAGACTGAATCAAGTCAATGCTAAAACATAGGATATGAAAATTTTGAACTAATTAATAATTAAAATAGGTAATCATAACTTTGCGTTTTTGTTAGAGTTTATTATATATTCTTGGTTTGGAGTTGAATCATCCTTTTTTGCAGGTCGCATAAGCGCCTTCAGGAGTGTAAGGGGGATGAGGTTCTGAAGGCCGTAGCTGGAGCTAAGGTCTAGAATTTCACTGAGCTCGTTCACATACTATTGCAGGTAACCTGACTATCTTACATGCATATTGCAAACGTGCCTGTTTTGAGTTGTTGCTGTATTTAACTTTTAATTATCGGTTTAAATAATACTTGCACCAGATGTCTTGGCTTATATGATATATGTTTAGCACAAGTAGCTTATATTCTGTCATCACTTATAACTAGTATTATTAGGGTGTACAGTTAATTGACCCTAACCTTTATGACAAGATCGTGTCTTGTGAGGTGTTCATACTAATTTCGAGCTGAATTTTTGTTTGCGATGAATCGAGACGTATTTTGTGCTTTTTTGTTAGAGTAAGTTTCGGCTCATTTGGTACTTTTACTCTAATTGCTCGTATTAGGTAGATTAAGTTTGTTTTTTGCCATGGTGTGATGATTTGAAGGTGCTTTAAATCTCAAGAGCCACTCGAAATAAGATCGTAGAGGTGGCAAATCTTGCCCATTTTGATACATATGGGCACTTTTTGCCCATTTTTAAAAAGGATGGGGCAGTTTTTGCCCATTCTTTAAAATGAATGGGCTAAACGGGCGCATATGTAAGAAACTATATGGGTTTAACGGACGCACTTGTAAAAACCAAATTAGTATACTCGACGAATATTTTTATTAAATTTTTTATCCCGGCTTTCAAACAAGTATTTTTATTTTTTATTTGTAGGTTTTTATATGTTTTTTCCTTTTTTTTAGCTTGCGCCCGTTTTGCCCGCCCGTTTCGCCCGTGCCGTTTAGCCTGCGCCCGTTTAGCCTGCCGCCCGTTTAGCCCGTTGCCCGTTTAGCCCGCCGCCCGTGCCCACCCGCCCGCCCATTTTGCCACCTCTATAAGATCGTATACAATGGGAGATACTTTTAGTTCGGTGAAATCGTGACAATATACATCACATTCATATACTTGCGTTTTTCTTTTCCATTTATTGAATGTTATACACCTTGCTTCGTTCACTTCACAAGTGCATACACCCTCGCTTTATCGACTCTTGTCAAATTAAAGAACAGAAATAGCTATGTTTAATGTTCTACCATTGGGCCACAATCCTATGAATCCATTTTCTTTAATATGTTTCATGTTCTACCATTGGATAACAATCCTACATATCCGTTTTGTTTTAAACTTCTGTTTCAGTTTTATTTTTCTGTTTCATTACCATGACCGGAATTAGTCTCGAACACACAAATGAGGAAGGCCTCCTGATGATTATAGTAGATTCAGTTGGGTTTTCTTTTTAACCCTTAAAAGTGAAACAAGTGATAAAATCCTTTAGTATTTCCTAACCCGAGTCAGATTTTAGTGTCTATAATGAGACAATTGTATTAATCTGCTATGAAAAAGACTTGTTGTAAGTAAAAGATAATCTGATCCAGTAAAGCCTATTGTATGTTTTTTTTTCAACTGACGAGGTGGGACTTTACCATTATCGAAAGACCAAGTACGTTATGAGTTCCATACAAGTTTTGCATACTAAGCTACACCCTACCTATGATTTTGGTTTGGGGCGATGGGATAGGCCGATGAGGTAATCTTGGGGTCATATAATGAGTTCCATACGAGTTGTAAGTACTCACTTTAGACTGCTAAGAATTTTTTAAGGTCTAAGATAGCGAGGTAACCATGGTTTTTACGGTCTATAAGATAGCAAGGTAACCATGATATGGATGGGGTAAGCTTGTATTCTAATTGGGTCAATATTTGTTTGTTAAAACTTATTATACGTTCAAGTTTTAGTTTGTCATTAATCCATAATTCTCAGTTAGTAATACTATTATTAGATGATAACAGATAAAAAACGGGGTTTAAAACATTGTGTAAAACTACAAATATCCCATTGATTATTAAAAAAACGAGATGCTAGTTGCTCTGCCCGACATGTCCATCTTACCTTCTTGGTTCAGTTTGATGGACTGTTGCTTACGCGGATAGAGAGGAAACCGTGTTGAATGCTGACAAAACATCAAGTGATATCTGTCATAAATAAGACCAATAAGGCCACACGTGTCATGGCTGATTTGTGGATTATGTGTCTGGTTTGCCTGATTACTTTTAAGGTTGCTATGAAGCTGGATGATGGAGAAAATTTGTAACTCAGATAGTATTTGTGCATTTTGATCTTGATTGTAGTCGGTTGTTTCTTACCACTGATTGGGATATGATGTCTTCTTATATGATGTCAATTTATTTGATCAGTCAATTTATTCTTCTATAGTTCTAAAGATACTAATCTTTTTCTTACCACTTATTGGAATATGATGTCTGCTTATATGTAGCTGACTTGCATTGTGATGCATATTAAGATGGCTAGAAATAAATTGACTTGCATTGTGATGCTTATGTAACTGATTCATAAGTGTTTCATTCTGTAATTCGCGATAACTTTATTTGTTTAAGTTATGACATTAGATATAGGTTAGGCATTTTTGTTCACTGAAACGGCTTAGGTTGACTTTTTTTGTTTTGATAAATCTAACACGAAATTGAGTCTCCGCAAGTTTCAAGTGCTGTGCAAGCCTGCTGATGTGGATGTACTTTCCCCGAAACAGCTTAGGTGTATCAATATGTACGCTAAATGTTATCTTCTGTTATCTTCATGAGTTGATGTAGTTTTCTGATATCGCGCTATAAATGACATTTTTGTGGACTGAATATACTGGACTTCCCAAGTACATATTTGTGTTCGAAACCATTTAGTTAAGCTGACAGGAACATGATCTAGAGATTTCATCTCCTTGTCACTTTTTAACACTTGGAAGTTTAGCTCGGTTAACTTACCAAATATGATCTTTTTCGTGCTGGTTACATTTGTTTAATACACGTAAGGATATGGAACACCCTGATGACGAATCCATGGTGGTGGTGAAAGCCAGAAAAAGCAACATGATGAGGTACAAATTTGAAGATGATTTTTTCCGTGCAGGTTACTTCTATTCGAACTATTCTTTGATGGAGTCATTGAAGATGCGGCCATTTAGGAGACAATCATTACATATCTTGCCAGTTTATAGCACCTAAAAGATAGAGGTGCAGCTCATACAACTAATTTCGCTCTACAGGCAAGGTACTTTATGTGGCTTCCACATGCTGGAGAAGATCTCGTTGAAGAGGTAACTCTTCTAAATTTCTGCAATACGAGTATATTATCTTTATATCAGCTATAAAATTAAAGAACAAGGTGTTATTATCTGTTACTCTAGAACTTATTGTCTTGTTTGTTCATTTCATTTTAATCTAACCTTACTACTTCATATCTTCTTGGTTAGTGAAATTGGAGATGGAACTTGGGATTCCTGGTTTATGCCTCTCCTACAACAGGTACCCCCATCATATCCTATATATACACTTCTTTTTTCTGTTTCTATTAATAATCAAAACCAGTTCCTCTTTTTCTCACCCAGACTCAAGTTTCTTGCAATTTTGTGTAAGAGGGTGTTCTATATTGCTTATATTTCCCTCTTTATGCTTTTATTTATAATAAGATAATAAGTAGCCTTAAAAAGAGAACATTAGTGTTTGGATCTGCTTATTTCATGTATATACTAGATTAATTTTTGAGAGGTGTAGAGAAGAACGATAGAATTTAGATGGATTTATTTTGTTGTGCAAGTACAATATTATGAGCTGGTCTCGCCATTAGTAGCATTAAAGACCCCTCTTGGTTTCAAACAGCATTGTGACATTTTCACGCAATTGAATATACAAATAGTATCGTTAGTTTGAGCTCAGGCCATTTACGCTATAGCAATGAAACTTACAAATACAAATGGGCTGGTACGGACTTATGAAGAGATATAATGGAGGACATATACGAGGATGGAGGCAAATGCTCGTGAAGAAGCTCAAGAGAGATCAGCAACAAAAGATAAATGACATGAACTAGGTGTTAAAGAAGCTGTAAAATTCATGCTCCCCGCCCTCCGTAGTTGGATAACCTTATATCAAATTGAATACTTAGATTTAGTTTTGTAAATTCATCTCGAATAAAATCGAATTGCTCGATTTAGGTTTGGTCACAGCTTTTGTTATATAAATATTTAATTTTGGTAATTGATTTATTTAGTTTTGAATTATCCATTTAATTTATTTATTTTTAGCCATTTAGAAATAAATGCGACTATTAGGCTGGAAAGTTATTTGTATCTTTCTGACGGATTTGTGACTGTTTACCGACATAATTATTCTGACAGATTTCTGAGGGACATTTTACCGACGACTTTCCGACAGATATATTACTTTCTTTTACATTTTTTTCCGAGAGATTTCCGAGAGAAATACCTACAGAATTCTGACGCTTGTTTTTCGTCGGTATTTCTGACAGAATTCCGACTGATAGGCGTTAGCGACTATGCATTTACCGACACACCATTTTAGTCACAAATCTGTCGAGAATGACCTATACCGACGGATTTCCGACGGAAATGACCGTCCCTGTTGCTCTATTTTCTAGTAGTGAACAACACCCTTGACAGCACGGTTTATAGATTTATTTTTTTACGTAAACTACATGAATAACTATATTATTGATTCACCATTTTATATGAAACCCTCATGGACCCTAAACTCATAAGCCGGGTCGGGCCATACTTATCTTCTAATAGATTCATATTGTGCTTTTATTTGCAATGTAAATCCATTCTGAATATCAAGATACAAGTATTTTCTTTTTAATTTTAAAGAATGATAAAAGGAAGACACTAATTCATGACAGTTTAAATTTTGAACAGCTAGACTGCACCATAAATATTCTTCGACTTGTTGCTTAAATGGAAAAGAACCTGATACGCACTACTTGGGACTTTGCCATTTATGGAAGACTAGAGAGCAGGAGGGCAATATATGGTCTCTTTGGAACTTTCGCAATGCTTGGATTTTCTCTTCTACTAAGCCGAAAAAGGCGAATATATGGGACTCCGTTGTTCATCAATCTTTCTTGTGGATTTCATCTAGAAATCCTAAGCTTAGACTTAGATGGATAAATTGGCTTAGAAATCCTATTGATACTCATGTGTAATTGTTCCCTTGCTAGCTATTGCTAGTTTTTTTTAATATATTGCCGCCGTTCAAAAGAAAAAGAGAGCAGGAGGGCAGTCAAAAAATTCAGCTCTAGAGGCATACATTAATAATTTTATAAAATATATTAGAAAATAGTTCTTGAGAGCAAATTATAACAAATTCTGAATATTTTTGAAAATTTATACAGTATTACAATTTTTTCGCTAAAAAATTACATGTCTTATGTGACCTCTTTTCTCCGTCCCTGCTTGAGAGGTCCCTTCAATCCAGGACATCAACAAATTACAGTGACACTCGCTAGCCGCATTAATAATTTTTTTTATAGTATATTAATAATAGCTGTGAGAACTGAGAAACCAATCGCCTTACTTAAAAGAAAAAAATTTGATCAACAGTTACGGGTGGACTTACATGGGAATTGGGTATTACATGGGCTATACCTTATTTAAGTCACGAAAGGTAAATTTTATATAAAATAGAAGATTTTCTCGACACATGCAATACTCAATTTTACCTAACGTGAGTCAATTTTAATACTAATAATCATAGAAAAATTTGTGCAACATCTTATTACAAATTCTGTGTCCAATTCTGTAACAAAGTAATAGTATTACTGTAATAAAATTAATACATATATATGTATTACTGTAATAAAATTAATACATATATATGTCTTGTGTACTCCTTCAGTTACTTACCACATTGTTTGAAACTAGTACATCTATTATATACCACATTAATATATAAAGGCGGACCATATTACACGAAAAAGAACATCAATACATGGACATAACTATAGTAAATAAAGGTTTATTATTGAGGAAATAGAAAATAAAATTAAAATGTAGTAAATAAAGGTTTATTATTTCGGAATATTTTTTTTTATTTTGAAGACTCTTACATCATCCCCATTATATATAATTTTTAGTTTGTCACACTAATAATTATGACCTAAAGAAACAAAATGAGTTTTAAGAATGTGTGATGCGTCCAAAATTATGGCTATAATTTATTTATTATACCTACCCTAAATTAAAATTATAAATAATAAACTAGAACACACGTACTTTTAATTCGGCTTTGACTCGTTGTCAAGACTTAAACACATGGGCTGCCGCAAAATAATGAAATTATTTTCAAGAGACTTTTACCTTTAATTATTTTTTTGAAAATGAAAACCCAACAACCTGAAGAAATATAGAAAACTACTAGGTGCCGTTTGGTTGGGGCATATTGGAGGATATTGGGGGATATTTAAAATTTGACATTTTAATTTCCCCCAAATATTATGTTTGGTATGACTAACGAAGGAATTTAAAATTCCCCGAATTCCCAAAATGAAGGATATTGAAATTACTCCAAAAAGTGAGGAATTTTAATTTACTTGAAAATTTTATTTTATAAACTTTTTTTATAATTATTTTTATTCGGGTATTTATGTTTATATAAAAAATTATAAAATTTTAAAAAATTATTTTTTTGTTTTTTACTTTTTTAAATAGCAAAAATAAAATTTATATTAAAAATTTATAGAATTTTTTTATAAAATTTATAGAAATTTTTAATAAAATTTATAGGAATTTTTTACAAAATTTATATAAATTCTATAAAAAAAATTATTGAATTTTTTATAAAATTTATAAAATTTTTTAAAAATAATTTATATATGTTTTTATAAAGTTTATTGAATTTTTTTATAAAATTTATATAAAAATTTTACAAACTTTATATAAAATTTTTATTATTTTTTTATAAAATTTATATAACTTTTTTATAAAATTTATATATATTTATAAAAAACTATATAAATTTTTTTATAAAATATATATATATAAAATTCGATTTTTAATTTTTCAATAAAATTTTTATAAAAAATATTTATTCGTTAATTGGCTTAATACAAATTCAAGAGTTCAAAATATTATAAATTTCTGTCAACCAAACAGGATTAGACATTTTAAATTCTAGAATTTTAAATTCTTGGTAATTTTAATTTAATAGGATATTAGAATTCCAGAATTTTAAAATCTTGAACCAAACGGCCCCCTAAAGTGTATTAATGAATGCTCTTTAGCATTTCGCCATTTTCTAGTTTATTTCTTTGAGGCAATTTCTCCACTCAATATAAACTAGAAGGTAAACAAATTACGGCAATTTCTCCACTCAATATAAATTAAAGGTAAACAAGCGAATTCAGATCGGTTAGGAAGGTCATGAATTTATTTAAGTTAGTCGAGTCAACTCGAGTAACTTGATATAACTCGAATTGACCTGAATGAACACAAATAACCTGAGTTCAAATATGATGAGTTCGAATAATAAGTTTTTAACCTTAACTCGGCTTTGATCTTATCCGAATTAAATCAAACCGGATCAAGTTGACCCGATTATCAACTTGTCTTACATGTGCAAGATAGTAGGTCTAATATGTAAAACTATTCATAATCTATCATCTCTCACATATTACACAAATATGCATAATTGCCATAGTAAAAAAATAAAATATATATATAGGCAAATTAGTAATTTATCTAGAATTATATATTGACGTAAAACTATGAAAAAACTTGATGTACGAAAACACAACCTCTTACATCACTACACCACTATTAAGACGATGTCATTAAGTAGATGTAATGGTGTTATTTATCTAGAATTATATATTGACGTAGAACTATGAAGTTTCTTTTCCTACTAAACAAACCTAGTGTAGACAAACATGAGCATCTCAATTGCGTGATACTCCAAAAGCATCGGACAACGAAAACAAGTATTCCATTATACATAAACTATAAATGTTAAACAAAACTAGTGACATGGGCAAACATATATAAATCAACAATTAATGTACAGATATCATAGTTGTTGGAGATAAATTATTTATAAATAACGAAGTTTGCAGAACTCGTGTGATGCATCACGGTTGATTCGAAATGCTTATTGCAAATTGTTACATGAGAATTTTTGTTGTTTGGCAATTTTTCCTATCTACTTGATTTTGTTTTTGGTAGGTGTTGGTCCACATTCGTTACTTTAAATGCTAGGTGTATTTGATGAGTTTGTTATAGCGGATGGCTAATGGGAATAAGTGATATGAAAATAAGAGAGTTCGCAATCTGTAACACTTCGAAATTAGACACGGAACAATTAGGCAGCATGGGGTGCCACGTCATGATGATATAATCAACAATGAATTATAAATGACACAAAAATAACGTAATAAAAGATATAAATTACATCATGATTATCAAAGTTTTTAAACCTAAGTCCCAAAAAATTTATAACATGGTATAAAACCATTACAACATGATTTTAAGTTTATAGATACGAAATGACATGCAGGATGAATGTATTGTTGGGGTTTAATTCGTTCCAACAGGGTGAAGATAATCAATAGCCTAACTACGTACCAATGAATGGTTACCGGATATCTCTTGAAGTCGTGTAATCACTTTTCAAAGAAAATTATTCGACCCTATGCCTGGGTTAACACGAAATACCTCCTTGGGATAAAACCAAGAGTTAGTTCTTGTTTTAGGCACAAATCAAGAACTCTGTGCGTGTAAGTGTTTCTTGTTTCTGTATATTTCATCATGCAAATATGATCACTATTTATAGTGATCCTAGTCCTAAAAGGATGTAACTCATAGTCAATGGTAATTAAGAGCATTAATCGGCCAATTAAGCTCATAATTACCTACATGAAACCATAGTGGTTACATGATCATAAACCTGGTCATCAAGTCAATATTCAACCCTCATTGATTAGTCAAAGAGGTTACAAAGACTTTGTGCATCACCAGGAGCAGCGTCCTAACCAGGAGCAACTTCCTGACCAGGAGCAACTTCCTCACCAGGAGCAACTTCCTAACCAGGAGCAGCTTCCTACAAATGAACTTTCAACCACTATATTGAGTCCAGGAAGGTCAGGGACTTAATGGGTGTACACTCCGTACCTCCAAACCCATTTACAAGTATGACTCGATCCCACAATTGCACTAAATTTCCAACAATCCTCCCCAATTTAGTAAAATTCCTTTTGCATGAAAATCAACTTTAACAAAACCAGTGCATAAATGAAAATGTCCTGAGGATTAAATTTCCATATTAGTACGTCACTTCAAATATTCGAGAATCAGGGTGTTCTAAGAATTGAACCCTTCAACTACTTTGAATACCTGAAGATAAAATACACACAAGTTTTCAAACACTTAAAACGCTCCTGACACCATACAAGCCATGTGTCCATATCCAATTCATAAATGTTGTAAGAGACAAAGTCCATGCTCCTTGAGGCGGCGAAACCTCAACATTTACATAGGTGGTTCCTCTTAAGTTCATGCTCCTGCTTAAGCACTTTTCAAAGAAATTAACCATTAAGAAGTTTATAACTTCATCCTCCTTTCAGCAGGTACAAGCACATCCTTGGGATGATATACATGTGCTTCAGTCCCTTGAATGTTCAGCTTTCCAGATTGAACTCAGCTCCCAAGTTTCCTCAGGAGGGAGTTGGGTGTCCTAGCATTCAGTGACCAGTTTGGACTTTAAACCCATCCCTTTAGCAGACTTTATAACCAAGTCTCTAGCCAATCCCTTCGTCAAGTGATCAGCTAAGTTTTGTTGAGACCTCACAAACTCTATTGATATCACCCCATTCATGATTAGCTCATGAATCATGCTATATCTAACACCTAAGTGTCTAGACTTACCATTGTACATTTGGCTATAAGCCTTAGCCAATGTAGCTGCACTATCACAAAGGATAGATATAGGTGCCATAGGTTTGACCTACAATGGAATCTCAAGAAGCAAGTTTCTCAACCATTCAGCCTCTTTACCAGCAGCTGCTAGAGCCACAAATTCAGATTCTATTGTTGAACCAGTAATGCAAGTTTGCTTCTTGGACGCCCAAGAAATTGCACCACCACCAAGAAGGAATACCCAGCCACTTGTGGATGAATTATCCTCAGTATTGCTGATCCAACTTGCATCAGTGTAACCTTCCAACACTGAAGGATATCCAGTATATGACAAACAATAATCCATTGTTCCTTTCAAATACTTTAGTACCCTCTGAATTGCTTGCCAATGCTGAGTACTAGGATTACTAGTGTACCTACTCAGTTTACCCACTGCAAAAGCAATATCAGGCCTAGTACTAGTCATGGCATACATCAAGCAACCAATCACCCTAGAATACTCAAGCTGGGAGACAGCCTGACCATTGTTAGGCATTAGTTTCTCACTTGTATCTATAGGTGTACTCACTGGAGTACAATCAAAGTGATTGAATTTCTTTAGGACCTTCTCAATATAATGAGACTGAGAAATTACAATACCATCACTTTCATGTTTAATCCTTATGCCAAGGATAACATCAGCCTTCCCCATGTCTTTCATAGAGAACCTTGATGACAAAAACTCTTTGGTTAAATCAACCTGAACTTGGTCAGTACCAAAGATTAACATGTCATCAACATATAGGCAAATGATGACTCCTTTACTAGATTCATCAAATTTGCTATATACACATTTTTCAGCTTGGTTAAGTAAATAACCATTAGACAAAACCACTTCATCAAACTTTTGATGCCATTGCTTAGGTGCTTGTTTGAGTCCATATAAGGACTTAATCAGTTTACACACCTTACCTTCATGACCAGGCATGATGAAACCTTGAGGTTGGTTCATATAAACCTCCTCATCTAAATCACCATTCAAGAATGTTGTCTTCACATCCATCTGATGAATAATCAGATTGTGAATGCTTGCCAAGGCAATCAACATTCTTATGGTACTTATGCGTGCTACAGGAGCATAAGTATCAAAGTAATCTATTCCTGACTTTTGTCTAAAGCCTTGAATAACTAACCTTGCTTTGAACTTTTCAATAGTTCCATCTACCTTCATCTTTCTTTTAAAGATACATTTGCATCCAAGTGGATTGCAACCTGGAGGTAGATCAACCAACACCCAAGTGTTGTTGCCCATGATGGAATCTATCTCATCATTAATTGCTTCTTTCCAGAAAGCAACATCCTGGGACTTCATTGCTTCATCAAATGTTTTGGGATCATCCTCAACATTAAAGCAATAGTAGTACTGGTCAGAGACCTCATCCCTTGTTCCTTCAACTAGGTATCGTTGAAATTCAGGCCCAAAATTCTTTGGAGTCCTATGCCTTGTGCTTCTTCTAAGCTCAGGCTTAGGTTGCTGAACCACAACCTCATCAGTGACCCTTTCAGGTCCCACTGAAACACCAGTGTCCTCAGCTCCTATAGGAGTCCTAAGGCTTGGTCTAGGGACTGATGAGAACCTAGTCTCATCAAAGTTAGCATCCCTTGATTCAATGATTGTGTTTATTGAAACTGAATCATTAGGTTCAATAATATAGAACCTATAAGCCTTGGAATGCTCAGCATATCCAACAAAGATGCATTCAATGCCTCTTTCACCCAAGGTTTTCACCTTTGGATCAGGGAGTCTTACAACAGCCCTACAACCCCAAACTTTGAGGTAGTTCAAGTTTGGTTTCCTTTTAGTCCAGAGTTCATAAGGTGTAATCATGTTCCTTTTATTAGGAACCCTATTTAATAAATAGCAAGCTGTTAACATAGCTTCTCCCCAAAACCCTTGACTCAGTCCTGAGTAGGACAACATGGAGTTAACCATCTCTTTTAGTACTTTATTTTTCCTTTCAGATATACCATTTTGTTGTGGAGTATAGGGAGCAGTTGTCTCATGGATGATTCCAACAGACTCAAAGTACAATGTATCCATGTACTCACCTCCCCTATTAGTCCTAAATCTTTTGATTTGGACTCCTTGTTGTAATTCAACTTCAGTTTTAAATACTTTAAATTTATCTAATGCTTCATCCTTAGTATGTAACAAATAAACATAGCAAAACCTAGAAGCATCATCAATAAATGTTACCAAGTATTTCTTATTCCCCAATGAGGGAGTAGCATGCAAATCACATAGGTCACTATGGATTAGCTCCAAAACTGTAGTTTCACGTTTTACATCCTGAAATGGTTTCTTAGTAATTTTGTTCAGCATACAAGTCTGACACTTATCAGTGTCCATGTCAAAAGCTGGAATTAACCCATCCTTAAAAATATCTTGCATCCTCTTATAGTGGACATGGCCTAGTCAAGCATGCCATAATGATGAATCATTCAGTTTAGTGGTAGTCATCAGGACAGAATCAACATTTATACTAGAATCAATATTAAGCCTGAACATTTGATTACTCAAATAGCAAAAACCAATAAACACACCATGTTTTGATAAAACAAATTTATTAGATTCAATCACTTGTTTATAACCACAATTATTCAAAACACTACTAGAAACCAAGTTCTTCCTAATATTAGGAACATGCAAAACATTAAACAAAGAAACAATCTTTCCAGAACTAAATTTAAGATCTACACAACCACGTCCATGCACTAGGGCTGTTGACTCATTTCCCATGTGAAGAATAGATCCATCATTCATTGACTCATAAGTCTTGAACCAGCATCTATCTTTACACACATGTACTGTTGCTCCAGAGTCAACCCACCACGCAACATCATCATCCTGCACAAAGTAAGCTTCAGATACATATGTAACATAATAAATCTGGAGATTCATTAAACATATTCTGACCTTTTGTGCCTGATCCATTAGCTTGGTTGCCAATGATAACACCTTTGCAACCCCTTTTGAAGTGTCCATGTTTCCCACACTTCCAACAAGCCACTGATGACTTCTTGTTAGGATTAGCTTTGGTGTTATCCTGATGCTTACGTTTGCCCTTGTTGTCATTGTACCTGGTGGAGTTGTTATGCTCCACCATATTGACAACAGATGAACCAAAAACATTGTTGCTCTTTGGCTTATCACTTTCATGCATCCTGAGGGATTCCTCAATGTGTAAATGACTGCCCAACTCAACAAGAGTTAACTCCTCCTTCTTATGTTTCAAGGTGTGCTTGAAATCTTTCCAAGAAGGAGGTAGTTTGTCAATGACACACGAGACCTGAATGGTCTCATCCATGTTCATTTTATGTTGTGTAAATCTGCCAAGTATTCCAAGAAGTTCATTGTATTGTTCCATGACTGGTCTTGAATCAGTCATTTTGTAATTTGTGAAATCACTCACAAGGAACTTCTTACTTGATGCATCCTCAGCCATATATTTGGCTTCCAAGGAATCCCATAGTTCTTTAGCAGATTCAACATTTTGGTAAATATCAAATAAAGAATCAGACATACCATTTAGAATTATGCCGCGGCACACATAATCATCATTCTCCCATTTGCTCCTTTTCCTCAGTTCCTCCAAAGTAGCATCATCACCACCATCAGGAATGGGAATGGTCAGCACGTACACCACGTTCATGGTAGAAAGAAGAAAGTGCATCTTCTTCTGCCATCTCCTAAAATCAACCCCTTCAAACTTGTCCAGTTTGGAGAAGTTAGCCATCATATGCTTCATTGTCGCCGCCATTGATTATCACAAAATAATCTTCTTTGATTGTTGGGGTTTAGTTCGTTCCAACAGGGTGAAGATAATCAATAGCCTAACTACGTACCAATGAATGGTTACCTGATATCTCTTGAAGTCGTGTAATCACTTTCCAAAGAAGATTATTCGACCCTATGCCTGGGTTAACACGAATACCTCCTTGGGATAAAACCAAGAGTTAGTTCTTGTTTTAGGCACAAATCAAGAACTCTGTGCGTGTAAGTGTTTCTTGTTTCTGTATATTTCATCATGCAAATATGATCACTATTTATAGTGATCCTAGTCCTAGAAGGATGTAACTCATAGTCAATGGTAATTAAGAGCATTAATTGGCCAATTAAGCTCATAATTACCTACATGAAACCATAGTGGTTACATGACCATAAACCTGGTCATCAAGTCAATATTCAACCCTCATTGATTAGTCAAAGAGGTTACAAAGACTTTGTGCATCACCAGGAGCAGCGTCCTAACCATGAGCAACTTCCTGACCAGGAGCAACATCCTCACCAAGAGCAACTTCCTAACCAGGAGCAGCTTCCTACTGATGAACTTTCAACCACTATATTGAGTCCAGGGAGGCCAGGGACTTAATGGGTGTACACTCCGTACCTCCAAACCCATTTACAAGTATGACTCGATCCCACAATTGCACTAAATTTCCAACATGTATGACAACTTTTCCCAAAACAAAAGTTTAAATACAACACAGAATATCCAATATCCAAGCTGCTAACATCCTGCGGGCTCCCATCCAAGCATATTAAGCGTTATTACTTGAGACTTAAACATGTAAATACGACAATGAAAGTTGAGTGATATTCATAAGTTTAGTAAATTAAGTAATGGAACACATGTATAATTTGTAAAACAATAAACGGGGGGAAATGACTATGTACTTTATCTATAATCATAATATTTATTATTACTATTTAGCTCATGACACCGAAGCTTAACGAATAAAAGTGCCCCTAGTAAGTATTCAGCCTAAATAATCAAGTAATAAACAAATGTAAGTGCGTCAAAGTAATACGGGACGAGGTGTAACACCCCCATAATGGTCAAATGCAGCGGAATAATACGTGGGGTGTTACTCTGGTGGATCGATAGCACACAGTATATAGAGCAATGATCATAATAGCCATTTAAAAACATATCACATGAATTAAATTGTACACATTTAGTATCTTGTCTTAAAACAACATTTATTAATAATGTGAAAAATATCCCAGCCCGTTGGTAACATGATGCTTCAATGATGCTGGAATCCAATGCATGAACCTGTTTATTTTCTTGAGAAAACATATAAAATAAAATGTGGCGGTCAACACGAGGTTGGTGAATTCATATGTTTAACTAAATAAATAAAAGTATTGATATGCAAACACCACGATCATAGTAGGACAATCACATCCAATATTATAGAAGTTCCTATTGCCCTGTAATAGAAGCTAGACATGATGCTCAATACGCCCATTGGGTCTATCCTGATGTTGTTTCCCTCAGTCCGACAATGAAATAAACCTGTTGCTTGGCCTAAGCGTTTCGTGATAGCAAGTCACGCAGGCCGGATGTTGTCAATACCCGAATAGATCTATTCATAACATTTCGCGGTACACTACTAACTATTATAGTCCACGAGAATGGGACAAACAATAGGCAATAAGTTGTTATATGTTGATGTTACCCGTGCATGTTTGCATATCAAAAGCTAAGTATGTTTTCTCCCCCAGTTATAAATACAATAAAGATGGGGCCATGAACTCACCTCAGTGGTAATGATGTAGTGATAATGTCACTGAATAAACTGGCACAGTATGATCACGAAGTGATGAAATTATCTAAGTAATTTATATGACTCAGTAAATACAAAATAACAATGCATGATAAATGCAACTGATGAAAATGGATGATCACGAATTAATAAGTCATTACGATTGTTTAAGTATTTACACTTATACTGAGCTGTCGATAATATATTTTTAGTTTCTAAAAATATATATAGATTGTCTAATAAAAGGGGTAATAAATTAAATAAATAGATTTTTATTTAATTTAAAGAATTGTAAGAAATTAATATATTCCATTTAATTTTCTTAAGGATCTAAACATATTTAATAAGATTTGACTGTTTATAAAGTCTCGTAAATAAATATTAATAATTCATTTAATTATAAAAAATGACTTAATTTAATTTATTAATAAAACAATTTATTAATACTTTTAATTAAATTAAAATTATTTGTAAGTCCTCGTAATATAATAACTTCCAAAATAAACTTTAAAGTTTCGTTCGTTAAGTGTTTCACCTCGTTAGTCCTCGTTCGTTAACTTTATTTTCAAAACACGCCCCTAGGGCTTATAATACTTTCGTTATATGGCAGGTTTGGTCCCTAGGGTTTCCTAGTTTCGAATTAATTACAAACCGAGTCCCTAGGGCTCGGTTTAACTTCATGAATTGGCAAAACACCCCCCTGAAGTCTCGAAATGCATTAAAATAGGGGTTAGGGCTCGAATTAAGTTTGGATAATGATATAACTAGTCCCTCATATCACGAAAATATATAATAATGTTTATAGGGTTTGTATTAAGTTTCAAAAGTGACACATTTAGCCCCTTAAGTCTCGAAATAATTAATAAAAAGGCTAGGGCTTGTATTAAATTTCCAAAGTGACACATTTAGCCCCTATGTTTTGGTTAGTTCTCGGTTTAAACACAAACGCACCCTATATTTTTAGAAATAGCAATTTTGTTCCTCGAACTTCTTTAAAGTCACGAAATATATATACATGTTTTATTATGTTACATTTTTTACTATAACTTTCACCAAGTGACAATAAAGGCACGAAAAGTCTCCAAAAATTGTTTTGGGCTTGGTTGGCCCAATAGGGTCACGGTTTGGATTAATGGGCCTAACGGGCTAGCTTTTTGGGCTTGTCTAGTTTGTACAAATTTTCACTAAGTATTACTAATTTATACCCTAGTAAATTTGGGCTTATGGGCTTATATAATTCGGCTTATATGAGCTTATTTGTGTTTGGCTTAAATAAGCTTATGGTGGATAGTTTACCTAGTGTACCAAGTTAAAAACAAGTTTTCTACTCCTAAACATTTACACTTATCTACATGGGCTTATTACACTAAGGCTACACTCGGCTTATAAATAAGCCGAGACCAATAGCTTACTTGTTTGGGCTTATAGCTTATGACATAGCACTAAGTTATTTAACTAGGGCTCAAATTAGGTTTCTATAAGCAATGTTCTTACTAGCTTATCATGAACATAGTGTTTTGAAGCATTCTTGCCCACGAAAATAATATAAGTCGTGAGCTTATAGGTTGTTGGTGGTTTGACTTAGGGTATTTTACGTGTGCATGCAAACATAGTTTCATTTCATTGGCTTATATATGCATGACAAGTAAATAGAGACATGAAAAGATTGAAATGAAGTTAAGGACGTCTCATACTTACTTGTGTTGGGAATCTAAGTTTAGTAGATTCCCTGTATCATAGATTTAAACACAAATCAAACTGTTAGATATTAACTTGCCTGTGCCTAGGAGGCAGGCAAGTATCGCAAGACTCACAGAGATCTAATTCTCTGTGAGCAACCTCAGAGGAGTCCATGTCAGAGACATTGTCAAGGAAGTCGAAGATTACTTGAAGACATACTCATTGGATGTGATGGATAACAGCCAAGATGTATCAGGGACTCTGAGGGGTTGAGGGTTAACAGGGGTGGCAATACCCTGTTAACACTCAGCACACTTTGGACATACCTTAGTGTGTACGAGACTATGAAGAAAAGGGAAACTGTGTCAGCTCTGTTTACCTAAAGCATTGTGGCAGACTACCAAGAATAGAAGAGCATCTTGTGACAGAGGTCTGACAAGTGCCTGTCTAGTGTAGTCACCATCAACCAGTACTTGAAGTCAACCTCGTACCACTATAAATAGGTTATGTATCCTAGCGTTAATGTTCAACACTTTGATAGATACACACATTAACTCTTAGAACTTATAGAACCAAACAGCTGCGACTGTGTTCATAAGTTAGGTTTTAGTTTGTTCAAAGTGTGCACAACACATTGTCATCAAACGGTGTTATCCATAACACTTGTAATTCTTTATTATACAATAATAAGTATTACGTTTGAAAAGTAATTAAGTGTGTTGATTAGTTAAGTTTATTGTTTCAAGCATAGTTTAGGGACTTTCAATTGGTATCAGAGCGGTGTTTGATATTAAAACCTTCATAAACATCGTTCTAAGTTTTATAATCAAGATCCACCATGCCTGAAACAAGCAATACATCACCGTCTTCTAGGAACAACAACAATGCACCACCAACATCACCAAGACTCACTCCTCCACCTCCAAATGAAGATGATTTACCTCAAGTTCTTGACTCAAGAGGTGGATCTCATGTCACCAATGTACCAGTCTTTGATGAAGAAGATTCTGCAAGTTGGAAGAGTCAATTCCTCGTGTATCTCGACGGACTTGAACCATTTTTATAGAAATTCTAGACAATGGACCTTATGTTCCCATGGCGCTCACCTCTACTGATGAGAATCCTCTTCCAAAACCTCTCAAGCAGTGGACTCCAGCTGATAGGAAATTGGCAAACCAAGACAAACGTCTCAAGAGCATCATTATATCCTGTCTTCCCAAACACATCATGAAGTCTGTAATTCAATTTCCTACAGCCAAACAAATGTGGACAGACCTTATCCTTGGTCATGAAGGACCCTCTGAAACCAGAGAAACAAAGATTTAGGCACTCAGACTTCAGTTTAATGCTTTCAAGGCACTTGAAGGTGAAAAGTTTTAACAAACATATACAAGGCTGAAGATTCTTCTTAACGACCTTGCTATAAATGACGTCACCATTGGTCAAGCTGAAATTAATGCCACATTTGTCAACATCCTTCCAAGAAAATGGCTGAGTATGAATCAGACTCAGAGAGCCAATAACTCAATCAAGAATGACACCTTAGCTCAGCTTTATGTAAAGTACAATTATGAAGAAGGGCTGATTGATACCATATACAAATCAGAAACTGAAAGATATGTAGTTTAGGGAGCAACTTCCAAAGCTTTGATCTCTACCTCACACCCTCATGACAACGACTCTGATGTTGAAGAAGACACACGCAACAACCAAGATGTTATTGACAGACCTTAATGCTGAATTTCATGAAAGAGCCTTGCTAGCTAATCAAAGGAGATTCTACAAAAGATCAGGGAGAGTAGGATCAACTAGCAAACAAACTGACAAATCAAAAGAAACTTGCTTTGCCTGTGGAAAACTTGGACACTGTCCTTCCACAAAGACATCCTCACCTTCTTATCCATCATCTTCCACCAAACCTTACAAGTTCAAATCACAACATAACAACTCATCTCACCAATTCAACTCCTCATACAATGAGAAAAAGGATTAAAAAAAACAAGTATAAGGCACTTAAAGCTGAGTTAGACCATATGAATTTGTAGCTTGAAGCTCTGTCTAAGAAGAAAGGGGGTGATAAAAAGACAGAGAAAGGGTTGGTAGCTGAAGCATATGATTGGAATGATGAGCCGCTGACCTCAGATGAGGAAGATACTAATATAGTCAGGGCTTTCATGGTAATAGCTGAGGATGAACCAGCTTTTGGGAAAGGATATGCAAGATCAGGACAATGGGTTGACATTACTATGAAAAAGGTACACAGGCTTCTATCTATGTCTGAAAGTGATGAACGCAAACATGTCCTTGATTATACCATTGTTGATTTACACTTTGTTGAGGAACAAAGAAAGAACCTGCTAGATAAGTTTCACTCTGTTAAACATGAACTGTTAACTACTAAGGCTAAATGTGAAACTCTCAAACAAGTTAATTCTGAAAATATATCTCTTCAAAACGAAGTAAATAGGTTAACCTTAAAGATTAGTCCCTTAAATGATCAAGTATCTGAATTAAATAAGGTTATAGAAAAATGGCTGTACAGTAGGTTCACTATAGATGAATTGCTTAATGATGAACTACCTGCTGATATTAAAAGGGATATATCTGCCAAGAAAAATAAGTTGAAAATTCTCACCAAACCCAAAGAGATTGTTTTTAAATCTACAGAGATAATTCATATGTCAGACCCCCTCTTGACTGATGTATCTGTCTCTGAAGATGTGGTTGATTTACCACCTTACCAAAACTCTCAAGAGTTGAACCCAGCAGCTCTTCTAGAGGAGCTAAGGCTGAACCCAAAGTAGAAGTTGAGAAACCACCAGCTAAGGTATTCGCTGTTCCTGCTAAACAATCAGTTAAACAAGTTGCCCTGTAAGCCTGTCTCAACTAAATATGTTAACAAAGTTGATTCCTCAACCGAAGAACGCCTGTTATCTTTAATGAAAGAAGTAGAACTCTTGAAACAACATATTAAGCCTTCCGCTGAATGCTCTACTTACCATGAACCTAAGTCTATTCTAGGTGAACCCAAAGGTGAAAGGATAGTCAAACCTTACTACAATATTTGTAAAAACTCTCATCACATGACCATAGATCATGATAGACAATTAGTTGTTAAGAGAGCTCAGACACCTTCTAGGGAGAGACAACAGGCTTCTAGGAGACAAATAGGTAACTATAGACCTTATCCTCCCTGTAAATTTTGTGGATTCACAGACCATCAATCAGATGAGTGTAGTGACTTTCCAGGATGTGACATATGTGGAAGGTTCACCCATGAGACAACTAACTGTCCTTCCCATCGTCAAAAGTTCTACAGGAACTCAAGAGTTGCTAATCAGCAATTCAGGGAACCCACTAGAAAGTGGGTTCACCATAGGAACTAACTTGTTTCTATGTATCTGTGCATAAACATCTTAAGGAATCGGTATGGTATCTAGACAATGGCTGTTCTAGACACATGACAGGGATTCGAAAATACCTGCACAGATACTCAAAGGAGCCAGGTCCTAAAGTGGTGTTTGGGGATAATTCTTCAGGCGACACAGAGGGATACGGCTCAGTGAACTGCAATGGGATAACTTTTACAAGGGTTGCATATGTGAATGGTCTTAAGCACAATCTTATTAGCATCAGTCAATTGTGTGATGCTGACTACAAGGTTTTGTTTACTAATACTCAGGGAACCATATTCAACAAGAACAATGATGTGGTGCTTATTGCACCAAGAAGGAGAGATGCGTATGTCATCAACATGTCTACTTGCTCTGAAGACAGCTCCAACTATTTTCTAGCCAAAGCCTCTGAAAGTGTCAATTGGCTGTGGCACAAAAGACTGTCTCATCTCAACTTTAAGAACATCAACAAGATAGCCACACAAAACTTGGTTGCTGGTCTACCTTCAGTAATGTTTTCTAAAGACAAGACTTGTTCAGCTTGTGTCAAGGGAAAACATCACAGATCTTCTTTTAAGATCAGGCAATCATTCTCAATCGACAAGTGCTTACATCTCCTTCACATGGATTTGTTTGGACCTGTCAAACCTCAGACCATTAATCACAACAAATACACCTTGATCATAGTTGATGAGTTTTCAAGGTATACATGGGTTTTCTTCCTTAGAAGGAAAAGTAATGCTGTTGATACCATCATGTCCTTCATCAGACAGGTTGAAAATATGAATGATGTTAGAGTCAAAGCTCTAAGAAGTGATAATGGTACCGAATTCAAGAATCAACAACTTGAAGTCTTTTGTGATGAAAAGGGAATATCACAAAACTTCTCTTCAGTTGGCACCCCTGAACAAAATGGTGTGGCTGAAAGAAGAAACAAGACTCTGATTGAAGCTGCAAGAACTATGTTAAATGGTGCAGCTTTACCAAAGCAATTTTGGGGAGAAGCTGTTCACACTGCTTGCTACACCCAAAATAGGTCAATCATTGTCAAGAGACATGGCAAAACTTCCTATGAAGTTTTTAGAAATAGAGCTCCAGACGTCAGCAATTTCCATGTTTTTGGATGCCATGTGTTCATTTATAACTACATGGATAAACTTGGAAAATTTGATGAAAAAGCTAATGATGGTTTCTTCTTAGGATACTCTCCCACGGCCAAGGCCTTCAGAGTATTCAATACCAGAAGACAAGAAGTAGAAGAAACATTTCATTTCAGATTCAGTGAAGACGATGATGTCATACAGAGAACAGGAACAGAGGGTGATGAAATTGATTTTAATGAAAACGTGTCCTTCCCAAGTGATGAATTCTTAGAACCAAGATCTCCCTGACATCACCATCATCACTCCAACACTCTCACTCCTTATGTTCCTGCTTTTGACCCTCAGTCAACACACAACATTGAACTTCCTTCTTCTCAGGAACTTGATGAAGAAGAACCACAGCCTTCTTGTAGTCCTTCTTCCTCACCTGCTGAAGATGACTCACCAATTCTTCAAATCCCTGAAGACTCTCCTACTGACAATGAATCTGTACCCCTTGATATAGCTGAAGTTGACATAGATACTGAGGTCATCTTTGAAGAAAGTCCTCCTATTCAGCAGGATGAATCTCAAATAGTGCCAGCTACCCCCCACAGATGTCCCTGTCCATGATTCTCCAGCTCCTCAAACTAAATGGTCAAGAGATCAACACATTCTTCTTGTCAACATTATTGGGGAACCTAATGCAGGGGTTATTACTAGACAGCGAATTCATGACTCAGAGTCAGCTTCAGCCAACGAATGTCTCTTTGCTGATTTTCTCTCTCAAATTGAACCTAAGAGAGTAGCTGAGGATCTTTTGGAAGATGGTTGGGTAGCTGCTATGAAGGAAGAAATTAATTAGTTCAAAAGGAACAAGGTATGTACTCTAGTGCCAGATCCACCTGGTAAGAACATCACAGGCACTAGATGGATTTAAAGAAATAAGATGGATGAAATTGGAAACATCATCAGAAACAAGGCCAGGCTGGTGGCATAGGGGTTTACACAGACTGAACGGATTGATTATGATGAAACGTTTGCTCCTGTGGCAAGACTTGAAGCCATCAGAATCTTCCTTGCTTAAGATGCATATATGAACTTCACTGTGTATCAGATGGATGTTAAGGTGCCTTCCTCAATGGAGATTTGGCTGAGGAAGTATATGTTGCACAGCCTGAAGGATTCGAGAATAGCGAGTTTCCTAATCATGTGTATAGACTACACAAAGCCATGTATGGATTGAAACAAGATCCAAGAGCATGGTATGAAACTCTTTCTAGTTTTTTAACTGAAAATAAATTTGTCAGGGGTTCCATTGATAAAACACTCTTTACCTTCAAGGATAAGAGTGATTTCATCATTGTGCAGATTTATGTAGATGATATCATCTTTGGGTCAACTAATGTTAATCTTAGTAAACATTTTGTTAAATTAATGACCAAGAAATATGAGATGAGTATGATGGGTGAATTAACTTAGTTTTTGGATTTTCAAATTAAACAATGTCCTAAGGGAATTTCAATTTGTCAAGAAAAGTATGTTAAAGATTTACTTAAAAAATATGACTTAGCTGATTGTGCATCAGTGAAATGCCCCATGCTTCCACCCAACAACTTGGGTCCTGATGAGTCAGGGGTCTCTGTTAATGATACTTTATACAGAGGCATGATTGGGTCACTCATGTACTTAACAACTAGTCGTCCTGATATCCAATTCTCCACATGTCTCTATGCAAGGTACCAAGTTAACCCAAAATAATCCCATCTAGTGGCTGTTAAGAAAATTTTCAGGTATCTCAAAGGAACAACCTCCCTAGGTCTATGGTATCTTAAGGAATCAGGCTTTGATCTCAAGGCCTATTCAGATTCAGACTATGCTGGATGCTGTATTGACAGGAAAAGCACCTCAGGTAGCTGTCAAATCCTAGAAGAAAAATTTGTTGGGTGGAGTGCTAAGAAGCAAAACTCTGTGGCCATGTCATCAGCTGAAGCAGAATATGTTGCTGCTGCCAGCTGTTGTGCTCAGGTGCTCTGGATGAAGAGTCAATTGGCTGACTATGAGATCCTCTATGACAAAGTGTCAATCTTCTATGACAACACCAGCGCCATTGCCATCTCCAACAACCCTGTTCTTCACTCTCGAACTAAACACATTGATATCAGGTATCATTTTATCAGGGATCACATAATGAAGGGAGATATTGAGCTGCATTTCGTTCCTACTGAGCTGCAACTAGCTGACATTTTCACAAAGCCTTTGGCTGAACCTTCGTTCAACAGGCTAGTTGCTGAGCATGGATGCTTAATATCTCAAAGCCTGTGGCTTGATAATTAATGTGTTCATTAAATGTCTGATTAAATATTAAATGTTTTTTCACATGAAACTAGGTAGTTACTTTCCAAGTAAATTCTAAAAAACATTCCCTATATTTAATTATTTCTTTTCCGAATAACGAGGAGACAAATGGTTTTGAAAGGTGAAGGGACCCACTTGCGCAGTCTTTTTCCCACTACGCATTAAATGCGTTTGAATAACTGTTTCAAGAATTTTGAATATAAATATTATCTCACGTTTCTTCTCACCTACCACTATTCTCATTTATCACAATCCTCTCTCTCTCTCTCTAAACCCTTCCACCATTTTTGTTTTTCTTCAACCTTGAATCCATGGCGTACCCAGTTCCCAAGGCTTCAAACGTCACCTTCGAACTCAATGAGAGCATCCTTGCTTCTAACAACTCGATTGGATGGCTCAAGGCTCCTAACGATTCCTACACAGATCTGGTGAACTTTATGAAGAATTGTGATGTAAGTGAATCACTCACAAAAACCCCAACCATCTTCTACCAAGAATACCTTAGGGAATTCTGGTATTCTGCTGAGGTCATTGACGACACAATCACTTTTAGCCTCTCATGCAATGAACACCCCTTCGCCTTCTCTCTCAAAGACTTTGCAAATGTGGCTGGGCTAAGACATGGAGATGAATGCCTGAAGGATGTAGATAAAAAGGCTGTAAAGGACGCCCTTGCCACACTTAAACCCATTCATGATGTAAACCCTGCTCTCACACATGCTGAAGTTCTTTCCAAGTCCCCTCTGAATATCAAATATTTTTCCCCTATGTGGCGTGTCTTCTTCACTCACATAGTCAAGTCCCTGGGTGGCATTCAGGGTTCTCAAGACCAAATGTCTTTAATCACCAATCCATTGCTTGTGGGCTATATGTTGATGTTGGAAGCATACTTTTCTCCAACCTAGTAGAAAAGCTTAAGGGACCAAATCAGGTCAGGGAGAAAAATATCTGCTATGTTCGCTTTCTTTCTATTCTCTTCGAAAGCCTGTTGGGTGACAACTACCACAACTCTGCACTCACATCCCTGAAGCCTTATCGTATTACTGGAGCTATCTACAAGGAGATTGGATCTGAAGATGTGCCTGCTACTTCTCACATGCTGAACATTGCCAATAAACAACCTTCTGTTGTGAAGTCCTTGCTCCCTTCCTCTAAGAAGGTGAATACCTCTGATGTGTCTGGCAAGTCTGTGTCTTTGACCTCTGGACAACACACCACGACGTCCAAGGCAACAACTGGCAAACAACCAAAGAAGAAGAAAAACACATCTTCTTCCCAAACCAAAACTGTTGCAAAGGCCAGGGTAAAGAAGAACGTGAACCTCTCATCCTCCTCTGTTCCAGAGATTCCCGTGGATTCAGAGACTTCAGTTGACCAACAACAAGGGTCTAGTGTCTCGATGTCAGCCGAGACAACAGAGAACCTGCCAAATACTGTTGATATCGCACAGGTAATCAGTCTTATCATTTTTAGAGGTCCACAAGCAGCCACTCTCAAATGTCTGTAGGTGAGAGTGGTGAAGTTAGGGTTATCCTCGACCCATAGGAGTCTTTGTATGCACTTAGAAATCATTTAAGACTTCTGTACACCCTGTCCATGCACCAGGGAGTGATTCATTTGTGTTTATAAAGCACCCCGATGACCCTGCACCCTCTAGACAGTATTCAGGCAAACAACAATCTGAATACATATATGTCTCGACCCAGAGTAGCTGTACCTCACACAACCTCTTGGTTCCCTCAGAAAAAGAATCCCAAAAGTTTTACTTTTAGGGGAGCTGAATAATCATCCTTAGCTCTCCTAGGGACAACATTACAAGACGACCTTACCCTACATCTTTTTCACACTTAAAAGAATCCCAAAGGATTTATCCTTTCAGGGGGAGCTGAATCATCACCCTCAGCTTTCCTAGGGGCAGTGTAACAGGCGATCTTTACCTACATATGTTTCACACTTAAAAGAGTTCCAAAGGTTTCTTAACCTTTTGTGTGGGGGGGGGGGGGGGGGTGAATAATCACCCTCAGCCTTCATAGGGGCAGAGAATGGCGATCCTTACCAACATATGTTTCACAAATAAAAGAGTCCCAAAGGTTTTAACCTTTTGGGGGGGCTGAATAATCACACTCAGCTTTCCTAGGGGCAGCGAATGGTGACCATTAACCTCATGCTTTTCACTCTTAAAAGAATCCCAAGGATTTATCCTTTGGAGTGGCTGAATAATCACCCAAAGCCTCTCTGGGACAGCGAACTGGCGACCATTCCCCTTATTTATTTCCCTATTACTAATTTAAAACAACTTGCAGGCTGATGTTGTAAAGCCAAACATCGAATCACTGGAGCAGCCAGATAAAGAGGCTTATATAATGATTCAGGATCAACCAAACGAGGAAGAGCCCATGCCTTATGTTAAAGAGGATGTGCTCTCTTTAGTCGATGACTTCTCTGAACCTGAATCCATGCCTGATGATGAGATTCTCCCTGAGGGGATGATTGAGGAGGAGGAGGAGGATGAAGAATATGATGACCAGCAATCCCTGTCTCCTCCAAAGGATATCGTTGTGTCCACACCAACTGTTGATACCACTCCTCCTTCCAAGGAAGCTGTAGTAACTCCCACCTCTGCTACCTCTGTCACTACAGTCTTCCAAAGACCTGCATATGATCCGACAGCCGAATTCTTATTGTTTGATCATCCTACCCAAACCAACTTTGATATATTTCTAAGGGAGGATGATTATGCGCAAAAAAATCTGAACATCCATGATCTTAAGCCTGAACACCACCAATCAGACATGGAACGACTGTCAAGAAAGATGGACATCATAAAATCTGAAATGCATTCTTTCACTGTCAACTTTCCAAGGATCATAACATAGGCGGTTAAGGATGCAGTCACTAAACCTATAAAGGATGGTACAAGAAAGGGAGTGTCCTAAGGACTTAGTCATTTGTCCACACGTATAAAAGATGCCATCGTCACAGAGGTCCCTGCAGTTTTCAATACTCATGAGTTAACAATGCATAGAGAGTTTGAAGCTGTGCGAAACAGGAAAATCGTCACACCAACTTTATCATTGATCGTGTTCATCGCAACACAAATGGAAATTGCAACCACCTGCTAAAAATTGCCAGTGCTTCAAGAACCAGGCAACGAGAAATGGCTGCCTCTGTTGAGCAGGTTGCTAAGCACTTTTAGGCACGTTCATCCAAACGTCTGAAAAGACAGGCTGAACGTGAGGGGGAGAAGGAAAAGGTACTTAACCTTGAATCTGCCAAACAAAGCTCAGACTCTGCTGACAACACTATTCCTTCACCTGTCCCTCTCCAAGTCATCACACCAGTGATTATACCTGCTGATGAGGATGAAATTAAGGGGGAGCAACAGACAAAGGATGGAGTTGATTCATCAAAATCCCTGACTCTGGTTAACACCAGCGAGGCTGTGGATGATGGTGAACCAGCTGCCGAGAAACTCAAGTTCACTGTTAGCTCCCTACCCAAAGCTGTATAAACCTAAGCTTAGATGGCTTTTCTTAAACAAGTTGAAGAGCTGAAAAACACAAGCGTGGTATCCTCTGTCTCAAAGAAAGGAAAGGAAATTGTTATGGTAGACTCAGATGCCAAACTAAAGAAAATAGCTGCGATGCTAGAGACAGTAGGATCAACCACAGACCCATCCCAATTTACAACCTTCACAGCTTCAAATGAGAATCCTCTAACACCTGAAGAAATTGAGAAACATGCTATTGAATTCAAAAGGTTGAATGAAATCAAGAAAGCCAAGGAGCTAAATGAGGAAACTATGAGAAAAATGACTCCACTTCAAAGGGAGAAACAAAGACAAAGGTTGAAAGAGATGGAAGTCAAACGCACAGAGGCACTGGATAAGGTAAAAGCTGATTATGATGCCTGTGTCAACAACAGGTTTGCACCTGGAAAAATCACTAAGTTTAAGTATACCATTACAAGTCTACTAACACACCACAAATGATTTTGTGGAGAGATAACCAACAGGCAAATATGAATATCTTTGAAGACTTTAGGTTAAAGAAACTTGGCTTGACTGAATGGTTTGAACTTGAGGCTTTGGCTGCTAAAAGAACTGGATAGGCAAATTTTACTCTTCTTAAGACCCTCAAAGCTAAGTTTAATTGGGTTAAAGAAACAGCAGCCAAGCTCAAGATAGATCCCCTACCATAGCTGTTTGAACAAGAACGTCCCAAGTCTGGAAAGAAAAGAAGAAGGATGACTCAATTTGTTAAGGAAACCTTCGTTACTGATGATGTTCAAGTGGATGGAATCCACAGGGATTTGGTATTACCAAATGGAATCATAGGTCCTATTGATGGTCAGACTTACACTGAGCCTGAAAGAGGTATGGCCTTCATGAACAGTGCTTGTGAATATGCATTCTAAAGGGAAGATGAGCTAGGATTAGCATCAACCATTCAGCTAGTTTGTCTAAAAAAAGGACTTAAAATCAACACAGAGTATTCCAAGGTATTTGCACAAGCTTTGCAGGCCGAATTAGATACTAGGACAGACTTAGCTGAAGCTGAAGAAAGAATCAAGAATGATGACTATTGAAGGATTTCACAACTGATTTTTACCTTCATGTTTTACTTCACTTTTGTATTGTACTTGTAATTCCTTTAAGTATTAATAAAATCATGAGGTATGTTTGTTTAGATCTGTTATGAGTAAGAAGAAGCTGCCATCTCACTTACCTTAACTTAGATAGATCTAGTTGTATTTATGTTTAAATAGGGGGAGATTGTTAGGAATCTAAGTTTAGTAGATTCCTTGTATCATAGATTTAAACACAAATAAAGATGTTAGATACTAACTTGCCTGTGCCTATGAGGCAGGAAAGTATCGCAAGACTCACAGAGATCTAAGTCTCTGTGAGCAACCTCAGAGGAGTCCATGTCAGAGACATTGTCAAGGAAGTCGAAGATTACTTGAAGACATACTCATTGGCTGTGATGGATAACAACCCAGATGTATCAGGGACTCTGAGGGGTTGAGGGTTAACAGGGGTGGCAATACCCTGTTAACACTCAGCACACTTTGGACATACCTTAGTGTGTACGAGACTATAAAGAAAAGGGAAACTGTGTCAGCTCTGTTTCCCTAAAGCATTGTGGTAGACTACCAAGAATAGAAGAGCATCTTGTGACAGAGGTCTGGCAAGTGTTTGTCTAGTGTAGTTACCATCAACCAGTACTTGGAGTCAACCTCGTACCACTATAAATAGGTTATGTATCCTAGCGTTAATGTTCAACACTTTGATAGAATACACACATTAACTCTTAGAACTTATAGAACTAAATAGCTATGACTGTGTTCATAAGTTAGGTTTTAGTTTGTTTAAAGTGTGCACAACACATTGTCATCAAACGGTGTTATCCATAACACTTGTAATTCTTTATTATACAATAATAAGTATTACGTTTGAAAAGTAATTAAGTGTGTTGATTAGTTAAGTTTATTGTTTCAAGCAAAGTTTAGGGACTTTCAACTTGTTTCAAGAAGAGATGGTGGATTGATCAAGTATTAGGCTCCTATGCGTCGGGTTCGTCCTAAACGTGATGTAGGAGGTCTTTGACTTGTCTTGAATGCTAGAACCTTGTGTAGACTAGCTTTTAATGTCTTGGAATCAAGATTTTTGTGTAGTAAATGTGTATGTATGAATTTGTTGCGTCTAGGTGTTATATGAGGTTAGATGATCCAAATTTGGAGTGAAGTAAGTGAGAAGTGTGTCCAATGTGTTAGCTAAATATCAAAGTGAAGGTGATGGTTGTGGTCTAGGGTTGAGCCACGGCAAGAAAGAGATGCACAAGATTTTTTTGGTATGAGGTACTAATGTTTTAATGAGCTAGTTTTACAATTGGCTTTTGGTGAGTCCCTATCCGTCGCATACATGCATAACAAGGGACAAAATGGAGTTGTATAGTGTTTACAATTAAGGAAGTGTGGTACATTGTAAGGGTTTTGTGTGGTTTGTACATATTACACGTCTAAAGGGAAAGTATATGTGCTAGTTTGTCTAAGTTACACTACTTGCATATCCTAGGATTAGATATACCTAGTAGATTCCTTAAATGCAAAAATGTACACATTGTCTTGGTTTTGAATAGGGGACCGACGGTTTTGGCTAGTCAAAAGGGTGTGAAGTGACTCAAATAGTGTAAGGTTTAATTAGGGTGTGTTGTACAAGGTTTATAAAGTCAAATGTATATTTGAAAAAAGTTCTAGGTAAGTGTAGTTATGTATGGTGTATTATTCGGCTAGAATGTAAGTCTAAGGTAGTTTTAGGTTCAAATTTAGTGTCTTGGTATGGTTACTGGGAGTCTAGGTATAATATAGTAGAATTAGGTTCAAGTCCTAATTCATTTTGGTTAAGTTTTGGGATCCTTGATGAAAGTATAGTCAAAAATTAAATAAATGTATAATTTACTTTATTTAATATGTAAGACATTTGTAAAAAGAGTTAAGGTGGATATTTGTAATGTTTAATAATAATAAAAAGTAGTTTATGTTGAATCATAGTCTTGTTTATGAGGTGAGGAAATTATATAAATATATATTTTGAAGCTTAAAATAGTTCCTTGGTAAGTGTTATTAATTGTGATCATGAGTTTAGATTTCTTATAAATCAATATGATGGATGCGGATGATCATGTGTTTCAGGTGACTTAATATTCCTAATGTATGATTGTTTAAAGCCTTGTATGCTCATATAATATAGTCATACAAATGTCCTGATGATTAAATACTCATAATCATAATAAAATGTCATGTGATCAAATGTTTTTATGTTCTGATGATTTAAAGGATGTATGCTCATGTATGATGCATATGATTGCTCAAAAGATTACATGCAAAGGTGGTAATATATACAGATATCATGAGGTGACGTGTACAATGATGTCATAGTCAAAACTTGAAATTTATAGGTTTTAAAGCACTACCTCGTTATTTTAGCTTTGTCCTCAAAGCTTAAGATGACATTACTACTCAGGTGAACATGTGTGGGTACTTAGCTCTAAATGAGTCTTCGCATTCCCAGGTGAACTCAAGACCTCTCCTAGAGTTCCAACGTATCTTAACTAACGGGATTTGGCTTCGCTTTAGTTTCTTGACTACTCTTTCCATGACTTCAACAGGTTCTTCTATGAATTGGAGTTTGTCATCAAAGTGTACTCCCTCAAATGGCATGGCTAACGGCTCATCCGCGTAGCACTTCTTCAGATTTGAGACATGGAATGTAGAGTGTACCCGACTCAACTGCTAGGGTAACTCTAAACGATAAGCGACTTCACCAATTCTGGCGATCACTTTGAAGGGTCCTACGTAACTTTGATTTAATTTCCAACGTTTTACAAATCGTATAACGCCCTTCCAAGGTGATACCTTGAGCATAAACGGTTACCTACTACGAATTTCATAGGTTTCCGTTTGTGATCTGTATAGCTCTTCTGTCTGTCTTGTGTACTTTGAATTCTTTGTTTGATGATAGTGATCTTCTCAGTAGTCTCTTGGATCAGTTCAGGTCCAGTCAGCTAAAATTCTCCCACCTCTGCCCAGCACACAGGTGATCTGCACTAGCGGCCATAGAGGGCCTCAAATAGTGCCGCTTTGATGCTGGCATGGTAGCTATTGTTGTAGGAGAATTCAACCAATGGTATATGTTCGACCCATCCTTTTCCAAATTTGATCACACATTCCCTCATCATGTCTTCCAATGTTTGGATGGTTCGTTCACTCTGACCGTCAGTCTTAGGGTGATAAGCAGAACTCATGTCTAAGTTTGTTCCCAAGGCTCGTTGAAAATATTTCCAAAAGTTTAACGTAAATCTACCATCTCGATCACAGATTATTATGATTGGTATACCGTGTCTAGTCACAACTTCCTTGAGGTATAGTTTGGCCAACTTGTTCAGAGAGTCATTTTCTATGATGGGCAAGAAATGAGCTGGTTTTATGAGTCGGTCGACGATTACCCAAATTGTATCGTAACCGTGAGATGAAGTAGGAAGTTTGGTAATGAAGTCCATGGTGATATTGTCCCATTTCCATTTCGGTATCTCTGGTTGGACTAACAAACCGGATGTTCTCTGATGTTCAGTCTTCACTCTAGCACAAGTCAGACATTTCTTCACGTATGTGGCAATGTCTGCCTTCATGTTTGGCCACCAATATAATTTCTTCACGTCCTGATACATCTTCTTAGATCCGGGATGTATGGAGTACTTAGACTTATGAGATTCGTGCATGATCACGTTTCTCAAGTCTCTGTAACATGGTAACCAACTTCTCTCGTGTAAACATAAGGTTCCGTCTGCTCTGGCTTCTAACTTCTCCTTGCTTAGATCTGTCCTAAGCATTCCTCCTATGTCTTCCTTTCTAATGTTTTCAGGCTTCTGTGCTTGGAGTTGAGCCTCCAGTATCTGCTTGGGTAGGTCCAAGCTAATGGTCATAACTAGGGCTCGAACTCTCATGGGAGGATCGGTTCCCTTTCGGCTTAGTGCATCTGCAACTACGTTAGCTTTACCTGGGTGGTATTTGATATCACAGTCGTAGTCACTGAGCAATTCTATCCAACGACGTTGTCTCATGTTCAGCTCCTTCTGGTCTAGGATATGTTGCAAACTTTTATGGTCGGTATGCACTGTGCACTTTTTTTCCATATAGGTAGTGTCTCCAAAATTTTAAGGCAAAAACTACAGACCCAAGCTCTAGATCATGAGTAGAGTGATTCTGCTCGTGCTTCTTCAGTTGCCTTGAAGCATAAGCAATCACTTTCTGTCTCTGCATTAACACAGCTCCTAAGCCTTTGTGTGAGGCATCACATTAGACAAGGGAGTCTTTGTTACCTTCTAGTAAGGCTAGGATAGGTGCACTACACAATTTCTGTTTTATGGTTTGGAATGCGGCTTCTTCTTTTTCTCCCCAATCAAATTTCACGCCTTTCTGAGTAAGGTTCGTCATAGATTTAGCTATCTTAGAAAATCCTTCTATAAATCTCCGGTAGTAACCGGCAAGACCTAAGAATTGGCGAATTTCCTTTGACGAAGTGGGTGCTGCCCAATCCTTTACAGATTCGACTTTTGGGGGATCTACTTGAATTCCTTTGCTGTCAATCACGTGACCAAGAAAATGTACTTTAGGAATCCAAAAATCACATTTGGAGAATTTGGCGTATAACTTCTCTTCCTTAAGCAATTTCAGTACTTGAGTAAGGCATTCTCCGTGCTCTTGTTCGTTCTTGGAATAGATGAGTATGTCGTCGATGAACACGATGACGAATTTATCCAGATTCGGTCTGCACACTCGATTCATGAGGTCCATGAATATGGCTAGTGTGTTGGTCAATCTAAATGGCATGACCTGAAATTCATAATGACCGTAACGAGTCCTGAAGGCTGCTTTTTGGTATGTCCTCCTCTCTGTCTCTCAGCTGATGGTATCCAGATCTCAAGTCAATCTTGGTATACACACTTGATCCTTGTAGTTGATCAAATAGGTCATCGATTCGTGGTAAAAGATAACGATTCTTTTACAGTTAACTTATTCAGTTCCCTGTAATCGATGCACATTCGAAAAGAACCATCTTTCTTTTTGACAAAAAGAATCGGAGTTCCCCAAGGTGAGGAACTGGGTCTGATAAAACCTTTTTCTGATAGTTCTTGAAGTTGTTCAGCGAGTTCTTTCATCTCGGTCGGTGCTAATCGGTATGGTGCTTTAGCTACAGGTGCAGCTCTTTGTATCAAGTCAATTTGAAATTCCACTTGACGAGTCGGAGGTAAACCAGGTAAGTCGTCGGGGAAAACTTCGGGATAATCACGGACAATTGACACGTCCTTGATTTGTTTCTTCTCTGGTTCCTCTTCTTTGTCGGTCTTTGAAATATGTGCTAAAAAGATAGGGCATCCTTTTAGTATATACTTCTGGACTTTGGTGCATGAGATAACACTCAGTCTGGTGTCAGTTCTATCTTAATTTCCTTCTCCTCGGACAATTAGAATTTCCTTTCCCCACGGTATACGGACTAGTTTTTCGTCACACACAATGGTTGCGTGATATTTGGCTAACCAGTCCATTCCAATAATGACGTCAAAACTACCCAAATTTACAGGTATCAAATGAATATTGAATGGATGATTTAGAAGATTTAAGGTACAACCTCTTATAATAGTGTTAGTTTCGATGATTTTACCATCTGCTAATTCGACTCTGTAACAGTCGTCTAGCTGTGAAGGAGTAATGCCTAGTAAATTACTAAACTCGGTGGATATAAAACTTCTATCGGCTCGCGTATCAAACAAAATAGTTGCATAACGATTGTTTAGAAGAAACGTACCGGTAACCACATTGGAGTCGGGGTTGGTCTTGGTATCTCCTATAACATAAACTCTGGATGGTGCTCATCCTCTGTTCTCATTCCTAACTGCTCTCTTTGGGCACTCAGGCTTGATGTGTCTGATCTCCCCGTAACCATAGCAACGAAATTCCCTACGAGCCATACTACCACTGCCAGTGTGATGGCGGTTTCCCTGCTGTCCACTTCCACAGAAGTTCTGACTGTTGCCATTGTTGGGCTTGTAGTTGGTATTGGAGTTGTTTCGGATAGCTGGAGTATGTGTGTTGCCCTGCCCGGGCCTTCGGCATTCAGCAGTAGGGCAGTGATGGAAATTGCACTTGGATCACTTTGGCTTGTTGCCTACATATGGAGGTGGTGCTGAGGAAACAACACTGCAGACCTGACCCAAGTTTTGTCTCTTTGGTTGCTGGGTCTGGTGATGACTACGGTAGTTCTCATCAACTTTCCTCTTGTACTCTGACTGTCTAAGCAATTGATCACGTCCAAGTTTGTTCATCAACTCTGTGGCAAACTCTATGGCACTCTGACCGTAGTGGGTCGGGATGCGAGTACACTGTCATGAACAGAATCAGGAAGTCCACTGACGTACTTCTCTATCTTGTCTTTCACGTCAGGGAACATTCGAGTACACATCAAAGTCAACTCCTGAAACTTCTGATTGTAGGCCGTGATGTCATGATTTGAGCATTTGAGGTTCCACAAGTGAATCTCTAGTTTCTTGATTTCACCACGAGGACATTATTTCGCGGTAAGTCTTTCTTTCAATGAAGTCCAGGTCATCCCATAGGCTTCATAATGCCCAAGGGTAGCAACTAGAGAGTTCCACCAGGTGAGAGCATGTAACACCCCATTTTGATAAATGGAATGTCACGCGTGATTATGGCGTGTCATCAAAGCATACAAGGATAAATGTATAAAAACATTACATGACCATAAAGGAAATACCGGAATCAAACATCGGTACCCCAAAAGTAAAACTCATCACACACAAACATAAGTACTATAAATGAAAGGACTAAACAATGTCCATGGAAATGAGTATCAAAGTATAAAGAAGTGCATAAAGTAAAGAAGGCTAGGAAGCTTCCAATCCATATGCACGTACGCTTAAAGTCTACGAGCGTCCCTGAGTACCTGCCATTTTGGGAACATGAAAAGGAAAACGGCTGAGCATAACGCTCAGTGCACGGATATACAAGTATAGCATGAATAATATAAGCATATAAACATGAAGCAGCAGAAAAGACTAAGTCCTGGATAACCTGGTTATATCTTAGTAAAACTGGTTTTATAGTTTGAAAAGCCTTATGTTTATCTTGTAAAAACTGTTTAACATGTTTACCATTAGCCAATATTGGTCATGAATTATCCACATGCATGAATACTTGGAGGGTGACCTTGTCATGCAAATTAGAGGGGTTGCCTCTAATTTAATATACTGGTTTTGGGTAGGAGGGATCAACTCCTTGTGAAGGATGCAAGGCACACACCACATTCACACTGAATAATATGCTGAAAACATGTAAACTAGGATGCACCCATACGCCCACCTGATAATAATAATATGACCAAAAGCTGAAGGGACGCCACGAGCTATCACTCCGCCGTGGTGAAGTCATAACACTAGTGCCTCCAGTGTTATGGTTATGGTACCTCCATAACTAGGTGAAACTGGTCATGCATGTATATGTGTAACACCCCATTTTCATAAATTGAATGTCACGCGTGATTATGGCGTGTCATCAAAGCATACAAGGATAAATGTCTAAACATTACATGACCATAAAGGAAATACCAGAATCAAACATCGGTAGTCCAAAAGTAGAACTCGTCACACACAAACATAAGTACTGTAAATGAAAGGACTAAACAATGTCCATGGAAATGAGTATCAAAGTATATATAAATGTATAAAGTAAAGAAGGCTAGAAAGCTTCCAGTCCATATGCACGTACGCTTAAAGTCTACGAGCGTCCCTGAGTACCTGCCGTTTTGGGAACATGAAAAGGAAAACGGCTGAGCAATACGCTCAGTGCACGGATATACAAATAAAGCATGAATAATATAAGCATATAAGCATGAAACAGCGGAAGAAACTAAGTCCTGAATAACCTGGTTATATCTTAGTAAAACTGGTTTTATAGTTTGAAAAGCCTTATGTTTATCTTGTGACAATCCGTCAATTTACGATTGATATTTTATTCTCAAATATTATTTGAAAATATTATTTTTAATGATACAATATGAACTCACATATTTTTGGGAAGAAATTTGGATTTACGTCTTGAAGTAGCGTCGACTACGTTTAAACCGGAGGATTCAACGTTACGTGCTTACGTTTACATACACCGTCTTTGGTGACAGTCCGACAATTCAGAAAATAAATTTATCCGTAAATATTATTTTGGAGTTTTAAATTTGTGTTGGTTCATAAACTCACAAATTTACGAGAAGAGATTAGGACTTACGATTTTATTTTAACGTCTTTTACGACTAAACCGGAAACCTTAGGATTACGTATTTACGTTTTCGAACTCCGTTTCTGATGAAACAATTTTTATTGGATTCGTTTTGTGACGTTGATTCATAATTTATAAAAACGTTTTTCGTAAAACGACCCGAGGGCACGCAAATCGAGGAAACTAGAATCGAGGAATACCCGTAAACTAGTGAGATGGGACAAAATACATTGTCCCACCCCACTAGCTTGCATGGGACGGCTACAACACCACACCTCAACACTTTGGTGTCAAATTTTAAGCTAGCTAAGTTACACATGTAACAAGCTTACATCCTAAGCTAACCAACACACAAAACCATTCACACACAAACCACTTACTCATTTCACCATGCAAAACAACTTCACAAACTCTCTCACCCTTGGTTATGCCGTCCCATTCTTCTCCCTAAATCACCATCACTTGACAAAAATCTAACCATAAACATATGTTATAATTAACATATGTTAATCTCCATCCAAAAAGATGAAGATTGGTGTAAGTTATAACATCAAAGGAGGAGTTTCCATGGAGTATTAGGGCTGATTTTCCACAAGAAGTTCATGGAGCATGGTGGTCTTGAAGATGGTCATGGTTGTCTACAAGTTTCTCTATCAAAAACCATGTCAAAATCATAACCTATATCAACTTGGTGGTATAAAGATTGTCCTCCTCAACTTCTTGTTATTTTTGTTTATGTAATCATGTATTTATTTCCTATTGTATATATTTATGATGATTATATGATGATAAAAATGTTATGTGGGGATTTGTTGTTGATAATCATGGATAAAAAGATGAAAAACTATAAGAAACAAGGTTAAAATCTTGATTAATTTGCATGGCTGTATAAAACAGTAAAGAACCATATGGTAAACTGATAATATGATGAAGTAGGATGGATTTACAGTAAGCTATGGGTCTTGTACACATGTGAGAGTTGGCCATGCAATGGAATCAAAATAATGAGTGAGATATGATCAAAACAAGTTTAGGGTATAAATCTGAAGTTACTGTTTTGGACGATTTTTAGAAAATACTTAAAGGATGATTCAACAGTAGCTATAGAAGAGTTAAATGTAGCACATATCATGTAGTTTATGTGATAAACATTTGAGCTTCTATCTCCATGTAGAACTCAAGATATGGTAGTTTTGGTGAAGATGAAGTTAAAAATCAGATTTTTGGAAAATAAAGTATAATACTATTATATAAGCACTCACATTTTAATATATAAAATGTAAAATAAAAACCCACTAACTTATAAAACTTATTTATATAGATGTATAAAAGGTTAATTAAATGGGTAAATTATATAAATGGTGGTAAAATAATATTTATAAGTTATAAAGCTATAAACTTGATTTTTACGACCTTTTCGGCTATTGCCGTAAAAATTAACGTTTTTATTAAATAAAACTTAGATGGTTGGACCCGTCTAATGAAAACTTTATAAAACTTATATACTGATATATAGACATGTATAACAAGTAAAAACCGATAAAAACCCGAACTATAGGACAAACGGACATTAACGAGCTAAGTAAACACATTGGGCTAATAATTGGACTAAATAAGTTAAACACTAATAAAAAGAAATTATTGGGCTTAACCCATTTGGGCCCAACTTGAAAGTGTATGTACTGATAATATAAGTACAAAATGGATTGAAATAAGTTAAATAACTTATAATAAGCTTATTGGGCTTAAGACACGTAAACGGGTAAAACTAGTAAACTAATATAAAAGTTATTGACAAATAACACTAAAAGGAGTAAACGAGAATATGTAAACCCACTTGATCATCATATATACATAATCATCATATGTATACATAATTGATATTTTTATAAAGTCATTGGACAAAGGTCTAAGACGAGTATTATTGGTCTAGGTTTCCGTGATTGAAGCACGTACCGCACGTCCGAATTGCCGATAACCCGCCTTCCCACATCAACGTGAGTTCATAGCCTCGCACTCTTTTAAATGTTTTATAAATGCTTTATAAACCCGCGAGGGAGATAACATGTTAGTTTTTATAAAAGTTTGGACACCATTTGTCCCGATTGTTTGTTTATTGATTTTGGACCCGAATGATTGAATGACCCGATTGTATGACCCGATAAATGATTAATGGACCCGATAGATGAAATTAAATGGATTATTAAAGTTAGGTTATGTCACTAAAAGTCCCATTAGCATGAATTGTGAACTACCGGGAGTTGGTAGACGCTTATGCATTTAATAGTACTATTTGGGGACGATCACCCCAGTTCGCGCCTTGACGGTTGATCCCCGTCGTGCCACATTGATTGGTAAGCGAATTTATGTATGATAAGATTTCCAATAGCGTGACCTTTGTGACGACACGCTACTTTAGATGGGCAAAATTGGTATCGGGTTAGCTACCCGTTTTGGTTTAGTAAGGTAACAATGTCATGCGGCTTATAATAATCCAAATCACCGAAATACTATTAGACGCTTCGAATTACGATGTATTGCCTGACTAGCAATACAGGGTCATACTATTGATATTATGTTCGTGTTTTGGTTTTCATAACCACATTCATATAACGATTTTTATTTGACTTTATACAACGTCATAAGACGTATTGTATGATGTTTTTACGACATTGGCTCGTATAATGATTTTTAAGGCAAATGCCTATATTATGATTTTTGATAAGGATTTGTATAAAATGATTTTGGCTATTTCATGGCCTATCAAAACGATTTGTACAAAATGATTTTCAGTAATACTTTTATACTGATATTATATTGATGGAATTTATTAAACTCTATGAATTCACTCGGCGTTATCGCTGACCTTTTCTTTTAACATGTTTTATCTCAGGTACTTGAAGGTAATTCTCGGGAAGACGACAAGAATTCATGGCCCGCACCTAAACAATATTTTTCCATTCAAACACTTTGTAAAACTTTTGTATGAAATAAAATGACTTGGGACCGATGTAACTTTGATATTTATGAATGGAAATGATTTATTAATATACGACGCGATTTTTATGCGTTGTCTATGATGTGAGTAATGTGCTATCCCGTAACACCAACTAGACTTCCGCTGTACTAAGTTGTATAAATTTGGGGGTGTTACAGTTTGGTATCAGAGCTCTCGTTATAGAGAACGAAAGATTTTTAAAACCGAGGTTTTGAATAAAACATTTCAAAATCTTTTAACTATAAACATTTTTCTAAAAATGTCTAAAAATCTTTTGACTATAACGGTGCCGAAGAATTCCCGAGTTACCGACAAGGCCAAGACTGAGAAGTGTTATTTTAATATATATATATATATATAACCTAGATTATATATATATGATGTAATTTTATTACATGATTGTTTGATGGTTAATTTGATTTTTATACGAGGTATTTATACGACGTAGATTGTCACAAGTAACCCTAACTCCCCTAGTAAATTAATCGAAGCTATTCTCGTAGGAATTCTAGCTATTCTTGATCTAAACCAAGTTGCGGATATTTATAATCCCAACAAATGGTTGATATTCGTAGAAGTGTAGATATTAGTTGATCGTGATATTGAAAAAGAATTGGCGAGATTAAAACTGATATCGATGTCCTGACGATCTTTTCTTATAGAGTGGAGTTTGACAAAACGTTACCACCTAGAAAGATGTCATCTGATTCGTTGTCATCCAATTCTTAAATTGAAATCGAAAGGGTGAATGTTGCACTTGAGGCTGTTATTGGAACCATTACCCAAAAGTCTCATGCCACTAATACCTTTCCGAGAAGTCTAGTTGACTGATCAAGTCATTTCATATCAATGACTCATTTGATAATTGTTGTTGTAAGAGCTATAGGATTGGAATTAAGTGTTGATCATATCGAGCTTTTATTGCCCTATTAAGGCATAAGAATAAGATTGAAAGTATTGGAGAATGAGGTATGATATCGAATTGAGTATAAAAGTGGTTGAAATTTGAATAAAGTAAAATTTAACCCATATGGAATATGAGATTGTTAAGAGAAAGTTGTTAAGTTCTGTGATTAAATTATAAGGTTTTAAATGATTGTAGGTTTGTGTTAAGTATTGTTCCTAGGCCATTGTCCACTAACGAGGATGCCCAGTGTCCAAGAAATAAATTGAAGAAATCTTCTTCTGAATTGAGACCGATGGATCTTCTGGGACATGTGGAACACCTAATGACTCTTGTAGATTAGTATTCATTGAGGTATCTTTGAAAATAATCCCTAACTTAACTGAGACTTCAGTTGGTAGGATGAGATATTGGAATTGTATGACATAGTGACACATAATGTGTTACGGTACAATTTGACATTTTTTTGTGATTAATGAAAAGACTACCTATGATTGCTAAATCCTACATGTATCGATGTTATCTATCTTTTCTTGCTTCTTCCTAATGTTCGCATTAGTGATGCAACCATTGAACAAGTACTCATCTCGATTTGAGTTACATTGTGAATTATTCTTTCTGTGTGCCATCGAGATCATGAACCTCATGATTAATTGGCTAAGCTCATTTCCTATTGTATTATAGTTAAGTTCTTGGTGAACAACTCTTCATCACTTTTCTGCAGATCATTCATTGTTTTTATAAAGATGAAACAGTATTCCTTGAGAAAAATTATTTCCTTTACTATAAGGATTATTTAAAGTGAAATTTATAAGTGATTGTTATTGAAATGAAGTTGTTTATGAAAAAGCTTTGGAAACTTAATTATTTCCATAACAAAGAAAATCTTTGTAAATATATTTTCGATTCTTATTTAAGAATTAAGCATGAAAATGATTTTATTATAAACATGATGATAAAATTTTGACGAACTGAGTATTGCATCGTTAATCTTGAAATTGTATATAGTTGCGCGCCTACATACAATTTGGAATAGACTATGCAAGACTGATTAGTAGTCGCCATAAAACCAATGAATAAACACTACATTTTCTTTGAAGATTGTGAAATATTAAATTTTATGAGATCTGCAAGAAGTGAAAAATAGGGACATAGTGTTAGGGACACCTACATATGTGCCTATAGCATCTATTCTTCTGAGTTGAATTTACTCATCTGTGAAATTTGTCTTATTTGACAATTGATATTCCGTTCTTGTCCCATTCTCCTGTGGTGAGATTCTTAGGAAAAGTATCTGATTACCGAGTGTTGATACCCGACTGGATGTATTGACATTTGTATCATTTCTTATGATTTGGTTTCATTTGAATAACCTGGGTAACGATCCGAGGAGCTTTCGAATGCGTACTCAAATTATGAAAACATAGGATATATTCATATTCGGTAAATGTTTTCGTCTGAATCTGATTTGAAATTTTCTCGCGTAGATTATGCGTTGACCTTACTCTTTAGATGGTAGTTGTGTCTCCATATATCCTTGAATTTGTGAAGGATTATGAGTTATTATTAGTCTTTTGAGAAGTTCACATCTTATCGACGGCAACGAAACTGGAAAGTTGATAGTGCCAGTAGAATGGATTGATTGATTATGACATGACGACATTGTCTTAATTGACAGGAACTCGAATAGAATTCCCCTAAATGATAAGATGTTGATTATCAAAAGTGATTTAAATAATTCTTGATGGATGACCATATCCTGTATAAAGACTTGAAATATTACCGTGAATGGTTGTGAACTAGTTATAGATATTATAATCTAGAAGAACTTAATATGAATTTATTAAAAGATGTTTATGTTATCTGAAACTTTAGGAAGTATTTGTTGGTGAACTACCTAGACTTTCACCATTAAGGCAAGTTGAATTTGGTATTTGATTATATTCTCGGTGCTGCACTTGTGGCTTGTGCACTGTACGTCAGCACCATCTGAATTTAAAGAATTACCGTACAACTAAGAGAGTTGTCGGAGAAAGATTTTATTATACCAAGCCTGTCATCCTGAAGAGCTATGGTGTTATCTTTCCTTATATTTATAAATTACTGTGACTGAGTAAATTGACAATCGAAAACAATATCCATAACTCGAAATGGAAGATTTGTTCGATCATTTACAAGGTTCTAGCGTATGTTTTAAAGATTTGATCCACGGCATGGTTATTATCAACTTCGCATCTGCGAAGAAGATTATGTATTCCAATCACTACATCCGGTGCTTGTAATGAACATTATGAGTTTTACGTAATGTCGTTTGGATTGACTAATGCACATGTAGTATTCATAAATTTGGTGAATCACGTGTGTAGGCTGTAATTTGATAAATTCATGCTTGTGATCATTAGTGACCATTTGTTTGTTTACAAGAATAAGAATGAGGTTAATAATTAATTATAGATTGCCCTGAATTGGCTAAACAATGAAAACCTATACCTTAAAAATTTAACATGTGATTAAGGACTTAATCCTTTACATAAAATGACCGTTGGATTAATAATGGTAAGATGTATGCATATAGACTCTTCAAAAATTAAGAGCCCTTTTAAGACTTTGGATTTTACCAAAAAGAAATGGAAATATGTTTTGACAAATGTTTTAACAAAGGATTTTAAGGGATTATTCCCTTATACACAAACCATTTAACTAAACTTCTGTTTAGGGGTAAATGTTTGTGTATACCTCAAGATAACTTAAGAAGGAGTGAGTAAAACCATTTATACTATAACCTGAAAACTTAAAACAACAATTTTTGCTTTTCAACTAAGAAAACTTTGACCAAAGTATAAACAAAAGTTTTTCGAACATTTACGAATCTTATTAATTATTTTCGATAAATCAACGAAAACTTGTTAATTAAACTCGAATTTATTTTGAACATTTTATATAATTGGTCGAACTAAGAAATTTAAAACTTTTACGCATCATAAAAATTAACTAATAATTATTTAATTAATTATGATAATTATCGACGCTTTAGACGACGGATTTAGTAAAACGGATAAAAATGATAGTTAAAGACGAAACTGGAACATAAAAGATATGAAAAAAAAAGAAAAAAAAAGAAGAGAATTTTGAATAAATACGATTGTGATATTTATTTCATCAGGAAGGTGAACGTAATTACTGACGCATATTATAGAAAGAATATCTGAGTGAATTATGGACATGATAATTATATCATCCTGAGAAGTGAATATAGATACCGACACATTATGTATAAAAGATAAAGAACCAATTAGTATATATTTCTTAATAATGAAGGTGCAAAATAAATTGCCGAGCAATATAAAAATAAATGATGGTTGTAAGAAGGATAATATAAATAATAAAAAGAGATTCACGACTAATATGAATCATTAAGTTTGAGAAGCCGATAGCGCTAAAAGATTAAAAAAAGTCCATTTGTGATTGTCTAAATAAGGAGATTGTGAGATGTAGTTATGTTGGAATTTGTAAGTATAAGTATTCTATGTATGTCATTTATGACTAAATGTATCCTTGTCAGAAGAAGTTGAACTAATGGCAAATTATGAAGGCAGACATCGCCTCATGCGTTAGTAAACGTCTAGCTATTGCAAAGGTCATCATCTGAATTTGATTCGATTTGGGTCATCGTCGACAGACTGACCAAATCTGCTAATATCATTCCCGTTAATGATAAATGCAAAAGAGTTATGTAAACATAGTGTGCCTGTATCGAACATCTATATCAAGATCCTCGCTTCGCATCGAATTTCTTGAGATTTGCTCAGAAATCATTGAGAACGAACCTTGATGAGAGTACTATGTACCATCCCAAATCGAAGGGACGAGGTAAAGTAACGATACAAAATACTATATGAGTGTTGTTTTATGTTTGAATGATTGTCCTTTGGTAATAGACCGTATAATCGTTTTCCTTTGGAAAGATTATCATTGATAATCATCGTATTAGGATTGAGATCGAATCTTGTTAGGATCTGAATCTTAGAGCATCTGTAAGCAGGAGTTGAGATGAAGACATCCGACATACACCCACTGTGAGTTGGACATGTCTCTTAGGTTTAAGGTTTCCTATGATGGCGAACCTATCCTTGCAAAATACCCGACCCGCGAGATCTGAAATGATTGTTGAAATTAGGATTTGATTATTGACTGCCGGTAGTGGACAAGAGGTTATGTGAATGTGAAATGTAGATCTTAAAGTGCCAAATGGGTAGCGAAGTTATGCCACAATTTTTAACCTTGGAAAGATGAATTCATGATCTGACAAATCATGAGATATAAGTCCCCGTTGTATGGGACCATTGAGATGGTATAAAAGATTGGTTTGAAAGGCATATAAGCTGGATCTACCCTAGGACTTCAAAGACTGCGTGAATTATGTTTCGTAAATCGAACTTGATGGAATATCTATCAAGTGAAAATCTGAGTTCTTCTTAGTAATGCTTAGATCGGCGAAAAGTTGCATTCATCAGAAACCCGTGAACATCATGGATAGAGAAGGTAAGTCAACATTAAGCCTGATCTTATTCCCGTAGTTATGTTTGATGAAACTCGCGTATTATAATGAATTGAAGTTGTGAGAAAAGACCGAATGTGGAGGAAATACCCACATGGCTTTAACTCTATAAGAAGCGAGTAGTAAGGTAAGATGATCTTTGAGGACAAAGATCCTGTTTAGGGGTAAATGCTGTGACAATCCGTCAATTTACGATTGATATTTTATTCTCAAATATTATTTGAAAATATTATTTTTAATGATACAATATGAACTCACATATTTTTGGGAAGAAATTTGGATTTACGTCTTGAAGTAGCGTCGACTACGTTTAAACCGGAGGATTCAACGTTACGTGCTTACGTTTACATACACCTTCTTTGGTGACAGTCCGACAATTCAGAAAATAAATTTATCCGTAAATATTATTTTGGAGTTTTAAATTTGTGTTGGTTCATAAACTCACAAATTTACGAGAAGAGATTAGGACTTACGATTTTATTTTAACGTCTTTTACGACTAAACCGGAAACCTTAGGATTACGTATTTACGTTTTCGAACTCCGTTTTTGATGAAACAATTTTTATTGGATTCGTTTTGTGACGTTGATTCATAATTTATAAAAACGTTTTTCGTAAAACGACCCGAGGGCACGCAAATCGAGGAAACTAGAATCGAGGAATACCCGTAAACTAGTGAGATGGGACAAAATACATTGTCCCACCCCACTAGCTTACATGGGACGGCTACAACACCACACCTCAACACTTTGGTGTCAAGTTTTAAGCTAGCTAAGTTACACATGTAACAAGCTTACATCCTAAGCTAACCAACACACAAAACCATTCACACACAAACCACTTACTCATTTCACCATGCAAAACAACTTCACAAACTCTCTCACCCTTGGTTATGCCGTCCCATTCTTCTCCCTAAATCACCATCACTTGACAAAAATCTAACCATAAACATATGTTATAATTAACATATGTTAATCTCCATCCAAAAAGATGAAGATTGGTGTAAGTTATAACATCAAAGGAGGAGTTTCCATGGAGTATTAGGGCTGATTTTCCACAAGAAGTTCATGGAGCATGGTGGTCTTGAAGATGGTCATGGTTGTCTACAAGTTTCTCTATCAAAAACCATGTCAAAATCATAACCTATATCAACTTGGTGGTATAAAGATTGTCCTCCTCAACTTCTTGTTATTTTTGTTTATGTAATCATGTATTTATTTCCTATTTTATATATTTATGATGATTATATGATGATAAAAATGTTATGTGGGGATTTGTTGTTGATAATCATGGATAAAAAGATGAAAAACTATAAGAAACAAAGTTAAAATCTTGATTAATTTGCATGGCTGTATAAAACAGTAAAGAACCATATGGTAAACTGATAATATGATGAAGTAGGATGGATTTACAGTAAGCTATGGGTCTTGTACACATGTGAGAGTTGGCCATGCAATGGAATCAAAATAATGAGTGAGATATGATCAAAACAAGTTTAGGGTATAAATCTAAAGTTACTGTTTTGGACGATTTTTAGAAAATACTTAAAGGATGATTCAACAGTAGCTATAGAAGAGTTAAATGTAGCACATATCATGTAGTTTATGTGATAAAAATATGAGCTTCTATCTCCATGTAGAACTCAAGATATGGCAGTTTTGGTGAAGATGAAGTTAAAAATCAGATTTTTGGAAAATAAAGTATAATACTATTATATAAGCACTCACATTTTAATATATAAAATGTAAAATAAAAACCCACTAACTTATAAAACTTATTTATATAGATGTATAAAAGGTTAATTAAATGGGTAAATTATATAAATGGTGGTAAAATAATATTTATAAGTTATAAAGCTATAAACTTGATTTTTACGACTTTTTCGGCTATTGCCGTAAAAATTAACGTTTTTATTAAATAAAACTTAGATGGTTGGACCCGTCTAATGAAAACTTTATAAAACTTATATACTGATATATAGACATGTATAACAAGTAAAAACCGATAAAAACCCGAACTATAGGACAAACGGACATTAACGAGCTAAGTAAACACATTGGGCTAATAATTGGACTAAATAAGTTAAACACTCATAAAAAGAAATTATTGGGCTTAACCCATTTGGGCCCAACTTGAAAGTGTATGTACTGATAATATAAGTACAAAATGGATTAAAATAAGTTAAATAACTTATAATAAGCTTATTGGGCTTAAGACACGTAAACGGGTAAAACTAGTAAACTAATATAAAAGTTATTGACAAATAACACTAAAAGGAGTAAACGAGAATATGTAAACCCACTTGATCATCATATATACATAATCATCATATGTATACATAATTGATATTTTTATAAAGTCATTGGACAAAGGTCTAAGACGAGTATTATTGGTCTAGGTTTCCGTGATTGAAGCACGTACCGCACGTCCGAATTGCCGATAACCCGCCTTCCCACATCAACGTGAGTTCATAGCCTCGCACTCTTTTAAATGTTTTATAAATGCTTTATAAACCCGCGAGGGAGATAACATGTTAGTTTTTATAAAAGTTTGGACACCATTTGTCCCGATTGTTTGTTTATTGATTTTGGACCCGAATGATTGAATGACCCGATTGTATGACCCGATAAATGATTAATGGACCCGATAGATGAAATTAAATGGATTATTAAAGTTAGGTTATGTCACTAAAAGTCCCATTAGCATGAATTGTGAACTACCGGGAGTTGGTAGACGCTTATGCATTTAATAGTACTATTTGGGGACGATCACCCCAGTTCGCGCCTTGACGGTTGATCCCCGTCGTGCCACATTGATTGGTAAGCGAATTTATGTATGAGAAGATTTCCAATAGCGTGACCTTTGTGACGACACGCTACTTTAGATGGGCAAAATTGGTATCGGGTTAGCTACCCGTTTTGGTTTAGTAAGGTAACAATGTCATGCGGCTTATAATAATCCAAATCACCGAAATACTATTAGACGCTTCGAATTACGATGTATTGCCTGACTAGCAATACAGGGTCATACTATTGATATTATGTTCGTGTTTTGGTTTTCATAACCACATTCATATAACGATTTTTATTTGACTTTATACAACGTCATAAGACGTATTGTATGATGTTTTTACGACATTGGCTCGTATAATGATTTTTAAGGCAAATGCCTATATTATGATTTTCGATAAGGATTTGTATAAAATGATTTTGGCTATTTCATGGCCTATCAAAACGATTTGTACAAAATGATTTTCAGTAATACTTTTATACTGATATTATATTGATGGAATTTATTAAACTCTATGAATTCACTCGGCGTTATCGCTGACCTTTTCTTTTAACATGTTTTATCTCAGGTACTTGAAGGTAATTCTCGGGAAGACGACAAGAATTCATGGCCCGCACCTAAACAATATTTTTCCATTCAAACACTTTGTAAAACTTTTGTATGAAATAAAATGACTTGGGACCGATGTAACTTTGATATTTATGAATGGAAATGATTTATTAATATACGACGCGATTTTTATGCGTTGTCTATGATGTGAGTAATGTGCTATCCCGTAACACCAACTAGACTTCCGCTGTACTAAGTTGTATAAATTTGGGGGTGTTACATATCTTGTAAAAACTGTCTAACATATTTTACCATTAGCCAATATAGGTCATGAAATATCAACGTGCATGAATACTTGAAGGAGTGACCTCGTCATGCAAATTAGAGGGACTGCCTCTGATTTAATATACTAGTTTTGGGTAGGAGGGATCAGCTCCTTGTAAAGGATGCAAGGCTGATACAAGGCTTTTGACACCCTGTATAAAAATTAAAGTTCAAGTTCGTGTTCTCGGTATCTTAACGAATTGATCTAGGCCTATGTGTGACTCAGTTGATCTTTGGTGAAACAAATATTTTTGGTTGTTTTCAATTAAATGTGCAAAGACTTAAAAGTAAATGGGCACTTAATCTAAATCTAATAAAGTAAATGGTGCAAGTATTAAAAGCGTGACGAGAATTTAAAGGCACTAAAAGTAAATAACGCAAACTTAAATCTAACTAAGGCAAACTTAAAACGCAACTAAAACTAAAACTTAAACTAAGGCAAGACTAAATTAAATCTAAGGCAATTAAACTTAAAGTGCGACTAAGTAAAAAGGCGGGAAAATTAAAGCTTGAAAATAGAAACTGAAAATAATAAGTCCCTATCCAGAATAAAACCCCTATTCGGAATACTGTCACTATGCGGAAAAAGGTGCTTATTCGGAATAGTTCCCTATGCGGAATATTAAACCTATTCGGAATAACCTATTCGGAATAAAAGGCCTATGCGGAAAAACTTGCTATTCGGAATGTCCAGGCCTATTCGGAATGTCAGCTCTATGCGGAATCTTTGCCTATTCGGAATATAAGGTCTATGCGGAATATCTTGTTATTCGGAATGTTGAATATTCCGAATAACCTCACTGCTAAACCCTTACTCGGAATACTTCCCCTATACGGAATAACTCAATATTCCGAATAAGCAGCCTTTCAAAACCTTGATTCGGAATAATTGGGGCTGCGTCCAGGGAAAGAACAGAAATCCAGATCCGAAGAACAAGGGATAAGAAATAAGCTCGGATCTAATCAAAACTAAGGCAAATCAACCACAAGATTAAATCAAACAAACATATAAACAAATATTAAGCATAAACAATCAATCCAAAACAATTAAATTAACAAAACTAATAAAAATAATCAAAACCCACTTAAATAAATCAACAAACATTAAGAACTTGATCATAAACAAATCAACACAAAGATTAAAGAAAGGTAGAATGAGATTAACAAGATAAAGATAAAGATTAACAAGAATTAAAAGAAAAACTTACTTGAAATTAAATGGTAATTAAGGTGCAAGACAAGGTAATTAAATTTGACAATAAAGTAAATGACAAGTTAAGTAAATGGTGGAAGAGCTAATTGTCACACTTAGCCAACAAGAATGAAATGTAAATCCTAATGACTATTTATAGGGGAGGATTAAGGAAGCTTCCTCCCCTCTTTCCTTTTCTCTTAATTGCGTCATTAAGTCCCTCCTTCTTTTAATCTTCATTAATTGCATATTTAGTCCTTTTCTTCTAATATTCTTTAAACTTGGACTTAAGGGACTTTTGGCTTCAGGATTTCTTTGAACTCGTCTTTAAATTCTTCAATAAAATAGACTTGAATTCTTCGGCTTTTGATAAACTTCCGTCTTTTGACTTTTTCTTCGATAAACCTTCAGAATTGGTCGTGGACTTCCGTTCTTTTTGCACTCTTGACTTCTTGACTTCGTCTTTCATCTTTTTCTTCAATAAAAGTCCGTAAATGCCCGTGAATTCCCGTGTTTTCTCCATTTTTCACCTTTTCGTCCTAAATCACAACAAAAACACAAACCACGCATAATTCCGACATAAAAGACATAAAATACACGTTTTGGCCTGGTTATTATTGTAATTAAGTGGTAGAAAAGATGGGTGTTTACACACCTATCAAATCCCCTACACTTGACCATTGCAATGTCCTCATGCAATGCATAGTTACAAAGCAAGATTACACTTTTCATCATAATCAATCCACGTTGGCGTTTATTAAAGAAATAGAAAATTAAAAACATACAAAGTAAAGAAATCAAAAACATACCTTGGGTTTTGAAAATGTTATGAATAATCATCATCCTCAAGTTTTCACTTTCTCCAAACCAAGCTTAAAAACGAGATCATTGTTATTATAAGTTAGTAAACTATCACGAACTCATGTGGGCCAATTATTCACTTAAACTCCCTTATTCCTAGGTGTATCTCTTATATTTTATTATTGTCTTGAATGATCACGAGGATGCATTTTTGACTTATTTCGATAGTTATTAAGTCTGAAAATAAAGTGAACGATTTAATCAATAGTTAGCTAAAGGACAAAATCTTTTAAAACTGCTTCTCGGGACCTCATAAAGTTCATATCTTGGCATAACTCGTTTCGCGATTTGAGACCTTTCTCGGACCGATATTTGGCAGCGACTTCATACTTCAAACCTTGAGAGACGTTCATGAAATTATGGTCTTCTCTTCATAATGGAATTTCTTCACTTGAAGTTTTGAGAGATTCATACTTGGACCACGACTTCTTCATTTTTCTCCAATCTTTATTTTGGACTTTGATATACAACGATCCGCCTCCTTTTATGACTTGGATCTATTTATCCTCATACCTTGTTAGGGTCTTTTCGGATACACTTCTCCATGACTTTTGGGGAGTTTTTGCTTTACGTCGTGTGTCTCGATCCTTCATATTGATTTTCGATAAATGATTCTTCACATCACTTTTGGATCTTTAGCAACAAAATATAGCCCTCATGCCTTGTTAGGGCCTTTTCGGACTCGCCAATCCTCGCATCCCGCTTCAATAAGTTATGCCTTGGCTATGAACTCTAATCCATACCGAGCAACTTTTAAACGATCTTGGGCTAGAAGCTAAGTAACTTTTCAAATCGTACAACCTTATTTATTAGCAGATAAATTTATTAGCAAGCGATGGGAGAATAGGCTTATAATTAACTCACATAAATTCACGAAAGAATACCGGACTTATAATTGGCTCTATCATCTCTCGTTCTCCACAGTTTAAAATCTCAAGTAATGAGACTCGTGGATACTTAGCCTATTAAATCAATGTTTTGGGTTTTCGAGTCGCCTATAGGATCTTGCAAATTCTTAGACTTTTTCAAGTTTAGAAATTGCATTTTAAAGTTCCCTTGATAAACGACTCTCTAGGATCAATTATAGGAACTTGCGAAAAGTTCTTGTTCTTAACCCGTGAGAGTTAAGACTTTCGCGTTTTATAGCTCCCTATATAAAAGCCTAGCAAAACTTGACTTAAGCACGTTAAGGATACTAACTAGAGCAAACTTAGATAAGTAAACTCGGGTTGAGTCAAAAGATTCACAACGTTTGAAAATTAAAACCACTTATTAATACATTTATTCTAATAAGGAAAGAAAATAACTATACAATGGTAAAAACTAATAGGCCAAAATAGATCAAAAATTTTGAAAAATGTCGAAAGATTGATTTTCCGGTTAAAATGAGGACAAATACAAGGAAAAGACCACTTAACTTCGATAGAAATCCCCCCTACACTTAAGATAAACATTGTCCTCAATGTTTAAGCATATGGGAGTAAACTCCCCTACACTTAGGACATTGTGCACGTTATTTAAATCTCGCTAAGGAAAAGACAACTAAAGAGATTCCTATTTTAATATTGAGAAAATATAAAATAGTGAATCGAAAAGAGTTTAGGATAGAACCGGGAAGAAGTAGAACACGGAACGTCAAGAATCATCAAGAGTGGATCATTGAAGCTCGAATCCCTGATTAAGAAGTGAGGAGAGGAAAACAAACCAAAGGGCCCCCCTACACTTATGGTAAAGAAAGCGAAAAGATAGATGCATGGGTTGCCTCCCAAGAAGTGCTTGATTTTTGTTAAGCGAGTCGTGAGCCTGACTCGACCTTGATCATCAACGGAAGAAGCATGAAACATATCCACCAGGATCAAAGACATAGTTTTCATCCATCAATAAGCACGAGTTTAAGGCGAACAAGGCAAGCCAAAGAAGAAGTGGCAGGGTTCCCTTAAGCAGCGATAGAGCACGGTGGAAGCAAGTAGGAAGCGGTGCAAGCATGTCTTCAAAATTTCCAAAGATTTTTCCTTTTATTTCATCAGGTGGATACTGAGATGGCTTAAAGACTTCAATACCAGGGTCGAACACCTTGTCCTTTAAGGGAAAATAGCACTCAGGCTCAGCCGAGTGTGAAGAAGATCCGCAAAGAAGCACAACCTCGTCCTCAGAAGGGGGACAAAGAGGTGTCAAATCATATGTGCAACGGACTTCGGTGTCGACCGGTTTCTTCTCCTTTGACAGAATGATCTTCAAATTCAAAGTAGGATCAAGACGATAATCTTCAAAGTCATAAGGAGGGGCATCACTCTCATGAGGGAAGTAAGTGTTGAGAAATTCAGAGAAGTCTTCCTCAAATGAGTAATCGTCCAAAGTAGGATCGAGTGATGGCGGAGGATCTTCAGCATGTGAAGAATCGCTCGAGAGAGTATCGGCCTCATCAAAATCATCGAAAGTGGGCAGCTCGGGATACTCAGAAGTACAATCAAAATCATCCGAATCTGAGCTAGAATCATCATCATCATAAGCATCAAAGACCGGTGGCGAATCATAAATGGGAGAAGGTTCCAAAGTGGATCGAGAATCATCCTCATCATCGTCAAAGAGTGGATTATCGATGGAAGAATCAAATAGAGGATTGTCATAGACGGTAAAGTCATCGAGCACATTAATCATATTCACTGATTCTCGGCCTCCAAAGGATTTTCCTGTAAGCTTCCCCATTTTAAAAACTTTTAAATCATCCCCGACTCGTAAGATTAACTCACCTTCGGCCACATCTACTAAAGCTCGTCCGGTTCTCAAGAATGGACGACCAAGTATTAAAGGAATACGAGGGTCCATTTCATAATCAACTACGACAAAATCGACCGGGAAAGTAAATGTGCCAACTTTGATAAACACGTCTTCGGCTATACCAACGGGGTAAGCGAGAGTGCGATTTGCAAGTTCGAGAGTCATCTTTGTTGGAATGAGGTCGGGTAATGATAGTGTTTTCCAAACACTCAGAGGCATCAAATTTATACTAGCCCCGAGATCAGCAAGGGCAGTAAATTCTTAAGTTTTGTTGAACACGCAAGGCAACACAAAACGACCGGGATCTCCAAGCTTTTCCAGTAATTCTTTAAGAATAACCGCTGAGCAGTTTTCATTTAAGCGTGTGTTGGCAAGTTCAATCAGTTTCTCCTTCTTGCTGAGCAATTCCTTGAATGCTTTGACAAATTTCGGCATGTGGCAAAGTGCTTCAACAAGGCTAATGTTGATGGTCATTTTAGATAGCATATCCACATATTTTGATACTTGACAGTCATTCTTGGTTAGATCATTGGTCTTGCCTAAGCGAGAAGGGTATGGGATTCTAGGTTGATAAGGGGAAGGTGAAGGTGTAGTTGGTAAAGGTTGTGATGTTGAAGGGTCCTTTCGAGATACATCGTCATGACGAGGCGGAGACGGTAATGGTGTACTACTACTAGGTGTAGGAGGAGTAGGGATACATGGTGGTGGAGGAGGTGTAGATGATGGTGGTGGGATAAGTGGATCGACAATGGTAATTCCACTACGCGTAGTTATAGCACTCACATTAGCTCGCGGATTGGTGACGGTGTTTGAAGGTAGAGAACCCGAAGAAGAAGGTTGAGCTTCGGGCAAGAAACTAGCCAATAGATTCTTTAATTCAGTCGTTTGAGTGCTGAAGGAAGATTGGATATTATCACGAACCTCGTTTCTGATGTCATTTCCTTGCTTCAAGATATCTCCTTTCAAATTGATTATTTGGCTCTGTAGATTCTTGATTTGCTCACCTTGAGTTCTCATGATGGCATCAACATTGGTGTTTATGGGTGGATGTTGTTGGGTGGGTGGTTGATAAGGGTTAGAAGCTCTTGGTGGGATTTGGTTGCTTCTATTGTAGTTGTTGGCGGGGTTTTGGTTTTGAGGAGAAAAACCGGGTGAAAGGTAATTGTTGGAACGGTAACTCAGCAGATTTCTATCCCCTTGTTGTCTAGCTTGGTAATTTTCCGGTGAATAATTACCGTAAGCAGCATACACATTTTCCGGATTTCCTTGTGTCGAAGGACAATCGGTGTATGAGTGAGGACCGCCACATGTTTCACAAGGATTAGCAACCGCTTTAACTTGTTGTTGTTGTTGGTTTGAAGCGAGAAGCGTAATACTTTTGCTCATTTCAGCCATCATGCGGGTGAGTTCGGTCATCTCAGGGTTTGCTGAGGTAGAAGAAACATTGACTCTCGGGTTGTTCCTTGAAGAAGCAGAGGAATCCCAGTTTTTGTGGTGAGTAGTCACGTTCTCAATTAACTCTCTACACTCCTCGGGTCTCCTTTTCATGAATGTGCCACCGGCGGCTGCATTAATCGTATCACGATCTCGAAAAGTCAAACCGTTGTAGAAAGTATCAATTAGGGTCACAGGGAGCATGTTGTGGTTTGGACATCTATCGATCAAGACATTATATCTCTCCCAAGCATCAAAAAGAGATTCATCAGGGTCTTGCATGAAACCGCTGATCTGATTGCGAAGCCTTGTGACCATGGATGGTGGAAAGTAGCGCGACAAAAAGCGTTGAGTCATGTCATCCCAAGTGTGAATAGAATTCTTCGGGAGACGATCAAACCATTTCTCGGCATGATGCGATAAAGTATGTGGGAAGAGTTGTAGGCGAAGTACATCCATTGTGGCCCCAGGCAACTTCAAGCTTTGGGTGATTGTAATGAACTTGTCGAGGTGTTTGTTGGCATCATCATCAGGCAATCCATGGAATGGGTTTGTTTGTACTTGCTGAATCATGTGGTGCTTCAACGAAAACTCAGGAGCGTTGATTTGCATCGGCGCAATCGTCGCTCCTCGTCCAAACATTGTTGGTTGACAAAGTTCCTCCATGGTCCGAAGATCGGGCTGTGGAAGAACATTGTTGTTATTATTATTATTATTGAGGTGCGGTGGAATGTTGTTGTTGTTAACACCTGCCATATCTAAATCTTCTTGAGGCTCGGGCTCTTGATAATTAGAAGATCTAGTACGCATACACCTGAAAATGCAAAAGAAAACAAAACCAAACACAAAAACAATATATACACAATAAAGATAAAATCTTTTTGGATTTTTGAAAATTTTAATTTTTATGTATTTTTATCAATTTTTAATTTTTATGATTTTTTTTGAATGTTTTAGACAAGAAAAATAACGCTCACAAGTGAGCGGATCCCAAAAAGCAACGTGTCTCTCACAGAAAACCGTCAATCTTAATGAAAAGAGCCGGCAGCGGCGCCATTTGATACAAGGCTTTTGACACCCTGTATAAAAATTAAAGTTCAAGTTCATGTTCTCGGTATCTTAACGAATTGATCTAGGCCTATGTGTGACTCAGTTGATCTTTGGTGAAACAAATATTTTTGGTTGTTTTCAATTAAATGTGCAAAGACTTAAAAGTAAATGGGCACTTAATCTAAATCTAATAAAGTAAATGGTGCAAGTATTAAAAGCGTGACGAGAATTTAAAGGCACTAAAAGTAAATAACGCAAACTTAAATCTAACTAAGGCAAACTTAAAACGCAACTAAAACTAAAACTTAAACTAAGGCAAGACTAAATTAAATCTAAGGCAATTAAACTTAAAGTGCGACTAAGTAAAAAGGCGGGAAAATTAAAGCTTGAAATTAGAAACTGAAAATAATAAGTCCCTATCCGGAATAAAACCCATATTCGGAATACTGTCACTATGCGGAAAAAGGTGCTTATTCGGAATAGTTCCCTATGCGGAATATTAATCCTATTCGGAATAACCTATTCGGAATAAAAGGCCTGTGCGGAAAAACTTGCTATTCGGAATAAAAAGGTGCTTATTCGGAATAGTTCCCTATGCGGAATCTTTGCCTATTCGGAATATAAGGTCTATGCGGAATATCTTGTTATTCGGAATGTTGAATATTCCGAATAACCTCGCTGCTAAACCCTTACTCGGAATACTTCCCCTATACGGAATAACTCAATATTCCGAATAAGCAGCCTTTCAAAACCTTGATTCGGAATAATTGGGGCTGCGTCCAGGGAAAGAACAGAAATCCAGATCCGAAGAACAAGGGATAAGAAATAAGCTCGGATCTAATCAAAACTAAGGCAAATCAACCACAAGATTAAATCAAACAAACAAATAAACAACTATTAAGCATAAACAATCAATCCAAAACAATTAAATTAACAAAACTAATAAAAATAATCAAAACCCACTTAAATAAATCATCAAACATTAAGAACTTGATCATAAACAAATCAACACAAAGATTAAAGAAAGATAGAATGAGATTAACAAGATAAAGATAAAGATTAACAAGAATTAAAAGAAAAACTTACTTGAAATTAAATGGTAATTAAGGTGCAAGACAAGGTAATTAAATTTGACAATAAAGTAAATGACAAGGTAAGTAAATGGTGGAAGAGCTAATTGTCACACTTAGCCAACAAGAATGAAATGTAAATCCTAATGACTATTTATAGGGGAGGATTAAGGAAGCTTCCTCCCCTCTTTCCTTTTCTCTTAATTGCGTCATTAAGTCCCTCCTTCTTTTAATCTTCATTAATTGCATATTTAGTCCTTTTCTTCTAATATTCTTTAAACTTGGACTTAAGGGACTTTTGGCTTCGGGATTTCTTTGAACTCGTCTTTAAGTTCTTCAATAAAATAGACTTGAATTCTTCGGCTTTTGATAAACTTCCGTCTTTTGACTTTTTTTTCGATAAACCTTCAGAATTGGTCGTGGACTTCCGTTCTTTTTGCACTCTTGACTTCTTGACTTCGTCTTTCATCTTTTTCTTCAATAAAAGTCCATAAATGCCCGTGAATTCCCGTGTTTTCTCCATTTTTCACCTTTTCGTCCTAAATCACAACAAAAACACAAACCACGCATAATTCCGACATAAAAGACATAAAATACACGTTTTGGCCTGGTTATTATTGTAATTAAGTGGTAGAAAAGATGGGTGTTTACACACCTATCAAAGGCACACACCACATTCACACTGAGTAATTTGCTGAAACATGTATACTAGGATGCACCCATACGCCCCACCTGATAATATAATAAATGGCCAAAAGCTGAAAGGGACGCCACGAGCTATCACTCCGCCGTGGTGAAGTCATAACACTAGTGCCTCCAGTGTTATGGTTATGGTACCTCCATAACTAGGTGAAACTGGTCATGCATGTATATGGCTTTAGGTATTCTAATTAAACATAAGCAATTCAAAACATATAAACAAATACTAGGGAAAACAGTTGGCTGCATACGGGGAAATCCTAATAAGAAAAGAATGTCCATACTGAAAGGACGGAGAATCCGTACCTTGTGTCCAGTGAACGAAGAAGACGAACGGAAGAGAGTCCTACTTCGGTATCACTAATGCTACATAAATACATACGTGTATAAGTATCTGATTACTGAGTACGTAACTGGTTTTATATCATGTCTTAGCTTGTTTTATATGTTCATGTCATGTTTTACTGATTTAAGCATTATATTGTGTTTATCGTATATTCTGTCAATTCTGATTAATTATTACTTGTAATTCATGTATTATTATACTTGTTGTGTAATAATAAGTAACTTTCTAAAAATAGCAGGTTTCCTAAAATAGAAAGTTTCCAAAAATAGAGAGTTACTAAAAGTGGAAAGTTTCAAAAAATAGAAGGTTTCCAAAAATAGAAAGTTTCCAAAAATAGAAAGTTTCCAAAAATAGAAAGTTTCCAAAAATAAAATTACTACTGAAAATAGATAAGTTTCTAAAAATAGAAAGTTTCCATAAATAGATTAGCTTCCTTAATTAAGCTAATTGTATAAACTTAAGTGTTTACTGATTATTATTCTAAGTCATGTAATTATATAGTATAGTTTATTAATTATTTCATGTGAATCAAATAAACTATAGGTTAAAGTATTTAATTAAATGTAACATGATTTAATTAAATAAAAGTAAAATAATTACTTAGGTTAAAACATGTATTATTATCTATTAAAAGATAACAACTTAGGTTAAAATTCATGAATTAATAATTAAATTAATAACCTAAGTCATGTAAATTAAATTAATCATGTTCATGCTTTAATCAATTTAATTTTAAGTCTTGTAAAAATAATATAACTTGTAAAAATAATAAACCTTGAAAATCACTCATGAACCGGACCGTGTTTTAAATCTAACATGTGTGAACCGGACCCGTGATTAAAACCCATGCACCGGACCCGAAACACCACCATACCCTGACCTAATTCGGGGTTTCCCCTTGCCTTGTTGCTGCCGTGACACCACCACCACCAAACCGAGACCATATGGTCTCGGTGGTGCGAAGTAAGCTAAGCCGAGACCCCCTTGGGGCTCGGTTAGGCGTCGGCCACAAAAAACAAACACCCCTTAACCCTAAATTGATTTGAACCCCCTGATTACAACATGTTTATATTTGTTTTTAATTAGTTTATTAAAAACATCATGATTTTATGTGATTATATAAATCAAAACATAAAAAGAAAAAGGTTAAAGGTTATACCAATCACGTGAATCGAATGAGGATGAACACACAACGATCCTTGCACTAAATGAAAGACCAAAATCAACCCGAATCACCCTTTTGGTGATGCTAAACCCGGCGGCCAAGACAAAGGAGAAGGAAAAAGATTTCTAGGGTTTTTCTTGTTTTTACTAAATGTGTTAAATGAAAATAACTTTCTCCATAATTCATGTTTAGCAAAATTTAATGGGCTTGGCCCCTTTTCCTTGTTGTGTATGCGGGTATGGGGCCCACATGGGGTGACCCGAACATTTTCCGTGTCTAAAATAATAGTGTGTTCTCGTGTTCGTAAATTACGTGATCTAATTAGTTATCGATCGTGACTTAATATATTTATTCGTGTTCGTAATAATATATATACATACGTAATATTAGCTCGTGATTAATTTACGTTCATGATTTCATGTTCGTATGTTCGTGATTATAATTATTATTGGAATAATTATTGTGTGTTCATACGTAATAAATACTTATCGTGTTATAACACGTACGTAATACTTGTAATTCTTGTTCGTGAAACGTAAACGTGCTATAAAAGGAAAGTCCTAATCATGTACGTACTATCGTAAGGGTACTATTCATGGTAAAAGCATGTGGGTTTTACAACTCTTCCCCCCTAAAAAGAATAATTCGTCCCCGAATTATAGATAAAGTAAATTGGAAAAGAAGAAAATACCCGAATTCAGAATATGAAATGAGGGTAAGAAGCCCAGATATACTCCTCTGTTTCCCAAGTGGCTTCCCGCTCGGTATTGTCCCTCCAAAGGATTTTGACGAATGGAATCGTCTTCCTTCTCATGACTCGTTCTTGTCTGTCAAGAACTCGTTCGGGTTCTTCTATGAAAGTGAGATCTTCACGAATCTGTTCCAGTGGATACTGAACCATGTGAAGGGGATGATACTGGTACCCTGTGAGTAAGGACACATGAAACACGTTGTGTACATGCGAAAGCTGCGGAGGTAACGCTAAGCGGTAAGATACTTCACCGACTCGTTCAATGATATCAAACGGTCCGATGAATCGAGGACTGAGCTTCCCTTTAATTCCAAAACGTCTAACACCACGTGCCGGTGAAACCTTAAGGAAAACGTGATCTCCTACGTTAATGTGTATGTCCCTACGATGCTTGTCTGCGTAGCTCTTCTGACGTGACCGTGCTTCTTGCAGTTTCTGCTTAGCTACTGCGACCCTCTCATTAGTCAGCTCGATGATTTTTGGTCCTTCAAGTGTTCGCTCACTAACCTGATCCCAGCAGATTGGGGCGCGACACTTCCTGCCATATAACATCTCGAAAGGAGCACACTTGATACTTGCGAGCCAACTGTTGTTGTATGCAAACTCCACCAAACAAATGTAATCGTCCCAATCACCCGTCCATTCCAATGCACATGACCTCAACATGTCTTCCAATGTCTGAATCGTTTGCTCTGACTGCCCGTCTGTTTGAGGATGAAAAGTCGTGCTAAGCTTAAGTTGTGTACCCCAAGCTTTCTGTAGACTTCTCTAGAATCGCGAAGTGAATCGAGGATCTCTGTCTGAGACGATGCTGGATGGAGCACCGTGAAGTCTCATGATCTCCCTTCTATAAGTATCGGTGAGTTTACTGACCGAATCTTCCTTGCGGATCGGTAAGAAATGAGCTGATTTGGTAAGTCGATCTACGATAACCTAAATTGCATCGTGCTACCTTTTGGTTGGCGGAATACCAGTAACAAAATCCATGGTGATTTTGTCCCACTTCCACTCTGGAATATCTAACGGTTGAAGAAGACCGCCAGATCGCTGATGCTCGATCTTAACCTACTGGCAGGTAAGACACTTGGAGACGTAAGTGGCAACATCCTGTTTCATACCACTCCACCAAAAGTACTGATTGATGTCATGGTACATCTTGGTCGAACCAGGATGTATAGAGAATGGGGAGCTATGAGCCTCAGCTAACAAGGCTTCCCGGAGTTCTTGATCATCAGGAACAAAAAGTCTCGTGCCCTGCCATAAGATACCATCTGCATCTACTCGAAATTCTGTCTGCTTCTCCAAATTCTGAATTATCACCCAGATTTCTCCATCATCTTTCTGAGCTTCCTTGATCTTAGAGAGTAACTCGGGATCTACTATAAGATTAGCCTAGTAACCGTGTTGTCCACGTACCGTGATTTCTATGTCTAGTCGCTCCAAGTCTCTTATGATTTCCTCCTCAATCTCGATGCTGTTGATCATTCCGGACTTTCTGCTAAGTGCATCTGCTACTACATTCGCCTTGTCGGGATGATACTGCAGATTAATGTCATAATCCTTCAACAGCTCTAACCATCTCCTCTGTCTCATGTTCAATTCAGGCTGAGTGAAGATATACTTCAAGCTATTGTCGTCCGTGAAAATATCACATGATTCTCTATACAAGTAGTGCCTCCATATCTTCAATGCAAACACGACTGCAGCAAGTTCCAAGTCATGCATAGGGTAATTTTCCTCATAAGGCTTAAGTTGCCGTGAAGCGTACGCGATCACTTTCCCATGTTGCATGAGAACACAACCAAGTCCCTTCCCTGATGCATCACTGTAGATTTAAAATCCACCCGTACCAGATGGGAGAGTAAGATAGGTGCAAATACTAACTTCTGCTTCAGGTATTCAAAGCTCTTCTCTCGTTCTTCAGTCTAGACGAATTTCTCCTCTTTCCGCATCAGTTTGGTCAATGGTAGTGCTAGGCGGGAAAAGTTCTCCACGAACCTCCGGCAATAGCCAGCTAAGCCTAGGAAACTGCGGACTTCAGTCGCTGATGTCGGCCTCGGCCACTTATTAATAGCCTCAACCTTCGTTGGATCCATAGTGATTCCTTCTGCTGATACAATATGACCTAAGAATGGCACCTTGTCTAACCAGAACTCACACTTGGAGAATTTAGCATACAGCTACTTCTGGCGAAGAATCTGTAGTACTGTACGAAAATGGTCTTCGTGTTCCTCCTTGGACTTAGAGAAAATCAGAATGTTATCGATGAAACAATGACGAACTTGTCCAGAAGTTCATGGAATATTCTGTTCATTAGATCCATGAACACTGCTGGAGCATTGGTAAGGCCAAATGGCATGACTACAAATTCGTAGTGGCCATAGCGTGTACGGAAAGCAGTCTTGGCGATGTCCTGCTCCTTAACCCGTAGCTGATGATAGCCTGACCTGAGAACAATCTTGGAGAAATGTTTGGCCCCTTGGAGTTGGTCAAACAGATCGTCTATACGTGGGAGTGGATACCTATTCCTGATGGTAATCTTGTTTAGCTTGCGATAGTCTATGTAAAGACGCATAATGTCGTCCTTCTTCTTAACAAATAAGACCGGTGCGCCCCATGGAGATGCGCTCGGTCGAATGAAACCTCGTTCCAGAAGTTCTTGCAGTTGATCCTTCAGCTCCTTTAACTCTATGGGAGCCATGCGATAAGGAGCCTTGGAAATTGGCTCAGCTCCTGGGATGAGCTCGATATTAAATTCCACTTCACGTGCAAGTGGTATGCCCGGAAGTTCTTTTGGAAATGCATCTGGAAATTCTGACACTATCGGCTGATCCTGAATTGATGGGGATTTAGCATCCATGTCATGAACAATAGCTAGATAACCCTCGCAACCATGTGAAAGTAGTACACGTGCTTGCAGGGTTGATATGATTTGTACAGACCTGCCGGGTACGAACCCATTGTGAATGTACTCTGGCGCATTAACATCACCAAAAATTACTCGATATGAATGGCAGTCTATGGTAGCATGATGCTTGGACAGCCAATCCATGCGCAAAATCATGTCAAAATCATTCATGTCCAGCGGAAGTGCGTCAACAGGACGAACCTTGTCGTCAAACTCTAGGGGAAGGCTCTTGTACACATGGGTTATAAGTACAGAGTCTCTCAAAGGCGTGGAAATACTGAGTCTATTCTCTAGTGGCATGGGGAGTATCCTAACATTCTTGGCATAAGCAGTAGAAATAACCGAGTGAGTAGCACCCGTATCAAACAGAACACATGCAGCCTGACCATACATAGACAAGATTCCAGTGATGGTACCTGTAGACTTTTTGGCCTGATCGGGAGATGTCGTGTAAACGCGTCAAGTAGTAGGAGGCGGCTTGGTATCAGCATGTGTCACACCCTACCATAGCGGAATATGGGGCGCGACGTATGGATATCATCACAACAATAGCGTGTCTATAGAGATAACTAAATGAAATGGAAATATCATAAATAGTGACCCAATGTCATGAAGATATCTCAAACAATGCAGACGTCTAGGTAAGTAGGTAACAGGTCTACCTCTTACCAAAGACATACAATTAACAAATAACAAACATATAGGTGTCTACAAAGTATCACTTATTCAAACATAAATAAAAACTAAGAGGAAAGGGGTTCCTCCAAATGCAATCCTAAGCCTTCTAGCTAGCCACTCCTATTCTCACACTTAACCACATTCTCACCTGAAAGAGACACTAAAACACGTCAACATAAAGTTGGTGAGAGTCATGGGTTTAGACTCCAACGCCAAATCAGTTATAAGCTGTGAATAACAATCATTAACAAAAGAACATATGGACAATGTGCTACAATTATGTTTTAACAACTAGCACTCAAGATTAACCAATCACCACAAATCCAAGGCTCCAAGCCTTACCAATAACCATAATTCCAAGGCTCCAAGCCTTACCAATAACCATGGTCCCATAGGCGCCCATACACCTATGAAACAACCCCAAGGCCCCGCCTTGTCAACATCCCCTTGGTACCAAGTCAAACCACAATAACTGAGACGGTACGTGTCCCCCGATCCAAATCATAAACAGTGAAGAATCACATAGCAATTAATCACATAAGTGTACACACTAGTCCATCACAAACCAGAAAAACATTCACAACATTCTTTACAAAACCATACAGTGTCTCTTCCATTCCATATGGAAATCAAATCATAAAAAGACATGGGACTATGAAACTCACCTGAACAAGCTTTTCCAAGTACACGCGCTCTAGCACAAATCTAAACAGACAAACGTATATAATCAAGACATAAAACACATACCAAAATGGCTCATCAATCTATGAAGGATATCTAACCTTCTACTACAACTTAACCCCATTTACATGTCATAATCATCTCATTACACCCCTCTATAAAGCCCTTAACTTAGTTTAGTTCATAACTCGTCCCGTTAACATTTAACCCAAAACAGTCCCGTTTTTCACACTCGGTATTATGATCCAAACGCCCACCAAACCTAAACCACATTCTTTGTAATGAAGACCCCATAAACTTATATGTGTTAGCTAAAATCTCAGCCCTTGACCCAACATCAATGCTAATCTTAAGTCCCCGATATACAACTTATATTTTCGCCTATTCAGATTCTACCGATTTTGAACATATGAAATGTTTGTTATGATCAGAGGGTCTTACCCTATCCCATTTTCTTAGCCCCTCTCCAGATATTTTATTTAATATATGATCTAAGTCTCATGTTCATTTTAAGCTCCAATTATAACTCTAAGTACCCCAAACAATTCAAAACATAAAATGAAAACAAGCTGATCCAAAAACTGTTTTGACACCCGACTGATGTAACCTGTTTTTGACCCACTTACCCACCTCCAATTTAGTTCTCATTAATTGCATTTGAAAGCTAATTCAATAACCTTTCCAGGGACATAAGATTCGAAAATTGAGAGTTTGTAGAACTCTATATATGATCAAAACAATGGACCAAAAATTCTGCCCAGTTTTTAAAAACGAATTTAAACATGATTAAACCCTAATTACCATCACTAATATTCATAATAACCAAAGTAATTAATTCATATGAACCCTAAACTCACTAATCTCTGAAAACTCACAAACCCTAATCCATCATAATATCAATTACATGATTAGATTGATTAAAATCATTAATAGAACAAGGGTTTTGAAGGTTTTACCTTAGAAATCAATGGAAGATCTTTATTTTTGAAACCCCAATTGGCCACCATTGTTGAATTTCGGCTAGGAGCTGTTATGGAGCTTAATAATCTGATTATTTTGGTTATGGATTGGGTTTGGTTAAGTCCTAGAGGCCCCCTAATCCCATTACAAGTCCATTGGGCCTGTTTTTGGGCTTTTCCTTCTTTCTTTCTTTTAGCCGCCCAACCCGAAGCCCAAAACCCCTATTTGGCCGAATTTTATACTCCACCTACTGAAATTAACTATTAATTAATATTACCTTAAATTCCCTTAATTTATTTCAGCTCCTAAAGCCTCCGAAGCCTCAAACCGCAAAACTAGTCAAATTTACGCGTACACCGTAAAAGACGTAAACATATACAGTTTTATAAAAACTCTTAGAATATAAAATAAACTATATAACTAAGTCCTAAATGACTTAAAACCATCACGTAAATTATTCCCATGACTAAATACCTCTTCCGAGACCCCTAAATGCAAAACCTTAAACCATAAAAATACGATTTTCTATAATACATATACGTAAATGTAAAACCACTAAACAACACCATCTCATTTCATAGTCACTACATTGTGAGCTCATGAACATGAAATCATCACACATCGTTTCACTCACAAGGTACCCCGTACCCTAAACGATATCCAAACCACAATCTGTACACACTAATTAGCACATAAACACGTAAAGACACATAACTTGCACAAAATAAAACTAAGTGACGAACCTCAGAACCGCGGTTGTCATATCACTCCCACCTAATAGAAATCTCGTCCTGAGATTTACTCCTTAGGATCAAACACATAAACAACAAATCATATGAGGATACTTGTTCTAAATGAACTCCTCTTATTTTTATGTGTGTTCAAGTCTCAAATTACCATATATACTAACCAACAATATTTAAATTCATTCCCAAACTCTTGACCTCACAGCCAATAAATATCACAAATGAATCTTTGATAAAATAAAGATTCTTATTAACACAAATCCCGAATAACCGTACATGAAAATATGCATTCTCAAACAACATTTACCAATCGTAATTCTATTCTCATAAACTACTGGTCCAATCTTTCAAAAGATCATAAATGGACCTACAAAACTTGACATCAACTTTCCCTTTTACCAAAACATGCCACCCATTACTATAGGTGAAACTTCCTACATAACTTTGTCACTAAGCTCTAGTGATTTCCTCTTTTTCAACATATCATCTCTTGTTACTCTCATTCTTTCCACAAACATCGATTCCACATTAGTAGTCTCTTTCACGAATTTAAGTCCACCATAAGGACAACTCACCCTATCCTTCCATATAGTGCCTCAAATGGCATTCATCGACTTCTAGTATGATAACTATCATTATATGAAAACTCAAATATCGCTACCGATTTTCCCACATCCCTCTAAATCAGTCACCCAAGCTCTCAACATGACTCCTATACTTGTATCAATCTCTCACTTGCTCATCCTTTTCCAATTAGCTGGATATATTCATATCCAATCTTGTTCAAAAACTCCCTTTAGTCCGTACCCCAAACTACTTAAAAATTCAAATTTCCTTTAAAAACTGACCTATGCCGGTCTTTCACATATCCATTAGTTCATCAAAACAAGGCTCTTCCAATACAAATCAACATATGATCTATACACATCACCAAAAGGATGGTTATCTCAGTTAGTCTATCAACTGCCATCCAAATCCATGCTACAACTACTTCCATTATATTTGGATGGCTCATTAGTAGCACCTATACACTTCTTTTCTCACTTTTCTCAATGAAGGATTTTTTTTCCTTGATACTCAACACTTCCTTTATACCTACACAATGTCTTACCTTCAAGGTCATAGCGCTCCCCATCTTGTCTCAGTTAGACCAAGCCCTTCGTCTCTCATGACACATCACATCTATAACTCCTCAACCATTTGATGATCGATACTAAGCCTTCCAATCAAACATTATAGGTCAGTACCATTTCCTTTCTACACAACAACAATATTAGCATGCTTAGTGCCTTAGTCTACTCATTAGGCTATACCAAAGTTTTACCTTCGGTTCCAATCTCGACCTATTTCATTCATGATTCGCATCTATCCACACTTCCTTCTTCTTCCTCAGCTCATGACATACATCACGATGTTATGCTTCTCGTCTTTCAAGTCATCTATACCTATAAATTTTTCCAAGTAGCTTCACTTGTTTTTCCTCACGATCAGTTCTCCTACTCCCTCCTAATAGGGACAGACTAGAGTTTTATGTGATCCCATGCGGATCACACTCTCATATTATACCCATATTAGTTTCCATTTGTCTAAACTAAGCCATATTTTAAATTCTTATTCGAATCTCATACTTCTATTTTGATCTTGCACCCAACATGAGGTACTTTCAATCATCATCTTCTAGGTACTTGGTTCTCTCCTTCCATGGTTCTCCCTAATTCCTACACTATCCCGTCCAACAGAAATTCCATACTTCATTCATCAAATCTATGGAAATCGCTAGTGCATTGGATAATGCATAACTGTCTCTTCCAAAGATCTTTCATAACACCTTCACAAAACCGACTCTCTAATCACTTCTCCATGAACTTATTCAGCTCAGCTTCACTACTCATCCCTCGATATTGATTGCCCTAAAAATTCTATCCGCGTAGTCACTAGACTCTCCTTGTTACCTCCACGAGTTCTTAATCTCCCATGTTATGTATTCAATTCATCACGATCCACTAGTTTAGCTCTTTGTAACTCCACTCCGATACTCGATCTGTCCTTCTTCGTCACGAACCATACAGAGATTCCCATCATAGTGCTTGTCACCTTTCCAGTCCTTGTAATTTCTGTGACTCCTTCGAAATCTCTTACTTCCTTCTAGCAGCCGACACGTAGTCCTTTCAGCTCCTTGATTCACGATGTAGCTCTTCACGCACTCCTTCTCGTCTCTATGATGTTACCTAGGAACTTCACACTAACCAGTAGCCTCTAACTTCAACTCATCTACTACAATATTTCTAAAGGTACTTCAACCCCTCAATGGCTCACTCTTCCTTACTTGTTGTAATCACCATTAATCAGCCTCCTACCAATCATTCTTTCACATCCATGTTTTCCTTCACGTGTCTACTACTACATCGCCTCCATAACTATACCAATTCCCTTGCGTGTTATTTTCGCAATCTTTCCATTAGTAGAAAATTTCTACTCTACCCTCACATCCGCTGGTACTTTCATCAATCTCCTAATGGTACTTCAACCAACTTCTCATAGCATGACATCTCGTTCCCACGACCAGTCAACTAACTTTACTTACTCCCTTATTCCCGTAACCAATCTAAGTTTCAAAACTCCACAAATCTTAATCATTCCTTCAACACAACCTTTAAACCAAAACACATCTTTGCATTCTAATATCTAACCATAAGTAATACTACCCAACTCTATCCTCTCATCCTAACGTTTCCACAACCGCATAGCTAAATTAACCATGACGTGTACCAAAATAATTCCAAACGATCGCGTCCCATAATAAATATAGGGTAAACCGAAAGATCAACGATAATGAACCCTAGCCAAAACAACTGAAAATGAAACAAGGTAATCCAAAAGATTCAATGGAGTGTGCCAACAACGAAAAATTAGACTCGTCACGGTTAGTATAACCAAATTTCGATACCTCAGAAAATTTTAAAATTTCGCCCCATTTAGTTACTCCTCATAAGAACCAAACTTCAATATTATTAAAATCAATCATACTCGTTTTGAACAATAAACTCATCTTTATCTTCATTATTTTATCAAGGATATCAACTAGTTAGTATACTACAATCTTATTCTAACCATTATCTTGTTTACCCATATTAAACTTATTTCACTTGTTATAATGAAACCAATACATGTTTATAAAATACAGTGTTTTTTTCATTTTATTCTATATTATTATTATTATTATTATTATTATTTTATAAAATCCATTTAGGCTGGTTATAACTAAACTACTACATGTTTACAAGGTGTGGTGTTATTATTATCATTACTATAATAAAATCTCCCTTTTTACTCTTTCCGTCTAGTTAAATACTTCTAAAATTTTATCTCCACTTAAGAAAAATTTTGTAAAATTTCTTTACCCCTTTAAAATGTATTATCACATGTTACATAGAAAACTAATCCAATTATTTTCAAGACAAATTTTTTTATAACTTACTACCACACACATAAAAAAAAGATATGTAAGTCACGATATCATACCATACACTTACAAATTATTTTCAAAGTCGTTTTCCTATAATTAGCCAGATTTATTTGCAAGAAAATTTAGTAGTTCTCATTAATTAAAATACATACCCGAATGTAGAAACACATCAAAAGACTCAAAACGTCGTTGGAACTCCATCAAACTCCAGCACCATAAAACACGAGCAAACACAAGGTACGTTCAAGTTATAATAACTACTGAACGACCATATATCATAACTTAACACATACTAGTATATATACATCCGCATATATATACCTATTAAATCACCCAAAACATACTCGTTACCATACATGTTAGATCAATCAATCGCGTCATACACTCGTTTTTCCATACGAGTAATCGCCATCTTACAACAAGGCATAAAACCCATCACTAAAACCAGTCCATATCGTATGACCCCATAATCACACAACATGACTATTACCCAAAACATATAACACACTAAAAAATATCCATACGTAGGCAACAGTTACATAAATCACATATTATACATATTCCCAAAATCCACATCTCATCATATACAAGCATGTACTAACCCTCTTTCATGCAATCATACTTAGGAACCCATTGAAGTTGTGGTACTTGTATAACTATGTTGGCCACCATACTTATACAATTATCCTTTCCTCAATGCACTCCCTCCTATGATGACACTTATAAGAATCAATACAACATATAACACATAAATCCATCTACTCACATAAGCTCATAACCACATAAACAATAAGGTACAAAACTCCATTTATTAAAATAATATAGTCAAACTCTTGGAATACATAAATCCATAGTCTAGCTAAAACAACATAGATAAACTCCAACACAACATCATAATCAGTTATAAGTCATGTTGCCCATAAGAGTGGAAACAAATTAAAATCCTTCATATACACCTACTCCTAGTGACTCGAATCACCACATGATTCTTAGGGAACATGACTTAAACATCAAAAGAAAATACTATAGATTAGGTACACCAAATAACTTACTATGATGAAAGTAATTTATATATCAAAAGCAAAACAGAAATTAACAGGTGACTAAGTATGGGAAACTACAGTTCAACTCTTACTAGTCAAAATTCACAAAAAATAAAATTTAGGAAAATATAATCAAGACCACACGTAATCCTATGACGCCTATATGCAGGGATCCTTAAGCTATAGACTAGGTTAGGCAACCTAATTCTCTATAACCATTGTCTCTGATACCATTCTATCACACCCTACCATGGTAGAATATGGGGCGCGACGTATGGATATCATCACAACAATAGCGTGTCTATAGAGATAACTAAATGAAATGGAAATATCATAAATGGTGACACAATGTCATGAAGATATCTCAAACAATGCAGGCGTCTAGGTAAGTAGTTAACAGGTCTACCTCTTACCAAAGACATACAATTAACAAATAACAAACATATAGGTGTCTACAAAGTATCACTTATTCAAACATAAATAAAGACTAAGAGGAAAGGGGGTTCCTCCAAATGCAATCCTAAGCCTTCCAGCTAGCCACTCCTATTCTCACGCTTAACCACATTCTCACATGAAAGAGACACTAAAACACGTCAACATAAAGTTGGTGAGAGTCATGGGTTTAGACTCCATCGCCAAATCAGTTATAAGTTGTGAATAACAACCATTAACAAAAGAACATATGGACAATGTGCTACAATTATGTTTTAACAACTAGCACTCAAGATTAACCAATCACCACAAATCCAAGGCTCCAAGCCTTACCAATAACCACAATTCCAAGGCTCCAAGCCTTACCAATAACCATGGTCCCATAGGCGCCCATACACCTATGAAACAATCCCAAGGCCCCGCCTTGTCAACATCCCATTGGTACCAAGTCAAACCACAATAACTGAGACGGTACGTATCCCCCGATCTAAATCATAAACAATCAAGAATCACATAGCAGTTAATCACATAAGTGTACACACAAGTCCATCACAAACCAGAAAAACATTCACATCATTCTTTACAAAACCATACAGTGTCTCTTCCATCCCATATGGAAATCAAATCATAAAAAGACATGGGACTATGAAACTCACCTGAACAAGCTTCTCCAAGTACACGCGCTCTAGCACAAATCTAAAAAGACAAACGTATACAATCAAGACATAAAACACATACCAAAATAGCTCATCAATCTATGATGGATATCTAACCTTCTACTACAACTTAAACCTATTTATATGTCATAATCATCTCATTACACCCCTCTATAAAGACCTTAACTTAGTTTAGTTCATAACTCGTCCCGTTAACATTTACCCCAAAACAGTCCCGTTTTTCACACTCCGTATTATGATCCAAACGCCCACCAAACCTAAAATACATTACTTTTAATGAAGACCCCATAAACTTATATGTGTTAGCTAAAATCTCAGCCCTTGCCCCAACATCAAAGCTAATCTTAAGTCCCCGATATACAACTTATATTTTCGTCTATTCAGATTCTACCGATTTTGAACATATGAAATGTTTGTTATTATCAGAGGGTATTACCATATCCCATTTGCTTAGACCCTATCCAGATCTTTTATTTAATATATGATCTAAGTCTCATGTTCATTTTAAGCTCCAATTATAACCCTAAGTACCCAAACAATTCAAAACATAAAATGAAAACAAGCTGATCCAAAAACTGTTTTGACACCCGACTGATGTAACCTGTTTTTGACCCACTTCCCGACCTCCAATTTAGTTCTCAATACTTGCATTTTAAAGCTAATTCAATTACATTTCCAGGGACATAAGATTCGAAAATTAAAAGTTTGTAGAACTCTAGATATGATCAATACAATGGACCAAAAATTCTGCCCAGTTTTTAAAAACGAATTTAAACATGATTAAACCCTAATTACCATCACTAATCTTCATAATAACCAAAGTAATCAATTCATATGAACCCTAACTCACTAATCTCAGAAAAATCACAAACCCTAATCCATCATAAGATCAATTACATGATTAGATTGGTTAAAATCATTAATAGAACAAGGGTTTTGAAGGTTTTACCTTAGAAATCAATGGAAGATCTTTATTTTTGAAACCCCAATTGGCCACCATTGTTGAATTTCGGCTAGGAGCTGTTATGGAGCTTAAAAATCCGATTATTTTGGTTATGGATTGGGTTTGGTTAAGTCCTAAAGGCCCCCTAATCCCATTACAAGTCCATTGGGCCTGTTTTTGGGCTTTTCCTTCTTTCTTTCTTTTAGCCGCCCAACCCAAAGCCCAAAACCCCTATTTGGCCGACTTTTATACTCCACCTACTGTAAATTAACTATTAATTATTATTACCTTAAATTCCCTTAATATATTTCAGCTCCTAAAGCCTCCGAAACCTCAAACCGCAAAACTAGTCAAATTTACGCGTACACCGTAAAAGACGTAAACATATACAGTTTTATAAAAACTCTTAGAATATAAAATTAACTATATAACTAAGTCCTAAATGACTTAAAACCATCCCGTAAATTATTCCCGTGACTAAATACCTCTTCCGAGACCCCTAAATGCAAAACCTTAAACCGTGAAAATACGATTTTCTATAATACATATATGTATACGTAAAACCACTAAACAACACCATCTCATTTCATAGTCACTACATTGTGAGCTCATGAACATGAAATCATCACACATCGTTTCACTCACAAGGTACCCCGTACCCTAAACGATATCCAAACCATAATCTATACACACCGATTAGCACATAAACACGTAAAGACACGTAACTTGTACAAAATAAAACTAAGTGACGAACCTCAGAACCGCGGTTGTCACAGCATGTGCCGATGTGGCCTCCATGTTGTAACACCCCCAAATTTATACAACTCAGTACAACGGAAGACTCGTTGGTGTTACGGGATAGCACATTACTCACATCATAGACAACGCTTAAAAATCGCGTCGTTTATTTATAAAGCATTCCATTCAATAATATCAAAGTTACATCGGTCCCAAGTCATTATATTTCATACAAAGTTTTACAAAGTATTTGAATGGAAAAATATTGTTTAAGTGCGGGCCATGAATTCTTGTCGTCTTCCCGAGAATTACCTTCAAGTACCTGAGATAAAACATGTTAAAAGAAAAGGTCAGCGATAACGCCGAGTGAATTCATAGAGTTTAATAAATTCCATCAATATAATATCAGTATAAAAGTATTACTGAAATCATTTTGTACAAATCGTTTTGATAGGCCATGAAATAGCCAAAATCATTTTATACAAATCCTTATCGAAAATCATAATATAGGCTTTTGCCTTAAAATCATTATACGAGCCAATGTCATAAAAACATCATACAACATGTCTTATGACGTTGTATAAAATCAAATAAAAACCGTTATATGAATATGGTTATGAAAACCAAAATACAAACATAATATCAATAGTATGACCCTGTATTGCTAGTCAGGCAATACATCGTAATTCGGAGCGTCTATTAGTATTTCGTTAATTCGGATTATTATAAGCCGCATGACATTGTTACCTTACTAAACCAACAACGGGTAGCTAACCCGATACCAATTTTGCCCATCTAAAGTAGCGTGTCGTCACAAAGGTCACGCTATTGGAAATCTTCTCATACATTAATTCGCTTACCAATCAATGTGGCACGACGGGGATCAACCGTCAAGGCGCGAACTGGGGTGATCGTCCCCAAATAGTACTATTAAATGCATAAGCGTCTACCAACTCCCGGTAGTTCACAATTCATGCTAATGGGACTTTTAGTGACATAACCTATCTTTAATAATCCATTTAATTTCATCTATCGGGTCCATTAATCATTTATCGGGTCATACAATCGGGTCATTCAATCATTCGGGTCCAAAATCAACAAACAAACAATCGGGACAAATGGTGTCCAAACTTTTATAAAAACTAACATGTTATCTCCCTCGCGGGTTTATAAAGCATTTATAAAACATTTAAAAGAGTGCGAGGCTATGAACTCACGTTGATGTGGGAAGGCGGGTTGTCGGCAATTCGGACGTACGGTACGTGCTTCAATCACGGAAACCTAGACAAATAATACTTGTCTTAGACTCATGTCCAATGAATTTATAAAAAATAACAATTATATATACATATGATGATTATATATATATATGATGATCAAGTAGGTTTACATATTCTCGTTTACTCATTTTAGTGTTATATGTCGATAACTTTTATACTAGTTTACTAGTTTTACCCGTTTACGTGTCTTAAGCCCAATAAGCTTATTATAAGTTCTTAACTTGTATTAATCCTTTTTGTACTTATATTATCAGTACATACACTTTCAAGTCGGGCCCAAATGGGTTAAGCCCAATATGTTCTTTTTTATGGGTGTTTATCTTATTTAGTCCAATTATTAGCCCAAGTATTAGTCCAATATGTTTACTTAGCTCGTTAATGTCCGTATGCCCTATAGTTCGGGTTTTATCGGTTTTTACTTGTTATACATGTCTATATATCAGTATATAAGTTTTATAAAGTTTTCATTAGACGGGTCCAACCATCTAAGTTTTATTTAACAAAAACGTTAATTTTACGGCAATAGCCGAAAAAGTCGTAAAAATCATGTTTATAGTTTTTATTACTTATAAGTATTATTTTACCACCATTTATATAAATTATTCATTCATTTACCCTTTTTCATATTTATATAAATAAGTTTTATAAGTTAGTGGGTTTTAATTTATATTTTATATATTAAAAGGTGAGTGCTTATATAATAGTATTATTCTTTAATTTCCAAAAATTTGATTTTTAACTTAATCTTCACCAAAACTGCCATATCTTGAGTTCTACATGGAGATAGAAGCTCAAATTTTTATCACATAAACTACATGATATTTGCTACATTTAACTCTTCTATAGCTACTGTTGAATCATCCTTTAAGTATTTTCTAAAAATCGTCCAAAACAGTAACTTCAGATTTATACCCTAAACTTGTTTTGATCATATCTCACTCATTATTTTGATTCCATTGCATGGCCAACTCTCACATGTGTACAAGACATTTAGCTTACTGTAAATGGATCCTACTTCATTATTTCATCAGTTCATAACATGTTTCTTTACTGTTTTATACAGCCATGTAAATTAATCAAGATTTTAACCTTGTTTCATATGGTTTTTCACCTTTTTAATCATGTTTATCAACAACAAATCCCAACATAACATTTTTATCATCATATAATCATCATAAATATATACAATAGGAAATAAAATACATGTTTACATAATCAAAATAACAAGAAGATGAGGAGGACAATCTTTATACCACCATGATGATGTAAGTTGTGATCAAAACATGGATTTTGATGGAGAAACTTGTGGATATCCATGACCATCTTCAAGACCACCATGCTCCATGGACTTCTTGTGGAAAATCAGCCTCATGACACCATGAAAACTCCTCCATAGATGTTATAAGTACCACCAATCAATAGGGTTTTGAAAGGGCTTCAACATATGCAAGTATAACATATGGTTTCATGGTTGAATCAAGATCAAAGGGTGTTTTTGGGGAGAAAAGTGGACGGCAAGATGGAGCTAGAGAGAGAGTTTGTGAGTTCTTGAGTGGTATTGCATGTAGGAAATGAGAGCAAGTGGGTTGTGTTTGTGGTTTTGATGGAAGAAGGCTTAAGTTTTAAGCTAAATGAGACATGTGTAAGTTTTAGCTAAAAACTTGCCACCATTTGACACATAGAGTATGTGTTGGCCGTCCCATATATGGGGGTGGGGCAAAAGTTATTTTGTCTCATCCCCATTTACTTACGGGTACTCCTCGATTTGCGTGCCCTCGGGTCGTTTTACGAAAAACGTTTTTATAAATTATGAATCAACGTCACAAAACGAATCCAATAAAAATTGTCTCATCAAAAACGGAGTTCGAAAACGTAAATACGTAATCCTAAGGTTTCCGGTTTAGTCGTAAAGGACGTTAAAATAAAATCGTAAGTCCTAATCTCTTCTCGTAAATTTGTGAGTTTATGAACCAACACAAATTTAAAACTCCAAAATAATATTTACGGATAAATTTATTTTTCTGAAATGTCGGACTGTCACCAAAGACGGTGTATGTAAACGTAAGCATGTAACGTTGAATCCTCCGGTTTAGATGTAGTCGATGCTACTCCGAGACGTAAATCCAAATTTCTTCCCAAAAATAAGTGAGTTCATATTGTATCATAAAAATAATATTTTCAATTAATATTTGAGAATAAAATATCAATCGTAAATTGACGGATTGTCACAGCATTTACCCCTAAACAGGATCTTTGTCCTCAAAGATCATCTTACCTTACTACTCACTTCTTATAGAGAGAAAGCCATGTGGGTATTTCCTCCACATTCGGTCTTTTCTCACAAGTGCAATTCATTACGATACGCGAGTTTCATCAAACATAACCACGGGAATAAGATCAGGCTTAATGTTGACTTACTTTCTCTATCCATGATGTTCACGGGTTTTTGATGAATGCAACTTTTCGCCGATCTAAGCTTTACTAAGAAGAATTCAGATTTTCACTTGATAGATATTCCATCAAGTGCGATATACGAAACATAATTCACGCAGTCTTTGAAGTCCTAGGGTAGATCCAGCTTATATGCCTTTCAAACCAATCTTTTATACCATCTCAATGGTCCCATACAACGGGGACTTATATCCCATGATTTGTCAGATCATGAATTTCATTTTTCCAAGGTTAAAAATTGTGGCATAACTTCGCTACCCATTTGGCACTTCAAGATCTACATTTCACATTCACATAACCTCTTGCCGATTATCGGCAGTCAATAATCAAATCCTAATTTCAACAATCATTTCAGATTTCGCGGGTCGGGTATTTTGCAAGGATAGGTTCGCCATCATAGGAAACCTTAAATCTAAAAGACATGTCCAACTCACAATGGGTGTATGTCGGGTGTCTTCATCTCAACTCCAGCTTACAGATGCTCTAATTTCTAAATCTTAACAAGATTCGATCTCGATCCTAATACAATGATTATCAATGATAATCTCTCCAAAGGAAAACGATTATACGGTCTATTACCAAAGGTCAATCATTCAAACATAAAAAAACACTTATATTACTCTGTATCGTTACTTTACCTCGTCCCTTCGATTTGGGATGGTACATAGTACTCTCATCAAGGTTCGTTCTCAATTATTTCTGAGCAAATCTCTAGAAATTTGATGCGAAGCGAAGATCTTGATATATAGATGATCGATACAGGCACACTATGTTTATATAACTCTTTTGCATTTATCATTAATCGAGAATGATATTAGCAGATTTGGTCAGTCTGTCGACGATGACCCAAATCGAATCAAATTCAGATGATGACCTTTGCAATAGCTAAACGTTTACTAATGTATGAGGTTATGTCTGCCTTCATAATTGCCATTAGTACATCTTCTTCAGACAAAGATACTTTTAGTCATAAAATGACATACATATAATACTTATACTTACAAATTCCAACATAACTATATCTCACAATCCTCCATATTTAGACAATCACATGTGGTCTTTAAAATATTTAACGCCATTGGCTTCTCAAATCTGTTGGTTCACATTAGCCGTGAAACCCTTCACTATTTATATTATCCTTTTTTTACAAACATTGTTTATTTTTATATCGTTCGGCAATTTATTCTGCACCTTCATTATTAAGGAACACGTCCTAACTGGTTCTTTATCTTTTATACATAATGCGTCGGTATCTATATTCACTTCACATGATGATATAAGTATCATGTCCACAATTTACTCAGATATTCTTTCTATATTAAGCGTTAGTAATTACGTTCACCTTTCTTCATATTTTCTCTATTTTAGTTTCTTCTTAACTATCATTTTTATCCGTTTTTCTCATTCCGTCGTTCTAAAGCGTCGATAATTATTATATGTAAACTAACAATAATTATTTAATTTTTATGAAGCGTAAACGTTAAAAGTTTAAATTTCTTAGTTCGACCAATTATATAAAATGTTCAAAATAAATTTGAATTTAATTAACAAGATTTTTGTTGATTTATCGAAAATATTTAATAATATTCGTAAATGTTCGAAAAATCTTTGTTTATACGTTGGTCAAAGTTTTCTTAGTTGAAAAGTAAAAATTGTCGTTTTAAGTTTTCAGGTTATGGTATAAATGGTTTTACTCAGTCCTTCTTAAGTTATCTTGAGGTATACACAAACATTTACCCCTAAACAGAAGTTTAGTTAAATGGTTTGTGTATAAGGGAATAATCCCTTAAAAATCCTTTGTTAAAACATTTGTCAAAATATATTTCCATTTCTTTTTGGTAAAATCCAAAGTCTTAAAGGGCTCTTAATTTTTGAAGAGTCTATATGCATACATCTTACCATTATTAATCCAACGGTCATTTTATGTAAAGGATTAAATTTTTAATCCCTAAGCGTTAATGGTTCTAATCTTTGAAAAGTCAATATAGCTTCCATTATCCATTAATCACACGGTTAAGTCATATAAAGGATTAAGTCCTTAATCACATGTTAAATATTTAAGGTATAGGTTTTCATTGTTTAGCCAATTCAGGGCAATTTATAACTAATTATTAACTCATTATTATTCTTATAAACAAACAAATGATCCTTAATGATCACAAGCATGAATTTATCAAATTACAGCCTACACACGTGATTCACCAAATTTGTGAATACTACATGTGCATTGGTCAATCCAAACGACATCACGTGGAACTCATAATATTCATTACAAGCACCAGATGTAGTGATTGGAATAGATAATCTCTTTCGCAGATGCGAAGTTGATGATAACCATGCTATGGATCAAATTTGCTAGAACCTTGTAAATGATCGAACAATTCTTCCATTTCGAGTTATGGATATCGTTTTCGATTGTCAATTTACTCAGTCACAGTAATCTAATATAAGGAAAGATAACACCATAGCTCTTCAGGATGACAGGCTTGGTATAATAAAATCTTTCTCCGACAACTTTCTCAGTTGTACGGTAATTCCTTTAATTTAGATGGTGCTGACGTACAATGCACAAGTCACAAATGCAGCACCGGAAGTATAATCAATATCCATTTCAACTTGCCTTAATGGCGAAAGTCTAGGTGATTCACCAACAAATACCTCCTAAAGTTTCAGATAAGATAAACATCTTTTAATAGATTTATATTAAGTTCTTTCTAGATTATAATATCTATAACTAGTTCTCAACCATTCACGGTATAATTTCAAATCTTAATACAGGATATGGTCATCCATCAAGAATTATTTAGATCACTTTTGATAATCAACATCTTATCATTTAGGGGGAATTCTATTCGAGTTCCCATCAATTAAGACAATGTCGTCATGTCATAATCATTCAGTCCATTCTACGGGCACTATCAACTTTTCCAGTTGCATTGCCATCGATAAGATGTGAACTTCTCAAAAGTCTAATAACTCATAATCCTTCACAAATTCAGGGATATATGGAGATACAACTACCATTAAAAGAGTAAGGTCAACGCCTAATCTGTGCGAGATAATTTCAAATCAGATTCAGACGAAAACATTTAACGAATATGAATATATCCCATGATTTCATAATTTGAGTACGCATTCGAAAGCTCCTCGGATCGTTACCCAGGTCATTCAAATGAAATCAAATCATAAGAAATGATAAGAACGTCAATACATCCAGTCGGGTATCAACACTCGGTAATCAGATACTTTTCCTAAAAATATCACTACGGGAGAATTGGACAAGAAAGAATTGTCAATTTGTCGAATAAGACAATTTCCACAGATGAGTAAATTCGACTCAGAAGAATAGATGCTACAGGCACATATGTAGGTGTCCCTAACACTGTGTCCTTATTTTTCACTTCTTGCAGATCTCATATAATTTATTCTTTCACAATCTTCAAAGAAAATGTAGCGTTTATCCATTAGTTTTATGGTGACTACTAATCAGTCTTGCATAGTCCATTCCAAATTGTATGTAGGCGCGCAACTATATACAATTTCAAGATTAACGATGCAATACTCAGTTCATCAAAATTTTATCATCATGTTTATAATAAAAACATTTTCATGCTTAATTATTAAATAAGAATCAAGAAAAATTTTACAATGATTTTCTTTGTTATGAAAACAATTAGGTTTCCAAAGCGTCTCATATACAACTTCATTTTGATATCAATCACTTATAAATCTTACTTTGAATAATCCTTATTGTGATGAAAATTAAATTTTCTCAAAGCATACTGTTTTAACTTTATAAAAATAATGTGTGATCTGCAAAAATGTGATGAAAAGTTGTTCACCAAGAACTAACTTCATTATGATAGGAAATGAGCTTAGCCAAACAATCATGAGGTTCATGACTTCGATGGCACTCAGGAATACAAAGAGAATAATCCACAACGTAACTCAAATCAAGATGAGTACTTGTTCAATGGTTGCATCACTAATGCGAGCATTAGAGACAAGCAAGAAAAGATAGATAACATCGATACATGTAGGATTTAGCAATCAAAGGTAGTCTTTTCATTAATCACAAACAAGTCAAAATTGTACCGTAACACATTTCGTGTCACTATGTCATACAATTCTCAGAACTCATCCTACCAACTGATGTCACAGTTAAGTTAGGGATTATTTTTAAAAGACACCACAATGAATACTAATCTACAAGAGTCATTAGGTGTTCCACATGTCTCGGAAGATCCATCGGTCTCAATTCAGAAGAAGATTTCTTCAATTTATTTCTTGGACACTGGGCATCCTCGTCAGTAGACAATGGCCTAGGAACAACCCTTAACACGAATCAACAATCAATTAAAACCTTATAATTCAATCACAGATCTTAATTACTTATATTAGCAATCTCATATTCCATACAGGTTAAGTTTTACTTTATTCAAGTTTTTAACCAATTTATACTCAATTCAATATCCTACCTCATATTTCAATACTTTCAATCTTATTCTTCTACCTTGTAAAGGCAATACAATCTCAATATGAATCAACACTTAATTTCCAATCCTATTAGCTCTTACAACAACAATTATCAAATGAGTCATTAATATGAAATGACTTGATCATTCAGCTAGACTTCTCGGAAAGGTATTAGTGGCATGAGGCTTTTGGGTAATGGTTCCAATAACAGCCTCAAGTGCAACATTCACCCTTTCGATTTCAAGTTTAAGAATTGGATGACAACGAATCAGATGACATCTTTCCAGGTGATAATGTTTTGTCAAACTCCACTCTATAAGGAAAGATCGTCATGATATCGATATCAGATTTAATCTCGCCAATTCTTTTTCAATATCACAATCAACTAATATCTACATTTCTACGAATATCAACCATTTGTCGGGATCATAAATATCCACAACTTGGTTTAGATCTAGGATAGCTAGAATTCCTACGAGAATAGCTTCGATTAATTTACTAGGGGAGTTAGGGTTACTTGTGACAATCTACGTCGTATAAATACCTCGTATAAAAATCAAAATAATCATCAAACAATCATGTAATAAAATTACATCATATATATATATATAATCCAAGTTATATATATATATATATTAAAATAACACTTCTCAGTCTTGGTCTTGTCGGTAACTCGGGAATTCTTCGGCACCGTTATAGTCAAAAGATTTTTAGACATTTTTAGAAAAATGTTTATAGTTAAAAGATTTTGAAATGTTTTATTCAAAACCTTGGTTTTAAAAATCTTTCGTTCTCTATAACGAGAGCTCTGGTACCAAACTGTAACACCCCCAAATTTATACAACTCAGTACAGCGGAAGACTCGTTGGTGTTACGGGATAGCACATTACTCACATCATAGACAACGCTTAAAAATCGCGTCGTTTATTTATAAAGCATTCCATTCAATAATATCAAAGTTACATCGGTCCCAAGTCATTATATTTCATACAAAGTTTTACAAAGTATTTGAATGGAAAAATATTGTTTAAGTGCGGGCCATGAATTCTTGTCGTCTTCCCGAGAATTACCTTCAAGTACCTGAGATAAAACATGTTAAAAGAAAAGGTCAGCGATAACGCCGAGTGAATTCATAGAGTTTAATAAATTCCATCAATATAATATCAGTATAAAAGTATTACTGAAATCATTTTGTACAAATCGTTTTGATAGGCCATGAAATAGCCAAAATCATTTTATACAAATCCTTATCGAAAATCATAATATAGGCTTTTGCCTTAAAATCATTATACGAGCCAATGTCGTAAAAACATCATACAACATGTCTTATGACGTTGTATAAAATCAAATAAAAACCGTTATATGAATATGGTTATGAAAACCAAAATACAAACATAATATCAATAATATGACCCTGTATTGCTAGTCAGGCAATACATCGTAATTCGGAGCGTCTATTAGTATTTCGTTAATTCGGATTATTATAAGCCGCATGACATTGTTACCTTACTAAACCAACAACGGGTAGCTAACCCGATACCAATTTTGCCCATATAAAGTAGCGTGTCGTCACAAAGGTCACGCTATTGGAAATCTTTTCATACATTAATTCGCTTACCAATCAATGTGGCACGACGGGGATCAACCGTCAAGGCGCGAACTGGGGTGATCGTCCCCAAATAGTACTATTAAATGCATAAGCGTCTACCAACTCCCGGTAGTTCACAATTCATGCTAATGGGACTTTTAGTGACATAACCTATCTTTAATAATCCATTTAATTTCATCTATCGGGTCCATTAATCATTTATCGGGTCATACAATCGGGTCATTCAATCATTCGGGTCCAAAATCAACAAACAAACAATCGGGACAAATGGTGTCCAAACTTTTATAAAAACTAACATGTTATCTCCCTCGTGGGTTTATAAAGCATTTGTAAAACATTTAAAAGAGTGCGAGGCTATGAACTCACGTTGATGTGGGAAGGCGGGTTGTCGGCAATTCGGACGTACGGTACGTGCTTCAATCACGGAAACCTAGACAAATAATACTTGTCTTAGACTCATGTCCAATGAATTTATAAAAATAACAATTATATATACATATGATGATTATATATATATATGATGATCAAGTAGGTTTACATATTCTCGTTTACTCATTTTAGTGTTATATGTCGATAACTTTTATACTAGTTTACTAGTTTTACCCGTTTACGTGTCTTAAGCCCAATAAGCTTATTATAAGTTCTTAACTTGTATTAATCCTTTTTGTACTTATATTATCAGTACATACACTTTCAAGTCGGGCCCAAATGGGTTAAGCCCAATATGTTCTTTTTTTATGGGTGTTTATCTTATTTAGTCCAATTATTAGCCCAAGTATTAGTCCAATATGTTTACTTAGCTCGTTAATGTCCGTATGCCCTATAGTTCGGGTTTTATCGGTTTTTACTTGTTATACATGTCTATATATCAGTATATAAGTTTTATAAAGTTTTCATTAGACGGGTCCAACCATCTAAGTTTTATTTAACAAAAACGTTAATTTTACGGCAATAGCCGAAAAAGTCGTAAAAATCATGTTTATAGTTTTTATTACTTATAAGTATTATTTTACCACCATTTATATAAATTATTCATTCATTTACCCTTTTTCATATTTATATAAATAAGTTTTATAAGTTAGTGGGTTTTAATTTATATTTTATATATTAAAAGGTGAGTGCTTATATAATAGTATTATTCTTTAATTTCCAAAAATCTGATTTTTAACTTCATCTTCACCAAAACTGCCATATCTTGAGTTCTACATGGAGATAGAAGCTCAAATTTTTATCACATAAACTACATGATATTTGCTACATTTAACTCTTCTATAGCTACTGTTGAATCATCCTTTAAGTATTTTCTAAAAATCGTCCAAAACAGTAACTTCAGATTTATACCCTAAACTTGTTTTGATCATATCTCACTCATTATTTTGATTCCATTGCATGGCCAACTCTCACATGTGTACAAGACATTTAGCTTACTGTAAATGGATCCTACTTCATTATTTCATCAGTTCATAACATGTTTCTTTACTGTTTTATACAGCCATGTAAATTAATCAAGATTTTAACCTTGTTTCATATGGTTTTTCACCTTTTTAATCAGGTTTATCAACAACAAATCCCCACATAACATTTTTATCATCATATAATCATCATAAATATATACAATAGGAAATAAAATACATGTTTACATAATCAAAATAACAAGAAGATGAGGAGGACAATCTTTATACCACCATGATGATGTAAGTTGTGATCAAAACATGGATTTTGATGGAGAAACTTGTGGATATCCATGACCATCTTCAAGACCACCATGCTCCATGGACTTCTTGTGGAAAATCAGCCTCATGACACCATGAAAACTCCTCCATAGATGTTATAAGTACCACCAATCAATAGGGTTTTGAAAGGGCTTCAACATATGCAAGTATAACATATGGTTTCATGGTTGAATCAAGATCAAAGGGTGTTTTTGGGGAGAAAAGTGGACGGCAAGATGGAGCTAGAGAGAGAGTTTGTGAGTTCTTGAGTGGTATTGCATGTAGGAAATGAGAGCAAGTGGGTTGTGTTTGTGGTTTTGATGGAAGAAGGCTTAAGTTTTAAGCTAAATGAGACATGTGTAAGTTTTAGCTAAAAACTTGCCACCATTTGACACATAGAGTATGTGTTGGCCGTCCCATATATGGGGGTGGGGCAAAAGTTATTTTGTCTCATCCCCATTTACTTACGGGTACTCCTCGATTTGCGTGCCCTCGGGTCGTTTTACGAAAAATGTTTTTATAAATTATGAATCAACGTCACAAAACGAATCCAATAAAAATTGTCTCATCAAAAACGGAGTTCGAAAACGTAAATACGTAATCCTAAGGTTTCCGGTTTAGTCGTAAAGGACGTTAAAATAAAATCGTAAGTCCTAATCTCTTCTCGTAAATTTGTGAGTTTATGAACCAACACAAATTTAAAACTCCAAAATAATATTTACGGATAAATTTATTTTTCTGAAATGTCGGAGTGTCACCAAAGACGGTGTATGTAAACGTAAGCATGTAACGTTGAATCCTCCGGTTTAGATGTAGTCGATGCTACTCCGAGACGTAAATCCAAATTTCTTCCCAAAAATAAGTGAGTTCATATTGTATCATAAAAATAATATTTTCAATTAATATTTGAGAATAAAATATCAATCGTAAATTGACGGATTGTCACACATGTCGCCCTTGCGGCAGTTCTTCATGTGATGGCCAGGAAGACCACACTTGAAGCATGCGTCACTGTCGCGGCAACATGGCCCTGGGTGCCTACGGTGGCAAGTAGAGCAAAGAGGATGAGTATATCCTCCAGCAGGTGTCCTAACTGGCTAAGAACCTGATAAAACATTATACGTGAGACATGATAATAGGGTACATAGGACATGCGGAAAATCGTAAGATTGAATACTAGTGATAGTTGGACGGTTAGGCTGTGAACCTCTCTGGTTCTGGTCCCTACCGTTACCATGATTCCTGGTAGAAGATTTGCTAATGTGTCAGAATTAAGAATTATAACATGAATCATAAGAAAATGCGTAAGTATAAGGACCTGCTGCTGTTGGAGTGCCAGCGTTGTTACGATAACTATCATTACCGCCACGCCAATCCGTAGCAGAACGGTCGGTCTGACCGTTTCCTTTGGGCTGATTAGGCTGCTGCTGAGTAGCCGGCTGAGACCGGTCCCCAGTCTTCTGCCTGGAAGATATAATTTAAAGAGATGAAATATTGACATATACTGAAAGAATACGGATTGGTCACCGCTTGAATACGAATGTTCACCTCTTATCGGGTCTCTCTGCTTCCCCGAACTCATCTTTCTCCTGCAGCATCTCCAGCTTACGTGCTGCATCGGCCACTTGTGCTACCGTGTTGAACGTAGCACACACCAAGTTGTTTGCGACCGATGTGCAAAGACCCAACCTGAAGTGGTATGCCTGCTCTTCAGGAGTACCTGCTACTGCACCAAGGAAACCAGCTAAGCGAAGAAAGTGCTGCATGAACTCGTTGCTATTCTCCCCAGCTCTCTGTCGGATACCATGGTACTCTCTCTTCAGCTTGTCCTGCTCAGCCTTGGGAAGAACTGCTCCATCACCCTATCCCTAAATTGAGCCCATGTCAAACCAGCCACCCAATTATCACCTCCCTCAGACTGCTTCAGTGCTAACCACCAATTTAACACATCACCTTCGAACCGGTAGCATGCCAACCTCGACTTGAAAACAGGGTCACAGCCCATAGCATCGAAGATCTTCTCAATGTGAGCCAACCAGCTTTCAGCTTCACTAGGGCTATCTGTTCTCTCGAAAGCTCGAGGACGGAGCTTGTTGAATCTCTCCAGCCATGTGGCCAATGTCACTGGAGGAGGAAGTACTGGGTGATGCTGCTGATTGTTGGCAGCCTGAACCTCAGCCCTGATTTCGTTCCTCAGCTGAGGAAGCATAGCTTGCATTGCAGCTTGGATTGTTGCATTGAGTTATTCCTGCTCGCGTGTGAGAACCATCTGACAGTATAACAAAAAATACATGAATAACTGATCAAAACATAAACTATATACATGAAAAAGAATTTATACCAATAAATCATGAGAAAAATTTTATGCAGGAAAACTAGTACATGAATGCATGATGCAGTTTTATGAAAACTTTTGTATGCACGAGAGTGAACGCCTATGGTCAGTTCAATCAAAATAAAAGACATGGCGAGGGGACGCCTATGGGTCGGTCCCAAATTTAAAAGTTTCGATAAAACACATGCGACTAAATAGGGCCAGTCCTGTACCAACCATTACTTAGTCATAAACCTGCGACAATGACATATATATGTATGAATGAAAATGATGAATGCATGAAAACCGACTGTCAGTTCTAGGAAGACCATAGTGACTACCCACTGATCACAGGTCATGTTTTGAGAGCCTACAGGTCGAAGCCTTGGCTCTGATACCATAATTGTAACACCCCATTTTGATAAATGGAATGTCACGCGTGATTATGGAGTGTCATCGAAGCATACAAGGATAAATGTCTAAACATTACATGACCATAAAGGAAATAGCGGAATCAAACATCGGTAGTCCAAAAGTAGAACTCATCACACACAAACATAAGTACTGTAACTGAAAGGACTAAACAATGTCCATGGAAATGAGTATCAAAGTATAAAGAAGTGCATAAAGTAAAGAAGGCTAGGAAGCTTCCAATCCATATGCACGTACGCTTAAAGTCAACGAGCGTCCCTGAGTACCTGACGTTTTAGGAACATGAAAAGGAAAACAGCTGAGCATAACGCTCAGTGCACGGATATACAAATAAAGCATGAATAATATAATCATATAAGCATGAAACAGCGGAAGAAACTAAGTCCTGAATAACCTGGTTATATCTTAGCAAAACTGGTTTTAGAGTTTGAAAAGCCTTATGTTTATCTTGTAAAAACTATTTAACATATTTTACCATTAGCCAATATAGGTCATGAAATATCAACGTGCATGAATACTTGGAGGGTGACCTCGTCATGCAAATTAGAGGGGCTGCCTCTAATTTAATATACTAGTTTTGGGTAGGAGGGATCAACTCCTTGTGAAGGATGCAAGGCACACACCACATTCACACTGAGTAATCTTCTGAAACATGTATACTAGGATGCACCCATACGCCCCACCTGATAATATAATAAATGGCCAAAAGCTGAAAGGGACGCCACGAGCTATCACGCCGCCGTGGTAAAGTCTTAACACTGGTGCCTCCAGTGTTATGGTTATGGTACCTCCATAAGTAGGTGAAACTGGTCATGCATGTATATGGCTTTAGGTATTCTAATTAAACATAAGTAATTCAAAACATATAAATAAATACTGGGGAAAACAGTTGGCTGCATACGGGGAAATCCTAATAAGGAAATAATGTCCATACTGAAAGGACGGAGAATCCGTACCTTGTGTCCAGTGAACGAAGAAGAGGAACGGAAGAGAGTCCTACTTCGGTATCACTAATGCTACATAAATACATACGTGTATAAGTATCTGGTTACTGAGTAAGTAACTGGTTTTATATCATGTCTTAGCTTGTTTTATATGTTCATGTCATGTTTTACTGATTTAAGCTTTATACGGTGTTTATCGTATATTATGTCTATTCTGATTAAGTATTACTTGTATTTCATGTATTATTATACTTGTTGTGTAATAATAAGTAACTTTCTAAAAATAGCAGGTTTCCTAAAATAGAAAGTTTCAAAAAATAGAAAGTTTCCAAAAATAGAAGGTTTCCAAAAATAGAAAGTTTCCAAAAATAGAAAGTTTCCAAAAATAGAATTACTACTGAAAATAGATAAGTTTCTAAAAATAGAAAGTTTACATAAATAGATTAGCTGCCTTAATTAAGCTAATTATATAAGCTTAAGTGTTTACTGATTATTATTCTAAGTCATGTAATTATATAGTATAGTTTATTAATTATTTCATGTGAATTAAATAAACTATAGGTTAAAGTATTTAATTAAATGTAACATGATTTAATTAAATAAAAGTAATATAATTACTTAGGTTAAAACATGCATTATTATCTATTAATAATATAACCTAAGTCATGTAAATTAATTAATTATAAGTCATGGTTTTAATAATTAATTATTATATACTCTAATTAAAAGATAACAACTTAGGTTAAAATTTATGAATTAATAATTAAGTTAATAACCTAAGTCATGTAAATTAAATTAATCATGTTCATGCTTTAATTAATTTAATTTTAAGTCTTGTAAAAATAATATAACTTGTAAAAATAATAAACCTTGAAAATCACTCATGAACCGGACTGTGTTTTAAATCTAACATGTGTGAACCGGACCCGTGATTAAAACCTATGCACCGGACCCGAAACACCACCATACCCTGACCTAAGTCGGGGTTTCCCCTTGCCTTGCTGCTGCCGTGACACCACCACCACCAAACCGAGACCATATGGTCTCGGTGGTGCGAAGTAAGCCAAGCCGAGACCCCCTTGGGGCTCGGTTAGGCGTCGGCCATAACAAACAAACACCCCTTAACCCTAAATTGATTAAAACCGCCTGATTACAACATGTTTATATTTGTTTTTAATTAGTTTATTAAAAACATCATGATTTTATGTGATTATATAAATCAAAACATAAAAAGAAAAAGGTTAAAGGTTATACCAATCACGTGAATCGAATGAGGATGAACACACAACGATCCTTGCACTATATGAAAGACCAAAATCAACCCGAATCACCCTTTTGGTGATGCTAAACCCGGCGGCCAAGACAAAGGAGAAGGAAAAAGATTTCTAGGGTTTTTCTTGTTTTTACTAAATGTGTTAAATGAAAATAACTTTCTCCATAATTCATGTTTAGCAAAATTTAATGGGCTTGGGCCCTTTTCCTTGTTGTGTCCGCGGGTATGGGGCCCACATGGGGTGACCCACAATTTTCCATGTCTAAAATAATAGTGTGTTCTCGTGTTCGTAAATTACATGATCTAATTAGTTATCGACCGTGACTTAATATATTTATTCGTGTTCGTAATAAATATATATACATACGTAATATTAGCTCGTGATTAATTTAAGTTCATGATTTCATGTTCGTATGTTCGTGATTATAACTATTATTGGAATAATTATCGTGTGTTCATACGTAATAAATACTTATCGTGTTATAATACGTATGTAATACTTGTAATTCTTGTTCGTGAAATGTAAACGTGCTATAAAAGGAAAGTCCTAATCATGTACGTACTATCGTAAGGGTACTATTCATGGTAAAATAATGCGGGTTTTACAATATGGCTTTAGGTATTCTAATTAAACATAAGCAATTCAAAAACATATAAAACATATACTGGGGAAAACAGTTGGCTGCATACGGGAAATCCTAATAAGGAAGAATGTCCTTACTGAAAGGACGGAGAATCCGTACCTTGTGTCCAGCGAACGGAGAAGATGAACGAAAGAGAGTCCTACTTCAGTATCACTAATGCTACATAAATACATACGTGTATAAGTATCTGATTACCGAGTACGTAACTTGTTGATCCCAAACTTAGATCGATTTAGCTTTATGTATACGAGATTAGATCAATTAATACACTTAGAGAAACCTTTGTATATGTTTATAACAATCTAAGTGTTATGCGGAATTAACACTTAAATAAGAACACACAAGATATAAACAAACTTTCACTTTGATTAATGATATCAAACTTGCTTACAATGAAAGTAGTTTACGAATGAAAACTTATATGAAACATTAACCTAAAAGTCTTCTTTTATAGACATAAGAAGCCTTGTACAATGATCTACGTATCAGCTATTCTAGGTAAAGATAAGTATAGAAAATACATTGTTGTTCCTATCTTTACTAGAAGTAATCAAGAATACAATAAACGCGTAGAGTATATCTTCCCAGCAATGCTTGTCTTCAATGTATCAACGCTTGACTTTATCTTGTCAACGCTTAGACTGTCAGCGTTTGTTTTGCTCTTGTCAACGCTTGATTTACTCTTGTCAGCGCTCAAGTGATCTGGCCATAATTTATTCCCAACAATCCTCCCCTAAAATTGATATCCACTCTTATGATCAAGTTTCTGAATAAACATTAAGGACTAGGAGGAATCTTACAAACCTTCTCATATTGGTAATAAATAAATCTGATCAAGTCTTTTGCCACATCACTTGAATAATCAATTTCCAGTTGAGTGTTCTTCATCTTCTCCAAGATATCATTGGACATGAAATACTGACCATCCACAAGTAGATACTCAGCAAACTTTGTAGCACTCAAGTAATAAACACCAGCAGCTGAATACAATCTCCATTGAAGACCACTGAGGTCATCTTCAAGATCCTTCCAAATAGCAGGATCCTCATCTTTTGGTCCACACATTCTCTTGAATGTGGACCACAGTTTTATTCCATTAGCTGAAGTTGGTGCTTCAGCCTCATACTTGGTTTCCAACAACCTCTATAGGTCTACCAAGTCTTCTCTATCACAACTTGCAAACAAAGATACAAGAGTGGTAAAAGTGTGCACCTCTTTTCCATACCTTCCAATCTTCCAAAATCCACATTCATCTTCTTCATAGCTCACAATTGGATTTCTGGAATCTAGTGGTAACACTTGTACCATATCTGAAGCTTCTAAAGGTGAGAGCTTAAGGCTCTTTCTGATGACAGCTTCACTTGGATATAATGGATCCATATCTTTGGGAAACTCAAGAGAAACTCCCTTTTTCATTGGTCTAGGAACAAACATTGCTTTCTTGAGCTCCATTTCCTCTACAAGTTCTTCTTTCCTTTCATCAGAAAGAAGTCTTAGAGTGTTTGCCTCCCGCACTCTAACCCAAATGGGATAAGCTTTGCATTCCAACTCATCAAATGTCAATGCCTTCAATTTCTGATAAGTCCATCCTACTCCATGACATCTGAGCAACATGCAGTATAACTCCCTTCTATCCCTTTCCAACTCTGAGAGAATATTGCTTGCCTTGTGCTTCAAAATAACCTGGCAGTCTTTTTGTACTCTGAGGAGAATCTCCAAACCCCATATCTGATCTGAAATAGTCAAGTGTGAATTCTCCATACGTCTTTCTTCCCAAGCATGATACATTTGAACCACTTCAGGCATATCAAAGTCAACCTGCAATTTCAACTCTCTCAATTTCTCCTTGGCCAACTCATCTCCATACTCAAGTCTTTCTGGCTGTTCTATGATCATGACACTTGAGTCTGAGCTAGCTTCATCACTTCCTTCTCTCTCTTCTGAAGTGACAACAAATGGTGACTCTTTCACCTCCTTTTTATCTTGTTCCATGATTTGTGTAGCCAACCTTCTATCAAACTCAATTTGAGCTGCATTCTTTGGAACAACCTCTTCCACCATAATGCCCTTACCCTTATCTAATGGATCAATTGTTGGTAAGGTAGATGGTGATACCTGGGAAGAAACCTCCTTGATGATGGATGATGACTGGGATACATCACCCTCATGTGCAGGTCTGTCAACGCCCAATTTCGCTCTATCAGCGCCCAATATATTTCTGTCAGCGCCCAAATTCTCCTTGTCAACGCCCAAATTTCCTGCCTCAGCGCCTTTTGCAATTTTCTCCAACATGGCTGTAAATGATAAATTTAAGTTTGTAGGAGAGACTAAGGACGTATCAAAACCTGTCTGTTTCTTCAAACTTGTAAAGGCCTCAGCAACATCCAAAGATTGACCATCATGGCTGCCCTTATCACTCACATTTATTGGATCTTCCTCCCCTTTGGAAGATTCCTCCATACCTCTCCTTGCACTTGCAGTCTCCAAAACAACAATCCTCTCCCTCAATTGCTTGAGTTCAAGGCCTTGTGAGCTGATAACTTGTACCAAGTCTGCATTTTGCTTTTGCAAGCTCATGCAGACTGCCGTCAATTCAATTAGGGTCATTGGTCCCAATCTGCCCTCTTCTAAAATGGGGATTTGACCTCCCAAGTCAGATTCATTGGGCATGGATGAGGACTTAATGATGGTGGGACTGCCTTGGCCAGCTTCTAAGCCAGAACCAATAGTCCCAGCCTCATCCATATCACCAGCCACACTTGTGGTGGTGGTTCTCTCTGCTACATGGCTAGGACCACCAGAGGAGAACACTCCAGTAGTCCTTTGGCGTTTAATCAACCTATATTCAGGGGGTGTAGAAGATGTTGTGGATTGGGTGGATGTGGGTTGGTTAAGGGGTGTTTGGGTCTGTGAAGGTTGTGTGTCAACGTTGGAAATAGGCACATCAACGCCAACATTTAACGTGTCAGCGTTGAAGGGTTCTTGGTCAATTTGCATATGTTCAGGGGAAGGTAATGGTTCAGGTATTGGGTTAATTTGGGGTTGGGGGTCTGGTTGGGGTTGAGCTGCTGCAATGACAGCAAGCATAGCTTGGGTTAAGGGTAGGTCACGATGGGGGGGTGAGTTCATCTTCATAAAAATTGCTTTCTTTTGCACAGGGATCTCATAAAAATCATTATGATCCCTTGTGCAGTATCCTTGAACATCAAAAACCATTTGTAAAAATCGAGGATAAGCTAAAGTCATTTTGTTCCCCTTATTTTTACACATGCCCTCAAAAATCATTTTAGAATAATTAAATTTTTTCCCAGTTGCAATGCACACAATAGCACTGGCAATAGATCTATTGATCTCATTGTGTGCAGTACATTTGGGACTCAAACATTGTAGGAGGCCATGTATGAGGTACTTCCAGGCTGGGGGAAATTCTTGTTTATGATATTTATTTAAAGTTCCTTCATCAGGAAAAGGATAACCCAAAGCCCTTAGTCCTTGTTCTATTTCACTAATGGGAAGGGTGGCTATACCATCAGCATCATCAAGATGAAAGGCTTGGTGTACCAAAGCCTCAGTAACCACCGAAGGTCTCCCATGAATAATAGAAGTTAATGTAGTCACTCTATTAACTGTTGAGGAACTAACAGTGTTCCAAAACTGTTTAATATGTGTGACTAGAATGAGTGGTGCATGAGAAAGAGCATACCTAATAGGAGATGCGTTCAAATACGCCACCATTTGTGTGTATTGGGGAAACAGAGCATCATCAGCTTCAAGATACGCGATCATGTTGTGTTGGATTCTGAATCCCAATTCCAATTCTGATGGTTTAAACTTTGGTGCCATTGTTGAAAGCTGTTAAAAATGAGTGATGAAGATGAAGTTGATAAGAGAAAATTGTGTTAGACAAGAATTATAGGTATCCTGTTTAAAAATAGGAGCCAAATTTATAGGAGAAGAAAATGCATGTGATTGGCCCAAAAAGAGGCAAGTATTTTCAAAATACAATCATGAAAATATTGAAAAAGTATAGTTTTATCTCATGCATTAAATGAAGTTTATCTGCTCCCAAAACTACGCCCTAAAAATATGTCAAAAAGTAACAACTGGGTAGGACCCATTGAGTGTCAACGGTCAAAAATAACCTATCAACGCCCAACGGCTATAATCTTGTCAACGTTTTCCATAGCCATGTCAGCGTCTAAATTGGTCACAACAACGCTTGAAAATATACTTGTCAGCGTCCAAAAATAAAAATGTTTAAAAATGAAAAATGACCTTAACAAAGTAATTTATCCTAGAGAAGATAACCAAAAAGCTGATAATTATTGTAGGGCGGCAAGCACTGTCCAGTTATGCACACTTGCTTATGCAAGATAGACATAACAGTCCTCTAGTGTCCCTTGCTAACCAAAACTCTTAACAACTAAGTTACCTTATAAAATTCCTTGTTACTCCCAGGTAAATCCCATAACAAAATTATTCCCAAGTCTCCCAACAGACCACAACCAATTCTAAGCCAAAAATGTCTTGGCAGCATGCATAGTATATCAACTTTGCATGCTACAGTGCCTCATGATTTAGTAGAACTAACTCATACTCACCTGTGGACACAATCTAGAATTGTGATAAGAGTATCATATGGATACCCAAACAACCTAAAGGTTCCTAAAAACCTCCCCTTAAACTATGATACATAAGTTTCTAAAAACTTGCATGAACATAAAAATTTATGTCAAGATAGGAATTAAAAATTCCAACCATCATCCATAAACAAAAAAAACATGCCCAAATGCTTCTCCATTGATCCATAAGTAACTCTGTATCCAATGGTATACTGCTAGCATCACCTGCACATTTAGATTAAAAACCACAAAACTAACATTGTTGTTGACAACGCCCTGATAACACATGACAACGTTGAGGGAAGCTTTGTCAGCGTTAGAAAATTATATTGCTGACAACGTCACAAAAACACTTATCAGCGTTCAAGCAACCTTTGTCAGTGTTAGAAAAATATAGTGGAAAATCTAAATCATCAATAAGACTAATAACAATGCATCATCCTGTACATACTTTTACAAAAAGACTCCAAAACACATATTATGTGAGATTGATCATTCCAATACTTGTTACCAAGTATTGAAACCTCCCAGCATCAAAAGGTTTAATTAGTAAATCTGACACATTTTCCTCAGTGTCAACCCTATCTGGTTGTATTAAACCTTTTTCAAAACAATCTCTTATAAAATGGTGTCTAATTTCTATGTGTTTAGTTTTAGAATGATGTACAGGATTCTTAATGATGCATAGAGTGCTGTTAATGTCAACAAATATCTTGGTATGCATGAAATTATACCCATAGTCCAACAGATGGTTCTGAATCCACAAAACTTGTCCACAACAAGCAGCTGCAGCCACATACTCAGCTTCAGTTGTAGAATTAGCCACCACTGTTTGTTTCTTGCATTGCCAAGATATCAACCTGCTCCCAAGAAACTGACATCCACCAGTTGTGGATTTCCTATCAAATTTATCACTTCCATAGTCACTGTCTGAATATGCAATCAGCTCCAATGGTGAATCTTTTGGGTACCACAAACCAAGACTAGGATAGCATCTTTGGTACCTAAAGATCCTCTTCACATCATAAAGGTGACATTCTTTGGGAGTCACTTGATGGCGTGCACAAGCACACACAGCAAACATGATATCAGGCCTGGAGGCTGTAAGATACATCAAGGATCCAATCATGGATCTATAGTGCCTGACATCAACATCTTTACCATCTCCAATCTTTCCCCAAGGGTGTTCTCTATCCATAGGAGTAGTAACCCTCTTTTCATGTGGAGAAAATCTAAACTTCTTCAAGATCTCAGCCACATATTTATCCTGGGAGATGAAGATATCATCTTCTTTCTGCTGAACTTGTAAACCAAGAAAGAAGTTCATCTCCCCCATAGCACTCATCTTGAATTTGTCTGTCATAAGCTTGGAGAAATCCTCACTCATCTTTGGATCAGTAGACCCAAAAATGATGTCATCAACATAGACTTGGACAAGCAACACATCCTTGACTTTCTTCTTTGTAAATAGTGTCTGATCTATGGTGCCCTTTTTGAATCCATTGTCCACTAAATAAGTAGACAAAGTACCATACCATGCTCTTGGGGCTTGATGAAGTCCATACATAGCCTTTTTGACTTTATACACCTTGTCTGGATTCTCTGGATCCTCAAAACCAGGAGGTTGCATCACATATACCTCCTTAACAATAGTTCCATAGAGGAAGGCACTCTTGACATCCATTTGATAGATAGTGAAGCCCATGCAGGATGCATAGGCTAAAAAGATACTTATAGCTTCAATCCTTGCAACTGGTGCAAATACCTCCTCATAGTCTATCCCCTCCTCTTTTGTATATCCCTGAGCCACTAACCTTGCCTTGTTTCTGACCACAATTCCTCTTTCATCTCTCTTGTTTCTTAGAACCCATCTTGTCCCTATAGGTCTGACATATCTGGGACAATCAACCAGCTCCCAAACATCCTGAATTGCAAATTGGTGAAGCTCATCCTGCATTGCTTCCACCCAACTTGGTTCTTTGAGAGCATAAAATATTTTCTTGGGTTCCTGTTGGGACAGAAAGCAGGCAAACAAAGCGGAATTAGAACATGATACATTAACAAGATGTTTAGACACATTGAACATGAATTAAAACAAAATGATTGTTCATTATATTAATAACAAACAATTACTAGACGTGTATACATTGAATCCCACGTCTAGTGCACACACGCTTTTAGGTTTACATTGTGAATGAATTGATGAAAAACCTAATAACCCTTGGTTCCTTTTATAGTGTAAGGATTAGGGTTTTACAAGAGATAATAACAAATAAACAAGTAAATCTTTTATTTAAATAAACTTATGCAGAATATATCTTGCATGTTTATCTAAATAGAAGCTTCCATAAGCTTCTTGTCTACGTTTCTATCAACTCTTGAATTGCATGTAACAATGCTTAGATTGTACATGACAACTCTTGAGCCAACAATGCTGGATTTGTTCTTGTCAACGCCTAAATTGCTCTTGACAACGCTTAGACAATATCTTCATGTTTTCTTCGTTTTTGAGTTTCTGCCACATCAACTTTTTGACCCAACAATCTTCCCCTAGTTGATGGTGGCAAAACTCTATGTGTATCTCTTGTAAGTTGTACATGATCTTCAAATTGCTTCCCCTCAAGTGTAGCATGTATTTCTTCCCCTTTTTGTCACATCAACAGGAAAGTAAACAATGTATGCAATCTTTGAAGATTCTCCAAATGTAGCTCTGTATAATGATCTTGAAGAAAAATAAATAAAGTATTCTTGATGTAGAAGTAGAATAACCCAACCTTGTGTTCCATGTCTTGTACTATCCATGTGATGAAGAACTTATAAGAAGTCTGGAACGTATAAGTAGACCTCGGTCTCTTGTCAATATTCTCATCCTATGTGAGACACTGAGCACGATAATGTAACTCCTTCAAGTGTTATGACAAGTCTTCGTCACCAACCATGTAAAGCACGAACAAGTTACCTTCAAACTTGCTTTGACATTTGAAGATATAATAGAACACAAACTCGCGAAAATATTCTTCAATCATCAAACTTACCATAAGAATTCTTCCCCTTAAGCTAACACCTTTTCATGAAGGCTTTCATTACTTCATGAATTGTAGCTAACTCGCTTTAAGATCATTAAGTCCGTTTAAAATATCCGAGCCATAAATATCAACATGATATTCTAAATTAAAACGGAGATTCCATGTACCTTCGTGTGTAAATACCACCTTTTTGTGTGCTCAAAACGTACTAATTTTCTCAATAGCAGCAATCTCTGTGTTGTCCAACATCCTCCTTCATCCAAGATCTTAATCAGATGTATTGTCCGATATCGGACAATACATGTCAGTGTTTGAATGCATATATCGGACAACACTGTCAACCTGTCAGCGTTGACTTATTCTGTCAGCGTCAAAATACTTCCTGTCAGCGTTAATTTCACTCTTGTCAACGCCTCTTTCTGCTGACGTCATCTAGGGCAACAAATCACGTTTCATTACTTGGACTTTTTCTTTGCAGCAAGTCAATAGTACTGGTCATTTAGATCTTGCTATTAATTAGCACGTAATACCAGCTTCATTCATCCAAAAGCCCAAGACCCACGTTCAAAATTAGTAGGGATATCTTTTACTCCCTAAATTCATGAGTCAAATCTGCTTCCAATATTCACACATCCCCTAATAACTAGGTACCAAGTATAACTGATATATTAATACCCCTAAAAATAGCAACTATATGCGTAGCTTTTTCCATTCAAACGCAGACTGTTTTACCAATAAAAGAATGATGCGTGTGTATACCGGTTTATCCATGATTCATTCGAACAACGGAAATCCTATGATCATGTATAGTAAAAACTATATCTTGAATCAATTTTTCCAAAACAGTTGTAAATCCACACGTGATCCATAACCATCAGAACTCTTTAGTAGCCCATATCATCTACTTTCAGAATATTCGTTTCCAAAAATATTCAAGAAATTATTCGAGTGAATCCACATGATCTGCTAAAAATCATAACATCCAGTTGCTCTAGAACGTATCCCATGATCTACTATTCTTCAAACATCACGTATTCTTTTGAAACACATGCTGTTAAGATCTTATGGCAACATCGTCAAACCAAACCATGAGAAACAATCAGCTATGAAACCCTAGAACAGAGATTGTTTAATTCGAAACCCTAATTAGGGTTTTAAGAATAAACAAATTCGAATTAAACACCAGAATGCATTATAACAGCCTCCAAGTCTCAAACGTTTCATCCTTAAGTCGATCTAGGGTTTATAGAAACCTTAGTTCATGATTTTATTTAAAAGCTGAAAAACTTGAAATCACCTCTGTTGCCAACTTCGACGCTTAATAACTTTTAATTGGAAATAAAACTCGACAATCCCTCCGGTGGATGTTTAGATATATGTATGTAGAACACACATATAAAATTTCGTGACGATCCAACGGTTCAATCGAAAGTTATGACCTTCTGAATACTGCTACGCACACAAAAACGTCCAGAAAAACCCTAGACGGATTTTTCTTCTTTTCACCATACACGAACACCTTGTTGGTCCTAGCATCACGAGCCACGAGGCTCTGATACCAATTGTGGATCCCAAACTTAGATCGATTTAGCTTTATGTATACGAGATTAGATCAAGTAATACACTTAGAGAAACCTTTGTATATGTTTATAACAATCTAAGTGTTATGCGGAATTAACACTTAAACAAGAACACACAAGATATAAACAAACTTTCACTTTGATTAATGATATCAAACTTGCTTACAATGAAAGTAGTTTACGAATGAAAATTTATATGAAACATTAACCTAAAAGTCTTCTTTTATAGACATAAGAAGCCTTGTACAATAATCTACGTATCAGCTATTCTAGGTAAAGATAAATATAGAAAATACATTGTTGTTCCTATCTTTACTAGAAGTAATCTAGAATACAATAAATGCGTAGAGTATATCTTCCCATCAGTGCTTGTCTTCAGTGTATCAACGCTTGACTTTATCTTGTCAACGCTTAGACTGTCAGCGTTTGTTTTGCTCTTGTCAACGCTTGATTTACTCTTGTCAGCGCTCAAGTGATCTGGCCATAATTTATTCCCCACATAACTGGTTTTATATCATGTCTTAGCTTGTTTTATGTGTTCTTGTCATGTTTTACTGATTTAAGCTTTATATTGTGTTTATCATGTATTCTGCCTATTCTGTTTAAGTATTTCTTGTATCTCATGTATTATTATACTTGTTGTGTAATAATAAGTAACTTTCTAAAAATAGCAGGTTTCCTAAAATAGAAAGTTTTAAAAAATAGAAAGTTTCCAAAAATAGAAAGTTTCCAAAAATAGAAAGTTTCCAAAAATAGATTTACTGCTTAAAATAGATAAGTTTCTAAAAATAGAAAGTTTCCATAAATAGATTAGCTGCCTTAATTAAATAAGTGTCTAAAAATAGAAAGTTTCCATAAATAGAAATATGCTGGATTATTAAGCTAATTATATAAGCTTAAGTGTTTACTGATTAATATTCTAAGTCATGTAATTAAATAGTATAGTTTATTAATCATTTCATGTAAATTAAATAAACTATAGGTTAAAGTATTTAATTAATATAACATGATTTAATTAAATAAAGGTAGAAAAATACTTAGGTTAAAACATGTATTATTATCTATTAATAATATAACCTAAGTCATGTAAATTAATTAATTATAAGTCATGGTTTTAATAATTAATTATTTATATAGTCTAAATAAAATGACAATTACTTAGGTTAAAATTCATGTATTAATACTATTATTAATAACCTAAGTCATGTATAAATTAAATTAATCATGTACATGTTTTAATTAATTTAATTTAATTCTTGAAAAAATAAACTTGTAAAAGTAATTAACCTTGTAAAAACAACTCATGAACCGAACCCGTGTTTAATCTAACATGTTGTGAACCGGACCGGTTTAAACCCGTGAACCGGCAACCAAACGCACCCTTGGTCAAAACCTAGCCGCCGGCTAGAAAAAGTTCCCACCGGCTAGCCAGCGGTTCCCCTTGCTGCCGCGGCCTGAAGTTCCCCCTGCTTTCCTTATTTAGCCACCAGCTTAGGCTGGTGGTGGATCTTTATTTTAGCCGAGACCCACCCGACACAAACATACCTCGACCAAGGTCGGGGTCCCTCTTTTTCTCTTGCTGCCGAGACACAAGACCACCACACCGAGACCTTGAGGTCTCGGTTGGTGTGAAATAAATCAAGCCGAGACCCCCTTGGGGCTCGGTTCTTGCGTCGACCACAAACAAACACCCCTTAAACCCTTAATTAATTTTACCCCCATGTTTAATTAACATGTATTACTTGTTTTATACCATTCATGATTCATGTGTTCTTGATTTAAATAAAAACATAAAAAGAAAAAGGTTTAGGGTTATACCGATCACGTGAATCAAATGAGGATGAACACACTAGCACACTTGCAATAAATCAACACCAAAATCAACCAAACACACCTTGTGTGTGTGTTTATACCCGGCGGCCAAGAACAAAGAGAAGAGAAAGATTTTTAGGGTTTTGATCTTTTTAATATTTTGTTATAATGAAAATAATATTTCCCTTAATTTCATGTTTAGTAAAAATCAATGGGCTTGGCCCTTTGTCTTGCTTCTAGCCGCGGGTAAAGGGGGCCCACATGGGGGTAACCCATATGTTTTTCCGTGTCTAATATTTAGTGTGTTCTCGTGTTCGTGTTTTACGTGATTTAAATAGTTATCGTTCGTGTCTTACTATATTTATTCATGATCGTAATAAATATACATTCATACGTAATACTAAGCTCGTGGTTAATTACGTTCATGATTTCATATTCGTATGTTCGTGATTATAATTATGATTGAAATAATTATTATGTCTTAATACGTAATAAATACTTATCATGTTATAACACGTACGTAATACTTGTAATTCTTGTTCGTGAAACGTAAACATGCTATAAAAGGAAAGTTCTAATCATGTACGTACGATCGTAAGGGTACTATTCATGGTAAAAGCATGCGAGTTTTACAACTCTTGCCCCCTAAAAAGAATAATTCGTCCCCGAATTATAGATAAAGTAAACTGGAAAAGAAGAACATACCCGAATTCAAAATATGAAGTGAGGGTAAGAAGCCTGGATAGACTCATCTGTTTCCCAAGTGGCTTCCCGCTCGGTATGATCCCTCCAAAGGATTTTGACGAATGGAATCGTATTCCTTCTCATGACTCGTTCTTGTCTGTCAAGAACTCGTTCGGGTTCTTCTATGAAAGTGAGATCTTCACGAATCTGTTCCAGTGGATACTGAACCATGTGAAGGAGATGATACTTGTACCCTCTGAGTAAGGACACATGAAAAACATCGTGAACATGAGAAAGCTGCAGAGGTAACGTTAAACGGTAAGATACTTCACCGACTCGTTCAATGACATCAAACGGTCTGATAAATCGAGGACTGAGCTTCCCTTTTATTCCAAAACGTCTAACACCACGTGCCGGTGAAACCTTAAGGAAGACGTGATCTCCTACACTAAAATGTAAGTCCCTACGATGCTTGTCTCCGTAATTCTTCTGACGTGACTGTGCTTCTTGCAGTTTCTGCTTAGCTATTGCGACCTTCTCATTAGTTAGCTCTATCATTTCTGGTCCTTTAAGTGTTCGCTCACCAACCTGATCACAGCAGATTGGGGCGCGACACTTTCTGCCATACAACATCTCGAAAGGAGCACTCTTGATACTTGCATGCCAACTGTTATTGTATGCAAACTCCACCAAACAGATATAATCGTCCCAATCACCCGTCCATTCCAACGCACATGACCTCAACATGTCTTCCAATGTCTAAATCGTTCGCTCTGACTGCCCGTCTGTTTGAGGATGAAAAGCCGTGCTAAGCTTAAGTTGTGTACCCCAAGATTTCTGTAGACTTCTCCAGAATCGAGAAGTGAAACGAGGATCTCTGTCTGAGACGATGCTGGATGGAGCACCGTGAAGTCTCATGATCTCCCTTCTATAAGTATCGGCGAGTTTACTGACCGGATCTTCCTTGCGGATCGGTAAGAAATGAGCTGATTTGGTAAGTCGATCAACGATAACCCAATTTGCATCGTGCTTCTTCTTTGTCAGCGGAAGACCAATAACAAAATCCATGGTGATTTTGTCCCACTTCCACTCTGGAATATCTAACGGTTGAAGAAGACCGCCATACCGCTGATGCTCGATCTTAACCTGCTGGTAGGTAAGACATTTGGAGACGTAAGTAGCAACATCCTGTTTCATACCACTCCACCAAAAGTACTGCTTGATGTCATGGTACATCTTGGTCGAATCAGGATGGATAGAAAATTGGGAGCTATGAGCCTCAGCTAACAATGCTTCCCGGAGTTCTTGGTCATCAGGAACAAAATGTCTCGTGCCCTGCCATAAGATACCATCTGCGTCTACTCAAAATTCTGTCTGCTTCTCCAAATTCTGAATTATCGCCCAGATTTATCCATCATCTTTCTGTGCTTCCTTGATCTTAGAGAGTAACTCGGGTTCTACTCTAAGATTAGCCCAGTAACCGTGTTGTCCACGTAACATGATCTCTATGTCTAGTCGCTCCAAGTCTCTTAAGATTTCCTCCTCAATTTTAATGCCGTTTATCATTCCGAACTTTCTACTAAGTGCATCTGCCACTAATTCACCTTTCCAGGATGATACTGCAGATTAATGTCATAATCCTTTAACAGCTCTAACCATCTCCTCCGTCTCATGTTCAATTCACGTTGAGTGAAGATATACTTCAAGCTCTTGTGGTCCGTGAAAATGTCACATGATTCTCCATATAAGTAGTGCCTCCATATCTTCAATGCAAACACGACTGCTGCAAGTTCCAAGTCATGCGTAGGGCAATTCTCCTCATAAGGCTTAAGCTGCTATGAAGCGTACGCGATCACTTTCCCATGTTGCATGAGAACACAGCCAAGTCCCTTCCCCGATGTATCACTATAGATCTGAAATCCACCTGTACCACATGGGAGAGTAAGAATCGGTGCAAATACTAACTTCTGCTTTAGGTCTTCAAAGCTCTTCTCTAGTTCTTCAGTCCAAACGAATTTCTCCCCTTTCCGCATCAGTTTGGTCAATGTTAGTGCTAAGCGGGAAAAGTTCTCCACGAACCTATGGTAATAACCAGCTAAGCCTAGGAAATAGCAGACTTCAATCGATGATGTCGACCTTGGCCACTTAGTAATAGCCTCAACCTTCGCTGGATCCATCGTGATTCCTTCTGCTGATACAATGTGACCTAACAATGCCACCTTGTCTAACCAGAACTCACACTTGGAGAATTTAGCATACAACTGCTTTTGGCGAAGAATCTATAGTACTGTACGAAGATGGTCTTCGTGTTCCTCCTTGGACTTAGAGAAAATCAGGATGTCATCGTGAAGACAATGACGAACTTGTCCAGAAATTCATGGAAGATTCTGTTCATCAAATCTATGAACACTACTGGAGCATTGGTAAGGCCAAATGGCATGACTACAAATTCGTAGTGGCCATAGTGTGTACAGAAAGTAGTCTTGGCGATGTCCTACTCCTTAACCCGTAGCTGATGATAGCCCGACCTTAGATCAATCTTGGAGAAATGTTTGGCCCCTTGGAGTTGGTCAAACAGATCATCTATACGTGGTAATGGATACCTATTTCTGATGGTAATCTTGTTGAGCTCGCGATAGTCTATGCAAAGACGCATACTGTCGTCCTTCTTCTTAACGAATAAGACCGGTGCGCCCCATGGAGATGCGCTCAGTCGAATAAAGCCTCGTTCCAGAAGTTCTTGCAATTTATCCTTCAGCTCCTTCAACTCTATGGGTGCCATGCGATAAGGAGCCTTGGAAATTGGCTCAGCTCCTGGGATGAGCTCGATATTAAATTCTACTTCATGTGCGGGTGGCATGCCAGGAAGTTCTTCTGGAAATACATCTGGAAATTCTGACACTATCGGCTGATCCTGAATTGATGGGGATTCATCATCCATGTCATGAACAGTATCTAGATAACCCTCGCAACCATGTGAAAGTAGTGCACGTGCTTGCAGGGTTGATATGATTTGTACAGACCTGCCGGGAACGAACCCATTGTGAATGTACTCTGGCGCATTAACATCACCGAAGATGACTCGATATGAATGGCAGTCTATGGTAGCATGATGCTTGGATAGCCAATCCATGCCCAAAATAACGTCAAAATCATTCATGTCCAGCGGAAGTGCGTCAACAGGACGAACCTTGTCATCAAACTCTAGGGGAAGGCTCTTGTACACATGGGTTATGCGTACAGAGTCTCTCATGGGCATGGAAATACTCAGTATATTCTCTAGTGGCATGGGGAGTATCCTAACATTCTTGGCATAAGCAGTAAAAATGACCGAGTGAGTAGCACCCATATCAAACAGAACACATGCAGCTTGACCATACATATACAAGATTCCAGTTATGGTACATGTAGACTTGTTGGTCTGATCGCGAGATGTCGTGTAAACGCGTCCACTAGTAGGAGGCGGCTTGGTATCAGCATGTCCTGATGTACCCTCCATCTCGCCCTTGCGGCAATCCTTCATGCGATGGCCAGGAAGGCCACACTTGTAGCATGCATCGCTGTCACGGCGACATAGCCCTGGGTGCCTACGGTGGCAAGTAGAGCAAAGAGGATGAGTATATCCTCCAGCATGTGTCCTGACTGGTTGAGAGCCTGATAAAAACAATATACATGAGACATGATAATAGGTACAAAGGAAAATGCGGATAATCATAAGATTGAATACCAGTGATAGCTGGACGGTTAGGCTGTGAACCTCTCTGGTTCCGGTCCCTCCCGTTACCATGATTCCTAGTAGACGATTTGCTAATGTGTCAGAATTAAGAATTATAACATGTAATCATAAGAAAATGAGTAAGTATAAGGACCAGCTGTTGTTGGAGTGTCCAGCGTTGTTACGATAATTATCATTACCGCCACGCCTATCCGTAGCAGAACGGTCGTTAGTTTGACCGTTTCCCTTGGGCTGATTAGGCTGTTGCTGAGTAGCCTGCTGAGACCGGTCCCCAGTATTCTGCCTGGAAGATACATTTTAAAGAGATGAAAATTTGACATATACTGAAAGAATACGGATTGGCCACCGTTTGAATATGAATGTTTACCTCTTATCGGGTATCTCTGCTTCCCCGAACTCATCTCTTTCCTGCAGCATCTCCAGCTTACGTGCTGCATCGACCACTTGTGCTACCGTTTTGAACGTAGCACACACCAAGTTGTTTACGACCGATGTACGAAGAGCCCACCTAAAGTGGTGTGCTTGCTCTTCAGGAGTACCTGCTGCTGCACCAAGAAAACCAGCCAAGCGAAGAAAGCGCTGCATGAACTCGCTGCTATTATCCCCAGCTCTTTGTCGGATTCCATGGTACTTTCTCTTCAGCTTGTCCTGCTCAGCCTTGGGAAAGAACTGTTCCATTACCCTATCCCTGAACTGAGCCCAAGTCAAACCAGCCACCCAATCATCACCACCCTCAGACTGCTTCAGTGCTATCCACTATGCTAACACATCACCTTCGAACCGGTAGCATGCCAACCTCGACTTGAAGACGGGGTCATAGCCCATAGCATCGAAGATCTTCTCAATGTGAGCCAACCAGCTTTCAGCTTCACTGGGGCTATCTGTTCTTTCGAAAGCTCGAGGGCGGAGCTTATTGAATCTCTCCAGCCATGTGGCTAATGTTGCTGGAGGAAGAGGAGGAGGTACTGGGTGTTGCTGCTGGTTGTTGGCCGCCTGAACCTTAGCCTTGATTTTGTTCCTCAGCTGAGGAAGCATAGCTTGCATTGCAGCTTGGATTGCTGCATTGAGTTGTTCCTGCTCGCGTGTGAGAACCATCTGACAGTATAACATAAAACACATGATTAAACTGATTAAAACATAAACTATATACATGAAAAAAAAATTATTCCAATAAATCATGAGAAAATTTTTATGCAGGAAAAACTAGTACATGAATGCATGATGCAGTTTTATGAAAACTTTTGTATGCGCAAGACTGAACGCCTATGGTCAGTTCACTTAAAACAAAATACATGGCGAGGGGACGCCAATGGGTCGGTCCCAAATTTAAAAGTTTCGATAAAACACATGCGACTAAATAGGGCCAGTCCTGTACCAACCATTACTTAGTCATAAACCTGCGACAATGACATATATATGTATGCATGAAAATGATGAATGCATGAAAACCGACTATCAGTTCTAGGAACACCATAGTGACTACCCACTAATCACAGGTCGTGTTTTGAGAGCCTACAGGTCGAAGCCCTGGCTCTGATACCATAATTGTAACACCCCATTTTGATAAATGGAATGTCACGCGTGATTATGACGTGTCATCAAAGCATACAAGGATAAATGTATAAAAACATTACATGACCATAAAGGAAATACCAGAATCAAACATCGGTACCCCAAAACTAGAACTCATCACACACAAACATAAGTACTGTAAATGAAAGGACTAAACAATGTCCATTGAAATGAGTATCAAAGTATAAAGAAATGCATAAAGTAAAGAAGGCTAGGAAGCTTCCAATCCATATGCATGTACGCTTAAAGTCTACGAGCGTCCTTGAGTACATGCCGTTTTGGGAACATGAAAAGGAAAACGGCTGAGCATAACGCTCAGTGCACGGATATACAAGTATAGCATGAATAATATAAGCATATAAACATGAAGCAGCAGAAAAGACTAAGTCCTGGATAACCTGGTTATATCTTAGTAAAACTGGTTTCATAGTTTGAAGAGCCTTATGTTTATCTTGTAAAAACTATTTAACATGTTTACCATTAGCCAATATAGGTCATGAATTATCCACGTGCATGAATACTTGGAGGGGTGACCTCGTCATGCAAATTAGATGGGATGCCTCTAATTTAATATACTGGTTTTGGGTAGGAGGGATCAGCTCCTTGTGAAGGATGCAAGGCACACACCACATTCACACTGAATAATCTGCTGAAAACATGTAAACTAGGATGCACCCATACGCCCCACCTGATAATAATAATATGGCCAAAAGCTGAAGGGACACCACGAGATATCACTCCGCCACGGTGAAGTCATAACACTGGTGCCTCCAGTGTTATGGTTATGGTTCCTGCATAACTAGGTGAAACTGGTCATGCATGTATATGGATTTAGGTACTCTAATTAAACATAAGCAATTCAAAATATATAAAACATATACTGGGGAAAACAGTTGGCTGCATACAGGAAATCCTAATAAAGAAGAATGTCCATATTGAAAGGACGGAGAATCCGTACCTTGTGTCCAGTGAACGAAGAAGACGAACGGAAGAGAGTCCTACTTCGGTATCACTAATGCTACATAAATACATACGTGTATAAGTATCTGATTACTGAGTACGTAACTGGTTTTATATCATGTCTTAGCTTGTTTTATGTGTTCATGTCATGTTTTACTGATTTAAGCTTTATATTGTGTTTATCATGTATTCTGTCTATTTTATTTAAGTATTTCTTGTATTTCATGTATTATTATACTTGTTGTGTGATAATAAGTAACTTTCTAAAAATAGCAGGTTTCCAAAAATAGAAAGTTTACATAAATAGAAAGTTTCCAAAAATAGATTTACTGCTTAAAATAGATAAGTTTCAAAAAATAGAAAGTTTCCATAAATAGATTAGCTGCCTTAATTAAATAAATGTCTAAAAATAGAAAGTTTCCATAAATAGAAATAAGTTGGATTATTAAGCTAATTATATAAACTTAAGTGTTTACTGATTAATATTCTAAGTCATGTAATTAAATAGTATAGTTTATTAATCATTTCATGTAAATTAAATAAACTATAGGTTAAAGTATTTAATTAAATATAACATGATTTAATTAAATAAAGGTAGAAAAATACTAAGGTTAAAACATGTACTATTATCTATTAATAATATAACCTAAGTCATGTAAATTAATTAATTATAAGTCATAATAATTAATTAATTATATAGTCTAAATAAGATGACAATTACTTAGGTTAAAGTTAATGTATTAATACTATTATTAATAACCTAAGTCATGTATAAATTAAATTAATCATGTACATGTTTTAATTAATTTAATTTGATTCTTGTAAAAATAAACTTGTAAAAATAGTTAACATTGTAAAAACAACTCATGAACCGAACCCGTGTTTAATCTAACATGTTGTGAACCGGACCGGTTTAAACCCGTGAACCGGCAACCAAACGCACCCTTGGTCAAAACCTAGCCGCCGGCTAGCAAAAGTTCCCACCGGCTAGCCGGCGGTTCCCCTCTGCTTTCCTTATTTAGCCACCGACTTAGGCCGGTGGTGGTTCTTTGTTTTAGCCGAGACCCACCCGACACAAACATACCCCGACCAAGGTCGGGGTCCCTCTTTTTCTCCTGCTGCCGAGACACAAGATCACCACACCAAGACCTTGAGGTCTCGGTTGGTGTGAAATAAATCAAGTCGAGACCCCCTTGGGGCTCGGTTCTTGCATCGACCACAAACAAACACCCCTTAAAACCTTAATTAATTTTACCCTCATGTTTAATTAACATGTATTACTTGTTTTATACCATTCATGATTCATGTGTTCTTGATTTAAATAAAAACATAAATAGAAAAAGGTCTAGGGTTATACCGATCACGTGAATCAAAGGAGGATGAACACACTAACACACTTGCAATAAATCAACACCAAAATCAACCAAACACACCTTGTGTGTGTGTGTTTATACCCGGCGGCCAAGAACAAAGAGAAGAGAAAGATTTTTAGGGTTTTGATCTTTTTAATGTTTTGTTATAATGAAAATAATATTTCCCTTAATTTCATGTTTAGTAAAAATCAATGGGCTTGGCCCTTTGTCTTGCTTCTAGCCACGGGTAAAGGGGGCCCACATGGGGGTAACCCATATGTTTTCCGTGTCTAATATTTAGTGTGTTCTCGTGTTCGTGTTTTACGTGATTTAAATAGTTATCGTTCGTGTCTTACTATATTTATTCATGATCGTAATAAATATACATACATACGTAATACTAAGCTCGTCGTTAATTACGTTCATGATTTCATGTTCGTATGTTCGTGATTATAATTATTATTGAAATAATTATTGTGTCTTAATACGTAATAAATACTTATCATGTTATAACACGTACGTAATACTTGTAATTCTTGTTCGTGAAACGTAAACATGCTATAAAAGGAAAGTTCTAATCATGTACGTACGATCGTAAGGGTACTATTCATGGTAAAAGCATACGGGTTTTACAGAGCATGTTCCAAAAGAGTACAGGTGGAAAATTTCACCTTGTTTTCTTCGGTACAATCACTAATGCGGAACACGGTGTCGGTCCTTTCGAACCATTGCACAAGTTCTACTACCCCTTCCTTGCCCTTGAAGTAACTAGGCTTGCATTTTAGGAAGTCAGGGTAGGTACACCCTCTGGCATTTGAGTTTTGGCTGTCGCCCTGGTTCCCGCTGGGATGTGTTTCCCTGGCGGCTGTGGCATCAGAAACGCCTTGACAGATAAGCACTCTAAGTTGTGCTTCTGAAATAGTCGCTGAGGGAGCAGCGTCGGGATTCTGTCGAGTAACTCTTTGTACCATTGTTCTATAATACACAAAGATGGATTTATTAGCTGATCAATAAGATTATTATACTAAGCTGCATGGAAATGCATAGAATTCACAACAAATTGGATAACCTGTCAAGAGTTCATAATAATATAAATACAAGCAAACAAGTAGATAATAACATGTCAATTCTAGTGAATAAGAATAGAATACAAGTACAACCAATCTAAGACAGAGATACAACAATCCTGTCTGAAATAGTGGTACACATGTTTGTAGTACAACAAAAGATAACCTACCTACTAAGGTTAGGTGCTAACGATACGGATACAATTGAAATGAAGTATAAGTACAAAAGACCTAAATCATGCGAGTTGAGATGCAACTCAATGCTTGTCATGATGTACAAAGAAATATAGCCTACACTAGTATGGCTGCCTGCAGGTGCGGATGGTCCAGCTGGTGGTGTGGGTGCACGATCATCCTGCATGCGAATCATAGCTCTCCGGGTCTCCCAGGAGAATCTCATAGTCTCGAGCAACTGAAGCTGGCGTGCAGTATCGGCACTCCGAAGAAGATCCGTCTCCGCAGTGACTCCCTGGTGACGAAGATCTGCCAGGTCTATGAAGGTCCTGAAGGTCTCCTCCTGTGTGAGTATGGCAGCCTGGGTATCGTACGAGTGACCCTCCAGTGAAGCTAGGCGATATCGGAGGTAAGAAACCTCATCCAACAGCCACTGTATGGTTTCTTGGGTCATGCCCAAAGAACTCTAAGTGGTATGTGACTCACCAGCCATAGTCCAATAGAGAGAAGTAGATCTCTCCTGTAGTACAGCGCGACCCTGCTGGTCCACCTGAAGTAAGGCATGGATGAGTGCGGTATCATGTGCATGTCAGGCTACAAGAGCGTCGACCAGTGCCTGTAGAGCGCCAAGTCTGGCCTGGCTAGCTCCCGAACCTTCTCCTATCTCGAAGGTCGAGTCAGGAATAGATTCATGCCTCCTCTTGCGAGGTGGCAAGTCACTGGTGGGATAAGAGTGAAGTGCAGAAGGTGGTGGCAAGGATGGTAGAGTAGGTACAACCTGATCCACCTCCCTAGGTGGAGGTGCAGGTACGACTAGTAGTGGTGATGTAGGAGAAATAGCAGGTGGTGATAGGGTAGGAGAATCTGATAGGATGATAACTCCATCAGGCTGGTCATCTCTAGACTCGGTGTCAGATGCATATCCGGCAAGTACCGATGTCGGTGATGGCAGTGCGAGAGTAGGAACAATGAGCACCTCGAAAGTAGCCACTATGGTAGGTGTCGTCATGATATCTGAAATTGTAGCATTTCAAAGTTGAGTAAGTTTTAGCTTACACAATTCAAAAAGTTTTCAAAATGCATATGTAATGCGTTTTATGTCTCTTTAACAATGCTTGTTAAAAATAAGTGTAGATACTTAAGTGACTTAATAACTCGGAGGGTATAAATTAGCGTACAGTTAGTTTACAGAATATGCATGCTCTATATGCAATATGCCTAACTATAAGGGTTCCCAAAAATCAATTTTCTTTTTAATTGATTTAAAATTTTAGTTATAGTCTAGCTTAAATTTTTATTATTTAAAATTTTTATTTTTGATCTAGTTCTCTATAACTATGCGCTCTGATACCATTCTGTAACACCTCCATAATGGTCAAATGCAGCGGAATAGTACGTGGGGTATTACTTTGGTGGATCGATAGCACACAATATATAGAGCAATGATCATAATAATCATTTAAAAACATATCACATGAATTAAGTTGTACACATTTAGTATCTTCTCTTAAAACAACATTTATTAATAATGTGAAAAATATCCCAGCCTGTTGGTAACATGATGCTTCAATGATGCTAGAATCCAATGCATGAACCTGTTTATTTTCCTGAGAAAACATATAAAATAAAATGTGGGGGTCAACACGAGGTTGGTGAATTCATAGGTTTAATTAAATAAATAAAAGTATTGATATGCCAAACACCACGATCATAGTAGGACAATCACAGCCAATACTATAGAAGTTCCTATTACCCTGTAATAGAAGCTAGACATGATGCTCAGTACGCCCATTGGGTCTATCCTGATGTTGTTTCCCTCAGTTCGACAATGAAATAAACCTGTTGCTTGGCCTAAGCGTTTCGTGATAGCAAGTCACGCAGGCCGGTTGTTGTCAATACCCGAATAGATCTATTCATAACATTTTGCACTACACTACTAACTATTACAGTCCACGGGAATGGGGCAAACAATAGGCAATAAGTTGTTATATGTTGATGTTACCCGTGCATGTTTGCATATCAAAAGTTAAGTATGTTTTCTCCCCCAGTTATAACTACAGTAAAGATGGGGCCATGAACTCACCTCAGTGGTAATGATGTAGTGATGATGTCACTGAATAAACTAGCACAGTATGATCACGAAGTGATGAAATTACCTAAGTAATTTAGATGACTCAGTAAATGCAAAATAATAATGCATGATAAATGTAACTGATGAAAATGCATGATCACGAATTAATAAGTCGTTACGATTGTTTAAGTATTTACACTTATACTGAGCTGTCGATAATATATTTTTAGTTTCTAAAAATATATATAGATTGTCTAATAAAAGGGGTAATAAATTAAATAAATAGATTTTTATTTAATTTAAATAATTGTAAGAAATTAATATATTCCATTTAATTTTCTTAAGGATCTAAACATATTTAATAAGATTTGACTGTTTATAAAGTCTCGTAAATAAATATTAATAATTCATTTAATTATAAAAAATGACTTAATTTAATTTATTAATAAAATAATTATTAATACTTTTAATTAAATTAAAATTACTTGTAAGTCCTCGCAATATAATAACTTCCAAAATAAACTTTAAAGTTTCGTTCGTTAAGTGTTTGACCTCGTTAGTCCTCGTTCGTTAACTTTATTTTCAAAACACGCCCCTAGGGCTTATAATACTTTTGTTATATGGCGGGTTTGGTCCCTAGGGTTTCCTAGTTTCGAATTAATTACAAACCGAGTCCCTAGGGCTCGGTTTAACTTCATTAATTGGCAAAACACCCCCCTGAAGTCTCGAAATGCATTAAAATAGGGGTTAGTGCTCGATATAAGTTTGGATAATGACATAACTAGTCCCGCATATCACAAAAATATATAATAATGTTTCTAGGGTTTGTATTAAGTTTCCAAAGTGACAAATTTAGCCCCTTAAGTCTCGAAATAATTAATAAAAAGGCTAGGGCTTGTATTAAATTTCTAAAGTGACACATTTAGCCCCTATGTTTTGGTTAGTTCTCGGTTTAAACACAAACGCACCCTATATTTTTAGAAATGGCAATTTTGGTCCTCGAACTTCTTTAAAGTCACGAAATATATATACATGTTTTATTATGTTACATTTTTTACTCTAACTTTCACCAAGTGACAATAAAGGCACGAAAAGTCTCCAAAAATGATTTTGGGCTTGGTTGGCCCAATAGGGTCACAGTTTGGATTAATGGGCCTAACGGGCTAGCTTTTTGGGCTTGTCTAGTTTCTACAAATTTTCACTAAGTATAACTAATTTATACCCTAGTAAATTTGGGCTTATGGGCTTATATAATTCGGCTTATATGAGCTTATTTGTGTTCGGCTTAAATAAGCTTATGGTGGATAGTTTACCTAGTGTACCAAGTTATAAACAAGTTTTCTACTCCTAAACATTTACACCTATCTACATGGGCTTATTACACTAAGGCTACACTCGGCTTATAAATAAGCCGAGACCTATAGCTTACTTGTTTGGGCTTATAGCTTATGACATAGCACTAAGTTATTTAACTAGGGCTCACATTAGGTGTCTATAAGTAATGTTCTTACTAGTTTATCATGAACATAGTGTTTTGAAGCACTCTTGCCTACGAAAATAATATAAGCCGTGAGCTTATATGTTGTTGGTGGTTTGACTTAGGGTATTTTACGTGTGCATGCAAACATAGTTTCATTTCTTTGGCTTATATATGCATGAAAAGTAAAGGGAGGCATGAAAAGATTGAAATGAAGTTAAGGAGGTCTCATACTTACTTGTTTCAAGAAGAGATGGTGGATTGATCAAGTATTAGGGCTCCTATGCGTAGGGTTCATCCTAAACATGACCTAGGAGGTCTTTGACTTGTCTTGAATGCTATGAACCTTGTATAGACTAGCTTTTAATGTCTTGGAACCAATATTTGGGTGTAGTAAATGTGTATGTATGAATTTGTTACGTCTAGGTGTTATGTGAGGTTAGATGAACCGAATTTGGCGTGAAGTAAGTGAGAAGTGTGTCCAATGTGTTAGCTAAATATTAAAGTGAAGGTGATGGTTGTGGTCTAGGGTTGAGCCACGACAAGAAAGAGACGCACAAGATTTTTTTGGTGATTTTACAAGGTACTATGAGGTACTAATGTTTTAATGAGCTTGTTTGTACAATTGGATTTTGGTGAGTCCCTATCCGTCGCGTACATGCATAGCAAGGGGACAAAATGGAGTTGTATAGTATTTTAAATTAAGGAAGTGTGGTACATTGTAAGAGTCTTATGTGGTTTGTGCATATCACACGTCTAAAGGGAAAGTATATGTGCTAGTTTGTCTAAGTTACACTACTTGCATATCCTAGGATTAGATATACCTAGTACATTCCTTAAATGCAAAAATGTATACATTGTCTTGGTTTTGAATAGGGGAACGACGGTTTTGGCTAGTCAAAAGGGTGTGAAGTGACTCAAATAGTGTAAGGTTGAATTAGGGTGTGTTGTACAAGGTTTATAAAGTCAAATGTATATTTGAAAAAAGTTCTAGGTAAGTATAGTTATGTATGGTGTATTATTCGGCTAGAATGTAAGTCTAAGGTAGTTTTAGGTTCAAATTTAGTGTCTTGGTATGGTTACTGGGAGTCTAGGTATAATATAGTAGAAGTAGGTTCAAGTCCTAATTCATTTTGGTTAAGTTTTGGGATCCTTGATGAAAGTATAGTCAAAAATTAAATAAATGTATAATTTACTTTATTTAATATGTAAGACATTTGTAAAAAGAGTTAAGGTGGATATTTGTAATGTTTAATAATAATAAAAAGTAGTTTATGTTGAATCATTGTCTTGTTTATGAGGTGAGGAAATTATATAAATATATATTTTGAAGCTTAAAATAGTTCCTTGGTAAGTGTTATTAATTGTGATCATGAGTTTAGATTTCTTATAAATCAATATGATGGATGCGGATGATCATGTGTTTCAGGTGACTTAATATTCCCAATGTATGATTGTTTAAAGCCTTGTATGCTCATATAATGTAGTCATACAAATGTCCTTATGATTAAATACTCATAATCATAATAAAATGTCATGTGATCAAATGTTTCCATGTTCTGATGATTTAAATGATGTATGCTCATGTATGATGCATATGATTGCTCAAAAGATTACATGAAAAGGTGGTAATATATACAGATATCATGAGGTGACGTGTACAATGATGTCGTAGTCAATACCTTAAATTTATAGGTTTTACACGAGAATTGTCAATCCCGATAGATCCATTCACAACATTCGCGCTTTCAAACTGTGAATAATTAAGGGTTCAAGATATTGAGGGGGACTTAGTGGTTATAGATACTGAAAGCAATAATAATTTGTACTCATCTGGTAGCATACATTTCAAGATAGCATAAAATATAAAAATTTGTGTTCCAACATGAAAATCTCACCCCGCGTTTAGAAACTTTTTATAAGGAGTAATATGGGGCTATGAACTCACCTTATAAGCTACGAGGTAAACCAACACGGGACTCGGGAGCTGAGCAATATCAACAAGAAATGAAGCAACCTTAAGATATCCAAGACCTATGATATCGGGGCACAAAACTTAGAAGATACAAAAATTACGTTTAGAAAATACTTTACTTACTATTTATACATAAACCATCTTATAACCCGCAAGGCATTGCAACCTAATGACTCGAAATCAATTTCCCTCAAAACACCACTTATCTATTGTATGAACATGTTTATTGTAATTAACCATAATTATCATACCCATTATTAGCAAATACTTGTACACTTTTACTCGAAAATTAACGTTGACTATGTGGCTGCACTAGATTTTCAGAAATATGCTGTAAAGATTGAATCATATCTTGAGTTCTGTAATAGCTATAAACTCATACTTTTTGGATCCGGAAAGATACAAGTCTTCCCTCTCCAAATCATTAAAGCACAGTATCATAGCTATTACCAGTCAGCGGGAAATTAAGTTTTAATGCAGACTACACATATTTGACTTATTCGACGAAAATTTGTATAAAACCATTTTGACCATCATCTACAATCCGTAAAAGATTTTAACTTGAAATCAATTGGAAATGTTCAAATTTTACCTATATTAATGTAATAAGTCATAAAAAAACTCACTTTGACTTTTTATACTTTGACCTCAAACACAATTTTGGCGTAAATGTCGATTTTGACTTGTTTTGACAAAATGGACGTACTTTAGTCATTCGGGCACTTACATAACCCATCAAATTCACCAATAGCACTATACAAATATACCTATCCAAATCTCAAGAAATTTTCAGTCCTCATGTACAAAAATATTTCGTGAGACCTGCACCAATCTGCCAATATTTCGAGCCTAATTTTGACACCAAAATTTACTTCTAACATCACCTAGACACTTAAATGACCAAAGAAATGCCTCTAGAAATACACAAGACCTCTTATGAACATATTAACTCATTTAAATCAGAGATATATGGTCCAAATACAAAAACCCCAATTTCATAATCAAGATACTTGCACAAATAGAAATCAAAGCAATACAATGATGTCAAGAGTAACTTAATCAAGCACAATATCAACACTAATAATCAAAGCTCTTGTCCTCCTTGTGACCTCCCTAAATTTCGAAAAACAAACATACCCTTAGGTTGATAAAATCAATTTTTGAGCAATTATAACATGATACATAGGAGCAAGATCATTAAAAACATTACTAGAACACAAAATTATCATCATAAAACAAGTAAATATTTAAAATCATGAGCTTAAAAAAATTGTTTGCATGTGAAATTTAACACTAACAATGGGTTATTAGTTACAAGAAACTTAAAATGTGTATAGTGGATTATTCAAGAACAAAGAAAATCAATGGTGATGGTGTGTGGGAGGGTGACAGCCAAGAGAGGAGAAAAGGGGAGGAGATTTTTTTTGATAAAAAGTTAATGAGTTTTAAAAGTATAAGCAACTAGTTATTTTTCCAAGGTTCTAAAATTAGCAAATGTGGACATGGTCTTTGTGTTTGTTGGTTTTTTGCCCCCAAGAAGAGAAAAAGAAAGGGGAGTGGCTAGTTTTGTATAAAAATGATACTTGTATAAAAATCCGACTCGTTTAATAAGCTTGAATGCGTTAAGCCATGATACCTTTAAAAATACCTTTAAGAATTGAATAACACTCATGTTTAACCAAGGGAGGTACTAAGGATCAAGAGTAAATAAAACATATATACAAATATATCATGACGCTGTCCCGACCCGAAAAGTCAGCCCGACACCCGAAAACGTAAAAGTACAAGAATTCAACACTGTGCTTGTTATCGGTCTAGAATTAGTACCAGCTAATAATTAACATTATTTTCTTTTCATAAAGTCGAAATAATTAGACATCGGTTCTCGTTCCGTCGATTCGAGTATACTTTTTGTAAAATGCACGCGGGTGCTTTTAAATCAAAATTTTGATTTAAATAAATACGGAGAAATAAAATAAAAATTTTATAATTCCGAATAAGTATTATCAATGATCAGAAAAATACTTAAAAATATAATTTATTTAAAATTATCGATATCTCAGGATTTGTGTATGAAAATACAAGAAAAGGTAACATGAAGAATAATTCAAGAAGTATGAAATAAAGAATAAAATAATTACCGGGAAAATACGAGTTCTCATGATCGACCCCCCTAAAGGAACTCTGGTCCCTCAGAGTTCAACTGGAGACGGGAGAAGACGCTTAAAGGTTTATTAATATCATAACAATTATATAAAACCCTAAACGAGATCAAATCACATATAGCGGAAGCGATTTAACAAGATCATAATTAATAACACAATTATAATTATTCGAATTAGGGTTACGTACCTTTACGCTAAAGCAATTCCACAAGACGAAGAAAAAATCACCGATTCAGGTTTAAACCGTATATACCAAGATATAGCCTAAAGTAAGACTATATTACGTCCTTGTACACATGTAATACAATGAGCTAACCGTGATTCTAGCACGTGAAAACCGAGCTATAACGCTTGTAATTAATCTACCCAACAAACCTAGAGAGGGGCTAGGACTAGATCAAGTATACATTTGATCAACCAAGAAAACCAACCAAAACCCCTTTGTTGGTGAGGGTGTCGATCGACCAAAAGAAAGAGAAGGGAGGAAGATTTATGTTGTATGAATTATGAGGGACATGGAGGTGTATTTATAGGCTCAACCCTTGTAGCCCAAGATAAATAAAAGGCAACAAATGCCCCCCCCCCCCCTTGGAGCCCATAATTCGGCCGCCTAACACCCCTTAGGGGTGTTCCGGTAACTTCTAAACTTCTTTCCTTTTGTTTATGTATACTATATATTTATTTAACATTCGTTATAACTTAACTATTAATTATTAAATGATCGTTAAAGTCATATAGTTACTTGATCGGCTTAAATTAATAAATACATAAATATATATTTATTAAATAAATTAATAAATACAATAAATATATTTATTAATTAAATTAACTCTTTACGTATTATGTGCAACCCGTAATCTCGAGTTCGATCCTATCACACGACTATTAAATATAAGTCCATAAACTTATAACGCTAACATGTGGGGATACTTAGCTTTGAACTGATCTTTGCTCTCCCAAGTAAACTCAAGCACCCTGACGAAAATTCCAACGAACCTTAACGATTAGAATCCAACTATGCTTCAGCTTCTTGACTTGTCGATCCACAATTTCAATCGGTTCTTCTATGAAGTACATTTTCTCATCCACCCTTATTTTTTCCAACAGTATTTGGACATCGGATTCAGCTAAGCATTTCTTTAGGTTGGAAACGTAAAACACATCATGAACACAACTTAATTCTTGTGGTAGCTTCAAGCGGCAAGCTACCGGACCAACACGCTCAACGATCTCGAATGGTCCTACAAAACGTGGTGCAAGCTTTCCTCTCTTTCTGAACCTCACAATACCCTTCCATGGAGATACTCGTAGCAGCACACGGTCTCCAACTTGAATGTTGTAGCATAGTATGATTGCGTTACATTGTTACTTCTGTTTAAACTTTTTGTGCAATGATGTTGTAAATTTGTGCGAAGGTTAGAGATTGGTATACGTGCCAGTTCTAAAAGAAAACGGAGAATTTAGTTTGATTTTACCATATTACCATCACTTTAGTTATATGATTAACGTTTTGGTGTGTGTGATTTGTCGTTGTGTATGTGCAGATCATAGCTCAGAGACTCAAGAATACTCGTCACTCATTGATAACTTCTTTCGCACACATATAGTTGATAGCGTATTCCCGAACCTCGACGACATAGCTTTATATGTAAGTTTTGTCCTAAATAGTGAGACTTTAATTATTTGTCGAGAAATAATGCCCGATAAACTCGACTAATATAATAACTATCTTGTCTTTTTGTGACTACGTAGCTAGGATGAGATGCTAAGCCTACGAGATTTAGGCTCCGACACCCCCACGGGTGTCCTCTACACCGAACATGATATCGTTCGACTGGTTCGCCCAATCATAGGGTGGGGGCACATTCCCAATATTGGAAGGGTTGTGTCTGGACAAAGCGTTTATCCCGCGCCACAACTGAATGGATTCAATCCTCCGAGATCGCCAAATTCAAAAGAAAGAACAAGAGCATACTAAAAAAGATATGCATGTTCACGAAGTTGTTTAAGAGTGACAACAAGGTTTCGGAATTGCTTACGCAACTTGTAACACCCCATTTTGATAATGGAATGTCACACGTAATTATGGCGTGTCATCAAAGCATACAAGGAAAAATGTCTAAACATTACATGACCATAAAAGGAAAATACCGGAATCAAACATCGGTAGTCCAAAAGTAAAGCCCATCACACACAAACATAAGTATAGTAAAGGAAAGGACTAAACAATGTCCATAGCAAGTGTATCAAAAGAAAGATAATGCATAAAGTAAAGAAAGGCTAGAAAGCTTCCAGTCCATATGCACGTACGCTTAAAGTCTACGAGCGTCCCTGAGTACCTGCCGTTTTGGGAACATAGAAAAGGAAAACGGCTGAGCAATACGCTCAGTGCACGGATGTACAATAAAGCATGAATAGGATAAGCATATAACATATAACAGCGGAAGAAACTATGTCCCGAATAACCTGGTTAAGTCTTGATAAAACTGGTTTTATAGTTTGAAAAGCTTTATGTTTATCTTGTAAAAACTGTTTAACATATTTTACCATTGGCCAATATAGGTCATGAAAATCCACCGTGCATGAATACTTGGAGGGGTGACCTCATCATGCAAATTAGAGGGGCTGCCTCTAATTTAATATACTGGTTTGGGTAGGAGGGATCAGCTCCTTGTGAAGGATGCAAGGCACACGCCACATTCACCATGAAATCCTGACTGAAATATGTAACTAGGATGCACCCATACGCCCCACATGATAAATATAATAAATGGCCAAAAGCTAAAGGGACGCCACGAGCAATCACTCCGCCGTGATGAAGTCATAACATCAGTGCCTCTAATGTTATGGTTATGGTACCTCCATAACTAGGTGAAACTGGTCATGCATGTATATGGCTATAGGTATTCTAAATTAAACATAAGCAAATCAAACATATAAACTTATACTATAGGAAAACATTTGGCTGCATACGGGGAATCCTAATAAGGAAAGAATGTCCATACTGAAAGGACGGGAATCCGTACCTTATGTCCAGTGAACGAAGAAGACGAACTGAGAGGAATCCTACTTCCGTATCACTAATGCTACATGAATACATATGTGAATAAGTATCTGACTACTAAATACGTAACTTGTTTTATATCATGTCTTAGCTTATTTTATACGTTCATATCATGTTTTACTATTTAAAGCCTTAAACTGTGTTTATCTTATATTTTGTCTAGTCTGATTAAGTATTTCTGGTATTTCATGTGTTATTATACTTACTGTGTAATAATAAGTAACTTTCCAAAAATAGCAGGTTTCCTAAAATAGAAAGTTTCCAAAAATAGAAAGTTTCCAAAAATAGAAAGTTACCAAAAATAGAAAGTTTACAAAAATAGAAAGTTTCAAAAAATAGAAAGTTTCCATAATTAGATATAAGCTGGTTAAATAAGCTAAGTATATAAGCCTAAGTGTTTTCATGATTATTTTCTAAGTCATAATGATATAATGTATAGTTTATTAATTATTTCATGTAATTTAAATCAACTATAGGTTAAAAGTATTTAATTAAAATATATCATGTTTTTAATTAAATAAAGTTAAATACTTAGGTTAAAACATGTATTATTATTTATTAATAATATAACCTAAGTCATGTTAATTAATTAATTATAACCATGGTTTTTAAATAATTAATTAATTATAAGTCTAAAAATTTAAAATACTTATGTTAATAATTTCATGATTTTAATAATTAATATAACCTAAGTCATGTTTATTAAATTAATCATGTCATATTTATTAATTTAATTTAACATATGATTATAAAAAAAATAATCTTAACATAAACCGTGAACCGGATCTTGACTAGAACCCATGAACCGGACATGAAATCGTCACCATACCCCAAACCACTTCGGGGTTCCCCTTGTTTTGCTGCTGCCGTGGGACCCATACCACTCAACCGGGACTATATGGTCTCGGTGGTGGTCGAGTAGCCAAACCGAGACCCCCTGGGGTTCGGTTTAGGCTCCGGCCAAACAAACACCCCCAAAACACCCCTTTTTAATTTACCCAATAACCATTTTCATGTTAGATCTATGTTTTTAATTAGGTTTTAAAAACATCTTGTTCTTAATTAATTATTAGATCAAATCAAAAAGAAAAAGGGTAAAAAGAATATACCGATCAACACGAACACTTACACCAAAAACCAAGATCAAAATCAAACAAACACCCCCTTTGGTGTGTTTGTATTCGGCGGCCAAAAAAGAAAAGAGGAGGAGAAGAAACTTTTAGGTTTTTGTTTTAATCTTCTGTAAAGTGAAAATGATTAGCTAATTTTACCATAATCCCTCTTTAGTGAATTTTGAGATGGGCTTGGCCCATCTCCTTATGGTTTCCGCGGGTAGGGGCCCCACATGGGGTACCCGTACCGTTTTCCGTGTCTCGATGTTTGATTGTTCGTTCGTGTTTAATGTGTTCTCGTTAAATATTTACCGTGACCTAATATATTTATTTACGCTCGTAATAAATATATATACGTAATTAATAATAGTTCGTGATTTAATTACGTTCATGATTTCATGATCGCATGTTCGTGAATAATTATTGTCAAGTAATTATTGCGTGCTCGTGCGTAGTAAATACTTATCGTGTTCTAACACGTACGTATTACGTAAAATCCTAACACGTAATCGTAATCATGCTATAATAGGAAAGTTTTAATCTAGTACGTACGATCTTAAGGTTACAATTCATGATAAAAGCATGCGGGTTTTACAACTCTTCCCCCCTAAAAAGAATAATTCGTCCCCGAATTATAGATAAAGTAAACTGAAAAAGAAGAACATACCCGAATTCAAATAATGAAATGAGGGTAAGAAGCCCGGATAGACTCCTCTGTTTCCCAAGTGGCTTCCCGCTCGGTATGATCCCTCCAAAGGATTTTGACGAATGGAATCGTCTTCCTTCGCATGACTCGTTCTTGTCTGTCAAGAACTCGTTCGGGTTCTTCTATAAAAGTCAGATCTTCACGTATCTGTTCTAGTGGATACTGAACCATGTGAAGGGGATTATACTGGTACCCTCTGAGTAAGGACATATGAAACACATTGTGCACATACGAAAGCTGCGGAGGTAACGCTAATCGGTAAGATACTTCACCGACTCGTTCAATGATATCAAACGGTTCGATGAAACGTGGACTGAGCTTCCCTTTAATCCCGAAGCGTCTAACACCACCTGCCGGCGAAACCTTAAGGAAGACGTGATCTCCTACGTTAAAATGTATGTCCCTACGATGCTTATCGGCGTAACTCTTCTGACGTGACCGTGCTTCCTGAAGTTTCTGCTTAGCTACTGCGATCTTTTCATTGGTCATTTCTATGATCTCTGGTCCTTCAAGTGTTTGCTCGCCAACCTGATCCTAGCAGATTGGGGCGCGACACTTTCTGCCATACAACATCTCGAAAGGAGCACACTTGATACTTGCGTGCCAACTGTTGTTGTATCCAAACTCCACCAAACAGATGTAATCGTCCCAATCACCCGTCCATTCCAACGCACATGTCCTCAACATATCTTCCAATGTCTGAATAGTTCGTTCCGACTGTCCGTCCGTTTGAGGATGAAAAGCCGTGCTAAGCTTAAGTTGTGTACCCCAAGCTTTCTGCAGACTCTTCTAAAATTGCGAAGTGAAACGAGGATCTCTGTCTGAGACGATGCTGGATGGTGCACCGTGGAGTCTTATGATCCCTCTTCTATACGTATCAGCGAGTTTACTTACCGGATCTTCCTTGTGGATCGGTAAGAAATGAGCTGATTTGGTAAGTCGATCTACGATAACCCAAATAGCATCCTGCTTCCTCTTGGTAGGCGGAATACCAGTAACAAAATCCATGTTGATTTTGTCCCACTTCCACTCTGGAATATCTAACGGTTGAAGGAGACCGCCAGATCGCTGATGCTCGATCTTAACCTGCTGGCAGGTAAGACATTTGGAGACGTAGGTGGCTACATCCTGTTTCATACCACTCCACCAAAAGTACTGCTTGATGTCATGGTACATCTTAGTCGAACCGAGATGTATAGAGAATGGGGAGCTATGAGCTTCAGCTAACAAGGCTTCCCGGAGTTCTTGGTCATCAGGAACACAAAGTCTCGTGCCCTGCCATACGATACCATCTGCATCTACTCTAAATTCTGTCTGTTTCTCCAAATTCTATACTATCGCCCAGATTTCTCCGTCATCTTTCTGAGCTTCCTTGATCTTAGAGAGTAACTCGGGTTCTACTCTAAGATTAGCCCAGTAACCGTGCTGTCCACGTACCATGATCTCGATGTCTAATCGCTCCAAGTCTCTTATGATTTCCTCTTCGATTTTAATGTCGTTGATCATTCCGGACTTCCTGCTAAGAGCATCTGCTACTACATTTGCCTTTCCGGGATGATACTGTAGATTAATGTCATAATCCTTCAACAGCTCTAACCATTTCTTCTGCCTCATGTTAAATTCACGTTGAGTGAAGATATACTTCAAGCTCTTGTGGTCCGTGAAAATGTCACATGATTCTCCATATAGGTAGTGCCACCATATCTTTAATGCAAACACGACTGCAGCAAGTTCCAAGTCATGCGTGGGGTAATTTTCTTCATAAGGCTTAAGCTGCCGTGAAGCGTATGCGATCACTTTCCCATGTTGCATTAGAACACAGCCAAGTCCCTTCCCCGATGCATCACTGTAGATTTGAAATCCACCCGTACCAGATGGGAGAGTAAGAATAGGTACATATACTAGCTTCTGCTTCAGGTCTTCAAAGCTCTTCTCTCGTTCTTCAGTCCAGACGAATTTCTCCCCTTTCCGCATCAGTTTGGTCAATGGTAGTGCTAAGCGGGAAAAGTTCTCCACGAACCTACGGTAATAGCCAGCTAAGCCCAAGAAACTACGGACTTCCGTCGCTGATGTCGGCCTTGGCCACTTAGTAATGGCCTCAACCTTCGCTGGATCCATAGTGATTCCTTCTGCTGATACAATGTGACCTAAGAATGCCACCTTGTCTAACCAGAATTCACACTTGGAGAATTTAGCATACAACTGCTTCTGGCGAAGAATCTGTAGTACTGTACGAAGATGGTCTTCGTGTTCCTCCTTGGACTTTGAGAAAATTAGGATGTCATCGATGAAGACAATGACGAACTAGTCCAGAAATTCATGGAAGATTATGTTCATCAAGTCCATGAACACTGCTGGAGCATTTGTCAGGCCGAATGGCATAACTACAAACTCGTAGTGGCCATAGCGGGTTCGAAAAGCAGTCTTGGCGATATCCTGCTCCTTGACCCGTAGTTGATGGTAGCCTGACCTAAGATCAATCTTGGAGAAGTGTTTGGCCCCTTGGAGTTGGTCAAACAGATCGTCTATATGTGGCAGTGGATACCTATTCCGGATAGTAATCTTGTTGAGCTCGCGATAGTCTATGCAAAGACGCATACTGCCGTCCTTCTTCTTAACAAATAAGACCGGTGCGCCCCATGGAGATGCGCTCGGTCGAATGGAACCTCGTTCAAGAAGTTCTTGCAGTTGATCCTTCAGCTCCTTCAGCTCTATGGGAGCCATGCGATAAGGAGCCTTGGAGATTGGTTCAGCTCCTGGAATAAGCTCGATACTGGATTCCACTTCTCGTGTAGGTGGTATGCCCAGAAGTTCTGCTGGAAAAACATCTTAGAATTCCGACACTATAGGTTGATCCTGAATTGATGGAGATTCAGCATCCATGTCGTGAACCGTAGCTAGATAACCCTCGCAGCCATGTGACAGTAGTGCACGCGCTTGCAGGGTAGATATGATTTATGCAGACCGTCCGGGTATGAACCTGTTATGAATGTACTCTGGTGCATTAACATCACCGAAGATAACTCGATATGAATGGCAGTCTATGGTAGCATGATGCTTGGATAGCCAATCCATGCCCAAAATCATGTCGAAGTCATTCATGTCCAGCGAAAGTGCATCAACAGGTCGAACCTTATCGTCAAATTCTAGGGGAAGACTCTTGTATACATGGGTGATTAATACAGAGTCCCTCAAAGGCGTGGAAATAGAAAGCCTATTCTCTAGTGGCATGGGGAGCATCCTAATGTTCTTAGCATAAGCAGTAGAAATAACCGAGTGAGTAGCACCCGTATCGAAAAGAACACATGCAGCTTGACCATACATATACAAGATTCTAGTGGTGGTACCTGTAGACTTGTTGGCCTGGTCTCGAGATGTCGTGTAGACACGCCTGGTGGTAGGAGGCGGCTTGGAATCAGCATGTCCCGATGTACCCTCCATCTCGCCCTTACGACAATCCTTCATGATGTGGCCAGGAAGACCACACTTGAAGCATGCGTCTGTGTTACGACGACATGGCCCTGGGTGCCTACGGTGGCAAGTAGAGCAAAGAGGATGAGTAAATCCTCCAGCAGGTGCTCTGGCTGGCTGGGAACCTGATAAAACATTTTACATAAGACATGATAATAGGGTACAAAGGACAATGCGGATAATCGTAAGATTGAATACCAGTGATAGCTGGACGGCTAGGATGTGAACCTCTCTGGTTCTGATCCCTACCGTTTCCATGGTTCCTGGTAGAAGTTTTACTAAAGTGTCAGAATATGAGTTATAACATGAAATCATAAGAAAATTCATAAGTATTAGGACCTGCTGTTGTTGGAGTGTCCAGCGTTGTTACGGTAATTATCATTACCGCCACGCCTATCCGTAGCAGAACGGTCGTTAGTCTGACCGTTTCCCTTGGGCTGATGAGGCTGCTGCTGAGTAGCCGGCTGAGACCGGTCCCCAGTTTTCTGCCTCTTGTCGGGTCTCTCAGCTTCCCCGAACTCATCTCTCTCCTGCAGCATCTCCAGCTTACGTGCTGCATCGGCCACTTGTGCTACAGTGTTGAACGTAGCACACACCAGATTGTTTGCGACCGATGTGCGAAGAGCCCACCTAAAGTGGTGTGCCTGCTCTTCAGGAGTACCTGCTGCCGCACCAATGAAACCAGCTAAGCGAAGAAAGCGCTGCATAAATTTGTTGCTATTCTCCCCAGCTCTCTGTCGGATCCCATGGTACTCTCTCTTGAGCTTGTCTTGCTCAGCCTTGGGAAAGAACTGCTCCATCACCCTGTCCTTGAACTGATCCCAAGTCAAACCAGCAACCCACTCGTCACCACCTTCAGACTGCATTAATGCTAGCCACCAATTTAGCACATCGCCTTCGAACTGGTAGCATGCCAACCTCGCCTTGTATGCGGGGTCACAACCCATAGCATTGAAAATCTTCTCGATGTGAGCCAACCAGCTTTCAGCATCACTGGGTCTATCTGTTTTCTCAAAAGCTCGAGGACGGAGCTTGTTGAATCTCTCCAGCCATACTGCTAATGTCACTGGAGGAGAAGGAGGAGGTGCCAGATTATACTGTTGATCGTTGGCAGCTTGAACTTCAGCCCTGATGTCGTTCCTCAGTTGAGGAAGCAAAGCTTGAATAGCAGCTTGAATTGCAGCATTGAGCTGTTCCTGTTCGCGTGTGGGAACCATCTGACAGTATAACATAAAACATATGATTAAACAGATTAAAACATAAAATATATATATACATGAAAAAAAAATTATACCAAAATTTCAAGAGAAAAACTTTATGCAAGAAAATTTTGTGTATGAATGCATGATGCAGTTTTATGAAAACTTTTGTATGCTCGAGAGTGAACGCCTATGGTCAGTTCACCCAAAACAAAAGACATGGCGAGGGGACGCCTATGGGTCGGTCCCAAATTTAAAAGTTTCGATAAAACACATGCGACTAAAGAGGGCCAGTCCTGTACCAACCATTACTTAGTCATAAATCTGCGACAATGACATATATATGTTTGCGTAAAATGATGAATGCATGAAAACATTTGTCAGTTCTAGGAAGACCATAGTGACTACCCACTAATCACAGGTCATATTTTGAGAGCCTACAGGTCGAAGCCTTGGCTCTGATACCATAATTGTAACACCCCATTTTGATAAAGGAATGTCAAACGTAATTATGGCGTGTCATCAAAGCATACAAGGAAAAATGTCTAAACATTACATGACCATAAAAGAAAATACCGGAATCAAACATCGGTAGTCCAAAAGTAAAGCCCATCACACACAAACATAAGTATAGTAAAGGAAAGGACTAAACAATGTCCATAGCAAGTGTATCAAAAGAAAGATAATGCTTAAAGTAAAGAAAGGCTAGAAAGCTTCCAGTCCATATTCACGTACGCTTAAAGTCTACGAGCGTCCCTGAGTACCTGCTGTTTTGGGAACATAGAAAAGGAAAACGGCTGAGCAATACGCTCAGTGCACGGATGTACAATAAAGCATGAATAGGATAAGCATATAACATATAACAGCGGAAGAAACTATGTCCCGAATAACCTGGTTAAGTCTTGATAAAACTGGTTTTATAGTTTGAAAAGCTTTATGTTTATCTTGTAAAAACTGTTTAACATATTTTACCATTAGCCAATATAGGTCATGAAAATCCACCGTGCATGAATACTTGGGGGGTGACCTCATCATGCAAATTAGAGGGGCTGCCTCTAATTTAATATACTGGTTTGGGTAGGAGGGATCAACTCCTTGTGAAGGATGCAAGGCACACACCACATTCACCATGAAATCCTGACTGAAACATGTAACTAGGATGCACCCATATGCCACACATGATAAATATAATAAATGGCCAAAAGCTGAAGGGACGCCACGAGCAATCACTCCGCCATGGTGAAGTCATAACATCAGTGCCTCTAATGTTATGCTTATGGTACCTCCATAACTAGGTGAAACTGGTCATGCATGTATATGAGTATAGGTATTCTAAATTAAACATACGCAAATCAAACATATAAACTTATACTACGGAAAAACATTTGGCTGCATACGGGGAATCCTAATAAGGAAAGAATGTCCATACTGAAAGGACGGGAATCCGTACCTTATGTCCAGTGAACGAAGAAGATGAACTGAGAGGAATCCTACTTCCGTATCACTAATGCTACATGAATACATACGTGAATAGGTATCTGACTACTAAATACGTAACTGGCTTTATATCATGTCTTAGCTTATTTTATACGTTCATATCATGTTTTACTGTTTAAAGCCTTAAACTATGTTTATCTTATATTCTGTCTATTCTGATTAAGTATTTATGGTATTTCATGTGTTATTATACTTACTGTGTAATAATAAGTAACTTTCCAAAAATAGCAGGTTTCCAAAAATAGAAAGTTTCCAAAAATAGAAAGTTTCCAAAAAAAGAAAGTTTCCAAAAATAGAAAGTTTCCAAAAATAGAAAGTTTCCATAATTAGATATAAGCTGGTTAAATAAGCTAAGCATATAAGCCTAAGTGTTTTCATGATTATTTTCTAAGTCATAATGATATAATGTATAGTTTATTAATTATTTCATGTAATTTAAATAAACTATAGGTTAAAAGTATTTAATTAAAATATATCATGTTTTTAATTAAATAAAGTTAAATACTTAGGTTAAAACATGTATTATTATTTATTAATAATATAACCTAAGTCATGTTAATTAATTAATTATAACCATGGTTTTTAAATAATTAATTAATTATAAGTCTAAAAATATAAAATACTTAAGTTAATAATTTCATGATTTTAATAATTAATATAACCTAAGTCATGTTTATTAAATTAATCATGTCATATTTATTAATTTAATTTAACATATGATTATAAAAAAAATAATCTTAACATAAACCGTGAACCGGATCTTGACTAGAACCCATGAACCGGACATGAAATCGTCACCATACCCCGAACCACTTCGGGGTTCCCCTTGTTTTACTGCTGCCGTGGGACCCACACCGCCCAACCGGGACCATATGGTCTCGGTTTTGGTCGAGTAGCCAAACCGATACCCCCTTGGGGTTCGGTTTAGGCGCCGGCCAAACAAACACCCCCAAAACACCCCTTTTTGATTTACCCAATAACCATTTTCATGTTAGATCTATGTTTTTAATTAGGTTTTAAAAACATCTTGTTCTTAATTAATTATTAGATCAAATCAAAAAGAAAAAGGGTATAAAGAATAACCGAATGCGTGGATCTAAACGAGGATGAACAAACACGAACACTTGCACCAAAAACCAAGATCAAAATCAAACAAACACCCCCTTTGGTGTGTTTGTATTCGGCGGCCAAAAAAGAAAATAGGAGGAGAAGAAACTTTTTAGGTTTTTGTTTTAATCTTCTGTAAAGTGAAAATGACTAGCTAATTTTACCATAATCCCTCTTTAGTGAATTTTGAGATGGGCTTGGCCCATCTCTTTATGGTTGCCACGGGTAGGGGCCCCACATGGGGTACCCGTACCGTTTTCCGTGTCTCGATGTTTAATTGGTCGTTCGTGTTTATTTGTGTTCGTGTTTAATGTGTTCTCGTTAAATATTTACCGTGACCTAATATATTTATTTACGCTCGTAATAAATATATATACGTAATTAATAATAGTTCGTGATTTAATTACGTTCATGATTTCATGATCGCATGTTCGTGAATAATTATTGTCAAATAATTATTGCGTGCTCGTGCTTAGTAAATACTTATCGTGTTCTAACACGTACGTAATACGTAAAATCCTAACACGTAATCGTAATCATGCTATAATAGGAAAGTTTTAACCTAGTACGTACGATCTTAAGGGTACTATTCATGATAAAAGCATGCGAGTTTTACACAACTTGAGTCAAAGTCTTAGCTTGGTAGTTGCTGCGCGAATGGCGGGCCCGATGAGCCAAATGATGATGAGCCGGGTGATAACGATGACATCGAGGAGGATGAGGTAATGGTTAGGTAATGATGGGTAAGCATATGTTTGTTTTTGTCTTGTAGTATATTTTGGCATCCCTTATGTGAACATTTGTTTTCTCGTATGTTTAGTTAGAACATGTTATCTAACTAGGTGAATATTGACTTGTATCTTATAGATAATGCAATTTTCATGACATTGTCACCCGTTTTGTAAACTATATTGTGTTTATTAGGATTTTGGACGAATCTAACCTTAATATAACAAATGTGTTGATCTGTTATATTATATTGTGTTTTGGTATAAGTTGTAATGTATTTGGGTATATACTATACTAGTTTATACAGGTTTGAGTTTTGGTAAAAAAAAATTCGAAAAAAACCTAGAAAGCGCCCCCTGTGCAGGCTGTACCAAAGAAATATACAGACTTTTCCCCGACGGCATGTCGACGGAGAAAATTCTGGTCAAACAAGGATGTCAACTTTTCTCCAGCGACATGTCGCAGAAGAAAAGTTTGACCTTATTCTAGATCAATTCTTCCCCGACGATATGTAGCCGAGGAAAACCTCCACTAAGCCACAAACCGTGCATTGACGGTCAACAACATACAAACTATCTCGACGACATGTCGATGGAAAAATACGGACGCGTGACATTATTAGTATTTACTTAAATAAATTTTGCTAATTAGTCATGAGTATCCCAACGACATGTCGCTGGGAAAAACTCTCCAACATGACAAAAAGATGTTTGACTGGAATTGTGTGGCCCGGAGTTATCGCTCGAGAAAGTCGCCAGAAAAAGTATCCTCGTCGGTCTTTCTCCATATAAATTTTTTCAACGACGTGTCGCGGAAAAAAAATATTTCATCAACATGTCGTCGGGAAGACTATCGTCGATGGGGATAATAGCGAAAAATATGTGTTTAGCAAATATTTTATTTTTACCGGGTGTTTCAAATATGAGATAAATGAAATAAATTGTCATACAACTTGTAGAAACTACCAAAAAATATGAAAGAAACACAAATATGTCAAAACCAAAAACTTATATGAAAGGATAACCAGCATGCATGGCAAATATTTGATAGTTTTCATGACCAGGTACGTAGCACAAACATATGCTGATAAGGAGACAGACACTTCTTATATACATGGATCCAAAGAAAGCGGCTATCAAATCAGTTTTAATGGAAGTGGTGGAGTCTCAAACGTTTGAGCGATTTTAGCCTTTTCATCCGTGTACAACCACTACAATAAATTTAGGGTTTATTTATATTTTTTTTCGCACTTTAAAAAGTGTGAACTTTATTTGTAAAATATTTACACTTGTAACTGTGAAATATTAATAAAGTTCACACATAAAAGCGTGAAATATTAAAAATATACACACTTAAAAGTGTGAAGTTATTTGTTACACTCAATTTGTTCACACAAAAAACATTAATGAAATAGTGAACTTTTTAAATTCAAACATTTTAAAATATAAAAAAGTGACATAATAAGTGTGAAAAATCAAACAATTTGTTGTAGTGAACATAAGCAAGCAACCTAGTTGTCACCTTAGAAAATTTACCCTAATAAGAATGAAAATAAAAAGTTCAGTCTTGTTATAAATTAAAAATGGGTTCTTTTGAGAGAGATCTCAACCTCAATTATTATTAGAGTTGATGTTAAACAATACTACCTTCTTTTTATACATCTATACGTAGGTTAATAAAATAGTTTTTAAGGTAGAATGATTAAACAAAAAAGACAAGGAAACAAGTTGTATATAAACATTGAACATTCCATGACTTCGTCCTGCACGTTCATGTTCTTGTATTTTTAAAATACAATGGATGAAACCACTACCATCATTGCGAACACCTCGATAGAAAGACAATCTAGCCAAAAATCCCCCAAAAAGACCAAGAGTACTACCAACACCCAAGAAGGAGAACACCCCTCCTATCACGGTGTCCGTAAGAGAAGTTGGGGAAAATGGGTGTCAGAAATCCGCGAGCCAAGGAAGAAATCTAGGATATGGCTTGGCTCATTCGACAACCCAGAGATGGCAGCTAGAGCCCATGACGTAGCAGCCATAGCGGTCAAGGGACACTCAGCTATACTCAATTTCCCTCGCTTGGCTCACGAGCTTCCCAAGCCAGCTTCTATGTCACCCACGGACATCCGAGCTGCTGCTATCAAAGCTGCGACTTTAGTCACTGGTGGTGATATTAGTTCCGGAAGCCAGAACTCCAATACGAGCCAAGCCGAGCTTGAACCTGAGATTGATAACGTGCCTACATTTGATGACACATTTCACGATTTACCAGATTTGTTTATAGACTTCGGACATCGGATTGATCATAGGGTTTTAGTCATGTTGCCGAACAAGATTACCGGAATCGGTGAACATGAATTATGGCCAGAAGAACATTTCTTGTGGAATTATTGTTAATCTGTTCCCATGCAAAATTTCTTTTTACAAAGAAATGATTAGAAACCAAGTCTGAAAATTTACTACATTAATTTTATTGTTCTCTTCATGTAAAAACTCTTTTTCTTCAACATAGCCCTGAATATGTCGGCCATGTTGGTGGGTGTGGCCGTGTGGATGTGGTCGGATAGGTGAACTAAGATGGTGAGTGTGATCAGAAATTTGGCTAGAAAAGACGATCAGCCTTCGTGAACTAGGACCAAGAATTGCCACAAAAGATTTCCAACATTACAGTATCACAAAAGTGCACATCATCTTTTCAAATCATCGAAGAAAATAAAGAAAACAAATCCCCTAGTATTATTCTTTTTTGAACGATGATTTATATATATAAAAAGAGCACTCTAGCAATCGGCTAGAAAAACAATTATAACGAACAATTTAACTAAAAATTCCAATAATAAACTTTACGACCTTTACATTAAAAGCTAAGAAAAAAAAACGAATGTTATAAAAAATATCACATTTCGTTGTAGGTTGGGAGTTGAATCACATTATTTCGATAACTCCACAACATACTCGCAGTAATAACATACACACGATCTTTAGAATCCTTAGAGGCTCTCCAATCTTCTACCCGTTGAAACCATTGGGAGCAAAAAGAAAACGTCGGGATACTCATCTCGACCGACGCACGAATTAACCTCCAAAAAACAATAGCATTATCAAATCCAAAGAAAATATGGTCGTTAAATTCCACTCCATCATTGCAAGAAAGGGCATGTGATACACAAAATTTCTAAACCCCGAAAAAATAATTCAAACATTTTGATAATCTATCCAATGTTGGAATCAGCTTCCTTAACCGGACTTACACAGCACAATAACACCAATCAAAACGGCAATTTGGTGACAATGCTTTTGTTTATTAAGTAAATGGAGGAAACTGATTACAATACTTCTAATATACTAGACTCCTATTTATACTCAAACTAAACAGTAAGTACACCACTATTTCCTAGTAAACAGGAACAAAATAACCTACCCATGTATTCCTAATAATATGGCCACTACTAGCTTAGTTCCACTGGACTTGGTCTAACATGACCTATAAAACTAACCCATGACCCACATAACCTGGTAGTACCGTTGACCCGTACACATGCTCATCGAGATTATCCAACATTCACCCCCATAATCTTGATGATCATGACGCGAGCTTCTTCTATGGTCCTCTATCACGTTCATGCAACCTGTAACACATTGTGACATGGCTTTTATTTCAGTAACGCTCGTTGCCATATCGACTCTTTATAGATTCATGACATCTTCCCTGTTCACATACCAAACCTGTTTGCTCATAACACTTACGTCATACAAGATTACACCCACCTTTGTCATTTGTAAACCGAGCCAAATCCAAAACTACTTGCTTAAATGATCCTTTCCGTTGTTTCACACACCCTCGCTGGTTGATCAACACAAAAACAACCCATCACCCCTTCAAGAAAAACTTGGTTTTTTTTTGCTGCGTTCTTCTTGCTTGATGCTCGTCTACGTTCTTTCTTTCTCGTGCTTGCTATTTTCCTGTTTTTACACAAACAGTTCTTGATATCTTTCTTGCGGTCCTTTTTTTTTCGTTCGGTCCTTTTTTTCGAATCTTCGGTCCTTGATTCAACAGTATCTTTCTCCTTTGGTCTTTGTGTGAATCTTCCGGTCATCTGATTCAACACTTCGGTCTTCAGTTATTAAAGCTTCGGTCTAGACAACCCGCCGGTCACGGTTATCTCTTTCGGTCTCGGTCTTCCTTTCTCGGTCTAGATGCCACCCGGTCCTTTTGCGGCTATTCGGTCTTCTTGGTTGGAACTTTCTTTCTTTCTCATACCAAGGTCAGCTTCTTTCTTTCGAGGCCTTCTTTCTTTCTTTCGAAGCGACACCGGCCTCTTTCATTCTTTCTTGTGACGCCTCTTCTTCCTTTCATTCTTTCTTGCAAGAAATCTTGCTACTTTCTTGTCGACTACTTTCTTGTCGACTACTTTCTTGTCCGACTCTTTCTGTCTGACTCTTTCTGTCGACTCTTTCTATCGACATTCTTTCTTTCTTTCTTTCTTTCTTGTGGCCTGCTACTTTCTTTCTTTCCTTTTTTTATTCTTGCTGTGATTTCTACATCTTTCGATGTGACCAACACTTGCTGCTTTCCTTCACCTTACTTGTTGCGTCGTCTTCCATGCAGCGAAGTGTTACGTCGGTTCTCAAAACTGACTCTCAAACCCGCCTTGGATCGACCTCCTCTCTGATACCAAGTGTTGGAATCAGCTTCCTTAACCGGACTTACACAGCACAATAACACCAATCAAAACGGCAATTTGGTGACAATGCTTTTGTTTATTAAGTAAATGGAGGAAACTGATTACAATACTTCTAATATACTAGACTCCTATTTATACTCAAACTAAACAGTAAGTACACCACTATTTCCTAGTAAACAGGAACAAAATAACCTACCCATGTATTCCTAATAATATGGCCACTACTAGCTTAGTTCCACTGGACTTGGTCTAACATGACCTATAAAACTAACCCATGACCCACATAACCTGGTAGTACCGTTGACCCGTACACATGCTCATCGAGATTATCCAACATCCAAAACAAGACATCATATAAACGATTTGGAATTTCTAAGCCCCTTGTATTATTTGTTACTCTACTATTTTTTCCAAACTTATACAAAATGTGCATATCGATATGAAAAAAAGGAAGTTCACGTACTCTCTCTCTCTCTCTCTCTCTATATATATATATATATATATATATATATATATATATATATATATATATATATATATATATATATATATGTGTGTAAGGTTATTTTCAGAACCAAATAAATGTACAGAACTGCGAGAACCACCTTTATACACTTAACAATGCATATGTATTTTCATTATTATGTTTAAATTAACATTTAATAATTGTTTTGTTGGTTATATATCCGAGTATGGTGAGCGAAATGAATAGTGCACATGTGTTTTTATATTATGCAACGAAAAGATAGTTATTATACATGCAAAACAAATACATGTGCATGGTCTTCGGAAACATGATTCTAGTGACCTACGAGAATGGAAATTCATGTATTTTTACCTAATGAACTAACCCGATGAATATACATGTGCATTTTAAGAGTAAAAAAGTGGTTCTCGCAGTTCTGTACATTTATTTGGTTCTGAAAATAACCTCACCCATATATATATATATATATATATATATATATATATATATATATATATATATATATATATATATATATATATATATATATATATATATATAATTGTAATATCTCTGAATGCGCATGCCACATGCATGTAAATATGCAAAGTGATACAACGTTGTTATTCGCAGCTTAAACTCTAAACTGAATAATACATATTCTGATATCCTCTCCAACTTAAATCGTCCATCCTGATTAGCTAGAAGAATATTTAATAATAGATTATTGACATGATAAATTATTGCACACCTACTTATTTTGCATCCCATTGTTAGGGTACCAACAAAGTAGCTACTTGCTTATATTTTGTGCTATCAACAAAAAGTAGGAAATTAAGAAAACAGTTAGACTAATCAAATTTTCTATTGTTGTAGATGGTATATGATAACTTATTTAAACTTAATCACGTAGGTTGATAATAAAGATGTAATAAACGGAAAAAAGAGTAACGGTTGTAACATTTATGAGAATTGTAACAACCGATTCAATTAAAACTAAATATAAAGTTCTAACATTCATCACAAATCATATATATACTTATGATATATCATTCTCTTCATTCTCGTGATTATGTCATTGAGCTTTTAAAACCCCATTTTTACGCGACCACCACCCGGCATCACAACTGCCGAACTAAACATACCGCTTAAACCCACACGACCACCCGACCACCCGACCACCCGACCACCAGGACCAACACCCGCCGCCGAAAATTTAGTTATCAGGTACCCGCCGTCGCATTGCACGGCTACCCGGCTAGTTTACTTTTAACAAAACCGAACACGTAAATAGCTATTAATAATACTGTAAAACAAATTGTGACTTAGAATAACTTATCGATTCTTGGTGATCGATCAAAATAAAAAATTCAGTTTTCTCACTTATATAATATTTCTATACTAATCATGGCAGACTTACGAACAAAATAGTAGGTCGGATTTCAGAGAGTAAACTATCGGTTGTCTATTTCTCTTAACATTTTTACGACATTCTATAATAAACACTTCTACTATACGTTGTGATTTAAAATATGTATCACTGTATTAGTTTTACAAAATTATGTTATTATATTAAAATTATCATGCGATCATTTAAATATCGAGAATGATAAACCTATTAGAGCACACACTCAAACACGAAAAACACACTTTATTAAGTATTTAATATCTAACTAGAGGTGTACCCGCGCATAGCGGCGGAATCGTCAATGATATACTAATTACCGAGTGGTCGAAAGTAACCCGACGACCAGTGGCGGAGCCAGAAATTATGATTATAGGGGGCAACATGCTATAAAATGATCATTAATATAATTTGAACAAATCGGGTCGGGTTTAAGTAAGATAACAATTTCTGCAAATTACGTTTATAGGTATTGGTGTCTATAAATAAAAATTGATTCGGAATTTTTAAGTAAACAAATATAGCTAGCTCAATATGTTGAACACAAAATACATAAAAAAAAATTGACAAACTTATCATGAGAATTGTAAAAAAAATTTATGCGTATAAGAAGAAAAGGACTACATATTTATGTTATTTTTGTTTACTAGAAAATAATTAGTAACTATTATTATTTTGTCGTCTAGTCCCTATTATATTAAGTTTATTACAATAGAAAATTACAGTAGTACAGTATTAATTTGTCATCTAGTATTAATTTGTCATCTAGTCCCAGTTATATTGAGATTGACCCATATTTACTTCCCACTTTCTTCTACCATATTGACTCTTCTTCTCCAATATTGATTCCGACGACTCAGACCATCGGAAAACGACAGCAACACTAAAAAACATTGTCTTCGTTGAGGGCAATCAGAAAATCTGTATGAGGGCACTCATCTTTCTTCCCTAAATTTGACTATTTTTTCTATATGATTTGTATGTCCGCGAAAACTTTGTTGGGGCGGCTCCCCCCAGTACTATATACATGGCTCCGCCCCTGCCGACGACTCGACCGAATTCAACCTAGTGTTCAAACCGGTAACCGGTGACTCGATCGAGTTGACCCGATGACCGACCCCGTGATCCAATAAACTCGATCGAATTGACCTGATGTTGAACCCGTGACTTAGTGATCGAACATGATTCACTTTGCAATTGTGTGGATATGAGCCATGAGGCGCCGATGATGTGCAACCTATTACGAACTATACACAGTACACACAATTGACACTCTTCATAATTTTGTCAAAACACTTTCAAGAAAATATGAACTAGACATACGCATGATTATTAGACAAGAACAAACCAAAAAGTGATAACCATGATATTCACATGGTTTTTTACTTCTTTTTTAGATGTGTAGTAAAAAAAGTTTGGACTATAAAGAATTAAAGTTGAGATACATACATGGTAAACAAATATAAAAGGACCCATTAGAGTGACTGTCCAAAACCTAACCCGTGTTCATAAAGGTCACGCGGTCTCAACTTGGCTTTTAATACTTTGTTCATCAATCAGTTGGTATTGTTGTTTAGGTATCCCGTTTGCACGTTGGGATGGTAGATCAAGATTCTTGTCAGTGAAGTATAGAATATTCACATTTCAACATGTTTAATGTGTTTAGCAACGCAAATTTGGCAAAACATAGTGGAATCTACGAAAAGACTAACACCAACTATAAAAAATGATACGTACATAGTATACCCAGTCTACATGCGCCAAGATATAGCGTATGTAGTCATGATGCAATATTAGAAAATGAAAGGAAAAATGGACGGGTCAAGCGTGTTTCGATTCAAATGGGTTTCTTTTAGTAGGAATCAAAACGATACAGGTAGTCAAGTTAATTCGAATCAATCCGTATATAATAAATCAGCACTCAACACACATAATCGATACTCGTTGGTGGTAAAAAAACGTAGAACCACTTGTCTGCACATATATTTAGTCACATAATCACATAATGAAAGAAAAGTACTACTTTTGTTATTTAACTAACATGGAACTGATACATGTAATTTAGACATGTAGTTGTCTAGAAAGAAAAAGAAAACAAACCTTTAGCATGAGAGGTGTTAACGTGTAAAACATAAAGAATCCCATTGTGTAGCCAAAACAAAAAAGATACTGGTAATGTGATAGGTGTGTAAACACCCATCCTTTTACCACTTAATTCAGGCTAAAACGAGACCAAAACACGTATTTAATATCATTTGTTTGGAATTATGCGTGGTTTTTGTGTTTATTGTGTTTTCAGAGCAACCGGATGAATATTGAAGAAAACATGGGATTGCACGGGTTTTACTGAAGAAAAAGACTCAAGATAAAGTCTATTGTCCAAGAGATGCAAAAGATTTGATGTCACTGGGCCTATTCGAAGATTTATCGAAGAAAAGGAACAAAGATGGAAGATTTACACAAGTCGAAGAAACTCAAGTCTATTAAACGAAGAAATTAAAAGACGAGTTAAATTTAATCGACAACAAATCCCGAATCAGAATCGAAAACGGAAACTTTTCTGAAAAGACGAAAAGACAAGAAGAACGGGAGAAAGCCCACTCACCAACCAAAGGACAAGCCTATATAAAGCTCACCCCTCACACATTTTAGTCAGTTAGATTTTAAGTTTTTTCTTCTTCCCCACTTTTCTCTCCCTGTAGTTCGTATCATCACCATCACCACTAGGGTGATTGGTGATTTTGATCTTTGTTTTTCCAATCTTGTTATTTTAATCCTTGTTCTATCTTGTTAAAACATTAATCATTTAATACAAAGTCTTGTTTAATCTTTCCTTTTCATCTTGTTCATCATCATCTTTATCCTCAAGTTCTTAAGTTTTTATTTTCTTGATTTGATCTTCAAAAGTTGTTGGGATTTGTGTTTTTGTTAATGGGATTTGTAGCTTATGGTTAATAGATGCTTTCTGTTTAGTTTTATTTAAGATTTGGTGAAAAATTTGGTGATTTTTGGTTTAAAATTAGTTTTCCTTGTTCTTCGAGTATATTACTGTATCTGGGTTTCTGAAAGTTCCGGATGAACAGTAAGTTCCGGATGAACATAAAAAGTTCCGAATAAAGCTGTTTTCCAAAAGTTCCGAACGAATAAAAAAGTTCCGAATGAGTTTGTCTTTAAAAAGTTCCGAATGAGTTTGCCTATAAAAAGTTCCGAATGAGTTTGTCTTTAAAAAGTTCCGAATCAGAAGAAACTTCCGAATGAACAGTAACTTCCGAATGAACAGTAACTTCCGAATAAACAGTAACTTCCGAATGAACCTAAGTTCCGAATCAAAGACTTCCGAGTGAAAAGTTCCGGATGAACCAAAAACTTCCGAATCAGTAGAAAGTTCCGAATGAAGGCTAAGTTCCGGATGAGTACTTAAGTTCCGAATCAACCTCTTTGTCAAAAGTTCCGAATGAGTTTCCAAACTTCCGGATGAACCAAAGTTCCGAATGAAGGTTAAAACTTCCGAATCAATTTTCTGTTAGTGTTACTGTTTTACTGTTTATCTGTTTTTTTTTACTTCACAATTTATATTTTATACTTCAACTTTAACTTTAACTTTAATTTTAATTTTAATCTTAATTTCAATTTTAATTCAAATCTTTATTAATTGTCATTAAAGTAATTTTATTTGATTTAAATTTTCATTTAAACTTTTTATTAGATTAGAAAACCAAACCCTTTTATTTTGTAACCAAGAACAATCATTCCACTTAAGGCCGAGATCAATTCGAGAGGACTGTGAGAGAAAATAGAACCCATACAAAATCTTAGTATCAAATGGCGTCGCTGCCGGCTCTTCTCGTTAAGATCAAAAGTTTTTTGTGAGAACTTGGATTTTGGGATCCGTTCCCCGTGAACGTTAATTTTTCATAACAATTTTCAAAAAATCCTAAAAAATATAAAATTTTCAAAAATACAAAAAAAAAATTAAAAAAAATTAAAAACCAAAAAAATATTTTTGTATTGTTTTTGCCTTGTTAGTTCTTTTGTTTTTGCCTTGTTAGTTCTTTTGCAGGTGTATGCGCACTCGATCCACGTCTTATCAAGAGCCCGAGCCTCTCGATCACTTAGACATGGCCGGTGTACCACCTCCAAACAATAATAACAACAACAACCCACCTTTCAACAACATGAACAATAACAACCACAATGAGCCCCTTCCGGATAATCGCCCGATGATTGAATTTCTGCAAGCTCATGTAGATGGCAACACTGACCCAATTGTTATACCACCAATTGCCGCCAACAATTTCGAGCTAAAATCAGGCTTTATCCAGATGGTCTCCGCTCAACCATTCTTGGGACGTACCATTGATGATCCACACGACCACATCAAGAGATTCTTGCAACTCACCAACACGGTCAAATTCAATGGTGTTCCACAAGAGGTTATCGGGTTACAACTTTTTCCCTTTTCTTTAGAGGGACAAGCCCGGCATTGGCTTGCTAAGGAACCGCCACAGAGTATTCTCTCGTGGACGGATTTGGAAACAAAGTTTATAAATTACTTTTTTCCACCCTCTCGTACTACCGCTTTGCGGAATGAGATCATAAATTTTGAACAAAAGTACGATGAGTCGTTCAATGAATCTTGGGATCGTTTCAAAGATCTTTTAAGAAAATGCCCACAACATGGTTTTACCAAAGTACATCAAATTAATACTTTTTACAATGGTTTAAGCATGAGTGATCAAGATTCACTGAACAGTGCCTCGGGGGGTAATCTATTGGCTAAGACTTCCAATGCTGCTTGGGACATCATTGAGAATAAATCTCGTGTGCAAACCAAGAGTGTTCGGACCAATGTCGCTAGTGCTAGCACTAGTGACAGCGACAAGCGATTGGACAAAATCACTACGCTTCTTGAATCACTTGTCACCCACACCGTCAGCAACAACAACAGCAACAACGCTAAAAACGCTCAAGTTAACGCTATCAGCCAACCTTGTGAGATATGCGGTGGTCCTCACTCTTACACAACTTGTACCGCCACCCAAGACTACCTTGCTGAGAATGTGAATGCGGCATATGGCACCTATCCTCAACCTGCTTATCAAGCTAGACCTCAAGGTGACCGTAACTTGCTTAGCTACCGCTCCAACAATTATCTTTCACCACCTGGTTTTCCTCCTACCAACCCAAACCAACAACAAAACCTTAATCGCCCTCCTCAACAACAACAACAACCTCGACAACCATACATCCCTCCTCACAAGCAGCAACAACCACCTCAACGTAACAATCAAGTATACCAACAACCTGCTTATCAACCACCCGCATACAATGCTCCTCCCAACCAAACCACCACTGTATTACACCAAGAGGTTGCAACCTACATGAGGACCAATGATGTGATTGTGGAAAATCTCCAACAGGAAGTGCGAAACTTGAAGGCAGACTTGGTCAAGCAAGGAAACGATTTGAGAGCCGACATGAGAAACACGTTGGATAGCCACACTAATGATCTGAGGAACATGATGGCTAGTTTCTTCCAAGGTAATCAACCCTCTTCTTCGGGTACTCTTCCGAGTAACACCGTTGCGAATCCAAGAGGGGAGATGAAAGCAATCACTACTCGAAGTGGTAAAGGTACCAAGGAACCCGAGCTTCCTATACCTCCACCAGTGATTGTGACTAAGGAGAACGAGTCACCTGCTCCTATTCCTCATCCTCCTCCTTCCCCAATTTCTCCACCTCTTCCTTCTACCCCTCCTCCACCCAAGGATGTGAGTGATCCTATTCTTCCAAAACCTTCCTCTTCTTCCAATATACCTTATCCTTCAAGGTTGAGGAAAGAGAAGCTCAAAAGCAAGGACGATATTCAGGTTTCTAACTTTCTTAAAATGTTCAAACAACTGAATTTCAATATCTCCTTCGCTGAGGCTCTCGCTCACATGCCCAAATATGCGAAAATGTTTAAAGATCTTCTGAGCGACAAGGAAAAGCTCCTCGATATTGCCAACACCCAACTTAATGAGAACTGTTCTGTAGTGATCTTAAGGAAGTTGCCAACCAAGCTTGGTGATCCGGGTCGTTTCCTTATCCCTTGCAATTTCCCGGGAGTAGAGAATTGCATGGCCCTAGCCGATCTAGGTGCCAGTATTAATCTCATGCCTCTAAGTGTTTGGAAGCAATTATCTCTCCCAGAGCTAGTCCCCACCAAAATGACTTTGGAATTGGCCAACCGTACGGTTGCTTATCCAGTGGGGATAGCCGAAGACGTCATTGTAGGAGTCGACAAATTCACCTTCCCTGCTGATTTCGTTGTCGTCGACTACGAGATGGACCCCCGTGTGCCACTAATTGTTGGTCGTCCATTCTTGAGGACCGGTCGCACTCTCATCGATGTTGAAGCCAGTGAGCTTATCATGAGAGTGGGTGACGATAAAGTAGTCTTCAACATGGGAAAGTTGTCTAAACAGCCTTATTCATATGAGAGTGTTAATTGTATTGACATTCTTGATGAGGCTTGTGAAGAACACTTCAAAGATGCTTGTAAAAGTATTCCTACCTCTCTTCCCAATGTTGAAACCGTTTCCTCTATCGACTCATCACTATCTCTATTTGGAGAAAGTGATTTCCTTTGGAAAGATTTGGAAGCCACCATGGGAGATGTGCCTTTAGACAATGACGATTCTACTACCAATTGGGATGAAGATCTCAGTTTCATTGCAAACCTTCTCAAAGAAGACAATCCTTCCCATCCATCTCCCACTGTCATTGCTATCGATACTCCGACTTCGAATACGCCTCCCGTCGAAAATCCACCGGATTTAGAACTTAAGGAGTTGCCGCCCCATCTCGAGTATGTATTTCTTGAAGAAGAGAAGAAGTCGCCCGTCATCATCGCAAAGAACTTAAAGGATGAAGAGAAAGACCGACTTGTCGCCGTGTTGAAAGATCATAAGAAGGCTATTGCTTGGAAGATTTCGGATATTCGTGGAATTGATCCTCACTTCTGCACACACAAAATTCTCATGGAGGACGACTTTAAGCCCACAATTCAAAGCCAACGAAGGGTGAATCCAAAAATCCATGAAGTCATCAAAATAGAGGTTATCAAACTTCTTGATGCGGGTATGATTTACCCTATTTTGGATTCACCATGGGTTAGTCCAATCCATTGTGTGCCCAAGAAGGGTGGAATAACCGTTGTTCCCAATGAACACAACGAGTTAATTTCCACTCGTCTCGTTACTGGGTGGAGAGTTTGTATAGACTACCGCAAACTCAATGACGCCACGAGAAAGGATCATTTCCCTCTACCTTTTATGGACCAAATGCTTGAACGTTTAGCGGGTAATGAATATTACTGCTTTCTTGATGGTTTCTCGGGTTATTTCCAAATACCCATCGATCCCCAAGATCAAGAGAAAACTACATTCACTTGTCCTTATGGCACATTTGCTTACAAAAGAATGCCTTTTGGCTTATGTAATGCGCCCGGGACTTTCCAAAGGTGTATGTTAGCTATCTTCCATGACATGGTTGAACAAACCATGGAAGTCTTCATGGATGATTTCTCGGTCTTCGGGGATTCCTTCTCTTCTTGCCTTGCCAATTTGGAACGTATGCTTAAGCGGTGCGAAGACACTCGCCTTGTTCTGAATTGGGAAAAATGCCATTTTATGGTAAAAGAAGGCATCGTGCTGGGACACAAGATCTCGAAAGCCGGTCTTGAAGTAGACCGTGCTAAAGTCGATGTTATCGCCAAGTTGCCTCCACCTTCAACCGTGAAGGGTGTGAGAAGTTTCCTGGGTCATGCGGGCTTCTACCGTCGATTCATCAAAGATTTTTCTCACATCGCTCGCCCGATGACCCACCTCTTGGAAAAAGATACTCCTTTTATCTTCTCCAAAGAGTGTCTTGAAGCCTTCAACTCGCTTAAAGATAAGCTAACTAAGGAACCCGTCTTGGTTACCCCTAATTGGGAGCTTCCCTTTGAGTTGATGTGCGATGCTAGTGATTTTGCTATTCGAGCGGTTCTTGGACAAAGAGTGAACAAACACTTCCAACCGATCCATTACGCTAGCAAGACAATGACAGGGGCACAATTGCATTATACGACAACCGAAAAAGAGCTTTTAGCTGTTGTCTATGCTTTTGAAAAATTCCGCCCCTATCTTGTCCTTTCTACTACAATCGTGTATACCGATCATTCCGCGCTGAAGTACTTGTTGACAAAGCAAGATTCCAAACCAAGACTTCTTCGCTGGGTTTTGCTGCTCCAGGAATTTAAAATAGAAATTCGCGATAAAAAAGGAGCAGAAAACCTAGCCGCGGATCATCTCAGTAGACTTGAGGATCCTTACCAAGGGGATCATCCGAACAAAGAAATCAATGATTCTTTTCCCTTGGAGACCTTAATGTCTATAAACTCGAAGTCGAATGAAACCCCATGGTTTGCGGACTTTGCAAACTACTTGGCGGGTGGAATTCTCAAGGAAGGGTTGACATCTCAACAAAAGAAAAAGTTCTTCACCGACATCAAGACTTACTTTTGGGACGACCCTTACCTATTCAAACAATGTGCCGACCTGATTATCCGCCGATGTGTTGACGGACCGGCAGCGTCTGAAATCCTTGATGCTTGCCACAAAGGACCCACCGGTGGTCACTTTGGTCCCAACTACACCGCCAAAAAAGTGTTTGATTCCGGATTTTATTGGCCCTCCATATACCGTGACGCTCACGATATGGTTAAACGATGTGATGTTTGCCAAAAACAAGGCACAATCACACATAAAGACGAGATGCCTCAGAATTTCATTCAAGAGTGTGAAATCTTTGATGTTTGGGGTATCGACTTTATGGGGCCATTCCCTTCTTCTAAAGGAAACAAATACATCCTTGTAGCCGTTGACTACGTCTCCAAATGGGTTGAAGCCAAAGCTTTACCTACTAATGACACAAGGGTGGTTTGTAACTTTTTGAAAGCTCTTTTCGCTAGATTCGGTGTGCCTCGTGCCATTATTAGTGATCGTGGGACTCATTTCTGCAATGACCAATTTGCTCGAGTCATGGCTAAGTACGGTGTAAATCATCGTCTTTCCACAGCCTACCACCTACAAACTAATGGCCAGGCTGAAATATCCAACCGAGGTCTTAAGCGAATTCTGGAACGAACCGTGGGAGAGCATCGTGCCTCATGGGCTAATAAACTTGATGATGCTTTGTGGGCTTTCCGTACTGCTTACAAGACCCCGATTGGCTGTACGCCTTATCGTCTTGTGTACGGGAAAGCGTGCCACCTCCCGATTGAGTTGGAGCACAAGGCTTATTGGGCCTTGAAGTGGGCTAATTTTGATATAAACAAAGCCGGTGACCTACGCAAGATCCAACTCAATGAGCTGAATGAACTCCGTAATGAGGCTTATGAAAATTCTTTAATCTATAAGGAAAGGACTAAGCTCATTCACGACTCTAAGATTAAAAACCGAGAGTTCCATGTTGGAGACAAAGTCTTACTTTTTAACTCTCGGTTAAAAATCTTTTCGGGAAAGCTCAAATCTCGTTGGTCCGGCCCATTCACCATTGCCCAAATTTTTCCATATGGTACTCTCGAGCTCGTTCAACATGATGGACCAAATTTTAAGGTGAATGGCCAACGAGTGAAGTTGTACTTTGGTGAGGACACCTCTCAGGAGGTGATTCCAACCCTCACCACGTTCCCCATGAACTAATTTTGGGCCGAGTCAGGCTCGTGACTCGGTTATAAAAAACAAGCGCTCCTCGGGAGGCAGCCCGAGTATCTACCCTTTTATGTTTTAACCTCCTAAGTGTAGGGGAGCCTCTATAGAGTCTTTGTTTTTGTGTGGTGATGTGATTACAGGGATAAGTGCACTCTTGGAAACTTTGAAGAACCGTGCTCCCGTGTTATCCGAAATCCGGTTCTATCTCTCAACTATCGTGATTCAATTTTCTTCATACTCACATTTGAAATTGATCACTTTAGTCGTCCCATCCTTAACTTGAGTTAACCAACGTGCACAATGTCATAAGTGTAGGGGAGACTTTTCCCACATGCTTAAACATTGAGGACAATGTTTATCTTAAGTGTAGGGGGGACTTCTATCGAAGTTTTAAGTGGACTTTTCCATGAAAATGCCTTCATTTAACCGGAAAATCCTATTTTTCAACATTTTTCAAATTTTTATTAACTTTGGCCATTTAGCGGTAATTTTTAAATTTTTATCTTTGCTTTCATATGTATATATCCCGCAATAAAGTCAAAAATATTAATAAAGTGGTGTAGCTAGTTTAGAAATCTTTGACATATTAGGCCCGTTGCGTTTATTTTGACTCAACCCGAATAAACTTATCCAAGTTTATTCTAGCTAGTATCCTTAACCATGTAGACCTTAATTGGTTTATTAGGCTAAGTATCCACGAGTCTCATTACTTGAGATTTTAAATTGTGGAGGACGAGAAATGATAGAGTCAATTATAAGGCGGTATTCTTGCACAAGCTCACTTGGTGTAATTATTTGCCTATTCTCCCATCACTTGCTAATAATTTATCTGCAATAAGTAAGGTCATACGATTTGAAAAGTTACTTAGCTTCTAGCCCAAGATCGTTTAAAAGTTGCTCGGTAATGATAAGAGTTCATAGCCAAGGCATAACTTATGAAGCGGGGCGCGAAGATTGGCGAGTCCGAAAAGGCCCTAACAAGGCATGAGGATTCCATTTTATTGCTAAAGATCCAAGGTGATGTGACAAGTATTATTCCCAAAGTCAATATGAAGGATCAAGACTCACGACGAAAAGCAATCAACTCCCATAAAGATCATGGAGAAGTCTATCCGAAAAGACCCTAACAAGGTATGAGGATAAATAGATCCAAGTCCGAAAAGGAGGCAGATCGTTGTATCTCAAAATCCCAATTAGAGATTGAAGAAATAATCATGAAGTCGTGGTCAACAAAGTTGGAGTACCCCTCAAAAGTCTCCAAGTGAAGAAACTCTATTATGATGAGAAGACCATTATCTCAAGAACGTCTCTCGAAGATATGAAGTATGAAGTACATGCCAAATATCGGCCCGAGAAAGGTCTCAAATCGTGAACCAAGTTATGCCAAGATATGAACTTTTTGATATCCCGAGAAGCAGTTTTAAGAGATTTTGTCCTTTAGCTAACTATTGATCAAATCGTCCTACTTTGCTTTCAGCCTAAATAAACTATCGAAATAAGTCCAAAAATGCATCTTCATGATCATTCTAAGTCAAAAATAAAATATAAGAGATACACCTAGGAATAAGGGAGTTTAAGCATTTAATTAAGCCATGTGTGTAAGTGTTTGAATTGCTAACTTATAATAACAATGATCTCGTTTTTAAGCTTAGTTTAGGGAACGTGAAACTTGAGGGTGATAAATCTTCGCAGCACAAAAGCCCTAATGTAAGTCATTGATCTCTTTGCAAGTTATTTCCATGTAGCTATTTTCAAGTGAAAATGGTTTTCTATCCTTTTAAGTTTTAATTTCTTTTAGTGCTCTAATTTTTGTTTAGTAGTATTTTAATAAGGCCAAGGTTGATTAATTATGAGAAAAGTGTAAACTTGCTTTATCACTAAGCATTGCATGAGGGCATGGCAATGGTTAAGTGTAGGGGATTTGATAGGTGTGTAAACACCCATCCTTTTACCACTTAATTCGGGCTAAAACGAGACCAAAACACGTATTTAATATCATTTGTTTGGAATTATGCGTGGTTTTTGTGTTTATTGTGTTTTCAGAGCCAACCGGATGAATATTGAAGAAAACATGGGATTGCACGGGTTTTACTGAAGAAAAAGACTCAAGATAAAGTCTATTGTCCAAGAGATGCAAAAGATTTGAAGTCACTGGGCCTATTCGAAGATTTATCGAAGAAAAGGACCAAAGATGGAAGATTTACACAAGTCGAAGAAACTCAAGTCTATTAAACGAAGAAATTAAAAGACGAGTTAAATTTAATCGACAACAAATCCCGAATCAGAATCGAAAACGGAAACTTTTCTGAAAAGACGAAAAGACAAGAAGAACGGGAGAAAGCCCACTCACCAACCAAAGGATAAGCCTATATAAAGCTCACCCCTCACACATTTTAGTTAGTTAGATTTTAAGTTTTTTCTTCTTCCCCACTTTTCTCTCCCTGTAGTTCGTATCATCACCATCACCACTAGGGTGATTGGTGATTTTGATCTTTGTTTTTCCAATCTTGTTATTTTAATCCTTGTTCTATCTTGTTAAAACATAAATCATTTAATACAAAGTCTTGTTTAATCTTTCCTTTTCATCTTGTTCATCATCATCTTTATCCTCAAGTTCTTAAGTTTTTATTTTCTTGATTTAATCTTCAAAAGTTGTTGGGATTTGTGTTTTTATTAATGGGATTTGTAGCTTATGGTTAATAGATGCTTTGTGTTTAGTTTTATTTAAGATTTGGTGAAAAATTTGGTGATTTTTGGTTTAAAATTAGTTTTCCTTGTTCTTCGGGTATATTACTGTATCTGGGTTTCTGAAAGTTCCGGATGAACAGTAAGTTCCGGATGAACATAAAAAGTTCCGAATAAAGCTGTTTTCCAAAAGTTCCGAACGAATAAAAAAGTTCCGAATGAGTTTGTCTTTAAAAAGTTCCGAATGAGTTTGTCTATAAAAAGTTCCGAATGAATTTGTCTTTAAAAAGTTCCGAATCAGAAGAAATTTCCGAATGAACAGTAACTTCCGAATGAACAGTAACTTCCGAATAAACAGTAACTTCCGAATGAACCTAAGTTCCGAATCAAAGACTTCCGAGTGAAAAGTTCCGGATGAACCAAAAACTTCCGAATTAGTAGAAAGTTCCGAATGAAGGCTAAGTTCCGGATGAGTACTTAAGTTCCGAATCAACCTCTTTGTCAAAAGTTCCGAATGAGTTTCCAAACTTCCGGATGAACCAAAGTTCCGAATGAAGGTTAAAACTTCCGAATCAATTTTCTGTTAGTGTTACTGTTTTACTGTTTATCTGTTTTTTTTTACTTCACAATTTATATTTTATACTTCAACTTTAACTTTAACTTTAATTTTAATTTTAATCTTAATTTCAATTTTAATTCAAATCTTTATTAATTGTCATTAAAGTAATTTTATTTGATTTAAATTTCCATTTAAACTTTTTATTAGATTAGAAAACCAAACCCTTTTATTTAGTAACCAAGAACAATCATTCCACTTAAGGCCGAGATCAATTCAAGAGGACTGTGAGAGAAAATAGAACCCATACAAAATCTTAGTATCATAATGCAAGTCCATAAGATGACACTTTCATTAAAAAAGTTGTATTCATTATGAATATTGGCTTAGAAGTTCGGAGGACCATTTTATTGCTTCAAGACTCTTCATCTCAACTTCAACAAAGCGATCTTCTTAACACAATATTCCTGCAAAACAGAACAAATTAGAGTACACACAGTGTATAGCGTGTATCCCTTTTAACTAAGAAGCCAGAAAAGAGAACGAGTCACGAGTCAAAACAAGTAATACCGTCATTCAAACTGAATCAAAGGCGTATTACATCATTAACAAATACAAACAACTTAATTCAAATTTGTCACACAATAAAAATTCATATTATCAATTAAAATTACTTCGCACACTACCCAAGGACAATTGTAAGTCGCCCTAAATAATCAACCCGTTTACTAAGCTAATAATGACAATAGGACATTTAAAAGGGCACATAGAAATAACTTACATGATATTTGATGTGACAGAAACATCAACGTTGATCTCTTTGCTGGTAAGAGTCATTATATTATATACAAACAAATATTGATGTCGAGCAATCATACTCAAATAAGAATATGGAAAACAGATGACAAAAACTTGGAGAAAAAAGATGATGCACCGGTGATTGTTCAAGAAATAAATGGACTAAACTTTTAATCGAAACTCCAACGTTTAAATGCACTGGTGAATTGAAAGAGCCACCGCAGTTCATGCAAAATAAGAAATCATTATAATATTCAAAGTAATCATGCTACTAATTGTGCAGAAAAATATGAGAAACAACAAAAGTCTGTTGTTTGGTTTGAGGCAAGGGAGGCGCGAGTGAAAAATGAGGTGCTGTAAAACCCGCATGCTTTTACCATGAACAGTACACTAATAATCGTACGTACAAGATTACAACTTTCCTTATATAACATGAACACGAATCACGGACATTAATTACAAGAATTACGTACGTGTTATTACACGATAAGTATTAAGTATGTATTAATACAAGATAATTATTATCAATAATATTAATAATCACGAACATGAAAGCATGAACGTAAGAATCACGAACAAATAAATATGTATTTACGTATATTATTATTACGAGTACGTACAAGTATTTATAATAACACGAATAAATTATAATAACCTAACAATACAAACGTACGAACACATAATTATTAATCATGAAAAGGTTCGGGTTTCCCTTGTGGGCCCCACCTACCCGCGGACACAAAGAAAGGAAACGGGTCTTATGACCCAACCCACTTCACAAAAATATGTCAGGAAGGTTAATCATTTCATTTTCATTTATCACATTTTCTAAACAAAGCAAAAACCCTAGCAGACCTCATGGTGGCCGCCGGTTCTGGTTATGCCACCAGCAGCACCCAAAAAGAGAACGTGATGTTCTGGTTATGCCGCCATCAGTACCCAAAAGGAGAACGTGATGTTCTGGTTATACCGCCAGCAGCTCCTAAAAGGAGAACGTGACGTTTTGGTTTAGCCGCCGGTAGAAAGCCAAAAAGAGGACGGGGTTTTGATTTTAATTATTGATTAGGAGTGTGTTCGTGAGATCAAGATTTATTCATTCCACGTGTTTTGGGTAATCCGAAAACCTTTTTTTTTTATTTTTTTTATGTTTTTATAAACATGTGATCATGGTAATAATTAACTAAGATTAATCAACATGTTAAAATCATGGTGGGTAATAATAAAGGTTGTTTTCGGGTTTTGGTGTTCGGCTGCCACACAACCAAGAGTCCTACGACTCTCGGTGTCGCTTGGTTCGCACCACCACACGAGACAAAGGTCTCGGTGGTGTTGGGTTACGGTCGACAGCAGGGAACAAGGCACCCCGACTCACGTCGGGGTGTCCTTGTGGTTGGTTTAGGTCGCGGCAGCCACAGCCCCACCACCGGCCAAAGCCGATGGCTATTTATGGTAAGCAGGGGGAACCGCGGGCAGACAGGGGGAACCACCGACAACTGCCGGTGGGAACCCGTTTGTGGTCAGCGGCTACGCGAGCAGGACAAGACCACCGGCAGAAGCCGGTGGCAACTTGCCGAGAGCAGGGGCAACCGGCTTAGGCCGGTTTGCCACTGTTTTTTAGGGTTGTTGGTTTAAGGGTTTTCACAGGTTCGGTTCACGACACGGTTTAATAAATAATACACGGGATCGGGTTAATTATTTTTACAAGTTTAATTAGTTTACACGTGCATATATTTTTTCTAGTTAATTAAATTAATTTAACATGATACCTAATTAATTTAATTAAAATATGACTTAGGTTTATTATTATTATTAATAATACATGATTATAACCTAAGTACTTTATTATTTAAATTAGACTATAGTAATTAATTAGTTATTAAAACATGACATGTAATTAATTAATTATCATGACTTAGGTTATATTAATATAAATATTAATACATTTTTTAACCTAAGTATTTTATACACTTAATTTAATTAAATCATGTTTATATATAATTAAATCTTATAACCTATAGTTTATTTAATTTACATGTTATAAGTAATAAACTATACTATTAATCACATGACTTAGTATATTTAATCAGTAAAACTAAGCTTATATTATTAGCTTATAAATTTAGCTTAATTTTAAATATGGAAACTTTCTATTTCAGGAAACTTACTATTTTTGAAAACTTTCTATTTTTAGAAAATTATTCTATTTTAAGAAGTAAATCTATTTTTGGAAACTTTCTATTTTAGGAAACCTGCTCTTCTTAGAAAGTTACTTATTATTACACTACAAGTATAATAATACAAGAATATCAGTTAATACTTAATCAGAAGGCTTAAAGACATGATAAAAGCAGTGTAACATTAAAATCAGTAAAACAAGACCAAAACATATAAAATGAGTCAAGACATACTATAATCAGTTACGTACGCAGTAGACAGTATACTTATACACGTATCCTTCTATGTAGCATTAGTGAGATCGAAGTAGGACTCTCTTCCGTTCGTCTTCTTCGTTCACTGGACTTAAGGTACGGATTTCCCGTCCTTCAGTAAGGACAATCTCTTCCTTCATTAGGATTTCCCATATGCAGCCAACTGTTTTCCCCAGTAGTTACAGATTAAATGCTTATGTTTTATTAGTTACCTTAGCCATATACATGCATGACTAGTTTACCTAGTTATGGAGGTACCATAACCATAACACTAGAGGCACTAGTGTTATGACTTCACCACGGCGGAGTGATAGCTCGTGGCATCCCTTTTCAGTTATTTGGCCATTATATTATTATATTATCATGTGGGGCGTATGGGTGCATCCTAGTTATATGTTTCAGTCAGGATTTTCATGGTGAATGTGGTGTGTGCCTTGCATCCTTCACAAGGAGCTGATCCCTCCTACCCATTGACCAGTTAACTAGAGGCAACCCCTCTAATTGCATGATGAGGTCTCCCCTCTAAGTATTCATGCACGTTGTTGACCTCATGACCTATATTGGCTTTTGGTACATTAACTAATATAGATTTCATAAGTAACATAAGCTATGTTTTCAGAACTAAAACCAGTTAACATGATAGACAACTAGGTTTTCCAGGACTTATACATTTCCGCTGCGATTAGTCTTATTTATGTTTCAACCATTCATACTATGTCATATATCCGTGCACTGAGCGTTATGCTCAGCCGTTACTTTCTTTTCCATGTACCAAAACGGCAGGTACCCAAGGAAAGACTCAAGCATTTGGAGGACGTGCATAGGATGGAAGCTGCCATAGACTTCTTCTCCTTTTGCCTTCATATACTTATCCTTGTATAGTCTTTCATTCATTTCATTTAATTTATTTATGCTTGGGCTTATTTTGGGAACCGATGTTTGATTCCGGTTTTCCCTATGGTCATGTATGTTTTACTACATATTACCTTGCATGCTTTGATGACTGTTAGCCTCAAAATATTGAGTCAAACAAGAATGCTCGGTCATATGTTTATTATGTATCGTATAATAGAATGTTGTAATAGGTAGTAGATTAGTCGTGTTATACGGGCTTAACTTTAGGCTAAAGTTCATTCATAAGTGACTAAAGCCCAAAAGGAAAGCCCGGCCTATTAGACTATAGTCCATAAACAAGCCCGCATGTGGGTGGACTATATATACCTTTCCTAGAATGTTAGGAAGGGTGTTTGTAACACCCCCAAATTTATACAATTCAATACAGCGGAAGACTCGTTGGTGTTACGGGATAGCACATTACTCACATCATAGACAACGCTTAAAAATCGCGTCGTTTTTAATAATAAAGCATTTCCATTCATAAATATCAAATTTACATAGGTCCCAAGTCATATTATTTCATACAAATTTTACAAAGCATTTGAATGAAAATTATTGTTTAAGTGCGGGCCATGAATTCTTGTTGTCTTCCCGAGAATTACCTTCAAGTACCTGAGATAAAACATGTTAAAAGAAAAGGTCAGCAATAACGCCGAGTGAATTCATAGAGTTTAATGAAATCCATCAATATAACATCGGTATAAAATTATTACCGAATATCATTTTGTACAAATCTTTGTAATAGGCCATAAAATAGCCAAAGTCATTTTATACAAATCCTTATCGAAAATCATAATATTGGCTTTTGCCTTCAAAATCATTATACGAACCAAAGTCGTAAAAACATCATACAATACGTTTTATAACGTTGTATAAAGTTAAATAAAAACCGTTATATGAATATGGTCATGAAAAACCAAAACACGAACATAAAATCAATAATAAGACCCCGTATTGCTAGTTAGGCAATTCATTGTAATTTAGTGCGTATAGCTGTATTCATTAATTAGATTATTATAATCCGCATGACATTGTTACCTTACTACAACAAACAACGGGTAGCTAACCCGACAATCATTTGCCCATCTAAAACAGCGTGTCGTCACAATAATCACGCTTATAGAAATCTTCTCACACATAAATTCGCTTACCAATCAATGTGGCACGACGGGGATCAACCGTCAAGGCGCGAACTGGGGTGATCGTCCCCAAATAGTACTATTATATGCATAAGCGTCTACCAAATCCCGGTCATTTAATCCATTTCATTTCATCTATCAGGTCATTTAATCATTCATCGGGTCATACAATCATTCGGGTCTAAATCAATAAACAGACAATCGGGAAAACTAGTGTCCTATTTTATAAAAACTAACATGTTATCTCCCTCGCGGGTTTATAAAACATTTCATAAAAACATTTAAAAGAGTGCGAGGCTATGAACTCAAGTTGATGTGGGTAAGTGGGTTATCGGCAATTCGGATGTACGGTACGTGCTTCAATCACGGAAACCTAGACAAATAATACTCGTCTTAGACTCTTGTCCAATGACTTTATCAAAATAACAATTATGTATACATATGATGATTTTATACATATGATGATGATCAAGTGGGTTTATACATTCTCATTTACTCATTTTAGTGTTATGTGTTGATAACTTTTATACTAGTTTACTAGTTTTAACTATTTATATGTTTTAGGTCCAATAAGCCTATTATAAGTCCATTAACTTGTATTGATCCATTTTATACTTTTATTATCAGTATTATACTTTACATGTTGGGCCCAAGTGGGTTAAGCCCAATAAGTAAATTTATAAGTGTTTAGCCCATTGAGTTGGATTATTAGTCCAATAATGCTAACTTAGCCTGTTAATGTCCATATGTTATTTAGTTCGGGTTTTATCGGTTTTTACTTGTATTAAGTACTTATATATCAGTATATGAATTTTAAAAAGTTTACATTAGACGGGTCCGATCGTCTAAGTTTTAATTGGCGAAAAACGTTAATTTTACGGTAATAGCCGAAAAGAGGTAAAAATCATGTTTATAGTTTTTATAACTTATAAAACTTATTCAACTACCATTTTTATATAATGTCCATTTATTTATCCTCATGTTATAATATATTTATTATGTATGAATATCCACCTTAATGGGTGTTAATTAGTTTTTGACTACTTGTTAATTAGGCTTGTATGTTACATTCCTAAGACCCATATAAATATGGGACACTTGTAGTCATATGTTCACCACTCAATACTAATCATCTTCTTCCCCCCCTAAACTCTAATTCCTTACATTTTACAACACGTTATCAGCACGATTTTTGCTCTAAGCAAAACAGGGTAGGGAATTCTTAACATATGTCTATGAGCATTACATGTTCTATGGTGGCTACATGAAAACAAATCAAAATGATATAACCTCATGTTATGTCAAAGAAAAGATAACTGTTAGAACCTCATGTTCTAATATGATTCAATATCATAACCTCATGTTATGCTATTACATAAAAAAAAGAAAAAAAAAACTCAAGTTCTATTAAGATTCCTTCTTAGAAGAATCAAAACATAACCTCATTGTTATGTAATTTTATAGAACCTCAAGTTCTATCATTCTTATTTTTTTTGTTTTTTTAGTTATAGCCATTTTATTTTAATTTTTCTCTATGAGTTTTTTTTATGTTTTTTCTCTACGGTAAAGAAAAAACATTAGCACTTTGTTAGCTAATAATTCTAATGTTATAAATAGATATTTATTTTTGCACATAAATAGTTTATAAGAAAATAAAAACTGTTAATTTTATTTTTAATTTTTTTGCATAGCCACTAGAATAACTAGCAGTTATTATTGTGCATGTTGCTATGAAAATCCCGTGAAACACAATCCGATTATTTTTATAAGTCTATTGAGTATATAGTTTCCTAAATATACATTCTATTAGAAAAACCTCACTTCTTTAATTTTCTTAGCTTCTTTTTGTGACTTAGTATATTGTGTTAGTCTTAATAAAAAAAAATTTATAAAAACTTGGTCTCCTAAAGTATATTCCTCAAAATTAAATGATTGTAGAAATTGGTCTTAATGAGCAAATGCGTTATATATATTCCAACAACAAACGGTTTTTTTGTGGCATTCCAATATTAAATATCACTAAATTTATTGAATGGTTATACATATATTTAAATTACAATTTGTTTATTAATGAAAAGAGAACCGTTTTTTTTTTCTATTAGTCAAATTGAAATTTAAATGTATTAAAAAAAAAGATAATCAGTATCATTAAAAATCCATATTACATTGAGTAATTAAGTGATGGATTCTTTTATTATTAATTTTTTTTTTGAATTGGTAATTTGTATGATTCATTGATGATAATGTTTTTAACATTTTGTTATTGGGTATAATTCTTATTAGATTATATGTTTCTTTCTTCAGTTAAGATGTCGAATTCAAATATGTCAAAAGTGAACTTTGTTGTTCTTGATATTTCCGGAAAAGACTATCTCCCTTGGACTCTTGATGCCGAGATCCATCTAACCGCAAATAATTTGGGAGAAACAATTAAAACCGGAAGAAAAGCGTCTTCACAAGATCGCGCTAAAGCAATGATATTCCTTCGTCATCATCTTCATGAGGACCTAAAGAAGGAATACTTAACGATGAAAGACCCGTTAGAATTATGGGGAAAATTAAAAGAAAGATTCGACCATCAGAAACAAGTAATGCTCCCTAAAGCTCGTTATGACTGGATGCACCTTAGGTTGCAAGATTTTAAATCTTTCAACGAGTATAACTCTGCAATGTTTAGCATAACGTCTAAATTAATACTATGCAGAGAGAAGGTTACTGAGGAAGACATGCTTGAGAAAACTTTCTCCACTTTTCATGCTTCCAATATGCTTCTCCAACAATAATATAGAGAACGTGGTTTTAAAAAGTATCATGAATTAATATCCGTTCTTCTTGTTGCCGAGCAAAACAATGAGCTATTGATAAAAAATCATCAAGCACGCCCCACTGGTTCTATTGCACTGCCTGAGACGAATGCGACGTCAAATATGAGGGGACGTGGTCGTGGTAATAACCACGGGAATGAACGAGGCCGCGGCCGCGGGCGTGGCCGAAATATTGTTTGGCATCGTGATGGTTACAATCCCAAGCCATATGATTTTAAGGGTAAAAATGATAAGGGGAAAAAGATGCAACATCAAGCTCCCACTAATTTAAGAAATCCTTGCAACCGATGTGGCTTGAATAATCATTCGACAAAACAATATCGTACCCCCAAACATTTTGTTGATCTCTATCAAGCATCAATCAAGAACAAAGGAAAATTCATTGAAACAAACTTCACTGAAAATTTGGATGGTAATGAGTCAAATCCAAATGTGCGCTTCGACCCTTTAGATTTTTTTGATGATGTCGAAGACGTTGTTGCTTCTTTTTCAAACAATGGGAATGATAACTAGAAATACCTGCATTTCATTTAAGTTTTTTTTTTCAAGAATAAATGTTTTAAGTTTCAAGTTTGAATAAGCTAGGTTTTTATTTTTTCTTCGCAATGTCACTCATATTATGAGTTTTTATTAATGAAATATTTTTTTTATACTATGAAATGTTTATTTATTTTTGTATTGTTTTTTTTTTCAAGGATATGAAAAGCAAGTTGGAAAATGGTGAAGACGAATGTCTAGTAGATAGTGGAACAACGAATACAATTTTGAAAAACAAAAGCTATTTTTACGAGTTTCACGTAGCAAGTGCAAATGTCAACACAATATGTGGCACTAGTAACTTGATTGAAGGCTATGGAAAAGCCTATTTTATGTTACCTAAAGGTACAAAGTTAATCATAAATGATGCATTGTATTTGAGTAGATCCAGGAGAAATCTACTAAGTTTCAAAGACATAAGACGTAATGGTTATCATCTTGAAACCATGTCTGAAAATAACATTGAATATCTCCAAATCACATCCATTAGAAATGAAAAAAAGACCATAATGGAAAAAATGAAAGGTCTATCTTCTGGTTTGTATTTTACATATATAAACCAAACAGAAATAAATATGGTTTCTACTCGAAAATGTGTAGATCCAATAACGTTTACCCTTTGGCATGACCGATTAGGTCATCCAGGTGACGTAATGATGAGGAGAATTATTAAGAGTTCAAATGGGCACCCACTAAAGGACCTCAAGATCCTAGTATCAAAAGATTTATCATGTGAATCATGCTCTCTTGGAAAAATGATAATTAGGCCCTCAATCAATAAAATTGAAAATGAATCTCCTTTGTTTCTAGAAAGAATTCAAGGAGATATTTGTGGGCCAATTACTCCTCCGTGTGGACCATTTCGATACTTTATGGTATTAGTTGATGCATCATCACGATGGTCACATGTATGTTTATTATCATCACGAAATGTTGCTTTTGCAAGGCTATTAGCCCAAATAATTCAATTAAGAGTACATTTCCCAGATCATCATATCAAGAAGATCAGCCTCGACAATGCAGGAGAATTTACATCAAAGTCATTTAATGATTTTTGTATGTCAATTGGGATTACGGTTGAGCATCCTGTAGCACATGTTCATACACAAAACGGTCTAGCTGAATCATTAATAAAAAGATTACAACTAATTTCTAGACCATTGCTCATGAAATCAAAATTACCATCTTCTGCATGGGGACACGCTATTTTACATGCTGCTGCTCTTATTAGATTAAGACTATGTGCATCTCATGAGTATTCTCCACTCCAGCTGGTTTCTGGAAGAGAACCAAGTTTGTCTCATCTAAAAGTATTTGGTTGTGCTGTTTATGTCCCAATTTCTCCACCACAACGTACAAAGATGGGACCTCAAAGAAGATTGGGAATTTATGTTGGATTTAATTCTCCTTCAATCATCAAATATTTAGAACCATTAACTGGAGATATCTTTACAGCACGTTTTGCTGATTGTCATTTTGATGAAACAACATTCCCAATCTTAGGAGGAGAAAAGAAAAAGTTGGACAAACTAGATGTAACTTGGAACGCATCATCGGTATCTTTTCTTGACCCGCGAAGTGCTCAATGTGAGTTAGAGGTTCAAAAGATTATTCACTTACAACGAATAGCGAGTGAATTACCGGATGCATTTACTGACTCAAAAAGAGTTACTAAGTCATATATTCCAGCTTTAAATGCACCTTCTCATATTGATCTCCCAGAAACTCTGAATGAGTCAAATGTACGCAGAAAGCGTGGGAGACCAACGGGTTCCAAGGACACGAATCCACGAAAAAGGAAAGAGCAGAATACGATTGGCAAAGTCCAAGAAACTGTTATCAATAAAATCCCAAAAGAGAGTGAAAATGACATAGAAAATGTGGACAAATCTCTTGAAAATGACCATGTACCAAATGAATATGAGATCTCAATAAACTTCGTACAAAATGGTACTACATGGAATCGAAATGAAACACGTGTTGATGATATTTTTGCATATGCTATAGCAAGTGAAATAATAGATGATGAAGATTATGTGCCAAAATCTATTTTAGAATGTCGACGAAGAAATGATTGGCCAAAATGGAAAAAAGCCATACAAGCTGAATTAGATTCACTTGAAAAGCGCCAAGTATTTGGCCCTGTAACCTTAACCCCAAATAATATGAAGCCGGTAGGCTATAAGTGGGTATTTGCGATAAAAAGAAATGAGAAAAATGAAATTGTGAGATACAAAGCAAGACTTGTGGCACAAGGTTTCTCACAAATACCTGGGGTAGATTATGAGGAAACGTATTCTCCTGTTGTGGATGCGACAACTCTAAGATTTTTAATCAGTCTTGAAAATGTTGAAAGGCTTCATATGCGCCTTATGGACGTTTTTACAGCTTACCTATACGGATCACTTGATAGTGATATTTACATGAAGATCCCTGAGGGATTAAAAATGCCTGAAGCTTGTAAATCAAAACCCCGAGAAATGTTCTCAATCAAACTAAAAAGATCTTTATATGGATTAAAACAATCAGGACGAATGTGGTATAACCGCCTCAGTGAGTACCTTTCAAAAGAAGGGTATAAAAGTAATCATATTAGTCCGTGTGTTTTTATCAAAAGATCAATGACAAGTTTTACAATCATTGCAGTTTATGTTGATGATCTAAATATCATTGGGAATTCTGAAGAAATTGAACATACTGCAAAATTGTTAAAAAACAAGTTTGAAATGAAAGACCTTGGTATGACAAAATTTTGTCTCGGCTTGCAAATTGAGCATCTGAAAAATGGAATATTTGTCCATCAATCCAACTATACTGAAAAATTGTTGAAACGATTCAATATGGATAAAGCTCATCCGTTAAGCACACCAATGGTTGGTCGTTCACTTAACCGAGAACTAGACCCATTCCACCCCAAAGAAAATGATGAGGACATTCTTGGTCCTGAAATACCTTATCTAAGTGCAATAGGGGCTTTAATGTACCTTGCTAGCAATACACGTCCAGATATTGCATTTTCAGTTAACTTACTAGCAAGATACAGTTCTGAGCCAACACGCCGACATTGGAATGTAATTAAACATATATTTCGGTATCTTTGTGGTACCCGTGATATGGGACTATTTTACCAAAAGAATTCAAAAACAAAGTTGGTTGGATATGCTGATGCTGGATATCTATCTGACCCACATAAAGCACGGTCACAAACAGGGTACGTTTTCACTTATGGAGAAACCGCAATCTCTTGGAAGTCAACGAAGCAATCTTTAAATGTTACTTCATCAAATCATGCGGAACTCATTGCACTTTATGAAGCTAGTCGAGAGTGTGTCTGGTTGAGATCAATGATTCAACATATTCAAGAAGAATGTGGGCTCGATTCAATCAAAGGGAATCCAACTTTACTATATGAAGACAATGTGGCATGTATAGCTCAAATCAAAGAAGGGTATATCAAAGGGGACAAGACAAAACATATTTCTCCGAAATTTTTCTTTACATATGATCTACAAAAGGACAGAGTCATTGATGTTCGTCAAATTCGATCAAGTGATAATTTGGCTGACTTATTCACAAAATCATTGCCGATAAAAGTTTTGGAGAAGCTGGTTCAGAAGATCGGCCTTCGACGCTTGAAAGACATATCAATTTGAGGAGGAGCATTATGCGTACTGTACTCTTTTTCCCTTCATCAAGTTTTTATCCCATTAGGATTTTCTTGATAAGGTTTTTAACGAGGCAGATCATGGCGTATAACAAAAGGTGAATATCCAAGGAGGAGTGTTATAAATATATTTATTATGTATGAATATCCACCTTAATGGGTGTTAATTAGTTTTTGACTACTAGTTAATTAGTCTTGTATGTTACATTCCTAAGACCTATATAAATATGGGACACTTGTAGTCATATGTTCACCACTCAATACTAATCATCTTCTTCCTCCCTAAACTCTCATTCCTTACATTTTACAACACCTTATACATATTTAAATAAATGAAATATATAAGTTAGTGGGTTTCAATTCACATTTTATACTATATTTATTTGAGTGTTTATATAATAATATTAAACTTTAATTTCACAAAATCAGTCCTAAATTTTAAGTTCACTAAAATGTCCTTATCTAGAGTTCTATAATGAGATAGGACCTCAAAATTTTATCACAGAAACTACATGATATGTGCTTAATTTTATTCCTTTATAGCTACTGATGAATCAACTTCTAAATATTTTAATAAATTCTTCCAAAACAGTGTAGGCAGATTTGCACTCTAAACTTGTTTTGATCATATCTCACTCATTTTGATGATTCCATTGCATGACCAACTCTCACATGTGTATAACACCTAATACTTACTGTATATTGATTCGACTTTACCATTTTATCAGTTTAACATTTGGTTACTTACTGTTTTTATACAGCCATCTTATTAAGCAAGATTTAACCATTTTTACATGTGGTTTTTCCATCTTTTTACCCATGTTTATCAAATCTATCAACACCAAATCCCCACATAACATTTTTAATCATCATTCATCATCAAATACATATACATAAATAAAGAAAATACAAGATTACATAATCAAAATAACATGAGGATAGGAAGAACAATCTCTATACCACCATTAGTGATGAAAAGATGAGTCTTTGATGAACAAGGCTTGGATTTTGATGGAAAAACTTGTGATAAACCAATATTATCTTTAAGTCTACCAACCTTTATAAACTTGTCATGGAAAATCAGCCCTATGACACCAACAAATCTTCTCCTTAGATGTTAGAATCACCTCCAATCTTCAAAGCTTCAAAGTAGCATCATCATGTGTATGAGTAACACATGATTTTATGGCTAACATAGATCAAATGAGGGTTGTTTTTGATGATGGTTGGACGAATTTTAGAGAGAGAGGAGAGGAGTGTGTGAGTTTTGCATGTGTAGAATGAGTTGCTAGTTTGAGTTTGGTTGTTTTGTAAGTAAAAATGGTTTTGGTGTAAGGCTAAGGACAAGTGTCCTTAGCTTAAAGATTAAGTTGACACCTTTGTGGTGTTGTGTAGCTTAAGCTTGCCGTCCAAGAGTGGGGGTGGGGCAAGTTTATTCTCGTCTCATCCCCATTTAATTACGGGTACTCCTCGATTCTAGTTTCCTCGATTTGCGTGCCCTCGGGTCGTTTTACGAAAAACGTTTTTATAAATTATGAATCAACGACACCAAATGAATCTAATAAAAATTGTTTCATCAAAAACGGAGTTCAAAAACGTAAATACGTAATCCTAAGGTATCCGGTTTAGTCGTAAAGGACGTTAAATTATAATCGTAAGTCCTAATCTCTTATCGTAAATTTGTGAGTTTATGAACCAACACAAATTTAAAATTCCAAAATAATATTCACGGATAAATTTATTTCCTGAAATGTCGGACTGTCACCAAAACGGTGTATGTAAACGTAAGCACGTAACGTAGAATCCTCCGGTTTAGACGTAGTCGATGCTACTTCAAGACGTAAATCCAAATTTCTTCCCAAAAATAAGTGAGTTCATAATATAACATTAAAATAATGTTTTTAAATAATATTTGAGAATAAAATATAAACCATAAATTGACGGATTGTCACAGCATTTACCCCTAAACAGGATCTTTGTCCTCAAAGATCATCTTATCTTACTACTCACTTATTATAGAGTTAAAGCCATGTGGGTATTTCCTCCAAATTCGGTCTTTTCTCACAAGTGTAATTCATTACAATATGCGAGTTTCATCAAACATAACTACGGGAATAAGATCAGGCTTAATATTGACTTACTTTCTCTATCCATGATGTTCACGGGTTTTTGATGAATGCAACTTTTCGCCGATCTAAACTTTATCAAGAAGTGATCAGATTCTCACTTGATAGACATTTTATCAAGTTCGATATACGAAACATAATTCACGCAGCTCTTGAAGTCCTAGGGTAGATCCAGCTTATATTCCTTTCAAACCAATCTTTTACATCATCTCAATGGTCCCATACAACGGGGACTTATATCCTATGATCTATCAGATCATCAATTTATTTTTCCATGGTTAAAATTTTGGCATAACTTCGCTACCCATCTGGCACTTCAAGAACTACATTTCATATTCACATAACCTCCTGCCCGCTACCGGCAGTCAATAATCAGATCCTAATTTCAACAATCATTTCAGGTCTCACGGGTCGAGTATTTTGTAAGGTTAGGTTCGCCATCATAGGAAACCTTAAACCTAAAAGACATGTCCAACTCACAATGGGTGTATGTCGGGTGTCTTCATCCCAACTCCTGCTTACAGATGCTCTAATATTTAGATCCTAACAAGATTCGATCTTGATCCTAATACGATAGTTTTCAATGATAATCTCTCGAAAGGAAAAAGATTATACGGTTCATTACCAAAGGTCAATCATTCAAACATAAAACAAGACTTCTAGTATTTTGTATCTTTACTTTACCCCGTCCCTTCGATTGGGGTGGTACACAGTACTCTCATCAAGATTCGTTCTCAATGACTTTTGAGCAAAACTCTAGAAATTCGATGCGAAGCGAGGATCTTGATAGAGATGCTCGATACAGGCACACCATGTTTACACAACTCCTTTAAATACAAAAGAGTCAATTTCTTCATCAAGAATCTATCATTAACAGGAATGATATTAGCAGATTTAGTCAGTCTGTCGACGATGACCCAAATCGAATCAAATTCAGATGATGACCTTTGCAATAGCTAGACGTTTACTAATGTATGAGGCAATATCTGCCTTCATAATTTGCCATCAGTACAACTTCTTCAGCTAAAGATGCATTAAATCAGAAATGGCATGAATAGAATACTTATCCTTATGAGATTCCAACATAACTAAATCTGTAAATCTCCATATTTAGGCAACCACAAGCGGCCTTTAAAACATTTAACGCCATTAGCTTCTCAACTCTAATGGTTCACTTTAGCCGCGAACCCCTTTTATTATCTATATTATCCTTCTTACAAGCATTAGTTATTTCTAAAATGATCGGCATTTTATTTTGCACAGTCATTATTAAGAAACACATCCTAATTGATTCTTTATCCTTCCTATATAATGTGCCAGTAACTACATTCATCTTCCTTGATGAAATAAATATCATGGTCAATATTACTCAGAAATTCTTTCCTCATATTTTCTAAGTTTTAGTTTCGTCTCAACTATTATTTTTATTAGTTTTGCTCAATCCGACGTTTAAAGCGTCGATAATTACTACAAGTAATTAAATAATAAATATTTAATTTTTATGAAACGTAAACACAAAAAGTTTTTAAATTTTCTCAGTTTGTCCAATTATATAAAAATGTTCAAAATAAATTTGAATTTAATTAACACAATTTTTGTTGATTCATCGGAAATAATTAGTAAGATCTGTAAATGTTCGTAAAACCTTCGTTTATTCTTTGGTAAAAATTTTCTTAGTTGAAAAGCAAAAAATGTCGTTTCAAATTTTAAGTCATAGTTTAACGGTTTCCTCAATCCCTCTTAGGTTGTCTTGAGGTACACACAAACATTTACCCCTAAACAGGAGTTTAGTTAAATGATTTGTGTATAAGGGAATAATCCCTTAAAAATCCTTTGTTAAAACATTTGTCAAAACATATTTCTATTTTCTATTAATCACACGGTCAAATAATGTAAAGGATTAAGTCTTTAATCACATGTTAAATACTCAAGGTACAAGTTTTCATTGTTCGGCCAATTTAGGGCAGTCAATAACTAATTATTAACTCATTCTTATTCTTATAAACAAACATATAGTCCTTAATGATCACGAGCATGAATTTTATCAAATTACAGCCTTCACACGTGATTCACCAAATTTATATAATGCTACATGTGGATTGGTTAATCCAAACGACATCACGTGAAACTCATGATGTTCATTACAAGTTCTGGATGTAGTGATTGGAATAGATAATCTTTTTCGCGGACGCGAAGTTGATGATAACCATGCCGTGGATCAAATCTTTAAAATATACACTAGAACCTTGTATATGATCGAACAAATCTATCATCTTGGGTAGTGGATATAGATTTTTAGTCGTCAATTTACCTTGTTCACGGTAATTAGTAAACATAAGGAATGATAACACCATAGCTCTTCATGATGACGAGCTCGGTAGAATAAAATCTTTCTCCGACAACTCTCTTAGTTGTACGGTAATTCCTTTAATTCAGATGGTGCTGACGTACAGTGCACACGCCACAGGTGCAGCACCGAGAATATAATCAATACCAAATTCAACTCGCCTTAATGGCGAAAGTCTAAGTAATTCACCAGCAAATACCTCCTAAAGTTTCGAATAACATGAACATCTTTTTATACATTTACTTTTAAGTTCTTCTTAGATTACAAGATCTATTACTAATTCACAACCATTCACGGTATAATTTTCAAGTCTAAATGCAGGATATGGTCATCCATCAAGAATTATTTAGATCACTTATGATAATCAACATCTTATCATTTAGGGGAATTCTATTCGAGTTCCCATCAATTAAGACGATGTCGTCATGTCATAATCAATCAATCTATTCTATTGGCACTATCAACTTTTCAGTTTTATTGCCGTCGATAAGATGTGAACTTCTCATAAGACTAATAATAACTCATAATCCTTCACAAAGTCAAGGATATCAGGAGACATAACTAACCTTAAAAGAGTAAGGTCAACGCATAATCTACGTGAGAGAATTTCAAATCAGATACAGACAAAAACATTTAATGAATATGAATATATTCCATGTTTTCATAATTTGAGTACGCATTCGAAATCTCCTCGGATCGTTACCCAGGTCATTCAAATGAAATCAAATCAAAAGAAATGATAGGAACGTCGATACATGCAGTCGGGTATCAACAGTTGGTAATCAGATACTTTTCCTAAGAATCTCACTACGGGAGAATTGGACAAGAAAGAATTGTCAATTGCAAATAAGACAATTTCCACAGATGAGTAAATTCGACTCAGAAGAATAGATGCTACAGGAACATATGTAGGTGTCCCTAACACCATGTCCCTATTTTTCACTTCATGCAGATCTCATAAAATTTAATCTTTCACAATCTTTAAAGAAAATGTAGTGTTTATTAATCAGCTTTATGGTGACTACTAATCAGCCTTGCATGGTCACTTCCAAATTGTATGTAGGCGCGCAACTATATACAATTTCAAGATTAACGATGCAATACTCAGTTCGTCAAAAGTTTATCATCATGTTTATAATAAAAACATTTTCATGCTTAATTCCTAAATAAGAATCAAAAATAAATTTACAAAGATTTTCTTTGTTATGAAAACAATTAAGTTTTCCAAGGTGTTTTATAAACAAATTCATTTCGATAACGATCACTTATAAATCTCACTTTGAATAATCCTTATAGTGATGAAAATTCAATTTTTCTCAAGAAATACTGTTTTAACTTATAAAAACAATTAGTGATCTGCAAAGGAGTGATGAAAAGTTGTTCACTAAGAACTAACTACAATATGATTGGAAATGAGCTTAGCCAATTAATCATGAGGTTCATGACCTTGCTGGCACTCGAAAAGAATAATCCACAACTTAACTCATATCGGGATGAGTACTTGTTCAATGGTTTCATCACTAATGCGAGCATTAGGATGGGGAAAATAAAAGATGGATAACATCTATACATGTAGAATTTAGCAATCAAAGGTAGTCTTTTCATTAATCACAAACAAGTCAAAATTGTACCGTAACACATTACGTGTCACTATGTCATACAATTCCAAGAACTCATCCTACCAACTGATGTCTCAGTTAAGTTAGGGATTTTTAAAGATACCACAATGAATACTAATCTACAAGAGTCATGGGGGTTCCACCTGTCCCGGAAGATCCATCGGTCCCTATTCAGAAGAAGATTTCTTCAATTAATTTCTTGGACACTGGGCATCCTCGTTAGTGGACAATGGCCTAGGAACAACCCTTAACACGAATCAACAATCAATTAAAACCTTATAATTCAATCATAGAACTTAACGACTTCCTCTTAACAATCTCATATTCCATACGGGTTAAATTTTACTTTATTCAAGTTTCAACCAAATTATACTCAATGTGATATTCTACCTCATTCTCCAATACTTACAACCTTATTCTTCGGCCTTGTAAAGGCAATAAAAGCTCAATATGAACAACATTTAATTTCCAATCCTATAGTTCTTACAACAATAGTTATCAAATGAGTCACTCATATGAAATGACTCATACATTCAGTTAGACTTCTCGGAAAGGTATTAGTGGCATGAGGCCTTTGGGTAATGGTTCCAATAACAGCCTCAAGTGCAACATTCACCCTTTTGATTTCAATTTAAGAATTGGATGACAACGAATCAGATGACATCTTTCTAGGTGGTAACGTTTTGTCAAACTCCACTCTATAAGGAAAGATCCGCATGACATCGATATCAGATTTAATCTCGCCAATTCTTCTTTAATATCACAATAAACTAATATCAACATTTCTATGAATATCAACCATTTGTTGGGATCATAAATATCCACAACTTGATTAGATCTAGGATAGCTAGAATTCCTACGAGAATAGCTTCAATTAATTTACTAGGGGATTTAGAGTTCCTTGTGACAATCTACGTCGTATAAATACCTCGTATAAATATCAAAATAATCATCAAACAATCATGTAATAAAATTACATCATATATATATATATATAATCCAAGTTATATATATATTAAAATAACACTTCTCAGTCTGGCCTTTTCGGTAACTCGGGAATTCTTCGGCACCGTTATAGTCAAAAGATTTTTAGACATTTTTAGAAAAATGTTTATAGTTAAAAGATTTTGAAATGTTTTGTTCAAAACCTTGGTTTTAAAAATCTTTCGTTCTCTATAACGAGAGCTCTGGTACCAAACTGTAACACCCCCAAATTTATACAATTCAATACAGCGGAAGACTCGTTGGTGTTACGGGATAGCACATTACTCACATCATAGACAACGCTTAAAAATCGCGTCGTTTAATAATAAAGCATTTCCATTCATAAATATCAAATTTACATAGGTCCCAAGTCATATTATTTCATACAAATTTTACAAAGCATTTGAATGAAATTTATTGTTTAAGTGCGGGCCATGAATTCTTGTTTGTCTTCCCGAGAATTACCTTCAAGTACCTGAGATAAAACATGTTAAAAGAAAAGGTCAGCGATAACGCCGAGTGAATTCATAGAGTTTAATGAAATCCATCAATATAACATCGGTATAAAATTATTACCGAAAATCATTTTGTACAAATCTTTGTAATAGGCCATAAAATAGCCAAAGTCATTTTATACAAATCCTTATCGAAAATCATAATATTGGCTTTTGCCTTCAAAATCATTATACGAACCAAAGTCGTAAAAACATCATACAATACGTTTTATAACGTTGTATAAAGTTAAATAAAAACCGTTATATGAATATGGTCATGAAAAACCAAAACACGAACATAAAATCAATAATAAGACCCCGTATTGCTAGTTAGGCAATTCATTGTAATTTAGTGCGTATAGCTGTATTCGTTAATTGGATTATTATAAGCCGCATGACATTGTTACCTTACTACAACAAACAACGGGTAGCTAACCCGACAATCATTTGCCCATCTAAAACAGCGTGTCGTCACAATAATCACGCTTATAGAAATCTTCTCACACATAAATTCGCTTACCAATCAATGTGGCACGACGGGGATCAACCGTCAAGGCGCGAACTGGGGTGATCGTCCCCAAATAGTACTATTATATGCATAAGCGTCTACCAAATCCCGGTAGTTCACAATTCATGCTAATGGGACTTTTAGTGACATAACCTAACTTTAATAATCCATTTCATTTCATCTATCAGGTCATTTAATCATTCATCGGGTCATACAATCATTCAGGTCCAAATCAATAAACAGACAATCGGGAAAACTAGTGTCCTATTTTATAAAAACTAACATGTTATCTCCCTCGCGGGTTTAGAAAACATTTCATAAAAACATTTAAAAGAGTGCGAGGCTATGAACTCACGTTGATGTGGGAAAGTGGGTTATCGGCAATTCGGATGTACGGTACGTGCTTCAATCACGGAAACCTAGACAAATAATACTCGTCTTAGACTCTTGTCCAATGACTTTATCAAAATAACAATTCTGTATACATATGATGATTTTATACATATGATGATGATCAGGTGGGTTAAGACATTCTCATTTACTAATTTTAGTGTTATGTGTTGATAACTTTTATACTAGTTTACTAGTTTTAACTATTTACATGTTTTAGGTCCAATAAGCCTATTATAAGTCCATTAACTTGTATTGATCCATTTTATACTTTTATTATCAGTATTATACTTTACATGTTGGGTCCAAGTGGGTTAAGCCCAATAAGTAAATTTATAAGTGTTTAGCCCATTGAGTTGGATTATTAGTCCAATAATGCTAACTTAGCCCGTTAATGTCCATATGTTATTTAGTTCGGGTTTTATCGGTTTTTACTTGTATTAAGTACTTATATATCAGTATATGAATTTTAAAAAGTTTACATTAGATGGGTCCGATCGTCTAAGTTTTAATTGGCGAAAAACGTTAATGTTACGGTAATAGCCGAAAAGAGGTAAAAATCATGTTTATAGTTTTTATAACTTATAAAACTTATTCAACTACCTTTTTTATATAATGTCTATTTATTTATCCTTATACATATTTATATAAATGAAATATATAAGTTAGTGGGTTTCAATTCACATTTTATACTATATTTATTTGAGTGCTTATATAATAATATTAAACTTTAATTTCACAAAATCAGTCCTAAATTTTAAGTTCACTAAAATGTCCATATCTAGAGTTCTATAATGAGATAGGACCTCAAATTTTTATCACAGAAACTAAATGATATTTGCTTCATTTTATTCCTGTATAGCTACTGATGAATCAACTTCTAAATATTTTAATAAATTCGTCCAAAACAGTGTAGGCAGATTTGCACTCTAAACTTGTTTTGATCATATCTCACTCATTTTGATGATTCCATTGCATGACCAACTCTCACATGTGTATAACACCTAATACTTACTGTATATTGATTCCACTTTACCATTTTATCAGTTTAACATTTGGTTACTTACTGTTTTTATACAACCATCTTATTAAGCAACACTTAACCATTTTTACATGTGGTTTTTCCATCTTTTTACCCATGTTTATCAAATCTATCAACACCAAATCCCCACATAATATTTTTAATTATCATTCATCATCATATACATATACAAAAATAAAGAAAATACAAGATTACATAATCAAAATAACATGAGGATAGGAAGAACAATCTCTATACCACCATTAGTGATGAAAAGATGAGTCTTTGATGAACAAGGCTTGGATTTTGATGGCAAAACTTGTGATAAACCAATATCATCTTCAAGTCTACCAACCTTTATAAACTTCTCATGGAAAATCAGCCCTATGACACCAACAAATCTTCTCCTTGGATGTTAGAATCACCTCCAATCTTCAAAGCTTCAAAGTAGCATCATCATGTGTATGAGTAACACATGATTTTATGGCTAACATAGATCAAATGAGGTTGTTTTTGATGATGGTTGGACGAATTTTAGAGAGAGAGAGGAGAGGAGTGTGTGAGTTTTTCATGTGTAGAATGAGTTGTTAGTTTGAGTTTGGTTGTTTTGTAAGTAAAAATGGTTTTGGTGTAAGGCTAAGGACAAGTGTCCTTAGCTTAAAGATTAAGTTGACACCTTTGTGGTGTTGTGTAGCTTAAGCTTGCCGTCCAAGAGTGGGGGTGGGGCAAGTTTATTCTTGTCTCATCCCCATTTAATTACTGGTACTCCTTGATTCTAGTTTCCTCGATTTGCGTGCCCTCGGGTCATTTTACGAAAAACGTTTTTATAAATTATGAATCAACGACACAAAATAAATCTAATAAAAATTGTTTCATCAAAAACGGAGTTCAAAAACGTAAATACGTAATCCTAAGGTTTCCGGTTTAGTCGTAAAGGACGTTAAATTATAATCGTAAGTCCTAATCTCTTATCGTAAATTTGTGAGTTTATGAACCAACACAAATTTAAAATTACAAAATAATATTCACGGATAAATTTATTTCCTGAAATGTCGGACTGTGACCAAAACGGTGTATATAAACGTAAGCACGTAACGTAGAATCCTCCGGTTTAGACGTAGTCGATGCTACTTCAAGACGTAAATCCAAATTTCTTCCCAAAAATAAGTGAGTTCATAATATAACATTAAAATAATGTTTTTAAATAATATTTGAGAATAAAATATAAACCATAAATTGACGGATTGTCACAGTGTTGGTCTTTTGTTATTTCTCTCTCTAATCTAATCCTCCAAAAGTTCCAACCATTATCTCTACTTTCTCTCACTACTTTCTCTCACTAGAATTCTTCCATCTTTTGTCTACCTTTCTTGTTTAATCATCTAAATAATATGGGACAACAATTGGTATCAATCGCCATGGGGTAGATACATGATTGGTTGTGGTTTTCATATTAAATTCGTGTGGTTTTCTTCCTAATTGATTTGGGTTACTTAGATTGGTTAAAAACCCGAAATTTTGTGGTGTTTAGCTTCTTTTTAGGCTTGAAATCTCGAATTTCATATAGTTCTTCGAAGATCCTATTTTCTAAGGATTCTACCTTAATTTCTTAATTTTCTGTTACATTGCGAAATTAAATTCATCTAAAGCATTGCGAAATTGAATATTTTTGGTCATTGCGAAATTATACCACATCAGGTTATTGCGGAATTGTTCTTCATTGAAACATTACGGAATTGATTCAAGAATTGGATTGCGGAATCATTCACTTCTGTGGATTGCAGAATCGAAACCAATTGGTCATTGCGAAATGGAATCATAGTTTGGCATTGCGGAATCATATATTGTTTGATTGCGGAATCGAATCCACATATTGCAGAATTACTTCAATTAAGCATTGCGTAATTATATCAATTCTTGATATTGCGGAATTATAACAATTCAAGGATTGCGGAATTATTTCAATTAAGCATTGCGGAATTATATCAATTCTTGATATTGCGGAATTATAACAATTTAAGGATTGAGGAATTATTTCAATTAAGCATTGCGGAATTGAAACATCTCTTGATTGCGGAACTGAAACACTCTCTTAATTGCGGAATTGAATATATACATTGCGAAATCTTTGCAAAATTTTGAAAAATGTGTTTTTGAAAATTTTTAACAATCGTGTGATTTTTCGCCTTAGAACTTTTGGTTTAATTGAGAAGACAATTTTTAGGGGATTTCAACATTTTTCATCGAAAACACCAATCACACCTCATCTACTTAAGATCCTATTCACTTCTACACTTCAGAGATTATCGAGATGGATTCTACTACAGAGTATCGTGTCACGAACAACAACATTATGGTGGCGGGTAACAAAGAAAGACCACCAATGCTTGTGTCGGGTCGATATGATCAGTGGAAATCTCGTTTTCTACGTTATCTTGACACAAAACCTAACGGTGATGGTTTAAGGCAATGTATTTTTGATGGACCCTATAAACTCTCAAGGATTCTAGTTCCTACAGTGCCAGTAACAGACACAACTAAAGAACAACCAGCTTATGAACGTGATGAAAAAAGAAACGATATCACTCCAGAGAACCGTGCTTGGTTTGATGCAGAAAAGGAAGCAATCTATTTAATTCTCAGTGGCATTGGAGATGATATTTATTCCACGATTGATGCATTATACTGCTAAAGAAATGTGGACGGCTATTGAAAGATTGTAACAAGGTGAATCACTTAACAAACAAGACATGAAAACTAAGATGTTTTGGGACTTTGGCAAGTTTACATCAAAGGATAGGGAATCAATTAATTCTTATTACTCCCGACTCTACAAAATGATGAATGACATGACCCAAAACAACTTGCAAGTTTCCACCATGCAAGTCAATGTCCAATTTCTACAGCAAGTTCAACCAGAGTGGACACGGTTTGTTACCTTAGTGAAACAACAAAAAAGTTATATGAAGTTTCATATCACACGCTCTTTGATGTCTTGAAACAATTTCAAAATGAAGCAAATAACTTCGAGCTGAACATACTGCAAAGGTTTCAAATCCACTTGTTTTGGTGTCTACCACTCAACATTACCCAAATTATCATTCTCGTGCTCCAAAGACCTACTCTACTCAATCATCATCACCAAGATCATCCACGGTTTCTAAGTCACATGCTCCAACACGATCCTGAGGCAAAGAAGTTGCAAGAGTACCATCACCCACACCTGAGAAATCATCTGAAGAAGACAATGATGAAGAACTTGCTCAAAAGGATAGGGAATTCAAAGCTTTTATTATGAAACAATACAAGAAAATCTACAAACCTACCAACAACAACCTCAGAACATCATCTAACATGAGGAACAACTATGCTCAGAGTCCTCCAAGGTATGACACACGAAGACGTGCTGAGAGTCCTCCAAAGTATGATCGACAACCTGCAAAGTATGATAATCAAAGGGTTGCTACTATTGTTGGAAATAGAGACACTGTTGGTACTCAAGTTGTGCAACAAACTGTTATTCAGTGCTTTAACTGCCGAGGTTATGGGCATTTGGCTAGGGAATGCAGACAGCCAAAGAGGGTCAAAGATTATGGGTATCATAAAGAAAAAATGTTGTTGTGCAAGAAAATAGAAGCTGGGATCAAGCTATAAGCTGAGGAAGGAGAAATGCTTGACGACACAGATGATGAACTCTCCGACCAAGAACTCGAGGCACATTATTCATACATGTAAAGATTCATGAGGTCCTTAACGTCACTGAAGATGACAATGGTCCTATCTTTGATACCGAGCCAATTGATAAGGTACAAGATGATGATGAATATAATGTGTTTGGTGATATACATGAGCATAGTGATCTACCAACAACAATTACTGACACGTGTATAATGGAAACAGTTGATAGCAATACCATACCCGATTCATCAGACATGTGCAATAATGAGTTTGAGGATGATCAACATGCAAATGAGTATGATGACGAGGAGCGTGTCGCACTTGCTAATTTAATTGCTAGTTTACAAAAAGATGTCGATGAAAATAGAAAGAGTCAAAAGCAATTAAAGAAGGCAAACGCAGCGCTCACTCAAAACATTGAAGAATGCAAAGCCGCTCTTATAAAATCTAGTGAGACTATTGATAGTTATAGGACTGAGCTTCTTCAAAAGACCAAAGAGCTTGAGGGGTACAAAAGTCGTGTCATCAATGTTAAAAATGACTATTTTGAAAATAAATACAACGAAGCTCTTGCTTTGTTAACTAAACAAAAACGTCAATTTAATGTCTTATTAAGTGATGAACGTCAAAAAACGTACCTTGCCACAACAAAAGTTAATGAACTTGAACAGAGGCTTTCTATGAATACCACCGATTCTGCTAAAATTCTTGACGAAAAGAAACAAGAGGTTGAAATATTAAAACAAGATTTCAAAAATAGACAAAGAAATGATACTGAAAAAGTAAAGGATCTCGTAGAACAAGTCGATGTTTTGAAAAAAGTTGTTTATAAAATGCATGACTCTATTCAAACCATTAGAATGATAGCACCTCGGTCGTTTTTCAAGGGTCAACCTAGCTTTGCCACCCCCAAGTACCTCGAAAAAGCTCAAGCTGCTAACCCTCACTTATATCTTGATGAGTCTGAATGGACCGATCATGATGGCCTAGTAGCTAACCTCGATAATGAAGAGACGTCCCTTTAGGATGAGGAGAGTAGATCACCGATCAATAAAGATTTTGTGACATCATATAATTATGCTTATGAAAACAGTCTTTATGGTATTTTCACTCCACAAAAACAGAAGTCTCGTGAGGAATTGTTTTTAGAATGCAAACAAAGAAGAATTGAATGGAAGAAAGCTTTTGCCGCTAAGAGGAAAACTAATGTTTTTAAATATATTAACTATTTTCCTATTTATGCTTCTAAAAGCAAAAGTAGAAAAACACTTGGTTTTCTTAAACACCACATTAATAATGTTCAATCAATTGTTTAAAGCGATTGGGAAAAACGTCAAAAGGACAAGTGGAAAACAGAGATTCCTCACGACATAACTGTTCTTGTGAAAGAAATTTTAATACCAAATACGAAGACAATAAAAGAACATGTTCTTGAGTTTGAAAACTTGATTCGGTCTGAAATGTTTGATGATTTTAAATATGTTGAGTCTCTTGAAAAAGAAATTGATGAACATCAAAATGACAAATCATATTTTTCAAACGAATATGATCTACTCTTAGAAGAATGTCTCTCCAAGGATATTTTGTGTGTTACTCTTCAATCTTGTGCTGGTATCGATGAATATTCTGATGTTGCATACAAATATCTTGATAAGATCAAAGAATGTGAGCGTCTTGAACTTGAGCTTTCGAAACGTAAAGAAAATGTTGATAAAAAGGCTTTTGAGTTACTTCAACACAAAACTGATTTCCTTCAAAAACATTGTCGTTCTCTTGAACTTGCTTTGCAAAAACACATAGGAAGTTTTCCACATGATAATAAATTGCAAGAAAAACTTTCCCAAATGTGTCAAGAAATGAATGAAAAGAGTCTGGAAATTAAAGAGTTGAAAGCTCAGTTACAAGACAGGGAAATAGCGATAACAGAGTTGAAGAAACTCGTTGCTAAGATGGGTGGGAAAATTGTGGAACCTAGTGTTAAGAAACCTGTTGTAAGACAACCCAATGCGCAAAAAGTGACTAGACCCTCTGTCTTGGGAAAACCATCTGTTTTCTCTAATTCTACATTTGCAAAACCTGGGTTTTCCCCCAAGACGGATGGGAAGGAAAGGTTACCACAAAACACTCCCAAAACACATATTCGATCACAAAGCATCAAGAACACAAATGTGATTAAACCAGGGATGTATAGATTGGCCACTAAACCCACACACAACAAAGAAAGTCAATCACCTCAGACTTTCAGAAACACTAATAGACGTGTGTCTTTTACTACAAGAGTAGTCCTCACTGCTAGTGTTAGCCGGCCTCAGCTTAAGGGCACTCGAATGAATGAAAAGGTTTGGCAAAACAAAAGTCAAGGGAAGATGAAGGAAGTAGAAGACCACCCTAGTATTTTCAATGTTTCTAAGAATAAAACGTCTGTAATCGCATGTAATGACGATTTAAATGATTCCCCTTTGAATGCTTTGAATGTTAAGTTTGTTTGTGTGAAATGTGGAAAGTGTGTTAATGCCAGTCATGCTATGTGTGTTTCGAATAATGTCAAAAGCGTAGCTACTAGAACTAAGAAGCAAACTGCGATGCCTATTAGTGCTAGGAAACCCAAACGCAAAGTGAACCATTCTAGTGCAACCCCCCCTGATAAAATTATTGCATCAGACTCCACCACTAAGAACCCTAGAAGCAGAATTAGGGAATTATATGAGTCTGCAAGCAAGTCTTGGAAATGGTGGTTTTCTAATCAATGTCCTCCAGGATATAAATGGATGCCTAAGGTTAGGACTGAAAATGTCACAACGAGCGTTAGTGTGTCCGTAAGTGAAACTAATGGTTCGGATATCACAACTAACATGGAATCCAATTTAGCAAACTCCATCGTGCTCTATCTCTTCTGCAGGTGATCGAGATAATTCTATTCATACTGGACTCCGGATGCACGAAGCACATGACGTGGAATCTCAAGCTTCTAATTAACTTCGTGGAGAAGTTCCTGGGTACGGTCTGATTCGGAAATGATCAATTTTCACCGATCCTATGATATGGAGACTTGGTTCAGGGAAATATCACTATCAAAAGGGTTTACTACGTCGAAGGGCTCAATCACAATCTTTTCTCCGTTGGTCAATTCTGTGATGCGGATTTGGAGGTTGCTTTTAGAAAGAAGACATGTTTTGTTCGTGATTATGATGGGAATGACTTACTTACCGGTTCACGGGGTACTGATCTCTACACTATTTCACTATAAGATTCCACATCTTCAACTCCAACCTGTTTCATGGCTAAAGCTTCAACGACTCAAGCTTGGTTATGGCATCAACGTTTATCTCATCTTAACTTTGATACCATCAACTTGCTTTCCAAGAAAGATATTGTGAGAGGCCTTCCAAATTTGAAATTCATCAAAGATCATCTTTGTTCTTCTTGTGAGTTTTGTAAAGCTAAACAGAGTAGTTTCAAGACAAAGACTACACCAAGCTCTAAAGGACGGTTAGATCTTCTTCATATAGATCCGTGTGGCCCCATGCGTGTTCAAACCATCAATGGGAAGAAATATGTTGTGGTAATTGTCGATGACTACTCAAGGTACACGTGGACTCTCTTCTTAAGGTCCAAGGATGAAACACCTGAGGTTCTCATTAACTTCCTTAAGCTGATACAACGTGGTCTTCAAGCTCAAGTAAAAGTGGTACGTACTGACAGAGGCACATAATTCTTGAATTCAACTCTTAAGAAATATTTTGAAGCCGAAGGGATTGAACATGAAACATCTATTGCTCGAACACCTGAACAAAACGGAGTTGTTGAAAGACAAAATCGCACTTTAGTTGAGGCTGCTCGAACATTATTATCTGCTTCAAAACTACCACTGTTCTTTTGGGTCGAAGCCGTATCAACCGAATGTTACACACAAAACCGTTCATTAATTATCCCAAGACACGAAAAGACACCATATCACATAATTAATGATCGCAAACCTTCACTCAAACACCTTCATGTTTTTGGATGTACGTGTTACATTATTCGAGATGGTGAAAATCTGGACAAGATGAAAGAGAAAGGTGATGCATGTATTCTAGTGGGATATGCAACTCAATCTAAGGGATACAGAGTGTACAACAAGAGAAAAAAATTGATATTCGAGACTATTCATATCAGATTTGATGAATCACAAGAAATGGCACTTGAACAAAGCAGTTTAAGTCCCGATCCGCAAAGACTAATGACTTCTGTGCACAACCGCACGGAACTCGGAACTCAAGACCACATCGATGAACCGTCAAGTTCAAAGCTGGTTCCTGAACATGTTCCAAGAGCAGATATGATAGTGGACACGACACTTGAAGAGTTGGAAATGCTATATGGACCAATGTTTGATGAATATTTCACGGGAAAGAAACAAGTTGTATCAAAGTCTTCCGCTGTCACTCATGATACGAATGATGATACCGATCATCATCAACAAAAGGATACAACTTCATCTACTTTAACACGTGTTACTGCATATTTACTTCCTCAGAAGATCACTTCAACAATTGATCCTACAATATCCACAACTACTGTCATTGCTCAAGAGAACATAAATCAAGCAGACGGTGCATTATCTGACGATGACGATTTTCACAACCCATTCGGTACATCGGTACACGAAATTGGAGAGTCGTCTACTCGACATGTAGATCCTTCAAATATGCATACGTTTTATCAACAACATCCTTCAGCACATCATTGGACCCGAGAAAATCCTTTGGTTCAGGTAATTGGAAACCCTTCATAGCCTGTTCGTACAAGACGACAACTAGCCACCGATGGTGATGTTTGTATGTTCGCACTCACCATGAGTACAACTGAAACGAAAAACATCAAAGAAGCCATGGCTGATCATGCTTGGATTGAATCGATGATGGAAGAACTTTAACAATTTAAAAGACTTAAAGTCTGGGAACTTGTTGACAGACCATACGATGTGATTCCTTTAAATCTTCGTTGGATCTGGAAAAACAAGATGGATGAAGAAAACACGATTATCAACAACAAAGCTAGGCGAGTGGCTAAGGGGTATGTCCAGAAAGAGGGAATTGATTTTGACGAATCATTTGCACCAGTTGCTCGTATGGAAGCGGTCAGGATTTTCCTTGCTTATGCTGCACATAAGGGATTCACTATTTATCAAATGGACGTGAAGACAACATTTCTGAACGGTACTTTAAAGGAATAAGTCTATGTCACGCAACCGGAAGGATTCTTTAATCCTCATTATCCTGACAAGGTGTATCGTCTCCACAAAGCACTTTATGGACTCAAGCAAGCTCCAAGGGCGTGGTACGATGAGCTCTCGAAATTTCTGGTATCCAAAGGTTTCTCAAAAGGTTCTATTGATCTAACTCTGTTCACTTTATAGATATGGGGATGACATTTTGTGTTGGGAATTATTTGTTAATTGTCAAGTACCGTTAGTATTATTCAAGTACTATTAGTTATCTTTCAAGTACCGTTAGTGTTAACGCGGTACATAGTAAGTACTGCTACTTATAAAGTAAGTACTGCTATATTGATTAGGATGAATATATCTTTGTATAAGATATGTCATAGTTATAGTTAGAGTATTTATGTGATATACTTAAATAGTTAGAATATTGATAATATATCGTGTGTGATATAGTTATCTTTATAGAATATTCTAAGGTTTCTAGGGTTCCTTACTCTATAAAAGGAACATAGGTACAATGTCATTCATGTACCTCATTCAAGTCTATTAATAAGAGAATCGAATAGTTAAAAGTAATTTTGTTCTTCTATGCTTTCTAAGTTAGATTCCGCATAACTTATTTAGTTTGAGTAAGAGTTCTCAAAGTGTTTTAGTTTGATTACAAACTACTATACTAGTTCTTAACAGAATATAGATCCAATCAAAGGGATCAACAAGTGGTATCAGAGCTTGTTGAGAAACTCTAAAAAAGAAGAACACAACCCCATACACTCCACTCACATAAAAAAAACTCAATGTCTCAACATGGTGATGAAGCTCACTTGGATGATGTTCAAAATCTTGATCCAATACCACAGGGACAACCACAAGTTGTGTATCCTGCACCAGCACAAGGTGTTCAAGTCGTGAATGCTATAGCTACCTCTACAACTACAACACCTTCTCATACTCTTTCTGCTGTCAAACTCTCAGTGCTCAAAGGTGAGAATTATGAGACATGGGCTATGCAGATGGAACATAACTTGAATCACACAGATCACACTGTGTGGCAAGTTATCAAGAATGGGAATACACCTAAGAAGCTACACTGGTTTTCTGATGGTACATGCTATGCTCTACTTGCTGTGACTGCTGAGGAGGTACAAGCAGAGATTAGAGAGAGAAAAGCCAGAAGTACTTTGGCTATGGCTCTTTAAGAAGACATCTTACCCAACTTTCATCATTATAAGGATGCCAAGGCTACATGGGATGCCATAAAACTTAGATTTGCAGGTAATGACAAATCTAAGAAGATGAAGAAGATTGTTCTTAAGCAAGAATTCGATAACTTCTCAATTTCCAGTATAGAGGGAATACATGGTGGCTATGGAATATTCAGTAAGCTGCTTATTCAATTGGCAGTTTATGGACAAGTAATTCCTAATGAAGAAGCTAATCTAAAATTCTTAAGGAGTGTTCCACAAGATTGGAAAGCAATGGCTATGCACTTCATCACAAGAGATGATCTGGAAACAATTCCTTTTGATCATCTCTAAAACAATCTTAGAGCATAAGAGATGGATGTGAAAGGCATTGAGGTGACCAAGGCAACGACTACAACATAGTCTAACTTGGCTTTTGTGTTAGAAGGAAACATCGGTACTTATTTTCATAATACCGCTAGTGGATCAAGCAGCGGTACATACTTCACAAATACCGCTGGGGGCTTACAAGCGGTACTTACCCACAAAGTACTAAAGGCAGCCCTATAGTCTCTCAAAATCCACATGGAAGATCTTCACCATTTTTTAGTGACAGTGATGCCTTCTCATTCTTTGCTGGACAAGACAACAAACCAAGATTAACACTCAATGACTTGTTCCAAATGGATGATGCTGATGTTGAAGAGATAAATCTTAAATGGAAAGCTGCTATGGTGTCAGTAAGATCTAACAGGTTCTTCAAGAAGGCTGGAAGAAAGATGGCTGTTGATCCTAATGAGCGATTAGGATATGACAAGTCCAAAGTTGAATGCTATAACTGTGGAAGGAATGGAAACTTTGCAAGAGAATGCACTAGAGACAAAGCTGAGAGTAGCAGTCAAAGGTCCAAGAACAGCTATAGAACCAGTCCAAGAATAACTGAAAGCTTTCTAAAAGGAAACAACAGGAGTCCTAAAGGAACCAAAGCATTGGTAACTGTAGATGGAGTGGTGAACTAGGCTGAAGATGATGAAGAAGAAGAGCTTGGTTTAATGGCTTTCTCACATGAAGATAATGAGGTACATCCTTGTTCTAAAGATCGTGTTCTTAAATTTAATAGCTTAAAAGTAGAACTAGAGGAACAATATCAAAAAGTCACCACATGCACTGTAGAAATAAATGCTTTTAAACAGGGTGTTGCTAAGTTAGAAGAAAATATAGTTTTGTATAAAAAGGCTCAACAAAACTATGAAGAGAAAATAAGAATTTTAACTCTTCAAATAAGGGAAAAAGATGTGGAAATTAAAGCCTTTGAAAGACAACTTTTGAAAGTGTCAACAGAAAATGAAGCTTTAAAAGCCATTTTTTATAATGAAAGGGAAGTGATTAATCATTGGCAAAAGTCCTCTAAAGGATTGGGAAAACGGATTAATTAACAAATGGGGTATTATGATAAGTCAGGCCTAGGATATATTGAGGACCAACATGGGATAACTTTAACTAACAAGGACTTATCAAAGGGGATTTTTGATAGTTCTAATGAGTCAGATAGTACACCTGAGAATGATAGATATGCCGAAGGAATGAAGGCAGTTCCTCTAGCACTATCATAAATTTTCATGCCCTAGTAATGATACAAGTATAGAGTTAGAAGAACCAAAGGTTAAAAATACCTCAAACTCTAGTACTTTGTCCCAAGATAAGACTGTTGTGACCAAGAACATTGTTTATCCATCTTTAATGAAAAATTTTGTTTCTGAAATATCTAAGACTAGTTCTGCTCCCAAGCTGGTAAAAACTCCTAGCAAGATATTGGAAAATGATGTAAAACATAATAAAATCAAGAGGGATGGGTTAGGTTTTGATAAATTCAAGTTAAAACAACCTTTTGGGTCTTCTTTGAGAAGAAAAGGATGTTATTTTTGTGGTAGTCTAAGTCATTTTATCAAAGATTGTTCTTTGCATGAAGATAATATTGTGAAACAAAAGGCTGCACAAAAGGTCATGAAAAACAGTAATGGGAAAAATGCACAGATTAATAGGAATCAGAAACTTAAGAATGACAAACCTAAGTTTGATCACTCAAAAAGGGTAGCTAAACAGGTTAAAAATAACTCTACCAAAAGTTTTGTTCCTAGAGAAGTACTTATGAAACAAGGTCTAGTACCTTTGAAGTCTGGTAAATCATGTACCGGCAAGTCTAGACCTGCAAGTACTACTAGACCAAACTTAAGTACTGTTGGTTCAAAGTTTGTCAAACCAAAGTTCTCTAAGACTTCTAAGAATGTTGTTAAAAAAGACAAAACATCTAGAAGTAAGTTTAATAACAAACCAGTGCAAATGTGGGTTCCTAAAAGAGAAAAATCATGTGTTAAAGCAAGTACTGCTAAAACAGTACTTAAGGCAAAGAAGTCTGAGCACATAGAGTCACCCTATGTCTTTGACTACATAACTGAAACCATGAAGTATAAGAGCAAAAGTAGCACTACTGAGAATGCTTCTGAACAAAATCTTAAGTGTGTAGGTCCTACAAGATCCGAGCCAAATGTGGCTTGGGTCCCTGTTAAAAACTAATAAGTTTTGTTTATGTGTAGGGGCATCTAATTGATGAATTAAAAAACAAAGGTATAGTAGATAGTGGATGCTCAAGACACATGACAGGAAACAAAGATTTTCTTGCTGAATTTGAAGAATTCAGAGGAGGACCAGTAGTCTTTGGAGGTAGCAAATGTAGAATTACTGGCAAAGGGAAAATCAATACATGGAAGTTGGAATTTGAAGATGTGTTCTGTGTGAAAGAATTGAATGAGTTCAATCTCTTTTCTGTATCACAAATGTGTGATAAGAAGAACAAGGCGCTGTTCATAGACAAGGATTGCTTGGTACTGTCTAAAGACTTTGAGATGCCTAAAGAATCTCAAGTACTGCTTAAAGTACCCATGCAAGAAAATATGTACACCTTTAATCTTCATATTATTACTCCAACAGGTGGTATTACATGTTTGCTAGCTAAGGCTTCTTATGATGAGTCTAATTTATGGCATACAATGTTAGGTCATGTGAATTTCAAGAATCTTAACAAATTAGTGAATAGGAATTTGGTTAGAGGGTTACCTAACAAATCTTTTCAAAATGATTTCACATGTGCTGCTTGTCAAAAAGGTAAACAACATAGAGCCTCTTGTAAGACCAAGACTGTCAATACTGTGACAAAACCTTTGCAACTCTTGCATATGGATTTGTTTGGTCCAGTTTCTATAAGAAGCATTAGTCATAATACCTTTTGTCTAGTCATAACTGATGATTATAGCAGATTTAGTTGGGTTTTCCTTTTAGCTCTTAAGAGTGAAACCAATGAATTACTTAAGGATTTTATCACTTTAGTTGAAAAGCAGTTCACTAAACAAGTTTTAATTTATTAGGACAGATAATGGGACAGAATTCAAGAATGCTGAATTTGATGAATTCTGTAGGTCTAAAGGTATTAAGAGACAATTTAGTAATCCTAGGACTCCACAACAAAATGGAGTAGCTGAATGGAAGAATAGGACACTAATTGAGGCTGCTAGAACTATGCTGGCTGATTCTCTTTTGCCAAATACCTTTTTGGCAGAAGCAATCAACACTGCATGTTATTTGTTAAATAGAGTCTTAGTGACCAAGCCTCAAAACAAAACACCTTATGAGCTTTTGACTGGTGTTAAGCCTATCATAAGTCATTTAAGACCTTTTGGGTGTCATGTGTCTATACTAAATACTCTTGATCATTTGGGAAAGTTTGATGGAAAGTATGATCCAGGATATCTTGTAGGATATTTATTGTAAAGTAAAGCATATAGGGTTTATAATTTGGCATCTAAAAAGGTTGAAGAAGATGCCCATGTTAATTTCTTATAAAATAAACCGAATGTCACAGTAATAGGTTATGCTTGGATGTTTGATTTAGATTATCTAACTAACTCCATGGATTACTGTTCTGTGCAAAAGGATTGTCAAACTAACAATGCAGGTGAGGAGTCTAGTGCAACTAATGTATGTACTCAAGAAGAAGTTTCTTCATCAGATGATGATGTTCATATCTATGTGCCCAATATGCATGCTGTTACTCCCATGTCTGCTACTCCTAAGAAGCAAACCATGCCATCAAAAGATGATCAAGCCTCCCAAGAGCTTCAGAGGCTTCAAGATCAAAAAAAGAATGCTACATCTGCTAATAAGCATTCAGGAGAAGAATCTTTTGAGTCACAACACTTAGCAGTACATACTACACCTAGCGGTACTTCATCTGCATGTACTGCTAAGTCAAAATCTGCTAAGTCTGTTGATTCATTAGAAGAGATTTTACAAGCTATGGACGATGAAGACGTGTATGCTAGTCCGGCTGAAGGAATCTTCTCCAAAGCTTCCTATGATGAGCAGGGTCTAGTAACTGATTTCAACAATTTGGAAATAGAAATTCCAGTCAGTTCTGCTCCCACTCATAGAGTCAACAACAACCATCCCACTACACAGATCATTGGAGATTCCAAGTCTGCTGTACAAATCAGAAGACAACTTCAAACCAATACCAAAACTCATGCACTTGTGAGTTATGTCAAACAACAGCAGAGAACTAATCATAAAGATACTCAGCATTGTTTGTTTGCCTGTTTCTTATCACGAGTAGAGCCCAAAAACATTTCACAAGCTCTTGATGAAGAAAGTTAGGTAGATGCCATGCAAGAAGAATTAACACAATTTGAGCTACAAAAGGTTTGGATTCTTGTGGATCTTCCCTTAAGTAAGAGAGTAATTGGTACTAGATGGGTTTTCAGGAACAAGAAGGATGAGAGAGGAGTTGTTGTGAGGAACAAGGCAATACTTGTTGCTCAAGGCTATAGACAAGAAGAAGGGATAGACTATGATGAGGTTTTTGCACCAGTGGCAAGGATAGAAGCCATTAGGTTATTTTTGGCCTTTGCATCATATATGGGTTTTATAGTCTATTAAATAGATGTGAAAAGTGCCTTTCTTTATGGTACTATTTCAGAGGAGGTATATGTCTCACAACCTCTAGGTTTTGTAGATCCTAAAATCTTCAACATAGTCTACAAGGTTATCAAAGCACTTTATGGTCTGCATCAAGCTCCTAGGGCCTGGTATGCAACTTTATCCAATTTTATGTTAGAGCATGGATATAAGAGAGGGACCATTGACAAAACTCTGTTCATCAAGAAGAATTTTAAGGATATTATTCTAGTTCAAGTCTATGTTGATGACATCATTTTTGGTTCTACCAAGAAGTCATGGTGTAAAGAGTTTGAGGCCTTGATGAAAGGAAGATTTCAGATGAGTTCCATAGGAGAACTAACTTTCTTTTTGGGACTGCAAGTCAAACAAAGGAAAGATGGAATATTTATCAGCCAAGATAAGTATGTTGTTGAAATCTTGAAGAAATTTTCATGTATGGATACAAGGAGTACAAGCACACCTTTTGAAGCTAAGAAGTCTTTATCAAAAGATGAACATAGAGAAAATGTTGATATTCATCTATACAGATCAATGATTGGCTCATTGATGTATCTTACTGCTTCAAGACCAGATATTATGTTTGCTGTGTATGCCTGTTCAAGGTTCCAAGTCAATCCAAAGGTGTCACATCTACATGCTGTGAAGAAGATTTTTAACTATCTTAAAAGTCAACCCGATTTAGGATTATGGTATCCTAGAGATTCCACCTTTGAATTGGAAGCTTACTCAGATAGTGATTATGCTGGAGCTAGTCATGATAGGAAATCCACAACAGGAAGTTGTCAGTTCCTAGGCAGAAGACTCATATCATGGCAGTGTAAGAAGCAAACCATTGTTGCTACTTCTACAACTGAAGCTGAATATGTAGCTGCTGCTCATTGTTGTGGACAAGTACTTTGGATTCAAAATCAGTTGTTAGATTATGGGTTTAACTTCATGAAGACCAAGATTTACATTGATAATGAAAGTACTATATGCATTTCAAGAATCCAGTATTTCACTCCAAGACCAAGCATATTGAAATAAGACATCACTTTATAAGAGATGCCTATGACAAGAAGCTTATTCAAGTCTTGAAGATTCATACTGTAACACCCCATTTTGATAAATGGAATGTCACGCGTGATTATGGCGTGTCATCAAAGCATACAAGGATAAATGTCTAAAACATTACATGACCATAAAAGGAAATACCAGAATCAAACATCGGTAGTCCAAAAGTAAAGCTCATCACACACAAACATAAGTACTGTAAATGAAAGGACTTAAAAATTTCCATGGAAAGAGTATCAAAGTATAGATAATGCATAAAGTAAAGAAAAGCTAGAAAGCTTCCAGTCCATATGCACGTACGCTTAAAGTCTACGAGCGTCCCTGAGTACCTGCCGTTTTGGGGACACGAAGAGGAAAACGGCTGAACAATACGCTCAGTGCACGGATGTACAATAAAGCATGAATAATATAAGCATATAAGCATATAACAGCGGAAGAAACTAAGTCCTGGATAACCCGGTTAAGTCTTAGTAAAACTAGTTTTATAGTTTGAAAAGCCTTATGTTGATCTTGTAAAAACTGTTTAACATATTTTACCATTAGCCAATATAGGTCATGAAAATCAACGTGCATGAATACTTAGAGGGGTGACCTCATCATGGAAATTAGAGAGGCTGCCTCTAATTTAATATATTGGTTTTTTGGTAGGAGGAATCAGCTCCTTGTGAAGGATGCAATGCACACACCACATTCACACTGAGTAATCTGCTGAAAAACATGTAACTAGGATGCACCCATACGCCCCACATGATAAATATAATAATATGGCCAAAAGCTGAAGGGACGCCACGAGCAATCACTCCGCCGTGGGGAAGTCATAACACCAGTGCCTCTAGTGTTATGGTTATGGTACCTCCATAACTAGGTGAAACTGGTCATGCATGTATATGGCTTTAGGTATTCTAATTAAACATAAGCAATCAAACATATACACTTATACTATAGGAAAATAGTTGGCTGCATACGGGGAATCCTAATAAGGAAAGAATGTCCATACTGAAAGGACGGGAATCCGTACCTTATGTCCAGTGAATGAAGAAGACGAACGGAAGAGAGTCCTATTTTGGTATCACTAATGCTACATAAATACATACGTGTATAAGTATCTGATTACTAAATACGTAACTGGTTTTATATCATGTCTTAGCTTATTTTATATGTTCATGTCATGTTTTACTGTTTTAAGCTTTATACTGTGTTTATCTTATATTCTGTCTATTCTGATTAAGTATTACTTGTATTTCATGTATTATTATACTTGTTGTGTAATAATAAGTAACTTTCTAAAATAGTAGGTTTCCTAAAATAGAAAGTTTCCAAAAATAGAAAGTTACCAAAAATAGAAAGTTTCCAAAAATAGAAATTTTCCAAAAACAGAAAGTTTCCAAAAATAGAAAGTTTCCAAAAATAGAATTACTGCTTAAAATAGATATGTTTCTAAAAATAGAAAGTTTTCATAAATAGATTAGCTGCCTTAATTAAATAAGTTTCTAAAAATAGAAAGTTTCCATAAATAGATATAAGCTGGTTAAATAAGCTAATTATATAAGCTTAAGTGTTTTCTGATTATTATTCTAAGTCATGTAGTTATAAAGTATAGTTTATTAATTATTACATGTAAATTAAATAAACTATAGGTTAAAAGTATTTAATTAAATCTAACATTTTAATTAAATAAAGGTAAAATACTTAGGTTAAAACATGTATTATTAACTATTAATAATATAACCTAAGTCATGTTAATTAATTAATTATAGTCATGGTTTTAAATAATTAATTAATTATAAAGTCTAATTAAATATAAATACTTAGGTTAAAATTCATGAACTAGTAATTAAATTTATAACCTAAGTCATGTACATTAAATTAATCATGTCATGTTTTTATTAATTTAATTTAAGTTTAAAACATAACTAGTGAAAATCATAATCCTTGAAAAATCATTTATGAACCGGACCCGTGACTAAAAACCATGAACTAGACCCGTAACCAAGACCATACCCCGACCAAGGTCGGGTTTCCCCTTGGTTTTACTGCTGCCGTGACACCATCACCACCATACCGAGACCATATGGTATCGGTGGTGGGTAATAAGCCAAGCCGAGACCCCTATGGGGCTCGGTTAGGCGTCGGCTAGAAACAAACACCCCTAAAACCCTTGTTTTGATTTACCCCATGATCATTAACATTTTTAAATAATTGTTTTTAATTAGTTAATTAAAAACATCATGATTTTATGTGATTTGTTAAATAAAAACATAAAAGAAAAGGGTTAAAAAGTTATACCGAATACGTGAAACAAATAAGGATGAACACACACGAATCCTTGCATAATTTCCAAGATCAAAATCAACCCGAAACACCCTTGTGGTGTCCTTGAATCCGGCGGCCAAAGAGAGAAAGAAGAAAAGGGATTTTTAGGGTTTTAGTTATTTTCTTGTTTTGTGATAAATGAAAATACCTTTTCCATATTTTGCATGTTTAGTAAAATTATATGGGCTCGGCCCATTTTATTTGGTGTAGCCACGGGTAGGGGCCCCACTTGGGGTAACCCGTACTTTTCTCGAGTCTAAATATTATAGTGTGTTCTCGTGTTTTATCGTGTTCTTGTTTTACGTGTTCTAATTAATTATTGATCGTGACTTAATATATTTATTCGTGTTCGTAATAAATATATATATACGTAAATAATATTAGCTCTTGATTAAATCACGTTCATGATTTCATGATCGCATGTTCGTGTTTATAATTATTATTTGAATAATTATCGTGTGTTCATACGTAATAAATACTTATCGTGTTCTAACACGTACGCAATACTTAAAATTCTTATACGTGAAACGTAACGTGCTATAAAAGGAAAGTTCTAATCATGTACGTATGATCTTAAGGATACTATTCATGGTAAAATGTGACAACCGTGGTTTTGAGGTTCGTCACTTGGTCTTATTTTAAGGTAGTTTATGTGTGACTATGTGATTTGCGTGTTTACATGTTATTTTGCGTGATCGAGGTTGGTGTGGATATCGTATATGGGTATAAAGTAATCATAAGTAAATCGAGGAACGGTTATTTCATGTTCATGAGCTCACAATTAGTGACTATGAAATGAAATGGTGTTATTTTGGTGTTTACGTATACGTATAAGTATTATAGTAAATTGTATTTTTTTTTAGGATTTGGGGTTTAGCATTTAGAAGTCTCGGGTAAGGTGTTTAGTCATGTGAGTATTTTTCGGGATGGTTTTAAGTCATTTAGGACTTAGTTATAAAGTTTATTTCAAAATTTAAGAGTTTTTTTAAAACTGTATATTTTACGTTTTTTACGGTATACGCGTAAATTGACTAGTTTTACGGTTTTGAGGTTTTAGGAGCTGAAATAAATTAAGGTAACTTAAGGTATTATTAATAATATATTAATAAGTCTTAAAAAAAATAATAAAAAATATATATATATATATATGAATCGGATTTTAAACCGACTAGAAAAGAAAAAGAAAGGATAATGGGCCAAAAGACCCAACTTGAGCCCAATTTGGAAAAGCATTTTTAATAAAACATATAAATACCATGTTTATATCACAAAAATCAGTTTTTCATTAATTTTCTCCCCTTTTGGCCGAATTTCTACAAGCCCTAATTTAGGGATTCATCAAAAATAATTTTCTTGAAGATTTGAGGTAAAAATCTTGATTTAATTCTTATAGTTTTCTTGTTTTATAGCATTAAGTCTTCAAGTTTTGTGTAATAAATTTATATGATGGATTAGAGTTCTTAATAGATCTGTAATTAGGGGTTTTATAACAATTAACATGATTAGGATAACGATTGGTCATTATTAGTGATGTTAATTAGGGTTTAATCATGTTTAAATTCGTTTTTAAAAACTGGGCAGATTTTTGAGTCACTTGTTTTGATCATATCTAGAGTTCTACAAACTCTTATTTTGCGATCCAAGCATCCCTGAGTAGTTAATTGAAGTGGCTTTCAAATGCAAGAAACGAGAACTAAATTGGAGGTCGGGAGGTGGGCCAAAAACAGGTTACAACAGTCGGAGGTCAAAACAGTTTTGAAATCAGTCGGGTTTAATTTAACGTTTTAAGGTGATTGGGGTACTTAGGAGTACACTTGAGCCCTCTAATGAGCATGGGTGTTGGTTTGTATATTAAATAAGAGACCTGAAGGGTGGATAAGCAAATGGGTTAGGATAAGACCCTCTAATCATAACAAACTTTTTGTATGTTCAAAATCGGTAAATGCGGATAGGCAGAAGTATATATATATAAATATATATATATATATATATATATATATATATATATATATATATATATATATATATATATATATATATATATATATATATATATATATATATATATATATATATATATATATATATATATATATATATATATATATATATATATATATATATATATATATATATATATATATATATATATATATATATATATATATATATATATATATACTAGTTGCAAAACCCGCCCGATGGGCGGGTATGACTTGTGATTGTCGTTTACGTTTTTATTTTGATAAATATTTGTTTGTAATTTATTTAAACATAGTATGAGTTATCCATTGGTTATTTTATTGTTGTGTTTGAATTACCGATGGGCAGGTATGACTTGCAATGGGCAGTGTATGACTTGTGATTATAATTTATATTTTTTTATTTAGCTAATTATTGTTGTTAATTATTTGAAGGTTATATTTATTTTAAAGGTTTTGCTAATGATCGTCTTAGGACTGCCGTTAGAAGTGAACTTTTATTAAATGATTAGTAATTGAGACGATCCTTAAAAATACGGATCAACAGCTAATTTTTAATTCTGGTTGGATGGTTTATTTCACTACAATCAATTATAATTAAAATTGATTTCTTAACGACAACTCTTACGATTGTCATTACCAAAATCTTTCTTTTAATTCATAAACATATACATAATAACATGATACTGAAATTATTTGTTTTTTATATAAATATTAAATAAGACGGGCTAACTTAATGTGGTTACTTGACAAATATGTAAAAGTATGGAGTATGTTAACGAACGTAAAGAATAAGACACTTCTATCCTAAGTATACCATAAAAATGTATGTGAGTAATTGAAAAAGTTTTGAATATGAAATAAATATAAGTATTAGAGTACGTTAAATAATCGTAATGAATATCATCGTGTTAATGTTGCTTATCATAATGATTTCTTATTACATGTAAGATTTATGATAAATCATATGATTTTTTTTATTTTTTTTTATTTTTTTTTAGAACGACTTATAGATGAGTTGATTTGTTTCAAAGGTGTTTTGGATTGTTTATTGAAAATAGATTATTCATTTTGAAAATGAATAATCAGATAATTATTATTTTGAAAACGTTATTTTAGAAAATAGTGTTTTCATTTGATTATCTTGTTTGAAATCGCAATAATCAGATAATCAGTTTTTGGAGTGTTTGACAAATTTAATTATTTGATAAGTAAAATAAATAAAATAAACTCTATTTTTTTTAAAACTCCATTTTGGTAGCTCCCCAACTACTTTTTTAAAACTCCATTTTAGAAGCTTATAAACGAAATAATCACTTCTTTCTATTTATTATCTAAACAATCATTTTACCTTATCTCCATTTTCAAAATGAAATAAGCAAATAATCTGGTTGCAAACGCAATCCCAAACATCCACTGAGTTTTGTTTTGTTTGACGATTAGCAAGATATCACTTAACTTTACTATCGTTAATTTAAATAGAAGCTATTATTAGTTGACGCTACTTGATAGGTTTTATTTAAGATATTGTATACCTTATAATAGAGGGGAATCACGTTCCCCTAGGAACAGTGACCCCCTCTCATCCCAAATTAAAAAGTATATTTCCCCAATAATTCCCCATCTCACAACCCTCTCTTCTATCTCTGGAAGAAGCCACGCATTCCCTCTAAATTAACCTCCACCGTCGATGATGAGATCCGTTTTCTGTTGCCTTCCCGTTCTGTTTGCTCCGTTTTGTTTAGGTAAAAACGGATCCGTTTTCCACTTGGTTTGATATCAAAGAAAAAACATTTACCCGTTGGATTTTTCAAGAGTCGTTTATTGGTGGAAACGAAATGGAGCTTTTCAAGGGGCATTTATTGGTGGATTTTTGATGCGTTGATAAACAATAATGGGTCTCCTCTCACATATACTCTCATCTCCCTCATCATCAGCTCCCACCTAACTAAAACACTTATCTAAGATCCATCCGGTCTAATGATTGATGCGTGTTTCTGTTATGATGGTTTATTGGGGTTTTCTTTCGATCTTACAGATAAGATTGGTCTAGATTTATAGTATGGTTTGATGATCAAATGATGTGATCTCCCTCTCTAAGTTTATCCAGGTTGGTTCATTATCCGCGTTTTGTTGATTTTAGGCTTTTCCTAACTTTTTGTATACCTTTTTTAGGGGTTTAACTTTCGATTGTTAGGGTATCATTAATTGATTTTTAGGAAAACCCAGCTCAAATCAAATAATTCTGTCTTTGATCCAGGTTTATATCACCACACCCTTCAATGTCGCGGACCTCTTCGTTGCCGCCGTACTTGGTGTGTAGCGTTGGTGGTCAGCTGGCGATGATGGGTAGCTTAGGAGGGTGTTTTTATAATCTCTTTTGATTTGTTACTTTTTGTGATACCCATGTGACACCGTCGGGGTTCTTGGGCATTTGGTGGTTGTTGATGTTGCCGGATTTTTTTGGCATAATAAGCTTTAGGTTAAGAAAGCAGTGTTTATAAAAGTTGTCATGCTTTGTGTTTCTTACCTTTGCTGCCACTTTTCACCTATGAGCTGATTATAAATTCAAAGTGGGAATTGATGCAATAAATTGAGAAGTAGGCTTGAAAAATGCTCATGGTAAATAAGCCGCGTGGAATAAGCTTATATGCTGCTAAATGAGCATATTGTAACGTAATGGCCACAAATGGCAAAGAAAACTGCTAAAGATGCTGCCATTTTTAGGCACACGAGAACTCATGTCACTGAATATTGTTTGTATTAGAATGGGGGGTTAAATAGTCTACGACAATTTGATCAGCCCCATGAGAACTGTTTATGTGCTGACAACATCTGCATCGTGGCGGGGCAACCTTATTGGGTTTGCAGCCATGTCGGATGTGGCGGGGCGAGTTTTTTTAACCGCGCCCATGCTATGTTTTGCAACGTGATGCACCATTAATATACTGTTTACCTTTCACACAACCGATTTTGTGTGTATGTGTGAGGCGAAAGCAGCCATCTCAACCGTTGATTCAGTGCGTGTTGGGAGATAAAAGTGCATTGTGAATCGTATATTTACGTTCTGTGACATACTATGTGCTGCAATATGACCATGTATCCTGTGAATATGAGATTAATTGGGCTATGATGAGTTTTAACGACACGGTTAAATCTGAGATTACGCGCATCTTGGCGGGGCAACCTGTCGAGGTTGCAGCCATGGCGTTTTTCCCAGAACAATGCCATATCTGAGCCTATAATGAAATAGCTGGTTGATATATTATTGTTACTGCATGTTGGTCAGCGGGTTTCGAGACACCTGTCTTATTCGTTGCTGATATTTATGGTGTGAGATGATAGTCACGGGTCTGTGCAAATGCTGATACGACCGTAAGCTGCTAAACATATCGACATGTGGTTGTTCAATCAAATAAATATAACGAAACAGTTGATCTTTTGTGCTTAGAATGAACTTATGTAAGTTCCAAATTTTCATATATATTATAATACATATAAAGCATTACGTATAATATGTTTCTAATTGCTCCCATTTGTCGTTTGTACAGGTCCCGTGTGTCGCCCGTTGCCTACACAGCAGCCAAACACCCCTTCTTAAAGGGATGTTTGGTTGGTGTTAAACCAGGTACCAAACACCCCTTCTGATGTAAAAGGGGTGTTTAGTTGTTGTTAAACCATGAACCAAACGCTCATGCTGCAAAAGAAAGTGCTCACCGGAAATGCACATACATGGTAACCATGTTTTCTTAGCTCTCTTCTATTATTCTCCAGATTTTTATTCTTTTTTTAAGGTGCGCTTTTCTTTTAAGGTTCATATCACTTTAAACCGCGAGGAGAAAAAAGACAAAGCTGGAACATCAGGTATTGGGGTGTATCTTTATTGTCAGTTGTGCGTTGAAACAGTTGTGAAGTCACTTATAGGATATTATGGTAATCAATTTACAATTACAATTTCATTTTCTCATGATTACTGCTTTTTAAGAATATTTGTTTCAGTAAACATTATTTAGTTTAAATTAGTGTTAATGATGCATTTATTATGTGTAGAAGTGGTTGAACCAAATTGGAATGATAATCGGGTGACTGTGAAAGGGAAGAATTGAGCTAATCAGAATTGAAGAGCAGGTTAAATGTAAGGGCGGGCGCCAATGAGTCTACAACTCCCCAACTTTACGCATTCTGTAAATTATATAATTATGAATCATTTAGAGTTAGCTTATTTTAATTTGGTTTTGCAGGTTGCAAACGGGTGACTTAATTTGGTGTTGCAACTTATTATAACACCAATACTATTGTCGAACCAACAATGGTGATCAACGAATGGTAAGATGTCTGTATAATCTAATCATATTTTGAACTTTATGATGCAACTTTGTAAGTGGACTAAACTCTAAAGTAGTCAAACTTTGTAAAAATAGACCGATGATTGCATTTTTAAATTTCAGCCAACGTGTATCTGGAGCTAGAGACTACAACACACCTTTTTTAGTGGTGGGGTGTATTGTGTTTGGAATTGCAGATATGCTTCTAATCACAAAAGAAAGTGCTTTTAAAAATATTGTTTCGGGTTGTTAAAAAAATGAAAGAAAATGCAGATAAATTGGTTGTTGTTGAATTTAGTTAATTAGATCCATTTACAACAAAAACTATTGGGTTCATGTTTTTGCTGCTGCTTGATATATCCCGAAACTTCTACCAGATCATAAAGAAAACACGCACACAACCAAACGATGCTGATTCGGCTCAAAGTTGAAGGGGATTCAAGATTTTCAGGATTCAATAATATTGCATGTAAGTTACTTTATCTTAATCAATAACTATATTGTTGCTTGATTTAATTAGATTGTTTGTGTTATTGTGAGTTATTAATGCACATTTAAGACTTATGTAAATTAGGGGTCTTAGTTTTTATGTTTTGAATAGTTGAAATCTAAGCCTATATTTCTGATTGATGGTTTGGGCTATTGATTGCATATTTAGGGGGTTTTCGTTTTATAAATTTTGTGGGGTTCAAATGTTTGGGCGTAAATTAGGAAGAACAGTCGTATAGCTCCTACACAATTTTCGGTAAGCTTAGTTTAATTTATTTGCCATTAATACCAGTGTCACAGAATTGCTTGCTAATAAAATTCCATCTTCATCCATTTATCTCTCACACAATACTCAATCTCGATTATTGATTATGATTTGGTTAAAAAAATTCGCACGTTCCTCATATGGGATTCTTTCCGACTTTTTATGCAATTAAGCTGATGCATCTCCGAATCCAGACAATCCAATGATGTTGGTGTTGTATTTCGTTTTCAATTGTTATATATTTGGTTTTAGTATTTCAAAATTTAGCTTACTTGATTCTGATTTTCATAATTTTGTACAGTTAACAAGACGAGTTGTAACGCCGGATGACGACTGTTAATTCGCTTACATCTACATCATTTTTGGACAAAGATAGGCGGAGCCTACATGTGCGCACAAACTCAAAAGGACTGTGCGTGACACCTATTCAAGATATGCAGGTATGGTAAACCTTAATTACCCCTCTGATATGCTGATAGGTATACTCCCTCTACATTACGAGTGTAAGGAATTTGAGAGTCAACTTCTAGAGCTTCATGTATCCAACAATAGAACATCGTCTTCTTTACAGGTCCTTTTTCAAAATAGTCGATATTTGTATTCCTTCGCTTTTGGTTTATCGTTGGGAAATGGTACAGCGTTTACATTAAAAAACCCGATATACCACTTTAAATTCAGGTGGTATTTGGATGTGCGATCCGCAAGTTAGATTACAAAGATAAAATAATCAACTACAAAGTATAATAGAACATGTTGCAGATTATAGTGCTCAAATTTCTTTACGTTGACCTGTTAACAAATTTTCCGTGTTTCTATGAGCTTTCGAGTGATGAATATTATATAAAAGGACTGTTGTGAAGCGCACACAAAAAAAACTAATTGGTCAACCCAACCCGTTTGTCCCGTTCACCAACCTGACCTTCTTCGTCCTACCTTTTTTATACCTCTTATTTTTACATTCGTTTGTTAGTGCTAGATTAAGTTCATTTCTTTCTCGCAGGTTGTGACTGGACAGATTTCTAGCACTGGAATGGTTGTTCTTGGCTATTTTCCTGAAGTGTCGGAAGAAGTAAGAAGCACATTCATATTAATTTATAACTGCAGCTCTGGATTTTTATAACCCGATTATTATATTAAACCTATCATCTATTCTATAGGTTTCTTTTCCATCCGATTTATAGCAGCAGCAGCCGATGTCTGTCCATGGTAAGTCTCATCTTCGTCTTATGTTCACTAAAACAGTGCTGCTCTTAAATGCAATTTAACGGACCTACAAAAACCGTCATAATGTTCGTTTATTAGTTAGCCGTCGTAGTTCCGGTGCATGATAGATAAGTGTCATGATTAGAGGTCAAGAAATGCATTTTTAGGGTATTTAAAATAATCATTTTTAAGTTATGTAATGTAAATAACTTACTCAAATAAGCAGTTATATGTGATCTGTTGTTGCTAACATTTTCACCGCAATGTAATACGTAGGATGATGTCACCCGGAAAAGTGGAGTAGCGTATAGAAATTCCAGAGATAGCGACTCCCTGCCCTGTTGTTGCTCGACCATTAGCAGAAGGCTACGTTTTCCCCTTATCAAGTTTGAGCCTCAGCATACGTAGTTTGCATCAACCAAAAATGTACGCCCATGGTAAGTGTCGTGTTCGTTTTACCTTTACTAAAACAGTGTTGGTCCTAACCACAACTTAGCGGACCTAAAAAACCATCAAAATATTAATCCATTAGTTAGCAGTTGTAGTTCCTGTGCATTACAGAAAAATCATGGGATGATATTTTCAGATAGAAAAATCTTGGAATGAAAAACATTGGGCCGTTGCGTTTGTCACATTAATGTTTTATTGTCAGACGAAAGAAAATGATCATCATGTAACATATTGGCACACAAGAACTAATTTTAGTACCAGTAGTTGAATGAAAATAAAAAAAAAGCACTCCCGAAAAATAAGATATTAGCATTAAGGAAATATGATAACATAGATTAGAAACACATCTAGCTAGATTGCCTTGCCTCATGGATCATATGTATGCTTTTCTACATGAGCAGTTACATAATTGTGTTATAAATTACAAATCCTTTTTAATGACACCAACTTGATTGGCTGGTATGACTTTAAATAAGCTTTTCATATTAATGATTCAATTTGCAATTTTTTGCATATGTAACGAAATAATTCTAATGTCTTTAATCATAGCAGCGGAAAAACTTGGAGTAATAAAGCTGCTATCCTGCTACAAAGAACTTTGTGAAGCATTTAGTCTGTTTTTACAACATTTCAATAGTCTGTTTACGACTTGAAGTTACTTTCTGTAACAATGTTATTGTCCACCAACTTATCCACAACCCAAACGACAAACGGTGTTCGAAGTACAATAAAACCCTTGCAACAACGGTCTCCCCTGCGCCGCGGCGAAGCGCGGGCAAAGACCCTAGTTTTATTTGTAGGCTGATAAGTGATCGTGTTTTAAGTTTTTTTTATATGGCAAAGCAAACAATATAATTTTAGAAGTTAGCTCAGTTTGCTACTAAGGGTAATATTGAGGAGGTATTTTTGGATAAGTCTCGAGTTCGAGTCTCATTAAGAAGCTTTAGGAGCCCGGATTAAATAAAAAAACAGGAGTGGGGTTTATCTTCTAAGGAGAAGGTTTGAGGCTTGAATACTGCCACTATAAGCTCAAATCACTAACTAATAACTCGTTATTAAAAAAACAATATAATTTTAAGATTTACATCATTTCTTGGTAAAGCTTTTTTCATATTAACTTTTAACTGCAACTTGCATGTGGTTTTTTAAATTTGCTATGCAAACAAAATGATTCAGACTTTTTGACTGGGCAAGTTCGAAACTTACTGAGAGCACTTTTCATTTGTTATAACGTTGAGAAATTTATGTTTGTGACCTCTGTGTGCATCTATTGTTTTATATGTTGTTTATTCCCGTTTCGTGGTTCAGTTTTTGTTTACTTCAATGTTGTCGATATATAATACTTCAATTCTTGTTTGTATTTTGAGTTGTTTGTCTTGTTGAATGAACCCCGTTGTAAAGGACACCTTGAATGATTTTTTAACTCAGTACATTTTTTGCTAGAAGCAATATCAATCTTACTATAACAGGGACTGATGGTACAAAAGTCATAAACATAATATAGATAAAATTCACCATCTCATCCTTAACTTAGTACATGGAACGGACCCAATATAAAATGGTTATCTTTATTTCTGGTTATCTTGAAAAACTAATACTCCATCTTTTTCGATTAGACATTACATCAAGCAGTTATTGAGTCCCCTTCATAATTATTAGTAAATGACTATTAAAAAATTACGGTAAACTTATCCAAACCACATCTGCGTGCAACAGAATGGGACTTGAACTTGAAGAAGATGCACCAATAATCTCTGCCAATTTCCCATTTAGCTAGGGCTTTGAAACAGATCAACGAACACAATAAGGATGAGCACATGTGACATTGAATAGCTGAATGCATGAGAAAGCTAATTGGACTCTGTTCATAGTGACAATTGAATGCAGATAGTAGTGTATCTTCCAGTTTACAGCTGAGCCAAACAATTTTCATCCTCTCTTAAATAAATTGTACAATAGTAAAAAACTGTCAGAATTATAAGCTTGCATCCCTTGGATTTGATTTTCGTTTCAAATACTTGGTTGGGGTACGGTACACAGGGTCTGATCACAATGTTACCGTATAGAAGTTCTCGATCTCTGAGTCGCATAATGCACCATCCGGAATTTGCAGCATTCTTAGCACCACCATTGGTAGATTTGGTTGTCAAGGACACCGCAACTCGTACAAATTACTAAATACCAAACACGTAGACATTAATCAACTTGTGAGGAAAGTTTAAACATATAACTGTTGAGGCATGGTCATGAGTCTGGTAGGATAACCTTAAGGTGTGGACCGCTTTACATGGTACATCTCTCTTATTTCTCATATAAAAGTATAAAACCCTCATAATCTTCCATGGAAATAACTAATTTTAGTGAAATTTAAACCTACTGTAATAGCTAGATGCTAAATATTAGGTTCATGGAGCAACAAACATATATAACATCTATCAAGAAGTTCATATCTTTAAAATGAATTTTACCATAAACAAAATAATATTTCCATGTCTTGTTACAGTCCTAAGCTTTTGGTTATCATGGCTACTATAAGTATGAGCTTGTATATTACCTAAGTATATTGGATAGTTGATAAGTAATAATCCTACTTGAATTAGACTTCTGATAATCTTGTAGTAAAAATAATTTTGCTCATTTGTTTATAGATGTTGACATTATAGCATTATGAGAATTTTCTCATTAATGTTATAGTGTTATGAAGTTTGTTCATACCAATCTACATTTACGTACTATTAAGTGAATTTTCATATACGATGTACCATGAAAAACAACTGTTAACTAATGTATTAATATAAAAATTGAAATTAGGTGCTATAATGTATGCATTCTGTTGTTTCATGCTTAAATAAATGGAAACTATGAATTGATGTTAGTATGCAACCTGATAACCCGATCGACCCGACCCAATATAATTCGTGCCGAATACAACCTGAACCCGACAACCCGATAACTTTTTCCATTATGAATTACAGATGCACTTGTGTGCGACAAACCATCAAGTAGAATGGGTTAGAAAACGGGTTTTTATTAAGAAAATTCCAAGGGTTTGATCTATTTCCCAGTTTCTCTTGAGCGTAAAAAAGTATTCCTGGCTTAAGAGCCATTTTATAAGCTTGTTGACGGCCGCAATTCAAAACATCATTTCAAACATTTCAAAACACTTTACCTTACTTTACCTTAGTTGCATCTAAAAAATCAAGAATGTTGAATAGTCTCATGATTTTCACAAAACCTGAATCGAAAAAGCTTTACTTAGAATGTATATACGAATACTTCAAGGCTAGAAATTTACACGATACGGAGTATTAGACATTCTTGAAATAATTGAATAAAGAGAGCAGGTCCACTAATGTGTTGGCAATATGTTTAAAAAATACACATATAATTTAGCACCCAAGTCTGTATTTACAAAATTTATAAACATCAACTATATCCTAATGCTTTAAAGTGATAATACATGCCGCACCTAAAGGCTATCTAGAACCCTTTTGACGTTAGAATCATTTGATCAAATGGAAGGTGAACATGATCCTCATAAGCAGTTGGTTATGACAGACATATGCAACCAGTCAAACACACGTAGTCAAGCTATCGTATACCCAAATCACCCATTTTATTATAAAGAAGGAAAATTGTTGCAACTCCGTCTCCCGATTTTTCTCTGAGAACTGCTATAAAATGCAGGGCATAGGCGTGTTTTAGATATTGCTAATAGATATACTGAGCAAAAAATGAATTTTCCAAGAAAGAAGAGTTGTTTTCTTGAAGTTGGTCTGAATGTCTTTATAAGAAGTGGGTAAAGCTATTATGAGATTGATTATTCGACCATAATCTATCCTTTGCAACAGATAGGGCTTAAATAAATTAACTTTAGACCTTTTATCATTAATAACCTAAAGACTAATAGGAAAACTCACTTGTAAAGTCGCCATTTGACTTTTCCACATTACTCGTCTCTATAACTTTCATTTTGGTTTAACCAACATTCTTTAGAATGCAGTACTTGTTCCCGCAACAACATATTTTCATGCTCTCTTGAATGAAATTTCATGTACCACACCTGATGTGTAATATAGTAATAAGTCATTAGACATTGGGGGTGTTTGGGTAAGCCTTTTGAGGCAGTTTATTGGCAAAAATAGGTTGGTTTTCAGTTTCAATTTCCGAGATTCTCATTGAGTTAATACAACATAGGCTCACTTAACAAGTTATAGTTTGGTATATACCTCGGGAGCGTGCTGGTCATGAAAATTTTCCATCTCGTAACAGACTGACGTTTTCCAGTTACTGATTGCACTTGGATACAATGAAGATCATGTTAGACATTATTGTTAGAAGTATTGCTTCCGACAAAGAAGGGACTAAACTCCTGACCTGCAATTAAGAGTTACAGATTAATAAGCAGTAGTCATGGTGGCACTTGTGCTTGTGCCCCTGAAATATTGTTGAAGATAGAATCCAAATTATCAGTTGGGTGAAAGATGTGAATTTCTGACTACAAATAACCTAATGGAATTGATAGCATTAAATAATCAGAAACTCGAGAAGCAACTCGTTTAAGGGAAGGAGTTGTGTCATTTGCCTTTTATTGGTTTCACTTTCTGCTAGAATTTCCAACTCAGCAGACTCAACGTCTGTCGGATTGAGACCAATTCCATTAAGGTCTTCAATAGCATGTGGCCGTTAGTGTATTCGATATGTGGTGTTAAATCATTGACAGCTACAATCCCCATCTGATAGAAGTTAGCATGTAATGATATATCATTAGAACCATTATGTTTAGGTCTTCGACGAGATGTGACATATCAGCAGGTTAGTCATTCGGATCTATATCAATCGGCTGACATCCATGTCTCATCGAGGAATTCACATGCGGTGATATACCATAGAGACCAGTTTTATAAGTATGGTCTTTGATAGCTGGTTATCCATCACCAGAGTCTACACAATATAAATACAAAATGAGTTTAATGAAATGATTCTACGCAAATTTGGTTCGGATGACTAATTTTACATCAGGTCTGTTTGGAACAACTTTTAATTTTAATTAAAGGAAGTAAAAAAATAATTCAAGGAGATAACCTGGATGAATTCAAGGAGATAATTGTGTAATAATTCAAAAAAATGATGACAATAGTAATAATACAATAACGGAATTGCAAAATAGGCAGGTCGAAAAGGTTGAGTAACCGTGTGTGGCCCAAAAAGCAAAAACCCTTTCTCAATATTTATATTAACCTTCTCTGAAATTTATTTGTTAAAAACTATTACAGACGATATCATTTAAAGAAGACAGAATCAGATACTAATTTACTAAATCTAAGGATAGGTAAATAATATACATTAATCTCAATAGTCGGTTTAGAATAAAAATTTCATACAGGCTTACCACATTCCCTAATGACGAAATGCATTGACAGCAAGGCTCGTTCCAATACATATAATAAATCAAGAGCTTGATTTTTTGTTAATGGAAAGAAGCTAATCTTACATTTTTATAATTTTCTAATAAAAATCAGAAAAAAACATGGTATTTAGATGTCACTATGTGCAGGTTACTACAGTTGTACGAACTAAAGAGACACGCGTGTTGCATCATTATGTACAATTTCATGTACATAAGTAAAATCCTAATTATTTCGGTACCTGTAGACACTTGTAGTGAGCTATTCTAGGAATCGCTATCCAGAATGAAATTAAACCAGCTACAAAATCATCGAAGTTCTCCCTTATATTCTCAAATGACTTGTCCTGATCATGACTAATTAGTTTCCTTGCAGTGAGATCAAGTATCATCTGTTGAACAAAAAAAAAAAGATATTACGAATCAGTTATGTCCCCATACCTTGCTCTCGCAGGATTGGATATCGTCACCGTTGTTATTATCAGTTACGTAAGCTGTAAATGCATTATTAAATGTATTACATCTGCAATTGCCACCTTTAACTCGACAGTTTCTTTGCGAGCCCATCTCTCCATGTGTTTTTTGGAATTACTGTCGATTTCAAAAAGCATTTTTCAAGGCTTTCAGGACCAAATTGACTTAGCACCATCTTCTTGACAAACTTATGCAGATAGCAATGCAAATTGGTTAAATTCTTTTTCCCAAATATGTTTGTCAAGCTATTTGGATACCAGCTTTGGAACACTTGGTCCTCTTTCTTGAAGACCAAAGAGTTCAGATCGGAATCGGTCGAAACTATAACCTTAAGCCCAACCAAATTGGTTTTGAATACTGGCCCGTATCTAAAAAGAAATTTAACGGACAAATTTATTAAGGTAATAGAAACGAAAGAACATATATATACTATCAACTACTATATCTAAAAATAAGTAGAAAATATACACATAAATAAATCACTTTTCCATCCTTCGCTTAACAAAGGTTGGAATGTCATTGGTTCAATGAGGGGCAAGGAACTGTAGTAATCTCGTACCGGCAAGGGCAAATCCTCCCACCATTCATGCCATGCCTTGTCAACCATAGTTTTAAATCTCAGGTCCTGCTACCTTGAAGATACTCACCCTTTCTACCTTGAAAATACTCATTTTAGAGCAGGTTACGCCCGACAGACCCAACACCGTTTTGTTCCAGTTTTAAATAACTGTTTGGATCATATACCAGTCTTTCAAAACAAAAAGGTGCTAAATTTGTTTTTTTTGCAGATAACTGATATGGTTAACCAAATGCTCTACACTCTGCCGAACTAATCCCAAAGCATTAATAATGGTCAAATTTTCAGAGATAATATATAAAAGATGTCGTTTGACTCATCAAGTCGAGATTTTTTTTCGTTTAATAAAAAAGATAAAAAAAATTAAATTCAAGGTGCTTGTGGGTCGGCTCAACACTATTCAAGAACTACCATGTCTTGACCGGTTACATGAATGACCCATTTTCTCACCACTGGAGAAGAGTATAGAAACTAAATATGGAAATCATCTTTTACAAACTTACTACCACCATCAACAGCCCATGGGATATTAAACACGTGAGAACTTTTAGTTGTTTCACCAGGATTAGTAATCATCATGTTAGGGTCATGAGTCAGCTGCTGTATTTAGACAAAATTCAAAAGTCCAGCCCCAAACATCTCGCCATTACTCCCTAAACCATTCAAACCAAGTGTAGGAAATATTAATGAACCATAAATTCATCGTGTTACGTCTACAAACCTACAAATCACAGACATAAATTAAAAAGATAAAAAAAGATCCATCGTATATGCAATGTCTGATAGGAATGAGTTTCATTTTCCTTAATGAGGAATGAATATGAAAAGAAAGTCAGTGGCTAAATTTTTAGAGAGATGGTTCATTAATTATCCTTGAAAAATCATCCTAGAAGGTGCACATGATCGCAATGAAAGGCAACCCAAGTTTATGTTTGACAAAAGCATCCCATAACAGGATCCTTTTTTATCGACCCTTCACCAACATGTAAACCAAGTTTAATTGTTATTAGATTAAGTTGTCTCAAAAGAAATACGTTTAAAAAATATTATATAACACAATGGTAGCTTCTGAATAATAGTTAAAATTACCAAACACCACTTCTTAATGCTAAAATGGACCACGTTTAAAAAATATTATATAAACACAATGGTAACTGACATAATTTATCATTTCCGTGATCAATTAATGAAAACCTACTTTTACCCGACAAACCCACCATATAAACAACGGCAAGCACTGCCTGAAGCTTGCCTGCACCTAACTCAATAAGAGTATTACCTCAACTAAAAGGGTTTCGTGTAGCGCCTGCACATAACTCAATAAGAGTATTACCTCAACTAAAAGGGTTTCTCGTAGTGGCTTTTGCAAGTTCATGCACTATTGCCAGCAGCCGTGTGACGTTTTATTTTAGTATTCTGAACCGTCTACTCAGGAGGATTATTAACACTTCTAATTGATGTCTCTGCAATTATAAGATCACCATTTGAAAAACGTCAAACAATATATGAATTAGTACGTTCTGACAGGTGTGCAAAGCTGGATTAACTAACGACTAATCTACTTACGCATGCGTGAACTTTGTAGCACTTTCAAAACATAAAATATATATACATGAAAAAAAAATTATACAAATAAATCAAGAGAAAAATTTTATGCAAGAAAATTTGTACATGAATGCATGATGCAGTTTTATGAAAACTTTTGTATGCTCGAGAGTGAACGCCTATGGCCAGTTCACCCAAAATAAAAGACATGGCGAGGGGAGGCCTATGGATCGGTCCCAAATTTAAAAGTTTCGATAAAACACATGTGACTAAATAGGGCCAGTCCTGTACCAACCATTACTTAGTCATAAACCTGCGAAAATGACATATATATGTATGCATGAAAATGATGAATGCATGAAAACCGACTGTCAGTTCTAGGAAGACCATAGTGACTACCCAAAAATCACAGGTCATGTTTTGAGAGCCTACAGGACGAAGCCTTGGCTCTGATACCATAATTGTAACACCCCACTTTGATAAATGGAATGTCACGCGTGATTATGGCGTGCCATCAAAGCATACAAGGATAAATGTCTAAAACATTACATGACCATAAAAGGAAATACCATAATCAAACATCGATAGTCCAAAAGTAAAGATCATCACACACAAACATAAGTACTGTAAATGAAAGGACTAAACAATGTCCATGGAAAGAGTATCAAAGTATAGATAATGCACAAAGTAAAGAAAAGCTAGAAAGCTTCCAGTCCATATGCACGTACGCTTAAAGTCTACGAGCGTCCCTGAGTACCTGCCATTTTGGGAACATGAAGAGGAAAACGGCTGAGCAATACGCTCAGTGCACGGATGCACAATAAAGCATGAATAATATAAGCATATATGCATATAACAGCGGAAGAAACTAAGTCCTGGATAACCCGGTTAAGTCTTAGCAAAACTGGTTTTATAGTTTGAAAAGCCTTATGTTTATCTTGTAAAAACTGTTTAACATATTTTACCATTAGCCAATATAGGTCATGAAAATCAACGTGCATGAATACTTGGAGGGGTGACCTCATCATGCAAATTAGAGGGGTTGCCTCTAACTTAATATACTGGTTTTTGGGTAGGAGGGATCAGCTCCTTGTGAAGGATGCAAGGCACACACCACATTCACGTTGAGTAATCTGCTGAAAAACATGTAACTAGGATGCACCCATACGCCCCACATGATAAATATAATAATATGGCCAAAAGCTGAAGGGACGTCACAAGCAATCACTCCACCGTGGGGAAGTCATAACACCAGTGCCTCTAGTGTTATGGTTATGGTACCTCCATAACTAGGTGAAACTGGTCATGCATGTATATGGCTTTAGGTATTCTAATTAAACATAAGCAATCAAACATATAAACTTATACTATGGGTAAACAGTTGGCTGCATACGAGGAATCCTAATAAGGAAAGAATGTCCATACTGAAAGGACGGGAATCCGTACCTTATGTCCAGTGAACGAATAAGACGAACGGAAGAGAGTCCTACTTCGGTATCACTAATGCTACATAAATACATACGTGTATAAGTATCTGATTACTAAATACGTAACTGGTTTTATATCATGTCTTAGCTTGTTTTATATGCTCATGTCATGTTTTACTGTTTTAAGCTTTATGATGTGTTTATCTTATATTCTGTCTATTCGGATTGAGTATTACTTGTATTTCATGTATTATTATACTTGTTGTGTAAAAATAAGTAACTTTCTAAAAATAGCAGGTTTCCTAAAATAGAAAGTTTCCAAAAATAGAAAGTTACCAAAACTAGAAAGTTTCCAAAAATAGAAAGTTTCCAAAAATAGAAAGTTTCCAAAAATAGAAAGTTTCCAAAATTAAAATTACTGCTTAAAATGGATAAGTTTCTAAAAATAGAAAGTTTTCATAAATAAATTAGCTGCCTTAATTAAATAAGTTTCTAAAAATAGAAAGTTTCCATAAATAGATATAAGCTGGTTAAATAAGCTAATTATATAAGCTTAAGTGTTTTCTGATTATTATTCTATGTCATGTAGTTATAAAGTACAGTTTATTAATTATTACATGTAAATTAAATTAACTATAGGTTAAAAGTATTTAATTAAATATAACATGATTTTAATTAAATAAAGGTTAAATACTTAGGTTAATTAATTAATTATAGTCATGGTTTTAAATAATTAATTAATTATAAAGTCTAATTAAATATAAATACTTAGGTTAAAATTCATGAACTAGTAATTAAATTTATAACCTAAGTCATGTACATTAAATTAATCATGTCATGTTTTTATTAATTTAATTTAAGTCTAAAAAATAACTAGTGAAAATCATAATCGTTGAAAAATCATTTATGAACCGGACCCGTGACTAAAAACCATGAACCGGACCCGTGACTAAAAACCATGAACCAGACCCGTGACTAAAAACCATGAACCAGACCCGTAACCAACACCATACCCTGACCAAGGTCGGGTTTCCCCTTGGTTTTGCTGCTGCCGTGACACCATCACCACCATACCGAGACCATATGGTCTCGGTGGTGGGTAATAAGCCAAGCCGAGAACCCTATGGGGCTCGGTTAGGCGTCGGCTAGAAACAAACACCCCTAAAACCCTTGTTTTGATTTACCCCATGATCATTAACATGTTTAAATAATTGTTTTTAATTAGTTAATTAAAACCATCATGATTTTATGTGATTTGTTAAATCAAAACATAAAAGAAAAGGGTTAAAAAGTTATACCGAATACGTGAAACAAATAAGGATGAACACACACGAATCCTTGCACAATTTCCAAGATCAAAATCAACCCGAAACACCCTTGTGGTGTCCTTGAATCCGGCGGCCAAAGAGAGAAAGAAGAAAAGGGATTTTTAGGGTTTTAGTTATTTTCTTGTTTTGAGATAAATGAAAATACCTTTTCCATATTTTGCATGTTTAGTAAAATTATATGGGCTTGGCCCATTTTCTTTGGTGTAGATGCGGGTAGGGGCCCCACTTGGGGTAACCCGTACTTTTCTCGAGTCTAAATATTATAGTGTGTTCTCGTGTTTTATCGTGTTCGTGTTTTACGTGTTCTAATTAATTATTGATCGTGACTTAATATATTTATTCGTGTTCGTAATAAATATATATATACGTAAATAATATTAGATCGTGATTGAATTACATTCATCTCATGATCGCATGTTCGTGTTCATATTTATTATTTGAATAATTATCGTGTGTTCATACGTAATAAATACTTATCGTGTTCTAACACGTACGTAATACTTAAAATTCTTATACGTGAAACGTAACGTGCTATAAAAGGAAAGTTCTAATCATGTATGTATGATCTTAAGGGTACGATTCATGGTAAAAGCATGCGGGTTTTACACATACAGACAACAATGTAGCTGATTTATTGACCAAGGCATTTGATGCAAAGAGATTTGAATTCTTGGTGACACATATTGGTATGCTCAACCAATAGACTACTGCATATGTTGAGGGGAGGTAATAGTTGTACAAATTTTTATACTAATTTTTATTGTATAGTCTATGTTTTGTATTTCTCATGTGATTGCAGGTTAACAGAGAAAGATAAAAGAGGTTATAATAATAGTGGAATGCATGAATTGGTCAAAATTGTGAGGTACCGTTATAACTCCAAGTACCGCTAGCACAAGTTCAAGTACCGCATATGTTCCATGTACCGCTACATGTCTGTTGTACCGTTAAGGGTCTCTTTTATAAATTTGGCGGTTTCTTCACGCTTGGGTTTGTTATTTGTTTAAATACTTACACCAATTACACAATTGATTCACCTAATCTTTTATTTTTATCTCTTGATTCTATAACCTTCTCTCTAATTTTTCGATCATCAAAAATACTAATGGCTGCTTTACAAGTGATCTCTAAGCATAATTTGGTTGCGAATCTTGCTGTGAATGATGACTCTTGGATTCCATGAGATTCTTGGTTTCATATCTAGAAGTCATATTCGTTTTGCACTCACTGTAAGTCCTATTGTCTCTATTTCCATTGTTGAACAATTTTGGAACACTTCTGTGTTAGGTACTCGGTTTGATCAACCTTGCATTAAGGCTAGCGTGAATCATATAAATATATATGTAACTGAGGTACTGCTAAGGCAAGTTTGAGATTAAACGATGAAAATGGATTTAGTATGCTTAATAACACAGAGATTCATGATGGCCTTGCAGCCATAGGCTATCAGGGTGGTAGGGAAAGTCTTACTTTCTTTAAAGCTTTATTTTCACCTCAATGGAAATTGCTTTTTCATGCTATTATTCATTGATTAAGCTCTAAAAGTACATCTTTTGATCAAATTCCTCCTGCATTGGCATCAGTTGGTATTTTTCTAGCAAATAACAGGGTTTTTAATTTTTTCAAGATTAATTTTTGAAGGCATGACTAGGAATTTGGAAGGAACTAAAAAGTTTTTGATGTATCTTAGATTCATTCAGACTTTAGTTAGTGACCAAATACCTAACCTACTAGAGTTAACTGATACATGGGATGTTCCTACATTCACAAAGAGAACTTTCTCTTTCTTGACCAAACAAGGCAATGCCTTTACAGGAATAGTCACACCATTGTTTGCTTATATGTTAGCCCAACATGCCAATTAAGAAGGTGAGTAACCTAGCAATGCTAGTGCTTCTCTGCAAACTCCTTCTCACCAGAGTTCCTATTCCCTAGAAGATTCACAATCTTCTTCTCACAATGTTGGTGCTCCACCAAATACTGATGAGATGATCCATACATCTGCTGCTTCTATTGCTGCTAGTGGTTCACCATCAGCACAAGCACCAGAGGTGGTGGATGTTGCAAATTTGACTGCTTTGTGTACTAGTTTGTCCCAATAGGTATAGGTGTTGCAAAAAGAAAAACTTGTTCAAGACAAGAAAATTGCTGAATTGGAAGCTAGCCTAATCAATTTGAGGAACAAAGTATCACCTTGGATGAGGCAACATAGATCTATTCAGAAGGCTGCACTCAAAAAGCAAAGATTCAGAAACCACAAGAAAAGGCAACTGAATGCAACCAAACATGGGAGGAATTATGAAGAACAACCACCTTCTTCTGATAATCAAACAAGGATCTCTGGAAATGACATCAATTTTGAGCTGGATGAAGATGTAATCGGGACTTATGAAGATGGAACTGGTTTAGAGACTGGTGTGGATGAACCTACAAACATAGAGTTTCAACAGGAAGAACCACAACCTACTCATGAGGAGCCACAAGTTGAAGAAATGATGGTAACTCAGCCAGCACCAACACCTCAATCACCACTTCAAGTGAATTGGAGTACTTTCTATGAGAAGTTGGACGAAATTAATATTCAATTTCTTGTATCTTCAACTCCACCACCACAAAGACAAATATGGTTTCATAGGAAACAGTCTTTGCAAGTACTATCCAGATCAAGAATGAGAAATGGATTAGACAAGACTAAAGAGGTGCAAGTTAAAAGGATAGCTTCAGTGGAAGAAAGGGTATCTGGAGATACACAAGTGATTGAAGAAACAAGTGTGTCTAATACTAGTGAAGTCAACATTGTTGAAGATCCAAGTACTGCTAAGCCAAATAAGCCGACTGCAAGTACTGCTGACATTGTTGAAGACCCAAGTACTGCTAAGCTAACTAAGCCGATTTCAAGTACCACTGGTGATCATCCTTCACTATAAAGTCAAACTCCTTTAGGAGAGGATGAGACTTTAGCCCAATTACTGCTTGACTTAAGAAAGAAGAATTCAACTGAGAAAGCAAAACAAGCAGAGGCAAAGAAGAAGACACAACAAGAAGTTCTTGCCAAAAAGGATCAAACTAAAGGTAAGAAAGTTCAAGCTTCACACCCTACTAATGGTATAGTTATTCAACAGCAAGCTGATGAGGAAAGACCTTCCAAGCTGAAGAAGAATCTACCTAAGATAAATCCAAAGGATAAGGGGAAGAAGCAAATACTATCAAAATCTAAAAATGAAAGTGATTCAGATGATGACATAAGCAAAGTCATGTATAGATTTAATCAACTAGACCATGATGAGGAATATGCTTTCAGAATGCAAGCACAAATTCGTGAAGATGAATTACAAGAGGAACTTGCAGCAAAGCAGCATTTGCTAGAAGCTAAGAGAATACAACAAGAATGGAACATACAAGAGTATGATAGGATTCAAGCTGAATTACATGCAAGTGAGCTTCTTGTAGACTCATTGATAGCTGAAGAAAGAGATGGTTATGATGAGAAGAGAAATCAAAGTTGATTGATGATCTAGTAAGGGAGCAACAAAGATTATTTGTTGAAAAGAGAAGAAGAGAAAAGATTAAGCCTCCAACTACTATATAGATTAGGAATCAAATGATGAACTTTCTCAAGAAAGTTAAGGGTTTCACTCATATTTAGCTGGTCAAGAAATTTTTTGAAGAAATCAGGACTTTGTATGAGCAACATAAGAGAACTGAATTGAATTTTGTTGAGATTGGATCTGAAGCAGATAAAATGGCTGTTGAAAGACATAGAAGACATCTGCAACAACAAAGACAATTTGGAAGCACTCATAGAATTGAGCCAAGTACTGCTGAACCTTCAACTACATCTCCAACTATCAAGACCACTTATGTGAGGAAGAATAGAAAGAAGAAGGTAAGTTCAAAGGAGGAAGATACTGCTCAAAGAATGAATGAAGGAGATAAAGCTCAAGATATTGCTCATAATGAAAATGTACAAGTAGTACATGCACAGTCAACAGTACATACTGAAGAGACGGTACATACAAACTTGGAAGAGGATTCAATAGAATTTGAGGGAATCTCCAAGGGTGATAAAAGAAAAAGATCAACAAAGAGAAAGCAGAAAGCGAAGAGGGCTAAGTCAACAGTAGAAGATAGTGATGATGATGAGAGATTGAAGAAGTACTTGAAGATAGTAAAATTTAAGATCAATGTATTGATACAGAGATTTTTGGAAAGAAATCATCTATTGCTAGATGGATATACTCTATGGATCAAGGACTGGAAGCTCATGAAATTCAAAGAACTGATGACACAACAAGAATATTCAAACTTTTGGAAGATATTCTTCACATTCTTGACAGACAAGATATTCTGGATTTTTTCAGGTTAGTTCAAGAAGCCAGTGCAGGTAAAACTGAAGTATCACTACTGTATAGGAAAATGCTCTTCATGTATGAACCACACAACTCTGATGAAGAAATGTTGAAGGAATTAGAGAATCAGGTTCCTAGTTACTGGAGATATTATAGGTCATGTGGATTGCATATTTTGGATATAGATGATGTTACCTACTATATGCTACAAGAGAAGAGTTATCCATTCAAAAGAAGATTGTTGGAAAGAATGTTGGAACAACAATTGGAAGTTACAGAAGAATATGTTGATGCTTTAGAGTTGATCAGAATGGTTAAACAACAAATCAAGGATTTGAAAGATGAGGAAGAAGCTGAGAAAGAGCCTTAAGTGTTTGACTTTCAGTCACACTTCACAAATGATTCTCAGTTCACCATGTCTAACACATATATGAACTGGCTAGTCCATAAGCAAACGATTTGTGGTAAAGACTTCTCAAATCCGTTGAAAGCTAGTAGTTTGCTAAAAACTATATGGTTCCGACTCACCTTGTTTCGAGACAAAGAGTTGGCTAGTCCTAGACAAACAGTACTAGGTAAAGACTTCATCAAATTCGTTGATGGTTGACAATTTACCAAATATTATAGGGTTATCAGTACACCTTATTCTTCATGAATAAAGTATTGGCTATTCCAGAGTGTACGGCTAACTGGTAAAGAATATATCAAATCCATTGATAGCTGGTGATTTGCTAAAAATCATGAAGCTAATACAGATTGGTTTTTGTTGTTAACTGTTTTATTTCAGGTATGAAGATTGCAAGCAAAGAAGTAGTCAAGAAGAAAATACTTAGAAGGTTTTGTCTTATCAAATCAAGACTAAAGTTCATGATTCAGAGTTCATAGATTTAACTCAAGAAGACAATTACTGGTGCTGCAAAGATAAATGAATGTTTACAAGACACAAGAAGATCATAGCTTAAAGACAAAGATGATGTTCATGTTGTTTGAAGATTATCTTATCAGAAGAAGATCTACATTGAAGTGTTTGGCTACATTCAGTTGGATGCAAATACAAACTACCAAGTTCAATCCAAGGATGAAGGAAAGACTGAAGACATGTATTCTAAATACATCCAGTACAAGAGAAACAAGAAGACAACAAGTTATCATTCTTGTTTAGGGGAGGATTGTTGGGAATTATTTGTTAAGTGTCAAGTACCGTTAGTATTATTCAAGTACTGTTAGTTATCTTTCAAGTATCGTTAGTGTTAACGTGGTACATAGTAAGTACTGCTACTTATAAAGTAAGTACTGCTATATTGATTAGGACGAATATATCTTTGTATAAGATATGTCATAGTTATAGTTAGAGTATATCTTATGTGATATACTTAAATAGTTAGAATATTGATAATATATCATGTGTGATATAGTTATCTTTATAGAATATTCTAAGGTTTCTAGGGTTTCTTACTCTATAAAAGGAGCATAGGTACAATGTCATTCATGTACCTCATTCAAGTCTATTAATAAGAGAATCGAATAGTTAAAAGTAATTCTGTTCTTCTATGCTTTCTAAGTTAGATTCCGCATAACTTATTTAGTTTGAGTAAGATTTCTCAAAGTGTTTTAGTTTGATTACAAACTACTATACTAGTTCTTAACAAAATATTGATCCAATCAAAGGGATCAACATTTTTCTTGTGCAGATTTATATTGATGACATTACTTTCGGGTCTACAAACCCAAAACTTTCAAAATGGTTTGAAAAAGTCATGCACAACAAATTTGAAATGTCTATAATGGGCGAACTAAAATTCTTTCTAGGAATTCAAGTTCACCAATCCCCAAGTGGTATCTTTATAAACCAAGCTAAGTATTGTCAAGAGATAATCAAAAAGCATGGTATGACTTTATGTGACCCCGTTGGGACACCATTATCGACCACATCGCTAGATGCTGACTTGGAGGGAAATGCCATAGATGAAACGAGATATCGTTCAATGATCGGCTCCCTCGTGTACTTGACAGCAAGCAGACCGATATATCACATGCTACGTGTTATTGTGCACGTTATCAAGCACGACCCACTGAAAAGCACCTCAAGGAGGTTAAACGGATCTTTCGGTATCTCAAGAATACCATTCATTTGGGACTCTGGTATCCGAGGGAAACCGGTTTCTTTTTAATGGCCTATTCAGATTCTGATCATGCAGGGTGTCTTGATACACGAAAAAGTACTTCTGGTGGTGCACAATTTCTAGGTCAAGATAAGCTTGTGGGATGGTATTCCAAGAAGCAGGATTGTACGTCACTTTCATCAGCCGAAGCGGAGTATGTGTCTCTATCTACGTGTTGTGCTCAAGTTCTATGGATGAGAACACAACTCACGGATTATGGCTTCCACTTTGATAAAGTACCTATGTACTGTGACTCAAAGTCAGCCATAGCCATCTCCTGCAATCCGGTACAGCATTCTCGCACGAAGCACATTGATGTCAGATACCACTTCATAAAGGAACAAGTTGAACGAGGTATCGTTGAACTATACTTTGTTGGAACGGATTACCAATTAGCCGACTCGTTTACGAAAGCTCTGTCGAAAGATAGGTTTGAGTACCTCATTCGGCAAATTGGTATGAGATGTTTGACTCCAGCAGACCTGGAGATTCTGGCAAATGTGCCTGCTTGATTCATCTATCAAACATCTACCTGTAAATATTTTTGAAAAAGCAAAATACAAAAATATAAAACATATAAAAACAAAACACAAAATAAAAAATCTTTGAAAAACCCAAAATATTCTTCTCGACATGTCTTTCAGTATCGATAATATGGACGTACCTTGAAATGTCGCTCAATAACGACACGGGTGTGTACATAAAGCTCGAATGAAAGTTGTAAATATTTTTCAAAACATGTCATTTCTATCTTTCAATAAAGGAAAATGTCTATTTTGGACACTTTTCCAACAACGGGTAGAGCAATCTATCTTGGTTTGAGCTTGTCACAAAACATTCAACGTTTTGAGCTCAACACAATGGCTTGTAAGCACTTTCAGATTGCAACCCGAATCTATATTCACGGGGGAGTGTACGTTTTAGTGCGCTTACCCTCAGCAAAAGAAGAGAAATCTTCTTACACTTGAGTGGATTTGTCAAGACATTCAAAGTCTATGAACTCAAGTTTATGCTTTAGAAAAACCTTTTCGCCAAAAAGAAATAGGATTTTTCAAAAAGCGTTGAACACAATTTTTTTTTCAAGAATTTTTCAATGATTATTCAAAATCTTTCAAAAATTTTGTGTTCAACAAACTCCCATCCTCAAAAAGCAAAACGTGGATCACATCCTTACAATGACAATTCAATTGGATCAATTTTTGAGGGGGAGCATTTCAACTTCATGCAAAGATTGACACATCTTTCTCCCAAAGATTTTCAAGACTATTCTTTCAACATATATTTTAATCAAATTTGGTATCTCTAATATCAAAAGATTTTATATATTAGAGAAAGGGGGAGAAAATGTGATTAAAATGTGATCTTATATAAGACTCAAGCACTTTAACCCTTACCTACATGTGCAAAAAATTTTTGATTATCGATGCACATGTGAAGGGGGAGCATTTCTGAAACGACAAAACTAGCAAGGTGTTAAATGTTTTTCAAACACTTTGTTATAATTTAAAGTGGTTTTTATGGTTACGATCAAATACCCACAACATCTCTAATTCACGACGTTAATGGTGTCAAAATGGTGGTTAATCCAGCCAGAACCGGAGGGATCTTCCCAAGGACAATCCAATAGATTATTAGAAGTCCTTAGGAAAGATGGAGTAGAATGTGAACGTAGCTGAATGCCGACTAAGTACTGATGATAGCACAAGAACAATCACAACAAGGTGCTATTAATGATATCTTGGTAAGCATTGAAGGGGTTGAAGAATGAAAAAGAAATGTAAGGATAAAGGGTGTAAAGAAAGAAGCCCTCCATACAACTTAGGCAGAAACTGGGTTAACACATCATGAAGACAAACTCATCATGGACCTAGTGATGAAGTGCACAACCCTTTCCTAGCTACTCAGGCTTCTCTCAAAAGAAGTTTGTTTTATTGTCACGGAGAACAACATGACTTCTATTAGCTTTCTCACTCCAAGATAGTTGATATTGAATAGGTGGCAATCTGCTCCAGCCTCTGACCACTAAAAGTGCACAAATCGAGTCTAGAGCCAAGAGATCAATCAAATCTCGTTAGGACACATGGATGATGATAAAGAGAGTCCTACGCTATATCCTTGCGATATTGCTAGAACACTCAGAGTGATACTACCTAGTATTCACAATGATGAGTGGAAATCCTTCCAGTGTTAACATCAAAAAACACTGCGGTAGGTCATGTGTAAGATTCTTTATGAATTAAACATATGTAAAACTGAAAAGCAACAGTGGTTTGTTTCTTTATCGATTCAAACTCGTTTCAGGTTTCTACGCAATATCTTTATGGTCTTTCCAGAACATTCAGAGTGATATTCATTAATATTCACAGTGACGAATGGAAATCCTTCTAGCGTCAACCTCAAACAGCGCTACGGTAGGTAACTTGTGAGATTCTTATGAATCAAGCTTGTGTCAACTAGAAAGCAACAATGGTAATATTCTTTATGAATCACACTTGTTCCAGGAATTTAAATTGACGACTTTAATCAAGAGGATATCTATCCAATTGATTCACTCTTTATGTTCACAGTCTTGCTTTGAGACGGTCGAGTAAAGAGAACGGCTAGTACAGCCGCGAAACCCTGTCAAGGAGATTCTTAATTGAATCTACCTATCACAGGTATGATATTTAATATCGTCTAACGGTCTTCACCGACCGGAGGTTAAACACTACCGATGTAGGACGAATGTCAAAGCCATTCAGTCCGTGTCTATGTTTTGTCTCAAGAAGGTGGCGTCACGGTGTACTCAGCAAAGTCACAGATTCAAAACCACATACTCATGCCTAAATACATATTCAACAATTAATAGTGTGAGCATGTGGATGAAGACACAAGATCGCAAGATGGCAAAGACTAGTCAAGGATGATTTGAAGATCTCAAGATTTAAAGACAAAGTCGAAAGACAACGACAAAGGCTCAAAGATCACAGCATGAAGAAACAAGACTACTATTACACGTTCGAGACTCATTTATGGCGAGATTAGTAATCTCTACAAATCTCCACATGACAAAGGATAATGACCTCTCATAAAGGGTAATGACCTCTAATTGGGGAGATTGTTAGCCTCAAAATATTGTGTCAAACAAGAATACTCGGTCATATATTTATTATGTATCTTATAATAGAACGTTGTAATAGGTAGTAGATTAGTCATGTTATACGGGCTTAACTTTAGGCTAAAGTTCATTCATAAGTAACTAAATCCAAAAAGGAAAGCCCGACCCATTAGACTATAGTCCATAAACAAGCCCGCATGTGGACTATATATACCCTTCCTAGCATGTTCGAAAGGGTGTTGGTCATTTGTTATTTCTCTCTCTAATCTAATCCTCCAAAAGTTCTAACCATTATCTCTACTTTCTCTCACTACATTCTCTCTCTAGAATTCTTCCATCTTTTATCTACCTTTCTTGTTTTATCATCTAAATAATATGGGACAACAATGACACGCCATAATTACGCGTAACGGTCCTCTTATCAAGTGGGCTGTTACAATTATGGTATCAGAGCCAAGGATTCGACCTGTAGGCTCTAAAACTTGACCTGTGACTAGTGGGTAGTCACCAGGAGCTTCCTAAGCCAACGCTTGTTATTCCACGTATTGATGTGTTCAGCGCATTGTTGTTTTAACCATGATGTTTTCAACACCTTAATGTTTTAACCTTGATGTTTTCATCGATATTGTTTTACTAATATGGATGGACAACCGTCATTCATATTTAGTTATGTGTCATTGTTTCATGCATGATGTTCCTCGTGAACTGTGGCTATGTGGACTGAACCCCAGTAGTTCATAATTAGTCACATAATTTTTTTCCCTAATAAGTTTCGACAGATGATTTTTACTTATTTATGTTTCATGTATCATTGTTGCAGGAATTTTGACTAAGTAATGGTTGGTACAGGACTGGCCATATTAAGTCGCATGTGCTTTTATCAAAACTTTTAACTTTGGGACCGACCCATAGGCGTCCCCTCCATGTCTTTTGTTTTGGATAAACTGACCATTGGCGTTTACCCTCGTGCATATAAAGGTTTTTATAAACTGCATCATGCATTCACGCACTATTTTCATGCATAAAAATTTTCGCATGATTTATTGGCATAATTTTTTTAATTTTTTTTATGTCCCCTCATAAGTTACGATGTTTTTATGTCAAGTATGTTTTCATACTGTCATGGTTAACTTCAGTTTCATGCTGATTATGTTATACACTCCTTCATGTTAGGTTGTTTCATGTTTCTTCATGATGATTTTGTCTTCATGTGATTACGTCTTACGTCTCTTTTGTTGTTTATGCTTTCATGCAAGACACTGCTGGAATTCATTTAAATCCTGCTTTCATGATAGTCATGGTTAGTTTTCAGTAATCATGCTTTCAGGAAATCATCGTTAAAATTCGTTTAACCACACGTTAGCGTTTCTCTATGCAACCAGAATGAGGTATATACTTGCCAGGTTATCATGATGGTCTTTCTAACTTTTTAACCAATTATTTTCCTTTAAAATCATGTCAGATGATCCACTCCATACCGATCATTTCATGTGCATTCCATGTGTACTCCATGTACCGTATCCCATGTACGTATTCCACTTGCTGATACTCTACAAATTTCTGATGCCGATCATATCTTGGAGATGTTACTAAGGGTTGATGGTGCGGATTTAGAGACGCTAAGAGATGCTAATGCTGTTCACAACCTGGAGATCTTACAAGACGAAGACAAAGCCGTTAGATCAAAGCGATCGAACGAGAAGATGCTTCACCACCAGACGATTCCCATCAATCATTGTGCCTAATTCTTAGTTACAAGTCACACGTCATTCAGTTGTCGTTTCAGTAATATGAGTGCGAACCGGTACCAGCCGGCCACTCAGCTGAATAGTTACATGAATCACAGCCACGAGAATGACAGTCATGGAACTGACAGACAGGACGATAGTAACCACCACTATGACAACAACTATCCCAGCAATCGCAACCGAGGCTCCGGCCGCGGACGTGATCAGAAATACAAAGGATCAGTAGTCCAACCGATCCGCCAATTCTGGCATAATAACCTAATATTTGTAGTTCTATTTGTTTCACATCTCGAGACACATGTCAAGGCACCAGTCAAGACACGTGTCATGCTTATACCTCCCAAGACACGAGTCAATACACATGACTCACGCCTAATTCTGGAACATCCCTAAGAAATTCAGGGTACCCTCCAAAGGGTATATCTATTTTGTGGTGTCATGTATTAATCAAGTCACAAGAATTTCAGTACCAGCACCAGCATATAAGTGAGATCTGTTATGATTGTTCGATGATACTTTCCTTTCTTGCACCTATATTTCATATATTCATGACCATGAAGGACGCCATTCGTATCCCTCATGTATACGAAGGTTTTCCTTCAGCCTAATGATGAGATCCAAGCTGCTAACGCATTACCTCAGACAGATGCGAGTTGAATTTAATCATAATTATGGACTACGAGCAGCACACCCTGCTATGATTCATGATTTTGTACAGTAATGTTCAGGCTCCTGAATACATTCAGCATGGTTTTCCATCAGGAAAATCTGTACAAATTATCTATGCTTTCCAAGCACGTGCTTTGTTAGCCATGACTGCTAAAATTTTCTAGCTGTCAGTTAAGACACGACCACTGAATTTCCTTTTACGCATAACCAGCCGATTATACCAAAATCTTCCCATACATTCCAGAAGAACCTTCAAGGAGAAGGACGGTAACATGAGATTATGTGTCGACTACCGTCGAGTTAAAACAAATCACCATCCATAACCGTTATTCTCCTCCACGTATTGACAACATGTCCAATCGACTTTAGGGTGTTAATCACCTTTCCAAGATTAGACTCATGATCATACTACCAACAGTGACAAGAGAAAGAGCAGAACATTTCCATGACTGCTATTCGTACACGACTCGGTCATGCTAGATTCGTGATTTTGTATTAGTCTCATAAATGCTCCAGCAGCATTATAGACTTATTAAATTGAGTTTCCATGAACTCATAAACAAACTCATCTGTATTTTCATCGGGAACAACCTGATTTTTTTTTCTCTAGGTCTAGAGAAGAGCAGGAAGACCATATTTGCACTATGCTACAAATTCTACGACAGGAGAAATTTCACCTTGAAATTTTCCAATATAAATTCTGGTTGATTACAGTGACACGCTGAATCACATGGATTCACACAGTTAATCTTACCATGACTCAGCTTATGCGTAAAGGTGAGAACCCTACACTACATTAGGTGTTCCAGAAAATCCTACGCTAAGAGAAGTGTAATTTCGGAGGCTTATAGTTCCGCAAATTTCTATGTATCAAGTTTCTATGAAGCAAGATATAGTTACGTTCATATCTAAGTATATGACATACCAACAGGCTAAGATAGAACACCAACTGACTAGGATGTTTTCCATCTTCGGAAAAAGGTGAACAGAAATGGGACAAGATCTCCATGGATTTTGGTTACCAGATTAACGCAAACTCAGAAGAAGCATGGTGTTATCTGGGTTATTGTCAACAGTTTGACCAAGTCTGCAGAATCCTTACATCCGCAAGGATTTCAGAAGCAGCAGATTGATCGGACGTGTTCCAGCCAGGGCTCATCCGATCACTTGGTAATCCCTTAGCAATCGGGCCAGACGAAGGTTCACATTTGTGCTTCTTATTTAGGTTCACGTCTTTGTTCAAATTTTACGACTTGCTTTCACACTCACGTTCATGACACTATTCACGTTCATGATTGTCTCCTGGCTTACGATTTTACGTTTATTTTTGTTCTGGGAAGTTTTGCAAGAGCTTGAGAGACCAGACCCAAGTTTAGTATAACTCTCTATACTCAGACAGACGTTTCACGTCACATTCCACGTCTCACCTTATAGCGTTCAGCGTTACCTCCTTAGTTATACCATATTCACGATATGTTACACGTATCATTGATCACCATATATTTTCTCTTATTACACTCACCATATCTCCACGTATCACGTTCACAATTGTTCACGTATCATGTTCACAATTGTTCACGTACTACGTTTCAGTATGTCTCGCGCATTATTGCTAAGATGGGACTAATATCAGTTAGTCTAAGTTATTTTATATCATAAAGTTTCATTTACAGTTGCATGTTAATTCTTATCCACTCGATCAGATTCATACTGATCTATCTTATGTTGATGAACCAGAAACTTTCTATATCGTCAACCAAAATTCATGAAGACTAATACTGTTATTTCCGCCAAGACCGTTTAGAGGACCGTTCTGGGCGGGAAGCCACTTGGAACGTAGGAGTACATCCGGACTTCTTATCCGTTTTCTCTTTTTGATTAGATACTTCCTTTCAGTCACCTCACGTTCCATGTCCTTTCAAGACATGTCACGTTCCACATTCCTTCTACCATGTCACATGCATGTCCTTTTATCTTACATACCCTCTCAGTTTGATTCAGGTATGTTTCTCTTTCAGTTTACTGTATCTATAATTCGGGGACGAATTATTCTTTTTAGGAGGGAAGAGTTGTAAAACCCGCATGCTTTTACCATGAACAGTACACTAATAATCGTACGTACACGATTACAACTTTCCTTATATAACATGAACACGAATCACGAATATTAATTACACGAATTACATACGTGTTATTACACGATAAGTATTAAGTATGTATTAATACAAGATAATTATTATCAATAGTAATTATAATCAAGAACATGAAAGCATGAACGTAAGAATCACGAACACAGAAATATGTATTAACGTATACTTTTACGATTACGTACAAGTATTTATAATAACACGAATAAATTATAATAACATAACAATAGAAACGTACGAACACGTAATTATTAAGCATGAAAAGGTTCGGGTTTCCCTTGTGGGGCCCACCTACCCGCGGACACAAAGAAAGGAAACGGGTCTAATGGCCCAACCCACTTCACAAAAATATGTCAGGAAGGTTAATCATTGTATTTTCAGTTATCACATTTTCAAAACAAAGAAAAGACCCTAGCAGACCTCATGGTGGCCGCTGGTTCTGGTTGTGCCACCAGCAGCACCCAAAATTAGAACGTGATGTTCTGGTTATGCCGCCATCAGTACCCAAAAGGAGAATTTGATGTTATGGTTATGCCGCCAGCAACACCCAAAAGGAGAACATGACGTTTTGGTTTAGCCGCCGGTAGCAAGCCAAAAGGAGGACGGGGTTTTGATTTTAATTATTGATTAGGAGTGTGTTCGTGAGATCAAGATTTATTCATTCCACGTGTTTCGGGTAATCCGAAAACCTTTCTTTTTAATTTTTATGTTTTAATAAACATGTGATCATGGGAATAATTAATTAAGATTAATTAACATGTTAAAATCATGGTGGGTAATAATAAAGGTTGTTTTCGGGTTTTGGTGTTCGTCCGCCACACAACCGAGAGTCCTACGACTCTTGGTGTCGCTTGGTTCGAACCACCACATGACACAAAGGTCTCGGTGGTGTTGGGTTACGGTCGGCAGCAGGGAACAAGGAACCCCGACTCACGTCGGGGGTGTCCTTGTGGTTGGTTTAGGTCGCGACAACCATAGCCCCACCACCGGCCAAAGCTGGTGGCTATTTATGGTAAGAAGGGGGAACCGCGGGCATGCAGGGGGAACCACCGACAACTGCCGGTGGGAACCCGTTTGTGGTCAGCGGCTGCGCGAGCAGGACAAGACCACCAGCAGCAGCCGGTGGCAACTTGCCGAGAGCAAGGGAAACCGACTTAGGCCGGTTTGCCACTGTTTTTTGGGTTGTTGGTTCACGGGTTTTCACGGGTTCGGTTCATGGCACGGTTTAATAAATAATACACGGGATCGGGTTAATTATTTTTACAAGTTTAAATAGTTTACATGTGCATATATATTTTCAAGTTAATTAAATTAATTTAACATGATACCTAATTAATTTAATTAAAACATGACTTAGGTTTATTATTATTATTAATAATACATGATTATAACCTAATTATTTTATTATTTAAATTAGACTATAGTAATTAATTAATTATTAAAACATGACATGTAATTAATTAATTATCATGACTTAGGTTATATTAATATAAATATTAATACATGTTTTAACCTAAGTATTTAATACACTTAATTTAATTAAATCATGTTTATATTTAATTAAATTTTATAACCTATAGTTTATTTAATTTACATGTTATAAGGAATAAACTATACTATTAATCACATGACTTAGTATATTTAATCAATAAAACTAAGCTTATATTATTAGCGTATAAATTCAGCTTAATTTTAAATATGAAAACTTTCTATTTCAGGAAACTTACTATTTTTGGAAACTTTCTATTTTTAGAAACTTACTCTATTTTAAGAAGTAAATCTATTTCTGGAAACTTTCTATTTTTGGAAACTTTCTATTTTAGGAAACCTCCTATTTTTAGAAAGTTACTTATTATTACACTACAAGTATAATAATACAAGAATATCAGTTAATACTTAATCAGAGGCTTAAAACACATGATAAAAGCCGTGAAACATTAAAATCAGTAAAACAAGACCAAAACATATAAAACGAGTCAAGACATACTATAATCAGTTACGTACGCAGTAGACAGTATATTTATAAACGTATCCTTCTATGTAGCATTAGTGAGATCGAAGTAGGACTCTCTTCCGTTCGTCTTCTTCGTTCACTGGACTTAAGGTATAACACCCTCAATTTACATTGCGCAGCGGAAATATACAATTGGGTGTTATTCACAAACTTCATTTTACAACACTCTTTATATGACCTTACAACAGTATAATTAGGAATAAATAAGGAAATAATTTAAATTATTGTCTAAAACATTCAATCCCAAGTAAAAATCAGTTTAAAAATATCAGAGTAGCGTTCAGGTTCCTCAAGGATCTTAACAAATCGACAAACCTTTTACCAAAGTACTGGACCATATACTATAAATTTATGACAATCTGGAAAGAAATCTGTTGTAGACCAAATTACTACAAAAGCAATCCCGCAATCCTTCTCCAGCAAGCTCCGCAATCCAAAAACTTCAAGTACCTGAAATACATGCTTAAAATCATCAACACAAAGGTTGAGCAAGTCTATAGGTTTAACAAAACATATTTGAACACATCGTAAAAATCAATCACAATTGTTTATTAGCATTGTGGCCATACGATCTATTAATCAGGCATTTCATCTTATAGCAATAGCTAATGAATTGTATTAAGCTCATGACACCGACCCCTTAACTTAGTCACCCATGCCAAATGCCAGCATGACTATAAGAATTCCAGTGCCCCTACTAGGGTATCAATTGCAAGAATACCAATTCTCATTCTCGTAAAATTATCCTTCCCATAGGTTACTCAGCGTAAAGCCCTGGTCTTAGATAGGGTCGTCAGCCCAATAGTACTATCATTTGAATAAGGGCTATTCCTAACTCACAACATCAAGTTAGAAGATAGTTAACGACTCATGAATTTAGGGACTATTGCAATTTAGGTACTTATACAATTCAAATCAACAAAGGCAACATTCGGGTCCAACAATTACTCATGACATGTGTTCATTTTACTTCAAATAGCATGTATCCCCATCGTGGGATTTAAAATCATTAAAACAAGTAGAAAGCAAGGCTATAGACTCACCTGAAGTATTAACAGTAGTATGACGACTTTCAGCAATCGATGATGCCCGGCGAACACGAAATTCACAATCTATCAAAATAAAATGCGTGCCTTTAATAATATTTCATACTTAATAAAATGAAATAAATATCTCAAAGTCAAAATCAAACTCACACCATACTCAATTTAATAAATTCATCTTACGTACACTTTTAAACTTTTATTATTACAAAAACTGTCGATATATATATTAATCGTCCAAACTGTTTTCCTTACTTAAATACGTCAATAGCTTACGATACTAATCAGAAACTTCACTTACTATATATAGAAAGACCTCCCAAAAGTTGGTTAAAAGATTTTTCTTTTAGAGTTCTCTGCCCGACTCATCTTCGAACTACAAAAACCGGACAGTTTTACGTCAACAACTCATATAGTCTTTTTAACTTATTTATTTGACTCCGTTTACAAAACCGACACTCATCTTTGAAAATAGACTTAACATCATCATGGTTATCACTTAACATCAGTCCTTGACCCATTTTCAAATCCTTTTTATAGTCCCCGAGATTCGATCCAAATATCGACAACAATTATATATTGTGTCGATACTCCTCTCTCGGTGCACGAATAATCAAACTATCATAACTTTTTGCTCGTTTGGAGCTAGAAGCTCTACTTTATACCAAATCGAAGCTTAATACATCCTCTACAACATTATCTAATTAGTTCATATCATACTCAAACTTATATTTTTCAAAAATAGCCTTTTAGCTGCTGGTCAAAATTACCTTCCTAAAAATCACTCAAAACCAAAATTTTCACCCATTTTAACATCATTTTTACCACTATAATCATTCTAATATTACTACTTTCAATCCTAACATACTATATCATCCTAGATAATCAAATCAAATAAAATCCAACTAAAATTTTCAACATGCAACAATAAAAAATAATGTATAACACCATAAACACCTACATACAACACATATACAAGATTAAAACACATGATTTTTCATCAAAAATGGGTTTTTTATAAAATGTTCATGCATGTAAGAGATTTTCATACCAAAAGATGGAGAATCAAAAGATAAAGATGGGTCTTTGATTAGTTTAAATGGATTCAAGCTAGATTTTAAAAATCTTGGGTGTTTGTGTGTGGTGAGGGTGACGGACAAGAAAGGGAGAGGAGGGAGAGAGAGGATTTTTGTGGTGAGTGGATTTTTGTATGTGTTTTTGTGTGTGATTTTCCATTTTATATAGGAAAAGTTTAGGGTAGTTTTTGCCAATTGTGATTCTTGTGGACCAAAATGCAAATACTTTGTTAAAAAGCGGGAAATGACTATTAGTCACTTTTGAAAATATTTATAGGTCTCGTGTTTCATAAAAATACTTCTCAAAACTTAAAACGCACACAAAATATGATATTATATAGTCCCGGCATGACTTAATACGAAATTTAAAATAAAAAGGTCAAAATATTAAACATCGACATGTCTAAAATAAAACGTAAATTTTCGGGTATCCGTTGATATCATCATTACTAATAATCCTCGCAACTCGTCAAAACGTAAAAATATAACTTTCAACATTCATCCAAATCAAATCACCAATCGTTATGACATTCAATCTCGTCAAAAATTTCAAAAATATACGTAAAAATATAATTAAATAATGACCACGGGTTTGGGTTGTCACATCCTACCCTCCTAAAAGAGAGCGACGTCCCAACGCTCAACCCGCCTCACACTCGCACTTCCTCACTTCTAGAGTCAACGTGACCTCTTATCCTCAATAGATACTCACGTCTTTCACACCAGTTCAACTTAATTCTTATGATATCACCATATCCACAAATATTACTACATTCAACTTCCAAATATCACCTTCCAATATGATAATATTCCTTCCTCATTCATTCTCCTTCTGCATCACTTTCTCAGTTTCATTCCTACCCCAATACACTAATAACTTGACCCACGACTATGTAAGTTCTCAAATTAAATGTGCAATTATCATTGCATAAAGATTTCATCTTTACTAGGTTCCATTAGTCCTCATAGTGAATATTAAAGATATCATCATCCCAAGTTTCAATCACATCAACAAAAATTCAATTGCCATCGTTCCAATTCATCCTTTCACTTTGTCCGTCTTTTTTTGAAAATACACAATATTCCTTTTTGACTCAATTCTTCTCACTTTCTGTAAAGAACTCTAAAACTCAAAAATCAATCTCAGTCTCTGGGTTACATATATTATGTTCAAACCTTATCCAATACTCATTCCTTCTTACAACGATTTCCAATATTCCAAAAATACTGACACTATGTCCCGAGGTTACACTAAACTAAACACAATGAGATTATCATTAATTCTGACTAGTCACTTATATACCTCCTATGCTCATCTTCCACTTTCATTCATTCTAACAATCACTACACTGAATTTATGTACCTTCCATAGTACATCATTACATCTTCCTGATATCATATATTGTTTAAACAACTATGTTAGTCTCATATATTCGAATCTGAAATGTATAATGGTCAGATCACTTCCTGATATCGTAATACATCTTGGTTTCGGAATCAGATGTAATGATACTTCAACTTATGAAATTCCTTCAATACTACATGCGACACTCTCAGCACTCTTAGAATAATTAAATTCTCTTTGATCTGAAAAATTCATTCACCACTGGTCCTTGCATTCTTAACACATTCTTTGATCTAATGGAAGGAGTATTAGATAATTACGATAACCGTTTTTGTTCCACAAAAACATACATCTCAACTCTCTCATCTCTATTACCATTCTATTTCAAAATTCCTGATAATCTGTTGATCTTCTTTCTTTAGCATTCCTTTTCCATTAGTTTATCAATTTGATTCTAACTTTCTTTCCATTCCATCCATTCTGCTTGTTGTTACCAATATTCCAAAAATCTTAAGACTCAAGAGTCAATTCTTAATTACTTTAGAAATTTTATAAGTCCCTTTTTTTCCTTCTCCTCCTTACTAAATACTCACTAGTTGATAGTGAAAGTATCCACACTCATCCTTCATAATCTGGAACACACTTCGTAATACAGAACTATAACATATCTCATCTATAATTTACTGATTATTATTTCCCAGTCACCATCAGGTAATCCTTATCTCCTTTCTTTTGAAATTCCCAAATGGCATTTATAAATAAGTCCTTATTATCCTTATTTTCTACATACTTGATTCCATACAAGTAATACTTTACAATCCCAAAATAAATACCACATCATCGAAACTCATGATCATATAAATCCCGTTATACTTCTGTATTCGAGTCAACACACTACTATTACTTTCCTTTTCCACTTGATATTATCAAAATATCATCACTGCAGCTCTATAATTCCTTCAGATTCCTCCAATAATAACTATACAGGCACAGAACTTCAATCTATCCTCAGCGTTCATAAACAACTTCCTCAACTACAAAAATCAGACCTCAAAACTACAACTTAGATACATGAATGGATCTCACACATTTAGTTCTTCTTTGTCAGCTTTATCAATGGTTCAACAATCAGTGAAAACCTTTCGATAAAATTCCAATAATACTCAGCTTATACAAAGGAATTGACAAGCTTCAGTCGCTTTCATCGGTATCGACAAAGCCTCAATCGTTTCAATCTAGTCAAGACTTTCACGATCACTTCAGCCATAGATCGCACATTCTAAAACGTCTATATTAACTTTAGCTGGAGTTCACATCCAAAGAACTTCACACACCGTTCCTCTTTCACTAACAAATTTCCAATTGTTATTAAATACTTTCCTTTCCTTCCTTAATATCCATCAAACAAAACATTAATGGATACCGATTTCTGGTACTCAGTTTGTTCAATCTCATAGCAATCATCTTATTCCCAAAAATCCAGCATCTTTCCTTAATTCCATTATTACTTCTCTGATGACTTACCCTTCCAGTCAAATCAGATTATCCTTATCGTCTCATCTGCCAACCCTTAAAATTGATCATATTACCATCCTCAACTTTCTGACAATGCCATATAACAAAATATACAGATTACATAACTTCCATCACTAAGCTAACACAAAGCTTATTTTTCCCAAGACGATAGTGAACTCTACGATTCCCCAGAATAATCACAAAATAACCTTAAATACTAACTCATCTTCTCATTCCCTTCCGACTACTACTGGTAAAGCGCACAAATTTTTCGACCAATTACAATTTCTCCTACATACCTTCTCATCATTGACCAATGAAATCTTCAAATATAAATTCCACTGATTACTTCCTGAAATCAGTACTCAATGCTCAACAACATTCCAATTTAATTGTTTCCACCTTTATTTATCATATCCTATGACATTCATCCTTATCCTGGTTAACTTTCTCACAACTCTAGTTCAGTTAATTACGCGATATCTCTTAATTCCATAAGCTCAGAAAATATTCCTTTAATATATATATATATATATATATATATATATATATATATATATATATATATATATATATATATATATATATATATATATATATATATATATATATATATATATATATATATATATATATATATATATATATATATATATATAGTTATTAACAATCCTTCCATCGGTTAATTTCTCATTTCAACCAATCGTTAATTCTTGTTGATTTCTCGTCCTCAAGTCAACTAAAATCTAACATCTTCAAATCTCAATATATCCTCAATAACATCTTTAGAATTTCAATACACCATCAACAACACCTTCAGGATTCCAATTAAATTCTAACTCAATGATTATCAGATAAGAATTTACAAATTAAAATATCTGAATCTCAAATCTTATCAGCATTTCCAAAATATAGGCTGTGATAGCAGCAACATTCCTTTCATATTTATTTTCCATTATCTGAATAATTCCTTTATTCAATCTCCTTTACCAAAATGAAAACATTTCATTACCACAGAAATACTAATTCCTATACTATACTCCTTGTTATTCCTTCACCAGCCCGACCTTCAGCTAATCCGTACTTACGACAAGTAGAAAGATAACTGCTTAAGTGGTATAAAATATATGTGACCGACACATCATACTTCCTCCTGGTTACCCGATTTATAGTAACCACATAAATACCATCTCTTCTTATCTTAGACTATTAAATTCCAAGTTTACCTTTTGTTAGAGGAAATAAATTCCTATTCCTTACTGTCATTCGCAACAATACCGTTCCTTTACCCTTTTCTGCCACACTTAATTTCGAACCAGGATTAATCCTTATATTACTATCTCTTTCGTTTAGTTGAACATTCTCAAATGACTATAGATATATCAAAACATCCATCAGTTGCTCGAACGTATCCATATAGTTGTACATTTCCAATTACCATTAATATCCATACGACACTCTTCACCGCATCTCTTCTCATAACTAGGAATCAAACACACAGACATCCTTTAAAATCTTGTAGAATAGCAGCAGCATCTTCAACTGGAACATCAGCATCTTCAATCTCAGCACCTCGTCTCCTCGCAACACAATCAGCTTCAAACAATCTAACAACTATTCCCACAATCATATAATCTACCCTAAAGGTTGTTAACTCTAGAGACATATTTCAAGAAACTCGGTCACGAGAATCCCACTAATGACAGAAACATATCTCACTCAACTCTTGCTACTGTTATGACAGATGAAAGAAACATGATAAGTATACACATCGAGATAGAAAGAAGGATCCTTTCATCAAGATATATCATGAATACTACATGCGCCAACAACACAATACTACCTAAATTCTACAATCATCTCACAAAAGAGAAGATAACAAAGACACATCAAAATACTAAAGGGTAATAGTAGATTTCATCCATAAATCCGAGAAAATCGCAACAAAATCTTGTCACTACAGTCACTTACCCTTATCATCCTAAACAACAACAATAATTCATCACAATACTACCTCACAACATCTAAATAATCCAAATACAACCCAACAATACATAACTGAAATACAACAAAGATCCATCACTCCATCACTCCATAGTATGTGGCACATCATTTTCTCCAACTTGGCTCGTCCCTACTTCATCTTCATCTGGTCCTAACTTGCACCACCTCCATTTTGGATCAAAACACGGCGGCTCCTCAAATCCATACTTCAAATGCGCTCCTTGACACGGTGGATCTATCATATAATGAGATTCAGCATACACCTTACTGTCTTGGAACTTCCAATGCGGTCCAAGATACGGTCCAAGATGAGCTACATATTCACTTAACCTGTGAAGCATATCTATCTCTTCATGATATTTCTTAAAATCAGTTCCATAACTCCTCACTTCAGATCTAACCTCAGTTCTTCCAACTTCACACTCAGTCCTATAATTATCACTTTCAGATTCTACAACATTTTTCTTATCATCCGTATCATCCTCATAATCTAACCATCCACCTGAATTCTTATGATTACATCCTTGCTGACATTGCATACCCTGTTGACCTACAGCATATCCCCGCCTATTGGTGTTAATTGGTATGTCGGACATTTTCTGCAGTTATAGAAAATTCAAAGGTACATAAGGTCATTATTCAAAAGTATATATGCAATGCATAATTATGCAAATGCACATAATTTACGTATGCCAAATATATATGTATGCGATGCAATGCAAATGATAATTATGCAATACTCATAAAAATGAAATTATGATGAAAGCACTCCGCGTCCTTTCATTAATACCAATACCTTATCGTAGTATTTACTTAATAAATACTCAGGAATTCAGAACAGTTTTGAGGGATACATCTATAATAACAAAGCTTAACAAAAATAAATAATCTTACCGGAGCCTTGCAGAGAAGTTGCGTTACTTTTATAAAATACTTTTGACACCAAAGTTATAGTTTAGGACATTTTCAAAAATCGACCTAATTCGCTATAACTAAAAAGCTCTGGTTACCAATCTATAACACCCCCAATTTAAATTGCGCAGCGGAAATACACAATTAGGTGTTATTCACAAACTTTATTTTACAACACTCTTTGTATGACCTTACAAAAGTATAATTAGGAATAAATAAGGAAATAATTTAAATTAATGTCTAAAACCTTCAATCCCAAGTAAAAATCTGTTTAAAAATATCAGAGTAACGTTCAGGCTCCCCAAGGATCTTAACAAATCGACAAACCTTTTACCAAAGTACTGGACCATATACTATAAATTTATGACAATCGGGAAAGAAATATGTTTTAGACCAAATTACTACAAAAGTAATCCCGCAATCCTTCTCCAGCAAGCTCCGCCATCCAACAACTTCAAGTACCTGAAATACATGCTTAAAATCATCAACACAAAGGTTGAGCAAGTCTATAGGTTTAACAAAACATATTTGAACACATCATAAAAATCAATCACAATTGTTTAATAACATTGTGGCCATACAATCTATTAATCAGACATATCATCTTATAGCAATAGCTAATGAATTGTATTAAGCTCATGACACCGACCCCTAAACTTAGTCACCCACGCCAAATTCCATCATGACTATAAGAATTCCAGTGCCCCTACTAGGGTATCAATTGCAAGAATACCAATTCTCATTCTCGTAAAATTATCCTTCCCAGAGGTTACTCAGCGTAAAGTCCTTGTCTCAGATAGGGTCATCAGCCCAATAGTACTATCATTAGAATAAGCGGTTATTCCCAACTCACAACATCAAGTCAGAAGATAGTTAACGACTCATGAATTTAGGTACTTTTGCAATTTAGGTACTTATACAATTCAAATCAACAAAGGCAACAAAGGCAACATTCGGGTCCAAAAATTACTCATGACATGTTTTCATTTTACTTCAAATAGCATGTATCCCGCTTGCGGGTTTTAAAATCATTAAAACAAGTAGAAAGCGAGGCTGACTCACCTGAAGTATTAACAGTAGTATGACGACTTTCAACGATCGATGATGCCCGACGAACACGAATTTCACAATCTATCAAAATAAAACGCGTGCCTTTAATAATACATTCAAGTAATATTTCATACTTAATAAAATGAAATAAATATCTCAAAGTCAAAATCAAACTCACACTATACTCAATTTAATAAATTCTTCTTACGTACACTTTTACACTTTTATTATTTCAAAAACTGTCGATATATATATATATATATATATATATATATATATATATATATATATATATATATATATATATATATATATATATATATATATATATATATATATATATATATATATATATATATATATATATATATATATATATATATATATATATATATATATATATATATATATATATATATATATATATATATATATATATATATATATATATATATATATATATATATATATATATATATATATATATATATATATATATATATATATATATATATTAATCGTCCAAACTGTTTTCCTTGCTTAAACACGTCAATAGCTTACGATACTAATCAGAAAATTCATTTACTATATATAGAAAGACCTCCCAAAAGTTGGTTAAAAGATTTTACTTTTAGAGTTCCCTGCCCGACTCATCTTCGAACTACAAAAACCGGACAGTTTTACGTCGACAACTCATGTAGTCTTTTTAACTTATTTATTTGACTCCGTTTACAAAACCGACACTCATCTTTGAGAATAGACTTAACATCATCATTTTTATCACATAACATCAGTCCTTGAACCATTTTAAAATCCTTTTTATAGTACCCGAGATTCGATCCAAATATCGACAACAATTATATATTGTGCCGATACTCGTCTCCCGGTACACGAATAATCAAACTATCATAACTTTTCGCTCGTTTGGAGCTAGAAGCTCTACTTTATACCAAATCGAAGCTTAAGACATCCTCTATAACAATTTCTAATTAGTTCATATCATACTCAAACTTATATTGTTCAAAAATAGCCTTTTAGCTGCTGGTTAAAATTACCTTCCTAAAAATCACTCAAAACCAAAATTTTCACCAATTTTAACATCATTTTACCACTATAATCATCCTAATATTACTACTTTCAATCCTAACATACTATATCATCCTAGATGATCAAATCAAATAAAACCTAACTAAAAATTTCAAGATGCAACAATAAAAAACAATGTATAACACCATAAACACCTACATACAACACATATACAAGATCAAAACACATGATTTTTCATCAAAAATGGGTTTTTATAAAATGTTCATGCATGTGAGAGATTTTCGTACCAAAAGATGGAGAATCAAAAGATAAAGATGGGTCTTTGATTAGTTTAAATGGATTCAAGCTAGATTTTAAAAATCTAGGGTGTTTGTGTGTGGTGAGGGTGACGGACAAGAAAGTGAGAGGAGGGAGAGAGAGGATTTTTGTGGTGAGTGGATTTTTGTATGTGTTTTTGTGTGTGATTTTCCATTTTATATGGGAAAAGTTTAGGGTAGTTTTTGCCAATTGTGATTCTTGTGGACCAAAATGCAAATACTTGGTTAAAAAGCGAGAAATGACTATTAGTCACTTTTGAAAATATTTACGGGTCTCGAGTTTCATAAAAATACTTCTCAAAACTTAAAACGCACACAAAATATGATATTATATAGTCCCGGCACGACTTAATACGAAATTTAAAATAAAAACGTCAGAATATTAAACATCGACATGTCTAAAATAAAACGTAAATTTTAGGGCATCCGTTGATATCGTCATTACTAATAATCCTCGCAACTCGTCAAAACGTAAAAATATAACTTTCAACATTCATCCAAATCAAATCACCAATCGTTATGACATTCAATCTTGTCAAAAATTTCAAAAATATACGTAAAAATATAATTAAATAATGACCACGGGTTTGGGTTGTCACATAAGGTAAGGATTTCCCGTCCTTCAGTAAGGAGAATCTCTTCCTTCATTAGGATTTCCCGTATGCAGCCAACTGTTTTCCCCAGTAGTTACAGATTAAATGCTTATGTTTTATTAGTTAACTTAGCCATATACATGCATGACCAGTTCACCTAGTTATGGAGGTACCATAACCATAACACTAGAGGCACTAGTTTTATGACTTCACCACGGCGAAGTGATAGCTCGTGGCGTCCCTTTTTAGTTATTTGGCCATTATATTATTATATTATCATGTGGGGCGTATGGGTGCATCCTAGTTACATGTTTCAGTCAGGATTTTCATGGTGAATGTGGTGTGTGCCTTGCATCCTTCACAAGGAGTTGATCCCTCCTACCCATTGACCAGTTAATTAGAGGCAACCCCTCTAATTGCATGATGAGGTCTCCCCTCCAAGTATTCATGTACGTTTTTGACCTCATGACCTATATTGGCTTTTGGTACATTAACTAATACAAATTTCATAAGTAACATAAGCTATGTTTTCAGAACTAAAACCAGTTAACATGACAGACAATTAGGTTTTCCAGGACTTATTCATTTCTTCTTCTATTAGTCTTATTTATATTTCAACCATTCATACTATGTCATATATCCGTGCACTGAGCGTTATGCTCAGCCGTTACTTTCCTTTCCATGTCCCAAAATGGCAGGTACCCAATGACAGACTCGAGCATTTGGAGGACGTGCATAGGATGGAAGCTGCCATAGACTTCTTCTCCTTTTTCCTTCAAATACTTATGCTTGTACAGTCTTTCATTCATTTCATTTAATTCATTTATGTTTTAGGCTTATTTTGGGAACCGATGTTTGATTCTGGTTTTTCCTATGGTCGTGTATGTTTTACTACATATTACCTTGCATGCTTTGATGACACGCCATAATTACGCGTAACGGTCCACTTATCAAGTGGGGTGTTACAGGTGCGCTTACAAATGGTGGGGGCTGACTTAATAAGGAGGAAGCTTTTAGTGGTAAACGTTGATTATTTTCAGGTATAAAAGGAATAGCGTGTGATTTTAATATTCATAAATGTTTCTTTGTGTGTATTATTATTACAGTTACAACAATGTTGCCAACTATAGAGTAGATGCGTCCCATAAATTAAATGTTACAATATGCATGCATGCGTATATGAGAAGATCTTCCATATGTTTCCTTTTTTGAGATTGTTAAAAAATATTCTAACTTATATGAGAAGCTTTGTTGAAAAATTAACAATTTGGATCCCTCCTTTTAATATTCCATAGTTTCAAAAAGTATACTTTCCTTTTTGGTTTTTCATTGTTAATATTTCAGGGATTTAAATATTCTAGAGTTTTGTCACAAATCTGTATTAGGAATTGTTAAAAATTTAATTTTTTCAACTTTTTACATGAGCCTTTTATAAGATAGTATAGATGTTTTTATTAAATATTTAATAAAACTTCACTTGTTATGTATTTAACTACTGTTATACTATGTTACGCGATTAGCCAATTAAACATCTGCTTAAAGTAGAGGGGGTTAAAAGTTAAAACCCAAAAAATCTAAGGGAGCCCAAAGTGGCCGGCCCTTATGGTAGTTCTAGAAGAGAAATTTGTGAAAATAATTAAGCTAAGTATTACCTTAATTAACCTTTATTGGAGTAGGGAAAATGTTATGGGCCTAATGCTTGAATGCTATATAAATAACTCTTAACTCTTTATAGTTTTCGTCCCTCTCTTCCGGCTCTCCACCGAATTTCGGTGCAGACTCCCCTACAAAACCCTAAAGTTCCAAAGTGTAAATCTTTTCAAGATCGACTGCCTTTTGCTAGTCCCTTGTGAACTAACTAAACCTATATAGAATCCTTGGTACTTTTATCAAGGTTTTGATCTTTGTTTTTTCTTCCCTTTGATCGACGAGTACACGAACCCTAATTAGGGTTTTTCGTGATTTTGGTATTTGTCTTGTAACGGTTATAAACCGATCCTTAAGTAATTTCTATCTAGGATTTTGGATATAGGGTTTTTCAATTTACAAGATCTACACAAGTTTGTTTGAAAGCGAAGTTACTACCAGCACCGTAGTAATTGTTCATTGACGTGTTGTGTGGCAACTATAGAGACGAAAACTTAATTGTTAAAGTTTCAAGATCAAGATCAAGAACTGTGTATTTGATTTAATCAATTAAACAAAATGTTAGTATTTATTTATTTATTATATGTGTTAATCATAAATACTTTATTAGATCCGTTACGTTGCGTACTCATATTTAATGATTAATTAGATCTAAAATCCCAATAATGGCATCACGAGTTTAAACGTTTGGTGTTTATGGGTTACACATAGAATAAACATGCTAGATCCGCTTAAATACTCGATTTATATTATTTTCTATGGCAATAACATAATAACATGCATTCTTGTGATAAAGTTTTAATCTTGATCTAGATCTAATAAAATTTGGTAGGTTTATTAAATTGGTTAATAAACATATTTTATTGTTTTATCCAGCCAAAAGACTTACACAATCAAGTTATTTGATGCATGGGGTTACTCTTGGTTATCAAGAGGGAGTTTTTTGGTTCTCCAATTGGGGAAGACTCATTTGAGATCCCGGGTATTATATGATTTACTGCTTTCATATAGAGTTTGTCTTCACCTACCCTCTTTCTATCTTTTTTTGTGTGCACATATGTTTTTCATTAAGACTTGCAAAATATAATTATGCTAGATTCTATTAAACATAAAAATGGATTTCTACTTATATCGAAACTAGCTTTAATATATGTGTAATACCCACGTTTTTAACATACAGCAGTGGAAGCTAATCTCGGGTATCACTTCATGGAACAAAAGTCATAATAATAGAAAACAACTCCAAAGAGTGTTTTAATCAATTTTATTTAGTTGCCATTCAAAAATCAGAGATTTACCACATGAGGTCCCAAAAATCTATTGTTGGGCCAATGAAAGTTCAAATTATGGCCCACTCTATATTTGATATAAATTAGACTAAGTGTTATGAGTTGTTGACAGAGTCTAACGACAGAGACTAGGACTAGCTGAAGGCAAGGCCTCAGATAGCACACCAGACACATTCAAGTTAAAGACATTGTCAGAGAAGTTAAATATTATATGAATACATACCCACCAGCTGTTATGGATAACAACTAGAATGTAGAAGGAATGTGCTGGTGTTTGAGGACCTCAGAGGTGACAATACTCAAAGGTTACTCTAGACCCTTTGAAGAATTAGCAAGCAAAGACTTGCCTTATCTCTTAATAGTTTAGGTGGGAAAATTTGATAAAGTACTTTAGGCAGGATAAAGTGAAAATTAAAGTTGAACTGTTCACATAAAGTTGGTTAAAGAATGTCTAATAATGGAGATGCATTTAATGTTGTGTACGTCCTCCACAAAAGACAACACGTATCAACTACTCCCACTAAGGAAGCAACCTCGTACCACTATAAATAGAGAATCTGAAGGGGAGAAAAAGCATCACTTATTTGTTATATTTATTATTTGTATTTCTCTCCCTAATGAACCTAATCGAGTCCATGGTTGCATCTCAACGACTTAAAAGTTCACTTGTAAACTTGATAATCAATATCAAGTTTACTTGTTTAAAGGGTTATTATACATTTTCATTTAACAAGTGTGATCAATAACACTTTGTAATACTTTGTTAATATCAATAAAGCATTACACAATTAAAAAGTTAATTATTGTGTGGTATACTTTGATCATAGGAGTTAGAGTATTACAACCAGGACAAGAGACTTAAAAGCATGATAGTCTCTTGCCTACCCAAAAACATAATGAAGTACATCATTAAGTGCGCTACTGCAGAAGAAACGTAAAATGAATTAGTTCTTGGGTATGAAGGTCCAACCGAGACAAAGGAACCTAAAATCTAAGCCCTCAGACTTAAGTTCAATGCCTTCAAAGCAATGGATTATGAAACAGTTAGCCATACATATTACAGACTTAAGATTCTTTGGAATGACCTAGGTAATAATGTTATGATCATTCCTCATGCTGAAGTAAATGCCACATTTGTATATGGTTTACCTAGAAAATAGCTAAACTTGAACTAGAAATTAAGAGCTATTAATGCCATTGAGAATGACACCTTGGCTCAATTGTTTGGTAGGTATAACTATGAAGAAGGATTCATTGATTCTATATATAAGTCTGAGACTGATAGGTTCGTTGGTCAAATCTCTGGATCAAAATCTCTTGCTGCTAACCACTATTTTTAAGACAGTGACTCTGATGTTGAAGAAGACACAAAGAAGTAGCCAAGAGTTCCTTGATGAACTCAATGCAGAGTTTCATGACATAGCACTGCTTGCTGACCAAAAGAGGTACTACAAGATATCTAGAAGGGTTGGGGCTACAAAGTAGACAAATCCAAAGTGACATGTTTTTCCTGTGGAAAGGTTGGCCACTTTCAGAAGGATTTCTACTAACAAAACATCCTCTCCCATCTATCCCTCAACCAGTAGATTAAAGGAAAGAAAAAAGTTCTTTCCAACTTCTATCAAACAATCTTCTCAATCATACTCAGAGGGCAAGAAGGACTACAAGGTCAAGTACAAAGCCCTGATAGCTAAGCTAGTAAGATTGATCACAAGGTTGAAGAATATCCAAGAAGGATAACCAAAAAACTAATAAAGGACTGATAGCTGAGGCTTTCGACTAGGATGATGAGCCTTTGACCTGTGAAGATGAGAGCACTACAACAGTTAGAACCTTCATGGCCATTGCAAAAGATGAGCCAACTGTTGGAAAAAGTAATGCCAAATATGGTCAATGGGTGGATATTACCATGAAAAAGGTACAAATATTACCAACCATAAATGAGGGTGAGGACAGAGACCATGTCCTAGACTATACTCAATTCGATCTCCACTTTGTCGAAGACTAGAGTAAAAAACTGTTGAATAAGTTCATACCTTAAAACAGGAACTGGCCTCTTGTAAATTTGACCTAACAAACCTCAAACCTCTTGTATCACAAAATTCTCACCTCCAAAATGAGGTAAGCAGACTTACTTCTGAAAATGAGTCATTAGGTGACGAGATCACTGAACTAAGAAATGTCATTGAAAAATGGACCAAAAGTCATGTGACTGTAGAAGAGTTGATCTCTGAGAGTGTGCCTGGTAATATTGTCCAAGACATTTGAGGAAAGGGACGGTTTAAGACTCATAAGCCTAGATCTAAGGTTAACTTTGTTCCAATAATTGACATGTCCCCTAAAAATACTACTGTGAGTGAGGAATAGTCTGAGTCTGAACTAAATGTCCAAAGTCCCTTGCCTCCCTTGACCAAACTATCAAGGTCATATCCTGTTAACCATGGTGGTTTGAATGTAAAACCTAAACCCTATCGTAGAGTGATTGAGAAGCCTCAAAAGAAGGTTTATTTGGCTAAAGATTCCAAGGAATTCACTCAAACCGCTTCTTCTGAGAAGATATCCCCAACCAAGAAGCTACTTCTCACCCTCATGGAAGAGGTGAAAGGACTGAAAGATCAAATCAAGACACCATCTAATAGCTCTTCCTCTGGTTCCTGTGGTGAAGGGACCAACAGTCATCAGTCAAAGGATAGAACAATGTTCATACCTTGTAAGTACTATAGGTTTATAAATCATCATTCTGATAATTGTATAAAGAAGCCCAATTCATTAATTTTGAGTCATCTCACCATACTTCTAGTGAGCATGATGAATTGATAGCAGTTCAAAACACCAAACTGAAGTTAAGGTCTCAGACTCCTCATCGAACCTCGAGGAGAACTAAGCACAGACCCAGACCGTTTCCTCCTTGCAAATACTATGATTTCTATGATCATCACTCAGATGAGTGTGAACATTATCCTGGCTGTGACATACGTAGAAGCATGACTCACGAAACCAGAAACTGCAATCAAGCAGACTTGACAAGGACCCAAAGGAGACCTAGAGTCACTCATCAGTGATAAAATGGACCCATTGGAAGGTGGGTTCATCAGTGAAACTAATTTGCTTTACTATATTTGTGCAAGAATTTCTAAATAAATCTATATGGTATTTGGATAGTGGCTCCTCCAAATACATGACACGGGTTAAACAATATCTGCACAGATATAAAAAAGGAGTTTGGTCCTAGAGTGGTTTTTGGAGATGACTATTGTGGGGCCACTAAAGAATATTGTTCAGTGGATTGTAATGGAATCACCTTCACAAGGTTCGCTTAACTAAATGGTCTGAAACATAACTTATCAGCATCAACCAACTATGTGATGCAAACTTCAAATTTATGTTCACTAAGTCCCAAGGCACAATATTCAATCAACATGATGATGCGATGCTCATTGCTCCAAGAAGAAGAGATGTGCATGTCATTGATATGACTTCATGTCCTGAAGGAAGCAATACCTGTCTCTTTGCCAAAGCATCCAATAGTGAAAATTGGCTATGGTATAAAAGGCTATCCCACCTCAACTTCAAAAACATCAACAAACTGACCAAGAATGACTTGGTGACTAGACTTCCCTCTATAAAATTCTCTAAAGACAAACCATTCGCAACTTGTGAAAAAGGGAATCACTACAAATCCTCTTTCAAAACCAAGAAATCATTCTCCATAAACATGTGCCTTCGTCTCTTACACAAGGACTTGTTTGGACCTATCAAGCCTCAAACTATAAATCACAACAAATAAACCTTTGTAATTGTAGATGAGTACTCAAGGTACACATGGATGTTCTTTCTTCAAAAGAAAAGTGAGGCAGCTGATTGCATCATGTCTTTCATTAGACAAATTGAAAACATCAATGACTGCAAAGTAAAAGCAATTGGAAGTGATAATCGCACTAAGTTCAAGAACCATGCCATGCAAGCTTTTTGTGATGAAAAGGGAATGTAACAAAACTTCTCCACCCCTGGAACTCCTAAGCAAAATGGGGTCGCTGAAAGAAGAAATAAAACTCTAATTAAAGCTGCAAGAACTATGCTATGTGAGACCAGACTTCCCAAACAGTTCTGGGGTGAATCTATGTATACTGCATGCTATTTACAAAACAGATCTATCATTATGAAAAGACATGGAAAAACCTCCTATGAAGTCTTCAGAAAAAGAGCACCATATGTCAGCTACTTCCATGTAAATTTGATGAAAATGCTGATGATGGTTTCTTCCTTGGATATTCTCCTACATCTAGAGCCTTTAGAGTGTTTAATATTCTCATATAATATCTTGAAGAATCTATTCATATCACCTTTAATGAAGCTGATGAAATAATCTCCCGTGGTAGCTCTAAGGCTGATGATACTGTCTTCAATGAAGTAAAGACATATCCTGAAGACAAATTCATTACCGCCAAGAAGCCTAATCACACAAATCACAATGAATTTCCCTATGTTCATGCCTGTGAGCCTCACTCTATCACAAACATCACCATCTCAGATGCAAAATCTTTGAAGATGAAGCTCCCTTCATAGCTCCAACAAGTGAAGATAGTGATGCTTACTCAGAACCAATGGATTCAAGAAGATCTAATCCTGAGGTTATTCAATCCCAACTAGAAGATGAGATCATAGATGAAGAAATTGTGTGTGAAAAGAGACATACAAGTGAAGTACCCTCTCCCTCATCAAATCCTTAGAACAATTTTAAACCTATATCTTATCCAACAGTCACTCCAGCTCCTCAATATCCAAGTGGTCCATAAACCAAGACATTCTTCTGGTAAGCATGATTAGAGAATGTAACACCCCCATTTTACCTTAACGCAACAAAACATTGATTTGGGGTATTACTTCATTAACACAAGTCATTATAATAGAAAAAAAACTCAAAAGAGTGATTAAATTAACTTTCTGTATATATCATATAAAATCATAGTTTTACAATGTGAGGTTCCCAAAATCTAAGATAATAATTTCAACCTTGTGTCTCTTCATGCCATCCTTGTGCTGCTCCATGCTATCAGTCACAATTATCTGATATATATGCTTAAAAGTCAACACAAAGGTTGAGTGAATTCATAACGTTGGACATATTTTGAATACAAGTATATCTTCCAGGCTACAGTGCTATACGCCCACATAAAATAGTTATCATACTACACTATGCTCATGCACCGCTACTTAACATAAACTGAAAACCATCAAATTTTCCTTATGTACTACAAGAAAAAAGGGGTTTTAGGACACTGGTTAATGTCCTGTAAACTATGTTTATAGGACCTTTAAGCTGATAGGACTAACATAAAGGTGTCCTCTAGGTGAGAGTTGTAATAAATATCTAGGACACTTATGAGAGTCCTAATAAACATAAAACCTTATGAAACCAATTCTTTAGTCCTATAACGCGTTCAATATAACCAAAATGACGTATTAATAGAATACATAATAGGATGTTTTTCAGGGTTTCAATAATGCTTACCAATTTATTATATATTAGAACACATTCATGGGTCCTAAAAAATATTCTAATAAGGCAAAGCGGAGATGCATAAACTCCTTATTTGGGTACCAAGAAAAGGGTTCTAACAAAATTTGCATTGATACGACCAAATTTTGTGTCGCAAAATGGATTCATATATAGTAAATTTACGCCATCATAAACCTGTTTACTTAATGTCACTAGTGTCCCAATAAGTAAAATCATAAGATACTTCATTTCATATAAAAGATTCAACATTGTTCACAACAAACAAAGTACAAAACAAACAAATAGACAAATATTTGTAACAAAAGGAATAATTTCATAAGGTTTCCTACCAAATTCTAATAACACTTGATATTGTTGCATAGTTCAACATGAAAGAGTAGAATGCACTTCATAGACATTTGCAGCTTCAATAGATTGTGTAATTCCTTCATTAGAAAAGGAGGCATGAAACAACTCCTTTCTCGCTAGATCACGTCCCAAGATTACATGTACATATACCAAAAAAATTAGTATACATCTAAACAAGTGCTAATTTCCAAGCAGCCTAATGAACTATTTATACGCAATCATTTTTTACTAAACTTCATATCAAACTACTTGGCTTTTCCCTACAACTGCTGCAAAACCCCAATCACCAATCTTAACTTGAGCAAGAAGTAATCATCAAAATAAATAATAAATTAAGTTAAAGCTAAATATGGTCAAAATTTGTGTGCAATGTTGTGCTAAACGATATATAACCATTCTAAAAAGAAGATACATTTAACAAAACGACACGACATTTAAAATCGTATCCTAACATATATAGTAACATTAATAGTGGCTCGGTAATGTACTTAATTTGTTCCATACAGTTGGTTGACAAAAAAATGAGCTTAGTAAAATTATCACAAACATATATCCAGGCACATGTGATCTTCAACAAAGTTAATAACAATGAAATAACGAGCAAATAGCTGAAAAACAATTATAACATGTCCATACACATAGGAAATAAGTAAACCTATTGATAAGAAGATTATTTTTTAGCTTATTGCTTTGCTCGCCTTTTTTATATAATAATGGTTTCATAGCCTCCCTTTTCTTCAAATACATGAGGTAAGCCACTGAATTCTATAATAATGTGAATCTTGAATTCGCAACTTCAGTTTGTTGGTTCTAAGATGCTTTTAATTAGATTAGTCCTAACATCCATCTATCTTATTGTTGTCCTAGATGCCTAGACGTGACTTAATAATTACCTCTGATATCAGCTCTGATTTCATCACTAAAAAGAGCTTACCAAAACAATGACCATCATTTTCAACAGATAGCAACATAGCGTCTATTGTGGACAGTGTGAGTCATACTGGTAACCTTTAATTCAGTTTAAAACAGACTAGCAAACACCTTTTTTACTTTTGTAAACAACTTCATGTGCTTAATGTGATTACAAAGCCTATATCAGCATCAAGATAATTTAACAGCAACATAAAAGCTTGCTTTTGGAATTTGGATAACTGATAACTCGTTCGATCCTTTTGATCTGTTTTTTTTTCAAGTTTAGTCCTTAAGATCAAAAGCTATACCCAATAAGATATAAAACACAACCAAGTTAACTCATATTCCCTAACACTCCAATCCCATTCCTATATTCTAACCAAGCACACATAATAAAGATGTAAAGCACATGTAAAATTGGAATTAAAAATTTACCTTCCAATATTGTCGTTGATGAAGATGTTGCTACAATTGAGATCTCTACAGTTTGTCTATGCGTAATTGTTGGTCTTAAAAGACTCTCTTCAGGGTCGACCAAGAGGTTAGCCAATTTTGGGTTCCAGTCATATTTCGATATGCCTACTTATGCGGTGCAAGAATATGGCTCGAATGATGCACCTATCCTTCCATATTCTAGCCAACTCACTGACTTTCAAACCTCAATCCTTTTCAATGCTCTTTTACGTATTAGGTTCATCTCCTGAGCGTAGCTACATATTTTCATTGTGTATAGAGCTTTCCTTACATCTTTTATTAGTTGTTTCCTTGTCCATTATTTGATCAACTAAATATCAGCGAACCCTGAATACCTTTGTAGCTTTGACACAAGCACCTTTCAAACAGCTAGCGAACTATGAACCTTCAGATGCTTAAATAGTAGGAGAAACAATTGACAGATTAACAGCCTGTTAGATGATTCATTTTTTTCAACAAAACCAGAAAAATATTGACAAAAGAATAGAAAGAATATATTCTTCACCTTTTTTATCTGAAGCAACACCTTCGCCTGGATTTCTAGCTACCATACACGGAACCACTCTTGGATAATTCCCAACGACCATTTCTGGAAAATCATATAAAACACGGCTTCTTATATGAGAGAAAGGAGTTGCAAAGTGCAATTCTGGCTTGCAACAATATTCTCAATTACTACAGCACGCGTCAATGACGAGAGAACAGAACGTACTTTGCGATTTAAAGGAGTGAAAAATTAAGCTCAGAGATGCAAATATAGGAACGATACTCTGTAATTTAAACAACATTACCTATTCCTATTCTTTAACATAATCAAACCCATTCTGATATGATCACTAACTACTTATGTTAATTTATATATAGAACCGTTACTTATATGTGGCTAATGATTGAAATAACATAAGTGGTGTCAATGCAAACTTACGAGGGAAAGACCATGAACAGATATATAATGCCTTTCTACGTAAATATTTGAAAAGGTCAGCATATAATGCTTATTTTAAGATCAATACACAAAGAGATCAACATATAAGAGCTAGCAGCTACTTGTTCTTTTACTACTAAACAAGGTGACAAAGTCACTGTATCAATTCCATATAAGTCTTATGGATGCATTTCAAAGCATCTCATTTATCAATTATAACTGTAAGAAATTTTTGATATATTAAACAGGTGCCAAAGTCAAACATTTTTTTTAAGATGTAATCAATGAAATTTACAATAGTTTTAGGACATATAGATGGTTATATCTATAAGGCAGAAGCTAAACTGACTTATAAGGTTTAATAAAAAAAATAGCATTAGTCGGTCTTATCGGATTAATCCGATAAGAAAATCATGTTATCGGGTTAGGGGACAAGATTTCTTAACCCGAGCCGATAAGCCTTATCGGGTTCGGGTTCATGTGCGGGTCCGGTCAACCCGACACTATTGACACCCTACTAGTAGCAAACTGAGCACACTCTAAAGCAGTGGCAGACATACCCTTTGGGTACGGGGTGGCGGCGTCCCCATGGCTAGACCAAAAATACGAAATTATAGTGTATTTTTTCGTTAATTTTGAGCGTTTTTATAAAGTGCCCCACTCGAAACTCAAATTGCCCCCCACTCACGCATTAAAATCCACTATATAACACTCTAAAACCTAAGAATCTCCATTTTTATGTTATAATACTCGAATTTTTATTAGGATTTTAACTTTTTTCATCTTGCTATTGTCAAAAAAAAATTGCCCCCCACAATAGAATTTCCTGCGTCTGCCACTGCTAAGTGTTTTTGTTTTGCTTGGTTGATATTAGTTTATACTAGAGGTTTGTGATTTTCGATTAATTTCTAATGCATACCCCTATTTAGCACTAATTTATTTAGTTTCATTAATCTAATTAAAACATCAGACAACAATTCAATTATAATCTAACACAAAAGTTAAAACAATAAACTATGTTCTTAAGAAAAAATACACAGATACGCAAACTTAATAATACACAGGAGGAATTCAATTAACTCTCAACATTAAACATAGTTATATTATGAATTTCAAAACGAGATTGATAATTTACCTTCCAATTTTGAAGACAAATGGAGACCATAGCTTGTTAACTTTCTTCTTTATGTATAGTACTTTTTCTAAACTCAATACATTAATGGGAACCAAAAAGGTCCATTGCCCATTATGCTCTTTCCAAAAAACACCTTAAATTTTCTCTTTCTATAAATGGTCTATTCTTTTGGGCAACAAGGCAGCTGGGTGCAGAATGCGCCAAGTGTTCTCTGTTGCCCTATATCTTGGGGCAATTTATCAGAATTGCCTTATTCTTTGGACACTTGTCAAAATCTGAATGGTTGTTGCCTTATATTCTTTGTTAGTACTTTGTTGCCTTGGACTGTATCAGGAAAAACATGTTTTTTAGACTCAATCACGAATTGTTCAAAATTGAAGGACTCTTTTCATATTGTCCCTATATTAATATGCTATATAATAATTTATTAATATTTTCATATTTTGTGACACCTTATTTCACGCCTAAAACAACAAAGGCTTCGCTTTAGCTACTAAGGCTTTGAGACTTACACATGCCGTTACGCCACACCTCATACTATCTATAACATTGATTTTTACTTATAAAAGCACAAGTTGAGCTCCTTTAAATGTATAATTGTGTTGTTTTAAAATTATTCCAAATGATCGACTTTAGCTTAAGGTTAACTCATTTATAATTTAGTTCAAGTAAAAAGTATTTTAAGATACACTTAACTGGTGTTAGAACATAAATTCCTTTATCGTGGCTGTTCAATATTTAGAATTATACAAATATATGGCGTAGACACTCACGAGCTTAATCAATGTTTGGGCTTAAAGTAGAGGCTCGTTTACCGAGCTGCATAATAGTTCGAACTTAAGATCGATCTCATTAAGGTTTAACTCATTTATTTCTTCTATTTGATTGATCGTCCTTATGTGAGTAGCATATATGACTCGTTAAGTGGTTATGCATTAATGAATCGAGTAACACCAATCTCGAACTCAACTCAACAATCAAAATTTGGCTTGAATCTCGACTCAAGATAGTTCGAGCTTTACAAAATCTAAGAACGATTTTAAATAAACATTTAAAACTGTAGGTCGGCCAATTGGATATTCCTAGCTCGTTCTTGGTAAAACAATCGTCATATTAAGCTCAACTAAGCTCGATTCATATGCATATTTGAATGATAATCAAGCAATATATATGAAATCAATAACATGTATTGTGGTTGTAATCAAAGAGTTTGGAAATAGTGAGTTAATCTTACAATATCTAATTATTCCATATTTAATTTTTTGTAATGATATATTTTATTTAAGTTAGTGATATTTTTTTAAAGCGACATGTTAGTGGTTACTGGATCGAGTCGTGTAGTGACATCCAAGAGGATAGTATGACTTTCTCGGACCCTCACCTAGTTACGGTTAAACTCCTAATTTGTTTTGCATGAGAGGGAAATCCCTTGGCAGGTCTTGAACCTAAGACCTCCAAGAAACAACCTACACTAACGAAACCATTTACTAGAACCTTGGTGACCAACTGAGCTAGGCCAGTTGGTTTTCTTAGTCTATAATATCTATCCCTCTCTTAGGGGACAAGAGTTATAAAATCCTCCAACTAATCTTATAATAATTAATTAGGTGCCCCATGTTAGCACGATGTAGCACAACTGTTGATTCCGTAGATCTTGTTAGTCTTAGCTTAAATACTTAGCCTACACGTGATAAATCCTATATAGACTTAGTAGAAACTTTGAATGATACCTAAGAGTATGCGGAATCTACTCTTTGATATTATGAAGATTATGTGAGTTTGTATTTGACAAGAGATGTGTATTGAATACTTCAATATAAATAATACTAATACCCTTAACCAGAGTACTAGGGTTACAACCTTGAAGTAAAAGTACGATGCATAGAGATAATATTTCCGTATATCATAACTTAGACCTATGACCTCCTTTTATAGTGTAACGAGTCCTTTACAAGACAAAGATATAACAAATAAATTTAAAGTACTATAAGATATAACTGAATATCTGCTATCTTTAAGGAACAGGTGATTTGTCTTTATCTTCAACTAAGCACTAATACCATTACCAGCACCAAGGTTTAACCACGTCCATTCAACATTAATGCAACAAGTACTAAGAATATTACTACCAGTATTAATAAAATATATTGTTAGTGCAATGTAGACTAGTACTAACTTTATTCCCAACACTGATGACTAACCTATTACGATAAGGATTATAAGGATATAAAAAGTTTACATTTGGATCAATAAATATAATATAATTATCCATTAATCATAAATAAATTTAACTCAAATCAAACATGTAACTAAACTAACATTGTATTTTTAAAACAACTAATACCAATGGTGTTAGCCCGTAACTTTAGTAGTGAACAAGGTACTTATAATGAAACCTAAACTATACGAATACCTGCCAAATTTGAAAATACAAACCATATGAATGAATTGATGATAAAAATTATGTTCCCCACTTGATCTGGATTGTGATGGTGTTTCTGAGATTCTTTTTTCGTTTTAGGGTTTTAAGGTAGGAGCAATGCCTGTCGAAATCCCAAGCTAATGATCTCCATTTATATGTTATGTTTAGGACCCGCTTCCGACGCATTGGCCATTTATGGATGTGTTGTATAGTAACATGTGTGTAACAACCACTTATTAACCATATTTTGATAAGTATTATTGCCCATTGCCTTTGATACGCCGGATAACATGTGACAATCCGTCAATTTATGGTTGATATTTTATTCTCGAATATTTATTTGAAAACATTATTTTAAATGTTACATTATGAACTCACTTATTTTTGGGAAGAAATTTGGATTTACGTCTTGGAGTAGCATCGACTACGTCTAAACCGGAGGATTTAACGTTACGTGCTTACGTTTACATACACCGTTTTGGTGACAGTCCGACATTTCAGAAAATAAATTTGTCCGTGAATATTATTTTGGAGTTTTAAATTTGTGTTGGTTCATAAACTCGCATATTTACGAGAAGAGATTAGGACTTACGATTTTATTTTAACGTCATTTACGACTAAACCGGAAACCCTAGGATTACGTATTTACGTTTTCGAACTCCGTTTTTGATGAGACAATTTTTATTGGATTCGTTTTGTGACGTTGATTCATAATTTATAAAAACATTTTTCGTAAAACGACCCGAGGGCACGCAAATCGAGGAAACTAGAATCGAGGAGTACCCGTAAATAAATGCGGATGAGACAAGTGGGACACTTGTCCCACCCCCACTCAAACCAAGCTTAGCTAATAAGCTAAGACACATGTAACAAGCTTACAATGTAAGCCTTCCACTAACTAAAACCACCAACACAACACACCTAGTTTCATTTGTTACATGCAAAAACCACTAAATCCTCTCTTCCTCTCTCTAGGATTTCGTCCCATCCTCACCAAGAACACCCTCATTTGATCAAAAATCAACCACAAAATCATGTGTTATTTCTACATATGTTGAAGCCCTCTTGAAGCTCTCTTGAATGGTGGTGATTATAACATCCATGGAGGAGTTTTAATGATGTCTTGAGGCTGATTTTCCACAAGGTGTTTATGAAGAATGGTGGTCTTGAAGATGGTCTTGGTGCATCACAAGTATCTCCATCAAAATCCATGTTTTGATCAACCCACATCATCATGGTGGTATAAAGATTGTCCTCTTAATCTTTTTATTATTTTGATTATGTAAACATGTATTTTATTTGCTATTGTATATGTATATGATGATTATATGATGATAAAAATGTTATGTGGGGGTTTGTTGTTGATAAATATGATTAAAAACGTGAAAAACTATAAGAAACAAGCTTAAAATCTTGCTTAATTTACATGGCTGTATAAAACAGTAAAGAAACATGTTGTGAACTGATAAAGTGATGAAGTAGAATCCATTTACAGTAAGCTATGGTTCTTGTACACATGTGAGAGTTGGCCATGCAATGGAATCAAAGTAATGAGTGAGATATGATCAAAACAAGTTTAAGGTATAAATCTGAGTTCACTGTTTTGGACGATTTTTAGAAAATATTTAGAAGATGATTCAACAGTAGCTATAGAAGAGTTAAATTTAGCACATATCATGTAGTTTATGTTATAAAAATTTGAGCTTATATCTCCATATAGAACTCAAGATATGGCATTTTTGGTGAAAGTGAAGATAAAAATCAGATTTTTGGAAATTAAAGAATAATACTATTATATAAGCACTCACTAACTTATAAAACTTATTTTTATAAATATGTAAAAGGGTAAATGAATGAATAAATTATATAAATGGTAGTAAAATAATACTTATAAGTTATAAAACTATAAACATTGTTTTTACGACTTTTTCGGCTAATACCGTAAAAATTAACGTTTTTGTTAAATAAAACTTAGATGGTTGGACCCGTCTAATGAAAACTTTATAAAACTTATATACTGATATATAGACATGTATAACAAGTAAAAACCGATAAAACCCGAACTATAAGAAATACGGACATTTACGAGCTAATTAAGCATATTGGACTAATAATTGGACTAAATAAGATAAAAACTTGTAAAAAGAACTTATTGGGCTTAACCCATTTAGGCCCAACTTGTAAAGTTTAAGTACTGATAATATAAGTACAAAATGGATTAAAACAAGTTAAAGAACCTATAAAAGGCTTATTGGACTTAAAACGTGAAAATAGTTAAAACTAGTATAAAAGTTATCGACACATAACTCTAAAATGAGTAAACGAGAATATGTAAACCCACTTGATCATCATATATATATAATCATCATATGTATACATAATTGATATTTTTATAAAGTCATTGGACAAACGTCTAAGACCGAGTATTATTTGTCTAGGTTTTCGTGATTGAAGCACGTACCGTACGTCCGAATTGTCGATAACCCGCCTTCCCATATCAACGTGAGTTCATAGACTCGCACTCTTTTAAATGTTTTTATGAAATGTTTTATAAACCCGCGAGGGAGATAACATGTTAGTTTTTATAAAATAGGACACCATTTGTCCCGATTGTTTGTTTATTGATTTTGGACCCGAATGATTGAATGACCCGATTGTATGACCCGATAAATGATTAAAGGACCCGATAGATGAAATTAAATGGATTATTAAAGTTAGGTTATGTCACTCAAAGTCCCATTAGCATGAATTGTGAACTACCGGGAGTTGGTAGACGCTTATGCATTTAATAGTACTATTTGGGGACGATCACCCCAGTTCGCGCCTTGACGGTTGATCCCCGTCGTGCCACATTGATTGGTAAGCGAATTTATGTATGAGAAGATTTCAATAGCGTGACCTTTGTGACGACACGATACTTTAGATGGGCAAAAATTGGTATCGGGTTAGCTACCCGTTTTGGTTTAGTAAGGTAACAATGTCATGCGGCTTATAATAATCCAAACACTAACGAAATACTACTAGACGCTCAGAATTACGACGTATTGCCTGACTAGCAATACAGGGTCATACTATTGATATTATGTTTGTGTTTTGGTTTTTATAACCATATTCATATAACGGTTTTTTTCATACAACGTTATAAGACGTATTGTATGATGTTTTTACGACATTGGCTCGTATAATGATTTTTAAGGCAAATGCCTATATTATGATTTTCGATAAGGATTTGTATAAAATGATTTTGGCTATTTAATGGCCTATTACAAAGATTTGTATAAAATGATTTTGGCTATTTTACGGCCTATTACAATGATTTGTACGAATTGATTTTTGGTACTAATTTTACACCAAAGTTATATTAATGGAATTTATTAAACTCTATGAATTCACTCGGCGTTATCGCTGACCTTTTCTTTTAACATGTCTTATCTCAGGTACTTGAAGGTAATTCTCGGGAAGACGACAAGAATTCATGGCCCGCACTTAAACAATATTTTCCATTCAAATACTTTGTAAAACTTTGTATGAAATATAATGACTTGGGACCGATGTAACATTGATATTATGAATGGAAATGATTTAATATTAAACGACGTGATTTTTATGCGTTGTCTATGATGTGAGTAATGTGCTATCCCGTAACACCAACTAGTCTTCCGCTGTATTGAGTTGTATAAATTTGGGGGTGTTACAGTTTGGTACCAGAGCTCTCGTTATAGAGAACGAAAGATTTTTAAAACTAAGGTTTTGAATAAAACATTTCAAAATCTTTTAACTATAAACATTTTTCTAAAAATGTCTAAAAATCTTTTGACTATAACGGTGCCGAAGAATTCCCGAGTTACCGACAAGGCCAAGACTGAGAAGTGTTATTTTAATATATATATAACTTGGATTATATATATATATATATATATGATGTAATTTTATTACATGATTGTTTGATGATTATTTTGATTTTTATACGAGGTACTTATACGACGTAGATTGTCACAAGAAACCCTAACTCCCCTAGTAAATTAATCGAAGCTATTCTCGTAGGAATTCTAGCTATCCTAGAACTAAACCAAGTTGTGGATATCTATGATCCCAACAAAATGGTTGATATTCGTAGAAATGTAGATATTAGTTGATTGTGATATTGAAAAAGAATTGGCGAGATTAAATCTGATATCGATGTCATGACGATCTTTTCTTATAGAGTGGAGTTTGGCAAAACGTTACCACCTAGAAAGATGTCATCTGATTCGTTGTCATCCAATTCTTAAATTTGAAATCGAAAGGGTGAATGTTGCACTTGAGGCTGTTATTGGAACCATTACCCAAAAGCCTCATGTCACTAATACCTTTCCGAGAAGTCTAAGTTGAATGATCAAGTCATTTCATACTAGTGACTCATGTGATAATTGTTGTTGTAAGAGTTAATAAGATTGGAAATTAAGTGTTGATTCATATTGAGATTGTATTGCCTTTACAAGGCCGAAGAATAAGATTGAAAGTATTGGAGATTGAGGTAGGATATCGAATTGAGTATAAAATTGGTTGAAACTTGGATAAAGTAAAATTTAACTCGTATGGAATATGAGATTGATAAGAGGAAGTCGTTAAGTTCTGTGATTGAATTATAAGATTTTAATTGATTGTTGATTCGTGTTAAGTATTGTTCCTAGACCATTGTCCGCTAACGAGGATGCCCAGTGTCCAAGAAATAAATTGAAGAAATCTTCTTCTGAATTGGGACCGATGGATCTTCCAGGACAGGTGGGACACCTAATGACTCTTGTAGATTAGTATTCATTGTGGTATCTTTTAAAAATAATCCCTAACTTAACTGAGACATCAGTTGGTAGGATGAGTTCTGAGAATTGTATGACACAGTGACGCGTATTGTGTTACGGTACAATTTTGACTTGTTTGTGATTAATGAAAAGACTACCTTTGATTGCTAAATTCTACATGTATCGATGTTATCTATCCTTTATTGCTTCATCCTAGTGTTCACATTAGTGATGCAACCATTGAACAAGTACTCATCTTGATTTGAATTACGTTGTGAATTATTCTTTTGAGTGCCATCGAGATCATGAACCTCATGATTATTTGGCTAAGCTCATTTCCTATCATATCATAGTTAATTCTTGGTGAACAAGCTTTCATCACTCTTTTGCAGATCACACATAGTTTTTATAAAGTTAAAACGGCATCCTTTGAGAAAATTTAATTTTCATCACAACAAGGATTATTCAAAGTGAGATTTATAAGTGATTGATATCAAAATGAAGTTGTTTATGAAACGCTTTGGAAACTTAATTGTTTTTATAATAAGGAAAATCTTTGTAAATTTATTTTGATTCTTATTTAAGAATTAAGCATGAAAATGATTTTATTATAAACATGATGATGAAATTTTGACGAACTGAGTATTGCATCGTTAATCTTGAAATTGTATATAGTTGCGCGCCTACATACAATTTGGAATGGACCATGCAAGGCTGATTAGTAGTCATCATAAAACTGATTAATAAACACTACATTTTCTTTAAAGATTGTAAAAAATTAAAATTTTATAAGATCTGCAAGAAGTGAAAAATCGGGACATAGTGTTAGGGACACCTACATATGTGCCTGTAGCATCTATTCTTCTGAGTTGAATTTACTCATCTGTGGAAATTGTCTTATTTGACAATTGACAATTCTTTCTTGTCCAATTCTCCCGTAGTGAGATTCTTAGGAAAAGTATCTGATTACCGAGTGTTGATACCCGACTGGATGTATCGACGTTCTTATCATTTCTTATGATTTGATTTCATTTGAATGACCTGGGTAATGATCCGAGGAGCTTTCGAATGCGTACTCAAATTATGAAAACATGAGATATATTCATATTCGTTAAATGTTTTCATCCGTATCTGATTTGAAATTCTCTCGCATAGATTATGCGTTGACCTTACTCTTTTAATGGTAGTTGTGTCTCCATATACCCTTGAATTTGTGAAGGATTATGAATTATTATTAGTCTTTTGAGAAGTTCACATCTTATCGACGACAATGAAACTGGAGAGTTGATAGTGCTAGTGGAATGGATTGATTGAGTATGACATGACGATATTGTCTTAATTGATGGGAACTCAAGTAGAATTCCCCTAAAAGATAAGATGTTGATTATCAAAAGTGATCTAAATAATTCTTGATGGATGACCATATCCTGCATTTAGACTTGAAATTATACCGTGAATGGTTGTGAATTAGTCATAGATATTATAACCTAGAAGAGCCTAATATGAATTTATTAAAAGATATTTATCTTATCTGAAACTTTAGGAAGTATTTGTTGGTGAATTACCTGGACTTTTGCCATTAAGGCAAGATTGAATTTGGTATTGATTTTATTCCCGATGCTGCACTTGTGGCTTGTGCACTGTACGTCAGCACCATCTGAATTTAAGGAATTACCGTACAACTAAGAGAGTTGTCGGAGAAAGATTTTATTCTACCAAGCCTGTCGTCATGAAGAGCTATGGTGTTATCATTCCTTATATTTATAGATTACTGTGAACTGAGTAAATTGACAATCGAAAACGAAAACCATAACTCGAAATGGAAGATTTGTTCGATCATTTACAAGGTTCTAGCGTATGTTTTAAAGATTTGATCCACGGCATGGTTATCATCAACTTCGAATCCGCGAAGAAGATTATTTATTCCAATCACTACATCCGGTACTTGTAATGAATATTATGAGTTTCACGTGATGTCGTTTGGATTGACTAACACACATGTAGCATTCATAAATTTGGTGAAACACGTGTGTAGGCTGTAATTTGATAAATTCATGCTCGTGATCATTAAGGACTATATGTTTGTTTATAAGAATAAGAATGAGTTAATAATTATTTATAGATTGCCCTGAATTGGCTAAACAATGAAAACCTATACCTTAAATATTTAACATGTGATTAAGGACTTAATCCTTTATATGATTTAACTATGTGATTAATAGATAATGGAATATAAATTGACTCTTCAAAAATTAAGAGCCCTTTAAGAACTTTGAGTTATACTAAAAAGAAAGTGCAAATATATTTTGACAAATGTTTTAACAAAGGATTTTAAGGGATTATTCCCTTACACACAAACCATTTAACTAAACTTCTATTTAGGGGTAAATGTTTGTGTATACCTCAAGATAACTTAAGAAGAATTGAGGAAAACATTTAAACCATAACTTGAAATTTGAAAAAATAATTTTTGCTTTTCCACTAAGAAAAATTTTGATCAAAGTATAAACAAAGGTTTTTCGAACATTTACGAATCTTAATAAATATTTTCAATAAATCAAATTCAAATTTATTTTGAACATTTTATATAATTGGTCTAACTAAGAAATTTAAAACTTTTACGTTTACGCTTCATAAAAATTAACTAATAATTTCTTAATTAACTATAATAATTATCGACGCTTTAGACGTCGGATTGAGTAAAACAGATAAAAATAATAGTGGAGACGAAACTGAAACATAGAAGATATGAAGAAAGGATTTTGAATAAATACGGTTATGATATTTATTTCATCAGGAAAGGTGAACGTAATTACCGACGCATAATATAGAACGAATATCTAAGTGAATTATGGACATGATAATTATATCATCATGAGAAGTGAATATAGATACCGACGCATTATGCAGAAAAGATAAAGAACCAGTTAGGACATGTTCCTTAATAATAAAGATGCAAAATAAATTGCCGAACAATTTAAAATATAGCCGATGTTTGTAAAAAGGATAATATAGATAATAAAAGTGGTTCGCGGCTAATGTGAACCATTAAAAATTGAGAAGCCGATAGCGTTAAATGTTTTAAAAGACCACTTGTGATTGTCTAAATATGGAGATTGTGAGATATAGTATGTTGGAATTTGTAAGTATAAGTATTCTATTTATGTCATTTATGACTAAAAGTATCTTTGTCTGAAGAAGTTGTACTGATGGCAATTATGAAGGCAGACATCGCCTCATACATTAGTAAACGTCTAGCTATTGCAAAGGTCATCATCTGAATTTGATTCGATTTGGGTCATCGTCGACAGACTGACCAAATCTGCTAATATCATTCCCGATAATGATAAATGCAAAAGAGTTATGTAAACATAGGGTGCCTGTATCGAACATCTATATCAAGATCCTCGCTTCGCATCGAATTTCTAGAGATTTGCTCAGAAATCATTGAGAACGAACCTTGATGAGAGTACTATATACCACCCCAAATCGAAGGGACGAGGTAAAGTAACGATACAAAGCAATATAAGTGTTGTTTTATGTTTGAATGATTGACCTTTGGTAATAGACCGTATAATCGTTTTCCTTTGGAGAGATTATCATTGATAATCATCTTGTTAGGATTGAGATCGAATCTTGTTAGGATCTATATTAGAACATCTATAAGCAGGAGTTGAGATGGAGACATCCGACATACACCCATTGTGAGTTGGACATATCTTTTAGGTTTAAGGTTTCCTATGATGGCGAACCTAACCTTGCAAAATACTCGAACCGCGAAACCTGAAATGATTGTTGAAATTAGGATTTGATTATTGACTGCCGGTAGTGGGCAAGAGGTTATGTGAATGTGAAATGTAGATCTTGAAGTGCCAAATGGGTAGCGAAGTTATGCCATAATTTTTAACCTCGGAAAGATGAATTCATGATCTGACAAATCATGGGATATAAGTCCCCGTTGTATGGGACCATTGAGATGATGTAAAAGTTGGGATTGAAAGGCATATAAGCTAGATCTACCCTAGGACTACAAGAACTGCGTGAATTATGATTCGTATATCGAACTTGATGGAATATCTATCAAGTGAAAATCTGATTATTCTTAGTAGAGCTTAGATCGGCGAAAAGTTGCATTCATCAGAAACCCATGAACATCATGGATAGAGAAAGTAAGTCAGCATTTAGCCTGATCTTATTCCCGTAGTTATGTTTGATAGAACTCGCGTATTGTAATGAATTGCACTTGTGAGAAAAGACCGAATGTGGAGGAGATACCCACATGGCTTTAACTCTATAAGAAGCGAGTAGTAAGGTAAGATGATCTTTGAGGACAAAGATCCTGTTTAGGGGTAAATGCTGTGACAATCCGTCAATTTATGGTTGATATTTTATTCTCGAATATTTATTTGAAAACATTATTTTAAATGTTACATTATGAACTCACTTATTTTTGGGAAGAAATTTGGATTTACGTCTTGGAGTAGCATCGACTACGTCTAAACCGGAGGATTCAACGTTACGTGCTTACGTTTACATACACCGTTTTGGTGACAGTCCGACATTTCAGAAAATAAATTTGTCCGTGAATATTATTTTGTAGTTTTGAATTTGTGTTGGTTCATAAACTCGCATATTTACGAGAAGAGATTAGGACTTTCGATTTTATTTTAACGTCCTTTACGACTAAACCGGAAACCCTAGGATTACGTATTTACGTTTTCGAACTCCGTTTTTGATGAGACAATTTTTATTGGATTCGTTTTGTGACGTTGATTCATAATTTATAAAAACATTTTTCGTAAAACGACCCGAGGGCACGCAAATCGAGGAAACTAGAATCGAGGAGTACCCGTAAATAAATGGGGATGAGACAAGTGGGACACTTGTCCCACCCCCACTCAAACCAAGCTTAGCTAATAAGCTAAGACACATGTAACAAGCTTACAATGTAAGCCTTCCACTAACTAAAACCACCAGCACAACACACCTAGTTTCATTTGTTACATGCAAAAACCACTAAATCCTCTCTTCCTCTCTCTAGGATTTCGTCCCATCCTCACCAAGAACACCCTCATTTGATCAAAAATCAACCACAAAATCATGTGTTATTTCTACATATGTTGAAGCCCTCTTGAAGCTCTCTTGAATGGTGGTGATTATAACATCCATGGAGGAGTATTAATGATGTCTTGAGGCTGATTTTCCACAAGGTGTTTATGAAGAATGGTGGTCTTGAAGATGGTCTTGGTGCATCACAAGTATCTCCATCAAAATCCATGTTTTGATCAACCCACATCATCATGGTGGTATAAAGATTGTCCTCCACATATTTTTATTATTTTGATTATGTAAACATGTATTTTATTTGCTATTGTATATGTATATGATGATTATATGATGATAAAAATGTTATGTGGGGATTTGTTGTTGATAAATATGATTAAAAACGTGAAAAACTATAAGAAACAAGCTTAAAATCTTGCTTAATTTACATGGCTGTATAAAACAGTAAAGAAACATGTTGTAAACTGATAAAGTGATGAAGTAGAATCCATTTACAGTAAGCTATGGGTCTTGTACACATGTGAGAGTTGGCCATGCAATGGAATCAAAGTAATGAGTGAGATATGATCAAAACAAGTTTAAGGTATAAATCTGAGTTCACTGTTTTGGACGATTTTTAGAAAATATTTAGAAGATGATTCAACAGTAGCTATAGAAGAGTTAAATGTATCAAATATCATTTAGTTTATGTTATAAAAATTTGAGCTTCTATCTCCATATAGAACTCAAGATATGGCATTTTTGGTGAAAGTGAAGATAAAAATCAGATTTTTGGAAATTAAAGAATAATACTATTATATAAGCACTAAAAATTTAATAGTATAAAATATAAATGAAAACCCACTAACTTATAAAACTTATTTTTATAAATATGTAAAAGGGTAAATGAATGAATAAATTATATAAATGATAGTGAAATAATACTTATAAGTTATAAAACTATAAACATTGTTTTTACGACTTTTTCGGCTAATACCGTAAAAATTAACGTTTTTGTTAAATAAAACTTAGATGGTTGGACCCGTCTAATGAAAACTTTATAAAACTTATATACTGATATATAGACATGTATAACAAGTAAAAACCGATAAAACCCGAACTATAAGAAATACGGACATTTACGAGCTAATTAAGCATATTGGACTAATAATTGGACTAAATAAGATAAAAACTTGTAAAAAGAACTTATTGGGCTTAACCCATTTAGGCCCAACTTGTAAAGTTTAAGTACTGATAATATAAGTACAAAATGGATTAAAACAAGTTAAAGAACCTATAAAAGGCTTATTGGACTTAAAACGTGAAAATAGTTAAAACTAGTATAAAAGTTATCGACACATAACTCTAAAATGAGTAAACGAGAATATGTAAACCCACTTGATCATCATATATATATAATCATCATATGTATACATAATTGATATTTTTATAAAGTCATTGGACAAACGTCTAAGACCGAGTATTATTTGTCTAGGTTTCCGTGATTGAAGCACGTACCGTACGTCCGAATTGTCGATAACCCGCCTTCCCATATCAACGTGAGTTCATAGACTCGCACTCTTTTAAATGTTTTTATGAAATGTTTTATAAACCCGCGAGGGAGATAACATGTTAGTTTTTATAAAATAGGACACCATTTGTCCCGATTGTTTGTTTATTGATTTTGGACCCGAATGATTGAATGACCCGATTGTATGACCCGATAAATGATTAAAGGATCCGATAGATGAAATTAAATGGATTATTAAAGTTAGGTTATGTCACTCAAAGTCCCATTAGCATGAATTGTGAACTACCGGGAGTTGGTAGACGCTTATGCATTTAATAGTACTATTTGGGGACGATCACCCCAGTTCGCGCCTTGACGGTTGATCCCCGTCGTGCCACATTGATTGGTAAGCAAATTTATGTATGAGAAGATTTCAATAGCGTGACCTTTGTGACGACACGCTACTTTAGATGGGCAAAAATTGGTATCGGGTTAGCTACCCGTTTTGGTTTAGTAAGGTAACAATGTCATGCGGCTTATAATAATCCAAACACTAACGAAATACTACTAGACGCTCAGAATTACGACGTATTGCCTGACTAGCAATACAGGGTCATACTATTGATATTATGTTTGTGTTTTGGTTTTTATAACCATATTCATATAACGGTTTTTTTTTTCATACAACGTTATAAGACGTATTGTATGATGTTTTTACGACATTGGCTCGTATAATGATTTTTAAGGCAAATGCCTATATTATGATTTTCGATAAGGATTTGTATAAAATGATTTTGGCTATTTAATGGCCTATTACAAAGATTTGTATAAAATGATTTTGGCTATTTTACGGCCTATTACAATGATTTGTACGAATTGATTTTTGGTACTAATTTTACACCAAAGTTATATTAATGGAATTTATTAAACTCTATGAATTCACTCGGCGTTATCGCTGACCTTTTCTTTTAACATGTCTTATCTCAGGTACTTGAAGGTAATTCTCGGGAAGACGACAAGAATTCATGGCCTGCACTTAAACAATATTTTCCATTCAAATACTTTGTAAAACTTTGTATGAAATATAATGACTTGGGACCGATGTAACTTTGATATTATGAATGGAAATGATTTAATATTAAACGACGCGATTTTTATGCGTTGTCTATGATGTGAGTAATGTGCTATCCCGTAACACCAACTAGTCTTCCGCTGTATTGAGTTGTATAAATTTGGGGGTGTTACATAACACCAACCGTGTGAATACGGGTATGCCTTCAATACGTTGGATAACTCTTCAATTTAGGCATCGATACGCCATATAAATCAATGTAGATACAGTATATTCTTTTGAATATGTTCTATATCTTGGCATATTTGGGAGCAGCTTAATACGAGGTACCACTAGTTGTGCATACCCTTGTTCTCTTTTTTGGCTAAGACCCACAATGCTCCACTGATTTCCACTATACCCAGATGTTCTATACTTGCCTTATATTTAATAATAACGACTTCTTCCTCACTATCATATGCAAAACAAAATCCACGTTGCATATGCTCTCAACATAAGGACACTCTTTGTAAAGATGTGAGACATCTCTTTTTTGTTTCCTCCAAGACCCTCCACCTAGTTTTACTCGTTACTCTTATTGCTTTTTATTAGGCTCCTCCTACATATCTTAATTTTTTATCGTTGATTCCTCCCCATTCATTTCCCTCAAAGTAAAATTCATCACAACCTCATCTTCATCAAAATGTAATACTTCGTCCGTCGTTCTCATGTTCTTCGACATTGCCAATTTATGTAAAAACATAAGGTAATTTAGTTTTCATTCATGTGTCATATTCTAAGATAACTAGCATATTAGTACAAAACTTATACTTTTAGGACCTACACATAAGTTTCTAGATACATCAAATAAGATGAATATGGAAAAACGCGCACATAAAATGATTATTATATGACTTTCGTAACAAGTGTCCTATTATGTCTAGTCATAATAAAACAGCTAATGCATAAGGGTCCTGTAAAATGCATGTAATAGGACACACATATTGAGTGTTGTATAAAGTTATACTTAATAAGACCACAGGAAATAAGAGTTCTATAAACTCAATTTGATAGGACTTTTATATCAAGTGTCCTATTATGTTCAATGTTAATAAGACTTTACTAGAAAAAGTGTCTTATAAATAGGTTTTTTTAAGACCCACTAATTAAGTGTCACATTATAAGTCAATATAATAGAACTAAAAAGCTAAATGGTTTTATAAAATGGTTTTTAGGATGCTCTTTAAAAAAAGGTCTCGAAGAAGGGTCCTAAAAAACCTGTTTTTTGTAGGTTGTTGTCGGACTCCTGAGTACAACAAAATAAAGTATATCTGTATAGCCTAGATACGAACTTCAGCTGCTAGCAAGTGCGACATGCCCATATAGGGGATGTCAATCCCCAAATAGTACTATTCACAATAATAACACTCATTTCCATGAAATTATTTACGGTTACGATTGAAAATGGACTTAATGGCAGTAGTAAACATAGTGTCAGTAATCATACCATATAATCATATAAAAGAACTTGTATTCCAGTTTTAGCATATATCCCCTCACGGGTTTTTAATTCATTTGTAAAGCATTTAAAAGTGAGGTTATGAACTCACCTTATGTCTACAGAATCCGAGCTGTAATCAGATATATTTCTTTCACATATAAACAGCTTGATCATATAAACCACAACTTGGTCTCACACAAACCTGGATTAACATAGTGTGTATAGTATCAAGTCTTTGATTTTTAGTTCAATACTTTTAAGTATCAGTTATGTATTCTTTAATTAATATTTTATTGTAATTCTAGCATCATTGTTCGGGTCATCATACTCGGAAGCCATTCTATGAACGTTTGAGGAGCAAGGGTACTTTAAATCGTAAACCCAACCACTTAGTCATGACGTAATATCGAGATGGAAAATCTTTGTATATAGCTCCCTACTAAAATGATACCTTAATTACTTTCTTATATTTATAATTTAGTTTCGTTAGTTTCAAAATTGGCAAAAATAGGCCTTTTTTAGTTATACTTTAGCTTAATTATACTTTTAACCCTTAAAGTAAATAGTTTTAATATTTACATTTTAAACCCTCAAATATTAAACCTTAGGGTCTCAAACTTTCCAATATTTAATCTTCTAGTTTTAAATTTCATAAAATGACACTTTTGGCCCAAAATGTTAAATAGTTTCAAAAATGACAGTTTTAGTCCCTATACTTGTAAAAATCACATAACAACCTCAAAAATGCACCAAGTATTCTAGTATTTTAGAAAAAAGTTTCAAGACACATTTATAATCATAATAGCAACCTCCATCCAGAATTATAGCTTTTAAATGGGTTTTTGCTTATTATTTCATGTAAATTACAAAACTATGGTTTTAAGACATCTTTAGGTTACAACTTTCATTCTAAATGATCATATGACCTAATTTCTTTTAGATTATATTTATAACATCATATAAATAGTATAAGAACTCTAAGAAAGTATTATAACAAGAGAAAATCTTAGCTAATGAAGTAATTACCTAGGTAGCTCCAAAACGGCTCTTAATACGGCATATGAACTATATCTTCTTCATAAATCTTCAAGAACTTTTGGGAATTCTTTCAAAGCTTTCTAATGATTTTAGGGACTTCTTAGGGCTTCAATGATGGTTTTGGAACAAAATGTATAGGCGTTTAGAAGTCAAAGTAAAGGATGATATGAAAATGAAGCTAAAGACTCCTATTTATACTATTTCTAACCCTTAGGCACCAAGTTTTGCTCCAAAACGTGTAAGAACAGGAGAGTAGTGACTAAGTAAGACTAGGAAAGATCTATTCAAGTCTAGGAATGATTCATAAAGTCTAGGATAAAAAATATCTAAGTATGTGGCTAGAATTGGTCACGGCAATGTTAAGGATGAGAATGGTGATGTGTAAGCCACAAGTAGGTGAATCACCTACTTAGGAATATCTCAAAATATCTATTTGTACTGATCCTAAGTCTTTATTTTGGAGGGAAAGGTTTTAAATGGGTTTTTGGAGGGAAAAACCTTGCCAAATGTAAATCTAGGGCTTGTAACTTTGTAATTATTGTAATTAAGGGTTTAGGAATGTGATTAGTAATGTATTAGGATGTATTTAGGGTTTAGAAATTGTAATTAATAAGTTTGGGTCTTTGTTTTGAGTTTAACAAAGGTTTGAGGTGAAATTGAGAAGAAACCTAGGCGGGTTAGGGTTTCTAATGATCTAGGGCTAAATCCTGGTAAAATCCATTATCCTTGATTTAGATACTGATGTAAACTCAATTTATACCTCCTACATTGTCCTTAATGTGTTCTTGAAGTCTCTACATTAGTTTTACTAAGTTATTCTAAGTAAACATGTATAAAGGGTGAAAATACCTATTTTGACCTAATTTATAAGCCATGCATTAAAATGTTGTACCTTGTGCTTTAGGGTACTTTTACATTGTCTTAATATAATGTTATAACCTTAATCTAATGATATGGTTTTTAGACTTGTCCTAAAAGACTAGGTATCGATTCTATGTAAAATGCTTAATATAAGGGTTTCTAGGTTACTAATCCTAATGACTTTCTATCTTGGATGATTAGGGTTTGTATCATTATTTAAGCTTATTCTAGGTCTTATATAGTATGTTTATGACTTATAGGGATTCTACATTCTTAGTTTAAGGGTTTAAATAAGGTAATCATATCTTAGGTATACTTAAATGTGTTTAAGATCCTATGCTTTAATAACTTGTACATTATCCTTAAGTAACTTGTAACTTATCTTGAACAAAATGTATCATATTAATATGATACTTAGTTGTGTTCTATATTTAGTTGCAAAATATTAGACTCTAATTCAATGTGAAATGGATTTTATATGGTAATCGTGGTTATTAGGTCTTAACTTGTAATTAGCTTTAGATTAATGAATGTTAGTAATTTGTGATCAATTACCTTTCCTTTATATGATGGATTATAATTAGTATATTGTGTTTGATATTTGTACATAAATATTATGTAGTTATATTGCTTGAAACATTGTTTGACAAGGATTTCTAGGTGATGATCTAGACTATTATATACATTTATTTGTACTTAGCTTTGTAAAGTTTGTTCTTACCATTCTTAGGTATTATTATGTCTTCAAAGTATAGTTTACAACAAATTTATAATTCATAGTTACTTATTCATATGTATTGTCCATTCATAGTTTACTATTCTTGAGTTTACAACTCATTTAAAGGGATTCTAGGGTTTTTAAGGGAATTTAGGGTATCATAGTTACATTTGATATGTTCTTATTCATAATATACTCATATGATTGCTTTTTGAACTTATACTTTATATATACATTGTGTGTTTCCAACATATAGGAATATGTTGAAATGGCAGTTCAGGTTGTGAGAAACAACTCATCTTACCAAGTAAGGCACAAAAGCAAAAATTTCTAGCCAAATTTTCTTATTGATACATTCATAGCATATAACACATATGTGAAATTTGAAGATTGTCACAGTCTCTCCCCCTTAAAGAAATCACGTCCCGAGATTATAATGATAACATAACATACCAAAGATAAATATAGCTTTTGCGTTCTTAGATTCTTTCATAGAATTCTATCCACATATCAAGAATATAGCTTTATAATTCTCGGTATTTAGTTTCAATTCAATCTCTTCTATCAGCATTTTCATCATAATGGGTATACATGAAGCATCATTCATATCTTAGTGATCAAAATTATAATATTTCCTCATATGAATTTAATTTATCCCCAAACGCAATATACAAAACATACCATTTAATTAGATAAATCTTCCTTAGATTCCAAAATACGAAAAGGATTGTGATCACTCTTAATAATGATTTCTCACAATTCACCATTTTAATCCAGTAGATACCTAACTATCACAATTCAACGTTCTACGAAGCTCTATTCTAATATAATCTTTCCAATAGTGTCATGAACTATTTTGGGTCTCGTAAGTTGAAAATCTCCAACGTTAGCCCAGCAGATACGAAAATGGCACTTCTACGATAGAGTACTTCAAATAGTATTGCTTTAATTATAGCATGACAACTATTGTTATACGGGAAAGTTTACCAATGGTAAGTGTCCTTCCAAAATTTATAACACATACATGGAGTATGTAGTTTAGTATTTCGATAGTTCTTCCACTTAACACATTAGTATACCTATTATAACATATCAATTCTTAAACATTCATTACGATCTTAGATGATAGATATTGATACTCTATGTCAACTAACTATCTCTCATATAACCTTGTCAGAGTTTTTCTATATAATGACGGGTAAATATAATTTTTTAACTTTCTTCTTTATGTATAGTACTTTTTGTAAACTCAATATATTAATGGGAAAATTGCCAAAAAGGTCCATTGCCCATTATGCTCTTTCCAAAAAACGCCTTAAATTTTCTCTTTCTATAAATGGTCTATTCTTTTGGGCAACAAGGCAGCTGGGTGCAAAATGCGCCAAGTGTTCTCTGTTGCCCTATATCTTGGGGCAATTTATCAGAATTGCCTTATTCTTTGGACACTTGTCAAAATCTGAATGGTTGTTGCCTTATATTCTTTGTTAGTACTTTGTTGCCTTGGACTGTATCAGGAAAAACATGTTTTTTAGACTCAATCACGAATTGTTCAAAATTGAAGGACTCTTTTCATATTATCCCTATATTAATATGGTATATAATAATTTATTAATATTTTCATATTTTGTGACACCTTATTTCACGCCTAAAACAACAAAGGCTTCGCTTTGGCTACTAAGGCTTTGAGACTTACACATGCCGTTATGCCACGCCTCATACTATCTATAACATTGATTTTTACTTATAAAAGCACAAGTTGAGCTCCTTTAAATGTATAATTGTGTTGTTTCAAAATTATTCCAAATGATCGACTTTAGCTTAAGGTTAACTCATTTATAATTTAGTTCAAGTAAAAAGTATTTTAAGATACACTTAACTGGTGTTAGAACATAAATTCCTTTATCGTGGCTGTTCAATATTTAGAATTATACAAATATATGGCGTAGACACTCACGAGCTTAATCAATGTTTGGGCTTAAAGTAGAGGCTCGTTTACCGAGCTGCATAATAGTTCGAACTTAAGATCGATCTCATTAAGGTTTAACTCATTTATTTCTTCTATTTGATTGATCGTCCTTATGTGAGTAGCATATATGACTCGTTAATTGGTTATGCATTAATGAATCGAGTAACACCAATCTCGAACTCGACTCAACAATCAAAATTTGGCTTGAATCTCGACTCAAGATAGTTCGAGCTTTACAAAATCTAAGAACGATTTTAAATAAACATTTAAAACTGTAGGTCGGCCAATTGGATATTCCTAGCTCGTTCTTGGTAAAACAATCGTCATATTAAGCTCAACTAAGCTCGATTCATATGCATATTTGAATGATAATCAAGCAATATATATGAAATCAATAACATGTATTGTGGTTGTAATCAAAGAGTTTGGAAATAGTGAGTTAATCTTATAATATCTAATTATTCCATATTTAATTTTTTGTAATGATATATTTTATTTAAGTTAGTGATATTTTTTTAAAGCGACATGTTAGTGGTTACTGGATCGATTCGTGTAGTGACATCCAAGAGGATAGTATGACTTTCTCGGACCCTCACCTAGTTACGGTTAAACTCCTAATTTGTTTTGCATGAGAGGGAAATCCCTTGGCAGGTCTTGAACCTAAGACCTCCAAGAAACAACCTCCACTAACGAAACCATTTACTAGAACCTTGGTGACCAACTGAGCTAGGCCAGTTGGTTTTCTTAGTCTATAATATCTATCCCTCTCTTAGGGGACAAGAGTTATAAAATCCTCCAACTAATCTTATAATAATTAATTAGGTGCCCCATGTTGGCACGATGTAGCACAACTGTTGATTCTGTAGATCTTGTTAGTCTTAGCTTAAATACTTAGCCTACACGTGATAAATCCTATATAGACTTAGTAGAAACTTTGAATGATATCTAAGAGTATGCGGAATCTACTCTTTGATATTATGAAGATTATGTGAGTTTGTATTTGACAAGAGATGTGTATTGAATACTTCAATATAAATAATACTAATACCCTTAACCAGAGTACTAGGGTTACAACCTTGAAGTAAAAGTACGATGCATAGAGATAATATTTCTGTATATCATAACTTAGACCTATGACCTCCTTTTATAGTGTAACGAGTCCTTTACAAGACAAACATATAACAAATAAATTTAAAGTACTATAAGATATAACTGAATATCTGCTATCTTTAAGGAACAGGTGATTTGTCTTTATCTTCAACTAAGCACTAATACCATTACCAGCACCAAGGTTTAACCACGTCCATTCAACATTAATGCAACAAGTACTAAGAATATTACTACCTGTATTAATAAAATATATTGTTAGTGCAACGTAGACTAGTACTAACTTTATTCCCAACACTGATGACTAACCTATTACGATAAGGATTATAAGGATATAAAAAGTTTACATTTGGATCAATAAATATAATATAATTATCCATTAATCATAAATAAATTTAACTCAAATCAAACATGTAACTAAACTAACATTGTATTTTTAAAACAACTAATACCAATGGTGTTAGCCCGTAACTTTAGTAGTGAACAAGGTACTTATAATGAAACCTAAACTATACGAATACATGCCAAATTTGAAAATACAAACCATATGAATGAATTGATGATAAAAATTATGTTCCCCCACTTGATCTGGATTGTGATGGTGTTTCCGAGATTCTTTTTTCGTTTTAGGGTTTTAAGGTAGGAGCAATGCCTGTCGAAATCCCAAGCTAATGATCTCCATTTATATGTTATGTTTAGGACCCGCTTCCGACGCATTGGCCATTTATGGATGTGTTGTATAGTAACATGTGTGTAACAACCACTTATTAACCATATTTTGATAAGTATTGTTGCCCATTGCCTTTGATACGCCGGATAACACCAACCGTGTGAATACGGGTATGCCTTCAATACGTTGGATAACTCTTCAATTTAGGCATCGATACGCCATATAAATCAATGTAGATACAGTATATTCTTTTGAATATGTTCTATATCTTGGCATATTTGGGAGCAGCTTAATACGAGGTACCACTAGTTGTGCATACCCTTGTTCTCTTTTTTGGCTAAGACCCACAATGCTCCACTGATTTCCACTATACCCAGATGTTCTATACTTACCTTATATTTAATAATAACGACTTCTTCCTCACTATCATATGCAAAACAAAATCCACGTTGCATTTGCTCTCGACATAAGGATACTCTTTGTAAAGATGTGAGACATCTCTTTTTTGTTTCCTCCAAGACCCTCCACCTAGTTTTACTCGTTACTCTTATTGCTTTTTATTAGGCTCCTCCTACATATCTTAATTTTTTATTGTTGATTCCTCCCCATTCGTTTCCCTCAAAGTAAAATTCATCACAACCTCATCTTCATCAAAATGTAATACTTCGTCCGTCGTTCTCATGTTCTTCGACATTGCCAATTTATGTAAAAACATAAGGTAATTTATTTTTCATTCATGTGTCATATTCTAAGATAACTAGCATATTAGTACCAAACTTATACTTTTAGGACCTACACATAAGTTTCCAGATACATCAAATAAGATGAATATGGAAAAACGCACACATAAAATGATTATTATATGACTTTCGTAACAAGTGTCCTATTATGTCTAGTCATAATAAAACACCTAATGCATAAGGGTCCTGTAAAATGCATGTAATAGGACACACATATTGAGTGTTGTATAAAGTTATACTTAATAAGACCACAGGAAATAAGAGTTCTATAAACTCAATTTGATAGGACTTTTATATCAAGTGTCCTATTATGTTCAATGTTAATAAAACTTTACTATAAAAAGTGTCTTATAAATAGGTTTTTTAAGACCCACTAATTAAGTGTCACATTATAAGTCAATATAATAGAACTAAAAAGCTAAATGGTTTTATAAAATGGTTTTTAGGATGCTCTTTAAAAAAAGGTCTCGAAGAAGGGTCCTAAAAACCTGTTTTTTTGTAGGTTGTTGTCGGACTCCTGAGTACAACAAAATAAAGTATATCTGTATAGCCTAGATACGAACTTCAGCTGCTAGCAAGTGCGACATGCCCATATAGGGGATGTCAATCCCCAAATAGTACTATTCACAATAATAACACTCATTTCCATGAAATGATTAACGGTTACGATTGAAAATGGACTTAATGGCAGTAGTAAACATAGTGTCAGTAATCATACCATATAATCATATAAAAGAACTTGTATTCCAGTTTTAGCATATATCCCCTCATGGGTTTTTAATTCATTTGTAAAACATTTAAAAGTGAGGTTATGAACTCACCTTATGTCCACAGAATCCGAGCTATAATCAGATATATTTCTTTCACATATAAACAGCTTGATCATATAAACCACAACTTGGTCTCACACAAACCTGGATTAACATAGTGTGTATAGTATCAAGTCTTTGATTTTTAGTTCAATACTTTTAAGTATCAGTTATGTATTCTTTAATTAATATTTTATTGTAATTCTAGCATCGTTGTTCGAGTCATCATACTCGGAAGCCATTCTATGAACGTTTGAGGAACAAGGGTACCTTAAATCGTAAACTCAACCACTTAGTCAGGACGTAATATCGAGATGGAAAATCTTTGTATATAGCTCCCTACTAAAATGATACCTTAATTACTTTCTTATATTTATAATTTAGTTTCGTTAGTTTCAAAATTGGCAAAAATAGGCCTTTTTTAGTTATACTTTAGCTTAATTATACTTTTAACCCTTAAAGTAAATAGTTTTAATATTTACATTTTAAACCCTCAAATATTAAACCTTAGGGTCTCAAACTTTCCAATATTTAATCTTCTAGTTTTAAATTTCATAAAATGACACTTTTGGCCCAAAATGTTAAATAGTTTCAAAAATGACAGTTTTAGTCCCTATACTTGTAAAAATCACATAACAACCTCAAAAATGCACCAAGTATTCTAGTATTTTAGAAAAAAGTTTCAAGACACATTTATAATCATAATAGCAACATTTATCCAGAATTATAGCCTTTTAAATGGGTTTTTGCTTATTATTTCATGTAAATTACAAAACTATGGTTTTAAGACATCTTTAGGTTACAACTTTCATTCTAAATGATCATATGACCTAATTTATTTTAGATTATATTTCTAACATCATATAAATAGTATAAGAACTCTAAGAAAGTATTATAACAAGAGAAAATCTTAGCTAACGAAGTAATTACCTAGGTAGCTCCAAAACAGCTCTTAATAGGGCATATGAACTATATCTTCTTCATAAATCTTCAAGAATTTTTGGGAATTCTTTCAAAGCTTGCTAATGATTTTAGGGACTTCTTAGGGCTTCAATGATGGTTTTGGAACAAAATGTATAGGCGTTTAGAAGTCAAAGTAAAGGATGATATGAAAATGAAGCTAAAGACTCCTATTTATACTATTTCTAACCCTTAGGCACCAAGTTTTGCCCCAAAACGTGTAAGAACATGAGAGTAGTGACTAAGTAAGACTAGGAAAGATCTATTCAATTCTAGGAATGATTCATAAAGTCTAGGATAAAAAATATCTAAGTATGTGGCTAGAATTGGCCACGGCAATGTTAAGGATGAGAATGGTGATGTGTAAGCCACAAGTAGGTGCATCACCTACTTAGAAATATCTCAAAATATCTATTTGTACTGATCCTAAGTCTTTATTTTGGAGGGAAAGGTTTTAAATGGGTTTTTGGAGGGAAAAACCTAGCCAAATGTAAATCTAGGGCTTGTAACTTTGTAATTATTGTAATTAAGGGTTTAGGAATGTGATTAGTAATGTATTAGAATGTATTTAGGGTTTAGAAATTGTAATTAATAAGTTTGGGTCTTTGTTTTGAGTTTAACAAAGGTTTGAGGTGAAATTGGGAAGAAAACCTAGGCGGGTTAGGGTTTCTAATGATCTAGGGCTAAATCCTTGTAAAATCCATTATCCTTGATTTAGATATTGATGTAAACTCAGTTTATACCTCCTACATTGTCCTTAATTTGTTCTTGAAGTCTCTACATTAGTTTTACTAAGTTATTCTAAGTAAACATGTATAAAGGGTGAAAATACCTATTTTGACCTAATTTATAAGCCATGCATTAAAATGTTGTACCTTGTGCTTTAGGGTACTTTTACATTATCTTAATATAATGTTATAACCTTAATCTAATGATATGGTTTTTAGACTTGTCCTAAAAGACTAGGTATCGATTCTATGTAAAATGCTTAATATAAGGGTTTCTAGGTTACTAATCCTAATGACTTTCTATCTTGGATGATTAGGGTTTGTATCATTATTTAAGCTTATTCTAGGTCTTATATAGTATGTTTATGACTTATAGGGATTCTACATTCTTAGTTTAAGGGTTTAAATAAGGTAATCATATCTTAGGTATAATTAAATGTGTCTAAGATCCTATGCTTTAATAACTTGTACATTATGCTTAAGTAACTTGTAACCTATCTTAAACAAAATGTATCATATTAATATGATACTTAGTTGTGTTCTATATTTAGTTGCAAAATATTAGACTCTAATTCAATGTGAAATGGATTTTATATGCTAATCGTGGGTATTAGGTCTTAACTTGTAATTAGCTTTAGATTAATGAATGTTAGTAATTTGTGATCAATTACCTGTCCTTTATATGATGGATTATAATTAGTATATTGTGTTTGATATTTGTACATAAATATTATGTAGTTATATTGCTTGAAACATTGTTTGACAAGGATTTCTAGGTGATGATCTAGACTATTATGTACATTTATTTGTACTTAGCTTTGTAAAGTTTGTTCTTACCATTCTTAGGTATTATTATGTCTTCAAAGTATAGTTTACAACAAATTTATAATTCATAGTTACTTATTCATATGTATTGTCCATTCATAGTTTACTATTCTTGAGTTTACAACTCATTTAAAGGGATTCTAGGGTTTTTAAGGGAATTTAGGGTATCATAGTTACATTTGATATATTCTTATTCATAATATACTCATATGATTGCTTTTTGAACTTATACTTTATATATACATTGTGTGTTTCCAACATATAGGAATATGTTGAAATGGCAGTTCAGGTTGTGAGAAACAACTCATCTTACCAAGTAAGGCACAAAAGCAAAAATTTCTAGCCAAATTTTCTTATTGATACAATCATAGCATATAACACATATGTGAAATTTGAAGATTGTCACAGTCTCTCCCCCTTAAAGAAATCACGTCCCGAGATTATAATGATAACATAACATACCAAAGATAAATATAGCTTTTGCGTTCTTAGATTCTTTCATAGAATTCTATCCACATATCAAGAATATAGCTTTATAATTCTCGGTATTTAGTTTCAAATCAATCTCTTCTATCAGCATTTTCATCATAATGGGTATACATGAAGCATCATTCATATCTTAGTGATCAAAATTATAATATTTCCTCATATGAATTTAATTTATCCCCAAACGCAATATACAAAACATACCATTTAATTAGATAAATCTTCCTTAGATTCCAAAATACGAAAAGGATTGTGATCACTCTTAATAATGATTTCTCACAATTCACCATTTTAATCCAGCAGATACCTAACTATCACAATTCAACGTTCTACGAAGCTCTATTCTAATATAATCTTTCCAATAGTTTCATGAACTATTTTGGGTCTCGTAAGTTGAAAATCTCCAACTTTAGCCCAGCAGATACGAAAATGGCACTTCTACGATAGAGTACTTCAAATAGTATTGCTTTAATTATAGCATGACAACTATTATTATACGGGAAAGTTTACCAATGGTAAGTGTCCTTCCAAAATTTATAACACATACATGGAGTATGTAGTTTAGTATTTCGATAGTTCTTCCACTTAACACATTAGTATACCTATTATAACATATCAATTCTTAAACATTCATTACGATCTTAGATGATAGATATTGATACTCTATGTCAACTAACTATCTCTCATATAACCTTGTCAGAGTTTCCGTATTATCGATTTCCTAAATAAGAATAAATCCTACAGCTCTAGTAAGATAATCGACAATGATCCGGATGGCTTCATGTCTATTTGAAGTAACACAATCCTCATTGTTCTTTCCTATTTCCATGAAGAAAATTCAGGTTGAACTAGTAAGTCGGATTACTTGATATTCTGCTTTATTTCTAAAAGCATAATATAAGGATTTTAAAGTTTCTTTGAGTTGAATGGAATACTTCACATTCCAAGTATTTACGAATTCTAGATCTAAGACGAACATTAACGTATTTTCTAATATACCATATAGTAATATACGTAATTTCTCACTTAGAATTTTAATTTTTTATTAGGTCTATACTTGTCTTATATCGAATTTCCTTAAATCTATTTATAAATTCTTACTAACATAAAGATTCGTCCAAATTTATGCAAGGAAGAAATCATAAATTTGGTGATTTAAATTTATTCATTTGACTGAAGAATCGTCCTAATTCAATCAAATAAAATGTAAATAATTGTCTTAGAAATTTTCGACATAACACGAATATAGACAAAAATTCTAGTATTTGACATATTTATTATACCCCTAGATTTCCTTCTTACTTATTCGTAGGTAAGATGTCCTGTATGTAAAATCTACGAATACGATTTCCTACAGACGAATGACGCTTAAATAGAAGACGGTATTTTATTCCTTATAGAAACATGATAATTTTACCGAACATATAGCTTATAAGGCCACTTGCTCTTAAAATTCCTAATCCAACGACCTACTATGTTGAGAATCCGACACCAGATGGTGCAAAGTCCTGTGTGATGCAGAGTGCATTTCTTACACAGAAGAAGATTTCCATCATATTCACCGTAGGTTGGATTCATAATCCTAAGTTCTGGTTTACTAGAATCTATGGACGTTCTTTCTCTGCTTAAGATTTTTCCGATTTTTGCATAGGATTGTGCTTAATTACCTTGTTCATCAACTCTTTGGGTAAAGGTTAATGACCTTTTCCAATATATTGGGATTTTGGAAGTGGTAATATTTCTACAAAATCTTTGATAAAATTTCTTAATAAACTTTTCTAACAAAATCTTCTAATGAAGTCTTCTTGATAGAATTTCAGTTGAAATTCCATGATAAAATCTTCTGATGAAGGCTTTTATCATTCTATGGAATAGGATATAACTCTACTAACTCTAGAAATTCCTCGTGTATGTCTCGAGGTTATTTTCTTTTATTATTATATAGCGGAGTTCTTCTTTCATCCTTTCGATCATCTTTCTAAGAGATATTTGATATTAAATCAATCGATCTTATGTACTTATTTTATCTCAATGGGTTGAGCATAAAGAATTCCCCAAGATAACTAACGAAGTGCTATCTTCTTATAGCAAGCTTCACCTTGTAATTTCAAATACGATTAATACGATAGAAAACTGAATTGGCTCTTTCAATCCAACGGGTGATACTAATAGCATCTTTTCTTCCGTGGATATAAAAACTAACCAACGATAGAATCTTCTTTCGAAAAGTACTTCTTATTGCAGGATTGCAACCACATCATCGTCACTCCTTAGAGAAATACTTCTAGAAAACTTGGGAAGTTTCCTTAGTCTTTCAAACTTATGGGTTATATTCAATTGATAATTCATATTATCATAGAAGATAACAAAAATTCCAAAAATATATACTTTATCAAGTATATGCTTTTCCAGAATTGACGCAGTTTTACTCATAATCATTTGAGAGAAAACTAAGAAATAGGGATTTCTTACTTCTTAGAAATAAGTATGGAATAACATGATTTGATGAGAAAGACAACTTTTATTTATTAACAACTTGTCGGTTTATACATACAAGACAAGCTTTACTGTTAATATAAAAGTAAAGACATAAAGTTGAAAGTATTTACAACTTTTAGCCAAATGTTTTCATCTCTTCTTCATGAGTTCTTTGATGGCATCAAAAAGAATTCGTATGTCGGCTCGATGTCTAATTTGAATGTCCCATGTTAAATGTTCACATTTGAATTTTGCGGTCTTTCTTTTTAAACTTTGATCGTAAATAACTTTTATTGTGTTTTATTATAATGTATGAAATTTATACCAATAAAATATACATTCAAAACATAATTTGTTCATATACTTTACATAGAGTATTATATAACACATAAAAAAATATTTAAGGTCAACATTGATAAAGAAAGACTCTAAAAAGTCAAAGTGGACATTTAATATGGGACGGAAGGAGTATTACTTATATTATATTATATATACTTAAACATAATATCATTTACTTATAAGTTTAATCTTTATACTTACACATAATTCTGGAGAGTAGCAGTATAGGCATTTACATCATTCTTGTAGTAGCAATGTCTTTTGGCATGAAGGACTTTCTTGAAATTATTTTAAAAGTAGTTATAATCAAGATTTTAATTCTTGTTCTCTATAACCATGGATATGATACCAATGTGTAACACCCTCATTTTTACCTTAACACAGTGGAACATTGATTTAGGGTATTACTTCATAGAATATAAGTAATAATAATAGAAAACAACTCAAAAGAGTGATTAAATCCACTTTCTTTACATATCATATAAAATCAAAGTTTTACAATGTGAGGTTCCCAAAATCTAAGATAATAATTTCAGGCGTGTGCGTCTTCATGCCATCCTTGTGCTGCTCAATGCTATCAGTCACAATTATCTGATATATGCTTAAAAGACAACACAAATATTATAACACCCCACTTTGATAAGTGGACCGTTACGCGTAATTATGGCGTATCATCAAAGCATGCAAGGTAATATGCAGTAAAACATACATGACCACAGGGAAAGCCGAAATCAAACATCGGTTCCCAAACATAAGCCCAAAACATAAATAAAGTAAATGAAATGAACAAAGACTACACAAGCATAAATATATGAAGGCAAAAGGAAAAGAAGTCTATGGCAGCTTCCATCCTATGCACCTCCTCCAAATGCTCGATTCTGTCCTTGGGTACCTGCCGTTTTGGGACATGGAAACGAAAGTAACGGCTGAGAAAAATGCTCAGTGCACGGATATAGACATAGTATGAATGACTGAGAAATAATAAAGACTTAATAGCAGTGGAAATGTATAAGTCCTGGAAAACCTGGAACATGTTCATAAAACTGGTTTTATAGTTTGAGAAGCCTTATGTTTATCTTATGACAAATGTTTAACATGTTAACCATTAGCCAATATAGGTCATGATATATCAACGTGCATGAATACTTGGAGGGGTGACCTCGTCATGTAAATTAGAGGGGTTGCCTTTAATTTAATATACTGGTTTGGGTAGGAGGGATAAGCTCCTTGTGAAGGATGCAAGGCACACACCACATTCACTTGAATAATCTGCTGAAAACATGTAACTAAGATGCACCCATACGCCCCACCTGATAATAATAATATGGCCAAAAGCTGAAGGGACGCCACGAGCTAGCACTCCGCCGTGGCGAAGTCATAACACTGGTGCCTCCAGTGTTATGGTTATGGCACCTCCATAAATAGGTGAAACTGGTCATGCATGTATATGGCTTTAGGTATTCTAATTAAACATAAGAAATTCAAAAACATATAAAATATATATTGGGGAAAACAGTTGGCTGCATATGGGGAAATCCTAATAAGGAAGAATGTTCATACTAAAAGTACGGAGAATCCGTACCTTGTGTCCAGTAAACGAAGAAGACGAACGGAAGAGAGTCCTACTTCGGTATCACTAATGCTACATAAATACATACGTGTATAAGTATTTGATTACTGAGTACGTAACTGGTTTTATATCATGTCTTAGCTTGTTTTATATGTTCATGTCATGTTTTACTGATTTAAGCTTTATACTGTGTTTATCATGTATTCTATCTATTCTGTTTAAGTATTTCTTATATTTCATGTATTATTATACTCGTTGTGTAATAATAAGTAACTTTCTAAAAATAGTAGGTTTTCTGAAATAGAAAGTTTCCAAAAATAGAAAGTTTCCAAAAACAGAAAGTTTCCAAAATAGAAAGTTTCCAAAAATAGATTTACTGCTTAAAATAGATGAGTTTCTAAAAATAGAAAGTTTCCATAAATAGATTAGCTGCCTTAATTAAATAAGTTTCTAAAAATAGAAAGTTTCCGTAATTAGATAAAAGATGGATTATTAAGCTAATTATATAAGCTTAAGTGTTTACTGATTAATATACTAAGTCATGAAATTAAATAGTATAGTTTATTAATTATTTCATGTAAATTAAATAAACTATAGGTTAAAGTATTTAATTAAATATAACATGATTTAATTAAATAAAGGTACAAATACTTAGGTTAAAACATGTATTATTATCTATTAATTATATAACATAAGTCATGTAAATTAATTAATTATAAGTCATGATTTTAATAATTAATTAATTATATAGTCAAATAAAATGATAATTACTTAGGTCAAAATTCATGTATTAATACTAAAATTAATAACCTAAGTCATGTATAAATTAAATTAATCATGTACATGTTTTAATTAATTTAATTTAGTTCTTGTAAAAATACACTTGTAAATATAATTAATCTCGTAAAAAGTAACCCATGAACCAAACCCGTGTTTAATCTAAGCATGTGTGAACCGGGCCGGTTTTAACCCGTGAACCAGCAACCAAACGCACCCTTGACTTGGCTAGCCGCCGACTAGCATGAGTTCCCACCGGCTAGCCGGTGTCCCCCCTGCTGCCGCGGCCTACGATCCCCCTGCTTTCCTTATTTAGCCACCAACTTAGGCCGGTGGTGTTTCTTTGTTTTAGCCGAGACCCACCCGAGCAACAAACATACCCCGATCGAGGTCGGGGTCCCTTTTCTCCTGCTGCCGAGACACAAGACAACCAAACCGAGACCTTGAGGTCTCGGTTGTTGTGAATCAAATCAAGCCGAGACCCCCTTGGGGCTCGGTTTCTTGCGTCGGCCACAAACAAACACCCCTTAAACCTTTAATTAATTTTACCCCCATGATTAATTAACATGTGTTTACTTGTTTCTAAAATATTCATGATTTCATGTGATTAATTACTCAAGATCATAAAAAGAAAAGAGGTCTAGGGTTTACCGATTACGTGAATCAAAGGAGGATGAACACACTAAAAACCTTGCAATAAATTAACACAAAAAATCAACCAAACAGACCTTGTGTGTGTGTTCTACCCGGCGGCCAAGGAGAGGAAGAAAAAGAGATTAGGGTTTTTCTTGATTTCTAATTTTTGTTGTTATGAAACTAAGTTTTCCCTTTTTCCTTGTTTAGTAAAATTTGCATGGGCTTGGCCCTTGTTTCTTGTCTTGTCCGCGTGTAAGGGGGCCCACAAGGGGTAACCCATATGTTTTCCGTGTCTAATATTTAGTGTGTTCTCGTGTTCGTGTTTTACATGATTTAAAATAGTTATCGTTCGTGTCTTATTATATTTATTCATGATCGTAATAAATATACATACATACGTAATATTAGCTCGTGATTAATTTACGTTCATGATTTCATGTTCGTATGTTCGTGATTATAATTATTATTGAAATAATTATCGTGTGGTAATACGTAATAAATACTTATCGTGTTATAACACGTACATAATGCTTGTAATTCTTGTTCGTGAAACGTAAACGTGCTATAAAAGGAAAGTTCTAATCATGTACGTACGATCGTAAGGGTACTATTCATGGTAAAAGCATGCGGGTTTTACAACTCTTCCCCCCTAAAAATAATAATTCGTCCCCGAATTATAGATAACGTAACTGGAGGCGTAACATACCTGACTCAAATTGGAAGGGTATGCAAGATAAAAGGAAATGAAGGTGACATGTTAGAAGGAACGTGAAACGTGACATGTCTTGAAAGGACATGGAACGTGACGTGACTGAAAGGACATATCTAATTGATAAGAGAAAAACGGATAAGAAGTCCGGATGAACTTGTCCGTTTCCAAGTGGCCTCCCTCTCGGAACGGTCCCTCTATGAGATCTTGACACATATGTTAATCCTGGTCTTGTGACCTTGATTTGACAATACGTAATAGTTCCTGGTTATCAACGTAAGATGGATCCCCTGAATTTGATCGAGGGAAAAAGAATTAACGTGCAAGGTTAACTGAAACGTTATCGTGCAAAACACTCTAACTTAACTGATAGTTAGCAACGATGCGCGAGACATATAGAAACGTAGTACGTGAAATATTTTGAACGTGATACGTGAAAAATTTTGAACGTGATACGTGGAGATATGGTGAGTGTAGTATGAGCAAACATATCGTGGTCAATGATACGTGTAACATATCGTGAGCGTGATATTAGGGACGTGGAATGAATATGACATGTGAAACATATCGTGAACATGGAATACCCCTGCGGTACACCAAACGCTACAAGGTGAGACGTGGAATGTGACGAGAAACGTCTATTTAAGGATAGGGAGTTATACTAAACTTGAGTCTGGTCTCTCAAGTTCTTGCAAAACTTCCTAGAACGAAGATGAACATAAAATCGTAAGCCAAGATACGATCATGAACATGAATAGTGTCATGAACGTGAGTGTGAAAGCAAGTCGTGACATTAGAATAAGGAGCACAAACGCGAACCTTTGTCTTGCCCGATAGCTGAGGGATTACCAAGTGATTGGATGAGCCTTGGCTGGAACATGTCTGATCTATCTGTTGGTTCTTGAAATCCTCGCGGATGTAAGGATTATGCCGACTAGATCAAACTGTTAACCATAATTCAGATAGTATCATGCTTCTTCTGAGTTTGCGATAATCTGGTAACCAAAATCCATGGAGATCTTGTCCCATTTCTATTCACAATTTCAGATGATGGAAAACATTCTAGTCTGTTGGTGTTCTATCTTAACCTGTTGGTATGTCAGGTACTTAGATATGAACGTAACTGTATCTTGCTTCGTAGAAACTTGATACATAGAAGTTTGCGAAATTCTGAGTCTCCAAAATTAGCCCTTTAAAGAAGGATTTTCTTGGAACAACTAGTGTAGTGTAGGGTTCTCACCTTTTCGTATAAGCTAAGTCATGTTAAGACTAACCGTGAGAATTCGTGTGATTCAGCGTGTCACTGTAATTAACCAGAATTTATATTGAAAATTTTCAGGGTGAAATTTCTCCTGTCGTAGAATTTGCAACATAGAGCAAATATGGTCTTCCTGCTCTTCTCCAGTCTTTAGAGAAGGTTAGGTCGTCATAAATGAAAAACACTGATGAATTTGTTTATGAGTTCATGGAAACTAAATTTATTAAGTTCATAATGCTGCTTGATCACTTATGAGACTAATATAAAATCATGAATCTAGCACGATCGAGTCGTGTACGAATAGCAGTCATGGACATGTCCTACTCTTTCACTCGTCACTATTGGCAGCATGATCATGAGTCCGATCTTGGAAAAGTGATTAATACCCTAAAATTGATTGGACATGTTGTCAATACGTGGAGGAGAATATGGTTATGAATGGTGATTTTCTTTAAATCCACGGTAGTCGACACATAATCTCATGTTACAGTCCTTCTCATTGAAGGTTCTTCTGAACTGTATGGGGAGATTTAGAATAATCAGCTGGTTACGCGAAAAAGGAACTTCCGTAGTCGTGTCTTAACTGACGGCTAGAAGGTTTTAGCAGTCATAGCTAACAACGCACGTGCTTGTAAAGCATAGATGATTTGTACAGATTTTCCTGATGGAAAACCATGCTGAATATATTTAGGAGCCTGAACATTACTACACACAATCATGAATCGTAGCAGGGTGTGCTGTTCGTAGTCCATGATCAGTCGCATCTGTCCGAGGTAATGCGTTAGCAACTTGGATCTCATCATTAGGCTGAAGTAAAACCTTCGTATACATGGGAATACGAATGGCGCCCTTTATGGTCATGAATATATATGAGATAGGGGTGCAAGAAATTAAAGTGTCAATCGAGCAACCGTGATAGTTCTCACTGATATGCCGGTGCTGGTACTGAAATCCTTGTGGCTTGATTAATACATGGTACAACGAAATGGGTATACCCTTTGGAGGGTACCCTGAATTTCTTAGGGATGCTCCAGAATTTGATGTGAGTCATGTGTCTTGACTCGTGTCTTGGAAATATACGCATGACATGTGTCTTGACTGGTGTCTTGACATGTGTCTTCTGAAAGCATACATGAGACATATGTCTTGACTGTTGTCTTGACATGTGTCTCGAGGTGTGAAACCAATAGAACTACAAATATTAGGTTATTAAGCCAGAATTGACGGATCGGTTGGAATACTGATCATTTGTATGTCTGATCACGTCCGCGGCCGGAGCCTCGGTTGCTATTTCTAGGATAGTTGCTGTCATAGTAGTGGTTACTATCGTCCTGTCTGTCAGTTCCATGACGGTCATTCTCATGAATGTGATTCATGTAACTATTCAGTTGAGTGGCCGGCTGATACCGGTTTGCACTCATATTGCTGAAACGACAACTGAATGACGTGTGACAGGTAACTAAGAATTAGGGACAATGATTGATGGAAATCGTCTGATGGTGAAGCATCTTCGCGTCTAATTGCTTTGCTCTAACGCCTTTGTCTTCGTCTTGTAGGATCTCCAGGTTGTGAACCGCATCCGCATCTCGTAGCGTCTCCAAACATCAGCAGCATCAACCTTTAGTAACATCTCCAAGTTATGAGCGGCATCAGCAATCTTGCAGAATATCAGCAAATGAAAATACGCCTGAGATGATTCAAAATTGACTAGCGAATACTCATGAGGTATTGCAAGTGAAGTACACCTGGATTAAGGTACGTGTAATACACATGGAATACGGTACATGGAGTACACATGAAACGCACATGAAATGATCGGTATGGGGTCGATCATTTGTCATGATTTAAAGAAAATATAATCGATTAACCGGTTAGAAAAAAAAACCATCATGATAACCTGGCAACGCCAGTATATACCTCATTCTGGTTGCATAGAGAAACGCTAACGTGTGGTTAAACCGATTTCAATGATGATTTTCCTGAAAGCATGATTAATGAAAACCAACCATGACTATCATGAAAGCATGATTTAAATGAATTCCAACAGTGTCTTGCATGAAAGCATAAGCAACAAATGAGACGTAAGACGTAATTACATGAAGACGAAGTCATCATGAAGAAACATGAAACAATCTATCATGAAGGAGTGTATAACATAATCAGCATGAAATTGAAGTTAACCATGACAGTATGAAAACATACTTGACATAAAAAACATAGTAATTTATGAGGGGACATGAAAAAAAAATTTTATGCCAATAAATCATGAGAAAATTTTTATGCATGAGAACAGTGCATGAATGCATGATGCAGTTTATAAAAACCTTTATATGCGCGAGGGGACGCCTATGGGTCGGTCCCAAAACAAAATACATGGCGAGGGGACGCCAATGGGTCAGCCCTAAAGTTAAAAGTTTCGATAAAATCACATGCGACTAAATAGGGCCAGTCTTGTACCAACCATTACTTAGTCATAATTCCTGCAACAATGATACATGAAACATAATAAATGAAACTCATCTGTCAAAACTTATCATAAAAATTTTATGTGACCAATTATGAACTACCGGGGTTCAGTTCACATTAATCACAGTTCACGAGGAACATCATGCATGAAACAATGACACATAACTAAGTATGGATGACGGTTGTTCAGTCCATATTAGTGAAAGCAATATTGATGAAAACATCATGGTTAAAACAACAAGGTGCTGAAAACATAAATACATGGAATAAAAAGCGTTGGCTTAGGAAGCTCCTGATGACTACCAATACTCACATGTCAAGTTTTAAAGCCTACAGGTCGAAGAACCAGGCTCTGATACCATAATTGTAACACCCCACTTTGATGACCGTTACGCGTAATTATGGCGTGTAATCAAAGCATGCAAGGTAATATGCAGTAAAACATACATGACCACAGGGAAAACCAGAATCAAACATCGGTACCCAAACATAAGCCCAAAACATAAATAAAGTAAATAAAATGAACAAAGACTACACAAGCATAAATATATGAAGGCAAAAGGAAAAGAAGTCTATGGTAGTTTCCATCCTATGCACGTCCTCCAAATGCTCGAGTCTATCCTTGGGTACCTGCCGTTTTGGGACATGGAAAGGAAAGTAACGGCTGAGAAAAACGCTCAGTGCACGGATATAGACATAGTATGAATGACTGTGACGTAATAAAGACTTCATAGCAGTGGAAATGTATAAGTCTTGGAAAACCTAGAACATGTTCATAAAACTGGTTTTATAGTTTGAAAAGCCTTATGTTTATCTTATGACAAATGTTTAACATGTTAACCATTAGCCAATATAGGTCATGGAATATCAATGTGCATGAATACTTGGAGGGGTGACCTCGTCATGCAAATTAGAGGGGCTGCCTCTAATTTAATATACTGGTTTGGGTAGGAGGGATCAGCTCCTTTTGAAGGATGCAAGGCACACCACATTCACCTGAATAATCTGCTGAAAACATGTAACTAGGATGCATCCATACGCCCCACCTGATAATAATAATAATATGGCCAAAAGCTGAAGGGACGCCACGAGCTATCACTCCTCCGTGGTGAAGTCATAACACTGGTGCCTCCAGTGTTATGGTTATGGCACCTCCATAACTAGGTGAAACTGGTCATGCATGTATATGGCTTTAGGTATTCTAATTAAACATAAGCAATTCAAAAACATATAAAACATATACTGGGAAAAACAGTTGGCTGCATACGGGGAAATCCTAATAAGGAAGAATGTCCATACTGAAAGGATTGAGAATCCGTACCTTGTGTCCAGTAAACGAAGAAGACGAACGGAAGAGAGTCCTACTTCAGTATCACTAATGCTACATAAATACATACGTGTATAAGTATCTGATTACTGAGTACGTAACTGGTTTTATATCATGTCTTTGCTTGTTTTATAGGTTCATGTCATGTTTTACTGATATAAGCTTTATACTGTGTTTATCATGTATTCTGTTTAAGTATTTCTTGTATGTCATGTATTATTATACTTGTTGTGTAATAATAAGTAACTTTCTAAAAATAGCAGGTTTCCTTAAATAGAAAGTTTCCAAAAATAGAAAGTTTCCAAAAATAGAAAGTTTCCAAAAAATAGGATGTTTCCAAAAATAGAAAGTTTCCAAAAATAGAATGTTTCCAAAAATAGATTTACTGCTTAAAATAGATGAGTTTCTAAAAATAGAAAGTTTCTATAAATAGATTAGCTGTCTTATTTAAATAAGTTTCTAAAAACAGAAAGTTTCCATAATTAGATATAAGCTGGATTATTAAGCTAATTATATAAGCTTAAGTGTTTACTGATTAATATACTAAGTCATGAAATTAAATAGTATAGTTTATTAATTATTTCATGTAAATTAAATAAACTGTAGGTTAAAGGATTTAATTAAATATAACATGATTAATTAAATAAAAGTACAAATACTTAGGTTAAAACATGTATTATTATCTATTAATAATTGATATGAGCAAAATCTCATATCAATTAATCGACAAATCACCCTAAAACACACGGAAAATACCTAACTTTTATGCTATAAAGTGGAATTATGTGGTATGTTTTGTGTTTGTGTTTAAATAGGTAACAAGGATACATTTTCAAGCAAACAAGAAGAAATCAAGCTTATTTGTGATGAAAAAGACAAATAATGATCAAAGATGACAAGACTTTGAAGATGAAGGACCTATCTTGACAACATTCCAAAGTTGAGGGATTGAAAGTGAAATTTGGTCAAAGTCAAGATCCAAGTCAAACCTGGTCAACTCATAAGTCAACCAAGTCAAAGGGTCAAACTAGACAAGTATGCAAGTCAAAGGACTTAAAATAGCATTGGAATGAAGATTTTAGCTCATTTGGATATTCTGCCAAAGTCTAGGGGCTTAACTTGCCAAAACTATACCAAAAATGGACATGATCCGTGTGAATGGGCTATTAACCAATCACTACTCAAAGAAAATTAAACATGGATTGCCAGCTAGCATTGCCACATCACCAGCTCATTTAATGAGCTGTATCTCTATAGGGCTCCCACTAACTCATTTGTGGACCAATAGGAAACTGCCACCCCATAATCACTTTATCCAATTTTGGATAGTGATCTGTGTGACACATTATTGACCAACCAAAGACTGCCACATGGCATCTTCTTCAACAAAGCGACCCAGAATCAATCTCAAGTTATAATGCATTTCAGAAAAAGATTTATACATGAAAGATGCTCGTTTTCAAGAGAAGAACAAAATAGAAGCACTCAATTAAGCTGTAACTCAAAGAATCAAAATTCCCCAATTCGTGATGAACATAAGAATCTGCAATTGAGCAAATCATGACACCTGGCAGCTTTCTATTGGACGGAACATGTCATCGACCCCAACTCACTCTCATTTCTTCTCTATAAATAGGACATGTACCTCTCATTTGTTGTATGTAGCAAAGTGTGAAATTCACACACACTTTTATTTTCTTCCCTCAATTCTGTTAGGGTTTTCAGTTAGTATAACGAACTCAAGAGCTTGACAACCTCTTGAGTTAGTTATTAGTTAGTTGTAACCACTTTACCTAGCGCTTGTAACCAACTTTCACTTCAATTCAATAAAATCACTCATTTACATTCAATCTTCTTACTATTCACTGAATTCCTGTTGATACTGTTGCTGTTATAAATTTCTTATGATCAAACTTGATCATTAGAAGCTTTGTGAAGAATTGTAGCTATCTTTGATCATTCAGTTGCTGTTTTGAAGTTTGTAGAAGATTTGAGTAGAAAGTGATCAGAATGTTGATGGTTGATGATTGATTGGTTAAGGATAGTGCTAAGGTGGTGGTTTAGCACTGTTTAGGAGGCTCAACGCCTACCTACTCTATCAATGGAGGCCTAATGCTAATAGGTTCCAAAGTTTTGTTTTTTAATTCCCCTAAAATGTTGAATGCATGCTCAATTCTAGTGTAACAAAGTAACTGCTGTTTTGATCAAGTGTGTTGGTTTGATTTAGCTTGATTTTGCTAGTTCAGATAGTTTCTTGTTATTTTGTTAGCTTCTAGCTTGATTTGGCTTGAGTTCTGTCTTTCTTCATCAGTAATTGCCTATTCTATTTAAGTTTTTTTCAAATAAATTATGAGATATTTAATGATCTCAAATGGCTCTAGACTCGATCGTGCATTTTGGATTTTTTAGTGATCGGAGGCTGGAGAGGAGTGCCACCTTTTCAATACCAATTTATTCGGAGTGAATAAATCAATAGATAATGTGTTGATCTCCGTGTGATTAAAACAAATACCTTTTGAGAGATATTTGAGTTAGCTGGGAAGGGTTGTGCATTGCATCACTGGGTCCATGACGTCTTTCTTCAATATCGAGAATCATTAACAAAAATGATCTCAATAGCATATGTATTGACCCGGTTTCTGCCTAAAGTTGTAAGGAGGGCTTCTTTCTTTACACCCTTTATCTTTACAATTCTTTTTCATTCTTCAACCCCTTCAATGCTTACCAATACGTCATCACTAGCACCTTGTTGTGATTGTTCCAGTGCCAACTTAAGTACTTGGTCGGCATTCAGCTACGTTCACAATCTTTCTCCATCTTTCCTAAGGACTACTATTTCTAGCTATGGAATGTCCTTGGGAAGATTCCTCCGGTTCGAGAGAAATCATTGGACTTTAACCTATCCTACCATCCTTATGTCACCACAATCTTCATCATCGTGAATAGAGATGTTTTGGGTAAGTGTATGTCACCATGAAATCCATTTTGAAATGCAAATCCATTTTGCTCCCCCTTAACATATGCTACGATATCCGAAAACATTTTGCACATGTCGGGATGAGCTATCACGTTAAGTCAAACCATTTATGATTGATCATTTCCCATATTAAATCACATTTTCTCCCCCATATTAAAAATATTAACCCAATCGATGTTTTTAATATCAATTGATTTAATAGCATTTTAAGAAAATTTGGGAAGAAAAATGCAAATCCAATTATCTTCATGATTTTAACAAGCTCCCCCTCAAATTAATGAGGGTGTACTTGAAACGTAAATTAAATACCTTTTAAACACAAGTGTAAGGTATTTATTACGTGCAAAGATCATATATAATAATGAATTCACAAGATTAGCAATGTACGAGGTTGGACCTGAATAATGGAGAACAGCATATGAAAGAAGCACATGGTTCTTGTTCACGAATGTTGGTCACCTCGTCACGTCCCCGAGAAAATTAATTCTCGTTGTAGAGTCAAAGCTTTCCGGTGAAATGCTTGACTTAATTATGAAAAGCGGGTTGCTATCTGAAATAATAGCAAACCATTTTGAGCATGTTTTAAAAGTTTGAACTTCTGCTCGAACGTTATTTACAACCCTGTGTCATTATTGAATGACATTTCTAGGTTCGTAAATATTATCGATTCCAGAAGACATGCTCGTTTTATCAAAACGTTTTTGAACACACAATTTTGAAAGATTTAGAAAAACCTTTTGAGAAATTCTCGAAAAATTGTGTTCAAAGTTTTGAAAAACAATTTACTTGAGCTTAAGATGTTGAATATCTTATAAAACGAGCTCAAGTCCGAGAAGTTGTAAACTTCCCGTTGTTAAGGATAAGTTTATCATCGGCGATAAACTTTCCTTTTATCTGAAGAACGAGTCCTAAGCTGACATTTACTTAGAAGTCGTTTTGCATGAGCTTGAAAACTTTGACTGTTTTAACGGAAAGCTCATGACCGAGAAAGGTTAATTTCTCGTTACGAGGAAAAGTTCTCTTATTTAAAAGATACACTTTCCTTTCTGAGCTTAAAACTTCGAATGTTTTAATACAAGCTCATGACCGAGAAAAGTGAATTTCTCGTTAAGAGGATAAGTTTATCATTAATGATAAACTTTCCTTTATTTTAAGTTCGAGTTACAGTCTGACATTTAACTGTAAGTCATATACACGAGCTTAAAACCTTTGAATGGTTTTAATGTAAGCTCGTGTCCGAGAAAATTTAATTTCTCGTTGTAAGGATAAGTTTATCATCGGCGATAAACTTTCCTTTATTTGAAGAACGGGTTACCATCTGATATTTAATGATAAACCATCGGCGATAAACTTTCCTTTATTTGAAGCACGGGTTATCGTCTGATATTTAACGATAAGCCATATACACGAGCTTAAAACCTTTGAATGGTTTTAGGGTAAGCTCGTGTCCAAGAAAACTTAATTTCTTGTTAAGAGGGTAAGTTATCGTTGCGTGGATAAACTTCCCTGTCTCTGAAGTCCGGGTCGTCGTCTGTCATTTAACGAGGAGCCATTGTGCATGAGCTTAAAAACTTGGAATGTTTTTGATATAAGCTCATGCCCGAGAAAAATTAATTTTTCGTTGTTAGGATAAGTTTACCATCGGCGATAAACTTTCCTTTCTTTGAAGATCGAGTTACAGTCTGTTATGTGACTGTAAGTCCTTGTGCAGCTTAACCATGAATCCCCTGAGACATTTGTTTCTCTGATATCTGTTTCTTCAGCAACCAAACTCTAAGAGTGTCCTTAGTTGAACGGTACACAACGATTGAACCGCTTCGTTCTTTTGGAACATCAACTTTGGTACCTGCATTCTCATTAGGAGTTTGTATACTTTTGCATGGGTTAGAGAAATCTATTTTAGAAGCACGTGGGGGTTCACGGTTTTCTTTTCTTGTGTCAGAGGTGGCCTGAGGGGATGATTCACTTGTCTTAGTTGGCAAACGTTTCCTTTTATAGAAAATCTTAAGTTCAGGCTTAAGTGTAGTATCATCCTTTGCAATTTCCTCCCTAGTAGTCTTCGTAGAATCAGAGGCTATCCTAGTTAAAGGGCACTCGTTTCCTACAAGAGTGAAAGTTCTACCAGTGGGGCGCCACATCTTACCAAAGGGTTTGATTTTAGCTACCCACTGGGATTTAAGTCTAGCACGGGAGTTCACCTCATTAAGCAATTTTTTGATACAAGCATCATGATTTGCCGTAAAGACACATTTTCTACATGTTTTACAAGTAGCATATTTAATGTCCGAGTAAGATCTAGAATCCTTAGATGATTGATTGATGCTCCTAGGATTGGACATGCTACGGTTAGCAGTGTTGGGTAAACTAGAAGGCATCTGACTAGGTTTGAAATTCCTATCTCTTACATGTGTCTTTTGCTTAGCTTCCCTAAGATCAGATTCATGGCAAACGTCATTTGAACTAGTTCTAGACGTGGTCTTGTTATTTTTAGGGAAACTAGAGGCAATCATATGATTTGGTCTTGCTAAAGCTGGAGTGATCACATTGGGCCTAGTTGCTGGAGTGACTGGTCTAATAAGATGAACCAAATCAACTTGGGAGGCAAACCGCGGTCTCGAGGATTGTGGTCGCTCGGATCTAAATGCAGTAGGTTGTCTGACAATCGGTTGTCTGACGAACTGATTTGTAGGCGGTTTCCCCAAGATTGATGGGTTTTCAAGCTTAGTGTCCACACTAGGTCCTTTACTTTTCCTTAACTCGTTTTTCAACGCAGCTATAGCAAAAACCTTTTCCTGTAAATGGGCCTTTAATGTTTCATTTTCTTTGAGCACGTTATCTTGGGATGCCAACTTAGATTCAAGCAGTTGAATTTGTTTCAAAAGATTATCTTTTTCAGCTTTAGAATCTAGAACAGTTTGATCCAATTTTCTTTCAAGAACAACGTTTGACTTTTCAAGTTTTTCAAAGTATGTTTCAAATTTGTCCGTTTTCTTAGAAAATTCAAGTTTGGCATCCTCAAAGTCTTTAGATTGCCGAGCTACGATCGTTTCGAGCTCTTTAATCTTGGAATCAGAATCAGTTAACGAGGCAGTTATAAAGCATTTATCATGATGAACTATAGCATTTTGAACACTTTCTCCCCCATTATGACTCACATCGGATGAATCATAAGTGGTATTTCTATCACTCTTGTCCATCCCATGTTTGTCATAATTAGGTTCAGAATGCTCAATATGCGGTATGTCATCAGCATATACATCATAACCAACATCACATTGTACCATGTTTGCAGGCTCTTTGTCATAAATGGGTAAGGTGTCATCCAGAGAAATCTCGTGAACATTCCCTGACGTGCCACTGGCATCATGTAGTCCTCCTGATTCCGTGCTCTTAGCATCGATAGGCTCCAAGTTTTCAACCGTATGACCAGTTTCCTCTTGCATCGAAGAGTCTTGCACTCCATTATCATACCCTTGCTGAAGTCGAGATATTTCATAAATCGAAGACGAGACCGATGACATGAGTTTCAAAATCGTATCACGGAAAACTCGAAGCTCGGTATGTGTATCTCGAAGAAACGATTGGCAAATCATTGAACTTTCAGGCTTGATGATATTAAATTGGAGGAAAGGCGTGAGGTGTGTCACAAGAGCCTTATATGCAAGTACCGATGCAGAGTGATTAAAGTTTCCATGGTTGAGTTGCTCGGCGAGTTGGGTCAAAGTGGTGAAAATTGAGTCGATGAATATATGACGATCTTGTCCAAAGATTGTCACAAATTCGCTCCCTCCTTGAATCCCCGAAAGAGTGACAAGATGAGACTGGAGTAGTTGAAAGGAGGTGATGCCACTTTTCTTAACTTCGTTTTGCCTTAAATACAACTCTCCCTTGTGAAATCTCGAATGCAACGAATCCATTGTAGATTTGATGAAAATTGAAGGAAAAATTCTTGATCTCGTCAAATAAATCTTGAACAAAACTCAAATAAATTATAGAATAGCATTTTGAGTTCTAGTGTGCTATAGAGTCTGTTTTTGGTCTCTTAAACTTTCATTTTACTCATTAAACTTGTTTAGATATCATTCATAGTTTCATTCATTCAGTTACTCAAATTCTCCTTGTTAAAGTTCAAAACATATTAGATAAGTAGTGTTTGGATCTGCTAAGATTTTGTGATTCAAGTGTGTTAAACTTATTAATTGTCACTTCCTAGTCAATTGAAACAAGTTTGTAAAGTCTTGTGGCAACATTTGGGTTAAACAGGCAATTGGTTACTAAAAAGTTTGGGTCAAGTTTTGGTTAAATGTTCATCAGAAAAGTAGCTGATTTCAATCTCTTGCCATTGATTCATTTCTTTACCAAAATCAGTAAAACCAGTTTCTAGTTGTTCATTAACATCCAAAGTTTAAGTCTTGATAAGGAAATCATACAGTTTTCATTAATAAGCTTGGAATTAGCTTTTGAATAAGCACTCAAGCATTTGCAAGTTTTTGTGATAAAGTAGCTAACTGATTTCTTAGATAAGCAATTCTACTTCATAAATCCTTTAATTTTCTTTCACATTCCTTCTTAGAAATATGTCCTAAGTAAATTTTGAGCTTGTCAGAATTTTCAAATTTTGGTCAACAAAAGTCAAATAAGCTAGGATTCAGCTTAATTCGATTTACTTATCTACTTGGTCATTTTCCAAAAGAAAAGACATTCCAAACTCACAATAAGCTGTTTAATATTTGACTTTAAAATTTTAATGTACATGTCTGGATTTTCCATTTAGCTTATTCATGGCTTATATGATTGAGCTTATTTGAGTTCTAGTGAGTTTTAAGCTTTTTCCTTGGAAAAGTCTAAGTGATTTTCGATTTTAAGCTGTTTAAAACTGGTACGAGCTTATTTGGTTCAGTTTTGAGCTTATACGAGTTTATTTTGCCCTTGTGCCCGTTTTTGGTTAAATTTCCTTTTTAATAGCATTTTGGTCCTTTTTGTTTAGATCTGTTTTCATTGGTTGCTAAATTTGCTAATAATTAGGGTTTGCAACTTTTAAGTCCTTAATCTTTTTACTACTTGCTGATTTCACTTAGTAGTTTTGAAATTTGTTACATTTAGTTAGAAAGTTCGTTAGAATTTACACATTTAGTCCTTTAACTTTCTGAATTTACATTTCAAGCATTAGACTTTCATTTACTTACATTTTTGGCACATTACTTTCATAGTTTTACATTTTTGTCCTTTTGTGAATAATATTTGGTAATTGCTAAATGTTTTACGGTTACGTAGCTTAATATTTTGCACCATTTTTACGTGCTTGGTTAAATAGACATAGAATATCCAAAAAACCCTATCAACCAAAAACAATAAATAACTTGAGATTGTTAGGACTTTCAATTGGTTAAGAATCGAGAGAAACGAACTTCAATATACTCAAGTTCAAATGGCGCCGCTGCCGGTTCTTTGACTTTACGAGAGACTATCGATTGACGATTTTCATTGGATTTTGGGATCCGTTCACCTTGTGAACGTTATTTTTACGTATTATAAATCAAAAACAATAAAAAAATCAAAAATATAAAAATATAAAAATATTAAAACTAAAAAATAACAAAAACAATTCTTTTCCTAAAGAATTGACCGAAAAATAAAAAATTTAAAAAGCAATCTTTTTCCTAAGAGATTGCAACCAAAAATATATATTATTGGATTTCCTCAGTTTTTATGTACATATAGTATTTTCTTTAAAAAACCCCTAATAAATACAAAAATATTTTCTCTATATTATTATATGTAAATACGTATACGTATAAGAACAACCAATACACATATCTTCCATAAGTATTGCCAAGACAATACACCGTGATAGGGGGCGTCCCGGTCCTTGACACGTGTATCGATCAAATTCAATAAAGCAAGAATAGATAAATACTTCCAATAAGCAATAATTCGAAGAATACAAACTACAAAGTGAATAGAAAGGTGATGTGCTATAAAATGCCATCTAAGGGTCAATAGGTACTTAAGTGCTTCGCGCCACCTAACCCCCCGTTCACTAGTGCGTATTCTAAGAAGGAAGGCTTTATTGGGGGTCTTGCACCCAAGTAGTAATTACATATATTATACTTTCTTGTGGATATTTCATATTGAATCTCGAAGAGGATAATCCATTTCTATTCAAATTTGAACGAGAGCTTCTCTCTCATTCCACGTATTGAGTTGCATGCTAACTCGCGGGCGTGCACAAATACCGATTGGTTTACAACCCCTTCCTCCGTAAAGGAAGAAAAAGAGAAAGAGTAGGAACATCACCGTCCATCAAGCCGACCCCGAGAATCGTGCTTTGATCCACACACCACAATAAACCACGGCCGAAGTTGACACTCGACCTTTGATGGAGCACTTGCAATCTAATGTGCAAGGATATGCTGATGCTATCAAGATACCCGATATTCTCGCAAACACATTTGAGCTAAAAACATCCATGATTAACTTGGTTTCAAACACACCATTAAGAATGATAATCCTCATGATTACCTTAAGAAATTTCTTGCTCTTTGCAACACCATTAAGTACAATGGAGTTCTCCATGATACCATTAAGTTGATATTGGTACAATTTTCACTAGAGGGAAGTGCTAAGCATTGGTTAGGTACACAACCACCCGAGAGCATTACCACATGGGATGGTTTCACTAAGAAGTTTTTGAACAAGTTCTTTCCTCCATCTAAGACCACGGCTTTGAGGAACTTAATTATATGCTTTCAACAAAAACCTAGTCAAACCTTTAGTGATGCTTGGGAGGAGTATAAGGAGTTATTGAGGAAATGCCCAAATCATGGATTCGATGAAGTTCACCAAATCAACACATTCTATAATGGAATAAGACCTCATCACAAAGATTCACTTAATGCTTCCGCGGGAGGAAATATTCTTGCTAAATCCATTCAAGACGCTTGGGACATTATTGAAACCAAATCAATGGTGCAAACTAACACACAATTTGATGAAAGAGTACATGTCATTCAAGAAGTAGGTTCCAAACCATTTGAGACTCAACTCATTTCATCAATCCAAGAATTAACTCAAGCTCAAAAGGAAAGTCAAACAATTTTGCAAAACACCCAAAAGATGTAACAAACCATGATGAATGACTTTTTGAAAATCTCGTTGGGCAACAATTCCACCAATAATGTGCATGCTATTACTCTTTCATGTGAGATTTGTGGAGGTTCCCATTCCTATAAATAATGTGATAAGGTGCAAGATTATCAAGGGGAGTGTTATGCCTACCAAGAAGAACATAGAGAACATTTCAAACCCAACATCAATCAAAACAACCTTTCTTATAAGTCTCAAAACTATCTTGCCCCACCGGTATTCCCACCCCAACCACCCACCCAACCTCAACACAATCCCCCTCAATTGTTACAAAAGAACCAAGGGCCAAGGCCACAATACCAAGGGAACAACTATAGACAACCAAATACCTTCGACAATCAAGGAAATACCTTTCAAGGCAACAATCAAGGGTTTTACAATCAACCTCTACGTTTCCAACCCCAAGGTTTTCAAGGGAATGTGCCACATGAATATAACACCATTGAGCTTCTTCACAAAATGAATCAAGAGAATGAAAGGAGGTTCTAAGCTAATGAGAAAAGAATGAACGAAATGCATGAGGAAACACACAAGAAGTTTATGATGCTCTTCAATCAAAGACAACAAGGGGCTTTACCATCTAACACACAAACAAACCCGAGGGCAAATGTCAATGCTATTACAACAAGAAGTGGAAAAAAAACAAATGATCCTTCACCTCCTACACCTTCTATTGTTAAACCTACTTTGGTTCCCACTTGTGATAAGCCTTCTACATCTTCTTCACCACCTCCAAACTCTACTACTTCATCAACAACACCTTCTCAACCTATTCCCACTTCTCCTTTACCTTCCACAACTCCCAATTAAGAAGCTACCAAAGAAAAATCTTCCACTACAACACCTACTCCACCTACACCTAAACCAAATCTTCCTTACCCTTCAAGATTGTAAAAGGACAAATTGAAAAACAAGGATGATATACAAGTCTCAAATTTAATAAGGATGTTCAAGCAACTCAACATACACATCTCTTTTGTGGAAGCTCTTGCTTACATGCCAAAGTTTGCTAAGATGTTCAAGGATCTACTCTCCAACAAGGAAAAATTGGTTGATTTGCCCAACACACCCCTTAATGAAAATTGTTCCACCGTGTTACTCAAAACCTTACCTATAAAACTTGGAGATACGGGGCGCTTTTTGATCCCATGTAATTTTACCGGGGTGGAAAATTGCATGGCTTTTGCGGATCTAAGGGCAAGCATAAACCTCATGCCTTTATCGGTTTGGAAAAAACCCTCTCTTCCCGAGCTCACTCCTACTAGGATGACCCTTGTGTTAGCCAACCGTACCATAGCTTACGCGATAGGTATCACGGAGGATGTGTTTGTAGGTGTGGATAAGTTTACCTTTCCGGCCGACTTTGTAGTGGTTGATTTTGACATGGACCCTAGAGTTCCGTTGATTGCTGGTAGACCGTTTTTGAGAACGGGTCGTACTCTAATAGATGTGGCGGATGGATAATTAATCATGAGAGTAGAGGATGAAAAAGTGGTGTTTAAGTTAGGAAAAGTGTGTGATGAGAAAGTGACTAGGAAGTCTAAAGCTTGTGAAACCATTAACATAGTTGATGTGCTAGATGAGGTTTCTGATGAGCATTTCCATGACGCTTGCAAGAGTAACAGTGAAGATATGCCCCATGTTGAGACCGTGGCCTCAATTGCTCCCTCCTTAACACCTTTTGGAGAGAGTGATTTCCTCTTGGAGGAATTTGAGTCCAACTTCCGTGGTAATGATGATTCTCCATTCAATTGGGAAGAAGACATTCTCACTATCCAAAAGTTGCTCAATGAGGACCCCATTCCTTCACCCATTCCACAAGAAGTAACCAATGATGATCCATCCATAGTAAATCCTTCCATAGAGAGTCCAGCTCCACTTAAACTTAAGGACCTTCCATCCCACTTAGAGTATGCTTTCTTAGAAGGGAAAGACCAATTACCCGTGATCATTGCTAAATATTTGAAAGAGGATGAGAAAGAGAAACTCATTGAAGTTCTTAAGAAACATAAGCAAGCCATAGCATGGAAAATATCCGATATAAGGGGAATTGATCCACATTTTTGTACACACAAAATCCTTATGGAGGATGATTACAAACCCGCTATTCAAAGCCAAAGAAGGGTTAACCCTAAAATCCATGAGGTCATTAAGAAGGAAGTTATCAAACTCCTTGATACGGGCATGATTTACCCCATTTCCGACTCTCCATGGGTTGGCACGGTACATTGTGTTCGTAAGAAGGGTGGAATCACCGTAGTGCCCAATGAGAACAATGAGCTTATTCCTATGAGACTTGTTACGGGTTGGAGAGTTTGTATTGATTATAGGAAGCTCAATGAGGCTACTAGGAAAGATCACTTCCCATTACCTTTTATGGACCAAATGCTTGAACGCTTAGCGGGAAATGAGTACTATTGCTTTCTAGATGGATTTTTGGGTTATTTTCAAATACCCATTGACCCTAAGGATCAAGAAAAGACCATATTCACTTGTCCCTATGGTACATTTGCTTACAAGAGAATGCCTTTTGGCTTGTTTAATGCACCGGGGACATTTCAAAGGTGTATGATGGCAATTTTCCATGATATGATTGAGCAAACTATGGAGGTTTTCATGGATGATTTCTCGGTTTTTGGAGATTCATTCACCTCTTGTCTCTCCCATTTATAACGTATGCTAAAGAGGTGTCAGGAAACACGTCTTGTTCTTAATTGGGAGAAGTGTCATTTCATGGTTAAAGAGGGAATTGTCTTGGGACATATGATAACTAACAAAGGACTAGAAGTGGATCGTGCTAAGATAGATGTAATTGCAAAGCTTCCCCGACCCACTACGGTTAAAGGTGTTAGGAGTTTTTTGGGTCATGCGGGGTTTTATAGACGTTTCATACAAGATTTCTCTAAGATAGCAAGACCAATGACCCACCTCTTGGAAAAAGAGGCTCTTTTTATATTCAACCAAGAGTGTTTGGATTCGTTTGATATTCTTAAGGAGAAATTGACTAAGGCTCCTGTTTTGGTTTCTCCAAATTGGGAATTGCCTTTTGAGCTTATGTGTGACGCTAGTGATTATGCGGTGGGGGCCATATTAGGACAAAGAGTGGATAAGCATTTTCAACCTATACACTATGCTAGTAAAACCATGACGGCTGCACAACTTCATTACACTACCATGGAGACAAAGTTGCTTGCTATAGTCTATGCTTTTGAGAAATTTAGACCCTATCTTGTGCTATCCAAAACCATAGTGTATACGGACCATTCCGCTCTCAAGTATCTCATGACAAAGCAAGATTCTAAGCCTAGGCTTTTGAGATGGGTTTTATTGATCCAAGAGTTTAAGATAGAGATTCGAGATAAGAAAGGAGCCGAGAATTTAGCGGCGGATCACTTGAGTACACTTGAGCATCCTTTTCAAGGAGATTTGCCTCATAAGGAAATCAATGAATCCTTTCCATTAGAGGAGCTCATGTCTATCTCTTTTCAAGAGGATGCCACCCCTTGGTTTGCGGATATTGCAAACTATCTTGTGGGGGATGTGCTTATAGAGGGTCTCACTTCCCAACAAAAGAAGAAATTTCTTAAGGAAGTGAAGTATTGTTTTTGGGATAACCCTTACCTCTTTAGGCAATGTGCGGACCAAATCATTAGACGATGTGTAGATGGGCCCGAGGCATTTAAGATTTTAGAAGCATGTCATAAGGGACCTACGGGTGGACATTTTGGGCCCAACAATACCGCCAAGAAAGTCTTTGATTCGGGTTACTATTGGCCTTCCATATACAAAGATGCCCAAGAGATGGTGAAATTTTGTGATGTATGTCAAAGACAAGGAAAAATTACACAACGTGATGAGATCCCACAAAACTTCATTCAAGAATGTGAGATTTTTTATGTGTGGGGAATAGATTTTATGGGACCTTTTCCATCTTCCAAGGGAAATAAGTACATACTCGTAGTGGTGGATTATGTTTCAAAGTGGGTTGAGGCCAAAGCCTTACCTACTAATGATGCTCGAGTTGTAGTGAAATTTTTGAAGCAATTGTTTGCTAGATTTGGTGTACCTCGGGCCATCATAAGTGATCGTGGTACTCACTTTTGTAATGATCAATTCACGAGAGTTATGAAGAAGTATGGAGTTAATCATAGACTTTCTACCGCGTATCACCCTCAAACCAATGGTCAAACCAAGGTCACAAATCGTGGTTTAAAGAGAATTTTGGAAAGAACGGTGGGAGAGCATCGAGCTTCTTGGTCGGATAAGCTTGATGATGCTTTGTGGGCTTTTAGGAAAGCTTTTAAGACACCAATTGGTTGTACTCCATATAGGCTTGTCTATGGAAAAGCATTCCACCTCCCATTCGAGTTAGAACATAAGGCTTCTTGGGTTCTCAAGTGGGATAACTTTGATTTAATTCAAGTCGGCTCACATAGGAAGGATCAACTTAATGAAATGGATGAATTGAGAGCCAATGATTATGAGAACTCATTGCTTTATAAGGAGAAGACTAAGAAATTGCATGATGCTAAGATTAAGAACCGTGAGTTCAAAGTTAGAGAGCCGATTCTCCTCTTTAACTCAAGGTTGAAACTTTTTGCGGGCAAGCTTAAGTCGAGATGGTCCGGTCCATTCACTATTGCTCAAGTATTTCCATATGGAACTATTTAGTTGTCACAACCCGATGGTCCCAATTTTAAAGTGAATGGTCACCGTGTGAAGAACTATTTTGGGGAGGACATTTCCGTGGAAATGGTCCAAGAGATCCCTATTTTCCCCATGAATTAATTCATTGTGGGAAGGGTCGAGCTAGAGACTACTTAAATCAAGCTTGACTAACTAGGTTTAGAAGTTTTTAGACTTAGAGTGTTGTAGGTTAGAAATAAGGATGGAGAGCTGATGAGAAGTGTAGGGGAGACCTTCTTTTGTCTTCATGTTGTTTGTAGGGTTGCTCACTCATCACGTGCTTTGGAGCTTATGGAGGAGGCCCTTGTATCCGATTCACTTCGTTACTATTGTGATTTTTCATGAACACATTATTCTTAAAATGAATACCCTTTAGTTGATCTTTCCTTAACTTGGGTTAAGCAAAGTCTATTCATTGTAATAAGTGTAGGGGAAGTTTTATACTTCCATGCTCTTAAAAATTGAGGACAATGTTTAGTTTAAGTGTAGGGGGGTCTTCTATCGAAGTGATCTTACCTAGACCTTGTCATTGACCTTCATGATAACTTGGAAATGAATTTTTCAAACATTTTTCAAATTGTTGATCTACTTTGGCCACTAAAAATATGCATTCATAATTTTTGCATCAATCATTTTTCATTTGCATAACACATTTGCATTGTATATATTTCTTCTTTTGTTCTTTATGAAAAAGTGAAAGAGGAAAAAAAAAATAATAAGGATATGGTTTAACAAATTTAGAATTCTTTGACATATTAGGCCCGCCATGGATATTTTGACTCAACCCGAGTTTGCTTATCTAAGCATTCTCTAGCTAGTATCCTTAACCATGGAGTCCTTCATTGGTCTACTAGGCTAAGCATCCACCAATCTCATTATTTGAGATTTTAAATTTGTGGAGAATGGGAGATGATAGAGTTGAAGCAAGTATAAAAGGGCTAGATAAACTTCATGATAATTATTTGTGGCTAAACCCTTCTCTTCTTTACCTCTATTTTCTTCGCATGTATATATGTTAATAAATAATCAAGAACGGTTTTAATCGGTTTGTAATCTCTTATGCATTTTGGCTAATCATTCATGGTTGGTATAAGTACGTTTTAAGATTCTAAGATAGAATGTTTTATGTGTACTAGACTTATATCATGCTTAATACTTAGCGGGTGTTTTTCCTTTTATTCTTTTCAAATTTATTTGTGAGGAATAAAGAAAAATAAGAGCGTCTTACAAAAAAATGAGTGGCTAGAAAAAAAAGAAAAAAAAAATAATTATACAAGACTCCCAAGAGGGGCAGTGAAGTGTTAATTATAGTAACTATTAAATTCCAATATTACCTTGACGGGTTGCCGGGATTTAATAGTTGCTCCAATCCAATATTACCTTGACGGGTTGCAGGATTGAAGATCCAAAGTCTCAAAAAGGCGGAGGATGTAAATTATTGCGTGAGTTTTATTTTTCTTTCCTTAGCGAGTGCGTAGCTACTTATTAATGCATGACATGAGGAATTTACACATAAGGCGAATGACTTATTATTCTTGAATCGGACTTATATTAATTCTGAGCGGTTTTTCAAGTAATGGATGAGAGGATTACTTGGGATTAAAACTGTGCTTCCTTATTTTTGGATTTTGCATTTCTTATATTTCACACTTAAAATAATGACAAATTTGCCCAAAAGCAATTTGCTCAAATAATAACCGGTTCCACATTTAATTGTCATGAATAAGTTGATGCACTTTTTACTTGTGAATACAATGATCCCATTTTTAAGCTTGGTATGGGGAAAGTGAAACTTGAGGGTGATAAATGTCCATGGTACCAAAGCCCTAATTTAAGTCATTGACTTCTTTATGAGTTTTTCCATCAAAGCCATTTCAAGAAAAATCAAAAAGATATAAATAGAATTGTTTCTTTTGCATTGCATTGTAAAAAAATCAAAATCATGCATCATATAAAGTAGCATAGTGTAATAGCATTCCATATTGGCCAAGGTGGATTAATTATGAGGAATATGTAAATTTGTGCTTTAAAATATAGCATTGCATGAGGTTATGGCAATGTTCAAGTGTAGGGGATTCGATATGAGCAAAATCTCATATCAATTAACCGACAAATCACCCTAAAACACACTGAAAATACCTAACTTTTGTGCTATAAAGCGGAATTATGTGGTATTTTTTGTGTTTGTGTTTAAATAGGTAACAAGGATACATATTCAAGCAAACAAGAAGAAATCAAGCTTATTTGTGATGAAAAAGACAAAGAAGGATCAAAGATGACAAGACTTTGAAGATGAAGGACCTATCTTGACAACATTCCAAAGTTGAGTGATTGAAATTGTAATTTGGTCAAAGTCAAGATCCAAGTCAAACCTGGTCAACTCTAAAGTCAACCAAGTCAAAGGGTCAAACTAGACAAGTATGCAAGTCAAAGGACTTAAAATAGCATTGGAATGAAGATTTTAGCTCATTTGGATATTCTACCAAAGTCTATGGGTTTAACTTGCCAAAACTACACCAAAAATGGACATGATCCGTGTGAATGGGCTATTAACCAATCACAACTCAAAGAAAATTAAACATGGATCGCCAGCTAGCATTGCCACATCACCAACTCATTTAATGAGCTGTATCTCTACAGGGCTCCCACTAACTCATTTGTGGACCAATAAGAAACTGCCACCCCATAATAACTTTATCCAATTTTGGATTGTGATCTGTGTGACACATTATTGACCAACCAAAGACTTCCACGTGGCATATTCTTCAACAAGGCGACCCAGAATCAATCTCAAGTTATACATCATTTCAGAAAAAGATTTATACATGAAAGATGCTCGTTTTCAAGAGAAGAACACAATGGAAGCACTCAATTAAGCTGTAACTCAAAGAATCAAAATCCCCCAATTCGTGATGAACATAAGAATCTGCAATTGAGCAAATCATGACACCTAGTAGCCTGCTATTGGACGGAACATGTCATTGACCCCAACTCACTCTCATTTCTTCTCTATAAATAGGACTTGCACCTCTCATTTGTTGTATGTAGCAAAGTGTGAAATTCACACACACTTTTATTTTCATCCCTCAATTCTGTTAGTTTTCAGTTAGTATAACGAACTCAAGAGCTTGACAACCTCTTAAGTTAGTTATTAGTTAGTTGTAACCACTTTACCTACCATTTGTAACCAACTTCACTTCAATTCAATAAAATCACTCATTTACATTCAATCTTCTTACTATTCACTGAATTCCTGTTGATACTGTTGTTGTTATAAGTTTCTTATGATCAAACTTGATCATTAGAAGCTTTGTGAAGAATTGTAGCTATCTTTGATCAATTAGTTGCTGTTTTGAAGTTTGTAGAAGATTTGAGTAGAAAGTGATCAGAATGTTGATGGTTGATGATTGATTGGTTAAGGATAGTGCTAAGGTGGTGGTTTAGCACTGTTTAGGAGGCTCAGCGCCTACCTACTCCATCAATGGAGGCCTAATGCTAATAGGTTCCAAAGTTCTGTTTTTAAATTCCCCTAAAATGTCCAATGCATGCTCAATTCTAGTGTAACAAAGTAACTGTTGTTCTGATCAAGTGTGTTGGTTTGATTTAGCTTGATTTTGCTATTTCAGATAGTTTCTTGTTAGTTTCTTAGCTTCTAGCTTGATTTTGCTTGAGTTATGTCTTCTATTCATCAGTAATTGCTTATAGAGTGCATTTTGAGTTCTAGTGTGCTATCGAGTCTGTTTTTGGTCTCTTAACCTTTCATTTTACTCATTAAACTTGTTTAGATATCATTCATAGTTTCATTCATTCAGTTACTCAAATTCTCCTTGCTAAATTTCAAAACAGATTAGATAAGTAATGTTTGGATCTGCTAAGATTTTGTGATTTAAGTGTGCTAAACTTGTTAATTGTTGTTCATTTCTCATTTCATAGTCAATTGAAACAAGTTTGTAAAGTCTTGTGGTCAACATTTGGGTCAAACAGGCAATTGGTTACTAAAAAGTTTGGGTCAAGTTTTGGTTAAATGTTCATCAGAAAAGTAGCTGATTTCAATCTCTTGCCATTAATTCATTTCTTAACCAAAATTAGTAAAACCAGTTTCTAGTTGTTCATTAACACCCAAAGTTTAAGTCTTGATAAGGAATTTATACAGTTTTCATTAATAAGCTTGGAATTAGCTTTTGAATAAGCACTCAAGCATTTGCAAGTTTCTGTGATAAAGTAGCTAACTGATTTCTTAGATAAGCAATTCTACTTCATAAATCATTTAATTTTCTTTCACATTCCTGCTTAGAAACATGTCCTAAGTAAATATTGAGCTTGTCAGAATTTTCAACTTTTGGTCAACAAAAGTCAAATAAGCTAGGATTCAGTTTAATTCAATTTTTCTACTTATCCACTTGGTCATTTTCCAAAAGAAAAGACATTGCAAACTCACAAAAAGCTGTTTAATAAGATTTGACTTTAAAATTTGAATGTGCATGTCTGGATCTTCCATTTAGCTTATTCATGGCTTATTTGATTGAGCTTATTTGAGTTCTAGTGAGTTTTAAGCTTTTTCCTTGGACAAGTCTAAGTGATTTTCGGTTTTAAGCTGTTTAAAACTGGTACGAGCTTATTTGGTTCAGTTTTGAGCTTATACGAGTTTATATTGCCCTTGTGCCCGTTTTTGGTTAAATTTCCTTTTTAATTGCATTTAGGTCCTTTTTGTTTAGATCTATTTTCATTGGTTGCTAAATTTGCTAATAATTAGGGTTTGCAACTTTTAAGTCCTTAATCTTTTTACTACTTGCTGATTTCAGTTAGTAGTTTTAAAATTTGTTACATTTAGTTAGAAAGTTTGTTAGAATATACTCATTTAGTCCTTTAACTTTCTAAATTTACATTTCAAGCATTAGACTTTCATTTACTTACATTTTTGGCACATTACTTTCATAGTTTTACATTTTTGTCCTTTTGTGAATAATATTTGGTAATTGCTAAATGTTTTACGGTTACGTAGCTTAATATTTTTCACCATTTTTACGTGCTTGGTTAAAAAGACATAGAATATCCAAAACACCCTATCAACCAAAAACAATAAATAACTTGAGATTGTTAGGACTTTCAATTGGTTTAGAATCGAGAGAAACGAACTTCAATATACTCAATTTCAAATGGCGTCGCTGCCGGTTCTTTGACTTTACGAGAGACTATCGATAGACGGTTTTCATTGGATTTTGGGATCCGTTCACCTTGTGAATGTTATTTTTACGTATTATAAATCAAAAACAATAAAAAATCAAAAATATAAAAATATAAAAACTAAAAAATAACAAAAACAATTCTTTTCCTAAAGAATTAACCAAAAAAATAAAAAATTCAAAAAGCAATCTTTTTCCTAAGAGATTGCAACCAAAAATATATATTATTGGATTTCCTCGATTTTTATGTACATATAGTATTTTCTTTAAAAAACCCCCAATAAATACAAAATATTTTCTCTATATTATTATATGTAAATACGTATACGTATAAGAACAACCAATACACATATCTTCCATAAGTATTGCCAAGGAAATACACAGTGTTAGGGGCGTTCCGGTCCTTGACACGTGTATCGAACAAATTCAATAAAGCAAGAATAGATAAATACTTCCAATAGGCAATAATTCGAAGAATACAAACTACAAAGTGAATAGAAAGGTGATATGCTATAAAATGTCATCTATGGGTCAATAGGTACTTAAGTGCTTCGCGTCACCTAACCCTCCATTCACTAGTGCGTATTCTAAGAAGGAAGGCTTTATTAGGGGTCTTGCACCCAAGTAGTAATTACATATATTATACTTTCTTGTGGAAATTTCATATTGAATATCGAAGAGGATAATCCCTTTCTCTTCAAAGTCGAACGAGAGCTTCTCTCTCATTCCTCGTATTGAGTTGCATGCTCACTCGCGGGCGTGCACAAATACCGACTGGTGTACAACCCCTTCCTCCGAAAAGGAAGAAAAAGAGAAAGAGTAGGAACATCACCGTCCATCAAGCCGATCCCGAGAATCGTGCTTTTATCCACACACTACAAGAAACCATGGTCGGAGTTGACACTCGACCTTTTATGGAGCACTTGCAATCCAATGTGCAAGGATATGCCGATGCTATCAAGATACCAGATATTCCCGCAAACACATTTGAGCTAAAAACATTCATGATTAACTTGGTTTCAAACACACCATTTTTGGGAACAAGAATGAGAATCCTCATGATCACCTTAAGAAATTTCTTGCTCTTTGCAACACCATTAAGTACAATGGAGTTCCCCATGATGCCATTAAGTTGATATTGGTACAATTTTCACTAAAGGGAAGTGCTAAGCATTGGTTAGATACACAACCACCCGAGAGCATTACCACATGGGATGGTTTCACTAAGAAGTTTTTGAACAAGTTCTTTCCTCCATCTAAGACCACGGCTTTGAGGAACTTAATAATAGGCTTTCAACAAAAACCTAGTCAAACCTTTAGTGATGCTTGGGAGGAGTATAAGGAGTTATTGAGGAAATACCCAAATCATGGATTCGATGAAGTTCACCAAATCAACACTTTCTATAATGGACTAAGAACTCATCACCAAGATTCACTTAATGCTTCCATGGGAGGAAATATTCTTGCTAAATCCATTCAAGACGCTTGGGACATTATTGAAACCAAATCAATGGTGAAAACTAACACACAATTTGATGAAAGAGTACATGTCATTCAAGAAGGAGGTTCCAAACCATTTGAGACTCAACTCATTTCATCAATACAAGAATTGACTCAAACTCAAAAGGAAAGTCAAACAATTTTGGAAAATACCCAAAAGATGCAACAAACCATGATGAATGACTTTATGAAAATCTCTTTGGGCAACAATTCCACCAATGATGTGCATGCTATTACTCTTTCATGTGAGATTTGTGAAGGTTCCCATTCCTATCAACAATGTGATAAGGTGCAAGGTTATCAAGGGGAGTCTTATGCCTACCAAGAAGAACGTAGAGAACATTTCAAACCCAACATCAATCAAAACAACCTTTCTTATAAGTCTCAAAACTATCTTTCCCCACCGGGATTCCCACCCAACCTCAACACAAACCCCCTCAATTGTTACAAAGGAACCAAGGGCCAAGGCCACAATACCAAGGGAACAACTATAGACCACCAAATACCTTTCACAATCAAGGAAATACCATTCAAGGCAATAATCAAGGGTTTTACAATCAACCTCCACCTTTCCAACCCCAAGGTTTTCAAGGGAATGTGCCACATGAATATAACACCATTGAGCTTCTTCACAAAATGAATCAAGAGAATGAAAGGAGGTTCCAAGCTAATGAGAAAAGAATGAAGGAAATGCATGAGGAAACACACAAGAAGTTTATGATGCTCTTCAATAAAAGACAACAAGGGGCTTTACCATCTAACACACAAACAAACCCGAGGGCAAATGTCAATGCTATTACAACAAGAAGTGGAAAAACAACAAATGATCCTTCACCTCCTACACCTTCTATTGTTAAACCTACTTTGGTTCCCACTTGTGATAAGCCTTCTACATCTTCTTCACCACCTTCAAACTCTACTACTTCATCAACAAAACCTTCTCAACCTATTCCCACTTCTCCTAAACCTTCCACAACTCCCAATAAAGAAGCTACCAAAGAAAAATCTTCCACTACAACACCTACTCCACCTACACCTAAACCAAATCTTCTTTACCCTTCAAGATTGAAAAAGGATAAATTAAAAACAAGGATAATATACAAGTCTCAAATTTCTTAAGGATGTTCAAGCAACTCAACTTAAACATCTCTTTTGCGGAAGCTCTTGCTTACATGCCAAAGTTTGCTAAGATGTTCAAGGATCTACTCTCCAACAAGGAAAAATTGGTTGATTTGCCCAACACATCCCTTAATGAAAATTGTTCCGCCGTGTTACTCAAAACCTTACCTACAAAACTTGGAGATCCGGGGCGCTTTTTGATCCCATGTAATTTTCTTGGGGTGGAAAATTGCATGGCTTTGGCGGATCTAGGGGCAAGCATAAACCTCATGCCTTTATCGGTTTGGAAAAAACTCTCTCTTCCCGAGCTCACTCCCACTAGGATGACCCTTGAGTTATCCAACCGTACCATAGCTTACCCGGTAGGTATCGCGAAGGATGTGTTTGTAGGTGTGGATAAGTTTACCTTTCCGGCCGACTTTGTAGTGGTTGATTATGACATGGACCATAGAGTTCCGTAGATTGTTGGTAGACCATTTTTGAGAACGGGTCGTACTCTAATAGATGTGGCGGAGGGAGAATTAATCATGAGAGTAGAGGATGAAAAAGTGGTGTTTAAGTTAGGAAAAGTGTGTGATGAGAAAGTGACATAGGAAGTCTAAAGCTTGTGAAACCATTAACATAGTTGATGTGCTAGATGAGGTGTGTGATGAGCATTTCCATGACGCTTGCAAGAGTAATAGTAAAGATATGCCCCATGTTGAGACCGTGACCTCAATTGCTCCCTCCTTAACACCTTTTGGAGAGAGTGATTTCCTCTTGGAGGAATTTGAGTCCAACTTCCTTGGTAATGATGATTCTCCCATCAATTGGGAAGAAGACATTCTCACTATCCAAAAGTTGCTCAATGAGGACCCCATTCCTTCACCCATTCCACAAGAAGTAACCTATGATGATCCATCCATAGTAAAGCCTTCCATAGAGAGTCCACCTCCACTTGAACTTAAGGACCTTCCATCCCACTTGGAGTATGCTTTCTTAGAAGGGAAAGACCAATTATACGTGATCACTGCTAAAGATTTGAAAGAGGATGAGAAAGAGAAACTCATTGAAGTTCTTAAGAAACATAAGCAAGCCATAGCATGGAAAATATCCGATATAAGGGGAATTGATCGACATTTTTGTACACACAAAAACCTTATGGAGGATGATTACAAACCCGCTATTCAATGCCAAAGAAGGGTTAACCCTAAAATCCATGAGGTCATTAAGAAGGAAGTTATCAATCTCCTTGATGCGGGCATGATTTACCCCATTTCAGACTCTCCATGGGTTAGCCCGGTACATTGTGTTCCTAAGAAGGGTCAAATCACCGTAGTGCCCAATGAGAACAATGAGCTTATTCCTACGAGACTTGTTACGGGTTGGAGAGTTTGTATTGATTATAGGAAGCTCAATGAGGCTACTAGGAAAGATCACTTCCCATTGCCTTTTATGGACCAAATGCTTGAACGCTTAGCGGGAATGAGTACTATTACTTTCTAGATGGATTTTTGGGTTATTTTCAAATACCCATTGACCCTAAGGATCAAGAAAAGACCACATTCACTTGTACCTATGGTAGATTTGCTTACAAGAGAATGCCTTTTGGCTTGTGTAATGCATCAGGGACATTTCAAAGGTGTATGATGGCAAATTTCCATGATATGATTGAGCAAACTATGGAGGTTTTCATGGATGATTTCTCGGTTTTTGGAGATTCATTCACCTCTTGTTTCTCCCATTTAGAACGTATGCTAAAGAGGTGTGAGGAAACACGTCTTGTTCTTAATTGGGAGAAGTGTCATTTCATGGTTAAAGAGGGAATTGTCTTGGGACATATGATATCTAACAAAGGACTAGAAGTGGATCGTGCTAAGATAGATGTAATTGCTAAGCTTCCCCCACCCACTACGGTTAAAGGTGTTAGGAGTTTTTTGGGTCATGCGGGGTTTTATAGATGTTTCGTACAAGATTTCTCTAAGATAGCAAGACCGATGACCCACCTCTTGGAAAAAGAGGCTCCTTTTATTTTCAACCAAGAGTGTTTGGATTTGTTTGAGATTCTTAAGGAGAAATTGACTAAGGCTCCCGTTTTGGTTTCTCCAAATTGGGAATTGCCTTTTGAGCTTATGTGTGACGCTAGTGATTATGCGGTGGGGGCGTATTAGGACAAAGAGTGAATAAGCATTTTCAACCTATACACTATGCTAGTAAAACCATGACGGGTGCACAACTTCATTACACTACCACGGAGAAAGAGTTGCTTGCTATAGTCTATGCTTTTGAGAAATTTAGACCCTATCTTGTGCTATCCAAAACCATAGTGTATACGGACCATTCCGCTCTCAAGTATCTCATGACAAAGCAGGATGCTAAGCCTAGTAATAAATGAATTTTTTCAAATTCTTTTTATATCTATTTTCGTTCCTCGACTCGACTCGAATTGAAATCAGATTAGACGATAGATTTAGCTTTGTTTTTGGTGACTAAAACTTTTGGAAATTTTAAACTAAAAATTATAAAGACTATTTAATTAAAATCTATTTTAATAAAAACTATTTTAAACTATTTCAAATTTAAATAAAACTAGAAATTATTAAACCTAATTCAAAAATTAAATCTAATTTAAACTAATGTTAATAATAAAACTATTTTTAATACAAATATAAACTAACTAAAATTTTAACTTTTATAAAAACTTGAAATGAAACCTATTTAAACTTTCAAAACAAAACAAAACTATTTAAATAAAAATAAAATTAAACTAATTAATTGAAATAAACTAATTTGAAATCTATTTAAAACTAAATTTAAATTATAAAAGTAAATAAAACATTTTTTAACTTTTTTTATTTTTATAACTGAAATAAAGGAAAAACTATTTAAATTCTTTTTAATTAAATTGAAAGAAAACTTTTTGTTAAATAAATCTAATAAAACTGCCAACTATGTAATAATCCTATATTAATGAATGAACGGGTAAACAAACACAAAAAGGGGTGCAGAGGAGATGGTATTACGTTGGACTGTTGAGCTTGAGGTCACGGGTTCGAGACCCAGCCCAGATAGATTTTTAGCTATTTTATTTTTGTTGGAATTTTTTGGATACAAATCAATAGGTTCTGTTTTGTTGCACAGCAATAAATCAGCAAATAAAAGAAAAAGACCAAATAAGCTATAACTGGAAACAAGATAAGCAACTACCAAAATAAGCTAGCATTAAACAGATTAAACACAAAACCGAAAATTACAGATAAAGCTAATAAAAAGCTGAAACATAAATAAGCAGTCTAAAGAACAAGTCCTATTCAAAAGCAGATTAATAAATTGACACCAAATTATCTAAACCGAATAAGCAGTAAACAAGTAAACTAAATAGCAGATTATTACCCAAAATATATTTAAACTACTCACTTAAATCTAAATAACCATCTAACACGGAATAAGCAGATCCAATAATCCTACGAGACCAATAAGCAGATCCAAAAAAAACTAAACAAAACCAAACAATCCAAATTGAAAACTAACTAAGCAGATCCGAACATCAGTAACTCCAAATAGATAGATAAAGCTGAAAAACCAAATAAGCAAAAAGCTGAATCAAATAAGTTAACTAAATCTCAAACTAAATAAACTAAAAATTAAGCATAAGCAGATTAAAAAAACAAACAGTAAACAAACACTTAAAAGTAAATCAAATAAAAAGTAGCAGATTAAACAATAGCAGATTATAACTTAACAAAAATTAATCAAGAAAATTAAATAGAGAAAGGAACCCGGTGTCGATATCCGTTGGGCCGAAGGTGGGCGCTGAACCCCCTTTGTCACCGATTCAAACAAACACCATCTTCGAATCACCAAACATCACCGAACCAAGAACATCAATTAACCCGAACCAACACAAGAACCTCGAACAGCTTTTATATATTTTCCAGTGGGAAAATATTAATCACTTTCTATTTTTTTTAAATAATAATAACACGAACAATAACATTTAAAAAGAAGCAGAATAAAGATTCAAAATTAAATTGAGACTTGACAGGAGAATAAATTGAGACGGAAATATTAATTAAAATTTACTTTTTCATTAATCAATAAAAAGAATACAATTACTAGAAAAATTAAAATTACAATAACCCTAATATATTTTGAAGAAAAGTAAATCTAATTTAACCTACTCCTAATTTAATTGAAAACAGTAAAATAAAGAAAATGGACTACATATAAAACTGATTTTCCTTCCCTATTTATAGATGAACAAGGAGCCTTTGGGGTCCTCATTCTCTCTCCAAGGGTTTCTCCCTCAACCGTTTATCTAGCTTGAAAAGAAAGCCAAAAAATGAACCGTTGGATCGTCTGCTTATTTTCTCTTTCTTCACAAGGATTGCCACGTTGGATTGAATTGATGAGGACCACCTAGTGATTGCTCCGAAAAAGATGGGGATTTATTCCCCATCCGTGTGAATTAACCCATAAGGGTAAAAGCCCCAATTTTCGGGTGGTAATTTTTAAGATATAAGCAATTAGGGTTTTGATATGGTGGTGGCTGTATAAGTTTTGAGAGAAAGATGAAGTGGGTGAAAAACAGTAACTGAACTTTGTTATTAACGAAATGGGTGTGTGGGGTAAACAAAGAGTATTTATTTGTGTGAGTGGGTAAAACATTTTTATCAAACCGTGTGGGTTAGGTTTATTTATTTCGGATATGGGGTGAAGTAAATGGTAAGATACGTGTGTGAATGAGAGTGATTGGGGAGTTTGACCAGCTTGTGTTGACTGAGTAAATAAATTGTCCCATGTGTTAAGATAATTTGGGCTTGGCCCAAATGACATCTTTCCATCCGTTTTTGTTATATTAGCCAAGTGGGCTTTTGGCTTGGGCCCAATTTAAAAACATTTCCACTTGAATTGTAATTGGGCTATATGGGGCCTTTTGATCCAACATTGAAAATTAACCACTTTCTTAAATGACTTGTAGGCCCAATAAGTAAATGTGGGACCCGCTTTGCTCGAATATCTTCAAAAAGATTTAATCCGCTAAAAACGATCTTGATTTCGGCTTCTTTGATCATTTCTTCAAAACCGTGTTGGTTTAGTCGGTTTTCGTAAACTTGGGCACACTTTTGGTCTTTGACATTGTCTTTGTCTTTTTCTTGGACTTTTCTTCGACATTTGACCTTGAAATCCCGTGTTTTCTTTCCTTTTGATCTTTTGTACCTATTTTAAGACAAAAACACAAAACCACGCGTAATTACGACTTTTACGATATTAAACACATGATTAGGTCTTGTTTTCCTTGATTTTAGTGGCAAAAGGATAAGTGTTTACACACTTATTAAATCCCCTACACTTGACCATTGCAATGAGCCCATGCAATGCATTATTTTAAAGCATAAAGTTACATTTTTCTCGTAATTAACCCATCTTGGCCTTTATTAAGATATACTATTACTACTACGATAAAAAGATAAAAACTTAAAAGGAGACAAAAGTTATAACAATTTATTAACTTGGAAATTATTAGATGGAAGAAACTTGTAAAGAAATCTAAGACTTAAATTAGGGCTTTGGTGTCATGAATATTAATCACCCTCAAGTTTCACGTTCCCCATACCAAGCTTAAAAACGATATCATTGTTTACCATAAGTCTTTAAGTTAAAACCACTTATATAAGACAATTGTGTAAACTCTTTCTCCAATTCCTACTTTGTATCTCTAGATTTTACTGATTGTCATTCACCCGTAGGCTCATTTGACTTATTTGATAATTATTATTCCAAAAATGAAGGCCAAACGGTGCAAACCCGACACTCAAAACCTAACCTCGTCCTCAAAAACGTTGTCACTAAAGTAAGCCCACATCAAGGATAGGGATTAATTCCCGGACCCAAAATTTGGCCAAATAGTACTACTTATTAATTATTTCCTCCAAAGTCATGTAGACTTTATGTGGAGTTTAGCAAGTTCACATCATATACCCTTAGGCTATTTAAGATGTAAAAATGCTCCCCTTCTATTGTCCACACCCTAAGGCTCCTTGAACGATAAATGAGGGAATTGATTTTTGAATCAATTTTTATTCAACACTTACCATGCCATACACCCTAAGGCTCTAATGACAAGGTTCGTGCTACATGCCCCACACCCTAAGGCTCCTTGAGGTCATGTTTTAATCTTATTCTTTCTTTATTTATGATATATATAGTAGGCCAAATTCCGAGGTCCCATGGTCTGAATACCTCCTACTTAGTGGTTATGAGCCACCTTAGTCGGAAGTCCACAACGCTGGCACCCTCAATGTGTTCATGCTTTAATTACAAGGAGATTAAAGATTTGGCTAAGAGTTAAGATATCGAATCGACACCACAAAAATCCTCATTTATTCAGTAATTTAAATATATAAGCGGGAAGAAAGAGCCACAAAAACTCATATAAGCAAAAATTAATCCTTAAACTTATTATCAACTCCATCATCTCTCGTTCTCCACAATTTAAAATCTCAAGGAATGAGACTCGTGGATGCTTAGCCTAATAAACCAATTAAGGTCCATATGGTTAATGATACCAGCTAGAGTAAACTTGGATAAGTAAACTCGGGTTGAGTCAAAATATTTACGACGGGCCTAATATATCAAAGATATCAAAACTTGTTAAAACCATTTTATTTATTTATTTTATTTTGACTTTATTCTTGAAATGGAAAATATAAATACGCTGCGATGACAAAAGGAAAATAAATAAAAATACTACTAGGCCAAAATAGATCAAAAATTTGAAAAACGTTGAAAATTTTTTAAATTTTCCGGTTAAATGGGGTCAAATTCATGGAAAAGCCCACTAAAATTTCGATAGAAATCCCCCCTACACTTAATATAAACATTGTCCTCAATGTTTAAGCATGTGGGAGAATAAACTCCCCTACACTTAGGACATTGAGTACGTTGTTTAAAATCGAGCTAAGGAATGGACAACTAAAGTGATTACATTTATTCGTTTTTTTATATACAAGTATGAATCACAATAGCAAAAACTCATCGAAGGAACAGGGTACACGGGAAACACGGGAACACAGGTCTCGTCAAAAGTACCAAAAGTGGATCATTAAAGATCATGTCCCTACACAACATCACAACACACAAACAACCTACAAGGCTCCCCCTACACTTATTCTAGAAAATAGATACAAAAATAGATCATCGGGTTGCCTCCCGAGAAGCGCTTGTTTTTGCTAACCGAGTCACAATCCTGACTCGACCCCGAATTAAATGGTTCATGGGGAAGCCTCGAATGTAATACTGGGATCAAAGATCTTATCCTTGGTCCCGGAGGAACATAATAAATGAGAGGCAGGAGGATAAGTCATAGAAGGTAAAAAGGTCCTCTCAACATATGTGAAATTTTCATCCACGGGAGTATCAAGAAACTCATCGATCTCGGGAATGAGAAAACCATCATCATCACTAAAAGTGATGTGTGGAAGAGAATCGATGGTAGAATCAAAAGTAACTGGCGAAGAGGCAAATGTGAATTTATCAAAATCCAAGTTTTCAAAATCAATATCAATATCAAGTTATGAAACTTCATTTGCCTTCTCATCAATACTATGATCACAATTAAGCTCATGCGAGAAATCCAATAACACGGGATCATAAAAAGCATCCTCGTGATGGAATTTCTCAATACTCGGGGTATAAAAGTCATCACTAAGGAGTAAAGAATCCGATAAATCATTAGTATCATGGTTTTCAAAAGTCAGTTTCGGTAAAATAGGAGAATCATCCTCATCCGATCCCGAGGAATAATTAAAAATGTAGTCGGAATCATAAGATAACTCATCCCTATCTACAAACTCATTTGGTGAAGGACAAATTAAGGGTTCTTCTTCTATGCACTCATTATAAAGTTCTTCACACTCCTCAAAAATTGGTTTATCAGAACATGTCTCGCTAAGAGGATTTGAAGAAAGCATAAATTCATTTGAAGGAGTAGGTGAAGGAGTCATAAAAGAAATAGGGTCATCAATGGGTAATGGAGTCTCAAGAATAATCTCGGGTATTTCCTCAATAGGTGAGGAAAGAGGAGAGCTAATAGTATCCGTGGGTGTCAACACCGGAGGGTGAGTAAAACTCATGATAATCTCCGGGCCATGTCTCTCCTTTATTGGTAGAGAGATGGAAGGATCCACAGTGGGAACATCACTACTAGTAGTGGTGTTAGCCTCAATATCAACTCTCAAAGACGGCTCAATATCACATTGAGCTTGATAGGTTTCTAAAATGAGCATGAATTTCCTATCGGTTTCCTCTTGCATTTCTCTTAAGAATCTATCATGTTCCTCAAGTTTATTAAGAATTAAATCCATTTGAGGTTGTGAAATACTCCCTTGATTATAGTTTTGAAAATTGCCTTCATTTGGAAAACCTTCATTATTTGAAAACCCTTGATTTTGAAATTCCCCATAAAACCGTTGATCATATTGTGGTGGGTCACTAGTGTTGGGTCAAAAAGTTGATGTGGCAGAAACTCAAAAACGAAGAAAACATGAAGATATTGTCTAAGCGTTGTCAAGAGCAATCCAAGCGTTGACAAGTGCAAACTAAGCGTTGTTGGCTCAAGAGTTGTCATGTGCAATCTAAGCATTGTCACATGCAATTTAAGAGTTTATAGAAACGTAGACAAGAAGCTTATGGAAGCTTCTATTTAGATAAACATGCAACATATATTCTGCATAAGTTTATTTAAATAGAAGATTTACTTGTTTATTTGTTATTATCTCTTGTAAACCCTAATCCTTACACTATAAAAGGAACCAAGGGTCTTAGGTTTTATTCATAACTCATATTCACAATGTAAACCTAAAGCGTGTGTCGACTAGGTGTGGGATTCAATGTACACACACCTAGTGGTTGTTGATTATTAATATAATGAGAAACCAAATTGTTTTAATTCATGTGTTATTGTGCCTAAACACCTTGTTAATGTATCATGTTCTAACTCCGCTTTGATTATTTAATCATATGAACATGGTGCATTCCTAGTAGCTTCAAAGATCCGAAAACCAAGGTTTCCACAAGTGGTATCAGAGCTTGTTGAGAAACTTTGATTTGAAGAACGAAAACCAATATCGTGATGTGAACCAGGCTAAGGAAGAAGGTGAAGAAGAATTTGATGATGTTTTCAGTTAAGGCCACGTCTACTTCAAATTCCACAAGTTCCAATTCATCTTCATGATCTGATAGTGAGGTATGTGATAGCTCTTCTTGTAGGTTAAATACTGAAAGACTTAACAAAGAGGTTTTAAGATTGTTAGAAGATGTGAGTACTGAGAGATGCAAGTTGTCTAACTATCAAATTGCTCTCACTCAAACTGAAAAGACAGTTTCTGAGTACAAGAAAATGGAGTTTGACCTAAAAGATAAAATTAATATCTTAAAACATGATTTAAACTCTAGTATGGATATTAGAAACATCATGGAGAGAGTCAATGCTGAATTACAGGCTAAGTTAGATGAGGCTATAAAAAATAAGGATAATGTAGACCTTAAATATCAGAGATTTGATAAGGCCTCAAAAACCCTAGGAGAATGTGTTGGTAAACGGAGGGATCTTAAGGACATGATTAGGATTGGGATGAAAGACTATACTGTTGTTCCACCACCAGCTGGGGACTTCTATGGTGTCCATAGAAAGGATCTCTCTTGGACTGGTATTCCAGAACTCCAAGAAGAGGAATTTATTCCTCCACCTAGAGTTCTTTCCCCAGTTGAGGAATATCAACAAAAGGTTATTGATCTAGAAGAGTGGAAAAAGGCCAACCCCACTTTATTTGTTAAAGGTGGGATACTTAGTGAGAGTCCATTTGTGCCTACACCCATTGAGAGTCCAGTTGTATCTACACCTATAACTGTGACAAATCCCATCACTGGAAAAGCTGTTAATCTTGTATCCCCAACTAAGAAACAACCTAGTGTTAAATACGCTGAAATGTATAGGAAACCTAGGTCATTCAAAAGCCAAGAAAGTGTTAATGGGATAGGGTTTTATCAGTCTAAGCCTAACTTTGTGTCCAAAAAGGCTTGTTACTCATGTGGGAGCTTCTCACATTTGGCCTATAATTGTGTGAGTGAATACAATTCATTCGCTGACAATAGGTCATCCAATGTCAACCATAGACCTTTTGTCCACACTAGACCACAGGCTATTAGACCAGCTCCTTTCTTCTCTAAGGCAGCTAACACCCATGGACAAAGGCCCTTTCAAAAGACCAACACTTGGTCAAACAGACAGTATGTTCCTGTATCAAACCCTAATTTGGGCGCTGATAGAAACAAATTCAGCGCTGATAAGAAAAACTTCAGAGCTGACAGGAATAAATTCAACGCTGATAGGCACAAATGTAGCGCTGACAGCTCCAAGTTTGGTATGAGACCTTATTTTAGACCATACAAACAAAGATACTTGGTTAATAAGGGTCAATGGTCTAAAGCATCATCCCATTTAACATGGAAACCTAAACAAGAGCAAAACTCTAATTTTAATGGTATTTCAATGTCTTGCAATAGATTTAAATATCTTGAGAAGGTCATTACTAGTATCATTCGAACAAATTGGGTGTTTAGGTCACAAAGGGATGAACAGGGATTTGTGGCAAAGAATCATACCACTCTAGTTGAACAACTAGACAGATCCAAGTTTGACAAGGCTTAGATCTCCAAAGAAAACTAATTTGTTTTCTTTTTGAGTAGACTATCCAAAAGCAAGTTAATGATCAAGGATATTGGGATAGTGGATGCTCAAGGAACATGCATTTTTGGTCTTTCCACTGTTATTATTTTTATCCACTAACATGTTATCTCTACCCATTGTTGTGGGAAAGGGTAGCCTCTGTTGGTCTGTTTTTGTGGTTTTTGTCTAACTATGCAGGAACGTGGAGCTACATTTGGATGGATACAGAATTGCAAACTTTTATTTATGATGGTTGGAGTGTTTACATTCCTATCTTGAGATAAAATTTTGCTTCTTCACATATAATGATTTGTATGCTTCTGTTAAGGGGAGGTAAACCTCTAGGTTTTTGGGTACTCTTAGAGCACTCTTGCACAATCTAGATTGTGTCCACTGGTGAGTGAGGGTTAGAAATAATGAAGGCTCTTTCCTTATGAAATTATTGGAATTTCTAAACCTCGAGGCACTGTAGCATGCACGTAGTTTATTTTGCATGCATGTTGCCAAGACTTTTGACCTAGAATTGGGTATGGTCGTATGGGTGACTTGGGGTAGTTATTATTTTTGGGTTACTTGGGGAGTTGTAAAGGTTTTATATGTGTTAACTTTATCTGTGGGGCATTTGTGAACAAAGGACTCTAGAGTTCATGTGTGTCTATCATGATTTTGCATGAGTGTATGCATGAACAGTGTTTGTCACTCTTGCTTATTAGAGACTAGTTAATTTCCTTAGGATTATTACCTTTATTTATGTTCTAACTAAAAGTTTTCCATTTCAAGTCAATTTTATGCTATGACATCTTAGCTGGTGTGATTTATAAACTTCTCTATAGTCCCCAAATGTTTCATCACCTTTTCATTTTTCAAATTTTTGGATATCTGGAAGCCTAATGATCATTGAGATGTTTTTCCTAGTGATTGACATCTAGTAGCAGCAGAGATCACTTTCACAAGGGTGTATAGTGTTATGGAGATGGCTAAGACTATTGGCACTAGCTTTAATGCAGGTCAAGTCAGTCTTATCATCAGTAAGTCCATCCCCATGTCCTATGAATCAACATTGAGGATTCATTTCCCGAATGTGGATGAGGACAGTATGAAACCTTTGACATTAATGGAATTGACGAAAATCTGTATTAGCTTGTAAAAGCATAATACAGAAATGGTACAAATTGTCAAGGATCACAGTTTTGAACTGATAGACTTGTTGTTTTGGAAGCTGATGCAAGGAGGATGTTCTTGGTTCCGTCCTTGTATATTGATCTTGGAGAGGAGTCTTAAAAAGGGGAGGAGCAATCGAATTTGAGTGACAAAAGTAATAAAGAAAGCTCCAAAGACTCTACATGTGCTGAAGATGATTAAGACCAAGTGAAGGCTGACTATACAAGTGATTTGAGTGATTGACTTTTCGAGATTTATTATTACTCAAATTCAGGGATAAGTATATTTGTAAGAATCCTCTCTGTATGTTTTATTTTATTCAGAAACTTGATTACTAGAGTAGATATCAAGTTTAGGCGAGGATTGTTGGGAATAAAATTAGCTAAGTCACTGGAACGCTGACAAGAGGAAATTGGTCGCTGCAAAACCTTGGGCGTGAGCCTGGGCGGAGTGGCCGTCGGTGCGGATCTTGGTGGTAGTAGCAAATATTCAAATGAGAACTTTGAAGGCCGAAGAGGGGACAAGGATACAAGCGATGGAGCAAGTGAGGGCTGTAGTACTTGTACTTGTGTTGTCATGATCCAAATCGAGGTATACACAATAGCTGTGAATTAATGAGGTGCGTATTCTGACATGATTACAACAGCAGGTACTTGGGGTTTGGATTATGTTTAATTGGCACATACGTATAAAGAATTGGCAGCAGACTGTATGTATTCTGACGGATCCACATATGTAAAAGTACTTCTAAGGACCAAATAAATCATGTTAGGGTTTGCTGCTCATACAGTGAACGATTATTGTTACATGTGAGGTTAAAGGGATGAAGTAACGTGGTTCCAGATCTGATACCGTATATTATGGGGACAAGATATATTTGCTGTTACGTGAATTAAGGTAAAGAAAAGGACGTGATTTTTGGTGGATATATTTTGCATATATCTACTACTATATATATTCTTTCCTGATTTTGTGGCTGCATGATTTGAGTAAAAAAAGGCTGTCAAGTACTGCCAAAGACGTGTGTTAATAAAACACGTGATATTGGCTTCACATAGAGTTTTGGTCACATACTGTGAATGAGAAACTTGAGATGGAAACTCCTACAAATTTGGAAGTAACACGAGAAGTTTGAAAAAGTCCACAAGAAAAGACGTGTGAATATTCACAAAGAGGATCTCAATTTATTTTATTATTTTGAGAACAAGTTATGTGTATACGTCTTTGTGATATAATTTTGGGACTCAATTTGGACATATTATATATGACGTGGCTTCAATGATGCAAACATGACGCTGACAAGGTTGGTATTGACGCTGACAGGAAATATTTTGACGCTGACAGCGTTGACAGTGTTGTCCGATATATGTGAATTCAAACGCTGATAGGTATTGTCCGATATCGGATAATACATCTGCCAAAGATGTTGGATAAAGGTGGATATTGGATAACACAAGGATTACTGCTGTTGAGAAAATTGGTACGTTTTTAGCACACAAAAAAAGGAGTTATTTACACACGAAGGTACATGGAATCTCCGTTTTTATTTAGAATATCATGTTGATATTTATGGCTCGGATATTTTTGAAAGGGATTAATGATTTTAATGCGACTTGACAACTATGCGTGGGAATTTGATGGATATTTAAAATATGTAATCGGGGTAGCCTTGTGAAAGAGTTATCCATCAAATACTTTTACATATGGTACGAAGATGTTATTTCATTAGATTCGTCATGAAGAGGTGTTAGCTTAAGGGGAAGAATTCTTATGGTAAGTTTGATGATTGAAGAAGATTTTCGCGAGTTTGTGTTCTATCATATCTTAAAGTCATGCACTTCCAGCCACTGACTTCTAAAATAACTTGTTCGTGCTTTACATGGTTGGTGATGAAGACTTGTCATAACACTTGAAGGAGTTACATTATTGTGCTCAGTGTCTCACAAAGGATGAGAATATTGACAAGGGATCGAGGTCTACTTATAATTTGCTATGGGTATAAGTTCTTCATCACATGGATAATACAAGACATGGAACACAAGGTTGGGTTATTCTACTTCTACATCAAGAATACTTTATTTATTTTTCTTCAGATCATTACATAGAGCTACATTTGGAGAATCTTCAAAGATTGCATACATTGTTTACTTCCCTGTTGATGTGACAAAAAGGGGAAGACATACATGCTACACTTGAGGGGAAGCAATTTGAAGATCATGTACAACTTACAAGAGATACACAAAGAGTTTTGCCGACATCAACTAGGGGAAGATTGTTGGGTCAAAAAGTTGATGTGGCAGAAACTCAAAAACGAAGAAAACATGAAGATATTGTCTAAGCATTGTCAAGAGCAATCCAAGCGTTGACAAGTGCAAACTAAGAGTTGTTGGCTCAAGAGTTGTCATGTGCAATCTAAGCATTGTCACATGCAATTTAAGAGTTGATAGAAACGTAGACAAGAAGCTTATGGAAGCTTCTATTTAGATAAACATGCAAGATATATTCTGCATAAGTTTATTTAAATAGAAGATTTACTTGTTTATTTGTTATTATCTCTTGTAAACCCTAATCCTTACACTATAAAAGGAACCAAGGGTCTTAGGTTTTATTCATAACTCATATTCACAATGTAAACCTAAAGCATGTGTCGACTAGGTGTGGGATTCAATGTACACACACCTAGTGGTTGTTGATTATTAATATAATGAGCAACCCAATTGTTTTAATTCATGTGTTATTGTGCCTAAGCACCTTGTTAATGTATCATGTTCTAATTCCGCTTTGATTATTTAATCATATGAACATGGTGCCTTCCTAGTAGCTTCAAAGATCCGGAAACCAAGGTTTCCACAACTAGTTGTAGGAAAACTAGGGGAGCCAAAATAAGTATTAGTATCATAACACATATTTTCCTCATTATTATAAACCTCCTCATAAGTTTTGTCACAATTAAAATAAGCATGAGGCCCACCACAAGTCGAACACTCCTCGGACATAATCTTATAACGCTCTTCTTGCAATATTTCCCAAATCGGACGATTATCCATGGTAGTGTCGAAAGAAATCGAAATAAAAATAATTATTATGCTACGTAATATATTATAATAAAAGAAAATCTTTTTGTATTTTGTAGAAAAATATATATTCACAAGAAAAATCGAAAGAAACTGAGTTCAGAAAAATAACACTAATACGTAATATTTTTGGTGTAATACTTTAGAAAAAGTATTTCTTTTTGATTTTTTAATTTTTTTGGTGCAAATCTTAGGAAAGAATTTTTGTGGATTTTTTATTTTTTTTGTATTTTTAAGTTTTTGATTTTTTTGTGTTTTTTATTTTTGTGAAAGAAAATTAAAGTTCAAAGCGAACGGATCCCAAAATCCAAACGTCTTCACGAAAAATCGTCAATCGTACGAGCGAAGCGGCAGCGGCGCCATTTTAATGTAGCATTTAAAAAGAACACATATAAAAATAAATAAATAAATAAAGAAAGAAAAATGGACTACATATAAAACTGATTTTCCTTCCCTATTTATAGATGAACAAGGAGCCTTTGGGGTCTTCATTCTCTCTCCAAGGGTTTCTCCCTCAACCGTTTGATCTAGCTTGAAAAGAAAGCCAAAAAATGAACTGTTAGATCTTTTGCTTATTTTCTATTTCTTCACAAGGATTGCCACGTTGGATTGAATTGATGAGGACCACCTAGTGATTGCTCCGAAAAAGATGGGGATTTATTCCCCATCCGTGTGAATTAACCCATAAGGGTAAAAGCCCCAAATTTCGGGTGGTAATTTTTTGAGATATAAGCAATTAGGGTTTTGATATGGTGGTGGCTGTATAAGTTTTGAGAGAAAGATGAAGTGGGTGAAAAACAGTAACTGAACTTTGTTATTAACGAAATGGGTGTGTGGGGTAAACAAAGAGTATTTATTTGTGTGAGTGGGTAAAACGTTTTTATCAAAACGTGTGGGTTAGGTTTATTTATTTCGGATGTGGGGTGAAGTAAATGGTAAGATACATGTGTGAATGAGAGTGATTGGGGAGTTTGACCAGCTTGTGTTGACTGAGTAAATAAATCGTCCCATGTGTTAAGATAATTTGGGCTTGGCCCAAATGACATCTTTCCATCCGTTTTTGTTATATCAGCCAAGTGGGCTTTTGGCTTGGGCCCAATTTAAAAACATTTCCACTTGAATTGTAATTGGGCTATATGGTGCCTTTTGATCCAACATTGAAAATTAACCACTTTCTTAAATGACTTGTAGGCCCAATAAGTAAATGTGGGACCCGCTTTGCTCGAATATCTTCAAAAAGATTTAATCCGCTAAAAACGATCTTGATTTCGGCTTCTTTGATCATTTCTTCAATACCGTGTTGGTTTAGTCGGTTTTCGTAAACTTGCGCACACTTTTGGTCTTTGACATTGTCTTTGTCTTTTTCTTGGACTTTTCTTCGACATTTGACCGTGAAATCCCGTGTTTTCTTTCCTTTTGATCTTTTGTACCTATTTTAAGACAAAAACACAAAACCACGCGTAATTACGACTTTTACGATATTAAACACATGATTAGGTCTTGTTTTTCCTTGATTTTAGCGGCGGATCACTTGAGTAGATTTGATCATCCTTTTCAAGGAGATTTGCCTCATAAGGAAATCAATGAATCCTTTCCATTAGAGGAGCTCATGTCTATCTCTTCTCAAGAGGATGCCACTCCTTGGTTTGCGGATATTGCAAACTATCTTGTGGGGGATGTGCTTATAGAGGGTCTCACTTACCAAAAAAAGAAGAAATTTCTTAAGGAAGTGAAGTATTATTTTTGGGATGACCCTTAACTCTTTAGGCAATGTGCGGACCAAATCATTAGACGATGTGTAGTTGGGCTCGAGGCATTTAAGATTTTAGAAGCTTGTCATAAGGGACCTACGGGTAGACATTTTGGGCCAAAACTATACCGCCAAGAAAGTCTTTGATTCAGGTTACTATTGGCCTTCCATATACAAAGATGCCCAAGAGATGGTTAATTTTTGTGATGTATGTCAAAGACAAGGAAAAATTACACAACGTGATGAGATGCCACAAAACTTCATTCAAGAATGTGAGATTTTTAATGTGTGGGGAATAGATTTTATGGGACCTTTAACATCTTCCAAGGGAAATAAGTACATACTCGTAGCGGTGGATTATGTGTCAAAGTGGGTTGAGGCCAAAGCCTTACCTACTAATGATGCTCGAGTTGTAGTGAAATTTTTAAAGCAATTGTTTGCTAGATTTGGTGTACCTCGGGCCATCATAAGTGATCGTGGTACTCACTTTTGTAATGATCAATTCACGAGAGTTATGAAGAAGTATGGAGTTAATCATAGACTTTCTACCACGTATCACCCTCAAACCAATGGTCAAACCGAGGTCACAAATCGTGGTTTAAAGAGAATTTTGGAAAGAATGGTGGGAGAGCATCAAGCTTCTTGGTCAGATAAGCTTGATGATGCTTTGTGGGCTTTTAGGACAGCTTTTAAGACACCAATTGGTTGTACTCCATATAGGCTTGTCTATGAAAAAGCATGCCACCTCCCATTTGAGTTAGAACATAAGGCTTCTTGGGCTCTCAAGTGGGCTAACTTTGATTTAAATCAAGCTGGCTCACATAGGAAGGATCAACTTAATGAAATGGATGAACTGAGAGCCAATGCTTATGAGAACTCATTGCTTTATAAGGACAAGACTAAGAAATTGCATGATACTAAGATTAAGAACCGTGAGTTCAAAGTTGGAGAGCCGGTTCTCCTCTTTAACTCAAGGTTGAAACTTTTTTCGGGCAAGCTTAAGTCGAGATGGTCCGTTCCATTCACTATTGCTCAAGTATTTCTATATGTGTTGGTTCATAAACTCACAAATTTACGAGGAGAGATTAGGACTTACGATTTTTATTTTAACGTCCTTCCGATTAAACCGGAAACCTTAGGATTACGTATTTACATTTTCGAACTCCGTTTTTGATGAAACAATTTTTATTAGATTCGTTTTGTGACGGTGATTCATAATTTATAAAAACGTCTTTCGTAAAACGACCCGAGGGCACGCAAATCGAGGAAACTAGAATCGAGGAGTACCCGTAAATAAATGGGGATGAGACAAGTGGGACACTTGTCCCACCCCCATCAAAACCGGCCATATAAGCTAGTTAAACCATGAGGTGTCACAACCTCATAAACAAGTTAACACATGTTAACTTGTAGCTTACAAAATAAGCCAATACTCCTCAAAACCATTAGCAACACTCACACACATCATTTCACACATGCAAAACCACTTCAAACACTCTCTTCCTCCTCCATTGTGCCGTCCCATTTCTCCCCAAAAACACCCAATTTGATCTTGATTCCACCACAAAATCATGTGTTATTTACACATATGTTGAAGCCACTTTGAAACCCTATTGATTGGTGGTGCTTATAACATCCAAGGAGGAGTTTTCATGGAGTAGTAGGGCTGATTTTCCATAAGGTATTCATGAAGAATGGTTTTCTTGAAGATGGTGTTGGCTATGCACAAGTTTCTCCATCAAAAACCATGTCCAAATCATAACCTACATCAACATGGTGGTATAAAGATTGTCCTCCTCATCTTCTTGTTATTTTGATTATGTAAACATGTATTTTATTTCCTATTGTATATGTATATGATGATTATATGATGATAAAAATGTTATGTGGGGATTTGGTGTTGATAAACATGATTAAAAAGGTGAAAAACCATAAGAAACAAGGTTAAAATCTTGGTTAAATTTGTTGGCTGTATAAAACAGTAAAGAAACAGGTCATGGACTGATAAAATGATGAAGTAGAATCTATTTACAGTAAGCTATATGTCTTGTACACATGTAAGAGTTGTCCATGCAATGGAATCATTGTAATGAGTGAGATATGATCAAAACAAGTTTAAGGTACAAATCTGAGTTCACTGTTTTGGACGATTTTTAGAAAATACTTAGAGGATGATTCAACAGTAGCTATAAAAGAGTTAAATGTAAAAAATATCATTTAGTTTATGTGATAAATATTTGAGCTTCTATCTCCATATAGAACTCTAGATATGGCAGTTTTGGTGAAAGTGAAGATAAAAATCAGATTTTGGAAATTAAAGTATAATACTATTATATAAGCACTCAAATTATAATGTATAAAATGTAAAAGTAAAACCCACTAACTTATAAAACTTATTTATATAAATATGTAAAAGGGTAAATGAATGAATAACTTATATAAATGGTAGTGAAATAATACTTATAAGTAATAAAAACTATAAACTTGATTTTTACGACTTTTTCGGCTAATACCGTAAAATTAACGTTTTTGTTAAATAAAATTTAGATGGTCGGACCCGTCTAGTGTAAACTTTATAAAACTTATATACTGATATATAAACATGTATAACAAGTAAAAACCGATAAGACCCGAACTATAGACATACGGACGTTAACGGACTAAATTAACGTTATTGGACTAATGATACAACAAAAATGGACTAAAACACTTATAAACTTATTGTTGGGCTTAACCCATTTAGGCCCAACTTGTAAAGTGTAGATACTGATAATATAAGTATAACAAGGATTAATACAAGTTAAGAACTTATAATAAGCTTATTGGACCTAAAACACGTAAATATGTGAAACTAGTAAACTAGTATAAATGTTACCGACACATAACACAAAAATGAGTAAATGAGGATATGTAAACCCACTTGATCATCATATATATAAAATCATCATATGTATAGATAATTTTTATTTTTATAAAGTCATTGGACAAACGTCTAAGACCGATTATTATTTGTCTAGGTTTCCGTGATTGAAGCACGTACCGTACGTCCGAGTTGCCGATAACCCGCCTTCCCACATCAACGTGAGTTCATAGCCTCGCACTCTTTTAAATGTTTTTATAAATGTTTTATAAACCCGCGAGGGAGACAACATGTTAGTTTTTATAAAATAGGACACCATTTGTCCCGATTGTTTGTTTATTGATTTGGACCCGAATGATTGTATGACCTGATTGTATGACCCGATAAATGATTAAAGGACCCGATAGATGAAATCAAATGGATTATTAAAGTTAGGTTATGTCACTAAAAGTCCCATTAGCATGAATTGTGAACTACCGGGAGTTGGTAGACGCTTATGCATATAATAGTACTATTTGGGGACGATCACCCCAGTTCGCGCCTTGACGGTTGATCCCCGTCGTGCCACATTGATTGGTAAGCGAATTTATGTATGAGAAGATTTCCATAGCGTGACCTTTGTGACGACACGCTACATTAGATGGGCAAAATTGGTATCGGGTTAGCTACCCGTTGTTGGTTTAGTATGGTAACAATGTCATGCGGCTTATAATAATCCAAACTAACGAAATACTACTAGACGCTCCGAATTACGATGTATTGCCTGACTAGCAATACAGGGTCATACTATTGATATTATGTTTGTGTTTTGGTTTTCATAACCATATTCATATAACGGTTTTTATTTAACTTTATACAACGTCGTAAGACGTATTGTATGATGTTCTTACGACATTGGCTCGTATAATGATTTTTAAGGCAAATGCCTATATTATGATTTTCGATAAGGATTTGTATAAAAATGACTTTGGCTATTTTATGGCCTATTAAAAATAATTTGTACGAAATCATTTTCAGTAATAATTTTATACTGATATTATATTGATGGATTTTATTAAACTCTATGAATTCACTCGGCGTTATCGCTGACCCTTTTCTTTTAACATGTTTTATCTCAGGTACTTGAAGGTAATTCTCGGGAAGACAACAAGAATTCATGGCCCGCACTTAAACAATATTTTCCATTCAAAAATCTTGTAAAACTTTCTATGAAATAAAATGACTTGGGACCGATGTAACTTTGATGTTTATGAATGGAAATGATTTATTATTAAACGACGCGATTTTTATGCGTTGTCTATGATGTGAGTAATGTGCTATCCCGTAACACCAACTAGTCTTCCGCTGTATTAAGTTGTATAAATTTGGGGGTGTTATGGTTTGGTACCAGAGCTCTCGTTATAGAGAACGAAAGATTTTTAAAACCAAGGTTTTGAATAAAACATTTCAAAATCTTTTAACTATAAACATTTTTCTAAAAATGTCTAAAAATCTTTTGACTATGACGGTGCCGAAGAATTCCCGAGTTACCGACAAGGCCAGACTGAGAAGTGTTATTTTAATATATATATAACTTGGATTATATATATATGATGTAATTTTATTACATGATTGTTTGATGATTATTTTGATATTTATACGAGGTATTTATACGAGTAGATTGTCACAAGAAACCCTAAATCCCCTAGTAAATTAATCGAAGCTATTCTCGTAGGAATTCTAGCTATCCTAGATCTAAACCAAGTTGCGGATATTTATGATCCCAACAAAATGGTTGATATTCGTAGAAATGTAGATATTAGTTGATTGTGAAATTGAAGAAGAATTGGCGAGATTAAATCTGATATCGATGTCATGACGATCTTTCCTTATAGAGTGGAGTTTGACAAAACGTTTTCACCTAGAAAGATGTCATCTGATTCGTTGTCATCCAATTCTTAAATTGAAATCGAAAGGGTGAATGTTGCACTTGAGGCTGTCATTGGAACCATTACCCAAAAGCCTCATGCCACTAATACCTTTCCGACAAATCTAATTGAATGTGTGAGTCATCTCATGCTAGTGACTCATTTGATAATTATTGATAAAGAAGTTATAGGATTGGAAATTAAGTATTGATCATATCGAGCTTTTATTGCCCTTTTAAGGTGTAAGAATAAGGATGAAAGTATTGGGAAATGAGGTAGGATATCGAATTGAGTATAAAATTGGTTGAAACTTGAATAAAGTAAAATTTAACTTGTATGGAATAAGAAATTGTTAAGAGGAAGTCGTTAAGTTCTGTGATTGAATTATAAGGATTTAATTGATTGTAGGATTCGTGTTAAGGGTTGTTCCTAAGCCATTGTCCATAACGAGGATGCCCAGTGTCCAATAAATAAATTGAAGAAATCTTCTTCTGAATTGGGACCGATAGATCTTCCGGGACAGGCAGGACACCTAATGACTCTTGTAGATTAGTATTCATTGTGGTATCTTTTAAAAATAATCCCTAACTTAACTGTGACATCAGTGGTAGGATGAGTTCTGAGAATTGTATGACATAGTGACACGTAATGTGTTACGGTACAATTTTGACTTGTTTGTGATTCATGAAAAGACTACCTCTGATTGCTAAATTCTACATGTATCGATGTTATCTATCCTTTATTGCTTCATCCTAATGCCCGCATTATTGATGCAACCATTGAACAAGTACTCATCTTGAATAGAGTTACGTTGTGGATTATTCTCTTTGTATTCGTGAGTGCCATCGAGGTCATGAACCTCATGATTATTTGGCTAAGCTCGTTTCCTATCATATTGTAGATTAGTTCTTGGTGAACAAGCTTTCATCACTCTTTTGCAGATCACTCATTCTTTTTATAAGATAAAACAGTATGCTTTGAGAAAATTTAATTTTCAACACAATAAGGATTATTCAAAGTGATATTTATAAGTGATTGATATCAAAATGAAGTTGTTTATAAAACACCTTGGGAAAACTTAATTGTTTTCATGACAAAGAAAATATTTGAAAATTTATTTTTGATTCTTATTTAAGAATTAAGCATGAAAATGTTTTTATTATAAACATGATGATAAAATTTTGACGAACTGAGTATTGCATCGTTAATCTTGAAATTGTATATAGTTGCGCGCCTACATACAATTTGGAATGAACCATGCAAGACTGATTAGTAGTCACCATAAAACTAATGAATAAACACTACATTTTCTTTGAAGATTGTGAAAGATTAAATTTTATGAGATCTGCAAGAATTGAAAAATAAGGACATAGTGTTAGGGACACCTACATATGTGCCTGTAGCATCTATTCTTCTGAGTCGAATTTACTCATCTGAGGAAATTGTCTTATTTGACAATTGACAATTCTTTCTTGTCCAATTCTCCCGTAGTGAGATTCTTAGGAAAAGTATCTGATTACCGAGTGTTGATGCCCGACTGGATGTATTGACATTCTTATCATTTCTTATTATTTGATTTCATTTGAATGACCTGGGTAACGATCCGAGGAGCTTTCGAATGCGTACTCAAATTATGAAAACATGGGATATATTCATATTCGTTAAATGTTTTCGTCTGTATCTGATTTGAAATTCTCTCGCACAGATTATGCGTTGACCTTACTCTTTTAATAGTAGTTATGTCTCCATATATCCTTGAATTGGTGAAGGATTATGAATTATTATTAGTCTTTTGAGAAGTTCACATCTTATCGACGGCAATGAAACTGAAAAGTTGATAATGCCGGTAGAATGGATTGATTGATTATGACATGACGACATTGTCTTAATTGATGGGAACACGAATTGAATTCCCCTAAATGATAAGATGTTGATTATCAAAAGTGATCTAAATAACTCTTGAAGGATGACCATATCCTGCATTTAGACTTAAAAAGTATACCATGAATTGTTGTGAACTAGTTATAGATATTGTAATCTAGAAGAACCTAATATAAATATACTAAAAGATGTTTATGTTATCTGAAACTCTAGGAGGTATTTATTGGTGAATTACCTAGACTTTCGCCATTAAGGCAAGTTAAATTTGGTATTGATTATATAACCGGTGCTGCACCCGTGGCATGTGCACTGTACGTCAGCACCATCTGAATTTAAGGAATTACCGTACAACTGAGAGAGTTGTCGGAGACAGATTTTATTCTACCAAGCCTGTCATCATGAAGAGCTATGGTGTTATCATTCCTTATATTTATAAATTACTGTGACTGAGTAAATTGACAATCGAAAACGATATCCATAACTCGAAATGGAAGATTTGTTCTATCATTTACAAGGTTTTAACGTATGTTTTAAAGATTTGATCCACGGCATGGTTGTCATCAACTTCGCATCTGCGAAAAAGATTATCTATTCCAATCATTACATCCAGAACTTGTAATGAACATTATGAGTTTCACGTGATGTCGTTTGGACTGACTAATGCACATGTAGTATTCATAAATTTGGTGAATCACGTGTGTAGGCTGTAAATTGATAAATTCATACTCGTGATCATTAAGAACTATATGTTTGTTTATAAGAATAGAAAGGAGTTAATAATTATTTATAGTTTGCCCTGAATTGACCGAACGACGAAAACTTGTACCTTAAATATTTAACATAAGACTTAAGACTTAATTCTTTACATGATTTAACCATGTGATTAATAGATAATGGAAGCTATATTGACTTTCAAAGATTAGAACCATTAACGCTTAGGGATTAAAAACTTAATCCTTTACATTATTTGACCGTGTGAATAACAGATAATGGAATATATTGACTCTTTAAAAATTAAGAGCCCTTTTAAGATTTTGGGTTTTACCAAAAAGAAAGTGCAAATATGTTTTGACAAATGTTTTGACAAATAATTTATCAAAGGATTTTAAGGGATTATTTCCTTATACACAAATCATTTAACTAAACTCTTGTTTAGGGGTAAATGTTTGTGTATACCTCAAGACAACCTAAGAGGGATTGAGGAAACTATTTAAACCATGACTTGAAATTTGAAACGACACTTTTTTCTTTTCAACTAAGAAAATTTTGACCATGGTATAACCAAAGATATTTCAAACATTTACGAATCTTATTAATTATTTTCGATAAATCAACAAAAATCTTGTTAATAAAATTCAAATTTATTTTGAACATTTTTTTTATAATTGGTCGAACTAAGAAATTTAAAATTTTTACGTTTACGTTTCATAAAAATTGAATATTTATTATTTAATTATTCGTAATAATTATCGACGCTTTAGACGTCGGATTGAGTAAAACGGATAAAAATAATAGTGTAGATAGAACTAAGACTTAGAAAATGTGAAGGAAGAATTTTCGAATAAATACGGTCATGATAATTATTCCATCTAGAAAGGTGAACGTAATTACTGACACATTATGTAGAAAAGATAAAGAACCAATTAGGACATGTTCCTTAATAATGAAGGTGCAAAAATAAATTGTTGAACAATATAAAATAGACGATGTTTGTAGAAAGGATAATATAAATAATAAAAGGTGGTTCGCGGCTAATGTGAACCATTAGAATTGAGAAGCCGATAGCGTTAAATGTTTTAAAGGGCCGTTTATGGTTGCCTAAATATGGAAAATTGTGAGATATAGTTATATTGGGATTTGTAAGTATAAGTATTCTATTCTTGTCATTTCTGACTAAAAAGTATCTTTGTTTGAAGAAGTTGCACTGATGGCAATTATGAAGGCAGACATCGCCTCATACATTAGTTAACATCTAGCTATTGTAAAGGTCATCATCCGAATTTGATTCGATTTGGGTCATTGTCGACAGACTGACCAAATCTGCTAATATCATTCCCGTTAATGATAAATGCAAAAGAGTTATGTAAACATAGTGTGCCTGTATCGAACATCTATATCAAGATCCTCGCTTCGCATCGAATTTCTAGAGATTTGCTCAGAAATCATTGAGAACGAACCTTGATGAGAGTACTATGTACCACCCCAAATCGAAGGGACGAGGTAAAGTAACGATACAAAATACTATAAGCTTTGTTTTATGTTTAAATGATTGACCTTTGGTAATAGACCGTATAACCGTTTTCCTTTGGAGGATTATCATTGATAATCATCGTATTTGGATCGAGATCGAATCTTGTTAGGATCTATATTAGAGCATTTGTAAGCAGGAGTTGAGATAAAGACACCCGACAAACACCCATTGTGAGTTGGACATGTCTTTTAGGTTTAAGGTTTCCTATGATGGCGAACCTAACCTTACAAAATACTCGACCCGTGAGATCTGAAATGATTATTGAAATTAGGATCTGATTATTGACAGCCGGTAGTGGGCAAGAGGTTATGTGAATGTGAAATGTAGATCTTGAAGTGCCAAATGGGTAGCGAAGTTATGCCACAATTTTTATCCTTGGAAAAATGATTTCATGATTTGACAAATCATGGGATATAAGTCCCTGTTGTATGGGACCATTGAGATGGTATAAAAGATTAGTTTGAAAGGCATATAAGCTGGATCTACCCTAGGACTTCAAAGACTGCGTGAATTATGTTTCGTATATCGAACTTGATAGAATATCTATCAAGTGAGAATCTGATTATTCTTAGTAGAGCTTAGATCGGCGAAAAGTTGCATTCATCAAAAACCCGTGAACATCATGGATAGAGAAAGTAAGTCAACATTAAGCCTGATCTTATTCCCGTAGTTATGTTTAATGAAACTCGCGTATTGTAATGAGTTACACTTGTGAGAAAAGACCGAATGTGGAGGAAATACCCACATGGCTTTAACTCTATAAGAAGCGAGTAGTAAGGTAAGATGATCTTTGAGGACAAAGATCCTGTTTAGGGGTAAATGCTGTGACAATCCGTCAATTTACGATTGATATTTTATTCTCAAATATTATTTGAAAATATTATTTTAATGATACAATATGAACTCACTTATTTTTGGGAAGAAATTTGGATTTACGTCTTGGAGTAGCATTGACTACGTCTAAAACCGGAGGATTCAAGGTTACGTGCTTACGTTTACATACACCGTCCTTGGTGACAGTCCGACATTTCAGAAAATAAATTTATCCATGAATATTATTTTGGAGTTTTAAATTTGTGTTGGTTCATAAACTCACAAATTTACGAGAAGAGATTAGGACTTACGATTTTTATTTTAACGTCCTTTACGATTAAACCGGAAACCTTAGGATTACGTATTTACGTTTTCGAACTCCGTTTTTGATGAAACAATTTTTATTGGATTGGTTTTGTGACGGTGATTCATAATTTATAAAAACGTCTTTCGTAAAACGACCCGAGGGCACGCAAATCGAGGAAACTAGAATCGAGGAGTACCCGTAAATAAATGGGGATGAGACAAGTGGGACACTTGTCCCACCCCCATCAAAACCGGCCATATAAGCTAGTTAAACCATGAGGTGTCACAACCTCATAAACAAGTTAACACATGTTAACTTATAGCTTACAAAATAAGCCAATACTCCTCAAAACCATTAGCAACACTCACACACATCATTTTACACATGCAAAACCACTTCAAACACTCTCTTCCTCCTCCTTTGTGCCGTCCCATTTCTCCCCAAAAACACCCAATTTGATCTTGATTCCACCACAAAATCATGTGTTATTTACACATATGTTGAAGCCACTTTGAAACCCTATTGATTGGTGGTGCTTATAACATCCAAGGAGGAGTTTTCATGGAGTAGTAGGGCTGATTTTCCATAAGGTATTCATGAAGAATGGTGTTCTTGAAGATGGTGTTGGCTATGCACAAGTTTCTCCATCAAAAACCATGTCCAAATCATAACCTACATCAACATGGTGGTATAAAGATTGTCCTCCTCATCTTCTTGTTATTTTGATTATGTAAACATGTATTTTATTTCCTATTGTATATGTATATGATGATTATATGATGATAAAAATGTTATGTGGGGATTTGGTGTTGATAAACATGATTAAAAAGGTGAAAACCCATAAGAAACAAGGTTAAAATCTTGGTTAAATTTGTTGGCTGTATAAAACAGTAAAGAAACAGGTCATGACTGATAAAATGATGAAGTAGAATCTATTTACAGTAAGCTATATGTCTTGTACACATGTGAGAGTTGGCCATGCAGTGGAATCATTGTAACGAGTGAGATATGATCAAAACAAGTTTAAGGTACAAATCTGAGTTCACTGTTTTGGACGATTTTTAGAAAATACTTAGAGGATGATTCAACAGTAGCTATAGAAGAGTTAAATGTATCAAATATCATGTAGTTTATGTGATAAAAATTTGAGCTTCTATCTCCATATAGAATACTAGATATGGCAGTTTTGGTGAAAGTGAAGATAAAAATCAGATTTTGGAAATTAATGTATAATACTATTATATAAGCACTCAAATTATAATGTATAAAATGTAAAAGTAAAACCCACTAACTTATAAAACTTATTTATATAAATATGTAAAAGGGTAAATGAATGAATAACTTATATAAATGGTAGTGAAATAATACTTATAAGTAATAAAAACTATAAACTTGATTTTTACGACTTTTTCGGCTAATACCGTAAAATTAACGTTTTTGTTAAATAAAACTTAGATGGTTGGACCCGTCTAGTGTAAACTTTATAAAACTTATATACTGATATATAAACATGTATAACAATTAAAAACCGATTAGACCCGAACTATAGGACATACGGACGTTAACGGACTAAATTAACGTTATTGGACTAATGATACAACAAAAATGGACTAAAACACTTATAAACTTATTGTTGGGCTTAACCCATTTAGGCCCAACTTGTAAAGTGTAGATACTGATAATATAAGTATAACAAGGATTAATACAAGTCCTAATTCACCTAATCATTATAATATCATTAATATACAAATTTTAATGTATACCCTAACCTAAATCCATCATAAGATGATTGAGAAAGAATTAAAACAATTTAATTAAAAAAAGGTTATAAAGATTTACCTTTGATTTATGAAAACCAAGATTTTTATGAAAACCCTAATTCTTCTGTGATGTTTCGTCGACCAAAGGCTCCAGGAACAAGAAATTATGCGTTTGATATTATGTGTGGTGTTCCTTATATAGTAAAAAAATCCTAGACCAACCAAAAGCCCACTTACCATAAATTTTCTTTTTTTTTTGTTTAAGTCGTATAAAAACCGACTATATACTCCTTTTTTTATTTTATTTATCTTTTTATTTATTATTATTACTTTACTAATATTTCTTAAATTTACTTAATTTATTTCAGCCCCTAAAGTTTCTAAAATCTCAAAACCGAAAAACTAGTCAATTTTACGCGTTTACCGTAAAAGACGTAAAATATACAGTTTTAAAAAAAATCTTAAATTTTGAAATAAACTTTATAACTAAGTCCTAAATGACTTAAAACCATCCAGAAAAATACTCACATGACTAAACACCTTACCCGATACCTCTAAATGCTAAACCCCAAATCCTAAAAAAAATACACTTACTATAATACTTATACGTATACGTAAACACCAAAATAACACCATTTCATTTCATAGTCACTAATTGTGAGCTCATGAACATGAAATAACCGTTCCTCGATTTACTTATGAGTACTTTATACCCATATAAGATATCCACACCAACCTCGTTCACGCAAAATAAACATGTAAACACGCTAATCATATAGTCACACATAAATTAACCTAAAAATAGGACCAAGTGACGAACCTCAAAACCACGGTTGTCACAACCCCTTATCCCAATTTTCAAAGTTGAAAACTATCATTTTTGGAGCCTAAAAATGATGATGATGTTCAAGTCTCAGGAGTTATGGCACTTGGTTAGGAATAGGTTCGAGGACACGCGTCCCGAACAACCTAACCAGCAGCTACAGGACAACCAAAAGAAAGACGCCATGGCTCTTTTTTCATCTAACAAGCAGTGGATGATCAGATTTTCCTAAGATTTGCACCAATTACAACGTCAACAGAGGCATGGGAGACTCTAAAGCAAGAGTACATTGGTGACAAGAAGGTTATCGCTGTGAAAATGCAAACTCCCAAGCGGATTTTTGAAACTTTATGCATGCAAAAGAATGAAAAAGTGCATGAGTATTTATCTATAGTGTCCAGGATTGTGAATCACATGAAGTCGTTTGGTGAAAGCTTAAGTAATGAAACTATTGTGTGCAAAGTTTTGAGGCGCTTACCACCAAAGTTTGATCATGTGGTGGTTGCCATTGAAGAGTCTAAGGACTTATCTTCTTACACCTTTGATGAATTAATGGGTTCTCTTTTGGCCCATGAATACCGACTTTCCAGAACACATGAAAATGTGGATTAGAAGGTTTTTCAAGTGAAAGGTGACTCCTCGCATAAAGGAAAGGTAGAATATTCAAGTGGATGAGGTTACAATAGAAACTCTTACCGTGGTCGAGGCCGTGGTAGAGGTAGAGGACGTGGTCCAACCGGAGACCAAAGGGACTTCAAAAGTGCCATCCAATTTCGCCATTGCAAGAAAACTGGACATAAGGATGTCGATTGTTGGTATAAACCAAAAGATAAGCATAATCAAATGAAGTTTGTTGATTAGTCGCAAGAGGAAAGCTACATGTTTATGGTGTAATCCACTAAACAAGGTGTCGGCATTGATGTGTGGTACTTAGACAGTGGTTGCTCAAATCACATGTCATGTATAAAGTCTATCTTCAAAGATATGGATGAATCGCAAAAGTCATAGGTTACTCTTGGTAATGACAAGCTCATAAAGATCAAAGGCAAAGTTACGGTCGCAATTAAAACCTCACTCAGTCATACGAAGCTTGTTCATGATGTGTAATATGTGCCACTTCTTGCACCTAATCTGTTAAGTGTCGGCCAATTGATGGAGAATGGATACTCTCTATTGTTCGACGAAGGTTATTGTAACATTACAGAAAAAGTTTCTGGCCGAAAGATATTTGATGTTCTGATGATTTCAAATAGAATGTTCCCGCTTGATGTGTCAAGTCAAGAAGGAAGTGGTGCTATGGTTACAAAAAAATGTAGTAGCAAATAAGGGGCATCTAAGATGTGGTCACTTAAGTGTGAGTGGGTTGAAATTGTTGGGAACTAAAAACATGGTTCTTAGGCTACCAAAGATTGATAATGTTGATTTTTGTGAAGGTTGTGTATATGGAAAACAGATCGGGGCTGCATTCCCTGTTGTAAAGTCTCGAAGGGCTTCAATGTATCTTAAATTCATACACTCGTATTTGTGTAGTCCAATGTCGGTTGAATCCCTAGGAGGAAGTCGATATTTTATGCTGTTTGTTGATGACTATAGCCATATGAGCTGGGTATATTTCTTGAGATCAAAATACGAAGCTTTTGACAATTTCAGGCACTTTAAAGCTATGGTGGAGAAGCAAATTGGGTGTCACTTAAATACTCCCCGAACAGATGGAGGCGGCGAGCACCTGTCCAAAGAGTTCAATAGTTTTTATGAGAATAATGGAATCCACAGAGAGCTCACAACACCTTATACGCCGCGATAAAACGGTTTCACGGAACGTAAGAACCGTACTATTGTCAAAATGAGAAGGAGTATGATGAATGCAAAAGGTGTTCCAAAACAGTTTTGGGTCGAGGCAGTCGCTACCGCTGTGTATATCCTCAATATCTCTCCAACAAAGTCTGTTATAAGTAGGAATATTTATGAGGCATGGAGAGATACTAAACCCGAGGTATGCCATTTACGTATTTTTGGATGTGTAGCTTATGCTTTGGTAAACTTGAGTTCTCGAAAGAAACCCGATGAAAAATCTCAAAAATGTGTTTTTGTTGGGAATAGCATACAATCCAAAGCTTATAAGCTATATGATCCCATGCATGGTAAATCTTTAATTAGTAGAGACGTTGTCTTTAACGAAGAAGAAAGTTGGAATTTTACATCAAAGGAAACTGATAGCAGCTCCAAACTTCCATATACAAGTCAAGATGATGTTTTTGATACACCCGTTGTTCACTGTTCACTCGAAAGTTCACCACCTGGTTCAATTCCATCTTCCCCAGCAGCAAACAATAATGTGAGTGGTTCAGGATCATCAAGTACTTCTCATGATGAAGTGGTACCACGTTACAAGTCACTTGAAGACATGTATGCATCATGTTCATTTGCCCTCTTTGTAACGGAGCTTGTGTGTTTTAAAAAGGCAAATGAAGTTGCTGAATGGAAAGTAGCAATGCTTGAGGAACTGACAACAATTTAGCATAATAACACATGGAATTGGTTACTTTACCGGAAGGGAAAGCACCTATTGGTCTCAAGTGGGTGTTCAAAATAAAATATAATGCAGATGGGAGTGTAAAGAGGTAGAAAGCACGTGTCGTGGCTAATGGATACTCTCAACATCAAGGTATAGACTACGACGAGACTTTCTCACCCTTTGCTCATTTTGAAATGGTACGTGTTCTATTGTATATTGCTACTATGTTAAATTTGCTTGTTTATCAGTTTGATGTAAAGTCGTATTTTTTTAATGGAGAGTTAGAAGAAGAGGTATTTGTTTCCCAACCTGAAGGTTTTGAAGTTTTTGGAAATGAGGGAAAAGTTTATAAGCTTAAAAAGGCCCTCTATGGACTAAAACAGGCACCGCACGCATGGTATAAAATAGTTGATTCATACTTTCTGAAAAATGGTTTTTTAAGAAGTGAAATTGAGCATTTTTAAGAAGTGAAAATGAGTCTACTTTATACGTGAAAAGGGCTGGAAAAAATGATTTTCTTGTGGTTGTAATCTATATAGATGACATGATCTATATGGGCTCAAATGAATCATTGATTGATGAATTTAAATCGAGCATGCAAAGTGAGTTTGAAATGACCGATTTGGGGAGATTGTAATAATTTCTTGTTCTTGAAGTGGAAAAGGAAAAAGACGGGATATTTCTTTCACAATCAAAGTATGGAAAAGACTTTATTGTGAAGTTCAATATGCACAATTGCAAGGTAGTAGGTACACATCTGAATACGAATGAAAAGTCGCAGGTTGAAGATGGTACAAAAGTTGTTAATGCAAGTCATTATCGAAGTGTAATAGGTTGACTAAACTATCTCACACATACTCACCCGGATATTATGTATTCTATTAATGTGTTATATAGGTTTATGCATAAACCTATAAGACAACATTTGGGTGCAGCTAAAAAGGTACTACGTTATGTTGCAAGAACTATTGATTTTGGACTTTGGTATTCAAAGTCAACAAATGGTACTATGTATGGGTACAATGATAGTAATTGGGGAGGTTACATAGACAATAGTAAGAGCACTTCTGGTCAAGCTTTCTACTTGGGTTCCATAGCGGTTGCTTGGAGCTCGAAGAAACAAGACGTGGTCGCTTTATCATCCTCTGAGGCAGAATATATTGTTGTAGCATCTGCAGCATGTCAAGCAATATGGTTGCGAAGAATGCTAGTTGATTTTCATAATGAACAATATGGTCCAACAACAATATTTTGTGACAACAAAGCAACAATAGCAATGATGAGGAATCCAGCTTTTCATTGCCGTACGAAGCATATTGATATTCGCTTTCACTTTATTCGTGATCTTACATCAGAAGGAATAATTGAACTGAAGTATTGTTCTACCAATGAGAAAGTTGCTGATGTGTTCACCAAGGCACTATCTCAGGCGAAGCATGACTATTTTTGACAAAAGCTCGGAGTATGTAAATTTCGAGCAAGGGGGTATATTGATAAATGGTGCTCTAAATTAGCCCATTACAGATGCTATTGTTACAGAGAGTGGTAGTTACTATCTTTTACTATTTCTTCATGAGTTTATCAGTTAGAAACTAGTAGTAATGTTTGCAATAAGTTTACTTAAGTTTCCTAGTTTCAATTGTTGTTTTACTACTTAGTTTTAAGCCTATATAAGATGCTATGAATCTGTGTATTAATCATCAATTCAAATATTAGAGTATCCTATGTTTGTTCTTCACTAACTACTCATTTTCTTTATTTTACCAACAAATTGTTTACCTTGTAGTTGGTGGGATTCTGTTGTAGCAATGTTGACAACATAAACTCGTTTATGTTTTTCTCTTGATATGCATCTTTCCTTGGATATTTGAGGAGGTGGATTTATGTTTTTCTTATGTTTGTACCCGCGATAGATCTTAAACACAATTTAATTATACCTAAGATATGATTACCCTATGTAAACCCTTAAACTAAGAATGTAGAATCCCTAGAAGTCATAAACATACTATATAAGACCTATAATAAGCTTACATTATGATATAAACCCTAATCACCCAAGATAGAAAGTCATTAGGATTAGTTACCTAGAAACCCTTATATTAAGCATTTTACATAGAATCAATACCTAGTCTTTTAGGACAAGTCTACAAACACTTATATCATTACATTAAGGTTATAAAATGATATGAAGATAATGTACAAGTATCCTAAAGCACAAGGTACAATATTTCAATGCATGCCGTATAAATTAGGTCAAAATAGGTATTTTCATCCTTTAGACATGTTTACTTAGAATAACATGAACACATTAAGAAAAATGTAGGAGGTATAAATTGTGTTGTTCCCATATTTATTCACTTCACCATGGTTGATTTTATCATTAAGCAAGAATTAAAGATAGAAAAATAGATGGATTCTAGAGAGAGAGAAAGTAGTGCGAGAAAGTAGAGAGAAGGTGGAGAAAACTAGATGAAATTAGATTGAGAAAAATGAAAAGCCTTGCCCTTCCTAACATGCTAGGAAGGGCTTTATATAGTCCGCCTACATGTGGGCTTTGAATGGACTATATTGTTTGGGCCAGGCTTGAATAAATGCTTAGTACTTTGCAAGAGGCCTTTTAAGCTAGCCATCAAGCCCGTAATGTCACGGCTACTTTAACTAAATATTACAACGTTCTAATAAGTATTACAATGAAAACCTATGACCGAACATTCTTGTTTGACTCAGTATTTTGAGGCTAACAATCTCCCCCAATGTGAGGTCATTTCTCTTCAATTATTTGGAGATCAATGAAGATTACAAATTTCGTCATAAATGAGTCTTGAATGTGTAATAGTAGTTTTGTTCCTTCATGCTGTGATCTTTGAGCCTTTGTCATTGTCTTTTGACTTTGTCTTTTATCTTGAGATCTTCAAATTATCCTTGACTTGTCTTTGCCATCTTGCGATCTTGTGTCTTCATCCACATGCTCATACTTCGCACCATCTTGAAAGCTTGCTAACAATCTCCTTTGAAAAGAGGTCATTCCTCTACATTAATTATTAAGGAAGATTTTTGATCATCAGAGTTGCGGAAGTCTTTAGCTTTCTTGATTGTTGAATGTCTTTGGGCATGAGTATGTGGTTTTGAAACTCTGACTTTGCTAAGTACACCGTAACGTTACCTTCTTGAGACAAAAAGTTAGACATGGACTGAATGGCTTTGACATTCGTCCTAAATAGGTAGCGTTTTACCTCCGATCGGTGAAGACCGTTACACTATATTACATATCGTACCTATGATTAGGTAGATTTAATTAAGAACCTCCTTGACAGGGTTTCGCGGCAGTACTAGTCGTTATCTTTACTAGACCGTCTCAAAGCAAGACTGCAAACATAAAGAGTTAATCAATTGGATAAATATCCGCTTGATTAAAGTCGTCAATTCAAATTCCTGGAACAAGTTTGATACATTAAGAATCTTACCATTGTTGCTTTCCACTTGACACAAGCTTTATTCATAAGAATCTCGCAAATTACCTACCGTAGCGCTGTTTAATGTTGACGCTAGAAGGATTTCCATTCGTCACTGTGAATATATGGTCCGCCTACATGTGGGCTTTGAATGCACTATATTGTTTTGGCCGGGCTTGAATAAACGCTTAGTACCTTGAAAGAGGCCTTTTAAGCTAGCCAATCAAGCCCGTAATGTCACGACTATTTTAACTAACTATTACAACGTTCTAATAAATATTACAATAAAAACCTATGACTGAATATTCTTGTTTGACTCAATATTTTGAGGCTAACAAATTGAGTTTACATCAGTAGAAAAATTAAGGATAATAGATTTAACAAGGATTTACCCCTAGATCATTAGAAACCCTAACCAACCTAGGTTTTCTTCCTAATTTCACCTCAAACCTTTGTTAAACTTCAAACTAAAGACCCGGACTTCTTAATTACAGTGTCTAAACCCTAATTACACCATAATCCATCACTAATCACGTTCCTAAACCCTTAATTATAAGAATTACAAAGTTACAAGCCCTAGATTTACATCCTGCTAGGTTTTTCCTCCAAAAACCCATTTAAAACCTTTCCCTCCCAAATTCAAACTTAGGATCAGTACTGATAGATATTTTGGGATATTTCTAATTAGGTGATGCAGCTACTTATGGCTTGCACATCACCATTCTCATCCTTAACATTACCTTGACCAATTCTAGCCTCATACTTAGATATTTTTTTATCCTAGACTTCATGACTCATTCCTAGAATTGCATAGATATTTTCTAGCCTTCCTTACATTTAGGGGCAAAACATGGATCCTAAGGGTTAGAAATAGTATAAATAGGAGTCTTTAGCTTCATTTTCATATCATCCTTCACTTTCACTTCAAAACGCCTATACATTCTGTTCCTATACCACCATTGAAGCCCTGATAAGTCCCTAAGATCAGTATCAAGCTTTGGAAGAAGTTCTAGGAATTCTTGAAGAGTTATGAAGAAGATATAGTCCATATGCCCTATTAAGAGCCGTTTTAGAGCTACCTAGGTAATCACTTTGTTAGCTAAGCTTTGATATTGTTATAATACTTTATTTGAGTTTTTATACTGTTTATATGATGTTAGAAAGATTCTGGTGGAAGATTTGTTCCATCACCCTATCTTTGAACTGAGCCCTACCGTTTCCATGAGAGAGATTCTGGTGGAAGATTTGTTCCATCACCCTACCGTTTCCATGGTTCCTGGTGGAAGATTTGATAAAGTGTCAGAATTATGAGTTATAACAAGAAATCATAAGAAAATGCGTAAGTATTAGGACATGCTGTCGTTGGAGTGTCCAGCGTTATTATGGTAATTATCATTACCGCCACGCCTATCCATAGCAGAACGTTCGTTAGTCTGACCGTTTCCTTTGGGCTGATGAGGCTGCTGCTGAGTAGCCGGCTGAGACCGGTCCCCAGTTTTCTGCCTGGAAGATACAATTTAAAGAGATGAATAATTGACATATATAGAAAGAATACGTATTGGTCACCGCTTGAATACGAATGTTTACCTCTTGTCGGGTTTCTCAGCTTCCCCGAACTCATCTCTCTCATGCAGCATCTCCAGCTTACGTACCGCATCGGCCACTTGTACTACAGTGTTGAACGTAGCACACACCAGATTGTTTGCGACCGATGTGCGAAGAACCCACCTAAAGTGATGTGCCTGCTCTTCAGGAGTACCTACTGCTGCACCAAGGAAACCAGCTAAGCGAAGAAAGCGCTGCATAAACTCATTGTTATTCTCCCCAGCTCTCTGTCGGATCCCATGGTACTCCCTCTTGAGCTTGTCTTGCTCAGCCTTGGGAAAGAACTGTTCCATCACCCTATCTTTGAACTGAGCCCATGTCAAACCAGCCACCCAATCGTCACCTCCCTCAGACTGCTTCAATGCTAACCACCAATTTAACACATCGCCTTCGAACCGGTAGCATGCCAACCTCGCCTTGAACACGGGGTCACAACCCATAGCATTGAAAATCTTCTCGATGTGAGCCAACCAGCTTTCAGCGTCACTGGGGCTATCTGTTTTCTCGAAAGCTCGAGGACGGAGCTTGTTGTATCTCTCCAGCCATATTGCCAATGTCACTGGAGGATGAGGAGGAGGTGCTTGGTTATGCTGCTGATTGTTGGCAGCTTGAACCTCAGCCCTGATGTCATTCCTCAGTTGAGGAAGCAAAGCTTGCATTGCAGCTTAGATTGCTGCATTGAGTTGTTCCTGCTCGCGTGTGAGAACCATCTGACATTATAACATAAAACATATTATTAAACAGATCAAAACATAAAGTATATATACATGAAAAAAATTTATACTAATAAATCAAGGGAAAAAAAATTTATGCAAGAAAATTTGTGTATGAATGCATGATGCAGTTTTATAAAACTTTTGTATGCTCGAGAGTGAACGCCTATGGTCAGTTCACCCAAAATAAAAGACATGGTGAGGGGACGCCTATGGGTCGGTCCCAAATTTAAAAGTTTCGATAAACCACATGCGACTAAATAGGGCCAGTCCTGTACCAACCATTACTTAGTCATAAACCTGCGACAATGACATATATATGTATGCATAAAAATGATGAATGCATGAAAACGACTGTCAGTTCTAGGAAGACCATAGTGACTACCCACTAATCATAGGTCATATTTTGAGAGCCTACAGGTCGAAGCCTTGGCTCTGATACCATAATTGTAACACCCCATTTTGATAATGGAATGTCACGCGTAATTATGGCGTGTCATAAAAGCATACAAGGATAAATGTCTAAAACATTATATGACCATAAAAGGGAAATACCGGAATCAAACATCGGTAGTCCAAAAGTAAAGCTCATCACACACAAACATAAGTACTGTAAATGAAAGGACTAAACAATGTCCATGGAAAGAGTATCAGAGTAAAGATAATGCATAAAGTAAAGAAAGGCTAGAAAGCTTCTAGTCCATATGCACGTACGCTTAAAGTCTACGAGCGTCCCCGAGTACCTACCATTTTGGGAACATAGAAAAGGAAAACGGTTGAGCAATACGCTCAGTGCACGGATGTACAATAAAACATGAACAATATAAGCATATAAGCATATAACAGCGGAAGAAACTAAGTCCCGAATAACCCGGTTAAGTCTTGGTAAAACTCGTTTTATAGTTTGAAAAGCCTTATGTTTATCTTATAAAAACTGCTTAACATATTCTACCATTAGCCAATATAGGTCATGAAATTCCACCGTGCATGAATACTTGGAGGGGTGACCTCATCATGCAAATTAGAGGGGCTGCCTCTAATTTAATATACTGGTTTGGGTAGGAGGGATCAGCTCCTTGTGAAGGATGCAAGGCACACACCACATTCACACTGAGTAATCTGCTGAAAACATGTAACTAGGATGCACCCATACGCCCCACATGATAAATATAATAATATGGCCAAAAGCTGAAGGGACGCCAAGAGCAATCACTCCGCCGTGGGGAAGTCATAACACCAGTGCCTCTAGTGTTATGGTTATGGTACCTCCATAACTAGGTGAAACTGTTCATGCATGTATATGGCTATAGGTATTCTAAATTAAACATAAGCAAATCAAACATATAAACTTATACTATGGGAAAACAGTTGGCATACGGGAATCCAAATAAGGAAAGAATGTCCATACTGAAAGGACGGGAATTCGTACCTTATGTCCAGTGAACGAAGAAGACGAATGGAAGAGAGTCCTACTTCGGTATCACTAATGCTACATAAATACATACGTGTATAAGTATCTGATTACTAAAATACGTAACTAGTTTTATGTCATGTCTTAGCTTATTTTATACGTTCATGTCATGTTTTACTGTTTTAAGCTTTAAACTGTGTTTATCTTATATTCTGTCTATTCTGATTAAGTATTACTTGTATTTTATGTATTATTATGCTTACTGTGTAATAATAAGTAACTTTCTAAAAATAGCAGGTTTCCTAAAATAGAAAGTTTCCAAAAATAGAAAGTTACCAAAAATAGAAAGTTTCCAAAAATAGAAAGTTTCCAAAAATAGAAAGTTTCCTAAAATAGAATTACTGCTTAAAATAGATAAGTTTCAAAAAATAGAAAGTTTCCATAAATTGATTAGCTGCCTTAATTAAATAAGTTTCTAAAAATAGAAAGTTTTCATAAATAGATATAAGCTGGTTAAATAAGCTAATTATATAAGCTTAAGTGTTTTCTGATTATTATTCTAAGTCATATTTATATAAGGTATAGTTTATTAATTATTACAAGTAATTTAAATAAACTATAGGTTAAAAGTATTTAATTAAATATATTATGTTTTTAATTAAATAAAGTTAAATACTTAGGTTAAAACATGTATTATTAATTATTAATAATATAACTTAAGTCATGTTAATTAATTAATTATAGTCATCATTTTAATAATTACTTAATTATAAAGTCTAGAAAATATAAATACTCAGGTTAAAAATCCATGATCAAATAATTAAATTATAACCTAAGTCATGTTAATTAAATTAATTATGTCATGTTTTATTAATTTAATTTTTAACATATAACTATTAAAATCATAAACCTTAACATAATCAATGAACCGGACCGTGACTAGAAACCATGAACCGGACCCGTAATCAACACCATAACCCGAACCAAGTCGGGGTTCCCCCCTATTTGCTGCTGCCGTGGGACCAACACCACCAAACCGAGACCATGAGGTCTCGGTGGTGGTTCATAAGCCAAACCGAGACCCCTTGGGGGTTCGGTTTAGGCGTCGGCTAGAACAAACACCCCTAAAAACCTTTATTTTGATTTACCCCATAATCTAGACATGTTTTAATAAATGTTTTTAATTAGTTTTTAAAAACATCATGATTTTATGTGACTTATTAGATCAAAACATAAAAGAAAGGATTAAAAAGTTTATACTGAATGCGTGGATCAAACGAGGATGAACACACACGAATGCTTGCACAAAATTCAAGATCAAAAATCAACCGAACACCCCCTTTTTGTGTTGTATATCCGGCGGCCAAGAGAGAACAAAGGAGAAGGAGAAAACTTTTTAGGGTTTTTGTTATTTTTACTGTTTGGTGAAAAATGACCAAGATTTCCTAATTCTTTGTTTTAGTAAAAAATTAAAATGGGCTTGGCCCATTCCTCTTGGTGTAGCCGCGGGTAGGGGGCCCCACATGGGGTAACCCATACCTTTTTCCGAGTCTAATTATTTTAGTGTTCGTTCGTGTTTTATGTGTTCTAGTTAATTATTAACCGTGACTTAATATATTTATTCGTGTTCGTAATAAATATATATATATATGTAATTAATATTAGCTCGTGATTAATTTACATTCATGATTTCATGATCGCATGTTCATGATTAATTATTGTTTGAATAATTATTGTGTGTTCATACGTAATAAATACTTATCATGTTCTAACACGTACGTAATACTTAAAATTCTTATATGTGAACGTAATCATACAATAAAAGGAAAGTTTTAATCTAGTACGTACGATCTTAAGGGCATTCATGGTAAAAGCATGCGGGTTTTATAGCCGGTGTCGATCATATCGGATAGGGATAGCAGGTTTACGTCTAGGTTTTGGGGACTATTGCAGAAAGCCTTGGGTACAAGGCTGAATATGAGTACAACTTATCATCCGTAGACGGATGGTCAGAGTGAGAGGATTATACAAACACTAGAGGATATGTTGAGGGCGTGTGTGATAGACTTTGGAGGAAGTTGGGAGAATCACTTGGCGTTGGCAGAATTTTCGTACAATAATAGTTACCATGCTAGTACAGAGTGTGCACCGTTTGAAGCACTTTATGGTAGGAAGTGTAGATCACCGTTGCTATGGGCTGAAGTGGGAAGTAGTCAACTAATTGGACCGGAAATGCTACAGGAGACTACGGATGCGATAACTGTGCTTAAGGAAAAATTAAAGACTGCTAGGGATCGACAGAAGAGCTACGCGGACAAGAGGCGTAAGCCGTTGTAATTTGAGGTTGGGGACAAGGTTATGCTAAGGGTTTCACCATGGAAAGGGGTGATGCGGTTTGGGAAGAAAGGGAAGTTAGCGCCTAGATTTATGGGTCCATTTGAAATCCTTGAAAGGATTGATCTATTGGCGTATAGGTTGAGGTTACCGGAAGAGTTGAGTAGTGTACATGATGTGTTTCATGTATCAAACTTGGGGAAATGCTTGGCAAGAACTGACTTGCAAGTATCGGTGGACGATATTAGTATAGATGTGACTCTTCGTTTTATTGAGAAGCCGGTAGAAATTATGAACCGTGAAGTTAAAACATTGAAAAGAAGTAAGATACCGTTAGTTAAGGTTAGGTGGAATTTAAAACGTGGACCGGAGTTCACGTGGGAACGGGAAGAGTTTATGAGGAATAAGTATCCTCAGCTGTTTGATAATGACGATCCTAATGAGTAAATCTCGGGACGAGATTTCTGTTAGGAGGGAGTGATGTGACAACCGTGGTTTTGAGGTTCGTCACTTGGTCCTATTTTTAGGTTAATTTATGTGTGACTATATGATTAGCGTGTTTACATGTTTATTTTGCGTGAACGAGGTTGGTGTGGATATCGTATATGGGTATAAAATACTCATAAGTAAATCGAGGAACGGTTATTTCATGTTCATGAGCTCACAATTAGTGACTATGAAATGAAATGGTGTTATTTTGGTGTTTACGTATACGTATAAGTATTATAGTAAATTGTATTTTTTTTAGGATTTGGGGTTTAGCATTTAGAGGTCTCGGGTAAGGTGTTTAGTCATGTGAGTATTTTTCGGGATGGTTTTAAGTCATTTAGGACTTAGTTATCAAGTTTATTTCAAAATTTAAGATTTTTTTTAAAACTGTATATTTTACATCTTTTACGGTAAACGCGTAAAATTGACTAGTTTCTCGGTTTTGAGATTTTAGAAACTTTAGGAGCTGAAATAAATTAAGTGAATTTAAGGAAATATTAGTAAAGTAATAATAATAAATAAAAATAAAAAAAATAAAAAAGGGGTATATAGTCGATTTTTATACGACTTAAACAAAAAAAATTATGGTAAGTGGGCTTTTGGTTGGTCTAAGATTTTTGTACTATATAAGGAACACCACACATAATATAAATCGCATAATTTCTTGTTCCTGGAGTCTTTGGTCGACGAAACATCACAGAAGAATTAGGGTTTTCATAAAAATCTTGGTTTTCATAAATCAAAGGTAAATCTTTATAACCTTTTTTTAATTAAAGTGTTTTAATTCTTTCTCAATCATATTATGATGGATTTAGGTTAGGGTTTAAATTAAAATCTGTATATTAATGATATTATAATGATTAGGTGAATTAAGGCTTGTAATTAGTGGAGTTATGGGTAATTAATTAGGTTAATTTAATTGAATTCGTAATTAAAAACTGGGCAGAGTTTTTGGTTCATTGTTTTGATCATATCCGGAGTTCTAGGAACTTTCATAGTTTGATCCAAGTATCCCTGAATAGCTAATTGAGTTGGCTTTCAAATGCAAGAAACGAGAACTAAATTGGAGGTCGGGAGGTGGGTCAAAAACAGGTTACAACAGTCGGAGGTCAAAACAGTTTTGAAATTTGTCGGGTTTAGTATAATGTTTTAGGGTGATTGGGATACTTAGGAGTACACTTGAGCCCTCAAATTGACATGGGAGTTGGGTTATATATTAAATACGAGACCAGAGGTGGGGCTAAGAAAATGGTTTAGGGTAAGACCCCCTAATCATAACAAACTTTTTTAATGTTCAAAATCAGTAAAATCCGGATAGACAAAAGTATATATATATATATATATATATATATATATATATATATATATATATATATATATATATATATATATATATATATATATATATATATATATATATATATATATATATATATATATATATATATATATATATATATATATATATATATATATATATATATATATATATCGGGGCCTTAACAGTAGCTTTAAGGTTGGGGCAAAGAGGAGGAGTTAGCTAACATATGTAAGGGAATAGGATTTCCTTTAAAGATGTCATGGGTATGGTTAGGTGGGCGTTTGGCTTATAGTTTGGAGACCTAAAAGTTGGGACTATTTTGTGTAAAATATGAACGGGATAGGTATCAAACTTAACAAAGTTAAGGACTTGTTAGGGAAGGGTAATGGGGTGTTTAGAGCATATGAATGAGGAACATATATGGGAGAAGGCTAGATATCCATCATAGGTTGATGAGCCATTTTAGAGATTGGTTCATGTTTTGATTTTTGTGTTTTTGTTTGTTAGCTTTTTGCTAGTGCACGGATTATTGGGAGAAGCTCAATCAGGTGAGTTTCATAGTCCCATGTCTACTAATGATTTTGACTTCCAGATGGGATGGAGGAGACACTGTCTTGTTTTTATAAATTATGTTGTGAATGTTTTGTGTTTGGTGATGGACTTGTGCATACTTATGTGATTAACTGCTACTTGATTCATGATTGTTTTATGTTTGGACTTGGTACCAAGGGGATGATGACAAGGCGGGGCCTTGGGATTGGTTCATAGGTGTATGGGCGCCTATGGGACCATGGTGTTTGGTAAGGCTGGGAGCCTTAGATTTGGTTTGTTTTGTTAAATCTTGAATATTAGTTATTATTCACAGCTTATGGTTTGATTTTGGCGTTGGAGTCTAAACCTATGACTCTCACCAACTTTATGTTGACGTGTTTTAGTGTCTCTTTCAGGTGAGAATGTGGTTAAGCTTGAGAATAGAAGTGGATAGCTTTGGAGGCATTAGGATTGCATTTAGAAGGAGATCCCCGTTCCTTCTTACTTTATTTATATGTGTTTTGAATAAGTGATACTTTGTAGACACCTTTATGATGTTTTGTTTGTGGTAATTATTTGTCTTGGGTAAGAGGTAGGACTGTTACCTACTTGCCTAGACTCTTGCATTTTGTGGAGATATTGTCATGACATTTGTGTCACCATTTTATGACATTTCCATTTCATTTAGTTATCTCTATAGACACGCCATGTTGTGATGATATACATACGTCGCGACCCATATTCCGCCATGTTGGGGTGTGACAGGGGTTGTGAAGAGGCGAAATTATCGTTCGTTGCTATGACGGATAGTAGTGTATGAGGAGGGTAAAGATGGCTCTTGATACCAAATTTGTTGGTAAAATAGAGAAAATGAGTAGTGAGTGAAGAGCAAACAGAGGATACTCTAATATTTGAATTGATGATTAAAACAAAGATTCATAGCCTTTTATATAGGCTTACAACTAAGTAGTAAAACATAACTGAAACAAGGAAACTTAGGTAAACTTATTGTAAACATTACTACTAGTTTCTAACTGATAAACTCATGAAGACATACTAAAAGATAGTAACTACTACTCACTGTAACAATAGTAGCTGTAATGGGCTAATTTAGAGCACCATTATTCAATATTCATTTATCTTTATCCCAAACACTCTGATCCACCATCGTGAAGGAACTTAGGCTACAAAGGTAACTATTCCGCACATTATTCAGGGGGTAAGGTTCGTATGCGAAGGTACCACAAGCAGTATTAACACGACAAGGGATTTGTATTATCAATCATGCAACGACTCTCCTAAAAAGTCACCGGCGGAAACAGAACGCCCTACTGTGGAAGACACGACCAACAAACGAAAGCATACACCCCTGCTATCAAAATCCACACACTAAAAAAAAGGTCGTTACTTGCTAACACACGCATGCACATGTTTAATTCCAAAGCCTCAATCACAGACAGTTCTACAACCGCCAACTTCACCTTTTTCACTCCAAACGTGAATTTGCTCATAGGATATGAATGCACTGAATTGGTTACTAAACACGAAACACATGACCCGCGTAACTTTCCCATAAAAATCCTTTCATTAGCCGGACGAAAACATATCTTCCAATTTCACTACAACCCATCGTCCTCAACAGAAAAAATCGACTTCTATTTCGACGACATACTAGACAACAAAACAGAGGTCAGCGGTTTTTCAACCTCACTAACATTGCCCGTCAAACATACCACTAAAAACTAAAGGCCATTAAAGGAGCATCTGAAACACAAGAGACACTTGCAAGTACTATGCAAACCAAGAAAATTAGTTTCTCACATAAAATAATAGATACTGATATTTTGAGTACATGTAGCTTTGCCAACAACAGAGACGGCATTAAATCTTCCAACTTAAACCGCTACAAAAGACCAAGATAAACAAACAGTCCAAATGGACCAACAAACTTGTCATACCAAATAAATCTCTATATAAGTAACTACAAATTACATCCTAACAGGAATTGGAACCCCATCAACACCAACACAACCCAAGAACGTTGCAGAACACGCGGAAATACAGGATGGTACATAATACACACACCATGCTACTATCAAATACAATGGTAACAAAAAATTGATGATCTTTATTCTATATGCAACACACCGATTCCAACAACACCAACATCACCACAACCAGTCACAACAGAAACTGTCAAGAAACAAGAACCGAAGAAAGAAATAACTGAAATCGGAACATCTACAAAAGCAATAAAATGAAACATCTTCCCAGCTGATGATCAAGAAAAAATGAAGAAGAAAAAGGACTAAACAATAAAACCGCCTAAACCTTAGACTTGTTTAAATATTTTGCACATATCTCAGGTCTGTTTATGTATATTGAAAACAATGTCTGGCTACAAACTACAACATCACCATATTAGGTCTGTGAAAGTGGGTTTAAGTATCTTGAGAACAATGCCCGGCTAAAAACTACAGCAACACCATGTTAGACATGTGAAACTAATTTGTAAACGTATTCGGGCTCAGATACCAGCTGAGACGAAAACAATGTAACCCTTTTGTATAAACCAGAACAGTTTATGTATCTTGCAACTACATTACGCCTATTTAGGTATCTTGCGTTGGACAACACGTACTGCAAACACCAAAAACGCCCGCAGCGAAGCACGGGTTAGCTTAGCGTGTTATATGTAGAACTCAGCAATCACAACTTACTGATGTGGAAGCACTTTCTATATGAAATAATTTTAAGAAGGTAATACATAAAAGTATCATAGGAAACTGTATTCTATATTGAACAAAAGAGAGAGATAAAAATAGCCTTTCATATACTACAAAATAGGGGCAGTAAAAGCAACATGGGAACATGGTAAAAGAAACAAAATACTATCTAAAAACCTAAGGAACCAGATATACTTTTAACTAACCCAAGATGCTCAATGCACATTCTTTGAATAAGTCGTAACCTTTACCAAGTCCAATATTATTTAAATACTAGAAAATTTATTTATTCAAGATTAAACCCAACATTCACCCCCCTTAATCTTGAATCTTTCCATGGTATTGGCTCACGCGATCATAATCACAAACCATGTCTCGGTCACATACTACTTGCTCAGTCTTTTCGTATTTTGCTTCTCCACGTACATAGAAAGGAACAATCCTTGCTACTTGTTTTTCTTGTGATCACCACTGCATGCTTGATTAGAGACACCACTTTTCAATCTTAGTCCACCCCTAAGTACAATTCCTGTGTTAAAGGACCCACTTGCTCAAAGTTCTAGCTAAAATTTCTTGGTAAACATTCAAGTTCAAAGATAGTATAATAGTATTGAATCCTTGCTAAAATACTGGTCTTGATCTCGTTCTTGCTTCTTGATTCTTGCTTGCCAACTCTTGCTTGCCGACCCTTGCTTGTCGATCCTTACTTGTCGACCGTTTCTTGCTTGCTACTTGCTACAAACACGAAACTATGTACTTGCTATCGTTGTTTTGCCTGCCACTTGCTATAGACAATGCCATGACTTGCTCTTGCTTTCTTTCTTTTGATCATTAGGTGATCAACCTTGCTGCTTGCTTTCTTGCTTTTGATCACTAAATGATCAACCTTGCTGCTTGCTTTCTTGCTTTTGATCATTAAATGATCAACCTTGCTCATGCTTTCAACTGTTCATGCTGCTGCGTTCTTGTTGCATTCTTCTTGTCACCCACTGTGATCAAGAGACTTGCTGACTTGCTTTTGTCGTTCTCTGCCTGATTACCTTAGATGTAATCCGCCCTTTTATTGCTTTCCACACATCGGGTATGAACCTTTGTAGCTCTGATACCAAGTATAGAACTCAGCAATCACAACTTACTGATGTAGAAGCACTTTCTATATGAAATATTGTAAAGAATGTAATACATAAAAGTATCATAGGAAACTGCATTCTATATTGGACAAAAGAGATAGCTATAACTAGCCTTACATAGACTACAAAATACGGGCAGTAAAAGCAACGTGATATACTCTTAACCGGATATACTTTTAACCAACCCAACATGCTCAATGTAAGTCATAACCTTTTACCAAGTTTAATATTATTGAAATACTAGAAAACTTATTCATTCAAGATTAAAGCCAACATTATACACATATATTGGTCTTGTGTACTACTAGTCCATTATCACCTAGTTTGAAACCTATAACGCTATACGTACGACATGAATATATAAAGGTGGAGCATATTAGACGAAAAAGAACATCATACATGGACATAACTATAGAAAATAAAGTTACGGAATATTTTTCTTTATTTTGGTGACTCTTACATCATCCTTAGGGTCCCATGATATAACTTATTAGTTTGTCACACTAGTTATAGCCTAAAAGAAACAAAATGAGTTTTGTGAATGTGTGATACTTCCAAATATATACTAACAAGGTACTAAGCCCGCGCTTCGCCGCGGGTTGTTAGCAAACGATATTTGTGAACATCAGTAACGCGCTTCGCCGCGGGTTGTTAGCAAACGATATTTTGTGAACATCAGTAACGAACATGTTTAGTGCGTAAGGTTAAGCTGCATCATGATTACGAAATATTGGAATTTATATGCTATTAGTGCAGGTTTGAACATGGTAAAGGTCGGAATTGTAGACAGCGAGTATGTTGTTCACCAGGGAATACAATCGTTAGGTGGACCCCCTGCTAAAAAGGTTTTCCCTCTCATCCATGCACAAACACTTCAAATGATTTCAAACAGAAAATACCTCCTTATACTCAGTTAACTAATTATATATCGTAACTTGTTTTCTTACAGACTCGGAATAATTCAGATTCGCCAAAGGTATGACTTAATTATTTAATTTATCTCTTTAAGTAACTACCCATCTTAAAAAATAAACATTTCATATTTTCAATTCGACGTGGACAACGCTAATCCAAAAAACTTGAGCTGTTTAAGTAACCTGACTCAAACACCCTTTGATTATCACAATAACAAACAGCATACCTATATCCAAACACTATCTCTAAACAATACAACAATGAAACATAATTAATCAACAACCGAGTTCGACTTGGAACAATCTAAATAAGCGGGTAAGACGTGTAAAAAAATCTTATCCGTCACCTCCTTAACATCAGTTCATTCCAGCACAGTGGTGGGTACGCCTGGATAATTTGGCAGCCTAGCCGCCTTAAGTTTTGCAAGATTTCGAAATGAACCTACAGTGATAAGGAGCGTTACAATACCAGAAAAGGTCATGAATATAAACAATAAGAGTCTTAAAATTTTCACGAACATTAGTTTGTAGGTTTGATAACATAGCTATATCATAAGTAGTATCTACGATAGTTAACTCGATCTTTTTACTTTCTAAACTGCAAAATTGTAATGCATCAAGTTGTTGGCTGTAGGATACCAAACATCCTAGTGAAACTTATTTTATAGGCTGCCTCATTAACATACGATATTTTACCTGTTTTAATAGAACCGAAAACAACAAAAAGTGTAATAACATAGAAGAGAACATGATGTCAAAGTTGGTACCATTACTGCCACTATCAAGTTTGGAAACAATAAGATGTCCATAGGAGTTGACACTTCCCAATATTAAGCAATCACTAACCTGCATATTTTTAATCAGAGAGCTTTAATACTGAACACACATCCAGCAAAATCAGTCACCCGACGTTCCATATTAGTTGTCAATTTGTTAATTTTAGTAAACAGTTAAGCGTGAGAAGATACTTTAAAACAAAAAACTTAAAGCATCCATTCACATGATCCTGATGGATTGGCAAACAATCTTTAGTTTCCTAATATTTAGGTAGAACGATTATAGAAGCTATACCACCAAATAACGTAACGGGAATCCAAAAATCAGTACCTACTTTGTTGCATGATAATGGGTAGGGGTCGAGACAAACTATGCTCAGTTGGGTTGACCCGAAAACTACGGAGATAATACCCAACCCCGAGTTGACTATTTCTAAGCAAGCGTGTCAAAATTGCCACATCTACTTTCCTAACTTTTTTAGAATCATTAACATAGACTCATGAATCAAACATCATTCACTAACCCAGCGAATTTCTTCTGGCTTATACGTTGATTTCCACGCAAGTGTTTGTTCCAACATCTTTTTGCTTTGTCTACATTCCACTTCAGGGCTTCTAAATATCTTTTCAAGCATTATTCAGTGCAATACAATGAGTTACGTCTAGTAACCGGTCAAAGAGCAGCTTTAGCTCATTGACCTGCCAGATTACAGTTATTAAGTTAGTATCATTGACGATCGTACCAAAGTTAACAAATATTCTCAAAACTCATCTTAAAATGGCTAAAACTAATAAAGTTCGTTGCTTGTCTCAGCCTGTGCTTACCTTAGATAAAAATTTCAGCTTGGGAGGCCTATGCTCTTGTTATTTCTGAGAAGTACTCAAGTACCACGACGCCGAAAGATGGACATGCTGAGAAAACTGCAACTATAGATTAAGAATTGATTAAAATATGATAACACGATAAAATAAGCGAAAGAGAAAAGTGGGATATAAGTGCTTACCTTAGATTCAAATTTTAGCGAGGGAGGCCTCTCCTCTTGCTGTTTCTGAAAAGTACCAACGACGCCGAAAGATGGACATGGTGAGAAAACTACAACTATTAATAAACAATTGATTAAAGTATGATAACACGATAAAATAAGCGCAAAAGAAAACTGGGATGTAAGTGTAGATATGTAAGTGCACAAATTAGTTCATAAAAATGATAGATATTGGAAATACTTAAAACTAAAGCTTTAGCAATATATGTATATTGATGGTCCGAAGCCAACAATACCAAATCAGTGGTTAATAGCATTTGCTTGTCGAATATCATAACCTACTAATAACTTAGATGACAACCTTTCACCTGCTAATCTAGCATCCCCGTTAATTTTTTTATTCTAACTGGTGTTGCACCATTTTCAAAAGAAAATTGCTAACCATTATTTTAAAAACGTCAGCAACCAAAATAATTTTTATTTAAAATTCCTGCTAAACATTTTATTAAACCCGATTAGGAAAACGCACCTTCTCTAAAACCTTTTCTTCATTCGTATTCGTAGTAAGGTATGCAAATAGGTACTCGACATTATTTGCCAGCCACAAACTGCACATTCATGTTTTCCACAAAGGGTTAACACAATTTAAAAAAAGAGGCAGACTTGAATCACATAATTGGTTACCTGATAATTCCATCTGAAAACATGGTCTTTTCTGATTGTGAAGAGCACGTAAAGCTGAGGGTCAAGCCACATCACCATAGACCTGCATCAATCTTCAAGGTATCAAAATTGAGAAGTAAAAGTCAAAAGTTGCATTTTTACTGACGGAATTTTACTAAAATTGTAGGTACCCTGAAAAAACCAGTCTGATTTGATGGGTCTTAATCATTGATTGCGTCTGTTGTAGAGACCACGCAACCTTTATTTAGCTTTAGCCAATCCAAAGACACCTTATCTGATGGTTCGAGTGAGTAGCCTTCGATTGTCAAACATGATCCTCCTGTTTCACTTTTAAGTGTATTTTCATCCTTTTAACATTGTTCGAAGAAGAAGGAGCTGCAAAGGAAAAGATAATGAAAATGATGATAGAGAATAAAATAATATAACATACTTATATAAGCACGTCTTTGTGATAAGTAACATTAAAAATATAACAGCTAGTTGTACGACCAACACTAATATATGAGAAAGGTATACATAAATTCCTTGAAATTGTGTTGATCGGGACTTATGAATGGGCCCTCATTATATACCTGGAAAAACAGGGTGGAAATTTCAAGTTGCAAGAGGGGTGCATCTCGAATGCCACCTTTTGTGCCCTGCAAAAACATTGCAACACCGTTGTAACCAATCTCATACCAAGAGACTCCTCTAATACGAAATTAATATATAAGAAATATATGAAAAATATAGGATATTATGATCGGCTAACCTTTAGAGGGTACCCCAAGGAAACCAAATCAGAAGCCACGATGCCATGAGGATGTTACGGGTACTTGTAGTTGTTAGCAATCTGCTTGACGACACCCAAGTGAAATGTAACCTATTTTTCAGCCTTTGAAGGAGGTTTTCTTTCATAAATATCTGCAATTAGTCATTATATTTATCATCAGCCGAAAACATCACATATTTATATTGTGTATTGGATTAGGAGTTACTGTTTTTTTCCGTTATCAAAGGAATAATGTTTAAGATAAGTAAACTTGGGTTATGAGCATAAGCAGTAAAATCGCCAAGGGATAAGTTAACCCTAGGTTCTTTATAATTACAGAAGAGTATACCTCTATTTCTATTCAAAACGTAAATTTCACCAGCTTACGAAAGATGAGGCCATATGCCCAAAAAATAAGCTTAAAATTCTTCTTTTTTGGCTTATCCATTGTAAACTATAACAAAAACTGATGATAAATATACAAACAATTATCACAGAATGACAACCTGACTCATAGAATATACCATCTAATTAACAGTATAGCTTCGCTTATCACGGTTGATCAGCAACACCTACGCTACATCACACTATAAGCAATAGCAAAACTATAATTAGAACTTATCAGTCTAACAGACTGACAACCTCGAGGATATATTGAGCCGCAACGACACGATTATTCAACTTATTTTATGATTAAAATAATATGTTATAAATTAAGCCGATTTAAAACTTTGTCAAAAAGCAACAAATGAAAACATAAATCACAGTATGAAAAAAAACCTAATTTAGTCATAATAATTTTAAGAATAGGGATTAGAAACTTACATAAAACTTTGTTTGCACTGAGATGCTGCAGATTTCGTCGGAAAACCTGATTCTTTGCCGGAATAACCAAAAGATCTTCTTTGCTGCTCATAACCGCTACCTCTGGATGTTGTATTTCCATCACAGAAAAAAACAATTGAATCCTTCTAATGAGAAAAAGAAAGTGTTAAAGCTGAGATTTGCTATACCGCCGTCGCCGTCGATTCTTAGAGCCGATCATTTTTTTTCTTTTGGATGTGCGTGTTTAACGGTAGATGGTGATGATATTTGTGGGAAGATCTGGAAAACTCTATGGAGTGTGTGAGAGATTGATATGGTGGAGTACACATGGCGCGAAGATACGGCAATTGAAGACACGTAATAAGCGAGTGATGGAAGCTAGCTTCGCAGACGAGAGAGCAGATAGTTTTTTATAATAACCCCTCAGAAAGAAAGGCGCGTGAAGAAAGAAGTTTGTGAGTTACGGGGAACAACAAATTTGTAGCACACAATATTTTAATAATATACTGATACTTAAATAAGATGTATAATTTATTTTTAATGCCAACAAAAAGTTGAAAATATAAATCATAAACTAGAACACGTACTTTTCGTTCGGAGTACCATGAAAGTTTGACTCGCTATCCAACCTTAAACACATGGGCTGCCGTAAAATAGTTAAATTATCTTCAAAGACTTTGTATCTTTTCCGAAAATGAAAACATAACCACCTGAAGAAATATAGAATATTACTATCAGTACTACGTAGTTTACTACAGAAAAGAGTGTTGGTTAATGAATGAATAAAGTTCTCAAATAATTTAATTATTTTATCTTGAGAAAAGTTATTTTGCATTTTTACTTTTTTATGGAAATAAAGGATAAATCCTCACTCTTAATTTATTTTTGATTTAATAGTAGAGATTAACTTAAAATTTTAAAAAAAATACGGAGGACTATTTTTGCCAAAATATCCAAAAGTTGAAAAAATAGACGGAGGTACCAAATTTATAAATATGACGGAGCAATGAATTATCACTAGTGAAAATCATTTAAATATCACTGTTAATAAAACAATAAAATATCACTGGGATATCATGTTAATAAAATATCACTAGTGATTTCATTGGTTTATCTCTAGTGATATTTCATTGTTTTTATCAGTAACGAAATATCACTTGTGATAACCAATTTTCGTTATATTTACCATTTAGTCCTTCCGTCGCTTTTTTGCAAATTTTAGATATTTTGGCAAAAATAGTCCCTCCGTGTTTTTTTTAATGTTAGTTAATGGATGGCTAGAATTAATCCATTAGATTCTAACAAAAAACAAGTTTCCAAAATAATCAGAATTTATTTTATTATATAAAAGATGAGTAGATAAATTTAATATGGATATCAATTTTGGTAAGAGTATATATAAACTCGAGAAATGAGAATAAAACCAATTCTAATACATTTTTCATTTAAAGATTAAAACTTTTGTACAGAAAAGCATAACTAATCAAATCGACACCAAACACAATATATGAAAGTATGCAACCAACGCATTAACAAACTTGAAAATAAACATGTCTTGTAAACATTTTAAAGGCAATAAGCCACTTAACAATTAACATATACAAATGATCGAAAGTCGTTTCAAATTACAATTGAAGTACTAAACTTCTTCTCATCTAGCGGTATGGAGGTTTTAACTTCTTAAAGGGGTGTTTGGATGTGTGGTTTGGAGGAGATTATCTCCAAATTTCAGTTTAAAAATGGAGATAAGTTAAAAAAATGTTGTGTAATAAATGGACATAAGTGATTATTTGCGTTTAAAAGCTCCAAAATGGAGTTTTGAAAAAAGTAGTGGGGAGCTACTTATTTCATTTTCAAAATGGAGTTTTAAAAAGTAAGTTTTCAAAATAGAGTTTATTATCAAATAATCAATTTTGCCAAACACTCAAAAAAGTGATTATTTGATTATAGCGATTTCAAACTGGAATATCAAATCCAAACATTCTTTTTTTAAATAGAGTTTTCAAAATATTGATTTTTCAAAATAAATAATTTGTTTTCAATAAACACATCCAAACACCCACTAAGTAAGGTCTCAAGTTCGAGTCTTATCTAAGGTGATAGGAGTTTTCTTCTGCGTACTTAAATAGAGTGGTGTCATTGCCTTATGAACTGAACCCAACCTGATTGTGTGGGCTCGATACGCCTGGCCATGTAGCCATTTGTTTAAAAATAAAATTAGAATTGGAGTCTAGAAGAAGAATTCACCATTTGTTTAGATCGCAACAAGCGAATCGACTTTGTGTCTGAACTGCTTATTTGCAGAAGCAGCCTACATACAACATACTGACCTGAACTGCATCACAGTCAAATAATTTAATTGGTCCAAATAATTTATCTATATTAAATATTATGAAATTATGCATACCGAAGACTCAAACACAATCAAACAACCTCTTACATCACTAGACCACTATTAAGACGATGTCATTAAGTGGACGTAATTAAATGGTGTTGGTATTATTTATCTATAATTAGATATTGACGTAGAAGTTTCTTGTCCTACCAACTAAGCCTAATGTAGACAAACACGAGCATCTCAATTCCTTAATACCCAAATGCATCGGACGAAAACAAATAACTACTTCACTTGGCTTCCATGAATGCAAGAGTTTAGAATTAGGCATATATAAGGTAGCAATTACAACTTATGTACACAGGTTGCCTCTAATTTTGTAGACTAGTGTAACTATGCGACAATAACCTAAGAGCATAGACAATTATTTGCATATTAGAAGGCATATAGAAAACTAACTTTGGCTTTCTATACTTAAAATGCGAGGCTAAACTATTCTAGATAGCTAAAAGACGACAACCTTTGTGTATCACGGTCAGTGTCGAAACTAGGAAATTAGAAGACGAGAGGTAAGACATTTTTATCCACAAAGGTGCACACTAAAATGAAGACATAGATACAATGATTTCACATTGTTTGGGTTCGAAATGAGGGGCAATTTGATTTTGTACCTGGAAATTGCCTGAACGACATAGACAATCTAGCCGTTCATTCTAATTCTAGCTCGTCAGGCGTTCGTATCATATGTCATGTCATCAAGAAAAAAGAAGCTTCTTCAAGTCTTATTTTTGTGTGTTATTCTATGATCTAAATTTTAGTCTACCTTTTTTTATCAAGCCATCGGAGTATGACTACCAAATCTTCCACTCTCCTCTTTTCATGTCGAACCATCCCCACCTTCCTTCCGGCACACTTTTTATGGTTTCGCTTCAAGTTACGCAATACAAACTCAAAGTAAAACGTGGTTTTACGACAGGTCCGCCTAAATGTTCCTAGTTCAACCACTTCCACCAATCAACCATCGCTTGATCCGATCCGTGCTACATAGCAAACCTAGTTGCCATTCTATAATATTTACCCTAATAGAATAAAAATAAAAAGTTTACTCTTATTTTAAATCGAGAATTATGGGTTCTTTTGAAAGAGATCTCAACCTCAATTATTATTAGAGTTTGATCATTGATGTTAAACACTACAGTACCTTCTTTCTATACATCTATACTTACGTTAATAAAATAGTTTTTATGGTGGAATAATTAAACAAATAGAAAAGGTAACAAGTTGTATATAAACATTGAAGTTTCCATGACTTCTTCATGCACATTCATGTTCTCAGTATCCTTACAATACAATGGATCAAACCACCTCTATAGAAAGACAATTTAGCCAAAAATCCCCCCAAAAGACCAAGAATACTTCGAACACCCAAGAAGGTGAAAACCCCTCCTACCACGGTGTCCGTAAGAGAAGTTGGGGAAAATGGGTGTCAGAAATCCGCGAGCCAAGGAAAAAATCTAGGATATGGCTAGGCTCATTCGACAACCCGGAGATGGCAGCTAGAGCCCATGACGTAGCAGCCATAGCGGTCAAGGGACACTCAGCCATACTCAATTTCCCTCACTTGGCTCACGAGCTTCCCAAGCCAGCTTCTATGTCACCCACTGACATCAGAGCTGCTGCTATGAAAGCTGCGACTTTAGTCACTGTTGATATTAGTTCCCGAAGCCAGAACTCCAATACGAGCCAAGCCGAACCTGAGACAGAAAACGTGCCTACATTTGATGACACATTTCACGATTTACCAGATTTGTTTATAGACTCCGGACATCGGATTGATAGGGTTTTATTAATGTTGCCGAACAAGATTGCTGGAATCGAAACCGGTGAACATGAATTATGGCCAGAAGAACATATTTTGTGGAATTATTGTTAATATAACCAAGTTTGAAATTTTATTTTTTCACTGTTCCACCCAAGTGAACGGATGATCTTTTAGATGTATATATTTTTCTTGCCCTTTTAATAATGACATACATTCACACTCAATAACTTATACTAGTGTTTGGCTTTGCAACATAGCATCAATAATTTTTGCTTATTTTTATTTAAATTTTTCTGATAATATAGCGTTTCAGATAATTTAAATTTTACTAGTTTTAAGAAGAACATCTGAAGATGTAGGTTTTCTTTGATGGAAATTTAAAGAAGAGACTACGACTTAAATATGTCATATACTACAGAATAGTGATTTAAACATTCGATGTAACACAATTGTGATGTCGCACTAGATATGTTGTTAAGTTAATTGGACCAATTATTACATTCTTCGTCTACTAATCTCCTTTTGCATGACAAATCATATTGGTACAATTGTTGCTGAAGATTGCATACTCTTGCATCCTCTCCAAATCTTCCATCCTGATTAGATAGAGGAATATTCAATAATAGATTATTGACATTATTTGCTCAAAAAAAAAAAAAAGATTATTGACATTATAAATGATAGCACACCTACTTATGCATCCCATTATTAAGGCACCAACCATGTAGTTGTGTTAAGCAATGTTTTCAGACTCGGGTCGATCTGGCCCGGTCAACCGGTTTACTTGGTTCAGGCAAAAAAATGGGTCATATTGACCCGGATTTCATATTTTCGAAACCTGGATAGACCCGCCGGGTTTGGGGGTGACCCGGGTCAACTCGGTTCTCGAGACCCGTCCGGGTTCGTTTTTTTGGTTTTTTTAAATATGTAAATTTTATGTATTTGTGATGGATTATTTTTACATATTATATTGTATAGTAAACAATTTATATTTTCAAATACGGAAGTTTTTATCGTTTTTATATATAATCTTTATTAATTAATAAAAAAAAAAAATTTTAAAAACCGGGTTGATCTGGACCGGTGATCGACCAGGTCAATTTGAAAACCGGGTTTTAAGTTAACTCTATTATATTTTGCATGCTATAGAAAAAGGAAATTAAGAAAACAGAGACTTGTTTGTTTTTCTATAATTGTAGTCTTGTATACAATAATTAATATACTCTCTCCGTCTTAAAATAATAGTTCCTCTTGTTTTTTTAGTCCGTCCCAATTTAATTGTCCACTACTAATAAATACGGATGTTTGATAAAGTTTACCATATTTCCCTTACTTGAAATTTTTTATTACAAACTTTAAAGAAGAAGATTAATTAATTAGTTAAGGGTAAAATTATGATTGTGCTAAAAAGTATGAAAGAAAAAGCTGTAATAAATATATTTTTTCTTAAACTGTGTGTTTTTTGTCTGAGGACAATAATTTTGGGACAGAACGAGTGTTACTCAATTGGCGAAAGATACACGTCGTTTCGGCGACTTGGACTCCCGTTTTTTCTTGGGCTTCTTTTGGTACAAATATGTCCGACATTTTTGTTTTGATATATCTCAGTCCACAAAAGTTTAGTATAGTCCCTTGTTCTAGTATAGACCCGCTGAACCAATATCCATCATTCATTTATATATCATCCTACAGTTGATATCTAATGTTTTATATTTAATAAAAAATAAAATCCATCTCCATGGTACGACATCTTCTTTCTCCCTACATCATTTTTCACCTTTCAACAAACACACACACAATGCCACACAAGAGTTCAGTATAGTCCCTTGTTTTAGTATAGACCCGCTGAACTGATCTCCATCATTCATTTATTTATCATCCTACGGTTGAGATCTAATGTTTTATATTTAATAAAAAAATAAAATCCATCTCTAGGGTACGACATCTTCTTTCTTCCAACATCAATTTTCATCGTTCAACACACACACACAATGCCATTCGATTCTCTCAATAATCTACTACACCTAATATTAAATAACAATCACAACCCCTAATTTTAGCCACAAATTTTGTGATAATGGGTAAACCGAAAGTTGATTCATCATCTACTCGATATGCGGCTACAGATGATGGTAACCTTTTTTATTAAACTTATTTTGAAGTTAATTACGCTTAAATAACACTAGATAAGATCGGTTTTTAGTTTGATTATTCTTCTGTTTATGCTTATCGAAGATTAGTTGACTGATTTATGCCTATGTTAATGTACGCACTGTCTTTCTGCAACCAAGCACAACATTTTTGCATGGTATAATTGTTGATGCACACCATTTGTTTGATGAAATGACAAAATGATAATCACACATGATTTAGCAAGTTTTTATTAATGAATGAGAATTTTTATTAAAGTGTAAAACCCGCATGCTTTTACCATGAACAGTACACTTAGTAAACATACGAACAAACTAAAACTTTCCTTTTATAGCATGAACACGTGTCACGAATATTAATTACAGAAATTACGTACAATAAGTATTAAGTACGTGATAGTACACGATAAGTATTAAAAATAATTATTAAAATCACAAACATAAAATCATGAACATCTAATCACGAACATATAATTACGTACTTACGTATATTAATACGATAAATATCGTTGCGTACTAGTATTTAACTATAACACGAATAATTAATAATGACGTAACACGAAAACGTTAACATACGAACATGTATAATATTAGACACGGGGAAAACTCCGGGTTTTCCTTTGTGGGCCCCATATGCCGCGGACACCAAAGAAGGGAGGGCCCAACCCAACTTGATTTTGTTTACCAAATTAATAAAAGGAAAAACACAGACCTTCATTTACAGAATTTAAATAAAACAACAAAAATCCTAGCCACCATGTTCCTTTGGGCGCCGGTTTTAAGAAGAGAACAAGAAAGGGAAATTGGTTGATCTTTGATTCGGGTTTAGTTATGTTCGTGTTCATGATTACTACGCGTCACGGTATCTCCTAAACTAAATCTTTTAACTTCCTTTCTTTTGATTTGACCAAATAAATAAGATCCAAGAACACATATGAATTAAGCATCTAAAACAAGTAATTACACGATGTGAATCGGGGCGGTTTAGTTTTGGACACGAAAATCGAGACCACATAGGGTCTCGGTGGGATTTCTTAACAACCGGTGGCTGTTTTTTTGTGTCAGCCACAAGCCAGCAGCCACAGGGGTGCGTTTGGTATAGCAGTGGCAGCAACAGGGGCTGCGTGTTGCTCAGGCAGTGGGAACCGAGAGTCCTTGACTCTCGGTGCATAACTTGGGCACGGCAGGGGGAACCTGGCTAGCCAATGGGGACCCCTAGCCAGTCAGTGGCAACCGGGCATTAGGCTAGGTTGTTGGTCGCCGACAGCAACTGCCCAGCCACCGGCTGTGGTAGTGGTTGGTGCTCGGTTGGGTTTTCTCGGGTTAGGGCTCGGGTACTCTTGTCATTGTTTTAATAATTAATTATTTTAATTAATGTATGGGGTCTTGGTCCGGTTCACATTACGTCTAGATTAATTAAACACGGGTCCGATTCATGACAAGTTTTTACAAGTTAATTTATTTCTACAAGCTTAATTATTTTACAAGTATATTATTTTTTACAAGAAAATTAAATTAATTAATAACATGACATGACATGTAATTAATTTAATTAATCATGGACTTAGGTTAATTATTATTTAAAAAATAATACATGCTTTAACCTAAGTAATTATTTATTTAATTTAGACTATAGTATTAATTAATTATTAAGACATGAAATATTATTAATTAATAAACATGACTTAGGTTATTATTAATATAATATTAATACATGTTTTAACCTAAGTATTTTGTACACTTTAATTTAATTAAATCATGCCTATATTTAATTAAATCATATAACCTATAGTTTATTTAATTAAGATGTTATTATTAATAAACTATACTAAAATTTCATGACTTATGTTATTCAGTAAACTTAAGCTTATATTATTAGCTTATTAATTCAGCTTAATTCTAAATATGGAAACTTTTTAATTCAGGAAACTTGCAATTTTTAGAAACTTTCTATTATTAGAAACTGATCTATTTTAAGAATGTTAATATATTTTTGGAAACTTTCTATTTTTGAAAACATTCTATTTTGGAAACTTTCTATTTTAGGAAACCTGCTATTTTTAGAAAGTTACTTATTATTACACAACAAGTATAAAAATACTAGAAATACAAGTAATACTTAATCAGAATACATAGAATATATGATAAACGCAGTATTACATTAAAATCAGTAAAATAAGGCATGAACATATAAAACAAGCTAAGACACGATATAAAATCAGTTACGTACTTAGTAAACATAATACTTATACATGTATACTATTTATGTAACATTAGTGAGATCGGAGTAGGGCTTCCTTTCGCTCGTCTTTTCCGTTCACTGGACATAAGGTATGGATTTCCCGTCCTTCAGTATGGACATTCTTTCCTTATTAGGATTTCCCGTTTGTAGCCAACTGTTTTCCCAGTATTTGTTTTATATGTTTGATTACTTATGTTAGAATAAGAGCCTAAGCCATATACATGCATGACCAGTGTCACCTAGTTATGGAGGTACCATAACCATAACATTAGAGGCACCAGTGTTATGACTTTCCCACGGCGAAGTGATTGCTCGTGGCGTCCCTTCTCAGTTTTGGCCATTATATTATATTATCATGTGGGGCGTATGGGTGTATCCTAGTTACATGTTTATCAGTAATATCAGAGTGAATGCGATGTGTGCCTTGCATCCTTCACTAGGGGTTGATCCCTCCTACCCAGACTATTTAATTAGAGGCAACCCCTCTAACTGCATGACGAGGTCTCCCCTCCAAGTATTCATGCACGGTGGAACCTCGTGACCTATATCGGCTATTTGGTTAATTTAATACAGTTTTCATAGTAAACATAAGTCTTTTTTAAACTATAAAACCAGTTTTATGAACATGAATCCAAATTGCTTAGAACTTATATTATTCCGCTGTTATTAGTCTTATTTATGTTCAGCCATTCATACTATGTCGTTGATGTGTGGGAAAGTGTCAGTGTATTTTAATATAATACGTTATAGAGAAAATTTAGGAAATTACCTTTAGGTAAAAGTAATAATCCAAAAATAAGCTAAAGACGGATTAATTAAACACGAGAGTGATTCGGTTCGTTGTACTCAATGAAATTGTGAATTTGAGACTTTCGTTTTAATTTGGACAATCGATTTGAATTGGTTTCGGTTTTTGTCTAAAATCCTATTTTTTTTAACCTAAAGTGCATGAATCGTCTACCCAAATTAAATCTAAAAGATGACATTAAACTAAAAAATATTTTTTACTTTTTATGTTAACAAAATTTATTTATACAAAATATTTTTTAAAAGTAATAAAATATTTATTTTATTTTTTTAAAATTTATTTATTTATTATAAACTAATAATTTGAAGCTAAATAAAATAAAATATATTTTTAATAAAAGTAATTATTATTTTCAAAATTCTAATCTTTAAAAAAATTAATAAAAACCTTTTTTTATATAAAACAAATTTTAATAAAAGTTATCAATGTAAAAACTAAACGTTTATATTAGACAAGAAAAAAATGACATTTCAAAATGAAGGTACATAAAACTATAGACACAGTTTATAAACAAAATAAGAGCCTAGCCTAGTTGGTTAACACGCAAGGAATGTGAAAGGAGGGTCTCGAGTTCGAGACCCTTGAGTGACAATTTTTTTTTATATAAATTTTTCTTTTTGAAATACAGAATATGTTATCCAGCAAACAAACAGACCAATTGAGTCTGCTGAATGCAACAGTGCTAACCACAGCAGATCACAAGTAGTGAAACGAATACTAAAACTCAGCTCTCACAAAACAAATAAAAACAGTTAAACAAATTCAATACTCGACTAATCTACACAGGAACAATATAAATTCAAATAATCAATATAAATCAATAGCAAAAAAAAATAATAAACTCTATCCCATCAGGTATACAATATTATTAGACTAAATTAAACTAAACATCAATATCTCGAAGCAATTCATACACTAAATCATCTTAGAGAAAACTTCCAAATTATGAAAACAACAAGTGTAGTGGAAACAATAATCTATCTAAATTTTAGCACACATTAAACGAAGCACAAATTATAGCAACTGAGCTCCCTTACACAAATCGACACCAAAACTCAACGAACCACCAATAAACTTCATGAACCTTGAACCATTATCATATGATGACTAAACAGTACACAACTACAAACTTTTAACCATTTTCAACATTTCACAAAACTCAACGAACCACCTTCTTAATCATCGAACCAACATATGATCTAGAACCAGCAGCTTCTTTTTATTATTATTTTTGTTATTTTTTTCTCAACTTATCAGTTAGATAAATCGAATCCCAAACTAAGCTTAAGTGAATCTTAATAAACTATTAACAAGCTTAAAAGACCACATCAAGTTATAACAATAAAATCAGTTTATCAGGAATATGATGAAAAATAATCATTCATAAACAGTAAAATCTATAACAATTGATTAAAAAGAAACTGAAACTTTATTTCATTAGAACAGAACAAAATTACAAGATTTTTAAAAGTAAATAAATCCTAACTCTATTTTAACATTATAACAATAGCAAAAGAAAGGGATGATTACATGATTTTTAAGGGGGTATTTATAGGGAAACTAGTGGGTTGGTTGTTGATGAAGAGGTGATTTGTGGCCCTTATATTTTCTCTTCGTCTCATCTCTCTCTTTTCTGTTTTCAATCCTTGATTGATATTCACCCTTGTGCGCACGGATTTCCACCGTGGTACAAGGTGTGCTTCTTGTGCTAGTTTGAAGCCTAGGTGGAGGGTGATAATTGGTTCAATGATTGGTGGCAGTCAAATCCACCAATCATAGTTGAGGGATGATGCAACAAAGATCCATGTGGACGCCTAGGTGGCAGCTTCTTCTTCCCTAAATTCTTGGGAATTAATAAGGGGTGCGTGATTGCCACTCGCTGGAAAGGAAACCCCCAAAAGCTAGGGTTTGTGGTTGCTGCTACGTTCATTGTTCTTCCGTCTTTTATATTTCTCTCACTCGGGTCTTCTTTTTATCTTTCTTTTGTTTTGACTGTGCTTCTTTAACCAAAGTTTAAATAAACTTTGTTTCCACCGTTATAACTTATTCCTCTTGGGCTTGATTTTAGACTTCCCAAAATTACCTTCCACCGTTTATTAATTTAGTCATGGACTTGGACTTTGACCACTTGGACCCAATATATGAAATACTTCCATCCGTCCACTTTTAATCTAGTTTTGGGCCTTTATATTAGGCTTTTGTAAGTAACATAACTTAATAACCTATAAATGGGCCTTCAAACCCATTAAGTTTAAGTGGGACCCACTTGGCCCATTTAATTTGATAACTTGAATCCTTGAATAAAATGACTTGACTTTTAGCTCTTTGAACTTTCTGCAAACCCCGTGTCGGTTTTGCCGGTTTTTGTGATCTTGGTACCTACACACATGAAACAACAAAACATGCACATACAAGGCAAAATTCATATGTTTTATGCATTTATTGTCCGTTTATGGATATAAATGATATGAGTAATTACACTCATATCAAACTCCCCCTTGCTAAACAATTTTTGTGTCCTAACGCAATGATAAAATAAAGCTACTAACTACACTTTTATTCAACTTTTGACACTTTATTTTGCAAAGACATAATTTATTGCTTTCATTATTGAAAAATAACTTTTAGGATCATAAAACTCGAATAGATTCATCGTCCTCTACTTTTTACTCTTTCCACGCCAAGTTCAAAAGCAAGATCATTGTCAATCATAAGTTCAAATGTTAAGACAACTCATACAAGTAATTTGTGTTAAACTCAATCTCCTTTATTCCTAATTATATCTCTAGATTTTAAATTTTTCATTGCAAAAACGGTGTAAACCCAACACTCAAAACCTAACCTCGAACTCAAAAACCGTTGTTACTAAAGAAAGCCCACATCAAGGATAACTTAACACGATTTGAGGAATAAATCCCCGGATCCGAAACTTGGCTAATAGGGCTACTTAAAGAAACAATTATTCCTCAAAAGTCAATTCGACTTTATTAATGGAGTTAGCAACATTTACATCATACACCTCGAAGGCTCCTTGGATATAAACAAGGGAATTGACATTCGCCATTCCACCTTAAGGCTCATAATGATGAAGCAACTTTTATTAAACACGTCACCATGCCATACACCCTAAGGCTCTAATGACAAGGCTAGTGCTACATGACTCCCACCCGAAGGCTCATAGAGAACATGTTTTTATTTATACTTCTTATTATTATGATATATATAGTAAGACAAATTTCCGCAATCCCATGATCAAAAAGCCCATGACGCTGACACCCTCAATGTGTTCTTACTTTAATTAAAAGGGAAGAAAAAGTAGGAGTTACGAGTTAATATATTAAGCCCAAACCACTAAAAACTTCATTTATTAAGCAATTAAATATTCAAGCGTGAAAAATAAATACGAGGAGAAAGAATCAAACACAAAAATACTTATACAAGAGAGACTTAACCTCAAAACTTATGATTTAACTTTATCATTTCTTGTTCTCCATATTGTAAAATCTCAAAATTGTGAGACTAATGGACACTTGGCCTATTAAATCAAAGTTTTGGGTTTTCAAGTCATCTATAGGCTCTTGCATCTTCTTAGACTTTTTCAAGTTTAGAATTTGCATTTTAAAGTTCCCTTGATAAATGACTTTCTAGGATCAATTATAGGAACGTGCAAAAAGTTCTTGTTTTTAAACCCGTATGAGTTAAGAATTTCGCGTTTTAAAGTTCCCTATATAAAAGTCTAGCAAAACTTGATTTAAACAAGTTAAGGAATGAGCTAAGGTAAAAACGAATCGAGTCAAAAACTATTCTTATTTTCACAAACGGAAAGCCTACATTTGTGTCAAAAACACTTATTTTCTTTATTATTAAACAAAAAATAGCACTAAAAATTTAAATATTTTATGAAAAACGAGAAAAATGATTACGTTCGAACACGAAAAAAGCAATTGCAAGCGATTATATCGATTGACTCCCCCATGCTAAAACCAAACATTGTCCTTAATGTTTCCTAGCTCAAGAGTAACACCCCCTTTCTAGAACACGAAGAGTCGAATGCAAAAGTCCTAACATGGTAAGAGTACGAAAATCTATAAGCCGTTTATTAATTATGCTTCAAGATAAAACATTAGTCGATAAAAATCAAAGGATAGTGAGTGCCCCTTTTGACAATCAAAGTATGGAAGCTCAAGTGGACCGGGCAAAAACCGAACACGAGAGTCTTCAATAATTAGGGTCATACCTAAGATTCACATCACAAAAAACACGAGCACGAGCTTGAAAAGATCAAGCCTTATTAGTGTTAGAAAATAGAAAGAAGATAGAATGTATGGGAGTCCCCCACAAGTCACCTCGTTTTTGTTAACCAAGTCATGAGCTCGAGTCGATCCCCGCATTCATTGGTCCTTAGGGAAAATGGTGAAAACCGGCATATTCGAATAAATTACATCATAAAGCACGATGCGGGGGTCAAAGATCACATCCTCGTTGCTGGATGACAAATGAGAGAATGAAACTTCAACATAAACCTCCAAAAAGAGATGGTGGTCAATGTCACAAATCATGAAATGGATATAGTATGATCCCCAAGATAAACTCGCACCAAGATGATCAAAAAATCTTTCAATTATTACATCAGTGAAAGGCCGAGATTTCCCTAAATCAACGATTCCCGGGTCGAATACCTCGTCCTCGGAAGAGAAAGGAATAGACAACACGGTGTATTCCCCCATATTAATCCATAATCATATAAAGCACATGGTAATAGTGGGTTAAAGGTCTCAACTATAGTGGTATCAACATACATAACCTTGTTGACCTATTACTCTTTGGAATGTGAACAAAGGGGTCATGATACTCAAAATGAGTCGCATGAAAAACCCGTACATTAAGATCAAAGCGAGTGGGAAGGAGATTTGGAGTAAAGAAAATTTCTCCCACCGGGTCAACATTATCATCATCAAAAATTGGTTGATCAAACCAAGAGTTTTCAAAATCGTCATTAGAAACATTCTCAAGATAGAAAGTGTTTTCCTTTGGTTCATAAGACTTTTCCTCAAAATTCGAGGAAAGGTCTATAGAAAGAAACTCATCAACCTCCTTAAAGAAGAGTTCATCATCACAAAGGATGAGAGATGAAGGAGGTTTGATGTTCTCAAAATCCTCTTAAAACAATGGATTATTGTTCATTCAAACTTCAAAAAGAGGATTCGAGTAAGTCACAATAGTGTCATCAATCTTGTCATCACAAGAAATATCCGACAAAGTATCGAGTGTGTCACACTCGGATACAAGATCATCATTCTCATTAGAGGGAAGTTCATCGGATAATTCCTCGAAAATGGAAGGTAAATTATGAAGATCATGCTCAACACTTCCCGGTGGAAGTGGATCAATAATAGCAACAAGTTCATCGACGAACTTATCCAATGAATAATCACTAACCTCACTCGGTGTCAAGTTAGGAATCAAATGCTCTTCAATGGAAGAATGTTCCTTAGTATCATCTATTTGGTCCGTCAGAGGGAGTGAAAATGAGTCCATATTCAATGATTTTTCCAGTTAAAGCAATATCTCCCTCCTGATCGAAATTCTCACTGTCAAACTCACTAGCATCGAATGGTGCACTAAAGTAATCATCAATTTTCTTATCGATCTTAGAATGAACATTATCCTCAAATGAAGTGAGTGGAGACGAGGTAATATTACAACACTTTTCAATGGAACAAACATCTCCCTCCGGAATTAACTTTTCACCTTTCCTAAATGAGGGATCTATGATTGCCCTTGCACCCTTGTAAATGAGAAAATCCTTTTTTGTGTTATTTTAAAGGTTTCAACAAGTTTTACACTTTCCATATTTTTAGAAACATATTTTGAAAGTTTTTCTGCCTTGAAAACAACATTTTTATCCCCATAAAATAATTTTATCGCATCTTTCCTCATATCAACTATGACTTGAGCCATGGACAAAAAATGGTCGTCCCAAAAGTAAAGGCACACGAGGGTTTGTCTCATAATCAACTATTGCAAAATCGGTAATGTACAAAAACTTCCCCACTTTAACAATGACATCTTCCGCTATACCAACCGTGAAAGCGGTGGTTCCATTAGCAAGCTCAATGGTCATTTGAGTGGGAGTAAGTGGGAATAGGTCTAAAGTCTTTCATATGGATAAGGGCATTAAGTTGTGCTAGCTCCTAGATCGGCTAGAGCTTTGTATTCCTCAAGCCCTTTAAAAACACATGGTATCAAAAATTGACCCGGATCTCCATATTTCTCGGGATAGAAATCAAGGAAAACCGAGGAACAAGTCACATCTAAAGTATCCTTGGTAACATCAAGAAATGTCTCCTTAGGTGGAGGATTAAACTCGATCACATCTTGTGGTATAGGAACCAAAGTGATGGGAGTAACCGGAGAAACCACATTCCAATCCAAGATATTATCATTGTGAACAGTGATTAACTTAATCTCTCCCTTCCGGTTTGGTATGGTGTTGCTAGGTAAGCCACCCGAAGAAGAGGACGGTTTGCACATTATTGCCTCAAACATTGAAAGTATTTTGTTCTTAAATTTAGCTTGATTTCCCTCAATACGGTTTTGGCTTGCCCAATCTTATTATTTTTACCCTTGATCGTATTTTGAAAATCATTTTTCAATGTTTCCATTTGTCCTTGAAGATTATTTTGAAAAGCTTTCAAATTTGCCTCATTTGTTTTGATATAGCTTGACAAATCATTTTGATTATTGCTTTGAAAACCTTGATTTTTTTATTGCCATGAAATCCATTTCCTTGATTAAAATTTCCTTGGTTACCACGGTTAAAATTATTCCCATTTTTTCCATTGTTGTATCTATTTTGAACCGGTGGAAAACCCGGTGGAGCAACATGGTCTTCACGAGGAGCTTGACCGTTAGGGCCATAAGTTCCCGTCGTGGCAAAAGCACTAGCTTGATCAAACCCCGTGGCAGAACACGCATAATTCGGATGTGCTCCACCACATGATACACAAAAATTCTCAACTGCATTAATCGAACCATGAGGATTCTTCCTAATCTCATTCAAAATCGTATCTATCTTAGAGTCCAATCTAACAATCTCGGTATTAGATGAATTCACATGAGAAACAACCGGTGTGTTCCGTGAATATTACACTCTAGACTTATTTTCAATGATACCCCACGCGTCTCTCGGAGGTTTTCTTAAAAGATTACCACCCGCGGCGGCATTTAAAGAATCTTGTTCAACCATATTAAGTCCATTATAAAAAGTATTTATTTGGTGTAACTCCGTGAAACCATGGTGTGGACATTGTCTCAACAAATCCTTAAACCTTTCCCAAGCATCTCCAAACGATTCATGCACTTTTTATTCAAATCTAGTTATTTCATTCTTAAAGCGAGTTGTTTTGGATGGTGGAAAGAAATAATTCATGATCTTAGACACTAGATCGTCCCATGTCAAAATCGAACCCGGTGGTTCCTTTTCATACCAACGCTTAGCGTTTCCCTCGAGCGAGTACGGAAAAATCATGAGCTTAATCGCGCCATTCGGCACATCTCTAAACTTGAGAGTCAAGGTGATACGAAGAAAATTCCGAATGTGAGAATGTGGGTTATCCGTCTCATTGCCACGAAATTGGTCGGCACGAATGAGTGATAAAAGACCCGTCTTAATCTCATAATAATCCGCCAAAATAGCCGGCACAACGATATACACTTCGGTGGGTGCACGGAGAAATTCCTCCATTGTTCGGTTATCAGCCATCTATACAACAATAGGTGGAAGCTCGGGTTCCACTATTCGTTGTGGACGATTTCTATTTCTACGAGGAATGTTTTCAAGCCTACCGAGATTAATCAAAAGTCGATTAGAACGTAATTGCATAAACCAAAATGACGAGAATCTAGAGGGTTGAAGAAAAGAAAATAGATTATAAGAAGATTTTTTTGTTATTTTTATTAGTATTGCTCAATCAAAGATTGATAAAAGAACAAGGAGTAAGGATAATTACTATGGAAGTAAACTACCCTCGGTCGACTTTGAAACGTAGGTGAAAACCTAAACGTCTCGAGGTTCAATAAGTAAATAACAAAATAAGATTTATTATTAGTTGAGTTGGCAAACCAATAATCGGTTGTCCCTCTCAATATACGCACAAGCAAGCGGGGAAACGAGGTGACACAAAACACTTAAAAACCTTTTTTCTTAGACGGCCTTTTATAGCTCGTCGCCTTATACCCACCTTATAGTTTGTATAAATCGAGTTCAGACTTTTTATTAGTATTTATCTATTTTGCCTTTATTTTTGTTTTGGATTCGAATACAATAGCTGGGTGATGAAATCCCAACTAAGGTTTGCGTTTTCACGCTTTTGGAGGTAGGTGAATTTATTGTTCTACATAATACAATATATTAAGAGAAAAATAACAAAACTTTCCGAGGATGGAAGGGTCTTCAAATCAACGATCAACAAATCGCTACGAAAGAATCGTACACAAAGTCCCCGGCAGCGGCGCCAAAATTTTCGATATGTGGGAAAATGTCGGTGTATTTTAATATAATACGCTGTAGAGAAAATTTAGGAAATTACCTTTAGGTAAGTAATAAACCAAAAATAAGCAAAAGACAGATTAATTAAACAAGAGAGTGATCCCGGTTCGTTGTACTCAAGGAAATTGTGAATTTAAGACTTTCGTTTTAATTTGGACAATCGATTTGAATTGGTTTTGGTTTTTATCTAAAATCCTATTTTTTTTAACCTAAAGTGCATGAATCGTCTATCCAATATTAAATCTAAAAGATGAATTTAAAAATAAATAATATTTATTACTTTTTATGTTAACAAAATTCATTTAAACAAAATATTTTTTAAAAGTAATAAAATATTTATTTTTATTTTTTTAAAATTTATTTATTTATTATAAGCTAATAATTTGAAGCTAAATAAAATAAAATATATTTTTAATAAAAGTTATTATTATTTCAAAATTCTAATCTTTAACAAAATTAATGAAAACCTTTTTTCTATTTATATAAAACAAATATTAATAAAAGTTATCAGTGTAAAAACTAAACGTTTATATTAGACAAGAAAAAAATGACATTTCAAAATAAAGGTACATAAAACTGTAGACACAGTTTATAAACAAAATAAGAGCCTAGCCTAGTTGTTTAACATGCAAGGAATGTGAAAGGAGGGTCTCGAGTTCGAGACCCTTGAGTGACAATTTTTTTTGATATAATTTTTTTTTGAAATACATAATATGTTATCCAGCAAACAAACAGACCAATTGAGTTTGCTGAATGCAACAGTTCAAACCTCAGCAGATCACAAGTAGTGAAACGAATACTAAAACTCACCTCTTACAAAACAAATAAAAACATTTAAACAAAGTCAATACTCGACTAATCTACACAGGAACAATATAAATGCAAATAATCAATATAAATCAATAGCTGAAAAAATAACAAACTCTATCCCAGCAGGTATATAATATTATTAGACTAAATTAAACTAAACATCAATATCTCGAAGCAATTCATACACTAAATCAGCTTAGACAAAACTTCCAAATTATGAAAACAACAAGTGCAGTGGAAACGATAATCTATCTAAATTTTAGCACACATTAAACGAAGCACAAATTATAGCAGCTAACATAACCAACAAATCACTAATCTAAACAAATTCAACAATAGACTTAGAACTAAAATCAACATAGATTCAGCAATATCATAGTATCATATTAGTTACCATAATCAACTTAAATTCCATATTAATAGCAAAAAAAATCTATATGACATCAACTGAATTTGATTATAAACTCTCCTAGGATAAACCAAAGGACATAAATGCATATTCAATTTTAGCAGCCTAACAAATTAACATTGAACTAAACAGACATTTCAGGTTCATAAACATTAACATAATATTTAAACATCTATTAAATCAATGCTTGCAAACCTAAGCAACAAATCCTTACTACAATCTAATCCAATGAATCATAAATCATTCACAGTTAAAACCTCAAAATCCGCATTCAATAAAATTTAACTAAATACTTAGAGAATAAAACGCGCTTACCATTTATCAAAGAATCCGTTGAAGGAGAAGGCGAGCGCTGAGCTCCCTTACACAAATCGACACCAAAACTCAACGAACCACCAATAAACTTCATGAACCTCGAACCATTATCATATGATGACTAAACAATACACAACTACAAACTTTCAACCATTTTCAACATTTCCCAAAACTCAACGAACCACCTTCTTAATCATCGAACCAACATATGATCTAGAACCAGCAGCTTCTTTTTATTATTTTTTTGTTTTTTTTTTCTCAACTTATCAGTTAGATAAATCGAATCCCAAACTAAGCTTAAGTGAATCTTAATAAACTATTAACAAGCTTAAAAGACAACATCATGTTATAACAATAAAATCAGTTTATCAGGAATATGATGAAAAATAATAATTCATAAATATTCAAATCTATAACATTTGATTAAAAAGAAACTGAAACTTTATTTCATTAGAACTGAACAAAATTACAAGATTTTTAAAAGTAAATAAATCCTAGCTCTATTTTAACATTATAACAATAGCAAAAGAAAGGGATGATTACATGATTTTTAAGGGGGTATTTATAGGGAAACCAGTGGGTTGGTTGTTGATGAAGAGGTGATTTGTGGCCCTTAGATCTTCTCTTCGTCTCATCTCTCTATTTTCTGTTTTCAATCCACGGCTGATATTCACCCTTGTGCACACGGATTGCCACCGTGGCACAAGGTGTGCTTCTTGCGCTAGTTTGAAGCCTAGGTGGAGGGTGATAATTGGTTCAATGATTGGTGGCAGTCAAATCCACCAATCATAGTTGAGGGATGATGCAACAAAGATCCACGTAGACGCCTAGGTGGCAGCATCTTCTTCCTTAAATTATTGGGAATTAATAAGGGGTGCGTGATTGCCACTCGCTGGAAAGAAAACCCCCAAAAGCTAGGGTTTGTGGCTGCTGCTACGTTCATTGTTCTTCCCCCTTTTATTTTTTGCTCACTCGCGTCTTCTTTTTATCTTTCTTTTGTTTTGACTGTGCTTCTTTGACAAAAGTTTAAATAAACTTTGTTTCCACCGTCGTACCTTATTCCTCATAGGCTTGATTTTGGACTTCCCAAAAATACCTTCCACCGTTTATTAATTTAGTCATGGACTTTGACTTTGACCACTTGGACCCAAGATATGAAATACTTCCATCCATCCACTTTTAATCTAGTTTTGGGCCTTTATATTGGGCCTTTGTATGTAACATAACTTAATAACCAATAAATGGACCTTCAAGCCCATTAAGCTTAAGCGGGACCCACTTGTCGCATTTAACTTGATAACTTGAATCCTTGAATAAAACGACTTGACTTTTGGCTCTTTAAACTTTCTTCAAACCCCGTGTCGGTTTTGCTGGTTTTTGTGATCTTGGTACCTACACACATGAAACAAAAAAACATGCACATACAAGGCAATATTCATATGTTTTATGCATTTATTGTCCATTTATTGATATAAATGATATGAGTAATTACACTCATATCAGTCGTATATCCGTGCACTGAGCGTTATGCTCAGCCGTTACTTTCCTTTCCATGTCCCAAAACGGCAGGTATACTTTGTTTCCACCGTGGCATCACGAGTCATCGTATGGCATTTATGGGTTATTTGGACACTTGTTTATTTGGACACTTGTTTAGTCCTTATCATTTCTTTTGCTTTATTTATGTTTTGGACTTATGTTGGGAACCGATGTTTGATTCCGGTTTTCCCTATGGTCATGTATGTTTTAGTACATATTACCTTGCATGCTTTGATGGCACGCCATAACTACGCGTAACGGTCCACATATCAAAGTGGGGTGTTACATTTATGGTATCAGAGCCAAGGCTTCGACCTGTAGGCTCTAAAACTCAACATGTGACTAGCGGGTAGTCACCAGAAGCTTCCTAAGTCAACGCTTGTTATTCCACGTATTGACGTTTTCAGCACTTTGGTGTTGTAACCATGATGTTTTCATCGGTGTTGTTTTACTAATATGGATGAACAATCATCATCCATACTTAGTTATGTGTCATTTTTTCATGCATGATGTTCCTTGTGAACTGTGGCGAATGTGGACTGAACCCCAGTAGTTCATAATTGGCCACATAAAATTTTTCTATTAAGTTTTGACTGCTTAGTTTCACTCATTTATTCTATGTATTATTGTTGCAGGTATTTTGACTAAGTAATGGTTGGTACAGGACTGGCCATATTTAGTCGCATGTGCTTTTAATCGAATCATTTTGTTTTGATGAACCGGCCCATAGGCGTTCATCATCGTCATGTCACTTTCATTATCATGCATCCATACACTGTTTTCAAGCATAAATTTTCATGTTTACATGCATAAAATTTTTCTCATGATTATGTATTATGTCCTAATCAAATAAATCATGTCAAATTTTATTTTATGAACCGACCCATGGTCGTCCACACCAGTAATCTTCTAATTCATTTCATTATTGTCATAAAAAAAATTCATGTCCCCTCATAGGTTACCATGCCTTTTTATGTCAAGTATATTTTCATACTATCATGGTTAACTTTGTTTTCATGCTGATTATGTTGTATACTCCTTCATGTTAAGTTGTTTCATGTTTCTTCATGTTGATTTCGTCTTCATGTTGATTACGTCTTATGTCTCTTTTGTTGTTTATGCTTTCATGATAGTCATGGTTGGTTTTCATTAATCATGCTTTCAATAAAATCATCGTTGAATTTTGTTTACCCACACTTTAGCGTTTCTCTATTCAACCAGAATGATGTATATGATGGCATTTCCAGGTTATCATGATGGTTTTCTGACCGTTCAACCGATTATGTTTCTTTTAAAATCTTGTCTGATGATCGACCTCATACCGATCATTTCATGTCCCTTCCATGTGTACTCCATGCGCCGTATCCCATGTGTATTACACGTACCTTAATCCATGTGTACCTTACTTGCAATGTTCCACGAGTATTCGCTAGTCAATCCTAGATCATCTAAGGCGTATTCCACTTGTTGATATACTACCAGATGCTGATGTTGCTCATAACTGGGAGATGTTAATAAAAGTTGATGCTGCTTACTAGTTGGAGACGCTACGAGATGCGGATGCTATTTACAACCTGGAGATTTTACCAGACGAAGACAAAGGCATTAGATTAAATCGATCAGACGAGGAGACGCTTCACCATCAGACGATTTCCATCACAATCCATGTTCCTAATTCTTAGTTACATGTCACACGTCGTCCAGTTGTCTTTTCAATCATATGAGTATGAACCGGCACCAGCCGGCCACTCAGCTGATTAGTTACATGAATCACCGTCAGAAGAATGACCAGCATGGAACTGACCGACAAGACGATAGTAACTACTACTGTGACAACAACAATCCTAGCAATTGCAACAGAAGCTCCGGCCACAGACGTGATCAGAAATACAAAGGTCAATAGTCCAACCGATCCGCCAATTCTGGCATAATAACCTAATATTTGTAGTTCTATTTGTTTCACACCTCGAGACACATGTCAAGACATCAGTCAAGACACATGTCTCACGTATACTTTCTGAAGACACATGTCAAGACACCAGTCAAGACACATGTCATGCTTATATTTCCCAAGACACGAGTCAAAACACATGCTCACGTCCAATTCTGGAACATCCCTAAGAAATTTAGGGTATCCTCCAAAGGGTATATCCATTTTGTTGTGCCATGTATTAATTAGGCCACAAGAATTTCAGTACGTTTTCTCGATGACACTTTCATTTCTTACACCCATATTTCATATATTCATGACCATAAAGGACGCCATTCGTATCACCTATGTATAAGAAGGTTTTCCTTCATCCTAATGATAAGATCCAAGCTGCTAACGCATTACCTCGGTCAGATGCGAGTTGAATTTAATCCTAATTATGGACTACGAATATCACACCATGCTACGATTCATGATTATGTACAGTAATGTTCAGGCTTCTGAATACATTCAACATGGTTTTCCATCAAGAAAATCTGTACAAATTATCTATGCTTACAAGCACGTGCTTTGTTATCCATGGCTGCTAAAATTTCCTAGCTGTCAGTTAAGACACGACCACTGAAGTTCCTTTTACGCATAACCAGCTGATTATTCCAAAATCTCCCCCTACATTCTAGAAGAACCTTCAAGGAAAAGGACGGTAACATGAGATTATGTGTAAACTACCGTCGATTTAAACAAATCACCATTCATAACCGTTATTCCCCTCCACGTATTGACAACATGTCCAAACGACTTTAGGGTGTTAAGCACTTTTCCAAGATCAGATTCATGATCATGCTGCCAACAGTGACGAGTGAAAGAGCAGGACATTTCCATGACTGCTATTCGTACACGACTCGGTCATGCTGGATTCATGATTTTGTATTAGTCTCATTAATGCACCAACAGCATTGTGGACTTAATAAAATGAGTTTCTATGAACTCATAAACCAATTCATCAGCGTTTTCATCGAGGACAACTTGATTTCCTTTAAGTCTAGAGAAGAGCAGGAAGACCATATTTGCACTATGTTGCAAATTCTACGACGGGAGAAATTTCACCCTGAAATATTCCAATATAAATTCTGGTTGATTACAGTGACACGCTGAATCACATGGATTCTCACGGTTGATCTTACCATGACTCAGCTTATGCGTAAATGTGAGAACCCTACACTACGTTAGGTGTTCCAAGAAAATCCTACGCTAAGAAAAGTCTAATTTAGGAGACTCATAGTTTTGAAAACTTCTACGTATCCAGTTTCTATGAAGCAAGATACATTTACATTCATATCTAAGTACCTGTCATACCAACAGGCTAAGATAGAACACCAACAGACTGAGATGTTTTTCCAACATCAGAAATTGTGAATAGATATGGGACAAGATCTCCATGGATTTTGGTTACCAGATTAACGCAAACTCAGAAGAAGCATGATGCTATCTGGGTTATTATCAACAGTTTGACCAAGTCTGCAGAATCCTTACATCCGCAAGGATTTCGGAGCCAGCAGATTGATCGGACATGTTCCAGCCAAGGCTATCAGGCCAAACAAAGGTTCGCATTTGTGCTCCTTATTTACGTTTACGTCCTTGTTCTATTTTTACGACTTGCTTTCACACTCAAGTTCATGACACTATTCACGTTCATGATCGTATCCTGGCTTACGATTTCATGTTCATTTTCGTTCTCGGAGCTTTTGCAAGAACTTGAGAGACCAGACTCACGTTTAGTATAACTCTCTATCCTCAGACAGATGTTTCACGTCACCTTCCACGTCTCACCTTATAACGTTTGGCGTTACCGCCGCCGTTATTCCATGTTTACGATATGTTACACGTATCATTGATCACCATATATTTTCTCATATTACACTCACCATATCTCCATGTATCACGTTCACAATTGTTCACGTATCACGTTCACAATTGTTCACGTACTACGTTTCAGTATGTCTCGCGCATCATCGCTAAGACGTTACTAATATCAGTTGGTCTAGGTTATTTTGCATTGTTAATTCTTATCCACTCGATCGAATTAAGGACGATCGGTCTTACGTTGATAATCAGGAACTTTTACGTATCAAGTCAAGGTCAGGAGGACCAAGATTTATCATTGTGTCAAGATCTTGTGGAGGAAGCATTCTTAGAGGGAAGCCACTTGGAAACGGAGGAGTCCATCCGGATTTTATCCTCTCATCCTTCCATAATTCAGTTATGTTCTTTTCAGGCATGTCACGTTCCACGTCCTTGTCAGTCATGTCGCGTTCATGTTCTTTTCAGTTTATTTTATCTATAATTCGGGGACGAATTATTCTTTTTAGGGGGGAAGAGTTGCAAAACCCGCATGCTTTTACAATGAACAGTACACTTAGTAAACATACAGACAAACTTAAACTTTCCTTTTATAGCCCTAACACGTGTCGCGAATATTAATTACAGAAATTACGTACGATAAGTATTAAGTACGTGATAGTACACGATAAGTATTAACAATAATTATTAAAATCACGAACATGAAATCATGAACATCTAATCACGAACATATAATTACGTACTTACGTATATTAATACGATAAATATCGTTGCATACAAGTATTTAACTATAACACGAATAATTAATAATGACGTAACACGAAAACGTTAACATACGAACATGTATAATATTAGACACGGGGAAAACTCCGGGTTTTCCTTTGTGGGACCCATATGCCGTGGACACCAAAGAAGGGAGGGCCCAGCCCAACTTGATTTTGTTTACCAAATTAATAAAAGGAAAAACACAGACCTTCATTTACAGAATTTAAAAAAACAACAAAAACCATAGCCACCATGTTCCTTTGGTCGCCGGTTTTAAGAAGAAAACAAGAAATGGAAATTGGTTGATCTTTGATTCGGGTTTAGTTATGTTCGTGTTCATGATTACTACGCGTCACGGTATCTCCTAAACTAAATCTTTTAACTTCCCTTCTTTTGATTTGACCAACTAAATAAGATCCAACAACACATATGAATTTAGCATCTAAAACAAGTAATTACAAGATGTGAATCGGGGCGGTTTGGTTTTGGACACGAAAACCGAGACCACATAGGGTCTCGGTGGGATTTCTTAACAGTCGCTGGCTGTTTGTTTATGTCAGCTGCAAGCCAGTAGCCACAAGGGTGCGTTTGGTATAGCAGTGGCAGCAGCAGGGGTTGCGTGTTGCTCAGACAGTGGGAACTGAGAGTCCTTGACTCTCGGTGGGTAACTTGGGCACGACAGGGGGAACCCCTAGCCAATCGGTGGCAACCGGGCAGCAGGCTAGGCTGCTGGCCACCGGCAGCAACCGCCCAACCACCGGCTGTGGTAGTGGTCGATGCTCGGTTGGGTTTTCTCGGGTTAGGGCTCGGGTACTCTTGTCATTGTTTTATTAATTAATTATTTTAATTAATGTATGGGGTCTTGGTCCGGTTCCACATTACGTCTAGATTAATTAAATACGGGTCTGATTCATGACAAGTTTTTACAAGTTAATTTATTTCTACAAGCTTAATTATTTTACAAGTATATTATTTTTTACAAGAAAATTAAATTAATTAATAACATGACATGTAATTAATTTAATTAATCATAGACTTTGGTTAATTATTATTTAGAAAATAATACATGTTTTAACCTAAGTAATTATTTATTTAATTTTGACTATATTATTAATTAATTATTAAGACATGAAATATAATTAATTAGTAAACATGACTTAGGTTATTATTAATATAATAGTAATACATGTTTTAACCTAAGTATTTTATACACTTTAATTTAATTAAAACATGCCTATATTTAATTAAATCATATAACCTATAGTTTATTTAATTAACATGTTATTATTAATAAACTATACTAAAATTTCATGACTTGTGTTATTCAGTAAACTTAAACTTATAGTATTAGCTTATTAATTTAGCTTATTTCTAAATATGGAAACTTTCTAATTCAGGAAACTTACTATTTTTGGAAACTTTCTAGTTTTAGAAACTGATCTATTTTAAGAAGTTAATCTATTTTTGACAACTTTCTATTTTAGGAAACCTGCTATTTTTAGAAAGTTACTTATTATTACACAACAAGTATAACAATGCCAGAAATACAAGTAATACATAATCAGAATACGTAGAATACATGATAAACGCAGTATAACATTAAAATAAGTAAAACAATGCATGAACACATAAAACAAGCTAAGACACGATATAAAATCAGTTACGTACTCAGTACACAAAATACTTATACATGTATACTATTTTTGTAGCATTAGTGAGATCAGAGTAGGACTTCCTTTCGTTCGTCTTTTCCGTTCACTGGACATAAGGTACGGATTTCCCGTCCTTTAATATGGACATTCTTTCCTTATTAGGATTCCCTGTTTGCAGCCAACTTTTTTTCCAGTATTTTTTTTATATGTTTGATTACTTATGTTAGAATAAGAGCCTAAGCCATATACATGCATGACCAGTGTCACCTAGTTATGGAGGTACCATAACCATAACAATGGAGGCACCAGTGTTATGACTTCCCCACGGTGAAGTGATTGCTCGTGCGTCCCTTTTCAGTTTTGACCATTATATTATATTATCATGTGGGGCGTATGGGTGCATCCTACTTACATGTTTATCAGTAATATCATAGTGAATGCGATGTGTGCCTTGCATCCTTCACAAGGAGATGATCCCTCCTACCCAAACTATTTAGTTAGAGGCAACCCCTCTAATTCCATGACGAGGTCTCCCCTCCAAGTATTCATGCACGGTGGAACCTCATGACCTATATGGGCTATTTGGCTAATTTAATATAGTTTTCATCGTAAACATAAGTCTTTTCAAACTATAAAACCAGTTTTATGAACATGAATCCAGATTGCTTAGAACTTATATTATTCCGTTGCTATTAGTTTTATTTATGTTCAGCCATTCATACTATGTCGTATATCCGTGCACTAAGCGTTATGCTCAACCGTTACTTTCCTTTCCATATCCCAAAATGGTAGGTACACAAGGCCAGACTTGAGCATATGGAGGACGTGCATAGGATGGAAGTTGTCTTAGTCTTCTTCTCCTTTCGCCTTCTTATACTTATGCTTATTTGGACACTTGTTTAGTCCTTATCATTTCTTATACTTTATTTATGTTTTGGGCTTATGTTGGGAACCGATGTTTGATTCCGGTTTTCCCTATGGTCATGTATGTTTTAGTACATATTACCTTGCATGCTTTGATGACAAGCCATAATTACGCGTAACGGTCCACTTATCAAAGTGGGGTGTTACAATTATGGTATTAGAGCCAAGGCTTCGACCTATATGCTCTAAAACTCGACTTGTGACTAGCGGGTAGTCACCAGAAGCTTCCTAAGTCAACGCTTGTTATTCCACGTATTGATGTTTTCAGCACTTTGTTGTTTTAACTATGATGTTTTCAACGGTGTTGTTTTACTAATATGGATGAACAACCATCATCCATACTTAGTTATGTGTCATTGTTTCATGCATGATGTTCCTTGTGAAATGTGGCTAATGTGGACTGAACCCTAGTAGTTCATAATTGGTCACATAAAATTTTTCTGTTAAGTTTTGACAGCTTAGTTTCACTCATTTATTCTATGTATTATTGTTGCAGGTATTTTGGCTAAGTAATGGTTGGTACAGGACTGGCCATATTTAGTCGCATGTGCTTTTAATCGAATCATTTTGTCTTGATGAACCGACCCATAGGCGTTCATCCTCGTCATGTCACTTTCATTATCATGCATCCATACACTGTTTTCAAGCATTAATTTTCATGTTTAAATGCATAAAAATTTTCTCATGATTATGTGTTATGTCCTAATCAAATAAATCATGTCAAATTTTATTTTATGAACCGATCCATGGTCGTCCACACCAGCGATCTTCGGATTCGTTTCATTACTGTCATAAAAAAATTCATGTCCCCTCATAAGTTACTATGCCTTTTTATGTCAAGTATGTTTTCATACTATCATGGTTAACTTTGTTTTCATGCTGATTATGTTGTATACTCCTTCATGTTCAGTTGTTTCATGTTTCTTCATGTTGATTTCGTCTTCATGTTGATTACGTCTTATGTCTCTTTTGTTGTTTATGCTTTCATGATAGTCATGGTTGGTTTTCATTAATCATGCTTTCAGGAAAATCATCGTTGAATTTTGTTTAACCACACTTTAGCGTTTCTCTATTCAACCAGAATGATGTATATGTTGGCATTGCCAGGTTATCATGATGGTTTTTTGACCGTTCAACCAATTATGTTTCTTTTAAAATCATGTCAGATGATCGACCTCATACCGATCACTTCATGTACATCCCATGTGTACTCCATGTGCTGTATCCCATGTGTATTACACGTACCTTACTATGAACATAAAAGAGTGTCACTCTGAATGTTCTGGCACGATCACACAGATTTTGTGAAGAAACCTCAAATCAAGTTTGAATCACTTAAGAATCAAAAATTACTTTCATTCCAGTTATCACAAGTTTGATTCGTATAGAATCACACAAGTCACCTACCATGAGCTTGTTTAATGTTGACTCAAGTATGATTTCCATCTTCATCGTGAATTGTATCAAGAAGATGTTCTGGCAATATCACAAGGATAATGTGTAGGAATCTTTCTTAGTACTTTGATTCTAGATGATGAACATCAAGTGTTTTACATGGATTGTGTCCTAATGAGATTTTGATTGACCTCTTTTGGCTCTAGACTCTGTTGGAAATACGTTTTACGTATATAGAAAGTCTCGGTCACTCCAACAATGTAGTTATAGGCTCGTAGTAATGTTAAGTTTCATATATTAAATAGCCCGACCCATGAGCATGTTCATGGGCCGGAAGCCCAAGTCCATTAAGGACTTGGGGTATTTAAACCTATTTCCACCATGGAAAGAGGTGTTGGTTGTTTTCATTTCATGTTTTCAATATAGAAAAGTTCTCTCATTTCTCTCTCTAACTCTCTCTCTCTAGAAAACATCAACCCCCTTGTTTCACAAAGATTATCATTGTTCTTCAATTGGTATCAAGAGCATGGGATGAAATATAGGTTTGTTTTTGGTGTTGTGTGGTGTTTTATAAACATTTCGTAGAGTTTTGCCGAATCTTCAAATTTTTTTGTGTGTTTGATCGTAGTTTCAAGTAGTGTAACGTAGTGATTCATGTTATTGTGTTTTTGGTATCTTGGTTTTGGTTAAAACATAATCTTTCTTGGATCAAAAGTGCAAAAAGGTATTGTGTTCATCTTTCCGAAATTCAAGCAAACACTTCCATCGGAAAGGACAAGTAAAAGGGGCTTCCATCGCAATAACCATCACCATCGGAAAGTGTTTGGTTCCACATTGCGATACTGAGGATTTTGATACTTATTCCGATCTGAACATTCCGATCATTCTTTGCGATCTGGGATTCCGACGGATATAAGGAAGTTGTTAAATCGTTACTCTGCCGAAATTTTGTCAGCTATATTCCGATCTGAATCTTTCCGATAGGTCTTTGCGATCTGAACATTTCGACAGCTTTGCATTGCGATCTAGGCATTCCGATACCATCATCATTCCGACAAGGTTACATTGCGATCTGAATCATTCCGACAAGGTTACATTGCGATCTGAGCATTGCGATCTGAATCATTCCGACAAGGTTACATTACGATCTGAGCATTTCAATCTGAAATCATTCCGACAGCCTTGCATTACGATCTAAGCATTTCGATAGTAAGATATTCCGATCTGGGTATTCCGACAGAAAGAACATTTCGATAGAACATGTTTTTAGATACTTAGGGGATTTCTTCTATTTGGCTATTAATTTGGTAATTTGGTAAATTTTAAAAGCAAACACAACAACAAGATAACAACACAAAAAACTCATAACCTTATTTCATTGTTCGATCATCTTTGATAATCTTTTTAAAGTGATCAAAATGAATCCGAATTCATTAATGCCTCAAATGACATCACTTACGGATATTTCCGTTATTACGGGAACGGATAATCGCCCTCCAATGCTCATTAAAGAAGTCTTTGAAGCATGGCAAGGCCGTATGATGTCATACATCAAGGGAAAACCGACATATGGGAGGCTTATGGTCAAGTCAATTATAAATGGTCCACTTGATTATGGTACCATCGTGGTTAACAATGAGACTCGACCACGGGAGTTTGAAGAACTTACACCAGCTCAACAACTTGTTGCCTATGCAGATGAAAAGGCTCTTCAAACCATTCTCCAAGCTCTTCCACATGACATCTATCGAATGGTAAGTCAATATACGGTTGCAAAGGATTTATGGGAACGTCTAAAGGTGTTGCTACAAGGTACGTCTCTTACTAAACAGGAACGGGATTGTCAGTTGTATGATCTGTTTAATAGATTCACGTACAGTCCCCAGGGGAAACGCTTCACGACTACTACTTCAGATTCACTACTCTAATGAATGATTTGAATGTATACAATCTCGTGATTGCTCCATTACAGGTGAACACCAAGTTTTTGAATACTTTACCTCAAGCTGAATGGGGTGAGTATATTACCGATGTTAAGTTAACCAGGGATTTGCATAAGTGCAATTTGGATCAACTCTATGCTTTTCTTCAGCAGCATGAGAAACACGTGATCATGCACCGTTCACCTCGAGGTATGTACCCTGATTCTCTAGCATTGATGGCTAATCAACCAAGCTTGTCATATAACAACACTCCTTATATCATGGGACACCAAGCTTATCATCCATCACCGTACCTGACTCCAAGCTTCCCCCAATATTCGATTCTACCTCAACCACCCACCTCACATCAACAACAATATCGGTTTATTGCACCTTCGTCTCAGAGAGAACCACAAGCATCACAATATGCCTCACAACCTCACCCATATTCACCAGCAAGCATTGCACCTTATGCTCAGTCATCATACCCTTCTTATCAAGAAAATGCAGCATATCCATCAAGCTATTCTGACCACATGAGTATTCCTCCTATTGCTTATGCTGCTCAACAAGACCAAGCATTGTATTGTGATAATGATGAAGTTCCCATTCCTGAATTCAAACAAGGAACTGACCCAGTTGAAGTGTTAGCCACTATGTCTGCTTATCTCACACGGACATTGAGCAAACGAGGATTTAGAGGACCAACTCCTACTAACAATCAGCTGAGGAATTCATCCAATTCTCGACAACAAGCTACCATTGAGAATGGCAGGGTAATGGTTCAAGCCATACAACCTAATCAGGGGAGACCCAATACATCAACCAATGCACGCATGGTCAATCCTGCTCCAATGGTCAAAACTCCTCCGCGGGCTAATTCCACAGGAAAGTTGAGAATGATTACATGCTACAACTGTAAGGAAGAGGGTCACATGTCTAGGGATTGCACAAAACCCAAGAGGAGAAGGGATGGTCAATGGTTTTCAGAGAAGATTTATTTGGTAAACGCTCAGGCACAAGGACAGGAACTTGATGAAGAGGAGCTTGCATTTCTTACTGATCCAGGGATTGCGGAACAAGAAGTTGTCACTACACAGAATGCAGCATACCAAGCAGATGATCTGGATGCTTATGATTCAGACTGTGATGATCTTCAATCTGCTCAGGCAGCTCTTATGGCAACTATCTCTAGCTTTGGGCCAGATAAAATATCTGAGGTACCTACTAATACCAATGATACTAGTATTCAACCACATCAAGTTGGGCAAGAGGGTGCTGATCTGAATGAGTCTTCGATGGTGAGTCTTTCAAACGAGGAGACAATCAATGATAGCAATATCAATGCAAGTCCCCAGACTTTGAGTGAATCAAAACCGGGAGTCATTTCGCATACGCATACTCCTGCTCAACAAGATTTGGTCATGGTTCCTGCAAATTTACTTAGCCAAATGAATACTGCACTCTTAGAAACCCTAGCTAAGAATAAGAATTTGTCTGCTGAGCTCGCCTTGTGCAACGAAAAAGTTCAAACTTTGGAATTAGTTCCTTCGTCTAATGTTCTAACAAATCCCGAATATGATCATTTTCGAAACAAACAAATGGTTCATTTGCAAGAAATTGAAACCTTAAGAGCAGATCTTTCCAACGAACTTAAAGAAAAAGAGTTAGTGGTCACTAATTTTCATAAACTTCAAACGGATTTTGAATTACTCGAGTCTAAAAAGAATGAAATGGAAATTAATGCGGCTAATAAGATTAGAAGTTTAGATTACTTGCTTTTAAGACAATACGCTGCCTCTCAACTAGTACACTTATTTGGACTCCGGTTGCTCAAAGCATATGACCGGAGATCGCTCGATGCTCCGAAATTTCGTCAGCAAGTTTCTTGGAACGGTAAAATTCGGTAATGATCATATTGCAAAGATAATGGGGTATGGTGAATATCAGATTGGAAATGTCACGATTTCAAGGGTATACTATGTAGAAGGTCTTGGTCAAAATTTATTTTCAGTAGGACAGTTCTGTGATTCTAACCTAGAGGTTGCTTTTCGACAACACACTTGTTTCATCCGCAACATGGAAGGAAAAGACTTGTTGAAGGGGTCTTGTGGTGCAAATCTTTATACTTTGTCCCTACAAGAAGACATGATGGCCGCCTCTCCAGTATGTATTCTCTCCAAAGCATCCAAGACCAAGTCATGGTTATGGCATCGCAGATTATCTCATCTCAACTTTGATGCTATTAATCATTTGGCTAAAAACGAATTAGTTCGTGGTCTTCCAAAGCTCAAATTTCACAAGGACCATTTATGTTCCGCGTGTTCAAGGGGGAAAAGTACCAAGAAATCATACAAACCCAAAGCTGAAGACACCAATCAAGAAAAACTTCATCTTTTGCATATGGATCTTTGTGGGCCAATGCAAACCGAAAGTGTGAGCGGTAAGAAATTCATCCTTGTTATTGTGGATGATTTCTCCAGGTTTACATGGGTTAGATTTCTACGTACAAAGGATGAAGCACCGAAGGCTATCATTACTTTTCTGAAATTCATTCAGGTACGTTTAAATACTACTGTCCGCCGTGTTCGTACAAATAATGGAACAGAGTTCGTCAACCAGACTCTTCGTGATTACTATGAAGAAGTTGGTATTTCATGCGAACGCTCCATTATTCTTGTGGGCAGAAGCTGTATCTACTGCATGTTTCACCCAAAACCGCTCTATCATTCGGAAACGCCATGGAAAAACACCTTACGAGATTCTACATAATCGTAAACCCGATGTTTCATTCTTTCATGTGTTTGGTGCTCTTTGCTATCCAAACATTAATAGTGAGAACTTGGGAAAACTTCAACCGAAAGCCGATATAGGTATTTTCATTGGTTACTCACCCTCCAAGAAAGCATACCGAATTTACAACCGTCGTCTTGGTAAGATAGTAGAAACTATGGACGCAGATTTCGATGAGCTGACAGCGATGGCTTCTGAGCAACGCAGCTCTGAACCCGCCCTTCACGAGATGGGAACCGGTGCTATTAGTTCCAGATTAGTTCCCAATAATCCTACCTCTACATCATTTTTACCACCTACAAGGCCCGAGTGGGATAAACTATTTCAACCGTTGTTTGATGACTTCTTTGATCCCCCAAGTGATGAAGTTCCAACACCTGTAGTGATAGCTCCAATCCCTGAAGTTGTTGCTCAAGCTAATGAAGCTTTATCAAATGCATCTTTAATTAACATTGAACCGGATGCACCTCTACCAAGTAATTCTCAAACTACACCTGAATCTTCACCCCTACTTGTGCCTAATGATGTTGAAGAGGATTCTATTGATCACGATTTAGAATATGCTCACCTACAAGATCTTCCATTCTTTGGTATACCGATACCTGAAAACCCTTCAGCCGCGTCTACCTCAGAAGAAGCTCCTACAATCGTTCACTCCAGACCACCACGGATTGAAAATCACAGCACCAAATGGACAAAAGATCACCCAGTTAGGAATATTATTGGAGGTCTCGATCGACCAGTCTCGACACGCCATCAATTATAAGAGAGTGCACTCTATTGCTATTTTGATGCATTTCTTTCCGAAGTTGAACCTAAAAACTGGCAACATGCTATGACTCAATCATCTTGGATTGAAGCCATGCAAGAGGAACTAAATGAATTCCAAATACTTGAGGTATGGGAATTAGTTCCTCTCCCTGACAAGGTAAACATCCTTACTTTGTTGTGGGTTTATAAGGTTAAACTTGATGAGATGGGTGGAGTCTTGAAGAATAAGGCTAGATTGGTTGCTAGAGGATATAAATAAGCCTTGGGTATCGAATTTGAATAATCTTTTGCTCCTGTTGCAAGATTGGAGGCTATTAGACTATTCCTTGCGTATGCTGCTCATATGAACTTGATCGTCTATCAAATGGATGTGAAGACGGCATTTTTGAATGGTGAACTAAGGGAAGAAGTCTATGTTCGTCAGCCGGATGGGTTCGTTAGCACGGAATTTCCTAATCATGTGTACAAGCTTAAGAAGGCTCTCTATGGGTTGAAACAAGCTCCACGCGTGTGGTATGATCTCCTTTCAATATATCTCATTTCGGAAGGCTTCTCCAAAGGCAAGGTGGACCCCACTCTATTCACTCTCAAGGAGGACAACGACATGATACTGGTACAAATTTATGTTGATGATATAATATTTGTTGCCTCTAACATAGAATTGTCAAATCGCTTTGAGAAGATAATGTCCACACGCTTTCAGATGTCAATGATGGGAAAATTTTAATTTTTCTTAGGATTACAAATTTCTCAGAATCCCAGAGGCATCTTTATTAATCAATCCAAATATGCTCTAGAATCTTTAAAGAAATATAACTTTGAAAATTGTGACCCCATGGATACTCCAATGGTGGAGAAATCCAAGTTAGATGAAGATAGGAATGGGACTATTGTCGATCAAAACTCTACCGTGGGATGATCGGCACCCTTCTCTATCTGATTGCTAGCAGGCCTGATTTGCAATTTGTTGTATGCATGTGTGCCCGGTATCAGGCTCGGCCTACCGAAAAGCACCTACATGTTGTTAAAAGGATCTTTCGATATCTCAAAGGAACACTTCATCGTGGTCTATGGTATCCGAAAGATTCCTCTATTGCTTTAATATCATACGCAGATGCCGATCATGCTGGGTGTCAAGACACGAGGCGTAGCACTTCTGGGTCTGTGCAACTCCTTGGAGATAGATTGATTAGTTGGTCTTCAAAAAGGCAGAACAACGCTGCAATTTCAAGCACGGAGGCTGAATACATTGCCATGTCTGGTTGTTGTGCTCAAGTCCTTTGGATGAGATCACAACTAACTGACTACGGTATTGGATTTAACAAAATCCCGATATATTGTGACAACAAGAGCGCCATTTCCCTTTGCTGCAACTACGTTCAACACTCCCAGGCAAAGCACATCGACATTCGCTACCATTTCATTAAAGAGCAGGTGGAGAACGGAGTGATCGAGCTGTATTTTGTCACCACTGAGTATCAGCTGGCAGATATGTTCACCAAAGCCTTAGATCGAGGACGAATCGAGTTTTTGATCGACAAGCTTGGCATGAAATCTTTCTCTCCAGCGACTCTCAAAGAGTTGGCAGAAGAATCAGCAGAATAGTGGTGGTAAACTATTCATGTGTATCCTTTGTTCGTGATCATGTATATTATTGTATATATATAAACCACAAAAAGAAAAATACAAAAATATAAAACCAAGAAAAACCATAAAAAATATAAAACCAAGAAAAACCATAAAAAATATATAACCAAGAAAAACCATAAAAAATATAAAACCAAGAAAACCCAAAAATATTTTCTTTTTAAGTCGGGCATGTCTTTTAGTACGGTAATATTTACGGCCTTAGAAATGTCGATCAAAATTGACACGGCGCCATAAATAGAGTCCGTATAAAAGTTATACATTTTTAAAACATGCCCATTATGGCTTGTAGTTATTTTAGACTGCAACCCGTTTTTCGCATTAAAGTCACGTATTTCTTTTGAAAACGTTGGCTCACAACAGGAATTAATTTTCTCGGGCAAGGTTTACTTTAAAACCTTGTAAGGGACTAAGTTTACTTTATAACTTGGTCTAACAAAAATTAGTGTACGTTTCAATGCACTTATTTTGTAAAAATAAGAGAAATCTTATTACCACCAGAATCGTTCTATAAGAGAAATCTTTTTGTAGTGTAAAAGTATGATATATTTCAAGAATTTCTCTCGAGATTCTAAATTTTTCAAAAAAATCATACTCAAGCACTACAACTTACCCTCATTAATTTGAGGGGGATCATTAATATGTTCTTTGGCCATCATCTAATTTTATTTTGTTACCCAAAGACCGGTTAATCCATTCATATCCAAAATATTGATGGTTAACATTTTGGAAAGGGGAGAAAATGGGATTAAGGAGACTTAATGATACTTGGCTAAAACAATGAAAAAGTCTTAAAAGATAAACCAACTTAACATGTGTCATGCACAAGTTAAGGGGGAGCGTTTTTGATGATCAAAACACTTAAGGCACAAAAACTTTGATTTTAATATCACAAGTGCTTTAAGTGATTTTTCAAGGATTTTTCATGGTGACTATATCAACCCAAAACACACTTAACTCACGACGGATGTGGTGACAAAAGGGTGGTAGGTATAGGTATTAGTCCAATGATTCATCAGAACCGATGGAATCTTCCCAAGGACAACTTCCTAGATAGAACTAGAAGTCCTAGGAAAGATGGAGAATGAATGTGAACGTAGCTTAATGCCGACCAAGTACTTAAGATAGCACTGGAACAATCACAACAAGGTGCTAGTGATGACGTATTGGTAAGCGTTGAAGGGGTTGAAGAATGAAAAAGAATTGTAAAGATAAAGGGTGTAAAGAAAGAAGCCCTCATTACAACTTTAGGCAGAAACCGGGTCAATACATATGCTATTGAGATCATTAGTTAATGATTCTCGATATTGAAGAAAGCCATCATGGACCCAGTGATGCAATGCACAACCCTCCCCAGCTAACTCAAATATCTCTCAAAAGGTATTTGTTTTAATCACACGGAGATCAACACGTTATCTATTGGTTTATTCACTCCGAATAGACTGATATTGAATAGGTGGCACTCCTCTCCAGCCATCGATCACTAAATCAAAACGCACTATCGAGTCTAGAGCAACGAGATCATCAAAAGTCTCATTAGGACACTTTCCATTTATTCCTTGCTTCTTCACACACTGTGAAAAGTAAGATATCTTTTATGAGTCCTACGCAGTATTCTTGTAATATTGCCAGAACATCCGAGTAATACGCAAGTATTACAGTGAAGATGGAAATCCTGCTTGAGCTAACATCAAACAAGCTCATGGTAGGTGACACGTGCGATTCTTTAAGAACTAATCTTGTGACAACTGGAAAGAAACAGTAGTTTAATTCTTAATTGAACTTAAACTTGTTCCAGGCCTCTATGCATTATCATATGATCTTTCCAGAACACTCAGAGTGACACTCTTTAGTGTTCACAGTGATGAGTGGAAATCCTTCTAGTGTTAACATCAAACAGCACTTGGTAGGTGACAAGCAAGATTCAATTTGAATCAAGTTTGTGACAACTGGAAAGCAACGATGGTGAATATCTTAATTGAAATTCACTTGTTCCAGGTTTCATGATTTGACGGCTTCAATCATAAGGATTTTTAATCCAAATGATTCACTCTTTATGTTCGCAGTCAGCTTTGGACAGTCGAATAAAGAGAACGGGTTTACCCGCGAAATCCTGTCAGGAAGTTACTTAATTGTAACTATCCGTCACGGGTATGATATCTAATATCGTCCAACGGTCTTCACCGACCGGAGGTAAAATGCTACCGAATTAGAATAAAATGTCAAAGCCATTTTATTCATGTCCTATTATGTTGCTGACGGTGGCGTTGCTGTGTACCTGATGAAGACGGTGGCGTTGCTGTGTACCTGTTGAAGACGGTGGCGTTGCGGTGTACCTGTTCAAGACGTCCTCACATGCTTATTCCTTCTGCATCAAATTCAAGAAAGTATGACCTGAAAGTCTTCCGATGTATCGACTCTGATACTTTCAAGAATTCAACAAAGGATAAGTGTGTGGGACATGAAGTCACAAAGAGGCGAAAATCACAAGAAAATAAAGACTGCACGTGAAAGGCCAAAAGAACGTGTTCCAAGCAAAAGGCTGATATCATCAACACATATTCACAAAAGAAAGAAAAAGAAAGAAAAGAAGACTAGGAGCTCAAGAACTAGATCTAACATGCTAGATTAGGACTTTGTAAATTTGGAGTGACCTCCCTTTAGGGGGAGATTGTTGGAAATACGTTTTACGTATATAGAAAGTCTCGGTCACTCCAACAATGTAGTTATAGGCTCGTAGTAATGTTAAGTTTCATATATTAAATAGCCCGACCCATGAGCATGTTCATGGGCCGGAAGCCCAAGTCCATTAAGGACTTGGGGTATTTAAACCTCTTTCCACCATGGAAAGAGGTGTTGGTTGTTTTCATTTCATGTTTTCAATATAGAAAAGTTCTCTCATTTCTCTCTCTAACTCTCTCTCTCTAGAAAACATCAACCCCTTGTTTCACAAAGATTATCATTGTTCTTCAGACTCAATAAATGCATTTTGGTTTTAGTGATCGGAGGCTGGAGCTGACTGCCACTTTTACAATATCAACTAACTTGGAGTGAGAAAGTCAATAGATAACGTGTTGATATCCATGAAAAATGAGACAAGTTTCTTTTTAGAGAAACCCAAATGAATGAGAAGGGGTTCTACATTGCATCACCGGGTCCATGAAAACTTGCCTTCAATACCAGCAATCATCTTTGAGATTCTAATAGTAGATATATTGACCTAGTTTCTACCTAAGTTACATAGAATCTTCAACCCTTGTAGTCCTTACCAATACATCATCACTGTCACCTTGTTGTGATTGTTCTAGTGCTAGCTTAATTAATTTGTATGCATCCAACTTCGTTAAAATTCAACTCCATTTTTCCTAAGGACCGTTATTTCTAACTATGGGATGTCCTTGGGTAGATTCCTCCGGTTCTGGTTGGATCATAGGACTTAAATTCTTATCCTAAACCACCTTTTGACTCCATCGTTCCTTCGTGAGTTGATGGGTTGTTTAGGTAGATCGTCAGCATAAAACCAATGAAACACCAATCTAAGTGTTTGATAAAAATCAAAACTTTTAACACTTTGAATGTTTTACATTTCCAAAATACTCCCCCTACACACATGCATCAATATCTAAAATAGTTTAGCATGTGAAGGAAAGAGTTGCACTTGAGTCTTTAAGATCACATTTTTCTTTATCTTACATTTTTATCATATTTTCTCACCTCTCTCCAATATAATAATACATGTTATTAGAGATACCAATTGATAAAAATGACAATTTCTGAAAATCATTTGGGAGAAAAAATTGGTACACACATGAACCATGGAACTTTTATGATCCACCCCCAACAATATATGTGTGTCACCACGTAATCAAAATTTGACACCATAAGATATAATAACACCATAATATATGTTGAGGTACGGATTTGAGATGCTTTAACCAATATTATATAATATAACATGGTATACCATTGTAACTTATTCAAAATGTGTTAGATACACAAAATATGACAATGATGAGATGTACCCAACAACATTAAAGGTTGTGTTTATTTTAAAACGCTCATCCTCAAAAATTTATCCATATAAAATATGATGTTTTTGACATATTGAAACCATATTATAAGAAAGGGAGCGTTGATGTAACACCCCATTTTGATAAATGGAATGTCACGCGTGATTATGACGTGTCATCAAAGCATACAAGGATAAATGCCTAAACATTACATGACCATAAAGGAAATACCGAAAACAAACATCTGTACCCCAAAGTAAAGCTCATCACACACAAACATAAGTACTGTAAATAAAAAGGACTAAACAATGTCCATGGAAATGATTAGCAAAATGTATGAAGAAATGCATAAAGTAATGAAGGCTAGAAAGCTTCCAATCCATATGCACGTACGCTTAGAGTCTACGTGCGTCCCTGAGTACCTGCCGTTTTGGGAATATGAAAGGAAAACGGCTGAGCATAATGCTCAGTGCACGGATATACAAGCATAGAATGAATAACATAAGCATATACAACATATTGCCGCCGAATTAATTAAGTCCTGGGAAGCCTGGTATGATTTAGTAAAACTGGTTTTATAATTTGAGAAGCCTTATGTTTATCTTATAAAAACTGTTTAACATGTTTACCATTAGCCAATATAGGTCATGAAATATCAACGTGCATGAATACTTAGAGGGTGACCTCATCATGCAATTAGAGGGGTTGACTCTAATTAATATAAGTTTGGGTAGGAGGGATCAGCTCCTTGTGAAGGATGTAAGGCACACACCACATTCACCTGAATAAACTATAAAACATGTAAACTAGGATGCACCCATACGCCCCACATGATAATATAATAATATGGCCAAAAGCTTAAAGGGACGCCACGAGCTATCACTCCGCCGTGGTGAAGTCATAAGACTGATGCCTCTAGTGTTATGGTTATGGTACCTCCATAACTAGGTGAAACTGGTCATGCATGTATATGGCTTAGGCATTTAATTAAACATAAGCAAGTCAAAACATATAAAACATATACTGGGAAAACAGCTGGCTACATACAGGGAAATCCTAATAAGGAAAGAATATCCATTCTAAAAGGACGGAGAATCCGTACCTTGTGTCCAGTGAACGAAGAAGACGAACGGAAGAGATTCCTACTTCGATCTCACTAACGCTACATAAATAATATACGTGTATAAGTATTCTGATCACTGAATATGTAACTGATTTTATATCATGTCTTAGTTTGTTTTATATGTTCATGCCTTATTTTACTGATTTTAACGTTATGTTGTGTTTATCACATATTCTGGATATTCTGATAATAAGTAACTTTCTAAAAATAGCAGGTTTCCTAAAATAAAAAGTTTTCAAAAATGGAAAGTTTTCAAAAATAGGAAGTTTCCAAAAATAGAATAACTGCCTAAATAAATAAGTTTCTAAAAATAGAAAGTTTCCATAAATAGATTCAATGCTTAAAATAGATAAGTTTCTAAAAATAGAAAGTTTCCATATTTAGAAATAAGCTTGATTAATAAGCTAATAAAATAAGCTTAAGTTTTACTAATTAATTTTCTAAGTCATGTGATTAATAATATAGTTTATTAGGTAATACATGTAAATTAAATAAACTATATGTTATAAGATTTAATTAAATATATCATGATTTAATTAAATTAAAGTGTATAAAATACTTAGGTTAAACATGTATTAATATTTATATTAATATAACCTAAGTCATGAAAATTAATTAATTATATTTTATGTTTTAATAATTAATTAATTACTTTAGTGTAAATTAAATAATAAAAATACTTAGGTTAAAATCATGTCTTAAATAAATTAATTATATAACATGTTAAATTAATTTAATTAATCTTGTAACTAAATAAACTTGTAAAAATTAATTAGGCTTGTAAAATCAAGTCGTGAACCGGACCCGTGTGTTTAATTTAGACATTTCGTGAACCGGACCGTGTTTACCCTTGAACCGGAACAACCAAACACCCCCTTAATAGTGGCGAACCGGCTTGTCCGGTTGCCATTGTCTGTGTAAAATTTCCACCGACTTAAGCGGGTGGTTCCCTTGGTTCTCGGCTAGCCGCTGCCGCGGCTTGAGTTCCTATTGTTTGATCATATTAGCCACCGGCTTGAGCCGGTAGTGCTTGTTTGTTTTAAGCCGAGACCCAATCCGAACCAAACGGTACCTCGACATGAGTCGGGGTCCCTTGTTCCTTGCGGCCGAGACACACAAAACCACACCGAGACCATGGGGTCTCGGCTGGTGGTGATTCGAAGACCACCGAGAGCTTCGGCTCTCGGTTCCTTGCGTCGGCCGAACCAAACAACCCAAAACATCCATGTTTATTACCCCATGATTAAATTTACATGTTTAATTACTAGTTTTTAATAAACCCATGATTTCATGTGTTCTTGATCTAATAAAACAATTAAAAAGAAAAGGTTATAGGATTACCAATGCGTGAAACAATTGGATGACAATAACACGAACACCACACTTGAATTTAATCAACCAAGATCAACAAACACCCCTTCCTTGTGGTGTTATAACCGGCGGCCAAAGGGAAGAAAAACGGAGGCTAGGGTTTGGAAATTTTATAAATCTTCTGTAAAATGAAAATGTGTTTTTCCCTTTTTCCTATTTAGTAAAAATAAAAATGGGCTTGGCCCTTTCTTGGTTCTTTGTGTCCGCGGGTATGTGGGGCCCACAAGGGGAAACCCAACGTTTTTCGTGTTCTAAATTGTTACGTGTTCTCGTGCTTATATTAACGTGACTTATTTATTAATTGTTCGTGTTATATTATATACTTATACGTACTCTTAATAATAATTACGAGATTACATAATTATATGCTCGTGATTATTTACATTCATAATTTCATGTTCGTGATTATAATTATTATTTTTAATAATTATCGTGTGTTAATATGCTTAAATAGTTTTCGTGTAATAACACTTACGTAATACTTGTACTTAATATTCGTGAAACGTAAAAATGTTATGAAAGAAAAGTTTTAATCATGTTCGTGCGATTATACGTGTACTGTTCATGGTAAAAGCATGCGGGTTTTACAACTCTCCCCCCTAAAAAGAATAATTCGTCCCCGAATTATAGATAACTGGAAAAAGAGGAACATACCCGAATTCAAAACTTGAAATGAGGGTAAGAAGTCCGGATAGACTCATCGGTCTCCCAAGTGGCTTCCCGCTCGGTATGATCCCTCCAAAGGATTTTGACAAATGGAACCGTCTTCCTCCTCATGACTCGTTCTTTCCTGTTAAGAACTCGTTCGGGTTCCTCTATGAAGGTGAGGTCTTCACGAATCTGTTCCAGTGGATACTGAACCATGTGAAGAGGATGATACTTGTACCCTCTGAGTAAGGACACATGGAAAACAATGTGAACATGAGAAAGCTGTAGAGGTAACGCTAAACGATAAGATACTTCACCGACTCGTTCAATGACCTCAAATGGTCCGATGAATCAAGGACTGAGCTTCCCTTTGATTCCAAAACGTCTAACACCACGTGCCGGCAATACCTTAAGGAAGAAGTTATCTCCTACGCTAAAATGTAAGTCCCTACGATGCTTGTCGGCATAACTCTTCTGACATGACCGTGCTTCTTGCAATTTCTGCTTAGCTACCGCGACCTTCTCGTTGGTCAACTCTATCATTTATGGTCCTTCAAGCGTTCGCTCACCAACCTGATCCCAGCAGATTGGGGCGCGACACTTCCTGACATACAACATCTCGAATGGAGCACACTTAATACTTGTGTGCCAACTGTTGTTGTATGCAAACTCTACCAAACGGATGTAATCGTTCCAATCTCCCGTGCATTCTAATGCACATGACCTCAACATGTCTTCTAACGTCTGAGTCGTTCATTCCGATTGCCCGTCTGTTTGAGGATGAAAAGCCGTGCTAAGCTTAAGTTTTGTACCCCAAGCTTTCTGAATACTCCTCCGAAATCGCAAAGTGAAACGAGGATCTCTGTCCGAGACGATGCTGGATGGGGAACCATGAAGTCTCATGATCTCCTTCTTGTACATATCAGTAAGTTTACTGACCGAATCCTCCTTGCGGATCGGTAAGAAATGAGCTGACTTAGTAAGTCGATCAACGATAACCCAAATCGCATCGTGCCTCCTCTTTGTCTGTGGAAGACCGATAACAAAATCCATGGTGATCTTTTCCCACTTCCACTCTGGAATATCTAACGGTTGTAGAAGACCACCAGATCGTTGATGCTCGATCTTAACCTGCTGGCAGGTAAGACATTTGGAGACATAAGTCGCAACATCCTGTTTCATACCACTCCACCAAAAGTATTGCTTGATGTCATGGTACATCTTGGTCGAACCAGGATGAATAGAGAATGGGGAGCTATGAGCCTCAGCTAACAATGCTTCTCGGAGTTCTTGATCATCAGGAACACAAAGTCTCGTGCCCTGCCATAAGATACCGTCTACGTCTACTCGAATTCTGTTTGTTTCTCTAAATTCTGAATTATCGCCCAGATTTCACCATCATCTTTCTGAGCTTCCTTGATCCCAGAGAGTAACTCAAGTTCTACTCTAAGATTAGCCCAGTAACCGTGCTGTCCACGTACCATGATCTCAATGTCTAGTCGCTCCAGGTCTCTTATAATTTCCTCCTCAATTTTAATGTCGTTTATCATTCCGGACTTTCTGCTAAGTGCATCTGCCACTACATTCGCCTTGTCGGGATGATACAGCAGATTAATGTCATAATCCTTCAGCAGTTCTAACCATCTCCTCTGTCTCATGTTCAATTCACGTTAAGTGAAGATGTACTTCAAGCTCTTGTGGTCCGTGAAGATGTCACATGATTCTCCATACAAGTAGTGCCTCCATATTTTTAATGCAAACATGATTGCTGCAAGTTCCAAGTCGTGCGTAGGGTAATTTTCCTCATAAGGCTTAAGCTGTCGTGAAGCGTACTCGATCACTTTCCTATGTTGGATGAGAACACAGCCAATTCCCTTCCCCGATGCATCACTGTAGATCTGAAATCCACCTGTACCAGATGGGAGAGTAAGAATCGGTGCAGATACTAACTTCTACTTTAATTCTTCAAAGCTCTTCTCTCTTTCCTCAGTCTAGAAGAATTTCTCCCCTTTCCGCATCAGTTTGGTTAGTGGTAGTGATAAACTGGAAAAGTTCTCTACGAACCTACGGTAGTAACCAGCTAAGCCTAGGAAACTACGAACCTCAGTTTTTGATGTTGGTCTTGGCCACTTGGTAATAGCTTCAACCTTTGCTGGATCCATGGTGATTCCTTCTGCTGATACAATGTGACCTAAGAACGCCACCTTTTCTAACCCGAACTCACACTTGGATAATTTAGCATACAGCTGCTTCTGGCGAAGATGGTTTTCGTGTTCCTCCTTGGACTTAGAGAATATCATAATGTTGTCAATGAAGACAATGACGAACTTGTCCAGAAATTCATGGAATATTTTATTCATCAAATCCATGAAAACAACTGGAGCATTGGTAAGGCCAAATGGCATGACTACGAATTCGTAGTGGCCATAGCGTGTACGGAAAGCAGTCTTGGCGATGTCCTGCTCTTTAACCCGTAGCTAATGATAGCCCGACCTCAAATCAATTTTTTAGAAATGTTTGGCACCTTGGAGTTGGTCAAATAGATCGTCAATGCGTGGTAGAGGATACCTATTCTTGATGGTGATCTTGTTAAGCTCGCGATAATCTATGCAAAGACGCATACTGCCATCCTTCTTCTTAACGAATAAGACCGGTGCACCCAATGGAGATGCGCTCGGTCGAATGAAACCTCGTTCCAGAAGTTCTTGCAATTGGTATTTCAGCTCCTTCAACTCTATGGGAGCCATACGATAAGGAGCCTTGGAAATCGGCTCATCTCCTGGGATGAGCTCGATATTAAATTCTACTTCACGTGAAGGTGGTATGCCTGGAAGTTCTTCTGGAAATTCTGACACTATCGGCTGATTCTGAATTGATGAAGATTCAACATCCATGTCATGAACAATAGCTAGATAGCCCTCGCAACCATGTGAAAGTAACGCACGTGCTTGCAGGATTGATATGATTTGTACAGACCTTCCGGGTATGAACCTGTTATGAATGTACTCTGGTACATTAACATCACCGAAGATGACCCGATATGTATGGTAGTCTATGGTAGCATGATGTTTGGATAGCTAGTCCATGCCCAATATCATGTCAAAATCATTCATGTCCAGCGGAAGTGCGTCAACAGGACGAATCTTGTCGTCAAACTCTAGGGGAAGGCTCTTGTACACATGGGTTATGAGTACAGAGTCTCTTAAAGGCGTGTAAATGTTTAGTACATTCTCTAATGGCATAGGGGATATCCTAACCTTCTTAGCATAAGCAGTAGAAATGATCGAATGAGTAGCACCCGTGTCAAATAAAACACATGAAGCTTGACCATACATGTACAAGATTCCAGTGATGGCACCTGTAGACTTGTTGGCCTGATCGCGTGAAGTCGTGTAAATGCATCCACTAGTAGAAGGCGACTTAGAATCAGCATGTCCAGATGTGCCTTCCATCTCGCCCTTGCGGCAGTCCTTCATGCGATGACCAGTAAGGCCATACTTGTACCATGCATCGCTGTCGTGGCGACATGGCCCTGGGTGCCTACGGTTGCAGGTAGTGCAAAGAGGATGAGTATATCCTCCAGGAGGTGCCCTTGTTGGCTGAGAGCCTGTTAATAACAGTATACATGAGACCTGGTAATAGGTACAAAGGACAATGCAGAAAATTCGTAAGATGTAATACCAGTGATAGCTGGACGGTTAGGCTGTGAACCTCTTTGGTTCTGGTCCCTCTCGTTACCATGATTCGTGGTAGAAGATTGCTAATGTGTCGGAATTAGCAACTATTGCATGTAACATAAGAAAAAGAGTAAGTGTAAGGACCTGCTGCTGTTGGAGTTTCTAGCGTTGTTACGGTAATTATCATTACCACCACGCCTATCCGTAGCTGAATGGTTGTGAGTCTGACCGTTTCCCTTGGGCTAAGTAGGCTGTTGCTGAGAAGCCGACTGAGACCGGTCCCAAGTCTTTTGCCTAGAAGATGCAATTTAAAAGAGATATAAATATTGACATATACTAAAAGAATATGGTTTGGTCACCGCTGAATAACGAATGTTTAGCTCTTCTCGGGTCTCTCTACTTCCCTGAACTCTTCTCTTTTATGCAGCATCTCCAGCTTACGTGCTGCATTGGCCACTTATGCCACCATGTTGAACGTAGCACACACCAAGTTTTTTGCGACCGATGTACGAAGAGCCCACCGGAAGTGGTATGCTTGCTCTTCGGGAGTACCTGCTGCTGCACCAAGAAAACCAGCCAAACAAAGAAAGCGTTGCATGAACTCGTTGCTGTTCTCCCCAGCTCTCTGTCTGATTCCATGGTACTCCCTCTTCAGCTTGTCTTGCTCGGCCTTGGGAAATAACTGTCCCATCACTAACTCCCTGAACAGAGCCCAAGTCAAACCAACCACCCAATCATCATCTCCCTCTCACTGCTTCAGTGCCTTCCACCATGATAGCACATCACCTTCTAACCTGTAACAGGCTAACCTCGACTTGAAGACGGGGTCACAGCCCATTTCATCGAAGATCTTCTCATTGTGAGCCAACCAGCTTTCAGCTTCGTTGGGGCTATTAGGTTTCTCGAAGGATCGAGGGAGTAGCTTGTTGAATCTCTCCAGCCATGTGACCAATGTTGCTGGAGGAGAAGGAGGAGGTACTGGGTGCTGTTGCTAATTGTTGGCAGTCTGCACCTTAGCCCAGATTTCGTTCCTCATTTGAGGAAGCAAAGCTTGCATCACAGCTTGGACTCCTGCATTGAGTTGTTCCTGCTCGCGTGTGAGAACCATCTAACAGTATAACATAAAAATACATGATTAAACTGATCAAAACATAAAATATATACATGAAAAAAATTATACCAATAAATCACGAGAAAAATTTTATGCAGGAAAACTAGTATATGAATGCATGATGCAGTTTTATGAAAATTTTTATATGCGGGAGAGTGAACGCCTATGGTCAGTTCACTTAAAACAAAAGAAATGGTGAGGGGACGCCAATGGGTTGGTCCCAAAGTTAAAAGTTTCGATAAAACACATGCGACTAAATAGGGCCAATCCTGTACCAACCATTACTTAGTCATAAACCTGCGACAATGACATATATATGAATGCATGAAAACAATGAATGCATGAAAACCGACTGTCAGTTCTAGGAAGACCATAGTGACTACCCACTAATCACAGGTCGTGTTTTGAGAGCCTATAGGTCGAATCCTTGGCTCTGATACCATAATTGTAACACCTCATTTTGATAAATGGAATGTCACGCGTGATTATGGCGTGTCATTAAAGCATACAAGGATAAATGCCTAAACAATACATGACTATAAAGGAAATACCAGAAACAGACATCGGTACCCCAAAGTAAAAGCTCATAACACACAAACATAAGTCCTGTAAATAAAAAGGACTAAACAATGTCCATGGAAATAAGTAGCAAAATGTATGAAGAAATGCATAAAGTAATGAAGGCTAGAAAGCTTCCAATCCATATGCACGTACGCTTAGAGTCTACGAGCGTCTCTGAGTACCTGCCATTTTAGGAACATGAAAGGAAAACGGATGAGCATAACGCTCAGTGCACGGATATACAAGCATAGAATGAATAACATAAGCATATACAACATATAGCAACGGAATTAATTAAGTCCTGGGAAACCTAGTATGACTTAGTAAAACTGGTTTTATAGTTTGAAAAGCCTTATGTTTATCTTATAAAAACTGTTTAACATGTTTACCATTAGCCAATATAGGTCATGAAATATCAACGTGCATGAATACTTGGAGGGGTGACCTCATCATGCAATCAGAGGGGTTGCCTCTAATTAATATAAGTTTGGGTATGAGGGATCAGCTCCTTGTGAAGGATGCAAGGCACATACCACATTCACCTGAATAATCTGTAAAACATGTAAACTAGGATGCACCCATACGCCCCACATGATAATATAATAATATGGCCAAAAGCTTAAAGGGACGCCACGAGCTATCACTCCGCCATGGTGATGTCATAACACTGGTGCCTCTAGTGTTATGGTTATGGTACCTCCATAACTAGGTGAAACTGGTCATGCATGTATATAGCTTAGGCATTTAATTAAACATAAGCAAGTCAAAACATATAAAACATATACTGGGAAAATAGTTGTTTGCATACGGGGAAATCCTAATAAGGAAAGAATATCCATACTGAAAGGACGTAGAATCCGTACCTTGTGTCCAGTGAACGAAGAAGACGAACGGAAGAGAGTCCTACTTCGATCTCACTAATGCTACATAAATAATATACGTGTATAAATATTCTGACCACTGAATACGTAACTGATTTTATATCATGTCTTAGCTTGTTTTATATGTTCATGTCTTGTTTTACTGATTTTATCGTTATGCTATGTTTATCATGTATTCTGGATATTCTGATTAAGTATTACTTGTATTTCTTCTATTATTATACTTGTTGTGTAATAATAACTAACTTTCTAAAAATAGCAGGTTTCCTAAAATAGAAAGTTTCCAAAAATAGGAAGTTTCCAAAAATAGAATAGCTGCCTAAAATAAATAAGTTTCTAAAAATAGAAAGTTTCCATAAATAGATTCACTGCTTAAAATAGATAAGTTTCTAAAAATAGAAAGTTTCCATATTTAGAAATAAGTTAGATTAATAAGCTAATAAAATAAGCATAAGTTTTACTGATTAATATTCTAAGTCGTGTGATTAATAGTATAGTTTATTAATTATTACATGTAAATTAAATAAACTATATGTTATAAGATTTAATTAAATATATCATGACTTAATTAAATTAAAGTTTATAAAATACTTAGGTTAAACATGTATTAATATTTATATTAATATAACTTAAGTCATGAAAATGAATTAATTATATGTCATGTTTTAATAATTAATTAATTCCTTTAGTCTAATTAAATAATAAAAATACTTAGGTTAAAATCATGTATTATTAATAATAATAATAAACCTAAGTCATGTCTTAATTAAATTAATTATATAACATGTTAAATTAATTTAATTAATCTTGTAAATAAATAAACTTGTAAAAATTAATTAGGCTTGTAAAATCAAGTCGTGAACTAGACCCGTGTGTTTAATTTAGACATGTCGTGAACCAGACTGTGTTTACCATTGAACCAGAACAACCAAACACCCCCTTAACAGTGGCGAACCGGCTTGGCCGGTTGCCACTGTTTGTGTAAAATTGCCACCGGCTTAAGCCGGTCGTTCCCTTGGTTCTCGGCTAGCCGCTGCCGCGGCTTGAGTTCCTGCTGTTTGATCATATTAGCCACCGGATTGAGCTGGTGGTGCTTGTTTGTTTTTAGCCGAGACCCAATCCAAACCAAACGGTACCCTGACATGCGTCGGGGTCCCTTGTTCCTTGCGGCCGAGACACATAAAACCACACCGAGACCATGGGGTCTCGGCTGGTGGTGATTCGAGGACCACCGAGAGCTTCGGCTCACGGTTCCTTGTGTCGGCCAAACCAAACAACCCAAAACATCTATGTTTATTACCCGATGATTAAGTTTACATGTTTAATTACTAGTTTTTAATAAACCCATGATTTCATGTGTTCTTGATCTAATAAAATAATTAAAAAGAAAAGGTTATAGGATTACCAATGCGTGAAACAATTGGATGACAATAACACGAACACCACACTTGAATTTAATCAACCCAGATCAACAAACACCCCTTCCTTGTGGTGTTATAACCGACGGCCAAAGGGAAGAAAAAGGGAGGCTAGGGTTTGGAAATCTTATAAATCTATAAAATGATAATGTGAGTTTCCCTTTTTCCTATTTAGTAAAAATAAAAGTGGGCTTAGCCCTTTCTTGGTTCTTTGTGTCCGCGGGTATGTGGGGCCCACAAAGGGAAACCCAACATTTTTCGTGTTCTAAATTGTTACGTGTTTTCGTGCATTTATTTACGTGACTTATTTATTAATTGTTCGTGTTATATTATATACTTATACGTACTCGTAATAAAAATTACGAGATTACATAATTATATGCTCGTGATTATTTACGATCATGATTTCATGTTTGTGATTATAATTATTACTGATAATAATTATCGTGTATTAATATGCTTAAATACTTATCGTGTAATAACACGTACGTAATACTTGTACTTAATATTCGTGAAACGTAAACATGTTATAAAAGAAAAAATTTAATCATGTTCATGCGATTATATGTGAACTGTTCATGGTAAAAGCATGCGGGTTCTACAAATTCCCCCCTAAAAAGAATAATTTGTCCCCGAATTAGATAACGTAAACTGGAAAAAGAGGAACATACCCGAATTCAAAACTTGAAATGAGGGTAAGAAGTCCGGATAGACTCCTCGGTTTCCCAAGTGGCTTCCCGCTCGGTATGATCTCTCCGAAGGATTTTGACGAATGGAATCGTCTTCCTCCTCATGACTCGTTCTTTCCTGTCAAGAACTCGTTGGGGTTCCTCTATGAAGGTGAGGTCTTCACGAATCTGTTCTAGTAGATACTGAACCATGTGAAGAGGATGATACTTGTACCCTCTGAGTAAGGACACATGGAAAATATCGTGAACATGAGAAAGCTGCGGAGGTAACGCTAACCGATAAGATACTTCACCGACTCATTCAATGACATCAAATGGTTCGATGAATCGAGGACTGAGCTTCCATTTGATTCCAAAACGTCTAACACCACATGCCAGTGATAACTTAAGGAAAGCGTGATCTCCTACGTTAAAATGTAAGTCCCTCGATGCTTGTCGGCATAACTCTTCTTACGTGACCGTGATTCTTGCAATTTCTGCTTAGCTACCGCGACCTTCTCGTTCGTCAACTCTATCATTTCTGGTCCTTCAAGTGTTCGCTCACCAACCTGATCCGAGCAGATTGGGGCGCGACACTTCCTGCCATACAACATCTCGAATGGAGCACACTTAATACTTGCGTGCCAACTGTTGTTGTATGCAAAATCTACCAAATAGATGTAATCGTCCCAATCTCCCATCCATTCCAACGCACATGACCTCAACATGTCTTCTAATGTCTGAAAAGTTCGTTCCGATTGCCCATCTGTTTGAGGATGAAAAGCCGTGTTAAGCTTATGTTTTGTACCCCAAGCTTTCTGTAGACTCCTCCAAAATAACGAAGTGAAACGAGGATCTCTGTCCGAGACGATGCTGGATGGAGCACCATGAAGTCTCATGATCTCCTTCTTGTACGTATCGGCGAGTTTAATGATTGAATCTTCCTTGCAGATCAGTAAGAAATGAGCTGACTTAGTAAGTCGATCAACGATAACCCAAATCGCATCGTGCCTCCTCTTTGTCTGTGGAAGACCGGTAACAAAATCCATGGTGAACTTTTCCCACTTCCACTCTGGAATATCTAACGGTTGTAGAAGACTGCCAGATCGCTGATGCTCGATCTAAACCTGCTGGCATGTAAGACATTTGGAGACATAAGTCGCAACATCCTGTTACATACCACTCCACCAAAAGTATTGCTTGATGTCATGGTACATCTTGGCCGAACCAGGATGAATAGAGAATGGGGATCTATGAGCCTCAGCTAACAATGCTTCCCGGAGTTCTTGATCATCAGGAACACAAAGTCTCGTGCCCTGCCATAAGATACCGTCTACGTCTACTCGAAATTCTGTATGTTTCTCTAAATTCTGAATTATCGCCCAGATTTCACCATCATCTTTCTAAGCTTCCTTGATCCTAGAGAGTAACTCAGGTTCTACTCTAAGATTAGCCCAGTAACTGTGCTGTCCTGTACCATGATCTCAATGTCTAGTCGCTCCAAGTCTCTTATAATTTCCTCCTCAAATTTAATGCCGTTTATCATTTCAGACTTTCTGCTAAGTGCATCTGCCACTACATTCGCCTTGCCGGGATGATACTGCAGATTAATGTCATAATCCTTCAACATTTCTAACCATCTTCTCTATCTCATGTTCAATTCACGTTCAGCGAAGATGTACTTCAAGCTCTTGTGGTCCGTGAAGATGTCACATGATTCTCCATACAAGTAGTGCCTCCATATTTTTAATGCAAACACGACTGCTGCAAGTTCCAAGTCGTGCGTAGGGTAATTTCCTCATAAGGCTTAAGCTGTCGTGAAGCGTACGCGATCACTTTCCCATGTTGCATGAGAACACAACCAAGTCCCTTCCCCGATGCATCACTGTAGATCTAAAATCCACCTGTACCAGATGGGAGATTAAGAATCGGTGCATATACTAACTTCTGCTTTAGGTCTTCAAAGCTCTTCTCTCTTTCCTCAGTCCAAACGAATTTCTCCCCTTTCTGCATCAGTTTGGTCAATGGTAGTGCTAAACTAGAAAAGTTCTCTACGAACCTACGGTAGTAACCAGCTAAGCCTAGGAAACTGCGAACCTCAGTTGCTGATGTCGGTCTTGGCCACTTGGTAATAGCCTCAACCTTTGCTGGATCCATGGTGATTCCTTCTGCTGATACAATGTGACCTAAGAACGCCACCTTGTCTAACCAGAACTCACACTTGGAGAATTTAGCATACAGCTACTTCTGGCGAAGAATATGTAATATTGCACGAAGATGGTTTTCGTGTTCCTCCTTCGACTTAGAGAATATCATAATGTCGTCAATGAAGAAAATGATGAACTTGTCCAGAAATTCATGGAAAATTCTGTTCATCAAATCCATGAAAACAGTTGGAGCATTGGTAAGGCCAAATGGCATGACTACGAATTCGTAGTGGCCAAAGCGTGTACGAAAAGCAGTCTTGGCGATGTCCTGCTCTTTAACCCGTAGCTGATGATAGCCCGACCTCAGATCAATTTTGGAGAAATGTTTGGCCCCTTGGAGTTGGTCAAACAGATCGTCAATGCGTGGTAGAGGATACCTATTCCTGATGGTGATCTTGTTGAACTCGCGATAATCTATGCAAAGACGCATACTGCCATCCTTCTTCTTAACGAATAAGACCGGTGCGCCCCATGGATATGCGCTCGGTCGAATGAAACCTCGTTCCTGAAGTTCTTGCAATTGGTCTTTCAGCTCCTTTAACTCTATGGGAGCCATGCGATAAGGAGCCTTGGAAATCGGCTCAGCTCCTGGGATGAGCTTGATATTAAATTCTACTTCACGTGAAGGTGGTATGCCTGGAAGTTCTTCTGGAAATACGTTTGGAAATTATGACACTATCGGCTGTTTCTGAATTGATGAAGATTCAGCATCCATGTCATGAACAATAGCTAGATAGCCCTCGCAACCATGTGAAAATAACGCATGTGCTTGCAGGGTTGATATTATTTGTACAGACCTTCCGGGTACGAACCCGTTGTGAATGTAATCTGGTGCATTAACATCACCGAAGATGACCCGATATGTATGTCAGTCTATGGTAGCATGATGTTTGGATAGCCAGTCCATGCCCAATATCATGTCAAAATCATTCATGTCCAGTGGATGTGACAATCCGTCAATTTATGGTCGATATTTTATTCTCAATATTTGTTTGAAAACATTATTTTAATGTTACAATATGAACTCACATATTTTTGGAAAGAAATTTGGATTTACGTCTTGAAGTAGCGTCGACTACGTCTAAACCGGAGGATTCAACGTTACGTGCTTACGTTTACATACACCGTCTTTGGTGACAGTCCGACATTTCAGAAAATAAATTTGTCCATGAATATTATTTTGGAGTTTTAAATTTGTGTTGGTTCATAAACTCACAAATTTACGAGAAGAGATTAGGACTTACGATTTTATTTTAACGTCCTTTACGACTAAACCGGAAACCCTAGGATTACGTATTTACGTTTTCGAACTCCGTTTTTGATGAGATAATTTTTATTGGATTCGTTTTGTGACGTTGATTCATAATTTATAAAAATGTTTTTCGTAAAACGACCCGAGGGCACGCAAATCGAGGAAACTAGAATCGAGGAATACCCGTAAATTAGTGGGATGAGACAAGTTTACACTTGCCCCACCCCACTAACATGGGACGGCCAAACCATGGACTCAACACCCTTAGGTGTCAAGCCTTAAACAAGTAGCAACTTAAAGCTTACACTTGTAAGCTAAGCTTACAAGTTAAGCTACCTTACAACAAAACCACTCCACCATAACCATTTGCATCCATTTACAACATGCAAACAACTACACATTTCTCTCTCACTCTCCCTAATGTGCCGTCCACTTTTCTCCCACAAACACCATTTTGATCAAAAATTAACCATGGAATCCTATGTTATTTCTACATATGTTGAAGCCCTCTTAAAGCTCTCTTGAATGGTGGTGATTATAACATCCATGGAGGAGTTTTCATAGTATCTTGAGGCTGATTTTCCACAAGGTATACATGAAGAATGGTGGTCTTGAAGATGGTCTTGGCTATGCACAAGTTTCTCCATCCAAATCCATGTCAAACTCATAACCTACATCAACTTGGTGGTATAAAGATTGTCCTCCTCATCTTCTTGTTATTTTGATTATGTAAACATGTATTTTATTTCCTATTGTATATTTATATGATGATTATATGATGATAAAAATGTTATGTGGGGATTTGGTGTTGATAAACATGATTAAAAAGGTGAAAAACCATAAGAAACAAGGTTAAAATCTTGGTTAAATTTGTTGGCTGTATAAAACAGTAAAGAAACAGGTCATGGACTGATAAAATGATGAAGTAGAATCTATTTAAAGTAAGCTATATGTCTTGTACACATGTGAGAGTTGGCCATGCAATGGAATCAAAATAATGAGTGAGATATGATCAAAACAAGTTAGGTGGTCTAATCTGAATAAGCAGTTTTGTAGGGACTGTTAAGGCAAGATGAACTCAAAATGGGCAGTAGCTATAACTAAGTTAAATGTAGCACATAATATGAAGAACATGTCACCCAAAAATGAGCTTCTAATTCATTATAGAACTCTAGATATGGTAAAAATGGTGGACATGAAGATAAAAATCAGATTTTTGGAAATAATGTTTATTTTTATTATATAAGCACTCACATTTTAATGTATAAAATGTAAAAATAAAAACCCACTAACTTATAAAACTTATTTATATAAATATATAAAAGTTTAATTAAATGGATAAATTATATAAATGGTGGTGAAATAATATTTATAAGTAATGAAAACTATAAACTTGATTTTTACGACTTTTTCGGCTATCGCCGTAAAATTAACGTTTTTCGCCAAATAAAACTTAGACGATCAAACCCATCTAATGTAAAGTTTATAGAAGTCATATACTGATGTATAAGTAACTAATACAAGTAAAAACCGATAAAACCCGAACTATAAGAAATACGGACATTAACGAGCTAACTAAGCATATTGGACTAATAAATGGACTAAATAAGATAAATACTTGTAAAAAGAACCTAATGGGATTAACCCATTTGGGCCCAACATGGAAAGTATACATACTGATAATATAGGTATAAAATGGATTAAAACAAGTTAATAAACTTATAATAGGCTTATTGGACCTAAAACACGTAAATAGGTAAAACTAGTAAACTAGTATAAAAGTTATCGACACATAACACTAAAACGAGTTAATGAGAATATGTAAACCCACTTGATCATCATATATAAATAATCATCATATGTATACATAATTGTTATTTTTATAAAGTCATTGGACATGAGTCTAAGACAAGTATTATTTGTCTAGGTTTCCGTGATTGAAGCACGTACCGTACGTCCGAATTGTCGATAACCCGCCTTCCCACATCAACGTGAGTTCATAGCCTCGCACTCTTTTAAATATTTTTATAAATGTTTTATAAACCCGCGAGGGAGATAACATGTTAGTTTTTATAAAATAGGACACCATTTGTCCCGATTGTTTGTTTATTGATTTTGGACCCGATTGTATGACCCGATAAATGATTAAAGGACCCGATAGATGAAATAAAAATGGATTATTAAAGTTATTTTATGTCACTAAAAGTCCCATTAGCATGAATTGTGAACTACCGGGATTTGGTAGACGCTTATGCATTTAATAGTACTATTTGGGGATGATCACCCCAGTTCGCACCTTGACGGTTGATCCCCGTCGTGCCACATTGATTGATAAGCGAATTTATGTATGAGAAGATTTCCATAGCATGACCTTTGTGACGACACGCTACTTTAGATGGGCAAAATTGGTATCGGGTTAGCTACCCGTTGTTGGTTTAGTAAGGTAACAATGTCATGCGGCTTATAATAATCCAAATTAACAAAATACTACTAGACGCTCCGAATTACTATGTATTGCCTTACTAGCAATACAAGGTCATATTATTGATATTATGTTTGTGTTTTGGTTTTCATAACCATATTCATATAACGGTTTTTATTTGATTTTATACAACGTCATAAGACGTATTGTATGATGTTTTTACGACATTGGCTCGTAAAATGATTTTTACGGCAAATGCCTATATTATGATTTTCAATAAGGATTTGTATAAAATGACTTTGGCTATTTTATGGCCTATTAAAATGATTTGTACAAAATGATTTTAGTAATAATTTCATACTGATATTATATTGATGGATTTTATTAAACTCTATGAATTCACTCGGCGTTATCGCTGACCTTTTCTTTTAACATGTTTTATCTCAGGTACTTGAAGGTAATTCTCGGGAAGACAACAAGAGTTCATGGCCCGCACTTAAACAATATTTTCCATTCAAATACTTTGTAAAACTTTGTATGAAATAATATGACTTGGGACCGATGTAACTTTGATATTTATGAATGGAAATAATTTATTATTAAACGACGCGATTTTTATGCGTTGTCTATGATGTGAGTAATGTGCTATCCCGTAACACCAACGAGTCTTTCGCTGTATTGAGTTGTATAAATTTGGGGGTGTTACAGTTTGGTACCAGGGCTCTCGTTATAGAGAACGAAAGATTTTTAAAACCTAGGTTTTGAATAAAACTTTTCAAAATCTTTTAACTATAAACATTTTTATAAAAATGTCTAAAAATCTTTTGACTATAACGGTGCCGAAGAATTCTCGAGTTACCGACAAGGCCAGACTGAGAAGTGTTATTTTAATATATATATATATAACTTGGATTATATATATATATATATATATATATATATATATATATATATATATATATATATATATATATATATATATATATATATGATGTAATTTTATTACATGATTGTTTGATGATTATTTTGATTTTTATACAAGGTATTTATGCGACGTAGATTGTCACAAGAAACCCTAACTCCCCTAGTAAATTAATCTAAGTTATTCTCGTAGGAATTCTAGCTATCCTAGATCTAAACCAATTTGTGAATATTTATGATCCCAACAAATGGTTGATATTCGTAGAAATGTAGATATTAGTTGATTGTGATATTGAAGAAGAATTGGCGAGATTAAAACTGATATCGATGTCATGACGATCTTTCCTTATAGAGTGGAGTTTGACAAAACATTACCACCTAGAAAGATGTCATCTGGTTCGTTGTCATCCAATTCTTAAATTGAAATCGAAAGGGTGAATGTTGCACTTGAGACTGTTATTGGAACCATTACCCAAAAGCCTCATGCCACTAATACCTTTCCGAGAAGTCTAGTTGAATGATCAAGTCATTTCATATTAATGACTCATTTGATAATTGTTGTTGTAAGAGATATAGGATTGGAAATTAAGTATTGTTCATATCGAGCTTTTATTGCCTATTAAGGCCTAAGAATAAGATTGAAAGTATTGGAATATAAGGAAGGATATCGAATTGAGTATAAGTTGATTGAAACTTGAATAAAGTAAAATTTAACCCGAATGGAATATGAGATCGTTAAGAGGAAGTTGATAAGTTCTGTGATTGTATTATAAGGTTTTAATTGACTGGTAGTTCGTGTTAAGGGTTGTTCCTAGGCCATTGTCCACTAACGAGGATGCCCAGTGTCCAAGAAATAAATTGAAGAAATCTTCTTCTGAATTGAGACCGATGGATCTTCTGGGACATGTGGAACACCTAATGACTCTTGTAGATTAGTATTCATTGTGGTATCTTTTAAAAATCCCTAACTTAACTGAGACATCAGTTGGTAGGATGAGTTCTGAGAATTGTATGACATAGTGACACGTAATGTGTTACGGTACAATTTTGACTTGTTTATGATTAATGAAAAGACTACCTTTGATTGCTAAATTCTACATGTATCGATGTTATCTATCTTTTCTTGCTTCTTCCTAATGTTTGCATTAGTAATGAAACCATTGAACAAGTACTCATCTTGATTTGAGTTACGTTGTGAATCATTCTTCGTGAATGCCATCGAAGTCATGAACCTCATGATTATTTGGCTAAAGCTCATTTCCTATCATATTGTAGTTAATTCTTGGTGAACAAGCTTTCATCACTCCTTTGCAGATCACACATTGTTTTTATAAGTTAAAACAGTATCCATTGAGAAAAAATTGAATTTACATTACTATAAGGATTAATCAAATTAAGATTTATAAGTGATTGTTATCGAAATAAAGTTGATTATGAAATATCTTGGAAAAACTTAATTGTTCTTATAACAAAGAAAATCTTTGTAAATTTATTTTTGATTCTTCTTTAAGAATTAAGCATGAAAATGTTTTATTATAAACATGATGATAAAATTTTGACGAACTGAGTATTGCATCGTTAATCCTGAAATTGTATATAGTTGCGCGCCTACATACAATTTGGAATGGACCATGCAAGACTGATTAGTAGTCACCATAAAATTATTAACAAACGATGAATTTTCATTGAAGATTGTGAAAGATTAAATTTTATGAGATCTGCAAGGAGCAAAAATAGGGACATAGTGTTAGGGACACCTACATATGTGCCCGTACTATTTATTCTTCTGAGTCGAATTTACTAATCTATGGAAATTGTCTTATTTGATAATTGACAATTCTTTCTTGTCCAATTCTCCCGTAGTGAGATTTTTAGAAAAAGTATTTGATTACCGAGTGTTGATACCCGACTGGATGTATCGACGTTCTTATCATTTCTTTTGATTTGATTTCATTTGAATGACCTGGGTAACGATCCGAGGAGCTTTCGAATGCGTACTCCAATATATGAAAACATGGGATATTTCATATTCGTTAAATGTTTTCGTCTGTATCTGATTTGAAATTCTCTCGTGTAGATTATGCGTTGACCTTACTCTTTTAAGGTTAGTTATGTCTCCATATATCCTTGAACTTGTGAAGGATTATGAATTATTATTAGTCTTTTGAGAAGTTCACATCTTATCGACGGCAATAAAACAGAAAAGTTGATAATGCCAGTAGAATGGATTGATTGATTATGACATGACGACAGTGTCTTAATTTATGGGAACTCGAATAGAATTCCCCTAAATGATAAGATGTTGATTATCAAAAATGATCTAGATAATTCTTGATGGGTGACCGTATCCCGTATTTAGACTTGAAATTTTACCGTGAATGGTTGTGAACTAGTTATAGATATTGTAATCTAGAAGAACCTAATATGAATGTATTAAAAGATGTTTATGTTATCTAAACTTTAGGAGGTATTTGTTAATAAATTACCTAGACTTTTGCCATTAAGGCAGATTGAAATTGGTATTGATTATATTTCCGGTGCTGCACTTGTGGCTTGGGCACTGTGCGTCAGCACCATCTAAATTAAAGGAATTACCGTACAACTGAGGGAGTTGTCGGAGAAAGATTTTATTATACCAAGCATGTCATCCTGAAGAGCTATGGTGTTATCATTCCTTATATTTATAGGTTACTGTGAACTGAGTAAATTGACAATCGAAAACGATATCCATAACTCGAAATGGAAGATTTGTTCGATCATTTACAAGGTTTTAACGTATGTTTTAAAGATTTGATCAACGGCATGGTTATTATCAACTTCGTTTCCGCGAAGAAGATTATTTATTCCAATCACTACATTCGGTACTTGTAATGAACATTATGAGTTTCACGTGATGTCGTTTGGATTGACTAATACACATGTGGTATTCATAAATTTGGTGAATCACGTGTGTAGGCTGTAATTTGATAAATTCATGCTCGTGTTCATTAAGGACTATTTATTTGTTTATAAGAATAAGAATGGGTTAATAATTATTTATAGATTGCCCTGAATTGGCCGAACAATTAAAAATGGTGCCTTGAATATTTAACATAAGACTTGAGACTTAATACGTTACATGATTTAACCGTGTGATTAATAGATAATGGAATATAAATTGACTCTCTAAAATTTAGAAGTCATTTAAGACTTTGAGTTATACTAAAAAAAAAAATGCAAATATGTTTTGACGAATGTTTTCACAAAGGGTTTTAAGGGATTATTCCCTTATACACAAACCATTTAACTAAACTTCTATTTAGAGGTAAATGTTTGTGTATACTTCTAGACAACCTAAGAAGAATTTAGGAAACTATATAACTTATTACTTGAAATTGAAACGACAATTTTTGCTTTTCAACTAAGAAAATTTTGACCAAAATATAAAGAAAGGTTTTTCGAACATTTACGAATCTTATTAAATATTTTCGATAAATCAACAAAAATCTTGTTAATTAAATTCAAATTTATTTTGAACATTTTATATAATTGGTCGAACTAAGAAATTTAAATTTTTTACGTTTACATAAAAATTAAATAATTATTGTTAATTTACATGTAATAATTATCGACGCTTTAAACGTCGGATTGAGTACAACGGATAAAAATGATAGTAAAGACGAAACTAAAACATAGAAGATATGAAGAAAGGATTTTGAATAAATACGGTTGTGATATTTCATCAGAAAGGTGAACGTAATTACTGACGCATAATATAGAAAGAATATCTGAGTGAATTGTGGACATGATAATTATATCATCATGAGAAGTGAATATAGATACCGACGCATTATGTAAAAAAAAGATAAAGAACCAATTAGGATATATTTCTTAATAATGAAGGTGCAAAAATAAATTGCCGAACGATATAAAAATAAACGATGTTTGTAAGAAGGATAATATAAATAAAAAGGGATTCGCGACTAATATGAATCATTAAGATTGAGAAGCCGATAGCATTAAATATTTTAAAAACCACTTGTGATTGTCTAAATATAGAGGATTGTGAGATATAGTTATTGATAGGTGTGAAAACACCCATCTTTTCTACCACTTAATTACATTAAAACAGGACCTAAACGTATATTTTATGTCATAAATGGCGGAATTACGTGTGGTTTGTGTTTTTATTGTGTTTTAGGGTCAGAATGTGAAAAGGAAGGAAAACACGGTCTTTCACGGGCTTTTATCGAAGAAAAAGACGAAAGATGAAGTCGAAAGATCAAGAGTGGAAAAAGAACGGAAGTCCAAGACCAATTCTGAAGATTTATCGAAGAAAAAGTCAAAAGACGGAAGTTTACTAAAAAGCCGAAGAACTCAAGTCTAAATTATGAAGAAATTACAAGACGAGTTCAAAGAAATCCCGAGACGAAGTCTTAAAAGTCGAAGAATTTAAGAAGACTGAAAGACTGAGGACCAAGAAAGAAAGAAAGAGGAAGCCACCAACCACTCCCCTCTCCTATAAATACCACCCTCACAACATGTGAGAGGGTGGGTTAGTTTTAGTTTTAGTTTTAGGATTAGATTAGGAGTAGGTAGTTTCTCTCTCTAAACTTATGCTTTCTCTCTCTAGATTGATTTGTGTTTAAGCTTTTGTTATTGAATTTTTACTTTTTAATTAAGCTTTTAATTAATCATCTTCATCCTTTCTTGTTGATTTGTTCTTGATCTTTGTGTTCATGTTTTTGAGTTTTCTTATTTTCAATCAAGTGGGTTTTGATTGATTTGGCTTTGTTTGTTAGTTTTGATGATTTGTTTTGATTGATTATTGTTAGTTGATGTTTATTGGTTGTTTAGATTTAATCTTTTGGTTTGTTTTGGTGAGATTTGATCAAATTCGTCCCTACTGTTCTTCTTCTGCTCTGTGTACTGTTCTTGCCCAGATTATTCCGAATAGAGCACTGTTTATGAATATTCCGAATAGACTGTCTTCTCAATTTCCTATGCGGAATATTGGATATTCCGAATAGGACTTCCTATGCGGAATATTCCGAATAGGATTTCCCTACTCGGAAAGTCTCATTATTCCGAATAGGAGTCCCTATTCGGAATGTTTGATTATTCCGAATAGGAGTCCCTATTCGGAATGATTGATTATTCCGAATAGGAGTCCTTATTCGGAATATTCCGAATAGGAGTCCCTATTCGGAATGTTTGATTTTTCTGAATAGGTTTTTCAGTTTTTAATTGAAAGTTTTATTTTTCCCGCCTTTTTCGTTATTTGCACTTTAACTTGCTTTCCGTTTATTTTAAGTTTTAATTTGCGTCATTTACATTCATTGCCTTTAATTTCTCATCATTTATTTCCCGTAAAGTTTTAATCTTTCATTATTGTTTCCTTACTTTATTTTTAATTGTTCCAAGTCTTTATTTTTAATTCGTTTTAGACAACGACACCCTTTTACTTGATTCACCAAGAACAACTGAGTCGCACAATTAACCAGAGATCAATTCGAGGAGATTCCGAGAAACGAACTTTCAAACGAGTAAAAATTCAGTTATTAAAATGGCGCCGCTGCCGGCTCTTTTCGTGAAGATCGAAGGTTATTGGTGAGTGACGCGTTGGATTTTGGGATCCGTTCACTTGTGAACGTTATTTTTCTTGTCAAAATTTTTCAAAAATCCAAAAACATTTGAAAAATCATAAAAAGCATTTCTTTTTCATAGTTTTGCACCAAAAATATTCTTCTTGCTTATCTATCTTTCTTTATGGATTTTTATGTCCATTTCGTCCGGTGTGGGAAACAATTATCTGCGAACAACTCTTGTCAATGGTGTACATGTGAGCGGTGCGGAAACGATATCGACTACACACAATTCGGATTTTGTCCCTTGTGAAACTCGACTAATTCCCTCTTTTTGAACCCACCTCCTGTTCCCCCGTGCATCTATTGTGGAAGCGATTCTCATTGGCATATTTCGTGCCCGGTTCGATACCCGTATGGTCACGGGCAAGAACCGGGGTACAATTATGACAATGATAATAGCTATCCACAAGACGCACTTGATTTTCCTCCATACCCGGTTTGCAACAACTGTGGGGGTCCTCACGATAACTATTATTGTCAACCGATGAACAACTATGAGCCACAACCGTGCTATAATTCCGGTTTTCACAATCTTGAGCCCCCACCGCACTCACTCAATCATCAGCCTCGTCACGGGATGAGTTACCAAGAACCAATTGTTGATCTTGCTACAGCTTTTCAAGCGCAATCAAAAGAGCTTTTACACACGCTGCGAACTTGTATAGAGTCATTTTTACAGCAGCAAGATCAGACGAGTACCCATATCCCTGAGCATATTATTGGCCCTATAAATAATGAGGAGAGTGATGACGATATTGAGGTTATTTTCGACGAGGAGGAATTTCTAAAGCAAAATACTTCACTCCTTCGTGATGATGGTTTTCACATTCCTGAGATCGATGAGTTTCTTGATATTGATACACCCATGGAATACATATCCGGGTATTCTGATATGGAAGGAGATATACTTTTTCTAGAGGATTTATTACACGATGACACTACACCTTCTATCCCAGACGTGGAAAGATGTGAATCTACTGAAAAGGGGACGCAGGTGGAAGGTAATTGTTCTCATACTTCTCATATTATATTGCCACCTCATCCTCCCACGTGCACACCCAAGCGGGTGATGTATCACTTTTACTCTACTCGTTTTATACCGGGAAATGAGGATGAGTGCTTTGACCCGGGAGGTGACATTGATTATGCTATGATTGATACCATCACGGCTTTGCCGTTTGCTCAACTTCCATTGTCTTTGGGGGAGGACAATGTGCTCACTATACCCAACCCACCTCCCGTGGATCTTGAATTCACATACTATACGTATGTTGAAAGGACCTTTCTCCCTTTCAAGACTTATTCCCCCGCCTCTCCTTTATTAATGTCCTCCGGGAACGAGGACAAGGTCTTTGATCCCGGTATTACATTCGAGGCTTCCCCATGGACCATTTAATTCGGGGACGAGTCAGGCTCGTGACTCGGTTAACAAAAACAAGCGCTTTTTGGGAGGCAACCCAATTATCTATCTATCTTTACAATAAGTGTAGGGGGAGCCCCCGTTGGTGTTTCTTGTTTTCTTTCTTATCATTGCAGGGATTCGAGCTTCAAAGACACACTCTTGATAACTTTTGAAGAACCATGATCCCGTGTTACTATCTTCCTGGTTCTATCCTAAACTCTTTTCGATTCCCTATTTTATATTTTCCAATATTAAAATAGGAATCTCTTTAGTTGTCTTTTCCTTAGCGAGATTTAAGCAACGTGCACAATGTACTAAGTGTAGGGGAGTTTACTCCCACATGCTTAAACATTGAGGGCAATGTTTATATTAAGTGTAGGGGGGTCTTCTATCGAAGTTAAGTGGCCTTTTCCTTGTCTTTGTCCTCATTTTAACCGGAAAATCAGTTTTTCGACATTTTTCAAAATTTTTAATCTATTTTGGCCTAGTTGTAGTTCCCTTTATTTTTGCTATTTTTCTCTTATTTTAATAAAATGGTTTTAACAAGTTTAGTTATCTTAGATATATTAGGCCCGTTGTGAATATTTTGACTCAACCCGAGTTTACTTATCCAAGTTCACTCTAGCTAGTATCCTTAACCGTGTAGACCTTAATTGGTTTATTGGGCTAAGCATCCACGAGTCTCATTCCTTGAGATTTTAAATTGTGGAGAACGAGAAATGATAAAGTTGGTTACAAGTTTGGTATTATTTCATTAACTTATGTGAGTCAATTACGATCTTTTTCTCCCATCACTTGCTAATAAATTATCTGCAATAAGTAAGGTCGTACGATTTGAAAAGTTACTTAGCTTCTAGCCCAAGATCGTTTAAAAGTTGCTCGGTAATGATAAGAGTTCATAGCCAAGGCATAACTTATGAAGCGGGGCGCGAAGATTGGCGAGTCCGAAAAGGCCCTAACAAGGCATGAGGATTCAATTTTATTGCTGAAGATCCAAAGTGATGTGAAAAGCATTATTCATAAAATCAATATGAAGGATCAAGACTCACGACGAAAAGCAATCAACTCCCATAAAGATCATGGAGAAGTCTATCCAAAAAGACCCTAACAAGGTATGAGGATAAATAGATCCAAGTCCGAAAAGGAGGCGGATCGTTGTATCTCAAAATCCCAATTAGAGATTGAAGAAATAATCATGAAGTCGTGGTCAACAAAGTTGGAGTACCCCTCAAAAGTCTCCAAGTGAAGAAACTCTATTATGATGAGAAGACCATTATCTCAAGAACGTCTCTCGAAGATATGAAGTATGAAGTACATGCCAAATATCGGCCCGAGAAAGGTCTCAAATCGTGAACCAAGTTATGCCAAGATATGAACTTTTTGATATCCCGAGAAGCAGTTTTAAGAGATTTTGTCCTTTAGCTAACTATTGATCAAATCGTCCTACTTTGCTTTCAGCCTAAATAAATTATCGAAATAAGTCAACAATGCATCCTCGTGATCATTCAAGACATCAATAAAATATAAGAGATACTCGTAGGAATAAGGGAGTTTAAGTGATTAATTGAACCACATGAGTAAATGTTTGTTATGCTAACTTGTACTAACAATGATCTTGTTTTTAAGCTTGGCATGGGGAACGTGAAACTTGAGGGTGACGAATATTCATGACACACAAGCCCTAATGAAAGTCTTAGATTTCTTTACAAGTTTCTTCCTTGTTGCATTTTGTTATTTCCTATCTTTTAAATTTTCCTTAGTTGTTTAATAAAGGACAAGGTAGGTTGATTATGATGGAAAGTGTAAACCTTGCTTTACTGCTAAGCATTGCATGAGGACATTGCAATGGTTAAGTGTAGGGGATTTGATAGGTGTGAAAACACCCATCTTTTCTACCACTTAATTACATTAAAACAGGACCTAAACGTATATTTTATGTCATAAATGGCGGAATTATGTGTGGTTTGTGTTTTTATTGTGTTTTAGGGTCAGAATGTGAAAAGGAAGGAAAACACGGTCTTTCACGGGCTTTTATCGAAGAAAAAGACGAAAGATGAAGTCGAAAGATCAAGAGTGGAAAAAGAACGGAAGTCCAAGACCAATTCTGAAGATTTATCGAAGAAAAAGTCAAAAGACGGAAGTTTACTAAAAAGCCGAAGAACTCAAGTCTAAATTATGAAGAAATTACAAGACGAGTTCAAAGAAATCCCGAGACGAAGTCTTAAAAGTCGAAGAATTTAAGAAGACTGAAAGACTGAGGACCAAGAAAGAAAGAAAGAGGAAGCCACCAACCACTCCCCTCTCCTATAAATACCACCCTCACAACATGTGAGAGGGTGGGTTAGTTTTAGTTTTAGTTTTAGGATTAGATTAGGAGTAGGTAGTTTCTCTCTCTAAACTTATGCTTTCTCTCTCTAGATTGATTTGTGTTTAAGCTTTTGTTATTGAATTTTTACTTTTTAATTAAGCTTTTAATTAATCATCTTCATCCTTTCTTGTTGATTTGTTCTTGATCTTTGTGTTCATGTTTTTGAGTTTTCTTATTTTCAATCAAGTGGGTTTTGATTGATTTGGCTTTGTTTGTTAGTTTTGATGATTTGTTTTGATTGATTATTGTTAGTTGATGTTTATTGGTTGTTTAGATTTAATCTTTTGGTTTGTTTTGGTGAGATTTGATCAAATTCATCCCTACTGTTCTTCTTCTACTCTGCGTACTGTTCTTGCCCAGATTATTCCGAATAGAGCACTGTTTATGAATATTCCGAATAGACTGTCTTCTCAATTTCCTATGCGGAATATTGGATATTCCTAATAGGACTTCCTATGCGGAATATTCCGAATAGGATTTCCCTACTCGGAAAGTCTCATTATTCCGAATAGGAGTCCCTATTCGGAATGTTTGATTATTCCGAATAGGAGTCCCTATTCGGAATGATTAATTATTCCGAATAGGAGTCCTTATTCGGAATATTCCGAATAGGAGTCCCTATTCGGAATGTTTGATTTTTCTGAATAGGTTTTTCAGTTTTTAATTGAAAGTTTTATTTTTCCCGCCTTTTTCGTTATTTGCACTTTAACTTGCTTTCCGTTTATTTTAAGTTTTAATTTGCGTCATTTACTTTCATTGCCTTTAATTTATCGTCATTTATTTCCCGTAAAGTTTTAATCTTTCATTATTGTTTCCTTACTTTATTTTTAATTGTTCCAAGTCTTTATTTTTAATTCGTTTTAGACAACGACACCCTTTTACTTGATTCACCAAGAACAACTGAGTCGCACAATTAACCAGAGATCAATTCGAGGAGATTCCGAGAAATGAACTTTCAAACGAGTAAAAATTCAGTTATTAGTTATGTTGGAATTTGTAATTATAAGTATTCTATTTATGTCATTTATGACTAAAAGTATCTTTGTCTGAAGAAGTTGTACTGATGACAGTTATGAAGGCAAACATCGCCTCATACATTAGTAAACGTCTAGCTATTGCAAAGGTCATCATCTGAATTTGATTCGATTTGGGTCATCGTCGACAGACTGACCAAATCTGCTAATATCATTCCCGTTAATGATAATTGCAAAAGAGTTATGTAAACATAGTGTGCTTGTATCGAACATCTTTATCAAGATCCTCGCTTCGCATTGAATTTCTAGAGATTTGCTCAGAAGTCATTGAGAACGAACCTTGATGAGAGTACTATGTACCACCCCAAATCGAAGGGACGAGGTAAAGTAACGATACAAAGTAATATAAGTGCTGTTCTATGTTGAAATGAATGACCTTTGGTAATAGATTGTATAATCGTTATCCTTTGGAAAGATTTTCATTGATGATCATCATATTAGGATCGAGATCGAATCTTGTTAGGATCTAAATCTTAGAGCATCTATAAGCAAGAGTTGAGATGAATACACCCGACATACACCCATAGTGAGTTGGACATGTCTTTTAGGTTTAAGGTTTCCTATGATGGCGAACCTAACCTTACAAAATACCCGACCCGCGAGATCCGAAATGATTGTTGAAATTAGGATTTGATTATTGACTGCCGATAGTGGGCAAGAGGTTGTGTGAATGTGAAATTGTAGATCTTGAAGTACCAAATGGGTAGCGAAGTTATGCCACAATTTTTAAACTTGGAAAAATGAATTCATGATCTGACAAATCATGGGATATAAGTCCCCGTTGTATGGGACCATTGAGATGACGTAGAAGTTGGGATTGAAAGGCATATAAGCTGGATCTACCCTAGGACTTCGAGAACTGCGTGAATTATGTTTCGTATATCGAACTTGATGGAATATCTATCAAGTGAGAATCTGATTATTCTTAGTAGAGCTTAGATCGTCAAAAAGTTGCATTCATTAGAAACCCGTGAACATCATGGATAGAGAAAGTAAGTCAACATTAAGCCTGATCTTATTCCCGTAGTTATGTTTAATGAAACTCGCGTATTGTAATGAATTGCACTTGTGATAAAAGACCGAATGTGGAGGAAATACCCACATGGCTTTAACTCTATAAGAAGCGAGTAGTAAGGTAAGATGATCTTTGAGGACAAAGATCCTGTTTAGGGGTAAATGCTGTGACAATCCGTCAATTTATGGTCGATATTTTATTCTCAATATTTGTTTGAAAACATTATTTTAATGTTACAATATGAACTCACATATTTTTGGAAAGAAATTTGGATTTTACGTCTTGAAGTGGCGTCGACTACGTCTAAACCGGAGGATTCAACGTTACGTGCTTACGTTTACATACACCGTCTTTGGTGACAGTCCGACATTTCAGAAAATAAATTTGTCCATGAATATTATTTTGGAGTTTTAAATTTGTGTTGGTTCATAAACTCACAAATTTACGAGAAGAGATTAGGACTAAACCGGAAACCCTAGGATTACGTATTTACGTTTTCGAACTCCGTTTTTGATGAGACAATTTTTATTGGATTCGTTTTGTGACGTTGATTCATAATTTATAAAAACGATTTTCGTAAAACGACCCGAGGGCACGCAAATCGAGGAAACTAGAATCGAGGAATACCCGTAAATTAGTGGGATGAGACAAGTTTACACTTGCCCCACCCCACTAACATGGGACGGCCAAACCATGGACTCAACACCCTTAGGTGTCAAGCCTTAAACAAGTAGCAACTTAAAGCTTACACTTGTAAGCTAAGCTTACAAGTTAAGCTACCTTACAACAAAACCACTCCACCATAACCATTTGCATCCATTTACAACATGCAAACAACTACACATTTCTCTCTCACTCTCCCTAATGTGCCGTCCACATTTCTCCCACAAACACCATTTTGATCAAAAATTAACCATGGAATCCTATGTTATTTCTACATATGTTGAAGCCCTCTTAAAGCTCTCTTGAATGGTGGTGATTATAACATCCATGGAGGAGTTTTCATAGTATCTTGAGGCTGATTTTCCACAAGGTATACATGAAGAATGGTGGTCTTGAAGATGGTCTTGGCTATGCACAAGTTTCTCCATCCAAATCCATGTCAAACTCATAACCTACATCAACTTGGTGGTATAAAGATTGTCCTCCTCATCTTCTTGTTATTTTGATTATGTAAACATGTATTTTATTTCCTATTGTATATGTATATGATGATTATATGATGATAAAAATGTTATGTGGGGATTTGGTGTTGATAAACATGATTAAAAAGGTGAAAAACCATAAGAAACAAGGTTAAAATCTTGGTTAAATTTGTTGGCTGTATAAAACAGTAAAGAAACAGGTCATGGACTGATAAAATGATGAAGTAGAATCCATTTACAGTAAGCTATATGTCTTGTACACATGTGAGAGTTGGCCATGCAATGGAATCAAAATAATGAGTGAGATATGATCAAAACAAGTTAGGTGGTCTAATCTGAATAAGCAGTTTTGTAGGGACTGTTAAGGCAAGATGAACTCAAAATGGGCAGTAGCTATAACTAAGTTAAATGTAGCACATAATATGAAGAACATGTCACCCAAAAATGAGCTTCTAATTCATTATAGAACTCTAGATATGGTAAAAATGGTGAACATGAAGATAAAAATCAGATTTTTGGAAATAATGTTTATTATTATTATATAAGCACTCACATTTTAATGTATAAAATGTAAAAATAAAAACCCACTAACTTATAAAACTTATTTATAAAAATATATAAAAGTTTAATTAAATGGATAAATTATATAAATGGTGGTGAAATAATATTTATAAGTAATAAAAACTATAAACTTGATTTTTGCGACTTTTTCGGCTATCGCCGTAAAATTAACGTTTTTCGCCAAATAAAACTTAGACGATCAAACCCGTCTAATGTAAAGTTTATAAAAGTCATATACTGATGTATAAGTAACTAATACAAGTAAAAACCGATAAAACCCGAACTATAAGAAATACGGACATTAACGAGCTAACTAAGCATATTGGACTAATAAATGGACTAAATAAGATAAATACTTGTAAAAAGAACTTAATGGGCTTAACCCATTTGGGCCCAACATGGAAAGTATACATACTGATAATATAGGTATAAAATGGATTAAAACAAGTTAATAAACTTATAATAGGCTTATTGGACCTAAAACACGTAAATAGGTAAAACTAGTAAACTAGTAAAAAAGTTATCGACACATAACAATAAAACGAGTTAATGAGAATATGTAAACCCACTTGATCATCATATATAAATAATCATCATATGTATACATAATTGTTATTTTTATAAAGTCATTGGACATGAGTCTAAGACAAGTATTATTTGTCTAGGTTTCCGTGATTGAAGCACGTACCGTACGTCCCAATTGTCGATAACCCGCCTTCCCACATCAACGTGAGTTCATAGCCTCGCACTCTTTTAAATGTTTTTATAAATGTTTTATAAACCCGCGAGGGAGATAACATATTAGTTTTTATAAAATAGGACACCATTTGTCCCGATTGTTTGTTTATTGATTTTGGACCCGAATGATTGAATGACCCGATTGTATGACCCGATAAATGATTAAAGGACCCGATAGATGAAATAAAAATGGATTATTAAAGTTAGATTATGTCACTAAAAGTCCCATTAGCATGAATTGTGAACTACCGGGATTTGGTAGACGCACTATTTGGGGACGATCACCCCAGTTCGCGCCTTGACGGTTGATCCCCGTCGTGCCACATTGATTGGTAAGCGATTTTATGTATGAGAAGATTTCCATAGCGTGACCTTTGTGACGACACGCTACTTTAGATGGGCAAAATTGGTATCAGGTTAGCTACCCGTTGTTGGTTTAGTAAGGTAACAATGTCATGCGGCTTATAATAATCCAAATTAACAAAATACTACTAGACGCTCCGAATTACTATGTATTGCCTGACTAGCAATACAGGGTCATACTATTGATATTATGTTTGTGTTTTGGTTTTCATAACCATATTCATATAACGGTTTTTATTTGATTTTATACAACGTCATAAGACGTATTGTATGATGTTTTTACGACATTGGCTCGTAAAATGATTTTTACGGCAAATGTCTATATTATGATTTTCAATAAGGATTTGTATAAAATGACTTTGGCTATTTTATGGCCTATTAAAATGATTTGTACAAAATGATTTTTAGTAATAATTTCATACTGATATTATATTGATGGAATTTATTAAACTCTATGAATTCACTCGGCGTTATCGCTGACCTTTTCTTTTAACATGTTTTATCTCAGGTACTTGAAGGTAATTCTCGGGAAGACAACAAGAATTCATGGCCCGCACTTAAACAATATTTTCCATTCAAATACTTTGTAAAACTTTGTATGAAATAATATGACTTGGGACCGATGTAACTTTGATATTTATGAATGGAAATAATTTATTATTAAACGACGCGATTTTTATGCGTTGTCTATGATGTGAGTAATGTTTTATCCCGTAACACCAACGAGTCTTCCGCTGTATTGGGTTGTATAAATTTGGGGGTGTTACAGTGGAAGTGCGTCAACAGGACGAATCTTGTCGTCAAACTCTAGGGGAAGGCTCTTGTACACATTAGTTTTGCGTACAGAGTCTCTTAAAGGCGTGTAAATATTCAGTACATTCTCTAATGGCATAGGGGATATCCTAACATTCTTAGCATAAGCAGTAGCAATGACCGAATGAGTAGCACCCGTGTCAAATAAAACACATGCAACTTGACCATACATATACAAGATTCCAGTGATGGTACCTGTAGACTTGTTGTCTTGATCGTGTGAAGTCGTTTAAACGCGTCCACTAGTAGGAGGCAGCTTAGAATCAGCATGTCCAGATGTGCCCTCCATCTCGCCCTTGCGGCAGTCCTTCATGCGATGACCAGTAAGGCCACACTTGTAGCATGCGTCGCTGTCGCGGTGACATGGCCCTGGGTACCTACGGTTATAGGTAGTGCAAAGAGGATGAGTATATCCTCCAGGAGGTGCCCTTGTTGGCTGAGAGCCTGCTAATAACAATATACATGAGACCTGGTAATAGGTACAAAGGACAATGCAGAAAATTCGTAAGATGTAATACCAGTGATTGCTAGACGGTTAGGCTGGGAACCTCTTTGGTTTTGGTCCCTCCCGTTACCATGATTCCTGGTAGAAGATTGCTAATGTGTCAGAATTAGGAACTATTGCATGTAACATAAGAAAATGAGTAAGTGTAAGGACCTGCTGTTGTTGGAGTTTCCTGCGTTGTTACGGTAATTATCATTACCGCCACGCCTATCCGTAGTAGAACGGTCGTGAGTCTGAACGTTTCCCTAGGGCTGAGTAGGCTGTTGCTGAGTAGCCGGCTGAGACCGGTCCCCAGTCTTCTGCCTAGAAGATGCAATTAAAAAGAGATATAAATATTGACATATACTGAAAGAATTTGGTTTGGTCACCGCTGAATAACGAATGTTTTTTTTCTTCTCGTGTCTCTCTGCTTCCCCGAACTCTTCTCTTTCATGCAGCATCTCCAGGTTACGTGCTGCATCGGCCACTTGTGCCACCGTGTTGAACGTAGCACACACCAAGTTGTTTTCGACCGATGTACGAAGAGTTCACCGGAAGTGGTATGCTTTCTCTTCGGGAGTACCTGTTGTTGCGCCAAGAAAACCAGCCAAACGAAGAAAGCGCTGCATGAACTCGTTGATGTTCTCCCCAGCTCTCTGTCTGATTCCATGGTACTCCCTCTTCAGCTTGTCTTGCTCAGCCTTGGGAAAGAACTGTCCCATCACTAACTCCCTGAACTGAGCCCAAGTCAAACCAGCCACCCAATCATTACCTCCCTCAGACTGCTTCAGTGCCTTCCAACATGATAGCGTATCACCTTCGAACCTATAACAGGACAACCTTGACTTGAAGACGGGGTCACAGCCCATTGCATCGAAGATCTTCTTAATGTGAGCCACCAGCTTTCAGCTTCACTGGGGCTATCAGTTTTCTCGAAGGATCGAGGGCGTAGCTTGTTGAATCTCTCCAGCCATGTGACCAATGTTGCTGGAGGAGGAGGAGGAGGTACTGGGTGCTGTTGCTGATTGTTGGCAGCCTGCACCTCAGCCCTGATTTCGTTCCTCAGTTGAGGAAGCAAAGCTTGCATCGCAGCTTGGACTGCTGCATTGAGTTGTTCCTGCTCGCGTGTGAGAACCATCTAACGGTATAAGATACAATACATGATTAAATTGATCAAAACATAAAATATATACATGAAAAAAATTTATACCAATAAATCATGAGAAAAATTTTATGTAGGAAAACTAGTATATGAATGCATGATGCAGTTTTATGAAAACTTTTATATGCGCGAGAGTGAACGCCTATGGTCAGTTCACTCAAAACAAAACACATGGTGAGGGTACGCCAATGGGTCGGTCCCAAAGTTAAATGTTTCAATAAAACACATGCGACTAAATAGGGCCAGTCCTGTACCAACCATTACTTAGTCATAAACCTGCGACAATGACACATATATGAATGCATGAAAACAATGAATGCATGAAAACCGACTGTCAGTTCTAGGAAGACCATAGTGACTACCCACTAATCACAGGTCGTTTTTTGAGAGCCTACAGGTCGAAGCCAATGGCTCTGATACTATAATTGTAACACCTCATTTTGATAAATGGAATGTCACGTGTGATTATGGTGTGTCATCAAAGCATACAAGGATAAATTCCTTAACATTGCATGACCATAAAGGAAATACCGGAAACAAACATCGGTACCCCAAAGTAAAAGCTTATCACACACAAACATAAGTACTATAAATAAAAAGGACTAAACAATGTCCATGGAAATGAGTAGCAAAATGTATGAAGAAATGCATAAAAGTAATGAAGGCTAGAAAGCTTCCAATCCATATGCACGTAAGCTTAGAGTCTACGAGCGTCCCTGAGTACCTGCCGTTTTGGGAACATGAAAGGAAAATGGCTGAGCATAACGCTCAGTGCACGGATATACAAGCATAGAATGAATAACATAAGCATATACGACATATAGCAGCAGAATTAATTAAGTCCTGGGAAACCTGGTATGACTTAGTAAAACTGGTTTTATAGTTTGAAAAGCCTTATGTTTATCTTATAAAAACTGCTTAACATGTTTACCATTAGCCAATATAGGTCATGAAATATCAACGTGCATGAATACTTGGAGGGGTGACCTCATCATGCAATTAGAGGGGTTGCCTCTAATTAAATATAAGTTTGGGTAGGAGGGATCAGCTCCTTGTAAAGGATGCAAGGCACACACCACATTCACCTGAATAATATATAAAACATGTAAACTAGGATGCACCCATACGCCCCACATGATAATATAATAATATGGCTAAAAGCTGAAAGGGACGCCACGAGCTATCACTCTGCCAGGGTGAAGTCATAGCACTAGTGCCTCCAGTGTTATGGTTATGGTACCTCCATAACTAGGTGAAACTGGTCATGCATGTATATGGCTTAGGCATTTAATTAAACATAAGCAAGTCAAAACATATAAAACTTATACTGGGAAAACAGTTGGCTGCATACGGGGAAATCCTAATAAGGAAAGAATGTCCATACTGAAAGGACGGAGAATCCGTACCTTGTGTCCAGTGAACGAAGAAGACGAACGGAAAAGAGTGCTACTTCGATCTCACTAATGCTACATAAATAATATACGTGTATAAGTATTCTGGTCACTGAATACGTAACTGACTTTATATCATGTCTTAGCTTGTTTTATATGTTCATGTCTTGTTTTCCTGATTTTAACGTTATGCTGTGTTTATCATGTATTTTGGATATTCTGATTAAGTATTACTTGTATTTCTTGTATTATTATACTTGTTGTGTAATAATAAGTAACTTTCTAAAAATAGAAGGTTTCCTAAAATAGAAAGTTTCCAAATATAGAATAGCTGCCTAAAATAAATAAGTTTCTAAAAATAGAAAGTTTCCATAAATAGAATCACTACTTAAAATAGATAAGTTTCTAAAAATAGAAAGTTTCCATATTTAGAAATAAGCTGGATTAATAACCTAATAAAATAAGCTTAAGTTTTACTGATTAATATTCGAAGTCTTGTGATTAATAGTATAGTTTATTAATTAATACATGTAAATTAAATAAACTATATGTTATAAGATTTAATTAAATATATCATGATTTAATTAAATTAAAGTGTATAAAATACTTAGGTTAAACATGTATTAATATATATATTAATATAACCTAAGTCATGAAAATTAATTAATTATATGTCATGTTTTAATAATTAATTAATTACTTTAGTCTAAATTAAATAATAAAAATACTTAGGTTAACATCATGTATTATTAATAATAATAATAAACCTAATTCATGTCTTAATTAAATTAATTATATAACATGTTAAATTAATTTAATTAATCTTCTAAATAAATAAACTTGTAAAAATTAATTAGGCTTGTAAAATCAAGTCGTGAACCGGACCCGTGTGTTTAATTTTGATATGTCGTGAACCAGACCGTGTTTACCCTTGAATCGGAACAACCAAACACCCCCTTAACAGTGGCGAACCAGCTTGGTCGGTTGCCATTGGTTGTGTAAAATTGCCACCAGCTTAAGCCGGTGGTTCCCTTGGTTCTTGGCTAGTCGCAGCCGTGGCTTGAGTTCCCCCTGTTTGAGCATATTAGCCACCGGCTTGAGCCGGTGGTGCTTGTTTGTTTTCAGCCGAGACCCAATCCAAACCAAACGGTACCCCCATTCGTCGGGGTCCCTTGTTCCTTACGGCCGAGACATACAAAACCACACCGAGACTATGGGGTCTCGGCTGGTGGTGATTCGAAGACGACCGAGAGCTTCGGCTCTCGGTTCCTTGAGTCGGCCGAACCAAACAACCCAAAACATCCATGTTTATTACCCCATGATTAAATTTACATGTTTAATTACTAGTTTTTAATAAACCCGTGATTTCATGTGTTCTTGATCTAATAAAATAATTAAAAAGAAAAGGTTATAGGATTACCAATGCGTGAAACAATTGGATGAAAATAACACGAACACCACACTTGAATTTAATAAACCAAGATCTATAAACACCCCTTCCTTGTGGTGTTATAACCGGCGGCCAAAGGGAAGAAAAAGGGAGGCTAGGGTTTAGAAATTTTATAAATCTTCTGTAAAATGAAAATGTGTTTTTCCCTTTTTCCTATTTAGTAAAAATAAAAGTGCGCTTGGCCCTTTCTTGGTTCTTTGTGTCTGCGGGTATGTGGGGCCCACAAGGGGAAACCCAACGTTTTTCGTGTTCTAAATTGTTACGTGTTCTCGTGCTTGTATTTACGTGACTTATTTATTAATTGTTCGTGTTATATTATATACTTATACGTACTCGTAATAATAATTACGAGATTACATAATTATATGCTCGTGATTATTTACGTTCATGATTTCATGTTCGTGATTATAATTATTATTGATAATAATTATTGTGTATTAATATGCTTAAATACTTATCGTGTAGTAACACATACGTAATACTTGTACTTAATATTCGTGAAACGTAAACATGTTATAAAAGAAAAATTTTAATCATGTTCGTGCAATTATACGTGTACTGTTCATGGAAAAGCATGCGGGTTTTACAGTTGAACATATAATTCTGAAAGATATATACCACAAATGACATTTGACATTGATAGAAACGTTTTGAAAATTGTGTTCAACGTTTTTAAAATTATTATGATAGAGGACTTATCTTTAATCGCTTAGGGAAAGCGCACTGAAACGTACAGCTACCTTTCGTTCGAGTCCAATTTACATGAGATCGAAACTATAATTGTTTTGGGAGTAGATCATGACAAAGAAAAATTAATTTCCCGTTTTTGAGGATAAGTTTTCATCCGTGATAAACTTTCATTACTTTGAAGTTCGAGTTCTAAGCTAACATTTACTTAGAAATCGTAGGGAAAATAGAAATGACATGTTTTGAAAACATTTAAACTTTTATTCGAGCTTTATTTACTAACCCGTGTCATTATTGAACCACATTTCTAGGTACATAAATCTTATCGATACTGAAAGACACGTCGAGAATATTTTATTTGAAATTTTTGTAATTTTTTAATTTTTTATTTTGTTTTTATATGTTTTACATTTTTTAGTTTGTTTTTACAAAAAATTTATCTTCACAAAATAAAAATAAAGAGAAATAGCAAAAGTGTTTACATGTCGAAGATTCCATTAGGAGTGACAGATGATCACTTAGTTGATGTAGATGAAGTTAAGTCATGTTTCTTGTTGGCGTTGATCGAGTGCATTACCAGTAGTAACAGCGAAAGACATTGAAACCACTTGATTTTCTACATTGAAATATTCATTGAAGGAGATTTCCATGTCTTTAATTGACATCATATCTTCTGAAACTGTTGTAAGAAATTCTTTTTCCTTTCATTGAAGGTTCGGGTCACAGTCTGTTATTTGACTATGATCCATTTACATGAGCTTAAAACTTTTGAGTAGTTTCAATACAAGCTCATGTTCGAGAAAATTTAATTTCTCGTTTGGGGATAAGTTATCTTAAATAAATAAACTTTCCTTTATTTGAATCCGAGTTACAGTTTATTATGTTACTGTAAGTCATTTTGATGTTTTAATTGTGAATCCCCTAAGACACTTGATTCTTAGACATCAGCCTTTTTAGCAACCAAACTCTGAGATTGTCCTTAATGGCATTGTATGAGGTACCTGTAATTAGTTTACCACTTTGTTCTTTTTTAACATTGATGTTTATACATGTACTTTCATCAAGAGTTTGTATAAATTCGTGAGGATTAGTGATATATATATTCGAACCATGCGGGGGTTTACTTTTAACCTTCGTCGTGTTAGAGGGAAATATCTTTCATGTATGAGAACCCACCTAAGACCAATTGTTTTGAATATTCTACCTGTAGGTTTCACCGAAGACAAGATCTAGGAGACATAGTTTTCTCATGCACAACGGAAGACTTATTAGGAGAAAACCTATTTCCTTTAGGGATCCATCTTTTAGGTACTCTAGCATTGGTTTTCACCTTATTCGGGATCTTCGTTATACAATTAACATGAATAGCATTAAAGACATATTACAGTTCGAGCAAACTAAGTGTTTAGCATCTGAAAACGACCTAGAATTCCTAGAGTGATTTGCTACTAGGATTTAAGCTTTTTGAAAACAACTAGTCTTAAGCGCAGGTCAATTCCTAGATTCACTAAATGCATTCATGTGATAAATTTTTGCAAAGGAAGAGTTTCTTAAGTTAGGTGGAGGATGTGGAATGACTGGTTTTGACAACTTGTTACTCACATCATCTTGGGAGGAAAACCTTGGCTTTGACGTTTTGGTTTGTTCAGAACTAAACGCATTTGGTTGTCTAGAATCTGAGTGGTTTCTGAGAGGCGGAGAAGGAGGTTTCTCCAAGAATGACAGTTTAGCAAACTTAGTATCTACACTATTTCTCTTTAGCTTCCTTAATTCATTTTTCAATGTTGCAATTGCAAACACGTTTCCTGAATCCGAGCTTTTAAGTCAGTATTCTTAGCCAACAAATAAGTTGTCTGATCAATACTCTTAGCTATTTTTGTTTGATAGCCTCATCCAACTTGTTGTGATGCTTTCTTAATTTCTCATTTGTAAAAGTAATTTAGCGACACTTTGTTCTAGATCGATGTTCATACTGTCAAACATAGCTATGTCGTGAGTAACATTCGCTTCATTACTTTCTGCAGATTCGATAGGTTTTATAGAGAGTTCACTTAGTGAAGTAGTTAGGGAACTTTTATTTTGATAAGCTAACTTTGATTCTAACAAATTAATTTGTTTCACAAAACGTTCTTTTTTCGCTTCAAAATCTTGAATCTTACGATCCAATTTTTGTTCAAGAACAAAGTTTGCTGTAACAACCCCATTTTACCTTTACGTAGTGCAACAGTGATATGGGGTATTACTTCATAGAACACAAGTCATAATCATAGAAAACAACTCAAAAAACTAACAAAATCAACTTTCTTTATATATCATTGAAAAATCAGAGTTTTACAATATAAGGTTTCCAAAATCTAGAATAATTTCAGTCTTGTGCATCTTCATGTCATCCTCACGCTACTCTATTCTAACAATCTTTAAAACATGAAATATATGCTTAAAGTCAACACAAAGGTTGAGTGAATCCGTAGGTTTAAAATCATTTTAATAACATTTCTTCAGAATTATAGCTTTTAAAAAGGGTTTTTGTTTTAACATTATTTTAAATACAAGATCCTTTTCCTGAGCTACGTTACTATTCGCTTACATAAAACAACCAATTCTTATTGCACTAGCTCGTACCCCGCTACTTGACATACCGGAACCCAACAAATTTCCCTTAAGCAGGCAGTCTGCCAAACTCTTGTGTTAGCAAAACAAAGTGTATCCGTTTATTCTAGGTCAGAGCCATTAGTATTCTAGCAAGTTTGACTTGCCCAGATAGGGTATGTCAGTCCCCAAATAGTACTATTCACAATATTAGCATTCACCTTCTAGGATGATTAACGATCACAATTAAAAAGGGACTTTTTAAGGCAGGATTAAACGTAGTGTCAATAATCATATTTGAGAAGCATACCAAAAATACTTGTATTCTAGTTTAGCATAAATCTCTCTCACGGGTTTTCAAATCATTTGTAAATTAGATCTAGTGAGGCTATGGACTCACCTGGGATCCATAGAGTCTGAGCTATATCATATATATTTCATTCAGAGATAAACAGATTGATCACACAAACCATAACTTGGTCTCATAAACAATAGCTTGATCTCACACAAACCTAGATTAACACATTTTGTATAGTCTCAAGTCTTTAACCTTTGGTTCCATATTTCTACATATTGGTTATATATTCTTTATTTACTATTTGGTTGTAATTCTAGTATCATTGTTCGGGACATCATACTCAGAAGCCATTCTATAAACGTTTGAGGAGCGAAGGTAATTTAAATCATAAACTCAACCACTAAGTCTTAACATAATACCGAGATGAAACATCTTTGTACAAAGCTCCCTGCTAACATGATACCTTCATTACTTCCTCATATTTAAAATTAATCTTTTTTAGTCTCAAAATTGGCAAAAATAGCCCTTTTTTACAATTTCAACCCTCAATATCTATCCTTAGGGTCTCAAACTTACCAATATTTATTCTTATGTATTTAAATTTTACAAAATGAAACTTTTGGCCCAAAATGTTAAATAGTTTCAGAAATGACAGTTTTAATCCCTATACTTGTAAAAAACATATAACAACCTCAAAAATGGACCAAATGATCTAGGATTTTAAAACAAAGTTTCAAAACATGTTTATAATTATAATAACAACATTTTCCCAGAATTATAGTCTTTGAAATGGATTTTAAGTCATTATTTCATGTAAAATACAAAACTAGGGTTTTAAGACATCTTTAACTTATAACTTTCATTTAATATGATCAAATGCTCTAATTTTTTTTAGATTATCTTTCTAACATTATTTTGGCATTATAACAACTCTAATGATTCATGAATACAAGATCAAGTCATAGTTAACATAGAGATTACCTAGGTAGCTCCAAAATAGCTCATCATGGCTTCCTATGAGCACTACTTGCTATCAAAGCTTCAAGAGCTTCAATGGCTTCCTTATAGACCTGGTTTTTGGTCTTGGGGGATGTCTTAGGATGTATATAGAAGTGGAAATGGAGAATGGGTAGGAGATATAAAGGAACAGGGTGCAAGTTCTAAGGAATGCGTTTTGCCCCTATTTATAGTTTTCCAACCCTTAGGCTGGTAGGTAAGGGTGTAAACGTGTAACACAGATAGTTATGTGACTAAGGGATTCTAATGAAGCTCTACATAAGTTTATAGACTCTAGCTTCATTCTAATCTTCACCTGTAGCTCAAAATATCTCACGGCTAAGTATTGATAAGAATGGTGATGTGTAGCACTCAAGTAGGTAATGCACCTACTTGTCATTGCTTTTAAAATTTCTTAAAACATGTAAAATATATGATTTTCTTAGAAATGGGTTTTTGGAGGGAAAAATAAAACCGGGTCCTAATTAAGGCTTGTAACTTTATACTTTGTAATTTTGGTGATTAAGGGCTTAGGAATGTCATTAGTGATTTATTAGGGTTCATTAGGGTATCTACATTGTATTTAAGAAGTTTGGGTATTTGGTTTGATGTTTAAGAAAGGTTTGATGTAAAATGGGAAGAAAACTTAGGCGGGTTAGGGTTTCCAATGATTGATGGTTAAGTCTTAGTAAACATGATCATCCTTCAATTAGCTACTAATGTAAACTCAATTTATACATCCTACATTGTTCTTAATATGTTCATGAAGTCCCTACATTGGTTTTATAAAGTTATTCTAAGTAAACATGTCTAAAGGGTGAAAATACCTATTTTGACCTAATTTACAAGTCATGCATTGAAATCTTGTATCTTGTGCATTAGGGTACTTGTACATTGTATTAATATGATATTATAACCTTAATGGAGGGCTATGTGTGTTTGTAGACTTGTCCTAAAAGACTAGGTAGTGATTCTAAGTAGATTTCTTAATATAAGGGTTTTTAGGTCATTAATCCTAATGACTTTCTTTCTTGGGTAATTAGGGTTTATATCCTAATGTAAGCTTATTATAGGTCATATATAGTATGTTTATGACTTCTAGGGTTTCTACATTCTTTGTTTAAAGGTTTACATAGTTTCATCATATTCTAGGAATAATTATAGGAGCTTAAGATCCTATGCTTTGATAACTTGTACCTTATGCTTTAATAATTTTAAACTTAACTTGTAATAAATGTATAACCTTAATATGATACTTAGTTTAGTTTTATAATTGGTTGCAAATGATTAGACTCTAATTCATTATATAATGGATTTTATATTCTAATCTTGGTTACTAGGTCTTAACTTGTAATTAGCTTTGGATTAGTGAATATTGATAAGAGTGCGTAGATATTATGTAGTTATATTGCTTGAAACATTGTTTACCAAGGGTTTCTAGGTGATGATCTATACTATTACGTACATTTACTTATACTTAGCTTTGTATGGTGTGTTCTTTTTATTCTTAGGTATTATTATGTCTTCAAAGTATAGTTTATAACTCGTTTTATAATCCTTGATTACTTATTTATATGTACTTTCCATTCATAGTTTACCATTCTTGAATTTATAACTCATTTAAAGGGATTCTAGGGTTTCTAAGGGAATTTAGGGCATCATAGTTATATTTGAGATGTTATTATCAATATTTAACTTATAAGATTACTTTTACATCTTAGACTAGACATACACATTGTTTTTACAACATATAGGAAGATGTTGTAGTGGCAGTTCAGTTTGTGAGAAGCAGTTCATCTTACCATGTAAGGTATAAAAAGCAAAAATTTCTAGCCAAATTTTCATATAAAGACAGTTATAGCTCATAACACATAAGTGAAATTGGAGAATTGTCACATTTGCTTTTTCAAGTTTTTCAATATATGCTTCAAACTTGTCCGCTTTCTTTAAAAATCGAGTTTGGCATCCTTAATATCTTTTGTTTTATGAGCTAAAAGTGTTTCAAACTCTCGAATATTTGAATCAACATCTTGGTTACTCTAACTCTCATTATTTCTCATATTTGATGAATCAGGTGTGATATTACTATTAACCTATTCCAAGAGATATGTGTCAAAAATGGGATTAGTATGTTGATGATCATCATATGAAGCAATTAATTGTACCTCAACCATTTACTCAACATCATATATGGGTCTGGTATCCGCATCATTAGTTTGTGCATCATTCCTTGAGTTTTTGTTGGTTACTCTAACTCTCATTTTTTCTCATATTTGATGAATCAGGTGTGATATTACTATTAACCTTTTCCAAGAGATATGTGTCAAAAATGGGATCAGTATGCTAATGATCATCATATAAAGCAATTAATTGTACCTCAACCATTTACTCATCATCATATATGGGTCTGGTATCCGCATCATCAGTTTGTGCATCATTCCTTGAGTTTTTGCTTGTATTATTCATATGAGAATCTGTCCCACTGCTTTCTGTATCAACCAGACAAGCATCCAATGCTTTACCATTATCGACATTACTCTCTTTCATCAGCATCAGTATTTTATTCACCCTTCTTTCAAATTATCTTTTGTGACGATTTCTTTCGTCAATGGACTTCTTTACATTTCTAATATGTTGAAGAAGTGTCTCTTGAATGCTTGAAGATCTACGAGAGTGTATTTGACAAAGTAGTTGCTTGTGAACTCTCGATCATATTCTGTCGACACCTTTGAGTCAATTAATTCCTTGAACTAGTTGTTGAGAACTGAAACGGCTGCCATGGATTCATCCTCTTGAAATTCATGTTTGTCAAGTTATATGTGAAGTTGGTCCATATTTAGTAGCATCGTGCGTGTAAATGTCTCAACAACTTGACAAAATAGTAGAATGAATATCCGTTTGTATCCGATTTCGACGCTAGTGCCTTTAAAGTCGTCTTTTGAAAGTATCTGAAGGTGTCACTAAAGTAAGCTTAAGTGTTCCATGCATCACTCTTTTTCTTTCGACATCTTGTATTTTATTGCATGAACATCTTTGGTTTTAGAATCTAAGTTGCTTTTCTTAGCAGGTTTATTGATTGTAATCTCAGTATTTTGCTGAAACACTGGATTCTGCGTCTTCTCTTTATTCACCTCATTCATTGACGTTGTTGTTGTGGAATCCGTTGTGTTGACATTTGTTGAAGAACTTGAGCTGAGTTGTTCAAATATCGCTTCAAGTCGTATGAGTGGTGCATGAACGGTACACACAGATTTCTTTGACACATCATTATTAGGATTATTGTAGTACATATCGAAAATGTCCATTTGAACGGATGTGAAGAGAAAGGATGATTTGTATTTTAGAAGATATATTGCGAATGAATTACGGATCTTCGGTTGATGCGTTGTGGTGAATTCTGGTTAAATATTAAAATTCTCAAATTTTAAAATTCACATAAAAAATCAATTCTAAAATCTAAAAAAAGTTGAAATTCTGAAAAATTTTACGTCGATTTTCTGTGAAAATTTTATATTTTGGTCCAAAAATTTGAAATTTAGGTCGAAATTTTTACGTATCGCCAAAATGTGAAATTAAATTAGAAAAGGCCTTAAAAGTCTATTGAAAAAACAAATTTTAATTCGGCAAAAAAGTCTAGAAAAAATTAAAACTTTTTTTCTTTTTTTGGAAACTATGATTCGGAATCAAGGATGATGGTGGTCAACGTTCAAAAGTAAGTAGGCAAAAATTTCGTCAAGAAAACAATTTGTTAATTCGCCTTTTGTGTTACTAATTCGTCTCAACAATTGCTAATTCGCCTATTTATTTTAATTCACTTGTTTTGCTAACTCGCCTGATTCTGTTAATTCGCCTGTTTTGTTAATTCGCCTAGGCCAAAAAAAAATCATGATTACGACAGCTTAGAAAACTTGTTAATTCGCTTGATGAGACTTTCTCTAAGCAAAGCCTTTGTTAATTCGTCTACTCCTTTGTATAGGAGAATTAGAAATTCTGAAACTCGATTTTTCAAAGCTCAAAAAGACGAATTTTTTGAAACTTTTACGCGAAATAACTTGTAACTCTTGGACATTCTAATGAACATAGCAACATAAAAATGTAAATTTTTTTATTTAAGACAAAAATTTTAAAATCAAGAAATGTACTATAGATGATGAATTTGGACCAAAAAGGATGAAAATTTCTTGTGTTTAAGGTACTATACCTATATCTCAAGGATACTAGATCATGTGAGATCTTTTAGTGTAGATTTAGGCTTGAAAACAAAGAAAAAAATGAAGAAAAGCGTGACGTGAGGAGAAGAACATGAACTCAATAAACAAAAACCAGAGAATCAATCACCTATCCACTTTAAGCTCTTGACATCACATGTTATCCCAATAAGATTAATCCATACACACGAAAATAGAAGAAAGATTATAGAGAAATAAGAAGAACTAGAGAGAGTAGAGAGAATAAAGAGAGAATTGGTCGAAGGTAATTTACTAGAGAGAGAAAGTAAATGAACCAACAACCCCTCCTTAAAACACTAGGGATGGTACTTACATGCCATGCCATATCCATGGGATATGGGATTTGTTCTTGGGTCGGGCTTGGACTTCCTTGGGCTTGGAGCCCTTAACTTAGACAATATTAGCTTAAAGTCCAAGGTCGTTTAACCCTACTAGCCTATTACTAATAAGACCTATAACGACTAAGATGCCCTATTACATTCTTGTTTTAGTATATAAAATATAAGGCTAACAATATACATGAAACCCGAAAAAATTAAAAAATATGCCACAAAATGTCATAAATTCCATAAAATCTAAGAACAGATCGAAAACAAGTTACTCAAGTGGGAATACTACTCCATCCTCCCACTAGTTTTGTACAATGTCCCTATTATATACCTATGGTCAATAAAGAATAAAAGGAAATAAGTAGAGTTAACACGGAAAACTTTCCTAAGTATTGATCCATGTATAAATATTGAAGTCGAGTTCCCCAATGTTAACTTCCTTCTAATTCAGCAATCTCATCCCTAGAATTTGCCTTCTAATCCAAGTGTATGACATGTAAAACAATGAAACAAACACAAAGCAAACAAATCATACTTACTTTCTTAGAAATCACGGTTGCATTTAGCATATGCAACAAACCATAAAACCACTGAGTGGTCAAAGTGGAAGAGTTTTGTTTCGCGAGGTTTTACAAGGAACACACCCAAAAAGTTCATTTAAAAATCTAATACACGATTTAATGAAACTTTTCTGAAAACTATTTGAAAAGGTATCGTCAACAGGCGTTTTACGGCGTAGATAGAAAACTACACGCCATAGACATGTCCAAAGAACCGGTTTTTTTAATTCATAGATTTCAACACCGTAGATGGAGTGCCGCGACAATTATTTTCCACAAACTATGATCCAAGGCGAGGTTCACCATCCTTCTCCGTGTTTCCTGTTCTTGTTCAACATTTCGGAAAAACACAAACCTACATAATCAAACAAATAAAACATAAGAAATCGATGGGTTACCTCCTGATAAGAACTTTTGTTTATTTACCAGTCTTTAAGTTAGGCTCAAATCCTTTCTACGTAGGGTCATACACATCTCTCTTGTCATCTAACTCTTTTATTATCATAGATTTGAATCTAGTTGCATTAAACATATTCATGGTAATGGCTTCATCATCCTTTTTAGTGACACACGTAAAACTGGTTCCATTCCTTATCCAATATTTCTTCACCTCAAAGGTTTCGACCCCCAATTTGGTTCATAATCATTTCTCATTTCATCATGAGTGAATTCCTTTTTGAATCATGATTCCTCGGGTTTATGATTCCTCAGGTTTATGATTCCTTGGGTTTGCTATAAACCATTTCAAATTCATCCCATGTTGATTATAATGCTCATCTTTTACTTCCTATCTTTTAACATAATTTTCTTTTAATTTCTCTATCCTCGTTTCAAAAGATCCCTTAAAGTGAATCCTTTGTCCCGTATCAAGCTCCATTATTATTTCCTCACTTTCTATAGGTTTCTCTTCTTCCATATGTTCTTAAAATTATTGCCAACCATTTCTTTGTAGTCTCCTTAATTAACCCATTCTACCCATATTTTATTTCTAGTCCTTTTATTAATCAATTTAGTTCGATATCTAACTCATAAGAATGTATAGAACACCATATGTGGCCCATTTGCATTAGCCCTTTCATTATCTAAGGAACATTCTCATTCTATAGGTTTTTCATTCTTTACGAATCTATTTACGGTTTCTCCTCAATTACATTTTCTAAGTTGGTATCGCAAGTTGGCCATTTTTTCCACTTTGTCCTTAAAATCCCGCGTGGTCTCACATGTGCGTCACCACATCCTCGTCACGATTAATAGTTTCATGTTTTCGCTTTCTAGAACCTCCTATTAACTCTTCATACGTTCTTAGTTCATTATTTTTAGGAATTTTGTAACTAAAAATATCTTCATCAATTTCCAATATATCAAATTCCTTGTTTTTCTCGACCCCATTAACCAAAAAATCTTTTTGACATAGGTCACTTCTTTCTCTCACATTACCTCACATGTCTAAAATAATCCTATTATTTTCCATACCTAATGATATCCTCCCTTTATGGACCAATATCCTTACATGGGTAGTAGCTAAGAATGATCTACCTAGAATCATAACTACAAAATCAGCCAAAAACAAATATTTATCAATTCTAATTAGCACGTTTTCAACCATCCCTAAGGGTATTATTTTAGGCATGTCTACCATTTCAAATATTATGTTGGTACTCTTAAGTTCTCCTAAAATCAATTTATTAAACATATTTTTAGACATAACAATAAGACTAGCACCTAAATCAGCTAAAGCTTTAGTAGTAAATCACCTATTGAGCAAAGAATAGTAAACTTTTTTTGTTTCGGCTTCTTAGGTGGTATCTGGCAAGGTAAGTCGCTAGGAAATTTCATCTTCTCTTCCTCTTGCTTTTATTCTTCGTCCTTGTCATTGATGATTAAGCATTGAGTTCTTTCCCTTTTCCCCATGGGCATCTAATTCCTTCTCAAGTTGGTCCAGCTGGGTTCCTAGGCTTTTAAGAGATGCAGTTTGATTCTTTTCTTTAGTATCATGTTGTTCCTGCAAACTCTTCATTAGTTCCCTCCAGTCTCACATTTCTTTAGGTAGATTCTTCCAAGTTTCTGATCAAAATCTCTTCTAAGCTAGGCTTCCACTCTACAAGATGTGGTCGGTTAATTTTTGTGAAATACCACGGTGGACCTACACAATATTTGTTGTTCCCACTATTGAATGGACGTCCATATTCTCCATATTTGACTTCTTCCACTCTCTTCATAGCCTCATGTCTAGGAAAATCCCTATTCAGATGGGTAACTTCGCAGATATTACAATCAACTTGGATTGCATGCGTATTTTCCCTAAAAATTTTCATGTCACGCCCTAAGTTATCTAGCTTGTTGGTGAAGACAACTAAACCTTCACTACTGATGCCTAAATTTTTTTTTTCTCGATCCATCATGCCACTTTATTGAGTGGTCTGCCATATCTGGTATTATTATCAAAGCATCCTTGGGAGTCATGCTAGGAATAGGACTTTGGAAATCCAGAATTTGAGAGACACTATCCACCTTTTTTAGAACAAGTGAACCTTCTACTGCATATTTAAATCATGAGTTGTATAATTATATAATAATTCATTATACCTATCCCAAGCCTGGTACAATGACTCGTCTCCCTCCTTCTTGAAACTATGAATATCTCAAAGCAATTTTATCCATATTTGGAGGTGGGCAGTATCGCTAGATAAATGCCTTCTTCAATTCATCCCAAGTGAGGATCAATCCAGATGGAAGGCGGACTAACCATCTCTTTGCGACTCCTATATGTGTAATAGGGAATAGTCTCAAATGAACCGACTCGTCTAACACGCCATGACTGTGGTAAATGCTAAGTGTTTCCAAAAACCTTTCCACATGTTGTCGAGCATCATCATTAGCCAGTCCTACAAATTGTTCACTCCTTAATTACCTTAAAAAATCTCTACGAATCTCAAACTTAGCTTTCTCATCAATCGTTGGCTTAACCACACCTGGTGGTGCATGGTCTTCACGAATAGTGGTCAGATACTCCACCATAGTAAGGTTACTAATGTTAGCTTTTGGCATCTTTATATTCTGAAAATTTTGTTAGTAGTACAAACTAAAATAAAATTAACTCCATGACAGCAGCGCTATTAGCCATCAATACGGTATATAAACCCAACTTGAGTGATAATATGATTTCACAAAAATATTAAGCATATTATATAAGCAAGTTTCATTGTTTTATGTCCATATTACTTTTTGTTTAAAAAAATCTTTTTAACAACTAACATATAACTAATTCACAAGGAAAATAAGTGCGAGTAATGTGAAATATTAAAGCTAGTTTCGATATAAGTAAGAGTATACATTTTTATAATTACTATAATCTAGCATATTTTATTTTTCAACTCATAATGAAAAATAAATAAGCACATAAAAACATACATAAATAAAGGTAGATGTGAATACATACTCTATATGAAAGCAATTAAATCATATAAGATCCAAGGTTTCAAATGAGTCTTCCCTAACTTGAGAACCAAATAATCCCCTTTGATAACCAAGAGAAGCCACATGCATCAAATAACTTGATTACGTAAGTCTTTTGTCTGGATAAGAATAATAAAATCCATTTAATTCACCGATTAATTAAGCTACCCAATTTTATAAGATCTTGATCAAGATTAAAACTTTTATGGAAAGAATGCATATTATTACCATAATAATTAAAATGAAAAGAATATTAAACGGATCTAGCGAGTTTATATAAGTGTAACCCAAAAACACCAAACAAGTTGACTCGTGATGCCACTGTTGGAATTTTAGAACTAGTTAAACCAAGTTAACTACGAGTACGCAACAGAATACTTAGATCTAGTTCGGCACATATGGTTAGAACATAATATAAACATAAAATACTAACCTTTTGTTAGAAATACGTTTTAACGTATATTAGAAGTATCGGTCACTCCACAATATTATTTATGTTGTAATAGCTCGTAGTTAGAAAATAGTCATTAGTTGCTTATTAACTTAAGTAAGAACCGGTCCATGGGCTTGTCATGGACCGGCCCAAGCCCATGTTTGCTTGGAACTATAAATACCCCTTTCCACCATGGAAAGGGGTTGGTGGTTGTTCATTTTGCATTTCATATTAATAAAATCATACACACTTCCTCTCACTTTCTCTCTCTAGTTTCTCTCACTAGAAAACATCAACCCACTTCATAGATTCATAGGTTATCAATATTCTACATTTGGTATCAAGAGCTATGGGGTGATTTATGGTAAGGATTGTGTTGCTTTTTTAGTTTTTGAATCAATTAGTGATCTTTAGAAAAAATCAATCTTGAATCTTGTTGTTTTTGGTGTTTTTGTTATTGGGATTGATTGATAAGGATTGGGTTTAGCTTATTTTGGTAAAAATCATAAAACTTTTTGTGGTTTTGGATCAAAAATTGGAGTTAAAAGCTGTTTTTTAAGTCTCGGAAACATTTTTTCCAGAACTTTCCGAATAGGGATTCCGAATAGGAAGATTTTCAGTATAGAAGGTTTATTCCGAATAGGGATTCCGAATAGGAGAAATATTCAGAATAGAAGAAGTTTCCGCATAGACTTTCCAGATAGAAGAGTTTTTCCGAATAGCAGCAATTTTTCCGAATAGCAGAAATCTTTCCGAATAGCCAAAAACTTTCCGAATAGCCTATATTTTTCCGAATAGCCAGTATTTTTCCGAATAGCCAAAATTTTTCCGCATAGGAGAAATATTCCGAATATCTTTCCGAATTGCCCATCATTCCGAATAGGAGGTTTTTTTCCGAATAAGCCAAATTGCCAGATATTCCGCATTGAAGAAATATTCCGCATAAGGGTTTTTCCGCATAAGGGTTATTCAGCATAGAGGTTATTCCGAATAGTGCATTTTCAGAATAGAATTATTCCGCATAAGGGTTATTCAGAATAAGGGTTTTCAGCATAGGATTATTCCGAATAGGTATTTTTCCGAATAGGGTTTATTCTGAGTTTGGGTTATTCCGTATAAGCAAGTTCAAGGGGTATTTGAGTTTTTTTCGACGATCTTTAGTGGATTTAATCTTGAGTTCAACCAACACAACACAAATTCTCAACCTTTCTTCACTGCTCGATCAACCGATAATCTTTGAGTCTATTAAGTGATCACAATGAATCCAAGTTCATTAATGCCTCAGATGACATCTCTTACGGATATCTCGATCATAACGGGGACTGATAGTCGTCCACCGATGCTTATTAAAGAGGTGTTTGAGGCATGGCAGGGCCGTATGATGCAATACTTGAAGGGCAAACCAACATACGGAAGGCTTATGGTCAAATCGATTTTGAATGGTCCACTCGACTATGGTACCATTGTGGCAAATAATGTGTCTCGACCAAGAGAATATGAAGAACTCACACCGGCACAACAACTCATTGCTGATGCTGATGAAAAGGCTCTACAGACACTTCTCCAAGCTCTTCCGCATGATATTTATCGTATGGTTAGTCAATATACGGTTGCCAAAGATTTATGGGAACGTCTAAAGGTGTTGTTACAAGGTACGTCTCTCACCAAACAGGAAAGGGAGTGTCAGCTGTATGATCTGTTTGATAGATTCACGTACAGCCCAGGGGAAACACTACACGATTATTACTTCAGATTCACTACTCTAATGAATGATCTGAATGTATACAATCTCGTGATTGCTCCATTCCAGGTTAACACCAAGTTCTTGAACACTTTACCTCAAGCTGAATGGGGTGAGTATATTACCGATGTGAAGTTAACCCGGGATTTGCATAAGTGCAACTTAGATCAAATCTATGCTTTTCTTCAGCAGCATGAGAAGCATGTGATTATGCACCGTTCTCCTCGCGGTATGTACCCAGATTCCTTAGCTTTGATGGCGAATCAACCAAGCTTGTCACACAACAACACACCTTATATCTTAGGACATCAAGCCTATCATCCATCACCTTACATGACACCAACCTTCCCACAATACTCGATTCTACCGCAACCACCCACCTCACATCAGCAACAATATCGGTTCAATGCACCTTCACCACAGTATGCTTCACAACTTCATCCAGCAAATGTTGCACCTTATGCTCAGCCTTCATATTCTTCTTATCAAGAGAATGCAGCATATCCAACAAGCTACCCTGATCAAATGAGTATTCCTTCTACTGATTATGCAGCTCATCCAGATCAAGCACTGTATTGTGATGATGAGGAAGTCCCCGTTCCTGTATTCCAACAAGGAGCTGACCCAGTTGAAGTGCTAACTACTATGTCTGCTTATCTCACACGAACTTTAAGAAAACGAGGATACAGAGGATCAGCTCCTACCAACAATCAGTTGAGGAATTCATCCAATTCTCGTCAACAAGCTACTATTGAGAATGGCAGGGTCATGGTTCAGCCTATTCAACCATATCAGGGGAGACCTACCACATCAACCACCAATGCTCGCACGGTCAATCAGGCACCAATGGCCAATCCTGCTCCACGGGCTAATTCCACGGGCAAGTTGCGAATGATTACATGTTACAACTGCAAGGAAGAGGGTCACATGTCCAGGGATTGTAAGAAACCCAAGAGGAGAAGGGATGGACAATGGTTTGCAGAAAAGATCTATCTGGTAAATGCTCAAGCACAAGGAAGGGAACTTGATGAAGAGGAGCTTGCATTTCTTGCTGATCCAGGGATTGTTGAACAAGACGTTGTCACTACGCAGAATGCAGCCTACCAAGCCGATGATCTTGATGCGTATGACTCCGACTGTGATGACTTTCAATCTGCAAAGGCTGCTCTCATGGCAACTATCTCCAGCTTAGGGCCAGAAAAGAGATCTGAGGTACTTATTAATACCACCGATAATACCACTGATGCTAGTATTCAACCACATCAAGTTGTGCAAGAGAGTGCTGACTCGAATGAATCTTCGGTGGTGAGTCTTTCAAATGAGGAGACAAACAATGATAGCAATATCAATGTGAGTCCCCAGACTTTGAGTGAATCACAACCGGGACCCATTTCGCAAACGCCTACTCCTGCTCAACAAGATTTGGTCATGGTTCCTGCTACATTACTTAGCCAAATGAATGCTGCTCTCTTAGAAACCTTAGCTAAGAATAAGAATTTGTCTGATGAGCTTACCTTAAGCAACGAGAAAGTTCAAACCTTGGAATTAGTGCCCTCGTCTAGTGTTCTAACTAATCTCGAATATGATCATTTTAGAAACAAACAAATGGGTCACTTGCAAGAAATCGAAAACTTAAGAGCAAATTTGTCTAATGAACTTAAAGAAAAGGAGTTAGTGGTCACTAATTTTCAAAAACTTCAAACAGATTTTGAATCACTCGAGTCTAAGAAGAATGAAATGGAGATTAATGCTACTAATAAGATTAGAAGCCTAGATTATTTGCTTTTAAGACAATACGCTGCTTCTCAACTAGTTCACTTATTTGATGCTTCATTTAGAGAATTTAACTTATCACGTCTAAAAGGCCTTCCCCCTAATCCACGGTATGCAAAACAAGCTTTAAGACATAGTCCTAGACTTTATAATGCAACTCAATTAGGATTGGCTTTAGACCCGATTGTTTTTCCCAATGATCAAACAAGTAAGGATCTAGTTGATGAGGATCGGTCATACAATTCTGCAAAATATCCCGAGTGTGATTATTTTAAATTGAATAAGGAGCTTGCAAAAACGGATTTTAGAATTCGATTCCATATGGACAAAGATCTCATAACAGCACCAACCTACATATTAGATGAAGAAAACCCTAGTACTTTTCCTACACTTGTCAATATGGAAGGTCCTAAGGAAATTCCAAAGGATCTTCCACCAGTTAGCACTGTATGGTTAAACTTACAAGAGATTAATCAATACTTTACTAATTTTGACAAGGTCATTTTGGAACGTACGACTTCAAATGGCCTAAACGCCGTAGAATGGGCTTTCGAACATATGAACGAGGTGTTTAAAACTGAGATCAATCCGTTTGTCGAAAGTCTAAAAGGAATTTTTGCATCTCTTAAGGAAAATCTTGTGTTTGAAATTGGTGAAGTTCAAAAAGTGTTTTATGAAATGGACACCGCTTACGAACTACAACTAGTTGAAAAAGAAAAGATTTTAACCGAATATGACCGATTCTTGTCTGCAGTAATCTCGTGTGATGTGCTCACTACTGTAAATGTTAATTATTCGAATGAGCTTACATCCACTATGATTAATTGTGATGCTGTGAATATTTGTACTGATATTTGTGATGATGTTTGTGATATCTCTGTAAATGTTGCTGATACTGTAAATGAGGTAGATAATCAGTCTTGTCACGAATCTAACGCTGAGTTTTTAAAGCTACAAGATTCTTACAATTTACTTTCAAAACGCTTTAATCAACTAGAACAACATTGTATATCTTTAGAATTGAAACAACAAACTCAAAATGAGAATCTTTTGATATCAAATGTTTGTGAAAACGGTGTTGAGACAAGTGACCAGATGATTGCAATTGTTAAGACATTAGAGGAAGAGATAATGAGATTGAAGAGAGATGTGTCATTAAATGAAACACTCAAAATGGAACTAGAGGCTGCAGAGTCCAAAAACCAGGTCTTAGAAATTAGACTTTCGTCTGTTCTAGGGGAGATGGATCGGACAAGACAGGGACTATCCGCTCTTTATGGTTCACTAGAAGAACGCTTCGCTTTTAATGCGGCACAGCAACAATCTTTTGTTGAACAACTGAACCAAAAGTGCGAGGAAATCTCTGATTTGAACATCCTGCTCATTGACAAAAATATGGTTTTGGCTGAGTTAAAGGAGACACTTCTTCTCACCCGACAAGAAGTTGTTGATAACTTAGCTACCGACTCTGCACCGTCCACTAGTGCTCCAACAACCAAGTTAGTAGTGCTTTATAAGAACCCGCTTCATAAGAGAAACCCAGTTACCTATGATGATTATATGAGGAATGCCATTAAGCATGTCGATCTTCTTAGGGATATTTTAGACGATCTTTATGCCTTAGATCCCTCAAGTAGCGACTATTATTCGGCTCATGAATATATTAAGCGAGTTCAATATTGCTTGGCATATTTGCAATATATAGGTACACCAGGTTCTGCACTACTTAATAATAGGCCCATTGCTGTAACTCCATTTAATAAGACTCTAGGAGCAAAACCGTCATTGGCACAATCAAGTAAGGCACCTTTAAAATCTGTTGCTAATATTCCCACTTTGCCTTCTACAGGATTAAAAGAGACTACTAAGGCTAAAGGATCGCCACTCAAGAAATATAAGATCAAGCCCTCCACTAGTAGTGCCAAAAAGAAGAAAGTAGAAGTTCACAATAGGAATGCTAGTTCAGTTTTAAATAAAAAGAATCATGTTAAGACTAAAAGCTCTGCGCCTGTGCAGCAGCCTAAACCATCCGTGAATTCTGATTTGAATTGTTGGAATTGTAATGAATGTATGTTTTCCCAGCGTCATGATTTGTGTCTGATTGATCATGTTAATGAAATGAATGCTATTAAGAATGGTCTTGAATGGAAGCCAACGGGTAGAACTCGTGCCCAAGTTGGCTGGCAATGGCGTCCCACTGGTAGGACCTTTACATTAGATGGAACAATGTGCCCTTTAACTAGGAATGCATCCATTGAGGTTAGGTCTGAGCGTCCTTTAGTTAGGAACACTCGCACTCAAGTATGGAAACAACGCCCTTTAATTAGGTCAGCCCCCACTATAGTGCCTATCAGTGAAGAAATACCTCAGGATTTAAGCCAACTAGAATCTACACCACCTATTAAGAAAAGGAAGGCTAGGAAATCTAAGAAACCTAGAGTTAGCAAATCTAAGATTATTAAATCTGTACCTGCTAATAACAAGGAACACTCAGATTCCGATACCTCTACATTGTCTTCGTGTGGTGATATTTTCAGGTGGTCCAAATCATCCTGTGGTATTTGGACTTCGGTTGTTCAAAACATATGACCGGAAATCGCTCGATGCTCCGAAATTTCGTCAGCAAGTTTCTTGGTACGGTTAAATTCGGGAATGATCATATAGCAAAGATTATGGGGTATGGTGAATATCAGATTGGAAACGTGACGATTTCTAGGGTATACTATGTGGAAGGTCTTGGTCATAACTTATTCTCAGTAGGACAGTTTTGTGATTCCAACCTTGAGGTTGCTTTTCGACAACACACTTGTTTCATCCGCAACTTGGAAGGAAAAGATTTGTTGAAGGGATCTCGTGGTGCAAATCTTTATACTTTGTCCTTACAAGACATGATGGCCGCTTCTCCAGTATGTCTTCTCTCTAAAGCTTCTAAGACCAAGTCATGGTTATGGCATCGCAGATTATCTCATCTTAACTTTGATGCTATTAATCATCTGGCTAAAAACGAATTAGTTCGTGGTCTTCCAAAGCTTAAATTTCACAAGGACCATTTATGTTCCGCGTGTTCAAGGGGGAAAAGCACCAAGAAATCTTACAAACCCAAAGCTGAAGACACTAATCAAGAAAAACTTCATCTTTTGCATATGGATCTTTGTGGACCAATGAGAACTGAAAGTGTGAGCGGTAAGAAATTCATTCTCGTCATTGTGGATGACTTTTCCAGGTTTACATGGGTTAGATTTCTACGTACAAAGGATGAAGCACCGAAGGCTATCATCACTTTTCTGAAGTTCATTCAGGTACGTTTGAATACCACTGTCCGCCGTATTCGTACAGACAATGGTTCAGAGTTCGTCAACCAGACTCTTCGTGATTATTATGAAGGAGTTGGTATATCACATGAAACATCCGCTGCACGCACTCCACAACAAAACGGTGTCGTTGAAATACGGAATCGTACACTTATGGAAGCTGCTAGGACCATGCTTATTTATGCGAACGCTCCATTGTTCTTGTGGGCAGAGGCTATTTCTACTGCATGTTTCACCCAAAACCGTTCTATCCTTCGGAAACGCCATGGAAAAACACCTTATGAGCTTTTACATGACCGTAAACCCGATGTTTCATTTTTCCATGTGTTTGGTGCTCTTTGTTATCCAAATATCAATAGTGAGAACTTGGGTAAGCTTCAACCGAAAGCCGATATAGGTATTTTCATTGGTTACTCACCGTCCAAAAGAGCATACCGAATCTATAACCGTCGTCTTGGCAAGATTGTAGAAACTATGGACGCAGATTTCGATGAGCTGACAGCGATGGCTTCTGAGCAACACAGCTCTGAACCCGCGCTTCATGAGATGGGAACCGGTGCTATTAGTTCCGGATTAGTTCCCAATAATCCTACTTCTACATCATTTTTACCACCATCAAGACCCGAGTGGGATAAACTGTTTCAACCGTTGTTTGATGAATTCTTCGATCCCCCGACTGATGAAGTTCCAGCACCTTTAGTAATTTCTCCAATACCTGAAGTGGTTGCTCAAGTTAATGAACCTTTATCTAATGCATCTACAATTCACATTGAACCGGATGCACCTTCACCAAGTGATTCTCAAACTACACCTGAATCATCACCCCTACTTGTGCCTAATGATGTGGAAGAGGATTCTACTGATCACGACTTGGAATATGCTCACTTGCAAGAGCTTCCTTTCTTTGGTGTAGCGATCCCTGAAAACCCTTCAGCCGCGTCTACCTCAGAAGAAGCTCCTTCTATTGTTCACTCCAGACCACCTAGGATTGAAGACCATAGCACTAAATGGACAAAAGATCACCCAATTAGGAATGTTATTGGAGATCTAGATCGACCAGTCTCTACACGCCATCAATTACAAGAGAGTGCACTATATTGTTACTTTGATGCATTTCTCTCTGAAGTTGAACCCAAAAATTGGCAGCAGGCTATGACCCAATCATCTTGGATTGAAGCTATGCAGGAGGAACTAAACGAATTCCAACGACTTGAAGTATGGGAATTGGTTCCTCGCCCTGACAAGGTTAACATCATTACTTTGTTATGGGTTTATAAGGTTAAACTTGATGAGATGGGTGCGGTATTGAAGAATAAAGCTAGATTGGTCGCTAGATGATATAAACAAGCCTTGGGTATAGACTTTGAGGAATCTTTTGCTCCTGTGGCTAGATTGGAGGCGATTAGACTATTCCTTGCGTTTGCTGCTCATATGAACATGATCGTCTATCAAATGGATGTGAAGACGGCATTTTTGAACGGTGAACTAAGGGAAGAAGTTTATGTTAGTCAACCGGATGGGTTCGTCAGTACGGAGTCTCCTAATCATGTGTACAAGCTTAAGAAGGCTCTCTATGGGTTGAAACAAGCTCCACGCGCGTGGTATGATCTCCTGTCAACATATCTCATGTCGGAAGGCTTCTCCAAAGGCAAAGTGGACCCCACTCTATTCACTCTCAAGGAAGGCAACGACATGCTTCTGGTACAAATTTATGTTGATGATATAATATTTGCTGCCACTAACATTGAATTGTCAAATCGATTTGAGAAGATAATGTCCACACGCTTTCAGATGTCGATGATGGGAAAAATTTCATTTTTCTTAGGATTACAGATTTCTCAGAATCCCAGAGGCATCTTTATTAATCAATCCAAATATGCTCTAGAATCTCTTAAGAAATATAACTTTGAAAATTGTGACCCCGTAGACACTCCAATGGTGGAGAAATCCAAGTTAGATGAAGATAGGAATGGGACTATTGTCGATCCAAAACTTTACCGTGGGATGATCGGCACCCTTCTATATCTAACTGCTAGCAGGCCTGATTTGCAATTTGCTGTATGCATGTGTGCCCGGTATCAGGCTCGGCCTACCGAAAAGCACCTACATGTAGTTAAAAGGATCTTTCGGTATCTAAAAGGAACACTTCATCGTGGTCTATGGTATCTGAAAGATTCCTCGATTGCTTTAATATCATACGCAGATGCCGATCATGCTGGATGTCAAGACACGAGGCGTAGCACTTCTGGATCTGTGCAACTCCTAGGAGATAGATTGATCAGTTGGTCTTCAAAAAGGCAGAAAAGCGCTGCAATTTCTAACACGGAGGCTGAATACATCGCCATGTCCGGTTGTTGTGCTCAAGTCCTTTGGATGAGATCACAATTAACTGACTACGGTCTTGGATTTATGATGAGACTGCTTTTATACATGGTCTCATCGTCCAAAACGGCCTTAAAATGCATTAAATATCATAAAATAGACCAAATATATGCTCGTGTTTGTTACTTGTGTATTTTTAGGTACGGATATTGAGGAATTGGCAAAAGAACACAAGAATCAATCAAAAACGAACACGGGAAACGAAGTCGCACAATGAACCGGGCCCAAGTTTGGAATTTTGCAAAAAGACCCTTGAAGAATTGAAGATTGTCAAGATTAGTCCCTCATCTTTGAAGAACTTGTCACAATTGACCCTCCATTTATCAATTGTACAAGTATGGTCCTTATTATTTGAAGATTTTACAAGACCAGTCCATCAAGTTTGAAGATTAAACAAAAGAAACCCTTTGGAAAAGTTTTGGAAAGTAATTGTGCCATTTTCAGCAACTTGTCCAAAGTTGACAAGGCAAAACTTGGCGCTGATAAACTTTATTTACAAAATGAAGAAGAATGGATAACTTGGGGACTATTTCTGCCTAACCACCAAACATTCCCACCCAACCAGCACGTGACACCTCAGCCCTACCCACATCCATACCCGGTTTTATTAACTTAAACGTGGTCAATGAAGTCAAACCCCACTTAACCCGTTTATTTCCCACCAAAACATGATTTTTAAATCATGTTTACCCAAAAACAGATCAAAAACCCCTTTTAACCCCCATAAACCCTAATCCCCACCCAGATTAATTAATCCATAAATCAAAGGGTTTTACCCTAAATCCCTCCAGATCACTAATACACGTCCCTCTCAACCAAACCCACCTCACCCAACAGTGTCACATGGCTTGTGGGACCCTCCCCAAGCCTCCCCTGCTCATGTCACTTTCCCCCAAACCCTATGTCCCGACCAAATTAACACCTCAGATCATCCCCTTGGTCCCAAAGGTTCATCCAACGTCCAAGATTGAAGATTCCAAGCTGGCATCCAGTACATGATCACATGGGGCGTTTTTGACCCATTTTCAGTCAAAGACTTCAAGGGAATTCCTGGCAATCCAATGTTTAGGGTTTTCATGTTCTAGAATAGTCTTTTAGATAGTATAAAAGGAGATGAGCATGTTCATTCCTTTTTTGTTCCAGTTTTTAGCCAAAACCTTGTAATCCCTTTTTTAATTAATAAAGCTTGGTGTTTGTCTTAACAATTATAATTCCTTTTATTGAATTAAAAAGTTTGTGTGTTGTGTTTAAGGCTATGAAACTGAGTTCCAAATTTCAAAAAGTTTGTGTTTGATTTTTAAAAGCTTTTCAAAAAGTTTTAGAATTGATTCAAATTTTATAAATCACATTCCTTGGAAGTGAAAGTGGAAGAGGACTGTTGGTTTGTGAACTTTGAGTGTTCTTAAAACATTTGTGTTAAGTTTTCAAGGTTGGTGATAAGTTTTTAAGGAAAGAAAAGAAAACAGAAAGTATATATTGGTTATTATACTTGTGTTTCTTTGTTTGAATTTTCTTAGCAGGTTTGATTGATTGAGTGTTGCTGTTAAAGGATCAGCACCAACCCCAGTTGGTATTGGAGGTGGATTTACATCCACTAGGGCCTTGGATGTAAGGCCCTAAGGTATTTTCTTTTTACTTTGTTGAAAATTTCAGAAAAAGTGAAGGTTGCATGATCTTGCTTGATTAAGTGATAAGGTGTTATAAGTTGCTTTGATTGGTTGGAACTTGCTCAATGTGTGTTACATGCATGTTAGATACCTAATTGATCAGTTTGTAGAGGTTTTAAAAGCTTTTGATTTGAAAAATTGTTAAAACAGATTTTAAAAGGGTGTTTGGATATCCGTTTTAGCAGGGCACTTAATCATTGTTTGTGTTTTACATGAGTGTTAGAAGTGTTGAAATAGGTTAAGATAGTTAGGGTGTTGGTTTATAGTGAATTTGGTACAAGTTTTGAGTAAGTTGGTGTGTTAAAAATAAAACAAGTTAGCCAAATCTGCATGTTCACTATTCTGCTTATTTGTGTTGAATTTTTGTGCATGATCTTTGATTTCTGTTGAGATTTAGGCTAAATTGAGTTATTGCTATTGATTGTGTGCTAGCTCATGAGTTTGTGTGTTTAATTTGGTCAATTGAAAGTAAGATTTGTGCATCTAGAAGCTAAACCATAACCACCAGACATAGAAAAGAACTCAGAAACTTGTTATGCATTTTGGTGTGTTTTGATTTGCTTTGATTTATGTGCTAAGTGTGTATTTCCTGTTTATCTTGACTCCCTTCACTCAGAAAGAGTGAAGGGGTGCCTTTGTTCCAAGAATACACCACAAAAACAAGCAATTGCCAAGCCCTCTTGGCTCAAAATTTGACAAGTGAAGAAATCTTCACTTGTTCATCAGAAAAACAACAAGGACTGGGCACGTTTTTTCCATTTATTTGCTTAATCTTGGTTACTTTGGGTTTGTAATTGTGTTTTTGTGTGTTAAAAGTTACTGGATTCAAGTGTGAAAAAGAAAAAAAAAAGAAAAAAAGTTGTAAAAAGGTTACCCGCAACGGACTCGAACACCAGACCTCTCGCTGGAGGGTTAAGTGTTCTACCGTTGATCTGGATACCTTTTTACGTTTATGTTTGTTTTCAAACGTTATTTAACACGTTTTTGAGTTGGGCTTATTTAAATAAGCCGTGGCTTATTTGTTTATTTTCAGCTTATTATTTAAGCTTTTTGGACTTTTTCCATTTTTCCTAGGTTTTGACTAGGTTTTTAGATTTTTCTGTTCAAAAGTTTTATTTTTCACATTATTTAATTAATTTCTAGGATTATTTTTAGTTTTAAAATTAAAAAGTCATTAAAAAATATTAAACAGTAAGTAAAAAATACAAAAAAATAGTTTTTAGGTTTTAATTTGTATTTTTGAGGTTTACATATAAAAAAGTTTTCAAAAACTTTAATTTTTAATTTTATTTAATTTTAGGGTTTTTGGACAACTTTAAAAATTAATATAAAATAAATTAAGAGGTTTTAGAAACTTTAATTTACATTTTCTTCTTAGTTAGAATATTTAGGATTTTTGAGAATTTTTTAGAATTTATTTGAGAACTTTTAATTTTTTAGAATATTTTATTATTATTTTATTTATTAAAATAAAAAGTTTAATTTTTATTTCTTTTTCATTTTTCCTAGGTTCTTTATCATTAATTAGGACTTTTCCCATTTGTAGAATAATTTTTAGGCTTTTTAATTAACTTTTAGAATTAATTTAAGATTTAATAGATTTTAATAGTTTTTAGGAGTTTAAAAATAGTTTAATTTGGTTTTAAAAATTTTAAAAATAGTTTTTAGCTTAATTAGGATATTTTTGAGGTTTACAAACTATAAAATCTTGTTTAGGGCTTTTTAATATTTAAAAGTGATTTTTAGGGCTTTAATTAGCATTAAAAAGTCATTATTAAATTAATTAAAAGGTTTTGGCAAGTTTGGATTTTTTGTAAACTCTTAGAATATTAATTGGGATTTTTTAGTAATTTTTAGGAATTTTTAGATTAAAATTTTAAATTTTGCACTTTTTACGTTCTACGTCGTAACTTTCTAGTAGTGTTTTCGCCTTATTTTCTATTTTTTTCGTCTTCGTCATTTTCTCTTCTTTTCTTCTTGTTAATAATCAAAAACATAAATCATCATTCATCACACAACACACGTGCCTCCTCGAGAACGAACTCACCTTTAGGGTCATTTACACACGGTTTTCCTAAATCGTCGTGCTTACCCTATATTATTGCCTTGTTTTCCTAAACAAGTGTGATTTTACAACTTATCAAAATGGCGCCGCTGCCGGGGAGGCGTGTTGTGTTTTGATTGAACATTGTTGTTTTTCTATATTAGCCATATAGTATTTGTATTAATAGCACTCTATTAATACGTATTATCGTTTTTCGGTTTTTGTGTGAATACTATTACTATATTGTATACGTAGAACAATAAATACACAAGTACTCCAAATACGTGAGCAATCACAACCTTGATTCGGGATTTCATCACTCGATCATTGTATTCGAATCTCAAACCAAAGAAAAAGGCAAAAATAGATAAATACTTTCGTGAAGCTCGATTTTGAAAAATACAAACTATAAGGTGGGTATAAGGCGGTTGTATTTCACAACCTAAAGGAAAAAGGCTCTTAAGTGCTTCGCGCCGCCTCGTTTCCTCCGCTTGCTTGTGCGTATTTGATTTTGAGAGTGAATCGAGGGTTTTGCCGCCCAAAGTATTATTACATATCATATATATTTTCTTGGTTTCCATTTGATTAAACCCTCTTGAACGATTTGGTGTTCCGGTCATCGAAGGCGTTCACTCCACGTGATCGTTTTCATTCCTTGAGGCCTTTTTAATCAAGAGATTTGATTAGTGAGGAGATTTGTGGACTCATTGTCTACTTAATATATTCACCAATTCCAAAAAGGTTAATACAATCAAAAACCACAAAAAAATTGAAAAAACACAAAATACCAAAAAGAATCTTCTTTGCTCGCCTTCTCGTTGTACGTGACGTTTATGCAAACTCGCTCTAAAGCTAGACGTGCTCGTAAACGAAGAAACAAATCACTCACTCAATCTAGTGAGGAGTCTCCAAGTGAGGAACCTATTGTAGAACAAGAAGCTATCATGGCTAATCGTACTATGATGGAGTTGCTTCAAGCACCCACCGAGGGTTTTGGAGAGGCCATTGTGATTCCCGCCATCCTTGCGGAGAACTTTGAGATCAAAACGGGATTAATGTCTATGCTTCAAGCAAACAAGTTTCGCGGTCATGAAAAAGACAACCCACATTATCACATTAGGCAATTTAATCGTCTCACCGCGACAAGCAAGTTTAAGGATGTACCACACGATGCCATTAAGATGATGTTGTTTCCTTACTCGTTAGATGGACCCGCCAAGATTTGGCTTGAGAAAGAACCGCCGAATTCGATTTTGACATGGGCCGATCTCGTGTCTAAATTTGTGAATCAATTTTTTCCACCATCTAAGACAACACATTTGAAAAACGAGATTTCACGTTTTACACAAAGACCTAATGAAAGTTTTTCAATGGCTTGGGAAAGGTTTAAAGAAATGTTACATGAATGTCCACACCATGATTTTTCCGAATTGCATCAAATTGACACTTTTTATAATGGGCTTAATGAACATGAACGAGATTATTTAAATGCCGCCGCGGGTGGTAATTTTTTGTGCAAAACGACCAATGAGGCTTTGAAAATCATAGAAAATAGGTCTAAGGTCTATAGCCCTCGTAACACACCGAGTGTTGCCAATTTGGGCTCGTCATCATCTCGTTCCATTAATGCCTTGCAAGATGAAGCAAATGAGGAGAATCGGTTTTTCGATAGGTTTTCGACTCTTATGTCTCATTGGAAAGCTCAAGAAGCTTCAAACACCGCTTCGGTTAAAGCGGTTGCTAAGAGTTGTATTTCGTGTGGTGGAGCTCATGATTTTTCCGAGTGCATTACCGCGGATGGTAACACTTCGAATGCTTATGTAGCCACGGGAACTTATAACCAAGTCGGTCAAGGTTCACGTTCAAATCAAGCTCCACAAAACCAAAATGCTAATAACTATCGAAACAACAATCAAGGTGGAAATTACCAAGGAAATCAAAGGAATTATAACAAGGGTAATTACCAAAGTGGAAATGGGCAAATTTCAAACCAAAACCAAAACCGTGATTTTCAAACTCCTACTCAAGGTTTTCAAAATGCTCACACTAAAAATTTGCAAGGAGAATTTTTAGATTATGCTAAGGCTAATGATGCTAAGTTTGACAACATGCAACGTGAGATGATTAGCTTAAGGTCCGAATTGAAAAATGAGCTTAAAAACGAACTTGCTAATGAACTTAAAACTCATGCTAATAAAATGGAAGGAAATGTCACACGACTCCAACAAAATCAACAAAAAATGGAGCAAGGACAACATGAGATTAAGCAAGAATTGTTGAAAGCGGATGCTAGGCAATCTAAGTTTGAAGACCGAATGGCTAAAATGTTTGAAGCTATCATGTGTAAGCCCTCTTCTTCGGGTGGTCTTCCTAGTGATACCATCGTGAACCCGAAAGGAGAATTGAAGGTTATTGCCACTCGTAGCGGTAAAACTTTCAAAGAACCCATTTCTCGTCCAAGTACTTCTATGGAGAAGGAAAAAGAGAAAGAACCCGAGGTTGTGGTTGAAAAGGAGCATATTGCAAGCCCACGAAGTACCGCTCAAACCACACCTACGGTTGAACCTATACCCATCATGGAACCCGAGATTCCAAGGCCGATGCCTATGCCTAATTTGCCCCAACCCACACCACCTTTACCCTACCCATCAAGACGAGACAAGGAAAAGGCACAAGAACGAAATAATTACCAATTTGAACTCTTTATGAAAATGTTTCGTGACTTGCATTTTAATATAAGTTTTGCCGACGCCTTAGTCATGATGCCTCGATTTGCCGCGAACTTCAAAAGTATGTTGAATAACAAAGAGAAATTGCAAAAATCGTCTAATTGTTCATCGGTTTTTCTAAGCCGCATACCTCAAAAAGTCGGTGATCCTGGAAAGTTTTTAATCCCATGTGCTATCCAAGACATGGAAGAATGCTACGCCTTGGCCGATCTTGGTGCTAGTATTAATTTGATGCCTCTTGAGATTTTTAAATCGCTCAATCTTCCAAATCTCACTCCTTCAAGAATGTCAATCGAAATGGCCGATCATTCTACGATTCTAGCTTGTGGAGTTGCCGAGGACGTCTTTGTGAAAGTTGGGAAATTCTATTATCCCGTGGACTTCATTGTTGTTGATATTCCCATCGATCCTAAAGTTCCATTAATTTTAGGTCGATCTTTTTTGGATACCTCGAGAGCACTTATCGATGTGCATGCAAGAAAAATCACTATTCGTTTCAATGAGGAAGAACTCGTCATTAATGCAACCCAAAACTCCACTCTTTCTCATGTTTATTCGATCACATCTTTGTACAATGTCAATCCTATCAAAAACATTTGTCAAAAGATTTCAAAAAGAGTTGTTGAAGTTGTTGAGAAAAATGAAGTTCCGTCCCCTCCGCCGATGGAGGTTAAGAGTGTTAAGCCTATGATTCCAATCTCGAGTGATTCTTCGGATGATGAATACGTTGATCCCGATGGGGAGGTTTTCTTTGTTGACAAAAGATTTGAAAACTTGCCACCACCTAAACCAAAACGTTTTCAAAATGTGAGAATTTTTAATGTGACTAACATTGTTTTAGATACACCAAATATTTTTGACATAATTAAATCGAGTTTTCACAAGTAGAGTGTTAAAGATGAAAAAGGAAAAGATTTTGAATTTAATTTAAAAGATTTTTCTACAATTCTAACTCCGTCATCACCGCGTTTATTGAGTGCTACAAGCTCGTCTTCCCCTTTTGACGATGCTTTGTGTGGACTTAGTGTGGGGGAAGCCCCTTATGTTCCCTCCCCTTTCTCCACCGAGGACGAGATATTTGATCCTGGAATTGCTTTTATAGGGAAATCTCGGTCTTCCACCGATGCAATAAATGGAAAATCTTTTCATTTGATTGGTGCGAGTCTACCTCGAGTAGCTCAATGTTTTGCCTTACCCATTGTCCCACCCTTCTATTTCTTCTCTCCTATTTTCTTCTATCCCATTGGGATTTGTGTTGGAGTTGTGTTGTCTCGTCTTTCATCCGAAAACGAGGACGCTATCTTTGACCCCGGTATACGTATATCGGATTTTTAAAGTACTCCACGTACTTTTGGGCCTTGTTTATCATGTAAGCCCCACCAAAAATTGACCAAACCATGATTATCCCTAAATGATCACATTTATGGGGATTCGAGTCGAGCTTTTGACTCGGTTATCAAAAACAAGGTGCCTCGTGGGGGAGACCCATGCTTATCCATGTACATATTATTGCTTTCTAATTAGTTTAATGTGAGGGGATTTGTGCCCTTCCAGCCTTTGTTCCGTGGTTGTTTGTTTATTGTGTCTTTTAGATCATTATCTTCACGATTGGAGCCTCTCGTGTTCGTTTCATGGGAGCACTCGATCGTTTGCTTTGGAGGCCTTTCCCAATATCCACATATGATATATCCTTTTATGTTCTAACCTTAGGTTATTAGCACACTTCATAAACGGCTATTACTTATTGGTTACACCCTTTCCATGCTAGATTAGGCATTCGATTACGTCTCTAGTATGGGGGTGTTTGCACCCCTAGACTCGAAACATTGAGGACAATGTTTAAACTTTAGTATGGGGGGGTGAATAGATACTTGCCTTGCCAAACCTTCACGCTTTCCAAAGTTTATCGTTTTGTTATCGTTTTCTTGCAAAATAAGGCTAAAAATGGCCAAATTTTAAAATTTTTCTCATATTTTATAAGTGTTTGAAGACACGAATGTAGATTTTCTGATGGCGAGAATAAGAGTAATTTTTGACTCGACTGTGCGTGTTGAGAACTTAGCTTTGATTCCTTAACTTATATTAGGCTAAGTCTCTTAAATGAGGACGAGAAATGATAGAGTTAATTATAAGTTACTATGCTAAACGTAGAGTACTCGTATTCTTTCAAAAACTCATGTGGTCTCGTTGTTTGCTTATTCTCCCTTCGCATGTAAATATTTTTTGCTTAATAAATATTGACTTAGCGGTTTAGTTAGGATTGTTGGGTTTCTAGTCTTTTCTAGTAGCTTCCGTGTAATTAAATTGGGAAGACATTAAGATATCGCCAGCGTCACGGTTTTGAAGTATTGGCACCCTAATAATCGAAAGCTTCACCCAATAATAAGATTTCAAGTGCTCACCTAAATCAAGCAAACAATTTGAAGCCCCACAAGGCCTAAAATCTATGCAAAATTGAAAGTGAATCAAGCCTTAATCTTCGAAGCTTTAAAGATCCAAAATTCGCTTTTGCGTGAGGATATACGTCTTTGGCTAATAAAACCACCGATGAGGCGGATAATAAAAGGCAAGGCAAGACCGAAGTCATAATAAAATCTTCATGGCGAAGTTGAATAAAAGATGGAGTTAAACCAAAGATAATAAGGTCCTTCCGTTAGGGGGCGTATAAAAGTCTTGGTAATAAGTCTCATGTTCAAAACCGTTATAAAACCATGTTTATCGATTCTTCTTGTCAACTTAATTTTTTAACATCGTTGTCTATTAGGAGGGGTTATTGATTTGATGGTCTTAGTTACACCGTTAGGACTCTATTTTTAGACCTAAATCTCTATTATCGCATAAGTCAACAATGTATCCTCGTGATCATTAAGACATAATAAAATATAAGAGATACAACTTAGGAATAATGGGAGAATAAGTACGTGATTAGGGCATATGAGTAGTGTTAGCATTACTAACTTATAATGACAATGATCTCGTTGCACGCTTGGCATGGAATTAAGGTGAAAATCAAGGACGATGAAATTATTTCTAACGAAGCATTCACGTGTTCTTGTTCTATGAACCTAAACGTCCCATTTTACGATGAAAATCATACATTATGTCTATAACACAAGTAGTAGCAATAGTGTAATGTAGCTAGTTTATCATTTCAATAAAAGTGAATAAAATTGAATTTGGGAGATGCTTTGATACTTTATTCTAGCATTGCGTGAGGGCACGGCAATGGTTTAGTATGGGGGAGTGATGAGACTGCTTTTATACATGGTCTCATCGTCCAAAACGGCCTTAAAATGCATTAAATATCATAAAATAGACCAAATATATGCTTGTGTTTGTTACTTGTGTATTTTTAGGTACGGATATTGAGGAATTGGCAAAAGAACACAAGAATCAATCAAAAACGAACACGGGAAACGAAGTCGCACAATGAACCGGGCCCAAGTTTGGAATTTTGCAAAAAGACCCTTGAAGAATTGAAGATTGTCAAGATTAGTCCCTCATCTTTGAAGAACTTGTCACAATTGACCCTCCATTTATCAATTGTACAAGTATGGTCCTTATTATTTGAAGATTTTACAAGACCAGTCCATCAAGTTTGAAGATTAAACAAAAGAAACCCTTTGGAAAAGTTTTGGAAAGTAATTGTGCCATTTTCAGCAACTTGTCCAAAGTTGACAAGGCAAAACTTGGCGCTGATAAACTTTATTTACAAAATGAAGAAGAATGGATAACTTGGGGACTATTTCTGCCTAACCACCAAACATTCCCACCCAACCAGCACGTGACACCTCAGCCCTACCCACATCCATACCCGGTTTTATTAACTTAAACGTGGTCAATGAAGTCAAACCCCACTTAACCCGTTTATTTCCCACCAAAACATGATTTTTAAATCATGTTTACCCAAAAACAGATCAAAAACCCCTTTTAACCCCCATAAACCCTAATCCCCACCCAGATTAATTAATCCATAAATCAAAGGGTTTTACCCTAAATCCCTCCAGATCACTAATACACGTCCCTCTCAACCAAACCCACCTCACCCAACAGTGTCACATGGCTTGTGGGACCCTCCCCAAGCCTCCCCTGCTCATGTCACTTTCCCCCAAACCCTATGTCCCGACCAAATTAACACCTCAGATCATCCCCTTGGTCCCAAAGGTTCATCCAACGTCCAAGATTGAAGATTCCAAGCTGGCATCCAGTACATGATCACATGGGGCGTTTTTGACCCATTTTCAGTCAAAGACTTCAAGGGAATTCCTGGCAATCCAATGTTTAGGGTTTTCATGTTCTAGAATAGTCTTTTAGATAGTATAAAAGGAGATGAGCATGTTCATTCCTTTTTTGTTCCAGTTTTTAGCCAAAACCTTGTAATCCCTTTTTTAATTAATAAAGCTTGGTGTTTGTCTTAACAATTATAATTCCTTTTATTGAATTAAAAAGTTTGTGTGTTGTGTTTAAGGCTATGAAACTGAGTTCCAAATTTCAAAAAGTTTGTGTTTGATTTTTAAAAGCTTTTCAAAAAGTTTTAGAATTGATTCAAATTTTATAAATCACATTCCTTGGAAGTGAAAGTGGAAGAGGACTGTTGGTTTGTGAACTTTGAGTGTTCTTAAAACATTTGTGTTAAGTTTTCAAGGTTGGTGATAAGTTTTTAAGGAAAGAAAAGAAAACAGAAAGTATATATTGGTTATTATACTTGTGTTTCTTTGTTTGAATTTTCTTAGCAGGTTTGATTGATTGAGTGTTGCTGTTAAAGGATCAGCACCAACCCCAGTTGGTATTGGAGGTGGATTTACATCCACTAGGGCCTTGGATGTAAGGCCCTAAGGTATTTTCTTTTTACTTTGTTGAAAATTTCAGAAAAAGTGAAGGTTGCATGATCTTGCTTGATTAAGTGATAAGGTGTTATAAGTTGCTTTGATTGGTTGGAACTTGCTCAATGTGTGTTACATGCATGTTAGATACCTAATTGATCAGTTTGTAGAGGTTTTAAAAGCTTTTGATTTGAAAAATTGTTAAAACAGATTTTAAAAGGGTGTTTGGATATCCGTTTTAGCAGGGCACTTAATCATTGTTTGTGTTTTACATGAGTGTTAGAAGTGTTGAAATAGGTTAAGATAGTTAGGGTGTTGGTTTATAGTGAATTTGGTACAAGTTTTGAGTAAGTTGGTGTGTTAAAAGTAAAACAAGTTAGCCAAATCTGCATGTTCACTATTCTGCTTATTTGTGTTGAATTTTTGTGCATGATCTTTGATTTCTGTTGAGATTTAGGCTAAATTGAGTTATTGCTATTGATTGTGTGCTAGCTCATGAGTTTGTGTGCTTAATTTGGTCAATTGAAAGTAAGATTTGTGCATCTAGAAGCTAAACAATAACCACCAGACATAGAAAAGAACTCAGAAACTTGTTATGCATTTTGGTGTGTTTTGATTTGCTTTGATTTATGTGCTAAGTGTGTATTTCCTGTTTATCTTGACTCCCTTCACTCAGAAAGAGTGAAGGGGTGCCTTTGTTCCAAGAATACACCACAAAAACAAGCAATTGCCAAGCCCTCTTGGCTCAAAATTTGACAAGTGAAGAAATCTTCACTTGTTCATCAGAAAAACAACAAGGACTGGGCACGTTTTTGCCATTTATTTGCTTAATCTTGGTTACTTTGGGTTTGTAATTGTGTTTTTGTGTGTTAAAAGTTACTGGATTCAAGTGTGAAAAAGAAAAAAAAAGAAAAAAAGTTGTAAAAAGGTTACCCGCAACGGACTCGAACACCAGACCTCTCGCTGGAGGGTTAAGTGTTCTACCGTTGATCTGGATACCTTTTTACGTTTATGTTTGTTTTCAAACGTTATTTAACACGTTTTTGAGTTGGGCTTATTTAAATAAGCCGTGGCTTATTTGTTTATTTTCAGCTTATTATTTAAGCTTTTTGGACTTTTTCCATTTTTCCTAGGTTTTGACTAGGTTTTTAGATTTTTCTGTTCAAAAGTTTTATTTTTCACATTATTTAATTAATTTCTAGGATTATTTTTAGTTTTAAAATTAAAAAGTCATTAAAAAATATTAAACAGTAAGTAAAAAATACAAAAAAATAGTTTTTAGGTTTTAATTTGTATTTTTGAGGTTTACATATAAAAAAGTTTTTAAAAACATTAATTTTTAATTTTATTTAATTTTAGGGTTTTTAGACAACTTTAAAAATTAATATAAAATTAATTAAGAGGTTTTAGAAACTTTAATTTACATTTTCTTCTTAGTTAGAATATTTAGGATTTTTGAGAATTTTTTAGAATTTATTTGAGAACTTTTAATTTTTTAGAATATTTTATTATTATTTTATTCATTAAAATAAAAAGTTTAATTTTTATTTCTTTTTCATTTTTCCTAGGTTCTTTATCATTAATTAGGACTTTTCCCATTTGTAGAATAATTTTTAGGCTTTTTAATTAACTTTTAGAATTAATTTAAGATTTAATAGATTTTAATAGTTTTTAGGAGTTTAAAAATAGTTTAATTTGGTTTTAAAATTTTTAAAAATAGTTTTTAGCTTAATTAGGATATTTTTGAGGTTTACAAACTATAAAATCTTGTTTAGGGCTTTTTAATATTTAAAAGTGATTTTTAGGGCTTTAATTAGCATTAAAAAGTCATTATTAAATTAATTAAAAGGTTTTGGCAAGTTTGGATTTTTTGTAAACTCTTAGAATATTAATTGGGATTTTTTAGTAATTTTTAGGAATTTTTAGATTAAAATTTTAAGTTTTGCACTTTTTACGTTCTACGTCGTAACATTCTAGTAGTGTTTTCGCCTTATTTTTCTATTTTTTTCGTCTTCGTCATTTTCTCTTCTTTTCTTCTTGTTAATAATCAAAAACATAAATCATCATTCATCACACAACACACGTGCCTCCTCGAGAACGAACTCACCTTTAGGGTCATTTACACACGGTTTTCCTAAATCGTCGTGCTTACCCTATATTATTGCCTTGTTTTCCTAAACAAGTGTGATTTTACAACTTATCAATTTAACAAAATCCCGATGTATTGTGACAACAAGAGCGCCATTGCCCTTTGCTGCAACTATGTTCAACACTCCCGGGCCAAGCACATAGACATTCGCTACCATTTCATTAAGGAGCAGGTGGAGAACGGAGTGATCGAGCTGTATTTTGTCACTACTGAGTACCAGCTGGCGGATATGTTCACCAAAGCCTTAGATCGAGGACGAATCGAGTTTTTGATCGACAAGCTTGGCATGAAATCATTTACTCCAGCGACTCTCAAAGAGTTGGCAGAAGAATCAGCTGAATAGTCGTGGTAAACTATTCAGAGTATCCTTTGTTCGTGATCATGTATATTATAGTAAATATATAAACCACAAAAGAAAATACAAAAATATAAAACCAAGAAAAACCATAAAAAATATAAAACCTAGAAAAACCATAAAAATTATAAAATCCCGAAAAACCAAAAATATTTTTCGTTTAAAATGGGCATGTCTTTTAGTACGGTAATATTTACGGCCTTAGAAATGTCGATTAATATTGACACGGTGCCATAAATAGAGTCCGTATAAAAGTTGTAATGTTTTAAAACATGCCCATTATGGCTTGTAGTTGTTTCTGACTGCAACCCGGTTTTCATATTAAAGTCACGTATTTCCTTGGAAAACGTTGGCTCAGAACGGGAATTAATTTTCTCGGGCGTGATTAACAAGCCAAATCATGCAAAGGGATCAAGTTTACTTTACAACTTGGTCTAACACGAATCAGTGTACGTCTCAGTGCATTAATTTGTTAAAATAAGAGAAATCTTATTGACACCACGAATCAAACTTTTTCAAGATATCAATTGGGAAATGTTTTTCATCATCATGTGTCTCGTTAAACAATGACTACAGCTCTTTAAATAGAAAACAGGTCATCGTTTAAGGGGGAGAAAATGTTACATCATCTGTCACATCAAAAAGATCTTCAAAAGTTTTCAAGGAAACTCAAAAAGCTTAATGGTTAATGGTTGGATTGCTTTGGCATTTGTCTTATTGTTGCTTATAAGCTTGTCATGAATAGTTTTGTGCTTGTGTTAAGATAGGATAATCACAAAGGCTAGGGTAATTAACATAAGATAGGTCAAAATGACAAGATTTAAAACTTGGAAAAACAAAAGAACTTTGTTTGTTGGAAGTAGAAAAATTGAGGGGGTAAAGTTGACAATAGGTCAAACTTGTAAAAAATTTGACCTAGTCAAAATCACCCACCCCCGTTCCCCTTTCTTCTTTCACTGTTTTCCATATCTTTTGCCGCCATTAACAAACATACACACAAACACTCACGAACATCAAACAGAACATCTATCAAAATCAGTAAATCTTCTAAGATCAAGATCATCAAAAAGGTATATAATCGGTTTAATCATTCAAGCATATCAAGTTAATTAACTCTCTTAATTGAAAACAATTGATTGCAATTTCTGGTTAATTAGGGTTAATTAAATTGGGGGTTTTGCCTGGGTTGTATTCGGAATAGATCTATTTGCACAGATTTGACCTTTAGAACACTTGAATCAAACGATTTCATGCTTAATTAGAAAATATATAAGTGTTGAAAACTTTCCGCGTAAGAATGACTTTCCGAATAACGGTTTCATTCCGAATAGAAAGAACTTCCCGCATGGAGAAATCTTTCCGCATAGAAGCTGTTTTTCCGAATAGAAAAGTTTTTCCGCATAGACAAAAGTTTTCCGCATAGGCCAAATCTTTCCGCATAGAGAAACTTTTTCCGAATAGGATTTTATTCCGCATAGGCAAATGTTCCGAATAAGGATTTTATTCCGCATAGGCCAAATGTTCCGAATAAGGACTTTATTCCGCATAGGGCAAATGTTCCGAATAGGGAATTTATTCCGCATAGGCCCAATGTTCCGAATAGAGATTTATTCCGCATAAATCCAATGTTCCGAATAGAGATTTATTCCGCATAGGCCCAATGTTCTGAATAGAGATTTATTCCGCATAGATCCAATGTTCCGAATAGAGATTTATTCCGCATAGGCCCAATGTTCCGAATAGAGATTTATTCCGCATAGGGATGTTTTTTTTTCCGCATAGGCTATATGTTCCGAATAGACTTATGTTCCGCATAGGATTTATATTCAGCATAGTCCTATTATTCCGAATTGAGTGATTATTCCGTATAGAAGATGTTTGAATGGTTTACAAGCTTAAGGGATTATGTCATATGTACAATGCTTAGGGTTAAAGTCATAATGATATTCATACTTGTATGTATCAACCTTTGTGTTTTATCTTAAGCAGAGACGATGACTAACCCTACCGTACAACAAATACAAGACACCAGAGCCGCCGCCATTGCTGAAGCCAAGACTCTAAAGTTTATTCCAAACAACTTCCGTTTGAAGGAGGTATCTCACTCTACACATAATGGATTTAAGGTAGGTACAGCCATGCTTGATAAATCTCATTTCAAGCATGCGCTAAGGAGAAGTGCTTCAGTGCCCTATGAATATCTTTACGAGTTCTGGGCTACCAAAGAGAGGACGTCGAACAAAATCACTTTCTCCTTGGACAACAAGCAGCAGACGCTTACTGTGTCAGACTTCAGGAAGATCTTTGGCTTTCGACCGATACTCAAAGGTCTACCATCATACTCAGCCAACCCAACTAAGGACCAGATCGTGGAGATGTTCACTGCCATTGGATGTCTTGACATACGAACCCCGTCTGAGTTTACTACTGCCAAAGTTGGTCAACCATGGAAAGCTATTTTTGGGATTCTAAGCCGATGTTTAACACCCAAAACAACTGGGTTTGATGTTGTTCGTCCACCAATCATCAAGATGTTTTATGGTATGTTCAAAGGTATGGGTATTGATTATGCATCACTGCTGTGGGAGGAGTTTACTTTTCAACTCTTCACAAACACAAAGGGTAAGGTTAAAAGCTACCAGTACCCTAGGTTTATTAAGTTGATCATACATTATTTTATGGAAAACGATGCATCCATTAACAAGCGTGCAGGTAGTCGTCACCACACGATGGATGATGATGATTTGGTAGACTTAAGGCAGGAGACTCATTCGAATACGGTTATTCCTGGTCCCATTCCCAGTCATCTTCTGACCGATGGGATTATTGCATCTGCGGATTACAAGAACTTGCTAACAGAAATTGAGAATCAACGAGCAAGTATTCTAGCAGGTGAAGACTCATCTACCACGGTTAAGAGCAAAGGTAAAAGGAAGCAAACAGATTTACCTGAACCCAAAACCAAGAAGAAGAAGACAGAGGGTAAGAAGGGAAAGGGTAAGGCTGATAAGATGCGTCTACGTGACGAAGAAGACATTGTTGATCCTACTCTTGATAAAACTGAGAAACAAATGATGAAGATAGCTATTCAAAGGAGTAGGAAAGATACTGGCGGTAGTGGTTCAGGTACAAGGGTAGATGTTGAGGATGAGTACGTGGAACCAGATGATGTTGATGAGTTTGGGTCACCTGAACATTATTCTACTTTGAAGGAGACATCCACCCCCCCTGTTTCAGCTGGTATTGACAAAGAGTCTACTCAACCTTTGGTAACTCAACTTCAACCAACTCAACCCTTACCTACCAGACCGGTTTCAACACCATTTCCTCCACCACCAATAAAGCCCATCCTTAGTACCGCAGTTACAACCGAGCCTATTCCATCAACCCAAAGCAGCTCTGCAACATCTGCAATGGCCGCATTAGTGATGGCCGAAATGTTGGATAAACATGTGGATACTCACAAGAGGGAAATGGATGAACTTCGCCAAGAGCTAAATAGAAGAGCTCAAAGTGAAGAAGCATCAAGGAAAGCGCAAGAAGAGTTGATTGCCAAGTTCGCTGCAGACATGGAATTTACACGTAAAGCTCATGCAGAAGAACTTGCTAGGGTTAAAAAGGCTGAAGCTGATAGGCATCAAGCACGAATTGCGAGACTTAAAGCTATTAAGGATGACCTTAAAGAGCAAAAAGCAGCTCTTGAAGCTTCTATTGAGCAGAGAGTGAAAGACTCCGTTGAATCCCTAATGCCTAAACTGCGTGATGATTTGAAGACAATTGCTGCTGACAACTTAATGATCAAATCATCCAATCCTTCAGAAGCCGCCTACAAGATTGCTTATGACTTGACGGATTTTGAACTTAAGAAGATCCTCAAAGCTCGAATGAGGGAACTTGGATCGTTTGATAAATCGAGGATTCAACGGGCTCTCTTCAAATCCCTGAATGACGCGATCATGGAGGATGATAAGTTGTTCAAGACATTTGGAAGTGTGGTACCCTACCACATTCTCCCTGAGGAAGAAAGGGAAGAGAGTGAAGAAGAAGAGGGTACTGGTGGAGAAGAGGAAGAAGAAGAAGAAGAAGAAGAAGAAGAAGATAAGAATGATGATGATGATGAGGATGATGAGGATCAGAATGATGAGGATGATGATAATGATAAGGATGATGATAATGATGATGACGATGATGATGACGATGATGATGATGGCGATGATGGTGGTGATGGTAATGAGGAGAGTGTTCGAGGGAGCAACGGGGATGATAATGAGGATGCTGATGGGGGTAAACAGCCTGAGAAAGGGGATAAGGCTGCCAGCTCAAAGAAAGTGGTTAAGTCTGGCACCAAGTCAAAGAAAGATGCAGCACCAAAGGAAAAATCTACATCCACGGAATCCAGACGATCGAAGTGGCGCCACGATGTGAATGCCACTACAGGGTCATCTATTCCTGGTACATTTATTGCTGCATCCATACCTGTTACCACTAACCCCGTTAGTTCTATTGTTGTTGCCCCTGTGATTGCAGAATCGGTAACCGAACCTGAAGCTGCACAACACTCACCCGTTCATGACACTGCCGACATGCCTGAAACAGAACAAGAAGATGTTCACGTCTCCACTCCTCTGCAACCAAACCCACAATCTACTATTCCAAGCACAAGGGACTGGGCGGACACGTTGGAGATCGACGAGACTGCACCACCACAGGCTTGGATCACGGCAGCGGCGCAGTATGATCCGATCACCGACGCTGACAAAGATGTCTTGTATCTTCGTATCCGCAGTCCGATTGACTTATGTGCATTTCTTGCTCATGAGTATAAGACTTCGGTTACTCCATCTTTGGTGAAGAAAGTACTGAAGGATAAAAGACTTTGCGCCAAAACCCGGTTGACCCAAATGGAGTTCGAATATTATGCCGATGAGATCCTGAAGGCTCTGAATACCGTTCAACGGCCAGGTCTTCATGAATCAGAAAGAGCTCCACCTCCAATGGATCCTACTCAAGATAATCAGATTGCTCTTGACTTCTTCGTCACCAATGATCTTGTGTATCTACTGAAGGGGTCATCAAAGTACGCAACCTCCCTGACCTTGCTGAAAGCTGCCAACTGGGGGACAATACCCTTTATCGAGGAAAAGGTAAATCGACTCTGGGTCCCAAAGATAAATCGTAATTAGGATATGTATGCTGTCATAGGTGCATCTCATTGGGACGAACGAGTCCGAAGGGCGTACAGGGGTTGCTGCCTAGTCAATTCTGGAAACAATGTTAGATCCGAAATCCGCATCTCCAGCATTTTAGGGATGAAAACTGAAGCCAAGAATGGCTATTATCATGTGACGGAGATTCGTTTGAAAAGGGAGGATGACAGGGAATACAAAATCCAGCAGGGAGATTTTTCCATCATTCGCCTTGAGGATATCGAAGATATGCTGCTTCTGATGACCAGAGATCAACTCACACATATTCCTCGTGAAGACCTCATTGCTTTGAATACAGCACTTCGTATGTTCACACGAAGCGTTGTCATCAAGACACGAGTTGAAGATCTTCAGTTGGGAGTCGAAAGCTATCAAAGGAAGCTTAACCTAACCCGTCCAGTGAATAAAGTGCTACCTCAACATGTAGAAAGATGTCCCTATACCGGTATTTCTGTCCCGAATTACGGCATCTTCTACTTGAACAGTCGAGGTTTAATGAAGTTTATGAGGGTGGGTGAGCTCCATAAGTACAGTGATGGGACTCTTCTACAAGTCAGAGGAAAGTTGGAGCATCTGAACTCGGGTGGGACTTTGCCAGAAATGACGGAGGATTGGCGTCCGGGTTACCGGCAGATGGCGAAGTACGTGATCAAGAAGATCGATCAAAAGCTCCGTGAACGTAGATTAAAGAGGAGCTTGGAAAGATTCGTGGGTGGTAGACCGTATGGAGTGCACTACAGGACACTGCAACGATCCATCTAATGGGTCGTACATTTCAGGTCACTCAATATTGGTATTATTTGTGAATATGTATATTTGTGAATAATGTGCTTTAATGGCTTGTTTTAGTGTTAAGGTATGATAATTTTTCAAGAATTTCTCACAAGATTCTAAATCTTTCAAAATATATCATACTAAAGCACTACAACTATCCCTTATTAACTTAAGGGGGAGCAATAACTTGTTCTATGGCCAAACATCGATTTCATTTTTACCCAAAGACCGGTTAATCCATTCAATATCCCAAATATTAATGGTTAACATTTTGGATAAGGGGAGAAAATGGGATTAAGGAGACTTAAATGATACTTGGCTAAAAGATGAAAAAGACTTAACGATTATCCAACTTAATATGTGTAAAGCACGTGTTAAGGGGGAGCGTTTTTGATGAACAAAACACCTAAGGTACAAAACTTTTGATTTCAATATCACAAGTACCTTATGTGATTTTCAATGATTTTTCATGGTGGCAATTCCTTCCCAAAACACGCCTAATTCACGACGGATGTGGTGACAAAAGGGTGGTAGGAATAGGTTTAGTCCAATGATTCATCAGAACCGATGGAATCTTCCCAAGGACAATTCCCTAGATAGAATTAGAAGTCCTAGGAAAGATGGAGAAAGAATGTGAACGTAGCTGAATGCCGACCAAGTACTTAAGCTAGCACTGGAACAATCACAACAAGGTGCTAGTGATGACGTATTGGTAAGCATTGAAGGGGTTGAAGAATGAAAAAGAAATGTAAAGATAAAGGGTGTAAAGAAAGAAGCCCTCCTTACAACTTTAGGCAGAAACCGGGTCAATACATATGCTATTGAGGTCATTTTTGCTAATGATTCTCGGTATTGAAGAAAGACATCATGGACCCAGTGATGCAATGCACAACCCTTCCCAGCTAACTCAAATATCTCTCAAAAGGTATTTGTTTTAATCACACGGAGATCAACACGTTATCTATTGGTTTATTCACTCCGAATAGACTGGTATTGAAAAGGTGGCACTCCTCTCCAGCCATCGCTCACTAAATCAAAACGCACAATCGAGTCTAGAGCCAAGAGATCATCAAAAGTCTCATTAGGACACTTTCCATTTATTCCTTGCTTTCTCACACACTGTGAAAAGTAAGAGATTTTCATGAGTCCTACGCAGTATTCCTGTAATATTGCCAGAACATCCGAGTAATACGCAAGTATTACAATGAAGATGGAAATCCTGCTTGAGCCAACATCAAACAAGCTCATGGTAGGTTACACGTGCGGTTCTTTTAGAACCAATCTTGTGAAAAACTGGAAGGTAACAGTGGTTTAATTCTTAATTGAACTTAAACTCGTTCCAGGCCTCTTCGCATTATCATATGATCTTGCCAGAACACTCAGAGTGACTCTTTATTGACCACAGTGACGAGTGGAAATCCTTCTAGTGTTAACATCAAACAGCACTTGGTAGGTGACGTGCAAGATTCTTTATGAATTGAGCTCGTGACAACTGGAAAGCAACGATGGTGAAAATCTTAATTGAAATTCACTTGTTCCAGGTTTCATGAATTGACGACTTTTAGTCACAAGGATAATTTATCCAAGTGATTCACTCTTTATGTTCGCAGTCAGCTTTGGACGGTCGAATAAAGAGAACGGGTTTACCCGCGAAATCCTGTCAGGAAGTTACTTAATTGAAACTATCCGTCACGGGTACGATATCTAATATCGTCCAACGGTCTTCACCGACCGGAGGTAAAATGCTACCGAATTAGAATAAAATGTTCAAAGCCATTTTATTCGTTTCGTTGCTGTGTACCTGTTAAAGACGGTGGCGTTGCTGTGTACCAGTGAAGACGGTGGTGTTGCGGTGTACCTGTAAAAGTCGTTCCCACATGCTTATGTCTTCTGCAACAAAGTTCAGCAAAAAATTCAAGAAAGTACAAGATGAAGTCTTCCGCTGTACCAAACTCTGAAGCTTTCGAGAATTCAACAAAAAGACGTAAGTGTGTGGAACATAAAGTCACGAGGAGGCAAAATTCACAAGAAAGGCAAAGATCGCACGTGAAAGGCCAAAGAACAATGCTCTCAAGTCAAAGCCAAAAAGATCAAACCAACATATTCACAACAAAAGAAAGAAAAGAAGAAAGGACTACGAGCTAAAGAACGAAGACTTAGTATAGTATGCTAGGTTTAGAACTTTGTAACGTGGAGTGACCTCCCTTAGGGGGAGATTGTTAGAAATACGTTTTAACGTATATTAGAAGTATCGGTCACTCCACAATATTATTTATGTTGTAATAGCTCGTAGTTAGAAAATAGTCATTAGTTGCTTATTAACTTAAGTAAGAACCGGTCCATGGGCTTGTCATGGACCGGCCCAAGCCCATGTTTGCTTGGAACTATAAATACCCCTTTCCACCATGGAAAGGGGTTGGTGGTTGTTCATTTTGCATTTCATATTAATAAAATCATACACACTTTCTCTCACTTTCTCTCTCTAGTTTATCTCACTAGAAAACATCAACCCACTTCATAGATTCATAGGTTATCAATATTCTACACCTTTTAGTTTGCTGATTAAGTTAACAATTGGTCTTGAATCTTGATCTTGAAACAAACGACTAAACTGTCGTCTCTATCGATTTCTCACATACTACGTCAATCAACCACACTACGGTACTAGTGGCAAACTTCATGAAACAAACAAAACATATGTAATACTTGTATGTTAAAACTGACAACACCAAAACCTTAGATTGGGTGCGTATTAGCTCGGTTAGAGACTAGAAACAAATATGTAAACTCTAGATAGGGTTACCAAAACTAAGCTATAAATCTTGAAAACTAATCGAGCGACAACCGTAGAAGAGGGTTAAATGAACTTCGATACAAACAAAGAAAAAAACCAAAAACAAATTTAGTAATTCCTTGCTACATGATATACGTAACCTTAAAATAGATGTCAGGATTTAATATATTTTGTTTTTTTAGAGGAAGTAAAGCATAAAAAAATGAATGCTTGGTTGATGTTTGTTCATTTGTTAATGTGATTTGTGATGGATGAATGAAAGGTAGGGGTGAGGAGTTTATATGCTCCTCATAATCTTGTGCGTATTTTATTTAAAATATTTATTATATCAAGTTTTAAATTGATAAAACTCTAATCCACCTATAAGGCATTAACGGGCAGAAAACTCAGTCGCGTGAAGTATTTTAAATGGTAAATTCGAGATCATCCAAGGAGGTAAGTATAAATTTGGTTTTAGGTTGAAAGTCAAGAAAATAAAATAATAAAAAATAATTAAAATAAATGCAGAAAAATAATGATTGAAAAGGAAAATAGTAGATAAGATCGAATAGGGATAAAATATACTGACCTGGCTACTTTATTATTATTGAGTTGTGATAGTGACTTAAGTATCAGTCATCTAAGAGATATGTTATGCACACATATAATCTAGATCGAACGCCTACACACTACATGTATGAACTCAATGGAGGAGCATACTACATATATTATTGATAACCTAGTGTTTATCTTAACTATTTAGTGGTCATGAAATCTGTAAGCCTGTTTATTAAGTATTCCTTACCTTGTGTCTTCTAAACCCCCTACTACTGCTTTCACGACTAGCAGCATATGTGAAGTCGACGGTGATTGAACCACAACTATCCATATGACATTGTTATTCTAACATTGCCACATGCGCTACTTGCATATCTTAGGTACTGAAGCTTAGAGAAGGTGATGACCGTTAAGCCCGAATACACTCCAGATAGGTTCCACTATATCCTTTGTAAATCTCTTTCTGAAGTTACAAACGGGCAGCTCCTATACATCTAGTATAGGCCAAGGGAATCTTGCAAAAAGCTAACAATACAAAAGGGTCGCATAACAATAATAATATCATAATTAGGCTAGCATGAGAGTGCTTAGCCTCTCATAGACAAACACAGAAGATAATCACAAACATAATTGAATTCTGAAATATGAAAACCTTTCAAATACTTGAACGTTGAATGGTTTATGCACTTGGTGCTCGAATACAAAATCTTCCCTATACTGGTGAAACCTGGTCGAAACTAGACACTGTAAAGCCCCTAAAATCGACCCAAAACCTGTTGTGTTGTGGGTTTTGTAATTGTGTGTCGAATACAAAGAATGAAGCCTTTATTCATACGAGCCAAAGTCCTTATGACGTAGGAAGAATATGCCCTACGTCGCAGGGAACACGATATCTTCTTTCCATAAAACCGTCATTTCCTACACCGGGGGACAAACACCTAAACCATAGGTCTTCAAACTGGCAAGTCTTTGGGATCATGTTCGTTCCTTCGGCGTAGAGGGAACATGAGCCTACGTCATAGGTCTTATTTGTTCAAACAAATTAATTATGTCACCCAACAAATATCACTGATAAAATAACTCCTACGTCTTAGACCTAAATCTGTCTACGTCGCAGGGTCTTCAAATATGGATACTATCCAACATGTTACCTACGACGTAGGGTATAAGTCATCTTCGCCGTAGGTGCCTTGAAATTTGTGTTTGGCGCCTTTTCTTGTCTATTTTCATTAGTTTGTCCTCGTTTTCAATCACTTACTCCAATTTAACTTGCAAAAAATAAAATGTGCGAAACTATGCAGCATTGGGTATTAATAGCATTAAATTAAGCCGAATCAAAAGAATATCGCGATTAAAAAACATTAAAATATTTGATATTATGATAAGCTCAAGCTAATATCCCATTCCAAACTAGGACTTATCACGTATACTCTTTATCAACTATAAGTCCTTATCTCATCACAATTCAAAACAACAAAAAACCTTCTATTGAGCTTCTAAAAGAACCGGATATATATCCTTATGTAAACTGAATTCGAACTTCCTTTCCCTCCATAACATGTTCGGTGCAATGAAGCAAGTGTACATAACATTTCGTGAAGTTAAATATGTGTTCTCCGTGACTGAATGTGTGCGTTCGATAAGCTCACTTGTTTTCGAGTACTAAACAATCGCATATTCCCATAAGAATGGTGTAGTGGGATCGGATGTTTAAAACTTCATCTGAAATCCGAAGCTACCCTTTGGACATTTTTTATTTGAAAGGCTATTCCAAACTTTCACTGAGTAATTAAGTCCCATTAATAAGTAATAACAATTTGCTAGTATCAAGAGGAATTAAATAACTTGATTAAACTAAATTGACTCGCAAGCAAGAGGGGCACATGGATAATAAACAAATGACTCGTGGTGCATGTTTTGTTAACACCAAACTCCTTTTTCTATAACAAAAATGCATGCAAAAATATTATGGGATCAAGGAAAGTATATTCAAAGAAATAAAATAAATAATTGTATAAGTAAATAGTATTTGATGACACTCTAACAAATTTCTTAAATTTACACTATACAAAGAGACCAAAAAATAATATAAGACCACTAGGCAAGTAGTATATAAACATTGCACTATTCACCATGCCGTAGCAACTATTTATCTTTGCCTTCTACTAATACACACCAGAACAAGTACAACATCATGGATAAAAACAACAAAACCACCACGTCGTCAACGATCGCCGCCAAGATGAATAGAGAAGGAGAAATTAGCGAAGAATTCAGCAAGAAAACCAAGAGAAGCACCATCCACAATGGAGATAATCCTACTTACCATGGTGTCCGTAAACGGAGCTGGGGAAAATGGGTTTCTGAGATACGCGAGCCAAGAAAAAAATCAAGAATATGGCTCGGGTCATTTGACAACCCTGAGATGGCGGCTAGAGCCCATGATGTAGCCGCCATAGCAATAAAGGGTCGTTCGGCTATCCTAAATTTCCCTCACTTGGCTCACCAACTTCCTAAGCCAGCTTCAACCTCACCTAGTGACATCCAAGCTGCGGCTGTAAAAGCCGCAGCTTTAACCATCAATGAAATTAGTCCAAGGAACCATGGCTTTAATATAAGCCAAGCAGAGCTTGAACCAGAAGTTGGTAGCTTAGCTTCATTAGACGATACATTTCTTGATTTACCCGATCTATTCATCGACCTAGGACATCGGATGGATCGACTTTTATATACATTGCCGGAGTATATTGGTGCTGAGACCGGTGCTGATTGTGAATTATGGGCGGAAGAGCATTTCTTATGGAATACTAATTGTTAGTAAGTTGGACATTTGTTTATTAATGCATGTATTCAAAGACAATTATGTAGTAATAGAATAAACAAAGAACAACCTTATTGTTTTTTCCAACCTAACTTAAGTGATTTGGTTGTTTTAATATTGCACTAATTAAACTTTCTTATATTGATCATTGCTGTTATTAGATTGTTAAAAATGAAAGTGTTTCATTAGTAGTATTACGTATTAACTTTGTATATATATGTAAATTGATAAGTATCAAACGATAGTCATATACGTACCAATTCTCATCTGTTTCGATATCGCTATGTGATCCAAGTAGTAGTATGGATTACCGCATCAAAACATAGTTTTGTCTTACTATTCAAATCAGCAGAATCAGCCTTTCAAATGATCTTTGGCAATTATTTTGCTCACTTGGAACCGCACAGTCACAAATGGATGTGTTAAGATGTCAAGGTATTCACTAGTATGAAAAAAATGAATGTTGCAGAGTATGTTAGACAGTTAGAGTTCAGTCTATGCAGACCCTGAATATATATCTTGACCAACAATATACCAATAGACATAAGTGTCACAGATACCCACGGGACACCCCTGACTCCATTCCTGCATGTACGCATATATACATGTAGTTCCAATGTTCAAGTCGGGTATAGCAGCTTGGCCGATGTCACTAGGTGAATTTACCATTCTTGACTTAGTGTGCTTACATATATAAAAGTAGTGTTCATGATTGTCTTTAAAATCTCTTTATACAAAGAATCTATAGGGTATTAACAGAAAACATCATACTCCATATGTACCTGCATTGTGACAAACTGAACATGTGCTAAAAATGGAATTCTCCCCAGAATTTGGACTCTACCCAAAAATAAATAAAATCTGTTACATGATTAAATGTATGTTAGACAGTTAGAGTTCAGTATATGCAGACCCTGAATATATATCTTGACCAACAATATACCGATGGACATAAGTGTCACAGATACCCACGGGACACCCCTGACTCCATTCCTGCATGTACGCATACATGTCGTAGTTCCAATGTTCAAGACGGGTATAGCAGCTTAGATGTCACTAGGTGAATTTACCATTCTTGACTTAGTGTGCCTACATAAAAATAAAAGTAGTGTTCATGATTGTCTTTAAAATCTCTTTATACAAAGAATCTATAGGGCATTAATAGAAAAAAATACTCCATATATGTACCTGCATTACTGAACATGTGCTAAAAATGGAATTCTCCCCAGACTTTGGACTTTACCCAAAAATAATCAAACTGGTTACATGATTAGATATTGTGACTTACAGTATTAAATTACATGATGGTGCAATCATTGACAGTGAACCAATGAATGTTGGCTCCCTAACATAAATGCAGTACCCATCGTTCCTAAATGCAAGACAAACAAAATTCGTCATTATTTTAGTTTACTTTGGGTCCAAGAATCAAAATCAAATGAGGACATTAATCACAATGATGAATTCATTAGCTCTCATAGGAGAAACTAAATTACAGTTTGCTGCTAAGTAATCTCAAGGTGACTCATGTGGTATGATTACTGTATGGGAGGCTTCGATGTTTAAACCAAATATATTTCGCCTCCAACAAACTTGTTGATCAAGTCATGCTTCGATGTGGTTATCATAAAAAATATAACGGCGTGATTTGAAGATTAAGGGATAGATTTGCTTCGATCTAAAACCTCAAAGAGAGGATGTGGTTTTAAAGACATGCTATGAATTCATGGATTCATAATCGTTACAAACAAGCAACTCATAAGTGTTGTATGAGTTAGTTATTCGATCTCAGCTTGTACCAAAAATTTTGTGATCCTTATCTAACTTCTTGCTTCTTCTTTTTTTTTGATAAATTAATAGCTGTTAAAAAGAATTAGAGTGATATAAGAAACATGTAATTGCCTTTTATAAAATACACATTTTTTTTCTAAGTTCTCAATGTATTTTTTATAGGGGTCCCCTTTTTTATACCTTTCACATCTTATTAATTATGAGAAGAGATGGGGCAAAAGTTGTGGGGAAGAATGAAAAATAGACCATTAAAGCATCTTTTTGTAACATTAAAGGGAACCATTTTCGTGTCTATAACTTAAAACCAACTACAACCCAATATGTCTTCTCATCTTAAATATATCAAAAGCATTTGTTACCAAAATAGTTATAGTTTAGGTATTTAGAGAGAACCAATTAGCATACTTATATTCTATGTGAGTATATATAATATCTTATGCATTAGACAGTTACAAGTTATTCTTTATGAATATTTCGTTTTAACTATTTGTATATTAGTGCGTCTCAATTAAAAACTTACGTGTGCAAAATTGGCTTAGCTATGGGGGCTTGATGTTCTCTAGTAGAGATCTCGACTTCAAACCTCAAATCAAAGCTACAACTTTAAGGTCGACCTCTGTGCACCTGTTCCTCCAGCGCAAATGTTTTTGTAGGGTCGAGAAAGGAATTGGCTTTTCTAATTCGTTGGTTTAGTCGATCTCAATTTCCCTCCGATTCACAAGAAACAAACATTGCTCCGTTCGTTTTTGAGAAAAGGTTAGTCGGCAGCAAAAGGTGCACGAAGTCGGGGTAAATTTACACACGACTTTATTACAATGGCACCAAAAACCTTGACACCGATAACACGTGTGTAATACATTGTATGTCGACCTGCGGCCACCAATAAATTTATGGTTAAAGGTGATCAGTATTTTTGTCCTGTCGGTCTATTTATTCTGAAAATTGTCTTATTATCTTCAGTCGAAACCTAGCCTCGGATTTTGTGCATGTGATAATTCAAAGTGATTATTGTTGTAAACCTAGTACTAGACTACGTTAGGGATTCCACGATTACACAGCCAAGTCCACCCCAAACAGAGCCCAAGCTTCCGATGAGCCGAAGCCTCCAACGAGAACAAAGCTCTGAGTTATAGCCAAAACAAGATATCTTGTGGACCCAACAAAAGTTCGCCTATAAATACCCGAGTTGTTTGTATACTAAGGTCCGGAAAATTACGTGTCGTCTTACTCTCACGTCGGAGTCGGTTTGTAGTATGGATAACACGGTACCAATTTGGTACCGTACCGACACTGTTTATGAAGTACTATACTTTTTCTCAAGCGAAAAAAAGTAATCCCGATACTGAATCCGAGGGTATATCACTTACCAGTTCCGGTACTAAGCCAAAACGACAACCATTTAATGTAAAACAAAATATATCAAATTCAACTCTTTTAGTTTGTGAATTCGCTATCCTTCTATAAGCTAATTCTCATTCGGTTCATCCATATAACAATATTTAATGGGTTCAAAGCTTTTATTGCTTAGACTGAAATTGTGTATATCAGCATCAACACTGATCTAACCCATTACCTATCGATCTAAAAGACAAGCATAATTTTTTTGTATAGTTACAGCTGGTTTTTAAGCATTCAAGCCTATAATCAGTTCAACAATAATCAAATCACTCGGTGCGTGGAGGTTTAAATTGTATAATGCATTAGAAATCGAGTTTAAAAGGCTTTCGGTTTCATTAGATGATAAATATGTCTCAACCTGATTTCTGAGATGAGTTTATTAGAGATTTAGAGTTTTATGATTAATAAAATCTTATAGATGTTACGTGTTATTCATCTACTAAATAAAGCGGTAAAACTCTAAATTCTAATAGACTTAACTCACAAATCTGATATTAAGTTTTTCTCTAAAAGGTATATATTGACAAAAAAAACCAGACTTCGTGCACGTCGGACTAACCTTTTCTCAAAGACCAACAGAGCAATGTTCGTGTTTCTTGTGAATTGGAGGAGACTTAAGATCGACTAAACCTACGAATTAGAAAAGCCTTCTTTTCTTGATCCTACAAAAACATTTGCGCCAAAGGAATAGGCGCACGGACGTTGACCCTAAAGTTGTAGCTTTGAGGTTTGAAGTTGAGACCTCAAGCCCCCAAAACTAGGCCAATTTTGCACACGTAATTTTTTTATTGAGACGCACTAATATATAAATAGTTAAAATAAAATATTAATAAAGTATAACTTTTAACTGTCTAATGCATAAGATAACTATATATACTCACAAAGAATAGATGTATGCTAATCAGTTCTCTCTGAATACCTAAAGTATAACTATTTTGGTAACACATGCTTTTGATATTTTTAAGATGAGAAGACGTATTGTGTTGTTGTTGGTGTTAAGTTATAGACAAAAAATGGTTTCTTTTAATATTACCAAAAGATGCTTGAATGGTCTATTTTTCATTCTTCCCCAGAACTTTTGTCTCGCCTCTTTCTCATAATTAATAAGATGTGAATTGTGAAAGGTATAAAAAATACATTGAGAACTTAGAAAAAAAATGTGTATTTTATAAAAGGCAATTACATTGTCGAAAAATCGTTATGGACATTCGCTAGATTCCAATTTTCTTTTCATGTTTATGGACATTCGCTAGATTCCAATCGTCATGGGAATTACATGTTTCTTATATCACTGTAATTCTTTTTAACGGCTATAAATTTATAAAAAAAGAAGAAGGAAGAAGTTAGATAAGGATCACAAAATTTTGGGACAAGCTGAGATTGAATAACTAACTCATACAACACTTATGATTTGCTTGTTTGTAATGATTATGAATCCTCCAATTCACAGCATGTGTTTAAAACCACAACATCTCTTTGAGGTTTTAGATCGAAGCAAATCGATCCCTCAATCTTCAAATCATGCGGTTATATTTTTTACGATAACCACATCGAAACATGACTTGATCAACAAATTTGTTGGAGTTAACTGTATCGGGCGAAATTTATTTGGTTTAAACATCGAAGCCTCCCATACAGTAATCATACTCCACGAGTTTGTTAGCCGTATATCATGCAAATGATTGGTTGTCAATCTCATATTAATTTCCAATAATCAATTGTATAATTGTGATTTGATTAGCATGCATTTATTGTATATTAGTTAGCTTAGTTGGAATCTTGGATAGTTCCTATCACATGGTATCAGGTCATACCGGTCCTCAACCCTAACACTCTCTCCACAATCAAACACTATCCCCGATCTAAAAAAATAATAACACCTAAAACCCTAAAAAGTTCATACTTGTTGTTTCAATTTTTTTTCTATTTTCTTGATTTGGTTGCTCCCAACATAGAAGACCATTATTTTAATCTTTTATTAGAATAACATGGTTAACAACTCCTGTGAATGTGATTATGGAAGACGTGGGTACATGATGATGATCATCAGCATGATCCATATGTATGGATGTGCATGTGATGAGTATGAACACCATCATCATCATATACTATTTTAACTCAGAATAATCCTTCCAATCTGCTTCTTCCATTCAAAACCTTAAAAACAAGTTTTTGTGTTGGTGATTCGTGCAAAGGTCACTAAATCCACACACTGATATTTTCTACAGCTTATTTACCCATTCCACTCTTCACGCATTCAAAACCCTAATTCACTAAACCTATTGAAGCACACTTTAAGCATGACTGGATCACATACAGTTCCCCTTCTTTCTGACAAACTCTCACAGGTTACTCATCATCATCGTCTCACGCGAGTTCTCGTTAAGCTCGATATCGAAAACTTGAACTATGCATCATGGAAGTTCTTCGTTGAACAACTTTGCTATGGATACGATGTGACTAAGTATATCCATGGTTTCTCTATCGATACTATAGCAAGCACTCCCACCCCTCTTACTCCGGAAGAGCTTAAGGTGGACAAAATTATCCTCTCATGGATCTTTACAACACTTTCAGAGACTCTTCAAACGAGGTTAGTTGTGGAACGTCCGCGATCTGCTAAGGAGGCATGGGACTTCATTTCTGACATTGTCCAAGACAACAAAAGATGACGTAACATCGCATTGAAAGCGGAGTTACGTTCTATCAAACTTGGTGATATGAGCATGGATACCTACTTTCGGAAGATCGAGTCGATTTCCACCATTCTCACTAGTCTCGGATCTTCCGTTAGTAGTGAAGATGTTGTTACTTTTTCTCTCAAAGGCTTGCCCGAAAAGTATGACAATGTTTGTGATATTATCCATCCTCGTGTTCCCTTTCCCGATCTTAAAACCGCTCGCTCGATGCTTACCACCGAAGAGATGCGGTTACGGTCCAAGACACAACAGTTACTCGTTGATTGTTCATCATCTTCTCCTGTGATTCTTATGGCCGAATCAGGTACATATCGTCGCCCCTCTAATCGTAATGTTAAGTCTTGGCGACCTTGATATCACTTTGCCAAGGGTATGTGTCGGTTCGGTGAGGGATGCAAATATGTACATGATGCCAATGCTAAAACTACTAACCACAATGGTATTGAAATAAAGGGTAATACCACTGATGTATTGTTAATTAATCTATTAGAACGTTTGGGATTGTCTAATACCTTGGAGTCACCTATTGGACAATCTAAGTATAATAAGAATGCACCCAAGCTGTCTACTGGTCCACATGTTAGCCCAGTTGCATATCATACATCCGGTGGCTCAGTTAACCATGTTGGTCCACCTCCTGGTTGGTTTCGGTTATCCAGCTCCAGCCCAATTTTATAGTGTGGCCCAACAGGTTCGTCCACCTCTGGCACAACAGGCCGAATCCGAGTCAACATCTACTCTTTTCGGGTCAATGGGACCCGCGGTTACCTTGGGACAAGAGACCATATTACCTCATGCTTGTAATGCCGGGACGCTTCAGGATCCCGCTACTAGCACATGGACTATGGACACAAGTGCGAGCTCTCAACTAAATAATTCGGTTACTAGGCTTAGCGAATTTTTTTATTATGTGTGTGTATCCGTGTGTCTCGGTTGGTGACGGTCATTCTATACTCGTCACCAATACGGGCCATAGCATTTTGCCAACTCCCTCTAGATCTCTTCACATAAATAATGTCCTTATTACCCCCCACATTGTCAAAAATCTAATTTACGTTCGTCAGTTTGTTCGTGATAATAATTGCACTGTTGAATTTGATGCATTTGGTTTTTTTGATAAGGATTTCATGACGCATCGGGTTCTACTCCAATGTGATAGTACAGGGGATCTTTACCCGGTCATGGCTCCATCTTCAATTCCTCATGCCTTTCTTGTCAGCCAGCATACGTGGCATCAACGCCTTGGTCATCCAGGAAGTGAAGTGCTTTGTCGTCTTGTCTCTAATAATTTGATTTCGTGTAATAAAGAGAAACCTCCCGTTATTTTTCATGCTTTTCAGCTTGGCAAACACGTGAGGCTTTCGTTTGTTCGTTCTGATACTATTATTACTTCTTGTTTTGACATCATTCACTCGGATGTGTGAACTTCTCCCATTTTGAGTCTTGTAGGTTTTAAATATTATGTACTGTTTCTGGATCATTATACACAGTTTGTTTGGGTTTATCCATTGCATAATAAATCTGATGTTTTGTCTAAATTTTTGTTGTTTCGTAAATATGTTCACACTCAGTTTAAGTGTGAAATAAAGTCATTTCAGTGTGATCATGGTGTTGAATTTGAAAACCACAACTTACATGAACTTTTTGCCAACAATGGCATTCAGTTTTGTTTTTCATGCCCAAAAACCTCCCCACAAAATGGTAAATTTGAACGAAAGGTTCGCATAATCAATAATCTCATTCGCACCTTACTTTTTCAAGCTAATCTTTCACCAACATTTTGGGTTGAGGCTCTTAATATGGCAACTCATCTACTAAATATATTGCCTTCAACGACCATTGCGAATGAAATACCTTATACCCGTTTGTTTGGCAAAACACCGAACTATAGCCTCTTACATACATTTGGGTGTTTATATTATCCTCATCTATATCCTAGTCACATACTTGAACCACACACCACACCCTAAATACTTTTGGGACACGCTTCCAATCATCGTGAATATCGTTGTCTTGAATCAAGCATAACTAAAATAAATATCTCTCGCCATGTTACATTTGATGAAATCATTTTTCCATATCGCTCAAATCCACCCACCTCAACACCTACTTATGCATTTTTGGATGATTCACCTGATATAAATCCTCCATCCATTCCCGTTACTCCACCAACTATTGTTTAACATGCTACACCAATTAATTCTAACATACATCCTACTAGTACACCACTTAATGATAATCTCAACTCACCTGTTACTTCTACCCGCTCTGGAGCGGTCCAAGATCAGGATCATACACCAGAAAACAGGACCACCATCCCGACTTGACCAAACACCAATCACCAGCCCGCTCTCCATCTACACCTACAAATACATCCATGACCCAAAACCAAACTATTACTCACTCACATATTGTTCCTGATCCACCTCAAAACCCAAACTCAGACTCAGTTCATCCTATTGTCACACGTTTTCGTGTCGGGACTAATCATCATAATCCAAAGTATAATTTTCATGTGTCCACTGTCTCACAGTTACCAAAGTCTCATCGAGATGCGTTTAATGATCCAATTGGCAAAATGCTATGCGTGATGAATATAATGCACTTATTAAAAACAAAACTTGGACACTAGTGCCTCGACCCACGAACACCAATATTGTTCGTTGTATGTGGCTTGTTCATCATAAGTATTTGGCAGATGGCACACTTAGTCGCTACAAGGCCCGTCTTGTAGCGAATGGTAGTACACAGTTAGAGGGTGTTGATGTTGACGAGACTTTTAGTCCAGTTGTTAAACCAGGTACTATTCGGGCTATTCTTAGTTTGGCTGCTTCACGACATTGGCCGATTCATCAGCTCGATGTCAAGAATGCTTTTTTACATGGCGATTTATCCGAGACAGTCTATATGCATCAGCCTACAGGGTTTCGAGATCATGTACATCCTGATTATGTCTGCTTATTGCAGCGGTCTCTTTATGGGCTCAAACAGGCCTCTCGAGCTTGGTTTCAGCGATTTGCATCTTATATTACTCGTGTTGGGTTTAATCATAGTCGATGTGACTCCTCTTTATTTATATATAGACAGGAGATAGATACTGCTTATTTATTACTGTATGTTGATGATATTGTGCTCACGGATTCTTCTGAGACTTTGTTACAGCGCATTATTGCTTCTTTAAATCATGAGTTTGCTATGACTGATCTAGGTGCGCTTAATTATTTTTTGGGTATCTCAATTACACGAGATTCTTCAGGGATGTTCTTATTTCAGAAGAAGTACGCCCTTGAGATTCTTGAAAAGGCACATATGGGTAATTGTAATCCTAGTCGGACTCATGTTGATACTGAGTCTAAGCTAGGTGCTGATGGTGATCCTATATCTGATCCGGCTTTATATCAGAGTCTAGCAGGTTCACTCCAGTATCTTATGTTCACTAGACCAAATATTTCTTATGCAGTTCAACAGGTCTGTCTTTATATGCATGATCCTCGGGAGCCTCATTTTGCAGCTCTTAAAAGGATCTTGAGGTATGTTCGAGGTACATTAGGCTATGGGTTACAGTTGTTCGCATCTTTCACTACTTCATTGGTTGCTTATTCTGATATGGATTGGCTAGGTGTCCCACTACTAGGAAATCGACTTCAGGATATTGTGTCTTTCTTGGCAACAACCTACTCTCATGGTCCTCTAAGCGTCAACCGACGCTTTCTCGTTCTAGTGCAGAGGCAGAGTATCGTGGTGTTGTCGATGCAGTTGCTGAGACTTGTTGGTTACGGAATTTACTTCGTGAGTTACATACACCTTTATCTTCCGCTACGCTCGTCTACTGTGATAATGTTAGTGCTGTTTATCTATCTTGCAATCCGTTTCAGCATCAGCGTACAAAGCATATTGAGATTGATATACATTTTGTTCGAGATTTGGTTGCTGCTGGTCATGTCCGAGTTTTTCATGTTCCCTCACGTTATCAGTATGCAAACATTTTCACTAAAGGATTACCCTCGGCATTCTTTGAAGAGTTTCGTTCCAGTTTGAGCGTCTGACATCCTCCCGCTCAAACTGCGGGGGAGTGTTAGCCGTATATCATGCAAATGATTGGTTGTCAATCTCATATTAATTTACAATCATCAATTGTATAATTGTGATTTGATTAGTATGCATTTATTGTATTAGTTAGCTTAGCTGGAATCTTGAGATAGTTCCTATCACAGGGTGTCAGAGTCACCTCTGAGATTACTTAGCAGCAAACTGTAATTTGATTTCTCCTATGAGAGCTAATGAATTCATTATTCTGATTAATGTCCTCATTTGATTTTGTTTCTTGGACCCAAAATAAACTAAAATAATGACGAATTTTGTTTGTCTTGCATTTAGGAACGTAACGATGGGTACTTCATTTATGTCAATGATTGCACCATCATGTAAGTTAATACTGTAAGTCACAATATCTAATCATGTAACCAGTTTTATATTTTTGGGTAAAGTCCAAAGTCTTCTATTACTGCCCTATAGATTCTTTGCATAAAATGATTTTTAGCACATGTTCAGTTTGTTACAATGCAGGTACATATATGGAGTATGATGTTTTCTATTACTGCCCTATAGATTCTTTGCATAAAATGATTTTAAAGACAATTATGAACAGTACTTAAGTTTTTATGTCAGCACACTGCACACTAAGTCACGAATGGTAAATTCACCTAGCGATATATCCAAGCGGCTATACTTGACTTGAGCATACATTGGAACCACGACATGTATTATCAGTACGCATGACAGTCTTTGAATAACACATGTATAAAACGAAAACCCTTCAATGGTCGATCCATCTTCTATGTGGATTTTTTCTCTAAAAAGTTAGCATGATACATTTTTTATCATTAGTTTAGTCATCACGTAATTAAGGTTTGCATAGGGCATTTTATCAACTCAGCTACGACAACACATAGTATTACATATTTGCAAGACATCGACACTTAATCGTCTCAAGGAGACAGTCTTATCTCCATCAGTATATTGTTGGTCAAAATATATATTCGTGGTCTGCATAAACTGAACTCTAACATACTCTGCAACAAGCAACATTCATTTTTTTCATACTAGTGAATACCTAACACATCCATTTGTGACTGTGCGGTTCCAAGTGAGCAAAATAATTGCCAAGATCATCTGAAAGGCTGATTCTGCTGATTTGAATAGTAAAGCAAAACTATGTTTTGATGCAGTACTCCATACTACTACTTGGATCACATGGAGATATCGAAATAGAATTTACAAATACTATTTGTTTGGGAACAAGGCAATTTTTATAACCACAACAACAAAATATACAACAGTTTGAAACCATGTTTTACAAATACTATTAGTACTATTAATAGTTATACACTGTTTTACATATATATAAATTAAAGTCAATACGTAATTAATACTACTAATGAAAAACTTTCATTTTCAACAATCTAATAACTACAATGATCAATATAAGAAAGCTTTAGTGCGATATTAAAAGAACCAAATCATATGAGTTAGGTTGGAAAAACAATAATTGTCTTTGAATACATGCATTAACAAACAAATGTCCAACTTACTAAAAATTATTCCATAAGAAATGCACTGGCCATAATTCACAATCAGTACCAGTCCCAGCTACAGCAATAAAAGTCGATCCATCCGATGCCCAAGGTCGATGAATAGATCAGGTAATCAAGAAATGTATCGTCTAATGAAGCTAAGCTACCAACTTGAGGTTCAACCTCTGCTTGGCTTATATTATAGCCATGGTTTCTTGGACTAATTTCATTGATGGTTAAAGCTGCGGCTTTTATAGCCGCAGCTTGGATGTCACTAGGTGACGTTGAAGCTGGCTTAGGAAGTTGGTGAGCCAAGTGAGGGAAATTTAGGATAGCCGAACGACCCTTTATTGCTATGGCAGCTACATCATGGGCTCTAGCCGCCATCTCACGGTTGTCAAATGACCCGAGCCATATTCTTGATTTTTTTCTCGGCTCGCGTATCTCTGACACCCATTTTCCCCATCTGCGTTTACGGACACCATGGTAAGTAGGATTTCCTCCATTGTGGATGATGCTTTTCTTGCTGAATTCTTCGCTAATTTCTCCTTCTCTATTCATTTTGGCGGCGATCGTTGACGACGTCGTGGTGGTTTTGTTGTTTTTATCCATGATGTTGTACTTGTTCTGGTGTGTATTAGTAGAAGGCAGAGATATATAGGAGCTAGGGCATGGTGAAATAGTGCAATGTTTATATACTACTTGCCTTGTGATCTTATATTATTTTTTGGTCTCTTTGTATAGTGTAAATTTAAGAAATTTGTTAGATTGTCATCAAATATTATTTACTTATACAATTATTTGAATATACTTTACTTGATCTCATAATATTTTTGCATGCAATTTTGTAATACAAAGGAGTTTGGTGTTAACAAAACATGAACCACGAGTCATTTGTTTATTATCCATACCACTCTTGCTTGCGATTCAATTCAGTTTAATCAAGTTATTTAAATCCTCTTTGTTATATTTAGTCTTTATGTTTGCCTAAGTCGTGTCTAGGGATTAAGAGTCGAGTAGCCTAATAACTATGAATAAAAGTCGGTTGTCAATGTCTAAGCCCAACCCGACACGTAGGACTTGTTATAGTCGGTTCCCCTCATCTTTATAAAAGGAGGTGAGGGGGAACGAACCAAACACGTCATTCTTTCAATAAACTAATCGTATACGATTAGGGATATTACCTTGTGTGGGCGTCGCCTTATTTTCTGTTGTGGGTTTGTGACTTCGAGATCGTGTATTCCGCATCTAGTTAACCAGGATTGTAGGGATTAAACCCTACAAGTGGTATCAGAGAATCGGGTGTGTCGTGATCTCGTCTGGTTAGCTAGGATCGATCAAAGAAGAAGGCGTTGGTGTTCAGGTGTCGTGGACATCAAAGGAGAAGCATAATCGATCGACATTAAAGGGTTCGTTGATTTCCAGTCATCGAGGATCTGCCATTGTTGTGTTCTTTTCTTTGTTTTTGTCGTCACACAAAAAAGAGAGAAGATAAACAGTGGTGGTGGTTTTTGGTTATCAAAAAAAAAGTGAAAAGGAAAAAAAAACTACGAAGGGTTAATAAAGATTTGGGCAAGGTTTTTTAGCCCAAGTTTTTATTTTAAAATTCTTTTTATTACTTTGTGTTTTAAAAGATTTATTGGGCCGGGATCAATATGATTAGGACAAGAGTTATTTTTTTTTTTTAAAAGAAAACAAAGGGTGTTACTTCGTAGGGATTTTACACAAGGGGACTTCGTAATTCGTGATTGTGAGGTTTAACGTATCACAAGGTTTAGCGAGTTACCGAAGGGACTTTGTTGATTTGTGATTGTGAGGGTTTTCACAAGGTTTAGTAAATTAACAAAGGGATAAAGAATGACGGGAGCCAAGTTTGACATCGAGAAATTCGATGGAACTGGTGATTTCGGGTTATGGAGAATCAAGATGCGTGCTTTATTAATCCAAACCGGATGTGAAGCAACTCTGGAGGTTTTACCCGCAAATATGGAAGCTGAAGAGAAATCTAAGCTTGACAAGAAAGCTCATAGTGCCATGATTTTATGTTTAGGTAACAAGGTCCTGAGAGAGGTTACCGGGGAGACGACTGCAGCGGGGGTTTGGTCAAAGCTCGAGTCTTTGTACATGACAAAGTCGTTGGCCAACAAGTTGTACCTGAAGAAGAAGTTGTATACATTCTACATGTCGACTGGACAAAAGATTTCCGAGCATATAGATGAGTTCAACAAAATCGTTATTGATTTAGCAAATATTGAGGTAAAATTCGAGGATGAAGATCTTGCTTTATTGTTACTCACGTCTTTACCAGCATCATAGGAACACTTTGTGGATACCTTGCTTTATGGACGGGAAGATTTGACTTTGGAGGACGTGATGGCCACACTAAATTCAAAGGAAATCAAAGAAAGGTTCAAGGCGAAGGGGGATGATGGTGAAGGGTTATATGTGAGGGGAAGAACTGATCGCAGGATTTCGCATCAGTCAAAGGGAAAGTCAAGATCGAAATCTCGAGGTGGAAGAATCAAATGCTTTATTTGCCAATCTGAGGAGCACTTGAGAAGAGACTGTCCGAAGAACAATCGCAAGAAGTCAAAAGGTTACTTCAAGAAAGATGATCAACCAAGCTCCAGTGGTTCGATTTACGACGATTCTGAGGTGATGATGGTGATGAGTGCAGAAAGACTGCAAGATTGGATCATGGATTCAGGAGGTTCATATCACATGTCACCCAGGTTAGATGGATTTTTTGATTTTCTGGAATGCGATGGGGGCAGCGTACTGTTGGGCGACAACAGGGAGTGCAAGATCAGGGGTATTGGCAAGGTAAAGGTACAACTGAAAGATGGGTCAAGTTTTGTGTTACACAATGTCAGGTACATTCCTAAAATGAAAAGAAACTTGATATCGCTGGGAACTCTTGAAAAAGAGGGATATACCGTAAAATTGCAGTCGGGCAAAGTCAAGGTGATTAATGGTTCTAGGGTTATTATATCTGGAACCCGAAGGGAGAACTGTGTGTACTCTTTGGATGGCCATGCATTGGCCGGTGAGCTTAATGCTAGTGTTGAAGAAAAAGACAGTCTTGTGCAGGTTTGGCATAAAAGACTGGGACATATCAGTGAGGCGGGACTACACGTGCTGGAAAAGCAGGCTTTGTTTGGCAAGAAGAGTCTAGGTAAGCTCGATTTTTGTGAGAATTGTGTTCTAGGAAAGTCACATCGAGTCCGTTTCGGTGTAGGAAGGCACACTACTCAGGGAGTGATAGACTATGTTCATTCAGACTTATGGGGTCCGTCTCAGGTGGAATCATTGGGAGGTAAGAGGTATTTCTTACCTATAGTCGATGATTATTCCAGGAGGGTATGGGTTTATGTTCTCAGGTTCAAACACGAAGCATTTGAAAAGTTCAAAGAGTGGAAGCAGTTAGTAGAAAATCAGACTGGGAGGACGGTTATGAAGCTTAGGACGGATAATGGTCTTGAGTTCTGTAACCGGGAGTTTAATCAGCTATGCACTGAGAGTGGGATTGCTAGACATTTGACAGTTGCCGGGACGCCGCAGCAGAATGGGTTAGCAGAACGGATGAATAGAACTCTCATGGACAAGGTACGCTGTTTATTAATACAGTTTGGATTTCCCAAGACCTTCTGGGCGGAAGCGACATGTACGGCCGCATATCTTATAAATAGGTCATCATCGACATAGATTGAGAAGAAGACACCTATGGAGATGTGGTCGGGACATCCTAGTGATTACGGGATGTTGAGGGTTTTCGGCTGTGTCGCGTATTCACACGTTAAACAAGGTAAGCTCGAGCCGAGAGCGGTAAAATGCGTTCTTTTGGGGTATCCTGAAGGTGTGAAGGGGTACAGACTATACAGGCTTGATAATGATACACTGATTTGTCGTTGATAAGTATTGTGATATTTTGATATTACGTTATAGGGTAAATTAGAAAATTACCTTTAGGAAAAAGTAATAGACTAATATTACCAAGGACGAATTCAATTAAACACGTGATGAACCAAGTTCGTTGTACATGAAGATCGAGTGAATTTGAGACGTTTTGTTTTGATTTGGACAATCGATTTGAATTGATTTTCGGTTTTTAAAAATAAATCTACCAATTTTTAACCTAAAGTGCATGAATCGTAAACCTAAAATTATTTTAATCTAAGACAATTATTTAAAATAAAATCCTATTTAAAAACCTATTAAAAACTTATATATTTAATTAAAATAACTTTTACACTATTTAAAAAACTTTATCAAAACTAATTAAATTACTTTAAAAACTATTAAAGATTTTCTAATTAAATCTATTTAAATTTAACTTAAACTTTTTATAAAGAAAATCATTTTTTTTAAAAACTAAATTAATTAGAACTTATATTATTTAATAACTAATTTATCTAAATTTAAATTCTAATTTTAAATTTCTAAAATTATAAGATTTATTTCTATTTAAAACTTTATAGAATTAAATTTTATAAAAAAAACAATTAATAAGAATTTAACTAAATAAAAACTTGTTATCTAAACAATTTAAAAACTGTCAGTCAACTTGTTACACTATATTAATAGTTAAAGCTGAATAATGACACAACAAAAGGCATAGATGAGATGGTTAAATCAGTTGGCCCATGACCAGGAGGTCAATGGTTCGACTCCCATGAGGGACATTTTTGTGATTATAATTATTTATTTATTTATTTTTCTTTTTTTTTACAGACAAAAGTAATAAAGGTCACAGTAATGAACTTCTGATTAATATTCTGGAATGATTAATGGTACAAGCCACAGGAATGACTTGCTGATATGAACTTATTTAGACTTATAAATAATCAAACTGATATAAATCAGTATAGGAAAAAAAACTGCACTAAAAGCAATATCAGTCATTCATTCAAATCAATCAGCAAGTAGTAAATAGAAAAGAACTCATATCAGTTATCAGATTAAAACAAAATCACAGTCAAATGCAATTTCAGATACTCACTCAAACCATAAGCAAAACAGTATCACTTCCCCAAACCATAAAATCAGTAAACTTAAACATCAATTAAGTGAATAAAAATAAACAACAACTCCTATGCAGTCAGGAACATTCAAATAGAAGACTTAATTCATCAGATTATATTACTCATGAACCAAATTTAGTTTAAAGCAATGAGCAGATCTATTTTAGGCAGAAATCTCTAACCAGATTTTATAACCAGTTAACTGATAAATCCTAATTAGATTAATACTTTTCAAAAGTGAATATATAGGAGACATGAACATGTCATTTATGTAAATCCAGTCCAAAAGATTCACCGACTCAACAGTACATCCTAAATCGGCAAGATTACTCAAACTGACAGTTAATCCCAATTCAATGTTCCAAACGCAGGCCTAGCAACTAGCATTCTCAACACAAATAATCGATTCAGGTAACATAGATAGAATGGTAAAATCAGCAAACAAACCTAAGCAGTTATATCAAATTTAATAACATTATAAAATACTACGTTCTCAACTGAATCCTAAAATTAAGCAGTAAAGCATTCACACTTACAGCATCCTAATTCTTCTATCAAAACTAAAAACTTACAGCTTATCTGAAAACTAAAGCAGATTCATCAAGAATAATCAGCAGCTACGACGTGTCATGACAACAAATACACAGCAGCATATAAATATCATAGAAAACACATATATAAGACATCACTAAACAGACCAACTCATAAAACCAACAAATCAGATCAGGGCATTAAGAATCTATATAAGAACAAGTTCTTGGTCATTAGACAATAACCAAAATTCAGCAGATCTAAAACTCAGTTTACGCAGCTCTAATGAATCCAAATTCCAACATAAACAAATTAAATCCAACACATACTTAAATCTAAATCAGGACCATACTCATAACATAACCCAACGACAGATTATACCACAAAAACCGCAATCAATTAGATTAAACTAAAACTTAAGAAATTAATCGAGCTTAACCATTATTTGAAGAACCATTGAGAAGAAGTCACGCGCTGAGCGGACTTGGACTAAACGACACTGTCACCTTAATCCTGAACCACAGATCTCGAAATACCACGAACACCGAATATCACTCGATCATCAAACTAGCAGCATTAATTTAACATGTTTATCCAGTAGGGATACACATCCATCCTTTATTTCACTTATAGTTATTCACAAAAGCTAATTATTGAGCTTTCATAAACAAACATTCTTATAATCTTATCTTGTATTAATAGAATATGATAAAAACTTTTAACAGAAAAGTAACCGTGAAGCAAAAAGAGAAGTAAACAGACAAATTAACTTTTATTAATTTCAACCATCAGTACAACATTTTAAAAATATAAATTCTACCTACAATCTAAAATTATAACAGTGAAAAAAATGAAAAAAGGATGAAGATTACAATGAAAATAATGGGTTTTTATAGGAGAACCCAGGCTATTGGTGATGGTTTGTTGAAGACGAATCTTTCATCTCGACCCTTCATTCTTCTCTTTCTTCTTTCTGTTTTGATCCAAGGGTGGATAAGCGCTCTTGTTCACTCGGATTGCCAGGGTGGCAATGATTTGTTCTTCTTGTGCTTCTTCCAAGATGACGTGGCAGGCAATCATTGGTTGAATGGTGAATTTTTGCTGTCAAATCCAGTTATATGATGCCACGTTTCATTACGCACCCATCTTCAGTTCCGGAAATAGGGGGTAATTAATTAAGGTCGCGTGTAAATTCACGCGCCTTAGATAGAAAACCCCCAATTCAATTAACTAGGGTTAAGGAAGGGAAAAGATGACTCTGGTTATTATGGAGGTGAAGAAGAAAGTGGAAACATTGGTTATATCGAAAGAAAACGTGTGTGGTTTAGATATGTTTAATAATTTTGACCAAAAAGATATATAAACTCGTCTCATAAATTGGGATTTTCCAAATACACACTTCCACCGTCCCTTAATCTTTAAACTTTGGGCTTTTGACCCAATATTTACCAAGTATATAAATACTTTCAATTTGTCTCATAAATTGGGATTTGTTGGGCTTGGCATGGGCTTTTGTATTGTTTAACAAGGATTTAAACTTCAAATTTCCATAAATGGGCTTTTGAGCCCATTTCCCCAAATGTGGGCCCCACTTGTCGTCAACTTGATAAATCCGTGAGTAAAACGACTTGTTATCGGCTTTGTCGATCTTTTCTTCATACTCGTGCCGATAATTGCCGGTTTTCGCGAACTTGGTACCTACACACATTCAAACAAGAAACAAGCATATGCAAGGCATTTTTGATACATGAATAGCATTATTTCATTGTTTTAAGCTACAAATGATATGAGTATTTAAGCTCATATCAAATTCCCCCATGCTAAGCAATTGCCGTGTCCTCTTGCAATGATAAAATAAAACACTAACTACACCTTAATTCAACTTTTGACATTTTATTTTGCAAAGACATAATGTATTGTTTTCATTATTTGAAAAATAACTTTTAGGATCATAAAACTCAAATAGATTCATCGTCCCCGACTTTTCACTTTTCCATGCCAAGTGCAAAAACAAGATCATTGTTATTATAAGTTAGCAAACTAACACGAACTCATGTGGGCCAATTATTCACTTATACTCCCTTATTCCTAGGTGTATCTCTTATATTTTATTGTTGTCTTAAATGATCACAAGGATGCATTGTTGACGTATTTCGATAATTTATTAGGCCGAAAATAAAGTGAACGATTTAATCAATAGTTAGCTAAAGGACAAAATCTTTTAAAACTGCTTCTCGGGACTTCATAAAGTTTATATCTTGGCATAACTTGCTTCACGATTTGAGACCTTTCTCGGACCGATATTTGGCAGTGACTTTATACTTCAAGCCTTGAGAGACGTTCATGAAATAATGGTCTTCTCTTCATATAGGAATTTCTTCACTTGAAGTTTTGGAGAGATTCATACTTGGACCACGACTTCTTCCTTTTTCTCCAATCTTTATTTGGGATTTTGATATACAACGATCCGCCTCCTTTTTAGACTTGGCTTCATTTATCCTCATACCTTGTTTTGGTCTTTTTGGATAGACTTCTCCATGACTTTTGGGGAGTATTTGCTTTTCGTCGTGTGTCTTGATCCTTCATATTGATTTTTGATAAATGATTCTTCACATCACTTGAGATCTTTAGCAATAAAACATAGCCCTCGTGTCTTGTTAGGACATTTTTGGACTCGCTAATCTTCGCATCCCGCTTCAATAAGTTATGCCTTGGCTATGAACTCTAATCCATACCGAGCAACTTTTAAACGATCTTGGGCTAGAAGCTAAGTAACTTTTCAAATCGTTCAACCTTATTTATTGCAGATAAATTTATTAACAAGCGATGGGAGAATAGGCTTATAATTAACTCACATAAATTCCCGAAAGAATACCAAACTTATAATTGGCTCTATCATCTCTTGTTCTCCATATTGAAAAATTTCAAAAATGTGAAATCAATGGATACTTAGCCTATTAAATCAAAGTTTTGGGTTTTTAAGTCATCTATAGGATCTTGCATCTTCTTAGACTCTTGCAAGTTTTAGAATTTGCGTTTTAAAGTTCCCTTGATAGACGACTTTCTAGGATCAATTATAGGAGCTTGCGAAAAGTTCTTGTTCTTAACTCGTATGAATTAAGACTTTCGCGTTTTAAAGCTCCCTATATAATAGCCTAGCAAAACTTAATTCAAATACGTTAAGGAAAAGCTAAGGTTAAAAACCGAGTCGAGTCAAAAACTATTCTTATTTTCACCAACGGAAAGCCTACATTCGTGTCAAAAGCACTTATTTTATTTATTAAAACTTAAAAATAACACAAAAAATTTAAAATTTTATTGAAAAATGAGAAAAACAACATGTTTGGACACGACAAGAGCAAATGTAAGCGATTATATCGATTGACTCCCCCATGCTAAAACCAAACATTGTCCTCAATGTTTCTTAGCACAAGAGTAACACCCCCTTTCTAAAACACGAAGAGTCTAATGCAAACTCCTAGCATGGAAAGAGCACGCAAATCTATAAGCCGTTTATTAATTATGCCTCAAGATAAAACGTTAGTCGATAAAAATCAAGGGTAAAGAGAGTGTGCCCCTTTTGGCTATCAAAGAACGGAAGATCAAGTGGACCGGAAAAAACCGAACACGAGAGTCTTCAATGATAAGGGTCGTACCTAAGATTCACAACACAACAAAACACGAGCACGAGCTTGAAAGATCAAGCCTTATTAGATGTTAGAAAATAGAAAGAAGATAGAATGTATGGGACTCCCCCACAAGGCACCTCGTTTTTGTTCACCGAGTCATGAGCTCGACTCGATCCCCGCATTCATTGGTCCTTAGGGAAAATGGTAAAAACCGGCATATTGGAGTAAAAACCAACATAAAGCACGATGCCGGGGTCAAAGATCTCATCCTCGTTGTCCGATGACAAGCGAAAGGATAAAACTCCAACACAATTCTCTAAAAAGAGATAGAAGTCACAAATAATGGTATGGATGTAGCATGCTCCCCGAGATAAACTCGCACCAAGATGATCAAAAAATATTTCAATTATTGCATCGGTGAAAGGCCGAGATTTCCCTAAATCAACGATTCCAGGGTCGAATACCTCGTCCTCGGTGGAGAAAGGAATGGACAACACGGTGTCGTCCCCCATGCTAATCCAAGATCATATAAAGCACATGGTAATGGTGGGATAAAAATCTCATCCATAGTAGAATCAACATTCTTTGCTTTAACGACCATTTCACCCTTAGGAATGTGATCAATAGGGTCATGGTACTCAATATGAGACACGTGAAAAACCCGCACATTAAGGTCAAAGTGGGTGGGAGGAGAACTAGGGACGAAATCATCATCGAGTAAATTCTCTAAAAAAAGAGCGTCCCCCTCCGGGTCGATATCATCAACACCCGGTGGTATCGAATCATGAGAAGCAAGAAAAGTGTCAATCTCCTCCATAAGCGGATCACTATCCTCAACGGGAATAGGAGATGGAGAGAAAGACTTGGGATTAGGCTTAGAATTCAAAGCTTCGATCCTAGAAATGAGAAGATAGACGTTAGATAACTTCTCACGAAGAACCACGTCTTCCACATCTAAATGAGTAAGTTCATCAGAGAACTTCTCGAGGATCGGAATAGTCAAATCAACCTTATTTCCCGGTGGAAATGGGTCTAAAGGAGCAAGTTCAAAAATGAACCTCTCAAAAATCGGATCACTATCATCCTCATTTCCCGGTGGAAATGGGTGAAGAAGAGTAGGTTCATCGGCAAACCCCTCAAAATCCGAGTCGTGAAGATCATCTTTATAAGAAAGTTCATCGGAGAACTCCTCATTAGAAAATTCACTAGAAGTAGAATCATCCTCAAAATCTTCATTTCCATCACGATTTTCATCATTAGAATTGGAGAAAATATCAAAGTGAATGGAAGAAGTAGAGTCATCACAATGCGGAAAATCACACATCTCATTGGAAATACCGTCAAATTCTCTTGGGTTTTGGACAAGTATAGTGCTAATATGCTCGTCCCCCTTGCTTAGAGAATTTTTGGGTTTCACGATGGAAGAATCATGAATAGGAGTGGTGATGTCATGAGAGATTTCCTCATCATCTAGGATGGGAGAATCCTCGGCCTCAATAGCCGACAAGATACGAATAGGAAGCACAATAGCACTAGACGAAGGATGTAGAGCAATAAGATCTCTCAAAGAATGATAGGTGTGTAAACACCCATCTTTTCTACCACTTAATTACAATAATAACCGGACCAAAACGTGTATTTTATGTCTTTTATGTCGGAATTATGCGTGGTTTGTGTTTTTGTTGTAATTTAGGACGAAATTGTGAAAAGTGGAGAAAACACGGGAATTCACGGGCATTCACAGCTTTTATTGAAGAAAAAGATGAAAGACGGAGTCGAGAAGTCAAAAGTGGAAAAAGAACGGAAGTCCAAGGCCAATTCTGAAGATTTATCGAAGAAAAAGTCAAAAGACGGAAGTTTATCAAAAGCCGAAGAACTCGAGTCTAATTTATTGAAGAAATTAAAGACGAGTTTAAAAGAAATCCCGAGCCACAAGTCATTAGAGTCCAAGTAAAGAAGATTAGAAGGAAAAAGGACTAATGGTGCAATTAATGAAGACTATATGCTTAAGGACCTAATGACGCAATTAAGAGAAAAGGAAGAAGGGGAGGAAGCTTCCTAATCCTCCCCTATATATAGTTAGGATTTGTTAATCATTTCTTTTTGTTGGCTAGATTGACAAACTAGTTCTTTCACCTTTATTTTATGCACATTTAATTACTTGCACATTTAATTACTTGTCTTGCACCTTTAATTACCTTTAATTTTCAAGTAAGTGTTTCTTTAATTTCTTGCACCTTTATCTTTATCTTGTTAATCTCATTCTACCTTTCTTTAATCTTTGTGTTGATTGGTTTATGTTCATGTTCTTAGTTTTTGTTGATTTATTCAAGTAGGTTTTAATTATTGTGATCTTTATTGTTTGATTTGTTGTTTTGGATTGATTGTTTATGTTTATTAGATGTTTTATTATTAGTTTGGTTTAATCTTTTTGTTGATTTGGTTAAGTTTTTATTTAATTCGTGCTATCTCTTTTCCTTGTTCTTCGTTTTACTGTTTCTGATATTTCCCAGATCGAGCCCAGAAACATTCCGAATAGGTGTGGATCAGTGTGCCCTATACGGAATATTTCATATTCCGAACAGAGGTTTTATTCCGTGTAACAGTTTTGTAGAAATTTCTTATTCGGAATATTTAATTATTCCGCTTAGGGGTTTTGAAGAAATTGCTATTCGGAATATCCTATATTCCGAATAGGAGAGGTTTTCAGCATAGACTTTATTCCGAATAGGATTTTCCGCATAGGGATATGTTTCCGATTAGAGACTTTTATTCCGAATAGGTCTTGATATTCCGCATAGGCTTGACTTTCCGAATAGGCCCAATATTCCGAGTAGGACTTTATTCCGAATAGGGACAGCTATTCCGAATAGAGATTTATTCCGCATAGGAGGTTTATTCCGCATAGGGTCAATCTTTCCGAGTAGACATTTATTCCGAATAGGGCTAATCTTTCCGAATAGGTGACAGATATTCCGAATAGCATTTATTCCGAATAGGAGTTTATTCCGGATAGGGAAATCTTAGTTTTTAGTTTTCTGCCTTTTCATTTTAAGCTTTATTTTTCCCGCCTTTTTCCTTACTCGCACTTTAAGTTTATTTGCCTTAGTTTTAGTTACGTTTTAAGTTTGCCTTAGTTAGATTTAAGTTTGCGTTATTTACTTTATTGCCCTTTAGTTTTAGTCGCGCTTTAAATACTTGCACTTTATTCTAATTAGACTTAGATTTTCTTAAAGTCATTTACTTTAATTGTTCTGCACCTTTAGTTTTCAAAACTACAACGACACATCTTTGTTTCCACCAAAATACAACTGAGTCACACATTAAACAACAAGTTTTTTAATTCGAAGAGACCAACACTAGAACGATAAATTTTAACTGGGAAAATCCAAGTTATCAAATGGCGCCGCTGCCGGGGAATAAGGGAGTTGTTAGAAATACGTTTTAACGTATATTAGAAGTATCGGTCACTCCACAATATGATTTATGTTGTAATAGCTCGTAATTAGTAATTAGTTGTTAGTTGCTTATTAACTTAAGTAAGAACCGGTCCATGGGCTTGTCATGGACCGGCCCAAGCCCAATGTTAGGCATGGAATATAAATACCCCTTTCCACTAAGGAAAGGGGTTGGTTGTTGTTCCATTTGCATTTTTCATAGTAATAAAATCATACACATTTTCTCTCACTTTCTCTCTCTAGTTTCTCTCACTAGAAAACATCAACCCACTTCATAGATTCATAGGTTATCAATATTCTACATTTGGTATCAAGAGCTATGGGGTGATTTAAGGTAAGGATTGTGTTGCTTTTTTAGTTTTTGAATCAATTAGTGATCTTTAGAAAAAATCAATCTTGAATCTTGTTGTTTTTGGTGTTTTTGTTATTGGGATTGATTGATAAGGATTGGGTTTAGCTTATTTTGGTAAAAATCATAAAACTTTTTGTGGTTTTGGATCAAAAATCGGGGTTAAAAGCTTCTTTTTAAGTCTCGGAAACATTTTTTTCCAGAATTTTCCGAATAGAAGTATTTTCAGTATAGAAGGTTTATTCCGAATAGGGATTCCGAATAGGAGAAATATTCAGAATAGAAGAAGTTTCCGCATAGACTTTCCGAATAGAAGAAATCTTTCCGAATAGCAGAAATCTTTCCGAATAGCAAAATCTTTCCGAATAGCAAATCTTTCCGAATAGCAGAAATCTTTCCGAATAGCAGAAAACTTTCCGAATAGCCTATTATTTTCCGAATAGCCAGATTTTTCCGAATAGCCAAAATTTTTCCGCATAGGAGAAATATTCCGAATATCTTTCCGAATTGCCCATCATTCCGAATAGGAGGTTTTTTCCGAATAAGCCAAATTGCCAGATATTCCGAATTGAAGAAATATTCCGAATAGGAGGTTTTTCCGCATAAGGGTTATTCAGCATAGAGTTTATTCCGAATAGGGTATTTTCAGCATAGGATTATTCCGAATAGGTGTTATTCCGAATAGGGTTTATTCTGAGTTGGTTATTCCGTATAAGCAAGTTCAAGGGGTATTTGAGTTTTTTTTTCGACGATCTTTAGTGGATTTAATCTTAAGTTCAACCAACACAACACAAATTCTCAACCTTTCTTCACTGCTCGATCAACCGATAATCTTTGAGTCTGTTAAGTGTTCACAATGAATCCAAGTTCATTAATGCCTCAAATGACATCTCTTACGGATATCTCGATCATAACGGGGACTGATAGTCGTCCACCGATGCTTATTAAAGAGGTGTTTGAAGCATGGCAGGGCCGTATGATGCAATATCTAAAGGGGAAACCGACATACGGAAGGCTTATGGTCAAATCGATTTTGAATGGTCCACTCGACTATGGTACCATTGTGGTTGACGACGTGACTCGACCACGAGAATTTGAAGAACTCACTCCAGCTCAACAACTTGTTGCAGATGCAGATGAAAAAGCTCTTCAAACAATTCTCCAAGCTCTTCCCCATGATATTTATAGGAGGGTAAGTCAGTATACAGTGGCAAATGATTTATGGGAACGTCTTAAGGTGTTGCTACAAGGTACGTCTCTCACCAAACAGGAAAGGGAATGTCAGTTGTATGACCTGTTTGATAGATTCACCTACAACCCAGGGGAAACGCTTCACGATTATTACTTCAGATTCACCACACTCATGAATGATCTGAATGTATACAATCTTGTGATTGCACCATTCCAGGTTAACACCAAATTCTTGAATACTCTACCTCAAGCTGAATGGGGTGAGTACATTACCGATGTCAAGTTAACCAGGGATCTCCATAAGTGCAATTTGGATCAAATATATGCCTTCCTTCAGCAGCATGAGAAGCATGTGATTATGCACCGTTCTCCTCGCGGTATGTACCCAGATTCCTTAGCTTTGATGGCGAATCAACCAAGCTTGTCTCACAACAACACACCTTATATCTTGGGACATCAAGCCTATCATCAATCACCTTACATGACACCAGCCTTTCCCCAATACTCGATTCTACCACAACCACCCACCTCACATCAGCAACAATATCGGTTCAATGCACCTTCACCACAGTATGCTTCACAACTTCATCCAGCAAATGTTGCACCTTTTGCAGCATATCCATCAAGCTACCCTGATCAAATGAGTATTCCTTCTACTGATTATGCAGCTCATCCAGATCAAGCACTGTATTGTGATGATGAGGAAGTCCCCGTTCCTGTATTCCAACAAGGAGCTGACCCAGTTGAAGTGCTAACTACTATGTCTGCTTATCTCACAAGAACTTTAAGCAAACGAGGATTCAGAGGATCAGCTCCTACCAACAATCAGTTGAGGAATTCATCCAATTCTCGCCAACAAGCTACAATTGAGAATGGCAGGGTAATGGTTCAGCCAATTCAACCATATCAGGGGAGAACTTCCACATCAACCAATGTTCGCACCGTCAATCCTGCTCCTGCTCCAATGGTCAACAATCCTCCACGGGCTAATACAGGCAAGTTGAGAATGATTACATGCTACAACTGCAAGGAAGAGGGTCATATGTCCAGGGATTGTAAGAAACCCAAGAGGAGAAGGGATGGACAGTGGTTTGCAGAAAAGATCTATCTGGTAAATGCTCAGGCGCAAGGAAGGGAACTTGATGAAGAGGAGCTTGCATTTCTTGCTGACCTAGGGATTGCTGAACAAGACGTTGTCACTACGCAGAATGCAGCTTACCAAGCTGATGATCTTGATGCGTATGACTCCGACTGTGATGACTTTCAATCTGCAAAGGCTGCTCTCATGGCAACTATCTCCAGCTTAGGGCCAGAAAAGAGATCTGAGGTACTTATTAATACCACCGATAATACCACTGATGCTAGTATTCAACCACATCAAGTTGTGCAAGAGAGTGCTGACTCGAATGAATCTTCGGTGGTGAGTCCTTCAAACGAGGAGACAAACAATGATAGCAATATCAATGTGAGTCCCCAGACTTTGAGTGAATCACAACCGGGACCCAGTTCGCATACGCCTACTCCTGCTCAACAAGATTTAGTAATGGTTCCTGCTACATTACTTAGCCAAATGAATGCTGCACTCTTAGAAACCTTAGCTAAGAATAAGAATTTGTCTGATGAGCTTGCCTTAAGCAATGAGAAAGTACAAACTTTGGAATTAGTGCCTTCGTCAAATGTTCTCACAAATCTCGAATATGATCATTTTAGAAACAAACAAATGGGTCACTTGCAAGAGATCGAAAACTTAAGAGCAAATCTGTCTAATGAACTTAAAGAAAAGGAGTTAGTGGTCACTAATTTTCAAAAACTTCAAACTGATTTTGAATTACTCGAATCTAAGAAGAATGAAATGGAGATTAATGCCACTAATAAGATTAGAAGTCTAGATTACTTGCTGTTAAGACAATACGCTGCTTCTCAACTAGTTCACTTATTTGATGCTTCATTTAGAGAATTTAACTTATCACGTCAAAAAGGCCTTCCCCCTAATCCACGGTATGCAAAACAAGCTTTAAGACATAGTCCTAGACTTTATAATGCAACTCAATTAGGATTGGCTTTAGACCCGATTGTTTTTCCCGATGATCGAACAAATAAGGATCTAGTTAATGAGGATCGGTCATACAATTCAGCAAAATATCCCGATTGTGATTATTTTAAAATGAATAAGGAGCTTGCAAAAACTGATTTTAGAGTTCGCTTCCATATGGATAAAGATCTCATCACAGCACCAACCTACATGATAGAGGAAGAAAGCCCTAGTACATTTCCTACACTTGTCAACATGGAAGGTCCTAAGGAAATTCCAAAGAATCTTCCACCTGTTAGCACTGTATGGTTAAACTTGAAAGAGATTAACCGATACTTTACTAACTTTGACAAGGTCATTATGGAATGTACGACTTCAAATGGCTTAAACGCCGGAGAATGGGCTTTCGAACACATGAACGAGGTGTTTAAAACTGAGATCAATCCGTTTGTCGAAAGTCTAAAAGGAAGTTTTGCATCTCTTAAGGAAAATCTTCAATTTGAAATTGGTGAAGTTCAAAAAGTATTTTATGAAATGGACACCGCTTACGAACTCCAACTAATTGAAAAAGAAAAGATTTTAACCGAATATGACCGATTCCTGTCCGAAGTAATCTCGTGTGATGTGCTTACTACTGTAAATGTTAATTATTCGAATGAGCTTACATCCGCTATGATGAATTGTGATGCTGTGCATATTTGTGATGATGTTTGTGATCTTTCTGTAAATGTTGCTGAAACTGTAAATGAGGTAGATAATCATTCTTGTCACGAATCTAACGCTGAGTTTTTAAAGCTACAAGATTCTTACAATTTACTTTCAAAACGCTTTAATCAACTAGAACAACACTGTATATCTTTAGAATCAAAACAACAAACTCAAAATGAGGATCTTTTGATATCAAATGGTTGTGAAAACGGTGTTGAGACTAGTGACAAGATGATTGCAATTGTTAAGACATTAGAGGAAGAAATCATGAGATTGAAGAGAGAGGTATCATCAAATGAAACACTCAAAATGGAACTAGAGGCTGCAGAGTCTAAAAACCAAGTCTTAGAAATTAGACTTTCGTCTGTTCTAGGGGAGATGGATCGGACAAGACAGGGACTATCCGCTCTTTATGGTTCACTAGAAGAACGCTTCGCTTTTAATGCGGCACAGCAACAATATTATGTTGAACAACTAAACCAAAAGTGCGAGGAAATCTCTGATTTGAACATCCTGCTCATAGACAAAAATATGGTTTTGGCAGAGTTAAAGGAGACACTTCTTCTCACCCGACAAGAAGTTGTTGATAACTTAGCTACCGACTCTGCACCGTCCACTAGTGCTCCAACAACCAAGTCAGTAGTGCTTTATAAGAATCCGCTTCACAAGAGAAACCCGGTTACCTATGATGATTATATGAGGAATGCCATTAAGCATGTCGATCTTCTTAGGGATATTTTAGACGATCTGTATGCCTTAGATCCCTCAAGTAGCGACTATTATTCGGCTCATGAATATGTTAAGCGAGTTCAATATTGCCTAGCATATTTACAATACATAGGTACACCAGGTTCTGCACTACTTAATAATAGGCCCATTGCTGTCACTCCATTTAATAAGACTCTAGGAGCGAAACCGTCATTGGCACAATCAAGTAAGGCACATTTAAAATCTGTTGCTAATATTCCCACTTTGCCTTCTACAGGATTAAGAGCGACTACTAAGGCTAAAGGATCGCCACTCAAGAAAGCTAAGATCAAGCCCTCCACTAGTAGTGCCACAAAGAAGAAAATAGAAGTCCACAATAGGAATGCTAGTTCAGTTTTAAATAAAACGAATCATGTTAAGACTAAAAGCTCTGCGCCTGTGCAGCAGCCTAAACCATTCGTGAATTCTGATTTAAATTGTTGGAATTGTAATGAATGTATGTTTTCCCAGCGTCATGATTTGTGTCTGATTGATCACGTTAATGAAATGAATGCTATTAAGAATGGTCTTGAATGGAAGCCAACGGGTAGAACTCGTGCCCAAGTTGGCTGGCAATGGCGTCCCACTGGTAGGACCTTTACACTAGATGGTAAAATGTGCCCTTTAACTAGGAATGCATCCATTGCGGTTAGGTCTGAGCGTCCTTTAGTTAGGAACACTTGCACTCAAGTATGGAATCAGCGCCCTTTAATTAGGTCAGCCCCCACTATAGTGCCTATCAGTGAAGAAATACCTCAGGATTTGAGCCAACTAGAATCTACACCACCAATTAAGAAGAAGAAGGCTAGGAAATCTAAGAAACCTAGAGTTAGCAAATCTAAGATTATTAAATCTGTACCTGCTAATAACAAGGAACACTCAGATTCCGATACCTCTACATTGTCTTTGTGTGGTGATATTTTCAGGTGGTCCAAATCATCCTGTGGTATTTGGACTCCGGTTGTTCAAAACATATGACCGGAAATCGCTCGATGCTCCGAAATTTCGTCAGCAAGTTTCTTGGTACGGTTAAATTTGGGAATGATCATATAGCAAAGATTATGGGGTATGGTGAATATCAGATTGGAAACGTGACGATTTCTAGGGTATACTATGTAGAAGGTCTTGGTCATAACTTATTCTCAGTAGGACAGTTTTGTGATTCCAACCTTGAGGTTGCTTTTCGACAACACACTTGTTTCATCCGTAACCTGGAAGGAAAAGATTTGTTGAAGGGATCTCGTGGTGCAAATCTTTATACTTTGTCCTTACAAGACATGATGGCCGCCTCTCCAGTATGTCTTCTCTCTAAAGCTTCTAAGACCAAGTCATGGTTATGGCATCGCAGATTATCTCATCTTAACTTTGATGCTATTAATCATCTGGCTAAAAACGAGTTAGTTCGTGGTCTTCCAAAGCTTAAATTTCACAAGGACCATTTATGTTCCGCGTGTTCAAGGGGGAAAAGTACCAAGAAATCTTACAAGCCCAAAGCTGAAGACACCAATCAAGAAAAACTTCATCTTTTGCATATGGATCTTTGTGGGCCGATGAGAACTGAAAGTGTGAGCGGTAAGAAATTCATTCTGGTTATTGTGGATGATTTCTCAAGGTTTACATGGGTTAGATTTCTACGTACAAAGGATGAAGCACCGAAGGCTATCATTACTTTTCTGAAGTTCATCCAGGTACGTTTGAATACCACTGTCCGCCGTATTCGTACAGACAATGGTACAGAGTTCGTCAACCAGACTCTTCGTGATTATTATGAAGGAGTTGGTATATCACATGAAACATCCGCTGCACGCACTCCACAACAAAACGGTGTCGTTGAAATACGGAATCGTACACTTATGGAAGCTGCTAGGACCATGCTTATTTATGCGAACGCTCCATTGTTCTTGTGGGCAGAGGCTATTTCTACTGCATGTTTCACCCAAAACCGTTCTATCATTCGGAAACGCAATGGAAAAACACCTTATGAGCTTCTACATGACCGAAAACCCGATGTTTCATTTTTCCATGTGTTTGGTGCTCTGTGTTATCCAAACATCAATAGTGAGAATTTGGGTAAGCTTCAACCAAAAGCCGATATAGGTATTTTCATTGGTTACTCACCGTCCAAAAGAGCATACCGAATCTATAACCGTCGTCTTGGCAAGATTGTAGAAACTATGGACGCAGATTTCGACGAGCTGACAGCGATGGCTTCTGAGCAACACAGCTCTGAACCCGCGCTTCATGAGATGGGAACCGGTGCTATTAGCTCCGGATTAGTTCCCAATAATCCTACTTCTACATCATTTTTACCACCAACTAGGCCCGAGTGGGATAAACTGTTTCAACCGTTGTTTGATGAATTCTTCGATCCCCCGACTGATGAAGTTCCAGCACCTGTAGTAATTGCTCCAATACCTGAAGTGGTTGCTCAAGCTAATGAACCTTTATCTAATGCATCTACAATTCACATTGAACCGGATGCACCTTCACCAAGTGATTCTCAAACTACACCTGAATCATCACCCCTACTTGTGCCTAATGATGTGGAAAAGGATTCTACTGATCACGACTTGGAATATGCTCACTTGCAAGAGCTTCCTTTCTTTGGTGTAGCGATCCCTGAATACCCTTCAGCCGCGTCTACCTCAGAAGAAGCTCCTTCTATTGTTCACTCCAGACCACCTAGGATTGAAAACCATAGCACTAAATGGAAAAAAGATCACCCAATTAGGAATGTTATTGGAGATCTAGATCGACCAGTCTCTACTCGCCATCAATTACAAGAGAGTGCACTATATTGTTACTTTGATGCATTTCTCTCTGAAGTTGAACCCAAAAATTGGCAGCAGGCTATGACCCAATCTTCTTGGATTGAAGCTATGCAGGAGGAACTAAACGAATTCCAACGACTTGAAGTATGGGAATTGGTTCCTCGCCCTGACAAGGTTAACATCCTTACTTTGTTATGGGTTTATAAGGTTAAACTTGATGAGATGGGTGCGGTATTGAAGAATAAAGCTAGATTGGTCGCTAGAGGATATAAACAAGCCTTGGGTATAGATTTTGAGGAATCTTTTGCTCCTGTGGCTAGATTGGAGGCGATTAGACTATTCCTTGCGTTTGCTGCTCATATGAACATGATCGTCTATCAAATGGATGTAAAGACGGCATTTTTAAACGGTGAACTAAGGGAAGAGGTTTATGTTAGTCAACCGGATGGGTTCGTCAGTACGGAGTCTCGTAATCATGTGTACAAGCTTAAGAAGGCTCTCTATGGGTTGAAACAAGCTCCATGCGCGTGGTATGATCTCCTGTCAACATATCTCATGTCGGAAGGCTTCTCCAAAGGCAAAGTGGACCCCACTCTATTCACTCTCAAGGACGGCAACGACATGCTTCTGGTACAAATTTATGTTGATGATATAATATTTGCTGCCACTAACATAGAATTGTCTAAACAATTTGAGAAGATAATGTCCACACGCTTTCAGATGTCGATGATGGGAAAAATTTCATTTTTCTTAGGATTACAGATTTCTCAAAATCCCAGAGGCATCTTTATAAATCAATCCAAATATGCTCTAGAATCTCTTAAGAAATATAACTTTGAGAATTGTGACCCCGTAGACACTCCAATGGTGGAGAAATCCAAGTTAGATGAAGATAGGAATGGGACTACTGTCGATCCAAAACTTTACCGTGGGATGATCGGCACCCTTCTATATCTGACTGCTAGCAGGCCTGATTTGCAATTTGCTGTATGCATGTGTGCCCGGTATCAGGCTCGGCCTACCGAAAAGCACCTACATGTTGTGAAAAGGATCTTTCGGTATCTAAAAGGAACACTTCATCGTGGTCTATGGTATCCGAAAGATTCCTCGATTGCTTTAATATCATACGCAGATGCCGATCATGCTGGATGTCAAGATACGAGGCGTAGCACTTCTGGATCTGTGCAACTCCTAGGAGATAGATTGATCAGTTGGTCTTCAAAAAGGCAGAAAAGCGCTGCAATTTCTAGCACGGAGGCTGAATACATCGCCATGTCCGTTGTTGTGCTCAAGTCCTTTGGATGAGATCACAATTAACTGACTACGGTCTTGGATTTAACAAAATCCCGATGTATTGTGACAACAAGAGCGCCATTGCCCTTTGCTGCAACTATGTTCAACACTCCCGGGCCAAGCACATAGACATTCGCTACCATTTCATTAAGGAGCAGGTGGAAAACGGAGTGATCGAGCTGTATTTTGTCACTACTGAGTATCAGCTGGCGGATATGTTCACCAAAGCCTTAGATCGAGGACGAATCGAGTTTTTGATCGACAAGCTTGGCATGAAATCATTCACTCCAGCGACTCTCAAAGAGTTGGCAGAAGAATCAGCTGAATAGTCGTGGTAAACTATTCAGAGTATCCTTTGTTCGTGATCATGTATATTATAGTAAATATATAAATCACAAAAGAAAATACAAAAATATAAAACCAAGAAAAACCATAAAAAATATAAAACCAAGAAAAACCATAAAAATTATAAAATCAAGAAAAACCAAAAATATTTTTCGTTTTAAATCGGGCATGTCTTTTAGTACGGTAATATTTACGGCCTTAGAAATGTCGATCAATATCGACACGGTGCCATAAATAGAGTCCGTATAAAAGTTGTAATGTTTTAAAACATGCCCATTATGGCTTGTAGTTATTTCTGACTACAACCCGGTTTTCATATTAAAGTCACGTATTTCCTTGGAAAACGTTGGCTCAGAACGGGAATTAATTTTCTCGGGCGTGATTTACAAGCCAAATCACGCAAAGGGATCAAGTTTACTTTACAACTTGATCTAACACAAATTTGTGTACGTCTCAGTGCATTAATTTGTTAAAATAAGAGAAATCTTATTGACACCACGAATCAAACTTTTTCAAGATATCAATTGGGAAATGTTTTTCATCATCATGTGCCTCGTTAAACAATGACTACAGCTCTTTAAATAGAAAACGGGTCATCGTTTAAGGGGGAGAAAATGTTTCATCATCAAAAAGATCTTCAAAAGTTTTCAAGGAAACAAACAAAGCTTAATGGTTAATGGTTGGTTTGCTTTGGCATTTGTATTGTTGTTGCTTATAAGCTTGTCATGAATAGTTTTGTGTTTGTGTTAAGATAGGATAATCACAAAGGCTAGGATAAGTTAACATAAGATAGGGTCAAAATGGCTAGTATCAAAACTTGGTAACCAAAAGAATGATTGAATGAAGCAAAAAGAAAAATTGAGGGGGCAAAGTTGACAACATGTCTAACTTGTGGAAAAATTTGACCTAGTCAAAATTTACCCCCCGGTCTTTTCTTTCATATCACTGTTCTTGTTTATCCTTTGCCGCCATTGATAACCTTCCACACAAACACTCACGAAATCAATCTAACACGCATCAAATCAGTAATTCTCTTGTTCAAGATCATCAAAAAGGTATTAAATCGGATTAATCTTTCATGCACATCAAGTTAATTAACTGTTTAAAGTGGAAAATCAAACGAATCTAATTGCTGCTTAATTAGGGTTAATTAATTTGGGGATTTTACCTGGGGATGATTCGGAATAGGTTTAATTGCACTACTTTAGCCTTTAGATCAATTGAATCAAACGGATTAAGTGATTAATTTGAAAATATAAGTGTTGAAAAAATGTTCCGAATAGGAGTTTTTTGTTCTGCATAGAAGAATGTTCCGAATAGGATTTCATTCCGAATAGGGCAAATGTTCCGAATAGGGTAAATGTTCCGAATAGGGCAAATGTTCCGAATAGGGTAAATGTTCCGAATAGGGCAAATGTTCCGAATAGGACAAATGTTCCGAATAGGGCAAATGTTCCGAATAGGGCAAATGTTCCGAATAGGGCAAATGTTCCGAATAGGGCAAATGTTCCGAATAGGGCAAATGTTCCGAATAGGGCAAATGTTCCGAATAGGACAAATGTTCCGAATAGGGCAAATGTTCCGAATAGGGCAAATGTTCCGAATAGGGTAAATGTTCCGAATAGGACAAATGTTCCGAATAGGACAAATGTTCCGAATAGGACAAAATGTTCCGAATAGGGCAAATGTTCCGAATAGGACAAAATGTTCCGAATAGGGCAAATATTCCGCATAGGACAAAATGTTCCGCATAGGGATGTTTTCCGCATAGGCCAAATGTTCCGAATAGGAATTGCTTTCCGCATAGGATAAATGTTCCGAATAGCCTTTTATTCAGAATAAGGATGTTTTTCCGCATAGGTTATATGTTCCGAATAGACTTATGTTCCGCATAGGATTCATATTCAGTGTAGACCTATTATTCCGAATTGAGTGATTATTCCGTATAGAAGATGTTTGAATGGTTTCAAAGCTTAAGGGATTATGTCATATGTACAATGCTTAGGTTTAAAGTCATAATGATATTCATACTTGTTTGTATCAACCTTTGTGTTTTATCTTAAGCAGAGACGATGACTAACCCTACCGTACAACAAATACAACACACCAGAGCCACCGCCATTGCCGAAGCCAAGACTCTAAAGTTTATTCCGAACAACTTTCGTTTGAAGGAGGTTTCTCACTCTACCCATAATGGATTTAAGGTAGGTACAGCCATGCTTGATAAATCTCATTTCAAGCATGCGCTAAGGAGAAGTGCTTCAGTGCCCTATGACTACCTTTACGAGTTCTGGGCTACCAAAGAGAGGACGTCCAACAAAATCACTTTTTCCTTGGACAACAAGCAGCAAACGCTTACTGTGTCAGACTTTAGGAAGATTTTTGGATTTCGGCCGACACTCAAAGACTTATCATACTCAGCCAACCCGACTAAGGATCAGATCATGGAGATGTTCACCGCCATTGGATGTCTTGACATACGAACCCCGTCTGAGTTTACTACTGCCAAAGTTGGTCAACCATGGAAAGCTATTTTTGGGATTCTAAGCCGATGCTTAACACCCAAAACAACTGGGTATGATGCTGTTCGTCCACCAATCATCAAGATGTTTTATGGTATGTTTAAAGGTATGGGTATTGATTATGCTTCACTGCTGTGGGAAGAGTTTACTTTTCAACTCTTCACAAACACAAAGGGTAAGGTTAAAAGCTACCAATACCCTAGGTTTATTAAGTTGATCATACATTACTTTATGGAAAACGATGCATCTATTAACAAGCGTGCAGGTAGTCGCCACCACATGATAGATGATGATGATTTGGTAGACTTAAGGCAGGAGACTCATTCGAATACGGTTATTCCTGGTCCCATTCCCGGTCATCTTCTAACCGATGAGATTATAGCATCTGAAGCTTACAAGAACTTGCTAACAGAAATTGAGAATCAACGAGCAAGTATTCTAGCAGGTGAAGACTCATCCACCACGGTTAAGAGCAAAGGTAAAAGGAAGCAAACAGATTTACCTGAACCCAAAACCAAGAAGAAGAAGACAGAGGGTAAGAAAGGAAAGGGTAAGGCTGATGAGATGCGTCTACGTGACGAAGAAAACATTGTTGATCCTGCTCTTGATAAAACTGAGAAACAAATGATGAAGATAGCCATTCAAAGGAGCATGAAAGATACTGGCGGTAGTGGTTCAGGTGTAAGGGTAGACGTTGAGGATGAGTACATGGAACCAGATGATGTTGATGAGTTTGGGTCACCTGAACACTATTCCACTTCGAAGGAGCCATCAATCCCTATTTCAGCAAGTATGGAAAAGGAGTCGGTTGTTCCTACGATCACGATGTCAACCCAACCTTTAGCAACTCAACTTCAACCAACTCAACCCTTACCAACCAAACCGGTTTCAACACCTTTTCCTCCACCACCAATAAAGCCCATCCTCAGTACCGCAGTTACAACCGAGCCTATTCCATCAACCCAAAGCAGCTCTGCAACGTCTGCAATGGCCGCATTGGTAATGGCCGAGATGTTGGATAAACATGTGGATACTAACAAGAGAGAAATGGATGAACTTCGTCAAGAGTTAAATAGAAGAGCTCAAAGTGAAGAAGCATCAAGGAAAGCTCAAGAAGAGTTGATTGCCAAGTTCGCTGCAGACATGGAATTTACACGTAAAACTCATGCAGAGGAACTTGCTCGGGTTAAAAAGGCTGAAGCTGATAGGCATAAAGCACGAATTACGAGACTTAAAGCTATTAAGGATGACCTCAAAGAGCAAAAAGCAGCTATTGAAGCTTCTATTGAGCAGAGAGTGAAAGACTCCATTGAATCCTTAATGCCTAAACTGCGTGATGATTTGAAGACGCTCGCTGCTGACAACTTAATGATCAAATCATCCAATCCTTCAGAAGCCGCCTACAAGATCGCTTATGACTTGACGGATTTTGAACTTAAGAAGATCCTCAAAGCTCGAATGAAGGAACTTGGATCGTTTGATAAATCGAGGAATCAACGGGCTCTCTTCAAATCCCTGAATGACGCTATCATGGAGGATGATAGGTTGTTCAAGACGTTTGGAAGTGTGGTACCCTACCACATTCTCCCTGAAGAAGAAAGGGAAGAGAGCGACGAAGAAGAGGGTACTGGTGGAGAGGAGGAAGAAGAAGAAGAAGAAGATAAGAATGAGGATGATGATGAGGATGAGAATAATGATGATGATGAGGATGATAATGATAAGGATGATGATAATGATGATGAAGATGATGATCATGATGAGGATGATAAGGATGATGATGATGATGATGATGAGGATGAGGATGATGATGGTAATGATGGTAATGATGGTGGTGATGGTCACCAGGAGAGTGTTAAGGGGAGCAATGCGGATAAAGGTGAACAGCCTGAGAAAGGGGATAAGGGTGCCAGCTCAAAGAAACCTGTTAAGTCTGGCACCAAATCCAAGAAAGATGCGGCACCAAAGGAAAAGTCTACATCCACGGAATCCAGACGATCGAAGTGGCGCCATGATGTGAATGCCACTACATGGTCATCTATTCCTGGTACATTTATCCATGCATCAATACCTGTTACCACTAACCCCGTTAGTTCTATTGTTGTTGCCCCTGTGATTGCAGAATCGGTAACCGAACCTGAAGCTGCACAACATTCACCCGTCCATGACACTGCTGAAATGCCTGAATCAGAACAAGCAGATGTTCACGTCTCCACTCCTCAGCAACAAAACCCACAATCTACTATTCCTGAACCAAGCACAAGGAACTGGGAGGACACGTTGGAGATCGACGAGACTGCTCCACCACAGGCTTGGATCACGGCAGCGGCGCAGTATGATCCGATCATCGACGCCGACAAAGATGTCTTGTATCTTCGTATCCGAAGTCCGATTGACTTATGTGCATTTCTTGCTCATGAGTATAAGACTTCGGTTACTCCATCTTTGGTGAAGAAAGTACTGAAGGATAAAAGACTTCGCGCCAAAACCCGGTTGACCCAAATGGAGTTCGAATATTATGCCGAGGAGATCCTGAAGGCTCTGAATACCGTTCAACGGCCAGGTCTTCATGAATCAGAAAGAGCTCCACCTCCAATGGATCCTACTCAAGATAATCAGATCGCTCTTGACTTCTTCGTCACCAATGATCTGGTGTATCTACTGAAGGGGTCATCAAAGTACGCAACCTCCCTGACTTTGTTGAAAGCTGCCAACTGGGGGACTATACCCTTTATCGAGGAAAAGGTAAATCGACTCTGGGTCCCTAAGATAAATCGTAATTATGATATGTATGCTGTCATAGGTGCATCTCATTGGGACGAACGAGTCCGAAGGGCGTACAGGGGTTGCTGTCTAGTCAATTCTGGAAGCAGTGTTAGATCCGACATCCGCATCTCCAGCATTTTAGGGATGAAAACTGAAGCCAAGAATGGCTATTATCATGTGACGGAGATTCGTTTGAAAAGGGAGGATGACAGGGAATACAAAATCCAGCAGGGAGATTTTTCCATCATTCGCCTTGAGGATATCGAAGATATGCTGCTTTTGATGACCAGAGATCAACTCACACATATTCCTCGTGAAGACCTCATTGCTTTGAATACAGCACTTCGAATGTTCACACGAAGCGTTGTGATCAAGACACGAGTTGAAGATCTTCAGTTGGGAGTCGAAAGCTATCAGAGGAAGCTCAACCTAACTCGTCCAGTGAATAAAGTGCTACCTCAACATGTAGAAAGATGTCCCTATAACGGCATTTCAGTCCCAAATTACGGCATCTTCTACTTGAACAGTCGAGGTTTGATGAAGTTTATGAGGGTAGGTGAGCTCCATAAGTACAGTGATGGGACTCTTCTACAAGTCAGAGGAAAGTTGGAGCATCTGAACTCGGGTGGGACTTTGCCAGAAATGACGGAGGATTGGCATCCAGGTTACCGGCAGATGGCGAAATACGTGATCAAGAAGATCGATCAAAAGCTCCGTGAACGTAGATTGATGAGGAGCTTGGAAAGATTCGTGGGGGGTAGACCATATGGAGTGCACTACAGGACACTGCAACGATCCATCTAATGGGTCGTAAATTTCAGGTCACTCTATATTGGTATTATTTGTGAATATGTATATTTGTGAATAATGTGCTTTAATGGCTTGTCGTAGTGTTAAGGTATGATAATTTTTCAAGAATTTCTCACGAGATTCTAAATCTTTCAAAATATATATCATACTAACACACTACAACTATCCCTTATTAATTTAAGGGGGAGCAATAACTTGTTCTATGGCCAAACATCAATTTCATGTTTACCCAAAGACCGGTTAATCCATTCAATATCCCAAATATTAATGGTTAACATTTTGGATAAGGGGAGAAAATGGGATTAAGGAGATTTAAATGATACTTGGCTAAAAGATGAAAAAGACTTAACGATATTCCAACTTAATATGTGCTAAGCACGTGTTAAGGGGGAGCGCTTTTGATGAACAAAACACCTAAGGTACAAAACTTTTGATTTCAATATCACAAGTACCTTAAGTGATTTTCAATGATTTTTCATGGTGGCAATTCCTTCCCAAAACACGCTTAATTCACGACGGATGTGGTGACAAAAGGGTGGTAGGAATAGGTTTAGTCCAATGATTCATCAGAGCCGATGGAATCTTCCCAAGGACAATTCCCTAGATAGAATTAGAAGTCCTAGGAAAGATGGAGAAAGAATGTGAACGTAGCTAAATGCCGACCAAGTACTTAAGCTAGCACTGGAACAATCACAACAAGGTGCTAGTGATGACGTATTGGTAAGCATTGAAGGGGTTGAAGAATGAAAAAGAAATGTAAAGATAAAGGGTGTAAAGAAAGAAGCCCTCCTTACAACTTTAGGCAGAAACCGGGTCAATACATATGCTATTGAGATCATTTTTGCTAATGATTCTCGGTATTGAAGAAAGACATCATGGACCCAGTGATGCAATGCACAACCCTTCCCAGCTAACTCAAATATCTCTTAAAAGGTATTTGTTTTAATCACACGGAGATCAACACGTTATCTATTGGTTTATTCACTCCGAATAAACTGGTATTGAAAAGGTGGCACTCCTCTCCAGTCATCGCTCACTAAATCAAAACGCACAATCGAGTCTAAAGCCAAGAGATCATCAAAAGTCTCATTAGGACACTTTCCATTTATTCCTTGCTTTCTCACACACTGTGAAAAGTAAGAGATTTTCATGAGTCCTACGCAATATTCCTGTAATATTGCCAGAACATCCGAGTAATACGCAAGTATTACAATGAAGATGGAAATCCTGCTTGAGCCAACATCAAACAAGCTCATGGTAGGTTACACGTGCGGTTCTTTTAGAACCAATCTTGTGAAAAACTGGAAGGTAACAGTGGTTTAATTCTTAATTGAACTTAAACTCGTTCCAGGCCTCTTCGCATTATCATATGATCTTGCCAGAACACTCAGAGTGACTCTTTGTTGACCACAGTGACGAGTGGAAATCCTTCTAGTGTCAACATCAAACAGCACTTGGTAGGTGACGTGCAAGATTCTTTATGAATTGAGCTCGTGACAACTGGAAAGCAACGATGGTGAAAATCTTAATTGAAATTCACTTGTTCCAGGTTTCATGAATTGACGGCTTTTAATCACAAGGATAATTTATCCAAGTGATTCACTCTTTATGTTCGCAGTCAGCTTTGGACGGTCGAATAAAGAGAACGGGTTCACCCGCGAAATCCTGTCAGGAAGTTACTTAATTGAAACTATCCGTCACGGGTACGATATCTAATATCGTCCAACGGTCTTCACCGACCGGAGGTAAAATGCTACCGAATTAGAATAAAATGTTCAAAGCCATTTTATTCGTGTCGTTGCTGTGTACCTGCTAAAGACGGTAGCGTTGCTGTGTACCTGTTGAAGACGGTGGCGTTGCTGTGTACCAGTGAAGGCGGTGGTGTTGCGGTGTTCCTGTAAAAGTCGTTCCCACATGCTTATGTCTTTTGCAACAAAAAATTCAAGAAAGTACAAGATGAAGTCTTCCGCTGTACCAAACTCTGAAGCTTTCAAGAATTCAACAAAAAGACGTAAGTGTGTGGAACATGAAGTCACGAGGAGGCAAAGTTCACAAGAAAGGCAAAGATCGCACGTGAAAGGCCAAAGAACAATGCTCTCAAGTCAAAGCCAAAAAGATCAAACCAACATATTCACAACAAAAGAAAGAAAAGAAGAAAGGACTACGAGCTAAAGAACGAAGACTTAGTATAGTATGCTAGGTTTAGAACTTTGTAAAATCTATTAAATCTTAAATTAAATCTAAAAATTAATTTAAAAGCTTAAAAATTATTCTAAAAATGGAAATGATCCTAATTTATGCTAAAGAATTTAAGAAAAATGAAAAATAAAGAAAAAGAAAATTTTGAAAATTTAATATTAAAATAATAATAAAATAATGCTAAAAATAAAAAGTTTCTAAAATTTGAAATAAAAAATTTCTAAAAATCCTAAATAATATATCTAAGAGAAAAACACAAATTATAGCTTCCAAACCTTTTTTAATAATTTTATAAAAATCCTTAAAGTTTATAAAAAACCTTAAAATATTATAAAATTAAAAATAAATGTTTTTGAAACCAAAATAAGTTGTAAACCTCAAAAATATATTTTAAAAACTAAAAATGATTTTTCCTAAAAAATTAAACTCTTTTTGGCATTTTTTATGGCTTTTATAAAAAACGTCTAATAATTAAATCCTAATAATTAATTAAATAAAGAGAAAATTTTGAAACCAATTTTGAAAAGTCTATAAACCTAATAGAATCCTAAGAAAAATAAAAGAAACAAAAATAAGCTTAAGAATAAGCTGGAAATAAGCTAGAAACCTACGGCTTATAATAAATAAGACAAAATAAAAATGGGTTAAAAGAAAAACAAACCCACCCTTGGTCAGTAAAAGACCCAAGGGCAGGATGGTAAGGTTGTTGGTGTGTTGAGCGGGTGGTCACGGGTTCGAGTCCCGGCACCCTTTTTTTTATTCACTTAGTTGCGCCGCAACGTTTGTGGCTTGCGCCGCAACAAGTGAAACGAGAGCACCTTGATTCGTAGCTCCTTTAGTTGCGCCGCAATGCTAGTGGCTTGCGCCGCAACTTGTATAACGACTGGACTTTCACTTAACAGATTTCACTTTGTGTTTTGCTATGATTGTAGCCAAGAGGACTTGGCTAAGTGACCCTTTTTTGGTAGCTTATATTGGACAATAATGGCACCCTTGAGCTCAGTGAAGCTCAAGGAGTCAAAATCAACAAGATTAAGCAATAAACACTCAACAAAATCACAAAATGAAGCTCACACAGCCTATGCTATTCTCTGTGATAAAACATGCAGTTCTGGTGGGTTTATGGTTGATAACTTGCACTCAAATGGCACTCAAAGACTCAAACTTGGCACACAACTTTCAAAACTAGCATACAAGCCAAACCAAACCATAAATTACCCTATTACTTCACAGAAAATCAAGATTGAGCAACAAAATCTCACAAAATTAAGTGGAAAATTTCATATGCAGATTTTGACTATCCTTTTCTCTTTAAAACCTCACAAATTTCCTCCAACTTGCTTCCAAATTAATCTACCAACTATTTAACAACTAACTTAACCAATTAATCACCTTCTAACACCTAGCAAAACACTAATTCAAGAACTCTACCCTGCTTAAACTAGTTGCCAAACACCCTTGTAAAATTTTGAAAAACGTTTTTATCAAACAAAAACAACTCCAAAGCTTAGCAAACTGATTCAATACTATTCTAACATGCATACCAACTCAGGAAAAACACAATCCAAGTAGCTCAAACACACTGGAATCACAGAATCAAACCATGAGCATGCAACCTTCAAATTTTCTGAAATTACAAAGGTAAAAAGATTTTTACCTTAAGGTTTCACATCCAAAACCTTGGTGGTTGAAAAACCACTTCCTTTCCAACTCGGGTTGGAGCTGAATCCTTCAACCAATCAACAACTTAAACCCTGCCAACAAGAAATCAAAGCAAGACAAAAAATATCCAATATTCTATCTTCTTTCTTTTTCTTTTCTTAAAAACTTTATCAAATTCTTTCAAATTAAACACCACGTTTCTAAAACTACTTAAACTTAGAAAATCAAAGGGATTAGTCCACTTTCACTTCCCAATCCCTTTAAATTTTCTGAAAATTTGTTGCTTTTCCAAACCTTCAAAAACTTTTTGAATTTCTCAAAATTCAACAAACCTTAACAAATAAGATGGAACTCAGCCTTTTGCAAACAACAATACACAAACTTTTTATAAATATTAAAAGGAATTACAATGAACTTTAACAAATACCAAACTTCAATTTTATAAAAAAGGGATTACAAGTTGTGCAAAAACTGGAACAAAGAAGTGAGGAACAGGCTCCTCATTTTTATACACGAATTGGAACATACTAGAAGCTAATAATTAAAATATTACAACTGGAAACCCTAATTGGGAAAATCTCTAAAAAGCCCCTTTGGAGAATCTTGAATTTCTTGGTCAAAAGACACCCATGTGACTTGACAGCTTGCTAATGCATTGTGGACGTTGGATTGAACTTGGAGGACAAGGAGTAGCCTTAGAATCGTTGGATTTGTCGGGGCATTGGGTTTGGTGTGAAAAGGATGGACAGGGGAGGGTTGGGGAAGGACCACAAGGACATGTGGCATGTTTTTTGAGTGGTGGGTTTTGGTGAGAAGACCCTAAATTAAGGATCTGCACGTTTTGAGCTCTTATCCCTTTATATTAAGCTTAATTGAAACTGGATGGGGCTAGGGTTTATGTTAATTAAGGGTGGGTTTGATCTGATTAGGGGTTAATAACAATTTAAATAATTGTTATGGGAGGGAAAGTAGTGGGTTAGTGGGGGTTGACTATTATTTGACCACAATTAAAAAGAAAACCGGGTTTTAATAGTTGGGCTAGGGTGGGTTGTTGGGATCATGATGGGTAATTGCAAATCCAGTCCTTCCCCTTAACGTAGTCTCTGTTAAGATTTTGCAAAACCAGTCCTTTTTGTTATCTTCCTTGCACCATCAGTCCAAAACATTTTTCAAGTTAAGTCCTTTTCATCCATTTTGCTAACAAATGAACTTTTGATCATTTTTCAAGGGCAATTTTTGCACATTCTTCAATCTTCAAGGGGAATACTTGTACAATTAACATTTTAGAGGGTTAAAAGTGACAAGTTATTCAAAGATGAGGGGCCATTCTTGCCAATTCTTCAAACTTGAGGGGTCTTTTTGCAAAATTCCAAATTTGAGCTTGGTTCATTGTGCGTCTTCGTTTCCCGTGTTCGTTTTTGATTGATTCTTGTATTCTTTTGCCAATTCCACAATATCCGTACCTAAAAATACACAAGGAACAAACACGAGCATATATTTGGCATATTTCATGATTTTTAATGCATTTAAAGTCCGTTTTCGATGATGAGATCATGTATAAAAGCCATCTCATCAGGGAGATTGTTAGAAATACGTTTTAACGTATATTAGAAGTATCGGTCACTCCACAATATGATTTATGTTGTAATAGCTCGTAGTTAGTAATTAGTTGTTAGTTGCTTATTAACTTAAGTAAGAACCGGTCCATGGGCTTGTCATGGACCGGCCCAAGCCCAATGTTAGGCATGGAATATAAATACCCCTTTCCACTAAGGAAAGGGGTTGGTTGTTGTTCCATTTGCATTTTTCATAGTAATAAAATCATACACATTTTCTCTCACTTTCTCTCTCTAGTTTCTCTCACTAGAAAACATCAACCCACTTCATAGATTCATAGGTTATCAATATTCTACAGGAGTCTAAGTGAATAATTGGCCCACATGAGTTCGTGTTAGTCTACTAACTTATAATAACATGATCTCGTTTTTAAGCTTGGTTTGCAGAAAGTGAAAACTTGAGGATGATGATTATTCATAACATTTTCAAAACCCAAGGTATGCTTTTGATTTCTTTATTTTATATGTTTTTAATTTTCTATCTCTTTAATAAAGGCCAACGTGGATTGATTATGATGAAAAGTGTAAATTTGCTTTGTAACTAATGCATTGCATGAGGACATTGCAATGGTCAAGTGTAGGGGATTTGATAGGTGTGTAAACACCCATCTTTTCTACCACTTAATTACAATAATAACCGGACCAAAACTTGTATTTATGTCTTTTATGTCGGAATTATGCGTGGTTTGTGTTTTTGTTGTAATTTAGGACGAAATTGTGAAAAGTGGAGAAAACACGGGAATTCAGGGGCATTCACAGCTTTTATTGAAGAAAAAGATGAAAGAAGGAGTCGAGAAGTCAAAAGTGGAAAAAGAACGGAAGTCCAAGGCCAATTCTGAAGATTTATCGAAGAAAAAGTCAAAAGACGGAAGTTTATCAAAAGCCGAAGAACTCGAGTCTAATTTATTGAAGAAATTAAAGACGAGTTTAAAAGAAATCCCGAGCCACAAGTCATTAGAGTCCAAGTAAAGAAGATTAGAAGGAAAAAGGACTAATGGTGCAATTAATGAAGACTATATGCTTAAGGACCTAATGACGCAATTAAGAGAAAAGGAAGAAGGGGAGGAAGCTTCCTAATCCTCCCCTATATATAGTTAGGATTTGTTAATCATTTCTTTTTGTTGGGTGGCTTGACAAACCATTTCTTCCACATTTACTTTCTTGCACATTTAAATTTATGCACATTTAATTACCTTGTCCATTTAATTACCTTGTCTTGCACCTTAATTACCATTTAATTTCAAGTAAGTTTTTCTTTTTAATTCTTGTTAATCTTTATCTTTATCTTGTTCATCTCATTCTACCTTTCTTAATCCTTGTGTTGATTTGTTTATGTTCAAGTTCTTTATTTTTGTTGATTTGATTAAGTTGTTTTGATTATCTTGATCTTTATTGTTTGATTTGTTGTTTTGGATTGATTGTTTATGTTTATTAGATGTTTTATTATTAGTTTGGTTTAATCTTCTTGTTGATTTGGTTAAGTTTTTATTTAATTCGTGCTATCTCTTTTCCTTGTTCTTCGTTTTACTGTTTCTGATATTTCCCAGATCGAGCCCAGAAACACTCCGAATAGGTGTGGATCAGTGTGCCCTATACGGAATATTTCATATTCCGAACAGAGGTTTTATTCCGTGTAACAGTTTTGTAGAAATTTCTTATTCGGAATATTTAATTATTCCGCATAGGGGTTTTGAAGAAATTGCTATTCGGAATATCCTATATTCCGAATAGGAGAGGTTTTCAGCATAGACTTTATTCCGAATAGGATTTTCCGCATAGGGATATGTTTCCGATTAGAGACTTTTATTCCGAATAGGTCTTGATATTCCGCATAGGCTTGACTTTCCGAATAGGCCCAATATTCCGAGTAGGACTTTATTCCGAATAGGGACAGCTATTCCGAATAGAGATTTATTCCGCATAGGGTCAATCTTTCCGAGTAGACATTTATTCCGAATAGGGCTAATCTTTTATATTTTATTGTTGTCTTGAATGATCACGAGGATGCATTGTTTGACTTATTTCGATAGTCATTTAGTCTGAAAATAAAGTGCACGATTTAATCAATAGTTAGCTAAAGGACCAAATCTTTTAAAACTGCTTCTCGGGATATCAAAAAGTTCATATCTTGGCATAACTTGGTTCGCGATTTGAGACCTTTCTCGGGCCGATATTTGGCAGCGACTTCATACTTCAAATCTTGAGAGACGTTCATGAAATAATGGTCTTCTCTTCATAAATGGAATTTCTTCACTTGGAATTTTTGAGAGATTCTTCATATATGGACCACGACTTCTTCATTTTTCTCCAATCTTTATTTTGGATTTTGATATACAACGATCCGCCTCCTTTATTGACTTGGATCTATTTATCCTCATACCTTGTTAGCGTCTTTTCGGATACACTTCTCCATGACTTTTTGGGAGTTTTTGCTTTTCGTCGTGTGTCTCGATCCTTCATATTGACTTTCGATAAATGATTCTTCACATCACTGTCGGATCTTTAGCAACAAAACATAGCCCTCATGCCTTGTTAGGGCCTTTTCGGACTCGCCAATCTTCGCGCCCCGCTTCATAAGTTATGCCTTGGCTATGAACTCTCGTCATTACCGAGCAACTTTTAAACGATCTGGGGCTAGAAGCTAAGTAACTTTTCAAATCGTACAACCTCATTTATTAGCAGATAAATTTATTAGCAAGTGATGGGAGAATAGGCTTATAATTAACTCACATAAATTCACGAAAGAATACCGAACTTATAATTGGCTCTATCATCTCTCGTTCTCCACAGTTTAAAATCTCAAGTAATGAGACTCGTGGATGCTTAGCCTATTAAACCAAAGTTTTGGGTTTTCGAGTCGCCTATAGGATCTTGCAAATTTTTAGACTTTTTCAAGTTTAGAAATCGCATTTTAAAGTTCCTTTGATAAACGACTCTCTAGGATCAATTATAGGAACTTGCGAAAAGTTCTTGTTCTTAACCCGTGAGAGTTAAGACTTTCGCATTTTATAGCTCCCTATATAAAAGCCTAGCAAAACTTGACTTAAACACGTTAAGGATACTAGCTAGAGTAAACTCGGATTGAGTCAAAAGATTCACAACGTTAGAAAATTAAAACAACTTATTAAACATTTATTCTAATAAGGAAAGAAAATAACTATACAAAAGGAAAAACTAATAGGCCAAAATAGATCAAAAATTTTGAAAAATGTCGAAAAATTGATTTTCCGGTTAAAATGAGGACAAATACAAGGAAAAGACCACTTAACTTCGATAGAAGTCTTTGCACCTTTATCTTTATCTTGTTAATCTCATTCTACCTTTCTTTAATCTTTGTGTTGATTAGTTTATGTTCATGTTCTTAGTTTTTGTTGATTTATTCAAGTGGGTTTTGATTATTGTGATCTTTATTGTTTGATTTGTTGTTTTGGATTGATTGTTTATGTTTATTAGATGTTTTATTATTAGTTTGGTTTAATCTTTTTGTTGATTTGGTTAAGTTTTTATTTAATTCGTGCTATCTCTTTTCCTTGTTCTTCGTTTTACTGTTTCTGATATTTCCCAGATCGAGCCCAGAAACATTCCGAATAGGTGTGGATCAGTGTGCCCTATACGGAATATTTCATATTCCGAACAGAGGTTTTATTCCGTGTAACAGTTTTGTAGAAATTTCTTATTCGGAATATTTAATTATTCCGCATAGGGGTTTTGAAGAAATTGCTATTCAGAATATCCTATATTCCGAATAGTAGAGGTTTTCAGCATAGACTTTATTCCGAATAGGATTTTCCGCATAGGGATATGTTTCCGATTAGAGACTTTTATTCCGAATAGGTCTTGATATTCCGCATAGGCTTGACTTTCCGAATAGGCCCAATATTCCGAGTAGGACTTTATTCCGAATAGGGACAGCTATTCCGAATAGAGATTTATTCTGCATAGGAGGTTTATTCCGCATAGGGTCAATCTTTCCGAGTAGACATTTATTCCGAATAGGGCTAATCTTTCCGAATAGGTGACAGATATTCCGAATAGCATTTTTTCCGAATAGGGGATTTATTCCGGATAGGGAAATCTTAGTTTTTAGTTTTCTGCCTTTTCATTTTAAGCTTTATTTTTCCCGCCTTTTTTCTTACTCGCACTTTAAGTTTATTTGCCTTAGTTTTAGTTGCGTTTTAAGTTTGCCTTAGTTAGATTTAAGTTTGCGTTATTTACTTTATTGCCCTTTAGTTTTAGTCGCGCTTTAAATACTTGCACTTTATTCTAATTAGACTTAGATTTTCTTAAAGTCATTTACTTTAATTGTTCTGCACCTTTAATTTTCAAAACTACAACGACACATCTTTGTTTCCACCAAAATACAACTGAGTCACACATTAAACAACAAGTTTTTCAATTCGAAGAGACCAACACTAGAACGATAAATTTTAACTGGGAAAATCCAAGTTATCAAATGGCGCCGCTGCCGGCTCTTTTCGTAAAGATCAACAGTTTTTTTTGAGAGACACGTTGCTTTTTGGGATCCGTTCACTTGTGAACGTTATTTTTCTTGCATAAAAAATTCAAAAATCATAAAAATTAAAAAATTCATAAAAACCATAAAAATTAAAAATTTCAAAAATCCAAAAAGATTTTATCTTTATTGTGTATATATATTATTTTTGTGTTTGGTTTTGTTTTCTTTTGCATTTTCAGGTGTATGCGTACTAGATCTTCTAATTATCAAGAGCCCGAGCCTCAAGAAGATTTAGATATGGCAGGTGTTAACAACAACAACATGCCACCGCACCTCAATAATAATAATAATAACAACAATGCTCTTCCACAGCCCGATCTTCGGACCATGGAGGAACTTTGTCAACCAACAATGTTTGGACGAGGAGGACCGATTGCACCGATGCAAATTAACGCTCCTGAGTTTTCGTTGAAGCACCACATGATTCAGCAAGTACAAACAAACCCATTTTGAGGACTGCCTGATGATGATGCCAACAAACACCTCGACAAGTTCATTACAATCACCCAGAGCATGAAGTTGGCTGGTGCCACAATGGATGAGCTTCGCCTACAACTCTTTCCACACACTCTATTACATCATGCTGAGAAATGGTTTGATCGTCTCCCGAAGAATTCTATTCACACTTGGGATGACATGACTCAACGCTTTTTGTCGCGCTACTTTCCACCATCCATGGTCACAAGCCTTCGCAATCAGATCAGCGGTTTCATGCAAGATCTCGATGAATCTCTTTTTGATGCATGGGATAGATATAATGTCTTGATCGACCGTTGTCCAAACCACAACATGCTTCCGGTCACCTTGATCGATACTTTCTACAACGGATTGACTTTTCGAGATCGTGATACGATCAATGCAGCCGCCGGTGGCACATTCATGAAAAGGAGACCCGAGGAGTGTAGAGAGTTAATTGAAAACATGACTACTCATCATAAGAACTGGGATTCCTCTGCTTCTTCTAGAAACAACACGAGAGTCAATGTTTCTTCTACCTCAGCAAACCCTGAGATGACCGAACTCACCCGCATGATGGCTGAAATGAGCAAAAGTATTACGCTTCTCGCTTCAAACCAACAACAACAACAAGTTAAAGCGGTTGCTAATCCTTGTGAAACATGTGGCGGTCCTCACTCATACACCGATTGTCCTTCGACACAAGGAAATCCGGAAAATGTGTATGCAGCTTACGGTAATTATTCACCGAAAAATTACCAAGCTAGACAACAAGGGGATAGAAATCTGCTGAGCTACCGTTCAAACAACTACCTTTCACCCGGTTTTTCTCCTCAAAACCAAAATCCCGCCAACAACTACAATAGAAGCAACCAAATCCCACCTCGTGCTTCTAACCCTTATCAACCACCCACCCAACAACACCCACCCATTAATCCCGATGTTGACACAATCATGAGAACTCAAGGTGAGCAAATCAAGAATCTACAGAGCCAAATAATCAATTTGAAAGGAGATATCTTGAAGCAAGGTAATGACATCAGAACCGAGGTTCGTGATAATCTTCAATCCTCTTTCATCACTCAAACAACGGAATTGAAGAATCTGTTGGCTAGTTTCTTGCCCGAGGCTCAACCTTCTTCTTCTTCGGGTTCTCTACCTTCAAACACCGTCACTAATCCGCGAGCTAATGTGAGTGCTATAACTACGCGTAGTGGATTTACCATTGTCAATCCACCTGATTCACCACCATCATCTACACCTCCTCCACCACCATATATCCCTACTCCTCTTACACTTAGTGATAGTACACCATTATCGTCTCCGCCTCGTCATGACGATGTATCTCGGAAGGACCCTTCAACATCACAACCTTCACCAACTACACCTTCACCTAACCCTTATCAACCTAGAATCCCATACCCTTCTCGCATAGGCAAGACCAATGATCTAACCAAGAATGACTGCCCAAGTATCAAAATATGTGGATATGCTATCTAAAATGACCATCAACATTAGCCTTGTTGAAGCACTTTGCCACATGCCGAAATTTGTCAAAGCATTCAAGGAATTGCTTAGCAAGAAGGAGAAGCTGATTGAACTCGCCAACACACGCTTAAATGAAAACTGCTCTGTAGTTCTTCTTAGAGAACTTCCGGAAAAGCTTGGAGATCCCGGTCGTTTTGTGTTGCCTTGCGTGTTCAACAAAACTAAAGAATTTACTGCCCTTGCTGATCTCGGGGCTAGTATTAATCTTATGCCACTGAGTGTTTGGAAAACACTATCATTACCCGATCTCATTCCTACAAAGATGACTCTCGAACTTGCAAATCACACTCTCGCTTACCCCGTTGGTATAGCCGAAGATGTGTTTCTTAAAGTTTGCACATTTAATTTTCCGGTTGACTTTGTCGTAGTTGATTATGAAATGGACCCTCGTATTCCTTTAATACTTGGTCGGCCATTCTTGAGAACCGGACGTGCTTTAATAGATGTGGCCGAAGGTGAGTTAATCTTACGAGTCGGGGATGATTCTAAAGTTTTTAAAATGGGGAAGCTTACAGGCAAATCCTTTCGAGGCCGAGAATCAGTGAATATGATCAATGTGCTCGATGACTTTACCGTCTATGACAATCCTCTATTCGAGTCTTCCACTGATAATCCACTCTTTGAAGATAATGTGGATGATTCTCCCCCTACTTTTGATGCTTCTCCCATTTATGATTCACCACCGGTCTTTGATGCTTATGATGATGATGATTCTAGCTCAGACTCGGATGATTTTGATTGTACTTCTGAGTATCCCGAGCTGCCCACATTCGATGATTTTGATGAGGCCGATACTCTGTCGAGCGATTCTTCACATGATGAAGATCCTCCGCCATCACTCGATCCTACTTTGGACGATTACTCATTCGAGGAAGACTTCTCTATGTTTCTCAATACATACTTCCCGCATGAGAGTGATGCACCTCCTCTGGACTTTGAATCTTATCGTCTTGATCCTACTTTGGATTTGAAGAAAATTTTGTCTAAGGAGAAGAAACCGGTTGACACCGAAATCCGTTGCACGTATGATTTAACACCTCTTTGCCCCCCTTCTGAGGACGAGGTTGTGCTTCTTTGCGGATCTTCTTCCCACTCAGCTGACCCTGCGTGCTATTTTCCCTTAAAGGAAAAGGTGTTCGACCCCGGTATTACAATCTTAGAGCCATCTCAGTATCCACCTGATGAAATAAAAGGAAAAATCTTTGGAATTATTGAAGACATGCTCGCACCACTTCATACTTGCTCCCACCATGCTCCATCACTGCTTAAGGGAACCCTGCCACTTCTCTTTTGGCTTGCCTTGTTCGCCTTAAGCTCTTGCTTATTGATGGATGAAAACTATGTCTTTGATCCTGGTGGATTTGTTTCATGCTACTTCTGTTGATGATCAAGGTCGAGTCAGGCTAACGACTCGGTAAACAAAAACCAAGCGCTTCTTGGGAGGCAACCCATGTATCTATCTTTTCGCTTTCTTTACCATAAGTGTAGGGGGGTACCCTTTGGTTTGCTTTCCTCTCCTCACTTCTTAATCAGGGATTCGAGCTTCAATGATACACTCTTGATGATTCTTGACGACCCGTGATTCCGTGTTCTACTTTCTCCCGGTTCTATCCTAAACTCTTTTCGATTCACTATTTTATATTTTCTCAATATTAAAATAGGAATCTCTTTAGTTGTCTTTTCCTTAGCAAGATTTAAACAACGTGCACAATGTCTTAAGTGTAGGGGAGTTTACTCCCACATGCTTAAACATTGAGGACAATGTTTATCTTAAGTGTAGGGGGGACTTCTATAAAAGTTAAGTGGTCTTTTCCTTGTATTTGTCCTCATTTTAACCGGAAAATCAATTTTTCGACATTTTTCAAAAATTTTTGATCTATTTTGGCCTATTAGTTTTTCCCCTTTGTATAGTTATTTTCTTTCCTCATTAGAATAAATGTTTAATAAGTGGTTTTAATTTTCAAACGTTGTGAATCTTTGGACTCAATCCGAGTTTACTCTAGCTAGTATCCTTAACGTGTTTAAGTCAAGTTTTGCTAGGCTTTTATATAGGGAGCTATAAAACGCGAAAGTCTTAACTCTCACGGGTTAAGAACAAGAACTTTTCGCAAGTTCCTATAATTGATCCTAGAGAGTCGTTTATCAAGGGAACTTTAAGATGCAATTTCTAAACTTGAAAGAGTCTAAGAATTTGCAAGATCCTATAGGCGACTCGAAAACCCAAAATTTTGATTTAATAGGCTAAGCATCCACGAGTCTCATTACTTGAGATTTTAAACTGTGGAGAACGAGAGATGATAGAGCCAATTATAAGTCGGTATTCTTTCGTGAATTTATGTGAGTTAATTATAAGCCTATTCTCCCATCGCTTGCTAATAAATTTATCTGCTAATAAATAAGGTTGTACGATTTGAAAAGTTACTTAGCTTCTAGCCCAGATCGTTTAAAAGTTGCTCGGTAATGACGAGAGTTCATAGCCAAGGCATAACTTATGAAGTGGGGCACGAAGATTGGCGAGTCCAAAAAGGTCCTAACAAGGCATGAGGACTATGTTTTGTTGCTAAAGATCCAAAAGTGATGTGAAGAATCATTTATCGAAAATCAATATGAAGGATCGAGACACACGACGAAAAGCAAAAACTCCCAAAAAGTCATGGAGAAGTGTATCCGAAAAGACCCTAACAAGGTATGAGGATAAATAGATCCAAGTCAATAAAGGAGGCGGATCGTTGTATATCAAAATCCAAAATAAAGATTGGAGAAAAATGAAGAAGTCGTGGTCCATATATGAAGAATCTCTCAAAAATTCCAAGTGAAGAAATTCCAATTATGAAGAGAAGACCATTATTTCATGAACGTCTCTCAAGATTTGGAGTATGAAGTCGCTACCAAATATCGGCCCAAGAAAGGTCTCAAATCGCGAACCAAGTTATGCCAAGATATGAACTTTTTGATATCCCGAGAAGCAGTTTTAAAAGATTTGGTCCTTTAGCTAACTATTGATTAAATCGTGCACTTTATTTTCAGACTAAATAATTATCGAAATAAGTCAAACGATGTATCTTCGTGATCATTCAAGACAAATAATAAAATATAAGAGATACCCATAGGAATAAGGGAGTCTAAGTGAATAACTGGGCCACATGAGTTCGTGTTGGTTTACTAACTTATAATAACAATGATCTCGTTTTTAAGCTTGGTTTAGAGAAAGTGAAAAGTTGAGGATGATGATTATTCATGACATTTTCAAAACCCAAGGTATGCTTTTAATTTCTTTGCTTTGCATTTTTATAATTTTCTATCTCTTTAATAAAGGCCAATGTGGATTGATTATGATGAAAAGTGTAAACATGCTTTGTAACTAATGCATTGCATGAGGACATTGCAATGGTCAAGTGTAGGGGATTTGATAGGTGTGTAAACACCCATCTTTTCTACCACTTAATTACAATAATAACCGGACCAAACCGTGTATTTTATGTCTTTTATGTCGGAATTATGCGTGGTTTGTGTTTTTGTTGTAATTTAGGACGAAATTGGAAAAGTGGAGAAAACACGGGAATTCACGGGCATTCACAGCTTTTATTGAAGAAAAAGATGAAAGACGGAGTCGAGAAGTCAAAAGTGGAAAAAGAACGGAAGTCCAAGGCCAATTCTGAAGATTTATCGAAGAAAAAGTCAAAAGACGGAAGTTTATCAAAAGCCGAAGAACTCGAGTCTAATTTATTGAAGAAATTAAAGACGAGTTTAAAAGAAATCCCGAGCCACAAGTCATTAGAGTCCAAGTAAAGAAGATTAGAAGGAAAAAGGACTAATGGTGCAATTAATGAAGACTATATGCTTAAGGACCTAATGACGCAATTAAGAGAAAAGGAAGAAGGGGAGGAAGCTTCCTAATCCTCCCCTATATATAGTTAGGATTTGTTAATCATTTCTTTTTGTTGGGTGGCTTGACAAACCATTTCTTCCACATTTACTTTCTTGCACATTTAAATTTATGCACATTTAATTACTTTGTCCATTTAATTACCTTGTCTTGCATCTTAATTACCATTTAATTTCAAGTAAGTTTTTCTTTTTAATTCTTGTTAATCTTTATCTTTATCTTGTTCATCTCATTCTACCTTTCTTAATCTTTGTGTTGATTTGTTTATGTTCAAGTTCTTTATTTTTGTTGATTTGATTAAAGTTGTTTTGATTATCTTGATCTTTATTGTTTGATTTGTTGTTTTGGATTGATTGTTTATGTTTATTAGATGTTTTATTATTAGTTTGGTTTAATCTTTTTGTTGATTTGGTTAAGTTTTTATTTAATTCGTGCTATCTCTTTTCCTTGTTCTTCGTTTTACTGTTTCTGATATTTCCCAGATCGAGCCCAGAAACATTCCGAATAGGTGTGGATCAGTGTGCCCTATACGGAATATTTCATATTCCGAACAGAGGTTTTATTCCGTGTAACAGTTTTGTAGAAATTTCTTATTCGGAATATTTAATTATTCCGCATAGGGGTTTTGAAGAAATTGCTATTCGGAATATCCTATATTCCGAATAGGAGAGGTTTTCAGCATAGACTTTATTCCGAATAGGATTTTCCGCATAGGGATATGTTTCCGATTAGAGACTTTTATTCCGAATAGGTCTTGATATTCCGCATAGGCTTGACTTTCCGAATAGGCCCAATATTCCGAGTAGGACTTTATTCCGAATAGGGACAGCTATTCCGAATAGAGATTTATTCCGCATAGGAGGTTTATTCCGCATAGGGTCAATCTTTCCGAGTAGACATTTATTCCGAATAGGGCTAATCTTTCCGAATAGGTGACAGATATTCCGAATAGCATTTATTCCGAATAGGAGTTTATTCCGGATAGGGAAATCTTAGTTTTTAGTTTTCTGCCTTTTCATTTTAAGCTTTATTTTTCCCGCCTTTTTCCTTACTCGCACTTTAAGTTTATTTGCCTTAGTTTTAGTTGCGTTTTAAGTTTGCCTTAGTTAGATTTAAGTTTGCGTTATTTACTTTATTGCCCTTTAGTTTTAGTCGCGCTTTAAATACTTGCACTTTATTCTAATTAGACTTAGATTTTCTTAAAGTCATTTACTTTAATTGTTCTGCACCTTTAAATTTCAAAACTACAACGACACATCTTTGTTTCCACCAAAATACAACTGAGTCACACATTAAACAACAAGTTTTTCAATTCGAAGAGACCAACACTAGAACGATAAATTTTAACTGGGAAAATCCAAGTTATCAAATGGCGCCGCTGCCGGCTCTTTTCGTAAAGATCAACAGTTTTTTGTGAGAGACACGTTGCTTTTTGGGATCCGTTCACTTGTGAACGTTATTTTTCTTGCATAAAAAATTCAAAAATCATAAAAATTTAAAAATTCATAAAAACCATAAAAATTAAAAATTTCAAAAATCCAAAAAGATTTTATCTTTATTGTGTATATATATTGTTTTTGTGTTTGGTTTTGTTTTCTTTTGCATTTTCAGGTGTATGCGTACTAGATCTTCTAATTATCAAGAGCCCGAGCCTCAAGAAGATTTAGATATGGCAGGTGTTAACAACAACAACATGCCACCGCACCTCAATAATAATAATAATAACAACAATGCTCTTCCACAGCCCGATCTTCGGACCATGGAGGAACTTTGTCAACCAACAATGTTTGGACGAGGAGGACCGATTGCACCGATGCAAATCAACGCTCCTGAGTTTTCGTTGAAGCACAACATGATTCAGCAAGTACAAACAAACCCATTTAGAGGACTGCCTGATGATGATGCCAACAAACACCTCGACAAGTTCATCACAATCACCCAGAGCATGAAGTTGGCTGGTGCCACAACGGATGAGCTTCGCCTACAACTCTTTCCACACACTCTATTACATCATGCCGAGAAATGGTTTGATCGTCTCCCGAAGAATTCTATTCACACTTGGGATGACATGACTCAACGCTTTTTGTCGCGCTACTTTCCACCATCCATGGTCACAAGCCTTCGCAATCAGATCAGCGGTTTCATGCAAGATCCCGATGAATCTCTTTTTGATGCATGGGAGAGATATAATGTCTTAATCGACCGTTGTCCAAACCACAACATGCTTCCGGTCACCTTGATCGATACTTTCTATAACGGATTGAGTTTTTGAGATCGTGATACGATCAATGCAGCCGCCGGTGGCACATTCATGAAAAGGAGACCCGAGGAGTGTAGAGAGTTAATTGAAAACATGACTACTCATCATAAGAACTGGGATTCCTCTGCTTCTTCTAGAAACAACACGAGAGTCAATGTTTCTTCTACCTCAGCAAACCCTGAGATGACCGAACTCACCCGCATGATGGCTGAAATGAGCAAAAGTATTACGCTTCTCGCTTCAAACCAACAACAACAACAAGTTAAAGCGGTTGCTAATCCTTGTGAAACATGTGGCGGTCCTCACTCATACACCGATTGTCCTTCGACACAAGGAAATCCGGAAAATGTGTATGCAGCTTACGGTAATTATTCACCGGAAAATTACCAAGCTAGACAACAAGGGGATAGAAATCTGCTGAGCTACCGTTCAAACAACTACCTTTCACCCGGTTTTTCTCCTCAAAACCAAAATCCCGCCAACAACTACAATAGAAGCAACCAAATCCCACCTCGTGCTTCTAACCTTATCAACAACCCACCCAACAACACCCACCCATTAATCCCGATGTTGACACAATCATGAGAACTCAAGGTGAGCAAATCAAGAATCTACAGAGCCAAATAATCAATTTGAAAGGAGATATCTTGAAGCAAGGTAATGACATCAGAACCAAGGTTCGTGATAATCTTCAATCCTCTTTCATCACTCAAACAACGGAATTGAAGAATCTGTTGGCTAGTTTCTTGCCCGAGGCTCAACCTTCTTCTTCTTCGGGTTCTCTACCTTCAAACACCGTCACTAATCCGTGAGCTAATGTGAGTGCTATAACTACGCGTAGTGGAATTACCATTGTCAATCCACCTGATTCACCACCATCATCTACACCTCCTCCACCACCATATATCCCTACTCCTCTTACACTTAGTGATAGTACACCATTACCGTCTCCGCCTCGTCATGACGATGTATCTCGGAAGGACCCTTCAACATCACAACCTTCACCAACTACACCTTCACCTAACCCTTATCAACCTAGAATCCCATACCCTTCTCGCATAGGCAAGACCAATGATCTAACCAAGAATGACTGCCAAGTATCGAAATATGTGGATATGCTATCTAAAATGACCATCAACATTAGCCTTGTTGAAGCACTTTGCCACATGCCGAAATTTATCAAAGCATTCAAGGAATTGCTTAGCAAGAAGGAGAAGCTGATTGAACTCGCCAACACACGCTTAAATGAAAACTGCTCTGCAGTTCTTCTTAGAGAACTTCCGGAAAAGCTTGGAGATCCCGGTCGTTTTGTGTTGCCTTGCGTGTTCAACAAAACTGAAGAATTTACTGCCCTTGCTGATCTCGGGGCTAGTATTAATCTTATGCCACTGAGTGTTTGGAAAATACTATCATTACCCGATCTCATTCCTACAAAGATGACTCTCGAACTTGCAAATCGCACTCTCGCTTACCCCGTTGGTATAGCCGAAGATGTGTTTCTTAAAGTTGGCACATTTACTTTTCCGGTTGACTTTGTCGTAGTTGATTATGAAATGGACCCTCGTATTCCTTTAATACTTGGTCGGCCATTCTTGAGAACCGGACGTGCTTTAATAGATGTGGCCGAAGGTGAGTTAATCTTACGAGTCGGGGATGATTCTAAAGTTTTTAAAATGGGGAAGCTTACAGGCAAATCCTTTCAAGGCCGAGAATCAGTGAATATGATCAATGTGCTCGATGACTTTACCGTCTATGACAATCCTCTATTCGAGTCTTCCACTGATAATCCACTCTTTGAAGATAATGTGGATGATTCTCCCCCTACTTTTGATGCTTCTCCCATTTATGATTCACCACCGGTCTTTGATGCTTATGATGATGATGATTCTAGCTTAGACTCGGATGATTTTGATTGTACTTCTGAGTATCCCGAGCTGCCCACATTCGATGATTTTGATGAGGCCGATACTCTATCGAGCGATTCTTCACATGATGAAGATCCTCCGCCATCACTCGATCCTACTTTGGACGATTACTCATTCGAGGAAGACTTCTCTATGTTTCTCAATACATACTTCCCGCATGAGAGTGATGCACCTCCTCTGGACTTTGAATCTTATCGTCTTGATCCTACTTTAGATTTGAAGAAAATTTTGTCTAAGGAGAAGAAACCGGTTGACACCGAAATCCGTTGCACGTATGATTTAACACCTCTTTGCCCCCCCTTCTGAGGACGAGGTTGTGCTTCTTTGCAGATCTTCTTCCCACTCAGCTGACCCTGCGTGCTATTTTCCCTTAAAGGAAAAGGTGTTCGACCCCGGTATTACAATCTTAGAGCCATCTCAGTATCCACCTGATGAAATAAAAGGAAAAATCTTTGGAATTATTGAAGACATGCTCGCACCACTTCATACTTGCTCCCACCATGCTCCATCACTGCTTAAGGGAACCCTTCCACTTCTCTTTTGGCTTGCCTTGTTCGCCTTAAGCTCTTGCTTATTGATGGATGAAAACTATGTCTTTGATCCTGGTGGATTTGTATCATGCTACTTCTGTTGATGATCAAGGTCGAGTCAGGCTAACGACTCGGTAAACAAAAACCAAGCGCTTCTTGGGAGGCAACCCATGTATCTATCTTTTCGCTTTCTTTACCATAAGTGTAGGGGGTACCCTTTGGTTTGCTTTCCTCTCCTCACTTCTTAATCAGGGATTCGAGCTTCAATGATACACTCTTGATGATTCTTGACGACCCGTGATTCCGTGTTCTACTTTCTCCCGGTTCTATCCTAAACTCTTTTCGATTCACTATTTTATATTTTCTCAATATTAAAATAGGAATCTCTTTAGTTGTCTTTTCCTTAGCAAGATTTAAACAACGTGCACAATGTCTTAAGTGTAGGGGAGTTTACTCCCACATGCTAAAACATTAAGGACAATGTTTATCTTAAGTGTAGGGGGGAACTTCTATCGAAGTTAAGTGGTCTTTTCCTTGTATTTGTCCTCATTTTAACCGGAAAATCAATTTTTCGACATTTTTCAAAATTTTTTGATCTGTTTTGGCCTATTAGTTTTTCCCCTTTGTATAGTTATTTTCTTTCCTCATTAGAATAAATGTTTAATAAGTGGTTTTAATTTTCAAACGTTGTGAATCTTTGGACTCAATCCGAGTTTACTCTAGCTAGTATCCTTAACGTGTTTAAGTCAAGTTTTGCTAGGCTTTTATATAGGGAGCTATAAAACGCGAAAGTCTTAACTCTCACGGGTTAAGAACAAGAACTTTTCGCAAGTTCCTATAATTTATCCTAGAGAGTCGTTTATCAAGGGAACTTTAAGATGTAATTTCTAAACTTGAAAGAGTCTAAGAATTTGCAAGATCCTATAGGCGACTCGAAAACCCAAAATTTTGATTTAATAGGCTAAGCATCCACGAGTCTCATTACTTGAGATTTTAAACTGTGGAGAACGAGAGATGATAGAGCCAATTATAAGTCGGTATTCTTTCATGAATTTATGTGAGTTAATTATAAGCCTATTCTCCCATCGCTTGCTAATAAATTTATCTGCTAATAAATAAGGTTGTACGATTTGAAAAGTTACTTAGCTTCTAGCCCCAGATCGTTTAAAAGTTGCTCGGTAATGACGAGAGTTCATAGCCAAGGCATAACTTATGAAGCGGGGCGCGAAGATTGGCGAGTCCAAAAAGGCCCTAACAAGGCATGAGGACTATGTTTTGTTGCTAAAGATCCAAAAGTGATGTGAAGAATCATTTATCGAAAATCAATATGAAGGATCGAGACACACGACGAAAAGCAAAAACTCCCAAAAAGTCATGGAGAAGTTTATCCGAAAAGACCCTAACAAGGTATGAGGATAAATAGATCCAAGTCAATAAAGGAGGTGGATCGTTGTATATCAAAATCCAAAATAAAGATTGGAGAAAAATGAAGAAGTCGTGGTCCATATATGAAGAATCTCTCAAAAATTCCAAGTGAAGAAATTTCAATTATGAAGAGAAGACCATTATTTCATGAACGTCTCTCAAGATTTGGAGTATGAAGTCGCTGCCAAATATCGGCCCGAGAAAGGTCTCAAATCGCGAACCAAGTTATGCCAAGATATGAACTTTTTGATATCCCGAGAAGCAGTTTTAAAATATTTGGTCCTTTAGCTAACTATTGATTAAATCGTGCACTTTATTTTCAGACTAAATAATTATCGAAATAAGTCAAACGATGTATCTTCGTGATCATTCAAGACAAATAATAAAATATAAGAGATACCCATAGGAATAAGGGAGTCTAAGTGAATAACTGGCCCACATGAGTTCGTGTTGGTTTACTAACTTATAATAACAATGATCTCGTTTTTAAGCTTGGTTTGGAGAAAGTGAAAAGTTGAGGATGATGATTATTCATGACATTTTCAAAACCCAAGGTATGCTTTTAATTTCTTTGCTTTGCATTTTTATAATTTTCTATCTCTTTAATAAAGGCCAATGTGGATTGATTATGATGAAAAGTGTAAACATGCTTTGTAACTAATGCATTGCATGAGGACATTGCAATGGACAAGTGTAGGGGATTTGATAGGTGGGTAAACACCCATCTTTTCTACCACTTAATTACAATAATAACCGGACCAAAACGTGTATTTTATGTCTTTTATGTCGGAATTATGCGTGGTTTGTGTTTTTGTTGTAATTTAGGACGAAATTGTGAAAAGTGGAGAAAACACGGGAATTCACGGGCATTCACAGCTTTTATTGAAGAAAAAGATGAAAGACGGAGTCGAGAAGTCAAAAGTGGAAAAAGAACGGAAGTCCAAGGCCAATTCTGAAGATTTATCGAAGAAAAAGTCAAAATACGGAAGTTTATCAAAAGCCGAAGAACTCGAGTCTAATTTATTGAAGAAATTAAAGACGAGTTTAAAAGAAATCCCGAGCCACAAGTCATTAGAGTCCAAGTAAAGAAGATTAGAAGGAAAAAGGACTAATGGTGCAATTAATGAAGACTATATGCTTAACGACCTAATGACGCAATTAAGAGAAAAGGAAGAAGGGGAGGAAGCTTCCTAATCCTCCCCTATATATAGTTAGGATTTGTTAATCATTTCTTTTTGTTGGCTAGATTGACAAACTAGTTCTTCCACCTTTATTTTATGCACATTTAATTACTTGTACATTTAATTACTTGTCTTGCACCTTTAATTACCTTTAATTTTCAAGTAAGTGTTTCTTTAATTTCTTGCACCTTTATCTTTATCTTGTTAATCTCATTCTACCTTTCTTTAATCTTTGTGTTGATTGGTTTATGTTCATGTTCTTAGTTTTTGTTGATTTATTCAAGTGGGTTTTGATTATTGTGATCTTTATTGTTTGATTTGTTGTTTTGGATTGATTGTTTATGTTTATTAGATGTTTTATTATTAGTTTGGTTTAATCTTTTTGTTGATTTGGTTAAGTTTTTATTTAATTCGTGCTATCTCTTTTCCTTGTTCTTCGTTTTACTGTTTCTAATATTTCCCAGATCGAGCCCAGAAACATTCCGAATAGGTGTGGATCAGTGTGCCCTATACGGAATATTTCATATTCCGAACAGAGGTTTTATTCCGTGTAACAGTTTTGTAGAAATTTCTTATTCGGAATATTTAATTATTCCGCATAGGGGTTTTGAAGAAATTGCTATTTGGAATATCCTATATTCCGAATAGGAGAGGTTTTCAGCATAGACTTTATTCCGAATAGGATTTTCCGCATAGGGATATGTTTCCGATTAGAGACTTTTATTCCGAATAGGTCTTGATATTCAGCATAGGCTTGACTTTCCGAATAGGCCCAATATTCCGAGTAGGACTTTATTCCGAATAGGGACAGCTATTCCGAATAGAGATTTATTCCGCATAGGAGGTTTATTCCGCATAGGGTCAATCTTTCCGAGTAGACATTTATTCCGAATAGGGCTAATCTTTCCGAATAGGTGACAGATATTCCGAATAGCATTTATTCCGAATAGGAGTTTATTCCGGATAGGGAAATCTTAGTTTTTAGTTTTCTGCCTTTTCATTTTTAGCTTTATTTTTCCCGCCTTTTTCCTTACTCGCACTTTAAGTTTATTTGCCTTAGTTTTAGTTGCGTTTTAAGTTTGCCTTAGTTAGATTTAAGTTTGCGTTATTTACTTTATTGCCCTTTTGTTTTAGTCGCGCTTTAAATACTTGCACTTTATTCTAATTAGACTTAGATTTTCTTAAAGTCATTTACTTTAATTGTTCTGCACCTTTAATTTTCAAAACTACAACGACACATCTTTGTTTCCACCAAAATACAACTGAGTCACACATTAAACAACAAGTTTTTCAATTCGAAGAGACCAACACTAGAACGATAAATTTTAACTGGGAAAATCCAAGTTATCAAAGAAATAGCACTATCCTCATCATCATCCAAAAGAAGAGAACGCTCGAGTTCACGATTAGCAAGATATCTTTCTTCTTCTTGAATTTTTTCTTTCTTTCGAATTTCAATGGTTAAACCATTATAATCTTGCGGAAGTTGTCGAATCTTAAGTTCATAATCTCGTTTAAATCCCTCATCAATTATTTCTCCATGAAATCGACGACTTCCCAATTCATTTGTAATGTCATTAATCTCTTGATTAATTTGTCTCTTTTCAAGCAACAAATCTTCAATACTTTTTTCAACAATTTCAACATTTCTTTGATTCATTGTCTCAAATCGTTCAATATTGGAAGAATATTGTGGAGATTGGTCAAAACCGGAAGGAATCGAATTATAGCAAGGATTAGGCTCATAAAAATTTTGATCTCTCGGTTGGCAACAATAATTCTCATGAGGACCTCCACAATACTCACAACAAAGATATTGTTGTGATAAACTCGGTAAATCTTGTGGATAACAATTATCATTAAAGTTTTGATTGTAGCTCATTCCTTGCTCGTAATTAAGCGAGAATCGATGCGAACAATCATCACCAAAATGAGTATTATTTCCACAAAACTCACACGAGGGTGTCTCGTATGTAGGGTGTGGAGGTGAATTGAAATCGAGAGAATTATTCGAAAAATTCGGATTTCCACATGAAGTAATATCATCACAAGAAGGACAAAATCCAACTCGAACATCGTTTCGTAAGTCATTTCCAAAACGCTCACACGTGCACCACCGACATGGTAAAAAACCATATAACGGTTCTCCACACCCAACACAATCGACGAAGGAAGAATTAAAATTTAGAGGGTGAGGAGAAAAAGAATTAAACATGATAGAGGATTAAGAAGATTATTTTTGGTATTTTTCATAAAAACGATACATACTATATAATAAGAAAATAACAAAACTTTCCGAGGACGGAAAGGGTCTTCAAATCAACGATCAACAAATCTCCACAAAAGCGAATCGTACACAAGATCCCCGGCAGCGGCGCCAAAATTTTGATGTGTCGTTGATAAGTATTGTGATAATTTGATATTACGTTATAGGGTAAATTAGAAAATTACCTTTAGGAAAAAGTAATAGACTAATATTACCAAGGACGAATTCAATTAAACACGTGATGAACCAAGTTCGTTGTACACGAAGATCGAGTGAACTTGAGACGTTTTGTTTTGATTTGGACAATCGATTTGAATTGATTTTCGGTTTTCAAAAATAAATCTACCAATTTTTAACCTAAAGTGCATGAATCGTAAACCCAAAATTATTTTAATCTAAGACAATTATTTAAAATAAAATCCTATTTAAAAACCTATTAAAAACTTATATATTTAATTAAAATAACTTTTACACTATTTAAAAAACTTTATCAAAACTAATTAAATTACTTTAAAAACTATTAAAGATTTTCTAATCAAATCTGTTTAAATTTAACTTAAACTTTTTATAAAGAAAATCATTTTTTTTAAAACTAAATTAATTAGAACTTATATTATTTAAAAACTAATTTATCTAAATTTAAATTCTAATTTTAAATTTCTAAAATTATAAGATTTATTTCTATTTAAAACTTTATAGAATTAAATTTTATAAAAAACAATTAATAAGAATTTAACTAAATAAAAACTTGTTATCTAAACAATTTAAAAACTGTCAGTCAACTTGTTACACTATATTAATAGTTAAAGCTGAATAATGACACAACAAAAGGCATAGATGAGATGGTTAAATCAGTTGGCCCATGACCAGGAGGTCAATGGTTCGACTCCCATGAGGGACATTTTTGTGATTATAATTATTTATTTATTTTTTTTTTCTTTTTTTTACAGACAAAAGTAATAAAGGTCATAGTAATGAACTTCTGATTAATATTCTGGAATGATTAATGGTACAAGCCACAGGAATGACTTGCTGATATGAACTTATTTAGACTTATAAATAATCAAACTGATATAAATCAGTATAGGAAAAAAAACTACACTAAAAGCAATATCAGTCATTCATTCAAATCAATCAGCAAGTAGTAAATAGAAAAGAACTCATATCAGTTATCAGATTAAAACAAAATCACAGTCAAATGCAATTTCAGATACTCACTCAAACCATAAGAAAAACAGTATCACTTCCCCAAACCATAAAATCAGTAAACTTAAACAGCAATTAAGTGAATAAAAAAAACAACAACTCCTATTCAGTCAGGAACATTCAAATAGAAGACTTAATTCATCAGATTATATTACTCATGAACCAAATTTAGTTTAAAGCAATGAGCAGATCTATTTTAGGCAGAAATCTCTAACCAGATTTTATAACCAGTTAACTGATAAATCCTAATCAGATTAATACTTTTCAAAAGTGAATATATAGGAGACATGAACATGTCATTTATGTAAATCCAGTCCAAAAGATTCACCGACTCAACAGTACATCCTAAATCGGCAAGATTACTCAAACAGACAGTTAATCCCAATTCAATGCAGGCCTAGCAACTAGCATTCTCAACATAAATAATCGATTCAGGTAACATAGATAGAATGGTAAAATCAGCAAACAAACCTAAGCAGTTATATCAAACTTAATAACATTATAAAATACTACGTTCTCAACCGAATCCTAAAATTAAGCAGTAAAGCATTCGCACTTACAGCATCCTAATTCGTCTATCAAAACTAAAAACTTACAGCTTATCAGAAAACTAAAGCAGATTCATCAAGAATAATCAGCAGCTACGACATGTCATGACAACAAATACACAGCAGCATATAAATATCATAGAAAACACAGATATAAGACATCACTAAACAGACCAACTCATAAAACCAACAAATCAGATCAGGGCATTAAGAATCTATATCAGAAACAAGTTCTTGGTCATTAGACAATAACCAAAATTCAGCAGATCTAAAACTCAGTTTACGCTGCTCTAATGAATCCAAATTCCAACATAAACAAATTAAATCCAACACATACTTAAATCTAAATCAGGACCATACTCATAACATAACCCAACGACAAATTATACCACAAAAACCACAATCAATTAGATTAAACTAAATCTTAAGAAATTAATCGAGCTTAACCATTATTTGAAGAACCGTTGAGAAGAAGTCACGCGCTGAGCGGACTTGGACTAAACGATACTGTCACCTTAATCCTGAACCACAGATCTCGAAATACCACGAACACCGAATATCACTCGATCATCAAACTAGCAGCATTAATTTAACATGTTTATCCAGTAGGGATAAACATCCATCCTTTATTTCACTTATAGTTATTCACAAAAGCTAATTATTGAGCTTTCATAAACAAACATTCTTATAATCTTATCTTGTATTAATAGAATATGATAAAAACTTTTAACAGAAAAGTAACCGTGAAGCAAAAAGAGAAGTAAACAGACAAATTAACTTTTATTAATTTCAACCATCAGTACAACATTTTAAAAATATAAATTCTACCTACAATCTAAAATTATAACAGTGAAAAAAATGAAAAAAGGATGAAGATTACAATGAAAATAATGGGTTTTTATAGGAGAACCCGAGGCTATTGGTGATGGTTTGTTGAAGACGAATCTTTCATCTCGACCCTTCATTCTTCTCTCTCTTCTTTCTGTTTTGATCCAAGGGTGGATAAGCGCTCTTGTTCACTCGGATTGCCAGGGTGGCAATGATTTATTCTTCTTGTGCTTCTTCCAAGATGACGTGGCAGGCAATCATTGGTTGAATGGTGAATTTTTGCTGTCAAATCCAGTTATATGATGCCACGTTTCATTACGCACCCATCTTCAGTTCCGGAAAGAGGGGGTAATTAATTAAGGTCGCGTGTAAATTCACGCGCCTTAGATAGAAAACCCCTAATTCAATTAACTAGGGTTAGGGAAGGGAAAAGATGACTCTGATTATTATGGAGGTGAAGAAGAAAGTGGAAACTTTGGTTATATCGAAAGAAAACGTGTGTGGTTTAGATATGTTTAATAATTTTGACGAAAAAGATATATAAACTCGTCTCATAAATTGGGATTTTCCAAATACACACTTCCACCGTCCCTTAATCTTTAAACTTTGGGCTTTTGACCCAATATTTACCAAGTATATAAATACTTTCAATTTGTCTCATAAATTGGGATTTGTTGGGCTTGACATGGGCTTTTGTATTGTTTAACAAGGATTTAAACTTCAAATTTCCATAAATGGGCTTTTGAGCCCATTTCCCCAAATGTGGGCCCCACTTGTCGTCAACTTGATAAATCCGTGAGTAAAACGACTTGTTATCGGCTTTGTCGATCTTTTCTTCATACTCGTGCCGATAATTGCTGGTTTTCGCGAACTTGGTACCTATACACATTCAAACAAGAAACAAGCATATGCAAGGCATTTTTGATACATGAATAGCATTATTTCATTGTTTTAAGCTACAAATGATATGAGTATTTAAGCTCATATCAATCACCTAAAATAGTCACAAGCAGGAACGTAGTCTTCAATGAAAGTGTCATGTACAAAGACACGTTGAAGGATACTGGTGCAGGTAAAGATAAGTCTGTTGAGGAATTACAGGTTGAGGTGGAACTGCAGAGCTTAAATAATCATACGCCTGAGGAAGACCAGACAGGTCATGAAGATCAAACAGGTCAGGAAGATCAGTTAGATCAGGAATACCAGACGGATCAGGAAGATGGCTATGCTGACGGTGCAGGGGTTCAAGAAATTGATCATCCACCGGATCTCACAGATTATCAATTGGTTCGGGATAGAGAACCAAGGACAATAACGAAACCAGCAAGGTTTCGGGATGAGAGTAATATGGTTGCTTATGCGTTTGCTGCAGCAGAGGAAGAAGATACTCATGAACCATTGACATACCAGGAAGCAGTTGCTTGTGAAGACAGTTCTAAGTGGAAAGCTGCTATGAAAGAAGAGATGGATTCTCTGAAGAAGAACAAGACCTGGGTGTTATTAGATCATCCAGCTGGGCAAAAGCTGGTGAGTTGCAAATGGTTGTTCAAAATAAAGGAAGTGATTGAAGGTGTTCAAAATCCTAGGTACAAGGCAAGGTTGGTGGCTCGTGGATTCACACAAAGGGCAGGTATTGATTACAATGAAGTATTTTCGCCGGTAGTTCGACACACATATATTCGGGTTACACTTGCATTGACTGCGTGTAAAGATTATGAGCTGGAGCAGCTTGATGTAAAGACGGCATTTTTACATGGAAATCTTGAAGAAGTGATCTACATGAGGCAACCACCGGGATTTGAACAAGGTAACAAGGTATGTTTGTTAAAGAAATCTCTTTATGGTTTGAAGCAGTCACCTAGGGAATGGTACAAGAGGTTCGATGAGTATATACTGAGCAACGGGTTTAAGCGTAGCAGTTACGACAGCTGCGTATATTACAGGAGTTATGCACCAGGGGAGTATATCTATCTATTGTTATATGTAGACGATATGCTGATTGCTTGTAAAAGCAAGGCTGAGATCGCGGCTACCAAGTCTTTGCTTAAAAGGGAGTTCGACATGAAAGAGCTCGGGGAAGGAAAGAAGATTCTTGGTATGGAGATCGTCAGGGATCGGAGTCGCAAGATTCTGAGGGTGTCACAATCCGGGTACGTTTCTAAAGTTTTAAAAAGGTTTAGAATGGACAATGGGAAGTCGGTTCAGACGCCATTGGGTGGGCACTTCAAGCTACCGTTGAAGGATTGCCCGGTTAGGGATTGTGATGTTGAAAGAATGAGTAAGGTGCCATATTCAAATGCGGTTGGAAGCTTGATGTACTTGATGGTATGCACGAGGCCAGACATAGCGTATGCAGTAAGTGTAGTTAGCAGATATTTGGCGAATCCGGGTAAACTCCATTGGAAAGCAGTGAAGTGGATTATGAAATATTTGCAGGGCACTGTAAACGTGGGTTTGGTGTATAGGACAAATCGTGGGAACCATGTGGACGTAACAGGTTTTGTTGATTCAGACTACGCTAAAGATCCGGATAAAGGTAGGTCTCTCACTGGTTACGCATTTTTAGTACAAGGATGTGTTGTAAGCTGGAAAGCAACGCTACAACACGTGGTGGCTCTCTCAACTACAGAGGCAGAGTATATGGCCCTTACGTAGGCTGTTAAGGAAGCTATTTGGCTAAGGGGACTCTTGGAAGAGTTGAGCGTGAAGCTCAACACTGTTGCAGTAAATTGTGATAATCAGGGCACGATTCACTTATCGCGGAATCATATTTTTCATGAACGGACAAAGCACATCAATGTGCGTTATCACTTTATCAGAGAAGTCTTGGAAGCAAAGACGGTTGAAGTTCTGAAGGTGGGTACTGAACACAATGTTGCGGATGCCTTGACGAAGGTGGTACCTGGACGCAAGTTACAACACTGCTTGAAGTTGTTGAGTGTTGGGATAGGCTAATATAAAGACTAAGGTGGAAATTGTTATATTTAGTGTTTATGTTTGCCTAAGTCGTGTCTAGGAATTAAGAGTCGAGTAGCCTAATAACTATGAATAAAGGTCGGTTGGCAATGTCTAAGCCCAACCCGACCCGTAGGACTTGTTATAGTCGGTTCCCCCTCATCTCTATAAAAGGAGGTGAGGGGGAACGAACCAAACAGGTCATTCTTTCAATAAACTAATCGTATACGATTAGGGATATTACCTTGTGTGGGCGTCGCCTTATTTTCTGTCGATTCTGCTTGTGGGTTTGTGACTTCAAGATCGTGTATTCCACATCTAGTTAACCAGGATTGTAGGGATTAAACCCTACACTCTTGATACTAGCAAATGGTTACTTACTTGTTAATGTTCATTAATTGTTTAGTGAAAGTTTGCCTTTCAGATGACATTTTAAACATCCGATCCCACTACACCATTGTTCAACATGTTAAAACTACACAAACTACAATATTTACTTAAAAAAGGTTTTTCACCCGCGCTCTGCGGAACGCCAGATTATACGATAAAGAATAACCTTGCAACGAAACAAAAACCCAATGACTAAATGTCTGTAGATTAAATTAGTCATTAAGGACTTACTTTCTAAAAGACCGATAATTCCAAACACTATTTTCATATTATTTCTGAAATTTTTATGAAAATATGCCTTAGGTTAACATTCCGTTAGTGTAATTACTCTTTACATATCGATAATCTCAAAAACAATTTACGTAATTTGTGTCTAACTTCCTAAGAAAAGTCATCCCAAATCTGATAAATGGAAAGTCATATAGTCTCAATAAGATCTAAGGATCAATTGAAAGTTACGGCTTTTTTATAATCTAATTTTTTTTGCTTGAGGTGCGGTCCCTCGCTGACGCTAACGGGGTAGTTCCAAAATAAATCGTGAGCTAGGAAATGTAGTTGGTCAAGCCCTAGTTTCAGATGCAATCAATGGCTTTGTGAAAGCATGCGTGTAAATAAATCCAGTATTCTTTAAAACGGATTCAAACAAACATGGTCTTTAAAATACGTATTTCTCAAACAAATATAGTAATGAAAATACTTGTGTAAAACAATCAGCAGCGGCAAAGAGCATTCCACGTCTGGAGATTAGCTTCGATGATAAACTAGAACAAAGACCATAAATCTCAATTTCATTAAGGATTGACTTCCAAACAAACTGCATAAACCCCTTAGTCACAATTTCAAATTTCATAGCCTTACGATTTAGCCTTTTTGTAACATTAAGCTTACAATAGCTTAAAAGATGCATATCGTCATATCGTCTACGTGAAATTGTTACCTCCATTCTTCTCATTTCCATCTCGGATTTTCTCTTTTCATGATTCTCGCAAGCTTGGAGCGTCACCTTTTCTTGCTTGAACCTGTCCATCAACAGAAAAAATACACTGCTAAATAGGAACAGTAGAAAATCATTGATCAATTTGAAGCAAATCTACTTCACACTGTTAGTTTCTACAAAGCCTGACTGTAATCGAGTGTAAAGCTGAAATCGTACCTAAGTTGTAACAAAATTATAAGAACAAATTTTATTAAGCGCTAACGTGTTAATTGCATTTGCTTGGCTGTATGTGGCTCGCCAATGCATTCCAATGCAAGTTCTATACATAAAAACAGTTATTCCAGACTATCCAACATTCCTAGCATTAATCTGACCAAGTGGTAAACACACTTGTAGCTAACGTCTTTAAATTCTTCTATAATAATCACGGCAATCTCTTGAAACATCATTAAAGTTACTCCAGACCATCCAGATTTAACGATATTTTTGTCCTTTAGCTGAATATACATCAAAGAATAAACCTGCAGATGTAACTTTGTATCCTAAATTAGAATACCATGTTACCATAAATGAACCTAGCACAACTTGGATGGAATTTGTGGTCCTTTGATTATTACACATGACTTTATTACAATGGCACCAAAAACCCTTAACACCGATAAAAATACAATGTATGTCGACCTATGGCCACCAATAAATTTATACGTAGTTAAAGGTGATCAGTATTTTTGTCCTGTCGGACTATTTAGTTTGAAAATTGTCTTTTATATATAAATATAACTATTTTGGTAACAAATGCTTTTGATATATTTAAGATGAGAAGACTTATTGGGTTGTAGTTCGTTTTAAGTTATAGACACGAAAATGGTTCCCTTTAATGTTACCAAAAGATGCTTTAATGGTCTATTTTTCATTCTTCCCCACAACTTTTGCCCCATCTCTGTCTCGTATTAATACACGAAAATGGTTCCCTTTAATCCTCTTTGAAAGGTTTGAAAAAAGTAAAAAGATCCTCTTAATTTGAAATTAACTTGAATGTTCAAGTTTTCCAATACACGTGATCTCCTCATTTCATTGAAAGAAAAATTTTTATACATTTATTTAAATTTTGATTAGAAACAGGATCAATCAATTTACTTTTAACTTTAATAGGATTTGCATTGAGAACTTAGAAAAAAGTGTGTATTTTATAAAAGCCAATTACATTGTCGAAAAATCGTTTCGAACATTCGCAAGATTCAAATTTTCTTTGCCTGTTTAAGGACCATGATACATATCATGGAAATTACATGTCTCTAATATCACTCTAATTCTTTTTAACAGCTATTAATTTATAAAAAAAAAGAAGCAAGAAGTTAGATAAGGATCACAAAGTTTTTGGTACAAGCTGAGATTGAATAACTAATTCATACAACACTTATGATTTGCTTGTTTGTAACGATTATGAATCCATGAATTCATAGCATGTCTTTAAAACCACATCCTCTCTTTGAGGTTTTAGATCGAAGCAAATCTATCCCTCAATCTTCAAATCACGCCGTTATATTTTTTATGATAACCACAGCGAAACATGACTTGATCAACAAGTTTGTTGGAGTTAACTGTATCGGGCGAAATTTATTTGGTTTAAACATCGAAGCCTCCCATACAGTAATCATACCACATGAGTCACCTCTGAGATTACTTAGCAACAAACTGTAAATTTTATTTACTCCAATGAGAGCTAATGAATTCATCATTCTGATTAATGTCCTCATTTGATTTTGATTCTTGGACCCAAAAGAAACTAAAATAATGACGAATTTTGTTTGTCTTGCATTAAGGAACGATGGGTACTGTATTTACATTTAGTGAGCCAAGATTCATTGGTTCACTGTCAATGATTGCACCATCATGTAATTTAATACTGTAAGTCACAATATCTAATCATGTAACCAGTTTGATTATTTTTGGGTAAAGTCCAAAGTCTGGGGAGAATTCCATTTTTAGCACATGTTCAGTTTGTTACAATGCACGTACATATATGGAGTATGATGTTTTCTGTTAATGCCCTATAGATTCTTTGTATAAAATGATTTTAAAGACAATTATGAACAGTACTTAAGTTTTTATGTAAGCACACTAAGTCACGAATGCTAAATTCACCTAGTAACATCCAAGCTGCGGCTAAACCAGACTTGAACACACATTGGAACTAGGACATGTATGAGTACATGACGGTCTTTGAATAAGGCATATGTATAAAATAAAAACCCTTCAAAGGTCGAATCCATACTCTGCAACAGGCAACATTCATTTTTTTCATACTAGTGAATACCTTGACAGCTTAAAACACACATCGATTTGTGACTGCGCGGTTCCAAGTGAGCAAAATAATTGCCAAAGATCATTTGAAAGGCTGATTCTGCTGATTTGAATAGTAAGACAAAACTATGTTTTGATGCGGTAATCCATACTACTACTTGGATCACATGGAGATATCGAAACAGATGAGAATTTGGTATATGACTATTAGTTGATACTTATCAATTTACATGTATATACAAAGTTAATACGTAATTAATACTACTAATGAAACACTTTCATTTTTAACAATCTAATAACAACAATGATCAATATAAGAAAGTTTAATTAGTGCAATATTAAAACAACCAAATCACTTGCGTTAGGTTGGAAAAAACAATAAGGTTGTTCTTTGTTTATTCTATTACTACATAATTGTCTTTGAATACATGCATTAATAAACAAATGTCCAACTTACTAACAATTAGTATTCCATAAGAAATGCTCGATCTTCCGCCCATAATTCACAATCAGTACCGGTCTCAGCACCAATATACTCCGGCAATGTATATAAAAGTCGATCCATCCGATGTCCAAGGTCGATGAATAGATCGGGTAAATCAAGAAACGTATCGTCTAATGAAGCTAAGCTACCAACTTCAGGTTCAAGCTCTGCTTGGCTTATATTAAAGCCATGGTTTCTTGGACTAATTTCATTGATGGTTAAAGCTGCGGCTTTTACAGCCGCAGCTTGGATGTCACTAGGTGAGGTTGAAGCTGGCTTAGGAAGTTGGTGAGCCAAGTGAGGGAAATTTAGGATAGCCGAACGACCCTTTATTGCTATGGCGGCTACATCATGGGCTCTAGCCGCCATCTCAGGGTTGTCAAATGACCCGAGCCATATTCTTGATTTTTTTCTTGGCTCGCGTATCTCTGACACCCATTTTCCCCAGCTCCGTTTACGGACACCATGGTAAGTAGGATTTTCTCCATTGTGGATGGTGCTTTTCTTGGTTTTCTTGCTGAATTCTTCGCTAATTTCTCCTTCTGTATTCATCTTGGCGACGATCGTTGACGACGTGGTGGTTTTGTTGTTTTTATCCATGAGGTTGTACTTTTTATTGTGTGTATTAGTAGAACGCAGAGATATATAGTTGCTACGGCATGGTGAATAGTGCAATGTTTATATACTACTTGCCTAGTGGTCTTATATTATTTTTTGGTCTCTTTGTATAGTGTAAATTTAAGAAATTTGTTAGGGCGTCATCAAATACTACTTATTTACTTATGCAATTATTTAGTTTATTTCTTTGAATATACTTTCCTTGATCCCATAATATTTTTGCATGCATCTTTGTTATAGAAAAAGGAGTTTGGTGTTAACAAAACATGCACCACGAGTCATTTGTTTATAATCCATGTGCCCCCCTTGCTTACGAGTCAATTTAGTTTAGTCAAGTTATTTAATTCCTCTTGATACTAGCAAATTGTTATTACTTATTAGTGGGACTTAATTACTCAGTGAAAGTTTGGAATAGCCTTTCAAATAAAAAAATGTCCCAAGGGTAGCTTCGGATTTCAGATGACGTTTTAAACATCCGATCCCACTACACCATTGTTATGGTAATATGCGAGTCTTTAGTACTCGAAAACAAATGAGTTTATCGAACGCACACATTCAATCACGGAGAACACATGTTTAACTTCACGAAATGTATGTACACTTGCTGCATTGCACCGAACATGTTATGAAGGGAAAAGGAAATTCGAATTCAGTTTACATAAGGAAATATATCCGGTTGTTTTTTGTTGTTTTGAATTGTGATGAGATAAGGACTTATAGTCGATAAAATTTATTAGTTTTGCTCAATCCGTCGTTTTAAAGTGTCGATAATTACTACAAGTAATTAAATAACAAATATTTAATTTTTATGAAACGTAAACACAAGAAGTTTTTAAATTTTCTCAGTTTGTCCAATTATATAAAAATGTTCAAAATAAATTTGAATTTAATTAACACAATTTTTTTTTGTTGATTTATCGAAAATAATTAGTAAGATTCGTAAATGTTCAAAAAATCTTTGGTTAAACTTTGATCAAAATTTTCTTAGTTGAAAGCAAAATTTGTCGTTTTAAATCTCAAGTCATGGTTTAAATGGTTTCCTCAATTCTTCTTAGGCTATCTTGAGGTATACACAAACATTTACCCCTAAACAGGAGTTTAGTTAAATGATTTGTGTATAAAGGAATAATCCATTAAATATCATTTGTTAAAACATTTGTCAAAACATATTTACATTTTCTTTATGGTTAAACCCAAAGCATTAATGGTTCCAATTTTTGAAAAGTTAATATAGATCCCATTATCTTTTAATCACATGGTCAATTAATGTAAAGGATTAAGCCTTAAATCACATGTTAAATATTCAAGGTACAGGTTTTCATTACTCGGCCAATTCAGGGCAGTCTACAAATAATTATTAACTCATTCTTATTCTTATAAACAAACAAATGATCCTTAATGATCACAAGAATGAATTTATCAAATTATAGCCTACACACGTGATTCATAAAATTTGTGGATGCTACATGTGTATTGGTCAATCCAAACAACATAACATGAAACTCATAATGTTCATTACGAGTTCTGAATGTAGTGATTGGAATAGATAATCTTTTTCGCGGACGCGAAATTGATGATAACATGCCGAGGATCAAATTTTTGAATATACGCTAGAACCTTGTAAATGATCGAACAAATCTATCATCTTGGGTAGTGGATATAGACTTTTATCATCAATTTACTTAGTTCATGGTAATCAATAAACATAAGGAATGATAATACCATAGCTCTTCATGATGACGAGCTCGGTAGAATAAAAGCTTTCTCCGACAACTCTCTCAGTTGTACGGTAACACTTTCGATTCAGATGGTGCTGAAGTACAGTGCAGACGCCACGGGTGCAGCACCGGGAATATTATCAATACCAATTTCAACTTGCCTTAATGGCGAAAGTCTAGGTAATTCACCAATAAATACCTCCTAAAGTTTCAGATAACATAAACATCTTTTAATAAGTTCATATTAGGTTCTTTCTAGATTATAATATCTATGACTAATTCACAACCATTCACGGTATAATTTCAAGTCTAAATGCAGGATATGGTCATCCATCAAGAATTATTTAGATCACTTTTGATAATCAACATCTTATCTTTTAGGGGAATTCTACTCGAGTTCCCATCAATTAAGACAATGTCGTCATGTCATAATCAATCAATCCATTCTACTGGAACTATAACTTTCCAGTTTTATTGCCGTCGATAAGATGTGAACTTCTCAAAAGACTAATAATAACTCATAATCCTTCACAAATTCAAGGATATCAGGAGACATAACTAACCTTAAAAGCGTAAGGTTAACGCATAATCTATGCGAGAGAATTTCAAATCTGATACAGACGAAAACATTAACGAATATGAATATATTCCATGTTTTCATAATTTGAGTACGCATTCGAAAGCTCCACGGATCGTTACCCAGGTCATTCAAATGAAATCTAATCAAAAGAAATGATAAGAACGTCGATACATCCGGTCGGGTATCAACACTCGGTAATCAGATACTTTTTCAAAGAATCTCACTACGGGAGAATTGGACAAGAAAGAATTGTCAATTGTCAAATAAGACAATTGCCACAGATGAGTAAATTCGACTCAGAAGAATAGATGCTACAGGCACATATGTAGGTGTCCCTAACACTATGTCCCTATTTTTCACTTCTTGTAAATCTCATAAAATTTAATCTTTCACAATCTTCAAAGAAAATGTAGCGTTTATTAATCAGTTTTATGGTAACTACTAATCAGCCTTGCATGGTCCATTCCAAATTGTATATAGGCGCGTAACTATATACAATTTCAAGATTAACGATGCAATACTCAGTTCGTCAAAACTTTATCATCATTTTTAAAATATATGGATTCATGCTTAATCATGAAGTAAAAATCAAATGAATTTACAAAGATGTTCCTTGTTATGAAAACAATTAAGTTTTCCAAGGTGTTTTATAAAAAACTCTATTTCAATAATGATTACTTATAAATTTCACTTTAAATAATCCATATGGGGAAGAAAATTCAATCTTTATCAAGGGATACTGTTTTATCTTATAAAAACAATGAGTGATCTGCAAAAGAGTGATGAAAAGTTGTTCACCAAGAACTAACTACAATATATCAAGAAATGAGCCTAGCCAATTAATCATGAGGTTCATGACCTCGATGGCGCTCAGGAATACAAAGAGAATAATCCACAACGTAACTCAAATCAAGATGAGTACTTGTTCAATGGTTGCATCACTAATGTGAACATTAGGAGGAAGAAATAAAAGATAGATAACATCGATACATGTAGAATTTAGCAATCCATGGTAGTCTTTTCAATAATCCCAAACAAGTCAAAATTGTACCGTAACACACTACGTGTCACTATGTCATACAATTCCAAGAACTCATCCTACCAACTGATGTCTCAGTTAAGTTAGGGATTTTTAAAAGATACCACAATGAATACTAATCTACAAGAGTGATTAGGTGTTCCACATGTCCCGAAAGATCCATCGGTCCCAATTCAGAAGAAGATTTCTTCAATTTATTTATTGGACACTGGGCATCCTCGTCATTGGGCAATAGCCTAGGAACAACACTTAACATGAATCAACAATCAATTAAAACCTTATAATTCAATCATAGAACTTAACGAATTCCTCTTAACAGTCTCATATTCCATACGGGTTAAATTTTATTTTATTCAAGTTTCAATCAACTTATACTCAATGCAACATCATACCTCATTCTCCAATACTAGGGCAATAAAAGCTCGATATGATCAACACTTAATTTCCAATCCTATAGCTCCTTCATCAATAGTTATCAAATGAGTCACTAGTATGAAATGACTCATACATTCAATTAGACTTCTCGGAAAGGTATTAGTGGCATGAGGCTTTTGGGTAAAGGCTCCAATGACAGCCTCAAGTGCAACATTCACCCTTTCGATTTCAAATTTAAGAATTGGGTGACAACGAATCAGATGACATCTTTCTAGGTGGTAACGTTTTGTCAAACTCCACTCTATAAGGAAAGATCGTCATGACATCGATATCAGATTTGATCTCGCCAATTCTTCTTTAATATCACAATCAACTAATACCTACATTTCTACGAATATCAACCATTTCGTTAGGATCATAAACATCCACAACTTAGTTTAGATCTGGAATAGCTAGAATTTCCTACGGGAATAGCTTCGATTGATTTACTAGGGGAGTTAGGGTTTCTTGTGACAATCTACGTCGTATAAATACCTCGTATAAATATTAAAATAATCATCAAACAATCATGTAATCAAATTACATCATATATATATATATATATATATATATATATATATATATATATATATATATATATATATATATATATATATATATATATATATATATATATAATTTAAGTTATATATATATATACTAAAATAACACTTCTCAGTCTGGCCTTGTCGGTAACTTGGGAATTCTTCGGCACCGTTATAGTCAAAAGATTTTTAGGCATTTTTAGAAAAATGTTATAGTTAAAAGATTTTGAAATGATATATTCAAAACCTTAGTTTTAAAAATCTTTCGTTCTCTATAACGAGAGCTCTGGTACCAAACTATAACACCCCCAAATATATACAATTTATTACAGCGGAAGACTCGTTGGTGTTACGGGATAGCACATTACTCACATCATAGACAACGCTTTAAAAATCACGTCGTTTAATAATAAAGCATTTCCATTCATAAATATCAAATTTACATAGGTCCCAAGTCATTGTATTTCATACAGGTTTTACAAAGCATTTGAATGGAAATTATTATTTAAGTGCGGGCCATGAATTCTTGTTGTCTTCCCGAGAATTACCTTCAAGTACCTGAGACAAAACATGTTAAAAGAAAATGTCAGCGATAACGCCGAGTGAATTCATAGAGTTTAATAAAACCATTAATATATCATCGATATATAATTATTACCGAAAATCATTTTGTACAAATCCTTGTAGTAGGCCATAAAATAGCCAAAGTCATTTTATACAAATCCTTATAAAAAATCATAATATAGGCGTTTGCCATCAAAATCATTATACGAACCATTGTCGTAGAAACATCATACAATACGTTTTATAATGTCGTATAGAGTTAAATAAAAATCGTTATATGAATATGGTTATGTAAAACCAAAACACGAACATAATATCAATAATAAGACCCTGTATTGCTAGTCAGGCAATATATCGTAATTCAGTGCATATAGCAGTATTTCGTTATTTGGATTATTATAAGCCGCATGACATTGTTACCTTACTACAACAAACAACGGGTAGCTAACCCGAAACTCAATTTGCCCATCTAAGTTAGCGTGTCGTCACAATAATCACGCTTGTGTAAATCTTCTCATACATAAATTCGCTTACCAATCAATGTGGCACGACGGGGATCAACCGTCAAGGCGCGAACTGGGGTGATCGTCCCCAAATATTACTATTATATGCATAAGCGTCTATCAAATCCCGGTAGTTCAGAATTCATGCTAATGGGTCTTTTAGTGGCATAACCTAACTTTAATAATCCATTTCATTGCATCTATCGGGTCATTTAATCATTCATCAGGTCATACAATTGTGGAGTCCATTAATCGTTAGACTCAATGGTTATGAACCATTATATCTAGGATAATCATCATTCATATGAATTAACATAGCGGAATAGAATAATGAATATGAACAAGGTGTTAACAAAGATGAATTCCCTCCCAAAGTGCTTGTATTAAAGATTAACACAAACAACTCTAGGCATGTATACATTGAATCTCATGCCTAGAGATCAAAGCTTGTTGTAGGTTACATTGTAAATGAATAATATGAATGTAAAACCTACGTATGTTTTCTTTATAAACTAGAAAACATAGCTTACAAAGAAAGCTATTAAAGTAATAAAAAGACTCCACCAGCTTGTATTATTAAACTTTGGCAAAAGTAGTCCTTGTCTTCTTATTTTGTTGTTTTTGACACATCAACTCATAATTTCGACCCAACAATCTTCCCCTAGTTGATGATGTCAAAAACACTTCCCCTTAAGCTCGCATTCTTTGTAAAACATATAACACCAAGGATCAAGAGATTGCACATTCTTTGTGGACTTCTTCCCCTTTTTGACATGATCCAAATAAGGGTCTTGTATGTAAGCAACCTTGATTTCAACCACTACTATCCAATATCAAACTTCTGATCCAAGTGTTCTACATCTCAAATTACCCTCCATGAAGAACCGGTGAGGCATTATAATGAATTTGAGAAATAGAAAACTTACATTAGTTGTAATAATACTCGCGAGTAGTAGTAAAAACCTTCACCTCATTGTCATATGTGAATGACTAACACTATCAACTTAGCTTTCCCTTAAATTGTGCTAATCATTCTTGAATCTTTAAATTCTGTAGGCTTTATGTAATGATCACATTTAAAGAAATCTAATTATAACTTACTTGATGATGAAGTAAAATAACCCGAACTTGTATTCCATGTCTTGTACTGAACATGTGACTCCAAAACTCACGGCTATAATGAGTAGACTATAAAACTCACGGCTATAATGAGTAGTCTCTTGAAAAAAGAATTCTCTAGCAAATATGAGCATAGAGCATCTTAACCAATGAAAAAATCTCATACCTTTGCTACCTTTTTATCAAGTCCATTTCCACACATTAAAAGAACCTATAAGTTACCTTCAAATGCTGACAAAATTTGAAGATATGATAGAACACCAATCCGCGAAAATCTACTTCGTCTTCAAACAAGTAATAAAAACTTTTCTTCGTAACCAATGAAAATAAAACAAGCCTTTATACCTTTCAGAACTAGTTGCTGTGAATAAACCAAATTCCAAACCAAAAATCTCTCCAAAACTATCAGTGGCTGTGAATAACGCTGTCAGCGGCTTCAATACACGTGTCAGCGGCCCCTAGATTTCACGTGTCAGCACGTGTGTCAGCGGCTAAATAACTCCCCTCAACGGCCTAAAAATATTATGCCCTCTGTGTATTAGTCGTTCCGTCTTTTGCATACAAATTGATATGTTTCTTCAAATAATGTCATGGACCATAATATCTCTTGCAAATCAATTGACATCTCAACATTTTTTCTTTATTATACTTGATATTCACCTTCCCTTAATATAAAACTAACTTCCGTCTTTTGGAACATAGAAGTCAGCCGCAACTTTTGACTTAAATAACAATCCCACATGATCATGTGTATCTCCTACACACTAATTCATCCCCACATAAAAACTTAATATAAAACTGCCCACATGTAGAATCGCTTGAACCATAAACTGTTTTTGGGAAACAAATACTTGCCCACGTCATTGTTTTAACCATTACGTGTGAACGATATTAAAATAAAAACAATACACAGTAGCATAAAGTAAAAGCCAAACCTCTCGTGATTGACCATATTACCTCTTTTCTCTTTAGTCTTGTCACATCACTTTTTCAATACTTGTGCCCAACCTTCACTTTTGCAAACGTTGGCACATAAAACAAATTGTACCAATATAAAATTCGTTGAGTACCTCTTTTTCCTTTGGATAGCATGTGAATACATATCATATGTGTGAATCGACTCCATATCTCGTGTGAACACATAAACAATATACTATTCAATCAACACCAAACGATTGGCAGTATCCTTGAATAATACAATAAAGAAAAGCATGTGTAAACAAAAGCTTTTCTTATAGCAATCACCGACCTATATGAAGAACTCCTTACGTACCTTTCTCTTAAAACCGATCACATAACTTGTCATCACCACAGCAGCTCTTCAGCAACAAATCCTTGATCTGCTTAATGTCACGTCCTTGTATTTGTGACTTTGAATACACCAACGAATTAAGCAGAAGGAAATCCCACATAACCATTGAACAAAATCACATATAATGCTCAGCCACATCTAGAGTTTTCTTCATCAAACCCTAACTTCATTGATGTCGTTCTATACCCAGATCCGAATATCAAGATTAAGATAGGACGTGGTACTGTTATCACACGAAGATCATCCAGGAATACATGAACTGCTTCATCATTGCATCCTTTTCAGCAACAATAATCTCCAGGGTTTAAGTGAAGTACACCAAAACCCTAACTCATATTCTTGAGCTCTTGAACAAATAAATCAACAGCCATAAGATCATGATTCTAGGGTTCATTGTTGATTCAAGAATCAACTCACCAAGGCTAGAACAATCACCAAAAAGAACCAGTCGATCTAGGGTTTATATCTCCAATACCCTAAAACGAATTTCAAATCATGCACCTTTAGCAACAGTTTATTTGTCACTAAGCTGTCGCAGATCTGATTACTCCTTCCTCCCATTCCTTTTGTGTCACCAGATCTGTCACAAAAACGTCACAAATCTGTCACAGATCTAACAGACCGTTGCTAAATCGTCATTAAAACTGTCGCTAATCCTTGACAGCGGCTTCACAGCAACATGAGCACGAACATAACACCTTGTATCTCCTAGATATCACGAGCCTTAGGCTCTGATACCAATTGTAGAGTCCATTAATCCTTAGACTCAATGATTATGAACCATTATATCTAGGATAATCATCATTCATATGAATTAACATAGCGGAATAGAATAATGAATATGAACAAGGTGTTAACAAAGATGAATTCCCTCCCGAAGTGCTTGTATTAAAGATTAACACAAACAACTCTAGGCATGTATACATTGAATCCCATGCCTAGAGATCAAAGCTTGTTGTAGGTTACATTGTAAATGAATAATATGAATATAAAACCTACGTATGTTTTCTTTATAAACTAGAAAACATAGCTTACAAAGAAAGCTATTAAAGTAATAAAAAGACTCCACCAGCTTGTATTATTAAACTTTGGAAAAAGTAGTCCTTGTCTTCTTATTTTGTTGTTTTTGACGCATCAACTCATAATTTCGACCCAACAACAATCATTCGGGTCCAAATCAATAAACAGACAATCGGGATAACTAGTGTCTTATTTTATAAAAGTTAACATGTTATCTCCCTCGCGGGTTTATAAAACATTTCATAAAAACATTTAAAAGAGTGCGAGGCTATGAACTCACGCTGATGTGGGAAAGCGGGTTATCGGCAATTCGGATGTACGGTACGTGCTTCAATCACGGAAACCTAGACAAATAATACTCGTCTTAGACTTTTGTCCAATGACTTTATCAAAATAACAATTATGTATATATATGATGACTTTATACATATGAAGATGATCAAGTGGGTTTATATATTCTCATTCACTCATTTTTATGTTATGTGTTGACAACTTTTATATTAGTTTACTAGTTTTACCTATTTACATGTTTTAGGTCCAATAAGCCTTTTATAAGTCTATTAACTTGTACTAATCCATTTTATAGTTTTTTTTATCAGATACTTTACATGTTGGGCCCAAGTGGGTTAAGCCTGTTGGGAATAAAATATAGCCAGTCTACTTGAGCGCTGACAAGAGTAAAACAAGTGTTGACAGGAAGAAAACAAACGCTGACAGATCAAGCGTTGATAAGAAGAAGTCAAGCGTTGATACATTGAAGACAAGCACTGATGGAAAGATTTAGTCTACGCGTATATTGTATCTAGTTTGTTTCTAGTAAAGATAAGTTCAACATTGTATTTTCTATAATTATCTTTACCTAGAATAGTTGATACGTAGACTCTTCTAAAAGGCTTCTTATATCTATAAAAGAATACCTTTAGGTTATTGTTCAATATAAGTTTTCATACGTTAAACACTTTCATTGTAAGCAAGTTTGTTAACATTAATCAAGTGAAAGTTTGTTTACATCTTTGTGTGTTCTTGTTTAAGTGTTAATTCCGCATAACACTTAGATTATCATATACATATACAAAGGTTTCTCTACGTGTATAACTTGATCTAATCTCGTATACATAAAGCTAAATTGATCTAAGTTTGGGATCAACAAAGCCCAATAAGTAAATTTATAAGTGTTTTACTAACTAGTCGGGTTTATAGTCCAATAAGGCTACTTTGGCCCGTTAATGTCTATATGTTGTAAAGTTTGGGTTTTATCGGTTTTTACTTGTTACATAAGTTCATATATCAGTATGTGAGTTTATAAAAGTTTATATTAGACGGGTCCGACCGTCTAAGTTTTATTTGACAAAAACGTTAATCTTTCGATTTTAGCCGAAAAGACGTAAAACTTAGTATATAGTTTTTATAACTTATAAAACTTACCAAACTACCATTTTTATATAATGTCCATTTATTTATCCTTATGCATATTTATATAAATGAAATATATAAGTTAGTGGGTTTTAATTCACATTTTATACTATATTTATTTGAGTGCTTATATAATAATATTAAACTTTAATTTCACAAAATTAGTCCTAAATTTAAGTTCACTAAAATGTCCATATCTGGAGTTCTATAATGAAATAGGACCTCAAATTTTTATCACAGAAACTAGATGATATATGCTTCACTTTATTCCTTTATAGCTACTGATGAATCAACCTCTAAATATTTTAATAAATTCGTCCAAAACAGTGTAGGCAGATTTGCACTCTAAACTTGTTTTGATCATATCTCACTCATTTTGATGATTCCATTGTATGGCCAACTCTCACATGTGTATAACATCTTATACTTACTGTAAATTGATTTCAGCATGCAATTTTATCAGTTTGGCATTTGGTTACTTACTGTTTTTATAAAGCCATTATATTAAGCAAGATTTTAACCATTTTACATGTGGTTTTCCATCTTTTTACCCATGTTTATCAACACCAAATCCCCACATAATATTTTTATCAGCATTCATCATCATATACATATACATAAATAAAGAAAATACAAGATTACATAATCAAAATAACAAGAAGATAGGAAGAACAATCTTTATACCACCAAGGTTGTGTAGGTTATGATCAAGGCTTGGATTCTTGATGGAAAAACTTGTGATAGATCAACACCAATCTTCAAGACCACCAATATTTGTAAACTCCTTGTAGAAATCAGCCCTTGGACATCACCAAATATTCTCCTTGGATGTTAAAATCACCACCAATCAATAGAGCTTGAAAAGGGCTTCATCATATGTGTGAATAACATACGATTTTATGGTTAAATTTGATCAAATGAGGGTGTTTAGGCGTGGTGGTGGACGAAATATAGAGAGAGAGGGAGGAGAGTATGAGTAGTTTGCATGTATGTAAATGGAGAAATGGTTTAGGAGTGAGTGGTTTTGTGGTTTTGGTGGAAGAAGTAGCTTACAAGTTAAGCTTAAAAATGACAAGTGTAGTAGTAGTTAGCTACAACTTGACACCTCAAAGGGTGTGGTGGAGTAAGTTTGGCCGTCCCATGTGTGGGGTGGGCAAGTGTAAAACTTGTCCCATCCCACTAATTTACGGGTATTCTTCGATTCTAGTTTTCTCGATTTGCGTGCCCTCGGGTCGTTTTACGAAAAACATTTTTATAAATTATGAATCAACGGCACAAAACGAATCTAATAAAAATTGTCTCATCAAAAACGGAGTTCGAAAACGTAAATACGTAATCCTAAGGTTTCCGGTTTAGTCGTAAAGGACGTTAAGTTATAATCGTAAGTCCTAATCTCTTCTCGTAAATTTGTGAGTTTATGAACCAACACAAATTTAAAATCCCAAAATAATATTCACGGATAAATTTATTTCTTGAAATGTCGGACTGTCACCAAAACGGTGTATGTAAACGTAAGCACGTAACGTAGAATCCTTTGGTTTAGACGTAGTTGATGCTACTTCGAGACGTAAATCCAAATTTCTTCCCATAAATAAGTGAGTTCATATTATAACATTAAAATAATGTTTTCAAATAAATATTGAGAATAAAATATCAACAACCATAAATTGACGGATTGTTACATAATCCTTAACCCGTTTCGGCTTTCTGCATTCCTTTGCCATATGCCCAAATCCGTTGCAATTATAGCACTGAATCCCACATTGCTGAACCACTTCAGTACCAACTCTTTCCCTATTCCCAGTAACAGTAATAGCTCTCTGATTATCATATGCAGCAGGTTGTCGATCATAACGTGTAGAACCCTTAACATGCGTTGGATTACGTCGATCAAACCTTGAAGGACTCTCCCCACGCCTACGTGCATCATACCTTGGAGGGCTCTCAACATACCGGTTGCGCGTGTTAGATGACGTTCGGAGGTTATTGTTGGTGGGTTTGTAAATCTTCTTGTAAGACTTCATTATGAAAGCAATTTGTTGTTCCATTTCCCTATCCTTCTGAGCTTGTTCTTCATCACTATCTTCTTCGGATGAGTGCTCAGATTGTGGTGATGGTGCTCTAGGCTCTTTACCTCTTAATCTTGTGGGAGCAGATGTCTTGGATGCAGTGGAGTATCTTGGAGATGATGATTGAGTTGAGTGTGACTTTGGAGCACGAGAGCGATGATTTGGATAAGGTTGAGTAGTAGACACCAAAGCAAGTGGATTAGCAGTCTTTGCTACCCGTTCAACTCGAAGTTTATTTGCCTCATCCTGAAATCGTTTCAAAATGTCAAAGAACATGTGATAGTTGACCTCGTCTAACTTATTTTGTTGTTTCACCAACGTTACAAATTGTGTCCACTCTGGTTGAAGTTGCTGTAGAAATTTCACATTGACGTGCAAGGTGGAGACTTCTAAGTTGTTTCGTGTCATGTCATTCATCATCTTGTAGAATCTTGAGTAAGATGAATCAATCGATTCTCCATCCAATGAAGTAAACTTTCCAAAGTTCCAGAACAAGTTTGTTTTGACATCTTTCTTGTTAAGTGATTCTCCTTGTTGCAAGCGTTCAATGGCAAACCACATTTCTTTTGCAGTAGAGCAAGCATCAACCATTGAGTAAATATCATCCCCAATCCCACTTAGAATCAAGTAGATTGCTTCCTTCTCTGCATCAATCCAAGCACGTTTCTCGTTCGTAGTGTTCTCATATGTTTCCTCAATTATATGCTCATCGGAACCGGGCGTCGAGTCGGTTGCTGGAAATGTAGGAATGGTTATTGTAGTGAGAGTATAGGGTCCTTCTTTGATGCAACGGCGTAGAACATCACCATTTGGCTTAGTATCAAGATATCGAATAAAACATGATTGCCATTATGCATATCGACCTGACACAAGCATTGGTGGTCTCTCTTTGTTACCCGCCACCATGATGTTGTTGTTCGTCATACGATACTCTGTAGTAGAATCCATCTTGATAATTTCTGAATGTTGAAATGAATATGGATCTTTAAGTAGATGTGGTAGTGATTGTTGTTGTAGAGAAAAGTAGTTGAAATCCCTTAAAAAATGTTCTCGAAAAACCAAAAAATTCTCCAAGACCAAAAAACACACAATTTTTTAAGTGTATTTTTGAAATATTAAAAAAAATCCTCTAATCTGTCCCAATGTCAAAAAAATGCTACTTGTCGCAATGTTCACAAAGGAAGATGTCGCAATGTTGGAAAATGCTACTTGTCGCAATGTTCACAAAGGAAGTCGTCGCAATGAAGAAATGCAACTTGTCGCAATAGTAACACTTGTCGCAATACCTATCTGTCGCAATGTACAAAGTGAATGTATCGCAATACCAAAGAATCTGTCGCAATACCTAAACAAAATTATGTCGCAATACCACAAACACGTCTGTCGCAATACCTAAACAAGGTTCTAACGCAATACCACAAACAAGAGTCTGTCGCAATATGTATCGCAAAGATAAATCCTATAACAATATTGGTCGCAATAATGGTCGCAATACAGAAACCCTAGCCTTTGCGATGGAAATTCAAACCAATTCTGTCGCAATAATGTTACTGTTCCGAAACTTGAAGGAAAAAAATTGAGATTTTTGCTTAGAAATCCGTGATTTTAACCAATCCAAATCACCCAAATCCCTACCACAACTGTGTAGAAGATTTATATCAAGATTTAGAGCACGGAAAACACAAAAAAAAAATTGAATCCGAGATGATTTATGGATTAAACCATACGAATCAAATGAAATAACAACGACCAATCACAAATTTATCCCATGGCGATTGATACCAATTGTTGTCCCTAAATTGTGATGATCAAACAAGAAATAAAGAAGAAAGATAGATGAAAATAGATGAATTCTAGAGAGAGAAAGTAGAGAGAGAAAAGAGAGAGAGATGTGTGAAACTTAGGGAGGAATAGATTAAGAAAATGAAAGCACCAACACCCTTCCTAACATGCTAGGAAGGGTATTTATAGTCCCCCTACATGTGGGCTTGTTTATGGACTATATTGTTTGGGCCAGGCTTGAATAAATGCTTAGTACCTTGAAAGAGGCCTTTTAAGCTAGCCATCAAGCCCGTAATGTCACGACTATTATACTACCTATTACAATGTTCTAATAAACGATACATAATAAACCTATGATCGATCATTCTTGTTTGACTCAATATTTTGAGGCTAACAATTTCTGTATCGTCAAAGTATTCTTATATGTGTTTACTTTCTTTTTGTGTTGTTTGTCATAACCAGAAAAGTTTTCCATTGCAGCCCTCAGTATGTCCGAATATCTCCGCTTTCCTACCACCTCGGCCAAGATTGTTAAGGGCGGTAAGCTTAGCGATGCCAACAAAGTTTCTCTCCAGATTACCAATGCCTTGAAGGCCGGTGAGAAGTTAAGTACTCCCACTGCGGAACAGATAGCTGCTGAGAATGAGATTGAAGTTGTGAAGCTTGCTTGTGAGAAAAAAAACAAGCGGCTCTTCGTACTGCTGAAAAGAAAAAGAAGGAGGCCGAAGATGGTCCTGAGAAGGTTCCGGTTAAAAAGAAAAATGATAGGAAGGGTGGTCCTTCTGTCCCAAGCAAGAGTAAGGAAAAGAGGACCGACAAGGCTAGCAGTGATCTGCTTCGGAGCATGAATAGAATGACTATGGACAGGCCTGACCTCTCTTCTGGATCTCAAGATAAGAAAAGTCGTACTGGTTGTTGATCCCAAACTTAGATCGATTAGCTTTGTGTATACGAGATTAGATCAAGTAATACACGTAGAGAAACCTTTGTATATGCTTATGAATCGAAGTGTTATGCGGAATTTAACACTTAAACAAGAACACACAATGATATAAACAAACTTTCACTTTGATTATCAATATCAAACTTGCTTACAATGAAAGTAGTTTACGAATGAAAACTTATATAAAACTTATACCTAAAGGTCTTCTTTTATAGACATAAGAAGCCTTGTACAATAATCTACGTATCAGCTATTCTAGGTAAAGATAAATATAGAAAATACATTGTTGTTCCTATCTTTACTAGAACTATTCTAGAATACAATAAACGCGTAGAGTATATCTTCCTATCAGTGCTTGTCTTCAATGTGTCAACGCTTGACTTTATCTTGTCAACGCTTGAGCTGTCAGCGCTTGTTTTGTTCTTGTCAACGCTTGTTTTGTTCTTGTCAGCGCTCAAGTGATCTGGCCTTAATTTATTCCCAACAATCCTCCCCTAAACTTGATATCCACTCTTATGATCAAGTTTTTGAATAAGCATTAAGGACTAGGAGGAATCTTACAAACCTTCTCATATTGGTAATGAATAAATCTAATCAAATCTTTTGCCACGTCACTTGAATAATCTATTTCCGGCTGAGTGTCCTTCATCTTTTCCAAAATAGCCTTGGATATGAAATACTGACCATCCACAAGTAGATACTCAGCAAACTTTGTAGAACTCAAATGGTAGACATCAGCAGCTGAATATAACCTCCATTGAAGACCACTGAGGTCATCTTCAAGATCCTTCCAAATTGCAGGATCCTCATCTTTTGGTCCACACATTCTTTTGAATGTGGTCCAAAGTTTTATTCCATTAGCTGAAGTTGGTGCTTCAGCCTCATACTTGGTCTCCAGCAACCTCCAAAGGTCCACCAAGTCTTCTCTATCACAACTTGCAAACAAAGATATGAGAGTGGTAAAAGTGTGTACCTCTTTGCCAAATCTGCCAATCTTCCAAAACCCACAATCATCTTCTTCATAGCTCACAATTGGGTTCCTGGAATCTAATGGTAACACTTGCACCATATCTGAAGCTTCTAAAGGTGAGAGCTTGAGGCTCTTTCTGATGACAGCTTCACTTGGATATAGTGGATCCATATCTTTTGGAAACTCAAATAAAAGTCCCTTCTTCACTGGCCTGGGAATAATCATAGCTTTCTTGAGTTCCATTTCTTCTGCAAGTTCCTCTTTTCTTTCATCTGAAAGGAGTCTGAGAGTGTTTGCTTCCTGCACTCTCACCCAAATGGGATAAGCCCTGTTTTCCAACTCATCAAATGTCAAAGCCTTCAACTTCTGATATGTCCATCCAACTCCATGACATCTGAGCAACATAAAGTAGAGCTCCCTTCTATCCCTTTTCAATTCTGAGAGAATATTACTTGCCTTGTGTTTCAAAATAACCTGGAAATCCTTCTGAACTCTAAGAAGAATCTCCAAACCCCATATTTGATCTGAAATGGTCAAGTCTGGATTCTCCATGCATCTTTCTTCCCAAGCATTGTACATTTGAACCACCTCTGGCATGTCAAAGTCAACCTGCAACTTCAATTCTCTCAGCTTCCCCTTAGCCAACTCATCCCCATACTCAAGTCTTTCTGGTTCTATTATCATCACACTTGAGTCTGAGCTAGCTCCATCACTTTCTTCTGAAGTCACAACAAATGGTGACCCCTCCTTTTTATCATGTTCCATGATTTGTGCAGCTAATCTTCTATCAAACTCAACTTGAGCTGCATCCTTTGGAACAATCTCTTCTACCAATATACCCTTACCCTTATCTGATGGTGCAATGGTTGGTAAGGTAGATGGTGATACCTGAGTAGAAACCTCCTTGATGATAGATGATGACTGGGATACATCACCTTCATGTGCAGGTCTGTCAACGCCCAAAATATTTCTGTCAGCGTCCAACTCTTCCTTGTCAACGCCCAAATATCTTCCCTCAGCGCCTTGTGTAACCTCTCTCAACATAGCTGTAAATGATAAATTTAAGTTGGTAGGAGAGACTAAGGACATATCAAAACCTGTTTGTTTCCTCAAAGTTGTAAGGGCCTCAGCAACATCCATTGATTGACCATCATGACTGCCCTTATCACTTAGATTTATTGGATCTTCCTCCCCTTTAGAAGATTCCTCCATACCCCTCCTTGCACCAGCACTCTCCAAAACAACAATCCTCTCCCTCAACTGCTTGAGTTCAAGGCCTTGTGAGCTGACAACTTGTACTAAGTCTGCATTTTGCTTTTGCAAGCTAATGCAGACTGCCGTCAATTCCATAAGAGTCATTGGTTCCAGTCTATCCTCTTCTGAAATAGGGATTTGACCTCCCAAGTCAGATTCATTGGGCAAGGATGAGGACTTAATGATGGTGGGACTGCCTTGGCCAGCTTCTAAGCCAGAACCAATAGTCCCAGCCTCATCCAGGTCACCAGCCACACTTGTGGTGGTGGTTCTCTCTGCTACATGGCTAGGACCACCAGAGGAGAACACTCCAGTGATCCTTTGGCGTTTCATCAACCTATATTCAGGGGGTGTGGAAGATGGTGTGGAAGAATGGGTGGATGTGGGTTGGTTAAGGGGTGTTTGGGTTTGTGAAGGTTGTGTGTCAGCGTTGGAAATAGGCACATCAACGCCAACATTTAAGGTATCAGCGTTGAAGGATTCTGAGTCAATTTGCATGTGTTCAGGTGAAGGTAAAGGTTCAGGGATTGGTTCAAGTTGTGGTTGGGGGTCAATTTGTGGTTGGGGGTCTGGTAGGGGTTGTGCTGCTGCAATAACAGCAAGCATAGGATGGGTTAAAGGTAGGTCTCTATGAGGTGGTGAGTTCATCTTCATAACAATAGCTTTCTTTTGCTCAGGGATCTTATAAAAATCATTATGATCCCTTATGCAATAACCTTGGACATCAAAAACTATTTGTAGAAAACAGGGATAAGCTAAAGTCATTTTTGTCCCCTTGTTTTTACACATCCCCTCAAAAATCATTTTAGAATAATTAAATTTTTGCCCTGTTGCAATGCACACAATAGCACTTGCAATGGATCTATTGATCTCATTGTGTGCAGTGCATTTGGGACACAAACATTGAAGGAGGACATGTATGAGGTACTTCGAGGCTGGGGAAAATTCCTGCTTATGATACTTGTTGAGAGTACCTTCATCAGGAAAAGGATATCCCAAAGCCCTAAGCCCTTGTTCTATTTTATTTATGGGAAGGGTGGCTATACCATCAGCATCATCAAGATGCAAGGCTTGGCGTACCAAAGCCTCAGTAACCACCCAAGGTCTCCCATGAACAATAGAAGTCAATGTAGTCACTCTATTAACTGTTGAGGAAATAACAGTGTTCCAAAACTGTTTAATATGTGTGACTGGAATGAGTGGTGCATAAGAAAGAGCATACCTTAATGGGGATGCGTTCAAATACGCCACCATTTGTGTGTATTGGGGAAACAGAGCATCATCAGCCTCAAGATAAGCAATCATGTTGTGTTGTGATCTGAACCCCAATTCCAATTCTGATGGTTTAAACTTGGGTGCCATTGATGAAAGCTGTTAAATTTAAGTAAAGAAGATGAAGTTGATAAGAGAAAATTGTGTTAGACAAGAATTATAGATACCCTGTTTAAAATAGGAGCCAAATTTATAGGAGAAAAAGAATGCATGTGATTGGCCAAAAAATAGGCAAATATTTTCAAAAATCAATCATGAAAATATTGAAAAAGTTATAAGTTATCTCATGCATTAAATGAAAGTAACAACTCCTAAAATTACGACTTGAAAATATGTCAAAAAGTAACAACTGGGTAGGTCCCATTGAGTGTCAACAGTAAAAAATAACCTATCAACGCCCAACGGCTATAATCTTGTCAACGTTTGCCTATAGCCATGTCAGCGTCCAATTTGGTCACAACAACGCTTGGAAAAATTCTTGTCAGCGTCCAAAAATAAAAATGTTTTAAAAATGAAAAATGACCTTAACAAGTAATTTATCCTAGAGAAGATAACCAAAAGCTGATAATTATTATAGGGCGGCAAGCACTCAGTTATGCACACTTGCATAAGCAAGATAGACATAACAGTCCTCTAGTGTCCCTTGCTAACCAAAACTCTTAACAACCAAGTTACCTTACAAAATTCCTTGTTACTCCAAGGTAAATCCCATAACAAAATTATTCCCAAGTCTCCCAACAGACCACAACCAATTCTAGGCCAAAAATGTCGTGGCAGCATGCATAGTATATCAACTTTGCATGCTATAGTGCCTCATGATTTAGTAAAACTAACTCATACTCACCTGTGGACACAATCTAGAATTGTGATAAGAGTATCATATGGATACCCAAACATCCTAAGGGTTCCTAAAACCTCCCCTTAAACTATGATACAAAAGTTTGCTAAAATCATGCATGAACATAAAAAAAATTTATGTCAAGATAGGAATGAAACACTCCAACCATCATCCATAAATAAAAACTTGTCCAAATGCTTCTCCATTGATCCATAAGCAACTCTGTATCCAATAGTATACTGCTAACACCATCTGCACATTTAGATTGAAAACCAAAAAACTAACATTGTTGCTGACAACGCCCCGATAACACATGACAGCGTTGAGGGAAGCTTTGTCAGCGTTAGACAATTATATTGCTGACAACGTTGCAAAAACACTTATCAGTGTTCAAGCAACCTTTGTCAGTGTTAGAAAAATATAGTGGAAAATCTAATTCATCACAAAGACCAATAACAATGCATCATCCTGTACATACTTTTACAAAAAGACTTCAAAACACATATTATGTGAGATTGACCATTCCAATACTTGTTACCAAGTATTGAAATCTACCAGCATCAAAAGGTTTAGTTAATAAATCTGACACATTTTCCTCAGTGTCAACCCTATCTGGTTGTATTAAACCTTTCTCAAAGCAATCTCTTATAAAATGGTGTCTAATTTCTATGTGTTTAGTTTTAGAATGATGTACAGGATTCTTAATGATGCATAAAGTACTATTATTGTCAACAAGTATCTTGGTATGCATGAAATTATACCCATTGTCCAACAGCTGGTTCTGAATGCACAACACTTGGCCACAACAAGCAGCTGCAGCCACATACTCAGCTTCAGTTGTAGAATTAGCCACCACTGTTTGTTTCTTGCATTGCCAAGAGATCAACCTACTCCCAAGAAACTGACATCCACCAGTTGTGGATTTCCTATCAAATTTATCACCTCCATAATCACTATCTGAATATGCAATCAGCTCCAATGGTGAATCCTTTGGGTACCACAAACCAAGACCAGGATAACATCTTAGGTACCTAAAGATCCTCTTCACAACATAAAGGTGACATTCTTTGGGAGTCACTTGATGGCGTGCACAAGCACACACAGCAAACATGATATCAGGTCTGGAGGCAGTAAGATACATCAAGGATCCAATCATGGATCTATAGTGCCTGACATCAACATCTTTCCCATCTCCAATCTTTCCCCAAGGGTGTTCTCTATCCATAGGAGTAGTAGCCCTCTTTTCATGTGGAGAAAAGCCAAACTTCTTCAAGATCTCAGCAACATATTTATCCTAGGAGATGAAGATACCATCTTCTTTCTGCTGAACTTGTAAACCAAGAAAGAAGTTCATCTCCCCCATAGCACTCATCTTGAATTTGTCTGTCATAAGCTTGGATAAATCCTCACTCATCTTTGGATCAGTAGACCCAAAAATGATATCATCAACATAGACCTGCACAAGCAACACATCCTTGCCTTTCTTCTTTGTAAACAGTGTCTGATCTATGGTGCCCCTCTTGAATCCATTGTCCACCAAGTATATAGACAAAGTACCATACCATGCTCTTGGGGCTTGATGAAGGCCATACATAGCCTTTTTGACTCTATACACTTTATCTGGATGCTCTGGATCCTCAAAACCAGGAGGCTGCATTACATATACTTCCTCAACAATAGTTCCATAGAAGAAAGCACTCTTGACATCCATTTGATAGACAGTGAAGCCCATACAGGATGCATAGGCTATAAAAATCCTTATAGCTTCAATCCTTGCAACTGGTGGAAAGACTTCCTCATAGTCTATCCCCTCCTCTTGTGTATAACCTTGAGCCACTAACCTTGCCTTGTTTCTGACCACAATGCCTCTTTCATCTCTTTTGTTCCTTATAACCCATCTTGTCCCTATAGGTCTGACATATCTGGGACAATCAACCAGCTCCCAAACATCCTGAATTGCAAATTGATGAAGCTCATCCTGCATTGCTTCCACCCAACTTGGTTCTTTGAGAGCATCAAATATTTTCTTGGGTTCCTCTTGTGACAGAAAACAGGCAAACAAACATGCTTGCACAAGAGGGGTATCAACCTTCTTGTGTATATTGGCAATAAACCCACCAAGACCTTGATGAGATCTTCTGGTCTGAACTGGAGTCATAACATCACCAATGATTTGGGAAGGGGGTGATTCTTCATTGTGGAGGTGAGAACTCCTCCTTCAAACAGTCTGGTGTCCTCAACCTCACGCTCCATATTGCCAATATCTTCTTCATCAGACTCTCTTATATCAACACAAGGATGACCTTCTTCATATGAATTGGAAGGTTCACCTTGTTCAAAAGTGGAAGAGAAAAGATGTGCAAAGGTGTTGTCAACGTCTGAACTTTGTTTGTCAGCGCTTGGGCTAACAACGCTTGAACTGTTGTTTTCAACGTCTGAGCCATCAACGTCTGAATTGGTCTTGTCAGCGCTAGATTTGCCTTTGTCAGCGCCTGAAGGACCATGCATGTTTGTATCTGGTGGTGCTTGGAAACCACCATTATCTTGTCCAGCAGCAGCAGCAGCAGCAAAAGCATCTGTCCAAATGGGAATGGAAACATATTCTAGAATAGGAGATGTCTTTTCTGCTTGTGATCCAACCTTTTCATGAACCTGAGTACCTGAAACATCAACAACTTGTTCCTCTATAACATTTGAAGTTACCTTCACAATGTCTGGATTAGTGACAGGCATATAATTTAAAGTTCTAGATAAAGGTTCCAAGTCAAACAACCAATTAGGACCACTTTCAGGATCACTAGGTTTATTCTCTAAAAACCGAACATGTACTCTGTCAACTATACGTTTGTCCTCTTTAAGATAAACCCTATATCCCTTGCTCTACACTGAATACCCCATGAAGTAACCCTCATCACCTTTTGCACTAAATTTCCCTAAGGCATCACTAGTATCCAACACTACTACATGACAACCAAAAGGTCTGAGAAAACCAATATTAGGTTTTCTTCCCCAAAGTAACTCATAAGGTGTTTTGTTCTGAATTTTGTTAACCAATGCTCTATTTTGCACATAGCAAGCTGTATTAACAGCCTAAGCCCAAAAGGCTATCAGAAAGTGAGCATCAGCCAACATTGTTCTGGCTGCTTCAATTAGGGTTCTATTTTTCCTCTCAGCAACCCCATTTTGTTGTGGGGTTCTAGCAATACTAAATTGCCTTGTAATTCCTTTCCTGGCACAGAAATCATCTAGCTTCTTATTCCTAAATTCTCCACCATTATCACTCCTAAGCATTTTAACCTCATTGCCAGACCTCTTCTCAATCTGAGTGATAAAATTAATTAGGATATCAGCTGTGTCACTCTTCATAGCAAGAAAGAATGTCCAAGTAAACCTAGAAAAATCATCTATGATGACAAAGCAATATGACTTACCATTCAAACTTTCTATTTTGGTTGGACCAAAGAGGTCCATGTGTAGCATATGAAGAGGTCTAGAACTAGTGTGCACCTGTTTGGACTTGAATGAGACCTTGTGATGCTTGCCTTTAAGACATGCAACACAAGAGTGGTCATTGTGGAAGGCCTTCTCAGGCAAACCATCAACTAAACCAAGCCTCACAAGTCTATTTATATTTTTAAAATTTATGTGCCCTAGTCTCCTGTGCCACAAATTACTGTCATCTACTGAGGCCTTAGCATAAAAACAGGACATATTATTATTCATTTTAATCCCATTCAAATTCACATTATATATGTCCTTATGCCTAGGTGTTCTATACTCAATATATTTCTCATCAGGGATCTTAAAATCCTTGCTTAACACCAAACACTCAGTATCAGTAAAAAGAACTTTATTTTTGTTATCACAAACTTGTGATACACTAAAAAGGTTGTAATCAAGTTCTTTTACCAGAAATACGTTTTCAAAACGCAAATTCTTGGTGAGAAGGGTTCATTTGCCTGCGATAGTGCCATATCCGCCTCCAAAGTAAACCTTGTCACCATCCTTAATGGGAGTGAAGTTAGTAAGATAATCTTCTTTCCCTGTCATGTGCCTTGAGCATCCACTATCCCAATATCCATAATCATTGACCTGTCTTTGAATGCCCTGCACATAAAGAAAACAAATTAGTTTTCTTTGGGAACCCAAGTCTTAAAAGACTTGGATTCATCTGGTTGTTCAATAAGAACAGACTTAGTTCTCACAACAACCCCATTCTCATCCTTTTTAGGATGAAAAACCTAGTTAACCCCAATAGGTTTTGTAATGACCTTTGAAATATAATTAAATCTGTTGCAGGTCATTGAAATCCCATTATCATTAGGGTTTTGATCTTTCTTGGGTCTCTATGTTAAGCTTGACGAAGCTTTAGACCCCTTACCTTGTGGTTGCAAATATTTAGGTCTGGTCACGTTTCTGTCAGCGTTAGAATTTGACCTGTCAACGCTGAAATTACCCTTGTTAGTGTTGAACCTAGGGTTTGCTACAGAAACCCATTGCCTGTTTGACCAAGTGTTTGTCTTTTGAAATGGTCTTTGTCCATGAGTGTTAGACCCTCTAGTAAAGAATAGGGCAGGTCTAATCACTTGTGGACTTTGCTGGACACAAGGTTTGGGTCTGACAACGTTTGACTTCCTAACAACGTTGACTTTGTTCCTGTCAGCGCTGAAATTGTTCTTGTCAGCGCTGGCTTTGGGAGTGTTGACACACTTGTATGCCAAGTGTGAAAAGCTACCACAAGTGTAACAGGATTTCTTAGACACAAACTTAGGTCTAGAAGAGAAGAAACCTATTCCATGATTGCTAACTTGGCTCTTGGGTGACCTAGCATATCTATACATCTCTGCATATTTAATGCTAGGTTATCAGTGTTTGAGCCTAGGTCAACAGCTTTACCAATGATTGGGTTAGTGACCTTAATGGGTGTTGACTCATTTGGACTTTCACATAGCAAGCCACCCTTGAAAAATAAAGTAGGGTTAGCCTTTTTCCACTCATTCAGGTCAGTCAGTTTTTGTTGATACTCTTCAACTGGAGTGACAACTCTTGGTGGAGGAATGAATTCCTCCTCTTGGAGCTCTGGCAAACCAGTCCAAGATAAGTCCTTTTGTTGGACACCATAGAAGTCACCAGCTGGTGGTGGAACCAAAGAGTAATCATTCATCCCAATCCCAGTCATGTCCTTGGGATCCCTTTGTTTAGCCACACAGTCTCCTAGGGTTTGGGTGGCTCTATCAAATCTTTGAATTTTAAGGCCAACATTATCTTTATTCTTAATAGCCTCATCTAACTTAGCCTGTATCTCACCATTAACCATTTCCATGATATTTCTAATATCCTTACTAGCATCTAACTCATGTTTTAAGATATTGATTTTATCTTTTAAGTCAAATTCCATTTTCTTATATTCAGAAACGGTTTTCTCAGTTTCAGTAAGAGCTAGTTGGTAATTAGACAATTTACATCTTTCAGTGCTCATATCATCTAATAATCTTAACACTTCTTTGTTAAGTCTTTCTGTATTTAACCTACAGCCTTTGCTACAAAAAACATCATCATATACCTCATTATCAGATGAAGAGGAGGAGTGTGCCATGAGAGTATATTCAACATGCTCTTCTTCTTCAATATCAGCAACCAAAGCTTTGTCCTCTTCAACATTCTTAGCCAGATAGCTCCAATCCCATCCCATACCATCAATTCCTTGAACTGTAACCATGGCCTTGGAATCCTGAGCTTTAACAACCTGACTTGAGGGTTTACCAGCATCAGATCTTCTAGGAGATCTGCATTCCCTCATGAAGTGCCCCATACGATGGCAGTTGTAGCATTCAACTTTGGATTTGTCAAATCCAGCTGTGTCTTTAGCATTGAAGGTCATTTTCTTCTTAAACCTTCTGTTCCACCTGTTTGCTCTTATACTAGCAAGAGCCATGTTCCACTTGATGTCCATCTCTTCCAAGTGCTCATCACTTATCTGCTCAAGGTCCTCATATGTAATCACTGAACCATTGGGCAAAGAAGCAATGTAAGCACAAACAGTATCCAAATTCAAACCAGCAGGTGTAACTCTTGGGGAGTCACTCTTGAATGTGTCAGCGTCTGAATAGGAGACGTTGACAGGACTTGTTCCAGCGCTGACATATGATGATCCAGTAACTGGATGCACGTAAGAGTCCTTCTGATTGAATTGACCTTCACTATGAGAGTAGAAGGCCATATTGTTGGTGGTAGACTTGCTTCCATGCTCTAAAAGAGTTTCATCCTCCAACAGCCTTAGTTTGTTGTAGATGTCATCAAACGAGGAGCTCTTGTAAGTATTGTTGGCAAGAATAGATCTTGCTTCAATCTTCCATGCCTCACCAAGACTTTTAAGAAAGGTAGCATTAATGTCAACATCACCAACTTGTGTCCCCATGAAGGACAACTTGCTTGTAATGTCAAGCAATCTGCTTCTCACACTACTCAGTTTCTCATTGGGTTGAGCTTTGAAGACAGCATAATCATGCATGAGTTGCTTTTTCTTTTCTTCCTTAGTGTCTGCATTGCCACCATGTGCAACTTCAAGAGCTTCCCAAAGGTCTTTAGCAGATTCATAACCTCTGTATTTATGTTGATTCTCTTGTCCCAAAGAGAGCTTCAGAATATTTAGGGTATTCATGTCAACCCTTCTCTTTGCTATGTCTTCAGCAGACACAGCTCTACCATCATCAGGTTTTTCCCTCTTGTCAGCTTTTGAACATCCAGCAACAGCTGTTCTTGCAGCAATGGCAATAAGAATCTTTTGAGCCTTATTGAATGTGTTTCCATATTCAATAACCTCCCAGAGTGTGTAGTCATAGATCCCCAGATATTGTTCAAAGTTGAACTTCCACTAATCAAAGTTGGTTGCATCAAGCATAGGAATCTTGATGTTTGGTAAAGGTGAGGAGGAAGAGTTGGTGATTTCTTGAGTTGACATGATGTTGTTTAGGGTTTTTGAGAAAATTAGGGTTTTGGTGATTTCTAGGGTTCTTGTGTTCTTTAAGATCAAAAGTTTCTCAACAAGCTCTGATACCACTTGTTGATCCCAAACTTAGATCGATTAGCTTTGTGTATACGAGATTAGATCAAGTAATACACGTAGAGAAACCTTTGTATATGCTTATGAATCTAAGTGTTATGCGGAATTTAACACTTAAACAAGAACACACAATGATATAAACAAACTTTCACTTTGATTATCAATATCAAACTTGCTTACAATGAAAGTAGTTTACGAATGAAAACATATATAAAACTTATACCTAAAGGTCTTCTTTTATAGACATAAGAAGCCTTGTACAATAATCTACGTATCAGCTATTCTAGGTAAAGATAAATATAGAAAATACATTGTTGTTCCTATCTTTACTAGAACTATTCTAGAATACAATAAACGCGTAGAGTATATCTTCCTATCAGTGCTTGTCTTCAATGTGTCAACGCTTGACTTTATCTTGTCAACGCTTGAGCTGTCAGCGCTTGTTTTGTTCTTGTCAACGCTTGTTTTGTTCTTGTCAGCGCTCAAGTGATCTGGCCTTAATTTATTCCCAACACTGGTGTGGCTGATGATGTTGAGGATGGGGATTCGTCTTCTCATGGTAAAATCATTAGCTCTATACCTCTTAGATCCATTGATCCGAAACTGCTTTCCTCTAACGTTGCTGATGCCCACTCCAAACCTTCTGATAAAGATATGTCCCAAGAGAAACCTTATGTTGAAGAGACGGAAAGGGTTGTGTTATCCAATTCTGATTCCAGAAAAATTGATGCCTCGACCCAACATAAGGAGGATCCGAAAGATAAGGTGGATTCCTATACCTTTTCCCCCCTTAAACATTCTTATCTTGATGGGGGGAGTTCTAAAGGTGTCTTCTCTCCGGATGATGATCATGAGCCTCCCCGACATAGGGTTGGCAATGATCAAGCTTATCCGAACCACTTTACTTCTAACCGTAAGTTTCCCATCTACTTCGTCATGTATGTTCAATTATTTTGTTATTTTCTTTATTTCTTATTGATTTCATTTTTAGGGGGTTTCTCTGCGAATAAAGGTTGTTTGGGTCCGGGAGGGTGGTACATGTCGAACTGGCTTATAGGTGCTAATAGTTGATTGGATACCCCAGCTGAATGCAAAGATTTAATGGTGAACATTGTACCTCCGGCCTTTCGACGAGAGTTGAGCTCCTATCCTCCATTCCTTGCCTTGGATAGGTGTTGGTTCCAGCTTGCCAGAAGCACAATGGGGATGGTAGATTCACTTCAACGACTGGAGCAGGAGCATGGTGACCAAGATGAGTTGTGTGACAAATTTGAGCAATCCCAATCCTTGGTAAAAGCTTCTGAATCCAAATTGTCTAAACAAATCAAAATCAACTCCAGACTCTCCTCTTCCTTGAAGACTTCCGAAGAGCTTCTCAAAGCTAAAGATTTCGAGATAAACTTAGTTAATCGAGCCAAATGAGAGTTGACCGAGGAGCTCAAAGGTCGTGATATTCGGATTGCAGATCTGGAAGCTACTCTAGCTCGTCACGAAGTTGAACTAAAGGGCTATGATGGGAAGGACGAGGCGTGGAAGGCCGAAGAGGAAAAACTAAAAAGAAAACTAAATACCTCTAAGATGGGGCGCTATAATGCGGTCCGGATCCTTATACCTTCCGTCGTCTCGAAACTTTTGAACAGTCACGAGCATAAATAAAAAATAACGGACTGCTTCAACATGGCTATTCAGGCGAGATGGGCCGAGGGCATAAAGGTTTGGAAGACGGAGGAAGAAATGATGGCAGTCATCTCGGCCACTGAGGGTTTTGACCCCTGTCGTGACAAAAAGATAAATGCGATGGTTAATGATTTGCCTAAGGTACAATACCCCTTTATTTAAGAGATTTCTTCCAACTGTTGCCTTCCGATTGAGAGGACTATGGAGATTGAGCCGGAACCTGCCTTTGCCAGAGTTGTCGAGCCCACCTCGGATGAGGATGAAGGCTTGAAGTCTACTACACAAGAAGATGCTACTACCACTTAGATTTGTTTTTCAATTTTTATTAACAATTCAATACTTGGTCTGTAATAACTTTAACTGATGTTACCATGATGATGTTTGCTTGTTTAGTTCTCTTGGATATGTACTTTTGAATATGATATTTTGTATTTCGGATTATTCTTGATTTGCACCCTTTATCATCTATTTATTTGCCTTGTCGCTTGTGGCATAATAGTCTTTCGGATTATTCCGGCATGTTTCTTTTCGTGTAGAAATATAATTTCCCTAGAGCACGTTTGTTAAGTGTGTTTTAAATAAAAGTCCGTACGTGTAGATTATATTTTGGACAATCAAATGGTTCTTTCCTTTCCAAGGAGGGGAAAGGACTTTTGACGTTATACACATAAATTACATTTCGTATGGCAACCGGATTCTTACCTTGATGAAAGGGAGAAAATTATAATTTATTCAATAGAATTGCGTTTCGGATCATAATAACTCTTCCCTCGGTGAAAGGGAGACAAAATTAAAACAGAATATTGAAATTACATTCCGGATAATAATAATTCTTCCCTTGATGAAAGGGAGAAAGAATTATAAAAATAAAATTGTATTTCGGATCATGATAACTCTTCCCTTGATGAAAGGGAGAAAGAATTAAAACAGAATATTGAAATTACATTCCGGATCATAATAATTCTTCCCTTGATGAAAGGGAGAAAGAATTACCAAAATAAATATGTATTTCGGATCATGATAACTCTTCCCTTGATGAAAGGGAGAAAGAATTATAGGCATTCAGTAAAATTGCATTTCGTCTCATAATAACACTTCCTATGCGGAAGGGGGACAATTAAAATTTCATTCCAGATCATATCATAATTCTTCCCTTGATGGAAGGGAGGAATATTTTAAAGTAATATATGTCTTACATTTTAGCCTGATTACAGCTAGGTTCTTTGTGTCCGAATGCTGATATGCACATTTATGTAATACATTCCTTCAGTTTAATCATACTTGTTATTGAACTGCTTTATCCTCGTGGCTGGGATAAGCTTTCCCTTCTGGAGGGAGTGAAGGTCAGTACATTAGACATAATAAAAACTAGGCTTTTCCCTTGCTGAAGGGAGATAAAGTCGGTACATAGCCGATGAAAAGAAAAAACTACAAATAACATTTCTGATGGTTCATTGCATGCCACATTCATGGAACCTCTTTGTCTTTCATGGTGAGCAATTTGTACGAGCCATTCTGGAATGCTTCCTTGATGCGATAGGGTCCCTCCCATGTGGGTGCAAGTTTTCCTTGCTTTTCCACTCTGCTAGCATCATTTTTCCGAAAAACATAATCTCCTGGACGGAATGTGAAAAGCCTCACTCTTTTGTTGTAGTATTGTTCCACCTTTTTCTTGTACTTGGCTTCCCGGATAGCGGCCATCTCCCTCTTCTCTTAGAGCAGATCTAAGTTTATACGAAGGGCATCATCATTCTCCTTTTCATTTATCATCATGGTCCGGTATGTAGGTAATAACTTGATTTTGCTAGTTAAAAAGTTCGTTTTTCTCGACGTCTAATCGAATTGATCTCTAGTTAAAAGTGTGACTCAGTCGTTCTTGGTGAATAAAAAGAAAAGGCGTCGTTGTCTATAACTAATTAAAAAGTTAATGCAGAAAGTATTAGAAATAAACTAAAAATTAAAACGATATTAAAACGAATATTAAAACAATTATTAAAAGAAGCAATTAATAAAAGTAAAAATAAAAATAAAAATAAACTTTCGATTTAAACATAAAACCTACTAAATAAAAAGGAAAGAAAGTGGACTATATGGCTACTATAAAACTAAACGAGGCAAATATTAAAGCGGGCACTTAATAAAAGTTAAAACTTAAACTTTTCAAAAAAATACTAATACTAAAATTTGAAGAAAAATATAACTAAAAATAACTGACTTTCAGAATAAAAATAAAATCGAATTTCGGATAAAACTAAACGATTTACGGAACAAATTTTTAAATATAGGTGACATGTTTCCCCATGGGGGACATTAAACTAGAGGGAAACATTAAGGGGTGAGTAAAGCTTTCAGAGTTTTTTTATGAAATGCATTCGGAAGTTTTTAATATGAAATGCATTCGGAAGTTTTTAAAAGCATTCGTAACATTATTATACAAAGCATTCGTAACATTTTAAAAGCATTCGTAACTTTTTAAAAGCATTCGTAACATTATTATACAAAGCATTCGTAACTTTTATTTTTTTGAAGAAATTGCTTTGGAACTTTTTTTTTTTGGAAGAAAAAGATAAACCCTCTTACGAAAGGTGGGACTTCGGAAGATCTAAAAAATGGGGAATAAAAATAAGCCAAAATAAGCAAAATTAATATAAGAAATAAGCTAAATTAATTTTCAAAATAAGCCAAACTTAACACTAATAAAACTATAAAAACAAATAAGCAAAATATTTAAAATCAACTTTTTATAAAATAACTATTAAAGACACTTAACTAAAAATAAGCCAAACACACATTAAGCTATAAGATCAATAAGCTAAAACATCAAACACATAAAAACATAAGAAACAATCAAATAAGTATATCAATAAGCAAATAAGCATAAAGATTAAACAAACAAGAAAGGTAGAATGAGAATAATGAAAAACTTGAAATTAAAGATAAAGATTTAACACAAATTTAAAAACTTACAAGATAAAGTTGCAGAAAGGAAGGACAAGTATGAAAATGACAATATGAAAAGTGCATAAAAATAAAGTGGAGAACTAATGTTGAATTAGCTAATAACTCAAAAATGAGGTTAAGGGTGGTATTTATAGGGAAGGGGAGTGTATGGTGGTTTTGCTTCTTTCGTTCTTTCTTTTGTCTTCTCTTCTTTCGTCTTTGACAATAAACTCGTCATTCTCGACTTTGTCTCGGGATTTGTCGATAAATAAAATGAAATCGTCTTCTAATTTCTTCATTAATTAGATTTGGTTCTTCGAATTCGTTAAACTTCCGTCTTTAGACTTTTTCTTCGATAAATCTTCAGAATAGACCTTTGACTTCCGTTCTTTTTGCACTCTTGATCTTTTGACTTCGTCTTTTGTCTTTTTCTTCGATAAAAGCCCGTGAAAGCCCGTTTTTTATTCCCTTTTCACATTTTGGTCCTAAATCACAACAAAAACACAAACCACACATAATTCCGACTTTTACGACATTAAATACACGTTTTGGCCTAGTTTTTATTATAATTAAGTTGTAAAAGGATAAGTGTTTTCACACTTATTAAATCCCCTACACTTGACCATTGCAATGCCCTCATGCAATGCATTAGTTACAAAGCAAGATTTACATTTTCCATCATAATTAACCCACCTTGGCCTTTATTAAACACTAGACACTAAGGAAACTAAAAAGATAGAAAATTACAAAATATTTAAAGGAAGAAAAAGTAAAGAGATCGAAGACTTATATTAGGGCTTTGGTCGTCATGAATGTTTATCACCCTCAAGTTTCACGTTCCCCATACCAAGCTTAAAAACGAGATCATTGTTATTATAAGTTAGCAAACTAACACAAACTCATATGGCTCAATTATTCACTTAGACTCCCTTATTCCTAGGTGTATCTCTTATATTTTATTGTTGTCTTGAATGATCATGAGGATGCATTGTTGACTAATTTCGATAGTTATTTAGGCTGAAAATAAAGTCGGACGGTTTAATCAATAGTTAGCTAAAGGACAAAAATCTTTTAACACTGCTTCTCGAGACCTCATAAAGTTCATATCTTGGCATAACTCGCTTCACGATTTGAGACCTATCTCGGACCGATATTTGGAAATGACTTCATACTATGAATCTTGAGAGACGTTCTTGAAATAATGGTCTTCTCTTCATAATAGGAATTTATTCACTTGAAGTTTTTGAGAGATTCTTCATACTTATACCACGACTTCTTCATTTTTCTCCAACCTTTATTTTGAATTTTGATATACAACGATCCGCCTCCTTTTAGGACTTGGATCTATTTATCCTCATACCTTGCTAGGGTCTTTTCGGATAGACTTCTCCATGATCTTTAGGGGAGTATTTGCTTTTCTTCGTGTGTCTCGATCCTTCATATTGATTTTTGATAAATGATTCTTCACATCACTCGGGATCTTTAGCAACAAAATGTAGCCCTCATGCCTTGTTAGGGCCTTTTCGGACTCGCCAATCTTCGCATCCCGCATCAATAAGTTATGCCTTGGCTATGAACTCTAATTAATACCGAGCAACTTTTAAACGATCTTGTGCTAGAAGCTAAGTAACTTTTCAAATCGTACGACCTTACTTATTGCAATTATATTTATTAACAAGCGATGGGAGAAAAAGCTCACAATTAACTCACATAAATTCATGAAAGAATACCAAACTTATAACTGACTCTATCATTTCTCGTTCTCCACAACTTAAAATCTCAAGGAATGAGACTAGTGGATGATTAGCCAATTAAATCAAAGTTTTGGGTTTTCAAGTCATCTATAGGATCTTACAACTTCTTAGACTTTTTCAAGTTTAGAATTCGCATTTTAAAGTTCCCTTGATAAACGACTTTCTAGGATCAATTATAGGAACTTGCGAAAAGTTCTTGTTCTTAACCCGTAAGAGTTAAGACTTTTGCGTTTTAAAGTTCCCTATATAAAAGCCTAGCAAAACTTGACTTAAACACGTTAAGGATACTAGCTAGAGTAAACTTGGATAAGTAAACTTGGGTTGAGTCAAAAGATTCATGACGGGCCTAATATATCAAAGAATTCTAAACTTATTAAAACCATTTTATTAAAATTTATTCTAGCAATGAAAGGAAATAACGATAGCAAAGGAAAATACAACTAGGCCAAAATAGATCAAAATTTTTGAAAAATGTTGAAAAGTCAATTTTCCGGTTAAAATGAGGACAAATACATGGAAAATCCCACTTAACTTCGATAGAAGTCCCCCCTACACTTAATATAAACATTTTCCGCAATCTTGAAGCATGTGGGAGTGAACTCCCCTACACTTACGACATTGTGCACGTTGTTTAAATCTTGCTAAGGAAGAGACAACTAAAGTGATTCCTATTTCAACATTGAAAAATATAAAATAGTGAATCAGAAGAAGTTAGGATACAACCGGGAAGACGGGACACGGAATCACGGGTCATCAAAAGTCATCAAGAATGGATCTTTAAAAGCTCGAATACCTGCACACGATTAGAAAAAAAAGAATAAACACATACTAGGGTCTCCCCTTAAACTAATTATAAAACGTAGAAAAAGGATAGATACTCGGGTTACCTCCCGAGGAGCGCTTGTTTTTGTTCACCGAGTCGTGAGCCTGACTCGATCTTGATTAGAATGGTAAGAACCTTGAAGAACATCCACCAGGATCAAATACATGGTTTCGTCCAACAAATAGCACAAGATTAAGGTGAACAAGCCAAGCCAAAGAAGAGTAGGCAAGGTTCCCTTAAGCAGTTGTTGAGCACGGTGGTAGAAAGTATGATGAAGTGCAAGCATATCTCCATTGTTTCCAAAAATCTTTCCTTTTATTTCATTAGATGGATACTGAGATGGATTAAAGATCGTGATACCCGGATCGAACACCTTTTCCTTTAGGGGAAATAAGACTCAGGCTCAGTAGAATTTGAAGAAGACCCGCTCATAAATCGCACAATCTCATCCGACGAAGGTGGATAGAGAGGTGTCAAAACATAACTACTGTGGATGTCGGTGTCTTCCGGTTTCTTCTCCTTTGCAATGGGTTTCTTAATATCTGAAGGAGGATAAAGACCATAATCAAAGTCTAACGGAGGAGAACTTATTAATTTTTACGGGTTTCTTTATTAATTTTATGTGTGTTAGTTGTTCGTACTCGATTCAATTCGAACTGATCACGGTTTAAGGTGGAATTGTTGTCTTTGGTAACTAAAAGGGGGAGCTTGATTATCTAAGTCTACTAATAATATAAACGTTAAAGCTATTAAACATAAAAACAAAGGAAGTATGTCTAACCTCGATTGCTTGACCAGAATTAATGTTGCATAGTAGAACTTGGTGAAAGAAACTAAAGGTGATTATCTATAACTACTTAAAAAGTAAATACGAAAAGTATTTGAAATAAACTAAAAATTAAAACGATATTAAAACTAATATTAAAACAAATATTAAAAAGAAACAATTTATAAAAATAAAACTGACAATAAAAATAAACTTTCGAATTAAAAATAAAACTTACTAAATAAAAAATGAAAGAAATTGGACTATATGGCTACTATAAAACTAAACGAGACAAATATTAAAGCGGGCACTTAATAAAAGTTAAAACTTAAACTTCTCGAAAAAATACTAATACTAAAATTTGACGGAAAATTAAACTAAAAATATCTGACTTTCAGAATAAAAATTAAAACGACTTTCGGATAAAACTAAATCGACTACGGATAAAATGCTGGAGAAGAGGAAACATGTTCCCCTAGGGGGAAAAATAAATTTTGGAGGGAAAACTATAAAATGGGAGATGGCTTTCATAGGTTATTTCCTTTCGTAGGATTTTTTAAGAAAGCATTCGTAAGAATTTTTTTTTAAAAAGCAATCGTAGGATTTTTTTTCTTTTCCTTTCGTAGTTTTATTTCCTTTCGTAACTTTTGGAAGAAATGGCTTTCGTAACAAAGTTTGGGTTTCATAGGTTTTTTTTAAAAAAAAATTCCATTCGCAATTTTTTTACAAAATTTCCATTCGCAACCTTTTTTTTCTTTTTCTAATCACTGTTTCGTAACTTTCTAAAGAAAAGCTTTCATAACTTTTTGGCGTGACGAGTTTCGTAACTTTGGGTTTCGGAAGAAGCTTTCGTAGAAAATAAAGAAACCCTCTTATGAAAGGTTTGTTCAAAACAAACAGACGCAACAAACAGATAAAAACAGGGAATAAAAATAAGCCAAAATAAGCAAAACTAATCTAAGAAATAAGCCAAATATTAAGCTAAATTAATTTCTAAAATAAGCCAAACTTAACACTAATAAAAACTATAAAAACACCAAATAAGCAAACTATTTAAAATCAGCTTTTAAAAATATAAAACTATCAAATCAACTTAATTGAAAATAAGCTAAACACTAATTATTCAAAAAGCACAATAAGCTAAAACATAAAACACACCAAATCAATAAACACAATCTAATAAGCAAATCAATCAACAAATCAACAAGATTCAACCAACTACATGATTAACCAAGTCAAAACAATAGGTTATAATTAAGAAAGGAAGAATGAGATTAATATAAAAAGCTTGAACTAAAGATAATTAAGATCCAAATACAAGAGTAAGATGAAAGATTAAGAAAACTTGAAAGAGAAAATCTAGAGAGAGAAAGTATTACTCCTAAAACTTATATTGAAAAACTAAAAATAAAACTCTCTCAAAAATTAACTCTTAATGGCCTATTTATAGGAGAAGGAGATGTGATGATGTTGCTTCTCTCTTTCTTCTTGTCTTCTCGTCTTTTAAATAACTCGTCTTTCTCGACTTTGTCTCGGGATTAGTCGAATGATAAAATGAACTCGTCTTCTAATTTTCTTCTTTTAGTAGACTTGGTTCTTCGACTTTGTTAAACTTCCGTCTTTAGACTTTTTCTTCGATAAATCTTCAGAATAGGCCTTTGACTTTCGTTCTTCTTGAACTTTTGATCTTTTGACTTCGTCTTTTGTCTTTTTTTTGATAAAAGCCCGTGTTTTCTTCCTTTTTCATATTTTTGTCCTAAAACACAATAAAAACACAAACCACGCATAATTCCGCCTTTTACGACATTAAATATACGTTTTGGTCTTGTTATTATTAGAAATAAGTGGTAAAAGGATAAGTGTTTTCACACTTATTAAATCCCCTACACTTGACCGTTGCAATGCCCTCATGCAATGCATTAATTTCAAAGCACGGTTTACATTTTTCATCATAATTAACCCACCTTGACCTTTATTAAATACTAAACACTAAGGAAACTAAAAAGATAGAAATATATACAAAATGCTTGAAGGAAGTACAAGTAAAGACACCGAAGACTTACATTAGGGATTTGGTTGTCATGAATGTTTATCACCGTCAAGTTTCGCGTTCCCCAAACCAAGCTTAAAAACGAGATCATTGTTATTATAAGGTAAGCTAACACTCACTCATGTGGCCCAATTATTCACTTAGACTCCCTTATTCCTAGGTGTATCTCTTATATTTTATTATTTTCTTGAATGATCATGAGGATGCATTGTTGACTGATTTCGATAGTTTATTTAGGCTAAAAATAAAGTAGGACGATTTAATCAATAGTTAGCTAAAGGACAAAATCTTTTAAAACTGCTTCTCGGGACCTCGTAAAGTTCATATCTTGGCATAACTCGCTTCAGGATTTGAGACCTTTCTCGGACCGATATTTGGCAGTGACTTCATAATTCGAATCTTGAGAGACATTCTTGAAATAATAGTCTTTTCTTCATAATAGGAATTTCTTCACTTGAGGGTTTTGAGAGATTCTTCATACTTGGACCACGAATTCTTCATTTTTCTCCAATCTTTATTTTGTATTTTGATATACAACGATCCGCCTCCTTTTAGGACTTGGATCTATTTATCCTCATACCTTGCTAGGGTCTTTTCGGATAGACTTCTCCATGATCTTTAGCGGAGTTTTGCTTTTCGTCGTGTGTCTCGATCCTTCATATTGATTTTTGATAAATCATTCTTCACATCACTTGGGATCTTTAGCAACAAAATGTATCCCTCATGCCTTGTTAGGGCCTTTTCGGACTCGCCAATCTTCGCATCCCGCTTCAATAAGTTATGCCTTGGCTATGAACTCTAATTAATACTGAGCAACTTTTAAACGATCTTGTGCTAGAAGCTAAGTAACTTTTCAAATCGTACAACCTTACTTATTGCAATTATATTTATTAATAAGTGATGGGAGAAGAAGCTCATAATTAACTCACACAAATTCATGAAAGAATACCAAATTTATAATTGACTCTATCATTTCTCGTTCTCCATAATTTAAAATCTCAAAGAATGAGACTCGTGGATGCTTAGCCAATTAAGTCAAAGTTTTGGTTTTTCAAGTCATCTATAGGATCTTGCATTTTCTTAGACTTTTTCAAGTTTAGAATTCTCATTTTAAAGTTCCCTTGATAAACGACTTTCTAGAATTATAGGAACTTGCGAAAAGTTCTTGTTGTTAACCCGTAAGAGTTAAGACTTTCGCGTTTTAAATTCCCTATATAAAAGCCTAGCAAAACTTGACTTAAACACGTTAAGGATACTAGCTAGAGTAAACTTAGATAAGTAAACTCGGGTTGAGTCAAAATATTCATGACAGGCCTAATATATCAAAGACATCTAAACTCATTAAAACATTTTATTTAACTTTATTTTTCTCTTTTGACTTTTTTTTTGAACTGAAATATATACATACGATGCGATAACAAAAGGAAAGAACATAAAAGAGAATAAATGAAAAATACTACTTGGCCAAAATAGATCAAAAATTTTGAAAAATGTCGAAAAATTAGATTTTCCGGTTAAAATGAGGACAAATTAATGGTAAAGCCCACTTAACTTCGATAGAAGTCCCACTACACTTGATATAAACATTGTCCTCAATGTTTAAGCATGTGGGAGTAAACTCCCCTACACTTAGGACATTGTGCTCTTTGTTTAAATCTTGCTAAGGAAGAGATGACTATAGTGATTTCAACATCAACATATAAGATATGAAATGTTGAATCACAAGAGTTTAGGATAGAACCGAGAACCCTACACTTATCATGAAAACGGGTAAAGGATAGATCATCGGGTTGCCTCCCGAGAAGCGCTTGTTTTTGTTAACCGAGTCACGAGCCTGACTCAACCCATAACTAATTTAAGGAGAACCTGGTGAGGGATGGAATCATCTTAGGAGAGATGTCCTCACCAAAGTACAACTTAACACGCTGGCCATTCACCTTAAATTTTGGCCCATTTGGTTGCGATAACTCAATGGTGCCATAAGGAAAGACTTTGGCGACGGTGAATGGACCGGACCAACGACTTTTCAGCTTTCCAGATAAAAATTTCAACCGAGAGTTAAAGAGTAAAACTTGATCACCTATGTGAATTCTTGGTTCTTAATCCTAGAATCATAAATGAGCTTGGTTTTCTCCTTATAGATCAATGAATTCTTATAAGCTTCATTCCTCAGTTCATTAAGTTCATTGAGTTGGATCTTCCTAAGATCACCGGCTTTGTTGATATCAAAATTAGCCCATTTCAAGGCCCAATAAGCCTTATGCTCCAACTCAATGGGTAGGCATGCCTTTCCGTACACAAGATGATATGGAGTGCAACCAATAGGTGTCTTATATGTGGTACGAAAAGCCCACAAATCATCATCTAACTTATCGACCCATGAGGCACGATGCTCTCCCACAGTACGCTCTAAGATTCGCTTAAGTCCACGGTTAGAGATCTCGGCTTGACCATTAGTTTGTGGATGATACGCGGTGGAAAGATGGTGATTGACACCATACTTAGCCATGACTCGAGCAAATTGATCATTACAAAAATGAGTCCCATGATCACTAATGATAGCACGAGGAACACCGAATCAATAATTGTTTCAGAATGTTCACAACCACCCTCGCATCGTTCGTAGGTAAATCCTTTGCTTCAACCCATTTGGATATGTAGTCAACGGCTACGAGGATGTACTTGTTCCCTTTGGATGATGGAAATGGCCCCATAAAGGCGATGCCCCATACGTCAAAGATTTCACACTCTTGGATGAAATTTTAAGGCATCTCATCTTTATGTGTGATCTTGCCTTGTATTTGGCAAGCATCACAATGCTTAACCATTTCATGAGCATCACGATAAATGGTGGGCCAATAGAATTCAGAGTCGAAAACTTTCTTCGTGGTATAGTTAGGACCAAAGTGACCACCGGTTGGTCCTTTATGGCAAGCTTCTAGGATTAGTAAAGTTGTCGGCCCATCCACACACCTACGAATGACAAGATCTGCACATTGCTTGAAAAGGTAAGGGTCGTCCCAATAATAGTGTTTATTGTCCTTGAAGAACTTTTTCTTTTGTTAGGACGTTAACCCTTCCATGAGAACACCACCCGCTAAATAGTTTGCAATGTCCACAAACCATGGGGTATCGTCAAGATTGGAGTTAATAGACATTAAGGCCTCAAGGGGAAAAGATTCATTAATCTCTTGATTTGGGAGCTCCCCTTGATAAGGATCCTCGAGTCTACTAAGATGATCCGCGGCTAGGTTTTCCGCTTCCTTTTTATCACGAATTTCAATTTTGAATTCTTGAAGGAGTAAAACCCAACGAAGAAGTCTTGGTTTAGAATCTAGTTTTGTTAACAAGTACTTCAACGCGGAATGATCGGTGTACACAATGGTGGTGGAAAGGACAAGATAGGGGCGAAATTTTTCAAAAGCATATACAACAGCTAAAAGCTCTTTTTCGGTTGTAGTGTAATGCAATTGAGCCCCCGTCATTGTCTTGCTAGCGTAATAGATTGGTTGGAAATGTTTGTTGATTCTTTTTCCTAAAACCGCTACAATAGCAAAGTCGCTAGCATCACACATCAATTCAAAAGGTAACTCCCAATTAGGGGTAACTAAGACAGTGCCTTAGTTAATTTATCCTTAAGAAGATTGAAAGATTCGATACACTCTTTAGAAAAGATAAAAGGAGTATCTTTTTCCAAGAGGTGGGTCATCGGGCGAGCTATCTTAGAAAAATCTTGAATGAATCGACGATAGAAGCCCGCATGACCAAGAAAACTTCTAACACCCTTCACGGTTGAAGGATGAGGTAATTTAACAATCACATCGACTTTAGCACGGTCGACTTCAAGACCGGCTTTGGAGATTTTATGTCCAAGAACAATGCCTTCTTTTACCATGAAATGGCATTTTTCCCAATTAAGAACGAGACGAGTGTCTTCACACCGTTTAAGCATACGTTCTAAAATGGCAAGGCAAGATGAGAAATAATCACCATAGACCGAGAAATCATCCATAAAGACTTCCATAGTTTCTTCAACCATGTCATGGAATATAGCCATCATACACCTTTGGAAAGTCCTAGGAGCATTGCATAAGCCGAAAGGCATTCTTTTGTAAGAAAATGTTCCATAAGGACAAGTGAATGTGGTTTTCTCTTGGTCTTTTGGATCAATAGGAATTTGAAAATACCCGGAGAAACCGTCTAAGAAGAAATAGTAGTCATTACCCGCTAAACGCTCGAGCATTTGATCAATGAAAGGAAGAGGAAAATGATCCTTACGAGTGGCATCATTGAGCTTGCGATAGTCTATGCAAACTCGCCAACCCGTGACAAGTCGAGTCGGAATCAACTCGTTGTTTTCATCGGGAACAACGGTTATTCCGCCTTTCTTAGGCACACAATGGACGGGACTAACCCATGGCGAATCCGAAATAGGGTAAATCATGTCGGTATCTAGAAGTTTGATAACTACTTTCTTGATGAAGTCATGGATTTTTGGATTAACCCTTCTTTGGCTTTGGATTACAGGTTTAAAGTCATCTTCCATGAGAATTTTATGAGTACAAAAGTTAGGATCAATTCCGTGGATGTCGAAAATTTTCCAAGCAATTGCTTTCTTATGATTTTTGAGCACATCGATAAGTCGAGATTTTTCATCCTCTTTTAAGTCCTTTGCAATGATGACGGGTAACTGCTTATTGTCTTCTAGGAAAACGTATTCAAGATGAGACGGTAATTCCTTAAGCTCTAAATCCGGAGGATTGTCGATGGAAGGCTTAGTCAAATTCGAATCATCGTTTATAATTTCCATAGGAGAAGGTGGAGAAATATGGTCCTCATTGAGAAGTTCTCAATGGTACAAATGTCTTCTTCCCAATCGGTGGGAGAATCGTCATATTTTAAGTCCACATCCCCTAAACTTGCTTCAAATTCTTTCAAAAGAAAATCACTTTTTCCAAATGGAGGCAATGAGGGAGAAATAGAGGCAACGGTCTCAACAATGGGTAGAGAAGAAAACCACTTTTACAAGCGTCTTTGAAATGTTCTTCACAAGCCTCATCAAGTACGTCAATGAAATTAACCTTCTCATGTTCATAAGGTTGCTTAGAAAGTTTACCCATGTTGAAGACGATTTTGTCGTCACCAATTCTCATGATTAATTCGCCTAGGGCTACATCAATGAGAGTGCGACCGGTCCTCAAGAATGGACATCCAACGATTAATGGAACACGGGGATCCATCTCGTAGTCAACGACAACAAAATCTGCCGGAAAGGTGAATTTGTCGACACCGACGAAGACATCTTCGGCTATCCCCACTGGATAAGCAACCGTACGGTTAGCTAACTCTAATGTCATTCGTGTGGGGACTAGCTCGGGTAGAGATAATTGTTTCCAAACACTTAAAGGCATTAAGTTGATACTAGCACCTAGATCGGCTAGGGCCATACATTTCTCTACCCCGGGAAAGTTACAAGGAATGAGAAAGCGACCCAGATCACCAAGTTTGGTTGGTAATTTCTTTAAAAGAACCGCGGAGCAATTCTCATTAAGTTGGGTTTGAGCAATATCAAGGAGTTTTTCCTTATCACTGAGAAGATCTTTGAACATTTTAGCATATTTAGGCATGTGAGCGAGAGCCTCGGCAAAGGAGATGTTGAAATTCAATTGTTTAAACATTTTAAGAAAGTTTGAAACTTGAATATCATCCTTGTTTTTCAACTTCTCTTTCCTCAACCTTGAAGGATAAGGTATGTCGGGTTGAGAGGAAGGCTTTAGAATGGAATTCTCACTCACATCCTTGGGTGGTGGAAGGGTAGAAGTAGAAGGTGGAGGAATTGGTGAAGGGGGCTCGTTATCCTTTGTCACAATCACTGGAGTAGGTTCAGGAATCTTGGGTTCCTTATAACCTTTTCCACTTCGGGTGGTGATTGCTTTCATCTCCCCTCTTGGATTGGAAACGGTGTTACTCGGAAGAGACCCCGAAGCAGATGGTTGATTACTTTGGAAGAAACTAGCCATCATATCCCTTAAGTCATTTTTTGACTGCTTAAAAAGTTTCGCATGTCATTCCTAAGCTCGGCTCGAAGATCATTCCCTTGTTAAGCCATGTCACCTTTAAAGTTAATAATTTGACTCTGAAGATTCTTCACCAGCGCGTCATTAGTCCTCATGTACGTTTCAACCTCTTGATTATATCTTGTGGGTTGGTTGGGATGGGGTACTTGGTAAGCGAGTGGTTGATAAGTGGGTTGTTGGTAAACTTGATTATTTCCTTGAGGTGGATATGGGTTTCTTTGGGTTTGATATTGATTAGGAGCTCGAGGTTGGCTTTTATTGTTGCGATTGAAGTTGTTTTGGTTTTGAGGAGGAAAACCGGGTGGTGAAAGGAAGTTGTTTTAACGATAACTTAGCAAATTTCGGTCACCTTGAGGACGAGCTTGATAGCCTCCCGTGGAAAAGGTACCGTTAGCCGCATACACGTTTTCCGGATTGTCATGAGTAGAAGGACAATCGGTGTATGAATGAGAACCACCGCAAGTCTCACAAGAAGGTGTTACAGCTTTAACTTGTTGAAATTGGTTCGTAGCCATGGTTAAGAAATTTTTGTTCATCTCGGCTAGTTGACGGGTGAGTTGGGTGAGTTCGGCTATCTCGAGGTTTGATGAAGTAGAAGAAACATTGACTCTCGGGTTATTTCTTGAAGATGCGGATGAATCCCAATTTTTGTGATGAGTGGTCATGTTCTCTATAAGCTCTCTACACTCCTCGGGTCTTCTCTTCATAAATGTACCACCGGCGGTAGCATTAAACGTACCCGATCACGAAAAGTTAAACCATTGTAGAAAGTATCAATCAAAGTGACGGGGAACATATTATGGTTAGGACAACGATCGATCAAGACATTATAACGTTCCCAAGCATCGAAAAGAGACTCATCAGGTTCTTGAGTGAAACCACTGATTTGATTACGAAGACTAGTTACCATGGATGGTGGAAAGTAGCGCGACAAAATTTTTAAAGTCATCTCGTCCCATGTATGAATCGAATTTTTAGGAAGACGATCAAACAATTTTTCGGCATGGTGGGATAAAGTGTGTGGAAAAAGATAATGGAGAAAAATTCCATGGAAACACCAGGCAATTTCATGCTTTGAGTGACGGTTATGAATTTATAGAGTTGTTAGTTGGCATCATCATCCGGTAATCCGCGAAATGGACAAGCATTTTGAACTTGTTGGATCATGTGATGCTTCAACGAAAATTCGGGAGCCATGATTTGCATCGGCGCAATCGGTCCTCCCCGTCCATTCATAGTTGGTTGACATAGCTCCTCCATCGTACGAAGGTCGGGTTGAGGGGCATGGTTGTTATTATTCAAATTGGGGTGAGGTGGGTTGTTATTATTATGCATACCGGCCATATCTAAGTCTCTACGAGTCTAGGGCTCAGAATAAGACGAAGATCGAGTACGCATACACTAAAAAATGAAATACAATATTTTTTGTTTTTTTCATTTTTTATTTTTTTGGATTTTTGAAAATTTTATACTTTTTAGGATTTTTTGAAAAATTTTATGCTTGAAAATAACGTTCCCAAAAGAACGGATCCCAAAATCCAATTTTTCTCACTAAAAACCGTTAATCTTTACGAAAAGAGCCGGCAGTGGCGCCATTTGATTTAGCTATTTTGTGTGTGTTTGTTGTTGTTCGTACTCGATTCAATTCGAATTCACGGTTTAAGGTGGAATTGTTGTCTTTGGTAACTAAAAGGGGGAGCTTGATTGTCTAAGTCTACTAATAACATAAACGATAAAGCTATTAAACATAAAAACAAAGGAAGGATGTCTAACCTCGATTGCTTGACCAGAATTAATGTTGCATAGTAGAACTTGGTGAAAGAAACTAAAGGTGATTATCTATAACTACTTAAAAAGTAAATACGAAAAGTATTAGAAATAAACTAAAAATTAAAACGATATTAAAACTAATATTAAAACAAATATTAAAAAGAAACAATTTATAAAAATAAAACTGACAATAAAAGTAAACTTTCGAACTAAAAATAAAACTTACTAAATAAAAATGAAAGAAATTGGACTATATGGCTACTATAAAACTAAACGAGGAAAATATTAAAGCGGGCACTTAATAAAAGTTAAAACTTAAACTTTTCGAAAAAAATACTAATACTAAAATTTGACGAAAAATTAAACTAAAAATATCTGACTTTCAGAATAAAAATTAAAACGACTTTCGGATAAAACTAAATCGACTACGGATAAAATGCTGGAGAAGAGGAAACAAGTTCCCCTAGGGGGAACAAAAAATTTTAGAGGGAAAACTATAAAATGGGAGATGGTTTTGGTAGGTTATTTCCTTTCGTAGGATTTTTTAAGAAAGCATTCGTAAGAATTTTTTTTTTAAAAGCAATCGTAGGATTTTTTTTCTTTTCCTTTCATAGTTTTATTTCCTTTCATAACTTTTGGAAGAAATGGCTTTCGTAACAAAGTTTGGGTTTCGTAGGTTTTTCTTTTGTTTACTAAAATTCCATTCGCAACTTTTTTACAAAATTTCCATTCGCAACCTTTTTTTTCTTTTTCTAATCACTGTTTCGTAACTTTCTAAAGAAAAGCTTTCGTAACTTTTTGGCGGGACGAGTTTCCTAACTTTGGGTTTCGGAAGAAGCTTTCGTAGAAAATAAAGAAACCTTCTTACGAAAGGTTTGTTCAAAACAAACAGACGCAACAAACAGATAAAAAACATGGAATAAAATAAGCCAAAATAAGCAAAATGAATCTAAGAAATAATCCAAAAATTAAGCTAAATTAATTTCTAAAATAAGACAAACTTAACACTAATAAAAACTATAAAAACAACAAATAAGCAAACTATTTAAAATCAACTTTTAAAAATATAAAACTATCAAATCCACTTAATTGAAAATAAGCTAAACACTAATTATTCAAAAAGCACAATAAGCTAAAACATAAAACACACCAAATCAATAAGCACAATCTAATAAGCAAGTCAATCAACAAATCAACAAGATTCAACCAACTACATGATTAACCAAGTCAAAAAAATAGATTATAATTAAGAAAGGAAGAATGAGATTAATATAAAAAGCTTGAATTAAAGATGATTAAGATCCAAATATAAGATTAAGATGAAAGATTAAGAAAACTTGAAAGAGAAAATCTAGAGAGAGAAAGTATTACTCCTAAAACTTATAGTGAAAAACTAAAAATAAAACTCTCTCAAAAATTAACTCTTAATGGCCTATTTATAGGAGGAGGAGATGTGATGATGTTGCTTCTCTCTTTCTTCTTGTCTTCTCGTCTTTTAAATAACTCGTCTTTTTCGACTTTGTCTCGGGATTAGTCGAATGATAAAATGAACTCGTCTTCTAATTTTCTTCTTTTAGTAGACTTGGTTCTTCGACTTCGTTAAACTACCGTCTTTAGACTTTTTCTTCGATAAATCTTCAGAATAGGCCTTTGACGTCCGTTCTTCTTGTACTTTTGATCTTTTGACATTGTCTTTTGTCTTTTTCTTCGATAAAAGCCCGTGAAAGCCCGTGTTTTCTTCCTTTTTCATATTTTTGTCCTAAAACACAATGAAAACACAAACCACGCATAATTCCGCCTTTTACGACATTAAATATACGTTTTGGTCTTTTTTATTATTAGAAATAAGTGGTAAAAGTATAAGTGTTTTCACACTTATTAATTTTGTGTGTGTTTATCCTCCTTCTTCAAATTAATAAAATTAGTAAAAGCAGGAGAACAACAACGAACACACACAAAATTAATAAGTGTTTCCCCGGCAGCGGCGCCATTTTAATAATTTGATTTTGCTAGTTAAAAAGATCGTTTTTCTCGACGCCTAATCGAATTGATCTCCGGTTGAAAGTGTGACTCAGTCGTTCTTGGTGAATAAAAAGAAAAGGTGTCGTTGTCTATAACTAATTAAAAAGTAAATGCAGAAAGTATTAAAAATAAACTAAAAATTAAAACGATATTAAAACGAATATTAAAACAAATATTAAAAGAAGCAATTAATAAAAGTAAAAATAAAAATAAAAATAAACTTTCGATTTAAAAATAAAACTTACTAAATAAAAATGAAAGAAATTAGACTATATGGCTACTATAAAACTAAACGAGGCAAATATTAAAGCGGGCACTTAATAAAAGTTAAAACTTAAACTTTTCGAAAAAATACTAATACTAAAATTTGACGAAAAATATAACTAAAAATAACTGACTTTCAGAATAAAAATAAAATCGACTTTTGGATAAAACTAAACGATTTACAGAACAAATGTTTAAATATAGGTGACATGTTTCCCCATGGGGGACATCAAATTGGAGGGAAACATTAAGGGGTGAGTAAAGCTTTCGGAGTTTTCTTTTATGAAATGCATTCGGAAGTTTTTAATATGAAATGCATTCGGAAGTTTTTAAAAGTATTCGTAACATTATTATAGAAAGCATTCGTAACATTTTAAGAGCATTCATATATTTTTAAAAGCATTCGTAACATTATTATACAAAGCATTCGTAACGTTTCTTTTTTTGAAGAAATTGCTTCGGAACTTCTTTTTTTTGGAAGAAAAAGATAAACCCTCTTACGAAAGGTGGGACCTCGGAAGATCTAAAAAATGGGGAATAAAAATAAGCCAAAATAAGCAAAATTAATCTAAGAAATAAGCTAAATTAATTTTTAAAATAAGTCAAACTTAACACTAATAAAAACTATAAAAACACCAAATAAGCAAAATATTTAAAATCAAGTTTTTATAAAATAACTATTAAAGACACTTAACTAAAAATAAGCCAAACACACAATAAGCTATAAGATCAATAAGCTAAAACATCAAACACATAAAAACATAAGAAACAATCAAATAAGCATATCAATAAGCAAATAAGCATAAAGATTAAACAAACAAGAAAGGTAGAATGAGAATAATGAAAAACTTGAAAGGAAGGACAAGTACGAAAATGACAATATGAAAAGTGAATAAAAATAAAGGGGAGAACTAATGTTGAATTAGCTAACACCTCAAAAATGAGGTTAAGGGTGGTATTTATAGGGAAGGGGAGTGTATGGTGGTTGTGCTTCTTTCTTTCTTTCTTTTTTTCTTTCTTTTGTCTTCTCGTCTTTCGTCTTTGACAATAAACTCGTCATTCTCGACTTTGTCTCGGGATTTGTCGATAAATAAAATGAACTCATCTTCTAATTTCTTCATTAATTAGATTTGGTTCTTCGAATTCGTTAAACTTCCGTCTTTAGACTTTGTCTTTGATAAATCTTCAGAATAGGCCTTTGACTTCCGTTCTTTTTGCACTCTTGATCTTTTGACTTCGTCTTTTGTCTTTTTCTTCGATAAAAGCCCGTGAAAGCCCTTTTTTATTCCCTTTTCACATTTTGGTCCTAAATCACAACAAAAACACAAACTACACATAATTCTGACTTTTACGACATTAAATACACATTTTGGCCTAGTTCTTATAATAATTAAGTGGTAAGGATAAGTGTTTTAACACTTATTAGCCGTATATTACTTCGTGAACCAACCACAGACGTTCACCATTAGTCAGGTCAAATTTCATGTTTTCAGACGATAGATGTTTTGTGAACCGATCCACAGTTGTTCACCCTTGTCATATCAGGACATTTCATAAACTCTGACAAGTATGGATTGGACTACAGTCAACAATATTTAGTCCCAGATTATAAATTTCTATACATGACAGTTCTCAGAAAATTTTGACAAGTATAGATCGAACCAGAATCGCCCATACTTAGTCACATGTTTTGGTCCTTGACATATATGGATTGAAGCATAGCCATCCACATCAGTTGATGTTAAACCTCAGTTGATCATACTCTTATAGTCTTTATAACAATTCAGTTTGCATAATTTCAAGTTGATGTCGCTTCCACGCTGTTTCAGTTTCATGTCTCCTTACGAGGGTTTTATGTTCCATAGAATGATAATGTCTTCATGCTAAGACACAAAAAGGATTTCAGTAAAGAAATCTCGTTTCATGATAAATCATGTTTGGTCTTCATCAGTCATGTCTTTATGCTGGCCATTGTTGAAATTCCGTTTAATCATATCCTTGAACCCTTATAAACCAACATTAAGTCTACGCAGGAATTACCATTTAAATCATAGTATCTCCGTTGACCATGTCAGACGGTTGACACCAGTATCGATCATCTCAAGAAATTTCCACCAGTGTCATGTATAGTATTCCATATGTACTCCATGTACAATGTCTCGGTTATATTTCATGTACATTATTTCATGTGTACTCCATGTACAGTGTCTCAGATATGCTCCATGTACAATATTCATTTGTACTTCATCTACAGTAGTCCAGGTGTACTCCAGGTTCCCTACTCCATGGATATTGCTAATAGAACCTCAATCATCTCAGGCGTTTCCATTTGTCGATATTCTACCAGATGCTGATGTTGCTCGTGAGTTGAAGATTTTACCAGATATTGATGCTGCTAACACCTTGAAGACCTCATAAATGCAGATGATGTTGATGCTTTGGAGATTTATCAAGATGCTGATGTTGTTTATACTATGAAGACTCTGTAGAACAAGGACGGAAACTATAAATTTGAAATTTTGACAAGAATAAATTTCAACCATTAGACACTACCATTCTATTCCATGCTTTTACTCCCCCAGTTAGATGTCACACTCCACTCAACTAATCTTTCTGTCAGAAGAGTGGGAATCGATAACCAGTCAGCCACTCAGCAGAAATAGTTACATGAATCACGGTCATGATAACGACCGTCAGGAAACTGACAGACAAGGTGGTAATGACAACCACCGTGCCTATAAATAATCAGTCAGTAACCATCGGAACTTCAGCACGGACGTGACCAGAAATACAGAGGTCAGCAGTCTAACCGGTCTGCCAACCTAGCAGTTACCCGAAATTCTCAACCTTATTCAGACTCGCCCATTAAAATACTTGTCCAGACAACAGTCAAGACACAGGTCTCAAGTATCATTTTGGAAGACATACACCAGTCATAGTACACGTCATACGAATATCTTCTCAAAGTACGAGTCAGATTCATAACACCAGTATGCCTTCTAAACCAGGTCCTCAGAAATTCAGGGTACCCTCCAAGGGGGTATACCCGTTCTGTTATGCCACGCATAAACCAGACCAATACAATTCAGTTATCACCACCGGTGTATTACTTAGGTTAGACACGCAGTGTTCATTCTCTGAGAGTACAGACAAACACATTCAGTGAAAGTCGCCACGTTTACTTCACGTATTCCTATGACAACTTTATCTTAAATCATGTATTACCTACCTCCTAACCAGAAAAGACTCCACACTATCACCATATTTATAAAGGCTTTTCTTACAGTTGAAAACGAGATTCGTCTTACTAACTCTTGATTTGTTCATTATAATTTTGCCAGAAAAATCAGTATAAATTGTTTCAGCTTTACAAGCATGTGAATTATTATCTTATAGCTGCGAAGATTTCTAATCACCATTCATGATGCGACTTCTAAAATTCCTTAAATTCATGATCAGCAGATTATCCTAAAATTTCCAGAAGTCATTCCAGAAGGTTTTCCAAAAATGCCCTCCTAACCACGAGACATGATTTAACATCGAGCTTGTCTCAAGAACAGAACATGTTTTCGAAACTCTTTATTCCAGGGCTTCAGCTAAGTTAAAAGAGTTACAGCAATTGCTGCAAGAGTTATCGAAACGAGGCTTTATTCTCCATAACGCACCACCAGGAAGTGTACCGTTTCTGTCTATCAGAAAGAAGGCCGGTAACATGAGATCATATATCGATCACCGAAAAATTTACAAGATCACCATTCATAAACGATACTCATTCCATGAATAAAAGGTTACCTGAGCTGCTACGATGTCTTAAATATTTTACAGAACAATTCGCGAACATGCCACCAACAGTGGAGAAAGAAGAACATGATGTTTTTCAGATTGTTGTTGAACACGCTATAGCCTCTCTAAAATTTTTGACATATACGTTTGAGCTCCCAAATACTCCAGCTATAGTATGAGGTTTATGAATAAAAAATTTCCATGAGTTCTCAGACAAAATCGTCAGTATACTCATTTATAACATCCTAAATTGCTAAACTCTAGGGAAGAACACGAGAATCATCTTCTCACAGACATGCTGATTTTCAAATAGAAGGAAATTATATGAGCAGCTTTCCAGATATATATCCCAGATGAACGAAGTGGCATTTCTGAGCCACCCTATTTCAGCATAAAGAAGTTTCAGACAATCCTGCGAAGGTGAAGGCCATCACCTGATGGTCCCGACCAACGCCTGTGAACGAAGTACAAAATTTGCTAAAACTTAATTGACTGCTACCGCAGAAATTGCTGACAGTTCTTCCTAAAAAAAATTTCATGACCATTCAACCAGATTTCCACCAGAATGTCCCATAATCAGGCAAAATTTTGATAGAAGCGGTATGCCACATTAATGCAGCTATGTACATACATAGATGCATGACATAGCGCAGGCTCAAAAGAGGTATGATACAAATGAAGTCATTGTCGACCACTTAACCCAGCCTACACGCTTTCTTTCATCCGAAGGAATTTCGAAGTAGCAGATCTGCAGGAAATTCAACAATAGATCGTACAACTTCTAAGTATTCCATCAACAATCAGGTCAGATAGAAATTCATGTTCACGAATCACGCACATAATGTTCATGTTTGCATCTCACGTTCACATTATGATGTTGTTCAGTCCATGCTTGTGCTACCTCATCAGGTAAGTTCATAACCGCATTCATGACATTGTTCACGTTAAAGTTCGTGTTCCATCTTGTGATACACGTTTCACAGTTGTTACCGAATACGGTTACAGGAAGCTTGAGAAACCAGACTCAATTTTAGCACATCTTTTCCATACCCAGGCAGACGTTTCACGTCTCAGGTCGTATCGTTTGGCATTCCTTCCTCAGTCAGCATACGTTCATGGTGTGTTCTAGTATCACGCTCACAGTATGTTTCACGTATCACATACATGATATATTTCATGCACATCGTTCCTTATATGATCGCGAACCACGTTCACATTTGCTCACGTAGCACGTTCACAATTGTTCACGTAGTTTATCCCTATATATTTTCAGCAGCTTGCTCAGATATATAAATGTTGTCTTTCAGGATATTATACGTACCGTTTCATGTATCCTACATGCTACAACTTTTCATTTTATCAGATTCAGAAAATCCATCTTAAGTATGGAACCAAAAACTATTCAGCATCGTCAGGACAGGGTCAACAGGACCAAGATTTTCATAGTGTTTAGACCTTTGAAGAAATCGTTTCGAGCGGGAAGCCACTCGAAATGGAGGAGTCCATCCGGACCTCTCATCCCTTTTCCTTCAATAAATCCAGTTTAATTCTTCCAGTCATGTTACGTTCAATGTTCACTTTATTCATGTCACGTTTATACTTTCAGCAGCATTATATTCTAAATCAGGAACGAATTATCCTTTCAGCTTACATGTCCTTTCAGCTTACGTGTTAGTTCAGTTACTATAACTTCATCAGCTTAATTTACCTTTAATTCAAGGATGAAATTTCTTTTTAGAGAGGGAGAATTGTAAAACCGCATCATAATCGCATCCTTAATTCGAGGACGGATTATTTTTTTAGAGGGGAAGAATTGTAAAACCCGTATTTAAAATCCCTGAATATTAAATACGCAGTCTCAGTTTATTTAAATACTACAAATAAATAAATATTCAGAAAATAATTATTAAGTTTCAGAAAATAATATGTATGTATTGTTTATTATACAGAATGATTATTACGTCTTAGAAATTAAAAACACGAGAAATAATACAAGCGTAAATGATAAAATACTAAGTCGTAAATTAAACGAAAACCGCAAAATATGTAAAAGGGCTGGAGGTTTTATAATATATACAAGGAAAAGAAGTGGGCTTTTAGGCCCAACCCCTTTTAGAAAATAAACACAAGAAACAAAAGAAAAGGGTTTTTGACTTTTCATTACAACATAAAAAAACGAGGGTTCCTGTGTTTGAATGGGCGACGGCTGGAGACAAAACCAAGGAGTGTTGGGAATTATTTGTTAAGTGCCAAGTACCGTCAGTGTATTTTAAGTATTGTTAGTGTTATGTAAGTACTGTTAGTGTTAACGCGGTACATAGTAAGTACTGCTACTTATAAAGTAAGTACTGCTATACTGATTAGGACGAATATATCTGTGTATAAGATATGTCATAGTTATAGTTAGAGTATATCTTATGTGATATACTTAAATAGTTAGAATATTGATAATATATCGTCTGTGATATAGTTATCTTTATAGAATATTCTAAGGTTTCTAGGGTTCCTTACTCTATAAAAGTAACATAGGTACAATGTCTTTCATGTACCTCATTCAAGTCGATTAATAAGAGAATTTAATAGTTAAAAGTAATTATGTTCTTTTGTGCTTTATAAGTTAGATTATGCATAACTTATTTAGTGTTAGTAAGAGTGCTCAAAGTGTTTTAGTTTGATTACAAACTACTATACTAATTCTTAACAGAATATAAATCCAATCAAAGGGATCAACAAGTGGTATCAGAGCTTGTTTAGAAACTCTGAAAAAGAAGAACATGACCCCAAACACTCCACACACACCAAAACTCAATGTCTCAACCAGATGGTGATGATGCTCACTTGGATGATGTTCAGAACCCTGATCCTATACCACAGGGACAACCACAAGTTGTGCATCTTGCACCAGTACAAGGTGTTCAAGCCGTGAATGCAGTAGCTACCTCTACAACAACACCTTCTCATACTTTATATGTTGTTAAACTCCCGGTTCTCAAAGGTGACAATTATGAGACATGGGCTATGCAGATGGAACATTACTTGAATCACACATAGCACACTGTATGGCAAGTTATCAAGAATGGGAACACACCAAAGAAGCTACACTGGTTGCCAGACGGTACATGCTATGCTCTACCTGTTGTGACTGCTGAGGAGGTACAAGCAGAGATCAGAGAGAGAAAAGCCAGAACTGCTTTGGCTATGGCTCTTTCTGAAGACATCCTACCAAGCTTTCATCATTATAAGGATGCTAAAGCTATGTGGGATGCTATAAAACTTAGATTTGGGGGTAATGACAAATCTAAGAAGATAAAGAAGATTGTTCTTAAGCAAGAATTTGATAACTTCTCAATTACCAGTATAGAGGGGATACATGGTGGCTATGAACGGTTCAGTAAGCTGCTTATTCAATTGGCAGTTTATAGACAAGTAATTCCTAATGAAGAAGCTAATTTAAAATTCTTATGAAGTGTTCCACCAGAGTGGAAAGCAATGGCTATGCACTTCATCACAAGAGATGATCTAAAAACAATTCCTTTTGATCATCTCTACAACAATCTTAGAGCATACGAGATGGATGTGAAAGGCACTAAAGTAAAGGCAGTGACTACTAGAAAGTCTAACTTGGCTTTTGTGTCAGATGGAAACAGCGGTACTTACTTTCATATACCGTTAGTAGATCTAGCAGCGGTACATACTTCACAAATACCGCTGGAGGACTTACAAGCAGTACTTACCCACAAAGTATTGAAGGCAGCCCTATAGTCTCTCAAAATCCACATGGAAGGTCTTCACCATTGTTTAGTGACAATGATGCCTTCTCATTCTTTGCTGGATAAGACAACAAGCCAAGATTAACACTAAATGACTTGCTCCAAATGGATGATGCTGATGTTGAAGAGATGGATCTTAAATGGCAAGCTGCTTTCGTGTCAGTAAGATCTAATAGGTTCTTCAAGAAGACTCGAAGAAAAATGACTGCTGATCCTAATGAGCCATCAGGATATGACAAGTCCAAAGTTGAATGCTATAACTGTGGAAGGAATGGACACTTTGCAAGAGAATGCTCTAGAGACAAAGCTGAGAGTAGCAGTCAGAAGTCCAAGCACAGCTATAGAACCAGTCCAAGAATAACTGAAAGCTTTCCAAAAGGAAATAGCAGGAGTCCTAAAGGAACCAAGGCATTGGTAACTAAGATGGAGTGGTGAACTGGGCTGAAGATGAAGAAGAAGAAGAAGAGCTTGGTTTAATGGCTCTCTCACATGAAGATACTGAGGTACATCCTTGTTCTAAAGACTGTGTTCTTAAATTTAATAGCCTAAAAGTAGAACTAGAGGAACAATATCAAAAGGTTAACACATGCACTGTAGAATTAAATGCTTTTAAACAGGGTGTTGTTAAATTAGAAGAAAATATAGTTTTGTATAAAAAGGCTCAACAACACTATGAAGAGAAAATAAGAATTTTAACTCTTCAAATGAGGGAAAAAGATGTGGAAATAAAAGCTTTTGAAAGACAACTGTTAAAAATATCAACAGAAAATGAAGCTTTAAAAGCCAGTCTTTATAATGAAAGGGAAGTGATTAATCATTGGCAAAAACCCTCTAAAGGATTGGGAAAATTGATTAATTCACTAATGGGGTATTATGATAAATAAGGCCTAGGATATATTGAGGACCAACCTGGGATAACTTTAACTGACTATGACTTATCAAAAGGGATTTTTTTGATAGTTCTAGTGAGGTAGATGATACACCTGAAAATGATAGATAAGCTGAAGGAATGAAGGCAGTTCCTCCACCACTATCAGGAATTGTCATGCCCCCTAGTAATGATACAAGTACAGAGTTAGAAGAACCAAAGGTTAAAAATACCTTAAACTCTAGTACATTGTCCCAAGAAAGGACTGTTGTGACCAAAAACATTGTTGATCTACCTTTAATGAACAACTTTGTTTCTGAAGAATCTAAGACTAGTTCTGCTCCCAAGCAGGATAAAACTCCTAGCAAGATATTGGAAAACAATGTAAAACATAATAAAGCCAAAAGGGGTGGGCTAGGTTTTGAGAAAGTTAAGTCAAAACAACCTTTTGGGTCTTCTTTAAGAAGAAAAGGATGTTATGTTTGTGATAGTCTAAGTCATTTTATCAAAGATTATACTCTACATGAAGATAAGATTGTGAAACAAGAGACTGCACAAAATGTCATGAAAAACAGTAATGGGAAAAATGCACAGGTTAATAGGAATCAAAAACTTAAGAATGACAAACCTAAGTTTGATCACTCAAGGGTATCCAAACAGATTAAATATAACCCTACCAAAAGTTTTGTTCCTAAGGCAGTACTTATGAAACAAGGTCTAGTACCTTTAAAGTCTGGTAAATCAAGTACCGACAAGTCTAGACCTGCAAGTACTGCTAGACCAAACTTAAGTACTGTTGGTTTAAAGTCTATAAAACCAAAGTTCTCTAAGACTTCTAAGAAGGTTTTTGAAAAAGTTAAAACACCTAGAAGTAAGGATAAAAACAAACCAGTGCAAATGTGGGTTCCTAAAAGAGATAAATCATGTGTTAAAGCAAGTACCGCTAAAGCAGTACTTAAGGCAAAGAAGTCTGAGCACATAGAGTCACCCTATGTATTTGACTACATAAATGAAACCATGAAGTATAAGAGTAAAAGTAGCATTACTGGGAATGCTTCAGAACAAACTCTTAAATGTGTAGGTCCCACAAGATCCGAGCCAAATGTGGCTTGGGTCCCTGTTAAAAACTAATGAGTTTTATTTGTGTGCAGGGGCATCTAATTGATGAATTGAAGGATAAAGGTATAGTAGATAGTGGATGCTCAAGACACATGATAGGAAACAAAGATTTTCTTTCTAAATTTGAAGAATTCAGAGGAGGTCTAGTAGCCTTTGGAGGTAGCAAAGGTAGAATCACTGGCAAAGGGAAAATCAACACAGAAAAGTTGGAATTTGAAGATATGCTCTTTGTAAAAGAATTGAATGAGTTCAATCTCTTTTTTGTATCACAAATGTGTGATAAGAAGAACAAGGTGTTGTTCACAGACAAAGACTGCTTGGTGCTATCTAAAGACTTTGAGATGCTTAAGGAATCTCAAATACTACTTAAAGTACCCAGGCAAGAAAATATGTACACCTTTAATCTTCATACTATTACTCTAACAGGTAGTATTACATGTTTGCTAGCTAAGGCTTCTTTTGATGAGTCTAATTTATGGCATAGAAGGTTATGTCATGTGAATTTCAAGAATCTTAATAAATTAGTGAATAGGAATTTGGTCAGAGGTTTACCTAACAAATCTTTTCAAAATGATTTCACATGTGCTGCCTGTCAAAAAGGTAAACAACATAGAGCCTATTGTAAGACCAAGACTGTTAACACTGTGACAAAACCTTTGCAACTTTTGTATATGGATTTGTTTGGTCCAGTTTCCATAAGAAGCATTTGTCATAAGACCTTTTGTCTAGTCATAACTGATGATTATAGTAGATTCAGTTGGGTTTCCTTTTTAGCTCTTAAAAGTGAAACAAATGAATTACTTAAGGATTTTATCACTTTAGTTGAAAAGCAGTTCACTAAATAGGTTTTAATCATTAGGACTAATAATGGGACAGAATTCAGAATTTGATGAATTCTGTAGGTCTAAAGGAATTAAGAGACAATTTAGTAATCCTAGGACTCCACAACAAAATGGAGTAGCTGAAAGGAAGAATAGGACACTGATTGAGGCTGCTAGAACTATGTTGGTTGATTCTCTTTTGCCAAATACCTTTTGGACAGAAGCAATCAACACTGCATGTTATGTGTTAAATAGAGTCTTAGTAACCAAGCCTCAAAACAAAACACCTTATGAACTTTTGACTGGTGTGAAGCCTACCATAAGTCATTTAAGACCTTTTGGGTGTCATGTGTCTATACTAAACACTCTTGATTATTTGGGAAAGTTTGATGGAAAGTCTGATCCAGGATATCTTGTAGGATATTCAGTGCAAAGTAAAGCATATAGGGTTTATAATTTGTCATCTAAGAAGGTTGAAGAAAATGCTCATGTTAATTTCTTAGAAAATAAACCCAATGTCCCAGGAATAGGTTATGCTTAGATGTTTGATTTAGATTATCTAACTAACTCCATGGATTACTATTCTTTGCAAAAGGATTGTCAAACTAACAATGCAGGTGAGGAGTCAAGTGCAACTAATGCAGGTACTCAAGAAGACGTTTCTTCATCAGATGATGATGTTCATATCTATGTGTCCAATATGCCTACTGTTACTCCCATGTCTGCTACTCCTAAGAAGCAAACCATGCCATCAAAAGATGATCAAGCCTTCCAAGAGCTTCAGAGGCTTCAAGATCAAGAAAAGAATGCTACATCTGCTAATAAGCATTCTGGAGAAGAATCTTTTGAGTCACTACACTCAGCAATACATACTACACCTAGCGGTACTTCATCTGCAAGTACTGCTAAGTCAAAATCTACCAAATCTGTTGACTCACTAGAAGAGATTTTACAAGCTATGGGCGATGAAGACTTATATGCTAGTCCAGCTGAAGGAATCTTCTCCAAAGCTTCCTATAATGAGCAGGGTTCAGTAACTGATTTCAATAATTTAGAAACAGAAATTCCAGTCAGTTCTATTCCCACTCATAAAGTCAACAACAACCATCCTACTACAGAGATCATTGGAGATCCCAAATCTGCTGTACAAACTAGAAGACAACTTCAAACCAATATTGAAACTCATTCACTTGTGAGTTATGTCAAACAACAGCAGAGAACAAATCATAAAGATACTCAACATTGTTTGTTTGCCTGTTTCTTATCACAAGTAGAGCCCAAAAACATTTCTCAGGCTCTTGATGAAGAATGTTGGGTAGATGCCATGCAAGAAGAATTAACACAGTTTGAGCTACAAAAAGTTTGGATTCTTGTGGATCTTCCCCCAGGTAAGAGAGTAATTGGTACTAGATGGGTTTTCAGGAACAAGAAGGATGAAAGAGTAGTTGTTGTGAGGAACAAGGCAAGACTTGTTGCTCAAGGCTATAGACAGGAAGAAGGGATAGACTATGATGAGGTTTTGGCACCAGTGGCAAGGATAGAAGCCATTAGGTTATTTTTGGCCTTTGCATCATATATGGAATTGATAGTCTATCAAATGGATGTGAAAAGTGCCTTTCTATATGGTACTATTTCAGAGGAGGTATATGTCTCACAACCTCCAGGTTTTGTAGATCCTAAATTCCCCAATAGAGTCTACAAGGTTATCAAAGCACTTTATGGTCTGCATCAAGCTCCAAGAGCCTGGTATGTAACTTTATCCAATTTTCTGCTAGAACATGGATATAGGAGAGGAACCATTGACAAAACTATGTTCATCAAGAAGAATGCTAAGGATATCATTCTAGTTCAAGTTTATGTTGATGACATCATTTTTGGTTCTACCAAGAAGACATGGTGTGAAGAGTTTGAAGCTTTGATGAAAGGAAGATTTCAAATGAGTTCTATGGGAGAAATAAATTTCTTTTTGGGACTGCAAGTCAAACAAAGGAAAGATGGAATATTTATCAGCGAAGATAAATATGTCGCTGAAATCTTGAAGAAATTTTCATGTATGGATACAAGGAGTACAAGCACACCTTTTGAAGCCAATAAGTCTTTATCAAAAGATGAACATGGAGAAAATGTTGATATTCATCTATACAGATCAATGATTGGTTCATTGATGTATCTTACTGCTTCAAGGCCAGATATTATGTTTGTTGTGTGTGCCTGTTCAAGGTTCCAAGTTCATCCAAAGGTGTCACATCTACATGCTGTGAAGAAGGTTTTTAAATATCTTAAGAGTCAACCCAATTTAGGATTATGGTATCCTAGAGATTCCACCTTTGAATTGGAAGCTTACTCAGACAGTGATTATGCTGGAGCAAATCATGATAGGAAATCCACAACAGGAGGTTGTTAATTCCTAGGCAGAAGACTCATATCATGGCAGTGTAAGAAGCAAACCATTGTTGCTACTTCTACAACTGAAGCTGAATATGTAGCTGCTGCTCATTGCTGTGGACAAGTACTTTGGATTCAAAATCAATTGTTAGATTATGGGTTTAACTTCATGAACACCAAGATTTACATTGATAATGAAAGTACTATATGCATTGTCAAGAATCCAGTCTTTCACTCCAAGACCAAGCATATTGAAATAAGACATCACTTTATAAGAGATGCTTATGACAAAAATCTTATTCAAGTCTTGAAGATTCATACAGACAACAATGTAGCTGATTTGTTGACCAAGGCATTTGATGCAAAGAGATTTGAATTCTTGGTGACACACATTGGTATGCTCAACCAATAACCTGTTGCATATGTTGAGGGGAGGTAATAGCTGTTGATGATACTATAATTATACATAGTCTCATCGTCCAAATCGGGCTTAAAACGCTTAAAATATCGTCAAAATACCCAAATATATGCATGTGTTTGTTCATTGTGTATTTTAGGTACGGATATCATGAAATCAACAAAAGATCACAAGAATGAAGCAAAAACGAACACGGGAAACGAAGTTGCACAAAGAACCGGGCCCAAGAATGGAATTTCCAAAAATACCCTTGAAGAATTGAAGATTGGCAAGATTGGTCCTTTAAGAATTGAAGACTTGGCAATTTATACCCTTTCAATACTCACTATTTGCATTTGGGTCACTAAATTATCAAGATATTACAAGATCAATCCTTGAAAAATGCAAATGGTGCATTAAATGCCCTTGATATAAGTTTGGAAATACATTGTGCCATTTTCAACAACCTGCCCAAACTTATAACAAAGGAAGTACAAGTTTTTGGATGTTCAAGTTAAAGTGACAAAAGAAAGGGAGTCAAGGGGGTGAAACTGCCTATACATGAAACTCTCACCAGCCAACCCCTATTCGCCACATCACCCGACTCAACTCCACCCACCAATCTCACTCCTACACGTCACACCCCCAATCCACGTCTGTTTCCACTACACACTTTAAATAAACAGATTTATTTAACTTAAATTTTTGTGGGAAACAAAGTTTTTAAACTAATCCTTCCCTAATCCCAATCAAACCCCACTGTTTATAACCCATAAACCCTAAAAATTACCAGGGTTAATTACCCCAAAATCAAGGGGTTTTTGTCCAATCTTTTCCAGATCCTTAATTTAACTTAACCTAATCCAAACCCAACTCCCAAAGCGTCACCCTCTACCCCATAGACCCCACCCACGAGGTCCCCTACACCCCTTTGGCTACAAAACAAATCAAAGACAGAAGGATGAACGGTTGGATTGGATTACTTGGTCCCAAAGTATTGTCCAACGACTTAGATCACTCCACAACAGCTGTACAACAGCAGGAAATTACATGTTGTGATTTTTACCAAGATCAATTATTCAAACAAAGGGTATTTCTGGAAATCAAATACATTAGGGTTTATAGCTTCCATTTGATTCTAGAATAGTTTTTAGCCACTATATAAGGCACTAGGGTTTTACTTTTTTCTTTGTTCCAGTTTTATGTAATTTTTTAAAATTTATTAATGACAATGAAAGGTTTTAAGATTGCATAATACTGAGTTCCTTATTGTTTTTTTAGTGTAATTCTTCTTATGGAAATTGGTTAAGTTTTCAAAAGTGGTCATGTTCCAAATAGTTTTCTGAAAATCCGTTTTAAAGTTCTTGGGAAAGTTTTTTTTTAAGCTTGAATCAGTTAACAAAGTTGAAGTGAAAGTGGATCTTTGTTGAGGTGATTCAAGTTTGTGTAGTGTAGTTGGTTTCATAGTGATTTCAAAAAGGATCTTTAAAAAAAATCAGTTTTTAAGGAAAGTTCAATTTTTTTATATATATAAGCTATAAGCTCATAAGCCTGCTTATTTATTAAGCTAGGCTCATAAGCTTATGCTTTTCATCTGTTTTCTTGGTTTGGTTGTTGTGTGCAGGTAACAAGAAAGCAACAAAGTGCATCATCCATTTCATTTCATTCCATCACATTCACTTTTGAAGACATTTTACCCTTGGGTCCACTTGGATTCCACCAACAAGGGCTCTTTACACGTCTTGTATAAGCTCTCACTAGTTCAGAAACTAGTTTGGAAATGGCCTCAGCTGTAACACCCCCAAATTTACACAATTTAATACAGGAAAGACTCGTTGGTGTTACGGGATAGCACATTACTCACATCATAGACAACGCATAAAAATCACGTCGTTTAATAATAAAACATTTCCATTCATAAATATCAAATTTACATAGGTCCCAAGTCATAGTATTTCATACAATTTTTACAAAACATTTGAATGGAAATTATTATTTAAGTGCGGGCCATGAATTCTTGTCGTCTTCCCGAGAATTACCTTCAAGTACCTGTGATAAAACATGTTAAAAGAAAAGGTCAGCGAAAACGCCGAGTGAATTCATAGAGTTTAATAAAATCATTAACATATCATCGGTGTATAACTATTACCGAAAATCATTTTGTACAAATCTTTGTAATAGGCCATAAAATAGCCAAAAGTCATTTTATACAAATCCTTATCAAAAATCATAATATAGGCTTTTGCCTTCAAAATCATTATACGAACCAATGTCGTAAAAATATCATACAATACGTTTTATAACGTTGTATAAAGTTAAATAAAAACCGTTATATGAATATGGTTATGTAAAACCAAAACACGAACATATTATCAATAATAAGACCATGTATTGCTAGTCAGGCAATATATTGTAATTCAATGCATAAAGCAGTATTTTTGTTATTTGGATTATTATAGCCGCATGACATTGTTACCTTACTACAACAAACAACGGGTAGCTAACCCGAAACTCATTTGCCCATCTAAATTAGTGTGTCGTCACAATAATCACGCTTGCGTAAATCTTCTCATACATAAATTCGCTTACCAATCAATGTGGCACGACGGGGATGAACCGTCAAGGCGCGAACTGGGGTGATCGTCCCCAAATAGTACTATTATATGTATAAGCGTCTACCAAATCCCGGTAGTTCACAATTCAGGCTAATGGGACTTTTAGTGACATAACCTGACTTTAATAATCCATTTCATTTCACTTATCGGGTCATATAATCATTCATCGGGTCATATCATCATTCGGGTCCAAATCAATAAGCAAACAATCGGGACAAATGGTATCCTGTTTTATCAAATCTAACATGTTATCTCCCTCTCGGGTTTATAAAACATTTCATAAAAACATTTAAAAGAGTGCGAGGCTATGAACTCACGTTGATGTGGGGAAGCGGGTTATCGGCAATTCGGATGTACGGTACGTGCTTCAATCACGGAAACCTATATAAATAATAATCGGTCTTAGACTTTTGTCCAATGACTTTATAAAAATAACAATTATGTATACATATGATGATTTTATATATATGATGATGATCAAGTGGGATTATACATTCTCATTTACTCATTTTAGTGTTATGTATTGGTAACTTTTATACTAGTTTACTAGTTTTACCTATTTACATGTTTTAGGCCCAATAAGCCTATTATAAGTCCATTACCTTAAATTAGACCATTTTATAATTTTATTATCAGTATTATACTTTACATGTTGGGCCCAAGTGGGTTAAGCCCAATAAGTAAATTTATAAGTGTTTAGCCCATTTAGTTGGATTATTAGTCCAATAATGCTAACTTAGCCCGTTAATGTCCATATGTTATTTAGTTCGGATTTTATCGGTTTTTACTTGTATTAAGTACTTATATATCAGTATATGACTTTTAAAAAGTTTACATTAGACGGGTCCGATCGTCTAAGTTTTAATTGACGAAAAACGTTAATTTTACGGTACTAGCCGAAAAGACGTAAAAATCATGTTTATAGTTTTTATAACTTATAAAACTTACCAAACTACCATTTTTATATAATGTCCATTTATTTATCCTTATACATATTTATATAATTGAAATATATAAGTTAGTGGGTTTTAATTTCACATTTTATAATATATTATTTTGAGTGCTTATATAATACTATTAAATTTTAATTTCACAAAATCTGATTTTTAGTTTCACTTTCACTATTTTTATCATATCTTGAGTTCTATAAGGAGATAGAAGCTCATTTTTCGATGACATAAAATTCATATTATGTGATACATATAAGTTAGTTATAGCTACTGCTCAATCCATGTCTAAGTATCCTTAACAGTCCCTACAAAATTGACTATTCAGATTGGTATACTAATTTTGTTTTGATCATATCTCACTCATTTTGATGATTCCATTGCATGGCCAACTCTCACATGTGTATGACATATAATACTTACTGTAAATTGATTCCACCATGCCATTTTATCAGTTTATAATTTGGTTAGTTACTGTTTTTATACAGCCAACTTTATAAGCAAGAATTTAACCTTTTTACCTATGGTTTTCCACCTTTTAACCATGTTTATCAAATCTATCAACACCAAATCCCCACATAATATTTTTAATCATCATTCATCATCATATACATATACATAAATAAAGAAATTACAAGATTACATAATCAAAATAACAAGAGGATAGGAAGAACAATCTTTATACCACCAAGATTAAGTAGTTTATGATCAAGGCTTGGATTTTTGATGGCAAAACTTGTGATAGATCAACACCAATCTTCAAGACCACCAATACTTGTAAACTTCTTGTAGAAATCAGCCCTATGACACCAACAAATCTTCTCCTTGGATGTTAAAATTACCACCAATCAATAGAGCTTGAAAAGGGCTTCATCATATGTGTGAATAACATATGATTTCATGGTTAAATTTGATCAAATGAGGGTGTTTAGGGGTGGTGGTGGACGAATTTAGAGAGAGAGAGGAGAGAATGAGAGTGGTTTGCATGAGTGAAATGTGAGAAATGGTTTTGGGAGAATGGTTTTGATGTTGGTAACTTACATGTTAAGCTTACAAGACAAGTGTAAGTAATAGTTAGCTACAACTTGACACCTCAAAGGGTATGGTGGAGCTACTTTGGCCGTCCCATGTGTGGGGTGAGGCAAAACTTGTTTTTGTCTCATCCCACTAATTTACGGGTATTCCTCGATTCTAATTTCCTCGATTTGCGTGCCCTCGGGTCATTTTACGGAAAACGTTTTTATAAATTATGAATCAACGGCACAAAACGAATCTAATAAAAATTGTCTCATCAAAAACGGATTTCAAAAACGTAAATACGTAATCCTAAGGTTTCCGGTTTAGTCGTAAATGACGTTAAATTATAATCGTAAGTCCTAATCTTTTCTCGTAAATTTGTGAGTTTATGAACCAACACAAATTTAAAATCTCAAAATAATATTCACGGATAAATTTATTTTCTGAAATGTCGGACTGTCACCAAAACGGTGTATGTAAACGTAAGCACGTAACGTAGAATCCTCCGGTTTAGACGTAGTCGATGCTACTTCAAGACGTAAATCAAAATTTCTTCCCAAAAATAAGTGAGTTCATAATATAACATTAAAATAATGTTTTTAAATAACACTTGAGAATAAAAATATCGACCATAAATTGACGGATTGTCACATCAGCCCAAGGTTTGGCTTGAACCTTCCATAATCTTGTTTTCATGAATTTTGTGTGATTTTGTGCAATTTATGATAAACCTGTTTACTTATTCATTTTTCAGTTAGTTTTTGCTTAAATAGGTCTTGTATGCATGTTAGAGTGGTAATTAATCAGTTTGGGTAGGATTTATAAGCATTTGGTTTGTAAAATCCATATTCTGATTTTTAAAGGGGTGTTTGGATTAGGGTTTTAAGTTAAGATCTTGCTAAGCTTTTGGTCTTAAAACCACCTAGACTCACTTTTATTTGGTAGTAGAGAGTAATTTTTGTCATTGGTTTCATTATTGTAAGGTTTTTAAGCAATTGCATGTTCAAAAATTGGTAAAGTATAGCTAAAAACCAGTTAGTAATTTTTCTGCCAGTTTTGTGTAATTTTGACAATGAAAACTTGTATGTTGTTAGTTGTATTTCTTACCTAGGGTTTGTAATCAGTTATATGTGATTTGGTGAATATTTGTGCAAGTTCTTGAGTTCTGAAATTCACTCTTGTGCCAATTGCATCAGTCAAAAAAGTCTCACAGCCCCCCTAGCATCATACAGTGACTGCAATTGATCATTTGTGATTGATTTGTGTGTTTAACTTGTGTTTTTTATAATTTTTGTGACTCCCTACAACCCAACTGGTTGTGGGGGTGACAATCTTTGTCCAAGAAACCTAGCAAATCTCAAGTTACACGTCCATCTTTGCTCAGACCTGTTTTTTGCACTAGCAGTGGGAACTCAGTTACCCCTGCTGGTGTATTTCTAGGTAGTGCCCAACAAAAGGACAAAAGTGACCAAGTGTCACTATCAGATTCTAGATTTTTTTGTCTTTAGTGGGTGAAAATAGGATTTAGACCTTGATTCTTGTTTCATTATTTTTCTTATTTAATTTTTGATTTTTCAGTTTAATTAGTTTTTCTGTTACTGTTCATTTTATATTTCTTTAGAATAAATTGCAATTTAAATTACTTTTTAATTAACTATTTTTGTCTTTTAGTGACAAAAATTAGTATTTTTCAGTTTTAAAAATTTTCTTAGAGTTAGAAAAACATTTTAAGATTTTTAGTTTAAAAAGTTTTCAATGTTCAACTTTTTAATTAATTTTTAGAATTAATTTAGTTTAATTAGGGTTTTATTTTTATTAGTTTTGTCTTTTAGTAAAATTTTTTAATTTTTTCAAACTTTTTCATTTTTCTACTGTTCATTAGTATAAATTAGGATTTTTAAAATGGTCAAATTATTTTTAGCATTATTTTATTATTTTTTATGATTATTTTGGTTTAAAAATAGTTTTTAGCATTTTAAAAATAGAAAAATAGTTTTGAAAATTTAGGAAAAATAATTTTTAGTCTTTAAATAATATAAGTGAGTTATTTGTTCAATAAAATAATATTTTGGACATTTAGTTAATTATATTTATTTTTAGGGCTTTAATTAGCATTTAAAATTAAATATTTAATTAATAAAAGGTTTTAAAATATATTTGTTGGATTTTTATTCTTATTTATTTTATTTTAGACTTAGTTTAAACTTTTAATTAATTTTTATGTTTAATTTTTAATTTTGTCGCGTTTTACGTAATTACGTCATCGTTTTACGTCAACGTCGTAGCTCGTCTTTACTTTTTCTCTCTTTAAACCAAAAACGTCACTAATCCAAACTTTGATTTTATATAATTGACACATTAATCCACACACCTCCTTCGAGAATGAACCCGCATTTATTCGACTTGTCGGTTTTCCTAAATCGCCGAGTTTAATACTTGCCGCTCATACGCGTTTTTCCTAAAACGTGTACGATTTACCTACATCAATTTTTGGCGCCGCTGCCGGGGAGGTGTTTTTAGTGTGCCATTATTAGTATCTTGTTTGTGTGAGTAGTGCGTTTTTGCTTTTCAATTTTTGGAAAGCGTAAATATCGTACATACTCATTTTTGTTATTTTTCTCTATTATATTATAGTATCCAAATAAATCGTGTTTAATTTTCCTAAGTTAAACACACAACAATCTTTACTATATTGTAGATATCCATTATCGTTTTCGTTTTTCTTGTGAATATATTACTAGATTGTACTTACGTAGAACAATAAATATACAAGTACTCCAAAAGCGTGAAAACGCAACCTTGATTCGGGATTTCATCACTCGATCATTGTATTCGAATCTAAAGCAAAAGTTTAAAGGAAAAATCGATAAATACTTTCGTGAAGCTTAATTTCAATAAACCAAAACTATAAGGTGGGTATAAGGCGGTTGTATTTCACGACCTAAGGGAAAAAGGCTCTTAAGTGCTTAGCGCCGCCTCGTTTCCCCCGCTTGCTTGTGCGTGTTTTGAGAAAGAGGGCCAATCGAGGGTTTGCCGCCCAAGTATTATCTACGTATCATATATATTTGCTTGTTTTCAAGATTAAACCCTCTTGAACGTTTTGGTGTTCCACCAACGTTCTAAAGTCATCGAGAACGTTCACTCCACGTGATCGTTTTCATTCTTTGAGGCTCCTTTAATCGAGAAATCGATTCGAGGGGAGATTTATAGATTTGTGTCTACGTAATACATTCAAAAATCCAAAAAAATTAAAAAAAAATTCAAAAACCAAAAAAAATTGAAAAATCGAAAAACCCCAAAAAGAATCTTCTTTGCTACCACCCATTCTACGCTTAGTGCATGCGCACTCGATCGAAGGATTATTCTAATTCTAGCGACGCTTCGAATCGACACAATCATAATCGAAGGAATCGACGATGTAGACGAGATTTAGAAACCGACGTTCCTAATATCATTGTTGAAGAGACCGTAGAGGAGATGGCCGACAATCCTTCGATGATGGAATTGCTCCAAGCGCCCACCGAGGGTTATGGAGACGCGATCGTAATTCCCGCTATCAAAGCGGAGAATTTTGAGATTAAGAGCGGAATGCTTTCGTTAATCCAAGCTACGAAGTTTCGAGGTCGTGAAGCCGATAATCCTCACGACCATATTCGGAATTTTGATCATCTTTTGGCCACGAGCAAGTTTAAGAACGTCGACACCGATGTCGTCAAGCTTATGCTTTTTCCGTACTCGCTCGATGGTGCCGCCAAGGATTGGTACGAGAAAGAGCCACCTAATTCCATAACTACGTGGAAGGATCTCGTTTCCAAGTTCGTTAATTATTTTTTCTCACCGTCTAAGACAACGTTTTTCAAAAATGAAATTACGTTTGAGCAAAAACCGAATGAATCTTTTAGAGACGCGTGGGATCGTTTTAAGGAATTGCTTAGGCAATGCCCTCACCATGGTTTTTCCGAGTTGCACCAAATCGATACGTTTTACAACGGTCTTAATTTTCAAGAACAAGACTCGTTGAATACCGCCGCCGGTGGCAACTTTTTGTGTAAGACTCCGAAAGATGCATTGATAATTATCGAAAACCGATCCAAGGTTTACCAACTCCGCAACGCACCGAGTGTTGCCAATGTCGCCAATGTTAGCAGTTCTAATCGCGACATTGAGAGGTTTGATTCGAAAGTCGACAAGTTGACGAATGTGTTTACGTCTTTTCTCGTTGAGATGCAAAAGAAATACGCTCCCGCTACGGTGAAAGCGGTTGAGGTTTCGTGTACGTTTTGTGGTGGACCTCATAATTATTACGAGTGTGCGGCTACGGATGGCCAAACGTCGAATGTGAGTGCGTTAAATGGAAACAACAATTTTCAAAATCAAAATAACGCGGGTCCATCACAACAAGGCAATTATAACCAAGGCAACAATTTTAATCAAAACCGAAACAATTTTCAAGGAAATAATCAACAAGGAAATTTTTCGAATCAAAATCAAGGTTATAATCATGGTCGTAATTTGAATTGGCAAAATCGAGAGGATAACCAAAACTCAAATTTTTCAAACAACAACAATCAAGGAAACAATTTTTCAAGTGGGAATCAAAACAATTTTCAAAGAAGTAATCAAAACCAATGGAACTTTAATTCAAATCAAAATAGTTCGTCAAACGATTTTCAAAACTATATGAAAACGAATGAGGCTAATATGAGACGATTAGAGGGAGAAATTGGTACTTTGAAAAACGACTTTTCTAATACATTGAAATTGCAAAACACGAAGATTGAGCAAGGACAAATTGACATTAAAAAGATGTTTTCGGCCATTATGAACAAGTCCTCGGGTGCGTCATCGAGTTCGTTACCTAGTGACACCGTTGCAAATCCGAAGGAACAATGTAAAGTCGCCTCGTCTCGTGAGAAAGGTCGTGTGATTACCCCTAACCTTGAAGGATTTCGAGTTGTTCCTTCTTCTCAACCCTCGACTTCTAAGACGTCTTATTGTTCTAAAGTCGATGGGGTGAATGTGGCGACGAAGGAAAAGAGTTCACACCCTCGTGTACCTCAAATTCCATCCACGGTTCAAAAAGAGAGCTTTATCGACCTTACCAAAGTAACCCTTGAAGAAACTTGTGCATCGATCCTTCTTAAAAAACCCAAAAGGCGTATGCCGAGAAAGGAAGAGGATCCGGGCCAATTTCTACTACCTTGTGATTTTTCCGAGATTGAGGGATGTTTATCCCTTGTCGATTTAGGTGCTAGCATCAATCTCATGCCTCATTCTCATTGGAAATTGATGAGATTGCCTTCACTTACCCCCACGAACATGACAATCGAGATTGCGAATTGTACTCCACTTATACCAATTGGAATAGCCGAGGATGTCTATGTCAAAGTTGGAAAGTTTGTTTTTCCCGCGGATTTCGTTATATCCGATTACGAGTGTGACCCTAAATGTCCCATTATTTTAGTCCGACCATTTGTATCAACGGCTCGAACCGTAATCGACGTTCACGAGGGGAGACTTACTATGAGATATGGGGATGACAAAATGGACTTTTTCGCTAGAAAATCCCAAGTGTTTAATGATAATGAAAAAACCGAGGTTTCAAAACCTAATGATTCAAATCCTAATGATTTCAAAATGTTCACTTTAGCGGAAAGAATGAGGCTTAATGCATGTTTTGAAAGAATTAAGAAAAACGGTTTTAAAGATGATGATTTTAATGATAAAGAGTACGTTTACCTAATTCAAAAGGGTATGAGTAAATTTATGGATGAAAACTCACTTTGGGATGTATTTAGCAAAACAAGTGAAACACCAATTCCGAAGGGCGACGTTAGTGCCATCACGACAATGACCAAAATGGGCTCGTCTTCACCACCTTCGAAGGACCACGTCTTTGAGGCTTCAACTTCTAACTCCATCGAAGTTCCTCCTTTGCCTAGCCCAACACCCGTTGAGGCTAAAGGGTTTATCGACATCGATCCTCTCGTCTTAGAAAAGTCACCTAAGCATAGTCATTCGACTTGTAAGACCATGGTTGTGAATGCTCACATTGACTCTTTCTTTGACGATGACGATGGCGATTTTGCCGAGATTGATCACGTACTTCGAAATCCACATGCAATTTTTGATTCTCCTAAAAAGAAACTTGTGAAGTACGATGATAACGAGTTTCATCCCGTGATTGAGGAAATCATTGAACGAGGGCTAGCTCTTATGCCTTCACTTCCACCTACAAGTGAGGTCGATCTTTCCAAAATCGAGGATGAACTAAATGAGTTGGAACGTCTTATTTTCGATAATGAACCAACTCATGTGACCACTATAAATCCAATTCTCGAGGAGTTACCTAATCAACACTCCTCAAATGAGAATTACGTTTACCACATTCGTGAGGATTTAACTTATCAACAATCCCCACAAATGGATGATGGTTTCGTGCTTGATCGTGATCTCTTCGAGAGAGTTTCTAAGATACTCAAGGAGGGGAATGACAAACCTTGGTTTGACAAGCCTATCTTTGATGAAGAAATCGATGAGATCGACGTTCATGAGGATGACGAGTATGTTGACCCCGAGGGGGCGGTGTTCTTTATTGATCGACGTTTTGAGAACTCATATAATCCGCCACCCCCTCCTACCAAAGACTTAAATGTGAGGATTTTTAGCGCGACTAATTTTAAATTTGACACGCCAAATATTTTCGACATTATCAAATCGGGTTTTCATAAAGAGTTTTTAACCGATGAAAAAGGAAAAAAATTTAAAAATGTTTTAAAAGATTTTTCTACAAGTTTAACTCCGTCATCACCGCGTTATATGAGTGCTACCACCTCGTCTACTCCTTTTTACGACGGTTGGTGTGGATCTAGTGTGGGGAGAAGCCCCTTATGTTCCCTCACATTTCTCCACCGAGGACGAGATTTACGATCCCGGAATTGCTTGTAAAGGGAAATCTCGGTCTTCCACCGATGCAATAAATGGAAAATCTTTTCGTTTGCTTTGTGTGAGTCTACCTCGAGTAGCTCATTATGTTGACTTACCTATTGCCCCACCTTTCTACTTCTCATCTCTTTTCTTCTACCCCTTTGGGGTTCTAGTTCATGTTGGAGTGGCGTTGTTTCGTCTTTCATTCGAAAACGAGGACGCCATCTTCGACCCCGGTATTTTGCATCATCAAAGGACTTAGTCCTTAGTACCGGTTACTTTTGGGAATTGTTTATCATGTAATCCCCACCAAAAATGACCAAACCAAGATTATCCCTAAATGATCACATTTATGGGGATTCGAGTCGAGCTTTTGACTCGGTTATAAAAAACAAGGTGCCTCGTGGGGGATTCTCATGCTTATCCTTGTAAATATTATCGCTTTCTTAGTTTAATGTAACGAGGGGACTTGTGCTCTTACAACCTTTGTTTCGTGGTTGTTTGTGATTGTGATTTATTAGGTTCATCGTCATCATTGAAGCCTCTCGTGTTCGTTTTACGGATCACTCGAGCTTCGATCGTTGCCTTTGGAGATTCCGATATCCGATGATATCCGTTTATATTCTAACGTTTATCTTATTAGCATAATTCATAAACGGCTTTTAGGTTATTCGTTTTACCCTTTCCATGCTCGAGATTAAGCATTCGACTTCGTCTCTAGTATGGGGGTGTTTTCACCCCTAGACTCGAAACATTGAGGACAATGTTTAGTTTTAGTATGGGGGTGAGTAGATACTTAACCTTGCTTACGTCAACACGCAATCCAATATTCATCTTTTTGTTATCGTTTTATGCAAAATAAGGCTAAAAATGGCCAAATTTTAAAATTTTTCTAGTTTTTCATAAGTGTTTAAGACACGAATGTAGGTTTTCCGATGGTGAGAATAAGAGTAATTTTTGACTCGACCGTGCGTGTTGAGCACTTAGCTTTGATTCCTTAACTTTTTAGGCTAAGTCTCTTAAATGAGGACGAGAAATGATAGAGTTATTTATAAGTCTCGTAATCGTCACGATCTCATGTGTAGTAATTATTAACTTATTCTCCCCACGCTTTTGTATAATAAATTGTTAATAAATATTGATTTAGCGGTTTAGTCACTATTGTTGGTTTCTAATTTGTTTTAGTAGCTTCCAAGTAATTAAATTGGGAAAACATTAAGGTATCGCCAGCGTCACGGTTTTGAAGTATTTGCACCCGAATAATCGAAAGCTTCACCTAATAATAAGATTTCAAGTGCTCACCTAAATTAAGCAAAAATTTGAAGCTCACAAGGCCGAAAAATCTATGCCCAAATTGAAAGTGAATCAAGCCTTAATCTTCGAAGCTTTAAAGATCCAAAATTTGCTTTAGCGTGAGGATATACGTCTTTGGCTAATAAATCCACCGATGAGGCGGATAATAAAAGGCAGGCAAGACCGAAGTCATAATAAAAGCTCCATGGCGGAGTTGAATAAAAGATGGAGGTAAACCATGATAATAAAACCACCGATGATGGCGGATAATAAAAGTCATGGTAATAAGTCTCATGTTCAAAACCGTTATAAAACCGTGTTTATCGATCCTTCTTGTGGACTTAATTTTTTGACATCGTTGTCTATTATGGTGAATTATTAATTCGATGATTTTGGTTACACCGTTAAAACTCTATTTTTAGACTTAATCTTTATTCACGCATAAGTCAATAATGTATCCTCGTGATCATTAAGACAAAATAAAATATAAGAGATACCAAGTAGGAATAAGGGAGTTTAGGTTCGTAATTAACACTCATGAGATGTGTTCGTGTTGCTAACTTATAATAACAATGATCTCGTTACACGCTTGGCATGGAATTGGGTGAAAATCGAGGACGGCGAAATTATTTCTAACGAAGCATTTGTTCTATGATCCCAAAAGTCACTTTATCGTGATGAAAGCAATACATTATGTCTAAAACACGTGTAGTGGTTTATTTAAATTTATGTCTTCAATAAATGTCATCATAAAATGAATTTTGGAAGTGCTATGATACTTAATTCTAGCATTGCGTGGGGACACGGCAATGGTTTAGTATGGGGAGTGATGAGATTGTAATTATACATAGTCTCATCGTCCAAATCGGGCTTAAAACGCTTAAAATATCGTCAAAATACCCAAATATATGCCTGTGTTTGTTCATTATGTATTTTAGGTACGGATATCGTGAAATCAACAAAAGATCACAAGAATGAAGCAAAAACGAACACGGGAAACGAAGTCGCACAAAGAACCGGGCCCAAGAATGGAATTTCCAAAAATACCCTTGAAGAATTGAAGATTGGCAAGATTGGTCCTTCAAGAATTGAAGACTTGGCAATTTTTACCCTTGCAATACTCACTATTTTCATTTAGGTCCCTAAATTATCAAGATATTACAAGATCAACCCTTGAAGAATGCAAATGGTGCATTAAAAGCCCTTGATAAAAGTTTGGAAATACATTGTGCCATTTTCAGCAACCTGCCCAAACTTATAACAAAGGAAGTACAAGTTTTTGGATGTTCAAGTTAAAGTGACAAAAGAAAGGGAGTCCAGGGGGTGAAACTACCCAGACATGAAACTCTCACCAGCCAACCCCTATTCGCCACATCACCCCACTCAACTCCACCCACCAATCTCACTCCTACACGTCACACCCCCAATCCACGTCTGTTTCCACTACACACTTTAAATAAACAGATTTATTTAACTTAAATTTTTGTGGGAAACAAAGTTTTTAAACTAATCCCTCCCTAATCCCTATCAAACCCCACTGTTTACAACCCATAAACCCTAAAAATTACCAGGGTTAATTACCCCCAAATCAAGGGGGTTTTGTCCAATCTTTTCCAGATCCTTAATTTAACTTAACCTAATCCAAACCCAACTCCCAAAACGTCACCCTCAACCCCATAGACCCCACCCACGAGGTCCCTTGCACCCCTTTGGCTACAAAACAAATCGAAGACAGAAGGATGAATGGCTGGATTGGATTACTTGGTCCCAAAGGATTGTCCAACGACTTAGATCACTCCACAACAGCTGTATAAAAACAGGCAATCACATGTTGTGATTTTGACCAAGATCAATTATTCAAACAAAGGGTATTTCTGGAAATCAAATACATTAGGGTTTATAGCTTCCATTTGATTCTAGAATAGTTTGTAGCCACTATATAAGGCACTAGGGTTTTACTTTTTTCTTTGTTCCAGTTTTATGTAATTTTTTAAAATTTATTAATGACAATGAAAGGCTTTAAGATTGCATAATACTGAGTTCCTTATTGTTTTTAGTGTAATTCTTCTTATGGTAATTGGTTAAGTTTTCAAAAGTGGTCATGTTCCAAATAGTTTTCTGAAAATCCGTTTTAAAGTTCTTGGGAAACTTTTTTTTTTAAGCTTGAATCAGTTAACAAAGTTGAAGTGAAAGTGGATCTTTGTTGAGGTGATTCAAGTTTGTGTAGTGTAGTTGGTTTCATAGTGATTTCAAAAAGGATCTTTAAAAAAATCAGTTTTTAAGGAAAGTTCAATTTTTTATATATATAAGCTATAAGCTCATAAGCCTGCTTATTTATTAAGCTAGGCTCATAAGCTTATGCTTTTCATCTATTTTCTTGGTTTGGTTGTTGTGTGCAGGTAACAAGAAAGCAACAAAGTGCATCATCCATTTCATTTCATTCCATCACATTCACTTTTGAAGACATTTTACCCTTGGGTCCACTTGGATTCCACCAACAAGGGCTCTTTACACGTCTTGTATAAGCTCTCACTAGCTCAGAAACTAATTTGGAAATGGCCTCAGCCCAAGGTTTGGCTTGAACCTTCCATAATCTTGTTTTCATGAATTTTGTGTGATTTTGTGCAATTTGTGATAAACCTGTTTACTTGTTCATTTTTCAGTTAGTTTTTTCTTAAATAGGTCTTGTATGCATGTTAGAGTGGTAATTAATCAGTTTGGGTAGGATTTATAAGCATTTGGTTTGTAAAATCCATATTCTGATTTTTAAAGGGGTGTTTGGATTAGGGTTTTAAGTTAAGATCTTGCTAAGCTTTTGGTCTTAAAACCACCTAGACTCACTTGTATTTGGTAGTAGAGAGTTATTTTAGTCATTGGTTTCATTATTGTAAGGTTTTTAAACAATTACATGTTCACAAATTGGTAAAATATAGCTAAAAACCAGTTAGTAATTTTTCTGCCAATTTTGTGTAATTTTGACAATGAAAACTTGTATGTTGTTAGTTGTATTGCTTACCTAGGGTTTGTAATCAGTTATATGTGATTTGGTGAATATTTGTGCAAGTTCTTGAGTTCTGAAATTCACTCTTGTGCCAATTGCATCAGTCAAAAAAGTCTCACAGCCCCCCTAGCATCATACAGTGACTGCAATTGATCATTTGTGATTGATTTGTGTGTTTAACTTGTGTTTTTTTATAATTTTTGTGACTCCCCACAACCCAACTGGTTGTGGGCGTGCCAATCTTTGTCCAAGAAACCTAGCAAATCTCAAGTTACACGTCCATCTTTGCTCAGACCTGTTTTTTGCACTAGCAGTGGGAATTAAGTTACCCCTGCTAGTATATTTCTAGGTACTGCCCAACAAAAGGACAAAAGTGACCAAGTGTCACTATCAGATTCTAGATTTTTTTGTCTTTAGTGGTGAAAATAGGATTTAGACCTTGATTCTTGTTTCATTATTTTTCTTATTTAATTTTTGATTTTTCAGTTTAATTAATTTTCTGTTACTGTTCATTTAATATTTTTTAGAATAAATTGTAATTTAAATTACTTTTTAATTAACTGTTTTTGTCTTTTAGTGACAAAAATTAGTATTTTTCAGTTTTAAAAATTTTCTTAGAGTTAGAAAAACATTTTAAGATTTTTAGTTTAAAAAGTTTTCACTATTCACCTTTTTAATTAATTTTTAGAATTAATTTAGTTTAATTAGGATTTTAATTATTATCAGTTTTGTCTTTTAGTGAAAATATTTACTTTTTTCAAACTTTTTCATTTTTCTACTGTTCATTAGTATAAATTAGGATTTTTAAAATTGTCAAATTATTTTTAGCATTATTTGATTATTTTTTATGATTATTTTGGTTTAAAAATAGTTTTTAGCATTTTAAAAATAGAAAAATAGTTTTGAAAATTTAGGAAAAATACTTTTTAGTCTTTAAATAATATAAGTTAGTTATTTTTTCAATAAAATAATATTTTGGACATTTTGTTAATTATATTTAATTTTAGGGCTTTAATTAGCATTTAAAATTGAATAATTAATTAATAAAAGGTTTTAAAATATATTTTTTGGACTTTTATTCTTATTTATATTATTTTAGACTTAGTTTAAACTTTTAATTAATTTTTAGGTTTAATTTTTAATTTTGTCACGTTTTACGTAATTACGTCATCGTTTTACGTCAACGTCGTAGCGTAATCGTAGTCGTAGCTCGTCTTTACTTTTTCTCTCTTTAAACCAAAAACGTCACTAATCCAAACTTTGATTTTATATAATTGACACATTAATCCACACACCTCCTTCGAGAACGAACCCGCATTTATTTGACTTGTCGGTTTTCCTAAATCGTCGAGTTTAATACTTGCCGCTCATACGCGTTTTTCCTAAAACATGTACGATTTACCTACATCAGCTGTACAAATTTTTATAATTTTTATTTTATAGTCTATGTTTTGTGTTTTTGATGTAATTGCAGGTTAATAGAAAAAGATAAAAGAGGTTACATTGATAGTGGAAAGCATGAACTGGTCAAAATTGTGAGGTACCGTTATAACTCCAAGTACCGCTAGCACAGATTTAAGTACCGCTTATGTTCTATGTACCTCTACATGTCCGTTTTACCGTTAAGGGTCTCTTTTGTAAATTTGGCGGTTTCTTTGCGCTTGGGTTTGTTATTTACTTAAATACTTACTCCCATTATACAATTGATTCACCTAATCTTTTATTTTTATCTCTTGATTCTATAACCTTCTCTCTAATTTTTCGATCATCAAAAATACTAATGGCTGCTTTACAAGTGATCTCTAAACATAATTTGGTTGAGAATCTTGCTACGAATGATGAATCTCTTGGTTTCCATGAGATTCTTGGTTTCCTATCTCGAAGTCATGTTCGCTTTGCACTCACTGTAAGTCCAGTTGTCTCTATTTCCATTGTTGAATAATTTTGGAATACTTCTGTATTAGGTACTCGGTTTAATCAACCTTGCATTAAGGCTAGGGTGAACCACAGAAATATATATGTAATTGAGGTACTGTTAAGGGCAAGTTTGAGATTAAATGATGAAAATGGACTTAGTATGCTTAATAATACAGAGATTTATGATGGCCTTGCAGCCATGGGCTATGGAGGTGGTAGGGAAAGGCTTACTTTCTTTAAAGCTTTATTTTCACCTAAATGGAAATTTTTTTTTCATGCTATTATTCATTGTTTAATCTCTAAAAGTACATCTTTTGATCAAATTCCTGTTGCATTGGCATCAGCTGGTATTTATCTAGCAAATAACAGAGTTTTTAATTTTTCAAGATTAATTTTTGAAGGCATGACTAGGAATTTGGAAGGGACTAAAAAGTTTTTGATGTATCCTAGATTCATTCAAACTTTAGTTAGTGACCAAATACCTAACCTACCCTTGTTAACTGATACATGGGATGTTCCTACATTCACAAAGAGAACTTTCTCTTTCTTGACCAAACAAGGCAATGGCTTTACAGGAACAGTTACACCATCGTTTGCTCATATGTTAGCCCAACCTGCCAATCAAGAAGGTGAGGAACCTAGAAATGCTAGTGCTTCTCAGAAAACTCCTTTTCACCAGAGTTCCCATTCCCTAGAAGATTAAGAATCTTCTTGTCACAATGTTGGTGCTCCACCAAACAATGATGAGATGATCCACACACCTGCTGCTTCTATTGATGCTAGTGGTTCACTGCAAGCACAAGCACCAGAGGTGGTGGATGTTGCAAATTTAACTGCTTTGTGTACTAGTTTGTCCCAATAGGTACATGTGTTGCAAAAAGAAAAGCTTGTTCAAGACAAGAAAATTGCTGAATTGGAAGCTAGCCTAATCAAGTTGAGGAACAATGTATCACCTTGGATGAGGCAACATAGATCTATTCAGAAGTCTGCACTCAAGAAGCAAAGATTCAGGAACCACAAGAAAAGGCAACTGAATGCAACCAAACAGGGGAGGAATTATGAAGAACAACCACCTTCTTCTTATAATCAGACAAGGATCTCTGGAAATGACATCAATTTTGAGTTGGATGAAGATGTCATGGGGACTTATGAAGATGGAACTGGTTTAGAGACTGGTGTGGATGGACCTTAAATATGGAGATTCAACAGGAAGAACCACAACCTACTCATGAGGAGCCACAAGTTGAAGAAATGATGGTAACTCAGCCAACACCAATACCTCAATCACTACTTCAAGTAAATTGGAGAACTTTCTATGAGAAGTTGGAGGAAATTTACATTCAGTTTCCTATATCTTCAACTCCACCAACACAAAGACAAGTATGGTTTCAAAGGAAACAGACTTTGCAAGTACTGTCTAGATCAAGAATAAGCAATGGATCAGACAAAACTGAAGAGGTGCAAGTTGAAATGACGGCTTCTATGGAAGATAGAGTATTTGGGGATACACATGTGATTGAAGAAAAAAGTGTGTCTAATACTTGTGAAATCAACATTGTTGAAGATCCAAGTACTACTAAGCCAACTAAGCCGACTGCAAGTACTGCTAACATTGTTGAAGACCCAAGTACTGCTAAGCCAACTAAGCCGATTGCAGGTACCGCTGGTGATCATCCTTCACTAGAAAGTCGAACTCCTTTTGGAGAGGATGAGACTTTAGCCCAATTACTGCTTGACTTAAGAAAGAAGAATTTAGTTGAGAAGACTAAACAAGCAGAGGCAGAGAAAAAGACACAACAAGAAGTTCTTGCCAAAAAGAATCAAATTCAAGGTAAGAAAGTTCAAGCTTCACACCCTACTAAAGGTATAGTTACTCAACAACAAGCTAATGAGGAAAGATCTTCCAAGCTGAAGAAGAAGGTACCTAAGATTAATCCAAAGGATAAGGGGAAGAAGCAAATATTATCACAATCTGAAGATGAAAGTGATTCAGATGATGATATAAACAAAGTCATATACAGATTTAATCAATTGGACCATGATGAGGAATATGCTTTCAGAATGCAAGAACAAATTCGTGAAGATGAATTACAAGAAGAACTTGCAGCAAAACAGCATTTGCTAGAAGCTAAGAGAATACAGAAAGAATGGAACATACAAGAGTATGATAGGATTCAAGGTGAATTACATGCAAGTGAGCTTCTTGCAGACTCATTGATAGCTGAAGAGAGAGATGCTTATGATGAAGAAGAGAAATCAAAGTTGATTGATGATCTGGTAAGGGAGCAACAAAGATTCTTTGCTGAAAAGAGAAGAAGAGAAAAGATTAAGCCTCCAACTACTATGCAGATTATGAATCAAATGATGAATTTTCTTAAGAGAGTTAAGGGTTTTACTCATATTCAGCTGGTCAAGAAGAATTTTGAAGAAATCAAGACTTTATATGAGCAAAATAAGAGAATAGAATTGAATTTTGTTGAGATTGGATCTGAGGCAGATAGAATAGCTGTTGAAAGACATAGTAGACATCTGCAACAACAAAGGCAATTTGGAAGTACTTCTAGAATTGAGCCAAGTACTGTTGAACCTACAAATACATCTCCAACTATCAAGACCGCTTATGTGAGGAAGAATAGAAAGGAGAAAGGAAGTTCAAGGGAGGACGAGATTGCTTAAAGAAAGAATATAGGAGTTGAAGCTCAAGATATTGCTCAGGCTGAAAATGTACAAGCAGTACATACATAGTCAACAGTACATACAATAGTACATACTGAAGAGACGGTACATACAAACTTGGAAGAGGGTTCAACAGAACTTGAGGAAACCTCCAAGGGTGTTAAAAGGAAAAGGTCAACAAAGACAAAGAAGAAATCCAAGAGGGCTAAATCAACAGTAGAAGATAGTGATGATGATGAGAGCTTGAAGAAATACTTGAAGATTGTAAAATTTGAAGACCAATGTATTGATACAGAGATTTTTGGAAAGAGATCATCTATTGCTAGATGGATTTACTCTATGGATCAAGAACTTGAAGCTCATGGAATTCAAAGAACTTATGGCACAACAAGGATATTCAGACTTTTGGAGGATATTCTTCATATTCTTGACAAACAAGATATTCAGGATCTTTTTAGGTTAGTTCAAGAAGCCAGTGCAGGTAAAACTGAAGTATCACTATTATACAGGGAATTTCTCTTTATGTATGAGCCACACAACTATGATCAAGAAATGTTGGAGGAATTAGAGAATCAGGTTCCTAGTTACTGGAGATATTATAGGTCATGTGGATTGCATATTTTGGATATAGATGATGTTACATACTATATGCTGCAAGAGAGGACTTACCCTTTTAAAAGAAGATTGTTGGAAAGGATGTTAGAACAACAATTAGAAGTTACAGAAGAATCTGTTGATGCTTTGGAGTTGATCAGAATGGTTAAACAACAAATCAAGGATTTGAAAGATGAGGAATAAGCTGAGAAAGAGCCTTAAGTGTTTGACTTTCAGTCACACTTCACAAATGGTTCTCAGTTCACCATGTCTAACACACATAAGAACTGGCTAGTCCATAAGCAAGCGGTTTGTGGTAAAGACTTATCAAATCCGTTGAAAGCTGATAGTTTGCTAAAAACTATATGGTTCTAACTCACCTTGTTTCGGGACAAAGAGTTGGCTAGTCTTAGACAAACGGTACTAGGTAAAGACTTCATCAAATCCGTTGATGGTTGACAATTTACCAAAAATTGTAAGGTTATCAGTATAGCTTATTCTTCATGAATAAAGTATTTGCTATTCTAGAGTGTACGGCTAACTGGTAAACAATTTATCAAATCCGTTGATAGCTGGTGATTTGCTAAAAATCATGAAGCCAATACAGATTGGTTTTTGTTGTTAACTATTTTATTTCAGGTATGAAGATTGCAAGCAAAGAAGTATTCAAAGAAAAATACTTAGAAGGTTTTGTCTCATCAAATCAAGACTAAGGTTTATGATTCAGAGTTCAAAGATTTAACTCAAGAAGACAATGACTGATGCTGCAAAGATAAATGAATGTTTTAGAAGATACAAAGAAGATCATAGTTTGAAGACAAAGATGATACTCATGATGTTTGAAGATTATCTTATCAGAAGAAGATCTACATTTGAAGTGTTTGGCTACATTCAGTTGGATACAAATACAAATTACCAAGTTCAATCCAAGGATGAAGGAAAGACTGAAGACATGTATTTTAATACATCAAGTACAATAGAAACAAGAAGACAACAAGTTATCATTCGTGTTTAGGGGAGGATTGTTGGGGATTATTTGTTAAGTGTCAAATGCCGTCAGTGTATTTTAAGTACTGTTAGTGTTATGTAAGTACCGTTAGTGTTAACGCGGTACATAGTAAGTACTGCTATACTGATTAGGATGAATATATCTTTGTATAAGATATGTCATAGTTATAGTTAGAGTATATCTTATGTGATATACTTAAATAGTTAGAATATTGATAATATATCGTCTGTGATATACTTACCTTTATAGAATATTCTAAGGTTTCTAGGGTTCCTTACTCTATAAAAGGAACATAGGTACAATGTCTTTCATGTACCTCATTCAAGTCGATTAATAAGAGAATCGAATAGTTAAAAGTAATTTTGTTCTTCTGTGCTTTATAAGTTAGATTTCGCATAACTTATTTAGTGTTAGTAAGAGTGATCAAAGTGTTTTAGTTTGATTACAAACTACTATAGTAATTCTTAACATAATATAGATCCAATCAAAGGGATCAAAAAGGAGGGAAAAATAAAATGATTTCAGTTCTATAATTCCTTCGATGTCGTGTTTGTAATTAATCCGTATCACGAGTAAGCTATCACTTTTTATTTTTCATCTCTTACAAATCATGAAGTTTTGAATCTAATAGAAAGAACACATGAATCTTGAAATAGAATGTGAAAATCATCAAAACAGCCGGGGATTGGACTGTGGTCACCTAAAATCGAGAGTTATAACTCTCGATGATAGCCTTGGTTGTACAGCCGAGACCTTTAAGGTCTCGGTGGCACCTTTGTTGCCTAGTTGCGAGCCATAAATCCCAAACAGGGGGATAAGGGGCGAAAAGGGGACGTTTGGTTAACCGTTCAAGGGTTATAAATGGCTCGGTGGCGTTTTTGTTTGCACAGACCCGAAACAAACATGAACAGGTGGTGTTTGGGATTAATTCGCAGGAAAGGAGGGTGTTTGGGACTGCGAGCAGTGTGACAGAAACAATAGCAGTGGGAACCACTGCATTAGCAGTGGTAACCACAGCACTAACAGTGGGAATTTATAGCAAGCAGTGGGAACATATAACATACAGTGGGAACTTTAAAAGTAAAAACAGTGGGAAAAAAATATAAAAGCAGTGGGAACCACGGGTGACACCACTAGAAAGTGGGCCCGGTTCGGTTTGACCGAGACACGAATGTCTCAGGACGGTTTTTAGCACGAGTTTTCAGGATCGCTAATAATAATGATTACACGGGATTATTTAAATTCATTAAATCATTTTAAAAAGGATTTAATAAATAAATAAATTTAATTGTTGATTTTATTTATAAAATTATATCGATATTGTTTTATCCCGTTAATTATTTTAAAACATAGGATTTATTAAGGATTTAATTTTAAAGGAACTATTTTGGAAACTTGTTAATTTTAAAGGCTTTCTATTTATAGCAGGTTACTACTTATAGTAATATCGTAAGTATCAGAATAAGTATTACAGAAATCAGTAACTAATTAAAGACAGTCAGAATTACAATATTTCAAGAATCAGTAATAATACCATAATACAGTTAATACCGTAATCAGAATACCGTATATTATACAGTAATCAGAAATACATGATGTACGCTATTTAGTGAATACTTAAGAACAGTCGGGTTTATCAGAGATACACTAGACAATCAGACTGTACAAACAGTAATACAAGAATAAAATAAATTATATTAAGAACAGATGAGAAACAGTAATAGTAAACAAAAATCAGTTAACTCATTCTTGTCTGTTATTTATGTAGTAACCATGAAGTCGGAATAGATCTTTCAGCTTTCAATCTTATTTCATTACTGGACACGAGGTACAGATTTCTCGTCCTTTCAGTAAGGACTTCCCTTCTATGCATGATTAGGATTTCCCATCTACAACCAAATGTTTCCCCCAGTACATGTTATAAATGATCTGAAATTATTTTAATAACTAAGATATTGCCTGAGCCTTATATACAAGCATGATCAGTCAGTAGTACTAGTTACGGAGGTACCGTAACCATGACACTTGAGGCACCGCGTCATGACTCACCTACGGGAGAGTGATATCCCGCAGCGTTCCACTCAGTTCAGCTTGGCGTTTTATCAATATTATTAGTGGGGCGTATGGATGCATCCTAGGCTATCAGTTTACATTTTATTAGATGAATGTGGTGTGTGCTTTACATCCTTCACATTGGAGCTGATCCCTCCACCCAGCATATTATTTAGAGGTCACCCCTCTACAGCATGACGAGGTCACCCCTCGAGTTATTCATGCAACAGTTGTTACAGCACATGACCTATGTAAGCTCTTGGCAATTAAAATACAGTAAATGCATGTTTTCAGATTTAACAGATAACAGTTCAGCTTTATTATATATAAATCAGACTTATCAGATTATACACAGATTTCCGATGCAGCTTTACTTATCAATCTTATAGCTCTAGTATTTTATCATTTGTTTCATTTTAGTATTTCTTATCATGCTTTGTATCCGTTCACTGAGTGTTATGCTCAGCCGTAGTTCCTTTCATGTTCTAACGGCAGGTACACCAAGACGCTCGTAGGATTCTGAGAGCATGTGCATTGGATGGAAGCTATCCAGACTTCTTACTTTATGCACTTCTTACATTATTCTGCTTATTTGGAAATTGTTTAGTCCTTTCCTTCAGTACTTTACTTTCATGTTTTGAGCTTATGTTTGGATTACCGATGTTTGATTACGGTATTCCCTTTATGGTCAGTTAATGTTCTAGGACATTTACCTTATACTTTGATGACACACCATAAATACACGTAAAGGTCCACTTATCCAAGTGAGGTGTTACAATGTTTATGTATCTACACACGATGGTTCGAGTCTTACTTGGTACATTTTTAATCCAATTTTTAACTTCGAATGCTTAGTTAGTTCCATATCATTATATACATCTTTTATATAATAAAGAATTAGATTATTTGAGAATTTTTGTGAAGAGTGGAGCTTGCTGGAAAAATAATTGGACCAATCAGATTGCTTGATTTTGACACATACGCAAAATCGAATAATATGATTGGTGGAAAAAATCAAAATTGAATTGAGTTAGTCAAAATAAAAAAAATTTGATGGAGGAATTTGGTAAAAACACACAAAAATATATGTGTCAAGTATATGAAAATAAAGAATTAGAAAGGAGGAGGGATTAGTAAAACTTTAGTGGTTGGATTTTAAATAAATTAGATGGATTTAAGTGTAAAATTATAATTTTTCATATTTTTTAGTAACTTAAAAAAATAAACAAAATAACCCTTAAACTTTGACCCTCTAAACTTTATAACATAACCAAACATATTTAAACATTAAATATTCTTAAAAAACATATATATCTAACTACCTTATAAAACATTGGGTTAAAGCAATAAATTACCAACGAACTTTACTTTTTTTTCTCGATATTACATATATTGAACATAAAATATCATTATCACCATCAAACTTTTTAATTTATTATAATATTACAAACATTATTAAAAATGACCTATGATAACCGGTTAATAATTACAAATTACCTACATGTCACTATATTTTATCGGTCATTTCAATTTTTCTATCTTTTATATCCACTGTCATTTAAGTTTTTTTACACCTCATTTCCTTCACTCTCGTTTTCTTCTTTCCTTTTTTTCACTTCATTCCACCATTAAACTTAAATCTATTTTTTTCCTCAATTTAGTCTGTCATTTTTTCTTATATTCCAACATCAATTACTATCATAGAACCCACCTAAAACCACCCTAAAATACATATCCTTTACAACAATTAACCACAACTTTAATCAACCTGCAAAAAATATCTCAGGTCAAAGAAAAATCATTATAGATTTGTAAAAGATTTGACCTCATCCTCGTTGCTAAAACACGAGGAAAAAAAAGAAAGAATCAAAACTTAACAACAAAAACAAAAGATATGTTTGTAGAATCGAATCTTTGTAGTTCTTTATGGATTACTTGATTCTTGAACCAATTCTGAGATTTAATGGGTTTTATGAAATCTTCATATCAAGATTTTGAATTTATTTTGGAACTAAGAGGAAGCGATAGTTGGGTGGTGATTGGTTGTGATCGGTTGCAATTCTCGATGGTGTTTGAAGATCTTGAATATGTTTGTGACCTTTTTTGGATTTTGTAGATCCAGTCAATGTTGTAAGAAAAGGTTTATAAGCCCAATTAATGTAACGTTCATAGATCAGAAACCCTAATTGGAATGAGAACTATGATTTTACAATGCAACAATTCAACTAGAGTTCTATAACAAGAAACAAGAACTGAAACTGGATTGTTATTAGATTGATGAGTACAATGATTACAATGGAATGATTGATGGTTACAAGTGAGTGAGATGAGAGAATTCAGTTACAAAACATGAGAAATGAAGAATGAGAAGTATTAGCTATTTAATAAAAGGAGAAAAGCTCTAACAGCTTTTCCCGCCAAAATAGTAGTTTGACTTTTCCAGGTCAACCTTGCGAGTTTGACATGTCTAACTGTTTTGCTTTATGACAATCCCTTCCCCTTGAAAACATCCTTGTCCTCAAGGATCAATCTCGAACTCAGGAAACTTATGCAACAAATCATCATACAATTCCCAAGTAGCATCTTCAGCGCTTTGACCAGCCCATTTGACCAAGACATACACAGCCACTTTGTTGTTGAGCTTAGCCATCCTCCTGTCTAGTATAGATTCTTGATGTACTGACAATAAACCATCTGCTCCATAGTGAGGAAGAAGTCTCAATTTGTTGTTGTTGCCCTTACACAACTTCAATTGTGACACATGGAACACATGATGTATTTGACTAGAACTAGGCAGATCTAATTTGTAAGCAACTGTGCCCACCTTAGCCACCACTAAGAAAGGTCCATAGTACTTTGCAGACAACTTATAATGATGTTCTTGCCTTATGGTCACCTGTCTGTGGGGTTGCAGCTTCAAGTAGACCCACATTCCTACTTGAAACTCCCTATTTGATCTTTTCTTGTCAGCATACAACTTCATCCTAACTTGTGCTCTTTTGAGATGAAATTTCAGCATTCCAAGTGCAGATTCCCTAGCTTGTAAGGTCCTATCCACTTCTTCCACAGTATATTCTCCAGCCAGGTAAGGAACATGCAATGGGGGTGTTTGGCCATAGACCACCTCAAAGGGTGTGACTGCAGTAGAAGAATGCTTGTTTGTATTGTACCAGAACTCGGCTAATGACAACCACTTAACCCATTCTTTAGGCTTTTCTCATGTCATACATCTTAAGTAGCATTCCACACACTTGTTTACCACTTTTGTCTGTCCATCAGTTTGTGGGTGATAAGCTGTTGACATTTTCAACTCCACCTTGAGTAGCTTGAATAATGATTTCCAAAAGTTACTCAAGAACACAGTATCTCTATCACTCACAATAGTAGTTGGGAGACCATGTAGTTTGTGTCCATTGTCCAAAAACACTTGAGCAACTGAATTAGCTGTATATGGATGGTTAAGTGCCATAAAATGAGCATACTTACTTAACCTGTCCACTAGCGCAAATATCACTGACTTTCCTTGTGACTTGGATAGTCCTACAATGAAATCCATATATATTTCTATAAAACCCGCATGCTTTTACCATGAATAGTACCCTTTAGATCGTACGTACATGATTAGAACTTTCCTTGTATAGCACGTTTACGTTTCATGTATAAGAATTTCAAGTATTACGTACGTGTTAGAACACGATAAGTATTTATTACGTATGAACACACGATAATTATTCCAATAATAATTATAATCACGAACATGCGATCATGAACGTAAATTAATCACGAGCTAATTTTAGTTATGTATATATATTTATTACGAACACGAATAACTAAGTCACGATCGTAAACTAATTAGAACACGTAATTTACGAACATGATAAAACATGAGAACACACTATTATATTTAGACACGGAAAAAGGTACGGGTTACCCTAAGTGGGGCCCCTACCCGCGGCTACAACAACAAGAACATGGGCTTGGCCCATGTAAACTTTTACTAAACAAGAATTAAGGAAACATGTGTCATTTATCACAAAATCAAGAAAATAACAAAAACCCTAATTCTTTCTTTGCTCTCCTTTTGGCCGTCGGGTTTTGATCACCAAAAAGGGTGTTCGGATTGTTTTTGATCTTGGAAATTTTTCAAGGATTCGTGTGTGTTCGTCATCATTTGATTCACGTATTCGGTATAACCTTTTTAACCTTTTCTTTTATGTTTTGATTTAATGAATCACATAAAATCATGATGTTTTTAATTAACTAATTAAAAACAAGTATTTTTAAACATGATAATGATCATGGGGTAAATCAATCAAGGGTTTTAGGGGTGTTGTGGTCTAGCCGACGCTTAACCGAGCCCTTAGGGGGTCTCGGCTTGGCTTATATCACACCACCGAGACCATATGGTCTCGGTATGGTAGTGGTGGTGTCACGGAAGCAGCAAGGGGCAAGAGAAACCCAACTTAGGTCGGGGTATGGTGATGGTTACGGTTCTGGTTCATGATTTTTAGTCACGGGTCCGGTTCATGAATTATTTTCAAGGTTTATGATTTTCATTAGTTATGTTTTAGACTTAAATTAAATTAATAAAAGCATGACATGATTAATATAATGTACATGACTTAGGTTATAAATTTAATTAGTAATTCATAAATTTTAACCTAAGTATTTATATTTAATTAGACTTTATAATTAATTAATTATTTAAAACCATGACTATAGTTAATTAATTAACATGACTTAGGTTATATTATTAATAGTTAATAATACATGTTTTAACGTAAGTATTTTACCTTTATTTAATTAAAATCATGTTATATTTAATTAAATATTTTTAACCTATAGTTTATTTAATTTACATGAAATAATTAATAAACTATACTTTATAATCACATGACTTAGAATAATAATCAGAAAACACTTAAGCTTAGCTTAATTAACCAGCTTATATCTATTTATGGAAACTTTCTATTTTTAGAAACTTATTTATTTAAGGCAGCTAACCTATTTATGGAAACTTTCTATTTTTAGAAACTTATCTGTTTTAAGCAACAATTCTATTTTTGGAAACTTTCTATTTTTGGAAACTTTCTATTTTTTGAAACTTTCTATCTTTGGAAACTTTCTATTTTTGGAAACTTTCAATTTTTGGTAACTTTCTACTTTTGGAAACTTTCTATTTTAGGAAACCTGCTATTTTTAGAAAGTTACTTATTATTACACAACAAGTATAATAATACATGGAATACAAGTAATACTTAATCAGAATAGACAGAATATAAGATAAACACAGTATAAAGCTTAAAACAGTAAAACATGACATGAACATATAAAACAAGCCAAGACATGATACAAAACCAATTACGTATTTAGTAATCAGATACTTATACACGTATGTATTTATGCAGCATTAGTGATACCGAAGTAGGACTCTCTTTCATTCGTCTTCTTCGTTCACTGGACATAAGGTACGGATTCCCGTCCTTTCAGTATGGACATTCTTTCCTTATTAGGATTCCCCGTATGCAGCCAACTATTTTCCCATAGTATAAGTTTATATGTTTGATTGCTTATGTTTAATTAGAATACCTAAAGCCATATACATGCATGACTAGTTTCACCTAGTTATGGAGGTACCATAACCATAACACTAGAGGCATTGGTGTTATGACTTCCCCACGGCGGAGTGATTGCTCGTGGCGTCCCTTCAGCTTTTGGCCATATTATTATATTTATCATGTGGGGCGTATGGGTGCATCCTAGTTACATGTTTTCAGCAGATTACTCAGTGTGAATGTGGTGTGTGCCTTGCATCCTTCACAAGGAGCTGATCCCTCCTACTCAAAACCAGTATATTAAATTAGAGGCAGCCCCTCTAATTTTCATGACGAGGTCACCCCTCCAAGTATTCATGCACGTTGATTTTCATGACCTATATTGGCTAATGGTAAAATATGTTAAACAGTTTTTACAAGATAAACATAAGGCTTTTCAAACAATAAAACCAGTTTTACTAAGACTTAACCGGGTTATTCAGGACATTAGTTTCTTCCGCTGTTTCATGCTTATATGCTTATATTATTCATGCTTTACTTGTACATCCGTGCACTGAGCGTATTGCTCAGCCGTTTTCCTTTTCATGTTCCCAAAACGGCAGGTACTCAGGGACGCTCGTAGACTTTAAGCGTACGTGCATATGGACTGGAAGCTTTCTAGCCTTTCTTTACTTTATGCATTTATCTATACTTTGATACTCTTTCCATGGACATTGTTTAGTCCTTTCATTTACAGTACTTATGTTTGTGTGTGATGATCTTTACTTTTGGACTACCGATGTTTGATTCCGGTATTTCCTTTTATGGTCATGTAATGTTTTAGACATTTATCCTTGTATGCTTTGATGACACGCCATAATCACACGTGACATTCCACTATCCAAAATGGGGTGTTACAATTATGGTATCAGAGCCAAGGCTTCGACCTGTAGGCTCTCAAAACATGACCTAGTGGGTATTCACTATGGTCTTCCTAGAACTGATAGTCGGTTTTCATGCATTCATCATTTTCATGCATATATATATATATATATATATATATATATATATATATATATATATATATGTCATTGTCGTAGGTTTATGATTAAGTAATGGTTGGTACAGAACTGGCCCTATTTAGTCGCATGTGTTTTATCGTGTAACACCCCCAAATATACACAATTCAATACAGCGGAAGACTCGTTGGTGTTACGGGATAACACATTACTCACATCATAGACAACGCTTAAAAATTGCGTCGTTTAATAATAAAGCATTTCCATTCATAAATATCAAATTTACATAGGTCCCAAGTCATAGTATTTCATACAAGTTTTACAAAGCATTTTAATGGAAATTGTTATTTAAGTGCGGGCCATGAATTCTTGTTGTCTTCCCGAGAATTACCTTCAAGTACCTGAGACAAAACATGTTAAAAGAAAAGTTCAGCGATAACGCCGAGTGAATTCATAGAGTCTAATAAAACCATTAATATATCATTGGTATATAATTATTACCGAAAATCATTTTGTACAAATCTTTGTAATAGGCCATAAAAGAGCCAAAGTCATTTTATACAAATCCTTATCAAAATCATAATATAGGCTTTTGCCTTAAAAATCATTATACAAACCATTGTCGTAAAAACATCATACAATACGTTTTATAATGTTGTATAGAGTTAAATAAAAACCGTTATATGAATATGGTTATGTAAAACCAAAACACGAACATAATATCAATAGTAAGACCATGTATTGCTAGTCAGGCAATATATCGTAATTCAGTGCGTATAGCAGTATTTCGTTATTTGGATTATCATAAGCCGCATGACATTGTTACCTTACTACACCAAACAACGGGTAGCTAACCCGAAACTCAATTTGCCCATCTAAGTTAGCGTGTCGTCACAAAAATCATGCTATGGAAATCTTCTCATACATAAATTCGCTTACCAATCAATGTGGCACAACGGGGATCAACCGTCAAGGCGCGAACTGGGGTGATCGTCCCCAAATAGTACTATTATATGCATAAGCGTCTACCAAATCCCGGTAGTTCACAATTCATGCTAATGGGACTTTTAGTGACATAACCTAACTTTAATCATCCATTTTATTTCATACATCGGGTCATATAATCATTCATCGGGTCATACAATCATTCGGGTCCAAATCAATAAACAAACAATCGGGACAAATGGTGTCCTATTTTATCAAAAGTAACATGTTATCTCCCTCGCGGGTTTATAAAACATTTCATAAAAACATTTAAAAGAGTGCGAGGCTATGAACACACGTTGATTGGGAAAGGCGGTTATCGGCGATTTGGATGTACGGTACGTGCTTCAATCACGGAAACCTAGACAAATAATACTCGTCTTAGACTCTTGTCCAATGACTTTATAAAAATAACAACTATGTATGCATATGATGATTTTATAAATATGATGATGATCAAGTGGGATTCCACATTCTCATTTACTCATTATAGTGTCAAGTGTTGGTAAATTTTTATTCTAGTTTCTCTAGTTTAACTTCTTCACATGTTAAGGCCCAATAAGCCCATGATAAGCCCATTACATTCTATTATTTCAATTTTATACTTTTAACCTCAGCCTTATACTTACATGTTGGGCCCAAGTGGGTTAAGCCCAATAAGTAAGTCCATTAGTGTTTAGCCAAACTAGTCGGGTTAATAGTCCAATAAGGCTATTTTGACCCGTTAATGTTCATATGTTATAAAGCTCGGGTTTTATCGGTTTTTAATTGTTATATAAGTTTATACATCAGTATGTGAGTTTATAAAAGTTTATATTAGACGGGTCCGACCGTCTAAGTTTTATTTGACAAAAACGTTAATCTTTCGGTTTTAGCCGAAAAGACGTAAAACTTAGGTAGATAGTTTTATAACTTGGAAAAACATTTATACTTGTAATTTATATAACATGTCCCATTTTAATATCAATATATATATATATATATATATATATATATATATATATATATATATATATATATATATATATATATATATATATATATATATATATATATATATATATATATATATATATATATATCTTTATTTATAATTATTATCAACTAGTGGGTTTTATATATGTATATTTTATATAAATTTTTGAGTGCTTATATTATATACTATTTATTTACAAAATCAGTCCTAAAAATTTAGTCCACTAAAGTGTCCATATCTAGAGTTATATAAGGAGATAGGACCTCAAATTTTTATGACAGAAACTACATGATATGTGCTTCATTTAACTCCAGTATAGCTTCTGATGAATCAACCTCTAAGTATTTTAATAAATTCGTCCAAAACAGTGTAGTCAGATTTGCACTCCAATCTTGTTTTGATCATATCTCACTCATTTTTAGGATTCCATTGCATGGCCAACTCTCACATGTGTACAAGACCTAATACTTACTTTATATTGATTCCACTTTGCCATTTTATCAGTTTATCATTTGGTTAGTTACTGTTTTTATACAGCCAACTTATTAAAGGAAGATTTAACCTTTTTACACATGGTTTTCAATCTTTTTAACCATGTTTATCAACACATGATCCCACACAATATTTCTAATCATCACTAATCATCATATACATATACATAAATAAAGAAAATAAAAGATTACATATTCAAAATAATAAAAGGATAGGAAGAACAATCTCTATACCACCATTAGTGATGAAAAGATGAGTTTTTGATGAACAAGGCTTTGGATTTTGATGGCAAAACTTGTGATAACCCAATACCAACTTCAAGTACACCAATCTTTATAAACTCCTTGTGGGAAATCAGCCCTTGATCTTCATAAAAACTTCTTTGTAGATGATAGTATCACCTACAATCAACAAGACTTTAATAGGCCTTCATCATATGTGTAGATAACACAAAGTTTATGGCTAAAATTGATCAAATGGGGGGTGTTTGATGATGGTTTGGACGGCAAGGAGTGGGAGAGGATGAGAGAGTTTGATTAGTTTTGCATGTAAGAAATGAGTATTGTTGTTTATGTTTAGTTGTTTTAAAGTGTAGATGGTTTTGTGGTGGAAGACTTATGACAAGTGTCCTAGTATTTTGCTAGAATTTTGACACATCTTGGTGTGTTAGGGAAGCTTTGTCGCCCATTTGTATAGGGGTGGGAAAGTGTAAACTTGTCCCGTCCCTATTAATTTACGGTTACTCCTCGATTCTAGTTTCCTCGATTTGCGTGCCCTCGGGTCGTTTTACGAAAAACGTTTTTATAAATTATGAATCAACGGCACAAAACGAATCTAATAAAAATTGTCTCATCAAAAACGGAGTTCAAAAACGTAAATACGTAAACCTAGGGTTTCCGGTTTAGTCGTAAAGGACGTTAAATTATTCACGTAAGTCCTAATCTCTTCTCGTAAATTTGTGAGTTTATGAACCAACACAAATTTGAAAATCCCAAAATAATATTCACGGATAAATTTATTTCCTGAAGTGTCGGACTGTCACCAAAGACGGTGTATGTAAACGTAAGCACGTAACGTAGAATCCTCCGGTTTAGACGTAGTCGATGCTACTTCAAGATGTAAACCCAAATTTCTTCCCAAAAATAAGTGAGTTCATAATATAACATTAAAATAATGTTTTTAAATTATACTTGAGAATAAAATATCAACCATAAATTGACGGATTGTCACCGCATTTACCCCTAAACAGGATCTTTGTCCTCAAAGATCGATTTATCTTACTACTCGCTTCTTATAGAGTTAAAGCCATGTGGGTATTTCCTCCACATTCGGTCCTTTCTCTCAAGTGTAATTCATTACAATACGCGAGTTTCATCAAACATAACTACGGAAATACGATCAGGCTTAATGTTGACTTACTTTCTCTATCCATGATGTTCACGGGTTTTTGATGAATGCAACTTTTCGCCGATCTAAGTTTTATCAAGAAGTAATCAGAATTTTACTTGATAGACATTTCATCAAGTTAGATATACGAAACATAATTCACGCAGTCCTTGAAGTCCTAGGGTAGATCCAGCTTATATGCCTTTCAAACCAACTTTTACATTATCTCAATGGTCCCATACAACAAGGGACTTATTTCCCATGATCCTTCAGATCATTCATTCATCTTTCTATGGTGAAAATTTTTGGCATAACTACGCTACCCATCCTGCACTTCAAGATCTATATTTCTTATTCACATAACCTCCTGCCCACTACTGGCAGTCAATAATCAGATCCTAATTTCAACAATCATTTCAAGTCTCGCGGGTCAGGTATTTTGTAAGGTTAGGTTTGTCATCATGGGCAACCTTAAACCTAAAAGACATGTCCAACTCATAGTGGGTGTATGTCGGGTGTCTTCATCCCAACTCCTGCTTACAGATGCTCTCATATAGATCCTCACAAGATTCAATCTCGATTCTAATACGATAATTATCAATGATGATCTCTCCAAAGGAAAACGATTATACGGTTTATTACCAAAGGTCAATCATTCAAACATAAAACAACACTTTTAGTGTTTTGTATCATTACTTTACCTCGTCCCTTCGATTTGGGGTGGTAAACGGTACTCTCATCAAGGTTCGTTTTCAGTGACTTCTGAGCAAATCACTAGAAATTCGATGCGAAGCGAGGATCTTGATAGAGATGATCGATATAGGCACACTATGTTTACACAACTCCTTTAAATACAAAAGAGTCAATTTCTTCATCGAGAATCTATCATTAACAGGAATGATATTAGTAGATTTGGTCAGTCTGTCGACGATGACCCAAATCGAATCAAATTCAAATGTTGACCTTTGCAATGGTTAGACGTTTACAAATGTATGAGGCGATGTCTGCCTTCATAATTTTCCATCAGTACAACTTCCTCAAATAAAGAAATGTTAAATCAGAAATGACATGAATAGAATACTTATTCTTATGAGATTCCAACATGTCTAAATCTCAAAATCTCCATATTTAGGCAATCACAAGTGGCCTTTTATACATTTAACACCGTCGGCTTCACAATTCTAATGGTTCACATTAGCTGCAAACCCCTTTTATTATGTATATTATCCTTTTTACAAGCATCAGCTATATTTTAAATTGCTCGGCAATTTATTTGGCACAGTCATTATTAAGGAATATATCCTAATTGATTCTTTATCTTTTCTACAAAATGTGTTAGTATCTACATTCACCTTTCCTGATGAAATAATTATCATGACAACAATTTACTTAGAAATTCTTTCTTCATATTTTCTAAGTTTTGGTTTCGTTTCAACTATCATTTCTATCAGTTTTACTCAATCCGACGTGTAAAGCGTCGATAAATATTACAATTAATTAAATAATAAATATTTATTTTTTTATGAAACGTAAACGTAAAAATTTTAAATGTCTTAGTTCGACCAATTATATAAAAATGTTCAAAATAAATTTGAATTTAGTTGACACGATTTTTGGTTCATTTATTGAAAATACTTAATAAGATCCGTAAATGTTCAAAAAAATCTTTGGTTATACTTTGGTCAAAATTTTCTTAGTTGAAAAGCGAAAATTATCGTTTCAAATTCCAAGTCATGGTTTAAATGGTTTCCCCCAATCCCCCTTAGGTTGTCTTGAGGTATGCACAAACATTTACCCCTAAACAGAAGATTAGTTAAATGTTCTGGGTTTAAGGGAATGATTCCTTAAAAAAAATTTGATAAAAGATTTGTCAAAACATATTTGCACTTTCTTTTTGGTAAAACCCAAAGTCTTAAATGGCTCTAATTTTTGAAGAGTCAATATAGATTCCATTATCTTTTAATCACACGGTCAAATAATATAAAGGATTAAGCCTTAAATCACATGTTAATTATTCAAGGTACAGATTTTCATTGCTCGGACAACTCCGGGCAGTTTATAAATAATTATTAATTCCTTCTTATACTTATAAACAAACAAATGGTCCTTAGTGATCACAAGCATGACTTTATCAAATTACAGTCTACACACATGATTCACCAAATTTATGGATGCTACATGTGCATTGGTCAATCCAAATAACATAACATGAAACTCATAATGGCCATTACAAGTTCTGGATGCAGCGATTGGAATAGATAATCTTTTTCGCGGATGCGAAGTTGATGATAACCATGCCGTGGATCAAATCTTTAAAACATATGCTAGAAACTTGTAATTGATCGAACAAATCTATCATCTTGGGTAATGGATATTGATTTCGATCGTCAATTTACTTGGTTCACGGTAATCAACAAATATAAGGAATAATAACGCCATAGCTCTTCATGATGACGAGCTTGGTAGAATAAAAGCTTTCTCCGACAACTCTCTCAGTTGTACAGTAATTCTTTTAATTCAGATGGTGCTGACGTACAGTGCACATGCCACAGGTGCAGCACCGGGAATATAATCAATACCAATTTCAACTTGCCTTAATGGCAAAAGTCTAGGTAATTCACCAATAAATACCTCCTAAAGTTTCAGATAACAGAAACATCTTTTAATAAATTTACTTTAAGTTCTTTCTAGATTACAAGATCTATAACTAGTTCATAACCATTCACGGTATAATTTCAAGTCTAAGTGCAGGATATGGTCATCCACCAAGAATTATTTAGATCAATTTTTATAATCAACATCTTATCTTTTAGGGGAATTCTACTCGAGTTCCCATCAATTAAGACAATGTCGTCATGTCGTAATCAATCAATCCATTCTACTGGCATTACCAACTTTCTAGTTTCATTATCGTCGATAAGATGTGAACTTCTCAAAAGACTAATAATAACTCATAACCCTTCACAAATTCAAGGATATATGGAGACATAACTAACCTTAAGAAGAGTAAGGTTAACGCATGATCTACGCGAGAGAATTTCAAATCAGATACAGACGAAAACATTAACGAATATGAGTATATCCCATGTTTTCATAATTTAAGTACGCATTCGAAAGCTCCACGGATCGTTACCCAGGTCATTCAAATGAAATCTAATCAAAAGAAATGATAGGAACGTCGATACATCCGGTCGGGTATCAACACTCGGTAATCAGATACTTTTCCAAAGAATCTTACCACAGGAGAATTGGACAAGGAGGGGATATCAATTGTCAATTAAGACAATTTCCACAGATGATCAAATTTGATTCAGAAAATAAATGGTACGGGCACATATGTAGGTGTCTCTAACAATATTTCCCTATTTTTTCACTTCTTACAGATCTCATAAAAATTTAATCTTTCACAATCTTCAAAGAAAATTTAGTGTTTATTAATAACTTCATGGTGACTACTAATCAGCCTTGCATGGTCCCTTCCAAATTGTATGTAGGCGCGCAACTATATACAATTTCAAGATTAACGATGCAATACTCAGTTCGTCAAAATTTTATCATCATGTTTATAATAAAAACATTTTCATGCTTATTTCTTAAATAAGAAACCAAAATAAATTTACAAAGATTTTCTTTGTTATGAAAACAATTAAGTTAACAACTTCATTTAGATAACGATCACTTATAAATCTCACTTTGAATAATCCTTATAGTGATGAAAATTTAATTTTTCTCAAGGGATACTGTTTTATCTTATAAAAACAATGAGTGATCTGCTAAGGAGTGATAAAGAGTTGTCCACTAAGAACTAACTACAATATAATAGGAAATGAGCTTAGCCAAATAATGATGAGGTTCATGACCTCGATGGCACTCAAAAAGAATAGTTCACAACGTAACTCAAATCGGGATGAGTACTTGTTCAATGGTTGCATCACTAATGCGATCGTTAGAAAGAAACAATAAAAGATAGATAACATCGATACATGTATGATTTAGCAATCAAAGGTAGTCTTTTCATTAATCACAAACAAGTCAAAATTGTACCGTAACACGTTACGTGTCACTATGTCATACAATTCCATAAACTCATCCTACCAACTGATGTCTCAGTTAAGTTAGGGATTTTTAAAAGATACCACAATGAATACTAATCTACAAGAGTCATTAGGTGTTCCACATGTCCCGAAAGATCCATCGGTCCCAATTCAGAAGAAGATTTCTTTAATTTATTTATTGGACACTGGGCATCCTCGTTATTGGAAAATGGCTTAGGAATAACCCTGAACACGAACCAACAATCATTTAAAACCCTATAATTCAATCACAGAACTTAACGACTTCCTCTTAATAATCTCATATTCCATATGGGTTATATTTTACTTCATTCAAATTTCAATCAACTTATACTCAATTCGATATCCTACCTCATTCTCCAATACTTCCAATCCTTATTCTTAGACCTTGAAAGGGAAATAAAAGCTCAATATCAACAACACTTAATTTCCAATCCTTTAGCTCTTACAACAATGGTTATTAAATGAGTCACTAGTATCAAATGACTCGATCATTCAATTAGACTTCTCGGAAAGGTATTAGTGGCATGAGGCTTTTGAGTAATGGTTCCAATGATAGCCTCAAGTGCGACATTCACCCTTTCGATTTCAATTTAAGAATTGGGTGACAACGAATCAGATGACACCTTTCCAGGTGGTAACGTTTTGTCAAACTCCACTCTATAAGGAAAGATCGTCATGACGTCGATATCAGTTTTAATCTCGCCAATTCTTCTTCAACATCTCAATCAACTAATATCTACATTTCTACGAATATCAATCATTTTGTTGGGATCATAAATATCCACAACTTGGTTTAGATCTGGAATAGCTAGAATTCCTACAGAAATAGCTTAGATTAATTTGCTAGGGGATTTAGGGTTCCTTGTGACAATCTACGTCGTATAAATACCTCGTATAAATATAGAAATAATTATCAAACAATCATGTAATCAAATTACATCATATGTGTATATATAATACAAGTTATATATATATATATTTAAAATAACACTTCGCAGTCTGGCCTTGTCGGTAACTCGGGAATTCTTCGGCACCGCTATAGTCAAAAGATTTTTAGACATTTTGAGAAAAATGTTTATAGTTAAAAGATTTTGAAATGTTTTATTCAAAACCTTGGTTTTAAAAATCTTTTGTTCTCTATAACGAGAGCTCTGGTACCAAACTGTAACACCCCCAAATATACACAATTCAATACAGCGGAAGACTCGTTGGTGTTACGGGATAGCACATTACTCACATCATAGACAACGCTTAAAAATCGTGTCGTTTAATAATAAAGCATTTCCATTCATAAATATCAAATTTACATAGGTCCCAAGTCATAGTATTTCATACAAGTTTTACAAAGCATTTGAATGGAAATTGTTATTTAAGTGTGGGCCATGAATTCTTGTTGTCTTCCTGAGAATTACCTTCAAGTACCTGAGACAAAACATGTTAAAAGAAAAGGTCAGCGATAACGCCGAGTGAATTCATAGAGTCTAATAAAACCATTAATATATCATTGGTATATAATTATTACCGAAAATCATTTTGTACAAATCTTTGTAATAGGACATAAAAGAGCCAAAGTCATTTTATACAAATCCTTATCAAAATCATAATATAGGCTTTTGCCTTAAAAATCATTATACGAACAATTATCGTAAAAACATCATACAATACGTTTTATAACGTTGTATAGAGTTAAGTAAAAACCGTTATATGAATATGGTTATGTAAAACCAAAACACGAACATAATATCAATAATAAGACCCCGTATTGCTAGTCAGGCAATATATCGTAATTCAGTGCGTATAGCAGTATTTCGTTATTTGGATTATCATAAGCCGCATGACATTGTTACCTTACTACAACAAACAACGGGTAGCTAACCCGAAACTCAATTTGCCCATCTAAGTTAGCGTGTCGTCACAAAAATCACGCTATGGAAATCTTCTCATACATAAATTCGCTTACCAATCAATGTGGCACGACGGGGATCAACCGTCAAGGCGCGAACTGGGGTGATCGTCCCCAAATAGTACTATTATATGCATAAGCGTTTACCAAATCCCGGTAGTTCACAATTCATGCTAATGGGACTTTTAGTGACATAACCTAACTTTAATAATCCATTTTATTTCATACATCGGGTCATATAATCATTCATCAGGTCATACAATCATTCGGGTCCAAATCAATAAACAAACAATCGGGACAAATGGTGTCCTATTTTATCAAAACTAACATGTTATCTCCCTCTCGGGTTTATAAAACATTTCATAAAAACATTTAAAAGAGTGCGAGGCTATGAACTCACGTTGATTGGGAAAGGCGGTTATCGGCGATTTGGATGTACGGTACGTGCTTCAATCACGGAAACCTAGACAAATAATACTCGTCTTAGACTCTTGTCCAATGACTTTATAAAAATAACAACTATGTATGCATATGATGATTTTATAAATATGATGATGATCAAGTGGGATTGTACATTCTCATTTACTCATTATAGTGTCAAGTGTTGGTAAATTTTTATACTAGTTTCTCTAGTTTAACTTCTTCACATGTTAAGGCCCAATAAGCCCATGATAAGCCCATTACATTCTATTATCCCAATTTTATACTTTTAACCTCAGCCTTATACTTACATGTTGGGCCCAAGTGGGTTAAGCCCAATAAGTAAGTCCATTAGTGTTTAGCCAAACTAGGCGGGTTAATAGTCCAATAAGGCTATTTTGGCCCGTTAATGTTCATATGTTATAAAGCTCGGGTTTTATCGGTTTTTACTTGTTATATAAGTTTATACATCAGTATGTGAGTTTATAAAAGTTTATATTAGACGGGTCCGACCGTCTAAGTTTTATTTGACAAAAACGTTAATCTTTCGGTTTTAGCCGAAAAGACGTAAAACTTAGGTATATAGTTTTATAACTTGGAAAAACATTTATACTTGTAATTTATATAACATGTCCCATTTTAATATCAATATATATATATATATATATATATATACATATATATATATATATATATATATATATATATATATATATATATATATATATATATATATATATATATATATATATATATATAGTAGGGATCCAATAAGAAGAAAAATTAAAATGAGAAGTATAAGAAGAAATCCTGACCACAAATTCCACAAAAGAAGGAGAATTTTAAGGGAAGATGCATCTGACTTTGTAGGTGCATCTGAAATGTGTGGTTGTGGTTTCTTCTCATTCTTCTCATTTTACTTAATCTTCTTATTTGATCCTAACTCTATATATATATATATATATATATATATATATATATATATATATATATATATATATCTTTATTTATAATTATTATCAACTAGTGGGTTTTATATATGTATATTTTATATAAATTTTTTAGTGTTTATATTATATACTATTTATTTACAAAATCAGTCTTAAAAATTTAGTCCACTAAAATGTCCATATCTATAGTTCTATAAGGAGATAGGATCTCAAATTTTTATGACAGAAACTAAATGATATGTGTTTCATTTAACTCCATTATAGCTTCTGATGAATCAACCTCTAAGTATTTTAATAAATTCGTCCAAAACAGTGTAGATAGATTTGCACTCCAATCTTGTTTTGATCATATCTCACTCATTTTTAGGATTCCATTGCATGGCCAACTCTCACATGTGTACAAGACCTAATACTTACTTTATATTGATTCCACTTTGCCATTTTATCAGTTTATCATTTGGTTAGTTACTGTTTTTATACAGCCAACTTATTAAGCAAAATTAAACCTTTTTACACATGTTTTTCAATCTTTTTAACCATGTTTATCAACACATGATCCCCACACAATATTTTTAATCATCATTCATCATCATATACATATACATAAATAAAGAAAATAAAATATTACATATTCAAAATAATAAAAGGATAGGAAGAACAATCTCTATACCACCATTAGTGATGAAAAGATGAGTTTTTGATGAACAAGGCTTGGATTTTGATTGTAAAACTTGTGATAACCCAATACCAACTTCAAGTGCACGAATCTATATAAACTCCTTGTGGGAAATCAGCCCTTGATCTTCATAAAAACTTCTTTGTAGATGTTAGTATCACCTCCAATCAACAAGACTTTAATAGGCCTTCATCATATGTGTAGATAACACAAAGTTTATGGCTAAAATTGATCAAATGGGGGGTGTTTGATGATGGTTTGGACGGTAAGGAGTGGGAGAGGATGAGAGAGTTTATTAGTTTTGCATGTAAGAAATGAGTATTGTTGTTTATGTTTAGTTGTTTTAAAGTGTAGATGGTTTTGTGGTGGAAGACTTAGGACAAGTGTCCTAGTCTTTTGCTAGAATTTTGACACATCTTGGTGTGTTAGGGAAGCTTTTCCGCCCATTTGTATAGGGGTGGGCAAGTGTAAACTTGTCCCATCCCTATTAATTTACGGTTACTCCTCGATTCTATTTTCCTTGATTTGCGTGCCTCGGGTCGTTTTACGAAAAACGTTTTTATAAATTATGAATCAACGGCACAAAACGAATCTAATAAAAATTGTCTCATCAAAAACGGAGTTCAAAAACGTAAATACGTAAACCTAGGGTTTCCGGTTTAGTCGTAAAGGACGTTAAATTATTCACGTAAGTCCTAATCTCTTCTCGTAAATTTGTGAGTTTATGAACCAACACAAATTTAAAAATCCCAAAATAATATTCACGGATAAATTTATTTCCTGAAGTGTCGGACTTTCACCAAAGACGGTGTATGTAAACGTAAGCACGTAACGTATAATCCTCCGGTTTAGACGTAGTCGATGCTACTTCAAGATGTAAACCCAAATTTCTTCCCAAAAATAAGTGAGTTCATAATATAACATTAAAATAATGTTTTTAAATTATACTTGAGAATAAAATATCAACCATAAATTGACGGATTGTCACATATCAAAACTTTTAAATTTGGGACCGACCCATAGGCGTCCCCTCGCCATGTCTTTTATTTTGGGTGAACTGACAATAGGCGTTCACTCTCGAGCATACAAAAGTTTTCATAAAACTGCATCATGCATTCATGTACAAATTTTCTTGCATAAAATTTTTCTCATGATTTATTGGTATAAATATTTTTTTTCATGTATATATATTTACTAGACTATAGACCCGCGGGTTTCGCGGGTAGCAATTTAAAATTTGTATAGTAAGAATTATCAATTCAAAAATGACTAATTAAATGAACTTTAATATGTTTGTGTTTGTTGTACTCTAAATTTTGTCTCCTAACCCTCATATGTATTAAAAAGATGATTTAATAACAACCCTTAAATACAAATGTAAAAAAAAGGTCAACAACTATGAAAAAAAAAGAGAAAATGAATTAATTTAAATTTTAGATCAGTTATCATAATCTTAGCATATAGACTCTAGTAAAAAATACGCGCATCTCACGTACGACACAGCCTTATCTTGCACAAAAGTAAAAATAACAAATTTTGTTAAATGTGGTACAAATTGATATAACTGAATTTATTGGTAATAAAGCTGAGTAAAGTGATCAAAAAATATAACTTTCCATCTTCTAACTCAATTTGACTTGAAACAAAACATCCTTTTAACTGGTATAACTATCACTCAAAAATCAAAATGTATCCAACATACATAACATTACATTTAAGTTATTGTGTACTGATCTCCGCACATATAACTAACTCTAATAGGTAAAGATAATGAGATTTATTAAAATAAGAATTGTTGGTATGCTTATAAGAGAAAAATGGCGATCAAGAACGTTAGCTCAGGGGTTATGGGAATTTTTTTTATTTATAGTGTATGCTTTAAAGTTTAAACTAAGATTTACTGGTGGATATCTTCCATATACCAATTCTATATCCCAAAGACTTGAGAGCCATTTCTCACACCATGTTCAAGATTGCTTAATAAAGTCACTTATGATCCGAGAATTCTAGACCAAGTTAACGATATATCTACTATAGGGATATGAAAGAGTTTGCTAAAAAGGTACTAAACAACTCATTTGTTATTAGCAAAATTTAGTTTTCATCAAAATTCTGAACCGAAGATATTTACGTAATGGTGATAACTGATAAGTGAAAGCAATTTTTCCACTTTCATTCTATAATCTATCTGGCAACAAAATAAGACTTCAACTAAAACACACAACTCTATCCTATATAGGCTATATCCACCCAAGAACAATCAAAGTTAAAGATAGCGCATAAAATTCATGCCTTTTTAAACAAATATTATTTTCAAAGCTTTCTTGCAGTAAACATCTTAACACCACACTTCCATGCATGTCAACTTTGTATAAACATAAATCTATATGCTTAACCTTGTAAAAGGATATAAAACATCATTAAAAAAAGTCTGAAGAGCGATTACTTGTGTATGACGAACTTCAGGACCAGCCGCTAGATGAGCCACGACATGGAACCCTTTCATCAAAAAGCTAGACCAGAAACCATGTACAGTAAAATAAAGACGTGTTTTATAACTCGTCAAATCTTTTTGTGTGTAGAAACCTCGATGCTAATCAAGCCACTTGTTAATTTCCCCTCTTGGACTACGAACATGCTGTTCCGAACCATTTTATTTAAATTAGAAACTAAGCACACCTCCGGTATCAATAACGGTTTGAACAGTGTTGTCTTTCATCCGATCCCCGGGATAGATTTTGGCTCAATTTCTGTTCGCGTTCCTAAAACGTGAAATGTGAAAACCTTAAGCGAAAAGTTGACATCTTGAAGATAAATCTTATAATACACAATACCAAAACCCACTGCTGGAGAAGGCATGTTATGTACACTATTAAACATAATTTTATAAGCAACTGATTCGTTAATACTGCTTGTAAAAAGAAGAACAACTGAGATTGTATGCAGAAACAAAACCTAAATCGACCCATTTCTAATTAAAGTTTATGATCTAACACGCTTAACAATCCAATGCTTTGAAAAACGTACAAACTTCTTCAACCCTTTTAATCAGATCCTTTTTTAGCTAAACTTTCTGATCCATCTTATCCATCTTAGTTTAGATAATGCAGAGCCCAAATCTACCCATTCTAAATAGATGGGCTGATATTTACACAATTTAATGTAATATTTAATATAATGACATAAGACATAACAAAAGTAGTATTTCAAAAATTGGGAAAGCAAAGGTGGTCTTACTTATGTAAATGGTTCAAACTATTAGCGAATCGCCAAACTTTAGAATAGCCGATATTGGTCTTAAACTGGCAAATCCTTTTACAAGATTTATACGCAGTTATAAAAAAGAATAACATTCTCTAAAAAAAGGAGCAAAATCATAATTATAACTGAATTTTTTTATTCGTCTAACGACAAACCATATTATCCTAGAAGGAACCTTTAGTTACGCGAAAACACTATACTTGAGATTAGGGGAGTACATCAGCCGGTTCAGCCATGCATTTGGCATGATTTTAGTTGTATGAGTTATTAAGTTTCATAAACTTTGAAATTGAAGATGACCAATAGACATATAGTTAACATACTGTGGACCCCATTAAGATGACCATTAGACATGTAATTAACATAATACCATGAGACAGTTATCCTTAGAGCATTTTATCGAACACTTAATAAACATTCCAACAAACAACTATAACGAAACTAAGGAAGAATTAATATAACCTCATTCAACCTATACCTAATTAGTGTTCAATGAACAAAACCCATAAAATGAGGCATCATGATAAAACAACAAATAAAATAAATCAAAATCACACAATGATACAAATTAGAAAAAAAGCTTGAAATAAACAAAATCATTGTAACGAATCATCATGATAAAACCTCATCTATATGAATCAGATATAAAAAATATTACAAATAAATTATTTACCTTAGTCAAAGGGAGAGTGTTGTTTGATGTTGTTCGTACAATGATTCCAATAATGATATGTGAAATAATGAATAAACAGATTGTATCCCAGTGATGTCAATTTTGAAAACATTATTGGTAGTTAAGAAGATCCTAAAAAACGTGGATGAAAGAGCAGTTTCTGATAGAGAGATAGAAAAGTGCCATATGGAAATATGACGTCAATATATGACGTCAGAATAGAATTCAAAAACATTTTCTTTTATTAGGTATAAAGATGTTTTTATCAGTTTAATCACGTATTTTATGTTATACTATCAGATGGCAAACACAAACAATATCTGGGAGATGGTTGCAGCTGCCAATGCAGATTTGCAAGAAATCCTTCATCAGAACAACAACTATCCTCCCCCTCCTAGCATTTTTCCCACGGAAGGAAGGAATCGGCTCATGAGAGAGTACTACACCATTAGACAGCGACCTGAGGAGGACAGCAATGACTTCATTGAGCGTTTCCTTCGATTCGTCGGTGTCCTGAGAACAACTGTGGGCACTACTGAAGGGCAGGCACAACATGTTCGTTGGGCCCTTAATCCTACGATTGCCAATAACTTAGAAGGTGCTCCGTTGGACACGGTAGCACAAGTGGCCGATGCAGCACGTAAGCTGGAGATGTTGTAGGAGAGAGATGAGTTCAGGGAAGCAGAGAGACCCGAGAAGAGGTAAACATTCGTAATCAAGCGGTGACCAATCCGTATTCTTTCTATATATGTAAAATATTTCATCTCTTTAAATTGTATATTCTAGGCAGAAGACTGGGGACCGGTCTCAGCCGGCTACTCAGCAACAGCCTAATCAGTCCAAGGGAAACGGTCATACTAACGACCGTTCTGCTACGGATAGGCGTGGCGGTAATGATACTTACCGTAACAACGCTGGACACTCCAACAACAGCTAGTCCTTATACTTACGCATTTTCCTATGATTTCATGTTATAACTCATAATTCTGACACATTAGCAAATCTTCTACCAGGAACCATGGAAACGGTAGGGACCAGAACCAGAGAGGTTCACAACCTAGCCGTCCAGCTATCACTAGTATTCAATCTTACGATTATCCGCATTGTCCTTTGTACCCTATTGTCATGTCTCATGTATAATGTTTTATCAGGTTCTCAGCCAGCCAGAGCACCTGCTGGAGGATATACTCATCCTCCCTGTTCTACTTGCCACCGTAGGCACCCAGGGCCATGTCGTCGCGACAGTGACGCATGCTTCAAGTGTGGTCTTCCTGGCCATTGCATGAAGGACTGCCGCAAGGGCGAGATGGAGGGCACATCGGGACATACTGATACCAAGCCGCCGCCTACCACTGGATGTGTCTACGCGACATCTCGAGATCAGGCCAACAAGTCTACAGGTACCATCACTGGAATTTTGTATATGTATGGTCAAGCTGCATGTGTTCTATTTGATACGGGTGCTACTCACTCGGTCATTTCTACTGCTTATGCCAAGAATGTTAGGATACTTCCCATGCCATTAGAGAATAGACTCAGTATTTCCACGCCTTTGAGAGACTCTGTACTTATCACCCATGTGTACAAGAGTCTTCTCCTAGAGTTTGACGATAAGGTTCGTCCTGTTGACGCACTTACGCTGGACATGAATGACTTTGACATGATTTTAGGCATGGATTGGCTATCCAAGCATCATGCTACCATAGACTGCCATTCATATCGAGTCATCTTCGGTGATGTTAATGCACCAGAGTACATTCACAACGGGTTCGTACCCGGAAGGTCTGTACAAATCATATCTACCCTACAAGCATGTGCACTACTGTCACATGGCTGTGAGGGTTATCTAGCTACGGTTCATGACATGGATGCTGAATCCCCATCACATCAAGATCAGCCGATAGTGTCAGAATTCCAAGATGTGTTTCCAGAAGAGCTTCCAGGCATACCACCTGCACGTGAAGTGGAATTCAACATCGAGCTCGTCCCAGGAGCTGAGCCGATTTCCAAGGCTCCTTATCGCATGGCTCCCATAGAGTTAAAGGAGTTGAAGGATCAACTGCAAGAACTTCTAGAACGAGGTTTCATTCGACCGAGCGCATCTCCATGGGGCGCACCGGTCTTATTTGTTAAGAAAAAGGACGGCAGCATGCGTCTTTGTATAGACTATCGCGAGCTCAACAAGATTACTATCAGGAATAGGTATCCACTCCCACGTATTGACAATCTGTTTGACCAACTCCAAGGGGCCAAACACTTCTCCAAGATTCACCTTAGGTCAGGCTACCATCAGTTACGGGTTAAGGAGCAGGACGTCGCCAAGACTACTTTCCGTACACGCTATGGCCTTACGAATTTGTAGTCATGCCATTCGGCCTAACCAATGCTCCAGCAGTGTTCATGGATTTGATGAACAAAATCTTCCATGAATTTCTGGACAAGTTTGTCATTGTCCTCATCGATGACATCCTGATTTTCTCAAAGTCCAAGGAAGAACACGAAGACCATCTTCGTACAGTACTACAGATTCTTCGCCAGAAGTAGCTGTATGTTAAATTCTCGAAGTGTGAGTTCTGGTTAGACAAAGTGGCATTCTTAGGTCACATTGTATCAGCAGAAGGAATCACTATGGATCCAACGAAGGTTGAGGCTATTACTAAGTGGTCGAGGTCGACATCAGCGACTGAAGTCCGCAGTTTCTTAGGCTTAGCTGGCTATTACCGTAGGTTCGTGGAGAACTTTTCCCGCCTAGCACTACCATTGACCAAACTGATGCGGAAAGGGGAGAAATTCGTCTGGACTGAAGAACGAGAGAAGAAATTTGAAGACCTGAAGCAGAAGTTAGTATCTACACCTATTCTTACTCTCCCATCTGGTACGGGTGGATTTCAAATCTACAGTGATGCATCGGGGAAGGGACTTGGCTGTGTTCTCATGCAACATTGGAAAGTGATCGCGTACGCTTAACGGCAGTTTAAGCCTTATGAAGAAAATTACCCTACCATGACTTGGAACTTGCTGCAGTCATGTTTGCATTGAAGATATGGAGGCACTATTTATATGGAGAATCATGTGACATTTTCACGGACCACAAGATCTTGAAGTATATCTTCACTCAGCGTGAATTGAACATGAGACAGAGGAGATGGTTAGAGCTGTTGAAGGATTATGACATTAATCTGCAGTATCATCCCGGCAAGGCGAATGTAGTAACAGATGCACTTAGCAGGAAGTCCGGAATGATCAACGGCATTAAAATTGAGGAAGAAATCATAAGAGACTTGGAGCGACTAGACATAGAGATCATGGTACGTGGACAACACGGTTACTGGGCTAATCTTAGAGTAGAACCCGAGTTACTCTCTAAGATCAAGGAAGCTCAGAAAGATGATGGAGAAATCTGGGCGATAATTCAGAATTTGAAGAAGCAAACGGAATTCAGAGTAGATGCAAATGGTATCGTTTGGCAAGGCACGAGACTTTGTGTTCCTGATGATCAAGAACTCCGGGAAGCATCGTTAGCTGAAGCTCATAGCTCCCCATTCTCTATACATCCTGGATCGACTAAGATGTACCATGACATCAAGCAGTACTTTTGGTGGAGTGGTATGAAACAGGATGTTGCCACTTACGTCTCCAAATGTCTTACCTGCCAGCAGGTCAAGATCGAGCATCAGCGATCTGGAGGTCTCCTTCAACCGTTAGATATTCTAGAGTGGAAGTGGGACAAAAACACCATGGATTTTGTTACTGGTCTTCCGCCAACCAAGAGGAAGCACGATGCAATTTGGGTTATCGTAGATCGACTTACCAAATCAGCTCATTTCTTACCGATCCGCAAGGAAGATTCGGTCAGTAAACTCGCCGATACGTATAGAAGAGAGATCATGACTCCACGGTGCTCCATCCAGCATCGTCTCAGAAAGAGATCCTCGATTCACTTCGCGATTTTGGAAGAGTCTGCAGAAAGCTTGGGGTACACAACTTAAGCTTAGCACGGCTTTTCATCCTCAAACAGATGGGCAGTCGGAGCGAACAATTCAGACATTGGAAGACATGTTGAGGTCATGTGCGTTGGAATGGACGGGTGATTGGGACGATAACATCTGTTTGGTGGAGTTTGCATACAACAACAGTTGGCACGCAAGTATCAAGTGTGCTCCTTTCGAGATGTTGTATGGCAGAAAGTACCGCGCCCCAATCTGCTGGGATCAGGTTGGTGAGCGAACACTTGAAGGACCAGAGATCATAGAGATGACTAATGAGAGGGTCGCAGTGGCTAAGTAGAAACTTCAAGAAGCACGGTCACGTCAGAAGAGTTACACCGACAAGCATCGTAGGGACATACATTTTAACGTAGGAGATCACGTTTTTCTTAAGGTTTCTGATAGGTGTGAAAACACCCATCCTTTTACCACTTAATTACAATAATAACCAGGCCAAAACGTGTATTTTATGTCATAAATGTCGGAATTATGCGTGGTTTGTGTGTTTGTTGTGATTTAGGACGAAAATGTGAAAATGGGAGAAAACACGGGCATTCACGGGCTTTTATCGAAGAAAAAGTCAAAAGACGGAAGTTTACTAAAAGCCGAAGAACTCAAGTCTAATTTATCGATAAAATTACAAGACGAGTTAAAGTAATCCCGAGACAAATTCTGAAAGGTCGAAGAAGTTAAAAGATTAAAGGCTAAAGACGAAGGATTAAAAGATAATTAAAGAAAGAAGAAAGAGGGGAGGAAGCTTCCTTTCACTAATCCCCTCCTCCCCTATAAATACACCTCATTAGTCATTTGTTTAGGTTGTTAGCTAATTTGACAATTAGTCTTTCCACCTTTACATTTTTGCACCATTTCCATTTCCATGTCATTTTTATATTGTTCTTTAAATTCATGTTTTAAATTTCGTGCACTTTGATTCCAAGTAAGTTAATTTCATTGTTAATCTTTATTTCTCTTTAATCAAGCTTCATTTTATCATTCTTCTCCTACTTTTCTTGTTTTTGATTTGTTACAAATTCGGATTAAGCAATCTGCTTATTTGATTAAAAAGTTCATCTTTTTATTTCCATCTAGGCTTGTATACGAATTAAGCTATAAGTTTGACAATCTTATTGGCTTATTTTGTATTTGGCTTATTTGATTTTAAAGTTTTCTAAAAAGTTTTATCTTTTTAAAGTTCCTTTTATAAAGTTTATGAATTTCATATTTTAAAAGTTGTCAAATTTATGCTTAGTGAGTTGATTTAGATTTGGTTAAGTGAGCTTATTGAAAGTGCTTATTGAGATTTTTGCTTATCTCCATTTTCGGATTTGTTGGTGTTCATCGCAATATTGAGGGTAATACACATTCTGATGGATTGCTTATTTGTATCGCAATAACCAATTGTGGTTCTACTTTGCGATCATTTGTACCATCCCCCTTATTCCGATCGGGATTGCGATCGCTCATTACGATCGCATATTCCCGACGGAGTTTAAGGTATATTGCGACGAAGTGCTGCCCAAATTTTGACAGCCACATTCGGATAGATTTTGGTACTTTAGTTATTCCGACAGTTTTTATTTTTTAGACATTCCGATAGAATTTTTGTTTAATATTCCGACAGTTTTTGTTCAACATTACGATAGCTTTTTCTTTTAAAAACATTCCGATAGAAAATAAAGCAACTAAAAAAACACATTGCGACACAACCAAAATAAAACATTCCGATAGTAATCCACCATATTCCGATACTTATTTTTTTTTCTCTACATTCCGATGGCTCCTTTTAAATGTAACATTGCGATAGACCAGCTAGGTTAGCTGCTTAGCCATTTTTGGCGCCAAAATGAGCAGCCAGGCTGGCTGCTTCCAGCAGCTAGCCTGCCTGCTTGCTTATTTACTAGTATTGTTCCGTAATTGTCTAGTTTTATCTGAAAGTTGTTCCGATTTTATTTTCAAAGTTACGTATTTTTAGTTGAATTTTTCGTCGATTTTTAGTATTAATATTTTTTTGAAAAGTTTAAGTTTTATCCTTTATTTAGTACCCGCTTTAGGTTTTGCCTCGTTTAGCTTTAAAGTACCATTTTAGTTTTATTCTCTCCTTTTTCATTTAGTAAACTTTATTTTCAAGTCGATAGTTAATTTTGTCTTTAAGTTTTATTTTTATTAATTGTTTCGCTTTAAATTTACGTTTGATTATTTATATTGTTTTGTTTTTATTAATTAATCGCTTTTAGTTTATTGTTTTTATTTTGTGCATTTACCTTTTAAGTAGAATAGATAATCAAACCATTTTATTTGCCACAAAGAACAACTGAGTCACACTTTTAACCGGAAATCAATTCGTTAAGACACCGAGAAAATGAACTTTTTTAATCTAGCAAAAACAAAGTTATTAAATGGCGCCGCTGCCGGCTCTTTTCGTGAAGATTAACGGTTTTTGTGAGAGATGCGTTGGCTTTTGGGATCCGTTCACTCGTGAACGTTATTTTTCGTGTCAAAAAATTTCAAAAATCCCAAAAACATTTAAAAAATCTTAAAAAGCATTTCTTTTACAAAGTTTTGCAGCAAAAATATTCTTCATGCTTATCTATTTTTCTTTATGGATTCTTATGTCCATTGCGTCGGGTGTGGGAGACGATTATACGGGAACGACTCTTGTCAATGGTGTACATGTGAGCGGTGCGGAAACGATATTGACAATACACAATTCCAATTCGGATTTTGTCCTTTGTGCAACTCGACTAATTCGTCCTTTTTGAACCCACCTCATGTTCCCCCGTGCATCTATTGTGGAAGCGATTCTTATTGGCATGTTTCGTTCCCGGTTCGATACCTGTATGATCACGGGCAAGAACCGGGGTACAATTATGACAATGATAATAGCTATCCACAAGACGCACCCAGTCTTTCTCCTCATCCGTTTTGCAACAACTGTGGGGGTCCTCACGATACTTCTTATTGTCAACCAATGAATTATTATGAGCAAAATCCGTGTCCTCAGTTTTCTTCACCAATGGATTATTATGAACCAAACCCATGTTCTAATTCTTCTCAACCGATGAACTACTATGAGCCACACCCATGCTATAATTCAGGTTTTCAACATTTTGAGCCCCCACAACACTTCATCGATCATCAACCCTCTTGTGCATTTCCTCCTGAGCAAATGGCCGCATTTTTTGACAGCTTTCAAAAAGTTCAAGAAGCTTGCAACAAGATCATCGAAAAATATCAAGAGGATCAACGGCCTGAGCAAATATCGAATATCGAGACTTATACTCCTCCTCCGGTGTATCCATACTATTATGATGATGATGACGATGAGCCTACTATTTCTTGGAATGATCTTACTGCTCAATGTCCTAGTGCAATTGTCATCCCTTCTCTCGATATCCCAAACGTGTCTAAGGATTGTGATACATTGAGTGAGCTGAGTGATTTTGGTCTCGATAAATTCTTTGATGAGGAGGTTTATGACATGCCTACTGCTATGAAGTTTGAGGACGATGCTGCTCTTACAGATGAGGTCGATCCTAATGATGACAATTTTTCTCCACGCTATGAGAATTTCACTTTTGAAATTTCTCCATCTCCACCGGGAGATGCGGGCGATGACGATTTATTCTCTCCGGCTTACGAGAAGTTCACCGATGAACTTGCTCTTGAAGATGAGGTGGAAGACGTGATTCTCCGCGACAGATTACGAAAAGTGCATCTTCTTATTGCTCAAATCGAAGAGTTGACTTCTCCTCCTCTTTCCGAGTCTTTACCTCCATCTATTCCTCCCGTTGAAGATAATGACCCATTGCTGGAAGAAATCGACATTCACTCCATACCTCCAGGTATTGATGATGATGACACGGAGGGGGATATTATTTTTGATAATTTGCTGCAGGAAGGTATTGTCCCAAGTCCCCCTCCCGAGCACCTTTCATCCTCCCCTTTAGCCACTATTACGGAGGATGAGTGCTTTGGGAGGTGACATTCACTATTTCATGATTGATAATATTACGGCTTTGCCGAATGCTTAGCCTCCATTGTCTTTGGGGGATGACAATGTGCTTACTTTACCCACCCCACCTCCCGTGGATCTTGATTTCACATACTTTTCGTATGTTGAAAGAACCTTTCTCCCATTCAAGACTTATCCCCCGCCTCTCCTTTGTTGATGTCAACCGGGAACGAGGACAAGGTCTTTGATCCCGGTATTACATTCGAGGCTTCCCCATGGACCATTTAATTCGGGGACGAGTCAGGCTCGTGACTCGGTTAATATAAACAAGCGCTTTTTGGGAGGCAACCCAATTATCTATCTATCTTTCCGTGTTTTCACCATAAGTGTAGGGGGAGCCCCGTTGGTGTTTCTTGTTTTCTTTCTTATAATGTGCAGGGATTAGAGCTTCAAAGACACACTCTTGATGACTTTTGACGAACCGTGATTCCGTGTTCACTTCTTCCCGGTTCTATCCTAAACTCTTTTTGATTCTCTATTTTATATTTCTCAATATTAAAATAGGAATCTCGTTAGTTGTCTTTTCCTTCGCGAGATTTAAACAACGTGCACAATGTCCTAAGTGTAGGGGAGTTTACTCCCACATGCTTAAACATTGAGGACAATGTTTATATTAAGTGTAGGGGGACTTCTATCGAAGTTAAGTGGCCTTTTCCTTATATTTGTCCTCATTTTAACCGGAAAATCAATTTTTCGACATTTTTCAAAATTTTTGATCTATTTTGGCCTATTAGTTTTTACCTTTGTATAGTTACTTTATTTCCTTATTAGAATAAATTTTTAATAAAGTGGTTTTAATTTTCAAACGTTGTGAATCTTTTGACTCAACCCGAGTTTACTTATCTAAGTTACTCTAGCTAGTATCCTTAACGTGTTTAAGTCAAGTTTTGCTAGGCTTTTATATAGGGAGCTATAAAACGCGAAAGTCTTAACTCTCACGGGTTAAGAACAAGAACTTTTCGCAAGTTCCTATAATTGATCCTAGAGAGTCATTTATCAAGAGAACTTTAAAATGCGATTTCTAAACTTGAAAAAGTCTAAGAGTTTGCAAGATCCTATAGATGACTCGAAAACCCAAAGCTTTGATTTAATAGGCTAAGCATCCATGAGTCTCATTACTTGAGATTTTAAACTGTGGAGAACGAGAGATGATAGAGTCAATTATAAGTTTGGTATTCTTTCGTGAATTTATGTGAGTTAATTATGAGCCTATTCTCCCATCGCTTGTTAATAAATTTATCTGCAATAAATAAGGTTGTACGATTTGAAAAGTTACTTAGCTTCTAGCCCAAGATCGTTTAAAAGTTGCTCGGTATTAATTAGAGTTCATAGCCAAGGCATAACTTATTGAAGCGGGATGCGAAGATTGGCGAGTCCGAAAAGGCCCTAACAAGGCATGAGGGCTACATTTTGTTGCTAAAGATCCAAAAGTGATGTGCATAATCATTTATCAAAAATCAATATGAAGGATCGAGACACACGACGAAAAGCAAGTACTCCCCTAAATATCATGGAGAAGTCTATCCAAAAAGACCCTAACAAGGTATGAGGATAAATAGATCCAAGTCCTAAAAGGAGGCGGATCGTTGTATATCAAAGTCCAAAATAAAGATTGGAGAAAAATAAAGAAGTCGTGGTCCAAATATGAAGAATCTCTCTAAACTTCAAGCGAAGAAATTCCTATTATGAAGAGAAGACCATTATTTCAAGAACGTCTCTCAAAGATTTGAAGTATGAAGTTGCTGCCAAATATCGGTCCGAGAAAGGTCTCAAATCACGAAGCGAGTTATGCCAAGATATGAACTTTATGAGGTCCTGAGAAACAGTTTTAAAAGATTTTGTCCTTTAGCTAACTATTGATTAAATCGTCCTACTTTATTTTCAGCCTAAATAACTATCGAAATAAGTCAACAATGCATCCTCGTGATCATTCAAGACAACAATAAAATATAAGAGATACACCTAGGAATAAGGGAGTCTAAGTAAATAATTGGCCCACATGAGTTCGTGTTAGTTTGCTAACTTATAATAACAATGATCTCGTTTTTAAGCTTGGTTTGGAGAATGTGAAAACTTGAGGATGATGATCATTCATGACATTTCCAAAACCCTAAGGTATGTTTTTGATTTCTTTACTTACTTTCTTCCTTTGAATGTTTATAACTTTCTATCTCTTTAATAAAGGCCAATCTGGATTGACTATGATGGAAAATGTGAAACGTGCTTTGTAACTAATGCATTGCATGACGACATTGCAATGGTTAAGTGTAGGGGATTTGATAGGTGTGAAAACACCTATCCTTTTACCACTTAATTACAATAATAACCAGGCCAAAACGTGTATTTTATGTCATAAATGTCGGAATTATGCGTGGTTTGTGTTTTTGTTGTGATTTAGGACGAAAATGTGAAAAGGGGAGAAAACACGGGCATTCACGGGCTTTTATCGAAGAAAAAGTCAAAAGACGGAAGTTTACTAAAAGCCGAAGAACTCAAGTCTAATTTATCGAAGAAATTACAAGACGAGTTAAAGTAATCCCGAGACAAAGTCTGAAAGGTCGAAGAAGTTAAAAGATTAAAGGCTAAAGACGAAGGATTAAAAGATAATTAAAGAAAGAAGAAAGAGGGGAGGAAGCTTCCTTCCACTAATCCCCTCCTCCCCTATAAATACACCTCATTAGTCATTTGTTTAGGTTGTTAGCTAATTTGACAATTAGTCTTTCCACCTTTACATTTTTGCACCATTTCCATTTCCATGTCATTTTTATATTGTTCTTTAAATTCATGTTTTAAATTTCGTGCACTTTGATTCCAAGTAAGTTAATTTCATTGTTAATCTTTATTTCTCTTTAATCAAGCTTCATTTTATCATTCTTCTCCTACTTTTCTTGTTTTTGATTTGTTACAAATTCGGATTAAGCAATCTTTTGCGTAATCCCATTGCTTATTTGATTAAAAAGTTCATCTTTTTATTTCCATCTAGGCTTGTATACGAATTAAGCTATAAGTTTGACAATCTTATTGGCTTATTTTGTATTTGGCTTATTTGATTTTAAAGTTTTCTAAAACGTTTTATCTTTTTAAAGTTCCTTTTATAAAGTTTATAAATTTCATATTTCAAAAGTTGTCAAATTTATGCTTAGTGAGTTGATTTAGATTTGGTTAAGTGAGCTTATTGAAAGTGCTTATTGAGATTTTTTCTTATCTCCATTTTCGGATTTGTTGGTGTTCATCGCAATATTGAGGGTAATACACATTCCGATAGATTGCTTATTTGTATCGCAATAACCAATTGTGGTTATACTTTGCGATCATTTGTACCATCCCCCTTATTCCGATCGGGATTGCGATCGCTCATTATGATCGCATATTCCGACGGAGTTTAAGGTATATTGCGACGAAGTGCTGCCCAAATTTTGACAGCCACATTCGGATAGATTTTGGTATTTTAGTTATTCCGACAGTTTTTATTTATTAGACATTCCGATAGAATTTTTGTTTAATATTCCGACAGTTTTTGTTCAACATTACGATAGCTTTTTCTTTTAAAAACATTCCGACAGAAAATAAAGCAACTAAAAAAACACATTGCGACACAACCAAAATAAAACATTCCGATAGTAATCCACCATATTCCGATAATTATTTTTTTTCTCTGCATTCCGATGGCTCCTTTTAAATGTAACATTGCGATGGACCAGCTAGGTTGGCTGTTTAGCCATTTTTGGCGCCAAAATGAGCAGCCAGGCTGGCTGCTTCCAGCAGCTAGCCTGCCTGCTTGCTTATTTACTAGTATTGTTCCGTAATTGTCTAGTTTTATCTGAAAGTTGTTCCGATTTTATTTTTCAAAGTTACGTATTTTTAGTTGAATTTTTCGTCGATTTTTATTATTAATATTTTTTCGAAAAGTTTAAGTTTTATCTTTTATTTAGTACCCGCTTTAGGTTTTGCCTCGTTTAGCTTTAAAGTACCATTTTAGTTTTATTCTCTCCTTTTTCATTTAGTAAACTTTATTTTTAAGTCGATAGTTAATTTCGTATTTTAGTTTTATTTTTATTAACTGTTTCGCTTTAAATTTACGTTTGATTATTTATATTGTTTTGTTTTTATTAATTAATCGCTTTTAGTTTATTGTTTTTATTTTGTGCATTTACCTTTTAAGTAGAATAGATAACCAAACCATTCTATTTGCCACCAAGAACAACTGAGTCATACTTTTAACCGGAAATCAATTCGTAAAGACACCGAGAAAACGAACTTTTTTAATCTAGCAAAAACAAAGTTATTAGTTTCGCCGGCACGTGGTGTTTGACGTTTTGGAATTAAAGGGAAGCTCAGTCCTCGGTTCATCGGACCGTTTGATATCATTGAACGAGTCGGTGAAGTATCTTACCGTTTAGCGTTACCTCCGCAGCTTTCGCATAATGTGTTTCATGTGTCCTTACTCAGAGTGTACCAGTATCATCCCCTTCACATGGTTCAGTATCCACTGGAACAGATTCGTGAAGATCTCACATTCATAGAAGAACCCGGACGAGTTCTTAACAGACAAGAACGAGTCACGAGAAGGAAGACGATTCCATTCATCAAAATCCTTTGGAGGGATCATACCGAGAGGGAAGCCACTTGGGAAACAGAGGAATCTATCCGGGCTTCTTACCCTCATTTCATATTTTGAATTCGGGTATGTTCTTCTTTTCCAGTTTACTTTATCTATAATTCGGGGACGAATTATTCTTTTTCAGGGGGAGGAGTTGTAAAACCCGCATGTTTTTTACCATGAATAGTACCCTTTAGATCGTACGTACATGATTAGAACTTTCCTTTTATAGCACGTTTACGTTTCATGTATAAGAATTTAAAGTATTACGTACGTGTTAGAACACGATAAGTATTTATTACGTATGAACACACGATAATTATTCCAATAATAATTATAATCACGAACATGCGATCATGAAATCATGAATGTAAATTAATCACGAGCTAATATCAATTAAGTATATATATTTATTACGAACACGAATAACTAAGTCACGATCGTAAACTAATTAGAACACGTAATTTACGAACACGATAAAACACGAGAACACACTATTATATTTAGACACGGAAAAAGGTACGGGTTACCCCAAGTGGGGCCCCTACCCGCGGCTACACAACAAGAACATGGGCTTGGCCCATGTAAACTTTTACTAAACAAGAATTAAGGGAACTTGTGTCATTTATCACAAAATCAAGAAAATAACAAAAACCCTAATTCTTTCTTTGCTCTCCTTTTGGCCGCCGGGTTTTGATCACCAAAAAGGGTGTTCGGGTTGTTTTTGATCTTGGAAATTTTGCAAGGATTCGTGTGTGTTCGTCATCATTTGATTCACGTATTCGGTATAACCTTTTTAACCTTTTCTTTTATGTTTTGATTTAATGAATCACATAAAATCATGATGTTTTTAATTAACTAATTAAAAACGAGTATTTTTAAACATGTTAATGATCATGGGGTAAATCAATCAAGGGTTTCAGGGGTGTTGTGGTCTAGCCGACGCCTAACCGAGCGCTTAGGGGGTCTCGGCTTGGCTTATATCACACCACCGAGACCATATGGTCTCGGTATGGTGGTGGTGGTGTCACGGCAGCAGCAAGGGGCAAGGGAAACCCGACTTAGGTCGGGGTATGGTGATGGTTACGGGTCCGGTTCATGGTTTTTAGTCACGGGTCCGGTTCATGAATTATTTTCAAGGTTTATGATTTTCACTAGTTATGTTTTAGACTTAAATTAAATTAATAAAAGCATGACATGATTAATTTAATGTACATGACTTAGGTTATAAATTTCATTAGTAATTCATGAATTTTAACCTAAGTATTTATATTTAATTAGACTTTATAATTAATTAATTATTTAAAACCATGACTATAATTAATTAATTAACATGACTTAGGTTATATTATTAATAGTTAATAATACATGTTTTAACCTAAGTATTTTACCTTTATTTAATTAAAATCATGTTATATTTAATTAAATACTTTTAACCTATAGTTTATTTAATTTACATGTAATAATTAATAAACTATACTTTATAATCACATGACTTAGAATAATAATCAGAAAACACTTAAGCTTATATAATTAGCTTAATTAACCAGCTTATATCTATTTATGGAAACTTTCTATTTTTAGAAACTTATTTATTTAAGGCAACTAATCTATTTATGGAAACTTTCTATTTTAGAAACTTATCTATTTTAAGCAGTAATTCTATTTTTGGAAACTTTCTATTTTTAGAACTATCTTTGGAAACTTTCTATTTTTGGAAACTTTCTATTTTTGGTAACTTTCTATTTTTGGAAACTTTCTATTAGGAAACCTGCTATTTTTAGAAAGTTACTTATTATTACACAACAAGTATAATAATACATGAATACAAGTAATACTTAATCAGAATAGACAGAATATAACATAAACACAGTATAAAGCTTAAAACAGTAAAACATGACATGAACATATAAAACAAGCCAAGACATGATATAAAACCAGTTACGTATTTAGTAATCAGATACTTATACACGTATGTATTTATGTAGCATTAGTGATACCGAAGTAGGACTCTCTTCCGTTCGTCTTCTTCGTTCACTGGACATAAGGTAGGGATTCCCGTCCTTTCAGTATGGACATTCTTTCCTTATTAGGATTCCCCGTATGCAGCCAACTGTTTTCCCATAGTATAAGTTTATATGTTTGATTGCTTATGTTTAATTAGAATACCTAAAGCCGTATACATGCATGACCAGTTTCACCTAGTTATGGAGGTACCATAACCATAACACTAGAGGCACTGATGTTATGACTTCCACACGGCGGAGTGATTGCTCGTGGCTTCCCTTCAGCTTTTGGCCATATTATTATATTTATCATGTGGGGCGTATGGGTGCATCCTAGTTACATGTTTTAAGCAGATTACTCAGTGTGAATGTGGTGTGTGCCTTGCATCCTTCACAAGGAGCTGATCCCTCCTACTCAAAACCAGTATATTAAATTAGAGGCAGCCCCTCTAATTTGCATGACGAGGTCACCCCTCCAAGTATTCATGCACGTTGATTTTCATGACCTATATTGGCGAATGGTAAAATATGTTAAACAGTTTTTACAAGATAAACATAAGGCTTTTCAAACAATAAAACCAATTTTACTAAGACTTAACCGGGTTATTCAGGACTTTAGTTTCTTCCACTGTTTCATGCTTATATGCTTATATTATTCATGCTTTACTTGTACATCCGTGCACTGAGCGTATTGCTCAGCCGTTTTCCTTTTCATGTTCCCAAAACGGCAGGTACTCAGGGGCGCTCGTAGACTTTAAGCATACGTGCATATGGACTGGAAGCTTTCTAGCCTTTCTTTACTTTATGCATTTATCTATACTTTGATACTCTTTCCATGGACATTGTTTAGTCCTTTCATTTACAGTACTTATGTTTGTGTGCGATGAGCTTTACTTTTGGACTACCGATGTTTGATTCCGGTATTTCCTTTTATGGTCATGTAATGTTTTAGACAATTATCCTTGTATGCTTTTATGACACGCCATAATCACGCGTGACATTCCATTTTCCAAAATGGGGTGTTACAATTTCACTCCATACTTTTTCAGGAATTGGCAAAGGCTGCAAATATCCAGGATCAGCAGCCAAGTATGGCTTTTGTCTCTGACCTATATCACATTCCCTTATGAGTTTCTTAACTCCTTTATGCAGTCTTTTCCAGTAGAACAAAGTACCAAGCTTGTGACTAGTAACATTTGTTCCTAAATGCCCCCCTATAGTATCTCCATGAAAATGTTGGATTATAGTAGTTCTGAGTACTTCATTGTTACCTACTACTATCTTCCCCTTTCTCCTCAACACAGACCCATCCCATGTATATTTAGTACCCACATAGGTGCCATCATTCAACTGCTGGATTTTCTCTTCGATATCACTATTTGCCACATAACTATCTTTCACTTGTTGTAACAAGTCACTTGTGATGGTAGACAGAACTAGAGAGTTGAATTCAGCACTGCCTTCCACTCTTGACAAAGCATCTGCTACAACATTCTCCTTTCCCTTCTTGTATAGGATTTCATAGTCATATCCAAGCAGTTTAGGTAACCACTTAGCCTGGAAAGGAGTTGTTAGTATTTGATATAACAAGTATTTCAAGCTAAAGTGATCAGTTTTTATTAAGAAATGTCTATCCAAAAGATACCCTCTCCATTTTTCCAAAGCCATTAACACTGCTAAAAACTCCTTTTCATAAGTGGACAATAATTGGTGTTTGGGAGATAAGGTTTTACTGAGATAGGCTATAGGGTGACCATCTTGTAGTAACACTGCCCCTATACCCATGCCAGAAGCATCAGTTTCCACCACAAATAACTTTTGGAAGTCAGGTAAATCCAGAACTGGAGCCTGAGTCATAGCTTGTTCAGGTCTGTGAAAGCCTTGTAGGCATCAACATTCCAATCAAAAGCATTTTTCTTAAGCAATCTTGTCAAAGGTTTGTTAATTATATCATAGTGTCTAATGAACCTCCTATAGTAGCCTGTTAAGCCCAAAAAAACTCTCAATTGCTTGACTGTTTGAGGTACTGGCCAAGATACCATAGCTTCAATTTTAGAAGGGTCAGTAACTACCCCTTGTGCAGTGATAAAGTGACCCAAATACTCCACTTTTTCCACTCTAAAATGAAACTTGCTCATCTTTGCAAACAATAATTGGTCTCTCATAATCTCCAAAACTTTTTTCAAATGTTCTACATGTTCTGTTTCACACTTGCTGTATATAAGAATGTCATCAAAGAAGACCAACACAAATTTTCTCAAATAAGGCTTGAAAACTGAATTCATCAATGACTGGAAGGTAGCAGGTGCATTTGTGAGACCAAAAGGCATCACCATAAACTCATAGTGACCTTCATGAGTTTTGAAAGCAGTCTTGTGTATGTCTTCCTTATTCATCGTTATCTGATGATATCCTGACCTTAAGTCCAATTTAGAAAACACTTTAGCTCCATTTAGTTCATCCAATAATTCCTCTATCACTGGAATTGGAAACTTGTCTTTAACAATATACTTATTAAGTTGTCTATAGTCCACATACATCCTCCAAGTTCCATCTTTCTTCTTAACCATCACAATTGGTAAAGAGAAAGAACTCTGACTATTTCTGATCAATCCAGCCTCCATCAACTCTTTCACTATTGGGTCAATAGCATCCTTTTGGTTGGGAGGATGCCTATATGGCCTAATGTTAATAGGTTCAGTGTTATGTAATAAGGTAATGGTGTGATCATGAGACCTCAAGGGTGGCAATTCCTTAGGCTCATTGAAAACAGTGGGATACTGATTAATAAGTGTTTGAATAAGTGTTTTACTCGGCACTGATTCACCAGTCATTTGCATCAAGGTTGCAGGATAGACACACATGGCCATGGAAGTGATCTCAGTCCCCATATGATTTAAGGAACCCTGCACCTTCTTTCCTTGCATCCATTGTAAGGTTGACTGTTGTATACCCCTAATAACACACCTTTGCTCATGATACACAAACTCCATCACTAAGTTTTTGAAGTCAAACTGAATGACTCCCAATGTGGACAACCATTGTATTCCAAGTACCATTTCACATCCTCCTAGAGGTAGAATCATCACATCAGCAGTATAAGTCTTTCCTTGTAATTTCTACTGAAAACCTTTACATTCATACACACTTGACATTGTTTGACCATTAGCTACTGAAACTTGCAATTGGCACATTCTCTTGAGTTTACACCCCAATTTTTTGGCTACATTGACATCCAAAAATTTGTGTGTGCTACCACAATCAACCAAAATGTACAATAACTGCTTGCCCACATACCCCCTAACTCTCATTGTTTGGAAATTAGGTACCCCAGTCATAGCATTCAGAGACACTTGTGGTAGAATATCATCAAGATTGATTGTCTCATCACCCTCATCCACTTCACCCACTTCTTCTTCTCCAAACATTTCATCATTGATCACCACTTCCAATGAATAAATTCTTCCACTACACTTATGACCAGAACTATACTTTTGGTCACAAAAAAAACATAATTGCTTAGCCCTTTTTTCCCTCAAGTTCCTTTGGGGTAAACCTTTTGAATGGTCTATTTGTCACATGGTTATTATTACTTCCCCCAACCTTTGGTCCCATAGTCCCTACCACACTGGTCTTTGGGGTAGCCAACAATGCTGATCCCTTACCCCTAGACACAGATGTATAGGCTTATTGCATTTTTGCCAATGAGAATACCTCAACCAGACTATCAGGTTTGAACATTCTTACAGCATAAGCAATATCTTCCCTTAGTCCCCCAATAAAAGAACTAATAGCAAAAGGTTCAGGCACATCTACTCTATTTAACAAAGCCTCAAAAGAATCTTGGTATACCTGGACACTTGTGATCTGCTTGAGGTTTTTTAATTCCACTACTGGATCTTCAAAGATTGGCTGGAACCTTTTCTTAACCCCCTTTTCATAACTTCCCCAAGTTAAGATATCTGCATGCTTATGAACAAACTGCTTGTGCCAATTAGTGCTTTCCCAAACACATGCATAGACACCAGATTCGTCTTTTGATCATCATCTTCAATATTATCCATAGAAAAAAACTTGTTAACCCTGTACAACCATTCATCAACTTCATCTCCTTCAAACTTAGGGAATTCTACTTTTGCCAACCTTCCATAATGGTGACCATAATTTTGTCCACCATTTTGACCACCAGTTTGACCACCATTGTTTCTTCCCTGACTTGGTCCTTCACCACTATCTACTTTCTGTTGCAAGGTAGCAATTGACTATCTCATTTCGTCAATGGTTGCCATTATAGTATCTAGAGTAGTGTTGGTATTACCACCATTATCATTAGAACGTGTTGTCACCATTTCTTGAATTTCAACCAACAAACTCAACTGACTAACAAACTAACTGACTAACAACTTCTTAATATGTTCTTGATTGCCAAGATCGCAGCTCTGATACAGCTGTAACATGCATAGATAAGAAACCCCAATTGGAATGAGAACCATGATTTTACAATGCAACAATTCAACTAAAGTTCTATAACAAGAAACAAGAACTGAAACTGGATTGTTATTAGATTGATGAGTAGAATGATTACAATGGAATGATTGATGGTTACAAGTGAGTGAGATGAGAGAATTCAGTTACAAAATATGAGAAATGAAGAATGAGAAGTATTTAGCTATTTAAAGGAAAAGGGGAAAAGCTCTAACAGCTTTTCCCGCCAAAATAGTAGTTTGACTTTTCCAGGTCAACCTTGCCAGTTTGACCTATCTAACTGTTTTGCTTTATGACAATTAATCGTTGATTAATTGCCCCAAGGTATTTAACCTTGCCGATTAATGAAAATTCCATTAATTGCGGTCAATTGTAGTCAACAATGGTCAAGGGAGGTCAAACTTGCCAAAAACCTGTAAATTTTGCCGAAAATACCGAAAATTATCATAAAACTTATGTTTATCACTTATATTAACTATTTTTATTTATGATAAGTTGTATTTTAAGAATAATGTTGACATAAATACCTAAACCTCGTTAGAAATACTTAAAACTTGCCAAAAATTTGCTTAAAATGATAATCTGATTAATCACCGATTAATCCTGCCTAGAACGATTACAAGCTACAAGGTGATCGACCGGCCGGCTAGCGATTTGTGATTTTTGCAACCTTGGATCCAGTTGTAACTTGGTTGGATAGTCTAATGGTATTGAGTGAAGAGTATGTATATGATGGTTTCTAACGTGACTTTTAATTCAAAGTGGATGTTTATGAATAACTTGGTTAGATAGATCCGGTTTTAATGATGGTGATGACTACAAAAAGTCAAAGAAATTTAAGTCTAACGTGGATAAAAATTATAAAAAAACTCAACTAGTTGGCAAGTGACTTGTAAAAGTCAATAAAAGTCAATGTCACGTGCGTAAAAAAATGACGTGGAATATAACATTTTCACGTTACTAATATAGCCGGTACAAACAAGTTTTAATGGCTATATAAGTATTTTATGTTTTATATATGTAATATCGAGAAAAAAGTAAATTTCGTTGGTAATTTATGGCTTTAACCCTAAAACATTTTGATAGGTTATTATTAGAATACTTTAATTTTTAACATACAACATTAATAACACATGTTACAAGCAAAATAAGTTTACCTAACCAAAATAGAAATTTGAAACATACAATTGTAACAGAGGGAATTAAATACTATATTTTAGATACTTCATCACCCCTTTTAGTTTTTACAATAAATGTAACATATAGGACAAACAAAACAAGCTTACATAATAAAGTAACAATTTCAAACATTTAATTATTACATATTTACATTAAATTCTACAATTAAATTACCCTATCATCCTATTTTACAATTAAAAATTCACATTGTACAAGTAATTTATACTCATATAAATACTAATTAATACATAATAATTAATACACACTTAAAAATAAATATAATTAATACAACTTAATATATAATTAAAACTACAATTACTTTAACATACAAGTATATATTTAAGTTGTACAATAATTAAAAACATATTTTTACAAAAAAAAACGTGCATATTATGTATACCTAAAATGACAGTGTATATAGTTATGAAAATCGAACCGAACAAACGGGTTCAACCGGCAACCAGAGTCGCCATCAATTTAGCTAGACAGTTACATAAAGATACTCAAACCTCAAATTATCGTTTTCCATGATGTCGTTGTAAGGAAAACATAAAAATTTGCGAAAAACTATGTTACAGGGTATCCGTCTCCGCAACGCGCAAGTACCCTGCTAGTATACATAAAATCGCAATAACAAAATAATTCTTAATTTATCGTCTATATTCAAGTCTTGTGTTCATTATTGTATTTTTAATACGTGTGGAGCACATATATATAAATTAAATTGTGAAACAATAACACGGACTCGTTAGATTTTGTTGGGCATTAATTTGAGCACAAACTATTCTAAACGAGGTGACGAATTTATATGGTGTGGTTTTGAGGTTAAAGAGGAGATTGACGAAACTATAAAGTGGTCTCGCAAAGGATCATTGCAAACTTTATACTTTTTATATTTATATTTTCAAAATACAACATATATTTTGTTCTGACAATAAAAAATATATGTTATTTAAAAAAAACCACAACAGATAATCATATATATATATATATATATATATATATATATATATATATATATATATATATATATATATATATATATATATATATATATATATATATATATATATATATATATATATATATATATATATATATATATATATATATATATATATATATATATATATATATATATATATATATATATATATATATATATATATATATATATATATATATATATATATATATATATATATATATATATATATATATATATATATATATATATATATATATATATATATATATATATATGCACATGATTACAACTATCAAATTTAAAACACGAATTATAAAAAATAAAAATAAAAACGATTGTACATAATACAACAACACAGTTAAGAGTGAAATATAAAAAAATATCAGGTAAATAAAGACAAACCTTTCGTGCAACAAAATCTAGAGAAAATATCAAGCCATATTAACAAATCATGAAAAATTATGTAAAACTCGTGGGAGCATGAATGTTGTAACTAATTAATTATTGAAAATTTGATACAAAATATAAAATTTTACAAAATCATGAATTTATGAATTATCAAAATATTTAATTTTAAATTACGTGAGTTTGCGGGTTAATGTATATTTTTTTACTAATAATCAAGATCTAACTATTACAAATGAAAATATTAAATGTAAAAAAAGTTTGAAACTCGAACTGTAATAAGTGATTGTGTACTTTACACTGAGCAAAATAAAAGACATAATCAAATGTATATATATACATATAAATATAAATTAAAAATATGTATAATCTACTTAAAATCACAATAACAAAATTGTTATTTAAATAATCATTTATTTCTAAATCCTGTATGCACATGTATTAAAACTAGTATTATATACTAACATAAAATATCAGGACTAATACGGATATGAATATTATAAACCATGTATGAAACTAAAATACGATCCAAACTCGATCGGTTGCCATCCCAGAACATCCTTTAATGGGCCATTTCATTGTGGATCGCGAGATATAACGATCTTGGGTGTCTTATTGCAGTACTGGATACTGATCCAAAATTAATTCGTACCAAGCCCAAAGCTACATATACTCGATAGTCATATCGTTAATTTTATCAATAACTCTTTTTCAAATTAATGTAAGCAATTCTTGACAGTTCCATAACAAGCTTTTAGTATCAAAGTATTAATATATGAAAACGAGGATTTTTTCGAGTAATGTAAATTACTTATTATAATTTACTAACCAAGTTGAAAGAACAATAATTTCACTTTGCCCCTTTGTTCTCCATACGAATTTTAATTGTTACTTGACGCATCATAGGTCATTTTTAGCCAAAATTTTCATTCACCATATATTTAATATGTAAGACGCTTTACTTGATCAAAATAATTAAATTAAATTATCTGTAATCTATAGTTTGATTCTTAACAAGTAAGTTTTGGAAATTGACTACTTTCTGATTTTTTTTAGCCAATTCTGTTACACTTGACAATATACGAATTTCAAAATACAAGGGTATATTGATAATTTATGCTATTTACTTTGCAAACTTGTTTTTCTTTACAAACCAAGGGACAGATCCCTGCCGTTTATTTATATTTGATCCACCGGTTCATATTAATCTAAGATTTTAGTTGATAAACATATTTTTCTGTCGTTTCTTTTTAATTCTTTTGTATCAACGTCTCTCTTCTCCATTTTCCCCAAATCAGTTACTCATCTCCTTCATAACTTTTCTAAATTATTTTTCGATTCTTCTTCAGATCTTCAATTCTCCTAACACCAGATTCAATATCAAACCCTGAATCAAGATCTTGTGATGATGATAATGTGCTCATCACTTCTCCTGTTTTAATCTTCGATTAGGTACTTTAATCAACAGATTCTTTCACTTTTACATTCAAATATGATTTAAAATCGTTTCTTAGCTAACTGTAGACTAGATTGGGTTAAATGTAGTGTGATTAATGTGAATTGTGAAGTGGGTTTAAGCTTATATAGCTAGCTTATAGATTATTTGGTTTTGGTCTTATGTTACACAAGCTCACTATGTTTGACTTATTGTTATCATGTCATAGTAAGCCCAAAAAATGAGCTTATGAAATATAAGCCACAAAAAATGAGCTTATGAAATATAAGCCACAAAAAATGAGCTTATGAAATATAATCTGAAAGCTAAAAAAAGCCATGATTCCACTATATAAGCTGAAACAAACACCTCCAGGGTTGTGTGGTTAGGCTCATTTACGGGATTAGGAGCTTATGTGTTTTTGCCTTATGTTCGATAACCCCAAAATTTTAACTTATCTCGGGACTTATGGGCTTTATTATGTCATAAGAAACTTATATAAGCCCATAAATTTTCAAAATTAGCTGAAAAAACTAGGCTTATGAAACATAATCCATAAACAAATAAGCTCATATGCCCGTTAATAAGCTTAAACAAACACCCCAATTAGTTTTTTTTATCTGAGTGTAAGTTCATTGTGTTTAATTTCTCATATTTCTCGGTTTATGTGTTTCGTTAGTACACCGGAGGTCTTAGATCTTGTGAGCACATATGATGCTGGGATGTCTCAGCTAGATGCAGCACGCATGATGTATTCACAGGTATGTGATTCGAGACTATGGAATCCACATTTGACAAGTTTGAGTATCAAAGTTGTTCTTGATAATATGTTTTTTGAAATGACTGCATGAATCGTACGACCGGCTCTCAAGTACACCGGGTATTTATATCTCACGGCTAATTCATTAAATTTGATGATAATGTCTGTTACATATATTTCTAGACCCGCAATGTTATAAGAACTACTACCTCCGTCCCAAAATTATAGTCCCGTATACCATTTTGGGACGTCCCAAAATTATAGTCCCCTTCTAAAAATAGATGTAAGTGGAGTAACAAGTTTACCATATTGCACCTAGTGGTACTAGAAATTACAAGATATATATTAAGTTTTGATTAATTGCATAAGGGTAAGAATGTCATTTTACCAAAAAGTAAGAGAGAGAATGTAGTGATAGTGGTATTTTCTAAAAGAATGTGTTTTTTGTCGGGGGACTATTAATTTGGGACGGCGGGAGTATAAGACATGATTTATGTGTTGGCACATATGAGGAATTTTTGCTCCAGATGTAGCATGCTCGCATTTAAGTTATTAGTGACTTTAGATGGTCTTTGAACTTAGTATTTTAACGTTGTGGGTTTATTTTTCCGTCTTGTGAGCACCTGCGAAGATGCCTTATCCTACTAGTTGGCTACCTCACAATTGCATATGTAGTAGCAGCATATGTAAATTTGGATAGTATATCTGCCTAGAATTATGATTTATGATTGATCAGACCAGTGCCCTCGTGAAGTTCCCTGACACTTATAGCTACAGGTAAACATATTAGATCACCAAAAGTTTACATAACCCCAAGCATTACTCTTGTCATTTTTCATCTGTTCGAACTTCCGAAATGATGTTTTCTTTATTGTCTATTATAAAAATAAGTTACTAAGAAGCTAGCTATGCCCATTGAGCAAAATATAATTATCTGACTATAGAAGCTAGCTTGGAAAAGATCCACTAGAGGTTAGATCTTACAGACTTCATGATTCTCTTTTTTTCATGTGGACGCTCTTAGTTACTTAACAAACAGACTGTTTATTTAGCACTCTAATCTAGTACTTCGCCAATATTTTGTGCATTTTTTATAAAAAACACATGACTAAGAACGATTACTTTAACGTTCTTTTAAACTTTACATTATTAATATCCCTTTAATTATTACCATTTTTATTATCGGACAAATATCTTGCGTATACATGTCTTTGTTGAATTTCATGGGCGTGGACCCTCTCCCGAGCCACTGCTCAGGCATAATGGCTTGTTGGTCGCAACTTGAGTATCCATGATCAGGATTTAGCTAAATGTGGAACTTCATGACCCAACTAGGTTTCTCTGGAAAATTATGGTTTGCATCGTCTAGTACTTCCATTGTGAATGGTCATACTGTTTGTTGTATACAAGTTTTCTAAAGTATAACTTGATTTGGTTGCAGCATCGTTGAAATCCATGGACAGCTCATTAGATCTTGTTAATATTCTGAACCATGAGATTCGGGATGCACAGTTAAGCTTTAGAGGCAAAAGGGTGCTTGAGGTATACTTTGTTTATTACTACAAAAAGTAACTTTATGCGGCTTAGTTTTCATTCTAGTCTTGTGTAACCAATATCGTATATGTTAAGAATTCTGAATAATGTGAGAGCAAAGAGCAGATGGTTGCGGGATTATGTAAATTTACTATTTTGTATTAAGACTTAAACATCCTTCCCGTTTCTGTTTTTACAGCTTGGTTACGGACTTACGGTTATGGAGTCCTAGGGATCTTTGCTTGTCTAAAGGGAGCTTCGATAGTCCACTTTCAAAATATAAATGCAGAAACAATACGACGCACAACTATCCCAAACGTATTGGCCAAGCTTGAGCAAGCACGGGACAGGCAGAGTAGACAGCCTAAAAGTCCACTTACTCCAGCAAGGCAAATAATTTCCCCTGCAGTCACTTGTATTCTGGAGAATGGGAAAGCTTGCGGGAGTCTTGTCTGTCATGAAGAACGACATACCAAAAGTTGCATCTACAATGACTCTCAGCTTTACGTATACAAATTACTCAAGGCGACAATCAACGAGGCTTTCAGGAAGTAGGGTGTGGGAGAGGGCTAATGATACAGACGTCGGAGGACGATATGATGTCATACTGATGACTGAGATTCCAACTTTAGCAACTTCGCCAAAAAAGCTATATGCACTATTAAAAAAACTATATTCCTTCTAAAGAGAAACGCGTGGCTATTTACAACACTAATACGGGATATGTCTTTTAACCAAAAGAGTGGGACTTGCATCTATTTTATACTATATGCTTCCTTCTATTATGTGTTTTAATTCTTTTTATTATATCGACTATATGGGATATAAAGCTTAAACTAGTGCATTGTTAATAAATATTAAAATTAACTACTTCAAAAGTATTTATAGAACTAACATGATATATTTTATATCTTGATATAAAATAAGTTATATTTTTAAATTTTTATTTATATATACTTATTTTATATCTAGATATAACAATTTATATCAAGATATAAAAATTTATATCTAGATATAACAATTTTATATCTATATCTAACAATTTAAAACTATGACTTATTTTATGTCTAGATATAACAATTTATATCAAGATATAAAAATTTATATCAAGATATAACAATTTTATATCTAGATATAACTATTTAAAAATATGACTTATTTTATATATAAATATAACAATTTATATCAAGATATAAAAATTTATATCAAGATATAACAATTTTATGTCAAAATATAACAATTTAAAACTATGACTTATTTTATATCTAGATATAACAATTTTATATCTAGATATAACAACTTAAAACTATGCCTTATTTTGTATCTAGATATAACAATTTATATCAAGATATAAAAATTTATATCTAGATATAACAATTTTATATCTAAATATAACAATTTAAAACTATGACTTATTTTATATCTAGATATAAAAATTTATATCTAGATATAACAATTTTATATCAAGATATAACAATTTAAAACTATGACTTATTTCATATCAAGATACAAAAATTTATATCTAGTTATTTTTTTTATTTCTTTTTTGAACGGCGAGTTAGTAGTTAGTGATTCGAGCTTACAGTGACATCTAATTGGGCAGTATGCAAGCCTCGAACCTTCTCCTTAGGGGATAAACCCCACTACTGCTTCTTAATTCGGGCCCCTGAAGGTTCTTGGTGAGACTCGAACTCGAGACCTCTCCAAGAATACCTCCCCAAGGTTACCCTTGGTGGGCAACTGAGCTAACTCAGCTGGTTATATATATCAAGTTATAAAAATTATATCTAGATATAACAATTTTATATCTGAATATAACAATTTAAAACTATGACTTATTTTATATCAAGATATAACAATTTATATTAAGATATAAAAATTTATATCTAGATATAACAATTTAAAACTATAACTTATTTTATATCTAAATATAACAATTTATATCAAGATATAAAAATTTATATCTAAATATAACAATTTTATATCTAGATATAAAAATTTAAAACTATTACTTATTTTATACCTAGATATAATAATTTATATCAAGATATAAAAATTTATATCTAGATATAACAATTTTATATCTACATATAACAATTTAAAACTATGACTTATTTTATATCTAGATATAACAATTTATATCAAAATATAAAAACTTACATCTAGACATAACAATTTTATATCTAGATATAACAATTTAAAATTATAACTTATTTTATATCTATATATAACAATTTATATCAAGATATAAAAATTTATATCTAAATTTAACAATTTTATATCTGAATATAAAAATTTAAAATTATGACTTATTTTATATCTATAACAATTTATATCAGGATATAAAAATTTATATCTAGATATAACAATTTTATATATAGATATGACTTATTTTGTATCTAGATATTACTATATCAAGATATAAAAATTTAAAACTATGACTTATTTTATATCCAGATATAAAAATTTAAAACTATGACTTATTTTATATCTAGATATAACAATTTAAAACTATGACTTATTTTATATCTAGATATAACAATATATATCAAGATATAAAGATTTATATCTAGATATAACAACTTTATATCTAGATATAACAATTTTAAACTATGACTTATTTTATATCTAGATATAACAATTTATATCAAGATATAAAAATTTATATCTAGATATAACAACTTTATATCTAGATATAACAATTTTAAACTATAACTTATTTTATATCTAGATATAACACTTTATATCAAGATATAAAAATTTATATCTAAATATAACTATTTTATATCTAGATTTAAAAATTTAAAACTATGACTTATTTTATATCAAGATATAAAAATTTATATCTAGATATAACAATTTTATATCTAGATATAATAATTTAAAACTATGACTTATTTTATGATATAACAATTTATATCAAGATATAAAAATTTATATCTAGATATAACAATTTTATATCTAGATATAACAATTTAAAAAACTATGACTTATTTTATATCTAGATATAACAATTTAAAACTATGCCTTATTTTATATCTAGATATAGCAATTTAAAACTATGACTTAATTTATATCTAGATTTACTTTATATATATTCGGATATAGTTTATATATCTAGATATACTTTATATATATTTGGAAATAAATAGCAATTAATAAGTGTGCAACAGTTTTATATTAAATAGATAGTTTTTATTTATCTAAATATACTTTATTTATAGCAATTTATATTCAGATATAATTTATATATATCTAGATATACTTGATATATATCTGGATATAAATAGCAATTTATATCCAGATATACTTGATGTATATCTAGATATACTTTAACTATATCTGGATATACTTATATATATCTAGATATACTTGATATATATCTGGATATAGATAGGAATCAATAAGTGTGTAACAGTTTTATATTAAATAGATATTTTCTATGTATCTAGATATACTTTGTATAGAGCAATTTATATTATGTAGATTTTTTGAGCAAAATATATATGTAGATATACTTGATATATATCTGGATATAAATAGTAACTTATATCCAAATATACTTTATATATATCTAGATATATTTTATATATATCTGGATATAGTTTATATCTAGATATACTTGATATATATCTGGATATAAATAAAAATTAATAAGGTGTGTAACAGTTTTATATTAAATAGATACTTTTTATGTATCTAAATATACTTTGTTTATATATATACATCTGGATATAAATAGCAATTTATATCCAGATATACTTGATGTATATCTAGATATACTTTATATATATCTAGATATATGCTATATATATCTAGATATTCTTGATATATATCTGGAATATAGATAGAAATTAATAAGTGTGTAATAGTTTTATATTAAATAGATACTTTTTATGTATCTAGATATAATTTGTATATAGAAATTTATATCCGTATATAATTAAAATTTTTATTTATATCTAGATATAAAAATTAGCTTTCTTTATTTTCTATATATATAAGCTTGTATGATATTATAAGATGTTTATCTCTAGATATAAAATAAGTCAGAGTTTAAAATTGTTATTTATATCTAGATATAAGATAAGCGAGCTATTTACATTGATACTTATATCTAGATATAAAATAAGTTTGAGTTTAAATTGTTATTTATATATAGATATAAAATAAATCAAAGTTTTTAAATTTTTGTTTATATATAGATATGTATTATAATTTATGGCTCCGTTACTTTATATCTTGATATAGATGGCAATTTAGAAATCATGACTTACTTTATATCTGGATACATATCACAATTAAAAAAACTTGGTTACTTTCTATCTAGATAAAAATTATCAAATTATAAAAAGTGTGAGTTGCTTTTTATCTAGATATATATCACAATTTTTTGCTGAGTTACTTTATATTTAGATATAAATCGAAATTTAAAAATAGACTTATTTTATATCTAGATATATATATATATATATCTTTACATTATATATAAGAGGAGAGATATGCCACATAAGCATGTGATTAATCCACGTCAGCACATGTTGACCAAAACGTTTGACCGTCAAATATTTATGACTAACTTTTCGGATCAGCATTAGTTAGATTTTAATCACTGATCATTATCACCATTAGCAGCTCATCCCCATATACACAGTTTCATCTAAAACTCTTTCTTTTTCTCTAAACAATTATCACTGGCTTCATAATAATCTTTAGAGGTAATCTTATATTTAATTTTTTCGCTTTGTTTTGGTCAATTTTTATGTATGGCGACTTACAGATTGATTTTGTTTGCAACTATGAATTTCAATTATGAATTTTAATTATTGACTACGGGCTTCAGAAACATCTTTTGGTTTCGGGATGACGAATTCTGAGTAAAGACCACAACATATATATAAGAGGTTTAACATATCATCCCTAATTGCAAATCTGTTAAACCCTAATATATCATTAGTAATTTCCGTTTATGTCCAGTAAAACAGAAAAAAATGATCATAAAACCCTGATATTCTATAATTCCTATTAATTTTACAGGTAACTCTTCGATCTGTTATGTTGTTTAAAAACACATACGACAGAAAAAGGTATTCCTCGTGATCCTAAACCCTAATATTCTGGAACTCATTAATTTGCAGGTTCTCCCATTGATCCAAAAGTTTATTTTTTAGGTTTATACTAAAATCAACAAGATATACTAAAATCCTTGCAAAAACATGAGATGCAGGCATAATACTAAAAAAACTTCAGTTATATTCTGTTCTTTAGTCCTTGCGATCAACCCAACATTTTTATAATTGGAATAATCATTGTTTTTACTTGCGTTTGTTAGCCACAAGAATCAGTAAAAGTGTTATATGAGGATGTGACAAAACGTGAAAGAGAAGGAAATAGACACATGAGTAGTAAAAGCTTTAAATGGAGATTAGTGATGGCGTTAGTGTATATTTGTGTTGAATATGATTTTAAATCTGTGTTAAGCGGTTGGAATTTGGTATTTTCTGATTTTGTATAATATAGACTCACAACAAGTCATCTAATTTTTGCAGCAAAATTAATTATTGACCGTGATTCTGGTAGGTCTCGAGGATTTTAGTTTGTTAAGCTGACACAAATAAACAGCTTAGCAAGACATATACGGAAAGGTATTAAGCATCCTTAAAGTTTTTGGAAAATTGTCACTACAACCCGTTACGTGCCATGTAGGGTAATCGTATGATTATACTTTATTTAATTCTTGATTCGAGTTGTTTTATAGGATAGACCCCAGCAGAAGGATTACAATAAGGGTTGCACGACAACATGGATACTTCAATGATTTAATGTCTGTGTCATAAAGTCATAAACCATAATCCACCATTCCTAACATTTTATAATCTAGATACACATTACGAGTGAGTGGGCTGATGTGGGGTGTGCATTATCTCATTCAAGAACGCCAGGCTTCACCATTACTTTGCTATATGCCATAGTCACATGGAACGGGGATCGCTTCGGAACGGGATCGCGGTACGGTATCGTGGTTCGCTATTTCTCAAAATCCGGTACGACGTGGGGTAGGCTCATTTCGGTACGCTTCGGTTCGGTGTACCATATATTTCGGTTCGATGTACCAAATACTTTGGTACGGCGTGCACAATAATAATAAATATAAAACATTTCATTCGATTTAATACTTAATGATGAAGGAAAAACATAATTAAAAGGAAAACGTGTTTGAGACTGTGTTTTGCTTTGAGTCATACTCTCATCAAGCACATGTTCATTTTCAAGATCATAGAACTCTTATGTCATGTTTTTTTCACGTTGATCTAGAGATCTTTTTTGACCACTTGCTTGATGACCAAATGTCATTTTGAAGATATGACTCTTTTTTAAGAAAGAAAAGTGCATTGTAAATATTAAAAACCACAACTTCACTCTTCCGATGAAAACACACATTTACTCTTCCCATGAAAACACATTTATTCACTGAAGATGCACCAAACATCCATCTCTAAAGCATCTATTGGGGCTTTCATAGGCTGAAAGTTGATAATATATGTCTTAAATACTTTCGTCCTGGAATTGTCGCCTCGGATGTTGCGGATGAACCTATGCCAATTGCTAGCTTCACGACACAGGTCATTGTTGTGACCACCCAAGCAGTATTTGCAGCGGCTTCACAACTGTTATGGACTGTCACACAAGCATGTTCCTATCGATTATACTGTCACACAAGCATGTTGGTCACTTTGTTTTGTAGTTGGTCACTTTTTTTTGTAGATGGTCACTTTGTTTTATGCGAATACGGTCAATTAAGGAAGAGGTAAGTTACGTTAATTTCTTAAAGTATTACATAATATGTTTTGGTTTATTTGTTCACTGTTTCTTTTTCTGGAAGATTGATAGAGTAAACCAAGAAATGGAAGCTATTGAATGTGATTATGATCTGAATTGGGTTGCTGAGCTCAAATATGGAACCAAATTGACCCTGCAATGCCAACTAGAAGAAGCTGAAAAAATCTTTACAATTATCAACATTCTGGGAAATCTGTTTAATTAGGCAAAACATAATTCTGAGTTCTAAACCAGTTTCAATATATTAGATTTGGTATATAAGACTTGTGAGTATAAATTATGTAGGTCTTTATTTGGAATTAAAACATAGGATAAAATTGTACTTAGCTTTGCTGTGTATGAACTATATTCTGTTTAACGCATTATCAGTTACTGCCGCGGAATAAAGAAAAATATCGTCCACTGACAAGCAGACTGTGTGTTTCTTAGATTTGCACTTTTGTGCTAGGGCATAAAAGAAGCGTGTAAGTAAGAAAAAAGACATATATATCGTCACTACATAAAGGAAACCTATGAAAGTTGCTAACTTTTTCTTCTCTATTTATGCAGAAAAAAACAAGCTAGGCTTATTGCTTATTTTGACGCGTCTTTTTGGTACTTATGCTGAAATAATAATTGCTTACTTCAGCGCGGAGAATATCCTTTTTAGGATCAGAAAATCTGCATCAAAGCGGAAGAGAGAACCAACAATGGAGCCGTTGGAGATTTGGTAAGCAAAACCATTTATGAGTTGTTCATTATGTACTATCAGGCTATACTATCAGTATAAATGAAACATTTATGTTGAATTAACAACTAATGAGATGCTTTAAAATCATGCCATCATGAAGTTTTTTTGCAATGCACGAAATTTAAAGAAGTATTGTATTTTTCTAAGTTTCTTTGCATTCTTATAGTAGTTAACATTCGGGTCATGCTATTTGCAGCCTATTCGAGCATTGAATGATGATCGGTTGAAAAAGTTCCAAGAATAATACTATAACCATAACGATCCCATCATGATCATTCACATTATTCAGCTGCTGGGACAATAGGTTTTCCTATAATATATCGTTTAATTGACTTACATTGGGTTCTATAACATGACACAACTTAAAGTTCTGCAATTATGAATTTGAGCATGGATGCTCTATGACAGGTGTTTTATTATCTCATGTGATTCAACCATTCACTACCCTTTCGATTCAATCACATGGTGGAAAATTTGACCATGCAGACAGAGTGTTTTCAGATACTGGTGTTACGTGGAATGGAGTTGCGGAGGACATGAAAGATCGTAAGGAACTTATGATTTTACATTGAGATAATTAGGTCGTGTTACATTTACACACAAATTTTATATCATGAATTAAAAGTAAAGCTTTGTCTCTAAGGTCCTGAGCTATTTTACCTTACGGAGACATTGACGAATGAGAATTCTGTTGATTTCGGTACCACACTACTTGAGCTAAACTAGGTATTGACATAAAAGATATCTGCAATTTCAATTAAAGATCCATTTTATTTGTTTATAATATTGTTCATGTTTTCGAACTGTTAATTACATGAAATAAAATGCACTACAGGTATTCATCTAACCAGATCTTGCCAGACAGAAGTTCAGTTGTGGTGGCAGGCAGGGATTCCTACAGCTACGAAATCCTACCACCATAATAAGTTATAGGTAAGTCAACTTTGGGAAGGTCTGCTAAGGTCATTCTAGAATAACAACAGTAGCAGCAACATCACAGTTGCCATAAAACCTAGGAGGAAGAGCAAATACGTGGTGAACCATGCACCATCAAGAATAATAAGGTTTTCAAAAATATTTGGACAATTTTTATTTTACGTATTACCCGAAATTATTAAACAATTGAAGGTTGACAAGGAATTCTGATGTGTATGATTTTGTTGTGCCAGAAACGTGAAATCGATAAAACTCTTGATGAGGATGGGGTTTAGTGGCATGGGTGCAAGACTCTATCAAACAAGGAAATTTAAAGCGTATAATTGATTCAGATACAAGGGATCAAATATCCTCGAAACACTTGGAGAGTTCAAATTGCAGATGGATTTTTCAATTTACCTCTAAGGTAGAAAGCTCTGGTATTCATCTCCACTACAATGTGTGCACTATTATATTTGTGTATGTCCATCTTTATATATGTTCCTATTAAAGTATTTTAGTCGGTTGTGATCCAAACATATCAAGTAATCACAATGATGAAAGGCCTACAGTGAACAGCCTTGACGTCCTAGCAATATGTTTCTGGACAATCGTGTACGACCACGATGCTAACTATGTGATTGCAGTGCTCGAAAATGCAAAATTGTTCGGGTATACTCCATTTGAGATACAAGATTGTATGCTTACCATGCATGAATTACATTAGAACAAAAGGGGCTCAGCGTCTAAAGTAATAAGAGAGAAATGCTCACAACATAAGGTAATGAATGGTTCATGTATGGAATTTGTGCAAGTAATTTGCAATTTTACAGAATTTGTGCGAGTAATTGTATGTATTAACTAAAGAGATAGAGCGCATGCATCTTAATGGAAATGTTAAACCTGCATAACTAAATAAGAAGATGCAAAAGCCCAAAGAGACGTAGAATTTTAGATCTTCTCTTAAGCTTCCTTCCAGAATTGATACATGAAGTTTTTAGGGGTCAAATTCTAAAGAAAAATTTCTTCATCAGTAGTCTTAAATTCTCACTTATTCATTTATTAGTACGAACAGTAATTATGTTTTTACTTCTTTACATAACCTTAATATTTTGTTTTACACATATTCATTTTACTTGAGCATGATTCACAAAGTTAGACGAGGTCATCTGCCTTTTTTTCCTTCTTATCATTTCCAAACACCCTCTAAACAGATGTGATTTTTGAATGTTCAGTACAATTTGTATGAAGAAGACGAGTAATAAGGTTAAGGATACTATTTCGGTTAGGCATGTGGTTACGATGATTTATTCTAAGTTTGTTGCCATGGAACAGAAGAATATTTTAGTTAGCAAGTCTGATGGTATGTGTGATTATTCATGATTTCTTTATTCAACTTTAACAAGTTTAGCCACTTAAAGTTGCTTCAATCATGTATGATCTTTATCTGTGGTTTCGTGATGAAGACTCCAGATTAAACACCAAGACCTGTTCCAAAATTCAAGGAAAATTTACATGGGTTCACACTTGGAAAATATCAAATCACTCTTTAAGCCGACGAGCCTATAGAAGTTAATTATGTTCCTACTGATTATACTTCACGAAGTCCTCTTCCCCGGAACAAACTGTGTTAGGCTCCTGAAGGCATGTCTGAAGGCTTAGCAGGTGATCAATTTGGCATCCAAGATCCCTAACATTTGGGTCCACATATTAGAATATATGAAATATATACATATATTTTTCTGCTGTTTTCTGACTTATGTCTATCAATGATTATAATCAAGATATATTTCATGCAGTTTCTCAAGGCCTAGAACCAACATCTACTGGGCTAAAAAGGAAAAAAAGAAGCAGGTCGGTACCCTCATTTATACTGATTTAAAATGTTTAGAAGTAACTTATTAGTATGATTTAGTTAACTCGATTTCGTTGGCAGCTTATGCCATAGTGTTTGTTTTGGCTTATAGCTTATTTACTCGATTCTCATGTTTCCAAGAATATATCGTTCATACACCTAACAAGTATTATGGGCCGGAAACTAGAATAATTACCAGAAATTTTACGACCCCATTGGTCACGTTCGCATGCTACGGCATATATCATGTTTTCTCTATTAGGTGAACATAAATGTGACGTTATATTGGCGACTACATTTATGGCTTCTATAAAAGTTGTGCCTCCTATTTCTGGAAGAAGAGAACCTAGCGGAACAACACATGTTGCTGGGAGGTTACCCGAAGAACTAAACGACAAGAGAATTAGGGATGACAGGGTAGTTAGCGTCATCTTCATATAAATATCAGTTTCTTATTGTTATCATTATGTTAAATTTAGTCTAACTTATTATTTATTACTGTTAGGAAATGGAAACCGTAGTAGTTGATGGCAATGTGACAAAAATGAGCATGTAATTGTAACAAGTTTGTCTTGATTTTGGTTTAGTTACAAACAGATTATAGATGGTTCAAGACGATCGTATCAATCGGTGTTTTCTAACCTCTTTGTGTGACTAGCATTTATTTTAAGTTATGACATTTAAGTAAATATTATTTGGCTTTTGAGAAATGTCACTAAAGAGTGTTTGTAGTTTGTAAAACTTGAATAGCTTACAAACATGTTTTAAATTCATGGTTGATAGAATCAAAGTCGACTTGATCGAGGTTAATTGAAGAGCTTTGAATCTATACAGTTCAAAAAAAGTTTGGTATATAATATAAGATAAGCACTATTTAAAATGAGTTCTAAGTGTTTTGCAAGTGTTGAACTCAGCCAGTTTTGATGGGTGCTCACTTTCGCTATTCTTATAAGAATATCTTATTATGCCATGTGATTGAGTTTCAAGGACCAACAAGCGTAAGTATTAAAGTCTAATAACTCTTTCTTTATCATATATCATATCATGTAAAACATTCATTTTTTCGTTGCATTCAATATACTATTTCGTATATTCATACTTAAATATTTTTATATATTTTTTATAAACGGTATTCACAAAACTTGCCCGACCATTGGCCGGACCATCATTAAAAAAGTCTAAAGTAAATCATCATTAAAGGACATTTAAAAATCATGATTGATAATGTATTAAAAGACAACTAAACTAAAAACAAATATTATACAAATAAAAAAATCCAAAGTCATACATGTTAATAAAACATTACAAACAAATATTTACAAAATATAAAAAGTAAAACGAAAATCAGAAGTTATACCCGTCCATCGGACGGGTTTTGCCACTAGTATATATATATATATATATATATATATATATATATATATATATATATATATATATATATATATATATATATATATATATATATATATATATATATATATATATATATATATATATATATATATATATATATATATATATATATATATATATATATATATATATATATATATATATATATATATATATCACAATTTAAAAAACTTGGTTACTTTGACCTTTGAATAAAGTAAAAAGCTTGAAGTTAATAACGTTATACAAAAAGCTAAGCTGATCAAGTAATTATTTTTTTCCGAACATATAATAGTAAAGTATAATTGTTCACTGCTACATTACAAACCTATTCTGCAAACACACTACGAATTATCTCTAATTCTACAAATGAAAACCTCAAATAAAAGAGCTACATTTCCTCTTTCTTTCATTAGATAAGTCATTAACGTCCAACTCTCGACATGATAATTTATACAAACAACATAACATAAGATAAAATTGCCTCATGCTCCTTGATGCTGGTGTCGAAGGCTTGGTTTCGTCAAACGTGTAAGAAATTGACTATCACTACTATTATCCTTGCTCGACAAGTGCCATACCTTTGAAGCAATCAAATATATATAAAAGTCCTCTGCAAAACGTTTACTGTTAATATAACGTTATTATCATAATCTGCACGTCTACGATCTCTCTTGTATCTCTTGTGTCTTTCGTATTCTATTGGTGCAGATGACTGCTGATCCAACTATAGCAAAGTAATTCTAAACTTGGTTATTTCAAAAAAACTGAAAATCACATTAACTTTTTTACAAGAGTTTGAAAAGAAGGTTTGTAAATTTGGGGTTATGTTTTATCTTAATAAGACAGACAGGTTAAACTAATCTACTTAACTAATAATGATTGTTCTTGTAACATTATAGTTTTTGTAATCATACTTCTTATTCTTTACTAAATTCAATAAGATGGATATAAAATGTTTTTGCTGCAATCTATCCATTCTGCCGCATCTGATTAGACAACAACAACGGACAACAATAAGAAGAAAACTGAGAAGTACACGTTTCGTCTTTTTCCGTTCATCGCTGTGTCTATGAAAATCACGGGACTCGTCCATGCTCATATCATCCGAGTAGCTCTTCCGATGCTTCTTATCCTTGTCTCTTCCTGACCTATTCTCCTCATGGCTGCCAGATTCTCCTTTATCTTCACCATTTCCCTATCTGTATCATCTTTCCAAACGTTTATCTTTCTTGTTTCTAGTATCCCTTATCCCATCTATATTTTTCTGATCTCGTATCTCTGTCCTTAACCTGGAAAAATAAGTTATTCTCACATAAAAAATTTGTGTTTGCACATAATATATATCTATAGAGTAACTCAAATCTAATAAAGATCGTAACTTTTCATCTTTATCTGTCACCAATTTTTCACACAACAGAAATAAGATTAAACTAATTCCAGTTTGGAAACCTGGATCTTAAACTTGTGAGAAGTCCCATTATGATGCAGACAATGATCAAAACTAGAATCTCAGTTGAGGAATGCCATTTCAACTCGCGAAAATATATGATGGAGACAAGAAAACTTATGGATATATCTGCATTTTACGCAAAAGAGTCTTTCAATTACTACAGCTTCAAGAATAGATAGCAAGAACTAAATATGGTCAACCCAATGTCACCGGTTCTAAATTATGAAAAAAGTTATTGGCTATGACCCATTACCCAATGAGCCAGACCAGCCCAGAATGTCACAAATAATAATATCGAAATCATAACTGAAAGGGAACATGTGACACCCTAGGCAAATCCCACATCGGTTGTGGTCAGGAGAGATCCATGGTTCATAAGATAACAGTCGCCTTCTCATAACACAACGCGTTTTGTGGTCTACTGCAAGTGGGGTTCTTAGGAACTGGCAGTTAAGCGTGCTCATGTCAGAGTAGTACTAGGTTGGGTGACCAGCCGGGAAGTACTTACAAGAGGGCCACAAAGCAAAGCCGTGAGCCTGTGGGCAAAGCGGACAATATTGTAGTCTGAGTATGCGGGATGTTACAGAACAAACCTCGGAGAAATTAAAGATGTTGTATGGTGTCTCTTCTGCTTTGCAGCTAGTATGGCTGCCATAGCTGTTCTAGCGGTTTGTAGCCAATAAGACTAAGATGAACAATACGTAAAAAGGCTCTATATCTGCAGATTCTGAAAACTTTCCACTTTCCACCTTCCACCAGAGGCTCCGCCAATGCCATAAAATTTAAAGATTTTGACGAATAGTAATATTATTGCTTTAATTTTTCAACAGCCTTCGCCTTTGCTTCCGTCCGATGGTATCTGTCATTTACCTTCACAAAAAGAGTAGATTATAAAAACAATCTAACTAGAGAAGTTCGTTTGATAAATATGATTACAGAAATTAACTTTTATCATGAAGTTTCTTACTTCGTTACTTTCCGGTGAGCGCTTATGCAAGTTACGCGAATTGAGTAATTTCTTAACCCCTGCTTTGAATTCATCTTTATGGATGCCTCCATCTCCATCAATGTCTAAATGTCTGATTATGATATCTGCTATCTCGGAATCTACCAATATCTCCTTTTTTCATGATGAAGTGTATTAGCTCATCAGGTTCAATAGATCCACATTATCTCATCAAATTTCACCATCATTTCTTTCGGGAATTTCATCAAACACTTATCATCATCATTCAGAACCCCACTTTCTAAATCATCACCTTTTCGATGTTATGAATCGGTTCGTTTGAACCGTTTTTTTTTTTCAAGGATCGGTGTTTATTTTCGTGATTCTCACTTTTAGCCTCTACGGTGGTGGAATTTGGGGGTAAAGAAGAATTTTGGCGTATTTTCACTTTTAGCCTCTGCGCTTTCTTTTACAAGTTGTCAACTTTAGTCCCTCCGTGTTTTTAATTATAAGATCTGATCTAAGGTTTTGGATGGCCCAGATCAGTCCCTTATTTCTATGAAAATACAAATAAACCAACTCTTTAATAAAACACATTAGATTCTATATTTAGGTGATATATTGACGGTTTAATGACTTTAGTACCAAGTAATTGCTTATTTAGCCTTTATATAATCTCTTTAACTCTCTCATCAAAACCTACCGATTTCTTATATTTCTTCTTAAACAAACAAATCAAAAATTTCTCATACCTCGATCGTTTGTTTTAGGGTTATTGGTTTCTTTAATCTTTGCAACATAGTATTAATCATGGAGTCTCAGCATGCATGTATTAATCATAATACAGCAGTTCTATCTCCTTCTCCAAAAAGAAAGATTACGATTAAGTTCAAGAATCCAATGCGTACAACCATCACGAATGGTGTAAGATATGATAAGCCGATCCAGAATTCATCTGTTTCTAAAGTCGAAAAGACTCATGGTAAAAGAGTTTTTGATAATGGGATGTGTTTAGGGTTTAACAAAGATATAGTGGTTCATGCTAATGATTTTGAACCCGAAAGCGCACAAGTACTCAAGAAAATCAAAAGACAGAGTGGCGTTTGGGATCGTGTTGATGTTGTTGCTGCTAAAAACAAAGCTTCTACTGCCAAACCCACAGCAACAAGGTTCAAACAAGTCCAGAAAACAAGACAACAACATATGGAGGATACATTGCTCCAGAGTTTTGTGAATGCTAAAGGTGAACCAGCATGCCCTATATGTCAAAAAAAATTTAATCCATTAAGTTCCTATATGAACATATGGCTCTTAAATCGGATAAGGAATGGAAAACGTTCTTCGCCTCACTTGATGCTCACAACATAAAGGTTGCTGATGTTATGGTTAATAAGGGTCCAAACACGAAAGAGTACTATGTTGTACTATTGCTTTCGATTTCACAGGTTTCTTGGGAATTCACACAGAATTTTGACTTTTATTTACAAACAATCGACACTTGTTTTTTCTGTGGTTGTGACTTTATATAGTCAACCAATCGGTACAATGTTTCCTACAGACACGACTCTTCCTATATAACCGTCTTTTCACTTTCTAACTTGACACTTTTGGTCCTAACTTTACAATATATCCATATCTTAACCAAACTATAACAAGTTTAGTTTAACATCCAATACTCCCCCTTAAACTAAACTTGTTCAAGGTGAGTTTTCAACTTTCTTGACTTGTCTTCACAGTAGTGTCGGTTCTTCATCATCCCACACGAGATGTGCTTCTTCTTCTTTTTCTTTCTCCTTGTCCCTTCGCTTTGTACATTCGTATGCGAAATGACCATATTCACCACATTCATAGCATTTGAATCTACTTTTGTCATTGCTTGTTTGACCAGCACTTCTTCCACGTCCTGTTCCTCTTCCACGTCCTTTACCATTAAGCCTGTTTCCAGAATTGTTTGTACTTGCTAACAATAATTCGCTTGGACCACACTCTTCTGGTTCATCAACACTTTTGATACGTTCTTCATATGCTGTTATTCTTCCAACGGCTTCTTCGAATGGCATGGTATCTATTTCTGAGTATTGTTCAATGGTGGCTACAATCGGTAAAAACTTCTTTGGAACCGAGTTGAGTAACTTTCTCACAATTATCTTATCCTTAAGGGTAGTGCCAAGGCTTGCAAATTTGGCTTTTATAGCGCCCAACTTTCCTGAGAAGTCTTGCACTCTTTCGTTTTCTTTCATCTTCAAAGTTTCTAACTCACTTCTTAGCGTTTGTAGCCGTGCTTTCTGGACTAGGTCTGCACCAAGGTATCGTACTTTCACCGAATCCCATACTTCCTTTGCAGTTTCATATTGTGCAACTTGTGCCAAAATATCTTGTGGTATTGTCTGAAATATCATGGCTTTCGTTGTATGCGTCTTCTTTTCATCTGTTGCACTACTTCCTTCTTTCGGGTTAATCGTCTCCCAAAGACCGTATGCTTTTAATATTGTTTCCATCAACACCGCCCATGTTGTGTAATTGGAATCCGTCAAGTGTATGCATTTAAGTGCTATGTTTTCTTGAACTTTAGGCGTACTGCTTCCTTCTTTGTCTTTCGTCATGCTTGTACCACACAGGTTTTCCTTCTACTTACTTGATTTTACCACACAGGTTAACACCACAAAGGTTCTACCACGAAGGTTTGTTCCACGAAGGATTTCTACCACTAAGGTTTTAGATTCTTGCCTACTATACCACAAAGGTTATGATTCTTTTCTATCTTACTTTATTTTCCTTCCTTACTTTCGTACTAATGTTAAAATCCTAACTTCTTACTAATTTTGAAAATAGGATTCTAATTGTTTACTAAAGGTTTGAGGCACAAACAAGTTTTTTTAAGGTTTCGCAAAAAAAAACCTGTATGTTTGTTCCTTTGTTGTGCGACACAGCCTTCTTGTTTTTCTAGTAGTGGTCGACACAAAACAGCCCCTCTTCTTCTCTGTTAGTGGTCGACACATAAAACAAACAACCCCTCTTTTTCTCTGTTGGTGGTCGACACAGAAAACAAACACCCCTTTTCTTGGTGGATGTTGTTAAAGAAAAACAACCCTCTTTCTTTGATGATTTGTTGACGCAGTAAAACAAAATACCAACAGCCTTTTGATCGATTGAGAATAAAACTTCTTCTTCTTCCCTGAATCGTTCTTGCTCTAATGCCAAATGTTGTACTATTGCTTTCGATTTCACAGGTTTCTTGGGAATTCACACAGAATTTTGACTTTTATTTACAAACAATCGACACTTGTTTTTTCTGTGGTTGTGACTTTATATAGTCAACCAACCGGTATAATGTTTCCTACAGACACGACTCTTCCTATATAACCGTCTTTTCACTTTCTAACTTGACACTTTTGGTCCTAACTTTACAATATATACATATCTTAACCAAACTATAACAAGTTTAGTTTAACATCCAATATACTACGGATTAATTGCAGTTGATCAGGATATGAATGAGCTGGCTATAGAAGCAGCAAAGACTCTGATTCTCATATCTCGTGATAAATTACCGAATGCTACAAAAAGAAGTATGATGACGCAGAGGGAAGTAGAAACGGATATGGTTGAATCAAAGGTACAAGCTAAAGAATTCAAGGCTACAAACACTACAACAATCGCGCCCTACCCCAGCGATATTTTTGGTGTTTCCCCAGCGACATGTCGCTGGGGAAGCATATCCCCAGCGACATGTCGCTGGGGTATATTCGCTGGGGTAAGCTAGTTGTTAAAAGTATCCCCAGCGACTTCCCCCAGCGACAAGTGGGCCCCACAGACTTTTCCTGGAAGAACAGATGCCACGGTGGCAAAATTTTCCCCAGCGACATGTCGCTGGGGAAAATCCTTATAAAATAAAAAAAATCAAGTTAAACTTAACCATTTTAGCTAATTACAAATTTTCCCCAGCGACATGTCGCTGGGGAAAATTTCCTTTCTTTTGACTTGTCAACGCGTTGCCGTTGACTAGTCAACGCTTTCCAAAGTTTCCCCAGCGACATGTCGCTGGGGAAACTCTTGATACGTTTGACTTGTCAATGCTTTGCGTTTGACTTGTCAACGAATAACCAACTTTTCCCCAGCGACATGTCGCTGGGGAAGAGTCTGCAGGTTTTTTTTTAAAATTGCCTGCACAGCAGGCGTTTTCCAGATTTTTTCCGGAATTTTTCCGGAAAAAATCTACCAAAACCTGTAACCAAAACCTGTATTTGCTCACCAAAAGACACATATAAAGTAAACTTGAAATACAAATCAACACAAACGCGGAATAAGTTCAACTTGCACCAAAATATAATATAACGTTCTAATGATCACATGGATACTAGGAATAAGTCGGGATAGTTAAGGATACTAGGGAAACAAGCGTTCTAATTTAGGATAATAGGGAAACAAGTCAAGATGAACATAAAGAAACTATGTACCATACTAACAAACACATATATGACACGACTAGCTCGCGTCATCGCCACCCTCCCGATCCTCAGCATCATCACCCGGGCGACTCCCGCTCCCGCTGGCACCAGCATCATCACCCGGGCGACTCCCACTCCCGCTGGCACCACCACTCTCATATGCGGCAAAAAGATCACCATACCTGGGGTCGTTTCTGAACAAGCCCATCATGAAATCAACATCCCGATCCCGACGAGTCTCAGGGGGTGGTGGCGGAAAGCACGGGGGAGTACTGGTGTATCCTGGCAATACCATACCCACGCCAGGATGGTGGCCGCGAAACTTGCCTCCTCGCACCATCCTGTTGATCTCGGCAGTGGTGTGCTCACCCGTCGCCTCTAGCTCCCTCATCTCATCCTGTGTGGTGACAATAACACAATATAGTAAATATATTAGTCGGGTTGCTAGATTATTAATCAATGATTCATTAAAGTGTGTTTTGAAAAGAATACTTACATACAACTGGAGAGACTGCTCATCTATAAATACACCATCTGAATTCGTATGCAGACGATAGAACATGTCGATCTCTGTAGGCTCCTGTTGGGTTTCGGACGACTTTTGCTGTACATACACACGTAAGTAAGATCAATCTAATTAAATGCGGCAATAATAATATGTATGTAAAATAAATAATGATAATAATAAAATAATAAAAATAAAAAACAATAATAATAATAATAAAATAAAAAAAATAAAAAAAACCATAATAATGTAAAATCAATAATAATAATAATAATAATAATAATTACCATGAGATGTCGAGTGCGAGGGATCGACCGAGAACCATGTCGGGAGGTTCAATGTATTAGATAGGTTTCAACAGTATAGGTTCAATGTATTAGATAGGGTTCATCATTATAGGTTCAATGTATTAGATAGGAATGTATTAGATAGGGTTCATCATTATAGGTTCAATGTATTAGATAGGGTTCATCATTAGAGGTTCAATGTATTAGATAGGGTTCATCATTATAGGTTCAATGTATTAGATAGGGTTCATCATTATAGGTTCAACGTATTAGATAGGGTTCATCATTATAGGTTCAATGTATTAGATAGGGTTCATCATTATAGGTTCAATGTATTAGATAGGGTTCATCATTAGAGGTTCAATGTATTAGATAGGGTTCAACATTATAGGTTCAATGTATTAGATAGGTTTCAGCATTAGAGGTTCAATGTATTAGATAGGGTTCATCATTAGAGGTTCAATGTATTAGATAGGGTTCATCATTAGAGGTTCAATGTATTAGATAGGGTTCATCATTATAGGTTCAATGTATTAGATAGGGTTCATCATTATAGGTTCAACGTATTAGATAGGGTTCATCATTATAGGTTCAATGTATTAGATAGGGTTCATCATTAGAGGTTCAATGTATTAGATAGGGTTCATCATTATAGGTTCAATGTATTAGATAGGGTTCAGCTTTAGAGGTTCAACGTATTAGATAGGGTTCATCATTAGAGGTTCAATGTATTAGATAGGTTTCAACAGTATAGGTTCAATGTATTAGATAGGGTTCATCATTATAGGTTCAATGTATTAGATAGGAATGTATTAGATAGGGTTCATCATTATAGGTTCAATGTATTAGATAGGGTTCATCATTAGAGGTTCAATGTATTAGATAGGGTTCATCATTATAGGTTCAATGTATTAGATAGGGTTCATCATTATAGGTTCAACGTATTAGATAGGGTTCATCATTATAGGTTCAATGTATTAGATAGGGTTCATCATTATAGGTTCAATGTATTAGATAGGGTTCATCATTAGAGGTTCAATGTATTAGATAGGGTTCAACATTATAGGTTCAATGTATTAGATAGGTTTCAGCATTAGAGGTTCAATGTATTAGATAGGGTTCATCATTAGAGGTTCAATGTATTAGATAGGGTTCATCATTAGAGGTTCAATGTATTAGATAGGGTTCATCATTATAGGTTCAATGTATTAGATAGGGTTCATCATTATAGGTTCAACGTATTAGATAGGGTTCATCATTATAGGTTCAATGTATTAGATAGGGTTCATCATTAGAGGTTCAATGTATTAGATAGGGTTCATCATTATAGGTTTAATGTATTAGATAGGGTTCAGCTTTAGAGGTTCAACGTATTAGATAGGGTTCATCATTAGAGGTTCAATGTATTAGATAGGTTTCAACAGTATAGGTTCAATGTATTAGATAGGGTTCATCATTATAGGTTCAATGTATTATATAGGGTTCATCATTAGAGGTTCAATGTATTAGATAGGGTTCATCATTATAGGTTCAATGTATTAGATAGGGTTCATCATTATAGGTTCAATGTATTAGATAGGGTTCATCATTATAGGTTCAATGTATTATATAGGGTTCATCATTAGAGGTTCAATGTATTAGATAGGGTTCATCATTATAGGTTCAATGTATTAGATAGGGTTCATCATTATAGGTTCAACGTATTAGATAGGGTTCATCATTATAGGTTCAACGTATTAGATAGGGTTCATCATTATAGGTTCAACGTATTAGATAGGGTTCATCATTAGAGGTTCAATGTATTAGATAGGTTTCAACAGTATAGGTTCAATGTATTAGATAGGGTTCATCATTATAGGTTCAATGTATTATATAGGGTTCATCATTAGAGGTTCAATGTATTAGATAGGGTTCATCATTATAGGTTCAATGTATTAGATAGGGTTCATCATTATAGGTTCAATGTATTAGATAGGGTTCATCATTAGAGGTTCAATGTATTAGATAGGGTTCATCATTAGAGGTTCAATGTATTAGATAGGTTTCAACAGTAGAGGTTCATTGAATTAGATAGGGTTCAATGTATTGGAGGGAAAACATTGGAGGGAAAACATTGGAGGGAAAATGTTAACAATTTCCCTCACTTTTTTAGCATAAAAAGAGAACCACACACACTCCTTATCATCACAACCACTAGCAGATTACACACACTTATCATCATAAACAAATTGTTATTATGTACATGTTGAAGCATGAAGCTTTTCCGTGCAGGTGTGGACATGGAGATGTAGTTCTTCGAGAATCGTGGACAACTAAAAACTTTGGTAGACTGTACTATGCTTGTCCACGTTCACGGGTTCAACCTCCAGTTTCATATGGATGCAAAAAATTTTTTATGGAAAGACGAACGCGTCCAACTACTAATCAAATCTCTTGGAGGTTCAATGAGCTTTTCTCCTCCAAGCTCTTCTTCAAGACCTTCAACGAACTTTTCTCCTCCAAGCTCTTCTACCAGACCTTCAACGATTCCAATTTCTTCTCCAAGCTCTTCAGCGTGTGCAAACTGTGTGCGCTTGAATGGAATGATAATGGTACTTGAGCGTACGATAGAGTTGTACCGCAACTCCGATAGGCACACATTGGATTCAGCTGCACTACTTCACGACCTTTACGATGACATGGGGAACATTTGTTTGAACTAGTTTATGATGTATCTGTTTTCGTGTTTATGAGTCTATTATCGGTTTAATATCCATGTTTAATTAAGCGCGTGTTTAAGTGTCAGTGTAGAATAAAGTTAGGTTTAGGCGTGTCTGTTTGTAAGCCTCAATGAATGTTAACAATTTTTAATTAATATTAACAATGAATTGTTAACAATTATCAGTGAATGTTAACTTTTGGCGGGCAAAATTTTGGCCGGAAAACATTGGCGGGAAAACATTAGCGGGAAAATTAACCATTTGTCTCACTTTTTTTTATCATAAAAAGAGATATACTATTTTAAATTTTAATAACTTTATTTTTTAATATATATATTATATTTACTAAAATATTATATAAACATTACACATTTTCTGAAAATTGGTGGTCAAATAGAAGTCAACGTTTCCCCAGCGACATGTCGCTGGGGAAATTTTTGTTACTTTTTTGTAAAATAGGCGCGTTAACTTAATATCTTTTGGAGGGAATCCTAAAAGTTTCCCCAGCGACATGTCGCTGGGGAAACTCTTTGGCATAAATTAAACAACGCATTAACGCTAATCACTTGGATTAGACGTGGGAGAAAGTTTCCCCAGCGACATGTCGCTGGGGAAGAGTTGGCGGGTTAATCTCCCGCTTGCATTAATTGTGAAGTAGTTTGGTCAAAATTCAGTCAACTTTTCCCCAGCGACATGTCGCTGGGGAAAATTTGCTTTGCTTTTTGGTCAAAATTTTTTCGAGAAAGTTTGCCACGTCAGAAAGTTTTTGTCGTTTAGCGAATTTTCCCCAGCGACATCGTGTCGCTGGGGAAAACCCCGATGGGGAAGGGCTGGATTGTTGTGGTGAAACATGATAGAGAGGCAAATATAGGTTAAAGATTTGGCTGATACAACTAACGGTGAATTTAAGGTGGTTCTTGACATTGATCTGAACGAGCCACTTGCATTGGAAGATGACGAAGCTTCAGTAACAATGACATGGTAAAGTTTTAATGACATAGTAAAGTTTTATACTAACGTGACAAGATAACTGTGTTGCTATTCGGGCAGAACCGTAAAGTCTGTGTATCTAATAGTTCAGCAATCATTATATAAGAAATCCTTCTATTTATGTTTGTGCTTCATTCTAAAATGTCTGATTCTTATTTTGACTCTGTCTGTTTCAATCCACCTATGTAAATTAATTGATTAAATACTGGAAAAAAGGTAAAATCAAACTTGGAACTTTTCGTACTGAAGTGATGGTTTAATAATTATTTGTCAACTAGAGTCCGGACTCCGGATTATGTGAAAGATCAGTTGAATGTAGAAGTGCGAAACATAAAACAGAAGAAACTATGTATAACTCATTTTTAAATCTTGCATTCATCGGATCAGTTGAATGTAGAAGTGCGAAACATAAAACAGAAGAAACTATCAAAGTGATGGTTATCAGTTTTCATGTGTTTTCCATATGTTTCATGACTATGGACTTGGGTCTTCAAAGTCGTATAACTCGTTTTTAAATCTTACATTCATCGGATTTTATTCAATGATTTTGAAGTTTACTGACAACTTCGGGTAATGTTGCTTAATCGTCCAAATTTGGAAATTGATCTTTTTTTCTGATCATCATCCTTTGATCTTTCTAACTTCAGTTCACTTGGAAAAACTCTGATTAGTATTTTAGAGACAAGCATCAACAGTAGCAGATGACAGTAAGCAATATTTTTAGATAGTTTCTTCTGTTTTTATGTTTCGCACTTCTACATTCAACTGATCTTTCACATAATCCGGAGTCCGGACTCTAGTTGACAAATAATTATTAAACCATCACTTCAGTACGAAAAGTTCCAAGTTTGATTTTACCTTTTTTCCAGTATTTAATCAATTAATTTACATAGGTGGATTGAAACAGACAGAGTCAAAATAAGAATCAGACATTTTAGAATGAAGCACAAACATAAATAGAAGGATTTCTTATATAATGATTGCTGAACTATTAGATACACAGACTTTACGGTTCTGCCCGAATAGCAACACAGTTATCTTGTCACGTTAGTATAAAACTTTACTATGTCATTAAAACTTTACCATGTCATTGTTACTGAAGCTTCGTCATCTTCCAATGCAAGTGGCTTGTTCAGATCAATGCCAAGAACCACCTTAAATTCACCGTTAGTTGTATCAGCCAAATCTTTAACCTGTATCTGCCTCTCTATCATGTTTGTAGCCCTGAATTCTTTAGCTTGTACCCTTGATTCAACCATATCCATTTCTACTTCCCTCTGCGTCATCATACTTCTTTTTGTAGCATTCGGTAATTTATCACGAGATATGAGAATCAGAGTCTTTGCTGCTTCTATAGCCAGCTCATTCATATCCTGATCAACTGCAATTAATCCGTAGTACTCTTTCGTGTTTGGACCCTTATTAACCATAACATCAGCAACCTTTGAACCCAGACGGCCTCTCTTGCCCGTCTTCATGTCCCACCTAGGTAAACATTTAGTCAAATCAACCATGGTGTCATGAATTCGATTTCCACCACTTTTACTGATGTTGTGAGCATCAAGTGAGGCGAAGAACGTTTTCCATTCCTTATCCGATTTAAGAGCCATATGTTCATATAGGAACTTAATGGATTCAAAAGTTTTTTGACATATAGGGCATGCTGGTTCACCTTTAGCATTCACAAAACTCTGGAGCAATGTATCCTCCATATGTTGTCTTGTTTTCTGGACTTGTTTGAACCTTTTAGCAGCAACAACATCAACACGATCCCAAACGCCACTCTTTCTTTTGATTTTCTTGAGTACTTGTGCGCTTTCGGGTTCAAAATCATTAGCATGAACCACTGTATCTTTGTTAAACCCTAAACACATCCCATTATCAAAAACTCTTTTACCATGAGTCTTTTCGACTTTAGAAACAGATGACTTCTGGATCGGATCATATCTTTCAGCATTCGTGATGGTTGTACGCATTAGATTCTTGAACTTAATCGTAATCTTTCTTGATGGAGAAGGAGATAGAACTGCTGCATTATGATTAATACATGCATGTTGAGACTCCATGATTAATACTATGTTGCAAAGATTAAAGAAACCAATAAACCCTAAAACAAACGATCGAGGTATGAGAATTTTTTCGTTTGTTTGTTTAAGAAGAAATATAAGAAATCGGTAGGTTTTGATGAGAGAGTTAATGAGATTATATAAAGGCTAAATAAGCAATTACTTGGTACAGTCATTAAACCGTCAATATATCTCCTAAATATAGAATCTAATGTAAATTATCAATATGCCCCTGTGTTTATTATTTTGAAATTCGTATATTGTGAAGTGTAACAGAATTGGCTATAAAATCAGAAAGTAGTCAATTTCCAAAACTTACTTGTTAAGAATCAAACTATAGATTACAGATAATTTAATTTAATTATTTTGATCAAGTAATTAGCAAGGAGCGGTGCACATCAACTTAGGTTTTTTTTTTAAATGTTTTTTTTGTAGCAAACAGCTAATGGATCAAGAAGAAGTTGATGTGGTGCATAGTCTTGATAAAGACAGAGGAATTACACTTGAGGATTTTAAGCTCATTAAGTTGCATATGACTAATTGTATGTTTTTTTTCTTACTTTCTTAGAGTTATTTAGTTTCTATGTTGTTAGTTTGCGGTTTTCGGACTAGCTAGTTGCGATATCGGGTCTGTTTTATATGAAAAGTGTAGCTGGATCATGTTCAACACGCGTGTTGGTATTGATGTGAATAACATGTATGAAAATGCATTTCTAGCTAGATGTTGTATCTCAAACTTGTGTAAACTAGTTTCTGACCACACGGAGGACAAAACGACACCATCTTGTTCTTCACTGCACAAGCTTCTAATGCGTCCACAAAATCCAAGTCATGGAACTGATTCTGCTGTATAGCAGCAACATCAGCCTCAAAATTTGTCTCAATACTAAACATATTGATAACATTCTTTGTTAGCAACTCATATTTTTGCAAATAATAGTTGCTGATTGCATTTGCCAATTGCATCTAACTGTTTAGTTTTCCAGGTACAGCTGTTAAAAAATGTCAGACTCCTACAAAAGATCCGCTTGTGTTTATTTGTGTGTTGGGGGAAAATAGATTATATGGGATGAAGTTTGCGAGAATGATGTTGAAAGAGACAGAATGTTGCTGGAGCAAACTTGCATTAATCGGTAGTCATATAAGCTCATTTTTTATTTTATTTTTTTCTGAAAGGCGTCAATCGATCAAATTTATCAATAGGATACTAGTTTTGATATATTTGCAAGTTTTTTAGAATGGTAAGCTTAACACAAGTATGAGTGAATGACCAGTCACTGCAATTACATACTTATGCAAATTATCAACTGTGGACGGATTAGTTCAGGCAGAACATCGCAATAGTCATATTCATGCCACTATACATACCATCAAAATACCAAAAACGAGACAAAATTAGCGTTTCAAGTGTATATTTAGTAGCATTAGATTATATGGTAAATGAGCACACGTGCATTAAGACGTTACATAATAGGGAAACCTTAAGTATCAAATGCCAACGCTTATAATGTTTACAAAAATCCAATCAGTAATCATCGTTCCTGCTAGCTCATCGGCAAGACCAATCTATTCAAAAAAACACACTACATATAGATAGATATCCATGCTATAACTGTATTGTTCCTAAAAATCCTATATTTGGATGCTTGTTGATTTACAAAGGTGTGTCAATATTCTACGTAAGGTTTAGCACTCCATTTTCTCTACACTGAGGTTTCACGAGTAATATATGAACACAAAAACAAATAAATTAAACGAAGATTAGTCGTCCAGTAAGAAAGTGGAACTATTATGAACCTGTTAAGTCTTGAATCTGGTTCAGCCTGCTAAGCCAGATGGAATGCAGGATCATATGGAACATGTCATATTTAACCGGTGTACGGTTCCAGTAAAAATGTTTCTGCAACATTTTGACATTGGTTTGCATGGTATGATACCTCCTCATGGGAATAGCCAATAAGATTTCTTTTAGTTTAGGAATATCCTTTTCAGCAACAATCACTGAAAACGCACTCCAATTCAAGACTTCATTTAGTGGAGGAACGAAGTTGTCTGCAATGATCACAGGAACACATTCGTAATATATAGCTTCCACGATTCTTGGACTGTTTACTTCATAACCCATCGGACAGATGCAGTATCTGCTGGATTTCATGTGAAGAGAATATGACATTGTTTGTGATCTTTTGTAGGACATAGGCCCAGAAATGATCATTTCTGGATCTTTATCAGCCCAGTGTTTGATGAGAGTTGGACGGACTCGACCATGCATTCCTCCTGCAAAGAAAGCAAGGATATGACGCTTTGAGATCCTTTTACCACCCATGTTTCTAAGAGGTCTTCTAGGATTTCCTATGGTGGTTTCTGGTAAGGAAACATCTTTTCGGGCAACAAAGACGCCTTCAGAAGTGTCTGCGTTGCAGAGCGCTTTTATGGTGTTGTTGGTCAGTTCACCGTGCTCTTTCAAGGTGTATGGACCCTGAAAAGTACAATCATAACTAGATCTGTGAGAGAACAGTCTAAGGGTACGTAATCAGAGGTTACACATAAATGGTTTGAGTCGGGTTATGTTTAATCTATAGCAAGTTCAGCTGTAAAATAATATAAACAAATAGCTCAAAAGGCAAGTCAAATGAGTCAAAAGTCTCCAAAGTGTGTTTTAAGCATTAAACCCCTAAATCATTTATATGTAAGAGAAACTGATGAGATATGAGTTCATGTGAATCGTGTGTGTAGATGCACAAATATAAGTTAATCAAGTGTGAATTTCACGGGAAGCGTGTGTGCATATACACAAACAGAAGTTCATGTGAATCAAGTGTGTAATGAAAAACAAATAAATGTAAGGAACACGGATTTGACTATTTTTCTTTCACTTGTTGATTCCATTTATTTGTGGAGTAATACTTGATTTTTGACTCGGTTAGTGTTTGTTGATATCATCCTAGGTAATTCAAAAACAAAACTAATTCCGTAAGAAGTCGCCTTAAAAGATTGTTTTGAGAACTCTATAAGCATTATCGTCAGAAAGCAAAGCAATAAATAAAAGCAGATAGGTAACTTACCCAATCATGACAAGCCACTAGAAAGTGATCCGAACCATGAGTCCTGTTCCAGAACGGATACCTTGAAGCAATGTTGTTAACATAATCTCTTAGAAATAGAGATAGCGGTCTGAGATTATGTGAGTCGGGTACATAGAGAGTGCGTTGGAGCTGACGTGCACTGTATGGCAGATAAAACAAGTGAGCCTTTTCTGGGTCCTGCGTGACAAACTGTCTGCTTGATTCCATAAATTTCATAAACCATCCTTCCGAAGAATAAATTCCTCTCAGATAAGGAGTATGGAAAATAGGTCTTTTTCCTTCTTGATATATGTAAACCTTCAGTATGAGCTCCATCAACTCATAACTCCTGCTAGCAGCAACTAGTAAATTAAACTTTGTTGCAACCACAATCGCAAGAATGCTTGTCTATGGCTTGTAACGACACGCACTTAAGAAATTTCCATACGAAATACCAAATCGTGAAAAGTAACTACAAGTTGGTTTTTGTTTACAGTACATATATTACATATATATCTTACCCATCTGCCACTAAAAACAGAATGTAAATAATGGTTTTGGTAAAAACAGAATGTAACATTTGACTTGGTTTTGTAGATGTGTACTATTGTGTTCAAATGTCTAAACATCCTTGAATAACATAAGAGTAGAAGAATCTTAACAATATGTAAAACCAACTAAAAGCTAAAAGAGAAGTCTATCTATGAAAAACATCGGAGCACAAAAAAATTTGAATTAACTTTGATACTGATAGCAAAAAGTCTAGTATCGTTCTGTGTAACTTTTAGTAAGAGCAAAAGTATTGTATCATTATGCTTTACACTTCTAAATACTTATATATTAACCCCTCAAATTTATAAAGAAATCCAGGCAAGTTGTGACTTGTGAGCTTTTATAGATAATTCGACTATACCTACTCGATAGTTTCTTTTCATGGTTCTCTATCTGAAATCCATATGGACATATGGTTCGCTTACTTGCTTCACCCTCTATACTTTGAAGTGTAACTTGAACCATTCTCAGTTTCCCAAACTGAAACCACACATATACCAAACACAGCTATTCAGATCTTACAACTCCACACAACGGTGTTCACCTATTTCTCCTTTTTTGCATATGGTAATAACTAATAACACAACTATTAAAATTGGCATAATTCATCTGGTGGTCTCTATAATGTGGATGAAGATATATTTCTTGCTTGCTGGTAGAAAATAGAGATGGGATGATACTAATCACACAATGAGTATGATATTTTACTTTCACATTAACAATAAATTCCACACAGAGCATCGAGATTACCTTTCAAAAACGGATACATTCCTGAATAAAGGGGCATATAGATCTGGATCATGATCATCAGTACCAACTGAGACAGTGTCAACCTCCTTTCTGGCGTACAGGAGTGCTTCATATGGTGATAATTTCTTTATATCTCTCTGCATATATCAGTTAAGTTCATTAGTTTTATTTGTGATGAGGACCTACGGGAATAATGCCTTTTCACTAGAAACTTGGTAACCTTACCATATAACGCCTACGCCTTCTTTCAGAAGCAGATAAAGAAGATGGTTTAGAAGGTCTCACTGAAATATTTGTAGTAATTATGTCCATCTGGTTACTACTTTGATTAAGTTTGACTTTTTCTTGCACAACTGCATTTGGCTGAACTAATTGACTAGAAGAATTAACCGGAATATTCACAGGGCCTATATTAATAGCCTCGAACTGTTCATCTTTGATCAGAGGGATGATTTGACTATTTAAGTTGTCATTAAAGCTATTTGGGTCAGGATGATACGAACTACGTGTGGTAAGTTGATAAGGAAGGGTATGCAATTGAAGAAACATTATTGTGATAATGACTCCAATAGGGAATAAGTTTTTTAACTTAACTCGGAACATCAGAAAGAGGATGACATAACGCAGAGTCTTTTTCATCTTGTATTAATTCAGAAACTTGGTTCCTAGTGCTAAACTTTTTTGTTACCAATTTATATGTCAATATGCAGTGGCCACAAACGGCGAATCCTATTTATAAAACTAGCTTTCCTCAACGATTCTGAGAACAAGAACTTTGTACAATCCTGCGCTTTAAGCATATTCCAGTGTTCGAGAAGTTGCAACTTTTCTGAAGAAAAAAAAAAGCCAATTATTATGTCTTGGTAAAGTTCACAACTTGAAGTCAAGATTAACAACTTAGGATGCAGAACAAAGCAATAGCCATCAATGCACACAGAAGAAAATATTAAATGCATAGCTGGGACTCTAAGAGAGCACATCATAGGCATAAGCAAGACGTCGCCTTGTAAATGAAATTAAAAATTTCCTATGCTAGTCTACATAAATGAACCGAATGCACAACTGCATAACTGCAATAACATTTCCATACAGAATCCTTAACGAAGCAAGTAAGGGAATGAGTTGAGATTAGAGATCCCGCCGAGATCACATGTGAATATACTTGGCTTGTCACCAATAGGTCTTAAATTTGAAACTCGGCGGTTAAAAAGTTGTGCTACATGTGGTATAGTTTCAAAACCGGTTCAGCCACACGCATTGATATATGTTAAGCATAAAGGGTTTGTTAACAGAGTAACAGAGAGTATGCAGGGGTGTTTGGGATAACATATTTTTCAGCTTATACATACAATATAGCACTTTCTATTCTGCTTTTAAAGCACATAATAAGCAAATAAACACACAAGTCGTTTCTCCATCCAAAGTCCAAACACTACAAATTTCTTAGCGTTCAAAAAAAGCACAAAACCCCAATAAACACGTTAAAGAACGCAATCACAAACACTCTATAAGTAACACTCGTGAGTCGTGACTGTATCAATATATATGATCACGGTAAGGTGTTGTTTGTTTCATTAAAATATTCCGAGTCTGAATCTGACTACCACATCTTACTGTTAAGAGGTGGCTAGAAAGTCTGAAGATGAATCAAATGATGTTGTTTGTTTAATTGAGGTTTTTAAACAAAACTTACACTACTACACAAAAACCTAACCTATGTGTGTCCAAGGACGCACCCTCGTTCCGTCCCTGCCCCACCTCTTACTGGATAAGAGGCAATATGTCTGACAGCGTAAAACTGAGTAAGAGGCAAGAGGCTAGGAAGACATTTAATAATCCCGCACAAAACAAAACATTATATCACTTGTAAATTATCCACTGATTGTCTAGTAGTAATAGTTTCTTAAAAACAATAATGAACAAGTAAACCAACTCATTTATCCAACCAACTGGGCTAGCTCAGTTGGCCAACAAGGTATATCTTTGGAGAGTTCTCAGGTTCGAGTCTCACCATCTAATAAAATAAAAGCGAGAGTGGGGTTTATCCTAATGCTAAAGGTTTAAGGCTTGCATATATAGATTGACTAACTGTGAGCTAGAATCACTAACTACTAAATTGTCGTTTAAAAAATAAAAAAGTAAACCAATTAAGTTATGTAAAACAAATGCGATGATATTAGATCAAACCTCGAATAACTAAATGAGAATTCTGATGACGGTTGTGGACTGTGGTGGTGATGATGGAGTTGAGTAACGAGTTTTTTAAAGTTGACTTGGGCTGTACTCCATTATTGACTAGCACTAGAATCTCACTCAGTTTTTAAAGTGTTTTCTTGGTCCAACTCATAGGCCGGTTGTAACTTTATCTGATTTGTTTTATTTTTAGAAATAATATTTACATTAGTTTTATAAATAATCAATTTAGGTAAATGATGTATCATGATTTACAAATTATTATTTCGTATCATTAAGATGTGTGCCGATACCTGTTGGTATTATCTCATTTATTTGAAAGAGAAAAAAGTTATTTTAATGTTATTTTTTTTTAGGATGTAATATTTTCTCTTTTCTGATAATATGAATAATTTTAAAGGATATGTAATGTAAAATTAATAGATTTAAGAATATGTAATATAAAATTAATAGATTTAAGAATATGTCATATGAAAAGGCATCTCTCTCTAAATCAAAAATTAAAATAAGAGTTAATCTTGATCATTTATATTTAATTAATAACTTTTTTAATATATTATTAAAATATTAAATTTATTTTTATATTGAAATGTTTTTAATATATTTATTTTTTTATAATTTAAATTTCACATTATTTTTTAAAACTTTGGGCTTTAATTCAAAATTTATTTTGATATAAGTTTACTAATTTTCGAGTTTTTTTAGCAAAATTATTTTATTTTGATTCAAAATTTTTACACTTTAACACTAATTTGATAGTCGAAAAACACTCATGAATACTCTCGTCGTATTACGAGAATACTATGTTATTATATTAAATAATGTATTAAAAAATGTATTTAGAAACTATTATATTTAAATGAATTTTTTTTAAATCTACGATAATAGTGAATTTTATGTAATTTTTATGTTTCTCGCGGTATAAAACCTGTAAATCTTTCTTGCTTTCGAGTTTCGACTATTGAAACGGGCATACATGTAGTTTGTGTACGAGGGAAAAATGGTTGTTGTAGAAAGAAATCAATTTTGACAATTTGCTGATGCGTGTGTTTTTGTAAAGTCAAAATCAAAATAAATCTCTTAATTTCAGTTATTCTTAAATTCTGGCCAAACATTCCTCATAACTCATAAGGTCCTATACAATCTTTAAGGTTCTCAAATGGCTTATCTCATTTAATGGCATTGCCTATGAGGGGATGATTTGGCATTTGAGCAAAAGATATGAATGTACGTGAAGATAATATGATAAACTTAATTTGCATTCCTTATTTATTTTTTGGTAACCAATATTAAGACAATGAACAAAATCCTTCAAATTCACTCAACCAACCACCCCTTAGTGCTTATTATGAATAGAATCACAATACGATAGTGCTTGATAACAAAGATAATCTCCACTAGGTGGATCTTATCACTCACATACAATACACTCAATCACTCAGAACAATAAGAACACTAAATCAATTAAGATGATTGATATGAATACAGATCATGAAGAGATTAATCGTAATTGAATGATTAATCTACTAACAAACTAGAGAGAGAAAGATAGTATGTGTGTGTTTGTAGAGATAGAGTATAAAACGGTTGAATGAAGAACCCTAGCTCTCATCCAGGTTATATAGTCCAGCTAATAGCTCATCTTTGTATTTCAGTCCTTCAACTTTCACACTTGACAGAAATAGTCCTTACACTTATAAACCAAATACAATATATCTTTCAACATCCTCCCTCAAGATTTTCAAGAAAAATCTTGCACTTAAGAGAACATATTAGTTAAAGCAATCATCTTCCACAAATTATGATGTTGCATTGTGCCAAGACAAATATCTGCAGGTTAATCTTTAGTATTAACTTTAACAGTTTTTTTATCACACCTGCAGAAACCTTTTCTCTAACCAAATGTACATTCAACTCAAAATGCTTAGTCCTCTCATGAAACATAGGATTTGCAGCTATCTAGATATCATAACTGTTATCACAGTGCAAATCCACAGGATACAAGTTACTAACACCAAGTTACTAACACCAAAACCAAGACTATGAAGCAAATTAATCAACCAGATTATCTCACAAGTAGTAGAAGCCATGCTTCTATACTTAGACTCAGCAGAACTTCTTGAAACAGTATTTTGTTTCTTACTTTTCCAAGACACAAAAGAATTACCAAGGCCGGCGCATTTATAAAAAATTGAGGTTTTTAAACAAAACTTACACTACTAAACAAAAACCTAACTTATGTGTGTCCAAGGACCACCCTCGTTCCGTCCCTGCCCCACCTCTTACTGAATAAGAGGCGATATGACTGACAGCGTAAAACTGAGTAAGAGGCAAGAGGCTAGGAAGACATTTAATAATACCGCACAAAACAAAACATTATATCACTCGTCAATTATCCACTGATTGTCTAGTAGTAATAGTTTCTTAAAAATAATAACGAACAAGTAAACCAATTTATTTATCTAACCAACTGGGCTAGCTCAGGGCCAACAAGGTATATCTTTCGAGGGTTTTCAGGTTCGAGTCTCACCATGTACTGAGGGTGGAATAAAATAAGAAGCGAGAGTGGGGTTTAGGTTTATCCCTAAGGCTAAGGCTAAAGGTGTGAGGCTTGCATATTGCTCAATTAAACTGTTAGCTCGAATCACAAACTATTAACTTATCGATAAAAAATAAACAAGTGAACCAATTAAGTTAAGTAAAACAAAAGCGATGATATTAGATCAAACCTCGAATAACTGAATGAATTCTGATGACGGTTGTGGTGTGGTGATGATGGAGTTGAGTAACGAGTTTTTTAAAGTTGACTTGGGCTGTACTCCATTATTGACTAGCACTAGAATGAGAATCTCACTCAGTTTTTAAAGTGTTTTCTTGGTCCAACTCATAGGCCGGTTGTAACTTTTATCTTAGTTGTTTTATTTTTAGAAATAATATTTACATTAGTTTTATAAAAATCAATTTAGGTAAATGATGTGTCATGATCTACAGTATTATTATTTCTTATCTTATATGTGTGATGATGATACTATCGGTATTATCTCCATTTTTTTAAAAAGAAAAATTGTTTTCAAATATTAACATGCACATCTATGATATTTTATATTATTTTTTATTTTTATAACTTGTGAGGATGTAATGTTAAAATGATATTAAAACCAACATGATTTACTATGAATCACTTAATCAACCATCCCTTAATGATTATCTTTTATTGTAACAATAAACACAAGAAGATGAGTCGTACTCATCAAACGATTACAAACATAAATCAAGATAGTCCCCACCAGGTGGATCCTATCAACTATACAAACACTCACATTTACAAATCTAACAAACTAAATAAACAAGATCAAGAAGATCTAAACAGAAACTAGATGAAACCAAGATGAAAACCCAAAGTCGTAACCGAACGATTGAAGAGATGTGTGTGTGTGTGTGTGTGTGTGAATGATTGATTCAGAATGAGACGAGCCACCAACTTTCCAGCTTAAATACTCAAACCCAAAAACATAATTGCACAGAAGTCTCTACACATCACAAAACAAACAAACTTGGCACAAAACAAAAATATTTACAATTAAACCCTTCAACTTACAAGCTTGTGTCACAAAAGGATTAATAACTTTTAACACCCTCCCTCAAGCTTGTAAACCAAACAGGTTAACCATACCAAGTTTTTTCACCAAGAGAGCATGTTGAAATGATCCCAAGGCTTTAGTTAGAACATCTGCAATTTGATTTTTAGAATCAACCTTTACTCATCTAATAAGCCCAGAATTCACCTTTTCTCTAACAATATGTACATCAATATCAAAGTGTTTAGTCTTTTCATGCATTACTGGATTAGTAGCAATCTGTATGGCAGACTTATTGTCACAACATAAGCTCACTCGAAGTAACTGTGTTATACCAAATTCACCTAAGAGCTTAACAACCCACATAATCTCACAAGTAGCAGCTATCATTGCCCTATATTCAGCTTCAGCTGAAGATTTAGACAAGGTAACTTGTTTCTTGCTTTTCTAGATTATCAAATTATCATTCACATAAACACAATAACCAGAGACGGTTCTTCTAGTAATAGGACACTTAGCCCAATCAGAATCTGAATAGGAAACAACTTTGTACCCTTCAAAACTCTTATTGAAACTAATACCACTCCCAGGTGCAAGTTTCAAGTACTTAAGTACTCCCAAACCAAAGTCAAAATGTGACTGTAAAGGAGCATGCATGTATTAGCTCAAACAATGTACAACATAAGAAATATCAGGCCTAGTTAAGTTAAATAAAATAATTTTCCAACCAATTTTTGATAATTGGTAATATTAACCAAATAACTATCACCATCAGATTCCTTATGTGCAAGTACAATGTTTTCAGGCAAAGGTGTAACAATAGGTGTACCAGCCAACAAACCATACTCATTTAACAGCTCTAAACAATATTTTCTCTGACTTAAACACAACCCTTTCTCAGTCTTAAGCACTTCAATTCCCAAAAATATTTAAGTTCCCCAAGATCCTTAATTTTAAACCTATTATTCAAGAACTTTTTTTGGAATTTTTCAATTTCAATCTCTGAATTTTCAGTTAAAACAAGATCATCCACATAGACAAGAAAAAACAACTTAACTTTGCCATCAGTTTTGATATACATTTTTAGATTGAACAAAACCAACATCAAGCAAAGTTTCAGAAAGTTAGCTATTCCATTGTCTATGTGCTTCCTTAAGACCATACAAAGACTTCGTAAGTCTACAAACTCTGTTATCTCCAGTTTAGAATAATATGGAGGTGGAACCATATAGACTTCTTCACTTAAGTCTCCATACAAAAATGCATTATTAACATCCATTTGGTACAAATTACAACTATTTTGAACAGACAAATCAATCAAACATCTAACTATACTCATTTTTAACCACAGGACTGAAAGTCTCTTCATAGTCTATACCCTACTTTTGGTTACAACCCTTAGCAACTAATCTGGCTTTATATCTTTCAATCTCACCAGTTGAAAGATATTTAATTCTATACACCCACTTAGATCTAATAGGTTTTCTACCAACAGGAACCTCAACAAGATCCTAAGTACCATTTTCATACAAAACTTGTATTTCAAGATTCATAGCACTAATGCAGTTTTGATCACTACAAGCATCCTCATAACAAGTAGGCTCATAATTCTTTTTAAGACTATATGTAAAACCAAAAAAATTCATGTCAAGCATAGAATGATTACAAAACTTATATAAACCATATCTTAAAGAAGTATTAATCACATAATCATTTAGCTTAGCAAGAAACTTAATAATTCTATTAGACTTCCTCTATCCATCCTCCTTTGTCTCATTATGAAAAATACTTTCAAGAACCTCATTATTTATATCAAAATTGCCCTCAAAATTATCAATATCTCCTATAGGAGTTGCAGTCATTTGCAATTGACCACTACTACTTGATAAATTGCCAAGTAAGTCATCTCTAGTTTGCTGACTAGCAATATCTGGTTGACTATTATTATTACGGAGTAGCAGTCACAACCTCAGCAGTAGGGTGACTACCCTCTCTACTCAGTTTCATCTTCCTCGTCATCATAGGGACTTGAAGATTTAGATGTGTTTTCAGACTCAAAACAATCAAAGAAATTTATGGTTGAAACCTCACTAGTAGACTCAAGAACAATAACATCATTGTTCATTTTATGTGGGGATACATTTTCAGAAAACCTTACATCTCTATAGTAAATTATACATCTGTTTTCAAGACCAAACAGTTTATAAGCCTTTTTTCCACTAGCATACCGTATTAAACACATTTTTCAGACCAAATTTTCATAAAACTTTACATCTCTAGAGTAAATCATACATCTGTTTTCAAGACCAAATAGTTTATAAGCCTTTTTTCCACTAGCATACCCTATTAAAACATATTTTCAGATTTTTCAAAAACTTATCACTTCATTTTAAAACAGCAGCATAACACAAACACCCAAAACTTCTTAAATGAGAAAGGCTAGGTTCTCTACCATAAACAAGACAGAAAGGAGATTTGCCATTCAAACAGAGGAAGGAAGCCTGTTAATCAAGTAAGTAGCAGTTAAAACACATTCAAGCCAAAACATAAGAGGAATCCCCCCTAAAACATGAGACTCCTTGCTACATTGAGCAAGTGTCTATGTTTCCTCTCAACAATATCATTCTGCTGTAGAGTATATGCACAATTAGTTTGATGAAAAAGAGTGTAAAAAAAATCACTCATATTTTTATTCACAAACTCAGTACCATTATCAGATCTAACAACTTTAATCCTTTTATTAAACTGGGTAAAAATCAAGTTGTAAAATGTAACAAACATTTGAAAAACTTCATCCTTAGTTTTAAGCATATACACCCACACAGATCTACTAAAGTCATCAACAATGGTCAAAAAATACTTAAACCCATCCCTGCTAACCACTTTATAAGGACCCCCAAACATCAAGATTATTAAGTTCACCAAGACATTTAGATTTATTTTCACTTAGAGGAAAAGACTCTCTAATCTGCTTTGCCTTATGACAAATGTCACAAGGTAAATTATCATTAATATGTTTTAAATCCAAAGAACCCTTTAACAAGTTTAAAACCTAGTTAGCAGTACGACCCAATCTATTATGCCAAACATCTTAGACACATAACAATTAAAAAACTCACAATTTCTAACAGCAGAAACACTATCAGCCTTATCAAACAGATATATACCAGCAAATTCACTACCAGTCCCCAAGACTGTTCCTTGCTTCAAATCCTGAATATAGCATTTAGATTAATCAAAACTAACCCTTAACTTGCTGTCTTTAATTAGTTTATTAAATATTACTCAGGGACAACCAAAACATCAAACAAAACAACCCCATTATTAAGCTTTAAATTGCCAATATGTGTAATTTTAGCCAAAGTGCCATTAGGGTGTCCAACACTAAGTTTTAAATCAGACACATCAACCAAGTAAACATATTTTCAATTTTATTAGTCATATGTTGATTAGCACCAAAATCAATTATCCACCCAAAATGATAACTGACCCCTTCAACCTTAACAGTAGCACAATAGACTTATAAAAATGATGATTAAAAATACATTACAGTTAAAGAATGAACAACTTCCAATACCTGACATATTAGCTTGAGCATGTGAAGAGGAAGCAGTATCATTAAGCAAACACATTAATTTGAGCATCTGCTCATTACTCAAAGACAGAGAATTAGAACCCGATTCATTACTACCCTTATTAACATCCACATTATTACTCTTAGTGTTATTAAACACATTTGCAGGTTTCAAATTAGGATTTCTTTTAAAGCATGGAGGGTAGCCAATGATCTCAAAACATCTTTCAACTGTATGACCTTTCAATCCACAGTGTTTACACAACAAAGAATCATAGTTTCCTTTACTAGAACTGTTATTATTATTTCCATTAGACCAACCACCATTAGTCCCAAACTTTCTCCTATTATCAACAATTTTAGACACAAAAGCTGAAACTTGTGGTTTATCAATCTTAACAGAACTAAAAGGAATCCCCCTATGAGATTTTTCTCTAGAAATAATAAGAAAAGCATCCTTGACTTCAGGAAGGACTTCCCTAGTCAGAATACTACTTCTTATAGGCTGATACATCATCAAGCCCCATAAGAAATTGCATCAATTTTAACAATCTACCATGACTAACTAACTTATTTCTAGCATCACAAACACAATCAGGTAGTTTAGTCAAAATGTCAAATTCTCTCCAATAAGAGTTCAGCTTATGATAATACTCATATACAAGCAAACCACCTTGCTTAAAAGAATTAATTTTCTGAAGCAAATTAAACACAATGAAACCATCAAGTCTATCATATGTTTCTTTAAGTTCAGCCCAAACAGTAGCAGCATTATCAGAAAAACATGACCAAGATACACATCTTGAGTCAAAGAAGCAAGAATCCTATTAAGCACAACAACATTACATTTATCCCATTGAGCAAGGAAAACAGGACTAGCAACATAAGTCTCTCTAAGACAAGCACCATCAATAATACCCAGTTTTCCCTTAATTTGCAAAGCAAGTTTTATAGCACAAGCCCAAACACTATAATTTTCCACACTAGACAACTTAACAGATACAATAGAAGCACAATTAGAATCATTAGGATGCAAATAAAGAGGATTACTCTGATCTAATGCATTGATAAGAATAGCCATAATGATCAACCAACCAAACAAGAATAAAAAAACAAACAAATAAAGTAGCAAAAACAGAAACCTAACAACCAATAAACAGGTAAACAGAAGAATACTAAAAACAAGAAAAAATACCAAACGGAAACAAATACCAACCAAAAAACAAATACCAAACAAGAAACAAATAACAAACTCACACCCAAGCTCCTCAAAACTTGCCAACGAGAATGGGATTGACCAGAGCAGGTACCCAAACCACTCAAAAGGTGGTAGGTCAACATGTTAATCAGCCTGTTTGCTCCCCGTTGACCAAGAATGATTCACTTTAGGGAAAAAGAAGACTTACAGAGCAATAAAAGCAACAGAATATACCAAGATCAACAATAATGATCCCCAATTAACCATTGTTCAACCAAATCAAGAAACCCTAAAATTAAAAAGTTAGGGTTTCTTTAAAATTAACCCTCAGAAACGATCAAGAACCACGTTAATCAACAATTAAAAACTCAATAACCTCCAATAATCACCAATTAATCAAAACCCCCCAAAATTAGGGTTTCAAGATAAAACCCTAATTATGAAGATCAACACCAATCGAGCTCCAAGAATCAACCTAGGGTTCTGATACCATGTTAAAATAATATCAAAACTAACAAGATCAACTATGAATCACTCAACCAACCACCCTTTAGTGATTATCTTTTATTATAAAAATAAACACAAGAAGATGAGTCCCTAACACAAGTGCTCACTAAACGATTACAAACAGAAATCAAGATAGTCCCCACAAGGTGGATCCTATCAACTATACAAACAGTCACACTTACAAACCTAACAAACTAAAGAAACAAGATCAAGAAGATCTAAACAGAAACTAGATGAAACCAAAATGAAAACCCAAAGTCGTAACCGAACGACTGAAGAGATGTGGGGTGTGTGTGAATGATTGATTCAGAATGAGACGAGCCACCAAATTTCCAGCTTAAATACTCAAACCTAAAAACATAATTGCACAGAATTCCCTACACATCACAAAACAAACAAATTTGGAACAAAACAAAAATATCTACAATTAAACCCTTCAGCTTATAAGCTTGTGTCACAAAAGGATTAATAACTTTTAACATGTAACATTTCTTTTCTTTCTTTTAACGATAAAAAGAATAAATTTAAAGAACATGTATTATAAAATTTATTACTATATAAAAGTTGCGGTTCTTAATTTTAATTCTGTAAAAAAAAAAAATATTAGATCATTTGTAATAACTTTTTTCAACAAAATTTTTAATAATTTATTAAAAAATAAAATTATTTTTAAATTGAGATATTATGTGATATATATGTTTTTTTATAATCTAATTTTATCATATTTTTTAAAAAAATTAATTTAACATTTATTTTGATATATTTTTATGAATTTTCTGTTTTTTATTTTTAAAAAGTTTATCTTATTTTGATTCAAACTTTTTACATTTTAACATTGATTTGATCGTCGAAAATTACTTATGGGTGCCTTCTCCATATTACAAGGAGAATATTAAATATGTATGAAAAAAAAGTATATATATATATATATATATATATATATATATATATATATATATATATATATATATATATATATATATATATATATATATATATATATATATATATATATATATATATATATATATATATATATATATATATATATATATATATATATATATATATATATATATATATATATATATATATATATACTATATTTAAATATGTGTAGTACTAGTATACTCATATTAACAATAGTGAGTTTAATATGAGCAAAATAAGGTTGGACATATAAACCTAAAACTCAAATCGAATCGACGAATCAAATGAAACAAAACCAAGCAAATTTGGTTTGGTATTCGGTTTTAAATAAATATAATTCGTTTCGGCTCAAAACCGACACTAATTGATTCGAATCATTTAAACCGGCCGAACTGGTTATAACTAGTTTCGTTTGGGTTTTGATATGTGTAAATCGGTTCGATTCTCGGTTTGGCTTTTCTAAAAATTCGGTTATGATTTCGGTGCGATTCAATTCGCTTCAGGTCGGTTTTGATGCTCAGCCTTAAAGCAAAGGATATGTACGTGTATATTTTCAATTGTGTAAATTTTTGTTATTTCTTGAAAATAACTATGAAGTTCACTAAAAATAATGATTTGCAGACATTTTAAAATGTAAAAAAGTTTGAGACCATACTCATATTAAACTTATGGGTGCCTTCTACCGTATACTAGTAGTGATGAAAATGAAAGGAAAAGTAAACATATCATTTATAGTATACGTGTATTCGCGTATAATTGCAAAAATTGTTTAGTGGCAAATGATTATTGATATATTAATTGATCTAGTAGTCGAATCTATAATTAGATGAATCGTCGGTTGATCCAGTGGTCGAATGAGTCACCCGGTGACTTGATCGGGTTGACTCGATGATCGAATCTATGACTCGGTGGCTCGACCGGGTTGACCCAATGGGCGAACCTAACCGGTGACACGATCGAATTGACCTAGTGGTCGAATTAATCAACTAATGACTCTACCGGGTTGACTCGATGGCTCGACCAGGTTGACCCAATGGTCGAACCTGTACACCGATGACTCGACCGGATGGACCCAGTGGTTGAATCAGTCACCGGTGACTCAACCGGGTTAACCCGATAGTCGAACCCGTGACTCGGTGGCTCGATCAGGTTAACCCTGTAACACCCCCAAATTGGCCCAGCGGAAGCCCACAAGTATTAGGGCCTGTTACGTCATGATTATCCGAGTCTTGAACCGAGAGAACGACCTCTATGCCAAATATCACAATGTTGACTCTAAATAATCATTCAGTCAAGTACCTGAGAATACATGCTTAAAAGTGTCAACACAAAGGTTGGCGAGTTCATAAGTTTTATTAAAATGTTTAAGACACTTTAAAAGTTTACAAGGACAACTACTATAAGTAGTGTCGCAAAAATGTTCGGGAAACCAGAGTTCACAATAAAGAGACATTACAACACAGTTCGGTCATAAATCATAGTTTAGAAATAGCATAACAGTTAGCACAAAACTTCAGTTCATACACAAGTTGTAGTTCATACTCACAGTTCCTTTCAGTTCAGTTTTTAGGTTCATGAACTCATTCACACCCGAGTTCAATTCAGTAGTCACGGTCAATATACATAACAATGGCATATTCTCGGTTCATGTCAGTATCACAATCGAGATCACATATTAGAACTATAGCAATAAGCATATGAGCATCATACCAAACCAACATATAAGTATCATATCAAACCAGCATACGAGTATCATATCAAACTAGCATACAAATATCATAACAGACCAGCATATAAACATCATGTCAAACTAGCACACGAGAACCATATCAAACCAGCATGTAAACATCAATTCAAACCATCATATAAGTGTCATATAGAAACCACATGCATGAATCACGTCAATACCACACCTAAGGATTATATCAATCCTATCACATCTCATGCAGGAATCATGTCAGAACCACATAATAAATTCTTGTCAAGAGCATTTCATTACTATAGTCAAGATTCATGTCGATACCACAGTTAAAATTCATATCGGACCAATACATGATCGCAGTCAAGATTCATATCAATATCGCGGTTAAGATTCATATCAGATCATTTCTTGATCGTAGTCAAGATTCATATCAATATTCATAGCAAGATCAAAGTCAAGATTCACATTGGAGATTCATAGCAAGATCAAAGTCAGGATTCACATTCAAGATTCATAGCAAGATGGACCGCAAAAGTTCAGTTCAAGTATCAAGACAACTATAGGAGATATAGTTCCAAGTGTAGGATAAATCGGGTGTTTCAGTGTTTATGATAGCGCTAAGCTCATGATATCGAAGCTAATGATCCAGTACGTACACCACAATGTACATATAATTTGCCCCAAGTGGGAGTCTAGCCAAGACTACCCGAGTTCACACAAATGATATACACCCGTCTGGCGTCAGAATGCCCGAGTGGAGGTTGTCAAGCCTCAATAGATCTATCCATAACATAAGAGCTTACTCCAGCAGAGTAATTAACGATTCATGATGGTGGGGACTATGGCTAACACTACTTAGGCTAATCATAAACGAAGTTCACTAAGTGTTCACAGAATTCAGTTCTTTTGCGTCCACAAGCAAGCACAAGCAGTCATTTCACTTCAAAGTATTAAACATACAAAGCAGTTTAAAAGGAGCCATGGGATGGCTCAGTATTCACAAGTATAAATCATCAACAATCCGAAATGTATAAACACATATGTCACGTAAAAATCCTCTAAAGTACAAGCACGTGCGCAATATAAACAATCTTCAAAAAGATATCAACGCGTATTTATCACAATAACACTTGGAAAGTATAGACATGAATATCGTAAACAATCATTGAAATGCACAACACATATTTGACATCGACAATCATGTATCTCCCCCAAAAGAGATTTGATAGTGTGTAAACACCCATCTTTTCTACCACTTAATTACAATAATAACCGGATCAAAACGTGTATTTTATGTCTTTTATGTCGGAATTATGCGTGGTTTGTGTTTTTGTTGTGATTTAGGATGAAAAGGTGAAAAGTGGAGAAAACACGGACATTCACGGGCATTTACGGACTTTTATTGAAGAAAAGGATGAAAGACGAAGTCAAGAAGTCAAGAGTGCAAAAAGAACGGAAGTCTACGACAATTCTGAAGATTTATCGAAGAAAAAGTCAAAAGACGGAAGTTTATCAAAAGCCGAAAAACTCAAGTCTATTTTATTGAAGAATTTAAAGACGAGTTCGAAGAAATCCCGAAGCCCAAAGTCCCTTAAGTCCAAGTTTAAAGAAGATTAGAAGAAAAGGACTAATGACGCAATTAATGAAGATTAATAAAAGGAGGGACTTAATCTTGCAATTAACAAGAAATGAAGGAGGGGAGGAAGCTTCCTTAATCCTCCCCTATAAATAGATTAGGATTAGTCATTTTTCATTTTGTTGGCTAAGTGTGACAATTAGTCTTCCACCATTTAATTACTTTGCACCTTTAATTACCTTGTCAATTTAAATACTTGTCAAATTTAATTACCTTGTCTTGCACTTAATTACCATTTAATTCCAAGTAAGTTTTTCTTTAATTCTTGTTAATCTTTATCTTTATCTTGCTTATCTCATTCTACCTTTCTTTAATCTTTGATTGTTATTGTTTATGTTTATGATCTTAATTTTGGTTGATTTATTTAAGTGGGTTTTGATTATTTTGATTAAGTTTTGTGAGTTTGATTGTTTTGGATTGATTGTTTATGTTTAATAGTTGTTTAGTTATTAGTTTGATTTAATCTTTTTGTTGATTTGGTTAAGTTTTTGTTAGATCCGTGCGTTTTTATCTTTCCTTGTTCTTCGGTTTTATGGTTACTGTATTTCCCAGGTACAAGCCCAGAAACATTCCGAGTAAAGCTTTTCTCTGGACGTCTATTCGGAATATTGATTATTCCGAATAGTAGTTTTATTCCGAGTTGGTTGGTTATTCCGAATAGGGATTCTTTCCGAATAGGGTTAACTTTCCGCATAGGGTTAAACTTTCCGAATAGAGAGATTTTCCGAATTGACCTTTTATTCCGAATAGGGAGTACATTCCGAATAGGAGGACATTCCGAATTGGTGACAAGATTCCGAATAGACCAATTAATCCGAGTGGGCGCTTTATTCCGAATAGGGGGATTTTTCCGAATAGGAAGCAATATTCCGAATAGGGGCTTGATTCCGCATAGAGGTAACTTTCCGAATAGGTTTAGGATTCCGCATAGGGAACTATTCCGAATAAGCACCTTTTCCGCATAGTGACAGTATTCCGAATAGGGTTTATTCCGAATAGGGACTTATCATTTTCAGTTGCTGTAATTTTAGTTTTTAATTTCAAGCTTTATTTTTCCCGCCTTTTTCCTTAATCGCACTTTAAGTTTATTTGCCTTAGTTTAAGATTTAGTTTTAGCTGCGTTTTAAGTTTGCCTTAGTTAGATTTAAGTTTGCGTTATTTTCATTTAGTGCCTTTTAATTTTCGTCTTGCTTTTAATTACTTGCACCATTTACCTTATTAGATTTAGATTTACTTTAAGAGCACATTTACTTTATTTATTCTACACCTTTAATTTTAAACACTACAACGACACATCTTCGCTCCACCAAAAACAATAGAGTCACACATTAAACACAAGTTTTTCAATTCGAAGAGAACAACACAACGAACTTTAATTTTTATACGGGGTGTCAAAAGCCTTGTATCAAATGGCGCCGCTGCCGGCTCTTTTCGTAAAGATCAACAGTTTTCTGTGCTAGATACGTTGCTTTTTGGGATCCGTTCACTTGTGAACGTTATTTTTCTTGCCTTAAAAATTCAAAAAATCATAAAAAATTAAAAATTGATAAAAATCTATAAAAATTAAAAATTTCAAAAATCCAAAAAGATTTTAGCTTTCTTGTGTATATATATTGTCTTTGTGTTTGGTTTCTTTTTCTTTTGCATTTTCAGGTGTATGCGTACTAGATCTTCTAATTATCAAGAGCCCGAGCCTCAAGAAGATTTAGATATGGCAGGTGTTAACAACAACATTCCACCGAACCTGAATAATAATAATAACAACAATGCTCTTCCACAGCCCGATCTTCGGACCATGGAGGAACTTTGTCAACCAACCATGTTTGGACGAGGAGGACCGATTGCGCCGATGCAAATCAACGCTCCTGAGTTTTCGTTGAAGCATCACATGATTCAGCAAGTGCAAACAAACCCATTTAGAGGATTGCCTGATGATGATGCCAACAAACACCTCGACAAGTTCATTACAATCACCCAAAGCATGAAGTTGCCTGGGGCCACAATGGATGTACTCCGCTTACAACTCTTTCCACATACTTTATCGCATCATGCCGAGAAATGGTTTGATCGTCTCCCGAAGAATTCTATTCACACTTGGGATGATATGACTCAACGCTTTCTTTCGCGCTACTTTCCACCATCCATGGTCACAAGCCTTCGCAATCAGATCAGCGGTTTCATGCAAGATCCCGATGAATCTCTTTTTGACGCTTGGGAGATATATAATGTTTTGATCGACCGTTGTCCAAACCACAACATGCTTCCCGTCACATTGATTGATACTTTCTACAACGGATTGACTTTTCGAGATCGTGATACGATTAATGCAGCCGCCGGTGGCACATTCATGAAAAGGAGACCCGAGGAGTGTAGAGAGTTAATTGAGAACATGACTACTCACCACAAAATCTGGGATTCCTCTGCTTCTTCAAGGAACAACCCGAGAGTCAATGTTTCTTCTACCTCAGCAAACCCTGAGATGACCGAACTCACCCGCATGATGGCTGAAATGAGCAAAAGTATTACGCTTCTCGCTTCAAACCAACAACAACAACAAGTTAAAGCGGTTGCTAATCCTTGTGAAACATGTGGCGGTCCTCACTCATACACCAATTGTCCTTCGACACAAGGAAATCCGGAAAATGTGTATGCTGCTTACGGTAATTATTCATCGGAAAATTACCAAGCTAGACAACAAGGGGATAGAAATCTGCTGAGCTACCGTTCCAACAACTACCTTTCACCCGGTTTTTCTCCTCAAAACTAAAACCCCGCCAACAACTACAATAGAAGCAACCAAATCCCACCAAGAGCTTCTAACCCTTATCAACCACCCACCCAACAACACCCACCCATTAATCCCGATGTTGACACCATCATGAGAACTCAAGGTGAGCAAATCAAGAATCTACAGAGCCAAATAATCAATTTGAAAGGAGATATCTTGAAGCAAGGTAATGTCATCAGAACCGAGGTTCGTGATAATCTTCAATCCTCCTTCATCACTCAAACAACTGAATTAAAGAATCTGTTGGCTAGTTTCTTGCCCGAAGCTCAACCTTCTTCTTCGGGTTCGCTACCTTCAAACACCGTCACTAATCCGCGAGCTAATGTGAGTGCTATAACTACGCGTAGTGGAATTACCATTTTCGATCCACCAACCCCACCCCCATCATCTACACCTCCTCCACCACCATTTATCCCTACTCCTCCTACACCTAGTATTAGTGCACCATTACCGTCTCCGCCTCGTCATGACGATGTTTCTCGGAAGGACCCTTCAACATCTCAACCTTCACCTTCTCCCTATCAACCAAGAATCCCATAACCTTCTCGTATAGGCAAGACCAATGATCTAACAAAGGAGGACTCGCAAATAACCAAATATATCAATATGATTTCTCAAATGGGATTCAGCATTAGTTTCCTTGAAGCACTTGTCCACATGCCCAAATTTGTTAAAGCATTTAAGGAATTGCTTAACAAGAAGGAGAAGCTGCTTGAACTCGCCAACACACGATTAAATGAAAACTGCTTTGCAGTTATTCTTAAAGAACTTCCGGAAAAGCTTGGAGATCCCGGTCGTTTTGTGTTGCCTTGCGTGTTCAACAAAACTGAAGAATTTACTGCCCTTGCCGATCTCGGGGCTAGTATTAATCTTATGCCACTGAGTGTTTGGAAAACACTATCTTTACCCGACCTCACTCCAACAAAGATGACTCTTGAACTTGCAAATCGCACTCTCGCTTACCCCGTCGGTATAGCCGAAGACGTGTTTATTAAAGTTGGCGCATTTACTTTCCCGGTCGATTTTGTCGTAGTTGATTATGAAATGGACCCTCGTATTCCTTTAATACTTGGTCGACCATTCTTGAGATCCAGACGTGCTTTAGTGGATGTAGCCGAAGGTGAGTTAATCTTAAGAGTCGGGAAAGATTCACAAATTTTCAAAATGGGGCAGCTTACAGGCAAATCTTTTGGATGAGAATCAATCAATATGATTAATGTGCTCGATGACTTTGTCATCTACGACAATCCTCTATTCGACTCTTGCATTGATAATCCACTTTTTAAAGATGATGTGGATGATTCTCGCCCCAATTTGGAAGCTTCTCCCATTTATGATTCACCACCGGTCTTTGATGCTTATGATGATGATGATTCTAGCTCAGATTCGGATGATTTTGATTGTACTTCTGAGTATCCCGAGCTGCCTACATATGATGATTTTGATGAGGCCGATACTCTCTCGAGCGATTCTTCACATGATGAAGATCCTCCGCCATCACTCGATCCTACTTTGGACGATTACTCATTCGAGGAAGACTCCTCTATGTTTCTCAATACATACTTCCCTCATGAGAGTGATGCACCTCCTCTGGACTTTGGATCTTATCGTCTTGATCCTACTTTGGATTTGAAGAAAATTTTATCCAAGGAAAAGAAACCGGTTGACACCGAAATCCGTTGCACGTATGATTTACCACCTCTTTGTCCCCCTTCTGAGGACGAGGTTGTGCTTCTTTGCGGATCTTCTTCACACTTGGCTGCGCCTGAGTGCTATTTTCCCCTGAAGGAACAGGTGTTCGACCCCGGTATTGAAGTCTTTAAGCCATCTCAGTATCCACCTGATGAAATAAAAGGAAAAATCTTTGGAAATGTTGAAGACTTGCTTGCACCGCTTCATACTTGCTCCCACCATGCTCCATCACTGCTTAAGGGAACCCTGCCACTTCTCTTTTGGCTTGCCTTGTTCGTCTTAAGTTCTTGCTTATTGATGGATGAAAACTATGTTTTTGATCCTGGTGGATATGTTTCATGCTACTTCCGTTGATGATCAAGGTCGAGTCAGGCTCACGACTCGGTAACAAAAACAAGCGCTTCTTGGGAGGCAACCCATGCATCTATCTTTCCGCTTTCTTTACCATAAGTGTAGGGGGGACCCTTTGGTTTGCTATTTCCTCTCCTCACTTCTTAATCAAGGATTCGAGCTTCAATGATCCACTCTTGATGATTCTTGACGACCCGTGACTCCGTGTTCTACTTTATCCCGGTTCTATCCTAAACTCTTTTTGATTCACTATTTTATATTTTCTCAATATTAAAATAGGAATCTGTTTAGTTGTCTTTTCCTTAGCAAGATTTAAACAACGTGCACAATGTCCTAAGTGTAGGGGAGTTTACTCCCACATGCTTAAACATTGAGGACAATGTTTATCTTAAGTGTAGGGGGGACTTCTATCGAAGTTAAGTGGTCTTTTCCTTGTATTTGTCCTCATTTTAACCGGAAAATCAAATTTTCGACATTTTTCAAAATTTTTGATCTATTTTGGCCTATTAGTTTTTCCTTTGTATAGTTATTTTCTTTCTTTGCTAGAATAAATGTTTAATAAGTGGTTTTAATTTTCAAACGTTGTGAATCTTTTGACTCAATCCGAGTTTACTCTAGCTAGTATCCTTAACATGTTTAAGTCAAGTTTTGCTAGGCTTTTATATAGGGAGCTATAAAACGCGAAAGTCTTAACTCTCACGGGTTAAGAACAAGAACTTTTCGCAAGTTCCTATAATTGATCCTAGAGAGTCGTTTATCAAGGGAACTTTAAAATGCGATTTCTAAACTTGAAAAAGTCTAAGAATTTGCAAGATCCTATAGGCGACTCGAAAACCCAAAACTTTAATTTAATAGGCTAAGCATCCACGAGTCTCATTACTTGAGATTTTAAACTGTGGAGAACGAGAGATGATAGAGCCAATTATAAGTCCGGTATTCTTTCGTGAATTTATGTGAGTTAATTATGAGCCTATTCTCCCATCGCTTGCTAATAATTTATCTGCTAATAAATAAGGTTGTACGATTTAAAAAGTTACTTAGCTTCTAGCCCCAGATCGTTTAAAAGTTGCTCGGTATGGATTAGAGTTCATAGCCAAGGCATAACTTATTGAAGCGGGACGCGAAGATTGGCGAGTCCGAAAAGGCCCTAACAAGGCATGAGGGCTATATTTTGTTGCTAAAGATCCAAAGTGATGTGAAGAATCATTTATCGAAAATCAAGATGTAGGATCGAGACACACGACGTAAAGCAAAACTCCCCAAAAGTCATGGAGAAGTGTATCCGAAAAGACCCTAACAAGGTATGAGGATAAATAGATCCAAGTCATAAAAGGAGGCGGATCGTTGTATATCAAAGTCCAAAAAAAAAGATTGGAGAAAAATGAAGAAGTCGTGGTCCAAGTATGAATCTCTCAAAAAGTTCAAGTGAAGAAATTCCAATTATGAAGAGAAGACCATTATTTCATGAACGTCTCTCAAGATTTGAAGTATGAAGTCGCTGCCAAATATCGGTCCGAGAAAGGTCTCAAATCGCGAAGCGAGTTATGCCAAGATATGAACTTTATGAGGTCCCGAGAAGCAGTTTTAAAAGATTTGGTCCTTTAGCTAACTATTGATTAAATCGTGCACTTTATTTTCAGACTAAATAACTATCTAAATAAGTCAAAAATGCATCCTCGTGATCATTCAAGACAACAATAAAATATAAGAGATACCCTTAGGAATAAGGGAGTCTAAGTGAGTAATTGGCCCACATGAGTTCGTGTTAGTCTACTAACTTATAATAACAATGATCTCGTTTTTAAGCTTGGTTTGGAGAAAGTGAAAACTTGAGGATGATGATTATTCATAATTTTTTCAAAAACCCAAGGTATGCTTTTGATTTCTTTATTTTGTATGATTTTAATTTTCTATCTCTTTAATAAAGGCCAACGTGGATTAATTATGATGAAAAGTGAAATCTTGCTTTGTAACTAATGCATTGCATGAGGACATTGCAATGGTCAAGTGTAGGGGATTTGATAGGTGTGTAAACACCCATCTTTTCTACCACTTAATTACAATAATAACCGGACCAAAACGTGTATTTTATGTCTTTTATGTCGGAATTATGCGTGGTTTGTGTTTTTGTTGTGATTTAGGATGAAAAGGTGAAAAGTGGAGAAAACACGGACATTCACGGGCATTTACGGACTTTTATTGAAGAAAAGGATGAAAGACGAAGTCAAGAAGTCAAGAGTGCAAAAAGAACGGAAGTCCACGACCAATTCTGAAGATTTATCGAAGAAAAAGTCAAAAGACGGAAGTTTATCAAAAGCCGAAGAATTCAAGTCTATTTTATTGAAGAATTTAAAGACGAGTTCGAAGAAATCCCGAAGCCCAAAGTCCCTTAAGTCCAAGTTTAAAGAAGATTAGAAGAAAAGGACTAATGACGCAATTAATGAAGATTAATAAAAGGAGGGACTTAATCTTGCAATTAACAAGAAATGAAGGAGGGAAGGAAGCTTCCTTAATCCTCCCCTATAAATAGATTAGGATTAGTCATTTTTCATTTTGTTGGCTAAGTGTGACAATTAGTCTTCCACCATTTAATTACTTTGCACCTTTAATTACCTTGTCAATTTAAATACTTGTCAAATTTAATTACCTTGTCTTGCACTTAATTACCATTTAATTCCAAGTAAGTTTTTCTTTAATTCTTGTTAATCTTTATCTTTATCTTGCTTATCTCATTCTACCTTTCTTTAATCTTTGATTGTTATTGTTTATGTTTATGATCTTAATTTTGGTTGATTTATTTAAGTGGGTTTTGATTATTTTGATTAAGTTTTGTGAGTTTGATTGTTTTGGATTGATTGTTTATGTTTAATAGTTGTTTAGTTATTAGTTTGATTTAATCTTTTTGTTGATTTGGTTAAGTTTTTGTTAGATCCGTGCGTTTTTATCTTTCCTTGTTCTTCGGTTTTATGGTTACTGTATTTCCCAGGTACAAGCCCAGAAACATTCCGAGTAAAGCTTTTCTCTGGACGTCTATTCGGAATATTGATTATTCCGAATAGTAGTTTTATTCCGAGTTGGTTGGTTATTCCGAATAGGGATTCTTTCCGAATAGGGTTAACTTTCCGCATAGGGTTAAACTTTCCGAATAGATAGATTTTCCGAATTGACCTTTTATTCCGAATAGGGAGTACATTCCGAATAGGAGGACATTCCGAATTGGTGACAAGATTCCGAATAGACCAATTAATCCGAGTGGGCGCTTTATTCCGAATAGGGGGATTTTTCCGAATAGGAAGCAATATTCCGAATAGGGGCTTGATTCCGCATAGAGGTAACTTTCCGAATAGGTTTAGGATTCCGCATAGGGAACTATTCCGAATAAGCACCTTTTCCGCATAGTGACAGTATTCCGAATAGGGTTTATTCCGAATAGGGACTTATCATTTTCAGTTGCTGTAATTTTAGTTTTTAATTTCAAGCTTTATTTTTCCCGCCTTTTTCCTTAATCGCACTTTAAGTTTATTTGCCTTAGTTTAAGATTTAGTTTTAGCTGCGTTTTAAGTTTGCCTTAGTTAGATTTAAGTTTGCGTTATTTTCATTTAGTGCCTTTTAATTTTCGTCTTGCTTTTAATTACTTGCACCATTTACCTTATTAGATTTAGATTTACTTTAAGAGCACATTTACTTTATTTGTTCTGCACCTTTAATTTTAAACACTACAACGACACATCTTTGCTCCACCAAAAACAATAGAGTCACACATTAAACACAAGTTTTTCAATTCGAAGAGAACAACACAACGAACTTTAATTTTTATACGGGGTGTCAAAAGCCTTGTATCAAGATTCAAAACATTTATAAGGTGATTTGAAAATAAAAAGAGGGGGTATGAACTCACATCGATGTTGCAGATAAATTAGCAGAAATGTGAATACCAAGAGAAGCGTAACATAAGCCAAAACTGCTCGATACCAGAAGTCGCAGTTCATCATATCGATCATCTCCCAACATCCCAAATCGATGCATCCAAGCTTTCCCGATGAAGGGTTTCTTCAATACCATCGGTTCGTAAACCGTTTAAATCCCATGTCGAAATTGTCGGTAATCGGTTCAGTAATCGGTTTAATAATCGGTTCAGTAATTGGTTCGGTAATCGTTCAGTGATTGGTTCGGTAAGGTGAAGCGGAGGATACCACCATGTACGTGATATATATACCTAATATATATTACACACGAAAGAACGGAACATGTATATAATTCATAGCTTGAATTATATAGCAAGAATAGACAACGCACGAATAACTCGGAATGTACATGACACGCGACATCTTCTAAACTCAAGAAAGGTGACAACCAACAGAATAAGATAGTCCAAGTATACAATACCTTGAAACTATTATATAAACAAGCAAATAAATAAAACCAATATTATTCGACACATTCTCATAATCACCCATTAATTTAATAAAGATCGTTTTATAAAAGGGGACACACGTTTTAAGTTTCAAAAGGATACACAATAATTATGATTTTATAAAATAATATTTTATAAATCTTTGTTTCTTTAATCGTCCGTATAATACTTCCAAAAGCATTTTAGTTTCTAGATAATATTTAAGAAAACTAAATAAATATTAAATTTATAAAAATTTCGGCATGACCTATTCGTTTATACAACGTTTCCCATAATCACAAAACATAATATTTTCACTTTCAAAATCAGTCCATGTTTCAAATATCCACATCTTTTCATTATATCAAATTAATTGTTGTCGAATCATAAGCGATATAATTTAAAACGAATTTACCGATAACCAAGTAAATAACCAACACTTTCAATAATAACACTTTCAACCAAACAATCCTGATAATCAACACTTTCAACCATTCATTAATCACAACACCAAACGCCCAATTAACGTATTCCACCCTCACAACTAACGCCCTTAACGGTTGTTAAACCGAACCAAACGACACTAACGGTCGTTAAATCACAAAAACCAACATAATATCATTTGTAGACAATATTTCAACAAAAAAAACCAATAACTTTAACCAATTTAGTCACGAGCCGGCACCGCCTTTGGTGCGACTATGGCTGCCGAGACGACACACACGAGCGCCACTTTGTGGTGGTCTCGGTGGCACACAAATAACAAACGAACACCCCTTCGGGGCTGATGTATCTCGAACAACCGGAACAATACCCTTTTGGGCTAAACATAGCAAAACAAACACCACGTGGTGGTGGCCGACGATTTTCACCGTATGGTGGTGATGCAGCGGCCGAGTCGCGGCTGGGTATGGTGGCAGTGTAGTTCCGAACAGTGGTGGTTTTTACAAAGGGTGGTGGTGGCTAGGGCCACGCTAGTGGTAGCTGTTTGGTGGTCACGGTGGAGAGAGTAATGTGACAGATCTATGGTGTTGAGGATGAGTCGAGGTGGTAGCTGTGGTACTTTTGATGGCTGATGTGGCCGTTGACCACGGTGGTCCATGGTACTGTTGGCGTTTTGTGGTAGTGGTGATGATGAGTTGACCAAAGCAGCGGTTAAACTGCTCGTGGTGGTGGCTGGTGACCTATATTGGTGATGGTGACGACGGATAGTGTAGGCCACGACAAGGTGGGTGGTCACGATGGGGACACTACGGTGATGACACCGGTTAGATGAACAACAACGACGTCAAGGTGGTAGTCGGCGGCTGTTGAAGGTAATGGAGTGGTGGAGGCGCGTGACGGCGTGTCACCTCAAAGATCGTGTAGATCGGTTTATTTTGGAATGATTTGGTGTTTGTCGGAAAGTTGGCCGGAAAAGTTTTCCGGTGGTGGTGGCCGGACTCCGGCAGCTGGAGTGGGGAGAGAGAGATATGATTAGGGTTTGGTGTGTGTGTTTTTTTTTGTAGAGATGATATAAGGAGAATGATGTAGGAGTTTATATATATATTAATAGAATAAAAGTTATTAAAACTAAATGGCAAGTAGTATATAGTTCAAGGTTGAGAACGTAAATAGTTTACTAAACATTTCTTTTATCTTGTTTAAATGTAACTCGGGACTCGATCGGTACGGATAACATTTGGTTGAAAACTCGAAATCTTTACCGTTGCGTTTATAATACTTTTTCCACTAAAATAGATCATTTATACGACTAGTAACTCATAAATCACTTATAAATCCATTCAAATATTAATTATCTTCCGAGTTTCTCAGACAAGCGTAGTTTGAACTAAAAATGTACTTCAACTCGTTTATTCGTGTTTTTAACAAATGTTATTGAAATAAAAATATTAGTAATTTAATAAATCATTTTATTAAATATGTCGTGACAGTTAAGTATAAAATTTAATTTTTAACGTGTCGGTACGCAGACTGTGCGATTTTTCAAACTTCGTCAAAATATGTCCCATTTTCAAATTCAACAAGTTTGGAAGCGCTAAAAAAAATTTCGGATAATAATTAATATGATTTATTATTATTTAAAATAGGGAAAATTCTCTGGTGTTACAAACCCAATGGTCGAACTTGTGCATCAGTGACTCGTCAGGGTTAACCCGGTTGTCGAATTTGTGACCCGGTGACTCGACTGGGTTGACGATGTGGCTCGACCAGGTTGACACGATGGTCGATCTCGTGACCCACTAGCTTGACCGAGTTGACCGATGGTCGATCCTGTGACCCAATGACTCGACTAGGTTGATCTTGTGGTCAGACTCGTGACCCGGTAATATTGTGTGCAAAAGGCAATCTATATTATAAAATTTTGAAAATTCAACATTATTGTCAGATATATTAGTGGAGACTAAACGTGTACCCGCGCATAGCTGCAAAAATTTCCTACCCCAAAATAGTTAACGCTATGTTAGTTACCTAGTGGTCGAACTGGTAATTTGGTGACTCGACTGATTTGACCCTATGGTCGGTCTCGTTACCCGGTGGCTCGACTGGATTCACCCGATGATCAAACCCGTAACACGGTGACTCGACGGGGTTGATCCTGTGGCTGACCATGTTACCCGTTGACTCGATCGGATTGACTTGGTGCTCGATCGGATTGACTCGGTGCTCGACTGGGTTGATCTAGAGGTCGAACCCGTGATCGATAAATGTTATTCTAGTGATCGAGGCGGGCTCTGAAGTAGATCTGAGTTCCTAGCGGATAATCTCAGACTTCTTAGTTTGGGCTTGATCTTGTACTAAAAAGAGAAGTTGTTGATGATTTTCTACACAACTGAAAGTATACCACTAGTCCTTATCATAGGGGCAGACCCCACGATTAAACTCCAGTGTAAGAGTAAGATTTCATGTTGTCAAAGATATGTGTGTGTATTGGGAGGAGTGAGAAAATCATACATCGTTTGGAGTGTCAGAGCTTACCTTTTATAGGCGAAAGTACTGGGCTTTCCTAGTATTTCAGATAGTACTCTGAATGGGCCTTGTGGTCAAGAACCCATTTTTCTTTATCTACTAATCATGACCTACGGGACCGTTCCTGAGAACTTATCCGTAGAGGTCCCGGATCCGCTTCGGGGAAGCATGTCAGGTGTTGCGTTGTGGATCCGCTCTTGGAGAGGTGATCCGCTTAGAGTTTTGCATCGTGGTGGGATTTTGTGTACTTGGGCCTGGGCCCAAGGTTTGGTGTATGGTTTTTAGACCCATTAGGTCGTACCCATGCTATACACCATTAAGTCCTCCTAGTCAAGTGGTTCTTGCGTTGTGCGAATGAATCGTTGGACTTTTATAATTGTCTTCGTCCATTTCTATCTCTTTGGGAGTTGGGACGTGTGACACGTTTGACTCCTTGAATTCTGTTTTTTACTGTTGTTACAGCGTGTGAGGTACATTGTACCACTCACCCTGTCTCGTCCTTTGGTCTTCCTTATCCTGTTCGTTCGTTGTTTTAGTGGGTTACACATGTCACTATCGTGTACGTTTTGCTTTTACCTATTCTGATGGTATAAATAAGGGTTTCCCCCTTTTCATTATTTTCCTATCATCTTTCCACCTGTTTATACTGTCATTAGCAATTCCTAAGCTTTTCTTCTTTGAATCTTTAGGTTATCGTTTATCTTTCTTGCTAGTTTTTCTTTTTGTACAATGACTGCGATAGGTACTTATAGATATGTTTTGACTCGATGTATGTTGGATAATCTTTGTGAAAAGTGCTACATTCCCTTTTATCCCACTTTAGCGAGTCCAGACTGTATTATTCATAACTCTCCTCCTGGGCAAATTGGGGTTTACACTCGTGTTTTTGTTTACGCGTGTTACCGTGTTCCTTTTTCACTCTTCTTTATTGAGGTTCTTGTTATTTTGGCATCTACATTTCTCGGCTTCATGCTATAGCTGCCATTAAAATTTCTCATTTTGAGGTGTGTTGTCGTGCTGGTGGTTTTGCGCCGACTGTTGGCATATTCCGTGTGTTTTATGTAAAAAAACTATAATAAAGGGTGGGTGTCTTTTAGCAAGTGTTCCCCCTCCAGACCTATTTGTTACTCCAAGGAGTTAGATTCTGTCAAGAGTTGGATGAACCGCTTCATTTTGTGGATTCATATGTTTTTAATCTGCCAATTTCGTGGTCTACTAGAAGATTTGCGAAGGATCCTGACCCTCCCTACATGAATTTGATGCAGGGGAGCTGAATTATCTTATTGCTCATCTCGCCCTTTTCCGGAAGTACCCGGAGGCTTTTGTGTGTAGGGTTGGCATCAGCCGCCACTACATGCTTGGGAGGGATTTTAATCCCGTCTTTATTAATCCTTCTGGAGAGGGTGGGTTCTTTTACTTTTCTGACTTCTTTTTATTCTTATGTATCCTTGTTGCTGACTTTCCTTTTCTTTTTGTTTTGAAGAGATGTATTTCTTTGACTACATTGCTTGTTTAGATCCCATCAAGGTGAGGTTGTTAGCAAGCCTTGGCAGCAGGATTAGATCCTTGTACTTCAAGCAACCACGGGCCACACTTTGCATGTGAAAGGTTTTATTGATCCGGTGGATGAGCCTGTTGGTTCACTTGGAGGTGATGTTGGTGTATAGGTCGTTGTTTCTTTGGTTGATGCTCATGTTGTCGAGGCCGGTGCTCAACTTGATGAGGTCGTTGCTCACGTTTTTTAGGCCGATGCTCCTATGTCTGTTCCTCTTTCTTCCTTCGTTAGTGTTGTGCAAACTATTGGGAACTTGTTGTTGGGACTTCTACGAGAGGTAGTGGTTCTAGATAAATAGGAGGAGGAGATAAGGTTTGATGGTCAGGTTCTCACTAACCATCCTCTCAAGAGGGTGAGGGAGTATTATGGTCTATCCTTTGTCCGACTACCGGGGGTATGTCTCGGGTTGTTATTGACGCGTTGTTTGCTGCGAATGTAAGTGTTTCTGCTGCTTGTAGCATTCCGTTTGTTATAGACTCTATTACTCCTTCTCGTGTTTCTGAGGATGGTAGGGATTCGAACTCTACTTTGGTTGTTGTTCGTACTCGACTTCCCGTGGAAAAATTTGTTGTCTCATCAGATTCTTATGATGAGTTAAATACTGAGGGACAAGATGTTAATGAATTGGGTGTTGATTCTTTTAGGTTGGTTACTTATGTTGCTATGGTTACAGATTCAGTGGTGGTTTATGTACCTTCTTCTGCTATGCTTACTGCTCCAGCATCCGTTGCGGTGGTGTCTACCGTTCCTTTTCCTGTTCTTCATGCCGCTTCTCCTCACGGACTTGAGACAAATATTGGTTTTGCTCATTTTGACGCGTGTGGTCCATTTCGGGTTACGAGAGTTTCTTCCATTATGAGACTAAGGATTCTTAGCGTTGCAACGAGGTTTATGTGCCTCGGTGGCATGTCCTCAATGGTTTGGCTTTTGACAGTGCTGGTTGTAGAAATTAGAAGGGGGGTTTGAATAGTTTCTTTTATTATGGTTCTAATTGAAAAATCATTTCGATTAGGTTTGTCCCAATATTACCTTTTACTTGAAAACTAGTTTCATAGTTATTAGGTTCAATTCTAAAGCATTAAGATATCTAGTGACAATGCAATGCAATGTAAGAATGAAAACATATGTAAAGAGTAAGGAAAGAAACAGCCTATGGGAAGACACCAAGATACACATGTAACTTGGATCTACACAAGACAAATCCAAGTATACACATATACAATGGATTTACACAAGACTAATCCAAGTATTCACATATACAATGGATCAACACAAAACTAATCCAAGTATTCACAAATACATTGGATATACACAAGACTAATCCACGTATTCACAAATACATTAGATCTACACAAGACTCAAGTATACAAAATGATGAACATGACTAGATCTAAGAAAGGATGATTTTCATCAAGGCTTCATCTTTAATCACATCACAAATGTGTGAGTAATATTCTCTTTGGACAAGTAAAGGAGAGGATCAAGAGGATAATCATAAGTAAACATACTTAACAAATTAAGTGATCATTTACTAATGATTGGAAACATAGAAAGGAGATAAGAAGCATAAATATTTTGTCCAAAAAGGTTCTTGGAAAATAAAAATATGATCCACTATTTATAAGAGACAAAGAATAACGGCTCTCTGAGCGCGGTTCATTAAATGGTGTTGTACTTCATTATCACTAAAGAACCGCACCCCTGTATTTGGAACTGTGGCTCATAGAGTCTGCTCTTTTTTGTCCTTTAGTGGGAAAATGATATCTAGGGTAGTTTAATCCCTCAAAGGATATTTCTATGGCATTTGGAGTATGCCATATTCAAATTTTCATTTTCTATTTTAATAAAAAAATTTCTTAAAAACAAAGTTTATTAAAATCTTTTGTCATATTTGTATAAATGTGAGTTTTAAGGTTAATCACTTTCCATGATCACTAAACATGATTAAGATATGTTTGTGTAAGACTTAAATGATTATTACCTTGATGATAGTGTTTTTAAATAATTCGTCTTTCGGTTATCTTTAACGATAAATGTTTTTACACTTTGTCGTGATCAAAACTAAGAAAGATTAGTTAACACTAATAATGATTTTAGCCATTGGTTGCATTAACACTAGTGTTTGTTGAGATTTGAGTGAAAACAATGTTTCACCATCCTTTTTCAGCCAGCTTCGTGATATGGATTTGTACCAACTTTTGGCGGAGTTTAATGTTGGGTTCACCCGTCAGGTAGGTTTGAATGCTGAGTCGAAGATGCGTTTTGAATAGTATCTGGGCGAGGTTCGGAAGCTACGCTCAAAGCGTGCTAAGGGTTCTCGACCGTTGTTAGAGAGGGATGCTGAGATCGAGGCTTTGAAAGCCATGTTCTCTGAGCTTGAGAGAGAGCATGTTGTGATTCTGGAGCTCCGTAGTCGAGTTGCTTCCTTAGAAGCTACAGAGGCTTATTTGTCTCTAGACTTATCAACTGAAAGAGAAGAAAAAATGTTTTCAATATTAACCTTGAGGATCTTACTGCTTCCATTGAGAGTTCGAGTTCTCGAGTGTTGGAGCTGGAGGGTGTGAGAGAAGGGTTGAGTAATCAATTGTCTATTATGGAGTCTACTTGCTCTAGGTTGTCTAATCTTCTCACTTCTCTTGATGAGGAAGTGCTTCCTCGTAATATGGTTGATGAGACTCTAATTATACATAGTCTCGTCCCTAAAATCGGGCTTAAAATACGGAAAAATATCATAAAAACTTGCAAAATACCTTTGTTTTCTTCAATGTGTGATTGTAGGCTCGAATATCATGACAAGCAAAAATGAACACGAGAAACGAAGCCACACAAAAGAACCAGATAGGGATTTAAAATTTTCAAAATTGACCTTAAAGTTTTGAAGATGTACAAGTTTGGTCCTCTAAGAATTCAAGGATGATACTTTATACCCTTGTAAATCTCAAAAATACAAAAAGGATCCATAAAGTTTGAAGATATGTCAAGAATGGCCCTTGAAGATTGAGTGATACATAAATTAAGTCCTTCAAACCCTTATCACAAACTACAACGACTAAGTTTGCTATTTTGCAAACTTAATTACAAAGGGAAATCTGCCTAATATTTGCCAAAATGCTAAAGATCAAAGTGAAAAGTTTCCAAAGTCCAAGGGAGTAATCTGCCACAAACTAGTCCCATTATAACCCGCTTTTACCCAAAGCCCACCAATTAAACCACAAACCCAACAAACAGCCCACCAACCCATGTATACCCGAGCCCAAAATTCAAATTAGTTTCTTAAACCATTTAGGCGCTAAACATAATCTTAATCCCTCAACCAGATCAAACTCGTTACTATTCCACCATCAACCTTAATCTCATAAACATATTAATCCAAAGGGCTTTTCACTCAAGTGTTCTAGATGGACAATTAAATGTCCATTAAACACACCTACATCATCCATTTCACCACATCACCAACTAGATTCCCTCCCACATGCTCCCCTGCACCAAATATAGCAATTTTAGGGAAGAAACAAGAACACAACAGAGAATCAAAGGCTATGATCCATTACTTGGCCTCTAAAACAAAACCAATGCACAAGATTGTTTCTACATTGCTGGCTTCACACGGGATTGGCATAAGTGATCACAAGATGCAAAATTGACCATTTTCAAACTCGGATTTGACTATAATATCCTCAAGATTCCAACGGTAGAACTGGCATTCCATAGCTAGGGTTTTTAGTCTCTTGGTAACTCTAGAATCATCCATGTGGTAGTATATATAGCATAGTATAGCATATTTTTTTTATCTTTGTTCCAACTTTGTAAACCTCAAGCTTTTAAATATTTAAAGTGATTGTTTGAGCCTTACAAAATTGTGTTCCATCTTTACTTTTCCTGTTTTTTAAATTCGTCTCATTAATTTATGCAATTTATTTTCCAAGTTTTATTCAAACAGTTTTCAAAAATGATTTTGTTAAGTGTTTGAAGAACCAAAGTTTTATGAATTGATTATATGTATTGTATTGACAAACCACATACAAGTAAGATTCATAGGGCTTTGTTACAAATTGTTGGTTCTCCTTAGTTTTTCTTGCAAGTGTTGATTTCATAAAGTTTTTAGAAAATCAGTCTTTTTAGACTTTATCCTATTTATTGTACATTAAGCTAGTGATAAGCTCAATTGACAATTGAGCTTATCAGCTAGCTCATTGTGCTTGTAGTTTGTAGTTTTGTTTTGTGCAGGTATCAAAACATAGCAGATCTTTGTAGATTTCAAGTTCTTGGGTTCAGTTGTTGAACCACCAACCAAGAACCTACAAGCATAGCCATCAACTCTATTAACCCAAAGAGATCTTGTTGGTTGCATCAATAAGCTTGGCTTGACATGAGATGGTCAAGTGCTAGTGATATTTTGAACTCCCCAAGTTTATTTTTTTAGTTCGTATGCTTCTGTGGCTGAACTGTTTGTGAGGCTTTATTGGTTGACTGGTTTGCTTAGTTTAGTTTAAACATAACATAAGTTCTTATTTCTTGCAAGATTGTTACCTATTTCAGTTTACTTGATCTAAGACTTTGTTAAATTTGGATTCTACAAATTTAAAGGATATTTGGGGATAGTTTGGTTAAGCTGTAGTGACAACAAGTGATAAGCCAAAAAGCCAAAGAGATCTTGTTGGTTGCATTAAAGTTTTTTTTATTGGGCCAAAAAGCCCAATAAGGTTGACATTTTTTCATTTTGCGATGCTTTAGGGCCCATTAAGGGTTTTGAATTTATTTTATTTTTGTTTTATTTAAGTCATTTTAAATTAGTTTGAAACTTTTTAGAATTCTTTAAATTTTTTGATTATATTATTATTATTTTGTCTCGATTTGCGTGAAAACTTAATTTGTCGTAGTTTAATTCCGTCCTAGTGTAGAGTCGTCTTTTAATTTAAAACCCTTTCTCTTTCCAAAATCATAAACTAATCCAAATACGTTTAATTACACCTTACGTCACCTCGTACAACGAACTCGTGGTATTTAATTTCAATTGTGGTTTTCCTAAATCGTAATCCGTCATTTATATACTACCCTAAAATTAACTTATCAGTAGTTGTCGTGGCTGGGCGACGGTGGGTGATTTGTCATGGGCTCTGTTTGGCTGTGACCACGAGCCGCAGGTCTTCTGTTTACAGGTCGACCTTTGGTGAAGATATGACCCAGGCTCATAATTTAGGTATGTAGAAGGTTTGGAGGTTGGGATTGATCATGGGAAAGAGGGTAGAAGCTTGGCAGATGTTGAGACCTCCGACCCAAGCTAAGTTTAATGATGTTGCTAGCGCCTTTGCTGCCTTGGATTTTCCCTTACTTGACATATTGGAGTCTCGGAAGGATGTTGATATTGGTGTTAGGCGGACTTGCGGACTGATGGTGGGGCTCAAGGTGCATAGTCATTTTCCGCTTCCCCGTCACAGTTAACCATTCTTGTTCGTAGTGCTTCTTCTGCCGCTTCTCAAGGTCCTGGTGAGGAGGTAACTCTTGCTGATGTTTTGGCGGATATTCATTCTAGGCTGCAAGGTTGTAGGTCCGAGGCTCTACTTGATGATTCTACAGTAGTTAAAAAAAGTTGTCTTATCTATTTTAGTTTAGGGGAAAAATAGGCCAACAAGTGTAAGATTTTGACAAGTGTAAAAAAGTACGAAAAAGTAAGGCAACACTAACAGGTTGCCAACAAAATAGGGGAGCGAGAGACAAAATAACGTCAAGTGTCGCACTTTACAGTCGATTGCCCCAAATCTTTTTGTTGCCCTAAACCTATATGAAAAAGACATGATTTTTGAACTAGAAAAGCAAAATGGCTTTAGTTTTTTTTTTTTTTGGAATTCTCTCTTTTAATAACTCTATTGCAGTAAGCACTTTTTGTTTTTTCATGCGCATAGGTGACAAAACGGGCGGGTGGGCACGGATGGCGGGCAAAACGGACGACAGGCTAAACAGACGGCGGGTCAAACGAGCGCGGGTTAAACGGGCAAGCCAAATAGGCGCAAGCCAAAATGAGAAAAAAAACGTAGAAATAAAAAATAATAATACTTGTTTTAATGCTAAGGGATAAAAAAAATTAAATATAAAAGATCTACCGAGTCGTTTAATTAGTATTTTACATACGCCCATTAAACCTATTTAATATCTTGCATGCGCGCCGTTTATGCCATCAATAATAATAGATGAGAAAAAATTGTCATGCCCTTTAAAAAAAGTGTCCAAATACATTTAGGAAAATTGACAAAATTTACCACTGGAATACGTTTCACAATTTTTTTTAAGAGAAAAGACTCGCAGTTAAAGAAAAAATTGGTCTTTGCTAAAAAAAAGAAAGAAAAAATTGGTCATATTTATTATTTGTGTTGAGTTATTTTGAATATTATATTAATCTTGGATATCAATGACTTATCTCCACCATTCATTTTCATCTCATCTAATAGATAAGATTAAAAGTATTTTATTATTTCACTTATTTTTATAATTTAAATATCTCTTAAACTGTTAAGCGTTAAATGAAAAAAAATATGTCATCGCGACGAGCATTTAATAAGCTTTCTACAGATATGCATTATGATATACTTTTGAAGAAAAAATATTTCGTTTTCTTTTTCGTTTTTTAAAATTTGCGTAAAATATCAGATATGATAATAGTGTTTTATCATAATATTAGTCTTAGGTTACAAATTCTTATTGAATCATATATGATATTGGTTTATATCATATATGATAAGTTATATCATATATGATACTAGTGTTACTATCATATATGATATTTAATATCATATATGATATTTTTTGACAATGAGAAAAAACGTGAAAAAAGCGGAATTTTTTTTGTCGAACGTATATCATATAGCATATCTTAGAAAGATAATTAAATGTCTATCATAACGGTATATTTGTTTTCGCATAACGATTAACTGTTTAAAAGATTTTAATGTTTGAAAAAAAAAATGAGTTTTTATTTAATTTATCTATTAAATTAGAATGAAAACGAATGGCGAAGATTAGTCACTTATTATTTAAATAAACTTTTTGTAGAACTTAAATCTTATTAGTTATTGCAAAAGTGTATTTTTATTTTTAACTTATTTAATCAAGAATTTCATATCTTCATAGTATTTTCTAACATGAGGGGGTTATTAACTTGGTACAAGTCATACCAAAAAAAAGAAGAAAAAACAAAATCGATCTAACAAAACATAACATAACATCGAAGACATCAGATCGAACAAAAACATAGTATCAGACTAGTGATTTATGATCTTTCCCAAACCCTAGTCCCTGTTTTGTATAATTTCCTTCACATCTAATGGCTGCTCCCTTTTTTTCAACACCCTTTCAACCCTTTGTTTATCAGGTACTACATTCATTCATAAATCTATTCTTTTTTTTTAATTGACCATGTTTTTGTGTTGATTTTCATCTGAATTGTGAAGAGAGTTACCCAACATCTGTGATTTCACTTGATCAAACCCCGATTTAGTTAGCGAAATGCGGGATACTGCTGGTTTAGTGGTTATTAGAACAAATGAAGGAAATTTTTCTGATTTAGGGGGTGTTTGTTTCGGCTTATAAGCGTATTTGATTTCACCTTATATTTCACAAGCCTCATTTTTCTGGCTTATTTTGGGACTTATATAAGCTCACAAGTCTCAGAATAAGCCGGAAAATTGGGGCTTCTGAAATAAGTCCATTCTAAGTTGATTGTTTACTAGTGAGAGGTTATTATGCGATAAAATAGATTTGTAGATTACTTGTCTTTAAGAGTCTGCATCAATTTCTAGGCTTATGACTTGGGAAAAACGCAGTTACACCATTAAGGTTGTAAAAACGTAAGCGTTTTAAACAAATTAAGGCTGTGTTTGGGACGGGGATCCTAAAAGCTAGTTTATAGATTATGCTTTGTTTGTCACACAGGCTTATGGAAGCTTTTTTAAGCCATAATCCTTCGTAAGCTCACGCCCATTGAAAGGGGCTTATAGGGGGCATATAACTAGTTAAATTACTTACCTTTAAATAATGGATTATCACGCAAAAGCTGGAAATATATCATAATTGCAAATTTTACATTAATAAGCTTCAGGTCCGACTAGTTTTCCAAACAGCTTCATAAAAATATAAGCTCCTGTTTCGGGCTATAACATAAGCTCCAGCCTATTTCGCCAAACATACCCTAAGTTTCCTTTGTTAAACATGAATTATACCAGGACTTTTCATGCTGTGCTAGTTACTGTAACTGTATTTCCTTACATTATTTTTTGTAACTGTTTATCCTTGAGACAGTTTACTCGGGTAATAATGTCATCATAATAGAGAAGGTGATGCTTATTTTCTCCGATAATTCAAGGATGTTATCTAATATATTAAGCAAAGTGATGATCACTCTTCTAAAAAAATTGTCGTTTAACTTCTCTAATATTGACCGTGTCTTCTATGGTATATTCATCGTTGGGTGCTTAAAGGAAATGCACCGTATATGTAGTGAGAAGTCTTAGTGATCTTACTGTACCTTGCACACCTTTATAGATGGCGACTGCCCACTAATGGTCCTTTATAAAAAAAAGGATGGGTTAGAAATGGCGACAAGTTGATACATTGATGTCTTGAATGATTTTTAGAGTTGTAGAGATCCGTTTATAGCATTGGATCATAGACCGCTTCGGAAAAACTAGAAATTGAAATAGTAGGGATGTAAGTGTAATTAAATACTTGGCATCCTTCTGTGGAGGAGATAACAATGTCAGTGGAATCTACACTTATAGTACAGTCAGACGTATGGACTTTTACTCTGTCATTTTCGCAATATGTTTGGACATTCCTAGTTGATTTGGCCATACTTTAGTGTTTAGTCCTAATAGTGTTTGTTTGCTACCAATACTAACATACTAACATCCTCTTTGACCAGCTATTCATATATGAGGAACATTTATTCCTTTTCTTTTTAAGATAAAATTTATTGGTTTGGAATGTGTCGATTGGTTTGAAATGTTTTTACAATGGTATTTGCTATATGTTACATCAATTATATGTGATATATTATACATATGGGAAGAGGTTAAAATTATGACGAAGAAAGCGGATGACATAAATGTAGCGTGTTAACTCAAATCAACTATAGGGTGGCTATACTGTGTGAGTGTGTATCTTTTGTGTTTAAAGGGAGGGGCAGAGAAAATGGAGACTTTAACATTCATTGAAGCACTGAAGCACCTTAGTGGCTTAGTGTAATCTTATCCATATTACAATTTCACACATGGGGTTATCTTATAATAGGGCCAGCAGGAAGATGTTACACCGTTTCAGATTTTAGGTGGCGAGGCTCAGATAGTTCAGGTATGTTTTATATCATTATGTTCATTTTCATAGAACGTTTATCCTACCAAAATTTCCTAACCCCCACCCCACCCTCGCCACCGGGGTTTGATTTTGATCATCTATGCTAGATAATGTTGAAGCCAGACGAGAAGATCACTGCAAGGCCAGGTAAATCAATATTAGTTATATTTCTTTGTTTGAGTCACCGAATATCTTTTATTGTGTTTCTGTCATTTTATGTATGATTCTACAAATTTCGAATATGGGTTGTGTATCCGAGTGAATATGTTATTTTGTTCAGCCAGCAAAAGTACCTGATATTCATTTGCATTGCTTATTACTGCTGCATTGGGTGTATATGTGATGAACATAATCTTATTTGTAATTCTGATCAAGCAAATATTTTATTAGTAGAATAGGGGTCCGTGGACATATATAAACCTAATGCTAATAATTACATTACTACACGATACGTGACAGCTTAGGCATCGCCGGGATATGCGTAAAACATGAATGTGGAGCACATCACTAGTTTTATGGTCGTCTAAGTTGAGAGGGTTTTATAGTTTGTTCAGTAAGCATAAACTATTGATGTCTGTATCACAAGCCCGACGTCTGATACCATGACGCACGAGTATTTCTCTGGATTGTGTATTATTGTATAAAACATAGCCATAAGAGATGAAGTATAATAGTAGGCCACAGGCCAACCCGTATATATCCCTTACAACAGACTTGAATAAAGTTGCACTCGCAATAAAATGCTCTTATATTCTGGCGAGCTGTGTTACGTTTTGCATATTAAACTATCCAAGCTCTAAGACTGTGAATATTTTTCAGGTTGCATGTGCTACATGTCTGGGTCCACCCAAATGGAAAATGTTTATGCCCCAGAAAATGAGGCAGGAATGTGGCAGTGGCTTTTTGGCAAACATGTGACTAGCACTGTTTTTCTAAATAATGGTTCGAGTGATGGATTTGTTGGCATTGCTGCACCATCTCTAGCAAGAATACTCCCGGTTCGTATACTCCCAAATTTTCAGTTTATTTTAAGTTGGCATATGCACTTAATTCCATTCTAATGTGCTGCAGATTGACTTAGCGAAGTTTGGTGGTGAAATTTTGTGTCAGGTTTATTGCTCATAACCTTTTATCGCCTGTTGTACATACTAATCTTTCTTTATCTGACTTTATTGGTATAATTTTGTAGCCAGATGCATTCCTTTGCTCCATTGGTGATGTGAAGATCAGTAACACTTTCGATCAGAGAGCACGTAATGTCATACCTGGTGTAGAGGTGAGATTCCATTGCCCTGGGAAGGAACTTCTCTTCTAACATGATTTTGCACTTCAATGACATTCTTATGACGTTTGCAGGGATTCTTGAGACAAAAGCTATCTGGGCAAGGCTTGGCGTTCATAGTTGGGGGTGGATCTGGTATGCTGTTTATAATAGTTTATTGGATAACTTACAAATTCCATTATGTTGGAATTTGCTTTTCAATATTTTCCTTGACCTATTTTGTTTACTTCTTTTTCTTTCTGATGTTAGTGGTGCAGAAAAATCTTGAGGTGGGCGAGACACTTGCAGTGGACATGTCTAGCATTGTTGCTTTGCCATCTACAGTTAATGTGCAGATAAAATATAACGGCCCAATGAGAAGAGTGGTGTTCGGGGTACATTGCTCATTCTTTGGCCTCTTTTTTTAGCTGTTTATTTTTGCTATCCCTACTCCTTAGGAACCTGTCTCTACTTTTCCTTAAAGATAGAAAAAACAATCTTCTATAGAATTCAGAATAAGAAGGCCCAGTTCAAAGTCTAGGAATCTAACACCATTTTTGGTACATCAGTAAATTCAAATTAGTGAAATTTAAGTAGGGTCGGTGGATAATCATATATATCTATGTTTAAATGTTTCATGTTTTGTATAGTGTCTCATATTTTCCAGACATAGTGAATTTACAGTACATTTTTAGAGGGGAATTTGTCGGTTACATGATGTCCAAATGTCATAAGTTCTGTTTCATAAATTGACTCATAATCCTGTGTTGCTTCTGTCTCTATTGCTTTCTAATATAATCCTGCTTATTCGCAGGGGGATAATCTAGTAACAGCAATGTTGACAGGACCTGGCATCGTCTTTATTCAGAGCTTGCCCTTCCCTCGGCTTTCTCAGCGCATAGCCAGGTAGCTCCTCTTACCTACAATCTTATAATACATTTAAAGCTAGGGCTGATCACGGTCCAAAAACTGGACCTGACCGAAAACCGATTTGGTCCAAAACACCAGCCCGAAACGTTCGGTACATGTCCGGGTCGGCCCGCTCCGGTCCAACAAAGCATAATGGCCGGTTTTGCGTAAGACCGGACCGAAGACCAAATATGAGGACAATGATAGACTGAGGACCGACCGAAATATGTTTGGTTCGGTCCGCGGTCAATCATACTCAACCCTACTTATAGTTAATGCACCTAAACATTTTTCCATCAAAGAGTGATACTCTTTCGCTTTAGCCATATATTGGCAAGTTGCAATGCAAGTACACATAAGTCTAAAATTAGAGGTGGGGTTTTGGATACATTTGCAGCATTTTCTTATGGACGGGCTGATAGGGGCTGTGCTTTATCTCAAATGGGTCGTATTAACATTAAAAAATGAAAGGGAACAATTCAAATGGGTCGATGCGGTCAAAATTGTTAAGTCACTTAAACTCAAAGAATGCATAGTATTTGCATACAGATATAGATCAATATTGTAGTAGTATTATTCCGAAAAAATAGGGTTAAAAAAAGTGATAGGCGGGTCTTTCCAATCCAACCCGCCCATTTTTTTTATGTACTGGAAGTCATGGTTTCTGCATGTACTTTTGGTGTTCACTTAAGGCACTACTACGTATTTAGTGACCAAGCTTTCGCAGTATTGGTGACAGTACTGAACCTATAAAAGTAAACTATCCTGCTTTCGTTTTTCAGGGCGGTGACGTCACCAAACATGAGAGATAATCCGAAGTTGTTCATGCAGATAGCTATATTCTTCTTTCTTGCGTATGTTGTGGTTATTTCATCATTGATCTTAACAGACATATGACTTTTAGATTTTTTCTTGTTCACTCCCAACCCAAGTCTAGTTGATTGAACTGGTTGACAATTCTATCTAGTAAGAAACCCGATATGAGTTTGCTCCAAAAACTTTATATTAGAAAACTTGTAAGACCCGGTGAGGCGGTGACTATACCCGAGAGGATGTAAAGATTTTCTCTTTTTTTATGATACTTAGCTTATGCAAATGCAGATGTATTGTTTCTTTTTGATGTTTTCTTTGTCTTGATCGTCATTTTTATGGTGTCTAAATCTGCATGCTTCAGACTTGATCTTGTATGTTTTCCTTTTGATCAATTGTTTCCAAGTCGTCTGATCGTTATAATATCAGACTTAATCTTAGCGTCATTTACTTATTTGTTATAGTGCGACCTATTTATGGTATAACAAAGGGTTGCAGAATGCAGACTATTTGATTGTGTTAAGCTAGGCTTGAGCTTGATTGTATTGCTTGACAGGGCTTTTTATATGCAGTCTCAAACCTGACTCGAGTTTAGTTTCATAGTTTGACAGGCATTTCTTCATTTAACTTGAGCTTGATTCGATAGCTATATAACCTTCTTCAGATAGGCCCTTGGCTTGTGAAAGATTTGAGCTTATATAGTTAAATATGTCAAAGCTATTTCATTGATTTGGTATCTCGAATAAGTTGAAAACATTGTTCGGGAGTATGTTTAGTAAAGCGATCTTCCCTTGATTCGTAGCATGTCATTTGGCCGAACAAAGATGTAAAGTTAATAAAAAATGTGAACTAATATTCTCTGGAGATCTTCCTCAAATCGCTCGCATGGCCACTGAAATAACATCATCATGTATTCATGTAGGCTCTCCGGCTATGTATCCACCAGGTAGCTTTTAAGGTACCCGACTATCGCCTTTAATAGACAGCGTTTTAACCCATTCCTCAAATGAGATTTTCAGGTGATCCCTGTCCCTGTTGACCAAAATTTTCCCTTCTGCTGAAAATATTTCAACGGCATAACAATAAGATCTAAGCTAAGGTCATACAGCTTCAATATATGATGTTATATATTTGTATTTATGTTTGAACTCGTTAAAACTCGAGTCTAAAAACGAGTTTGAACCTAGACCACACAACTAAGAACCGATTCACTGGAAACAACTTCATGGTATTATACCACGCGCTAACTTCCGGTTTAAACATTTGAGTAGTAAAAAATATTTCGGCACGATTAAGTTTTAATACGCAGTTTGCATATAAGATCACAGTTCTCAAAACCTTACACTAGAACCATTAACCATTCAGATTTTTACCATTAATTTTGGCCACCATATTTGCTAGAAATATCTTAGAATACATAAAAAAAAAAAAAAAAAATAGGCTTGTTTGTCTATTTGTATACTTAATAAAATCTCTTTCTTGTGATGGAGATTTTGAGGAAGAAGAATGCAAAGTAGGGAAAGAATTTCTTAAGGAACAAGAAATAGAGACAAACGAAGCTACATTTATGCTTCGTGACTTAAAAAGGCTAACTTTCTACTTTGGTCAAAACCATGTTATAAGGTCTGGTTATATTTGGAAACTTCAGTGGTTTTTAAGATTTTTTTCTTATAAAAGGTGTGCCCAAAAAAAGTCGACCCAAACTTATGTTGCACTTATGTGGCTCGCAGAGTTCGTTTGTGTGACTATTTAAAGCGTTAGGTATAGTAACGCAACAACGGTGTTGGCCCGCTGTTGTTCGGCGTTAGTCGCGTTATAATATTTCGGTTGTAAGAAACTTAACGTCGTTGGTTTTAACGTTGTCAGGGCAACGCGTTTTGAGGTAAACTTGAACTCGAACCTATTCGGGTCGGGTCACTTATGTCCAAAAACTTATTCGGTTTGACCCGGATTGACCCTAGTTTTAAATAGGTCGGGTTCGGGTTTATATTTTTTTAGCCTTGACCCGAATTGACTCGACCCAACTTGACCCGAACCCGACCAACGCGACATGACCCGACTCAACTAACACTTTTTACATTGTAAATATACTTAAATAAACCACTTTTTAGACTTTTTAGTTATACTAAGGTTGTCCCGAACTCGAATTGACCCGAACCCTAGTGACCGTTACACTTTTGGCGAACTTTCAAATAAATTACAAACCCCCTAACTTTATAACGGTTGTATTGCCTATTTAAATAAAAACTTATAAAATTTACAAAACACCCATAAAATGGCTATATTTTTGAAAAAAATATTTTATTTTTACCCCCGATCCAAATTATTATAAATACTCCAATCCCCTTTAATTGTTTCACACACAAAAAAAAAACACACATTTATACAAATACAAAATGAATCAAAATCAACTCGGTCGAACCGTACACGATATTGATGATGAAACCGACGTTTACTTTTTACAAGAAGCCTATAATTATCATTAATGGCTAGTATAACAAGAAAACCAACCACGATTGACCCATACACCAATTTTTCATGATCGTGAATATGTCGAACGCCGTCTACGTGCCGATTATTTGACGATGATTGTAGGTATCCTTTATACTATTTTTGTAGAAGACTTCGTATGACTCGTAGACTTTTTACTAAAATTGTCGATGCAATTGTAACTTACCATGCTGATCCTCTCCCACAACATTTTCATTTCTTTTGGTATCGACTCGATTGTACGGGTCGAATGAGTATTAGTGCGCTTATGAAGTGCACGACGGCTATACACCAATTTGCATACGGTAACACACCCGGTGCGTTAGATGAATATTTACAAATGAGTGAGCATACTGCACGAGATGCCCTAATTTTCTTAATATGTACATCATTGAATTGTATAACGAAGTACATAAGAAAGCCAACATATGAAGACGTTGTAAATATACATCGAAAGCACAACACTGTCCATGGTTTTCCGGGAATGCTCGGAAGTATTGATTGTATGCACTGAGAATGGAATTTTTTTACAGTGTCTTGGCATGGACAATACGGTAGGGGTGATAAAAATACCCTACCGTAATGCTTGAAGTTGTGGTTTCACAAGATTTATGGATTTGGCATGCGTTCTTTAGGATAGTAGGTGCGAATAACGATATTAATGTTTTAGATAATTCTTCGTTATTCGACGACTTATTAGATGAAATAGCTCCAGTGGTTTCTTATGTGGTCAACGGAAATCAGTATCTTAATAGGTATTACTTGGTCGATGGAATTTACCCAGAATGGGCAAGTTTCATGAAGTCGTTTACGGTTGCAAATTATCCAAAGCATACGTACTTCAAACATCGTCAAGAAAGTGCACGAAAAGATATTGAACGTGCTTTCGGTGTTCCCCAAGGATGTTGGGGACTTATTCAACAACCAGCCCGTGCTTACGAAGTCGACATGTTATGTAAAATCATGTATTCAGGTATCATAATGGTAACATGATTTTAGAAGATCAAGAGATGGCGGTTGTTGATTGGAAGCATGTTATTCTAATCCGGCGAGGTCAATGCAAACCATGTGGGTCAATCGATGTGGAACTAAATGTTGTCGAGCAAAGAAATTATGTGACAGAGATACGCATCATACTCCACAACAAGACCTTATGAACCATGTTTCGCGTGAAGTCGAGGAAGCTCAAGAAGAAGAAGACGAAGACGAAGACGAAGACTAGTCGTCCGAGCGTGGTTTTGTAGTTTTTTAATATTTTTTTCCGTATTTTTATTTTTATTTTCAAAGTGTTTTTTTTTATTTCGTAATGTAATTTGTATTTTTAGTTTATGAATGAAATGGGTGTTTGTTTAAAGAATGAAATCATTGTTGAGGGGGTTTTATGAAAAAAAGGGAAAAGTGGTGTTGGTTGATATTATGATTAGAGGGATTGGTGTTATTTGTGTGTTATGTTGATGTGATCCTGATATGACTGTATTTTTTTTGCTGATGTGGTGTTGTTTTGGTGTTACTACACCTAACTCTCTAGAGAGGATAGATAGTGTTATTTATTAGTTTTGTGTGATTAGTATTTTAAATGATAAAAAATAAAAAATAAAAAATAAGTTAGATTGATTTCACGAGAGAAACCCTTCGACTATACCATCACTATAAAAGCATAAAATGCAATCACTAAACACTCACGCCATGACACCAAGTTGACGCCACCATAACTCCAACCCGCCACCATGCATCATCGTGCGAATGTCTCCCTAGCTTTAGCCAATGAGACTTTTTTTATATATATCTTTTCATGATTTTTAATGGGGTTTGTGTTTATTTTGTGTTTTACTATGTTGTAAACGTGTATGCGCGCTCGTGCGCATTTATGGTGCGATTATGTACACAAGAGTAAGATGAAATAAGTTTGGTAAAGGGAGGATTTAGGTGACCTTTACGAGTCGATGGTCGGTGACACCATTCTTGGAAAACTTGGATCCATGCAAAGTCAATATTTACATTTGGCGCGCTTCAACTAATTGGCCTTTTATGAATTTAAAGTTACTCTTGTGTATTTCTAGTCGTTGATCAAAGAGGAGTGCCATTCCTAATCGAAAGTATTTGTTGATAGACCTAGGTGCACGTATTACTAATTTAATTACTTGAGGTTGGTTATATTCGGTAGTTGTGGTCTTTGGTTATTTTCTCATTTCCATTTTGTTTTTAGGTTTATCTTGACGGTTGCACTTACATTAGCATATGTGTTTTGTCCGTTGTATTTGCTTTCGGTTCTATCAAAAGTAAAAAGTGGCCTCTGATCTTACAAAGATCAAGGCTCCAATCATTGATACGTGTCTCAAATGGCAAGGATTTTAACAACTTCATCTAACCTTTATAGTTCTACTCAAATAATATAGGTATGTTTGGAAACATGCTTACACAGGCTTATTGGGGTTTGAGTTTTTAAAACAAATCAACCTTTAACTGCAAAATACATCCCTGTGGTTTGCACTTTCTCACACAATACATCCTCGTCAGAAACCATTGGCACTTTACATCCCTGAGAAGTGAAATGTTTGACACTTTACATCCCTACAAGGATGATTTTTGCAAAAAGAATTCCTAAATTTTTTGTAAAAATCATCCATCATAAGGATGATGTTTGCTAAAGGTTTGACTCTGAGGGATGTAAAGTGTCAATAGTTTACAACATGGATGTATTGTGTAAGAAAGTGCAAACCACAAGGATGTATTTTGCAGTCTACTCTATAATATAAGTCTCGTTTGTCAAGCTTACTTATTAAAGAGGTTACAAGTCATACGTCTCTATAAGCTCCATCCTCATAAAAAGGTTAAAAACTTTAGCCCATTGCTTAAGAACCATAAACTATTTACCAACAAAAATATTTAACACATACTAACAACTCATTTAATTATATGATTTAGCAATTTTGCAATAATAAGCCACTACCACAGCCTATTTGCCAAACAAACTAATAAAAGTACAAATTTCAATTTCAACTTGTAAGGATATTTTTTACGTGAGCTTATGAAGTCATAAGTCTCTATACATCCCGACCTCATAAAAAGGACTAAAAACTTTAATCATAGTTTATGAATCATAAATTATTTAGCCACAAAATATCTGCCAAATTTCAAAAACTAATTTAACCATCAAACGCTTTTGTTATAATAATTATAATTTACATGGTAAGAGAAGGCAAACGGACAACAAGTTGCGTTGTTAGCCCTTTTTTTTAACAAAACCAAGTCTATTAAATACAATGTTTGTGGATTTAGGTGTCAAAACATTACTCTTCATAACACGTTGTATTCTAGTAAGTAGCTCCACCGTCTTAGATGCAAGGAAACCAAATGTAAGGCTAACGGGTGTGGGTTGAATTCTCGCGAGCGGGTTTGATGATTTGGCATAACCAACGCATCAGTGTCATTCCTCCACAAAACCCACGCGTGGGTTAGAGCTTTAGGATTACCGAACGGTGAGAAACTCACCACTAGTGAGTTTTACAAATGGTGGGTCTCATTACCTTTTTTTTAATATGGATGTGAGTGTGTGTATTTAGTGGGATATATTTTATATAAAGTGGAAGTGAGGTTAGAGGTGTCCTTCGATTCGGTTCTCGGGTTGTTCGGTTTATTCGGTTAAATTTTTTTCTGGGTCAACCCGAAAATCGAATTTGAATTCGGTTCGGTTCTCGGGTTGACCCAAATTATATGAATTTAAAAAAAAACATAATTATTTAAATATTTTGCAAAAAAAATTATTTCAAGTATAAAAAATGTATTTTTATATTAAGATTAAATTTTAATAGCTATTTTATATATATATATATACATATAAAAATATACATATTTGTATAACTTCGGTTTTTGGGTCCGATTATCAAACTATGTCCAACTCGAAAACTAACTTTTTAGTTCGGTTCGGTTATGACCCACAACCCGAATTATATTTTTGGTTCGTATCAAATTTTTTTTGAACGGCAGTTTGGTGCAGCGGAGTATCTTGCGTGCCACCGAGGCACTAAGGGTGTGTTTGTTTTTGTAAAAAACGTCTTAACCGCATCTGAATCTGACTAGACAGACGCGGTCAGACGTTTTTGTTGTTTGTTTTTTTCGTGCGAGTCAGACATGGAGAGATATTAATCCTCTGACTCGGTCAGAGGCGGGGATCAAATCTGGCTCACTCTTGATCGATCTTCATATACCTTACACCCATCAATCTCCAAACACTTTAAACTCACAAAATCCTTACAATCTTTCAAACCATTGAAAGGAAAAAAAAAGAACACAAGATTAGTTGAATAACTCATTTATTATCTTGACTAAAAAGTGCTCATCTATATTTGTAAATTAACAAACCTTGTGTCCCATTAAACTACGTTATATTTGTGGTTTGGATTGGCATAAAGTGATAAGATGAATATTGTGGTTTTTCATGTGTTAGATGACAGAGAAAGAAGAAAGGTTGAAAGAGGCGTTAGATTTGGAGCTAATACTACTAGGTTTAGGTTTATAAGATGTTATACTTATCTAGTTTTATGAGCTAGGTTAACTTGGTTGGGCCGCAATTTTGAGTTTAAGTAGAAATAGACCGGCCCAAATATGATTGTTAGAATAATAAAGCAGCTCAGTTTTATGTCGAAAAAAAATTAGTTCGGTTTATACATATTTTATTGTTCAAGAACAATCAATATTTTGAAAAACGAAAAACTAAAATCATTCAGACAATTAAAAAAACAAACAACAATATTTCATTCAGATTCAGACTTTGTGACCACCTCTTGTCAATAAGAGAGGGTAGTCAGATTCAGACCTTAAACATCTTAATGAAACAAACACCACCTAAGTCTCTCGACCCGAGTTCGAATCATCTCACGAAGAGAATACCAACCCATATGCTAGCCATCCAATTTCTCATTAAGGGGCTCAAAGCATTGCGATGAGATTCAAACCCGATTGCTAATTCTGGAAAAATCCCCCACATGGGGAATGACAGGAGTCGAACCCTTGACCTCCCCCACATGAAAATTATAACAAAATGGATCCATCCAACTGAGCTAGACTTCATTTGTGGTTCGTATCTAATTTAGGTCTGCAAGTGAGGTTGGAGTTTTTTTTTAATACTTAAAGTTTATGGTGAAAGCTAAAAATATGCAATATACTTTTTCAGAAAAACCGAAATACGTAACTAACTTTATTTTGTACTAGTAGTCCCAGTATACTTTCAATTTTTTTTCAATATACGTAATATGACCGGTTAGGTGACTTGTTTGACAGGTTTCACTTTCAAATTTTATAATTATGGTCCTTTGACCTTGGGGGACTTCCCCTTTTAGTCCCTAAAAAAATGGGGGACTTTCACTTTCAAAATTTAACTTTTTTCAAAATTTTGTGAAATTTTTTTTTGAAAAAACTAATTTTTTTTTAAAATAAGGCAGATTTCTATAAAAAAATTTAAAAACATAAATTTTTGAAAAAAAAAGTATCTGAAAAATTAATTTTTTAAGAAAAGCAAAATTTCTAAGAAAATGTTTTTATTTTGAAAATACTTTTTTAGAAATGTAGTTTTTTTCAAAAAAATTATTTAAAAAAAAAGTCTTCTAAAAAATTAATACTTTTTAGAATTTTGTTTGATTAAAAAATAAATATTTCGAAAATATTTTTTTTTTCAAAAAATTTATATAATAGAAATCTGCTTTTTTTCAAAAAAAAAATTTCTAATTTTTTTTCATAAAATTTCGAAAAAATAAATATTTGGTTTTTTTCAAAAAAAAATATTTTGTAAATCTAAAATAATAAATATTATATTTTTTTTTTCAAAAAACTTCTTTTTTTCTCAAAATTTCGAAAAAATAAATATTATGATTTATTTAAAAATAGTATTTTTACTTCTACGTGTATAAGTTTACACACAAAATTATCTGAAATATATGCTAAAAAAGTAAAGGGACTAAAGTGGAAGTCCCCCAAAAGTCAAGGGATCATAATTATAAAATTTGAAGGTGAAACCTGTCGAACAAATCATCTAGCCGGTTATATTACGTATATTGAACAAAATTTGAAAGTATACTGGGACTACTAGTACAAAATAAAGTTAGTTACGTATTTCGGTTTTTCTGAAAAATTATATTGCGTATTTTTAGCTTTCAGCCTAAAGGTTAATGAAAGAAGAAAGAAAGTTGAAAGTCATGCTCTTCATTCAAGCTGGCTAGCCCACTATAGGTCCAGGGTCGTAAACATAAATATATCCCCTCTATATAATACCAAAACTACTCTCCTCTTTATCCCCAAAACAGCCTCGTCAAAAAACACACACAAAAATTGGGGGAAAATAAACATCTCTAATTTAGCCCTAATTTCAATCGAATCAATTCATCAAACCCTAACATCGATTCTTCAATTCAAATCACGATTCACATCATCAATCTTCGATTAACGAGCTTCAATTCGTTTAATCGATTGAATTCGTGTAATTAACGGTTTCTAGGGTTTATACTCCAGATCATGACAACATCAGATCTGTGAAACTCGAAGCAGATTCAAGCACCTGAAGACACCGGCTACAACTACTCCTTTTCATCGGCGATTCATTTCAATAATCAAAAGCGCGTGTGTTTTACGCGCCTCAAGCATCAAGAGCGCGTGAAGAAGACGCAAGGAGCTGATTGATTGAAGCGAATAGCGGTTTGATTGTGGAAAAAAAATATAAAAAATAATTAGGAATTTATTTATTCTGTATTTTGTTTGTTTATATGTTTTTGGTTTTTGATAAAGTTTATTAGTGAAAGTTTTTATTTTTATTTTTGTGATTTAGTTTTTTTTGGGAGAAAAGAATAAAATAAAAATAAATTAAATGGCAGTGTATTATAAGTTTAAAAGTGCAAAAGATTATGATTCTATTGCAATAGATGGCCATTTTATCACTGTTTCTTCTCTTAAAGAAAAAATCTATGAGAATAAGCAATTGGGCAGAGGTACTGATTACGATCTTGTCGTCACCAACGCCCAGACCAACGAAGGTATTTAATAATTAAAACGATAGTTTATGTAATGCTATATTGTTTTAAGGGTTTTTTGGGAGGTTTATAATGTTATTTCACTTATACGTTCGGGTTCGAATAAACATAGCTCCTAGGTCTAATGTTTAACAAACTAGAACACGCTTAAATGTTTGAACTTTAACCAGCAACCACCGCTGCGCGGTGGTTGATGACGACCACCGTCATCAAAATGGTTAAAGTACAATCGTTTAAGCGTGTTCTAGCTTGTTAAACATGGCCCTAAGAGCTATATTTATCGGAACCCTAAACGTTGTTAGCGGGAAGATGGGATCAATTTAAAATTTATTTGCTTAGGGGGGTTAATGGGTCAACTGTTGCAGGTCTGACGTCCGGGTTTTGCTAAGCATATCTCTATGGGCTATGTTTAAGAGGCATCGCCATGCTTAAAAATTTATACTTTTAACCATTATGAGGTGGTTGCTATCAACCGCCTAGAGTTGTTACAGTTAAAGTATAGCCTTTGATGCATGTCTTAATCTCTTTAACATAGCCTTAAAGACTATGTAAACCCCAAATTTATGAATGTTCTGCTGACTGGTTAAATAGTTTCGGGGAAATAGATTGGGTCCCAGTCAGCTTACATTTTTCTGCATTGACCAAGACTTTGCTATGGTCAATGGGTCAACTATTGGAGATCTTTATTTAAAGGGTGTCTGGGATTGTATATTTTAGTGCTTATTGGCTTGTTGTAGTATTTATGAATTAAAAAACATGATGCGAGTGTTTGAATTGCAAAGTGGTTATAGGCTTAAGTTTTATACTGTAATGAGATTTTGGATAAACACATGAGTAGGTGATTATGCACGACAAGCTTAAGCAAAGAATATGCAATCCCAGACGCACGATACTTTGAATAAACACATGTAAATGAACGTTAAGCTAGCTAGTACAGTAATTATTTTATAAAGCCTGCAGAAATGGGTTGTCATTTTGGGGCAATTTTGTATCATTGTTTATAGTATTTCACAGAAATGTTCTGTTTTGTAATTTCAGAATATATTGACGAAGACATGTTGATACCAAAAAATACTTCTGTTTTAATACGTCGAATTCCTGGACAGCCTCGCAAGCCTATCGTTACAGCACCCGTCACTGAACAATCCGAGTACATTTTCAAAACCTTTAAATTTTAAATAATTAATATTTTCTTTTTGTAAAAAGTCATCATATATACCGGTGGGTTAGGCTTGACTGCTTAGGTTTGACCACCACTTTTCACATAAACCAGATAGTGGTTTACTATAACTTCAAAAGCTTTGTGCTTGTTGGATGGTCAATTATGGAGTCAAGTTCTACCCTCTAGGGCATTTGTTGAGTTGTTTTCTGTGATTTGCATTGCAGACCGAATGTGGTCAACGAGCTGGGCAGTGCACAACAGGCAAATAATAATTTTTCAGGAGCCGGTCTTTCTGCAACCAATAACTATGTAAGCTTTGTTTAGCATAATAATATTTTTAGGAACTTGGTCATAGATCAAGATTATACATTTAACACGGGATATAACTCAATAACCTTTTTGGGTTTTGTAGCTTGATGGGTCAGAATACGATGAATTTGGAAATGATTTATATGAAATTCCTGAAGCTGTTCCAGTTATGGCTAACAATCAACATCAGGATGCCACCGCTCCTAGTACTGCTGACGAGGACAGCAAAATTCAGGCCTTAATTGATACACCAGCTTTGGACTGGCAACAGTGAGATTTCCATTCAAAATCCCTCACTATTATTTTCAGTGATTAAATGGTATCATAATGGTGGAGTAATACTGGTTTTTGAACTTGCAGGCAAAGTTTTGACGCCTTCGGTGGTGGCAGAGGTTTTGGGCGTGGTATGGGTGGTCGAATGGGTGGACGTGGTGGTTTTGGTAATTTCGTTGGCTTATCCTTTTTTTTAAATATTGCTGATCTTATTTAGCTAATAAAGTGTAATATATGATCAATGTTGTGACATTATAAGGAAATTATAAATGTATAATCATCACAACTTATACTAATGATAGCTTTATCATCTGACCAATTAAGCGTTTTTTCTTTGAGTTTTGTGATACCAATTCTAGTTAGGGTGGAAATGTTCTTATTTATGTTCATATAAAACTGAATCACATTTTTATTTATTTTTAGGACGGGGCAATGGCGGCTTTGAGCGAAAAACACCACCTCCAGGGTATATATGTCATAGATGCAAAACCCCTGGTCATTTTATTCAGCATTGTCCCACAAATGGCGATCCAAATTTCGATATCAAGAGAGTAAAACCTCCAACTGGTATTCCAAAGTCTATGTTAATGGCTACTCCAGATGGTTCATATGCACTTCCTAGTGGCGCCGTAGCGGTTTTGAAGCCGAATGAGTAGGTTTTTCTGTTTGTTTTCCTTGAATTTTCTTTGAAATCGTTTGTGCGTTATGGACCTAACTTTTGTATGCTTAATGTTCACAACAGGGCTGCTTTTGAGAAGGAGATCGAAGGTATGCCTTCTACTCGTACTGTTGGTGATCTTCCCCCTGAGCTTCACTGCCCTTTGTGTAAAGAAGTTATGAAAGATGCTGTTCTCACTAGCAAGTGCTGTTTCAGAAGTTTCTGTGATAAATGTAAGTTCATTACCTCTAAATATTGGTCTGTCTTGATCCCTATTCTGTTATGTTGAATCTTTATTTTGTGCAAGCATGGTTTTCCTATGGATATATGATCCTATTTATCTCGATCTTATTCACAGGTATACGAGATCACATTATAAATAAATCATTCTGTGTGTGTGGGGCTACAAATGTGCTGGCAGATGATCTCTTGCCTAATAAAACAGTACGGGATACAATAAACCGAATCCTTGAATCGAATAACAGCAGTGCTGAACATGGAGGCAGTGCTTATCATGTTCAAGATATGGAGTCTGCTAGATGTGCACCACCACAGCCTAAGATTCCATCCCCTTCACGGTCTGCAGCTTCCAAGGGGGAGCAACCTTCACTACAGAATGGGGAGACTACAAATATGCAACCGGCTCCCAGTGAACATGACGTGACTCCTGTAGTTCAGCAAGCTGCCTCCGGGCAAGCAAAAGTCACAAAAGCACCTGATGCGTCTGAAGCTACACATGAATCGAGAAGTATGATGGAACCAGCATCACAAGGAAGTGCTCGACCCGCTGATGATGAAGTGCAGCAGAAGCAAGCTCCTACTGAAGCAGGTAAATTTTCAAAATACATGAGAAAGTTAGGAACTGCATACATATAGAAACCAACTTGCCATTTTTATAGATCAAATTTAGCGGGTTGAGTAAATAAAAGTTCAGTGTTTTTGAATTGTTAGTTTTAAATATCTGGCTTAAATTTTGATTTCTTTATTGTTATCTTTTCAGTGAAGAAGAAGAAAAAGAAGAAAGTTATGCCTATGAATGGTAAAGTTCTAATCACTGTGACACTTCTTGAGAAGTTCAAATCTTGTATTACGATTGAATTGCTAACGTTTTCTTGTATGTTAATTTTTGCAGCAGCAGAGATGCAGTGGAGAGCCTCACAGGACTATGCAGCTGAGAACTATATGATGCCTCCTGGTCCTAATCCCTATAATCCATATTGGAATGGTATGCAGCCTGGTATGGATCCATTTATGGGCCCGTATCCTGGTGGCATGCCATATATGAATGGTTTTGGATTCCCGGGCCCAATGGATGTTCCTCCTTTTGGCATGTTTCCTCAAGATCCTTTTGGGGTTCCAGGGATGATGATGCCCCCTTTTATCCCACCTCAAAGGTATTACGTATTCTTTTTCTTTGTTATTAATGATGTATGTTTGCTTGGACATCCGCTTAATCCATAAGATTTGCTGATACAGGGATCTTGCGGAATTAGGAATGGGCATGAATGGTGGTGGGCCTGGTGGGCCGCCTATGAGTCGAGAGGAATTTGAAGCACGGAGAGCTGAATTAAAGCGGAAGCGTGATTTTGAGAAACGTAATGGAACTGGAAGGTAATTCATGATAAATTTTATGTTTATACTTCGCAAAAAAAAGTGTAGATCCCATACCAGAATGTCCTTGAGATTATGTTTTACTTATAAGCTTAAATTCTTGCAGCAGCAGAGAGTTGCCAAAAGACCGGGATTTTAGTCGAGAGGGACGCCACATTGATGATGCTCCTCCAATGAAGTCGAAAAGTGTACGTAGTGGTCATATTATTTGTATAGTAAATTTCACTATTGTCCCTTTGCAATTGGTTGACTTTTGTGAGCTACTACTCAATTACTCATATTATTATTGTTTATTGTCACTGCTTCCCAAGCTGATTTTCATATTCTGCTTTCTTGTTGGTTACCAGAGACCTCCACCACCTAGCAGTGATGGTCATCGTCACAGATCCGAAAGGCCTTCACCTGACAGCCGATATTCTCGTGACGACATCCGTGATGTTCCTTCACGTGCCTCCTCAAAAAGAAAATCATCTAGTGATCGGTATGATTATGACGACTACGATGACGCACACCACCACCACCGACACCCGCAACAGCCCAAGAGTCACCGGCATTCAGAATCGTCATCTACTAGAAAACCTCCCCAAGCACCAGTAACATCCGATTCCAAGACTCTTGCACCAGCACCAGCAGCTACTGAAACAAGTGCAGCCAGTGATCGGAAACATAAGGCGAGTGTCTTCTCGCGCATCAGTTTCCCTGAGGAAGAAGCTTTAGCAGCTGCTGCAGCTTCCAAGAAACGCAAAACATCAAGTTCCTCTGAAGCTGCATCTGCTGGCGCGTCTGCACCGGTCTCCAGAAAGAGCAGCAGTAAAACTGCTGCTGAAAGCTTAGACTATGAATCTAGTGATGATGATAGGCATTTCAAGAGGAGACCTTCGAGATATGAGTCGTCTCCAGTTAGAGAGCGTGAGCGTGATCGAGACCATGAAAGCAGACGTGATAGAGAGCATTATAGCAAGCACAGATAGTTTAAGCAATCGTGCGATATGATCGCTCCTTTTCCCTTCTTTGAGAGGCTGAAGTTTTTAAAAGGATGTAATTTGGTATTTTAACTTTTTGGTGAAATAAGTAAAATTATACTTTTGGCTTTTGCTACCTTGTATTCTGCTTTTTTTGGTAGAAGTTGTATTTGGCTTTTTTATATAATGGAAAAAACGAAGAAAAAAATTTAAAATGAGAGTTGCTTTTGGTTTATTTATAGTTTGTACCATCTTTGCAAGTTATAACAATAATATTGTTGGATGTGAATTAACAATAAAAATTTGATGCTTTGAAGTCTGAAGTGCTTGTTTTTAATGTCTGAGTCGCTGTAATCTGTTAAACCGTTGCTCGACGACTTAAGCTTTGAGCGTGCCTTAAAGTGGGAGAGTCAGACCACGCGTAATAGGCTTCGAGACTTTGGAGTTCGAACAACTTGTTTCTTGACGCTTTTTTCCCGAGTATAAAAAGGAAAGAAGAGAGACGGAGAGGGAACAACTTGTTTCTTAGACGCTTTTTTCCTGAGTATAAAAAATTAAAAAGGAAAGAAGAGAGATGGAGAGGGGAAAAGGAGACCTTTTTTTCTTGAGTATAAAAAGGAAAGAAGAGAGATGGAGAGGGGAAAAGGAGAGAAGTAAAAAGGAGAGAAATATAAAATAATTTTTTATTTTATGTTCATGAGTTGGAAAAAAAGGAGGAGAAAGTAAGAAAAAAAAACCTTTAAAAACAAACTTCACTTAATTTCATTCCAATTTGGGAAGAAGATTTAGAGCAAATTTGGTACAATTTACTGTCTTAAAAAATCTCAGGAACACAATTTTTTTATTTATTTTTCTAATTTTTCCTTTTCACTCTAAAATATTAACTCGGGAACAGAGTGTTAGTTATAAAAAATAAGTTTCAAAAATGTCGATCAGGTGGATTTTGAATTTGGGGATTTGGATTTTGGATATGATGATTTGTTGACGATGAAGAAGTTGTGTTGTTGATGATAAATTGATAATGATAACCGGTAAGGACTAAACTAGTAAAACTAAATTCTAAGTTAACGAAAATACTGCAAATGAAGTCTAGCTCAGTTAGATGGATGCATTTGGTTATAGTCTTCATGTGGGGGAGGTCAGAGGTTCGACTCCTGCCATTCCCCGTGTGGGGGATTTTTCCAGAATTGGCAGCCGGGTTTGAATCCCATCGCAATGCCTTGAAGCCCCTTAATGGGAAACTGGATGGCTAGCATGGGGTTGATATTCTCTTCGTGAGATGATTCAAACTCGGGTCGAGAGACTTGGTGCCTCGATGGCACGCAAGATACTCCGCTGCACCAAACTGCCGTTCAAAAAAAAGTTAACGAAAGTACTAATGGTAGTCACTTTTTGAGTTAAATCAAAGGTAATTTTGGAAGAGAAGACATGATATGATATTTGTTTATATATATTTTTTCAGTTTTTTAAATCAAAACTTAAGGAAGTTTTTTTACACCATTTATATTTGACTTAATGAATTAAACTAAATTTTATGTATTATATATTTTTGTTATTTTTTATATTAGTTTTTAATTATAAAAAAGAAATTAGTGGATCATCGTAGCACAACAAAAATCTAATGTTAACCAATGAGAAGAAAAGTTAACATGTCATGCATTTTTTCTATTAAATCACACGATGACCCAAAACCTTACCTCGTGCTCTAAATGTCACTTTGATGACATATGACAGTCAAATAGTCACGCAAAGCTAATAATTGAACTACTTACGACTATATGTTAGTCTTAGGTGGTGTTTGTTTTTTTAATCAAAATGTCTTAACAAGCTCTTATGAATCCAACCTCTTAATCGGCCAGATGTTTTGGACGTCTATACCGTCTGATTTTTTTTTCCGTTCAAAGAATGTCAGATATAAATACATCTTAATGATCTAGACTTGAAAAAGTTATCTAACTCTCGTTGACACCCCCATCTTTCCGCCCACACCTATCCAAACACGAAACACAATTATTAAGATATACAAAAATCTGTCCATTTATTTGTGATTTGCTACGTGCTTATTAGATATTTTTTTTGAACGACGATTTTATTAAGAGACTAGTAAATCGCTAGGAATTACAAAAACACAAGATAAAGAATTTTCAACCAATCTACCAAACTAAAAGAAACTTTACATGGATAACTAATCCAGTAGAAAGTACTCATCACCACTTCGTCGAAGATCTTCCCCTTGGCAGGAATATCCATGCCGAAGATACATTTATTCCTAAACAACCAAAGATACCACCAAAGCCCATAACAAACGCCTTCTATCAAATTTTTTAGATTACTACAAATCTTGAGATTTAAAATCTACGACAACCACTCTTCATAAGAAACAATCACCCTAAACTCTACATTCCACCACTGACATATCTTTTTAAAAATGTCGTTAGCAGCGTAACATTTGAAGAACACATGACTCACGGATTCAAATTCACGATCACACATAGAACATTCACCTTAATGGGCACCGCTTTTATCCACCGAGTTTGCGAAGACACCTCCGATAACCTGATATCATCAATGTATTTCCTTACCGAAGCTACCGAAAAAACAACTGCTCCATCTATTGACCAAAACCACATATCCGACGAATCCCCCAGAACCACTCCTTCCAGCTGTTTTCTAACTCACCAAGTTGAGCGGCCTCCACGCTACTTCGAGGCTCCCGATGAAAAGACGAAACCATATTGTGTTGATTAACTTTATCCGCCACGCTAAACGGTTTATCCATTTCTAACGCAAATAATCTAGGAAACCTTTTCTTAAATGGCACATTACCTCCCAGGTATCCCCCCAAAAACTAGTATCCGATCCATTGCCTGTCGTCCTTTTTTTGCATAAAGGAGAACAAATCAGCTCCTTGTTTTTTAAGATCTTCCATATCATGAACAATCACCCTCCACAAGGATTTATTACCCGATTTCTTCGCTTGATGACCTATTTTCCCGTCAAATACATGAATAGCAGTGATCACTCTAGTCCAAAGAGATGATTTTTGAGTAGTAAATCTCCACACCCATTTAAAGAGAAGAGCTCTATTAAGAGCATATAAACTAGATACCCGAGACCTCCTTTGTCTTTAGCCGCCAAGACTTTGTTCCACTTTACCCATACCGCTTTTTTACTATCCCTGTTGACCCCATTAAAGAACCTGCTCCGGATAGCTTCCATCTTACTAAGAACCCCCGAAGGAACTTTAAATATAGACATATGGTAATTCGACATTAAATATAGACATATGGTAATTCGACATCGACCCTAACAAGGATTTAAGAAGAGTTAATCTACCACCAATTGATAAAGTCTTCATTTTCCATTTCGAAAGACGAACATTCAATTTATCGATTACCTTAGTGCAAGCTTGTTTTCGAGACATATATGTAAGATATTGTAAAACTATGCTTATTTAGAGAGACATGGTAGATTTCTGAGAGAGAATAAAAGATTACACCTTTTACTGTGTGTAAAGTATGAGAAAACCACACCCTCTCTAACTAAGGTGAGGTTTATATACCCAAGCCTTGTGATAGGCTTGAGCTTACACAATGGACCGCCGGCCTCATACATTCCATGGGCTAGGTGTAAAACTCACATGCTTTTACTATGAATAGTACCCTTAAGATCGTACGTATATGGTTAGAACTTTCCTTTTATAATATGTTTACGTTTCACGTATAAGAATTACGAGTATTACATACGTATTAGAACACGATAAGTATTTATTACGTATGAACACACGATAATTATTCCAATAATAATTTTAATCACAAACATGCGATCATGAAATCATGAACGTAATTTAATCACGAGCTAATATTAATTACGTATATATATTTATTACGAACACGAATAAAAAATATTAAGGGTATGCTTGGTTAAGGGTATTAGGAGGTAAGTAATGGGAAATGGAATGATTAATAATGCTTGGTTTATGAAATTATAGGTAATCATTACCCACTAATGGGTAATGAACCATTCCCCTGTAAATCGGGGGTAATGGATTCAAGGTAATAGATTGACGCATGTATATGTGCGTCTTCAGCTACCACCACCACCACCACCATTGTCGCTACACCATCCTCCTAACACCACCACCACCACTAACCACCACCGTTGTCGCTACCACCACTCTCCGACACCACCACTCTCTGACGCCACCACCACCACTGACCACCACCATTGTCGCTACCACCATCCTCCTAACGCCACCACCACCCTCCGACACCACCACTCTCTGACGCTACCACCACCACTGACCACCACCATTGTCGCTACCACCACCCTCCTAACGCCACCACCACCGTCCGACACCACCACCCTCTTAACGCCACCACCACTTTTCGACACCACCACTCTCTGATGCCACCGCCACCACCATTATCGTTAACACCACCCTCCTAACGCCACCCCCACCCTTCTAACGCCACCACCACTCTCCGAAACAACCACTCTTCGACGCCACCACCATCACTGACCACCAAAATTGTCTCTACCACCACCCTCCTCCTAACGCCACCATCATCCTTCGACACCACCACTCTTCGACGCCACCACCACCACTGACCACCATCATTGTCGCTACCACCACCTTTCTAACGCCACCACCACCCTTCGACACCACCACTCTCCGACGCCACCACCACCACCGACCACCATCGTTGTCGCTACCACCACCCTACTAACGCCACCATTGACAACCACTATTTTCGCTACCACCACCCTTCCAACGCCACCATGACTCTCGACACCACCACTCTTTGATGCCACCACCATCACCACCGCCACCAGACCCTACCACCTCACTATGGTAACACATCACCCCCACCACCACCACACCGCTGATTGTAACCACCAACCAACCGTCTAACCACCACAAAACCACCAATCCACGCCATTACCACCATCTTCACCTATGCCGACTACCACAAGTACGCAATCGGTTGTAATGGCCGCCGTTCTCAACCACCACTAATCTTTACTAATTTTATTAATTGTTTCCTTTACCAACACCATTATCGTCGCGACCACTAACTATCACCCTAACAGTTGTTGCCACCATCTCCAATCACCACCACGTCTTATATTAACCAAGCACCAACAATGGTAATGATAATACTAAGGAATGTTCATTGCATTCCTTTGTATTCCCTTACCCTTTCCCATTCCCATTCCCTTCAGGTTAACCAAGCGTCCCCTAAGTCACGGTCGATAACTAATTAAATTGCGTAAACTACGTAACACGTAATCACGAACATTTAGACGATTATTATTATTACATATTTTTAATTTAACACGACAAGTCATTATGTACGTAATAGTTACGTTAAACGTATAAAGAGAGCCATGAGGGAAATTCACGACATTAAAACACGTTTACGCATAACGTTTTCGTGACGCGAATAAATAAAAGAAAGAAAGTATAATGTTTATTTGGGGCTGTTTTAGACAAATAAGAAAAGAGAAAACATGGGCTCTAGGCCCATGTGTGTTTGATGCGTGTATAACCAAAACAGACGGAGGGGGACTTTTTATTTTGGACAAATGATATCAAACAAATAAAACCCTAAAACATAGGTAATGGCCGTCATTTTTTTTCTTTCCCTTCCTTCCTACCGTCGGGTTTTAATCACCAAAGACCAAGAAGAATAACCATGGTGATCTAGAGGAAGAGTGATAATTCACGTTTATGTTTTCTCTAAAACAAGAGTAAGTAAACCCTAATCTTTTTTTTTCTATTTTATTTTTCTTAGATTAATTAATCACGAATCCTTGGAATATGATCTAAAATATGTTAAAAAAGAAGTAATTATAAAGGGGGGTGTAGAAACTAGAAGGGGGGGGGGGGGGGTTGAATAGTTTCTAGTTAGTTTTCAAAACATTTCTGCTTAATTTACTGTGCGCGGTTCCTTATGTGTACCCGCGGTTCTTTATCAATAAAGAACCGCCGGTCCATTTATGGAACCGCCGACAGTGGACGAAACCGTTTATTACATGTTTAAACTTTGACAATCCTTTGTATCAAATTCTCGATCAAGCTTGACTAGATATGAGATGTGTTTGATTGAAAGATAAATACTACAAGTAAGTAAACACACAAACACATCAAATCAAGAGTACATCAAGCAATAGTCTAAACACTAAGCACATACGTACTAAGCATAAGCTTTTCCGCAACTAGGATGTTTAGACTAAGTGATGTACACTTGACCATAATCTAAACACGAAGCACACACGTACTAAGCCATAGCTTTTCCGCAACTTAGATGTTTAGATTATGAGATGCACACAACACACAACACAAGTATGCAACTATAAATACATCTACAAAGGTAAAGACATAAATGTAAAGGAAAGTACCGACACGATGATTTATAGTGGTTCGGTCACGAAGCTCCTCTTCGCCCTACTCCACTCCTCGAGTACACCTTACTCGAGAGTTACTTCACTAATCAACAAACTCCTTAAGGTGGAGAAACCATACACAACGTCGCTTATCCAATTTCCGACTCTAAGCTAAAAGTCGAGTCCTAATCTTAGGTAGGACCAATCTACACAACGTCTCCCACTTCACCATTTAACGACACAAGGCTAGATGTCGAGTTCTAATCGAAAGCTAGAACCAATCTTCACGACTCTTCACTTTGAAGCTAAGTGAGAACTTCACACAACACAACTACTAATCACTTTCAAGTTTAGTGAGAACTCACAAGACACAACCACATCACTTTATAGTTTAGTGAGAACTACCTAGACACAACCACATCACTTTAGAGTTTAGTGAGAACTACCAAGACACAACCTAATCTACCCACTAGTTATGTTTTATGGCCCAACATAACAAACCTTGTGTTTTATGGCCTAAACACATAAACCATATAGATCTAAGCACACAACACTTAGATCTATAACTCTAACACTATATCCAAGTACTAACAAGACTTGGATATACACAACTAACACCTAATCCAAGGATACCCATCACTTGGATATTCTACCCTTACAAACACATCCAAGTGTACCCACAACTTGGATCTTCTACATATACATAGTAGGAAGACAATAATCATGACTTGATCTAGAGAGATCTTCATCATGTTATGACTCTAGACACTAACACTTCACAAGGGTGAAAGTGTTCTTCTCATTGCTCTTGATGAGGCAAATGAGGAATGGGATATTGGAAGGTTTTTGTGTGTTTTTTGTGCAAGTGAAATGGAAGAGAGGAGTCTTCTATTTATAGCTAAACCTTGCCTTAGAGAGCACCTTTTTACCCAATGGATAAAAGAGTGGACTACCCATTGGATAAAAGAGTGGACTACCCATTGGATAAAAGGATGCACCTTTTATTCTTGGAGCCCAAATTCAAAATTTGAATTTTGAATTTATTAGTTTCCCTCCATCTTCTAGAAGCTTCCAGAAATCTTGAGTAAGCCTAAACCGGCTTGACTGCCCGCGGTTCCATATCTTCCCGCGGTTCGATATCACTAAGGAACCGCGTGTTCTATAAGAGAACCGCGCGTCCTTCTTGTCTTTCATGACGAATGTAATCTTCAAGGTGTCAAGAGAAGTATACATAAGTATGCTTGAGTGATTACGAGTACCTTACACATTTTACATTATGTATTGCGAGTTATACGTTTGTCATCACCAAAACATGAAGGGATCATCTTGATTAAACATCGTAATGTTTGCACTAACAATCTCCCCCTTTTTGATGATGACAAACAGTTAAACCGTAACGCATAGTAAAATGTGAAACGTACTCGTTTACACTTCCTTCTCCCCCTTTTGTCGAATCAAAAAGATAATCGTCATTTGAGGATGAGTAGAATCCATATCATTTGAGGAAGATCACGCATCCAAAGGTAGTCGTCGTTTGTAGAAGAGAAGAATCAATTTTGAGATAGCTTGCATCTAAAAGATATTCGGTTGAGAGGCGAGATCCGAACCGTAATCCCATCATCCAAAGATATTGAGCTTGCGTCATCCTAGTGAAGTCTTCAATCACCATAGGTTAACCACCTCCATGTCTTCGAGATCCCATAATTCATTACTTGCAATATGTTCAATGAATACAATTTAAGTGAGTGAACGATCGCAAATGTAATGAGTTGAACTCTTGAAAATGCTCCCCCTTGATATGAGCTCCCCCTTGCTTAAGGCACCAACAAAGCAAGAATAGTGACGAGCTACAAAAATGGGTTAGAAGTGTCCTACAAAACAAGGTTAGTAGACAAGAGCATATATAAAAAGAGATGTCACCTAAACGGGGATGATAACCAAGTCGTTTGCACAAACAATGACAAGCAAAGAAGTGTGCATGCGATGCTATCAATCCAAAAACAAATCAAAGGAGAGGATCTTGACAAGATCAATTAACAATTGTTGGAATCACCCAATTGTAGTGATAATATGTCAAAGGGTAAAAAGCTTAGAATTTTTTGGAATCACCCAAGAAAATTCAAGTTTTAACCCTCAACTCTCAAAAAAACAAGGACAGGATTTTGAGGAAATCAATTCAAAATTATTGGAGTAGAGGTAGAAAACATCCAAGAATTTGAAGATATCATCTCAAGGTGTTAAAAACTTAGAATTGATGGAATCACCCATACAAATTGTAAATTTTAACCGCAATCAACTCTAAAAAAGAGGAACAAAAATATCTCAACCTAGAGACATTTTTGACCAAAAAAAATAAAGGAAAACCAAAAGCGGATAAATCGACGCTTTAAGAAATACACGGGATATAGGACATTATAGGCAACAATGCGTATGAATGTCGACACCAAATGGTGTTTAGCATACGATAAACTACATGCTCAAAGTTTCGTAGCTCTTCTCAATCATTATGGATGTTCAAAAAACAAATACATGATGATGAAAGGGTAAGGCTCGACTCAACTTAGTTTAGAAAGACTAGAAGAAAGAGACTCGACATAAAAGAGCATGATTAAAATGAATTGAGAGAGACTCAACAAAGAAGTTAAGGATAACTTAACGAAACGAGAGAAGAAACTCAAAAGAAGCTCAAGAAGACATGAAAGAGTTAGTACAAAATCTAACACATAATCAAGTAAGCACATACGATAATTCATGCAATGCCTAATGAAGTCTACAATAAACCAATGTAGAGAAGGTGCGCAATTAACACATATGGCATGCAAGAAACATGATTACTTAAAAAGAGAAGACTAAGTAAAACATGTTAACACGTAGCATTTAAGGACATGCATGAGTTAGACACATCTTAGAGATATTATATCGGAATTGCTTGACAAAGACAAAACCTTTATAATAAGCATGCATTCATTAACTAATCAATTAAGCATATAGCATACGGATAAGCAAGAAGATATATAAGCAATCAGCATACAAGCAAGTCATCTATCTAGATATCACAAATCAAGCCACATGTAATGTAAATCTCCAAGAAGATTCCTAATTCTTATTAGTTTAAGAAAAGGACTCAAAATAAGAGAAAAGAAAGAAACATAATAACAACAAGATCTAAGACTCAAAGAAAAAACATGTTGAAACACATGAAAGGAAATACAAGAGAACAAAGATCATACAAAGATGTATATAAAAAAAACAAGCCTAAAACTTAAGCATAATTTTAATCTTAGTTACACTAGAATCTTAAGATTTGCTTAAATTAGATGTCTTAGCAATAAGCAATCCACATGCTTAAATGAAAGACAAGGGTGGTGGCGGAATTTGGTGGGGTGAAAGGTGAAGTCACCAAGGGTTCAACAAAGTCATTCACAATGGGAATGCTTTGGATGGGTGGTGTGGGTGAGTTTGAAGGGGTAAAAGGTGAAGTCACCAAGGTATCAACAAAGTAATTCACAATGGGAATGCTTTGGATGGGTTGAGGTTGGGTAGTCACATCCAAGAGAGTACTTGGAGTGAAGGGTGAGGTTAGCTCATTCATTCTAGTTTGAAATGAAGAGGAGGTAGAACCATGTGAATGGTTGGTACCATGGGTTGAGGTAGTCTTGCATGGAGCAAGAGGTGGTGAGGGTGATGAAGAGATGAGAATTGGAACAATCTCATTCTTGGGTGTGTGAAAGGGTGAAGAGTTAAGTTTGGGTAACTTAATCTTAATTTTGAGGTGCCTCTTTGAAGAGGAGGTTTTGGATGAATTGGAGGTTCTTGTAGAACATGGTAGTAATGGTTGGTTTAAGGGGTAAGGATGCATGGTTTGAGGTGTGAAGAACATGGCTAACAAGGAGGGTTTAAAAAGGGAAAGCCCAAGATATTTTGGGAGTGATCAAAGGTTTGAAACAAAGATTCCAAAGGGTGTTGGAACAATTGGAAAGTTTCAGAAAACCTGAATTTGTGAGCTTCTGCCCACGGTTCTTTATCTCCACCGGCGGTTCCATATAGATATGGAGCCGCGGTCTATTTAAAGAACCGCCTATAGAGGCTTGGTTTAGGTGGTGAATGGGGGATTTTCCAATTCAGCAAATCCTAATGTTCTAGTCTAACTTATCATAAATTCATGCTTAAGAGCAATAAAAACTAGAACACACACAAAGGAAAAACATATAGGTTCAATTAGCACGTAGGAAGAAGGTTAAGAAAAACCTAATGGCTACAAAAAAAAAATCCTAATGACATACAAAGTTCATCAAAGTAAACTATCATTAGTCATATATAGGAAGATCCATTTAGCCAATTTATAGAATGAGTATGAGACTATCACTAGAGGTGCTCAATTAAGGCTAAACACGACCATTTTTACGAGTTATACACCAACTCAACTTCCCACATGGAAGTAATTCAACCGTGAGGTCAAATTAAAATCCTAGTGCATAAATTCTCTAGTAGTCATTATCAAGTTAGACAAAATGTAATTCCAACATTTGCCTAATAAAGTTTTACAAGGATGAAACTTGCATGCTGACACAATGCATAACCTAATGAGGGTTAAGAATGCACCATTGCATTTCTTGTCAAACAAGTCTAGTTAAGGTTATTTACCTTAATAGCACTTGAGGCCAATAACTTTGAAGTGTATAAACAAAGTTTACACAAACCAAAGGAACACTCTTGATTGGTCTTTCGGAAATGACACATTTATAAATTGCATAGCAATGTAAATTACTTGAGTATTTCGGATGAAACATCCAAGTTATCAAACCGACTCTATTGTGCATTTTAAGTAATTATTAAACAAAATATGTCTAACAATTTGAACAAGTAGATTCAGTATAACACCATCAACACAAGTGTGAGTTATGATTCGATGTATATTATTAATAAACCACATTCATGTCTACACTAAAAAAAACATGTCAATTAGATTCGATAATGATACCAATCATAGTTTGAATAATGCATTGATATTTAATCAAAATCTTTCTTGATTCCCACAAACACTCTTTTAAGAGAAAATAGCTAAGATTTTCAAAGGGTGTTTCATGTTTTATAGTGAGACATTTATCTACTTGAACTAATAACACAATGATCGAGTAAGAGGACCTAAATCAATAGATTTGACAAGCTCCCAAAAGCTTTCAAACCTAAAAGTGTTAAAGAACATCCCAAGGTGTACGAGATGTTTATGTAACATTTGTAAACTAAGAGATGTTAATCCTATATGCAATGCACACATAATGTTGCAACTAAAATGCAAGAAATCTAGCATACATCCTAATTAGGAAAAACTAGATACTAACAAATACCAAGCAAGGCACAAGAGACTAGACATATAAGCAATACTACTACAAATAGCAAAGAACACTTAATAATGTCTACAAATAATAATAACACACAAGGAAACACACACAAACAATTAGCTTAACACATAAAAGCATTCGTCCATGTTTTGAGTGTTAGATACAACAAAGTATTCATAGCTTGATTTTATTTGAAAATAGTCTTTGACCCATTTAAAATTTAATTAAGTTTAACACTTTGTAAATATATCAATTTTCAAAGATATATCACCAAGAGATGTCCAACTTAATAGAAAAGAGTAAAACACAAGTTTTACGACAAACCGACGCTCAATACTTTGGACAAAGTATAGAACTTAGAAACCATCCAAATTTTAAAGTTTGAATAAAGGTTTGGAAGCATTTTTAATTGAAAGAAAATTAAATTCATTCGAAATGACGGGTGGCACGACTTCTACGGACTTACGGTTGATTTTATATGATTTTTCAAAGTTTTCAAAAATGAGTGTCGGACTGACCGCGGTTCCTTATTGATAAGGAACCGCGGGGAATAGATAAAGAACCGCGTCCAGAGGACAAAAATGGGGTTTTTGGCCAAAATCATTTGGTAACTTTTTGGAAGGACTTAGGACTCTAAAAAATCATTTTAGACACATAGAACTCGAATTTTAGAGTTAATTATGACACAAAAGATTTTTATACTTTCAAACATGAAAAGATTTAATTCAAGCTATTATACAAAGTTTATTTAACACCAAAACTTGTACGAATGAAACAACAAAACACTTTTCATAAGTAATCACTCTTCATGAACAATTTGATACAAAGATCGTTTCTATTTTTAAAAACCGTTTTCATTTTAAAAACCATTTGTTTTGAAAAAGAGAGCAAAGATTGATCCAAGCTTTAAAGTACAATATACTTCAAATATCTTGAGTAACCTCGCTCTGATACCAATTGTAGAAACTAGAAGGGGGGGTTGAATAGTTTCTAGTTAGTTTTCAAAACATTTCAGCTTAATTTACTGTGCGCGGTTCCTTATGTGTACCCGCGGTTCCTTATCAATAAAGAACCGCCGGTCCATTTATGGAACCGCCGACAGTGGACGAAACCGTTTATTACATGTTTAAACTTTGAAAATCCTTTGTATCAAATTCTCGATCAAGCTTGACTAGATATGAGATGTGTTTGATTGAAAGATAAATACTACAAGTAAGTAAACACACAAACACATCAAATCAAGAGTACATCAAGCAATAGTCTAAACACTAAGCACATACGTACTAAGCATAAGCTTTTCCGCAACTAGGATGTTTAGACTAAGTGATGTACACTTGACCATAATCTAAACACGAAGCACACACGTACTAAGCCATAGCTTTTCCGCAACTTAGATGTTTAGATTATGAGATGCACACAACACACAACACAAGTATGCAACTATAAATACATCTACAAAGGTAAAGACATAAATGTAAAGGAAAGTACCGACACGATGATTTATAGTGGTTCGGTCACGAAGCTCCTCTTCGCCCTACTCCACTCCTCGAGTACACCTTACTCGAGAGTTACTTCACTAGTCAACAAACTCCTTAAGGTGGAGAAACCATACACAACGTCGCTTTTCCAATTTCCGACTCTAAGCTAAAAGTCGAGTCCTAATCTTAGGTAGGACCAATCTACACAACGTCGCCCACTTCACCATTTAACGACACAAGGCTAGATGTCGAGTTCTAATCGAAAGCTAGAACCAATCTTCACGACTCTTCACTTTGAAGCTAAGTGAGAACTTCACACAACACAACTACTAATCACTTTCAAGTTTAGTGAGAACTCACAAGACACAACCACATCACTTTATAGTTTAGTGAGAACTACCTAGACACAACCACATCACTTTAGAGTTTAGTGAGAACTACCAAGACACAACCTAATCTACCCACTAGTTATGTTTTATGGCCCAACATAACAAACCTTGTGTTTTATGGCCTAAACACATAAACCATATAGATCTAAGCACACAACACTTAGATCTATAACTCTAACACTATATCCAAGTACTAACAAGACTTGGATATACACAACTAACACCTAATCCAAGGATACCCATCACTTGGATATTCTACCCTTACAAACACATCCAAGTGTACCCACAACTTGGATCTTCTACATATACATAGTAGGAAGACAATAATCATGACTTGATATAGAGAGATCTTCATCATGTTATGACTCTAGACACTAACACTTCACAAGGGTGAAAGTGTTCTGCTCATTGCTCTTGATGAGGCAAATAAGGAATGGGATATTGGAAGGTTTTTGTGTGTTTTTTGTGCAAGTGAAATGGAAGAGAGGAGTCTTCTATTTATAGCTAAACCTTGCCTTGGAGAGCACCTTTTTACCCAATGGATAAAAGAGTGGACTACCCATTGGATAAAAGGATGCACCTTTTATTCTTGGAGCCCAAATTCAAAATTTGAATTTTGAATTTATTAGTTTCCCTCCATCTTCTAGAAGCTTCCAGAAATCTTGAGTAAGCCTAAACCGGCTTGACTGCCCGCGGTTCCATATCTTCCCGCGGTTCGAATATCACTAAGGAACCGCGTGTTCTATAAGAGAACTGCGTGTCCTTCTTGTCCTTCATGACGAATGTAATCTTCAAGGTGTCAAGAGAAGTATACATAAGTATGCTTGAGTGATTACGAGTACCTTACACATTTTACATTATGTATTGCGAGTTATACGTTTGTCATCACCAAAACATGAAGGGATCATCTTGATTAAACATCGTAATGTTTGCACTAACAGGGGGGTTCGTTTTGGTGTCGCTGTGGTGGTTTGGCACACAAACCGAGAGTCAAGAGACTCTCGGTGATGATTTCTGATCACCAGCCGCAACCCTAATTGGGTGCTGGTTGGGTTTTGTGCTAACAGTGGGAACGACAGCCTAGCAGGGGGAACCACTGGCTGCGGCCAGTGGTGGTGTTTTGCCTGTCAGGGGGAACCGAGGGTTTTAACAAGTAGGGGGAACACAGAACTGCCAGGGGGAACTGGCAGTTAAGGGGTTGTTTGTTTTTGAGTTTATAGACAGTTAAGGGTGCGTTTGGTTCACAGTTTAAGGCATATTTAAGGGGGTGTTTGGCTAAATTAATAAACATGAATTTTATTTAACCTAATTAGTTTAATTAATACCTTTTAATTAAATTAATTACATGTTTAACTTAAATGTAGTTTTACTTGATTATAACCATGGCTTATGTTGTACATGTTATTTAAACAAAGCTTATGATTAGATAATTATCTACATAATTATTCATGTACATGTGATAAATTAAACTTAGCTAATCGAATTATAGAGTTTAATTAGTAAATCATGGATTATTATTAATTAATAAATGCTTACAATATCATGCAATATTGTTATTAATTAATAATTACAAGTTTAGACTAAATTTTTAATTATTTAGATTTAGACTATAAATAATTGATTAATTATTAAAGAGGAAATTGCAAGTTTGCTCCCTGTGGTTTGCCAAAATTGCAAGTTTGCTCCCCAACTTCATTAAAATGCAGGCGGCCTCCCGGAGGACGAAGGTAATTAGCAACGATGCTCCTTGGATATAACTTCCGTTATTTTTTGCTAGTTAACTTTTCATTGTTCAAGGGTATTGATGTCTTTTCATAATTTATTTTTAACCTAGCTTAATTTCACTGCATTGTTACTCCCTGTGGTTTGTAATTAAATAACCTACCTTAACACATCTGGCAACAAACGCATAGATCAAATCCCCCTTTCATAAAAACACACAAACCATATCCACCACCACCACCCCTAGATCTCGACCCATATGATCCCCCCCTCCCTCCACCATTACCAAACCCAACCCCTCCACCAGAGGCTGCACCACCAGAGGCTCCTCCACCAGAAGCCCCGCCACCATTGTTTCCTGACCCATCATAGGCAACCATCGCAGTCTTATTGGCACCCCCATACACGCTACTCATTACACGAGTCTGGTTACTCACCATGTTCCCCAATCTAGCCGCTCTAGCGAGTCCATAAATATCAAGCAGCGCCAACAACACGGTAATAAAGATATAAAAACACCATAAAATGAAACCTTTTCTTCCCATGATCCTTGCTCAAAATAATTCGATTAAAAAAGAAACCTTGTACTCAATTTTATTGCTTAGAGATTGTAGAATGTACTATATCATCAAATTTTTAAAGACTTTGAATGTCTATATAAGGGAATGGACAAATATACCCCCACAAAAATACAGCCATATAACGGAAGTTAGATCCAGGGAGCATCGTTGCTAATTACCTTCGTCCTCCGGGAGGCCGCCTGCATTTTAATGATGTTGGGGAGCAAACTTGCAATTTTGGCAAACCACAGGGAGCAAACTTGCAATTTCCTCCTTATTAAAACATGACTTATAATTAACTAATTTTCATGACTTAGGTTATATTAATATAAATATTAATACACGTTTTAACCTAAGTATTTATTTTACTCTTATTTAATTAAATACTTTAACCTATAGTTTATTTAATTCATATGGCATAATTAATAAACTATACTATATAATAACATGACTTAGAATAATAATCAGAAAACACTTAAGCTTATAAAATTAGCTTATTCAACCAACTTATATCTATTTATGTAAACTTTCTATTTTTAGAAACTTATCTATTTTAAGCATTAATTCTATTTTTGGAAATTTTCTATTTTTGGAAACTTTCTATTTTTGGTAACTTTCTATTTTTGGAAACTTTCTATTTTAGGAAACCTGCTATTTTTAGAAAGTTACTTATTATTACACAGTAAGTATAATAATACATGAAATACAAGTAATACTTAATCAGAACATACATAATATAAGATAAACACAACTTAAAGCTTAAAACAGTAAAACATGACATGAACGTATAAAATAAGCTAAGACATGACATAAAACCAATTACGTATGTAGTAATCAGATACTTATACACGTATGTATTTATGTAGCATTAGTGATACCGAAGTAGGACTCTCTTACGTTCGTCTTCTTCGTTCACTGGACATAAGGTACGGATTTCCGTCCTTTCAGTATGGACATTCTTTCCTTATTAGGATTCCCCGTATGCAGCCAACTGTTTTCCCATAGTATAAGTTTATATGTTTGATTTCTTATGTTTAATTTAGAATACCTGAAGCCATATACATGCATGACCAGTTTCACCTAGTTATGGAGGTACCATAACCATAACACTAGAGGCACTGGTGTTATGACTTCCCCACGGCGGAGTGATTGCTCGTGGCGTCCCTTCAGCTTTTGGCCATATTATTATATTTATCATGTGGGGCATATGGGTGCATCCTAGTTACATGTTTTCAGCAGATTTCTCAGTGTGAATGTGGTGTGTGCCTTGCATCCTTCACAAGGAGCTGATCCCTCCTACCCAAACCAGTATATTAAATTAGAGGCAGCCCCTCTAATTTGCATGATGAGGTCACCCCTCCAAGTATTCATGCACGGTGGATTTTCATGACCTATATTGGTTAATAGTAAATATGTTAAACAGTTTTCATAAGATAAACATAAAGCTTTTCAAACTATAAAACCAGTTTTATGAACATGTTCCAGGTTTTCCAGGACGTATACAATTCCGCTGATATTAAGTCTTTATTATGTTTTAGTCATTCATACTATGTCTATATCCGTGCACTGAGCGTTTTGCTCAGCCGTTACTTTCCTTTCCATGTCCCAAAACGGCAGGTACCTAAGGATGAACTCGAGCATTTTGGAGGACATGCATAGGATGGAAGCTGCCATAGACTTCTTTTCCTTTGCCTTCATATATTTGTGCTTGTTTAAGTCTTCCATTATTTCATTTACTTTATTATGTTTTGAGCTTGTGTTTGGGAACCGATGTTTGATTTTGGTTTACCCTATGGTCATGTAATGTTTTAGACATTTATCCTTGTATGCTTTGATGACACGCCATAATTACGCGTAACGGTCCACTTATCAAAGTGGGGTGTTACACTAGGCATGACCTTATTTACTTAACTTAATAATACTAGACTACGAGCTATCACTTAATCTATTGTTAGAGTGATCGATCCTTTCTAATACGTAAAACGTATTTCCAACAATCTCCCCCTAAGGGAGGTCACTCCAAACAAGGGTGTTACCCAAGTTACAATAATAAAATAAACCTAGCATACTATGCTTGTCTTGAGCTAGTAGTCTTCGTCTTTCTTTTCTTTTTCTTTTCTGGTGAACATGTTGATGTGATCTTTGATATCAATCCTGAGCATTAATCTCTTGCCATGATCTTGTGCATCCATCACTTGTGATATCCGCCTCTTCGTGACTTCATGTCCCACATACTTATACCTTCGTAATTATTGAAAGCTTCAGAGTTCGATACAACGGAAAACTTGACTTTTAGGCTTTCTTGAATTAGATGAAGTATTAAGTGCATAAAGTATAAGCATGCGGGGACGACTTCTTTTGGGACACCGTGTAACACCCCATTTTGGAAATGGAAATATCACAGTAATTATAGCGTGTCATCAAAGCATACAAGGTAAAATGTCTAAACATTACTTGACCATAAAAAAGGAAAATACCAGAATCAAACATCGGTAGTCCAAAAGTAAAGCTCATCACACACAAACATAGTATAATAAAGGAAAGGACTAAACAATGTCCAAAGCATAATTATCATAAGAAAGGAAAATGCATAATGTAAAGAAGACTAGACAGCTTCCAGTCCATATGCACGTACTCTTAGTGTATACGAGCGTCCCTGAGTACCTGCCGTTTTGGGAACATAGAAAAGGAAAACGGCTGAGCAAATACGCTCAGTGCACGGATGTACAATAATGCATGAATAGGATAAGCATATAACATAGTAGCAGCGGAAGAAAACTAAGTCCCGAGTAACCTGGTTAAGTCTTAATAAAACTGGTTTTATAGTTTGAAAGTGTTATGTTTATCTTATAAAAACTGTTTTTCATATTTTACCATTAGCCAATATAGGTCATGAAAATCCACCGTGCATGAATAATTGGAGGGGTGACCTCATCATGCAAATTAGAGGGGCTGCCTCTAATTTAATATACTGGTTTTTGGGTAGGAGGGATCAGCTCCTTGTGAAGGATGCAAGGCACACACCACATTCACCATGTAATCCTGAATAAAACATGTAACTAGGATGCACCCATACGCCCCACATGATAAATATAAATAAATGGCCAAAAGCTGAAAGGACGTCACGAGCAATCACTCCGCTGTGGTGAAGTCATAACATCAGTGCCTCTAATGTTATGGTTATGGTACCTCCATAACTAGGTGAAACTGGTCATGCATGTATATGGCTATAGGTAATCTTAATCAAACATAAGCAATCAAACTCATAACTTATACTACGGGAAAACAGTTGGCTGCATACGGGGAATCCTAATAAGGAAAGAATGTCCATACTGAAAGGACGGGATCCGTACCTTATGTCCAGTGAACGAGAAAGACGAACTGCGAGGAATCCTACTTCCGAATCACTAGTGCTACATAAATACGTACATGAATAAGTATCTGCTTACTAAATACATAGCTGGTTTTATGTGTTCTTACCATGTTTTACTGTTTTAAAACCTTAAACTGTGTTAAATCTTATATTCTGTTTAATCTGATTAAGTATTTCTGGTATTTCATGTGTTATTATACTTACTGTGTAATAATAAGTAACTTTCCAAAAATAGCAGGTTTCCTAAAATAGAAACTTTCAAAAAATAGAAAGTTTCCAAAAATAGAAAGTTTCCAAAAATAGAAAGTTTCCAAAAATAGAAAGTTACTAAAAATAGAAAGTTTCCAAAAATAGAAAGTTTCCAAAAATAGAAAGTTTCAAAATTAGAAAGTTTCTAAAAATAGATTTACTGCTTAAAATATATGAGTTTCTAAAAATAGAAAGTTTCCAAAAATAGATTTGCTGCCTTAATTAAATAAGTTTCCATAAATAGATTAGCTGCCTGAAATAAATAAGTTTCTAAAAATAGCTGGTTTCCATAAATAGATTAGCTGCCTTATTTAATTAAGTTCCTAAAAATAGAAAGTTTCCATAATTAGAAATAAGCTGGTTAAATAAGCTAAGTATATAAGCCTAAGTGTTTTCATGATTATTTCTAAGTCTTATGGTATATTGTATAGTTTAATAATTATTTCATGTAATTTAATTAAACTATAGGTTATAATATTTAATTAAAGTATAACATGTTTTTAATTAAATAGGTTAAATACTTAGGTTAAAATATATATTATTATATATTAATAATATAACCTAAGTCATGTTAATTAATTAATTATATCCATGGTTTTAAAATAATTAATTAATTATAAGTCTTAAATATATAAATACTTAGGTTAAAATAATTTCATGATCATTAATAATTAAATAACCTAAGTCATGTTATTAAATTAATCACATCATTTTATTAATTTAATTTTAACATAAGTTCATAAACATAAAGAAAACTAACATACAACATGAACCGGATCTAGGCTAAAAACATGAACCGGACATGAAATCGACACCGTACCCCGAGCCAACTCGGGGTACCCCGTGTTTCCCTTGCTGCCGTGGGACCCACACGCACCAACCAAGACCATATGGTCTTGGTGGTGGTCGGCTTGGCAAACCGAAACCCCTTCGGGTTCGGTTGCAGCCTGCGGCCACAACAAACACCCCTTAAAAACAACCTTTTGATTTTATTTAACACCAAAACATGTTTGATCTATGCTTAATTATTATGTTTTTGTAAAAACATTACATGTTCATAATTTATAAAAAGATTAAATCAAAAGAAAAGGTTTAAAAAGGTTTTACCGAATTCGTGGATCAAGAGGACGAAGAACAAACACGATCAATCACCAAATCTTCAAGATCAAAGATCAAAAAATCACCTTGTATGGTGTTCTTAGGGTGGCGACACAAAGAACAAGGGAGGAGGAGGTTTTAGGTTTTTCTTAAAGTCTTCTGTAAAGTTATTTTGTGTAGTGTAAAAAGTAAATAACCCCCTTTAGTAAATTTGACAAATGGGCTTGGCCCACTTGTCCTTGTTGGCCACGGGTAGGGACCCCACTTGGGGTACCCGTACCTTTTTCTGTGTCTCGTTATTTAGTTACTCGTTTGTGATTATTTATGTTCGTATTTTAAATGTTCTCGTTACGTAAATACCGTGATCTAATATATTTAATTACGCTCGTAATAAATATATATACGTAATTAATAATAGTTCGTGTTTTGATTACGTTCATGATTTCATGATCGCATGTTCGTGATTAATTATCGTTAAATAATTATTACATGATCGTGCATAGTAAATACTTATCGTGTTCTAACACGTACGTAGTACGTAAACTCCTAACACGTAATCGTAATCATGCTATATTAGGAAAGTTTTAATCTAGTACGTACGATCCTAAGGGTACTATGCATGGTAAAAGCATGCGGGTTTTACAACTCTTCCCCCCTAAAAAGAATAATCCGTCCCCGAATTATAGATAAAGTAAACTGGAAAAGAAGAACATACCCGAATTCAAAATATGAAATGAGGGTAAGAAGCCCGGATAGACTCCTCTGTTTCCCAAGTGGCTTCCCGCTCGGTATGATCCCTCCATAGAATTTTGACGAATGGAATCGTCTTCTTTCTCATGACTCGTTCTTGTCTGTCAAGAACTCGTTCGGGTTCTTCTATAAAAGTAAGATCTTCACGTATCTGTTCCAGTGGATACTGAACCATGTGAAGGGGATGATACTGGTACCCTCTGAGTAAGGACATATGAAGCACATTGTGCACATGCGAAAGCTGCGGAGGTAACGCCAATCGGTAAGATACTTCACCGACTCGTTCAATGATATCAAACGGTCCGATGAAACGAGGACTGAGCTTCCCTTTAATCCCGAAGCGTCTAACACCACGTGCCGGCGAAACCTTAAGGAAGACGTGATCTCCTATCTTAAATTGTATATCCCTACGATGCTTATCGGCGTAACTCTTCTGACGTGACCGTGCCTCCTGAATCTTCTGCTTAGCTACTGTGATCTTCTCATTTGTCACCTCTATGATTTCCGGTCCTTCGAGTGTTCGCTCGCCAACCAGATCCCAGCAGATTGGGGCGCGACACTTTCTGCCATACAACATCTCAAATGGAGCACATTTGATGCTTGCGTGCCAGCTGTTGTTGTATGCAAACTCCACCAAACAGATGTATTCGTCCCAATCACCCGTCCATTCCAACGCACATGACCTCAACAAATCTTCCATTGTCTGAATGGTTCGCTCCGACTGTCCGTCCGTTTGAGGATGAAAAGCCGTGCTAAGATTAAGTTGTGTACCCCAAGCTTTCTGCAGACTTTTCCAAAAGTGCGAAGTGAATCGAGGATCTCTGTCTGAGACGATGCTGGATGGTGCACCGTGGAGTCTCATGATCTCTCGTCTATACGTATCTGCGAGTTTACTTACCGGATCTTCCTTGCGGATCGGTAAGAAATGAGCTGATTTGGTAAGTCGATCAACGATAACCCAAATTGCATCGTGCTTCCTTTTGGTAGGCTGAAGACCGGTAACAAAATCCATGGTGATTTTGTCCCACTTCCACTCTGGAATATCTAACAGTTGAAGGAGACCGCCAGATCGCTGATGCTCGATCTTAACCTGCTGGCAGGTAAGACATTTGGAGACGTAAGTGGCCACATCCTGTTTCATACCACTCCACCAAAAGTACTGCTTGATGTCATGGTACATCTTAGTCGAACCAGGATGTATCGAGAATGGGGAGCTATGAGCTTCAGCTAACAAAGCTTCCCGGAGTTCTTGGTCATCAGGAACACAAAGTCTAGTGCCCTGCCATACGATACCATTTGCATCTACTCTGAATTCTGTCTGCTTCTCCAAATTCTGTACTATCGCCCAGATTTCTCTGTCATCCTTCTGAGCTTCCTTGATCTTAGATAGTAACTCAGGTTCTACTCTAAGATTAGCCCAGTAACCGTGCTGTCCACGTACCATGATCTCGATGTCTAGTCGCTCCAAGTCTCTGATGATTTCCTCTTCGATTTTAATGCCGTTGATCATTCCGGACTTCCTGCTAAGAGCATCTGCTACTACATTTGCCTTTCCGGGATGATACTGTAGATTAATGTCATAATCCTTCAATAGCTCTAACCATCTCCTCTGCCTCATGTTCAGTTCACGCTGAGTGAAGATATACTTCAAGCTCTTGTGGTCCGTGAAAATGTCACATGATTCTCCATATAAGTAGTGCCTCCATATCTTCAATGCAAACACGACTGCAGCAAGTTCCAGATCGTGCGTGGGGTAATTTTCTTCATAAGGCTTAAGCTTCCGTGAAGCGTACGCGATCACTTTCCCATGTTGCATGAGAACACAGCCAAGTCTCTTCCCCGATGCATCGCTGTAGATTTGAAATCCACCCGTACCAGATGGTAGAGTAAGAATAGGTGCAGATACTAGCTTCTGCTTCAGGTCTTCAAAGCTCTTCTCTCGATCTTTAGTCTAGACAAATTTCTCCCCTTTCCGCATCAGTTTGGTCAATGGTAGTGCTAGGCGGGAAAAGTTCTCCACGAACCTACGGTAATAGCCAGCTAAGCCTAAGAAACTGCGGACCTCCGTCGCTGATGTCGGCCTTGGCCACTTAGTAATGGCCTCAACCTTCGCTAGATCCATAGTGATTCCTTCTGCTGACACAATGTGACCTAAGAATGCCACCTTGTCTAACCAGAACTCACATTTGGAGAATTTAGCATACAGCTGCTTCTGGCGAAGAATCTGTAGTACTGCACGAAGATGGTCTTCGTGTTCCTCCTTGGACTTTGAGAAAATCAGGATGTCATCGATAAAGACAATGACGAACTTGTCCAGAAATTCATGGAAGATTCTGTTCATCAAATCCATGAACACTGCTGGAGCATTAGTCAGGCCAAATGGCATAACTACAAACTCGTAGTGGCCATATCGGGTACGAAAGGCAGTCTTAGCGATATCCTGCTCCTTGACCCGTAGCTGATGATAGCCTGACCTAAGATCAATCTTGGAGAAGTGTTTGGCCCCTTGGAGTTGGTCAAACAGATCGTCAATGCGTGGCAGTGGATACCTATTCCGAATGGTAATCTTGTTGAGCTCGCGATAGTCTATGCAAAGACGCATACTGCCGTCCTTCTTCTTAACAAACAAAACCGGTGCGCCCCATGGAGATGCGCTCGGTCGAATGAAACCTCGCTCAAGAATTTCTTGCAGTTGATCCTTCAGCTCCTTCAGCTCTATGGGAGCCATGCGATAAGGAGCCTTGGAAATTAGTTCAGGTCCTGGAATCAGCTCGATACTGAATTCCACTTCTCGTGCAGGTGGTATGCCCGGAAGTTCTACTGGAAACACGTCTTGGAATTCCGACACTATAGGTTGATCCTGAATCGATGGAGATTCAACATCCATGTCGTGAACCGTAGCTAGATAACCCTCGCAGCCATGTGACAGTAGTGCACGCGCTTGCAGGGTGGATATGACTTGTACAGACCATCCGGGTATGAACCCATTATGAATGTACTCTGGTGCATTGACATCACCGAAGATAACTCGATATGAATGGTAGTCTATGGTAGCATGATACTTGGATAGCCAATCCATGCCCAAAATCATGTCGAAGTCATTCATGTCCAGCGGAAGTGCGTCGACATGTCGAACCTTATCATCAAATTCTAGGGGAAGACTCTTGTATACATGTGTGATTAATACAGAGTCCCTCAAAGGCGTGGAAATAGTAAGCCTATTTTCTAGTGGTAAGGGAGGCATCCTAATGTTCTTAGCATAAGCAGTAGAAATAACCGAGTGAGTAGCACCCGTATCGAAAAGAACACATGCAGCGCGACCATACATATACAAGATTCCAGTGATGGTACCTGTAGACTTGTTGGCCTGGTCTCGAGATGTCGTGTAGACACGCCCGATAGTAGGAGGTGGCTTGGTATCAGCATGTCCTGATGTACCCTCCATCTCGCCCTTACGGCAATCCTTCATAATATGGCCAGGAAGACCACACTTGAAGCACGCATTAGTATTACGGCGACATGGTCCTGGGTGCCTACAGTGGCAAGTAGAACAAAGAGGACGAGTGTATCCTCCAGCAGGTGCTCTGGCTGGCTGAGGACCTGATAGAAACATTTTACATAAGACATGATAGTTGGGTACAAAGGACGAAGCGGATAATCGTAAGATTGAATACCAGTGATAGCTAGACGGCTAGGCTGCGAACCTCTCTGGTTCTGGTCCCTATCGTTTCCATGGTTCCTGGTAGAAGTTTGATAAAGTGTCAGAATATGAGTTATAACATAAAACATAAGGAATTTCGTAAGTATTAGGACCTGCTGTTGTTGGATTGCCCGACGTTGTTACAGCAATTGTCATTACCGCCACACCTATCCGTAGCAGAACGGTCGTTAGTCTGACCGTTTCCCTTGGGCTGATGAGGCTGCTGTTGAGTAGCCGGCTGAGACCGGTCCCCAGTTTTCTGCCTGGAAGATACAGTTAAAGAGATGAATAATTGACATATGGAAAGTATACGGATTGGTCACCGCTTGAATACGAATGTTTACCTCTTGTCGGGTCTTTCAGCTTCCCCGAACTCATCCCTCTCCTGCAGCATCTCCAGTTTTCGTGCTGCATCGGCCACTTGTGCTACAGTGTTGAACGTAGCACACACCAGATTGTTTGCGACCGATGTGCGAAGAGCCCATCTGAAGTGATGTGCCTGCTCTTCAGGAGTACCTGCTGCCGCACCAAGGAAACCAGCCAAGCGAAGAAAGCGCTGCATAAACTCGTTGCTATTCTCCCCAGCTCTCTGTCGGATCCCATGGTACTCCCTCTTGAGCTTGTCCTGCTCAGCCTTGGGAAAGAACTGCTCCATCACCCTGTCCTTGAACTGAGCCCAAGTCAAACCAGCAACCCACTCATCACCACCTTCAGATTGCATCAATGCTAACCACCAGTTGAGTACATCGCCTTCGAACCGATAGCATGCCAACCTCGCCTTGTATGCGGGGTCACAGCCCATAGCGTTGAAAATCTTCTCGATGTGAGCCAACCAGCTTTCAGCATCGCTGGGGCTATCTGTCTTCTCAAAAGCTCGAGGGCGGAGCTTGTTGAATCTCTCCAGCCATACTGCTAATGTCACTGGAGGAGGAGGAGGAGGTGGCTGATTGTGCTGCTGATTGTTGGCAGCTTGAACTTCAGCCCGTATGTCATTCCTCAGTTGAGGAAGCAAGGCTTACATGGCAGCCTGAATTGCAGCATTGAGCTGCTCCTGTTCGCGTGTGAGAACCATCTGACAGTATAACATAAAATATATGATTAAACAGATTAAAACATAAAATATAAATATATACATGAAAAAAAATTTATACTAAAATTTCACGAGAAAAATTTTATGCAAGAAAGTTTTATGTATGAATGCATGATGCAGTTTTATGAAAACTTTTGTATGCTCGAGAGTGAACGCCTCTGGTCAGTTCACCCAAAACAAAAGACATAGCGATGGGACGCCTATGGGTCGGTCCCAAATCTAAAAGTTTCGATAAAACACATGCGACTAAATAGGGCCAGTCCTGTACCAACCATTACTTAGTCAAAAACACTGCAACAATGACATGTATATGTATGCTTAAAAATGATGAATGCATGAAAACAACTGTCAGTTCTAGGAAGACCGTAGTGACTACCCACTAATCACATGTCATATTTGAGAGCCTATAGGTCGAAGCCTTGGCTCTGATACCATAATTGTAACACCCCATTTTGGAAATGGAAATATCACAGTAATTATGGCGTGTCATCAAAGCATACAAGGTAAAATGTCTAAACATTACTTGACCATAAAAAAGGAAAATACCAGAATCAAACATCGGTAGTCCAAAAGTAAAGCTCATCACACACAAACATAGTATAATAAAGGAAAGGACTAAACAATGTCCAAAGCATAAGTATCATAAGAAAGGAAAATGCATAATGTAAAGAAGGCTAGACAGCTTCCAGTCCATATGCACGTACTCTTAGTGTCTACGAGCGTCCCTGAGTACCTGCCGTTTTGGGAACATAGAAAAGGAAAACGGCTGAGCAAATACGCTCAGTGCACGGATGTACAATAATGCATGAATAGGATAAGCATATAACATAGTAGCAGCGGAAGAAAACTAAGTCCCGAGTAACCTGGTTAAGTCTTAATAAAACTTGTTTTATAGTTTGAAAGTCTTATGTTTATCTTATAAAAACTGTTTGTCATATTTTACCATTAGCCAATATAGGTCATGAAAATCCACCGTGCATGAATAATTGGAGGGGTGAACTCATCATGCAAATTAGAGGGGCTGCCTCTAATTTAATATACTGGTTTTTGGGTAGGAGGGATCAGCTTCTTGTGAAGGATGCAAGGCACACACCACATTCACCATGTAATCCTGAATAAAACATGTAACTAGGATGCACCCATACGCCCCACATGATAAATATAAAGAAATAGCCAAAAGCTGAAGGGACGCCACGAGCAATCACTCCGCCGTGGTGAAGTCATAACATCAGTGCCTCTAATGTTATGGTTATGGTACCTCCATAACTAGGTGAAACTGGTCATGCATGTATATGGCTATAGGTAATCTTAATCAAACATAAGCAATCAAACTCATAACTTATACTACGGGAAAACAGTTGGCTGCATACGGGGAATCCTAATAAGGAAAGAATGTCCACACTGAAAGGACGGGATCCGTACCTTATGTCCAGTGAATGAGAAAGACGAACTACGAGGAATCCTACTTCCGAATCACTAGTGCTACATAAATACGTACATGAATAAGTATCCGCTTACTAAATACATAGCTGGTTTTATGTCATGTCTTAGCTTATTTTATGTGTTCTTACCATGTTTTACTGTTTTAAAACCTTAAACTGTGTTAAATCTTATATTCTGTTTAATCTGATTAAGTATTTCTGATATTTCATGTGTTATTATACTTACTGTGTAATAATAAGTAACTTTCCAAAAATAGCAGGTTTCCTAAAATAGAAAGTTTCCAAAAATTGAAAGTTTCCAAAAGTAGAAAGTTTCCAAAAATAGAAAGTTACCAAAATAGAAAGTTTCAAAAAATATAAAGTTTCCAAAAATAGAAAGTTTCCAAAAATAGAAAGTTTCCAAAAGTAGATTTACTGCTTAAAATAGACGAGTTTCTAAAAATAGAAAGTTTCCATAAATAGATTAGCTGCCTTAATTAAATAAGTTTCCATAAATAGATTAGCTGCATGAAATAAATAAGTTTCTAAAAATAGTTGGTTTCCATAAATAGATTAGCTGCCTTATTTAATTAAGTTCCTAAAAATAGAAAGTTTCCATAATTAGAAATAAGCTGGTTAAATAAGCTAAGTATATAAGCCTAAGTGTTTTCATGATTATTTCTAAGTCTTATGGTATATTGTATAGTTTAATAATTATTTCATGTAATTTAATTAAACTATAGGTTATAATATTTAATTAAAGTATAACATGTTTTTAGTTAAATAGGTTAAATACTTAGGTTAAAATATGTATTATTATATATTAATAATATAACCTAAGTCATGTTAATTAATTAATTATATCCATGGTTTTAAAATAATTAATTAATTATAAGTCTTAAATATATAAATACTTAGGTTAAAATAATTTCATGATCATTAATAATTAAATAACCTAAGTCATGTTATTAAATTAATCACATCATTTTATTAGTTTAATTTTAACATAAGTTCATAAACATAAAGAAAACTAACATACAACATGAACCGAATCTATGCTAAAAACATGAACCGGACATGAAATCGACACCGTACCCCGAGCCAACTCGGGGTACCCCGTGTTTCCCTTGCTGCCGTGGGACCCACACGCACCAACCAAGACCATATGGTCTTGGTGGTGGTCGGCTTGGCAAACCGAAACCCCTTTGGGTTCGGTTGCAGCCTGCAGCCAAAACAAACACCCCTTAAAAACAACCTTTTGATTTTATTTAACACCAAAACATGTTAGATCTATGCTTAATTATTATGTTTTTGTAAAAACATTACATGTTCATAATTTATAAAAAAATTAAATCAAAAGAAAAGGTTTAAAAAGGTTTTACCGAATTCGTGGATCAAGAGGACGAAGAACAAACATGATCAATCACCAAATCTTCAAGATCAAAGATCAAAAAATCACATTGTATAGTGTTCTTAGGGTGGCGGCACAAAGAACAAGGGAGGAGGAGGTTTTAGGTTTTTCTTAAAATCTTCTGTAAAGTTATTTTGTGTAGTGTAAAAAGTAAATAACCCCCTTTAGTAAATTTGACAAATGGGCTTGGCCCACTTGTCCTTGTTGGCCGCGGGTAGGGACCTCACTTGGGGTACCCGTACCTTTTTCCGTGTCTCGTTATTTAGTTACTCGTTTGTGATTATTTATGTTCGTGTTTTAAATGTTCTCGTTACGTAAATACCGTGATCTAATATATTTAATTACGCTTGTAATAAATATATATACGTAATTAATAATAGTTCGTGTTTTAATTACGTTCATGATTTCATGATCGCATGTTCGTGATTAATTATCGTTAAATAATTATTACATGATCGTGCATAGTAAATACTTATCGTGTTCTAACACGTACGTAATACGTAAACTCCTAACACGTAATCGTAATCATGCTATATTAGGAAAGTTTTAATCTAGTACGTACGATCCTAAGGGTACCATGCATGGTAAAAGCATGCGGGTTTTACACACCGCAACGCCACCGTCTTCAAATGTAGTAACATAAGTAGACACGAACGAAATGGCTTTGAACATTTCATTCTATTTCGGTAGCATTTTACCTCTGGTCGGTGAAGACCGTTGGACGATATAAAATATCGTACTTGTGGCAGGTAGATTTAATTAAAAAATCTCCTTGACAAGATTTCGTGGGTTAAACCGTTCTCTTTACTCGACCGTCCAAAGCTGACTGCGAACGTAAAGAGTGAATCATTTGGATGAAGTTATCTGTATGATTGAAGCCGTCAATTCCGATTCATGGAACAAGTTTGATTTATTAAAGAATCGCACCATCGTTGCTTTCCAGTTGTCACGAGCTTGATTCATATAGAATCTTGCAAGTTACCTATCAAGTGCTGTTTGACATTAACACTAGAAGGATTTCCACTCATCACTATGAACACTATAGAGTGTCACTCTGAGTGTTCTGGCAAGATCACTAAGATATTGCGTAGAGGCCTGGAACGTGTTTAAGTTCAGTTAAGAATTAAACCACTGTTGCTTTCTAGTTATCACAATCTTGATTCATAAAGAATCGCACAAGTCACCTACCATGAGCTTTTTGATATTCTCTCAAGAAGGATTTCCATAGTCATTGTAAATACTTTCGTATTACGAGGATGTTCAGGCAAGATCATGAAGATTTTGCGTAGGACTCTTAAGATCTTTTTTACTTTTTACAGTGTGTGAAGAAGCAAGGAATTATGAAAGTGTGTCCTAATGAGATATTTGATGATCTCAAATGGCTCTAGACTCGATCGTGCATTTCGTATTTTAGTGATCGGAGGCTGGAGAGGAGTGCCACCATTTCAATACCAGTTTATTCAGAGTGAATAAATCAATAGATAATGCGTTGTCTCCGTGTGATTAAAACAAATATCTTTTGAGAGATATCTGAGTTAGCTAGGATGGGGTGTGCATTGCATCACTGGGTCCATGATGTCTATCTTTAATATCGAGAATCATTAAAAAATGATCTCAATAGCATATGTGTTGACCCGGTTTCTGCCTAAGGTTGTAAGGAAGGCTTCTTTGTTTTCACCCTTTATCTTTACAATTCTTTTTCATTCTTCAACCCCTTCAATGCTGACCAATACGTCATAACTAGCACCTTGTTGTGATTGTTCCAGTGCTAACTTAAGTACTTGGTCGGCATTCAGCTACATTCACAATCTTTCTCCATCTTTCCTAAGGACTACTATTTCTAGCTATGGAATGTCCTTAGGAAGATTCCTCTGGTTTTGGTAGAATCATTGGACTTAACCTATCCTATCATCCTTATGACACCACAATCTTCATCGTCGTGAAATAAATGGGTTATGGGTAAGTATAAATCACCATGAAATTCTTTTTGATATCCAAATCCATTTTGCTCCCCCTTAACATATGCCACGATATCCGAAAACATTTAGCACATGTCGGGATGAGCTATCACGTTAAGTCAAACCATTTGTGATTAAACATTTCCCATATTAAATCACATTTTCTCCCCCATATAAAAAATATTAACCCAACCAATATTTTTGATATCAATTAATTTAATGAAGTTTTAACAACATTTTTGGGAAGAAAAATGCAAGTCCGTTTTATCTTCATGATAGCAATGTGTGAGATATGATACCGATTTGTAACATAATCACATATTCACCATATAAGAATAAATTGACAAGGTTGGACCTGATTGATGAGAACATCATATGATAAGATCACATGGTTCTTGTCGGGATATGTTGGTCGCCTCGTTACGTCTGAAGTCATCTCTTGACACCACATGTACGATTGGTATTTTTGTCTTGACACCAATTAGTGAACTTGGCACTTTCGGCATCAAAGATTCTGAATGCTTGACAATTTCTCCCCCTCAATTGTTGACCCGTGTTCTATTGAAAGAGCTGTAGTCGTTGTTTGAGTAGTCGCATCGTCGGGTATATATATACCAATAGTAGATTGCTATGATTGTAGAGATGATAGCTTCATAAAAACAAGATTTCTCTCATTTTGACAAATAAAAGCACCGATGCGTACATATATCAGTGTTAGATTGTGTGATTACATAAACACAATCCCTTACATGGTTATAAAGTAAACCATGCCCGAGAAAATTAATTCACGTTATGAGCCAAAGCTTTCACAAGAAATACTTGACTTTAATATGAAAAGCGGGTTGCAGTCTGAAATAACTACAAGTCATATAGGCATGTTTTATGAAATATTTACAAATTTTGTACGAACTCTATTTATGGCGCCGTGTCAATATTAATCAACATTTCTAAGGCCGTAAATATTATCGTCCCAAAAGACACGCCTTTGAAAAATAAAGTAAAATATTTTTGGATTTTTATGAAAATTTTCAATTTTTAGGGTTTTTATATGGTTTTATATTTTTGTATTTTGCGTTTGTGGATAAGATATAAACAATATATACAGATGATCACCAAGGATACGGAGAATAGTTTACCACCACTATTCTTTCCCATCATCTGCCAGTTCCTTAAGTGTCTCGGGCGAGAATGTTCTCAAACCTAGCTTGTCGGCCAAAAATTCCATTCGAGCGCGTTCTAAAGCCTTCGTGAAAATATCCGCCAATTGATACTCAGATCGGACAAACTAAAGCTCGATCACTCCATTTTCCACTTGCTCCTTGATAAAGTGGTAGAGAATGTCAATATGCTTCGACCGGGAGAATTAAACGTTGTTGCAACATAGAGCAATTGCACTTTTGTTGTCACATTACATCGAAATTTTGTTGAAACTTAGAAGACGATTAGTTAATTGCGATCTCATCCAAAGAATTTGAGCACAAAAACCGGACATAGCTATGTATTCTGCCTCAGTACTGGAAATTGAAGCACTTTTTGCCTTTTCGATGCCCAACTGATAAGCCGATCTCCTAGTAGTTGCAAAGTTCCACTTGTGCTACGCCTTGTATCTTGACAACCCGCGTGATCCGCATCTGCATAGGCCATTAGTGCAATCGAAGGGTCATTCGAATACCAAAGTCCCCGATTAATGGTTCCTTTAATATACCGAAAGATCCGTTTAACAGTAGCTAAGTGTAACTCAATAGGCCTAGTTTGATACCGAGCACACATACATATAGCAAATTCAAGATCAGGTTGACTAGCTGTAATATACAAAAGTGTATCGATTATTCCACGATAAAGTGTCGGATCAACAACAATCCCATGTGGATCTACATCAGGCTTAGTTCGTTCCACTATTGGAGTATCCACGGGGTCGCAAGATTCCATCTTATATTTTTTAGCGATTCAAGGGCATACTTGGATTGATTGATAAAGATGCATTTGGGACTCTGAGATATCTGAAGACCTAAGAAGAATGATACCTTGCCCATCATTGACATCTTAAAATTGGAAGACATGAGTGTCCCAAACTCATCCGATAAGGTTTGGGTCGAGGCAACAAATATAATATAATCAACATATATTTGTACAATAATCATATCTTTACCTCGTTTCTGAATGAACAATGTGGGATCCACCGTACCTTTAGCAAAACCTTGCGTAATGAGGAATTGTGGCAATAAATCATACCACGTGCGTGGATCTTTCTTCAACCCATAGAGAGCCTTCTTAAGCTTGTACACGTGGTTAGGATATTTAGAGTCCATCCGCCTGTTGAACATAGACATCTTCCTTAATTTCACCATTAAGAAATGTCGTCTTCACATCCATCTGATAGACGATCATATTCATCTGATATCGGTATTTTCATTGGTTATGCACCCACAAAGAAGGCATACCGAATCTACAATCATAATTCTCGTAAGATCCTCAACACTATGAATGTTGATTTTGATGAGCTGACAGCTATGGCTTCTGAGCAAAGCTGCTCTGATACCATTTGTAAGATATTGTAAATCTATACTTATTTAGAGAGAGAGAGAGAGAGAGAGATATGGTAGATTTCACACACACTTGAGAGAGAATAAAGGATTACACCTTTTACTATGTGTAAAGTATGAGAAAACCACACCCTCTCCAACTAAGGAGAGGGTTTATATACTCAAGCCTTGTGATGGGCTTGGGCTTACACAATGGGCCACCAGATTCCATGGGCTAGACATGGCCTTGTTTACTTAACTTAATAATACTAGACTACGAGCTACCACTTAATATATTGTTGGAGTGACCGATCCTTTCTAATACGTAAAACGTATTTCCAACAATATATCCCCCCACTTTCGAACCTAAGTACTTAAATGGAAAATTGAGAATTACATAACCAATTATGTGAGCAGCTTGATTCACACTTTCTTCATTTACAACAATGCCCATTATTTTACTTTTATTCAAATTAATACTTAAACCCGAAGCCCTTTCAAAACACTTTAAAGCATATTGTTAGCCTCAAAATATTGAGTCAAACAAGAATGCTCGGTCATAGTTTATTATTGTAATATTCATTAGAAGGTTGTAATAGTTAGTTAAGTAGTCGTGGTTCACGGGCTTGGATTTAAGCTACTTAAAGCCCAAAAGACAAGCCCGGTCCAAACAATATAGCCCATAATGGTTACATGTAAGCCTAGCTATATAAGTCCCTTCCTAGCATGTTAGGAAGGGTGGATGATCATTTGTAACTCTCATTATTCTAATCTAATATTCACCAAGTTAATCATCTCTCTCTCTCTCTCTACTTTCTCTCACTACTTTCTCTCTCTAAAATTCATATCTTTTTCATCTATTTTCTATCATTAATCATCTAATTATATGGGACAACATTTGGTATCAATCACCACGGGGTAGATTGTGTTTGGTTGTTTGGTTTTAGTTTGATTCGGTTGATTTATCCATCTAAATCTTCCGAATTAAATATTTTTTTTAGCATTTTCGGGCTATTAATCTTGATATAAATCATTTATATAGATGTGGTACAGAATTGGTTAAGTTTTGGTGGTTAGAATCGCAAGTTTTTGAGGTGTTTGGATTGGTTTTTGTTTGGATACGGTTCGTAAACTGCATCAAGATCATTCCAAAAAAAAAAAGATTTTTGGATAAGGGTTTATTATTCAGAAAAAAGATTTTCGGATAAGGGTTTTACTATTCCGAAGAAGGTACGTTTTTCCGGATTTTGCAATTTATCTGAAAAAGTGTATTTATCCGAAGATATTTCCCTGAAAAAATCAATTATCCCGAAAAGCTACAATTCTCTGAAAAAGTCAATTATTCCGAAAATCCTCGTTTCTCTGAAAACATCATTTATTCCGAAAATCTTCAAATTCTCTGAAAACATCACTTTTTCCGAAAATCCTCGTTTCTCTGAAAACATCATTTTTTCCGAAAATCCTCGTTTCTCTGAAAATATCACTTTTTCCGAAAATCCTCGTTTCTCTGAAACATCCATTATTCCAAAAATCTCCAATTCTCTGAAATCCACTAGTTTTCCGAAGAAGGGTCAATTATCCGAAGATTTCATTTTTTCGAAAAAGCTTTGTTTTCCGAAAATCCTAGTTTCTCTGAAAACATCAATTATTCCGAAAAATATTCAAATTCTCTGAAAACATCAATTTTTCCGAAAATCTTCAATTCTCTGAAAACATCACATATTCCGAAAAATCCCAAATTCTCTGAAAAAGTCAGTTATTCCGAAAATCTTCAATTCTCTGAAAACATCACATATTCCGAAAAATCCCAAATTCTTTGAAAAAGTCAGTTATTCCGAAAATATCCAATATTCCGAAAATTGAAGATTTTTACAAAAGTGAGAATTTTTGTGTGATTTTTCGCCTTCGAATTTTTGGTTTATTGTGAAGCCAACTTTTAGGGGATTCTAACATTTTTTATCGACAACAACAATCACAATTCACAACACATCTACTTAAGATCCAAAGTCACTTCATCAACTGAGACACCATCATCATGGAAACGAGCAATGCGTGTTTAGACAGAGAAGAATGAGAGATGCAACTACAAGAACAAATCCTTAAACAAAGTTGTATGCAAGCTTTCAGTGATCTTAAAACGAATCTAAAACGTCTGGAAAGAGAGACCTTCTCGTACAATCCTTTGTATATGCGTGCTTTTCATTCCTTTTTCGAAAATGATCATCGCACGTTCACTTATGACTTAAGAGACCCCTTGAATAATCTTGAGAATGAATTACTCAACAAAAACCTTCATGAGACAAATTCCAAGAAAGCCTTCAAAACACTCAGAACACTGTTTCAACCATTCTTTGCTTCAAAGCTATTCAAGAATCCCAATTTTGAGTCAGAAGTTCGAGATGCAAAACAACACTTCAAAGACTACACTACAATGGAAGCAAAATCATTCAAAGACTTGAGCTTTGGAAACATGGAATCAATTGAGAGGCTTATGGATGAACGCTTACTTCATGCAAAAGACATGATCAATAAGATGAATCACAAAAGGCTGAAAATGCAAGAGTGCACGGTTGCAAAGATTCATGTAGTGGATACGAGTCGAGTCTCAACTGTAAGTAACGAGACAATATCGAGTAATGCAACTGACAGCTGCAGATCAGGGAACACAATGCATGGTGAGCAGAATGATCATAACATACATGGGAAAGAAAGCAGCAACACTGGCACACAAGGCATCAGTTCTGAGACTGTCATCAGAAATACACCTTCCTATGATCATGGTCCTATTTTCGATTCTGAGCCATTGGAAGAGGTACACAATGCTGAATTTAATGTGTTTGCCAATGTCAATACGCATGAGGATAGTGATTAAACAACAAACCTTATTGACACATGTATGACAGAAAAGGTTGATAGCAATACCACACCCAATTCATCAGACATGTGCAATAATGAGTTTGAGGATGATCAACATGCAAATGAGTATGATGATGATGAGCGTGTTGCGCTTGTTAATTTAATTGCTAGTTTACAAAAAGATGCCAATGAAACTCAAAAGAGTAAAAAACAATTAAAGAAGGCAAACGTAGCTCTCACTCAAAACTTTGAAGAATGCAAAGCCGCTCTAATTAAATATAATGAGACCCTTGAAAGTAATAGGGCTGAGCTTCTTCAAAATACCAAAGAGCTTGAGGGGTACAAGGGTAGTGCGTTAAAAAGTCAAAAGGACGATTTTGAAAACAAATATAACATAACTCTCGAGTTATTAGCCAAAGAAAAGCGTCAATATAATGTTTTCTTAATGGATGAACGTCAAAAAACGTACCTTGCCAATACCAAAGTTAATGAACTTGAACAAAAGCTCTCTATGACCACTACAGATTCTGCTAAAATTCTTGAGGTTAAGAAACAAGAGGTAGAAGCGTTAAAACAAGACTTCAAAAGTAGACATGAAAAAGATACTAAAAAAGTAACGAAACTAGAAGAACAAGTTGAGTTTTTGAAGAAAGTTGTTTATAACACGCATGATTCTATTCAAACCGTAAGAATGATAGCACCTCCGTCGATGTTTAAGGGTCCAGCTAGATTTGCAAGTCCTGAGTACCTTGCCCAAGCTCAAGCTGTGAACCCGCGTCTTTATCTTGATGAGTCTGAAAGGACTGACCTTGATTGCATGCCAGTTTGCGCAGATAGTGAAGAGACTGCCCTTTGGGATGATGATAGTCGACCACTTGTCAATAAGGAGTTTGTGAAACCATATAGTTATGCTTATGAGAATAGTATTTATGGTCTTTTCAACAAACAAACTCAGAAATATCGTGAGGAAGTGTTTTTAGAATGCAAACAAAAGAGAATTCAATGGAAGAAAGCGTTTGCCCCTAAGAAATCTAATGTTTACAAATATATGAACTACCTTCCTCTAGATGAGTCCAAAAGCAAGAGTAGGAAAACATTAGGTATTCTTAAACACCACATAGATAATGTTAAATCTATTGTTGAAAGAGATTGGGCAAAACGTGAAAATGCCGAGTGGCAACGCCCGATTCCTCCAGATATTACCTTGCTTGTGAAAGAACTCTTAATTCCAAATACGACGTTGATTAAAGAAACTGTTCTTCAATTTGAGGAGTTCATTCGGAATGAAATATTTGATGATTTAAAATAAGTTGAGTCTCTTGAGAAAAACATTGATGATCTTCAAATGGAGAAGTCTGATTTTTCAGATGAATATGATTTACTCTTGCAAGAATGCGTTTCTAAAGATGTTATGTGTGCTTATTTTACATCTTGTGCTGATATTGATGAATATTCTGATGTTGCATGAAAATATCTTGATAAGATCAAATAATGTGAGCGTCTTGAAATTGAGCTTTCGAAACGTAAAGAAAATGTTGATAAAAAGGCTTTTGAGTTACTTCAACACAAAACTGATTTCCTTCAAAAACATTGTCATTCTCTTGAACTTGCTTTGCAAGAAGACGTTGGTAGTTTTCCACATGATAATAACTTGCAAGAAAAAATTTCCAAAATGTTTCGAGAAATGAATGAACAGAATTTGGAAATTAAAGGGTTGAAAGCTCAGTTACAAGACAGGGAAAAAGCGATAGCAGAGTTGCAGAAACTCGTTGCTAAGATGGGTGGGAAAGTTGTGGAACCTAAAGTTGTGAAACCTGTTGTTCGACAACCCAATGCCTACAAGGATCCAAAGCCATCTATCTTAGGAAAACCGACTCCTTTCTCCAATTCATCTCATGTAAAATCTAGGTTACCCCCTAAGACTTATGTGCAACCAAGTGTTCCAAAACCATCCATTTCACCATATGTTCCTCCTTTTAGAAAGCACACTGTTGCTAAACCCAACCATGTGAATGCACCTAGCACTTCTAGGACTCCTCCAAAGGAATCTGTAGGTTCAAATGACCTCGTTCATACCCACAACCTAGAGGATGCGAAACAAAAAGGGAAGATTTAGAAAGACAAACCCGTGTATTAAAAACCTAGTTCACCAAATCCCGCTAGAGTTCCACACAATACTAATGGTAGTCAACCAAAACCTAGGATCCCTCTTCAGCAATCTAGGAATTAGAAACCATCCATGAATAGTCGTGTTTCAAACACTACGCCTGAACGATTTGGAAAACAAAGGAATACAAGTACTTTCGTGAATCCCAAATTCCCTGTATGTCCAACTTGCAAAAAGGGCATTCACAATGGAAATCATAACCAGTGCATTCTTCAATAACTTTATGAGGTCAAATCTCGTTCCTTTGAACGGAGATCGAATATAGAATCCCATAAGACAACAAGGAGATACAAACCCGTCGCAAAGAAAAGCAATAACAACAAATCTGAAACATGGATTAAAAAAGGACATAGTTTCTCTCCAAAGAAGTCTTCCGTTGTGCAAGAGCAAGCTACTCCTAAATCTAGTCTTCAGTGGAAACCAACGGGTCAGATCTTCACAGAAGTTGGTCTTAAGTGGATTCCAATAGAGAAGAGTAATGACACCTGCACCAGCACTAATGCTACTGTTCTACACGCTGAAAAGGAATTTGTTACTCCTAATTCTAGTATTTGTGCAAACTCTTCTTCTGTGATTGCAGTTACCTCAGCGGATTCTGAACCCACTTCTCCTTCTTCAAAGGGTTCCAATTCTGTACATTCTATATCACCTTCTTCTGTTGTACAAAAATCTATTTTGGATTATTTTCGAAAAACTTGAGAAAACACAAAAATACAATAAAATGTAAATATCATTAAATGGAAAAACTTTCAAAATACCAAAAATATTCTTCTCGACATGTCTTTCAGTATCGATAATATGGACGTACCTAGAAATGTCGCTCAATAACGACACGGGGATGTACATAAAGCTCGCATGAAAGTTGTAAATATTTTTCAAAACATGTCATTTCAATGATTTACAATTACTTCTGATTGTGACTCGTCCTTTAAAGAAAGGAAAGTTGATCATGTATGATAACTTATCCTTAACAACGGGAAAATAAATCTTCTCGGTCATGAGCTTTCATTAAAAAACATTCAATGTTTTTAAGCTCATTTAAACGAATTACAGTTAATGTCAGACTGTAACTCGAGCTTCAAATAAAGGAAAGTGTATCTTTAAAGATAACTTATCCTAACTAACGGGTAGAGCAATCTATCACGGGTTGAGCTTGTCACAAAACATCTAGCGTTTTGAGCTCAACACAATGGCTTGTAATCACTTTCAGATTGCAACCTTGAACTATATTCACAGGGGAGTGTACGATTTCGTGCTCTTACCCTTAGCAAAAGAAGTTAAATCTTCTTACACTTGAACTCAAGTTTATGCTTTAGAAAAACCTTTTCGCCAAAAAGAATTGATTTTTCAAAAAGCGTTGAACACAATTTTTTCAAGAATTTCTCAATGATATTCAAAATCTTTCAAAAATTGTGTGTTCAACAACTCCATCCTCAAAAGTTTAATGTGGATCATATCCTCGTAATGACAATTCCATTGGATCAATTTTGAGGGGGAGCTTTCCAAAATTCATGCTAAGTTTGACACATCTTTCTCCCGAAAGTTTTCAAGACTATTCTTTACAATATATTTTAATCAAATTTGGTATCTCTAATATCAAAAGATTTTATATATTAGAGATAGGGGGAGAAAATGTGATTAAAATGGGATCTAAAGACTCAGGCACTCATGGTGACGATAAAATACCCACAACATCTTTAATTCACGACGTTATTGGTGTCAAAAGGGTGGTTAGGTTTAAGTCCTATGATCCAACCAGAACCGGAGGGATCTTCCCAAGGACAATCCAATAGATCATTAGAAGTCCTTAGAAAAGATAGAGTAGAATGTGAACGAAGCTGAATGCCGACTAAGTACCGATGCTAGCACTGGAACAATCACAACAAGGTGCTAGTAATGATGTCTTGGTAAGCATTGAAGGGGTTGAAGAATGAAAAAGAAATGTAAGGATAAAGGGTCTAAAGAAAGAAGCCCTCCATACAAATTAGGCATAAACCGGGTCAACACATCATGAAGACAACTCATCATGGACCCAGTGATGTAATGCACAACCCTTTCCTAGCTAACTCAGGCTTCTCTCAAAAGAAGTTTGTTTTATTGTCACGGAGATCAACACAACTTCTATTGACTTTCTCACTCCGAGATAGTTGATATTGAATAGGTGGCATCTGCTCCAGCCTCCGACTACTAAAAGTGCACAAATCGAGTCTAGAGCCAAGAGATCAATCATATCTCGTTAGGACACACGGATGAAGATAAAGAGAGTCCTATGCTATATCCTTGCGATATTGCTAGAACACTCAGAGTGATACTACTTAGTATTCACAATGATGAGTGGAAATCCTTCCAGTGTTAACATCAAACAACATTGCGGTAGGTCATATGCAAGATTCTTTATGAATTGAACATGTGTAAAACTGAAAAGCAATAGTGGTTTGACTCTGAATTGATTCAAACTCGTTTCAGGTTTCTACGCAATATCTTTATGGTCTTGCGAGAACATTCAGAGTGATATTCATTAATATTCACAGTGATGAATGGAAATCCTTCTAGCGTCAACATCAAACAGCGCTACGGTAGGTGACTTGTGAGATTCTTATGAATCAAGCTTGTGTCAACTGGAAAGCAACAATGGTAAGATTCTTAATGAATCAAACTTGTTCCAGGAACTTGAATTGACGACTTTAATCAAGCGGATATTTATCCAATTGATTCACTCTTTATGTTCGTAGTCTTGCTTTGAGACGGTCGAATAAAGAGAACGGCTAGTACAGCCGCGAAACCCCGTCATGGAGATTCTTAATTGAATCTACCTAATCACAGGTACGGTATTTAATATCGTATAACGGTCTTCACCGACCGGAGGTAAAACGCTACCGATTTAGGACGAATGTCCAAGCCATTCGGTCCGTGTCTATGTTTTGTCTCGAGAAGGTGGCGTCACGGTGTACTCAACAAAATCAAAGATTCAAAACCACATATTCATGCCTAAAGACTTATTCAACAAATAATAGTGTGAGCATGTGGATAAAGACACAAGATCGCAAGATGGCAAAGACAGTCAAGAATGATTTGAAGATCTCAAGATAAAAGACTAAGTCAAAAGACAATGACAAAGGCTCAAAGATCCTGATGTTGCTTTTTGTAACCCTTTAGGAAAAGAGAGGCAAAGTAGTGGTAAGCGTTAAGTGTCGGTTTAGGAAAACCGAGCACTAATGACCAATTAAGTTCAAATTCGTTCTCGAGGAGGCAAGTGCGTTGTGTTAAGAGATGATATTGATTTGTGATTATATGATTAAGAAAGAAAGAAATGAGATTAGAAGAGAAAGACGGTTACAAAAATGGATTAAACTAAGACGAAAAAGGCGATCACGCAAAACCGTAAATAGCGCAAAAATAAAAATTTTAACCTAAAAATTCCTAAAAATTACTAAAAATCCCCAATAATATTCTAAGAGTTTACAAAAAATCCAAACTTGTTAAAACCTTTTAATTAATTAGATAATGACTTTTTAATGCTAATTAAAGCCCTAAAAATCATAATTAATTATTAAAAAGCCCTAAACAAGATCTTATAGTTTGTAAACCTCAAAAATGTCCTAATTAAGCTAAAAAGTATTTTTAAAAATTTTAAAACCAAATTAAACTATTTTTAAATACTTAAAAACTATTAAAATCAATTAAAACTTAAATTAATTCTAGAAAATAATTGAAAAGTCCAAAAAATATTTGGAAAGTGACAAAACTCCTAATTAAGTGTCCTTAACCTAGGAAAAATGTAAAAACTAAAAACAATAAAACTTCAATTTTTAATAATAAAATAATATTAAAATAATCAAAAAAATTCAAAGTTCATAAAAAATTCTAAAAAATTACCAAAAATATAGAATAATGTAACTAAGATAAAAATGCAATTAAAATTTTCTGAAACCTATTTAATAATTTTATATTGAATTTTAAAGTTGGTTAAAAACCCTAAAATCCAATAAAATCAAAAATTAGACTTTTTGAAAACTTAATTAGCTGTAAACCTCAAAAATATAATTAAAAACCTAAAAACTATTTTTTCAGATTTTTAAATTACCTTTTACTATTTTTAATTTACTTTCTAAAATTTAAACTAAAAATAATCCTAGAAAATTAATTAATAAAGGGAAAAATAAACTTTTTGAACAGAAAAGTCCTAAAACCTAATACAAACCTAAAAAAATGCTAAACAGTCAAATCCTCAAAGAAATAAGCTAGAAATAGCTTTTGAATAAGCTGTTAATTGAATAAGCTACAAAACAAACATCACTTAAATAGATAATGGAATGAAACTTGTGCATAGAAAAGCACTTGGATCACTGGTTAACACGTATAGTCCTCCAACGAGGGGTCCCGTGTTCGAGTCCAGGCCAAGGAGCTTTTTGCAAAAACTTTTTTTTTACACTTTAAAACTCATAGCAGTTACTTAAATCACTCTAAAACAAACTTTTTAATCAACATTTAACTAGATTCAAGCTATAAGAATAAAAAACGTGCCCAAGTTTGTTATTTGTTTCTGATGAACACAAGGTGATTTCTTCACTTGTGCAGATACTTAACAAGAGGGCTTGTTAAGGGTGTGTTGATGATTTTTGATGGACAAAAGAGGCACCCCTATACTCAGTTGAGTATAGGGAGTCAACACAAACACAAAAAACAACAAGTATCCACAAGATCAAGCACAAAGTTCACCAAAAAGTTACTGATTAAATATTAGAAGGTCTGAGATGATTTTTGCTGGTTCAATATGCACACAAACGAATTTCAAATGCTTGAATCATGCATACAAACTAACAAAATGATATGTAATCAACCTCAAACCCTACTTAACCCTAAACTCTAACAGATTACAAGTTTTGATGCACAAATTTTATCAAAATCAGCCAAACCATGCACTTTTCTGATTTTATGCTAAATGTCCAATATTTAACATACAATCTTGATTAAAACTCTACCAAACTGAATGTCAAGTACTTCTATCACTTACTACTTACTTGTTGAGTATGTAAAACAGATTTTAACTCAAAAACTTGGTCACAAATTTTAATCAAACAGCTAATCCAAACACTCCTTTAAAAGTCTGAAAATCAATATTTCAAAACAAATCCTAGCAAATCTCAATCAAATCAAACCTAAGCTATCTAAACATGCATACAATACCTATATAAGCAATATCCAACCAGGAAAACAAAACTTAAACAATTTTCACTCAAAATCATATAAAACTGAATTATTCTATAAAAAATGAAAAAGAGAACAAGTAAGCTACCTTGTTGGGCCTACATCCAGGCCCAACAGTGACTGAAAAGTCACCTCCAAACAAGCTGGGGCTTGTGCTGAACTTTGTTGAGATGCTGATGAAGTTTTGCTTAACAAAATGGATGAAAATGGTCCTTGTTTTGAGCCTGCTAAGAGAGAAAAAGGAAGGCTGTGTAAAAGCTAAGGGAAAACCCCTAGCTTATGGACAAGCTAGAAGTGAGCTATAGCTTATAAAGAAGACTGTGATAAACAAAAAGAATTGACCAAACAAATGGCTTATTTAAGCTTGGGTACCCACTACACCAGAAAAAGCCATGGTGTCTTGGACATACACCAACTTAAACACCATCAAACTAATACCTTTCATTACCATGTTATCAAATTTGTATGAGAATTTAAAGTTTAAGAAAACCTTGAAATGAAACAGAAACTTTGTAAATTTAAGAAAACTGAAAAGCTTTTAAAACAAGTGAATCAACAATAAAACTTAACCAAACTTCAGACAATAAAAGTAAAGATGGCTCTTTTCTTCTCATCAACAAACTTTAACCATTTTTCATTCAATAAAAAAACTGGACTTTACAAAGTTGTGATCAAGGAGAAAAACAAGAACAAGTTTCTACTATGTCCTATATGGCCTTTATATAGAGGCTTACAAGAACTAAAATGCTGAAAGGAAACCCTAAAAACTATGCTTGATTTGCCAAAAATGCCCCTTGAATAATTTGAATTTTTGAAGGTCCATGTGATGATCTTGGCAGTTTGTGAAGGTGCCAGTGATGCAAGAGTGATCCAAGGGTTCCTAATAATGCGTAGAAACAAAGCAAAGGCATGGTTCGTTGATCCTCTGGCTCAGTTTGTTTGCAAGTGAATAGTGGGGCATGGGAGGGTGGTAGAAACATGTGAGGTGATGGTGATGGGGGTTTAAGGGTGGGTTTAGGATTAGTTACCCCTTAATCATTGATTTGGAAAGGGGGAAATAAAACCCCTTTGTTTTGCTCTTAATTCGTCCTGGAATATTAGGGTTTATGGGGTGGGTTAAGAACATGTTTTAATCTGATTTGAGTTAATTAAGTTTAAATAAAGTGTTAGGGAGGGAAAAATGGGTGTTGACTGGAGTTTGACTGAGTTTATTTAAATAAACTCAGTAGTGGAAGGGTGACATGGCGTGAGGGTGGGACGTGATTGGAGGAGGGTTTAAGGTTGATGACGTGTAAGTTTGTGAGTGGAGAGTTTGTCTTAGGTTGTTTGGCAGAAAAGGACCCCCATGTTTCATTCTTCTTTCACATTGTATTAAATAGCAACCAAACTCCTTTTCCTTTGTTATAAGTTTGGAAACTTGTCACTTTTGGCACAAACACTTTATAAACTTGAAACAAGAACTAAACATGTAAACTTATGATACTTGAAGGACTGATTTTGGCATTTTCTTCATTCTTCAAGGTTTGACTTGTTTGTTGACTTCTTGGAGGACCAATATTGACAATTTAGTTTTGTTGAGGGACTAAATTTGGCAATTCTTCAAAGTTAAGGGCCCCTTTTGTAATTTTGACAAACTTTAGGGACCAAACTTGTAATTATGAAGATACAAGGGTATAAAGTGTCAATTATTCAAACTTGAAGGACCAATCTTCATAATTCTTTAAATCTTCAAGGGTTGACTTTGGAAAATTCTTCATTAGGGCTTGGTTCATCGTGCGGCTTCGTTTCCCGTGTTCGTTTTTGACTGATTCTTGTGATCTTTTGTCATTTTCTCAATATCCGTACCTAAAATACACAAGCAACAAACACAAGCATATATTTGGGTATTTTTATGATATTTAATGCATTTTAAGCCCTATTTGGATGATGAGACTATGTATAAAAGCAGTCTCATCACTCCCCCATACTAAACCATTGCCGTGCCCTCACGCAATGCTAGAATAAAGTATCGTAGCACCTCAAAAATTCATTTTTATTCACTTTTATTGAAATGATAAACTAGCTACACTACTACTATTACTACTACTACTTGCGTTTTAGACATAATGTATGATTTTCATCGCAAAATGGGACGTTTAGGTTCATAGAATAAGAACATGTGAATGGTTCGTTAGAAATAATTTCATCGTCCTCGATTTTCACCCCAATTCCATGCCAAGCGTGCAACGAGATCATTGTCATTATAAGTTAGTAATGCTAACACTACTCATATGCCATAATCACGTACTTATTCTCCCATTATTCCTAAGTTGTATCTCTTATATTTTATTTTGTCTTGAATGTTTCACAAGGATACATTGTTTGACTTATGCGATAGTAGAGATTTAGGTCTAAAAATAGAGTCCTAACAGTGTAACTAAGACCATCAAATCAATAACCCCTCCTAATAGACAACGATGTTAAAAAATTAAGTTGACAAGAAGAATCGATAAACACGGTTTTATAACGGTTTTGAACATGAGACTTATTACCAAGACTTTTATACGCCCCCTAACGGAAGGGCATTATTATCTTTGGTTTACCTCCATCTTTTATTCAACTTCGCCATGAAGCTTTTATTATGACTTCGGTCTTGCCTTGCCTTTTATTATCTGCCTCATCGGTGGTTTTATTAGCCAAAGACGTATATCCTCACGCTAAGGCAAATTTTGGATCTTTAAAGCTTCGAAGATTAAGGCTTGATTCACTTTCAATTTTGCATAGATTTTTCGGCCTTGTGGGGCTTCAAATTGTTTGCTAGATTTAGGTGAGCACTTGAAATCTTATTATTGGGTGAAGCTTTCGATTATTCGGGTGCCAATACTTCAAAACCGTGACGCTGGCGATACCTTAATGTCTTCCCAATTTAATTACACGGAAGCTACTAGAAAAGACTAGAAACCCAACAATCCTAACTAAACCGCTAAGTCAATATTTATTAAGCAAAAAATATTTACATGCGAAGGGAGAATAAGCAAACAACGAGAACACATGAGTTTTTGAAAGAATACGAGTACTCTACGTTTAGCATAGTAACTTATAATTAACTCTATCATTTCTCGTCCTTATTTAAGAGACTTAGCCTAATGTGTAGTTAAGGAATCAAAGCTAAGTGCTCAACACGAACGGTCGAGTAAAAAATTACTCTTATTCTCGCCATCGGAAAACCTACATTCGTGTCTTCAAACACTTATAAAACATGAGAAAAATTTAAAATTTGGCCATTTTTAGCCTTATTTTGCAACAAAACGATAAAAAAGATAAACATTGGAAAGCGTGAAGGTTTGGCAAGGCAAGTATTTATTCACCCCCCATACTAAAGTTAAACATTGTCCTCAATGTTTCGAGTCTAGGGGTGCAAACACCCCCATACAAGAGACGTTGTCGAATGCCTAATCTAGCATGGAAAGGGTGTAACCATTAAATTTAAAGCCGTTTATGAAGTGTGCTATAAACCTAAGGTTAGAACATCAAAAGGATATATCATGGATATTGAGAAATGTCCCCAAAGCAAACGATCGAGTGCTCCCATAAAACGAACACGAGAGGCTCCAATCGTGAAGATCATGATCTAAAAACCACAATGCACAAACAACCACGAAACCAAGGTTGGAAGGGCACAAATCCCCACACGTAAGCTACATTAGAAAGCGATAATATGTACATGGGATAAGCATGGGACTCCCCCACGAGGTACCTCGTTTTTGATTACCGAGTCATGAGCTCGACTCGATCCCCTCAATACTAATTATCATTGGGGAAGGTGACTTGGTCGATGTAGTTCAAGGATGGAACTTCCCCGCCAAAGTAGTGCTTCAACCTATGTCCATTCACCTTGAAGTTAGGACCATCATCTTGAGCTAGCTCGATGGTCCCATACGGAAACACTTGAGTCATGGTGAATGGACCGGACCAACGGGATTTCAATTTACCGGAAAAGATTTTCAATCTTGAATTAAAAAGCATAACTTGATCCCCAATGTTAAAAACCCGGTTTTTAATTTTAGAATCATGCAACTTTTTAGTTTTCTCTTTATAAATCAATGAATTTTCATAAGCAATATCCCTCAATTCATCCAATTCATTTAATTGCATTTTCCGGTGTTTTCCCGCGGTCTCCATATCATCATTACAATGCTTTAGGGCCTAATAAGCCTTGTGTTCCAATTCGATAGGCAAATGACAATTCTTTCCATACATAAGCTTATAGGGAGTGCACCCAATGGGCGTCTTATGAGCGGTCCTAAAGGCCCATAAAGCATCGTCCAACTTATCCGACCATGATTGTCGGTTTTCCCCAACGGATCTCTCCAAGATCCTCTTCAACGCTCGGTTTGAAACCTCGACTTGCCCGCTCGTTTGTGGGTGATAAGCCGTAGAAAGCCGATGTGTAACCCCATATTTCTTTAGAACCCTTTCAAATTGGTCGTTACAAAAATGGGTTCCACGATCGCTTATGATAGCACGAGGGGTTCCAAACCGAGAAAACAATTGCTTCAAAAACTTGACTACCACACGAGCATCATTGGTGGGCAAGGCCTTGGTCTCCACCCACTTAGAAAGGTAGTCAACCGCAAAGAGAATGTACTTATTATCACGAGATGATGGGAACGGCCCCATAAAGTCTATACCCCAAACGTCAAAGATCTCACACACTTGGATGATATTTTGTGGCATTTCATCTTTTTGTGAGGCTTTTCCTTGTCGTTGGCATGCATCACACGACTTCACAAGATCTTGTGCATCTCGGTAAATAGTAGGCCAAAAGAAGCCGGCATCAAACACCTTTTTAGCCGTGAGATTAGCACCGTGGTGACCACCCGTGGGTCCCTCATGGCAAGCTCTAAAGATGTTAGAAGCTTCGGTGCCAAATACACAACGTCGGATGATTTGATCCGCACAAGTTCGAAACAAGTAAGGTTCGTTCCAAAAGTAGAACTTGACGTCACGAAAGAATTTTCGTTTTTCTTGAGTCGTCATACCCTTAATGATGAAGTTACCCGCATGGTAATTTGCAAAATCCGCAAACCATGGGGTGGAAGAATCAAGCTTAGAATTCACTACACCAAGTGTCTCGAGCGGAAATGTTTCGGTGATTTCCTTAGGCTCGTAAACACTTTGGTGAGGATCTTCTAAGCGAGAGAGATGATCGACCGCTAGATTCTCGGCTCCTTTTTTATCAACAATGGTGTGATCAAATTCTTGAAGGAGGAGAATCCAACGAAGTAATCTAGGCTTAGCATCTTGCTTTGCCATAAGATACTTAATAGCCGAATGGTCCGTATACACTATGTATTTTGTCAAGACGAGGTAAGGTCGGAACTTCTCAAATGCATACACCACGGCAAGGAACTCCTTTTCCGTTGTAGTGTATTTTAGTTGAGCCTCGGTCATCGTCTTGCTAGCATAGTGAATAGGCAAGAAGTGCTTATCATGACGTTGCCCCAAAACGGCCCCAATAGCGTAATCACTAGCATCACACATAAGCTCAAAGGGGAGGTTCCAATTGGGAGCAACAAGAATGGGAGCTTCGGTAAGTTTCCTCTTAAGGATTTCAAAGGCTCGTACACAATCTTCGTCAAAGACAAAACGTGCCTCTTTTTCAAGAAGATGTGTAATGGGTCGAGAAATCTTTGAAAAATCCTTGATGAATCGACGATAAAAGCCCGCGTGGCCTAGGAAAATTCTAACTCCCTTGACGGTTTTGGGATGAGGTAATTTGGCGATGACGTCTACCTTAGCTTGATCTACCTCAATCCCCGCTTTCGAGACCTTGTGCCCTAAGACGATTCCACTCTTAACCATAAAATGCCACTTTTCCCAATTGAGCACAAGGTTGGTTTCCTCACAACGTTTCAACATTCTCTATAGATTCGACAAACACGAAGTGAAAGAATCACCAAACACGGAAAAGTCATCCATGAAGACTTCCATCGTCTTCTCGATCATGTCATGAAAAATAGCCATCATGCACCTTTGAAAGGTTCCCGGTGCATTACAAAGTCCGAATGGCATTCTACGATAGGCAAAACGTTCCATATGGACACGTAAACGTAGTTTTTTCTTGATCACGAGGATCGATGGGAATTTGGAAGTAACCGGAAAAACCATCTAAAAAGCAATAGAAATCGTTTCCCGCAAGACGCTCCAACATTTGGTCCATGAAGGGAAAGGGAAAATGGGCTTTTCGAGTGGCTTCATTCAACTTACGATAGTCAATGCACACTCTCCATCCGGTCACGAGTCTAGTGGGAATCAACTCGTTGGCATCGTTTGGCACAACGGTCATCCCTCCCTTTTTAGGGACACAATGAATAGGACTCACCCAAGGGCTATCAGAAATAGGGTAAATCATTCCCGCGTCAAGGAGTTTAAGGACCTCCTTTTTGATGACGTCGTGAATTTTGGGGTTCACCCTCCTTTGACTTTGGATTGTGGGCTTGAAATCCTCCTCCATTAAGATTTTGTGGGTACAAAACTTGGGATCGATTCCCTTAATGTCGGATAACTTCCACGCAATCGCCCCTTTGTGGTCCTTTAGAACATCGACAAGTGCGGTTTTTTCATCATTCGAAAGATCCTTCGCAATAATAACCGGCAACTTGTCGTCCTCCTCCAAATAGATATATTCGAGGTGAGGAGGTAAATCTTTCAACTCAAGGATAGGTGGTTCCTCAAGTGAAGATTTAGGCTCGATACTCATAACCTCCTCGGGTGGAGGAAATGGGAAATCGTTAAGAAAATCCTTGATAATCGAGAAGTCCTCATCGTTGTCGAGGTCTTCGTCACAAGTACGTGGAACATTGCATTCTTCCAACGTAAAACCACCACCTTCGAAAGGAGTGAAGGTTGGTGTCGAATTATCAAGAATTGGATCTAACATAGTGGGATTGCCACTAGTTTCTTCATCACCAAACCCTAAAACTTCTTGTGAAAATTCCTCGCAAACCACGTCGATCATATCAACGAGGTTTATGGTAGCAACGGAATAAACATGAGAAAGTTGACAATTTTGAGTTGCGTTTATAACAAGTTCCTCGTCGTTGAAACGTAAGGTGATCTTTCTAGCATGCACATCAATTAAAGCCATAGACGTATCTAAAAACGAACGACCTAAAATAAGAGGAACTTGAGGATCCGTGGGGATATCGACAACGATAAAGTCTACGGGATAGTAGAACTTCCCCACTTTCACAAAAACGTCTTCCGCCAAACCACAAGCACGGATCGTGGAATGGTCGGCCAACTCGATAGACATTAGTGAAGGAGTAAGATTAGGAAGATTGAGCGACTTGAAGATTGCAAGTGGCATCAATTTAATACTAGCACCAAGATCGGCCAAGGCATAGCATTCTTCCATATCTTGAATGGCACAAGGGATCAAAAATTTACCGGGATCATCGACTTTTTGAGGTATGCGATTAAGATAAACCGACGAACAACTAGACAATTGATGCAATTTCTCCTTGTTGTTCAACATACTCTTAAAGTTAGCGGCAAATCGAGGCATCATGACCAAAGTATCGGCGAAACTCACATTAAGGTGCAACTCACGAAACATTTTCATAAAAAGCTCAAATTGATAGTTATCGCGCTCTTGTCGTTTCTCCTTCCTAAGTCTCGATGGGTAAGGCAAGGGAGGTGTGGGTTGGGGCATAGGCATAGCCTTTGGAATCTCGGGTTCCAATGTTGGTAAAGGGTCGACCGTAGGTGTGGCATGAGCGGTACTTTGTGGGCTTGAGATATGCTCCTTTTCGACCACCACCTCGGGTTCTTCCTCAATTTCCTCCACCGTTGGAGTAATTGGTTGAGGATTCGGTTCTTTAAGTGCCTTACCACTTCGTGTGTAATCACTTTCATCTCTCCCTTCGGGTTTGAAATGGTGTTGCTAGGTAGACCACTCGAAGTAGAGGCTTTGTTTCCCATGACGGCTTCTAAAATGGCATTAAGCTTAGCATCTTGACTATTAAACTTCAAATCTTGACTAGCGGCTTTTTGGTTAATTCTTTGTTCAAGCCTAGCATGACTTTGTTCAATCTTATTGTTTTGACCTCTAATTTGATTAGCAAAATCATTTTTCAACTCATTTCTCATGTTAAGATTTTCCTTCACAAAATTTGCTAACTCCTTGGTGTTTTTAGCCGTGTCCCTAGCTTGACTAGCCAATTTGATGTTGGAGTTTTTGCTACCCTTTAGGAAAAGGATGACAAAATTGCAAGTACTAAGTGTCGGTTTAGGAAAACCAAGCACTAATGACCAATTAAGTTCGTTCTCAAGGAGGCTAGTGTGTTATGTGTGTAATGATATGGATTAATTTGTGATTATATTTGAGAAAAGAAAAATAGAAAAGGGATTGGAAGAGAATGACGGTTATCAAGACGGATTAAACTAATTCTAAAAAGGCGTACACGTAAAATCCTAAAAACCACCAAAATTAAAATTTTAACCTAAAAATTTCTAAAATTTACCAAAAATCCCTAATAATATTCTAAGAGTTTACAAAAAATCAGAACTTGCAAAAACCTTTTAATTAATTAGATAATGACTTTTTAATGCTAATTAAAGCCCTAAAAATCAAAATTAATTATTAAAAAGCCCTAAACAAGATTTTAAAGTTTGTAAACCTCAAAAAAAATACTCTAATTAAGCTAAAAACTATTTTTTAAAATTTTAAAACCAATTAAAACTATTTATAAACAATTAAAAACTCCTAAAATCAATTAAAACTTAAATTAATTATAAAAATAATTAAAAGACCTAGAAAATAATTGGAAAGTTGCAAAAGTCCTAATTAAGTGTTTAGAACCTAGGAAAAATATAAAAACCTAGAAAATCAGACTTTTAATTTTTAATAATAAAATAATATTAAAAATCCAAAAATTATAAAAAATTCTAAAAACTTGCAAACTAGCTTAATTTAACCTAAATAACTCAGAAATGAAAGTGAAATTACCTAAATACCCCTATTGGGCCTAGAAAATGGCCAAACCCAAAACAGTCCCTTATTGGGCTTAATTAAGGCCCAATAAGAAAAAGTACTCAAAATAAGCCCAAAAAGCACAGGTTGACTCAAAATTTGATTTTAAACAACTTTTTCCAAAGGCCCAAAAGCTGAAAATGTGAAATAAGCTAACTTATAATAAGCAGCTTATTCTTAATGGGCTTTTAAGCCCATTAAGCTATAAGCTGATGCCATAAGCTAAAATTTTACACACAAGCTTCTTTTGACCTAACAAAGACTTCTGCAAAAAGAATTTTCAAATAAGCCCACTCAATAAGCCAGAAACATTTCACAAACTTATTCACAAAACGACAAAATAGTTGTTTTTATGATCTAGACCACCTCAGAAGCTGATTCAAGTTGCAAAATGTTTCTTATGACAAAACTAAGCTTAATAACCAAAAACCTTTCAAATAAGCACACTCAATAAGCTGGAAAATCAAATAAGCACTTATGTTAAAAGTCAAACAAGTTGGTTTTCTAGTAAAAAGTCAAAGTCAAAGTCCAATAAGCTCCAGTTTACTTAAATGGGTCAAATAATGAAGATCTATCACAAAAAATAAGTTGTTGCAAGTCAGAATAAGCTAGAATAGCTTAATGATAAGCTGATGACAAAATTGCACTAGCAGGGGCTAGTGTTGGATGTTGAGCAGTGGAAACTTTTTCCACTGCTTGACTATTTTGACTTTTTGTCTTTAGTGACTTTTTCTTGGATTCAGATTTCACAAAGGCACCCAAATGATCTTTGGATCAAAAGGAGTCAATCACAATCAAAATAACACAATCACTAACACCCAATTGATACAGTTTAATCAATCATTCATCAGACATTGCACATACATGAACAATAAGCAGTTAAGCACTTATGAGCAGTTTTAGCACAAATCAGCCAGCCAAATTCAACCAAATGCACACACAAGCTATAATAAACTCCAATAAGCAAGTCTAAACAGGTTTCATGCACTGGTTCAAAGAATTAAGCAAGATTCAAGCAATGAAAGTTACTGATGAACACTAACACATGCAGTTTTCTACTTTTGCTGATGTATTTGACACACAAGCCAATTTCAACACCTCAAATCTTTCAAATAGGTTATATTAACTTTGTTTAAACCACTTTTATCCCTAAGCATGCATACACACTAAGTGTTCCCAAAATCCTAGGTCAAAACAAGCAGAAACAAGGTCTATATAGCAGATCGATTAATTCAAGTGTTCAAACCCAAAAACTTGCAGCAAAACACTCTCAAACAAAGGTATAGCAGATACAAAGCATAAACAACAACTTCCCTTAACACAATAACAAGTTACAAGCATAAACCAGTAGACCCAAACACCCCTTTAACTTTTTCAAATCAAAATTTTCAAAAGCACAATGAGATTTCAGGCCAACCAAGCATCAATTAACATTAAAACAAGTATAATAAACAGATTCAAGCAAGAACAAGCCACAAAATTCACAAGAACAACAGTTTCATACAAATATCACCAAAAATCACAATTTAAGCAGATTTTGAGATTAAGTATGCAAACCTCATGGATGTACATCCACACCCACGAATTTTGAGCTTATGTGCTAGCAAGAACAAGCACAAGCTTCCACAATAAGCCTGCTAAGATTAAACAAGGGTTAAGCACAATATCATAAAAAATCAGAAACTTTGGAAAACTTGATTGATGCAAACTTGTTACCCCACACTTGATTATCCCCAAGTTATAAGCCTCCCACACCTTAACCAACTCAGTTAGGATGCTATGATCAGCCCTATAGCCCAAGAATTCCAAGATTGGAACAAGACTTAGCAAAATATCAAGAAAATGAGGAAATATGCAAACTTTTGCACACTCCTCTTTTGAAAACAGGTTTTGAACTTCAAGAACTAACAAGCATATAACAAATGAAAGCAGTAAATAAGATTGGCCAATGACTTTTCTTCAAGATTTCAAACTCAATTTCATTAACTTAGAAATAGGATTTACAGAAACTTGAACCAAGGAAAAATCAAAAGCAAACTATTAATGAAGCACCCTAAGGCCTTTATATAGGCATACAAATGAACTATGAAAGCTGAAAAACGTGTAACCCTAGCTAATGAAGTTCCCCTTTTGCCCTTTGAGTAGTTTGAACTTTGAAGATCATGTGACTGATTTCTTGGCTGTTTGTGGAGCTGGCAAGCATGTGAAGTTGATCAAAGGTCTCCAATAAGCTTAACTTTCAAGCTTTGTTGTGGGACGCTGGATGAGGGCCTACTGTTTTGGCATCTTCTCCATAGTGAAAAAGCAGGGGAAACATGTGACTTGGTTGATGATGTGGCAAGCTATTTGAAAGTTGGGATGTGATTAAGGCCACCTTAATCATAAATCTGCACTTTATCAAGGCCTAATTATGACAGGATTAAGAAAACCCAAATCGGCTTAAGAACACCAAGAACATGTTTTTGATCTGTTTTTGTTTTTAAATAAGTGTTAACCGCCTAATTTAAATAATTAATTAGTGGTTAGTTATAACAGATTGTGAGTGGGAAGTGAGGTGGAGTTTTGGTGGGTTGTGATTGGAGGAGAGGGGTGAGTGGGACACGTGGGAGGTGTTGGTTGGTCTAGGTTAGAATCTTGTCTGGCCAGCTTTGGTCCTTCACTTCCTTTCTTCTTGTCTTTTCACTTCTAAACTCTATCAACGCCCATTTTCTTCTTTGTCAACTTTTGCATCTTTACACTTTTGCCCCAAAACATTTTGCAAAGTGAAACCAGGGGTATTTCTTGCCATATTTGAATTCTTCAAGGGCTGGTTTGGAATTTTCTTCAATGATAATGGTCTAGACTTGCAATATTGACATTTTGGAGGACTGAAATTGCCAAGTCTTGATAATTGAGGGACCATTTTTGCCAAATGTTGAAAGTTGAGGGTCCTTTGTGTAATTTTGGAATTTTCAAAGGACCAAACTTGTCATTTCTTGTACTTTGAAGGACTTCATGATATATTTGACTTTGTGGATGATATTGGTTGACAATTTAGCTTTGTTGAGGGGCTAAACATGCCAATTCTTCAAAGTTAAGGGTCCTTTTTGTAATTTTGACAAACTTTAGGGACCAAACTTGTAATTATAAGGATACAAGGGTATAAAGTGTCAATTCTTCATAATTGGAGGACCCTTCTTCATAATTCTTCAAATCTTCAAGGGTTGATCTTGGGAAAGTCTTCACTAGGGCTTGGTTCATTGTGCGACTTCGTTTCCCGTGTTCGTTTTTGCATGATTCTTGTGCTCTTTTGTCATTTTCTCAATATCCGTACCTAAAATACACAAGCAACAAACACAAGCATATATTTGGGTATTTTGATGATATTTAATGCATTTTAAGCCCTATTTGGAAGATGAGACTATGTATAAAAGCAGTCTCATCACTCCCCCATACTAAACCATTGCCGTGCCCTCACGCAATGCTAGAATAAAGTATCATAGCATCTCCAAAATTCATTTTATTCACTTTATTGAACGATAAACTAGCTACACTACTACTATTACTACTACTTGTGTTACAGACATAATGTATGATTTTCATCGCAAAATGGGACGTTTAGGTTCATAGAATAAGAACACGTGAATGCTTCGTTAGAAAAAATTTCATCGTTCTCGATTTTCACCTTAATTCCATGCTAAGCGTGCAACAAGATCATTGTCATTATAAGTTAGTAATGCTAACACTACTCATATGCCCTAATCACGTACTTATCCTCCCATTAATCCTAAGTTGTATCTGTTATATTTTATGATGTCTCAAATGTTTCACGAGGATACATTGTTTGACTTATGCGATAATAGAGATTTAGGTCTAAAAATAGAGTCCTAACGGTGTAACTAAGACCATCAAATCAATAACCCCTCCTAATAGACAACGATGTTAAAAAATTAAGTTGACAAGAAGAATCGATAAACACGGTTTTATAACGGTTTTGAACATGAGACTTATTACCAAGACTTTTATATGCCCCCTAACGGAAGGGCCTTATTATCTTTGGTTTACCTCCATCTTTTATTCAACTTCGCCATGAAGCTTTTATTATGACTTCGGTCTTGCCTTGCCTTTTATTATCCCCCTCATCGGTGGTTTTATTAGCCAAAGACGTATATCCTCACGCTAAAGCGAATTTTGGATCTTTAAAGCTTCGAAGATTAAGGCTTGATTCACTTTCAATTTTGCATAGATTTTAGGCCTTGTGAGGCTTCAAATTGTTTGCTTGATTTAGGTGAGCACTTGAAATCTTATTATTGGGTGAAGCTTTCGATTATTCGGGTGCCAATACTTCAAAACCGTGACGCTGGCGATACCTTAATGTCTTCCCAATTTAATTACACGGAAGCTACTAGAAAACACTAGAAACCCAACAATCCAAACTAAATCGCTAAGTCAATATTTATTAAGCAAAAAATATTTACATGCGAAGGGAGAATAAGCAAACAACAAGAACACATGAGTTTTTGAAAGAATACGAGTACTCTACGTTTAGCATAGTAACTTATAATTAACCCTATCATTTCTCGTCCTCGTTTAAGAGACTTAGCCTAATGTGTAGTTAAGGAATCAAAGCTAAGTGCTCATCACGCACGGTCGAGTCAAAAATTACTCTTATTCTCGCCATCGGAAAACCTACATTTGTGTCTTCAAACACTTATAAAACATGAGAAAATTTTTAAAATTTCGCCATTTTAGCCTTATTTTGCATCAAAAACGATAAACAAAAAGATAAACTTTGGAAAGCGTGAAGGTTTGGCAAGGCAAGTATCTATTCACCCCCCCATACTAAAATTAAACATTGTCCTCAATGTTTCGAGTCTAGGGGTGCAAACACCCCCATACTAGAGACGTAGTCGAATGCCTAATCTAGCATGGAAAGGGTGTAACCAATAAATTAATAGCCGTTTATGAAGTGTGCTAAAAACCTATGGTTAGAACATCAAAGGATATATCATGGATATTGAGAAATGTCTCCAAAGCAAACGATCGAGTGCTCCCATAAAACGAACACGAGAGGCTCTAATCGTGAAGATCATGATCTAAAAATCACAATTCACAAACAACCACGGAACAAAGGTTGGAAGGGCACAAATCCCCACACGTAAGCTACATTAGAAAGTGATAATATGTACATAGGATAAGCATGGGACTCCCCTACGAGGCACCTCGTTTTTGATTACCGAGTCATGAGCTCGACTCGATCCCCTCAATACTAATTATCATTGGGGAAGGTGACTTGGTCGAGGTAGTTCAAGGATGGAACTTCCCCGCCAAAGTAGTGCTTCAACCTATGTCCATTCACCTTGAAGTTAGGACCATCATCTTGAGCTAGCTCGATGGTCCCATACGGAAACACTTGAGTCACGGAGAATGGACCGGACCAACGGGATTTCAACTTACCGGAAAAGATTTTCAATCTTGAATTAAAAAGCAAAACTTGATTCCCAATGTTAAAAACCTGGTTTTTAATTTTAGAATCATGCAACTTTTTAGTTTTCTCTTTATAAATCAATGAATTTTCATAAGCAATATCCCTTAATTCATCCAATTCATTTAATTGCATTTTCCGGTGTTTTCCCGCGGTCTCCATGTCATCATTACAATGCTTTAGAGCCCAATAAGCCTTGTGTTCTAACTCGATAGGCAAATGACAATTCTTTCCATACACAAGCTTATAGGGAGTGCACCCAATGGGTGTCTTATGAGCGGTCCTAAAAGCCCATAAAGCATTGTCTAACTTATCCGACCAAGTTTGTCGGTTTTCTCCTACGGATCTCTCCAAAATCCTCTTCAAAGCTCGGTTTGAAACCTCGACTTGCCCACTCGTTTGTGGGTGATAAGCCGTAGAAAGCCGATGTGTAACCCCATGTTTCCTTAGAACCCTTTCAAATTGGTCATTACAAAAATGGGTTCCACGATCGCTTATGATAGCACGAAGGGTTCCAAACCGAGAAAACAATTGCTTCAAAAACTTGACTACCACACGAGCATCATTGGTGGGCAAGGCCTTTGCCTCCACCCACTTAGAAAGGTAGTCAACCGCAACGAGAATGTACTTATTACCACGAGATGATGGGAACGGCCCCATAAAGTCTATACCCCAAACGTCAAAGATCTCACACACTTGGATGATGTTTTGTGGCATTTCATCTTTTTGTGAGGCTTTTCCTTGTCGTTGGCATGAATCACAAGACTTCACAAGATCTTGTGCATCTCGGTAAATAGTAGGCCAAAAGAAGCTGGCATCAAACACCTTTTTAGCCGTGAGATTAGCACCGTGGTGACCACCCGTGGGTCCCTCATGGCAAGCTCTAAGGATGTTAGAAGCTTCGGTGCCAAAAACACAACGTCGGATGATTTGATCCGCACAAGTTCGAAACAAGTAAGGGTCGTTCCAAAAGTAGAACTTGACGTCACGAAAGAATTTTTGTTTTTGTTGAGTCGTCATACCCTTAATGATGAAGTTACCCGCATGGTAATTTGCAAAATCCGCAAACCATGGGGTAGAAGAATCAAGCTTAGAATTCACTACACCAAGTGTCTCGAGCGGAAATGTTTCGGTGATTTCCTTGGGCTCGTAAACACTTTGGTGAGGATCTTCCAAACGAGAGAGATGATCGGCCGCTAGATTCTCGGCTCCTTTTTTGTCAACGATTTTGTGATCAAATTCTTGAAGGAGGAGAATCCAACGAAGTAATCTCGGCTTAGCATCTTGCTTTACCATGAGATACTTAATAGCCGAATGGTCCGTATACACTATGCATTTTGTCAAGACGAGATAAGGTCGGAATTTCTCAAATGCATACACCACGGCAAGGAACTCCTTTTCCGTTGTAGTGTATTTAAGTTGAGCCTCGGTCATCGTCTTGCTAGCATAGTGAATAGGTAAGAAGTGCTTATCATGACGTTGCCCCAAAACGGCCTCTATAGCGTAATCACTAGCATCACACATAAGCTCAAAGGGGAGGTTCCAATTGGGAGCAACAAGAATGGGAGCTTCGGTAAGTTTCCTCTTAAGGATTTCAAAGGCTCGTACACAATCTTCGTCAAAGACAAAACGTGCCTCTTTTTCAAGAAGATGTGTAATGGGTCGAGAAATCTTTGAAAAATCCTTGATGAATCGACGATAAAAGCCCGCGTGGCCTAGGAAACTCCTAACTCCCTTAACGGTTTTGGGATGAGGTAGTTTGGCGATGACGTCTACCTTAGCTTGATCTACCTCAATCCCCGCTTTCGAGACCTTGTGCCCTAAGACGATTCCACTCTTAACCATAAAATGACACTTTTCCCAATTGAGCACAAGGTTGGTTTCCTCACAACGTTTTAACATTCTCTCTAGGTTCGAAAAACACGAAGTGAAAGAATCACCAAACAGGAAAAGTCATCCATGAAGACTTCCATCGTCTTCTCGATCATATCATGAAAAATAGCCATCATGCATCGTTGAAAAGTTCCCGGTGCATTGCAAAGTCTGAATGGCATTCTACGATAGGCAAACGTTCCATATGGACACGTAAACGTAGTTTTTTCTTGATCACGAGGATCGATGGGAATTTGGAAGTAACCGGAAAAGCCATCAAGAAAGCAATAGAAATCGTTTCCCGCAAGACGCTCCAACATTTGGTCCATGAAGGGCAAGGGAAAATGGTCTTTTCGAGTGGCTTCATTCAACTTTCGATAGTCAATGCACACTCTCCATCCGGTCACGAGTCTAGTGGGAATCAACTCGTTGGCATCGTTTGGCACAACGGTCATCCCTCCCTTTTTAGGGACACAATGAATAGGACTCACCCAAGGGCTATCGGAAATAGGGTAAATCATTCTCGCGTCAAGGAGTTTAAGGACCTCCTTTTTGATGACGTCGTGAATTTTGGGGTTCACCCTCCTTTGACTTTGGATTGTTGGCTTGAAAACCTCCTCCATTAAGATTTTGAGGGTACAAAATTTGGGATCGATTCCCTTAATGTCGGATAACTTCCACGCAATCGCCCCTTTGTGATCCTTAAGAACATCGACAAGTGCGGTTTTTTATCATTCGAAAGATCCTTCGCAATAATAACCGGCAACTTGTCGTCCTCCTCCAAATAGACATATTCGAGGTGAGGTGGTAAATATTTCAACTCGAGGATAGGTGGTTCCTCAAGTGAAGATTTGGGCTCGATACTCATAACCTCCTCGGGTGGAGGAAATGGGAAATCGTTGAGAAAATCCTTGATAAACGAGAAGTCCTCATCGTTGTCGAGGTCTTCGTCACAAGTACGTGGAACATTGCATTCTTCCAACATAAAACCACCACCTTCAAAAGGAGTGAAGGTTGGTGTCGAATTATCAAGAATTGGATACAACATAGTGGGATTGCCACTAGTTTCTTCATCACCAAAACCTAGAACTTCTTGTGAAAATTCCTCGCAAACCACGTCAATCATATCAACGAGGTTTATGGTTGCAACGGAATAAACATGAGAAATTTGAGAGTTTTGAGTTGCGTTAATAACAAGTTCCTCATCGTTGAAACGTAAGGTGATCTTTCTAGCATGAACATCAATCAAAGCCATAGACGTATCTAAAAACGAACGACCTAAAATGAGAGGAACTTGAGGATCCGTGGGGATATCAACAACAATGAAGTCTACGGGATAGTAGAACTTCCCCACTTTCACAAAAACGTCTTCCGCCAAACCACATGCGGGAATTGTGGAATGGTCGGCCAACTCGATAGACATTAGTGAAGGAGTAAGATTAGGAAGATTGAGCGACTTGAAGATTGCAAGTGGCATCAAGTTAATGCTAGCACCAAGATCGGCCAAGGCGAAGCATTATTCCATGTATTAGATTGCACAAGGGATCAAAAATTTACCGGGATCACCGACTTTTTGAGGTATGCGATTAAGATAAACCGATGAACAACTAGACAATTGATGCAATTTCTCCTTGTTGTTCAACATACTCTTAAAGTTAGCGGCAAATCGAGGCATCATGACCAAGGCATCGGTGAAACTCACATTAAGGTGCAAATCACGAAACATTTTCATAAAAAGCTCAAATTGATAATTGTCGCGCTCTTGACGTTTCTCCTTCCTAAGTCTCGATGGATAGGGCAAAGGTGGTGTGGGTTGAGGCATAGTAGGCATAGCCTTTGGAATCTCGGGTTCCAATGATGGTAATGGGTCAATCGTAGGTGTGGTATGAGCGGTACTTCGTGGGATTGGGACATGCTCCTTTTGGACCACCACCTCGGGTTCTTCCTCAATTGCTTCCTCCGTAGGAGCAATTGGTTGAGGAATCAGCTCCTTAAGTGTCTTACCACTACGTGTGGTAATCACTTTCATCTCACCCTTAGGGTTGGATATGGTGTTACTAAGAAGACCATTTGACGACGGTTTACACATTATTGCCTCAAACATAGACGAGATTTTATCTTCAAAATTAGATTGCCTCAATACGGCCTCGGTTTGCCTTTTCTTGGCCTTAAGCATTTCTTGTTTAATCTCATGTTGCCCTTGTTCCATCTTTTGTTGGTTTTGTTGCAACCTAGTGACATTTCCTTCCATCTTGTTGGTGTGGATTTTAAGTTCATTAGCTAACTCATTTTTCAATTCTTTCTTCAAGTCGTTTTTAAACTCGGATCTTAGGCTAATGATTTCTCTTTGAATATTGTCAAACCTAGCATCATTCCCACTAGCATATTCAACAAACTCACTTGGAAGATCTTTCAATGTTTGCAAACTTTTGTTGTTATTTTGAAAATCATTTTTGTTTGAAACTTGATTATTAGCCCCTTGATTCCCATAGTTTCCCTTGTTGTAATTGTTCTTAAAACCAACTTGATTGTTGCGATAGTTGTTATTAGCATTTTGATTTGAACCAAAACCCGGTGGAGTCATTTGATTAGAGCGGGAAACTTGACCGTTTTGGTTGTAATTTCCCGTGGCCGCGAAGGCACTCGAAGTGTTACCACCGTTGGTAATGCACTCGGAGAAATCATGACCTCCACCACAATACATGCAACAAACCTCAACCGCTTTAGCTGTAGCGGGAGCACTTGGTTCACTAACTTTAAACTCAATCAAAAGTCCTTTCAACTTATCAAAAATCTTGTTTTCCAAGTTTGCCTCAATTTGGCAAGCATCGATGGTATTAGACAAAGAAGGTGAAGCCGAAGACGAAGCCTTACGAACACTAGACGTGCTACGAGGACTATACACCTTAGATCTATTTTCAATTATCACCAAAGCTTCCTCAACCGTTTTACACAAAAAATTACCACCCGCGGCGGCATTCAAATAATCCCTTTCATGATCATTAAGTCCATTGTAAAACGTATCAATTTGATGCAAATCAGAAAAACCGTGATGAGGACATTCATGTAACATTTCCTTAAACCTATTCCAAGCCGTTGAAAAACTTTCATTAAATTCTTGTGAAAACTTTGAAATCTCGTTTTTCAAGTGCGTAGTCTTAGAGGGTGGAAAAAATTGGTTCACAAACTTAGACACGAGATCCTTCCACGTCAATATAGAATTGGGTGGCTCTTTCTCTAACCAAATTTTTGCGGGCCCCGCTAAGGAATACGGAAAAAGCATCATCTTAATCGAGTCGTTAGAGACATCCTTAAACTTGCAAGTAGCGGTAAGACGATTGAATTGGCGGATATGGTTGTGTGGATTGTCCTTCTCATCACCACGGAATTTGTTGTTTTGAATCATGGACAACAAACCCGTCTTAACCTCAAAATTCTCCGCAAGGATTACGGGAATCACAATAGCCTCTCCATAACCCTCGGTGGGTGCTTGAAGTAACTCCATTATAGTTCGATTCGCCATGGTTGGTGCTTCTCTTACAATGGGTTCGTCAATAGGAGACTCCTCACTAGAATTGTTGGGAGTGGGAGTTTTGTTCTTTCGTTTACGTGCACGTCTTGCTTGATTTCGAGTTAGCATAAACGTCACGTACAACAAGGGGACGAGCAAAGAAGATTCTTTTTGGTGTTTTGTATTTTTCAATTTTTTTGTGGTTTTTGATTGTATTAACCTTTTTGGAGTTTGGTGAAATGTATTAAGTAGACAAAAATCTACAAATCTCCTCCTTAATCAAATCTCTCGATTAAAGAAGCCTCAAGGAACGAAAACGATCACGTGGAGTGAACGCCTTCGATGACTTTAGAACGATGGTGGAACACCAAATCGTTCAAGAGGGTTTAATCAATAGAAACCAAGAAAATATATATGATACTTAGTAATACTTTGGGCGGCAAAACCCTCGATTAGCTCTCACAATCAAATACTCACAAGCAAGCGGGGAAACGAGGCGACGCGAAGCACTTAAGAGCCTTTTTCCTTAGGATATATTTTATAATATCCGCCTTATACCCACCTTATAGTTTGTATTTTCAAGATTAAGCTTCACGAAAGTATTTATCTATTTTTGCCTTTTTCTTTGGTTTGAGATTCGAATACAATGATTGGGTAATGACCTCCCAAGTCAAGGTTGTGATTTCTCACGTATTTGGAGTACTTGTGAATTTATTGTTCTACGTATACAATATAGTAATAATATTCACACAAAAACCGAAAAACGATAATACGTATTAGTAGAGTGCTACTAATACAAATACTAATTATGGTTAGTATAAAATCAACAATGCCAAATCAAAACACAACACGCCTCCCCGGCAGCGGCGCCAAAATGATGTTGGAGTTTTTGCTACCCTTTAGGAAAAGGATGACAAAATTGCAAGTACTTAGTGTCGGTTTAGGAAAACCAAGCACTAATGACCAATTAAGTTCGTTCTCAAGGAGGCTAGTGTGTTATGTGTGTAATGATATGGATTAATTTGTGATTATATTTGAGAAAAGAAAAATAGAAAAGGGATTGGAAGAGAATGACGGTTATCAAGACGGATTAAACTAATTCTAAAAAGGCGTACACGTAAAATCCTAAAAACCACCAAAATTAAAATTTTAACCTAAAAATTTCTAAAATTTACCCAAAATCCCTAATAATATTCTAAGAGTTTACAAAAAATCAAAACTTGCAAAAACCTTTTAATTAATTAGATAATGACTTTTTAATGCTAATTAAAGCCCTAAAAATCAAAATTAATTATTAAAAAGCCCTAAACAAGATTTTAAAGTTTGTAAACCTCAAAAAAATACTCTAATTAAGCTAAAAACTATTTTTTAAAATTTTAAAACCAATTAAAACTATTTATAAACAATTAAAAACTCCTAAAATCAATTAAAACTTAAATTAATTATAAAAAATAATTAAAAGACCTAGAAAATAATTGGAAAGTTGCAAAAATCCTAATTAAGTGTTTAGAACCTAGGAAAAATATAAAAACCTAGAAAATCAGACTTTTAATTTTTAATAATAAAATAATATTAAAATAATATTAAAAATCCAAAAATTATAAAAAATTCTAAAAACTTGCAAACTAGCTTAATTTAACCTAAATAACTCAGAAATGAAAGTGAAATTACCTAAATACCCCTATTGGGCCTAGAAAATGGGCCAAACCCAAAACAGTCCCTTATTGGGCTTAATTAAGGCCCAATAAGAAAAAGTACTCAAAATAAGCCCAAAAAGCACAGGTTGACTCAAAATTTGATTTTAAACAACTTTTTCCAAAGGCCCAAAAGCTGAAAATGTGAAATAAGCTAACTTATAATAAGCAGCTTATTCTTAATGGGCTTTTAAGCCCATTAAGCTATAAGCTGATGCCATAAGCTAAAATTTTACACACAAGCTTCTTTTGACCTAACAAAGACTTCTGCAAAAAGAATTTTCAAATAAGCCCACTCAATAAGCCAGAAACAGTTCATAAACTTATTCACAAAACGACAAAATAGTCGTTTTTATGATCTAGACCACCTCAGAAGCTGATTCAAGTTGCAAAATGTTTCTTATGACAAAACTAAGCTTAATAACCAAAAAACTTTCAAATAAGCACACTCAATAAGCTGGAAAATCAAATAAGCACTTATGTTAAAAGTCAAAAAAGTTGGTTTTCTAGTAAAAAGTCAAAGTCAAAGTCCAATAAGCTCCAGTTTACTTAAATGGGTCAAATAATGAAGATCTATCACAAAAAATAAGCTGTTGCAAGTCAGAATAAGCTAGAATAGCTTAATGATAAGCTGATGACAAAATTGCACTAGCAGGGGCTAGTTTTGGATGTTGAGCAGTGGAAACTTTTTTCACTGCTTGACTATTTTGACTTTTTGTCTTTAGTGACTTTTTCTTGGATTCAGATTTCACAAAGGCACCCAAATGATCTTTGAATCAAAAGGAGTCAATCACAATCAAAATAACACAATCACTAACACCCAATTGATACAGTTTAATCAATCATTCATCAGACATTGCACAGACATGAACAATAAGCAGTTAAGCACTTATGAGCAGTTTTAGCACAAATCAGCCAGCCAAATTCAACCAAATGCACACACAAGCTATAATAAACTCCAATAAGCAAGTCTAAACAGGTTTCATGCACTGGTTCAAAGAATTAAGCAAGATTCAAGCAATGAAAGTTACTGATGAACACTAACACATGCAGTTTTCTACTTTTGCTGATGTATTTGACACACAAGCCAATTTCAACACCTCAAATCTTTCAAACAGGTTATATTAACTTTGTTTAAACCACTTTTATCCCTAAGCATGCATACACACTAAGTGTTCCCAAAATCCTAGGTCAAAACAAGCAGAAACAAGGTCTATATAGCAGATTGATTAATTCAAGTGTTCAAACCCAAAAACTTGCAGCAAAACACTCTCAAATAAAGGTATAGCAGATACAAAGCATAAACAACAACTTCCCTTAACACAATAACAAGTTACAAGCATAAACCAGTAGACCCAAACACCCCTTTAACTTTTTCAAATCAAAATTTTCAAAAGCACAATGAGATTTCAGGCCAACCACGCATCAATTAACACTAAAACAAGTATAATAAACAGATTCAAGCAAGAACAAGCCACAAAATTCACAAGAACAACAGTTTCATACAAATATCACCAAAAATCACAATTTAAGCAGATTTTGAGATTAAGTATGCAAACCTCATGGATGTACATCCACACCCACGAATTTTGAGCTTATGTGCTAGCAAGAACAAGCACAAGCTTCCACAATAAGCCTGCTAAGATTGAACAAGGGTTAAGCACAATATCATAAAAAATCAGAAACTTTGGAAAACTTGATTGATGCAAACTTGTTACCCCACACTTGATTATCCCCAAGTTATAAGCCTCACCACACCTTAACCAACTCAGTTAGGATGCTATGATCAGCCCTATAGCCCAAGAATTCCAAGATTGGAACAAGACTTAGAAAAATATCAAGAAAATGAGGAAATATGCAAACTTTTGCACACTCCTCTTTTGAAAACAGGTTTTGAACTTCAAGAACTAACAAGCATATAACAAATGAAAGCAGTAAATAAGATTGGCCAATGACTTTTCTTCAAGATTTCAAACTCAATTTCATTAACTTAGAAATAGGATTTATAGAAACTTGAACCAAGGAAAAATCAAAAGCAAACTATTAATGAAGCACCCTAAGGCCTTTATATAGGCATACAAATGAACTATGAAAGCTGAAAAACGTGTAAACCTAGCTAATGAAGTTCCCCTTTTGCCCTTTGAGTAGTTTGAACTTTGAAGCTCATGTGACTGATTTCTTGGCTGTTTGTGGAGCTGGCAAGCATGTGAAGTTGATCAAAGGTCTCCAATAAGCTTAACTTTCAAGCTTTGTTATGGGACGTTGGATGAGGGCCTACTGTTTTGGCATCTTCTCCATAGTGAAAAAGCAGGGGAAACATGTGACTTGGTTGATGATGTGGCAAGCTATTTGAAAGTTGGGATGTGATTAAGGCCACCTTAATCATAAATCTGCACTTTATCAAGGCCTAATTATGACAGGATTAAGAAAACCCAAATCGGCTTAAGAACACCAAGAACATGTTTTTGATCTGTTTTTGTTTTTAAATAAGTGTTAACCGCCTAATTTAAATAATTAATTATTGGTTAGTTATAACAGATTGTGAGTGGGAAGTGAGGTGGAGTTTTGGTGGGTTGTGATTGGAGGAGAGGGGTGAGTGGGACACGTGGGAGGTGTTGGTTGGTCTAGGTTAGAATCTTGTCTGGCCAGCTTTGGTCCTTCACTTCCTTTCTTCTTGTCTTTTCACTTCTAAACTCTATCAACGCCCATTTTCTTCTTTGTCAACTTTTGCATCTTTACACTTTTGCCCCAAAACATTTTGCAAAGTGAAACCAGGGGTATTTCTTGCCATATTTGAATTCTTCAAGGGCTGGTTTGGTATTTTCTTCAATGATAATGGTCTAGACTTGCAATATTGACATTTTGGAGGACTGAAATTGCCAAGTCTTGATAATTGAGGGACCATTTTTGCCAAATGTTGAAAGTTGAGGGTCCTTTGTGTAATTTTGGAATTTTCAAAGGACCAAACTTGTCATTTCTTGTACTTTGAAGGACTTCATGATATATTTGACTTTGTGGATGATATTGGTTGACAATTTAGCTTTGTTGAGGGGCTAAACTTGCCAATTCTTCAAAGTTAAGGGTCTTTTTTGTAATTTTGACAAACTTTAGGGACCAAACTTGTAATTATGAGGATACAAGGGTATAAAGATTCAATTATTCATAATTGGAGGACCCTTCTTCATAATTCTTCAAATCTTCAAGGGTTGATCTTGGGAAAGTCTTCACTAGGGCTTGGTTCATTGTGCGGCTTCGTTTCCCGTGTTCGTTTTTGCATGATTCTTGTGCTCTTTTGTCATTTTCTCAATATCCGTACCTAAAATACACAAGCAACAAACACAAGCATATATTTGGGTATTTTGATGATATTTAATGCATTTTAAGCCCTATTTGGAAGATGAGACTATGTATAAAAGCAGTCTCATCACAATTGCTCTTGTATGTTTTCCAAAATCTTATCATTTGCCGTAGCGTAATTCAAAAAGTCCATTGGAAGTTCTTTAGTGTAAACATTTTGAAGACCTTGACTTGTGTTTTGAAAATTACGGTTTTGGTTTTGATTTTGGAATTGGCTACTAGTTCCTTGATTTCCATAGTTGTTATTACCCTTAAAATTGTTCCTTTGATTGCTTTGGTAACCAACTTGATTGTTTCGATAATTGTTAGCATTTTGATTTGGTGGAAAACCCGGTGGAGTCAATTGATTAGTGCGAGGAACTTGACCGTTTTGGTTATAAGTTCCCGCGGCCGCGAAGGCACTCGAAGTGTTACCACCGTTGGTAATGCACTCGGAATAATCGTGAGCTCCACCACAATACATACAAGAAACCTCAACCGCTTTAGCCGTAACGGGAGTGGGTTGTTCACCAACTTTAAACTCAATTAACAATCCTTTCAACTTATCAAAAATCTTGTTCTCTAAATTAGCCTCGATTTGGCAAGCATCAACGGTGTGTAACAATGAAGGCGAAGGCGAAGACGAAGTCTTACGAACACTCGACGTGCTACGAGGACTATAGACCTTAGACCTATTCTCAATGATTAACAATGCTTCCTCGACCGTCTTACACAAAAAATTACCACCCGCGGCGGCATTAAGATAATCACGCTCATGATCGTTCAAGCCATTGTAAAACGTGTCAATTTGATGCAAGTCGGAAAAATCATGATGAGGACATTCGTGCAACATTTCCTTAAACCTATTCAAAGCCGTTGAAAAACTCTCATTATACTCTTGTGAAAACTTTGAAATCTCGTTTTTCAAGTGCGTAGTCTTAGAGGGCGGAAAAAATTGGTTCACGAATTTTGAAACGAGATCCTTCCACGTCAATATAGAATTGGGTGGCTCTTTCTCTAACCAAATTTTTGCGGGTCCCGCTAAGGAATACGGAAAAAGCATCATCTTAATCGAGTCGTTAGAGACATCCTTAAACTTGCAAGTGGCGGTGAGACGATTAAATTGGCGAATGTGGTTATGAGGGTTGTCCTTTTCGTCACCTCGAAACTTGTTGTTTTGAATCATGGACAACAAACCCGTCTTAACCTCAAAATTCTCCGCAAGGATAGCGGGAATCACAATCGCTTCTCCATAACCCTCGGTGGGTGCTTGAAGCAACTCCATCATAGTTCGATTAGCCATGGGTGCTTCTTTCACTATAATGGGTTCGTCAATAGGAGACTCCTCACTAGTAGGAGTGATTGATTTGTTTCTTCGTTTACGAGCACGTCTTGCTTTGGAGCGAGTTTGCATAAACGTCACATACAACGAGAAGGCGAGCAAAGAAGATTCTTTTTGGTGTTTTTACTTTTTCAATTTTTTTTGTGGTTTTTGATTGTTTTTACTTTTTTTTGGATTTTTGGAATGTATTAGTAGACACAAATCTACAAATCTCCTCCTTAATCAAATCTCTCGATTAAAGAAGCCTCAAGGAATGAAAACGATCACGTGAAGTGAACGCCTTCGATGACTTTAGAACGATGGTGGAACACCAAATCGTTCAAGAGGGTTTAATCAATAGAAACCAAGAAAATATATATGATACTTAAGTAATACTTTGGGCGGCAAAACCCTCGATTAGCTTTCAATCTCAAAATACGCACAAGCAAGCGGAGGAAACGAGGCGGCGCGAAGCACTTAAGAGCCTTTTTTCCTTTAGGTCATGAAATACAACCGCCTTATACCCACCTTATAGTTTGTATTTTTCAAAATCGAGCTTCACGAAAGTATTTATCTATTTTTGCCTTTTTCTTTGGTTTGAGATTCGAATACAATGATTGGGTAATGACCTCCCAAGTCAAGGTTGTGATTTCTCACGTATTTGGAGTACTTGTGAATTTATTGTTCTACGTATACAATATATTAATAATATTCACACAAAAATCGAAAAACGATAATACGTATTAGTAGAGTGCTACTAATACAAATACTATTATGGCTATATATAAAAACAACAATTGTTCAACCAAAACACAACACGCCTCCCCGGCAGCGGCACCAAAATGATGTTGCTTTTTGCAACCCTTTAGGAAAAGAGAGGCAAAGTAGTGGTAAGCGTTAAGTGTCGGTTTAGGAAAACCGAGCACTAATGACCAATTAAGTTCAAGTTCGTTCTCGAGGAGGCAAGTGCGTTGTGTTAAGAGATGATATTGATTTGTGATTATATGATTAAGAAAGAAAGAAATGAGATTAGAAGAGAAAGACGGTTACGAAAACGGATTAAACTAAGACGAAAAAGGCGATCACGCAAAACCGTAAATAGTGCAAAAATAAAAATTTTAATCTAAAAATTCCTAAAAATTACTAAAAATCCCCAATAATATTATAAGAGTTTACAAAAAATCCAAACTTGTTAAAACCTTTTAATTTATTAGATAATGACTTTTTAATGCTAATTAAAGCCTTAAAAATCATAATTAATTATTAAAAAGCCCTAAACAAGATCTTATAGTTTGTAAACCTCAAAAATGCCCTAATTAAGCTAAAAAGTATTTTTAAAAATTTTAAAACCAAATTAAACTATTTTTAAATACTTAAAAACTATTAAAATCAATTAAAACTTAAATTAATTCTAGAAAATAAAATTGAAAAGTCCTAAAAATATTTGGAAAGTGAAAAAACTCCTAATTAAGTGTCCTTAACCTAGGAAAAATGTAAAAACTAAAAAAAATAAAACTTCAATTTTTAATAATAAAATAATATTAAAATAATCAAAAAAATTCAAAGTTCATAAAAAAATTCTAAAAAATTACCAAAAATCTAGAATAATGTAACTAAGATAAAAATGCAATTAAAATTTTCTGAAACCTATTTAATAATTTTATATTGAATTTTAAAGTTGGTTAAAAACCCTAAAATCCAATAAAATCAAAAATTAGACTTTTTAAAAACTCAATTAGCTGTAAACCTCAAAAATACAATTAAAAACCTAAAAACTATTTTTTCAGATTTTTAAATTACCTTTTACTATTTTTAATTTACTTTCTAAAATTTAAACTAAAAATAATCTTAGAAAATTAATTAATAAAGGGAAAAATATACTTTTTGAACAGAAAAGTCCTAAAACCTAATACAAACCTAAAAAAATGCTAAACAGTCAAATCCTCAAAGAAATAAGCTAGAAATAGCTTTTGAATAAGCTGTTAATTGAATAAGCTACAAAACAAACATCACTTAAATAGATAATGGAATGAAACTTGTGCATAGAAAAGCACTTGGATCACTGGTTAACACGTATAGTCCTCCAACGAGGGGTCTCGTGTTCGAGTCCAGGCCAAGGAGCTTTTTGCAAAAACTTTTTTTTTTACTTTAAAACTCAATAGCAGTTACTTAAATCACTCTAAAACAAACTTTTTAATCAACATTTAACTAGATTCAAGCTATAAGAATAAAAAACGTGCCCAAGTTTGTTATTTGTTTCTGATGAACACAAGGTGATTTCTTCACTTGTGCAGATACTTAACAAGAGGGCTTGTTAAGGGTGTGTTGATGATTTTTGATGGACAAAAGAGGCACCCCTATACTCAGTTGAGTATAGGGAGTCAGCACAAACACAAAAAACAACAAGTATCCACAAGATCAAGCACAAAGTTCACCAAAAAGTTACTGATTAAATCTTAGAAGGTCTGAGATGATTTTTGCTGGTTCAATATGCACACAAACGAATTTCAAATGCTTGAATCATGCATACAAACTAACAAAATGATATGTAATCAACCTCAAACCCTACTTAACCCTAAACTCTAACAGATTACAAGTTTTGATGCACAAATTTTATCAAAATCAGCCAGACCATGCACTTTTCTGATTTTATGCTAAATGTCCAATATTTAACATACAATCTTGATTAAAACTCTACCAAACTGAATGTCAAGTACTTCTATCACTTACTACTTACTTGTTGAGTATGTAAAACAGATTTTAACTCAAAAACTTGGTCACAAATTTTAATCAAACAGCTAATCCAAACACTCCTTTAAAAGTCTGAAAATCAATATTTCAAAACAAATCCTAGAAAATCTCAATCAAATCAAACCTAAGCTATCTAAACATGCATACAATACCTATATAAGCAATATCCAACCAGGAAAACACCACTTAAACAATTTTCACTCAAAATCATATAAAACTGAAATATTCTATAAAAACTGAAAAAGAGAATAAGTAAGCTACCTTGTTGGGCCTACATCCAGGCCCAACAGTGACTGAAAAGTCACCTCCAAACAAGCTGGGGCTTGTGCTGAACTTTGTTGAGATGCTGATGAAGTTTTGCTTAACAAAAATGGATGAAAATGGTCCTTGTTTTGAGCCTGCTAAGAGAGAAAAAGGAAGGCTGTGTAAAAGCTAAAGGAAAACCCCTAGCTTATGGACAAGCTAGAAGTGAGCTATAGCTTATAAAGAAGACTGTGATAAACAAAAAGAATTGACCAAACAAATGGCTTATTTAAGCTTGGGTACCCACTACACCAGAACAAGCCATGGTGTCTTGGACATACACCAACTTAAACACCATCAAACTAACACCTTTCATTACCATGTTATCAAATTTGTTTGAGAATTTAAAGTTTAAGAAAACCTTGAAATGAAACAGAAACTTTGTAAATTTAAGAAAACTGAAAAGCTTTTAAAACAAGTGAATCAACAATAAAACTTAACCAAACTTCAGACAATAAAAGTAAAGATGGCTATTTTCTTCTCATCAACAAACTTTAACCATTTTTCATTCAATAAAAAAACTGGACTTTACAAAGTTGTGATCAAGGAGAAAAACAAGAACAAGTTTCTACTATGTCCTATATGGCCTTTATATAGAGGCTTACAAGAACTAAAATGCTGAAAGGAAACCCTAAAAACTATGCTTGATTTGCCAAAAAGGCCCCTTGAATAATTTGAATTTTTGAAGGTCCATGTGATGATCTTGGCAGTTTGTGAAGGTGCCAGTGATGCAAGAGTGATCCAAGGGTTCCCAATAATGCGTAGAAACAAAGCAAAGGTGTGGTTCGTTGATCCTCTGGCTCAGTTTGTTTGCAAGTGAATAGTGGGGCAGGGGAGGGTGGTAGAAACATGTGAGGTGATGGTGATGGGGGTTTAAGGGTGGGTTTAGGATTAGTTACCCCTTAATCATTGATCTGGAAAGGGGGAAATAAAACCCCTTTGTTTTGCTCTTAATTCGTCCTGGAATATTAGGGTTTATGGGGTGGGTTAAGAACATGTTTTAATCTGATTTGGGTTAATTAAGTTTAAATAAAGTGTTAGGGAGGGAAAAATAGGTGTTGACTGGAGTTTGACTGAGTTTATTTAAATAAACTCAGTAGTGGAAGGGTGACATGGCGTGACGGTGGGACGTGATTGGAGGATGGTTTAAGGTTGATGACGTGTAAGTCTGTGAGTGGAGAGTTTGTCTTAGGTTGTTTGGCAGAAAAGGACCCCCATGTTTCATTCTTCTTTCACATTGTATTAAATAGCAACCAAACTCCTTTTCCTTTGTTATAAGTTTGGAAACTTGTCACTTTTGGCACAAACACTTTATAAACTTGAAACAAGGACTAAACATGTAAACTTATGATACTTGAAGGACTGATTTTGGCATTTTCTTCATTCTTCAAGGTTTGACTTGTTTGTTGACTTCTTGGAGGACCAATATTGACAATTTAGTTTTGTTGAGGGACTAAATTTGCCAATTCTTCAAAGTTAAGGGTCCTTTTTGTACTTTTGACAAACTTTAGGGACCAAACTTGTAATTATGAAGATACAAGGGTATAAAGTGTCAATTCTTCAAACTTGAAGGACCAATCTTCATAATTCTTCAAATCTTTAAGGGTTGACTTTGGAAAATTCTTCATTAGGGCTTGGTTCATCGTGCGGCTTCGTTTCCCGTGTTCGTTTTTGACTGATTCTTGTGATCTTTTGTCATTTTCTCAATATCCGTACCTAAAATACACAAGCAACAAACACAAGCATATATTTGGGTATTTTTATGATATTTAATGCATTTTAAGCCCTATTTGGACGATGAGACTATGTATAAAAGCAGTCTCATCAGATCCCAGCATGAAGGAACAAGACTACTGATACACGTTCAAGACTCATTTATGACGAGATTCGTAATCTCCAATTGATCTTGAAATACCGAAGGATAATGACCTCACATTGGGGGAGATTGTTAGCCTCAAAATATTGAGTCAATCAAGAATGCTCGGTCATAGTTTATTATTGTAATATTCATTAGAACGTTGTAATAGTTAGTTAAGTATTCGTGGTTCGCGGGCTTCGATTTAAGCTACTTAAAGCCCAAAAGACAAGCCTGGTCCAAACAATATAGCCCATTATGGTTACATGTAAGCCCGACTATATAAGTCCCTTCCTAGCATGTTAGGAAGGGTGAATGATCATTTGTAACTCTCATTATTCTAATCTAATATTTACCAAGTTAATCATCTCTCTCTCTAATTTCTCTCACTACTTTTTCTCTCTAAAATTCATATCTTTTTCATCTATTTTCTATCATTAATCATCTAATAATATGGGACAACACATATATAACATTCTTTATATTCGAATTATCCCATTGACCCACAAACACCGCATAAAACATATGCGAAATAATAGTTGATGAATTTGACGCAATACCTTTAAACATACCTGCCTCTACCAGATTCTGAAACGAAAGATGAAGACTTTCTATAATTAAAATAAATAAAAATGGAGAAAGCGGATCACCTTGTTTAAGACTCTTATAGAATTGGAACTCTTCCGAAGGACTACCGTTCACAAGAACCAAATTCCAAGATGATCGAAGACACTCGCTGATCCACCCACACCATTGATCTCCGAAACCATTTTTTTGAGAACATCATTTAAATAATCCCACCGCACCAAATCATAAGCTTTCTTAAAATCAATCTTAAAAATGAAAGATTTCTTTTTCTTTAGCTTACACCACTATAAGACTTCATTAAGAATAAACGGTCCATCGAGAATTTGGCGGTCCGCCACAAACGCTGATTGAACCTCGTCAACAAGGTCCCCTAAAACAGTTACCAACCGATTCGCCAAAATCTTAGAGATAATTTTATATAAACTACCTATTAAACTTATTGGTCTAAAATCCCTAACCATTTTTGCCTCTGAGATCTTTGGAATTAAAGCAATAAACAAAGAATTACAACCTTTAGGAATTTTACCAAATTGAAAAAAATGCTTCATTGCTGCCACAACATCTTTTTCAATTGTATTCCAAAAATGTCTAAAAAACCAAAAGAAAACCCGTCTGGCCCTGGAGACTTGTCAATCCCACACTCCCAAACTGCTTTTTTAATCTCATCATTCAACACGCCTGCTTTCATATCCATTCGTTGCATACTATTCGATTCACGAGGGGAATCCATAATCATAATCGACCTAATCTTGTTTGGTCTCTCGAATATCTTATTGAAATGATATAGGAATTCATTCTTTACCAATTTCAGACTCTCGATCCAACTACCAGAAACCAATACCCCAAAAATAGTCACACGGTTCCTTAGTTTATTAAGAATCCCATGATAATATTTTGAATTCTCATCTCCTTCGATCGTTCATTTTATCTTTGCCTTTTGTGCTAGTTCCATCGAATTCTGTTTATTCATCTCTCGAATATTTTTTTATAATTTCCAATCGGGTTGTGGGCTTGCGTTATTGGAATATGAACATTTTTAAAAGAATTGATTTCAATTGGGTTAATTTTTTTGGAGAACTGTACCTGCTTATTAGATTATTAAGATATTATATCCGTTACTTTGATTACTAGCTACTCATAAGCATCCATTATATTCCGTGTATTTTTTTTAACGGTAAATTTTTTTATTAATGGACTAGCAAGTAGCTATAAAATTACAAACTATAAATATTATAGGGTTTCTAATCCAATTGCCCCAAGAGATGGAAGAGAACTTGTTTCTCGAAGAATACCAACGAAAAGAAAAATCTACAGCCTTATCGAATAAAATGCTACATTTAGGGTGGGTATCTCCAAAGATTGTATCATCGCGGAAGTTCCATAGTGACCATAAAATAACACAACACACAACTTCAATGATGTCTTTCCGTTTCGAAGAGGTATGAAGCGCATCGACCCAAGAGAATAATCCTCGTAAATTGGAAATATCGGGAAGGTTAAGGTCTAACCATTTAAACACACAAATCTATAGAGAAGTAGCAAGGGAACACACCCACAGTGTATGATAAGATATTTCGACCCTATTATCACAAAGAGCGCAAGTAATAGAATCGATCTCAACTCCCCTTTGACTAAGATTCCAACGGGTGGGTAAACGATCACGAAGAGCTCATCATATAAAAATGTTAACCTTATTAGGAACGAGCCTACACCATCTAGATTCCGACTACTCTTTAGGAAGGTAGACATCATCTATTTTTCCACGAGCATCTCTAATAGTAAATAGAGCTTTCTTTGAGTCTCATAGCCCAAATATCGTCTGAATCATTAAGAACCGTATTCCTGATTAAGTTATGGAGGTTGCCCAGCACATGAGCAGTATTTCCATACGAGACATCCCGAAACCAAAGAAACTGCCAACCATTATTCCAGCACTCACTGACCAAATCTTCTTTGTTCAACGCTATTCGAAAAGACGAGGGAATTGCTGCTTGAGAGATGAGTCCCCAATCCAAGTGTCATACCAAAATTTAGTAGAAATCTCATTATTCACTCGCCTCTGCATAGCTGAGTAAGGTATAAAACCCTTTTCATTCATAGAATTTATTGAGCTAACAATTCTACTCAAAACTCCTTTAGTTTTGATATGACTAAAGAAAGATGACGAGTCTTCGTTCTGGCCATGAATATCAACAATCAAACGCGCCCAAAGAGCATAAGGATTATGAGGAAATCTCCATCGCCATTTTTGGATGAGAGCTTGGTTTAATGAATAAATACTACCTATACCAAGGCCTCATTTGTCTTTAGATGTTAGCGCTGCTTTCCAAGATATCCACTAATTTTTTTTTGGTGCTACCATCACTTCCCCAAAATAAGTTTGATCTAATAGACTCCAACTTCTTGTTCACCAATATAGGCATAAGAAATAGGGAGAAAAAGTACGTACCAAGAGCCCCAAGGACAGAAGAAATGAGAGTGGTTCTGCCACCAATTGAAAGAATAGAAGCTTTGCAATTGTTTAGTCGCTTGGAGAACTTGCCAATGATAGGGTCCCAACTCTTCACCTGAGCCATATTGCATCCAATAGGAAGACCTAAGTAGTTGAAAGGGGTATTCGAGGCATTACAACTAGTAGACAAGGCCATCCTTTTAACTTCGTCCAAAGAAACACCAACCCCAAATAGATTAGATTTGTGATAATTAATTTTGAGCCCAGAAACGAATTGATAACAATCAAGAATCGCTGTCAAACTGACAATATTACTCTTCGACCATTATCCAATGAATAAGGCGTCATCTGCAAAAAATAAATGAGAGAGGTTCACTTTATTAATTTTGAAGCCATTGTAAAGACCAGCAGCCATCGCATCTTTCATAGCAACATGGAGACCTTCCATAGCTATAATGAAAAGGAAAGGCGATAAGGGATCCTCTTGATGAAGACCACGTAATATGCTAAATTCACAAGTAGGGCTGCCACTGATAAAGATCGAAGCCGAAGCAAAGTGAAGACAACCTGAAATCCATTTGATCCATGTTTCATTAAACCCCATGAAGTACATAACTTGAAAGAGGAAATCCCAAGAGATAGAGTCAACTGCATTCTCAAAATCAATTTTAAACACCACGAGTCTAGACTTTTTTGGTTTACACCATTGAATCACTTCATTAACCATTGGAGGACCATCAAGAATCTGTCTTTGTTTAATGAAAGCCAATTGCTCCGAGCTAATAATGCTATGAATGACACAAGCCAATCGAGTTGTAATTTGTTCATGGAGACACTTGTTTAATGATATGGTTGTAATCATGATATATATGTTAGTCATGATATATAAAATAATGGCAAAAAAGGATGTTAACGAGATGGATGTGTGGGCATTTAAGATGTACAACATTGTCGATGTCTCATGATTCATTTTGATGCGAAAAATTAAATGACGCCTTATATACGTGTACATCATTTTGGATACGAGAACAATTGAACAATTAAAGTTTTTTTTGAGACACGATCACCGAGAAATACATAATAATAAGAATGTATATGATGAAAATATTGTTGATGAAGATGGTAAGTGTACTGATCAAGAATATATGACTAATTTATGAAATTTTGTTGCGGTACAATGTGCTTGAAAGTTTTAGATCACGATGAAGTTTTATTTTTGTATTGGTAGATTATGTTAAATTCATGACTCAAATGTTTTGTTTAATGTTTGGACATGTTTACATTATTTAAAACTAACACTGATTCACATTTACAACATTCAAATTTTGACAAAAACAAACAGTCTAATTAAATTCAGATTCAGACATTTAAGCCTGAAATTCAGATTTAAATATGCGATTCAGATTCAGATTCAGATTCATACCCTCTTAATAAACAAACAACACCTTAATTAATGAGCGAATGTGTAGCCTTTAATATCTTCAAATAAACAACATTGTAACAATTGTCATAAGAGCGCAATGTATGGTTTCGTGTTGTGAAGTGGTGTTATGGAAAAAGTGAGTGTCACGTTAACATCCCACACTATAATATCAGAATCTCCATAACACCAGAAAAGTGGAGGTATGGTTAACACAAATATTATGGTTCCATTTTTAATTAAAAAAATCCATAACGCGAGTCACGGTACAGTTCTCGCGCCATAAACTCACGTTATGCCCACCATTTTGGGCTGACAAATACGACGCCAGACCCTATAACGCCACACACGATGTAGTGTCTGGCTTCGTATAAGTTTCATTTTCTCATGGCTTGAGCCATATTTTACCATACCGGGTTCTAAATATCATATTTTAAAACATTTCTATTTAAAATCATCATTCCCAAAAACCCCTTCTTTGGCTAAAAAATGACTCCAAATTACTCAAAAATGAAAAAACCATTTCATAATGCCACGTGGACAATGACAATAACAGACAAATGAAAGAAGGGAAAAAGACGGATATGGTCAAAATCAGCACTCCATAGTTAAAGGTAAGTCAAGTGAAAAGATTTTGACGGATTTGGTCATACACAATTGCACAAATGCAAAACTCTATCTGTTGGGATTTCCTCATCATCTACCAGAAGAGTTAATTAGTTATTGAAATAATAATCTTGATTGTAAATTGGGAGTGTAGCTCATATGGTAGAGCGCTCGCTTTGCATGCGAGAGGCATGGGGTTCGATTCCCCGCACTTCCACATTTTGAACCACGACTTCCATAACTGATCAACTTTTAAGTGATAAATTGTTTTTGCAAAAGTGCTAAACTGTTATTCAAAAGTGATCAAATTATTAATGTAAAACAACTTTTGTACAAAAGTGCTAAACTGTTCTTCAAAAGTGATCAACTTTTTAACGTAAGTGAACAACTTTTGTACAGAAGTGCAAAACCATTTTTCTGATTCCACTAGTAAAATTTTTCCTAATGGATAATCTACCTCTAGTGAAGTCCTTGGTCTAAAAATTGGCTCTTAACCTCACTGTTTCTATGTCTTGCAATTAAAATTTTTGGTTAGTCCGGGGTGATAATTATCACTGGTTAGTTGCTCTCTTGGGGGCGTTATTTAGGTATTCTGCAAGGCATGTAGACAAGTTGATCCCACGATACATTCTAGCATGTGCCATCTTTTTTGGGACATGGAAAGGAGTATTCCCTTCTCAGTCGCTTCAAGTTATAGAGAAACAACTTAGATTTCAGTCAACTGCAAATGGATTTTCTTTAGGGTCAACAACAGCTAGGTCCGAGAAAGAGCTTCAACGCGCTACTCATAGTATTCATTTAAATGCAACGTATTTGGAGGCCAGATAAAGACTCGCCAACAGTCAAATACGACAAGGGTTGTCTGAATTATCCTATATTTTCTGATTCCACTAGTATCATTTGTAGTTTGCAGCAATTTCAATTTTCTCGTTACATATTCAGTTATGTAGACTAACTGTGTGTTTTTTTGTTTATTCCGAAAACCACATTAAGCTCTGGTTTCACTATGTACTTGTCCTAACCGCTCTGTCCCTTATATGGTAAGGAGCAACAAAGACACCAGTCGTATATGCGAGGCCACAAGTACTTGCGAAACCCTTTGGACTTGCATTTCGCTTGATCCAAATTATTGCTAATACAGTATGTTGTGGTTCCCCATGTTTTTATTGTTTTTCCCCCTGTTTCTATCCATCAATGGTGGCTGCAGTAGTGGTGTATGCAACAGTTAAAAGATCTGACAAGCAAGTATGAAGGGATCGTTGAAGAAAAGAAGCAAATTGTTGCTATTACTGAATCATCGCCGATTGACAATGAAGTACTAGAACATATTAAAAGTTTGTTGTATGTAAGTTATCTGGACTCTAAGCTATAAAAACAAGTTCTTGATTGGACCTGGATAAACGATCAAATGAGAGCGGCACAGCAGCAACTCCTCCAGTTTAAAAGCTAATCTATAAAGTAGTGCAAATAGTGTACGTTTTAGAAACAAATAATTAAGCTATAAGCATATCACCCCCTTAAACACTCAACCACCAACCATCGTATTGTCACCACTAACCTATAACCGAGCACACATATAATCATGTGATTCATCAAAACGAACTCATTTGCAGAAAGTTCGTTGTCGTTTTATCATTTTGTTCATGTCCGCAGACGGTTTGTTTGTGAATTACAGATGAATTTTTTGCATATGTATGTCACACAGAAAAAGTAAAAAGGAACTTTATGCACATTAATAACAATTTATTTCGGATAAATACATCTTATAAAGCCAGCATACTTTAAAGTTTGAATTATGGACGTAAAATGTCCAAACAACAAGGCATTCACTATTACAATATCACACGGAGCACTAATTTTCTAAACTCAAATTGAGAGCTTGTTAAAGAGGTCTTGGAACCTTTAATGGGGATCCTAAAGACAACACGACTCAGGGTCTCCATCGTCAGTTCATACGAAACCTGCTCATTTAAGTAACTTGGCTGTTTCGTTCGGTATGATAACATTTTGATTCCTGACAGGTGGATCTACCTTATTAACTGAGACTTTACCCTTGGATGATATGCTCCAAAAACTACCAGAAGATTTATCAGCAACCCTTGATTTCATAAGCGGGTGCTTTGCGTTCTTCTTCCCCATCCACTCCTTCGGATAGAAGATGAAGATCTTGTATTTGAGTGGCAACTGATATTGATGCTCCAAAGTTGGACCTGAAATACCAATTCATATCAGGAAACTTTGTGAAATGGATGTTTTAAAAAATATTCGGAGAATAATGTCTAATCCTCACTTTGTAGCCTAAATTTTAATCATAATTAACTTTTTATTATTCCAACCATTTATGTTTATGCAACATAAGATTGTGTGTAATGAGGATGATCCTATATCAGCCTTGGTCAGTTATTGTAGATGAAAATATGAAGGATGATCCTATATCAGCAACACCTGTTTTGAGTGTTGCACCTACAACTAGATTTTCACTATCATTTGTGAAAATGGAATATTGTACCTGAAAAAAATCCACACCCCACGTCGGCAAATTTCCAGGCAAGAAAATAGGCTTGATATGACAGTTCCTTTCAAGACTGGTATGTTGAATTTCAACACTAATTGAAGCCAGGCAAGTCGTAGTACAACGTCCAAAACCTACAAAACGTTATAAACAGATGTTAAACTACAAGCAGAAAATAATAACACACACTTCTGCGTGATACTGAAAGCTTGTCCCTAAGAAACCTGTTCTTTGAATTCCTCTATAGAAGGCCCCAGACCATAACTAAATCCTAATATAGTTTGAAACAAATTGCAGCAACTGAGCACACAAGGGCCAAAACCTTCCAAGTTGTATCCATCTTCAATTCAAACGCGGTTCTAACCACAACTGCAATGATGGTCAAAAAGTATCTTGAAGCATTAAGCAACTGGATACAGTCATGTTCTTCAAAAAAACGGCGAACACACTACAAGCAAATATCCTTCATCAGTTAGTAGTATTTTTGAAATCACATGGTGAAAAAACTAATACCCTAGATGTATTATATCGCTAAGTTTTTGTTTTGCATCAATTCACTCGGAATAAATAATACTATATTCCAAATGCATAGATAATAAGTGTGAAAACACTTATCCTTTTACCACTTATTTCTAATAATAACAAGACCAACACGTGTATTTAATATAGTAAAAGGCGGAATTATGCGTGGTTTGTGTTTTTATTGTGTTTTAGGACAAAAATATGAAAAAGGAAGAAAACACGGGCTTTCACGGGCTTTTATCGAAGAAAAAGACAAAAGACGAGGTCAAAAGATCAAAAGTGCAAGAAGAACGGAAGTCAAAGGCCTATTCTGAAGAATTATCAAAGAAAAAGTCTAAAGACGGAAGTTTAACGAAGTCGAAGAACCAAGTCTACTAAAAAAAGAAGAGAATTAGAAGACGAAGTTCATTTTATGATTCGACAAATCCCGAGACAAAGTCGAGAAAGACGAGTTATTTAAAAAGACGAGAAGACAAGAAGAAAGAGAAAAGCAACATCACCACCTCCCCTCCTCCTATAAATACCCTCCTAATAGTTCATTAGGAGGTGTTGTTAGTTAGTTCATTTTTTTAGTTTCTCTTAAGGTAATTAGGAGTAGGTGTAACTTTCTCTCTCTAAAATTTTCTTTCAAGTTTGCTTAATCTTTCACCTTTAAATCTTGTAATCTTGAATCTTTAATCTTCATCTTAATTTCAAGCTTTTCGTAATCAATCTTATTCTTCCTTTCTTATTTTAATCTTGTGTTTGATTTGGTATAAGTATGTAGTTTGTTTCATCTTGATGCGTATTTGATTAAAGTGCTTATCTTTTTGTTCTTATCATTTTTCATGCGATTGATGTTCTCAGCTTATTGTGCTTTTTGCTTATTTCGTGTTTAGCTTATTTTCATTTAAGTGTTTTTAAAAGTTTAATCTTTTTAAAGTTGATTTTATAAATCTTGCTTATTTAGTGTTTTGAAAGTTTTTCATTCGTGGTTTATTTAGTTCTTCTTAATATTGATTTGGTTAAGTTTGTGGTAAGTGCTTATTAGAAAAGTGCTTATTTGGTTTTTGCTTATTTCCCTTTTACATTCTATCGTAAAGTTCTAAGGGTTTTTAAGGTTCCGATCGAGTATTGTGATCGCATAAGCCTTAGGGTTTCTACTTGCGATCAAATACTGCGATCACAAATTACGATCCAGACTGCGATCCAACTACGATATCGGGTCGTGATCGTTGGTGGCGATCCAGGGTGCAATCCAGGGTGCGATCGTTGGTTGCGATCCAGGGTGCGATCGTTGGTTGCGATCTGATCGCAATCCTTCGTTTTTTTACTTAGTTGTTTTTCAAAGTTTATTTCTTTCCCGCCATCTTGTCTTATTTTATTTTTAAATTTACTTTTTATTTAGTCTTAAATTTGTTTAATCTCTTTATAATTGTCATTTGTCTTAAATCATCTTAGTTTAAAATAGATAATCAAAAGCTCCCCATTTTAGTTACCAAAAATGATAAGTCCACCTTAAAACATGATCAATTCGAATTGAATCGAGTACGAACAACACTCAACAAGAACATCAACAATTTGTCATATTAAAATGGCGCCGCTGTCGGCTCTTTTCGTAAGGACTAACGGTTTTTTGTGAGAAAAATTGGATTTTGGGACCAGTTCTCTTGGGAACGTTATTTTCATAGCATATAAAATTTTCAAAAATCCTAAAAAAATATAAAATTTTCAAAAAAAAAATAAAAAAATAGAAAAAGATAAAAAATCAAAAATATTGTATTGCATTTTTAGTGTATGCGTACTCGATCTTCGTCTAATCTTGAGCCCGAGACTCGTAAAGACCTAGATATGGCCGGTGTGCATAATAATAATAATCCACCTCACCCCGTTGTGAATAATAACAACCATCACCCTCAACCCGACCTTCTTACGATGGAGGAGTTATGCCAACCGACTATGAATGGACGTGGAGGACCGATTGCGCCGATGCAAATTACGGCTCCCGAATTTTCGTTGAAGCATCACATGATCCAACAAGTCCAAAATGCTTGCCATTTTGCGGATTACCGGATGATGTTGCCAACAAACACCTCGATAAATTCATAACCGTCACTCAAAGCATGAAATTACCCGGTGTTACCATGGATTTTCTCCGCCTTCATCTTTTTCCACACACTTTATCCCACCATGCCGAAAAATGGTTTGATCGTCTTCCTAAAAACTCAATTTATACATGGGACGAGATGACTCAAATATTTTTGTCGCGCTTCTTTCCACCATCCATGGCAACTAGTCTTAGGAATCAAATCAGTGGTTTCTCTCAAGAACCCAATGAGTCTCTTTTCGATGCTTGGGAATGTTATAATGTCTTGATCGATCGTTGTCCTAACCATAATATGCTCCCCGTCACTCTAATTGATACTTTCTACAACGGTTTAACTTTTCGTGATCGTGATACGATTAATGCCGCCGCCGGTGGTACATTTATGAAAAGAAGACCCGAGTAGTGTAGAGAGCTTATAGAGAACATGACCACTCATCACAAAAATTGGGATTCATCCGCATCCTCAAGAAATAACCCGAGGGTCAATGTTTCTTCTACTTCATCAAACCCCGAGATAATCGAACTCACCCAACTCACACGTCAACTAGCCGAGATGAACAAAAATTTCTTAACCATGGCTACGAACCAATTTCAACAAGTTAAAGCTGTAGCACTTTCTTGTGAGACTTGCGGCGGTCCTCATTCATACACCGATTGTCCTTCTACTCATGACAATCCGGAAAACGTTTATGCGGCTAACAGTAACTTTTCTATGGGAGGCTATCAAGCACGTCCTCAAGGTGACCGTAATTTGCTAAGTTATCGTTCAAACAATTTTCTTTCACCACCAGGTTTTCCTCCTCAAAACCAAAACAACCTCAATCGTAACAATCAAAGCCAACCTCGAGCTCCTAATCAATATCAAACCCAAAGGAATCCATATCCACCTCCAGGAAATAATCAAGTTTACCAACCACCCACCTATCAACCACCCGCTTACCAAGATCCTCCTTTTAACCAACCCACGACATATAATCAAGAGGTCGAAACCTACATGAGGACTAATGACGCGCTGGTGAAAAATCTTCAAAGCCAAATTATTAACTTGAAAGGTGACATGGCTAAACAAGGGAATGATCTTCGAGTCGAGCTTAGGAATGACATGCGAAACTCTTTAAGCAATCAAACAAATGACTTAAGGGATACGATGGCTAGTTTTTTTTCCAAAGTAATCAACCCTCTGCTTCGGGTTCTCTTTCGAGTAATACCATTGCAAATCCAAGAGGGAAGATGAAAGCAATCACTACCCGCAGTAGAAAAGGCTATAAGGAACCCGAGATTCCTAAACCTACTCCAGTGATTGTGACAAAGGATAACGAGCCCCCTTTACCGATTCCTTCACCTTCCAACCCACCCCTCCACCACCAAGGATGTGAGTGACCAATCTATTCCAAAGCCTTCCTCTCAACCCGACATACTTTATCCCTCAAGGTTGAGGAAAGAGAAGTTGAAGAACAAGGATGATATTCAAGTTTCAAACTTTCTTAAAATGTTTAAACAATTGAATTTCAACATCTCCTTTGCCGAGGCGATCGCTCACATGCCTAAATATGCTAAAATGTTCAAAGATCTTCTAAGTGATAAGGAAAAACTTCTTGATATTGCTCAAACCCAACTTAATGAGAATTGCTCCGCGGTTCTTTTAAGGAAATTACCAACCAAACTTGGTGATCCGGGTCGCTTTCTCATTCCTTGCAACTTTCCTGGGGTAGAGAATTGTATGGCCCTAGCCGATCTAGGTGCTAGTATCAACTTAATCCCATTAAGCGTTTGGAAACAATTATCTCTACCCGAGCTAGTGCCCACACGAATGACATTGGAATTAGCTAACCGTACGGTTTCTTATCCGGTGGGGATAGCCGAAGATGTCTTCGTCGGTGTCAACAAATTCACCTTTCTGGCGGATTTGTTTTCGTTGACTACGAGATGGATCCCCGTGTTCCATTAATTTTTGGACGTCCATTCTTGAGGACCGGTCGCACTCTTATTGATGTAGCCGTGGGCGAATTAATCATGAGAGTTGGTGACAACAAAATTGTCTTTAACATGGGTAACCTTTCTAAGCAACCTTATGAACACGAGAACGTTAATTTCATTGACGTACTTGATGAGGCTTGTGAAGAACATTTCAAAGACGCTTGTAAAAGTGGTTTTTCTTATCTACCCATTGTTGAGACCGTTGCCTCTATTGCTCCATCATTGACTCCATTTGGAGAAAGTGATTTTCTTTTGAAAGAATTTGAAGAAAGTTTAGGGGATGTGGACTTAAAATATGACGATTCTCCCACCGATTGGGAAAAAGACACTCGTACCATTGAGAAACTTCTCAATGAGGACCATATTTCTTCCCGTTCTCCTATGGAAGTTACAAACGATGATCCGAATTTGACTAAGCCTTCCATCGACAATACTCCGAATTTAGAGCTTAAGGATTTACCGTCTCATCTTGAATACGTTTTCCTAGAAGACAATAAGAAGTTACCCGTCATCATTGCAAAGGACTTAAAAGAGTATGAAAAATCTCGACTTATAGATGTGCTCAAAAATCATAAGAAAGCAATTGCTTGGAAAATTTCCGACAATTGCGGAATTGATCCTAACTTTTGCACTCATAAAATTCTCATGGAAGATGACTTTAAACCCGCAATCCAAAGCCAAAGAAGGGTTAATCCAAAAATTCATGACGTCATCAAGAAAGAACTCATCAAACCTCTAGATGCCAGAATGATTACCCTATTTCGGATTCGCCATGGGTTTGTCCCGTCCATTGTGTGCCTAAGAAAGGAGGAATAACCGTTGTTCCCAATGAAAACAACGAGTTGATTGCTACTCGACTTGTCACGGGTTGGCGAGTTTGCATAGACTATCACAAGCTCAATGATGCCACTCGTAAGGATCATTTTCCTCTTCCTTTCATGGATCAAATGCTCGAGCGTTTAGCGGGTAATGACTACTATTGCTTCTTAGACGGTTTCTCCGGGTATTTTCAAATTCCTATCGATCCAAAAGACCAAGTGAAAACCACATTCACTTGTCCTTATGGGACATTTGCTTACAAAAGAATACCTTTCGGCTTATGCAATGCTCCTGGGACTTTCCAAAGGTGTATGATGGCTATATTCCATGACATGGTTGAAGAAACTATGGAAGTCTTTATGGACGATTTCTCGGTCTATGGTGATTCTTTTTCATCTTGCCTTGCCAATTTAGAACGTATGCTTAAACGGTGTGAAGACACTCGTCTCGTTCTTAATTGGGAAAAATGCCATTTGATGGTAAAAGAAGGCATTGTTCTAGGTCACAAAATTTCCAAAGATGGTATCGAAGTCGACCGTGCTAAAGTTGACGTCATTGCTAAGTTGCCTCCACCTACCACCGTCAAAGGAGTTAGAAGTTTTTTAGGTCATGTGGGATTTTATCGTCGTTTCATCCAATATTTCTCTAAGATAGCTCGACCAATGACTCACCTCTTAGAAAAGGTTGCTCCTTTCATCTTTTCTCAAGAATGTCTCGACTCTTTCGAACTTCTTAAAGGTAAATTAACTAAGGCACCGGTCTTAGTCTCTCCAAATTGGGAGTTACCTTTCGAGCTCATGTGCGATGCTAGTGATTTTGCGGTAGGAGCGGTTTTAGGTCAACGAGTTAACAAACATTTCCAACCAATCCATTATGCTAGCAAGACAATGACGGGGTCTCAATTGCATTATACCACTACCGAAAAAGAGCTTTTAGCCGTAGTGTATGCTTTTGAGAAATTCCGCCCCTATCTTGTGCTTTCCACCACCATCGTTTACACCGACCATTCCGGCTTGAAATACTTGTTGACCAAGCAAGATGCTAAACCGAGACTCCTTCGTTGGGTTTTGCTCCTTCAAGAATTTAAAATCAAAATTCGTGATAAAAAGGGAGCGAAAAACCTAGCCGCGGATCATCTTAGTAGACTCGAGGATCCTTATCAAGGGGAACTTCCAACTCAAGAGATTAATGAATCTTTTCCCCTTGAGGCCTTAATGTCTATTAACTCCAATCTTGATGATACCCCATGGTTTGCGGACATTGCAAACTATTTAGCGGGTGGTGTTCTTATGGAAGGGTTAATGTCCCAACCAAAGAAAAAATTCTTTAAGGATACTAAACACTATTATTGGGATGACCCTTACCTTTTCAAGCAATGTGCAGATCTTGTTATTCGTCGGTGTGTTGATGGGCCGATAGCTTTACTAATCCTAGAAGCTTGCCACAAAGGACCCACCGGTGGTCACTTTGGTCCTAATTATACCGCGAAGAAAGTTTTTGACTCCGGATTTTATTGGCCCACCATTTATCATGACGCTCATGAAATGGTTAAACATTGTGATGCTTGTCAAAGACAAGGCAAAATCACACATAAAGATGAGATGCCTCAAAATTTCATCAAAGAATGTGAAATCTTTGACGTATGGGGCATCGACTTTATGGGGCCATTTCCATCATCCAAAGGGAACAAATACATCCTCGAAGACGTTGACTACGTATCCAAATGGGTTGAAGAAAAGGCTTTACCTACTAACGATGCGAGGGTGGTTGTGAACTTTTTGAAACAATTATTTGCTCGATTCGGTGTTGCTCGTGCTATCATTAGTGATCGCGGGACTCATTTTTGCAATGATCAATTTGCTCGAGTCATGGCTAAGTATGGTGTCAATCACCGACTTTCCATCGTGTATCATCCACAAACTAATGGTCAACCCGAGATCTCTAACCGTAGACTTAAGCGAATCTTAGAGCGTACTGTGGGAGAGCATCATGCCTCATGGGCCGATAAGTTAGATGATGCTTTGTGGGCTTTCTGTACCGCATATAAGACACCTATTGGTTGTACTCTATATCGTCTTGCGTACGGAAAGGCATGCCACCTCCCCATTGAGTTGGAGCATAAGGCCCATTGGGCATTGAAATGGGCTAATTTTGACATAACCAAAGCCGGTGATCTTAGGAAAATCCAACTCAATGAGCTTAATGAACTGAGGAATGAGGCTTATGAGAATTCATTGATTTACAAGGAGAAAACCAAGCTCATTCATGATTCCAAGATTAAGAACCGAGAGTTTCACATAGGTGATCAAGTTTTACTCTTTACCTCTCGGTTGAAAATCTTTTCAGGAAAGATTAAGAGCCGTTGGTCTGGTCCATTCACCGTCGCCAAAATCTTCCCTTATGGCACCATTGAGTTATCTCAACCAAATGGGCCAAACTTTAAAGTGAATGGCCAACGTGTTAAGTTATACTTTGGTGAGGACATCTCTCACGAGATGATTCCATCCCTCACCACGCTTCCCTTGAATTAGTTCTGGGTCGAGTCAGGCTCGTGATTCGGTTAACAAAAACAAGCGCTTCTCGGGAGGCAATCCGATGATCTATCCTTTACCCGTTTTCATAATAAGTGTAGGGGAGCTACATAGGTGTTTGTTGTCTTGTTTCTTATGATGTGTAGGGATTAAAGCTTTCAAAGATCCACTTTTGATGCTATTTGATGACCCGTGATCCCGTGTTCCCGTCTTCCCGGTTCTATCCTAAACTCTTTTGTTTCACTATTTTATCATTTATGTTGAAATAGAAATCACTTTAGTTGTCTCTTCCTTAGCGAGATTTAGACAAAGTGCACAATGTCCTAAGTGTAGGGCAGTTTACTCCCACATGCTTAAACATTGAGGACAATGTTTATATCAAGTGTAGGGGGACTTCTATCGAAGTTAAGTGGGCTTTCCATGAATTTGTCCTCATTTTAAACAGAAAATTTAATTTTTCGACGTTTTTCAAAATTTTTGATCTATTTTGGCCTAGCAGTATTTTTCATTTATTTTTCTTTTATGTTCTTTCCTTTTGCCATCGCATCGTATGTATATATTTCATTTCAAGAATAAAGTCAAAAGAAAAGTAGTTAAATAAAATGGTTTTAATGAGTTTAGATATCTTTGATATATTAGGCCTGTCATGAATCTTTTGACTCAACCCGAGTTTACTTATCCGAGTTTACTCTAGCTAGTATCCTTAACATGCTTAAATCAAGTTTTGCTAGGCTTTTATATAGGCAACTTTAAAACGTGGAAGTGTTAACTCATTCGGGTTAAGAACAAGAACTTTCACAAGTTCCTATAATTGATCCTAGAAAGTCGTTTATCAAGGGCACTTTAAAATGCGAATTCTAAACTTGAAAAAGTCTAAGAAGTTGCAAGATCCTATAGATGACTTGAAAACCCAGAACTTTGATTTAATAGGCTAAGCATCCACGAGTCTCATTCCTTGAGATTTTAAATTGTGGAGAACGAGAGATGATAGAGTCAATTATAAGTTTGGTATTCTTTCATGAATTTATGTGAGTTATTATGAGCTTTTTCTCCCATAGCTTGTTAATAAATATAATTTAACGTCGTACGATTTGAAAAGTTACTTAACTTCTAGCCCAAGATCGTTTAAAAGTTGCTCGGTATTAATTAGAGTTCATAGCCAAGGCATAACTTATTGAAGCGGCATGCGAAGATTGACGAGTCCAAAAAGGCTATAATAAGGCATGAGGGATACATTTTGTTGCTAAAGATCCAAAGTGATGTGAAGAATCATTTATCAAAAATCAATATGAAGGATCGAGACACACGACGAAAAGCAAATACTCCCCTAAAGATCTTGGAGAATTCTATCCGAAAAGACCCTAGCAAGGTATGAGGATATATAGATCCAAGTCCTAAAAGGAGGCGGATCGTTGTATATTAAAATCCCAAATAAAGATTGGAGCAAAATGAAGAAGTCGTGGTCCGAGTATGAAGTATCTCTCAAAAACTTTAAGTGAAGAAATTCCTATTATGAAGAGAAGACCATTATTTCAAGAACGTCTCTCAAGATTCAAAGTATGAAGTCAATGCCAAATATCGGTCTGAGAAAGGTCTCAAATCGGGAAACAAGTTATGCCAAGATATGAACTTTATGAGGTTTCGAGAAGCAGTTTTAAAAGATTTCGTCCCTTAGCTAACTATTGATTAAATCATCCTACTTTTTTCAGCCTTAACAAATCATCGAAATAAGTCAACAATGCATCCTCGTGATCATTCAAGACAATAATAAAATATAAGAGATACACCTAGGAATAAGGGAGTCTAAGTGAATAATTGGGCCACATGAGTTTGTGTTAGCTTTACTAATTTATAATAACAATGATCTCGTTTTTAAGCCTGGTATGGGGAGCGTGAAACTTGAGGGTGATAAACATTCATGACAACCAAAGCCCTAATGTAAGTCTTCGATCTCTTTACTTGTTCTTCCTTCTAGCATTTTGTAATTTTCTATCTTTTTAGTTTCATTATTGTCTAATAGTTAATAAAGGCCAAGGTGGGTTCATTGTGATGAAAAATGTAAATCGTGCTTTGAAATTAATGCATTGCATGAGGGCATTTCAATGGTCAAGTATAGGGGATATAATAAGTGTGAAAACACGTATCCTTTTACCACTTATTTCTAATAATAACAAGACCAAAACGTGTATTTAATGTAGTAAAAGGCGGAATTATGCGTGGTTTGTGTTTTTATTATTTTTAGGACAAAAATATGAAAAAGGAAGAAAACACTGGCTTTCACGGGCTTTTATCGAAGAAAAAGACAAAAGACGATGTCAAAAGATCAAAAGTGCAAGAAGTACGGAAGTCAAAGGCCTATTCTGATGAATTATCGAGAAAAAGTCTAAAGACGGAAGTTTAACGAAGTCGAAGAATCAAGTCTACTAAAAAAAGAAGAAAATTAGAAGACGAAGTTCATTTTATCATTCGACAAATCCCGAGACAAAGTCGAGAAAGACGAGTTATTTAAAAAGACGAGAAGATAAGAAGAAAGAGAAAAGCAACATCACCACCTCCCCTCCTCCTATAAATACCCTCCTAATAGTTCATTAGGAGGTGTTGTTAGTTAGTTCATTTTTTAGTTTCTCTTAAGGTAATTAGGAGTAGGTGTAACTTTCTCTCTCTAGTTTTACTTTCTCTCTCTAAAATTTTCTTTCAAATTTTCTTAATCTTTCACCTTTAAATCTTGTAATCTTGAATCTTTAATCTTCATCTTAATTTCAAGCTTTTCATAATCAATCTTATTCTTACTTTCTTATTTTAATCTTGTGTTTTATTTGGTATAAGTATGTAGTTTGTTTCATCTTGATGCGTATTTGATTAAAGTGTTTATCTTTTTGTTCTTATCATTTTTCATGCGATTGATGTTCTCACCTGATTGTGCTTTTTGCTTATTTTGTGTTTAGCTTATTTTCATTTAAGTGTTTTTAAAAGTTTAATCTTTTTAAAGTTGATTTTATAAATCTTGCTTATTAGTGTTTAGAAAGTTTTTCATTCGTGGTTTATTTAGTTCTTCTTAATATTGATTGGGTTAAGTTTGTGGTAAGTGCTTATTAGAAAAGTGCTTATTTTGTTTTTGCTTATTTCCCTTTTACATTCCATCGTAAAGTTCTAAGGGTTTTTAAGGTTCCAATCGAGTATTGTGATCGCATAAGCCTTAGGGTTTCTACTTGTGATCAAATACTGCGATCACAAACTACGATCCAGACTGCGATCACAGACTGCGATCCAACTACGATCTCGTGTCGCGATCGTTGGTTACGATCCAGGGTGCGATCGTTGGTTGCGATCCAAGGTGCGATCGTTGGTTGCGATCCAGGTTGCGATCTAGGTTGCGATCTCTTGTAGCGATCTGATCGCAATCCTTCGTTTTTTACTTAGTTGTTTTTCAAAGTTTATTTCTTTCCCGCCATCTTGTCTTATTTTATTTTTAAATCTACTTTTTATTTAGTCTTAAATTTGTTTAATCTCTTTATAATTGTCATTTGTCTTAATTCATCTTAGTTTAAAATAGATAATCAAAAGCTCCCCCTTTTAGTTACCAAAAATGATAAGTCCACCTTAAACCATGATCAATTCGAATTGAATCGAGTACGAACAACACTCACCAAGAACATTAACAATTTGTCATATTAATAGACTATCTTCTAGATGCATATGTCTAGTGAAAGAACAAAGAGGATAAAGGTACCTGTAATAACCGAAACCAATATGGTATAAGTGCTACAATGATATAGAAGAAATTGTAGAGATCCAAATTATGGCACTTTTGTTCCTTCTGGTACAATGCTAAACCATAGTAGCAAATGTAAAACTGTAAGTACCGTATGACTTGGATCTGAGGTTAAAAAAATGTAATGCAAACTTATTTACAAGCCTACAAGCACGACTAAGCAATAGAATTAGAATTATGTCAAACCTGACTACAGAGCTGGTCTGTATAGAAAAAATCTGCAAGCTGAACCTAGAGTGAAACGAAAAACAAAATGCATACTTGAGCATAGATTTTAGATATGAACGACCGAGGTTATGAAAAAATGTATTTAGCTTATATTATCTTATATTCAACATGCATACCTTGTAGAGAGGAGCGCAAATACAAAGAAATAATGTCCAGATAAGAAAGAACCGACTGGATTTGTAAAAGATTTTGAATGGATTGAAGAAGATGGCAAGAATATTCTGCATGAAGAAAACAAATTAAATTTTGATATCCTACAATGCTAAAAGTAAAGAGACGGTGTCATATCATACAATGAGTAATCCCAATGGAATTAATTCTACATACTTCGTATAGACCGAGTTAATATAATCTACTTTCATGTGCACATGCACCAAAAAGGTGCCAAGTGTGAGTACATCAAGACCCGTAATGATAAGAAACACACCATAGTGACTTAATTCAGTACCCTGCTTGAAGCCAAATATAAAGGAGTAGTTGATTTGGCAGCGCAACCAGTAAAGAATCCTGAAATTTACAAGACATAGTATCATGAAACTAAGACGTGGGAGATTTGACCCGTTCTTGGGTAAACGGGTGGTTCAGGTTAACCTCTGTATCCACCAGGTGAAACGGGTAAAACTTTAAGATACATAACATGTAAACAAAACAGATAGTGGGCTGAAAGTCACCCAGAGTATCCAAATCCTAACTCATTTAATTGTATAGAAATATCAATGTCGGGGTACATGTGCTAGTTGCCTGCAAATTTGTTCCCATGGGAGACATGAGTCGTTGAGTGGCTTAAGGGTCATCTCTCCCACTAAGCTCAACTCCCAGCCTTTCCGGTAGTGGACCATCTGGGCCAGCTTGACTGCTGCTCACCCAACCTACTTTTGGCGCCATTGTCCTTTGAGAAAGCAAATCCTGAGTAGGCATGGGCATGGGTGTGGCCTTTTGTGATGAAATATGTCGTGTAGGGGAAACATACATAAAACATATTGCTTTAGTAAAATAACACAGTTCAAGTTTCTTCATACATAATTACCAACATGAAGGAGTTTCAAACCACAACAACGAAAGAACTAGGGGTGTTTGGATTGCTCATTTAAAAGAGTTAATCTGCTTAGTAGAAGAAGCTACAACCTGCTAATTATTATATACTTAATTTAGTGTAAAATAAGCACATAAATAGTTTCATCTAAATAGTCAAAATTCCAATCTGCTGTATGTATATAAGCTCCTTTGTAGCAAACCTAAACACCTTCTTAACAACAGTTTCCACCTAAAATAACGTCAAAAAAGCGCATAAATGTATGCTAGACATACACATACTTTAGCTTGTGAAAATACAGATCCCGCTCCTCAAGCTTTGATGGAGACAGTCTCCAGTCATATGGAACGGCTAGAATAGCATTTGCTTCGATCCCAAATTCTATGCACCATTTAACCCATTGAAAGTGAGATTTTACTAGTTAAAAATTTGTTGTTCTCAGTATCTAATCGAATTGATCTCCGGTTAAAAGTGTGACTCAGTCGTTCTTGATGAATAAAAAGAAAATTGTCGTTGTCTATAGCTAATAGAAAAGTAAACGCAGAAAGTATTTAAAAATAAACTAACAATTAAAACGATATTAAAACGAATATTAAAACAAATAGTAAAAAGAAACGATCAATAAAAATAAAAGTAAAAAAATAAATTTTGAAATAAAATAAAAGTGAAAATAAAAATAAACTTTCGAATTAAAAATAAAACTTACTTAATGCAAAAGAAGGAAATTGAACTATATGGTTACTTTAAAAACAAACGAGACAAATATTAAAGCGGGCACTAAATAAAAGTCAAAACTTAAACTTTTCGAAAAAAATACTAATACTAAAATTTGACGAAAAATATAACTAAAAATATCTGACTTTCAGAATAAAAATAAACACGACTTTCGGATAAAAACTTAATCTAATTCGGAATCTGAAGAAAATCCTTATCCGGAATCCTCTTTCTCACACTATCCAGAATAACTAAAAACTTAATCTAATTCGGATAAAGATGGTTTTGGAAAACCCTGATAAGGAACATTATTAGCTAAAAACAAAAATAAGCTAAAAACTAATAAGCACTTAACCAAAACTTTAACCAAAAAATTTTAAGAAAAACTAAATAAGCTAAAATTTAAAAACTTTTAAAAACACTAAATAATCAAAATATTTAAAATCAACTTTTTATAAAATTAAACTAATAAAAAAACTTAATTAAAATTAAAACTAGCACACAATAAGCTAAAACAATCAAACATATAAAAACATAAGAAACAATCAAATAAGCATCTCAATAAGCAAATAAGCATAAAGATTAAGAAAACAAGAAAGGTAGAATGAGATTAATGAAAAGCTTGATTAAAGATTAATATTCAACAACACAAATTAAAGACTTACTTGAAATAACTTGAAATTAAAGACAAGTATGTAAATGACAATATGAAAAGTACATAGAATAAAGTGGAGAACTAATTTGTCAAATTAGCTAACACCTCCTAATGACACATTAGGAGGGTATTTATAGGAAGGGAGAGTTCTTGTGCTTCTTTCTTTCTTTCTTCCTTTTTGTCTTCTCGTTTTTCGTCTTTGACAATAAACTCGTCATTCTCGACTTTGTCTCGGGATTTGTCGATCGATAAAATGAACTCGTCTTCTAATTTCTTCATTAATTAGATTTGGTTCTTCGACTTCGTTAAACTTCCGTCTTTGGTCTTTTTCTTCGATAAATCTTTAGAATAGGCCTTTGACTTCCGTTCTTTTTGCACTTTTGATCTTTTGACTTCGTCTTTTATCTTTTTCTTCGATAAAAGCCCGTGAAAGCCCGTGTTTCCTTCCTTTTTCATCTTTTGGTCCTAAAACACAATAAAAATACAAACCACGCATAATTCCGACATTTACGACATAAAATACACGTTATGGTCTCGTTTTTAATTGTTTTAAGTGGTAAAAGGATGGGTGTTTCCACACCTATCAAATCCCCCACACTTGACCATTGCAATGCCCTCATGCAATGCATTAATTACAAAGCAAGATTTACATTTTCATCATAATTAACCCACCTTGGCCTTTATTAAACACTAGACACTAAGGAAACTTAAAGAGATAGAAAATTACAAAATATTTGAAGGAAGAAAACAAGTAAAGAAATCGAAGACTTACATTAGGGCTTTAGATGTCATGAATGTTTATCACCCTCAAATTTCCCGTTCCCCATACCAAGCTTAAAAACGAGATCATTGTTATTATAAGTTAGCAAGCTAACACAAACTCATGTGGCTCAATTATTCACTTTTAGACTCCCTTATTCCTAGGCGTATCTCTTATATTTTATTTTTGTCTTGAATGATCACGAGGATGCATTTTTGACTTATTTCGATAGTTTATTAAGGTTGAAAATAAAGTAGGATGATTTAATCAATAGTTAGCTAAAGGACAAAATCTTTTAAAACTACTTCTCGAGACCTCATAAAGTTCATATCTTGGCATAACTCGCTTCACGATTTGAGACCTTTATCGGATCGATATTTTGCATTGACTTCATACTCGAATCTTGAGTGACGTTCTTGAAACAATGGTCTTCTCTTCATAATAGGTATTTCTTCACTTAAAGTTTTTGAGAGATTCTTCAAACTTGGACCACGACTTCTTCATTTTTCTCCAATCTTTATTTGGGATCTTGATATACAACGATTAGCCTCCTTTTAGGACTTGAATCTATTTATCCTCATGCCTTGCTAGGGCCTTTTCAGATAGACTTCTCCATGATCTTTAGGGGAGTATTTGCTTTTCGTCGCTTGTCTCGATCCTTCATATTGATTTTTGATAAATGATTCTTCACATCACTTTGGATATTAAGCAGCAAAATGTAGCCCTCATGCCTTGTTAGGGCCTTTTCGGACTCGCCAATCTTCGCATCCCGCTTCAATAAGTTATGCCTTGGCTATGAACTCTAATTAATACCGAGCAACTTTTAAACGATCTTGTGCTAGAAGCTAAGTAACTTTTCAAATCGTACGACCTTATTTATTGCAATTAAATTTATTAACAAGTGATGGGAGAAAAAGTTCATAATTAACTCACATAAATTCATGAAAGAATACTAAACTTATAATTAACTCTTTCATCTCTCGTTCTCCACAATTTAAAATCTCAAGGAATGAGACTCGTGGATGCTTAGCCAATTAAATCAAAGTTTTGGGTTTTCAAGTCATATATAGGAACTTGCATCTTCTTAGACTTTTTCGAGTTTGAAATTTGCGTTTTAAAGTTCCCTTGATAAACGACTTTCTAGGATCAATTATAGGAACTTGCGAAAAGTTCTTGTTCTTAACCCGTAAGAGTTAAGACTTTCGCGTTTTAAAGTTTCCTATATAAAAGCCTAGCAAAACTTGATTTAAACATGTTAAGGATACTAGCTAGAGTAAACTCAAATAAGTAAACTCGGATTGAGTCAAAAGATTCATGGCGGGCCTAATTTATCAAAGACATCTAAACTCATTAAAACCATTTTATTTATCTTTATTTTTCTCTTTTGACTTTATTTTTGAAATGAAATATGTATATACGATGTGATAACAAAAGGAAAGAACATAAAAGAGAATAAATGAAAAATACTACTTGGCCAAAATAGATCAAAAATTTTGAAAAATGTCGAAAAATTAGATTTTTCGGTTAAAATAAGGACAAATTAATGGAAAACCCCACTTAACTTCGATAGAAGTCCCCTACACTTGATATAAACATTTTCCTTAATGTTTAAGCATGTGGGAGTAAACTCCCCTACACTTAGGACATTGTGCACTTTGTTTAAATCTTGCTAAGGAGGAGACGACTATAGTGATTTCGATGTCAATATATAGGATATGAAATATTGAATCACAAGAGTTTAGGATAGAACCGGGAAGACGGGTACACGGGATCACGGGTCGTCAAATATCATCAAAAGTGCTCTTTGAAGCTTTAATCCCTGCACATCACAAGAAACAAGACAACAAACACCTATACAGCTCCCCTACACTTATTATGAAAACGGGTAAAGGATAGACCATCGGGTTGCCTCCCGAGAAGCGCTTGTTTTTGTTAACCGAGTCACGAGCCTGACTCGACCCAGAATTAATTCAAGGGAAACGTGGTGAGGGATGGAATCATCTCATGAGAGATACCCTCACCAAAGTACAACTTAACACGCTGGCCATTCACTTTAAAATTTGGCCCATTTGGTTGCGATAACTCAATGGTGCCATAAGGAAAGACTTTGGCGACGGTGAATGGACCAGACCAACGGCTCTTGAGCTTGCCCGAAAAGATTTTCAACCGAGAGTTAAAGAGTAAAACTTGATCACCTCCTTTTGAACTCTCGGTTTTTGATCTTAGAATCATGAATGAGCTTGGTTTTCTCCTTGTACATTAATGAATTCTCATAAGCTTCATTCCTCAGTTCATTAAGTTCATTGAGTTGGATCTTCCTAAGATCACCGGCTTTGTTGATATCAAAATTAGCCCATTTCAAGGCCCAATAAGCCTTATGCTCCAACTCAATGGGGAGGTGGCATGCCTTTCCGTACACAAGACGATATGGAGTGCAACCAATAGGTTTCTTAAATGCGGTACGGAAATCCCACAAAGCATCATCTAACTTATCGGCCCATGAGGCATGATGCTCTCCCACAGTATGCTCTAAGATTCTCTTCAGTTCACGGTTTGAAATCTCGGCTTGACCATTTGTTTGTGGATGATACGCAGTGTAAAGACGGTGATTGACACCATACTTAGCCATGACTCGAGCGAATTGATCATTGCAAAAATGAGTCCCGCAATCACTAATGATAGCACGAGGAACACCAAATCGATCAAATAATTGTTTCAGAAAGGTCACAACCACCCTCGCATCGTTAGTAGGTAAAGCCTTTGCTTCAACACATTTTGATACGTAGTCAACGGCTACGAGGATGTACTTGTTCCCTTTAGATGATGGAAATTGCCCCATAAAGTCGATGCCCCATACGTCAAAGATTTCATATTTTTGGATGAAATTTTGAGGCATCTCATCTTTATGTGTGATCTTACCTTGTCGTTGGCAAGCATCACAATGCTTAACCATTTCATGTGCATCACGATAAATGGTGAGCCAATAAAATCCAGAATCGAAAACTTTCTTCGCGGTGTAATTAGGACCAAAGTGACCACCGGTTGGTCCTTTATGGCAAGCTTCCAAGATTTGTAAAGCTTCGGGCCCGTCAACACACCGACGAAGGATCAAGTCAGCACATTGCTTGAAGAGGTAAGGGTCGTCCCAATAGTAATTTTTCACATCCTTGAAGAATTTCTTCTTTTGTTGGGACGATAACCCTTCGATGATAATTCCACCCGCCAAATAGTTTTCAAAGTCCGCAAACCATGGGGTCTCATCAAGATTGTAATTAATAGACATCAAGGCCTCAAGGGGAAAAGATTCATTAATCTCTTGATTTGGGAGCTCCCCTTGATAAGGATCCTCGAGTCTACTAAGATTATCCGCGGCTAGGTTTTCTGCTCCCTTCTTGTCCCGAATTTCAATTTTGAATTCTTGAAGGAGTAAACCCAACGAAGAAGTCTTGGTTTGGAATATTGTTTTGTTAACAAGTACTTCAACGCGGGATGATCGGTGTACACAATGGTGGTGGAAAGGACCAGATAGGGGCGAAATTTTTCAAAAGCATATACAAGTACAACATCTAAAAGCTCTTTTTCGGTTGTAGTGTAATGTAATTGAGCCCCCGTCATTGTCTTGCTAGCGTAATGGATTGGTTGGAAATGTTTGTTGATTCTTTGTCCCAAAACCGCTCCAATAGCAAAGTCGCTAGCATCACACATCAATTCAAAAGGTAACTCCCAATTAGGGGTAACTAAGACCGGTGCCTTAGTTAATTTATCCTTAAGAAGATTGAAAGATTCGCTACACTCTTTAGAAAAGATAAAAGGAGTATCTTTTTCCAAGAGGTGGGTCATCGGGCGAGCGATCTTAGAAAAATAATCGACGATAGAAGCCCGCATGACCAAGAAAACTTCTCACACCCTTCACGTTAGAAGGAGGAGGTAATTTAGCAATCACATCGACTTTAGCACGGTCGACTTCAAAACCGGCTTTGGAGATTTTATGACCTAGAACAATGCCTTCTTTGACCATGAAATGGCATTTTTCCCAATTAAGAACAAGACGAGTGTCTTCACACCGTTTAAGCATACGTTCTAAATTGGCAAGGCAAGTAGAGAAAGAATCACCATAGACCGAGAAATCATCCATAAAGACTTCCATAGTTTCTTCAACCATGTCATGGAATATAGCCATCACACACCTTTGGAAAGTCCCGGGAGCATTGCATAAGCCGAAAGGCATTCTTTTGTAAGCAAATGTTCCATAAGGACAAGTGAATGTGGTTTTCTCTTGGTCTTTTGGATCGATGGGAATTTGAAAATACCCAAAAAACCCGTCTAAGAAGCAATAGTAGTCATTACCCGCTAAACGCTCAAGCATTTGATCCATGAAAGGAAGAGGAAAATGATCCTTACGAGTAGCATCATTGAGCTTGCGATAGTCTATGAAAACTCGCCAACCCGTGACAACTCGAGTAGGAATCAACTCGTTGTTTTCATTGGGAACAACGGTTATTCCGCCTTTCTTAGGCACACAATGGACGGGACTAACCCATAGCGAATCCGAAATAAGGTAAATCATTCCGGCATCTAGAAGTTTGATAACTTCTTTCTTGATGATGTCATGAATTTTTGGATTAACCCTTCTTTTGGATTGCAGGTTTAAAGTCATCTTCCATGAGAATTTTATGAGTACAAAAGTTAGGATCAATTCCGCGAATGTCAGAAATTTTCCAAGCAATTGCTTTCTTATGATTTTTTAGCACATCGATAAGTCGAGATTTTTCATCCTCTTTTAAGTCCTTTGCAATGATGACGGGTAACTTCTTATTGTCTTCTTGGAAAACGTATTCAAGATGAGACGGTAAATCCTTAAACTCTAAAGCCAGAGGATTGTCAATGGAAGGCATAGTCAAATTCGGATCATCGTTTGTGATTTCCATATGAGAAGGTGGAGAAATATGATCCTCATTGAGAAGTTTCTCATTGGTACGAATACCTTCTTCCCAATCGGTGGGAGAATCGTCATATTTTAAGTCCACATCCCCTAAGCTTGCTTCAAATTCTTTCAAAAGAAAATCACTTTCTCCAAATGGAGTCAGTGATGGAGCAATAGAGGCAACGGTCTCAACAATGGGTAGAGAAGAAAAACCACTTTTACAAGCGTCTTTGAAATGTTCTTCACAAGCCTCATCAAGTATGTCAATGAAATTAGCGCTCTCGTGTTCATAAGGTTGCTTAGAAAGTTTACCCATGTTGAAGACGATTTTGTCGTCACCAACTCTCATGATTAATTTGCCCGCGGCTACATCAATAAGAGTGCGACCGGTCCTCAAGAATGGACGTCCAACGATTAATGGAACACGGGGATCCATCTTGTAGTCAACGACAACAAAATCCGCCGGAAAGGTGAATTTGTCAACACCGACGAAGACATTTCGGCTATCCCCACCGGATAAGAAACCGTACGATTAGCTAATTCCAATGTAATTCGTGTGGGGACTAGCTCGGGTAGAGATAACTGTTTCCAAACGCTTAATGGCATTAAGTTGATACTAGCACCTAGATCTGCTAGGGCCATACAATTCTTTACCCCGGGAAAATTGCAAGGAATGAGAAAGCGACCCGGATCGCCAAGTTTGGTTGGTAATTTCCTTAAGAGAACCGCGGAGCAATTCTCATTAAGTTGGGTTTGAGCAATATCAAGGAGTTTTTCCTTATCACTGATAAGATATTTAAACATTTTAGCATATTTAGGCATGTGAGCGAGAGCCTCGGCAAAGGAGATGTTGAAATTCAATTGTTTAAACATTTTAAGAAAGTTTGAAACTTGAATATCATCCTTGTTCTTCAATTTCTCTTTCCTCAACCTTGAAGGGTAAGGTATATCGGGTTGAGAGGAAGGCTTTGGAATGGAATTCTCACTCACATCCTTGGGTGGAGGAGGGGTAGAATTAGAAGGTGGAGGAATTGGTGAAGGGGGCTCGTTATCCTTTGTCACAATCACCGGTGTAGGTTTAGGAATCTCTGGTTCCTTATAACCTTTTCCACTTTGGGTGGTGATTGCTTTCATCTCCCCTCTTGGATTAGCAACGGTGTTACTCGGAAGAGAACCCGAAGCAGAGGGTTGACTACTTGGGAAGAAACTAGCCATCATATCCCTTAAGTCATTCGTTTGACTGCTTAAAGAGTTTCGCATGTCATTCCTAAGCTCGACTCGAAGATCATTCCCTTGTTTCGCCATGTCACCTTTCAAGTTGATAATTTGACTCTGAAGATTCTTCACCAGCGCATCATTAGTCCTCATGTACCTTTCAACCTCTTGATTATAAGCCGCGGGTTGGTTGGGATGGGGAACTTGGTAAGCGGGTGGTTGATAAGTAGATTGTTGGTAAACTTGATTATTTCCTTGAGGTGGATATGGGTTTCTTTGGGTTTGATATTGATTAGGAGCTCGAGGTTGGTGAAAGGAAGTTGTTTGAACAATAACTTAGCAAATTCCGGTCACCTTGAGGACGAGCTTGATAGCCTCCCGTGGAAAAGTTACCATTAGCCGCATACACGTTTTCCGGATTGTCATGAGTAGAAGGACAATCGGTGTATGAATGAGAACCACTGTAAATCTCACAAGAAGGTGTTACAGCTTTGACTTGTTGAAATTGGTTCGTAGCCATGGTTAAGAAATTTTTGTTCATCTCGGCTATTTGGCGGGTGAGTTCGGTTAACTCGGGGTTTGATGAAGTAGAAGAAACATTGGCCCTCGGGTTATTTCTTGAAGATGCGGATGAATCCCAATTTTTGTGGTGAGTGGTCATGTTCTCTATAAGCTCTCTACACTCCTCGGGTCTTCTTTTCATGAGTGTACCACCGGCGGCAGCATTAATCGTATCACGATCACGAAAAGTTAAACCATTGTAGAAAGTATCAATCAAAGTGACGGGGAGCATATTATGGTTAGGACAACGATCGATCAAAACATTATAACGTTCCCAAGCATCGAAAAGCGATTCATCGGGTTCTTGAGTGAAACCACTAATTTGATTACGAAGACTATTTACCATGGATGGTGAAAAGTAGCGCGACAAATTTTTTTGAGTCATTTCGTCCCATGTATGAATTGAGTTTTTGGGAAGACGAACAAACCATTTTTCGGCATGGTGGGATAAAGTGTGTGGAAAAAGGTGAAGGCGAAGAAAATCCATAGAAACACCGGGCAATTTCATGCTTTGAGTGACGGTTATGAATTTATCGAGGTGTTTGTTGGCATCATCATCCGGTAAGCCGCGAAATGGACAAGCATTTTGAACTTGTTGGATCATGTGATGCTTCAACGAAAATTCGGGAGCCGTGATTTGCATCGGCGCAATCGGTCCTCCACGTCCGTTCATAGTTGGTTGACATAGCTCCTCCATCGTACGCAGGTCGGGTTGAGGGACATGATTGTTATTGTTGTTATTATTCAAATTGGGGCGAGGTAGGTTGTTATTATTATGCACACCGGCCATATCTAAGTCTCTACGAGTCTCGGGCTCAGAATAAGACGTAGATCGAGTACGCATACACTAAAATGAAATACAATACTTTTTTTTGGTTTTTATCTTTTTTATTTTTTTGGATTTTTGAAAATTTTATATTTTTTAGGATTTTTTTGGAAATTTTTATGCTTGAAAATAACGTTCCCAAAAGAACGGATCCCTAAATCCAATTTTTCTCACTAAAAACCGTTAATCTTTACGAAAAGAGCCGGCAGCGGCGCCATTTGCTTTAATAGGATTTTGCATATGTGTACTCAATCGTTCTCGGTGGATAAAAGAAAATGTAGTTGCATCTATAGCTAATAGAAAAGTAAATGCAGAAAGTATTTAAAAATAAACTAACAATTAAAACGATATTAAAACGAATATTAAAACAAATAGTTAAAAGAAACGATCAATAAAAATAAAAGTAAAAAATAAATTTAGAAATAAAAGTGAAAATAAAAATAAACTTTCGAATTAAAAATAAAACTTACTTAATGCAAAAGAAGGAAATTGGACTATATGGTTACTTTAAAAACAAACGAGAAAAATATTAAAGCGGGCACTAAATAAAAGTCAAAACTTAAACTTTTCGAAAAAAAAATACTAATACTAAAATTTGACGGAAAATATAACTAAAAATATCTGACTTTCAGAATAAAAATAAACATAATTTTTGGATAAAACTAAACCGATTACGGGACAAGTGGCTAACCTAGGGGAGCATGTTCCCCCAAGGGGAACAATGGTTTGGCGGGAAATAATAGGAAACAAGCAGGCTCTCATGTCACTACATATATGTTATTCGGAATATGGCTTGGCTTATCCGGGTTCCAAACCTATTTTTTATACTATCCGGGTTATGTGTTATACTACTTATCCGGGTTTTGTACTTTGCACTATCCGGGATGTTGGTTTTTTTTCTTATCCGGAATGTAGATCGTAGGTGCAATCCGGAATACATGTTACACTCATTATCCGGAATCCAAATTTCAGTCCTTATCCGGAATGTAGGTTTAAAATGTTATCCGGAATGTCGTTCAAACTATTATCCGTAATCTGAATAAAATCCTTATCCGGAATCCTCTTTCTCACACTATCCGGAATAACTAAAAACTTACTCTAATTCGGATAAAGAGGGTTTTGGAAGACCCGGATAAGGAACAAAATGAGCTAAAAACCAAAAATAAGCTAAAAACTAATAAGCACTTAACCAAAACTTTAACCAAATAAGTTTTAAGAAAAACTAAATAAGCTAAAATTTATAAACTTTTAAAAACACTAAATAATCAAAATATTTAAAATCAACTTTTTATAAAATTAAACTAATAAAAACACTTAATTAAAATTAAAACTATCACACAATAAGCTATAAGAACAATAAGCTAAAACAATCAAACACATAAAAACATAAGAAACAATCAAATAAGCATCTCAATAAGCAAATAAGCATAAAGATTAAGCAAACAAGAAAGGTAGAATGAGATTAATGAAAAGCTTGATTAAAGATTAAGATTTAACAACACAAATTAAAGACTTACTTGAAATAATTTGAAATTAAAGACAAGTATGTAAATGACAATATGAAAAGTGCATAAAATAAAGTGGAGAACTAATTTGTCAAATTAGCTAACACCTCCTAATGACACATTAGGTGGGTATTTATAGGAAGGGAGAGTTCTTGTGCTTCTTTCTTTCTTTCTTCCTTTTTGTCTTCTCGTCTTTCGTCTTTGACAATAAACTCGTCATTCTCGACTTTGTCTCGGGATTTGTCGATCGATAAAATGAACTCGTCTTCTAATTTATTCATTAATTAGAATTGGTTCTTCGACTTCGTTAAACTTCCGTCTTTGGTCTTTTTCTTCGATAAATCTTCAGAATAGGCCTTTGACTTCCGTTCTTTTTGCACTCTTGATCTTTTGACTTCATCTTTTATCTTTTTCTTCGATAAAAACTCGTGAAAGCCCGTGTTTCCTTTCTTTTTCATCTTTTGGTCCTAAAACACAATAAAAACACAACCACACATAATTCCGACATTTACGACATAAAATACACGTTATGGTCTCGTTTTTAATTGTTTTAAGTGGTAAAAGGATGGGTGTTTCTACACCTATCACCCATTCTTTCCACACTGATGAAAGAGGGTCTGTGACACAAGGATTCAAAATCAGGGTAGCAAGGGGATATAAACAATAGAGTATCTAGTGGCTAAACTTCCACAAGGACCTAAACAAGTCCCCTTTTAAATTTATAAAGACGATCATTATCGACATATTACATACATATACACATATACATACACACATTACATATGATAACACCTAATTTCGGATGGCATAAATAACTTACAAGATCTAGGAATGTAATTGAAACATAATAGGAAATCGATGATAATTTAACATAAGAACCTGAATTGTAAATAATCATCACGTGGAAGAACATGAGGTGTGCGGTTGGTGTGTACATGTAAATTAGCAGTGGGCTTCAACTCCAGTGTTATTTCATCACTTTTCTCTTCAATTACATATCTAGAATAATAAACGAAATGAATTTGTTTATAATTTGATTTGTTGTTTAAGATCTGGACAAAGCAGTAGAAAGAAGAAAAGGGAAGGGAAGGAGAAAGAATAAGAAAAAGAGTAAGGGTATATTTGTAATTTTATTATTTGAATAATATAATAAAATATTGTGTCAATTGACACACGGCCATAAAGTAGGGAGTTGTGCATTTATTCAGTTGTGCATTTGTGTTAATGGACTATATCCGTCAAAATCTTTCCACTTGTCTTAAGTTTGATGATCAAGTGCTCAAATAGATCATTTTCGTATTTCCGTGTTGAAACGGGTACAAAAGAAACCCATAAAGAAATAAAGAAAAAAGCTACAATAAAGTTCTTACATGAGCCCACTCGAATCCCTCCATAACCTTGGAATAACATAAAAGAAGAAAAAGTAATAAAAACTTACGGGACCAAATAATGTAACTTATATGATTTGGTTGTTGTCACTACAAAATTTATAACATTTGTTTATTAAATTAAATATAAAAAAGTAAGTAATAGAGTGGCACTAAAAATCTATTCTTACTCAAAAAGAATAAGTAAAAGTGTAAAACTTTTAATGACTATTTATTTAGTAAGAAAATAAGTAAGGAAAAGTTGTAAGTTTATTTTACATACTTTTATTCATTGTGTTTTAGTAAAATACAATTATAATAACTTAAACAATTATAAATTTTATTAATAAACATAACTTTTAGTCAGTAAATGTCATTTATTTTTTAATGTGTATTTATATTTTGATATCTACACATTCATTTATTTGTTTTGGTTAAAATTAATAATCATAAGAATTTTTAATTAATCACTTTGATTAGTTGAATTTTAACTATAGTAGAAAAGGTAAACAAATTTACCATGCAAATGATGATTTTGATACACCATTATCCGCTGATCACCATCAGCGGAATATCACATTGGTATCCATAATGAAGTCTGCATTGGTCAAGACGGTAAGATTAACTGGACACTTTGACTTATCTTCAATAAACTTGTGGAGAAACAAGCGTGACATGATAAGATAATGCTTTTTAAATGATTTCTGAAGTTATACACCAGCTCTTGATAGGTTTTTTCTTTATGGCGGGTATTATAATCTATATATGTAAGATTTGAAAAGTGGCTCTTTTCAGGTTTTGGGTTTTACCTTGATGACCAGTGCGTCATAGTGAAGAAGCCTCGAGTGAGTAATGTCCATTCATATCTTATGATACAGTATGTCAATTTCGGAATCTCCTTCATACCTCTTTATTTGCAACTTGCTACCTGTTATAAAAACAACTACCTTGATAAACTTCTAGTTTCTAGAACTTTAAATAGTTGGAGGTCAGGCTTATTATGTATGTTTTTAGGTTTAAAATGGTTGGAGGCCAGGCTTTGTTTCTTTGGAATTTATCTCATTACACCGACTAAACAGCTAAGGTCTTGGGTAAAGGTTAAACTAACTTGTGTGCTTATTCTACATGTAGCCATACTTGCGATGTAAAAGATAGGTTAAGGGATAGTTTATAAAGTCTGAAGGATATGCTGATACATAATTTTTTGTCTCTATAGTATTGTGGAATGACGAAAGTAGTCATGTACATAGTTTAAGTCGTTCAATACGAATGCTGCTTGCAGAATGCAGATGGTACATAGGAGTGGATAGTGAGACCTTTTTAAGATTACTTTAGTTTTATCTTTTTCCTGCTACTTGCAGAATGTACATAAGCCTAAGACCAAATAAACCACAAGCCAGCTATATAAGCTGAATCAAGACCAAATAAACAACAAGCCAGCTATATCACTCGGTTGATGTGTTATTTTGTTTGTAAATGATGCCTTTTGCTCTTTAGACTTGTTGAGATTTCTATGAATTTGGTCTATGTTTGATCGTGGTTTGACCGGTTTGATCGGGTATGACCACGTATAATCAGGTTTGACCATAATTACTCTTATCAACTTTTGGTAGTTATTTAACTGAGCATAGTTAATCGCTTAAAAATCTTTATCAGGTTTAGCTTATTAAATTACATTGACGTGCCTTTTCTCATTGTGCAGGGTTAGCATATTCACATATCACCTGCTATATACCTTTTGGGTACTACTCAGGGGCGGATCTACAGTTGAGCACGGGTATGCACGTGCATACCCTTTGTAGATTTTCAGTAGTATAATTTTTTTTTTAGTTTCTAGATATCAACTGTGAAATACATTGAAATTCAAAGAGTGCACACCCTCAAAAATGTAGAAAAAAATTGAGTGCATACCCACGTTGATCTCACCATTGTTTAAAAGAAAGAGAAAAAAAAAAGCTCTGTAAATTGAGAGTTGAAGAAGACAAGGAGATAACTAATTAAAAATAGGTTAAATGTTTGATGATGGACACTGAGTTAGTACAGTAAGCCCAATCGGGCCCAACAAAATTAAGTTTAGTATGAGTGTTTATATATTTTGTTGAATTAGTATACTAAGCCCAATCAGGCCCAACTCACTTGAATTGTGAATTTGTGATGAACACTGAATTAGTATGAGCGTTTATATTTTTGCACATTGCGATTTGCGCATTTGTTTCACATTTTGTATAAATTGAAATTTGGATTCTTTAATCTTTTTTTGAAAGATTGTTTTCAGTAGCAACGGGTGACGTGTCAAAAATATTTTTTAAATATTCTATTTAAAGAACAAGTTACATAATACTTTTATGGTCAGTTTTTAAATGATTGATCGGTTATTTATACATAAAAAAATTATTTTCTGAAATCAATGATAACTTAACAGAAAATATACTTCAAACCAGTCCAAAGCCGACCCGAAAGCTTGACCCGGAAATTATCGGATAAAATTCTTTTGAAATGATTTTTCTGGCAAGTCGAGTGCACACCCTATCTAGAAATCCTAGATCCGGTTTGGTTCTGCTCTCCAGGATTACATGCACTTCGACTCCAATTGACATGTTTTGTTACTAATAAAACGGTGTTAAACATGGATACGATTGAATGTTATATTTTTTTTTGGTGGTTTTCAATGTTTCCTCATATTAACGAGATGCAAAAGATTGTATGTTAAAAAGCTTGTCTTTTTTTCTATGTTATGAATGCTTTTTCTCAGGTTTCAATTTTATTGCAATCATACATTTTTAAAAATTGCTAAATTGTTTTTGAATAAATGACCACATTTTGCTATCAATAGTAAATAGGTGATGACCACTACTTTAACAAAATAGTTGATAAACTTCTAGTTTCTAGAACATAAAGAATTTAATTTAACATAAAGTTAAAATAGGTCAAACAGCAAAAGGTTTAATAGCTCTCCCCCAATTGGGTTGAATCCACACATGGGGGTAGAAAGGATGTTTGGTTCCGACAAAATCCCCAAAACTTTCTTCAATGTTCTTAGCATTGAAAGTGTGATGCATGCCAGTTTCGAGTGAATAGAACACCACCTTCCCATTCTTAATATAAAATTGTGCAAAGAAGATTTTGTCTTCCATTTCCCGCGTTTTGGCATCAATGCAGAGGCATGCGCTCCCAGAGATGTAAATTGTGTGCCTTCCTAAACCATTTGTTTTCTCCCATTCATTCGTGAGATCATTTAGCTTGAAAACCTCGATGGATTCTCCAAAATGGTCCACAAAGACAAGTAGCAGATGTTGATCACATTTAGTCAGGAAATATTCTACCTGATATGATCTGACACAACTTCTCGAGATTTTAACAACATCTCGCTTCCATGCGTAATCTTCTTGACCCCAATTTTTGAAAACATTAATATTTTTGTCGATACACAAAGCATAAAGATCTCGGCCATAAAATGTTGGATGATACAAGGCAAGATAAACAGCATTGTCATCATCATCATAATCATCATCATCATCATCAACATTGATGAGGTATAGTCTCACCCCCATGCTTAAGGTGAGACAAAGTTCAACTAATCCCTAGTGCTTCATGAGCAAAGCTAGCTTAAGCCAGAACAGCTCACTGGAATAGTTGGGATGATGAAGATCATCTTAGGTCCAGAGACAATGGCAAGAGCTAAACCCAGACAATGCTAGTCCCAGAAAATGCTAGCCCCAGACAATGCTAGTCCCAGACAATGCTAGTCCCAAACAATGCTAGCCCTAGACAATGCTAGCCCTAGACAATGCTAACCCCAGACAATGCTAGTCCCAGACAATGCTAGCCCGAGACAAGGCTAGACCCAGACAAGGCTAGACCAAGGCAAGGCTAGTCCTATGCACATGGAGCATAGCCTCCATCGGAGGAAGGACGATTGCACCTAGCCTACATAGTACGATAATGTACGAATGGTCCAGACGCCTGGACCACGACGAGTACTAAGAAGAGCATGAGGACAACTTTGATCATGAAGGACAGACCTGATGCTCATCAGCTATTTAGGTGCTGCTCCTACAAGACAACATTGACTCCACAATTCATGTGTCTTGGGGTTACCTCCTGGTAGTATAAAAGGAGGTATTCATCCAGGAAGAAGGGTGAAGTTTTACACACACTTTACTACTTACTCTCTCTCTCTCTCTAGAATTATCTCTCACTAGAACCACATACTTACTCTCACGCCAGAGTTGGTCTCGGATTCAAACCCCGAGGCGAGCTAACGGTGTTCTTTCTTATTTCAGCCCAAGAGACTAAGGGCTAGACTAAGGAACTCTGAAGAAGGAAGTTGAGGCTTCACAAGGAAGGAGTAGCCACAAGATACTCTGAAGGAGCAAGCCAAGGCTTCATTAGGAGGAGTAGCCTTAAGATACCCGAAGGATCAGGGCTAAAGAAGCTTCTCCGGAAATTTGCTTCAACATCTGGCGCCATCCGTGGGACCGGGAATACCAATTTACCAAAAACTAAGTGATGGAAGACGGTGACCAAGGTCCTACACTGGGGCTAGGCCTAAGCCTGAACGCGGGGACACCTGGGGACGAGAGGGCTCCTCCGGAGGTAACCCCTCCTCTCCTCATACCTGATCAGGGACGCCTCACCCCAGCGTATGTCAAACAACACATTGAAACACTAAAAACTATGATGAAGGAAATTGATGAGCAAAATCATGAGAAGATGACTCCCCGAAAGCTTTTTAACAAGGAGGTTGAAGGGACAGAGTCGGGAAACTCTCGTGGAAGCCCCTCGGTGAGGGAAGGAAGAGGATACTCCTCGGACAGCTCATCCAAGTCTGGAAACCGAGGTCGGTCTAGGTCCGCTCGAAGACGCCATATAAGTCCTTCACGCAGGAAATCTATCACTAAGTCGTACCGCTCGAATAGGATGAGCAAAGCTAAGAGCGCTAAGACCAAGTCACGATCAGCTAGGTCTTCCAATAGGAAGGAGAGCTCAGAGTCCGGATATGACTCAAGATCGGATAGTGACTCGGAGGATCTGAGCACACCATATAGGCGGCCTAAGCCCATGCCTTTCACCTCTCGGATCACGCGTTTCAGGTATCATAGGCGAGCCAAGCTCCCTGCTAATGTCCGTGTCTACGAAGGAAGCAAAGACCCAGAAGACCACTTCAGCATTTTCTTTGCTGCTGCTGAGCAAGAAGAGTGGCCCATGCCAGTGTGGTCCAAGATGTTTCGTTAGACTTTGGGTGGCTCAGCAAGGAACTGGTTCGATAGCTTAGACCTAAAGAGTGTGGATGGGTTTGAAGAATTGAGCAGCAAGTTTTTAGAGGAGTTCTCACAGCAGAAACGATATGATAAAGATCCCACCGAGATACATGGGATCCAACGGAAGCCTAATGAGATCCTCCAGGCATTTATGGATCACTTCAAAGCTAAAAGCTCACACATTAAGGGTGTGCCCCCGGTGCTAAGGATTTCAGCATTCATGCACGGGCATGGACACCCAGAACTAGCTAAGAAACTCAACGATAAGATCCCAAAAGCAGTGGATGAAATGTGGGAAAGGGTTAGAGCCTTCATCAGGGGAGAGACAGTTGCTGACACCACAACCATTGCCAAGGCTCCACAATGAGATAGGGGGAATAACAAAGCTGGCTGGACAGGAAACCCAGGTGGACATAGGACCAGAAATCAAAGGAGGATCCAAGGAAGGGACATGGGGATATGCCCTCCCTACGCTAGGAAGGAAGTGTTCACACTACTGACCAAGACTCCAAAGGAAATCTTAACCACAGAAAACATGAATTTCCCACCCCTCCCCTCATGGTAGGAACCCCCAAAAAGAGAAACATGAACAAGTTCTGTGACTTTCACCAAGATCGGGGTCACGACACAAACAATTGCTTTAACCTCAAAACGCGAATTGAAGAGGCAGTAGCCTCAGGGAGACTAGCACATTTGGTGAAAGATATCAGGCAAGGAGTCCAGAAAGACAAGGGACCAGCCAAGGGGAAGGAAAAGATCATAAACATGATGAGATCACAAGGATACCGGAAGAGACCTTATGAGAGAGTGGAAAATTGGATGGACAATGCCATAACATTCCTGTCAGTACCGCGTTATCAGCTGAGGGATTGCCCAATGATAGTGGATGCCATGATCGAAGGATACGTGGTGAGAAGAGTGTATGTTGACGGAGGCTCCTCGTTAGAAATAATGTACGAACATTGCTTCAGAAACCTAAGCTACCAAACAGGGGCAAGGCTCAAAGAATCTAGGATACCTCTGGTAGGCTTCTCAGGTGAAGTCCATTACCCTCTAGGCGTCATTGACCTAGAGGTCACGATGGGAGAGTACGGGAGAACCAGAACGGTGATGATGGAATTCCCTATAGTCAAGAGTCCCTCGCCGTACAATGCTTTGCTAGGGAGAACAGGATTGAGAAGCTTAGGAGTTGTAGCCTCCACCATACACTCAATGGTTAAATTCATAACGTCAAGCGGGATATCAAATTTGATCACAAGCAGAGAGACCTTGAAAGAATGTAGACTCATGGAAGAGGCGCAATCACAAGTTTTGAGAGCTCGCACAGAAGAGCTAGCCCAAAGAGGTGCGCCAGGAAGGATAGCCCATGGTGCTCCTCCTCCACCACCACTAGATGAAACCTACCCCAGAAGGCCAAAGAAGGAGCCCATGGAGCAAGAGAATGAGGAAGAACCACAACCCACTAAGAGGATGAAGCCATCTAGGCCAGGGTCAGCACCCAAGTCCAAGCCTGATGAAAAGATAGTGGTGAACGATGACTACCCTGACCAGCTAGTCACCATAGGAGGAAACCTCTCCCCAGAATGTCGAATAGCACTCATAAGGACCCTAAGGAATAATGCTGATGTTTTCGCATGGACACCAGCCGATATGACGGGTATACCCCGAGCAATCACAGAGCATCGCCTAGACACCTATCCTCACATTGAACCTAAGGTACAGAAAAAGCGTAGTCTGGCACCGGATAGAAGGAAGGTAGTCACAGACGAGGTCAATGAGTGGCTCAAGGCTGGGATCGTGAAGCGAGTGTGATGCCCCTTAATAAGTGTGAAAACACTTATCCTTTTACCGCTTATTTCCAATAATAACAAGACCAAAACGTGTAATTTATGTCGTAAAAGTCGGAATTATGCGTGGTTTGTGTTTTTATTGTGTTTTAGGACCAAAAGATAAAAAAGGAAGAAAACACGGGCTTTCACGGGCTTTTATCGAAGAAAACGAGAAAAGACGAAGTCAAAAAATCAAGAGTGCTAAAAGAACGGATGTCAAAGACCTATTCTGAAGATTTATCGAAGAAAAAGTCTAAAGACGGAAGTTTAATGAAGTCGAAGAACTCAAGTCTAAATTATAGAAGAAAATTATTAAGACAAGTTCAAGTCCCGAGACGACGTCGAGAAAAGACAAAGATTTAAATCGAGTCGAGAAGAAAAGAAAGAAGGAAGCACACAACACATGCACCCCCCCATTTCCCTATAAATACCCTCCTAATCACATTAGGAGGGTGGTTAGCTAGTTTTAGTTTTTCATTTTCCTTTCTAGTTTTTAGAGAGAGAAAGTTTCAAACTTTCTCTCACTAAGTTTCATCTTTTTCTTTCAAGTTTAAGGTTTGAATCATTCTTGTATTTGGATTTCATTAATCTAATTCAAGTTAAGCTTTTTGTTCTTTAATCTCTTTCTACATTTCTTGATTTCACTTATTCCTTGATCCGAAACTTCATATTTGATCCGATTAGTTCTTATTGCGTGATTGATTTTGATGTTCTAGACAAGAAAAAGTTAATCTTTTATCCCTTCATAAGCTTTCATACGTATAACTTATAAGCTTTTTATGCTTAGTGGCTTATTCGAATGTTTTAGCTTATTAACTTTTAAACTTTCTTAAAAAGTTCATCTTTTTAAGGCTCGTATTATTAAGTTCATGTGTTTAGATTCAAAATTTTCCGAATTTGTGCTTATTTATCTTTGTCTAGAAGTTTGAAAGTGCTTATTGGTAACAACTTATTCATTTAAGCTTAGTTACATCTTGGACGCCATTTCTATCTTAGGAGGGTTTTTCTTGGTTACGATCTTGGGTTACGATCGCATTGAGTGCGATCCTGTGTTCTTTCTTTGGCTACGATACAAATCCACACCACGATCATTGATTACGATCTGTGAGTGCGATGGTGTATCACGATTCCTAGTTGCGATCGCATTGATTGCGATCAGTTGTGTTGCGATCACAAACCACGATCAAAGACCACGATCCACTTGTTGCGATCGTGGTTGCGATCTGGGAGTACGATCACGTTTACCCATCGCACTGCTGAGTGCGATCTGATTCCTAGGTTGCAATCGCATTGAGTGCGATCGGAGGTCACGATCCATCTTACTATTTGGGTACGATCGCGTTGCGATCTGCTGTTGTTTTTGTTTCAATTTCCTTAGATTTTAAATTTAATCTTTCCCGTCTTTTGTCTTAGCTTACTTTTTACTAAGTTTTCAAGTTTTCAATCATTTACATTTAATTTCCAAAGATTGCACGCTTTTATTTGTAGTTTAAGTTTTAAAATTTCTTATTTTACTCAACGACAATTATTTGCTTTTAGTTTAAAAATAGATAATCAAACAAACCATCCTCTTGATCACCAAAAGACAATTGAGTCGCACTAATTAACGGTAATCAATTCGAAGAGATCGGAATCAACGGACAATTTTGATACTTGGTTTAGAATCCATGTATTAAATGGCGCCGCTGCCGGCTCTTTTCGTTAAGATTAACGGTTTTTAGTGAGAGACGCATTGAATTTTAGGATCCGTTCTTTTAGGAACATTATTTTCCTTGCTAAAAATTTCAAAAATCCACAAAAATTAAAAACTTTTCAAAAATACAAAAACATTAAAAAAATCATAAAAAGCAATTCTTTTCCAAAGGTTTTGCACCAAAAAGATTATATATATTTTCTTTGGTACTTTTCTCTTCTGCAGGTGTATGCGTACTAGATCTTCAAATTATTCTGAGCCCGAGACTCGTGAAGATTTAGATATGGCTGGTGTGCATAACAACAATAACAACCCACCTATTCCCAATTTGAATAACAACAACAATAATGTTCCCCTACCCGATTTACGAACAATGGAGGAACTATGTCAACCCACCATGAACGGACGCAAAGGACCGATTACGCCGGTGCATATCACGGCTCCTGAATTTTCGTTGAAGCATCACATGATCCAGCAAGTTCAAAACACTTGCCCGTTTCGTGGATTACCGGATGATGATGCCAACAAACATCTAGACAAGTTCATTACCGTCACTCAAAGCATGAAACTACCTGGTGCTTCCATGGATTTTCTTCGCCTTCACCTTTTTCCACACACTTTATCCCATCATGTCGAAAAATGGTTTGATCGTCTCCCCAAAAACTTAATTCAAACATGGGATGACATGACTCAAAAAATTTTGTCGCGCTACTTTTCACCATCCATGGTCACTAGTCTTCGCAACCAAATCAGTGGATTCACACAAGAACCTGATGAGTCGCTTTTCGATGCTTGGGAACGCTATAATGTTTTGATCGACCGTTGTCCGAACCATAACATGCTCTCCGTTACTTTGATTGATACTTTCTATAATGGTCTAACTTTTCGTGATCGTGATACGATTAATGCTGCCGCTGGTGATACATTCATGAAGAGAAGACCTGAGGAGTGTAGAGAGCTGATTGAGAACATGACCACTCACCACAAAAATTGGGACTCATCTGCATCTTCACGAAATAACCAGAGGGCAATGTTTCTTCTACATCATCTAACCCAGAGCTCACCGAACTTACTCGCCAAATAGCTGAGATGAACAAAAACTTCTTAACCATGGCTACAAACCAATTTCAACAAGCTAAAACTATAGCCACTTCTTGTGAGATTTGTGGGGGTTCTCATTCGTACACCGATTGTCCTTCTACTCTTGACAATCCGGAAAATGTGTACGCCGCTAACGGTAACTTTGGCTACGAAGCACGTCCTCAAGGAGATCGTAACTTGCTAAGTTATCGTTCCAACAATTATCTATCTCCACCCGGTTTTTCTCCTCAAAATCAAAACCAAAACAATTTCAACCGCAACAATCAAAGCCAACCTCGAGCTACCAATCAATATCAATCCCAAAGAAACCCATATCCACCTCAAGGAAATAATTCAGCTTACCAAGCCCCACCTCTCAATCAACCCACCGCATTGAACCAAGACCTCGAAGCTTACATGAGGACCAACAGACAGATGGTGACGAATCTTCAAAGCCAATTCATTACCTTGAAAGGTGACATGGCAAAACAAGGGAATGATATTCGTGCCGAGCTAAGGAATGACATGGCGAAGCAAGGAAATACTCTTCAAGCCGACATGAGAAACTCTATGAACAATCAAACGAATAACTTAAGGGATATGATGGCTAGTTTTTTCCCAAGTAATGAAGCCTCTGGTTCGGGTACTCTTCCGAGTAACACCGTTGCTAATCCCAGAGGGGAGATGAAAGCAATCACCACTCGCAGTGGCAAAGGTTTAAAGGAACCCGAGATTCCTACACCTACACCGGTGATTGTGATAAAGGAAAACGAGCCCCCTTCTCCAATTCCACCACCTTATACTTCCACCCCTCCACCACCCAAGGATGTGAGTGAGAATTCCATACCAAAGCCTTCATCTCAACCCAATATACCTTATCCTTCGAGGTTGAGGAAACATAAATTGAAGAACAAGGATGATATTCAGGTTTCTAACTTTCTCAAAATGTTTAAACAACTGAATTTCAATATCTCCTTTGCTGAGGCTCTCGCTCACATGCCAAAATATGCCAAAATGTTTAAAGATCTTCTCAGTGATAAGGAGAAACTCCTTGATATCGCTCAGACCCAACTTAATGAGAATTGCTCTGCAGTCCTCTTAAGGAAATTACCAACCAAACTTGGTGATCCAGGTCGTTTCTTGATTCCTTGCAACTTCCCTGGGGTAAAGAATTGTATGGCCCTAGCCGATCTAGGTGCTAGTATCAACTTTATTCCTTTAAGCATTTGGAAACAATTGTCTCTACCCGCGCTAGTCCCCACACGAAAGACTTTGGAATTTGCTAACCGTACGGTTGCTTATCCAGTGGGGATAGCCGAAGACGTCTTCGTTGGTGTCGACAAATTCACCTTTCCCGGCGGATTTTGTTGTCGTTGACTACGAGATGGACCCCCGTGTTCCATTAATCGTTGGATGTCCATTCCTGAGGACCGGTCGCACTCTCATTGATGTAGCCGCTGGCGAATTAATCATGAGAGTTGGTGACGATAAAATCGTCTTAAACATGGGTAAACTTTCTAAGCAGGCTTCTGAAAATGAGAGCGTTAATTTCATTGACGTTCTTGATGAGGCTTGTGAAGAACATTTCAAAGACGCTTGTAAAAGTGGTTCTTCTTCTCTACCCACTGTTGAGACCGTTGCCTCTATTGCTCCATCACTAACTCCATTTGGAGAAAGTGATTTCATCTTGAAGGAATTCGAAGCAACTTTGGGAGATGTGGACTTGCAATATGACGATTCTCCCTCCAATTGGGATGAAGACATTCGTACCATTGAGAAACTTCTCAATGAGGACCATATTTCTCCACCATCTCCTAAGGATATCTCTATCGATGATCCGACTTTGACTCCGCCGTCCATCGAAAATCCTCCGGATTTAGAGCTTAAGGATCTTCCGTCTCATCTCGAGTACGTTTTCCTTGAAGACAACAAGAAGTCACCCGTCATCATCGCAAAGGACCTGAAAGAAGAAGAAAAATCCCGACTTATCGCCGTGCTGAAAAATCATAAGAAAGCTATTGCATGGAAAATCTCCGATATTCGTGGAATTGATCCTCACTTTTGCACACATAAAATTCTCATGGAGGACGACTTTAAACCCACTATTCAAAGCCAAAGAAAGGTGAATCCCAAGATCCATGATGTTATCAAAAAAGAGGTTATCAAACTTCTTGATGCGGGCATGATCTATCCTATCTCGGATTCACCATGGGTTATTCCGGTCCATTGTGTGCCTAAGAAAGGCGGAATCACCGTTGTTCCCAATGAAAACAACGAGTTGATTCCTACTCGTCTCGTTACAGGGTGGAGAGTTTGTATAGACTATCGCAAACTCAATGATGCTACGAGAAAGGATCATTTTCCCCTTCCTTTCATGGACCAAATGCTTGAACGTCTAGCGGGTAATGACTATTACTGCATCTTAGACGGTTTTCGGGTTATTTTCAAATACCCATCGATCCCCAAGACCAAGAGAAAATCACATTCACTTGTCCTTATGGAACATTTGCTTACAAAAGAATGCCTTTCGGCTTATGCAATGCTCCTGGGACATTCCAAAGGTGTATGATGGCTATCTTCCATGACATGGTTGAAGAAACTATGGAAGTCTTCATGGATGATTTCTCGGTCTATGGTGATTCCTTCTCTACTTGCCTTGCCAATTTGGAACGCATGCTTAAGCGGTGTGAAGACACTCGCCTTGTTCTAAATTGGGAAAAATGCCATTTCATGGTGAAAGAAGGCATTGTGCTGGGACATAAAATCTCTAAAGCCGGTCTTGAAGTGGACCGTGCTAAAGTGGATGTCATAGCCAAATTACCTCCACCTTCAACCGTGAAGGGTGTGAGAAGTTTCCTAGGTCATGCGGGCTTCTATCATCGTTTTATTCATGATTTTTCTAAAATCGCTCGCCTGATGACCCACCTCTAGGAAAAAGATACTCCTTTCATCTTTTCCAAAGAGTGTCTTGAATCCTTCAATCTTCTTAAGGATAAGCTTACTAAGGCACCCGTCTTGGTTACCCCTAATTGGGAGCTACCTTTCGAATTGATGTGTGATGCTAGCAACTTTGCTATTGGAGCGGTTTTGGGCCAAAGAGTGAACAAACACTTCCAACCAATCCATTACGCTAGCAAGACAATGACGGGGGCTCAATTGCATTATACCACTACCGAAAAAGAGCTTTTAGCTGTAGTGTATGCTTTTGAAAAATTTCGCCCTTATCTTGTCCTTTCCACCACCATCGTGTATACCGACCATTCCGCGTTGAAGTACTTATTGACTAAACAAGATTCTAAGCCAAGACTTCTTCGTTGGGTTTTGCTCTTTCAAGAATTCAACATTGAAATTCGTGACAAGAAGGGAGCCGAAAACCTAGCCGCGGATCATCTAAGTAGACTTGAGGATCCTTATCAAGGGGATCATCCAAATCAAGAGATCAATGACTCTTTTCCCCTTGAGACCTTAATGTCTATTCACTCCAATCTTGATGACACCCCGTGGTTTGTGGACATTACAAACTACTTAGCGGGTGGTATTCTCATCAAAGGGTTAACATCCCAACAAAAGAAGAAGTTCTTTAAAGATGTTAACACTTACTTCTGGGATGACCCTTATCTCTTCAAACAATATGCTGATCTGATCATTCGTCGTTGTGTTGATGGGCCGGCAGCTTTACAAATCCTTGATGCTTGCCATAAAGGACCCACCGGTGGTCACTTTGGTCCCAACTACACCGCAAAGAAAGTGTTTGACTCTGGATTCTATTGGCCCACCATTTATCGTGACGCTCACGAAATGGTTAAGCATTGTGATGCTTGCCAACGACAAGGCAAGATCACACATAAAGATGAGATGCCTCAAAATTTCATACAAGAATGTGAAATCTTTGACGTATGGGGCATCGACTTTATGGGGCCATTTCCATCATCCAAAGGGAACAAGTACATCCTCGTAGCCATTGACTACGTTTCTAAATGGGTTGAAGCTAAGGCTCTTTCTACGAACTATGCGAGGGTGGTTGTGAACTTTTTGAAGCAGCTTTTTGCTCGATTCGGTGTTCCTCGTGCTATCATCAGTGACCGCGGGACTCATTTTTGCAATGATCAATTCGCAAGAGTCATGGCTAAGTATGGCGTCAATCACCGTCTTTCCACCGCCTATCATCCCCAAACCAATGGTCAAGCCGAGATTTCCAACCGTGGATTGAAGCGAATTATGGAACGTACTGTGGGAGAGCATCGTGCCGCGTGGGCCGATAAGTTAGATGATGCTTTGTGGGCTTTCCGTACCGCATATAAGACCCCGATTGGTTGTACACCTTATCTTCTTGTGTACGGGAAAGCATGCCACCTCCCTATCGAGCTGGAACATAAGGCATACTGGGCCTTGAAGTGGGCCAACTTCGACATCAATAAAGTCGGTGATCTTCGGAAGATTCAACTCAACGAGCTAAATGAACTGAGGAATGAAGCTTATGAGAACTCATTAATCTACAAGGAGAAGACCAAGATCATCCACGATGCTAGAATTAAGAACCGAGAGTTCCACGTTGGTGATCAAGTCTTACTTTTTAACTCTCGGTTGAAGATCTTCTCTGGCAATTTGAAAAGCCGCTGGTCTGGTCCATTCACCATCGCCAAAGTCTTTCCCTATGGCACCATTGAGCTTTCTCAGCCAAATGGGCCCAATTTTAAGGTGAATGGCCAGCGCGTGAAGTTGTACTTTGGTGAGGACATCTCTCATGAGATGATTCCATCCCTCACCATGTTTCCCATGAACTAGTTTTGGGTCGAGTCAGGCTCGTGACTCGGTTATAAAAAACAAGCGCTTCTCGGGAGGCAACCCGTGATCTATCCTTTACCGCTTTCATAATAAGTGTAGGGGGAGCCCCGTATGTGTTTGTTGTCTTGTTTCTTATTCTCTGCAGGGATTCAATCTTCAAAGTGCACCTCGATGACTTTTGACGAACCGTGATTCCGTGTTCCCGTCTTCCTGGTTCTATCCTAAACTATCGTGATTCAATATTTCATATCTTATATGTTCACATTGAAATCACTTTAGTTGTCCTTCCCTTAGCAAGATTTAAACAACGTGCACAATGTCCTAAGTGTAGGGGAGTTTACTCCCACATGCTTAAACATTGAGGACAATGTTTATATCAAGTGTAGGGGGACTTCTATCGAAGTAAGTGGTCTTTTCCATGAATTTGCCCTCATTTTAAAAGAAAAACTTGATTTTTAGACATTTTTCAAAATTTTTAATCTATTTTGGCCTTGTAGTTTTCCTTTGCTACCGTTATTTACTTTCCTTGCTAAAAATAAAAGTTTAATAAAGTGGTTTTAAATTTTTCAAAGTCGTGAATATTTTGACTCAACCTGAGTTTACTTATCTAAGTTTACTCTAGCTAGTATCCTTAACGTGTTTAAGTCAAGTTTTGCTAGGCTTTTATATAGGGAACTTTAAAACGCGAAAGTCTTAACTCTCACGGGTTAAGAACAAGAACTTTTCGCAAGTTCCTATAACTGATCCTAGAGAGTCGTTTATCAAGGGAACTTTAAAATGCAAATTCTAAACTTGAAAAAGTCTAAGAGTTTGCAAGATCCTATAGACGGCTCGAAAACCCAAAACTTTGATTTAATTGGCTAAGCATCCACGAGTCTCATTCCTTGAGATTTTAAACTGTGGAGGACGAGAGATGATAGAGTCAATTATAAGTTTGGTATTCTTTCGTGAATTTATGTGAGTTAATTATGAGCCTATTCTCCCATCGCTTGTTAATAAATTTATCTGCAATAAATAAGGTTGTACGATTTGAAAAGTTACTTAGCTTCTAGCCAAAGATCGTTTAAAAGTTGCTCGGTATTAATTAGAGTTCATAGCCAAGGCATAACTTATTGAAGCGGGATGCGAAGATTGGTGAGTCCGAAAAGTGTTGATCCCAAACTTAGATCGATTAAGCTTTGTGTATACGAGATTAGATCAAGTAATACACGTAGAGAAACCTTTGCTTGTGAATAAAGTAACTAAGTGTTATGCGGAATTAACACTTAATCTAGAACACAAAGATGTTAAACAAACTTTCACTTGTATTAGAATAATCGAACTTGATTACAATGAAAGAGGTTTAACAGTCGAATACTTGTGAAAACTTATCTTGAACATTAACCTAAAGATCTTCTTTTATAGATTAAGAAGTCTTGTACAATAAGCTACGAATCAACTATTCTAGGTAAAGATAATAATGAAAAATACAATGTCGAACTTATCTTTACCATATACAAATATAGAAACAAATAAACAAAAAGATTCATATGAAGATATATTCCACCAGTGCTTGTCTTCAAGGCTGTCAGCGTTGACTTCTTCAAATGTCAACGCTTGGCTGTCAGCGTCTAACTTCTTCTTATCAGCGCTTGAACTCTTCTTATCAACGTATAGTGAACTGACCCATAATTTATTCCCAACAATCCTCCCCTAAACTTGATATCTATTCCAATGATCAAGTTTCTGAATAAATACTTAAGGCTTAGGAGGAATCTTACAAAAACTTCTTATGTTGGTGATAAACATATCTAATCAAGTCTTTGGCCACGTCACTAGTGTAATCAATCTCCAAGGGTGTTTCCTTCATCTTCTCCAGTACTTCTTTGGACAAGTAATAATCAGCATCCACAAGAAGATATTCTGAGAACTTGGTAGAACTCAAATGAAACACACCACAAGTAGAATAAAGCCTCCAATGAAGATCACTGAGGTCATCTTCAAGATCCTTCCATATGGCAGGATCTGCTTCCCTTGGACCACACAAAGTCAAAAATGTGTGCCACAGTCTTATTCCTGTTGCTGAAGTAGGTGCTTCAGCCTTGTACTTGGCCTCTATCAACTTCCATAGATGAACCAAGTCCTCTCTGTCTATGCTTGCAAAGATAGACATAATCGAAGTGAAAATGTGTACCTCCTTCCCAAATCTGCCAATCTTCCAAAATCCACACTCATCTTCATCAAAACTTATGATTGGATTTCTGGCATCTAGAGATACTACATTAACCAAATCTGAAGCTTCCAATGGAGAAAGCTTGAGATGCTTCCTTATGACAATTTCACTTGGATCATACATATCCATATCTTTGGGAAATTGGAGAGGATCTCCTTTCTTCACTGGTCTTTGAGCAATCCTCATCTCCTTTGCAATCTGCATTTCCTCAGTAAGCTCCTGTTTCCTTTCTTCTGAAAGAAACTGTAAGACATTATTTTCTTGCACATGCCTCCAAATAGGATGTGCCCTGTACTCTAGCTCCTCAAAAGATAAAGCCAGCAACTTCTTGTATGTCCATCCAGGTTGATGGCATCTAAGCAACTTGTAATACAATGGCCTGCTATCTCTTCTAAGCCAAGTCTTAACCTCTTGTGCATTATACTTCAAAATCACCTTTATATCATCTTGTACCCTGAGAAGAATTTCCAACCCCCAAATTTGATCTGATAAGCTCATCCCTGGGTTGTCAAGTACCTTATCTTCCCAAGCATGGTACATTCTGGTGATTTCTGGAAGGTCAAAATCAACCTGCATCTTCAAATCTCTCAACCTTTCTTTTGCCAACTCATCCCCATATTCAAGTCTTTCTGGATCTTCAATGATTTGAACACTTGAATCTGAGCTAGCTCCTTCTCTTTCATCATCACTCTCTTCCTCACTCTCAGAAGTGGCAACAAATGGTGATGTCCCAGTTCTCTTCAAATCTTGCTCCAAAAGTTGTTCAGCTAATTGTTTATCAAATGCAATTTGGGCTGCATCCTTCTTTGGAACCTCTTCTTCAACCAAAATTCCTTTACCCTTGTCTTTTGGATCAATGATAGGTAAGGTAGATGAAGAAACCTGTGTAGACACATCTTTGATGATTGCTGATGACTGGAATACATCAACACCACCTGCAACTTTGTCAGCGTTCAAGTTACCTGTGTCAGCGCCCCGATTACTCTTGTCAGCGTTGGATGTGTCAACATCCAAACTTTTGTCAACGCCAAGATTACTTGTGACAGCGCCCTGTGTAAAATGTTCCATCACTGCTGTAAATGACCCATCCAAATTCAAAGGGGTTACCTTGGATGTATCAATGACAGGGTGCTTCTTCAAGTTGGTGAGTGCTTCAGCAACATTTAAAGATTCACTAAATTGTGAACTCTTCTCACTGGCTGTATGAATCAGCTCATCCTCTTCATCCTCCCCTTTGGAAGATTCCTCTATTCTACTCCTGCTACTAGGATTCTCCAAAACAGTTACCCGCTCCCTCAATGCTTGGAGTTCACGGCCCTGATTATTGACAATTTGTACAAGGCTGACATTTTGCTTTTGCAAGCTAATGACAGCAGCCGTCAATTCATTCAATGTCATAGGTTCTAATCTACCCTCAGCTAGAATGGGGATTTGACCTCCCAAAATAGAATCATAGGGCATGGATGAGGTCTTAATGATGTTGGGACTGTCTTGACCAGCATCTAAGCCTGTGCCAATAGCCCCAGCCTCATCCATGTCACCAGCCACACTTGTAGAGGTGGTTCTCTCTGCAACATGGCTAGGACCACTAGAGGAGAACACTCCAGCAGTCCTTTGGCGTTTTCTCAACCTAGATTGTAAGGGGGTGGAAGATGATGTAGATTGTGTGGGTGTGGGTTGGTTAAGGGGTGTTTGGGATTGTTCAGGGATGTCATCAGCGTTGGGATTGGCTGTGTCAGCGCCAACATATTGAGTGTCAGCGTTGACATTGGCTTGGTCAACATCCATGTGTTCAGGTGAAGGTAATGGTTCAAGGACAGGCTCAAGTTGAGGTTCAGGGTCTGGTTGTGGTTGGGCAGCCTGAATTACTTCAAGCATGGCTTGGGTGAGAGGTATAGGTCTGTTTGTTGAGATCATTTTGTCAAAAATGGTTTTATTTTGCTTAGGGATCTCATAAAAATGGTCATGATCCCTAAGACAATATTCTTGTAAATCAAACACCATTTGCAAAAATCTTGCAAGTTGATAATAATTACTGGGTGGCAAGCACTGTCCACTTATGCACACTTGCTTAAGCAAGATAGACACAAATGTCATCAAGTGTCCCTTGCTAACCAAAATACTTACCAACAAAGTTAGTTCATAAAATCCTTTGTAACTCCCAGGTAAACCCATAAAAAAAATATTCCCAAGTCTCCCAACAGACCACCATCAATTCTAGGCCAAAAATGTCTTGGCAGCATGCATAGTTTGTCAACTTTACATGCTACAGTGCCTTATGGTTTAGTAAAACTAACCCATACTCACCTGTGGACACAATCTAGAATTGTGATAAGAGTATTATAAGAATACCCAAGAGTCCTAAAGGTTCCTTAAACCTCCCCTTAAACTATGATACATGAGTTTCTCAAAATATATATGAACATTAAAAATTTATGTCAAGATAGGAATATAAATATTCCAACCATCATCCATAAACAAAAACATGTCCAAATAGCTCTTCAAAGATCCATAAGCAACTCTGTATCCAATGGCATAAAGCTAACACCACCTACACATTTAGATTGAAAACCACAAAACTAACATTGTTGCTGACAGCGCCCCGACAACACTTATCAGCGTTGAAGGAACTCTTGTCAGCGTTAGACAATAATATCTCTAACAACGGCAAAATAACACTTGTCAGCGTTAAATTTACCTTTGTCAGTGTTAGAAAAATAAAGTGGAAAAATCTAAATCATCACAAAGACCAATAACAATGCATTATCCTGTACATACTTTTACAAAAAGAGTTCCAAAACACATATTAACTGAGATTAACCATTCTAATATTTGTTACCAAATATTGAAATCTTCTAGTATCAAAAGGTTTAGTTAATAAATCAGCCACATTATCTTCTGTGTCTACCCTATCTGGTTGTATTAAACCTTTCTCAAAGCAATCTCTTATAAAATGATGCCTAATTTCTATGTGTTTGGTTTTAGAATGATGTACAGGATTTTTAATAATGCATAAAGTACTGTTATTATCTACAAAAGTCTTGGTATGCATGAAATTATACCCATAATCCAACAGCTGGTTCTGAATCCATAAGACTTGTCCACAACAAGCAGCTACAGCCACATATTCTGCTTCAGTTGTAGAGTTTGCCACCACTGTTTGTTTCTTGCATTGCCAAGATATCAATCTACTCCCAAGAAATTGACATCCACTAGTTGTGGATTTTCTATCAAACTTGTCACCACCATAGTCACTGTCCGAATATGCAATAAGCTCCAATGGAGAATCTTTTGGGTACCATAAGCCAAGATCTGGATAACATCTTAGGTACCTAAAAATTCTTTTCACAGCAAAAAGGTGACATTCTTTGGGATTCACTTGATGGCGTGCACAAGCACACACAGCAAACATGATGTCAGGTCTTGAGGCTGTAAGATACATCAATGAGCCAATCATTGATCTATAGTGCCTAACATCCACATCTTTTCCAGCTCCAATTTTTCCCCAAGGGTGTTCCCTATCCATAGGAGTGGAAGAACTCTTTTCATGTGGAGAAAAACCAAATTTCTTCAAGATTTCAGCTACATATTTGTCTTGGGAGATGAAGATACCATCTTCTTTCTGCTGAACTTGTAATCCTAGAAAGAAGTTCATCTCACCCATTGCACTCATCTTGAATTTATCTGTCATAAGCTTGGAAAAGTCTTCACTCATCTTTGGATTTGTAGATCCAAAAATGATATCATCAACATAGACCGGAACAAGTAAGACATCCTTACCTTTCTTCTTTGTAAACAATGTCTGATCTATGGTGCCCCTTTTAAAACCATTTTCCACCAAGTAGGTGGACAATGTACCATACCATGCTCTTGGGGCCTGATGAAGTCCATACATAGCTTTCTTCACTCTATAAACCTTGTCTGGATTCTCAGGATCTTCAAAACCAGAAGGTTGCATGACATATACCTCCTCAACAATTGTTCCATAGAGGAAAGCACTCTTCACATCCATTTGATAAACAGTGAAGTTCATACAAGAGGCATAAGCTAGGAAAATTCTTATAGCTTCAATTCTTGCAACAGGAGCAAAGACCTCTTCATAATCTATCCCTTCCTCTTGTGTATATCCCTGAGCTACCAAACGTGCCTTGTTTCTGACCACAATACCCCTTTCATCTTTCTTGTTCCTTAGAACCCATCTTGTCCCAATTGGTCTCACATATCTAGGACAATCAACCAGCTCCCAAACATCCTATATAGCAAATTGGTGAAGCTCATCCTGCATTGCTTCCACCCAACTAGGTTCTTTGAGAGCATCAAAAATCTTCTTGGGTTCCTGTTGTGACAGAAAACAGGCAAACAAACATGCTTGTACAAGAGGGGTATCAACCTTCTTGTGGATATTAGCAATGAAGCTATCATGAGTCTGGTGAGATCTTCTAGTTTGAACAGGAGTCATGATATTCCCAATGATTTGAGAGGGAGGATGATTCTTCAAAGTAGATCTAGGAATTCCATTTTCAAGAATTCTGTTATCTTCAATATCATCCTCCATGTTGCTAATATCTTCTTCAGACTCTCTTCCATCTTGAACCTCTTCATTTATTCTTGAAGGTTCACCTTGTTCAAAATTGGAAGATACGAAATGCTCATGAGTGTTGTCAACGTTGGAATTTTGCTTGTCAGCGCTGGAATTACTTTTGTCAGCGCCAGAATCATTGTTGTCAACGTTTGAGCCATCAGCGTCTGCATTGGTCTTGTCAGCGCTAGAATTGTGCTTGTCAGCGCCTGAATGACTATGCATGTTATCAACTGGTGGTATTGAAGAACCACCTTTATCCTTTCCAGCAGCAGCAGAAGCATAATACTCATCTGTCCATATGGGAAATGTAACATATTCTTGTGTGGGAGATGACTCAACTGCTGGTGGTCCATCCTTTTTAGCAACCTGTGTACCTGAAACATTACCAATTCTCTTCTCCAAACCATTTGAAGTTACCTTCACAATGTCTGGATTAGTAACAGGCATATAATTTAAAGCTCTAGATAAAGGTTCCAAGTCAAATAACCAATTTGGACCACTCTCAGGATCACTAGGTTTACTCTCTAAAAACCTAACATGTACCTTTTCAAGTATACGTTTTTCTTTCTTGATGTAAACCCTATATCCTTTGCTCTGCACTGAATATCCCATGAAATAGCCTTCATCACCTTTTGCATCAAATTTACCTAGGTCATCACTAGTTTCTAGAACAACTACATGACAACCAAAAGGTTTGAGAAAGCTAATATTCGGCTTCCTTCCCCAAAGTAACTCATAAGGTGTCTTATTATGTATCTTGTTGACCAATGCCCTATTTTGCACATAACAAGCTGTGTTAATAGCCTCAGCCCAAAAGGCTATAGGAAAGTGGGCATCAGCCAACATGGTTCTGGCTGCTTCAATTAGGGTTCTATTCTTCCTTTCAGCAACCCCATTTTGTTGTGGGGTTCTAGCTATACTAAACTGCCTAGTAATCCCTTTCCTGGCACAAAAATCATCTAACAATTGATTTCTAAACTCACCACCATTGTCACTTCTAAGTATTTTGACCTCATTACCATTCTTCTTTTCAATCTGGTTAATGAAATCAATCAAGACTTGGGCAGTTTCACTTTTCTTAACTAAAAAGAAAGTCCATGTAAACCTAGAAAAATCATCAGTGATGACAAAGCAGTATGATTTACCCTTCAAACTTTCTATATTAGTTGGACCAAAGAGGTCCATATGCAACAAGTGAAGTGGTTTAGAAGTAGAGTGCACCTGTTTAGATTTGAATGAGACTTTATGCTGCTTGCCTTTAAGGCATGCAACACAAGAGTGGTCATTGTGGAAAGCCTTTTCAGGCAAACCATCAACTAAACCAAGTCTCACAAGTCTATTGATATTTTTAAAGTTTATGTGCCCTAATCTCCTGTGCCAAAGATTACTTTCATCTACTGAAGCTTTAGCATAAAAACATGACATTTTATTATTCATCTTAATTCCATTAAGATTCACATTATATATGTCTTTATGCCTTGGTGTTCTAAATTCTATGTATTTCTCCTCAGGGATCTTGTAATCTTTGCTTAACACCAAGCATTCAGTATCAGTAAAAAGAACTTTATTCTTGTTATCACACACCTGTGATACACTGAAAAGATTATAGTCGAGTTCTTTTACCAGAAATACGTTTTCAAAACGTAAGTTGTTGGTGAGAAGAGTTCCTTTGCCTGTGATAGTTCCATATCCGCCCCCAAAGAGAACCTTATCACCATCTTCAATGGGAGTGAAGTTACTCAAGTAATCTTCTTTCCCAGTCATGTGCCTAGAGCATCCACTGTCCCAATATTCATAGTCATTAACCTGTTTTTGAATGCCCTGCACATAAGAAAACAAATTAGTTTTCTTTGGGAACCCAAGCCTTGGAAGACTTGGATTCATCTGGTTGTTCAACAAGAACAGACTTGGTTCTCATAACAACCCCATTTTCATCCCTTTTTGGATGAAATGCCCAGTTAACCCCAATTGGTCTTGACATGACCTTTGATGTAAACCCTATATCCTTTGCTCTGCTCTGATACCAATTGTGGAGTCCATTGATCGTTAGACTCAATGGTTATGAACCATTATATCTAGGATTATCAATGTTCATATGTATAAAACATAGCGGAATAGAACATTAATATGAACAAGATGTGAACAAGAACAAGACGAATTTTCCTAATGATTACTTGTATTAAATGGTAAAACAAATAATCTCTAGGCGTGTATGCATTAAATCCCACGCCTAGAACACGAACTCAATTGTAGGTTTACATTGTGAATAAATAATAATGAAACCTGTTGCATGTCATAGAAAGACTAGTAGAATTAGGGTTTTGGTCTTGTTTTGGTCTCCATGTCAAGCTAGTAGAAGCTTTAGACCCCTTTCCTTGTGGTTGTAAATACCTAGGTTTGGCAGTGTGTCTGTCAGCGCTGAAATTGTTCTTGTCAGCGCCCCGATTGCCTTTATCAGCGTTGAACCTAGGGTTTGCTACAGGAATCCATTGCCTATTTGACCAAGTATTTGTCTTTTGGAAAGGTCTTAGGCCATGTGTGTTAGACCCTCTAGTAAAGAATGGGGCTGGTCTAACAACTTGTGAACTTTTGTTCACAAAGGTTTTGGGTCTGACAGTGTTTGACCTATGTTGACTTTTGTCAGCGCTGAAATGGTTCCTATCAGCGTTGACATTGGAAGCGTTGACACATTTGTATGCCAAATGTGAAAAGCTACCACAAGTGTAACAAGCTTTTCTAGACATAGTTTTAGGTCTAGAAGCAAAGAAGCCTGTTCCATGGTTACTAACTTGGCTTTTTGGTGACCTAGTATTCCTATACATCTCTGCATACTTAACACTAGGTTTTCTAACAGTGTGTGAGCCAAGGTCAACAGCTTTGCCAGTGGTTGGGTGTGTAATTTTAATAGGTATAGGATCATGGCTCGTGATTGGTGTGGGCTCATTTGGACTTTCACACAACAAACCTCCCTTAACAAACAAAGTGTGGTTAGCTTTCTTCCACTCATCTAGGTCAGTCAGTTTTTGTTTATACTCTTCAACTGGGGAAGTCACTCTAGGTGGAGGAATGAATTCCTTCTCTTGGAGTTCTGGCAAGCCAGTCCAAGATAAGTCCTTTGATTGGACACCATAGAAATCCCCAGCTGGTGGTGGAACACCAGTATAATCTTTCATCCCAATCCCACTCATGTCCTTAGAGTCTCTTTGTTTACTAACACACTCTCCTAGGGTTTGTGTGGCCTTATCAAATCTCTGGATTTTAAGACTCACATTGTCTTTATTTTTTTAGCCTCATCTAACTTAGCTATCAAATCAAGATTAACCCTGTTTGTGATATCTTGAATATCTTTACTTTGATGTAACTCATGTTTTAAGATATTTATTTTATCCTTTAAATCAAACTCCATTTTCTTATACTCAGCTACTGTCCTTTCTGTTTGGGTGAGAGTAATTTGATAATTAGATACTTTGCATCTTTCAGAACTTGCATCATCTAATAATTTTACTATCTCCTTATTTAGTTTTTCAGTATTTAAAGGACAACCCTTAGAATAGAAAGCATCATCATATACCTCATTATCTGATGAAGAGGAGGAGTGTGCCATGAGAGCATATTCAACATGCTCTTCTTTAACTTCAGCAACCAATGCTTTATCCTCTTCCTCATCCTTAGCCAAAAAGTTCCAGCTCCAGTCCCATCCTCCAACACCATCAATTTGTTGAACAGCTACCATGGCCTTGGAATCTTGGCTCTTAACCATTTGGCTTGAAGGCTTACCAGCATCAGATCTTCTTGGAGATCTACATTCCCTCATAAAGTGCCCCATACGATGACAATTGTAGCACTCAACTTTGGATTTGTCAAATCCAGCAACATCCTTAGCATCAAAGGTCATCTTCTTCTTGAACCTTCTATTAAACCTGTTTGCTTTTAAACTCACAAGAGCCATAGTCCACTTGATATCCATCTCTTCCAATTGCTCATCACTTATTTGCTCAAGATCCTCATAAGTAATTCTTGAATCACTGGGCAAAGAGGTAATGAAAGCACACACAGTATCTAGATCTAAACCAGTAGGTTTAGTTCCATCAGCGCCAAAGTTGTGAGTGTCAACGCTTGAGTGTGAGGCGTTGACAGGATATGATACAACGCTGACAGGATGTGTTCCAACGCTGATAGGATGTGATCCAGCGTTGACACATGCAGATCTAGTGACTGGATGTCCATAGGAGTTCATGGAATCAAATTGACCTTCACTTTGTGAGAAGAAGGCCATGTTGCTACTGGAAGGTTTATTATCACTCTTCAAAAGCCATTCATTCTCCAACAGTCTTAGTTTGTTGAAGATGTCATCAAACCTAGAGGTTTTGTGGGTGTTATTGACAAGAATGGATCTTGCCTCAATCTTCCATACCTCACCAAGGCTTTTGAGAAAATTAGCATTCAAGTCAATATCATCAATTTGTGTTCCCAAGAAAGAAAGTTGACTTGTAATGTCAATTAGTCTACTTCTCACACTGCTAAGATTCTCATTAGGTTGAGATTTAAAGACAGCATACTCATGCATGAGTTGCTTCTTCTTTTCTTCTTTAGTGTCAGCATTGCCACCATGTGCTACTTCAAGAGCTTCCCAAAGCTCTTTTGCAGACTCAAAGCGTTTGTACTTGTGCTGATTCTCATGACCCAAGGCGTGTTTCATGATGTTCAAAATTTTCATGTCCACCCTTTTCTTGGCTATATCTTCAGCAGATACAGCTCTTCCATCTTCAGGCCTTTCCTTCTTATCAGCTTCAGGACAATTAGGAACAGCTACCCTTGCAGCAATAGCATTAGCAATCTTTTGAGCTTTGTTGAATGTGTTCCCATATTCAACAATCTCCCAAAGAGTGTAGTCATGGATGGCTACATATTGCTCAAAATTGGACTTCCAAAGCTCGAAGTTCCTGGCATCAAACATGGGAATTTTGATACTAGGGTGTGTGGTGTTGCTTTGTAGTAAAACAGGAGCAGGAGGTTGTTCTGAGCCAGACATGATGTTTTTAGGGTTTTGAGAATTTTTTTTAGGGTTTTTGGTGTTTTAGGGTTCTTGCGTTACTTAAAGATCAAAAGTTTCTCAACAAGCTCTGATACCACTTGTTGATCCCAAACTTAGATCGATTAAGCTTTGTATATACGAGATTAGATCAAGTAATACACGTAGAGAAACCTTTGCTTGTGAATAAAGTAACTAAGTGTTATGCGGAATTAACACTTAATCTAGAACACAAAGATGTTAAACAAACTTTCACTTGTATTAGAATAATCGAACTTGATTACAATGAAAGAGGTTTAACAGTCGAATACTTGTGAAAACTTATCTTGAACATTAACCTAAAGATCTTCTTTTATAGATTAAGAAGTCTTGTACAATAAGCTACGAATCAACTATTCTAGGTAAAGATAATAATGAAAAATACAATGTCGAACTTATCTTTACCATATACAAATATAGAAACAAATAAACAAAAAGATTCGTATGAAGATATATTCCATCAGTGCTTGTCTTCAAGGCTGTCAGCGTTGACTTCTTCAAATGTCAACGCTTGGCTGTCAGCGTCCAACTTCTTCTTATCAGCGCTTGAACTCTTCTTATCAGCGTCTAGTGAACTGACCCATAATTTATTCCCAACAAAAAGGCCCTAACAAGGCATGAGGGCTACATTTTGTTGCTAAAGATCCAAAAGTGATGTGAAGAATCATTTATCGAGAATCAATATGAAGGATCGAGACACACGACGAAAAGCAAAAACTCCCCAAAAGATCATGGAGAAGTCTATCCAAAAAGGCCCTAACAAGGTACGAGGATAAATAGATCCAAGTCCTAAAAGGAGGCGGATCGTTGTATATCAAAGTCCAAAATAAAGATTGGAGAAAAATGAAGAAGTCGTGGTCCAAAGATGAAGAATCTCTCAAAAAGTTCAAGTGAAGAAATTCCTATTATGAAGAGAAGACCATAATTTCAAGAACGTCTCTCAAGATTTGAAGTATGAAGTCGCTGCCAAATATCGGTCCGAGAAAGGTCTCAAATCGTGAAGCGAGTTATGCCAAGATATGAACTTTAAGATGTCCCGAGAAGCAGTTTTAAAAGATTTTGTCCTCTAGCTAACTATTGATTAAATCGTCCACTTTATTTTCGGCCTTAATAAACTATCAAAATAAATCAAACAATGAATCATCGTGGTCATTCAAGACAAAAATAAAATATAAGAGATACACCTAGGAATAAGAGAGTCTAAGTAAATAATTAGCCCACATGAATTCGTGTTAGTTTGCTAACTTATAATAACAATGATCTCGTTTTTAAGCTTGGTATGGGGAACGTGAAACATGAGGATGATAAACGTTCATGGCAGCCAAAACCCAATGTAAGTCTTTAATTTCTTTACTTGTTTCTATCTTTTTATTTTCCTTAAAGTTTAATATTTAATAAAGGCCAAGGTGGGTTATTTATGATGAAAAATGTAAACAGTGCTTTAAAATTAGTGCATTGCATGAGGGCATTGCAATGGTCAAGTGTAGGGGATTTAATAAGTGTGAAAACACTTATCCTTTTACCGCTTATTTCCAATAATAACAAGACCAAAACGTGTAATTTATGTCGTAAAAGTCGAAATTATGCGTGGTTTGTGTTTTTATTGTGTTTTAGGACCAAAAGATGAAAAAAGGAAGAAAACACGGGCTTTCACGGGCTTTCACGGGCTTTTATCGAAGAAAACGAGAAAAGACGAAGTCAAAAGATCAAGAGTGCTAAAAGAACGGATGTCCAAGACCTATTCTGGAGATCTATCGAAGAAAAAGTCTAAAGACGGAAGTTTAATGAAGTCGAAGAACTCAAGTCTAAACTATAGAAGAAAGTTATTAAGACAAGTTCAAGTCCCTAGACGACGTCGAGAAAAGACAAAGATTTAAATCGAGTCGAGAAGAAAAGAAAGAAGGAAGCACACCACACATGCACCCCCCATTTCCCTATAAATACCCTCCTAATCACATTAGGAGGGTGGTTAGCTAGTTTTAGTTTTTCATTTTCCTTTTTAGTTTTTAGAGAGAGAAAGTTTCAAACTTTATCTCACTAAGTTTCATCTTTTTCTTTCAAGTTTAAGGTTTGAATCATTCTTGTATTTGGATTTCATTAATCTAATTCAAGTTAAGCTTTTTGTTCTTTAATCTCTTTCTACATTTCTTGATTTCACTTATTCCTTGATCCGAAACTTCAAATTTGATCCGATTAGTTCTTATTGCGTGATTGATTTTGATGTTTTAGACAAGAAAAAGTTAATCTTTTATCCCTTCATAAGCTTTCATACGTATAGTTATAAGCTTTTATGCTTAGTGGCTTATTCGAATGTTTTAGCTTATTAACTTTTAAACTTTCTTAAAAAGTTCATCTTTTTAAGGCTCGTATTATTAAGTTCATGTGTTTAGATTCAAAAGTTTTCGAATTTGTGCTTATTTATCTTTGTCTAGAAGTTTGAAAGTGCTTATTGGTAACAGCTTATTCATTTAAGCTTAGTTACTTCTTGGACGCCATTTCTATCTTAGGAGGGTTTTTCTTGGTCACGATCTTGGGCTATGATCGCATTGAGTGCGATCATGTGTTCTTTCTTTGGCTACGATACAAATCCACACCATGATCATTAATTACGATCTGTGAGTGCGATGGTGTATCACGATTCCTAGTTGTGATCGCATTGATTGCGATCAGTTGTGTTGCGATCACAAACCACTATCAAAGACCACGATCCACTTGTTGCGATCTTGGTCGCGATCTGGGAGTACGATCACGTTTACCCATCGCACTGCTGAGTGTGATCTGATTCATAGGTTGCGATCGCATTGAGTGAGATCGGGGGTCACGATCCATCTTACTATTTGGGTACGATCGCGTTGCGATCTGCTGTTGTTTTTGTTTCAATTTCCTTAGATTTTAAATTTAATCTTTCCCACCTTTTGTCTTAGCTTACTTTTTACTAAGTTTTCAAGTTTTCAATCATTTACATTTAGTTTCCAAAGATTGCACGATTTTATTTGTAGTTTAATTTTTAAAATTTCTTATTTTACTCAACGACAATTATTTGCTTTTAGTTTAAAAATAGATAATCAAACAAACCATCCTCTTGATCACCAAAAGACAATTCTGTCGCACTAATTAACGGTAATCAATTCAAAGAGATCGGAATCAACGAACAATTTTGATACTTTGTTTAGAATCCATGTATTACCCCTCATGGGTCGCTAACCCAGTCCTAGTAAAGAAACTCGATGGAAGCTGGAGAATGTGCATCGATTACAAAGATCTTAACAAGGCCTGCCCTAAAGATTTGTACCCTCTACCAGAGATCGACTGGAAGATTGAATCTTTGTTAGGATACAAATACAAGAGCTTTTTGGATGCTTAAAGGGATATCATCAGATCCAGATGAGTAAGAAGGACGAAGAAAAGACTGCCTTTCACACAGAAGAAGGAGTCTTTTGCTACACCAAGATGCCGTTCGGTCTTAAGAATGCGGGGGCCACATACCAAAGGTTAGTAGACTCTGCCTTCAAGGAGCAGATCAGCGTAAACCTTGAAGCATATGTAGATGACATGGTAATCAAAAGCCAGACTGAGCAAGATATCATTAGAGACGTGGAACAAACCTTCTCCACCCTCAGGAGAATAAACATGAAGCTCAATCCCAAAAAGTGCTCTTTTGGAGTAGAGGAAGGAAAGTTCTTGGGCTACATAGTTACCTCGGAAGCAATACGGGCTAACCCTGAGAAGACGAAAGCAGTCACAGACATGTCTTCACCCAAGACCCTAAAGCAAATGCAATCCCTCAGCGGGAAGCTGGCAGCATTGAACCGTTTCTTGTCTAAATCGGCCGAACGATCCTTGCCCTTCCTTGACACCCTAAAGAAATGCACCAACAAGAAGGATTTCAAGTGGACGGAGGCTGCAGAATCAGCATTCCAAGAAATGAAAGAGCTAGTGTTACAGCTACCTACGCTCACCACCCCGAGGAAGGGAGAAACCTTGATGATGTACCTATCAGCCGCTGAGGAAGCCGTCAGTGCAGTCCTCCTCACAGAGAGACAGGGAAAACAGATGCCCATCCACTATGTTAGCAGATCCTTGCAAGGAGCAGAAGCAAATTATGCTCCGATTGAGAAACTCACCCTAGCCTTGGTCCACGCTGCCAGGCGGATGAGGAGATATTTTCAGGCTCACCCAATAAATGTTATAACCGATAGCCCAATCAAGCAAGTGTTGAGCAAATGTGAAACATCAGGGATACTCGCAAAATGGTTTGTCGAGCTGGGGACATACGACATAACTTACATACCAAGGGTAGCCGTAAAGGGGCAGGTACTAGCAGACTTCCTAGCAGAGTCACCAGTGGAGAGAGAGGTGGTCTCAGCAGCGGCTCCAACACCCATGGTAGAAGACATCCCGGAGTCCTCCAACTCCAAGGAAGACCTAAGTCCAGGCCCGAGAGCATGGAGGTTGTACACCGATGGAGCATCAAACAGTGGGGGATCAGGAGCAGGACTCATCCTAATCGCCCCAGACGATGTAGAGTACTCCTATACGCTCAGATTAAACTTCCCTAACTCAAATAACGAGGCAGAGTATGAAGCATTGCTAGTAGGGCTGCGAATAGCAATAGAGATGCGAGTAAAGGATATACATGCCTTTGTAGACTCTAAGTTGGTAGCTAGTCAAGTAGAGGGCTCATACAAAGCTAGAGGGGAGAAGATGATAAAGTACTTAAAGAAATCCTAGAGTTGGCTGGTTCATTCAACAGATTCCGGATATCTCACATCCCAAGAGGCGAGAATAAGAAGGCAGACGCTCTTAGCAAGCTAACCGCAGTACAATTCGATCACTTGTCCAAAGAAGTGCTAGTAGAAGTGTTGAATGAGCGCTCAGTCGAAACAAAAGAAGTGAATATGGTGGTTGAAGAGGAAGGTCCAACATGGATGACTCCAATCAGAGACTACTTGGAGATGGGAAAGCTGCCAGAAAACCCGGTGGAAGCTAGGACACTAATGGAAAAGATTGAAAACTACACCATTGAAGATGATGTCTTATACAAGAAGTCCTACCTAGTCCCATTAATGAGATGTGTCGGGCCTCTACAAGCTGATTATGTTATGAGAGAAGTGCACATGGGTTCATGTGGTATGCACGACGAAACTAAGCAAGTGGTAGCTAAAGCAATGAATTTGGGGTACTACTGGCCCTCTATGCATAGGGATGCTAGGAAGCTCACCTGGGCATGCGAAAACTGTCAGGCACGCCTCTGTAACCAAGTTACCCAAGGCAGACATGATCTCAGTAACATCAGCATGGCCATTCATGAAGTGGGGAATGGACATAGTCGGACCCCTTCCATTGGGACCGGGGAAAGTGAAGTTTTTAATAGTAGCAATCGACTACTTCACAAAATAGATGGGAGCAAAACCAGTAGCAACCATCACCGGGAAGAAAGTACTAAATTTCGTGTGGGACAACATCGTGTGTAGGTTTAGGATCCCAGACACTATAGTCACAGACAATGAAACTCAATTCATAAATGACCCCCTCAAAAAGTGGGCTGAGAAACTGAAGATAAAGCTAGTCTCCACCTCAGTGTACCATCCACAAGGGAATGGAGCAGTGGAAAGAGCGAATCGAAGCTTGCTAGAAGGAATCAAGAAACGACTTGAAAAAGGAAAGTCAGCATGGGTTGAAGAAGTTCCTAATGTGCTATGGGCTCACCGAACAATGAAAAAGACTAGCAATGGGGAAACACCTTTTAGCCTAACTTATGGCACGGAAGCAGTCATCCCAGCAGAGATTGGCATGCCAACACACAGAGTCTCCAACATAGACGAAGCAACCAATGACAGAGAACTCCGCCTGAACCTAGACCTCCTAGAAGAGCGAAGAGAGATAGCAACTATCAGAGAAACCAGGTACAAACAACAGGTGGAGAAATACTACAACAAAAGGGTGCGACATGTGCAATTCAAAGTAGGAGAGTTTGTCCTTAGAAAGAACGAGGCCTCAAGGGTAGAGAACACAGGCAAGCTCGGGCCCAACTGGGAAGGACCTTACAAAGTCATCAAAGCTTTCCAAAGCGGAGCCTACAAACTAAGCACCATGGAAGGAAAAGAGATACCTAGGACCTGGCATGCCAGCAACCTTAGGAAGTGCTACATGTGGAGCACAAAACTATGTTAGCAAGTTATTATGTATTTCCTCCGGAGGAGCAATTTTCAAAGTGTAGCCTCGCTCCGGAGATGACTATAGCCAGAACTAATGTATTGTTTCTTCTCTAAGTGATATGAATGAAACAAAATTTTCCTCATATTTTCTTTTAAGACTATACACTTAAAAAACTGAGCTATAAAACAAAGCACACGGCAATGGATGGTTCGTTACCTCCAGCTGCAGAGGGTAACGCCTGGCAATTAGTTCCCCATGGTGAAACTGATACCATGGTGGTTAGGCTGAGCAACCTTTGCAAATTGACTCCGTAGAAGAATAGGAACAAGCCTTCCTACTCTTCTCACGTAAAAATTACCCTCCGGTGAGTAGCTACACCTGGAAGGAGGAGTAGCATGAGCCTACAAGGCAAATGTTACACCTATACCACACGAACAAATAATTGAGTTTCACCAAATAGGGGATAAATGGGAAGTAGCACGCTAAACTGGCTAAGGAAAGCTGAAATATCCTCACATGTACTTGTGAAGATACTAGGCAATGAACATAAGTCACACGTGATACACCTCAACCCTAGCTCAATAAGGCTAATGCGTCGTCGGCCAAGCATAAAGGACAACGATTTACAAAATATGTTAGAGGCATAAAAATTTAGACACTATCTAAATAAACTACAACAAAGTAAAGCATGAATCACCCTAAATAAGATAATAAGGCATACATGCACATAAGGGGCCATCATACATACGATGGAAAATTGACAACAAAGTCATGGTAGCATACAGAGAAATATAAAGTACTCAAAAGCCCAAAACAGGGAGGGTTAACAATAAAAATAAAAGTAAAGAAAGCACAAAGCACAAGCTACATCAAACGGCTGAAGAGGATCCTCGTCTTGATGACTTATTCTTCTGACGGTAAGAAACGGTATGGCCGAAAGTTGGAGGAGCTGGAACAGCGGGAGACTGGCTAGGAGGATCCACTGGATCAGGCCTAATCTGAGCAATCTCTGAAAGAGTAGCATCAGCACTCCGCTTCACCTTACCAAAAAAGGGGAAGCGACAACCAGGGAAAGCATCCGAAGCAGCAGCAAGCTGAGCCTTCGCGTCACGGATAAATTTTTCAACCCTTTGAGAAATATCCTTAAATTCCTCCTCAGACCTTCCCAAACGCAAACCTCGCTCGAGACCAGTGCTAACAGCTAAATCCAACACTCGGGCAAACTCTTGGTTGAACTCCGAACTACCAAGAAAACCTCTAACCAATGGCTCAAAACTAGACTAAAAAAGGGAAGTGACCCCATCCTGAACCGATCGAAGTCGCACATCCATATCAGCAATCGTGTCATTCTTCGAAAGTATGTCATTATCACGGAGGGTCAGCCGATGATCCAAGTCTTTCACCTTAGCAGCATGTTGTGATCTGGCAGTCACAAGCTCTCTCTTAAGACCATTCATCTCAGATCTAAGAGTATCCCTCTCTGACCTGTACCTCTTTAACTTCTTCTCTTGATCAGAAAGACCCTGACTCATACCCTTAGCTGAGTCTTCAACACGTCTGGTAAGCTCAGACTGACGCCTAAGAGAAGCAGCTCTCTCAGAAAGAATGTTTCCCAAATGCTTATACCTAGTAAGGAGCTGGTTATAGTTCCTCTCAAGAACCATGTATCGGTTTGATAACTCGTTCCCGTGAGACATCATCTGACACTGAAGCGCACTCATCTGCTCCACCAGCCGGCGTGAGGAGAGCTGTGATGTCTGGTAATTCTCGGCTGAGGTAGGAAAGTGATCCCGCATACTCCTACAAACCTGAGGATTCTGAAACACCTCATCTGAACAAATACCAAAGTCAACAATATGCCTCCTCTCCCATTCCTCTCGAGTACATGGAGGAATAGGAACGGCATCCTCATCATAAGGGTAGGCCAAGCGACAAGCCTCAGCCTGTGATGAGCAATCTCCCCTATGAAACTCACCAGCAGTAGCTCCACCATGAGCTACGTCATCAAGAAGAGCGGTATCATCCTCAGCATCATCTTCACCAAGAACTAAGTCATCATGGTGGCCAGCATCATCCTGATGGTCATCCTCATCAATATCAACATGACCATCCACAGCAACATGAGCATCAGGATCGGCTAGGTCAGTAGAAGGCATCTGAGCGGCTGCCCCAGCAGAAAGATGTGTGTCATCATTAGTACCTGCAAAACCCAAAGAAAATAAAGTCAAATAAGAGATTATATGCATAAAAAGGGGGTCCAACGACAAAATTTTACCATGAGACACATGAGAACTAGTCCTAGTCGACACCTCGCGAACTCCTGACACCTCAGCACTAAAGGCAGTAGGAACTTCCCTGCCTGGAAGAACAATAGGAGGATAAGACACATCTAGTCCAGTCCCTGGGTCAAAAGATCGAAGGGGTATAACGGTTAAAAACTCACCAGGGGAAACACAACCAGACTGCTCGATCACATCATCAAGATCATCAGCCGCGACATCATGCTCGACATCGCCATCATCATCAATAGCTAACTCATACTCACCCTCAGCTATTTGACCACTAGACCCTGCACCAGCCCGCTCCTTACGTGCCTTGGTCTTCTTAGCTCCTCTGGTAGGGGCGTCTGCTGTAGTAGAGGCTTTGCGCTTCGCAGCACCTTTAGCCTTCTGGAGGACCTGAGGATCTGGGCGAGTAGCAGCAATCTCCTCATCAGTAGCAGGAGGAATGCTGGCACCAGCAGGCGCAGGCATCATAGTGCGAGCAGTACTCGTTGCAAGATAGACGTATCCTGCTCATGTGGCTCGGCTACAACAACAGCCTCCTTCAAAACGGGCAAGCGAAGAAAATCAAATATACTCATAACTGCAAAAAAGAAGCAAGTGTTAGATATATACAAAAGATAGTGGAGGAAAAAAGGGGGTTAAACAAGAATGTATCAAGTAAAGGAAGCCCCTCGTACTGGTGCCATCACGATGTCTAATAACCGGATCACACGAGGAGTCACCCCACACTCTGCTAATACCAGAACGAACCAACACCCTATCAGGAATATCGCGGAGTCTAATAATATGAGAACTCAGTCGGTTCACATGATCCTGATTAAACCGTGTAGGAACCTTGTCCGTAATACGGGAATCTGGATGCCTCCAAGGCATATGGAATGGAATAGCCCTACGGTCTACCAAGAAAAACTTGTTCTTCTACTCCTTAAGGGAAGTCTTAGGATCTTCCATCACCGATAAATCACCCTACGCTTGGGAAATAAAAACCAATCCCCTTGCTTGGAAAGCGTTAAAAATACTCGAAACAAGGTAACTGTAGGCTCTGTATCCAGGCTGCGACAAAGAACCTCAAAAGTGGTGACCTTGCATAAGCCCAAGGGAACCAGCTGGGATATATGAACCTTATAATGTCTAATAACATCTAGAAGGAAGGTGGAGAAAGGGATCCTAACGCCCGATAAATCAAAAATCTTGTGGTAAATGCCAATAGCAGTATCCCCAGCAGGAAGGTTTATCATCCAAAAGTTGGGATCAAGCAAACGAGGGTGTAAACTCAAAGGGATTTTATACTTAATAACTAAGTCTTTAAACTCCCTACTTCCTAACTCAGAAGTGTGAATGTGTATATCTTTCTTAGCCATAAGTAAACAAGGAAAGAATGATGAAAATACCTAAGAGAAGCTCCTTTGTCGAAAAAACAAGATGAAAACGAAAACCGGAAAAGCAAACGGGCTACACCTCAAAAACCGGACGAGCCTTTGATACCCAAGGAACACCGGATGAGCTCCCAAAGCACCGGACGAAACTTATGGCCCAAACCGGAGGAGCAGCTAAGCGGTCCACCGAGGGAGCAATCGAGCAGCCAAGTCCAAACCACCGGATGGGCAGCCAAATGGTACACCGGAGGAGCAATCAAAACACCGGATGAGCAATCAAGTCCAAACCACCGGACGAGCAGCCAAGTGGTACACCGGGGGAGCAATCAAAAATACCGGACGAGCAATCAAGTGAATGACCGAAGGAGCAACGCAAGTCCCTACAGCCCACCACCTGAGGAGCAAATAACCGAGCGAGCAAACCTCTACGGCCCCACCACCGGAAGAGCAAATAACCGAGCGAGCAAATCCCTACAGCCCCACCATCGGAGGAGCAAACACCGAGCGAGCGAATCCCTACAACCCCACCACCGGAGGAGCAAACAACCGGAGTAGTCACTAAACCGAATGAGCTCCAACACCGAAGGAAGTACCAAACAAGACGAGATCCAAGGCCAAGCAAAACTCTAAACCGGACGAAGTCCCAAACCGAAGAAAACTGAATATAACCCAGCACCGGCAGAGATCTAACGTCTGATGACACCGGAGCCTGGACGGAATCAGGCAACGAACTAAAAACTCCAGCCGGTATTAGCCGGAGAAACCCGCCGGAGGAGACAATACAAAAACAAAGAAGGGGAGGAGGCTGTGATATGAAAAGAGTTTATATGAAGTAACAAGGTAAAACTTGTATTTATAGGAGGATAAAACCGGTGGATAGATAAAATGGGCTTGAGGGGCCCACCAGGAGAAGCCAACCGACGAAAATGCTCCTACAAATACAAGAAATAGACAAAACTCGATTTTCTTTTTTCGTAAAAAAAAAGAAAAAAAAGAAAGAAAAAAAGAGAGGGAGGAATATATGTTTTCACTTTGAGTCTAGCATTAACTAAAGTTAATACTAGACTGGGGGGACATGATGAGGTATAGTCTCACCCCCATGCTTAAGGTGAGACAAAGTTTAACTAATCCCTAATGCTTCATGAGCAAAGCTAGCTTAAGCCAGAACAGCTCACTGGAATAGCTGGGATGATGAAGATCATCTTAGGTCCAGAGACAATGGCAAGAGCTAGACCCAGACAATGCTAGTCCCAGACAATGCTAGCCCCAGACAATGCTAGTCCCAGACAATGCTAGTCCTAAACAATGCTAGCCCCAGACAATGTTAGCCCAAGACAATGCTAACCCCAGACAATGCTAGTCCCAGACAATGCTAGCCCCAGACAAGGCTAGACCCAGACAAGGCTAGACCAAGGCAAGGCTAGTCCTATGCACATGGATCATAGCCTCCATCGGATGAAGGACGATTGCACCTAGCCTACATAGTACGATAATGTACGAATGGTCCAGACGCCTGGACCACGACGAGTACTAAGAAGAGCATGAGGAAAACTCTGACCACGAAGGACAGACCTTATGCTCATCAGCTATTCAGGTGTTGCTCCTACAAGACAACCTTGACTCCACAATTCGTGTGTCTTGGGGTTACCTCTTGGTAGTATAAAAGGAGGTATTCATCCAGGAAGAAGGGTGAAGTTTTACACACACACTTTACTACTTACTCTCTCTCTCTCTAGAATTATCTCTCACTAGAACCACATACTTACTCTCACGCCGGATTTGGTCTCGGATTCAAACCCCGAGGCGAGCTAACGGTGTTCATTCTTATTTCAGCCCAAGAGACTAAGGGCTAGACTAAGGAACTCTGAAGAAGGAAGTTGAGGCTTCACAAGGAAGGAGTAGTCACAAGATACTCTGAAGGAGCAAGCCAAGGCTTCATTAGGAGGAGTAGCCTTAAGATACCCGAAGGATCAGGGCTAAAGAAGCTTCTCCGGAAATTTGCTTCAACAAACATCATTACCATGGTCATTATCAACCAAACGACTCACCAAACGCCAGGTTTGTTCTCCATGCACAATGTGGATGTAAATACCTAACGTGCCAAATCCAACAACCATATAGTCTGGGGAAGTTGGTGGTGCTGAGAAGCATAAACTATAGAAATTTTTATTTGGCTTGGGAAGATCATGTACCTCATATGTGAAGGGGTTAAAAACTCCAATCCACGCTCACTGTAATACAACAACCAACCATACCCCGAATAACATTTTTCACCATCACCGACTGGAGCACGTAGTTTTTTTATAAAGTACTTGTTACCGTAGAAAGGATCGTCAAAAGTGACAATACCTCGTTTTTCATCTGCCGTCATTAGCCACGGCGAAAGCAAAGAATAATTCTGCAATCTCTTTAATGCTACTTCACCTCTCTATTGTACAATGGGCGCTGCTAAATGACAACGTTTTCATGTGGCACGAAAGTTCAGGTATTCCAAGCCAATACAAGACTCCATAATCATCTCAAAAACACTGACTGGAAGATCAAGTAGTCGTGATTCATCAAGTTCAACACCATTATCATTAACTAAGCGTACCACAATCCAACGGTTCTTTTCCTCTACTTCTTGTTTAGCTTTAGCATAATCAGCTGCTAACCTGCAAAAGATATTTAAAAAAATAAAATTGAGGTAATATTTATGGTTATAAGATAATCGGAATAGCATCTGTACAGCAAAGCAGTACAAATGATGTGTAAAGGGTCCTAAATTCAATTCCATCCCATTTTTCAACAATTTATGACATCATCAATTGCTTCACAATCTCCGACGAGGTCAACCCAGATCACAACCTTTAGATCCTAATCGCATGAGTTGTGTGGGTTATTTCAATGAAAAGTTTGAAAAAGACAAGGTTAATTCCTGAGTGACACTACAAAATTCAAGACATTTCCTTGATGAAACTTTTGCTTATTATTTTATCATAAAACTTGTACCTACTAAAATATGTAAAAAACATTGATAAAAGATTTTAAATAGGTTTTGATGTATGAGAAATCGACATGCCGTACCTACTAAAGAAAATAGTCATTAAAAGTTTATTCTTACTCGATATTTAGTAAGCAAACTTCTAATGACTCTTTTCTTTAGTAGGCATATGTATCAATTTCTTTTACATCAAAACCTATTTAAAATATCTTTTAGCCATTTTATTTTCATATTTTAGTCGGTAAAAGTTTTTTTAGTGAAATAGTGTATAGTAAAAAAGTTTTTAGCAAGAAAAAATCCAATTTTTGCAGTGTGAAAACATGAAAAGGGTAAAAAAAGAAAAGACAAAAAGAGGGTGAAAGCATATACACTTGAAAAAACTGGCTGAAAAAGTGGCATACGAAAAGTTAAAACTATAGGATATTACATTTATAACCCTAGCTGCACACATCATATCTATGTTAGTGCTTGTACTGATATTCGAACACACAAGTCAAGTAATATTACGTACCTGCATTCCCACACTGAGACATGGCTAGTTGGCAGCAGCGGAGAAGGAAACATAGAAGATAACATGATTGTTTTATCACTTAAACTGTATGTGTATATTCTTTTCCTCATTCTGCTACGAATGTGTATATTACCCCCAAACTCGGAGGCAATCGTAGGAGTATAAGCTCCCGAGTTATCACGAGCAAGATCCACAAAAAAATACCATCTTCTAGGTCTTCCATTCGTTCCCATACATCACCGCTGTCCCACATATTGTTCTTATGTCCCTCATCCACTTCTCTGGGCATCTTACCATATATGTCCCAATTTTTATGCCTTCCAACTTGTCCCAGTTTAGACTCGTCATATCTACTTTATTTAAAGATATAAGAGAAAATGTTGTGTCTGATAACACATCAAATTTAAAACCTATTATAATGCAGAACAATTCTGTATTAAATCCTCTCAGAAAAACATGAATTGATTACCCTGACAGTAGGGAAGATCGGGGCATGCTGCAAATAGCGTAAGTTTGAATACAACTCTTCCATCTTTTACCACAATGCCAATCTCAATGACGAAATCATATAATGGACCGTCGGTATTCAAAGCATATACTTTACCATTGCAACAACTTAGGCTACGTACTAAACAGCCACACCCGGTTATTCTTACGACTTGCCTGGCGTATGATATCTCGGTCCATTTTAACCTCTTTCTTGTAGGATTTAGCAGGCAAAAAACAAAGTGAGGTTTATCGGTTCTGGTTAGCAGTAGAATTGATTTGGGATCATTGGGTGGTAACGACAAACAGCATTCTTTGATAGATGTGGAATCCCCATCTGTCAAAACTAAGGGAGGAAGATGCATGATCTTTGAAGTATCAGGGTTCCAAAGAGACCACATGTTGTCGTTAGAGAGAATCAACCAACCGTGAAAACTCCCTCGAATGCGTTTTTTATTCAACTCAGGGATTGGACACTGATAATAGGACAGCGGGTCTTGAATGTTATAGAAAAAGTGGTCTTCGTTACCGTCTTCGTCAGGTTGAGGGCTCTGAGCAATGAACCATTGATACTTTGGCGATGTGGGGGGGGGGGATCCATCATGCAATGAACCACAAGAAAACTGCTTCTGCTCCATCTAGATATTGATAGAAAGATTATAACTTAACTAAAGAAACTAACAGTGGAATAGAGTAATTTACATGGATAAAGGTGGTGTTTGTTTAAGCTTACGAAAAATATGCCCATTTTGGCTTATATTTCATACGCCTCAAATTTATGGCTTATTTGAAGACTTAAGAGTTTATATACGGGACTGTTTGTTTTAGCTTATATATCGTAAGCCTATTTCGGCTTATATAAGCCAAAACTCGGTGGCTTATTTGGAGACTTATGGGCTTATCTAAGTTTGTTATGATATAATAAACTTATATAAGCCCATAAGTCACCAATAAGCTTAAAAAATTAGGGTTAATGAAATATAAGCCGAAATATGGCTTATATAACATAAGCCCTAATTTTGTGACTTATTTTGAGACTTAGGGACTTATATAAGTTTATGATGATATAATAAACTTATATAAGCCCATCAACCTCCAAATAAGCCACAAAATTGGGGCTTATGTTATATAAGCTAAAATAGGCTTACATTAAACTTATATAAGCCTATACGTCTCAAAGTAAGCCATAAATTTAAGGCTTATGTAATATAAGCCGAAATTTGGCTTATATTTCATAAGCTCCAATTTAGTGGCTTATTTTGAGACATGGCTTAAATAAGTTTATTAGACCATAATAAGTCTTCAAAGAAGCAACAAATTTGATGGTTATGAAATATAAGCCGAATACCCCGATAAGGGGTGTTTGTTTCCGCTTTATATAGCGGGCTTATGGGTTATTTGGTTTTGGGCTTATCTTTCATAAGCTCACTTTTTTGGCTTACTTTGAAACTTTTCACCTTATATAAGGTTATCATGACATGATAAACTTATACCCTATAAAAAGATTGAAAATGAGGCACAAAAAGTGAGTTTATGAAAGATAAGCTGAAAAGCAAATAAGCCATAAGCGGGCTATATAGGTCAAAACAAACACCCCCTATTTGATAAGCCTAAAGAAACACCCCCAGAGACTTGATGCAGAGGATGGTACACGTACAACACATTAGCTTATGAAAAGGTAATACACTACTAATATATGCCAACTAAAACCTAACAATTGATTTTTAATAGTAAAATTTAAGATAACCAATAACGTAAGAAGGAGAATCAAAGAGGTTTTATAAAGTACTTACAGCAGGACTCATCGGTGCCATCAAAATAGCTTAGTTGGGTGTCTGTTAGTGTGGACGGAGGAGGTCACGTGACGTTAAAGGAATGTGTTCTTTTAACTTTTTTACTATATTTAACTTTAAGACAAGTTACTTTGTATGGATACAAGCACAAATCACCGGACCTTCTATTTAATATATATCAAAGGTTGAGATTAATCCTATTTTTAATAATAAAAAGCGGAGGGGCATTCATGAGTACAAATATTTGTTCTATTAGTTTTTCTAGTTTAACTATAAGATGGTTAGGGCATTCACTATAGTCATTTCAAAAATAGATTCAAAATATATGAAGAGGTCTATAATTTGTTTTAGCCATAGTGAATTGAGGTTTAATGTCTATGTGAAACGAAGAGGTCTAAGATCTTGGACCTCTTCATAATTTAATGTATGTATAATTATTAAGCATTTTATAAACTTACAAAGGTTTATCCATAGTACACAAAGTTTATAACATCAAAATCTTTGTAAATTAATGAATTTATTAATGTTTATACCTTTTAAAAAGTGCATCATAGTAGATGCTCTTATATCTTTTGGCTTGTCTTTTTTCTTGTATTTAAACTTATGAAATAAAATAAAAGAACATAAGAAGATTATTATCAAACAAAGTTGTGGTTCATTTTCACCCTAAGAGAATACCAGGGCCGACCCTAGCACCGGGTGAAGTGGGCGACCGCCCAGGGCATCATCAAAATAGGGGCATAAAATTTTTAACATTGGTATTTTAGTATTAATCTTGAAAATGCGTGAAGTCACCATTATATCAAAAAAACAAGAAGAGAAAAGAGAAAGAAATGGAAACAAAAAAATATCTGGTGAACTTTACAGACATGGCGACTCCGACTCTAGGGAGAAGATGAGTATATTTTTTTGGTAAGAATTGAGAGTTGTAGGTAAAAGTTAAAAGTATACTGATTTTCTGTAACCGGTTTTGTGTGGTTCACAATGCACACACGTGACATTTACTTTATGAATTCTAAGTACTACTGTAGTAATTACTTTTTGTGCCATTTTTCTATGGTTTTAAGTATATATATATATATATATATATATATATATATATATATATATATATATATATATATATATATATATATATATATATATATATATATATATATATATATATATATTCAATTTTAGCATGTATGAATAGTAAAATATATTAATCATAAAATTATTTTTTATTTGAGCCATTTAAGATCGGTTGCTATAATATTTGTTGACCAACAAATTAAACATGGCCCTCATTCGGTCGGATTGTAGTGGAGAAATAAGGTCGTCCTTTGATGGGTATAACGGTCGAGTAGACGATCATGGTCATCATGTGTGTTTGTGTGTTGATTAGTATAAAACGTATTTTTGTGAGCTATATTTTAGCGTAAGTCGTCTTTAATGAAAAAAATTCGTTTTAATGGTCGTTGGAAATAAAAATCTTGGAAAGTGAATGTCTCTCGGATTCTTTGTAGTGGTACCTTAAAAATATATACTTTTACTTACATTTTTTTGCCATTAAAAAATGTGTCACTATAAGCCTTTTTTTACAGTGGTCATATTATGAGAACCTAAAATCGAGCGTTGCCAAATATACCGGGGGCATATTTTGTTAATCTCGCCCAGGGCATCTAAAAACTCAGGACCGGCCCTGGAGAATACTCTACCCTTTTTAATTTAAGCTCTTGGTTGGGACCTATCAGGCATTTTGGTAATTTCGCCCATCCCACCTAATACCACCTCCCACGCCCACATCAGATCTATACATCATATTTTTTATTCTCTCTAAAACACATACTCGATCAAATCCCCGATCTAAATCACGAATTGATCCGTTCTCGATCTATTATATCATAATCTCCTTCGTAATTGAATCATCGCCATCTATAATTTATTAATATTAGGTAATATCATCAAGATCTTTTTTTTTTGCTTATTTGGTGTAAATAAGCTCATTTAGGGTGGTCACGGAGGTTCACTGTGATGACTCCGGGCTATCCAAAAGGGTAGTCGCCCTGTGATTAGTCGGCTCGCAATATCGAGTCAGAAACCCATGTATACCCACAAAAATAAGCTTATTTTTAAGCTTAATTGACATGAATTTATATACTAGTTTAGATTTGATGTGAATAAGATGATAACTTTTTTAGCTTATGAATTTATTCTTTTTTCGCTTATTTTGATGTGATTATGGATGTGCTAGCTTATTTGATGTGTTATAATTAAGCTTATTTGATGTGTTATAGCTAAGCTTAATGTGAATAAGCTTATTAAGAGAGTTATATGAATAATCATATGCACTAGAATAGAGTTATGTGAATAAAATTATATATATAGTTTGTTGAAGCTATATGATAAGAATAAGGCGAGTTATGTGAATAAAATTATAGATAGAGTTTGTTGAAGCTATATGATAAGAATAAGGTGAGTTATGTGAATATGCTTATTAGTAGAATTATGTTGAAAGTGTAGGCTACGCTTAACAGATGTATCATATATGATACCTTCATACATCATATATGATAAATATATAATATATATGATATATGGAGGTATCATGATAATATGCTTGAAAACAAATACAACCAAGTCTGTGATCTACTGGTGGGTAATTTAAAATTAGTTGTGTATATATTATCATATATTGTAGAATATTGGTAATCGTTGATCTTAGATCTAGGTTGATGTTTCCTCGTAGTCTATGCCAAAAGTTTGAGTAAAACCTTTAGCTACTAAACGAGCTTTATAGGATTGTACTTTTTCGTCCATGTCGGTTTTCTTCTTGTATATCCACTTATGTCTCACTACTTTAGAATTTGGCGGTGGTTCTACAAGAATCCAAACATCATTTACTTTCATGGATTTCATTTCCTCATCCATAGCAACCATCCACTTATCCTTCTCATGATCAAGTATGGAAAATTTATAATTAGCGGGATCACCAAGATCTCTAACTCATCATCATCCTTATGTTAAGACATATATTGCTATTTGCGTTTTTAATCCTTTTGGATCTACGCAGAGGAACTAATTCCGATGGAGCCGCCAGACTTTCTGGTTCTCCCCAGGAATTTCATCGCTAGTGTTTACAGAAGGTAATGTACGTGTAAAACCCTATTTGTTAAGATGGAATGCTACAGTAAAATATGACGTGTCATCAAAGCATGCAAGGTAAATGTCTAAACTTTCATGACCATAAATAGAAATACCGTAATCAAACATTGGTAGTCTAAGTAACTCACACACAAGAAAATATAAGTACTGTAAATGAAAGGACTAAACAATGTCCAAATGATGTAAAGTGTGAGAAAGTAGGAATAAATGCATAAGGTAAAAGAGGGTGGATAGCTTTCATCCGAATGCACATACTCTTGAGATCCTACTTGCGACCTTGGGTACCTGCGGTTTGGAAACATGGGAATGGAAAACGGCTAAGCATAACGCTCAGTGCATGGATATACAATAAAGCATGGAAACATAGATAAATGAAGCATAGTACGAGCATATACAGCATGAAAAGCATAAAAAGCAGCGGAAATGAATAAGTCCTGGGAAACCTAGATTTATGTCATGTTTACTAGTTTTAGTTCTGAAAACATAGCTTATGTTACTTATGAAAATTTGTATTAGTTTAACATACCAAAAGCCAATATAGGTCATGAGGTCAACAACGTGCATGAATACTAGGAGGGTGACCTCGTCATGCAATTAGAGGGGATGCCTCTAATTAAATGGTAATGGGTAGGAGTGATCAGCTCCTTGTGAAGGGTGCAAGGCACACACCACATTCACCATGAAATCATGACTGACACTGTAACTATAATGCACCCATACGCCCTACATGATAATATAATAATAATGGCCAAATAAACTGAAAGGGACGCCACGAGCTATCACTCCGTCGTGTTGAAGTCATAACACTAGTGCCTCTAGTGTTATGGTTATGGTACCTCCATAACTAGGTGAAACTGGCATGCATGTATATGGCTAAGGTAACTAATAAAACATAAGCATTTAATCTATAACTACTGGGGAAAACAGTTGGCTGCATACGGGAAATCCTAATAAAGAAAGAGGTTGTCCTTACTGAAGGACGGGAAATGTGTACCTTGTGTCCAGTAGAAGCTAACGGAAACGCTGAAGAACCTACTCCGACTTGACAGATAATACTACATAAGAATGGGAACGTGTATGAGTTGTCTGAATTACATGTGTTTTACTGGTTCTATATGTTCTTACCTTATTATTCATGTTATATCATGTTTCAACTGTTTTAAGTGTTTACTGTAGTTATTCTTGTATTTTGTTGTTTACTATTCATGTAGTATGGTATTATAATACTTGTATTGTAATACTAAGTAACTTTCTAAAAATAGCATGTTTCCATAAATAGTAAGTCTCTAAAAGTTGAAAGTTTCCAAAAATAGTAAGTTTCCATAGTTAGAAATAAGCTGGGTTATTAATAATAAGTAAAGTTTAATTAGTAAAATACAAATCATTGTTCAAGTATTATATCTTATTAATTAAATAACTTGGTTAATTAATTATACTATACATTATAAGAATTTAATTAAAAATACACGTTTTAATTAAATTAAGCTAAGTAAAATATTTAGGTTATACATGAAATATTAATTTTAATATTTAACCTAAGTCATGTATTTAATTAAGTTAAATAGTCTTGGAAATAATTTAATTAAACATATTTTCTGATTTTTAACACTTTCCCGAAACCCGAACCCGTGTTTTAAAATTAACCCGAGCCCGTACCCGTGTCACATATAAGCCGAAACATTTAAGCCAAAACAAACAGCCCCACCAGTGGCTAGACCGGCTGACCGGTAGCCACTGGTGGCCTTCGGTTCCCACTGTCGAGCCACGGCTGCCACTGCGGGTTCGGTTCCCACCGGTTCATCACCGGTTCCTACGGTTCTTACCCGGTCCCCATTATTCTTGTTATACCGAGGCCCATCGAGACCCTAGTGGTCTCGGTTAGCCTCGAATCCCAACCAAAACCATACCCCGACTCGCGGTCGGGGTCCCTTGCCTTCGTCCGAGCCCAAACCGACCAAGTCGAGACCCCTTGTGGTCTCGATGGTGGTGATGTAAACAAGCCGAGACCCCCTTATGGTCTCGGTTGTGTCTCGGTTGTGTCTCGGCCGAACAACAAACACCAAAACACCCCTTTTAACCATGTTTTAATTAATCCCACGTGTTTTCTTGATTTGTTTTTAAGATTAATTAAACTAATGTCATGAATTCATAAAAAAATTAATAAGAAAAGAAAGTTTTTGATTATACCGAATGCGTGAAAGAAAAGGTTATGATCACGAACACGTACACACAAAGAATAAAGTGGCAAAATCGTCCGGTTCGTTCTTGGTGGTGAGCTATGGCCGGCGGCAAGAGAGAAGAAGGGAGGCAGGATGAACTTTTTTTGTAACCTAAATTATGACTAAAAGTTCGTTGTGTTTTTCCTTAAAAATAACTAGTCATGGGTCATGGGCCAAAAGGCCTAATCCCTTCCTTTTCTTTCTCTTGGCCGTGGCACCCTTCAGCCCAAAAGGGAAAACCCGTAACTTTTGTTAAGTTAAAATATTTATTATCATTCGTGTTTAATTATTGTGAATTTAATTATCGTGAACGTAACACATTTATAATATACATACGTAAGTACATGTTATTTATTATCGTGACACGTGAAATATATTATAAATCGAAAGTTTTAAATTTATCGTATTTTCGTGTGTTCACTATTCATGTGTACTGTTTATAGTATTTTAATGCGGGTTTTACAACTCTTCCCCTCTAAAAGAACAATTCATCCTCGAATTGCAGAAAACATAAACTGAAAGAAACATACCCGAATCAGAACTGGAAATGAGGGTAAGAAGTCCGTATAGACTCCTCCGTCTCCCAAGTGGCTTCCCGCTCAGGATGATCCCTCCAGAGGATTTTGACGAAAGGGATCGTCTTCCTCCGCATGACACGATCTTGTCGTTCAAGAACTCTCTCGGGTTCTTCGACATATGAAAGATCCTCTCGAATCTGATCAAGCGGATACTGGACAACATGAACTGGATGATAGTTGTATCCCCTGAGTAAGGACACATGGAACACGTTGTGAATGTGTGATAGCTGAGGCGGTAACGCTAAACGATATGACACTTCACCAACGCGTTCTATGATGTCGAACGGTCCGATGAAGAGAGGACTGAGCTTACCTTTGATTCCAAAACGTTTAACTCCCCGTGCAGGTAATACCTTGAGGAAAACATGATCACCTACGTTGAAAGATACATCTCTACGACGTTTATCAGCATAGCTCTTCTGGCGAGCACGAGCCTCCTGAATTTTTGCCTTAGCGGCCGCGACCTTCTCTTTGGTCATCTCAATCATCTCTGGACCCTCAATTAGTCGTTCAGTCACCTGATCCCAGCAGATTGGGGCGCGACACATTCTTCCATACAACATCTCAAATGGTGCATACTTGATGCTAGCATGATAGCTGTTGTTGTATGCAAACTCCACCAGATAGATATAATCATCCCAGCTTCCTGTCCACTCTAGAGCACACGCCCGCAACATGTCCTCTAGTGTCTGAATGGTACGTTCCGACTGTCCGTCGGTCTGAGGATGGAAGGCAGTGCTGAGCTTAAGTCTGGTGCCCCAAGCTTTCTGTAGACTTTGCCAGAAACATAATGTGAAACGGGGATCTCTGTCAGAGATGATTTATGATGGAGTACCATGCAGTCTCATGATCTCCTTCTGGAAAGTGTTTGCTAATTTGCTAACCGGATGCTCCTTGTGGATCGGCAGAAAATGAGCAGATTTAGTCAATCTATCAACAATAACCCAGATGGCGTCGTTCTTCCTCTGAGTCATAGGAAGAACATTAACAAAATCCATGGAGATTTGTCCCACTTCCATGCTGGAATATCTAATGGTTGTAGTAAACCACTAGCTTGCTGGTGTTAGATCTTAACTTGCTGACATATCATACATTTAGAAACGAAGGTGGAAACATCCTGCTTCATACTACTCCACCAAAAATGTTGCTTGATGTCGTGGTACATCTTGGTAGAACCAGGATGTATGGTAAATGGAGAGTTGTGAGCTTCAGTCAGCACAGCTTCCCTGAGTGAAGAGTCATCAGGAACCACTAGTCTAGTGCCCTGCCATAAGATATCGTCATCATCAACACGAAACTCCATCTGCTGATCGAGGTTCTGAATAATAGCCCAAATCTCACCATCATCCTTGTGAGCTTCCTTGATCCTAGAATGTAAGTTTGGTTCCACTCTAAGATTAGCCCAGTAACCGTGTTGTCCTCGTACACAATTTCTAGGTCACGGATGATCTCCTTTGCAATCCAGATGCCAACAATCATACCCGACCTTCTGCTTAGAGCGTCTGCCACCACATTCGCCTTACTAGGATGGTACTGAATGTTGGTGTCGTATTCCTTCAATAGATTTAACCATCTCCTCTGTCTCATGTTCAGTTCCTTCTGGGTGAAGATGTACTTGAGACTCTTGTGATCAGTGAATATGTCACATGATTCACCATACAAATAATGTCTCCAGATCTTCAATGCGAAAACAACTGCTGCAAGCTCTAAATCATGAGTAGGATAGTTTTCTTCATAAGGTTTCAGCTGCCATGATACGTATGCAATAACCTTCCCATGTTGCATGAGAACGCAGCCTAAACCTTTTCCTGAAGCGTCACTATAGATCTGAAATCCACCTGAGCCAGATGGGAGAGTAAGAATAGGTGCAGTCACTAACTTCTATTTAAGGTCTTAAAAGCTCTTCTCTCGCTCTTCCGTCCAAACGAATTTCTCTCCTTTCCTCATCAGCTTAGTCAAAGGTAAAGCTAACCTTGAAAAGTTCTCTACAAACCTGCGGTAGTAGCTAGCTAAACCAAGAAAACTTTTGACCTCAGTTGCAGATGTATGTCTCGGCCATTTGGTGATAGCTTTGACCTTTGTAGGATCCATAGTGATCCCTTCTACAGATATAATATGGCCCAGAAATGCCACCTTGCATAACCAGAACTCACACTTGGAGAACTTGGCATGCAACTGCTTCTGACGAAGAATCTGCAAGACTATATGTAACACCCCGCCTACTCAAACCACAATATTGTCCGCTTTGCCCGGAAGCTCACGGCTTTGCTTTGTGGCCCTCTTGTGAAGATTTCTCGGTAAGTCAACCAAGCCAATACTACTCTCCCATGAGCACGCTTAACTGCCAGTTCCCTAAGAACACCACTTGTAGTGGACCACAAAATGCGTTGTGTCATGAGAAGGCGACTGTTATCTTATGAACCATGGATCTCTCCTGGCCACAACCGATGTGGGATTTGCCTACGGTGTCACAATCACCCCCCCCCCCCCCTTCAGGACTCATCGTCCTCGATGAGGTTTTCCCTACCATCCCGAACGGCTCAGGAGTGGCTCTGATACCACTTGTAACATCCCGCCTACTCAGACCATAATATTGTCCTCTTTTCCCGCAAGCTCACGGCTTTGCTTTGTGGCCCTCTTATGAAGACTTCCCGGCAGGTCACCCAAGCCAGTACTACTATCCCATGAGCACGCTTAACTGCCAGTTCCTAAGAACCCCACTTGCAGTGGACCACAAAACGCGTTGTGTCATGAGAAAGCGACTGTTATCTTATGAACCATGGATCTCTCCTGGCCATAGCCGACGTGGGATTTTCCTAGGGTGTCACACTATACGAAGGTGTTCCTCATGTTCCTCCTTGGATTTGGAGAAAATCAGAATGTCATCAATGAACAAGATAACGAACTTGTCCAGAAACTCATGGAAGACACGGTTCATCAGATCCATGAAGACTGCTGGTGCATTTTTTAGTCTGAATGGCATGACTACGAACTCGTAGTGCCCATAATGTGTACGAAAAGCAGTCTTAGAGATATCCTGCTCTTTAACCCGTAACTGATGGTAGCCGAACCTCATATCAATCTTGGAAAAATACTTGGCGCCCTGAAGTTAATCGAAAAGTTCATCAATTCGTGACAAAGGATAACGATTCCTGATCATGATCTTGTTTAGCTCATGATAGTCTATACACAAACGCATGCACCCGTCTTTCTTCTTCATGAAAAGTACCGGTGCACCCCATGGTGATGCACTGGGACGGATGAAACCTCGTTCCAGAAGTTCCTGCAGTTGATCTTTTACTTATTTAAGATTTATAGGTGCCATACGATAAGGAGCCTTAGAAATTGGCTCTACACCTGGGATGAGCTCAATTCCAAACTCGACTTCACGAACAGGTGGTATGCCCGGAAGTTCATCAGGAAATACGTCAGGAAATTCTGACATGATAGGTTGATCTTGGATTGATGGAGACTCAACAGTAATGTCATGAATATTGGCTATAAAGCCCTGATATCCGTGTGTTAGTAATGCACGTGCCTCCATGGATGAAATAATTTATACTGACCTCCCTGGCAGAAAACCTTGGTGTATGTACTCTGGAGATTTAACATCACCGAAGATAACTCGATAAGTGTGGCAGTCTATCGTAGCTTGGTGTTTGGATAACCAGTCCATGCCTAATATCAAATCAAAATCGCACATATCCAAAGGAAGTGCGTCAACTCTGCGGATCTTATCATCAAATTCTAGGGGAAGATCTCTGTACACCTGGTTGATTCGTACAGAGTCCCTAAGTGGCGTAGAAATGCATAAGGCATTATCTAATGGCATAGAAGAAATCCTAACATGTACTGCAAAAGTAGTGGATATGACTGAATGAGTCGCTCCAGTATCAAACAGAACACATGCTTCCAAGCCATTCATAAAGAGATTCCCAGTGATGGTACCTGAAGTCTTGTTCGCCTGATCTCTAGTAGTAGTGAACACGCGACCAGAAGTAGGAGGTGGTTTGGTGTCGGCATGTCCAGAGGTGCCTTCTATCTCACCTTGGCGACAATCCTTCTCCTCATGGCCTTGTTGGCCACACTTGAAACAACCACCAGTACCTCGGCGACAAACACCAGAATGTCTGCGCGAACAAGTTGGACAGATAGGATGCGTGAATCCTCCAACAGGCGTCCTAGCTAGCTGAGAGCCTGTTCAAGGATTACATGCATGAGACATGATCATGGAACATAAGCATGATTACATAAAAGGTTTAATAATTACCAGATGAGGTAGAGCGGTTAGGCTATGAACCTCTACGGTCCTGATCCCTACCATTGTTGTTGTTCCTGAATTTGAATCGTTGGAGTGTCAGAATACCATAACATAAGATAGTTTAACATGGAAGAAAGTAAATGTAGGGACCTGCTGTTGTTCGAGTTATTAGCGTTGTTACGGTAATTATCATTACCGCCACGCCTCTCTGAACTAGAACGGTCGTTGGTCTGACCGTTTCCCTAGATGCTTGCTGATGAACGGCCGCAGGCTTACGGTCGTCAGTCTGCTGTCTGAAATGTAAAGTTGAACAGAGGATGATATGAAAATGGAAATACTGAAAGAAATGAATGGTTTACAATTGGTGATTGAAGATACCTCTTTACTGATTGATCATCACTAAACTCCTATCGTTCTTGAAGCATCTCAAGCTTTCAGGCTGCATCGGCCACCTGTGCCACTGTAGTGAACGTAACACAAACCAAACTGTTGGCAACCGAAGTGCGAAGAGCCCAGTGAAACTTCTCAGCTTGCTCCTCAGCAGTACCGCCTGCTGCTCCCAAGAAACCAGCCAAACGGAGAAACCTCTGCATGCATTCGTTTCTATTCTCCCCAGCAACCTGTCGGATATTATGGTAATCCCTCCTAAGCTTCTCCTGCTCAGCATGTGGGAAATACTGATTAAGGAAGAGCTCCTGAAATTGGTCCCATGTCAACAGTGCAACCAAATTGTCACCACCATTAGACTGCTTGACAGACTTCCACCACTGCAGCACATCACCTTCAAACTTATAGCAAGCCAGTATTGCCTTGAAAACGCCGTCACAACCCGCCGCATCGAATATCTTCTCGATGTGAGAAATCCAAGCCTCAGCCTCATTGGGGCTGTCAGTCTACTCAAACGAACGGGGTCGCTGTTTTTTGAATCGCTCCAACCAAGTCATAAGGGTAACATGTGGTGGTGGTGGTGGATAATTGTTGTAGTGGTTTCAGGATGATGGCCAAATTGAACGCCCTGAGCTTGAATTTTAGCGTGAACTTCGTCCCTGATTTCATTGCGAAGTTGGGGAAGGATGACATGCAAAGCTGCATTGACATCTGCAGCCAAGTCCTGAGCATTGCGTGTGTTTACCATCTGACAGTTTAAAACAAAATGCAACATAAATGATAAGTCTAAAATAAGATGAACATAAAATGCATGAACCATGTATAAATCAATAAAACAGTTTATAATGCATGAAACAGTTTAGAATGCATGATGCAATTTACAAAAAACTTTTATATGCGCGAGGGTAAACGCCTATGGTTAGTTTACCCAAACCAAAAGACATAGCGGGGGACGCCTATGGGTCGGTCCCAAAGTTAAAAGTTTCGATAAAAGCACATGCGACTAAATAGGGCCAGTCCTGCACCAACCATTACTTAGTCATAAACCTGCGACAGTGATATGAATGCATGAAATAAAAATGAAAATGAATGAATGCCATGAAAACCAACTGTCAGTTTTAGGAAGACGCTGGTGACTACCCATAAGTCACAGGTCATGTTTTACAGAGCTACAGGTCGAAACCTTGGGCTCTGATACCATAATTGTAACACCCCATTTGTTAAGATGGAATGCTACAGTAAATTATGGCGTGTCATCAAAGCATGCAACATAAATGTCTAAACATTCATGACCATAAATAGAAATAACGGAATCAAACATCGGTAGTCTAAGTAACTCACACACAAGCAAATATAAGTACTGTAAATGAAAGGACTAAACAATGTCCAAATGAAGTAAAGTATGAGAAAGTAGGAATAAATGCATAAGGTAATAGAGGATGGATAGCTTCCATCCGAATGCACATACTCTTGGGATCCTACTTGCGACCTTGGGTACCTGCCATTTGGGAACATGGGAATGGAAAACGGCTGAGCATAACGCTCAGTGCACGGATATACAATAAAGCATGGAAACATAAAGAAATGAAGCATAGTACGATCATATACAGCATGAAAAGCATAAAAAGCAGTGGAAATGAGTAAGTCCTGGGAAACCTAGATGTGTATCATGTTTACTGGTTTTAGTTCTAAAAACATAACTTATGTTACATATGAAAATCTGTATAAGTTTAACATACCAAAAGCCAATATAGGTCATGAGGTCAACAACGTGCATGAATACTTGGAGGGGTGACCTCGTCATGCAATTAGAGGGGATGCCTCTAATTAAATGGTAATGGGTAGGAGGGATCAACTCTTTATGAAGGATGTAAGGCACACACCACATTCACCATGAAATCCTGACTGACACTGTAACTAGGATTCACCCATACGTCCCACATGATAATATAATAATAATGGCCAAATAAATTGAAAGGGACGCCACGAGCTATCACTCCGCCATGGTGAAGTCATAACACTAGTGCCTCTAGTGTTATGGTTATGGTACATTCATAACTAAGGGAAACTGGCATGTATGTATATGGCTAAGGTAACTAATAAAACATAAGCGTTTAATCTGTAACTACTGGGAAAAACAGTTGGTTGCATACGGGAAATCCTAATAAAGGAAGAGGTTGTCCTTACTAAATGACGGAAAATTTGTACCTTGTGTCCAGTAGAAGCTAACGAAAACAATGAAGAACCTACTCCTCCTTGACGAATAATACTACATAAGAATGGGAACGTGTATGAGTTGTCTGAATTACATGTGTTTTATTGGTTCTATATGTTTTTAGCTTATTATTCATGTTATATCATGTTTCAACTGTTTTAATTGTTTACTGTAGTTATTCTTGTATTCTGTTGTTTACTATTCATGTATTATGGTATTATAATACTTGTATTGTAATACTAAGTAACTTTCTAAAAATAACAGGTTTCCATAAATAGTAAGTTTCTAAAAATAGAAAGTTTCCAAAAATAGTAAGTTTCCATAACTAGAAATAAGCTGGATTGTTAATAATAAGTAAAGTTTAATTAGTAATATACAAGTCATGGTTCAAGTATTATAGCTTATTAATTAAATAACTTGGTTAATTAATTATACTATACATTATAAGAATTTAATTAAAATACATGTTTTGATTAAATTAAGCTAAGTAAAATACTTAGGTTATACATAAAATATTAATTTTAATATTTAACCTAAGTCATGTATTTAATTAAATTAAATAGTCTAGGAAATAATTTAATTAAACATATTTTCTGATTTTTAACACTTTCCCGAAATCCGAACCTGTGTTTTAAAATTAACCCGAGAACGTACCCGTATCACATATAAGCTGAAACATTTAAGCCGAAACAAACAGCCCCACCAGTGGCTAGACCAGCTGACCGGTAGCCACTGGTGGCCTTTGGTTCCCACTGCCGAGCCACGACTGCCACTGTCGACTCGGTTCCCACCGGTTCATCACCAGTTCCCACCGGTTCTTACCCAGTTCCCACTATTCTTGTTATACCGAGACCCTAGTGGTCTCAGTTAGCCTCGAATTCCAACCAAAACCATACCTTGACCCGCGTTCGTTGTCCCTTGCCTTCGTCCGAGCCCAAACCGACCAAGCCGAAACCCCTTGTGGTCTCGGTGGTGGTGATGAAAACAAGCCGAGACCCTTTTGGTCTCAGTTGTGTCTCGGTCGAACAACAAACACCAAAACACCCCTTTTAACCATGTTTTAATTAATCCCGCATGTTTTCTTGATTTGTTTGTAAGATTAATTAAATTAATGTCATGAATTCATAAAAGAATTAAAAACAAAAGAAAGGTTTTGATTATACCAAATGCGTGAAAGAAAAGGTTATGATCACGAACAAGTACACACAAAGAATCAAGTGGCAAAATCGTCTGGTTCATTCTTGGTGGTGAGCTATGGCCGGCGGCAAGAGAGAAGAAGGGAGGCAGGATGAACTTTTTCTGTAACCTAAATTATGATTAAAAGTTCCCTGTTTTATTCCTTAAACATAACTAGTCATGGGTCATGGGCCAAAAGGCCCAATCCCTTCCTTTTCTTGCTCTTGGCCGCGACACCCTTTAGCCCAAAAGGGAAAACCCGTAACTTTTGTTAAGTTAAAATATTCGTGATCATTCGTGTTTAATTATTATGAATTTAATTATCGTGAACCTAATACATTTATAATATACATACGTAAGTACATGTTATTTATTATCGTGACACGTGAAATATATTATAAATGAAAAGTTTTAAATTTATCGTATTTTCGTGTGTTCACTGTTCATGTGTACTGCTCATAGTATTTTAATGCAGGTTTTACATAATGTATCTATATGACCCTCTTCAAGATCATAATTTCTCCCACTGAATTCTTGATTAACAAGATCAGATTCAAGGAAGTCTCCATACCTTGCAACAATCACTTTGTTCTCGGGTGGATAATAAAAGTAGTAACCAATAGTTTCCTTAGGGTATCCTACAAAGATACATTTTACAGATCGTTGTTGGAGTTTGTCACCCGATTCATGTTTCACATACGCCTCGCAACCCCAGACCTTTAAATAAAACAAATATGGCTTATTGCCGTGCCATAGTTCATATGGTGTCTTATCGACCTTCTTTGTGGGAACCATATTTAAAATGCGAACAACAGAATCTAAAGCATAATCCCAAAAGGATAAAGGTAAAGTTGTAAGATTAAACACAGATCGCACCATATCCAATAATGTACGGTTTCCCCTTTCGGATACACCATTTGTTATGGAGTATAGGGAGAAGTAAGATGTTGAACAATTACATTCTCACTTAGATAATCTATAAACTCTTGACTTAAATATTCACCACCTCTATCAGAACGAAGATCTTTAATCTTATTCCCTAATTACAGTTCTACTTCTGCTTTAAACACTTTGAATGTTTCAAATACCTCATGTTTATGCTTAAACATAACCATAACGGCTATAATCGTCCGTAAATGTTAAGAAGTAGCTAGCAACTTTCCTTGATGTATGTCTAAGTGGTCCACACACATCAGTATGTATTAGTCCAAGTAGATCAGTAGCTCTTTCAATATTTCTATTAAAAGGTTTCTTGGTCATCTTTCCAGAGTTACAAGACTCACATTTATCAAATGATTCATCATTGATATTTTCCAAAAGACCTTCACGTTAAAGCTTTTGTATACGAGTCTTCCCAATATGGGCAAGTTTACAATGCCAAAGATAAGAAGAGTTCTTGTCAAACTAACTCTTCGTACTCATGCTAAAGACAGATTTATTATTCTTGGATTCATTATCATGCATGTCTATTTCAAACACACCATTCACAGAAATTGCATTAACATAGAAAATACCATTTTCCCAAACAGAAATTCCATTATTATCAATCGTGTGAACGAATCCATTATTTAACAAACAAGAAAAGGAAATAACACACCTAACAATTGTAGGTGCATAATGACAATCATTTAAAATCAGTACTAAACCCGAAGGTAAAACTAAATTAAATATTCTTATAGCTTCAATCGCTGCTTGTGCGCCATTGCCCACTTGCAGAAATTGTTCCCCATAGGATAGCTTCCTTTCCAGATTAAACCCCTGCAGCGTATTACAAATGTTAATACCGCATCTCGTATCATATACCTAGGAATTTAATTTGTATGTTAAATTTAACGATTCAATCATAAATAAAGTACATGAAGATGCAGCGCTCTGCTCAGACTTCTTCTTTATTTCTCGTAATTCTTCGAGGTAAAGAGGGAAATTCCTCTTCCAGTGACCACTTGCCTTGCAATGGTGACAAGTCTCATCCTTATGAGATCTATTCTTCTTGACAAAGTTTTGCTTAGGTTTTGAATAAGTCGCAACTTGTTTGTCCTTATCACCCTTGGATTTGCCTTTGAAAGTCCCTAATCAATGCTAGAAACACTAAACTTAACTAATCAACACAAGGAAATACTTTTCAAACGTAATACTTATTATTGTATAATAAAGAATTACAAGTGTTATGGATAACACCGTTTGATGACAATGTGTTGTGCACACTTTGAACAACTAAATAACCTAACTTATGAATACAATCATAGTTGTTTGATTCAATAAGTTCTAAGCATTAATGTGTGAATATTCTCAAAGTGTTGAACATTAATGATGGGCTACACATCCTATTTATAGTGATACGAGGTTGACCTAAGTACTAGTTGATGGTGACTACACAAGACATTTACTTTTCACACATCTGTCACAAGATGCTCTTCTATTCTTGGTAGTCTGCGACAATGCTTTAGGGAAACAGAGATGACACAGTTTCCCTTTTCTTCATAGTCTCGTACACACAAATGGCATGACCAAAGTGTGTTGAGTGTTAACAGGATATTGCCACCCTTGTTAACCCTTAACCCCTCAGAGTCCCTGATACATCTTGGCTTTTATCCATCACAGCCAATGAGTATGTCTTCAATTAATCTTCGACTTCCTTGACAATGTCTCTGACATGGACTCCTTTGAGGTTGCTCACAGAGACTTAGATCTGTGTGAGTCTTGTGATACTTGCCTGCCTCCTAGGCACATGCAAGTGACTATTTAACAGCTTGATTCGTGTTTAAATCTATGACACAGGGAATCTAATAAACATAGATTCCCAACAATCTCCCCCTATTTAAACATAAATCAAGCTAGATCTATCTAAGATAAGGTAAGTGAGATGACAACTTCTTCTTACTCATAACAGATCTAAACAAACATACCTCATGAATATTATTCATACTTAAAGAAAATTACAAGTACAATACAAAAGTGAAATAAAATACAAAGGTAAAATTCAGTTGTGGTATCATTCAATAGTCATCATTTTTTATCTTTTCTTCAGCTTCAGTTATGTCTGTCCTAGTATCCAATTCTGCCTGCAAAGCTTGTGCAAATACCTTGGAATACTCAAAGTTAATCTTAAGCCCTTTTTTGAGACAAATCAGCTGAATTGTTGATGCTAAGCCTAGCTCTTCTTCTCTTTGGAATGCATATTGGCAAGCTCTGTTCATAAAAGCCATACCTCTTTCAGGCTCTATGTAGGTCTGACCATCAACAGGACCAACTATTCCATTTGGTAGTATCAAATCCCTGTGCATTCTATCCACTTGAACATCATCTGTGACGAAGGTTTCCTTAACAAGTTGAGTCATCCTTCTTCTTTTCTTGCCAGACTTTGGAGGTTCTTGTTCAAACAGCTGTAGTGGGGGATCTATTTTGAGCTTGGTTGCTGTTTCTTTAACCAGTTAAACTTGGCTTTGAGGGTCTTAAGAAGAGTAAAATTTGCCTGACCAGTTCTTTTAGCAGCCAAGGCTTCAATTTCAAACCATTCCGATAACCCAAGTTTCTTTAGCCTGAAGTCCTCAAAGACATCCATACTACCCTGTTGGTTATCTCTCCACAAAATCATTTGTGGTGTGTTGGTGGACTTGTGAATGGTGTATTTGAACTTGGTGATCTTTCTAGGTGCATACCTGTTGTTGACGCAGGCATCATAATCATTTTTCACCTTTTTTAGTGCCTCAGCGCGTTTAGCTTCCATTTCCCTAAACCTTTGTTTTTGCTTCTCCCTTTCAGGTGGAGTCATCTTTTTTAGAGTTTCCTCATTCAGCTCCTTGGCTTTCTTGATTTCATTTAGCCTCTTGAATTCAACAGCCTGTTTCTCAATCTCATCAGGTGTTAGAGGCTTCTCATTAGCGGGTGTGAAGGTTGAAAATTGGGAAAGGTCTGTGGTTGATCCTCCTGTCTCTAGCATCGTAGCTATTTTCTTTAGTTTGGCGTCTGTGTCTACCATAACTATTTCCTTTTCTTTCTTCGAGACAGAGGATTCAACACTCATGTTTTTCAGCTCCTCAGCTCTTTTGATGAACGCTGACTGAGCTTGGGTTTGTATTGCCTTGGGTAGGGAGCTAACAGTGAACTTAAGTTTCTTGGCAGCTGGTTCACCATCATCCACAGACTCGCTGGTGTTAACCAAAGTCAGGGACTTTGATGAATCAACTTCATCATTAGTATGTTGCTCCCCCTTACTTTCATCCTCATCATCGGTTATGATCACTGGAGTGATGACTTAGAGAGGGATAGGTGAAGAAATAGTGTTATCAGCAGAGGTTGAGCCCTGTTTGGCAGATTCAAGGTTAAGTACCTTTTCCTTCTCCCCCTCACGTTCAGCCTGTCATTTCAGACGTTTGGATGAACGTGCATGAAAGTGCCTTCCAATCTATTCAACAGAGGCAACCATATCATGTTGACTGGTCCTTGAAGCTCTGGCAATCTTCAGCAGGAGGTTTCAATTTCCATTTGTGTTGCGATGAACACGATTAATGATAAAGTTTGTGTGACGATATTTCCTGCTACGAACAGCTTCAAACTCTCTATGCATTGTTAATTCATGAGCATTAAAAAGAAGGGACCTTTGTGACAATGGCATCCTTGATTCTTGTGGACAAATGAATAAGTCCTTGGGACACACCTTTTCTTGCACCATCCTTGATGGGTTCAATGACCGCATCCTTAACCGGCTGATTGATGATCCCTGGAAAGGTGACAATGAAATTATGCATCTCAGATTTGATAACATCCAACTTTCTTGACAGGCGCTCCATATCGGATTGATGATGTACATGTTGAAGATTATGGATGTTCAGGCTTTGTTTTGCATAATCATCCTCCCTTGGCAAAATATCAAAGTTGGTTTGGGCAGGATGATCAAACATAAGGAACTCAGCTGTCTGATCATAAGCAGGTCTTTGGAAGACTGTAGTGGCTGAGGTAGCAGAAGTGGGAGTTGCTACAGCTTCTTTGGGAGGAGGAGTGGTATCAGCAGCTGGTTTAGACACAGTTATTTCCTTCGGAGGAGACAGAGATTGTTGGTCATCTTCTTCTTCATCGTCCTCCTCCTCAAACATCCCCTCAGGGAGTATCTCGTCCTCAGGCATCGATTCAGGTTCAGATAAATCATCAACTAATGAGAGCACTTCGTCTTCAATATTAAGCAGGGGCTCTTCTTCATTTAGTTGATCCTTAATGATTGTATCAGCTTATTTGTGTGGCTGCTCCAGGGATTCAGTGTTTGGCTGTACAATATCGGCCTGCAAATTGTTTCAAATTAGTAACAGGGAAATAAAGAAGGGGAATGGTCGCCATGTTGTTTTCCTAGAGAGGCTGAGGGTGATTACTCAGCCACTCCAAAGGATAAATCCTTGGGATTCTTTTAAGGGTGAAAAGTATAAGGTTAATGATCGCCATTTGCTGCCCCTAGGAAAGCTGAGTGTGATTATTCAGCCCCCCCCCCCCAAAAGGTTAAGACCTTTAGGACTCTTTTGATTGTGAAACATATGTTGTTAAGGATCGCCATTCGCTGCCCCTAAGAAGGCTGGGGGTGATTATTCAGCGCCCCCCCCCCCCCCCCCCCCAAAAGGTTAAGAAACCTTTGGGACTTTAAGGATGAAACATATGTGGGTAAAGATCGCCTGTTACGCTGCCCCTAGGAAAGCTGAGGGTGATGATTCAGCTCCCCCTGAAAGGATAAATCCTTTGGGATTCTTTTAAGTGTGAAAAAGATATAGGTTAAGATCGTCTTGTTACGCTGTCCCTAGAAGAGCTGAGGATGATTATTCAGCTCTCCTAAAAGTAAAACTTTTGGGATTCTTATTTTGAGGGAACCAAGAGGCTGTGTGAGGTACAGTTGATCAAGGTCGAGAAATATATGTATTCAGGTTGTTGTTTGCCTGGATACTATCCAGAGGGTGCAGGGTCATCGGGGTGCTTTATAAACACAAATGAATCATTCCCTGGTGCATAGACAGGGTGTACATAAGTCTTAAGGATTTCTAAGTGCATACAAAGACTTCTATGGGTCGAGGATTACCCTAACTTCACCACTCTCACCTACAGACATTTGAGAGTGGCTGCTTGTGGACCTCTAAAAATTAACACTGATTACCTGTACGATATCAGCAGAATTCGGCTGGTTCCCTGTTGTCTCGGCTGACATCGAGACACTAGACCCTTGTTGTTGGTCAGCTGAAGTCTCTGATTCCACAGGAGTCTCTAGAACAGAGGAGGTTGTGAGGTTCACATTCTTCTTTGCCCTGGCCTTTGCAACAGTTTTGGTGTGGGAAGAAGATGGGTTTTTCTTCTTCTTTGGTTGTTGGCCAGTTGTTTCCTTGGACGTCGTGGTGTGTTGCCCAGAGGTCAAAGACGTAGACTTGCCAGACACACCAGAGGTATTCACCTTCTCAGAGGAAGGGAGCAAGGACTTCTCAGCAGAGGGTTGTTTGTTTGCTATGTTCATCATGTGAGAGGTGACATGGACATCTTCAGCTCCAATCTCCTTGTTAATGGAACCAGTGATGCGATAGGGCTTCAGAGAAGTGAGTGCAGAGTTGTGATAGTTGTCACCCAACAGGTTTCGAAAATAAGAGATAGAAAGCGAACGTAGCATATGTTCTTCTCCCTGACCTGGTTTCGTCCCTTCAGTTGTTCTACTAGGTTGGAGAAAAGAGTACTTCCTACATCAACATTTGTGCCCTAGATCAGCCCATAGGCAATAGATTGGTGGTTGAAGGACATCTGATCTTGGGATCCATGCATTCCTCCTAGGGATTTGACTATATGAGTGAAGAGGACACGCCACATAGGGGAAAAATACTTGATCTTCAAAGGAGACTTGGAGAGAACTTCAGCAGGTGTAAGTGCAGGGTTTACATCATGAGAGGGTTTAAGTGTGGCTAGGGCATCCTTAACAGCCTTTTTGTCAACCACCTTCAGGCATTCATCGCCATGTCTTAACCCAGTCACACTTGCATAGTCTATTAGAGAGAAGGCAAAGGGGTGTTCGTTGCATGAGAGGCTAAAGGTAATGGTGTCATCAACGACTTCAGCAGAGTACCAGAATTCCCTAAGGTATTCTTGATAGAAGGTGGTTGGGGATTTTGTGAGTGCTTCACTTGCATCACAATTTTTCATGAAGTTTACCAGATCTGAGTAGGATTCGTTGGGAGCCTTGAGCCATCCAATGGCGTTGTTTGATGCAAGAATGCTTTCGTTAAGTTCAAAGTTGACGTTTGCTTCCTTGGGAACTGGGAATGCCATGGATTCAAGGTTGAAGAGAAACGAAAATGGAGGATGGGTTTAGAGAGAGAAAGCTTAGAGAGAGAGATGAGATTGTGAAATGAGAACAGTGGTAGGTAAGGAGAGACGTGAGACAATATATATATTCACATTTGAAAACAGTTATTCAACCGTATTTAATGCATAGTGGGAAAATGACTGCACATGTGGGTCCCTTGACTTTTCACACTATATGTCTCCTCGTTATTCGGAAAATAAATGATTAAATATTGAGAATGTTTTTTTTAGCATTTACTTGGAAAGTAACTACCTAGTTTCATGTGAAAAACATTTAATATTGAATCAGACATTTAATGAACACATTTATTATCAAGCCACAGGCTTTGAGATATTAAGCATCCCTAGCTCAGCAACTAGCCTGTTGAACGAAGTTTCAGCCAAAGGCTTTGTGAAAATATCAGCTAGTTGCAGCTCTGTGGGAACAAAGTGCAGCTCAATATCTCCCTTCATTATGTGATCCATGATAAAATGATACCTGATATCAATGTGTTTGGTACGAGACTAAAGAACAGGGTTATTGGAGATGGCAATGGCGCTGGTGTTGTCACAAAAGATTGGCACTTTGTCATATAAGATCTCATAGTCAGCCAACTGACTTTTCATCCAGAGCACCTGAGCACAACAGCTGGCAGCAGCGACATATTCTGCTTCAGCTGATGACATGGCCACAGAGTTTTGCTTCTTAGCACTCCATCTAACCAATTTTCCTCCTAGGATTTGACAGCTACCTGAGGTGCTTTTCCTGTCAATACAGCATCCAACATAGTCTGAATCTGAATAGGCCTTGAGATCAAAGCCTGACTCCTTGGGATACCATAGACCTAGGGAGGGTGTTCCTTTGAGATACCTGAAAATTTTCTTAACAGCCACTAAATGGGATTCTTTTGGGTTAGCTTGGTACCTTGCACAGAGACATGTGGAGAATTGGATATCAGGATGACTAGCTGTTAAATACATGAGTGACCCAATCATGCCTCTGTATAAAGTCTCATTAACATAGATCCCTGATTCATCAGGACCCAAGTTGTTGGGTGAAAGCATGGGGCATTTCACTGATGCACAATCAGCTAAGTCATATTTTTTAAGTAAATCTTTAACATACTTTTCTTGAAAAGTTGAAATTCCCTTAGGACATTGTTTGATTTGAAAACCCAAAAAGTAAGTTAATTCACACATCATACTCATCTCATAATTCTTGGTCATTAATTTAGCAAAACGTTTACTAAGATTAACATTAGTTGACCCAAAGATGATATCATCCACATAAATCTGCACAATGATGAAATCACTCTTATCCTTGAAGGTAAAGAGTGTTTTATCAATAGAACCCCTAACAAATTTGTTTTCAGTTAAGAAATTAGAAAGAGTTTCATACCACGCTCTTGGAGCTTGTTTCAGCCCATACATGGCTTTGTGTAATCTGTACACATGATTGGGAAACTCGTTGTTCTCGAATCCTTCAGGTTGTTCAACATAGACTTCCTCAGCCAAATCTCTATTGAGGAAGGCACTCTTAACATCCATCTGATACACACTAAAGTTCATATAAGCAGCATAAGCAAGGAAGATTCTGATGGCTTTAAGTCTTGCCACAGGAGCAAATGTTTCATCATAATCAATTCCTTCAGTCTGTGTATACCCCTGTGCCACCAGCCTGGCCTTGTTTCTGATGATGTTTCCAATTTAATCCATCTTATTTCTATAGATCCATCTAGTGCCTGTGATGTTCTTACCAGGTGGAGCTGGCACTAGAGTCCATACCTTGTTCCTTTTGAACTGATTGATTTCTTCCTGCATAGCAGCTACCCACCCATCTTCTACAAGAGCCTCAGCTACTCTCTTAGGTTCAATTTGAGAGAGAAATTCAGCAAAGAGACATTCGTTGGCTAAGGCAGACTCTGAGTCATGAATTCGCTGTCTAGTAGTAACCCCTGCATAAGGTTCCCCAATGATGTTGACAAGAAGAATGTGTTGATCTCTTGACCACTTGGTTTGAGAAGCTGGGGAATCATGGACAGGGACAATTCTGGGTATAGCTGGTACTATTTGAGTTTCATCCTGCTGACTAGGAGGGCTTTCTTCAAAGATAACTTCAGTTTCTGAGTCTACTTCAGCCATATCAAGGGGTACAAGTTCATTATCACCAGGAGATTCTTTAGGGGTTTGAAGAATTGGCGAGTCATCAATAGCAGTTGAGGAAGAAGGACTACAAGAAGGCTGTGGTACTTCTTCATCAAGTTCCTGAGAGGTAGGAACTTCAATGTTGTGTGTAGACAGAGGGTCAAAAGCCAGAACATAAGGAGTGAGAGTGTTGGAGTGATGATGGTGTTGACAGGCAGGTCTTGGTTCTAAGAATTCGTCACTTGGGAATGACACATTTTCATTAAAATAAATTTCATCACCCTCTGTTCCAGTTCTCTGTATGACATCATCATCTTCATTGAATCTGACATGAAAGGTTTCTTCTACTTCTTGTCTTTTGGTGTTGAATACTCTGAAGGCTTTGGCTGTTGGAGAGTATCCCAAGAAGAAACCATCATCAGCTTTTTTATCAAATTTTCCAAGTTTATCCCTGTAGTTATAAATGAACACAGGGCATCCAAAACATGGAAATAGCTGACATCCGGAGCTCTGTTTCTGAAAACTTCATAGGAAGTTTTACTATGTCTTTTGACAATGATTGATCTATTTTGGGTATAACAGGCAGTGTGAACAGCTTCTCCCCAAAATTGCTTTGGTAAAGCTGCACCATTTAACATAGTTCTGGCTACTTCAATCAAAGTCCTGTTTCTTCTTTCAGCCACACCATTTTGTTCAGGGGTGCCAGCTGAGGAGAAGTTTTGTGATATTCCTTTTTCATCACAAAAAGATTCAAGTTGATGATTCTTGAATTCAGTACCATTATCACTTCTTAGAGCTTTAACTCTAACATCATTCATATTTTCAACCTGTCTGATGAAGGACATGATGGTATCAGTTGCATCACTTTTCCTTCTAAGGAAGAAAACCCATGTATACCTTGAAAACTCATCAACTATAACCAAGGTGTATTTTTTGTGATTAATGGTCTGAGGTTTGACATGCCCAAACAAATCCATGTGAAGGAGATGTAAGCACTTGTCAACAGAAAATGATTGTCTGGTCTTGAAAGAAGACATGTGATGCTTTCCCTTGACACATGCTGAACAAGTCTTGTCTTTAGAAAACATCACTGAAGGTAGACCAGCAACCAGGTTTTGTGTGGCTATCTTGTTGATGTTCTTGAAGTTTAGATGAGACAGTCTTTTGTGCCACAGCCAATTGACACTTTCAGAGGCTTTAGCTAGAAAACAATTGGAGCTATCTTTAGAGCAAACAGCCATGTTGATGACATACACATCTCTCCTTCTTGGTGCAATCAGCACTACATCATTGTTCTTGTTGAATATGGTTCCCTGAGTCTTAGTAAACAAAACCTTGTAGTCAGCATCACACAATTGGCTGATGCTAATGAGATTGTGTTTAAGACCATTCACATATGCAACCCTTGTAAAAGTTATCCTATTGTAGTTCACTGAGCCGTATCCCTCTATGTCGCCTGAATAATTATCCCCAAACACCACTTTAGGACCTGGCTCCTTTGAGTATCTGTGTAGGTATTGTCGAATCCCTGTCATGTGTCTAGAACAGCCACTGTCTAGATACCATACCAATTCCTTAAGATGTTTCTGCACAGATACATAGAAACAAGTTAGTTCCTATGGTGAACCCACTTTCCAGTAGGTTCCCTGAATTGCTAATTAGCAACTCTTGAGTTCCTGTAGAACTTTTGGTGATGGGAAGGACAATTAGCTGTCTCATGGGTGAAACTTCCACAGATATCACAACCTAGGAAGTCACCACACTCATCTGAGTGATGGTCTGTGAATCCACAGAATTTATAGGGAGGATAAGGTTTGTAGTTCCCTAGTTGTCTCTTAGAACCCCTGTTGTCTTTCCCTAGAAGGTGTCTGAGCTCTCTTAACAGTCATTTGTCTATCATGGTCTAAGGTCATGTGATGAGAGTTTTTATAGATATTGCAATAAGGTTTGACTAACCTTTCTCCCTTGGGTTCACCTAGAACAGACTTAGGTTCACGAGAAGTAGAGCATTCAGCGGAAGGCTTAATGTGTTGTTTTAAGAGTTCTACTTCTTTCATCAATGACAACAGGCGTTCTTCAGTTGAGGAATCAACTTTGTTCACAGATTTTGTTGAGACAGGCTTAAATGCAACTTGCTTAACAGATTGTTTTGTAGGTACAGAAAATATTTTAGCTGGTGGTTTCTAAACATCTGTCTTAAGTTCACCCTTAGCTCCTCTAGAGGAACTGTTGGGTTCAACTCCTGAGAGTTTGGGTAAAGGTGGTAATTCAGCCACATCTTCAGAGACAGGGTCATCAGTCAAAATGGGATCTGACATATGAATTGTCTCTATAGATTTAAAAACAATCTCTTTGGGTTTGGTGAGAATTTTCAGCTTATTTTTCTTAGCAGAGACGTCCCTTTTAATATCAGCAGACAGTTCATCATTAAGCAATTGATCTATAGTGAACCTACTGCACAACCATTTTTCAATAACCTTGTTTAATTCAGATACTTGATCATTTAAGGCACTATTCTTCAAGGTTAACCTATTAACTTCATTTTGAAGGGATATTTTTTCTAAATTAACCCGTTTGAGAGTTTCACATTCAGATTTAGCATTTAACAGTTCATTTTTAACATAGTGAAACTTATCAAGCAAGTTCTTTCTTTGTTCCTCAACAAAGTGTAAATCAACAATGGTGTAATCAAGGACATGTTGACGTTCATCACTATCAGACATAGATAAAAGCCTGTGTACCTTTTTCATTGTGATGTCAACCCATTGTCCTGATCTTGCATCACCTTTCCCAACAGCTGCTTCATCCTCAGCTATAGCCATGAAAGCCCTGGCTCTAGTAGTATCTTCATCATCTGAAGTCAGCGGTTCATCATTCCAATCATATGCTTCAGCTACCAACCCTTTCTCTGTCTTTTTATCACCTTCTTTCTTCTTAGACAGAGCTTCAAGCTTCAAATTCATCTATTCTAACTCAGCTTTAAGCGCCTTATACTTGTTCTTGTAATCCTTCTTCTCATTGTCTGATGAGTTGAATTGGTGAGATGAGTTGTTGTGTTGTGATTTGAACTTGTAAGGTTTAGTGGAAGATGATGGATAGGAAGGTGAGGATGTCTTGGTGGAAGGACAGTCTTTTTGGAAGTGTCCAAGTTTTCCACAGGCAAAGCAAGTTTCTTTTGATCTGTCGGTTTGTTTGCTAGCTGATCCTATTCTCCCTGATCTTTTGTAGAATCTTCTTTGATTGGCTAGCAGGGCTCTTTCATGAAATTCAGCATTAAGGTCTGTCAAGAACTCTTGGCTGCTGCGAGTGTCTTCTTCAACATCAGAGTCGCTGTCATGAGGGTGTGGGGTAGAGATCAAGGCTTTGGAAGTTGCTCCTTGATTACAAATCTTTTTGTCTCTGATTTTTATATAGTATCAATCATCCCTTCTTCATAATTGTACTTTCCATAAAGCAGAGCTAAGGTGTCATTCTTGATTGAGTTATTGGCTCTCTAAGTCTGATTCATACTCAGCCATTTTCTTGGAAAGCTGTTGACAAATGTGGCATTAATCTCAGCTTGACCAATGGTGAAATCATTCATAGCAAGGTCGTTGAGAAGAATCTTCAGCCTTGTATATGTTTGTTGAACCTTTTCACCTTCAAGTGCCTTGAAAGCATTGAACTGAAGTCTGAGTGCCTGAATCTTGGTTTCTCTGGTTTCAGAGAGTCCTTCATGACCAAGGATAAGGTCTGTCCACATGTGTTTGGCTGTGGGACACTGAATGACAGACTTCATGATGTGTTTGGGAAGACAGGATATGATGATGCTTTTGAGAAGTTTATCTTGGTTTGCCAATTTCCTATCAGCTGGAGTCCATTGTTTGAGAGGTTTGGGAAGAGGGTTATCATCAGTAGAGGTAAGTGCCATGGGAACATAAGGACCATTTTCTCGAATTTCTAGAAGAAATGGTTCAAGTCCATCGAGATACACGAGGAATTGACTCTTCCAACTAGCAAAATCTTCTTCATCAAAGACTGGTACGCTGGTGACATGTGATCCGCCTCTTGAGTCAAGGAGTTGAGGTAGATCATCTTCATTAGGAGGTGGAGGAGTGAGTCTAGGTGAAGTTGGTGCTGCATTGTTGTTGTTGTTCCCAAAAGACGATGGTGGTGGATTGGTTGTTTCTGGCATGGTGGATCTTGATTATAAAACTTAGAACGATGTTTCTTGAAGGTTTTAATATCAAACACCGCTCTGATACCAATTGAAAGTCCCTAATCAATGCTAGAAACACTAAACTTAACTAATCAACACAAAGAAATACTTTTCAAACGTAATACTTATTATTGTATAATAAAGAATTACAAGTGTTATGGATAACACCATTTGATGACAATGTGTTGTGCACACTTTGAACAACTAAATAACCTAACTTATGAATACAGTCACAGCTGTTTGATTCAATAAGTTCTAAGCATTAATGTGTGAATATTCTCAAAGTGTTGAACATTAATGCTGGGCTACACATCCTATTTATAGTGATACGAGGTTGACCTAAGTACTAGTTGATGGTGACTACACAAGACATTTACTTTTCAGACATCTGTCACAAGATGCTCTTTTATTCTTGGTAGTCTGCCACAATGCTTTAGGGAAACAGAGATGACACAGTTTCCCTTTTCTTCATAGTCTCGTACACACATATGGCATGACCAAAGTGTGCTGAGTGTTAACAGGATATTGCCACCCCTGTTAACCCTCAACCCCTTAGAGTCCCTGATACATCTTGGCTGTTATCCATCACAGCCAATGAGTATGTCTTCAAGTAATCTTCGACTTCCTTGATAATGTCTCTGACATGGACTCCTCTGAGGTTGCTCACAGAGACTTAAATCTGTGTGAGTATTGCGATACTTGCCTGCCTCCTAGGCACAGGAAAGTGACTATTTAACAGCTTGATTAGTGTTTAAATCTATGACATAGGGAATCTAATAAACTTAGATTCCCAACAGCCTTTATTCTTATTCGCTTGCGGTTTTGGCTTACTCACTCTACCCTTTTGTATGGTTAGTAAAAAAGGCGTAGCGGTAGATGCCTTGTCTTTCAACCCCTTTTCATAGTCAATGAGCATTGTATGCAAATCATTAACTGTCTTCCACGTGCAATGCATATTATAATTTTTAACGAAATCATTGAAGTTTTTATTAAGGGAGCTATTGATCAAGTTGATAGCCATATTATAATCATAGGGTTGTCCTAGTGGAATGATTGTTCCATATAACCCCTAATCTCTAAGTAATGGGCACTTACAGACTTTCCTGGAGCTTGCTTGCAGCTATGCAAAGCATCTATTAAGTCGTAGATCTCCATAGCTTGCGGCTTCTCGAACATAGCCTTGAGCTCATCAAGCATTCGCTTAGGTGAAAATAGCTCATACTTCTGCTGAAGTGGAGGAGCCATTTTTCCTAGCATTAAGCAAGCCACCTCCGAGTGCTTCTTAATATTACTAGCGTGTTCAAGCCTTTGTGCATCAGATGCTCCTTCGGCAAGATCCTCCGGATAGGGAGTAGTCAAGATATCGATAGTACCCGCTGCTCTCAAGACAATTCTTAGCGAACGATACCAATCATTGAAGTTTGGGCCAGTAGATTCAAGACGTTCAAAGAAAGCTTTGAACGCGGAACTTATAGTGTTATTGGTGGGTTGAGCCATTTCTACAGAAATAAGTTCAATTAGTATTTTCAATAACAAAATACTTTCAAGAAAATAAAATTACCAAGATATATAACCATATTATTTTCCTTGAATTCTAGAACTATATTGACATAAATCTATTACATCAGTTGATCTGCTAGTAATGAATGTACTCAACATAGCGACTTGTCGAACAATTCAATTGACAAACAATTTCCAAATTCTAGATATTTAAGACATTTATATTGCCAAAAAAACGTTTTGCATTGTAAACATGTTTCATCCCTTTTGAATGCATTAAGTTTTCCAGATCTCACTGAGTAACTTAATTAAGTCGTCTAATCTGAGTAACGTAAAACTATCATACGAAATTTCATTCTACAAAAGGTTTTCTCTCCATCACAACATCACCCAAAAATCTCATTTGATGACAAAGTAATTTCAAGTGTTCGTCAATTAGGAACATTCGACTTAAATTTTTAGGGTATAAATTTTTGATGTCAAAATCAATGTATGGAGAAGCATGCATACAACTCCATAGCATAAGTTTAATAAAACATTTAGTAAACTTTTTCACGAGACTAAATTTCTACATAAATCATGTTGCGGTATTGGTTAAACCAATTAAAGAATTTACCCACAACTATTCACAAACTACTTTTGCTAGAACTCGGCTACGCACAAAGCAATACCCTTATTCATTGTCTTTCGGATGTGAATTTGTGGTAAATCAACCTTAAGGTATAATTCAATTAATAATCGTAGGTAATTTCAATTTGACGCACAGGCGAGCCGGGAATTTGGTCAGCGAGTAATGGCATAACACCTCCTTCCTTAACCGGGTACATGACAAGCGGTGCGTTATACCCACTTTATTGTTTGTCAAAAGGAGTAGGCTGTTAGATTATTATTGCAATTCACCAATCAACGTAATATTATGTAATTTAATCCTCTAACAAATCATTATTTTAATCTGATTTAGTCCATATTATTTCTTTAAAAAAAACCCTTGTTTACAACAATTCAACAATTTTTATATAAACAAGTAAAAAAACTAAATCATAAACACATAATAACAATTTATATGTGCAACAAATAAATCATATAGCCGCATGCATACGATTTATTCAATAGTCATCAAATCTAGGTCTTTATATTCATATAAAAGTCTTTCCTAATTCTAGATTTATTAAATCAAATAATCACGTAGCACATAAAATCATATAAACATATAATTTTACGATCCATGAAAACATGCACGTTATCATGGATTCCCCACAAATCATAACAATTTAATCTCTATGGATCGTAACCATACATGACTTAATAATTAATCATGCAATTTAATCTAAAATTATCCCACATGTATTTTAGTGTTTCAAAACAATTTTTTTTATTATTAAAAATTCGGCCTAAACCCTAATTTTTAAAAAACAAAACCCTAATTTTATGAAAACCTAAAAAAACATGTAGTTTTAACTCAAAACATTAGTTAAAAAAACTTTAGATTTTCGATAATTATAACATGTTAAAACGATTCTCGATGCCACTGAAGGTTTATTAATGTCATAACAATTGTATAAAACCCTAAACGAGATCAAAGCACATATAACGGAAGCGATTTAATAAGATAATTATAATAAGACAATTATAATTAATTGAACTAGGGTTACATACCTTTACGCTAAAGCAAATCCATAAGACGAAGAACGAATCACCAATTCGGGTTTATACCGTAATACACCAAGATATAGTCTAAAGTAAGACTATATTACGATCTTGTACACACGTAATACAACGAGCTAACTGTGATTCTAGCACGTGAAAACCGAGCTACAACGCTTGCATATAATCTACCCAACAACCCTAGAGAGGGGCTAGGACTAGATTGTAAGTAAAACGATCAACCAAGAAAACCAACTAAAACCCCTTGTGGGTTTCCTTCTGCGATCAACTAAAGAGAAGAAGAGGGGAAGAGATTTTTTTGTGTGTTGAATTATAAGGAGAAGAATTGTTTATATAGGCCTAGACATGTATCATAAAACAAATAAAAGTAAGTTTTCCCCCTTCCTTTTTCCTCCATAGCCGACTGACCAAACACCCTTATGGGGTGTTCCGGAATCTTCCAAACTTCTTTCTTTTTGTTTACTTACTATATATTTATTTAACGCTCGTTAATACTTAACTCTTAATTATTTAACGATTGTTAAAGTTACATCTCGGTTTAATTTAATAAATACATAAATATATATTTATTAAATAAATTAAATAATATAATAAATAATTTATTAATTAAATTAACTCTTTACGTATTGTGTGCAATCCCGTAATATCGAGTTCGATCATATCACACGACTATTAAATATAAGTCCATAAACTTACAATAGTCACTTTGGGTGGGTTTTGAACTAAGTGACCCGTTGTGTTTTCGCTTATGGTAGGTGGTGAAATACGACGACGTCTTTGATTGGATGACGACTAAAACATTTTAGGGTTAAAGTTAGTGTTCTGATGTGTTTATTGATCGGGGGATAAATGACCTATAAACGATAAATATTAAATAAATGTTGTTAGTAAAATTCTTACGTGGTATGTTTATGTAGTATTCAAAACTTTATGTCGTGTTGGTAGAACACAATTGATGATGCAAAGTAATAAAAAAAACATGAAATTTGGTTATATTAAATAGAACAAATTAAAAGATAATTTAGTTATGTATATTTTATTATTAAATAAAAATTCTATTATTTATCCTCATATACAAAACAAACACATTTTATATTTTCCTTCTTAAATTAAAGGGCTATTTAAAAAAAGGACCAAAAACATATATTCACTAAAAAATGTCTAGTTTAATTTTTTTTAGCCAATTATCCTATTCGACTATCACTTGGAGTTGACACTTGGCATTTGGGCTAATAATGATTTATTCGACTTATTCGACTATCACTTGTAGTTGACACTTGGCATTTTGACTAATGATTGGATAGTACATGTGAGACCCTACTAGTACATGCAAGTACACATGGTGTAAGTGTACTTGCTATTCGACCACCAGTCACATCGGTTATTCGACCCGTACGTTTTTTATTAAAATAATATTTTTAAAATTTTTCTCCATTAAAATTTTCCTTATAAATTTTATTTTATTAAAAATTCATAAAAAAAAATTTATGTTTTTTTATAATAAAAACTTCAACCCACGTTCAACTTTGACTATAAGATTAATCGATTTGTACCTTTGAAAAGAAAGTTATAGATTTTTTAACATTATTCGAATAATTTAAAAAAAAAATTCCCAAGATTTTTTATAAAGTTTTTTTGTATAAAGTTTTTTTTTATAAAAGAAAACTTTATAAAAAAAACTTTTTAAAAAAACTTCGAATTTTTCTATATAAAGTTATTTTTATGAAAAGAACTTTAGGAATTATTTTGTCTTTTTGTTCCTGGTTATTCGAATAATTTAAAAAAAATTGTGAAATTTTTTTATATAAAGTTTTTTATTAAAAAAAACTTTCTAGAAAATATTTATAAAAAAAAATCGAATTTTGTTTATAATGTTTTTTTACAAAATCATAATGTAAACACCCTCAAATTCCTTGATCCACAACATTTTTAAGAACCTTATCTTTTGTTTCTTTACAATATTTATAATCTAATTTAGCATCAGTAAAACTATGAACCTTATCTTTTGTTTCACCAGGTGGATATTAAAAAAAAATAAGACTATGAACACAATGTCACCACGTGAATATACAAACACATCGCATCATTAAAAAAAATCATCATTATCAAGTTTTCATATCAATCAAAACTCACAATCAAACTTCATCATCATAATACTACATCAAAAATAAATGATAACCCACTTTTAATCACTACAAGAATAAAAAAAGAGTGGATCAAAATAATAAAAACACACTTAAACATACACAAAAACAATATGAATCTCTCAAAATCATCATCGCCGCCGCTAACCTCTCACCATCATCCGCCAAATCATTAAAATCAAGAACAAGAACGATACAAAAAAAAATACCCGATCTGATCTTTTCGTCCTAGATCTTGAACAAGAAACCTCGCGTCTAGCAATATAAACACCGTTTTCTCGAGGTCTTCATTTATTTTTATTTGATTTTTGTCTGTTTTGGTTAGAATAGATCTGTGTTTTTATTTGTTTAGATCTATGTGGCTTTTTCTCTTTGGTGTTTGAATGTTTATAGATTCGGGATTTTGTTTTCTTTAGTAATTATAGATCTGTGTTTTTTAGTTAGATCCAAAAAATTGATCTGGGTTTTTTTTAGTAAGATCCAAAAAAGTGATCTGGGTTTTTTAGTAAGATTCAAAAAAAATGATCTGGGTTTTTTAGTTAGATCTAAAAAAAGTGATATGAGTTTTTTAGCTAGATCCAAAAAAAGTGATCTTGGTTTGCTATTTAGATAAAAAAAAGTGATCTTGGTTTTTAGTTAGATCCAAATGTGATTGGGTTGTTGTTAGGATTTAAAGATTGGATTATGAGAGAGTTGTAATGAGATATGATCAAATTCTTAGTGGGAATCATGTGATGCTGATTGACAAGAATATGGTAACATAATGGAAGTATGCTTCTCAAAGACGACGACAACCATTATCTATTCTGTTGTGGTTGACTAAAAGGGACATTGGTGATAAAATACAAATGGGATGAAATGGTAATCTTGTTGTATGTTATTTATAATACCATATAATAAAATTTATAAAGGATTTGATTTTTTATGAATTTTTTTATAAAGTTTTTTTTATGAGATAAAATTTATAAAGGATTTGAGTTGGGAATATTTTTTGAAAATTATTTTTTATTAAAAAAATATGGGTCGAATAATGGATATAACTAGCGGTCGAATAACAAGTACACTTACACAAATTATACTTGCTTGTAGTTCTGGGGACCCACATGTACAACACACATGCCAAATGTCCATAGTCGAATAGGTAGAATAGGGGTAATTAGCTAATTAATGGGACATTGGAACATTTTTTTGATACACATATGGTTTTGGTCCTGTAATTAAATTCAAACCCAAATCTTAAACCCACATATCTATATATATACTATTTTATAAAGCATTTAAGCCTATTTTTAGAAGGCTTAAAAAAATTAAACCTCTAACATTTTTTAATTTAGAAATTAATCTATCCAAAGAAAAAATTAAGATAATGAGTTAAATTTAAACCATAAGATCATATTTTGTTAACTGATCTCAACTCTCATCTTTTTTTAAACAAACTATTCTAACAATTTTTTTTTAAAACCTTTATTTTTAAATTAAAATATCTTTTTATCTATTTATCTTTTTATAATATAATTTTATCATATTTTTTAAAATTTCGTTCTCTTTAATTTAATATTCATTTTTAATATATTTTTTGTTTAAATTTTATTTTTATATCTTTGTGAATTTATTTAATTTTAATTTAACTTTTTGTTATAATTTTTAATTTTAATATGAATAGAAATTTGATGGGTAAAAATATAACATTTGTTTAAAAAAAATAGTCGTGACTCGTGAGGTATCTACTGTTGCACTGCGCTAGTACCAAACAATAAAAATACTTTTAAGAGACTGTCTCGGTCACCAACTTCTTCTGTTCCTATAAATGTAAATTAATAAATTACTCGTTCATAAAATTATAAGGATCCCTAATAAGGATCCCAAATAAATCGGATTTTCCGAACGAATCATTCAATCCATGAAATCGGTTTTTTGATAATGTTATTTATTACTCGTTGTCATAGTTTATAAAACACGCCTCATTATCTGTTTTTAGTTTTAGTTTATAAAACATTACTTATATTTCTCTAGTTAAGTGGAATTTTTATATGAATTTCTAGCTAGATGGAGCAGAAGCAGCTTTCAGTGTATGATCGAATTCCCGTATTGTGTGCAATATAATAAATAATATAATAAATAATTTATTAATTAAATTAACTCTTTACGTATTGTGTGTAATCTCGTAATCTCGAGTTCGATCCTATCACACGACTATTAAATATAAGTCCATAAACTTACAATAGTCACTTTGGGTGGGTTTTGAACTAAGTGACCCGTTGTGTTTTCGCTTATGGTAGGTGGTGAAATACGACGACGTCTTTGATTGGATGACGATTAAAATATTTTAGGGTTAAAGTTAGTGTTCTAGATGTGTATATTGATCGGGGGATAAATGACCTATAAACGATAAATATTAAATAACTATTGTTAGTAAAATTCTTACGTGGTATATTTATGTAGTATTCAAAACTTTATGTCGTGTTGGTAGAACACAATTGATGATGCAAAGTAATAAAAAAACATGAAATTTGGTTATATTAAATAGAACAAATTAAAAGATAATTTAGTTATGTATATTTTATTATTAAATAAAAATTCTATTATTTATCCTCATATACAAAACAAACACTTTTTACATTTTCTTTCTTAAATTAAAGGGCTATTTCAAAAAAAAGACCAAAAACATAGAAAAATTTCATGTTTCGTCCCTATCGTTTACACATAATATCAACTTTCATCCCTATCTCAAAATAACTCCATGAATCGTCCCTATCGTTTACAAATACGATCAAAATTCGTCCCTATCTTGGATGGGCGTTAATTTCTTCCGTTTTCTCTTATGAGTTGAGGGGTATTTTGGTCTTATACTAATTTTAACTTCATTAAATACGAACAAGTATCCACACATATCTTATCCACTACCCACCACCACCGAAACAATAATAAAACTCAAAACCTCACCCACCGTCATTCCACCTACCCATGTTCACTTCACCTTCCACCGTCTCCATCAAATCTATTCCATCACAAACAATTCTTTCTATATCTCAAACAAAACCTCCACCGATGCATCATATAAACTCAATCTCATCTCTCATAAATCACATTCATAAACAAATCTCATCAATCCTCTACCGATGCCTCTTAGTCAAAACATCAACTTAATAATTGATGTCATCAAATAAAAGGCACATTACCATTTTGTTAATTCAAACCTATTGACAAATGAAGTACTTTCACATAACACAAGTGGCGTCTTTATCTCAGATTAATAGCTGCAACCAGATAACAAGTTCAAAAGAGTCAACTCTTTGAGAAATAAAGAGAAAAAGTCAACTGCAATAAGAAGATTCCAACAAATTAATAACATCATATCTATCTTTAGTTCTAAAACAAACAGTAGGCTCAAAATAAACAGCTCGATCTTCATAAATCCATTGGAGCCGCCTCTTCAGCAGCAGCATCATCACCACCAGCTGTTGGCTCTACAGCAGCCTCATTTGCTGGAGCTTCTTCCAGCACTAACTTCAAACTCGTTGATTAAGGCTTGTACAGTTACTTGATCCAATATGGTAAATGGTTCTTCTACTCCAACCACAGAGGTGGTGCACACAGAGCTTGTGAGTTTTTCACCTTGCAAGGTCTCTCTTATGGCAAATAGAGCGTCCTTGATGAGGTTATTTCGAGAGGAGCTTGTGAAGTTCTCAAACTTGCGTTCCAACTTCCAAGTAGGTTTTTGCAGCTTGTGAGCAGCACCCGATAGCAAAAGCTTGGTATTCAAAGTAGTTTCCACTAGGGCAGTTGTAGTAGAGATGGGCCCCAGATTCGTCTAATCTGCTGCGTGATGTTTGGGAATGTGTTTTAAAGGGTTTGGAAGACGAGTGGAGATGGAGGTGTGTGGTTGATGATATTATGGATGATGAAATGGTGGCCACTTTTTGGGTTGGTTTTTTAGAGGGTTTTTGAAGGTGAGGAAGATAGTTGGAGTAGTAATGATGGGTTTATCTAGTTGAGTAGAAGGAGGGAAGTGGATAGATTTTTCTTATATGGGTTTTTGATGATGATGATGATATTGGAAAAGTTTGGATCTGGTATTTTTTGATGAGGATGGAAAACTTTGGATCTGGTATTTTTTAGTTTAGAAAGAGGCCAATAAAGTGGGCAAGTGTAAAAAGTGGGCTTGATGATATAAATGCATGAGAAATAAAGTAAAAGACTAAAATACCCCGTCTCTCATTGCACTTAACAGCCAAAACTAACGCCCATCCAAAATAGGGACGATTTTTTATCCAAGTTGTAAACGATAGGGACGACTAGTGAAGTTATTTTGAGATAGGGACGAAAGTTGATGTTTAGTGCAAACGATAAGGACTATTCTTGAATTTTTTTCAAAAACATATATGCACTAAAAAGTGTCTACTTTAATTTTTTAGCAAATTATCCTATTCGACTATCACTTGGAGTTGACACTTGACATTTAGGCTAATAATGACTTATCCGACTATCACTTGTAGTTGACACTTGGCATTTGGACTAATGATTGGATAGTACATGTGAGACCCTACTAGTACATGCAAGTACACATGGTGTAAGTGTACTTGCTATTCGACCACCAGTCACATCGGTTATTCGACCCGTACTTTTTTTATTAAAATAATATTTTTAAAATTTTTCTCCACTCAATTTTCCTTATAAATTTTATTTTATTAAAAATTCATAAAATTTTTTTTTTATTTTTTTATAAAAATAACTTCAACCCACATTCAACTTTTACTATAAGATTAATCGGTTTGTACTTTTGAAAAAGAAAGTTATAGATTTTTTAACATTATTCGAATAATTTTTAAAAAAAATTTACCAAGATTTTTTATAAAGTTTTTTTGTATAAAGTTTTTTTATAAAAGAAAACTTTATAAAAAAACATTATAAAAAGACTTCGAATTTTTCTATATAAAGTTATTTTTATGAAAAAAACTTTAGAAATTATTTTGTCTTTTTGTTCTTGGTTATTCGAATAATTTAAAAAAAATTATGAAATTTTTTTATATAAAGTTTTATATTTAAAAAATCTTTCTAGAAAATATTTATAGAAAATCGAATTTTGTTTATAATGTTTTTTAACAAAATCATAATGTAAACACCCTCAAATTCCTTGATCCACAAAATTTTTAAGAAACTTATATTTTGTTTCTTTACAATATTTATAATCTAATTTAGCATCAGTAAGACTATGAACCTTATCTTTTGTTTCACCAGGTGGATATTAAGAAAAAATAAGACTATGAACACAATGTCACCAGGTGAATATACAAACACATCACATCAGTAAAAAAAATCATCATTATCAAGTTTTCATATCAATCAAAACTCACAATCAAACTTCATCATCATAATACTACATCAAAAATAAATGATAACCCACTTTCAATCACTACCCGAATAAAAAAAGAGTGAATCAGTATAATAAAAACCCACTTAAACATACACAAAAACAATATGAATCTCTCAAAATCATCATCGCCGCCGCTAACCTCTCACCATCATCCGCCAAATCATTAAAATCAAGAACAAGAACGATACAAATAAAAATACCCGATCTGATCTTTTCGTCCTAGATCTTAAACAAGAAACCTCGCGTCTAGCAATATAACCACCGTTTTCTCGAGGTCTTCATCTGTTTTTATTTGATTTTTGTCTGTTTTGGTTAGAATAGATCTGTGTTTTCATTTGTTTAGATCTATGTGGCTTTTTCTCTTTGATGTTTGAATGTTTGTAGATTCGGGATTTTGTTTTCTTTAGTAATTATAGATCTTTGTTTTTTAGTTAGATCCAAAAAATTGATCTGGCTTTTTTTTAGTAAGATCCAAAAAAGTGATCTGGGTTTTTTTAGTAAGATTAAAAAAAATGATCTGGGTTTTTTAGTTAGATCCAAAAAAAGTGATATGGGTTTTTTAGCTAGATCCAAAAAAGTGATCTTGGTTTTTTATTTAGATAAAAAAAAGTGATCTTGGTTTTTAGTTAGATCCAAATGTGATTGGGTTGTTGTTAAGATTTAAAGATTGGATTATGAGAGAGTTGTAATGAGATATGATCAAATTCTTAGTGGGAATCATGTGATGCTGGTTGACAAGAATATGGTAACATAATGGAAGTATGCTTCTCAAAGACGACGACAACCATTATCTATTATGATGTGGTTGACTAAAAGGGACATTGGTGATAAAATACAAATGGGATGAAATGAAAATCTTGTTGTATGTTTTTGATAATACCAAATAATAAAATTTATAAAGGATTTGATTTTTTATGAATTTTTTTATAAAGTTTTTATTATGAGATAAAATTTATAAAGGATTTGAGTTGGGAATATTTTTTGAAAATTATTTTTTTATTAAAAAAGTGCGGGTCGAATAATGGATATAACTAACGGTCAAATAACAAGTACACTTACACAAATTGTACTTGCTTGTATTTGTGGGGGCCCACATGTACAACACACATGTCAAATGTCCATAGTCGAATAGGTAGAAATAGAATAAGGGTAATTAGCTAATTAATGGGACACTAGGACATTTTTTTTATACACATATGGTTTTGGTCCTGTAATTAAATCCAAACCCAAATCTTAAACCCATATATCTATATATATATACTATTTTATAAAGCATTTAAGCCTTTTTATTTTTAGAAGGCTTAAAAAATTAAACCTCTAACATTTTTTAATTTAGAAATTAATCTATCCAAACAAAAAATTAAGATAATGAGTTAAATTTAAACCATAAGATCATATTTTGTTAACTGATCTCAACTCTCATCTTTTTTTAAACAAACTATTTTAACAACTTTTTTTAAAAACCTTTATTTTTAGATTAAAAAATCTTTTTATCTGTTTATCTTTTTATAATATAATTTTATCATATTTTTTAAAATTTCGTTCTCTTTAATTTAATATTCATTTTTAATATATTTTTTGTTAAAATTTTATTTTTATATCTTTGTGAATTTATTTTATTTTAATTTAACTTTTTGTTATAATTTTTAATTTTAATATGAATAGAAATTTGATGGGTAAAAATATAACATTTGTTTAAAAAAAATAGTCGTGACTCGTGAGGTATCTACTGTTGCACTGCGCTAGTACCAAACAATAAAAATACTTTTAAGAACCTGTCTCGGTCACCGACTTCTTCTGTTCTTATAAATGTAAATTAATAAATTACTCGTTCATAAAATAATAAGGATCCCTAATAAGGATCCCGAATAAATCGGATTTTCCGAACGTATCATTCAATCCATGAAATCGGTTTTTTGATAGTGTTTTTTATTATTCGTTAACATAGTATATAAAACACGCCTCATTATCTGTTTTTAGTTTTAGTTTATAAAACATTACTTATATTTCTCTAGTTAAGTGGAATTTTTATATGAATTTCTAGCTAGATGGAGCAAAAGCAGCTTTCAGTGTATGATCGAATTCCCGTATTGTGTGCAATATAATAAATAATATAATAAATAATTTATTAATTAAATTAACTCTTTACGTATTGTGTGCAATCCCGTAATCTCGAGTTCGATCCTATCACACGACTATTAAATATAAGTCCATAAACTTACAATAGTCACTTTGGGTGGGTTTTGAACTAAGTGACCCGTTGTGTTTTCGCTTATGGTAGGTGGTGAAATACGACGACGTCTTTGATTGGATGACGATTAAAACATTTTAGGGTTAAAGTTAGTGTTCTAGATGTGTATATTGATCGGGGGATAAATGACCTATAAACGATAAATATTAAATAAATGTTGTTAGTAAAATTCTTACGTGGTATGTTTATGTAGTATTCAAAACTTTATGTCGTGTTGGTAGAACACAATTGATGATGCAAAGTAATAAAAAAACATGAAATTTGGTTATATTAAATATAACAAATTAAAAAATAATTTAGTTATGTATATTTTATTATTAAATAAAAATTCTATTATTTATCCTCATATACAAAACAAACACTTTTTATATTTTCCTTTTTAAATTAAAGGGCTATTTCAAAAAAAGGACCAAAAACATATATGCACTAAAAAATGTCTACTTTAATTTTTTTTTAACCAATTATCCTATTCGACTATCACTTGGAGTTGACACTTGTCATTTGGGCTAATAATGACTTATTCGACTATCACTTGTATTTGACACTTGTCATTTGGACTAATGATTGGATAGTACATGTGGGACCCTACTAGTACATGCAAATACACATGGTGTAAGTGTACTTACTATTCGACCACCAGTCACATCGGTTATTCGACCCGTCCTTTTTTTATTAAAATAATATTTTTAAAATTTTTCTCCATTCAATTTTCCTTATAATTTTTATTTTATTAAAAATTCATAAAAAAAAATTATTTTTTTCTATAAAAAAAAACTTCAACCCACGTTCAACTTTGACTATAAGATTAATCGATTTGTACTTTTGAAAAAGAAAGTTATAGATTTTTTAACATTATTCGAATAATTTAAAAAAAAAATTCCCAAGATTTTTTATAAAGTTTTTTTGTATAAATTTTTTTTTTATAAAAGAAAACTTTATAAAAAAACTTCGAATTTTTCTATATAAAGTTATTTTTATGAAAAAAACCTTTAGAAATTATTTTTTCTTTTTGTTCTTGGTTATTCGAATAATTTAAAAAAATTATGAAATTTTTTTATATAAAGTTTTTTATTAAAAAAACTTTCTAGAAAATATTTATAAAAAAAATCGAATTTTGTTTATAATGTTTTTTTACAAAATTATAATGTAAACACCCTCAAATTCCTTGATCCACAACATTTTTAAGAACCTTATCTTTTGTTTCTTTTCAATATTTATAATATAATTTAGCATCAATAAGACTATGAACCTTATCTTTTTTTTCACCAGGTGGATATTAAGAAAAAATAAGACTATGAACACAATGTCACCAGGTGAATATACAAACACATCGCATCAGTAAAAAAATCATCATTATCAAGTTTTCATATCAATCAAAACTCACAATCAAACTTCATCATCATAATACTACATCAAAAATAAATGATAACCCACTTTCAATCACTACCCAAATAAAAAAGAGTGAATCAAAATAATAAAAACCCACTTAAACATACACAAAAACAATATGAATCTCTCAAAATCATCATCGGCGCCGCTAACCTCTCACCATCATCCGCCAAATCATTAAAATCAAGAACAAGAACGATACAAATAAAAATACCCGATCTGATCTTTTCGTCCTAGATCTTGAACAAGAAACGCGTCTAGCAATATAACCACCGTTTTCTCGAGGTCTTCATCTGTTTTTATTTGATTTTTATCTGTTTTGGTTAGAATAGATCTGTGTTTTCATTTGTTTAGATCTATGTGGCTTTTTCTCTTTGGTGTTTGAATATTTGTAGATTCGGGATTTTGTTTTCTTTAGTAATGATAGATCTGTGTTTTTTATTTAGATCCAAAAAATTGATCTGGGTTTTTTTTAGTAAGATCCCAAAAAGTGATCTGGGTTTTTTAGTAAGATTAAAAAAAATGAACTGGGATTTTTAGTTAGATGGGTTTTTTAGTTAGATCCAAAAAAAGTGATACGGGTTTTTTAGCTAGATCCAAAAAAAGTGATCTTGGTTTTTTATTTAGGTAAAAAAAAGTGATCTTGGTTTTTAGTTAGATCCAAATGTGATTGGGTTGTTGTTAAGATTTAAAGATTGGATTAAAAGAGAGTTGTAATGAGATATGATCAAATTCTTAGTGGGAATCATGTGATGCTGGTTGACAAGAATATGGTAACATAATGGAAGTATGCTTCTCAAAGACGACGACAACCATTATCTATTCTGTTGTGGTTGACTAAAAGGGACATTGGTGATAAAATACAAATGGGATAAAATGATAATCTTGTTGTATGTTTTTGATAATATCAAATAATAAAATTTATAAAGGATTTGATTTTTTATGAATTTTTTTATAAAGTTTTTATTATGAGATAAAATTTATAAAGGATTTGAGTTGGGAATATTTTTTGAAAATTATTTTTTATTAAAAAAGTACGGGTCGAATTATGGATATAACTAACGGTCGAATAATAAGTACACTTGCACAAATTGTACTTGCTTGTACTTGTGGGGACCCACATGTACAACACACATGTCAAATGTCCATAGTCGAATAGGTAGAATAAGGGTAATTAGCTAATTAATGGGACATTGGGACATTTTTTTGATACACATATGGTTTTGGTCCTGTAATTAAATCCAAACCCAAATCTTAAACCCATATATCTATATATATATATATATACTATTTTATAAAGCATTTAAGCTTTTTTATTTTTAGAAGGCTTAAAAAATTAAACCTCTAACATTTTTTAATTTAGAAATTAATCTATCCAAACAAAAAATTAAGATAATGAGTTAAATTTAAACCATAAGATCATATTTTGTTAACTGATCTCAACTCTCATTTTTTTCTAAACAAACTATTTTAACAACTTTTTTTAAAAACCTTTATTTTTAAATTAAAATATCTTTTTATCTATTTATCTTTTTATAATATTATTTTATCATATTTTTTAAAATTTCGTTCTCTTTAATTTAATATTCATTTTTAATATCTTTTTTGTTAAATTTTTATTTTTATATCTTTGTGAATTTATTTTATTTTAATTTAACTTTTTGTTATAATTTTTAATTTTAATATGAATAGAAATTTGATGGGTAAAAATATAACATTTGTTTAAAAAAATAGTCGTGACTCGTGAGGTATCTACTGTTGCACTGCGCTAGTACCAAACAATAAAAATACTTTTAAGAACCTGTCTCGGTCACCGACTTCTTCTGTTCCTATAAATGTAAATTAATAAATTACTCGTTCATAAAATAATAAGGATCCCTAATAAGGATCCCGAATAAATCGGATTTTCCGAACGTATCATTCAATCCATGAAATCGGTTTTTTGATAGTGTTTTTTATTATTCGTTAACATAGTTTATAAAACACGTCCCATTATCTGTTTTTAGTTTTAGTTTATAAAACATTACTTATATTTCTCTAGTTAAGTGGAATTTTTATATGAATTTCTAGCTAGATGGAGCAAAAGCAGCTTTCAGTGTATGATCGAATTCCCGTATTGTGTGCAATATAATAAATAATTTATTAATTAAATTAACTCTTTACGTATTGTGTGCAATCCCGTAATCTCGAATTCGATCCTATCACACGACTATTAAATATAAGTCCATAAACTTACAATAGTCACTTTGGGTGGGTTTTGAACTAAGTGACCCGTTGTGTTTTCGCTTATGGTAGGTGGTGAAATACGACGACGTCTTTGATTGGATGACGATTAAAACATTTTAGGGTTAAAGTTAGTGTTCTAGATGTGTATATTGATCGGGGGATAAATGACCTATAAACGATAAATATTAAATAAATGTTGTTAGTAAAATTCTTATGTGGTATGTTTATGTAGTATTCAAAACTTTATGTCGTGTTGGTAGAACACAATTGATGATGCAAAGTAATAAAAAAACTTGAAATTTGGTTATATTAAATAGAACAAATTAAAAGATAATTTAGTTATGTATATTTTATTATTAAATAAAAATTCTATTATTTATCCTCATATACAAAACAAACACTTTTTACATTTTCCTTCTTAAATTAAAGGGTTATTTCAAAAAAAGGACCAAAAACATATATGCACTAAAAAATGTCTACTTTAATTTTTTTTAGCCAATTATCCTATTCGACTATCACTTGGAGTTCACACTTGTCATTTGGGCTAATAATGACTTATTCGACTATCACTTGTAGTTGAAACTTGTCATTTGGACTAATGATTGGATAGTAAATGTGGGACCCTACTAGTACATGCAAATACACATGGTGTAAGTGTACTTGATATTCGACCACCAGTCACATCGGTTATTCGACCCGTACTTTTTTTATTAAAATAATATTTTTAAAATTTTTCTCCATTCAATTTTCCTTATAAGTTTTAGTTTATTAAAAATTCATAAAAAAATTATGTTTTTTTATAAAAAAAGCTTCAACCCACGTTCAACTTTGACTATAAGATTAATCGATTTGTACTTTTGAAAAAGTAAGTTATTGATTTTTTAACATTATTCGAATAATTTAAAAAAAATTCCCAAGATTTTTTATAAAGTTTTTTTGTATAAATTTTTTTATAAAAGAAAACTTTATAAAAAAACTTCGAATTTTTCTATATAAAGTTATTTTTATGAAAAAAACCTTTAGAAATTATTTTGTCTTTTTGTTCCTGGTTATTCGAATAATTTACAAAAATTATGAAATTTTTTTATATAAAGTTTTTTATTAAAAAAACTTTCTAGAAAATATTTATAAAAAAATCGAATTTTGTTTATAATGTTCTTTTACAAAATTATAATGTAAACACCCTCAAATTCCTTGATCCACGACATTTTTAAGAACCTTATCTTTTGTTTCTTTACAATATTTATAATCTAATTTAGCATCAATAAGACTATGAACCTTATCTTTTGTTTCACCAGGTGGATATTAAGAAAAAATAAGACTATGAACACAATGTCACCAGGTGAATATACAAACACATCGCATCAGTAAAAAAAATCATCATTATCAAGTTTTCATATCAATCAAAACTAACAATCAAACTTCATCATCATGATACTACATCAAAAATAAATGATAACCCACTTTCAATCACTACCCGAATAAAAAAGAGTGAATCAAAATAATAAAAACCCACTTAAACATACACAAAAACAATATGAATCTCTTAAAATCATCATCGCCGCCGCTAACCTCTCACCATCATCCGCCAAATCATTAAAATCAAGAACAAGAACGATACAAATAAAAATATCCGATCTGATCTTTTCGTCCTAGATCTTGAACAAGAAACCTCGCATCTAGCAATATAACCACCGTTTTCTCGAGGTCTTCATCTGTTTTTATTTGATTTTTGTCTGTTTTGGTTAGAATAGATCTGTGTTTTCATTTGTTTATATCTATGTGGCTTTTTCTCTTTGGTGTTTGAATGTTTGTAGATTCGGGATTTTGTTTTCTTTAGTAATTACAGATCTGTGTTTTTTAGTTAGATCCAAAAAATTGATCTGGGTTTTTTTTAGTAAGATCCCAAAAAGTGATTTGGGTTTTTTAGTAAGATTAAAAAAAATGATCTGGGTTTTTTAGTTAGATGGGTTTTTTAGTTAGATCCAAAAAAGTGATATGGGTTTTTTAGCTAGATCCAAATAAAGTGATCTTGGTTTTTTATTTAGATACAAAAAAGTGATCTTGGTTTTTAGTTAGATCCAAATGTGATTGGGTTGTTGTTAAGATTTAAAGATTGGATTATGAGAGAGTTGTAATGAGATACGATCAAATTCTTAGTGGGAATCATGTGATGCTGGTTGACAAGAATATGGTAACATAATGGAAGTATGCTTCTCAAAGACGACGACAACCATTATCTATTCTGCTGTGGTTGACTAAAATGGACATTGGTGATAAAATACAAATGGGATGAAATGATAATCTTGTTGTATGTTTTTGATAATACCAAATAATAAAATTTATAAAGGATTTGATTTTTTATGAATTTTTTTGTAAAGTTTTTTTATGAAATAAAATTTATAAAGGATTTGAGTTGGGAATATTTTTTGAAAATTATTTTTTTATTAAAAAAGTACGGGTCGAATAATGGATATAACTAGCGGTCGAATAACAAGTACACTTACACAAATTGTATTTGCTTGTACTTGTGGTGAAAGTCCCTAATCAATGCAAGAAATCCTAATCTTAAACTTAATCAACACAAGGTATTACTTTTCAAACGTAATCTTATTATTGTATAATAAAGAATTACAAGTGTTATGAATAACACAGTTTGATGACAATGTGTTGTGCACACTTTGAACAACTATAAACCCTAACTTATGAATACAGTCGTAGCTGTTTGATTCACTAAGTTATATGCAATAATGTTATGAATATCTCAAAGTGTTGAACATTAATGCATGGATACACATCCTATTTATAGTGTTACGAGATTGACCTAAATAGTATTTGATGGTGACTACACAACCTTTTACAAGTTCTCACATCAGTCACATGATGTCCTTCTATTCTTGGTAGTCTTCCATTATGCTTTAAGGAAACAGTTGTCAAAACAGTTTCCTTTTTCTTCATAGTCTCGAACACACAAATGGCATGTCCAAAGTGTGTTGAGAGTTATCAGGGTATTGCCACCCCTGTTAACTCTCAACCCCTCAGAGTCCCTGATACATCTTGGCTGTTATCCATCACATCCAATGAGTATGTCTTCAGGTAATCTTCGACTTCCCTGACAATGTCCCTGACATGGACTCCTCTGAGGTTGCTCACATAGACTTGGATCTCTGTGAGTCTTGCGAAACTTGCCTGCCTCCTAGGCACAGGCAAGGGACTATCTAACAACCTAATTATGTTTAAATCAATGATCAGGGAATCTAACAAGTTTAGATTCCCAACAATCTCCCCTATTTAAACATAAATAATGCTAGATCTAACTAAGTTAAGGTAACTGAGTTAACAGCTTCTTCTTACACATAACAGATCTAAACAAACATACCTCATGATTTTATTAACACTTAAAGAAAAATTACAAGTGCATTACATAAGCAAAATAAAAGATGAAGGTAAAGAGGGTTGTGAACATCTTCAATAGTCATCATTTTTAATTCTTTCTTCAGCTTCAGCCAAGTCCAATCTGTTATCAATTTCATCCTGCAAAGTCTTTGCAAACCTTTTGGAATACTCTGAGTTGATCTTGAGTGACTTCTTATGACAAAGCAGCTGAATTGTTGAAGCTAAGCATAGCTCATCTTCCCTTTGAAAAGCATACTGGCAAGCCCTGTTCATGAATGCCATTCCTCTTTCAGGCTCTGTGTATGTCTGACCATCAACAGGGCCAACAATACCATTGGGGAGGACCAAATCCCTGTGCATGCCATCCACTTGAACATCTTTAGTAACAAAAGTTTCATTAACAAATTGTGAAATTCTTCTCCTTTTGTTGCCAGTCTTTGGGGGTTCTTGTTCAAAAAGCTGTGGTGGGGGATCAATCTTAAGTTTGGCAGCTGTTTCCTTGATCCAGGTAAACTTGGCCTTAAGAGTCTTAAGCAGAAGAAAATTAGCATGTCCAGTCTTTTTGGAAGCTAAGGCTTCAAGTTCGAACCATTCTGATAACCCAAGTGTCTTTGGCCTGAAGTTGTCAAACACATCTATATTTCCCTGTTGGTTTTCCCTCCATAAGATCATCTGTGGGGTGTTTGTGGATTTATGAATGGTGTATTTGAACTTGGTTATCTTGCCAGGGGCATATCTGTTGTTCACGCAGGCATCATAGTCAGCTTTGACTTTCCTTAATGCCTCAGCGCATTTTGCTTCCATTTCCCTCAACCTTTGTTTTTGTTTTTCTCTTTCAGGTGGTGTCATCTTCCTCAGAGTAGCTTCATTCAATTCTTTGGCTGTCTTGAGTTCATTTAATCTTTTGAATTCTTCAGCCTGTTTCTCTATTTCTTCAGGAGTTAAAGGAATCTCATCATAAGGTGTAAAGGTTGAGAATTGGGAAAGGTCTGTTGTGGATCCTCCTGTCTCTAGCATCGCAACTATTTTCTTGAGTTTGGTGTCAGTGTCAACCAACACTATCTCCTTTCCTTTCTTCGAGACAGAGGATTCCACACTTATGTTTTTCAAAACATCAGCTCTTTTGATAAATGTTATCTGAGCCTGAGTTTGAATTGCTTTGGGGAGGGAGCTGACAGTGAACTTTAATTTCTTGGCAGCTGGTTCATCATCATCCCCAGGCTTGCTGGTGTTAACCAAAACCAGAGACTTTGATGAGTCAGCTCCATCTTGAGTGTGTTGCTCCCCCTGAGTATTATCCTCGTCATCAGATATTGTTATAGGTGTGATGACTTGGAGAGGAATAGGTGTAATGGTGAGGTTAGCTGATGATGAGCCTTGTTTAGCAGATTCAAGGCTGAGTGATGTGTCTTTCTCCCCCTCACGTTCATCCTGGCTTCAAAGACGTTTGGATGAACGTGCTTGAAAATGCCTTGCAATCTGCTCGACAGAGGCAGCCATAGAGCGTTGTCTTTTCCTTGAAGCCCTGGCAATCTTCAGCAGGAGGTTGCCATTTGCATTTGTATTGGCCTGAACATGCCTGACAATAAAGTTAGCATGGCGGTATTGCCTGTTGCGAACAGCATCAAATTGCTTGTGCATGGTGAGCTCATGGTCATGGAACATGGCAGGGACAGCTGAGTCAATGGCCTCTTTTATCCTTGTGGAAAGGTGACTGAGTCCTTGGGCTACACCTCTTCTTGCACCATCCTAAATGGGCTCAGTAACCGCCTCAGTCACAGCCTTTTTGATGATGCCAGGAAATGTCACAGTGAAGTTGTGCATTTCAGACTTGATCACATCCAGCTTTCTTGATAAACGCTCAATATCTGATTGATGATGGACAGGCTGAAGATTCTTGATATTGAGGCTTTGCTGAGCATAGTCATCCCCCCTTGGTAAGAGATCAAAGTTGGTCTGGGCAGGATGATCAAACAAAAGAAATTCTTCTGTTGGATCATAAGTGGGTCTTTGGAATACTGTTGTTGTTGAAGTAGCAGAGTTTGGAGTATCAACAGCATCCTTGGGAGGAGAAGTCTTATTTTCAGCTGGTGTGGACACAGCTATTTCTTTGGGAGGAGAGACAGACAGCTGGTCTTCCTCATCTTCTTCATCCTCTTCATCGAACATCCCTTCAGGGAATTCATCGTCAGGCATGGACTCAATATCAGAGACATAATCTTCCAATGATAGCATTTCATCATCAGCATTTATCAGAGGCTCTTCATCAGTAGGTTTGTCTTGAGTCATTGTATCAGCCTCCTTGTCTTGTTGTACCTGAGATTCGATGACTGGCTGTACAATTTCAGCCTGCAAATTGTTTCAATTAGTAACAGGGAAAAAGATAAGGGGAATGGTCGCCATTTCGCTGTCCCAGAGAGGCTGAGGGTGATTACTCAGCCACTCCAAAGGATAAATCCTTGGGATTCTTTTGAGTGTGAAAAATATATGGTTAATGATCGCCATTCGCTGCCCCTAGGAAAGCTGAGTGTGATTATTCAGCCCCCCAAAAGGTTAAAACCTTTGGGACTCTTTTGATTGTGAGACATATGTTGTTTATGGATCGCCATTCGCTGCCCCTAGGAAAGTTGAGTGTGATTATTCAGCCCCCCCAAAAGGTTAAAAAACCTTTGGGACTCTTTTAAGAGTGAAACATATGTGGTTAAAGGTCGCCTGTTACGCTGCCCCTAGGAAATCTGAGGGTGATGATTCAGCTCCCCCTGAAAGGATAAATCCTTTGGGACTCTTTTAAGGAGGGAACCAAGAGGCTGTGTGAAGTACAGCTGATCAAGGTTGAGACATTAGTGTATTCAGGTTGTTGTTAGCCTGAATACTGTCTAGAGGGTGCAGGGTCATCGGGGTGCTTTATAAACACAAATGAATCATTCCCTGGTGCAAAGACAGGGTGTACAGAAGTCTTAAAGGATTCTAAGTGCATTGACAGACTTCTATGGGTCGAGGATTACCCTAACTTCACCACTCTCTCCTACAGACAAATGAGAGTGGCTGCTTGTGAACCTCTAAAATGTACACTGATTACCTGTGAGATATCAGCTGGATCAGGCTGGTTTCCTGTCGTCTCAGCTGACATTGAGACACTAGACTCCTGTTGTTTGTCAGCAGATAAATCTGAATCCACATGAGCATCTTGACCAGAGGAGGTGTCAGTCTTCTTTCCCTTGGCCTTAGAAACAGCTTTGGAGTGGGAAGAAGAGGGGATTTTCTTCTTCTTAGGTTGTTGGCCAGACGAAGCCTTGGACTTAGTAGTGTGCTGCCCAGAGGTCAAAGACTTAGACTTGCCAGCAACACTAGAAGTATTCACCTTCTCAGAAGAAGGGAGCAAGGGCTTCTCAGCTGTTGGTAGATGGTTGGCCACATTCATCATATGAGCGGTGACAGGGACATCTTCAGCACCTATTTCTTTGTAGATAGCACATGTGATGTGGTAGGGCTTAAGAGCAGTCAAGGCCTTGTTGTGGTAGTTTTCTCCCAGCAGGCTTTCGAAGATCAGAGACATGAAGCGCACATAGCAGATATTCTTTTCCCTGACCTGATTCCTTCCCTTCAGCTGTTCTACAAGGTTGGAGAAGAGAATGCTTCCAACGTCAACATCAGCTCCCCAGATTAATCCATAAGCAATAGCCTGATGGTTGAAAGACATTTGGTCCTGTGATCCCTGCATCCCTCCCAGGGATTTAACAATGTGGGTGAAGAGGACACGCCACATGGGAGTGAAATACTTAATCTTTAGAGGAGATTTGGAGAGGACCTCAGCTGGTGTAAGGGCAGGGTTAACGTCATGGCAAGGGTTGAGTGTGGCCAGGGCTTCTTTGACAGCCTTTTTATCAACAACCTTCAGGCATTCATCTCCATGCTTCAACCCGGCCACACTTGAGAAATCTTTAAGGGAGAAGGCGAAAGGGTGTTCATTGCAAGAGAGGCTAAATGTTATGGTGTCATCAACCACCTCAGCAGAGTACCAGAATTCCCTAAGGTATTCTTGGTAAAAGGTGGAAGGGGATTTGGTAAAGGCTTCACTTAGGTCACAATTCTGCATGAAACTGACCAGATCTGAATAGGTGCTATTTGGGGCCTTAATCCATCCAATGGCGTTGTTGGAGGTGAGGATGCTTTCGGTGATCTCGTGTTGGAAATGTGTTTTCCCAAAGGAAGTCTCGGTCACATCATTATTAGCATAGATCACGAGCTATAGAATATTTAGAACTTTGTAACTTGGAGCGACCTCCCTTAGGGGGAGATTGTTGGAAATACGTTTTACGTATTTATGAAGGATCGGTCGCTCCAACGATAATTATGTAATGGGCTTGTGGTCCACTTAGTAATGTATAGTCCATATAGCCCACATGTAGGGTGGGCTATATATATACCCCTCCTAGCATGTTAGGAGGGGTTGGTGGTTCATTCATGAACAACTTTCATTTAATCTAATCACTTTCTCTCTCTACTTTTCTTCCCTCTCCTTTCTCTCTCTATACTTCATCTTCCTCCTTCCCCATTTCCACCATTAATCAATAGATCCAATCCATCATTTACCAAATCCTTAGAAATCGTAGACCTTCAATTGGTATCAAGAGCCATGGTTAAATCTTAGGATTTGTATTTTTTTATCTATTGATTTGATTGAATTTTTTTTTAATCTTTTCGTTTTATTTTTTATATATAATCGTCTCGTTCTTTTTCTTTCTTGAAAATCTATTCAATAAGTTTTTATCAAGTTTTTTTTTTAATCACATTTTTTATATCATTTTTTAATCAGTTTCTCAGTTTCTCATTTTTTTTAAAAAAAATTTAATCAGTCTGTGTTTTAATGAGTTTTTCTTCTTCATTTTCATAACTGTCCATGAGTCCAATCCAATCTGTCCAAAAATTGTCCAAAACAGTCCATCCGTTCTATCAGTTTTTGAGTTTCTGTTCCAGCGATTCATCTTTCAGAATAGGCCATATTTCAGAATAGGCCAACTTTCAGAATAGGCCAACTTTCCGTATAGACAATTTTCCGCATAGAAAATCTTTCCGCATAGATAATCTTTCCGCATAGACTAAATTTTTTCCGCATAGGATTCCGCATATGGATTCCGCATAGGGTTTCTGCATAGGGTTTCCAAATACATTTTTTTTCCGAATAGATTTTTTTAAAATAGACTCTTTCCGAATAGTAGTCTATTCGGAATTGACACCTCTCGACTGACACCAACAGTTTCACACATCCTCGACACCCATCACTCTCTCCCTCGAACCGACTCAAACAAAATCCCCCTCGACACCCTCCGACTCTCGACTCTCGAAGATCCATTTCGACTCAACAACAACCACAAAACACTCGACTCCCTCACCTCGAACTCCCTCACCTATCGTCTAAAACAAACAGACTCAACCCACAAACTACCCACCCTCGACAACACCTCTCACTTGACTCCCTCTCTCACACCCTCGAAATCTCTAACCCTCGCAAAACCCTCTCGTCTCTCGACTCTCGTACACACATAAACTAAAAACCCACATGACTTTTACTCTCGATCTCAGTTTTTCCACAAAAACTTCATCGATCTAAGATATCTCACCCGTAACAAACACCCAAAACTCGGCTGACACCAAAAAGATTTAGACACCAAACCACACAACACCCTCCCTCACAACACCCTAACTCCCTCACACCCAAACCCACATCTCTCGTCAGACTCAATCACACCACTCAACTTAGACACACTCGAAAACCTGATATCCAACTCTCGGACTCCAACTCTCGACAAACAAATACAAGTCTTTGTGAAACAAGTCTCAATCTCACACCCCGACTCCCTCTCGACACAGACTCCCTAACACCCACACCCACAAACTCTTTTCAAATCAACCGACAATCACACCTCTCACATCAAATTGACAAGAAAGACACGACAGAAGATAGAAGACAGACTCAATTAACCAACTTGCAACAAGATAATAAAAACCTACCCGAGACCAAGTTATTGATCTTGAAGCCGTATCTTTAAGCTTGCCGCCTCATTCAGTTAGGAATTTACTAAGTGCCTGTGATTTATTGGTTAAGTTTATACGGAGATGATGATTTAAGGGGTGGTTCGTCTGTGGGAGATTGTTTGGTGGGATGAGATTGGTTTTGTGTTGAAGGAAAATAGGTATAGACACAGGTTTGTGTGTGTGTGTTTAGCAGAGAGAGAGATTTAATTTGTTTAGATATTTACCTTGGGCGGATTAAACAAGAAGTGAGTAGGGCGGTGATATCTATTTTTTTTTGGGCCACGTTTTGTAGGGCGGACAAAACAAGAAACGATTTTTTTATTAATTTAATTTTTAAATTAAGTAATTTTTTTTAAGTTATCGCAATTTTAAAAAATTCCAAAAATATATCCGATCAGTTTTTCTAATTTTATCTTTTTATTATTATTATTTTTTATTTTTATTTCTTTTCCTTTCTTTTTATTTTTATTTTGAAAATTTTATTTTTGGATATTAACTTTTATTTTTATATTCTTATTCAAATTTATTTTTTAAAAAATTTATTTTTTTACCTTTTATTTTAGAAAAATGTTGTGATATTCCGTTATAGTCGGGACAAAGTGACGTGATATAGTGACAAGAATTATTTAGCCGACGGATTGTTAAGGCGGTTATTTTGAAAGTCAAAGTGGTACAATAATTGACGCGTTAGACGTTTTTTCTGGCCGGATTTGAAGTCAAAACTGACGAGTGATAGTGACGGGATTTATTTTTAGTGGCTATGAATTTTTGATCGGGTTTAATTCATAATCGTTTGAGCCGACAATATCTTTTGAGCCGAATCAAATTGTAAAATCCTGTAAACTACAACATCCACATCATTTTTCTTTATCTTTCCTCGATTTTCAATGGATTCGGTCAAATCGAACAAGGGAGAATTGCATCAAGTGCAAGCCAACGCTAGAGAAAGTGGCATCACTTCATTTCAAATGCTTTAGTCTCATCTGGTCACTCTTTCGAGGATTCAAGGAGGGAGCGAATTTGTGACAATCTTTGGACAAGATCGTCATATATTCATCGACTCAATTTTCACCACTTTGACCAAACTCGCCGAGCAACTCAACCATAACAACTTTAATCACTCTGCATCGGCACTTGCATACAAGGCTCTTGTGACACACCTCACGCCTTTCCTCCAATTCAATGTCATCAAGCCTGAAAGTTCAGTGATTTGCCAATCATTTCTTCGAGATACACATACCGAGTTTAGAGATTTTCGTGATACAATTTTGAAACTCATGACATCGGTCTCGTCTTCGATTTATGAAAGATCTCGACTTCAGCAAGGATATGATAATGGAGTGCAAGACTCTTCGATGCAAGAGGAAACTGGTTATACGGTTGACAACTTGGAGCCTAACGATGGTACGAGCACAGAATCAGGAGGACAACATGATGCCGGTGGCACGTCAGGGAATGTTCACGAGATTTCTCTTGATGACACCTTACCCATTTATGACGCAGAACCTGCAAACATGGCACAATGTAATGTTGTTTATGATGTATATGCTGATGATATGCCGCATATTGAGAATTCTGAACCTAATTATGACAAACATGGGATGGAAACGAGTGATAGCAATACCACTTCTGATTCATCCGATGTAAGTCATAATGGGGGAGAGATTGTTCAGAATGCTAAACATCATGATAATTATCCTATAACTGCTTCATTGATTGCTTCTGATTCCAAGATTAGAGAGCTCGAAACGATTGTAGCTCAACAATCAAAAGATCTTGAGGATGCCAAACTTGAATTTTCTAAGAAAACGGTCAAATTTGAAACATACTTTGAAAAACTTGAAAAATCAAACGTTGTTCTTGAAAGAAAATTGGATCAAACTGTTTTAGATTCTAAAGCTGAAAAGGATAATCTTTTGAAACAAATTCAACTGCTTGAATCTAAGTTGGCATCCCAAGATAACTTGCTCAAAGAGAATGAGACTTTAAAGGCCCAAGTACAGGAAAAGGTTTTTGATATAGCTGCGTTGAAAAACGAGTTAAGGAAAAGTAAAGGACCTAGTGTGGACACTAAGCTTGAAAAACCATCAATCTTGGAGAAACCGCTTACAAATCAGTTCGTCAGACAACCAACTGTCAGACAACCTACTGCATTTGGATCCGAGCGATCACAATCCTCGAGACCGCGGTTTGCCTCCCAAGTTGATTTGGGTCATATTTCTAGAACTGTCACTCCACCAACTAGGCCTAATGTGACTAAATCAGTTTTAGCAAGACCTAATCACATGATTGCCTCTAATTTCCCTAAGAATAGTTCAATGAACACGTCTAGAACTAGTTCAAATGATGTGCGCCATGATTTTGGTCAAAGGGAAGCTATTCAAAAGACACAAATAAGAGATAGGAATTTCAAACCTAGTCAGATGCCTTCTAGTTTACCCAACACTGCTAACCGTAGCATGCCCAATCCTAGGAGCATCAATCAATCATCTAGGGATTCTAGATCTTACTCGGACATCAAATATGCTACTTGTAAAACATGTAGAAAATGTGTCTTTACGGCAAATCATGATTCCTGTATCAAAAAATTGCTTAATGAGGTGAACTCCCGTGCTAGACTTAAATCCCAGTGGGTTGCTAAAATCAAACCCGTTGGCAAAATGTGGCACCCCACTGGTAGAACTTTCACTCTTGTAGGAAACGAGTGCCCTTTAACTAGGATAGTCTCCGATTCTACTAAGACTACTAGGGAGGAAATTGATAAAGATGATACTTCACTTAAGCCTAAACTCAAGGTTTTCTATAAAAGGAAACGTTTTCCAGCTAAGATAAGTGAATCATCTACTCAGGTCGCCTCTGACACAAGTAAAGCCAACTGTGAACCCCAACGTGCTTCTAAAATTGATATCGCTAACCCATGTCAAAACAAGCAAATTCCTAATGAGAATGCAGGTACCAAAGTTGATGTTCCAAAAGAACGAAGCGGTCCAATCGTTGTTTACCGTTCAACTAAGGACACTCTTAGAGTTTGGTTGTTGAAGAAGCAGATATCAGAGAAACAAATGTCTCAGGGGATTCATGGTTAAGCTGCAAAAAAGACTTACAGTCACATAACAGACTGTAACTCGCTCATCAAAGAAAGGAAAGTTTATCGCCGATGATAAACTTATCCTAAAAACGAGAAATTCATTTTTCTCGGGCATGAGCTTATATCAAAAACATTCCAAGTTTTTAAGCTCATGCATTAAGGCTTATGGATAAATGACAGTCTATAACCCGTTCTTCAAAGGCAGGAAAGTTTATCGCCGATGATAAACTTATCCTTACAACGAGAAATTAATTTTTCTCGGGCATGAGCTTATATCGAAAACATTCAAAGTTTTTAAGCTCATGCACAATGACCTACAGTTAAATGTCAGACTGTAACTCGAACTTAAAATAAAGGAAAGATTATCTTTTTATGATAACTTATCCTCTTAACGAGAAATTCACCTTTCTCGGTCATGAGCTTGTATTAAAACATTCGAAGTTTTAAGCTCAGAAAGGAAAGTGTATCTTTTAAATAAGAGAACTTTTCCTCATAACGAGAAATTAACCTTTCTCGGTCATGAGCTTTCCGTTAAAACAGTCAAAGTTTTCAAGCTCATGAAAACGACTTCTAAGTAAATGTCAGCTTAGGACTCGTCCCTCAGATAAAAGGAAAGTTTATCGCTGATGGTAACTTATCCTTAACAACGGGAAGTTTACAACTTCTCGGACTTGAGCTCGCTTTTAAGATATTCAACATCTTAGGCTCAAGTAATTGGTTTTCAAAACTTTGAACACAATTTTTCATGAATTTCTCAAAAGGTTTTTCTAAATCTTTCAAAATTGTGTGTTCAAAAACGTTTTGATAAAAAGAGCATGTCTTCTGGAATCGATAATATTTACGAACCTAGAAATGTCATTCAATAATGACACGGGGTTGTAAATAAAGATCGAGCAGAAGTTCAAACTTTTAAAACATGCTCAAAATGGTTTGCTATTATTTCCGATAGTAACCCGCTTTTCACTTTGAAGTCAAGCATTTCACCGGAAAGCTTTGACTTCAAAATCCGAAGTTATCATCTCCACAATCCAAAGTTCGTTGCAATTGATATCTACATACTCGACGATGCGACTACTCAAACGGTGACTACAGCTCTTTCAATAGAACACGGGTCAACAATTGAGGGGGAGCAATTGTCCAGCATTCAAAATCCTTGATGCCGAGAGTGCCAAGTTCACATATTGGTGTTAAGACAACGATATCAATCATACACATGGAGTCAAGAGATAACTTCAGAAGTTACGAGGAAGACCAACATTCGTGAACAAGAACCATGTGCTTCTTTCATATGATGTTCTCCATTATTCAGGTCCAACCTCGTAAATTGCTAATATTGTGAATACATTATCATATATGATCTTTGCACGTGTTAAATACCTTACACTTGTGTTTAAAAGGTATTTAATTTACGTTTCAAGTAGACCCTCATTAATTTGAGGGGGAGCTTGTGTAACTCATGAAGATAATTAGATTTGCATTTTTCTTCCCAAATTTTCTTAAAAGGCTATTAAATCAATTGATATTAAAAACATCGATTGGGTTAATATTTTTAATATGGGGGAGAAAATGTGATTTAATATGGGAAATGATTAATCACAAATGGTTTGACTTAACGTGTTAGCTCATCCCGACATGTGCGAAATGTTTTCGAATATCGTAGCATATGTTAAGGGGGAGCAAAATGGATTTGCACTTCAAAATGGATTTCATGGTGACATACACTTACCCAAAACATCTCTAGTTCACGACGGTGAAGATTGTGGTGACATAAGGATGGTAGGATAGGTTAAAGTCCAATGATTTCTCTAGAACCGGAGGAATCTTCCCAAGGACATTTCATAACTAGAAATAGTAGTCCTTAGGAAAGATGGAGAAAGATTGTGAACGTAGCTGAATGCCGACCAAGTACTTAAGTTAGCACTGGAACAATCACAACAAGGTGCTAGTGATGACGTATTGGTAAGCATTGAAGGGGTTGAAGAATGAAAAAGAATTGTAAAGATAAAGGGTGTAAAGAAAGAAGCCCTCCTTACAACTTAGGCAGAAACCGGGTCAATACATATGCTATTAAGATCATCGTTTAATGATTCTTGATATTGAAGACAGACATCATGAACCTAGTGATGCAAAGCACAACCCATCCCAGCTAACTCAGATATCTCTTAAAAGATATTTGTTTTAATCACACGGAGACAACACATTATCTATTGATTTATTCACTCCGAATAAATTGGTATTGAAAAGGTGGCACTCCTCTCCAGCCTCCGATCACTAAAATCCAAAATGCACGATCGAGTCTAGAGCCATTTGAGATCATCAAATATCTCATTAGGACACACTTTCATTATTCCTTGCTTGTTCACACAATGTGAAAAGTAAGAAAGATATTAAGAGTCCTACGCAAAATCTTCATGATCTTGCCTGAACATCCGAGTAATACGAAAGTATTTACAATGAAGATGGAAATCCTTCTTGAGCGAATATCAAAAAGCTCATGGTAGGTGACTTGTGCGATTCTTTATGAATCAAACTTGTGATAACTGGAAAGCAACAGTGGTTTAATTCTTAAATGAATTTAAACATGTTCCAGGCCTCTACGCAATATCTTAGTGATCTTGCTAGAACATTCAGAGTAATACTATTAAGTATTTACAGTGACGAATGGAAATCCTTCTAGTGTTAACATCAAACAGCACTTGGTAGGTAACTTGCAAGATTCTATATGAATCAAGCTAGTGACAACTGGAAAGCAACGACGGTGCGGTTCTTAATTGAACTTCACTTGTTCCAGGAACATGAATTGACGGCTTCAAATCATGCGGATAATATTATCCAAATGATTCACTCTTTACGTTCGCAGTCAGCTTTGGACGATCGAGTAAAGAGAACGGGTTTACCCGCGAAATCTTGTCAAGGAGGTTCTTAATTGAAACTACCTGCCACAAGTACGATATTTAATATCGTCCAACGGTCTTCACCGACCGGAGGTAAAATGCTACCGAATTAGAATGAAATGTTCAAGGCCATTTAATCCGTGTATATGGTTTGTTGCTAACTGTCTTATGCAGCGTAACAAGAAGGTGGCATTGCGGTGTATAATCCAGAAGAAGTCGTCACCACATGCTTATACTACATACACTTAGTACTTCAACAAATTCAAGAAAGTCTGAAGGTCAAGTCTTCCGCTGTATCAAACTCTGAAGCTTTCAAGAATTTAAAGGTATAAGTATGTGGAACATGAAGTCACGAAGAGGCAAATTTCACAAGTGATGAATGCACAAGGTCAAGGCAAGGAAACATGCTCAAGACTAAAGTCAAAGATCACATCAAGCATATTCACAAGAACAAGATCGAAGACTCAAGCATAGTATGCTAGGTTTAAGATTTTGTAAAATGGTGTGACCTCCCTTAGGGGGAGATTGTTGGAAATGTGTTTTCCCAAAGGAAGTCTCGGTCACATCATTATTAGCATAGATCACGAGCTATAGAATATTTAGAACTTTGTAACTTGGAGCGACCTCCCTTAGGGGGAGATTGTTGGAAATACGTTTTACGTATTTATGAAGGATCGGTCGCTCCAACGATAATTATGTAATGGGCTCGTGGTCCACTTAGTAATGTATAGTCCATATAGCCCACATGTAGGGTGGGCTATATATACCCCTCCTAGCATGTTAGGAGGGGTTGGTGGTTCATTCATGAACAACTTTCATTTAATCTAATCACTTTCTCTCTCTACTTTTCTTCCCTCTCCTTTCTCTCTCTATACTTCATCTTCCTCCTTCCCTATTTCCACAATTAATCAATAGATCCAATCCATCATTTACCAAATCTTTAGAAATCGTAGACCTTCATCTCGAAGTTAACATTTGCTGTTTGGGGAACTGAAAACGCCATGGATTCGAGGTTGAAGGTGAAGGAAAATGGTGGATAGGTTAAGAGAGATAAGAACTTAGAGAGAGAAGTATATTTGAGAAATGAGAGTGGTGGTAGGTGAGAAGAGAAAAGAGACAATATATATTCAAACTAAGTGAACAGTTATTCAACAGTATTAAATGCAAGGAGCGAAAATGACTGTTCAAGTGGGTCCCCTTGACCTTAAAAAATAGTTTGTCTCCTCGTTATCCGAAAAATAAATGATTAAATATTTGAGAATGTTTTTTGCATTTACTTGGAAAGTAACTACCTAGTTTCATGTGAAAAACATTTAATATAGAATCAATCATTTAATGAACACATTTAATATCAAGCCACCGGCTTTGAGATATTGAGCATCCCTAGCTCAACAACTAGCCTGTTGAACGAAGGTTCAGCCAAAGGCTTTGTAAAGATATCAGCTAGTTGCAGCTCTGTGGGAACAAAATGCAGCTCAATATCTCCTTTCATTATATGATCCCTGATAAAATGATACCTGATATCAATGTGTTTGGTACGAGAGTGAAGAACGGGGTTGTTGGATATGGCAATGGCGCTGGTGTTGTCACAAAAGATTGGCACTTTGTCATACAATATTTCATAGGCAGCCAATTGACTTTTCATCCAGAGCACCTGAGCACAAAAGCTGGCTGCAGCGACATATTCTGCTTCAGCTGAAGACATAGCCACAGAGTTTTGCTTCTTAGCACTCCATCCAACCAATTTTCCTCCTAGGATTTGATAGCTGCCTGAAGTGCTTTTCCTGTCAATACAGCATCCAGCATAGTCTGAATCTGAATAGGCCTTGAGATCAAAGCCTGATTCCTTTGGATACCATAGGCCTAGGGATGGTGTTCCTTTGAGATACCTAAAAATTCTCTTAACAACCACTAGATGGGATTCTTTTGGGTTAGCTTGGTACCTTGCACAGAGACATGTGGAGAATTGGATATCTGGACGACTAGCTGTTAGATACATGAGTGACCCAATCATGCCTCTATATAAAGTCTCATTGACAGAGACCCCTGACTCATCAGTGCCCAAGTTGTTGGGTGGAAGCATGGGGCATTTCACTGATTCACAATCAGCTAAGTCATATTTTTTAAGTAAATCCTTAACATACTTTTCTTGACAAACTGAAATTCCCTTAGGACATTGTTTAATTTGAAAGCCCAAAAAGTAAGTTAATTCACCCATCATACTCATCTCATATTTCTTGGTCATTAATTTAGCAAAACGTTTACTAAGATTGACATTTGTTGACCCAAAGATGATATCATCCACATAAATCTGTACAATGATGAAATCACTCTTATCCTTGAAGGTAAAGAGTGTTTTATCAATAGAACCCCTGACAAATTTATTTTCAGTTAAGAAATTTGAAAGAGTTTCATACCATGCTCTTGGAGCTTGTTTCAGCCCATACATTGCCTTGTGAAGTCTGTACACATGGTTGGGAAACTCGCTATTCTCAAATCCTTCAGGTTGTGCAACATACACTTCCTCAGTCAAATCACCATTGAGGAATGCACTCTTTACATCCATCTGATACACAGTGATGTTCATATAGGCAGCATAAGCAAGGAAGATTCTGATGGCTTCAAGTCTAGCAACTGGAGCAAACGTTTCATCATAATCAATTCCTTCAGTCTGAGAGAACCCCTGTGCTACCAGTCTGGCCTTGTTCCTGATGATGTTTCCAATTTCATCCATCTTATTTCTATAGATCCATCTAGTGCCTGTGATATTCTTTCCAGGTGGAGCTGGCACTAGTGTCCATACTTTGTTCCTTTTGAACTGATTGATTTCTTCTTGCATAGCAGCTACCCATCCTTCTTCTACCAGAGCCTCAGCTACTCTTTTAGGTTCAATTTGTGAAAGAAATTCAGCAAAGAGACATTCATTGGCTGAGGCTGACTCTGAGTCTTGGATTCGCTATCTAGTTGTGACCCCTGCATTTGGTTCCCCAATAATGTTGACAAGAAGAATGTGTTGATCTCTTGACCACTTATTTTGAGGAGCTGGGGACTCAGGGACAGAAACACTTGTGGGCACAGCTGGTACAATTTGAGTTTCATCCTACTGATTAGGAGGGCTTTCTTCAAAGACTACTTCAGTGTCAGAGTCTTCTTCAGCCATATCAAGAGGAGCTATTTCATTATCAGCAGGAGAGTCTTCAGGGATTTGAAGAATTGGTGAGTCATCAATAGCATGAGAAGGACCATCAGAGATTTGAGGCTCTTCTTCATCAAGTTCCTAAGAGGTCGGAATTTCTATGTTGTGAGTAGACAGAGGGTCAAAGGCAGGGACATAAGGGGTGAGAGTGTTGGAGTGATGATGACTGGTAGGTCTGGGTTCTGTGAACTCATCACTTGGGAAAGATATATTTTCATTAAAATCAATTTCATCACCCTCTGTTCCTGTTCTCTGTAAGACTTCATCATCTTCATTGAATCTAACATGGAATGTTTCTTCTACTTCTTGTCTTCTGATGTTGAATACTCTAAAGGCTTTGGCTGTTGGAGAGTATCCCAAGAAGAAACCATCATCAGCTTTTTCATCAAACTTTCCAAGTTTATCCCTGTAGTTATAAATAAACACAGGGCATCCAAACACATGAAAATAGCTGACATCTGGAGATCTTTTTCTGAAAACTTCATAGGAAGTTTTACCATGTCTTTTGACAATGATTGATCTGATTTGTGTGTAGCAGGCAGTATGAACAGCTTCTCCCCAAAATTGCTTTGGTAAGGCTGCACCATTTAACATAGTTCTTGCTGCTTCAATCAAAGTCCTATTTCTTCTTTCAGCCACACCATTTTGTTCAGGGGTGCCAGCTGAAGAGAAGTTCTGTGAAATCCCTTTTTCATCACAAAAAGATTCAAGTTGATGATTCTTGAATTCAGTTCTATTATCACTTCTTAGAGCTTTGACTCTAACATCATTCATATTTTCAACCTGTCTGATGAAGGACATGATGGTTTCAGCTGCATCGCTTTTCCTTCTGAGGAAGAACACCCATGTGTATCTTGAAAATTCATCAACTATGACCAAGGTGTATTTGTTGTGATTAATGGTCTGAGGTTTAACAAGTCCAAACAAATCCATGTGAAGGAGATGTAAGCACTTGTCAATAGAGAATGATTGCCTAGTCTTGAATGAAGACCTGTGATGCTTTCCTTTGACACAGGCAGAACAAGTCTTGTCTTTGGAAAACATTACTGAAGGTAGACCAGCAACCAAGTTTTGAGTGGCTATCTTGTTGATGTTCTTGAAGTTGAGATGAGACAGTCTTTTGTGCCACAACCAATTGACACTTTCAGAGGCTTTAGCAAGAAAACAATTTGAGCTGTCTTCAGAGCACACAGCCATGTTGATGACATAAACATCTCTCCTTCTAGGTGCAATCAGCACAACATCATTGTTTTTGTTGAATATGGTTCCATGAGTCTTAGTAAACAAAACCTTATAGTCAGCATCACACAATTGGCTGATGCTAATAAGATTGTGTTTATGACCATTCACATATGCAACCCTAGTAAATGTAATCCCATTGCAGTTCACTGAGCCATATCCTTCTGTGTCACCTGAAGAATTATCTCCAAACACCACTTTAGGACCTGGCTCCTTTGAGTATCTGTGTAGGTATTGTTGAATCCCTGTCATGTGTCTAGAACAGCCATTATCTAGATACCATACTGATTCCTTAAGATATTTCTGCACAGATACATAGAAACAGATTAGTTCCTATGGTGAACCCACTTTCCAGTGGGTTCCCTGAATTGCTTATTAGCAACTCTTGTGTTCCTGAAAAACTTTTGGCGTTGTGAGGGACAGTTCATTGTTTCATGGTTATAACTTCCACAGATATCACACCCATGGAAGTCACCACACTCGTCTGAGTGATGGTTTGTGAACCCACAGAATTTATAGGGAGGATAAGGTGTGTAATTTCCCTGTTGTCTTTTGGAACTATGTGGTCTGTCCCTAGAGGATGTCTGAGCTCTTTTAGCTGCCATGTGTCTGTCATGATCTAAGGTCGAATGGTGAGAGTTTTTACATACATTGCAATAATGTTTGATTAACCTTTCCCCTTTGGGTTCACCTAGAACTGACTTAGGTTCATGAGAAGTAGAGCATTCAGCAGAAGGCTTAATGTGTTGTTTCAAGTGTTCTACTTCTTTCATAAGAGACAACAGGCGATCTTCAGTGGTAGGGTCAACCTTACTCACAGCTTTAGTAGCAACAGGCTTAAAAGCTACTTGTTTACTAGTTTGTTTAGCAGGCACATGAAAAACTTTAGTTGGAGGATTCTCAATATCAGTCCTAAGTTCACCCTTGGCAGATCTAGAAGAACTGCTGGGTTCAACTCCAGAGAGTTTTGGCAGGAAGGGTAGCTCAACCATATCTTCAGAGACATGATCATTAGTCAAAGTGGTATCTGACATATGAATCGTCTATGTTGATTTAAAGACAATGTCTTTGGGTTTGGTGAGAATCTTCAGCTTATTTTTCTTAGCAGATATATCCCTTTTTAAGTCAGCAGGCACTTCATCCCTAAGCAATTGATCTATGGTAAACCTAGCACACAGCCATTTTTCAATAACTTTGTTTAATTCAGAAACTTGATCATTTAAAGCAATGTTTTTCAAGGTTAATCTAGCTACTTCATTTTGCAGGGATATTTTCTCTAAATTAACCCGCCTGAGAGTATCACATTCAGCTTTAGCATTTAGCATATCAGTTTTAGCAGAGTGAAACTTATCAAGTAGGTTCTTTCTTTGTTCCTCAACAAAGTGTAAATCAACAATGGTGTAATCAAGGACATGCTTACGTTCATCACTATCAGACATGGATAAAGGCCTGTGTACCTTTTTCATTGTGATGTCAACCCATTGTCCTGATCTTGCATCACCTTTTCCAACAGCTGGTTCATCCTCAGCTATTGCCATGAAAGCCCTGACTCTGGTGGTGTCTTCTTCATCTGAAGTCAGTGGCTCATCATTACAAAAATAAGTACAAGGCACTTAAAGCTGGGTTTGTGGAAGGTGATTGTGGTGGATTAGAAGTTTCTGGCATGGTGGATCTTGATTATAAAACTGAGAATGATGTTTCTTGAAGGTTTTAATATCAAACACTGCTCTGATACCAATTGAAAGTCCCTAATCAATGCAAGAAACCCTAATCTTAAACTTAATCAACACAAGGTATTACTTTTCAAACGTAATCTTATTATTGTATAATAAAGAATTACAAGTGTTATGAATAACACAGTTTGATGACAATGTGTTGTGCACACTTTGAACAACTATAAACCCTAACTTATGAATACAGTCGTAGCTGTTTGATTCACTAAGTTATATGCAATAATGTTATGAATATCTCAAAGTGTTGAACATTAATGCATGGATACACATCCTATTTATAGTGTTACGAGATTGACCTAAATAGTATTTGATGGTGACTACACAACCTTTTACAAGTTCTCACATCAGTCACATGATGTCCTTCTATTCTTGGTAGTCTTCCATTATGCTTTAAGGAAACAGTTGTCAAAACAGTTTCCTTTTTCTTCATAGTCTCGAACACACAAATGGCATGTCCAAAGTGTGCTGAGAGTTATCAGGGTATTGCCACCCCTGTTAACTCTCAACCCCTCAGAGTCCCTGATACATCTTGGCTGTTATCCATCACAGCCAATGAGTATGTCTTCAGGTAATCTTCGACTTCCCTGACAATGTCCCTAACATGGACTCCTCTGGGGTTGCTCACATAGACTTGGATCTCTGTGAGTCTTGCGAAACTTGCATGCCTCCTAGGCACAGGCAAGGGACTATCTAACAGCCTAATTATGTTTAAATCAATGATCAGGGAATCTAACAAGTTTAGATTCCCAACATGTGGGGACACACATGCCAAATGTCCATAGTCGAATAGGTAGAATAGGGGTAATTAGCTAATTAATGGGACATTGGGACATTTTTTGATACACATATGGTTTTGGTCCTGTAATTAAATCCAAACCCAAATCTTAAACCCATATATATATATATATATATATATATATATATATATATATATATATATATATATATATATATATATATATATATATATATATATATATATATATATATATATATATATATATATATATATATATATATATATATATATATATATATATATATATATATATATATATATATATATATATATATATATATATATATATATATATATATATATATATATCTATATATATATATATATGTATATATATATATATATATATATATATATATATATATATATATATATATATATATATATATATATATATATATATATATATATATATATATATATATGTATATATATATATATATATATATATATATATATATATATATATATATATATATATATATATATATATATATATATATATATATATATATATATATATATATATATATATATATATATATATATATATATATATATATATATATATATATATATATATATATATATATATATATATATATATATAGGGCCGCTATATACAGAACCCATATTTTGGTACAAAATCTACAAAACCCTGTTTTGTATAAATATTAAAGCATGGTGTACATTACCTTTATGCAACATGGCATTTTAGTAATTAATAAAAGGTTAAAAAAACCTGCAAAAGTAGCAATAAGGGCAAATATGGAAATAAACATTTACGAATATCAACTACATGCAACTTAAGCAGCTACATTGATGGGACGGTTGTCAATGATAACCGCTATGACTCTACTCACTCCACTAATCTCTCAAAAACATTTTAAAAAAACAAAAAATTCGGTAGATGAAATCCTTGATAAATCAAATCCACCTAACACTATCACGGTATTAAATAAAATCCGGATTATCCTACGATTTTATAATACATATCTGTATTATAAGTACGGATCATTGGATCAAAACCTCATCTTCATCATTCGGTTCATCAATGGAAGGTATGTTTTTTACTTTTTCATTTTTTTCATTTTTTTTAATTGATTAACATGATTTTGATATGGATAAGTAAATTAATTGTAAATGATTTTAATATTATGATTCTTGTAAACGAAATCCCCAATTTTAAAAAAAAACATTTATCTTAATCTAATAATCGGATTATCAATGGAAGGCTTAGGTTTGACTTTTTTTTTAACTTTTCGATTGATTATATTGATTTTGATATTGTTAACTAATTTAATTGTGAATGCTTAAACTAATATGATGATTATATACGAAATTTCTAAATTTTGTAAAAAAAATTATTTTAATGTATGATATATAAAATCCGATATTTTTTTTAAAGTTTTTGTATAATTAGCTTTTAAACTATAGAAATTCAGTATATTTGTTTTTTACCAAGCTTTTAGTAGATAATCCAACCTGTTTTAGGTGTCACATAGATGTTTTGTTAACATAGATGTAGTATGTTTGTTCATGTTGTGTAACATAGATGTTTTCGTAACATAATCGAACAAACATACAACCTGTTTTAGGTGCTATTTGATTTAAGCCAACCTGTTTTAGGTGCTATTTGATTTAAGCCAACCTGTTTTAGGTGCTATTTGATTTAAGCCAACCTGTTTTAGGTGTTATTTGATTTAAGCCAACCTGTTTTAGGTGCTATTTGATTTAAGCCAACCTGTTTTAGGTGCTATTTGATTTAAGCCAACATGTTTTAGGTGCTATTTGATTTACCAAAAATGATAAGCCAACCTGTTTTACCAAGCTTTTAGTAGATAACCCAACATGTTTTAGGTGTAACATAGATGTTTTGTTAACATAGATGTAGTATGTTTGTTCATGTTGTGTAACATAGATGTTTTCATAACATAATCGAACAAACATACAACATGTTTTAGGTGCTATTTGATTTAAGCCAACATGTTTTAGGTGCTATTTGAGTTAAGCCAACCTGTTTTAGGTGCTATTTGATTTAAGCCAACCTGTTTTAGGTGCTATTTGATTTAAGCCAACCTGTTTTAGGTGCTATTTGATTTAAGCCAACATGTTTTAGGTGCTATTTGATTTACCAAAAATGATAAGCCAACCTGTTTTACCAAGCTTTTAGTAGATAACCCAACCTGTTTTAGGTGTAACATAGATGTTTTGTTAACATAGATGTAGTATGTTTGTTCATGTTGTGTAACATAGATGTTTTCTTAACATAATCGAACAAACATACAACCTGTTTTAGGTGCTATTTGATTTAAGCCAACCTGTTTTAGGTGCTATTTGATTTAAGCCAACCTGTTTTAGGTGCTATTTGATTTAATCCAACCTGTTTTAGGTGCTATTTGATTTAAGCCAACCTGTTTTAGGTGCTATTTGATTTAAGCCAAAATGTTTTAGGTGCTATTTGATTTAAGCCAACCTGTTTTAGGTGCTATTTGATTTAAGCCAACATGTTTTAGGTGCTATTTGATTTAACCGGTAAATCACCGTATTAAATCAAATAGCACGCATAAACAGTACGTAGTTATTCATGTAGTATGTTTGTTCGATTATGTTAAGATTACATAAATGTGTAATGTACTTTTCTCTTAAATTTTAGGGTAACTCAGTTTGGCACTTTTCTCTTAAATTCGATTATGTTAAGATTACATAGCGCCCCCCATATACTAACATTATGTTAACATATATGTAAATTGACATAGCGCCCCCCCCCCCCATATACAGTTTAGTATATCCCCAGATTGCAATGTTCGAAAATCAGTAAATCCTTTTTACAATAATTGATATAAGCCAACCTGTTTAGTAAATTTTGGTAAAAAAACATAGACTGCATTCACACTATCACCGTATTAAATCAAATAGCACGCATGAACAGTACGTAGTTATTCATGTAGTATATTTGTTCGATTATGTTAAGATTACATAAATGTGTAATGTACTTATTGATGATGTATAAATGTATAATGGTTTTAGGAGTGCGGCGAAGTCCTCGATATAGGAACAAATTACCGGTAATTGAAGAAAATACAATAGATGAAGCGATTGACGTCGATGACTACTTAAGCTCATCTGACTATGATGAAATCATGGGATTCGATGACGGGAAAATGGAATGTGGTTCATCATTATCAGGTAAAATTAAAAATATCGATATTGGTACATGTATGATGCACATGTATAGCGTACTTTTAGTGTTAGTATTACTTGTGTAGCATCATAAAAAAAGATATTCATTTTCAATAGAAAAGATGGTTATTGTTAGAAATCACAAGTGTATATCGTATTGTTTGAAAATGTATATAAACCTTAATAATATTTTTTGTTTATTTGAAAAGTAATGTATGTTGTTGTAAAAAACATATATATTTTTTTCAAAAAAACAGTTATGTGTTTAAAAAACATGTATGTTTGTTTTTTAAAAACATGTATGTATTTTTATCAAAAACATGTATGTTTTTTGGTCATTGTTTTTGGAAAAAGTTTAATAAAATTTTAAACATACACAGATCATAAAAACATGTATGTTTTTTAACAAAACATGTATGTTTTTTAAAAAAAATTCATGAGCATAGGTTTAATAAATTTTATAACATACATGTTTTTTTAAAACATACATGTTTTTAAAAAACATAAATGTTTTTTAGAAATATGCAACGTTTACCATTTAGTGTTACTTGTTTTGTAAGACTGAACTTAAACTTGGGTGATTATTCCAGGTTTGCGTAGAAGTCAAAGGTCTAAGGGTAAACAACCAATGACGGAAGTGGACTATGAAGAACTGGATGAAGAAAATAGCTCATATGAAGAAGATGTCACGGACTATGTTTCTGAAAAAAATTGTGCAAAAAAATATGCTGGTTCATCAGGAGCGGGGACAAGGGGTATGTAATATATATATTTTTTTCAACTTATAACGTATGTATGTGTCGAATTTTTTTTAATAACGTACAATAATTTGTGGATATTCTTATTACTTTTAACAGGTTTGAAAAAAGTTAAAGCTGAATTAGACAAAGCACCTGCAACAAAAAGGAGAAAGTTAGAAAAGAAACAAGGTACATACGTAATCTAATTGAAAATGTAGTGGTAATATAACATGTGCGTAATATGTTATGTAATCGGTTAATTGTTATGGATTTCAGGTAATGTAGTTGAAAAAATGGTTAAACAACCTAGGAATATAAAAACACCAAAATCCGAAGGCTTGGACTACAGCCCTGATGATCCTGAAAATGTGAATGGGTATATGTTCAATACGATGACAAGCCCAACCGCGTTATTCAATGCGCTGAAAACTCTTTCGCCTATTCAGAAAGCATGTCTAGAACAATTAGGTTTTGGGAATTTATTAGAATTTACTCTAGATGGAGTCCCCTCAAAGATAGCGTTTTACGCCGTAGACACGTTTGATTCAGATAATATGGAAATGGTATTGAAAAAAGGGCGTTTGGAAATTACTAAGGACACCATTTCTGATATGATTGGGGTTGCAAACAGAGGGTTTGACATATTAGAACAAAAGGTTGTTAAAGACGAAGCGCTGATAGATAATTGGAAATCACAGTATTTAGTTGGTGAAACCATCACACCATGTAAGATCAGCAAGCGGATTCGACAATCAGATGTTGCGGATTTGAACTTCAAATTGAACTTTGTAGTTCTATTTGCTTCTATTATGGGTGCTGTCAAACAAAGGGGTATATGTGATCTTGGAATACTAGATCATATAACTAAGGCAACCGATTTGGCGAATATCAATTGGTGCAGCTTCATTTGGAAGTGCTTGAAGACATGTAAAAAGGGCTGGAATCGTGAAATGACTAACAGCCACTTTTTAGGTCCAACCACATTTCTACTTGTAAGTATTATAGTATATGTTTTTTTTTTTGCTTTACATTTTGATGGATTTTACATAAGTGTACCTTATATTTTTGATGGATTTTACATAAGTGTAACTTATGTTACATAGGTGTACCTTATGTTGCATAACAGCCACTTTATATTTTGATGGATTTTACATAATTGTACATTATGTTACAGATGAGGTATGTTGATGGGACGGTATGTCCGAATGTTAGAGTTGCTAGGAAAAGACCACCTACAAGATCTTGGACAAAGGAGTTGCTTAGAGATCGTGAGAATGAAGAAATAAAAGCTGGTGGAATTGGGACGATTGAAATTGAAGGACCCTATGTAGAAGATCAGGGAGAACCAATGCCCGATAAATTGGAGGCAAGTTAAAAAAAAATAAATGTTTGTTTAAAAGAATTTGGAATAATTTTTTATATAGAATGGTAACATTTTACAAAATTCTTATGTAGGAGCTCATTTGGAAGCTGTCAAAAACTGTGGAAAGGATCAATAATGAACGAAGTGTTTTTGAGAAAACATTTGATACGGCTAAGGTGCTCTTTCCAGAAAACGCGGTGTTGACTGACATATGTGAGAATTACATTGCTTCGCTGAGATATGAAAAAAAACATGGTGAGGGTGTATACAGTGAAGGCATGAATCATGATGACCAAACAGTTAAAAGTGGGAAACGTGTTCAACAAAACAGCCCAGTGTCAAAAGGCTTGAATGGCGCGAGTTCCAGTAATGCAGGTATGCACCATTCGGTTGAAACCGTGAATGTTGATACGTATTTGGTTAAAAATAAGGTTGTTGATAAACAGAAAGTAGATAATTCTGTTAGTGTTGGTAAACGAAAAGAAAAAGTTGGAAATGCTTACATTGTTCCAGACCCATACAAAATGGGTGAACAAACCCAAAAGGAAGCGATAGAAAGTGCTGAAAAGGTTGAAAGAGAAGTAGAACAAGCACGTGTTCAAAGATTACTTGAGTATGATATCCCTAGTTTTGACCTTGGTTTTGATACCCCGTTCGATTTATCTGAAAAATTTTTGGGCCCGGAAACACAAGCAGAAGCTATAACAGTTGCTGAAGCAGTTGAGGCATCGTGGTCAACTAGGCATACTATGGGAACAGGTAGAGATAGCATACTCAGATCAGGTACGTTCGAAGACGATGTGTTGGATGTAATTCCTATTGATTTTGAAACTCCTATTCAAACGAACGTTGGTACTATGATGGATCGGCAAAAAAGGGCTTCTACTTTGACCAGTAGGATGAAATCGCCGTTTTTGGACAGAATTGTTAAAATAGAAAGGGCTGAGAATGTTGAAGAGAAACGGTTGGCAGATTTCCTATTCAGATATCGGTCGAGCGATAAGTAAGTGGCAATATAACTAAGTTTGATATTTTTCCTAATAATTACATGATTGTTATTAATTTATAAATATTAATTTGGTTAATGTGTTTGAAACAGTTATGTTATTTTTGAGACCGGCTATGGGCATAGAACATCGAGGTTGCAAATAGAGTCTTTAGGTCCACAGGAGGCCGTGGAAAACAACGTCATAAACGCATGGTCTGCATATTTAAACTTCATGGAGACGAAAAGAGACGAAAAATCATTGGCCAGAGTGTTTTTTCCAGTCTATGTAGTGGTATGTTGATTTGATTTCATGCATGTTTAGTTTAACATATTTGTTAAAAACAGTATAATTTGATTAATGAATTTTACACAGGATAAAAAGGTTTTCATGGATGATTATGCTGTAAATGCTAGAATTGACAAATTCATTTCGTATGTTGCGGCTGCAAATGCAAAATACGGTGTTGAGCAGATGCTTGTGGATGCCGACCTTGTAAGTTTAATAAAAATAAATGAATATTGAAAATTTAGTAAATCCAATATGTGACAATTCAGTTTAATACGTATACTATATTTGAAGGTTTTCCTACCGGTAAGTCATGCAGAACATAAGTTCCTTGTGTGTTTCAACATGAAGAGAACAGAGGTGTGTTTGATAGATATAAAGAAGCATTATGACGTGGAAACAAACTTGAAAAGGAAGAAGGGAAAAAATGTCGATGCAACTAAAATTGCAACCATTCTGGTACGTTATGGTTATTACTCATCCGTATATTAATGCGATAATAATCTTTATTAAATAACAGTATACTAATGTAAGAATGCAATATCAATTGCAGAAACATGATTTTTTTCAATACCTACTTCGGAATGGTAATAGAAAATCTGTGTCAATTGTTAATGCACAACTTGTTCGTGGTCGGTTTTCCTGGGAAACTGATCGGAGATTGTTGGATTGTGGCGTATTTTTAATGCGTCATATGGAAACATATATGGGGGAAGAGCTTGGTAAATGGCAAAGTGGGTTAGCAATAGAAGGCAATAAACAAAACACAAAATTGAGACGCTTAAGGAACAAGTATGCAGCGAGTATACTACTAGCAGACTGCAACAAGCATCAAGACATGATACGTTCAGAGTTGAAGCGAATGAAGACCACCAAATAGCTGGAGTGAAGGTTTTAAGGCATGCTAGTTGGAACATTTATGTTTTTAGTATTTTTATTTCTAAAAGACTTTCCTTGTGTTTTAGTAGATGCTTATTTTGTGTTTTTGTTTATGTTATGAACCTGATAATCGGGGTGGTTTATTTTAAATTGAAATGGAACAATCTTTGATGTTTTTTATCAGTGTGTTATATCCATATGCATAAAAATAACAGTATGTGTTATTTAGTTGTACATATAAAAGCATGCCGGTCTGTACATATATGTTCATACCTAAATAACAGTATGTATTATTTAGTTTATGTTATGAACCTGATAATCGGGGTGGTTTATTTTAAATTGAAATGGAACAATCTTTGATGTTTTTTATCATTGTGTTATATCCATATGCATAAAAATAACAGTATGTGTTATTTAGTTGTACATATAAAAGCATGCAGGTTTGTACATATATGTTATGTAGTTGTAGTATTGTACTATGAAACCGTACCAAGAATGAATGTGGTAGAAATATAATAAAAAATAAGACGATTTGTGTACCAGGTGATGAAGAATGTATGTAACAAAAAAAAATTATATGCCTAATGAATAAGTATGCAGCTACCCATGTATGTAACAACAAACACAAATATGAAACACAAATATGAAACCTACTGTAAAGTAAACACTATTTATTAAGAAAACACAAAATTTAAAATGATTCACACATAAAATATTGAAAAAAACAGTATTTATTAAATGAAACTAACATTAAACAAGTCTAACAATTAAAAACATGTAAAGCACTAATAATTAAATTAATAGTCTGAATCGTTATCATCATCGGGTTCAGTTGATGTTTCTGTGTAAGGTTCACCATCCGGACCTGATCGAACTTCCGTGCCAGTTTGTAACTCATCGCCTTCGGTTTCTTCAACGACTACGGCTTCATCATCATCTTGATCTACTTGAACATTACTTTCAGCAACTTGTGGTCCTCGTTTTTTGTTTACCTTTCTTTTTTTGACCTACCTTTAGCAGCCTGTGATCCACCTTCAGCCGCATCTTCTTGAAATCTATCAGGACATGTAACTTTGTTGTGACCTAAATCACCACATATGCTGCATTCACGTTGTTTGAAAGGTCTTTTCCGGTTTGACCTGAAAGGCCTTGTTGTTGTCCTTGCATTGCCTTTCTGAGCTGTACTTTTAGCTTTTTCTTTGCCTTTCTCAGCTGCACTTTTAATTCTTATACGCGTACCTTTACTTGCAAATACTGATTGAGGATTCAAGATATCGAGCTTATCCGGAACAGTAACGTCCAACAATTCTGCAATTAAAGCTTCCTTATCTGTTGCAACATTATGTTGTGGTATCTCGGCTTCTAACTGCTTCTTATACTCTTTTACCGTTGAAAGAAATCCTGTCAACTTTTCACTGTCGTTCCTAATAAGATTAATACAGTCTTCAATTGTTGAATGAATTTGAGATGCTAACCGATCAGTCTCTTCAATGCAAGGATCGTATCTATGTCTCTTGTCTAGCAAATGAGAAGGAAGCACATGCCTAGTCCAACGACGGTGAATGTACATATCTGGTATTTTGTCGACACCATTTATCTGAAATACATTAAAGACATGACGACACAAATACCCATGTCGATTGTAATGGCCACATGAACAATTAACACTACCATCGGCTTGATTTAAAACCACCTAGTCATAAATAACAAATGTGTTCAACTGATGTAGCGAAAATAAACTTTTTAATTAAAAAAGAAATATCATATATGTAATTATCAAAAGAAAATTACCTTGGCAAATAAGACCGTGTTTTGTCTCTTGTCCCTATGGCGTATGGTGCATGTCTCAATACTACCTTCAGTAATAGAACTAGTCTGCGAACATGCAGTAAACCCTTTGTATATCTCATGTTGAACTTCCCTGAATATTGAAGGTGTATACAACTCACATGCATGTTTCTCAATTGGTAAGTCAGTAAACATGGCCGGAATGGTACCATCGGAATCATTATCTATGACACGTTGGTTGTATCTTTGCTTCTCCATGGCAGATGATGTGTCGTGGATAGTATAGTGATAATTAGATACGTTATAGGGTAAATTAGAAAATTACCTTTAGGAAAAAGTAATAGTCCAATTATACCAATGACGAATTCAATTAAACACGTGAGTGAGTCGAGTTCGTTGTACACGAAGATCTTATGAATTTGAGACGTTTTGCTTTGATTTGGACAATCGATTTGAATTGGTTTGTGGTTTTTAAACTACGATTAAAATCTACGAATTTTAAGCTTTTAAAAATTAACCTAAAGTTCATGAATCGTAAACCCCGCCTATTTTAAAATTCTACAAATAATTACTTACTTAAAAATTAACACTATTTAAAAAAAATTAATCTAATTAAAAATCTATAAAAATATAATCTATTTAAAAATTATAACTTCTACTTTACTTTAAAAATAATCTCATTAAAAACTTTTTAAACTAAATACTTAATTAAAATCTACTTTAAACAAATCTATTTTAAATCTATTTTAATTATTAAAACTAATTAAACTTTTTAAATAAAAACATTTTTCTTTTTATCTTTATTTATTCAGCTAAAATAAACTTTAATAAAAACAATAAATAAAAGTTTATAAAAGTTAAACGTTTTTTTAAATAAATGAAAAGTTAATTAAACAAAATCTGCCACAATAATCTACCCTATATTAATTAAATAACAAGAAACAAAATTAAAAGGGCAATTAGCCCAGTTGGTAACACGCTGGTCTGTTAACCAGCAGGTCTCGAGGTCGAAACCCGTGAGTAACACATTTTTTTTGGAAAATATTCTTTTTAACAGATGATGCAAAGTTCAGTCTTAGGAAAGACTTTTGACAAGCTTATTTGTGCTAAGCTGAGAAATAACAGCTTATTTTGATAAGCTGTGAGGACACAGCTTTTGAGCTAATCAGATCGAATGAATCTGATAGCTTAAAGCAAGAGTAATAACAACACCCAATTTAAAAATCAAAAGGACAATTAAGCAAGTAAAACGCAAGCAAACGCAAGCAAACAATAATTCTAATCTAGCAGGAAACAATTAAGCTAGCACATCGCAACTCAAAAAGATGTAATATCAGAAAGGCAAACCAGCATTAAACTAAAACAGAACGAGAAACACTTAAAAATAAGCTATATCATATACGTGAATCATCAATCACATCCATACAGCTATATCTTTCAAATTCCAACTAAAACGCTTATCATAAACTGAATTCTCAACAAGGTTCAATGAATTCAGAAGCAACAGTGATTACCAAAATCAGTAAACACAACAAACTGATGCAGTGACAAAGATATGATTACAATCAGCAGGTTTAATCCAAAATCCCTTAACTCAGATTATAGATATTAAAGAACTAAACTCTCATACAACAAGTGAAGAACTAAAATACTCAAACTCTTATCAGCAGATTAAGTCATATGGATGCTATATGTTGATCCCAAACTTAGATCGATTAAGCTTTGTGTATACGAGATTAGATCAAGTAATACACGTAGAGAAACTTTGTGTATTCAACAATCTAAGTATTATGCGGAAACTAATACTCAGAACGAAGAACAAACAGAATATATGAATACCAAACTTTCACTTTGATTAATAATAACAATGAAAGATTACAATGAAAGTGTTATGAGATATGTGGAAGAGGTGTATGTGAGATATATCTTATGTCTAACCCTAAGGCCTCCTTTTATAGGTTTAAGGAGCCTTGTACAAAAAGCTAAGATCAACTATTTTAGGAAGAGACACAAGATAAACATACATAAATAACATATTGACTAAATCTTTTTATTCATTAAGAATATATTCTGAATTCTTATCTTCATACTTTTTCCACCAGCTTGAAGAATTCATCATTGGCAGATTTAGTCCTTGTCTTTGTCTTTAAGATTCTTCTTGTCAACGCCTTGATAATTCGTATCAGCGTTTCATCTGTCAGCGTCTCGTTTACTCTTGTCAGCGTCCAATTTCCTTTTGTCAGCGTTCAAAAGACTTAGCTAATTTTATTCCCAACAATCCTCCCCTAAACTTGATATCTACTCTAGTAATCAAGTTTCTAAATAAAATAAAACATACAGAGAGGATTCTTACAAACATACTTATCCCTGAATTTGAGTAGTAATAAATTCAGAAAAGTCAATCACTCAAATCCCTTGTATAGTCAGCCTTCACTTGGTCTTAATCATCGTCAGTACCTTGGAGCTTTCTTTATTACTTTTGTCACTCAAATTCGATTGCTCCTCCCCTTTTTAAGACTCCTCTCCAAGATCAATATACAAGGAAGGAACCAAGAACGTCCTCCTTGCATTAGCTTCCAAAACAACAAGTCTATCAGTTCAAACAGTGATCCTTGACAATTTGTACCATTTCTATATTATGCTTTTACAAGCTAATATAGATTTTCGTCAATTCTATTAATGTCAAAGGTTTCATACTGTCCTCATCCACATTCGGGAAATGAATCCTCAATGTTGATTCATAGGACATGGGGATGGACTTACTGATGATAAGACTGACTTGAACTGCATTAAAGCTAGTGCCAATAGTCTCAGCCATCTCCATAACACTATACACCCTTGTGAAAGTGATCTCTGCTGCTTCTAGATGTCAATCACTAGGAAAAACATCTCAATGATCATTAGGCTTCCAGATATCCAAAAATTTGAAAAATAAAAGGGTGATGAAACATTTTGGGACTATAAAGAAGTTTATCAATGACACCAGCTAAGATGTCATAGCATAAAATGGACTTGAGAATGGAAAACTTTAGTTAGAACATAAACAAAGGTAATAATCCTAAGGAAATTAACTAGTCTCTAATAAGCAAAAATGACAAACACTGTTCATGCATACACTCATGCAAAAGCATGATAGACATACATGAACTCTAGAGTCCTTTGTTCACAAATGCCCCAAAGAGAAAGTTAACTCGTATAAAACCTTTGCAACTCCCCAAGTAAGCCCAAAAATATATCTACCCCAAGTCACCCATACGCCCACACCCAATTCTAGGTCAAAAGTCTTGGCAGCATGCATGCAAAATAAATTACGTGCATGCTACAGTGCCTCGAGGTTTAGAAATTCCAACAATTTCATAAGGAAAGAGCCTTCATTATTTCTAACCCCCACTCACCAGTGGACGCAATCTAGAATTGTGCAAGAGTGCTCTAAGAGTACCCAAAAACCTAGAGGTTTACCTCCCCTTAACAGAAGCATACAAATCAAACAAAGAAGCAAAATTTTATCTCAAGATAGGAATGTAAACACTCCAACCATCATAAATAAAAGTTTACAATTCTGTATCCATCTAAATGTAGCTCCATTTTCCTGCATAGTTAGACAAAAACCACAAAAACACACACCAACAGAGGCTATCCTATCCCATGAAAATGGGTAGAGATAACATGTCAATGGATAAAAATAATATTAGTGGAAAAATCAACAATGCATGTTCCTTGAGCATCCACTATCCCAATATCCTTGATCATTAACCTGCTTTTAGATTGGCTGCTCAAAAAGAAAAGAAATTAGTTTCCTTTGGAGATCCAAGCCTTATCAGACTTGGATCTGTCTAGTTGTTCAACTAGAGTGGTATTATTCTTTACCATAAATCCCTGTTCATCCCTTTGTGACCTAAACACACAATTTGTTTCAACGATACTAGTAATGACCTTCTCAAGATATTTAAATCTATTGCAAGTCATTGAAATACCATTAAACTTAGAGTTTTGCTCTTGTTTAGGTTTCCATGTTAAGTGGGATGATGCTTTAGACCCTTGACCCTTACTAACCAAGTATCTTTGTTTATATGGTCTAAAATAAGGTCTCATACCAAACTTGGAGCTGTCAGCGCTGCATTTGTGCCTGTCAGCGTTGAATTTGTTCCTGTCAGCGCTGAATTTGTTCCTATCAGCGCTGAATTTGTTCCTGTCAGCGCTGAATTTGTTCCTATCAGCGCTGAATTTGTTCCTATCAGCGCCCAAATTAGGGTTTGCTATAGGAACATACTGTCTGTTTGACCAAGTGTTGGTCTTTTGAAAGGGCCTTTGTCCATGGGTATTAGCTGCCTTAGAGAAGAAAGGAGCTGGTCTAGTAGCTTGTGGTCTAGTGTGGACAAAAGGTCTATGGTTAACATTGGATGACCTATTGTCAGCGAATGAATTGTATCCACTGACACAATTATAGGCCAAATGAGAAAAGCTCCCACATGAATAACAAGCCTTTTTGGACACAAACTTAGGCATAGACTGATAAAACCCTGTCCCATTAACACTTTCTTGGCTTTTGAGTGACCTAGGTTTCCTATACATTTCAGCATATTTAACACTAGGCTGTTTCTTAATTGGGGAGCCAAGGTCAACAGTCTTGCCAGTGGTTGGGTGTGTTATCTTGATGGGGGTAGACTCTTGTGTGGTGATAGGGGTAGGGTCATTTGGACTTTCACACAATAAACCTCCCTTAACAAACAAAGTAGGGTTGGCTTTCTTCCATTCTTCTAGGTCAATAACCTTTTGTTGATATTCCTCTACTGGGGTAAGAACTCTAGGTGGAGGAATAAATTCCTCTTCTTGGAGTTCTGGAATACCAGTCCAAGACAAGTCCTTTCTTTGGACACCATAGAAGTCCCCAGCTGGTGGTGGAACACCAGTATAATCCTTCATCCCAATCCCACTCATGTCCTTAGAGTCTCTTTGCTTACTAACACACTCTCCTAGGGTTTGTGTGGCCTTATCAAATCTCTGGATTTTAAGACTCACATTGTCTTTATTTTTGTTAGCATCATCTAACTTAGCTATCAAATTAAGATTAACCCTGTTTGTGATATCTTGAATATCTTTAGTTTGATGTAACTCATGTTTTAAGATATTTATTTTATCCTTTAAATCAAACTCCATTTTCTTATACTCAGCTACTGTCCTTTCTGTTTGGGTGAGAGCAATTTGATAATTAGATACTTTGCATCTTTCAGAACTTGCATCATCTAATAATTTTACTATCTCCTTATTTAGTTTTCCAGTATTTAAACGACAAGAAGAGTTATCACATACCTCACTATCAGAACATGAAGAAGAATTGGAACTTGAAGTAGACGTGGCCATAACTGAAAACATCATCAAATTCTTTTTCACCTTCTTCCTTAGCCTGGTTCACCTTACAATATTAGATCTCGTTCTTCAAATCAAAGTTTCTCAACAAGCTCTGATACCACTTGTTGATCCCAAACTTAGATCGATTAAGCTTTGTGTATACGAGATTAGATCAAGTAATACACGTAGAGAAACTTTGTGTATTCAACAATCTAAGTATTATGCGGAAACTAATACTCAGAACGAAGAACAAACAGAATATATGAATACCAAACTTTCACTTTGATTAATAATAACAATGAAAGATTACAATGAAAGTGTTATGAGATATGTGGAAGAGGTGTATGTGAGATATATCTTATGTCTAACCCTAAGGCCTCCTTTTATAGGTTTAAGGAGCCTTGTACAAAAAGCTAAGATCAACTATTTTAGGAAGAGACACAAGATAAACATACATAAATAACATATTGACTAAATCTTTTTATTCATTAAGAATATATTCTGAATTCTTATCTTCATACTTTTTCCACCAGCTTGAAGAATTCATCATTGGCAGATTTAGTCCTTGTCTTTGTCTTTAAGATTCTTCTTGTCAACGCCTTGATAATTCGTATCAGCGTTTCATCTGTCAGCGTCTCGTTTACTCTTGTCAGCGTCCAATTTCCTTTTGTCAGCGTTCAAAAGACTTAGCTAATTCTATTCCCAACACTATAACTCGTCTAACAACCTATTTAAGCAAACTTAATCCAACTATATTACCAGCTTAATATTAACTAGCAAGTTTTAATTATGAAAATCAGACACAACATAATTAGTCCTAAACAAACTCAGTAAACTCACCAGTCCTAATGTATTTCTAGCATTATCAACTTATCAATTTACAACCAACTCTCCAAATCATAACAGAAAAACCATTTCAGAATCACATCAAATTCACTATCAAGTCCTAATCTCTTATGAAGACAAATTATAACATTAATTCTAACAAAACATCATCAAACCAGCAGAACAATTAAGCTATATAACGCTGAAAACTAACGCCTACACAGATCATAATTAAAATAAGCTAATTCAAACTGAATATAAAACACAAATCAAATTAAAATTAGACAGTAAAATAAATTGGGATTAAACCTTTTGTAGATACCGTTGAGCCGTAGGTTTGCGCTGAGCAACCTCATGAACCGAAACTTAACCTCCGTTAAACACCATTCAAACCTTATAACATCACAAACATATCGAACCACCATCCATCAATTTACCTCTATTTTCAGCAACTTATTTCTGCTTCTTTTATCTCTTGATTTATCAGTGGGATAAACCGAATCCCTCTCTCAATTAATCACTCAAATAAACTATTGAATCGAGCTTATTTGAATAATTTCAATTATAATACTATTTTGTAACTATAGAAGATGCAAAAGAGTTTTCACAGTAAAATAAAACGAGAGATTAAGAGAATGAAACTGAAAATTAATTTTATTATTTCAAGTCAAATCGTTAGAAAACTTAGAAGAAGAAAATTACATTATCTAACTACAATCTAACATTATAACTTTAAAATAAAGAAAGGGATGAAATTACACAAGAAATTGGGGGTATTTATAGCCCCCCCAAGGGCATCCTTGTGCGGTATCTTCGAATATTCTTGGGATATCCCTTTTCAATTTGAGCCTTTGATCTTCAAATCCTTCTTCTCTCTCTTGTTGGATGGCTGAGATGATTCTAAATAGCACACGGATCGCCAACGTGGCATCCGTGTGCTAGTTGTGTTTCTTCTTTGGCATTTGATTGGTTGAATTGGAGCAATGAGGTGTTGAAACCAGTAATCTTTTGCCACGTATCATTCTCGTTCCACACCCTCTCTTCCTTAAACCAAGGGGGTTTTATTCCCCTTGGTTTGAATTAATTAAATATATGAAAAGCCCTTTGTAAAAACCATTATTTATTTACCTAGGGTTTTTTTGAACAGTAGATTTTTTAGCAGGATTCTAGGGTGAGAAAGTTGGGGAAGATGAGTACATAGGAAACATCGAATGGAATTTTTGTGTGAGAGAATGAGTGGGTGAGACGAGAGGGTTTTATTTGTGAAAAGGTGTGGGTGCGTTTAATTTATTGAATAAATGGGAGTGGAAAGTGACGTGTGGTCACGTGTGTGTATGATTTTATTTGAAACGGAAAGTCAGATAAGTTGTAACCCTAGAAGCCCAATTCTTTTCATTCGTTTCTTTTATTTCATTTGTATACACATTGGGCTTGAAGCCTATTACTCCATCCGTGTGCTAAGTCCCCTTTTTTTGGGCCTTTTGGACTAGTCCCAATTAATTTAACCATGTCTAATCAAAATTGGGCTTTTCAGGCCCAATAAACTTTTGTGGGTCCCACTTGGTCCGTTTTCTTGATAAAAGATTAAATCCTTCAAAGTCGAGCTCAATTTTTGGCTTCCTCAATCTTTATCATCAAACTCGTGTCGATCATTGCCGGTTTTCGTGAACTTGGTACCTACACACATTCAAACAAGAAACAAGCAAATCCAAGGCATATTTGATATAATTCAAGCAATATTTCATTGTTTTAAGCTACTAATGATATGAGTAAAAACACTCATATCAGCAGACTCAAAACACAACATAAATTGAACAAGTGTGTTACCCGGATGTGAATAAATCTGAAAGAAAGAATTGCAACTCTCTGATCTTGACGTGGTTTTCATCAAGCCACACATAGGCACGTCACTAAAATACCCTGGTATCCACCTATCTCTAATCTGGTACATGTCAGCGAGCCATTTGTTGTTGTGCAAATCATATCGAGTAATCATATCATCCCAACGTTGCTCAAAAAGATCACGACTAATGTACACATTCCAAACTAATTTATTAAAATCTTTCCTAAAATCAGAATTAGCTTCGAGATCTCCTAATACCTATAATAAATTTTAAAATATTACAAAATTGTAAATTAATTGAAACATACTTGAATAGAAAATTTATATAAACTATATACCTTAGTGGGTAATTTCTGAGTGATGTGCCACATGCACAATCGATGGTGGGAATCGGGAAATACTTCAAGAACTGCATTCCTTAATGCACCGTCTTGATCCGTTACGGCGAAAGGTGGTTGTTTCTTATGAGTTTTCAAGAATGCCCGAAGCATCCAAGCAAATGATTCCTTAGTTTCATCGAATAGTAAAGCCGCACCGAACGTCACACACCTCTGATTGTGGTCAATCCCGGTAAATGGTACAAACTTGTATGCATACCTGAAGATTGCAAACAGTAAGAAAATGGACAAAGGTCATATACTAAAGTAATAAAGATATATATTTAAAATCACAAAAGGTACTTACTTATTTGTGTTGAATGTTGCGTCAAATGAAACAACATCACCAAATGCAACATAATTGCATTTCATGGTTTCGTCGGCCCAGAATAATCTGACTAACTCTTTAGAAGGAAGGGTGTGATACTCAAATGAAAATTGAGGAACATGTTTTTTCCTCTTCATAATTTTATCAACTAACATTTGGGCATCCCTATCTCCGATAAACAGATTAACCTTCGTCCTAAAATTTCGATACTGCGTGGTTGTCCCACGTATATTATCATACCCACCGACAAGAGCAACTTTTATTCTGTGAGCTACTGTAGGACCTATACTTGTCATTGACGCACGATGAATAAAAACATAATCTCCATATTCCAATTGGCGTCTAGCTTTTGAAAGGTCCATGTTATTAACGTTTATCAGTTTATGATTGTGATATTCCACAAACTCATAAACTTTATACGTCTCTGTCCCAGCGATTCGTTTTAAACCTAACCTTGCAGGACACTTACAAGCTTGAGAGGTTGTCCAACGTTTTTTCTTTTTGTTCTCAACATTTTCAGCATCTTTGTCAGCGGATTCAGTAAGTGTATTGACTTCTTTCGTCTTTCTCGGCTTCCCAGCTCTGTTGCATTCAATATTCCGATAAACAATTTGACCCTTTTTATACGTAATACCTGATTTCCTTATGTTGAACCTAGCCTTTTCTGCATAAACCTTATACATGTTATACGCATCGTCGAAAGAATCAAAGAAATCGTTTTTCTTAGGTTTTTCTTCTAAAGGGACTTCTGGTATCCAATAATGTGTCCCTTTTGGACTTGGTTGAAACTCAGGATCGATTTCATATACTTCAACATCTGAATCATCTATAAAAAATGGAATAAAATTAACATACGAATCAAACACCTGTATGTTTAGTACATTACATACATGTTATACAAAAAATAAATACATCTGAATCCTATTTTTGAATAAATTTTGTACATAAGAATTACATACATGTATGATACGTTATGAATACAATGATGGACATGAAAAATAAGCCGATTGATATATTTTTTTTTCCCAAACAAAAAATATGAATTCTAATCATATACAGGATACACAGAATAAAAAAAATGTTCCAGTAACTATTGATATAAAATTTACCGTAGTTTTCATCATGTTGAGGTAACAAAACCATTGTATTATCGTTCGACATATCCATCGCAGACGAACACTCACCAATTTCTTTTTGAACATGCATGTTTAAGCTATACGGCTAGGGTTTGGTTTTGTTCTTTCGTTTTGATAATTATGATGAAAGATTTGAAAAAAATAATCATATCAAAGTAACTGGCAAATCCTAAAATATTGGATCCCATAAAATTCGTGAATTTGCAAAATACCATATATAGCCTTTTGTTAACAGATTAATTAATAAATGAAAAAATATGCTTGCTAAAATTTGATTGGTCCATATGGGTTCTGTAGGTTCTGTACCAAAAATGAGGTTCTGCATATAGCACTACACTATATATATATATATATATATATATATATATATATATATATATATATATATATATATATATATATATATATATATATATATATATATATATATATATATATATATATATATATATATATATATATATATATATATATATATATATATATATATATATATATATATATATACTATTTTATAAAGCATTTAAGCCTTTTTATTTTTAGAAGGCTTAAAAAGATTAAACCTCTAACATTTTTTAATTTAGAAATTAATCTATCCAAACAAAAAATTAAGATAATGAGTTAAATTTAAACCATAAGATCATATTTTGTTAACTGATCTCAACTCTCATCTTTTATTAAACAAACTATTCTAACAACTTTTTTTAAAAACCTTTATTTTTAAATTAAAATATCTTTTTATCTATTTATCTTTTTATAATATAATTTTATCATATTTTTTAAAATTTCGTTCTCTTTAATTTAATATTCATTTTTAATATATTTTTTGTTAAAATTTTATTTTTATATCTTTGTGAATTTATTTTATTTTAATTTAACTTTTTGTTATAATTTTAATTTTAATATGAATAGAAATTTGATGGGTAAAAATATAACATTTGTTTAAAAAAAATAGTCGTGACTCGTGAGGTATCTACTGTTGCACTGCGCTAGTACCAAACAATAAAAATACTTTTAAGAGACTGTCTCGGTCACCGACTTCTTCTGTTCCTATAAATGTAAATTAATGAATTACTCGTTCATAAAATAATAAGGATCCCTAATAAGGATCCCGAATAAATTGGATTTTCCAAACGTTATGAAATCGGTTTTTTTATAGTGTTTTTGATTATTCGTTAACATAGTTTATAAAACACGCCTCATTATCTGTTTTTAGTTTTAGTTTATAAAACATTACTTATATTTCTCTAGTTAAGTGGAATTTTTATATGAACTTCTAGCTAGATGGAGCAAAAGCAGCTTTCAGTGTATGATCGAATTCCCGTATTGTGTGCAATATAATAAATAATTTATTAATTAAATTAAATCTTTACGTATTGTGTGCAATCCCGTAATCTCGAGTTCGATCCTATCACACGACTATTAAATATAAGTCCATAAACTTACAATAGTCACTTTGGGTGGGTTTTGAACTAAGTGACCCGTTGTGTTTTCGCTTATGGTAGGTGGTGAAATACGACGACGTGTTTGATTGGATGACGACTAAAACATTTTAGGGTTAAAGTTAGTGTTCTAGATGTGTATATTGATCGGGGGATAAATGACCTATAAACGATAAATATTAAATAAATGTTGTTAGTAAAATTCTTACGTGGTATGTTTATGTAGTATTCAAAACTTTATGTCGTGTTGGTAGAACACAATTGATGATGCAAAGTAATAAAAAAAACATGAAATTTGGTTATATTAAATAGAACAAATTAAAAGATAATTTAGTTATGATATTTTATTATTAAATAAAAATTCTATTTATCCTCATATACAAAACAAACACTTTTTACATTTTCCTTCTTAAATTAAAGGGCTATTTCAAAAAAAAGACCAAAAACATATATGCACTAAAAAATGTCTACTTTAATTTTTTTTTAGCCAATTATCCTATTCGACTATCACTTGGAGTTGACACTTGGCATTTGGGCTAATAATGACTTATTCGACTTATTCGACTATCACTTATAGTTGACACTTGACATTTGGACTAATGATTGGATAGTACATGTGAGACCTACTACTACATGCAAGTAGACATAAAGTAGACATGACGCGTCTAAGAGAATTGGAATGCCTAAAAAAGTGGGACATATTTCGTAGGAGGTCTCAAGATCTGCAGGAGGAAGAGATTGACAATATGTGGAAGAGTTGTGGAGTATGGGAACAAATAGAAGACCTAAAAAGTGGTAATTTTTTTGTGGATCTTGCTGGTGATAACTCGGCATCTTATAGTCCTACAATTGCCTCCGAGTTTGGGGGTAATATACACATTCGTAGCAGAATGGGGAAAGTAATATACTCGTATAATTTAAGTGATAGAACAATCTTGCAATCTTCTATGTTTCCTTCTCCGCTTCTACCAGCTAGCGGTGTCTCACTTTGGGAATTCAGGTACGTAATATTCTGTATCTGTACAGTAATAACATTAGATATGATGTCTTCAGCTAAAATTCTAAATGTATTATCCGCTAGTTTTTAACTTTTCATATGCCACTCTTTTGGCCAGTTTTTTTAAAGTATTTTCGGGGGTTACACACAATAAAAATCGACACTTTTCTATAACAAAATACACTTCGTGACTCTCCCATGTGGGTCCGTCCGTACACATCATTTGTACTGTTTTGCTGTATAGGTGCTATTCCCATTCCTTATTTTATAACCATATATTTTTACCTCAATTTTTCTTTTTTAATTATTTTCTTTTTTATCTTTTGCAGGTTAGCAGCTGAGTATGCTAAAGCTAAACAAGAAGTAGAGAAAAAGGACCGTGGGATTGTTGTACGGTTAGTTAATGATGATGGTGTTAAACTTGATGAATCACGATGATATTTTGGTTTTTGCTAGGTTCAATTTTACTCTCGATATCCTCTCGAATTGATCTCAGCCTTAAGTGGAATGATTTGTTCTTGGTTACTAAAAAGGAGTTGGTTTGTTTATCTATTTTTAAACGAATAACACTTAAATGTAAATGACGTTGAGTAACTTAAAACTTTGGAAGATTAACTAAATTGACAAGTTAAAATTGAGTGCTTGAAAACGTAAAGGAAAGATTAGAAAGTTACTTTGAAAACTTAATTGAATTAATGCTTAAAAACTTGTTCTATCGGAATGTTGAAAATAATTACTATCGGAATACCTAAAAGTCAAAAGCATCGGAATGTACAAAAATGGTCCATCGGAATGTATTGGTTAACCACCATCGGAATGTTCAAAATCCAAACTGTCGCAATGATGCTGTCGGAATGAAGACGATCGGAATAAAGCTATCGGAAAGTTTTAGATCGGAATGTTGCAAATAAAAATTGGCCAGAGTTTCGACTAGAAAAGGGACCTAAACCCGTCGGAATGTGCGATCGCAATATGCGATCGCAATCCCAGATCGGAATAGGGGAACTTACACCCTATCGCAAAGTAAAACCCCTTTTGGGTTATTGCGATACCAAGTAATGAAGATCCGTCGGAATGTGTTAAAACCCTCTTATTGCGACGAGATGAATGCGGTTCCGAAATTAGTGGAAAGCTAAAAACTTCAACAAGCAAAAGCAATAAGCCAAGGGATTCGAAACTTGAACACTTCAAACCGATTAAATTTGATAACTTTTGAAAATAAGAAACTTTAAAACTTAATAAACAAACTTTCGAATGATTAAAACTTGAAGAAATCCGAAAACAATGAACTTTAACAAACAATAAGCCGAAAAGCATGGAAGGCTTATGGCCTATTTACGTAGAGCTTAAAAAGACTAGAGAGATCAAACTCTATTCACGAACACATCCAAAATCCCAACCGTATGGGTTTCAACAATCGGATCAAGGATTTGACAAATCAAGAAAAGTAGAAAAAGATTAAGGAACTTAAAAGCATAAACTTGATTAAGATTAATGAAATCAAAAGTACAAGAAAGCTTAAATTTAAAAGATGAAATCAAAAGAAAAGTTTAGTGAGAGAAAGTATGGAACTTTCTCTCTCTAGAAACTAGAGAGAAAATGAAAAGCTAAAGACTAGCTAAAACTAAGTGTAAAAACTAAGTGTATGAAAATTTGTGAGGTGAAGGCTTTATATAGGCGTGTGTATGGTGTTGATGGGCTTTTGATTGGGCTTTGATTTGGGCTTCTTTTTCTTCTTTCTTCTTAAGTCTTCATGCGTCTTTAAATAAACGTTTCCGACTTGGATTTGAGAAGTGTCGGTGAATAATTCCAACTCGTCTTATAATCTTTTATTTAATAGACTCGAGTTCTTCGACATATCTTCAAATAGGCACCATGACTTCAAATCTTTTGCATCTCTTGGACAATAGACTTTATCTTGAGTCTTTTTCTTCAGTAAAACCCGTGCAATCCCATGTTTTCTTCAATATTCATCCGGTTGTCTCTGAAAACACAATAAACACAAAAACCACGCATAATTCCAAACAATTGATATTAAATACGTGTTTTGGTCTCGTTTTAGCCCGAATTAAGTGGTAAAAGGATGGGTGTTTACACACCTATCAAATCCCCTACACTTAACCATTGCCATGCCCTCATGCAATGCTTAGTGACAAAGCATAATTACACTTTTCTCATTATCAATTAACCTTGGCCTTATTTAAAATACTACTAAACAAAAATTAAAGAAATAAAACCTCAAAGGTAACAAAGGGATAGAAAACCATTTTCACTTGAAAATAGCTACATGGAAATAACTTGTAGAGAAATTGATGACTTACATTAGGGCTTTGGTGCTGCGAAGATTTATCACCCTCAAGTTTCACGTTCCCCAAACTAAGCTTAAAAACGAGATCATTGTTATTATAAGTTAGCAATTCAAACACTTACACACATGGCTTAATTAAATGCTTAAACTCCCTTATTCCTAGTTGTATCTCTTATATTTTATTTTTGTCTTAGAATGATCATGAAGATGCATTTTTGGACTTATTTCAATAGTTTATTAGGGCTGAAAGCAAAGTAGGACGATTTGATCAATAGTTAGCTAAAGGACAAAATCTCTTAAAACTGCTTCTCGGGATATCAAAAAGTTCATATCTTGGCATAACTTGGTTCACGATTTGAGACCTTTCTCGGGCCGATATTTGGCATGTACTTCATACTTCATATCTTCGAGAGACGTTCTTGAGATAATGGTCTTCTCATCATAATAGAGTTTCTTCACTTGGAGACTTTTGAGGGGTACTCCAACTTTGTTGACCACGACTTCATGATTATTTCTTCAATCTCTAATTGGGATTTTGAGATACAACGATCCGCCTCCTTTTCGGACTTGGATCTATTTATCCTCATACCTTGTTAGGGTCTTTTCGGATAGACTTCTCCATGATCTTTATGGGAGTTGATTGCTTTTCGTCGTGAGTCTTGATCCTTCATATTGACTTTAGGAATAATGCTTTTCACATCACTTTGGATCTTCAGCAATAAAATTGAATCCTCATGCCTTGTTAGGGCCTTTTCGGACTCGCCAATCTTCGCGCCCCGCTTCATAAGTTATGCCTTGGCTATGAACTCTTATCATTACCGAGCAACTTTTAAACGATCTTGGGCTAGAAGCTAAGTAACTTTTCAAATCGTAAGACCTTACTTATTGCAGATAAATTATTAGCAAGTGATGGGAGAATAGGCAAATAATTACACCAAGTGAGCTTGCGCAAGAATACCGACTTATAATTGACTCTATCATTTCTCGTCCTCCACAATTTAAAATCTCAAGTAATGAGACTCGTGGACACTTAGCCTAATAAACCAATTAAGGCCTATATGGTTAAGGATACTAGCTAGAATAAACTTGGATAAGTCTATTCGGGTTGAGTCAAAATAAACGCAACGGGCCTAATATGTCAAAGACTTCTAAACTAGCTACACCACTTTATTAATATTTTTGACTTTATTGTGGGATATATGAAAGCAACGCTAAAAATTTGAAAATTACAACTAAATGGCCAAAGTTAATAAAAAATTTGAAAAATGTTGAAAAATAGGATTTTCCGGTTAAATGAAGGCATTTTCATGAAAAAGTCCACTTAAAACTTCGATAGAAGTCCCCCCTACACTTAAGATAAACATTGTCCTCAATGTTTAAGCATGTGGGAAGAGTTTCCCCTACACTTATGACATTGTGCACGTTGGTTAACTCAAGTTAAGGAAGAGACGACTAAAGTGATCAATTTCAAATGTGAGTATGAAGAAAATTGAATCACGATAGTTGAGAGATAGAACCGGGTTTCGGATAACACGGGAGCACGGTTCTTCAAAGTTTCCAAGAGTGCACTTATCCCTGTAATCACATCACCACACAAATACAAACACATATAAAAGTCCCCCCTACACTTAGGGGATTAACACATACAAGGATAGATACTCGGGCTGCCTCCCGAGGAGCGCTTGTTTTTGATAACCGAGTCACGAGCCTGACTCGACCCAAAATTAGTTCATGGGGAACGTGGTGAGGGATGGAATCATCTCTTGAGAGATGTCCTCACCAAAGTACAGCTTCAGACGCTGGCCATTCACCTTGAAATTGGGTCCATTTGGCTGAGAAAGCTCAATGGTCCCATATGGAAAGATGTTGGCGACGGTGAATGGACCAGACCAGCGGCTCTTCAACTTGCCAGAGAAGATCTTCAACCGAGAGTTAAAAAGTAAGACTTGATCACCAACATGGAACTCTCGGTTCTTGATTTTTGCGTCATGGAGGATCTTCGTCTTCTCTTTGTAGATCAGCGAGTTCTCATAAGCTTCATTCCTCAGTTCATTGAGCTCGTTAAGTTGAATCTTACGATGATCACCAGCTTTGTTGATGTCGAAGTTAGCCCACTTTAAGGCCCAGTGCGCCTTATGCTCCAGCTCGATGGGAAGGTGGCATGCTTTCCCGTACACAAGACGATAAGGTGTACAACCGATCGGGGACTTGTAAGCAGTACGGAAAGCCCACAGAGCATCATCTAACTTATCGGCCCATGCGGCACGATGCTCTCCCACAGTACGCTCCAAAATTCGCTTCAATCCACGATTAGATATCTCGGCTTGCCCATTGGTTTGGGGATGATAAGCGGTGGAAAGACGGTGATTGACACCATACTTAGCCATGACTCTTGCAAATTGATCGTTGCAAAAATGAGTCCCGCGGTCACTGATAATGGCGCGAGGCACACCGAATCTAGCGAATAGAGCCTTCAAAAAGTTACAAACCACCCTTGCGTCATTAGTAGGCAAAGCTTTGGCTTCAACCCACTTCGAAACGTAGTCAACGGCTACAAGGATGTATTTGTTTCCTTTAGACGAAGGGAATGGCCCCATAAAGTCGATACCCCAAACATCAAAAATTTCACACTCTTGAATGAAATTCTGAGGCATCTCGTCTTTATGTGTGATTTTGCCTTGCTTTTGGCAAACATCACATCTTTTGACCATATCGTGAGCGTCACGGTATATGGAGGGCCAATAAAATCCCGAATCAAACACTTTCTTTGCGGTGTAGTTGGGACCAAAGTGACCACCGGTGGGTCCTTTGTGGCAAGCATCAAGGATGTCCGACGCTGCCGGTCCATCAACACATCGGCGAATAATCAGGTCAGCACATTGTTTGAATAGGTAAGGGTCGTCCCAAAAGTAAGTCTTAATGTCGGTGAAGAACTTCTTCTTTTGCTGGGACGTCAACCCTTCCTTGAGAATTCCACCCGCCAAGTAGTTTGCAAAGTCCGCAAACCACGGGGTTTCATTCGGCTTCGAGTTTACAGAGAATAAGGTCTCCAAGGGAAAAGAATCATTGATTTCTTTGGTCGGATGATCCCCTTGGTATGGATCCTCAAGTCTGCTAAGATGGTCCGCGGCTAGGTTTTCTGCTCCTTTCTTATCACGAATTTCAATTTTAAATTCCTGGAGCAGCAAAACCCAGCGAAGAAGTCTTGGTTTGGAATCTTGCTTTGTCAACAAGTACTTCAACGCGGAATGATCGGTGTACACAACGGTGGTAGAAAGGACAAGATAGGGGCGGAATTTTTCAAAAGCATAGACAACGGCTAAAAGCTCTTTTTCGGTTGTCGTATAATGCAATTGTGCCCCAGTCATTGTCTTGCTAGCGTAATGGATTGGTTGGAAGTGTTTATTCACTCTTTGTCCAAGAACCGCTCCAATAGCAAAATCGCTAGAATCGCACATCAACTCAAAGGGCAGCTCCCAATTAGGGGTAACCAAGACGGGTGCCTTAGTTAGCTTATCTTTAAGCGAGTTGAAGGCTTCAAGGCACTCTTTGGAGAAGATAAAAGGAGTATCTTTTTCCAAGAGGTGGGTCATCGGGCGAGCGATTTGAGAAAAATCTTTGATAAATCGACGGTAGAAGCCCGCATGACCCAGGAAACTTCTCACACCCTTCACGGTTGAAGGTGGAGGCAACTTTGCTATAACATCAACTTTAGCACGGTCTACTTCAAGACCGGCTTTCGAAATCTTATGTCCAAGCACGACGCCTTCTTTTACCATAAAATGGCATTTTTCCCAATTCAGAACAAGGCGAGTGTCTTCGCACCGCTTTAGCATACGTTCTAAATTGGCAAGGCAAGCAGAGAAGGAATCCCCGAAGACCGAGAAATCATCCATGAAGACTTCCATGGTTTGTTCAACCATATCATGGAAGATAGCTAACATGCACCTTTGGAAAGTCCCGGGCGCATTACATAAGCCAAAAGGCATTCTTTTGTAAGCGAAAGTGCCGTAGGGACAAGTGAATGTAGTCTTCTCTTGATCTTGGGGATCGATGGGTATTTGGAAATAACCCGAGAAACCATCAAGAAAGCAGTAATATTCATTACCGGCTAATCGTTCAAGCATTTGGTCCATGAAAGGTAGAGGGAAATGATCCTTTCTCGTGGCATCATTGAGTTTGCGGTAGTCTATACAAACTCTCCACCCAGTAACGAGACGAGTGGGAATCAACTCGTTGTGTTCATTGGGAACAACGGTAATTCCGCCCTTCTTGGGCACACAATGGATTGGACTAACCCATGGTGAATCCGAAATAGGGTAAATCATACCCGCATCAAGAAGTTTAATGACTTCTGTTTTGATGACTTCATGGATTTTTGGATTCACCCTTCGTTGGCTTTGAATAGTGGGCTTATAGTCGTCCTCCATGAGAATTTTGTGCGTGCAGAAGTGAGGATCAATTCCACGAATGTCCGAAATCTTCCAAGCAATAGCCTTCTTGTGATCTTTCAACACAGCGACAAGTCGGGCTTTCTCTTCATCCTTCAAATCCTTAGCAATGATGACTGGCGACTTCTTCTCTTCTTCGAGGAATGCATACTCAAGATGGGGTGGCAACTCCTTAAGTTCCAAATCCGGAGGATTGTCGACGGGAGGCGTGTTCGAAGTCGGAGTCTCGATAGCAATAATAGTGGGAGATGGAGGGGAAGGATTGTCTTCTTTGAGGAGGTTTGCAATGAAACTGAGGTCTTCATCCCAAGTGGCAGTAGAATCGTCATTGTCTTGCTTCACATCTCCTAAGCTGGCTTCCAAATCGTTCCAAAGGAAATCACTCTCTCCAAATAGAGATAGTGATGAGTCGATAGAGGAAACGGTCTCAACATTGGGAAGAGAGGTAGGAATGTTTTTACAAGCATCCTTGAAGTGTTCTTCACAAGCCTCATCAAGAACGTCAATACAATTAACATTCTCGTAAGAAGAAGGCTGTTTAGATAACTTTCCCATGTTGAAGACTACTTTATCGTCACCCACTCTCATGATAAGCTCACCGGCTTCAACATCAATGAGAGTGCGACCGGTCCTCAAGAATGGACGACCAACAATGAGTGGCACACGTGGGTCCATCTCGTAGTCGACGACAACAAAATCGGTAGGGAAGGTGAATTTGTCGACTCCTACAATGACGTCTTCGGCTATCCCCACTGGATAAGCAACCGTACGGTTGGCCAATTCCAAAGTCATTTTGGTGGGGACTAGCTCTGGGAGAGATAATTGCTTCCAAACACTTAGAGGCATGAGATTAATACTGGCACCTAGATCGGCTAGGGCCATGCAATTCTCTACTCCCGGGAAATTGCAAGGGATAAGAAAACGACCCGGATCACCAAGCTTGATTGGCAATTTCCTTAAGAGCACTGCAGAGCAGTTCTCATTAAGTTGGGTGTTGGCGAGATCGAGGAGCTTTTCCTTGTCGCTCAGAAGATCTTTAAACATTTTGGCATACTTGGGCATGTGAGCGAGAGCCTCAGCGAAGGAGATATTGAAATTCAGTTTCTTGAACATTTTAAGGAAATTCGAAACCTGAATATCATCCTTGCTCTTTTGCTTGTCTTTCCTCAACCTAGAAGGATAAGGTATATTGGAAGAAGAGGAAGGCTTTAGGGGGATAGGATCACTCACAAGCACGGGTGGAGGAGGGGTAGAAAGAAGAGGTGGAGAAATTCGGGAAGGAGAAGGGTGAGGAATGGGAGCAGGTGACTCGTTCTCCTTAGTCACAACCACCGGTGGAGGTATAGGAAGCTCGGGTTCCGTAGTGCTTTTGCCACTTCGAGTGGTGATTGCTTTCATCTCCCCTCTTGGGTTTGCAACGGTGTTACTCGGAAGAGTACCCGAAGAAGAGGGTTGACTACTTTGGAAAAAACTAGCCATCATGTTCCTCAGATCATTAGTCTGGCTATCCAACGTATTTCTCATGTCAGCTCGCAAATCATTTCCTTGCTTGACCAAGTCTGCCTTCAAATTGCGCACTTCCTCTTGGAGATTTCCCACTATCACATCATTGGTCCTCATATAGGTGGCGACCTCTTGGTGTAGTGCAGTGTTGGTTTGGTTGGAAGGAGCATTGTATGCAGGTGGTTGGTAAGCAGGTTGTTGGTATACTTGATTGTTACGTTGAGGTGGTTGTTGCTGCTTGTGAGGTGGGATGTATGGTTGTCGAGGTTGTTGTTGTTGTTGAGAAGGGCGGTTAAGGTTTTGTTGTTGGTTTGGGTTGGTTGGAGGAAAGCCAGGTGGTGAAAGATAGTTGTTGCTGCGGTAGCTAAGCAAGTTACGGTCACCTTGAGGTCTAGCTTGATAAGCAGGTTGTTGGTAGGTGCCATATGCCGCATTCACATTCTCAGCAGGGTAATCTTGGGTGGCGGTACAAGTTGTGTAAGAGTGGGGACCACCGCATATCTCACAAGGTTGGCTGACAGCGTTCACTTGTGCATTTTTGGCGTTGTTGCTGTTGTTGTTGCTGACGGTGTGGGTGACAAGCGATTCAAGAAGCGTGGTGATTTTGTCTAATCGCTTGTCGCTGTCATTAGTGCTAGCACTAGCAACATTGGTCCTAACACTCTTGGTTTGCACACGAGATTTGTTCTCAATGATATCCCAAGCAGCATTGGAAGTCTTAGCCAATAAATTACCCCCTGAGGCACTATTCAGTGAATCTTGGTCATTTATGCTTAAACCATTGTAAAAAGTATTTATTTGATGAACTTTGGTAAAACCATGTTGTGGGCATTTTCTTAAAAGATCTTTAAAGCGATCCCAAGATTCACTGAATGACTCGTCGTACTTTTGTTCAAAGGTTATAATCTCATTCCGCAAAGCGGTAGTACGAGAGGGTGGAAAAAAGTAGTTGATAAACTTTGTTTCCAAATCCGTCTACGAGAGAATACTCTGTGGCGGTTCTTTAGCAAGCCAATGCCGGGCTTGTCCCTCTAAGGAAAAGGGAAAAAGTTGTAACCTTATCACTTCTTGTGGAACGCCATTGAACTTGACCGTGTTCGTGAGTTGTAGAAATCTCTTGATGTGATCGTGTGGGTCATCAATGGTTCGTCCAAAGAATGGTTGAGCTGAGACCATCTGGATAAATCCTGACTTTAGCTCGAAATTGTTGGCGGCAATTGGTGGAATAACAATTGGATCCATGTTGCCATCGACATGAGCTTGCAGCAATTCAATCATTGGGCGATTATCCGGAAGGTGCTCATTGTTGTTGTTATTCATGTTGTTGAAAGGCGGATTGTTGTTGTTATTATTGTTGTTCGGAGGTGGTATGTTATTGTTGTTTTGTACACCAGCCATGTCTAAGTTATCGAGAGGCTCGGGCTCTTGATAAGACGTGGATCGAGTGCGCATACACCTGCAAAAGAACGAACAAAGAAAAACAAAGCAAAAATATTTTTTTGGTTTTTATTGTTTTTTAATTTTTAGGATTTTTGAAAATTTTATATTTTTTAGTTGTTTTTGAAAATTTTTGAAAAAGTAACGTTCACGGGGAACGGATCCCAAAATCCAAATTCTCACAAAAAACTTTTGATCTTAACGAGAAGAGCCGGCAGCGGCGCCATTTGGTATTTTGGTTTTTGCTAGGTTCAATTTTACTCTCGATATCCTCTCGAATTGATCTCGGCCTTAAGTGGAATGATTTGTTCTTGGTTACTAAAAAGGAGTTGGTTTGTTTATCTATTTTTAAACGAATAACACTTAAATGTAAATGACGTTGAGTAACTTAAAACTTTGGAAGATTAACTAAATTGACAAGTTAAAATTGAGTGCTTGAAAACGTAAAGGAAAGATTAGAAAGTTACTTTGAAAACTTAATTGAATTAATGCTTAAAAACTTGTTCTATCGGAATGTTGAAAATAATTACTATCGGAATACCTAAAAGTCAAAAGCATCGGAATGTACAAAAATGGTCCATCGGAATGTATTGGTTAACCACCATCGGAATGTTCAAAATCCAAACTGTCGCAATGATGCTGTCGGAATGAAGACGATCGGAATAAAGCTATCGGAAAGTTTTAGATCGGAATGTTGCAAATAAAAATTGGCCAGAGTTTCGACTAGAAAAGGGACCTAAACCCGTCGGAATGTGCGATCGCAATATGCGATCGCAATCCCAGATCGGAATAGGGGAACTTACACCCTATCGCAAAGTAAAACCCCTTTTGGGTTATTGCGATACCAAGTAATGAAGATCCGTCGGAATGTGTTAAAACCCTCTTATTGCGACGAGATGAATGCGGTTCCGAAATTGGTGGAAAGCTAAAAACTTCAACAAGCAAAAGCAATAAGCCAAGGGATTCGAAACTTGAACACTTCAAACCGATTAAATTTGATAACTTTTGAAAATAAGAAACTTTAAAACTTAATAAACAAACTTTCGAATGATTAAAACTTGAAGAAATCCGAAAACAATGAACTTTAACAAACAATAAGCCGAAAAGCATGGAAGGCTTATGGCTTATTTACGTAGAGCTTAAAAAGACTAGAGAGATCAAACTCTATTCACGAACACATCCAAAATCCCAACCGTATGGGTTTCAACAATCGGATCAAGGATTTGACAAATCAAGAAAAGTAGAAAAAGATTAAGGAACTTAAAAGCATAAACTTGATTAAGATTAATGAAATCAAAAGTACAAGAAAGCTTAAATTTAAAAGATGAAATCAAAAGAAAAGTTTAGTGAGAGAAAGTATGGAACTTTCTCTCTCTAGAAACTAGAGAGAAAATGAAAAGCTAAAGACTAGCTAAAACTAAGTGTAAAAACTAAGTGTATGAAAATTTGTGAGGTGAAGGCTTTATATAGGCGTGTGTATGGTGTTGATGGGCTTTTGATTGGGCTTTGATTTGGGCTTCTTTTTCTTCTTTCTTCTTAAGTCTTCATGCGTCTTTAAATAAACGTTTCCGACTTGGATTTGAGAAGTGTCGGTGAATAATTCCAACTCGTCTTATAATCTTTTATTTAATAGACTCGAGTTCTTCGACATATCTTCAAATAGGCACCATGACTTCAAATCTTTTGCATCTCTTGGACAATAGACTTTATCTTGAGTCTTTTTCTTCAGTAAAACCCGTGCAATCCCATGTTTTCTTCAATATTCATCCGGTTGTCTCTGAAAACACAATAAACACAAAAACCACGCATAATTCCAAACAATTGATATTAAATACGTGTTTTGGTCTCGTTTTAGCCCGAATTAAGTGGTAAAAGGATGGGTGTTTACACACCTATCACACGACTACTCAATCTTCCATTTGGTGTTTTTGAGATGATTATGGAGTTTTGTATTGGCTTGGAATACCTGAACTTTCGTGCTACATGCAAACGTTGTCTTTTAGCAGCGCCCGTTGTACAATGGAGAGGTGAAGTAGCATTAACGAGATTGCAGAATTATTCATTGCTTTCGCCGTGGTTAATGATGGCAGACGAAAAACGAGGCATTGTCACTTTTGACGATCCTTTCTGAAGGAATATGTACACGTAAATAATATATGTCCGGAAGTCGTCCCGAGCCTAAGGAGACGCACGCGTTAATACGTAAAACAATTATACGTTAATATATTATGTGTAATATATTAATTAGTGATAAGCTATTGCAAACGTTAATTAATTAGTTAGTTAACGGGAATTTTACAAAAATAATTACACGTTAATTATAATATAAAATACTAAAAGAAAGTAGAAAATACTTTTTGCTAGCTAATGTGTATCCTATTCCAATTTGGATGTCAACCGACATCAGATGTATAAATACAATGACTTTTAGTCATTGTGAGATACACTTTATCCCATACGACAAAACATAATTCCACATTGCAATTGCGATTACTTGTTTGGTTTGTACGATTCAAATTAATAAAGGTTATTAATTTTGTGTTTATTTGTTTTAAGAAAACAAATTTAGCTTATCATTATCGGTACTAGCATACTTAATTGTTTGCTATAACGTATTGTGTGCGTATTCTTAGAGAGATCATACTTTGATCTTTATTGGTGGTTCGATAAAGGTGTTTAATTCATCGCTAAAAGGTACGCGTTTCTTTATCGTTTATGTTAATTACTTGTCTATACGTGATCCTATATTCCGCTGCGTACTCGTGATTATTAATGTGTTAATATGATAAAAGGTTTTTATAAATTCCAACAGTGGCATCACGAGCCGTTCGTATAGCTTTTAATTACATTAAAAATAACGAAAGAGATAAAATTGTGTAAACTTACTATGATGGAGTTTGAATTTTTTTTTTATTTGATGATTAGGTTTTCATAAACCCTAATTAGGGTTAATAAAATTAATTAGACAAACCCTAAGTTGTATGCAATTTTGGTTGATAAATATGTTGTTAATTGTTAATTAGTCTTTATTTATCACGTTGTTAATTGTTAATTTATGGTTCGATCCATGGGAATCATGCAAGTTTACCATGGATCATGTGTTCTTGATTAATTGTTTTAATTAAAGTCATGATAGATGTGGTATGCATGAAGTATGTGATTAATTGTTAATTGGATATTTGTTTTAGGTTAATATTTATTTGTTTTGCTTTTGATTATAATTGTTATATCATGGTTCAAGCAAAGGGTTTTTCGAAAAATAAAAATAAACCGGACTAAAACTATATGAAATTTGATTTATTATAATCTTGTTCTTGCACGATCATATGTGGCAACAAACGAGTCGCCCTTACATGGTTTTAAATCTAACTCACGCCGTGATTAGCAAGAATCAAGTTTATAATTTGTTTTCTATTTTAAAGTTGTAAAATTTTATTAATGACGTAATTTGCAAAAGTACTATCTAGTTGCAAGGCTAAGGTTCGGGAAGACTCATCAAGACTTCGGTCTTGTAGATACCATTGCCCTATAATACCTGACTATTTGTAGTCTCCTTATCTTGCATACTATTTAGGAAGCCGCGAATGGTCTAGGGTTTCAATGATTTTAATCATTCTTTAATCTTTTCCCGTGATAAAATTAAACTTCTTTAAATAGAATACATGTTGAATCGTCAATTTTTATGATATCACTATTTATACAATTGAATTGTAAGTTAAATAAGTGATATTTATAATTAACGAATTGAGTAAATTTTATAAATTATCATGATACAAAGATGTTGCATGCTTCTTTGTACATGTTTTGAATTGTCAAAATTTATACCCTTTGAAATAAGTTTATTTGCCATCCAACGTGTAAAAGCACTTGCACTTACTCTTTCACCATACGTGAGACTGTGGTGATTTTGTAACCCAAGGTGATATAATACACTCGATTGTGAGACGTCGGTGCTATATAATCACAGTTTTTAGTTGGACGACTTAAGCAAGTTAAGATAGGTGAGACCTTAACTCGTGGCAATAGATGGGATAAACATGCTCACTTTTTCACTTTTGAATTGTCACAAGTGATGGATATAAAGTTGAGTCCCATAATTCTAGAAGTTGTATTGGATGCAATTATTGAACGTCAATTACCCCTTGAATATCATCATCACTAGCAGATCAACTGATGCGGTGGTGGTATGTCTTGGTGGATTCTAGCTTTTAGAAAATTAATTGTTTATTTATAAACATGGGTATTTAATTTTCTATAAAGGAAGTATTATCGAAAATACTAAATTATTGAACTTTGTTTATTTGTAGATGGCAATGAATAATGCCCAAACCAAACAAAACAGTTCGGCTTTCAGGTCGATGCTTGAGAAGCAACAACTTACTGGTCCTAACTTCAATGAGTGGTTACGCGCGCTCAAACTAGTTGTGCGTGTGGAGAAACTAGAGGATGTGTATGACAATCCTTTGCCTGACCATCCTGGTGCTAATGCTACTAATGAACAATTAGTAGAATGGAATGCTCTTTATGATCGTCATAATGAAGTTGCTTGTTTAATGCTTGGAACTATGTCTCCATCGCTTTATCAGCAATTTGAATACAAAAGTCCTAAGGACATGATAACTGAGCTCCAAAAGATGTATGGAAAGCCTCCTGGTGTCGAACTACAAGAGTTAGTACACACTTTCCATTCATGCAAGCAGGAAGAGGGTCAATCCGTTAGCGATTATGTTCTATTGATGAAAAGCTATTTGGATCATTTGGCAACTCTCAACTATGTTCTTCCAAAAGCTGTCTCTGTCAGCTTGATCCTCAATTCACTTTCGAGTGATTTTGAGGGCTTTGTGCAAAATTACAATATGCAAAGCATGGGGAAGACAATTAGTGAAGTTCATTCTTTGCTTATTGAATTTGAGAAAGGAGTTAAGAAGAACAAGAAGTCAAATGTTGCATCTTCTTCTACACCACAAGTGATGGCGATCCAAGGTGGTAGGATCCAGAAGTACAAACCGCAAGGAGGTAAGGCTAAAGGTAAAGGTAAGGATAAGGGTCCTAAAAATTTTTATCCTCCTAAACCTAAAAAGCCTCAACCTTATAAGAAAGAGCATCCGGCAAAAGATTCCATATGTCACCACTGCAAAGAGGTTGGACATTGGAAGAGGAATTGTCCTGTTTATCTAGCTGAGTTGATGAAAAAGAAGAAGCAAGTTGGATCGTCCACTTCTTCAGGTATTTATACTATTGAATTATTTGCTTGTTCTAAAAATTCCTGGGTGTATGACACTGGTTGTGGTACTAATATTTGTAACACAAAACAGGGACTTAGAGGAGCAAAGAAGCTAAAGCAAGGTGTTGTCTACTTGTATGTTGGAAACGGCGTACGTGCTGAAGTAGAAGCTATTGGAAGTTTTGACTTAGTTTTACCTAATGGTTTAATTCTTGTTTTGGATGATTGTCATTATGCACCTACTATAACTAGAGGTGTTGTTTCAGTTTCTTGTTTGCATGATAAAGGATTTATTCATAAATTTACGGATTCTGGTATGACCGTTTCTTTTAATGATATGATTTATTTTAATTGTATCCGTGTTAATGGTATTTATGAAATTGATATGCATGATCCTACTTTGCAAATTGTGAATTCAATGTATTCGATTAGCAATAAGAAATCTAAAGCAAGTTTAGATTCGACTTATCTTTGGCATTGTCGACTTGCTCATATTAGCAAGAAGCGAATTGAAAAGTTGCAACATGATGGACTTTTAAACTCAACGGATAATGAACCGTTTGATCAATGCGTTTCTTGTATATCGGGCAAGATGACAAGGAAATCCTTTTCGCATAATGTAAAACCCAGTACGCCGCATTTTAATTCGGGGACGAATTATTTCTTTTAGAGGGGAAGAATTGTAAAACCCGTATTTTAAATCGAGAATTTATAAATACGCGGTTTATTATTATTTTACGCGGGATATTTTCTTTAAAACGTACACGTGGAAAATTTTAAACAAGCGCGAGAAATTTATTACAAAGTACTATTTATTTCAAGTGTTATTAAATAAAGACACAATTTCGTAACTGCCAGCAGCATCAATTGCGCCGCAACTCATTGTCTTGCGCCGCAACTCGTGATCCGCAGCACCATGATCTGTAGCCCCTTCAATTGCGCCGCAACTCATTGTCTTGCGCCGCAACTCGTGATCCGCAGCACATGTAACTCTTGCGTATTGCGCCGCAACTCATCGTCTTGCGCCGCAACTCGTAGTCTGGGCCAAGCCCGTGTGAAGAAAATAAAACAGACGGGAGAGTATCCTTTTCTTTTCTATGCCGACACAAATAACACACAAAACCCTAAAATCAAACAAGCAGCCGCATATCTTTTCTCTGTGCTCTCTCCTTCCCTGCCGCGACCCAAACCAAGAAACAAGAAGATTGATAGTGTGTTTAATCCAGAAATCAAGAAAGACGAGGGTTGCTATCTAAAAACCCTAAACGATTTGTAAGCTTGCATAAACCCTAATTCGTTCTATTTAGTTCTTTTAATCCGATTCATTTGAGTTTTAAACATGTTTTATGAATATTATGATCTGGGCTGTATGTCGGGATGTTGTTATGTTGTTTGGCACACAAACCGAGAGTCAAAAGACTCTCGGTGATTGACTGCACAACCAGCCGCAAATCATTAGGGTTTGGTTTGGGGTTTACACTAACGGGGTGTTTGGCAGTGGGTTTTAAACAGGAAATAGGGCTGTTTGGCTACAGGGGTAAAGGGCTGTTTGGCAACCGGTTTAAAACAGTTAAGAGTGCGTTTGGGACTGTTAAATCTCATTTCTTTTTATGAGTTTACTGGAAATAAACGTTTTAAAATGCATTTAGTAAGTTAAATACAAACTGGTTTTATAAAAATATGAAAAGGGAAAACGAATTAAACAATTTAAGAACGTGCTTATATTAGCGAAATATTTATTATGAATTAATAACCGACAGATATACATTGTACGTAACCATTAGTATAACGTTAATACATTAAAATAAATTATTTTAATGGTCGGATATAGCCGTAATTATACGTATAGAATATCTGAAATAAATATAAGAAACCAATAAGACCAGAAAATTTGATAACGGATACCAGTTAACTTACTCGCGTCTTGTAATTATGTAGCACGCGTGAAGCCCGAGTAGTATTCGTTCAGTCTTCCTTTCAGTCAGTACTGGACTAGAGGTACGGATTTTCCGTCCTTTCAGTAAGGACTTCCTTTCTATGCATGATTAGGAGTTCCCATCTTCAGCCAAATGTTTTTCCCCAGTATATGTTTAAGTTTATCAGTAATCATGTTAATAACGAAATAAATTGCCTGAGCATTATATATAAGCACGACCAGTTTATGTACTAGTTACGGAGGTACCGTAACCACGGCACTAGAGGCACCGGTGTCGTGACTCACATGCAGGAGAGTGATATCCTGCATCGTCCCACTCATGTTCAGTTGGCCATTTTTATATGTATGTTTTAGTGGGGCGTATGGATGCATCCTAGGCTTATAAGTGTTTCATGTTATCAGGGTGAATGTGGTGTGTGCTCTACATCCTTCACATTGGAGCTGATCCCTCCACCCAGCACAGTTATTTAGAGGTCACCCCTCTACAGCATGACGAGGTCACCCCTCCAGTTATTCATGCACGGTTGTTACAGCACGTGACCTATATAAGCTCTGGCAAATAAAATACAGTAAATGCATGTTTTCAGAATTAATGGTTATATTTCAGTATCAGTATATATAAATCAGATTGCTCAGATTTTATGCAGAGTTCTACCACATATTTCATATCAGTCTTACAGTTTCTATATTCTATCGTCTGCTTCATTCAGTATATTCTTATCATGCTCTATATCCGTTCACTGAGCGTTATGCTCAGCCGTAGTTCTTTCATGTTCTAACGGCAGGTACACCGGGACGCTTTTAGGATTCTAAGCGCATGTGCATTTGGATGGAAGCTATCCAGACTTCTTACATTTTGCATTTCTTACAGTATTCTGCTTATTCGGACATTGTTTAGTCCTTTCATTCAGTATTTTATTTTTCATGTTTTGGGCTTATGTTTGGATTGCCGATGTTTGATTCCGGTATTTCCGTTATGGTCAGTTAATGTTTTAGGACATTTACCTTATGCTTTGATGACACGCCATAAATACACGTAACGGTCCACTTATCCAAGTGGGGTGTTACAATTATGGTATCAGAGCCAGGTTCGACCTGTAGGCTCTAAAACTTGACCTGTGACTAGTGGGTAGTCACCAGGAACTTCCCAGATTTTGGCGTTGTTATCTTTCATGTTTCTCATGGATTATTCAGTCAGTTTTCTTCATTTATCAGTCCGTTTTCTTAAAGTTTTGACTAAGTAAAAGGTTAGTACATAACTAGCCATATTTAGTCGCATGTGTTTTAGCGAGTCTTCGTTTTGGTGAACTGACCATAGGCGTTCACCCTTGCCGTTCAGATCTTGTATTGGTAAACCGACCCATAGGCGTTTACCCTTACTCATGTCAGATTCATGTTTTCAGTCAAATATTACTAAGTGAACCAGTCATAATCATTCCTTATTTCTCAAGTCAAATTTCATGCTTTTCAGTCAAATGATGTTTTATGAACCGATCCACAGTTGTTCACCTTTGTCATATCAGGACAGTTCATAAATTTTGACAAGTATGGATTGAACTACAGCCATCCATATTTAGTCCGAGATTATAAATTTCTATACATGACAGTTCTCAGAAAAGTTTGACCAGTATGGATCGAACCAGAATAGCCCATACTTAGTCTCATGTTTCCTTCCTTGAAGTACGTGGATTGAACCTTAGCCGTCCACATCAGTTAATATTACACCTCAGTTGATTTAACTTTTTGTGTTCCTTATAACAGTCAAATTTTATACCCTCACGTTGATGTCATTTACATGATGATTCAGTTTCATGTCTCCTTACGAGGATTATGTTTTCAGCAAAGTGATGATGCCTTCAGGCTAAAATATAGAAGGATTACAGTAAAATCCTATTTCGTGATAAATCATGTTCTGGTCTTTATCAATCATGTCTTCTGTCTTCATACTGAACATTGATGAAACTCTGTTTAATCATACTTTCAGCCTCTATACAACCAGCATTAAGTCCATGCAGAAATTTTCAGCCATCATAGTAACAGTTTCAGTTCAGTTGCTAACCAGTTAAATCAAATTATTTTCCGTTGAGAATGTCAGAAAATCGACACCAGTATCGATCATCCCATAAAATTTCCACCAGCTTCATGTACAGTATTCCATATGTACCCCATGTACAGTGTCTCAGTTATACTCCATGTACAGTATTTCACGTGTACTCCACGTACAGTGTCTCATATATGTTCCATGTGCAGTATTCATTGTGTATTTCATGTACAGTAGTCCAGGTGTACTTCAGGTACCCTACTCCATAGATATTACTAATCGATCCTTAAACATCGCGGACGTTCCCACTTGTCGATATTCTACCAGGTGCTGATGCTGCTCGTGAGTTGAAGATTTTACCAGATGCTGATGCTACTAACACTCTGAAGACCACACTGATGCTGATGCTGCTGAACCTTGGAGATTTCTCAAGATGCTGACGCCGCGGAACGAGGACGAAAACTATAAACTTGAAATTTCTGACAAGAATAAATTCAACCAGCAGACGCTACCATTCGATTTTATGCTGTTACCTTCTCAGTTAGATGTCACACTTCACCCAGCCAACTTTCATTCAGAAGAGTGGGAACCGGAACCCCGCCGGCCACTCAGCAGAATAGTCACATAAATCACGGTCATGATAATGACCGTCATAAATTGACAGACAAAGCAGTGGTGACAATCATCGTGCTTATAAGTAATCAGTCAGTAACCATCGGAACTCCGGAACGGACATGACCAACAATACAAGAGGTCAGTGGTCTAACCGGTCCGCCGACCCTAGCAGTTACCATAAATTCTTAATCTTATTCAGACTCACCCATTAAAACACGTGCCAAGACATCAGTCAAGACATAGTTCTCAGGTATCATTTCGGAAGACACATATCAGGGCACCCGTCATGATACACGTCATACGAAATATCTTCTCAGAGTACGAGTCAGAGCTCCTAATTCCAGTATGTTCCAAGCAAGACCCTCAGTAATTCAGGGTATCTTTCAGAAAAGGGTTTACTCATTCTGTTATGCCACGCATAAAATCAGACCATTAAAATTCAGTTACCACCACTAGATTATTACTCAGGTAAAACACGCAGTATTCACTCTGTGAGGTTACAGACGAACCCATTCCGTGAAAAGTCTCCATGTCCACTTCATGTATCCCTATGTCAGCCTTATCTCAAACTAGGTAGTTATCTGCCTCTCACCCAGAAAGGACTCAACAGTACCACCATATTTATTAAAGTTTTTCCCTTCAGTTAACGACGAGATCCGTCTTATTAAATCCCAAATATATTCATTATATATTTTGCCAGAAAAATCAGTACAAGCTGTTTCTTCCTTACGAGCGCGTGACTTACCAATACATAGTTACGAAGACTTTTGGCTATCAGTTATAAATTCACTTCTGAAATTCCTCGAATCCATGACCAGCAGATTATCCTAAAATTTCCAGATGTCATTCCAGAAGGTGTTCCAGAAATTCATGCCTACCCACGAGACATAATTTAACATCGAGCTTGCCTCAAGAACAGAACCTGTTTTCAAGACTCCTTATTCCAGGGCTTCAGCTAAGTTACAAGAGCTGCATCAATTGCTGCAAAAGCTACCAGAACGAGGTTTTGTTCGCCCTAACGCACCACCAGAAGGTGCACCGGGTTATGTCTAGCAGAAAGAAGGCCGCTATCATGGGAATCATCTCTTCACGACCCCGCAGATTCTCCGATAGGAGAAAATTATATACGCAAGCTTTCTAGATGTATGTTTCAGATGAACAAGGTAGCATATCTGAACCACCCTATTTCAACAGAAAGAAATTCCAGACAATCCTGCGAAGGTGAAGGCCATCACCTGATGGTCCCGACTGACGACTATGAACGTAGTATAAAATTTCTAGAACTCAATTGACTGCTACCGCAGAAATTGCCGACAGTCATCACTAGAAATTTTTCTATGACTATTCAACAAGATTTCCACCAGAATGTTCCATAATCCCAGACAAACACTGATAGAATCCACATCACACATTAATGCAACTATGTTCATATCTAGATTCCTGACATACCTCAGGTTCAAGATAGAACACCGACATGCTATTACTACAAGTAGAAATTCTAGACCGAAAAGAGACAAGACTCCATGGAGATTGTTATCAGTTTACAACAGACTCAGAGAAAGTATGATGCTATCTAAGTTATCATCAACCATGTAATCAGACTGCGCGTCTCTTTCGTCCGAAAGGATCACGTGGTGGCAGGTCTGCAGAAAACTTTGAAATTCAGCAGTAAATCGTATGAATTCAAGGCATTCCATCGACCATCATATCAAACAGAATACATGTTCACGATCAAGTGTATGTTTACGTCCACTTTAATTTCATGTTTATTCTCACTTTCACGTTTAAGTCTCATTCGCAGTATGATGCTGATCAGTTCATCTTCTATGCTATCTCCTGATTTAAGCTCACGTTAGCGTTCATAACGTTGTTCACGTTCAAGTTCGTGTGCCATTTCACGATACACGTTTCTCAGTTTATTACCGAGTACGGTTACAGAAAGCTTGAGAAATTAGACTCAAGTTTAGCACAACTACTCCATAACCAGGCAGACGTTTCACATCTCAGGCCGTATCATTTGGCATTCCTTCCTCAGTCAGCATACGTTCAGGATATGTTCTAGTATCACGTTCACAGTATGATTCACTTATCATATTCTAATCCTACGCCAGTGCTCCTCATATAATTATGAACCACGTTCACAATTGTTCACGTAGCTTGTCCCTGGTTATACTCTCAACAGCTTGCTCAGGGATATAAATGTTATCTTTTCAGGATAATTGTACGTACCGTTTTATGTATACTACATGCTATAGCTTATTCATTCAGGATTAGAAATTCCATCTTAATATGGAACCAGAAACTATTCAGCATCGTCAGGACAGGGTCATCAGGACCAAGATTTTAATTATTATGTTAGATCCTTGGAGGAATCGTTTCGAGCGGGAGGCCACTCGAAACAGAGGAGTCCATCCGGACCTCTCATCCTTTTCTTTAATAAATTCAGTTATGTTCTTTTAGTCATGTCACGTTCCATGTCCTCTTTAGCCATGTCACGTTACATAATCATTTCAGTCATGACAAGTTTATACTTATCAGCAGCATTATGTCTTAACCAGAAGACAATTTATCCTTCAGCTTAATTGTCTTTTCAGTCTACGTGTTCTTTCAGTTCTTATAACTCCATCAACTTATCATCGTTAATTCGAGGACGAATTTCTCCTTTTAGAGGGGAAGAATTGTAAAACCCAGTACGCCGCATTTTAATTCGGGGACGAATTATTTCTTTTAGAGGGGAAGAATTGTAAAACCCGTATTTTAAATCGAGAATTTATAAATACGCGGTTTATTATTATTTTACGCGGGATATTTTCTTTAAAACGTACACGTGGAAAATTTTAAACAAGCGCGAGAAATTTATTACAAAGTACTATTTATTTCAAGTGTTATTAAATAAAGACACAATTTCGTAACTGCCAGCAGCATCAATTGCGCCGCAACTCATTGTCTTGCGCCGCAACTCATTGTCTTGCGCCGCAACTCGTGATCCGCAGCACATGTAACTCTTGCGTATTGCGCCGCAACTCATCGTCTTGCGCCGCAACTCGTAGTCTGGGCCAAGCCCGTGTGAAGAAAATAAAACAGACGGGAGAGTATCCTTTTCTTTTCTATGCCGACACAAATAACACACAAAACCCTAAAATCAAACAAGCAGCCGCATATCTTTTCTCTGTGCTCTCTCCTTCCCTGCCGCGACCCAAACCAAGAAACAAGAAGATTGATAGTGTGTTTAATCCAGAAATCAAGAAAGACGAGGGTTGCTATCTAAAAACCCTAAACGATTTGTAAGCTTGCATAAACCCTAATTCGTTCTATTTAGTTCTTTTAATCCGATTCATTTGAGTTTTAAACATGTTTTATGAATATTATGATCTGGGCTGTATGTCGGGATGTTGTTATGTTGTTTGGCACACAAACCGAGAGTCAAAAGACTCTCGGTGATTGACTGCACAACCAGCCGCAAATCATTAGGGTTTGGTTTGGGGTTTACACTAACGGGGTGTTTGGCAGTGGGTTTTAAACAGGAAATAGGGCTGTTTGGCTACAGGGGTAAAGGGCTGTTTGGCAACCGGTTTAAAACAGTTAAGAGTGCGTTTGGGACTGTTAAATCTCATTTCTTTTTATGAGTTTACTGGAAATAAACGTTTTAAAATGCATTTAGTAAGTTAAATACAAACTGGTTTTATAAAAATATGAAAAGGGAAAACGAATTAAACAATTTAAGAACGTGCTTATATTAGCGAAATATTTATTATGAATTAATAACCGACAGATATACATTGTACGTAACCATTAGTATAACGTTAATACATTAAAATAAATTATTTTAATGGTCGGATATAGCCGTAATTATACGTATAGAATATCTGAAATAAATATAAGAAACCAATAAGACCAGAAAATTTGATAACGGATACCAGTTAACTTACTCGCGTCTTGTAATTATGTAGCACGCGTGAAGCCCGAGTAGTATTCGTTCAGTCTTCCTTTCAGTCAGTACTGGACTAGAGGTACGGATTTTCCGTCCTTTCAGTAAGGACTTCCTTTCTATGCATGATTAGGAGTTCCCATCTTCAGCCAAATGTTTTTCCCCAGTATATGTTTAAGTTTATCAGTAATCATGTTAATAACGAAATAAATTGCCTGAGCATTATATACAAGCACGACCAGTTTATGTACTAGTTACGGAGGTACCGTAACCACGGCACTAGAGGCACCGGTGTCGTGACTCACATGCAGGAGAGTGATATCCTGCATCGTCCCACTCATGTTCAGTTGGCCATTTTTATATGTATGTTTTAGTGGGGCGTATGGATGCATCCTAGGCTTATAAGTGTTTCATGTTATCAGGGTGAATGTGGTGTGTGCTCTACATCCTTCACATTGGAGCTGATCCCTCCACCCAGCACAGTTATTTAGAGGTCACCCCTCTACAGCATGACGAGGTCACCCCTCCAGTTATTCATGCACGGTTGTTACAGCACGTGACCTATATAAGCTCTGGCAAATAAAATACAGTAAATGCATGTTTTCAGAATTAATGGTTATATTTCAGTATCAGTATATATAAATCAGATTGCTCAGATTTTATGCAGAGTTCTACCACATATTTCATATCAGTCTTACAGTTTCTATATTCTATCGTCTGCTTCATTCAGTATATTCTTATCATGCTCTATATCCGTTCACTGAGCGTTATGCTCAGCCGTAGTTCTTTCATGTTCTAACGGCAGGTACACCGGGACGCTTTTAGGATTCTAAGCGCATGTGCATTTGGATGGAAGCTATCCAGACTTCTTACATTTTGCATTTCTTACAGTATTCTGCTTATTCGGACATTGTTTAGTCCTTTCATTCAGTATTTTATTTTTCATGTTTTGGGCTTATGTTTGGATTGCCGATGTTTGATTCCGGTATTTCCGTTATGGTCAGTTAATGTTTTAGGACATTTACCTTATGCTTTGATGACACGCCATAAATACACGTAACGGTCCACTTATCCAAGTGGGGTGTTACACATAAAACGGAAAAGGTGAAAGATCTACTTGGATTAATCCATACCGATGTATGTGGTCCACTTAGACATGTGTCAAAGCAAGGTGCTACATACTTCATTACCTTTACTGATGATTATAGTCGTTATGGTTATGTTTATTTACTTAAACATAAACATGAAGTCTTTGAAACATTCAAGGTATTCAAAAATGAAGTAGAAAATCAACTCGGGAAGACTATTAAGGCCATTCGATCAGATCGTGGTGGTGAATATATTAGTCAAGAATTTAAAGATTATCTAAAGGCTAGTGGAATTGTCCAACAGTTGACTCCTCCTTACACGCCACAACACAATGGTGTTTCTGAGAGGAGAAATCGAACTTTGCTAAACATGGTTCGATCAATGATGAGTCTTTCTACTTTGCTACTATCCTTTTGGGATTATGCTCTGGAGACTGCTGTACGCATTCTCAATATGGTTCCAACCAAGAAGGTTGACAAGACTCCATATGAACTATGGCATGGAAAAGTTCCTAACTTTTCTTACTTAAAGGTCTGGGGTTGTGAGGCACATGTGAAACGTCACACGCCTGACAAACTTCAATCAAGATCGGTTAAGTGTGTCTTCATAGGTTACCCTAAGGAAACTATGGGTTACTATTTCTACTACCCACCTGAAAACAAAATAGTTGTTGAGAGGTATGCAGATTTCTTTGAAAAGAATCTCATAGTTCAAAAAGAGAGTGGGAGGATTGTAGAACTAGAGGATGAAGATATTTTACCTTCTGAAACTACTAGCGAACATCCAATTGAGGAAGAAAGTCTTGCACCTGATGTAACTCAAGAAGAGGATGTTGTCCCCATTCGTAAATCAAAAAGAACAATCAAAGCACCTGAACGACTATGTCTAAATGTAGAAGTCGAGGAACATAGTTTAGGGGATCTTAATGAACCCACTAACTACAGAGATGCAATATTGGATTCTGAATCCGATAGGTGGATTGTTGCTATGAATGCGGAAATGCAATCTATGTATGATAATCAAGTCTGGAGACTTGTAGATTTACCACCCAATGCGAAGGTCGTAAAGGGTAAATGGATTTACAAGAAGAAGACGGACATGGATGGCATTGTACACACCTATAAAGCTCGATTTGTAGCAAAAGGGTTTACACAAACTTATGGTGTTGACTATGAGGAAACCTTTTCTCCTGTTGCATATTTGAGAGCTATTAGGATTCTCATAGCTATAGCAGCGTACTATGACTATGAGATATGGCAAATGGATGTAAAAACCGCGTTCTTGAATGGTTACTTGGAAGAAGAAATCTATATGGAACAACCGGAAGGTTTTGTTGATCCTAAGCATCCCAGAAAAGTATGTAGGCTTCAAAGATCCATTTATGGACTTAAGCAAGCATCAAGAAGCTGGAATAAAAGATTTGATGAAGAAATCAAAAAGTTTGGTTTTGATCAAAATCTAGATGAGCCATGTGTATATCAAAAAGCTAGTGGGAGTAATGTTGTTTTCCTAATCTTGTATGTTGATGACATAATCATTATGGGAAATCATATTCCAAGTTTACAAGAGGTAAAGACCTATCTTGGGAAGTGTTTTTCTATGAAAGATTTAGGGGAAGCGGCATTTATCCTTGGATCAAAATCTATAGAGATAGATCGAAGCGGTTAATTGGACTAAGTCAAAATGCATATCTTGATAAGATCTTGAAGAAGTATAGAATGGATAATTCCAAGCGTGGTCTCATTCCTATGCAAGTGCACACTGACTTAAATAAAACACAAGGTGCTACTACATCTGCAGAGATGAAGCGTATGCAGAATGTTCCTTATGCTTCGGATGTAGGATCTATTATGTATGCTGTGAGGTGCACTAGACCTGATGTTGCGTTTGCGCAAAATATTACAAGCCGATTTCAGCAAAATCCAGGTGAAAGTCATTGGACTGCGGTGAAAAATATTCTTAAGTATTTAAGACATACTAAGGATACGTTTTTGGTTTATGGTGGAAATCCGGAAGCTACTGAGCTACAAGTTAATTGTTATTGTGATGCTGGATTTGAAACCGATAGAGATGACACTAAATCTCAAACTGGGTATGTTTTCGTTTTGAACGGAGGCGCGGTAGTATGGAAGAGCTCCAAACAAAGTACTACTGCACAATCTGCCACAGAAGCTGAATATATCGCTGCTTCTGAAGCTGCAAAGGAAGCTGTTTGGATGAGGAAGTTTATTGGAGAACTTGGTGTAGTTCCTACCAATGAAGAACCTATAAAGATGTATTGTGACAATTCAAGTGCAATCATCATAGCTAACGAACCGGGAGTTCAGAGAGGCGCCAGACACTATCAAAGGAGATATCACTATGTTCGAGAATGTATCGAACTGGGTGAGATTGATCTAGTTAAAGTTCATACAGATAATAATCTAGCAGATCCTTTTACGAAGGCTTTACCTGGTAAAAAGCTTACTCAACATGCTAGGAGCATGGGACTTCGTCCTGCTAGTAGTTTCATGTAATCTGTTTTAGTATTTGGATAAAGGATATTGTTAAACAATATTTATTTTATGAATTGAAGTATTGGATATATTCGTTTTCTTTAATATTTATTGGTCCTATTTTTGCATGTTTAAATCCTTGAATAATATGTGATTCTAAATTGTCTATGTCGATTGATTATATGGGAATATAATTGAATTAAGACATATATGAGAGATGGTAATATTCGTAGAATATGCAAGAACGGTTCACCAACTCATACGATATCCAAAGGTTGTATATTGGACATCTCCTACTAACAAGTCAATCACTTTATGGATCGGCGTCTTTAAGTGAAACTTGTAAATGATTTACATTACTAAATCCTTTGACTTGAGATGCAAGCAGGTCTTATATATGTGGATGGTACTTTTTGCTATAGATCTAACGCTATCCTGAATAAGGTAGTAATAAAGACTATAATCATTTGTATCTTGAAACATGTATGAGGCACGTGTAGTCAAGATAGAATTTGTTCATTCAACTAGGTTTGAAGAATAATGCTACTAGGCCCCTCGTTAATTAATTAGATGTTTGTATGGCCATACCCAATGATAATCTAGATTTGTCTCGATTATATTGGTAATCTATATTAATTATGTAATGCGAGAAACAGAATAGTTAAATGGAATGACATTGATCCATATCCATTATTAACATGGCATTTGAGAAACAAAGGGATTGTAAATGTTTAAGTCATTTAAATGTACTTTATGGAAAACTACACTCGAGAGGTTCCGGGAGCATTGGCGTGTTGCTAGACGCTAACCAATGTTATTATATTATATTATTGTACATGTCCAAGTGGGAGCTGAAGGAATATGTACACGTAAATAATATATGTCCGGAAGTCGTCCCGAGCCTAAGGAGACGCACGCGTTAATACGTAAAACAATTATACGTTAATATATTATGTGTAATATATTAATTAGTGATAAGCTATTGCAAACGTTAATTAATTAGTTAGTTAACGGGAATTTTACAAAAATAATTAAACGTTAATTATAATATAAAATACTAAAAGAAAGTAGAAAATACTTTTTGCTAGCTAATGTGTATCCTATTCCAATTTGGATGTCAACCGACATCAGATGTATAAATACAATGACTTTTAGTCATTGTGAGATACACTTTATCCCATACGACAAAACATAATTCCACATTGCAATTGCGATTACTTGTTTGGTTTGTACGATTCAAATTAATAAAGGTTATTAATTTTGTGTTTATTTGTTTTAAGAAAACAAATTTAGCTTATCACTATCGGTACTAGCATACTTAATTGTTTGCTATAACGTATTGTGTGCGTATTCTTAGAGAGATCATACTTTGATCTTTATTGGTGGTTCGATAAAGGTGTTTAATTCATCGCTAAAAGGTACGCGTTTCTTTATCGTTTATGTTAATTACTTGTCTATACGTGATCCTATATTCCGCTGCGTACTCGTGATTATTAATGTGTTAATATGATAAAAGGTTTTTATAAATTCCAACACTTTCTACGGTAACAAGTACTTCATGAAAAAACTACATGCTCCATTAGCTGGTGGTGAAAAATGTTATTCTGGGTATGGTTGGTTGTTGTATTACAGTGGGCATGGATTGGAATTGGAGTTTTGTAACCCCTTCACAAATGAGGTACACGATCTTCCCAAGATAAATAAGTATTTCTATAGACTATGCTTCTCAGCACCACCAACTTCTCCAGATTGTATGGTTGTTGGGTTTCGCACGAATGGTATTTACATCCACATTGTACATGGAGAACAAACCTGGCGTTTGGTCAGTCGTTTTAGTCAGGATAATGACAATGATGATGATGATGATGATGATGATAATGAGAACGACGACGACGACGTTGATTGTCTTCTCATGTATCATCCAACATTTTATGGCCGAGATCTTTATGCTTTGTGTCTCGACGGAAAACTTCATGTTTTCAAAAATTTGGGTCAAGAAGATTTCTCTTGGAAGCGAGATGTTGTTGAAGCCCCGAGAAGTTGCATCAGATCATATCCGGTAGAATATTTCTTGACTAAATGTGATCAACACGTGTTACTTGTCTTTGTGGACCACTTTGGAGAATCCGTTATGGTTTTTAGGCTGAATGATCTCACGAAAGAATGGGAGAAAACAAATGGTTTAGGAAGGCACACGATTTACATCTCTGACAGCGCATGCTTCTGCATTGAAGCCAAAACGCCGGATCTGGAAGACAAAATCTTCTTTGCGCGATTTAGTAATAAGAATGGGAAGGTGGTGTTCTATTCACTCGAAATTGGCATGCATCACACTTTCAATGTTAAGAACATTGAAGAAAGTTTTGGGGATTTTGTCGGAACCAAACATCCTTTGTACCACCATGCGTGGATTGAACCCACCTGGGGAGCAATTAAACCTTTTGCTGCTTGAGTTATTTTAACTTAAGTTAAATCGAATTCTTTAAACTAGTAGTTAAACGATTTATGGTTGTAATTTGTGATTTGTATTAAACATTGTATCTGGAACTTGGGGAGCAATTAAACTTTTTGCTGTTTTAGTTATTTATTCTAATCTTCATTCTTTTATGTGGCCAAGGTGGGTTTTGAGCCATCTTTGAGTGTGTCAAGGCCCAGCTTTCAAACAATTTTGTTATGGTTTGTAAATAAAAAACAAACTGTCAATTGGTACCAACAATGGCACATCTTAGATTTCTTTTTGACTAGGATACACAGGAGGTATAATTGTGTTGTATTCGGATCAATTATATACAAATAGTTTTGATACTAATTACGTTCACCTAATGTCTGTTTTCTAGCACTATCTCCTAAATCTTTTTATCCAAAGATTAAATATTGGTTTTGTAATAATGTTGTTCTTCAATCATATTAGCACATGAATGTTTAGAAAAAAATGTACACAAAGTGTTTGGGAGTCAACCTTGAACCAACATGTATCAAATAGGCAAATACGGCCCATTTTAACAAGGAGATGTTTAAAACTAATCCTACACCATTGATCGGGCCACCTCTATTATATGGTAGTATTAAGTTATGGATATGGTGAAAACATGATAGTGTGTAGATCCAAATCCACACTTGGGACATGCTTTTGTCATCACTGGTGATCGATTTAGCATGCTAAGTGAAGCTTGTAGTATTGGGTAAGCAAAGCATCTTGAGGGTCTTCAAATCTTAATTGGTTTTTCATCTAATGGTCTTACTATAGGTGACTGAAATATGGATCTATCCTCCTCTAAAAGACACAATGGAGGCAGCTGAGCATGTGATTCAAGCACTTGATAGGCGTGGCTGGAGATTGCATCCCGATGGGCTCACAACTAATTGCATGCCCAGTCCAGCCTGTTGAAGTTGGAACTGGCGTGAATTTTATTGTCACGTGCCTTGAAGCTCAAGATCTTGTATAGACGGAGTATGATGCTCTTCGTTGCTTAAGAAGAATCCACAAAAGAATGAATAATATACTTATGATTTCAGACCCTTATGTGAGGCGGTTTATAGAATCAAAGCCTAAGACCTGAAGTTGCATACAGGGTGTTCTTTCCGTGGGAGTGAAACATGGCCACTTGTGTGAGATCCTTGGAATTTGTTGATCGTGGTCTCTTTGTACGGCGTCACTGGATATCGTGATCACGTGACAATTTTTATATAACCTCTTGAACTTTGCATATAGCAATGCTTCCTTGTAATTTTCATCAATGAAAATGAAACATTATATCCTGTGATAATTTACATACTTTTTAGGTGCATATTGAGATATCCCACATCGGTTGGGAGAGTAAAGGTAATGGCATGGGAAGTGGTATAAAAAGGGAAAGAAGCAAGTGGAATAATCACTTACCTGGATGGGGTCTATGAGTGATCAAGAAAGCTCATGGCCTAGGTTGGTGACCTCCATTGCACTTTGGAGGGGTGCCACCCTAAGATCGGCCCAAGTGGTCGAGTCTACATTGTAATTTGTTGCTGTGGGGGCCTGCGTTCACGTGGCCCCTGCCCAGTTCTTCAGTACAAGTTTGTTTATCCTGTTTGATTATTGAAGTGTTTTGACTGCAAGACTTCACCAATCCACGAGATGTATGGCAATTGTTGTTTAAAGTTTTTTAACACGTTTGTAAATAGGGGAGTCTGATGCGGTTTACATGGTAGTGAAGATACCTACTCTATCTAAAAAGCTAACACTCAGCTAATTGCAACCAATGCTATTGAAACTCTTAAAAGACTTTATGTGCTATATATTTATTGAAGCTGATATTATCGCTTAGTTGCATGAGGGCAGGATACTATATTTGTTGCAAGTTCAGTTAAACGTTTAGCGCCAGACCATGTTTTTACTACACATGTTTGAAATAGGGAATTCTTTATAAAGTATAATGCCACCACTCCATAGTTCCATATGATGAATTCATTCATATATGCGTTCAAAGTTTTAACCAATCAAGTTTTAAATGTGACTGATCCCACATCGGTGGAGGGTAGAAAAGCGTTGAGAGGATGTCAATTGTTTGAAAGTTGGCATTTGAAATTGCAACTTATCCCACATCGACCTGAGGATGTAAGATGAATAGTAGGTGAAGTGTATAAAAGAAGGAGTTGGGGTATAGTTGAAAGTATCTTTGCGCTTGGGGCAATGACGCAGCTAATGAGGTAATAACCGAGGCGCGTCAATTGCTGGTTGAAAACTATTTCCAAACCCCCTCCTTGGCTTTGGTTCTGCCTTAGCCATCGAGAATTTTTGGAAGGACTCCCTTTCATTAGGGTAAAGTCCTACAATTTTCAGTCAAACTTTTTTTTATCTTATAATACTGTTTTTTGTCAAAACAATAATATCTCTAAAATTAAGGTTCACGTTATGAAATCGACTGAATGCAGTGTCTACATGACCAAGTGATAATGTGAAAATATTGGACTCATCCTGGGTATCAAAGGGTAAAGTCAGTCTAATTTTTGTGATATGACGAATCAACTCACCGTTGGTTAAACAAACAATTATACAGCTACATAGATGACATTAGTTAATTTAACTAGTGCTGTTATGTCACAGTTTCTGCTATTCCATGAAAGTTTACACCCTGTGGTATACTCAGTTACCACATTATACACATCTGACTGGTCATTTGGTTCTCAAGTGAACTTTTATTTATAAAAGTTCTGCTACTTGTTTTTAACATATGAGTCGCTATAACCCATATCACAAGCTCTACCAGCTCTTAATTTTTTGTATCTTTTTTTTGCTATATACCTGCAGTTTAGTGGCAAAAAAGCAGGAATCATAGGTCTTGGCAGGATAGGCACAACAATTTCTAAGAGAGCCAAAACATTCAACTGTCCCATTAGTTACTATTCTAGATCAGAGAAACCAAAAACGAATTACAAAAACTTTCCCAGCGTCATTGAATTGGCTTTAAACTGTGAGATCCTGGTCGTGGTATTGAGAGAGTCACGTAGCCAAGGGAATAGTGAAAATTGAAATAAGAGGGCGAGTGTCTTGGCCAAGTGTTTGTTGGGTTTAATCCCACATCGCTTGTTAGTAGAAGTTGAGAGTGAGGAAGGTTGTATATAAAGAACAAGCTAAACATGGAGAAAGTCACGCAGCCAAGCAATGAGCACAAAGCGAACTATTCTTTCGCCTTTTACTAAAGAATACCGTGTCCTCGTTGTATAAATTGGCATATGCCTATTTTTGGAGAGTTCTTTCGAAAAGGAAGAACTCAACCAATTTTTAGTTCAAAAGTTACTAAGGCAAATTCAAGCTATGCACATATCTAATCGAGCTTGTTGGGTTATTTCTATTCACAAAATATCACTTGTTTAAACGTTTCTATATAACCGTCTTTGTAAAAAGAATTTAAGTAATCAAAGATAGGGTTAGAAATTTTTAACAAGAATATTCCGATTAAACCGGATATGTATCCTCGCCTACCATGAACAAAGATAAACCTACTACCCACCTATACTTGTCATCAGCTTCAGACCTTGTTAAATCATAGTATGCTAGTCACACATTGATAATCGCTACTTGTTTCCTAAAAACACTGAACAAATACTACAGAATTCAACGGTTTCTCAGGTTTTATGGTTATACTGTGTGCAAGTTCATGTCGATTTTATAGGATCTATCACACAGAAACAAAAGACAGACATTACAACTACTACAAGCCTAAGTAAGCATTATCTATGAAATATTTTCAGTTCAATCCAACTCAATTCTGTTTTACGGCTCCCAATGATGAAAATATGTCTGTGGATACCCCTTGAACACGAGTGTTTACACACACTTTCGTCTGGTAAAAAAAAGCAACATCTCAACTACCAAACGTGTATCTTGCTGCATTGTAGACACTATCTCTAGTTTACTTGAACAAGTAGAGTTCCAAATAGATACATGGAAAAGATAAGCTTCATGATGGATGGTATAAATCTTTCTGATATCAATTGACTAAACAGGCATGTCAGATGTAGCAGAAGCTTACTCAACAGCTATAAAATCCGATGCGGCTGATTGTCCTGATGTGAAACCACAGATCAGTTCAAGACAAAGTGAAATCGTTCTCAATATCTGAGGATCTATGTGTTAATCGGACCACAGCCATCGGTAAAATTATGGGCTTATGACCGTAACATCCTAATAAAAGTCGATAAGATGGCTCATGCTAACTGAATCAGGGAGGGTGCCAATGGAATGGTTCGGTAACACGTCTACTAATCAAAACGGGTCATGATGAAACCCAAAACCTTTTTTTGTTCACAAAAATATTGATTTTTAATGTGATTATACCTTACACATATGGGTTTAAGTAGATTCATTAGAAGCAGTAAAAATAAACCTAATCGAAATTCGAGTTGTGATCCCAATTTGGGTTTAAGAATCCAGTGATAAACAGTGTTTGTGTATAAGCATCTTACAACAATCCTTAATAAATATGCTCATAAATCGATCATGAGAAAATCTACGATCAAGAAGCTCCTAGCTACAAAAAGTCCTAGATACGACACACATGACACATGATCAGGAGATGATGAATGTTATTGGATCTAATCTTGGGACAAAAATGTTCTAGCTAGTAGCTAGTAGTAGCTACAAAACAAATACAATATATTTACAATGAATATATATATGAAATTCTCATCCCACATCGGATGAAAAGCAAAACAAATATAACGAAGGTGTGAAATGTCAGTTGATGTATTCGTAAGGAGGAGAGACGGTTGGCATCTTCCCCTGACAGGGATGGGAACAGCTTTCAAGCTTACCTGTTACACATTCGGTTAAGGCTTTCCACTTCGGTGGATCTTATAACCCAATTTTTTTCCCGACTTCTTGAGTAAACACCAACTAAGGTTTGTGTAGCTTAAGGCTTTCGATTTAGTTTGTACTTTTATCAGATGTAGCAGAAATTGCATTTACTTAGCAGACAATCACGAATTTGCCAAGGGCCTACGGCTTCACCTTTGTTATTTTTGTCCCAAGTTGTGATTCAGGAATTATGTTGACCTCTTGTTCAAGTGCAATAAAGGCCCGGAAATGGATAGGATGGTTGTTTCTGCTCCTTCAAACTGACGTGGCATCGCATCAGCAACCACCTTGTCTCAGCCAGTTTTGTAAATGACAGTAAAGTCATAACCACTGTTGGAATCGACACCAACAAACCTGAAGATCGATATGCGGAACCCTAGAACCTTTAAAGAAGATCGCAGAAGTGCAACAAACGGAACCCAGAAGAATCGAACGATTATGTTTATTAAACTCAAGATCGATTACAAGAAAGAATAAGAAGCTACGATGTGTTTTGTGCATCACCCCCTCGCCTCCTTTTATAGGGTGAGGGGGTCGGTTACAAACTCGGGCCAAGCCCAACCTTGGTCGACTTACACACATTCTACACTAAGGTACCCTCTACTAACCGTATGTGTTAACTAGACTCGATACTAACATTAACAATTTCCACCTTAGTGACAAGACTAGTTAGCCCCGACACCAAGTTTCTTCATGCAATACTTGAACTTCGGACTTGGAACCACCTTTGTAAACGCGTCAGCTGCATTATCCTCCGTGCCTATCTTTGCCACTTCAATCTCTTTAGATACTACGATCTTCCTGTTGAAGTGATACCTCACGTTGATATGCTTCGTCCTCTCATGAAACATTGCATTTCTTGAGAGATGAATTGCACCTTGATTATCACAATTCACAACCACTGACCTTAGGTTTATTCCCAGCTTGATTAGTAGACCTTTAAGCCAAATGCTTTCCTTAACAGCTTCTGTAAGCGCCATATACTTCGCCTCTGTAGTAGATAATGCAACAACATGCTACAGAGTTGCTTTCCAACTCACAACACAGCCATGTACCATAAACACGTATCCGGTTATCGACCTATCCTTGTCAGGGTCTTTAGCATAATCGCTATCCACGAAACCGTCAACATCTACGTGCCTCCCTTGATCTCTACCATACACTAGACCTACATCAGTAGTGCCCTTCAAGTACTTCAAAATCCACTTCACCGCTTCCCAGTGATTTTTTACCTGGATTGGCCAAATACCTGCTCACAATGCTAACGGCATACGCAATATTTGGTCTAGTGCGAACCATCAAGTACATTAAACTACCTACAACATTCGCATATGAGACCTTACTCATTCTTTCCACATCTCAGTCACTCGACGGACAATCCTTCAAAGATACCTTGAAGTGTGCTCCCAATGGCACAGAGACCGACTTGCCATTATCCATTCTGTAGTTATTCAGAATTTTCCGCACATATCCTGACTCAGACACCTTTAGGGTTCGGTTACCCCTATCCCTGACAATCTCCATACCAAGTATCTTCCTAGCTGGACCAAGTTCCTTCATATCAAACTCTTTCCACAGTAGTCCCTTGGTATATTCGATCTCAGACTTGCTTTTACAAGCAATCAACATATCATCTACATACAGCAGTAGATATATGTACATACCTGGTGCGAACTCCTTGAAGTACAGCTATCATAGCTGCTACCGCTAAACCCATTGTTGACCATATACACATCAAACCGTTTGTATCACTGCCTTGGAGACTTCTTAAGACCATAAAGAGATTTCTTCAACAAACATACCTTGTTGCCCGTTCCTTCTTCAAAACCAAGCGGCTGCCTCATATAAATGGTTTCTTCAAGATTACCATGCAAAAACGCCGTCTTCACATCAAGTTGTTCCAACTCGTAATCTTCACAAGCAGTTAATGAGAGAATCACCCTAATAGATGTATGTCGAACCACGGGTGAGAATACCTCATTATAGTCAATCCCTGCTCGTTGTGTGAACCCCCGAGCTACCAACCTTGCTTTATACTTTGGTTTCTGAACGCCTTCAATCCCTTCTTTAATCTTATACAACCACTTGCAGCTTACCAGCTTCTGACCACGTGGTTGATCGACTAGCTCCAAAGTATGATTCTTCTTTAAAGAACTCATTGCTTCCTTCATAGCACGAACCCGCTCATCCCTTTCAGATGAATTAATCGCCTCCTGGAATGTGATTGGTTCAAATGTATCTTCTTCCTTAATAATAGCAAACGCATAAGCCGTAATATCATCTTCTTCCCTAGACCCTGATGATCTAGACAATGATACATTACCTTCATTCCTATACCTTGCAGGTATAGTAGTTGTTCTCTTAGCTCTATCACGCACCAGAACATAGTTGTCCAGATTTTGTTGTTGAGGCATTGCATCTACTGCATCTTCAACTTGATCCTCATATTCATTCCCTGGATTTACCCCAGTATGAGGATCCTCAGTTGGTTCGACCCGACTGCCTTGAAGTTCCACCTCAAACTCAATTTCCTTCCCAGAATCTGCAGTACCAGCACCCTTGAGAGTATCCTTATACATAAGGCTCTCATTAAAGACCACATCCCTGCTTATGATTATCTTCGGTTTAACATCATCCAACCTCCATAATCTGTATCCCTTCACACCCTCAGGATACCCCAGGAATATGCATTTTATAGCTCTAGGCTTGAGCTTCCCCTGATTCACGTGTAAATAAGCAATGCAACCAAATATCTTTAACATCTCGTAATTCACCGGATGTCCTGACCATAAATCCATAGGTGTCTTCTTCTCCAATGCTTTAGATGGATACCTATTGATCAGATATGATGCCGTCACCGTTGCTTCAGCCCAGAATGATTTTGGCAAACCAGACTGAATCAGTAAACACCTAACCTTTTTCAATAGCGTCCTGTTCATTCGTTCAGCTAAACCATTCTGTTGCGGAGTTTGAGCAACCGTCAAATGTCTTGCTACCCCGCTATCCTTGCACAAGTTATTAAACTCCTAATTACAAAACTCCAAACCATTATCCGTTCGAAGTTTCTTCAGTTTTCTACCTGTCTGGTTTTCTACCAACTGCTTCCACTCCTTGAACTTGCTGAACGCCTCACTCTTGTGTATAAGAAAATAAACCCAAACCCTCCTCGAATAATCATCAACAATCGATAAGAAGTAACGACAACCACTCATCGATTCCACCCGAAAAGGACCCCAGAGATCCGCATGGACATAGTCTATAACTCCCTCTGTTGTGTGTTGACCTCGACCAAAACACACCCTTATCGATTTTCCAAGAACACAATTTTCACATAATTCGAGCTTACCTAAACCTTCCTTTCCCAGCACCTCTCTTCTTTTGAGTTCATTCAAGCCTACTTCACTAATGTGACCCAGGCGTTTATGCCACACCTGCGCAAGACTTTCCTTTTCTTCTATACCGACACTAGCTTCACTTGATTCAGCCCAACCATCCAAGGAGTACACACAAATTTCCTTCAAAGTTCCGGACAAAACCATCAAAGAACCCTTGATCACCTTTACTCTTCTATTCTACAACTTCACGGTATAGCCCTCTCGATCCAGAGTGCCCAAAGATAACAAATTTCTTTTCAACTCGGGAATGTAACACACATTCTCAAGCACAAAACTTGAACCATCTTTCATTTGTACTCTCACCTTCCCTGTCCCCTTGATATCACATGCTCTATTATCACCGAGCAAAACCATAATGTGGAAACCTTGGTTTCCTCGAATCTTTTAGCTGCTAGGCATAACCATTGTTCATATGATTAACAATCAAAGCGGAAAAGAACAATAGTTAGGAAACAAGGTGTTTGGGGCACAAAGAACACATGAATTAAACAAAAGGGTTGCTCATTATATTAATAATCAACAACCACTAGACGTGTATACATTAATCCCACGTCTAGTGCAACACATGCTTTAGGTTTACATTGTATATGAAAGTTATGAATAAACCTAAGACCCTTGTTCCTTTTATAGACTAAGGATTAGGGTTTACAAGAGATAACTATGAATAAACATGAATATCTTCTATTTAAATAACTAATACTAAGCATTATCAAATAATATTCTGAATACTTATCCTAAATAGACATTCCAACAGCATTTGACTTTTGTTGACTTTTGTCAACGCCTAATTTACTCTTGACAACGCCTGATTTACACTTGTCAACGCTTAGACAAATGCCTTCATGTTTTCTTCGTTTTTGAGTTTCTGCCACGTCAACTTTTTGACCCAACAATCTTCCCCTAGTTGATGTCGGCAAAACTCTTTGTGTATCTCTTGTAAGTGGTACATCATCTTCAAATTGCTTCCCCTCAAGTGTAGCATGTATGTCTTCCCCTTTTTGTCACATCAACAGGAAAGTAAACAATGTACGCAATCTTGAAGATTCTCCAAACGTAGGCTCTATGTAATGATCTTGAAGAAAAATAACTATAATAATCTTGATGTAGAAGTAGAATAACCCAAACCTGTGTTCTATGTCTTGTACTATCCACGTGACGTCGAACTTATACCAATTGAGAAAAATATAAGTAGACCTTGATCCCATTGTCAAAATCCTCATCCTTTGTGAGACACTGAGCACGATAATGTAACTCCTTCAAGTGATAGCAAACCTGATTGCTAGATTCAGACAAGTCTTCGTCACCAACCATTAAAAGCACAAACAAGTTATTGTTAAAGTCAATGGCTGATGTCCGCCACTTTAACAATATGATGAAACACAAACTCGCGAAAATCTTCTTCAAACATCAAACTTACCATAAGAATTCTTCCCCTTGAGCCAACACCTCTTCATGACGAATTATAATGAAATAACATCTTCGTACCATATGTAAAAGTATTAGAATTGATAACTCTTTCACAAGGCTATCCCGATTACATAATCTAAAATATCCATCAAATTCTTCACGAATTGTTGTTAACTTACTTAAAAATCATTGACTCCTTGTAAATATATCCGAGCCATAAATATCAACTTGATATTCTGCATAAAAACAGAGATTCCATGTACCTTCGTGTGTAAATACCTCTTTTGTGTGCCAAAATCGTATCAATTTTCCAAACAACAGCTATTCCTTTTGTTGTCTAACATCTTCCTTTGTCCAAGGTATCAACACTGTGTGTTGTCCAATATTGGACAACACTTGTCAGCGTTTGAAAATGTATATATCGGACAACAAGTGTCAGTGCTTCCCAACAGCGCTTAACTTATTTATGTCAGCGTCGAATTAAAGTTTGTTAGCGTCAAACACTGTAAGTGGCTAAAAACATTACCTCGATGTGTAGACCACATGACCACTTCTTTATAAGCTTTGAACAAACCATCCTTTGTGTGAAAGTCAAACGAGCCAATTCATACAAACCTTTATTTCCCTTCACGTGAACATGTCCTTTCAATTCAACCAAGACTTCATCCTTGTTACTTCCTTTTTACACGTGACTATCTATAGGCCCACAAACTATGCTTTCAATTTTGGCTACTACAATACAAATTCATAGAAAGCAAATATCATCTTAACCCCTCGTGATGATTATTAACAGTAATGAACGTAGCTATCATAATCATGTGACTTGCTGTCTTAGACCACTCATGCGAACAAGATTGGACTTTTAAACCAATCACATCTCATGGTTTGTATTTTAACAAACCCTACATATTTCTTTTGCAATATTACTGGAACTGGGGACCACATCACTATCAATAAGTCTAACCTCAATTCTTCACGTGATGTTAACATATGCAAATATCTTTTTCATCAGTCTATGAACTTTATACTAGGATGTAAACAGGCAGTATACACAAAGGAACATGTATATCACTTATTATGGTAGCATTGTCGTGTGAACACGCATCTTCAATCAGCAACACACATCTAGGGTTTTAAAAGAAACCCTAATTCTGCTAGCTACCTCATCCTCTTGCTATGACTGCTTTGTATCATGGATCTAGGGTTTGTAAAAACCCTAAAATATGAAGATTATGTTAGCATCCATGAACGAGAACCACATCGTACTAGGTTTCATCATGGATTTACAAATCCACTCACCAAAGCTAGTACAATCATCACTCGTAGTAACAAACAACAAATCTAGGGTTTTTAGAAAAACCCTAAATACCACTGCAGCCAAATTCGACGCTCAATAACACCTTCATAAGAGCTCAGATCGAAGATCCCTTCGTTAAGATTCAAGACACATGTGTAAGAACCTGCAGCGCGAATTTCACCACGATCCAACAGTCAACGAAGGAGAAATCGCGTTTTTACTATCACTATTCACATAAAACTACAGATGATCACTGCTGACTTCGACGCATAATAACTTTTTCTTGGGAATAAAACTTGACAATCCTTACGGTGGATGTCTAGATATATGTGTTTAGAACACACACAAGAAATTTCGTGACGATCCAACTATTCAATAAAAAGTTATGGCCTTTTGAATACTGTTGCGCACACAAAATCGCCCAGAAAAATCCTATACGTATTTTTCTTCCATCACATAACACGAACACCTTATTGATCCTAGCATCATGAGCCACGAGGCTCTGGTACCAACTATGGAAACCTTGGTTTCCTCGGATCTTTTATCTGCTAGGCATAACCATTGTTCATATGATTAACAATCAAAGCGGAAGAGAACAATAGTTAGGAAACAAGGTGTTTGGGGCACAAAGAACACATGAATTAAACAAAAGGGTTGCTCATTATATTAATAATCAACAACCACTAGACGTGTATACATTAATCCCACGTCTAGTGCAACACATGCTTTAGGTTTACATTGTATATGAAAGTTATGAATAAACCTAAGACCCTTGTTCCTTTTATAGACTAAGGATTAGGGTTTACAAGAGATAACTATGAATAAAAATGAATATCTTCTATTTAAATAACTAATACAAAATATTATCAAATAATATTCTGAATACTTATCCTAAATAGACATTCCAACAGCGTTTGACTTTTGTTGACTTCTGTCAACGCCTAATTTACTCTTGACAACGCATGATTTACACTTGTCAACGCTTAGACAAATGCCTTCATGTTTTCTTCGTTTTTGAGTTTCTGCCACATCAACTTTTTGACCCAACACATACCTCCATCAAGCTCCTTAAAATCAAACAAGAAGTCCCTCCTATGCGTCATGTGATAGGAACCACCAGAGTCCATGCTCCACTCTAAGAACCTTTCCTCACTCACTGCCATCAACAAATCACCATTGTAATAACCCTTAGAATACGTCCCAGTGTCTTGTTTTGCATTCTTGTTGACAAAGCCATTTGATTTCTTCTTGTTCCATTTTGGACAGTCTTTCTTAAGGTGATCCTCAGAATAGCATATGTAACACTTTAGTTTATAAGTTCCTTTACCCTTTGACTTTGATCGCAAACTACCACGTCCTTGATTACCTCGATGCTCCGGCCTCCCCCTTACAAATAACACATCACCATCATCCTTTGCATTTGTCCTCTTCTTCAACTCCCGTGAATTAAGGGTAGACAATACATCTTCCAAAGTGAGCGACTCCCTTCCATAAAGCAATGTCTCCATAAAGTTATCATACGAGGACGGTAATGATGTAAGTAACATGAGTGCCTGATCTTCGTCATCAATTTCAACGTCTATGTTCGCCAAGTCACCGATCAACTTATTAAACTCATCTATATGTTCAGATAATTTCTTACCTCATGTAGAAAGTGAACAACTTCTTCTTCAAGTACAATGTATTGGCTAAAGACTTTGTCATATACAAAGTTTCTAATTTTAACCAAACACCCGCAGCATAATTTTCTTTGTTGACTTCCCTCAATACCTTGTTATCCAAGCACAAGAGTAAGGCACTGTGTGCTTTTTTATAGACTTCCATCTTCAACTCGCAGTCTTCTGAGCGTCCGTCATGGTATCCGGGAATGGATCTAAGGCAGCCTCCCAACCATGTTGAATTAATAGACACCGCATCTTCACACGCCACAACCCGAAGTCAATTTTTCGAAGTCAAACTTCGCTATCGACGACATCTTCTTTCAACCCTTGTTGCGTAAATAACCTTCTTGCAGATCGATTTAATTAGAATAACCCTAAACCTCGATCACGAACAAGAAAACCCGATCGTAAACTTGAAAACCCAAGCAAACCACGATCAAACTTGAACCACAAGAAACCCGCAACAAAAACCTTCGTTTTATTGAATTAATCAATATAAATGAAGCCGTGTTATGTTTAAATAAAAACAATTCGTTAACAATTAACATCCACAACCACTATCCGATTTAAAAAACAGATAAGGACAAATTTTAATTTAATAAAAACACAACTCCTTTATTGTACACTTCAAGTGATTATTAAAACACAACCAACCAATAGTTTTCTTATCTTCACGTGAGCAGTACTTCGTCTTCTACCTCTCGAAACCTGTAACTCAAAGAAATCAGATTCGACAATCGATTCTTAGCTTGAATAACAAATCGATCTAGCCCTTGAACCTCAAGACCACAATAACCGCAGCTCTGATACCACTTGTTGGAATCGACACCAACAAACCTGAAGATCGATATGCGAAACCCTAGAAGCTTTAAAGAAGATCACAGCAGTGCAACAAACGGAACCCAGAAGAATCGAACGATTATGTTTATTAAACTCATGATCGATTACAAGAAATAATAAGAAGCTACGGGGTGTGTTTTGTGCATCACCCCTCACCTCCTTTTATAGGGTGAGGGGGTCGGTTACAAACTCGGGCCAAGCCTAACCTTGGCCGACTTACACACATTCTACACTAAGGTACCCTCTACTAACCGTATGTGTTAACTAGACTCGATACTAACATTAACACCCACAACACAAGCTTTGCTTAACCAACATTGTTGCAGAATAGTGGTGATACGTTGCTCCAAGAAATACTTAAGGCTGTAATGATCGCTTCAAGTTTCAAACTTACTGCCCCATAGATACGAAAGCAAGTGACATATGGCTTTTGCCCCACACCCACCGTTACTAGAAAACTTTTGCCCCACACCCACCGTTACTCTCCATCTTGGTTGCAGATTTTCATTTTCATCATCTCTTGCTCGGTAGACTTGTTAATACTAACATGAGAATCATCAAGACGTCCGTGTAAGGTCGTTTGATGACACACACAAGGATGACACGTCTAAATCGAGAAATGATCCAAATAATATTTATGTCTCTTTCGATAACTTTTGCCCCACACAGTTACTCGCCATCTTGGTTACAAATTTTCATTCTCATCATCTTTTGCTCGGTAGACTTGTTAATACTAGCATGAGAATCATCAAGATGTCTGTGTAAGGTCGTTTGATGTCTTTGATTGTGGGCACTTGTGAATTTCGTTAATGCTCGGGATGAATAAGGTGTACGAAAATCAAAAAGGAACTGTATATCTTATATTCATCATCTATTTATTAAGCAAATACATTAATAACCTAAGACCCTAATGGACCTAAACCAACAAACCGGGAGGCTGCTAAAATAGACCGGAAATTATGGTACAAGTTGGACTTGAGTAAAGATACATGCCTCTAGTGGCTAAACTGATAAATACAGTTACTGGTGGAATTGTGGAAGATTGGAACATGTTAAGATAGTTTCGATCTTTCTAGTTAAGCTACCTCTTATACAAACTACGTAGTAAGTTTTTCTTTTGGCCCTCGTTTTTTATTACACTTACGTCTTTCCACAGATGGACAATTGGAGCACATTTAATTGAATAATCAAACCCTCTACCACTTTCTATATAAACCCTTTAGTTTGCATCGCCTATATTTTGCAATGATGCTGAACTCGAACGAATTTTGTATGTGAATAATCGAAGCCTAACTGTTTAAAAAAACATTTACGAAGAGAAAATAAGTATACAAGCAGTTTCTAATAGTACTAACATGCGTGGGATGGTTCTTATTAGATAAGAGGTTTAGTCATTAGTACAGGTAGTTGCGGTTCTGTTTTCTCGTTGCTAAAACGGAAGTGAAATACAGTTCATATCCGTCCATTATGGCAGTGAAATTTGAAGGTGACCAGTTGGATTAATAGTCGTTTCCAAAGAATGCAAAAACTTCATACACTACTCCCTACTATTTTCTGTAAAGTCCATTGTTCCTATCCTACATCGGCTGGGTGAAGTAAACAGACAAGTGGAAGTTGACTATAAAAAGAAAGACGTGTGAATGAAATAAGCATACCTTTCTCGACCTTTTGGCTAAGATCAAGTGTAGTATCTGTTCTTATCAGTTTAATATCTGATATGTGAGCCATCGGCTCACTCGATATTAATCTTATTTTTTATGGGGGAAGAGCCCACCACAGTAGCTTGCTGCTCAGGTTCTTTACGTGTCACCTTGGTGTTGCACTACTGCCTAGGCTTGGTGCACCCCTCCAATTACTAGTTCAAACTTTCTTTGTTTGCAAATTTAACATGCTACAAAGTTGTATAAAAGAATATGGAAATACAAACATGAAATTAAATGTAACTTGATACATTGTTCACACAAGCTTTTACATTTTCTTTGTTTCTACTGCAAATTTTGGGCTAGCAAACATTGACCATCAACATTCTAACATCCTCGTTTGACCCATAGCACTCACTAATGTCACCACCTACTGTGAATTACGAATTCAAGAACCTTGAGAGTAATTATTGTAACTCGGCATGTCTTATATGAAGTCTTCAAATGATTGGTCTGTTTAACTTAGCTTGGCTACTAAAAGCCGATAGTCATAACCTTTTGCAAGCTTATTCTATGCAATACTTTTCCGACTTTCAGATTCACATTGGCTAATACCGATTACCCAATCCTTCTTCCTTCCCTTTTCCATTTTACATCAAATTGTATGACTTCATGTTATCATTATATCGCTTTTAAAATAATGTAATCGTAGATGTTCAATTTATGTCGTCTAGTCTGTAAGACGAAGCTTTCTTCCTGTTCATGCGGGATTCGGCTAGGGATAAAACGGAGCGGGTGTTTTCCAAGCTCGGGAACGACTCTTTGTTTAGCATGATGTGAGCCACGTGTTGATATTTGTCAATGAGACCATGACCAAGTCATCTTCGGTCATGTTAGACCAGAGGTTATCCAAATATGATGCAAGTGAGTCCCGCAAAGAAAGTGTGCAATGAAATGCCTCATAAGTAGAGGTGGCAAATGGGTTGGTTTGGTTGGGTTTGGGTCATGGGTCAAATGGGTTATGGTTTAAATAGGTTATGGGTCAAATGGGTTTTTTTAAATAATGGCTGAAATGGGTTATGGGTCAAGTGGTTTGGGTGGGTCAACCCATTAAATGGATAGACTTGTAGTATTGTCATGTTTTTTTACCTTTTATTATTTTTTATATAGGTTTGTGTCAATTTTTTACGTTTTTATCTTCTTTTTTTTGTTTTTTTCGTTTTTTACATTTTTGCTCGTTTTTTTACTTTTTCGTCAGTTTTTTACTTTTTTTTTTAAATTACGTTTTTGTTGGTTCTTTTATCTTTTCTTCAATTATTTTACGTTTCACCCGTTTTTTTACTTTTTCGTCAGTTATTTTTCATTTGTCATTTTTTATGTTTTTTCAGTTATTTTACGTTTTTTTAGTCTTTATATACATAAATAGACATGTTTACGTAATCACCTATGAAATGATCCAAAAATAACGAGTTTTCACCAGCTTTTAAGTTTTTGTGACCGTTTCTTTGTTTCCGCTCATTTTTTTACGTTTTTCTTCGGGTTTTCTTTACGTTTTCATATGTTTATAATCGGGTCAAACCCGGACCGAACCTAAACCAAAAAGAGTGGAAAGGATGGGACCAAAACTCACCCAAAATTACAAAATTCATGGGTCGAAAATGAAGATAATGTAGCACTAGTGAAAAATAAAGTAGCCACTATAATAAAAAAATAACATAACAAGTTCCAGTCACTTTTTTCCTAAGGTGTAGGAGCCATTCCAAATACAGTAGCAACTTAGAAATGGCAAATACAACACAAAGTAGCAGCTTAAAATTCCAAAGCAAAAGTTTCATAATTTGCATAAGAAATTGACAATTAAAGTCAGATGCATTAAGTAAGATGCATTCAGTAAGCAACCTTCTGATGTCTGATTACGTATAAAACCAAGTCTCACCTGATGTCAACATCATCACCTCAAGAAAATCCTTATAACTTGTTAGCCTCGTGTCAGATCTGAATTATTGAAAACCGCCACTTCATATTAATCTTTACCAAAACAACAATTACCAAGACCTGTAATTTATAGCAATGACGTTGATTAATGAAAACACAAATGCATAGTGGTGCTAGGCAAAACTCTATAGAGAGAACAACCACAAGAACACAAATCTTAACCGTTCTCCTGCAATTGAAGTGCACGTCTTAATAGGTGATCTAGCCCAACCACTTGACTTTAAAAAAATGACAAGTAGCAAAACCCATGTATCGTCAACCGAATTACACGTGATTCTCAATATATATTCAAATCAATTTTGAAAAAAAAGGGTGATACAACAAAATGAGATGCATGACTTGTTGCACCTACAGTCCTTCCTACTAACGATCCAATTGAAAACTTAACCGTAGTAGCATTTCTCATCCAATCATACATAGCACACATCTCCCACAAACCTCTAATCATACAAATAATGTCACTAACTTCTATAAACTTACTGCACCAGCAAACGCGTTCACCATCTAGAACTAAGAATAAAAATCGTAGCTTTGTTGAATCAGTCCTTATAATTGTTTTGTCCTAACAGGCCTTGACAAAGTGTAACTAACCAACAGTCTAAAAAGATTTTGCCAATCAGTCCAAGAAAATTTGGCCACATCAGTGGATCTGAATCACACAATCAACAGCTACCGGAACCATGACACATATATTAAGATGGATTACGCCACCAAAATAACACAGTTATGTCCCTGCATCGCACAATCATCACACAATTTCAATTCATAATAACTTCATCTTGAACAGACGTCAATTCATTGTAAAGCTTTTTTCAAAGAGAATACATACTTCTCTTACCAAATATAGCATATACATATTAAATAATAAAGTTTACAATAATCATTTTGATAAACAATTTTCCAACAAAACTCTTATAACAAAATGTTAATTAGACACTTAAAGAACTCGTATACATTCACAAATGTTTGTGGTATTAAACTCATGACCTCTTCTCTGATAAGTCATTGACATTCTCATTTTAAGAATATAAATCAAAGTCCTCTTTTACTATTAGTTTATACAGATTCCAAACAACTCCTAAACGTTCCAAATCATGTTGTACTTAACTACTTATTTCATATTTCATATGCACCTTCAAGCTCTATATATATGATCCTATCAAGATTCAAAAATTAACTCAAATCTCGCAATGTTCTTAAATATTATTATTTGGGCATTCACTATTTTTCCTTAGTTTTAATTTACTAATGATGTTGTGTATCAGTTATGGGTTTGTTGTGATCACTTGGTATTCCAAGATAGGCGATGTTAAATTAGTCTTTGATGACAATCCCTCAAATATGTGTGTGATCACAATCCCGTTAAAGCTGGGCAACTTAGATTAGCAGAAGCGTTATTCAACAGGAATTGGTGACATGAAAAATTCAAATTGAAGCAAGTCTTATCCCACATCGGCCAAAAATGCAAACAAAATGGTGTTTAAAAAGGGGGTGGACAAACGAACCATCACGACCTTACTTGAATAGGATCCCTTCTATAGGCTCGTACCTCTGTATTCTTGATTTCTCAAGAGACAGAAACCCATGTCTGGTTGATGCATCGAGACCATGTAGCCAGAGCGTGATTAAACGAGGCTTATGGTTTCTGCCATGGCTCAGTAGAGGATCGTTGTCAACCCATCTGATGGGTCTTGGCATGGTCACATGGTTGTCTGACAGACAACTAACCTTTTTTGTGTTTGCTTTTCGATCCAGATCCGATCTATGTTATATGTCACTTTGGTTTACATTGACTGAAAACTTTCTACTAATCTCAAATCTTATCTATATGTCTTTTTGTCAACTAAGCCCGTTCATTCAACGGTAATGTTTTTTGGGAAGTGATTATATTGGTGATTGCTTTTCTGCAGTGCGCCGAATTACATTACTCTAGAAGCTCCACCAATGCCGCTTACATTAGGTCATGATAAGCTAATCTTGGAATAGCATGTGTCTAATTAGGTTTCTGTTTGTTGGCTTATGTGTAGGATGAAGAAATTTCTTGACCAAGAAGATCACCAGAGAAAGTAAAGTCTGTTCAAAGTAAAAGACGCAAAGCAGGTTAGTTGCTTTGTAACAAACACCAACTCACTTGTTTTGTTAAGCTTGCTTTCAGTTAGTTTAGCAATCTAAACCTTTCTGCTATGCAACAGCTTTTCGGGGATTGGAAGATGATGTACCGGAAGAAACCAAACTATATGACGAACCAGTAAGTGAAGCTCATAAATACAAGCAGGGGCATGTTCCTCCGTATGTTGTGGCGTTACGTAGTCGGGTGATGCCTCCACCTTGTATGAGAAACCCCTATCAAGGATGCTTCATCTAATGGTATGGATCCACTTGGTGACCGCCGAGCTAAATGTGCAGGTATATAGCTATTGGATATTTAATGATGGCTATGATTATATATTTGTGAAAGAACCTAAAGAGAGTCCTCAATTGAACTATTTTGCGTGTTAGTTCTTACCTCTACTGTTCACCTAGCATATCCGGTATGACAAACGTTTTGTATGTCTGTGTTCCCTTAGAATCTAAACCATTAATCACGTATACATGATATGAAGCAGTTTCTCTCCTTCAAGGGGCCGTGACGGTCTGTCACGCTATCGAACAGATTTTCATATAAAAGATAGTATGGTGATATCTTTTAAGCTTTACACTTGATGCTTAACTAGATTTTCATTCCTAAAGCGAATTGGTACGGACAACTTTAGCTAGTCTTGAACAGTGACAGGTTGTATCAGAACTTTGAAATCATATAATTGAAAAATAATCCGGCAGGGTCGCGCGCGCATGTACTTTGTACTAGAAAAATGGGTAGGGTCGCGCAAACACAGGCCTCCTCATCAACAAATTACGATGTAGACTCGACCACTTTGGCCGACCTTAGGATAGCACCCCTCCAAAGTGCAATGGAAGTCAATAACCTAGGCCATGGGCCTTTTTGATCACCCATTGACCCCATCCAGGTAAGTGCCTAAACCAATAACATAGTTTTCTTTTTATACACTTTTCCCTTCCTTTCACTTTTCCCTCACATCCGATGTGGTATCTCATTAAATTGATTCTTTTTTTCATGCTCTCATACATCTAAATGAGTAAACTATTAAAAGGCCACAAATTCTTAGATGGAGTATGAACTTAAACATCTTGAAAACTCGTTTGGATTGTGAACTATTCAATTCAATGTTGTTTAGAACTTAGAAGGTTGGTTTCTCAACATGTGAAAGTAATATCACCGGTTTATAACATGTGAAAGTAAGTTGCCACTGTAAGTGTTTGATTGCATAGTTGTACTCATCAACCACGGATTATAACATGGTTGAGAGTTAGGTTTCACTAATTCTTGTTAACGTTACTTACATACATTAAAAACAAACATCCTACGTGTAACCGCTCCACGTACTTAAATATATAAGAACATACAAAAACTCAAAAACTAACGAAAACATCATGAATATACGTGAATTCTTGAAAATGTTCAAAAACCGTACGAAAATAGACTAAAATGGATGAATAAAACTTAAACCGGTCACAAACAGACGAAAACAGAAAAAACATAAAAAAACATATCAAAACGCTCGGAAACATATACAACTGAAATTAGAAGAAAAACATATATAATTGTATAAAACGTAAAAAAAACAGACGAAACCGGACTAAAACATAAAAATAGGGTCAAACAAAGACGAAATGACAGAAACAATGAATACGAAAGTTAACGTACGAAAACTGTTGAAAACGTAAGAAGGCGAACGAAAACAATGAACGATATAAACGAAAAAAAGCAAACAAATAAAAGGTAAAGAAACGTACAAAACGGATGAAAACATGTGACAACAGTCTAAAACGAACGAGAACGAAAGAAAACGTAAAAATGGTAAAACAGCTCAATAGTCACTCGTACACAACCACCCGACGCATAAACACCTAAACCATATCAATGAAGATAATGCAGGATTCTTGATAGTTGTTAATTGTATCAATTTTGCTCGGTCGTCTTGTTAATATTAATAACATGTAGTATGAGAATCATTAAGATGGTTGTGTCGGTAATGAGGTATAGTCTCACCCCACGCTTAAAGTGAGACATTTACAATTAATCCCTAATGCTCCGCGAGTAAAGCTACCTCAAGCTAGAACATCTCATTGGAATAGCTAAGGTGACCTTCGTCACCTTAGGTTTAGAGATAATGGCAAAAGGCAAAGCTTTCTCAAGGAGCATACATGCAACACAAGGCCCAGACACAAGGCTAGGCCAGACACAGGGCTAGGCCCAAACACAGGGCTAGACCCCCCAGACACAGGGCTAGACCCAGACACAAGGCTAGACCCAGGCATAGGGCTAGACCCTGGCACAAGGCCAGACATATACACATGGAGCAACACCTAGAGAGTAGAGCATAGTCTCCATCGAAGGAATAAAGATAACGCCTGACGTATATAGTATGATGTTGTATGAGTGGTACAGACGTCTGGACCACGACTAGTACTAGAGGAGCATGAGGAGAACCTTGACTTAGAAAGACAAGCCTGGTACTCATCGCCTATTCAGGTGCTGCTCCTACAAGACAACCTTGACTCCATAAATCGTGTGTCTTGGAGTCACCTCCAAGTAGTATATAAAGAGATGATCCTCCAGGAACAAAGGCTAAGTTGAACATACACACTTCACTATTTACTCTCTCTCTCTCTCAAACTCGCACTTACTAGAATCATATACTTACTCTCACGCCAGAGTTGGTCTCGGATTCAAACCTCGAGGCGAGCTAACGTGTTCTTTCTTATTTCAGCCAAATGGACTAACGGTTAGACTAGGGAACTCTGAAGAAGGAAGCTAGGCTTCACAAGAAGGAGTATCTAAGACAAGAGATTGTTCTGTTTTTGCTGTTGTGTTGCAGCGTAAACATTTTGGAAAACACAAGGTCAAACCCTTGTTGAGGGAGATTCTGAGAATAAAGTGTTGCCATGTCAAACCAAGTACCATCCTCAAATTCAAATCGCAACGTAACTTGGTTATGTTGATCACTCTTTCTTTCATGGAGGCACCACTCGAACAGGACGAGCAAAGCTAGGGATACCAAGACAAAGTCACGATCAGTAAGTCCTCTCGTAGGAAGTCAAGCTCAGGGTCTGAATGTGACTCACGGTCTAATAGCGAGTCAGAAGATTTGAGTACACCATACAAACGACCTAAACCCATGCCTTTCACCTCTCGAATCACACATTTCAGATACCGCAGGCGAGCAAACAAACTTAGAACTAGTGATTGGAGGGGTGCGCGGCCAAGGCAATATGTGAAGAACCCCAACAACAAGCCATTGTGGTGGGTTCTTCCCCCATAAAAAAATAAGATTAATATCGAGTGAGCCAATGGCTCACATATCAGATATTAAACTGATAAGAACAGATACTACACTTGATCTTAGCCAAATGGCCGAGAAAGGTATGACTTGTTCATTCACATGCCTTTGTTTTTATAGTCAACTCCCACTTGTCTGTTTACTTCACCTAGCCGATGTGGGATATAAAGGGTGTTTTAGAAGCTTAATTGTTCCTTGCACTTTTTTTCACTTGTTTATGAATTTGAGAAACCAGATTGGTATTCTTAAGACCGTCGTGTACTAATTAATGGTTAAATAAATGGATATTCTTAAGACCGTGTACTTATTAATGGTTAAATAAATGGCTAAAGTATACCAATTTATCCAAATTTTCACAAGAAAAGTGGTTTGTTTGCAATAAAAGACAAGCATAATCAAACCGGACAGCAGATAAATCTATCATCACATGCACAAGAGTACTTTGATATACAGCTAGTGGTTCCTTCCCTATAAACTAAGGTAATAGCAATATATATGATATGCACCATCAGGGATCATTAAGATCTATGAGGATTGACCAAACTGCTAGACGAAAGAACCACAATTTGAATAACAGCTTGATATCAATTGGCACGAACCTAGAAGATTCACAGTTTCTTCTTAACAATAATGATAGTCCTGGCATCCACAAGGAAGTAAAACGTACTTCTCAGTCTTTTTAAATCACATATAATTTTTTATCACGGTTCATGACTTCAATTCATGGCCATACACGATTTTTAAGGACTTTCGACTCGACTTATATCCCCGCACATAATCTTTAAGTTGTTAGCATCATAAACAAGAATGGCATTTACTAATGATTCCAAACACGCCACCCTTCGCTTTTTGTTAGCATACTAATGATTCCATCAGCTTTTGAAACTGGTGCTACTGATGAATAGATTGCAACTGTCTCAGCCACCAACCCGTCCCTCACATTCCAACAACTCCCAGCCATCACTCTTCCACTAGGCTTCTCTACTCAATTCATAGACCTTGCTTTCGGTATACCAGAAATTTACAACCCCATTGCCCACGACACCATCGTAAGTATTTCTAAAAAATCAACCATCAAAGCCCTGATCCTTGATTTCTTTTCCAACACTGATTTTCAAGTTGCGAAATGTCTTGACTTACGTCTTTACTATTTTTTACTGGTGGCTTTTCTTGTCTTTAAGTGTTCTTATATCTAATTACCAACCATAAAACAACTGCCAAGAGTATTAAGGAATTAGATATCTAGTTTGATATTTCTGAAGTGCCTCCCACCCATTCTTCTTATATGCCAGCAGCTTTGTTCGAAAGAGAATATAACTCGTACAGAAACTTCGTCAACGCTTTTATAAACATGGCAAAATATTCAAGAATCATTGTTAACAGTTTTGAGGGATCTGAAGAGAGAGTTGTTACAACGCTTCAGGATGGTAAATGCATCCCCGATGGTCTAACTCCACCGGTATATCTAATTGGGACTTTGATTGCTAGTGGGAAGCAAGTGGGTCCTAACAAAATGAATGCTTAAAATGGTTGAACTCATAACCGAGTAAAAGGGTAGTTTTTTGTGTTTCAGGAGTATTGGTGTGTTTAAGAAAGAACAGTTGAAGAATTTTGGGTTAGAAAAAAATGGTTCAACTCCTGAAGGTTTTTTTGCCCGAAGTACTGATAAGGGTTTGGTAGTGAAAAACTAGGCACCACAAGCGGCAATACTTAATCAAGACATGATGGGCGTATGTGTGCGTCATTGTTGATGGAACTTGTCACTTAACGCAGTAGTTGTTGGGGTGCCAATGGTGACATGGCCTTAGCACTAAGGTTGAAAATTCCGACTGATAATGACAGCAGAAGTAGTTGGAATGTGAGGAAGGCAGAGTGTTTAGAGTGCATCAAGCATACTATGGACTCAATAAGATCAAGCTAAGGTTGTATGCATCACTTTCCTTTTAAGACAAGGGTTGCACACAAAGTTTTAAACTGAATATTGGTTGGAGCTCTCCGATTAAGAATAGGCTCTCCAAAAATAGGCGTATGCCACTATATATGTCGAGCACACGGTATTCTTTAGTAAAAGGCGAAAGAATAGTTCGCTTTGTGCTCAACACATGGCTGCGTGAGTTTAAAAAGCCAAGCTGTTTTTGTTTATATAGCAACTTCTCCTCTTTTTGTTTACACTAGCTAGCCGATGTGGGATAATTCCTATAACCCTTATTTTTATTTTCAAACTGACCACAGGCTTTGCCTAACTAGTGTTTATTTCGTACCGTAATAAACTATAAATAACACCACCATGTTTTGGTGCTGCAAGGCAGAGCAATTATTGTCGAAAGAACAATAAGCAAACAAATTACGTCTAATCCAACTTTGGCATAACAAAATTACTCAAACGCACAATGAAGCTTATAGTAACTTCTGTGAATATGCAAGAACAAAGAACGTACACTTGTGCATACTACAAAACTATACAATGGTTCTTGTGAGTTGTGAAGGTGAACGTGTAAGTTCTTGAACCATATTTTCAAAATATTCTTGTTAGTCGTATTTAAATTGATGGTCATATAATATACCGTTGCGAAGCACGTGAAAAATGCTACATAATTGTGCTGAGAGTTCTAGTATAATATTTGGTATGTAACGGGAATTAGTCCCGAACACACAAATGAGGAAGGCCTTCTACTCTTACACTTGTAGTATAAAAGGCACTAAACACCTCATTTGTGTGTGTGTGTTTTCCATTTCATAGTTTATAGAGAGAGAAACATATGTCTTTCTCTCACTAGGAATTCACAACCTCTTTGTTTTTCTCTTTATTCTTCATCTAATCTAATCTTTCTTTTTGGTTTAATTCATGATGGTATTCGTATTTGGTTAAGTCGTGTGTATAAGTGCAACAAGTGGTATCATTCGTCAAGGGATTCGTGGTTAGCTCTTTGGTGTTGTCCTTGTTTTCTTGAAATTCGTGAGCTTTACATCAAATTTTTCGTGTTCTTGTTATTCCAAGTGATCCATATATCTTCTACATAGTCGTGGTAGAGTTTGGGTGCTTTGGGTTGGTTAAAATCACGGATTTCTAGTAAAAAATCTCATCTTTTTACCTATTGTCTCGGAACAGTGCAGTTACTCCGACAGAATCCGTCGGAAAACGGTTTATATATTCCGACAGAATCCGTCGGAAAAGGGTTTATTATTCCGATACATATTCCGATAAGGATTCCGATAAGTGTTGCAAGCTATTATTCCGATATATATTCCGATACGGATTCCGATAGGTGTTGAACTCAGAGTATTTCGACAGGTATTCTGACAGATATTCTGGCAGGTATTCCGACAGAGTATTCCGACAGGTATTCCGACAGGGTATTCCGACAGCAATCCGATAGATATATTCCGATGGACATTCCGATGTATATTTTGTTCGAGTATTTTTCAGACTTAGCCACTATCTAGTCTTGTCCCGGAACATAGTTTACACGAAGATTTTTTTAAAAAAAAACGAGTTTTTTGGCGGGAAAACCCAACTAAAATTTAATTTTTCCTAAACAATTTTTAGGCCATTTAAGCTTCGATTTCAATTTTTGGTGATGCAAATTTTTTTTTGACAAAAATTCAAATTTTTGGACCAAAATTCAAATTTTTAGGCCATTTTTCGGTTTTATTTTTGTCCAAATTTTTCCTTACTAGTTATTGGCTATTTCTAACTTGAATTCAAAACTTGGTAATTCAAAAAATTTTCGGTTTATTTTATATCGGACTGAGGTATTTTTTGTCGGGCTGGAAAATTTCAGCAAAGTTTGATTTTGTTGACACTCCAACTCACGCTTTCTACGAATTGAGATCCTGTTTTTCACACGACTTCTACGATGATGTCTCAACAAGTTATTTATGTTGCGGGTACTGAGAATCGTCCACTTATGCTTACCAAGGAGAGCTACACTACATTGTCTAGTCGTCTCCTTCGTTATGAAAAATGTAAACCTTTGCGAAAGTTGATTGTCAACTCGATTAAAAAAGGGTCGTATGTTAGAAGAACAATTCTTGTGCCTGGGGACCCTACGAATGCTAACCCAGTGGCTGACTCTAGTCATGAACAAACGGATGAAGAATTAACTAAAGTTGAATCCAAACAACTCGACGCTGATGATCAAGCAATTCAAGTCATTCTCATGGGACTACCTGAAGATGTTTATGCTGCTGTTGATAGTTGTGAAACCTCACACGAGATGTGGCTTAGGATTCAGAAAATGATGAAGGGGAGTGAAATTGGTTTACAAGAAAAGGAAAATAAGTTGCTTCGTGAATGGGAGAAATTTACGTCTACTGAAGGGGAACAAATTGATCGTTACTATCATCGGTTTTCAACCCTCATGAATCACCTTAGAAGAAACAAACATGAACCTGCTCAAATTGCGGCCAACATCAAATTTCTTGATAATCTTCCTTCTGAATGGTCACGATATGTCACTCTTGTCAATCAAACCAAGGATCTTCATGTCGTGGACTACACTCAAGTATATGATTATTTGAAGATGAATCAAGATGAAGCTAACGAAGTTAGGGCGGAACGACGAGCCAAGACACAAGATCCATTGGCTTTTATGGCAAACTCTCCATCATCGATGTCATATCCCATGGTACCTTACCATCAACCCTCAACAAGTAACTTCATGCCACAACAACAACAACAACAACAACAACTCACCTCTTATGGATATCAACCTCCTACTGCTGTGTATTACCTACAACAACCGATTGCCTGTTTTGATGACATCGCCGATCCTACTCATGTGATTAATACTGGTCTTGCACTTCTCGCAAAGGCATTCAAATTTACCATTAACCCCACCAACAACAATCAGATAATCTCCTCGAACACTAGAAATAGGCAGATTGCTCAACCTTTCATGAGTGCGAATCAAGATCGCCAATTGATAGTTGTTGGGAACACATGGACACAATATGGGCAGAATACTGGGCAGACTGTTGGGAATGCAGGAAATCAGTATGGACAAATCCGTGGTCAGAATCCGAATGTTCCGAATGCAGGTAATCAGAATGGGTTAATTGTTGTGCCAGCGGTTGGTAATCAAATGGGAAATATTATGGCTACAAGGGCTGAGAATACTGGTACGAGAAATGGTAACAACAATCGTCAGGTTCAGTGCTACAACTGCAGGGGATTTGGTCATTATGCTCAAGATTGCACAGCCAAAAAGAAGAGGGATGTTGCTTATCTTCAGACTCAGCTTCTCATAGCACAAAAGGAAGAGGCAGGGATTCCACTTCAAGCTGAGGAATTTGATCTTATGGCTTCTGCAGCAGAATATGATGAGGAAGAAGAAGTGAATGCCAACTACATCTTGATGACAAACCTAAAACAAGCATCTACCTCAGGAATGCATGATGACATCGCTCCCGTCTATGATTCCAACGGTCCCTCTTAGGTACTCCCATGTTTCGATGATAACGATATATATAGTACGTCTAATCAGGAGGAGGAGTATACTGAGATGCTTGAGCCCTACACTGAGACACACGGGGATCAAATGAATAATAGTAATATTATTTCGAATGAGCCCAGTGTGGACCTTAGTGTGGATCAAGTTGCCCAGCCTACAACCCTTCCTGATGCGACCCATGCGTATTATAAATCTTTATTTGATAAGCTTGCTAAGGATGTAGACCATGCTACGGTGGTTAACAATAAGTTTAGAGAAACTAATGCCAAATTGACCAATGAGCTTGCGGGATATAAGGAACGGGAGAAAAGTTTTGAAATTCATCAGGCTAAAATTAAAGAACTTGAACAAGCTCATGCTACATCGGTTTATCAAAAAAAATGCACAACTAAGAAATTAAATCCCTTACACTTAAGCAGTGCTAAAAAGATAAGCGAATTGAATGATGAAATCACCTCTCTTAATAAACAGCTTTCAACTGAAAAATCTATTATTTTGGATTTAAAAGAAGAACGAAAAAAGTTGAAACATGATTTCAAAATTCGAGAAGATGGGCTTCTTGAGGAATTTTGCAAAGCTCATGATAGGATTAGGGAATTAGACAATCTTTTGGTAAACCGTGGCCAAACTATGCAAAGAATAAATATGCTCGCATCAAAAGTGAATGAGATAAACTACACTCGATACAAATTGGCTTTAGGTTGTCCTCTTCCTCCTAATCCCGGATATCTTAAGTATGTTCAGGCCATAAATCAAACTCTATATAATGGTAGTGTGCTCTTGTCTGATGAGCATGATCCTCCTAGTGTGCCTGATTCGGAAGAAACTCTTGAACTGGCTGAAGAGAGTCGTTTAAGAATGCAAAAGCTTAACAAAGAAGTCACACCCGTTTATTATCTGAAAGTTAATCCTCCAACAGTTTTTGTTCGGTCTAAAACGAGTACTGAAATGCTTTTGCTACCAAGTGAGGAATTGTCTGATGGCCCTCCTAAACTGAGTATCACACGCTGATTTCTAAACGAGCTAAAAGATAACTTTGTCATACTTAAACGTATTGTTAATTCCAAAATCACTGGAGGAAATTTTACATCACTAGTTCAGATTGAGGTCCATAAAATTCTTCAAAATGATATTAACCTGATTATTAATCAAGTTGATGCTCGGATAAGCAGTTTGGAAAACGCTTTTCTAAAAGAATTAGCCAACTTTGTTGAAGACTTTAAATCTTTAGCGAAGGACGCTGATGAATCTCTTGATAAAATCAAAGTTTTGGAAAACGATCTTAAACGTCTCTCTAAAGCACGTGATAATGTTGATAGTATCCCCATTGTGTTAGATACCTCTGTGTCAAATCATGAAACCCTCCAAACTGAGCTTGAACATACGAAAGAGAAAATGTAATCTGTTTTCATTAAAAAGGAAAAAGAATTTACCGATCTGTGGAATAAATTTGTCAAAAAATGTGATGAATGCAAATATGACAAAATTTCGTATGAGAAATCGTACAATGAAATGCAACAAACTATCGCACGGTTGCAGGCTCAGTTAGGAGGGGTTAAGGAAAAGAATTTGGCATCTTCAGGGTTAGAGAATGCCAGTGATGGGAATGTTCAGAAGCTTAAGGCTAAGATTGCAGATTTAGAATCGGTAGTTGCTTCATATAAGCGGGATGTTGACCAAAGTAAGTCTGTTTATCAGAAACTTATCGATAAAATTTGTGAGAACTGTAAGTTAAAGGCCTTATTAAAAGATAAGACTTCTGAGCCTAACTCGATTGTGGACTCGATGATCCAGAAACCAGCAACCTCGGGACCTACTTGTATTGCTGTAACACCTTGTCCCACGGTTGCTGGAACAAAAGCTGTTGTGATTGCCCCAGGAATGTTTCGTGTTAGTTCTCCCTCTGTGCCTTGCAAACAACGTAAAGCAAGCGTTAGGACAAAACCGACCACTATATCTCAACCACAAGTAATTGATTTAAAAAGTGCTAATTCTAATAGACGTGTGTCTTCTTCTACAGGAATAAACAACTACACTAAGAGCAGAAGGCCACAGCCTACGAGAAATACAAGGAATGATAGGGTCCCTTTTGCCTCTAGAAGTAGTAGCCCCAAGATCAATAATGTGGAAATAGAAGAACACCCTAGGAATTTACCGCTTTTCAATCATAATCAGAATCTTAATTCATCTGAATGTAATGACTTTAAGCTTGCTATTCGGAATGAAAAATCTGAAGTTATTTGTGCTAAATGTAATAAATGCTTCTTTAATTTTAGTCATGATGCTTGTGGCTTGACTATGAATGGATTGAATTATAGTGGTTACACTCGAATTGACAAGCTATCAATCAGTGAAAAACATAGCACTCCTAAGGCTAAGGTGCATGTTCCAAAAAGTACGCACGTAGGGTCCACAGAAAGTCTTGCTAAGCCTAGTAGCCCTAGATTCATCTCTAAATGGTTGCCTACTAGTAGATTTTTTTACGGTAGTGGAAAAATTATCGACACTAGTAGATCTCATACTGACAATGAAATGTCGGTATGTGATAAGGCTTAATTATCATCTAACCCTACAGGAACCTATTTCATCAGTTGCCAAAATATTTTCTTCTCTTATCATTGGCAGGCTGTTGAAATTTTTCTATGTTGCGTGGACTCGGGCTGTTCCAAACATATGACTGGGAATTGAAGCCTTCTCAAGAACTTTGTATGGCGATTCATGGGAACTATTCGATTTGGAAATGATCATGTTGCTGAAATTCTAGGCTATGGTGATCTTCATTGGGGAAATATAATTATCACCAGAGTCTCCTTTGTTGATGGCTTTGGACACAACTTGTTCTCGGTTGGGCAATTCTATGATTTAGACTTGGAAGTAGCCTTCAGAAGTCATACATGCTTTGTAAGAGATCTTGAAGGAATTGATTAGTTAAAAGGAAATCGTACCACCAACCTGTACACCATTGATCTTTTTCAGATGTCTGTTGCTTCTCCAATTTGTCTCATGGCTCGAGCCACATCAACAAAGTCATGGTTATGGCATCAAAGGTTATCTCATCTCGATTTCGATGCCATCACCCAACTATCGAAATATGATCTTGTTACCGGTCTTCCAAAGTTCAAATATTCTAAAGACCATATTTTTCCTTCCTGTGAACAAGGTAAAAGTAAGAAGAAGCCTCACAAACCCAAACCTGTTCCCAACTCAACGAATAGGTTACATCTCTTACATATGGATTTGTGTGGCCCAATGAGAATCAAAAGCATTAATGGAAAGCGGTATGTCCTAGTAATTGTGGATGATTATTCTCGTTACAGATGGGTTCATTTTCTTGCATCAAAAGATGAAGCCCCTGATGTAATTATTAACTTCTTGAAGAAAACATCAGTACTACTGCAAGCCCCAGTCATTATTGTGAGAACGGATAACAGCACATAATTCACCAATCAGAAACTGAAAGCTTACTTTGACGAAGTTGGGATCTCTCATCAAACTTCGGCTGTAAGAACTCTAGAGCAGAATGGAGTTGTGGAACGGAGGAATCGTACGTTAGTTGAAGCTGCTCGGACGATGCTTCTCTCCTCTAGTGCACCGTTATTCCTTTGGGCTGATGCCATTGCAACTGCATGTTATACTCAAAACCGCTATATTATTCACACCCGATTCAACAAAACACCTTACGAGATCATTAATGGACGAAAACCGGATATATCATTTCTACATGTATTCGGGGCTCTGTGTTATCCAAAGAATGATCGTGAAGATATCGGTAAACTTGAACCTAAAGGTGATATTGGCTTTCTCATTGGTTATTCTTCAATTGCTTGTGCTTACACGGTTTATAATCGAAGGACAAGAAAGGTAATGGAGACTATGAATGTTACCTTTGATGAACTCTCAGGAATGGCCTCTCAACATAGAAGTTCACATCCCAAGCCTCAAGGTCAGACTTCTAGACACGTAAGTTCAGGACTTGCGCTTCAATTTGCACCGTCAGCAATCTCATCGTCACAACCGTTGGAACATGACTTGGAAGTTTTATTTGGGCCAATCTATGATGAATATATGAAGGGTCCTTCGTCATTTGGTGTTCCTCAAAATGCCCCGGCTGCACCTGCTACGTTAGTTCAAGAACCTCCGATTGCATCTACACCAACGGCATCTACTTCTACACCATCTACGTCAACCTCAATCATATTGCCTCCAAATATTCCACCCACTTCTCCGACTGCTGACGCAACTCAACAACATTCTCAGCAAATTATTAATCATGTTCATTTTCAGAATAAAATAGTTGCTGAAAATGCAAACAATGCGATGCTCAACGAACATGAGTTTGTTAATCCATTTGCGGCTTCCACAAGTACTACTCAGCCTTCAACACCATATGTGGATCCGTCGAGCTCGCATCAAGTTTCTCATACACTTCCACATGAACACAAATGGACTAAGAATCATCCTTTGGTTCAAGTGATTGGCAATCTCTCACGACCAGTCTCAACACGAAATTAGCTGCGTACCGATGGTGGTATGTGTATCTATGCACTCTTAGTCAGCACAATGGAACCAGCAAGTGTTAAAGAAGCAATGACCGACGCATCATGGATTGAGTCTATGCAAGAAGAGCTCAATCAATTCATCCGGCTTGATGTATGGGAGTTAGTACCACGCCCGGAAAATATCGATCCCCTTACCCTGAAATGGTTATTCAAAAACAAGATGGATGAAGAGGAAACGGTCATCAGGAATAAGACTAGGTTAGTTGTGAGAGGTTATAAACAGAAGGAGGGAATTGATTTTGTAGAATCCTTCGCCCCGGTTGCTCGAATGGAAGCTATTAGGATTTTCTTGGCATACGCTGCTCACAAATCGTTCACTGTATATCAAATGGACGTGAAGACGGCTTTCTTGCATGGGTCGTTAAAAGAAGATGTGTACGTATGTCAACCTGAAGGTTTCATCAACACCGATCATCCAAGCCATGTCCACAAGTTGAAAAAGGCAATTTATGGTTTGAAACAAGCACCGAGGGCATGGTACAATAAATTATCATCATTTCTTCTCCAAAATCACTTCAGCGAAGGAACCATAGATCCAACGTTGTTTATCAAGCACTATGGCAACGACATCTTGGTGGCTCAGGTCTATATAGATGATATAATTTTTGGTTCTACAAACCCAAAATATTCCATATTATTTGCCAAACTTATGAAAAGCCGATTTGAAATTTCCATGATGGGGGAAATGACGTTCTTTCTTGGTCTCCAAGTTCACCAATCCCCCCGTGGTACTTTCATAAATCAGTCCAAATATGTGCTCGAGATTCTAACAAAATTTGGAATGGAAAATTGTGATCTAATTGGTACTCCAATGGACACTAAACAAAAGCTTGATTTGGATAAGAAATGGACATTTGCAGATGCTACAAAATACCGAAGTATGATCGAGTCCCTTATGTACTTAACCTCAAGCAGACCGGACATTGTGCATGCTACTTGTTTATGTGCTCGGTATCAGGCTAAGCCAACCGAGAAGCACCTCAAGGAGGTTAAAAGGATCTTTCTTTATCTCCGGGGAACCATTAACATGGGTCTCTGGTATACGAAGGATTCTGGTTTTAATCTAACTGGTTTTTCAGATGCTGACCATGCAGGGTGTCATGATACATTCAAGAGCACTTCCGGTGGAGCACAATTCTTAGGTGAAAAGCTAGTGAGCTGGTCCTCAAGAAAACAAGATTGCACGACGTTGTCCATCGTGGAAGCAGAATATGTGTCTCTATCCGTGTGTAGTGCTCAAGTCCTTTGGATGAGAACACAACTCACGGATTATGGCTTTTACTTTAATAAAGTTCCTATTTATTGTGATTCACAATCAGCCATAGCCATATCATGCAACCCGGTCCAACACTCCAAGACCAAGCACATTGCTGTCTGATTCCATTTCATAAAGGAGCATGTGGAAAGAGGAACGATCGAACTGTAGTTTGTCAAGACGGACTACCAACTAGCCGACATCTTCACCAAAGCTCTTTCTCAAGACAGATTTAAATTCTTGGTTCGTCGACTTGGTATGCGTAGTTTCACTCTAGATGAACTTGAACGTCTTGCACATACGCAGTAATCTTGTATATATCTATCAGAAAATCAAAATACAAAAATATAAAACCTATAAAAACAAAATAAAAAATGAGAAAATCTTTCAAAAATACAAAAAATATTCTTCTCCGACATGTCTCTCAGCATCGATAATATGGACGTACTTAGAAATGTCGCTCAATAACGACACGGGTACGTACATAAAGTTCGAATGAGAGTTCAAATGTGTTCAAAACATGTATTTTCTACTCTCTTCTCATAATGGCTTATAGTCACATGTCAGACTATAACCCGGTCCCCAAAGAAAGGAAAGTCTTTGACTTATCCTCAACAACGAGAAATTAATTTTTCTCAGTCATGGGCTTATATCAAAACATTCAAAGTTTTAAGCTCATGAACACAAGGAAAATGTTCATTTATGTACATTATTCCTTAACAATGGGAAAGTAAGTTTTCTCGGGTTTTTGAGCATAATTTTTCAAAGTATTTCAAAACTGTGTGCTCATATACTCCCTTATTTTAATTAGAATTTCTTTTCGAGGGGAGTACAAACTTTCATGCAACATTATTCTCTCCATGTTTCATCACTAGTTTCACAAAAATTTCAATCTCATGCTATTTTTGAGGGGGAGAATAGTGATTAAAATGTGTCATCTTGGATAAGATCTTTGATATAAGTGCTTTCTCTTCCTAATATGTGCAAAAACCTTTCCTTTTATGATGCACATATGTAGGGGAGCATTTTGGTGATATAGAAAACTTTCAAGGTGTAAACAATGATTTCATCAACACCTTGATTGCTTTTTCAATAGGTTTTTCTGGTTATGATATCTATACCCTTCAACACATTAATTCTCGTCGGTACTGGTGTCAAAAGGTGGTTAGGTATTCGTCCTATGATCCAACCTGAACCGAACGGATCTTCCCAGGGATAATCCATTAGAATTTAGATGTCCTTAGGAAATATGGAGTAGTTGTGTGTACGGGAAAAATGCCGACTAATGACTTAAGCTAGCACTGGAACAATCACAACAAGGTGCTACTTATGACGTCTTGGTAAGCATTGAAGGGGTTGAAGAATGAAAAAGAAATGTAAAGGATAAAGGGTGTAAAGAAAGAAGCCCTACATACAACTTAGGCAGAAACCGGGTCAATACATCTATTATCAGAATCACTTTGATGATTTCTGATACTGAAGACAAAGCATCATGGACCCAGTGATGTAATGCACAACCCTTCCCAGCCTACTCAAGCTTCTCTCAAAAGAAGTTTGTTTTATTGTCACGGAGTTCAACTCATTTCTATCAACTTTCTCACTCCGAGATAGTAGATATTGAAAAGGTGGTAGTCTGCTCCAGTCTCGATCACCAAATAAACGTGCACTTATAGAGTCTAGAGCCAACGAGATTCATCAAAAATCTCATTAGGACACTTATTCCATATATCAATTGTTGTCCATCACTAGAACACAAGCGATAATTTACAGAGTCCTACGCTCTATCCTTGTGATATTGCCAGAACATTCAGAGTGATACTCATTAGTATTCACAGCGATGAATGGAAATTCTTACAGTGTTAACATCAAACAGCACTGCGGCAGGTCATATGTAAGATTCACTTGAATTGAACATATGTTAACTGGAAAGCAACAGTGGTTTCATTCTTTTGTGATTCAAACTCTTTCCCGGTCTTGACTCAATATCTTTATGATCTTGCCAGAACATTCAGAGTAATACTCCTCAGTATTTACAGTGACGAATGGAAATCCTTCCAGTGTCATCTTCAAACAGCACTGCGGTAGGTGACTTGTGAGATTCCATACGAATCTAACTTGTGTCAACTGGAAAGCAACAAGGGTTTGATTCTTAATTGATTCAAACTTGTTCCAGGAAATTGAATTGACGACTTAATCAGCAGAGTGGAACTGCATGATTCACTCCTTACTATGAAGTATCTTTCGATATATTCAAGTATTGAGAACGGCTACCACAACCGGAAACCCTGTCAAGGAAGTTCTTTGAACTTACCTAATCACAGGTACAATATTCGTACTGTATAACGGGAAACCGGAGGAATGCAAACGGTGGCGTAACCTCAAGAGTCGTAATTCAAGACCACATGCTCATGTAAAAGAAGAAAGCTCAAGAACATCTAAAGACAAAGACTTCCGCTACTCTGATGATCAAGGGAGATTGTTAACAAGCTTTCTTACCGAATCAAAGTTTGATTATGTGGGGAAAGACACAAGAACACAAGATGGCAAAGTTTTAAGATCAAGTCAAGGCAAAGATCAAAGATCCGAGATCACAAGTCATGAAAGGAACTATGAAAGAACTCTCAAGACAACGAGCTTCAAAGTCAACAACACCAAAGAAGTAAAGTCACATATTACATGACCACCCCTTAGGGGGGGATATTTTTAGCCGTATTTAAAGTGATGGTCATATAATATACCGTTACGAAGCTCGTGGAAAATGCTACATAATGGTGTTGAGAGTTCTAGTATAATGTTTGGTATGTAACGAGAATTTGTCCCGAACACACAAATGAGGAAGGCCTTCTACTCTTACACTTGTAGTATAAAAGGCACTAAACACCTCATTTGTGTGTGTGTGTGTGTGTGTTTTCCATTTCATAGTTTGTAGAGAGAGAAACATATGTCTTTCTCTCACTAGGAATTCACAACCTCTTTGTTTTTCTCTTTATTCTTCATCTAATCTAATCATTCGTTTTGGTTTAATCCATGATGGAATTCGTATTTGGTTAAGTCGTGTGTATAAGTGCAACAATTCTTATTGATATCGTAAACTTGAGGCTCCAAATAAGGACTAACTGAATCTGGCCGGTGAAAGTAAACTTTTTTTCCAATAGACGACCTGAAAAAGATTTAGGCAAAAAAAGATTCAGTTGAACAAAGCTGTAATATGATATTAAAATTGATAGTCAGCAATCACAAGATAGTTGGTGCCTCACAACAATCACAAGAAGGTCTCAAACTTGTGACATTAGCATTATTAACACCACACTTAAACGGGTCGCAGTAAGATTGCGAATGACTTTTTGGACAACTGGTCTTGCTGATATTTTTTGGTTTAAATAAATTAAAATAAAATACAAAGCAACATAGTCTTCTGTGGCACAATTAATCAACCGATTGAAGCATTATGCGGTGCCTACACCACCTAGGAGTCCCAAGTTTGAGTCCTGGCAGCAGCAGACATCTATTAAGTTAATGTCAAATTTGATTTAAGTTTAACACTACTTATATTTCAACTTAAAATATGCAATTTTATTTTATACTTACCCTAGAGACGAATTTTAATAAAATTTTTATTTTTTCCATCAATTAAGAATAAATATAAAAATTTAGTCTTGATTTATGCAAAAAATTAACAAAATATTAAAACTAGTAATTGTACCACAATATGAAGTAATCATATCATACAAAAAGGCAAATGAAGATACTAGTCTATTTGGAACTTCACCTCCTTATTTTGTAAGGTTCCCTCTATTCGCCATTTGGTTCAACCAAACGATGTGGGATACGACTTGTATGAAAATTGTTTTCTTTATAATTACACTAGAGTTCAATTGGATTAAGGATGCATGCGACGGGCGGTCGTTTGATTCAGTTGACCAAATTCAAACTCGGTCAACCTCTCGATTCATCAAACTAGTTCGCACCCACGACCCATATGAAAATCATAGTTTCTTCCATTTATTTTGTCCTTTCATTTTTTGCCATCCTGAAAGAAAAAAGTCAAAGGTAAAACAGCTCACTAGTCACTCATACAGAACCACCCGACGCATAAGCACCCAAACCATATCGATGAAAATACTGCATTGTTAAGTGTACCGATTTTGCTCGGTCGGCTTGTTAATACTAGTAACATGTAGTATGAGAATCAATAAGATGGCTGTGTAAGCAAAGGATCTACGGAGCAAAATCCATACATTTAACAACTGTCAAGAATCCCGCATTCCCTTCATTAATATGGTTTTAGGTCCTAATCCCTTAATGAGTGAGCTGTTTTACCTTCGTGTTTTCTATGTAGCACAAGGGGGCATATTGCCGATCATACACCTAGCTTCTATATAAAAAAGAGAGATGTTGTAACTAATTAGACTTGATAGTTAAGTAGGAAATTTATTTGTTTCATAAACTAGATGGAAAAAGCATCATTGTTCTCCTTTTATCTTAAATTGGCATAATTCTAAACAATGAGAAGTGAATCTTGTATTATTACGTGTCCAATCTCTCCAAGTTACCCACAATTTTGAATACAACTCCATTGTTTCATTGGCACCTAAGGCTACCCGCAACGGGGAGTTTTGTCTCGATCGCCACTCGGTCGCGACAGAGTCGGCTTGTTACGGCGATTCGGTCGCTGGAATTCGGTCGACCGAATTCGACTCTACCCATGACCTTCATACTATCCGTTAGAAACTTGACCGTTGGAATTAAAAAAATAAAAAAAAATTAATTTAAACTTTTACCTTATAAATACCTCATTTAATCAACCATTTTTTCACACAAATTAAACAGACAATCCTCCAAAATACAATGTCTTATGGATTATTTTTTACCGACTCTTCTAACGACGAGGATGAAGTTACAAGCGAGTTTGAGGTTTTTACGCAAGCTTGTAAAGCGGCTTATGAAGCATCAATTCCCAAGTAACGAGCGTATATAAATAGAGATAACCGGGGTGCACATAATCGTCTAGTGGAGGCTTATTTTACTGACGGGTTGCAGTATGTTGCGGAGAAATTTCGTGAACGGTTCCGAATGAATCGAGCTTTATTCTTACGAATTGTTGACGACTTGAAAAATAACTATTCTTATTTTAGAAACTCAACGGATTGTACGGGCTGAGAATTTCTTTCGCCATTGTTGAAGTGCACTTCTGTTGTTCGTCAATTGGCGTATGGAGTCGGGCCCGATGATCTTGACGAATATTTTCAAATGGGTGCGTCAACAGCCCATGAGTGTCTTCGAAAGTTTTCTACCGTCATCATGGAACATGGAGAAATTCTATGCCCATCACGAGGCAAAACATGGGTTTCCTAGGATGATAGGAAGTATTGATTGTACACATTGGTCGTGGGAGAATTGTCCCGTTGCCTATAAAGCTTAATTTAGTAGGCGTGATCAGGGGTCAACTCCGTTCATTTTATTGGAAGCGGTTTCATCTCAAGACTTATGAATTTGGCATGCGTTCTTTGGTGTAGCCGGGATGAATAACGACGTGAATATTTTACGTCAATCCCCTATTTTCAATGATCTTAAATCAGGGGAAGCACCTGAACTGGGATTCGTGGCTAACGACGTGCATTATCTTCGGGGATATTATCTTACTGATGGGATATATCCGTAATGGTCGGTTCTTATTAATTCTATAAAAGATCCGTCGACGAATGATCAGAAACGAAGATTGTATAAAACGAAGCACGAAGCAGCAAGAAAAGATGTTTAATGAGCCTTCGGTGTATTGAAAACAAAATGGAGGATGATTAATTACCCGGTCCGAGGATTGTCAAAACGTCGACTATCGGACATAATGTACACCTGCATCATATTACACAATATGATAATTAAACAAAGGGGGCGGTGATATCACCCATATATCATCACCAAGAAGAACATGTTAATAACGATCCGGTGAATACTTATGAAAAAAGTCTACAAACTACTCAGCAGGTAATCGACCCACAACTTCATCTCAACTAAAAGCCGATCTAGTGGAACACATTTGGAACAATCGCAATCAATAAATTAGTACTTGAACTATTTTTTATTTGAATCCTTATGTAAAAAAATTTAGATAAATGTAATGGTTTTTTATTGAATTTAATGTGTTTAAAAAAAATTTGAACTAGGTCGCCTTGTTGGGGCAAATAGGTCGCACTAGGTCGCAGGAGAGAAAAAGCTGGAAAATCAGGGTCGCGACCTAGTCATCATTGCAGGTAGCCTAATAGACCAGCATCTAAAGCTAATGACAACCATAAAAAAGGTAAATTTTGCATTCAGTTACTTTTTAGATTTTTGTATGACATGCTAATCTTCTTTGTATCGTTCCAATTTTATCGGATGTCCGCGAAGGGATGAGAGACACGTTTTCGGAAGCGCTATATAAACTAGTCATAACTTCTTCTACTGGTCGATGTGGGATCGATTATTTGACACTATTTTGCTTACTTTGAACTAATATTATACAGTTATAACAACTTTAACTATAACTTTTCAGTGTTTATAAAAGAAAAAATACAACTAAATGTTTAAACTTTTTAATTCATTGGAACATTTGGATCCATATGACACTGATTATGAAATTGTGAAACATTTTGATGAGCCAAATCTTGGAAAAAGGCCTGTAAAAATTATACAAGCACGATAAAACATTTTTTGCCTTGGTTTAGATTTGAATAAACTCGTGACTCGTGTTTATTGATTTTTCTTTAAATTAAAGGTTTGAAAAAGAATGGTTAGTCGAGAATAACGAGATTATGAAAGTCTTGAATTGGAAAAACTTTGAAATGTGAGATTACTCTCACATATCATATATCATATCCTAACCGTTAGGTGATGGTTGTCATGTGCGTGTATGATAGCCTTGGCAAAAGCCATATGTCACTTACGTCCGTATCTATGGGGCAGTAAGTTTGAAACTCGAACCGATCATTACAGCCTAAGTATCTCTTGGAGTAGCGTATCACCACTATTCTGCAACAATGTTGGTTAAGCAAACCTTATGTTGTGGGTTATGACTTTACTGTCGTTTACAAAACTGGCTGAGACAACGTGGTTGCTGATGCGATGCCACGTCAGTTTGAATGAGCAGAAACAACCATCCTAGCTATTTTCGGGCCTTTATTGCACTCGAACAAGAGGTCAACATAATTCTCGAATCACAACAGCTTGCGACAAAAATAACAAAAGGTGAAGTCGTAGGCCCTTGGCAAATTCGTGATTGTCTAGTTCATTTCACATTATGTGAATCGATTTTATTTTGGCTTCACAATATGGGTCATGAAGGTTACCAAAAAACTCTTGGCTGTGTAGCTGCAGATTTCTATTGGACAGGCTTAAAGTCATCAGTTCGGTCTTTTGTTCGCACTTGTCAAGTGTGTTAACGTAATAAGCACACGAGCTTGCTACTGATTCCGTAGAAGATTCTCATGCAGATAACGAGAGAGATCGCAAATGGACTGGTAAGGTAACGGGTAATTTTTGAATAGGTCGGATTGGGTTGACGAGACTCATTTTTTGACTCATAAGAGTTTGAAAATATGAATAGTTCGAAGGTTTGATGTTGATCCCTTTGAATGGATCTATATTTTGTTAAGAATTTGTACAATAGCTTGTAATCAAAACTTGAGCACTTGAGAATTCTTACTCAACCAAATAAGTTATGTGGAATCTAACTTATAAAGCAAAGAAGAACATAATTACTTTTACCTATTCGATCTTCTATTAATCAACTTTCAATGAGGTACAATAAACTCATCATACATGTGTTCCTTTTATGGTGTAAGGAACCCTAGAAACCTTAGAATATTCTATTATGATAAGTATATCACACACGATATATTATCAATATTCTAAACTATTAAGTATATCACATAAGATATACTCTAACTATAACTATGACATATCTTTTCTAAATATATATTCGTCCTAATCAATATAGTAGTACTTACATTATAACTAACAGTACTTGCTATGTACCGCGTTAACACTAACGGTACTTGTCAACACTAACAGTACTTGTACTTGCACTAACGGTACTTGGTACTTTACAAATAATTCCCAACAATCCTCCCCTAAACAAGAATGATAACTTGTTTTCTTCTTGTTTCTCTTCAAACTTGGATTGAACTTGGTAATCTTGTACTTGTATCCAACTGAATGTATCTAAACACTTTATGAAGATCTTATTCTGATATGATAATCTTTAAGTCTTCATGAATATCATCTTTGTCTTCAAAATGTGATCTTCTTGTGTCTTGTGAACATTCTTTTGCAGCAACGATATTGTCTTCATATATGATCACTTCCCCTTGAGTGTTAAGAACTCATCTTCTTTGTAGGTTTCTTGAGTTAAAACATACACCACATATGTCTTCTTCCCCTTTTTGGAATCTTCAAATATGAGTCTTCTTATGAATCAATATTTTTGCTTGTATCTTCTTACCTGAAATAAAACAGTTAACAACAAACCAATCTGTATTAGCATCATGATTTTTAGAAAATCATCAGCTATCAACGGATTTGATTTATTCTTTACCAGTTAGTCGTACACTCTGAAATAGCCAATACTTTATTCATAAAGAATAAGGTGTACTGATAACCCTACAATTTTTGGTAAACTGTCAACCATCAACGGATTTGATAATGTCTTTACCTAGTATCGTTTGCCATAGGACTAGCCAACTCTTTGTCTCGAAACATGGTGAGTTAGAACCATATAGTTTTTAGCAAACTACCAGCTTTCAACGGATTTGATAAGTCTTTACCATAAACCATTTGCTTATGGACTAGCCAGTTCTTATGTTTGTTAGACATGGTGAACTAAGAACCATTTGTGAAGTGTGACCAAGAGTCAAACACTTAAGGCTCTTTCTCAGCTTCTTCTTCTTTTTCCAAATCCTTGAGTTGTTGTTTAACCATTTTGATCAACTCAAAAGCACCATTAGACTCCTCTAAAATCTCAAGTTTTTGTTCCAACATCCTTTCTAACAACCTTCTTCCAAAAGGATATCTTTTATCTTGAAGCATGTAATAAGTTACATCATCTACATCCAAAGTGTGTATATCACATGATCTATAATATCTCCAGTAAGTAGGAACTTGATTCTCTAAATCCTTCAACATTTGTTGATCACAATTGTGTGGCTCGTACATAAACTTCAATTCATTTCTCAATAGTGATGTTTCTTCTTGACCTTTACTTCCTCCTTGAACAAATCTTTTGAGGTCTTGAATATCTTGTTTGTCAAGGATATGAAGAATATCTTCTAGTAACCTAAACATCCTAAATGTTCCATCTGTTCTAGTTATTCCATGAACTTCTAATCCTTGTTTCATAGCACCTGTCCATCTTATGATTGATGACTTCTTTCCAAAGATTTCTGTATCAATACATTAATCTCAAATTTGACTATCTTCAAGTGCTTTCTACAACTTTCATCATCATCACTATCTTGATCTGTAGATTTTGCCTTTTTCTTAGCTTCTTGCTTATTCCTGGTTGATCTCTTCCTTTTAGTACCCTTGGAGGTTCCTTCAAACTCAATGGATCCCTCCTCCAAATATGTATGTATCGTTTCTTCAAGTACTGTTGACTGTGTATGTACTGCTTGTACATTTTCAGTCTCTTCAACACTTTGAGCTGCATTTCCTCATCCATCCCTTGATCAGTCTTTGCTTCTTTTGAAACTTCCTTCACCCTTTTCTTCTTTCTAGCATATGTAGTCTTGATAGGTGGAGATGCTTCTTTATGTCCAGCAGTACTTGCATCAAGTCTGGGGGTACTTCCAAATTGTCTTTGTTGTTGCAAATGTTTCTTGACATCTTCAATGTCCTTTTTGTCTTTTTCAGATCCCATCTCAACAAAATTTAGTTTGCTCCTCTTGTGTTGCTCATACAAAATCTTTATTTCATCAAAAGTCTTTCTGACTAGTCGAGCATGGGTGAAATGCTTAACTTTCTTGAGATAAGACATCATCTGATTCCTGATTTACATAGTAGTTAGAGGCTTAACTCTTTCTATTCTTCTCTTTTCTGCAAAGAATCTTTGTTGCTCCCTTACCAAATCATTAATCAACTTATCTTTTTCTTCCTCATCATAAGCATCTCTTTCTTCAGCTATTAGGAATTTTGCAAGAAGTTAACTTGCCTTTAGTTCAGCCTGAATCCTATCATACTCTATTATATTCCATTCTTGTTGCACTCTTTGAGCTTCAAGCAATTGTTGCTTGGCTGTAATTTCTTCTTGTAACTCCTCTTCACGCATTTGTGCTTGCAATCTAAGAGCTACCTCTTCACCATGCTCTAATTGATGAAACTTGTTCATGACTTTGATTATATCATCATCTGAATCACTTTCATTTTCAGACTCATATTGTAATTTCTTTTTGCCCTTATCCTTTGGATTTGTCTTAGGTAATTTCTTCAATAATCTTGAAGATCTTATTTCTTCATCTTCATTGGATTGTTACTAAATGATAATACCTTTTGTAGTGGGTTGTGAAGCTTGAACTTTCTTACCTTTGTCTCTATCTTTAATGGAAAGATTTTCTTGTTGTGTCTTCATCTCTTCTTCTGCTAGCCTTGCTTTCTCAGTTGAGATATACTCTTTGAGATCAACCAGCACTTGTGCTAATGTCTCATCTTCTCCAAAAGATGGAGTTTGGCTTTCTTCATAAGATGGTAGTGAAGCTTTTTCACCAGCGGTACTTGCAGTTGGCTGAACAGTACTTGGTTCTTCAAAAGTATTTACTTCACCAGTTATAGACACAATTCTTTCTTCTATCACCAAAGTATCTCCAGATACGTGTTCTTCTTTGGAAGTTGTCTTCTCAATATCTAACTCCTCAGTCTTGTCTGATTCAACATTTATCCTTAATCTTGACAATACTTGGAAAGATTGTTTCTCATGAAACCAAAATTGTCTTTGTGGTGGAGTTGTAGACACAGGAAACTTAACAGTTATTTTCTCTAGCTTCTCATAAAAACTACTCCAATTTGCTTATATTTTTGGTGATTGAGGTTGTGGCTGAGTTACCACCATGTCTTCATCAGCAGATGGTTGTGGTTCCTCATGAGCAGATTGTTATGATTCCTCATGTTGAAGCTCCATATCTGTATGCTCCAAACTTTCATTATCCACATCATTCTCTATGCCATCATTAACCTCAAGATTCTCAATGCCATCATTAGCTTCAAAATTGATGTCATTGCCAGAGATCCTTATATCAATATCTAAAAAAGGTCCTTGTTCTTCATTATTCCTCCCCTGTTTGGTTGCATTCAGTTGCTTCTTCTTAAAGTTTCAGAACTTTTGCTTCTTAAGAGCAACCTTCTGAATTACTATGTGGTGCCTCATCCAAGGAGTGACTTTATTCCTTAGCTTTATCAAACTGGCTTCCAATTCAGCAATTCTTTTATCTTGAGCAAGTTTCTCTTTTTGCAAAACATGTACCTGTTTGGACAAGCTTGTACACAAAGCAGTTAAATTTGCAACATCCACCACCTCTGTTGTTGTTGCCTGTGGAGAACCACTAGCAGCAAGTAAAGCAGTAGGTGTATGGATCATCTCATCAGAATTTGGGTGATTACCATCATGATGAGAAGAAGATTGTGAATCTTTAGATGGTTGGGGGCTCTGGTTATAAGGAGTTTGTTGAGAAGCAATAGCTGAGTTAGGTTCCTCACCTTCTTGATTAGCTGGTTGGACTAACATAGTAGCAAATAATGGTGTTACTATCCCTAAAAAAGAGCTACCATTATTTACCAAGAAAGAAAAATTTCTCTTGGTGAAAGAGGGGACATCACAAGTATTTGTTAATTCTGGTAGGTTTGGAATTTGGTCATTGACTAAATCTTGAATGAACCTTGAATACTGATACAAGGCTTTTGGCCCGTATAAAAAATATTAAAGTTCGTTGTGTTGGTCTCTTCGAATTGAAAAACTTATTGTTTAATGTGTGACTCAGTTGAACTTTGGTGGAACAAAGATGTGTCGTTGTAGTTTTGAAAATAAAAGGTGCAAAACAATTAAAGTAAAAGTGCAATAAAAATAAATCTAAGTCTAATTAAAATAAAGTGCAGGATTTAAAAAGCAAGACTAAAATTAAAGGGAAATAAAGCAAATAACGCAAACTTAAATCTAACTAAGGCAAAGCTAAAATAAATCTAAGGCGATAAACTTAAAGTGCAACTAAGTAAAAAGGCAGGAAGAGTAAAGCTCGAAATTAAATGCTAAAATAAAAATAATAAGTCCTTATCCGGAATAAAACCCCTATTCGGAATACTGTCACTATGCGAAAAAAGTGCCTATTCGGAATAGTTTCATATGCGGAAAAAAAAACCTATTCGGAAAGAGTCCCCCTATTCGGAATAAAGAGCCCACTCAGAATAATTGGTCTATTCGGAATACTGTCACTATGCGGAAAGTCCTCCTATTCGGAATGTATTCCCTATTCGGAATAAAAAAGGTAATTCGGAAAATTCCTCCTATTCGGAATACAGGATATTCCGAATAAGCAATTTCTTAGAACCCCTATGCGGAATAATTAAATATTCCGAATAAGCAAACTTTCAAATCCCCTATGCGGAATGTTTCAAGATTCCGAATAAGCAATCTTTCAAATCCCCTATGCGGAATGATTCAAGATTCCGAATAAGCAATCTTACAAAACCCCTATGCGGAATGTCTGGAGCCGTCTTCTGGGAAAGAACAGAAACAATAAAACCGAAGAACAAGGAAAGTAAAAACACACGGATCTAATCAAAACTAAGCTAAATCAAACACAAGATCAAACCAAACAAACAAATAAACAACTATTAAACATAAACAATCAATCCAAATCAATAAAACTCACAAAACTTAATCAAATTAATCAAAACCCACTTAAATAAATCAACAAAAATCAAGAACATAAACATAAACAATAACAATCAAAGAATAAGAAAGGAAGAATGAGATTAACAAGATAAAGATAAAACTTGGCAAGAATGAAAAAGAAAAACTTACTTGAATTAAATGGTAATTAAGGTGCAAGACAAGGTAATTAAATGGCCAAGTATTTAAATGTGCATAAAATAAAGATGGAAGAGCTAATTTGTCAAGTTAGCCAACAACATGGAAAATTAACAATCCTAATCTATATATAGGGGAGGATTAGGAAGCTTCCTCCCCTCCTTCATTTCTTGTTAATTGCGGGATTAAGTCCCTCCTCCATTTAATCTTCATTAATTGCGTCATTAGTCCTTTTCTTCTAATCTTTCTTTTAAATTTGGACTTTAAGGGCTTGTGGTTCGGGATATCTTTTGAACTCGTCTTTAATTTCTTCAATAAAATAGACTTGAGTTTCTCGGCTTTTGATAAACTTCCGTCTTTTGACTTTTTCTTCGATAAATCTTCAGAATTGGTCTTGGACTTCCGTTCTTTTTCCACTTTTGACTTCTCGACTCCGTCTTTCATCTTTTTCTTCAATAAAAGCCGTGAATGCCCGTGAATTCCCGTGTTTTCTCCACTTTTCACAATTTCGTCCTAAATTACAACAAAAACACAAACCGCGCATAATTCCGACATAAAAGACATAAAATACACGTTTTGGTCCGGTTATTATTGTAATTAAGTGGTAGAAAAGATGGGTGTTTACACACCTATCAAATCCCCTACACTTGACCATTGCAATGTCCTCATGCAATGCATTAGTTACAAAGCATGTTTACACTTTTCATCATAATCAATCCACATTGGCCTTTATTAAAGAGATAGAAAATTATAAAAATGCAAAGCAAAGAAATTAAAAGCATACCTTGGGTTTTGAAAATGTCATGAATAATCATCATCCTCAACTTTTCACTTTCTCCAAACCAAGCTTAAGAACGAGATCATTGTTATTATAAGTTAGTAAACTAACACGAACTCATGTGGGCCAATTATTCACTTAGACTCCCTTATTCCTATGGGTATCTCTTATATTTTATTATTTGTCTTGAATGATCACGAAGATGCATTGTTTGACTTATTTAGATAATTATTAAGTCTGAAAATAAAGTGCACGATTTAATCAATAGTTAGCTAAAGGACCAAATCTTTTAAAACTGCTTCTCGGGATATCAAAAAGTTCATATCTTGGCATAACTTGGTTCGCGATTTGAGACCTTTCTCGGGCCGATATTTGGCAGCGACTTCATACTTCAAACCTTGAGAGACGTTCATGAAATAATGGTCTTCTCTTCATAATTGGAATTTCTTCACTTGGAATTTTTGAGAGATTCTTCATATATGGACCACGACTTCTTCATTTTTCTCCAATCTTTATTTTGGATTTTGATATACAACGATCCGCCTCCTTTATTGACTTGGATCTATTTATCCTCATACCTTGTTAGGGTCTTTTCGGATACACTTCTCCATGACTTTTTGGGAGTTTTTGCTTTTCGTCGTGTGTCTCGATCCTTCATATTGATTTTCGATAAATGATTCTTCACATCACTTTTGGATCTTTAGCAACAAAACATAGCCCTCATGCCTTGTTAGGGCCTTTTCAGACTCGCCAATCTTCGCGCCCCGCTTCATAAGTTATGCCTTGGCTATGAACTCTCGTCATTACCGAGCAACTTTTAAACGATCTGGGGCTAGAAGCTAAGTAACTTTTCAAATCGTACAACCTTATTTATTAGCAGATAAATTTATTAGCAAGCGATGGGAGAATAGGCTCATAATTAACTCACATAAATTCACGAAAGAATACCGACTTATAATTGGCTCTATCATCTCTCGTTCTCCACAGTTTAAAATCTCAAGTAATGAGACTCGTGGATACTTAGCCTATTAAATCAAAGTTTTGGGTTTTCGAGTCGCCTATAGGATCTTGCAAATTCTTAGACTCTTTCAAGTTTAGAAATCGCATCTTAAAGTTCCCTTGATAAATGACTCTCTAGGATCAATTATAGGAACTTGCGAAAAGTTCTTGTTCTTAACCCGTGAGAGTTAAGACTTTCGCGTTTTATAGCTCCCTATATAAAAGCCTAGCAAAACTTGACTTAAACACGTTAAGGATACTAGCTAGAATAAACTCGGATTGAGTCAAAAGATTCACAACGTTTGAAAATTAAACCACTTATTAAACATTTATTCTAGCAAAGAAAGAAATTAACTATACAAAAGGGAAAAACTAATAGGCCAAAATAGATCAAAAATTTTGAAAAATGTCGAAAAACTGATTTTCCGGTTAAAATGAGGACAAATACAAGGAAAAGACCACTTAACTTCGATAGAAGTCCCCCCTACACTTAAGATAAACATTGTCCTCAATGTTTAAGCATGTGGAAGTAAACTCCCCTACACTTAGGACATTGTGCACGTTGTTTAAATCTCGCTAAGGAAAAGACTACTAAAGAGATTCCTATTTTAATATTGAGAAAATATAAAATAGTGAATCGAAAAGAGTTTAGGATAGAACCGGGATAAAGTAGAACACGGAATCACGGGTTGTCAAGAATCAGCAAGAGTGGATCTTTGAAACTCGAATCCCTGATTAAGAAGTGAGGAGAGGAAATAGCAATCCAAAGGGTCCCCCTACACTTATGGTAAAGAAAGCGGAAAGATAGATGCATGGGTTGCCTCCCAAGAAGCGCTTGGTTTTTGTTAACCGAGTCGTGAGTCTGACTCGACCTTGATCATCAATGGAAGTAGCATGAAACAAATCCACCAGAATCGAAGACATAGTTTTCATCCATCAATAAGCAAGAGCTTAAGGCGAACAAGGCAAGCCAAAAGAGAAGTGGCAGGGTTCCCTTAAGCAGTGATGTAGCATGGTGGGAGCAAGTATGAAGCGGTGCGAGCATGTCTTCAATAATTCCAAAGATTTTTCCTTTTATTTCATCAGGTGGATACTGAGATGGCTCTAAGATTGCAATACCGGGGTCGAACACCTTTTCCTTTAAGGGAAAATAGCACTCAGGCTCAGCCGAGTGTGAAGAAGATCCGCAAAGAAGCACAACCTCGTCCTCAGAAGGGGGACAAAGAGGTGTTAAATCATACGTGCAACGGATTTCGGTGGCAACCGGTTTCTTCTCCTTAGACAAAATTTTCTTCAAATCCAGAGTAGGATCAAGACGATAAGATTCAAAGTCCAGAGGAGGTGCATCACTCTCATGCGGGAAGTAGGTATTGAGAAACATAGAGAAGTCTTCCTCGAATGAGTAATCGTCCAAGGTAGGATCGAGTGATGGCGGAGGATCTTCATCATGTGAAGAATCGCTCGAAAGAGTATCGGCCTCATCAAAATCATCGAACGTGGGCAGCTCGGGATACTCAGAAGTACAATCAAAATCATCTGAATCTGAGCTAGAATCATCTACATCATAAGCATCAAAGACCGGTGGTGAATCATAAATGGGAGAAGCGTCAAAAGTAGGGGGAGAATCATCCACATTATCTTCAAAGAGTGGATTATCAGTGGAAGACTCGAATAAAGGATTATCGTAGACGGTAAAGTCATTGAGCACATTTATCATATTCACTGATTCTCGGCCTCCAAAGGATTTGCCTGTAAGCTTCCCCATTTTAAAAACTTTAGAATCATCCCCGACTCGTAAGATTAACTCACCCTCGGCCACATCTATTAAAGCACGTCCGGTTCGCAAGAATGGCCGACCAAGTATTAAAGGAATACGAGGGTCCATTTCATAATCAACTACGACAAAATCGACCGGGAAGGTAAATGTGCCAACTTTAAGAAACACATCTTCGGCTATACCAACGGGGTAAGCGAGAGTGCGGTTTGCAAGTTCGAGAGTCATCTTTGTTGGAATGAGGTCGGGCAATGATAGTGTTTTCCAAACACTGAGTGGCATCAAATTAATACTAGCCCCGAGATCAGCAAGGGCAGAAAATTCTTCAGTTTTGTTGAACACGCAAGGTAACACAAAACGACCGGGATCTCCAAGCTTTTCCGGAAGTTCTCTAAGAAGAACTGCAGAGCAGTTTTCATTTAAGCGTGTGTTGGCGAGTTCAATCAGCTTCTCCTTCTTGCTAAGCAATTCCTTGAATGCTTTGACAAATTTTGGCATGTGGCAAAGTGCTTCAACAAGGCTAATGTTGATGGTCATTTTAGATAGCATATCCACATATTTCGATACTTGGCAGTCATTCTTGGTTAGATCATTGGTCTTGCCTATACGAGAAGGGTATGGGATGCTAGGTTGATAAGGGTTAGGTGAAGGTGTAGTTGGTGAAGGTGTAGTTGGTGAAGGTTGTGATGTTGAAGGGTCCTTCCGAGATACATGGTCATGACGAGGCGGAGACGGTAATGGTGTACTATCACTAAGTGTAAGAGGAGTAGGGATATATGGTGGTGGAGGAGGTGTAGATGATGGTGGTGAATCAGGTGGATTGACAATGGTAATTCCACTACGCGTAGTTATAGCACTCACATTAGCTCGCGGATTAGTGACGGTGTTTGAAGGTAGAGAACCCGAAGAAGAAGAAGGTTGAGCTTCAGGCAAGAAACTAGCCAACAGATTCTTTAATTCAGTTGTTTGAGTGATGAAAGAGGATTGAAGATTATCACGAACCTCAGTTCTGATGTCATTACCTTGCTTCAAGATATCTCCTTTCAAATTGATTATTTGGCTCTGTAGGTTCTTGATTTGCTCACCTTGAGTTCTCATGATTGTGTCAACATCGGGATTAATGGGTGGGTGTTGTTGGGTGGGTGGTTGATAAGGGTTAGAAGCACGAGGTGGGATTTGGTGGCTTCTATTGTAGTTGTTGGCGGAATTTTGGTTTTGAGGAGAAAAACCGGGTGAAAGGTAGTTGTTGGAACGGTAGCTCAGCAGATTTCTATCCCCTTGTTGTCTAGCTTGGTAATTTTCCGGTGAATAATTACCGTAAGCTGCATACACATTTTCCGGATTTCCTTGTGTCGAAGGACAATCGGTGTATGAGTGAGGACCGCCACATGTTTCACAAGGATTAGCAACCGCTTTAACTTGTTGTTGTTGTTGGTTTGAAGCGAGAAGCGTAATACTTTTGCTCATTTCGGCCATCATGCGGGTGAGTTCGGTCATCTCAGGGTTTGCTGAGGTAGAAGAAACATTGACTCTCGTGTTGTTTCTAGAAGAAGCAGAGGAATCCCAGTTCTTATGATGAGTAGTCATGTTTTCAATTAACTCTCTACACTCCTCGGGTCTCCTTTTCATGAATGTGCCACCGGCAGCTGCATTGATCGTATCACGATCTCGAAAAGTCAATCCGTTGTAGAAAGTATCGATCAAGGTGACCGGAAGCATATTGTGGTTTGGACAACGGTCGATCAAGACATTATATCTCTCCCATGCATCAAAAAGAGATTCATCGGGATCTTGCATGAAACCGCTGATCTGATTGCGAAGGCTTGTGACCATGGATGGTGGAAAGTAGCGCGACAAAAAGCGTTGAGTCATGTCATCCCAAGTGTGAATAGAATTCTTCGGGAGACGATCAAACCATTTCTCGGCATGATGCGATAAAGTATGTGGGAAGAGTTGTAGGCGGAGAACATCCATTGTGGCCCCAGGCAACTTCATGCTTTGGGTGATTGTAATGAACTTGTCGAGGTGTTTGTTGGCATCATCATCAGGCAATCCTCTAAATGGGTTTGTTTGCACTTGCTGAATCATGTGGTGCTTCAACGAAAACTCAGGAGCGTTGATTTGCATCGGCGCAATCGGTCCTCCTCGTCCAAACATTGTTGGTTGACAAAGTTCCTCCATGGTCCGAAGATCGGGCTGTGGAAGAGCATTGTTGTTATTATTATTATTATTGAGGTGCGGTGGCATGTTGTTGTTGTTGACACCTGCCATATCTAAATCTTCTTGAGGCTCGGGCTCTTGATAATTAGAAGATCTAGTACGCATACACCTGAAAATGCAAAAGAAAACAAAACCAAACACAAAGACAATATATATACACAAGAAAGATAAAATCTTTTTGGATTTTTGAAATTTTTAATTTTTATGGTTTTTTAATTTTAATTTTTATCAATTTTTAATTTTTAAATTTTATCAATTTTTAATTTTTTATGAAAGAAAAATAACGTTCACAAGTGAACGGATCCCAAAAAGCAACGTGTCTCTCACAAAAAACTGTTGATCTTTACGAAAAGAGCCGGCAGCGGCGCCATTTGATGCAAGGCTTTTGGCCCGTATAAAAAATATTAAAGTTCGTTGTGTTGGTCTCTTCGAATTGAAAAACTTATTGTTTAATGTGTGACTCAGTTGAACTTTGGTGGAACAAAGATGTGTCGTTGTAGTTTTGAAAATAAAAGGTGCAAAACAATTAAAGTAAAAGTGCAATAAAAATAAATCTAAGTCTAATTAAAATAAAGTGCAGGATTTAAAAAGCAAGACTAAAATTAAAGGGAAATAAAGCAAATAACGCAAACTTAAATCTAACTAAGGCAAAGCTAAAATAAATCTAAGGCGATAAACTTAAAGTGCAACTAAGTAAAAAGGCAGGAAGAGTAAAGCTCGAAATTAAATGCTAAAATAAAAATAATAAGTCCTTATCCGGAATAAAACCCCTATTCGGAATACTGTCACTATGCGAAAAAAGTGCCTATTCGGAATAGTTTCATATGCGGAAGATAAAACCTATTCGGAAAGAGTCCCCCTATTCGGAATAAAGAGCCCACTCAGAATAATTGGTCTATTCGGAATACTGTCACTATGCGGAAAGTCCTCCTATTCGGAATGTATTCCCTATTCGGAATAAAAAAGGTAATTCGGAAAATTCCTCCTATTCGGAATACAGGATATTCCGAATAAGCAATTTCTTAGAACCCCTATGCGGAATAATTAAATATTCCGAATAAGCAATCTTTCAAATCCCCTATGCGGAATGTTTCAAGATTCCGAATAAGCAATCTTTCAAATCCCCTATGCGGAATGATTCAAGATTCCGAATAAGCAATCTTACAAAACCCCTATGCGGAATGTCTGGAGCCGTCTTCTGGGAAAGAACAGAAACAATAAAACCGAAGAACAAGGAAAGTAAAAACACACGGATCTAATCAAAACTAAGCTAAATCAAACACAAGATCAAACCAAACAAACAAATAAACAACTATTAAACATAAACAATCAATCCAAATCAATAAAACTCACAAAACTTAATCAAATTAATCAAAACCCACTTAAATAAATCAACAAAAATCAAGAACATAAACATAAACAATAACAATCAAAGAATAAGAAAGGAAGAATGAGATTAACAAGATAAAGATAAAACTTGGCAAGAATTAAAAAGAAAAACTTACTTGAATTAAATGGTAATTAAGGTGCAAGACAAGGTAATTAAATGGACAAGTATTTAAATGTGCATAAAATAAAGATGGAAGAGCTAATTTGTCAAGTTAGCCAACAACATGGAAAATTAACAATCCTAATCTATATATAGGGGAGGATTAGGAAGCTTCCTCCCCTCCTTCATTTCTTGTTAATTGCGGGATTAAGTCCCTCCTCCATTTAATCTTCATTAATTGCGTCATTAGTCCTTTTCTTCTAATCTTTCTTTTAAATTTGGACTTTAAGGGCTTGTGGTTCGGGATATCTTTTGAACTCGTCTTTAATTTCTTCAATAAAATAGACTTGAGTTTCTCGGCTTTTGATAAACTTCCGTCTTTTGACTTTTTCTTCGATAAATCTTCAGAATTGGTCTTGGACTTCCGTTCTTTTTCCACTTTTGACTTCTCGACTCCGTCTTTCATCTTTTTCTTCAATAAAAGCCGTGAATGCCCGTGAATTCCCGTGTTTTCTCCACTTTTCACAATTTCGTCCTAAATTACAACAAAAACACAAACCGCGCATAATTCCGACATAAAAGACATAAAATACACGTTTTGGTCCGGTTATTATTGTAATTAAGTGGTAGAAAAGATGGGTGTTTACACACCTATCAAATACATTAAAAAAAATTTAGACCCTTCCAAATTCCTAGTCATACCTTCAAAAATTAATCTTAAAAAGTTAAAAACTCTGTTGTTTGCTAGACAAATACCAGCTAATGCCAAAGCAGCAGGGATTTGATCAAAAGATGTACTTTTTGAGCTTAAACAGTGAATTATAACATGAAAAAGTACTTTCCATTGTTGTGAAAATAAACCTTTAAAGAAAGTAAGACTTTCCCTACCTCATAACCCATGGTTGCAAGGCCATCATGTATCTCAGTGTTAGTCAACATACTAGTTCCATTTGCATCATCAAGTCTTAAACTAGCCCTAATCGGTACTTCAGTCACATAAATATTTCTGTTATTAACCCTAGCCCTTATGCAAGGTTGGTTATGACGAGTACCTAAGACAGCAGTATTCCAAAATTGTGTAACAATAGGAATAGAGACAACATGACTTACAGTAAGTGCAAAACGTACATGACTTCGAGAGAGAAAGTCAAGTATCTCATGAAAACCAAGAGAATCATCATTCTGAGTAAGATTAGCAACCTGGTTGTGCTTAGAGATCACTTGTAGAGCAGCCATTAGTATTTTTGATGATCAAAAATTAGAGAGAAGGTTATAGAATCGAGGTATAAAAATAAAAGATTAGGTGAATCAATTGTGTAATTGGGGTTAGTATTTATATGAATAACAAACCCAAGCGCGAAGAAACCGCCAAATTTACAAAATAGACCCTCAACGGTACAATGGTTATGTAGCGACATGGAACAAACATGGTACTTCAGATTTGCCTGGCGGTACTTGGTCCCAAAACGGTACCTCAAAAATTACACTGGTTCATGCATTCCATTATCATTGTAACCTCTTTTATCTTAATATAATAACCTGCAATCACATAAAAAACATAAACAAACACTATACAATAATAATTAACATAAAAGTTGTACACATGTTACCTCCCCTTAACATATGAAACAGTTATTGGTTGAGCATACCAATATGTGTTACCAAAAACTCAAATCTCTTTGTATCAAATGCCTTGGTTAATAAATCAGCTACATTGTTATCTGTATGGATCTTCAAAACCTGAATAAGCTTTTTATCATAAGCATCTCTTATAAAGTGATGTCTTATTTCAATATGCTTTGTTTTGGAGTGAAAGACTGGGTTCTTGACAATGAAAATACTACTTTCATTATCAATGTAGATCTTGGTGTTCATGAAGTTGAAACAATAGTCTAACAACTGATTTTGGATCCAAAGTACTTGTCCACAACAATGAGCAGCAACTACATATTCAGCTTCAGTTGTAGAAGTAGCAACAATAGTTTGCTTCTTACACTGCCATGATATGAGTCTTCTGCCTAGGAATTTACAACCTCCTATTGTAGATTTCCTATCATGATTAGCTCCAGTATAATCACTATCTGAGTACCAAATCAAATGTAGAATCTTTAGGATACCATAATCCTAAGTTGGGTTGACTTTTAAGATACTTAAAAATCCTTTTCACAGCATGTAATGTGACACCTTTGGATTGACTTGAAGTCTTGAACAAGCACACACAACAAACATAATATATGGTCTTGAAGCAGTAAGATACATCAATGAACCAATCATTGATCTATATAGGTGAATATCAACATTTTCATCATGTTCATCTTTTGATAAAGACTTCTTAGCTTCAAAAGGTGTGCTTGTACTCCTTGTATCCATACTTGAAAATATCTTTAAGACTTCAACAACATATTTATCTTGGCTGATAAATATTCCATCCTTCCTTTGTTTGAATTGTAGTCCTAAAAAGAAGGTAACTTCTCCTATAGAACTCATTTGAAATCTTCCTTTCATTAAAGCTTCAAACTCCTCACACCATGCTTTCTTGGTTGAACCAAAAATAATGTCATCAACATAGACCTGAACTAGGATAATATCCTTAGCATTCTTCTTGATGAAAAGATTTTTATCAATGGTCCCTTTCCTATATCCATGTTCCAAAAGGAAATTGGATAAAGTTGCATACAAAGCCTTTGGAGCTTGATGTAGACCATAAAGAGCTTTAATAACTTTGTAGCTGTTGGGGAACTTAGGATCTACAAAACCTAGAGGTTGTGAAACATATACCTCCTTAGAAATAGTACCATAAAGAAAGGCACTTTTCACATCCATTTGATAGACTATAAAACCCATATATGATGCAAATGCCAAAAATAACCAAATGGCTTCTATCATTTCCACTGGTGCAAAAACCTCATCATAGTCTACCCCTTCTTCCTGTCTATAGCCTTGAGCAACAAGCCTAGCCTTGTTCCTCACAACAACACCTCTCTCGTCCTTTTTATTTCTGAAAACCCACCTAGTACCAATAACTCTTTTTTCCAGAAGGAAGATCCACAAGAATCCAAACCTTTTGTAGTTCAAATTACATTAATTCTTCTTGCATGGCATCTACCCAACTTTCTTCATCAAGAGCTTGAGAAATATTCTTAGGCTCTACTTGTGATAAGAAACAAGCAAACAAACAATGTTGAGTATCCTTATGATTAGTTCTCTGTTGTTGTTTGACATAGCTCACAAGTGCATGAGTTTTGGTACTAGTTTGAAGTTGTCTTCTGGTTTGCTCAACAGACTTTGGGTCTCCAATGATTTGAGCTTTAGGATGGTTGTTATTGAATTTATTAGTAGGAATAGAACTGACTGGTATTTCAGTTTCCAAATTATTGAAATCAGTTACTACACCTTGCTCATCATAGGAAGCTTTGGAGAAGATTCCTTCATTTGGACTAGTATAGGCATCTTCACGGTCCATTGCTTGTAGAACATCTTCTAATGAATCAACATACTTTGTAGAACATGGCTTAGCAGTTGTTGCAACTGAAGTACTACTTGGTTGAATATGTATTGCTGAGTGTTATGATTCCAAATATTCTTCTCCTGCATGCTTATTATTAGCTGTAGCATTCTTCTCTTGATCTTTAAGCCTCTGAAGCTCTTGTGAGGCTTGATCATCATTGGATGGCACTGGTTGCTTCTGTTAGGGGCTGGAAACCATAGGAGAGACAGTAGGCATACTGGGTACATAAATATGAACATCATGATCTTGAGAGTCTAATGAAGAAGGTCCTTCCTGAGTACCTAAAGTTGTTGTACCAGTCTCTTTACCTGCATTGTTAGTTTGACAATCTTTTTACATAGAATAGTAATCCATGGAGTTAGTTAGAAAATCCAAATCAAACATCCAAGCATAACCTATTCCTGGGGAATTGGGCTTATTCTCTAAGAAATTGACATGGGCATTTTCTTCAACTTTTCTATATGCCAAATTATAAACCCAATATGCTTTACTTTGTAGAGAATATCCTACTAGATATCCTGAATCAGATTTTCCATCAAACTTCCCCAACTGATCAAGAGTATTCAAAATAGACACATGACACCCAAAAGGTTTCAAATGACTTATGGTTGGCTAAACACCAGTCAAAAGTTCATAAGGTGTTTTGTTTTGAGGCTTGGTCACTAAGACTCTATTTAGCACATAACATGCAGTATTGATTGCTTCCGCCCAAAAGGTGTTTGGCAAAAGGGAATCAGCTAGCATAGTCCTAGCAGTCTCAATTAGTGTCCTATTTTTCCTTTCACCTAAGTTAATGCTTGATGAGCTCAAGGCTATGTTCGAGAAGCCGCAAGTTATGGAGATCTACGATTTGGTAGATGCTTTGCATAGCTGCAAGCAAGCTCCTGGAAAGTTTGTAAGTGCCCATTATATGGAGATAAGGGGTTATATGGAACAACTCATTGCACTAGGACAACCCTATGATCATAATATGGCTATCAACTTGATCAATAGGTCCCTTAACAAAGACTTCAATGATTTCTTCGAAACTATAATATGCATTGCACGAGGAAGACATGTAATGATTTGCATGCAATGCTCATTGACTATGAAAAGGGGTTAAAAGACAAGGCATCTACCGCTACGCCTTCTGTACTAACCATACAAAAGGGTAGAGTGAGTAAGCCAAAACCGCAAGCGAACAAGAAGAAAGGCAAATGCAAGGGTGATAAGGGCAAACAAGTTGCGACTTATTCGAAACCTAAGCAGAACTTTGTCAAGAAGAATAAATCTCAAAAAGATGAGACTTGTCACCATTGCAAGGCAAGTGGTCACTGGAAGAGGAATTGTCCTCTTTACCTTGAAGAATTGCGAGAAATAAATAAGAAGTCTGAGCAGAGCGCTGCAGCTTCAGGTACTTTATTTATGATTGAACTGTTCAATTTAACATACGAATTAAATTCCTGGGTATATGATACAGGATGCGGTATTAACATTTGTAATACGCTGCAGGGGTTTAATCTGGAAAGGAAGCTATCCTATGGGGAATAATTTCTATAAATGGGAAATGGGCACAAGCAGCGGTTGAAGCTATAAGAACATTTAATCTAGTTTTACATTCGGGTTTAGTAATGAGTTTAAATGATTGTCATTATGCACCTACAATTGTTAGGGGTGTCATTTCCTTTTCTTGTTTGTTAAATGATGGATTTGTTCACACGATTGATAATAATGGAATTTCTGTTTGGAAAAATGGTATTTTCTATTTTAATGCAATTTCTGTGAATGGTGTGTTTGAATTATACATGCATGATAATGAATCCAAGAACAATAAAACTGTGTTTAGCATGAGTAAGAAGAGAAAGTTTGACAAGAACTCTTCTTATCTTTGGCATTGTAGACTTGCCCATATTGGGAAGACTCGTATACAAAAGCTTCAACGTAAAGGTCTTTTGGAAAATATCAATGATGAATCATTTGATAAATGTGAGTCTTGTATCTCTGGAAAGATGACCAAGAAACCTTTTAATAGAAATATTGAAATAGCTACTAATCTACTTGGACTTATACATACTGATGTGTGTGGACCACTTAGACGTACGTCAAGGAAAGGTGCTAGCTACTTCTTAACATTTACGGATGATTATAGCCGTTATGGTTATGTTTATTTAGTTAAACATAAACATGATGTATTTGAAACATTCAAAGTGTTTAAAGCAGAAGTAGAACTGTAATTAGGGAAGAAGATTAAAGCTATTCGTTCTGATAGAGGTGGTGAATATTTAAGTCAAGAGTTTATAGATTATATAAGTGAGAATGTAATTGTTCAGCATCTTACTTCTCCCTATACTCCACAACAAAATGGTGTATCTGAAAGGAGAAATCATACATTATTAGATATGGTGTGATCTATGTTTAATCTTACAACTTTATCTTTATCATTTTAGGATTATGCTCTAGAATATGTTGTTTGCATTTTAAATATGGTTCCCACAAAGAAGGTCGACAAGACACCATATGAACTATGGCACGGAAAGAAGCCATATTTGTCTTATTTAAAGGTCTAGGGTTGCTAGGCGTATGTGAAACGTGACTCGGGTGACAAACTCTAACAACGATCTTTAAATGTATCTTTGTAGGATACCCTAAGGAAACTATGGGTTACTACTTTTATTATCCACTTGAGAACAAAGTGATTGTTGCTAGGTATGGAGACTTCCTTGAATCTGATCTTGTAAATCAAGAATTCAGTGGGAGAAATTATGATCTTAAAGAGAGTCATATGGATACATTGCCTTCTGAAAACACTAGCGATATAATTCCTGTAGAACCAGAAAGTCTGGCAGTTCCACCAGAATTAGTTCCTCTACGTAGATCCGCAAGGATTAAAAACGTAAATAGCAATATATGTCTTAACATAGAGGATGATGATGAGTTAGGGGATCTTGGTGAACCCGCTAATTATAAATCCGCCATACTTGATCCTGAAAAGGATAAGTGGATGGTTGTTATGGATGAGGAAATGAAATCCATGAAAGTAAAAGATGTTTGGATTCTTGTAGAACCACCACCGCCGAATGCTAAAGTAGTAAGACATAAGTGGATATACAAGAAGAAAACCGACATGGACAGAAAAGTACAATCCTATAAAGCTCGTTTAGTAGCTAAAGGTTTTACTCAAACTTTTAGCATAGACTACGAGGAGACATTTTCTCCTGTAGCAAACTTAAGAACTATTAGGATTCTCATAGCTATAGCAGCATACTATGACTATGAGATATGGCAAATGGATGTTAAATCTGACTTCTTGAATGGTCGCTTAGATGAAGACATCTATATGCAGCAACCAAAAGGGTATGTTGATCCTAAGAATCCAGGGTACGTGTGAAAACTTCAAAGGTCCATTTATGGTTTAAAGCAAGCATCACATCAATGGAATAAACGATTTGACGAAGAAATCAAAAAGTTTGGATTTATTTAGAATCGTCATGAGCCATGTGTATATCGTAAAGCTAGTGGGAGTGATGTAGTATTCCTAGTCTTATATGTTGATGACATATTAATCATGGGAAGTAACATTCCAAGACTTAAAGCTGTTAAGAATTATCGTGGTAAATGTTTTTCTATGAAGGATTTAAGAGAAGCTGCATACATTTTGGGAATTAAGATCTACCGAGACAGGAAAAGACGGTTAATTGGTCTAAGTCAAGATGCTTATATAGATAAGATTTTGAAGAAGTATAATATGCATAATTCCAAGAAAGGTTTTCAACCTATGGAAGTTAAGCATAATCTGAGTCATGAGATGGATGCATCAACTCCTGAAGAGGAGGCATACATGAAGAAGGTGCCTTATGCTTCAGCTGTAGGATCTATAATGTATGTTGTTAGATGCGCAAGGCCTGATGTGGCGTTTGCTCAAAACTTGGTCAGTAGATACCAACAGAATCCAGGGAAGCTCCACTAGACTGCTTTCAAACATATTCTAAAGTATTTGAGGAGTACGAAAGATATGTTTTTGGTATTTGGAGGGAAACCAGCCACATAATTGAATGTTACAGGTTTTTGTCATGCGTCCTGGAAATGTGATAAAGACGATACGAAATCTCAGACGGGTTACGTTTTTCTTATCAATGAAGGAGCAGTTGACTGGAAGAGCAAGAAACAGACAACGATTGTAATGCATGCTACTCAATCTGAGTACATGGCTGCTTCAAAAGCTGCAATGGAAGTTGTTTGGATTAGGAACTTTATTGAAGATCTTGGAGTGATGCCTTCAATTAAAGAACCTATAGATATGTATTGTGACAATTTTGCCGCAATAATATTTGCCAATGACCCTAGAGTCATGAAAGGTGCCAGACACTTTATGCGTAGACATCACTACGTACGAAAACAAGTTGAAGCTCGTGAAATCAAATTGATAAAATTTCACACAGATGATAACGTAGCTGATCCTTTAACTAAGACTTTGCCTAGACCAAAGGTATTTAAGCATGCCAAAGCGATTGGGCTGCAACTAGCTACCGAACTCATGCAATAAATCTATGATTAGTATTTGGATAAAGGATGTTATGACATTATTATATAATGAAATAAAGATTGGGTTTCGTTTATTTTTATTATTTAATAAGTGTATCCTATTTTACATGTTTTAATCCATGAATAAAAGTTATGCTAAATGTCCAATAACGATTAATAATATGGGAATATTATTAAATTAAGACAATCAAAATAGTGATAGAGTATACTTGAATGTATATTGATCGATTTTAGATGATATTCGATGAATCGAATATAGGACTTATCCCAACTATATATTTTTACTTTATGGATGTTTGTCATCAAGTAAAACATAAACAGTTATCCTTAGACTTGAGATACCATGAAACTGTTGTGAATCTAGTGCATCTCTGTGGAATAATCTAACGCTAAACGTAACTGGTAGCTATAAGGATTATTTTCGAAAGTGTTGCAAAATTCATAAGTTTTGCTCGTAGTCAATATGGAATTTATTTCCTCCAATTTCGTTTTGGAGTTTAATACAGCAGGGCCCCTCGTGGATTAGTAAGATGTTTGTGTGGCCACACCCAAATTTGTTTTTGTAATCTTGCTGAATCTGTGAACGAGAAACAAAATGGTTAATGAAAGGAATGACTGAGATCCATATCCTTATTAACGTTGTATTAGAAATAAAAGGATAATAATAAACGATGAATCATTTAAAAGGTTTTGTCCAGGAAACCTTACTTGAGTTGTACTAGAGACATTGCTAGTGTAACTAGACGCTAGTCAATGTAATCACGATATTCGAAATATGTCCAAGTGGGAGCTGTAAGTTTATGGACTTATACTTGATAGTCGTGTGATAGGATCGAACTTGAGATTACGGGATTGCACACAATAAGTAAAGAGTTAAATTAATTAATAAATATATCTATTGTATTTATTAATTTCTTTAATAAATATATATTTATGTATTTATTAAATTAAACCGAGCAAGTAACTATATAACTTTAACGATCGTTGATTAATTAATAGTTAAGTATTAACGAATGTTAAATAAATATATAGTATGTAAAACAAAAGGAAAGAAGTTTGGAAGATTCCGGAACACCCCTAAGGGATGTTTTGGTCGGTCGGTTATGGGCTCCAAGGGGGGGGGGGCAAAAGTTGTCTTTTATTTATCTTGGGCTACAAAGGGTTGAGGACTATAAATACACCTCCCTATCCCTCATAATCTACACAACATTAATCTTTTCCCCTTCTCTTCTCTTGGTTCGATCGCAGGACAAAACCAACAAAGGGTTTCGGTTGGTTTTTCTTGGTTTATCGATTGTGTACGTAATCTAGTCCTAGCCCCTCTCTAGGGTTGTTGGGTAGATTATTTACAAGCGTCGTAGCTCGGTTTTCACGTGCTAGAATCACGGTTATCTCGTTGTATTACGTGTGTGCAAGATCGTAATATAGTCTTACTTTAGACTATATCTTGGTGTATTACAGTATAAACCTGAATTGGTGATTCGTTCTTCGTCTTGTGGATTTGCTTTAGCGTAAAGGTATGTAACCCTAATTCGATTAATTATAATTGTGTTATTATTCTGATCTTTATAAATAGCTTCCGCTATATGTGCTTTGATCTCGTTTAGGGTTTTATATAATTGTTATGATAGTAATAAACCTTCAATATATAGGATCGTTGCTGCTCAAATTCCGATTACAAAAACTGTAGAAAGTTTAACATTGTATTCTAGAAATTGGGCAAAAAGAGCTTTCAAAAGTTCACAGTTCACCTTGGAAAAGGTTTTTACTATTTTCCCGAATGTGAGTACTTTACGTATAAATTTGAGTGCTTGGTCGGAGTTGGAATCTTGCTCGTATCCAGAAGGTTGGGAGATGACAACCGGAAGGAAAGGATTGAAAACATTCAGTGCGTATTTGTTGTTAGTTGACCCGTCCTAGACCTTTTCATCTATAGCATGTATGTTGGACCAATGTGTAGGCTTGTCAAAGGTCTCATTGCTCATTCATCATGATGTTGTTGCTAATGTATCCAAAAATTTCATCTCCAAGTGTATGGCTCGTTGGCCAAAAGTCAAGACACGCAAGAGTCAAATGATCAAGACAAGCTTCTCATGGCAAGACCAAGTAATCAAAATCATGGTAACGGTCGAGGAAGAAACTTAAGTAAAGATGAAAAAGGACGTGGAACAAGTTTACAACAAAGTACAAGAGAAGAAAACAAAAAGAAAATGAGATGCTATGAATGTGGTGACTTAGGTCATTTTGCACGAGAATGCACCAAATGGAAGAAGAAAGACAAGCAAGAAGAGTCTCATCTCATTTACGAAACTGATTATGAACCCACATTGCTATGAAGACAAGTGACGAAGACTCGATTACATGATTATATCATTAGGGGAAATGTTGGAACTAATGACATATATCAATAGTTAAGGGTATTTTAGTATAAATATGTATTAGTATGTAAATATTTGTAAAGTAAAAACCCAACCCAATAGGTTTGTAAATGGGCTGGAAATAGATAAACGGCATAACCGTTAGTAGTATAGGGTTACAACGATTAGTTTGTATAGAACCGATATGTCTCCAACAGTCACGATTTTTTCTTGGCATCGATTCATCTTGTATAAATAGGTTAGGAATTTGTAAAAACTCATTCAATTCATATCAATACAAAAACAGATTCAAAATATACATGTTGGGTTAATCGGTTATATGTTGGGTTCACAAATGCATGGCATGGCTGGAAATTTGGTAGTTGCTGAAAATATTACAGTTTAGTTTAACATTAGAATTGGTATTTAGGTTGACCGATTCTTAAGGTGCACATTGTGCATGAAATATTGTTACCTGGTCTTTAGTATACATGTTCTTATTGTAAGGCTATAAATAGTCAGTCATAGTTGAAGTAATAAATAGTGAGTTTGGTTGTACTTTTCTCCAAACGTATTTTCACAATCTACATTTGGTATCAGAGCTAAGGCTCGTACCACGGAAGCCTTCGCCGTCGGCGGGTGTGTCGGTCGGTGGAGGGCAGGTGTAAAAGATCTGTTCGGGACAGCAGGTGGCTGTTCGGGACTGTGTTGCAGGAGAAGACGGAGCCGTTAAGGTGTTTCGGTCGACCGTTGTTATGGTAGACGTACCGATTGAGACGACGGGGGTGACTAGTTAAAACATCGGTATTCCAGGGCTGTTAATAATGATCAAAAGAAGAAGGGTTGTAGATTCATGTTTGTTCGTCGTAAGATACTAACCGGGGTTGCGGGATAAACGGACGGGAAGAGTCGGAAAAAAACAGGTGGCTTTTGACTAGATTCGTTTTGCAGATGACGGAAGACGGTAAAGGCGGGTATGACCTTGTCTTCTTGAACGGTAGAAGAGTGTCTCAGAACAAGGTTGAGCTAGTGATGATTCAGGGTTGTTCGATTAGTAGTTGCGGGTGTGACAAGAGCATGTTTCATAGGTGCTTTGATTGTTGTTTTATGATAAGAGGAGATCAGCGTAGGTGCGTGAAAAGCGGGCGTAAGGGATCCGTCAAAGCAGGTGGCTTTGGATTCGGTTCGTTTAGAATGGAAAGAAACGTTATAAGCGGTTGGCTTTGTTTTCTTTGTCAGTGGAGGGGACTCTTGGAACAGGTGTGATCGTGAAAAGGTACAAGGATTCAAGACAAGAAAAGATTGAATAACTACAAGATGTGATATTATGGCGTTGGTAGTTCAAACCGAGATGACTTTGGATGTGGCCGGGTATGAGGCCAGGGATCCGGGAAAAGTCGAGATGGAAGTGACGTATCCCACGAGATGCCATGGTACATAACAATCAAAAGAGTTTAAGCTGACGACTTTGGACGTGACCAAGTTCGAGGTTAGGTGTCAGGGAAAGGTCGAGAATCGCTTTGACTAAGAGCATATGCAATGGAGGACTTGATGGAAAGCTTTTTACTATTTGAAAAAGCTTTTGAAAAGCTTTTTACCATTGAGGGGGAAAGCTTTTTAAAGAATTTGGAAGAAAGACTTGGCACTAGCCAAGTCTTTGAAGCAATAGCTTTTCTACTTGCAAGTATTGCATTAAATATTTCAAATCATTATACATTTAACATTGATTACCATTAATGCTTCAAGTCATGAAAGACTTGAAGCATTGTTGATGCTCTAAAGGGTGTGAATAAACCGATTAAGGGGGTGATTGTTGGGTTAATTGGTTATATGTAGGGTTCACATATGCATGGCATGGCTGGAAATTTAGTTGAAGTAATAAATAATGAGTTTGGTTGTACTTTTCTTCAAACGTATTTTCAAAATCTACAATACCTATGTCTTTTATTTTTATTAGCAAGTTTGTTTTTTTCATTCCAACATTAAATAAGTATATGTTCTCATAGATTTCATTGTTTTTGCATCATATAAAGCGGCTCCTCCTTGTTATAATGTAGTGTGTACATTAATGGGGCAGGTTGTATATATAATGTAAATATGTAATGTGTTCTGTAAAATCAGTTTGAATCATCAATGTAAAATGATAAAGTTGTATGTATATGTCTTATCATGTTTAACCTTTCGAGCATTACATTCACCTATTTAAGTAGAGGTGTCAAAATAGGTGACACTCATCGTTAAATTTTAGATTCTTTGTGTTGGTCAAGGCACGCCATTTGTACCTAATGAAAGTTACTAGTCACACATTTTGAAACACTATTAAATACCACCATCTGCGGAAAATCACACTATAGAAGCAACTTTATTTTCTATTGATACCGTACTCACAAAACATGTTAGCGAAGGCTACATTGGCAATGGTGGTGCATACCATGATTAAATTATTCAGATAAGAAGTGAACAACTATACAAAGTTAGTATCATTGCTTATACAGCTTTCATTTGAGAATTCTGTATGAAACTTGGCCGAACAGCTTTTTCGTTGTGTTACTTTCATATAGTACATCGTGGAGACTAGTGTGTATCCTCGTGAACACGAGCTATTGAAGGAGATCAGAGCCGTTACCGCTACACATGACATGTAAGTTTCATGTATTTTGACATAAATCTGATTGTTTTGAACTATTTTTTTCGCACGGTTTGAAACAGAGAGTTTTGTATTCACAGTTCTATCATGGGTACCGATAGTGGTCAAATGATGGAAATGTTGTTGGAAATCACTGGTGCTAAAAAGACGTTAGAGATTCGGGTTTATACGGGTTACTCGTTGCTACTAACTGTACGATTCCCGATGATGGCAAGGTTGTGATTAAAACTAGTCTATATATGTTCCGAGTATAGTGTGAATGATTTTTTATGCTAAAAAAGTTTTGTTTTGCTATAGATTGTGGCGATAGATCTAAGCCGGGAATATTATGAGATTGGTCGGTCGATAATAAAAAAGTTGGGGTCAAGAACAAGACTGATTTCATCGAATCACAAGCTCTACCAGCTCTTGATAAGCTACTCGAAGATGTACACTTTTTTTCACTTGTACCATTTACAACTTTCTTTTCTGTCAAATTTTAAAAGTTTTTGATCATTTGTTTTCTTAGCCTGACAAACGAAGGAATCTTTGACTTTTTTTTGTTGACGCTGACAAAGTAAACTACATTAACTATCACGAGAGAGTAATAAAATTAGTTAGAATCAACGGGATTATCATGTACGACAACACACTCTCTGGTATGGTACTGTTGCAAAGCCTGAGGATGAGATTCCTGAAGCATTGAAAGAGTGGATAATTAGTGGTTTGCATTTTAATAAAGTACTCGCATGTGAAAATTGCCATGGCACCGTTAGGCCGATGGTAACACCATTTGCAAGCGTCTCTACTAGATTCTAGTAATACACATTTAGCATACACAACTTTTTAAGTTTGGTACAGATTGTAGTAATACACATGGATCGAGAAGCATATGAGGTTGGTCGTCCGGTTATACAAATGACCGGGGTAGAGCACAAGATTGACTTTGTTGAATCTCGGGACATTGGTTCAATGTTTTCTATCATTCAGTTGCTGAACATTTGTTTAAACGGTTTTTTTGGAAGTCAAAAAGACAAATTTATCCGGTAGTGGCCCAAAAAGCCATAGTTGAAGGCCTGTTATAGGTAAGTTAGCCCATAGCTAACCTAATCTGTCACATTATGAAAACACATTTCTCTCATTTCACTTCACACTTCACAGCCGCTATTTCTTTCTTCATAAGCTGCTGATGACAACCCTAGATCTCATCAAAACAGGTATTCATTTTATTTTTATTATTTATTACTGTAATTGTTTTTTATTGATTGCTGTAGATCTAACCAATATATGCATAACTGTATCACGTTTTCCTTTTGTGATGAAGTTGTGACGGTTGTTTACGAAGCCCCTAGTCTTATTTGGGCTGAGTTGCCGTCCAAACAACATCAATGACAAATTAACCGTCATACATCATGACATAAAGAGTGCTGGAGAATCTGCAAGCGGCGGAATGGATCAAGGAGTTAGCAGCTGGAGAATCTGCAAGCGGAATGGATCTGATGTAGTTAGCAAGTGATGCTTCAGAAGAATTAGCTGATGGGCGTACAATAACATGAATCTAATAGCATTAAACGTACAATAGCATGAATAACTGGTGTTCTTAAATGGGCGGAAAAAAGTGCTCCTTGATGGTTGTGACAACCAACGAAAGAGACCGAAAGTCTGATGAGGTTTATGAGAAAATGGTTAAGAGGTCGATTGAACATAAAGAGAAGGATAGTTCAAGAAGTGGAGGCCAGAAATGGTTTGGAGTGATTTACCTATTTGATGCGAGACATATTGACTGCTGTTGGGAAGAAGCTCAGCCCTGAAGATCTAAAGATGGTTACCGATGCTATAAACAGATCGTTTGTTTGGTTGATTAAAAAGAAATTTAAAGAAGACACTGAGCCAGCTTTCTTTGAATCAAAGAAAGAACTTCTGGATGCTTGTAAGCTTTTAGTGGATCTGATGTACAAGGAGTTAGCAAGTGATGGTTCAGAAGAATCAGATGGGGAATCTGCAAGCGGAATGGATCAGATGTACAAGGAGTTAGGAGTTAGCAAGTGATGCTTCAGAAGAATCAGATGGAGAATCTGAATGGATCAGATGTACAATGATGCTGCAGAAGAATAAGCTGGAGAATCTGCAAGCGGAAAATCTGTGATTTAATAGGGTGTTAACTTATGGTACATTCTTCTTGCGAGGGGTTGAATATTGTCTACTGTCACTTAATTTTCTATGATAGCTTAATAGCAGTATCTAATTTCTATTAATGTTTATTGTTGGTATTAATGTTCTGAACTTTATTACTTTATTATCATCTGAACTTTATTAATGAATGATTAGTTATTTCTAGTAATGTTTGTGTTGTAGTCTTTTAGATTAATAATTTTTTTTAAATACCTATAAAATTGCGAATGTAATTTTTGAAGGTATAAGAACCCCCTATCCAAAAACATCGTACTACTAGCGTGGCGTATACAGCCCTATCCCTACAGAGAGCGTTCAATAGTGCCCATCACCTTGTTCTAGGTAATTTGTTATTTTAGCTTGTGGGACTTACTTTTTTAACTTTTGGCAAACTGTTAGCTGTACTTTAAGCTTTTGGCTTATGTGAGTTCCTAAGTTTAAGTTGATTGCCTTAAAGCAGATTTCTGGATTTTGCGGAGCTTGATATGTGGTTTGGATGCGTGGTTGAAGTGTGTTGAAGAAGATAAACTATATACAATGTGGATTGGATTTACTTCACATGTGAGATAGAGACATAAGATTGAAAGTGATAGTATTTATTAGTTGGTTGGTTCTTAAACGACTAATGTACATAAAGGATGTATTGGCTTATGTTTATATGACTATTATTTGTTCCTTGTTAAACTCTTTAATCTTGTTGCAACCGGATATTATTTCATGTATGTGCGGTTTATTACATTTTATTAGGGGTGGTAATTTTTGACACGACACGATAAACGACACGAACCCGACACGAAGTTAAACAGGTATGGGTTAAGGATAAACAGATTTGGGTCAAAAACAGGTCTACCCGTGTAACCCGTTTAATAATTGGTTCGTGTTTTGGTTGAGTAAGTATTAAACAAGTCGACACGTGAACCCGTTTAAGTATATATATATATATATAAGCCTCTAAAATTAAATATATAAGAGTAATTGTCATTATAATTCACATATCGCATAACTGTTTGTATGTGACGTTTATCCGTTTTTACATATTTATATCTTTTTCATATAAATTAGTGTGATTGACAAACATCAACCTTATATATATTATATCGTTTGACATATTTATTTAAACAGGTTAAACGGGTAACACATGTTATGTAGGTGCGGGTTAGGGTTGAGTTTCTTAACACGATTAATAAATGGGTCGTGTTTGAGTTAAAGTTATAATAACACGTCAACCCGCGAACCCGAACAGGTCGACACGAACACGACTCGATTCCCATCCCTACATTTTATGATGGACTTATGCAACCTGCCTGTGTATACATCAGGGGGCAGGTCTACTTGTAGTACAGTGTGTGAATTATTGCTACTGAGTGCACACCCAGATCTATGTTAGCATTGGTGAAACAAAAAAAGAAAGAAAAATAATCTCTTCTTTCTTGGTTCAACTACGTTGTTGTTGTTGTTGAACAAGACGGAAGGGATAATAGAGTGTTTGATGTAAGTTTCAATTATGTTTTTGTATTAGGCCAACTCGAGTCCACCCATTTCCTCTCTTTTAAGGCACATTTGGTGTTTGTTTTGGTTCCATTTGTTATTTACAAATCTCTGCTATAGAACTTAAACCGCAACCACACTTTGGCTTTGATACCTTGGGAACTGAAGCAGGGAAAAACATTGAGCACATGATAAAGGGTAAAACTGGAATTTCCATCTGTTCCACTTGGCCAATTTCGTGACTACACAGTCGATATTTCTACTATATCTATAAGCGGTTGTTTATAGACTTCAGCTGAACTGTTTGGAGATTTTCAAACTGTGACTACGAAACTGGATGCACTATCAATGTCAAAATGTAAATGATAGGAGCTTCAACATGAAGTTGCGTGGATTTTGTACATTCGCGTGTACTGGTTTCTGTTAGTAATATTTCTGCTACAGCTGGTTAAGTTAGAAATCCTGTATAGTTAGAAGTTAGGTTAATATTTCAGTATACAAGTCTTTTGACTTATTCAAACCGTGACCCGCAACACGTTTGACCCGCAACCCGTTTTGACCCGTGACCGCATCTGCCCATTTCGCTACCTCCAACATAAATACATAATAACGCTAATCAACCACTTGTTTAATAAACGTCTTATAAGTTGTTTCATAATCATTATTACTATTAACCGAGATAATCATTATGCATAGCTAACGTTGGATAAAGGACAATAAGTTTGTCATTTCAATAACATTAAACGTACAATAGCATGAATCCAATGGCAAAACAATTGATCCATCGACAACACTGAAGCAGAAGATCTGATAACCACATCTGATTTCCGCAACATCCTTTTTCCCTAATCTGTGAGAGAACAGTCTAGTGAAGTAATTTGAGGGCATGATTTGATTCTTGGCCTTACTTGGGTCAATAGAAGCAGTTGACTGTCTCAATGGTCTTTGTCTTCTGCGTGTATCCGTGTCTTTCCAAGAGTTTTGGATACATTGACACTACTAGTTGTTCTCAAACCATCTGAGAGAGTACACCATGAATAGGCTCCTGGTACAGAAACAACGACACTCCAATTCATCAAACAATGTCTTTAAGAGCACAAATTGTTAATGTTGTCAAACATGTACAGTTCTAACTAAAACTCTATAAGGTTTAGTTTTGTTCATTAAAAGGCTAACCTTAACTTCCTACGGAGTATTTCCTAACCACAGTTATCAAGGTGAGTAGACTTCTATTTGCGTGTCTGCCTTCCTTAATCTAGCACCTTCTACATTATTTTGAGCTGCACGCTCATGCACAGCAAGATTCTGCAGGAGTATTATGGAGATTAGAAACAACTTAAAAAAACAAGTGGGTTTCAAAGCCAACCTACATAAATGTCTCATTTAGGAAAGATCACGTTTAGGTGAACCATTATCACTAAACCTTACAAATATATAGCACAACGCTTCTTGTTTTAAGGGCTGGATACAACAAATAGGCTAATTAAACAAATAATTTTCAGTTACCAAGTAAATGAACCTATAACGCTTATAGGATCGGGTTGATTCAGTTCGGTTTTAGTTTTAACCTGATATTGTCAAAGTTACGAGTTAGGGTTGTACGTATTATTTATCTTTTCAGGTCAACCTGAGACGCTTTCACTGCGCCTCACCCGTTTTAGCCGGGTCTGATCCGTTTTCATGTGCTTATACAAGGACCAACTTTCAGATAGTTGATGCAGACAAAATAAACTACATGATGTCATGTAGATTTTTTGTAAGTGGTCCGTTTTCATGTGCTTATAATGTCAATATGTAAGTGAGATGAGCTTCAACATGAAGTCCTGTAGATTTGCATTCGAGCGTGTACTGAGTTTAGTCGTGATTAGAGTTAAAGATAATACATGATTTGCTACGGTCCAATGACAGGTTTTCAGGTTTAGAAGGTGGATACGAGGATCTTCAAGTCCTAAGACACGTATCAAGTTAAGAACTTGAAGATTAGGGAAGCGCCTATTCAGCTCTTTTAACATATTCAAGTGTCAAACTTTTTAGCATTGGCATTTGATTCATATAATCCATAGATAACTCAACGAGATAATAACCTGCATCAGCAAAAACAGAACAATAAACTTAGAGAACAAACATTATAAAAACAAGAATACTCCTCTTACTCCTATGAACAACAGAATGAGCACTTAAAGAATACATCACTCTTACTTCCGCCTTGCTATAAGGTCTAGTGCAGGTGCTACTGGTTTATGTGAGTATTCTATAACTCGTTGACCGTAAAATCTTAAGTCAACAATTTTCTTCCTGACACATGGCATTATAAGCTTAGCAGAAGTAACAAACTTACAATAGTAAGAAGCCAATGGCAAAACAACCAATCTACGTCGACAAGACTGAAGAAATAAATCTGATATCGAAAGCGACTTCAGAGAAATCACGAAGCTCATTATCAATGCCAATACGCACTGATTCAACAGCTTTCAAATTCTATGGCATATCATGCCAATACGAAGCTCATTTGGACCAGGCTGACTCGTTTTCGATCCGCTTTTGCCTGTTTTGTCCGTGTTGTAGTTTACAAATGACAAGGTATACCACTATAGCTCACACGGACCGCCACCTTGTCAACATCACACACCATAACACAAACACAAATCGAACGGCCAACATTTCATCATAACTCATTTCACACGGATCGCCATGCTGTCACTCCACCAAAAAGTTTCAAATTCCAAAATTTCAAAATTCATCCGCCTAAACTCGCCCACTAGAAATACCCCCAAAACCCAATTACAATAACACACACTAATTTCACACTCAAAATACACACACTTAATCAATCGATCCTTTCAGAAACTAGAAATGGCTCGTACCAAGCAAACCGCAAGGAAGTCGGCAGGAGGCAAGGCCCCAAGGAAGCAGCTCGCGACAAAAGCCGCACGAAAGTCAGCACCAGCAACAGGAGGAGTGAAGAAGCCACACAGATTCAGGCCAGGAACCGTCGCATTACGAGAGATCCGTAAGTACCAAAAGAGCACCGAATTGCTTATCAGGAAGCTCCCTTTTCAAAGGCTTGTTAGAGAAATTGCTCAGGATTTCAAGACGGATTTGAGGTTTCAGAGTTCTGCCGTTGCTGCTCTTCAGGAGGTTTCAAGACGGCTTGGTGGGTCTGTTTGAAGATACTAACTTGTGTGCCATTCATGCTAAGCGGGTTACTATTATGCCTAAGGATATGCAGTTGGCTCGTCGTATTCGTGGTGAAAGGGCTTAGGTGCTTTATTAGCCTTCACTTCTTGTGAAATGATGTTTGGTTATGTTATGGTTTTAGTATGTTTCTAGATGTAACTGATGGTTTCGGATTTTAATGTGAAGCTGTTTTGTTTGGGGAAATCGAAGGTTAATGAATTGACTTTTATTTGAAATATGTGTTTCTGTTATTTTTGTACTATTATTTTGGATTTGCAGATTATACATTTGTGTCCTGATGCGAAAAATGAAATCCCTTATGTGTATGATACAAAAAGGTCCTAGAAAACAAAATTATTCAAGGATCTGGTTAATGAATCATTAACCTTCCTAGTTCTTGTTGTAAAGTCGGTTTGAAGGAATGACACTTGGTTACAGTATATGTATGATTATCCCGATTTAAAGGTGAAACACCGGGAATCTAAGAAGCTTTGATTGGATAGCAATTAAACCCCAAATGGCCTGGTTAATGTTTTTTCAAGTGAGCAGAAGACTGGAACCGAGTCTTGATACAGATGTGATAATATCCGACCCGTTTATATGATCAACTGTGTCACGAAATTGAATGTCAACATTAGTTTTTTGATAAACGCATTCGATACTAATTCTCCAGTGGATCTGATAATATCCGACCCGTTTATATGACACAGTGGATCATATTAAAATCAACATTAGTTTCTATCTAGTATTGCAAATTTTGATACTAATTCTCCACTAATAAGCAGCAGAATTTTATCACACGATTATGGCTGTACATTCAAATGGTGTAAACAGTCAGTTAGCTGAAAGAATATGTTCAAATGTGACAAGGGGTTACTGTTAGATGTGAATTGTGAAACACATTACAGCTTACTTTGTGCATACTCAACCCACGCGATCGCCAAATGTTTACTACTGAATACATGACTTCTAAAGAATTTTGTCCCACATCAGTTAGGAAGGTAATATATATGAGATAATATTACCTTGACATGGTCTATGGAAGTATGGAGGATCAAGAACGTGCATGGCTTAGGTTGGTGAGCACATTGCACTTTGGTGCGGTGCCACCTAAGGTCAGCCAAAGTGGTTGAAACCTATGTCATAATTTTTCGTAGGGGTATGTGTTCGTGCGGCCCCGTTAATTAGCAGTTGTAAAATGTTTTCTAATCCCCCTAAACTGTGCTTACCTCTACAAAGGTTTAGCTAACATGTTTCTGGTAGGAATTGGATAAATTTTAAAGTTAAAAACAGATTGTCTAACCTATAAAGTCAAACTTGGACCACAGACTACCACCTTTAGAATTTTGTTGTATTTGTACTAACTTGAGTGCAGCAATTGATATTTCTCTCTCAATCTTATTCACCTATATCTAGAACTAGTGTTACCTCGAATTCCAACTAATGTGTTTTGTAGAAAATGTTACCGTAGAGTAATAGCATATATGTGATTTCAATGCGAGTAGAAGTGTTACGGCACTATAGGCATTAGGAGTAGAAAGTTGTGCATATGTGAAACAGTATATCATATATTGTGATAATGTGTGGATTAAGTAGACATAAGAAGAGGCAACTAAAAAGAAAGATAAATAATAGGCAATAGTTGTATGATGTTTCATCCCACATCGGTTGAAAGTATAAATGAAAAGCAGTTTATAACGACCACAAGCAAGCAAACAGACACGACCTTACTTGAACAGGATCTGTTCTATAGGCTCGTACCTCTGTCTACCGCTTCCAGTGAGAAATACAACAGGTTATCCCTTCGATAACGATCCGGAAAAGGAAGAACTCCAACCAATTTTCGGTTCAAAAGTTACCGAGATAAATTCTAAGCTAAGCACATATCTAGCTGAGCTTGTTCGGTTATTTCTATTCTAGTCTTACGCTTCATATTTATATTCACAAAATAACTCAGGTTTAAACCTTGGTATATAAACGTGTTTTTAAAAAGAATTTAAGTAATCGGAGATAGGGTTAGAAAATGTTAACAAGAATATTCCGATTAAGCCGGATATGTATCCTCAACTATATGAACAAATATAAACCTACTACCCACCTACACTTGTCATCCACTTCAGAACTTGTTAAATTAGTATGCTAGTCACACATTGATAATTGCTACTTGTTTCCCAAAACCACTGAACACATACTACACACTTCAACATTTTCTCAGGTTTTATGGTTATACTGTGTGCAAGTTCATGTCGGATTTTATACGATCTATCACAGAGAAGCCTCCTTAATACACTCGACCAACCTAGTCATGCTCCTTTTCTTTCCCTTCTTTTATTCTTATTGAACATCAAAATTTTAGCAAAATTCGTACTTTCTACAATGTCAAATTTCTTTTTCTTTCACTGTTTGCTTTAGAAAATACATAGATGGTGTTCTATGATAAATTTCATATCTTTTTGCTCATGGATGATAGATTGTATTAAGGCGTAAATCAGCTTAACATAATCAATGGCTTTAATTTCTGTAAAGCCCATTGCACATATCCCACATCGACCGGGTGAAGTAAACAGACCAGTTGGAGTTTACTATAAAAACAAAGGCATGTGAATGAACAAAGCATACCTTTCTCGGCCTTTTGGCTAAGATCAAGTGTAGTATCTGTTCTTATCAGTTTAATATCTGATATGTGAGCCATCGGCTCACTCGATATTAATCTTATTTTTTATGGGGGAAGAACCCACCACAGTAGCTTGCTACTGGGGTTCTTCACGTGTCGCCTTGGCGTTGCACTACTGCCTAGGCTTGGCGCACCCCTCCAATTACTAGTTCAATGTTTATCCTAGTTCTTTTGAGTACTTAATTCTGGTCACAGCTATGCATATCACATATAGTTGGGTCAACACGAGTTTGGATCAAGACAAAAACATTGGGATGAATACAACGAGCTTGGCTTGTTTGAACATGATAGCAAAGATATTAGTGTTACAATGAAACCAACTTTTCTAATTATAACGATTCAAATGCTGTAAAATCTGACTATTTGAGATGAATTGCTCCACTTTCGCATAAATTTGTTGATTGTGCCATCTAGTAATGTGGAATACATCAAAAACCAAGTCTCCACTGTCTAAAGTACTAACTGGACTTGACAAATGGAATCAGTTCCACGCTTGCATGCTTTCAGATACATTAGAAAAGCAGAACGATATTGCTGGAACTACTATTGGAATGGTTTTGCCATATCTTATTGGTCTATTCTTTCGTGACCGTATTCATGTGAGTCATTACTATATAGCTGTTACATTTTACATGCTCTTGGTGGCAACAGGCAGTCGGGTGGGTTGTTTGACTGACCCACAAGTTAAAAATAAGTTTGTGGATTAATCTTCCCCGCCTCTTGGCTCTTTTGATGCATACTTAAAATATACCCATTAGCACTTGGCCTCGTTACTAAACACACCCATTGCCGCCTCTAATGAAACCACAACAGAATCACACCCTATCAAAGAAAACGGGTCAATTTGAGACACTTTCTGGCTGTGAAAGTTGTAACAGAAGCATAGCTTTTTCTCTGATAATTTACTATCTCTTGTTTATAATAATTTGCAGCAATGGTTAAAGAAATGGCCACAGACAGCTTCAATGATTAGAATGGCTAGAGAAGGGGGCTGGTTCTATCAGTTTTGAATGGTTGCACTCTTTAGGATATCACCATTCCCATACACCATTTTCAACTATGCAATTGTAGTGACGAGTGTGATGTTTGGGCCCTATCTATGGGTATCCATTGCTGGAATGATACCTGAAGCCTTCATTTATATCTACCGGTAACTAAATCTTCTAGTTTCCGCTTCTTTCTAATTTTAACCCGAACCTGTTTTGACTTGTTACCCAACCGACCCATCTAGCTCCTTTTTACTAGTATTATTTACTTGCTATCAAACTAAATATTACATATCTCGTGATCTTATTGTTTATTAATGCGGCGGGAGGTTATTAAGGACGTTTGCAAATATACAATATGGACATCATCATATGAGCCAGAGGTGGCTCAAGGGGTGTGCAAGTGATGCGGTTGCACCGAGCCTCCGCTTATAAAAGGGCCTCATTTTTATTAGTATTATACGTAAATACGTTATATATTAAACATATATGCGTCATTTAATTCAAGTTTACATGCAATTTATTTTTAATTTACAAGTGAAATGGGGCCTCCTTTTTATTATTGCCTAGGGCCTCCGAAAATCATGGGACGGCCCTGATATGAGCGCATTAGAAATCATTTACAACGTAATCTCTTTCATCATTTCGGCTGTTATGACTATAGGATTCACATTCTACAGTAAAAAGAGTCTAAAGGAACTTCAGAGTGAAGAAAAAGTAAATATGTTGAACTATGACTACGGGAATGTACAAATGGAAGATCTTCCACTTGATAGACCAAATGATCTTAGCCTACATCCGAGCTTGCAGTCGTCATAGAGTGTTTGTGCAGATTTTGGAATAGCCAATTATTGACCAACTGATTTTTAGTTGAAAAACGGCCAGACAGAATAACGACAAAAAAGTACTTGCAAGAACGATTCTTTTTGTTTATGAAGGTACCCTTTATTGTCTTTGTACATCTGTACATAGATATCACAACTAACTACACATGTTGAGGTTGTGGAAATTGTCTGGTGTTCTTTGAAAAGGGCAATTTTCTTGGGTTCCTAATTGCATAGTTCTTTGCTTTAAGAATTTGATTCTCGTCATTCTTTTTATGGATTGAAGTAGCGTGTTCCTAACTTTTAACAAAGTCAATACAGAAAAGTATTGTAACATCACTATAGCTTGTGCAGCTGGCCACCTTGTCAGTAGTTTCGGTTTTCGCTTAATACATACAATGATACGCATATGCCTACTTTGGTTGTATGGACAATGGCTCAATAATAGATAAGTACATATGGTTCTTCATGAACTCAAGTATAAGCATAACACCATTAATTTCTGACGCTCATGCGGATTTTGGTCACATCAATATGGATTTTTGGAAAAAACAATATACATACGAGTGACGACACTGTCCTATATAATCATTCGAGAATGTATCAGCATTTTACATGTTATTATTTAGTGTGTATCAAACTATTATATTTCACATTAAGTGTATAATCTTTCAATTTATCATAATACTACGTACCATGAATATGATTAACATTTTGGTAGACAGTCGTTTGAAAAAGATCAAACATACATCGTAATGGTACACATAATAGGATAATTTAAAATAAGTTTATTAGGAAAAAATAATAATGTTATTATCACTAAGAAAAGATAAATGGCTCCCTGTCAAATCACCCATCGCACATCGCGCAGAAGAAGAACTGATTACTAGTTTATATACAGACTTTAAACTGCGAAAGTGTGACACGCACAAATCAAGAAATGGTCCAAAATTTTTCCTATATGATCCGAGTTTCTTTTTTTTTTTAACAGTGACTTATTAGCTCTTTGCGTTTTCGAGTTATCATGTTATCAGCTCAAGGTTAGTAAGCTTTTAAGCCATTATAATAACCTTATGGGATTATATTGCATAAGCTCATTTTTTTAGCTTAAATTTCATAAGCCAGAACATAAACCAGAAAACATGGGCTTATAAAAGACAAAGCCAAGGCTCCTATATATTTGCTACCCCAAATAACCTTGGTTAAAATTCGAGCTAGGTTGTGCAACGAGGGCAGTCGGTGAGGACGAGATATGCCGGAGGACGAAGACGAAGCTTTCTTCCTGTTCATGCGGGATTCGGCTAGGGATAAAATGGAGCGGGTGTTTTCCAAGTTCGGGAACGACTCTTTGTTTAGCATGATGTGAGCTACGTGTTGATATTTGTCAATGAGACCATGACCAAGTCATCTTCGGTCATGTTAGACCCGAGGTTACCTAAATGTGATGCAAGTGAGTCTGGCAAAGAGAGTGTGCAATGAAATGCCTCATAAGGATGTTGTGGCTATTTAATAATGCAATGGTATCAGCTGTGGGTTTGTTGTGATCACTTGGTATTCCAAGATAGGCGATGTTAAATTCGTCTTTGATGACAATCCCTCAAAGATGTGTGTGATCCAATCCCGTTAAAGGTGGGCAACTTAGATTAGCAGAAGCGTTATTCAACAGGAGTTGGTGACATGAAAAATTCAAATGGAAGCAAGTCTTAGCCAAAAATGCAAACAAAATGGTGTTTAAAAAGGGGGTGGACAAAGGAACCATCACGACCTTACTTGAACAGGAGCGTGATTAACTGAGTCTTATCGTTTCTGCCATGGCTCAGTAGAGGATTGTTGTCAACCCATCTGATGGGTCTTGGCATGGCTACATGGTTGTCTGACAGACAACCAACCTTTTTTTGTGTTTGCTTCTCGATCCGGATCGGATCTATGTTATATGTCACTTTGGTTTACATTGACTGACAACTTTCTACTAATCTCAAATCTGATCTATATGTCTTTTTGTCAACTTAGCCCGTTCATTCAACGGAAATGTTTTTTGGGAAGTGATTATATTGGTGATTGCTTTTCTGCAGTGCGCCGGATTACATTACTCCAGAAGCTCCACCACTGCCGCTTACTTTAGGTCATGATAAGCTAATCTTGGAATAGCATGTGTCTTATTAGGTTTCTGTTTGTTGGCTTATGTGTAGGATGAAGAAATGTCTTGACCAAGAAGATCACCAGAGAAAGTAAAGTCTGTTCAAAGTAAAAGACGCAAAGCAGGTTAGTTGCTTTGTAACAAACACCAACTCACTTGTTTTGTTAAGCTTGCTTTCAGTTTAGCATTCTAAACCATTCTGCTATGCAACAGCTTTTCGGGGATTGGAAGATGATGTACCGGAAGAAACCAAACTATATGACGAACCAGTAAGTGAAGCTCATAAATACAAGCAGGGGCATGTTCCTCCGTATGCTGTGGCGTTACGTAGTCGGGTGATGCCTCCACCTTGTATGAGAAACCCCTATCAAGGATGCTTCAGATAATGGTATGGATCCACTTGGTGACCGCCGAGCTAAATGTGCAGGTATATAGCTATTGGTTATTTAATGATGGCTATGATTATATATTTGTGAAAGAACCTAAAGAGAGTCCTCAATTGAACTGTTTTGCGTGTTAGTTCTTACCTCTAGTGTTCACCTAGCATATCCGGTATGACAAACGTTTTGTATGTTTGTGTTCCCTTAGAATCTAAACCATTAATCACGTATACATGATATGCAGCAGTTTCTCTCCTTCAAGGGGCGGTGACGGTCTGTCACGCTCTCGAACAGATTTTCATATAAAAGATAGTATGGTGACATCTTTAAAGCTTTACACTTGATGCTTAACTAGCTTTTCATTCCTAAAGCGAATTGGTACCGGCAACTTTAGCTAGTCTTGAACAGTGACAGGTTGTATCAGGACTTTGAAATTATATAATTGAAAAATAATCAGGTAGGGTCGCGTGCATGTACTTTAGACTAGAAAAATGGATAGGGGCCGCACGAACGCAGGCCCCCTCAGCAACAAATTACGATGTAGACTCGACCACTTGGGCCGATCTTAGATAGCACCCCTCCAAAGTGCAATGGAAGTCACTAACCTAGGCCATGGGCCTTTTTGATCAACACCCCATCAAGGTAAGTGCCTAAACCAATAACATAGTTTTCTTTTAATACACTTTTCCCTTCCTTTCACTTTTGCCTCTCATCCCGCTGTGGGATCTCATTAAATTGATTCTTTTTTTCCATGCTCTCATACATGGTTTATAACATGGTTTCACTATAACTGGTTTATAATAGTACTCATCAACCAAGGATTATAACATGGTTGAGAGTTAGGTTTCACTAATTCTTGTTAACGTTACTTACATACATTAAAAACAAGCATCCTACGTGTAACCGCTCCATGGATTCCATGGAGCAGGTGGAGTTGGAAAAATAGGTGGAACCGCCGAGAAAATAGTGTTCTTATCATTCTTATTTGTAGTTCTCTCGCCAGATAAGGCCACCAAGGTTGCAACCAAACCAGCATTACACGCAAGTGTTGGCTCTGTGTAATTATAGTGAATAAAAAAAAACCAAAGGATAGCCCCCTAAAGAACTTGTTTAGACACAAAAGAATCATTAGATTAAAACACCTTCAACAAGCTGTCATTTATTAGGTCATAACAGTCATATACAATACACACAGCACACAGGCTCACTAATGCAGCAAACAAAGTTAGAACTAGTAATTGGAGGGGTGCGCCAGCCTAGGCAGTAGTGCAACGCCAAGGCAACACATGCTGAGTTACAATTATTACTCTCAAGGTTCTTGAATTCGTAATTCACAGTAGGTGGTGGCATTGGTGAGTGATATGGGTCAAACGAGGATGTTAGAATGTTGATGGTCAATGTTTGCTAGCCCGAATATTGCAGCAGAAACAAAGAAAATGTAAAAGCTTTTGTGAGCAATCTTGTACTTCATGTTTGCACAAGATATCAAGTTATATTTAATTTCATGTTTGTATTTCTATATTCTTTTGTACAGCTTTGTAGCATGTTAAATCTGCAAACAAAGAAAGTTTTAACTAGTAATTGGAGGGGTGCGCCAAGCCTAGGCAGTAGTGCAACGCCAAGGTGACACGGGATGAACCCCAGCAGCAAGCTACTGTGGTAGGTTCTTCTCCCATAAAAAATAAGATTAATATCGAGTGAGCAGATGGCTCACATATCAGATATTAAACTGATAAGAACAGATACTACACTTGATCTTAGCCAAAAGGCCGAGAAAGGTATGCTGTATACATTCACAGGCCTTTGTGTTTATAGTCAACTCCCACTTGTCTGTTTACTTCACCTAGCCGATGTGGGATACAAAGGGTGTTTTAGAACTTAGAAGTTTAATTGTTCCTTGCACTTTTTTTCACACATACTGTTTGTTTATGAATTGTGAGAAACCAAATTGGTATTCTTAAGACCGCCGTGTACTTATTAATGGTTAAATAAATGGATATTCTTAAGACCGTGTACTTATTAATGGTTAAATAAATGTTTTAAGTATACCAATTTATCCAAATTTTCACAAGAAAAGTGGTTTGTTTGCAATAAAAGACAAGCATAATCAAACCGGCCAGCAGATAAATCCATCATCACATGCACAAGAGGACTTTGATATACAGCTAGTGGTTCCTTCCCTCTAAACTAAGGTAATAGCAATATATATGATATGCACCATCAGGGATCATTAAGATCTGTGAGGATTGACCAAACTGCTACACGAAAGAACCACAATTCGAATAACAGCTTGATATCAATTGGCACGAACCTAGAAGATTCACAGTTTCTTCTTGACAATAATTATAGTCCTGGCATCCACAAGGAAGTAAAATGTACTTGTCTTTTTAAATCAGACATAATTTTTTTATCACGGTTCATGACTTCAATTCATGGCCACACATGATTTTTAAGGACTTTGGACTCGACTTATATCCGAATGGCATTTACTAATGATTCCAAACACGCCACCCTTCGCTTATTGTTAGCATACTAATGATTCCAGCAGCTTTTGAAACCGGTGCTACTGATGAATAGATTGCAACTGTCTCAGCCACCAACCCGTCCCTCACATTCCAACAACTCCCAGCCATCACTCTTCCACTAGGCTTCTCCACTGGATTCATAGACCTTGCTTTCGGTATCCCAGAAATTTACAACCCCATTGTCCACGACACCCTCGTAAGTAATTTTGAAAAATCAACCATCAAAGCACTAATCCTTGATTTCTTTTCCAACACTGCTTTTCAAGTTGCGAAATGTCTTGACTTACGTCTTTACTATTTCTTACTGGTGGCTTTTCTGGTCTTTGAGTGTTCTTATATCTATAACCAACCATAAAACAACTGCCAAGAGTATTAAGGAATTAGATATCTAGTTTGATATTTCTGAAGTGCCTCCCACCCATTCTTCTGATATGCCAGCAGCTTTGTTCGAAAGAGAATCTAACTCGTACAGAAACTTCGTCAACGCTTTTATAAACATGGCAAGATCTTCAGGAATCATTGTTGACAGTTTTGAGGGATCTGAAGAGAGAGTTGCTGCAACGCTTCAGGATGGTAAATGCATCCCCGATGGTCCAACTCCACCGGTATATCTAATTGGGCCTTTGATTGCTAGTGGGGATCAAGTGGATCCTAACAAAATGAATGCTTAAAATGGTTGAGCTCATAACCGAGTAAAAGTGTAGTGTTTTTGTGTTTCAGGAAGAAAGAACAGTTGAAGGATTTTGCATTAGAAAAAATTGGTTGAACTCCTGAAGGTTTTTTTGCCCAAAGTACTGATAAGGGTTTGGTAATGAAAAACTGGGCACCACAGGCGGCAATACTTAATCACTTGAAGCAGTGGTTGCTGGGGTGCCAATGGTGACATGGCCTTTGTATGCTGAGCAGAAGATGAATAGGGTGTTTTTGGTTGAGGAAATAAAGGTAGCACTAAGGTTGAAAATGCCGACTGATGAGTGATGATTGTGAGACAGCAGAAGCAGTAATGTGAGGAAGGCAGAGTGTTGAGAGAATGGGTGTTGTGGTTGGGGACGATGACTCCTCTCGTGTTCTTCTTTAAATCAACACAGTCATGGACCGACATCAGGGCAACCTTGACTTAGCGCCTTTTGCTTAGTATAAGTGCCTGAGTCAAACACCAGAGGAAGGTTATTCCTCTTGACTCCTTTAAATCAACACAGCACAACATGCCACATACCATGGACTTAATAAGATCAAGCTTAGGTTTGTATGCATCACTTTTCTTTTAAGATAAGGATTTCACACAGTTTTAAACTGATTATTGGTTGGAGCTCTTCGATTAAGAAGAGGCTCTCCAAAAATAGGCGTATGCCACTTTATATGTCAAGCACACGGTATTCTTTAGTAAAAGGCGAAAGAATAGTTCGCTTTGTGCTTAACACATGGCTGCGTGAGTTTTACAAGCCAAGCTGCCTTATTTTATATAGCAACTTCCCCTCCTTTTGTTTACACTAGCTAGCCGATGTGGGATAAATCCTATAACCCTTCTTTTTATTTTCAAACTGACCACAGGCTTTGCCTAACTAGTGTTTATTACGTAATAAACTATAAATAACACCACCATGTTTTGGTGCTGCGAGGCAGAGCAGTTATGGTCGAAAGAACAATAAGCAATTCAGTGCTCTTTTGGTACTTACGGATCTCTCGCAATGCAACGGTTCCTGGCCTGAATCTGTGTGGCTTGTTCACTCCTCCTGTTGCTGGTGCTGACTTTCGTTTTGTATGGCGTATTGGCTAAATGCAACGAAAATAGCTGACTTTATAATTAGTTTACTGCACAATGTTGTGGTTAACTGATACAATAGAAGGCTTGTTTATGATAGCTGAGATCTTAACACCTTCCCTTGATTTGAGACACGGTTTGTCTAACCTTCTGTCTCCTACCCCTAACCAAAGCATTGCTTGTTCAGGACACACGGGTCGTCTGTGCGTACAGGTTTGTATCATATATAGTAGCAACAAAATACAGCTGTTTACTTTATAAGCCACACAAACCCGTGCCGCAAAGTTTCTCCACCAATTGTTTAATTGTAGTCAAATCATCATGTTTGAAATTATGGTTAGTCTAGTGGTACACAACCCAGCGTCTTCAAGTAATGAAGAAGGGAAAGAACAGCTAACCCGTAACAAGTCGGTCACTACTGCTGAAAACATGTTTCAGGATCCGACTTCTGCCAATCCACAACCACCACCCCAGCTAAATGTCGGTTTGATAGACAACGCCTCCAAATCCAAACATTGGTCCACCACAAGATGCTCTAGGGGTCATAATAAACCAACGTGTAGTCGCTGCCTTGCTGGTCCATGTCAAGGGATAATAGTCCTTTAAAGTGTTTGAACTAACACCCCATTAATCTGACTTTTAAGCTTAAACAAACAGTCCCATTAATCTAAATGTTTAACCATTTAATAGTCATCACTTGAACTAATCTACGATCAATTTATTTTGAATGTCAATGAAACCAAGACTATAAACCAACAAATGTTGTCACCAATTAGATTAATAAGACCACACCAGTTCAATTAAACTGGAGAAAAACAGATGTGTTGCTTACATAAGCAAATGCCGTTTTGGCTGACAGCGCCTCCTAGTCTATATATATGGTTACAATATTAAGATCTAGTTTGCTGGTCCAAGTCAAGGTCCAGTAGTTTCTGTGAGCTGAAACTCTAATTCGGCGAGAAAAAAAAAAGCAATTACTATGATGAAGTTTCTGAATAATGTTAAAGCAACTCTTTCAGATAGGAAAACATTTTTGTTCAAATTACACACGCAGCCACACAGATCTTAAACACAACGGGCAAACTGTTTAATCTCGGTATACATTCACAAATAGCAAATAAAACATCAATTAAACAATAGATGACAAGATAAATTCCAATAGCACATTCATCAGATCCATAACAATATCAAAATAACAGAAAATGGAGTTCAAATTTCTAACTGTTTCTCAAGTATTTGTAACCTACTTAGAAATGCCGGTTTTTTAGCAACCGGGACAGAGCAGAAAAATGGGTGTTTGGGCATGTGTGCTATTAGCTGTTTGGTTTTTGGCACAAAACCGGGTCGTGAATCGGCTGGGTTGTCACAGAACTCCAGAATTCAAAAACATTGATTTTAACCACATTTTACACCACAGGTAAGAAATCCATGTTGTTCACATGCCCACCCCAGAACGCAATCTCAACCCACCTAGATATAGCAGTATGAAGTTAAAGTTCATTTTTCAGAATATAGTCGAACGTGATTTTGTATCTCATTAAAACACACAAATTATTGACTCGTTTAAAATACCAACAGTTCAAAGCGATTAAACGATAGATCAAAAAGTGAATAACAATATCAAATCAACAGACGCAAATTTCAAATTCAAGTCATTCCATTAAACTTCGATTGCCAGAACTAACAACTAGACAATAAAATCCGAAACAACAAAAAACATGTAGAAACATAAAACCATTAAAAAGATGAACAACCTTGGATCTAACATAATTTCACAAGAAGTGAATCATCATTAACAAGTACTAAACAACCTAAGCCCTTTCACCACGAATACGACGAGCCAACTGCATATCCTTAGGCATAATAGTAACCCTCTTAGCATGAATGGCACACAAGTTAGTATCTTCAAACAGACCCACCAAATACGCCTCACTCGCCTCCTGAAGAGCAGCAACCGCAGAACTCTGAAACCTCAGATCCGTCTTGAAATCCTGAGCAATTTCTCTAACAAGCCTTTGAAAAGGGAGCTTCCTGATAAGCAATTCGGTGCTCTTTTGGTACTTACGGATCTCTCGCAATGCGACAGTTCCTGGCCTGAATCTGTGTGGCTTCTTCACTCCTCCGGTTGCTGGTGCTGACTTTCGTGCGGCTTTTGTGGCGAGCTGCTTCCTTGGGGCCTTGCCTCCTGTCGACTTCCTTGCGGTTTGCTTGGTACGAGCCATTTCTAGTTCTTGAAAGGATTGATTGATTAAGTGTGTGTTTTTTGAGTGTGAAATTAGTGTGTGTTTTTGTGATTGGGTTTTGGGGGTATTTGTAGGCGGATGGATTTTGAAAATTTGGAATTTGAAACTTTTTGGTGGAGTGACAGGTTGGGAATCCGTGTGAAATGAGTTGAGGTGAAATGTGGGCCGTTGGATTTGTGTTTGTGTTTGATTTTGACAAGTTGGCGATCCGTGTGGTGGTATACTTTTTGTGTTTTTTTTTTTAAATTTTAAAAAATTGTCACGTGTGTGTTTAGGAAGTGTTTTTTACTTTTTTTATTGAATTTTACTTGTATGCATTTTACTAAATTCGTGACATTGTAGGTGTATTTTGTTAAGTTGTAACATTAGAGTTAGAAAATTTTAATGATATAATTTTTTATGTTTTCAACAATTTTTATTCTTTTGTCTGTTTTTTTACGTTTTGTTATTTTTCTGCCATTGTCGTCGTCTGTATATTAACGTTTTTGCCCGTTTTTGTTACGTTTTCGTTTGTTTTCTTTCATTTTCGTTCGTTTCAAACCGTGGTCGACATGTTTCGTTCGTTTTCGACCTTTTCCATCGTATTCTTCTGTTTTCGAACGTTTTTTAATAATATTGAACGTTTCGTACGTTTTTAAACATTATTATAAGTTTTCCTAATTTTATTGTCTATTTTCATACTTTTTCGTTTATGTCCTTATCCGTTTTCCTCTATTTTTTTTTGTTTCCGTGTGTTTCATTCATTTTCGTACATTCTGCATGTTTTAATAAGTCTTCATATGCTTTTATATGTTTTAATTAAAAACATATAAAGTCGTATAAAACGGAACTTCCGCTTTTTGTTTCTGTACAGATATTAAAAATCTGTTTTAAAGTATCGTCGCCATTCTTCCTAGTTTTAAGGAATAAAATCCAAAACAATGCTAGCATCAAACTGCTGACGTGACAATAAAGTTGATTGAATAACTGTCAATTCAAGAATCAAACTGTAGAATAACTTCTAATTGTTTCCGATGTTTATATAAAAACAGGAAAAAAAAACATTTTTTTACCAAAAGATTAGCAATGCACGTTGTACTTCATGCACACATATGTTAGAGTAATAGTTCTATAGCGCATTCCTAACATGAAAGATAACAACATAGTTACCTACTTTAAGCACAAAACATATTTTAAACCAAACAGATACATTACATCACATGACACAAACATAAAGTTTACCTTTTATTTTCTCAATCCGGTAAGCCAAATATACTTCCAGCAATTTTTACCCATTTGCCACAAAACTCCGGCTTCAAGTGCAACCAAAGTTTCCTATAATCGGCACCTTTCAAAAACAACAAAAGTGCAGTGTCGTATATTGGTTCTTATGTTCCCCATCCCATTTATCCAACTTTTCAATACAATCACCCATATCATCTTCTTTGTTTTTCTCCATCATCATTCTCGTCAATTTAAAAACATGTTCTTCAAGTGTCTCCAACTTCTTTGAAGCAACCACCAACATCATCTTCTTTACTTTTATCCATCATCATTCTCGCCATTTTAGCAACATTTTCTTCAAGTGTATCCAACTTTTTATAGCCAACATCAACTTCTTTGTATTTCTCCAACTTCGTAAAGCAAGCGCCTTCTTTATATCCAATTAATTACTCGTAAAGCAAGCACCAACATCGTCTTCTTTATTTTTCTCCATTGTCATTCTCGTCAATTTAGAAACATCTTCTTCGAGTGTCTCAAATTTCTTGAAGCAAACACCAACATCATCTTCTTTATTTTTCTCCATCATCATTCTCGCCATTTTTTAAACACCTTCTTCAAGTGTCCCCAACTTTTTATAGCACGAACCAAGGCCATCTTCTATAGTTTTCTCGACGATCATACTCACAAGTTTAGAGATATCTTTTCCATACCCTGAGATGGTGTCATCCCCTGATTGAAGCTTTCTTTTATTGTTTTGAGTTGGAGAATCCGAAGAGCAGTTTTGTGTTGGAGGTCGATGGATTTTGTATTGAAATTGGGTGCTCCTCATCTGGAATTGTGGGTGTAGCTCTTTCAACTAAAGGGGTGTCGTTGTCACGAAGTAGTTTCGGATAACCAGTAATGCCACATCTGCTATGAATCACAATTATTTCCAAACAGGAAACACTAAAATTTAAGTCGATGTCCCAAAGTCTCGAGATTTTTGGTACATCTTTCACGTTCCCGCTTGGTAACCTTTAAGATGGTATTAAAGATATACATAATAAATATGACACATACCACCTCCGTTTCAAAGTTATTGTTCCGACATAATGACAGTTTTACTCTTAACTAATTAATTAAACACTTCTTTAAATCTTATAATAATAATTTCAAACAAGGATCATATAGTAAATATGATCAAACTTCCCTATCGGAATGTCTGAAAAAAAAAGTGTACAATAAAATTGTGACGGAAAGAGGACCTAATAAGTCTACCATCAAAAGTGCGACGTTGAGTCAGGTGAAATTTGGTCAACTGAACAATGGAACCCACATGCAACCTTTTTGATATAAAAATGTCAACAACAATTAAGCAACTCTTCATATAAGAACCATCAGATAACCCAACCCATTGCTTACTAAGAATAGAAAACACTTGAAGCACACGGATTACTCTAGTTCAAAATTATTCGGGTCGGGTCAATTTGGGTTTGAGTCAACCCGAATTCAAGTAAAATATAAAAAAAAAACTTTTTCTTACTCTTTTTTAATAAAAATTATATTAAATTTAAATTTATAAAATAATAAAAAAATTCCTATTCGGGTCGATCAGGTTTGCTTGAACCCGAATTAGATATAATTATTATATCCGATGTCTAATCCGATTTCGAATTCGGGTTAGTCGAGTTGATCCGATTAACCTGATTTAAAATTTGAACTCGGGTAACCTGACTCGAATATGCTCGGGCCGGGTTCGAATCTGGTCAAAAATATTAACACCCCTAAATACAATACACCTTTTTATTACATATTTTATTAGTAAATTTAATTTTCTTGAAGTCGTATCAAAGTTGTAGTACCTTTTTTATAAAGAATTTCGTCAAGAGCCTTTATCAGCACTCGTCTTTGTGGCTTAAAACACATTAACAACTAGGCTAATCATGATTTGAAAATCGAGCTAGATTCAAAACCATTTTTTTTCAAAAATACAAGATCAAATGAGGGCGACACCGATCTGATCGATCTTGTATGTGTTCTATTATGTTAAACCCTACTAACAATTATAAAAAATGATGTTGAATGTTGTTTTATATTTTTGTTGATGGACTATAAAGAGTGAAGATATGTGCCTTTGATAAATATAATTATAAATATTAAAAATGAAACATAGAATAAAATTCAAAAAAAATGAAATGATTAAAAAATTTACTTATTGTTTGATTGCGCTATAAAACTGAAAGCAAGTAATTAAAAATTAACATTTTTTTTCTTAAAAAAGCATCTAAACACAAAAGGATTACAATGTTACCAATAAGAAATTTAATAATATTTTAAACTAGATGTTGTATGTAAGAGCTAATTGCATAAATCGTCTCTATGATTTGTCGGGTTTAACGAATTTCATTTCTTCAAACAAAATATAACAGATCCTCTCCATATGGTTTTGACCCGTAACTAGTTTGGTCCTTTGACCACTAGTTTTTTCAAGGACTAATCTTCATATGGAACTAGTGTCAAATGACCAAAACCAATACGGACTTAATGGTCAACGGACCAGACCCTTATACAGTTTAAAAACCATGGGAAGAAGATCCATAAGATTTCTTCGAAAGGACGAAATTCGTGACATCAGACAAACCACAGGAACGATTTATGCAATTAACTTTGCATATAATTTGTTTAAATTATGAGTTAATTACATAAATTGTCCTTATGCTTTGTTAAATCCTACACTTTTGATGTTTGTGATTTGTTTTAAGCGATGTGTTATGTCAGATTTCACATGTGTCATCCTTGTAGTTTTTTTGCAAAAACACCAAATTGTATCACGTCAAAAACCACAAAGACATGGTCGGTTAAAAAAAGGTAGTGATATGTACACGAGCAATACTGATCTGTACACGAAACTTCTTTTTGTATAGACTTTTATCCCCTTGGCCCATTAGTTTACTAATGTTACCTTCTAGTTTGTAACAACCGTCCATGTTCTTTTTACCTTCAATTTACCAATCCTCACTGTCAATAATTTAACTCATAAAATGTGTATTATTTTTGCAAATTTCGACCCATGAACTCAAAATTCAGGAACTTGTCTAATATAATTGATATTCTAGGTAGTGTAAAGTGTGAATGACAAACATTCCCCATATGCCAACTTCATAAGCGATCACCAAATGAGGGACTTTTGTTCAAACCTATATGCACAATGTAAGACTTCATGGTTCCTTTGCTCCACATACAAATCAACATCGTATATTTACCATGGATTTCGACAACTTTCGCCGTTATTCTAATTTAGCACTATTGACAACACCATATCGATGATGCCTTTGATAAGAATAAACATTAAGTTCAAATACATGCTCACAACTTATATTGAGTATTATTTGAAGCAATTGTGAATCATAACACATTTTTTTTACATCCATGCATGCACATCGCAAAAAGGACAACACATGCATTGTATTTGCTGTAAAAGAGTGTTTTCGTCTATATTTTTCATAGATTGGCTTACCACGAAGTTTAGTAATTGCATTCAATATAGCCAAAGTTGTACATACACCATTCCCATAATCGAGTTGATCTGATTAACTTGAATTAAAATTTGAACTCGAGTAACCTGACCCGAATATGCTCGGATCGGGTTCGAATCTGGTCGAAAATATTAGCACACCTAAATACCAATGTTTGCATACCCGGGTCGACCTGGCCGGGTCAACCGGTTGACCCGGTTCCGGCCAAAAAAAGGGTCATATTGACCCGGGTTTGATATTTTTGAAACCTGGCTAGACCCGGCGGGTTTGGGGTGACCCTGGTCAACCCAATTCTCGGGACCCGGCCGGGTTTCAATTTTTCTAGTTTTTTTTGAAAAAATTATGTAAATTTTACGTATATGCGACGAAATTTTATTTTTTCATATTATATTGGTAGGTAAACAATTTATATTTTCAATATACGGAAGGTTAGGTTTTTATATATAATTTTTGTTAATTATTAAAAATATAAAAAAACAATTTTTTTTGAAAACCGGGTTAACCCGAGTTGACACGGACCCGATGACTCGACCGGGTCGATTTAAAACCCCGGTTTCAAAACATTGCTAAATACAATACACTGATAACGTCCAAATCCAACATGTTTTTGGGAGCGTTATCCGTACTTTTGTACATGTATATTGGTTATATCTATAATGTTTTTGTTCATATTTGTGCCAAAATGTGTTTGCAAGTCTATGTGTACCTAATTGCAGGGATGAAGTATAAAGCAATGCAAAAGTGAAGATTAGTACGAGTACGAAGAATCGTAGTCAAGTTCAAGACCCGTGTATGAGTTACAAGCCTTTGAAGATCCATTCCGGGTGCAAGAACAAATGTTTTTAAGAAGTGTGCAAATCACTCAGCATGGAAGTAGATGCCAGCATTATGAATATGTTGCCAGCCATCCTCACTTTGCACCAACTCCTTTTCACTCATTTTCCACCAACATTATGAGTAGGCTGACAACAAAGTTCATTTGCGACCCTTTCCTTTCAAGTAGACAGATTTCTAATACAAGCTACAATACCTTCTTGAAGCATCTAAAGAAGACACAAGAACCTTCTATAGAAGAGTCTAGACTACCTTTGGCTCCAAGCAAATGCCTTTGCCAACAAGCCATGCATTCACTCCAAGCCTTCAATTTGTCAATAAATAAGACCCATGGGGTCACAACTTTGATATCTCATTCATAACCAACTTTGGTGTGTTATGATAACCATCACCTTAGTTAATATACCACCAAATAAACTCTCTCAACCTTGTCCACAGTACAATTCCCAGGTTTGAGCAAGGAGGTGCTAGAAAAGTCACTTTTGGAGTCCAAGAAGCAAAGTTAACATCACCAAACTCTTAGGGATCATTACCCTAACCATTAGCACTATATTTCTACTTTGTAAGACTCTTGATTATGACTTCTAAGGCTATTATTTATGAGTTTATTTCAGTGTTTAATATGAGTGGCAAAATCTCTCATTCTACACTTGGTAGGATGATGTTTGTGGTATGGAGTTGTGGTTGTGATTGTGATTTATGTTTTAATTCAATTTTAATGTTTTCTTTTGAACCATTGGTACTTATGTTTCATGTGACATTGGTTGTCAAACTTAATTTATTGTTAAAGATTTCATAGGTCGAAAGGGTTATTTTCTAACAAGTCATAGTTGGTTTGTCTATGGTTGGCTATCTTTTGTGTTGACCATTTCTTAAGAAGTTTTGTTCACTAAGAAACATAATTATAAGTGTTAACAAATTTGTGAAATGACCGTGAATCGAATGAGTTGAAATTGGATTAAGTCTTGAATTGAGTGATTGAGTCTAATGCTTGTTTTCCTTAACCAAAGTCTTGTCGAAGATTGAAGCTTTTTAAAACAATAGATTGGATTAATAATCATATATGTTATCATGTCATCACAATCATACTACAACGGATGCCCAAACTAGTCTTTACCAAGTGTTGTTTTAATCTTATTGTAATTCTCATCAATTTACTTGTTATTATTTGTCTTCATATTGCTACAATTAAAAGATTATACGCGATTTTTGAATGATCATAGGTTTTCCAAATCCCCGTTAACGATCTTGGTATTACCACATAAAAAGCTATACATAAACGAAAGGGTCATACTTTCTCGTGCGTTTTTAGTGCCTTCAGGTAATTCGTGTTATAATTAAAAACTTGTTCAATCCATCACATTCCGGACACGCATCATACACCTTTTTATTAAATATTTTATTAGTAAATTAAATATTCTTGAAGTCGTACCAAAGTTGTAGTACCTTTTTTTATAAAGAATTTCATCAAGAGTCTTTATAAGCACCCGTGTTTGTGACTTAAAACACACTAACAACTAGGCTGATCATGATTTGAAAATTGGGCCAGACTAAAAAAACGATTTTTCAAGAATACAAGATCAAACGAGGGCAAGACCGATCTGATCGATCTTGTATGTGTTCTATTATGTTTAACCCTACTAACAATTATAAAAAAATAAAGTTGAATGTTGTTTCATATTTTTGTTGACGGACTATAAAAAGTGAAGATATGTGCGTTTGATAGAAATAGTTATAAATATTAAAAATGGGGCACAAAAAATAAAATTCCAGAAAAATAAAATGATTATTTTTTTTTACTGAATCTCATTGTTTGATTGTGCTATAAGATTGAAAACAAATAATTACAAATTAACATTTTTTTCTTAAAAAACATATAAACAGAGAAGGATTACAATGTTACCAATAAGAAATTCAATAATATTTTAAACTAGATGTTACATGTAAGAGCTAATTGCATAAATCGTCTTTGTGATTTGTCGGGTTTAACGAATTTCATTTCTCCGAACAAAATTTAATGGATCATTTCCATATGGTTTTGACCTGTAACTGTTTTGGTCCTTTGACCACTAGTTTTGTCAGGGACTAATCCTCATACAAAACTAGTGTCAAGGGACCAAAACCAATACGGACTTAATGGTCAATGGCCCAAACCCTTATACGGTTCAAAAACCATGGGAGAAGATCCGTTAAAATTTCTTCGAAAGGACGAAATTTGTGAAATTAGACAAACCGCAAGAACGATTTATGCTATTAACTTTGCATGTAATTTTTTTAAATTATGAGTAAATTACTTAAACTGTCCCTATTCTTTGTTAAATCCTACACTTTTGATGTTTGTGATTTGTTTTAAGCGACGTGTTATGTCAGGTTTCACATGTGTCGTCCTTGTAGTTTTTTTTGTAAAAACACCGAATTTGTATCACGTCAAAAACCACAAAGACATGGTTGGTTAAAAAAGAGTAATGACATGTACGCAAGCAATATTGACCTGCACACGGAACTTCTTTTTGTATAGACTTTTATACCCTTGGCCAATTAATTTACTAATGTTATCTTCTAGTTTGCAACAAGCGTCCTTCTTGTTCTATTTACCTTCAATTTACCAATCCCCACTGTCGATAATTTAACCCATAAAATGGGTATTATTTTTGCAAATGTCGACCCATGAACTCAAAATTCAGGAACTTGTCTAATATAATTGATATTCTAGGTAGTGTAAAGTGTGAATGACAAACATTCCCCATATGCCAACTTCATAAGTGATCACCAAATTAGGGACTTTTGTTCAAACCTATATGCATACTGTAAGACTGCATGGTTCCTTTGCTCCACATACAAAGCAACATCATATATTTACCATGAATTTTGACCACTTCGCCGTTATTATAATTTAGCACTATGACCAATACCATTTCAATGATGCCTTTGATAAAAATAAACTTTCAAAATGTAAGTTCAAATACATGCTCACAACTCACATTGAAATATTATTTGAAACAAATGTAAATCATAACACAATTGTTTTTTACATTCATGCGTGCACATGACAAAAAGGACAACACATGCATTGTATTTGCTGTAAAAGAGTGTTTTGTTTCTATATAGTTCATAGATTAGCTTACCACAAAGCTTAGTAATTGCATTCAATATAGCCAAAGTTGTACATAATACACCATTGCCATAATCGAACATATCTTCATGCATGACAATACACAAACGTGCAAACCAACATCAAAATTACTATTTTGAGTCATCATAACGTAAGCTATAACTTAAGTTTTATAGAACTTGATCACAATGTACTTACAAAGTGTACTAACCGGTAACTTAAATTAATGTTTTGAGTCATCAAAACATAAGTTGCAAAATAGCAAGATACACCATTACTTTACGATCATGAGTCACTATAAAATGGTTCAATTTATACTCAGTCCCCCTTGATATGCTAACCGGGTTTGGTTCAAAACAGATAAAAGGATCGAGAGGATGTGAATTCATCAGGTTGCTACTTGGGGGAACTGTGATTAAACCCACATTCGTTTGATGGAAGAGTGGGTGAGAGAATATTGTGATTCAATTCAAGTTCAATCTAATTAACTTGCAAGTTGTAACAACAATATTGTTGGATGTGAATTAACAGTAAAAATATTGATGTTATGCTATGATACAATAACTACGAGTAAAAAGTTAGGTCAATGATACCACATATACATCTGACTGGGTCATTTGGTTGTCATGTGAACATTAATTTATAAAAGTTATGCTACTTGTTTTTAACATCTGAGTCGCTGTAATCCATATCTTATAGACTTAAACCTTTGCACGACGACTTAAGATTTGGACACACATCAAAGTGGGAGAGTCATACAACATGTAATATAGCCTTAGAGTTCGATCAACTTGTTTCTTTAGATAATAAATTTGGAATTTGAAACTTATAGTTTTAGAGTAAGGCTCATAATCATAAACAACACTTCTTGATGGAGATTTTCATTATTATCATTTTTTGCCATCCTGAAAGAAAAAAGTCGAGAATTAACAATTGTCAAGAATCCCGCATTCCCTTCATTAATATGGTTTTAGGTCCTAATCCCTTAACGAGCGAGTTGTTTTACCTTCGAGTTTTCTATGTAGCACAAGGGGTCATATGCCTGGAACCTACAATCTCGTGAGACATGTAAATTTGAATAGTAACGAAAGGTTGTTAAGTGACTACAAAACTAACTTCCATCGTGTCATGAGTTTCACTGACTGCAGATTTCTATTGGACAAGCTTAAAGTCATCAGTTCGGTCTTTTGTTCGCACTTGTCAAGAGTGTCAACGTAATAAGCACACAAGCTTGCTACTGAAACCATCACATACAAAAAACTACATAAGGCCTGCATCAGGTTTATCACACGCACAGAAAGGAGCAGAGTACGTACACTGTCGGGCAGTCCCCTCGAAACTTTGACCATCCAAGAGGTAACTACGAAAGACATAAAGTAGCACAGTAACCTGTGGACACAGCTACTAACAAAATAGTACTTCACACACGTAAAATTGCTGAAAATTTGCCAAACACACCTTAGCGATCGCCCGTTGCCACACAAACTTTGATAAGTATTTAAACCCACAAAGTCCCGCCTTCACCTCCCCACGACAAACATAACACAAATTCAATTCTTCAACGATTCGATTATCAACTCGTGAAGTACAAGCACCATCCAGTCCTTATACATGATCACCCCTTTTTGAAAAAAAAGAGCTACGAGTTGTTATATCATCCGCTTTTAAAAGGTTCGGTTATGGGACGAGATTGGTGAATCACAACAGCAGTATTTTAGACATAAATGCCATTACCTCTTGTTCATCGTTCTCTGATTATGATGATGTTGAGTTGTGGATACCTTCATGTTCAGATAGATCGAGCTATGTTTAATCTCCTTAATTCGATAGGGCCGCAGACGCTAGATTAAACGAATTCGAATTCCAGTTAAATACCGACACACAAGGTCCATCGATACTGCTGCTACATTTGTTATTAATGTGATATTTGAACACATTCACTGATATCCGAGTTTTTCCAGAAGATATTTTGAAATAAGCATATAAACCTACCATTAATTCTATTAGAATTAATGAAATTTGTCGTTGGGATTATATTGCTTTCATATCTTGTTTTTCACTATATACCTGCAGTTTAGTGGCAAAAAAGTAGGAATCATAGGTCTTGGCAGGATCGGCACAACAATTGCTAAGAGAGCTGAAACATTCAACTGTCCCATTCTATTCTAGATCAGAGAAACCAGAAACGAATTACAAATACTTACCCAGCGTCATTGAGTTGGCTTCAAATTGTGAGATCCTGGTTGTGGCATGTTCACTCACAGAAAAAAACTAGTCACATAATTAGCCGCGAAGGTATTGATGCATTGAGAAAGTCACGTAGAATAGTGAAAATTGAAATTAGAGGGTGCACACATACTACAAGAAATGTTGCCTTAAATTTACATTATGAACATTTTGATGGCCTAAAGCGAACATATAGAATGAACACTTTGTTGGGAAGTTCACGTGCTGGCAAAAAGTTGCAATGTCACTGTTTAGTACTACTAGCATCTTTTGTAACAATGCGTCCAACATCGCTAAGAAATAAAACATTTTACCTTTTTATAAAATTGAATTTTTGGCTGCAAACCCCTTGTGACGTATTTTGGTTAATCTTTACACAAAAAATCTCAGGTTTAAACCTTGCTATGTAAATTTGCTTGGAAAAAAAATTAGGTAATCGGAGTCGGAGATATGGCGGTTGGATTGATAGCACAGCACAACCTCAAGAAGGATCTGCGAATGTGTGTTAGAAGTGGATTATGGAAGTAAGGCGGCTTCAAGTTTGACTACTATGGTTTGGTTTTACTTTAAAACTTACTCATCTATGATAAATACCGACACACAAGGTCCACCGATACTGCTGCATTATTTGTTATTAATGTGATTTGATCAGTAGCTTATTTGAACACATTTACTGATATCCGAGTTTTTCCAGAAGATTTTTTGAAATAAGCCCTTAAGTTTTTACAAATAAACCTACCATTAGTTCTATTAGATTTAATGAAATTTGTCGTTGGGACTATATTGTTTTCTTATCTTATTTTTTGCTATATACCTGCAGTTTAGTGGCAAAAAAGTAGGAATCATAGGTCTTGAGCAAGTGGTTGTTACTTGGGTTTTATCCCACGTCGCTTGGGTAGTAGAAGTTGAGAGTGAGGAAGGCTGTATATAAAGAACAAGCTGAACATAGAGAAAGTCACGCAGCCAAGCAATGAGCACAAAGCAAACTATTCTTTTGCCTTTTACTAAAGAATACCGTGTGCTTGTTGTGTAAATTGGCATACGCCTATTTTTGGAGAGTTCTTTTGAAAAGGAAGAACTCCAACCAATTTTCAGTTCAAAAGTTACCGAGATAAATTCTAACCTAAGCACATATCTAGCTGAGCTTGTTCGGTTATTTCTATTCTAGTCTTACACTTCATATTTATATTCACAAAATAACTCAGGTTTAAACCTTGGTATATAAACGTGTTTTTAAAAAGAATTTAAGTAATCGGAGATAGGGTTAGAAACCGTTAACAAGAATATTCCGATTAAGCCGGATATGTATCCTCAACTATATGAACAAATATAAACCTACTACCCACCTATACTTGTCATCCACTTCAGAACTTGTTAAATTAGTATGCTAGTCACACATTGATAATTGCTACTTGTTTCCCAAAACCACTGAACACATACTACACACTTCAACATTTTCTCAGGTTTTATGGTTATACTGTGTGCAAGTTCATGTCGGATTTTATACGATCTATCACAGAGAAGCCTCCTTAATACACTCGACCAACCTAGTCATGCTCCTTTTCTTTCCCTTCTTTTATTCTTATTGAACATCAAAATTTTAGCAAAATTCGTACTTTCTACAATGTCAAATTTCTTTTTCTTTCACTGTTTGCTTTAGAAAATACATAGATGGTGTTCTATGATAAATTTCATATCTTTTTGCTCATGGATGATAGATTGTATTAAGGCGTAAATCAGCTTAACATAATCAATGGCTTTAATTTCTGTAAAGCCCATTGCACATATCCCACATCGACCGGGTGAAGTAAACAGACCAGTTGGAGTTTACTATAAAAACAAAGGCATGTGAATGAACAAAGCATACCTTTCTCGGCCTTTTGGCTAAGATCAAGTGTAGTATCTGTTCTTATCAGTTTAATATGTGAGCCATCGGCTCACTCGATATTAATCTTATTTTTTATGGGGGAAGAACCCACCACAGTAGCTTGCTACTGGGGTTCTTCACGTGTCGCCTTGGCGTTGCACTACTGCCTAGGCTTGGCGAACCCCTCCAATTACTAGTTCAATGTTTATGCGTGTTCTTTTGAGTACTTAATTCTGGTCACAGCTATGCATATCACATATAGTTGGGTCAACACGAGTTTGGATTAATTCTGCAAAACTTTGGGATGAATACAACGAGCTTGGCTTGTTTGAACATGATAGCAAAGATATTAGTGTTACAATGAAACCAACTTTTCTAATTATAACGATTCAAATGCTGTAAAATCGGACTATTTGAGATGAATTGCTCCACTTTCGCATAAATTTGTTGATTGTGCCATCTAGTAATGTGGAATACATCAAAAACCAAGTCTCCACTGTCTAAAGTACTAACTGGACTTGACAAATGGAATCAGTTCCACGGTTGCATGCTTTCAGATACATTAGAAAAGCAGAACGATATTGCTGGAACTACTATTGGAATGGTTTTGCCATATCTTATTGGTCTATTCTTTCGTGACCGTATTCTTTCTGGCTGTGAAAGTTGTAACAGATGCATAGCTTTTTCTCTGATAATTTACTATCTCTTGTTTATAATAATTTGCAGCAATGGTTAAAGAAATGGCCACAGACAGCTTCAATGATTAGAATGGCTAGAGAAGGGGGATGGTTCTATCAGTTTCGAATGGTTGCACTCTTTAGGATATCACCATTCCCATACACACCATTTCAACTATGCAATTGTAGTGACGAGTGTGATGTTTGGGCCCTATCTATGGGTATCCATTGTTGGAATGATACCTGAAGCCTTCATTTATATCTACCGGTAACTATATCTTCTAGTTTCTGCTTCTTTCAGATTTTAACCCGAACCTGTTTTGACTTGTTACCCAACTGACCCATCTAGCTCCTTTTTACTAGTATTATTTACTTGCTATAAAACTAAATATTACATATCTCGTGATCTTATTGTTTATTAATGCGGCGGGAGGTTATTAAGGACGTTTGCAAATATACAATATGGACATCATCATATGAGCGCATTAGAAATCATTTACAACGTAATCTATTTCATCATTTCGGCTGCTATGACTATAGGATTCACATTCTACAGTAAAAAGAGTCTAAAGGAACTTCAGAGTGAAGAAAAAGTAAATATGTTGAACTATGACTACGGGAATGTACAAATGGAAGATCTTCCACTTGATAGACCAAATGATCTTAGCCTACATCCGAGCTTGCAGTCGTCATAGAGTGTTTGTGCAGATTTTGGAATAGCCAATTATTGACCAACTGATTTTTAGTTGAAAAACGGCCAGACAGAATAACGACAAAAAAGTACTTGCGAGAACGATTCTTTTTGTTTATGAAGGTACACTTTATTGTCTTTGTACACCTGTACATAGATATCACAACTAACTACACATGTTGAGGTTGTGGAAATTGTCTGGTGTTCTTTGAAAAGGGCAATTTTCTTGGTTTCCTAATTGCATAGTTCTGTGCTTTAAGAATTTGATTCTCGTCATTCTTTTTATGGATTGAAGTTGCGTGTTCCTAACTTTTAACAAAGTCAATACAGAAAAGTATTGTAACTATTGAAAATATATTACACACCGTGTTTATCTCTCAATCAAGGTTCACCCAGCTCATTAAGGACTATATTACACTACTTGTTTATCTCTCAATCAAGGATTCACCCAGCTCATTAACAACCGATTGTCATTAACATACTTTTATTAGTTTCCTTTTAAGGAATATTGTATGTCTATTTATTTTGCTAAGTTCCTTGTAAATGACACATGAAATATATGAACTACAATAAAAAGCCTTTGTTCAAAATCATTATGGTATCAGAGCGGTGATCGATCACACGCTCTCTTAATCCAAAACCACAGTCTTCTGTTTCTCGTCTAGCCGACATGGTGGACAGCGGAAAGAAAGAAAGCGTCAAAAGTGATGCTATAGATCACAATTCACCGTTCTATCTCCACCCGTCTGATTATCCAAGGCAGATGCATGTCAACGACGCATTAACCGACAGCAATTATCTCGATTGGGTCCAAGAGATGGAAAACTTCTTGTTCGCCAAGAACAAGATGGGTTTCATTGATGGATCCATCAAAAGGCCAGAAGCTGCAGATAGTGATCGAATGGCATGGATGCGATGTGACGCGATGATCAAGGGGTGGCTCACAACGGCCATGGAGAAAGAGATTCGAGGAAGCGTAAAGTATGCCGCTACGGCATCAGAAATCTGGAAAGATCTCAAGGAACGTTTCGGAAAGGAAAGTGCACCTCGTGCATATGAGTTAAAACAAACTATCTCGAACACTAAACAAGAAGGAATGACCGTGTCCGCGTATTATACAAAACTACGTGGATTATGGGATGAAATGAAATCCTTTTTGCCTATTCCAATATGCAAGTGTGAAGGTTGCACTTGTGATATTGGAAAATCTCTCAGGGAACTAAAGGAAAAGGAACAAACCTATGAGTTTCTTATGGGCTTGGATGGAGAATTTTCCATCATAAGAACCCAAATTCTCGCAACCAAACCAATTCCATCTCTGGGAAATACCTACCATCTCGTTGCCGAGGATGAAAAACAAAGATCCATAGTCGGAGGAAGAAAACCAACCAACGAAACAATGGCTTTTCAAACATCAACGAGGCGAAGTGGACCATCGAACCGAGTCGGCCAAAGGGAAGAAAAGGGTTGTGAAGAATGTGGAAGGAGTGGACACACACAAGATGGTTGTTTCAAAATAATAGGTTATCCTGAATGGTGGAAGGGTAAGAAAGAAAAGACTAGACCAAAGGCAGCATGTGCCGAGGCCGTGCCAAGCATGAATACAAGCTTAACAAAGGAGCAATACGAACAATTTCAGAAATTATTCTCCGGAGAAGACAAGGCTTTACAAAACGGACCTCCACGTACCGCAAACATGGCAGGTAAATTTAAACACAATGATGAATGGATCGTGGACTCAGGGTGTACGGAACACATTACTTTTAGGTCCGATGCATTGGAGAATAAGACCACGTCCAACAATGAACCACCCGTGATCATTCCAAATGGAGAAAACGTGCCTGTCACAGGAAGAGGGATTCACACTTTACCAAATGGAACCATTGTGCAAGATGTCTTGCATGTTCCAAAATTCACTTTTAATCTCTTGTCTGTGAGCAAACTCTCAAAGGACTTAACTTGTGCCATAACGTTTTTTCCCGATTTCTTTGTTATGCAGGACTTGCGTTCGAGGAGATTGATTGGAGCGGGTAAGTGCAAAGATGGTCTATATCAAATGGGGATGCTTGGGACTAGGAGGAAAGCTATGACAGTGACTAGTGAATTATGGCACAAACGACTCGGACATGCGGGTGATGACAAACTGTCTCAAATAAAATCCCTTTGTGAATTTTCTTTTAAGAACAATAATAATGTTTGTGACTCTTGCATGAAATCCAAGTTTACAAAATTGCCTTTTCCTACTAGCACGATCAAAACGAAATCTTGTTTCGATCTCATCCATTGCGACATATGGGGTAAATATCGCACACCATCTTCTACAAAAGCTAACTATTTTTTGACCATAGTAGACGATTATAGTAGATCCGTTTGGGTCTATCTCCTCAAGCATAAATTTGAGGCAAGTACATGTCTAAAACATTTTCATAAAATAGTTAAAACCCAATTTGAAAGGAATATAAAGAGGATAAGGTGTGATAATGGAGGAGAGTTTGTTTCTAATCAAATGACAAGTTTTTACGACAAAGAAGGAATTCTGTTAGAAACAACATGTCCACATACTCCGCAACAAAATGGAGTCGTGGAAAGAAAACATAGACACTTACTTAACACGGCACGTGCTCTTATGTTTCAAGCGAATCTTCCTAAAAGATTTTGGGGAGAATGCATCTTAACCGCCACTTACATCATAAATAGGCTACCTTCCAAGATCATAGAAAACAAAACCCCCTATGAGCTACTTCATAACGAGAAACCAAACTATGATCAAATGAGGGTCTTGGGTTGTTTGGCGTATTATAGAAGCATTGAAACAAACGGGGATAAGTTCGAAATAAGAGGAAAGCCGGGCGTGTTCATGGGATATCCTAGTGGTACGAAAGGATATAAGATCTACGATCCAAATACTGGCAAAATCATCACTTCAAGGGATGTAAGATTCGCTGAAAATGTTTTTCCTTTTGCCACAAGAGTCGAACAAGATGTGCATGAGACGGAAGACGTGTTTAATGTGTACACCGATGAAGAAAATGGGAATGTTGAGCCCAACATTACGATAGCCGAAAATTTGGGCCCAAGTAATTCCGAAACTCATCAAAATGAAGAAGAATTAGAAGAATTAAATTCTTTTGATCCAAGCAATGATGGCCCAAATCTTGATGAAACAAATAACCATGCACAAGACGATTTTCATGTTGGTGAAACACAAAACCAAGACAATGAAAGCATTGCACAAGGAAGAGAAAGGCGGACTAAAACCAAACCGGCACACCTCAAGGACTATGACGTAAGGCTCCCCTCATCTATTGACCATGCACCCACCGTCTCCAATCAAAGATCCTCAACGGTATGTCCCATAACCAATTTTGTTTCCTATAAAAAGTTTTCGAAATCTCACAAGGCATTCCTTGCGGCCATCACTAAAAATGATGAGCCAAAAACTTTTAAACAAGCTATACAGGAACAACATTGGAAAGACGCCATGCAAAAGGAGATAAAGGCTCTCGAAGACAACGAAGCTTGGACTATAGAAGAACTCCCCGATGGAAAACGAGTCATAGAATCAAAATGGGTGTACAAAACTAAGTTTAAATCAAATGGCGAGATCGAAAGGCACAAGGCAAGACTAGTTGCGAAAGGGCACACACAGATGGAGGGTGTTGATTATCACGACACATTTGCACCGGTGGCAAAGATAGTAACAGTAAGGAGTCTTATCGCTGTTGCCGTTAAGAAAAATTGGCACATTCATCAACTTGACGTGAACAACGCGTTCCTACACGGTGACTTGCACGAGGAGGTATACATGCGAATACCTCAAGGCTACGAAAATGGGGGAGGAACGAAGGTATGCAAATTGAGAAAGTCGTTGTACGGGTTGAAGCAAGCGTCCAGAAATTGGTATCAAAAGTTCACATCGGCTCTTTTACAACTCGGTTATAAACAATCCGCTGCGGATCACTCACTTTTCATTTACAGTAATGGAGATGATTTCGTCACAGCACTAATATACGTAGACGATGTCATTGTTGCGGGGAATAATGAAAACCAAATCCAGAAAACAAAGGACTTTCTAAATGAAAAGTTTAGTATCAAAGATCTTGGACCGTTAAAGTATTTTCTCGGAATCGAAGCTTCAAGAACTAGGGATGGAATTGTGTTGAGTCAAAGGAAATACACCCTTGACATACTCGAAGACGCTGGGATGCTTGGATGTAGACCATGCACTTTTCCAATGGAACCCAACATGAAACTCGATAAAGGAGAAGATGACGTTAGAGTTGATGCGAGCAAATACCGAAGGTTGATTGGGCGATTGCTCTACCTCCAAGCCACAAGGCCGGACCTTGCATATTCGGTTAACGTACTAAGTCAATTTGTTTCGGACCCTCGACAAATACACATGGATGCCGCTATGAGAGTTCTACGCTACTTAAAAGGAACACCAGGACAAGGGATATTCATCCCAAAGGAGGGCGGTACCAATTTAGTAGCTTACTGCGATGCGGATTGGATGGGGTGTCCACTTACGAGAAGATCAAGATCGGGTTATGTTCTACTATTAGGGGGAGCGCCCATTTCATGGAAATCAAAGAAGCAATCCGTTGTTTCCCGCTCCTCGGCAGAAGCCGAATATCGAGCAATGGCTAATGCCACTAGTGAGATTTTGTGGATGCGTTGGCTGCTTGAAGCATTGAAAGCAAAACAAAATGATCCAACACCACTTTACTGTGATAACAATGCAGCCCGACACATTGCAAATAACCCGGTTTTTCATGAACGAACAAAGCATGTCGAAATGGACTGCTATTTTGTCAAGGAACGAGTAGAATCACACGAAATTAAGCCCCTTTATGTCGACACAAAAGCACAAACAGCCGACATCCTTACAAAGGCTTTGGGAACGAAACAACTCCAGACACTTTTAGTCAAGATGGGCATGCGAAATCTACACGCGCCACCTTGAGGGGGAGTATTGAAAATATATTACACACCGTGTTTATCTCTCAATCAAGGTTCACCCAGCTCATTAAGGACTATATTACACTACTTGTTTATCTCTCAATCAAGGATTCACCCAGCTCATTAACAACCGATTGTCATTAACATACTTTTATTAGTTTCCTTTTAAGGAATATTGTATGTCTATTTATTTTGCTAAGTTCCTTGTAAATGACACATGAAATATATGAACTACAATAAAAAGCCTTTGTTCAAAATCATTAGTAACATTACTATAGCTTGTGCAGCTGCCACCTTGTCAGTAGTTTCGGTTTTCGGTTAATACATAAAATGATACGCATATGCCTACTTCGGTTGTATGGACAATGGCTCAATAATAGATAAGTACATATGGTTCTTCATGAACTCTAGTATAAGCATAACACCATTAATTTCTGATGCTCATGCGGATTTTGGTCACATCAATATGGATTTTTGGAAAAAACAATATACATACGAGTGACACTGTCCTATATAATCATTCGAGAATGTATCAGCATTTTACATGTTATTATTTAGTGTGTATCAAACTATTATATTTCACATTAAGTGTATAATCTTTCAATTTATCATAATACTACGTACCATGAATATGATTAACATTTTGGTAGACAGTCGTTTGAAAAAGATCAAACATACATCGTAATGGTACACATAATAGGATAATTTAAAATAAGTTTATTAGGAAAAAATAATAATGTTATTATCACTAAGAAAAGATAAATGGCTCCCTGTCAAATCACCCATCGCACATCGCGGAGAAGAAGAACTGATTACTAGTTTATATACAGACTTTAAACTGTGAAAGTGTGACACGCACAAATCAAGAAATGGTCCAAAATTTTTCCTATATGATCCGAGTTTCTTTTTTTTTTTAACAGTGACTTATTAGCTCTTTGCGTTTTCGAGTTATCATGTTATCAGCTCAAGGTTAGTAAGCTTTTAAGCCATTATAATAACCTTATGGGATTATATTGCATAAGCTCATTTTTTTAGCTTAAATTTCATAAGCCAGAACATAAACCAGAAAACATGGGCTTATAAAAGACAAAGCCAAGGCTCCTATATATTTGCTACCCCAAATAACCTTGGTTAAAATTCGAGCTAGGTTGTGCAACGAGGGCAGTCGGTGAGGACGAGATATGCCGGAGGACGAAGACGAAGCTTTCTTCCTGTTCATGCGGGATTCGGCTAGGGATAAAATGGAGCGGGTGTTTTCCAAGTTCGGGAACGACTCTTTGTTTAGCATGATGTGAGCTACGTGTTGATATTTGTCAATGAGACCATGACCAAGTCATCTTCGGTCATGTTAGACCCGAGGTTACCTAAATGTGATGCAAGTGAGTCTGGCAAAGAGAGTGTGCAATGAAATGCCTCATAAGGATGTTGTGGCTATTTAATAATGCAATGGTATCAGCTGTGGGTTTGTTGTGATCACTTGGTATTCCAAGATAGGCGATGTTAAATTCGTCTTTGATGACAATCCCTCAAAGATGTGTGTGATCCAATCCCGTTAAAGGTGGGCAACTTAGATTAGCAGAAGCGTTATTCAACAGGAGTTGGTGACATGAAAAATTCAAATGGAAGCAAGTCTTAGCCAAAAATACAAACAAAATGGTGTTTAAAAAGGGGGTGGACAAAGGAACCATCACGACCTTACTTGAACAGGAGCGTGATTAACCGAGTCTTATTGTTTCTGCCATGGCTCAGTAGAGGATTGTTGTCAACCCATCTGATGGGTCTTGGCATGGCTACATGGTTGTCTGACAGACAACCAACCTTTTTTTGTGTTTGCTTCTCGATCCGGATCGGATCTATGTTATATGTCACTTTGGTTTACATTGACTGACAACTTTCTACTAATCTCAAATCTGATCTATATGTCTTTTTGTCAACTTAGCCCGTTCATTCAACGGTAATGTTTTTTGGGAAGTGATTATATTGGTGATTGCTTTTCTGCAGTGCGCCGGATTACATTACTCCAGAAGCTCCACCACTGCCGCTTACTTTAGGTCATGATAAGCTAATCTTGGAATAGCATGTGTCTTATTAGGTTTCTGTTTGTTGGCTTATGTGTAGGATGAAGAAATGTCTTGACCAAGAAGATCACCAGAGAAAGTAAAGTCTGTTCAAAGTAAAAGACGCAAAGCAGGTTAATTGCTTTGTAACAAACACCAACTCACTTGTTTTGTTAAGCTTGCTTTCAGTTTAGCATTCTAAACCATTCTGCTATGCAACAGCTTTTCGGGGATTGGAAGATGATGTACCGGAAGAAACCAAACTATATGACGAACCAGTAAGTGAAGCTCATAAATACAAGCAGGGGCATGTTCCTCCGTATGCTGTGGCGTTACGTAGTCGGGTGATGCCTCCACCTTGTATGAGAAACCCCTATCAAGGATGCTTCAGATAATGGTATGGATCCACTTGGTGACCGCCGAGCTAAATGTGCAGGTATATAGCTATTGGTTATTTAATGATGGCTATGATTATATATTTGTGAAAGAACCTAAAGAGAGTCCTCAATTGAACTGTTTTGCGTGTTAGTTCTTACCTCTAGTGTTCACCTAGCATATCCGGTATGACAAACGTTTTGTATGTTTGTGTTCCCTTAGAATCTAAACCATTAATCACGTATACATGATATGCAGCAGTTTCTCTCCTTCAAGGGGCGGTGACGGTCTGTCACGCTCTCGAACAGATTTTCATATAAAAGATAGTATGGTGACATCTTTAAAGCTTTACACTTGATGCTTAACTAGCTTTTCATTCCTAAAGCGAATTGGTACCGGCAACTTTAGCTAGTCTTGAACAGTGACAGGTTGTATCAGGACTTTGAAATCATATAATTGAAAAATAATCAGGTAGGGTCGCGTGCATGTACTTTAGACTAGAAAAATGGATAGGGGCCGCACGAACGCAGGCCCCCTCAGCAACAAATTACGATGTAGACTCGACCACTTGGGCCGATCTTAGATAGCACCCCTCCAAAGTGCAATGGAAGTCACTAACCTAGGCCATGGGCCTTTTTGATCAACACCCCATCAAGGTAAGTGCCTAAACCAATAACATAGTTTTCTTTTAATACACTTTTCCCTTCCTTTCACTTTTGCCTCTCATCCCGCTGTGGGATCTCATTAAATTGATTCTTTTTTTCCATGCTCTCATACATGGTTTATAACATGGTTTCACTATAACTGGTTTATAATAGTACTCATCAACCAAGGATTATAACATGGTTGAGAGTTAGGTTTCACTAATTCTTGTTAACGTTACTTACATACATTAAAAACAAACATCCTACGTGTAACCGCTCCATGGATTCCATGGAGCAGGTGGAGTTGGAAAAATAGGTGGAACCGCCGAGAAAATAGTGTTCTTATCATTCTTATTTGTAGTTCTCTCGCCAGATAAGGCCACCAAGGTTGCAACCAAACCAGCATTACACGCAAGTGTTGGCTCTGTGTAATTATAGTGAATAAAAAAAAACCAAAGGATAGCCCCCTAAAGAACTTGTTTAGACACCAAAGAATCATTAGATTAAAACACCTTCAACAAGCTGTCATTTATTAGGTCATAACAGTCATATACAATACACACAGCACACAGGCTCACTAATGCAGCAAACAAAGTTAGAACTAGTAATTGGAGGGGTGCGCCAGCCTAGGCAGTAGTGCAACGCCAAGGCAACACATGCTGAGTTACAATTATTACACTCAAGGTTCTTGAATTCGTAATTCACAGTAGGTGGTGGCATTGGTGAGTGATATGGGTCAAACGAGGATGTTAGAATGTTGATGGTTAATGTTTGCTAGCCCGAATATTGCAGCAGAAACAAAGAAAATGTAAAAGCTTTTGTGAGCAATCTTGTACTTGATGTTTGCACAAGATATCAAGTTATATTTAATTTCATGTTTGTATTTCCATATTCTTTTGTACAGCTTTGTAGCATGTTAAATCTGCAAACAAAGAAAGTTTTAACTAGTAATTGGAGGGGTGCGCCAAGCCTAGGCAGTAGTGCAACGCCAAGGTTACACGTGAAGAACCCCAGCAGCAAGCTACTGTGGTGGGTTCTTCTCCCATAAAAAATAAGATTAATATCGAGTGAGCCGATGGCTCACATATCAGATATTAAACTGATAAGAACAGATACTACACTTGATCTTAGCCAAAAGGCCGAGAAAGGTATGCTGTATACATTCACAGGCCTTTGTGTTTATAGTCAACTCCCACTTGTCTGTTTACTTCACCTAGCCGATGTGGGATACAAAGGGTGTTTTAGAAGCTTAATTGTTCCTTGCACTTTTTTTCACACATACTGTTTATTTATGAATTGTGAGAAACCAAATTGGTATTCTTAAGACCGCCGTGTACTTATTAATGGTTAAATAAATGGGTATTCTTAAGACCGTGTACTTATTAATGGTTAAATAAATGTTTTAAGTATACCAATTTATCCAAATTTTCACAAGAAAAGTGGTTTGTTTGCAATAAAAGACAAGCATAATCAAACCGGCCAGCAGATAAATCCATCATCACATGCACAAGAGGACTTTGATATACAGCTAGTGGTTCCTTCCCTCTAAACTAAGGTAATAGCAATACATATGATATGCACCATCAGGGATCATTAAGATCTGTGAGGATTGACCAAACTGCTAGACGAAAGAACCACAATTCGAATAACAGCTTGATATCAATTGGCACGAACCTAGAAGATTCACAGTTTCTTCTTGACAATAATTATAGTCCTGGCATCCACAAGGAAGTAAAATGTACTTGTCTTTTTAAATCAGACATAATTTTTTTATCACGGTTCATGACTTCAATTCATGGCCACACATGATTTTTAAGGACTTTGGACTCGACTTATATCCGAAAGGCATTTACTAATGATTCCAAACACGCCACCCTTCGCTTATTGTTAGCATACTAATGATTCCAGCAGCTTTTGAAACCGGTGCTACTGATGAATAGATTGCAACTGTCTCAGCCACCAACCCGTCCCTCACATTCCAACAACTCCCAGCCATCACTCTTCCACTAGGCTTCTCCACTGGATTCATAGACCTTGCTTTCGGTATCCCAGAAATTTACAACCCCATTGTCCACGACACCCTCGTAAGTAATTTTGAAAAATCAACCATCAAAGCACTAATCCTTGATTTCTTTTCCAACACTGCTTTTCAAGTTGCGAAATGTCTTGACTTACGTCTTTACTATTTCTTACTGGTGGCTTTTCTGGTCTTTGAGTGTTCTTATATCTATAACCAACCATAAAACAACTGCCAAGAGTATTAAGGAATTAGATATCTAGTTTGATATTTCTGAAGTGCCTCCCACCCATTCTTCTGATATGCCAGCAGCTTTGTTCGAAAGAGAATCTAACTCGTACAGAAACTTCGTCAACGCTTTTATAAACATGGCAAGATCTTCAGGAATCATTGTTGACAGTTTTGAGGGATCTGAAGAGAGAGTTGCTGCAACGCTTCAGGATGGTAAATGCATCCCCGATGGTCCAACTCCACCGGTATATCTAATTGGGCCTTTGATTGCTAGTGGGGATCAAGTGGATCCTAACAAAATGAATGCTTAAAATGGTTGAGCTCATAACCGAGTAAAAGTGTAGTGTTTTTGTGTTTCAGGAAGAAAGAACAGTTGAAGGATTTTGCATTAGAAAAAATTGGTTGAACTCCTGAAGGTTTTTTTGCCCAAAGTACTGATAAGGGTTTGGTAATGAAAAACTGGGCACCACAGGCGGCAATACTTAATCACTTGAAGCAGTGGTTGCTGGGGTGCCAATGGTGACATGGCCTTTGTATGCTGAGCAGAAGATGAATAGGGTGTTTTTGGTTGAGGAAATAAAGGTAGCACTAAGGTTGAAAATGCCGACTGATGAGTGATGATTGTGAGACAGCAGAAGCAGTAATGTGAGGAAGGCAGAGTGTTGAGAGAATGGGTGTTGTGGTTGGGGACGATGACTCCTCTCGTGTTCTTCTTTAAATCAACACAGTCATGGACCGACATCAGGGCAACCTTGACTTAGCGCCTTTTGCTTAGTATAAGTGCCTGAGTCAAACACCAGAGGAAGGTTATTCCTCTTGACTCCTTTAAATCAACACAGCACAACATGCCACATACCATGGACTTAATAAGATCAAGCTTAGGTTTGTATGCATCACTTTTCTTTTAAGATAAGGATTTCACACAGTTTTAAACTGATTATTGGTTGGAGCTCTTCGATTAAGAAGAGGCTCTCCAAAAATAGGCGTATGCCACTTTATATGTCAAGCACACGGTATTCTTTAGTAAAAGGCGAAAGAATAGTTCGCTTTGTGCTTAACACATGGCTGCGTGAGTTTTACAAGCCAAGCTGCCTTATTTTATATAGCAACTTCCCCTCCTTTTGTTTACACTAGCTAGCCGATGTGGGATAAATCCTATAACCCTTCTTTTTATTTTCAAACTGACCACAGGCTTTGCCTAACTAGTGTTTATTACGTAATAAACTATAAATAACACCACCATGTTTTGGTGCTGCGAGGCAGAGCAGTTATGGTCGAAAGAACAATAAGCAATTCAGTGCTCTTTTGGTACTTACGGATCTCTCGCAATGCAACGGTTCCTGGCCTGAATCTGTGTGGCTTGTTCACTCCTCCTGTTGCTGGTGCTGACTTTCGTTTTGTATGGCGTATTGGCTAAATGCAACGAAAATAGCTGACTTTATAATTAGTTTACTGCACAATGTTGTGGTTAACTGATACAATAGAAGGCTTGTTTATGATAGCTGAGATCTTAACACCTTCCCTTGATTTGAGACACGGTTTGTCTAACCTTCTGTCTCCTACCCCTAACCCAAGCATTGCTTGTTCAGGACACACGGGTCGTCTGTGCGTACAGGTTTGTATCATAGTAGCAACAAAATACAGCTGTTTACTTTATAAGCCACACAAACCCGTGCCGCAAAGTTTCTCCACCAATTGTTCAATTGTAGTCAAATCATCATGTTTGAAATTATGGTTAGTCTAGTGGTACACAACCCAGCGTCTTCAAGTAATGAAGAAGGGAAAGAACAGCTAACCCGTAACAAGTCGGTCACTACTGCTGAAAACATGTTTCAGGATCCGACTTCTGCCAATCCACAACCACCACCCCAGCTAAATGTCGGTTTGATAGACAACGCCTCCAAATCCAAACATTGGTCCACCACAAGATGCTCTAGGGGTCATAATAAATCAACGTGTAGTCGCTGCCTTGCTGGTCCATGTCAAGGGATAATAGTCCTTTAAAGTGTTTGAACTAACACCCCATTAATCTGACTTTTAAGCTTATCTGACTTTTAAGCTTAAACAAACAGTCCCATTAATCTAAATGTTTAACCATTTAATAGTCATCACTTGAACTAATCTACGATCAATTTATTTTGAATGTCAATGAAACCAAGACTATAAACCAAGAAATGTTGTCACCAATTAGATTAATAAGACCACACCAGTTCAATTAAACTGGTGAAAAACAGATGTTTTGTTTACATAAGCAAATGCCGTTTTGGCTGACAGCGCCTCCTAGTCTATATATATGGTTACAGTATTAAGGTCTAGTTTGCTGGTCCAAGTCAAGGTCCAGTAGTTTCTGTGAGCTGAAACTCTAATTCGGCGAGAAAAAAAAAAGCAATTACTATGATGAAGCAGCATCAGTTAAAGTAACTCTTTCAGATAGGAAAACATTTTTGTTCAAATTACACACGCAGCCACACAGATCTTAAACACAACGGGCAAGCTGTTTAATCTCGGTATACATTCACAAATAGCAAATAAAACATCAACTAAACAATAGATCACAAGATAAATTCCAATAGCACATTCATCAGATCCAAAACAATATCAAAATAACAGAAAATGGAGTTCAAATTTCTAAATGTTTCTCAAGTATTTGTAACCCACTTAGAAATGCCGGTTTTTTAGCAACCGGGGCAAGAGCAGAAAAATGGGTGTTTGGGCATGTGCGTTATTAGCTGTTTGGTTTTTGGCACAAAACCGGGTTGTGATCGGTTGGGTTGTCACAGAACTCCAGAATTCAAAAACATTGATTTTGACCACATTTTACACCACAGTTAAGAAATACATGTTGTTCACATGCCCACCCCAGAACGCAATCTCAACCCACCTAGATATAGCAGTATGAAGTTAAAGTTCATTTTTCAGAATATAGTCGAACGTGATTTTGAATCTCATTAAAAACACACAAATTATTGACTCGTTTATAATACCAACAGTTCAAAGCGATTAAACAATAGATCAAAAAGTAAATAACACTATCAAATCAACAGACGCCGATTTCAAATTCAAGTCATTCCATTAAACTTGGATTGCCATAACTAACAACTAGACAATAAAATCCGAAACAACAAAATACATGTAGAAACATAAAACCATCAAACAGATAAACAACCTTGGATCTAACATAATTTCACAAGAAGTGAATCATCATTAACAAGTACTAAACCACCTAAGCCCTTTCACCACGAATACGACGAGCCAACTGCATATCCTTAGGCATAATAGTAACCCTCTTAGCATGAATGGCACACAAGTTAGTATCTTCAAACAGACCCACCAAATACGCCTCACTCGCCTCCTGAAGAGCAGAAACAGCAGAACTCTGAAACCTCAGATCCGTCTTGAAATCCTGAGCAATTTCTCTAACAAGCCTTTGAAAGGGGAGCTTCCTGATAAGCAGTTCAGTGCTCTTCTGGTACTTACGGATCTCTCGCAATGCGACGGTTCCTGGCCTGAATCTGTGTGGCTTCTTCACTCCTCCGGTTGCTGGTGCTGACTTTCGTGCGGCTTTTGTGGCGAGCTGCTTCCTTGGGGCCTTGCCTCCTGTCGACTTCCTTGCGGTTTGCTTGGTACGAGCCATTACTACTTTTTGAAAGGATTGATTGATTGATTAGTGTGTGTTTTTGTAATTGGGTTTTGGGGGTATTTGTAGTTGGCGAGTTTAGGCAATGAATTTTGAAATTTTGGAATTTAAATTTTTTTGTTGGAGTGACAGGTTGGCAATCCGTGTGAAGTGGGTTGTGGTGAAATGTGGGCCGTTGGATCTGTGTTTGTGTGATGTATGTGTTTGTGGTTTCTTTTCTTTGAATTTTAAAATATGTCACGAGTGTTTTATGAAGTGTTTTTTACTTTTTTTTTATTGAATGCATTTTACTAAATTTAAGTGACATTGTATGTGTATTTTGTTAAGTTGTAATGTAACACTAGAGTGAGAAAATTTTAATGATATAATTTTTTATGTTTTCAGTAATTTTTATTCTTTTGTCTGCTTTTTTACGTTTTATTATTTTTCGGCCATTGTCGTCTGTATATTAACGATTTTGCAACGTTTTTGTTACGTTTTCGTTTGTTTTCTTTCATTTTCGTTCGTTTCAAACTGTGGTCGACATGTTTTGTTCGTTTTCGACCGTTTCCATCGTATTCTTCTGTTTTCGAACGTTTTTTAATAATATTGAACGTTTCGTACGTTTTTTAACGTTATTATAAGTTTTCCTAAATTTACTGTCAATTTCCGTACTTTTTCGTTTATGTCCTCATCCGTTTTCCTCTATTTTTCTTTGTTTCCATGTGTTTCGTTCATTTTCGTACATTTTGCATGTTTTAATAAGTCTTCGTATGCTTTTATATGTTTAATTAAAAACATACAAAGTCGTATAAAACGGAACTTTCGCTTTTTGTTTCTGTACTGATATTAAGAATCTGTTTTAAAGTATCGTCGCCATTCTTCCTAGTTTTAAGGAATGAAATCCAAAACAATGCTAGCATCGAACTGCTGACGTGACATTAAAATTGATTACATAATTGTCAATTCATGAATCAAATTGTAGAATAACTTATAATTTTTTCCGCTGTTTAAATAAAAACAGAAAAAAAAACATTTTTACCAAAAGACTAGCATTGCACGTTGTACTTCATGCAAACAAATGTTAGAGTAATAGTTCTAGAGAGCATTCCTAACCCAAAAGAAACAACATAGTTCACCTACTTTAAACAGAAAGCATATTCTAAACCAAACATGTACATTACATCAGATGACACAAACATAGACTTTACCTTATATTTTCCTCAATCAAGTAAGCCGAATATACTTCCAACAATTTTTACCCATTTGCCACAACACTCCGGCTTCAAGTGCAACTAAAGTTTCCTGTAATCAGCACCTTTCAAAAACAACAAAAGTGTAGTGTCGCATATTGGTTCTTATGCTCCCATCCCATTTTATCCAACTTTTCAATACAATCACCCATAGGGATGAGCATTTCGTCCCGAAACCGAACCGGAACCGTACCGGAACCGTACCGATTCCCGGTACGATACCGGTACTACGAAATAAGCACTAACTCGATACGGGACCGGTACCCAAATCGGGAAATTACCGAAAAAAAGAGAAATTCCCGATTTCTTGGTACCGGTACCGATATCCGAATCCCGTTAGGTACAATACCGGTACCATTAATTTATACTCGGGAAAAAATCGGTACCACTAAATCGGTACGGGATCGGTACCGGTACCGTGCTCCTCCCTAATCACCCATATCATCTTCTTTGTTTTTTTCCATCATCATTCTCATCAATTTAGAAACATGTTCTTAGTGTCTCCAACTTCTTTTAAGCAACCACCAACATCATCTTCTTTACTTTTATCCATCATCATTTTCGCCATTTTAGCAACATTTTCTTCAAGTGTATCTAACTTTTTATAGCCAACATCAACTTCTTTGTATTTCTCCAACTTCGTAAAACAAGCACCTTCTTTGTATCCAATTAATTACTCGTAAGGCAAGCACCAACATCATCTTCTTTATTTTTCTCCATTGTCATTCTCATCAATTTAGAAACATCTTTTTCGAGTGTCTCCAATTTCTTGAAGCAAGCACCAACATCATCTTCTTTATTTTTCTCCATCGTCATTCTCGTCATTTTCGAAACACGTTCTTCAAGTGTCCCCAACTTTTTATAGCACGAACCAAGGCCATCTTCAATAGTTTTCTCGACGATCATACTCACAAGTTTAGAGATATCTTTTCCATATCCTGAGATTGTGTCATACCTTGATTGAAGTTTTCTTTTTTTGTTTTGAGTTGGAGAATCCGAAGAGCAGTTTTGTGTTGGAGGTCGATGGATTTTGTATTGAAATTGGGTGCTCCTCATTTGTAATTGTGGGTGTAGCTCTTTCAACCAAAGGGGTGTCGTTGTGACGAGGTAGTTTCGGATAACCAATAATGCCACATTTGCTATGAATCGCAATTATTTCGAAACATTTTATAACGATGCACAAAATGAGTGGAAGATAAGGAGATGCAGGAAACACCAAAATTTAGGTCGATGTCCCAAAGTCTCAAGATTTTCGGGACATTTTTCAGGTTCCCGCTTGGTAACCTTTAAGATGGTATTAAAGATATACATAATAAATATAACACATACCACCTATGTTCCACAATTATTGTTCCGACAGAATGACAGTTTTACTCTTAACTAATCAATTAAATACTTCTTTAAATCTTATAATAATAATTTCAAACAAGGATCATATAGTAAATATGATCAAACTTCCATATCGGATGTCTGTAAAAAAAAGTGGACAATAAAAATGTGACGGAAAGAGCACTGAATAAGTCTACCAATCGGAAGTACGACGCTGAGTCAGCTGAAATTTGGTCAACTGGACGATGGAACCCACATGCAACCTTTTTTATATAAAAATGTCATCAACAATTAAGCAACTCTTCATATAAGAACCATCAGATAACCCAACCCATTGCTTACTAAGAATATAAAACACTTGAAGCACACGGATTACTCTAGTTCAAATTTATCGGGTCGGGTCAATTTGGGTTCGTGTCAACCCGAATTCAAGTAAAATATAAAAAAACTTTTTCTTACTCTTTTTTAATATAAATTATATTAAATTTAAATTTATAAAATAATAAAAATAAAAAAGTTTCCTATTCGGGTCCATGGGTTTGCTCGAACCCGAATTAGATATAATTATTATATCCGATGTCTGATCCGATTTCGAATTCAGGTTAGTCGAGTTGATCCGATTAACTTGATTTAAAATTTGAACTCGAGTAACCTGACTCGAATATGCTCGGGCCGGGTTCAAATCTGGTCGAAAATATTAACATCCCTAAATACAATACACCTTTTTATTAAATATTTTATTAGTAAAATCAATTTTCTTGAAGTCGTATCAAAGTTGTAATACCTTTTTTATAAAGAATTTCGCCAAATAGTCTTTATCAGCACTCGTCATTGTGGCTTAAAACACACAAACAACTAGGCTGATCATGATTTGAAAATAGAGCTAGATTCAAAACCAATTTTTTCAAAAAAAATACAAGATCGAACGAGGGTGACACCGTCTGATCGATCTTGTATGTGTTCTATTATGTTTAACCCTACTAACAATTATAAAAAATGAAGTTGAATGTTATTTTATATTTTTGTTGATGGACTATAAAGAGTGAAGATATGTGCGTGTGATAAAAATAAGTATAAATAATAAAAATGAAACATAGAATAAAACTTCATAAAAACGAAATGATTAAATTTTTTATTGAATCTCATTGTTTGATTGCGCTATAAAATTGAAAACAAATAATTACAAATTAATATTTTTTTTATTAAAAAAGCATCTAAACACAAAAGGATTACAATGTTACCAATAAGAAATTCAATAATATTTTAAACTAGATGTTGTATGTAAGAGCTAATCGGATAAATCGTCTATGTGATTTGTCGGGTTCAACGAATTTCATTTCTCCGAACAAAATTTAACGGATCCTCTCCATATGGTTTTTACCCGTAACTAGTTTGGTCCTTTGACCACTAGTTTTTGAGGGACTAATCTTCATACGGAACTAGTGTCAAGGGACCAAAACCAATACGAACTTAATGGTCAACGGACGAGACCCTTGTACGGTTCGAAAACCATGGGGAGAAGATCCGTTAAATTTCTTCGAAAGGACGAAATTCGTGAGATTAGACAAACCACGGGAATGATTTATGCAATAAAATTTGCATATAATTTGTTTAAATTATGAGTTAATTACAAAAACTGTCCTTACGCTTTGTTAAATCCTTACACTTTTGATGTTTGTGATTTATTTTAAGCGATGTGTTATGTCAGATTTCACATGTGTCATCCTCGTAGTTTTTTTGTAAAAACACCGAATTTGTATCACGTCAAAAACCACAAAGACATGGTCGGTTAAAAAAAGGGTAGTGATATGTACACGGGCAATACTGATCCGTACACAGAACTTCTTTTTGTATAGACTTTTATCCCCTTGGCCAATTAGTTTACTAATGTTACCTTCTAGTTTTCAACAACTGTCCTTCTTGTTTTTTTACCTTTAATTTACCAATCCTCGTTGTCAATAATTTAACCCATAAAGTGTATATTATTTTTGCAAATTTCGACCCATGAACTCAAAATTCAAGAACTTGTCTAATATAATTGATATTCTAGGTAGTGTAAAGTGTGAATGAGAAACATTCCCCATATGCCAACTTCATAAGCGATCACTAAATGAGGGAATTTTGTTCAAACCTATATGCACAATGTAAGACTCCATGTTTCTTTTGCTCCACATACAAAGCAACATCTTATATTTACCATGAATTTCGACCACTTTCGCCGTTATTCTAATTTAGCACTATGACCAACACCATATCAGTGATGCCTTTGATAAGAATAAACTTTAAAAATATAAGTTCAAATACATGCTTATAACTCACATCGGAGTATTATTTTAAACAAGTGTGAATCATAACACAATCGTTTTTACATTCATGCATGCACATGGCAAAAAGGACAACACATGCATTGTATTTTGCTGTAAAAGAGTGTTTTCTTTTATATAGTTCTTAGATTGGCTTACCACAAAGTTTAGTAATTGTGTTCAATGTATCCAAAGCTCTACATACACCATTCCTTTAATCGAACATATCTTCATGCATGAGAATACACAAACGTGCAAACCAACATCAAAATTACTATTTTGAGTCATCATAACATAAGCTGTAACTTAAGTTTTGCAACACTTGATCACAATGTACTTACAAATTGTACTAACCAGTAACTTAAATCAATGTTTTGAGTCATCAAAACATAAGTTGCAAAAGAACAAGATACACCATTACTTTACGATCATTAGTCACTATAAAATGTTCATAAGTAATCAAGTAAGTTGGAGTATAAACGAATCTCAAATAAACCAAGTACACTTTATTGGAAAGTTACAAAAGAAATCCGTAACAAATGCAGAATTTTAGTTCTATTATCGAAAAAAACAAGAAAACAAATCAGACGACAAAATAGACTTGGTTCATTAGATTAAACTCCTCCAACATTGTGACACCACTTAAAAAATTAGGATATGTGTTCAAATCCAGTATGTTATCTTCATGATTAGAACTTGAGGGATTTTGTGTGTTCGATGATTCCACATACTCAAATCTTGAAGGATCTCTTATTGTAGAAGTTATACATCTTTTCTTGTTGGCCTTTGGAGGTCTTTCCCTTGGTCGTTGGATCACAAGCTCAAATAATATATCTTGTTCATTCACTAGCTTAGTAATAATTGAGATGGCAAATTCTTTCTTGTGTAGAGGCCATACTTGATACTTTGAACTTAACTCATCTAGCACCGTAACAAATTTGTTAGCATCATCATCGTGTGAATTATCTTCTGCAATTATTCATAATGTATCAATTCTCCAATGTGAATGTACAAGGTCTATCCAAAGTACATCCCTGTGCATATGCTTTATCTTATGAGCACATGAAAGACCCATGGTTGCTTAAATTGTCCCATACATGAAGTCGTTTTACCTATAAAAAAAGTGTGTTGGTTAGATTGATGTGTATAACCATAGAAAACATATAAAACTATAATAGTTGCACATGTTATCATATTGTGCTTTCACATACCGCTTATGAACCTCATTTAACAAAAATACCGACAGTTTGGATAAGAGTTCTCTAAAAAAGGCATATTGCAATTGTGAGGAACTTTAATTCTTTCACTTGCTAGTCTTACTTTAATCTCATTGAACTCATGCTCAACTGTAAGACACAATTTATTTTTCACTTTCTGAAAATCACCAGTAGATACTTCTAAATACTTTTTGAGTTTGGCATGGGTGCCTTCAGCCCTTGAGGATGCACGATTACCAACATGTAAGTACTTTTTCGTCCATACACTAACAAATTTTTCTTTCCAAGGAAACCAATTCTTTTTTAAGGACTGATAAGTGTGAAAACACTCATCAATAATGATCCAAATACCACTCAAAACACAGTCAAATACATTATTTTAACTTTAAAATATCAGAATTATGCGTGTATTTGTGTTTCATGTGTTTTCAGGTAAGAAAGATACATTTTGGAACAAAGACGCGTTTTCAAGGACTTATTTTATCAAAAGACGAAGAAAAGGACAAAAGATGATTCAAGGACCAATCATGCCATATTATTAAAGATCAAGGGCTGAACTTGCAAGTTTCTACAAAGAAAAGGATGAAAAGGAATTTACTTAAAAGCTTTAATAACTCTTGAAACAATTAACTAAGATGAGGGACCAAAAAGGCAAATTAAGGGAAAAGTTTATTTACTTTGGTCAACTGACCAAACCGGTCAAACAACACAAACACAAGACGCGTCTTCTTCTCTAGATGAAGAGAGAGAAACGAGTGTTTATCATTCTCTCAACTATTTCCTGCAATCGAAAATAACGAAAGATCCATGAAGAATTAGCCAAAGCCTATAACTACAAAAATACTCCTCTTCTTATCCTCTACATGGTGGTACCAATGAATTAGATCAAGACTCAAGATTGAAGAAACGCCTAAATTGGAAGATGATGAAGAACGAGTTAGTTTTATCCTCGTATTTTACACGTGTCATCAAGTGATTTGATGAAACACGTCATCAAGACCTCTACTCCACTCCTCTCGACGGCTATAAAAAGAAGACGAAGCTCTTATTTTCAATTGGTTAGATAGGTGTAGATTTCACACACATAGTTAATTAGGAGTAGATAGATAGTTAGTTTTTAATCTTGTAACGAATTCAGCTTTTTCAGTTAAGTAGTTTTGTAGCCGTTTCAGTTTTCACCATTAATGAAATCTAAGAGTTTTTCTCAAGCTTTGTTCTTACTTTCTGTTATATAAACCTTTTAAGTCTTCAATTTCATTCTGAGTTCTTTCGAGATTCTGCTTTCAAGTTTATTAGTTCAGATTTAGTCAGTTACAAATTTGTTAGAAATCTGTTTAGCTTTAAAATGATTTTGTTATTACAGTTAGTTTGTTATAACAAGATTAGCCATTGATGAATTTTCAGTTTCTTACTTTCTCTTTATTCGTTTACTGTTCATAAAGCTTAAGCAGCTCATGAGTATGTTACTGATTTAAAAGTCGTGACTGAAGGTTTCTTTGATTAAGTGATGTTTTGATTCAGAGGTCCTTCGATTATAGGTCCTTCAGCAGTTATTAGTTCGTAGGCTCATCGAGAGTTAATGGATAGGATTTTACTGATCGACCTTTACAGATTTGATAGTTAAGTTGAAATCAGTCTGATTTGATAGTAAATAGCATAGGTCTTTAGTCTTACATTCATTTTCAAAGTACAAGTCAGTTAACATTCAGATACGTTCTATAGAAGTTAGTTTGATCAGCACTTGATTACTGTTTAGCGTTTATCTTGCTAGCCTAGAATGCGTTTATCTTGATTACTGTTTAGTTCGTTATAGACCAGTTTATGCAGGTTTCATAATCGTAGATTCTGTTTGGTTTTTCTTCGGTTTACTTCGATTTTGCAGGTTTCGCTTTGCTGTTTCAAAAGATCATGTCAGCAGATCAGTAGGAGTTTGTTTGGCGTTGTAGAGATTCATTTCTAAGCGAGCTCAGCGCTCCGCTTCGCCATCAAAGGACTTGGCCTGGATGAGCAGGTCAAGCGCGATTTACTTTTCTGCATTCTTTTTAGCATAATCTGCTAGTTAGTGTAAGTGTAGTATAATACTTTGTGCTACTGCTTGGATTACTAATTCCATATACTTGTGTAATTTCTGCATAATAGCTAGTGAGGATTTTGTAAGTGATTTTTACCACTTGTAGTATAAACTTTTAAGTTGTAGTGCATTTTAGACTTGCTTTTGTTTTAAACTTTGAATTTGATTGATTTTGTATGTAATTAGAAGTTTAACAAATTCTGCCATTGAATTCTGTACAAACATGCTTAGCGATTTTGAGATCGTCTGCATTAATCTGAATTTGACAGTTGGAATTAGCAGTTTTGGAATTTGAACATTAGGATTTTGTGGTTGAATCAGTTTTTGAACTTTCTTAATTGCTTGATATTTCAGCTTTTAGTTGTTATCAGATTTCAGTTTGTAGTTTTGATTCATTTTTATAAGTGTAGTTTAACTGCTATCTAGAATAGGAGTTTATTAGACGTTTGAATTAAATCAGTAGAACAAATAAAATCAGTTTGGAAAGTGGTTTATTGTAGGAAATCTTATTTTTAGTCGTTTTGTGATAATAGAGTAGGAAAAATATTACAGTGACCAAAACGTGGATTCCTGGGCTTTTACTTTGGGCCATCTCTTGTCAGCTTTTCATGATAGATTTAATTGTTTCATTAATACATTTTAGTAGAATTTCTTTTAAGTGCAATTAGTTTTGGACGTTTGTATTTTTATAAGCTAGCAATAGTATAAATATAATAATAGGATATCATATTAGTGTAAATTCTCGTTTTACGTGCTTAGTAGTATAATATTGTATTTTACATCTTTGTATTTTGTGCATTTAATTGCGGTGTTTGCTAAACTTTTTAGATTAGTACGTATATGTAGTATAGATATTATTTTACATTTTTAGGAGTTTTATTTGTCAAAATTGTCAAAGTAGCATAAATACCATTCAATCTTTACTCACCAAAAACAATAAAGTCGAGCTTTAAAACGTTAGATCAATTCGAATCGAGCTGAGAAGACAACTACACTAAAAAGATTAATATTAAATGGCGCCGCTGCCGGTTCTTTTCGTGAAGATTAACGATTTCGAGTGAGACGATTGGATTTTGGGATCCGTTCACCTTGTGAACGTTATTTTTACGTATTATAAATCAAAAAGATAAAAAAAAAATCAAAAAGATAAAAATACAAAAAAAAAATAAAAAAACCACAAAATCAATTCTTTTCCTAAAGAATTGAACCAAAAAAATAAAAAAAATCCAAAAAGTAATCTTTTTCCTAAAAGATTACACCCAAGAATATATATTATATCGTTTTCATCGTTTTTACGTACATATAGTATTTTTCTTAAAAAACCAAATAAATACAAAAATACTTTTTATATATTATTATATGTAGATATGTATACGTATAAAAACAACCAATACACATATCTTCCATAAGTATTGCCGAGGCAATACACCGTGTTGAGGGGCGTTCCGGTCCTTGACACGCGTATCGATCCAATTTAATTAAGCAAGAATAGATAAATACTTCCAATAGGCAATAATTCGAAGAATACAAACTACAAAGTGAATAGAAAGGCGATGTGCTATAAAATGCCATCTAAGGGTCAATAGGTACTTAAGTGCTTCGCGCCACCTAACCCCCCGTTCACTAGTACGTATTCTAAGAAGAAAGGCTTTATTGGGGGTCTTGCACCCAAGTAGTAATTATATATATACTTTCTTGTAGATATTTCATATCGAACCTCGAGGGAGATTATCTTTTCTCTCTCAAAAGTCGACCGAGGGCTACTCCCTCATTCCTCGTGTTTACTTACACGTGTACTCGCACGCGTGTAAACATACCACCTTTGGTGTATTACCTCCTTCCCCGAGGAAGCTTTTAAACGTCATTTTACTTGTATATACATTCGGCCACCTTGTTAAACATGGATACTCGTTCCATGTTGGAGATTTTGCAACAACGATCCGCCAACGCTAATTATTCGCCTTGTTCGACTTGTGGTGGTCCACACGATACTTATTTATGTGATCAAAACAATGGCTATTATGGGGAGGGATATGCTTATAATGGAACCGAGAACCCTAATTTTCAACCTAACACTCAAATGGACTATACTTGTAATGACTATATGGGATATTCCGGTTTTTCATCACAAAATCCACCATCATTTCATGATCAACCCTTTGATGAGCCATACCAAAACCAAGATTTTTCAAACAATGAAGGTTTTCTAAATAATGATAATTTTCAAAGCTTTAATCAAGAAACCTTTCAAAACCAAGGATTTTTCAATTATGAGGGTTTTCAAACTAATGATAATTTTCAAGGCTATAATCAAGAAACCTTTCATAATCAAGGATTTTCAAACAATGAAGGCTTTCAAAATGATGAAAATTTCCCATGCTATAATCAAGATACTTTTCAAAATCAAGGATTTTCACATTATGACGGTTTTAAAAATGAAGGAAATTTTCAAGGTTACAATCATGCGAACTTTCATAATCAAGACTCTTTTCAAACCTATAATCCACCTAATTATGGAAATCCACCTCCACCATATTCTTCAACTTATTCATGTGAGTTTTTTGGGAACGCACCCCATTATGGTTATGATTGTAGACCGAGGGATCCGCCATCCTATGATCCTAATTTTGTCGAGAAGTTTTATTCTTTACTTGCGATAATAAACAAGTCGAACGATGACGTTTATAAGATGCTTGATAGTATGAAAGACATGAGCTACAAGGAAATGAAAGACACGCATCGATGGTTAAAGGAAAGAATTAACTATACTAAGGAAGAGGAAATTAAGTCTTGGCAATATAATGACAAGGAATTCGGTGATTTGTATCGTGAATCGTTGAACAAATTTTCTTGTCGCCTCAGGAAATATTTAAATGATTTCCTCCTTAAGATTGTTATAATCGAGGAAGAAGAACAATACATTACTACTTTTACTCGTAGGCCTTCTCCATTATTAGATGAAGATGATGAGGAACCTTCGATTTGCATGACATTTAATGATGACACACCTTCATCACCTTTACCTCGCGTGGAACCCACCGACTCTTTAACCATGGGGGACGAGCCTCTTAGCACTAATACAAACACCGATTTGGATGAATTAACCTCTTCTAGTGTTGAGAACCTTATCCCAATCCAAAGAGAGTTTGAGGGTATTTCCAATGAACCATGTGACGAGCTTTCTATTGATACTTCTCCTCATGATCACATTGAGATTTCATCACATGTTGACTTTCATGCTACTACTAGTGATTTTGGTGATTTCGATCTTGATGAATTGTTCAAAGAAAGGGATAATGAGATTGAGGAAGAGTTTATGCAAGATATAGAGGATGATGATTCTGATTCTAGTGAGGCATCTTATGATATATTATCCGAGGACTTTTCATGTCAAGATGACCTTCCTAATTTGGATGATGATGTTGATCATATAGAAGAAGTGGAAGATGTTCATATTCTTGAGGTTTTATCAAACGTTTATCATCTTATCTCCTTGATACAAGGCTTTTGGCCCGGTAAAAAGATTCGTTTAAGTATATCTCTTCGAATTGAAAAACTTATTGTTTAATGTGTGACTCAGTTGAACTTTGGTGAAATAAAGATGTGTCGTTGTAGTTTTGAAAATTAAAGGTGCAGAACAATAAAAGTAAAGGTGCAATTAAAATAAATCTAAGTCTAATTAAAATAAAGTGCAGGAATTTAAAAGCAAGACTAAAATTAAAGGGCAATAAATAACGCAAACTTAAATTCTAACTAAGGCAAACTTAAAACGCAACTAAAACTAAAACTTAAACTAGGGCAAATAAACTTAAAGTGCAACTAAGTAAAAAGGCGGGAAAAGTAAAGCTTAAAATGAAAAGGCAGAAAACTAAAAACTAAGATTTCCCTATCCGGAATAAACTCCTATTCGGAATAAATGCTGTTCGGAATAACTGTCACCTATTCGGAAAGATTAGCCCTATTCGGAATATTTGTCTACTCGGAATGATTGACCCTATGCGGAATAACCCTTTATTCGGAATAAAAGTCCCTATTCGGAATAAAGTTCTATTCGGAAAATTCAGCCTATTCGGAAAGAACTCCTATGCGGAAAATTCAGTCTATTCGGAAAACTATTCTTATTCGGAATAAAAGTCCCTATTCGGAATAATGCCCTTACTCGGAAAGATCAGCCTATTCGGAATATCTGTCACCTATTCGGAATAACTATTCTATTCGGAATAACTAAGCCTTACTCGGAAAGATCACCTCTATTCGGAATGTCAAATATTCCGAATAGACCACCTAGGAAAAACTCCCTATTCGGAATACTGGGGATCAGAAACTTGCAATACTCAGTAACAAATATACGAAGAACAAGGACAATAAAAACGCACGGATATAATCAAAAATTAACCAAATCAACAAAAAGATTACACCAAACTAATAACAAAACATCTAATAAACATAAACAATCAATCCAAAATAACAAATCGAACAATAAAGATCAAGATAATCAAAACCACTTTAATCAAATCAACCAAAATCAAGAACATAAACATAAACAATAACAATCAAAGATTAAGAAAGGTAGAATGAGATTAACAAGGTAAAAATAAAGCTTAACAAGAATTAAAAGAAAAACTTACTTGAAATTAAATGGTAATTAAGTGCAAGACAAGGTAATTAAATTGGACAAGTAATTAAAGGTGCAAGGTAATTAAAAATGGAAGAGATAGTTTGTCAAGCTATCCAACAAAAACAAATGCTTAATAATCTAAACTATTTATAGGGGAGGATTAAGGAAGCTTCCTCCCCTCCTTCATTTCTTGTTAATTGCGGGATTAAGTCCCTCCTTCATTTAATCTTAATTGATTGCGTCATTAGTCCTTTTCTTCTAATCTTTCTTTTACATTTGGGCTTTAAGGACTTGTGGCTCGGGATATCTTTTGAACTCGTCTTTAATTTCTTCAATAAAATAGACTTGAGTTTCTCGACTTTTGATAAACTTCCGTCTTTTGACTTTTTCTTCGATAAATCTTCAGAATTGGCCTTGGACTTCCGTTCTTTTTCCACTTTTGACTTCTCGACTCCGTCTTTCATCTTTTTCTTCAATAAAAGCCGTGAATGCCCGTGAATTCTTGTGTTTTCTTCACTTTTCACAATTTCGTCCTAAATCACAACAAAAACACAAACCACGCATAATTCCGACATAAAAGACATAAAATACACGTTTTGGTCCGGTTATTATTGTAATTAAGTGGTAGAAAAGATGGGTGTTTACACACCTATCAAATCTCCTACACTTGACCATTGCAATGTCCTCATGCAATGCATTAGTTACAAAGTAGGTTTACACTTTTCATCATAATCAATCCACGTTGGCCTTTATTAAAGAGATAGAAAATTTAAAAATGCAAAGCAAAGAAATTAAAAGCATACCTTGGATTTTGAAAATGTCATGAATAATCATCATCCTCAACTTTTCACTTTCTCCAAACCAAGCTTAAAAACGAGATCATTGTTATTATAAGTTAGTAAACTAACACGAACTCATGTGGGCCAATTATTCACTTAGACTCCCTTATTCCTATGGGTATCTCTTATATTTTATTATTTGTCTTGAATGATCACGAAGATGCATTGTTTGACTTATTTAGATAATTATTAAGTCTGAAAATAAAGTGCACGATTTAATCAATAGTTAGCTAAAGGACCAAATATTTTAAAACTGCTTCTCGGGATATCAAAAAGTTCATATCTTGGCATAACTTGGTTCGCGATTTGAGACCTTTCTCGGGCCGATATTTGGCAGCGACTTCATACTTCAAATCTTGAGAGACGTTCATGAAATAATGGTCTTCTCTTCATATTTGGAATTTCTTCACTTGGAATTTTTGAGAGATTCTTCATATATGGACCACGACTTCTTCATTTTTCTCCAATCTTTATTTTGGATTTTGATATACAACGATCCGCCTCCTTTATTTACTTGGATCTATTTATCCTCATACCTTGTTAGGGTCTTTTCGGATACACTTCTGCATGACTTTTTGGGAGTTTTTGCTTTTCGTCGTGTGTCTCGATCCTTCATATTGATTTTCGATAAATGATTCTTCACATCACTTTTGGATCTTTAGCAACAAAACATAGCCCTCATGCCTTGTTAGGGCCTTTTCGGACTCGCCAATCTTCGCGCCCCGCTTCATAAGTTATGCCTTGGCTATGAACTCTCGTCATTACCGAGCAACTTTTAAACGATCTGGGGCTAGAAGCTAAGTAACTTTTCAAATCGTCCAACCTTATTTATTAGCAGATAAATTTATTAGCAAGCGATGGGAGAATAGGCTTATAATTAACTCACATAAATTCATGAAAGAATACCGAACTTATAATTGGCTCTATCATCTCTCGTTCTCCACAGTTTAAAATCTCAAGTAATGAGACTCGTGGATACTTAGCCTATTAAATCAAAGTTTTGGGTTTTCGAGTCGCCTATAGGATCTTGCAAATTCTTAGACTTTTTCAAGTTTAGAAATCGCATCTTAAAGTTCCCTTGATAAACGACTCTCTAGGATCAATTATAGGAACTTGCGAAAAGTTCTTGTTCTTAACCCGTGAAAGTTAAGACTTTCGCGTTTTATAGCTCCCTATATAAAAGCCTAGCAAAACTTGACTTAAACACGTTAAGGATACTAGCTAGAGTAAACTCGGATTGAGTCAAAAGATTCACAACGTTTGAAAATTAAAACCATTTATTAAACATTTATTCTAGCAAAGAAAGAAAATAACTATACAAGGGAAAAACTAATAGGCCAAAATAGATCAAAAATTTTGAAAAATGTCGAAAAATTGATTTTCCGGTTAAAATGAGGACAAATACAAGGAAAAGACCACTTAACTTCGATAGAAGTCCCCCCTACACTTAAGATAAACATTGTCCTCAATGTTTAAGCATGTGGGAGTAAACTCCCCTACACTTAGGGCATTGTGCACGTTGTTTAAATCTTGCTAAGGAAAAGACCACTAAAGAGATTCCTATTTTAATATTGAGAAAATATAAAATAGTGAATCGAAAAGAGTTTAGGATAGAACCGGGATAAAGTAGAACACGGAATCACGGGTCGTCAAGAATCATCAAGAGTGGGTCATTGAAGTTCGAATCCCTGATTAAGAAGTGAGGAGAGGAAATAGCAATCCAAAGGGTCCCGCCTACACTTATGGTAAAGAAAGCGAAAAGATAGATGCATGGGTTGCCTCCCAAGAAGCGCTTGGTTTTTGTTTACCGAGTCGTGAGCCTGACTCGACCTTGATCATCAACGGAAGTAGCATGAAACAAATCCACCAGGATCAAAGACATAGTTTTCATCCATCAATAAGCAAGAGCTTAAGGCGAACAAGGCAAGCCAAAAGAGAAGTGGCAGGGTTCCCTTAAGCAGTGATGGAGCATGGTGGGAGCAAGTATGAAGCGGTGCGAGCATGTCTTCAATAATTCCAAAGATTTTTCCTTTTATTTCATCAGGTGGATACTGAGATGGCGCTAAGATTGCAATACCGGGGTCGAACACCTTTTCCTTTAAGGGAAAATAGCACTCAGGCTCAGCCGAGTGTGAAGAAGATCCGCAAAGAAGCACAACCTCGTCCTCAGAAGGGGGACAAAGAGGTGTTAAATCATACGTGCAACGGATGTCGGTGTCAACCGGTTTCTTCTCCTTAGATAAAATTTTCTTCAAATCCAAAGTAGGATCAAGACGATAAGATTCAAAGTCCAGAGGAGGTGCATCACTCTCATGCGGGAAGTATGTATTGAGAAACATAGAGAAGTCTTCCTCGAATGAGTAATCGTCCAAGGTAGGATCGAGTGATGGCGGAGGGTCTTCATCATGTGAAGAATCGCTCGAAAGAGTATCGGCCTCATCAAAATCATCGAATGTGGGCAGCTCGGGATACTCAGAAGTACAACCAAAATCATCCGAGTCTGAGCTAGAATCATCATCATCATAAGCATCAAAGACCGGTGGTGAATCATAAATGGGAGAAGCGTCAAAAGTAGGGGGAGAATCATCCACATTATCTTCAAAGAGTGGATTATCAGTGGAAGACTCGAATAGAGGATTGTCATAAACGGTAAAGTCATCGAGCACATTGATCATATTCACTGATTCTCGGCCTCTAAAGGATTTGCCTGTAAGCTTCCCCATTTTAAAGACTTTAGAATCATCCCCGACTCGTAAGATTAACTCACCTTCGGCCACATCTATTAAAGCACGTCCGGTTCTCAAGAATGGCCGACCAAGTATTAAAGGAATACGAGGGTCCATTGCATAATCAACTACGACAAAATCGACCGGGAAAGTAAATGTGCCAACTTTGATAAACACGTCTTCGGCTATACCAACGGGGTAAGCGAGAGTGCGGTTTACAAGTTCGAGAGTCATCTTTATAGGAATGAGATCGGGCAATGATAGTGTTTTCCAAACACTTAGTGGCATCAAATTAATACTAGCCCCGAGATCAGCAAGGGCAGTAAATTCTTCAGTTTTATTGAACACGCAAGGCAACACAAAACGACCGGGATCTCCAAGCTTTTCCGGAAGTTCTCTAAGAAGGACTGCATAGCAGTTTTCATTTAAGCGTGTGTTGGCGAGTTCAATCAGCTTCTCCTTCTTGCTAAGCAATTCCTTGAATGCTTTGACAAATTTCGGCATGTGGCAAAGTGCTTCAACAAGGCTAATGTTGATGGTCATTTTAGATAGCATATCCACATATTTCGATACTTGGCAGTCATTCTTGGTTAGATCATTGGTCTTGCCTATGCGAGAAGGGTATGGGATTCTAGGTTGATAAGGGTTAGGTGAAGGTGTAGTTGGTGAAAGTTATGATGTTGAAGGGTCCTTCCGAGATACATCGTCATGACGAGGCGGAGACGGTAATGGTGTACTATCACTAAGTGTAAGAGGAGTAGGGATATATGGTGGTGGAGGAGGTGTAGATGATGGTGGTGAATCAGGTGGATTGACAATGGTAATTCCACTACGCGTAGTTATAGCACTCACATTAGCTCGCGGATTAGTGACGGTGTTTGAAGGTAGAGAACCCGAAGAAGAAGAAGGTTGAGCTTCAGGCAAGAAACTAGCCAACAGATTCTTTAATTCAGTTGTTTGAGTGATGAAGGAGGATTGAAGATTATCACGAACCTCGGTTCTGATGTCATTACCTTGCTTCAAGATATCTCCTTTCAAATTAAGTATTTGACTCTGTTGATTCTTGATTTGCTCACCTTGAGTTCTCATGATGGTGTCAACATCGGGATTAATGGGTGGGTGTTGTTGGGTGGGTGGTTGATAAGGGTTAGAAGCACGAGGTGGGATTTGGTTGCCTCTATTGTAGTTGTTGGCGGGATTTTGGTTTTGAGGAGAAAAACCGGGTGAAAGGTAATTGTTTGAACGGTAGCTCAGCAGGTTTCTATCCCCTTGTTGTCTAGCTTGGTAATTTTCCGGTGAATAATTACCGTAAGCTGCATACACATTTTCCAGATTTCCTTGTGTCGAAGGACAATCGGTGTATGAGTGAGGACCGCCACATGTTTCACAAGGATTAGCAACCGCTTTAACTTGTTGTTGTTGTTGGTTTGAAGCGAGAAGCGTAATACTTTTGCTCATTTCGGCCATCATGCGGGTGAGTTCGGTCATCTCAGGGTTTGCTGAGGTAGAAGAAACATTGACTCTCGTGTTGTTTCTAGAAGAAGCAGAGGAATCCCAGTTCTTGTGGTGAGTAGTCATGTTCTCTATTAACTCTCTACACTCCTCGGGTCTCCTTTTCATGAATGTGCCACCGGCGGCTGCATTGATCGTATCACGATCTCGAAAAGTCAATCCGTTGTAGAAAGTATCGATCAAGGTGACCGGAAGCATGTTGTGGTTTGGACAACGGTCGATCAAGACATTATATCTCTCCCATGCATCAAAAAGAGATTCATCGGGATCTTGCATGAAACCGCTGATCTGATTGCGAAGGCTTGTGACCATGGATGGTGGAAAGTAGCGCGAAAGAAAGCGTTGAGTCATGTCATCCCAAGTGTGAATAGAATTCTTCGGGAGACGATCAAACCATTTCTCGGCATGATGCGATAAAGTATGTGGGAATAGTTGTAAGCGGAGAACATCCATTGTGGCCCCAGGCAACTTCATGCTTTGGGTGATTGTAATTAATTGTCGAGGTGTTTGTTGGCATCATCATCAGGCAATCCTCTAAAAGGGTTTGTTTGTACTTGCTGAATCATGTGGTGCTTCAACGAAAACTCAGGAGCGTTGATTTGCATCGGCGCAATCGGTCCTCCTCGTCCAAACATTGTTGGTTGACAAAGTTCCTCCATGGTCCGAAGATCGGGTTGTGGAAGAGCATTGTTGTTATTATTATTATTCAGGTTCGGTGGAATGTTGTTGTTGTTAACACCTGCCATATCTAAATCTTCTTGAGGCTCGGACTCTTGATAATTAGAAGATCTAGTACGCATACACCTGAAAATGCAAAAGAAAACAAAACCAAACACAAAGACAATATATATACACAAGAAAGATAAAATCTTTTTGGATTTTTGAAATTTTTAATTTTTATGGATTCTTTGAATTTTTTAGGCAAGAAAAATAACGTTCACAAGTGAACGGATCCCAAAAAGCAACGTGTCTCTCACAGAAAACTGTTGATCTTTACGAAAAGAGCCGGCATCGGCGCCATTTGATACAAGGCTTTTGGCCCGGTAAAAAGATTCGTTTAAGTATATCTCTTCGAATTGAAAAACTTATTGTTTAATGTGTGACTCAGTTGAACTTTGGTGAAATAAAGATGTGTCGTTGTAGTTTTGAAAATTAAAGGTGCAGAACAATAAAAGTAAAGGTGCAATTAAAATAAATCTAAGTCTAATTAAAATAAAGTGCAGGAATTTAAAAGCAAGACTAAAATTAAAGGGCAATAAATAACGCAAACTTAAATTCTAACTAAGGCAAACTTAAAACGCAACTAAAACTAAAACTTAAAATAGGGCAAATAAACTTAAAGTGCAACTAAGTAAAAAGGCGGGAAAAGTAAAGCTTAAAATGAAAAGGCAGAAAACTAAAAACTAAGATTTCCCTATCCGGAATAAACTCCTATTCGGAATAAATGCTGTTCGGAATAACTGTCACCTATTCGGAAAGATTAGCCCTATTCGGAATATTTGTCTACTCGGAATGATTGACCCTATGCGGAATAACCCTTTATTCGGAATAAAAGTCCCTATTCGGAATAAAGTTCTATTCGGAAAATTCAGCCTATTCGGAAAGAACTCCTATGCGGAAAATTCAGTCTATTCGGAAAACTATTCTTATTCGGAATAAAAGTCCCTATTCGGAATAATGCCCTTACTCGGAAAGATCAGCCTATTCGGAATATCTGTCACCCATTCGGAATAACTATTCTATTCGGAATAACTAAGCCTTACTCGGAAAGATCACCTCTATTCGGAATGTCAAATATTCCGAATAGACCACCTAGGAAAAACTCCCTATTCGGAATACTGGGGATCAGAAACTTGTAATACTCAGTAACAAATATACGAAGAACAAGGACAATAAAAACGCACGGATCTAATCAAAAATTAACCAAATCAACAAAAAGATTACACCAAACTAATAACAAAACATCTAATAAACATAAACAATCAATCCAAAATAACAAATCGAACAATAAAGATCAAGATAATCAAAACCACTTTAATCAAATCAACCAAAATCAAGAACATAAACATAAACAATAACAATCAAAGATTAAGAAAGGTAGAATGAGATTAACAAGGTAAAAATAAAGCTTAACAAGAATTAAAAGAAAAACTTACTTGAAATTAAATGGTAATTAAGTGCAAGACAAGGTAATTAAATTGGACAAGTAATTAAAGGTGCAAGGTAATTAAAAATGGAAGAGATAGTTTGTCAAGCTATCCAACAAAAACAAATGCTTAATAATCTAAACTATTTATAGGGGAGGATTAAGGAAGCTTCCTCCCCTCCTTCATTTCTTGTTAATTGCGGGATTAAGTCCCTCCTTCATTTAATCTTCATTAATTGCGTCATTAGTCCTTTTCTTCTAATCTTTCTTTTACATTTGGACTTTAAGGACTTGTGGCTCGGGATATCTTTTGAACTCGTCTTTAATTTCTTCAATAAAATAGACTTGAGTTTCTCGACTTTTGATAAACTTCCGTCTTTTGACTTTTTCTTCGATAAATCTTCAGAATTGGCCTTGGAATTCCGTTCTTTTTCCACTTTTGACTTCTCGACTCCGTCTTTCATCTTTTTCTTCAATAAAAGCCGTGAATGCCCGTGAATTCTCGTGTTTTCTTCACTTTTCACAATTTCGTCCTAAATCATAACAAAAACACAAACCACGCATAATTCCGACATAAAAGACATAAAATACACTTTTTGGTCCGGTTATTATTGTAATTAAGTGGTAGAAAAGATGGGTGTTTACACACCTATCACTCCTCGATTGAAGCTTTGAATGAAAACCATAATGATGATTCCATAGAAGAAGAACCTTTCATTGACATTTCTTCACCGGTTTTTGAGGTTGCACCTATTGATTTTTATGATGATATCATCCCTTTGAGTGATTCTCTCAATACACCTTCTTTTGAGCCGTCTATGCCCACCCTTCCACCCTTGAAGTTGGTTATTGATGAAGATCCTATACTCTTAGAGATTGATCCTTTTTCACCTATGACACCTTTAGAACCCAAAACCTTTGATATGGAATCTCATATGGATATTGATGCCACCATAGAGGCTTATCTTGATAATATTGATATTGAGGTTGATGATAGTGATTCTAATTAGGATGAGGAGATTCGTCTTAGTGAGAACTTGCTTTTTGAGACCATAGAGATTACACCTCCTTCACAAGACACTATTCATCTTGATCCTTCTTTTTCTATGCCTTCTATGGAAGATTACCTACCTTTTGATGATGATGAAGAGCCTAACATGGACATAATAGTTATGAATGTTTTGATACCTACACCTTCATTGTCTCATGATGCTTTGATCACTAAGGGGGAATCTTATATGGTTGATACGAGTTCATCTTCTTATTTTCCCATGAAGGGAAAGGTTTTTGATCCTGGGATACATATGTTTGGGAAAAATTGGTTTTCATCTACTCCACTTAAGAGTGTCATTTCAATTGATATGGACTTCTTGTATGAGCTTACTTTGGTGATGCTACCTATTTTGGAGTTGTTCGAATGTAGAGATGGAAACTATGTATTTGATCCTGGGGTGCTTCCTATATGAGAGCTTTCGTATGTTGGACAAACTTGAGACACGTTGGACCGTTCCATTTATCGAGGCGGATATTGTAAATCTTATAGTAAATGGCAACGTGCTAAGTTTGAGTGTATCATGTGAGATGTGCTTCAAAGTGGATATTCTTTAGTCTCCATGATGGTTTCCCCAAGGACAACTTAATTCGGGGCCGAGTCGAGCTAGCGACTTAGGGTTAGAAAAAATCAAGCATTGAATAACTAGGTTAGAAAACGTAGAGTAGATTTTCAATAGGTTAGGTTTAATTAAAAGGATGTTATAGTAGAGTTGAAGTGTTGGGGTGTTGTGACAACCCTGGTTTTGAGGTTCGTCACTTAGTTTTATTTTGTGCTAGTTACGTGTTTATGTGCTAATTGGTGTGTATAGATTGTGGTTTGGATATCGTTTCCGGTACGGGGTACCTTGTGAGTGAAACGATGTGTGATGATTTCATGTTCATGAGCTCACATGGTAGTGACTATGAAGTGAAATGGTGTTATTTAGTAGTTTTACGTATACGTATATGTATTATAGAAAATCGTATTTTTACGATTTACGGTTTAGCATTTAGAGGTCTCGGAAGAGGTAATTAGTCATGTGAGTATTTTTCGGGATGGTTTTAAGTCATTTAGGACTTAGTTATAAAGTTTATTTCAAAATTTGAGATTTTTTTATAAAAGTGTATATTTTACGACTTTTTCGGTAAAACGCGTAAAAACTGACTAGTTTTACGGTTTTGAGGTTTTGGAGGCTTTAGGAGCTGAAATAAATTAAGGTAAATTAAGGTAATATTATTAATACATATATTAATAATAAAAAAGGAAAAAAACGAAATTAAGGAGGGTGTGGGTTGGTTTGAACGCCAGAAAAGAAAAAAAAAGGAAAAAGGGAGGAAAAAAGGAAAGTGGGCTATGGGTTGAACTAGGATTCACCCATACCCTATATAAAGTTATACTAAACAAGAAAATTCATTATTATCTCCTGGAAACAAAGAAAATTCGTGGGTTTCATAAAAAAAATTAGGGTTCTTCATAAAATTTGGGGGTTTTCATAAATCAAAGGTAAACCTTCTTAAACCTTTTTGATTGAATTGTTTTTATGTTTAATTAATCATTCTTATGATGGATTAGGGTTAGGGTTTATATAAAATCAGTAAATTAATGATGTTATAATCATAATATGATGATCATATAATCTAGGGCTTGTATTAGATGGGGTTATGGGTAATTAATTAGTTCAATTTGTTTAAACCCGTTTTTAAAAACTGGGCAGATTTTGAGTCAATTGTTTTGATTATATCGGGAGTTCTATAAACTCTTATTTTACGATCCAAGTACCCCTGGAAAGCTATTTGAAGTGGCTTTCCAATGCAAGAAACGAGAACTAAATTGGAGGTCGGGAAGTGGGTCAAAAACAGGTTACAACAGTCGGAGGTCAAAACAGTTTTGAATTCAGCCTATTTTCTTTTTAAGTTTTGGGTTGTTTGGGGCACTTAGGGTTGCATTGGGATCTTCTCACGAACGTGAGAGATGGTTTATATATTTTAGTTAATATCTGCACTTGGGCTAAGGTGGTGGTTTAGGGTAAGACCCCTTAATGGTAACAAACTTTTAGTACGTTTAAAATCAGGAAATCTGGAATGACAAAAGTAGATATATATATATCGGAGCCTTAACAGTAGCTTTAAGGTTAGGGCAAGTGGGAGGTGTTAGCCAACATATGTAAGGGTATGAATATTCCTTTTACAGAAACCATGGGTATGTTTAAGTGGGAGTTTGACCTAAAGTTTTGAGACCTAAAACTGGGACTGTTTTGGATAAAATACGAACGGGTTAGTTATTAAACTTAACCAAGTTAAGGACTTGTAAAGAAGGGTAATGGGGTAATTAGAGCTTATTAATGAGTTATATATGTGAGAATAGGCTAGATGTCCATCATAGGTTAATGAGCCATCTCAGTGATTGGTTCGTGTATTGATTTCGTATTTTTGGTTGTTAGCTTGTTGCTAGTGCGAGGACTTGTGAAGAAGCTATCAGGTGAGTGTTCATAGTCCCATGTTTATTTTTGTTTTTGAATTCCAGATTGGATGGAAGAGACACTGTGTTGAGTTGTTTCTAAATTGTTGCTGTGAATGTTTTATGGTTGTGATGGACTTGTGTGTACACTTATGTGATTAACTGCTATGTGATTTTTGATATGTTATTGTGGTTTGACAAGGTAGTGGCCTTGTGGTTTGACAAGGTAGTGGCCTTGTGGTTTGCCAAGGTAGGGGCCTTGGGATAGGTACATAGGGTGATCATCTAAGGTACCATGATGTTGTTTGGCAAGGTAGGAGCCTTGGATTTGTTTGGTATGATTGGTCTTGATTGATAGTTGTTAATACATAATTGTAACACATTGTCCATATGTTCTTTTGTTGATGATTGTTATTCACAACTTGTAACTGATTTAGCGTTGGAGTCTAAACCTATGACTCTCACCAACTTTATGTTGACGTGTTTTAGTGTCTCTTTCAGGTGATACTATGGTTAAGCATGAGAACATATGTGGCTAGGATTGGAGAAGCTTAGAAATGCATATAGAAGGAGAATCCCCGTTTCCTTCTTAGTTTTATTTGTTCATTGAATAAGTGGTACTGTTGGCACCTATATGTTTGTTTGTTCGTGTTATTTGTTTGTCTTGGGTAAGAGGTAGGACTGTTACCTACTTACCTAGACTCTTGCATTGTTGAGATATTGTCATGACATTTGTGTCACCATTTTATGACATTTCTTATATCATTTAGTTATCTCTATAGACACGCTATTGTTGTGATGATATCCATACGTCGTGCCCCATATTCTGCCATGGTGGGGTGTGACAGGTGCCTTTCTTCGTCTTTTGGTGTTTGTTTCAAGGGTTGCTCTCTCACATTTCATGCTTGGAGCTTATGGAGGAGGCCCGTGTATCTGGTTCACTTCGATTGGTTTTTGCTATTGTGATATTCAAAACATTTGTGCTTAAATGGATACCCTTTAGTTGTCTCTTCCTTAACTTGGGTTAAGCAAAGTAATCAATGTAATAAGTGTAGGGGAGTTCACTCCAATACTCTTAAACATTGAGGACAATGTTTATCTTAAGTGTAGGGGAGACTTCTATCGAAGTGACCTTACCTAGACCATTGCCTTAACTTTATGATAATTGGGAATTAATTTTCAAACATTTTTCAAATTTTTGATCTACTTTGGCCACAAAAAATATGCATACATAATTTTTGCATCAATCATTTTTCATTTGCATAACACATTTGCATTGTATATATTTCTTCTTTTGTTTTTCATCAAAAATATATAAAAAGAAAAAAAATAAAATAAAAACATGGTTTAACAAATTTAGACTTCTTTGACATATTAGGCCCGCCATGGATATTTTGACTCAACCCGAGTTTGCTTATCTAAGCACTCTCTAGCTAGTATCCTTAACCATGTAGTCCTTCATTGGTCTATTAGGCTAAGCATCCACCAATTTCATTATTTGAAATTTTAAATTTGTGGAGAATGGGAAATGATAGAGTTGAAGCAAGTATAAAAGGGCTAGATAAACTTCATGATAATTACTTGTGGCTAAACCCTTCTCTTCTTTACCTCTAATTTCTTCGCATGTATATAATTGTTAATAAATAATCAAGAACGGTTTTAATTGGTTTGTAATCTCTTATGCATTTTTGTCTAATCATTCATGGTTGGTATGAGTACGTTTTAAGATTCTAAGTTAGAACATTTTATGTGTACTAGACTTATGTCATGCTCCATATTTAGCGGGTGTTTTTCCTTTTATTCTTTTCAAATTTCTTTGTGAGGAATAAAGAAAAATAAGAGCGGCTTATGAAAGAAAATGAGTGGCTAGAAAAAAGAAAAGAAAAAGAAAAAAAAATAAAAAAATAATACAAGACTCCCAAGAGGGGCAGTGTGATGTTAATTATAGTGACTATTGAGTTCTAATATTACCTTGACGGGTTGCGGGGATTCAATAGATTGCTCCAATCCAATATTACCTTAACGGGTTGCGGGGTTGAAGATCCAAAGTCTCAAAAAGATGGCGGATGTAAATTATTGCGTGAGTTTTATTTTTCTTTCCTTAGCGAGTGTGTAGCTACTTATGAAAGCATGACATGAGGATTTTACACATAAGACGAATGACTTATTATTCTTGAAACGGACTTGTATTAATTGTGAGCGGTTTTTCAAGTAATGGATGAGAGGATTACTTAGGATTAAAACCGTGCTTCCTTGTTTTTGGATTTTACACTTCTTATACTTCACACTTGAATAAATGACAAATTTGCTCACAAGCAATTTGCTCAAATAATAACCGGTTCCACATTTAATTGCCATGAATAAGTTGATGCACTTTTTACTTGTGAATACAATGATCCCATTTTTAAGCTTGGTATGGGGAAAGTGAAACTTGAGGGTGATAAATATCCATGGTACCCAAGCCCTAATCTAAGTCATTGATTTCTTTATGAGTTATTTCCATCAAAACCATTTATAAATCCAAAAAGATATAAATAGAATTGTTTTCTTTGCATTGCATTGTAAATATTCAAAACCATTCATCATATAGCATAGTATAGTTATTAAATCATAAAATGGCCAAGGTTGGTTAATTATGAGAAAAGTGTAACTTGGTGCTTTAAAATGCTGCATTGCATGAGGACATGGCAATGGTCAAGTGGAGGGGAGTTGATAAGTGTGAAAACACTCATCAATAATGATCCAAATACCACTCAAAACACAGTCAAATACATTATTTTAACTTTAAAATATCAGAATTATGCGTGTATTTGTGTTTCATGTGTTTTCAGGTAAGAAAGATACATTTTGGAACAAAGACGCGTTTTCAAGGACTTATTTTATCAAAAGACGAAGAAAAGGACAAAAGATGATTCAAGGACCAATCATGCCATATTATTAAAGATCAAGGGCTGAACTTGCAAGTTTCTACAAAGAAAAGGATGAAAAGGAATTTACTTAAAAGCTTTAATAACTCTTGAAACAATTAACTAAGATGAGGGACCAAAAAGGCAAATTAAGGGAAAAGTTTATTTACTTTGGTCAACTGACCAAACCGGTCAAACAACACAAACACAAGACGCGTCTTCTTCTCTAGATGAAGAGAGAGAAACGAGTGTTTATCATTCTCTCAACCATTTCCTGCAATCGAAAATAACGAAAGATCCATGAAGAATTAGCCAAAGCCTATAACTACAAAAATACTCCTCTTCTTATCCTCTACATGGTGGTACCAATGAATTAGATCAAGACTCAAGATTGAAGAAACGCCTAAATTGGAAGATGATGAAGAACGAGTTAGTTCTATCCTCGTATTTTACACGTGTCATCAAGTGATTTGATGAAACACGTCATCAAGACCTCTACTCCACTCCTCTCGACGGCTATAAAAAGAAGATGAAGCTCTTATTTTCAATTGGTTAGATAGGTGTAGATTTCACACACATAGTTAATTAGGAGTAGATAGATAGTTAGTTTTTAATCTTGTAACGAATTCAGTTTTTTCAGTTAAGTAGTTTTGTAGCCGTTTCAGTTTTCACCATTAATGAAATCTAAGAGTTTTTCTCAAGCTTTGTTCTTACTTTCTGTTATATAAGCCTTTTAAGTCTTCAATTTCATTTTGAGTTCTTTCGAGATTCTGCTTTCAAGTTTATTAATTCAGATTTAGTCAGTTACAAATTTGTTAGAAATCTGTTTAGCTTTAAAATGATTTTGTTATTACAGTTAGTTTGTTATAACAAGATTAGCCATTGATGAATTTTTAGTTTCTTACTTTCTCTTTATTCGTTTACTGTTCATAAAGCTTAAGCAGCTCATGAGTATGTTACTGATTTAAAAGTCGTGACTGAAGGTTTCTTTGATTAAGTGATATTTTGATTCAGAGGTCCTTCGATTATAGGTCCTTCAGCAGTTATTAGTTCGTAGGCTCATCGAGAGTTAATGGATAGGATTTTACTGATCGACCTTTACAGATTTGATAGTTAAGTTGAAATCAGTCTGATTTGATAGTAAATAGCATAGGTCTTTAGTCTTACATTCATTTTCAAAGTACAAGTCAGTTAACATTCAGATACGTTCTATAGAAGTTAGTTTGATCAGCACTTGATTACTGTTTAGCGTTTATCTTGCTAGCCTAGAATGCGTTTATCTTGATTACTGTTTAGTTCGTTATAGACCATTTTATGCAGGTTTCATAATCGTAGATTCTGTTTGGTTTTTCTTCGGTTTACTTCGATTTTGCAGGTTTCGCTTTGCTGTTTCAAAAGATCATGTCAGCAGATCAGTAGGAGTTTGTTTGGCGTTGTAGAGATTCATTTCTAAGCGAGCTCAGCGCTCCGCTTCGCCATCAAAGGACTTGGCCTGGATGAGCAGGTCAAGCGCGATTTACTTTTCTGCATTCTTTTTAGCATAATCTGCTAGTTAGTGTAAGTGTAGTATAATACTTTGTGCTACTGCTTGGATTACTGATTCCATATACTTGTGTAATTTCTGCATAATAGCTAGTGAGGATTTTGTAAGTGATTTTTACCACTTGTAGTATAAACTTTTAAGTTGTAGTGCATTTTAGACTTGCTTTTGTTTTAAACTTTGAATTTGATTGATTTTGTATGTAATTAGAAGTTTAACAATTTCTGCCATTGAATTTTGTACAAACATGCTTAGCGATTTTGAGATCGTCTACATTAATCTGAATTTGACAGTTGGAATTAGCAGTTTTGGAATTTGAACATTAGGATTTTGTGGTTGAATCAGTTTTTGAACTTTCTTAATTGCTTGATATTTCAGCTTTTAGTTGTTATCAGATTTCAGTTTGTAGTTTTGATTCATTTTTATAAGTGTAGTTTAACTGCTATCTAGAATAGGAGTTTATTAGACGTTTGAATTAAATCAGTAGAACAAATAAAATCAGTTTGGAAAGTGGTTTATTGTAGGAAATCTTATTTTTAGTCGTTTTGTGAGAATAGAGTAGGAAAAATATTACAGTGACCAAAACGTGGATTCTTGGGCTTTTACTTTGGGCCATCTCTTGTCAGCTTTTCATGATAGATTTAATTGTTTCATTAATACATTTTAGTAGAATTTCTTTTAAGTGTAATTAGTTTTGGACGTTTGTATTTTTATAAGCTAGCAATAGTATAAATATAATAATAGGATATCATATTAGTGTAAATTCTCGTTTTACGTGCTTAGTAGTATAATATTGTATTTTACATTTTTGTATTTTGTGCATTTAATTACGGTGTTTGCTAAACGTTTTTAGATTAGTACGTATATGTAGTATAGATATTATGTTACATTTTTAGGAGTTTTATTTGTCAAAATTGTCAAAGTAGCATAAATACCATTCAATCTTTACTCACCAAAAACAATAAAGTCGAGCTTTAAAACGTTAGATCAATTCGAATCGATACCGAGAAAAACGAACTAAAAATATTAATATTAAGGACTCAAGTGCATTTTTCTTACCTTTATAAAATAGCTCAAAATCAGCCCAGTTCTCATTAAATAGAGGTTCCGTTGTTAAATACGCAACTACATTCCATGTTGACATAAATATATCAAAGTCTTCTGCTTTTTCAAAGTTTGTTTTTGCAATTTGAAAACACATTCTTTTGAATATGCCAAATGCACAAAAGGCTTGTTGTATTAGCAAACACCTTCTTTATGACGTTCATTAGTGCCAATTATGATCACCGAAGGTTGGTTACCATCTCCAATAATCTTTTTAAACGCCTTTAGTGCCCATTCATAACTGTCTTCATCTTCATTTTTCAGAAAAGCAAATCTAGAATAAAAGGAGGTATTAAAGCATGAAACGCCAATTATATCTAGAAAAAGCATTTTATACTTATTCGTTTTGTATGTGCAATCCATCACAAAGACACCAGAAAACAATCTAGCCAACATAATTGATAATGGATGTGCAATGAAAAATGAGTGATACACCCATTTGAATCTTTAAAATCATCATATGTAAACCCGCATTTTTCAAGTTCTTCGAGTAAGGCCATAACCATTGACCGATTCCTAACTCATCCCTATGTAGTTTTGCCTTTAATTTGTATATTGTTCTAGAGTTTTCTGGCAGGTTTGGGGTTTGTTGGCGCAATGAAGTAAGAATTTGTCTTGGGGGAATTCCAGAAACGGTCATGCTTTTGACACTTTGTACGTCTTCAAGTTCTAATCGACAGAATGATGGATACCCCAACATATTTATAGAAGGATCGTGATTATGTTTCAGGTTTGCTATCTTAAATGCCCAAGAACCATCACTTCTCTTTTTACCTTCAATTTGAATGGGTCATTTGACTAGACGAGATGTGGTGCTTCTTTTTCTTTTATCTCCTATATTCTGTACATTTCGATAAGATCTACTTAGTTGACATTTCAAAGTGACGTACTTGTCTTTTTGTTAATCACGAATAGATAGTCCATATCCTTTAGCGTGATATAACGCTCGCACGCTCTTGAGATCACACGATTCGAATACAGAGCTACTGAGATAAAGTTCCTCATATTGATGCATGGGACTTGACAAGTCTACGGAGTTCATCTGTTGGATGAAACTAAAGATAAATATCATGCATAACATGTTCTAAAGCTATAACACACAAAACAAGTTTCATCCGTATTGTTTTCATGTGTATATAACTTAGAATAACCACACGAACACATTAGTTCAACTAAAATCAATCAACATTAGATAATTTTATGCACACTATACGTGTATGTATGTATTGATACATATTTATAACTAGACTATGCTTATGAGAAAACATACGATATGTTAATTCATAAAAAATAGATTGATTAACAACCTATAATCTTACATACCTGAATTTTTAAGAAAGCCAATGTTGAGGAAGGTAAAATTGTGTATTGGCGGTAATAAAAGGGAGGTTAAGGGGAAATAGGAAAACACGGTTAGAGATAAACCCAAAAATGAGGGTTAACAACTCTAAGGGCATAATAGTCTATACAAAAAGAAGTTTCGTGTGCGGATCAATATTGTCTGTGTACATATCACTACCCTTAAAAAACATAAAGACACAAAATGTTAAATTGGACAAAACCACAAAACCTTTGCGTAATTTACTCTAATCTTATTAACTATATTCATTCTCTCATAAAATTACATAGAAATAAGAAAGTGATCTAAAGTATAACATTTTTTCAAAAAGAAAAAAATTCGATTCACTAGTATTCCTACAAGAATAATGAAATCAAGGCATCTAAATTACATTACTCAATTCACATTGTTTTCTAATAGTTTTTCTTTCCAATCTTTAACTTTTATTATTTATTTTTATCAAACAACATAACCGAATTTAATTATTCTCTTATTTTTTCTATCTACTAAAACACTTGGGTTGCGTTTAGTCAGAGGAAAAACAAGGAAAACAAAAATTGCGTTCAGCTCAACATTTTTCAGAAAATCTATAGAAAACACAAAGTTCATATTTTGCCATTTTTACACAAAACAAAAAACAACTTTTATTTGTTTTCCATGTCTTCCCTTTATCACATTAGATTTATTTTTTCTCTTATTTTCTTAATAACACTCGATCAAACCCTAACACTCCTTTCACCACCATAACGAAAATGTTTTTTTTACTTTCATATGATTTGTTAACTGATGGAATCTTGGAGCTGTATGCAAAGTAGATTATAGGCACATGTACCACAACATCTTAGTCATTGCATAATTGAACATAAGTGTTATGGAATTAAGTCATTTTTCCTAGATGAAAAATGTAGGCAATTAGAGGAGGAGAAATGCATTGTAATGTGTTCTATCATTGGTCACATGTTTGTTTTGATCCGGTGAACATCACCTTCATTACAAACAAACCACCATTCACTTGCTATTGTCTTTCGGATGTGAATTTGTGGTAAATCAACCTTAAGGTATAATTCAATTAATAATCGTAGGTAATTTCAATTTGACGCACAGGCGAGCCATGAATATGGTCAGCGACTAATGGCATAACACCTCCTTCCTTAACCGGGTACATGACCAGCGGTGCATTATACCCACTTTATTGTTTGTCAAAAGGAGTAGGCCGTTAGATTATTATTGCAATTCACCAATCAACGTAATCTTATGTAATTTAAACATCTAACAAATCATTATTTTAATATGATTTAGTCCATATTATTTCTTAAAAAAACCCTTGTTTACAACAATTCAACAATTTTTATATAAACAAGTAAAAAAACTAAATCATAAACACATAATAACAATTTATATGTGCAACAAATAAATCAAATAGCCGCATGCATACGATTTATTCAATAATCATCAAATCTAGGTCTTTATATTCATATAAAAGTCTTCCCTAGTTCTAGATTTATTAAATCAAATAATCACGTAGCACATAAAATCATATAAACATATAATTTTACGATCCATGAAAACATGCATGTTATCATGGATTCCCCACAAATCTTAACAATTAAATCTCTACGGATCGTAACCACACATGACTTAACAATTAATCATGCAATTTAATCTAATATTATCCCACATGTATTTTAGGGTTTCAAAACAATTCTTTTTTTATTATTAAAAATTCGGCCTAAACCCTAATTTTTAAAAAACAAAACCCTAATTTTATGAAAACCTAAAAAACATGTAGTTTTAACTCAAAACAATTATTAGTTAAAAAAGTTTAGATTTTCGATAATTATAACATGTTAAAACGGCTCTCGATGCTATTAAAGTTTTATTAATATCATAACAATTATATAAAACCCTAAACGAGATCAAAGCACATATAGCGGAAGCGACTTAATAAGATAATAATAATAACACAATTATAATTAATCGAATTAGGGTTACATACCTTTACGCTAAAGCAAATCCACAAGACGAAGAACGAATCACCAATTAGGATTTATACCGTAATACACCAAGATATAGTCTAAAGTAAGACTATATTACGATCTTGTACACACGTAATACAACGAGCTAACCGTGATTCTAGCACGTGAAAACCGAGCTACAACGCTTGTATATAATCTACCCAACAACCCTAGAGAGGGGTTAAGACTAGATTGTAAGTAAAACGATCAACCAAGAAAACCAACCAAAGTCCCCTGTGGGTTTCCTTCTGCGATCAACTAAAGAGAAGAAGAGGGGAAGAGAATTTTTTGTGTGTTGAATTATGAGGAGAAGATTTGTTTATGTAGGCCTAGACATGTATCCTAAAACAAATAAACGGAAGTTTTCCCCCTTCCTTTTTCCTCCATAACCGACAAACCTAACACCCCATAGGGGTGTTCCGGAATCTTCCAAACTTCTTTCCTTTTGTTTACTTACTATATATTTATTTAACGCTCGTTAATAAATAACTCTTAATTATTTAACGATTGTTAAAGTTACATCTCGGTTAATTTAATAAATACATAAATATATATTTATTAAATAAATTAAATAATACAATAAATATATTTATTAATTAAATTAACTCTTTATGTATTGTGTGCAATCCTGTAATCTCGAGTTCGATCCTATCACACGACTATTAAATATAAGTCCATAAACTTACAATAGTCACTTTGGGTGGGTTTTGAACTAAGTGACCCGTTGTGTTTTCGCTTATGGTAGGTGGTGAAATACGACGACGTCTTTGATTGGATGACGATGAAAACATTTTACGGTTAAAGTTAGTGTTCTAGATGTGTATATTGATCGGGGGATAAATGACCTATAAACGATAAATATAACGATATATATAAGATGAGGGTGTAGAGAGAGAAAGGAGAGAAAAGAAAGATAGAGAGAGAAAGTAAGATTTATTAAATGAAAGTGTAGAAAATGAAAGAACCACCCCTCCTAACATGCTAGGAGGGGGTATATATAGCCCACCCTACATGTGGGCTATATGGACTATATTTACTACAAAGTGGATCACGAGCCCAACACATGAATATATCATTGGAGTGACCGATCCTTTCTAAATACGTAAAAACGAATTTCCAACAAAATAAATGTTGTTAGTAAAATTCTTACGTGGTATGTTTATGTAGTATTCAAAACTTTATGTCGTGTTGGTAGAACATAATTGATGATGCAAAGTAATAAAAAAACATGAAATTTGGTTATATTAAATTGAACAAATTAAAAGATAATTTAGTTATGTATATTTTATTATTAAATAAAAATTCTATTATTTATCCTCATATACAAAACAAACACTTTTTACATTTTCCTTCTTAAATTAAAGTGCTATTTCAGAAAAAGGACCAAAAACATATGTGCACTCAAAAAATGTCTACTTTATTTTTTTTAGTCAATTATTATATTCAACATATTCGACTTAATCGACCTATTCGACTATCCCTTGGAGTTGACACTTGCCATTTGGGCTAATAATGACTTATTCGACTTATTCGACTATTAGTTGTAGTTGACACTTGGCATTTGGGCTAATGATTGGATAATACATGTGGGACCCTACTAGTAAATGCAAGTACACATGGTGTAAGTGTACTTGCTATTCGACCACCAGACACATCGGTTATTCGACCCGTACTTTTGTTATTAAAATAATATTTTTAAAATTTTTCCCCATTCAATTTTCCTTATAATTTTTATTTTATTAAACATTCATAAAAAAAATTTAATATGTTTCTTTATAAGAAAAACTTCAACCCGCGTTCAACTTTGACTATAAGATTAATCGATTTGTACTTTTGAAAATGAAAGTTATAGATTTTTTAACATTATTCGAATAATTAATAAAAAAAATTTACCAAGATTTTTTATAAAGTTTTTTTGTATAAATTTTTTTTTATAAAAGAAAACTTTATAAAAAAAACTTCGAATTTTTATATATAAAATTATTTTTATTAAAAAAAACTTTAGAAATTATTTTGTCTTTTTGTTCCTGGTTATTCGAATAATTAAAAAAAAATTATGAAATTTTTTTATATAAAGTTTTTTATTAAAAAATCTTTCTAGAAAATATTTATAAAAAAATCGAATTTTGTTTATAATGTTTTTTTACAAAATCATAATGTAAACACCCTCAAATTCCTTGATCCACGACATTTTTAAGAACCTTATCTTTTGTTTCTTCACAACATTTATAATCTAATTTAGCATCAGTAAGACTATGAACCTTATCTTTTGTTTCACCAGGTGGATATAAAGAAAAAATAAGTCTGCAAACAATGTCACCAGGTAAATATACAAACACATCGCATCAGTAAAAAAAATCATCATTATCAAGTTTTCATATCAATCAAAACTCACAACCAAACTTCATCATCATAATACTACATCAAAAATAAATGATAACCCACTTTCAATCACTACCCGAATAAAAAATAGTGAATCAAAATAATAAAAACCCACTTAAACATAAACAAAACAATATGAATCTCTCAAAATCATCATCGCCGCCGCTAACCTCTCACCATCATCCGCCAAATCATTAAAATCAAGAACAAGAACGATACAAATAAAAATACCCGATCTGATCTTTTCGTTCTAGATCTTGAACAAGAAACCTCGCGTCTAGCAATATAACCACCGTTTTCTCGAGGTCTTCATCTGTTTTTATTTGATTTTTGTCTGTTTTGGTTAGAATAGATATGTGTTTTCATTTGTTTAGATCTATGTGGGTTTTTCTCTTTGCTGTTTGAATGTTTGTAGATTCGGGATTTTGTTTTCTTTAGTAACTATAGATCTGTGTTTTTTGGTTAGATCAAAAAATTGATCTGGTTTTTTTTAGTAAGATCCAAAAAAGCGATTTGGATTTTTTAGTAAGATCCAAAAAAATTGATCAGGGTTTTTTAGTTAGATAAAAAAAAGTGATATGGGTTTTTTAGCTAGATCCAGAAAAAGTGATCTTGGTTATTTAGTTAGATCCAACAAAGTGATCTTGGTTTTTTAGTTAGATCCAAATGTGATTGGGTTGTTGTTAAGATTTAAAGATGGGATTATGAGAGAGTTGTGATGAGATATGATCAAATTCTTGGTAGGAATCATGTGATGCTGGTTGACAAGAATATGGTAACATAATGGAAGTATGCTTCTTAAAGACAACGACAACCATTATCTATTATGTTGTGGTTGACTAAAAGGGACATTGGTGATGAAATACAAATGGTCATGAGATGAAAATCTTGTTGTATGTTTTTGATAATATCAAATAATAAAATTTATAAAGGATTTGATTTTTTATGAATTTTTTTATAAAGTTTCTTTTATGAAATAAAATTTATGAAGTATTTGAGTTGGGAATATTTTTTTAAAATTATTTTTTTATTAAAAAAAGTACGGGTCGAATAATGGATATGACTAGCGGTCGAATAACAAGTACACTTACATAAATTATACTTGCTTGTACTTGTGGGAACCCACATGTACAACACACATGCCAAATTGTCCATAGTCGAATAGGTCGAATAGGGATAATTAGCTAATTAATGGGACATTGGGATTTTTTGATACACATATGGTTTTGGTCCTGTAATTAAATCAAAACCCAAATTAAACCCATATATCTATATTTATACTATTTTATAAAGCATTTTACCCTTTTTATTTTTAAAAGGCTTAAAAAAATTCAACTTCTAACATTTTTTAATTTAGACATTAATCTATCCAAACAAAAAATTAAAATAATGGGTTAAATTTAAATCATAAGATCATATTTTGTTAATTTATCTCAACTCTCATCTTTTTTTAAACAAACTATTCTAAAAACTTTTCTTAAAAACCTTTATTTTTAAATTAAAATATCTTTTTAGAAAACAGCTTGACCAAGAGTTGTTAGAGCGGATTATTCAGCTAAGTCAGTAAAGCCGGAATCTATTTATTTTTCTATAATAGAATTTTATCATATTTTTTAAAATTTCGTGTTATTTAATTTAATATTCATTTTTAATATATTTCTTGTTAAAATTTTATTTTTATATTTTTGTGAATTTTTCTTATTTTAATTTAACTTTTTGTTATAATTTTTAATTTTAATATGAATAGAAATTTGATGGGTAAAAATATAACATTTGTTTAAAAAAAAATAGTCGTGACCCGTGAGGTATCTACGGTTGCATTGTGCTACCAAACAATAAAAATACTTTTAAGAGACTGTTTCGGTCACCGACTTCTTCTGTTCCGATAAATGTAAATTAATAAATTACTCGTTCATAAAATAATAAGAATCCATAATAAGCGTTTGAATAAATCGGATTTTCCGAACGTATCATTCAATCCATGAAATCGGTTTTTTGATAATGTTTTTGATTATTCGTTAACATAGTTTATAAAACACGCCTCATTATCTGTTTTTAGTTTTAATTTATAAAACATTACTTATATTTCTCTAGTTAAGTTGGAATTTTTATATGAACTTATAGCTAGATGGAGCAGAAGCAACTTTCTTACGGTCCAGTGTATGATCGAATTCCCCCTATCGCTGAAATATCAATGGTTCGTTGCTCAACCTGATGAAGATGGTAATGGAGACCACTTTTTCTACAACATACAAGACCCGCTGTCCTTTTATCGGTGTCGAATCCCCGAGTTGCATTATAAACGTATTCGCGGGAGTTTTCATGGTTGGTTGATTCTCTCTAACGACAACATGTGGTCTCTTTGGAACCCTGCTACTTCAAAGATCATGCATCTTCCTCCCTTAGTTTTGACAGATGGGGATTCCACAACTATCAAAGAATGCTGTTTTTCGTTACCGCCCGATGATCCCAAATCAATTCTATTACTAACAAGAACAGATAAATCTAACTTTGTTTTTTGCCTGCTAAATCGTGGAAGAAAGAGGTTAAAATGGACCGAGAGATCATACGTTCGGCCACTCTTGAGAGTAAGCAGTGATGTCTCTTTAGTACATAGCCTATGTTGTTAGTGTATGGGCTTTAGGTCTAAGCCCTTGGTCGAGATTTTGGTTGTTTGGAATAGAGATCTTACAATTGATCATTTTTGTCATTGCGCTATTAGGATCTTAAGATCTTACTCAAATGTCATAATCTCTCATATTTCCTTCTTATGAGGTTATAAAATTTCTCTTGAATTTATACGGAGTAGGACATTCAATTTAGTCAAAGAGTAAGACAAATTATGTCGCCGGTGGAATACCGCACTATCCCCATAGACGGGCTCGGTCAACATATGTCGCCGGTGGAATACCGCACTATCCTTAAGTATCGCCTTATGATTCCGTTATTTCCGGTTGATGCTGTATGCCCTATTTGTCGCAAGGCATGTTTGGATTCTTTTGGGGAACATGCGGTTCATTGTAAAGAACTTCCGGGCTTCAAGTATAGACATTATTTTGTTAGAGACGTTCTTTACGACATATGTAGGCGTGCCGGGATCTCCGCCATGAAAGAGGCACCTGTGAATTTCTTGACCGACCCGTCAGATGGAAGATCCACACTGAGACCCGCTGATGTTTTGGTTTTTGGATGGGATGGAGGTAAACATGCGTGCGTTGAGTTGACATGGGTTTCTCCTCCCGTGGGGTTAGGCAGTCGAGATTTTACAGCGGGTCAGGCTGCTATAAAAGCCGCCTCGTGCAAAGTGACTAAACACGAGAAATCATGTGTTGAAAATCAACACGTGTTTATTCCTTTCGCGTTTGATACATTTGGTTTCCTTGCACCTGAGGCGGTGGAGCTACTTAGGAGGATACAACGTGTTATGAATAGTAATGTTTTGACTCATAAATCTACAAACGTTGTATTTAATAGACTTGGTTTTGCTATACAAAAAGGGCTAGCGGCGCAACTTGTTGCCCGTTTGACTTCTCCTAATATATAAATTATAATTATTAATAAAAATTATATCTAACGGGACATTAGAGTAACCACTTTTGTTCTTTTTCATCATACACTAATGGGACATTTAGACTAACCAAGTTCATTCTTATATATTTATTTAATCTGAGGCAAAGAAGATTGGATTTGGATCGTACAATCCTACGGCAAAACCGGATCATACCAATGCACACATTTTGACATTTAAGAACTTGGAAATATGTATTAGCCCATTTTAGATACAAAACCAGGTTTCAAAATGTTTGCTTCATTCCGATCCATTCCATATAAATAGATCAGAGGAGCCAAAATCAACCCAAAAAGTTTTAGAATTTGCCCAAAGTTATTTCTTTTTAAGTCAAGATTGTCGTTTTTGAGTTTCACACGACAATTGTTTCGGCTACAATAAACGATGTCGGTGGTTTTAAAATTTGCTCCGATCCATTCCATATAAAAGAAAGACATGTGCATGAAATAAGCATACCTTTCTCAGCCTTTTGGCTAAGATCAAGTGTAGTATATGTTCTGATATGTGAGCCATTGGCTCACTTGGTATTTATCTTATTTTTTATGGGGGAAGAACCCACTGTAGCTTGCTGTTGGGGTTCTTCATGTGTCACCTTGGCGTCGCACTACTGCCTAGGCTTGGCGCCCCTCCAATGAATACTTCAAACTTTCTCTGTTTGCAGATTTAACATGATACAAAGTTGTACAAAAGAATATGGAAAACATGAAATTAAATATAACTTGTGCAAACATGGTACAAGATAATTCCTTGTTCACACAAGCTTTTACATTTTCTTTGTTTCTGCTGCAAATTTCGGGCTAGCAAACATTGACCATCAACATTCTAACATCCTCGTTTGACCCATAGCACTCACCAATGCCACCACCTACTGTGAATTACGAATTCAAGAACCTTGAGAGTAATAATTGTAACTCGGCATGTCTTATATGAAGTCTTCAAATGATTGGTTTGTTTAATTGATCTTGGCTACTAAAAGCCGATAGTCATAATCTGTTGCAAGCTTATTCTATGCAATACTTTTTCGACTTCAGATTCACATTGGCTAATACCGATTACCCAATCCTTCTTCCTTCCCTTTTCCATTTTACATCAAATTGTATGACTTCATGTTATCATTATATCACTTTTAAAATAATCTAATCGTAGATGTTCATTTTATGTATAATCTGTCTAGTCTGTAAGTATAAGAAATTAAATTAATGAAATTATAAGCTGTTTATGAATTCATGTCCAAAGAATGGAAGCAGTGGAAAGCAAGTATAGTTTCTCCGAAACCTTGGTAATTCACATCGGCTATGTGTTGTTTCTCGTATGGTTACTAATAAACGTAATTAAATGAAAAACAAGAATAGGTGTGTGAGATATTATTAAGGGAATTTCAGGACAATTTGAAGGTTTATATTTGGGATGACGAAGGTAACCACCCGCCCTTCTTAATTGGTATTTTTTAGAGGTAGCTGTGTCAATGGGTTGTTGTTTATGTCAAACTGGTCGATAAATAAATACTTTATAATTGGAGTTGTGTCAATGGCTCGTAGTCACCTAATGTCTGTTTTTTAGTACTATCTCCTAAATCTTTTTATCCAAAGATTAAATATTGTTATTGTAATAATGTTGTTCTTCAATCATATTAGCACATGAATGTTTAGAAAAAAAATGTACACAAAGTGTTTGGGAGTCATTGGTGTAAGCAAAGCATCTTGAGGGTCTTCAAATCTTAATTGGTTTTTCATCTAATGGTCTTACTATAGGTGACTGAAACATGGATCTATCCTCCTCTAAAAGACACAATGGAGGCAGCTGAGCATGTGATTCAAGCACTTGATAGGCGTGGCTGGAGATTGTATCCCGATGGGCTCACAACTAACTGCATGCCCAGTCCAGCCTGTTGAAGTTGGAACTGACGTGAATTTTATTGTCACGTGCCTTGAAGCTCAAGATCTTGTATAGATGGAGTATGATGCTCTTCGTTGCTTAATAAGAATCCACAAACGAATGAATAATATACTTATGATTTCAGACCCTTACGTGAGGCGGTTTATAGAATCAAAGCCTAAGACCTGAAGTTGCATACAGGGTGTTCTTTCCGTGGGAGTGAAACATGGCCACTTGTGTGAGATCCTTGGAATTTGTTGATCGTGGTCTCTTTGTACGGCATCACTGGATATCGTGATCACATGACAATTTTTATATAACCTTTTGAACTTTGCATATAGCAATGCTTCCTTGTCATTTTCATCAATGAAAATGAAACATTATATCCTGTGATAATTTACATACTTTTTAGGTGCATATTGAGATATCCCACATAGGCTGGGAGAGTAAAGGTAAAGGGATGTGAAGTGGTATAAAAACGGAAAGAAGCAAGATGGATAATCACTTACCTGGATGGGGTCAATGGGTGATCAAGAAGGCTCATGGCCTAGGTTGGTGACCTCCATTGCACTTTCGAGGGGTGCCACCCTAAGATCGGCCCAAGTGGTCGAGTCTACATCGTAATTTGTTGCTGTGGGGGCCTGCGTTCGCGCGGCCCCTGCCCAGTTCTTCAGTTCAAGTTTGTTTATTCTGTTTGATTATTGAAGTGTTTTGACTACAAGACTTCACCAATCCACGAGATGTCCGACAATTGTTGTTTAAAGTTTTTAACACGTTTGTAAATAGGGGAGTCTAATGCGGTTTGCATGGTAGTGAAGATACCTACTCTATCTAAAAAGCTAACACTCAGCTAATTGCAACCAGTGCTACTGAAACTCTTAAAGACTTTATTTGTGCTATATATTTATTGAAGCTGATATTGTCGGCTAGTTGCATGAGGGCAGGACCATGTTTAGTGCCAGACCATGTTTTTACTACACATGTTTGAAATAGGGAATTCTTTATAAAGTATAATGCCACCACTCCATAGTTCCATATGATGAATTCATTCATATATGCGTTCAAAGTTTTAACCTATTAAGTTTTAAATGTGACTGATCCCACATCGGTGGAGGGTAGAAAGAAAAGCGTTGAGAGGATGTCAATTGTTTGAAAGTTGGCATTTGAAATTGCAACTTATCCCACATCGATCTGAGGATGTAAGATGAATAGTAGGTGAAGTGTATTGGGGTATGGTTGAAAGTATCTTGGCTTTGGTTCTGCCTTAGCCATCGAGATTTTTTGGAAGGACTCCCTTTCATTAGGGTAAAGTCCTACAATTTTTAGTCAAACTTTTTTTTATCTTATAATACTATTTTTTGTCAAAACAACGATAGCAATATTTGTAATATCTGTAAAATTAAGGTTCACGTTATGAAATCGACTGAATGCAGTGTCTACATGACCAAGTGATAATGTGAACATATTGGACTCATCCTGGGTATCAAAGGGTAAAGTCAGTCTAATTTTTGTGATATGACGAATCAACTCACCGTTGGTTAAACAAACAATTATACAGCTACATAGATGACATTAGTTAATTTAACTAGTGCTGTTATGTCACAGTTTCTGCTATTCCATGAAAGTTTACACCCTGTGGTATACTCAGTTACCACATTATACACATCTGACTGGTCATTTGGTTCTCAAGTGAACTTTTATTTATAAAAGTTCTGCTACTTGTTTTTAACATCTGAGTCGCTGTAATCCATATCACAAGCTCTATCAGCTCTTAATTTTTCGTATCTTGTTTTTTGCTATATACCTGCAGTTTAGTGGCAAAAAATTAGGAATCATATATAGGTCTTGGCAACATAGGCACAACAATTTCTAAGAGAGCCGAAACATTCAACTGTCCCATTAGTTACTATTCTAGATCAGAGAAACCAAAAACGAATTACAAAAACATTCCCAGCGTCATTGAATTGGCTTCAAATTATGAGATCCTGGTCGTGGCATTGAGAGAGTCACGTAGCCAAGGGAATAGTGAAAATTGAAATTAGAGGGCGAGTGTCTTGGGGAAGTGGTTGTTGGGTTTTATCCCACATCGCTTGGTAGTAGAAGTTGAGAGTGAGGAAGGTTGTATATAAAAAACAAGCTAAACATGGAGAAAGTCACGCAGCCAAGCAATGAGTACAAGCGAACTATTCTTTCGCCTTTTACTAAAGAATACTGTGTGCTCGTTGTATAAATTGGCATACGCCTATTTTTGGAGAGTTCTTTCGAAAAGGAAGAACTCAACCAATTTTCAGTTCAAAAGTTACCGAGGCAAATTCAAGCTATGCACATATCTAATAGAGCTTGTTGGGTTATTTCTATTCACAAGATATCGCTGGTTTAAACATTGCTATATAACCGTCTTTGTAAAAAGAATTTAAGTAATCAGAGATAGGGTTAGAAATTTTTAACAAGAATATTCCGATTAAGCCGGATATGTATCCTCGCCTACCATGAAAGATAAACCTACTACCCACCTATACTTGTCATCAGCTTCAGACCTTGTTAAATCATAGTATGCTAGTCACACACTGATAATCGCTACTTATTTCCTAAAAACACTGAACAAATACTACAGAATTCAACGGTTTCTCAGGTTTTATGGTTATACTGTGTGCAAGTTCATGTCGATTTTATAGGATCTATCACACAGAAACAAAAGACAGACATTACTACTACAAGCCTAAGTAAGCATTATCTATGAAATATTTTCAGTTCAATCCAACTCAATTCTGTCTTACGACTCCCAATGATGAAAATATGTCTAGATACCCCTTGAACACGAGTGTTTACACACACTTTCGTCTGGTAAAAAAAAAGCAACATCTCAACTACCAAACTTGTATCTTGCTGCATTGTAGACACTATCTCTAGTTTACTTGAACAAGTAGAGTTCCAAATAGAATCATGGAAAAGATAAGCTTCATGATGGATGGTATAAATATTTCTGATATCAATTGACTAAACAGGCATGTCAGATGTAGCAGAAGCTTACTCAGCAGCTATAAAATCCGTTGCGGCTGATTGTCCTAATGTGAAACCACAGGATCAGTTCAAGACAAAGTGAAATCATTCTCAACATCTGAGGATCTATGTGTTAATCGGACCACAACCGTCGGTAAAATTATGGGCTTATGACCGCAACATCCTAATAAAAGTCGATAAGATGGCTCATGCTACCTGAATAAGGGAGGGTGCCAATGGACTGGTTCGGTAACATGTCTACTAATCAAAACGGGTCATGACGAAACCCAAAACCTTTTTTTGTTCACAAAAATATTGATTTTTAATGTGATTATACCTTACACGTATGGGTTTAAGTAGATTCATTAGAAGCAGTAAAAATAAACCTAATCGAAATTCGAGATGTGATCCCAATTTGGGTTCAAGAATCCAGTGATAAACAGTGTTTGTGTATAAGCATCTTACAACAATCCTTAATAACTATGCTCATAAATTGATCATGAGAAAAGCTACGATCAAGAAGCTCCTAGCTACAAAAAGTCCTAGATACGACACACATGACACATGATCAGGAGAAGATGAATGTTATTGGATCTAATCTTGGGACAAAAATGTCCTAGCTAGTAGTAGCTACAAAACAAATACAGTATATTTACAATGAAAATATATATGAAATTCTCATCCCACATCGGATGAAAAGCAAAAAAAATATAACGAAGGTGTGAAATGTCAGTTGATGTGTTCGTAAGGAGGAGAGACGGTTGTCATCTTCCCCTGACAGGGATGGGAACAGCTTTCAAGCTTACCTGTTACACATCCGGTTAAGGCTTTCCACTTTGGTGGATCTTATAACCCAATTTTTTTTCCCGACTTCTTGAGTAAACACCAACCAAGGTTTGTGTAGCTTAAGGCTTTCGATTTAGCTTGTACTTTTATCAGATGTAGCAGAAATTGTATTTACTTAGCAGACAATCACGAATTTGCCAAGGGCCTACGGCTTCACCTTTTGTTATTTTTGTCCCAAGTTGTTGTGATTCAGGAATTATGTTGACCTCTTGTTCAAGTGCAATAAAGGCCCGGAAATGGATAGGATGGTTGTTTCTGCTCCTTCAAACTGACGTGGCATCGCATCAGCAACCACCTTGTCTCAGCCAGTTTTGTAAATGACAGTAAAGTCATAACTCATAACCCACAACACAAGCTTTGGTTAACCAACATTGTTGCGGAATAGTGGTGATACGCTGCTCCAAGACATACTTAAGTTTCAAACTTACTGCCCCATAGATACGAAAGCAAGTGACATATGGCTTTTTCCCCACACCCACCGTTACTAGACGACTTTTGCCGCACACCCACCGTTACTCGCCATCTTGGTTGCAGATTTTCATTTTCATCATCTCTTGCTCGGTAGACTTGTTAATACTAACATGCGAATCATCAAGACGTCCATGTAAGGTCGTTTGATGACACACACAAGGATGACACGTCCAAATCTATTACAACTCAACTAGTCATATCCAAGTACACACATGTAGCTTGGATCTACACAACACAAATCCAAGCAAACACATATGCAATGGATGTACACAACAAATCCATGTATTTACAAATAGCTTGGATGAACACAACTAGTCCAAGTATTTCACAAATACAAATGGATTAACAAAAATAAAAAGGCTAACATGATAAACATGACTAATTCATGGATTCATCTTTATCACAACACTAGTGAGTGAGTGATCTTCTCATTGGCCAAGGTAAAGGAGGGGATCAAGAGGATAATCATATGTAAACATCCTCAACACTTTAAGTGATCATTTACTAATGATTATGCTATAGAAAAGAGAAAGGGGCTGAGAAAAACGTCCAAGAGGCTTATTGGAAAATGAGACTTGATCCACTATTTATAGAAGACAAAGTCCAACGGCTAGCTGGGCGCGGATCCTTATCTAGCCGGCGGTACCTTATCGATAAGGAACCGCCTAGCTATTTAAGGTACCGCCTAGTAGAGTCCACTCCCTTTTTTGTCTTTTAGTGGGGTAGGAATATCTGAGGTTTTTTAAACCTTCAAATGATATTCTTATAGGATATGAAATATGCCATTTTCAAATTTACATTTTCCATTTTAATAAAACATTTTCTTAAAAAGAAAGTTTATTAAAAAATATTTTGTCATATTAACAAAAGTGAGTTTTAAGGATAATCACTTTGATGATCACTAAGTATGATTAAGAAAAGTTAGTGATATGATTATTACCTTGATGATAGTGTTAGTTAAATAATTTGTTTTGTGTTTTATACTAAATGTGTTGTATAGTTTGTTGTGATCAAAACTAAGAAAGATTAGTTAACACTAATAATGTTTTTAGGCATCACTTGCATTAACAATCTCCCCCTTTTTGATTACGACAAACTATAAACTCATTTACTTAGAAACACAAAATATCGAATTATTAACGAGTTTATCACTATCATTTCTCCCCCTTTGTCGTTGCAAAAAGGTAAGCACAAGTCTTTGAAGATAATTGGACTTTGCTAGTAGCTCCCCTTGCTTGGGGCACCAAGTGTATGAGCTAAGGTGACATGCTACACAAAGGTTAGTAGAAAGGAAAGAAACACCAATGTGTATATGATCACTACCTACTAAGTAACTTGAGAAGGAGAAGGAGAAGAAATCTTAAATTAGAAGCAAGTATTTGCTAAGTATATCCAAAAAGGTAAATGACAAAATCAAGGTTCAATTGGTGGAATGAAGGAAGAAAGGAAACATCCAACCAATGAAGATGATAAATTTGTCAAGGGGTTATAATTTAGAATTGATGGAATCACCCATAAACAATTGTAAATATTAACCACGATCAACTCAAAAAGAACGAGAGAATGATCAAATAAAGAAAACAAACACACCATAAAGATTTCATATTACATAAATATAAAAGACAACCAAAGTAGATAGTCATACACACAATATGAGTATATAAAGCAAAAGATATGAAAAATAAACCACAAAGCATAAGCTAGTCTAATAGTGACAATTTTCCAAGATTGCTTAAAAAAAATATGACTCTAAAACAACTAAAGTTTTATTGACTCCAATGGAGTGTAGCCCTTTAGTTGGAAAAATAAGACGACGATGCATCATTGGAAGTTTTGTCCACGGGAACGAAAACTTTGAGAGGAGGTCGAGTGAGGAGGAATTCAAGAAAAATTAATTTCTCATACACATGAGCAAGTTCAATTTGTTGAAATCGACAACAAGCACACGAGGATCCATGATGCACCACAAATTCGGTTGATGGGGGAAGGCCATCACACCTAGGGTTTGGTGGTGGTGAGGAGAGTGGGTAGGTAATGTTTTCACAATGCCTAGTGAGGTTTGGGAAGGTTGACAGATCATTGAGTTGAGGGGTATCAAGGGGTTTTGGTGGTGGGGGGAGATTCTCCTTTTCTCCGGTGATTAGGTTAATGGAGTAGGTCTCATTCTAATACTTGATTGGAGAGAAGGTGGGGTTCTTGGGTGGTTTGGATGAAGAGGGTTCATTTTTCTTGATCCAAATAGGTTTAACCGAGATTTTCGGTTTCTTTGAAAGCTTTGATAAGGAAGCTTTGGGTGAGGAGGTTTGTGACAAATAAATATCAAGGTTATGAAAGGGAGAGTTAGGCATTGTTGAGGTGTGAGAATGAAATCTCAAGGTTGGGGTATAAGAAGAAAGTATACAAGGAAAAGGTTTGAAAAACAAATGTAAAGTTTCAAGGAATGTTTGGCCAAATTGAGTAAACATGGAATCTTGACTGGGAATAGGGTGATGAAGAAAGACCAAAAACGAGCCATAAAATGGCTTTCTGTGCGCGGTACCTTATAGGGACTGGCGGTTCCTTATCACTTAAGGAACCGCGCGTTCTTTAAGGAACCGCGTGCAGTGGAATTGAAATCTAGATTTTCCAGGGTTTTGAGAAAAAACTAAGACTTTTTCAAAAAATTGCAAATCTTGGAATTTTACCTCTATTAGCACTAAATTTTGCTAGGGTTGCATAAAAGCAACACATTCACCAAGAATGTCTTGACAAAGGGTGACAAAATTTTGGATAACATTTTGAACCAATTTTAGTCAAGTTTTTAGAGGTTGTGATAGATCTAGGTTCAATTTTAATTGGGAATTGTTGATTAATGTCCACATAGAGATAGAAGCACATGATGCCAAGTCCATAATTCATTCTCATAAGACACTCATGAAAGAGATACATAAAGGAAATAAAGAAAAACAACTAACTAAACTAAAGATAACTTTAAAAAAAATAGGTCTTGATTAGTAATCTTCCTTGGCTTGAATTTTCTTGAAAACTATTATTTTTAAAGAAAATCACCATTCATCTCCTAGGAGAAGGCATGTTAAACAAGGTGAGAAAAAAATCTTGCAACCTCATATGAAGTCCCAACATCTCCATCCTAAGGTTTTGAATGATGTAGTTATTATAGAGGCAACATGGACAATGAGAACCATGAGCTTCTAGGAACCCAAGGAAGTAAGGATCACCCATAAAGAAGGGAAGTGGAACACCCAAAATGGGAGTGTTTGAGGGAGGTGGAGGTGGAGGAGGTGTGTTCTCCAAGGGTGATGTGGGTGAGTGTGGAGGCAAGCTCTCTAAGGGTGAAAAGGCTGAGTTAAGAGGGGTAAATGGTGAAGTCACCATGGTATCATCAAAGTCATTCACAATGTGAATGCTTTGGATGGGTTGTGGTTGGGTAGTCACATCCAAGAGATTACTTGGAGTGAAGGGTGAGGAAAGCTCATTCATACTAGATTGGAATGAAGAGGAGGTAGAACCATGAGAATGGTTGGTTCCATGAGTTGATGAAGTCTTGCATGGAGCAAGAGGTGGTGAGTTTGATGAAGAAATGAGAATTGGGACAATCTCATTTTTGGAAGTGTGAAAGGGTGAGGAGTTGGGTTTAGCCATTTTAATCTTAATCTTAAGATTTTTCTTTGTGGTGGAGGTTTTGGATGAGTTTGAGCTTCTTGTAGAAACCATGGTTGAAGTGAAAGGTTTAAGGTTTAAGGAAGAAAGGTTTGATGTGTGAAGAACATGGCTAACAAGGTGGGTTTAAAAGGGTGAAGGGATGATCCAAACTAGTAATGGGTTAAAAACATTTTATGTGAACAATGAATTTAGCTAACCTAGTTTAGGAAATGTGTAGGTTTTTGCAAAGAATCAAGCAAGGTTTACACAGATTAAGGAAAATAGTGTAAAGTAAAGATTCTGTCGGACACAGTAGCCGGCGGTTCCTTATCTAAGGGCGGCGGTTCCTTATCAATAAGGTACTGCGGGTCTATAAGGAACCGCGACTAGTGGTGTTCAAAAATGGTATTTCTTTAAATTTTGGTTAGCCCAGATTTTTACCAAAGGATTTTCAACCCAAAGTTAAGTACTGACCAAAATCTAGGAAGCTAACTAACACATAGGATATACAAAGCTATGCAAAACATAATCATAGTGGCATAGATAATCATTAGGACAATAAAAAATAATTCACACAAGTAGAATTTAGTTAATACACATCCAAGAAAATAAAAAATTGTTCAACATTACATGTTTACCAACATGTATTCTTTGAAATACTTCAAAGCCTTCACCTTCTCTTCTTGCCCAATCCCTTGATCATATTCCCCAAATACTTGAATCCCTTCCATGACTCAACCCGATGTTCATGCAATTCACCTCTAGTCCTAAGATTTTCACGGTAGAGATGCTCCATGTTGAGATCTTCCGGTACTTCAATAGTGGAGTAATGAGGTGGGGGAGCTAAGTCTTCAAGTCCATCCACGAATGAGTTTGAGGATGGGTGGGAATTACTCGAAGAGTTGAAGTGAGAACTAGAACCTATGCCATCACCATCACTTGTTGGCATATAGGTGTCATCATCATCCGTCTCTTGATGATCGGATTTTCGCGAACCTCGATCACTTCTTTGATTTCTTGCATATACCTCTTGAATAGGCAACATAACCCGATGAACCGGGTGAAAACGAGAAAGATCGAGGTGGGGAAAGTCATGAGCAACCCTTTTGAAAAGGCGAGTAAGAAGCATAGCATAGGGAAGGTTTGTTTTGGGCTTTGAAAGGGCATGATTTATTCGTTGAGCGATATAGAATGCCAAATTATACTTGGTGGATGTAAAGATGCAACTCAACATATGCACCATACAAGTCGGGATATGATCTCGGTTTCCACCAAGACAAAAGACATTCTCCCTAAGGATATTTGCCCATTGGACCATAAAATCCTTAAGGTCGCTAGAGAGCACTTCATATCGATTCACATTTCGCACATTTGAATGAAGGCTTCCCACAACGTTTCCATCACGCTCTTTCGAAATGATGTCAAGGATAAACTCCAGATCAATTTCGGTGTGGTCATTTGGAGGTTTATCGTAGGATTCCAAGAGAGCATCAAGTCTCCATTTATCTGTAAAACGACAAGTGCCTTCATATGGCACACCAAGAATTTCACCAAAGTTTTCGAGGGAGTATTGAATCATTTGATCATTCACCAAGAATCGAATGAAGATTTCTCCATTGTATTCATGCATAGATTAAGTGCTAAAGAATTCTAGAAGAAACAAGGGGTAAATATCTTCTTCTATGTTGAGCAAGCAATCAAACCCCGAAAGCTCAAACATAGATTGGATATAGTCATAACCCGTTATTCCCTCTTCAACGACTCTACCCTCATGGAAACAACGAGTAGAGAGGGATGGAAAGGAGTTTCGAAGTTGAGTGGAAGCATAGGTTTGGGAAAGGTTTGGCATGTATTTTCTAGTGAATTGATGATCCTTTTGATATTGAGAAGGCATGATTAGTACCTAATATAAACATAAGACAATATTTTTCCAATCACTCATATGAAAAATAAACTCAAAACTAAAAAATATGAGAATGTGTTATATCAATTTCTTGACAAACAAAGGATTGAATCCATAACATTCTCATGTTCACAATGTGTCTATTCCATTATTAAGTCTATTGTCCAAGGGAAATCTTTATATAGGTCTCCCTTTTGGTTGGTGAGTGGGCTTTCTCCCTATCTTCTTGTCTTCTCGTCTTTTCAGAAAAGTTGACGTATTCGATTCTGATTCGGGATTTGTCGACGATTAAATTTAACTCGTCTTTTAATTTCTTCGTTTAATTGACTTGAGTTTCTTCGACATATGTAAATCTTCCATCTTTGGTCCTTTTCTTCGATAAATCTTCAAATAGGCCCATTGACTTCAAATCTTTTGCATCTCTTGGACAATAGACTTCGTCTTTATTCTTTTTCCTTGATAAAACCCGTGCAATCCCATGTTTTCTTCAATAATCATCCGGTTCACTCTGAAAACACATTAAACACAAAAACCAAGCATAATTCCAAACAAATGATATTAAACACGCGTTTTGGTCTTGTTTTAGTAAGAAATAAGTGGTAAAAGGATGGGTGTTTTCACACCTATCAAATCCCTACACTTAACCATTGCCATGCCCTCATGCAATGCTTAGTGATAAAGCAAATTTACACTTTTCTCATAATCAATCAACCTTGGCCTTATTAACATACTACTAAACAAAAAATTAAATACTAAGAGAAATTAAAAACTTTAAAGGAGATAAAGGATAGAAACCATTTTCACTTGAAAATAGCTGTATGGAAATAACTTGCTGAGAGATCAAGGACTTACATTAGGGCTTCGGTGCTGCGAAGATTTATCACCCTCAAGTTTCACGTTCCCCAAACTAAGCTTAAAAACGAGATCATTGTTATTATAAGTTAGCAATTCAAACACTTACACACATGGCTTAATTAAATGCTTAAACTCCCTTATTCCTAGGTGTATCTCTTATATTTTATTTTTGTCTTAGAATGATCATGAAGATGCATTTTTGGACTTATTTCGATAGTTTATTTAGGCTGAAAGCAAGTAGGACGATTTGATCAATAGTTAGCTAAAGGACAAAATCTCTTAAAACTGCTTCTCGGGGTATCAAAAAGTTCATATCTTGGCATAACTTGGTTCACGATTTGAGACCTTTCTCGGGCCGATATTTGGCATGTACGTCATACTTCATATCTTCGAGAGACGTTCTTGAGATAATGGTCTTCTCATCGTAATAGAGTTTCTTCACTTGGAGACTTTTGAGGGGTACTCCAACTTTGTTGACCACGACTTCATGATTATTTCTTCAATCTCTAATTGGGATTTTGAGATACAACGATCCGCCTCCTTTTCGGACTTGGATCTATTTATCCTCATACCTTGTTAGGGTCTTTTCGGATAGACTTCTCCATGATCTTTATGGGAGTTGATTGCTTTTCGTCGTGAGTCTTGATCCTTCATATTGATTTTGGGAATAATGCTTTTCACATCACTTTGGATCTTCAGCAATAAAATGGAATCCTCATGCCTTGTTAGGGCCTTTTCGGACTCGCCAATCTTCGCGCCCCGCTTCATAAGTTATGCCTTGGCTATGAACTCTTATCATTACCGAGCAACTTTTAAACGATCTTGGGCTAGAAGCTAAGTAACTTTTCAAATCGTACGACCTTACTTATTGCAGATAAATTATTAGCAAGTGATGGGAGAATAGGCAAATAATTACACTAAGTGAGCTAGTGCAAGAATACCGACTTATAATTGACTCTATCATTCCTCGTCCTCCACAATTTAAAATCTCAAGTAATGAGACTCGTGGATGCTTAGCCTAATAAACCAATTAAGGTCTATATGGTTAAGGATACTAGCTAGAATAAACTTGGACAAGTCTATTCTGGTTGAGTCAAAATAATCGCAACGGCCTAATATGTCAAAGATTTCAAAACTAGCTACACCACTTTATTAATAATTTTGACTTTATTGCGGAATATATACATATGAAAGCAACGATAAAAATTTAAAAATTATGACTAAATGGCCAAAGTTAATAAAAAAATTTGAAAAATGTTGAAAAAGATGATTTTCCGGTTAAATGAAGGCATTTTCATGGAAAAGTCCACTTAAAACTTCGATAGAAGTCCCCCCTACACTTAAGATAAACATTGTCCTCAATGTTTAAGCATGTGGGAAATGTCTCCCCTACACTTATGACATTGTACACGTTGGTTAAATCAATTTAAGGAAGAGACGACTAAAGTGATCAATTTCAAATGAGAGTATGAAGAAAATTGAATCATGATAGTTGAGAGATAGAACCGGATTTCGGATAACACAGGAGCACGGTTCTTCGAAGGTTCCAAGAGTGCATTCATTCCTGTAATCACATCACCACACAAAGACAAACACCTATATAGGTCCCCCTACACTTAGGAAGTTAAAACGTAAAAGGATAGATACTCGGGTTGCCTCCCGAGGAGCGCTTGTTTTTGATAACCGAGTCACGAGCCTGACTCGACCCAAAATTAGTTCATGGGGAACGTGGTGAGGGATGGAAGCATCTCCTGAGAGATGTCCTCACCAAAGTACAACTTCACTCGTTGGCCATTCACCTTAAAATTAGGTCCATTAGGTTGAGCGAGCTCGAGAGTACCATATGGAAAAATTTGGGCAATGGTGAATGGGCCGGACCAACGAGATTTTAGCTTGCCCGAAAAGATTTTCAACCGAGAGTTAAAGAGTAAAACTTTGTCTCCAACATGGAACTCTCGGTTCTTAATCTTAGAGTCGTGAATGAGCTTAGTCTTTTCCTTATAGATCAAAGAACTTTCATAAGCCTTATTACGGAGTTCATTCAGCTCATTGAGTTGGATCTTGCGTAGGTCACCGGCTTTGTTGATATCAAAATTAGCCCACTTCAAGGCCCAGTAAGCCTTGTGCTCCAACTCAATGGGGAGGTGGCACGCTTTCCCGTACACGAGACGATATGGTTTATAACCAATCGGAGTCTTGTATGCGGTACGGAAAGCCCACAAAGCATCATCAAGTTTATCAGCCCATGAGGTACGATGCTCTCCCACGGTTCTTTCAAGAATTCGCTTTAATCCTCGGTTGGATATTTCAGCCTGGCCATTAGTTTGTGGGTGGTATGCGGTGGAAAGACGATGATTTACACCATACTTTGCCATGACTCTTGCAAATTGGTCATTGCAAAAATGAGTCTCGCGATCACTAATAATGGCACGAGGCACACTGAATCTAGCGAATATAGATTTCAAAAAGTTACAAACCACCCTTGCGTCATTAGTAGGTAAAGCTTTGGCTTCAACCCATTTGGAAACGTAGTCAACGGCTACAAGGATGTATTTGTTTCCTTTAGATGAAGGGAATGGCCCCATAAAGTCGATACCCCAAACATCAAAGATTTCACATTCTTGAATGAAATTCTGAGGCATCTCGTCTTTATGTGTGATCTTGCCTTGTTTTTGGCAAGCATCACAACGTTTAACCATCTCGTGAGCGTCACGATAGATGGTGGGCTAATAAAATCCCGAGTCAAACACTTTTTTGGCGGTGTAGTTGGGACCAAAGTCCACCGGTGGGTCCTTTGTGGCAAGCGTCAAGGATTTCTAAAGCTGCCGGTCCATCAACACATCGGCGAATAATCAAGTCGGCACATTGTTTGAAAAGATACGGGTCATCCCAAAAGTAAGTCTTAATGTCTTTGAAGAACTTTTTCTTTTGCTGGGATGTTAACCCGTCAACGAGAATTCCACCCGCCAAGTAGTTTGCAATGTCCGCAAACCACGGGGTTTCATCAGAAGTCGAGTTGATAGACATTAAGGTCTCCAGGGGAAAAGAGTAATTGATTTATTTGTTCGGATGATCCCCTTGGTAAGGATCCTCAAGTCTACTGAGATGATCCGCGGCTAGGTTTTCAGCTCCTTTTTTATCGCGAATTTCGATATTAAATTCTTGGAGTAGCAAAACCCAGCGAAGAAGTCTTGGTTTAGAATCTTGCTTAGTCAACAAGTACTTCAACGCGGAATGATCGGTGTAAACGATTGTTGTAAATAGGACAAGATAGGGGCAGAACTTTTCAAAGGCATAGACAACAGCTAAAAGCTATTTTTCGGTTGTCGTGTAATGCAATTGAACCCCATTCATTGTCTTGCTAGCGTAATGGATTGGTTGGAAGTGTTTGTTCACTCTTTGGCCCAGAACCGCTCCAATAGCAAAGTCGCTAGCATCGCACATCAACTCGAAAGGCAGCTCCCAATTAGGGGTAACCAAGACAGGTGCCTTAGTAAGCTTATCCTTGAGCAAGTTGAAGGCTTCAAGACACTCTTTGGAAAAGATAAAAGGAGTATCTTTTTCCAAGAGGTGGGTCATCGGGCGAGCGATTTGAGAAAAATCTTTGATGAATCGACAGTAGAAGCCCGCATGACCGAGGAAACTTCTCACACCCTTCACGGTTGAAGGTGGAGGCAACTTAACGATAACATCGACTTAAGCACGGTCCACTTCAAGGCCGGCTTTGGAAATTTTGTGTCCTAGCAGGATGCCCTCTTTTACCATGAAATGGCATTTTTCCCAATTAAGTACAAGGCGAGTGTCTTCACATCGCTTAAGCATACGTTCTAAATTGGCAAGGCAAGCAGAGAAAGAATCGCCATAAACCGAGAAATCATCCATGAATACTTCCATAGTGTCTTCAACCATGTCATGGAAGATAGCCATCATACACCTTTGGAACGTCCTAGGAGCATTACATAAACCAAAAGGCATGCGTTTGTAAGCAAATGTTCCATAGGTACAAGTGAATGTGGTCTTTTCTTGGTCCTTGGGATCGATGGGAATTTGAAAATACCCGGAGAAACCGTCTAAAAAGCAGTAATAATCATTACCCGCAAGACGCTCGAGCATTTGATCCATAAAGGGAAGAGGAAAGTGATCTTTTCTCGTGGCATCATTGAGCTTGCGATAATCAATACAAACTCTCCACCCAGTAACGAGACGAGTGGGAATCAACTCGTTGTGTTCATTGGAAACAACGGTTATTCCGCCCTTCTTGGGCACACAATGGACGGGACTTACCCAAGGCGAATCCGAAATAGGGTAAATCAAGCCGGCATCTAGAAGTTTGATAACCTCTTGTTTGATGACGTCATGAATACGAGGATTAACCCTTCGTTGGCTCTGGATTGCGGGTTTAAAGTCATCTTCCATGAGAATCTTGTGAGTACAAAAGTTCGGATCAATTCCGCGGATATCGGAAATTTTCCAAGCAATTGCCTTCTTATGATCTTTAAGCACGGCGATTAGGCGAGATTTCTCTTCTTCTTTCAAGTCCTTCGCAATGATGACGGGCGACTTCTTCTCTTCTTCAAGGAACACGTACTCGAGATGGGGCGGCAGCTCCTTAAGTTCTAAATCCGGAGGATTTTCGATGGGAGGCGTTTTCAAAGTCGGAGCATCGATAGCAATAACCGTGGGAGATGGTGGAGAAAGATTGTCTTCTTTAAGAAGGTTCTCAATGAGGCGGAGATCTTCATCCCAATTGGTAGTAGAATCGTCATTAGCTAAGTTCACATCTCCCATGGTGGCATCCAAATCTTTCCAAAGGAAATCACTTTCTCCAAATAGAGATAGTGATGAATCGATAGAGGAAACGGTCTCAACATTGGGAAGAGAGGTAGGAATACTTTTGCAAGCATCTTTGAAGTGTTCTTCACAAGCCTCATCAAGAACGTCAATACAATTAACACCCTCGTTAGAATAAGGCTGTTTAGACAACTTTCCCATGTTGAAAACGATTTTATCGTCACCCACTCTCATGATAAGCTCACCGGCTTCAACATCGATGAGAGTGCGACCGGTCCTCAAGAATGGACGACCAACGATCAATGGCACACGAGGGTCCATGTCGTAGTCAACGACAACGAAATCGTCGGGAAAAGTGAATTTGTCGACTCCTACAAAGACATCTTCGGCTATCCCCACTGGATAAGCAACCGTACGGTTAGCCAATTCCAAATTCATTTTGGTGGGGACTAGCTCAGGGAGAGATAATTGCTTCCAAACGCTTAAGGGCATTAAGTTAATACTGGCACCTAGATCGGCTAGGGCCATGCAATTCTCTACTCCCGGGAAGTTACAAGGGATTAAGAAACGACCCGGATCACCAAGCTTGGTTGGCAATTTCCTTAAGAGGACTGCAGAGCAATTCTCATTAAGTTGGGTGTTAGCAATATCAAGAAGCTTCTCCTTGTCGCTTAGAAGATCTTTGAACATTTTCGCATACTTGGGCATTTGAGCGAGAGCCTCAGCGAAGGAGATATTGAAATTCAGTTGTTTAAACATTTTAAGAAAGTTTGAAACCTGAATATCGTCCTTGCTTTTGAGCTTCTCTTTCCTCAACCTTGAGGGATAAGGTATATCGGAAGAAGAGTAAGGCTTTGGGAGAATAGGATCACTCACATCCTTGGGTGGAGGAGGGGTAGAAGTAAGAGGTGGAGAAATTGGGGAAGGAGAAGGATGAGGAATAGGAGCAGGTGACTCGTTCTCCTTAGTCACAACCACCGGTGGAGGTATAGGAAGCTCGGGTTCCTTGGTACCTTTGCCACTGCGAGTGGTGATTGCTTTCATCTCCCCTCTTGGATTCGCAACGGTGTTACTCGGAAGAGTACCCGAAGAAGAGGGTTGATTACCTTGGAAGAAACTAGCCATCATATTCTTTAAGTCATTTGTTTCACTATCCAAAGTGTTTCTCATATCAGCTCTCAGATCGTTCCCTTGTTTCACCAGGTCTGCTTTCAGGTTGAGCACTTCCCGCTGAATATTTCCCACGATCACATCGTTAGTCCTCATGTAGGTTTCCACTTCTTGGTGTAAAGCGGTGGGTTGGTTGGGAGGAGCATTGTATGCGGGTGGTTGATAAGCAGGTTGCTGGTAAACTTGGTTGTTTCTTTGAGATGGTTGTTGTTGTTTGTGATGTGGTATGTATGGTGTACGAGGTTGTTGTTGTTGTTGAGGAGGGTGATTGAGGTTTTGTTGTTGGTTCGGGTTGCTAGGAGGAAAACCGGGTGGGGAAAAATAGTTGTTAGAGCGGTAGCTAAGCAAGTTGCGGTCACCTTGAGGACGAGCTTGATAAGCGGGTTGAGGATAGGTGCCATATGCTGCATTCACATTCTCAGAAGGGTAGTCTTGGGTGGCAGTACAAGTGGTGTAAGAGTGAGGACCCCCGCATATTTCACATGGTTGGCAGACAGCATTGACTTGAGCGTTTTTAGCGTTGATGCTGTTGGTGTTGCAGGCGGTTTGGGTAGCAAGCGATTCAAGAAGCGCAGTGATTTTGTCAAGTCGCTTGTCGTTGTCACTAGTACTAGCACTAGCGACATTGGTCCGCACACTCTTGGTTTGCACACGAGACTTATTCTCAATGATATCCCAAGCGACATTGGAAGTCTTAACCAAAATATTACCCCCCGAGGCACTGTTTAGTGAATCTTGGTCATTCATGCTTAAACCATTATAAAAAGTGTTAATTTGGTACACTTTGGTAAAACCATGTTGTGGGCATTTTCTTAAAAGATCTTTGAAACGATCCCAAGATTCACTAAAAGACTCATCGTACTTTTGTTCAAAATTAATGATTTCATTCCGCAAAGCGGTAGTACGAGAGGGTGGGAAAAAGTAGTTGATAAATTTGGTCTCCAAATCCGTCCACGTTGGCGGTTCCTTAGCAAGCCAATGCTGGGCTTGTCCCTCTAAAGAAAAGGGAAAAAGTTGTAAACGGATTAACTCTTGTGGAACACCATTGAATTTGACCGTATTCGTGAGTTGTAGGAATCTTTTGATGTGGTCATGTGGATCATCAATGGTACGCCCCAAGAATGGTTGAGCAGAGACCATCTGGATAAAGCCGGATTTGAGCTCAAAATTGTTGGCTGCAATCGTGGGTATGACAATGGGATCATTATTGCCATCTACATGGGCTTGCAGAAGTTCAATCATCGGCCGATTGTCTGGTAGAGGCTCATTGTTGTTGTTATTATTGTTGTTGAAAGGTGGATTGTTATTGTTATTATTATTGTTTTAAGGTGGGTTATTGTTGTTGTTTTGTACACCAGCCATGTCTAAGTCTTCGAGAGGCTCGGGCTCTTGATAAGACGTGGATCGTGTACGCATGCACCTGCAAAAGAACTAACAAGGCAAAAACAAAGGAAAAATATTTTTGGTTTTTATGTTTTTTAATTTTTAGGATTTTTGAAAATTTTATATTTTTTTGTGTTTTTGAATTTTTTTATGAAAAAGTAACGTTCACGGGGAACGGATCCCAAAATTCAAGTTCTCACAAAAAACTGTTGATCTTAACGAGAAGAGCCGGCAGCGGCGCCATTTAATACAAGATTTTGCTATGGTTCAGATTAGTTCTCGGTATCCCCTCGAATTGATCACAGCTCAAAGTGGAATGATTTGTTCTTGGTGACAAATAGTGGTTTTGGTTTTCTATTCTAAATAAATGAAGTAAATAAAGATTAAAACCAGTAAAAGTTAATCAATAAAACTTGAATTAAAATTAAGCAATTAAATGGTAAAGCTGTGAACGAACCTTACTGAAAAACTTGCTCTATTCGGAATATTATGCTACCCGGAATAAACTTGCCATGCGGAACAATTCACTTTATGCGGAAAATATAGGCTATTCGGAATATTGGATTATGCGGAATAAATCATTCTATGCGGAATGTTTAACCCTATTCGGAATAAACTGACAATCCAGAATAATAAGAAAAATTCCGAATAAAGGAAAAAGAAAGTAGGCTATTCGGAATATATGAATATTCCGAATAAGGGACAAAGCTAATTGACTATTCGGAATGTCTGGGATGAAGAACAGTAACAGCAAACGTAAGAACAGGGGAACACGAATTTGATATAAATCAAACCAAGTAAACAAAAAGGTTTAACAGAATTAACCACAAATCATCTATTAACCATAAGGATCAAATCCCAATCATAAAAACACAAAATCAACAACTTTTGAAGATCAAAATCAAATTAATAAGAACCTTAGAACTTTGAATAAAAAGATGACGATGAACAAGATTAATGAAAAGATTAAATAACAACTATTATTGATGATTAAGATTCAGTAAACAAAATGAAGGATTAAACTTACAAGATCTTAGAACAAAAAGAAGATCAAAATCACCAAACACCCTAATGGTGTTGGTGATGCCTACGAACAGAAAGAGAGAAAAAAGGAGGAAAAAAAAAACTCAATGAAAAGTGTGAAGGGAAATCTTTATATAGGTCTCCCTTTTGGTTGGTGAGTGGGCTTTCTCCCTATCTTCTTGTCTTCTCGTCTTTTCAGAAAAGTTGACGTTTTCGATTCTGATTCGGGATTTGTCGACGATTAAATTTAACTCGTCTTTTAATTTCTTCGTTTAATAGACTTGAGTTTCTTCGACATATGTAAATCTTCCATCTTTGGTCCTTTTCTTCGATAAATCTTCAAATAGGCCCATTGACTTCAAATCTTTTGCATCTCTTGGACAATAGACTTCGTCTTTATTCTTTTTCCTTGATAAAACCCGTGCAATCCCATGTTTTCTTCAATAATCATCCGGTTCACTCTGAAAACACATTAAACACAAAAACCACGCATAATTCCAAACAAATGATATTAAACACGCGTTTTGGTCTTGTTTTAGTAAGAAATAAGTGGTAAAAGGATGGGTGTTTTCACACCTATCAATCTCAATTCCATCTTTTAACCAAACTCATTTAGCCAAAATTCGGATTTGTTCTACAAGTGGGTTTTAGTGAAATCTTAATGAATATGAACCTAAGAAATCATAGTAAAATAACCATGTCAACCAATATTCCTATTAAGGTTCTAATTCAATTTCAATTTTAAAAATCCCCAATTATGAAAGGATGAACCCTAGAACAAAATAGATGAAATTGAAAGAAAGTACTTACAATTAATTGATGTTTGATGAAGGATGAGTGAAACCCACAACTTGGAATCAATTAATTTGAGTGATTGAAAGTTTTTAAAGCTTCAACAATGGTGGAAAAGATGAAGAACGTCAGCTGTGTGTTTTTGGGAGAGAGAGGGTTTGGTTTGAAAAAGGTTATTTTATTAAAACTAGCGCTCTGACAAACTTTACTGCCCGCGGTACCTTATCGATAAGGAACCGCGGGTTTGAGCCGCCAGAGATAAAGAACCGCATGCAGAGGCTGGTTTTTATCAATGAAACACGCCAAAAATTTTAAAACCAAATTTTCTAAAATACTTAAAAATATATCTTAAACCTTTTAGAATATCATTTGGATCATCATAACACTAAGCAATATGCCTTAATGAAGGATTACGATTTGAATCGAGATCGAAAAGAACCGAAACGGACAAACGACTACTCGTAGCGAAAAGGCAAAGTGGAGAGAAGTCAAGGGAAGTGAATCAAGACTAAGATCAATGCTCAAGGGATTAATGACAATCTTCAAATCATGGAGACGAAGAGCTTGTGTCATATATAGTGGTTTAAGACGTGCCTTTCCGGCGAAACGTTAAACGACTTTGGTAATGAATAAACACAAAGCAATTATTCATGTATAGACTAAGATCACTTTCAATAATAGTCTTAGTCTAAACTAAAATATGAGCAAGGTATTAATTCACTTTCTCTCCCACAAAGGGCCTACTAATCGTATGGGTGCAAACCATGAAAATCATGCTTGATACTTTAAGCTACTACTAACTCACTCTACATCACCATAGTGAGTCAAGCATCCAAGCAATGAAGGTTTGAGAGGATAAAAGAAAAGAATCACAAACCACAAACAAATGTCAAGGCAAGGATGCCAAGAACAAGCACATAGTCAAGTAATGATCAAAAGAATGATCAAAGGGCATGTGGAAGAACGAAAGCGTACCTTGGCCACAAAGAGCAATCCATCAAGGAATCAATGCAATTCCCAACAATGACTATGATGAGTACTAAGTCTTCAAGGACTAGTATCATTCCCAATCATCTTGGTATTATCATTCAAGGATGTTGAAGATCAATGAAGATGAGTCTTCTACAAGTGCAAGTAACTCAATCCACAACCAATTAAGTGATTGATCTTCATGAGTACCTACACAAAGCAAGATGCAAACTAGTAGATACATTTCAAGAGTAGATCTAAAATGCATAAAGACTACTAATCTAAGAGGGATGCAATATTACCAATTAAAAGACCTATTTTCTAAGAAAAAATAGTTTTGACCAAAGAGAATCTTTAGTACAACTTGACCTTCTAATTTGAGGAGACAATGGATCGATCCAAGTTTTAAAGTACAATATACTTCATAGATCTTGAGTGACCATCGCTCTGATACCAATTGTAGAAACTAGAAGGAGGGGGGGGGGGTTGAATAGTTTCTCTTTAATTAGTCACCTAATTTAAATTACTTTGAATTAAGTGTGTATCAAAACTATCTTTTACTTAATGCTAAGTTGCATAATGATTAGGTTCAATTCAAATGCATTAGCAATGGTAATAGGTAAGTATAATGATAATGAAATAAGTAAAGATTAAGGAAAGAGACAACCTAGTGACAAGACACCAAGATTTATAGTGGTTCGACAACGAGGCTCTATCCTCGTTTCTACTCCACTCCTCGAGTACACCTACTCGAGATTTCCACTATATCCACAAGCTCCCTTATTGGCGGAGAAATCCTTACATCGTCGCTTACATTATTTTCCGACACTAAGCTAAATGTCGAGACCTAATCATTAGCTAGGACCAATCTACACAACGTTGCCTACTTTACAATTTAACGACACAAGGCTAGATGTCGAGTTCTAATTTCAAGGTAGAACCAATCTTCACGACGTTGCCTACTTCACCATTTAATGACACAAGGCTAGATGTCGAGTTCTAATCCAAAGCTAGAACCAATCTTCACGACTCTTCACTTTGAAGCTAAGTGAGAACTTCACACAACACAACTACTAATCACTTTCAAGTTTAGTGAGAACTCACAAGACACAACCACGTCACTTTATAGTTTAGTGAGAACTACTACACAAATCTATTACAACTCAACTATACATATCCAAGTACACACATGTAGCTTGGATCTACACAACACAAATCCAAGCAAACACATATGCAATGGATGTACACAACAAATCCAAGTATTTACAAATAGCTTGGATGAACACAACTGGTCTAAGTATTTCACAAATACAAATGGATTAACAAAAATAAAAAGGCTAACATGATGAACATGACTAATTCATGGATTCATATTTATCACAACACTAGTGAGTGAATGATCTTCTCATTGGACAAGGTAAATGAGGGGATCAAGAGGATAATCATATGTAAACATCCTTAACACTTTAAGTGATCATTTACTAATGATTATGCTATAGAAAAGAGAAAGGGGACTGAGAAAAACGTCCAAGAGGCTTATTGGAAAATGAGATTTGATCCACTATTTATAGAAGACAAAGTCCAACGGCTAGCTGGGCGCGGATCCTTATCTAGCCGGCGGTACCTTATCGATAAGGAACCGCCTAGCTATTTAAGGTACCGCCCAGTAGAGTCCGCTCCTTTTTTTGTCTTTTAGTGGGGTAGGAATATCTGAGGTTTTTTAAACCTTCAAAGGATATTCTTATGGCATATGGAATATGCCATTTTCAAATTTATATTTTCTATTTTAATAAAACATTTTCTTAAAAAGAAAGTGTATTAAAAAATCTTTTGTCATATTAACAAAAGTGAGTTTTAAGGATAATCACTTTGATGATCACTAAGTATGATTAAGAAAAGTTAGTGATATGATTATTACCTTGATGATAGTGTTAGTTAAATAATTCGTTTTGTGTTTTATAATAAATGTGTTGTATAGTTTGTTGTGATCAAAACTAATAAAGATTAGTTAACACCAATAATGTTTTTAGGCATCACTTGCATTAACATAGATGATAACGTAGTTGATCCTTTAACTAAGGCTTTGCCTAGACCAAAGGTAGTTAAGCATGCCAAAGCGATTGGGATGCAACTAGATAGCGAACTCATGCAATAAATCTGTGATTAGTATTTGGATAAAGGATGTTATGACATTATTATATAATGAAATAAAGATTAGGTTTCGTTTATTTTTATTATTTAATAAGTGTATCCCATTTTACATGTTTTAATCCATGAATAAAAGTTGTGCTAAATGTCCATTGTCGATTAATAATATGGGAATATTATTAAATTAAGACAAATAAAATAGTGATAGAGTATACTTGAAAGTATATTGATCGATTTTGGATGATATTCGATGAATCGAATATAGGACTTATCCCAACTATATATTTTTACTTTATGGATCTTTGTCATCAAGTAAAACATAAACAGTTATCCTTAGACTTGAGATACCATGAAACTGTTGTGAATCTAGTGCATCTCTGTGGAATAATCTAACGCTAAACGTAACTGGTAGCTATAAGGATTATTTTCGAAAGTGTTGCAAAATTCATAAGTTTTGCTCGAAGTCAATATGGAATTTATTTTTTCTAATTTCGTTTTGGAGTTTAATACAGCTGGGCCCCTCGTGGGATTAGTAAGATGTTTGTGTGGCCACATCTAAATTTGTTTTGGTAATCTTGCTGAATCTGTGAACGAGAAACAGAATGGTTAATGAAAGGAATGACTGAGATCCATATCCTTATTAACGTTGTATTAGAAATAAAAGGATAATAATAAACGATGAATCATTTAAAAGGTTTTGTCCAGGAAACCTCACTTGAGTTGTACTAGAGACATTGCTAGTGTAACTAGACGCTAGTCAATGTAATCACGATATTCGAAATATGTTCAAGTGGGAGCTGTAAGTTTATGGACTTATACTTAATAGTCGTGTTATAGGATCGAACTCGAGATTACGAGATTGCACACAATAAAAGAGTTAATTTAATTAATAAATATATCTATTGTATTTATTAATTTATTTAATAAATATATTATGTATTTATTAAATTAAACCGAGCAAGTAACTATATAACTTTAACGATCGTTGATTAATTAATAGTTAAGTATTAACGAATGTTAAAATAAATATATAGTATGTAAAACAAAAGGAAAGAAGTTTGGAAGATTCCGGAACACCCCTAAGGGATGTTTTGGTCGGTCGGTTATGGGCTCCGGGGGGGGGGGGGGGGGGGGGGGGGCAAAAGTTGTCTTTTATTTATCTTGGGCTACAAAGGGTTGAGGCCTATAAATACACCTCCATATCCCTCATAATCTACACAACATTAATCTTTTCCCCTTCTCTTCTCTTGGTTCGATTGCAGGACAAACCCAACAAAGGTTTTCGGTTGGTTTTTCTTGGTTTATCGATTGTGTACGTAATCTAGTCCTAACCCCTCTCTAGGGTTGTTGGGTAGATTATTTACAAGCGTTGTAGCTCGGTTTTCACGTGCTAGAATCACGGTTAGCTCGTTGTATTACGTGTGTGCAAGACCGTAATATAGTCTTACTTTAGACTATATCTTGGTGTATTACGGTATAAACCCGAATGGTGATTTGTTATTCGTCTTGTGGATTTGCTTTAGCGTAAAGGTATGTAACACTAATTCGATTAATTATAATTGTGTTATTATTATGATCTTGTTAAATCGCTTCCGCTATATGTGCTTTGATCTCGTTTAGGATTTTATATAATTGTTATGATAGTAATAAACCTTCAATATATAGGATCGTTGCTGCTCAAATCAACTGTAGAAAGTTTAACATTGTATTCTAGAAATTGGGTAAAAAGAGCTTTCAAAAGTTCACAGTTCACCTTGGAAAAGGTTTTTACTATTTTCCCGAATGTGAGTACTTTACGTATAAATTCGAGTGCTTGGTCGGAGTTGGAATCTTGCTCGTATCCAGAAGGTTGGGAGATGACAACCGGAAGGAAAGGATTGAAAACATTCAGTGCGTATTTGTTGTTAGTTGGCCCGTCCTAGACCTTTTCATCTATAGCATGTATGTTGGACCAATGCGTAGGCTTGTCAAAGGTCTCATTGCTCATTCATCATGATGTTGTTGCTAATGTATCCAAAAATTTCATCTCCAAGTGTATGGCTCGTTGGCCAAAAGTCAAGACACGCAAGAGGCAAATGATCAAGACAAGCTTCTCATGGCAAGATCAAGTAATCAAAATCATGGTAACGGTCGAGGAAGAAACTTAATTAAAGATGAAAAAGGACGTGGAACAAGTTTTCAACAAAGTACAAGAGAACAAAACAAAAAGAAAATGAGATGCTATGAATGTGGTGACTTAGGTCATTTTGCATGATAATGCACCAAATGGAAGAAGAAAGACAAGCAAGAAGAGTCTCATCTCATTTACGAAACTGATTATGAACCCACATTTCTGTGAAGACAAGTGACGAAGACTCGATTACATGATTATATCATTAGGGGGAATGTTGGAACTAATGACATGTATCAATAGTTAAGGGTATTTTAGTATAAATATGTATTAGTATGTAAATATCTGTAAAGTAAAAAACCAACCCAATAGGTTTGTAAATGGGCTGGAAATAGATAAACGGTATAACCGTTAGTAGTATAGGGTTACAACGATTAGTTTGTATAGAACCGATATGCCTCCAACAGTCACGATTTTTCTTGGCATCGATTCATCTTGTATAAATAGGTTAGGAATCTGTAAAAACTCATTCAATTCATATCAATACAAAAACATATTCAAAATATACCTGTTGGATTAATCGGTTATATGTTGGGTTCACATATGCATGGCATGGCTAGAAATTTGGTAGTCGCTGAGAATATTACAGTTTAGTTTAACATTAGACTTGTATTTAGGTTGACCGATTCTTAAGGTGCACATTGTGCATGAAATATTGTTACATGGTCTTTAGTATACATGTTCTTATTGTAAGGCTATAAATAGTCAGTCATAGTTGAAGTAATAAATAGTGAGTTTGGTTGTACTTTTCTCCAAACGTATTTTCACAATCTACATTTGGTATCAGAGCTAAGGCTCGTACCACGGTAGCCTCCGCCGTCGGCGGGTGTGTCGGTCGGTGGAGGGCAGGTGTAAAAGATCTGTTCGGGACAGCAGGTGGCTGTTCGGGACTATGTTGCAGGAGAAGACGGAGCCGTTAAGGTGTTTCGGTCGATCGTTGTTATGGTAGACGTACCGATTGAGACGACGGGGGTGACCAGTTAAAACATCGGTATTCCGGGGCTGTTAATAATGATCAAAAGAAGAAGGAAAAAGGGTTGTAGCTTCATGTTTGTTCGTCTTGAGATACTAACCGGGGTTGCGGGATAAACGGACGGGAAGAGTCGGAAAAAAAACAGGTGGATTTTGACTAGATTCGTTTTGCAGATGACGGAAGACGGTAAAGGCGGGTATGACCTTGTCTTCTTGAACGGTAGAAGAGTGTCTCGGAACAAGGTTGAGCTAGTGATGATTCAGGGTTGTTCGATTAGTAGTTGCGGGTGTGACAAGAGCATGTTTCATAGGTGCCTTGATTGTTGTTTTATGATAAGAGGAGATCGGCGTAGGTGCGTGAAAAGCGGGCGTAAGGGATCCGTCAAAGCAGGTGGCTTTGGATTCAGTTCGTTTAGAATGGAAAGAAACGTTATAAGCGGTTGGCTTTGTTTTCTTTGTCAGTAGAGGGGCCTCTTGGAACAGGTGTGATCATGAAAAGGTACAAGGATTCAAGACAAGAAAAGATTGAATAACTACACGATGTGATATTATGGCGTTGGTAGTTCAAACCGAGATGACTTTGGATGTGGCCGGGTATGAGGTCGGGGATCCGGGAAAAGTCGAGATGGAAGTGACGTATCCAACGAGATGCCATGGTACATGTTACGAGTGTTGTGAACAATCAAAAGAGTTTAAGCTGGCGACTTTGGACGTGACCAAGTTCGAGGTTAGGTGTCAGAAAAAGGTCGAGAATCGATGTGACTAGAGGGTGTGAATAAACCGATTAAGGGGGTGATTGTTGGGTTAATTGGTTATATGTAGGGTTCACATATGCATGGCATGGCTGGAAATTTAGTTGAAGTAATAAATAGTGAGTTTGGTTTTGTACTTTTCTCCAAACGTATTTTCACAATCTACAATACCTATGTCTTTTATTTTTATTAGCAAGTTTGTTTTTTCATTCCAACATTAAATAAGTATATGTTCTCATAGATTTCATTGTTTTTGCATCATATGAAGCGGCTCCTCCTTGTTATAATGTAGTGTGTACATTAATGGGGCAGGTTGTATATATAATGTAAATATGTAATGTGTTCTGTAAAATCAGTTTGAATCAATGTAAAATGATAAAGTTGTATGTATATGTCTTATCATATTTAACTTTTCGAGCATTACATTCACCTATTTAAGTAGAGGTGTTAAAATAGGTGACAACCATCGCTAAATTTTAGATTCTTTGTGTTGGTCAAGGCACGCCATTTGTACCTAATGAAAGTTACTAGTCACACATTTTGAAACACTATAAAATACCACCATCTGCGGAAAATCACACTATAGAAGCAACTTTATTTTCTATTGATACCGTACTCACAAAACATGTTAGCGAAGGCTACATTGGCAATGGTGGTGCATACCATGATTAAATTATTCAGATAAGAAGTGAACAGCTATACAAGGTTAGTATCATTGCTTATACAGCTTTCGTTTTGAGAATTATGTATGAAACTTGGCCGAACAGCTTTTTCGTTGTGTTACTTTCATATAGTACATCGTGGAGACTAGTGTGTATCCTCGTGAACACGAGCTATTGAAGGAGATCAGAGCCGTTACCGCTACACATGACCTGTAAGTTTCATGTATTTTGACATAAATCTGATTATTTTGAACTTTTTTTTCGCGCTGTTTGAAACTGATAGTTTTGTATTCACAGTTCTGTCATGGGTACCGATAGTGGTCAAATGATGGAAATGTTGTTGGAAATCACTGGTGCTAAAAAAGACGTTAGAGATTGGGGTTTATACGGGTTACTCGTTGCTACTAACTGTACGATTCCCGATGATGGCTAGGTTGTGATTAAAACTAGTCTATATATGTTCCGAGTATAGTGTGAATGATTTTTTATGCTAAAAAAGTTTTGTTTTGCTATAGATTGTGGCGATAGATCTAAGCCGGGAATATTATGAGATTGGTCAGCTGACAAGTGCGCCCGTTAAGCCCATTTAGTTTCTTACATATGTGCCCGTTTAGCCCATCAATTATAAAGAATAGGCAAAAAGTGCCCATCCTTTTTTGAAAATGGGAAAAAATGCTCATATGTATCCAAATGGGCAAGATTTGCCACCTCTAGTTAGTTCATATATATGGATTTCTTGAACGACTAATGTACATAAAGGATGTATTGGCTTATGTTTATATGACTATTATTTGTTCCATGTTAAACTCTTTAATCTTGTTGCAACCGGATATTATTTCATGTATGTGCGGTTTATTACATTTTATGATGGACTTATGCAACCTGCCTGTGTATACATCAGGGGGCAGGTCTACTTGTAGTACAGTGTGTGAATTATTGCTACTGAGTGCACACCCAGACAAGAAAAACATGAGTGTGTACCTTAATCTATGTTAGCATTGGTGAAACAAAAAAAGAAAGAAAAATAATTTCTTCTTTCTTGGTTCAACTACGTTCTTGTCGTTGGACGGAAGGGATAATAGATCGTTTGATTCAATTGTATGTTTTTATATTAGGCCAACTCGAGTCCACCCATTTCCACTCTTTTAAGGCACATTTGGTCTTTATTTTGGTTCCTTTCGTTATTTACAAATCTCTGCTATAGAACTCAAACCGCAACCACACTTTGGCTTTGATACTTTGGAAACCCAAGCAGGGAAAAACATTTAGCACATGATAAAGGGTAAAACTGGAATTTCCATCTGTTCCACTCGGCCAATTTCGTGACTACACTGTGACTACGAAACTGGATGCACTATCAAAGTCAAAATGTAAATGATAGGAGCTTCAACATGAAGTTGTGGATTTTGTACATTCGCGTGTGCTTATTTCTGTTAGTAATATTTCTGCTACAGCTGGTTAAGTTAGCAATAATCCTGTATAGTTAGAAGTTAGGTTGATTTTTCAGTATACAAGTCTTTTGAGTTGTTCAAACCGTGACCCGTATGACCTGCAACCCGTTTGACCCGCAACCCGTTTGACCCGTGACCACATCTGCCCATTTCGCTACCTCCAACATAAATACATAATAACGCTAATCAACCACTTGTTTTATCAACGTCTTATAGGTTGTTTGATAATCATTATTACTATTAACCGAGATAATCATTATGCATAGCTAACGTTGGATAAAAGATAATAGAGCGTTTGATGTAAGTTTCAATTATCTTTTTGTATTAGGCCAACTCAAGTCCACCCATTTCCACTCTTTTAAGGCACATTTGGTGTTTGTTTTGGTTCCATTTGTTATTTACAAATCTCTGCTATAGAACTTAAACCGCAACCACACTTTGGCTTTGATACTTTGGGAACTGAAGCAGGGAAAAACATTGAGCACATGATAAAGGGTAAGACTGGAATTTCCATCTGTTACACTTGGCCAATTTCGTGACTACACAGTCGATATTTCTGCTATATCTATAAGCGGTTGTTTATAGACTTCAGCTGAACTGTTTGGAGATTTTCAAACTGTGACTACGAAACTGGATGCACTATCAATGTCAAAATGTAAATGTTCGGAGCATGAAGTCGCGTAGATTTTGTATTAGTTAGAAGTTAGGTTGATATTTCAGTATACAAGTCTGTTGACTTGTTCAAACCGTGACCCGTATGACCCGCAACTTGTTTGACCTGCAACCCGTACCACATCTGCCCATTTCGCTACCTCCAACATAAATACATAATAACCCTAATCAACCACTTGTTTTATCAACGTCTTATAAGTTGTTTCGTAATCATTATTACTATTAACCGAGATAATCATTATGCATAGCTAAGTTGGATAAAGGACAATAAGTTTGTCATTTCAATAACATTAAACGTACAATAGCATGAATCCAATGGCAAAACAATTGATCCATCGACAACACTGAAGCAGAAGATCTGATAACCACATCTGATTTCCGCAACATCCTTTTTCCCTAATCTGTGAGAGAAACAGTCTAGTGAAGTAATTTGAGGGCATGATTTGATTCTTGGCCTTACTTGGGTCAATAGAAGCAGTTGACTGTCTCAATGGTCTTTGTCTTCTGCGTGTATCCGTGTCTTTCCAAGAGTTTTGGATACATTGACACTACTAGTTGTTCTCAAACCATCTGAGAGAGTACACCATGAATAGGCTCCTGGTACAGAAACAACGACACTCCAATTCATCAAACAATGTCTTTAAGAGCACAAATTGTTAATGTTGTCAAACATGTACAGTTCTAACTAAAACTCTATAAGGTTTAGTTTTGTTCATTAAAAGGCTAACCTTAACTGTACAAATTGTGTCTGGTAATAGCGTTCAAACAAATTTTGGTGTTCTCACCTTCATGCATATATGACATCGAACATACTCGTTTCAACATGACTCGCCGACCTCAAGCCGAAGTAGGATTTTTAGTCAGTGTTAAAAACAAGTAAATAGTTAAATATTTAAAAAAGAGAAGAGAGTTACTGCTTTGATTTTTTTTTGTTATAATTATAAGCAGCAGAACAATGAGGTTGACGACCAAACATTCAGCAAGTTCTCCATCTAATTATGAAGTAGTCGATGCATACATTATCAATGCTGTAATAAGTAAGTGTTGCACATGAGATGTACTTTGTATCACTAGCAAATTTTGGTGGAGATATACTGCTGCTACAGACTTGGAGACTGGCACTGCGGCGTTAAAAAAGACCTCAAAGGATGGACTCAGCAAAGCAAACAACTTGTCATACAAAATTTTGATTGCTTTGTCTCTTCTAAAACCACTATTGATGGTAGGTATATGTTTGCGACATACAGTTGCCAACTTTGAACCGTTGTGAATGGGTTGATTCAGGTTATATTTTATATCTAACAGGTCAAACACGTAAGAAAAAGTTTAGCTAACGAGTAAACATATCAAGTAGGTGGAATGCAATACAAGTCTCCCATAGTATCATTTTAATGTGCAAAACAAAAGTATAAAACCTCCGAACTATTCAGATTTTCAAACACTTATGAGTCAAAAAATGTGTCTGGTCAACCCAATCCAACACCCATTCAAAAATTACCCGTTAACTTACCAGTCCATTTTGCCATCTCTCATTATCTCCATGCGAATCTTCTGTGGAATCAGTAGCAAGATCGTGTGCTTATTACGTTGATACACTTGACAAGTGCGAACAAAAGACCTAACTGATGACTTTAAGCCTGTCCAATAGAAATCTGCAGCTACACCGCCAAGGGTTTTTTTGGTAACCTTCATAAGCCATATTGCGAAGAGAAAATATAAAAGATTCACATAATGGAGACTGAGGTAACAAGAAAATTATATTGTGAAATAAACCAGACCATCACGAATTTGCCAAGGCCTACGGCTTCACCTTTTGTTATTTTTGTCGCAAGCTGTTGTGGTTCGGGAATTATGTTGACCTCTTGTTCAAGCGCAATAAAGGCCCGTAAATGGCTAGATGGTTGTTTCTGCTCCTTCAAACTGACGTGGCATCGCATCAACAACCACGTTGTCTCAGCCAGTTTTGTAAATGACAGTAAAGTCATAACCCACAACACAAGCTTTGCTTAACCAACATTGTTGTGGAATAGTGGTGTTACGCTGCTCCAAGAGATACTTAAGGCTGTAATTCGAGTTTCAAACTTACTGCCCCATAGATACGGACCCGAAAGTGACATAGGCGATGTTAAATTCGTCTTTGATGACAATCCCTCAAAGATGTGTGTGATCACAATCCCGTTAAAGGTGGGCAACTTAGATTAGCAGAAGCGTTATTCAACAGGAGTTGGTGACATGAAAAATTCAAATGGAAGCAAGTCTTAGCCAAAAATGCAAACAAAATGGTGTTTAAAAAGGGGGTGGACAAAGGAACCATCACGACCTTACTTGAACAAGAGCGTGATTAACCGAGTCTTATCGTTTCTGCCATGGCTCAGTAGAGGATTGTTGTCAACCCATCTGATGGGTCTTGGCATGGCTACATGGTTGTCTGACAGACAACCAACCTTTTTTTGTGTTTGCTTCTCGATCCGGATCGGATCTATGTTATATGTCACTTTGGTTTACATTGACTGACAACTTTCTACTAATCTCAAATCTGATCTATATGTCTTTTTGTCAACTTAGCCCGTTCATTCAACGGTAATGTTTTTTGGGAAGTGATTATATTGGTGATTGCTTTTTTGCAGTGCGCCGGATTACATTACTCCAGAAGATCCACCAATGCCGCTTACTTTAGGTCATGATAAGCTAATATTCTTGGAATAGCATGTGTCTTATTAGGTTTCTGTTTGTTGGCTTATGTGTAGGATGAAGAAATGTCTTGACCAAGAAGATCACCAGAGAAAGTAAAGTCTGTTCAAAGTAAAAGACGCAAAGCAGGTTAGTTGCTTTGTAACAAACACCAACTCACTTGTTTTGTTAAGCTTTGCTTTCAGTTTAGCATTCTAAACCATTCTGCTATGCAACAGCTTTTCGGGGATTGGAAGATGATGTACCGGAAGAAACCAAACTATATGACGAACCAGTAAGTGAAGCTCATAAATACAAGCAGGGGCATGTTCCTCCGTATGCTGTGGCGTTACGTAGTCGGCTGATTCCTCCACCTTGTATGAGAAACCCCTATCAAGGATGCTTCAGATAATGGTATGGATCCACTTGGTGACCGCCGAGCTAAATGTGCAGGTATATAGCTATTGGTTATTTAATGATGGCTATGATTATATATTTGTGAAAGAACCTAAAGAGAGTCCTCAATTGAACTGTTTTGCGTGTTAGTTCTTACCTCTAGTGTTCACCTAGCATATCCGGTATGACAAACGTTTTGTATGTTTGTGTTCCCTTAGAATCTAAACCATTAATCACGTATACATGATATGCAGCAGTTGGTGACGGCCTGTCACGCTATCGAACATATTTTCATATAAAAGATAGTATGGTGACATCTTTAAAGCTTTACACTTGATGCTTAACTAGCTTTTCATTCCTAAAGTGAATTGGTACCGGCAACTTTAGCTAGTCTTGAACAGTGACAGGTTGTATCAGGACTTTGAAATCATATAATTGAAAAATAATCAGGTAGGGTCGCGCGCAGTGGCTGGCGGACGCAGGAAATTATATTGTGGGGGGCAAAATTTTTTTTAACAATAACATGACGAAAAAGACTAAAATTCAAATAAAAAGTAGAGTATTTTAACATAAAAATGGGAGATTTCAAGGTTTCAGAGTGTTAAATATTGGATTTTAAGGTGTGAGTGGGGGGCAATTTGAGTTTTTAGTGGGGGCACTTTAAAAAAACGCTCAAAATTAAAGAAAAAATACACTGTAATTTCGTGTTTTTGGTCTAGCCATGGGGGGCGCCGCCACCTCGTACTCAAAGTGTATGTCCGCCACTTGTCGCGCGCATGTACTTTAGACTAGAAAAATGGATAGGGGCCGCACGAACGCAGGCCCCCTCAGCAACAAATTACGATGTAGACTCGACCACTTGGGCCGATCTTAGATAGCACCCCTCCAAAGTGCAATGGAAGTCACTAACCTAGGCCATGGGCCTTTTTGATCAACACCCCATCAAGGTAAGTGCCTAAACCAATAACATAGTTTTCTTTTTATACACTTTTCCTTTCCTTTCACTTTTCCCTCTCATCCCGATGTGGGATCTCATTAAATTGATTCTTTTTTTCCATGCTCTCATACATGGTTTATAACATGGTTTCACTATAACTGGTTTATAATAGTACTCATCAACCAAGGATTATAACATGGTTGAGAGTTAGGTTTCACTAATTCTTGTTAACGTTACTTACATACATTAAAAACAAACATCCTACGTGTAACCGCTCCATGGATTCCATGGAGCAGGTGGAGTTGGAAAAATAGGTGGAACCGCCGAGAAAATAGTTCTTATCAATCTTATTTGTAGTTCTCTCGCCAGATAAGGCCACCAAGGTTGCAACCAAACCAGCATTACAAGCAAGTGTTGGCTCTGTGTAATTATAGTGAATAAAAAAAACCAAAGGATAGCCCCCTAAAGAACTTGTTTAGACACCAAAGAATCATTATATTAAACACCTTCAACAAGCTGTCATTTATTAGGTCATAACAGTCAGATACAATACACACAGCACACAGGCTCACTAATGCAGCAAACAAAGTTAGAACTAGTAATTGGAGGGGTGCACCAGCCTAGGCAGTAGTTCAACGCCAAAGCAACACATGCCGAGTTACAATTATTACTCTCAAGGTTCTTGAATTCGTAATTCACAGTAGGTGGTGGCATTGGTGAGTGATATGGGTCAAAAGAGGATGTTAGAATGTTGATGGTCAATGTTTGCTAGCCCGAATATTGCAACAGAAACAAAGAAAATGTAAAAGCTTTTGTGAACAATCTTGTACTTGATGTTTGCACAAGATATCAAGTTATATTTAATTTCATGTTTGTATTTCCATATTCTTTTGTACAGCTTTGTAGCATGTTAAATCTGCAAACAAAGAAAGTTTTAACTAGTAATTGGAGGGGTGCGCCAAGCCTAGGCAGTAGTGCAACGCCAAGGTGACACGTGAAGAACCCCAGCAGCAAGCTACTGTGGTGGGTTCTTCTCCCATAAAAAATAAGATTAATATCGAGTGAGCCGATGGCTCACATATCAGATATTAAACTGATAAGAACAGATACTACACTTGATCTTAGCCAAAAGGCCGAGAAAGGTATGCTGTATACATTCACAGGCCTTTGTGTTTATAGTCAACTCCCACTTGTCTGTTTACTTCACCTAGCCGATGTGGGATACAAAGGGTGTTTTAGAAGCTTAATTGTTCCTTGCACTTTTTTTCACACATACTGTTTATTTATGAATTGTGAGAAACCAAATTGGTATTCTTAAGACCGCCGTGTACTTATTAATGGTTAAATAAATGGGTATTCTTAAGACCGTGTACTTATTAATGGTTAAATAAATGTTTTAAGTATACCAATTTATCCAAATTTTCACAAGAAAAGTGGTTTGTTTGCAATAAAAGACAAGCATAATCAAACCGGCCAGCAGATAAATCCATCATCACATGCACAAGAGGACTTTGATATACAGCTAGTGGTTCCTTCCCTCTAAACTAAGGTAATAGCAATATATATGATATGCACCATCAGGGATCATTAAGATCTGTGAGGATTGACCAAACTGCTAGACGAAAGAACCACAATTCGAATAACAGCTTGATATCAATTGGCACGAACCTAGAAGATTCACAGTTTCTTCTTGACAATAATTATAGTCCTGGCATCCACAAGGAAGTAAAATGTACTTGTCTTTTTAAATCAGACATAATTTTTTTATCACGGTTCATGACTTCAATTCATGGCCACACATGATTTTTAAGGACTTTGGACTCGACTTATATCCGAATGGCATTTACTAATGATTCCAAACACGCCACCCTTCGCTTATTGTTAGCATACTAATGATTCCAGCAGCTTTTGAAACCGGTGCTACTGATGAATAGATTGCAACTGTCTCAGCCACCAACCCGTCCCTCACATTCCAACAACTCCCAGCCATCACTCTTCCACTAGGCTTCTCCACTGGATTCATAGACCTTGCTTTCGGTATCCCAGAAATTTACAACCCCATTGTCCACGACACCCTCGTAAGTAATTTTGAAAAATCAACCATCAAAGCACTAATCCTTGATTTCTTTTCCAACACTGCTTTTCAAGTTGCGAAATGTCTTGACTTACGTCTTTACTATTTCTTACTGGTGGCTTTTCTGGTCTTTGAGTGTTCTTATATCTATAACCAACCATAAAACAACTGCCAAGAGTATTAAGGAATTAGATATCTAGTTTGATATTTCTGAAGTGCCTCCCACCCATTCTTCTGATATGCCAGCAGCTTTGTTCGAAAGAGAATCTAACTCGTACAGAAACTTCGTCAACGCTTTTATAAACATGGCAAGATCTTCAGGAATCATTGTTGACAGTTTTGAGGGATCTGAAGAGAGAGTTGCTGCAACGCTTCAGGATGGTAAATGCATCCCCGATGGTCCAACTCCACCGGTATATCTAATTGGGCCTTTGATTGCTAGTGGGGATCAAGTGGATCCTAACAAAATGAATGCTTAAAATGGTTGAGCTCATAACCGAGTAAAAGTGTAGTGTTTTTGTGTTTCAGGAAGAAAGAACAGTTGAAGGATTTTGCATTAGAAAAAATTGGTTGAACTCCTGAAGGTTTTTTTGCCCAAAGTACTGATAAGGGTTTGGTAATGAAAAACTGGGCACCACAGGCGGCAATACTTAATCACTTGAAGCAGTGGTTGCTGGGGTGCCAATGGTGACATGGCCTTTGTATGCTGAGCAGAAGATGAATAGGGTGTTTTTGGTTGAGGAAATAAAGGTAGCACTAAGGTTGAAAATGCCGACTGATGAGTGATGATTGTGAGACAGCAGAAGCAGTAATGTGAGGAAGGCAGAGTGTTGAGAGAATGGGTGTTGTGGTTGGGGACGATGACTCCTCTCGTGTTCTTCTTTAAATCAACACAGTCATGGACCGACATCAGGGCAACCTTGACTTAGCGCCTTTTGCTTAGTATAAGTGCCTGAGTCAAACACCAGAGGAAGGTTATTCCTCTTGACTCCTTTAAATCAACACAGCACAACATGCCACATACCATGGACTTAATAAGATCAAGCTTAGGTTTGTATGCATCACTTTTCTTTTAAGATAAGGATTTCACACAGTTTTAAACTGATTATTGGTTGGAGCTCTTCGATTAAGAAGAGGCTCTCCAAAAATAGGCGTATGCCACTTTATATGTCAAGCACACGGTATTCTTTAGTAAAAGGCGAAAGAATAGTTCGCTTTGTGCTTAACACATGGCTGCGTGAGTTTTACAAGCCAAGCTGCCTTATTTTATATAGCAACTTCCCCTCCTTTTGTTTACACTAGCTAGCCGATGTGGGATAAATCCTATAACCCTTCTTTTTATTTTCAAACTGACCACAGGCTTTGCCTAACTAGTGTTTATTACGTAATAAACTATAAATAACACCACCATGTTTTGGTGCTGCGAGGCAGAGCAGTTATGGTCGAAAGAACAATAAGCAATTCAGTGCTCTTTTGGTACTTACGGATCTCTCGCAATGCAACGGTTCCTGGCCTGAATCTGTGTGGCTTGTTCACTCCTCCTGTTGCTGGTGCTGACTTTCGTTTTGTATGGCGTATTGGCTAAATGCAACGAAAATAGCTGACTTTATAATTAGTTTACTGCACAATGTTGTGGTTAACTGATACAATAGAAGGCTTGTTTATGATAGCTGAGATCTTAACACCTTCCCTTGATTTGAGACACGGTTTGTCTAACCTTCTGTCTCCTACCCCTAACCAAAGCATTGCTTGTTCAGGACACACGGGTCGTCTGTGCGTACAGGTTTGTATCATAGTAGCAACAAAATACAGCTGTTTACTTTATAAGCCACACAAACCCGTGCCGCAAAGTTTCTCCACCAATTGTTCAATTGTAGTCAAATCATCATGTTTGAAATTATGGTTAGTCTAGTGGTACACAACCCAGCGTCTTCAAGTAATGAAGAAGGGAAAGAACAGCTAACCCGTAACAAGTCGGTCACTACTGCTGAAAACATGTTTCAGGATCCGACTTCTGCCAATCCACAACCACCACCCCAGCTAAATGTCGGTTTGATAGACAACGCCTCCAAATCCAAACATTGGTCCACCACAAGATGCTCTAGGGGTCATAATAAATCAACGTGTAGTCGCTGCCTTGCTGGTCCATGTCAAGGGATAATAGTCCTTTAAAGTGTTTGAACTAACACCCCATTAATCTGACTTTTAAGCTTATCTGACTTTTAAGCTTAAACAAACAGTCCCATTAATCTAAATGTTTAACCATTTAATAGTCATCACTTGAACTAATCTACGATCAATTTATTTTGAATGTCAATGAAACCAAGACTATAAACCAAGAAATGTTGTCACCAATTCGATTAATAAGACCACACCAGTTCAATTAAACTGGTGAAAAACAGATGTTTTGTTTACATAAGCAAATGCCGTTTTGGCTGACAGCGCCTCCTAGTCTATATATATGGTTACAGTATTAAGGTCTAGTTTGCTGGTCCAAGTCAAGGTCCAGTAGTTTCTGTGAGCTGAAACTCTAATTCGGCGAGAAAAAAAAAGCAATTACTATGATGAAGCAGCATCAGTTAAAGTAACTCTTTCAGATAGGAAAACATTTTTGTTCAAATTACACACGCAGCCACACAGATCTTAAACACAACGGGCAAACTGTTTAATTAGAGGTCGCAATTTCAACCCATTCCACCAAAAGTAGGCCATTTGGGTTCAATTTCATAACCTTATTGGTTGAAATGGGTTGAGCAAAAAATAGAGTTATGGGTCAAATGGGTCAACCCCTTTCTTTGTGTAAAATGAAGTTTGGGTCAAATGGGTTTGAGAATGGGTCAAATGGGTTTAAAAATAGGTCACATAGTTCCTATTATTGTACAAAAAACCCAATAGTCTAAAAAGTTAGTTTTTATTATTAAGTCACTAAATTTACGTTTTCGGCACTAAATTTACGTATTCGTCAGAAAATTTACGTTTTCGTCAGTAAATTTACGTTTTCGTCAGTAAATTTACATATTCGTCAGAAAATTTACGTTTTCGTAAGTAAATTTACGTTTTCGTCAGTAAGTTTACGTATTCGTCAGAAAATTTACGATTTTTTGTAAATTACGTTTTCGTCAGTAAATTACGTTTTCGTCAGTAAATTTACGTTTTCGTCAGAAATTTTACGTATTCGTCAGAAAATTTACGTTTTTTTCAGAAAATTTACGTTTTCGTCAGTAAATTTACGTATTCGTCAGAAAATTTACGTTTTCGTCAGTAAATTTACGTTCTTGTCAGTAAAATTACGTATTCGTCAGAAAATTTACGTTTTTGTCAGAAAATTTACGTTTTCATGAGTAAATTTACGTATTCGTCAGAAAATTTACGTTTTCGTCAGTAAATTTACGTTTTCGTCAATAAATTTACGTTTTCGTCAGTATATTTACGTTTTCGTCAGTAATTTAAAGTTTTTGACAGTAAATTTACGTTTTCGTCACTAAATTTACGTTTTCGTCAGTAAATTTACGTTTTCGTTAGTATATTTACGTTTTCTTCAGTAAATTTACGTTTTCGTCCAAAATTTATGTTTTCGTCAGTAAATTTACGTTTTCGTCAGAAAATTTACGTTTTTGTCAGTAAATTTACATATTCGTCAGAAAATTTATGTTTTCGTCAGTAAATTTACGTTTTCGTCAGTAAATTTACGTATTCGTCAGAAAATTTACATTTTCGTCAGTAAATTACGTTTTCGTCAGTAAATTTACGTTTTCGTCAAAAATTTTACGTATTCGTCAGAAAATTTACGTTTTCTTCAGTAAATTTACGTTTTCGTCAGAAAATTTACGTTTTCGTCAGAAAATTTATGTTATCCTCAGTAAATTCACGTATTCGTTAGAAAATTCACGTTTTCGTCAGAAAATTTACGTATTCGTCAGTAAATTTTCATTTTCGTCAGCAAATTTACGTTTTCGTCAATAAATTTACGTTTTCGTCAGTAAATTTATGTTTTCATTAAAAAATTTACGTTTTCGTCAGAAAATTTACGATTTCGTCAGTAAATTCACGTATTCGTCAAAAAATTCACGTTTTGACGAAAACGTAAATTTACTGGCGAAAACGAAAATTTTCTGACGAAAACGTAAATTACTGATTAAAACGTAAATTTCCTGACGAAAACGTAAATTTCCTGACGAAAACGTAAATTTTCTGACGAAAACTTAAATTTACCGACCCGAAAACGTATATTTTCTGACGAATACGTAAATTTACTTAGGAAAACGTAAATTTAGTGACGAAAACGTAAAGTTTCTAACGAAAACGTAAATTTACTGACGAAAACGTAAATTTTCTGACGAATACGTGAATTTTCTGACGAATACGTGAATTTACTGACGAAAACGTAAATTTTCTGAAGAAAACGTAAATTTACTGACGAAAACGTAAATTTACTGACGAAAACGTAAATTTTCTGACGAAAACTTAAATTTTCTGACGAAAACGTAAATTTTCTGACGAATACGTAAATTTACTGACGAAAACGTAAATTTACTGACGAAAATGTAAAGTTTCTGACGAAAACGTAAATTTACTGACGAAAACGTAAATTTTCTGACGAAAACGTGAATTTTCTGACGAATACGTGAATTTACTGACGAAAACGTAAATTTTCTGACGAAAACGTAAATTTACTGACGAAAACGTAAATTTACTGACGAAAACGTAAATCTACTGACGAAAATGAATTTACTGACGAATACGTATATTACTGACGAAAACGTAAATTTTCTGATGAAAACGTTAATTTTCTAACGAATACGTGAATTTACTGAGGAAAACATAAATTTTCTGACGAAAACGTAAATTTTCTGACGAAAACGTAAATTTACTGACGAAAACGTAAATTTACTGACGAAAACGTAATTTTTTTTACGAAAACGTAAATTTACTGACGAAAACGTAAAATTTTCTGACGAAAACGTAAATTTACTGACGAAAACATGAATTTTCTGACTAAAACGTATATTTACAAACGAAAACGTAAATTTACTGACGAAAACGTAAATTTACTGACGAAAACGTAAAAATACTGATGAAAATGTAAAAAAATCGATGAAAAACTTAAAAAAACTGACCAAAACGTAAAGATCGAACGAATACAGATAAAAACGTTTGAACATGTTAAAAGATAGGAAAATATTGTAAGTTAGTGGGTTGACCCGACCCAAACCATTTGACCCATAACCCATTTGACCCATTATTAAATGATGATCCATTTGACCCATAACCCATTTGACCCACAACCCATTTGACCCATGAACCAAACCCAACCAAACCAACCCATTTGCCACCTCTATGTTTAATCTCGGTATACATTCACAAATAGCAAATAAAACATCAACTAAACAATAGATCACAAGATAAATTCCAATAGCACATTCATCAGATCCAAAACAATATCAAAATAACAGAAAATGGAGTTCAAATTTGTAAATGTTTCTCAAGTATTTGTAACCCACTTAGAAATGCCGGTTTTTTAGCAACCGGGGCAAGAGCAGAAAAATGGGTGTTTGGGCGTGTGCGTTATTAGCTGTTTGGTTTTTGGCACAAAACCGGGTTGTGATCGGTTGGGTTGTCACAGAACTCCAGAATTCAAAAACTATGATTTTGACCACATTTTACACCACATATAAGAAATCCATGTTGTTCACATGCCCACCACAGAACGCAATCTCAACCCACCTAGATATAGCAGTATGAAGTTAAGGTTCGTTTTTCAGAATATAGTCGAACGTGATTTTGAATCTCATTAAAAACACACAAATTATTGACTCGTTTATAATACCAACAGTTCAAAGCGATTAAACGATAGATCAAAAAGTGAATAATAATAAGTGTGAAAACACTTATCCTTTTACCACTTATTTCCAATAATAACAAGACCAAAACGTGTGATTTATGTCGTAAAAGTCGGAATTATGCGTGGTTTGTGTTTTTATTGTGTTTTAGGACCAAAATATGAAAAAGGAAGAAAACACGGGCTTTCACGTCCTTTTATCGAAGAAAACGGGAAAAGACGAAGTCAAAAGATCAAGAGTGCAAAAAGAACGGAAGTCCAAGGCCTATTCTGAAGATTTATCGAAGAAAAAGTCTAAAGACGGAAGTTTAACGAAGTCGAAGAACTTAAGTCTAATAAAAGAAGAAAATTAAAAGACAAGTTCAAATCCCGAGACGACAAAGACGAAGAATTAAAGTCGAGTCGAGAAACGTGAAGAAAGCAAGAAAGAAGATGCAACACATGCACTCCTTCCACCTTCCCTATAAATACCCTCCTAATAGTCATTAGGAGGGGTGTTAGTTAATTAGCTAGTTTTTATTTTTTCTTAGTTTTCTCTAGTTTTAGAGAGAGAAAGTCTAAAACTTTCTCTCACTAAATTTCATCTTTTTCTTTTAATCTTTCAAGATTAAACACTTTGTATTTGCTTATTTTTATTAATCAAGTTCATTTTAAGCTTTTTATCCTTAATCTCATTCTACTTTTCTTTAATTTAAGATTGATTTTGGTGCGATTATCAATAGATCCGTGTTGTTCTTAATGATTTCGTGCTTAAAAAGTTAATCTTTTGATCATTTCATAAGTTTTCATTTGATTAAGCTTTAAGACTTTTGTGCTTATTGGCTTATTTTTATGATTAGCTTATTTTTCTTATAAAAAGTTTTCTTAAAAAGTTTATGTTTTTATTATTTGATCCAAAAAGTTGCTTAATTTGAGGTTTGATAAGTTGATTAAAGTGCTTATTTCATTTCGTTTATGTTGATTCGTTTAGTTTTGGGAATAAGCTCTCAATTATAGCTTATTTTCTTGCTTTCCAACCGAATCCCACAAATTTCGGAAAGGGACTAAAACCCTTTTCCGATTGCTGCCCATTCCGACCAAACGCACCATCCCTCTTTCCGATTGTCCAATCGGAAGAGGGTTTTGAATTTTTCCGATTGCACCCTTAATATTCCGATCATAGTGATCGGAATAGGGCTTTCATTCCGACGGTGGGTATGTAAGTATTCCGATCTGGCCTCTTTGCTGAACTTTCCGATTGGTAGTCTTTTGTCCCATATTCCGATTGAGGCTTTTCTCTATATTCCGATTGTAATCTCCTTAATATTCCGATTACTACCAATTCACCATATTCCGATTTACCGATCGGAATACATTCCGATCGGGACATCTTTTGGGGCTCATTCCGATTGAATGGTTAGTTGTGATATTCCGATTAGGCTTATTTCGTGTATTGCTTTCATACAAGTTCTAAGTGTTTGTTTTTATTAAGTGTTAAAGCATTTTTCTAATCTAGCCCTTGAGTTTACAAGCATTTATTTTTACTCGTCATTTTAATATTAATCTTTATTCTTCCCTTTTACTCAACGACACTTTAATTACTTGCTAATAGTTTAAAACAAACAAACCAAACCATTCTCTTGATTCACCAAAAGACGATTGAGTCGCACTTAAGACCGGTTTTCAATTCGAAAGGACTCAGACGATAAGATTTTATACCTAGCCAAAAGCGAAGTATTAAATGGCGCCGCTGCCGGCTCTTTTCGTTACGATTAACGGTTTCTAGTGAGAGACGCATTGAATTTTGGGATCCGTTCTTTGAACGTTATTTTCCTTGCTCCAAAAATTTTCAAAAATCCTAAAAAATATAAAACTCTTCAAAAATACAAAACCATTGAAAAATCATATAAAAGCAATTCTCTTCAAAAGGTTTTGCACCAAAAAGATTATATAGATATTCTCTGTTTATATTTTTCTTCTGCAGGTGTATGCGTACTAGATCTTCGAACTATTCTGAGCCCGAGACTCGTGAAGATTTAGATATGGCTGGTGTTAATCACAACAATAATCACCCACCTCTACCCAATTTGAATAATAACAACAACAACAACAACAATGTCCTCCTACCTGGTTTACGAAAGATGGAGGAATTGTGCCAACCCACCATGAACGGACGCGGAGGCCTGATTGCGCCAATGCACGTCACGGCTCAGGAGTTTTCGTTGAAGCATCACATGATTCAGCAAGTGCAAACGAACCCATTTCGTGGAATTCCGGATGATGATGCCAACAAACACCTCGACAAATTCATTACCATGACCCAAAGCATGAAATGCTCCGGTGTTTCTATGGATGACCTTCGCCTTCAACTTTTTCCCCACTCGCTTTCTCACCATGCCGAAAAATGGTTTGACCGTCTTCCTAAGAATTATATTCATACGTGGAATGACATGACTCAACGCTTTTTATCGCGCTACTTTCCCCCATCCATGGTCACGAGCCTTCGTAACCAAATCAGTGGATTCATGCAAGAGAATGATGAATCACTTTTTGATGCTTGGGAACGGTACAATGATTTGATCGACCGCTGTCCTAATCACAATATGCTCCCCGTCACTCTCATTGACACCTTCTACAATGGTCTCACCTTTCGTGATCGTGACACGATCAATGCCGCCGCCGGTGGTACTTTTATGAAAAGGAGACCGGAGGAGTGTAGAGAGTTGATCGAAAACATGACTACTCACCACAAGAATTGGGATTCATCCGCATCCTCAAGATCTAACTCGAGAATCAATGTTTCTTCCACTACCTCCAATCCTGAAATGACTGAAATTTCTCGGCAACTTGCTGAAATGAACAAGAATTTCATGGCCATGGCCACAAACCACTTTCAACAAGCTAAAGCCGTTGCTATTTCTTGTGACACATGTGGTGGTCCTCATTCTTACAACGATTGTCCTTCTACCCAAGCCAATTTTTCTGAAAACGTTAACGCGGCTTACGGCACTTATCCCACGGGAGGCTATCAAGCCCGCCCTCAAGGAGACCGTGGCTTGCTAAGTTATCGTTCCAACAATTATCTTGCGCCTCCCGGTTTCCCTCCTGCAAACCAAAACCAACAACAAAGCTACAACCGAAACAACCAATCCCAACCTCGTGCTCAAAATCAATATCAATCCCAAAGAAACCCATACCCAACTCAAGGAAATTCTCAAGCTTACCAAGCTCCACCTCTAAATCAACCGATGGCAGTGAATCAAGACGTCGAGACATTCATGAAGACTAATCGTGAGATGGTGACGAATCTTCAGAGTCAATTTGTCAACTTAAAGAATGACATGGTGAAACAAGGGAGCGATATTCGAGCCGAGCTAAGGAATGATATGGCCAAACACAGCAATGAGATTAATGCGAACATGCAAAACTCTTTTAATAATCAAGCGGTTCACCTTCGTGATATGATTGGTTCGCTCATCCAAAGTAATCAACCCTCTTCTTCGGGTACTCTTCCGAGTAATACCGTTGCGAATCTAAGAGGGGAGATGAAAGCAATCACCACTCGTAGTGGAAAAGGTTATATGGAACCCGAGCTTCCTACACCTCCACCCGTGATTGTGAACAAGGAAAAAGAGCAACTTTCCCCACCTCCTTCACCTTCTATCCCCATTTCCCCACCACCCGTGGTTGTGAGTGATCCTATTCCCTTAAAGCCTTCTTCTTCATCCAATATACCTTATCCTTCAAGGTTGAGGAAAGAGAAGCAAAAGAGCAAGGATGATATTCAGGTTTCAAACTTTCTAAAAATGTTTAAGCAATTGAATTTTAACATCTCCTTTGCCGAGGCTCTCGCTCACATGCCCAAATACGCTAAGATGTTTAAAGATCTTCTAAGTGATTAGGAAAAGCTTCTTGACATCGCTCAGACCCAACTTAATGAGAACTGCTCCGTAGTGCTCTTAAGGAAATTGCCCACCAAACTTGGTGATCCGGGTCGCTTCTTGATTCCTTGCAACTTCCCTGGAGTAGAGAATTACATGGCCCTAGCCGATCTAGGTGCCAGTATAAACTTAATGCCTTTAAGTGTTTGGAAGCAATTATCTCTCCCCGAGCTAGTCCCCACCAAAATGACTTTGGAATTAGCCAACCGTACGGTTGCTTATCCAGTGGGGATAGCCGAAGATGTCTTTGTTGGCGTTGACAAATTCACCTTCCCGACGGATTTTGTTGTCGTTGACTACGAGATGGATCCTCGTGTTCCATTAATCGTTGGACGTCCATTCCTGAGGACCGGTCGCACTCTCATTGATGTAGCCGCGGGCGAAATAATCATGAGAGTTGGTGACGATAAAATTGTCTTCAACATGGGTAAGATTTCTAAGCAACCTTATTCATATGAGAGTGTTAATGCTATTGATGTTCTCGATGAGGCTTGTGAAGAACATTTTCATGATGCTTGCAAAAGTACTCTTTCTTCTCTACCCAATGTTGAGACCGTTGCCTCAATTGCTCCAGCATTGACTCCGTTTGGAGAAAGTGACTTGGATGATTTCGAAGCTAGCTTGGGTCCTCTTGATATTAAATATGATAATTTTTCCACCAATTGGGATGAAGATATTCGTACTATTGAGAGACTTCTCAATGAGGACCCGTTGTCTCCTCCTTCTCCTAAAGAGGTGACTAATGATGATCCGTCGTTAGTTTCACCATCTATTGAGCATCCTCCTACTCTCGAGCTTAAGGACCTACCTCCTCATCTTGAGTACGTTTTCCTAGAAGACAACGAGAAGTTACCGGTCATCATCGCAAAGGATCTGAAAGAAGACGAAGAAGCCCGACTTGTCGCCGTGTTGAAGAAGCATAAAAGAGCTATCGCTTGGAAAATCTCCGATATCCGTGGAATTGATCCTCACTTCTGCACACATAAAATTCTCACGGAGGACGACTTTAAGCCCACAATTCAAAGCCAACGAAGGGTGAATCCTAAAATCTATGAAGTCATCAAAAAAGAGGTTATCAAACTTCTTGATGCGGGTATGATTTACCCTATTTCGGATTCACCATGGGTTAGTCCAGTCCATTGTGTGCCTAAGAAAGGCGGTATCACCGTTGTGCCCAATGCCAACAACGAGTTGATTCCTACCCGTCTCGTTACTGGGTGGAGAGTTTGTATAGACTACCGCAAACTCAATGATGCCACGAGAAAGGATCATTTCCCTCTACCTTTTATGGACCAAATGCTTGAACGTTTAGCGGGTAATGAATATTACTGCTTTCTTGATGGTTTCTCGGGTTATTTCCAAATACCCATCGATCCCCAAGATCAAGAGAAGACAACATTCACTTGTCCCTATGGCACATTTGCTTACAAAAGGATGCCTTTTGGCTTATGCAATGCCCTTGGGACTTTCCAAAGGTGCATGTTGGCTATCTTCCATGACATGGTTGAGCAAACCATGGAAGTCTTCATGGATGATTTCTTGGTCTTCGGGGATTCCTTCTCTTCTTGCCTTGCCAATTTGGAACGTATGCTTAAGCGGTGCGAAGACACTCGCCTTGTTCTGAATTGGGAAAAATGCCATTTTATGGTAAAAGAGGGCATTGTGCTAGGACACAAAATTTCAAAAGCCGGTCTTGAAGTAGACCGTGCTAAAGTAGATGTCATAGCTAAATTACCTCCACCTTCAACCGTGAAGGGTGTGAGAAGTTTTCTGGGTCATGCGGGCTTCTATCGTCGATTCATTCAGGATTTGTCTAAAATCGCTCGCCCGATGACCCACCTCTTGGAAAAAGATACTCCTTTTATCTTTTCTAAAGAGTGTCTCGAAGCCTTCAATCTTCTTAAGGATAAGCTAACTAAGGCACCGGTCTTGGTTACCCCTAATTGGGAGCTGCCTTTTGAATTGATGTGCGATGCTAGCGACTTTGCTATTGGTGCGGTTTTGGGCCAACGAGTGAATAAACACTTCCAACCAATCCACTATGCTAGCAAAACAATGACGAGGGCTCAATTGCATTATACGACAACCGAAAAAGAGCTTTTAGCTGTTGTCTATGCTTTTGAGAAATTTCGCCCCTATCTTGTTTTATCCCCTACCATCGTATACACGGACCATTCCGCGTTGAAGTACTTGATGACAAAGCATGATTCTAAGCCAAGACTTCTTCGCTGGGTTTTACTCCTTCAAGAATTCAACATTGAAATTCGTGACAAGAAGGGAGCCGAAAACCTGGCCGCGGATCATCTGAGCAGACTTGAGGATCCATATCAAGGGGAACATCCGAACAAAGAGATCAATGACTCTTTCCCCCTTGAGACCTTAATGTCTATAAATCTCAATCTTGATGATACCCCGTGGTTTGCGGACATTGCAAACTACTTAGCGGGTGGAATTCTCATCCAAGGGTTAACATCCCAACAAAAGAAGAAGTTCTTGAATGATGTTAAGACTTACTTTTGGGATGACCCTTATCTATTCAAACAATGTGCTGATCTGATCATTCGTCGATGTGTTGACGGACCGGCAGCTTTTGACATTCTCCAAGCTTGCCACAAAGGACCCACCGGTGGTCACTTTGGTCCCAACTACACCGCTAAAAAAGTGTTTGATTCTGGATTCTACTGGCCCACCATTTATCGTGACGCTCACGAAATGGTTAAGCATTGTGATGCTTGCCAACGTCAAGGCAAGATCACACATAAGGATGAGATGCCTCAAAATTTCATACAGGAATGTGAAATCTTTGATGTATGGGGCATCGACTTTATGGGGCCATTTCCATCCTCCAAAGGGAACAAGTACATCCTCGTCGTCGTCGACTACGTTTCTAAATGGGTTGAAGCTAAGGCTCTTCCTACGAATGATGCGAGGGTGGTTGTGAACTTTTTGAAGCAGCTTTTCGCTCGATTTGGCGTTCCTCGTGCTAACATCAGTGACCGCGGGACTCATTTTTGCAATGATCAATTTGCAAGAGTCATGGCTAAGTATGGTGTCACTCACCGTCTTTCCACCGCCTATCATCCCCAAACCAATGGGCAAGCCGAGATATCCAACCGTGGCTTGAAGAGAATTTTGGAGCGTACTGTGGGAGAGCATCGCGCCGCGTGGGACGATAAGTTAGATGATGCTTTGTGGGCTTTCCGTACTGCTTACAAGACCCCGATCGGTTGTACACCTTATCGTCTTGTGTACGGGAAAACATGTCACTTTCCCATCGAGCTGGAACATAAGGCGCACTGGGCCTTGAAGTGGGCTAACTTCGACATCAAGAAAGCCGGTGATCATCGCAAGATTCAACTCAACGAGCTCAATGAATTGAGGAATGAAGCTTATGAGAACTCGCTGATCTACAAGGAGAAGACAAAGATCATTCATGACGCAAAAATCAAGAACCGAGAGTTCCACGTTGGTAATCAAGTCTTACTCTTTAACTCTCGGTTGAAGATCTTCTCTGGCAAGTTGAAGAGCCGCTGGTCTGGTCCATTCACCGTCGCCAAAGTCTTTCCTTATGGGACCATTGAGCTTTCTCAGCCGAATGGGCCCAATTTCAAGGTGAATGGCCAGCGTCTGAAGCTGTACTTTGGTGAGGACATCTCTCAAGAGATGATTCCATCCCTCACCACGTTCCCCATGAACTAAAATTGGGTCAAGTCAGGCTCGTGACTCGGTGAACAAAAACAAGCGCTTCTCGGGAGGCAACCCGTGTTCTATCCTTTACTGCTTTCATAATAAGTATAGGGGGAGCCCCACATATGTTTGTTGTCTTGTTTCTTGTGTTGTGCAGGGATTAAAGCTTCAAAGATCCACCTTGATGATTTTTGACGAACCGTGATACCGTGTTTCCCACCTTCCCGGTTCTATCCTAAACTCTTGTGATTCAATATTTCATATTTTATATGTTCACATTGAATTCACTTTAGTTGTCCTCTCCTTAGCAAGATTTAAACAAAGTGCACAATGTCATAAGTGTAGGGGAGTTTACTCCTACATGCTTAAACATTGAGGACAATGTTTATCTCAAGTGTAGGGGGACTTCTATCGAAGTAAGTGGTCTTTTCCATGAATTTGCCCTTATTTTAACCGGAAAATTTGATTTTTCGACATTTTTCAAAATTTTTAATCTATTTTGGCCTAGTTGTATAGTTGTATTTGCCTTTGTTATGATTATTTTCTTTCCATTGCTAGAATAAATTTTCAATAAAGTAGTTTAGATTTTTCTTAGTCGTGAATATTTTGACTCAACCCGAGTTTACTTACCTAAGTTTACTCTAGCTAGTATCCTTAACGTGTTTAAGTCAAGTTTTGCTAGGCTTTTATGTAGGGAGCTATAAAACGCGAAAGTCTTAACTCTCACGGGTTAAGAACAAGAACTTTTCGCAAGTTCCTATAATTGATACTAGAGAGTCGTTATCAAGGGAACTTTAAAATGCGATTTCTAAACTTGAAAGAGTCTAAGAATTTGCAAGATCCTATAGGCGACTCGAAAACCCAAAACTTTGATTTAATAGGCTAAGCATCCACGAGTCTCATTCCTTGAGATTTTAAATTGTGGAGAACGAGAGATGATAGAGTCAATTATAAGTTCGGTATTCTTTTGTGAATTTATGTGAGTTAATTATAAGCCTATTCTCCCTCCGCTTGTTAATAAATTTATCTGCAATAAATAAGGTTGTACGATTTAAAAGGTTACTTAGCTTCTAGCCCCAGATCGTTTAAAAGTTGCTCGGTACGGATTAGAGTTCATAGCCAAGGCATAACTTATTGAAGCGGGATGCGAAGATTGGCGAGTCCGAAAAGGCCCTAACAAGGCATGAGGGCTACATTTTGTTGCTAAAGATCCAAAAGTGATGTGAAGAATCATTTATCGAAAATCAATATGAAGGATCGAGACACACGACGAAAAGCAATAACTCCCCAAAAGTCATGGAGAAGTCTATCCAAAAAGACCCTAACAAGGTATGAGGATAAATAGATCCAAGTCCTAAAAGGAGGCGGATCGTTGTATATCAAAGTCCAAAATAAAGATTGGAGAAAAATGAAGAAGTCGTGGTCCAAAGATGAAGAATCTCTCAAAACTTCAAGTGAAGAAATTCCTATTATGAAGAGAAGACCATTATTTCAGAGAACGTCTCTCAAAGATTCGAAGTATGAAGTCGCTGCCAAATATCGGTCCGAGAAAGGTCTCAAATCGTGAAGCGAGTTATGCCAAGATATGAACTTTATGAGGTCCCGAGAAGCAGTTTTAAAAGATTTGGTCCTTTAGCTAACTATTGATTAAATCGTTCACCTTATTTTCGGACTAATAACTATCGAAATAAGTCAAACAATGCATCCTCGTGATCATTCAAGACAAAAATAAAATACAAGAGATACACTTAGGAATAAGGGAGTCTAAGTGAATAATTGGCCCACATGAGTTCGTGATAGTTTGCTAACTTATAATAACAATGATCTCGTTTTTAAGCTTGGTATGGGGAACGTGAAACTTGAGGATGATAAACGTTCATGGCTGCCAAAACCCAATGTAAGTTTTTAATTTCTTTACTTATTCTTATCTTTTATGTTTAGTATTTAATAAAGGCCAAAGTAGGTTATTTATGATGAAAAATGTAAACCGTGCTTTAAAATTAATGCATTGCATGAGGGCATTGCAATGGTCAAGTGTAGGGGATTTAATAAGTGTGAAAACACTTATCCTTTTACCACTTATTTCCAATAATAACAAGACCAAAACGTGTGATTTATGTCGTAAAAGTCGGAATTATGCGTGGTTTGTGTTTTTATTGTGTTTTAGGACCAAAATATGAAAAAGGAAGAAAACACGGGCTTTCACAGGCTTTTATCGAAGAAAACGGGAAAAGACGAAGTCAAAAGATCAAGAGTGCAAAAAGAACGGAAGTCCAAGGCCTATTCTGAAGATTTATCGAAGAAAAAGTCTAAAGACGGAAGTTTAACGAAGTCGAAGAACTTAAGTCTAATAAAAGAAGAAAATTAAAAGACAAGTTCAAATCCCGAGACGACAAAGACGAAGAATTAAAGTCGAGTCGAGAAAACGTGAAGAAAGCAAGAAAGAAGATGCAACACATGCACTCCTTCCACCTTCCCTATAAATACCCTCCTAATAGTCATTAGGAGGGGTGTTAGTTAATTAGCTAGTTTTTATTTTTTCTTAGTTTTCTCTAGTTTTAGAGAGAGAAAGTCTTAAACTTTATCTCACTAAATATCATTTTTTTCTTATAATCTTTCAAGATTAAACACTTTGTATTGCTTATTTTTATTAATCAAGTTCATTTTAAGCTTTTTATCCTTAATCTCATTCTACTTTTCTTTAATTTAAGATTGATTTTGGTGCGATTATCAATAGATCCGTGTTGTTCTTAATGATTTCGTGCTTAAAAAGTTAATCTTTTGATCATTTCATAAGTTTTCATTTGATTAAGCTTTAAGACTTTTGTGCTTATTGGCTTATTTTTATGATTAGCTTATTTTTCTTATAAAAAGTTTTCTTAAAAAGTTTATGTTTTTATTATTTGATCCAAAAAGTTGCTTAATATGAGGTTTGATAAGTTGATTAAAGTGCTTATTTGATTTCGTTTATGTTGATTCGTTTAGTTTTGGGAATAAGCTCTCAATTATAGCTTATTTTCTTGCTTTCCAACCGAATCCCACAAATTTCGGAAAGGGACTAAAACCCTTTTCCGATTGCTGCCCATTCCGACCAAACGCACCATCCCTCTTTCCGATTGTCCAGTCGGAAGAGGGTTTTGAATTTTTCCGATTGCACCCTTAATATTCCGATCATAGTGATCGGAATAGGGCTTTCATTCCGACGGTGGGTATGTAAGTATTCCGATCTGGCCTCTTTGCTGAACTTTCCGATTGGTAGTCTTTTGTCCCATATTCCGATTGAGGCTTTTCTCTATATTCCGATTGTAATCTCCTTAATATTCCGATTACTACCAATTCACCATATTCCGATTTACCGATCGGAATACATTCCGATCGGGACATCTTTTGGGGCTCATTCCGATTGAATGGTTAGTTGTGATATTCCGATTAGGCTTATTTCGTGTATTGCTTTCATACAAGTTCTAAGTGTTTGTTTTTATTAAGTGTTAAAGCATTTTTCTAATCTAGCCCTTGAGTTTACAAGCATTTATTTTTACTCGTCATTTTAATATTAATCTTTATTCTTCCCTTTTACTCAACGACACTTTAATTACTTGCTAATTGTTTAAAACAAACAAACCAAACCATTCTCTTGATTCACCAAAAGACGATTGAGTCGCACTTAAGACCGGTTTTCAATTCGAAAGGACTCGGACGATAAGATTTTATACCTAGCCAAAAGCGAAGTATTAAATAACAATATCAAATCAACAGACTCGGATTTCAAATTCAAGTCATTCCATTTAACTTGGATTGCCATAACTAACAACTAGACAATAAAATCCGAAACAACAAAAAACATGTAGAAACATAAAACCATTAAACAGATGAACAACCTTGGATCTAACAGAATTTCACAAGAAGTGAATCATCATTAACAAGTACTAAACAACCTAAGCCCTTTCACCACGAATACGACGAGCCAACTGCATATCCTTAGGCATAATAGTAACCCTCTTAGCATGAATGGCACACAAGTTAGTATCTTTAAACAGACCCACCAAATACGCCTCACTCGCCTCCTGAAGAGCAGAAACTGCAGAACTCTGAAACCTCAGATCCGTCTTGAAATCCTGAGCAATTTCTCTAACAAGCCTTTGAAAAGGGAGCTTCTTGATAAGCAATTCGGTGCTCTTTTGGTACTTACGGATCTCTCGTAATGCAACGGTTCCTGGCCTGAATCTGTGTGGCTTCTTCACTCCTCCGGTTGCTGGTGCTGACTTTCGTACGGCTTTTGTGGCGAGCTGCTTCCTTGGGGCCTTGCCTCCTGTCGACTTCCTTGCGGTTTCTTGGTACGAGCCATTACTACTTTTTGAAAGGATTGATTGATTGATTAGTGTGTGTTTTTGTAATTGGGTTTTGGGGGTATTTGTAGTTGGCGAGTTTAGGCTGATGAATTTTGAAATTTTGGAATTAAAATTTTTTTGTTGGAGTGACAGGTTGGCAATCCGTGTGAAGTGGGTTGTGGTGAAATGTGGGTCGTTGGATCTGTGTTTGTGTGATGTATGTGATTTTGACAAGTTGGTAATCCGTGTGAGGGTATAGTGGTATACTTTTTGTGGTTTCTTTTCTTTGAATTTTAAAATATGTCACGAGTGTTTTATGAAGTGTTTTTTACTTTTTTTTATTGAATGCATTTTACTAAATTTAAGTGACATTGTATGTGTATTTTGTTAAGTTGTACTGTAACACTAGAGTGAGAAAATTTTAATGATATAATTTTTTATGTTTTCAGCAATTTTTATTCTTTTGTCTGCTTTTTTACGTTTTATTATTTTTCGGCCATTGTCGTCTGTATATTAACGTTTTTGCGACGTTTTTGTTACGTTTTCGTTTGTTTTCTTTCATTTTCGTTCGTTTCAAACTGTGGTCGACATGTTTTGTTCGTTTTCGACCGTTTCCATCGTATTCTTCTGTTTTCGAATGTTTTTTAATAATATTGAACGTTTCGTACGTTTTTTAACGTTATTATAAGTTTTCCTAATTTTACTGTCAATTTCCGTACTTTTTCGTTTATGCCCTCATCCGTTTTCCTCTATTTTTCTTTGTTTCCATGTGTTTCGTTCATTTTCGTACATTTTGCATGTTTTAATAAGTCTTCGTATGCTTTTATATGTTTTAATTAAAAACATACAAAGTTGTATAAAACGGAACTTTCGCTTTTTGTTTCTGTACTGATATTAAGAATCTGTTTTAAAGTATCGTCGCCATTCTTCCTAGTTTTAAGGAATGAAATCCAAAACAATGCTAGCATCGAACTGCTGACGTGACATTAAAGTTGATTACATAACTGTCAATTCATGAATCAAAGTGTAGAATAACTTATAATTTTTTCCGCTGTTTAAATAAAAACAGAAAAAAAAACATTTTTACCAAAAGACTAGCATTGCACGTTGTACTTCATGCAAACATATGTTAGAGTAATAGTTCTAGAGAGCATTCCTAACCCAAAAGAAACAACATAGTTCACCTACTTTAAACACAAAACATATTATAAACCAAACATGTACATTACATCAGATGACACAAACATAGACTTTACCTTTTATTTTCCTCAATCAAGTAAGCCGAATATACTCCAGCAATTTTTACCCATTTGCCACAACACTCCGGCTTCAAGTGCAACCAAAGTTTCCTGTAATCAGCACCTTTCAGAAACAACAAAAGTGTAGTGTCGCATATTGGTTCTTATGCTCCCATCCCATTTTATCCAACTTTTCAATACAATCACCCATAGGGATGAGCATTTCGTCCCGAAACCGAACCGGAACCGTACCGATTCCCGGTACGATACCGGTACTACAAAATAAGCACTAATTCGGTACGGGACCGGTACCCAAATCGGGAAATTACCGAAAAAAGAGAAATTCCCGATTTCTTGGTACCGGTCCCGATACCGGTACCGGTACCGATATCCGAATCCCGTTAGGTAAAGTACCGGTACCATTAATATACTCGGGAAAAAATCGGTACCACTAATTCGGTACGGGATCGGTACGGTACGGTGCCGGTACCGTGCTCCTCCCTAATCACCCATATCATCTTCTTTGTTTTTTTCCATCATCATTCTCATCAATTTAGAAACATGTTCTTCAAGTGTCTCCAACTTCTTTTAAGCAACCACCAACATCATCTTCTTTACTTTTATCCATCATCATTTTCGCCATTTTAGCAACATTTTCTTCAAGTGTATCTAACCTTTTATAGCCAACATCAACTTCTTTGTATTTCTCCAACTTCGTAAAACAAGCACCTTCTTTGTATCCAATTAATTACTCGTAAAGCAAGCACCAACATCATCTTCTTTATTTTTCTCCATTGTCATTCTCATCAATTTAGAAACATCTTTTTCGAGTGTCTCCAATTTCTTGAAGCAAGCACCAACATCATCTTCTTTATTTTTCTCCATCATCATTCTCGTCATTTTCGAAACACGTTCTTCAAGTGTCCCCAACTTTTTATAGCACGAACCAAGGCCATCTTCTATAGTTTTCTCGACGATCATACTCACAAGTTTAGAGATATCTTTTCCACATCCTAAGATTGTGTCATACCTTGATTGAAGTTTTCTTTTTTTGTTTTGAGTTGGAGAATCCGAAGAGCAGTTTTGTGTTGGAGGTCGATGGATTTTGTATTGAAATTGGGTGCTCCTCATTTGTAATTGTGGGTGTAGCTCTTTCAACCAAAGGGGTGTCGTTGTGACGAGGTAGTTTCGGATAACCAATAATGCCACATTTGCTATGAATCGCAATTATTTCGAAAAAATTTATAACGCTGCACAAAATGAGTGAAAGATAAGGAGATGCAGGAAACACCAAAATTTAAGTCGATGTCCCAAAGTCTTAAGATTTTCGGGACATTTTTCAGGTTCCCGCTTGGTAACCTTTAAGATGGTATTAAAGATATACATAATAAATATAACACATACCACCTATGTTCCATAATTATTGTTCCGACATAATGACAGTTTTACTCTTAACTAATCAATTAAATACTTCTTTAAATCTTATAATAATAATTTCAAACAAGGATCATATAGTAACTATGATCAAACTTCCATATCGGGTGTCTGGAAAAAAAAGTGGACAATAAAAATGTGACGGAAAGAGCACCGAATAAGTCTACCAATCGAAAGTACGACGCTGAGTCAGCTGAAATTTGGTCAACTGAACAATGGAACCCACATGCAACCTTTTTTATATAAAAATGTCATCAACAATTAAGCAACTCTTCATATAAGAACCATCAGATAACCCAACCCATTGCTTACTAAGAATAGAAAACACTTGAAGCACACGGATTACTCTAGTTCAAATTTATTGAGTCGGGTCAATTTGGGTTCGTGTCAACCCGAATTCAAGTAAAATATAAAAAAACTTTTTCTTACTCTTTTTTAATATAAATTATATTAAATTTAAATTTATAAAATAGTAAAAATAAAAAAAGTTTCCTATTCGGGTCCATGGGTTTGCTCGAACCCGAATTAGATATAATTATTATATCCGATGTCTGATCCAATTTCGAATTCAGGTTAGTCGAGTTGATCCGATTAACTTGATTTAAAATTTGAACTCGAGTAACCTGACTCGAATATGCTCGGGCCGGGTTCAAATCTGGTCAAAAATATTAACATCCCTAAACACAATACACCTTTTTATTAAATATTTTATTAGTAAAATCAATTTTCTTGAAGTCGTATCAAAGTTGTAGTACCTTTTTTATAAAGAATTTCGCCAAATAGTCTTTATCAGCACTCGTCATTGTGGCTTAAAACACACAAACAACTAGGCTGATCATGATTTGAAAATAGAGCTAGATTCAAAACCAATTTTTTCAAAAAAATACAAGATCGAACGAGGGTGACACCAATCTGATCGATCTTGTATGTGTTCTATTATGTTTAACCCTACTAACAATTATAAAAAATGAAGTTGAATGTTATTTTATATTTTTGTTGATGGACTATAAAGAGTGAAGATATGTGCGTGTGATAAAAATAAGTATAAATAATAAAAATGAAACATAGAATAAAATTTCAGAAAAATGAAATGATTAATTTTTTTATTGAATCTCATTGTTTGATTACGCTATAAAATTGAAAACAAATAATTACAAATTAATATTTTTTTATTAAAAAAGCATATAAACACAAAAGGATTACAATGTTACCAATAAGAAATTCAATAATATTTTAAACTAGATGTTGTATGTAAGAGCTAATCGGATAAATCGTCTATGTGATTGTCGGGTTCAACGAATTTCATTTCTCCGAACAAAATTTAACGGATCCTCTTCATATGGTTTATACCCGTAACTAGTTTGGTCCTTTGACCACTAGTTTTTTGAGGGACTAATCTTCATACAGAACTAGTGTAAAGGGACCAAAACCAATACGAACGTAATGGTCAACGGACGAGACCCTTGTACGGTTCGAAAACCATGGGGAGAAGATCCGTTAAATTTCTTCGAAAGGACGAAATTCGTGAGATCAGACAAACCACGGGAATGATTTATGCAATAAAATTTGCATATAATTTGTTTAAATTATGAGTTAATTACAAAAACTGTCCTTATGCTTTGTTAAATCCTTACACTTTTGATGTTTGTGATTTATTTTAAGCGATGTGTTATGTCAGATTTCACATGTGTCATCCTCGTAGTTTTTTTTGTAAAAACACCGAATTTGTATCACGTCAAAAACCACAAAGACATGGTCGGTTAAAAAAAGGGTAGTGATATGTACACGGGCAATACTGATCCGTACACGAAACTTATTTTTGTATAGACTTTTATCCCCTTGGCCAATTAGTTACTAATGTTACCTTCTAGTTTGCAACAACTGTCCTTCTTGTTTTTTTACCTTCAATTTACCAATCCCCGCTGTCAATAATTTAACCCATAAAATGTGTATTATTTTTGCAAATTTCGACCCATGAACTCAAAATTCAGGAACTTGTCTAATATAATTGATATTCTAGGTAGTGTAAAGTGTGAATGACAAACATTACCCATATGCCAACTTCATAAGCGATCACTAAATGAGGGACTTTTGTTCAAACCTACATGCACAATGTAAGACTCCATGTTTCCTTTGCTCCACATACAAAGCAACATCTTATATTTACCATGAATTTCGACCACTTTCGCCGTTATTCTAATTTAGCACTATGACCAACACCATATCAGTGATGCCTTTGATAAGAATAAACTTTAAAAATATAAGTTCAAATACATGCTTATAACTCATATCGGAGTATTATTTGAAACAAGTGTGAATCATAACACAATCGTTTTTACATTCATGCATGCACATGGCAAAAAGGACAACACATGCATTGTATTTTGCTGTAAGAGAGTGTTTTCTTTTATATAGTTCTTAGATTGGCTTACCACAAAGTTTAGTAATTGCGTTCAATGTATCCAAAGCTCTACATACACCATTCCCATAATCGAACATATCTTCATGCATGAGAATACACAAACGTGCAAACCAACATCGAAATTACTATTTTGAGTCATCATAACATAAGCTGTAACTTAAGTTTTGCAACACTTGATCACAATGTACTTACAAAGTGTACTAACCAGTAACTTAAATCAATGTTTTGAGTCATCAAAACATAAGTTGCAAAAGAACAAGATACACCATTACTTTACGATCATTAGTCACTATAGAAATGTTCATAAGTAATCAAGTAAGTTGGAGTATAAACGAATCTCAAATAAACCAAGTACACTTTATTGGAAATTTACAAAAGAAATCCGTAACAAATGCAGAATTTTAGTTCTATTATCGAAAAAACAAGAAAACAAATTAGACGACAAAATAGACTTGGTTCATTAGATTAAACTCCTCCAACATTGTGACACCACTTCAAAAATTAGGATATGTGTTCAAATCCAGTACGTTGTCTTCATGATTAGAACTTGAGGGATTTTGTGTGTTCGATGATTCCACATACTCAAATCTTGAAGGATCTCTTATTGTAGAAGTTATACATCTTTTCTTGTTGGCCTTTGGAGGTCTTCCCCTTGGTCGTTGGATCACAAGCTCAAATAATATATCTTGTTCATTCACCAGCTTAGTTATAATTGAGATGGCAAATTCTTTCTTGTGTAGAGGCCATACTTGATACTTTGAACTTAACTCATCTAGCACCGTAACAAATTTGTTAGCATCATCATCGTGTGAAATATCTTCTGCAATTATTGATAATGTATCAATTCTCCAATGTGAATGTACAAGGTCTATCCAAAGTACATCCCTGTGCATATGCTTTATCTTATGAGCACATGAAAGACCCATGGTTGCCATAGATTGTCCCATACATGAAGTCGTTTTACCTATAAAAAAGCGTGTTGGTTAGATTGATGTGTATAACCATAGAAAACATATAAAACTATAATAGTTGCACATGTTATCATATTGTGCTTTCACATACCGCTTATGAACCTCCTTTAACAAAAATACCGACAGTTTGGATAAGAGTTCTCTAAAAAAGGCATATTGCAATTGTGAGGAACTTTAATTCTTTCACTTGCTAGTCTCACTTTAATCTCATTGAACTCATGCTCAACTGTAAGACACAATTTATTTTTCACTTTCTGAAAATCACCAGTAGATACTTCTAAATACTTTTTGAGTTTGGCATGGGTGCCTTCAGCCCTTGAGGATGCACGATTACCAACATGTAAGTACTTTTTCGTCCATACACTAACAACTTTTTCTTTCCAAGGAAACCAATTCTTTTTTAAGGACTCAAGTGCATTTTTCTTACCTTTATAAAATAGCTCAAAATCAGCTCAATTCTCATTAAATAGAGGTTCTGTTGTTGAATACGCAACTACATTCCATGTTGACATAAATATATCAAAGTCTTCTGCTTTTTCAAAGTTTGTTTTTGCAATTTGAAAACACATTCTTTTAAATATGCCAAATGCACAAAAGGCTCGTTGTATTAGCAAACACCTTCTTTATGACGTTCATTAGTGCCAGTTATGATCACCGAAGGTTGGTTACCATCTCCAATAATCTTTTTAAACGCCTTTAGTGCCCATTCATAACTGTCTTCATCTTCATTTTTTCAGAAAAGCAAATCTAGAATAAAAGGAGGTATTAAAGCATGAAACGCCAATTATATCTAGAAAAAGTATTTTATACTTATTCATTTTGTATGTGCAATCCATCACAAAGACACTAGAAAACAATCTAGCCAACATAATTGATAATGGATGTGCAAGGAAAAACGAGTGATACACCCATTTGAATCTTTAAAATCATCATATGTAAACCCACATTTTTCAAGTTCTTCGAGTAAGGCCATAACCATTGACCGATTCCTAACTCATCCCTATGTAGTTTTGCCTTTAATTTGTATATTGTTCTAGAGTTTTCTGGCAGGTTTGGGGTTTGTTGGCGCAATGAAGTAAGAATTTGTCTTGGGGGAATTCCAGAAACGGTCATGCTTTTGACACTTTGTACGTCTTCAAGTTCTAATCGACGGAATGATGGATACCCCAACATATTTATTGAAGGCTCGTGATTATGTTTCAGGTTTGCTATCTTAAATGCCCAAGAACCATCACTTCTCTTTTTACCTTCAATTTGAAAGGGTCATTTGACTAGACGAGATGTGGTGCTTCTTTTTCTTTTATCTCCTATATTCTGTACATTTCGATAAGATCTACTTAGTTGACATTTCAAAGTGACGTACTTGTCTTTTTGTTAATCACGAATAGATAGTCCATATCCTTTAGCGTGATATAACGCTCACACGCTCTTGAGATCACACGATTCGAATACAGAGCTACTGAGATAAAGTTCCTCATATTGATGCATGGGACTTGACAAGTCTACGGAGTTCATCTGTTGGATGAAACTAAAGATAAGATATCATGCATAACATGTTCTAAAGCTATAACACACAAAACAAGTTTCATCCGTATTGTTTTCATGTGTATATAACTTAGAATAACCACACGAACACATTAGTTCAACTAAAATCAATCAACATTAGATGATTTTATGCACACTATACGTGTATGTATGTATGGATACATATTTATAACTAGACAATGCTTATGAGAAAACATACGATATGTTAATTCATAAAAAATAGATTGATTAACAACCTATAATCTTACATACCTGAATTTTTAAGAAAGCCAATGTTGAGGAAGGTAAAATTGTGTATTGGCGGTAATAAAAGGGAGGTTAAGGAAAAATAGGAAAACACGGTTAGAGATAAACCCAAAAATGGGGGTTAACAACTCTAAGGGCATAATAGTCTATACAAAAAGAAGTTTTGTGTGCGGATCAATATTGTCTGTGTACATATCACTCCCTTAAATAACATAAAGACACAAAATGTTAATTTGGACAAAACCATAAAACCTTTGCGTAATTTACTCTAATCTTATTAACTATATTCATTCTCTCATAAAATTATATAGAAACAAGAAAGTGATCTAAAGTATAACATTTTTTCAAAAAGAAAAAAATTCGATTCACTAGTATTCCTACAAGAATAATGAAATCAAGGCATCTAAATTACATTACTCAATTCACATTGTTTTCTAATAGTTTTTCTTTCCAATCTTTAACTTTTATTATTTATTTTTATCAAACAACATAACTGAATTTAATTATTCTCTAATTTTTTCTATCTACTAAAACACTTGGGTTGCGTTTAGTCAGAGGAAAAACTAGGAAAACAAAAATTGCGTTCAACTCAACATTTTTCAGAAAATCTATAGAAAACACAAAATTCTTATTTTGCCATTTTTACACAAAACAAAAAACAACTTTTATTTGTTTTCCATGTCTTCCCTTTAGCACATTAGATTTATTTTTTCTCTTATTTTCTTAATAACACTCGATCAAACCCTAACACTCCTCTCACCACCATAACGAAAATATTTTTTTTACTTTCATATGATTTGTTAACTGATGGAATCTTGGAGCTGTATGTAAAGTAGATTATAGGCACATGTACCACAACATCTTAGTCATTGCATAATTGAACATAAGTGTTATGGAAGTAAGTCATTTTTCCTAGATAAAAAATGTAGGCAATTAGAGGAGGAGAAATGCATTGTAATGTGTTCTATCATTGGTCACATGTTTGTTTTGATCCGGTGAACATCACTTTCGTTACAAACAAACCACCATTCACTTGCTATTGTCTTTCGGATGTGAATTTGTGGTAAATCAACCTTAAGGTATAATTCAATTAATAATCGTAGGTAATTTCAATTTGACGCACAGGCGAGCCGTGAATATGGTCAGCGACTAATGGCATAACATCTCCTTCCTTAACCGGGTACATGACCAGCGGTGCATTATACCCACTTTATTGTTTGTCAAAAGAAGTAGGCCGTTAGATTATTATTGCAATTCACCAATCAACGTAATCTTATGTAATTTAAACCTCTAACAAATCATTATTCTAATATGATTTAGTCCATATTATTTCTTCAAAAAAACCCTTGTTTACAACAATTCAACAATTTTTATATAAACAAGTAAAAAACTAAATCATAAACACATAATAACAATTTATATGTGCAACAAATAAATCAAATAGCCGCATGCATACGATTTATTCAATAATCATCAAATCTAGGTCTTTATATTCATATAAAAGTCATCCCTAGTTCTAGATTTATTAAATCAAATAATTACGTAGCACATAAAATCATATAAACATATAATTTTACGATCCATGAAAACATGCATGTTATCATGGATTCCCCACAAATCTTAACAATTAAATCTCTACGGATCGTAACCACACATGACTTAACAATTAATCATGCAATTTAATCTAATATTATCCCACATGTATTTTAGGGTTTCAAAATAATTCTTTTTTTATTATTAAAAATTCGGCCTAAACCCTAATTTTTAAAAAACAAAACCCTAATTTTATGAAAACCTAAAAACATGTAGTTTTAACTCAAAACAATTATTAGTTAAAAAAAGTTTAGATTTTCGATAATTATAACATGTTAAAACGGCTCTCGATGCCATTAAAGTTTTATTAATATCATAACAATTATATAAAACCCTAAACGAGATCAAAGCACATATAGCGGAAGCGACTTAATAATATAATAATAATAACACAATTAATCGAATTAGGGTTACATACCTTTACGCTAAAGCAAATCCACAAGACGAAGAACGAATCACCAATTAGGATTTATACCGTAATACACCAAGATATAGTCTAAAGTAAGACTATATTACGATCTTGTACACATGTAATACAACGATCTAACCGTGATTCTAGCACGTGAAAACCGAGCTACAACGCTTGTATATAATCTACCCAACAACCCTAGAGAGGGGTTAGGACTAGATTGTAAGTAAAACGATCAACCAAGAAAACCAACCAAAACCCCCTGTGGGTTTCCTTCTGCGATCAACTAAAGAGAAGAAGAGGGGAAGAGATTTTTTTGTGTGTTGAATTATGAGGAAAAGATTTGTTTATGTAGGCCTAGACATGTATCCTAAAACAAATAAACGGAAGTTTCCCCCCTTCCTTTTTCCTCTATAACCGACAAACCTAACACCCCATAGGGGTGTTCCGGAATCTTCCAAACTTCTTTCCTTTTGTTTACTTACTATATATTTATTTAACGCTCGTTAATAATTAACTCTTAATTATTTAACGATTGTTAAAGTTACATCTCGGTTAATTTAATAAATACATAAATATATATTTATTAAATAAATTAAATAATACAATAAATATATTTATTAATTAAATTAACTCTTTACGTATTGTGTGCAATCCCGTAATCTCGAGTTCGATCCTATCACACGACTATTAAATATAAGTCCATAAACTTACAATAGTCACTTTGGGTGGGTTTTGAACTAAGTGACCCGTTGTGTTTTCGCTTATGGTAGGTGGTGAAATACGACGACGTCTTTGATTGGATGACGATGAAAACATTTTAGGGTTAAAGTTAGTGTTCTAGATGTGTATATTGATCGGGGGATAAATGACCTATAAATATTGATATAAAATAAATCTTGTTAGTAAAATTCTTACGTGGTATGTTTATGTAGTATTCAAAACTTTATGTCGTGTTGGTAGAACATAATTGATGATGCAAAGTAATAAAAAACATGAAATTTGGTTATATTAAATAGAACAAATTAAAAGATAATTTAGTTATGTATATTTTATTATTAAATAAAAATTCTATTATTTATCCTCATATACAAAACAAACACTTTTTACATTTTCCTTCTTAAATTAAAGTGCTATTTCAAAAAAAGGACCAAAAACATATGTGCACTCAAAAAATGTCTACTTTATTTTTTTAGTCAATTATTATATTCGACCTATTCGACTATCCCTTGGAGTTGACACTTGGCATTTGGGCTAATAATGACTTATTCGACTTATTCGACTATCAGTTGTAGTTGACACTTGGCATTTGGGCTAATGATTGGATAATACATGTGGGACCCTACTAGTACATGCAAGTACACATGGTGTAAGTGTACTTGATATTCAACCACCAGTCACATCGGTTATTCGACACGTACTTTTGTTATTAAAATAATATTTTTAAAATTTTTTCCCCCTTCAATTTTCCTTATAATTTTTATTTTATTAAACATTCATAAAAAAAATTTAATATGTTTTTTTATAAGAAAAACTTCAACCCGCGTTCAACTTTGACTATAAGATTAATCGATTTGTACTTTTGAAAAAGAAAGTTATACATTTTTAACATTATTCGAATAATTAATAAAAAAAAAATTACCAAGATTTTTTATAAAGTTTTTTTTATAAAAGAAAACTTTATAAAAAAAACTTCGGATTTTTATATATAAAATTATTTTTATTAAAAAAACTTTAGAAATTATTTTGTCTTTTTGTTCCTGGTTATTCGAATAATTAAAAAAAATTATGAATTTTTTTATATAAAGTTTTTTATTGAAAAAATCTTTCTAGAAAATATTTATAAAAAAAATCGAATTTTGTTTATAATGTTTTTTTTACAAAATCATAATGTAAACACCCTCAAATTCCTTGTTCCACGACATTTTTAAGAACCTTATCTTTTGTTTCTTCACAACATTTATAATCTAATTTAGCATTAGTAAGACTATGAACCTTATCTTTTGTTTCACCGGGTGGATATAAAGAAAAAATAAGACTGAACATAATGTCACCAGGTAAATATACAAACACATCGCATCAGTAAAAAAAATCATCATTATCAAGTTTTCATATCAATCAAAACTCACAACCAAACTTCATCATCATAATGCTACATCAAAAATAAATGATAACCCACTTTCAATCACTACCCGAATAAAAAAAATAGTGAATCAAAATAATAAAAACCTACTTAAACATAAACAAAACAATATGAATCTCTAAAAATCATCATCGCTGCCGCTAACCTCTCACCATCATCCGCCAAATCATTAAAATCAAGAACAAGAACGATACAAATAAAAATACCCGATCTGATCTTTTCGTCCTAGATCTTGAACAAGAAACCTCGCGTCTAGCAATATAACCACCGTTTTCTCGAGGTCTTCATCTGTTTTATTTGATTTTTGTCTGTTTTGGTTAGAATAGATTTGTGTTTTCATTTGTTTAGATCTATGTGAGTTTTTCTCTTTGCTGTTTGAATGTTTGTAGATTCGGGATTTTGTTTTCTTTAGTAACTATAGATCTGTGTTTTTTGGTTAGATCAAAAAAATTGATCTGGGTTTTTTTTAGTAAGATCCAAAAAACGATCTGGATTTTTTAGTAAGATCCAAAAAAATTGATCAGGGTTTTTTAGTTAGATAAAAAAAAAGTGATATGGGTTTTTTAGCTAGATCCAGAAAAAGTGATATTGGTTATTTAGTTAGATCCAACAAAGTGATCTTGGTTTTTTAGTTAGATCCAAATGTGATTGGGTTGTTGTTAAGATTTAAAGATAGGATTATGAGAGAGTTGTGATGAGATATGATCAAATTCTTGGTAGGAATCATGTGATGCTGGTTGACAAGAATATGGTAACATAATGGAAGTATGCTTCTCAAAGACAACGACAACCATTATCTATTATGTTGTGGTTGACTAAAAGGGACATTGGTGATAAAATACAAATGGTCATGAGATGATAATCTGGTTGTATGTTTTTGATAATACCAAATAATAAAATTTATAAAGGATTTGATTTTTTATGAATTTTTTATAAAGTTTTTTTATGAAATAGAATTTATGAAGGATTTGAGTTGGGAATATTTTTTTATTAAAAAAAGTACGGGTCGAATAATGGATATGACTAGCGGTCGAATAACAAGTACACTTACATGTACAACACACATGCCAAATTGTCCATAGTCGAATAGGTCGAATAGGGATAATTAGCTAATTAATGGGACATTGGGACATTTTTTTGATACACATATGGTTTTGGTCCTGTAATTAAATCAAAACCCAAATTAAACCCATATATCTATATTTATACTATTTTATAAAGCATTTTACCCTTTTTATTTTTAGAAGGCTTAAAAAAATTCAACTTCTAACATTTTTTAATTTAGACATTAATCTATCCAAACAAAAAATTAAAATAATGGGTTAAATTTAAATCATAAGATCATATTTTGTTAATTGATCTCAACTCTCATCTTTTTTTAAACAAACTATTCTAAAAACTTTTCTTAAAAACCTTTATTTTTAAATTAAAATATCTTTTTATCTATTTATTTTTCTATAATAGAATTTTATCATATTTTTTAAAATTTCGTGTTATTTAATTTAATATTCATTTTTAATATATTTTTTGTTAAAATTTTATTTTTATATTTTTGTGATTTTTTCTTATTTTAATTTAACTTTTTGTTATAATTTTTAATTTTAATATGAACAGAAATTTGATGGGTAAAAATATAACATTTGTTTAAAAAAAATAGTCGTGACCCGTGAGGTATCTACGGTTGCATTGTGCTACCAAACAATAAAAATACTTTTAAGAGACTGTTTCGGTCACCGACTTCTTCTGTTCCGATAAATGTAAATTAATAAATTACTCGTTCATAAAATAATAAGAATCCATAATAAGCGTTTGAATAAATCAGATTTTCTGAACGTATCATTCAATCCATGAAATCGGTTTTTTGATAGTGTTTTTGATTATTCGTTAACATAGTTTATAAAAACGCCTCATTATCTGTTTTTATTTTTAATTTATAAAACATTACTTATATTTCTCTAGTTAAGTTCGAATTTTTATATGAACTTATAGCTAGATGGAGCATAAGCAACTTTCTTACGGTCCAATGTATGATCGAATTCCCCCCTATCGCCGAAATATCAATGGTTCGTTGCCCAACCTGATGAAGATGGTAATGAAGATGGTAATGAAGATGGTAATGGAGACCACTTTTTCTACAACATACAAGACCCGCTGTCCTTTTATCGGTGTCGAATCCCCGAGTTGCATAATAAACGTATTCGTGGGAGTTTTCATGGTTGGTTGATTCTCTCTAACGACAACATGTGGTCTCTTTGGAACCCTGCTACTTCAAAGATCATGCATCTTCCTCCCTTAGTTTTGACAGATGGGGATTCCACAACTATCAAAGAATGTTGTTTGTCGTTACCGCCCGATGACCCCAAATCAATTCTATTACTAACGAGAACAGATAAATCTAACTTTGTTTTTTTGCCTGCTAAATCGTGGAAGAAAGAGGTTAAAATGGACCGAGAGATCATACGCTCGGCCACTCTTGAGAGTAAGCAGTGATGGCTCTTTAGTACATAGCCTATGTTGTTAGTGTATGGGCTTTAGGTCTAAGCCCTTGGTCGAGATTTTGGTTGTTTGTAATAGAGATCTTACAATTGATCATTTTTGTCATTGCGCTATTAGGATCTTAAGATCTTACTCAAATGTCATAATCTCTCATATTTCCTTCTTATGAGGTTATAAAATTTCTCTTGAATTTATACGGAGTAGGACATTCAATTTAGTCAAAGAGTAAGACAAATTATGTCGCCGGTGGAATACCGCACTATCCCCATAGACGGGCTCGTTCAACATATGTCGCCGGTGGAATACCACACTATCCTTAAGTATCGCCTTATGATTCCATTATTTCCGGTTGATGCTATATGCCCTATTTGTCGCAAGGCATGTTTGGATTCTTTTGGGGAACATGCGGTTCATTGTAAAGAACTTCCGGGCTTCAAGTATAGACATGATTTTGTTAGAGACGTTCTTTACGACATATGTAGTCATGCCGGGATCTCCGCCATGAAAGAAGCACCTGTGAATTTCTTGACCGACCCGTCAGATGGAAGATCCACACTGAGACCCGCTGATGTTTTGGTTTTTGGATGGGATGGAGGTAAACATGCGTGCGTTGATTTGACAGGGGTTTCTCCTCCCGTGGGGTTAGGCAGTCGAGATTTTACAGCGGGTCAGGCTGCTATAAAAGCCGCCTCGTGCAAAGTGACTAAACACGAGAAAGCATGTGTTGAAAATCAACACGTGTTTATTCCTTTCGCGTTTGATACATTTGGTTTCCTTGCACCTGAGACGGTGGAGCTACTTAGGAGAATACAACGTGTTATGAATAGTAATGTTTTGACTCCTAAATCCACAAACGTTGTATTTAATAGACTTGGTTTTGCTATACAAAAAGGGCTAGCGGCGCAGCTTGTTGCCCGTTTGCCTTCTCCTAATATGTAAATTATAATTATTAATAAAAATTATATCTAACGGGACATTAGAGTAACCACTTTTGTTATTTTTCATCATACACTAATGGGACATTTAGACTAACCAAGTTCATTCTTATATATTTATTTAATCTGAGGCAAAGAAGATTGGATTTGGATCGTACAATCCTACGGCAAAACCGGATCATACCAATGCACACATTTTGACATTTAAGAACTTGGAAACATGTATTAGCCCATTTTAGATACAAAACCAGGTTTCAAAATGTTTGCTTCATTCCGATCCATTCCATATAAATAGATTAGAGGATCCAAAATCAACCCAAAAAGTTTTAGAATTTGCCCAAAGTTATTTCTTTTTAAGTCAAGATTGTCGTTTTTGAGTTTCACACGACAATTGTTTCGGCTACAATAAACGATGTCGGTGGTTTTAAATTTTGCTCCTATCCCACATCGGCTGGGTGAAGTAAACAGAGAAGTGGAGGTTGACTATAAAAAGAAAGACATGTGCATGAAATAAGCAAACCTTTCTCGGCCTTTTTGCTAAGATCAAGTGTAGTATCTGTTCTTATCAGTTTAATATCTGATATGTGAGCCATTGGCTCACTTGGTATTTATCTTATTTTTTATGGGGGAAGAACCCACTGTAGCTTGTTGTTGGGGTTCTTCATGTGTCACCTTGGCGTCGCACTACTGCCTAGGCTTGGCGCCCCTCCAATGAATACTTCAAACTTTCTCTGTTTGTAGATTTAACATGATACAAAGTTGTACAAAAGAATATGGAAAACATGAAATTAAATATAACTTGTGCAAACATGGTACAAGATAATTCCTTGTTCACACAAGCTTTTACATTTTCTTTGTTTCTGCTGCAAATTTCGGGCTAGCAAACATTGACCATCAACATTCTAACATCCTCGTTTGACCCGTAGCACTCACCAGTGCCACCACCTACCACCTACTGTGAATTACGAATTCAAGAACCTTGAGAGTAATAATTGTAACTCGGCATGTCTTATATGAAGTCTTCAAATGATTGGTTTGTTTAATTGATCTTGGCTACTAAAAGCCGATAGTCATAATCTGTTGCAAGCTTATTCTATGCAATACTTTTCCGACTTCAGATTCACATTGGCTAATACCGATTACCCAATCCTTCTTCCTTCCCTTTTCCATTTTACATCAAATTGTATGACTTCATGTTATCATTATATCACTTTTAAAATAATGTAATCGTAGATGTTCATTTTACGTATAATCTGTCTAGTCTGTAAGTATAAGAAATTAAATTAATGAAATTATAAGCTGTTTATGAATTCATGTCCAAAGAATGGAAGCAGTGGAAAGCAAATATAGTTTCTCTGAAACCTTGGTAATTCACATCGGCTATGTGTTGTTTCTCGTATGGTTACCTATAAACGTAATTAAATGAAAAACAAGAATAGGTGTCTGAGATATTATTAAGGGAATTTCAGGACAATTTGAAGGTTTATATTTGGGATGACGAAGGTAACCACCCGCCCATCTTAATTGGTATTTTTTAGAGGTAGCTGTGTCAATGGGTTGTTGTTTATGTCAAACTGGTCGATAAATAAATACTTTATAATTGGAGTTGTGTCAATGGCTCGTAGTCACCTAATGTCTGTTTTTTAGTACTATCTCCTAAATCTTTTTATCCAAAGATTAAATATTGTTATTGTAATAATGTTGTTCTTCAATCATATTAGCACATGAATGTTTAGAAAAAAAATGTACACAAAGTGTTTGGGAGTCAACCTTGAACCAACCTGTATCAAATAGGCAAATACGGCCCATTTTAACCAGGAGATGTTTAAAACTAATCCTACACCATCCATCGGGCCACCTCTAATACATGGTAGTATTAAGTTATGGATATGGTGAAAACATGATAGTGTGTAGATCCAAATCCACACTTGGGACATGATTTTGTCATCAATGGTGATCGATTTAGCATGCTAAGTGAAGCTCGTAGTATTGGTGTAAGCAAAGCATCTTGAGGGTCTTCAAATCTTAATTGGTTTTTCATCTAATGGTCTTACTATAGGTGACTGAAACATGGATCTATCCTCCTCTAAAAGACACAATGGAGGCAGCTGAGCATGTGATTCAAGCACTTGATATGCGTGGCTGGAGATTGTATCCCGATGGGCTCACAACTAATTGCATGCCCAGTCCAGCCTGTTGAAGTTGGAACTGACGTGAATTTTATTGTCACGTGCCTTGAAGCTCAAGATCTTGTATAGATGGAGTATGATGCTCTTCGTTGCTTAAGAAGAATCCACAAAAGAATGAATAATATACTTATGATTTCAGACCCTTACGTGAGGCGGTTTATAGAATCAAAGCCTAAGACCTGAAGTTGCATACAAGGTGTTCTTTCCATGGGAGTAAAACATGGCCACTTGTGTGAGATCTTTGGAATTTGTTGATCGTGGTCTCTTTGTACGGCATCACTGGATATCATGATCACATGACAATTTTTATATAACCTTTTGAACTTTGCATATAGCAATGCTTCCTTGTCATTTTCATCAATGAAAATGAAACATTATATCCTGTGATAATTTACATACTTTTTAGGTGCATATTGAGATATCCCACATCGGCTGGGAGAGTAAAGGTAAAGGGATGGGAAGTGGTATAAAAACGGAAAGAAGCAAGAGGAATAATCACTTACCTGGATGGGGTCAATGGGTGATCAAGAAGGCTCATGGCCTAGGTTGGTAACCTCCATTGAACTTTCTTAGGGGTGCCACCCTAATATTGGCCCAAGTGGTCGAGTCTACATCGTAATTTGTCGTTGTGGGGGCCTGCGTTCGCGCGGCCCCTGCCCAGTTCTTCAGTTCAAGTTTGTTTATTCTATTTGATTATTGAAGTGTTTTGACTGCAAGACTTCACCAATCCACTAGATGTCCGACAATTGTTGTTTAAAGTTTTTAACACGTTTGTAAATAGGGGAGTCTAATGCGGTTTGCATGGTAGTGAAGATACCTACTCTATCTAAAAAGCTAACACTCAGCTAATTGCAACCAATGCTACTGAAACTCTTAAAGACTTTATGTGCTATATATTTATTGAAGCTGATATTGTCGGCTAGTTGCATGAGGGCAGGACCATGTTTAGTGCCAGACCATGTTTTTACTACACATGTTTGAAATAGGGAATTCTTTATAAAGTATAATGCCATCACTCCATAGTTCCATATGATGAATTCATTCATATATGCGTTCAAAGTTTTAACCAATTAAGTTTTAAATGTGACTGATCCCACATCGGTGGAGGGTAGAAAAGCGTTGAGAGGATGTCAATTGTTTGAAAGTTGGCATTTGAAATTGCAACTTATCCCACATCGACCTGAGGATGTAAGATGAATAGTAGGTGAAGTGTATTAGGGTATGGTTGAAAGTATCTTTGCGCTTGGGGCAATGACGCAGCTAATGATGTAATAACCGAGGCGCGTCAATTGCTGGTTGAAAACTATTTCCAAACCCCCTCCTTGGCTTTGGTTCTGCCTTAGCCATCGAGATTTTTTGGAAGGACTCCCTTTCATTAGGGTAAAGTCCTACAATTTTCAGTCAAACTTTTTTTTATCTTATAATACTATTTTTTGTCAAAACAACGATAGCAATATTTGTAATATCTCTAAAATTAAGGTTCACGTTATGAAATCGACTGAATGCAGTGTCTACATGACCAAGTGATAATGTGAACATATTGGACTCATCCTGGGTATCAAAGGGTAAAGTCAGTCTAATTTTTGTGATATGACGAATCAACTCACCGTTGGTTAAACAAACTGTTAATGCAAGTAATGCCTAAAAACATTATTAGTGTTAACTAATCTTTCTTAGTTTTGATCACAACAAACCATACAACACATTTAGTGTAGAAACACAAAATGAATTATTTAACTAACACTATCATTAAGGTAATAATCATATCACTAACCTTTCTTAATCATACTTAGTGATCACCAAAATGATTATCCTTAAAACTCACTTTTGCTAATAAGACAAAAGACTTTTTAATAAACTTTCTTTTTTAGAAAATGTTTTATTAAAATGGAAAATGAAAATTTGAAAATGGCATATTCCAAATGCTGTTAGAATATCCTTTGAAGGGTTTAAATACCTCAGATATTCCCACCCCACTAAAAGACAAAAAAGGGAGCGGAGTCTAGTGGCGGTACCTTAAGTACCTAGGCGGTATGTAAAACCCGCATGCTTTTACCATGAATAGTGCCCTTAAGACCGTACGTCCTAGATTAAAACTTACCCTATTTAGTATTGATCACATTCATGTGCTAATAATTAAGCAAGTGCATACGTGTATGACATGATAAGTATCGATTACGTACGAACTCATGATAAACAGTTAATAGATATTTCACCTGAACATAATTAAATCATGATCACCATTTTAAAACACGAACTAAAATAATTACGTAAATACATATAATATAATTACGAGCGTTAAGAATACGATAAACTACATGATAAAATAAACAGAAACACTTTAAACACGAACACGTTTAACCACGAACGAACACGAAACATCGGGACACGAGAAAAGGTACGGGTACCCCATGTGGGGCTCCATAAACACGGCACACTAACCAAAATGGGCTTAGCCCATTGACTTTTACATGAAAGGGGGGGTTATGGTAACTTTTCTTTTCATTTTTTACATTTCATGAAAAATATTCATTTAACCTAAAAAAAGTTTCTCTCCTCCTCCTTGCCCTCTCTTTGTGCCGCCACCTTAAGGACCACCATAGGTGGTTGTTGATTGATTTTGATCTTGAAAATCATTGCTATAAACCGTGTTTGTTCATCCTCTCTCAAGCTACGTATTGGTATATCATTCTAAACCTTTCTTTTTAATTCTTTTAAATCTTTGATTATTTTCATGAACATGTTATTAATATTCTTATTAAAACATGATAATTAAACATTGATCTAACATGTTTTGGGGTGAATTAAAATCAAAGGACGATATAAAAAGGGTGTTTGTTTTTGCCGCCTAGCATAACCAACCCGAGGGGGGGTTCGGTTTGCTTTTAGCCGCCACCACCAAGACCATTGTTGGTCTTGGTTGGTGCATGTGGGACCCACGGCAGCAAGGGGGCACAAGTACCCCGAGTTTGGCTCGGGGTACGGTGTCGAGTTCATGCCCGATTCATGGTTCGTTGGTTAAATCATGATTTATGCTACATGTTAAAATTTATGAATTATGAACTTAGGATATAAATTAATTAATAACATGAGATATTAATTAAACCATGACTTAGGTTATTTTAATTATTAATTTAGCATGATATTAATTTAACCTAAGTATTTTATGTTATGAGTTATAATTAATTAATTATTTAAAACATGCCTATAATTAATTAATTTAGACATGACTTAGGTTATGTTATTAATACATAATAATACATATTTTAACCTAAGTAATTTATTCCATTTTAATTAAAACATGTTATACTTTAATTAAAATGCTTAACCTATAGTTTAATTAAAATACATGAAATAATAATTAAACTATACACTATATCATATGACTTAAGAAAATAAGCTTATAAACACTTAGACTTATATGTTAGCTTATGTAACCAGCTTAATTCTAATTATAGAAACTTCTATTTATAGAAACTTAATTAAATAAGGCAACTAATCTATTAATGGAAACCTTCTATATATGGAAATCTATCTATTTCAGGCAGCTAATCTAATCATGGAAACCTTCTATATATGGAAACTTATTTAATTAAGGCAGCTGATCTATTTTTGGAAACTTTCTATTTTTAGAAACTAATCTATTTTAAGCAGTAAATTCTATTTTAGGAAACTTTCTATTTTTGGAAACTTTCTATTTTTGGAAACTTTCTATTTTTGGAAACTTTCTATTTTTGGTAACTTTCTATTTTTGGAAACTTTCTATTTTTGGAAACTTTCTATTTTTGGAAACCTGCTATTTTTGGGAAGTTACTTATTATTACACAGTAAGTATAATAATACATGAAATACCAGTAATACTTAATCAGATTAATCAGAATACAAGATAAACACAGTTTAAGGCTTTAAACAGTAAACCATGACCTAAAACATACAAAGTAAGCTAAGATGAGACATAAAACACAGTACGTAATCAGTGATTCGATACTTATACACGTGTGTATTCATGTAGCGTTAGTGATCCAGAAGTAGGAGTCTTTCTTCCGTTCATTCACTGGACTTGAGGTACGGATTCCCGTCCTTTCAGTATGGACATTCTTTCCTTATTAGGATTTCCCCGTATGCAGCCAACTGTTTCCCCAGTATTTGTTTTATTGTTTTGAACTGCTTATGTTTAATTAGCATAATCTATAGCCATATACAAGCATGACCAGTTTCACCTAGTTATGGAGGTACCATAACCATAACATTGGAGGCACCAATGTTATGACTTCCCTACGGCGGAGTGATTGCTCGTGGCGTCCCTTTCAGTTTTGGCCATATTATTATATCATGTGGGGCGTATGGTTGCATCCTAGTTACATGTTTTTATTCAGTATATCATGGTGAATGTGGTGTGTGCCTTGCATCCTTCACAAGGAGTTGATCCCTCCTACCCAAACCAGTATATTAATTAGAGGCATCCCCTCTAATCAGCATGATGAGGTCACCCCTCCAAGTATTCATGCACGTGACCTTTTCATGACCTATATGGGCTATGGTATATTTATGTTAAAACAGTTTTCATAAGATAAACATAAGGCTTTTCAAACTATAAAACCAGTTTTCTTAATACTTAACCAGTTTACTCAGAATTTAGTCTTCCGCTGTTATATGTTACATGCTTATCCTATTTCATGCTATATTGTACATCCGTGCACTGAGCGTCTTGCTCAGCCGTTTTCCTTTTCATGTTCCCAAAACGGCAGGTACTCAGGGACGCTCGTAGATCTCAAACGTACGTGCATATGGACTGGAAGCTTTACTGTCTTCCTTCACTTTATGCATTTCCTTTACTTTAATACAGTTTGCTATGGACATTGTTTCGTCCTTTTCTTTTACAGTATTTATGTTTGTGTGTGATGAGCTCTACTTTGGGGTTACCGATGTTTGATTCCGGTATTTCCCCTTTTATGGTCAAATAATGCTTAGACATTTATCCTTGTATGCTTTGATGACACACCATGATTATGCGTAAGATTCCATTTCCAAAATGGGGTATTACACGGTACCTTATCGATATGGTACCGCGGGGTTAGCTAAGGTACCGCGCACAGTATCCGTTATAGATCCGTTGTAACTTTGTCTCCTTTAAATAGTGGGTCAAATCTCATTTTCCAGCAAGCCTCTTGGACGATTTTCTCACCCTCCTCTCTATTTTATATAACATAATCATTAGTAAATGATCACTTAATTTGTTAAGGATGTTTACATATGATTATCCTCTTGATCCCCTCCTTTACCATGTCTAATGAGAAGATCACTCACTCACTAGTGTAGTGATAAAGATGAATTTATGAGCTAGTCATATTCATCATTATACCTTTGTGTTTTAGGTCAATCCAATGTATTTATGAATACTTGGACTAGTTGTGTTCATCCAAGTTATTTGTGAATACTTGGATTTGTTGTGTACATCCATTGCATATGTGTTTGCTTGGATTTGTGTTGTGTAAATCCAAGCTACATGTGTGTACTTGGATAAGTCTAGTTGAGTTGTAATAGAATTTGATTAGGAGTTCTCACTAAACTATAAAGTGATGTGGTTGTGTCTTGTGAGTTCTCACTAAACTTTAAAGTGATTAGTAGTTGTGTTGTGTGAAGTTCTCACTTAGCTTCAAAGTGAAGAGTCGTGAAGATTGGTTCTACCTTTCGATTAGAACTCGACATCTAGCCTTGTGTCGTTAAATTGTGAAGTAGGCAACGTCGTGTAGATTGGTCCTAGCTAAAGATTAGGTCTCGACATTTAGCTTAGTGTCGGAAAATAATGTAAGCAACGTTGTAAGGTTTTCTCCGCCGAGAAGGGAGCTTGTGGATATAGTGGAAATCTCGAGTAGGTGTACTCGAGGAGTGGATTAGAAACGAGGATAGAGCCTCGTTGTCGAACCACTATAAATCTTGGTGTCTTCCCACTAGGTTGTCTCCTTCCTTGCTCTTTACTTATTTCATTATTACTATACTTGCTTATTATTCTTGCTAGTGCATTTCAATTGAACTTAATCATTATGCAACTTAGCTTTAAGTAAAAGATAGTTTTGATACAAACCAAATTGAAAGAAAATTTAATTTGGTCACCAATCGAAGAGAAACTATTCAACCCCCCCCCCTTCTAGTTTCTACAAAAACAATTATACAGCTACATAGATGACATTAGTTCATTTAACTAGTGATGTTATGTCACAGTTTCTGCTATTCCATGAAAGTTTACACCATGTGGTATACTCAGTTACCACATTATACACATCTGACTGGTCATTTGGTTCTCAAGTGAACTTTTATTTATAAAAGTTCTGCTACTTGTTTTTAACATCTGAGTCGCTGTAATCCATATCACAAGCTCTACCAGCTCTTAATTTTTCGTATCTTGTTTTTTGCTATATACCTGCAGTTTAGTGGCAAAAAAGTAGGAATCATATATAGGTCTTGGCAACATAGGTACAACAATTGCTAAGAGAGCTGAAACATTCAACTGTCCCTTTAGTTACTATTCTAGATCAGAGAAACCAAAAACGAATTACAAAAACTTTCCCATCGTCATTGAATTGGCTTCAAATTGTGAGATCCTGGTCGTGGCATTGAGAGAGTCACGTAGCCAAGGGAATAGTGAAAATTGAAATTAAAGGGCGAGTGTCTTGGGGAAGTGGTTGTTGGGTTTTATCCCACATCGCTTGGTAGTAGTAGAAGTTGAGAGTGAGGAAGGTTGTATATAAAAAACAAGCTAAACATGGAGAAAGTCACGCAACCAAGCAATGAGTACAAGCGAACTATTCTTTCGCCTTTTAATACTTGGTTTTTACTCCTTGTATCAAAATTCGTAGTCCCAAGTCTCTTTGAATTGACTAATGGTTAAGAGTGCGACTCAATCGTCTTTTGGTGAACGAGAGAATGATTTGGTTTAGTTATCTAATTTTTAGTCTAAATGCAAGTAATTTAAAGTTGTCGTTGAGGAAAATGGAAATCTTAGAATTAAACTACAAATGAAAGTTTGAAACTTTGGAAACTAAATTGTAAATGATTTAAAACTAGAAGAGATGTTTAAAATTTACTAAGACTAAAAGCGGGAAAAAGTGAATTTGAAAACTTAGAAAAATAGAACTAGTTCTAAAAGAAAGATGCACTGCGATCGCACTCAGATCGCAGCCATCCCATCGCAATGCTCCATCGTGACACACTATCGTAACCTACCATCGTAACCTGATCGCAATGGGATCGTACCCACCAATCGCAACCTGTTCGCAATGTGGTGATCGTAACTACCAATCGCACTCAAGGCGAATTCAACAGAAGAGATCCGATCGTACTCACTAGTACGATGAAGAGCGATCGTACTACCAGATCGCAACCATGATCGCAATGCGGGATCGTGGTCTTAGATCGTGGTTCTGGATCGTAACCAACCAATCGCAATCAATGCGATCAAAGCAAAAGGGAGAGAACCGATCACACCCAGATCGCAAGAAGTGATCGTAGGCAAGGATCGCACCAGGGAAGTAACAAACTGATCACACCCTAATCGATCGAAGCCAAGGATCGTACCAAGCAAACCCTTGTCAGATAAAAGTGGCGTCCAAAGGGGAATAAGCTCAATCCAATAAGCAGTAACCAAATAGAGATTTTCAAACTTATGAAAGAGTAAATAAATGCAAATTCTAAAACTTTTGAAACCTAAATCAATCAAACTTCCATAAGACGGATTTAAAATCAATCTATTTTGCAAAACTCAAAGAGTAAATAAGCCAAACAATCGAATAAGCCAATAAGCATGAAGAGCTTATAGCTTATTCGTTCAACAGCTTATGTATAACAAGAAAACTTACACTTTTAATCACGAAACACCACCACGATCATCACGAATCGAGAACCATTCGGATTAAACATGAGTTTTTGGATTAAGAACGAGTAAAATAAAGAAAGGTAGAGGAAGATTAGAGAACAAAAAGCTTAACTTGAATAGATAGATGAAATCTAAATACAAGAATGATGAAAGCTTAAAAGAAAGGAAGAATGAAAAAACTTAGTGAGAGAAAGTTTAGAACTTTCTCTCTCTAAAACTAGAAAGTAAACTAAAAAAATAAAAACTAGCTAACCACCCTCCTAATGTGATTAGGAGGGTATTTATAGGGAAGTGGGAGGCATGTGTGGTGCTTTCTTCTTTCTTTTTCTTCTCGACTCGACTTTAATTCTTTGTCTGTCTCGATGTCGTCTCGAGATTAATTAAACTCGTCTTAACATTTCTTCATTTATTTAGACTCGAGTTCTTCGACTTCGTTAACTTCCGTCTTTAGACTTGTTCTTCGATAAATCTTTAGAATAGGTCTTGGACTTCCGTTCTTTTTGCACTCTTGATCTTTTGACTTTGTTTTTTTCCCGTTTTCTCGATAAAAGCCCGTGAAAGACCGTGTTTTCTTCCTTTTTAATCTTTTGGTCCTAAAACACAATAAAAACACAAACCACGCATAATTCTGACTTTTACGACATAAATCACACGTTTTGGTCTTGTTATTATTGGAAATAAGTGGTAAAAGGATAAGTGTTTTCACAATTATTATCTTTTACTAGAGAATACCGTGTGCTCGTTGTATAAATTGGCATACGCCTATTTTTGGAGAGTTCTTTCGAAAAGGAAGAACTCAACCAATTTTCAGTTCAAAAGTTACCGAGGCAAATTCAAGCTATGCACATATCTAATAGAGCTTGTTGGGTTATTTCTATTCACAAGATATCACTAGTTTAAACGTTGCTATATAACCGTCTTTGTAAAAAGAATTTAAGTAATCAGAGAGAGGGTTAGAAATTTTTAACAAGAATATTCCGATTAAGCCGGATATGTATCCTCGCCTACCATGAACAAAGATAAACCTACTACCCACCTATACTTGTCATCAGCTTCAGACCTTGTTAAATCATAGTATGCTAGTCACACACTGATAATCGTTACTTATTTCCTAAAAACATTGAACAAATACTACAGAATTCAACGGTTTCTCAGGTTTTATGGTTATACTGTGTGCAAGTTCATGTCGATTTTATAGGATCTATCACACAAAAACAAAAGACAGACATTACTACTACAAGCCTAAGTAAGCATTATCTATGAAATATTTTCAGTTTAATCCAACTCAATTCTGTCTTACGACTCCCAATGATGAAAATATGTCTAGATACCCCTTGAACACGAGTGTTTACACACACTTTCGTCTAGTAAAAAAAAGCAACATCTCAACTACCAAACTTGTATCTTGCTGCATTGTAGACACTATCTCTAGTTTACTTGAACAAGTAGAGTTCCAAATAGAATCATGGAAAAGATAAGCTTCATGATGGATGGTATAAATCTTTCTGATATCAATTGACTAAACAGGCATGTCAGATGTAGCAGAAGCTTACTCAACAGCTATAAAATCCGTTGCGGCTGATTGTCCTGATGTGAAACCACAGATCAGTTCAAGACAAAGTGAAATCGTTCTCAATATCTGAGGATCTATGTGTTAATCGGACCACAGCCGTCGGTAAAATTATGGGCTTATGACCGCAACATCCTAATAAAAGTCGATAAGATGGCTCATGCTACCTGAATAAGGGAGGGTGCCAATGGACTGGTTCGGTAACACGTCTACTAATCAAAACGGGTCATGACGAAACCCAAAACCTTTTTTTGTTCACAAAAATATTGCTTTTTAATGTGATTATACCTTACACGTATGGGTTTATTAACAAGCGAAGGGAGAATAGGCTTATAATTAACTCACATAAATTCACGAAAGAATACCGAACTTATAATTGACTCTATCATCTCTCGTTCTCCACAGTTTAAAATCTCAAAGAATGAGACTCGTGGATGCTTAGCCTATTAAATCAAAGTTTTGGGTTTTCGAGTCGCCTATAGGATCTTGCAAATTCTTAGACTTTTTCAAGTTTTAGAAATCGCATTTTAAAGTTCCCTTGATAAATGACTCTCTAGGATCAATTATAGGAACTTGCGAAAAGTTCTTGTTCTTAACCCGTGAGAGTTAAGACTTTCGCATTTTATAGCTCCCTAAATAAAAGCCTAGCAAAACTTGACTTAAACACGTTAAGGATACTAGCTAGAGTAAACTTAGATAAGTAAACTCGGGTTGAGTCAAAATGTTCACGACTAAGAAAAATTTAAAACCACTTTATTGAAGAATTATTCTAGCAATGGAAAGAAAATAATCATAACAAAGGCAAATACAACTATACAACTAGGCCAAAATAGATTAAAAATTTTGAAAAATGTCGAAAAATCAAATTTTCCGGTTAAAATGAGGGCAAATTCATGGAAAAGACCATTTACTTCGATAGAAGTCCCCCCTACACTTGAGATAAACATTGTCCTCAATGTTTAAGCATGTGGGAGTAAACTCCCCTACACTTATGACATTGTGCACTTTGTTTAAATCTTGCTAAGGAAAGGACAACTAAAGTGAATTCAATGTGAACATATATAAAATATGAAATATTGAATCACAAGAGTTTAGGATAGAACCGGGAAGATGGGAACACGGTATCACGGTTCGTCAAAAATCATCAAGGTGGATCTTTGAAGCTTTAATCCCTGCACAACACAAGAAATAAGACAACAAACACATACGGGGCTCCCCCCCCACTTATTATGAAAGCAGTAAAGGATAGATCACGGGTTGCCTCCCGAGAAGCGCTTGTTTTTGTTCACCGAGTCACGAGTCTGACTCGACCTAAATTTAGTTCATGGGGAACGTGGTGAGGGATGGAATCATCTCATGGGAGATGTCCTCGCCAAAGTACAGCTTCAAACGCTGGCCATTCACCTTGAAATTGGGCCCATTTGGCTGAGAAAGCTCAATGGTCCCATATGGAAAGACTTTGGCGACGGTGAATGGACCAGACCAGCGGCTCTTCAACTTGCCAGAGAAGATCTTCAACCGAGAGTTAAAAAGTAAGACTTGATCACCAACGTGGAACTCTCGGTTCTTGATTTTTGCGTCATGAATGATCTTCGTCTTCTCCTTGTAGATCAGTGAGTTCTCGTAAGCTTCATTCCTCAGTTCGTTGAGCTCGTTGAGTTGAATCTTGCGATGATCACCGGCTTTGTTGATGTCGAAGTTAGCCCACTTCAAGGCCCAGTGCGCCTTATGTTCTAGCTCGATTGGGAGGTGGCAGGCTTTCCCGTACACAAGACGATAAGGTGTACAACCGATCGGGGTCTTGTAAGCAGTACGGAGAGCCCACAGAGCATCATCTAACTTATCGGTCCATGCGGCGCGATGCTCTCCCACAGTACGCTCCAAAATTCGCTTTAATCCACGGTTGGATATCTCGGCTTGCCCATTGGTTTGAGGATGATAGGCGGTGGAAAGACGGTGATTAACACCATACTTAGCCATGACTCTTGCAAATTTATCATTGCAAAAATGAGTCCCGCAGTCACTGATAATAGCACGAGGAACGCCGAATCGAGCGAAAAGCTGCTTCAAAAAGTTCATAAACACCCTCACATCGTTCGTAGGGAGAGCCTTGGCTTCAACCCATTTAGAAACATAGTCGACGGCGACGAGGATGTACTTGTTCCCTTTGGAGGATGGAAATGGCCCCATAAAGTCGATGCCCCATACATCAAAGATTTCACATTCCTGTATGAAATTTTGAGGCATCTCATCCTTATGTGTGATCTTGCCTTGGCGTTGGCAAGCATCATAATGCTTAACCATTTCGTGAGCATCACGATAAATGGTGGGCCAATAGAATCCAGAGTCAAACACTTTCTTAGCGGTGTAGTTGGGACCAAAGTGACCACCGGTGGGTCCTTTGTGGCAAGCTTGGAGAATGTCAAAAGCTGCCGGTCCGTCAACACATCGACGAATGATCAGATCAGCACATTGTTTGAATAAAAAAGGGTCATCCCAAAAGTAAGTTTTAACATCATTCAAGAACTTCTTCTTTTGTTGGGATGTTAACCCTTTGATGAGAATACCACCCGCTAAGTAGTTTGCAATGTCCACAAACCACGGGGTGTCATCAAGATTGAGATTTATAGACATTAAGGTCTCAAGGGGGAAAGAGTCATTGATTTCTTTGTTCGGATGATCCCCTTGATATGGATCCTCAAGTCTGCTCAGATGATCCGCGGCCAGGTTTTCGGCTCCCTTCTTGTCGCGAATTTCAATGTTGAATTCTTGAAGGAGTAAAACCCAGCGAAGAAGTCTTGGCTTAGAATCATGCTTAGTCATCAAGTACTTCAACGCGGAATGGTCCGTGTATACGATGGTGGGGGATAAAACAAGATAGGGGCGAAATTTCTCAAAAGCATAGACAACAGCTAAAAGCTCTTTTTCGGTTGTCGTATAATGCAATTGAGCCCCCGTCATTGTTTTGCTAGCATAGTGGATTGGTTGGAAATGTTTATTCACTCGTTGGCCCAAAACCGTACCAATAGCAAAGTCGCTAGCATCGCACATCAATTCAAAAGGCAGCTCCTAATTAGGGGTAACCAAGACCGGTGCCTTAGTTAGCTTATCCTTAAGAAGATTGAAGGCTTCGAGACACTCTTTAGAAAAGATAAAAGGAGTATCTTTTTCCAAGAGGTGGGTCATCGGGCGAGCGATTTTAGAGAAATCCTGAATGAATCGACGATAGAAGCCCGCATGACCCAGAAAACTTCTCACACCCTTCACGGTTGAAGGTGGAGGTAATTTGGCTATGACATCTACTTTAGCACGGTCGACTTCAAGACCAGCTTTAGAGATTTTGTGTCCTAGCACAATGCCTTCTTTTACCATAAAATGGCATTTTTCCAATTTAGAACAAGGCGAGTGTCTTCGCACTGCTTAAGCATACGTTCCAAATTGGCAAGGCAAGAAGAGAAGGAATCCCCGAAGACCGAGAAATCATCCATGAAGACTTCCATGGTTTGCTCAACCATGTCATGGAAGATAGCCAACATGCACCTTTGGAAAGTCCCGGGGGCATTGCATAAGCCAAAAGGCATTCTTTTGTAAGCAAATGTGCCATATGGACAAGTGAATGTTGTCTTCTCTTGATCTTGGGGATCGATGGGTATTTAGAAATAACTCGAGAAACCATCAAGAAAGCAGTAATATTTATTACCCGCTAAACGTTCAAGCATTTGGTCCATAAAAGGTAGAGGGAAATGATCCTTTCTCGTGGCATCATTGAGTTTGCAGTAGTCTATACAAACTCTCCACCCAGTAACGAGACGGGTAGGAATCAACTCGTTGTTTTGATTTGGCACAACGGTAATTCCGCCTTTCTTAGGCACACAATGGACTGGACTAACCCATGGTGAATCCGAAATAGGGTAAATCATACCCGCATCAAGAAGTTTGATAACCTCTTTTTTGATGACTTCATGGATTTTAGGATTCACCCTTCGTTGGCTTTGAATTGTGGGCTTAAAGTCGTCTTCCATGAGAATTTTATGTGTGCAGAAGTGAGGATCAATTCCGCGAATGTCGGAGATTTTCCAAGCGATAGCTCTTTTATGCTTCTTCAAGACGGCGATAAGTCGGGCTTTTTCTTCTTCTTTCAGGTCCTTCGCGATGATGACCGGTAACTTCTCGTTGTCTTCAAGGAAAACGTACTCAAGATGAGGAGGTAGGTCCTTAAGCTCAAGAGTAGGAGGATCCTCAATAGATGGTGTAACTAACGATGGATCATCGTTAGTCACCTCTTTAGGAGAAGGGGGAGAAAACGGGTCCTCATTGAGAAGTCTCTCAATAGTACGAATGTCTTCATCCCAATTAGTGGACAAATTATCATACTTAATATCAAGAGGACCCAAGCTAGCTTCGAAATCATCCAAGTCACTTTCTCCAAAAGGAGTCAATGATTGAGGCAACGGTCTCAACATTGGGTAGAGAAGAAAGAGTGCTTTTGCAAGCATCATGAAAATGTTCTTCACAAGCCTCATCGAGAACATCAATAGCATTAACACTCTCATATGAATAAGGTTGCTTAGAAATCTTACCCATGTTGAAGACAATTTTATCATCACCAACTCTCATGATTATTTCGCCCGCGGCTACATCAATGAGAGTGCGAGCGGTCCTCAGGAAGGGACGTCCAACGATTAATGGAACACGAGGATCCATCTCGTAGTCAACGACAACAAAATCCGCCGGGAAGGTGAATTTGTCAACGCCAACAAAGACATCTTCGGCTATCCCCACCGGATACGCAACCGTACGGTTGGCTAATTCCAAGGTCATTTTGGTGGGGACAAGCTCGGGGAGAGATAATTGCTTCCAAACACTTAAAGGCATTAAGTTTATACTGGCACCTAGATCGGCTAGGGCCATGCAATTCTCTACTCTCGGGAAGTTGCAAGGAATCAAGAAGCGACCCGGATCACCAAGTTTGGTGTGCAATTTCCTTAAGAGCACTGCGGAGCAGTTCTCATTAAGTTGGGTCTGAGCAATGTCAAGAAGCTTTTCCTTATCACTTAAAAGATCTTTAAACATCTTATCGTATTTAGGCATGTGAGCGAGAGCCTCGGCAAAGGAGATGTTAAAATTCAATTGTTTAAACATTTTTAGAAAGTTTGAAACTTGAATACCATCCTTGCTCTTTTGCTTCTCTTTCCTCAACCTTGAAGGATAAGGTATATTGGATGAAGAAGAAGGCTTTAGGGGAGTAGGATCACTCACAACCACGGGTGGTGGGAAAATGGGGATAGAAGGTGAAGGAGGTGAGGAAAGTTGCTCTTTTTCCTTGTTCACAATCACGGGTGGAGGTGTAGGAAGCTCGGGTTCCGTATAACCTTTTCCACTACGAGTGGTGATTGCTTTCATCTCCCCTCTTGGATTCGCAACGGTGTTACTCGGAAGAGTACCCGAAGAAGAGGGTTGATTACCTTGGATGAGCGAACCAATCATATCACGAAGGTTAACCGCTTGAGTATTGAAAGAGTCTCTCATGTTTGCATGAATTTCATTGCTGTGTTTTGCCATGTCATTCCTTAGCTCGACTCAAATATCGTTCCCTTGTTTTGCCATTTCTCCCTTCAAGTTGCGGACTTGACTCTGAAGATTCGTCACCATCTCCCGATTAGTCTTCATGAATGTCTCGACGTCTGGACTCACTGCCATCGGTTGATTGAGAGGTGGAGCTTGGTAGGCTTGAGAATTTCCTTGAGGTGGGTATGGGTTTCGTTGGGATTGATATTGATTGTTTGCACGAGGTTGGGATTGGTTGTTTTGGTTGTAGCTTTGTTGTTGGTTTTGGTTCTGAGGAGGGAAACCGGGTGGAGCAAGATAGTTATTTGAACGATAACTTAGCAGGCTACGGTCTCCTTGAGGGCGAGCTTGATAGCCTCCTGTGGGATAAGTACCGTAAGCCGCGTTAACGTTTTCAGAAAATTTGCTTTGGGTAGAAGGACAATCATTATAAGAATGAGGACCACCACATGTGTCACAAGAAATAGCAACGGCTTTAGCTTGTTGAAAGTGGTTTGCGGCCATGGACATGAAATCCTTATGCATACTCGCGATTTGTCGGGTAAGTTCGGATATCTCGGGATTAGAAGTAGTAGAAGAAACATTGACTCTCTGATTAGATCTTGAGGATGCGGATGAATCCCAAATCTTGTGGTGAGTAGTCATGTTTTCAATCAACTCTCTACACTCCTCCGGTCTCCTTTTCATAAAAGTACCACCGGCGGCGGAATTGATCGTGTCACGATCACGAAAAGTGAGACCATTGTAGAAGGTGTCAATGAGAGTGACGGGGAGCATGTTGTAATTTGGACAGCGGTCGATCAAATCATTGTATCGTTCCCAAGCATCGAAGAGTGATTCATCATTGTCTTGCATGAATCCACTGATTTGGTTACGAAGGCTTGTGACCATGGATGGTGGGAAGTAGCGCGATAAAAAGCGTTGCGTCATGTCATTCCATGTATGAATAGAATTCTTCGGAAGACGGTCAAACCATTTTTCGGCATGGTGAGAAAGCGAGTGGGGAAAGAGTTGAAGGCGAAGGTCATCCATAGAAACACCAGGGCACTTCATGCTTTGGGTGATGGTGATGAATTTGTCGAGGTGTTTGTTGGCATCATCATCCGGAATTCCGCGAAACGGGTTAGTTTGCACTTGTTGGATCATGTGATGCTTTAACGAAAACTCCTGAGCCGTGACGTGCATTGGCACAATCGGGCCTCCGCGTCCGTTCATGGTGGGTTGACACAATTCCTCCATTGTTCGTAAATCAGGTAGGAGGACATTGTTGTTGTTGTTGTTGTTGTTATTCAAATTGGGTAGAGGTGGGTTATTATTGTTGTTATTAACACCAGCCATATCTAAATCTTCACGAGTCTCGGGCTCAGAATAGTTCGAAGATCTAGTACGCATACACCTGCAGAAGAAAAATATACACAGAGAATATCTATATAATCTTTTTGGTGCAAAACCTTTTGGAAAAGAATTGCTTTTTATGATTTTTTAATGTTTTTGTATTTTTGAAGAATTTTATATTTTTTTTAGGATTTTTGAAAATTTTTAAAGCAAGGAAAATAACGTTCAAAGAACGGATTCTAAAATTCAATGCGTCTCTCACTAGAAACCGTTAATCTTAACGAAAAGAGCCGGCAGCGGCGCCATTTAATACTTGGTTTTTACTCCTTGTATCAAAATTCGTAGTCCCAAGTCTCTTCGAATTGACTAATGGTTAAGAGTGCGACTCAATCGTCTTTTGGTGAACGAGAGAATGATTTGGTTTAGTTATCTAATTTTTAGTCTAAATGCAAGTAATTTAAAGTTGTCGTTGAGGAAAATGGAAATCTTAGAATTAAACTACAAATGAAAGTTTGAAACTTCGGAAACTAAATTGTAAATGATTTAAAACTAGAAGAGATGTTTAAAATTTAATAAGACTAAAAGTAAAAAGTGAATTTGAAAACTTAGAAAAATTGAACTAGTTCTAAAAGAAAGATGCACTACGATCGCACTCAGATCACAGCCATCCCATCGCAATGCTCCATCGTGACACACTATCGTAACCTACCATCGTAACCTGATCGCAATGGGATCGTACCCACCAATCGCAACCTGTTCGAAATGTGGATATCGTAACTACCAATCGCACTCAAGGCGAATTCAACAGAAGAGATTCGATCGTACTCACTAGTACGATGAAGAGCGATCGTACTACCAGATCGCAACCACGATCGCAATGCGGGATCGTGGTCTTAGATCGTGGTTCCGGATCGTAACCAACCAATCGCAATCAATGCGATCAAAGCAAAAGGGAGAGAACTGATCACACCCAGATCGCAAGAAGTGATCGTAGGCAAGGATCGCACCAGGGAAGTAACAAACTGATCGCACCCTAATCGATCGAAGCCAAGGATCGTACCAAGCAAACCCTTGTCAGATAAAAGTGGCGTCCAAAGGGGAATAAGCTCAATCCAATAAGCAGTAACCAAATAGAGATTTTCAAACTTATGAAAGAGTAAATAAATGCAAATTCTAAAACTTTTGAAACCTAAATCAATCAAACTTCCATAAGACGGATTTAAAATCAATCTATTTTGCAAAACTTAAAGAGTAAATAAGCCAAACAATCGAATAAGCCAATAAGCATGAAGAGCTTATAGCTTATTCGTTCAACAGCTTATGTAGAACAAGAAAACATACACTTTTAATCACGAAACACCACCACGATCATCACGAATCGAGAACCATTCGGATTAAACATGAGTTTTCGGATTAAGAACAAGTAAAATAAAGAAAGGTAGAGGAAAATTAGAGAACAAAAAGCTTAACTTGAATAGATAGATGAAATCCAAATACAAGAATGATGAAAGCTTAAAAGAAAGGAAGAATGAAAAAACTTAGTGAGAGAAAGTTTAGAACTTTCTCTCTCTAAAACTAGAAAGTAAACTAAAAAAATAAAAACTAGCTAACCACCCTCCTAATGTGATTAGGAGGGTATTTATAGGGAAGTGGGAGGCATATGTGGTGCTTTCTTCTTTCTTTTTCTTCTCGACTCGACTTTAATTCTTTGTCTTTCTCGATGTCGTCTCGGGATTAATTAAACTCGTCTTAACATTTCTTCATTTATTTAGACTCGAGTTCTTCGACTTTATTAACTTTCGTCTTTAGACTTGTTCTTCGATAAATCTTTAGAATATGTCTTGGACTTCCGTTCTTTTTGCACTCTTGATCTTTTGACTTCGTTTTTTTCCCGTTTTCTCGATAAAAGCCCGTGAAAGACAGTGTTTTCTTCCTTTTTAATCTTTTGGTCCTAAAACACAATAAAAACACAAACCACGCATAATTCCGACTTTTACGACATAAATCACACGTTTTGGTCTTGTTATTATTGGAAATAAGTGGTAAAAGGATAAGTGTTTTCACACTTATTACCTTTTACTAAAGAATACCGTGTGCTCGTTGTATAAATTGGCATACACCTATTTTTGGAGAGTTCTTTCGAAAAGGAAGAACTCAACCAATTTTCAGTTCAAAAGTTACCGAGGCAAATTCAAGCTATGCACATATCTAATAGAGCTTGTTGGGTTATTTCTATTCACAAGATATCACTGGTTTAAACGTTGCTATATAACCGTCTTTGTAAAAAGAATTTAAGTAATCAGAGATAGGGTTAGAAATTTTTAACAAGAATATTCCGATTAAGCCGGATATGTATCCTCGCCTACCATGAACAAAGATAAACCTACTACCCACCTATACTTGTCATCAGCTTCAGACCTTGTTAAATCATAGTATGCTAGTCACACACTGATAATCGCTACTTATTTCCTAAAAACACTGAACAAATACTACAGAATTCAACGGTTTCTCAGGTTTTATGGTTATACTGTGTGCAAGTTCATGTCGATTTTATAGGATCTATCACACAGAAACAAAAGACAGACATTACTACTACAAGCCTAAGTAAGCATTATCTATGAAATATTTTCAGTTCAATCCAACTCAATTCTGTCTTACGACTCCCAATGATGAAAATATGTCTAGATACCCCTTGAACACGAGTGTTTACACACACTTTCTTCTGGTAAAAAAAGCAACATCTCAACTACCAAACTTGTATCTTGCTGCATTGTAGACACTATCTCTAGTTTACTTGAACAAGTAGAGTTCCAAATAGAATCATGGAAAAGATAAGCTTCATGATGGATGGTATAAATCTTTCTGATATCAATTGACTAAACAAGCATGTCAGATGTAGCAGAAGCTTACTTAACAGCTATAAAATCCGTTGCGGCTGATTGTCCTCATGTGAAACCACAGATCAGTTCAAGACAAAGTGAAATCGTTCTCAATATCTGAGGATCTATATGTTAATCGGACCACAACCGTCGGTAAAATTATGGGCTTATGACCGAAACATCCTAAAAAAGTCGATAAGATGGCTCATGCTACCTGAATAAGGGAGGGTGCCAATGGACTGGTTCGGTAACACGTCTACTAATCAAAACGGGTCATGACGAAACCCAAAACCTTTTTTTGTTCACAAAAATATTGATTTTTAATGTGATTATACCTTACACGTATGGGTTTAAGTAGATTCATTAGAAGCAGTAAAAATAAACCTAATCGAAATTCGAGATGTGATCCCAATTTGGGTTCAAGAATCCAGTGATAAATAGTGTTTGTGTATAAGCATCTTACAACAATCCTTAATAACTATGCTCATAAATTGATCATGAGAAAAGCTACGATCAAGAAGCTCCTAGCTACAAAAAGTCCTAGATACGACACACATGACACATGATCAAGAGATGATGAATGTTATTGGATCTAATCTTGGGACAAAAATGTCCTAGCTAGTAGTAGCTACAAAACAAATACAGTATATTTACAATGAAAGTATATATGAAATTCTCATCCCACATCGGATGAAAAGCAAAACAAATATAACGAAGGTGTGAAATGTCAGTTGATGTGTTCGTAAGGAGGAGAGACGGTTGTCATCTTCCCCTGACAGGGATGGGAACAGCTTTCAAGCTTACCTGTTACACATCCGGTTAAGGCTTTCCACTTCGGTGGATCTTATAACCCAATTTTTTTTCCCGACTTCTTGAGTAAACACCAACCAAGGTTTGTGTAGCTTAAGGCTTTCGATTTAGCTTGTACATTTATCAGATGTAGCAGAAATTGTATTTACTTAGCAGACAATCACGAATTTGCCAAGGGCCTACGGCTTCACCTTTTGTTATTTTTGTCCCAAGTTGTTGTGATTCAGGAATTATGTTGACCTCTTGTTCAAGTGCAATAAAGGCCCGAAAATGGATAGGATGGTTGTTTCTGCTCCTTCAAACTAACGTGGCATCACATCAGCACCACCTTGTCTCAGCAAGTTTTGTAAATGACAGTAAAGTCATAACTCATAACCCACAACACAAGCTTTGGTTAACCAACATTGTTGCGGAATAGTGGTGATACGCTGCTCCAAGACATACTTAATGCTGTAATGATCGCTTCGAGTTTCAAACTTACTGCCCCATAGATACGAAAGCAAGTGACATATGGCTTTTTCCCCACACCCACCGTTACTAGACAACTTTTGCCGCACACCCACCGTTACTCGCCATCTTGGTTGCAGATTTTCATTTTCATCATCTCTTGCTCGGTAGACTTGTTAATACTAGCATGCGAATCATCAAGACGTCCGTGTAAGGTCGTTTGATGACACACACAAGGATGACACGTCCAAATCTATTACAACTCAACTAGTCATATCCAAGTACACACATGTAGCTTGGATCTACACAACACAAATCCAAGCAAACACATATGCAATGGATGTACACAACAAATCCAAGTATTTACAAATAGATTGGATGAACACAACTAGTCCAAGTATTTCACAAATACAAATGGATTAACAAAAATAAAAAGGCTAACATGATGGACATGACTAATTCATAGATTCATCTTTATCACAACACTAGTGAGTGAGTGATCTTCTCATTGGACAAGGTAAAGGAGGGGATCAAGAGGATAATCATATGTAAACATCCTTAACACTTTAAGTGATCATTTACTAATGATTATGCTATAGAAAAGAGAAAGGGGGCTGAGAAAAACGTCCAAGAGGCTTATTGGAAAATGAGATTTGATCCACTATTTATAGAAGACAAAGTCCAACGGCTAGCTGGGCGCGGATTCTTATCTAGCCGGCGGTACCTTATCGATAAGGAACCGCCTAGCTATTTAAGGTACCGCCCAGTAGAGTCCGCTCCCTTTTTTGTCTTTTAGTGGGGTAGGAATATCTGAGGTTTTTTAAACCTTCAAATGATATTCTTATAGCATATGAAATATGCCATTTTCAAATTTACATTTTCCATTTTAATAAAACATTTTCTTAAAAAGAAAGTTTATTAAAAAATATTTTGTCATATTAACAAAAGTGAGTTTTAAGGATAATCACTTTGATGATCACTAAGTATGATTAAGAAAAGTTAGTGATATGGTTATTACCTTGATGATAGTGTTAGTTAAATAATTCGTTTTGTGTTTTATACTAAATGTGTTGTATAGTTTATTGTGATCAAAACTAAGAAAGATTAGTTAACACTAATAATGTTTTTAGGCATCACTTGCATTAACAATCTCCCCCTTTTTGATTACGACAAACTATAAAATCATTTACTTAGAAACACAAAATATCGAATTATTAACGAGTTTATCACTATCATTTCTCCCCCTTTGTCGTAGCAAAAAGGTAAGCACAAGTCTTTGAAGATAATTGGACTTTGCTAGTAGCTCCCCCTTGCTTGGGGCACCAAGTGTATGAGCTAAGGTGACATGCTACACAAAGGTTAGTAGAAAGGAAAGAAACACCAATGTATATATGATCACTACCTACTAAGTAACTTGAGAAGGAGAAGGAGAAGAAATCTCAAATTAGAAGCAAGTATTTGCTAAGTATATCAAAAAAGGTAAATGACAAAATCAAGGTTCAATTGGTGGAATGAAGGAAGAAAGGAAACATCCAACCAATGAAGATGATAAATTTGTCAAGGGGTTATAATTTAGAATTGATGGAATCACCCATAAACAACTGTAAATATTAACCACGATCAACTCAAAAAGAACGAGAGAATGATCAAATAAAGAAAACAAACACACGATAAAGATTTCATATTACATAAATATGAAAAAGACAACCAAAGTAGATAGTCATACACACAATATGAGTATCTAAAGCAAAAGATATGAAAATAAACCACAAAGCATAAGCTAGTCTAATAGTGACAATTTTCCAAGATTGCTTAAAAAAAATATGACTCTAAAACAACTAAAGTTTTATTGACTCCAATGGAGTGTATCCCTTTAGTTGGAAAAATAAGACGACGATGCATCATTCGAAGTTTTGTCCACGGGAATGAAAACTTTGAGAGGAGGTCGAGTGAGGAGGAATTCAAGAAAATTTAATTTCTCATACACATGAGCAAGTTCAATTTGTTGAAATCGACAACAAGCACACGAGGATCCATGATGCACCACAAATTCGGTTGATGGGGGAAGGCCATCACACCTAGGGTTTGGTGGTGGTGAGGAGAGTGGGTAGGTAATGTTTTCACAATGCCTTGTGAGGTTTGGGAAGGTTGACAGATCATTGAGTTGAGGGGTGTCAATGGGTTTTGGTGGTGGGGGGAGATTCTCCTTTTCTCCGGTGATTGGGTTAATGGAGTAGGTCTCATTCCAATACTTGATTGGAGAAAAGGTGGGGTTCTTGGGTGGTTTGGATGAAGAGGGTTCATTTTTCTTGATCCAAATAGGTTTAACCGAGATTTTAGGTTTCTTTGAAAGCTTTGATAAGGAAGCTTTGGGTGAGGAGGTTTGTGACAAAGAAATATCAAGGTTATGAAAGGGAGAGTTAGGCATTGTTGAGGTGTGAGAATGAAATCTCAAGGTTGGGGTATAAGAAGAAAGTATACAAGGCAAAGGTTTGAAAAACAAATGTAAAGTTTCAAGGAATGTTTGGCCAAATTGAGTAAACATGGAATCTTGACTGGGAATAGGGTGATGAAGAAAGACCAAAAACAAGCCATAAAATGGCTTTCTGTACGCGGTACCTTATAGGGACCGGCGGTCCCTTATCACTTAAGGAACCGCGTGCAGTGGAATTGAAATCTAGATTTTCCAGGGTTTTGAGAAAAAACTAAGACTTTTTCAAAAAATTGCAAATCTTGGAATTTTACCTCTATTAGCACTAAATTTTGCTAGGGTTGCATAAAAGCAACACATTCACCAAGAATGTCTTGACAAAGGGTGACAAAATTTTGGATAACATTTTGAACCAATTTTAGTCAAGTTTTTAGAGGTTGTGATAGATTTAGGTTCAATTTTAATTTGGAATTAAAGTTGATTAATGTCCACATAGAGATAGAAGCACATGATGCCAAGTCCATAATTCATTCTCATAAGACACTCATGAAAGAGATACATAAAGGAAATAAAGAAAAACAACTAACTAAGCTAAAGATAACTTAAAAAAATAGGTCTTGATTAGTAATCTTCCTTGGCTTGAATTTTCTTGAAAACTATTTTTTTAAAGAAAAACACCATTCATCTCCTAGGAGAAGGCATATTAAACAAGGTGAGCAAGAAATCTTGCAACCTCATATGAAGTCCTAACATCTCCATCCTAAGGTTTTGAATGATGTAGTTATTATAGAGGCAACATGGACAATGAGAACCATGAGCTTCTAGGAACCCAAGGAAGTAAGGATCACCCATAAAGAAGGGAAGTGGAACACCCAAAATGGGAGTGTTTGAGGGAGGTGGAGGTGGAGGAGGTGTGTTCTCCAAGGGTGATGTGGGTGAGTGTGGAGGCAAGCTCTCTAAGGGTGAAAAGGGTGAGTTAAGAGGGATAAATGGTGAAGTCACCATGGTATCATCAAAGTCATTTACAATGGGAATGCTTTGGATGGGTTGTGGTTGGGTAGTCACATCCAAGAGATTACTTGGAGTGAAAGGTGAGGAAAGCTCATTCATCCTAGATTGGAATAAAGAGGAGGTAGAACCATGAGAATGGTTGGTTCCATGGGTTGATGAAGTCTTGCATGGAGCAAGAGGTGGTGAGTTTGATGAAGAAATGAGAATTGGGACAATCTCATTTTTGGAAGTGTGAAAGGGTGAGGAGTTGGTTTAGCCATTTTAATCTTAATCTTAAGATTTTTCTTTGTGGTGGAGGTTTTGGATGAGTTTGATCTTCTTGTAGAAACCATGGTTGAAGTGAAAAGTTTAAGGTTTAAGGAAGAAAGGTTTGATGTGTGAAGAACATGGCTAACAAGGTGGGTTTAAAAGGGTGAAGGGATGATCCAAACTAGTAATGGGTTAAAAACATTTTATGTGAACAATGAATTTAGCTAACCTAGTTTAGGAAATGTGTAGGTTTTTGCAAAGAATCAAGCAAGGTTTACACAGATTAAGGAAAATAGTGTAAAGTAAAGATTCTGTCGGACACAGTAGCCGGCGGTTCCTTATCTAAGGGCGGCGGTTCCTTATCAATAAGGTACCGCGGGTCTATAAGGAACCGCGACCAGTGGTGTTCAAAAATGGTATTTCTTCAAATTTTGGTTAGCCCAGATTTTTACCAAAGGATTTTCAAGCCAAAGTTAAGAACTGACCAAAATCTAGGAAGCTAACTAACACATAGGATATACAAAGCTATGCAAAACATAATCACAGTGGCATAGATAATCATTAGGATAATAAACAATAATTCACACAAGTAGAATTTAGTTAATACACATCCAAGAAAATAAAAAATTGTTCAACATTACATGTTTACCAACATGTATTCTTTGAAATACTTCAAAGCCTTCACCTTCTCTTCTTGCCCAATCCCTTGATCATATTCCCCAAATACTTGAATCCCTTCCTTGACTCAACCCGATGTTCATGCATTTCACCTCTAGTCCTAAGATTTTCACGGTAGAGATGCTCCATGTTGAGATCTTCCGGTACTACAATAGAGGAGTAATGAGGTGGGGGAGCTAAGTCTTCAAGTCCATCTACGAATGAGTTTGAGGATGGGTGGGAATTACTCGAATAGTTGAAGTGAGAACTAGAACCTATGCCATCACCATCACTTGTTGGCATATAGGTGTCCTCATCATCCGTCTCTTGATGATCGGATTTTCGCGAACCTCGGTCACTTCTTGGCTTTCTTGCATATACCTCTTGAATAGGCAACATAACCCGATGAATCGGGTGAAAACGAGAAAGATCGAGGTGGGGAAAGTCATGAGCAACCCTTTTGAAAAGGAGAGTAAGAAGCATAGCATAGGGAAGGTTTGTTTTGGGCTTTGAAAGGGCATAATTTATTCGTCGAGCGATATAGAATGCCAAATTGTACTTGGTGGATGTAAAGATGCAACTCAACATATGCACCATACAAGTCGGGATATGATCTCGGTTTCCACCAAGACAAAATACATTCTCCCTAAGGATATTTGCCCATTGGACCATAAAATCCTTAAGGTCGCTAGAGAGCACTTCATATCGATTCACATTTCGTACATTTGAATGAAGGCTTCCCACAACGTTTCCATCACGCTCTTTCGAAATGATGTCAAGGATAAACTCCAGATCAGTTTCGGTGTGGTCATTTGGAGGTTTATCGTAGGATTCCAAGAGAGCATCAAGTCTCCATTTATCCGTAAAACGACAAGTGCCTTCATATGGCACACCAAGAATTTTACCAAAGTTTTCGAGGGAGTATTGAATCATTTGATCATTCAACAAGAATCGAATGAAGATTTCTCCATTGTATTCATGCATGGAGTAAGTGCTAAAGAATTCTAGAAGAAACAAGGGGAAAATATCTTCTTCTATGTTGAGCAAGCAATCAAACCCCGAAAGCTCAAACATAGATTGGATGTAGTCATAACCTGTTATTCCCTCTTCAACGACTCTACCCTCATGGAAACAACGAGTAGAGAGGGATGGAAAGGAGTTTCGAAGTTGAGTGGAAGCATAGGTTTGGGAAAGGTTTGGCATGTATTGTCTAGTGAATTGATGATCCTTTTGATATTGAGAAGACATGATTAGTACCTAATATAAACATAAGACAATATTTTTCCAATCACTCATATGAAAAATAAACTCAAAACTAAAAAATATGAGAATGTGTTATATCACATTCTTGACAAACAAAGGATTGAATCCATAACATTCTCATGTTCACAATGTGTCTATTCCATTATTAACCAAGAACATATGACCTATGTTGGATCAACAATGGACTAGAACATTGGTTTTCAAAGCAATGTTTTTAGGTAAGCATTAACAATGCAACTACCTATTTGTTCATGGGTTCATCTCAATTCCATCTTTTAACCAAACTCATTTAGCCAAAATTCGGATTTGTTCTACAAGTGGGTTTTAGTGAAATCTTAATGAATATGAACCTAAGAAATCATAGTAAAATAACCATGTCAACCAATATTTCTATTAAGGTTCTAATTCAATTTCAATTTTAAAAACCCCCAATTATGAAAGGATGAACCCTAGAACAAAATAGATGAAATTGAAAGAAAGTACTTACAATTAATTGATGTTTGATGAAGGATGAGTGAAACCCACAACTTGGAATCAATTAATTTGAGTGATTGAAGGTTTTTGAAGCTTCAACAATGGTGGAAAAGATGAAAAACGTCAGCTGTGTGTTTTTGGGAGAGAGAGGGTTTGGTTTGAAAAATGTTATTTTATTAAAACTAGCGCTCTGACAAACTTTACTGCCCGCGGTACCTTATCGATAAGGAACCGCGGGTTTGAGCCGCCAGAGATAAAGAACCGCATGTAGAGGCTGGTTTTTATCAATGAAACACCCCAAAAATTTTAAAACCAAATTTTCTAAAATACTTAAAAATATATCTTAAACCTTTTAGAATATCATTTGGATCATCATAACACTAAGCAATATGCCTTAATGAAGGATTACGATTTGAATCGAGACCGAAAAGAACCGAAACGGACAAATGACTACTCGTAGCGAAAAGGAAAAGTGGAGAGAAGTCAAGGGAAGTGAATCAAGACTAAGATCAATGCTCAAGGGATTAATGACAATCTTCAAATCATGGAGACGAAGAGCTTGTGTCATATATAGTGGTTTAAGATGTGCCTTTCCTGCGAAACGTTAAACGGCTTTGGTAATGAATAAACACAAAGCAATTATTCATGTATAGACTAAGATCACTTTAAATAATAGTCTTAGTCTAAACTAAAATATGAGCAAGGTATTAATTCACTTTCTCTCCCACAAAGGGCCTACTAATCGTATGGGTGCAAACCATGGAAATCATGCTTGATACTTTAAGCTACTACTAACTCACTCTACATCACCATAGTGAGTCAAGCATCCAAGGAATGAAGGTTTGAGAGGATAAAAGAAAAGAATCACAAATCATAAACAAATGTCAAGGCAAGGATGACAAGAACAAGCACATAGTCAAGTAATGATCAAAAGAATGATCAAAGGGCGTGTGGAAGAACGAAAGCGTACCTTGGCCACAAAGAGAAATCCATCAAGGAATCAATGCAATTCCCAAAAATGACTATGATGAGTACTAAGTCTTCAAGGACTAGTATCATTCCCAATCATCTTGGTATCATCATTCAAGGATGTTGAAGATCAATGAAGATGAGTCTTCTACAAGTGCAAGTAACTCAATCCACAACCAATTAAGTGATTGATCTTCATGAGTACCTACACAAAGCAAGATGCAAACTAGTAGATACATTTCAAGAGTAGATCTAAAATGCATAAAGACTACTAATCTAAGAGGGATGCAATATTACCAATTAAAAGACCTATGTTCCAAGAAAAAATAGTTTTGACCAAAGAGAAACTTTAGTACAACTTGACCTTCTAATTTGAGGAGACAATGGATCGATCCAAGTTTTAAAGTACAATATACTTCAAAGATCTTGAGTGACCATCGCTCTGATACCAATTGTAGAAACTAGAAGGAGGGGGGGTTGAATAGTTTCTCTTTAATTAGTCACCTAATTTAAATTACTTTGAATTAAGTGTGTATCAAAACTATCTTTTACTTAATGCTAAGTTGCATAATGATTAGGTTCAATTCAAATGCATTAGCAATGGTAATAGGTAAGTATAATGATAATAAAATAAGTAAAGATTAAGGAAAGAGACAACCTAGTGACAAGACACCAAGATTTATAGTGGTTCGACAACGAGGCTCTATCCTCGTTTCTACTCCACTCCTCGAGTACACCTACTCGAGATTTCTACTATATCCACAAGCTCCCTTCTTGGCGGAGAAAGCCTTACATCGTCGCTTACATTATTTTCCGAGACTAAGCTAAATGTCGAGACCTAATCATTAGCTAGGACCAATCTACACAACGTTGCCTACTTCACAATTTAACGACACAAGGCTAGATGTCGAGTTCTAATCTCAAGGTAGAACCAATCTTCACGACGTTGCCTACTTCACCATTTAACGACACAAGGCTAGATGTCGAGTTATAATCCAAAGCTAGAACCAATCTTCACGACTCTTCACTTTGAAGCTAAGTGAGAACTTCACACAACACAACTACTAATCACTTTCAAGTTTAGTGAGAACTCACAAGACACAACCACGTCACTTTATAGTTTAGTGAGAACTACTACACAAATCTATTACAACTCAACTATACATATCCAAGTACACACATGTAGCTTGAATCTACACAACACAAATCCAAGCAAACACATATGCAATGGATGTACACAACAAATCCAAGTATTTACAAATAGCTTGGATGAACATAACTAGTCCAAGTATTTCACAAATACAAATGGATTAACAAAAATAAAAAGGCTAACATGATGAACATGACTAATTCATGGATTCATATTTATCACAACACTAGTGAGTGAATGATCTTCTCATTGGACACGGTAAATGAGGGGATCAAGAGGATAATCATATGTAAACATCCTTAACACTTTAAGTGATCATTTACTAATGATTATGCTATAGAAAAGAGAAAGGGGGCTGAGAAAAACGTCCAAGAGGCTTATTGGAAAATGAGATTTGATCCACTATTTATAGAAGACAAAGTCCAACGGCTAGCTGGGCGCGGATCCTTATCTAGCCGGCGGTACCTTATCGATAAGGAACCGCCTAGCTATTTAAGGTACCGCCCAGTAGAGTCCGCTCCTTTTTTTGTCTTTAGGTGGGGTAGGAATATCTGAGGTTTTTTAAACCTTCAAAGGATATTCTTATGGCATATGGAATATGCCATTTTCAAATTTACATTTTCTATTTTAATAAAACATTTTCTTAAAAAGAAAGTTTATTAAAAAATCTTTTGTCATATTAACAAAAGTGAGTTTGAAGGATAATCACTTTGATGATCACCAAGTATGATTAAAAAAAGTTAGTGATATGATTATTACCTTGATGATAGTGTTAGTTAAATAATTCGTTTTGTGTTTTATACTAAATGTGTTGTATAGTTTGTTGTGATCAAAACTAATAAAGATTAGTTAACACTAATAATGTTTTTAGGCATCACTTGCATTAACATAGATGATAACGTAGCTGATCCTTTAACTAAGGCTTTGCCTAGACCAAAGGTAGTTAAGCATGCCAAAGCGATTGGGCTGCAACTAGCTAGCGAACTCATGCAATAAATTTGTGATTAGTATTTGGATAAAGGATGTTATGACATTATTATATAATGAAATAAAGATCAGGTTTCGTTTATTTTTATTATTTAATAAGTGTATCCTATCTTACATGTTTTAATCCATGAATAAAAGTTATGCTAAATGTCCATTGTCGATTAATAATATGGGAATATTATTAAATTAAGACAAATCAAAATAGTGATAGAGTATACTTGAAAGTATATTGATCAATTTTGGATGATATTCGATGAATCGAATATAGGACTTATCCCAACTATATATTTTTACTTTATGGATCTTTGTCATCAAGTAAAACATAAACAGTTATCCTTAGACTTGAGATACCATGAAACTGTTGTGAATCTAGTGCATCTCTGTGGAATAATCTAACGCTAAACGTAACTGGTAACTATAAGGATTATTTTCGAAAGTGTTGCAAAATTCATAAGTTTTGCTCGAAGTCAATATGGAATTTATTTCCTCTAATTTCGTTTTGGAGTTTAATACAGTTGGGGCCCTCGTGGGATTAGTAAGATGTTTGTGTGGCCACATCTAAATTTGTTTTGGTAATCTTGCTGAATCTATGAACGAGAAACAAAATGGTTAATGAAAGGAATGACTGAGATCCATATCCTTATTAACGTTGTATTAGAAATAAAAGGATAATAATAAACGATGAATCATTTAAAAGGTTTTGTCCAGGAAACCTTGCTTGAGTTGTACTAGAGACATTGCTAGTGTAACTAGACGCTAGTCAATGTAATCACGATATTCGAAATATGTTCAAGTGGGAGCTGTAAGTTTATGGACTTATACTTAATAGTCGTGTGATAGGATCGAACTCGAGATTACGAGATTGCACACAATAAGTAAAGAGTTAATTTAATTAATAAATATATCTATTGTATTTATTAATTTATTTAATAAATATATTATGTATTTATTAAATTAAACCGAGCAAGTAACTATATAACTTTAACGATCGTTGATTAATTAATAGTTAAGTATTAACGAATGTTAAATAAATATATAGTATGTAAAACAAAAGGAAAGAAGTTTGGAAGATTCCGGAACACCCCTAAGGGATGTTTTGGTCGGTCGGTTATGGGCTCCGCGCGGGGGGGGGGGGGGGGGGGGGGGCAAAAGTTATCTTTTATTTATCTTGGGCTACGGGTTGAGGCCTATAAATACACCTCCCTATCCCTCATAATCTACACAACATTAATCTTTTCCGCTTCTCTTCTCTTGGTTCGATCGCAGGACAAACCCAAAGGGTTTCGATTGGTTTTTCTTGGTTTATCGATTGTGTACGTAATCTAGTCCTAGCCCCTCTCTAGGGTTGATGGGTAGATTATTTACAAGCGTTGTAGCTCGGTTTTCACGTGCTAGAATCACGGTTAGCTTGTTGTATTACGTGTGTGCAAGACCGTAATATAGTCTTACTTTTTTTTAATTATAAAGTGCATTCGCATTAAAGTGTCATTAAAAGAAAATTACATCAATAAACTTAACCAAACCAAACTGTTACATATCCAAATTTAAACAAAATCAAAAAATCACCGAAGACCTTGAATCTTTCTCATCCGAAGAAAATATGCTTGCCATTGTCGTGATTGATTGGGGGCAGTAACATAGATCCATAGATGAAAACGGTGATACCCACAAAAGAAATCAACAAACACAACCTCCCAAAACCGAACTCCCAAACCCAAGAAAATATGCTTGCCATTGTCGTGGTTGATTAGGGGCAGTAACATAGATCCATAGATATAGGTACGGAGATGAAAACGACCATGTAGGTGTGAATCACTTTGAAAGAATATCCACCATTGTGGAAAAGAAAATTAGATCTGAGAAATGAATTTGATTTGTTTTTGGAATTGAACATGATAATTGAAGGGGGTTTAAGTTTATTGGTAGCCCTCTGAACCTCCGACGTATAGCCGGTGGCCGGAGGCGGCGGCTAAAAGATGGTGTAGGTTTAGAGAGAAAAGATGGTTTTGTATTACGGTATAAACCCGAAATGGTGATTCGTTATTCGTCTTGTGGATTTGCTTTAGCGTAAAGGTATGTAACACTAATTCGATTAATTATAATTGTGTTATTATTATGATCTTGTTAAATCGCTTCCGCTATATGTGCTTTGATCTCGTTTAGGGTTTTATATAATTGTTATGATAGTAATAAACCTTCAATATATAGGATCGTTGCTGCTCAAATTCCGATTACAAAAACTGTAGAAAGTTTAACATTGTATTCTAGAAATTGGGTAAAAAGAGCTTTCAAAAGTTCACAGTTCACCTTGGAAAAGGTTTTTACTATTTTCCCGAATGTGAGTACTTTACGTATAAATTCGAGTGCTTGGTCGGAGTTGGAATCTTGCTCGTATCCAGAAGGTTGGGAGATGACAACCGGAAGGAAAGGATTGAAAACATTCAGTGCGTATTTGTTGTTAGTTGGCCCGTCCTAGACCTTTTCATCTATAGCATGTATGTTGGACCAATGCGTAGGCTTGTCAAAGGTCTCATTGCTCATTCATCATGATGTTGTTGCTAATGTATCCAAAAATTTCATCTCCAAGTGTATGGCTCGTTGGCCAAAAGTCAAGACACGCAAGAGGCTAATGATCAAGACAAGCTTCTCATGGCAAGATCAAGTAATCAAAATCATGGTAACGGTCGAGGAAGAAACTTAATTAAAGATGAAAAAGGACGTGGAACAAGTTTTCAACAAAGTACAAGAGAACAAAACAAAAAGAAAATAAGATGCTATGAATGTGGTGACTTAGGTCATTTTGCACGAGAATGCACCAAATGGAAGAAGAAAGACAAGCAAGAAGAGTCTCATCTCATTTACGAAACTGATTATGAACCCACATTTCTGTGAAGACAAGTGACGAAGACTCGATTACATGATTATATCATTAGGGGGAATGTTGGAACTAATGACATATATCAATAGTTAAGGGTATTTTAGTATAAATATGTATTAGTATGTAAATATCTGTAAAGTAAAAAACCAACCCAATAGGTTTGTAAATGGGCTGGAAATAGATAAACGGTATAACCGTTAGTAGTATAGGGTTACAACGATTAGTTTGTATAGAACCGATATGCCTCCAATAGTCACGATTTTTCTTGGCATCGATTCATCTTGTATAAATAGGTTAGGAATCTGTAAAAACTCATTCAATTCATATCAATACAAAAACATATTCAAAATATACCTGTTGGGTTAATCGGTTATATGTTAGGTTCATATAGAGGTGGCAAAATGGTTGCGTTGGGTTGGGTTGGGTCATGGGTCTTAGATGGGTTTGGGTTTAGATGGGTATGGGTTTAGATGGGTCTTTTAAGAGGTTGGGTTTAGATGGGTTGGGTCTAGATGGGTTTGGGTTTAGATGAGTTTGGGTGTAAATGGGTCTTTAGGAAAAGTTTGGGTTTTTTGGTGTTTTTTGGGTTTAAATGGGTTTTTGGGTTTTTTTTGTTTTAAATGGGTTTTTAGGAGGTTAGCCTTTTACTTTTTTACGTTTTGTTAATAACTTTACGTTTTCATCAGTAAATTTACATTTCGTCAGAAATTTTACGTTTTCGTCAGTAAATTTACGTCTTCATCAAAAAATTTAAGTGTTCATCCGTATTTTTACGTTTTCGTCAGAAATTTTACGTTTTCATCAAAAAAATTTACGTGTTCGTCAGCAGTTTTACGTTTTCATCAAGAATTTTACATTTTCGTCAGAAATTTTACGATTTAGTCAGAAACTTTACGTTTTCGTCAGAAATTTTACGTTTTCGTCAGAAATTTTACTTTTTCTTCCGTATTTTTACGTTTTCATCAGAAATTTTACGATTTTGTCAGAAATTTTACGTTTTCGTCAGGAATTTTACGTTTTTATCAGGAATTTTACGTTTTCGTCAGAAATTTTACGTTTTCGTCAAAAAAGTTACGTTTTCGTCAGAAGTTTTACGTTTTCATCAGAAATTTTACGTTTTCGTCAGAAATTTTACGTTTTCGTCAGAAATTTTACGTTTTCGTCAGAAATTTTACGTTTTCGTCAGAAATTTTACGTTTTCATAAATTTTTTTACGTTTTCATCAGCAATTTTACGATTTCATCAAAAATTTTAAGTTTTCGTCAGAAAATTTACGAATTCGTTAGGAATTTTACGTTTTCATAAGAAATTTTACGTTTTCGTCAAAAAATTTACTTTTTGTCAGAAGTTTTACGTTTTCTTCTTAAATTTTACGTTTTCGTCAGAAATATTACGTTTTCATTAGAAATTTTACGTTTTCGTCAGTAAATTTACGTTTTAGTCTGAAATTTAACGTTTTAGTCTATAAATTTACGTTTTCGTCAAAAATTTTAAGTTTTCATCCGTATTTTTACGTTTTCATAAAAAAAATTACGTGTTCGTCAGAAGTTTTACGTTTTCATCAGGAATTTTACATTTTCGTCAGAAATTTTACGATTTTGTCAGAAACTTTACGTTTTCGTCAGAAATTTTACGTTTTCATCAGAAATTTTACGTTTTTGTCAGCAATTTTACGTTTTCATCAGAAATTTTAAGTTTTCGTCACAAATTTTACGATTTCGTCAGGAATTTTACGTTTTCATCAGAGATTTTACGTTTTCGTAAAAAATTTTACTTTTTGTCAGAAGTTTTACGTTTTCTTTAGAAATTTTATGTTTTCATCAGAAATTTTAAGTTTTCGTCAGTAAATTTACGTTTTCGTCAGAAATTTACGTTTTAGTCTATAAATTTACATTTTCGTCAGAAATTTTACGTTTCATCCGTATTTTTACGTAATCAGAACTTATGACGAAAACGTAAAATTTCTGAAAACGTAAATTTTTTGATGAAAACGTAAAATTTCTGACGAAAACGTAAATTTACTAACGTAAAATTTCTGACGCAAACGTAAAATTTCTGACGAAAACGTAAAATTTACTGACGAAAACGTAGAATTTCTGAGGAAAACGAAAAATTTCTGACGAAAACGTAATTTTTTTGAAGAAAACGTAAAATTTCTGACGAAAACGTAAATTTACTGACGAAAACTTAAATATACTGACCAAAACGTAAAATTTATGACGAAAACGTAAAATTTACTGACAAAATCGTAGAATTTCTGACGAAAACGTAAAATTCTGACGAAATCGTAAAATTTCTGATGAAAATGTAAAATTTCTGACAAAAACGTAAATTTACTGACGAAAACGTAAAATTTCTGACGAAAACGTAAATTTACTTACGAAAACGTAAAATTTCTGACGAAAACGTAAATTTACTGACGAAAACGTAATTTTTTTGAAGAAAACGTAAAATTTCTCACGAAAACATAAATTTACTGACGAAAACGTAAATCTTCTAACAAAAACGTAAATTTACTGACGAAAACGTAAAATTTCTGACGAAAACGTAAATTTACTGACGAAAACTTAAATTTACTGACGAAAACGTAAAATTTATGACGAAAACGTAAAATTTACTGACAAAATCGTAGAATTTCTAACGAAAACGTAAAATTCTGACGAAATCATAAAATTTCTGATGAAAATGTAAAATTTCTGACAAAAACGTAAATTTACTGACGAAAACGTAAAATTTCTGCCGAAAACGTAAAATTTCTGACGAAAACATAAATTTATTGACGAAAACGTAAATTTACTGATGAGAACGTAAAACTTCTGAAGAAAACGTAAAATTTCTGACGAAAACGTAAAATTTTTGACGAAAACGTAAATTTACCGACGAAAACGTAAAATTTCTGAAGAAAACGTAAAATTTCTGACAAAAACGTAAAATTTCTAATGAAAATGTAAAATTTCTGACAAAAACGTAAATTTACTGACGAAAACATAAAATTTCTGATGAAAACGTAAAATTCCTGACGAAAACGTAGAATATTCTTATGAAAAAGTAAAATTTCTGACGAAAACGTAAATTTTTTGACCAAAACGTAAATTTATGATGAAAACGTAAAAATACGGTGAAAACGTAAAAAACAAACAAGTGTGAGAAATTTTGACAAGCTTGTGAAAAAAAAATGGAAAAAAAACACTTTTGATATTACTAAACCTATTGGGTGACCCATCTTGACCCATTAGTAATGTTGGAAATACGTTTTTACGTATTTAGAAAGGATCAGTCACTCCAAAGATATATTCTAGTATTGGGCTCGTGATCCATTTGTAAACAATATATTCCATATAACCCACATGTAGGGTGGGCTATATATACCCCCTCTTAGCATGTTAGGAGGGGTGATTCTTTCATTTTCTCAACTTTCATTTTAACAAAATACACTTTCTCTCTCTATCTCCCTTTCCTCTCTTCTTTCTCTCTCTACACCCATCTTCTTCCAATCCTTCATCCACTCAATCAATATATCTATTCATAGATTGCCTAATCCTAAGATAACGTAGACCTTCGATTGGTATCAAGAGCTATGGTTGCATCTTAGGATTTGCGTGCTTTTGATTTATTGATTTGGTAAAATTTTATTTGTATTTTTCTTCTTTCTTTTCTTTTTCTTTCGTTCTTTTAAAGTTTATCTTAATTCTTGATTTTTGTTTCTTTATCTTAAAAATTATTTAAAAAGTATCAGTTTTATTTTAAAAATAACAAAAGTTTCAGTTAAATATTTAGATATCAATCTTTTTGTCTCGATCTATGTTTTTCTTGTTTAGGATTTGTCACAAAAATTTATAAAGTATCGGTTTTTTATTCTAATATTTTTGTTTTTTAGCATTTTTTTTTACTCTATCTGTCTCTGTTTTGAAACTTCTCCCGTCGGAAAAGGGCTTTAAACATTCCGACAGATTTGTCTTTAAGGATTCCGACAAGGGTCATTCCGATTGACATTCCAATAAGGCATTCCGATTGGGACGTTGACATTCCAATCAGATCATTCCGATTGGGACATAAGCATTCCGATTAGGTCATTCAGATTGGCACATTGACATTCCGATGGTGTTTTGAATTGTTGACATTCCGATGCCTTTCATTGTTAACATTCCGATGGGATCGTAAGTTAGACTCGGTTAACTGACCCAACTCGACTTCCATTACACCCTCACACAACACTCTCTCAAGACTCGACCCACATCCCATCACCCACAAGACTCGACTCACAACCGACCCTCGACTCAACCTGCCTAGACTCAATTCGAATCCAAACAAAACCAACCATGATCTCAGATTAGATCCTCGTCTCTTATTTCAAGAATCATCCACGATCCTTACAAGAGAGATCTGTTCCTCATAGATCGTGACTAACAAACTCAAATCTAAGAAGAACACATGCAATCAATTTAAACCTACCCGAGACCAATTAATTGGTCTTGAAGTCGTGTCTCGATTTAAACACCAAATAAATCAAACAACTAAGGATTCAGATAACTGAGATCCTATACCATTGCTTATCCATCCTTGTGATTAATCACATCAAAAGTGATTTAGTGTTTGTGTTTAAGTTTGGTGTATGTTGGGTGGGATAGTTGTGATTGTAGGATGATATGAGATTTATGAGATTGATATGATTTTTTTTTGTATCTGCGATGAATGAGATGGAAATAGAGGATTTGTAAATTGTTCGCTGTTTGATATAGATGAGAAGTGGGCGGAGGAAATAAGGTGAGTAAAAGGGCAGTTTATGTGATGTGTTACAAATTGAATGCTTTAAATATCCCACAAGATTAGGTCATCCTTGTTGGATCGGGTTATATCATGCCAACAAACAAATCACATATTATGAAATCTAGTAAAAACATATTATCAAATGTTTATAATATGACAAACAAATCTTAAAAATGTTGCCATGTTTGTTGTCATAAACAATATTTATATTCGGTGCACATGGGCTGAATTGTTTATGTGCTAAAAAAAAATTGATTTTTATTCAAGTTTTTGGTATTTCAAATCACATCATGTATACTATTCGTTTGGGCATTTAGACTACATTTCATGGCTGGTGGAAGTTTACAAAATAATTTTACTAGTAACCTTGTTTAGTTATCTTTACTAGTATTTTTTTTTTCGTCATCTGTTGTATTGTCGGGATTTAAAGTGACGCAGTGACGAGATAAAGTGGCATTAGACCAGCTCATCAAGGACCGAGTTTATGTGGTATTGGAGTTGGTAAGTAATTTAGTTAAACTGGTTGACGGGCCGAGCACTATATTAACCGAAGGTATTTATGTGGTAGTGGGTTGAAAGGATATCAAGTGGTGTACTCGTTTAGGTTATTAGTATCGGGTTTGTTTTTATCAACATTTGAGCCGACCAAGAAATTATCAGACCGAGAAAATTGGCTACATTTGTTTTTTTATAGTGGCTACGGATTTAATAGGGTTTTATTATTTGAAAGTGAAGACGAATTTTTCATCGCTAAGTAATCCTTCCTTTATCTTTATCGAACTTCAATGGAATCGTTGAATTCGATGTTTCAAGAGGGAGAATTGCATCTAATGCAAGACAAAGCTAGAGAAAGTGGTATCACTTCATTTCGACTACTTCAGTCTCATCTTGTGAACCTTTCATGGCTTCAAGGAGGAACCGAATTTGTGACACTCTTTGGTCAAGATCGTTATATATTCACGGAATCGATGTTCATCATCTTGAACCAATTAGCAGAGCAACTCCACAATGAAGACTTTAATCACTCTGCATCGGCACTTGCATATAAGGCTCTTGTGACTCAAATCACGCCTTTCCTCCAATTTAATATCGTCAAGTCTGAAAGTTCAGTGATTTGCCAGTCATTTCTTCGAGATACACATATCGAGCTTCAAGAATTCCGTGGTACACTATTGAAACTCATGACATCGGTTTCATCTTCGATTTATGCAAGATCTCGACTTCAGCAAGCGTATGATAATGGAGTGCACGAATCAATGACGCAGATGCAAGAGGAGAATGGTCATACGGTTGACAACTTGGAGCCTAACGATGGCAAGAGCACAGAATCAGAAGGACAACATGATACCATTGGCACGTCAGGGAATGTTCACGAGATCCTTCTTGATGAGACCTTACATGTTTATGACGAAGAGCCTGCAAACATGGTACAATGTAATGTTGTTATGATGTATATACTGATGATATACCGCATATTGAGCATTCTGAACCTAATTATGACAAACATGGGATGGAAAAGAGTGATAGCAATACCACTTCTGATTCATCCGAGATAAGTCATAATGGGGGAGAGATTGTTCAGAATGCTATAGTACATCATGATAAATGCTTTATAACTGCTTCGTTAACTGATTCTGATTCCAAGATTAAAGAGCTCGAAACGATCGTAGCTCAGCAACCAAAAGATCTTGAGGATGCCAAACTTGAATTTTCTAAGAAAACAGACAAATTTGAAGCATACTTTGAAAAACTTGAAAAGTCTAACGTTGTTCTTGAAAGAAAATTGGATCAAAAAGTTTTAGATTCTAAAGCTGAAAAGGATAATCTTTTGAAACAAATTCAGTTACTAGAGTCTAAATTGGCATCTCAAGATGAATTGCTCAAAGAAAATGAGACCTTAAAAGCTCAAGTTCAGAAAAAGGTTTTTGCTATAGCTGCGTTGAAAAACGAATTAAGGAAAAATAGAGGACCTAGTGTGGACACTAAGCTTGAAAAACCATCAATCTTGGGGAAACCGCCTACAAATCAGTTCGTCAGTCAACCAATTGTCAGACAACCGACTGCATTTAAGTCCGAGCGACCAAAATCCTCGATACCGCGGTTTGCCTCCCAAGTTGATATGGTTCATCTTTCTAGACCATTCATTCCACCAACTAGGGCCAATGTGACTAACACAGCTTTTGCAAGACCTCATCACATGATTGCCTCAAGTCTCCCTAGACATAGTCCAAAGAACACGTCTCGAACTAGTACAAATGATGTTCATCACAATTTTGGTCAAAGGGAAGCTATTCAAAAGACACAAGTAAGAGATAGGAATTTAAAACCTAGTCAGATGCCTTCTAGATTACCCAACACTGCTAACCGTAGCATGTCATATCAAAGGAGCATCAATCAATCAACTAGGAATTATAGATCTTATTCTGATCTGAAATATGCTACTTGTAAAACATGTAGGAAATGTGTCTTTAAAGCAAATCATGATTCTTGTGTCAAGAAGTTACTTAATGAGGTGAACTCCCGTGCTAGACTTAAATCCCAATGGGTGGCTAAAATCAAACCCATTGGTAAAATGTGGCGCCCCACTGGTAGAACTTTCACTCTTGTAGGAAACGAGTGCCCTTTAACTAGGATAGTCTCTGATTCTACTAAGCCTACTGGGGAGGAAATTGATAAGGATGATACATCACTTAAGCCTGAACTTAAGGTTTTCTATAAAAGGAAACGTTTGCCAACTAAGACAAGTGAATTATCTCCTCAGGTCACCTCTGGCACAAGTAAGGCCAACTGTGAACCCCCACTTGCTTCTAAAATTGATATCGCTAACCCATGTCAAAGCATGCAAATTTCTAATGAGAATGCAGGTACCAAAGTCCATGTTCAACAAGAACACAGCGGTCGGATCTTTACATATCGTTCAACTAAGGACACTCTTAGAGTTTGGTTACTAAAGAAGCTGATATCAAAGAAACAAGTGTCTCAGGGGATTCGCAGTTAAACATCGTACAAATGATTTACAGTCACATAACAGACTGTAACTCGATCCTCAAAGAAAGGAAAGTTTATCGCCGATGATAAACTTATCCTAAAAACGAGAAATTCATTTTTCTCCGGCATGAGCTTATATAAAAAACATTCCAAGTTTTTAAGCTCATGCATTAAGGCTTATAGATAAATGACAGTCTATAACCCGCTCTTCAAAGGCAGGAAAGTTTATCGCCGATGATAAACTTATCCTTACAACGAGAAATTAAGTTTTCTCGGGCATGAGCTAATATTAAAAACATTCGAAGTTTTTAAGCTCATGCACAATGGTTTATCATTAAATATCAGATGGTAACCCATGCTTCAAAGAAAGGAAAGTTTATCGCCGATGATAAACTTATCCTAACAACGAGAAATTAAGTTTTCTCAGGCATGAGCTAATATTAAAAACATTCGAAGTTTTTAAGCTCATGCACTATGACTTACAGTTAAATGTCAGACTGTAACTCGAACTTAAAATAAAGGAAAGTTTATCTTTTATGATAACTTATCCTCTTAACGAGAAATTCACCTTTCTCGGTCATGAGCTTGTATTAAAATATTCAAAGTTTTAAGCTCAGAAAGGAAAGTGTATATTTTAAATAAGAGAACTTTTCCTCATAACGAGAAATTAACCTTTCTCGGTCATGAGCTTTCCGTTAAAACAGTCAAAGTTTTCAAGCTCATGAAAACGACTTCTAAGTAAATGTCAGCCTAGGACTCGTCCATCAGATAAAAGGAAAGTTTATCGCCGATGGTAACTTATCCTTAACAACGGGAAGTTTACAACTTCTCGGACTTGAGCTCGTTTTGTAAGATATTCAACATCTTAAGCTCAAGTAATTGGTTTTCAAAACTTTGAACACAATTTTTCATGAATTTTTCAAAAGGTTTTTCTAAATCTTTCAAAATTGTGTGTTTAAAAACGTTTTGATAAAAAGAGCATGTCTTCTGGAATCGATAATATTTACGAACCTAGAAATGTCATTCAATAATGACACGGGGTTGTAAATAAAGTTCGAGCAGAAGTTTAAAACATTTAAAACATGCTCCATATGGTTTGCTATTATTTCCGATAGTAACCCGCTTTTCACTTTGAAGTCAAGCATTTCACCGGAAAGCTTTGACTTCAGAATCCGAAGTTATCAACTCCACAATCCAAAGTTCGTTGCAATTGATATCTACATACTAGACGATGTGACTTCTCAAACGACGACTACATCTCTTTAAGTAGAACACGGGTCAACAATTGAGGGGGAGCACTCGTCCAGCATTCAGAATCTTTGATGCCGAAAGTGCCATAGTTCACAAGTTGGTGTCAAGACAACGATATCAATTGTCCATGTGGTGTAAAGGGGAAGATAATTTCAGAAGTTACGAGGAAGACCAACATTCGTGAACAAGAACCATGTGCTTCTTTCATATGATGTTCTCCATCATTCAGGTCCAACCTCGTAAATTGCTAATATTGTGAATTCATTATCATATATGATCTTTGCACGTGATAAATACCTTGCACTTGTGTTTAAAAGGTATTTAATTTACGTTTCAAGTAAACCCTCATTAATTTGAGGGGGAGCTTGTGTAATTCATGAAGATAATTGGATTTGCATTTTTCTTCCCAAATTCTCTTAAAATACTATTAAATCAATTGATATTAAAAACATCGATTGGGTTAATATTTTTAATATGGGGGAGAAAATGTGATTTAATATTGAGATCAATAATGGTTTGACTTAATGTGCTGGCTCATCCCGACATGTGCGAAATGTTTTCGAATATCGTGGCATATGTTAAGGGGGAGCAAAATGGATTTGGATATAAAAATGGATTTCATGGTGATTTATACTTACCCGCAACCCATTTATTTCACGACGATGAAGATTGTGGTGACATAAGGATGGTAGGATAGGTTAAAGTCCAATGATTTCTCTAGAACCGGAGGAATCTTCCCAAGGACATTCCATAGCTAGAAATAGTAGTCCTTAGGAAAGATGGAGAAAGATTGTGAACGTAGCTGAATGCCGACCAAGTACTTAAGTTAGCACTGGAACAATCACAACAAGGTGCTAGTTATGACGTATTGGTAAGCATTGAAGGGGTTGAAGAATGAAAAAGAATTGTAAAGATAAAGGGTGTAAAGAAAGTAGCCCTCCTTACAACTTAGGCAGAAACCGGGTCAATTCATATGCTATTGAGATCATTTATGATTCTCGATATTGAAGATAGACATCATGGACCCAGTGATGCAAGGCACAACCCATCCCAGCTAACTCAAGTATCTCTCAAAAGATATTTGTTTTAATCACACGGAGACAACACATTACCTATTGATTTATTCACTCCGAATAAATTGGTATTGAAAAGGTGGCACTCCTCTCCAGCCTCCGATCACTAAAATCCAAAATGCACGATCGAGTCTAGAGCCATTTGAGATCATCAAATATCTCGTTAGGACACACTTTCATATTTCCTTGCTTCTTCACACACTGTGAAAAGTAAGAAAGATCTTAAGAGTCCTACGCAAAATCTTCATGATCTTGCCTGAACATCCGAGTAATACGAGAGTATTTACAATGAAGATGGAAATCCTTCTTGAGCAAATATCAAAAAGCTCATGGTAGGTGACTTGTGCGATTCTTTATGAATCAAACTTGTGATAACTGGAAAGCAACAGTGGTTTAATTCTTAAATGAATTTAAACACTTTCCAGGCCTCTACGCAATATCTTAGTGATCTTGCCAGAACATTCAGAGTAATACTATTAAGTATTTACAGTGACGAATGGAAATCCTTCTAGTTTTAACATCAAACAGTACTTGGTAGGTAACTTGCAAGATTCTATATGAATCAAGCTAGTGACAACTGGAAAGCAACGATGGTGCGGTTCTTAATTGAATTTCACTTGTTCCAGGAACATGAATTGACGGCTTCAAATCATGCGGATAATATTATCCAAATGATTCACTCTTTACGTTCTCAGTCAGCTTTGGACGGTCAAGTAAAGAGAACGGGTTTACCCGCGAAATCTTGTCAAGGAGGTTCTTTATTGAAACTACCTGCCACAAGTACGATATTTAATATCGTCCAACGGTCTTCACCGACCGGAGGTAAAATGCTACCGAATTAGAATGAAATGTTCAAGGCCATTTCATCCGTGTATATTGTTTGTTGCTAACTGTCTTATGCAGCGTAACAAGAAGGTGGCATTGCGGTGTACAATCCAGAAGAAGTCGTCACCACATGCTTATACTACATACACTTAGTAATTCAACAAATTCAAGAAATTCTGAAGGTCAAGTCTTCCGTTGTATCAAACTCTAAAGCTTTCAAGAATTTAAAGGTATAAGTATGTGGAACATATAGTCACGAAGAGGCAAATTTCATAAGTGATGAATGCACAAGGTCAAGGCAAGGAAACATGCTCAAGACTAAAGTCAAAGATCACATCAAGCATATTCACAAGAACAAGATCGAAGACTCAAGCATAGTATGCTAGGTTTAAGATTTTATAAAATGGTGTGACCTCCCTTAGGGGGAAATTGTTGGAAATACGTTTTTCCAAAGAAAGTCTCGGTCACATCATTATTAGCATAGATTACGAGCTATAGACTATTTAGGACATTGTAACTTGGAGTGACCTCCCTTAGGGGGAGATTGTTGGAAATACGTTTTTACGTATTTAGAAAGGATCGGTCACTCCAAAGATATATTCTAGTATTGGGCTCGTGATCCATTTGTAAACAATATAGTCCATATAACCCACATGTAGGGTGGGCTATATATACCCCCTCCTAGCATGTTAGGAGGGGTGGTTACTTCATTTTCTCAACTTTCATTTTAACAAAATACACTTTCTCTCTCTATCTCCCTTTCCTCTTTTCTTTCTCTCTCTACACCCATCTTCTTCCTCTCCTTCATCCACTCAATCAATAGATCTATTCATAGATTGCCTAATCCTAAGATAACGTAGACCTTAAAGTAATATAAAGGGAGACCCATCTAGACCCATGTGACAAATGAGGAGACCCAAGTAGACCCATTTATAATTGTAAGAAGGAGCTTGTTTGACCCATCTAGACCCATCTAAGATTTTAAGGGAAACCCAACTAGACCCCTTTCTTTTTCTAATTTAACCAAGTTGACCCAAAAATTAACCATGGGTCAAAAATTGCCACCTCTAGGTTCACATATGCATGGCATGGCTGGAAATTTGGTAGTTGCTGAAAATATTACAGTTTAGTTTAACATTAGACTTGGTATTTAGGTTGACCGATTCTTAAGGTGCACATTGTGCATGAAATATTGTTACCTGGTCTTTAGTATACATGTTCTTATTGTAAGGCTATAAATAGTCAGTCATAGTTGAAGTAATAAATAGTGAGTTTGGTTGTACTTTTATCCAAACGTATTTTCACAATCTACATTTGGTATCAGAGCTAAGGCTCGTACCACGGAAGCCTCCACCGTCGGTGGGTGTGTCGGTCGGTGGAGGGCAGGTGTAAAAGATCTGTTCGGGACAGCACGTGGCTGTTCAGGACTGTGTTGCAGGAGAAGACGGAGCCGTTAAGGTGTTTCGGTCGACCGTTGTTATGGTAGACGTACCGATTGAGACGACGGGGGTGACCAGTTAAAACATCGGTATTCCGGGGCTGTTAATAATGATCAAAAGAAGAAGGAAAAAGGGTTGTAGCTTCATGTTTATTCGTCGTGAGATACTAACCGGGGTTGCGGGATAAACGGATGGGAAGAGTCGGAAAAAAAACAGGTGGATTTTGACTAGATTCGTTTTGCAGATGACGGAAGACGGTAAAGGCGGGTATGAACTTGTCTTCTTGAACGGTAGAAGAGTGTTTCGGAACAAGGTTGAGCTAGTGATGATTCAGGGTTGTTCGATTAGTAGTTGCGGGTGTGACAAGAGCATGTTTCATAGGTGCCTTGATTGTTGTTTTATGATAAGAGGAGATCGTCGTAGGTGCTTAAAAAGCGGGCGTAAGGGATCCGTCAAAGCAGGTGGCTTTGGATTCGGTTCGTTTAGAATGGAAAGAAACGCTATAAGCGGTTGGCTTTGTTTTCTTTGTCAGTAGAGGGGCCTCTTGGAACAGGTGTAATCGTGAAAAGGTACAAGGATTCAAGACAAGAAAAGATTGAATAACTACACAATGTGATATTATGGCGTTGGTAGTTCAAACCGAGATGACTTTGGATGTGGCCGGGTATGAGGTCGAGAATCCGGGAAAAGTCGAGATGGAAGTGACGTAACCAACGATATGCCATGGTACATGTTACGAGTGTTGTGAACAATCAAAAGAGTTTAAGCTGGCAACTTTGGACGTGACCAAGTTCGAGGTTAGGTGTCAGGAAAAGGTCGAGAATCGATGTGACTAAAGGGTGTGAATAAACCGATTAAGGGGGTGATTGTTGGGTTAATTGGTTATATGTAGGGTTCACATATGCATGGCATGGCTGGAAATTTAGTTGAAGTAATAAATAGTGAGTTTGGTTGTACTTTTCTCTAAACGTATTTTCACAATCTACAATACCTATGTCTTTTATTTTATTAGCAAGTTTGTTTGTGTCATTCCAACATTAAATAAGTATATGTTCTCATAGATTTCATTATTTTTGCATCATATGAAGCGGCTCCTCCTTGTTATAATGTAGTGTGTACATTAATGGGGCAGGTTGTATATATAATGTAAATATGTAGTGTGTTCTGTAAAATCAGTTTGAATCAATGTAAAATGATAAAGTTGTATGTATATGTCTTATCATATTTAACTTTTCGAGCATTACATTCACCTATTTAAGTAGAGGTGTCAAAATAGGTGACAACCATCGCTAAATTTTAGATTCTTTGTGTTGGTCATGGCACGCCATTTGTACCTAATGAAAGTTACTAGTCACACATTTTGAAACACTATTAAATACCACCATCTGCGGGAAATCGCACTATAGAAGCAACTTTATTTTCTATTGATACCGTACTAACAAAACATGTTAGCGAAGGCTACATTGGCAATGGTGGTGCATACCATGATTAAATTATTCAGATAAGAAGTGAACAGCTATACAAGGTTAGTATCATTGCTTATACAGCTTTTGTTTTGAGAATTATGTATGAAACTTGGCCGAACAGCTTTTTCGTTGTGTTACTTTCATATAGTACATCGTGGAGACTAGTGTGTATCCTCGTGAACACGAGCTATTGAAGGAGATCAGAGCCGTTACCGCTACACATGACCTGTAAGTTTCATGTATTTTGACATAAATCTGATTATTTTGAACTTTTTTTTCGCGCTGTTTGAAACTGATAGTTTTGTATTCGCAGTTCTGTCATGGGTACCGATAGTGGTCAAATGATGGAAATGTTGTTGGAAATCACTGGTGCTAAAAAAGACGTTAGAGATTGGGGTTTATACGGGTTACTCGTTGCTACTAACTGTACGATTCCCAATGATGGCTAGGTTGTGATTAAAACTAGTCTATATATGTTCCGAGTATAGTGTGAATGATTTTTTATGCTAAAAAAGTTTTTTTTTGCTATAGATTGTGGCGATAGATCTAGCCGGGAATATTATGAGATTGGTCAGCTGACAATAGAAAAAGCTGGGGTCGAGAACAAGACTGATTTCATCGAATCACTGTTAACAGGCCTTTAATCGTACTTTCCAGGATCGAATCATATCAAACAATACTCATGAACATCATCATCATAAACAAAATAAAAGAACAAGAACAAAAGTTGGGATGAACCCTTCTGCAGATCTTATTGATAATAAATAAAGTGGGTTACAAGAATCGTTTACAATGAAAACTATATATACTAATTGAATCGGTATGATTTTGGTGAAGGGGTGTGATGGTTCTGTCAAAACCATACGACACATCTTTTCACATATAACCAACCGTATATAACTGACAAATGGGTTTGGGTCTGTTTTTTGTGGGCTTTTGACCCATCCCTAAACTGTACAGATTAAACAAAGATTAATGAGATTAAAGTTTCCAACATTCCCCCTAATCTATTAATCTTTGATGCTTCAATCTTCTTGTTCATTCTTCTGGCTTGAAGTATGCAGTTTGTTGTTTTTTTTTCTCAGGATCATGTATCCTTATTTCCAGGATCATGCTGCAAGTCTTCATCCTTATTTCCAGGATCATAAAAAAAACCTTGGCCAAACTGTTCCATATCATCTTGATAGTTTTCATCTGCGCCTTGTGATCTTAAGAAAACGTATAATCTTCATGGCTTTTGTTGTTACTCTCCGGTTACGGTTACGTTAAATCCACGTTCGTCGGTTGTCTTTTTCGTTTAAAGTAAATCCTCTCAAATGAATTCTTCTGCGAACTTCATTATATCCATGTGATCATGTGTTCTTTTTAAAAAACAGCCATGTTTTTTTTTCACTTCTTTCTTTCTTTCTTTCTGTTCCTCCTTGATCTTTCCTTCTGCCTCTTTATTTTTTCTGAATCTGCTTCGTCCTTATGATCTTGATCATGAATTGTTGTGTCGTTTGATCCCTTCGCTCTGATACCATGTTGAGAATTCACAGGCGCCATACGTCCAGGATCTTATAATGATCAAACGAGCATCATGATAGATCATATGAATAAACAGAATTAATTAGGGAAGAACAAGAAAGATACGGGGTGAACCCTTCTGCAGAGATTTATTAATAATGAATAAAGTGGGTTTCAAGAATCGTTTACAATGAAAACTATATATACTAATTGAATCGGTATGATTTTAGTGAAGGGGTGTGATGGTTCTGTCAAAACCATACGACACATCTTTTCACATATAACCAACCGTATATAACTGACAAATGGGTTTGGGTCTGTTTTTTGTGGGCTTTTGACCCATCCCTAAATTGTACAGATTAAACAAAGATTAATGAGATTAAAGTTTCCAACAATCACAAGCTTTACCAGCTCTTGATAAGCTACTCGAAGATGTACACTTTTTTCACTTGTACCATTTTACAACTTTCTTTTCTGTCACATTTTTAAAGTTTTTGATCTTTTGTTTTCTTAGCCCGACAACGAAGGAAGCTTTGACTTTGTTTTTGTTGACGCTGACAAAGTAAACTACATTAACTATCACGAGAGAGTGCCGTTCAAAAAAAAAAAAAAAAAAACTATCACGAGAGAGTAATGAAATTAGTTAGAATCAACGGGATTATCATGTACGACAACACACTCTCTGGTATGGTATGGTACTGTTGCAAAGCCGGACCATTGAAAGAGTGGAGAATTAGTGCTTTGCATTTTAATAAAGTACTCGCATGTGAAAATTGCCATGGCTCCGTTAGGCCGATGGTAACACCATTTACAGGCGTCTCTACTAGATAAACAATTGTAATAAATTTGTAAACTTAACGAGTGGGGATATATGTGAGAGGAACCTCAGGTTTCATCATCGTTGAATTCTTTTTGTTGAGATTTTTACCGGTAACTCATTGCTTCTAACTGATGGCATGGTTTGTAATTTTAGCCATGGTACAATATGTCCTCTAAAATTTTTGTTACATATTTAGCATACACAACTTTTTAAGTTTGGTACAGATTGTAGTAATACACATGGATCGAGAAGCATATGAGGTTGGTCGCCCGGTTATACAAATGATCGGGGTAGAGCACAAGATTGAATTTTTCGAATATCGGGACATTCAGTGGCAGACGTAGGATATTGGATAGTGGGGGGCGAATTTTTTTTTAACAATAGCAAAGCAAAAAAAACTAAAATCCGAACAAAAAATCGAGTATTTTAATTTACAAATGGAAAAATTTTAGGTTTTAAAGTGTTAAATGTCGAAATTCAATATGCGAGTGGGGGGCAATTTGCGCTTTTAGTGGGGGCATTAAAAAAAACTCTCGAAATTGAAAAAAAATTACACTGTAATCTCGTCTTTTTTGTCGAGCTATGGGGGGCGCCGCCACCCCATACCCAACACATATGTCCACCCCTGGGGACATTGGTTCAATGTTTTCTACCATTCCATTATATGCATAGAACATGCATGGTTATATTCCAGTTGGTACAATATGTGTTGGTTCTAGAAAAATTGCCACTGGCCCAAAAAGTCATAGTTGAAGGCTTGTTATAGGTAAGTTAGCCCATATCTAACCTAATCTGCCACATTATAAAAACACATTTCCTCGTTTCATTAGACTTCTCTCATTTCATTACACAGCCGTTATTTCTTTCAAAACTAGATCTCATTTCATTACACAGCCGTTGTTTCTTGTTATAGGTAAGTCATAGTTGAAGGCTTGTTATTTCTTTCTCTCATAAGCTGTTGATGACAAAACTAGATCTCATCAAAACAGGTATTCATTTTACTTTTATTATTTATTACTGTAATTGTTTTTGATTGATTGCTGTAGATCTAACCAATATATGCATAATAAAGATATATACTGTATCATGTTTTCATTTTACTAATATATTTTCTGTCCTTTTGTGATGAAGTTGTGACGGTTGTTTACGAAACGCCTAGTCTAGTCTTATTTGGGCTGAGTTGTCTTCCAAACAACATGAATGACAAATTAACCGTCATACATCATGACATAAAGAGTGCTGGAGAATCTGCAAGCGGAAAATCTGTGATTTAATAGGGTGTTAACTTCTGGTACATTCTTCTTGTGAGGGGTTGAATATTGTCTACTGTCACTTAATTTCATCGTACTACTAGCGTGGGCGTATACAGCCCTATCCCTACAGAGAGCGTTCAATAGTTCCCATCACCTTTGTTCTAGGTAATTTGTTATTTTAGCTGTGGGACTTGACTTTTTTAACTTTTGGCAAACTGTTAGTTGTACTTTGAGCTTTTGGCTTATGTGAGTTCCCAAGTTTAAGTTGGTTGCCTTATTTGCTCTATAAAGCAGATTTTTGAATGTTGCGGAGCTTGATACTTGGTTTGGATGCGTGGTTGAAGTGTGTTGAAGAAGATAAACTATATACCGTTAATGTGGATTGGATTTATTTCACATGTGAGATAGAGACATAAGATTGAAAGTGATAGCGTATTTATTAGTTGGTTAGTTCTAGAGGTGGCAAAACGGGCGGGCGGGCGGGCTAAACGGGCAACGGACTAAACGAGCTGCGGGCTAAACGGGCCCGCTAAATGGGCACGGGCGAAACGGGCGGGCTAAACGGGCGCAAGCTAAAAAAGGGAAAAAACATATAAAAACCTACAATTAAAAAATAAAAATACTTGTTTGAAAGCCGGATAAAAAATTTAATAAAAAATATTCGTCGAGTATAGTAATTTGTATTTTACAAGTGCGCCCGTTAAGCCCATTTAGTTTCTTATGTATGTGCCCGTTTAGCCCATCCATTATAAAGAATGGGCAAAAAGTGCCCATCCTTTTTTGAAAATGGGCAAAAAATGCTCATATGTATCCAAATGGGCAAGATTTGTCACCTCTAGTTAGTTCATATATATGGATTTCTTGAACGACTAATGTACATAAAGGATGTATTGGCTTATGTTTATATGACTATTATTTGTTCCATGTTAAACTCTTTAATCTTGTTGCAACCGGATATTATTTCATGTATGTGCGGTTTATTACATTTTATGACGGGACTTATGCAACCTGCCTGTGTATACATCAGGGGGCAGGTCTACTTGTAGTACAGTGTGTGAATTATTGCTACTGAGTGCACACCCAGACAAGAAAAACATGAGTGTGTACCTTAATCTATGTTAGCATTGGTGAAACAAAAAAAGAAAGAAAAATAATTTCTTCTTTCTTGGTTCAACTACGTTCTTGTCGTTGGACGGAAGGGATAATAGATCGTTTGATTCAATTGTATGTTTTTATATTAGGCCAACTCGAGTCCACCCATTTCCACTCTTTTAAGGCACATTTGGTGTTTATTTTGGTTCCTTTCGTTATTTACAAATCTCTGCTATAGAACTCAAACCACAACCACACTTTGGCTTTGATACTTTGGGAACTCAAGCAGGGAAAAACATTTAGCACATGATAAAGGGTAAAACTGGAATTTCCATCTGTTCCACTCGGCCAATTTCGTGACTACACTGTGACTACGAAACTGGATGCACTATCAAAGTCAAAATGTAAATGATAGGAGCTTCAACATGAAGTTGTGGATTTTGTACATTCGCGTGTACTTAAGTTAGAAATAATCCTGTATAGTTAGAAGTTAGGTTGATTTTTCAGTATACAAGTCTTTTGAGTTGTTCAAACCGTGACCCGTATGACCTGCAACCCGTTTGACCTGCAACCCGTTTGACCCGCAACCCGTTTGACGCGTGACCACATCTGCCCATTTCGCTACCTCCAACATAAATACATAATAACGCTAATCAACCACTTATTTTATCAACGTCTTATAGGTTGTTTGATAATCATTATTACTATTAACCGAGATAATCATTATGCATAGCTAACGTTGGATAAAGGATAATAGAGCGTTTGATGTAAGTTTTAATTATCTTTTTGTATTAGGCCAACTCAAGTCCACCCATTTCCACTCTTTTAAGGCACATTTGGTGTTTGTTTTGGTTCCATTTGTTATTTACAAATCTCTGCTATAGAACTTAAACCGCAACCACACTTTGGCTTTGATACTTTGGGAACTGAAGCAGGGAAAAACATTGAGCACATGATAAAGGGTAAGACTGGAATTTCCATCTGTTACACTTGGCCAATTTCGTGACTACACAGTCGATATTTCTGCTATATCTATAAGCGGTTGTTTATAGGCTTCAGCTGAACTGTTTGGAGATTTTCAAACTGTGACTACGAAACTGGATGCACTATCAATGTCAAAATGTAAATGTTAGGAGCATGAAGTCGCGTAGATTTTGTATTAGTTAGAAGTTAGGTTGATATTTCAGTATACAAGTCTGTTGACTTGTTCAAACCGTGACCCGTATGACCCGCAACTTGTTTGACCTGCAACCCGTACCACATCTGCCCATTTCGCTACCTCCAACATAAATACACAATAGAGAAAAGTTCTATAAGGAACATGCATAAAAAAAAGAACAAAGGAAGCAATCTTCACCATCCAATATTAATCTTTTTAAATTTAATTAAAAAACACATTTTCATCCTATTTCTTAAAAATTAAATATCTCTCAAACCGTTAATCGTTATGAAAAAATAATTATACCGTCACGACGGGAATTAAATTATCTTTCCATAGATATGCACTTCTATATACTTTCGGTGAACTTTTTTTAAAAAATTTCGTAAAAAAATCACATGTAATTCTCGAAAAATTACATGTAATTCTCGAAAACTCATGTTTGATTAATTATTTTAAAAATCACATTTGAATTTGTAACGTCACATGCGATTTGTGAAATCACGTGTATTTTTTTGACGAGAATTTCAACATTGTAAAATCGTTAAAAGTATATGAAAATAACCGTCTATTAAATGACAAAAATATTTTCGTTATTATTTTAAAACCACACGTGATTTATGTGAATTACATTAAAATGTTTGAATCACATGTAATTTTGTTAATATATTAAAATGTTTGTTGTCATTAATATAAAATATATTCATTTTACCGGGGTGGAGTCCCCTTTACCCAAAAAAAATATATGTAAAACAAATTGGCTTCTGAATTACATGTGATTCGGTGATAATTACATGTGATTTTGCTTGCATTACATATGATTCAAGCATACCGAAACCGTAACTTTTTTAACAAACCCACATTAGATGAATCACATGTGATTTTTTTAATCACGTATTATGTTTTCATTTATGTAAAATATATAAAACAAATTGGCTTCTAATTTACATGTGATTTTGTTTGAATCACATGTAATTTTGCTTGAATTGCATGTGATTCGGTGATAATTACATATGATTTTTCTTGCATTACATGTGATTCAAGCATTCCGAAACCTTAACTTTTTCTAACAAACTCACTTTAGATGAATCACATGTGATTTTTTTAATCACATGTAATCTTGTTAATATATTAAATTGTCTGCTTGAATTACATGTAATTCGATGATAAATTACATGTGATTTTGCTTGCATTGGATCACATGTAATTCGATGATAATTACATGTGAATTTGCTTGCATTACATGTGATTCAAACATTTCAAAACTTTAACTTCTTCTAACAAACCCACTTTAGATGAATCACATGTGCTTTTGTTTGAATCACATGTAATTTACCACGAATTACATGTAATGTAAGCAAATTCACATGTAATTATCATACATGGATCACAAGATAGCATACATGGATCACAAGACCACTTTAGATAGCATACATGGATCACAAGACCACTTCGGAAGGATGGATGATGTGAGGAATGGAGAGAAAATGTTATTTACCACGAACCACATGTGATTTACCACGAATTACATGTGATTTATCACGAATCGCATGTGATTTACTTGGTTTCTAGATTATTGGTATTAAAGTTGAAAATAAAAATCTATGAAAACATGTAACTTAAAAAAAAGACTAACGCGTCAAATGGGACCAAAGTTAGATGTAAAGTTATGTGAGTCTACATGAATCACATGTGATTTAAAGCAAAATTACATGTAATTATTTATAAAATCACATGTGATTTAAAGCAAAATTACATGTAATTTTGTATAAAATCACATGTAATTTGAGCAAAATTACATGTAATTATTTATAAAATCACATGTGATTTGAGCAAAATTACATGTAATTCACACAAAATTACATGTAATTTTCATTCAACACTAACTAACCACTTTATTACAAAAATCACATGTAATTCACACATAATTACATGTGATTTGCATTTAACACTAATAAACTATTTTATTACAAAAATTACATGTAATTCACACATAATTACATGTAATTCACATAAAAGTTAACGATTTACAGTGTTAAAAATTCTCGCTAAAAAAATTACACGTAATTTTCGAAAATTACATGTAATTTTTCGAGAATCACATGTAATTTTTTATGCGTAAATTTTAAAAAAAAAAGTTTGCCGAAAGTGTATAGAAGTGCCTATCTATAGAAAGATAACTTAATTCCCGTCGCGATGGTATAATTTGTTTTTCGTAACGATTAACAGTTTGAGAGATATTTAATTTTTAAGAAATATGATGAAAATGGGTTTTTAAATTAAATTTAAAAAGATTAAATCTAGACCATTAGATGGAACTTGAATGGATGGTTGAGATTGTTTCCTTCCTTCTTTTTTTATGCATATTTTATAAGGATCTCACCTCATACACAATAACCCTAATCAACCACTTGTTTTATCAACGTCTTATAAGTTGTTTCGTAATCACTATTACTATTAACCGAGATAATCATTATGCATAGCTAACGTTGGATAAAGGACAATAAGTTTGTCATTTCAATAACATTAAACGTACAATAGCATGAATCCAATGGCAAAACAATTGATCCATCGACAACACTGAAGCAGAAGATCTGATAACCACATCTGATTTCCGCAACATCCTTTTTCATCTGTGAGAGAAACAGTCTAGTGAAGTAATTTGAGGGCATGATTTGATTCTTGGCCTTACTTGGGTCAATAGAAGCAGTTGACTGTCTCAATGGTCTTTGTCTTCTGCGTGTATCCGTGTCTTTCCAAGAGTTTTGGATACATTGACACTACTAGTTGTTCTCAAACCATCTGAGAGAGTACACCATGAATAGGCTCCTGGTACAGAAATAACGACACTCCAATTCATCAAACAATGTCTTTAAGAGCACAAATTGTTAATGTTGTCAAACATGTACAGTTCTAACTAAAACTCTATAAGGTTTAGTTTTGTTCATTAAAAGGCTAACCTTAACTTCCTACAGAGTATTTCCTAACCTCAGTTGTCAAGGTGAGCAGACTTCTATTTGTGTGTCTGCCTTCCTTAATCTAGCACCTTCTGCATAATTTTGAGCTGCACGTTCACGCTCAGCAAGATTCTGCAGGAGTTTTATGGAGATTAGAAACAACTTAAAATAGTGGGTTTCAAAGCCAACCTACATAAATGTCTCATTTAGGAAAGATCACGTTTAGGTGAACCATTATCACTAAACCTTACACATATATAGCACAACGCTTCTTGTTTTAAGAGCTGGATAAAACAAATAGGCTGATCAAACAAATAATTTTTAGTTACCAAGTAAATGAACCTATAACGCTTATAGGATCGGGTTGATTCGGTTCGGTTTTAGTTTAACCGATAACCCGATATTGTCATAGTTACGAGTTAGGGTTGTACATATTATTTATCTTTTCAGGTCAACCTGAGAGGCTTTCACTGCGCCTGACCCGTTTTAGCCGGGTCTGATCCGTTTTCATGTGCTTATAAAAGGACCAACTTTCAGATAGTTGATGCAGACAAAATAAAACTACATGAAGTCATGTAGATTTTTTGTAAGTGGTCCGTTTTCATGTGCTTATAATGTCAATATGTAAGTGAGATGAGCTTCAACATGAAGTCTTGTAGATTTTTTGCATTCGAGCATGTACTGAGTTTAGGCGTGATTTGAGTTAAAGATAATACATGATTTGCTACGGTCCAATGACAGGTTTTCAGGTTTAGAAGGTGGATACGAGGATCTTCAAGTCCTAAGACACGTATCAAGTAAAGAACTTGAATATTAGGGAAGCGCCTATTCAGCTCTTTTAACATATTCAAGTGTCAAACTTTTTAGCATTGGCATTGGATTCATATAATCCATAGATAACTCAACGAGATAATAACCTGCATCAGCAAAAACAGAACAATAAACTTAGAGAACAAACATTATAAAAACAAGAATACTCCTCTTACTCCTATGAACAACAGAACGAGCGCTTAAAGAATACATCACTCTTACTTCCGCCTTGCTATACGGTCTAGTGCAGGTGCTACTGGTTTATGTGAGTATTCTATAACTCGCTGACCGTAAAATCTTAAGTCAGCAATTTTCTTCCTGACACATGGCATTATAAACTTAGCAGAAGTAAGAAACTTACAATAGTAAGAAGCCAATGGCAAAACAACCAATGTACGTCGACAAGACTGAAGAAAAAATCTGATATCGAAAGAGACTTCAGAGAAATCACGAAGCTCATTATCAATGCCAATACACACTGATTCAACAGCTTTCAAATTCTATGTCATATCAATGCCAATATGAAGCTCATTTGGACCAGGCTGACTCGTTTTCGATCCGCTTTTGCCTGTTTTGTCCGTGTTGTAGTTTACAAATGACAAGGTATACCACTATAGCTCACACGGACCGCCACCTTGTCAATATCACACACCATAACACAAACACAAATCGAACGGCCAACATTTCATCATAACTCATTTCACACGGATCGCCATGCTGTCACTCCACCAAAAAGTTTCAAATTCCAAAATTTCAAAATTCATCCGCCTAAACTCGCCCACTAGAAATACCCCCAAAACCCAATTACAAAAACACACACTATTTTCACACTCAAAACACACACACTTAATCAATCGATCCTTTCAAAAACTAGAAATGGCTCGTACCAAGCAAACCGCAAGGAAGTCGACAGGAGGCAAGGCCCCAAGGAAGCAACTCGCGACAAAAGCCGCACGAAAGTCAGCACCAGCAACAGGAGGAGTGAAGAAGCCACACAGATTCAGGCCAGGAACCGTCGCATTACGAGAGATCCGTAAGTACCAAAAGAGCACCGAATTGCTTATCAGGAAGCTCCCTTTTCAAAGGCTTGTTAGAGAAATTGCTCAGGATTTTAAGACGGATTTGAGGTTTCAGAGTTCTGCGGTTGCTGCTCTTCAGGAGGCGAGTGAGGCGTATTTGGTGGATCTGTTTGAAGATACAAACTTGTGTGCCATTCATGTTAAGCGGGTTACTATTATACCTAAGGATATGCAGTTGGCTCGTCGTATTCGTGGTGAAAGGGCTTAGGTGCTTTATTAGCCTTCACTTCTTGTGAAATGATGTTTGGTTATGTTATGGTTTTAGTATGTTTCTAGATGTAATTGATGGTTTCGGATTTCAATGTGTAGTTGTTTTGTTTGGGGAAATCGAAGGTTAATGAATTGACTTTTATTTGAAATATGTGTTTCTGTTATTTTTGTACTATTATTTTGGATTTGCAGATTATACATTTGTGTCCTGATGCGAAAAATGAAATTCCTTATGTGTATGATACAAGAAGGTCCTAGAAAACAAAATTATTCAAGGATCTGGTTCATGAATCATTAACCTTCCTAGTTCTTGTTGTAAAGTCGGTTTGAAGGAATGACACTTGGTTACAGTATATGTATGATTATCCCGATTTAAAGGTGAAACACCGGGAATCTAAGAAGCTTTGATTGGATAGCAATTAAACCCCAAATGGCCTGGTTAATGTTTTTTTCAAGTGAGCAGAAGACTGGATTCCGAGTCTTGATACAGATCTGATAATATCCGACCCGTTTATATGATCCACTGTGTCACGAAATTGAAAGTCAACATTAGTTTTTTGATAAACGCATTCGATACTAATTCTCCAGTGGATCTGATAATATCCGACCCGCTTATATGACACAGTGGATCATATTAAAGTCAACACAGTTTCTATCTAGTATTGCAAATTTTGATACTAATTCTCCACTTATAAGCAGCAGAATTTTATCACACGATTATGGCTGTACATTCAAATGGTGTAACAGTCAGTTAGTTGAAAGAATATGTTCAAATGTGACAAGGGGTTACTGTTAGATGTGAATTGCGAAACACATTACAGCTTACTTTGTGCATACTCAACCCACGCGGTCGCCAAATATTTACTACTGAATTACTTGACTTCTAAATTTTTTTGTCCCACATCAGTTAGAAAGGTAATATATACTGTATGAGATAATATCACCTTGACATGGTCTATGAAAGTATGGAGGATCAAGAAGGTGCATGGCTTAGGTTGGTGAGCACATTGCACTTTGGTGCGGTGCCGCCTAAGGTCAGCCAAAGTGGTTGAAACCTATGTCATAATTTGTTGTAGGGGTATGTGTTCGTGCGGCCCCGTTAATTACCAGATGTCAAACGTTTTCTAATTCACCTAAACTGTGCTTACCTCTACAAAGGTTTAGCTAACATGTTTCTGGTAGGAATTGGATAAATTTTAAAGTTAAAAACAGATTGTCTAACCTATAAAGTCAAACTTGGACCACAGACTACCACCTTTAGAATTTTGTTGCATTTGTACTAACTTGAGTGCAGCAATTGATATTTCTCTCTCAATCTTTATTCACCTATATCTAGAACTAGTGTTACCTCGAATGCCAACTAATGTGTTTTGTAGAAAATGTTACCGTAGAATAATAGCATATATGTGATTTCAATGTGAGTAGAAGTGTTACGGCACTATAGGCATTAGGAGTAGAAAGTTGTGCATATGTGAAACAGTATATCATATATTGTGATAATGTGTGGATTAAGTAGACATAAGAAGAGGCAACTAAATAGAAAGATAAATAATAGGCAATAGTTGTATGATGTTTCATCCCACATCGGTTGAAAGTATAAATTAAAAGCAGTTTATAATGACCACAAGCAAGCAAGCAGACACGACCTTACTTGAACAGGATCTGTTCTATAGGCTCGTACCTCTGTATTCTTGATTCCTCAAGAGACAGAAACCCATGTCTGGATGATGCATCATGACCATGTGACCAGAGCGTGATTAACCGAGCCTTATGGTCTCGGCCATGGCTCAGTAGAGGATCGTTGTCAGCTCATCTCGTTGGGTCTTGCCATGGTCACATGGTTGTCTGACAGACAAATTTACCTTTTTTTATGTTTGGCATGGTCTTGCTCCGTAGTAGATCCTTTGCTACACAGCCATCTTATTGATTCTCATACTACATGTTACTATATTAACAAGCCGACCGACCAAAATCGATACACTTAACAATATCAAGAATCCTGCATTATCTTCATCGATATGGGTTGGGTGCTTTGAGTGACTAGTGAGCTGTTTTACCTTTGACTTTTTTCTTTCAGGATGGCAAAAAATGATGATAATGACCAGTCAGATATATATGTAGTAACTGAGTATACCAGAGGCTGTATTCGATCTAATGCTGATCCCCATGTTTCTTACTGAATACGTGATAACCTCATTGCAATAGAAACTGTACAAATTGTGTCTGGTAATAGCGTTCAAACAAATTTTGGTGTTCTCACCTTCATGCATATATGACATCGAACATACTCGTTTCAACATGACTCGCCGACCTCAAGCCGAAGTAGGATTTTTAGTCAGTGTTAAAAACAAGTAAATAGTTAAATATTTAAAAAAGAGAAGAGATTTACTGCTTTGATTTTTTTTTTGTTATAATTATAAGCAGCATAACAATGAGGTTGACGATCAAACGTTCAGCAAGTTCTCCATCTAATTATGAAGTAGTCGATGCAAACATTCAAGGTATCAATTCTGTAATAAGTAAGTGTTGCACATGAGATGTACTTTGTATCACTAGCAAATTTTGGTGCAGATATACTGCTGCTGCAAACTTGGAGACTAGCACTGCGACGTTAAAAAAGACCTCAAAGGATGGACTCAGCAAAGCAAACAACTTGTTATACAAAATTTTGATTGCTTTGTCTCTTCTAAAACCACTATTGATGGTAGGTATATGTTTGCGACATACAGTTGCCAACTTTGAACCGTTGTGAATGGCTTGATTCAGGTTATATTTTATATCTAACAGGTCAAACACGTAAGAAAAAGTTTAGCTAACGAGTAAACATATCAAGTAGGTGGAATGCAATATAAGTCTCCCATAGTATCATTTTAATGTGCAAAACAAAAGTATAAAAACTCCGAACTATTCATATTTTCAAACACTTATGAGTCAAAAAATGTGTCTGGTCAACCCAATCCGACCCATTCAAAAATTACCCGTTACCTTACCAGTCCATTTTTCCATCTCTCATTATCTCCATACGAATCTCTGTGGAATCAGTAGCAAGATCGTGTGCTTATTACGTTGATACACTTGACAAGTGCGAACAAAAGACCGAACTGATGACTTTAAGCCTGTCCTATAGAAATCTGCAGCTACACCGCCAAGGGTTTTTTAGGTAACCTTCATAAGCCATATTGCGAAGAGAAAATTTAAAAGATTCATATAATGGAGACTGAGGTAACAAGAAAATTATATTGTGAAATGAACCAGACCATCACGAATTTGCCAAGGCCTACGGCTTCACCTTTTGTTATTTTTGTCGCAAGCTGTTGTGGTTCGGGAATTATGTTGACCTCTTGTTCAAGTGCAATAAAGGCCCGGAAATGGCTAGATGGTTGTTTCTGCTCCTTCAACTCCTTCAAACTGACGTGGCATCGCATCAACAACCACGTTGTCTCAGCCAGTTTTGTAAATGACAGTAAAGTCATAACCCACAACACAAGCTTTGCTTAACCAACATTGTTGCGGAATAGTGGTGTTACGCTGCTCCAAGAGATACTTAAGGCTGTAATGATCGGTTCGAGTTTCAAACTTACTGCCCCATAGATACGGACGAAAGTGACATATGGCTTTTGCCAAGGCTATCATACACGCACATGACAACCATCACCTAACAGTTAGGATACTAAGAAAACCAGATTTTCTTTTGTCCCACATTGCCCATAAGAGTAATATTTTGAAGATGGATGGCTATAAAAACAACAGACCGACATGGGAACAAGCATACCTTTCTCGGCCTTTTGGCTAAGATCAAGTGTAGTATCTGTTCTTATCAGTTTAATATCTGATATGTGAGCCATCGGCTCACTCGATATTAATCTTATTTTTTTAGCTTGCTGCTGGGGTTCTTCACGTGTCACCTTGGCGTTGCACTACTGCCTAGGCTTGGCGCGCACCCCTCCAATTACTAGTTCAAACTTTCTTTGTTTGCAGATTTAACATGCTACAAAGCTTTACAAAAGAATATGGAAATACAAACATGAAATTAAATTTAACTTGATAGACTAAAACATGAAGTACAAGATAATTCCTTGTTCACACAAGCTTTTACATTTTCTTTGTTTCTGCTGCAAATTTCGGGCTAGCAAACATTGACCATCAACATTCTAACATCCTCGTTTGACCCATAGCACTCACCAATGCCACCACTTACTGTGAATTACGAATTCAAGAACCTTGAGAGTAATAACTGGAACTCGACATGTCTTATATGAAGTCTTCAAATGATTGGTCCGTTTAACTGATCTTGGCTACTAAAAGCCGATAGTCATAATCTGTTGCAAGCCTATTCTATGCAATACTTTTTCGACTTCAGATTCACATTGGCTAATGCCGGTTACCCAATCCTTCTTCCTTCCCTTTTCCATTTTACATCAAATTGTATGACTTCATGTTATCATTATATCACTTTTAAAATAATGTAATCGTAGATGTTCATTTTATGTATAATCTGTCTATAAGTATAAGAAATTAAATCAATGAAATTATAAACTGTTAATGAATTCATGTCCAAAGAATGAAAGCAGTGGAAAGCAAGTATAGTTTCTACGAGAAAACCTTGGTAATTCACATCGGCTATGTGTTGTTTCTCGTATGGTTACCTATAAACGTAATTAAATGAAAAACAAGAATAGGTGTCTGAGATATTATTAAGGGAATTTCAGGACAATTTGAAGGTTTATATTTGGGATGACGAAGGTAACCACCCGCCCATCTTAATAGGTATTTTTTAGAGGTAGCTGTGTCAATGGGTCGTTGTTTATGTCAAACTGGTAGATAAATAAATACTTTATAATTGGAGTTGTGTCAATGGCTCGTAGTCACCTAATGTCTGTTTTTTAGTACTATCTCCTAAATCTTTTTATCCACAGATTAAATATTGTTATTGTAATAATGTTGTTCTTCAATCATATTAGCACATGAATGTTTAGAAAAAAAAATGTACACAAAGTGTTTGGGAGTCAACCTTGAACCAACCTGTATCAAATAGGCAAATACGGCCCATTTTAACCAGGAGATGTTTAAAACTAATCCTACACCATTCATCGGGCCACCTCTAATATATGGTAGTATTAAGTTATGGATATGGTGAAAACATGATAGTGTGTAGATCCAAATCCACACTTGGGACATGCTTTTGTCATCACTGTTGATCGATTTAGCATGCTAAGTGAAGCTTGTAGTATTGAGTAAGCAAAGCATCTTGAGGGTCTTCAAATCTTAATTGGTATTTCATCTAATGGTCTTACTATAGGTGACTGAAACATGGATATATCCTCCTCTAAAAGACACAATGGAGGCAGCTGAGCATGTGATTCAAGCACTTGATAGGCGTGGCTGGAGATTGTATCCCGATGGGCTCACAACTAATTGCATGCCCAGTCCAGCCTGTTGAAGTTGGAACTGAGGTGAATTTTATTGTCACGTGCCTTGAAGCTCAAGATCTTGTATAGATGGAGTATGATGCTCTTCGTTGCTTAAGAAGAATCCACAAAAGAATGAATAATATACTTATGATTTCAGACCCTTATGTGAGGCGGTTTATAGAATCAAAGCTTAAGACCTGAAGTTGCTTACAGGGTGTTCTTTCCGTGGGAGTGAAACATGGCCACTTGTGTGAGATCCTTGGAATTTGTTGATCGTGGTCTCTTTGTACGGCATCACTGGATATCGTGATCACATGACAATTTTTATATAACCTTTTGAACTTTGCATATAGCAATGCTTCCTTGTAATTTTCATCAATGAAAATGAAACATTATATCCTGTGATAATTTACATGCTTTTTAGGTGCATATTGAGATATCCCACATCGGTTGGGAGAGTAAAGGTAATGGGATGGGAAGTGGTATAAAAAGGGAAAGAAGCAAGAGGAATAATCACTTACCTGGATGGGGTCTATGAGTGATCAAGAAGGCCCATGGCCTAGGTTGGTGACCTCCATTGCACTTTGGAGGGGTGCCACCCTAAGATCGGCCCAAGTGGTCGAGTCTACATCGTAATTTGTTGCTGTGGGGGCCTGCGTTCGCGCGGCCCCTGCCCAGTTCTTCAGTTTAAGTTTGTTTATCCTGTTTGATTACTGAAGTGTTTTGACTGCAAGACTTCACCAATCCACGAGATGTCTGGCAATTGTTGTTTAAAGTTTTTTAACACTCAGCTAATTGCAACCAATGCTTTCGAAACTCTTAAAGACTTTATGTGCTATATATTTATTGTTGTTTAAAGTTTTTTAACACTCACCTTGTCTCAGCCAGTTTTGTAAATGACAGTAAAGTCATAACCCACAACACAAGCTTTGCTTAACCAACATTGTTGCAGAATAGTGGTGATACGCTGCTCCAAGACATACTTAAGGCTGTAATGATCGCTTCGAGTTTCAAACTTACTGCCCCATAGATATGAAAGCAAGTGACATATGGCTTTTGCCCCACACCCACCGTTACTAGACAACTTTTGCCCCACACCCACCGTTACTCGCCATCTTGGTTGCAGATTTTCATTTTCATCATCTCTTGCTCGGTAGACTTGTTAATACTAGCATGAGAATCATCAAGACGTCCGTGTAAGGTCGTTTGATGACACGCACAAGGATGACACGTCCAAATCGAGAAATGATCCAAAAAATATTTATGTCTCTTTCGACAACTTTTGCCCCACACAGTTACTCGCCATCTTGGTTGCAAATTTTCATTTTCATCATCTCTTGCTCGGTAGACTTGTTAATACTAGCATGAGAATCATCAAGATGTCTGTCTAAGGTCGTTTGATGTCTTTGATTGTGGGCACTTGTGAATTTCGTTAATGCTCGGGCTGAATAAGGTGTACGAAAATTAAAAAGGAACTGTATATCTTATATTCATCATCTATTTATTAAGCAAATACATTAATAACCTAAGACCCTAATGGACCTAAACCAACAAACCGGGAGGCTGCTAAAACAGACCGGAAATTATGGTACAAGTTGGACTTGAGTAAAGATACATGCCTCTAGTGGCTAAACTGATAAATACAGTTACTGGTGGAATTGTGGAAGATTGGAACATGTTAAGATAGTTTCGATCTTTCTAGTTAAGGTACCTCTTATACAAACTACGTAGTAAGTTTTTCTTTTTGGCCCTCGTTTTTTATTACACTTACGTCTTTCCACAGATGGACAATTGGAGCACATTTAATTGAATAATCGAACCCTCCACCACCTTCTATATAAACCCTTTAGTTTGCATCGCCTATATTTTGCAATGATGCTGAACTCGAACGAATTTTGTATGTGAATAATCGAAGCCTAACTGTTTAAAAAAACATTTACGAAGCGAAAATAAGTATACAAGCAGTTTCTAATAGTACTAACATGCGTGGGATGGTGCTGATTAGATAAGAGGTTTAGTCATTAGTACAGGTAGTTGCGGTTCTTTTTTCTCGTTGCTAAAACGAAAGTGAAATACAGTTCATATCCGTCCATTATGGCAGTGAAATCTGAAGGTGACCAGTTGGATTAATGGCCGTTTCCAAAGAATGCAAAAACTTCAGACACTACTCCCTACTATTTTCTGTAAAGTCCATTGTTCCTATCCCACATCGCCTAGGTGAACAAAGTAGACAAGTGGAAGTTGACTATAAAAATAAAGGCATGTGAATGAACAAAGCATACCTTTCTCGGCCTTTTGGCTAAGATCAAGTGTAGTATCTGTTCTTATCAGTTTAATATCTGATATGTGAGCCATCGGCTTACTAGATATTAATCTTATTTTTTTATGGGGGAAGAGCCCACCACAGTGGCTTGCTGCTGGGGTTCTTCACGTGTCACCTTGGTGTTGCACTACTGCCTAGACCCCTCCAATTACCAGTTCATACTTTCTTTGTTTGCAAATTTAACATGCTACAAAGCTGTACAAAAGAATATGGAAATGAAAACATGAAATTAAATGTAACTTGATATTGTTCACACAAGCTTTTACATTTTCTTTGTTTCTGCTGCAAATTTTGGGCTAGCAAACATTGACCATCAACATTCTAACATCCTCGTTTGAGAGTAATAATTGTAACTCGGCATGTCTTATATGAAGTCTTCAAATGATTGGTCTGTTTAACTTAGCTTGGCTACTAAAAGCCGATAGTCATAATCTGTTGCAAGCTTATTCTATGCAATACTTTTCCGACTTCAGATTCACATTGGCTAATGCCGATTACCCAATCCTTCTTCCTTCCCTTTTCCATTTTACATCAAATTGTATGACTTCATGTTATCATTATATCACTTTTAAAATAATGTAATCGTAGATGTTCATTTTATGTATAATCTATCGTCTAGTCTGTAAGACGAAGCTTTCTTCCTGTTCATGCGGGATTCGGCTAGGGATAAAATAGAGCGGGTGTTTTCCAAGTTCGGGAACGACTCTTTGTTTAGCATGATGTGAGCCACGTGTTGATATTTGTCAATGAGACCATGACCAAGTCATCTTCGGTCATGTTGGACCCGAGGTTATCCAAATGTGATGCAAGTGAGTCCCGCAAAGAGAGTGTGCAATGAAATGCCTCATAACTCGTAGAGGTGGCAAATGGGTCGGTTTGGTTGGGTTTGGGTCATGGGTCAAATGGGTTATGGTTTAAATAGGTTATGGGTCAAATGGGTTTATTTAAATAATGGGTGAAATGGGTTATGGGTCAAGTGGTTTGGGTTGGGTCAACCCATTAAATGGATAGATTTGTAGTATTGTCATGTTTTTTTACCTTTTATTATTTTTTTATATAGGTTTGTGTCAATTTTTTTACGTTTTTATCTTCTTTTTTTTGTTTTTTTTTCGTATTTTTACATTTTGCTCTTTTTTTACTTTTTCGTCAGTTTTTTACGTTTTTTTTTTAAAAAAAATACGTTTTTGTTGGTTCTTTTATCTTTTCTTCAGTTATTTTACGTTTCACCCGTTTTTTTACTTTTTCGTCGGTTATTTTTCATTTTTGTCATTTTTTTAACGTTTTTTTTGCAGTTTTTTTAGTCTTTATATACATAAATAGACAAGTTTACGTAATCACCTATGAAATGATCCAAAAATAGCTAGTTTTCACAAGCTTTTAAGTTTTTGTGACCGTTTCTTTGTTTCCGCTCGTTTTTTTACGTTTTTCTTCGGATTTTTTACGTTTTCATATGTTTATAATCGGGTCAAACCCGGACCGAACCTAAACCAAAAAGAGTGGAAAGGATGGGACCGAAACTCACCCAAAATTACAAAATTCATGGGACGAAAATGAAGATAATGTAGCACTAGTGAAAAATAAAGTAGCCACTATAATAAAAAATAACATAACAAGTTCCAGTCACTTTTTTCCTAAGGTGTAGGCATTCCAAATACAGTAGCAACTTAGAAATAGCAAATACAACACAAAGTAGCAGCTTAAAATTCCAAAGCAAAAGTTTCATAATTTGCATAACAAATAGACAATTAAAGTCAGATGCATTCAGTAAGCAACCTTCTGATGTCTGATTACGTATAAAACCAAGTCTCACCTGATGTCAAAATCATCACCTCAAGAAAATCCTTATAACTTGTTAGCCTCATGTCAGACCTAAATTATCGAAAACTGCCGCTTCATATTAATCTTTACCAAAACAACAATTACCAAGACCTGCAATTTATAGCAATGACGTTGATTAATGAAAACACAAATGCATAGTGGTGCTAGGCAAAACGCTATAGAGAGAACAACCACAAGAACACAAATCTTAACCGTTCTCCTGCAATTGAGGTGCACGCCTTAATAGGTGATCTAGCCCAACCACTTGACTTTAAAAAAATGACAAGTAGCAAAACCCCCGTATCGTCAACCAAATTACACGTGGTTCTCAATATATATTCAAATCAATTTTGAAAAAAAAGGGCGATACAACAAAATGAGCTGCAGGACTTGTTGCACCTACAGTCCTTCCTACTAACGATCCAATTGAAAACTTAACCGCAATAGCATTTCTCATCCAATCATACATAGCACACATCTCCCACAAACCTCTAATCATACAAATAATGTCACTAACTCCTATAAACTTACTGCACCAGCAAACGCGTTCACCATCTAGAACTAAGAATAAAAATCGTAGCTTTGTTGAATCAGTCCTTATAACTGTTTTGTCCTTACAGGCCTTGACAAAGTGTAACTAACCAACAGTCTAAGAAGATTTTGCCAATCAGTCTAAGAAATTTTGGCCACATTAGTGGATCTGAATCACACAATCAACAGCTACCGGAACCATGACACGTATATTAAGATGGATTATGCCACAAAAATAACACATTTATGTCCCTGCATCGCACAATCATCACACAATTTTAATTCATATTAACTTCATCTTGAATAGACTTCAATTCATTGTAAAGCTTTTTTCAAAGAGAATACAGACCTCTCTTACCAAATATAGCATATACATATTAAATAGGGGAAAGGCTGAATTTATGTAATATTTTTGTTCAAATTAACTAATGTACGCAAGATACTTTTTTTATTCCATATCTACGAATCATACTTTCAAATACTTACTAATCTACGCAATATTAACCAAAATGTGACTTGTTTGACCGGTTACCAATTAGAAAAGTTACAGTTTGTTCCTTTGGTCTACGTGGACTTCCCCGTTAGTCCTTTAACATTTTTTTCGTTAAAATTTTAGTAATGATACTTTGACTTTAATACACACATTTTTATCGACGATTTTATACACACTTTTTTATACGTGCAACTATATACACGTTTTTATACGCGAGAAAATTTGAACTTTGACAGACGATTTTAGCGTCAAAACTGATCTCGTAGACTCTATAAATCTCGCGCTAAGTCAATGTATACGTTCTCTACAACTTTCATGTTTTACGTTTTTCATGAAAAAGATATTTAGATGGTCGAAACCTCGAATTAAAACTGTGACAGCAATACTAGTATAAAGTTTGCAATAATCATTTTGATAAACAATTTTCCAACAAAACTCTTATAACAAAAGGTTAATTAGACACTTAAAGAACTCGTTGTTGGGGTTTACTTCGCTCCAACAGGGTGAAGATAATCAATAGCCTAACTACGTACCAATGAATGGTTACCGGATATCTCTTGGAGTCGTGTAATCACTTTCCAAAGAAGATTATTCGACCCTATGCCTGGGTTAACACGAATACCTCCTTGGGATAAAACCAAGAGTTAGTTCTTGTTTTAGGCACAAATCAAGAACTCTATGCGTTTCTGTGTTTCTTGTTTTTTTTATCTCATCATGCAAAATATGATCACTATTTATAGTGATCCTATTCCTTTAAGGAATGTAACTCCTAGTCAAAGGTATTAAGAGCATTAATCGGCCTATTAATCTCATAATAACCTTCATAAAGCATAGTGGTTACATGACCAGAAATCTGGTCATCAAGTCAATATTCAACCCTCATTAACTGGTCAAAGAGGTTACAAAGACTTTGTGCATCACCAGGAGCAACGTCCTAACCAGGAGCAGCTTCCTGACCAGGAGCAGCTTCCTGACCAGGAGCAACTTCCTGACCAGAAGCAACTTCCTGACCAGGAGCAGCTTTCCTACTGATATCACAACCACTATATTGAGTCCAGAGAGGTAAGGGACTTAATGAGTGTACACTCCGTACCTCCAAACCCATTTACAAGTATTACCCGTTCCCACAATTGCACTAAATTTCCAACAATCCTCCCCAATTTAGTACAATTCCTTTTTGCATGAAAATCAACTTTAACAAAACCAGTGCATAAATGAAAATGTCCTGAGGATTGAATTTCCATCTTAGCACATCACTCCAAATATTCGAGAATCAGGGTGTTCTAAGAATTGAACCCTTCAACTACTTTGAACACCTGAAGATAACATACACCCAAGTTTTCAAACACTTAAAACGCTCCTGACACCATACAAGCCATGTGTCCATATCCAATTCATAAATGTTGTAAGAGCCAAAGTCCATGCTCCTTGAGGCGGCGAAACCTCAACATTTACATAGGTGGTTCCTCTTTAGTTCATGCTCCTGCTTAAGCACTTTTTCAAAGAAATTAACCATTAAGAAGTTTATAACTTCATCCTCCTTTCAGCAGGTACAAGCACATCCTTGGGATGATATGTAAAACATGTGCTTCAGTCCCCTGAATGTTCAGCTTTCCACATTGAACTCAGCTCCCAAGTTTCCTCAGGAGGGAGTTGGGTGTCCTAGCATTCAGTGACTAGAGTGGACTTTTAAACCCATCCCTTTACCAGACTTTATAACCAAGTCTCTAGCCAATCCCTTCGTCAAGTGATCAGCTAAGTTTTGTTGAGACCTCACAAACTCTATTGAAATCACCCCATTCGTGATCAACTCACGAATCATGCTATGTCTAACACCTAGGTGTCTAGACTTGCCATTGTACATCTGGCTATATGCCTTAGCCAATGTAGCTGCACTATCACAACGGATAGAAATGGGTGCCATAGGTTTGACCCACAATGGAATCTCAAGAAGCAAGTTTCTCAACCATTCAGCCTCTTTACCAGCAGCTGCTAGAGCCACAAATTCAGATTCCATTGTTGAACCAGTAATGCAAGTTTGCTTCTTGGATGCCCAAGAAATTGCACCACCACCAAGAAGGAATACCCAGCCACTTGTGGATGAATTATCCTCAGTATTGCTGATCCAACTTGCATCAGTGTAACCTTCCAACACTGAAGGATATCCAGTATAAGACAAACAATAATCCATTGTTCCTTTCAAATACTTCAGTACCCTCTGAATTGCTTGCCAATGCTGAGTACCAGGATTACTAGTATACCTACTCAGTTTACCCACAGCAAATGCAATGTCAGGCCTAGTACTAGTCATGGCATACATCAAGCAACCAATCACCCTAGAATACTCAAGCTGGGAGACAGCCTGACCATTGTTAGGCATCAGTTTCTCACTTGTATCCATAGGTGTACTCACTGGAGTACAATCAAATTGATTGAATTTCTTCAGCACCTTCTCAATGTAATGAGACTGAGAAATTACAATACCATCACTTTCATGTTTAATCCTTATGCCAAGGATAACATCAGCCTCCCCCATGTCTTTCATGGAGAACTTTGACGACAAAAAATCCTTTGTCTGATCAACCTTAGCTTGGTCAGTACCAAAGATTAACATGTCATCAACATATAGGCAAATGATGACTCCTTTACCAGATTCATCAAATTTTCTATATACACATTTGTCAGCTTGGTTAAGTGAATAACCATTAGACAAAACCACTTCATCAAATTTCTGGTGCCATTGCTTAGGTGCCTGCTTCAGTCCATATAAGGACTTAATCAGTTTACACACCTTTCCTTCATGACCAGGCATGATGAAGCCCTGAGGTTGGTTCATATAAAACTCCTCATCCAAGTCACCATTCAAGAATGCTGTCTTCACATCCATCTGATGAATAATCAGATTGTGAATACTTGCTAGAGCAATCAGCATTCTTATGGTACTGATACGTGCTACTGGAGCATAAGTATCAAAATAGTCTATCCCTGACTTTTGTTTAAAGCCCTGAATGACTAACCTTGCCTTGAACTTTTCAACAGTTCCATCTACCTTCATTTTCCTTTTGAAAATCCATTTGTTACCAAGTGGATGGCAACCAGGAGGTAGATCAACCAACACCCAAGTGTTGTTGCCCATGACGGAGTCCATCTCATCATTTATTGCTTCTTTCCAGAAAGCAACATCCTGGGACTTCATTGCTTCATCAAATGTTTTGGGATCATCCTCAACATTAAAGCAATAGGAGTATTGATCAGAGACCTCATCCCTTGTTCCTTAAACTAAGTATAGTTGAAACTCAGGCCCAAAATTCTTTGGAGTCCTATGCCTTGTGCTTCTTCTAAGCTCAGGCTCAGGTTGCTGAACCACAACCTCATCAGTGACCCTTTCAGGTTCCACTGAAACACCAGTGTCCTCAGCTCCTATAGGAGTCCTAAGGCTTGGTCTAGGGACTGATGAGAACCTAGTCTCATCAAAGTTAGCATCCCTTGATTCAATGATTGAGTTTATTGAAACTGAATCATTAGGTTCAATAACATAGAACCTATAAGCCTTGGAATGCTCAGCATATCCAACAAAGATGCATTCAATGCCTCTTTCACCCAAGGTTTTCACCTTTGGATCAGGGAGTCTTACAACAGCCCTACAACCCCAAACTTTGAGATAGTTCAAGTTTGGTTTCCTTTTATTCCAGAGTTCATAAGGGGTAATTCTGTTCCTTTTGTTGGGAACCCTATTTAATAAATAGCAAGCTGTTAACATAGCTTCTCCCCAAAACCCTTGACTCAGTCCTGAGTAGGACAACATGGAGTTAACCATCTCTTTTAGTACTCTATTTTTTCTTTCTAATATACCATTTTGTTGTGGAGTATAGGGGGCAGTTGTTTCATGGATTATTCCAACAGACTGAAAATACTGAGTATTCATGTACTCACCTCCCCTATCAGTCCTAAATCTTTTGATTTGGACTCCTTGTTGTAATTCAACTTTAGTTTTAAATATTTTAAATTTATCTAATGCTTCATCCTTAGTATGTAACAAATAGACATAACAAAACCTTGAAGCATCGTCAATAAATGTTACCAAGTATTTCTTATTCCCTAATGAGGGAGTAGCATGCAAATCACATAGGTCACTATGGATTAGCTCCAAAACTGTAGTTACACGTTTTACATCCTGAAATGGTTTCTTAGTAATTTTATTCAGCATACAAGTCTGACACTTATCAGTGTCCATGTCAAAAGCTGGAATTAACCCATCCTTAGACATATCTTGCATCCTCTTATAGTGGACATGGCCTAGTCTAGCATGCCATAGTGATGAATCATTTAGTTTAGTGGTAGTCATCAGGACAGAATCAACATTTATACTAGAATCAATATTAAGCCTGAACATTTGATTACTCAAATAGCCAAAACCAATAAACACACCATGTTTTGATAAAACAAATTTATTAGATTCAATCACTTGTTTATAACCACAGTTATTCAAAACACTACTAGAAACCAAGTTCTTCCTAATATTAGGAACATGCAAAACATTAAACAAAGAAACAATCTTTCCAGAACTAAATTTAAGATCTACACAACCACGTCCATGCACTAGGGCTGTTGACTCATTTCCCATGTGAAGAATAGATCCATCATTCATTGACTCATAAGTCTTGAACCAGCATCTATCTTTACACACATGTACTGTTGCTCCAGAGTCAACCCACCACGCAACATCATCACCCTGCACAAAATAAGCTTCAGATACATATGTAACATAATAAATCTGGGGAGATTCATTAAACATATTCTGACCTTTTGTGCCTGATCCATTAGCTTGGTTGCCAATGCTAACACCTTTGCAATCCCTTTTGAAGTGTCTAGGTTTCCCACACTTCCAACAAGCCACTGATGACTTCTTGTTAGGATTAACTTTGGTGTTATCATGATGCTTACGTTTGCCCTTGTTGTCATTGTACCTGGTGGAGTTGTTATGCTCCACCATATTGACAACAGATGAACCAACAACATTGTTGCTCTTTGGCTTATCACTTTCATGCACCATGAGGGATTCCTCAATGCGCAAATGACTGCCCAACTCAACAAGAGTTAACTCCTCCTTCTTATGTTTCAAGGTGTGCTTGAAATCTTTCCAAGAAGGAGGTAGTTTGTCAATGACACACGAGACCTGAATGGTCTCATCCATGTTCATTTTATGTTGTGTAAATCTGCCAAGTATTCCAAGAAGTTCATTGTATTGTTCCATGACTGGTCTTGAATCAGTCATTTTGTAATTGGTGAAATCACTTACAAGGAACTTCTTACTTGATGCATCCTCAGCCATATATTTGGCTTCCAAGGAATCCCATAGTTCTTTAGCAGATTCAACATTTTGGTAAATATCAAATAAAGAATCAGACATACCATTGAGAATAATACCACGACACACATAATCATCATTCTCCCATTTGCTCCTTTTCCTCAGTTCCTCCAAAGTAGCATCATCACCACCATCAGGAATGGGAGTGGTCAGCACGTACACCACGTTCATGGTAGAAAGAAGAAAGTGCATCTTCTTCTGCCATCTCCTAAAATCAACCCCTTCAAACTTGTCCAGTTTGGAGAAGTTAGCCACCATATGCTTCATTGCCACCGCCATTGATTATCACAAAATAATCTTCTTTGTTTGTTGGGGTTTACTTCGTTCCAACAGGGTGAAGATAATCAATAGCCTAACTACGTACCAATGAATGGTTACCGGATATCTCTTGGAGTCGTGTAATCACTTTCCAAAGAAGATTATTCGACTCTATGCCTGGGTTAACACGAATACCTCCTTGGGATAAAACCAAGAGTTAGTTCTTGTTTTAGGCACAAATCAAGAACTCTATGCGTTTCTGTGTTTCTTGTTTTTTTTATCTCATCATGCAAAATATGATCACTATTTATAGTGATCCTATTCCTTTAAGGAATGTAACTCCTAGTCAAAGGTATTAAGAGCATTAATCGGCCTATTAATCTCATAATAACCTTCATAAAGCATAGTGGTTACATGACCAGAAATCTGGTCATCAAGTCAATATTCAACCCTCATTAACTGGTCAAAGAGGTTACAAAGACTTTGTGCATCACCAGGAGCAACGTCCTAACCAGGAGCAGCTTCCTGACCAGGAGCAGCTTCCTGACCAGGAGCAACTTCCTGACCAGAAGCAACTTCCTGACCAGGAGCAGCTTTCCTACTGATATCACAACCACTATATTGAGTCCAGGGAGGTAAGGGACTTAATGGGTGTACACTCCGTACCTCCAAACCCATTTACAAGTATTACCCGTTCCCACAATTGCATTAAATTTCCAACACTCGTATACATTCACAAATGTTTGTGATATTAAACTCATGACCTCTTCTCTGATAAGTCATTGACATTCTCATTTTAAGAATATAAATCAAAGTCCTCTTTTACTATTAGTTTATACAGATTCCAAACAACTCCTAAACGTTCCAAATCATGCTCGTACTTAACTACTTATTTCATATTTCATATGCACCTTCAAGCTCTATATATATGATCCTATCAAGATTCAAAAATTAACTCAAATCTCGCAAAGTTCTTAAATATTATCACTTGGGCATTCATTATTTTTCCTTAGTTTTAATTTACTAATGATGTTGTGGTATCAGTTATGGGTTTGTTGTGATCACTTGGTATTCCAAGATTGGCGATGTTAAATTCGTCTTTGATGACAATCCCTCAAAGATGTGTGTGATCACAATCCCGTTAAAGCTGGGCAACTTAGATTAGCAGAAGCGTTATTCAACAGGAATTGGTGACATGAAAAATTCAAATGGAAGCAAGTCTTATCCCACATCGGCCAAAAATGCAAACAAAATGGTGTTTAAAAACGGGGTGGACAAAGGAACCATCACGACCTTACTTGAACAGGATCTGTTCTATAGGCTCGTAACAACTTTCTACTAATCTCAAATCTGATCTATGTCTTTTTGTCAACTAAGCCCGTTCATTCAACGGTAATGTTTTTTGGGAAGTGATTATATTGGTGATTGCTTTTTGTCAACTAAGCCCGCTTACTTTAGGTCATGATAAGCTAATCTTGGAAAGTTGGAATTGCATGTGTCTTATTAGGTTTCTGTTTGTTGGCTTATGTGTAGGATGAAGAAATGTCTTGACCAAGAAGCTCACCAGAGAAAGTAAAGTCTGTTCAAAGTAAAAGACGCAAAGCAGGTTAATTCAACGGTAATGTTTTTTGGGAAGTGATTATATTGGTGATTGCTTTTTGTCAACTAAGCCCGCTTACTTTAGGTCATGATAAGCTAATCTTGGAAAGTTGGAATTGCATGTGTCTTATTAGGTTTCTGTTTGTTGGCTTATGTGTAGGATGAAGAAATGTCTTGACCAAGAAGATCACCAGAGAAAGTAAAGTCTGTTCAAAGTAAAAGACGCAAAGCAGGTTAATTGCTTTGTAACAAACACCAACTCACTTGTTTTGTTAAGCTTGCTTTCAGTTTAGCATTCTAAACCTTTCTGCTATGCAACAGCTTTTCGGGGATTGGAAGATGATGTACCGGAAGAAACCAAACTGTATGACGAACCAGTAAGTGAAGCTCATAAATACAAGCAGGGGCATGTTCCTCCGTATGCTGTGGTGTTATGTAGTCGGGTGATGCCTCCACCTTGTATGAGAAACCCCTATCAAGGATGCTTTAGATAATGGTATGGATCCACTTGGTGACCGCCGAGCTAAATGTGCAGGTATATAGCTATTGGTTATTTAATGATGGCTATGATTATATATTTGTGAAAGAACCTAAAGAGAGTCCTCAATTGAACTGTTTTGTGTGTTAGTTCTTACCTCTACTATTCACCTAGCATATCCGGTATGACAAACGTTTTGTATGTCTGTGTTCCCTTAGAATCTAAACCATTAATCACGTATACATGATATGAAGCAGTTTCTCTCCTTCAAGGGGTCGTGACGGTCTGTCACGCTATCGAACAGATTTTCATATAAAAGATAGAATGGTGATATCTTTTAAGCTTTACACTTGATGCTTAACTAGCTTTTCATTCCTAAAGCGAATTAGTACGGACAACTTTAGCTAGTCTTGAACAGTGACAGGTTGTATCAGGACTTTGAAATCATATAATTGAAAAATAATCCGGCAGGGTCGCGCGCGCATGTACTTTGGACTAGAAAAATGGGTAGGGGTCGCGCAAGCGCGGGCACCCTCAGCAAAAAATTACGATGTAGACTCGACCACTTTGGCCGATCTTAGGATAGCACCCCTCCAAAGTGCAATGGAAGTCTCTAACCTAGGCCATGGGCCTTTTTGATCACCCATTGATCCCATCCAGGTAAGTGCCTAAACCAATAACATACTTTTCTTTTTATACACTTTTCCCTTCCTTTCACTTTTCCCTCACATCCGATGTGGGATCTCATTAAATTGATTCTTTTTTCATGCTCTCATACATCTAAATGAGTAAACTATTAAAAGGCCACAATTCTCAGATGGAGTATGAACTTAAACATCTTGAAAACTCGTTTGGATTGTGAACTATTCAATTCAATGTTGTTTAGAACTTAGAAGGTTGGTTTCTCAACATGTGAAAGTAATATCACCGGTTTATAACATGTGAAAGTAAGTTGCCACTATAAGTGTTTGATTGCATAGTTGTACTCATCAACCAAGGATTATAACATGGTTGAGAGTTAGGTTTCACTAATTGTTGTTAACGTTACTTACATACATTAAAAACAAACATCCTACGTGTAACCGCTCCACGTACTTAAATATATAAGAACATACAAAAACGCAAAAATAAACGAAAACGTCATATACGTGAATTCTTGAAAATGTTCAAAAAACGTACGAAAATAGACTAAAATGGATGAATAAAACTTAAACCGGTCACAAACAGACGAAAACAAAAAAAACATAAAAAAACATATCAAAACGCTCGGAAACATATACAACTGAAATTAGAAGAAAAACATACATAATTGTATAAAACGTAAAAAAAAACAGACGAAACCGGACTAAAACATAAAAATAGGGTCAAAAAAAGACGAAAAATGACAGAAACAATGAATACGAAAGTTAACGTACGAAAACTGTTGAAAACGTAAGAAGGCGAACGAAAACAATGAACGATATAAACGAAAAAAAGCAAACAAATAAAAGGTAAAGAAACGTACAAAACGGATGAAAACATGTGACAACATTCTAAAACGAACGAGAACGAAAGAAAACGTAAAAATGGTAAAATAGCTCAATAGTCACTCGTACACAACCACCCGACGCATAAACACCTAAACCATATCAATGAAGATAATGCAGTATTCTTGATAGTTGTTAATTGTATCGATTTTGCTCGGTCGTCTTGTTAATATTAATAACATGTAGTATGAGAATCATTAAGATGGTTGTGTCGGTGATGAGGTATAGTCTCACCCCACGCTTAAAGTGAGACATTTACAATTAATCCCTAATGCTCCGCGAGTAAAGCTACCTCAAGCTAGAACATCTCATTGGAATAGCTAAGGTGACCTTCGTCACCTTAGGTTCAGAGATAATGGCAAAAGGCAAAGCTTTCTCAAGGAGCATACATGCAACACAAGGCCCAGACACAAGGCTAGGCCAGACACAGGGCTAGGCCCAAACACAAGGCTAGACCCCCTAGACACAGGGCTAGACCCAGACACAAGGCTAGACCCAGGTATAGGGATAGACCCTGGCACAAGGCCAGACATATACACATGGAGCTACACCTAGAGAGTAGAGCATAGTCTCCATCGAAGGAATGAAGATAACGCCTGAAGTATATAGTACGATGTTGTACGAGTGGTACAGACGTCTGGACCACGACTAGTACTAGATGAGCATGAGGAGAACCTTGACTTAGAAAGACAAGCCTGGTACTCATCGTCTATTCAGGTGCTGCTCCTACAAGACAACCTTGACTCCACAAATCGTGTGTCTTGGAGTCACCTCCAAGTAGTATATAAAGAGATGATCCTCCAGGAACAAAGGCTAAGTTGAACATACACACTTTACTATTTACTCTCTCTCTCTCTCTCAAACTCACACTTACTAGAATCATATACTTACTCTCACGCCAGAGTTGGTCTCGGATTCAAACCTCGAGGCGAGCTAACGGTGTTCTTTCTTATTTCAGCCTAATGGACTAACGGTTAAACTAGGGAACTCTGAAGAAGGAAGATAGGCTTCACAAGAAGGAGTATCCAAGACAAGAGATTGTTCTATTTTTGCTGTTGTGTTGCAGCGTGAACATTTTGGAAAACACAAGGTCAAACCCTTGCTGAGGGAGATTCTGAGAATAAAGTGTTGCCATGTCAAACCAAGTACCATCCTCAAATTCTAATCGTAACGTAACTTGGTTATGTTGATCACTCTTTCTTTCATGGAGGTACCACTCGAACAGGACGAGCAAAGCTAGGGATACCAAGACAAAGTCACGATCAGTAAGTCCTCTCGTAGGAAGTCAAGCTCAGGGTCCGAATGTGACTCACGATCTTGTAGCGAGTCAGAAGATTTGAGTACACCATACAAACAACCTAAACCCATGCCTTTCACCTCTCGAATCACACATTTCAGATACCACAGGCGAGCAAACAAACTTAGAACTAGTAATTGGAGGGGTGCGCTATCCTAGGCAGTAGTGCAACGCCAAGGCAATATGTGAAGAACCCCAGCAACAAGCCATTGTGGTGGGTTCTTCCCCCATAAAAAATAAGATTAATATCGAGTGAGCCGATGGCTCACATATCAGATATTAAACTGATAAGAACAGATACTACATTTGATCTTAGCCAAATGGCCAAGAAAGGTATGACTTGTTCATTCACATGCCTTTGTTTTTATAGCCAACTCCCACTTGTCTGTTTACTTCACCTAGCTGATGTGGGACATAAAGGGTGTTTTAGAAGCTTAATTGTTCCTTGCACTTTTTTTCACTTGCTTATGAATTTGAGAAACCAAATTGGTATTCTTAAGACCGCCGTGTACTTATTAGTGGTTAAATAAATGGATATTCTTAAGACCGTGTACTTATTAATGGTTAAATAAATGGTTAAAGTATACCAATTTATCCAAATTTTCACAAGAAAAGTGGTTTGTTTGTAATAAAAGACAAGCATAATCAAACCGGCCAGCAGATAAATCTATCATAACATGCACAAGAGGACTTTGATATACAGCTAGTGTTTACTTCCCTATAAACTAAGGTAATAGCAATATATATGATATGCACCATCAGGGATCATTAAGATCTATGAGGATTGACCAAACTGCTAGACGAAAGAACCACAATTTGAATAACAGCTTGATATCAATTGGCACGAACCTAGAAGATTCACAGTTTCTTCTTAACAATAATGATAGTCCTGGCATCCACAAGGAAGTAAAACGTACTTGTCAGTATTTTTAAATCACACATAATTTTTTTTATCACGGTTCATGACTTCAATTCATGGCCATACACGATTTTTAAGGACTTTCGACTCGACTTATATCCCCGCACATAATCTTTAAGTTGTTAGCATCACAAACAAGAATGGCATTTACTAATGATTCCAAACATGCCACCCTTCGCTTTCTGTTAGCATACTAATGATTCCATCAGCTTTTGAAACTGGTGCTACTGATGAATAGATTGCAACTGTCTCAGCCACCAACCCGTCCCTCACATTCCAACAACTCCCAGCCATCACTCTTCCACTAGGCTTCTCTACTGGATTCATAGACCTTGCTTTCGGTATCCCAAAAATTTACAACCCCATTGTCCACGACACCCTCGTAAGTATTTCTAAAAAATCAACCATCAAAGCACTGATCCTTGATTTCTTTTCCAACACTGAATTTCAAGTTGCGAAATGTCTTGACTTACGTCTTTACTATTTTTTACTGGTGGCTTTTCTTGTCTTTAAGTGTTCTTATATCTAATTACCAACCATAAAACAACTGCCAAGAGTATTAAGGAATTAGATATCTAGTTTGATATTTTTGAAGTGCCTCCCACCCATTCTTCTTATATGCCAACAACTTTGTTCGAAAGAGAATCTAACTCGTACAGAAACTTCGTCAGTGCTTTTATAAACATGGCAAAATCTTCAAGAATCATTGTTAACAGTTTTGATGGATCTGAAGAGAGAGTTGTTACAACGCTTCAGGATGGTAAATGCATCCCCGATGGTCTAACTCCACCGGTATATCTAATTGGGACTTTGATTGCTAGTGGGAAGCAAGTGGGTCCTAACAAAATGAATGCTTAAAATGGTTGAACTCATAACCAAGTAAAAGTGTAGTTTATTGTGTTTCAAGAGTATGGGTGTGTTTAAGAAAGAACAGTTGAAGAATTTTGGGTTAGAAAAAAATGGTTCAACTCCTGAAGGTTTTTTGCCCGAAGTACTGATAAGGGTTTGGTAGTGAAAAACTAGGCACCACAGGCGGCAATACTTAATCAAGACATGATGGGCGTATGTGTGCGTCATTGGTGATGGAACTTGTCACTTAACACAGTAGTTGCTGGGGTGCCAATGGTGACATGGCCTTAGCACTAAGGTTGAAAATGCCGACTGATAATGACAGCAGAAGTAGTTGGAATGTGAGGAAGGCAGAGTGTTTAGAGTGCCTCAAGCATACTATGGACTCAATAAGATCAAGCTAAGGTTGTATGCATCACTTTCCTTTTAAGACAAGGGTTGCACACAAAGTTTTAAACTGAATATTGGTTGGAGCTCTCCGATTAAGAATAGGCTCTCCAAAAATAGGCGTATGCCACTATATATGTCGAGCACACGGTATTCTTTAGTAAAAGGCGAAAGAATAGTTCGCTTTGTGCTCAACACATGGCTGCGTGAGTTTAAAAAGCCAAGCTGTTTTTGTTTATATAGAAACTTCTCCTCTTTTTGTTTACACTAGCTAGCCGATGTGGGATAATTCCTATAACCCTTCTTTTTATTTTCAAACTGACCACAGGCTTTGCCTAACTAGTGTTTATTACGTACCGTAATAAACTATAAATAACACCACCATGTTTTGGTGTTGCAAGGCAGAGCAATTATGGTCGAAAGAACAATAAGCAAACAAATTACGTCTAATCCAACTTTGGCATAACAAAATTACTCAAACGCACAATGAAGCTTATAGTAACTTCTGTGAATATGCAAGAACAAAGAACGTACACTTGTGCATACTACAAAACTATACAATGGTTCTTGTGAGTTGTGAAGGTGAACGTGTAAGTTCTTGAACCATATTTTAAAAACATTCTTGTTAGTCGTATTTAAAGTGATGGTCATATAATATATCGTTGCGAAGCACGTGGAAAATGCTACATAATTGTGCTGAGATTCTAGTATAATGTTTGGTATGTAACGGGAATTAGTCTCGAACACACAAATGAGGAAGGCCTTCTACTCTTACACTTGTAGTATAAAAGGCACTAAACACCTCATTTGTGTGTGTGTGTTTTCCATTTCATAGTTTATACAGAGAGAAACATATGTCTTTCTCTCACTAGGAATTCACAACCTCTTTGTTTTTCTCTTTATTCTTCATCTAATCTAATCTTTCTTTTTGGTTTAATTCATGATGGTATTCGTATTTGGTTAAGTCGTGTGTATAAGTGAAACAAGTGGTATCATTCGTCAAGGGATTCGTGGTTAGCTCTTTGGTGTTGTCCTTGTTTTCTTGAAATTCGTGAGCTTTACATCAAATTTTTCGTGTTCTTGTTATTCCAAGTGATCCATATATCTTCTACATAGTCGTGGTAGAGTTTGGGTGCTTTGGGTTGGTTAAAATCACGGATTTCTAGTAAAAAATCTCATCTTTTTACCTATTGTCTCGGAACGGTGCAGTTATTCCGACAGAATCCATCGGAAAAGGGTTTATATATTCCGACAGAATCCATAGGAAAAGGGTTTATTATTCCGATACATATTCCGATAAGGATTCCGTGTGACAATCCGTCAATTTACGATTGATATTTTATTCTCAAATATTATTTGAAAATATTATTTTAATGTTACAATATGAACTCACTTATTTTTGGGAAGAAATTTGGATTTACGTCTTGAAGTAGCATCGACTACGCTTAAACCGGAGGATCCTACGTTACGTGCTTACGTTTACATACACCGTCTTTGGTGACAATCCGACATTTCAGAAAATAAATTTATCCGTGAATATTATTTTGGAGTTTTAAATTTGTGTTGGTTCATAAACTCACAAATTTACGAGAAGAGATTAGGACTTACGATTTTATTTTAACGTCCTTTACGACTAAACCGAAAACCTTAATTAGGATTACGTATTTATGTTTTCGAACTCCATTTTTGATGAGACAATTTTTATTGGATTCGTTTTGTGACGTTGATTCATAATTTATAAAAACGTTTTTTGTAAAACGACCCGAGGGCACGCAAATCGAGGAAACTAGAATCGAGGAGTACCCGTAAATAAATGGGGATGAGACAAGTGGGACACTTGCCCCACCCCCAAAACCGGCCAAACAAGCTAACTAACACCCATGAGGTGTCAAGTATTTACCAAGTGACTTACACTTGTAACATAGCTTACAAGGTAAGCTTTCACTTACACAAAACTAGCTAAACCACTAGCCAAAACCACACACTCATTCTCACAACATGCAAAACAACTTTTCTCTCCCTTTTCCTCTCATCTTTGTCGTCCACTTCACCATGAACCACCACCATTAATCAAAAATCAACCATGAAATCCTATGTTATTTACACATATGTTGAAGCCCTCTTGAAGCTCTCTTGAATGGTGGTGATTATAACATCCATGGAGGAGTATTCATGATGTCTTGGGGCTGATTTTCCACAAGGAGTTCATGAAGCATGGTGGTCATGAAGATGGTCTTGGTGCATCACAAGTTTCTCCATCAAAAATCCATGTTTTGATCAACCTACATCATCATGGTGGTATGAAGATTGTTCTCCTCATCTTCTTGTTATTTTGATTATGTAAACATGTATTTTATTTCTTATTGTATATGTATATGATGATTATATGATGATAAAAATGTTATGTGGGGATTTGGTGTTGATAAATATGATTAAAAAGGTGAAAAACTATAAGAAACAAGGTTAAAATCTTGATTAATTTACATGGCTGTATAAAACAGTAAAGAAACATGTTATGAACTGATGAAATGATGAAGTAGAATCCATTTACAGTAAGATATATGTCTTCTACACATGTGAGAGTTGGCCATGCAATGGAAACAAAATAATGAGTGAGATATGATCAAAACAAGTTTAAGGTATAAATATGAGGTTACTGTTTTGGACGATTTTTAGAAAATACTTAAAGGATGATTCAACAGTAGCTATAGAAGAATTAAATGTAGCACATATCATGTAGTTTATGTGATAAAAATCTGAGCTTCTATCTCTCTGTAGAACTCAAGATATGGCAGTTTTGGTGAAAGTGAAGATAAAAATCAGATTTTGGAAAATTAAAGAATAATACTATTATATAAGCACTCAAAATTTGATAATATAAAATATAAAATAAAAACCCACTAACTTATGAATTTTATTTATATAAGTATGTAAAAGTTTAAATAAGTGTACATTTTATAAAAATGGTAACTTGTTAAATTTTATAAGTTATAAAACTATAAATATGATTTTTACAACTTTTTCGGCTAATACCGTAAAATTAACGTTTTTGTTAAATAAAAATTAGATGGTTGGACCCGTCTAGTGAAAACTTTATAAAACTTATATACTGATATATAGACATGTATAACAAGTAAAAACCGATAAAAACCCGAACTATAGGACAAACGGACATTAACGAGTTAAATAAACATATTGGACTAATAATTGAACCAAATAAGTTAAACTCTTATAAAAAGAACTTATTGGGCTTAACCCATTTGGGCCCAACTTGTAAAATTTAAGTACTGATAATGTAAGTACAAAACGGATTAAAATAAGTTAAATAACTTATAACAAGCTTATTGGACTTAAGACACGTAAATGGGTAAAACTAGTAAACTAATATAAAAGTTATCAACATATAACACTAAAATGAGTAAACGAGAATATGTAAACCCACTTGATCATCATATAAATAATCATCATATGTATACATAATTGATATTTTATAAAGTCATTGGACAAACGTCTAAGACCGAGTATTATTTGTCTAGGTTTCCGTGATTGAAGCACGTACCGTACGTCCGAATTGCCGATAACCCGCCTTCCCACATCAACGTGAGTTCATAGTCTCGCACTATTTTAAATGTTTTTATAAATGTTTTATAAACCGCGAGGGAGATAACATGTTAATTTTTATAAAATAGGACACCATTTGTCCCGATTGTTTGTTTATTGATTTTGGACCCGAATGATTGAATGACCCGATTGTATGACCTGATAAATGATTAATGGACCCGATAGATGAAATAAAATGGATTATTAAAGTTAGGTTATGTCACTAAAAGTCCCATTAGCATGAATTGTGAACTACCGGGAGTTGGTAGACGCTTATGCATTTAATAGTACTATTTGGGGACGATCACCCCAGTTCGCGCCTTGACGGTTGATCCCCGTCGTGCCACATTGATTGGTAAGCGAATTTATGTATGAGAAGATTTCCATAGCGTGACCTTTGTGACGACACGCTACTTTAGATGGGCAAAATTGGTATCGGGTTAGCTACCCGTTGTTGGTTTAGTAAGGTAACAATGTCATGCGGCTTATAATAATCCAAATCACCGAAATATTACTAGACGCTCCGAATTACGATGTATTGCCTGACTAGCAATACAGGGTCATACTATTGATATTATGTTTGTATTTTGGTTTTTATAACCATATTCATATAACGGTTTTTATTTAATCTATACAACGTTGCAAAACGTATTGTATGGTGTTTTTAACGACAATGGTTCGTATAATGATTTTTAAGGCAAATTCCTATATTATGATTTTCAATAAGGATTTGTATAAAACGACTTTGGCTATTTTATGGCCTATTAAAATGATTTGTACAAGATGATTTTCAGTAATAATTTTATACTGATATTATATTGATGGATTTTATTAAACTCTATGAATTCACTCGGCGTTATCGCTGACCTTTTCTTTTAACATGTTTTATCTCAGGTACTTGAAGGTAATTCTCGGGAAGACGACAAGAATTCATGGCCCGCACTTAAACAATATTTTCCATTCAAATACTTTGTAAAACTTTGTATGAAATAATATGACTTGGGACCGATGTAACTTTGATATTTATGAATGGAAATGCTTTATTATTAAAACGACGCGACTTTTAAGCATTGTCTATGATGTGAGTAATGTGCTATCCCATAACACCAACTAGTCTTCCGCTGTATTGAGTTGTATAAATTTGGGGGTGTTACAGTTTGGTACCAGAGCTCTCGTTATAGAGAACGAAATATTTTTAAAACTAAGGTTTTGAATAAAACGTTTCAAAATCTTTTAACTAAAAACATTTTTCTAAAAATGTCTAAAAATCTTTTGACTATAACGGTGCCGAAGAATTCCCGAGTTACCGACAAGGCCAAGACTGAGAAGTGTTATTTTAATATATATATAACTTGGATTATATATATATGATGTAATTTTATTACATGATTGTTTGATGATTATTTTGATTTTTATACGAGGTATTTATACGACGTAGATTGTCACAAGTAACCCTAAAATTCCCTAGTAAATTAATCGAAGCTATTCTCGTAGGAATTCTAGCTATCCTAGATCTAAATCAAGTTGTGGATATTTATGATCCCAACAAATGGTTGATATTCGTAGAAATATAGATATTATTTATGATATTGAAAAAGAATTGGCGAGATTAAATCTGATATCGATGTCATGACGATCTTTCCTTATAGAGTGGAGTTTGACAAAACGTTGTCACCTGGAAAGATGTCATCTGATTCGTTGTCATCCAATTCTTAAATTGAAATCGAAAGGGTGAATGTTGCACTTAAGGCTGTTATTGGAACCATTACCCAAAAGCCTCATGCCACTAATACCTTTCCGAGAAGTCTAGTTGAATGATCAAGTCATTTCATATTAATGACTCATTTGATAATTGTTGTTGTAAGAGCTAATAGGATTGGAAATTAAGTGTTGATTCATATTGAGATTGTATTGCCTTTACAAGGCCGAAGAATAAGGTTGTAAGTATTGGATAATGAGGTAGGATATCGAATTGAGTATAAAATTGATTGAAACTTGAATAAAGTAAAATTTAACTTGTATGGGATATAAGATTGTTAAGAGGAAGTCGTTAAGTTTTGTGATTGAGTTATAAGGATTTAATTGATTGTTGATTCGTGTTAAGGGTTGTTCCTAGACCATTGTCCACTGACGAGGATGCCCAATGTCCAAGAAATAAATTGAAGAAATCTTCTTCTGAATTGAGACCGATGGATCTTCTGGGACATGTGGAACACCTAATGACTCTTGTAGATTAGTATTCATTGTGGTATCTTTTAAAAATCCCTAACTTAACTGAGATATCAGTTGGTAGGATGAGTTTTGAGAATTGTATGACATAGTGACACGTAATGTGTTACGGTACAATTTTGACTTGTTTGTGATTAATGAAAAGACTACCTTTGATTGCTAAATTCTACATGTATCGATGTTATCTATCCTTTATTGCTTCATCCTAATGTTAGCATTAGTGATGCAACCATTGAGCAAGTACTCATCTCGAATTGAGTTACGTTGTGGATTATTCTTTTGAGTGCCATCGAGATCATGAACCTCATGATTAATTGACTAAGCTCATTTCCTATCATATTGAAGTTAGTTCTTGGTGAACAACTTTTCATCACTCTTTTGCAGATCACTCATTGTTTTTATAAGTTAAAACAGTATCCTTTGAGAAAATTTAATTTTCATCACAATAAGGATTATTCAAAGTGAGGTTTATAAGTGATTGTTATCGAAATGAGGTTGTTTATAAAGTACTTTGTAAAACCTAATTGTTTTCATAACAAAGAAAATCTTTGTAAATTTATTTTTGATTCTTATTTAAGAATTAAGCATGAAAATGTTTTTGTTATCAACACGATGATAAACTTTTGACGAACTGAGTATTGCATCGTTAATCTTGAAATTGTATATAGTTGCGCGCCTACATACAATTTGGAATGGACCATGCAAGGCTGATTAGTAGTCACCATAAAACCAATTAATAAACACAACATTTTCTTTGAAGATTGTGAAAGATAAAATTTTATGAGATCTGCAAAAAGTGAAAAATAGGGACATAATGTTAGGGACACCTACATATGTGCCTGTAGAATCTATTCTTCTAAGTCGAATTTACTCATCTGTGGACATTGTCTTATTTGACAATTGACAATTCTTTCTTGTCCAATTCTCCCGTAGTGAGATTCTTAGGGAAAGTATCTGATTACCGAGTGTTGATACCCGATTGGATGTATCGACGTTCCTATCATACTTATGATTTGATTTCATTTGAATGACCTGTGTAACGATCCGAGGAGCTTTCGAATGCGTACTCAAATTATGAAAACATGGGATATATTCATATTCGTTAAATGTTTTCGTCTGTATCTGATTTGAAATTCTCTCGCATAGATTATGCGTTGACTTTACTCTTTTAAGGTTAGTTATGTCTCCTAATATCCTTGACTTTGTGAAGGATTGTGAGTTATTATTAGACTTTTGAGAAGTTCACATCTTATCGACGGCAATAAAACTAGAAAGTTGACAGTGCCAGTAGAATGGATTGATTGATTATGACATGATGACATTGTCTTAATTGATGGGAACTCGAGTAGAAGTCCCTAAAAGATAAGATGTTGATTATCAAAAGTAATCTAAATAATTCTTGATGGATGATCATATCCTGTATTAGACTTGAAATTATAACGTGAATAGTTGTGTACTAGTTATAGATATTGTAATCTAGAAGAACTTAAAATAAATGTATTAAAAGATGATAATGTTATCTGAAACTTTAGTAAGTATTTGTTAATGAATTACCTAGAATTTTGCCATTAAGGCAAGATTGAATTTGGTATTAATTTTATTCCCGGTGCTGCACCTGTGGCTTGTGCACTGTATGTCAGCACCATCTGAATTTAAGGAATTACCGTACAACTGAGAAAGTTGTCGGAGAATGATTTTATTCTACCAAGCCTGTCATCCTGAAGAGCTATGGTGTTATCATTTCCTTATATTTATAGGTTACTGTGAACTAAGTAAATTGACAATCGAAAACGATATCCATAACTCGAAATGGAAGATTTGTTCGATCATTTATAAGGTTTTGATCCACGGCAAGGTTATCATCAACTTCGCATCTGCGAAGAAGATTATCTACTCCAATCACTACATCCAGTACTTGTAATGAACATTATGAGTTTCACGTGATGACGTTTGGATTGACTAATACACATGTAGCATTCATAAATTTGGTGAATCACGTGTGTAGGCTGTAATTTGATAAATTCATGCTCGTGATCATTAAGGACTATAAGTTTGTTTATAAGAATAAGAATGAGTTAATAATTATTTATAGATTGCACTGAATTGGCCAAACAATGAAAACATGAACCTTGAATAATTAACACGTGATTAAAGACTTGAACCTTTACATGATTTAACCATGTGATTAATAGATAATGGAATATAAATTGACTCTTCAAAAATTAACAGCCCTTTTAAGACTTTGGATTTTACCAAAAAGAAATGGAAATATATTTTGACAAATGTTTTAACAAAGGATTTTTAAGGGATTATTCCCTTATACACAAACCATTTAACTAAACTTCTGTTTAGGGCTAAATGTTTGTGTATACTTCTAGGCAACTTAAGAAAAATTGAGGAAACTATATAATTTAAGACTTGAAATTTGAAACAACAAATTTTGCTTTACAACTAAGAAAATTTTGACCAAAATATAAACAAAGGTTTTTCGGACATTTACGAATCTTATTAATTATTTTCGATAAATCAACGAAAATCTTGTTAATTAAACTCAAATTTATTTTGAACATTTTATATAATTGGCCGGACTAAGAAATTTAAAACTTTTACGTTTACGCTTCAAAAAAAAATAAAATTAACTAATAAATATTTAATTAATTATAATAATTATCGACGCTTTAGACGACGGATTGAGAAAAACGGATAAAAATGATAGTTGAGAAGAAACTAAAACTCAGAAAATGTGAAGAAATAATTTTTGAATAAATACGGTTATGATATTTATTTCATCAGGAAAGTGAACGTAATTACCAACGCATAATATAGAAAGAATATCTGAGTGAATTGTGGACATGATAATTACATCATCATGAGAGATGAATATAGATACCGACACATTATATAGAAAGTATAAAGATTCAATTAAGATATGTTCCTTAATAATAAAGGTGCAAAATAAATTGCCGAACAATATAAAAATAACTGATGCTTGTAAGAAGGATAATATAGATAATAAAAAGGGGTTCGCGGCTAATATGAACCATTAAAATTGAGAAGCCGATAGCGTTAAATATTTAAAAGACCACTTGTGATTGTTTAAATATGGAAAATTGTGAGATATAGTTATGTTTGAATTTGTAAGTATAAGTATTCTATTTATGTCATTTATGACTAAAAGTATCTCTGTCTGAAGAAGTTGTACTGATGGCAATTATGAAGGCAGACATCGCCTCATACATTAGTAAACGTTTAGCTATTGCAAAGGTCATCATCTAAATTTGATTCGATTTGGGTCATCGTCGACAGACTGACCAAATCTGCTAATATCATTCCCGTTAATGATAAATGCAAAACAGTTATGTAAACATAGTGTGCCTGTATCGATCATCTATATCAAGATCCTCGCTTCGCATCGAATTTCTAGAGATTTGCTCAGAAATCATTGAGAACGAACCTTGATGAGAGTACTATGTACCACCCCAAATCGAAGGGACGAGGTAAAGTAACGATACAAAGTAATATAAGTGCTGCTTTATGTTTTAATGATTTACCTTTGGAAATAGACCGTATATAATCATTTTCCTTTGGAAAGATTTTCATAGATGATCATCATATTAGGATCGAGATCGAATCTTGTTAAGATATAGAAATTAGAGCATCTGTAAGCAGGAGTTGAGATAAAGACACCCGACATACACCCATTGTAAGTTGAACATGTCTTTTAGGTTTAAGGTTTCCTATGATGGCGAACCTAACCTTACAAAATACCCGACCCGCGAAATCTGAAATGATTGTTGAAATTAGGATTTGATTATTAATAGCCGGTAGTGGGAAAGAGGTTATGTGAATATGAAATGTAGATCTTGAAGTGTCAAATGGGTAGCGAAGTTATGCCACAATTTTTAACCTTGGAAAAATGAATTCATGATCTGACAAATCATGGGATATAAGTCCCCGTTGTATGGGACCATTGAAATGATGTAAAAGTTGGGATTGAAAGGCATATAAGCTGGATCTACCCTAGGACTTCAAGAACCGCGTGAATTATGTTTCGTAAATCGCACTTGATGGAATATCTATCAAGTGAAATTCTGATTATTCTTAATAAAGCTTAGATCGGCGAAAAGTTGCATTCATCAGAAACCCATGAACATCATGGATAGAGAAAGTAAGCAAACATTTAGCCTGATCTTATTCCCGTAGTTATGTTTGATGAAACTCGCGTATTATAATGGATTACACTTGTGAGAAAAGACCGAATGTGGAGGAAATACCCACATGGCTTTAACTCTATAAGAAGCGAGTAGTAAGATGATCTTTGAGGACAAAGATCTTGTTTAGGGGTAAATGCTGTGACAATCCGTCAATTTACGATTGATATTTTATTCTCAAATATTATTTGAAAATATTATTTTAATGTTACAATATGAACTCACTTATTTTTGGGAAGAAATTTGGATTTACGTCTTGAAGTAGCATCGACTACGTTTAAACCGGAGGATCCTACGTTACGTGCTTACGTTTACATACACCGTCTTTGGTGACAATCCGACATTTCAGAAAATAAATTTATCCGTGAATATTATTTTGGAGTTTTAAATTTGTGTTGGTTCATAAACTCACAAATTTACGAGAAGAGATTAGGACTTACGATTTTATTTTAACGTCCTTTACGACTAAACCGGAAACCTTAGGATTACGTATTTATGTTTTCGAACTCCGTTTTTGATGAGACAATTTTTATTGGATTCGTTTTCTGACGTTGATTCATAATTTATAAAAAGGTTTTTCGTAAAACGACCCGAGGGCACGCAAATCGAGGAAACTAGAATCGAGGAGTACCCGTAAATAAATGGGGATGAGACAAGTGGGACACTTGCCCCACCCCCAAAACCGGCCAAACAAGCTAACTAACACCCATGAGGTGTCAAGTATTTACCATGTGACTTACACTTGTAACATAGCTTACAAGGTAAGCTTTCACTTACACAAAACTAGCTAAACCACTAGCCAAAACCACACACTCATTCTCACAACATGCAAAACAACTTTTCTCTTCCTTTTCCTCTCATCTTTGCCGTCCACTTCACCATGAACCACCACCATTAATCAAAAATCAACCATGAAATCCTATGTTATTTACACATATGTTGAAGCCCTCTTGAAGCTCTCTTGAATGGTGGTGATTATAACATCCATGGAGGAGTATTCATGGTGTCTTGGGGCTGATTTTCCACAAGGAGTTCATGAAGCATGGTGGTCATGAAGATGGTCTTGGTGCATCACAAGTTTCTCCATCAAAAATCCATGTTTTGATCAACCTACATCATCATGGTGGTATAAAGATTGTTCTCCTCATCTTCTTGTTATTTTGATTATGTAAACATGTATTTTATTTCCTATTGTATATGTATATGATGATTATATGATGATAAAAATGTTATGTGGGGATTTGGTGTTGATAAATATGATTAAAAAGGTGAAAAACTATAAGAAACAAGGTTAAAATCTTGATTAATTTACATGGCTGTATAAAACAGTAAAGAAACATGTTATGAACTGATGAAATGATGAAGTAGAATCCATTTACAGTAATATATATGTCTTCTACACATGTGAGAGTTGGCCATGCAATGGAAACAAAATAATGAGTGAGATATGATCAAAACAAGTTTAAGGTATAAATATGAGGTTACTGTTTTGGACGATTTTTAGAAAATACTTAAAGGATGATTCAACAGTAGCTATAGAAAAATTAAATGTAGCACATATCATGTAGTTTATGTGATAAAAATTTGAGCTTCTATCTCCATGTAGAACTCAAGATATGGCAGTTTTGGTGAAAGTGAAGATAAAAATCAGATTTTGGAAAATTAAAGAATAATACTATTATATAAGCACTAAAAATTTGATAATATAAAATATAAAATAAAAACCCACTAACTTATGAATTTTATTTATATAAGTATGTAAAAGGTTAAATAAGTGTACATTTTATAAAAATGGTAACTTGTTAAATTTTATAAGTTATAAAACTATAAATATGATTTTTACGACTTTTTCGGCTAATACCGTAAAATTAACGTTTTTGTTAAATAAAACTTAGATGGTTGGACCCGTCTAATGAAAACTTTATAAAACTTATATACTGATATATAGACATGTATAACAAGTAAAAACCGATAAAAACCCGAACTATAGGACAAACGGACATTAACGAGTTAAATAAACATATTGGACTAATAATTGAACCAAATAAGTTAAACTCTTATAAAAAGAACTTATTGGGCCTAACCCATTTGGGCCCAACTTGTAAAATATAAGTACTGATAATGTAAGTACAAAATGGATTAAAATAAGTTAAATAACTTATAACAAGCTTATTGGACTTAAGACACGTAAATGGGTAAAACTAGTAAACTAATATAAAAGTTATTAACATATAACACTAAAATGAGTAAACGAGAATATGTAAACCCACTTGATCATCATATATATATAATCATCATATGTATACATAATTGATATTTTATAAAGTCATTGGACAAACGTCTAAGACCGAGTATTATTTGTCTAGGTTTCCGTGATTGAAGCACGTACCGTACGTCCGAATTGCCGATAACCCGCCTTCCCACATCAACGTGAATTCATAGCCTCGCACTCTTTTAAATGTTTTTATAAATGTTTTATAAACCGCGAGGGAGATAACATGTTAATTTTTATAAAATAGGACACCATTTGTCCCGATTGTTTGTTTATTGATTTTGGACCCGAATGATTGAATGACCCGATTGTATGACCCGATAAATGATTAATGGACCCGATAGATGAAATAAAATAGATTATTAAAGTTAGGTTATGTCACTAAAAGTCCCATTAGCATGAATTGTGAACTACCGGGAGTTGGTAGACGCTTATGCATTTAATAGTACTATTTGGGGACGATCACCCCAGTTCGCGCCTTGACGGTTGATCCCCGTCGTGCCACATTGATTGGTAAGCGAATTTATGTATGAGAAGATTTCCATAGCGTGACCTTTGTGACGACACGCTACTTTAGATGGGCAAAATTGGTATCGGGTTAGCTACCCGTTGTTGGTTTAGTAAGGTAACAATGTCATGCGGCTTATAATAATCCAAATCACCGAAATATTACTAGACGCTCCGAATTACGATGTATTGCCTGACTAGCAATACAGGGTCATACTATTGATATTATGTTTGTATTTTGGTTTTTATAACCATATTCATATAACGGTTTTTATTTAATCTATACAACGTTGCAAAACGTATTGTATGATGTTTTTAACGACAATGGTTCGTATAATGATTTTTAAGGCAAATGCCTATATTATGATTTTTGATAAGGATTTGTATAAAACGACTTTGGCTATTTTATGGCCTATTAAAATGATTTGTACAAGATGATTTTCAGTAATAATTTTATATTGATATTATATTGATGGATTTTATTAAACTCTATGAATTCACTCGGCGTTATCGCTGACCTTTTCTTTTAACATGTTTTATCTCAGGTACTTGAAGGTAATTCTCGGGAAGACGACAAGAATTCATGGCCCGCACTTAAATAATATTTTCCATTCAAATACTTTGTAAAACTTTGTATGAAATAATATGACTTGGGACCGATGTAACTTTGATATTTATGAATGGAAATGCTTTATTATTAAAACGACGCGACTTTTAAGCGTTGTCTATGATGTGAGTAATGTGCTATCCCGTAACACCAACTAGTCTTCCGCTGTATTGAGTTGTATAAATTTGGGGGTGTTACATTCCGGTAAGTGTTGCAAGCTATTATTCCGATATATATTCCGATACGGATTCCGATAGGTGTTGAACTCAGAGTATTTCGACAGGTATTCTGACAGATATTCCGACAGGTATTCCGACGGACATTCCGACAGAGTATTCCGACAGGTATTCCGACAGGGTATTCCGACAGCAATCCGATAGATATATTCCGATGGACATTCTGATGTATATTTTGTTCGAGTATTTTTCAGACTTAGCCACTATCTAGTCTTGTCCCGGAACATAGTTTACACGAAGATTTTAAAAAAAAAACTGAGTTTTTTGGCGGGAAAACCCAAGTAAAATTTGATTTTTCCTAAACCATTATTAGGCCATTTAAGCTTCGATTTCAATTTTTGGCGATGCGAATATTTTTTTGACAAAAATTCAAATTTTTGGACCAAAATTCAAATTTTTAGGCCATTTTTCGGTTTTATTTTTGTCCAAATTTTTCCTTTTTCAAAATTTTTCCTTACTAGTTATTGGCTATTTCTAACTTGAATTCAAAATTTGGTAATTCAATTTCGGTTTATTTTATATCGGACTGAGGTATTTTTTGTCGGGCTGGAAAATTTCGGCAAAGTTTGATTTTGTTGACACTCCAACTCACGCTTTCTACGAATTGAGATCCTGTTTTTCACACGACTTCTACGATGACGTCTCAACAAGATATTTATGCTGAGGGTACTGAGAATCGTCCACCCATGCTTACCAAGGAGAGCTACACTACATGGTCTAGTCGTCTCCTTCGTTATGAAAAATGTAAACCTTTGGGAATGTTGATTGTCAACTCGATTAAAAAAGGGTCGTATGTTAGAAGAACAATTCTTGTGCCTGGGGACCCTACGAATGCTAACCCAGTGGCTGACTCTAGTCATGAGCAAACGGATGAAGAATTAACTAAAGCTGAATCCAAACAACTCGACGCTGATGATCAAGCAATTCAAGTCATTCTCATGGGACTCCCTGAAGATGTTTATGCTGCTGTTGATAGTTGTGAAACCTCACACGAGATGTGGCTTAGGATTCAGAAAATGATGAAGGGGAGTGAAATTGGTTTACAAGAAAAGGAAACTAAGTTGCTTCGTGAATGGGAGAAATTTACGTCTACTGAAGGGGAACAAATTGAACCTTACTATCATCGGTTTTCAACCCTCATGAATCACCTTAGAAGAAACAAACATGAACCTGCTCAAATTGCGGCCAACATCAAATTTCTTGATACTCTTCCTTCTGAATGGTCACGATATGTCACTCTTGTCAATCAAACCAAGGATCTTCATGTCGTGGACTACACTCAAGTATATGATTATTTGAAGATGAATCAAGATGAAGCTAACGAAGTTAGGGCGGAACGACGGGCCAAGACACAAGATCCATTAGCTTTTGTGGCAAACTCTCCATCATCGATGTCATATCCCATGGTACCTTACCATCAACCCTCAACAAGTAACTTAATGCCACAACAACAACAACAACAACAACAACTCACCTCTTATGGATATCAACCTCCTACTGCTGTGTATTACCTACAACAACCCATTGCCTGTTTTCATGACATCACCGATCCTACTCATGCGATTAATACTGGTCTTGCACTTCTCGCAAAGGCATTCAAATTTACCATTAACCCCACCACCAACAATCAGAGAATCTCCTCGAACACTAGGAATAGGCAGATTGCTCAACCTTTCATGAGTGCGAATCAAGTCGCCAATTGATAGTTGCTGGGAACACATGGACACAATATGGGCAGAATACTGGGCAGACTGTTAGGAATGCAGGAAATCAGTATGGACAAATCCGTGGTCAGAATCCGAATGTTCCGAATGCAGGTAATCAGAATGGGTTAATTGTTGTGCCAGCGGTTGGTAATCAAATGGGAAATATTGTGGCTGCAATGGCTGAGAATACTGGTACGAGAAATGGTAACAACAATCGTCAGGTTCAGTGCTATAACTGCAAGGGATTTGGTCATTATGCTCGAGATTGCACAGCCAAAAAGAAGAGGGATGCTGCTTATCTTCATACTCAGCTTCTCATAGCACAAAAGGAAGAGGCAGGGATTCCACTTCAAGCTGAGGAATTTGATCTTATGGCTTCTGTAGCAGAATATGATGAGGAAGAAGAAGTGAATGCCAACTACATCTTGATGATAAACCTACAACAAGCATCTACCTCAGGAATGCATGTTGACATCGCTCCCGTCTATGATTCCAACGGTCCCTCTTAGGTACTCCCATGTTTCGATGATAACGATATATATAGTACGTCTAATCAGGAGGAGGAGTATACTGAGATGCTTGAGCCCTACACTGAGACACACGGGGATCAAATGAATAATAGTAATATTATTTCGAATGAGCCCAGTGTAGACCTTATGTGGATCAAGTTGCCTAGCCTACAACCCTTCCTGATGCAACCCATGCGTATTATAAATCTTTATTTGATAAGCTTGCTAAGGATGTAGACCATGCTACGGTGGTTAACAATAAGTTTAGAGAAACTAATGCCAAATTGACCACTGAGCTTGCGGGATATAAGGAACGGGAGAATAGTTTTGAAATTCGTCAGGCTAAAATTAAAGAACTTGAACAAGCTTATGCTACATCGGTTTATCAAGAAAAATGCACAACTAAGAAATTAAATGCCTTACACTTAAGCAGTGCTAAAAAGATAAGCGAATTGAATGATGAAATCACCTCTCTTAATAAACAGCTTTCAATTGAAAAATCTATTATTTTGGATTTAAAAGAAGAACGAAAAAAGTTGAAACATGATTTCAAAATTCGAGAAGATGGGCTTCTTGAGGATTTTTGCAAAGCTCAGGATAGGATTAGGGAATTAGACAATCTTTTGGTAAAACGTGGCTAAACTATGCAAAGAATAAATATACTCGCATCAAAAGTGAATGAGATAAACTACACTCGATACAAATTGGCTTTAGGTTGTCCTCTTCCTCCTAATCCCGGATATCTTAAGCATGTTCAGCCCACAAATCAAACTCTATATAATGGTAGTGTGCTCTTGTCTGATGAGCATGATCCTCCTAGTGTGCCTGATTCGGAAGAAACTCTTGAACTGGCTGAAGAGAGTCGTTTAAGAAAGCAAAAGCTTAACAAAGAAGTCACATCCGTTTATTATCCGAAAGTTAATCCTCCAACAGTTTTTGTTCGGTCTAAAACGAGTACTGAAATGCTTTTGCTACCAAGTGAGGAATTGTCTGATGACCCTCCTAAACCGAGTATCACACGCTGATTTCTAAACGAGCTAAAAGATAACTTTGTCATACTTAAGTGTGTTGTTAATTCCAAAATCACTTGAGGAAATTTTACATCACCAGTTCAGCTTGAGGTCCATAAAATTCTTCAAAATGATATTAACCCGATTATTAATCAAGTTGATGCTCGGATAAGCAATTTGGAAAACGCTTTTCTAAAAGAATTAGCCAACTTTGTTGAAGACTTTAAATCTTTAGCAAAGGACGCTGATGAATCTCTTGATAAAATCAAAGTTTTGGAAAACGATCTTAAACGTCTCTCTAAAGCACGTGATAATGTTGATAGTATCCCCATTGCGTTAGATACCTCTGTGCCGAATCATGAAACCCTCCAAACTGAGCTTGAACATACGAAAGAGAAAATGGAATTTGTTGTCATAAAAATGGAAAAAGAATTTACCGATCTGTGGAATAAATTTGTCAAAAAATGTGATGAATGCAAATATGACAAAACTTCGTATGAGAAAGCCTACAATGAAATGCAACAAACTATCGCATGGTTGTAGGCTCAGTTAGGAGGGGTTAAGGAAAAGAATTTGGCATCTTCAGGGTTAGAGAATGCCAGTGATGGGAATGTTCAGAAGCTTAAGGCTAAGATTGCAGATTTAGAATCGGTAGTTGCTTCATATAAGCGGGTTTTTGACCAAAGTAAGTCTGTTTATCATAAACTTATCGATAAAATTTGTGAGAACTGTAAGTTAAAGGCCTTATTAAAAGATAAGACTTCTGAGCCTAACTCGATTGTGGACTCGATGATCCAGAAACCAGCAACCTCGGGACCTACTTGTATTGCTGTAACACCTTGTCCCACGGTTGCTGGAACGAAAGTTGTTGTGATTGTCCCAGGAATGTTTCGTGTTAGTTCTCCCTCTGTGCCTCGCAAACAACGTAAAGCAAGCGTTAGGACAAAACCGACCACTATATCTCAACCACAAGTAATTGATTTAAAAAGTGCTAATTCTAATAGACGCGTGTCTTCTTCTACAGGAATAAACAACTACACTAAGAGCAGAAGGCCACAGCCTACGAGCAATACAAGGAATGATAAGGTCCCTTTTGCCTCTAGAAGTAGTAGCCCCAAGATCAATAATGTGGAAATAGAAGAACACCCTAGGAATTTACCGTTTTTCAATCATAATCAGAATCTTAATTCATCTGAATGTAATGACTTTAAGCTTGCTATTCGGAATGAAAAATCTGAAGTTATTTGTGCTAAATGTAATAAATGCTTCTTTAATTTTAGTCATGATGCTTGTAAATTGACTATGAATGGATTGAATTATGGTGGTTACACTCGAATTGACAAGCTATCAATCAGTGAAAAACATAGCACTCCTAAGGCTAAGGTGCATGTTCTAAAAAGTACGCACGTAGGGTCCACAGAAAGTCTTGCTAAGCCTAGTAGCCCTAGATTGATAGGTGTGTAAACACCCATCCTTTTACCACTTAATTCTGGCTAAAACAAGACCAAAGCACGTGTTTAATATCATTTGTTTGGAATTATGCGTGGTTTTTGTGTTTGTTGTGTTTTTAGAGCTAACCGGATGAATATTAAAGAAAACATGGGATTGCACGGGTTTTATCAAGGAAAAAGACTAAAGACGAAGTCTATTGTCCAAGAGATGCAAAAGATTTGAAGTCAATGGGCCTATTTGAAGATTTATCGAAGAAAAGGACCAAAGATGGAAGATTTACATATGTCGAAGAAACTCAAGTCTATTAAACGAAGAAATTAAAAGATGAGTTGAATTTAATCATCGACAAATCCCGGATCAGAATCGAAAACGTCAACTTTTATGAAAAGACGAGAAGACAAGAAGAAAGGAAGAAAGCCCACTCACCAACCAACCACTAGGACTATATATAGTTTCTTCCTTCACATTTTAGGGAGTTAGCTTTCATTTTTCTTTTTCCAGTCTCTTTGGTTCGTAGCTTCACCAACACCATTAGGGTGTTTGGTGATTTTTAATTCTTCCTTCAATCTTGTAAGTTTTAATCATTACTCTTGTTTACCTTTACATTAATCTTTCAATCCAATCTTTTCATTCATCTTGTTCATCTCCATTTTTTATTACAAGTTCTTAAGTTCTTGTGTGATTGAAGTTTGATCTTAAAAAGTTGTTGATTTTGTGTTCTTATTGGTGGGATTTGTTACTTATGGTATTTAAATGTTTATTGGTTGATTTGGTAAAACCTTTTTGAGTATTTTGGTTGATTGATCAAAAATCGTGTTTACCCTGTTTTGCTGCTACTGTTACTGTTCTTCATTCCCAGGATTATTCCGAATTGGCAGTTTGACTCGTCCCCTATTCGGAATATTTTACATATTCCGAATAGCCCCCCTAGATTCCTCTTTATTCGGAATATCCTAGATATTCCGAATAGAGCTTGTTTTCCGCATAGCCATTTTATTGTTTTTACCTTACTCGGAATGTTCTAATATTCCGCATAGCTTGTTGGTTTCGTCCCTTATTCGGAATACTTCATTTATTCCGCATAGGCAAGATTTTCCGAATAGACCATTTTTCCGAATTGAGCATTTATTCCGTATAGAACAACTTTTCCGAATTGAACCAGCTTTCCGAATAGCACTTACTTTCCGCATAAGCCAGTTTTTCCGAATAGGACATGTTTTCCGAATAGAGTTATTTTTCCGCATAGGTTTGAGTTTTTTCGAATAGACTGTAGCTTTCCGAATAGAGATTTTATTCCGAGTTGCATTTTATTCCGAATAGAAGAATGATTTCTGCATAGTACTTGTTTTCCGAATAGGGTAATTTCTGTTAAGGTATTTTTCATTTACTGTTTGATTTAAATTTTTAAGTCTAGCTTTACTGTTTAGTAGATTAGAAAACCAAACCCATTTTTGGACACCAAGAACAAATCATTCCACTTAAAACCGAGATCAAATCGAGAGGATTCAGAGAATCGAACTTTTCAAACCATAGAAAAGCCTAGTATCAAATGGCGCCGCTGCCGGCTCTTCTCGTTAAGATCAAAAGTTTTTTGTGAGAACTTGGATTTTGGGATCCGTTCCCCGTGAACGTTACTTTTTCACAAAAATTTTCAAAAATCCAAAAAATATAAAATTTTCAAAAATACAAAAAAATTAAAAAACATTAAAACCAAAAATATTTTTGCTTTGTTTTTCTTTGTTCGTTCTTTTGCAGGTGTATGCGCACTCGATCCACGTCTTATCAAGAGCCCGAGCCTCTCGATCACTTAGACATGGCCGGTGTACAAAACAACAACAACATACCACCTCCAAACAATAATAATAACAACAACAACCCACCTTTCAACAACATGAATAACAACAATAATGAGCCTCAACCGGATAATCGCCCGATGATTGAATTGCTGCAAGCTCATGTAGATGGCAACACGGATCCAATTGTCATACCTCCAATTGCCGCCAACAACTTTGAGCTAAAATCAGGCTTTATCCAGATGGTCTCCGCTCAACCATTCTTGGGACGTACCATTGATGACCCACATGACCATATTAAGAGATTTTTGCAAATCACCAACACGGTCAAGTTCAATGGTGTTCCACAAGAGGTTATCAGGTTACAACTTTTTCCCTTTTCTTTAGAGGGACAAGCCCGACATTGGCTTGCTAAGGAACCGCCACAGAGTATTCTCTCGTGGACGGATTTGGAAACAAAGTTTATCAATTACTTTTTCCCACCCTCTCGTACTACCGCTTTGCGGAATGAGATCATAAATTTTGAACAAAAGTACGATGAGTCGTTCAGTGAATCTTGGGATCGTTTTAGAGATCTTTTAAGAAAATGCCCACAACATGGTTTTACCAAAGTACATCAAATTAATACTTTTTACAATGGTTTAAGCATGAGTGACCAAGATTCACTAAACAGTGCCTCAGGGGGTAATCTTTTGGCTAAGACTTCCAATGCTGCTTGGGACATCATTGAGAAATCTCGTGTGCAAACCAAGAGTGTTCGGACCAATGTCGCTAGTGCTAGCACAAGTGACAGCGACAAGCGATTGGACAAAATCACTACGCTTCTTGAATCGCTTGTCACCCACACCGTCAGCAACAACAACAGCAACAACGCTAAAAACGCTCAAGTTAGTGCTGTCAGCCAACCTTGTGAGATATGCGGTGGTCCTCACTCTTACACCACTTGTACCGCCACCCAAGACTACCCTTCTGAGAATGTTAATGCAGCTTATGGCACCTATCCTCAACCTGCTTATCAAGCTAGACCTCAAGGTGACCATAATTTACTTAGCTACCGCAGCAACAACTATCTTTCACCACCTGGTTTTCCTCCAACCAACCCAAACCAACAATCAAACCTCAATCGCCCTCCTCAACAACAACAACAACCTCGACAACCATACATCCCACCTCACAAGCAACAACAACCACCTCAACGTAACAACCAAGTTTACCAACAACCTGCTTATCAACCACCCGCATACAATGCTCCTCCCAACCAACCCACCGCTCTTCACCAAGAAGTGGAAACTTATATGAGGACTAACGATGTGATAGTGGGAAATCTTCAGAAAGAAGTGCTCAACCTGAAAGCGGACTTGGTCAAGCAAGGAAACGATTTGAGAGCCGACATGAGATACACGTTGGATAGCCAAACTAATGATCTGCGGAACATGATGGCTAGTTTCTTCCAAGGTAATCAACCCTCTTCTTCGGGTACTCTTCCGAGTAACACCGTTGCAAATCCAAGAGGGGAGATGAAAGCAATCACTACTCGAAGTGGCAAAGGTACCAAGGAACCCGAGCTTCCTATACCTCCACCGGTGATTGTGACTAAGGAGAACGAGTCACCTGCACCTGCTCCTATTCCTCCTCCTTCTCCTTCCCCAATTTCTCCACCTTTTCCTTCTACCCCTCCTCCACCCGTGGTTGTGAGTGATCCTATTCCCCTAACGCCTTCTTCTTCATCCAATATACCTTATCCATCTAGGTTGAGGAAAGAGAAGCTCAAAAGCAAGGACGATATTCAGGTTTCGAATTTCCTTAAAATGTTCAAACAACTGAATTTCAATATCTCCTTCGTTGAGGCTCTCGCTCACATGCCCAAGTATGCAAAAATGTTTAAAGATCTTCTGAGCGACAAGGAAAAGCTCCTCGATATTGCCAACACCCAACTTAATGAGAATTGCTCTGCAGTACTCTTAAGGAAATTGCCAACCAAGCTTGGTGATCCGGGTCGTTTCTTAATTCCTTGCAATTTCCCGGGAGTAGAGAATTGCATGGCCCTAGCCGATCTAGGTGCCAGTATTAATCTCATGCCTCTAAGTGTTTGGAAGCAATTATCTCTCCCAGAGCTAGTCCCCACCAAAATGACTTTGGAATTGGCTAACCGTACGGTTGCTTATCCAGTGGGGATAGCCGAAGACGTCATTGTAGGAGTCGACAAATTCACCTTTCCTGCTGATTTTGTTGTCGTCGACTACGAGATGGACCCCCGTGTGCCACTAATTGTTGGTCGTCCATTCTTGAGGACCGGTCGCACTCTCATTGATGTTGAAGCCGGTGAGCTTATCATGAGAGTGGGTGACGATAAAGTAGTCTTTAACATGGGAAAGTTGTCTAAACAGCCTTACTCATATGAGAGTGTTAATTGTATTGACGTTCTTGATGAGGCTTGTGAAGAACACTTTAATGATGCTTGCAAAAGTATTCCTACCTCTCTTCCCAATGTTGAGACCGTGTCCTCCATTGATTCATCGTTGTCTCTATTTGGAGATAGTGATTTATTTTGGAACAATCTTGAAGATACCATGGGAGATGTGAATTTAGATACTAATGATTCTCCTATCAATGGGGATGAAGACATGAATTTCTTTGACAATCTTCTCAACGAAGACAATCCTTCGCCTCCATCTCCCACGGTCATTGCTATCGATACTCCGACTTTGAATACGCCTCCCGTCGAAAATCCTCCGGATTTGGAACTTAAGGAGTTGCCGCCCCATCTCGAGTATGTATTTCTTGAAGAAGAGAAGAAGTCGCCTGTCATCATTGCTAAGGACCTAAAGGAAGAAGAAAAAGCCCGACTTATCACCGTGTTGAAGAATCATAAGAAGGCTATCGCTTGGAAAATTTCTGATATTCGTGGAATTGATCCTCACTTCTGCACACACAAAATTCTCATGGAGGATGACTTTAAGCCCACTATTCAAAGCCAACGAAGGGTGAATCCTAAAATCCATGAAGTCATCAAAACAGAGGTTATCAAACTTCTTGATGCGGGTATGATTTACCCTATTTCGGATTCCCCGTGGGTTAGTCCAATCCATTGTGTGCCTAAGAAGGGCGTATATAACCGTTGTTCCCAATGAACACAACGAGTTAATTTCCACTCGTCTCGTTACTGGGTGGAGAGTTTGTATAGACTACCGCAAACTCAATGACGCCACGAGAAAGGATCATTTCCCTCTACCTTTTATGGACCAAATGCTTGAACGTTTAGCGGGTAATGAATATTACTGCTTTCTTGATGGTTTCTCGGGATATTTTCAAATACCCATCGATCCCCAAGATCAAGAGAAGACTACATTCACTTGTCCCTATGGCACATTTGCTTACAAAAGAATGCCTTTTGGCTTATGTAATGCGCCCGGGACTTTCCAAAGGTGTATGTTAGCTATCTTTCATGACATGGTTGAACAAACCATGGAAGTCTTCATGGATGATTTCTCGGTCTTCGGGGATTCATTCTCTTCTTGCCTTGCCATATTGGAACGTATGCTCAAGCGGTGCGAAGACACTCGCCTAGTTCTGAATTGGGAAAAATGCCATTTTATGGTAAAAGAAGGCATCGTGCTTGGACATAAGATCTCGAAAGCCGGTCTTGAAGTAGACCGTGTTAAAGTCGATGTTATCGCAAAGTTGCCTCCACCTTCAACCGTGAAGGGTGTGAGAAGTTTTCTGGGTCATGCGGGCTTCTACCGTCGATTCATCAAAATTTTTTCTCAAATCGCTCGCCCGATGACCCACCTCTTGGAAAAAGATACTCCTTTTATCTTTTCCAAAGAGTGTCTTGAAGCCTTCAAATCGCTTAAGGATAAGCTAACTAAGGCACCCGTCTTGGTTACCCCTAATTGGGAGCTGCCTTTTGAGTTGATATGCGATGCTAGTGATTTTGCTATTGGAGCGGTTCTGGGACAAAGAGTGAACAAACACTTCCAACCAATCCATTACGCTAGCAAGACAATGACGGGGGCACAATTGCATTATACGACAACCGAAAAAGAGCTTTTAGCTGTTGTCTATGCTTTTGAAAAATTCCGCCCCTATCTTGTCCTTTCTACAACAATTGTGTATACCGATCATTCCGCGCTGAAGTACTTGTTGACAAAGCAAGATTCCAAACAAAGACTTCTTCGCTGGGTTTTGCTGCTCCAGGAATTTAAAATTGAAATTCGCGATAAAAAAGGAGCAGAAAACCTAGCCGCGGATCATCTTAGCCGACTTGAGGATCCTTACCAAGGGGATCATCCGAATAAAGAAATCAATGATTCTTTACCCTTGGAAACCTTAATGTCTATAAACTCGAAGCCGAATGAAACCCCGTGGTTTGCGGACTTTGCAAACTACTTGGCGAGTGGAATTCTCGTTGACGGGTTAACATCCCAGCAAAAGAAAAAGTTCTTCAAAGACATCAAGACTTACTTTTGGGATGACCCGTATCTTTTCAAACAATGTGCCGACTTGATTATTCGCCGATGTGTTGATGGACCGGCAGCCTTAGAAATCCTTGATGCTTGCCACAAAGGACCCACCGGTGGTCACTTTGTTCCCAACTACACCGCCAAAAAAGTGTTTGATTCGGGATTTTATTGGCCCACCATCTACCGTGATGCTCGCGAGATGGTTAAACGATGTGATGCTTGCCAAAAACAAGGCACGATCACACATAAAGACGAGATGCCTCAGAATTTCATTCAAGAGTGTGAAATCTTTGATGTTTGGGGTATCGACTTTATGGGGCCATTCCCTTCATCTAAGGAAACAAATACATCCTTGTTGCCGTTGACTACGTCTCCAAGTGGGTTGAAGCCAAAGCTTTACCTACTAATGATGCAAGAGTGGTTTGTAACTTTTTGAAATCGCTGTTCGCTCGATTCGGCGTTCCTCGTGCTATTATCAGTGACCGCGGGACTCATTTTTGCAACGATCAGTTTGCAAGAGTCATGGCTAAGTATGGTGTCAATCACCGTCTTTCCACCGCCTATCATCCCCAAACCAATGGGCAAGCCGAGATATCCAATCGTGGATTGAAGCGAATTTGAGAGCGTACTGTGGGAGAGCATCGTGCCGCGTGGGCCGATAAGTTAGATGATGCTCTGTGGGCTTTCCGTACTGCTTACAAGACCCCGATCGGTTGTACACCTTATCGTCTTGTGTACGGGAAAGCATGCCACCTTCCCATCGAGCTGGAGCATAAGGCGCACTGGGCCTTGAAGTGGGCTAACTTCGACATCAACAAAGCCGGTGATCATCGCAAGACTCAACTCAACAAGCTCAACGAACTAAGGAATGAAGCTTATGAGAACTCGCTGATCTACAAGGAGAAGACGAAGATCCTCCATGACGCAAAAATCAAGAACCGAGAGTTCCACGTTGGTGATCAAGTCTTACTTTTTAACTCTCGGTTGAAGATCTTCTCTGGCAAGTTGAAGAGCCGCTGGTCTGGTCCATTCACCGTCGCCAACGTCTTTCCGTATGGGACCATTGAGCTTTCTCAGCCAAATGGGCCCAATTTTAAGGTGAATGGCCAGCATCTAAAGCTGTACTTTGGTGAGGACATCTCTCAGGAGATGATTCCATCCCTCACCACGTTCCCCATGAACTAATTTCGGGTCGAGTCAGGCTCGTGACTCGGTTATCAAAAATAAGCGCTCCTCGGGAGGCAGCCCGAGTATCTATCTTTTTATGTGTTAACCTCCTAAGTGTAGGGGGACCTACATAGGTGTTTGTATTTGTGTGGTGATGTGATTACAGGGATAAGTGCACTCTTGGAATCTTTGACGAACCGTGCTCCCGTGTTATCCGAAATCTGGTTCTATCTCTCAACTATCGTGATTCAATTTTCTTCATACTCACATTTGAAATTGATCACTTTAGTCGTCTCTTCCTTAACTCGAGTTAACCAACGTGCACAATGTCATAAGTGTAGGGGGGACTTCTCCCACATGCTCAAACATTGAGGACAATGTTTATCTTAAGTGTAGGGGGGCTTCTATCGAAGTTTTAAGTGGACTTTTCCATGAAAATGCCTTCATTTAACCGGAAAATCATATTTTTCAACATTTTTCAAATTTTTTATTAACTTTGGCCATTTAGTTGTAATTTTTAAATTTTTATCGTTGCTTTCATATGTATATATTCCACAATTAAGTCAAAAATATTAATAAAGTGGTGTAGCTAGTTTAGAAATCTTTGACATATTAGGCCCGTTGCGTTTATTTTGACTCAACCCGAATAGACTTATCCAAGTTTATTCTAGCTAGTATCCTTAACCATGTAGACCTTAATTGGTTTATTAGGCTAAGTATCCACGAGTCTCATTACTTGAGATTTTAAATTGTGGAGGACGAGAAATGATAGAGTCAATTATAAGTCGGTATTCTTGCACAAGCTCACTTGGTGTAATTATTTGCCTATTCTCCCATCACTTGCTAATAATTTATCTGCAATAAGTAGGGTCGTACGATTTGAAAAGTTACTTAGCTTCTAGCCCAAGATCATTTAAAAGTTGCTCGGTAATGATAAGAGTTCATAGCCAAGGCATAACTTATGAAGCGGGGCGCGAAGATTGGCGAGTCCGAAAAGGCCCTAACAAGGCATGAGGATTCCATTTTATTGCTAAAGATCCAAAGTGATGTGAAGAGCATTATTCCTAAAATCAATATGAAGGATCAAGACTCACGACGAAAAGCAATCAACTCCCATAAAGATCATGGAGAAGTCTATCCGAAAAGACCCTAACAAGGTATGAGGATAAATAGATCCAAGTCCGAAAAGGAGGCGGATCGTTTTATCTCAAAATCCCAATTAGAGATTGAAGAATTAATCATGAAGTCGTGGTCAACAAAGTTGGAGTACCCCTCAAAAGTCTCCAAGTGAAGAAACTCTATTATGATGAGAAGACCATTATCTCAAGAACGTCTCTCGAAGATATGAAGTATGAAGTACATGCCAAATATCGGCCCGAGAAAGGTCTCAAATCGTGAACCAAGTTATGCCAAGATATGAACTTTTTGATATCCCGAGAAGCAGTTTTAAGAGATTTTGTCCTTTAGCTAACTATTGATCAAATCGTCCTACTTTGCTTTCAGCCTAAATAAACTATCGAAATAAGTCCAAAAATGCATCTTCATGATCATTCTAAGACAAAAATAAAATATAAGAGATACACCTAGGAATAAGGGGGTTTAAGCATTTAATTGAGCCATGTGTGTAAGTGTTTGATTTACTAACTTATAATAACAATGATCTCGTTTTTAAGCTTAGTTTGGGGAACGTGAAACTTGAGGGTGATAAATCTTTGCAGCACCAAAGCCCTAATGTAAGTCCTTGATTTCATTGCAAGTTATTCCCATCCTTTTGTTTATTTTAAAGTTTTAATTTCTCTTAGTATTTTAATTTTTATTTAGTAGTATTTGAATAAGGCCAAGGTTGATTAATTATGAGAAAAATGTAAAATTGCTTTATCACTAAGCATTGCATGAGGGCATGGCAATGGTTAAGTGTAGGGGATTTGATAGGTGTGTAAACACCCATCCTTTTACCACTTAATTCTGGCTAAAACAAGACCAAAGCACGTGTTTAATATCATTTGTTTGGAATTATGCGTGGTTTTTGTGTTTGTTGTGTTTTCAGAGCTAACCAGATGAATATTAAAGAAAACATGGGATTGCACGGGTTTTATCAAGGAAAAAGACTAAAGACGAAGTCTATTGTCCAAGAGATGCAAAAGATTTGAAGTCAATGGGCCTATTTGAAGATTTATCGAAGAAAAGGACCAAAGATGGAAGATTTACATATGTCGAAGAAACTCAAGTCTATTAAACGAAGAAATTAAAAGACGAGTTGAATTTAATCATCGACAAATCCCGGATCAGAATCGAAAACGTCAACTTTTCTGAAAAGACGAGAAGACAAGAAGAAAGGGAGAAAGCCCACTCACCAACCAACCACTAGGACTATATATAGTTTCTTCCTTCACATTTTAGGGAGTTAGCTTTCATTTTTCTTTTTCCAGTCTCTTTGGTTCGTAGCTTCACCAACACCATTAGGGTGTTTGGTGATTTTTAATTCTTCCTTCAATCTTGTAAGTTTTAATCATTACTCTTGTTTACCTTTACATTAATCTTTCAATCCAATCTTTTCATTCATCTTGTTCATCTCCATTTTTTATTGCAAGTTCTTAAGTTCTTGTGTGATTGAAGTTTGATCTTAAAAAGTTGTTGATTTTGTGTTCTTATTGGTGGGATTTGTTACGTATGGTATTTAAATGTTTATTGGTTGATTTGGTAAAACCTTTTTGAGTATTTTGGTTGATTGATCAAAAATCGTGTTTACCCTGTTTTGCTGCTACTGTTACTGTTCTTCATTCCCAGGATTATTCCGAATTGGCAGTTTGACTCGTCCCCTATTCGGAATATTTTACATATTCCGAATAGCCCCCCTAGATTCCTCTTTATTCAGAATATCCTAGATATTCCGAATAGAGCTTGTTTTCCGCATAGCCATTTTATTGTTTTTACCTTACTCGGAATGTTCTAATATTCCGCATAGCTTGTTGGTTTCGTCCCTTATTCGGAATACTTCATTTATTCCGCATAGGCAAGATTTTCCGAATAGACCATTTTTCCGAATTGAGCATTTATTCCGTATAGAACAACTTTTCCGAATTGAACCAGCTTTCCGAATAGCACTTACTTTCCGCATAAGCCAGTTTTTCCGAATAGGGATCTGTTTTTCCGAATAGGACATGTTTTCCGAATAGAGTTATTTTTCCGCATAGGTTTGAGTTTTTCCGAATAGACTGTAGCTTTCCGAATAGAGATTTTATTCCGAGTTGCATTTTATTCCGAATAGAAGAATGCTTCCCGCATAGTACTTGTTTTCCGAATAGGGTAATTTCTGTTAAGGTATTTTTCATTTACTGTTTGATTTAAATTTTTAAGTCTAGCTTTACTGTTTAGTAGATTAGAAAACCAAACCCATTTTTGGACACCAAGAACAAATCATTCCACTTAAAACCGAGATCAATTCGAGAGGATTCTGAGAATCGAACTTTTCAAACCATAGAAAAGCCTAGTATCATAGATTCACCTCTAAATGGTTGCCTACTGGTAGAAATTTTGACTGTAGTGGCAAAATTATCGACACTAGTAGATCTCATACTGACAATGAAATGTCGGTATGTGATAAGACTTAATTATCATCTAACCCTACAGGAACCTATTTCATCAGTTGCCAAAATATTTTCTTCTCTTATCATTGGCAGGCTGTTGAAATTTGTCTCTGTTGCGTGGACTCAGGCTGTTCCAAACATATGACTGGGAATAGAAGCCTTCTCAAGAACTTTGTATGGCGATTCATGGGAACTGTTCGATTTGGAAATGATCATGTTGTTGCAATTCTAGGCTATGGTGATCTTCATTGGGGAAATATAATTATCACCAGAGTCTCCTTTGTTGATGGCTTGGGACACAACTTGTTCTCGGTTGGGCGATTCTGTGATTTAGACTTGGAAGTAGCCTTTAGAAGTCATACATGCTTTGTAATAGATCTTGAAGGAATTGATTAGTTAAAAGGATATCGTACCACCAACCTGTACACCATTGATCTTTTTCAGATGTCTGCAGCTTCTCCAATTTGTCTCATGGCCCGAGCCACATCAACAAAGTCATGGTTATGGCATCAAAGGTTATCTCATCTCAATTTCGATGCCATCACCCAACTAGCGAAATATGATCTTGTTACCGGTCTTCCAAAGTTCAAATATTCTAAAGACCATCTTTGTCCTTCCTGTGAACAAGGTAAAAGTAAGAAGAAGCCTCACAAACCCAAACCTGTTCCCAACTCAACGAATAGGTTACATCTCTTACATATGGATTTGTGTGGCCCAATGAGCATCAAAAGCATTAATGGAAAGCGGTATGTCCTAGTAATTGTGGATGATTATTCTCGTAACACATGGGTTCATTTTCTTGCATCAAAAGATGAAGCCCCTGATGTAATTATTAACTTCTTGAAGAAAACATCAGTACTACTGCAAGCCCCCGTCATTATTGTGAGAACGGATAACGGCATAGAATTCACCAATCAGAAACTAAAATCTTACTTTGACGAAGTTGGGATCTCTCATCAAACTTCGGCTGTAAGAACTCTAGAGCAGAATAGAGTTGTGGAACGGAGGAATCGTACGTTAGTTGAAGCTGCTCGGACGATGCTTCTCTCCTCCAGTGCACCGTTATTCCTTTGGGCTGATGCCATTGCAACTCCATGTTATACTCAAAACCGCTCTCTATTATTCACAACCGATTCAACAAAACACCTTATGAGATCATTAATGGACGAAAATCGGATATATCATTTCTACATGTATTCGGGGCTCTGTGTTATCCAAAGAATGATCGTGAAGATATCGGTAAACTTGAACCTAAAGGTGATATTGGCTTTTTCATTGGTTATTCTTCAACTGCTTGTGCTTACACGGTTTATAATCGAAGGACAAGAAAGGTAATGGAGACATAGAAGTTCACATCCCGAGCCTCAATGTCAGACTTCTGGACACGTAAGTTCAGGACTTGCGCTTCAATTTGCACCGTCAGCAATCTCATCGTCACAACCCTTGGAACATGACTTGGAAGTTTTATTTGGGCCAATCTATGATGAATATACGGAGTCCTTCGTCATTTGGTGTTCCTCAAAATGCCCCGGCTGCACCTGCTACGTTAGTTCAAGAACCTCCGATTGCATCTACACCAACGGCATCTACTTCTACACCATCTACGTCAACCTCAATCATATTGCCTCCAAATATTCCACCCACTTCTCCGACTGCTGACGCAACTCAACAACATTCTCAGCAAATTCCTAATCATGTTCATTTTCAGAATGAAATAGTTGCTGAAAATGCAAACAATGCGATGCTCAACGAACATGAGTTTGTTAATCCATTTGCGGCTTCCACAAGTACTACTCAGCCTTCAACACCATATGTGGATCCGTCGAGCTCGCATCAAGTTTCTCATACACTTCCACATGAACACAAATGGACTAAGAATCATCCTTTGGTTCAAGTGATTGGCAATCTCTCACGACCAGTCTCAACACGAAATTAGCTGCGTACCGATGGTGGTATGTGTATCTATGCACTCTCAGTCAGCACAATGGAACCAGCAAGTGTTAAAAAAGCAATGACCGACGCATCATGGATTGAGTCTATGCAAGAAGAGCTCAATCAATTCATTCGGCTTGATGTATGGGAGTTAGTACCACGCCCGGAAAATATCGATCCCCTTACCCTGAAATGGTTATTCATAAACAAGATGGATGAAGAGCAAACAGTCATCAGGAATAAGACTAGGTTAGTTGTGAGAGGTTATAAACAGAAGGAGGGAATTGATTTTGTAGAATCCTTCGGCCCGATTGCTCGAATGGAAGCTATTAGGATTTTCTTGGCATACGCTGCTCACAAATCGTTCACTGTGTATCAAATGGACGTGAAAACGGCTTTCTTGCATGGGTCGTTAAAAGAAGATATGTACATATGTCAACCTGAAGGTTTCATCAACACCGATCATCCAAGCCATGTCCACAAGTTGAAAAAGGAAATTTATGGTTTGAAACAAGCACCGAGGGCATGGTACAATAAATTATCATCATTTCTTCTCCAAAATCACTTCAGCAATGGAACCATAGATCCAACATTGTTTATCAAGCACTACGGCAATGACATCTTGGTGGCTCAGGTCTATATAGATGATATAATTTTTGGTTCTACAAACCCAAAATATTCCATATTATTTGCCGAACTTATGAAAAGCCGATTTGAAATTTCCATGATGGGGGAAATGACGTTCTTTCTTGGTCTCCAAGTTCACCAATCCCCCCGTGGTACTTTCATAAATCAGTCCAAATATGTGCTCGAGATTCTAACAAAATTTGGAATGGAAAACTGTGATCTAATTGGTACTCCAATGGACACTAAACACAAGCTTGATTTGGATAAGAAAGGGACATTTGTAGATGCTACAAAATACCAAAGTGTGATCGGGTCCCTTATGTACTTAACCTCAAACAGACCGGACATTATGCATGCTACTTGTTTATGTGCTCGGTATCAGGCTAAGCCAACAGAGAAGCACCTCAAGGAGGTTAAAAGGATCTTTCTTTATCTCCGGGGAACCATTCACATGGGTCTCTGGTATACGAAGGATTCTGGTTTTAATCTAACTGGTTTTTCATATGCTGACCATGCAGGGTGTCATGATACATTCAAGAGCACTTTCGGTGGAGCACAATTCTTAGGCGAAAAGCTGGTGAGCTGGTCCTCAAGAAAACAAGATTGCACGACGTTGTCCACCGTGGAAGCAGAATATGTGTCTCTATCCGTGTGTAGTGCTCAAGTCCTTTGGATGAGAACACAACTCACGGATTATGGCTTTTACTTTAATAAAGTTCCTATTTATTGTGATTCACAATCAGCCATAGCCATATCATGCAACCAGGTCCAACACTCCAAGACCAAGCACATTGCTGTCTGATTCCATTTCATAAAGGAGCATGTGGAAAGAGGAACGATCGAACTGTAGTTTGTCAAGACGGACTACCAACTAGCTGACATCTTCACCAAAGCTCTTTCTCAAGACAGATTTAAATTCTTGGTTCGTCGACTTGGTATGCGTAGTTTCACTCTAGATGAACTTGAACGTCTTGCACATTCGCAGTAATCTTGTATATATCTATCAGAAAATCAAAATACAAAAATATAAAACCTATAAAAACAAAATAAAAAATGAGAAAATCTTTCAAAAATACCAAAAATATTCTTCTCCGACATGTCTCTCAGCATCGATAATATGGACGTACTTAGAAATGTCGCTCAATAACGACACGGGTACGTACATAAAGTTCGAATGAGAGTTCAAATATGTTCAAAACATGTCTTTTCTACTCTCTTCTCATAATGGCTTATAGTCACATGTCAGACTATAACCCGGTCCCCAAAGAAAGGAAAGTCTTTGACTTATCCTCAACAACGAGAAATTAATTTTTCTCAGTCATGCGCTTATATCAAAACATTCAAAGTTTTAAGCTCATGAACACAAGGAAAATGTTCGTTTATGTACATTATTCCTTAACAACGGGAAAGTAAGTTTTCTCGGGTTTTTGAGCATAATTTTTCAAAGTATTTCAAAACTGTGTGCTCATATACTCCCATATTTTAATTATAATTTCTTTTCGAGGGGAGTATAAACTTTCATGAAACATTATTCTCTCCATGTTTCATCACTAGTTTCACAAAAATTTCAATCTCATGCTATTTTTGAGGGGGAGAATAGTGATTAAAATGTGTCATCTTGGATAAGATCTTTGATATAAGTGCTTTCTCTTCCTAATATGTGCAAAAACCTTTCCATTTATGATGCACATATGTAGGGGAGCGTTTTGGTGATATAGAAAACTTTCAAGGTGTAAACACTGATTTCATCAACACCTTGATTACTTTTTCAACAGGTTTTTCTGGTTACTATATCTATACCTTTCAACACATTAATTCTCATCGGTATTGGTGTCAAAAGGTGGTTAGGTATTTGATAGGTGTGAAAACATCCATCCTTTTACCACTTATTTCTGGCTAAAACGAGACCAAAACGCGTATTTAATATCATTTGTTTGGAATTATGCGTGGTTTGTGTGTTTGTTGTGTTTTTCAGAGCCAACCGGATAAATATTGGAGAAAACATGGGATTGCACGGGTTTTATTGAAGAAAAAGGCTCAAGCGAAGTCTAATGTCCAAGAGTTGCAAAAGATTTGAAGTCAATGGACCTATTTCAAGATTTATCGAAGATAAGGACCAAAGATGGAAGATTTATACATGTCGAAGGAACTCAAGTCTATTAAACGAAGAAATCAAAAGACGAGTTGAATTTATTCGGCGACAAATCTCGAATCAGAATCGAAAACGTTGACTTTACTGAAAAGACGAGAAGACGAAAAGAAAGAAGAAAGCCCACTCACCAACCAACCACTTGGCCTATATAAAGAAATCCCTTCACACATTTGGAGCTAGTTTTTCTTTCCAGTCTTTTCTTTTTCTTTCGTAGGAAGCCAACACCATTAAGGTGTTGGTGATTTTTCTTTCTTGTTGAATCTTTAATCTTGTAAGTTTTTAATCTTTCCTTTTGTTTACTCTACTTTAATCAATCAATATAATCTTTCCATTAATCTTGTTCATCTTCATTTTTTTGATTTAAAGTTTAAAGTTCTTATTTGGTTGATTTTAATCTTCAAAAGTAAGTGGGTTTTGTGTTTTTATTGTTTTGATTTGATGTTTATTGTTAGTAAATGATTGGTGTTTAGTTTTGTTTAAGTTTTGGTTAAAAACTTGGTTGATTTTGGCTTAAAATCGTGTTCTTAAACTATTACTGTTCTTCGCATCTTCATCATTCCCAGATTCCGCATCAGTGATTTTGACATATTATTCGGGATCAGCATTTTTATTCCGTATCAAGTTTATTCATCCGGAATATTTTATATTCCGGATCGGTGTCTTCCATCCGGAATAACCATTATTCCGAGTCAACCAAATTTCCCATTTATTCCGGATCAACATAGATATTCCGGATCAACCGTTTCTTATTATTTATTCCGGATCAAGTTCCCTTTTTGTTCATTCCGTATCAAGTTCACTCATCCGGAATAATTATTCCGGATCAACCTTCTCCATCCGGAATACTTTATATTTCGGATCAAAGCCTTTCATCCGGAATAATCAGTTTTTCCGGATCAACTCCTTTATTCCGAATCAACACCATTTTTCCGGATCAACTCCTTTTATTCCGCATCACTATTTATTCCGGATCAACCTCATTTATTCCGCATCAACCACTACATTCCGGATAAACAACCTTATTCCGGATCAACTTTCAATTCCGAATAAAATTTATTCCGAATGAAGTGTTTTCTAGTAAGGGGTATTTACTGTTTCTGTTTTATTGTTTAATTTTAATTCGATTTCATTCTTATTTTATTAACTGCTTTTAATCTAATTTTATATCTTTGTGCATTTAAACCTTTTTAGTAGATTAGAAAACCAAAACCCTTTTTAGTGACCAAGAACAACTATTCCACTTTGAACCGTGATCAATTCGAGAAGATTCCGAGAATTTAATCTGAACCCAATGCAAATCACTAGTATCAAATGGCGCCGCTGCCGGCTCTTCTCGTAAAGATTAACAGTTTTTTATGAGAACTTGGATTTTGGGATCCGTTTACCGTGAACGTAACTTTTTCATAAAAAATTCAAAAATCCTAAAAAATATAAAATTTTCAAAAATACAAAAAAATTAAAAAACCATAAAAACCAAAAATATTTCTTTTTTTGCTTTGTTAGTTCTTTTGTAGGTGTTTGCGCACTCGATCAACGTCTTATCAAGAGCCCGAGACTCTCGATAACTTAGACATGGCTGGTGTACACAACAACAATAACAATCCACCTCAAAACAACATGAATAACAACAACAATGAACCTCTACCGGACAATCGCCCTATGATTGAACTTTTGCAAGCACATGTGGAGGGCAACAACGATCCAATTTTCATTCCCGCGATTGCAGCCAACAACTTTGAGCTCAAATCCGGATTTATTCAGATGGTCTCACCTCAACCATTCTTGGGGCGTACCATTGATGATCCTCATGACCACATCAAAAGGTTCTTGCAACTCACAAATACGGTCAAATTCAATGGTGTTCCACAAGAGGTAATCTGCTTACAACTTTTTCCTTTCTCCTTATAGGGACAAGCCCGACATTGGCTTGCAAAGGAACCGCCACAAAGTATTCTGACGTGGACGGATTTGGAGACCAAATTCATAAACTACTTTTTCCCACCCTCTCGTACTACCGCTTTGCGGAATGAAATTATTAATTTTGAACAAAAGTACGATGAGTCTTTTAGTGAATCTTGGGACCGTTTTAAAGACCTTTTAAGAAAGTGCCCACAACATGGTTTTACCAAAGTGCACCAAATTAATATTTTTTATAATGGTTTAAGCATGAATGACTAAGATTCACTAAACAGTGCCTCGGGGGGTAATATTTTGGTTAAGAGTTCTAATGCCGCTTGGGATATTATTGAAAATAAGTCTCGTGTGCAAACCAAGAGTGTTCGGACCAATGCCGCTAGTGCTAGTACTAGTGACAACGACAAGCGACTTGACAAAATTACTACGCTTCTTGAATCGCTTGCTACCCAAACCGCTAGCAACACCAACAGCATCAACGCTAAAAACGCTCAAGTCAATGTTGTAAGCCAACCATGTGAAATATGCGGGGGTCCTCACTCTTACACTACTTGTACCTCCACCCAAGACTATCCTTCTGAGAATGTTAACGCAGCATACGGTACCTGTCCTCCGGCCGCTTATCAAGCTCGTCCTCAAGGAGACCGCAACTTGCTCAGCTATCGCTCAAACAACTTTCTTTCCCCGCTCGGTTTTCCTCCTAACAACCCAAACCAACAACAAAACCTCAATCGCCCTCCTCAACAACAACCTCGTGCACCATACCAACCACCTCAAAGACAACCATATCCACCTCAAAGAAACAACCAAGTTTACCAACAACCTGCTTATCAACCACCCGCCTACCATGCTCCTCCTCCCAACCAACCCACCGCATTACACCAAGATGTTGAAACCTACATGAGGACTAATGATGTGATCCTGTAAAATCTCCAGCGGGAAGTGCTCAACTTGAAAGCAGACATGGTGAAACAAGGGAACGATCTTAGAGCCGATATGCGAATTTCTTTGAGTAGTCAAACGAATGACTTAAGGAACATGATGGCTGGTTTCTTCTAAGGTAATCAATCCTCTTCGTCGGGTACTCTTCCGAGTAACACCGTGGCTAATCCAAGAGGGGAGATGAAAGCAATCACCACTCGCAGTGGCAAAGGTACCAAGGAACCCGAGCTTCCTATACCTCCACCGGTGATTGTGACTAAGGAAAACGAGTCACCTACTCATATTCCTCAACCTTCTATTTCCCCAATTCCTCCACCTCTTACCTCTACCCCTCCTCCACCCAAGGATGTGAGTGATCCTACTATTCCAAAGCCTTCCTCTTCTTCCGATATACCTTATCCCTCAAGGTTGAGGAAAGAGAAGCTCAAAAGCAAGGACGATATTCAAGTTTCGAACTTTCTCAAAATGTTTAAACAATTGAATTTTAACATCTCCTTCGCTGAGGCTCTCGCTCACATGCCTAAATATGCGAAAATGTTCAAAGATCTTCTTAGTGACAAGGAAAAGCTTCTTGATATTGCTAATACCCTACTTAACGAGAATTGCTATGCAGTGCTCTTAAGGAAATTGCCAACCAAACTTGGTGATCCGGGTCGCTTCTTAATCCCTTGCAACTTCCCGGGAGTAGAGAATTGCATGGCCCTAGCCGATCTAGGTGCCAGTATTAACTTAATGCCTTTAAGTGTTTGGAAGCAATTATCTCTCCCTGAGCTAGTCCCCACCAAAATGACTTTGGTATTAGCTAACCGTACGGTTGCTTATCCAGTGGGGATAGCCGAAGACGTTTTTGTAGGAGTCGACAAATTCACTTTTCCCGCCGATTTTGTTGTCGTCGACTACGAGATGGAACCTCGTGTTCCATTAATCGTGGGACGTCCATTCTTGAGGACCGGTCGTACTCTCATCGATGTAGAAGCGGGTGAGCTTCTCATGAGAGTGGGTGACGATAAAATTGTCTTCAACATGGGTAAGATTTCTAAACAGCCTTATTCATACGAGAGTGTTAATTGTATCGACGTTCTTGATGAGGCTTGTGAAGAACACTTCAAATATGCTTGTAAAAGTATTCCTACCTCTCCTCCCAATGTTGAGACCGTTTCCTCTATTGATTCATCACTGCCTCTATTTGGAGAAAGTGATTTCCTTTGGAAAGATTTTGAAGCCACCATGGGAGATGTGAACTTAGAATATGACGATTCTCCCACCGATTGGGATGAAGACATTCGTCTCATTGAGAACCTTCTCAAAGAGGACCATATTTCTCCACCATCTCCCAAGGCTATTGCTATCGATGAACCGAATTTGACTACGCCTACCATCGAAAATCCTGAAGATTTAGAGCTTAAGGAGTTACCGTCGCATATCGAGTACTTGTTCCTTGAAGACAAGAAGCAGTCGCCCGTCATCATTGCTAAGGACTTGAAAGAAGAAGAGAAATCTCGCCTCATCGCCGTGCTTAAAGATCATAAGAAGGCAATTGCTTGGAAAATTTCCGATATCCACGGAATTGATCCAAACTTTTGTACTCACAAGATTCTCATGGAAGATGACTTTAAACCCGCAATCCAGAGCCAAAGAAGGGTTAATCCTCGCATTCATGACGTCATCAAACAAGAGGTTATCAAACTTCTTGATGTCGGCTTGATTTACCCTATTTCAGATTCGCCATGGGTAAGTCCCGTCCATTATGTGCCCAAGAAGGGCGGAATAACCGTTGTTCCCAATGAACACAACGAGTTGATTCCTACTCGTCTCGTTACTGGGTGGAGAGTTTGTATTGACTATCGCAAGCTCAATGATGCCACGAGAAAAGATCATTTCCTCTTCCTTTCATGGATCAAATGCTCGAGCGTCTAGCGGGTAATGACTATTACTACTTCTTAGACGGTTTCTCTGGGTATTTTCAAATTCCCATCGATCCCAAAGACCAAGAGAAAACCACATTCACTTGTCCCTATGGAACATTTGCTTACAAACGCATGCCTTTCGGTTTATGCAATGCTCCTGGGACGTTCCAAAGGTGTATGATGGCTATCTTCCATGACATGGTTGAAGAAACTATGGAAGTCTTCATGGATGATTTCTCAGTTTATGGCGATTCTTTCTCTGCTTGCCTTGCCAATTTAGAACGTATGCTTAAGCGGTGTGAAGACACTCGCCTTGTTCTTAATTGGAAAAAATGCCATTTCATGGTAAAAGAGGGCATCGTGCTAGGACACAAAATCTCCAAAGCCGGTCTTGAAGTGGACCGTGCTAAAGTCGATGTTATTGCTAAATTGCCTCCACCTTCAACCGTGAAGGGTGTGAGAAGTTTCCTTGGTCATGCAGGCTTCTACCGTCGATTCATCAAAGATGTTTCTAAAATCGCTCACCCGATGACCCACCTCTTGGAAAAAGATACTCCTTTTATCTTTTCCAAAGAGTGTATTGAAGCCTTCAACCTTCTTAAGGATAAGCTAACTAAGGCACCGGTCTTGGTTACCCCTAATTGGGAGCTTCCCTTTGAGTTGATGTGCGATGCTAGCGACTATGCTATTGGAGCGGTTTTGGGCGAAAGAGTGAACAAACACTTCCAACCAATCCACTATGCTAGCAAGACAATGATAGGGGCTCAATTGCATTACACGACAACCGAAAAAGAGCTTTTAGCTGTAGTGTATGCTTTTGAAAAGTTCCGCCCCTATCTTTTCCTTTCTACCACAATCGTTTATACCGATCATTCCGCGTTGAAGTACTTGTTAACTAAACAAGATTCCAGACCAAGACTTCTTCGCTGGGTTTTGCTACTTCAAGAATTTAAAATCGAAATTCGTGACAAGAAGGGAGCCGAAAACCTAGCCGCGGATCATCTCAGTAGACTTGAGGATCCTTATCAAGGGGATCATCCGAACAAAGAGATCAATGACTCTTTTTCCCTGGAGACCTTAATGTCTATCAATTCGAATCAAGATGAGACCCTGTGGTTTGCGGACATTGCAAACTACTTGGCGGGTGGAATTCTCATTGACGGGTTAACATCCCAGCAAAAGAAAAAGTTCTTCAAAGACATTAAGACTTACTTTTGGGATGACCTGTATCTATTCAAACAATGTGTTGATTTGATTATTCGCCGATGTGTTGATGGACCGGCAGCTTTAGACATTCTCGAAGCTTGCCACAAAGGACCCACCGGTGGTCACTTTGGTCCCAACTACACCGCCAAAAAAGTGTTTGACTCGGGATTTTATTGGCCCACCATTTATCGTGATGCTCACGAGATGGTTAAACATTGTGATGCTTGCCAAAAACAAGGCAAGATCACACATAAAGATGAGATGCCTCAAACTTTCATACAAGAATGTGAAATCTTTGATGTATGGGGTATCGACTTTATGGGGCCATTCCTTTCATCTAAAGGAAACAAATACATCCTTGTAGCCGTTGACTACATTTCTAAATGGGTTGAAGCCAAAGCTTTACCCACTAATGACGCAAGGGTGGTTTGTAACTTTTTGAAATCGTTGTTCGCTAGATTCGGTGTGCCTCGTGCCATTATTAGTGATCGCGGGACTCATTTTTGCAATGATCAATTCGCAAGATTCATGGCTAAGTATGGTGTCAATCATCGTTTTTCCACCGCATACCACCCACAAACTAATGGCCAGGCTGAAATATCTAACCGAGGATTAAAGCGAATTCTTGAACGAACCGTGGGAGAGCATCGTGCCTCATGGGCCGATAAACTTGATGATGCTCTGTGGGCTTTCCGTACCGCATACAAGACTCCGATTGGTTGTACACCATATCGTCTCGTTTACGGGAAAGCATGCCACCTCCCCATTGAGTTGGAGCACAAGGTTTACTGGGCCTTGAAGTGGGCTAATTTCGACATCAACAAAGCCGGTGACCTACGCAAGATCCAACTAAATGAGCTGAATGAACTCCGGAATGAGGCTTATGAAAATTCTTTAATCTATAAGGAAAAGACTAAGCTCATTCACGACTCTAAGATTAAAAACCGAGAGTTCCAAGTTGGAGACAAAGTTTTACTCTTTAACTCTCGGTTGAAAATCTTTTCGGGCAAGCTGAAATCTCGTTGGTCCGGCCCATTCACCATTGCCCAAATTTTTCCATATGGTACTCTCGAGCTCGCTCAACCTAATGGACCTTATTTTAAGGTGAATGGCCAACGAGTGAAGTTGTACTTTGGTGAGGACATCTCTCATTAGATGATTCCATCCCTCACCACGTTTCCCATGAACTAATTTTGGGTCGAGTCAGGCTCGTGACTCGGTTATCAAAAACAAGCGCTCCTCGGGAGACAACCCGAGTATCTATCCCTTTCCGTTTTACCTCCTAAGTGTAGGGGGACCTATATAGGTTGTTTGTGTTTGTGTGGTGATGTGATTACAGGGATGAGTGCACTCTTGGAATCTTTGAAGAACCGTGCTCCCGTGTTATCCGAAATCCGGTTCTATCCCTCAACTATCGTGATTCAATTTTCTTCATACTCACATTTAAAATTGATCACTTTAGTCGTCTCTTCCTTAGCTTGATTTAACCAACGTGCACAATGTCATAAGTGTAGGGGAGACTTTTCCCACATGCTTAAACATTGAGGACAATGTTTATCTTAAGTGTAGGGGGACTTCTATCGAAGTTTTAAGTGGACTTTTCCATTATAATGCCTTCATTTAACCGAAAAATCATCTTTTTCAACATTTTTCAAATTTTTTATTAACTTTGGCCATTTATTCGTGATTTTTAAATTTTTATCGTTGCTTTCATATGTATATATCCCGCAATAAAGTCAAAAATATTAATAAAGTGGGGTAGCTAGTTTTGAAGTCTTTGACATATTAGGCCCGTTGCGATTATTTTGACTCAACCCGAATAGACTTATCCAAGTTTATTCTATCTAGTATCCTTAACCATGTAGAACTTAATTGGTTTATTAGGCTAAGCATCCACGAGTCTCATTACTTGAGATTTTAAATTGTGGAGAACGAGAAATGATAGAGTCAATTATAAGTCGGTATTCTTGCACAAGCACACTTGGTGTGATTATTTGCCTATTCTCCCATCACCTGCTAATAATTTATCTGCAATAAGTAAGGTCGTACGATTTGAAAAGTTACTTAGCTTCTAGCCCAAGATCGTTTAAAAGTTGCTCGGTAATGATAAAAGTTCATAGCCAAGGCATAACTTATGAAGCGGGGCGCGAAGATTGGCGAGTCCGAAAAGGCCCTAACAAGGCATGAGGATTCAATCTTATTGCTAAAGATCCAAGGTGATGTGAAAAGCATTATTCCCAAAATCAATATGAAGGATCAAGACTCACGACGAAAAGCAATCAACTCCCATAAAGATCATGGAGAAGTCTATCCGAAAAGACCCTAACAAGGTATGAGGATAAATAGATCCAAGTCCGAAAAGGAGGCGGATCGTTGTATCTCAAAATCCCAAATAACAATTAAAGAAATAATGATGAAGTCGTGGTTAACAAAGTTGGAGTATCCCTCAAAAGTCTCCAAGTGAAGAAACTCTATTAACGATGAGAAGGCCATTATCTCAAGAACGTCTCTCAAGATATGAAGTATGAAGTACATGCCAAATATCGGCCCGAGAAAGGTCTCAAATCGTGACGCGAGTTATGTCAAGATATGAACTTTTTGATATCCCGAGAAGCAGTTTTAAGAGATTTTGTCCTTTAGCTAACTATTAATCAAATCGTCCTACTTTGCTTTCAGCCTAAATAAACTATCGCAATAAGTCCAAAAATGCATCTTCATGATCATTCTAAGACAAAAATAAAATATAAGAGATACACCTAGGAATAAGGGAGTTTAAGCATATAATTATGCCATGTGTGTAAGTGTTTGATTTTCTAACTTATAATAACAATGATCTCTTTTTTAAGCTTAGTTTGGGGAACGTGAAACTTGAGGGTGATAAATCTTCGCAGCACCGAAGCCCTAATGTAAGTCTAAGATCTCTTTTGCAAGTTATTTCCATGTAGCTATTTTCAAGTGAAAATGGTTTTCTATCATTTTGTTTCCTTTAAAGTTTCAATTTCTCTTAGTACTCTACTTTTTGTTTTAGTAGTATGTTAATAAGGCCAAGGTTGATTGATTATGAGAAAAGTGTAAAATTGCTTTATCACTAAGCATTGCATGAGGGCATGACAATGGTTAAGTGTAGGGGATTTGATAGGTGTGAAAACACCCATCCTTTTACCACTTATTTCTGGCTAAAACGAAACCAAAACGCGTATTTAATATCATTTGTTTGGAATTATGCGTGGTTTGTGTGTTTGTTGTGTTTTTAGAGCCAACCGGATAAATATTGGAGAAAACATGGGATTGCACGGGTTTTATTGAAGAAAAAGGCTCAAGACGAAGTCTATTGTCCAAGAGTTGCAAAAGATTTGAAGTCAATGGACCTATTTCAAGATTTATCAAAGAGAAGGACCAAAGATGGAAGATTTATACATGTCGAAGGAACTCAAGTCTATTAAACGAAGAAATTAAAAGACGAGTTGAATTTATTCGGCGACAAATCCCCAATCAGAATCGAAAACGTCGACTTTACTAAAAAGACGAGAAGACGAAAAGAAAGAAGAAAGCCCACTCACCAACCAACCACTTGGCCTATATAAAGAAATCCCTTCACACATTTGGAGCTAGTTTTTCTTTCCAGTCTTTTCTTTTTCTTTCGTAGGAAGCCAACACCATTAAGGTGTTGGTGATTTTTCTTTCTTGTTGAATCTTTAATCTTGTAAGTTTTTAATCTTTCCTTTTGTTTACTCTACTTTAATCAATCAATATAATCTTTCCATTAATCTTGTTCATCTTCATCTTTTTTATTTAAAGTTTAAAATTCTTATTTGGTTGATTTTAATCTTCAAAAGTAAGTGGGTTTTGTGTTTTTATTGTTTTGATTTGATGTTTATTGTTAGTAAATGATTGGTGTTTAGTTTTGTTTAAGTTTTGGTTAAAAGCTTGGTTGATTTTGGCTTAAAATTGTGTTCTTAAACTATTACTGTTCTTCGCATCTTCATCATTCCCAGATTCCGCATCAGTGATTTTGACATATTATTCCGGATCAGCATTTTTATTCCGTATCAAGTTTATTCATCCGGAATATTTTATATTCCGGATCAGTGTCTTCCATCCGGAATAACCATTATTCCGAGTCAACCAAATTTCCCATTTATTCCGGATCAACATAGATATTCCGGATCAACCGTTTCTTATTATTTATTCCGGATCAAGTTCCCTTTTTGTTCATTCCGTATCAAGTTCACTCATCTGGAATAATTATTCCGGATCAACCTTCTCCATCCGGAATACTTTATATTCCGGATCAAAGCCTTTCATCTGGAATAATCAGTTATTCCGGATCAACTCCTTTATTCCGAATCAACACCATTTTTCCGGATCAACTCCTTTTATTCCGCATCACTATTTATTCCGGATCAACCTCATTTATTCCGCATCAACCACTACATTCCGGATAAACAACCTTATTTCGGATCAACTTTCTATTCCGAATCAAATTTACTGCTTCTGTTTTATTGTTTAATTTTAATTCAATTTTAGTCTTATTTTATTAACTGCTTTTAATCTAATTTTATATCTTTGTGCATTTAAACCTTTTTAGTAGATTAGAAAACCAAAACCCTTTTTAGTGACCAAGAACATCTATTCCACTTTGAAACGTGATCAATTCGAGAAGATTCCGAGAATTTAATCTGAACCCAATGCAAATCACTTGTATCAGTATTCGTCCTATGATCCATCCTGAACCGAACAGATCTTCCCAGGGACAATCCATTAGAATTTAGATGTCCTTAGGAAAGATGGAGTAGTTGTGTGTACGGGAAAAATGCCGACTAATGACTTAAGCTAGCACTGGAACAATCACAACAAGGTGCTACTTATGACGTCTTGGTAAGCATTGAAGGGGTTGAAGAATGAAAAAGAAATGTAAAGGATAAAGGGTGTAAAGAAAGAAGCCCTACATACAACTTAGGCAGAAACCGGGTCAATACATCTATTATCAGAATCACTTTGATGATTTCTGATACTGAAGACAAAGCATCATGGACCCAGTGATGCAATGCACAACCCTTCCCAACCTACTCAAGCTTCTCTCAAAAGAAGTTTGTTTTATTGTCACGGATTTCAACTCATTTCTATCAACTTTCTCACTCCGAGATAGTAGATATTGAAAAGGTGGCAGTCTGCTCCAGCCTCGATCACCAAATAAACGTGCACTTATAGAGTCTAGAGCCAACGAGATTCATCAAAAATCTCATTAGGACACTTATTCCATATATCAATTGTTGTTCATCACTAGAACACAAGCGATAATTTACAGAGTCCTACGCTCTATCCTTGTGATATTGCCAAAACATTCAGAGTGATACTCATTAGTATTCACAGTGATGAATGGAAATTCTTCCAGTGTTAACATTAAATAGCACTGCGGCAGGTCATATGTAAGATTCACTTGAATTGAACATATGTTAACTGGAAAGCAACAGTGGTTTCATTCTTTTTTGATTCAAACTCTTTCCAGGTCTTGACGCAATATCTTTATGATCTTGCCAGAACATTCAGAGTAATACTCCTCAGTATTTACAGTGACGAATGGAAATCCTTCCAGTGTCATCTTCAAACAGCACTGCGGTAGGTGACTTGTGAGATTCCATACAAATCTAACTTGTGTCAACTGGAAAGCAACAATGGTTTGATTCTTAATTGATTCAAACTTGTTCCAGGAAATTGAATTGACGACTTAATCAGAATAGTGGAACTGCATGATTCACTCCTTACTATGAAGTATCTTTCGATATATTCAAGTATTGAGAACGGCTACCACAGCCGGAAACCCTGTCAAGGAAGTTCTTTGAACTTACCTAATCACAGGTACAATATTCGTACTGTATAACGGGAAACCGGAGGAATGCAAACGGTGGCGTAACCTTAAGAGTCGTAATTCAAGACCACATGCTCATGTAAAAGAAGAAAGCTCAAGAACATCTAAAGACAAAGACTTCCGCTACTTTGATGATCAAGGGAGATTGTTAACAAGCTTTCATACCAAATCAAAGTTTGATTATGTGGGGAAAGATACAAGAACACAAGATGGCAAAGTTTTAAGATCAAGTCAAGGCAAAGATCAAAGATCCAAGATCACAAGTCATGAAAGGAACTATGAAAGAACTCTCAAGACAACGAGCTTCAAAGTCAATAACACCAAAGAAGTGAAGTCACATATTACATGACCACCCCTTAGGGGGAGATTGTTAGCCGTATTTAAAGTGATGGTCATATAATATACCGTTACGAAGCTCGTGGAAAATGCTACATAATGGTGTTGAGAGTTCTAGTATAATGTTTGGTATGTAACGAGAATTAGTCCCGAACACACAAATGAGGAAGGCCTTCTACTCTTACACTTGTAGTATAAAAGGCACTAAACACCTCATTTGTGTGTGTGTGTTTTCCATTTCATAGTTTGTAGAGAGAGAAACATATGTCTTTCTCTCACTAGGAATTCACAACCTCTTTGTTTTTCTCTTTATTCTTCATCTAATCTAATCATTCTTTTTGGTTTAATCCATGATGGAATTCGTATTTGGTTAAGTCGTGTGTATAAGTGCAACAATTCTTATTGATATCATAAACTTGAGGCTCCAAATAAGGACTAACTGAATCTGGCCGGTGAAAGTAAACTTTTTTTCCAATAGACGACCTGAAAAGATTTAGGCAAAAAAAGATTCAGTTGAACAAAGCTGTAATATGATATTAAAATTGATAGTCCGCAATCACAAGATAGTTGGTGCCTCACAACAATCACAAGAAGGTCTCAAACTTGTGGCATTAGCATTATTAACACCACACTTAAACGGGTCGCAGTAAGATTGCGAATGACTTTATGGACAACTGGTCTTGCTGATATTTTTTGGTTTAAATAAATTAAAATAAAATACAAAGCAACATAGTCTTTTGTGGCACAATTAATCAACCGATTGAAGCATTATGCGGCGCCTACACCACCTAGGAGTACCAAGTTCGAGTCCTGGCAGCAGCAGACATCTATTAAGTTAATGTCAAATTTGATTTAAGTTTAACACTACTTATATTTCAACTCAAAATATGCAATTTTATTTTATACTTACCCTAGAGACAAATTTTAATAATGTTTTATTTTTTCCATCAATTAAGAATAAATATAAAAATTTAGTCTTGATTTATGCAAAAAATGAACAAAATATTAAAACTAGTAATTGTACCACAATATGAAGTAATCATATCATACAAAAAGGCAAATGAAGATACTAGTCTATTTGGAACTTCACCTCCTTATTTTGTAAGGTTCCCTCTATTCGCCATTTGGTTCAACCAAACGATGTGGGATACGACTTGTATGAAAATTGCTTTCTTTATAATTACACTAGAGTTCAATTGGATTAATGATGTATGCGACGGTCGGTCGTTTGATTCAGTTGACCAATTTAAAACTCAGTCAACCTCTCGATTCATCAAACTAGTTCGCACCCACGACCCATATGAAAATCATAGTTTCTTCCATTTATTTTGTCCTTTCATTTTTTGCCATCCTGAAAGAAAAAAGTCAAAGGTAAAACAGCTCACTAGTCACTCATACAGAACCACCCGACGCATAAGCACCCAAACCATATCGATGAAAATACTGCATTGTTAAGTGTACCGATTTTGCTCGGTCGGCTTGTTAATACTAGTAACATGTAGTATAAGAATCAATAAGATGGCTGTGTAAGCAAAGGATCTACGGAGCAAAATCCATACATTTAACAACTGTCAAGAATCCCGCATTCCCTTCATTAATATGGTTTTAGGTCCTAATCCCTTAATGAGTGAGTTGTTTTACCTTCGTGTTTTCTATGTAGCACAAGGGGGCATATTGCCGATCATACACCTAGCTTCTATATAAAAAAGAGAGATGTTGTAACTACTTAGACTTGATAGTTAAGTAGGAAATTTATTTGTTTCATAAACTAGATGGAAAAAGCATCAGTGTTCTCCTTTTATCTTAAATTGGCATAATTCTAAACAATGAGAAGTGAATCTTGTATTATTACGTGTCGAAACTCTCCAAGTTACCCACAATTTTGAATACAACTCCATTGTTTCATTGGCACCTAAGGCTACCCGCAACGGGGAGTTTTGTCTCGATCGCCACTCGGTCGCGACAGAGTCGGCTTGTTGCGGTGATTCGGTCGCTAGAATTCGGTCGACCAAATTCGACTCTACCCACGACCTTCATACTATCCGTTAGAAACTTGACCGTTGGAATTAAAAAAATAAAAAAAATAATTTAAATTTTTACCTTATAAATACCTCATTTAATCAACCATTTTTTCACACAAATTAAACAGACAATCCACCAAAATACAATGTCTTATGGATTATTTTTTACCGACTCTTCTAACGACGAGGATGAAGTTACAAGCGAGTTTGAGGTTTTTACGCAAGCTTGTAAAGCGGCTTATGAAGCATCAATCCCCAAAAAACGAGCGTATATAAATAGAGATTACCGGGGTGCACATAATCGTCTAGTGGAGGCTTATTTTACTGACGGGTTGCAGTATGTTGCGGAGAAATTTCGTGAACGGTTCCGAATGGATCGAGCTTTATTCTTACGAATTGCTGACGACTTGAAAAATAACTATTCTTATTTTAGAAACTCAACGGATTGTACGGGCTGAGAATTTCTTTCGCCATTGTTGAAGTTCACTTCTGTTGTTCGTCAATTGGCGTATGGAGTCGGGCCCGATGATCTTGACGAATATTTTCAAATGGGTGCGTCAACAGCCCATGAGTGTCTTCGAAAGTTTTGTACCGCCATCATGGAACATGGAGAAATTCTATGCCCATCACGAGGCAAAACATGGGTTTCCTGGGATGATAGGAAGTATTGATTGTACACATTGGTCGTGGGAGAATTGTCCCGTTGCCTATAAAGCTTAATTTAGTAGGCGTGATCAGGGGTCAACTCCGTTCATTTTATTGGAAGCGGTTTCATCTCAAGACTGATGAATTTGGCATGCGTTCTTTGGTGTAGCCGAGATGAATAACGACGTGAATATTTTACGTCAATCCCCTATTTTCAATGATCTTAAATCAGGGGAAGCACCTGAATTGGGATTCGTGGCTAACGACGTGCATTATCTTCGGGGATATTATCTTACTGATGGGATATATCCGTAATGGTAGGTTCTTATTAAGTCTATAAAAGATCCATCGACGAATGATTCAGAAACGAAGATTGTATAAAACGAAGCACGAAGCAGCAAGAAAATATGTTTAATGAGCCTTCGGTGTATTGAAAACAAAATGGAGGATGATTGATTATCCGGTCCGAGGATTGTCAAAACATCGACTATCGGACATAATGTACACCTGCATCATATTACACAATATGATAATTAAACAAAGGGGGCGGCGATATCACCCATATATCATCACCAAGAAGAACATGTTAATAACGATCCGGTGAATACGTATGAAAAAAGTCTACAAACTACTCAGCAGATAATCGACCCACAACTTCATCTCAACTAAAAGCCGATCTAGTGGAACACATTTGGAACAATCACAATCAATAAATTAGTTTTTGAATGTTATGTTTAATGTTTTTAATTTTTTTGTACTATTTTTATTTGAATCCTTATGTAAAAATTTTTAGATAAATGTAATGGTTTTTTATTGAATTTAATGTGTTTAAAAAAAATTTGAACTAGGTCGCCTTGTTGGGGCAAATAGGTCGCACTAGGTCGCAGGAGAGAAAAAGCTAGAAAATCAGGGTCGCGACCTAGTCACCATTGCAGGTAGCCTAATAGACCAGCATCTAAAGCTAATGACAACCATAAAAAAGGTAAATTTTGCATTCAGTTACTTTTTAGATTTTTGTATGACATGCTAATCTTCTTTGTATCGTTCCAATTTTATTGGATGTCCCCGAAGGGATGAGAGACACGTTTTCGGAAGCGCTATATAAACTAGTCATAACTTCTTCTACTGGTCGATGTCGGATCGATTATTTGACACTATTTTGCTTACTTTGAACTAATATTATATAGTTATAACAACTTTAACTATAACTTTTCAGTGTTTATAAAAGAAAAAAATACAACTAAATGTTTAAACTTTTTAATTCATTGGAACATTTGGATCCATATGACACTGATTATGAAATTATGAAACATTTTGATGAGCCAAACCTTGGAAAAAGGCCTGTAAAAATTATACAAGCACGATAAAACATTTTTTGCCTTGGTTTAGATTTGAATAAACTCGTGACTCGTGTTTATTGATTTTTCTTTAAATTAAAGGTTTGAAAAAGAATGGTTAGTTGAGAATAACGAGATTATGAAAGTCTTGAATTGGAAAAACTTTGAAATGTGAGATTACTCTCACATATCAGATTTCATATCCTAACTGTTAGGTGATGGTTGTCATGTGCGTGTATGATAGCCTTGGCAAAAGCCATATTTCACTTACGTCCGTATCTATAGGGCAGTAAGTTTGAAACTCGAACCGATCATTACAGCCTAAGTATCTCTTGGAGCAGCGTATCACCACTATTCTGTAACAATGTTGGTTAAGCAAACCTTATGTTGTGGGTTATGACTTTGCTATCGTTTACAAAACTGGCTGAGACAACGTGGTTGCTGATGCGATGCCACGTCAGTTTGAATGAGCAGAAACAACCATCCTAGCTATTTTCGGGCCTTTATTACACTCGAACAAGAGGTCAACATTATTCCCGAATCACAACAGCTTGCGACAAAAATAACAAAAGGTGAAGTCGTAGGCCCTTGGAAAATTCGTGATTGTCTAGTTCATTTCACATTATGTGAATCAATTTTATTTTGGCTTCACAATACGGGTCATGAAGGTTACCAAAAAACTCTTGGTCTTGTAGCTGCAGATTTCTATTGGACAGGCTTAAAGTCATCAGTTCGGTCTTTTGTTCCCACTTGTCAAGTGTGTCAACGTAATAAGCACACGAGCTTGCTACTGATTCCGTAGAAGATTCTCATGCAGATAACGAGAGAGATCGCAAATGGACTGGTAAGGTAACGGGTAATTTTTGAATAGGTCGGATTGGGTTGACGAGACTCATTTTTTGACTCATAAGATTTTGAAAATATGAATAGTTCGAAGGTTTTATGTTGATCCCTTTGAATGGATCTATATTTTGTTAAGAATTTGTACAATAGCTTGTAATCAAAACTTGAGCACTTGAGAATTCTTACTCAACCAAATAAGTTATGTGGAATCTAACTTATAAAGCAAAGAAGAACATAATTACTTTTACCTATTCGATTTTCTATTACTCAACTTTCAATGAGGTACAATAAACTCATCATACCTATGTTCCTTTTATGGTGTAAGGAACCCTAGAAACCTTAGAATATTCTATTATGATAAGTATATCACACACGATATATTATCAATATTCTAAACTATTAAGTATATCACATAAGATATACTCTAACTATAACTATGACATATCTTTTCTAAATATATATTCGTCCTAATCAATATAGTAGTACTTATATTATAACTAAGAGTACTTGCTATGTACCGCGTTAACACTAACGGTACTTGCCAACACTAAGAGTACTTGTACTTGCACTAACGGTACTTGGTACTTTACAAATAATTCCCAACAATCCTCCCCTAAACAAGAATGATAACTTGTTTTCTTCTTGTTTCTCTGTGTGCTGAATGTATTAAAATACATGTCTTTAGTTTTCTCTTCAAACTTGGATTGAACTTGGTAATCTTGTACTTGTATCCAACTGAATGTAGCTAAACACTTTATGAAGATCTTATTCTGATATGATAATCTTTAAGTCTTCATGAATATCATCTTTGTCTTCAAAATGTGATCTTCTTGTGTCTTGTGAACATTCTTTTGCAGCAACAATATTGTCTTCATATATGATCACTTCCCCTTGAGTGTTAAGAACTCATCTTCTTTGTAGGTTTCTTGAGTTAAAACATACACCACATATGTCTTCTTCCCCTTTTTGGAATCTTCAAATATGAGTCTTCTTATGAATCAATATTTTTGCTTGTATCTTCTTACCTGAAATAAAATAGTTAACAACAAACCAATCTGTATTGGCATCATGATTTTTAGAAAATCATCAGCTATCAACAGATTTGATTTATTCTTTACCAGTTAGTCGTACACTCTGGAATAGCCAATACTTTATTCATAAAGAATAAGGTGTACTGATAACCCTACAATTTTTGGTAAACTGTCAACCATCAACGGATTTGATAATATCTTTACCTAGTATCGTTTGCCATAGGACTAGCCAATTCTTTGTCTCGAAACATGGTGAGTTAGAACCATATAGTTTTTAGCAAACTACCAGCTTTCAACGGATTTGATAAGTCTTTACCATAAACCATTTGCTTATGGACTAGCCAGTTCTTATGTTTGTTAGACATGGTGAACTGAGAACCATTTGTGAAGTGTGACCAAGAGTCAAACACTTAAGTCTCTTTCTTAGCTTCTTCTTCTTTCTCCAAATCCTTGAGTTGTTGTTTAACCATTTTGATCAACTCAAAAGCACCATTAGACTCCTCTAAAATCTCTAGTTGTTGTTCCAACATCCTTTCTAACAACCTTCTTCCAAAAGGATATCTTTTGTCTTGAAGCATGTAATAAGTTACATCATCTACATCCAAAGTGTGTATATCACATGATCTATAATATCTCCAGTAAGTAGGAACTTGATTCTCTAAATCCTTCAACATTTGTTGATCACAATTGTGTGGCTCGTACATAAACTTCAATTCATTTCTCAATAGTGATGTTTCTTCTTGACCTTCACTTCCTCCTTGAACAAATCTTTTGAGGTCTTGAATGTCTTGTTTGTCAAGGATATGAAGAATATCTTCTAGTAACCTAAAAATCCTAAATGTTCCATTTGTTCTAGTTATTCCATGAACTTCTAATCCTTGTTTCATAGCACTTGTCCATCTTATGATTGATGACTTCTTTCCAAATATTTCTGTATCAATACATTAATCTCAAATTTGACTATCTTCAAGGGCTTTCTACAACTTTCATCATCATCACTATCTTGATCTGTAGATTTTGCCTTTTTCTTAGCTTCTTGCTTATTCCTGGTTGATCTCTTCCTTTTAGTACCCTTGGAGGTTCCTTCAAACTCAATGGATCCCTCCTCCAAATATGTATGTATCGTTTCTTCAAGTAGTGTTGACTGTGTATGTACTGCTTGTACATTTTCAGTCTCTTCAACACTTTGAGCTGCATTTCCTCATCCATCCCTTGATCAGTCTTTGCTTCTTTTGAAACTTCCTTCACCCTTTTCTTCTTTCTAGCATATGTAGTCTTGATAGGTGGAGATGCTTCTTTTTGTCCAGCAGTACTTGCATCAAGTCTGGGGGTACTTCCAAATTGTCTTTGTTGTTGCAAATGTTTCTTGACATCTTCAATGTCATTTTTGTCTTTTTCAGATCCCATCTCAACAAAATTTAGTTTGCTCCTCTTGTGTTGCTCATACAAAATCTTTATTTCATCAAAAGTCTTTCTGACTAGTCGAGCATGGGTGAAATTCTTAACTTTCTTGAGATAAGGCATCATCTGATTCCTGATTTACATAGTAGTTAGAGGCTTAACTCTTTCTATTCTTCTATTTTCTACAAAGAATCTTTGTTGCTCCCTTACCAAATCATTAATCAACTTATCTTTTTCTTCCTCATCATAAGCATCTCTTTCTTCAGCTATTAGGAATTTTGCAAGAAGTTCACTTGCCTTTAGTTCAGCCTGAATCCTATCATACTCTATTATGTTCCATTCTTGCTGCACTCTTTGAGCTTCAAGCAATTGTTGCTTGGTTGTAAGTTCTTCTTGTAACTCCTCTTCACGCATTTGTGCTTGCAATCTAAGAGCTACCTCTTCATCATGCTCTAATTGATGACACTTGTTCATGACTTTGATTATATCATCATCTGAATCACTTTCATTTTCAGACTCAGATTGTAATTTCTTTTTGCCCTTATCCTTTGGATTTGTCTTAGGTAATTTCTTCAATAATCTTGAAGATCTTATTTCTTCATCTTCATTGGATTGTTACTGAATGATAATACCTTTTGTAGTGGGTTGTGAAGCTTGAACTTTCTTACCTTTGTCTCTATCTTTGGAAAGATTTTCTTGTTGTGTCTTCATCTCTTCTTCTGCTAGCCTTGCTTTCTCAGTTGAGCTCTACTCTTTGAGATCAACCAGCACTTGTGCTAATGTCTCATCTTCTCTAAAAGATGGAGTTTGGCTTTCTTCATAAGATGGTAGTGAAGCTTTTTCACCAGCGGTACTTGCACTTGGCTGAACAGTACTTGGTTCTTCAGAAGTATTTACTTCACCAGTTATAGACACACTTCTTTCTTCTTTCACCAAAGTATCTCCAGATACGTGTTCTTCTTTGGAAGTTGTCTTCTCAATATCTAACTCCTCAGTCTTGTCTGATTCAACATTTATCCTTAATCTTGACAATACTTGGAAAGATTGTTTCTCACGAAACCAAAATTGTCTTTGTGGTGGAGTTGTAGACACAGGAAACTTAACAGTTATTTCCTCTAGCTTCTCATAAAAACTACTCCAATTTGCTTATATTTTTGGTGATTGAGGTTGTGGCTGAGTTACCACCATGTCTTCATCAGCAGATGGTTGTGGTTCCTCATGAGCAGATTGTTATGATTCCTCATGTTGAAGCTCCATATCTGTATGCTCCAAACTTTCATTATCCACATCATTCTCTATGCCATCATTAACCTCAAGATTCTCAATGCCATCATTAGCTTCAAAATTGATGTCATTGCCAGAGATCCTTGTATGAATATCTGAAAAAGGTCCTTTTTGTTGATCCCAAACTTAGATCGATTTAGCTTTGTGTTATCGAGATTAAATCAAGTATAACACGTAGAGAAACTTTGTGTGTTCAACAATCTAAGTATTATGCGGAAACTAATACTCAGAACGAAGAACAAACAGAATATATGAATACCAAACTTTCACTTTGATTAATAATAACAATGAAAGATTACAATGAAAGTGTTATGAGATATGTGGAAGAGATGTGTGAAAAAGATGTGTCTTATGTCTAACCCTAAGGCCTCCTTTTATAGGTTTAAGGAGCCTTGTACAAAAAGATAAGATCAACTATTTTAGGAAAAGACATAAGATAAACATAACTTATTGACTAAATATTTTTAAACATTAAGAATATATTCCGAATTCTTATCTTCATATTTTGTCCACCAGCTTGAAGAATTCATCATTGGCAGATTTAGTCCTTGTCTTTGTCTTAAGATTCTTCTTGTCAATGCCTTGATAATTCTTATCAGCGTCTCATCTGTCAGCGCCTCATTTACTCTTGTTAGCGTCCAATTTCCTCTTGTCAGCGTTCCAGTGACTTAGCTAATTTTATTCCCAACAATCCTCCCCTAAACTTGATATCTACTCTAGTAATCAAGTTTCTTAATAAAATAAAACATACAGAGAGGATTCTTATAAACATGCTCTATCCTTGAATTTGAGTATGAATAAACCTCAAAAAGTCAATCACTCAAATCACTTGTATAGTCAGCCTTCACTTGGTCTTAATCATGTTCAGCACCTGTAGATTCTTTAGAGCTTTCTTTATTACTTTTGTCACTCAAATTCGATTGCTCCTCCCCTTCTTAAGACTCCTCTCCAAGATCAAAATACAAGGACGGAACTAAGAACGTCCTCCTTGCATCAGCTTCCAAAACAACAAGTCTATCAGTTCAAAACAGTGATCCTTGACAATTTGTACCATTTCTGTATTATGCTTTTACAAGCTAATACAGATTTTCGTCAATTCCATTAATGTCAAAGGTTTCATACTATCCTCATCCACATTCGGGAAATGAATCCTCAATGTTGATTCATAGGACATGGGGATGGACTTACTGATGATAAGACTGACTTGACCTACATTAATGCTAGTGCCAATAGTCTCAGCCACCTCCATACCACTATACACTCTTGTGAAAGTGATCTCTGCTGCTACTAGATGTCAATCACTAGGAAAAACATCTCAATGATCATTAGGCTTCCAGATATCCAAAAATTTGAAAAATGAAAGGGTGATGAAACATTTTGGGACTATAAAGAAGTTTATAAATCACACCAGCTAAGATGTCATAGCATAAAATGGACTTGAGAATGGAAAACTTTAGTTAGAACATAAACAAAGGTAATAATCCTAAGGAAACTAGCTAGTCTCTAATAAGCAAGAGTGACAAACACTGTTCACGCATACACTCATGCACAAGCATGATAGACACACATGAACTCTAGAGTCCTTTGTTCACAAATGCCCCAAAGAGAAAGTTAACTCATATAAAACCTTTGCAACTCCCCAAGTAACCCAAAAATATATCTACCCCAAGTCACCCATACGACCACACCCAATTCTAGGCCAAAAGTCTTGGCAGCATGCACAGTATATCAACTTTGCATGCTACAGTGCCTCACGAATTAGAAAACTAAATCGTACTCACCAGTGGACACAATCTAGAATTGTGATAAAAGTGCTCTAAGAGTACCCAAAAACCTAGAGGTTTACCTCCCCTTAATAGAAGCATACAAATCATTATATGTGAAGAAGCAAAATTTTATCTCAAGATAGGAATGTAAACACTCCAACCATCATAAATAAAAGTTTGCAATTCTGTATCCATCCAAATGTAGCTCCACATTCCTGCATAGTTAGACAAAAACCACAAAAACACACCAATAGAGGCTACCCTTTCCCAAAACAATGGGTAGAGATAACATGTTAATGGATAAAAATAATATTAGTGGAAAGACCAACAATGCGTGTTCCTTGAGCATCCACTATCCCAATATCCTTGATCATTAACCTGCTTTTGGATAGACTGCTCAAAAAGAAAACAAATTAGTTTTCTTTGGAGATCAAAGCCTTATCAGACTCGGATTTGTCTAGTTGTTCAACTAGAGTGGTCTTATTCTTTACCACAAATCCCTGTTCATCCCTTTGGGACCTAATCACCCAATTTGTTCCAATGAGTCTAGTAATGACCTTCTCAAGATATTTAAGTCTATTGCAACTCATTGAAATACCATTAAAATTGGAGTTTTGTTCTTGTTTAGGTTTCCATGTTAAGTGGGATGATGATTTAGACCCTTGACCCTTATTAACCAAGTATCTTTGTTTATATGGTCTAAAATAAGGTCTCATACCAAACTTGGAGCTGTCAGCGCTGCATTTGTGCCTGTCAGCATTGAATTTGTTCCTGTCAGTGCTGAATTTTTTCTTGTCAGTGCTGAATTTGTTCCTATCAGTGCCCAAATTAGGGTTTGCTACAGGAACATACTGTCTGTTTGACCAAGTTTTGGTCTTTGAAAGGGCCTTTGTCCATGGGTGTTAGCTGCCTTAGAGAAGAAAGGAGCTGGTCTAGTAGTCTGTGGTCTAGTGTGAACAAAAGGTCTATGGTTGACATTGAATGACCTATTGTCAGCGAATGAATTGTATCTACTCACACAATTATAGGCCAAATGTGAGAAACTCCCACATGAGTAACAAGCCTTTTTGGACACAAACTTAGGCTTAGACTGATAAAACCCTATCCCATTAATACTTGCTTGGCTTTTGAATGACCTGGGTTTCCTATATATTTCGGCGTATTTAACACTAGGTTGTTTCTTAATTGGGGAGCCAAGATTAACAGCTTTTCCAGTGATAGGATTTTTCACAGTTATAGGTGTAGATACAACTGGACTCTCAATGGGTGTAGGCACAAATGGACTCTCACTAAGTATCCCACCTTTAACAAATAAAGTGGGGTTGGCCTTTTTCACTCTTCTAGGTCAATAACCTTTTGTTGATATTCCTCAACTGGGGAAAGAACTCTAGGTGGAGGAATAAATTCCTCTTCTTGGAGTTTTGGAATACCAGTCCAAGATAAGTCCTTTCTTTGGACACCATAGAAATCCCCAGCAGGTGGTGGAACGGCAACATATTCTTTCAACCCAATCCTAGACATATCCCTAGAGTCCCTCTGTTTACTAACGCATTCTCCTAGGGTTTGTGAGGCCTTATCAAATCTCTGAATTTTAAGGTCTACATTATCCTTATTCTTGATAGCCTCATCCAATTTAGCCTGTAATTCAGCATTGACCCTTTCTATGATGTTTCTAATATCCATACTAGAGTTTAAATCATGTTTTAAGATATTAATTTTATCTTTTAGGTCAAACTCCATTTTCTTGTACTCAGAAACTGTCTTCTCAGTTTGAGTGAGAGCTAATTGATAGTTAGACAGTTTGCATCTCTCAGTACTCACATCATCTAACAACCTTAACACCTCTTTGTTAAGTTTGTCAGTATTTAACCTACAAGAAGAGTTATCACATACCTCACTATCATAACATGAAGATGAATTGGAACTTGTGGGATTTGAAGTAGACGTGGCCTTAACTGAGAACATCATCAGATTCTTCTTCACCTTCTTCCTTAGCCTAGTTCACCTCACGATATTGGATTTCGTTCTTCAAATCAAAGTTTCTCAACAAGCTCTAATACCACTTGTTGATCCCAAACTTAGATCGATTTAGCTTTGTGTTATCGAGATTAAATCAAGTATAACACGTAGAGAAACTTTGTGTATTCAACAATCTAAGTATTATGCGGAAACTAATACTCAGAACGAAGAACAAACAGAATATATGAATACCAAACTTTCACTTTGATTAATAATAACAATGAAAGATTACAATGAAAGTGTTATGAGATATGTGGAAGAGATGTGTGAAAAAGATGTGTCTTATGTCTAACCCTAAGGCCTCCTTTTATAGGTTTAAGGAGCCTTGTACAAAAAGATAAGATCAACTATTTTAGGAAAAGACATAAGATAAACATAACTTATTGACTAAATCTTTTTAAACATTAAGAATATATTCCGAATTCTTATCTTCATATTTTGTCCACCAGCTTGAAGAATTCATCATTGGCAGATTTAGTCCTTGTCTTTGTCTTAAGATTCTTCTTGTCAACGCCTTGATAATTCTTATCAGCGTCTCATCTGTCAGCGCCTCATTTACTCTTGTCAGCGTCCAATTTCCTCTTGTTAGCGTTCCAGTGACTTAGCTAATTTTATTCCCAACACTTGTTCTTCATTATTCCTCCCCTGTTTGGTTGCATTTAGTTGCTTCTTCTTAAAGTTTCAGAACTTTTGCTTCTTAAGAGCAGCCTTCTGAATTACTCTGTGGTGCCTCATCCAAGGAGTGACTTTATTCCTTAGCTTTATCAAACTGGCTTCCAATTCAGCAATTCTTTTATCTTAGCAGGTTTCTCTTTTTGCAAAACCTGTACCTGTTTGGACAAGCTTGTACACAAAGCAGTTAAATTTGCAACATCCACCACCTTTGTTGTTGCTGCCTGTGGAGAACCACTAGCAACAAGTAAAGCAGCACGTGTGTGGATCATCTCATCAGAATTTGGGTGATTACCATCATGATGAGAAGAATATTGTGAATCTTCATATGGTTGGGGGCTCTGGTTAGAAGGAGTTTGCTGAGAAGCAATAGCTGAGTTAGGTTCCTCACCTTCTTGATTAGCTGTTTGGGCTAACATAGTAGCAAATAATTGTGTTACTATCCCTAAAAAAGAGCTACCATTCTTTACCAAGAAAGAAAAAGTTCTCTTGGTGAAAGAGGGGACATCACAAGTATTTTTTAATTCTGGTAGGTTTGGAATTTGGTCATTGACTAAATCTTGAATGAACCTTGAATACATTAAAAACTTTTTAGACCCTTCCAAATTCCTAGTCATACCTTCAAAAATTAATCTTGAAAAGTTAAAAACTCTGTTGTTTGCTAGACAAATACCAGCTAATGCCAAAGCAGCAGGGATTTGATCAAAAGATGTACTTTTTGAGCTTAAACAGTGAATTATAACATGAAAAGGTACTTTCCATTGTTGTGAAAATAAACCTTTAAAGAAAGTAAGACTTTCCCTACCACCCTCATAACCCATGGCTGCAAGGCCATCATGTATCTCAGTGTTAGTCAACATACTAGTTCCATTTGCATCATCAAGTCTTAAACTAGCCCTAAGCGGTACTTTAGTCACATAAATATTTATGTTATTAACCCTAGCCCTTATGCAAGGTTGGTTATGACGAGTACCTAAGACAGCAGTATTCCAAAATTGTGTAACAATAAGAATAGAGACAACATGACTTATAGTAAGTGCAAAACGTACATGACTTCGAGAGAGAAAGTCAAGTATCTAATGAAATCCAAGAGAATCATCATTCTGAGTAAGATTAGCAACCTGGTTGTGCTTAGAGATCACTTGTAGAGCAGCCATTAGTATTTTTGATGATCGAAAATTAGAGAGAAGGTTATAGAATCGAGGTATAAAAATAAAAGATTAGGTGAATCAATTGTGTAATTGGGGTTAGTATTTATATGAATAACAAACCCAAGCGCGAAGAAACCGCCAAATTTACAAAATAGACCCTCAATGGTACAATGGTTATGTAGCGGTACATGGAACAAACATGGTACTTCAGATTTGCCTGGCGGTGCTTGGTCCCAAAACGGTATCTCAAAAATTACACTGGTTCATGCATTCCATTATCATTGTAACCTCTTTTATCTTAATATAATAACCTGCAATCACATAAAAAACACAAACAAACACTATACAATAATAATTAATATAAAAGTTGTACACATGTTACCTCCCCTTAACATATGCAACAGTTATTGGTTGAGCATACCAATATGTGTTACCAAGAACTCAAATCTCTTTGTATCAAATGCCTTGGTTAATAAATCAGCTACATTGTTATCTGTATGGATCTTCAAAACCTGAATAAGCTTTTTATCATAAGCATCTCTTATAAAGTGATGTCTTATTTCAATATGCTTTGTTTTGGAGTAAAAGACTGGGTTCTTGACATTGAAAATAGTACTTTCATTATCAATGTAGATCTTGGTGTTCATGAAGTTGAAACAATAGTCTAACAACTGATTTTGGATCCAAAGTACTTGTCCACAGCAATGAGCAGCAACTACATATTCAGCTTTAGTTGTAGAAGTAGCAACAATAGTTTGCTTCTTACACTGCCATGATATGAGTCTTCTGCCTAGGAATTGACAACCTCCTATTGTGGATTTCCTATCATGATTAGCTCCAACATAATCACTATCTGAGTAAGCTTCCAAATCAAATGTAGAATCTTTAGGATACCATAATCCTAAGTTAGGTTGACTTTTAAGATACTTAAAAATCCTTTTCATAGCATGTAATGTGACACCTTTGGATTGACTTGAAGTCTCGAACAAGCACACACAACAAACATAATATATGGTCTTGAAGCAGTAAGATGCATCAATGAACCAATCATTGATCTATATAGGTGAATATCAACATTTTCATCATGTTCATCTTTTGATAAAGACTTCTTAGCTTCAAAAGGTGTGCTTGTACTCCTTGTATCCATACTTGAAAATATCTTTAAGACTTCAACAACATATTTATCTTGGCTGATAAATATTCCATCCTTCCTTTGTTTGAATTGTAGTCCTAAAAAGAAGGTAACTTCTCCTATAGAACTCATTTGAAATCTTCCTTTCATTAAAGCTTCAAACTCCTCACACCATGATTTCTTGGTTAAACCAAAAATAATGTCATCAACATAGACCTGAACTAGGATAATATCCTTAGCATTCTTCTTGATGAAAAGATTTTTATCAATGGTCCCTCTCCTATATCCATGTTCCAAAAGGAAATTGGATAAATTTGCATACAAAGCCTTTGGAGCTTGATGTAGACCATAAAGAGCTTTAATAACTTTGTAGACTCTGTTGGGGAACTTAGGATCTACAAAACCTAGAGGTTGTGAAACATATACCTCCTCAGAAATAGTACCATAACGAAAGGCACTTTTCACATCCATTTGATAGACTATAAAACCCATATATGATGCAAAGGCCAAAAATAACGTAATGGCTTCTATCATTTCCACTGGTGCAAAAACCTCATCATAGTCTATCCCTTCTTCCTGTCTATAGCCTTGAGCAACAAGCCTAGCCTTGTTCCTCACAACAACACCTCTCTCGTCCTTTTTATTTCTGAAAACCCACCTAGTACCAATAACTCTTTTTTCCAGAAGGAAGATCCACAAGAATCCAAACCTTTTGTAGTTCAAATTGCATTAATTCTTCTTGCATGGCATCTACCCAACTTTCTTCATCAAGAGCTTGAGAAATATTCTTAGGCTCTACTTATGATAAGAAACAAGCAAACAAACAATGCTGAGTATCCTTATGATTAGTTCTCTGTTGTTGTTTGACATAGCTCACAAGTGCATGAGTTTCAGTACTAGTTTGAAGTTGTCTTTTGGTTTGCACAACAGACTTTGGGTCTCCAATGATTTGAGCTTTAGGATGGTTGTTATTGAATTTATTAGTAGGAATAGAACTGACTGGTATTTCAGTTTCCAAATTATTGAAATCAGTTACTACACCTTGCTCATCATAGGAAGCTTTGGAGAAGATTCCTTCATTTGGACTAGTATTGGCATCTTCACGGTCCATTGCTTGTAGAACATCTTCTAATGAATCAACATACTTTGTAGAACATGGCTTAGCAGTTGTTGCAACTGAAGTACTACTTGGTTGAATATGTATTGCTGAGTGTTATGATTCTAAATATTCTTCTCCTGAATGCTTATTATTAGCTGAAGCATTCTTCTCTTGATCTTTAAGCCTGTTAAGCTCTTGTGAGGCTTGATCATCATTGGATGGCACTGGTTTCTTCTGTTAGGGGCTGGAAACCATAGGAGAGACAGTAGGAATACTGGGTACATAAATATGAACATCATGATCTTGAGAGTCTAATAAAGAAGGTCCTTCCTGAGTACCTAAAGTTGTTGTACCAGTCTCTTTACCTGCATTGTTAGTTTGACAATCTTTTTACATAGAATAGTAATCCATGGAGTTAGTTAGAAAATCATCCAAGCATAACCTATTCCTAGGGAATTGGGCTTATTCTCTAAGAAATTGACATGGGCGTTTTCTTCAACTTTTCTATATGCCAAATTATAAACCCAATATGCTTTACTTTGTAGAGAATATCCTACTAGATATCCTGAATCAGATTTTCCATCAAACTTCCCCAACTGATCAAGAGTATTCAAAAATGACACCCAAAAGGTTTCAAATGACTTATGGTTGGCTTAACACCAGTCAAAAGTTCATAAGGTGTTTTGTTTTGAGGCTTGATCACTAAGACTCTATTTAGCACATAACATGCAGTATTGATTGCTTCTGCCCAAAAGGTGTTTGGAAAAAGGGAATCAGCTAGCATAGTCCTAGCAGCATCAATTAGTGTCCTATTTTTCCTTTCACCTAAGTGAATGCTTGATGAGATCAAGGCTATGTTCGAGAAGTCGCAAGTTATGGAGATCTACGATTTGGTAGATGCTTTGCATAGCGGCAAGCAAGCTCCTGGAAAGTCTGTAAGTGCCCATTATATGGAGATAAGGGGTTATATGGAACAACTCATTGCACTAGGACAAACCTATGATCATAATATGGCTATCAACTTGATCAATAGGTCCCTTAACAAAGACTTCAATGATTTCTTCGAAACTATAATATGCACTGCACGGGGAAGACATGTAATGATTTGCATGCAATGCTCATTGACTATGAAAAGGGGTTAAAAGATAAGGCATCTACCGCTACGCCTTATGTACTAACCATACAAAAGGGTAGAGTGAGTAAGCCAAAACCGCAAGCGAACAAGAAGAAAGGCAAATGCAAGGGTGATAAGGGCAAACAAGTTGCGACTTATTCAAAACCTAAACAGAACTTTGTCAAGAAGAATAAATCTCAAAAAGATGAGACTTGTCACCATTGCAAGGCAAGTGGTCACTGGAAGAGGAATTGTCCTCTTTACCTCGAAGAATTGCGAGAAATAAAGAAGAAGTCTGAGCAGAGCGCTACAGCTTCAGGTACTTTATTTATGATTGAACTGTTCAATTTAACATACAAATTAAATTCCTGGGTATATGATACGGGATGCGGTATTAACATTTGTAATACGCTGCAGGGGTTTAATCTGGAAAGGAAGCTATCCTATGGGGAATAATTTCTACAAATGGGAAATAGGCACAAGCAGCGGTCGAAGCTATAGGAACATTTAATCTAGTTTTACATTCGGGTTTAGTAATGAGTTTAAATGATTGTCATTATGCACCTACAATTGTTAGGGGTGTCATTTCCTTTTCTTGTTTGTTAAATGATGGATTTGTTCACACGATTGATAATAATAGAATTTCTGTTTGGAAAAATGGTATTTTCTATTTTAATGCAATTTCTGTGAATGGTGTGTTTGAATTATACATGCATGATAATGAATCCGAGAACAATAAAACTGTGTTTAGCATGAGTAAGAAGAGAAAGTTTGACAAGAACTCTTCTTATCTTTGGCATTGTAGACTTGCCCATATTGGGAAGACTCGTATACAAAAGCTTCAACGTGAAGGTCTTTTGGAAAATATCAATGATGAATCATTTGATAAATTTGAGTCTTGTATATTTGGAAAGATGACCAAGAAACCTTTTAATAGCAATATTGAAAGAGCTACTAATCTACTTGGACTTATACATACTGATGTGTGTGGACCACTTAGATGTACGTCAAGGAAAGGTGCTAGCTACTTCTTAACATTTACGGATGATTATAGCCGTTATGGTTGTGTTTATTTAGTTAAACATAAACATGATGTATTTGAAACATTCAAAGTGTTTAAAGCAGAAGTAGAACTGTAATTAGGGAAGAAGATTAAAGCTATTCGTTCTGATAGAGGTGGTGAATATTTAAGTCAAGAGTTTATAGATTATCTAAGTGAGAATGTAATTGTTCAACATCTTACTTCTCCCTATACTCCACAACAAAATGGTGTATCTGAAAGGAGAAGTCATACATTATTAGATATGGTGAGATCTATGTTTAATCTTACAACTTTATCTTTATCATTTTGGGATTATGCTCTAGAAAATGTTGTTCGCATTTTAAATATGGTTCCCACAAAGAAGGTCGACAAGACACCATATGAACTATGGCATGGAAAGAAGCCATATTTGTCGTATTTAAAGGTCTAGGGTTGCTAGGCGTATGTGAAACGTGACTCGGGTGACAAACTCTAACAACGATCTTTAAATGTATCTTTGTAGGATACCCTAAGGAAACTATGGGTTACTACTTTTATTATCCACTTGAGAACAAAGTGATTGTTGCTAGGTATGGAGACTTCCTTGAATCTGATCTTGTAAATCAAGAATTCAGTGGGAGAAATTATGATCTTGAAGAGAGTCATATGGATACATTGCCTTCTGAAAACACTAGCAATATAATTCCTGCAGAACCAGAAAGTCTGGCAGTTCCACCGGAATTAGTTCCTCTATGTAGATCCGCAAGGATTAAAAACGCAAATAGCAATATATGTCTTAACATAGAGGATGATGATGAGTTAGGGGATCTTGGTGAACCCGCTAATTATAAATCCGCCATACTTGATCCTTAAAAGGATAAGTGGATGGTTGCTATGGATGAGGAAATGAAATCCATGAAAGTAAAAGATGTTTGGATTCTTGTAGAACCACCACCACCGAATGCTAAAGTAGTAAGACATAAGTGGATATACAAGAAGAAAACCGACATGGACGGAAAAGTACAATCCTATAAAGCTCGTTTAGTAGCTAAAGGTTTTACTCAAACTTTTAGCGTAGACTACGAGGAGACATTTTCTCCTGTAGCAGACTTAAGAGCTATTAGGATTCTCATAGCTATAGCAGCATACTATGACTATGAGATATGGCAAATGGATGTTAAATCTGACTTCTTGAATGGTCGCTCAGATGAAGACATCTATATGCAGCAACCAGAAGGGTATGTTGATCCTAAGAATCCAGGGTACGTGTGCAAACTTCAAAGGTCCATTTATGGTTTAACGCAAGCATCACATCAATGGAATAAACGATTTGACGAAGAAATCAAAAAGTTTGGATTTATTTAGAATCGTGATGAGCCATGTGTATATCGCAAAGCTAGTAGGAGTGATGTAGTATTCTGTTAGAAATACGTTTTTAACGTATATTAGAAGTATCGGTCACTCCACAATATTATTAATGTTGTATAGCTCGTAGTTAATGTTTGCTTATTTAGTTAAGTAAGAAACCGGCCCATGGGCTTGTCATGGGTCGGCCCAAGCCCATTAGTGGCTTGGATATAAATACCCCTTTCCACCATAGAAAGGGGTTGATTGTTGATTGTTTCACTTTCACATTTTTGAATAAAACACATATTCTCTCTCACTTTCTCTCACTAACTTTCTCTCTCTAGAAATCTTCAACCCACTTCATTGATTCATAAGATTATCAATATTCTACAATTGGTATCAAGAGCCATGGGGTGATTTAAGGTAATGATTTGTGCTGTTCTTTAGTTTTTGATTGTATTAGTGTTCTTTAGGAAAATCTATCTTGATTCTTGAAGTTTTTGGTGATTTTGTTGTTGGGATTAGTAGATAAGTATTGGGTTTTACTTCTTTTAGTAGAAATCACAAAACTTTTCGGGTAATTTGGTAAAAATCTGGGTTTGTTCTTAATATATTTAGTCGACTGTTAAACACACGAACCAGCTTTTTTCCAGTAAGTTCCGAACCAATATCTTCCGAACCAAAAGTTCCGGATCAAAGAAGTTCCGAATCATTTTCTTCCGAACCAAAAGTTCCGGATCAAAGAAGTTCCGAATCAGTTTCTTCCGAACCAAAAGTTCCGGATCAAAGAAGTTCCGAATCAGTTTCTTTCGAACCAAAAGTTCCGGATAAAAGAAGTTCCGAATCAGTTTCTTCCGAACCAAAAGTTCCGGATCAAAGAAGTTCCGAATCAGTTTCTTCCGAACCAAAAGTTCCGGATCAAAGAAGTTCCGAATTAGTTTCTTCCGAACCAAAAGTTCCGGATCAAAGAAGTTCCGAACCAAATCTTCCGAATCAACAACTGTTCCGAATCAAAGAAGTTCTGAACCAAATTCTTCCGAATCAACACTTTTCCAGATCAAGGAAGTTCCGAACCAGTTTCTTCCGAATCAACAATTGTTCCGAACCAAGGGATATTTTATTTGTTTTTTCGACGATTTTTAGAGGATTTAATCTTGGTTTCTTACACAAAAACTCAACACAATTCACAACTTTACTTCACTGCTCGATCAACCGATAATCTTTGTCTCTTTAAAGTGATCACAATGAATCCGAATTCATGAATGCCTCAAATGACATCACTTACGGATATTTCCGTCATTACGGGAACGGATAATCGCCCTCCAATGCTCATTAAAGAAGTCTTTGAAGCATGGCAAGGCCGTATGATGTCATACATTAAGGGAAAACCGACATATGGGAGGCTTATGGTCAAGTCAATTCTGAATGGTCCACTTGATTATGGTACCATCGTTGTTAACAATGAGACTCGACCACGGGAGTTTGAAGAACTTACACCAGCTCAACAACTTATTGCCGATGCAGACGAAAAGGCTCTTCAAACCATTCTCCAAGCTCTTCCACATGACATCTATCGAATGGTAAGTCAATATACGGTTGCAAAGGATTTATGGGAACGTCTAAAGGTTTTGCTACAAGGTACGTCTCTTACTAAACACGAACGGGAATGTCAGTTGTATGATCTGTTTGATAGATTCACGTACAGTCCAGGGGAAACGCTTCACGACTACTACTTCAGATTCACTACTCTCATGAATGATTTGAATATATACAATCTCGTGATTGCTCCATTCCAGGTTAACACCAAGTTTTTGAATACTTTACCTCAAGCTGAATGGGGTGAGTATATTACTGATGTTAAGTTAACTAGGGATTTGCATAAGTGCAATTTGGATCAACTCTATGCTTTTCTCCAGCAGCATGAGAAGCACGTGATCATGCATCGTTCGCCTCGAGGTATGTACCCTGATTCTTTAGCTTTGATGGCAAATCAACCAAGCTTGTCATACAACAACACTCCTTATATCATGGGACACCAAGCCTATCATCCATCACCGTACATGACTCCAAGCTTCCCCCAATATTCGATTCTACCTCAACCACCCACCTCACATCAGCAACAATATCAGTTTAATGCACCTTCGTCTCAGAGAGAACCACAAGCATCACAATATGCCTCACAACCTCACCCATATTCACCAGCAAGCATTGCACCTTATGCCCAGTCATCATACTCTTCTTATCAAGAAAATGCAGCTTATCCATCAAGCTATTCTGACCACATGAGTATTCCTTCTAGTGCTTATGCCACTCAACAAGACTAAGCATTGTATTGTGATAATGGTGAAGTTCCCATTCCTGAGTTCAAACAAGGAACTAACCCAGTTGAAGTGTTAGCTACTATGTCTGCTTATCTCACAAGGACATTGAGCAAACGAGGATTTAGAGGACCAGCTCCTACTAACAATCAGCTGAGGAATTCATCCAATTCTCGACAACAAGCTACCATTGAGAATGGCAGGGTAATGGTTCAACCTATTCAACCTTATCAGGGGAGACCCACTACATCAACCACCAATGCACGCATGGTCAATCCTGCTCCAATGGTCAATACTCCTCTACGGGCTAATTCTACATGTAAGTTGAGAATGATTACATGCTACAACTGTAAGGAAGAAGGTCACATGTCTAAGGATTGCAAAAAACCCAAGAGGAGAAGGGATGGTTAATGGTTTGCAGAGAAGATTTATTTGGTGAACGCTCAGGCACAAGGACAGGAACTTGATGAAGAGGAGCTTGCATTTCTTGCTGATCCAGGGATTGCGGAATAAGAAGTTGTCACTACACAGAATGCAGCATACCAAGCAGATGATCTGGATGCTTACGATTCAGACTGTGATGAACTTCAATCTGCTCAGGCAGCTCTTATGGCAACTATCTCTAGCTTTGGGCCAGAAAAAATATCTGAGGTATTTACTAATACCACTGATACTAGTATTCAACCACATCAAGTTGGGCAAGAGGGTGCTGATCCGAATGAGTCTTCGGTGGTGAGTCTTTCAAATGAGGAGACAATCAATGATAGTAATATCAATGTGAGTCCCCAGACTTTGAGTGAATCACAACCGGGAGCCATTTCGCATACGCATATTCCTGCTCAACAAGATTTGGTCATGGTTCCTGCAAACTTACTTAGTCAAATGAGTACTGCACTATTAGAAACCCTAGCTAAGAATAAGAATTTGTCTGCTGAGCTTGCCTTGTGCAACGAAAAAGTTCAAACCTTGGAATTAGTTCCTTCATCCAATGTTCTAACAAATCCCGAATATGATCATTTTCGAAACAAACAAATGGGTCATTTGCAAGAAATTGAAACCTTAAGAGCAGATCTTTCCAACGAACTTAAAGAAAAAGAGTTAGTGGTCACTAATTTTCACAAACTTCAAACGGATTTTGAATTACTCGAGTCTAAAAAGAATGAATGGAAATTAATGCGGCTAATAAGATTAGAAGTTTAGATTATTGGCTTTTAAGACAATACACTGCCTCTCAACTAGTGCACTTATTTGACGCATCGTTTAGAGAGTTTAACTTATCGCGTCAAAAAGGCCTTCCCCCTAACCCACGGTATGCAAGACAAGCTTTTATCCATAGTCCAAGACATTATAATGCAACCCAATTAGGATTGGTCTTAGATCCGATTGTTATTTTCGATGATCGCACAAATAAGGATCTAGTTGATGAGAATCGGTCATACAACTTTGCAAAATATCCCCAGTGTGATTATTTTAAAATGAATCAGGAGCTTGCAAAAACGGACTTTAGAATTCGCTTCCATATGGATAAAGATCTCATCACAACACCAACCTACATGTTAAATGAGGAAAACCCTAGTACACTTCCTACACTTGTCAAAATGGAAGAACCTAAGGAAATTCCAAAGGAACTTCCACCTGTTAGCACTGTATGGATAAACTTGCAAGAGATTAATCAATATTTTGCTAGTTTTGACAAGGTCATCCGGGAATGTACGACTTCAAATGGCCTAAACGCCAGAGAATGGGCTTTCGAACACATGAACGAGGTGTTTAAGAATGAGATCAATCCGTTTGTCGAAAGTCTAAAAGGAAGTTTTGCATCTCTTTCGGAAAATCTCGAGTTTGAAATTAAAGAAGTTCAAAAAGTGTTTTATGAAATGGACACCGCTTACGAACTACAATTAATTGAAAAGGAAAAGATTTTATCCGAATATGACCGATTCTTGTCCCAAGTAATTTCGTGTGATGTGCTTACTACTGTGAATGTTAATTATTCGAATGAGCTTACATCAGCTATGATTAAATGTGATGCTGTGAATATATATGATGATGTGTGTGATCTCTCTGTAAATGTTGTTGACACTGTAAATGAGGTAGATAATCATTCTTGTCACGAGTCTAACGCTGAATTTTTAAAGCTTCAAGATTCTTACAATTTACTTACAAAACGCTTTAATCAACTTGAACAACATTGTATATCTTTAGAATTAAAACAACAAACTCAAAATGAGGATCTTTTGATAACAAATGGTTGTGAAAACAGTGTTGAGACGAGTGACAAGATGATTGAGATAGTTAAGGCATTAGAGGAAGAGATTATGAGATTAAAGAGAGATGTATCATTGAACGAAACACTAAAATTGGAACTAGAGGCTGCAGAGTCTAAAAACCAGTGCTTAGAAATTAGACTTTCGTCTGTTCTAGGGGAGATGGATCGGGCAAGACAGGGACTATCCACTCTTTATGGTTCAATAGAAGAACGCTTAGCTTTTAATGCAGCACAGCAACAATCTTATGTTGAACAATTGAACCAAAAGTGTGAGGAAATCTCTGACTTAAACATCTAGCTCATTGACAAAAACATGGTCTTGGCCGAGTTAAAGGAGACACTTCTTCTCACCCGACAAGAAGTTGTTAATAACTCAGCTACCAACTCTGCACCGTCCTCTAGTGCTCCAACAACCAATTCAGTAGTGCTCTATAAGAACCCGCTCCATAAGAAAAATCCGGTTACCTACGATGATTATATGAGGAATGCAATTAAGCATGTAGATCTTGTTAGGGATATTTTAGATGACTTGTATGCGTTAGATCCCTCAAGCAGTTACTATTATTCAGCTCATGCATATATTCAGCGAGTTCAATATTGCTTAGCATATTTGCAATACATAGGAAAACCGGGTTCTGCACTACTCACTAATCGACCCATTGCTGTAACTCCATTCAATAAGACCCCAGGAGCAAAACCGTCATTGGCACCATCAATTCAGGCACCTTTAAAATTTGTTGCTAATGTTCCCACTTTGCCTTCTACAGGATTAAAAGAGTTTACTAAGGCTAAAGGATCGCCACTCAAGAAAGATAAGATCAAGCCCTCCACTAGTAGTACCATCAAGAAGAAAGTAAAAGCTCACACTAGGAATATCAGTTCAGATTTAAATAAAAAGAATCATGTTGCTAAGACTAAAAGCTCTGCGCCTGTGCAGAAGCCTAAACCATTTGTGAATTCTAATTTGAAATGTTGGAATTGTAATGAATGCATGTTTTCCCAACGTCATGATTTGTGTCTTATTGATCATGTGAATGAAATGAATGCCATTAGGAATGATCTTGAATGGAAGCCAATTGGGAGAACTCGGACCCACGTTGGATGGCAATGGCGTCCCACTGGTAGGACCTTTACATTAGATGGAAAAATGTGCCCTTTAACTAGGAATGCATCCATTGAGGTTAGGTCTCAGCGTCCTTTAGTTAGGCACACTAGCACTAAAGTATGGAAACTGCGCCCTTTAATTAGGTCAGCCCCCACTATAGTGCCTATCAGTGAAGAAATACCTCAGGACTTAAGCCAACTTGAATCTACACCACCAACTAGGAAGAAGGCTAGGAAATCTAAGAAACCTAAAGTTAGCAAATCTAAGATCATTAAATCTGTACCTGCTAATAACAAGGAACATTCAGATTCCAAAACCTATACATTGTCCTCGTCTGGTGATATTTTCAGGTGGTCCAAATCATCCTCTGGTATTTGGACTCCGGTTGCTCAAAGCATATGACCGGAGATCGCTCGATGCTCCGAAATTTCGTCAGCAAGTTTCTTGGAACGGTTAAATTCGGTAATGATCATATTGCAAAGATAATGGGGTATGGTTAATATCAGATTGGAAATGTTACGATTTCAAGGGTATACTATGTAGAAGGTCTTGGTCATAATTTATTTTCAGTAGGACAGTTTTGTGATTCCAACCTAGAGGTTGCTTTTCGACAACATACTTGTTTCATCCGCAACTTGGAAGGAAAAGACTTGTTGAAGGGGTCTCGTGGCGCAAATCTTTATACTTTGTCCCTACAAGACATGATGGCCGCCTCTCCAGTATGTCTTCTCTCCAAAGCATCTAAGACCAAGTCATGGTTATGGCATCGTAGATTATCTCATCTCAACTTTGATGCTATTAATCATTTGGCTAAAAACGAATTAGTTCGTGGTCTTCCAAAGCTCAAATTTCACAAGGACCATTTATGTTCCGCGTGTTCAAGGGGGAAAAGCACCAAGAAATCATACAAGTCCAAAGCTGAAGACACCAATCAAGAAAAACTTCATCTTTTGCATATGGATCTTTGTGGGCCAATGCGAACCGAAAGTGTGAGCGGTAAGAAATTCATCCTTGTTATTGTGGATGATTTCTCCAGGTTTACATGGGTTAGATTTCTACGTACAAAGGATGAAGCACCGAAGGATATCATCACTTTTCTGAAATTCATTCAGGTACGTTTAAATACTACTGTCCGCCGTATTCGTATAGATAATGGAACAGAGTTCGTCAACCAGACTCTTCGTGATTACTATGAAGAAGTTGGTATTTCACATGAAACATCCGCTGCACGTACTCCACAACAAAACGGTGCCGTTGAAAGACGGAATCGTACGCTTATGGAAGCTGCTAGGACTATGCTGATTTATGCGAACGCTCCATTATTCTTGTAGGCAGAAGCTATATCTACTGCATGTTTCACCCAAAACCGTTCTATCATTCGGAAACGCCATGGAAAAACACCTTACGAGCTTCTACATGATCGTAAACCCGATGTTTCATTCTTTCATGTGTTTGGTGCTCTTTGTTATCCAAACATTAATAGTGAGAGCTTGGGCAAACTTCAACCGAAAGTCGATATAGGTATTTTCATTGGTTACTCACCCTCCAAGAAAGCATACCGAATTTACAACCGTCGTCTTGGTAAGATAGTAGAAACTATGGACGCAGATTTTGATGAGCTGACAGCGATGGCTTCTGAGCAACGTAGCTCTGAACCCGCGCTTCACGAGATGGGAACCGGTGCTATTAGTTCCGGATTAGTTCCCAATAATCCTACTTCTACATCATTCATACCACCTACTAGGCCCGAGTGGGATAAACTATTTCAACCGTTGTTTGATGAATTCTTTGATCCCCCAAGTGATGAAGTTCCAACACCTGTAGTGATAGCTCCAATCCCTGAAGTTGTTGCTCAAGCTAATGAAGCTTTATCAAATGCATCTTCAATTAACATTGAACCGGATGCACCTCTACCAAGTAATTCTCAAACTACACCTGAATCGTCACCCTTACTTGTGCCTAATGATGTTAAAGAGGATTCTACTGATCACGATTTGGAATATGCTCACCTACAAGAGCTTCCTTTCTTTGGTATACCGATACCTGAAAACCCTTCAGCCGCGTCTACCTCAGAAGAAGCTCCTACAATTGTTCACTCCAGACCACCACGGATTGAAAATCACAGCACCAAATGGACAAAAGATCACCCAATTAGGAATGTTATTGGAGGTCTCGATCGACCAGTCTCTACACGCCATCAATTACAAGAGAGTGCACTCTATTGCTATTTTGATGCATTTCTCTCCGAAGTTGAACCTAAAAACTGGCAACATGCTATGACTCAATCATCTTGGATTGAAGCCATGCAAGAGGAACTAAATGAATTCTAAAGACTTGAAGTATGGGAATTAGTTCCTCTCCCTGACAAGGTTAACATCCTTACCTTGTTGTGGGTTTATAAGGTTAAACTTGATGAGATGGGTGGAGTCTTGAAGAATAAGGCTAGATTAGTTGCTAGAGGATACAAACAAGCCTTGGGTATCGACTTTGAAGAAGCTTTTGCTCCTGTTGCAAGATTGGAGGCTATTAGACTATTCCTTGCGTATGCTGCTCATATGAACATGATCGTCTATCAAATGGATGTGAAGACGGCATTTTTGAATGGTGAACTAAGGGAAGAAGTCTATGTTAGTCAGCCGGATGGGTTCATTAGCACGGAGTTTCCTAATCATGTGTACAAGCTTAAGAAGGCTCTCTATGGGTTGAAACAAGCTCCACGCGCGTGGTATGATCTCCTTTCAACATATCTCATTTCGGAAGGCTTCTCCAAAGGCAAGGTGGACCCCACTTTATTCACTCTTAAGGAGGACAACGACATGATACTGGTACAAATTTATGTTGATGATATAATATTTGCTGCCTCTAACATAGAATTGTCAAGACGCTTTGAGAAGATAATGTCCACACGCTTTCAGATGTCAATGATGGGAAAATTTTCATTTTTCTTAGGATTACAAATTTCTCAGAATCCCAGAGGCATCTTTATTAATCAATCCAAATATGCTCTAGAATCTTTAAAGAAATATAACTTTGAAAATTGTGACCCCGTGGAAACTCCAATGGTGGAGAAATCCAAGTTAGATGAAGATAGGAATGGGACTATTGTCGATCCAAAACTCTACTGTGGGATGATCGGCACCCTTCTCTATCTGACTGCTAGCAGGCCTGATTTGCAATTTGCCGTATGCATGTGTGCCCGGTATCAGGCTCGGCCTACCGAAAAGCACTTACATGTTGTTAAAAGGATCTTTCGGTATCTCAAAGGAACACTTCATCGTGGTCTATGGTATCCGAAAGATTCCTCTATTGCTTTAATATCATACGCAGATGCCGATCATGCTGGGTGTCAAGACACGAGGCGTAGCACTTCTGGGTCTGTGTAACTCCTTGGAGACAGATTGATTAGTTGGTCTTCAAAAAGGCAGAAAAGCGTTGCAATTTCTAGCACAGAGGCTGAATACATTGCCATGTCCGGTTGTGGTGCTCAAGTCCTTTGGATGAGATCACAACTAACTGACTACGGTTTGGGATTCAACAAAATCCCGATGTATTGTGACAACAAGAGCGCCATTGCCTTTTGCTGCAACTACGTTCAACACTCCCGGGCAAAGCACATCGACATTCGCTACCATTTCATTAAAGAGCAGGTGGAGAGCGGAGTGATCGAGCTGTATTTTGTCACCACTGAGTATCAGCTGGCAGATATGTTCACCAAAGCCTTAGATCGAGGACGAATCGAGTTTTTGATCGACAAGCTTGGCATGAAATAATTCTCTCCAGCGACTCTCAAAGAGTTGGCAGAAGAATCAGCAGAATAGTGGTGGTAAACTATTCATGCGTATCCTTTGTTCGTGATCATGTATATTATCGTATATATATAAACCACAAAAAGAAAAATACAAAAATATAAAACCAAGAAAAACCATAAAAAATATAAAACCAAGAAAAACCATAAAAAATATAAAATCAAGAAAATCCAAAAATATTTTTCGTTTTTTAAATCGGGCATGTCTTTTAGTACGGTAATATTTACGGCTTTAGAAATGTCGATCAATATTGACACGGCGCCATAAATAGAGTCCGTATAAAAGTTGTACATTTCTAAAACATGCCCATTCTGGCTTGTAGTTATTTCAGACTGCAACACGTTTTTCGCATTAAAGTCATGTATTTCCTTGGAAAACGTTGGCTCACAACGGGAATTAATTTTCTCGGGCATGATTTACAATCCAAATCATGCAAAGGGATCAAGTTTACTTTACAACTTGGTCTAACACGAGTTAGTGTACGTTTCAGTGCATTAATTTGTCTAAATAAGAGAAATCTTATTGCCACCACGAATCAATCTTTTTAAGACATTAATTGGAAATGTTTTCATCAATATTTGACTCTTTAAACAATGACTACAGCTCTTTAAATAGAAAACGGGTCATCGTTTAAGGGGGAGAAAATATTAAATCGTCTTCATCATCAAAAAGGTTTTCAAAAGTGTTTGAGGAAAATTAGTTGGCTAAATGGTTAATGACTGGAATTGCATTAGTATTTGTCTTGTATTCGTTCGTGATTTGTCGTGTATCTTTAAGTTTGTGTGATCTCTAAGATAGGTAAAGGTGGTTAAGATTAACGGCAGTTAGTGACTAGAAACGAAAAGAAAAGGAAAAGAAAAGGAAAACAAAACTTGGGGGACTAAAACTAGCAAAAGGGAAAAGTCATAGAAAATTTGACCTAAGTCAAACCCCTCCCCCCCCCCCCCCCCCGTCTTCTCCCTCTTTCTATTCTCTCTTTTTTCTGCTTTTTTCTTCTCTCCGCCATTAACACACAAACACACTCACACAAGCTCTCATAACCATCGACTAATCCGTCTCATTCGTCTCTCAAGGTACAAACATCATTTCACTCGTCTAATTCGATGCTTAATCTGCTTAATTAACTCGATTCTATTAAAGTAATCCAATTAGGGTTTCTGCTTAATTTAGGTTTAATTGATTAGGGGATTTAGTTGGGTTTGGCTCGGATTAGCATTAGAACGAGTATTGTTGCCTTAGAATGCCTTAAAACACACAAATGCTATTAAATAATTCATGATAGAACGATTTTTGTGCATTCCGAATGAACAAGGATTTAGGACTTCCGAATGAAGGACTTCCGAATGAAGGACTTCCGAATGAAGGACTTCCGAATGAAGGACTCCCGAATGAAGGACTTCCGAATGAAGGACTTCCTAATGAAGGACTTCCGAATGAAGGACTTCCGAATGAAGGACTTCCGAATGAAGGACTTCCGAATGAAGGACTTCCGAATGAAGGACTTCCGAATGAAGGACTTCCGAATGAAGGACTTCCGAATGAAGGACTTCCGAATGAAGGACTTCTGAATGAAGGACTTCCGAATGAAGGACTTCCGAATGAAGGACTTCCGAATGAAGGACTTCCGAATGAAGGACTTCCGAATGAAGGACTTCCGAATGAAGGACTTCCGAATGAAGGACTCCCGAATGAAGGACTCCCGAATGAAGGAGTTCCGAATGAAGGAGTTCCGAATGAAGGAGTTCCGAATGAAGGAGTTCCGAATGAAGTAGTTCCAAATGAAGGAGTTCCGAATGAAGGAGTTCCGAATGAAGGAGTTCCGAATGAAGGAGTTCCGAATGAAGGTGTAACACCCCCAAATTTATACAACTCAATACAGCGGAAGACTCGTTGGTGTTACGGGATAGCACATTACTCACATCATAGACAACGCATAAAAATCGCGTCGTTTAATAATAAATCATTTCCATTCATAAACATCAAAGTTACATCGGTCCCAAGTCATATTATTTCATACAAGTTTTAAAAAGAATTTGAATGGAAAATATTGTTTAAGTGCGGGCCATGAATTCTTGTTGTCTTCCCGAGAATTACCTTCAAGTACCTGAGATAAAACATGTTAAAAGAAAAGGTCAGCGATAACGCCGAGTGAATTCATAGAGTTTAATAAATTCCATCAATATAACTTTGGTATAGAATTAGTACCAAAAATTAATTCGTACAAATCATTGTAATAGGCCGTAAAATAGCCAAAATCATTTTATACAAATCTTTGTAATAGGCCATAAAATAGCCAAAGTCATTTTATATAAATCCTTATGGAAAATCATAATATAGGCATTTGCCTTAAAAATCATTATACGAGCCAATGTCGTAAAAACATCATACAATACGTCTTATGACGTTGTATGAAAATAAAAACCGTTATATGAGTATGGTTATGAAAACCAAAATACAAACATAATATCAATAGTATGACCCAGTATTGCTAGTCAGGCAATACATCGTAATTCGGAGCGTCTAGTAGTATTTCGTTAGTTTTGGATTATTATAAGCCGCATGACATTGTTACCTTACTAAACCAACAACGGGTAGCTAACCCGATACCAAGTTTGCCCATCTAAAGTAGCGTGTCGTCACAAAGGTCACGCTATTGAAATCTTCTCATACATAAATTCGCTTACCAATCAATGTGGCACGACGGGGATCAACCGTCAAGGCGCGAACTGGGGTGATCGTCCCCAAATAGTACTATTAAATGAATAAGCGTCTACCAACTCCCGGTAGTTCACAATTCATGCTAATGGGACTTTTAGTGACATAACCTAACTTTAATAATCCATTTAATTTCATTTATCGGGTCCTTTAGTCATACAATCGGGTCATACAATCGGGTCATTCAATCATTCGGGTCCAAAATCAATAAACAAACAATCGGGACAAATGGTGTCCTATTTTATAAAAACTAACATGTAATCTCCCTCGCGGGTTTATAAAACATTTATAAAAACATTTAAAAGAGTGCGAGGCTATGAACTCACGTTGATGTGGGAAGGCGGTTTATCGGCAATTCGGATGTACGGTACGTGCTTCAATCACGGAAACCTAGACAAATAATACTCGTCTTAGACTTTTGTCCAATGACTTTATAAAAATAACAATTATGTATACATATGATGATTATATACATATGATGATCAAGTGGGTTTACATATTCTCGTTTACTCATTTTAGTGTTATATGTCGATAACTTTTATACTAGTTTACTAGTTTTACCTTTTTACGTGTTTTAGGTCCAATAAGCCTATTATAAGTTTATTAACTTGTATTAATCCATTTCATACTTATATTATCAGTATTTAAACTTTCAAGTTGGGCCCAAATGGGTTAAGCCCCATAAGTTCTTTTTATGAGTGTTTGTCTTATTTAGTCCAATTATTAGCCCAAGTATTAGTCCAATATGTTTACTTAGCTCGTTAATGTCCGTATGCCCTATAGTTCGGGTTTTATCGGTTTTTTACTTGTTATGCATGTCTATTTATCAGTATATAAGTTTTATAAAGTTTTCATTAGACGGGTCCAACCATCTAAGTTTTATTTAACAAAAACGTTAATTTTACGGCAATAGCCGAAAAAGTCGTAAAAATCATGTTTATAGTTTTATAACTTATAAAACTTAACAAGTTACCATTTTTATAAAATTTCCACTTATTTAACCTTTAACATATTTATATAAATAAAATCCAAGAGTTAGTGGGTTTTAACTTTACATTTTATACAATATAATTTTGAGTGTTTATATAATAGTATTATACTTTATTTTCCAAAATCTGATTTTTATCTTCACTTTCACCAAAACTGCCATATCTTGAGTTCTATATGGAGATAGAAGCTCAAATTTTTATCACATAAACTAAATGATATGTGCTACATTTAACTCTTCTATAGCTACTGTTGAATCATCTTTTAAGTATTTTCTAAAAATCGTCCAAAACAGTAACCTCAGATTTATACCCTAAACTTGTTTTGATCATATCTCACTCATTATTTTGATTCCATTGCATAGCCAACTCTCACATGTGTACAAGACCCATAGCTTACTGTAAATGGATTCTACTTCATCATTTTATCAGTTTACCATATGGTTCTTTACTGTTTTTATACAGCCTATCATTTAAACAAGATTTACCCATTTTTACTTATAGTTTTTCATCTTTTTATCCATGATTATCAACAACAAATCCCCACATAATATTTTTATCATCATATAATCATCATAAATATATACAATAGGAAATAAAATACATGTTTACATAATCAAAATAACAAGAAGATGAGGAGGACAATCTTTATACCACCATGATGATGTAGGTTGATCAAAACATGGATTTTTGATGGAGAAACTTGTGATGCACCAAGACCATCTTCATGACCATCATTCTTCATGAGAACCTTGTGGAAAATCATCTCTCGTACTCCATGAAAACTCCTCCTTGGATGTTATAAGCACCACCAATCAATAGGGTTTCAAAAGGGCTTCAACATATACAAGTATAACATAGGATTTTGTGGTTAATTTTGATCAAATTAGGGTGTTTATGGTGAAAGTGGACGGCAAGATTGGAGGAGGGAGAGAGAGTTTTGAGTAGATTTGCATGTTGCAAATGAGAAGTGGTATTGGTTTGCTAGTTTTGTTGGATGGTAAGCTTAACTAGTAAGCTAAAGTGGACAAGTGTAGATATGAAGCCATATCTTGCCACATCAAGGGAGTGGTGTTGCTATATTAGGCCGGTTTTGAGTGGGGTGGGACAAGTGTCCCACTTGTCTCATCCCATTTATTTACGGGTATTCCTTGATTCTAGTTTCCTTGATTTGCGTGCCCTCGGGTCGTTTTACGAAAAACGTTTTTATAAATTATGAATCAACGTCACAAAACGAATCCAATAAAAATTGTCTCATCAAAAACGGAGTTCAAAAACGTAAATACGTAATCCTAAGGTTTCCGGTTTAGTCGTAAAGGACGTTTAAAATAAAATCGTAAGTCCTAATCTCTTCTCGTAAATTTGTGAGTTTATGAACTAACACAAATTTAAAACTCCAAAATAATATTTACGGATAAATTTATTTCTGAATTGTCGGACAGTCACCAGAGACGGTGTATGTAAACGTAAGCACGTAACGTTGAATCCTCCGGCTTAGACGTAGTCGATGCTACTTCAAGACGTAAATCCAAATTTCTTCCCAAAAATAAGTGAGTTCATATTGTAACATTAAAATAATGTTTTTAAATAATATTCGAGAATAAAATATCAACCATAAATTGACGGATTGTCACAGCATTTACCCCTAAACAGGATCTTTGTCCTCAAAGATCATCTTACCTTACTACTCGCTTCTTATAGAGTTAAAGCCATGTGGGTATTTCCTCCACATTCGGTCTTTTCTCACAAGTGTAATTACAATACGCGAGTTTCATCAAACATAACTACGGGAATAAGATCAGGCTTAATGTTGACTTACTTTCTCTATTCATGATGTTCACGGGTTTTTGATGAATGCAACTTTTCGCCAATCTAAGCTCTATTAAGAATAATCAGAATTTCACTTGATAGATATTCCATCAAGTGCGATTTACGAAACATAATTCACGCGGTTCTTGAAGTCCTAGGGTAGATCCAGCTTATATGCCTTTCAATCCCAACTTTTACATCATTTTAATGGTCCCATACAACGGGGACTTATATCCCATGATTTGTCAGATCATGAATTCATCTTTCCAAGGTTAAAAATTGTGGCATAACTTCGCTACCCATTTGGCACTTCAAGGTCTACATTTCACATTCACATAACCTCTTGCCCACTATCGGCCGTTAATAGTCAAATCCAAATTCCAACAATCATTTCAGATTTCGCGGGTCGGGTATTTTGTAAGGATAGGTTCACCATCATAGGAACCTTAAACCTAAAAGACATGTCCAACTCATAGTGGGTGTATGTCGGATGTCTTCATCTCAACTTCTGCTTACAGATGCTCTAATATTTAGATCCTAACAAGATTTGATCTCAATCCTAATACGATGATTATCAATGATAATCTCTCCAAAGGAAAACGATTATTCGGTCTATTACCAAAGATCATTCATTCAAACAGAAAATAGCACTTATATTACTCTGTATCGTTACTTTACCTCGTCCCTTCGATTTGGGGTGGTACATAGTACTCTCATCAAGGTTCGTTCTCAATGATTTCTGAGCAAATCTCTAGAAATTTGATGCGAAGCGAGGATCTCGATATAGATGAGCGATACAAGCATGCTATGTTTACATAACTCTTTTGCATTTATCATTAACGAGAATGATATTAGCAGATTTGGTCAGTCTGTCGACGATGACCCAAATCGAATTATATTCAGATGATGACCTTTGCAATAGCTAGACGTTTACTAATGTATGAGGCGATGTCTGCCTTCATAATTGCCATTAGTACCACTTCTTCAGACAAAGATACTTTTAGTCATAGATGACATAAATAGAATACTTATACTTATACTTACAAATTCCAACATAACTATATCTCACAATTTTTCCATATTTAGGCAACCATAAACGGCCCTTTTATACATTTTAACGCCATCGGCTTCTCAATTCTAATGGTTCACATTAGCCGCGAACCACTTTTTATTATCTATATCATCCTTTTTACATTTATCGCTCATATTTTAAATTGTTCGGCAATTTATTTTGCTCCTTCATTATTAAGGAACATGTCCTAACTGGTTCTTTATCTTTTCTACATAATGCATCGGTATCTATATTCACTTCTCATGATGATATAATTATCATGTCCACAATTCACTCAGATATTCTTTCTATATTAAGTGTCAATAATTACGTTCACTTTCTCCTAATGAAATAAATATCATAACTTTATTTATTCAAAATTCTTTCTTCATATTCTTTATGTTTCAATTTCGTCTCAACTATCATTTTTATCAGTTTTTCTCAATCCGGCGTCTAAAGCGTCGATAATTATTATAATTAATTAAATAATTATTAGTTAATTTTTATGAAGCGTAAACGTAAAAGTTTTAAATTTCTTAGTTCGACCAATTATATAAAATGTTCAAAAATAATTTGAATTTAATTAACAGGATTCTTGTTGATTTATCGAAAATATTTAATAAGATTCGTAAATGTTCGAAAAACCTTTGTTTATACTTTGGTCAAAGTTTTCTTAGTTTAAAAAGTAAAAAGTGTCGTTTCAAATTTTCAGGTTATGGTATAAATGGTTTTCCTCAATCCTTTTTAAGTTATCTGGAGGTATACACAAACATTTACCCCTAAACAGAAGTTTAGTTAAATGGTTTGTGTATAAGGGAATAACCCCTTAAAATCCTTTGTTAAAACATTTGTCAAAACATATTTCCATTTCTTTTTGGTAATATCCAAAGTCTTAAAAGGGCTCTTAATTTTTGAAGAGTCTATATGCATACATCTTACCATTATTAATCCAACGGTCATTTTATGTAAAGGATTAAGTTTTTAATCCCTAAGCGTTAATGGTTCAAATCTTTGAAAAGTCAATATAGCTTCCATTAACCATTAATCACACGGTTAAATCATGTAAAGAATTAAGTCTTAAGTCTTATGTTAAATATTTAAGGTACATGTTTTCATTGTTCAGCCAATTCAGGTCAATTTATAAATAATTATTATCTCATTCTTATTCTTATAAACAAACATATAGTCCTTAATGATCACGAGCATGAATTTATCAAATTACAGCCTACACACGTGAATCACCAAATTTATGAATGCTACATGTGTATTAGTCAATCCAAATGACATCACGTGAAACTCATAATGTTCATTACAAGTACCGGATGTAGTGATTGGAATATATAATCTTCTTCGCAGATGCGAAGTTTGATGATAACCATGCCGTGGATCAAATCTTTAAAACATACGCTAGAACCTTGTAAATGATCGAACAAATCTTCCATTTCGAGTTATGGATATTGTTTTCGATTGTCAATTTACTCCGTTCACAGTAATTTATAAATATAAGGAATGATAACACCATAGCTCTTCATGATGACAGGCTTGGTATAATGAAATCTTTTTCCGACAACGCTCTCAGTTGTACGGTAATTCCTTTAATTTAGATGGTGCTGACGTACAGTGCACATGCCACAGGTGCAGCACCGAGAATATAATCAATACCAGTTTCAACTTGCCTTAATGGCGAAAGTCTAGGTAATTCACCAACAAATACCTCCTAAAGTTTTAGATAACATTATCATCTTTTAGTAAATACATATTAGGTTCTTCTATGTTACAATATCTATAACTAGTTCACAATCATTCACGGTATAATTTCAAGTCTAAAAGCAGGATATGGTCATCCATCAAGAATTATTTAGATCACTTTTGATAATCAACACCTTATCATTTAGGGGTATTATACTCGAGTTCCCATCAATTAAGACAATGTCGTCATGTCATAATCAATCAATCCATTCTACTGGCACTATCAACTCTTCAGTTTCATTGCCGTCGATAAGATGTGAACTTCTCAAAAGACTAATAATAATTCATAATCCTTCACAAATTCAAGGATATATGGAGACACAACTACCATTAAAAGATTAAGGTCAACGCATAATCTATGCGAGAAAATTTCAAATCAGATACATACGAAAACATTTAACGAATATGAATATATCCCATGTTTTCATAATTTGAGTACGCATTCGAAAGCTCCTCAGATCGTTACCCAGGTCATTCAAATGAAATCAAATCAAAAGAAATGATAGGAACGTCGATACATACAGTCGGGTATCAACACTCGGTAATCATATACTTTTCCTAAGAATCTCTCTACGGGAGAATTGGACAAGAACGGAATATCAATTTATCAAATAAGACAAATTCCACAGATGAGTAAATTCGACTTAGAAGAATAGATGCTACAGGCACATATGTAGGTGTCCCTAACATTATGTCCCTATTTTCACTTCTTGCAGATCTCATAAAACGTAATCTTTCACAATCTTCAAAGAAAATTTAGTGTTTATTAATTAGTTTTATGGTGACTACTAATCAGTCTTGCATAGTCCATTCCAAATTGTATGTAGGCGCGCAACTATATAAAATTTCACGATTAACGATGCAATACTCAGTTCGTCAAAATTTTATCATCATGTTTATAATAAAAACATTTTCATGCTTAATTCTTAAATAAGAATCAAAAATAAATTTACAAAGATTTTCCTTGTTATGAAAACAATTAAGTTTTCCCAAGGTGTTTTATAAACAACTTCATTTCGATATTAATCACTTATAAATCTCACTATGAATAATCCTTATTGTGATGAAAATTAAATTTTCTCAAAGGATATCGTTTTAACTTTATAAAAACAATTAGTGATCTGCAAAGGAGTGATGAAAGCTTGTTCACCAAGAATTAACTACGATATGATAGGAAATGAGCTTTAGCCAAATAATCATGAGGTTCATGATCTCGATGGCACTCAAAAGAATAATGCACAACGTAACTCAAATCGAGATGAGTACTTGTTCAATGGTTGCATCACTAATGCGAACATTAGGAAGAAGCAAGAAAAGATATATAACATCGATACATGTAGAATTTAGCAATCAAAGGTAGTCTTTTCATTAATCGCAAACAAGTCAAATTGTACCGTAACACATTACGTGTCACTATGTCATACAATTTCCAAAACTCATCCTACCAACTGATATCTCAGTTAAGTTAGGGATTTTTAAAAGATACCACAATGAATACTAATCTACAAGAGTCATTAGGTGTTCCACATGTCCTAGAAGATCCATCGGTCTCAATTCAGAAGAAGATTTCTTCAATTTATTTCTTGGACACTGGGCATCCTCGTCAGTGGACAATGGCATAGGAACAACCCTTAACACAAACTATCAATCAATTAAATCCTTATAATTCAATCACAAAACTTAACGACTTCCTCTTAACAATCTCTTATTCCATACGAGTTAAATTTTACTTTATTCAAGTTTCAACCAATTTATACTTAATTTGATATCCTACATCATTCTCAAATACTTACAACCTTATTCTTCGGCCTTGTAAAGGCAATCCCAATATAAATCAACACTTAATTTCCAATCCTATTGGCTCTTACAACAACAATTATCAAATGAGTCATTAATATGAAATGGCTTGATCATTCAACTAGACTTCTCGGAAAGGTATTAGTGGCATGAGGCTTTTGGGTAATGGTTCCAATAACAGCCTCAAGTGCAACATTCACCCTTTCGATTTCAAATTTAAGAATTGGATGACAACGAATCATATGACATCTTTCTAGGTGGTAATGTTTTGTCAAACTCCACTCTATAAGAAAAGATCGTCATGACATCTATATCAGTTTTAATCTCGCCAATTCTTTTTAAACATCACAATCAACTAATATCTACATTTCTACGAATATCAACCATTTGTTGGGATCATAGATATCCACAACTTGGTTTAGATCTAGGATAGCTAGAATTCCTACGAGAATAGCTTGGATTAATTTACTAGGGAAGTTAGGGTTTCTTGTGACAATCTACGTCGTATAAATACCTCGTATAAAAATCAAAATAATCACCAAACAATCATGTAATAAAATTACATCATATATATAATCCAAGTTATATATATATTAAAATAACACTTCTCAGTCTTGAACTTGTCGGTAACTCGAGAATTCTTCGGCACCGTTATAGTCAAAAGATTTTTAGACATTTTTAGAAAAATATTTATAGTTAAAAGATTTTGAAATGTTTTATTCAAAACCTTGGTTTTAAAAATCTTTCGTTCTCTATAACGAGAGCTCTGATACCAAACTGTAACACCCCCAAATTTATACAACTCAATACAGCGGAAGACTCGTTGGTGTTACGGGATAGCACATTACTCACATCATAGACAACGCATAAAAATCGCGTCGTTTAATAATAAATCATTTCCATTCATAAACATCAAAGTTACATCGGTCCCAAGTCATATTATTTCATACAAGTTTTAAAAAGAATTTGAATGGAAAATATTGTTTAAGTGCGGGCCATGAATTCTTGTTGTCTTCCCGAGAATTACCTTCAAGTACCTGAGATAAAACATGTTAAAAGAAAAGGTCAGCGATAACGCCGAGTGAATTCATAGAGTTTAATAAATTCCATCAATATAACTTTGGTATAGAATTAGTACCAAAAATCAATTCGTACAAATCATTGTAATAGGCCGTAAAATAGCCAAAACCATTTTATACAAATCTTTGTAATAGGCCATAAAATAGCCAAAGTCATTTTATATAAATCCTTATCGAAAATCATAATATAGGCATTTGCCTTAAAAATCATTATACGAGCCAATGTCGTAAAAACATCATACAATACGTCTTATGACGTTGTATGAAAATAAAAACCGTTATATGAGTATGGTTATGAAAACCAAAATACAAACATAATATCAATAGTATGACCCAGTATTGCTAGTCAGGCAATACATCGTAATTCGGAGCGTCTAGTAGTATTTCGTTAGTTTTGGATTATTATAAGCCGCATGACATTGTTACCTTACTAAACCAACAACGGGTAGCTAACCCGATACCAAATTTGACCATCTAAAGTAGCGTGTCGTCACAAAGGTCACGCTATTGAAATCTTCTCATACATAAATTCGCTTACCAATCAATGTGGCACGACGGGGATCAACCGTCAAGGCGCGAACTGGGGTGATCGTCCCCAAATAGTACTATTAAATGCATAAGCGTCTACCAACTCCCGGTAGTTCACAATTCATGCTAATGGGACTTTTAGTGACATAACCTAACTTTAATAATCCATTTAATTTCATTTATCGGGTCCTTTAATCATTTATCGGGTCATACAATCGGGTCATTCAATCATTCGGGTCCAAAATCAATAAACAAACAATCGGGACAAATGGTGTCCTATTTTATAAAAACTAACATGTAATCTCCCTCGCGGGTTTATAAAACATTTATAAAAACATTTAAAAGAGTGCGAGGCTATGAACTCACGTTGATGTGGGAAGGCGGTTTATCGGCAATTCGGATGTACGGTACGTGCTTCAATCACGGAAACCTAGACAAATAATACTCGTCTTAGACTTTTGTCCAATGACTTTATAAAAATAACAATTATGTATACATATGATGATTATATACATATGATGATCAAGTGGGTTTACATATTCTCGTTTACTCATTTTAGTGTTATATGTCGATAACTTTTATACTAGTTTACTAGTTTTACCTTTTTACGTGTTTTAGGTCCAATAAGCCTATTATAAGTTTATTAACTTGTATTAATCCATTTCATACTTATATTATCAGTATTTAAACTTTCAAGTTGGGCCCAAATGGGTTAAGCCCCATAAGTTCTTTTTATGAGTGTTTGTCTTATTTAGTCCAATTATTAGCCCAAGTATTAGTCCAATATGTTTACTTATCTCGTTAATGTCCGTATGCCCTATAGTTCGGGTTTTATCGGTTTTTACTTGTTATACATGTCTATATATCAGTATATAAGTTTTATAAAGTTTTCATTAGACGGGTCCAACCATCTAAGTTTTATTTAACAAAAACGTTAATTTTACGGCAATAGCCGAAAAAGTCGTAAAAATCATGTTTATAGTTTTATAACTTATAAAACTTAACAAGTTACCATTTTTATAAAATTTCCACTTATTTAACCTTTAACATATTTATATAAATAAAATCCAAGAGTTAGTGGGTTTTAACTTTACATTTTATACAATATAATTTTGAGTGCTTATATAATAGTATTATACTTTATTTTCCAAAATCTGATTTTTATCTTCACTTTCACCAAAACTGCCATATCTTGAGTTCTATATGGAGATAGAAGCTCAAATTTTTATCACATAAACTACATGATATGTGCTACATTTAACTCTTCTATAGCTACTGTTGAATCATCCTTTAAGTATTTTCTAAAAATCGTACAAAACAGTAACCTCAGATTTATACCCTAAACTTGTTTTGATCATATCTCACTCATTATTTTGATTTCATTGCATGGCCAACTCTCACATGTGTACAAGACCCATAGCTTACTGTAAATGGATTCTACTTCATCATTTTATCAGTTTACCATATGGTTCTTTACTGTTTTTATACAGCCTATCATTTAAACAAGATTTACCCATTTTTACTTATAGTTTTTCATCTTTTTATCCATGATTATCAACAACAAATCCCCACATAACATTTTTATCATCATATAATCATCATAAATATATACAATAGGAAATAAAATACATGTTTACATAATCAAAATAACAAGAAGATGAGGAGGACAATCTCTATACCACCATGATGATGTAGGTTGATCAAAACATGGATTTTTGATGGAGAAACTTGTGATGCACCAAGACCATCTTCATGACCATCATTCTTCATGAGAACCTTGTGGAAAATCAGCCCTCCTACTCCATGAAAACTCATCCTTGGATGTTATAAGCACCACCAATCAATAGGGTTTCAAAAGGGCTTCAACATATGCAAGTATAACATAGGATTTTGTGGTTAATTTTGATCAAATTAGGGTGTTTATGGTGAAAGTGGACGACAAGATTGGAGGAGGGAGAGAGAGTTTTGAGTAGATTTGCATGTTGCAAATGAGAAGTGGTATTGGTTTGCTAGTTTTGTTGGATGGTAAGCTTAACTAGTAAGCTAAAGTGGACAAGTGTAGATATGAAGCCATATCTTGCCACATCAAGGGAGTGGTGTTGCTATATTAGGCCGGTTTTGAGTGGGGTGGGACAAGTGTCCCACTTGTCTCATCCCATTTATTTACGGGTATTCCTCGATTCTAGTTTCCTCGATTTGCGTGCCCTCGGGTCGTTTTACGAAAAATGTTTTTATAAATTATGAATCAACGTCACAAAACGAATCCAATAAAAATTGTCTCATCAAAAACGGAGTTCAAAAACGTAAATACGTAATCCTAAGGTTTCCGGTTTAGTCGTAAAGGACGTTTAAAATAAAATCGTAAGTCCTAATCTCTTCTCGTAAATTTGTGAGTTTATGAACTAACACAAATTTAAAACTCCAAAATAATATTTACGGATAAATTTATTTTCTGAATTGTCGGACAGTCACCAAAGACGGTGTATGTAAACGTAAGCACGTAACGTTGAATCCTCCGGCTTAGACATAGTCGATGCTACTTCAAGACGTAAATCCAAATTTCTTCCCAAAAATAAGTGAGTTCATATTGTAACATTAAAATAATGTTTTTAAATAATATTCGAGAATAAAATATCAACCATAAATTGACGGATTGTCACAGAAGGAGTTCCGAATAAAGGGGTTCCGAATGAAGGGGTTCCGAATAAAGGGGTTCCGAATGAAGGATTGTTGGATTGATAATTGTTTGCTTGTTACAATTACTTGATGAAATGTGTCATGCTTAGAAGTAACAACATAATGGTATATATATATATATGTCTGTGTATCAACCTTTTATGTCTTATCTTAAGCAGAAACCATGACTAATCCAACCGTGCAAGAACTCAAAGATGCTAGAGCAGCCGCAATTGCCGAGGCAAAAGCCCTCAAGTTCATACCAAACAATTACCGGCTGAAGGCAGTTTCTCAATCCACTCACCATGGATTCAAAGTCGCCTCAGCAATCCTTGATCAATCTCACTTCAAGAATGCTTTAAGGAGTACTACTTCGGTGCCATTTGATTACATGTATGAATTCTGGGCTACCAAGGAAAGTACTTCAAACAAGATCACCTTCTCCCTCGACAACAAGCAACAGACACTCACCGCTTCAGACTTCCGCAAGATATTTGGAATTCGGGATACACCCAAAGGTTTGTCATTTTCAAGGAACCCTAACAAAGACGAACTCATGGAGATGTTCCGTGCTCTTGGATGTCCTGACCTACGAGTTGTGTCCGATTTTACCACCAGCAAAGTGGGTCAACCTTGGAGAGCTATCTTTGGTATTCTCAGTAGATGTCTTACACTTAAAACAACTGGGTATGATGCTGTGCGTGGTCCAATTATGAACATCTTCTATGGAATGTACAAAGGCTTAAATACAGATTATGCATCCTTGTTGTGGGAAGAATTCAACTTTCAACTCTTCCACAACAAGAAGCTGAAGGCTAATTTCTTTCCTTACCCTCGGTTTATCAAGCTTATAATTCATTATTTTATGAAGAATGATGTCTCTATTGATAAGCGTGCAGCAAGTCGTCACCACACTAAAGAGGCTGATGACACTGTGGACCTAAGGCATGAAGGACCCTCTGGTGCTGTTAATCCTGGTCCTATTCCCGATTATCTTCTGACAGATAAAATTAAAGCTTCTGCTGATTACAAGCTACTGCTAATAGAAATCAAGAAGCAAAAGGAAAGCCTTCAGACAGGAGAAGACTCGTCTACTACGGTCAAGAGTAAAGGTAAACGCAAGCAAACAGTTGCTTTACCTGAACCCAAAACCAAGAAGAAAAAGACTGAGGCTAAGAAGGGTAAGAGCACGGCTGACGAGCTTGTTCTCCACGACGAAGAAGATGTTGATGATGATCCTACTCTCGAAAAGACTGAGAAAAAGTTAATGAAGATGGCTATTGAAAAGAGTAGGAGAGACACGGGCGGTAGTGGTTCGGGTGCACAGATGGATGTTGAAGAAGACTACGAGGAGCCACATGATATTGATGAGTTTGGATCACCCGAACATTACTCAGCATCGAAGGAGACATCCATTGCTGATACAGCAAGTGTTTAGAAGGAGTCCGATGCTACAACAATCATTGTGACTACACAGCCTCTCGTAACTCAACCTCCACCAATCCAGCCTTTACCAACCCGACCGATGCCAACACCATTCCTTCCACCTCTAACAACTTCCATCCTCAGTACTGTAATCACAACCGAGCCTCTTCAACCAACCCAGAGTAGCTATGTACCATCTTCAATGGCTGCATTCGTAATGGCAGAAATGTTGGATAAACACACGGATAGTCAAAGAAAAGAGATGGATAAACTTCGAGAAGAGCTACTTCGACGAGTGCAAAGTGAAGAGGCATCCAAGAAAGCTCAAGAAGAGATGATAGCTAAGTTCACTGCAGAAATGGAATTGACACGTAAAGCTCATGCAGAAGAACTTGCTCAGGTCAAACAGGCTGAAGCTGATAAGTATGAAGCACGACTTACGAGACTTCGAGTTATAAAAGATAAATATAAGGAGCAGAAAGAAACACTTGAAGCTTCTATTTTAGAGAGGTGAAAGAATTAGTTGAGTCCCTTATGCCAAAGCTGCATGATGAAATGAGGAAACTTGCGGCTGATAACTTGATGATCAAGTTGTCCAACCCTTCCGAATCCGCCTACAAAATTGCATATGACTTAACGGATTTTGAATTAAAGAAGATCCTCAAAGCTCGCATGAGGGAAGTTGGATCTTTTGATAAGTCTAAAGTTCAGCGGACACTCTACAAAGCACTCAATGAAGCTATCTTGGAGGATGATCGGTTGTTTAAGATGTTTGGAAGTGTGGTACCTTACCACATTTTGCCTGAGGAGGAAAAGGAAGATAGTGAACAAGAGGAGGATGATGGTGAAGAAGAAGAAGATGATGATGATGATGGTGATGACAAAGGTGATGATGATGATGATGGTGATGATGATGATGATGGTAATGGTGATGATCAAAATAAGGAGAGTGATAAGGGTAGCAACGGGGATGATGATGAGGATGATGGTGGTAAACATGATCAGCCTGAAACGGGGGACAAGGTAGCCAGCAAAAAGAAACCATCCAAGTCTGGTACCAAGTCTCAGAAAGATGTTGCGGGAAAGGAAAAGTCCACCTCTACGGAATCAGGAAGAACCAAGTGGCGCCATGATGTGAATGCTACTACTGCGTCATCGATTCCCGGTACATCTGTTTCTGTTTCTATACCTGTTACCACTAATCCTGTTAGTTCTTTTGTTGCTCCTGTGATTGCAGAATCAGTAACTGAACCTGAATCTTCACAACACTCGCATGTTCATGATACCACCGAAATGCCTGAATTTCATGTTTCTACTCCTCTGCAACAAGAACCACAATCTACTGTCCCCGAGTCAAGCACACGGGACTGGGCGGATACATTGGAGATTGATGAAACTGCACCGCCACAAGCTTGGATCACGGCAGCTGCTAAATATGATCCAATCACAGACGCTGATAGAGATGTTCTATATATCCGTATTCGTAGTCCGATAGACTTGTGTGCATTTTTGGCTCATGAGTTCAAATCTTCGGTCACTCCGTCTTTGGTGAAGAGAGCGCTAAAGGACAAGAGAATTCGCGCCAAAACCAGGTTAAGCCGCATGGAGTACGAGTATTATGCTGACGAGGTCTTGAAAGCTCTTAATACCGTTCAAAGGCCAGGCCTTCATGAGTCAGAAAGAGCTCCACCTCCACTTGATCCTTCTCAAGATAATCAAATTGCTCTTGACTTCTTTGTCACCTATGATCTTGATTATCTCCTCAAGGGATCATACAAGTACGCAACCTCCCTGACCTTGTTGAAAGCTGCTAATTGGGGGACAATACCCTGGATCGAGGAAAAGGTAAACCGACTCTAGGTCCCAAAGGTAAATCGTAATTATGATATGTATGCTGTTATAGGTGCATCACATTGGGACGAGCGAGTCCGAAGGGCGTACAGAGGTTGCTGCTTAGCCAATTCAAGAAGTATCGTTAGATCCGATATTCGCATCTCAAGTATTTTGGGACTGAAAACTGAAGCCAAGAATGGCTATCATCATGTGACGGAGATTCGTCTAAAAAGGGAGGATGACAGAGAATACACAATACAGCAGGGAGTTTTTTCTATCATTCGCCTTGAAGATATCGAAGACATGTTGCTTATGATGACCCGTGATCAACTCACCCATCTTACTCGTAAAGAAATCATTGCCTTGAATACAACACTTCGTATGTTCACACGAAGCATTGTTATCAAGAAACGAGTTGAAGATCTTCAATTGGGAGTTGAAAGCTACCAAAGGAAGCTTAACCTGACCCGTCCAATGAATCAAGTTCTACCTCAACATGTCAACAGATGTCCCTATACCGGCATTACCGTTCCGAGTTACGGGATTTTCTACTTGAACAGTCGCGGGATTATGAAGTTTATGAGGGTAGGTGAGCTTTATAAATACAGTGATGGGACTCTCATATACGTCAGAGGAAAATTGGAGCATCTTAATTCTGGTGGGTCATTACCAGAAATGATTGAGGATTGGCATCCGGGTTATCAGAAAATGGCGACATATGTGATCAAGAAGATTGATGAAAAGCTCCGGGAACGTAGATTGATGAGGAGCTTAGAAAGGTTCGTTGGTGGTAGACCATATGGAGTGCACCACAAGTTACTGCAACGATCCATCTAATGGGTCGTACATCTCAGGTCCACTCTATATTGGTTTTTAATTGTGAATATGTAAATTCTGTGAATATTGTGCTTTTATGGCTTGATGTAGTGTTAAGGTATGATAATTTTTCAAGAATTTCTCACGAGATTCTAAATCTTTCAAAATATATCATACTAAAGCACTACAATTAACCCTTATTAATTTAAGGGGGAGCATTAATATGTTTTATGGCCAAACATTGATTTCATTTTTACCCAAATACCGGTTAATCCATTCAATATCCTAAATATTAATGGTTAACATTTTGGATAAGGGGAGAAAATGGGATTAAGGAGACTTAAATGATACTTGGCTAAAAGATGAAAAAGACTTAACGATAATCCAACTTAATATGTGTAAAGCACGTGTTAAGGGGGAGCGTTTTTGATGAACAAAACACCAAGGTACAAAACTCTTGATTTCAATATCACAAGTACCTTAAGTGATTTTCAAGGATTTTTCATGGTGACTATGCTTTCCCAAAACACGCTTTATTCACGACGGATGTGGTGACAAAAGGGTGGTAGGAATAGGTTTTAGTCCAATGATTCATCAGAGCCGATGGAATCTTCCCAAGGACAATTCCGTAGATAGAATTAGAAGTCCTAGGAAAGATGGAGAAAGATTGTGAACGTAGCAAAGTACCGACTAGTTACTGATGCTAGCACTGGAACAATCACAACAAGGTGCTAGTAATGATGTATTGGTAAGTACTGAAGGGGTTGAAGAATGAAAAAGAAATGTAAAGATAAAGGGTGTAAAGAAAGAAGCCCTCCTTACAACTTTAGGCAGAAACCGGGTCAATACATATGCTATTGAGATCATTTGTTAATGATTCTCGATATTGAAGAAAGACATCATGGACCCAGTGATGCAATGCACAACCCTTCCCAGCTAACTCAAATATCTCTCAAAAGGTATTTGTTTCAATCACACGGAGATCAACACGTTATCTATTGGTTTATTCACTCCGAATAGACTGATATTGAAAAGGTGGCACTCCTCTCCAGCCATCGCTCACTAAATCAAAACGCACTATCGAGTCTAGAGCCACGAGATCATCAAAAGTCTCATTAGGACACTTTCCATTTATTCCTTGCTTTCTCACACACTGTGAAAAGTAAGAGATTTTTTTATGAGTCCTACGCAGTATTCTTGTAATATTGCCAGAACATCCGAGTAATACGCAAGTATTACAATGAAGATGGAAATCCTGCTTGAGCCAACATCAAACAAGCTCATGGTAGGTTACACGTGCGGTTCTTTAAGAACCAATCTCGTGAAAAACTGGAAAGAAACAGTAGTTTAATTCTTAATTGAACTTAAACTCGTTCCAGGCCTCTACGCATTATCATATGATCTTGCCAGAACACTCAGAGTGACACTCTTTAGTGTTCACAGTGACGAGTGGAAATCCTTCTAGTGTTAACATTAAACAGCACTTGGTAGGTGACGTGCAAGATTCTTTATGAATTAAGCTCGTGATAATTGGAAAGCAACGATGGTGAAAATCTTAATTGAAATTCACTTGTTCCAGGTTTCATGAATTGACGGCTTCAATCACAAGGATAATTTATCCAAGTGATTCACTTTTTATGTTTGCAGTCAAGCTTAGTGATCGTCGAATAAAGAGAACGGGTTTACCCGCGAAATCCTGTCAGGAAGTTACTTAATTGAAACTATCCGTCACAGGTACGATATCTAATATCGTCCAACGGTCTTCACCGACCGGAGGTAAAACGCTACCGATTTAGAATGAAATGTTCTAAGCCATTTCATTCGTGTCTTATCATGTTGCTGCGAAGACGGTGGCGTTGCGGTGTACCAGCTGAAGTCGTTCCCACATGCTTATGTTTTTCTGCATCAAAGTTCAGCAAAAATTCAAGAAAGTACAAAATGAAGTCTTCCGCTGTACCAAACTCTGAAGCTTTCGAGAATTCAACAAAAGACATAAGTGTGTGGAACATGGAGTCACAAGGAGGCAAGATTCACAAGAAGGCAAAGATCGCACGTGATTGGTCAAAAGAACAATGCTCTCAAGCCAAAGCCTAAAAGATCAAATCAACATATTCACAACAAAAAGAAAAGAAGAAAAGACTATGAGCTGAAGAACAAAGACTTAGTATAGTATGCTAGGTTTAGAACTGTGTAACGTGGAGTGACCTCCCTTAGGGGGAGATTGTTAGAAATACGTTTTTAACGTATATTAGAAGTATCGGTCACTCCACAATATTATTAATGTTGTATAGCTCGTAGTTAATGTTTGCTTATTTAGTTAAGTAAGAAACCGGCCCATGGGCTTGTCATGGGTCGGCCCAAGCCCATTAGTGGCTTGGATATAAATACCCTTTTCCACCATGGAAAGGGGTTGGTTGTTGATTGTTTCACTTTCACATTTTTGAATAAAACACATATTCTCTCTCACTTTCTCTCACTAACTTTCTCTCTCTAGAAATCTTCAACCCACTTCATTGATTCATAAGATTAACAATATTCTACATATTCCTAGTCTTATATGTTGATGACATATTAATCATGGGAAGTAACATTCCAAGACTTAAAGCTGTTAAGGATTATCTTGTTAAATGTTTTTCTATGAAGGATTTAGGAGAAGCTGCATACATTCTGGGAATTAAGATATATCGAGATAGGAAAAGATTGTTAATTGGTCTAAGTCAAGATGCTTATATAGATAAGATTTTGAAGAAGTATAATATGCATAATTCCAAGAAAGGTTTTCAACCTATGGAAGTTAAGCATAATCTGAGTCATGAGATGGATGCATCAACTCCTGAAGAGGATGCATACATGAAGAAGGTGCCTTATGCTTCAACTGTAGGATCTATAATGTATGTTGTTAGATGCGCAAGGCCTGATGTGGCGTTTGCTCAAAACTTGGTCAGTAGATACCAACAGAATCCAGGGAAGCTCCACTAGACTGCTTTCAAACATATTCTAAAGTATTTGAGGAGTACGAAAGATATGTTTTTGGTATTTGGAGGGAAACCAGACACATAATTGAATGTTACAGGTTTTTGTCATGCGTCCTGGCAATGTGATAAAGACGATACCAAATCTCAGACGGGTTACGTTTTTCTTATCAATGAAGGAGCAGTTGACTGGAAGAGCAAGAAACAGACAACGATTGTAATGCATGCTACTCAATCTGAGTACATGGCTGCTTCAAAAGCTGCAATGGAAGCTGTTTGGATTAGGAACTTTATTGAAGATCTTGGAGTGATGCCTTCAATTAAAGAACCTATAGATATGTATTGTGACAATTTTGCCGCAATAATATTTGCCAATGACCCTGGAGTCATGAAAGGCGCCAGACACTTTATGCGTAGACATCACTACGTACGAAAACAAGTTGAAGCTCGTGAAATCAAATTGATAAAATTTCACACATATGATAACGTAGCTGATCCTTTAACTAAGACTTTGCCTAGACCAAAGGTATTTAAGCATGCCAAAGCGATTGGGCTGCAACTAGCTAGCGAACTCATGCAATAAATCTATGATTAGTATTTGGATAAAGGATGTTATGACATTATTATATAATGAAATAAAGATTGGGTTTCGTTTATTTTTATTATTTAATAAGTGTATCCTATTTTACATGTTTTAATCCATGAATAAAAGTTATGCTAAATGTCCATTGTCGATTAATAATATGGGAATATTATTAAATTAAGACAATCAAAATAGTGATAGAGTATACTTGAATGTATATTGATCGATTTTAGATATTCGATGAATCGAATATAGGACTTATCCCAACTATATATTTTTACTTTATGGATCTTTGTCATCAAGTGAAACATAAACAGTTATCCTTAGACTTGAGATACCATGAAACTGTTGTGAATCTAGTGCATCTCTGTGGAATAATCTAACGCTAAACGTAATTGGTAGCTATAAGGATTATTTTCAAAAGTGTTGCAAAATTCATAAGTTTTGCTCGTAGTCAATATGGAATTTATTTCCTCCAATTTCGTTTTGGAGTTAAATACAGCATGGCCCCTCGTGGATTAGTAAGATGTTTGTGTGGCCACACCCAAATTTGTTTTGGTAATCTTGTTGAATCTGTGAACGAGAAACAAAATGGTTAATGAAAGGAATGACTGAGATCCATATCCTTATTAACGTTGTATTAGAAATAAAAGGATAATAATAAACGATGAATCACTTAAAAGGTTTTGTCCAGGAAACCTTACTTGAGTTGTACTAGAGACATTGCTAGTGTAACTAGACGCTAGTCAATGTAATCACGATATTCGAAATATGTCCAAGTGGGAGCTGTAAGTTTATGGACTTATACTTAATAGTCGTGTGATAGGATCGAACTTGAGATTACGGGATTGCACACAATAAGTAAAGAGTTAATTTAATTAATAAATATATCTATTGTATTTATTTATTTATTTAATAAATATATATTTATGTATTTATTAAATTAAACCGAGCAAGTAACTATATAACTTTAACGATCGTTGATTAATTAATAGTTAATTATTAACGAATGTTAAATAAATATATAGTATGTAAAACAAAAGGAAAGAAGTTTAGAAGATTCCAGAACACTCCTAAGGGATGTTTTGGTCGGTCGGTTATGGGCTCCGAGGGGGGGGGGGGGCAAAAGTTGTCTTTTATTTATCTTGGGCTACAAAGGGTTGAGGCCTATAAATACACCTCCCTATCCCTCATAATCTACACAACATTAATCTTTTCCCCTTCTCTTCTCTTGGTTCGACCGCAGGACAAAACCAACAAAGGGTTTCGGTTGGTTTTTCTTGGTTTATCGATTGTGTACGTAATCTAGTCCTAGCCCCTCTCTAGGGTTGTTGGGTAGATTATTAACAAGCGTTGTAGCTCGGTTTTCACGTGCTAGAATCACGGTTAGCTCGTTGTATTACGTGTGTGCAAGATCGTAATATAGTCTTACTTTAGACTATATCTTGGTGTAATACGGTATAAACCTGAATTGGTGATTCGTTCTTCGTCTTGTGGATTTGCTTTAGCGTAAAGGTATGTAACCCTAATTCGATTAATTATAATTGTGTTATTATTCTGATCTTTTTAAATAGCTTCCGCTATATGTGCTTTGATCTCGTTTAGGGTTTTATATAATTGTTATGATAGTAATAAACCTTCAATATATAGGATCGTTGCTGCTCAAATTCCGATTACAAAAACTGTAGAAAGTTTAACATTGTATTCTAGAAATTGGGCAAAAAGAGCTTTCAAAAGTTCACAGTTCACCTTGGAAAAGGTTTTTACTATTTTCCCGAATGTGAGTACTTTACGTATAAATTCGAGTGCTTGGTCGGAGTTGGAATCTTGCTCGTATCCAGAAGGTTGGGAGATGACAACCGGAAGGAAAGGATTGAAAACATTCAGTGCGTATTTGTTGTTAGTTGACCCGTCCTAGACCTTTTCATCTATAGCATGTATGTTGGACCAATGCGTAGGCTTGTCAAAGGTCTCATTGCTCATTCATCATGATGTTGTTGCTAATGTATCCAAAAATTTCATCTCCAAGTGTATGGCTCGTTGGCCAAAAGTCAAGACACGCAAGAGGTAAATGATCAAGACAAGCTTCTCATGGCAAGATCAAGTAATCAAAATCATGGTAACGGTCGAGGAAGAAACTTAAGTAAAGATTAAAAAGGACGTGGAACAAGTTTTCAACAAAGTACAAGAGAACAAAACAAAAAGAAAATGAGATGCTATGAATGTGGTGACTTAGGTCATTTTGCACGAGAATGCACCAAATGGAAGAAGAAAGACAAGCAAGAAGAGTCTCATCTCATTTACGAAACTGATTATGAACCCACATTACTGTGAAGACAAGTGACGAAGACTCGATTACATGATTATATCATTAGGTGGAATGTTGGAACTAATGACATATATCAATAGTTAAGGGTATTTTAGTATAAATATGTATTAATATGTAAATCTCTGTAAAGTAAAAACCCAACCCAATAGGTTTGTAAATGGGCTGGAAATAGATAAACGGCATAACAGTTAGTAGTATAGGGTTACAACGATTAGTTTGTATAGAATCGATATGCCTCCAACAGTCACGATTTTTTCTTGGCATCGATTCATCTTGTATAAATAGGTTAGGAATTTGTAAAAACTCATTCAATTCATATCAATACAAAAACAGATTCAAAATATACCTGTTGGGTTAATCGGTTATATGTTGGGTTCACAAATGCATGGCATGGCTGGAAATTTGGTAGTTGCTGAAAATATTACAGTTTAGTTTAACATTAGACTTGGTATTTAGGTTGACCGATTCTTAAGGTGCACATTGTGCATGAAATATTGTTACCTGGTCTTTAGTATACATGTTCTTATTGTAAGGCTATAAATAGTTAGTCATAGTTGAAGTAATAAATAGTGAGTTTGGTTGTACTTTTCTCCAAACGTATTTTCACAATCTACATTTGGTATCAGAGCTAAGGCTCGTACCACGGAAGCCTTCGCCGTCGGCGGGTGTGTCGGTCGATCGAGGGCAGGTGTAAAAGATCTGTTCGGGACAGCAGGTGGATGTTCGGGACTGTGTTGCAGGAGAAGACGGAGCCGTTAAGGTGTTTCGGTCGACCGTTGTTATGGTAGACGTACCGATTGAGACGACGGGGGTGACCAGTTAAAACATCAGTATTCCAGGGCTGTTAATAATGATCAAAAGAAGAAGGAAAAAGGGTTGTAGATTCGTGTTTGTTCGTCGTAAGATACTAACCGGGGTTGCGGGATAAACAGACGGGAAGAGTCGGAAAAAAACAGGTGGCTTTTGACTAGATTCGTTTTGCAGATGACGGAAGACGGTAAAGGCGGGTATGACCTTGTCTTCTTGAACGGTAGAAGAGTGTCTCTGAACAAGGTTGAGCTAGTGATGATTCAGGTTTGTTCGATTAGTAGTTGCGGGTGTGACAAGAGCATGTTTCATAGGTGCCTTTATTGTTGTTTTATGATAAGAGGAGATCAGCGTAGGTGCGTGAAAAGCCGGCGTAAGGGATCCGTCAAAGCAGGTGGCTTTGGATTCGGTTCGTTTAGAATGGAAAGAAACGTTATAAGTGGTTGGCTTTGTTTTCTTTGTCAGTGGAGGGGCCTCTTGGAACAGGTGTGATCGTGAAAAGGTACAAGGATTCAAGACAAGAAAGATTGAATAACTACACGATGTGATATTATGGCGTTGGTAGTTCAAACCGAGATGACTTTGGATGTGGCCGGGTATGAGGCCGGGGATCCGGGAAAAGTCGAGATGGAAGTGACGTATCCAATGAGATGCCATGGTACATAACAATCAAAAGAGTTTAAGCTGGCGACTTTGGACGTGACCAAGTTCGAGGTTAGGTGTCAGGGAAAGGTCGAGAATCGCTTTGACTAAAGGGTGTGAATAAACCGATTAAGGGGGTGATTGTTGGGTTAATTGGTTATATGTAGGGTTCACATATGCATGGCATGGCTGGAAATTTAGTTGAAGTAATAAATAATGAGTTTGGTTGTACTTTTCTTCAAACGTATTTTCAAAATCTACAATACCTATGTCTTTTATTTTTATTAGCAAGTTTGTTTTTTCATTCCAACATTAAACAAGTATATGTTCTCATAGATTTCATTGTTTTTGCATCATATAAAGCGGCTCCTCCTTGTTATAATGTAGTGTGTACATTAATAGGGCAGGTTGTATATATAATGTAAATATGTAATGTGTTCTGTAAAATCAGTTTGAATCATCAATGTAAAATGATAAAGTTGTATGTATATGTCTTATCATATTTAACCTTTCGAGCATTACATTCACCTATTTAAGTAGAGGTGTCAAAATAGGTGACAATCATCGTTAAATTTTAGATTCTTTGTGTTGGTCAAGGCACGCCATTTGTACCTAATGAAAGTTACTAGTCACACATTTTGAAACACTATTAAATACCACCATCTGCGGAAAATCACACTATAGAAGCAACTTTATTTTCTATTGATACCGTACTCACAAAACATGTTAGCGAAGGCTACATTGGCAATGGTGGTGCATACCATGATTAAATTATTCAGATAAGAAGTGAACAACTATACAAGGTTAGTATCATTGCTTATACAGCTTTCGTTTTGAGATTTATGTATGAAACTTGGCCGAACAGCTTTTTCGTTGTGTTACTTTCATATAGTACATCGTGGAGACTAGTGTGTATCCTCGTGAACACGAGCTATTGAAGGAGATCAGAGCCGTTACCGCTACACATGACATGTAAGTTTCATGTATTTTGACATAAATCTGATTGTTTTGAACTATTTTTTTCGCACGGTTTGAAACAGAGAGTTTTGTAATCACAGTTCTGTCATGGGTACCGATAGTGGTCAAATGATGGAAATGTTGTTGGAAATCACTGGTGCTAAAAAGACGTTAGAGATTCGGGTTTATACGGGTTACTCGTTGCTACTAACTGTATGATTCCCGATGATGGCAAGGTTGTGATTAAAACTAGTCTATATATGTTCCGAGTATAGTGTGAATGATTTTTTGTGCTAAAAAAGTTTTGTTTTGCTATAGATTGTGGCGATAGATCTAAGCCGGGAATATTATGAGATTGGATCAAGGAGTTAGCAGCTGGAGAATCTGCAAGCGGAATGGATCTGATGTAGTTAGCAAGTGATGCTTCAGAAGAATTAGCTGATGGGCGTACAATAACATGAATCTAATAGCATTAAACGTACAATAGCATGAATAACTGGTGTTCTTAAATGGGCGGAAAAAAGTGCTCCTTGATGGTTGTGACAACCAACGAAAGAGACCGAAAGTCTGATGAGGTTTATGAGAAAATGGTTAAGAGGTCGATTGAACATAAAGAGAAGGATAGTTCAAGAAGTGGAGGCCAGAAATGGTTTGGAGTGATTTACCTATTTGATGCGAGACATATTGACTGCTGTTGGGAAGAAGCTCAGCCCTGAAGATCTAAAGATGGTTACCGATGCTATAAACAGATCGTTTGTTTGGTTGATTAAAAAGAAATTTAAAGAAGACACTGAGCCAGCTTTCTTTGAATCAAAGAAAGAACTTCTGGATGCTTGTAAGCTTTTAGTGGATCTGATGTACAAGGAGTTAGCAAGTGATGGTTCAGAAGAATCAGATGGGGAATCTGCAAGCGGAATGGATCAGATGTACAAGGAGTTAGGAGTTAGCAAGTGATGCTTCAGAAGAATCAGATGGAGAATCTGAATGGATCAGATGTACAATGATGCTGCAGAAGAATAAGCTGGAGAATCTGCAAGCGGAAAATCTGTGATTTAATAGGGTGTTAACTTATGGTACATTCTTCTTGCGAGGGGTTGAATATTGTCTACTGTCACTTAATTTTCTATGATAGCTTAATAGCAGTATCTAATTTCTATTAATGTTTATTGTTGGTATTAATGTTCTGAACTTTATTACTTTATTATCATCTGAACTTTATTAATGAATGATTAGTTATTTCTAGTAATGTTTGTGTTGTAGTCTTTTAGATTAATAATTTTTTTTAAATACCTATAAAATTGCGAATGTAATTTTTGAAGGTATAAGAACCCCCTATCCAAAAACATCATACTACTAGCGTGGCGTATACAGCCCTATCCCTACAGAGAGCGTTCAATAGTGCCCATCACCTTGTTCTAGGTAATTTGTTATTTTAGCTTGTGGGACTTGACTTTTTTAACTTTTGGCAAACTGTTAGTTGTACAGCTTTTGGCTTATGTGAGTTCCTAAGTTTAAGTTGATTGCCTTAAAGCAGATTTCTGGATTTTGCGGAGCTTGATATGTGGTTTGGATGCGTGGTTGAAGTGTGTTGAAGAAGATAAACTATATACAATGTGGATTGGATTTACTTCACATGTGAGATAGAGACATAAGATTGAAAGTGATAGCGTATTTATTAGTTGGTTAGTTCTTGAACGACTAATGTACATAAAGGATGTATTGGCTTATGTTTATATGACTATTATTTGTTCCTTGTTAAACTCTTTAATCTTGTTGCAACCGGATATTATTTCATGTATGTGCGGTTTATTACATTTTATTAGGGGCGGTAATTTTTGACACGACACGATAAACGACACGAACCCGACACGAAGTTAAACAGGTATGGGTTAAGGATAAACAGGTTTGGGTCAAAAACAGGTCTACCCGTGTAACCCGTTTAATAATTGGGTCGTGTTTGGGTTGAGTAAGTATTAAACAAGTCGACACGTGAACCCGTTTAAGTATATATATATATATATAAGCCTCTAAAAATAAATATATAAAGAGTAATTGTCATTATAATTCACATATCGCATAACTGTTTGTATGTTACGTTTATCCGTTTTTACATATTTATATCTTTTTCATATAAATTAGTGTGATTGACAAACATCAACCTTATATATCATTTGACATATTTATTTAAACAGGTTAAACGGGTCAAAAACGGGTAACACATGTTATGTAGGTGCGGGTTAGGGTTGAGTTTCTTAACACGATTAATAAATGGGTCGTGTTTAAGTTAAATTATAATAACACGTCAACCCGCGAACCCGAACAGGTCGACACGAACACGACTCGATTGTCATCCCTACATTTTATGATGGACTTATGCAACCTGCCTGTGTGTGTATACATCAGGGGGCAGGTCTACTTGTAGTACAGTGTGTGAATTATTGCTACTGAGTGCACACCCAGACAAGAAAAACATGAGTGTGTACCTTAATCTATGTTAGCATTGGTGAAACAAAAAAAGAAAGAAAAATAATTTCTTCTTTCTTGGTTCAACTACGTTGTTGTTGTTGTTGAACAAGACGGAAGGGATAATAGAGCGTTTGATGTAAGTTTCAATTATGTTTTTGTATTAGGCCAACTCGAGTCCACCCATTTCCTCTCTTTTAAGGCACATTTGGTGTTTGTTTTGGTTCCATTTGTTATTTACAAATCTCTGCTATAGAACTTAAACCGCAACCACACTTTGGCTTTGATACCTTGGGAACTGAAGCAGGGAAAAACATTGAGCACATGATAAAGGGTAAAACTGGAATTTCCATCTGTTCCACTTGGCCAATTTCGTGACTACACAGTCGATATTTCTACTATATCTATAAGCGGTTGTTTATAGACTTCAGCTGAACTGTTTGGAGATTTTCAAACTGTGACTACGAAACTGGATGCACTATCAATGTCAAAATGTAAATGATAGGAGCTTCAACATGAAGTTGCGTGGATTTTGTACATTCGCGTGTACTGGTTTCTGTTAGTAATATTTCTGCTACAGCTGGTTAAGTTAGAAATCCTGTATAGTTAGAAGTTAGGTTAATATTTCAGTATACAAGTCTTTTGACTTATTCAAACCGTGACCCGCAACACGTTTGACCCGCAACCCGTTTTGACCCGTGACCGCATCTGCCCATTTCGCTACCTCCAACATAAATACATAATAACGCTAATCAATCACTTGTTTAATAAACGTCTTATAAGTTGTTTCATAATCATTATTACTATTAACCGAGATAATCATTATGCATAGCTAACGTTGGATAAAGGACAATAAGTTTGTCATTTCAATAACATTAAACGTACAATAGCATGAATCCAATGGCAAAACAATTGATCCATCGACAACACTGAAGCAGAAGATCTGATAACCACATCTTGATGTCAGACAACAATATTGCAACTGATTTCCGCAACATCCTTTATCCCTAATCTGTGAGAGGAAACAGTCTAGTGAAGTAATTTGAGGGCATGATTTGATTCTTGGCCTTACTTGGGTCAACAGAAGCGGTTGACTGTCTCAATGGTCTTTGTCTTCTGCGTGTCTCCGTGTCTTTCTTTCCAAGAGTTTGGATACATGGACACTACTAGTTGTTCCCAAACCATCTGAGAGAGTACACCATGAATAGGCTCCTGGAACTGAAACAACGACACTCCAATTCATCAAACAATGTCTTTAAGAGCACAAATTGTTAATGTTGTCAAACATGTACTGTACTAACTATAACTCTATAAGGTTTAGTTTTGTTCATTAAAAGGCTAACCTTAACTTCCTACGGAGTATTTCCTAACCACAGTTGTCAAGGTGAGTAGACTTCTATTTGCGTGTCTGCCTTCCTTAATCTAGCACCTTCTACATTATTTTGAGCTGCACGCTCATGCACAGTAAGATTGTGCAGGAGTTTTATGGAGATTAGAAACAACTTAAAAAAACAAGTGGGTTTCAAAGCCAACCTACATAAATGTCTCATTTAGGAAAGATCATGTTTAAGTGAACCATTATCACTAAACCTTACAAAAATATATAGCACAACGCTTCTTGTTTTAAGAGCTGGATACAACAAATAGGCTAATCAAACAAATAATTTTCAGTTACCAAGTAAATGAACCTATTACGCTTATAGGATCGGGTTGATTCGGTTCGGTTTTAGGTTTAACCTGATATTGTCAAAGTTACGAGTTAGGGTTGTACGTATTATTTATCTTTTCAGGTCAACCTGAGACGCTTTCACTGCGCCTCACCCGTTTTAGCCGGGTCTGATCCATTTTCATGTGCTTATAAAAGGACCAACTTTCAGATAGTTGATGCAGACAAAATAAACTACATGATGTCATGTAGATTTTTTGTAAGTGGTCCGTTTTCATGTGCTTATAATGTCAATATGTAAGTGAGATGAGCTTCAACATGAAGTCCTGTAGATTTTTTGCATTCGAGCGTGTACTGAGTTTAGGCGTGATTAGATTTAAAGATAATACATGATTTGCTACGGTCCAATGACAGGTTTTCAGGTTTAGAAGGTGGATACGAGGATCTTCAAGTCCTAAGACACGTATCAAGTTAAGAACTTGAAGATTAGGGAAGCGCCTATTCAGCTCTTTTAACATATTCAAGTGTCAAACTTTTTAGCATTGGCATTTGATTCATATAATCCATAGATAACTCAACGAGATAATAACCTGCATCAGCAAAAACAGAACAATAAACTTAGAGAACAAACATTATAAAAACAAGAATACTCCTCTTACTCCTATGAACAACAGAACGAGCGCTTAAAGAATACATCACTCTTACTTCCGCCTTGCTATAAGGTCTAGTGCAGGTGCTACTGGTTTATGTGAGTATTCTATAACTCGTTGACCGTAAAATCTTAAGTCAACAATTTTCTTCCTGACACATGGCATTATAAACTTAGCAGAAGTAACAAACTTACAATAGTAAGAAGCCAATGGCAAAACAACCAATCTACGTCGACAAGACTGAAGAAAAAAATCTGATATCGAAAGCGACTTCAGAGAAATCACGAAGCTCATTATCAATGCCAATACGCACTGATTCAACAGCTTTCAAATTCTATGGCATATCAATGCCAATACGAAGCTCATTTGGACCAGGCTGACTCGTTTTCGATCCGCTTTTGCCTGTTTTGTCCGTGTTGTAGTTTACAAATGACAAGGTATACCACTATAGCTCACACGGACCGCCACCTTGTCAACATCACACACCATAACACAAACACAAATCGAACGGCCAACATTTCATCATAACTCATTTCACACGGATCGCCATGCTGTCACTCCACCAAAAAGTTTCAAATTCCAAAATTTCAAAATTCATCCGCCTAAACTCGCCCACTAGAAAGAAATACCCCCAAAACCCAATTACAAAAACACACACTATTTTCACACTCAAAACACACACACACTTAATCAGTCGATCCTTTCAAAAACTAGAAATGGCTCGTACCAAGCAAACCGCAAGGAAGTCGACAGGAGGCAAGGCCCCAAGGAAGCAGCTCGCGACAAAAGCCGCACGAAAGTCAGCACCAGCAACAGGAGGAGTGAAGAAGCCACACAGATTCAGGCCAGGAACCGTCGCATTACGAGAGATCTGTAAGTACCAAAAGAGCACCGAATTGCTTATCAGGAAGCTCCCTTTTCAAAGGCTTGTTAGAGAAATTGCTCAGGATTTTAAGACGGATTTGAGGTTGCAGAGTTCTGCGGTTGCTGCTCTTCAGGAGGTGAGTGAGGCGTATTTGGTGGGTCTGGTTGAAGATACAAACTTGTGTGCCATTCATGCTAAGCGGGTTACTATTATGCCTAAGGATATGCAGTTGGCTCGTCGTATTCGTGGTGAAAGGGCTTAGGTGCTTTATTAGCCTTCACTTCTTGTGAAATGATGTTTGGTTATGTTATGGTTTTAGTATGTTTCTAGATGTAATTGATGGTTTCGAATTTTAATGTGTAGCTGTTTTGTTTGGGGAAATCGAAGGTTAATGAATTGACTTTTATTTGAAATATGTGTTTCTGTTATTTTTGTACTATTATTTTGGATTTGCAGATTATACATTTGTGTCCTGATGCGAAAAATGAAATTCCTTATGTGTATGATACAAAAAGGTCCTAGAAAACAAAATTATTCAAGGATCTGGTTCATGAATCAGTAACCTTCCTAGTTCTTGTTGTAAAGTCGGTTTGAAGGAATGACACTTGGTTACAGTATATGTATGATTATCCCGATTTAAAGGTGAAACACCGGGAATCTAAGAAGCTTTGATTGGATAGCAATTAAACCCCAAATGGCCTGGTTAATGTTTTTTTCAAGTGAGCAGAAGACTGGATTCCGAGTCTTGATACAGATCTGATAATATCCGACCCGTTTATATGATCCACTGTGTCACGAAATTGAAAGTCAACATTAGTTTTTTGATAAACGCATTCGATACTAATTCTCCAGTGGATCTGATAATATCCGACCCGTTTATATGACACAGTGGATCATATTAAAGTCAACACAGTTTCTATCTAGTATTGCAAATTTTGATACTAATTCTCCACTTATAAGCAGCAGAATTTTATCACACCATTATGGCTGTACATTCAAATGGTGTAACAGTCAGTTAGCTGAAAGAATATGTTCAAATGTGACAAGGGGTTACTGTTAGATGTGAATTGCGAAACACATTACAGCTTACTTTGTGCATACTCAACCCACGCGGTCGCCAAATATTTACCTCTACAAAGGTTTAGCTAACATGTTTCTGGTAGGAATTGGATAAATTTTAAAGTTAAAAACAGATCGTCTAACCTATAAAGTCAAACTTGGACCACAGACTACCACCTTTAGAATTTTGTTGTATTTGTACTAACTTGAGTGCAGCAATTGATATTTCTCTCTCAATCTTTAGTCATACAACTTTAGAAATTGTATAATTAATACAGTTATGTCACTGATTGTGATCATGGGTAGAATGGGAAACTGCGTATTATCTCGACGTGGCCGCATTATTTCATTAAACATATACTCATTGTTTGCTTGTTAGTTTTAATAAGAAGGTCAGGCCAGGTCGAGTAACGTTAGGATTGGACATACAACATTAACAATAATAATAAACAGCTTATGCAGCAACAACTTATTTTTTAATAGCTTGAGTTTTCTTATTTTTTAGTAGCTTGGTTTGAGGCGTAGTATTTAGGTCATTTGTTATTAAATTTCTATAAGTGTTTTAGAGCTTCCCTTGTTTCACCTGCTCACTCGTAATTTCTTGTATTCTTGAGTAACAAAACCCCTATGTATTTCTTATGCTAACAAGTAGCCTGTTTTTCAGCAAATGAGCCTAGCACCATCATCACACAACTGTCTTATCGTCGCACGTCATTGATAGGGGCAACGAAGAGAACGAAGGCATTGGAGGAGCATAAGACAAAACTATATCATAAGTTCAAACAGAATTAATAGAGATCATGAAATATACCTTCTTAATTGCAAGGTTAATAATGGCAAACAAAAAATAACCATCAAACCAAACACGCAACTGTGTCACTAAAACCACCACCACAAAAAACCCCCTTAGGCTCATATTTACGTAAATGAACCTCCCCACCAATAAACCTTTCAACTCACCTCTTATCATTCAATTCAGGCATCACCTAAATCATCAAAACAACATACCATATATGGTTTTAGAGAGAAAAAAAACACATATATTCTTAATAGAATCAAAACAAATAAAAATAAGCAGTTAAAAATCATTTTCTTCACGCGTCTCTTCTCCAATCTAACTTATTTGAAGATCTCTGAATCTTATTCTTATCGATTCATAAGACGAATTTCTTTGGATGAGAGCCGATAAAAAAAAATTCCAAGAGAGAAAATAGCGGTGGAGGTGGGTTGAGAGTTCTAGAAATTATGAGTTATGATAGTGGAGGTGAGTATATAAGTCACATAAATATAATTTTTTTTAATATCACTCTCTTTCTGTGTGAGACGTGAGAATTGATGGTACAATACCCCAATAATAAAAAAAACAATATACTGAGGATTAATAAAAGTATAATAAACATAATTTGTTTTAAACTTTGTAACACAAATCCACGCTTACATTATTCATCATGTTTTGGATAATGTAGTACTAAAATTGGTTATTTTGATGAGTGAGGACACGAGGTCAATGAAGATGAGGTCAAAAGAGAAAAGAAAGCTATGGCTAAATTAAAGATTAAGAAATACGAGAATTCCGGAACTCGTACGTTGCACTAAGGGGGTATGGGGTTGCTCTTCTTGGGGCATGATATTTGTTGTTAAATTGAAGTTAACATTATGGATTTATTGGTTGTTGATTATGATTGTAATATTGAATAAATTTCAATATTTAGTATTTCTAATTTTTAAATTCATTGTTATACATTTAGAGTATTTATGATAATATTGTATTTTCTAGAGGCTTATATTTATTTAAAGGGGCTTTTGCGTTAATATGATATAATGTGAAGACTATTTAACAAAATTCTATCAATATTTATTTAGCTTAACTTCTTAAATGTGTGAAATGATGCTGATGATACAACCCAACGCCATCACAATTCTAGATAATAATAGATAAATCACTAACATGATTCGCTCAAGCAAACTACTAATATAAACATTGTTTCAAACTGATAGGAGAAGAGTCTGAATGTTCAATTTTTTATAGAATCATTATAATTCAATTTATTACTTGGTATTAACTTTTATTAAACTTTATGAGAAAAAGAGATATTTTCGATTTTATTCTTTTGTATTTTCTTATCTTGGCTTAATGTATGTATTTTAGTTGGACTGGTTACCTTAAATGTCCTATGTAATTTTTTAGCTACTTAGTTGTTTTTAATAAATCAGTTGTTAAAAAAACTTGTATATTAGAAAAAAACTATAAAAGGATATGAATGAAAAATGTTGCAATTGATTACTTGAATGATTCACGTAATTCGCGTTTTCAACTCCCCCTAATTGTCGCTCCAAATCCTTCTTTTATAAGCCATGGAGTTTAGATTTATTATAGTCACTTTATATAAGCTCATAAACCACTTATTTAACATATATAAACTCATAAGCTGAGCCCATCATATATACTTTGCCAAAATCTCTTTATGGTAACACTTACTTTAGACTTGCATAACACATATACTCATAAGCTAAGCCCATCATATAAGCTTCGCTAAACTCCCTATATGTTAATTCTAAAATGATTTTTAGAGTGTTTCATAAAAAATTACATCATTTATAAAGGATTTTTTCGTTTAAGATGATTTTCGAGCACCACCTTACAATACATAAATTCGCTTCCGAGCAAATGAATTACATATGAGAACTCGTATTTTTCTGGATAATTAAATTATTCTTTCATTCGTACTTCTCGATTTTACAATGTTTTACTTGTTCCTCTTTATTTTTCTTTATATGTAAATACTGAGATCTCGACAATTTTAATTAAATTATATTTTAATTATTTTTATAATCACTGATAATATTTTATTCGAAATCATAAAAATTTTATTTTTATTTTTCCATATTTATTTATTGTACTAACCCGAAATTTAAAATCAACAAGTCTAATCTTATTCCTGATATTCGGACCAATATTTATTACTCGGACTCTTAATTGTCATGTTCATTCTATGAATAATATGGAAGTCTTGACTAATCGGCAAGGTTAGAACATTAGTGTATCGAGTACGTGTGAGTTATTATTTGTTGGCAAATGTATGTCTGTCATCGACCGTAAATATCCTCATTATGATATATAAATATTTTTCTTGTCATTATTTAATTTTTCATTTTATGGACATTCTTCGTAAATTTATGATAAACCTTTAAGTGTCATTTTTTATATGACGCGTTAAAGTTTATTAAATAATAAGCCCTCTTTTATATATCGAGATATAAATGTTCTCCGAATGCCGACGTTTTTATTTTATATTGAGCGTTTATTTTTCGTGGTTTACCGAGTATCTTTTAAATCGCGTAACTTTTAAATATTAGCTTTCAGTAATACCCGTTTTATCATATTTTTCTCTAACAAACTAGAATTAATAAACCCTTCCTATCCGAACAAATATTTTTCATGTTTAATAATTATTCGTGTACATTCATGTTTATTATTCATGTATTAATTATTATACGTAATAATTATCATCGTGTATTAATAATATACGTAGTTCTTGGTATTTAATGTTCGTGACACGTGTTATAATATATAAATCAAAAGTTTTAATTTGTTCGTATGTTTACGTGGTGTACTGTTCATGGTATTTATATGCGGGTTTTACACTCGGTGTGAATCTTCCGTTAGACGGGCCAGTCAAGAAATTCACATTTGCCTCTTTCTTGGCAGAGATCCCGACACACCTACATATGTCATAAAGAACGTCCCTAATAAAACTGTGTTGGTACTTGAAGCCCGAAAGTTCAATTCCTTACAATGAACCGTGTGTTCCTTAAAAGGATCTAAACATGCCTTGCAACAAATAGGGCATATGGCATCAACCAGAAATAAAAGAATCATAAGGCGATACTTAAGGATGGTGTGGTATTCCACCGTTGACATATGTTGACCGAGAACGTCTATAAGGATAACTAGTAGAAAATTTTGAGCATGTGAAACGCGTAGACACTCGAAAACTTTTAACGTCTAACCGTCATGTCAAAGTGGACTTCCATATCTTTAACCATCTCACTAAAAGAGGCACTCGCCTATGTTTCTTGGACTTTAGATACGGCGATGTCCTTATTAGTAAAAATGCTAAAATCAGATCTTGGAATCGTATCACGAAGACACGCCAAAGCAGAAACGTTGTAAAACCCGCATATAAATACCATGAACAGTACACCAAGTAAACATACAAATAAATTAAAACTTTTCATTTATATATAATAACACGTGTCACAAACATTAAATACCGAGAACTGCGTATATTATTAATAAACGATGATAATTATTACGTATAATAATTAATACATGAATAATAAACACAAATGTACACGAATAATTATTAAACATGAAAAACGTTTGGTTTATTGTTTTGGGCTTTGTGTACCCGCGGACAAGGAACAAGACAAAGGGGCCTGGCCCATTTTTGAAAATAACTAGTGAAACAAATAAACTACAAGAAAATCACTTTACATAATTTTTAGAAAAAAATAAAACCCTAGCCTTCCTTTTTCTCTTGGTGGCTGCGGCATCCAACAACTTACAAGGACGATTTGGTGTTTGATCTTGGTTTATTACGTAGTTGTGTTCGTGATTCAATTCTACATCCATCCACGTGTTTGGTACAATCAAAACCTTCATCTTTTTATTCATTTATTTTTAATTATGAACACATGTGGTTTAATCTTTAAAAACAATTGATAAAAACATGTTATTTGAAAAGTTTGAACAAGGCATAAGGGTTCGTTTGGTTTTATGTTGGGTTCGGCACACCAAACCGAGAGCTAAAGCTCTTGGTGGTTTCTTTTGGTGCACAGCCGAGACCCCATAGGGGCTCGGTGTTGGTTTGTTCGGACGGCAGGAAGACCAAGGCCCCCAGCAGGTACCTTGGTCCGAACAGTGGCAACGCAAGGCGAGACGGGGGTAACCACCGGCTTAAACCGATGGGAACTTCGGCTTGGCAGGCGGAAGCTGCAGCGCAGCAGCAACCAAGGCTGCCGCCGTTGGCTGCACAACCACTGGCCGCCACCACAGCCGTGGTTGTTGGTGGTGGTTGGTGTTCGGGTTTTTCTGTTTCGGGTTTCGGGTTCGGAATGATTTTGTTAAATTATTTTATAAGTTAATTAAATTAAGTTACATGACTAACTATTTAATTTAATTAAAACCATGAGCTTAGTTTATATTATTTAGATTAATAATACGTGTTAACCTAAGTATTTTTATTTAGATGATTGTGTAAATTAATTAGTCATTTTACTTAGGATATATGAACTACTAATTAATTAATTAATACATGACTTAGGTTATTTTTATTTAATTAAATAAAACATGTATAACCTAAGTATTTTATTAGACTTAATTAAATTAAACATGACATAATTTAATTAAATGTTATAAGGTAAAGTTTATTTATATATCATGACATATTATTAATTATTAAACCATGTATTTCACTAATAATTAGTAATCACTTTAAGCTATAGTTTTATTTAATAAACTTTACTAATAATTTATCATGACTTATAACTTATGACTAATAAGCACTAGCTTATAATTTTAGACTTATTAATCAAGCTTATTTCTATTTTTGGAAACTTTCGATTTTTGGAAACCTCCTATTTTTAGAAAGTTACTTATTATTACACTACAAGTATAATAATACAAGAATACATGAAAATACATAATCAGAATACACGTAAAACATGAATAAATACGAGATAATATTTAAAACAGTAAAAAATAACAAGAACATATGAAATAAGCTAAGAACATACAAAACCAGTAATATACTCAGTAATTAGACAACTCATACATGTCCCTTATTTATGTAGCACTTGTGAAGTCGGAGTAGAACTTTCCATCTTTTCATCTTTCATCATTCACTGGACATAAGGTGCAGATATTCCGTCCTTCAGTATGGACACTCTCTTCCTTATTAGGATTCCCCGTTTGCAGCCAACTGTTTTCCCCAAGTATTTGTTTTATATGTTTGATTGCTTATGTTTAGTTTTAAATGCCTAAGCCATATACATGCATGCCACGTCATCTAGTTATGGAGTTTCCATAACCATAACACTTGAGGCACCAGTGTTATGACTTCCCCACGACGGAGTGATTGCTCGTGACGTTCCTTTACAGTTTTGGCCATTTATTTATATTATCATGTGAGGCGTGATCCTGAAAGTGGTCTAAATTGGTTGTTTGACTTGGAACCTCTATCTAGGACTTTGAATTATATGCCCGTTACTAATCCAGACATTGTGAAGGTAACTTCAAATGTTGTGGAAGAACCAGTTGTTGATGTTTCAGATACACAGGTTAATGAAGAGGTTGGATCACAAGCAGACAAGTCATCTCCCATACAAGAGTATGTCACTATTCCCATATGGACAAATGCTTTTGCTGCTGCTGCTGCTGGAAAAGAAAATGGTGGTCCCCAAGTATCACCAGTTAACAACATGCATGATCCTTCAGGCGCTGACAAAGGAAAATTTAGCGCTGACAGGACAAATTCAGGCGTTGATGGCTCAAACGTTGACAGCACCATTTTAGGCGTTGATGGCTCAAACACTGACAACCTTGGTTCAGGCGTTGACAACCCTTTTGAGCATATTTTCTCTTCAAATTTTGAACAAGGTGAACCTTCTAGTAGACATGAAAAGGTTCATATAAATATTGATGAAAGAGAGTCTGAAGAAGAAGATATTGGCAACATGGATGATGAGATTGAAGACAACAGACTTTTTGAGGGAGGAGTTCTCACGTCTAATATGAAGAATCACCCTCCCTCTCAAATTATTGGGGATGTCATGACTCCTGTTCAGACTAGAAGATCTCATCAGAGTCTTGGTGGACTTATTGCCAATATACACAAGAAGGTTGATACCCCTCTTGTTCAAGCATGTTTGTTTGCCTATTTTCTGTCACAACAGGAACCCAAGAAGATTTTTGATGCTCTCAAAGAACCTAGTTGGGTGGAAGCAATGCAGGATGAGCTTCACCAATTTGCTATTCAGGATGTTTGGGAGCTGGTTGATTGTCCTAGGTATGTCAGACCTATTAGGACAAGATGGGTTCTCAGAAACAAGAAAGATGAAAGAGGCATTGTGGTCAGGAACAAGGCACGTTTAGTGGCTCAGGGATATACACAAGAGGAAGGGATAGACTATGAAGAGGTCTTTGCACCAGTTGCAAGGATTGAGGCTATAAGGATATTTCTAGCCTATGCTTCCTACATGGGCTTCACTGTCTATCAAATGGATGTGAAGAGTGCCTTCCTCTATGGCACAATTGTTGAGGAGGTATATGTTATGCAGCCTCCTGGTTATGAAGATCCAGAGAATCTAGACAAAGTGTATAGAGTCAAGAAAGCTATGTATGGACTTCATCAAGCCCCAAGAGCATGGTATGGCACATTATCCACTTATCTAGTGGAAAATGGATTTAAGAGGGGCACCATAGACCAGACATTATTTATAAAAAAGGCTGGTAAGGATGTCTTACTTGTTCAGGTTTATGTTGATGATATCATCTTTGGTTCCACAAATCCAAAGATGAGTGAAGACTTTTCCAAGCTTATGACATACAAATTCAAGATGAGTGCAATGGGGGAGATGAACTTCTTTCTAGGATTACAAGTTCAGCAGAAAGAAGATGGTATCTTCATCTCTCAGGATAAGTATGTAGTAGAGATCTTGAAGAAGTTTGGCTTTTCTCCACATGAAAAGAGGGCTACTACTCCTATGGATAGAGAACACCCTTGGGGAAAGGTTGGTGATGGAAAAGATGTGGATCTCAGGCACTATAGATCAATGATTGGCTCATTGATGTATCTCACAGCCTCAAGACCTGACATTATGTTTGCTGTGTGTGCATGTGCACGCCATCAAGTGACTCCCAAAGAATGTCACCTTTATGTTGTCAAGAAAATCTTTAGGTACCTTAGATGTTATCCAGATCTTGGCTTGTGGTACCCAAAAGATTCACCATTGGAGTTTATTGCATATTCAGACAGTGACTATGGAGGTGATAAGTTTGATAGAAAATTCACAACTGGTGGATGCCAGTTTCTTTGGAGTAGGTTGATATCTTGGCAATGCAAGAAACAAACAGTGGTGGCCAATTCTACAACTGAAGCAGAGTATGTTGCTGCAGCTGTTTGTTTTGGACAAGTCTTATGGATTCAGAACCAGCTGTTGGATTATGGGTATAATTTTATGCATACCAAGATTTTTGTAGAAAATAACAGTACTTTATGCATTATTAAAAATCCTGTACATCGTTCTAAAATAAAACACATAAAAATTAGACACCATTTTATAAGAGATTGTTTTGAAAAGGGTTTAATACAACCAGATAGGGTTGACACAGAGGAAAATGTGTCTAATTTATTAACTAAACCTTTTGATGCTGAAAGGTTCCAATACTTGGTAACAAGTATTGGAATGATCAATCTCACTTAATATGTGTTTTGGGATCTTTTTGTAAAAGTATGTAAAGGATAATGCATTGTTATTGGTCTTTTTGAGGATTTAGATTTTCCACTATATTTTTCTAACACTGACAAAGGTTACCTTAATGCTGATAAGTGTTATTGTGACGTTGTTAGCAATAAATTTGTCTAACGCTGACAAAGGTTCCCTCAACGCTGACAAGTGTTGTCGGGACGTTGTCAGCAACAATGTTAGTTTTGTGGTTTTTGATCTAAATGTGCAGGTGGTGTTAGCATTGTACCATTGGATACAGAGTTGCTTATGGATCCTTGGAGAATCATTTGAGCATGTTTTTATTTATGGATGATGGTTGGAATATTTATATTCCTATCTTGACATAAACTTTTATGTTCATACATATTTTTGAGCAACATATGTATCATAGTTTAAGGGGAGGTTTTAGGAACCTTTAGGACTTTTGGGTATTCTTATAATACTCTTATCATAATTATAAATTGTGTCCACAGGTGAGTATGAGTTAGTTTTACTAAATCATGAGGCACTGTTATAATAACCCGTACCTTTCGCGCCATTTTTTTTTATTCCTCGACTTTTATTTATAAAACTTATTTTATGAAAAAGAAAAGAAAATCAATTTGTCAATAAAATTATTTTTCTAACTTGTTTAAACGTGTTATTGTTCATACATCTTCATTCAATTATTTCCATCTATAATACGACAATACATATATTTTATCCAAGTCATTATTTATTTTTGTCATTTTATCGTACAAGAATATTAAATTCTCGACTAACCGACAAGGTTAAGAATTTAACGTATCGAATACGTGTCAATTATAATTTATCGGCAAAATATATGTCCGTCATCGACCGTAATATTATCGTTATGACATGAAATATTTTCTATTTTCGTCGTTTTAATTTTTCGTCTTACGATCATTATTCGTTATTTATATTAAACCTTTGGCCTTCGTTAGTTTATATAACGCGTTTACGTATTTAAAATCATAAGCCCTCATTTATTTATACAAATATTAATGTTCTCCGAATGTCAATGTTTTTATTTTATATCGAGCGTTTATTATTCGTGTTTAACGCGTACCATTTTAAATCGCGTAACATTAAAAATATCGGATCTCGATAATACCCGTATTTACAAATTTTAGAGCAATTTAATTAGAAAATCACACAATTATATATATTAAATGAGGCGTTGGTAAATAGGTACCCAGGTGTCTCTTGCTAGTTGATATCATGTTCTTTTGTAGACACTTGTTTTAATATTATAGTTAATATATAAAGTGTCACCATACCACTTTACACATAATTTAGAAAAAAAAAATTGTATCCATCATTTTGTTGGTCTCCATCTTGCCGTACAAACAACATCAAAACTCAATCATCACCAAAAGTTGTAACCACAATTACTAGCCATTCAAGTTATGAATAATTATTAGTACAAGTTCTTGGTATTAGTTTGTCTTCAAAACAAAGTTTCACAAATGTGAATTGTTTGATTGTCGGCTGAAGTATATATGTTATTTTGCAAATACAATTGAGCTTGGACAAACTATAGTTGGGTGATATGATTTAATATTTTGAAGCAAAAATTTGGTGGGTTGATTCTAATGGATGAATTGAGAAAACTAATGGTGATTTGGTCTTCATCTTTGTAAGGATTTTTGTTATCATTCTTCTTTGTAATATTATATTATAATATATTTTTATATAAGTATTTTTATCATTTTACTACTGAGATTGATAACCAATTTGGAGTATAAAAATGAGTTTGAAAATGGGTTTAAGTTATTAAAACTTCTAATGGGCTTTAATGGGCTTAACGGTCATAATAAGACGTTATATGGTAGATTGTCACCAAAAGTCTTATGAAAAGTTTTACAAAACTTATGCAATGTACAAACCTACTAAAGTGAACTATTTACATATATGTATGACTTATGTTTAGTCTCGATCCTAAGACGCGTCTCGTTATATTAGGTCTCGTTCGATTATATGTTGACCGTTGGACATCTCGTTCTCGAACAGTGAGCGACTGATATCTCGTGAAGTCTTGTATCGACTATTGGATGTTTGTTCCTTGATAAATGTGTGATAGCTATACCAGGTGAGTCTATAGCCTCGCTTTATAATATCTTGTAAATGTTTTTCAACCCACGAGGGGGAATACATGCTGTTTTATAAAATGAACACAAGTTGTTTTTGGTATGCTGGACCCGAATATGATGATAAATGCCTAAGTACCATTGTCTTATGAAGTCCCTGAATTTCATGAACTGTTAATTACCTTGCGAGGTAAACGCTAATACATATGATAGATCTATTTGGTTTGACAGCCTTATCCTAGGGTATGTATCCTTGTGATCACCTGAGAGGGATATTATGTATAAGAGGTCGCTGGTATATGACAATATTACCATTCAGTAGGGGCGCCGTAAGTGACTCGGTTTGACGTGTTGGTTAACGTTCAGTTGCATGAGCTTAAGGCATTTATCGATATATATATGACTTGTCTGTGTGACAAGCCTGAGATGATTAAAAATTCTTGTGTTCAAATGATGATTTGCAAAACCTATAGATTCACTCAACCGTTGTGTTGATGATTTTAAACATGTATTTCAGGTAATCAAGATGGATAGCAGTGGAGCATGCGAGGAGGGAGTTGGTGCTTACTTGTCTAAAACTTTGTTTACTTTTCCATCCTTTGAAATGAATAAAATGCTTTTAAGCTTTTGTTGAATGTATTGTGATTGGTAACGGTTTTTGGGACTAAACGCTACTCTGATTTTATATATTGGATGGGAAACTTTTTCGACAAGGTTGTATATTATTTTAACGTCTCTTTTGAGGTCGTTGTCTATGATTGTGTGTGATGTGCTATGAGTAGCGCCCCAAAGTGATATTCCGCTGCGTGGTAATTTGGGGGTGTTTCAAAATTGGTAATCAGAGCCACAAGTTGTAGAGAACTAGGTCGATTTTGAAAAACCTAAACTATAACTTTGGTGTATTCTAAAAGTTTTAAGCACACAACTACTCCGCATGGCTCCGGTAAGGCTATTCTTGCATTACTTATGATTGATTATGATTATCTGAACCTATGTGTATGTAGGAATGGTAATATGTATATGTATGAATATACGGTGGTATTTAAAGGCATTGCGCGTGAAACAATGGTCTTTGAATGATTGTCGTACATTTTATAATACGGTTTTGTATCGGATTTGTCCTCGCCGCAAATCACCGATCTTGATGATTATGTATTATCAATTTACGAGTATGAAACTCATTTGATACTTTGAGTATGTATATATTGTTTCGTAATCTATCGCATATCGACTTGTTTAAGCTCGATTGTTGTCATCGGACCGCGATATGCCATTTTAGGACATCTATTTTCGAAACGTAATTGATTGATGTGATATTTGTGTTCTGAATACTTCTTATGATTTTTAAGAATCATTTATCTGAGGCGACATCTTCTATGTAATGCGACGTGTGATTTAATTTTATATGACTACGTTTTATTGGCGAAAAGGAGGATGCCAATGTTGGACCTAAGGTATATATATCCTAATCAAATATATATAGTTTTGGTACAACAAAGATATGCTCATAGTAGTCATTCGGTTGAGTGACTTAATACCTTGTATCTAAATGGAATGGGAAATTTAGATATAGAGATTTTAACTCGCCCAACTATGAGTTGTTTAAGGTTGTCTTATTTAAATGGATTAGGACATTTGAATAAGAAAGTTTTAAACCACTGGACCTTATATTGTCGTGTTTTCCTTATTCAGATGGAATGGGACGTTTGAATACGGAAATCATGATGTAAGTTTATTGACACCTTGTATTTACTATGGTATTTGGATATGATATCGTGTTGAGAGGTAGTAATACTTGAGTAGGATGACTTATAATCTTCTTGTTGAAATGGATTGGGACGCCTTTTTATTTGAACAAGAAAGTTATAAGTTACCGAACCGTAAATTTATAAACTCTTGCATACATGGAGGGGGACGCCTTTTGATGTAGACAATGAGTTATAAATGAGTTGGCCCAAGTATGCCTGGCTCGATTTGTGAGTGTTTGGTATGCGTTCGGTGTCGTCGTCGTTATGGTGATCGTCGATTATCATCTATGTACGAGTAACCCGTTGGACTTCTCTCGAGTTATGATTTATTTCTATGGACCATTTCTAATGTGTCCCGTATCGTAAGCTTGATAAGCTGATTGTTAAGAAGCTCTATTCAATACGAGAATATACGACTCAATTCATCGAATTCAAGATTCAAGTGTATAATTGTAGGTCGACCAACAATGGAATTATCATCAACAACTCATGTTAAGCAAAAAGATTTTGAAATTTTGCTTGTTATTGTCGATGGTTTATCAAAGAATTTTTCGACGTAATGAGAATATATTTTTGGTATGGACCCGTCTGTGAGAACCCTGTAATATCTTTTAGGTATGGAACCGTGTGTGAGCTTAGAACAAGTAAGATTAAGCACGGGGACCGTGCTCCCTTATGGTGGGTAGAATATAATAACCCGTACCTTTCGCGCCATTTTTTTTTATTCCTCGACTTTTATTTATAAAACTTATTTTATGAAAAAGAAAAGAAAATCAATTTGTCAATAAAATTATTTTTCTAACTTGTTTAAACGTGTTATTGTTCATACATCTTCATTCAATTATTTCCATCTATAATACGACAATACATATATTTTATCCAAGTCATTATTTATTTTTGTCATTTTATCGTACAAGAATATTAAATTCTCGACTAACCGACAAGGTTAAGAATTTAACGTATCGAATACGTGTCAATTATAATTTATCGGCAAAATATATGTCCGTCATCGACCGTAATATTATCGTTATGACATGAAATATTTTCTATTTTCGTCGTTTTAATTTTTCGTCTTACGATCATTATTCGTTATTTATATTAAACCTTTGGCCGTCGTTAGTTTATATAACGCGTTAACGTATTTAAAATCATAAGCCCTCATTTATTTATACAAATATTAATGTTCTCCGAATGTCAATGTTTTTATTTTATATCGAGCGTTTATTATTCGTGTTTAACGCGTACCATTTTAAATCGCGTAACATTAAAAATATCGGATCTCGATAATACCCGTATTTACAAATTTTAGAGCAATTTAATTAGAAAATCACACAATTATATATATTAAATGAGGCGTTGGTAAATAGGTACCCAGGTGTCTCTTGCTAGTTGATATCATGTTCTTTTGTAGACACTTGTTTTAATATTATAGTTAATATATAAAGTGTCACCATACCACTTTACACATAATTTAGAAAAAAAAAATTGTATCCATCATTTTGTTGGTCTCCATCTTGCCGTACAAACAACATCAAAACTCAATCATCACCAAAAGTTGTAACCACAATTACTAGCCATTCAAGTTATGAATAATTATTAGTACAAGTTCTTGGTATTAGTTTGTCTTCAAAACAAAGTTTCACAAATGTGAATTGTTTGATTGTCGGCTGAAGTATATATGTTATTTTGCAAATACAATTGAGCTTGGACAAACTATAGTTGGGTGATATGATTTAATATTTTGAAGCAAAAATTTGGTGGGTTGATTCTAATGGATGAATTGAGAAAACTAATGGTGATTTGGTCTTCATCTTTGTAAGGATTTTTGTTATCATTCTTCTTTGTAATATTATATTATAATATATTTTTATATAAGTATTTTTATCATTTTACTACTGAGATTGATAACCAATTTGGAGTATAAAAATGAGTTTGAAAATGGGTTTAAGTTATTAAAACTTCTAATGGGCTTTAATGGGCTTAACGGTCATAATAAGACGTTATATGGTAGATTGTCACCAAAAGTCTTATGAAAAGTTTTACAAAACTTATGCAATGTACAAACCTACTAAAGTGAACTATTTACATATATGTATGACTTATGTTTAGTCTCGATCCTAAGACGCGTCTCGTTATATTAGGTCTCGTTCGATTATATGTTGACCGTTGGACATCTCGTTCTCGAACAGTGAGCGACTGATATCTCGTGAAGTCTTGTATCGACTATTGGATGTTTGTTCCTTGATAAATGTGTGATAGCTATACCAGGTGAGTCTATAGCCTCGCTTTATAATATCTTGTAAATGTTTTTCAACCCACGAGGGGGAATACATGCTGTTTTATAAAATGAACACAAGTTGTTTTTGGTATGCTGGACCCGAATATGATGATAAATGCCTAAGTACCATTGTCTTATGAAGTCCCTGAATTTCATGAACTGTTAATTACCTTGCGAGGTAAACGCTAATACATATGATAGATCTATTTGGTTTGACAGCCTTATCCTAGGGTATGTATCCTTGTGATCACCTGAGAGGGATATTATGTATAAGAGGTCGCTGGTATATGACAATATTACCATTCAGTAGGGGCGCCGTAAGTGACTCGGTTTGACGTGTTGGTTAACGTTCAGTTGCATGAGCTTAAGGCATTTATCGATATATATATGACTTGTCTGTGTGACAAGCCTGAGATGATTAAAAATTCTTGTGTTCAAATGATGATTTGCAAAACCTATAGATTCACTCAACCGTTGTGTTGATGATTTTAAACATGTATTTCAGGTAATCAAGATGGATAGCAGTGGAGCATGCGAGGAGGGAGTTGGTGCTTACTTGTCTAAAACTTTGTTTACTTTTCCATCCTTTGAAATGAATAAAATGCTTTTAAGCTTTTGTTGAATGTATTGTGATTGGTAACGGTTTTTGGGACTAAACGCTACTCTGATTTTATATATTGGATGGGAAACTTTTTCGACAAGGTTGTATATTATTTTAACGTCTCTTTTGAGGTCGTTGTCTATGATTGTGTGTGATGTGCTATGAGTAGCGCCCCAAAGTGATATTCCGCTGCGTGGTAATTTGGGGGTGTTTCAACTGTAGCATGCAAAGTTGATATACTATGCATGCTGCCAAGACATTTTTGGCCTAGAATTGGGAGTGGCCTGTTGGGAGACTTGGGAATGATTTTATCATGGGTTTACCTGGGAGTTACAAGGAATTTTATGAGATAACTTAGTTGCTAAGAGTTTTGGTTAGCAAGGGAGACTAGAGGACCGATATGTCTATCTTGCATAAGAAAGTGTGCATAACTGGACAGTGTTTGCCGCCCTATAATAATTATCAACTTATAGGTTATCTTCACTAGGATAAATTACTTTGTTAAGGTCCTTTTTCATTTTTATTATTTTTATTTTTGGACGCTGACAAACATTTTATCAAGCGTTGTTATGACCAATTTAGACGCTGACCTGGCTATGGCAAACATTGACAAGAATATAGCCGTTGGGCGTTGATGGGTTATTTTTGACCGTTGACACTCAATGGGACCTACCCAGTTGTTATTTTTGACATATTTTCGGGCCGTAATTTTGGGAGCAGATAACTTTTAATTAATGCATGAGATAACTTATTTTCTTTTCAATGTTTTCATGATTATATTTTAAAAATAGTTGCCTCATTTTTTACCAATCACATGCACCTATCTCTCCTATATATTTGGCTCCTAATTTTAAACAGGGTACCTCATATTCTTGTCTAACAATTTTCTCCTATAATACATCTTTTATATCATTCACAAACAGCTTTCTTCAACAATGGCACCAAAATTTAAACCAAGTGATTTGGTATTAGGATTAAGGAGTCAACACAACCTGGTAGCATATTTGGACGCTAATGACACCCTGTTTCCACAATACACCCAGATGGTGGCGTATTTGAATGCATCCCCAATTAGGTATGCTCTTTCTCATGCTCCTCTCATCCCTGTAACGCATATTAAACAACTTTGGAACACTGTCAGTTCCTCAACAGTTAATAATGTGACTACATTATCATTTATTGTTCATGGGCGTACATGGGTGGTTACTGAAGCCTTGGTTCGCCAGGCTTTGCATCTTGATGATGCAGATGGTATAACCACCCTCCCCATTTATGAAATAGAACAAGGACTAAGGGCTTTGGGTTATCCTTTCCCTGATGAGGGAACTTTAAGCAAATATCATAAACAGGAGTTTCCCCCAGCCTGGAAGTACCTCATACATGTCATCTTACAATGTTTGAGTCCCAAGTGTACTGCCCACAATGAGATTAATAGATCCATTGCTAGTGCTATTGTGTGCATTGCAACTGGGCAAAAGTTTAATTATTCTAAAATGATTTTTTATGGCATGTGTAAAAATAAAGGGAGTAAGATGACTTTAGCTTATCCCAGATTTTTACAAATGGTTTTTGATGTCCAAAATTACTGCACAAGGGATCATGATGACTTTTATGAGATCCCTGTGCAAAAGAAAGCTATTTTTACAAAGATGAACTCACCCCCTCACCGTGAATTACCCCTCACCCAAGCTATGCTTGCTGTTATTGAAGCAGCACAACCCCAACCAGACCCACAACCACAACTTGACCCAATACCAGAACCTTTACCTTCACCCCAAAACATGGAAATTGACCAAGAACCCTTTGACACTGACACATTAAATGTTGGCGTTGATACAAGTAATTTAAACGTTGACACATTTCCTTCACAGTCCCAAATACCCCTTAACCTACCCACATCTACCCAATCCACATCATCATCTACCCCACCACAATATAGGTTGCAAAAACGCCCAAGGACTACTGTAGTGTTCTCCTCTAGTGGTCCTAGCCATGTAGCAGAGAGAACCACCACCACAAGTTTGGTTGGTGCTATGGATGAGGCTGGGACTATTGGTTCTGGCTTAAATGCTGGCCAAGACAGTCCTAACATCTTTAAGACCTCATCCATGCCCCATGAATCTAACTTGGGAGGTCAACTACCCGTTTTAGAGGAGGGCAGATTGGAACCATACACATTGATGGAATTGACGGCCGTCTGCATTAGCTTGCAAAAGCAAAACGCAGACTTGGTACAAACTGTTAGTACACAAGGCCTTGAACTCAAGCGATTGAGGGAGAGGATTGTCATTTTGGAGAATTCTAGCACAAGGCGTGGGATGGAGGAATCTTCCAAAGGGGAGGATGAACAGGTTAATGTGAGTGATAAAGGCTCACATGATGGAGAATCTTTGGGCATTGCTGAGGCCCTTACTGAATTGAAGAAACAACCAGGTTTTGATACGTCTCTAGTTACTCCTACCAACTTAAACTTGTCTTTTACAGCTATGTTGGAACAAGTTACAAGAGGCGCTGACACAAGTAAGTTGGGCGTTGACAAGCAAAATTTGAGCGCTGACAAGAGTAATGTGGGCGCTGACACAAGGAATTTAAGCGTTGACAGACCTACAGATGAGGTTGATGTATTCCAGTCATCAGCCATCATCAAAGATGTATCTTCACAGGTATTACCATCATCCTTACCCATCATTGATCCATTAGATAAGGGTAAAGGAATTATGGTAGAATTAGATGTTCCAAAGGATGCAGCACAAGTAAAATTTGATAGAAGGTTGGCTGCACAACTTATGGAACAAGAGAGAAAGAAGGTTGGTGAATCACCATTTGTTACCACTTTTGAGGAACACGAAGGAAGTGATGAAGGAAGTCAGACTCAAGTGTAATGATAATAGAACAATCAGAAAGACTTGAGTATGGTGATGATTTGGCAAGAGAGAAGCTGAATGAGTTGAAATTGCAAGTAGATTTTGATATGCCAGAGGTAGTTCAGATGTACCATGCTTGGGAGAATAGGATAATGGAGAATCCAGATTTGACTATTTCAGACCAGATTTGGGGTTTGGAGATTCTTCTAAGAGTTCAAGCAGACTGAAAGGTTATTCTAAAACATAGGGTTAGCAATATTTTTTCACTACATGCTACTCAGATGTCATGGAACAGGATGGACCTACAAGAAATTGTTGGGAGTATCCTTTGAAGAATTGGAGTACAAGGCTTATCCCATTTGGGCAAGAGTTCAGGAAGAAAACACTCTAAGACTTCTTTCTGCTGAAAGGAAAGAAGAACTTGCAGAAGAGATGGAGATTCATAGGGCAATGATTGTCCCAAGACCTTTGAAGAAGGGAGTTTCACTTGAGTTCCCTAAAGATATGGACAAATTGTATCCCAGTGAAGCTGTTATTAGAAGGAGCATCAAGATCTCACCCATAGAAGCTTAAGATATGGTACAAGTTTTACCTCTTGATGACAGAAACCCTATCATAAGCTATGAAGAAGATGAAAGTGGGTTTTGGAAGATTGGCAGGTATGGAAAAGAGGTACATATATTTACTACTCTTGTATCTCTTTTTGCAAGTTTGGATAGAGAAGACTTGGTAGACCTTTGGAGGTTGTTGGAAGCTAAGTATGAGACTGAAGCTCCTACTTCAGTCAATGGAATAAAACTGTGGTCAACATTTAAGAAGATGTGTGGACCAAGAGAAGAAGATCCTACTATGTGGAAGGATCTTGAGGATGATCTCAGTGGTCTTCAATGGCGTTTGTATTCAGCTGCTGGTGTGTACTACTTGAGCTCTACAAAGTTTGTTGAGTATCTTCTTGTAGATGCTCAGTATCCCATGTCCAAAGAAGTTTTGGAGAAGATGAAGACAACTCAGCTGGAGATTGACTATTAAAGTGACGTGGCCAAAGATTTGATTAGACATATTTATTACCAAATGATAAGATTTGTAAGATTCCTCCTAGTTCTTAATGTTTATTCAGAAACTTGATTACTAGCGTAGATATCAAGTTTAGGGAAGGATTGTTGGGAATAAAATGTAGCCAGTCCACTTGAACGCTGACAAGAAGAAAACAAGCGTTGATAAGAAGAAAACAAACGCTGACAGATCAAGCGTTGACAAGAAGAAGTCAAGCGTTGATAGGTTGAAGACAAGCACTGATAGAAAGATATGTTCTACACGTATTATGTTCTAGATTACTTCTAGTAAAGATAGGATCAATATTGTATTTTCTATATTTATCTTTACCTAGAATAGTTGATACGTAGACTCTTGTACAAGGCTTCTTATGTCTATAAAAGAAGACCTTTAGGTCATAAGTTTTTCATAAGTTTTCATACGTTAAACACTTTCATTGTAAGCAAGTTCGTTATTATCAATCAAGTGAAAGTTTGTTTTACATCTTTGTGTGTTCTTGTTTAAGTGTTAATTCCGCATAACACTTAGGTTACATTATACATAAACAAAGTTTCTCTACGCGTATAACTTGATCTAATCTCGTATACACAAGCTTAATCGATCTAAGTTTGGGATCAACATCTTCCATCAAAAATCCTCCGGATTTATAACTTAAGGATCTGCCGCCTCATCTCGAGTACGTTTTCCTTGAAGACAACAAGAAATCACCCGTCATCATCGCTAAGGACTTGAAAGAAGAAGAAAAATCCCGACTTATCGCCGTGCTGAAAAATCATAAGAAAGCGATTGCATGGAGAATCTCTGATATTCGTGGAATTGATCCTCACTTTTGCACACATAAAATTCTCATGGAGGACGACTTTAAACCCACTATTCAAAGCCAAAGAAGGGTGAATCCTAAGATCCATGACGTTATCAAAAAAGAGGTTATCAAACCTCTTGATGCGGGAATGATCTATCCTATCTCAGATTCACAATGGGTTAGTCCCGTCCATTGTGTGCCTAAGAAAGGCGGAATCACCGTTGTGCCCAATGAAAAGAACGAGTTGATTCCTACTCGTCTCGTTATAGGGTGGAGAGTTTGTATAGACTATCGCAAACTCAATGATGCTACGAGAAAGGATCATTTTCCCCTGCCTTTCATGGACCAAATGCTTGAACGTCTAGCGGGTAATGACTATTACTGCTTCTTAGACGGTTTCTCCGGGTATTTTCAAATTCCCATCGATCCCAATGACCAAGAGAAAACCACATTAACTTGTCATGGAACATTTGCTTACAAACGAATGCCTTTCGGCTTATGCAATGCTCCTGGGACATTCCAAAGGTGTATGATGGCTATCTTCCATGACATGGTTGAAGAAACTATGGAAGTTTTCATGGATGATTTCTCGGTTTATGGTGATTCTTTCTCTCATTGCCTTACCAATTTGGAACGCATGCTTAAGCGGTGTGAAGACACTCGCGTTGTTCTAAATTGGGAAAAATGCCATTTCATGGTAAAAGAAGGAATTGTGCTTGGACATAAAATCTCAAAAGCCGGTCTTGAAGTGGACCGTGCTAAAGTTGATGTCATAGAAAAATTACCTCCACCTTCAACCGTGAAGGGTGTGAGAAGTTTCCTTGGTCATGCGGGCTTCTATCGTTGATTCATTCAAGATTTTTCTAAAATTGCTCGTCCGATGATCCACCTCTTGGAAAAAGATACTCCTTTCATCTTTTCTAAAGAGTGTCTTGAATCCTTCAATATTCTTAAGGATAAGCTAACTAAGGCACCGGTCTTGGTTACCCCTAATTGGGAGCTACCTTTTGAATTGATGTGTGATGCTAGCGACTTTGCTATTGGAGCGGTTTTGGGCCAAAGAGTGAACAAACACTTCCAACCAATACATTATGCTAGCAAGACAATGACGGGGGCTCAATTGCATTATACCACTACCGAAAAAGAGATTTTAGCGGTAGTGTATGCTTTTGAGAAGTTCCACCCCTATCTTGTCCTTTCCACCACCATTGTATATACTGACCATTCTGCGTTGAAGTACTTGTTAACCAAACAAGATTCTAAGCCAAGACTTCTTCGCTGGGTTTTGCTCCTTCAAGAATTCAACATTAAAATTCGTGACAAGAAGGGAGCCGAAAACCTAGTTGCGGATCATCTAAGTAGACTTGAGGATCCTTATCAAGGGGATCATCTGAATCAAGAGATCAACGACTCTTTTCCCCTTGAGGCCTTAATGTCTATCAATTCCAATCTTGATGACACCCCGTGGTTTGCGGACATTGCAAACTACTTAGCGGGTGGTATTCTCATCGAAGGGTTAACATCCCAACAAAAGAAGAAGTTGTTTAAAGAAGTTAAGACTTACTTTTGGGATGACCCTTATCTCTTCAAACAATGTGCTGGTCTGATTATTCGCCGATGTGTTGATGGACCCGCAGCTTTAGAAATTCTTGAATCTTGCCATAAAGGACCCACCGGTGGTCATTTTGGTCCAAATTATACCGCGAAGAAAGTGTTCGACTCTGGATTCTATTGGCCCACCATTTATCGTGACGCTCACGAGATGGTTAAAAATTGTGATGCTTGCCAACTCCAAGGCAAGATCGTACATAAAGATGAGATGCCTCGAAATTTCATACAAGCATGTGAAATCTTTGATGTATGGGGTATCGACTTTATGGGGCCATTTCCATCATCTAAAGGGAACAAGTACATCCTCGTAGCCGTTGACTATGTTTCCAAATGGGTTGAAGCTAAGGCTCTCCCCATGAACGATGCGAGGGTGGTTGTGAACTTTTAAAGCAGCTTTTTGCTCGATTCGGTGTTCCTCGTGCTATCATCAGTGACCGCGGGACTCATTTTTGCAATGATCAATTTGTGAGAGTCATGGCTAAGTATGGTGTCAATCACCATCTTTCCACTGCTTATCATCCTCAAACGAATGGTCAAGCCGAGATATCTAACCGTGGATTGAAGCGAATTCTTGAGTGTACTGTGGGAGAGCATCGTACCTCGTGGGCCGATAAATTATATGATGCTTTGTGGGCTTTCCGTACTGCATATAAGACCCTGATTGGTTGTACACCTTATCGTCTTGTGTACGGGAAAGCATGCCACCTCCCTATCGAGCTGGAACATAAGGCACACTAGGCCTTGAAGTGGGCTAACTTCGACTTCAACAAAGCCGACGATCTTCGGAAGATTCAACTCAACGAGCTAAATGAATTGAGGAATGAAGCTTATGAGAACTCATTGATCTACAAGGAGAAGACCAAGATCATCCATGATGCAAGGATTAAGAACCGAGAGTTCCACGTTGGTGATCAAGTTTTACTCTTTAACTCTCGGTTGAAAATCTTTTCGGGAAAGCTGAAGAGCCGCTGGTCTGGTCCATTCACCGTCGCCAAATTCTTCCCATATGGCACCATTGAGCTTTCTCAACCAAATGGGCCAAATTTTAAGGTGAATGGCCAGCGCGTGAAGTTGTACTTTGGTGAGGACATCTCTCATGAGACGATTCCATCCCTCACCATGTTTCCCTTGAATTAAGTTCTGGGTCGAGTCAGGCTCATGACTCGGTTAACAAAAACAAGCGCTTCTCGGGAGGCAACCCGTGATCTATCCTTTACCGTTTTTTATAATAAGTGTAGGGGGAGCCCCGTATGTGTTTGTTGTCGTGTTTCTTATTCTGTGCAGGGATTCAAGCTTCAAAGAGTACTTTTGATGACTTTTGATGAACCGTGATCCCGTGTACCCGTCTTCCTGGTTCTATCCTAAACTGTCGTGATTCAATTTTTTATATCTTATACGTTCACGTTGAAATCACTATAGTTGTCCTTTCCTTAGCAAGATTTAAACAATGTGCACAATGTCCTAAGTGTAGGGGAGTTTACTCCCACATGCTTAAACATTGAGGACAATGTTTATATCAAGTGTAGGGGGGACTTCTATCAAAGTAAGTGGTCTTTTCCATAAATTTGCCCTCATTTTAACCGGAAAATTTGATTTTTCGACATTTTTCAAAAATTTTTAATCTATTTTGGCCTAGTAGTATAGTAGTATTTCCCTTTGTTATCGTTATTTACTTTCTGTGTTAGAATAAATTTTTAATAAAGTGGTTAATTTTTTCAACGTCATGAATCTTTTGACTCAACCCGAGTTTACTTATCTAAGTTTACTCTAGCTAGTATCCTTAACATGTTTATGTCAAGTTTTGATAGGCTTTTATATAGGGAACTTTAAAACACAAAAGTCTCAACTCTCACGGGCTAAGAACAAGAACTTTTCGCAAGTTCCTATAATTGATCCTAGAGAGTCGTTTATCAAGGGAACTTTAAAATGCGATTTCTAAACTTGAAAAAGTCTAAGAATTTGCAAGATCCTATAGATGACTCGAAAACCCAAAACTTTGATTTAATTGGCTAAGCATCCACGAGTCTCATTCCTTGAGATTTTAAATTGTGGAAAACGAGAGATGATAGAGTCAATTATAAGTTTGGTATTCTTTCATGAGTTTATGTGAGTTGATTATAAGCTTTTTCTCCCATAGCTTGCTAATAAATATATTTGCAATAAATAAGGTTGTACGATTTGAATAGTTACTTAGCTTTTAGCCCAAGATCGTTTAAAAGTTGCTCGGTATTAATTAGAGTTCATAGCCAAGGCATAACTTGTTGAAGCGGGATGCGAAGATTGGCGAGTTCGAAAAGGCCCTAACAAGGCATGAGGGCTACATTTTGTTGCTAAAGATCCAAAAGTGATGTGAAGAATCATTTATCGAAAATCAATATGAAGGATCGAGACACACGACGAAAAGAAAATACTCCCCAAAAGATCATGGAGAAGTCTATCCAAAAAGGCCCTAACAAGGTATGAGGATAAATAGATCCAAGTCCTAAAAGGAGGCGGATCGTTGTATATCAAAATCCAAAATAAAGATTGGAGAAAAATGAAGAAGTCGTGGTCCAAGTATGGAGAATCTCTCAAAAACTTCAAGTGAAGAAATTCCTATTATGAAGAGAAGACCATAATTTCAAGAACGTCTCTCAAGATTCGAAGTATGAAGTCGCTGCCAAATATCGGTCCGAGAAAGGTCTCAAATCGTGAAGCGAGTTATGCCAAGATATGAACTTTAAGAGGTCCCGAGAAGCAATTTTAAAAGATTTTGACCTTTAGCTAACTATTGATTAAATCGTCCCACTTTATTTTCAGCCTAAATAAACTATCGAAATAAGTCAAACAATGCATCCTCGTGATCATTCAAGACAAAATTAAAATATAAGAGATACACCTAGGAATAAGGGAGTCTAAGTAAATAATTGGGCCACATGAGTTCGTGTTAGTTTGCTAACTTATAATAACAATGATCTCGTTTTTAAGCTTGGTATGGGGAACGTGAAACTTAAGGATGATGAACATTCTTGACTACCAAAACCCCAATGTAAGTCTTTAATTTCTTTACTTGTTTTGTACATATTTCCATCTTTTTAGTTTCTTTAAATTTTGGTATTTAATAAAGGCCAAGGTGGGTTATTTGATGAAAAATGTAAACTGTGCTTTGAAATTAATGCATTACATGAGGACATTGCAATGGTCAAGTGTAGGGGATTTAATAAGTGTGAAAACACTTATCCTTTTACCACTTATTTCCAATAATAACAAGACCAACACGTGTATTTTATGTCGTAAAAGTCGGAATTATGCGTGGTTTGTGTTTTTATTGTGTTCTAGGACCAAAAGATGCAAAAGGAAGAAAACATGGGCTATCACGGGCTTTTATCGAAGAAAACGAGAAAAGAAGAAGTCAAAAGATCAAGCGTGCAAAAAGAACGGAAGTCCAAGGCCTATTCTGAAGATTTATCGAAGAAAAAGTCTAAAGACGGAAGTTTAATGAAGTCGAAGAACTCAAGTCTAATAGAAGAAGAAAAATATAAGACAAGTTCCATTTGTATCGACAAATCCCGAGACGACGTCGAGAAAGACAGAGCATTTAAATCGAGTCGAGAAGAAAGAAAGAAGGAAGCAACACATGCACCTTCCCTCCTCCTATAAATACCCTCCTAATGACACATTAGGAGGGTATTAGTTAGTTAGTTAATTAGTTCATTTTTCAATTTTTAGTAGTTTTAGTTTTTAGAGAGAGAAAGTGTTTAACTTTCTCTCACTAGGAAAGCTTCATCTTTTAATTCCTTCTTTGTTGAATAAAATCTTTACTTTAAGAGTTTAATCTTGTTTTTGATCTTAATCTCCTTCTACCTTTCTAGTTTTTAATTTTGATCTTGATTAGTGATAATCTTTGATTTTGTTTAATCTTTATGATTGATTGATAAAAAGTGTATATCTTTTTATCAATCTCTAAGTTTTTACACGGATTGAGTTATGAGCTTTTCATGCTTATTGACTTAGTTTGTGTTTAGCTTATTTTCTTTTCATTTTACTAAAAAGTTTCGTCTTTTTATGGTTTGATTTAAAAGATTGCTTATTTAAAGTTTTGAAATGTTGCTATTAGTGCTTATTTAGTTTGTTTCATTATAGATTCGATAAAGTTTTGGATTGAGCTTATTAAAAATAGCTTAATACTTTGCTTATTTGCGAATACAAGTCATCGGAAAGGGTTAAAGCCTTTTCCGATTGTACATTCCGATTAGGGGCCCTTATTCCAATCAACAACACTTTTATTCCGATCATAGGATCGGAATAGGGTTTTTACCATATTCCGACCATCACTCCTTTTGGATTCCGATAGGTGTGTTTTAGCTCATTCCGATTGTGTTTCCTTTTGGTATATTCCGATAGCTTAGATTTAATGCATTCCGATTGTTCCCATTTTCTTATATTTCGTTTAGTATTCCGATTAAATATTCCGACCAGTATTCCTTTTAAGCATTTCGATGGTATTTAGATTACAACATTCCGATGAGGTCATTTTTCGTTTTACAAAGTTTTAATTTCCAAAATTTGCACGCTTCCCGAAATCTCTATTTTTATCAAGTGTTTTTCTATTAATTTTTAGGTTAAATTTTCAAAGCTTTAATTTAGTTCTTCTAAATTAGTTTTTATCTTATTTTAATCACGTTTTGCACTTACCCTTTCAAATAGAATAGATAATCAACCCCCCCCCCCTTTTAGTGACCATTACCGACTATTCACCATTAACCGTGATCAATTCGATTAGATACCGAGAACGATATCGAGTACACAAATGCTAAAGCAAGCTTAGCAAAAGTCATATATTAAATGGCGCCGCTGCCGGTTCTTTTCGTAAAGATTAACGGTTTTTAGTGAGAAATTGGATTTTGGGATCCGTTCTTTTAGGAACGTTATTTTCAAGCACAAAAATTTTCAAAAATCCTAAAAAAATATAAAATTTTCAAAAAATCCAAAAACAATAAAAAAGATAAAAAAATTAAAAATATTTTATTTCCTTTTAGTGTATGCGTACTCGATCTACTTATCCTGAGCCCGAGACTCTTAGAGACATAGATATGGTCGGTGTGCATAACAATAATAACAACCCACCCCACCCCAATTTGAATAACAACAACAACAATGTTCCCCCACCCGACCTACGAACAATAGAGGAGCTTTGTCAACCAACCATGAACGGACGTGGAGGACCGATTGCGCTGATGCAAATCACGGCTCCTGAATTTTCGTTGAAGCATTACGTGATCCAGCAAGTTCAAAACGCTTGCCCGTTTCGCGGATTACCGGATGATGACGCCAACAAACATCTCGACAAGTTCATTACCATCACCCAAAGCATGAAACTTCCCGGTGCTTCCATGGATTTTCTTCGCCTTCACCTCTTTCCACACACTTTATCCCACCATGCCGAAAAATGGTTTGATCGTCTTCCCAAAAACTCAATTCAAACATGGGATGACATGACTCAAAAGTTTTTGTCGCACTACTTTCCACCATCCTTGGTCACTAGTCTTCGCAACCAAATCAGTGGATTCACTCAAGAACCTGATGAGTCGCTTTTCGATGCTTGGAAACGCTATAATGTCTTGATCGACCGTTGTCCAAACCATAACATGCTCCCCGTTACTTTGATAGATACTTTCTATAATGGGTTAACTTTTCGTGATCGTGATACGATTAATGCTGCCGCCGGTGGTACATTCATGAAGAGAAGACCTGAGGAGTGTAGAGAGCTGATAGAGAACATGACCACTCACCACAAAAATTGGGATTCATCTGCATCTTCACGGAATAACCAGAGGGCCAATGTTTCTGCTACATCATCCAACTCAGAGATAACCGAACTTACTTGCCAAATAGCTGAGATGAACAAAAACTTCTTAACCATGGCTACAAACCAATTTCAACAAGCTAAAGCTGTTGTTACTTCTCGTGAGATTTACGGGGGTTCTCATTCATACACCGATTGTCCGTCTACTCTTGACAATCCGGAAAATGTGTATGCTGCCAACGGTAACTTTTCTACAGGAGGCTATCAAGCACGTCCTCAAGGAGACCGTAACTTGCTAAGTTACGTTCCAACAACTATCTATCTCCACCCGGTTTTTTCCTCAAAACCAAATCCAAAACAATTTCAACCGCAACAATCAAAGCCAACCTCGAGCTAACAATCAATATCAATCCCAAAGAAACCCATATCCACCTCAAGGAAATAATTCCGCTTACCAAGCCCCACCTCTAAATCAACCCACTGCATTGAACCAAGACCTCGAAGCTTACATGAGGACCAATAGAGAGATGGTAACGAATCTTCAAAGCCAATTCATTAACTTGAAGGGTGACATGGCAAAACAAGGGAACGATATTCGAGCCGAGCTAAGGAATGACATGGCGAAACAAGGGAATGTTCTTCAAGCCGATATGAGAAACTCTATGAGCAATCAAACGAATAACTTAAGGGATATGATGGCTAGCTTTTTCCCAAGTAATCAAGCCTCTGGTTCGGGTTCTCTTCCGAGTAACACCGTTACTAATCCAAGAGGGGAGATGAAAGCAATCGCCACCCGAAGTGGCAAAGGTTTAAAGGAACCCGAGATTCCTACACCTACACCGGTGATTGTAACAAAGGAAAACGAGTCCCCTTCTCCAATTTCACCACCTTCTACTTCCACCCCTCCACCACCCAAGGATGTGAGTGAGAATTCCATTCCTAAGCCTTCATCTCAACCCAATATACCTTATCCCTTAAGGTTGAGGAAAGAGAAGTTGAAGAACAAGGATGATATTCAGGTTTCTAACTTTCTTAAAATGTTTAAACAACTGAATTTAAACATCTCCTTTGCTGAGGCTCTCGCTCACATGCCGAAATATGCTAAAATGTTTAAAGATCTTCTCAGCGATAAGGAGAAACTCCTTGATATCGCTCAGACCCAACTTAATGAGAATTGCTCTGCAGTGCTCTTAAGGAAATTACCAACCAAACTTGGTGATCTGGGACGTTTCCTCATTCCTTGCAACTTCCCCGAGGTAGAGAATTGTATGGCCCTAGCCGATCTAGGTGCTAGTATCAACTTAATGCCATTAAGTGTTAGGAAACAATTATCTCTATCCGAGCTAGTCCCCACCCGAATGACATTGGAATTAGCTAACCGTACGGTTGCTTATCCAGTGGGGATAGTCGAAGATGTCTTCGTCGGTGTCGACAAATTCACCTTTTCGGCGGATTTTTTTGTCGTCGACTACGAGGTGGATCCCCGTGTTCCATTAATTGTTGGACGTCCATTCTTGAGGACTAGTCGCACTCTCATTGAAGTAGCCGCGGGCGAATTAATCATGAGAGTTGGTGACGATAAAATCGTCTTCAACATGGGTAAACTTTCTAAGCAGCCTTCTGAAAACGAGAGCGTTAATTTCATTGACGTTCTTGATGAAGCTTGTGAAGAACATTTTAAAGACGCTTGTAAAAGTTGTTCTTCTTCTCTACCTACTGTTGAGACTGTTGCCTCTATTGCTCCATCACTTACTTCATTTGGAGAAAGTGACTTCATTTTGAAAGAATTTGAAGCAACTTTGGGGGATGTGGATTTAAAATATGACGGTTCTCCCTCCAATTGGGATGAAGAAATTCGTACCATTGAGAAACTTCTCAATGAGGACCATATTTCTCCACCATCTCCTAAGGATATCTCTATCGATGATCCGAATTTGAAAGCGTCTTCCATCAAAAATCCTTCGGATTTAGAACTTAAGGATCTGCCGCCTCATCTCGAGTACGTTTTCCTTGAAGACAACAAGAAATCACCCGTCATCATCGCTAAGGACTTGAAAGAAGAAGAAAAATCCCGACTTATCGCCGTGCTAAAAAATCATAAGAAAGCGATTGCATGGAAAATCTCTGATATTCGTGGATTTGATCCTCACTTTTGCACACATAAAATTCTCATGGAGGACGACTTTAAACCCACTATTCCAAGCCAAAGAAGGGAGAATTCTAAGATCCATGACGTTATCAAAAAAGAGGTTATCAAACTTCTTGATGCGGGAATGATCTACCCTATCTCGGATTCACCATGGGTTAGTCCCGTCCATTGTGTGCCAAAGAAAGGCGGAATCACCGTTGTGCCCAATGAAAAGAACGAGTTGATTCCTACTCGTCTCGTTACAGGGTGGAGCATCGCATTGCTAGTCCTATATTTTGCATGGCCTGATCACCTATGCGTAATTTAGAAGGAGCCATATGAGGCCTAATAGTAGTCACCTTAAATATTTGGCCAAGAATCAACTTTTTAATTATGTTCCTTAAAAAGTTAGATAAAATAAAGTTTTGAAAACTTTTACATCTTATGTGAGTAGCACCAGTTCGCGACATACACATTTGAACCCTTATCTTTTCTTGAACAAAGTACATGCCTGAAGCACATATTTCCTTACTCAACGATCCTTGTTTTACTTGTTACCTCATTTTCATTCGTGATATAAATCTCATTACCACTCGTTTAATTACTACCAGACTTGAAAGTTTCAATGTTTTTATGCTTATTCATTGGCCAACCTTCTCTATCTATTCTGGTAGACCTTCGAACGTCTCTAGACGCGAATAGTGACTTATAACTGGACTTGAACGATAATTTCGTGTATTTGTCATGGTGTTTGTTAGACTCTATTGTCTTGAAATTCATTCGTGTGAACCATATGTTGGTTTCGCCTCTCATTGCTAATGTTGTGCATCTTACTAGAATTACTCTCAAGTGACTTCTTAAGAATTTTCTTTGATTCGAAAATTTATTGTGTGGATTTTCTTTTTCGGTCGTGTATCGACCATCGAAAACTCAATAAGCCATTGTTGGTGACGCCAACCACACTCGTGAATTAATCTTGTAAATCCTTTGCTTCATATTGTCCTTATCATTGATGCATCTACTCTATCATCTCCGTTAAGATATTGATACGAAATTCATTTTACCCTCTTATGTTATTGCTCGTATGCTAACTGTTAAGTACGTCGTGGTGCAGAAATTACCTGGGAAGCAATTAATCAGTTCTAAACTGTGTACCTCCTTTTGTTTGTATCTTCTTCCGTCTCCAGTAGAACTATGAGGGACCAGAGTTCCTTTAGGGGGTAGACAGTAAGAACCCGTACTTTCCCGGTATTATTTTATTCTTTTATTCGTGCTTCTTGAATTTTCCAACGTATTACATTTTCTTGTATTCTTATATGTAAATCCCGATGATAATTTTAATAAATTATACTTTTTAAGTATTTTATGATCATTGATAACAATTTATTTGGAATTATAAATTTTTTCCATATTTATTTAAATCAAGTTTTTTATTTAAAATCACCCGCGTGCATTTTACAATGAGTTTACTCAAAATCAATGAATAACGAGAACTACTAACGATCGCGATACCGACGGATGTCCGATAATTTACATATTATTATCGATTGTTTCGATAATTAATATTTACGACGATTTCGTTTTAATTACGTGTTAAGTCGTGTCGGGAAACCATATTATCATAATTATGATGAATTTTAACTTTTGAAAAGTATTTTCACGAAATCCGAGCCTTGTAAATATTTTTTAATAATAGTCATTTTCTACCCTTTAAACTATTAAATTGCTTTTAGGTCCAAAAGTTTGCAAATTGGCAGCTTAGATCCTCCACCCTACTATATAAACATTTTCAACCACTTTTCTTCCATTTTATCTACACAAAAAACACACATAAAGTTTTCACTCTCTTTTCCTTCTCTCTAAAGATGCCGCCACCCTCTCATCCTCAAAACCACCAAGGTCATCAAATTTTACTTGTTTTCAACAAAATCTAATCAAAATACCTAGTTACAAATCAAAAGGTGGTTACATTTACACAAAAATCTTATACATGCATCAAGATTTCATGTTCTTATGATTTTTATGGTTGTTATGAGTTTGATCATCATGCATGTAATGATCATGTAAAATCATTATGTTTTGATCCTAAAAAGTCTTATTTTTAATCTTTGATTTTTGTTAAATTTGACATTCAAGTGTTATGGGTTAATAAGGAATGTTTAATATGATGTATGGATGATATTAGGAATGACGGATTTGAGAAAATGGGTCAAAATAATCATCTAATGTGATTTTCTAAAAAGTATTCTTAGACAACAGGTTTAGAGCAGATTTTTGTGGGTTTAAGTTTGGACATAGGTTGAGATTATTTGATTTTGTTGTAGAGTTTTTCGATACATTCGATTTGATGTAAAGTGGGCCTTCTAACTCGAAACGAGGAACAAGTTACGCTAGTTTGATTATTCGTGTACCAGGAGACGAGCATCGACACAATCCGAATTTGTTGTCGATATATGGATCGAATCTCGGGGACTATAAAATGAGTTTTACAAATCTTCAAGGGCTGTTCTCAGGCCCTAAACTTAGCACTTTGAGTCTATTTTCAAAGTCAAGTGTCGGTTTTGCTAATGGTAAAAGTTAGGATGGTCAAAATGGCTTCACGAGTCAAGTACTCAAATCTGTCCGGTTTTTCAAGTTTAGAAATGTGTCGAGCAGGTGGTTTTAAAATGTAAGTCATTGAACAAAATTTAAACTGAGTTTTTCACCAAGTTTTATAAAAATCCGAGTTGTCTAAGTATGGTAAATTAGCTTGTACATTTGGTATGTACCGACTGATTTTTATCGAGGAATATGTTTAATAAAGTGAACATCTAGAATGGTATTGTAGTATCACTTGCATCGTTGTTCTTTCGGGTTTGTCATGGTTTTATAACTTGAGTCAATTATTAATAAAGTGTGCGCCTTATTTGGTAGGTTGCTGCTTTCATGTTTACCGGGCATCCATATCGTCAGTGACCGTCTTGCCACTACTGTTTCTACTCAGCTTCTGAGTAGAATGATTCACTTACCTCATGGCTAAGGTGAGTTCATATCCCCTTTTACTTGCACATTGTTTCTAAATGCGGGGTAAGATTTTACATGGTGGAACACAACCATTTAAAAATTGTATGCTATCCAGAACTTGTATGCTATCCAGGCTTGTATGCTTTCCAACAGTTTTCATTGATATTATTGCTTTTAGTCAATAGCCTCAAGTTGCCTCTCTTGATAATGAACCGTTAATTTACTTGTGTTGCTAAGTGCGAATGTTGTGGGTGGATCCATCAGGATTGACAATCCCCGTCCCAATTACCTTGACACATTTAACATTTGATTTGTTACTTGAGTATTTAGGCTGAATACTCACTAGAAGAACTTACATGAGTTAAGCTTCGGTTCATGAACTAAACAACAATAATAATGTTTCGGACTATGGTTAATGTACATAACCATTTCCCCTATTTCTTGTTTACAAATGAATGCTTGTGTTCCACAGTTTTAATGTTATACCTATGAATATCACTCAACTTCGTGTTGACGATTTTACATGTTTAATCTCAGGTATTAATACTTAGCTTTGCTTGGATGGGAGCCCACAAGATATTATCGCAGCTTGGAGATTTATGTGTTTATTAAACTTTTGTTTTATCTAAAAACCGTCAGAAGATTTTTCTGTATTTTTGGTAACTATATGTTAAAAATCATGATGAAATAATAGATTTTCCGCTTATAAAACTCTGGGACCTTTGCTTAAAACTCTGATCTTTTATGATGTAATGTATATGTTTTTATTACGTCAACTTTGTGTAAACAATATTTCATTGTTTCTTGTATCATGACGTGGAACCCCCTTGCTGCCTAGTTGTTTCCTTGCCTGATTCTGGGGTCCTCACAGGGTTCGACCATTAAGTCAACCCAATCGAGTCATCAGGTTACCGATTCGACCACCAAATCAGTTAGCAGATCGACAACTATTTATCGCTAGACGATTTACGCAATTATGCGCATATACACGTCTAATATATTAAATAACTATATAGTTATTGTTTGTCATGTGACATGGTGCGAATGCACTACTAAATATATACTTTCTATGTCTCAAAAATATTATTTTTTGATAAAAAACACCCAGTTTAAAAAAAGTACATTTATTACAGGAATTGCTTTCTTATTTTTTTTGACACAATAATAGTCTTACTCTTAGGTGGTGTTTGATTCATTAAGATGTTAAATGTCTGAATATGACTACCACATCTTACTCGTAAGAGGTGGTCATAAAGTATAAATCTGAATAAAATAACGTTATTTTTTTTAATTGTCTGACTGATTTTAAATGTTCGTTTTTTAAACATATATTAGATCATAATAATACGATGTATAAATAGGTTGAGTGTATATTTATAGAAAGAATATTTGAGCAAAAAAATCAATCTTAAAATTCACAAACATGCGGCTTTGATTTACCCTTTGTCTATAATTGTCCCAACTTATGTAAACCTGAGCGGCTCGGTTTACCCTTAGTCTATAATTGGCTCACTAATCTAAATTTAAACACAATATAACTAGTACCGCAATTTAAAACATTCGCTACCCAAAAATTGAAACGAACTAGATCTCAACCAGAAATTGATTTCGGTTTTTGGGTTAACTAGAATTATCCGATTGTTTCTAAAAAATATATATAATTATATAGATATTTAACAAAGAAAAATCATTTTAAGTATAAAATATGCTTTCTATTTATAAGGGTAATTTTAGTAATTAGTATCTTCTTTAATCTTATAGCTAACATGATGATTTTACATGTGATTGTTTCTATTGCTAACATGTTGGTTTACATGTACCTGAATTATATAGATTTATAGTTTTAATGGCCCAAAAAGCAATAAACAAACATCACATATCTTTTAGCCCAAGACTATCTTATTGTGTCAACAAACAAGCGTGATGAAGTGTGGTATACTGTATAAGATAATACACTATTACTACAAATCTCACCCACGTAAGTCCTATAAAAATATTACCCCCCGTAAATTTGTTTTATTTTTTCACCCATCTCAATGCATCTTGTTTCCCAACATTCATTTCTTCCATGAAAATTTCTCAAATCCAGTTTTACAGTCTTAAATCATAACCAAAAATTTATTAGGTTTAGAAGTGAGTGAAAATTTATAAGCACTAAAAGAAAAACCGCTTATAGGGATAACATAAATAGTCAATTAATGACGTGCATATTACGTAAACGCTAGAGCAGTTTTTTTAGGGACTACAATGTTGACCATGACTTTTTGACGTTTGAATTTCATTGACAAAAAAAAACTATAGCGTCAAACCTTTTGAGACTACAATTAGTCCCAATAGTATCTTTAGGGACTACTATTTGCCACTACAATGAGTCCCAATAGTATCTTTAGGGACTACTATTTTCCACTACAATTAGTACCAATAGTATCTTTAGGGACTACTATTTGCCACTACAAGTAATGCCTAAATTATTTTGACTTTTTTGACTGAATCTTTAGAAACTATAATCAGGGACTAAAAGTAGTGGCTGAAGTTTCTTTGACTTTGTTGACCAAACGTTTAGAGACTACATCTAGAGACTATGTTTAGTCTCTAAAGTTTTTAACCATACATCTACTAGTATCTAAAGGTAGATGCATATAGTCCCTAAATGTTGCAGCAGCTTTCGCCTAGGCAGATTTTATAGCGTTTTCCCAGGTCGTTTCAACCCATTCTGCAACCAATTTTTCTAGAATTTCACATTGTCAATAGAAACCAATTCAACGCAAACAATAACTTAAACATACAATCACATAGGATTCAAGTTCAGCGACTACAAATTGTTCAAGAAAATGACATAACTTAAATTTTTCAACGAAAATGATATAACTTAAGTTGTTCAACGGCATTCACATAAAGTGATCAATAGCATAAATCGTTCCATAAGCGAGCCTAACAACAAAAACATCTTCTACCTACTCACCTACAAGGCTGATAGCATTTTTTGGGTCGCTTAAAGCATCTTCCTCAGGATCGAGGAAGTCTTTTGGGTCAAGCATGAGGGGTGGTGGCACTTGTAAATGCTGATAAATTTGTGTGACATGTTGTTGACTAGCCGCAACATACATCTCCATAGCCGCCTGAGTCCAAACTGGTGGAAGTGGTTGTGAACCTATGGGTCACCTAGACGATGATTCGCCGCTAAACAACCTCCTTCCACGACCCGTAAAGAAACCTCGGCTCTCTCCCAACACCTCACCTAAAATCTCTTCATCTGTCAGCTTGATCTCTTGTCCTTCTTGTCTCTCCCATATCCTGTTCATCTTGTCCTAGAAAGCCACATAAAACATATACTAATATGTAAATTATTTGTTTATATTTCATTTGTTCACTTGTTTTGACCCATTTCACCCGTTTTAGCCTAAACGTGTACATGTTTCGGCTAAAACTGGCGAAATGGGTCAAAATGAGTGAAATGACTCACATAGACGAACAACCTGCCAAAAGGTGGAGTCCAAACAGCCCCTAACCAACTTTCTTATAGAGTTTTTGTGACAATCCGTCAATATGAGGTCGTTATTTTATTCTCAAGTATTATTTATAATCATTATTTTAATGTTATATTATGAACTCACTTATTTTTGGGAAGGAATTAGGGTTTACGTCTTAAAGTAGCATCGACTACGTCCACACCGGAGAACTATACGTTACGTGGTTACGTTTACATACTCCGTTTTTGTGGCAGTCCGACATTTCAGAAAATAAATTTATTCTCGAATATTATTTATTTTGGAATTTTAATTTATGTTGGTTCATAAACTCACAAATTTACAAGAAGAAATTAGGACTTATGTGCATAAATCAGCGTCTTTTACGATTAAACCGGAAATCCTAGGTTTACGTATTTACGCTTTTGTGCTCCATTTTTATGAGACAATTTTTATTAGAATCGTTTTGTGCCGTAGATTCATAATTTATAAAAAAAAAATTCGTAAATCGGCCCGAGGGCACGTAAATCGAGGAAAATAGAATCGAGGAGTACCCGTAAATTAGTGGAGAAGAGACAAGTGGGACACTTGTCCCACCCCCACTAAGGGCGGCCAAAACAAGCCACCAACACACCTTGGTGGCAAGTTTATACAAAACTAAGGACACTTGTCCATGAGTTATATCAAAACCACTTAAGCCAAAACCACCAAAACCCCCAACTTCCTTCACACTCTTCTCATACATGCAAAAGACTAGCTAAACTTTCCCAATTTCTCTATCTCTCTCTCTCTCTCACTCCTTGGCCGTCCCATATACTCCATCAAACACCACCATTAACCAAAAATCTAGCCACAAATCTTATGTATAATTAACATATGATGAAAACATATTGAAGAAATGAAGATTTGAGGCGATCTTAACAAATAAAAAGGAGTTTTTAAGGGAGTTTAGGGCTGATTTCTCAAGGAGTATTCATACTCTTGGTGATCTCCAAAGTGGTCTTGCTAAGGTAAAGATTTGGTGACAAGAACCAAGCCTTGTTCATCCAAAATCTCATCATTTCATCATATAGATTGGTATAGAGATCAATTTCTTTCTATCACCCTATTATTTTGTATATGTATTCATGTATTTTCTTCAAAAATGTATGTGTATATGATGATAAATGATGATCAATATATTTTGTGGGGATTTTGTGTTACTAGATTAGGATAAAAAGGATAAAATCTACAAGTAAAGATGTTAAAATCATGGTTAGACATATAGGCTGTATAAAATAGTAAGTATCAATATGATCACTTGGATAAATGGCTTGGATTATTGGATATGCAGATAGATAAATGATTTTTACATATATGGTAAGTTGGCCACTCAATAGAATCATTAAAATGAGCAAGATATGATCAAAATACTATTGAGGTACAAATCTGTATAGTCTGTATTTGTAGCACACATCATGTAGTTTATGTTGTTCATATTTGAGCTTCTATCTCCTTGTAGAACTCAAGATATGGCAAAAATGGTGGACATGACTTTAGTAATCAGATTTGTAAATAAACTATATAATATAAAAAGAGCACTCAAGTAAATATTATTATAAAATAAATATATAAAAGCCACTAACTAATAATAACTATTATAAAATGAGTTGTATACTAAAATAAATAAACATGGCATTTTATAAAAGTAAAACTCAAATGTTTTCTAAAACTACAAACTATATATAAGTTTTACGTCTTTTCGGCTAAAACCGAAAGATTAACGTTTTTGACAAATAAAACTTAGACGGTCGGACCGTCTAATGTAATATTTTTATAACTCATATACTGATATGTAAACACATTTGACAAGTAAAAACTGATAAACCCGAGCTTTATAACTTATGGACCATAATGGGCCAAAGTAGCCTTATTGGACCATTAGGCCCAACTAGTTTGGTTAAATATTAGTGGACTTGCTCATGGGCTTAACCAAATTGGGCCCAACATATGAGTATGGGCCCGATCTTAAAAATATAAATGGACTAATAAAATGATATTGGACTCTTAATGGGCTTATTGGGCCTTATGTGTAAATGGGCTAAAACTAGTGTAACTAGTATGATAAGCCTAAGTTAACTAATACTACACAACTAGTAATGTTATGTAAGGAAATAAAACCCCACTTGATCATCATGTTATGACATCATTACATATACATAACAACTTGTATAAAGTTATTAGGCATAGCCTAAGACCGAGTACTATTTGTTTAGGTTTCCGTGACCGATGCACGCGCCGTACGCTCTAGTTGCCGATAACCCGCCTTCCCACACCAATGTGAGTTCATAGCCTCGCACTCTTTTAAATGTTTTATGAAATGTTTTATAAACCCGCGAGGGAGAATACATGTTAATTTTAATAAAAATAGGACACCAGTTGTCCTGATTGTATGCTTATTGATATAGACCCGAATGATTATATGACCCGATGAATGAAATGAAATGGATTATTATTAGTTTAGTTATGTCACTAAAAGTCCCATTAGCATGGATTATGAACTACCGGGATTTGGTAGACGCTTATTCATATAATAGTACTATTTGGGGAAGACCACCCCAGTTCGCGCCTTAACGGTTGATCCCTGTCGTGCCACATTGATTGGTAAGCAAATTTATGTATGAGAATATTTATATAAGCGTGATTATTGTGATGACACGCTGTTTTAGATGGGCAAAGGAATTACGGGTTAGCTACCCGATATATGTTGTAGAAAAGTAACAATGTCATGCGGCTTATAATAATCCAATAATAAAAATACTGATGTACGGATTGAATTATAATATATTGCCTGACTAGCAATACGGGGTCTTGATATTATGTTCGTGTTTTGGTTTTACGTAACCATTTTCATATAACGGTTTTTACTAAACGCTATACAATGTTATAAAACGTATTGTATGGTGTATTACGACAATGGTTCGTATAATGGTTTTGAAGGCAAAATCCTATATTATGATTTGCGACAAAGATACGTATAAAATATCTTTGGCTTATTTTATGGCCTACGACAAAGAATTGTCCAAATGATTTTTGGTAGTGATTATATACCGGTGATACATTATGGTTTTTATTAAACTCTATGAATTCACTCGGCGTTTCGCTGACTTTTAACATGTTTTATCTCAGGTACTTGAAGGTAATTCTCGGGAAGACGACAAGAATTTATGGCCTGCATTTAACTAAAAGTTTCCATTCAAATGTTTTGTAAATTTGTAAGACATACATTGACCTAAGGACCTATGTATTTTGATATTCATGAATGGAAAATGCTTTATTATTAAACGACATGATATTTAAGCGTTGTCTATGATTTGAGTAATGTGCTATCCCGTAACACCAACGACTCTTCCGTTGAATTAAATTATGAATATTTGGGGGTGTTACAGTTTGGTATCAGAGCTCTCGTTATTGAGAACGAAAGATTTTTAAAACCAAGGTTTTGAATAAAACATTTCAAAATCTTTTAACCATAAATATTTTTAAATAAATATTTTGAGTAAAATGTTTAAAAATCTTTTGACTATAACGGTGCCGAAGAATTCCCTAGTTACCGACAAGGCCAGACTGAGAAGTGTTATTTTAATATATGTATAACATGGATTATATATATATATATATATATATATATATATATATATATATATATATATATATATATATATATATATATATGTGTGTGTGTGTGTGTGTGTGTGTGTGTGTGTGTGTGTGTGTTGTAATTTGATTACATGAATGTTTCATGATTATTGTAATACTTATATGAGATAATTATACGACGTAGATTGTCACAAGGAACCCTAACTTCCCTAGCAAATCAATCGAAGCTATTCCTGTAGGAAATCTAGCTATTCTAGATCTAAACCAAGTTGTGGATGTTTATGATCCCAACAAAATGGTTGATATTCGTAGAAATGTTGATATTAGTTGATTGTGATCTTGAAGAAGAATTGGCGTGATTAAATCTGATATCAGTGTCATGACGATCTTTCCTTATAGAGTGGAGTTTGACAAAACCGTACCACCTAGAAAGGTTTCATATGATTCGATGTCACCCAATTCTTAAATTGAAATCGAAAGGGTAAATGTTGCACCTGAGGCTGTCATTAGAACCATTACCTAAAAGCCTCATGCCACTAGTATCTTTCCGAAAAGTCTAATTGAACGTGTAAATCATTTCATACTAGTAACTCATTAGATAACTATTGTTGTAAGAGCTATATGATTGAAAATTGAGTGTTGCTCATATCGAGCTTTTATTGCCCTTTCAAGGTCTAAGAATAAGGTTGAAAGTATTGGAGAATGATGTAGGATGTCGCATTGAGTATAAGTTGGTTGAAACTTGAATAAAGTAAAATTTAACTCGTATGGAATACGAGACTGTTAAGAGGAAGTCGTTAAGTCCTGTGATTGAATTATAAAGTTTTAAATGAGTATTGGTTCGTGTTAACGAGGATGCCCAGTGTCCAAGAAATAAATTGAAGAAATCTTCTTCTGAATTGGGACTAATGGATCTTCCGGGACGGGTGGAACACCTAATGACTCTTGTAGATTAGTATTCATTGTAGTATCTTTTAAAATCCCTAACTTAACTGAGACATCAGTTGGTAGGATGAGTCATTGGAATTGTATCACATCACGACACGTAATGTGTTACGATACAATTTTTGACTTGTTTGTGATTAATGAAAAGACTACATTTGATTGCTAAATCCTACATGTATCGATGTTATCTATCCTTTCTTGCTTCTTTCTAATGTTCGCGTTAGTGATGCAATCATTGAACAAGTACTCGTTTCGGATAGAGTTGCGTTGTAGATTCTTCTCTTTGTATTCCTGAGTGCCATCGAGGTCATGAACCTCATGATTATTTGGCTAAGCTCATTTCATATCATATTGTAATTAGTTCTTGGTGAACAACTTTTCATCACTCCTTTTGCAGATCACTCATTGTTTTTATAAGAAATACAATACCATCTGGGGGAAAATATGAAATTCTTATTTTCATATGAGTTATTTAAATCAGTACTATTAAGTAACTACTATCGAAGTAAAGTTTTTGTTAAACATCTTGTAAATGGAAATGCTTCCATAATGATGAACATTTCGGTAAAATCATTTTTATTTTTATTTCATAATTAAACATGAATATATATTTTAAACATGATGACAAAATTTTGAAGAACTGAGTATTGCATTGTTAATCCTAAAATTGTATATAGTTGCGCGCCTACGTACAATTTGGAAGGGACCATGCAAGGCTGATTAGTAGTCACCATGAAATTGTTAATAAACATTATATTTTCCTTGAAATTGTGAAAGATTGAATTTTTATGAGGTCTACAAGAAGTGCAAAATAGGGACATATTCTTAGGGACACCTGCATATGTGCCCTACCATTTTTTTTTTGTGAATCGAATTTACTCATTTGTGGATATTTTCTTAATTGACAATTGATATCCCCTTCTTGTCCAATTCTTTCATGACAAGATTCTTTGTAAACTTTACTAATTATCGAGTGTTGATACCCGACTGGGTGTATCAGTGTTCCTATCATTTCTTTAATTAGATTACATTTGAATGACATGGGTAACGATCCGAGGTGCTTTCGAATGCGTACTCAAATCATGAAAACATGGGATATATCCATGTTCGTTAACATTTTTGTCTTTATCTAATTTGAAATTCTCTCGCGTAGATTATGCGTTGACCTTACTCTTTTAATGGTAGTTATGTCTTCAGATATCCTTGATTTTATTAAGGGTTACAAGTTATTTTTAACCTTTTGAGAAGTTCTCATCTTATCGACGGTAATGAAACTTGAAAGTTGGTAGTGCTAGTGGAATGGATTGATTGATTATGACATGATGTCATTGTCTTAATTGATGGGAACTCGAGTAGAATTCCCCTAAAAAGATAAGATGTTGATTATCAAAGGGTGATCTAAATAATTCCCGATGGATGACCATATCCTACATTTAGGCTTGAAATTATACCATGAATGGTTATGAACTAGTCATAGATCTTGTAATCTAGAAAGAACTTAAAGTAAATTTATTAAAAGATGTTCCTGTTATTTGAAACTTTCTGAGGTATTTGCTGATGAATTACCTAGAATTCTGCCAATAAGGCAAGTTGAATTTGGAATTGATTATATTTCTGGTGCTGTACCTGTAGCATGTGCACTGTACGTCAGCCCCATCTGAATCAAAAGAATTACCGTGAAACTGAGAAAGTTGTCGGAGAAAGCTTTTATTCTACTGAGCTCATCATCATGAAGAGCTATGGTGTTATAAAAATTTATATCCATTACCCAAGATGGAAGATTTGTTCGATCATATACAAGGTTCTAGCGTATATTCAGAAATTTGATCCACGACATGGTTATCATCAACTTCGCGTCCGCAAAGAAGATTATCTATTCCAATCAGTACATCAAGAACTCGTAATGAATATTATGAGTTTCATGTTATGTCGTTTGGATTGACCAATGCACATGTAGCATTCATAAATTTGGTGAATCACGTGTGTAGGCTGTAATTTTATAAATTCATGCTTGTGATCATTAACGACCATTTATTTGTTTTTAAGATTAATAATGAGTTAGTACTCATTTGTTGACTGCCCTGAGTTGGCCGAGCAGTGAAAACATGTACCTTAAATATTTAACATGTGATTTAAGGCTTAATCCTTTACATTATTTGACTGTGTGATTAATGGCAGTGGAATCTATGTTAACTCTTCAAAGATCGGAGCCATTAAGGCTTTGGGTTATACCAAAAAGGAAGTGCGAAGATGTTTTGATAGATATTTATCCATGGATTATTGAGGAATTATTCCCTCATACCCAGATCATTTGACTAAACTCCCATAGGAGTAGATGTTTGTGTATACCTCAAGACAACCTAGGAGGAATTGAGGAAACCATATAACCCATGATATGGAATTTGGAACGACAATTTTTTCTCTTCAACTAAGAAAATTTTGACCAAAATATAAAAAAGATTTTTCGAACATTTACGGATCTTATTAATTATTTTCGATAAATCAACAAAAATCATGTTATCTAAATTCAAATTTATTTTGAACATTTTTCTATAATTGGACGAACTGGGAAATTTAGAATTTTTTACGTTTACGCTTCATAAAATTAAATATTTTCTATTTAATTACTTGTAATGTTTATCGGTGTTTTAAACATCGGATTGAGCAAAACTAATAAAGATAATAGTTGAGACAAAACTAAAACTTAGAAAATATGAAGAAAGAATTTTTGAGTAATTATGGTCATGATATTTAGTTCATCGGGGAAGGGGAATGTAGTTGCTGACGCATTATGTAGAAAGAATAGAGAACCAACTAAGATGTGTTCCTTAGTAATGACCGTGTATAATAATTTTCCCGAGCAATTTAGAAATAACCGATGCTTGTAAAAAGGATAATATAGATGATGAATCGCGGCTAATGAGAACCCTTAGAAATAGGAGCCGATGGCGCTAAGTGTTTAAAAGGTCGTTTGTAGTTGCCTAAATATGGAGGATTTTGAGATCTACTCATGTTAGAATCTCATAAGTTTAAGTAATCTATTCATGTCATTTCTGATTAAAAGTATCTTATCTGAAGAAGTTGTACTGATGGCAAAAAATGAAAGCAGACATCGCAACATACGTTGGCAAATGTCTAACTTTTGCGAAGGTCAAGGCTGAACACCAAAATCCATAAGGATTGCTTCTACAGCTTATTATTCCTATTTTGAAGTGGGATAGAATCACCGTGGATTTTATCACAAATCTTCAAAGGTCATCATCTGGATTTGATTCGATTTGGATCATCGTCGGCAGACTGACCAAGTCTGCTAATATTATTCCCGTTAATGATAGATTCTCGATGGAGAAGTTGATTCTTTTGTATTTAAAGGAGTTGTGTAAGCATGGTGTGCCTGTATCGATCATCTTTATGAAGATCCTCGTTTCACATCGAATTTCTAGAGATTCCTTCAGAGGTCATTAGGAACGAATCTTGATATGATTACTGTTTACCACCCCCATTCGGAGGGGCAAGGTGAATGAACGATACAGACAATAGAAATCTTGATTTATACTTGTATGATTGACCTCTGGTAGTGTCAAGGATGAGCATTTACCTTTAGATAGGTTATCATCGATAATTATCGCTTTAGGTTTGAGACCAAACCTTGTGAGAATCTATATAAAAAAAGTTTAAGAGCATTTGTAGGCAGGAGTTGGGATAGAAATACCCGACCCGCGAGACCTGAAATGATTGTGGAAATTAGGATCTGATTATTGACTGCCAGTAGCGGGCAGGAGGTTATGTGAATATGAAATGTAGATCTTGAAGTGCAGGATGGATAGCGAAATTATGCCAAAAAATTTCACCATGTAAAAGTGAATTGATGATCTGAAAGATCATGGGAAAATAAGTCCCAGTTGTATGGGACCATTGAGATAATGTAAAAATTTTAACCGAGAGGCATATAAGCTGGATCTACCTTAGGACTTCAAGGGATGCCTGAATTATGTTTCGTATATCGAACTTGATAAATGTCTATCAAGTGAAAATCTGATTATTTCTTAATGAAGTTTAGATCGGCGAAAAGTTGCATTAATCGAAAACCCGTGGACATCATGGATAGAGAAAGTAAGTCAACTTAAGCATGATCGTATTCCCATAGTTATGTTTGATGAAACTCGCATTTTTTAATAAATTACGCTTGAGAGAAAAGACCTAATGTGGCGGAAATTCCCACATGTCTTTGACTCTATAAGAAGCGAGCAGTATGATAAATTGATCTTTGAGGACAAAGATCCTCTTTAGGGGTAACTGCTGTGACAATCCGTCAATTCGAGGTCGTTATTTTATTCTCAAGTATTATTTATAATCATTATTTTGATGTTATATTATGAACTCACTGTTTTTTGGGAAGAAATTAGGGTTTACGTCTTAAAGTAGCATCGACTACGTCCAAACCGGAGAACTCTACGTTACGTGGTTATGTTTACATACTCCGTTTTTGTGGCAGTTCGACATTTCAGAAAATAAATTTATTCTTGAATATTATTTTGGAATTTTAATTTATGTTGGTTCATAAACTCACAAATTTACGAGAAGAAATTAGGACTTACGTGCATAAATCAGCGTCTTTTACGATTAAACCGGAAACCCTAGGTTTACGTATTTACGCTTTTGTGCTCCATTTTTGATGAGACAATTTTTATTAGAATCGTTTTGTGCCGTAGATTCATAATTTATAAAAACAATTTTCGTAAATCGACCCGAGGGCATGTAAATCGAGGAAAATAGAATCGAAGAGTACCCCTAAATTATATGGAGATGAGACAAGTAGGACACTTGTCCCACCCCCACTAAGGGCGGCCAAAACCAGCCACCAACACACCTTGGTGGCAAGTTTATACAAAACTAAGGACACTTGTCCATGAGTTATATCAAAACCACTTAAGCCAAAACCACCAAAACCCCCAACTTCCTTCACACTCTTCTCATACATGCAAAAAACTAGCTAAACTTTCCCAATCTCTCTCTCTCACTCCTTGGCCGTCCCATATACTCCATAAAACACAACCATTAACCAAAAATCTAGCCAGAAATCTTATGTATAATTTACATATGATGAAAACCCATTGAAGAAATGAAGATTTGAGGTGATCTTAACAACTAAAAATGAGTTTTCAAGGGAGTTTAGGGTTGATTTCTCAAGGAGTCTTCATACTCTTGGTGATCTCCAAATTGGTCTTGCTAAGCTAAAGATTTGGTGACAAGAACCAAGACTTGCTCATCCAAAATCTCATCATTTCATCATATAGATTGTTATAGAGATCAATTTCTTTCTATCACCCTATTGTTTTGTATGTCTTCATGTATTTTCTTCAAAAATGTATATGCATATGATGATAAATGATGATTAATATATTGTGTGGGGATTTTTTGTTACTAGATTAGGATAAAAAGGTTAAAATCTACAAGTAAAAATGTTAAAACCATGGTTAGACATATAGGCTGTATAAAATAGTAAGTATCGATATGATCACTTGGATAAATGTCTTGGATTATTGGATATGCAGATAGATAAATGATTTTTACATATGTGGTGAGTTGCCCACTCAATGGAATCATTTAAATGAGCAAAATATGATCAAAATACTGTTGAGGTACAAATATGTATAGTCTGTTTTGGACGAATTATTAGAAATACTTAGATGATGATTGAGCAGTGGCTATAAAGAGTTATTTGTAGCACACATCATATAGTTTATGATGTTCAAATTTGAGCTTCTATCTCCTTGTAGAACTCAAGATATGGCAAAAATGGTGGACATGACTCTAGTAATCAGATTTGTAAATAAACTATATAATATAAAAAGAGCACTCAAGTAAATATTATTATAAAATAAATATATAAAAACCACTAACTAATAATAACTATTATAAATTTAGTTTTATACTAAAATAAATAAACATGACATTTTATAAAATTAAAACTCAAATGTTTTCTAAAACTACAAACTATATATAAGTTTTACGTCTTTTCGGCTAAAACCGAAAAATTAACGTTTTCGCCAAATAAAACTTAGACGGTCGCACCCGTCTAATGTAACATTTTTATAACTCATATACTGATATGTAAACACATTTGACAAGTAAAAACTGATAAATCCGAGCTTTATAACTTATGGACCATAATGGGCCAAAGTAGCCCTATTGGACCATTAGGCCCAACTAGTTTGGTTAAATTTTATTGGACTTACTCATGGGATTAACCCACTTGGGCCAAACATATGAGTATGGACCTGGTCTTAAAAAGATAAATGAACTAATAAAATGATATTGGACTCTTAATGGGCTTATTGGGCCTTAATGTGTAAATGGGCTAAAACTAGTGTAATTAGTATGATAAGCCTAAGTTAACTAATACTACACAACTAGTAATGTTGTGTAAGGAAATAAAACCCCACTTGATCATCATGTTTTGACATCATTACATATACATAACAACTTTTATAAAGTTATTAGGCATAGCCTAAGACCGAGTACTATTTGTTTAGGTTTCCGTAACCGAGTCACGCGTCGTACGCTCTAGTTGCCGATAACCCGCCTTCCCACACCAATGTGAGTTCATAGCCTCACACTCTTTTAAATGCTTTATGAAATGTTTTATGAACCCGCGAGGGAGATAACATGTTAGTTTTAATAAAAATAGGACACCCGTTGTCCCGATTGTATGCTTATTGATATGGACCCGAATGATTTTATGACCCGATGAATGAAATGAAATAAATTATTATTAGTTAGGTTATGTCACTAAAAGTCTCATTATCATGAATTGTGAACTACCGGGATTTGGTAGACGCTTATGCATATAAAAGTACTATTTGGGGATTATCACCCCTGTTCGCGCCTTGACGGTTGATCCCCGTCGTGCCACATTGATTGGTAAGCGAATTGATGTATGAAAAGATTATATAAGCGCGATTATTATGATGACACGCTGTTTTAGATGGGCAAAGGAATTACGGGTTAGCTACCCGATATATGTTGTAGAAAAGTAACAATGTCATGCGGCTTATAATAATCCAATAATGAAAATACTGATGTACGAATTGAATTATAATATATTGCCTGACTAGCAATACGGGGTCTTATTGCTGATATTATGTTCGTGTTTTGGTTTTACATAACCATTTTCATATAACGGTTTTTACTAAACCCTATACAATGTTATAAAACGTATTGTATGATGTTTTACGACAATGGTTCGTATAATGGTTTTGAAGGCAAAAGCCTATATTATGATTTGCTACAAAGATACGTATAAAATGTCTTTTGCTTATTTTATGGCCTACGACAAAGAATTGTACAAAATGATTTTCGGTAATGATTATATTGATATATTATGGTTTTTAATAAACTCTATCAATTCACTCGGCGTTTCGCTGACTTTAACATGTTTTATCTTAGGTACTTGAATGTAATTCTCGGAAAGACGATAGGAATTTATGGCCCGCATTTAACTAAAAGTTTCCATTCAAATGTTTTGTAAATTTGTAAGACATACATTGACCTGATGACCTATGTAATTTGATATTCATGAATGGAAAATGCTTTATTATTAAACGACGCGATTTTTAAGCGTTGTCTATGATTTGAGTAATGTGCTATCCCGTAACACCAACGACTCTTCCGTTGAATTAAATTATGAATATTTGGGGGTGTTACAGTTTTCTACTTTTTTGCCTATCAAAACAACGCCTCAAAAGGTTGTTCCAAATAGCCCCTGAACTATATTTTTTTTAGATTTATCTACATTTTCTTTTGTCAAACCATCATAAGTTTTTCTTCAAACATCCCTATATAATCATTTCTGTCCTAAAACATCTAAGATCTTGTCCTAAAAAACTTCGAAGCATGGTCCTAATTTTTTTTGTCCAAACAACCCCTAAACCAACTTTCTTATATAGTTTTCTACATTTTTTTGCCTGTCAAAACAGCGCCTTAAAATGCCATTCCAAATAGCCCCTAAACCAGATTTTTTAAGATTTATCCACATTTATAGTTGTCAAACCATCATAAGTTTTTCTTCACACATCCCTATATAATCATTTATGTCCTAAAACCTCTAAGATCTTGTCCTAAAAACTTTGAAGCATGGTCCTAAAAAATCTATCCAAACAGCCCTATGATATCAATGCAATCCATCATTTTTGCTTACAAATAGTTACTTACATATCATGTTCTAGCTTCCGAGTTGGTCCACTGTCCGCCTTCATATGCCTTTCCCTGAACTCCTCGACAAGGTCCGGAAATGTGCCGCTCTTCTCCCACTAAAAAGAAATTAAATAAGTATATTATTAGTTTAAATGTAATAGTAAGCACTAAAAAGGCCATGGGCTACTAGTTGATGAGGTCTGAAGTTCGAAACCCGATGTTCATTTTTTTGAAATTCAATTTTTTATTGACGCAACTAAACTAATTCTCAAACTCCCGCTTGCAGCATATTACTCTGACATTTCACTCTACAGCAGCATATTACTCTAACATTACACATTACAGCAATAGTTGCACTATGAACACCAAATTGACAATAATAGACTGGACAAAACTAATGTTCCGCAATCAACTCACGACCCGGGGGATTATTCTTACCAAACATCTTGTTCTTGAACTTGTTTTTTCTACCCTTGTATCATTCTTTGAATAAAGCTTCCACCCCTAGCTTAATTTGTGTCCAATTTATGCCTGACCTACGTGTCGCCATGTCAAAGTGTGACTGCAATTAAAAATAAATAGTCAAGTAATGATTATTGTTCAAAAATTAAACACAATAGTTTGAGAGTAATGATTATTATAAATAGTCAAGTAATGATTATTGTTCAAAAATTAAACACAATAGTTTGAGAGTAAAGCTCGACATTGATTTCTTTACACAAAGTTCCTTTATACATCTGAGGCACGACATCGCAAGACTCAAAGTGGAATGGGACTGAATGTTGGATCTCATCCCGACCAAACCCACGAAATCTCTTCTATTTGGTCCTACTGGATTCGCAGTTCTTTGACCCCGAAGATGAAAGGCAATGTATATTGGTTTGTCATCATTAGCTCTGATTTTGTTCATCAATTTCAAGTTCTGGCCCTCTTTTCAGCATTTGGCATCTACAAATTAGAATTCACATGAACAGATTAACAATACAAGTATTCAAATGAATAAAATCAAATTACAAGTAATCATATTCAAGTACACTAGTTTAGAGTTACTTACTCCTACAGCCGCCCAGAGGCTGCCATGGACGATCGGCGCTTGGGGGACCATTCTCCCCACCGTGTCCTCTTCCTTGCACCATGGCGATTTGTTAAAACTGAATAGCATTTTCATATAAGTGGAAGTTCACAAATAAAAAACACAAACACTCGTACAAATTAAATAAGCAATTCAGAAACTAAACATAGTTGTAAAAACAACTAGATAACAATTTTAGTTCAAATTACTGTCATTACAAATTACAATTTCATATCAATGTCAATCATCATCTTCCCTACCATAATCACTACTAAGAACATGAGCAATATTATATTCATCATCGTCATCAATAAAATCATCATCATCGACGAGAGAAGTTGGAATAAAATTAAATTTCGTTGATGGACTAACTCCACTCAAACGGGTATAATAAAATTTTTCCAAATCAGCTGTCAATGAAAGACCTGATGAGATGTTGTCATGAATAACATCTTTAATAACATGTGTATCTTCCACAATGACGTCCTTATCCCAAATCTTTCGATGATTGCCATCTTGAACGACCTTCTAATGATGTGCTCTAGAAGGGTCTTTAAGGTAAAACACTTGTCTTGCTTGTGTTGCAAGAATGTATTATTGATCCTTCCACCAATCATGACTTGTAGATATACTAGTTATGTTATTTTAGTAACACAAAGTTGGGTACTACGAGTGTTATTGGTCTTACACCATTTACATCGAAACAACACAACCTTCTAATGAATCATGTAATGAAGCTCTAAGATTTCTCCTAACACACCATAGTAAATATACCCATCATTCATATGCGTTGAAACTCTGATGTTTTGAGTTGTTAGACGTTCGTCGCGGCTGTGAACCACAAACTTCACACCATTAACTATACAAGAGGTGTAAGAAGTTGCATAATTTCTTGGTCCTCTTGCCAAAGAGAATAGTTCAAGACTACACTCGGATGGCTTCTCAGCCTCGAAAGTAGAGATCTATGAAAAAGAAAAAAAATAAATAAGGCATTATTAAAGCCAAAAAGACGACACTGATTTGCATATACATTGAGTTTACCTTGTCGCAAAACCAAGGAGAAAATTTTGTTGGTAAATCATTCTCGGACATGGTAAGACGACATTCTCTGTATATGATTATTATACTAGGATAATAATCAGGATGTAATGTTCGTGATAGATAAAAGATGGTAAATATGAAAAGCACATACATATTGTATTTCTCGATTTCAAGACTGTTGTGTAGGACATACCATACGGGTTTCTTTTTAACTTCGTCATCAAGCTCTTTTTACACACCCACACTTTTTGGCTTACAAACTGATGGAAACACATGCATCTCACATGCTGGAGGTGGATCATCTTCATTTCTATCGAGATGATTAAATCTTGTCTCAACATTTCGAAGATAATGCGAACAAAAAGTTAACGCTTCCTCAGCAACATACCCCTCTGCTATACAATCATAAGGCTTAGCTTTATTTCAGACATAATTTTTTTAACTTTTTCATATATCGTTCAAATGGATACATCCACCTCATATAAACGGGACCACCTAGAAATGAGTCAGGTTTAGAATGTAAAGGAGTCGATTCTGTCAGAGCTCGACCTCGGGTAGTTTAAGTTTTACAAAGATTAAGCTCGAGCTCGGGTCGCTTAAGTTTTACAAAGCTTGAGCTCGATCTCGGCTCGTTTTAAGCCTTATTATTTAAGCTCAAGCTCGATTCTTGGTATGTTAGTCAGGCTCACGGGCTAGGCTCATCTAACGTACAACCATAACATACTGACTCATCCATTGGACATCTAACATACAACCATAACATACCGACTCATCCATTAAACATCTACCGTAAAACCATAACATACCGACTCATCATTTAACATCTAGCGTACAACCATAACATACCGACTCATCCATTGAACATCTAACGTACAACCATAACATACCGACTCATCCATTGAACATCTAACGTACAACCATAACATAGCGACTCATCCATTGAACATCTAATGTACAACCATAACATACCGACGCAGTCGTTGAACATCTAATGTACAACTATAACATACTGAATCAGTCGTTGAACATCTAATGTACAACCATAGCATATTCATCGTTTAAACATCTAACGTACAACCATAACATACCGACTCATTGCATTGAACATCTAACGTACAACCATAACATACCGACTCATCCATTGAACATCTAACGTACAAAAATAACATACCAAATCAGTCGTTGAACATCTAACGTACAACCATAACATATTTATCGTTTAAACATCTAACGCACAACCATAACATACCGACTCATCTATTGAACATCTAACGTACAACCATAACATACGGAATCAGTCGTTGAACATCTAATGTACAACTTCATCGTTTAAACATCTAACGTACAACCATAACATACCGACTCAGTCATTGAATATCTAATGTAAAACCACAACATATTCATCGTTTAAACATCTAACGTACAACCATAACATAACGACCCAGTCGTTGAACATCTAACGTACTAACATAACATACAGACTCATCCATTGAACATCTGACGTACAATCATGAATGTTAACTAATCATTGGCGGGAAAACATTGGCGAGAAAACGTTGGCGGGAAAATGTTAACCATTCCTCTCACTTTTTTTACCATAAAAACACATGTTATCTTTATAACCACACACATTCCTACCAACATAACCACCACCAGATCACACACACACACACACACACACACACACAAACATACACACACACACACACACACACACACACACACACACACACACACACAGACACACACATACACTTATCATCAAAACAACTGACACACACATTGTTATTATGAAAATGTTGGAGCATGAAGCTTTTTCGTGCAGTTGTGGAGATGGAGATGTAGTTCTATGATGATCATGGCAACCTGAAACCCTTGGTAGACCATACTATGCATGTCCACGTTCACACGTCAAACCTCGCATGTTTTTCATTTGTGTTATATACAATTAATTTTGATAGTTGATAAACATTAGTTGCTATACTCTTTAACAGCCTCGAGTAAAATATTATGAATGTAAAATTTTTTATGGAAAGACGAACGAGTCAGACTACTAGTCAGTTCTCTTGGAGCTTCAATGACTCCAAGTTCCCTTCCAAGCTCTTCTTCGAGACCTTCAACGACTCCAATTTCTTCTTCAAGCTATTCTTCGAGACCTTCAACGACTCCAATTTCTTCTCCAATCTCTTCAACGTATGTAAACTGCGTACATTTGATTGGAAAGATAAAGGTACTTGAGAAAACAATTGAACTTTATAGCCATCCCGAGATGCACACAATGAATTCAACTGTAATACCACGACCTTTACAATGACATGGGAAACATTAGTTTGAACTAGTTTGTGATGTGTATGTTCTCGTGTGTATATGTCTATTATCGTTTTATTATGCATGTTTAAGCACATGTTAAAGTGTCCGTTTCGAATAAAACTATGTTTAGGCGTGTCTGTTTTCAAGTCTCCCATGTGTTTTCACAAAGGGTATGTATAATATTTTGAATAAATAAATGTTTGCTTGTACGAACGTATAGTATTAACGTTGGGAGAGTAACGCGGAAATAAAATGACATGTTATTCGTCGAGGATATGTTATGGGGATACTTTGGTGCCAGGGATACTTTGTGGGTTTGGTGTGATGTTTTATCGTTTTGTAATGTGATGTTTTACTTATTCATTGTAGTTTAATACTTTCGATTTAGTTAAATTTATTATTAATTTATCACTAATTGTAATCATCTTTAAGTATAAAAATGTCCAATATTTATGGTTAATTTTAATAATTCTTAATCAATAAAAATATAAAACAAACTTTAGGGACTACGTGTAGTGGCTAAAGATTGAGCGGCAAATTTTTCCGCTATCACGAAGTTACTATTTTTGACTTTGACTAAAAAAATTTCGTCTCCAAATTTATTGGCACTACATGTAGTACCTAAAGCTTGGGCGGCAAATTTCCCCGCTATAACGAAATTACTATTTTTGACTTTGACAAAAAAGATTTCGTCTTCAAAGTTATTGGCACTACATGTAGTCCCTATAGGTTATAGTCAAAGTCAAATATTTTGTAATCTCAAGTTTTGCTTTATACTAAAACTTTAGAGACTATACATACTCTCTATATATCACGAAGTAGTCCCTAAAGATTTTGGTCAAACATGAGGGTGAGAAAAGTAGTATTTTTGTCGTTTTGTTTAGACGCTACATCCGTAGTCTCTAAAAAACGCCGTCCCTAAAGGATGTTTTTGTTGTAGTGAAGGTTAAGAGGCAGTCAGACCAAACCGTCAGCTCTGACTCGATAAGAGCATTTGCATCTGACAATGTCTGACTCGCAAGAAAAAAACAAACAAGCCTGAGGTCTAACCGTGTCTGACTCAGTAAAATTCAGAGGAGAGTCAGACGTTTTTAGTAAAAACATTCCTTTAGTTAATTAACTAAAGTTTTTATAATTTTTTTTAATTATAATTTCATGCAAAAATAAAATAATAAATTTGATTAAACATTTTTTTATTATTAGTAATAGACGATTAAATGGAAAAAAATCAAAAAATGTAAAATATAGGATATTAGAACCAAGAGAGTATATTTTATCAAACCAACGGCTAAATATATTTGACGTCTTTGGACACATCGATAACTTGAAACATAGAAAATAAATTTTTATCGATAACTTTAAGAGCGTAGGGTTGGTTTGGTGTTGTGTTATAGAAAAAGTGAGCCACGTAAGCATATTATTTCATAATACCAGAATTCTCATAATGCCACAAAAATAGATCCTTGGTTAACACCAGACTTATGGTGTTATAATGGTCCCAGTTTTAATTAAAAAAAAAATTCATGACGCGAGCCTATAACGCGAGCTATGGTACCGTTCTCACCAGGGACGAAACTAGGATAAAATATGACCGGGTGCATAAATTTTTTGAACCGTAATATAACATATGTAAAAAATGTTAAAACGAATGGCAGAAACACGTTCCAATTGATTGAGTGCATTTAAGATGGATTTAGAAAAAATCAATGTTTTCTTTACAATTTAACATTACACAGAAAAATTCCATAGGGGTCACGGGCACCCGCGGGAACCCCCCTAGCTCTGTCCCTGGTTCTCACGCCGTTAACTCGCGTCATGTCCACTATTTTGGGATGACAACTACGACTTGAGAGGTTATAGCACGAGAAAAGATGTAATGTTTAGCGTTGTCATGCTCGCGTTATACCCACAATTTGAGCCATGAGTTACCATACCCCGGCCTCTAAAAAAAACAATGGCACGTGTAGCAAGATAGTTGTTGCGTTCAAGCTAATCAAAGTGGACCGAACGTTTTGTCAAACCGCCTTAAAACAAACAGTTGGCTTATTCCACGTACTTTACAGTACGTGCTAACACGCGTCATCAACTTTGCCGACATACCTATTATATATACCTAATCTAGCCACTTTTTTTTATCAACAACAACCCATAGGTTTTCTGTTATCTCTTTGCTTCTTTCATAACTTCTAATTTTTCAAATCGGTCTGAAATCTGCTATGGTCTGTTGCTAGATATTAGTAATTCGGATGATTTTTTTTTTTTTGAGACTATATGTTTTGGTGGTTGTTGATTCGTAGGTGCATGCACGGGATATGATTTTTTTTTTAATGGATTACAGGTATCTGATATAAGATGGTTTGATGATATTTCAGTTTTGTTATGACAGAGATTAGGATCGGATAACATCTCTTAGACGGGGTCGATTGGTTTATTATGCAAAAGGATATTTGGTTGCTTATTTCTGACTCAATATATACTTGATTGATTTGATTTCTGTTTTCGCAACCGAGAGTCACGAGGTTATCTTTTGTGTATGTCTAGGGTTCTGCTGGTACTTGAGTAAGCAGCCGGTAGCAGTATGGGTAACATTAATTTGATCTTGTTTGATTCTCATTATACGCTCCTTCTATTCTCAGCTGCCTATAGGTTTTCTACTGTTCATAACATCTTAATTCTAAATCTGTTGTTTTGATATCGATTTGATAATTCGGCTTTAAATCTGTATGCCTTCATGTATATCAATAGGTTAAAGGCTAGTAAAAATTACCCTCCTGACAATGGATTCGAGGTTCTTCTTTATTATTTTTAATCTTCTGTATGGCAGATCTATTAGGTTGTTGATACACATCTATGCGGAATATGGATTAGGTTTTGATGGTATCAGGTTATACTTGTTCCTTTAGTAATGGTTTGGTATCGATTTTGAAGCTATTTGTTAGGACAGATTCATCGTTCTATTTGCAGAACTATAAGTGTGTGTGTTGTGGCAGGATGGTTGGTTATGGTTTTGTAGGTCTCAGCAACTATGATCGGATAGCATCATTCTAGGAATTCCATGTATCTGCTCTTGAGTGGTTTCTATGCGAAGGATAAGAGTCTGAGATTTACTAATTGATAGTTTATATCAGCTTTTCATTCAATTTGTTTTCCAATTAGAAATCGAGAGTGATGAGATTATCTCTTGTGCATTTCTAGGATTTTTCTGGTGGTTGAGAGAGAGGCTGGTCACACTGGTTTAACTAGCGTCCGGATGGGTACATTTGATCTTGTTTGATTATCATACTTTAGATACTGTATATTTATGTCGCCTTGGAGCTGATCATATATTAATACATTGATCTGTTAGTTTTATGTTAAGTGGCCTGGTAAACTTTTGTAGACCTATAGGTTTGTTCAATTTTTGCTGTGTTTGGATCGGGCATCATTTTCTTTGAGGTTTAGTCTTGCATCGAGATATCGCTGAGTTAATCACCAAGGTTTAGACTCTTACCGATTTTCATTTTGCTGGTGTGGAAAACATCTATATGCTAAATTCTTTGTTAAGAGTATATATAGTTGATCTCGGTGACTAGCTATATACTACCTGTCATCGATTTCATTAAACCTCTTGAAACTTACGTGGACAAAGGTTTTGGGAACCACATTGATCATCACCTATATAGGTTTGCTGCTAGCTGTAATCTTGTCCCTTTAAATGACATCTGCTGCCTATCCCAAAATTTTAGCCTTTCACGACTTGGATCATGTTCAATACTGGTTTCCTCGCTATCATCCTCATAAGATCTTTGTGTATCGGTTTTGTGCTGGTAGGTCATGGTAGATCGTGTGCTGGAAGTGTCATTCGAGTTTTGCTCGAGGCTTCAGACAAACATTACTAAATAAGCTCTATTGCTCCATAATACTTTCTTTCTATTTTTTTAGTTCCTTTAGTAGGGAACATCTATCTTATGTTCCAATACCCACGTTTTTGTATAGGTCTGTTGGTTTCCAAATACTTGGTCATGGTCAACAATATGCTGGTTTCTTACTATTTTTCTTCCTTCATTTTTGCATTAGATTAAGTTAATACTGACTCCTGTTGCTGATGATATCGGGTATAAATGATCCTGCATACAAAGTGTTGTGGAATGATACTAGATGGTCGGACACTTGCAGACTTGCAGTTTTTTAAGTATCATACCTTGTCATTAAAATGTTTCTCTGTTTCTTTTTGTTCTCTGTTCAATTATTGGCCAACTTCCATTTCACCTTTTAAAATAAAGCGGAATATGTTCTGTCTGTAGGTTTGTTCATGTGGTGGACGTCTCAGCTGAGCTATTCTGCGATACTTCAGGCCAAAATATTATATAAGCTCAACTTGTTTTTAACCTTCTTGTGCTTTTATTTTATTTTTTCGAGAATTTACTTTAAAAGTCATATATATGAGTCCTCATTATGTGTAGGTCGTGTTGGTTGCAAATGTCGTGCTCGTGATGACTATATGCTGCTTTTTTCATTCGAAGACTCCTCGTCATTTCGTTTTTAGTTTTAATTTAATTCTGTAAATGCAATATGGTTGGAAGAATTCTTTGCCCCTTTAATTTCTGATAGGTCTTAGCAAATTACAACAAAAAAAATCGGATTCTTGTGATCATTCTATCTTGCTCTTTTGTTTATAGGTTGAGAAAGTTGTAAGGATATCTCAAAATTCAGACCAAATTACTTTTAAGATATCGTTCTAAAATATTCTTCATACCTGCTAGCTTTCATACCTTTTTCTGGCTTCACCTTGCTATGAGGTTTGTTGTTGCTCTTTTCCTAATAGGTAATGGGAGCTCATGTGCTGGGAGTGTCATTTGAGTTTTGCTCGAGACTTCAGAGTTCAGACTTACAAAATAAGCTCTATTGCGCCATAATACTTTCTTTTTCTTTTTTCATTCTTTTAATAGGGAACATATATCTTATCTACCTAATACTACGTATACTAAGGTTCTTTTTGTATTTTCCTTCATTTTTGCATTGGATTAAATTAGTCCCCGGTCTCTTGCTCATGATATCTGGTATAAATGATTCTGCATACAGGTGTTGTGGAATGATTTTAGATGGTCGGACACTTGCAGTTTGTTTAGTATCATACCATGTCATTAAAATGTTTCTCTGTTTCTCGGTTCAATTAGTGGCCAACTTCCATTTCACCTCTTAAAATTAAGCGGAATATGTTCTGTCTGTAGGTTTGTTCATGTGGTGGACGTCTCATCTGAGCTATCTGTGACACTTGAGGCCAAAATATTAAATAAGCTCAATTTTTTTAACTTTCTTTTGTTTTTATTTCCTTTCTTCGAGATTATTTTAATAGATGACATATATGAGTCCTTCTCATTATGTAGGGCGTTGGTTGCAAATGTGGTGCTCTGATGACTATATGCTGTTTTTTTCACTCGAAGACTCCTGGTCATTTCGTTTTTAGTTTTAACTTATTACTGTAAATGCAATATGGTTAGAAGAGCTTGCTTGTGTTTGGATTTGTGTGCTGTTGTCGCAGCAGGTTTGGAGATTACTAGGAATATGATTGGACTGCTTTTCTGCTGGCGAGCAACAGGCACTATCACATGCCAATTATTTGCCATTACTTGCTTCATTAATTGGTTTTTAGTTTCCCCTTGCGCGTGTAAGCTTGCATGACAAGATTATGCTCTGTTTGTAGGTTCATTTGGTGTCAAACATACTTCAGCAATCATGATCGGTTGGTTACCATTTGCCGGTTCTTCTTACTCTCTTCTGAAATTATCAGTTTTCTTGTCTTGTCATCATCATAGGTTTTTGTATCTCGCTCTGTTGTTGGTATGTCACAGATGCTCATTTGGCTGCAGATGATAGTCCAGACCCTGACATACTGAATAAGCTCTATTTTGTTTTAAAACCTTCTTTCCATAGGCTCTTAGATAAGAGGACTCTTGTGATCTTTCTTTAAGTAATTATAATTCTGTCTTTATGATATGACTAGAATCATTCTTTCCAGTAGTGTAGAAGTAGAAGCTCGCTTAAGGTCGATAGACTTCGGTGCAGAAAACGTGCTATTGGTTGTATATAGACCGGTACTGCAGGAAGATTATGGTTTGACCTTTGCGTTAATTTAGTATTTTCTCGAGTCCCAAATCATGTATTTATGTCTTTTCTTTGTTCGTGCTCTGTTTCATGAATTAAGAGAATTGCTTTGTTTATAGGTTTCTTATTCGCTAAGCTTTTCTTGTGGCTTCCTAATGAACATCTGCTGGTTTCTTCAAAATTCATACCTTTCACGTCTTCTTGTTTATCATTGTTTAAGCTTATATGACACAGTTGTATTCTATTTGTAGGTGTCTATGGTGTCATACGTAGACATAACTATGTAGGTGTGTTGGTTGCAAAAGTGGTGCCTACTGCCTAGTGTTTGTCTATTATGTTGTTTTTTTCTCTCTAAAGACCCAGGTCTTTTTCGTTTTCTATTTGAAATTATTTGCGTGTTTGCAATATGATCAGAAGAATTATTTGTCCCTCTCTTTCTGATGAGTCTAGAAGAGCTTGTGTTTGGATTGGACCCTCTTTTTTTTGTGTGTGTGTGTGTGGATTTGATGTGTAGATATCTGTTGTTGCCGCAGGCTTACAGATTCCAGAATATAGGATTGGACCTTCTTTTGGCTGGTGGACCAGTGGCACCATTGTTTCTTCTTTTCCCTTATTTTGCTCATTATTTGATCTCATGTTTTCACTTGTGTAAGCTTGCATTATGTTATTATGCTCTGTCTGTAGGTTTGCGTGGTGTCATACATGGTATCCTTGTCTATCACCCTCTTCTGTTTTTCTTTAGTTCTTGTGGTTATTTAAGTTTTAGCATCATTGGCTTATTAGTTTCATCATCATGAGATCGTTCTGTTTTGCTCTTTTGTTTATAGGTTGAGAAAGGTTTATGGTGGACTTCATATTTAAGTTTGTTCTATGCTGTTTTAAGACTATCGGTTCTGGTTCTTCACTTGACTTAACGTTCAATCATTTTCTTTTATTGGAAATTTATTCTTCATATTATTAGAATCATTTTTTGTCGCTCTCTTGCTCATATTTTCAGTTCACCATATGTTGCTAAAATGGTTGATAGAGGGTTCTCTCAGAAATGGTCTTTTATTTTAGTTTGTTTAAATGGCTGTCATTCTTTCTGCCTTTTTAATTAGGAGGACTGTGTTTTATTTGTAGATTTGTTGCTTGCTGTACGCCTGTCCTGATCTTCTAACGTCCATTTTCTGGTCTTCATCTATTTTTTCATTTTCTGTCGCTGTAGTTTTTAGATTTCTTGAATTATTCATTGGTTCTATCTTGCACTTTTGCAGCTTGTCTTTCTCTTACGTATACGTGCAATTTGATTGGTTTGGTGGGCCTAATTTAATTGGAGGTTTCTAGGTCAAATTTGTGTGGCTCTCACGTTTCTGGTCTTGGGGTTTTTTCCTCTATGCTTGATGCTTTTGACATTATCTTCTTGTTTCTTAGATGCCCAGTAATACATTGTTGTCACGCCGTGACTATATTTGGTTGGATCATAAGCACTATCTTTTGTCATTTGTGCTTTTAACGTCTTTGCTTTCCCTCTTAAGTTTGCATGACAAGATTATGTTGCGTGTGTAGGTTTATGTGGAATAAAAAATCCTTGTCCCATCATAATGGTTGACATGTGCTGGTTTCTCCTGTATTTCTTATGAGTATTTGCATTATATCGTTTTCTAGCTGTCATCATCATATAAGGTCCTTGTATTTTCCTCTTTTGCTAATATGTCAACTGGCAGGATGCGTCATTTGAGTTCTCGATACTTAAGACTAAGCTATAAATTAAGTTCTATCTATGTTGCGTGTGTAGGTTTATGTGGAATAAAAAATCCTTGTCCCATCATAATGGTTGACATGTGCTGGTTTCTCCTGTATTTCTTATGAGTATTTGCATTATATCGTTTTCTAGCTGTCATCATCATATAAGGTCCTTGTATTTTCCTCTTTTGCTAATATGTCAACTGGCAGGATGCGTCATTTGAGTTCTCGATACTTAAGACTAAGCTATAAATTAAGTTCTATCGCTTTTAAAAATCTTTTATCTAGGTTTTTTAGGTTACGTAGTGTAAACAGTAAAACTTGGCATATGTTTGACCTTGTTTGCATGTAGGTTTGCTGATTTCCAAACACAGTGCTCAAGATGGCTATATGCTTGTTTCTAATTATACGACAACTTCTTTCCTACTTTTTTCTGTCTTTACTCATAAGTGCAAGAAAGTTTGTTGGGTGTTTTACACTTGTCCTGGCATTTTAATTGTCGACCTGCTAGTTTTCTTCGATATACATGATCATCTTACCTTTTAATTACTATGTATACTTCATTGGTTGCATCTTGCAGATTGTGTAGCTGTACGTTTCATGTGAGTATCTGCTGTTTATTTGGCCATGAGAAGTTATGTTATGCTCTTTCATTTTATCTTCCTTTTAAGTAGCTTAAATGCATAAGGGTGCTGGGGGTACACTATTGTCATTTGTAGGCTACACGTGGCTGTCAGTTTGACTGTTGATCTTTTTTTACTTTTTGTACCCTGTCATCAGTTATTGTTCTCTGCTTTTCAACGGTGTGTTACATATGTATAGAGTTCCTCTTCGCATGGAATAGTTGAAACAATTGCTCGCTCTTTCGGATTTTTTGGCTGGCTCTCTTTGATGAACGTGAAATACTGTGGTCACCGATATCTTTAAGGCGGTATGTACTCTACTTGATAAAATGGAATTATGTGTGCTGGAAGTGGGAATCTGGTGAATTCTGCTTGTTTGTATTCATTAAATTAGATGCACAAGTTATTTGATGATGCATGATTAGTTCACCTTGTTTGGCCTTGCTCAAGTATGACTGCTGACTGGATTGTCATAGCGATATTATTATGCTGTCTTTTCTGCAATTTATCTGCTCCATGTGAGAATATGGAAATGGATAGGTGCAATCGGTTAGGATTTTATGGAGGAAATTGCTGGTTGTTTTGTACTTTCCTGAGTAAGAGATGTTGAAGATGAGTGCTGCATGCTTTTTGATTCAACTGCAAATGACTAGGAGTAAATGAAGTGCCCTCGGTCCTTTTAAGAAGCTGTTGGTATTTGGTTTCATATATGTGTGGTTAATAATGTGATAGACGAGATGTGGATTTTTAATTATAGTGTTGATTTGGGTGCTGCCGTGCTGGTATAGAAGTATGGTTATACAACGCTAAATGTATCCGTGCATGGTGTGGTTTATTGGCTATTTGGAAGATGTTGCTTTTGCTATATATGCTTTGATTGTTTCTTTGCTTAATATGGTATATGCACAAGTTTTAACTCTGCCTGGGTTAGTGTATACTCAGCCGGTCCCAAGCCCGGATATAAAAGAGGAGGGTTGAAGGAGGTCAAATGCCTCCCGCTAAAAACTTGTGTTCGTACTTATATTAATGTTAAGTTGGAAGGAAACCATTTAGTCCCTTTAAATGGTATTTGGTGTGCATTATTTTCGAAGATGAGAATAGTGCATGGATGGTATTTTATCTAAACTAAGAACTACGGTTACGAGCAACATGTAAGACACTTGTACATTGCTTGGAATGAAGTTCCCACAATCTCTCATCGTTAAAACCTTATTTCGAAACAATATATAGAAGACAAAAGCAGCAATATCTACCATATGAGGAAAGCCTTTGCTTGGATGAAAAAACCCTCTAGGAAAAGATACATTAGGCGATCATGTTACTTGTACTTGTGTCTCATTCTTCATTTTCCCGTACATATAGTGATGAAGGTCGAGATACATTCTGGCATTCGAGCACTCGCATTCTTGGGCAGGTGATGATGATTCAAAAATGAACTTGTTTATCTAAGATCGAGTCGTGGACTATATGTTTAATTGTGTTTTGAAATCTGTGCAGGCTCTAGAACAGACATATGGATGCAAACTGTGTATCGGACCATGTACAACCTGAGGAGAGGTTATATTGCTATATTTCGTTTGACAATGCCATGGATTATTCGTTTCACTTTAGCTAGGGGGTTATATTAAAAGTCAAAAGAAATGTGATAGTTGACTTATTTGCGAAAGATGTGTTTAAGTTGATGCTTCAATAAAGGTTTATACAGTGCCATTAACGGGCCCTAGTTAAGCATGTATAAATAAATAGTGCTGGCGCTGACTGTGGAGCTGGAATTGCTGATTTTTAACTATTTATTGGCTCGACCCACTGGCCTTTAGTTGAATGAGTGGAGACATGATAATTGGGAAAAGTAGATAATTTGAGATCATTAGAACTACCAAATGATGGATGTTCCATCAATGTCCGATAAATAAGGAAATTTGCATCGTATATAGGTACGTAATGAACTTAGACTAGGTGCAACAAAGATGCTTGGTCCGTCATCTTTTTCCATTTCATACGTGAAGCACTATTACGACGAGTCGAGGTTGACGGGTGGTGAAGCAAAACAGAAAGAAATCGGTGGTAGTACCGATTGGATTAAAACTCTTTGTGGCATTTGCGCGTTTAAGCATGATATAAGTAGTGGTAAAAGATGTGCTATGGGGAAAAGGTGGTAGAACACGATGTATAGAGATGACGAGAGATATGATGTGACGATAATGTGGCAGCGGTGATTATCAACCACCACCATTGCACACACCCAATCTAATGTACAAAATAATCTCTGATAATTATTGGATCTCATAAAATTATGATCTGAGTGATTAGTTTAACTAATAATTTAGACTCCTAATATATATGAGAATAACATGGATCAATACTAATGAATTATAATGATAAATGATTAACTGCACATGAGACTTAACTGATTGATCAGCTCGGTTATTTGTAGATACATAACATATATCTAATAAATAGCTAACAGGTTTATGGTTTAACAGATTGAAACCATGTATATATCAAAATATCAAGAACTTAACAGAACAACGATAGTTTGATAGTGCGATAATGCCAATCACGTACCGGTGAATGGTGATTATGATCTTTCTTTTCTAGATAAGACAATCTCAGTTAATCCTAGAACACCCAAATTAGGTAGTTGCATACAACCAAAAATGACTAATATATGTAATATATATGTGACCAATCGATTGAGATATCAAGCTTTGCATGAGCAATCACAGGAATTAGTTTCATTCATTAGATTTGACAAAATTATTTGTGCATCGAGATTGCGAAAAGCTGGTATATAAATAAGGGATAAGCTGACAATAAAATTTGCATCAATTGAAAAAGCTGCCAACTCACCAGGATGGGGCAAACGTAGACCTGGATATAAACAAATTTCAACCAAACAAACAGTTTCATGCAAAAAATAGTAACCAAGTCTACCGGGTCGAACAACAATTTCGGATATGATAATGCAGTGTTTTCTTTTTGAACCGCATAATTCAGTGTTTGTGTGTTTTCTTTTATTAATTCACTTCAACACATCTCAATCGTCCAAGTAATTTGTTTCATGAACTCCACAGTGTTTAGGCAAACAAAGAGAAAAAAGTGGGAACAAAAGATATGCACAGCTCGAATGAGGAGCATAGGAAATAAGTTTAAGATTCCGTGTTTCAAGCTAGACACAACCTACTACTATGTATGGCTATTATTATTTGCCTAAACATCACGCAACCAGATTGGATATGCAGAACAACACGGACAATTTTACATGTCTGTGCATATGCATTAGTAGTAGCTATAAAACGGATGTAAAGACTAGGTGCATCAGACTACTAGCTAGTTGATCATTTGAAAACTTCTATTCATTCACATTTCCAAATTACAGTTTTCAGAGGAGGATTAAGAAAATACAGAATACACATTCAATCTTACAGGGGAGAGAATTAAGAAAATACAGAATATACATCATGAAACAAAGACTGAAAACAAAGTGAAACAAAAAGGCAGTTCTTAAGCATAGTCTCCAGCGGCTGGAAGTGCCTCGTATGATCCAATGAAAACATCACCATAGATTAAACCAGCTAAGCCACCACCGATCAATGGTCCTATCCAGTAAATCCAGTTTTGTGAGAAGTCACCACTGACCACAGCCGGTCCAAATGATCGAGCTGGGTTCATTGATCCACCGCTAAATGGTCCAGCAGCCAAAATGTTGGCTCCAACAATGAATCCAATAGCAATTGGTGCAATGGTTCCAAGAGATCCCTTCTTAGGGTCAGCTGCGGTTGCATATACAGTGTAAACTAGAGCAAAAGTTATGATGATCTCAAACACAACTCCTTGTAGACTACTCATGCCATCTGCAACTCCGTGTGTTGGGACAGCCTGTCGAGTACCAAATATGTAAGTATGCACCCAAGATTTTGAACCAAAAGCTCGTATTTAGCCCATGTTATAAAAAATAAGCAATAGGCTCTTATAAAAGATTTAACCAATTTATGTGTCTAATAATGAAAAGATAAGAGAACTGACCAAGCCACCGGTAACAAATTGTAGGAGGAAACATGCAGCAGTTGAACCAAGCAATTGGGCAATCCAGTAAAATAGACCGGTAATGATGGTAATGTTACCACCAATAGCCAAACCGAAGGTGACAGCAGGGTTCAAATGTCCGCCGGATATATTGGCTGCCATGGACACACCAACAAAAAGTGCAAGTGCATGGGCAATTGCTATTGCGACTAGCCCAGCAGGGTCTAGTGCTGCATCGTTTGTGAGCTTGCCTGCAAAACAATTATGAAAAATTATTATATATCTGAATAAAATTGTTACTTAACTTAGTTAAACATTATTAACACATTTTTTTATTTGTTTAATATCAGTCATATATTTTCCATGTAGTTGAAATTATGTTGAACATATGTGCTGAACTGGCTGAACTAGTCTAGACTAAATGTATAGGGTATCAAATAGGCCGAACTCGATCTAGACAACGAGACGAATATTATATTGAACCGAGTGGGTATATAAGTACGCCAACTGAGACTAGTTTACACAAGTTTCTCGGGTACATTTACTTTCTCTACGAATATTTCGTAACGTTTTAGCTCAAAAACAAAACATTTATAAAAGAAAAGGCCATCATACCAAAAGCAATAGCTGAGCCGACACCAGCAAACACGAAAAGAAGAGTGGCAATGAACTCAGCCAAGTAAGACTTAACTGAAGCACCACTAAAAGAGTCACCAATGCTACCAACTGTCAACTTAACCATGTTTAAGAACTTATATTTTTCTTAGAGAAAGAAGCACTAAAAGTAAAAGGAAATGTGATGGTTGACTTTGCTTAAGTTGTGGGTTGTGGATGCTTCAGTAAAGGCTTATATAGTGCATGATTTCAAATTTTATAAAATAAGCTTTCATATAAGTGGGGTTGATAAGTTGATATAATATGTGGCCTATTAAGGGGCCAATGTATAGAGAATATATGCTGGCACCGTCCATGGAACCAGGATGGCTTATTCTTAGCCAATAATTGGCTCGACCCACCGGCCTTTATTTTAATATACGCATTCGATATTGAGTGATAACATAATTTCGAATAGTGGATAGTTTAAAGTCACTTGAACTACCAAATTATGGATGTTTTGTTGATGTCATGATCAAAAAGCTCCAATTGATCAATTAAAAAGTCCTTTTCCAATGGTTGAATATATAGATAAATGCTTAAAAAAGGTATATAAACAGAGGTGGAGTTAGATCATAAAACCATTAAATGCATAAAACATTTAATACACATATTTGTATAACACATAATTTTTTTTATGGGGTTCATTTTGACGAAATCGAATTCTTTAACAAATACATACACTACGCGATAAAATTTCGGTTTAAGGCTTAGGGTTTAGGGTTTAGGGGTTAGGGTTTAAGGTCGGGTTCTGTGAATCCCGAGAACCCCCTAGCTCCGCCGTGTATGTATAAAGCATACAATAAAATTTGCATCATATATACGTGCATATATAAAAATTTAAACTGCATAACACATGGGATCTTTTAATTGTATCTTTAATAATAGAGGGGAATCAAGTTCCCCTAGGAACACTGATCCCTCACACCAAAATATTTATATTAGATGGCTTCACACACACACCCACTTGAATGTCTTCCTCCCACTGTAGATCAAATAAAATAATGGAGTTCACCCACGTTTCCCAATTCCTTGCCTTAAAAGATGATCAACACTGTTGATTTGGTTATTGAATGGGTTACCGGGTTAACCCTTGGCCTCAGTCGTTGATTGGCGTCTGCCCGTTTTCCGTTTTGATCTATTGTGTGAAAAGGTTAATAGTGATGTGTCGTTTTGATCCATTGTGTGAAAAGGTTAATAGTGATTTGTGGGTTGTATTATATACATAAACTACATACTCTCTTTCTCTACCCAATAGTACAATCTCGCCGCTATTGTTTTGGGTATAGATCTAGATCTAACATCTTGATCGGCGGCATCAAGCAAGATTTTGTTTTGGGTACTACATAATGTTGATGGGGGTTTGAGGTGGTGATGGAAACAACCTCATACCAGGTATCTATGTTGTTTTACCCAACTATCATGATGGTACACTCAATTATCTTAATTAATTACGGTCACGGTTACGATTATCATTTTGGGTTGTGTTGATGGGTTTATGGTTTACTTGCGCTGGTTCGTGATTTATACCTATAGGGGCTAAGTGACTCACTTTATGGTAGCTTATATTTTTACTCAGATTGAAATTCGTACCTTGGCGAGGTGACCCAACCCGTATTGCGTTGCAGCCATGGTTTTTGTTTTGTATTGCTTTAAAATGGTTAATATTGATGCTGCCATTTTAGTTGTTTCTTCTTAATATTCAAAAGTGCGGTTCGATATTGCTTATGATTTTTCCTTATGTTTCTTCGATGCCACGTATCCTTTCGTTGTCGCTCTACATAGCGTGTGATGATAGTGATACGTGTGTGACGATGATGATAGGGTACAAATGTGCACAATAAGCCCACATGGGAATTCGTGCGAGGCCAATCGTGCAATGAATGATACTAGCAATGAATGATACTAGCTTTTTTTATGACAAATGATGCACGTCCTTATGTGAATTAGTAACATACGTTGGGATTGTCCTAACCTTGGTGAGGCGGCTTACTTAAGCTGCAGCCATGTTGGATTTATTGTCTTTGTTGAAAGAAACATAACAGGTCACACTTTGAGGTGTAAGTGCCTACAACATAAAAGGAGATGCTGATAATATTCGAGCATTTCTAAGCGGATTCGATCAGAACTAGGATTATATGTCTCTTGGCGGGGAAACCTTGGTAGGTCTGCAGCCAGAACGTACATATTCACGTATCTGATTGCTCACTTATCTGGGCCTCGAAATACGAAATAGATGTTTTTCTTCAGCTTGCGCTTCTTTGATGCCACTATCCATTTCGTTGCGGCTATCCATGGTGCGCGACGATTGTGTCAGATGTGTGTCGATGGTGATATGCTCATAGGCTACAAATTAAACTGACATGACATGTTTGGTTTATGTTGACACGGCAATGATGAATATGAGCAGGATGAAAAGGACGTGTTAGACTTAATAACTTGGCGTGGCAACCTGTTAGGTATGCATCCATGAGAGGCTTACGTATGTCTGAACCAGATACTCTTATCTAAGCCAACCGGCGTTGTAACACAGTGAATGGCTACTGATAACCTACTTAGGGCTGTCGTGAAACCCGTCACTATTAAGCCCAGGTATGTGCATATAGATGAGAAAGGTATAGCTGTTTCAGGTGTGCTTACGCATATTCAGTTAACCAACCATTAATGGCAACGGTTTTAGCATTTTGTGATGGTTAATTTTTTTTAACAAAGCAATCAAGAGGGCTTATTTCGGTTATTCTTTTGTTACATGTATATTATTAGACGGTTTTTAATTGATGCAGACATGCCTGCTGCTCACTCAAATGGTGTAGAAAGGTGGCATAGACAGTATGGATTTGGCAATGACAAAAGGACGCAGGAGGTAAGACTTCGGTATGGATTTAGAAATGACAAAAGTAGTTCGTCCAAGTGTCACACAATCTTTCTGTTCTGTTTAACAAAATATTAGAAAAACATATGTTAAGAAGCTCATGAAGTCATAAGCCAAAAAAGTGAGTTAATGAGTTTCCAACATCATATGAACCCACATGTCTGATAGATAAGCATGTTTTGCATCAAAAGAAAAAACTTGTGTTGTTAAAAAAAAGGCCAAAAAGCTGAAATAGATTCCACACTTCTATAAAAAGCTTGATGAAATAAAATTAATAGGAATGTGAATAAATCCTCCTTTTCCTTTCGCATTATATTCATTTTGTAGGTGGTGTTTGTTACAGGGTTGGCCACCTGAGGAAATATGTATAGGGTTGGAAACTTGGCATAAAACGACCCTTTTGCTCCAAAAGGGGTGTTTGGCTTCTGTTATAACAGTAGCCATGCTAACCTATTGGTGAGAATAATGATAGCACTGCTGTTAAATAACTACAAGGTATCTCAGTTTAGAAGTTCAGATATTCTATACAATTTAGTGTGCGTTAATATGCTTTATTTTGCTTTCGCCTGTTCTAAAATTCATTTTAGAAATCGAGATAGGGTATGCAATGTAGTTACCTCTTAATTAGTTGTCGAAAAATGGGTTTATGAAAATTTATATTGTGGTGTCGCTAAGGAAATGGGTAATAATTGTGAGGTATGATCTCCTGTTTATTTATTTGATCAGTTTCAGGGAGGAGTTTGTATCGAACAGTCGTTATTTGAACATACAAGATTAAAACGTCGAGCTGTCAATAGAAGCACCGTTGTTGTGTCTAGAACGGGCCCCAGCTAAGCTTGCCATAATACGAGAAAAAGATAGGGCGGTTGCTACTGTCGTTGACAATCTTAATGCATTACCCTATATACAATTGGGAAGTCCAGGTTATTCCATCTGTTTTCATATTAGTCTTTTAATGTGGCTAAAATAGTTAATAAAGTATAGAGTAGTTTAAAGTTTTCATATTATTTTTTTAAATGAATGCTGGGACTTAATTTCATGTTAAGGGTGTTGATCTATTAATATTTGGTAGTAAAACTTGAAAAGATATGAAGTTTTGAATGGTTTTCGGAATTTTAGATAACATCAAGCTCAAAAGATAGATAGTTAGTGAATGAAATTAAATGTGCCATATCGATCGAGCATTTTGAATACTATATAAGATCATTGTTGCTCTACCTCTATGCACATACTAGAGTCAAATGAGAAGAACCTTATAACTCATAATTTAATGACTTAATCTTTGAAAAAATATCAAAAAAGGTTGTATCAATTCAAAGAAATTGGGCACACATTTTACAGCTTGGTTCCCTGTTTTAACAGATTTTATGTTGTTTTTTATCACCTTTTACGGGTTGTTTGGACAACAGTGAAAAGAGTGTTTGGACACTGACTTTGAAGCTTTTCTATATTGTTTTAATAGCTTTGTACGGTGATTTTGGTATCTTTTTATCGAGTTACGTGAAGCTGGAATAACCAGTTCTATAAATACTATCAGTTGCTTATTACTTGCTAAAACTCATGAATGTCATTAGTTAGTCGACTTGATGCATAACTGTACTTTTCCATTCTTATATGGTTTTTTCTACTGTCGCGGTTCAGATGTGACTAAATCCTTGATATACAAAATAAATGCAGGATAGAACGAGTTAGGACTGAGCTGTTTAAATACAATTTAGGACTGACCCGTTTAAATACAATTTACATGTGAAAATTTTGATGTATCTCTAGATGATAGAAGCTTTGAATAAAGTAGTGTTCAAGTTTCGTACATGACTATATGTCGATTGACTGTTTATCGTGTACAAGTATAAGACAATTTTTTTTTATCAAAATATAGTTAATTTTTAATGAATAATATGTTTATTTATATGTAAACCATGTCTGTCTAACTTTATTGAGATTAACAGATTGAATAGAACATACAAAAAACTATCTGATCTTATCAATGTATATGTAGACATGTAGCTCTATAAATTTTGACTTATTCATTCCCCTTTAATTTTTAATTATTAACTTTTCAAGGGATAAAAAGTATACACACATCTTTATACATGATAAATTAATGCAAGTATGCATGTTCAGTTGGTAAATGTTAGTCCTTGCAGCCATTAGGTACAAACAGATCGACTTAATTTCAAAATAGACTAAGGACCATAATCTTTTATCATATGAAGGTGTGTTTAAGCTACAAATAGAATCCATAACAATGAAAACCTTCATATGATACATTAAAAGCTTATTTTGATGATTAGGAGCAAGATCCGCTTTTCTATTGAATTTTATGAGATTGGTATAATCGATTGCGGACTAAGAATATATATGTGCCTCTTTAAAACCATATTGACAGTATGTTGTCGAGTCTCACCAAGTTTTGCTTTTCGGCGTGTGTTGCTAATGTTTGGTTTTTGTTTTCCTCGTAGACACTAATTGAGCGAACATTGAAGAAATGAACATATAGTCTTCATGAAGGTGACAACAACTTTTTCCAAGCTGTGGTGTTAGTATGCCATTGAGATAGATGAATACAGTTCTGTGTGCAATGAGGTATATACCTCTTTACGTTTTTTACTTTTCGAGTTATGTTTTAGACAATAGCAATTTTTATAAATTCAGCAAGTTAGTTTCTGCTTCTCGCTAAATTAATTGTCCTAAGTATGCTTCGTTCTTCTCCATTTTTACGATACACGTTTGTCTGAACAGAAACATGAGAAGACGCTTCCAACCAACCGATATGAAAAAAGAACATATACATTATGTTATTGTGAGTGACAACAGCTTCCTCCAAACAATTGTGTTTGTTGTAAGTTTAAAGTTAAGTTTCTTCTAAACATTCATACCTGTTTTTTTGCAGTACATGACCTTTAGCGTATCTTATTTGTTCTATTGCAGCTATTTGTTTGGAATGGCTTATTTGAGACCAGCAAGAGTATCCCTTTCTGTTGTCATTTTTTAGTGACACTTTCAAGCTGCATAAATCAGGTAATTCGCCATCATATATATAGAGACCTCGGTTACATATTGTAGTGTTGTTTCTGCTCGAATAAGACCCTTATTGTATATTTCGTAAATATAATGAAGATCTTACTTGTTAAGATGGGTTTGGTCCCAGGTTGTGGAGCTTCTCCCATTTTGTCGTCACTCAAGAATCAATTGTGCGAAGTTGATTTGCGCCGCGGCGGAGCGCGGGCACTAGCCCTAGTGAAAATAATATACTATTATGTTAAGTATGGGATCTCATGAAACTTTCATTAGTGTTATAAGTTTACTAATTATTGGAACTATTAAAATGAGAATAACGAATGGGAAGTAACTGATTGACCATCCGATTCAAGAAACTAGAGAAGTTCAGTCCGACAAAGATTTTGATAAAACAGCAATACTCGAATTTTTTTACGATGCCAATCAAGGACTGGTGAATTTTTACTACTAAAATTGTCTTTTGGTGACATGTTTAGCGACTCGAGAAATTGTGTCACAAATTTTTGACGCTAGTTGTTACATGTACAGTGACTTAGATGTCTCTTAAGTCAACAAAAAAGCCGCAGAAAAAACTATGTCATCAATTAAGTCGTTGAACATGTCGCGAGCATATAGAAAGCATATCGCCAATAGTGTCAACATTGTTACGTCTTCTTGCAACATGTTGCTAAGTATGTCTAATTTTGCGATACCTTCAAAGAAGTCGTTGAACATGCCGCTAGCTTGTGACATTTTAAAAACACATCGCAACAAGTGACGCATAATTATGACTTCTTGCAAGATGTCAATAACCAAGTCTCTAATAAACATCACTAATTATGAAATGTTGATACCACAATCACAATATTTTTTACAAGATATATTTTAAGATTTATAGTTTAATACATAATTATTTTTGAACGACAAATTATACTAAAACTAGCAAGGAACTAGAAAGAAATACAAAAGATAGGAATTAGAAAGCAAAATGTAACAATGGGATATTGCATCCGATTCTTCCACTTTGATGCCTGCATGCTTTTTTGAGTACCAAAAAAATGATTAATGAACTAATTTATTGATCGATTGATTCACTACTACCTGGACACCTCTTTCAAAATATGATTTAGTTTCGGAATGACCAAATCACCTAAATAATCATGCCAAAGATAGAACCCTGGATCGTTTTGCAAGATGATTTAATTGACGCCAATTCATCCAACCAATTAAAGAGATCAAGAATACCAAAAGGTGGAATATCAACCCATTTAAAGCTATTCCTCAATATATCTAAGGCTACATTACAACTCCAGAATATATGAAAACTAGTTTCAGGATATGAAGAACAAATCGGGCATAAAAGAGAGGGAATATCAAATCCTTTCCTACTAAGATTACGTCGATACGGAAGACAATCACGTAAAAATATCCATGATAGAATGTTAACATTCTTTAGAATGAATCTACACCAACGAGTTCGTGGTAGATGATTAGGAAGCAAGGCATTGTCCATGTATAGTCGGGTCTCTATAACCGTGAAAATTCTCGAATTGGCAAGATCCCGATGCCATGCATCTGGACTGTTCGAAAAGCGAATACTCTCTAGTAAGTGCAAGATCTCATCAAATTGATCAAGATTAATCCCTTTGGAAATGCTTCGATTTCATATTCATACCCGACCATTATTCCATATATCACATACTAGGAATTTTTTTTTGAGGATCAGCTGATAAAGACGAGGAAATATGAGTTTTAATAAAACATTAACCACTAAAAGCTATGCCTAACCAAAATATATGTTTAATGTACCCTATATGAGTCGGTTATTGTTTTATATACAACGTGCGTGTCTTAATGATGAAACCTCAATTATACATGGTCTCATCGTTCTAATCGGGCTTAAAATGTACAAAAATATCATAAAAAGCGTGCAAAACCCTTTGTATTTATTTATTGTGTGTTCGTAGGTTCGGATACCGTGAATTCACCAAAAGATAACAAGAATCAAGCAAAAACGAACATGGGAAATAAAGCCGCACAAAGAACCGGACCCGAGCATTGATTTTCCAAGAAAAGTCCCTCAAGTTTGAAGATTGAATAAGTTTGGTCCCTACACTTTGAAGACTTGTCATTTTAGGCCGTTGTAAAACTCCATAAATACATTTGGGTCCTTAAAGTTTCAAGAAATTACAACATCAGCCCTTGAAGATCCCTAATATTGCAAGAATAGTCCTTGTTTCTATGTTTATAAGTTGGAAGGACTGAAAGTGCAATTTGCTCAAAGATAAAATGAAATGACTTAGCCCTAATTTGCTATAGAAACATTTTGGAAAATAATTTTCAAGTTGTTAGAAGTGAAAGGGGGAAACTGTCAACATCACAAACCCATTCCCAACCATACCCGGTTTTAGCCCAAACAAACGCAACCCATCTTATTTTAGCCGGCCCTATAACCCTTACCCATTAACCCACCAGTTTATTTATTAATCACTTTTCAAACGTGATTAAATATAATAAAGTAGGAGCCAAACACCACTCAACCCCCAGTTACGGATTGAACACACACACTTCATACACACTAAAACCTAAAACCCTAATTCCCTAATTACCCAAAATTAAACCCCACAAACCTCTAGATCCTAAATTACACGTCCATTGATAAAATCCTCATACTTAAAACGGGTCCCACATCACCCATGTGACGTGTCCCCTGCCCCCTTGATCCTCCAAATTTAGTAATGCAAGTAAATCAAGGGTTGTGAGCAATTGCTTACTCTCTAAAGAAACAAAGGACGTCTAGGATTCATTCAAACAACTCAATACCTCACATGGAGTATGCAGAGATCACAAGCTAATGTCTTTGACCAATTTCAAGGACAGATTAGGAAATTTCATGCTAGGGTTTTCTTGTACTCAAGTATTCTAGAATAGTCTTATTGTTAGTATAAAAAGAGGATTCGGCCTGTGAATCACTCTTGTTCCAGATTTAGCTTTGTAAACTTTTTTCATGAATTAGTTAAAGAGATTTAAAAACCTTGCAAGTTAAAGTCTGAGTTCCATTTTTATTATTCTTGTTCTAGTGTATTCTCTTTTATTTTCTACAAAAGTGGTTAAGTTTTATCAAGTTTTTTGTTCAAGCTTGTTTTGTCAAAAAATATTTTAAGATCCTTTGCTTTAAGGTTGATCATAGTTCCCTGATCTTTACAAGATCAAGGAACAGTGAAAGCTTAAGGTAAAGTTTATTTATTGTTTGGTTACCATTTGTTATTTGCAAAACATTGGGGTTTCAAGATTTTGTCCTAAAATATGCTTTTATTTGTATTTGTTGTGACTTACTATTTCAAAAGCCACCCATAAGCTATTGACAACAACTTATGAGTGACCTTTGAGGCTTGAATATTGTTCTTTTTGTGGTGTTGTGTTAAACAGGGAAGAAGACATCACCAAAGTAATTGTTGTAGTTACTTTGGTGGGGACTGTTGTAGTCCCTCCTCTACCTTCTCTCACTTGCATAGCCCCCTCATAATCCTCCCTTCAAAGTAGAAAAGCTAGGCGTTGGAATAGATTTGGTGTGTCTTTGGTCTGAACAAGACCAAAGGTGGTAACTATCTTAACCTCCTAACTGCTAGCTGTTTACCTTGGTCTCTTGTGAGCTTGCCATGTAATGTGCCCTTTGTGGAATCCTAAGATTCACGGAACTTTAGACTGCTAGGCATAATTATTATTCACATGATGTAAATCATAGCGGAATAGAACAACAATTATGAACAAGGTGTTTAAGATCAAAGTTTGACTCTTTTATTGAACATGAAAAACTAAACAAATCCTAAGCGTCTTACATGAAGACTCTGACGCCTAGATGACACACACTGACTTTTAGGTTTACATTGTATGGGAATGTGATGAATAAACGTAAGACCATTGGTTCCTTTTATAGCATAAGGACTAGGGTTTATACAAAATATATATTCAAATAAACAATGAAATCTTCTAATTAGATAAACCATATTCTGAATTCTTATCAAAATAAGAATTCATATATGGCGAAATAAGTCCTTCCATTGTTTTCTTCTTTGAGCCTTTGCCATATCAAATCTTAGACCCAACAATCTTCACCTAGTTGATGTCGGAAAAACTCCTTGTGTATATCTTGTATATGGTACATGATCTTCAAATTGTTTCCCCTCAAGTTAAGCATCTATTCTTCCCCTTTTTGTCACATCAATAGGGAAGTAAAACATGTATGCAATCAAAGATTCTCTAAAGGTAGGCTCTGTGTAATGACCTTGAAGAACAATAAATACAATATTCTTGATGTAGAAGTAGTATAACCCAAACATGTGTTCTATGTCTTGTACGATCCACGTAACGTCGAACTTATACGAAAGGAAAAATAAAAGCATACCCCGATCTCTTTGTCAAAATCCTCATCTTCATATGAGACACTGAGCACAAATAACATAACTCCTTCATGTGATAGCAATAGACCATTTGCTAGATTTGACAAGTCTTTGACACCAACCATTTAAGCACAAACAAGTTACCGTTAAATTTAGTGCCATTGATCACTACTTTAAGATATAATAAAACACAAACTTGCCAAAATCTACTTCGAACATCAATCTTATCATAAAAATTCTTCCCTTTAATCATATACTTCGCTATAAAATATATCTGAGCCATTAATATCATAATGATATTCTGTATAAAATCAGAGATCCCATGTACCTGTGTGTGTAACCATCTCGTTTTGTGTGCGAAAACTCATCTAAAACTTCAAACAACAGCAAATCCTTCATCGCCTGATATCCTCCTTTGTCCGTATAATATAGATAGGTGTTGTCCAATATTGGACAAAACTTTCAGAGGGTAGAATAGATATATCGGACAAAACTGTACCGATCAGAGGCTAGAATATATCTGTCAGCGGCTAGGGCTAGCCGCTGACACCATCAGTGACTACGACCTTCCAACAATGGCTAGAAATTAACTAACAGGCCTTACGAAAAAATACCTCAACTATTAATTCGCTTCACATGTGGCTTATTCCTTCCACAAATCCAGGAGTATTCATCCAATCCCACGATTAACCATGGTTTATGCCCATATATCACGTACCAAAATAACAAACTAAATCCCGGTCACCCTTATTTGTAGGTTATACACGTTCAACCTTATTAGCCAATAATACTCCTAAAAAGTAGTAACCACAAGTTGTACTTACAATATTCTCGTATCATATATTCCGTAATAACTTCCTAGAATAATGCAAGAAATAAAGAAAAAGTCTTACCCACATAACAAATCAACGAATAACACAATTCCAAAATTTTAGCAATAATGTTGCCACACGTTTTTTCTAAAATCACTTCGCATCTTTCTCAAAAACAAGTACCTGTTGTTATCATCAATTGATGAACCACCATTCTGACCGTCTTCATGTTCCTATCTTACATCATTCTCTTAATTGGCTGTGAATAAATATGATATGCCATATAGATCAGACCTGCTGCTATGTTTTAATATAACAGGTCTAAGGTTTATGGAAACCCTAAAAACAAAAATCATAGCTACACATTGATCTAGGGTTTTGGACAAACCCCTAATACTTTATCACCTCTAATTTGCCACAAAACTCCTTATTTTCTATTATAGAATCGATTCTAGGGTTTGTGAAAACCCTAGTTTCATGATAATAGAAAACAGAAAATTCAAAGGCTTCTTTCTGCAGCCATAATCGATGAGCTATACCTTTTTAAAGAAAGCTCAGATCCAGGACCCCTCCAATAAGATCTTAGAAACATGTGTGTAGAGCACACACACCAAATTTTGTTATGATCCAACGGTTAACGAAAAGGTTATGGCCTTCCTACTGTTGTTGTACATACAAAACCGACCAGAAAACCCTATACGTGTTTCTTTATTACATTATGACACGAACACCTTATTGATCCTAGCATCAAGAGCCACGAGGCTCTGATACCAATTGATAACGACCAAAATATACATGTTCAACCCGTTATTATAATTCCACTTTGTATCATAAATAAGAGCTTTCGATATTTAATATATCGCGTTTTATATGCAGGTATGAAGTATGGAGAAGCAAAGTGAAGAAAATACAAAGGAGGGTCCTTATTGTGTAAATATGCCAACCTATTGAAAGAAGAATATGGAACGCACAAAAGTGTGGCGCATAATGTCAGAAGTGCGGCACACATTCCCACATCCAAAATGCGGCGCACTTTCGGATAAGTGCGGCGCACATTTGCTCTCAGACAACACTATAAATAGGAGCCACTTTTACCCATTTCATATAACCAATCTCATTCAAAAACCACTACTCCAATCCGAGTATTCTTAGCTTTTTTAATAGTATTTTTAGTATTCTCCACTTTTGGGAAATACTTGTAACGAGAGTATTCCACTCTTTGATTCTTGGAGGAACGATACAATCGTGACACTTTTGTACTCGTTCATCTGATCAAATCTAAGTATGATGTTCTCTTACTCTTTTCCATTTTGAGGAATCCTAAGATTCCGGATCTTTAAGCTACTAGGCATATCCATTGTTCATATGATTATACAATCAAAGCGAAAAAGAACAATAACTATGTAACAAGGTGTTTAGGCACAAAACACATGAATTAAAACAATTGGGTTGCTAATTATATTAATAATCAACAACCACTAGACGTGTATACATTAATCCCACGTCTAGTGCAACACACTCTTTTAGGTTTACATTGTGAATATGAGTTATGAATAAACCTAATACCCTTGGTTCCTTTTATAGTGTAAGAATTAGGGTTTACAAGAGATAATATCAAATAAACATGTAAATCTTCTATTCAAATAAACTTATACAGAATATATCTTGCATGTTTATCTAAATAGAAGCTTCCAAAGGCTTCTTGTCTACGTTTCTGTCAATGCTTAGTTTGTACATGACAATGCTTGGATTGTACATGACAATGCTTGAGCCATCAACCTCCGATTTGCTCTTGTCAACGCTTGATTTGCTCTTGATAACGCTTAAACAAATGTCTTCATGTTTTCTTCGTTTTTGAGTTTCTGCCACATCAACTTTTTGACCCAACAATCTTCCCCTAGTTGATGTCGGCAAAACTCTTTGTGTATCTCTTGTAAGTTGTACATCATCTTCAAATTGCTTCCCCTCAAATGTAGCATGTATGTCTTCCCCTTTTTGTCACATCAACAGGGAAGTAAACAATGTATGCAATCTTGAAGATTCTCCAAATGTAGCTCTATGTAATGATCTTGAAGAAAAATAAATAAAGTAATCTTGATGTAGAAGTAGAATAACCCAACCTTGTGTTCCATGTCTTGCACTATCCATGTGATGAAGAACTTATACGAATGATTAAATATAAGTAGACCTCGATCCCTTGTCAATATTCTCATCCTTTGTGAGACACTGAGCATGATAATGTAACTCCTTCAAGTGTTATGACAAGTCTTCATCACCAAATATTTAAAGCAAAAACAAGTTATCTTTAAAGTCAGTGTATGGATCCACGACTTTAAGATATGATAGAACACAAACTCGCGAAAATCTTCTTCAAGCATCAAACTTACCATAAGAATTCTTCCCCTTAAGCCAACACCTCTTCATGACGAATTTAATGAAATAACATCTTCATACCATATGTAAAAGTCAGACATATGGATAACTCTTTCACAAGGCTATCCCGATTACATAATAAAATATCCATCAAATTCCCATGAATAGTTGCCAACTCGCATTAAAATCATTAATCCCTTTTACAAATATCCGAGCCATAAATATCAACATGATATTCTGAATAAAAACAGAGATTCCATGTACCTTTGCGTGTAAATACCTCCTTTTTGTGTGCTAAAAAATATCCATTTTCCAAACAGCAACTATTCCTTTGTCATCCAAGATCCTTCACTGTCCAAGATCTAATCAGTGTGTGTTGTCCAATATCGGACAATACTTGTCAGCGTTTGAAAAACCATATCTCGGATGACACATGAATTTCTGTCAGCGCCTACATATAACTCTGTCAGCGCCAAGTTTGTACCTGTCAGTGCCTGGCCATCAGCGTCTCATCCATGCTTTTCAGCGTCACGCCAACATCTATCAGCGTCACACCAACATCTATCAGCGGCTAATAGAACTAGGGTTTTACAAACCCTAAATCATGATTTTATGTGAAAACCATAAACTGCAGTGAACTTTGACATCGAATATCTTCTTCAAGAGAGCTCAGATCGAAGATCCCTTCGGTGAGATCCTAGACACAAGTGTCAAGAACCTACAGCGAGAATTTCACGACGATCCAACGGTTAACGAAGGAGAAATCGCGTTTTTACTATCACTGTTCACAGAAAACAACATATGACCCCTGCTGACTTTGACGCTTAATAACGTTTTCTTGAGGATAGATCTCGACAATCCCTCCAGTGGATATATAGATATATGTGTGTAGAACACACACAAATAATTTCGTGGCGATCCAACGGTTCAATAAAAAGTTATGGCCTTCTGAATACTGATGCGCACACAAAAACGTCTAGAAAAACCCTAGACGGATTTTTCTTCTTTTCACCATACACGAACACCTTGTTGGTCCTAGCATCACGAGCCACGAGGCTCTGATACCAATTGAGGAATCCTAAGATTCCGGATCTTTAAGCTACTAGGCATAGCCATTGTTCATATGATTATACAATCAAAGCAGAAAAGAACAATAACTATGTAACAAGGTGTTTAGGCACAAAACACATGAATTAAAACAATTGGGTTGCTAATTATATTAATAATCAACAACCACTAGACGTGTATACATTAATCTCACGTCTAGTGCAACACACGCTTTCAGGTTTACATTGTGAATATGAGTTATGAATAAACCTAATACCCTTGGTTCCTTTTATAGTGTAAGGATTAAGGTTTACAAGAGATAATATCAAATAAACATGTAAATATTCTATTCAAATAAACTTATACAGAATATATCCTGCATGTTTATCTAAATAGAAGCTTCCAAAGGCTTCTTGTCTACGTTTCTGTCAATGCTTAGTTTGTACATGACAATGCTTGGATTGTACATGACAATGCTTGAGCCATCAACCTCCGATTTGCTCTTGTCAACGCTTGATTTGCTCTTGACAACGCTTAGACAAATGCCTTCATGTTTTCTTTGTTTTTGAGTTTCTGCCACATCAAATTTCTGACCCAACACATTTGTTACTTTGATTAATATGCTAGGCTAAGCTATTTGTGACTATATGGGTATGTGACTATGATTAGTGATGATGTTATGATATGATCCTTTATAATTGATTTCAAGCTAATATTGCAGAACCATTTTACCACCTAGTTCTATAAACCATATTTTTATCTAGAGTTGATTTGTTATGATGGCTTGGCGTTGAGAAACGTAAATCGTTGTAATAAGTTTTTAAAGACTTGTCTATGGTTTTGAATCTTGGGTTGGAGAAATCCGCTTAGAAACCGTGATAAAATATTGAGCTCGTTGGCAACTTGTTTTGAGCTTAGTCGCTCGAATAAACATAAGTCTTGAATCACCTTAAAGTAAGTTGTATAAACTCCATTTTGACGAAAAAAAGATTATCACTCTTTACCTACCTAAACATATCTCGATCATTATTATCATCATTACGAACTCATACGAACTATCCCATAAGTCATATTTGTTACTATTGTTATTCATATCAATCATTTCTTTCTTCAATTATTATATTGATTACCAAAACGAAACTAAGTCTCAGCGAACGATCTTGGCTTACCACTACAAGCTATATTACGAACGAAAGGGTATACTTGCCCGTTTTTGTATTTCTAGTCCCTTGTTTTGTCTAAACCTTGTAATATAAATTTAAGACTTTCAAAACGAACATCAAGTTTTTGGCGCCGCTGCCGGGGACTTATAATCATGTTTTGTAACCAAAACTTTCGTAATCTTTGAAGAATTGAATCATTTCCCACTCAAACAAAACCCAAAATTTTTCTGCAGTACAGAAAGTACGCCGCACAATCCAAAAAGTGCGTCGCACTTCGTGTAGCGAACGAAAGTGCGCTGCACAATCCAAGAAGTGTGCCGCACATTTCTTCTGTAAACCAAAAACTCTTGTTGGATGCACACCTGTTCATCCAAAACTCCACCATTATCATCGTTATCAGAACCTGAACGTACCCTTAACTGAAGGTTACGTAGACTTCACCTTCGTGTACCTTTAGATAGGAGACACGAGCAACATCAACCTCGAGAAATCAACCAACCTTTCGACAACCTTTTCTCAATTCCTATTTCTCACCAAACGCATCAACCGTTATGATCCAATGTCGGACATCGATGATGAAACAATGTGGTCAGCCGATAGAGTTGTAGCACCAACTCCTGGCTCTGCAATCGTTTTACCTGAAATTGCAAACGATTTTGCAATCAAAGGAAACCACTTGAAACTTGTCAAAAACCACCAATTTGATGGTCGAATCAAAACCGATCCTCACAAACACATCCATGAATTTAGCGAAATATGCAAAATGTTTAACTATGGAGAAGGACAAGCCGAATACGTTCAACTCATGATGTTTCCATCATCCCTGACTGGAGAAGCCAAGTCATGGCTCGACGAACTCAACAAAGGAACCATTCGAACATGGGAAGGTCTTAGAACCGTTTTCATTAGCCGATTCTTTCCTCCTGCCCTATTTGAAAAACTCCTCGGAGAAATCCGAAGCTTTTCTCAACAAGATCGAGAAACTCTCACTAACGTATGGTTAAGAATGAAAGAATTACTCAGAAACTACCATGGTCATGGACTAAAAAAGGAAGGAATAATCAAGATTTTCTATCATGGTCTTGACGATGCTACCCAAGATGCATTGAACGCCGCATCAGGCGGTATTTTTATTTACAAAACCTTTAACCAAGCTTACCAATTGTTAGATGACAAAGTCTTACTCAAGCTTGATTGGTCCAAAAACCACAAAAACAAAAACCCACGAAAACTGTAGCTTTTGCCGAAGAAAGCAACAACCCAACCGACACTGAAAAATTATGGCTCGTATGGACGCCATGTCTCTCAAAATTGACACTCAATATAAAGAGATGAAAAACAAAAGTCATGAAAACTATAAACACTATGGACGAAACCATCCTTCTAGTGAATGTGATGACGATGACACACCTATGACAAAGGAAGAAGAAGCCAATTTCATGAACACCTTTCGTCGAACTCGATTTTATAACGATTATCGTAATCGCGACCGCGATAATTGGAGATCTAACGATAAACCAAGTTACGATCGACACGACAAGAAACCTAACCAAACCGAAAACAAACCCAACCTCGAAACCAAGCTCGACAATTTTATCGAACCTCAAAGAAAAACCAACCTTTTCGTGCGAGATACATTCACTGACCTCAAAACAAAGTTCGAGACTTCAAACAAAAACCACCAAGCCTCCATTCAAAACCTTGTAGCTAAGTTTGATCATTTTGCCGATAAGAAATCCAATTGCGCTTCTGGTTCTTTACCTAGCAACACCAACCCAAAACCCAAAAACAACATCAAATATCAACCACCGCAAGCTCGTAATGACCATGTGAATTCTGTATTCACGCGGAGTGGTTTATCTTATGAATCACCTACCAAACCTACCCAAGACACACCAATCGAAAACCCAATCGATAATGACGATGAGGATGAAACCCAACCAACCAAAACCAAAACCACTGAAAAACCAACCCCCAAAACATATAAACCAAAAGTACCATACCGCCAACGCTTACGCAAGCAAAAGATGCAAGCTAAGTATGGTAAATTCCTCGACTTAATCCAAGAAGTTAGAATCAATATGCCTTTAGTCGATGTTCTAGGTGGAATGTCAAACTATGGCGAATTTATCAAAGAACTTATCAAAAGCAAACATAAGTTTGAAGATGTATCTTCAGCTTATCTAAATGATGAATGTTATGCCATTATCCAAAACAAAGTACCACCAAAACTTGGAGATCCTGGAAGTTTCCTAATTCCATGTACTTTCCATCACTCATAATCTTGTAACGCCTTGGCCGATCTTGGCGCTAGTATCAACCTCATGCCATACTCCTTGTATGCTAAACTCTCAAAAGATGTTCTCAAACCCACAAAAATGAGCGTTCGCCCTGCGGACAATTCTTTTCAATACCCAATGGGAATAGCCGAAAACATGCTAGTTGAAGTTGGAAAATTCATTTTTCCTGTCAACTTTGTAATCCTAGAAATGGAAGAAGATAGCAAGGTACCACTTATCCTTGGTAGACCCTTCTTGCATACAGCTGATGTTGTGATTCGTGTGAAACAAAAACAACTCAACCTTGGAGTTGGAGAAGATAGAATTTCCTTTTCTATCGATGAAGCAATGAAACACTCTTATTCTAATGACGATACTTGCTTTAGCATTGATGTCATTGACGAAATCGTTGAAGCCGATTTCGACGCTCTTCTTGATGAAGGAAGCGAAATTTAATATTCTATCGAAGGAACTATCCTCGAAGAAGCACTTTTTGCTGAATTTGATGCCTTCATAGCCGTTAATACTAACGAACCTATAGAAACACCTGAAGAAGAAAAAGAAACACCGTTTGAAACCATAACTTTAGAAACTGATTTCAATGTTAAGAAATCTGTGGAAGAGTCCCCTACAGATTTAGAACTTAAACCTCTTCCTGAACATCTGGAATATGCATTTCTTCACGAAGAAAAATTACTACCTGTAACTATTTCATCCAAACTTTCGGAAGAACATAAAAACGATTTAATTGAAGTTCTCAAGTAGCATAAACAAGCTTTTGCTTGGAAAACTTCTGATATTCCTGGCATATGTCCATCGTTCTATAAACACAAAATCCAACTTTTGGATAACAAGAAACCGATTATTGAAAAACAACAAAGACTAAATCCTAACATGAAGGACGTTGTTAAAAAAGAGATCCTTAAACTCCTCGATTCTGAAATAATCTACCCAATCACCGATAGCCCCTAGGTTAGTCCTATTCATTGTGTACCTAAAAAAGGAGGTAAAACTGTAATAACTAACGAGAACAATGAATTAGTACCAACACGAACCATCACCGGATGGAGAGTTTGTATTGACTATCGGAAATTAAATGACGCGACCGCGAAAGATCATTTTCCTTTGCCCTTTATGGATCAAATGTTAGAAAGACTCGCAGGGAATGAATACTTTTGTTTCCTCGATGATTTTTCCGGATATTTTCAAATCCCAATTAACCCTATGGATCAAGAGAAAACCACATTTACTTGTCCATTTGGAACTTACGCGTATAAGCGCATGCCCTTTGGCTTATGCAATGCACCTTCTACTTTTCAGAGGTGTACGATTGCAATCCTTCACGATATGATTGAAGAATCAGTCGAAGTCTTCATGGAGGATTTCTCCGTCTTTGGGAATTATTTCGACACATGTCTTAGCAATCTTGATAAAATGTTAGCACGATGTGAAGAAGCAAATCTTGTGCTAAACTGGAAAAAATGTCACTTTATGGTAAAAAAAGGAATTGTGCTTGGACACAAAGTGTCTGGCGCAGGCTTAGAAGTTGACGAATAAAAAATAGACGTAATTTAAAAAATCCCACCACCTACTAATGTGAAAGGCATTAGAAGTTTTTAGGTCATGCCGGATTTTACCGACGATTTATCCAAAACTTTGCAAAGATCGCAAGACCTTTAACCCAACTTCTAGAAAAAGAAAGAACATTCGATTTTAATGATGAATGCCTTTTAGCATTTGAAACTCTTAAAGCAAAGTTTACATGCACACCAATTATTGCAAGCCCCAATTGGAACCTTCCATTTGTGCTTATATGCGATGCAAGTGAACATGTCCATTGGAGCCTTCCTTGGACAAAAAGATGGAAAACAATTTCACCCCATCTACTTTGCTAGTAGAACTCTAAACGCAGCCTAACAAAATTACACCATCATGGAAAAAGAACTCATGGATGTAGTTTATGCGTTTGACAAATTCCGATCATACCTCGTATTATAAAAAAAAAATAGTTTACACCGATCACCCAACCTTAAAATACTTGTTTAAGAAACTCATGTATCAAACCTAGATTCTTTCAAAGTGAAAAGTACTTGGGGTAATTTTCAGTTTGAGTTTGTGGAGCGGCCTTTTGTTGGTAGATCAGGTGGTCTGGTTTCTATATGGGATCCGAGCATTTTTAATCAAATCAATGTTTTTAGGTTTAAGCATTTTCTTATTGTAGAAGGAAAATGGATTGCTTCTCAAATACATTGTTTCATGATCAATGTTTATGCCCTTCAAGATGTCAACAAAAAATAAGCGCTTTGGAAGGAAATTTCTGCTTTTGTGAATAGTAACCGAGGGCATCACTTGATTTTTGGAGATTTTAATGAGGTTAGACATGCTTCTGAAAGAATTGGTATGGTTTTTAACCCTATTTCGGTTAATACTTTTAACCAATTCATTCATGATTCCCATCTTTAAGATATTCCTCTTGGTGGACACTTATTCACTCGTTTAAACAAGCATGGAGATAAACTTAGCAAGCTTGACCGTTTCCTTAGCTCAGATACATTTGCTCTAATTCTTCAGAAATTTTCAGCTCATGTTTTGGAGTGTCATATTTCTGATCACAGACCCATTCTTTTATTTCCTATGTCCACTGACTTTGGTCCAACTCCTTTCAAATTTTATAATTCTTGGCTCACTGACAAGAATCTCTAATGCATTATCAAATATTTATGGGTTAGTAATGCTATTGATAACGAAAGGAATCCTATTGTTGCTTTCAAGAATAAAATGAAGGGTTTGAAATCTGTTTTCAGGGATTGGTCTTTGAATCGCAAAGATGCTCAGACTCGTAAAAAGGAAAGCCTTATTAAAAAGATCAATAATTTTGATGCTAATATTACCTCCCCTTTTACTAATCTGACGGGTGATGGTCAACGTGCTGGATGGATTGACAAACTTCGTAACATTGAGTTAAACGAGGTTGTTGACTCTTCTCAAAAGGCGAAAATTAAGTGGAGTATTGAGGCGAATGAAAATTATAAATTCTTCCATATGACTGTCAATCAGAAACGTCGATATCTATCCATTCATGGGATCAAAATTGATGGGCAATGGATTGAAGATCCTATTAAGATTAAAGATGCTTTTCATGCATATTATGACCATAAGTTCCAAAAGATGGAGGTTGTTAAGATAATTAATAGGAGTTCTTTCTATAAAACTCTTAGTAATGATCAAAACGTCTTACTAGATTATGTGGTTACGAGCTATGATATTCAAAATGCTATATGGGATTGTGGTTCTGATAAATCTCCGGGACCAGATGGATTCACTTTTTCCTTCTATAAAGAATTTTGGAGTCTGATTCAAAGTGAGGTTGTGGAATTTATTCAGAATTTTCTTAATTCTGGTATTCTTCCAAGACGGTGCAACACCTCTTTCATTACTCTGATTCCAGAAGTTCCAAATCCAATGGTGATCAGTGATTTTCGCCCTATTAGTCTCATTGGGGCTCAATACAAGATCATTGCCAAAGTTTTGGCAAATCAGCTTGCTCAGGTTATCGATTCTATAATCAGCCAAGAACAATCAACTTTTATTAAGAATCGCCAGATTCTTGATGGTCCGTTGATGGTCAATGAGGTGATTCAATGGTGCAAAAATAAAAAGTCTAAGCTTATGGTGTTTAAAGTGGATTTCGAGAAGGCTTTCGACACTATCTCTTGGGACTTTTTGTTTCAAGTTATGCAATTCATGGGCTTCAACAACACGTGGATTAAGTAGATCTCTGGATGTCTTAATTCGGCTTCCTCTTCGATCTTGATTAATGGTAGCCCTACTCATGAATCCAATATTCAACAAGGCCTTCGACAAGGGGACCATTATCCCCTTTTTTATTCATCATTGCTATGGAAGGTCTTCATGTAGCGATGGAAGATGCTATGGTTGCGGGTCTATACAGTAAGGTTCAATATTAATACTTTGAACCTATCTCATATTTTTTTTTTGCAGAGATGCTTTATTCATTGGTGAGTGGTCTCACACTAACATCAAAAATCTGGTTGCCATTCTAGAGTGCTTCTACAAAGTTTCTGGTCTGAAAATTAACTACAACAAATCCAAACTTTTTAGTGTTGGTGTCCCAACTGCAGAAGTTAACTTACTTGCCTCGATTACCGGATGTAAGGCCTTGATTACTCCGTGCAACTACCTTGGTCTTCCTATGGATTGCAACATGGCGTTGGTTAAAAGCTGGGACCCTATAATTGATAAGTTCACAAAGCGCCTTTCTAAATGAAAAGCATCCCTTCTCTCCGTTCGAGGTAGAGCTACTCTCATCACCTCTATTTTGGGCGCGATTGGTACATATTTTTTCTCTCTATTTCCTATGCCTTTAACTGTTAATAAGAGGTTAGAGTCACTTCTATCTGATTTCTTTTGGGGAAGTGATGAAAAAACAAAAAAGATATCATGGATATCTTAGAAGATAGCTCTTGCTTCCAAGGACAAAGGGGGTATAGGGATTGGCAGCCTCTTCTCATTGAACCATGCCCTTCTTCAAAAATGGCGTTGGAGATTCATGGTCTGAACGAAGATTCCTCTACTTTTTTCAACCACATTAAAAGCAAAGGTGTTTGGTATAGAATCGTTGGCTCCATTAACAGCATGCACGAGATAGACTTTATCCCCCTCTCTTCTATGCAGAGACGAGTAAATAATGGGGCTGCAACTAAATTTTGGCATGACACTTGGACGGGTACATCTCCTCTTAAATTTCAGTTTCCTCGGCTCTTTCGTGTATCTATGCATAAAGACTACTTAGTTAGAGACTGTTGGAATAATGACTGGCATTTTGATTGGACGCGTGATGTCTCTCGAGGTACTAACGCTAATTAGTTGGATACACTTCAAAATAATCTCTCTGGTATGGCTCTTAATGCTTCAGAAGATACTTGGGCTTGGATTATTGGTACTACTGCTTTCACTGTTAAAAGTGTTCGTCACAAAATTGATAGGGGTTATCTTCCAGATGGCCTCGCACTAGATGGAATAACCTCCTTCCAAAAAAGACTAACATCTTTATTTGGAGATCTCTTCGTGATCGCCTTCCATACAGGTGGAATCTCAGTCGTAAAGGAATTGAAGTGGCTTCTATTACTTGTCCGATTTGCGATCATGGGGTTGATTTTGCTTATCATACTCTATGGGATTGCACGTTAGCTTCTACAGCCTGGTCTCTTGTTTTTAACTGGTTGGACATATCTCCTCCTATTACACCCAATTTGTCTGGTCTATACGGTTGGATTTATGGCCTTCATATTACCGCGAGCAAAAAAAATCATCTTGGACGTTGTTTGTAGTGTTACCCTTTGGTCTTTATGGAGATTCCGTAACAAGGTGATCTTTGGTACTAATCAGCCTAAACGATGCATGCTTTTTGATAATATTGTAGATTTTTCTTTTAGATGGTATTCCACTAGAAGTAAATTGTCTTCCATATCTTGGAATAATTGGATTCAAAACCCATTAGTGGTTTACTCTTTGTAATTATCATCTAGCGTCTTGCTAGTTTTTAATAAAATTTTGTTATTAAAAAAAACTTGTTTAAAAAGCAAGATGTCAAACCTCGTCTCATACGATGGATATTGCTTTACAAGAATTCGATTTAGAAATTAAAGATAGAAAAGGTGCTGAGAATGTTGCTGCCGATCATTTATCTCGAATAGTGAATGATGATTCTAGCGATGATGAAATTGATGATTTTCCCGATGAACACATAATGCAAATAAATACCAACATTACACCATGGTTCGCAAACTTTGCAAACTATTTGGCTGTAGGTATTTTGCGAAAGGGAATGACATATTAACAAAAGAAAAGATTCTTTTCTGAAATTAAAAAATACTTTTGGGACGATCCCCACCTGTTTAGAATCTGTTCCTATGGAATGATCCGACGTTGTATTTCCGGATCCGAAACTCGAAAAATTCTCGATGAATGTCACTACGGACCGACCGGAGGACATTATGCAGCGAACACCACCGCTAAAAAAGTATTCGACGCTGGCTTTTACTGGCCAACGATTATTCGTGAAGCTCATACCTTAGTACAATTATGCGAAGCATGTCAAAGGACTGGAAATCTTACAAAAAGAGATTAAATGCCTCTTAATAATATCGACTTCATGGGACCATTTCCTAAATCTTATAAATGTGAATACATTATAGTCGCCGTCGACTATGTATCGAAATGGGCCGAAGCTCAAGCCTTGCAAACTAACGATGCAAGAGTTGTTATAGCATTCTTAAAGAAACTATTCTGTCGTTTTGGAATTCCAAAAGCACTAATAAGCGACAGAGGAACTCATTTCTGTAACAAACTCATGGAAAAAGTCATGAAAAGATATGGAGTAAACCACCGATTTTCCACATCTTACCACCCTCAAATGAGTGGCCAAGTTGAAAACACTAATAGAGATCTTAAGCGAATCCTTGAAAAGACCGTTCAAAACAACCCTGCTTGTTGGTCTAATAAATTAGAAGATGCTCTATGGGCCTTTCGTACCGCTTTCAAAACACCAACTGGAACCACACCATACAAGCTCTTGTATGGAAAAACATGCCACTTACCAATAGAAATTGAACACCGTGCATATTGGGTGCTTAAGAACTACAACCCTGATCTTATTGCAGCTGGAGAAAAACGTATCTTTCAACTACATAAGTTAGATGAATTTCGACATCAAGCTTATGAAAGTTCACGTTTATACAAAGAACAAACCAAAGTGTGGCATGATCACAAACTGCGACAAAGAAAATATTTCAAACATGGAGAGAAAGTACTTATCTCTATCTCAAAATATAAATTCAAGAAACCTAAGCTTACATCGAGATGGACTGGACCTTACACAGTAAAACACCAATATCCGTCGGGATATGTTGAACTCTACGGTAGAGACAATACCACTTTTATTATCAATGGACATAAACTCAAGCTCTACCACGAAGAAGAAAGTTGTAATGAATTAGATGAAGAAGAAATCCCCTTCTTTTTGAAATAAAACCGAGTAGCCGAGTCTGGCTGAAGACTCTAAACTTAGCGCTATTCGGAAGGCAGACTGTATTTTATCCCCTACTTTTTACCTTAAGTGTGGAGGAGGACCTGTAAATAAATAAATCTGTCCTTGTATATATTGCATATGTTTTGTTTTTTTATAGCATGCAGGAAAATATCAAATTTGGAGCTCTAAGTTGGATTCATCTGTTGAAGTCCTGTAATTTTCTGATTAGCCCCGGGAAGTTCTCGTTTCCCTTTGCAATTTTTCCTATTTTTAGTTTTATCAGTTATCACCTCGAGGACGACGTTCGCCTTATGTGTGGAGGAGGGACAAATAGGAAAAATAATAAATAATAAATTTATCCACATGAAACCTTTTTGAAAATAAATAAAAATTGATATATTTTAAAATAAATAAAGTTTTAGCAAAGAAAAAATCTCATTGATTGACACTATAACTAAGCACAAAAACCATCCACCAAATATGTGAGGAAACCTAGCTTTACATTTCTCTATTTTATGTGAAAGTCGATAATCTAGTATGCTTCAGAATTTGTGCTTGATAATCATTTATTAAACCGCAGTGAGATTAGTTTATAGATATTTTCTAGAAAATGCAAAATAAATCACCATTTTATCATTTTAGTTAAGCTAAACTGGCTTGCTAAAATATGTTGCACTTGTACCTATGTGCTATATTATACACTGTCCTTATGTTTATGCCTATCCATTGTCAAGTCGAAAAAAAAGTATATATGATGTTCTCTTGAAAAAAAGAGTAAAAGAAAGAAAACAAGAAAACAAGAAAAAAAGAATAAAGTATTCTAGTTTGTTTTACGACTCTGATAAGACATATAATTATTCCTACACCCTCATCATTATCACGTTTTGTCTCTTTGAAAATTTATTTGGTGCTCACACCGCAACAGTTATGTTTATGTGTCATGTACAAACCTATGGTAGCTATCTATTTTATGTCTGTGCTATTTGAGTGTTACCTTACATTTACCCCTTTGTGAGTGACATTTGTGTGAACTTAAAACTTAAACACTATCCATGTGAGGTGCTGAAGTTATTTGTCATTTGCTTTTGCTATTTATAATATCATACTTCATAACACTTAAAAGCATTTTTAAAATCTAATTTTTTTCTCGCTTTGATTGCTTGAGGGAAAGCAATAGCTAAGTGTGGAGGAATTTGATAACGACCAAAATATACATGTTCAGCCCATTATTATAATGCTACTTTGTATCATAAATAAGAGCTTTCAATACTTAATATATTGCGTTTTATATGCAGGTATGAAGTATGGAGAAGCAAAGTGAAGAAAATACAAAGGAGGGTCCTTATTGTGCAAATATGCCAAACTATTGAAACAAGAATCTAGAACGCACAAAAGTGCGACGCACAATGACAGAAGTGCGGCACACATTCCCACATCTAAAGTGCGGCGCCCTTTCGGATAAGTGCGGCGCACATTTTCTCTCAGACAACACTATATATAGGAGCCACTTTTACTCATTTCATATAACCAATCTCATTCAAAAACCACTACTCCAATCCGAGTATTCTTAGCTTTTTAGTAGTATTTTCAGTATTATTCACTTTTGGGAAATACTTGTAACGAGAGTATTCCACTCTTCGATTCTTGGAGGAACGATACAATCGTGACACTTGTGTACTCGTTCATTCGATCAAATCTAAGTATGATGTTCTCTTACTCTTTTCCATTTGTTACTTTGATTACTATACTAGGCTAAACTATTTGTGACTATATGGGTATGTGACTATGATTAGTGATGATGCTATGATATGATCCTTTATAATTGGTTTCAAGCTAATGTTGTAGAACCATTTTACTACCTAGTTCTATAAACCATATTTTATCTAGAGTTGATTTGTTATGATGGCTTGGCGTTGAGAAACGCAAATCATTGTAATAAGTTTTTAAAGACTTGTCTATGGTTTTGAATCTTTGGTTGGATAGATCCGCTTAGAAATCGTGATAAAATATTGAGCTCGTTGGCAACTTGTTTTGAGCTTATTAGCTCGAATAAACATAAGTCTTGAATCACCCTAAAGTAAGTTGTGTAAACTCCATTTTGACGAAAAAGGATTATCACTCTTTACCTACCTAAACATATCCCGATCATTATTATCATCATTACGAACTCATACGAACTATCCTATATTTGTTACTACTGTTATTTATAACAATCATTTCTTTCTTCAATTATTATATTGATTACCAAAACGAAACTAAGTCTCAGCGAACGATCCTGACTTACCACTACAAGCTATATTACGAACGAAAGGGTATACTTGCCCGTGTTTGTATTTCTAGTCCCTTGTTTTGTCTAAACCTTTTAATATAAATTTAAGACTTGCAAAACTAACATCACCAATTATGGAATCCTAAGATTTATGGATCTTTAGGCTGCTAGGCATAATTATCATTCATATGATGTAAATCGTAGCGAAATAGAATAAGAATTATGAACAAGGTGTTTAAGATCAAACATTTAACTTTTTATTGAACATGAAAAACTAAACAGATACTTGGCATCTTACATGAAGACTCTGACGCCTAGATGACACACACTGACTTTTAGGTTTACATTGTATGTGAATGTGATGAATAAACCTAAGACCCTTGTTTCCTTTTATAACATAAGAAACAGGGTTTATACAAAAGATATATTCAAATAAACAATGAATCTTCTAATTAGATAAACCATATTATGAATTCTAATAAAAATAAGAATTCATATCCGGCGAAATAAGTCCTTCCATTGTTTTCTTCTTTGAGTTTTTGCCACATCATCTCTTAGACCCAACACCCTTTTTTAAATTGATTGAATTAGTTTAATGTTTGTGTGATGATTATGTTTGATGAAAGAGTTAGAGTCTCATTTGCATGAAAAAAACCTTTGAACAAGTTTGTAGACAGATTTAAAGGGGTGTTTGGTTAAGGTGTTCAAAGGGCTAGGGTGATAACTAGGTCCCACTATTTTAGCATGCACAACTTGGTTTTGTGTAGGATAATTGGTTTTGATAAATTGTTTCATCAATCTCATTGTGTAGTAAAATTTGCATGTCCTTGTTTGAAAACAACCTAAGTACATCAGATAGATTTTGACTTTGATTTCACGAATTAAAGATTGATATCTGGTAATCTATTAAAATATAGGGTTGTTTTGGTCTGCTTATTGTTAGTTTGGGATTTGGCAGCTTATTGAAGCTTTTTAGCTTATTTGAAAATCACCAAAAAAATGGTCTCAGGTAGTTGTTCGAGAACGATGGGTTTTGCTAGTTATAAGATATCGGGTGACACTTAACTTTTTGGTCACCCGATATCTGATAATAGGGTATTGTCTGTTAGGCTATTTTTTGATAACTGTGCTGATCAAGCGCTTATTTAGGGCTTATAGTTAATTATTTTTAGCTTTTGTTGACTCCCCAATAGGAGAAAGCTATTGGGGGTGCCTTTGCTCTAAGAAAAAAAAGTAAAAAAACAAACTTGCATAGCTCGATCCTCTGACCTCTCATAGGAGGGTTCAAGGGGTTACCATTGTGCCAGTGTTTCCATTTGGTAAGAGCTTTCCCCATTTTGTACTTGTAGTATAATTGGTTCCCACAACTTTAATAAACCGTGGCTTATTGCCACTTTTTTTTGTCTTATTGGGTTTGTTATTTAGCTTCTTTTTATTTTGCCCATTTATACAATAGGTTTAGGATATTTAGAAAGTGGTTTCACATTTCCCCCCTTTTTCAATTATTTTTAATCATTATTTCTAATTTTGTTTTCATAAATTCATTAAAAAATAGTAAAACTATATTTAATTTTTCAAAAGCTACTTTTTAGACTTAGATAAATATAATCTAGGTTTACAACTCATAAAAACTTGGATTGGGTTTTATGTTAATTTATTTTATTTTTAGGGCTTTAATTAGTTTTAAAAATTATATATTAATTAATTTAAAAAGTTACAAAAAGTTTTATTGATTTTTAGGCCTTAGTTATATTTTATAGGATTTATTTGTAATTTTTATAATTTTTTTAGTTAAATTTTATTTTTACGTCTCATTTTACGTTTTTTACGTTTTATCGTCGTAGTAATTTTAGCGTAATTCGTTCTTTTATTTTTCTCTATTTTCAACACATAAAAGATACTAATCCAAATTATGTTTATTAATACTTGGCAAACATACAATACCCTCCTCGAGAACGAACTCACTTTTCGAGCATTTACGGTTTTCCTAAATCGTAATTGTTTAATACTTGCCCACGGTGTTTGCTTATTTTTTCCTAAAAATAAGTAAGAGCCTAATTTTACCAAAATCATTTTGGCGCCGCTTCCGGTGAGGTGTTTTTAGTGGGTTCCTTATTATTATTACGTATTATTTGTTTGAGTAGTACGTTTTTGCCTTCCATTTTTGGGAAGTGTACATATCGTATATACTCGTTATTTATTCTATTACTACTATTAGCCATAAAAATAAATCGTGTTAAACTGAAATCAATTAACACAACAATCGTTTTTGTTTTTCTTGTGAATACTATTTTGTATATACATAGCACAATATACACAATATTTATCCAAATACGCGTGAAAACGCACCTCATTAATCGACGTTCCGGTGATAATTGACTGTATCGATCAAAGAGAAGTTAAAGGAAAAATAGATAAATACTCTTAATTGGTTTAATCTTAATTAATACAAACTATAATGTGGGTATAAGGCGGTTTTATTTCACGACCAAAAGAAAAAGGCTCTTAAGTGCTTCGCGCCGCCTCGTTTCTCCGCTCGCTTGTGCGTATTAAGAAAGTGGCGATTAATTAAGGGTTTGCCACATCAAGTATTATTAATCTATTTGTTTTTTAAGCTTATATTATTGAACCCTCGAAACGTTTTGGTGTTCCACCAACGTTTCAAAGTCGAAAGAAGGTTTTTACTTGACGTAATTACTTTCATTCCCTTTGGATTTCCTAATATCGTTGTTGAAACCGTAGACGAGATGGCCGAGAATCGTACGATGATAGAGTTGATCCAAGCACCCACCGAGGGTTATGGAAACGCGATCATAATTCCCGAAATCGAAACGGAAAATTTTGAAATCAAATCGGGAATGTTGGCATTAATTCAAGCGACAAAGTTTAAGGGTCGTGAGGCGGATAATCCTCATGACCACATTCGGAATTTTAATCGTCTTTTAGCTACGATCAAGTTTAAGAACGTTGACACCGATGTCATCAAGCTTATGCTTTTCCCTTACTCGCTCGATGGCTCCGCCAAGGATTGGTACGAGAAAGAACCACCTAACTTCATAATTACGTGGAACGATCTCGTTTCCAAATTCGTTAACCATTTTTTTCCACCGTCTAAGACCACGTTTTTAATAAACGAGATCACGAGATTTGAGCAAAAGTCGAATGAATCGTTTAGGGATTCGTGGGATCGTTTTAAGGAATTGCTTAGGAAATGTCCTCATCATGGATTTTCCGAGTTGCACCAAATCGACATTTTTTATAACAACCTTAATCTTCACAAGCGAGATTCGTTAAATTCCGCCGCGGGTGGTAGCTTTTTGTGTAAAACTCCGAAAAACGCTTTAATGATTATCGAAAATAGGTCTAAGGTTTTGCAACTCCGTAGCACACCGAGTGTTGCCAATGTCGCCAATATTAGTAATTCTAATCGCGATATTACGTTCTCTCCTCCCATCCTCTCCCTATCGGTCGCCGAATAGAACTCTTCTTTGTCGTTCTGGTTGGAGGGTTGACGCGAAAGTCGATAAACTAACTAATGTGTTTACGTTCTTGATTGAGATGCAAAAGAAAGACGCTCCCACTATGGTGAAAGCGGTTGAGGTTTTGTGTATGTTGTGTGGTGGACCTCATAATTATTACGAGTGTGCGGCTATGGATGGCCAAACGTCGAGTGTTAGTGCGGTAAATGGAAATTTTCAGAATCAAGATAACGCCGGTCCATCACAACAAACGAATTATAGTAATCAAGGCAATAATTTTCAAAATCAAAATATAAAAAACAAGGAAATCTTCAACAAGGAGGAAACGATTACCAAGGTCAAAATTTGAATTGGAAAAATCCAGGTTTTAACAACGATCAAAACCAGAATTTAAATCATGGTCAAAGTGCAAATTTTCAAAACAACAACAATCAAGGCAATTTTTCAAGTGGGAATCAAAACCAAGGTTTTAATCAAAATCAAAATGGGTCTAAAGATTTTCAAAATTACGTTAAATCAAATGATACCAACATGAAGAAATTAGAAAACCAGATTGGTGAAATGAAAAACCAGTTTTCCAACACTTTAAAAGGGTAAAATAATAAAATTGAGAAAGGTCAAAGTGAGATAAAAAACATGTTTGCGGCTATTATGAACAAACTATCAAGTTCGTATTCGAGTGCTTTACCAAGTAACACCGTGAAAAACCTAAAGGAACACGCCAAAGCCACTACATTGTCTCATGGAAAAGGTCGTTTGATTACCTCTAACCTTGATGGTTTTAAAGTAGTGCATTCGTCTCAACCCTCGACCTCAAAAATGACTTCATGTTAAAAACTCGAGGGAAAGAAGGTGGTGACCAAGGAAATGAGTGCACATCCTCGTGTACCTAAAATTCCATCCACCATTCTAAAAGAGAGTTTCATTGACCTAACCAAAGTTCACCTTGAAGAAGTTTGTGCTTCGATTCTTCTACAAAAATCTAAAAGGCATATGCCGAGAAAGGAAGAAGATCCGGGCCAATTTCTATTACCTTGTGATTTTCCCGATATTGAGGGATGTTTAGCCCTTGCCGATTTAGGTTCTAGCATCAATCTCATGCCTCATTATCTTTGGAAATTGATGAAGTTGCCTAATCGTATCCCCACTAACATGAAAATCGAGCTAGCAAATTGTACACCACTTACACCAATTGGTATAGCCGAGGATGTCTATGTTAAGATTAGCAATTTCACTTTTCCCGCGGACTTCGTCATTTTCGATTATGAGTGTGACCCTAAATTCCCCATTATTTTAGGAAGACCATTTTTATCAACGGCTCGTGCCATAATAGACGTTCACGGTGGGAAATTGACTATGAGATATGGGGAGGATAAGATGGAATATTTCGCGAGTAAATCCCATGATCAAAATGATCAAAGCAAAACCGAGGTTTCAAAAACTAATACTTCTAAAAGCATTTCATCTTTAGAGGAAACCAAATAGCTTGATGAATGTTTTGAAATAATTAAAACAAACGGTTTTTGAGATGAGGATTTCAATGATAAAGAATACGTTTACTTACTTGAAAAAGGTTTAAGAAAATTTTGGATAAATCATTTTGGGATTTATTCGACGAATCAAGTGACCAACCAATTCCAAAGGAAACGTTAGTTCCATCACAACAATGACCAAGATGAACTCGTTATCACCACCTTCAAAGGACCATGACTTTAAGGCATCAAATTCTAATTCAATTGAAGTGCCTTTTGCTCCGAGCCCAATGTCTATTGCGGCAAAGGATTTTACAACTATCAAGGAAAATTCACCCATCATCGAAAGGTCACCTAAGCAGAGTCCTTTGACTTGTAAGACCATGGTTGTGACTCTTGAGAAATCTTCTCGAGAGGGTGCTCACATCGACTCTTTCTTTGATGACGATGGTGATTTTGCCGAGATTGATCACATACTTCGTAATCCACAAGCTATTTTTGAGGATTCTGCCAAAAAGAATTCTTCATGTGGAGAGTATGATGATTTTAAGTTTGACCCCGAGATTGAGAAACAAATCGAAAGAGAACTTTCTCGTATTGACCCACCTTCCATAAGTGAGGATCATGAAGTTATCGATCTCGAGGCCGAAATTGATTTGTTGGAACGTCTTCTTCATAATGACGAACCAATTCACGTGACCAAAAATCCCATTTTCAAGGAGTTACCTTATCAACACTCCTCAAATCGTTAACCACATTCATGAGGATTTAACTTATCAACAATCCCCACAAACGAACTTCGGTTTCGTGCTTGATCGTAACCTCTTTGAGAGAGTTTAATTTTTTTTGTAACGACGGCTTTGAAAAACCTTGGTTTGATTAGCCTATTTATGATGAGAAATCGATGAGATTAACGATCTTGAGGATGATGACATTTATGTTGACCCCGAGGGGAATGAGTTTTTTATCAACCATCATTTTGAAAACTTGTTCAATTCCCCTCCCACCACCCACGACTTAAATGTGAGAATTTTTAGTGTGTCTAATATTGAGTTAGAAATGCCAAATATTTTATACATAATAAAATGGGATTTTCATAAAGAGTTTAAAAACGATGAAAAATGAAAAGATTTTGAATTTAATTTGAATGATGTTCCTATTTTAACTCCGTCATCATCGTGTTTTTTGAGTGCTACCACCTCCTCTACTCCTTTTGATGATGATGTGTGTGGTTTTAGTGTGGGGGAAGCCCCTTATTTTTCCTCACACTTCTCCATCGAGGACGAGATATTCGATCCCGGAATTTCTTGTAAAGGGAAATCTCGGTCTTCCACTAATGCAATAAATGGAAAAATTATTCATTTTCTTGGTGTGAGTCTACCTCGAGTAGCTCAATGTTTTACCCCGCCCTTTGTCCCACCCTTCTACTTCATATCTATTTTCTTTGACCATCTCAGTTTTTTGGTTGGAGTAGTGTTGTTTCGTTTATCTTCCGAATACGAAGATGCTATCTTTGACCCCGGTATATCTATATCCAGTTTTTAAGTACTCCATGTACTTTTTGGGCCTTGTTTATCATGTAATCCCCACCAAAAATGACCATACCTTGATAATCCCTAAATGATCACATTTATGGGGATTCGAGTTGAGCTCTTGACTCGGTTATCAAAAACGAGTTGCCTCGTAGGGGAAATACCATGATTATCCTTGTAAATATTATTGCTTTCTAAGTATATAATGTGCGGGGACTTGTGCTCTTCCAACCTTTGTTCCATGGTTGTTTGTGATTGTGATTTATTAGGAATCATCGTCATCGTTGTAGCCTCTCGTGTTCGTTTTATGTATCACTCGAGCTTCTATCGTTGCTTTGAAGATTTTGATATCCGATGATATCCTTTTACATTCTAACATTTATCTTTTAGCATAATTCATAAACGGCTTTTAGATTATTCGTTTTACCATTTCCATGCTTGAGATTAAGCATTCGACTTTTCGTCTCTAGTATGAGGGTGTTTCACCCTTAGACTCGAAACATTGAGGACAATGTTTAGTTTTAGTATTGGGGGTGAATAGATACTTCACCCTGCTTACGCCATCACGCAATCTAATTTTCGTCTTTTTGTTATCGTTTTGTTGCAAAATAAGGCTAACAATGGCCAAAATTTAAATTTTTTCTCGTTTTTTATAAGTTGTTTAAGAAACGAATGTAGGTTTTCCGTTGGTGAGAATAAGAGTAATTTTTGACTCGACCGTGCGTGTAAAACTCACGTGTTTTAATTATTTGCTTTTTCCCCCATCACTTGTATATATTTAAATTATTAATAAATATTGACTTAGTGGTTTAATCCTAATTGTTGGTTTTTAACTAATTCTAGTAGTTTCATGTAATTAAATTGGGAAAACATTTGACAATCGCCAGCTTGGTTTTGAAGTATTGGCAACCCGAATAATCGAAAGCTTCCCCAATAATAATTTTTAAGCACATCTTCACCTAAATCAAGCAAAAATTTGAAGCTCACAAGGCCGAAAGTCTATGAAAAATTAAAAGTGAATGTCTTAAAACTCGAAGCTTTAAAGATCCAAAATTCGCCTTTGCGTGAGGATATATGTCTTCGTCATAATAAACACCTCATGGCGAGGTTAAATAAAAGACAAGGCAAGACCAAAGTCATAATAAAAGCTCCATGGCGGAGTTGAATAAAAGATGGAGGTAAACCATGATAATCAAAGCCACAAATGATGAGGCGGGTAATAAAGTTCATGGTAATAAGCCAAATGTTCAAAACCATTATAAAACCGTGTTTATCAAATTTTATTTGTTGACTTAGTTTTTTGACATCGTTATCTATTAGGAAAGGTTATTAATTTAATGATTTTGATTACACGGTTATGACTCTATTTTTGGACCTAATCTCTATCCACGCATTAGTAAAAAATGTATCCTCATGATCATTAAGACAAAATTAAAATATAAGAGATACACCTTAGGAATAAGGGAGTTTAAGTATGTGATTAAGGCATATAAGTAGTGTTAGCATTACTAACTTATAATGACAATGATCTTGTTTCACGCTTACCATGGAATGTGGTGAAAATCGAGGACGACGAAATTATCTCTATGAGGCGTTCACGTGTTCTTATTCTTTAACCCTAAAAGTCACGATATCATGATGAAAACAATACATTATGTCTAAAACGCATCTAGTAGTTAATTTAAATTTACGTTTCAATAAATTTCGAATGAAAATGAATTTTAGAAGTGCTACAATACTTAATTCTAGCATTGCGTGAGGGCACGGCAATGGTTAGTGTGAGGGAGTGATGAGACCTCAATTATACATGGTATCATCATTCTAATCGGGCTTAAAATATACAAAAATATCATAAAAACCGTGCAAAACCCTTTGTATTTGTTCATTGTGTGTTTATAGGTTCGAATATCGTGAATTCACCAAAATATAACAAGAATCAAGCAAAAACGATCATGGGAAATGAATCCGCATAAAGAACCGGACCCGGGCATTGATTTTCTAAGAAAAGTCTCTTAAGTTTGAAGATTGTATAAGTTTGGTCCCTACACTTTAAAGACTTGTCACTTTAGGCCCTTGTAAAACTCCAAAATAGATTTGGATCCTTAAAGTTTCAAGAAATTACAAAATCAGCCTCTGAAGATCCCCAATATTGCAAGAATGGTCCATATTTCTATGTTTATAAGTTGGAAGGACTGAAAGTGAAATTTGCTCAAAGATAAAATCAAAGGACTTAGCCCTAATCTGCTATAGAAACATTTTGGAAAAGAATTGTTAAGTTGTTGGAAGTGATAGGGGAAAACTGTCAACATCACAAACCCATTACCAGCCATACCCGGTTTTAGCCCAAACAAACCTAACCCATCTCATTTTACCTGACCCTATAACCCTTACCCACTAACCCACCAGTTTATTTATGAATCACTTCTCAAACGTGATTAAATATAATAAAGTGGGCGCCAAACACCACTCAACCCCCAATTACGGATTGAACACACACACTAAAACCTAAAACCCTAATTCCCTAATTACCCAAAATTAAACCCCATAAACCTTCAGATCCTAAATTACACGTCTATTGATCAAATCCTCATACTCAAAACGAGTCCCACATCACCTATGTGCTCTACCCACATGTCCCTTGCCCCCTTTGCTCCTCCAAATTTAGTAATGCTAGTAAATTAAGGGTTATGAGCAATTGCTTACAATCCAAAGCAACAAAGGACATCTACGATTCATTCAAACAACTCAGCACCTCACATGGAGTAGGCATAGATCACAAGCTAATTTCTTTGACCAATTTCAAAATTTTCAACAAGGGTAAATTAGGAAATTGTATGGTAAGGTTTTCTTGTATTCAAGTATTCCAGAATAGGCTTATTGTTAGTATAAAAAGAGGATTCGGCCTGTGAATAACTCTTGTTCCAGATTTTATCTTTTTAAACTTTTTTCATGAATTAGGTAAAGAATTTTAAAAACCTTACAAGTTAAAGTCTGAGGTTCATTTTTTATTATTCTTGTTCTAGTGTAATCTCTTTTATTTTCTGCAAAAGTGGTTATGTTTTATCAAATTTTTTGTTCAAGCTTTCTTTGTTAAAAAATATTTGAGATCCTTTGCTTTAAGGTTGATCATAGTTCCCTGATCCTTACAAAATCAAGGAACAGTGAAAGCTTAAGGTAAAGTTTATTGGTTTTTTGGTTATCATTTGTTATTTGCAAAACATTAGGGTTTCAAGATTTTGTCCTAAAATATGCTTTTATTTGTATTTGTTGTGATAGACTATTTCAAAGGCCACCCATAAGCTCTTGACAACAGCTTATGAGTGACTTTTGAGGCTTGAATATTGTTCTTTTTGTAGTGTTGTGTTAAACAGGCAAGAAGACATCACCAAAGTAACTGTTGTACTTACTTTGGTGGGGACTGTTCCATTCCCTCCTCTACCTTCTTTCACTTGCATAGCCCCTCATAAGCCTCCCTTCAAAGCAGAAAAGTTAGGTGTTAGAATAGATTTGGTGTGTCTTTGTCTGAACAAGACAAAAGGTGGTAACTATCTTAACCTCCTAACTGCTAACTGTTTACTTTGGTGTCTTGTGAGCTTGTCATGTAATGTGCCCTTTTTTTATGTTGATTGCATTATTTTAATGTTTGTGTGATGATTCTGTTTGATGAAAAGAGTTAGAGTCTGATTTGCATGAAAAAACCTTTGAAAAAGTTTCTAGACAGATTTAAAGGGGTGTTTGGTTAAGGTGTTCAAAGAGCTAGGGTGACAACTAGGTCCCAATATTTTAGCCTGCACAACTTGGTTTTGTGTAGGATAATTGGTTTTAGAAATTATTTCATCAGTCTCATTGTGTAGTAAAATTTGCAAGTCCTTGTTTGGAAACAACTTAAGTATATCAGATAGATTTTTGACTTTGATTTCATGAAATGAAGATTGATATATGGTAATCTTTTAGAATATAGGTTTGTTTTAGTATGCTTATTGTTAGTTTGGGATTGGCAGCTTATTGAATCTTTTAGGTTATTTGAAAATCACTAAAAAAGTGGTCTCAGGTAGCTGTCCGAGAACGATGGGTTTTGCTAGTTATCTGATATCGGGTGACACTTAGCTTTTAGGCCACCCGATATATGACAATAGGGTATTGTCTGTTAGCTTATTGTTTGAGAACTATGTTGATCATCTACTTATTTTGGGCTTATAGTCGATTGTTTTTAGCTTTTGTTGACTCCCCAATAACAGAAAGCTATTGGGGGTGCCTTTGCTCCAAGAAAAAAAAGGTAAAAAAAACAAGCTGGCATGGCTCGACCCTCTGGCCTCTCGTAGGAGGGTTCAATGGGTTACCATTGTGCCAGTGTTTCCATTTGGTAAGAGCTTTCCCCGTTTTGTACTTGTAGTATAATTGGTTCCCACGGTTTTTAATAAGTCGTGGCTTATTGCCACCTTTTCTGGCTTATTGGGTTTGTTCTTTAGCTTAAAAATACTTTTTAGACTTAGATAAATATAATCTAGGTTTACAAATAAAAAAAACTTGGATTGGGTGTTTTCTTCATTTATTTGATTTTTAGGGCTTTAATTAGTTTTAAAAATTAAAAATTAACTAATTAAAAAAGTTACAAAAAGTTTTATTGATTCTTATACCTTAGTTATATTTTATAGGATTTATTTATAATTGTTTTTGTTAAATTTTATTTTTACGTCTCGTTTTACGTTTTTTTACGTTTTATCGTCGTAGTGTAATTTTAGCATAATTTGTTCTTTTATTTTTCTCTCTTTTCACCACATAAAAGATACTAATCCAAATTACGTTTATTAATACTTGGCACATATACAATACCCTCCTCGAGAACGAACTCACTTTTCGAGCATTTACGGTTTTTCTAAATCGTAATTGTTTAATACTTGCCCACTGTGTTTGCTTATTTTTCATAAAAATAAGTAAGAGTCTAATCTTAACACAATCACTCAATAGGCTCGAGAACATTTCTGTACATATATTATTTACGTGTATATATTCCTACACTATGTTGATCTTAAAAAACCCGCGTTACAAAAATGAAACTATTATTGCGGATTTTTTGCTCATTACATGAATAAAAAAAATACTCCAACCGTCCAAAAATTGTTATTCATAGACAAGATATACAGAATTTAAAAAGGTTGCATTAATTATCTGTTTGGTTCCTATGAAAGAAAAAAATTAGTTTCACCTTTTGATAAAGTGTTTTCTTATGTTTATATATATCAGTTTGAACTAACACCGTGTTTTTGTAAAACTCGAATTTCGAAAATATGCATCATTCACTTTCATTTCATATAATATAAAGTATGGTTTTTTAACATTAATAAAGTGGTTTGAATAATTAAACCTTATGTTATAATATTTTAGAAATTGTGAATTATAAAAAAAGATAATATTAAAAAAAACTTTCCATAAATGGAAAAAATCAAAAAATTGTTAAGTAAACACAAAATCTTTTATTTTTGTCTAAACCATTTGAATATGAAAAATAGTGTAAAGGTTTAAGACATGTTTTCTTTTATGTTTGGAAACAAATTAAATTTATTCATATCCCCTTGTAAACATATTGAACCGTATGTTTTTCCTCCTCCATCATCCTCCTTGGATTTAAGGTGAAAGACTTAGGTTCTTGGTGTTTTTCTTTCTTTTTCTTGGTGTGTTGGTGTCTTGGTGACTCTTTGGTGGTGATCATCCACTAGTACAAAAAAAGGTATCCGTCACACTCAAAAAGAGTGACCGTAGGCCTACAGTCACACGCGTTTTTTAGGCTTTGTGACCTAAGGTCCCGCGACCGTAGGTACCTTTTGGTCACAAGTTCGTCTTAGTGACCTTAGCTATCAAAAATGAGTGACCAATACTCGAAAATGTGTGACAAACTAGGTACAATATTTGGTGTTTTAGTGAATATGTGTGACGGCAAACACTCTATAGTTACACGAGTTTTATTTAAGAGTGACTATTGTTTATAAGTTTGTCACATGAATATACGATATGTGTGACATTTACTATGTGATTTGTGTATTTTGTGTGACTATATGCATCCAATAGTCACATGAATTGTATGTTTGTGTGACCTTTTATGATATGTAGTCACACAAATCATGCTAATGGTACTGAGTTTGTCACATACAATTAACCAAAGAGTTACCAATAGTAGAAATAAGTGTGACTGTATGCTTTGTCAAGTCAAGCCAATTGTATTTTGTGTGACTATATGCATCCAATAGTCACATGAATTGTATGTTTGTGTGACCTTTTATAACATGCAGTCACACAAATCATGCTAATGGCACTAAGTTTGTCACATACAATTAACCAAAGAGTTACCAATAGTAGAAATAAGTGTGACTGTATGCTTTGTCAAGTCAAGCAAATTGTATTTTGTGTGACTATATGCATTCAATAGTCACATGAATTGTATGTTTGTGTGACCTTTTATAACATGTAGTCACACAAATCATGCTAATGGCACTAAGTTTGTCACATACAATTAACCAAAGAGTTAGCAATAGTAGAAATAAGTGTGACTGTATGCTTTGTCAAGTCAAGCAAATTGTATTTTATGTGACTATATGCATCCAATAGTCACATGAATTGTATGTTTGTGTTACCTTTTATGATATGTAGTCACACAAATTATGATAATGGCTCTAAGTTTGTCACATACAATTAACCAAAGAGTTACCAATAGTAGAAATAAGTGTGACTGTATGCTTTGTCAAGTCAAGCAAATTGTATTTTATGTGACTATATGCATCCAATAGTCACATGAATTGTATGTTTGTGTTACCTTTTATGACATGTAGTCACACAAATTATGATAATGGCTCTGAGTTTGTCACATACAATTAACCAAAGAGTTACCAATAGTAGTAATAAGTGTGACCGTATGCTTTGTCAAGTCAAGCCAATTGTATTTTGTGTGACTATATGCATCTGATAGTCACATGAATTGTATGTTTGTGTTAGCTTTTATGACATGTAGTTACACAAATCATGCTAATGGTACTGAGTTTGTCACATACAATTAACCAAAGAGTTACCAATAGTAGTAATAAGTGTGACTGTATGCTTTGTCAAGTCAAGCAAATTGTATTTTGTGTGACTATATGCATCCAATAGTCACATAGAATTGTATGTTTGTGTGACTTTTTATGATATGTAGTCACACATTGGAATGTGAATAAGTGTGACTATGTTTCATCTTCTAGTAACCTTTCAGAATTCAATAAAAACGAATAACAAAATTCTGGAAATCAAATTTCAATTGCATTAATATATAAAATTGAATGTACATAATCAAATCAACAAATGTAATGTCGTATTATTCTCAAGTAACATACTATTCACATAGAATCACATTTGTAAAGACTTTGAATCACCGTATTGTAAAGTCTTTTGAGCCTTGTTATTCCTAGCTTGTTTCTGCATATGAGTAATAGTCGTATATGTATTGCCTGCTGGAACATTCATCGAGCGCTTAGATCCTATCTTTGGTGCACTTTTAACAACAACTTTCATGGTATTTGGTGGTGTTGTTTCCTGTATGGAAACAAAAGCCATGTATTAAACATTGAACTAAATATGAAAAGCTATGTATATGTAGGATGATAAATCAAGTGTATGTACCTCTTCCAAAAAAATAACCTTTTCTTTTGGCCATGCCACGAAACTACCTTTTACATCCTTAACAGTTTTTAAACCATTATTTCCGGCATCAGGTATGAATGTTGCATCCACTAAGGATTCATTAACTGAAACTTTGTAGCAATTTTTTGGTAGTGGTTGGTTATGAATCATTACATTGTCTCCATCCTTAGACTTGTATACCCTACCGTTACCAATGATCATTGTCCTAGATATGTTCCACAGTTTGCACTTAAATGTCTGAAGAAAAAATGTTTACATGCGTCAATGACAAATAAATTAAACAAGTAATTATATGAAAAATGATGAAATACTTACATCTGGTAGTGATGGTGGAGACTGGTTTACTTTTGATTTAGAAGGTGTACGCTTCTTTCGTAATGATGCAATATGTACGTCTTGTTGTGGCGAGGGAGACAGATTTTGTTGTGATCCGGAAGCTGGATAAATATCTTCCCGAGATTGGGAATTTTGAAGTGGAGACTTCTTTTCCAACGATGCTGTCTTATTTTTTGCTAACCTAGTTCTAGTAGGTACCTGCATATATACATAACACAATAAATAAGTCATGTATAGTCCAATTTAGAAACCAAACATGATTTTTTTATAACTTACCTTCTTCGCAGTTGCAGTTGCAGCTGCAGTTGCATTGTCCAAATCCTTGTTCGAAGTTGCAGTTGTCTTAGACATTAGAAATAACACACCCTTCTGAAGTCCACCACTACTGATCGAAGTCCTTTGCTCTTCACTAGGTATTTTGCTTAATGCATTATGTTCTAGTTGTAGTACTTGCAATATATAAGTATGTTAATTGTTAATGGTATTACAGACTGAAAATCATCAAATCAAAATTAGAAAACTAGTCTTACATTTGACTGACTTGGCATTAACTCGGCTATATTGACCCCTTGTGAAGACATAACTTTCAACATTTTTTCAATAGTTTCGTGTGTTTGTGACATCTTGGTTGTTAATTCAGCGACTGTATCCTCTTTTTATTTACGCGCCTGTCTCTCCTTCTCAAGTTCATTTTCAAGCAACGAAATCCTTACATCAGTTCCTTGTTTTCTTTCTAGGTAGATCAAAGAACTTCCTGCACGTAACTCTGCCTCCCACTCCTCGTGCATACCCTCCCTTTTCCTTTCCTAATACATGTGATAATGAATCTGAGCCACTATCAACCGTCAAGGTTCCATCTCTGATCTGTTCCTCTGCTTCCAGCTGCACACAAAAAATGGTAAATAATTTATTATACGAATATAAACATTATATAAAAATATTTGCAATAACACTTACAGTCTTAGTGCCAACTTTGATTGTTTCATCATCTGTCTCTTTTCCTTCTTGTCTAACCCTTCCATTAAACCACAATACACCACGGGGGGGTTCTTGATCTGGTGTAATTTCTTTTCTTATGATCTTCCAAACATCAAATATATACAGATGAAAAGTTAAACCAACATGGACAACAGTGTTAGGATATTACACCAATATAACCTTACCGTTTGCTCTTTTATATATACATAACCACCACGTCCCATTGTATGCTGATAAAAAGACTTGTAACGCGCCAATTTATTAGCAGCTGATTTCGCCTAACAAAAAAGATTACTGGATGAGAAGTTGCTAGTACGTAACAGACTGTGTTTGTCATACGGAGTTTCCAAACAATGCATACATACGGTGTTTATAAATATAAAACGAAATAGAAATTAACAACCTTAAATTCTTCTGTCGCCGTGTGGTTTACAAAAGCAACCTAGTGTTCAGCTTTGACGATTGCTTTGTAATTCTTTGGAACTACATTTAGTTTTTCAGGATTATCTAGGTTTGGAACTATGTGCTTTGCTGTCAATTTGCTTCTGAAATTTCTTAGCAGTTCACCTAGCTTATTCATAACCAACGTTTTGTAGGATACATCAAATTCAAAGTATTGCTGCACATATTAACATAATGTTAAAGTAAATGTAGGAATACGACTAATAGTTGGGTAAAAAAATTTGTATTTGTACTGTGGTTTCAGTCCAAAGTTTTTCTCTTGCTTCCTCCTTCACATCTTTCCACGATAGAATCTTCAATCATAGTTGCTCCCGAACCGTGTCTCCTAAAAAACTTATAAACAATGATCTGTTTGGCCCTGATATTCTATTCAGTGCATCAAAGTTCACATTTATCTTCATGACATCTGGTTTTCCATATTTTATCCGAAACTTGGCTAACCTAGTTATACCCCTCTTATTAACAACCTTCTGTTTACTGATGTCTTCATCCGCATCCGATTGATCACCATAATCCTCTGATTCATAACCTCCATCATTATCGTGATTTACATCATTATTATTAGCCAAATAATCATCATCATTAACAATATAATCTTGATCATTGTATTTAGTGTTCATGATCATTGACATGTGTACAAGAACAATAAGTGGAAATGGTATGAAACTAGTGATGGCAGTAATTAAGATGGAGATGGAGTTAGAAAATTATGGTATATTTTGTGATTTTGGAGAAAAATCAGGATTTGAGATGGAGATGGAATTAGAATATTATGGTAACTGCATATGCATTAACTTAGCATGGACATTCAAAATTTTCGTGAAAAATTTAGCTCCAAATACAAAAATTAAACAACCAAATATTTTGAACTCCAATTTGCCTCCAAATTAAACATTCAAACTATGTAAACTTTCCCTTTGAGTTTCTTGGTAAAAATAAATTTTGAACAGAATTTTATACTATTTTACACATTTTAACATTCAACCAAAAACCTTTGATAGATAACTGATAATTGCTTGAGTACAGATATTGAATTGTACATGAACTTAAAATACTTATATAAACTAGTTAACAAACCATATTGTTGATTACAGATAATTGATAATTGTTTCATAATGCTAGTAATGCATACAAATCTATTAAATTGTTGCAACCTGTAGTTTGATAATACCATAGGTGCCTAGCAATACCAGACCAACAAAACTCAAAAAAATTGTTCCTATTAAACAGGGAGAACTGACATCATCCAACCTTCCTTTTGCCTTTGCTGTTGCTCCCCTCTACAACATTCCTTGACCGACCCTTCTCAGCAATTTCTTTCCAAGTTTTTTTATTGGCTAGGCCAACAACGACATTTGGTCTTGGAGCTTTAGCTTGAGAAGATGGAGCTTTGTGATTGTGCTTTGATCTGGGAGTGTGCTTTCGTCTTGGAGCATCAGCTTGAGCAACTAATTCTTCATCACCAGAGTCAAAGAAAGGACTCTTCCTAATCCAATCTATGTTTTCCCATTCCTCCTGATATTTTACCACATCATGTGTTTAAAACAATTAATCGATGTTATAAACATATACAGCTTTATGCATAAACACATATCAACTTAACTATACCTTGTTTAAAATTTTCTTATATCCTTTCGAGTAAGCAGTCGGCTTTGACTTTGAACCTAACATAGCATTAAGTTGAATACATTAAAACTTCACAATGATGTACATTAAACCATAAACTTTTAGTTTAAACAGATTTACCTTTAGAATTGCTATTCTTCTTGAATTCTAACTTATAATCCTCATCACTCGTGTCTTTCTCCTCATCACTTGTATCTTCCTCCTCATCACTAGAATCTACCTCGGCATCATTAGTGTCTTCATCCTCATCAGATGAATCTAATTCATCCTCTACAATAGGTTTGAATAGAATAGGAGATTCCAAACAGGGAGGACGAATAGAGGGAGGACGAACTTTTTTTGAAGATGTTGTGGCACTAGGTACACCTAAAATTTAAGTTTGAAGCAAGTAAGGACGAACAGAGGGAGGACGAACTCGAGCGGACGAACTTGTGGCATTAGGAGTTTGAAACAAAGAAGGACGAACAGATGAAGAACTTGTGACATTATATGTATGCCCATAATAGGAGTTTGAAACAGTGGAGGACGAAAATGGGAGTACTTGAAGATCTTCTTGGCAAACTACGAATAGGAGTTGTATTGTTAGGGGGTGGGCGAAATTTAGCACTTTCAGAAGTAGATGATGAAGTGTCAGATTCTATATGAATTACTTCTGCAAACATGTACATATTAATGTTAGTTATATGTCGATGAAGGGAGTGTTTGGCAGAATGTGTATCATGGTTGTTGATGCCCTAATAACATTTAGATTTGGTTATACATATGTTTGTATAGGGAACCATATCCTTAAACTATAGCATACCATGGGACCATATCCAGACACATTAACAAAACCCATTTCCTAGATTGAAACATAAACCATATAAACACATTAACAAGGGTGAATCCTATAAACTGAATCACGTTAATTAAGTATGACATAGGTCCACATACATGCATTAAAAGTAAGTGTAAACTCTAATATCAGTAACAAACTTACACTATTCGTATGAACCCTAATATTAAATTAAACAATACTGTTTTTTGAATTACCTCTTTCCTGATGTTTCATGATGTTAATGATTCTGTAGATTGGCGACTATTGTTTACGAGGTTTGATTTTTTTGATCGGTTATTGGGTGGTTAATTTAGGGTTCGTTCTTCCTGTGTGATTATGAAAATGGTCGAAAATGGTGGTGGTTACAAGATGGTTACCGGATATTATGTGTGTTTAATGAAAATGTAAATATTAAATTTACTTAATAATAAAAGTATAATTAACATTTAATTTTTAAAAGTTAATAACAAATAAATAATTAAATAACTTAAATATATAAATAATTAAATAACTTAAATATATTAATAATTAAATAACTTAAATATATTAGGTTATAATAATGCTTGACAACCGCGAGATAAATATCTTTTGTTTTTTTAACAGTATATGGGATTTAGTTGAGGTTTATATCAATCACCTTGAAATCTCAAGCAATTTATTATGAATAAGGTCGATTTTTAATGGACGGTTTAATAAGGTTAGGGTGAGGACATTCTACTTTGGTATTGGGTTACGGTTTATGGTTTATTTTTGGTTGAGTTTATGATTTAGTGTATATGCACTGGTTTAGGGTTTAAGGTTTATGGTTTTTGGTTTAAGGGTTAATTAATGGTTTAATGTTATAGTTTAAGGTTAAATGGTTTAAGGTTTATGATTTAGTATTTAGGGTTTTTTGGGGTTAAGGTTTAGGGCTTAGGGTTTGCGGTTTAGGGTTTAGGATTTAAGGTTTAGGATTAATGGTTTAATTAGCTAGGGTTTGTGGTTTAATGGTTAATTAATGGTTTAATGTTTATAGTATAAGGTTAAATGGTTTAATATTTATGATCTAGTGTTTAGGGCTTATTGGTTTAGGGTTCAGGGTTTAGGATTTAGGGTTTAGGGTGTAGGGTTTAAGGTTTATGGTTTTTGGTTTAAGGGTTAATTAATGGTTTAATGTTATAGTTTAAGGTTAAATGGTTTAAGGTTTATGATTTAGTATTTAGGGTTTTTTGGGGTTAAGGTTTAGGGCTTATGGTTTGCGGTTTAGGGTTTAGGGTTTAAGGTTTAGGATTAATGGTTTACTTAGCTAGGGTTTAATGGTTAATTAATGGTTTAATGGTTAATTAATGGTTTAATGGTTAATTAATTGTTTAATGTTTATAGTATAAGGTTAAATGGTTTAATATTTATGATCTAGTGTTTATATATGGTTCATTGGTATAAGGTTCAGGGATTAGGGTTTAGGGTTTAAGGTTTATGGTTTGTGGTTTAGGGGTTAATTAAAGGTATAATGTTCATAATTTAAGGTTAAATGGTTTAAGGTTTATGATTTAGTGCTTAGGGTTTTTTAGGGTTAAGGTTTAGGGCTTAGGGTTTACGGTTTAGGGTTTAGGGTTTATGGTTTAGGATTAATGGTTTACTTAGCTAGGGTTTGTGGTTTAATGGTTAATTAATGGTTTAATGTTTATAGTATAAGGTTATATGGTTTAATATTTATGATCTAGTGTTTATATATGGTTCATTGGTATAAGGTTCATGGATTAGGGTTTAGGGTTTAAGGTTTATGGTTTGTGGTTTAAGGGTTAATTAATGGTATAATGTTTATAATTTAAGGTTAAATGGTTTAAGGTTCATGATTTAGTGTTTAGGGTTTTTTGGGTTAAGGTTTAGGGCTTAGGGTTTGCGGTTTAGGGTTTAGGGTTTATGGTTTAGGGTTTAGGGTTTATGGTTTATGGTTTATGGTATGCATGATTATGATTTATGGTTTAATTAAGGTTTATGGTTTAATGGTTTATGGTTTACGGTTAAATGGTTTAAGGTTTGTGATTTAGGTTTTATTATTGGTTTTTGGTTTAATTTGTGTTTATGGTTTAATTGGTTAACGATTATGATTTAGGGTTACCATCATTCGAGATAGATGGGTTTGACATTTCATATTTTTTTAAAAACTTTAATGTTTTAAAATCTATTAGATAACAAATTAATCATCGTTTATGTTACATTCATACGTGAGCTTGTTGAAATAAGTCATAAAACCGTTTAATCACCTGACTTATATTATATAATTAATAAACAACATTTATGTTATAATTATCATGATAATTAAACAAGGCCATTTTATTTAAACAAACTTTAGGTTAAAATAATTATTAATTTAATTATTCATGTTACATTTAATTAATTAAGAAACATAGCTTAATTATGTTATATTAATTTTTAAACAAGGTTTAATTAAATTAATAACATGCTTTAATTTAATTATCCAATAATCATGTAAGGTAAAGTTCAATCAATAAAATCATGAAAAATTAATAAGATTATACTACTAAACTCGACTTATACTAACGTGTCTAAAAAGTGAATCGTTTAATTTGCATGCAACTTGATATATTGCACCGATACCCCGTCCACTAATAACTCACTCTCTCACACACACACACACATTCAATATCCGGAGGTCAAATAATGAATCAACCACCCAACCACCCAGACAAAACAGTAACAAATCTTCAAACCCTGATAAATCAAACCTAAGTGACCAGTTGGATATTGATTCTAAGATTACTCCTGAGATGATTGATTATGTGATAGATAAGTATGGAACCAACTGGAGATATCATGATCCGATTACTGACACTATTGTTGAAGACTTGATGCAGTTAGATTTAAACAAACGGACTAAAGGAAAATCAAAACAAGGTTAGGGTTTTTACTTCGCAACAGTATTATTGAAGTTTTGATGATTTGTCTTTGTTTTGATGATGTTGCATGTTACGAAAATACCAATAATTGATTTTGTTTTAATATTTGTTATATAGATGGCAAGGCAGATGAGGCTATGAAGGTTGATGAAGCTATGAAGGTTGATGAAGCTACGAAGGCACATATTAAAGGTCAATTTTGTGAAATTTTATGTTTATATGTTTGTTAGAAAGGCGTTAGATGGATCATTAGTTAGTGTTTACTATGTAATGTTTTAGGAGTAGTGAAAATGATAAATGGTTCAAGTATTATGTTGGTTATATGATGATGTAGATACAGGAGATAAGGGGGTGTTTGGTTTAACTTGTATAATGGGCTTATAAGCTCAAACCAAGTGTTTGGCTAAGCTTATATTAGTGGTCTTATAAACTTATATATGGGTGTTATGATAAGCCATAAAAATGTGGCTTTTTTAGGAAGGTTTGGGCTTATATAACATATTTACCATTTTACCCTCATGTTAACTTAAGTTTATATAAGCCATGGGCTTATAAGTTTATTAAACATAGGCTTATATAAGCAAAAAATGGCTTATATAAGCCCATTATATAAGCTAAAAAAACACACCATAAATTTTTAAAAAAGGGGTTGGTCATACTAGAAACCTTAAGTTCTCAAGTTTTTTAAAGGGATGGAAGAGTATGGAAAGGGAAATTAAAAAAAATGTTGTTCTTAAGTTTTTTTGAAGAAGGAAGGGTAGGGAACGGGAAGTAGGAAGGAAGGAAAGGTGCAGGCATTTTTATGTATATCTGTTCCGCCCAATTTTGGGGGGATTGGGAAGAAAAATAGGTTAGGCTTGTATAAAATTACATTTATATCCTTATTATTTATCCACATTTTATATATTTCTACTAGGGTTTCTACCTTTTATAGAAGTTATTCGTAACTGGCATCTCCTTTATATATGTCCATTACATGCTAATTTTTTGATCATGCAAAACTACATTCTGATCAAGTTATTAGGTATAGTAAAAAAGGAGTCAGATCATGTATTTGCATCTTTTGAGTTAGATTATGAGTGTTGTTTGTCCTGGTCATAAAGGAATAACATCATGTATTTGGATCTTCCTTGTTGTGTTGTTAGCTAATGGTTGGTTTTACTAAAATATCCTCCCCTACTTTGCCCTTCCCATTCCAGCCCCTTTCATTCCTTTAAAATAAGACTCGAGAACAGAGTGTAAACATTTGAGTTGGTATAGACTTCCTGGCCAACTTTTTTGAATCTAAGATGGCATCGATAGAACAACCTACATCTTTTCGTTTACCCTTTTTTATGTAAGTACCTCTTACTATGGCCGTGTCATTTCCCTTTTTGATGGTCCTTGTTAACATCAACTACCGTCTTTAATAAACAACCCTTTTCTTTTTTGTTGATTGGTCGAATGTTTTCATTTCCAGTTCCCAATTTTGGGGCTTCATGGGGTAGCAAGTTATCCGAGTCACCACTATGAATACTCTCTTTTCAGTTTCAGTTTCAGTATCCGAATACTCTTTCCAGTTGAGTATCTAGATACAGACTTGTGTGGTTTATATCATGCATTTAGTATTTGGATTGATCCATGTGTGGATTATATTTCGATACTGAAACTCAAAGTGAGAGTGAGCGTGTTCAGAGTGACGACTCGGATAATTTGATGCCGAAATAAGCGCCAAAGTTTACAAATGGGAAGGAAATCCTTCGACCAATCAACAAAAAGGAAACGGGTCGCTTAGTAAAGACCTTAGTTGATGGTAGTGATGCCCATGAAAAAGATAATGTGACGGCCATAGTAAGAGGGGCTTACATAAAAAGGGTAAACGAAAATATGTAGGTTCTTCTGTCGATGCCATCTTAGATTCAAAAATGTTGGCCAGGAAGTCTATACGTTTTCACAGCTGCATTGGTTCATTTACTATGTTGTTTATATGTTGGTTATATGCTGATGTAGATACAAGAGCTAACTTAAAGAAAAAATAAAAAGTCAAGGGATCAACAGAAGTTGATAAAGCATTTTTTAATCTAGATAATAGAGTGGAAAAGCTTGAAATGGAATTCAAACTTCTTAAACAGACACAGTTGAAGGGAGGTAAGTAAACTAAGATTTAACCTTTAGAGAATTATAGTTATTCACTAGCTTCGGTATCATATGTATGCTATAAAGTATTACATCTCCACATAGACGACATCTCAAGCCCGTTTCCTCTTCGAGGTAAATATCGCCATGTTTCCTCTTTCTCATGAAAATCATCATCTTCATGCCCAATATGTGAATTCAATATGCATTAACATATTTTTGTTTAGCCTTTTTAGTAAAGGACCTCTTACTTTGGCACTCATATTCGCTTTTTCATGGGTATTGATGATATTAATATCAATCAAAGACCGAATGCGAATGTCAAATTTTGAGCTACTTACATAAAAAAAGGATAAACAAAAAAGAAGTAGGTCCATATTAGATTCATATATTGGGCACGAAGATGAACATGTTCACGAGATAGAGGAATCGTGGAGATATCTACCTCGAAGAGCAAACGGGCTTAAGATGTCGTTTATGTGTAGCTGTTAAACTTTATAGCAGACATGTGATTATGTATTTGTAGTTAACTTATGCGGTATTATGGTATGTAGATACAGGAGGTGACTTGAAAAACAAAGAAAAAGGAAACGGTTCAATGGAAACTGATACCACAACTGCTCTTTCTAACCTACATAATAGGGTGGAAAAGCTTGAAAGGGAATTCCAACATTTCAAACAGAGATTGTTGTAGGGAGGTTAGTATATTAACTTTTAACCTATAATAAGTTTGTATATGAATGTTTTATTGTTTTGAGTATCTGGGTGGCTGTTAGTATCTGAATTTATTAAAAATTTTCTTGTAATTTACAGATGTTATCATCATTGATTCCTCCGAAAGCTCTAAAGAAGATACGCTATCATCAGATGAAAGCTTTGAAAGCTCTGAGGAAGATCTGTTGTCATTAGATGAAAGCTTTGAACATGTAAACACTAAAGACTTCTAGCACCCATTTCATGATGACCAGGATGAACCTTCCAAGTATTCCAGCACCTATGCAGATGATTATAGTTCGGACGATACTTGGGGAGGGACTAATTCACCGTCCAAGAAGAAAGGCAAAGCTATTGGCTCATCCAGTCAGACTGCAGGCAAGGCAAGTGGATCATCCAAACAGATACTCAGTCCAAGGGTTAGCAGAGGATGTACACCAAAAGTAGAGTCATCTTCTCGGTCTCCATTTTCTACAACAGAAAGGCCCCCACCTATCAGAAATGCTATATGTTTCCTACCTTGTCTAAAAAAATTGAAAGAATTTGAAACAAAGCCAGGAAAAAGGAAGAGGGGGTAGGCTATGGAGGAACCTGTAGGGGGTAGGCTATGGAAGAACTTTTTATCTCTGTTTTATGGATGTTTCTGATGAATCTTCTTTAGACTATTTCGGTTAAGTGTAGGTATAGTTTATGTAAGCAATTTTAAACACTAATCTGCATGGATGGGTGTGTCCATATTTTTTGGAATGAAAATATGTTGTCATTCACGTTTTGTATGAACCTACAATATTATCATCAATATTATGAAATTAGACTTGTATTTCATGGATTTAAACATGGTTCATCTTTTATTTTATTTATTCATGTTGTGAGTTGTATAATCCTAGATGCATAACACATATAACCAAGATTTTTGTGTCAAAGTTACCTGTTACACATCCGGTTAAGGCTTTCCACTTTGGTGGATCTTATAACCTAATTTTTTTCCCTAATTCTCCCGCCAAAACTAATTAAGCTTTTAGCAGTTTATGTTTTCGACTTAGATTAACTCTAAGGTGCTTTTAAGTTTTTGCTATTACATCTACAATTATTTTCCAATTGGATATAAATTTGTTAGGCTCTTGCCTTATTCTTCTCAAGTTCTGAGCATATGTTTGTAACAATACTGCTAGGCCATTCTTCACTCAGAACTAAGCTAATATTGAGTATTTCCTTGAAAAGCTGCTTGTTTCAGCTTATTTTGTTTTTAATCATTATCTAGTCAAGCATAAGTTAATATTTTTTTATCTTTTTAATATATTTTCACTAGTCCTCCCAAGTATTTATTCCAATTAGTGTCTAATTTCACATAAACAACTAATTTGTTCAAACAATGTGCTTAATTATTAATTAAACTGAAAATGAAAAGTTTGAAATGACTGAAGTAAAATAAAAATAACACAAGGTGAAAACTGATCAAACATAAATTTAATTCAATAATACTAAAGGATTACATGTTTTTAATAAAACAAACATTTTGTTTCTCTAACTAATCAAACTTTGGAGATTTCTCAGGATCAAAAGCCAAATGAAGTTCATCGTAATCTAAAGCCTCTTTGAACTCGTCTTCGTCTTCTTCAATTACATGCTCAGAAGAATAAACATCATCATCAATGATTTGACCTTCTTCCTCTAGTTGCCTCCTATACGCTTCCTCCCTCTGTCGTTGTTCCTCTTGCCTCCTTCTAAAGGAAGCAGCTTCCTCCCTCTCGCGTTGTTCTTGCTCCTGTTGCCTCCTTCTTAAGGAAGCAGCTTTCTCCCTCCGGCATTGTTGTTTAAGTCAGGCATTCTCTTCGTCTTCCAACTTCCATTGTCTTTGTTCGTAAGCTTCCTCAACATAGCAATCGTACTCATCATATTTATCATCTTAAGGACAATCAGCAGGGAACTCTCCATCTGCATTTGCTTTTACTTTGGGCACCACACAAGGTTTCCTGAAAAGAACATAAAAGATTATTAGTACTAAATGATAACAAATATACAACGTTAATAAAATAAATAACGATACATACTTGTTAGGAACTGCACTGGTATCTTCAAAAGCAGTAGAAAATGTTCTTTTTGATGAAGAAGCCATTTTTTGATTCTTAAAATGCTGATAATTAAGTGTTTGTTGTGTTTTTGTTATGATTAATTTCATTACTTAATCCTTGTTTATATAACCAAGGATGGAGTACAAAGGGTAAGCAGCCTACATAAACATCTAATGCATATTCATGCATATAATTATTTTTTGTGAAGTTCCAAGAATGAGCATTCTCATTGTTAGGCGTGTAAAAGTGTGTGTTTTCTATGTTTTTAGGATTTATTGTGTTTTTAAAAAAATAGCAAAAAACAAGGTCTAGGACTCGAACCCTAGACCTTCCATTCAAACACTAACACACTTAACCAGTTTGCCACATGAACATATTTGGTTCTAAATATGTGACTAATATTAACATTAGTGAAAATAGATATTACATTTGGTTATAAACATTTGTCACATGAATAGTTTACTGTGTGACGTTTTCAATGTGTTGTTCATAGTTAATCCCATTATAATGTGACCATAAGTATAATTTAGATACAAATTTCTCAAATGTTGTGACTATTGGCAATCATATAGTCACATAATTGTTTAAGAATTTAATATGATCATGTATTATATTTGATCATAGTATTCAAGTAATTGTAAAATATTTGTCACATTAAAATTAATATAGTGGCAAATGTTTCAATGCCTACTTTCGATTTGCCACACACACAAAATTCATGTGTGGTTAACATTTAACAAAATATACTATTCACATTAAAATAATGTGTGTGACAACCTTGTTTATCAATTTTTCACTTGTAAAATAAGTCTATGTGACCATATATGACTTTTGGTCACATTCAATGTGTGTATGACAAATATTTGCCACACATGTATACGTATAATGTGATTACTACTTGAACCAGACTTTGATTCGGTAACACTCTCAAATTATTAAGTGACTAACGACTCATCCAAAAAGCATTTGTTAGCCCTAGTCACGTAAATATTCATATGCGTGACAAACAAAATACGAAATGGTCATGCAAACTGACTTCAAGTGTGATTGTTTATTTATGACTAGCGAATTCAGTCACACAAAAAAATTATTTGTGACTACACGAATTTCGGGATGTGTGACCGAAACCCATTTTTGTACTAGTGATCATCATCAATCCTTCATAATCCTTATTGGTAAGTAGTCTTTAATCCTATGTTTTCCATGTGTCACCATGGATTTGTTATTGATTTTAACCTAAAAGTGATAATAAGAACATAAAAATATGCAATGGTGATTATGGTTTTAAATGGATTAACCAACTGATTTTATTGTTAATGAACCCTAAGTGTCTTTAATGATGGTTTTAATATGTGTCTAACAGGAATTAGAAGCCCTAGGGTGGTTTGGATGCGTAAAATCATTAGGAATTTATTGATGTTTAAGCAGTCCAGAATTTAGGGCAGATTAAGACGACCATAACTTGAGTTTTATAAAAGGTTTTTGGGTGTTTCAAGTATCAAACATCATGTACTCTGAGTCTACTATCCAGAACATGTCTATTTTTATTTTATAGAGGCTTGAAGGTATGACTTATAATTTTTACAAGATAAAGTGTCAAAACTAGTTTTTTAGTCTTAAAAATCCAGTTGTATTGTAGAATTTTGAATTCAAAATCTATAAGGTTTTTGATAATTCCATCTGAATATGATAGTTTCCATATGTTTAGACATCTCCAGTATTTATTTCGTGATTTATGGAGATGCCTAAGTAGGGTAAATGGGTTCAAACTTTGTGTAAGTTCTGTCAGGGCAGATTATGGATTAGTTTTAGAAACATGGGCCAAGGGATGGGTTAAAATCAGTTTGAGCTTAAACCCTTTTACAAAGGCCTAATAGATCTATATGGGAACCTATTTGAGTTTAATATAATTAATGGGTTCTTTATTGTTGGGTTTCTAAGTAGTGTAAGTTACCTAAAGTTAAATAAAAAATCAGAAATATGGAAACATTAGATAATAAATAGTGTCACCTATCTAATTATGAAAACATAGGTTGTAAAACCCGCATTCTTTTACCATGAATAGTACCCTTAAGATCGTATGTACATGATTAGAACTTTCCTTTTATAGCATGTTTACGTTTCATGAACAAGAATTATTACGTACGTGTTATAACACGATAAGTATTTATTACGTATTAAGACACGATAATTATTTCGATAATAATTATAATCACGAACATACGAACATGAAATCATGAACGTAAATAATCATGAGCTTAGTATTACGAATGTATGTATATTTACTACGATCATGAATAAATATAATAATACACGAGCGATAACTATTTTAATCACGTAAAACACGAACACGAGAACACATTAAATATTAGACACGAGAAAACATTCGGGTTATCCCATGTGGGCCCCCTTACCCACGGCTAGAAACAAAGAAAAGGGCCAAGCCCATTGATTTTTACTAAACAAGAAAAAGGGAAAAACTATTTTCATAATTACAAGAATTAGAAAATAATCAAAACCCTAAAAACCTTTTCTTCTCCTTGTCTCCTCTTGGCCGCCAGGAAAAGAACACCAAAGGGGGTGCGTTTGTGATTTTTGGTGATCGATCTCCTGCAAGGTGGTTATTGTTATCTTTCACTTTGATTCACGTGATCGGTATATCCTTAAACCTATTTTCCTTTATGTTTTATTTAATCAAGACCTCATGAAATCATGAGTTATTTAATAACAAGTAAATACATGTTAATAAAATCATGAGGGTAAATTTATTTGGGTTTAAGGGGTGTTTGTTTGTGGCCGACGCAAGGAACCGAGCCCCAAGGGGGGTCTCGTCTTGTTTTGATTCACACCAACCGAGACCTCAAGGTCTCGGTGTGTGTGGTGTGTCTCGGCAGCAGGAACCAAGGGAACCCTGACCATGTCGGGGGTGTGTTTTGGCTCGGGTGGGTCTCGGCTAGAACAAGAACCACCACCGGCTTAAGCCAGTGGCTAAATAAGGAAAGCAGGGGGAACCCCTAGCCGTGGCAGCAAGGGGAACCACCGGCTAGCCAGTGGGAACTTTTGCTAGACGGCGGCTAGACTTGACCAAGGGTGTGTTTGTGACCGGTTCATGACATGTTTAGATTAAAACACGAGTTCAGTTCATGGGTTATTCTTACAAGTTAATTATTTTACAAGTTAAATTATTTTAACAAGATTAAATTAAATTAACTAAAAACATGTACATGATTAATTTAATTTATACACGACTTAGGTTATTAATATTAGTATTAATACATGAATTTTAACCTAAGTAATTATCATTTAATTAGACTATATAAATAATTAATTATTAAAATTATGACTTATAATTAATTAATTTACATGACTTAGGTTATATTATTAATAGATAGTAATACATGTTTTAACCTAAGTATTTTTACATTTATTTAATTAAATCATGTTATATTTAATTAAATACTTTAACCTATAGTTCATTTAATTCACATGAAATAATTAATAACTATACTATTTAATTACATGACTTAGTATATTAATCAGTAAACACTTAAGCTTACATAATTAGCTTAATAATCCAGCTTATATCTAATTATGGAAACTTTCTATTTTTAGAAACTTATTTAATTAAGGAAGCTAATCTATTTATGGAAACTTTCTGTTTTAGAAACTTATCTATTTTAAGCAGTAAATCTATTTTTGGAAACTTTATATTTTTGGAAACTTTCTATTTTTGGAAACTTTCTATTTTAGGAAACCTGCTATTTTTAGAAAGTTACTTATTATTACATAACAAGTATAATAATACATGAAATACAAGAAATACTTAAACAGAATAGATAGAATACATGATAAACATAGTATTAAGCTTTAATCAGTAAAACATGACATGAACATATAAAACAAGCTAAGACATGATATAAAACCAGTTACATACTCAGTAATCAGATTCTTATATACGTATGTATATATGTAGCATTAGTGATACCGAAGTAGGACTCTCTTCCATTCGTCTTCTTCGTTCACTGGACACAAGGTACGGATTCACCGTCCTTTCAGTATGGACATTCTTCCTTATTAGGATTTCCCCGTATGCAGCCAACTGTTTTCCCCAATATATGTTTTATATGTTTTTGAATTGCTTATGTTTAATTAGATACCTAAAGCCATATACATGCATGACCAATTTCACCTAGTTATGGAGGTACCATAACCATAACACTGGAGGCACCAGTGTTATGACTCCACCACGACGGAGTGATAGCTCGTGGCGTCCCTTCAGCTTTTGGCCATATATTATTATTATCAGGTGGGGCGTATGGGTGCATCATAGTTTACATGTTTTTAACAGACAATTCAGGTGAATGTGGTGTGTGTGTTGCATCCTTCACAAGGAGCTGATCCCTCCTACCCAAACCAGTATATTAAATTAGAGGCAACCCCTCTAATTTGCATGATGAGGTCACCCCTCCAAGTATTCATGCACGTGGATACTTCATGACCTATATTGGCTAATGGTAAATATGTTTAACAGTTTTTACAAGATAAACATAAGGCTTTTCAAACTATAAAACCTGTTTTACTAAGATATAACCAGGTTATCCATGACTTAGTCTGTTCCGCTGCTTCATGCTTATATGCTTATATTATTCATGCTTTACTTGTATATCCGTGCACTGAGCGTTATGCTCAGCCGTTTTCCTTTTCATGTTCCCAAAACGGCAGGTACTCAGGGACGCTCGTAGACTTTAAGCGTACGTGCATATGGATTGGAAGCTTCCTAGCCTTCTTTACTTTATGCATTTCTTTATACTTTGATACTCATTTCCATGGACATTGTTTAGTCATTTCATTTACAGTACTTATGTTTGTGTGTGATGAGTTCTACTTTTGGGGTACTGATGTTTGATTCCGGTATTTCCTTTATGGTCATGTAATGTTTTATACATTTATCCTTGTATGCTTTGATGACACGCCATAATCACGCGTGACATTCCATTTATCAAAATGGGGTGTTACAATTATGGTATCAGAGCCAAGGCTTCGACCTGTAGGCTCTCAAAACACAACCTGTGATTAGTGGGTAGTCACTATGGTCTTCCTAGAACTGACAGTCGGTTTTCATGCATTCATCATTTTCATGCATACATATATATGTCATTGTCGCAGGTTTATGACCAAGTAATGGTTGATACAGGACTGGCCCTATTTAGTCGCATGTGTTTTATCGAAACTTTTAAATTTGGGTCCGACCTATTGGCGTCCCCTCGCCATGTCTTTTGTTTTGAGTGAACTGACCCTAGGCGTTCACTCTCGCGCATATAAAAGTTTTCATAAAACTGCATCATGCATTCATGTACTAGTTTTTCCTGCATAAAATTTTTCTCCTGATTTATTGGTATAAATTTTTTTCATGTATATAGTTTATGTTTTAATCAGTTTAATCATGTATTTTATGTTATACTGTTAGATGGTTCTCACACGCGAGCAGGAAAAACTCAATGCATCAATCCAAGCTGCAATGCAAGATATGCTTCCTCAGCTGAGGAACGAAATCAGGGCTGAGGTTCAGGCTGCCAACAACCAGCAGCAACACCCAGTACCTCCTCCTCCTCCTCTAGAAACATTGTTCACATGGCTAGAGAGATTCAATAAGCTCCACCCTCGAGCTTTCGAGAGAACAGATAGCCCCAGTAAAGCTGAAAGCTGGTTGGCTCACATTGAGAAGATCTTCGATGTTATGGGCTGTGACCCCGTCTTCAAGTCGAGGTTGGCATGCTACCGATTCGAAGGTGATGTACTATCATGGTGGATGGCACTGAAGCAGTCTGAGGGAGGTGATAATTGGGTGGCTGGTTTGACTTGGGCTCAGTTCAGGGATTTGGTGATGGGACAGTTCTTTCCCAAGGCTGAGCAAGACAAGCTGAAGAGGGAGTACCATGGGATCCGACAGAGAGCTGGGGAGAATAGGAACGAGTTCATGTAGCGCTTTCTTCGCTTGGCTGGTTTCCTTGGTGCAGCAGCAGGTACTCCTGAAGAGCAAGCACACCACTTTAGGTGGGCTCTTCGTACATCGGTCGCAAACAACTTGGTGTGTGCTACGTTCAACACCGTAGCACAAGTGGCCGATGCAGCACGTAAGCTAGAGATGCTGCAGGAAAGAGATGAGTTCCGGGAAGCAGAGAGACCCGATAAGAGGTAAACATTCGTATTCAAACAGTGACCAATACGTATTATTTCAGTATATCTCAATATTTCATCTCTTTAAATTTTATCTTCCAGGCAGAAGACTGGGGACCGGTCTCAGCCGGCTACTCAGCAACAGCCTAATCAGCCCAAGGGAAACGGTCAGACTCACGTCCGTTCTGCTACGGATAGGCGTGATGGTAATGATAATTACCGTAACAACGCTGGACACTCCAACAGCAGCAGGTCCTTATACTTACTCATTTTCTTATGATTACATGTTATAATTCTTAATTCTGACACATTAGCAAATCTTCTACCAGGAATCATGGTAACGGGAGGGACCAGAACCAGAGAGGTTCACAGCCTAACCATCCAGCTATCACTAGTATTCAATCTTACGATTATCCGCATTGTCCTTTGTACCTATTATCATGTCTCATGTATATTGTTTTTATCAGGCTCTCAGCCAGTCAGGACACCTGCTGGAGGATATACTCATCCTCTTTGCTTTACTTGCCACCGTAGGCACCCAGGTCCATGTCGCCGCGACAGCGACGCATGCTACAAGTGTGGTCTTCCTGGCCATCGCATGAAGGATTGCCGCAAAGGCGAGATGGAGGGTACATCGGGACATGCTGATACAAAGCCGCCTCCTACTAGTGGACGCGTTTACACGTCATCTCGCGATCAGTCCAACAAGTCTACAGGTACCATCACTGGAATCTTGTATATGTATGGTCAAGTTGCATGTGTTCTGTTTGATACGGGTGCTACTCACTCGGTCATTTCTACTGCTTATGCCAAGAATGTTAGGATACTCCCCATGCCACTAGAGAATATATTGAGTATTTCCACGCCTTTGAGAGACTTTGTACGCATAACCCATGTGTACAAGAGCCTTCCCCTAGAGTTTGACGACAAGGTTCGTCTTGTTGACGCACTTCCGCTGGACATGAATGATTTTGACATGATTTTGGGCATGGATTGGCTATCCAAGCATCATGCTACCTTAGACTGCCATTCATATCGAGTCATCTTTGGTGATGTTAATGCGCCAGAGTACATTCACAACGGGTTCGTACCCGGCAGGTCTATAATATTAACCCTGCAAGCACATGCATTACTTTCACATGGTTGTGAGGGTTATCTAGCTACTGTTCATGACATGGATGCTGAATCCCCATCAATTTAGGATCAACCGATAGTGTCAGAATTTCCAGATGTATTTCTAGAAGAACTTCCAGGCATACCACCTGCACGTGAAGTAGAATTTAATATCGAGCTCATCCCAGGAGCTGATCCGATTTCCAAGGCTCCTTATCGCATGGCTCCCATAGAGTTAAAGGAGCTGAAGGATCAATTGCAAGAACTTCTGGAACGAGGCTTTATTCGACTGAGCGCATCTCCATGGGGAGCACCGGTCTTATTCGTTAAGAAGAAGGACGACAGTATACGTCTTTGCATAGATTATCGCGAGCTCAACAAGATTACCATTAGGAATAGGTATCCACTACCAAGTATAGATGATCTGTTTGACCAACTCCAAAGGGCCAAACATTTCTCCAAGATTGATCTTAGGTCGGGCTATCATCAGCTACGGGTTAAGGAGCAGGACATCGCCAAGACTGCTTTCCGTACACGCTATGGCCACTACGAATTTGTAGTCATGCCATTTGGCCTTACCAATGCTCCAACAGTGTTCATGGATTTGATGAACAGAATCTTCCATGAATTTTTGGACAAGTTCGTCATTGTCTTCATTGACGACATCCTGATATTCTCAAAGTCCAAGGAGGAACACGAAGACCATCTTCGTTCAATACTACAGATCCTTCGCCAGAAGCAGTTGTATGCTAAATTCTCTAAGCGTGAGTTCTGGTTAGACAAGGCGGCATTCTTAGGTCACATTGTATCAGCATAAGGAATCACGATGGATCCAGCAAAGGTTGAGGCTATTACCAAGTGGCCAAGGCCGACATCAGCGACTGAAGTTTGTAGTTTCCTAGGCTTAGCTGGTTATTACCGTAGGTTCGTGGAGAACTTTTCCCGCTTAGCACTACCATTGACCAAACTGATGCGGAAAGGGGAGAAATTCGTCTGGACTGAAGAACGAGAGAAGAGATTTGAAGACCTAGAGCAGAAGTTAGTATATGCACTGATTCTTACTCTCCCATCTGGTACAGGTGGATTTCAGATCTCCAGTGATGCATCGGGGAAGAGACTTGGCTGTGTTCTCATGCAACATGGGAAAGTGATCGCGTACGATTCACGGAAACTTAAGCCTTATGAGAAAAATTACCCTACGCATGACTTGGAACTTGTAGCAGTCGTGTTTACATTGAAGATATGGAGGCACTACTTGTATGGAGAATCATGTGACATTTTCACGGACCACAAGTGCTTGAAGTATATCTTCACTCAGCGTGAATTGAACATGAGACAGAGGAGATGGTTAGAGCTATTGAAGGATTATGACATTAATCTACAGTATCATCCCGGTAAGGCGAACGTAGTGGCAGATGCACTTAGCAGAAAGTCCGGAATGATAAACGACATTAAGATTGAGGAGGAAATCATAAGAGACTTGGAGCGACTAGACATAGAGATCATGGTACGTGGACAACACGGTTACTGGGCTAATCTTAGAGTGGAACCCGAGTTACTCTCTAAGATCAAGGAAGCTCAGAATGATGATGGAGAAATCTGGGCGATAATTCAGAATTTGGAGAAGCAGACGAAATTTCAAGTAGATGCAGATGGTATCTTATAACAGGGCACGAGACTTTGTGTTCCTGACGACCAAGAACTCCGGGAAGCATTGTTAGCTGAGTCTCATAACTCCTCATTCTCTATCCATCCTGGTTCGACCAAGATGTACCATGACATCAAGCAGTACTTTTGGTGGAGTGGTATAAAACAGGATGTGGCTACTTACGTCTCCAAATGTCTTACCTGCCAGCAGGTTAAGATCGAGCATCAGCGGTCTGGCGGTCTTCTTCAACCGTTAGATATTCCAGAGTGGAAGTGGGACAAAATCACCATGGATTTTGTTACTGGTCTTCCACCGACAAAGAAGAAGCACGATGCAATTTGGGTTATCGTAGATCGACTTACCAAATCAGCTCATTTCTTACCGATCCGCAAGGAAGATTCGGTCAGTAAACTCGCCGATACTTATAGAAGGGAGATCATGAGACTTCACGGTGCTCCATCCAGCATCGTCTCAGACAGAGATCCTCGTTTCACTTCGCGATTCTGGAGAAGTCTGCAGAGAGCTTGGGGTACACAACTTAAGCTTAGCAAGACTTTTCATCCTCAAACAGACGGGCAGTCAGAGTGAACGATTCAGACATTGGAAGACATGTTAAGGTCATGTGCGTTGGAATGGACGGGTGATTGGGACGACTATATTTGTTTGGTGGAGTTTGCATACAGCAACAGTTGGCACACAAGTGTCAAGTGTGCTCCTTTCGAGATGTTGTATGGAAGAAAGTGTCGCGCCCCAATCTGCTGGGATCAGGTTGGTGAGCGAACACTTGAAGGACCAGAAAGGATAGAGCTGACTAATGAGAAGGTCACAGTAGCTAAGTAGAAACTGCAAGAAGCACGGTCACGTCAGAAGAGTTACGCAGACAAGCATCGTAGGGACTTACATTTTAACGTAGGAGATCACGTTTTCCTTAAGGTACGGCACGTGGTGTTAGACGTTTTGGAAGCAAAGGGAAGCTTAGTCCTCGATTTATCGGACCGTTTGATGTCATTGAACGAGTCGGTGAAGTATCTTACTGTTTAGCGTTACCTCCGCAACTTTCTCATGTTCAAGATGTTTTTCATGTGTCCTTACTCAGAGGGTACAAGTATCATCCCCTTCACATGGTTCAGTATCCACTGGAACAGATTCGTGAAGATCTCACTTTCATAGAAGAACCCGAACGGGTTCTTGACAGAAAAGAACGAGTCATGAGAAGGAAGACGATTCCATTCGTCAAAATCCTTTGGAGGGATCATACCGAGCGGGAAGCCAGTTGGTAAACAGAGGACTCTATCCGGGCTTCTTACCCTCATTTCATATTTTGAATTCGGGTATGTTCTTCTTTTCCAGTTTACTTTATCTATAATTCGGGGACGAATTATTCTTTTTAGGGGGGAAGAGTTGTAAAACCCGCATGATTTTACCATGAATAGTACCCTTAAGATCGTACGTACATGATTAGAACTTTCCTTTTATAGCATGTTTACGTTTCATGAACAAGAATTACAAGTATTACGTACGTGTTATAACACGATAAGTATTTATTACCTATTAAGAAACGACAATTATTTCAATAATAATTATAATCACGAACATACGAACATGAAATCATGAACGTAAATAATCACGAGCTTAGTATTACATATGTATGTATATTTATTACGATCATGAATAAATATAATAATACACGAGCGATAACTATTTAAATCACGTAAAACACGAACACGAGAACACATTAAATATTAGACACGAGAAAACATTCGGGTTACCCCATGTGGGCCCCCTTACCCACGGCTAGAAACAAAGAAAAGGGCCAAGCCCATTGATTTTTACTAAACAAGAAAAAGGGAAAAACTATTTTCATAATTACAAGAATTAGAAAATAATCAAAACCCTAAAAACCTTTTCTTCTCCTTGTCTCCTCTTGGCCGCCGGGTAAAGAACACGAAAGGGGGTGTGTTTGTGATTTTTGGTGATCGATCTCTTGCAAGGTGGTTATTGTTATCGTTCTCCTTTGATTCACGTGATCGGTATATCCTTAAACCTATTTACCTTTATGTTTTATTTAATCAAGACCTCATGAAATCATGAGTTATTTAATAACAAGTAAATACATGTTAATAAAATCATGAAGGTAAATTTATTTGGGTTTAAGGGGTGTTTGTTTGTGGCCGACGCAAGGAACCGAGCCCCAAGGGGGGTCTCGGCTTGTTTTGATTCACACCAACCGAGACCTCAAGGTCTCGGTGTGTGTGGTGTGTGTGGTGTGTCTCGGCAGCAGGAACCAAGGGAACCCCGACCATGTCGGGGGTGTGTTTTGGCTCGGGTGGGTCTTGGCTAGAACAAGAACCACCACCGGCTTAAGCCGATGGCTAAATAAGGAAAGCAGGGGGAACCCCTAGCCGCGGCAGCAAGGGGAACCACCTGCTAGCCGGTAGGAACTTTTGCTAGCCGGCGGCTAGACTTGACCAAGGGTGCGTTTGTGACCGGTTCATGGGTCCGGTTCACGGGGTTCACAAATACGGTCCACGACATGTTTAGATTAAAACATGAGTTCGGTTCATGGGTTATTTTTACAAGTTAATTATTTTACAAGTTAAATTATTTTAACAAGATTAAATTAAATTAATTAAAAACATGTACATTGTTTAATTTATACGCGACTTAGGTTATTAATATTAGTATTAATACATGAATTTTAACCTAAGTAATTATCATTTAATTAGACTATATAATTAATAAATTATTAAAATCATGACTTATAATTAATTAATTTACATGACTTAGGTTATATTATTATTAGATAATAATACATGTTTTAACCTAAATATTTTTACCTTTATTTAATTAAATCATGTTATATTTAATTAAATACTTTAACCTATAGTTTATTTAATTCACATGAAATAATTAATAAACTATAATATTTAATTACATGACTTAGTATATTAATCAGTAAACACTTAAGCTTACATAATTAGCTTAATAATCCAGCTTATATCTAATTATGGAAACTTTCTATTTTTAAAAACTTATTTAATTAAGGCAGCTAATCTATTTATGGAAACTTTCTATTTTTAGAAACTTATCTATTTTAAGCAGTAAATATATTTTTGGAAACTTTCTATTTTTGGAAACTTTCTATTTTAGGAAACTTTCTATTTTTAGAAAGTTACTTGTTATTACACAACAAGTATAATAATACATGAAATACAAGAAATACTTAAACAGAATAGACAAAATACATGATAAACACAGTATTAAGCTTTAATCAGTAAAACATGACATGAACATATAAAACAAGTTAAGACATGATATAAAACCAGTTACGCACTCAGTAATCAGATACTTATATACGTATGTATTTATGTAGCATTAGTGATACCGAAGTAGGACTCTCTTTTGTTCGTCTTCTTCGTTCAATGGACACAAGGTACGGATTCTCCGTCCTTTCAGTATGGACATTCTTCCTTATTAGGATTTCTCCGTATGCAGCCAACTGTTTTCCCCAGTATATGTTTTATATGTTTGAATTACTTATGTTTAATTAGATACCTAAAGCCATATACATGCATGAACAGTTTCACCTAGTTATGGAGGTACCATAACCATAACACTAGAGGCACCAGTGTTATGACTCCACCATGACGGAGTGATAGCTCGTGGCGTCCCTTCAGCTTTTGGTTATATATTATTATTATCAGGTGGGGCGTATGGGTGCATCCTAGTTTACATGTTTTTAGCAGATTATTCAGGTGAATGTGGTGTGTGCCTTGCATCCTTCACAAGGAGCTGATCCCTCCTACCCAAACCAGTATATTAAATTAGAGGCAACCCCTCTAATTTGCATGACGAGGTCACCCGTCCAAGTATTCATGCACGTGGATAATTCATGACCTATATTGGCTAATGGTAAATATGTTTAACAGTTTTTACAAGATAAACATAAGGATTTTCAAACTATAAAACCAGTTTTACAAAGATATAACCAGGTTATCCAGGACTTAGTCTTTTCCGCTGCTTCATGCTTATATGCTTATATTATTCATGCTTTACTTGTATATCTGTGCACTGAGCGTTATGCTCGGCCGTTTTCCTTTTCATGTTCCCAAAACAGCAGGTACTCAGGGACGCTCGTAGACTTTAAGCGTACATGCATATGGATTGGAAGCTTCCTAGCCTTCTTTACTTTATGCATTTGTTTATACTTTGATACTCATTTCCATGGACATTGTTTAGTCCTTTCATTTATAGTACTTATGTTTGTGTGTGATGAGTTCTACTTTTGGGGTACCGATGTTTGATTCCGATATTTCCTTTATGGTCATGTAATGTTTCATACATTTATCCTTATATGCTTTGATGACACACCATAATCACGCGTGACATTCCATTTATCAAAATGGGGTGTTACATAGGTAGTAAGGGTCTACTTATGGTAAGTAATATATAATAACATTCTTTTGTAGATCAGGTGTCGCGTTCTAATTCCTCTTTCGTTTATGTTCGACTTCCTTTAGCGCATGCGTTAAGGTACAAATATTATGTCCTTTTAGTAATGACCTTCCTTATGACTTTTGCATACTTTTGATCCATACCTTGATGTCATTGCTATGTTCCCCATGTTATGATTCTGAATTTCATGATCTTGTTATTCTCCTTTGTTCGCTATGTCGTATGCATCTATTTGTCATTTGTTGATTGCATTTGTCACCTATTTGAAATTTGTTGTTTATGTTTTTCTTTGCCCGAGCTATTTGTAACTAGTCATGGAGGTACCATGACCACGTCATTGATGTACCTATGACGTGATACTATCTGTGGTGGTGTGATTGGTCCACACGTTTAATTTGGCGTACATTTATTATGCTATTATATGTGTATGTGCGCAAGTCATCGAGCTAGTATACACATATGACTTTGTTTTGCAGGGGGCGTATGGATGCATCTTAGGTATTATGTTTTATTTTGTTAGTGATTGGTGTGTGTGTGCGCATCTTAGGTACTATATTTTATTTTGTTAGTGATTGGTGTGTGTTTGCAATACACCCATTTCACATTTGGTACATTAGGAGTTGCTACCTATGTACACTTATGACTATATGAGTATGTGATATTATATGATTAGGTTTATGCATGTATCATGTGTAAACATTATCTGGGATAGTGGACATACTTTGATTTTTTTAGTCTTTGACATCTCTTACTCCTTCATTTCTTTATACTCCATATGACTTTTGATTCGCGGGATTTCATTATATCTCTTATTCCTTTGATTACCTTTATATTATATATATGTTTACTGAGCGTTAATTTAGCCGCATTACCTTTTTCTTGCGGCAGGTATTAAGCGGGAGGCTGGAAAGTGAGAGTGTGGATTATAGAGCTACCTTTAGAGTCACTCAGTGTATTTAATAAATGTTCAAGACATTTTCATGTAGTTTTAAGTTTTGGACCCTCATGTTTGGGATTTTTTTTCTTTTGAAGTATAATTTTTGGTTTTTATGTTATAATAAGTAAGATTTTTGTTTGGACTTTTATTATATGTGTTTCTGATGTGACTCCATAGTGTGATACTTGTCTCTTTATCAGAGCGGGTGTTACAGTTCTCGAGTTAATATTTGAAGGAGAATGAAAAGAAAGGGAAAGTTATTTGTGTTATTTAGGTTTTTAAGAAAGGAAAATGAATTAGAAATGAAGATGAGAGAAAGTTTTGTTTATAAAACCTTCCTCCCACTTTTGAGTGGAAACGGAAAGGAAACCTTATAATAAGTTGTATAAAACTAAATTTTGTTTTTTATAATATTTGGTCATAAAAAATAAAGAGCATACATGTGATTTAACAAGTTATTTTTCTTTTCCACCAACTTAAAAACATAATTCTTGTTTGCTTTCTTTTTTTTCTTGATCTAAAAAACATATAAAAACACTTCCTTTTCTTTTCCATTCTTATTCATTTCCTTTCATTTTCTTTTTCATTCTTATTCAATTCTTTTCTTTTCCATTCTTATTCTTGTTTACTTTCCTTTTCTCTTCCATTCTTATTCATTTCTTTTTTTTTCATCTATAACTCGAAAATCGAGTGTTTTTTTATCGACGGGTATTATAACAAGAATCTAGCAAGAAGTTAGAAAAAACAATATTACATAGTTTTTGTACAAGTAAGCTTTGGATCAAAGATCCAATCACACTAATTACAAATAAAATTCCCATTTTGATGAACGACCCATGTGTGTAAAAGAAATTTTATCTTCTCACTTAATGTGTCTTTCCTTGGTCTTTTTTCATCAAAGCACAACCGGTTTCGGTACCTTCAAATGACATAGAAGGTTGTTTGAACAACCGTATCAAAACACACCTTCCCTAACATTGGAAATGGAAACGAATCTCCCTATTTGATTAAGCTAGAGATGTCCTTTGGTATTTATCCAAGCCCCAACATCAAGTCACCATGATCCATGATTGAGTAGCAATTGAGTAATCTGTAAATAGATTTTGCGAGTTTTATGAGTGCTTGGTCGCACATTAAGCATCAAACTGAGTCAATATCTATACCGCGATAATCGAGATTGCACCTAGTTCGAAGTCTATTTTTTCATATCCGCCATGAATGTATGTTAACCTTAATGAGGATTGACTTGTTTCATCGAATGTTTTCTTCAAGAGAAGACAACATTTATTCTCCAATTAACTTCCGTATGGAGACAACATGATAGACTTTTGAAGAGTCCATGTTACATTCCCATGCATCATGTACTTGATGTAATTCTAGGTTGTTGAGCATCTTCACCAATTTATTGAATAGAGCATCTTCACCAATTCATTGAATTGATCAATTTCAAGACCATCACGTTGGTTTCGTCTCCAAGCATAAACACACAAAGAATGACCATTAAAAGAGGTGCATTTTTCACTAATATTACAAAGAGGGTATGTTTCCGACACAAGTTTCGAGGGAATTTTGATATAAAATAAAAGTCACTAAACCAAGAGTCGGTCCAGAATTTGAAAGTAGACTCATTACCTACTTTTTTAGAGAATTTTGAGTGAAGATTGATATTAAGACCTAAAAGTTGTTTTTGTAACCCAATTATTGATTTTCAAATAGTCAAATGTAGTCTTGCAAAACATGTCCCACTCATGTTTATACCACCTAGATCTCCATAGATGGAAATGAATACCTTCTTCCAAAGTGGTGAGTTTCATTCCGAGTAGAAACGCTTAAAGTTTATGGACTTAAAATTAATAGTCGTGTGATAGGATCGAACTCGGGATCACAGGATTGCACACATAACGTAAAGGGTTAATTTATTTATTAAATATATTTATTATATTTATTAAATCAAACCAAAGCTTAACTAACGATCGTTGATAAATAAAAGTTAAGTTTAAACGATCGTTATGGAATTAGATAGAAGCTGAAAAGAAGAAGGAAAAATTACACAAACACCCCTTGGGGGGGGGGGGGTGTTAACCGCCGACTACAAGAGGGGGCAAAGGGAAACTTTTGTTTCCTTTTTCGTTTATGACTTGGAGCCCAAAGTTTGCCAAGCCTATATAAACAAACCCCTAGCCTCATAATTTTTCAATCCCTCTCTCTTTTCTTTTGCTTTGATCGCCGGCCACCCCAACCCACATTAGGGTTTCGTTTGGTTTTCGATCAAGTCTATTTATCTAGTCCTAGCCCCTCTCTAAGGTTGTTGGGTAGATATTCCATAAGCGTTGAAGCTCGGTTTGTTCGTGCTAGACTCACGGTTAACTCACCGTATTACGTGTGTACAAGAACGTGATATAGTCTTACTTTAGACTATATTCTTGGTGGTGTTCGTGATTAACCTTAGTTGCCGTTTGTTTCGTCATCTTGTGGATCTTGCTAGGATAAAGGTATGTAACCCTAATCTTGATTAATTATAATTGTGTTAAATTAATGATCTTGTTAATTTGCTTCCGCTGTATGTGCTTTGATCCATATTAGGGTTTTAAATAATTGTTATCAACTATATAAACCTTCAGTGGTATTAGAGCCGTTTTAACATGATTATAATTATCGAGATCTAAAGATTGTTTTTTAACTAATAATTGTTTTGAGTTAAAACTACATGTTTTTTTTTTTGAAAAGAAAATTTAGGGTTTTAGTTTTGTTTGTTTTTTTTTTAAATCCGATTAAAAAAAAGGGGTCGGTTTGTTTTGTTTTTTTTAGCCGATTATAAAATTAAAAAAAAATAGTTTTTTTTGTGAAACCCTAAATTGCATGTTTTGATCTTTAGATAATTACATGAATAATTGTTATGTCATGTATTTAAGGTTACGATCCGTAGTGATTTAATTAACTGTTAAGTGATTTGGGTGGAATTTTGATGAATTGCATGATTAATTGTTATGTCTGTGTGAATTCATGTTTCGATCCGTAGAGATTTAATTGTTAAGTTATGTGGGAGATCCGTTATGAACATGCATGTTTTTCATGGATCATATGTTTTATGTGGTAATTGTTACGTTTTTTTGCTACATGCTTTATTTGATTCAATAAATCTAAAATTAGGGAAGACTTTTATATGAATATAAAAACCTAGATTTGATATTATTTATTGAATAAATCGTATGCATGTGGCTATTTGATTTATTTATTGCACATATAAATTGTTATTATGTGTTTATGATTTAGTTTTTTTTTTGTACCTACTTGTTTTCATACGTTTTTGTTTTAATTGTATGTTGTAAATGTTAGCCTCAAAATATTGAGCCAAACAAGAATGCTCGGTCATATGTTTATTATGTATCGTATTTTAGAACGTTGTAATAGGTAGTATATTAGTCGTGTTATTATGGGCTTAACTTTAAGCTAAGGTTCATTAATAAGTAACCAAAGCCCAAAAGTAAAGCCCGGCCCATGATCATATAGCCCATTAAGCTACATGTAAGCAAGGCTATATAAACCTCTCCTTGCATGTAAGGAGAGGTTGGTTGGTCATTTCATTTTCTCTCTAATCTAATATTCCACAAGTTTCACCAACCATTTTCTCTCTACTTTCTCTCACTACTTTCTCTCTCTAGAATTCTTCTCATATCTTCCTTTCTTTCATAAATTCGTGTATAACATCACATATATTAGGGACAACAATTGGTATCAATCGCCACGGGGTAGATTTGTTATTGGTTGTTCTTCTTATATTTGATTCGTGTGATTTCTTCCATAAATCAACTCGAATTCAAATTTTTTTGTGGTTTTCGTGTTCTTTATCTTGCTACAAATCATCTATATACTTGTTGTAGAGATTTGGTTGTTTTGGTTTGGTAAAAATCACGAATTTGTTGCCTAAAAGTTGCTAATTTGTTGCCTAAAAGTTGCTAATTTGTTGCCTAAAAGTTGCCAAAAACCGTTGCCTAAAAAGTTGGAAGAAAAAGCACCATTATTGCGACAGCTTGAATTTAGGAAAGGTAAGTACGGTTTCGATCGCAATAACCCTAGGGTTTTACTTTGCGATCACATTGCGATACCCCATATTGCGATAGATATTGCGATAACCATATTGCGATAGATATTGCGATAGCAATATTGCGATAGATATTGCGATACAACATTGCGATAGCATTGCGACAGAACATTGCGATAGCATTGCGACAGAACATTGCGATAGCATTGCGACAGGATATTGCGATGGGTGATATTGCGATGGGTGACATTGCGATGGGCTATATTGCGATGAGTGACACTGTGATGCTAAAATTTGTTTGAGCAATTTTGTGACTTAGCCACTATCTAGACTAGTCTCGGACCATAGTTTACACGAAGATTAAAAAAAAAAAAAAAAAAAAAAAAAAAAAAAAAAAAGAGTTAAAATTTTTCCGCCATTTAAATTCAAATTTTTTCCATACTAGTTTTAGGCTATTTCTAGCTCGATTTCAAATTTTGGCGATTACAAAATTTTTCGGTCTACCGTTGTGTCGGACTGGGGAATTTATTGTCGGACTGAAGAAAAATCGCAATTTCGGAATTTGAACCACAACAACAATCACAACACATCTACTTAAGATCCATATTCACTTCATCATTTCAGAGAATATTGAGATGGATTCTACTGCCGAATATCGTGTGACGAACAACAACATAATGGTGGCAGGTAACAAAGAGAGACCACCAATGCTTGTATCTGGTCGGTATGCTCAATGGCAATCACGTTTCATACGATATCTTGATACAAGACCTAATGGTGATGCCTTGAGGAAATGTATTACTCATGGACCATATATATTTAAGAAGATCTCAGTTCCTCCAAGAGCAGCCACAGATACTACTGATCCAATACCTGCAAGTGAACGTGATGAGACAAGAGCTGATCTCACACCTGAAAATTGTGCTTGGCATGATGCGGAGAAGGAAGCCATCTATATGGTTTTAAGTGGGATTGGAGATGATATTTACTCCACGGTTGATGCATGCCCGACAGCACATGAAATGTGGACTGCTATTGAACGCTTGCAACAAGGAGAATCACTCAACAAACAAGATGTCAAAAAAAACTTGTTTTGGAATTTTGGCAAGTTTACTTCAAGGGATGGAGAATCAATTGATTCATACTACTCCAGGTTTTATAAAATGATGAATGACATGACAAGAAATAACCTGCAAGTATCCACCATGCAAGTCAATGTCCAATTTCTTCAACAACTTCAACCTGAGTGGACACGGTTTGTCACTTTGGTGAAACAACAAGAAAAGTTAGACGAGGTCTCATATCATCGACTCTTTGACATCTTGAAGCAATTTCAGAATGAAGCAAATGAAATTCGAGCTGAACGTGTTGCCAAGACGGCTAATCCACTTGCTTTAGTGACTACCACTCAACATGTTCAAGATCCTCACTCTCGTGCTCCTAAGCCATACTCCAATACATCATCTTCACCACGATATTCCACATCATCTAAGTCTTCATCTTCCACAAAATCTCGAGGTAAAGCGCCAAGAGCACCATCACCACCATCTGAGTCCTCATCTGAAGAAGATAGTGATGAAGACCAAGCTCAAAAGAACCGAGAGATGAAACAACAAATTGCTTACATAATGAAGACTTACAAGAAAATCTACAAACCCACCAACAACAATCTTCGCACATCATCTAACACAAAGAACCGATATGTTGAGAGTCCTCCAAGGTATGACACACGTCGACGTGGTGAAAGTCCTTCTAGGTATGATCGACATAATCCAACACATGTTGAGGGTTCTGCAAGATATGATCGACAAACTGCTAAGTATGATGCTCAGAGGATTGCTGCTGCTACTGGGAATAGGGAAACGGTTGGAAGTCAAGTGGTTCAGCAGAGTGGGATTCAATGTTTTAATTGCCAAGGTTATGGGCATATGGCAAAAGAATGCAGGAAGCCGAAAAGGGTTAGAGACTCCAGCTATCACAAGGAAAAGATGCTGCTATGCAAGAAAATGGAAGCAGGGGTTAAATTGTCAGCTGAGGAAGGAGCCATGCTTGATGATACTGATGATGAAGATTCTAATCAAGAGCTTGATGCACATTACTCGTACATGGCAAAGGTTGAAGAAGTTCTCAAAGTCACTGAAGATGACAATGGTCCTATCTTTGACACTGAGCCAATCGATAAGGTACACACTACTGATGAATATAATGTGTTTGGTGATATTCCTGAGCATAGTGATCTACCCAATGCCATTAATGACACGTGTATGATGGAAACGGTTGATAGCAATACCACACCCGATTCATCAGACATGTGCAATAATGAGTCTGAGGATGATCAACATGCAAATGAATATGATGAAGAGGAACGTATTGCGCTTGCTAATTTAATTGCTACTTTACAAAAAGATGTCACTGAAAATAAAAAGAGTCAAAAGCAATTAAAGAAGGCAAACGCTACGCTCACTCAAAGCTTTGAAGAATGCAAAGCTGCTCTTATCAAATCTACTGAGATGACTGAAACCTATAGAGATGAGCTCCTTCAGAAAACCAAAGAGCTTGAGGGGTACAAGGGAAGTGCGTTAAAAAGTCAAAAGGACGATTTTGAAAACAAATATAATACAACTCTTGAGTTATTAGCTAAAGAGAAGCGTCAATATAATGTTTTCTTAATGGATGAACGTCAAAAAACGTACCTTGCCAATACCAAAGTTAATGAACTTGAACAAAAGCTCTCTATGACCACTACCGATTCTGCTAAAATTCTAGAGGATAAGAAACAAGAGGTAGATGCGTTAAAACAAGACTTCAAAAGTAGATATGATAAAGAAACCGAAAAAGTTACAAAACTAGAAGCACAAGTCGACTTTTTGAAGAACGTTGTTTATAAAACGCATGATTCTATTCAATCCGTAAGAATGCTAGCACCTCCATCGATGTTTAAGGGTCAAGCTAGCTTTGCAAGTCCTGAGTACCTTGCCAAAGCTCAAGCTGCGAACCCATGTCTTTATCTTGATGAGACTGAAAGGACAGATCTTGATTGCATGCCTGTTAGTGCCAATAGTGAAGAGACTGCCCTTTGGGATGCCGATAGTCAACCACTTGTTAATAAGGAGTTTGTGAATATTTCACGGGGGAGAAACAAGTTGTATCGAAGTCTTCCGCTGTCACTCATGATAAGAATGATGAAACCGATCATCGTCAACAACCAGATACAACTTCATCTACTTCAACACGGGTTGCTGCAGTTTTACCTCCTCAGAATATTACTTCAACAATCGATCCTACAACATCCACAACTACTGTCATTGCTCCAGAGAACATAAATCAAGCAGACAATGCATTATCTGACGAAGACGAATTTATCAACCCATTCGGTACACCGGTACACGAAACTGGAGAGTCTTCTACTCGCCATGTTGATCCGTCAAATATGCATACTTTCTATCAACGACATCCTTCAACACATCATTGGACCCGAGATCATCCTTTGGTTCACGTAATTGGAAACCCTTCACAGCCCGTTCGCACAAGACGACAGCTTAACACCGATGCTGATGTTTGTATGTTCGCACTCGCCGTGAGTTCAGCGGAACCGAAAAACATCAAAGAAGCATTAGCTGATCATGCTTGGATTGAATCGATGACGGATGAACTTCAACAATTTGAAAGACTTAAAGTCTGGGAACTTGTTGACAGACCATCCGATGTAACACCATTAAATCTTCGATGGATCTGGAAAAACAAGATGGATGAAGAGAACACGATCATTAAGAACAAAGCTAGGCTAGTGGCTAAGGGGTATAGACAGAAAGAGGGTATTGATTTCGAAGAATCATTTGCACCAGTAGCTCGTATGGAAGCGGTCAGGATTTTTCTTGCTTATGCGGCACATAAGGGATTCATTGTCTATCAGATGGACGTAAAGACGGCGTTTCTTAACGGTCCTTTGAAGGAAGAAGTCTATGTCACGCAGCCAGAAGGATTTGTCAATCCTCATTATCCTGACAAGGTGTATCGTCTCCACAAAGCACTTTATGGACTCAAGCAAGCTCCAAGGGCGTGGTACGACGAGCTCTCGAAATTTCTGGTATCCAAAGGTTTCTCAAAAGGTTCCATTGATCTAACTTTGTTCACTTATAAATATGGGGATGACATTCTGCTTGTGCAAATTTATGTTGATGACATTATTTTCGGGTCTACAAACCCAAAACTTTCAAAATGGTTTGAAAAAGTAATGCACAGCAGATTTGAAATGTCTATGATGGGAGAACTAAAATTCTTTCTAGGAATTCAAGTTCACCAATCCCCAAGTGGTATCTTCATTAACCAAGCTAAGTATTGTCAAGAGATAATAAAAAAGCATGGTATGACATCATGTGACCCCGTTGGGACACCATTATCAACCACATCCCTAGATGCTGATTTGGAGGGATTACCCATAGATCAAACGAGATATCGTTCCATGATCGGGTCCCTCATGTACTTGACAGCGAGCAGACCTGATATACATCATGCTACATGCTATTGTGCACGATATCAAGCACGACCCACTGAAAAGCACCTCAAGGAGGTTAAACGGATCTTTCGGTACCTTAAGAATACCATTCACATGGGACTCTGGTATCCGAGGGAAACCGGTTTCTTTCTAACGGCCTATTCAGATTCTGATCATGCAGGGTGTCTTGATACACGTAAAAGTACTTCTGGTGGTGCACAATTTCTAGGTCAAGACAAGCTTGTGGGATGGTCTTCCAAGAAGCAGGATTGCACGTCACTTTCATCAGCCGAAGCGGAGTATGTGTCTCTATCTGCGTGTTGTGCTCAAGTTCTTTGGATGAGAACACAACTCACGGATTATGGCTTCCATTTTGATAAAGTACCTATGTACTGTGACTCAAAATCGGCCATAGCCATCTCCTGCAATCCGGTTCAGTATTCCCGCACGAAGCACATTGATGTCAGATATCACTTCATTAAGGAACAAGTTGAAAAGGGTATTGTTGAATTATACTTTGTTGGAACTGATTACCAATTAGCTGACTTGTTTACAAAAGCTCTTTCGAAAGAGAGGTTTGCGTATCTAGTTAGGCAAATTGGTATGAGATGTTTGACTCCAGCAGAACTGGAGGTTCTGGCAAAGAAGCCTGCTTGATTCATCTATCAAACATCTACCTGTAAATATTAATGAAAAAGAAAATACAAAATTAAAAAAATCTTTGAAAATCCAAAAAAATATTCTTCTCGACATGTCTTTCAGTATCGATAATATGGACGTACCTAGAAATGTCGCTCAATAACGACACGGGTGTGTACATAAAGCTCGAATGAAAGTTGTAAATATTTTTCAAAACATGTCATTTCTATTTTTTTTTTCAAAAGGAAATTGTCTATTTTGGACAATATTTCCAAAAACGGGTAGAGCAATCTATCTTGGGTTGAGCATGTCACAAAACATTCAACGTTTTGAGCTCAACACAATGGCTTGTAATCACTTTCAGATTGCAACCCGGATCAATATTCACGGGGGAGTGTACGATTTCGTGCTCTTACCCTTAGCAAAAGAAGTTAAATCTTCTTACACTTGAGTGGATTCGTCAAGACATTCAAAGTCTGTGAACTCAAGTTTATGCTTTAGAAAAACCTCTTCGACAAAAAGAAATAGGATTTTTCAAAAAGCGTTGAACACAATTTTTTCAAGAATTTATCAATGATTATTCAAAATCTTTCAAAAATTGTGTGTTCAACAAACTCCCATCCTCAAAAAGCGAAATGTGGATCATATCCTCATAATGACAATTCAATTGGATCAATTTTTGAGGGGGAGCATTTTAACTTCATGCAAAAGATTAACACATCTTTCTCCCGGAGATTTCAAGACTATTTTTCAAAATATATTTTAATCAAATTTGGTATCTCTAATATCAAAAGATTTTATATATTAGAGATAGGGGGAGAAAATATGATTAAAATGTGATCTAATATAAGACTCAAGCACTTTAACTCTTACCTACATGTGCGAAACACTTTCGATTATCGATGCACATGTGAAGGGGGAGCATTTCTGAAACGACAAAACTAGCAAGGTGTTAAATGTTTTTTCAAACACTTTGTTAGAATTTAAAGTGGTTTTCATGGTTACGATCAAATACCCACAACATCTTTAATTCACGACGTTATTGGTGTCAAAAGGGTGGTTAGGTTTAAGTCCTATGATCCAACCAGAACCGGAGGGATCTTCCCAGGGACAATCCAATAGATTATTAGAAGTCCTTAGGAAAGATGGAGTAGAATGTGAACGTAGCTGAATGCCGACTAAGTACTGATGCTAGCACTGGAACAATCACAACAAGGTGCTAGTAATGATGTCTTGGTAAGCATTGAAGGGGTTGAAGAATGAAAAAGAAATGTAAGGATAAAGGGTGTAAAGAAAGAAGCCCTCCATACAACTTAGGCAGAAACCGGGTCAACTCATCATGAAGACAAACTCATCATGGACCCAGTGATGTGAAGCACAACCCTTTCCTAGCTACTCAGGCTTCTCTCAAAAGAAGTTTGTTTTATTGTCACGGAGATCAACACGATTTCTATTGACTTTCTCACTCCGAGATAGTTGATATTGAATAGGTGGCATCTGCTCCAGCCTCCGACCACTAAAAGTGCACAAATCGAGTCTAGAGCCAAGAGATCAATCAAATCTCGCTAGGACACACGGATGAAGATCAACAGAGTCCTACGCTATATCCTTGTGATATTGCTAGAACACTCAGAGTGATACTACTTAGTATTCACAATGATGAGTGGAAATCCTTCCAGTGTTAACATCAAACAGCACTGCGGTAGGTCATATGCAAGATTCTTTATGAATTGAACATGTGCAAAACTGAAAAGCAACAGTGGTTTGATTCTTAATTGATTCAAACTCGTTTCAGGTTTCTACGCAATATCTTTATGGTCTTGCCAGAACATTCAGAGTGATATTTATTAATATTCACAGTGACGAATGGAAATCCTTCTAGCGTCAACATCAAACAGCGCTACGGTAGGTAACTTGCGAGATTCTTATGAATCAAGCTTGTGTCAACTGGAAAGCAACAATGGTAAGATTCTTAATGAATCAAACTTGTTCCAGGAATTTGAATTGACGACTTTAATCAAGCGGATATTTATCCAATTGATTCACTCTTTATGTTCGCAGTCTTGCTTTGAGACGGTCGAGTAAAGAGAACGGCTAGTACAGCCGCGAAACCCTGTCAAGGAGATTCTTAATTGAATCTACCTGATCACAGGTACGATATTTAATATCGTATAACGGTCTTCACCGACCGGAGGTAAAACGCTACCGATTTAGGACGAATGTCAAAGCCATTCAGTCCGTGTCTATGTTTTGTCTCGAGAAGGTGGCGTCACGGTGTACTCAGCAAAGTCAATGATTCAGAAACCACATACTCATGCCTAAAGACATACTCAACAATTAATAGTGTGAGCATGTGGATGAAGACACAAGATAGCAAGATGGCAAAGACAAGTCAAGGATGATTTGAAGATCTCAAGCTTAAAGACAAAGTCGAAAGACAACGACAAAGGCTCAAAGATCACAGCATGAAGGAACAAGACTACGATTACACGTTCAAGACTCATTTATGGCGAGATTAGTAATCTCTACAAATTTCCTAAATGACTAAGGTTTATGACCTCTCATTGGGGGAGATTGTTAGCCTCAAAATATTGAGCCAAACAAGAATGCTCGGTCATATGTTTATTATGTATCGTATTTTAGAACGTTGTAATAGGTAGTATATTAGTCGTGTTATTATGGGCTTAACTTTAAGCTAAGGTTCATTAATAAGTAACCAAAGCCCAAAAGTAAAGCCCGGCCCATGATCATATAGCCCATTAAGCTACATGTAAGCAAGGCTATATAAACCTCTCCTTGCATGTAAGGAGAAGTTGGTTGGTCATTTCATTTTCTCTCTAATCTAATATTCCATAAGTTTCACCAACCATTTTCTCTCTACTTTCTCTCACTACTTTCTCTCTCTAGAATTCTTCTCATATCTTCCTTTCTTTCATAAATTCGTGTATAACATCACATATATTAGGGACAACAGTAAACAAGGGTAATTTTTACAAGAAAAATTAATATGGACTAAATCATATTAAAATAAATGAATTGTTTTGAGATCTAAATCACATATGATTTGCGTTATTAGAATTGCAATAGCAACTTAACGGCCTACTCAATTTTGACAAACTATAAAGTGGGTATAACGCACCGCTGGTCATGTACCCGGTTAAGGAAGGAGGTGTTATGCTTCAGCGCTGACCAAATTTCCGGCTCGCCTGTGCGTCAAAATTGAAATTACATACGGTTGTTATTTGTATAATTCTTTAAGGTTGATTTAACTACATTAATTCACATCCGAAACAAAATGAATAAGGTTATTGCTTTGTGCTTTAGCTGAGTTCTAGAAAAAGTACGGTGTGAATTTAGTTGTGTGTAAAATCTTTAATTGGTTTAACCAATACCTCAACTTGCAAATATATGATGAACTTTTAGTCTCATCAAAAAGTTTACTAAACGTTTTATTAAACTTATGTTATGGAGATGTATGCATGCTTCTCCATGCATGATTTTGACATCGAAATTTATACCCTAAAATTTAAGTCTTATGCCCTCTAATTGACGAACACTTGAAGTTATAATTGTCGTCATATAAGACATTGGACGATGTTGTAATGGAGAGAAAACTTCATGACTGAATAAGATTGCACATGAAGGTTTTACGTTCTTTAGATTAGTCGATTTAATTGAGTTACTCAGTGAGATCTGGAAACTTAAGGCATAAAGAAGGGATGAAACATGTTTACAATGCAAAATGACTTTTGGCAATGTAAATCCCTTAAATGTCTAGAAATTGGAAATTTGTTTGTCAATCATTGTTCGACAAGTTACCATCTTGAATACTTTCATTGCTAGCAGATCAACTGATGTGATAAAATTATGTCATTTTGGATTCTAGTTTTCAAGGAAAATACTATGGTTATTATTACTGGGGTAATTTTATTATCTTGAATGGTATTATCGAAAATACTAAAATTGAATTTTGTAAATTCTTTTACAAATGTATTAATGCAACGTTACACCGTGAACGTGGTTTATTCATTTATTGATCTACAAACCGTATGGTTGAGGATAGAGTCAATTTACAATGAAAAGATAAACCTAAACTCTTTTTCATGAGTGAAGAAGGAGTAATAAGGATTTTAGAGATGTCAAATTCAAATCCATAACTCATAGCAAACTTTAATAGTTAAGAAAAGTGCATATTTTGAGTTATTAAAAGTTACCACTAATTGGTTATAAGGCAAACTAGCATATTTGTCTAGTAGTTGTGCTTTGACCATTTATAGGCACTACATACCATTGTGGGGTTGGTAGACCTATTAAGGAAGAAATTGCATGTCAAGTCTTTCAAGTTAAAAGCATTTGATGGATAAGTCATCATTTACGAAGTAGAGTACACTCTTAAACACTATAAGTAATTGTTGCGAATGTGTTTTTCAAAAGTGTAAGAAAGTAAACACAACACTAATTATTTTCACCGATTATGAAACATTTTCAATGTTGTCAAGTTCAGTGGGATAATTGTGTTGTATTACTGATTTTGAGTCTATTAAAACATTCTCTAAGTCAGTGGGAGTTACAATCTTTGTTGTCTTGGTAATAACCCATGTTATCTTTAGTATGTCCTAAGATAATTTCTTTCGAATTGTTGACACTAATATCTTCAAAGATAGTTATGTACTGATTCTTGTTGATTAAGTGGTTCTACATCTACTTGTAAAAGCTAATATATGTGGCACAGTCATATTTTGTATAGACGAAAGTTAGACGCGATGTTTATCTTATATATAAGGTTGTTCCATGCACAAGTGGGAGAAATGAACATTGTGTGCAAGAAACAAATCATAAAGATATGATTCTCTTAAGATAAGAGATTAACAATCTAATTAATATTTAGATCATGTGTCAATATGATTAGAAGAATACTTAAAAGTATATATATCATTCACATTAAGAAACACTTGTTGTTTTGATTTAGTCATGTGAAAGCTTGTACTAAATTGTAAACTCAAGGGTAAAATATTCACATGTCGTAAGATCGGGCGTGGAATATTTTGGAGTTTCTTAAAATGGACAAATTCCTTGAATGACATAAGATACATAGAGTAATCTTATACTACTAATGAAACCTAGTGGTGTTCATATAATAGTATAGGAGTGAATTAACTTGAAAAGATGAATGAAACCTAGTGGTGTTCATGATTTACTTTAGTTATACATGTTTATGATTTATTTTATAAATTCACAAACATAAAGTCTTGGAAGACGTATAATATAAAGTAAGACGTTAATGTATTGTCTCTATTTCACTAAAGACATATACATGTAACGTGTAATGGACTTATAACTTTTATGAAGTGACTTTGTATTATAAGTACTTGAGTTATAAAGCATGCAAATGGTTATAAAATCTATTATACCATTAAGATGATTTAGTTGGTATATATTTATCTTAATATTGTTAAGATTGACTTTCAATATTTCCCTAAATGAAATACAACATTATGATGGTATGTTCAATAGGAGAATCAAGCTCTCAATTTGATGGTGATGATTGATTCAAGATAACCATATCTTCTTTTCTTCCAAAAGATATCAAGGTTAGAAAGTTGAGTATGACTTGAGCTAAGAAGATTAATAAGATACCATTATATATGGAATTTGATAATCACGTTATATCTTAAATGGAGTTCCGATTTTGCTAAACTACTTATTAAGTGGATTGTTTAGAAAATAAAGAGTATGGAATGACCATTGTGTTTTGTAAAGTCCCATATAGATAACGTTGGAGTGTTGATCTATTTGCTATGTATTTAAAGAGTAATTTTAAGTTACTAAAAGCAAGTGGGAGTTTTGATCTTGAAAGATAAAATTACAAGATACATGATCTTCTAAAATACACTAGAATTATCATGAGGTAGACGTGTAAATGCTAAACCTCAAGATAAAGGAATTTATGTCATAGGTCCGTAAGGATATCTCAGATGTACGATTTATATGCTGAGAATTATGAGTTACAAATAATTGTTGTGATTTGTTACCAAATATTGAATTGGATAAATTTCTCATACTATGAACGATATAGATGTTGTCCAACAAGATAATCAAATTCCGGTTTTGGTTTATCTTAAATAGTTTGACTAGAAATTGGAGATGAGTTTCGTCAAAGGAAGAAAAACGCCAATTGTAGTGGTTTAATCTTTGTGTCGAAATTATATGGACAAAATTGTACACATATTTAATGTATGTATTATGAATAGATTATTAATCACACTTAAGTAATTAATTGTGATTGAGTATTCTTTCCTAAACACATTAAATGTATAAAGATTTTGATGGTCATATTTTAAATTGACAAATTTGGATATGTATGAACTATTTCTTGAATGACTACTTGAGAAAGGACTTAAGTAATCGAAATGAGTTTATTACTTCAAAATATAAATCTTTGGAAAAGTACAAAATGCAATTATCCATGAATGGATAAAAGCATGCATCTAGGAGATTATTCTTATGTTTAATTTGAAATCCAAGATTGGATTTAAATTTGAATAAGATGACTTCTAAGTATTCCTAAAAGCTAGTGGGAGTATTATGGTTATTTTCTTAAAATTATATGTGTCAAATAGACATGTAAGAAAGTAAGATTTCACTCAAATTAAATGTTGATTTGGTTTATATTTGAGATGAAACTTTGCTTTGGAGAAAATAAGATATACATAACCTTGGGAAAATAAATTTATTTATTTATGCGGTGGAAATACAACGTAATATGCCATGTAGTAAGTTTACACGGATATTTAGGACATGAAGAAATCTAAATCTGGTTTGAAAATTTTTCATGTGTGTCGTGTTGTATTTATATCATGCTTAAAATACATGATGATTTGAATATATTAATCTATTTAAGAAGTTATTAAATAACTTGTGTAATGAATATTCTGAAGGAATATGTTTAGAAATAGAATAACATCCTAAATCTTGGATCGGCTTCCATATTCTATAGATGAATAATTTGTCAATCGTTGTGCAAATTATCATAGCCAACAAACACTAAGGTTTTGGTTGGAATCAAACATTACATAATAGATATTAAAAGTAACGTATTTATATCTTTTATGACAAGTTGTAAAACTTGAAAAGATATAATTGAAGTAACACTCAATATTAGTCATGGGATCTTTGGAGATGACATGTTGATTAAAGTTGCATTATACATTAAAGAATTAGAATACTTTGAACTTCAAATGTGTTTTGGAAGTTTAGGAAATTGGTGATCAAGGATGTTTCACAATTTTGATACTATGTGGCAATATCAAATTGTTTGAATGCACATGTACAAGAGTTTCAATGAATTGAATTCTTGAAGAAAGTATTATGAAAATTACAATAGGTCAAGATTGGTTATTTTATGCTTTGCCAAACAAGTATGAATGTCATTACTAGAGGCATGATGCATGTACCAGTTTTATGCATTGATCTATTTTTAGTATTTGGATAAAGGATGTAAGACATTATTGAATTGATGAAATAAAGATTGGATTTTGTTTATTTTTATGTTATTTGATTTTGTATCTTATTTTACATGTTTTAATCCATGAGCATTATGATGTTTCTAAATGTTCGTTGTCGATTAATAATATGGGAGTATTATTAAACTAAGACAATTCAAAATAGTGACAGAGTATACTTGAAAGTATATTGGTCAATTTTGGGTGATATTTGATGGATCAAATATTGGCCTTATCCCAACTATATGATTTTACTTTATGGATTTTTGTCATCAAGTAAATCATAAATAGTTATCCTTAGACCTGAGATACCAGGAAACTGTCGTGGATCTAGTGCATTTCTGTGGAATAATCTAACGCTAAATGTAACTGGTAGCTTTAAGGGTTATTTTCAGAAGTGTTGCAAAATTCATAAGTTTTGCTTGTAGTCAATATGGGATTTGTTTCCTTCAAAATTATTTTGAAGTATAATACAGCTGGGCCCCTCGGGGGAGTAGTAAGATATCTGTGCGGCTGCACCCAAATTTGTTTTGGTGATCTTGCTATATCCGTAAATGAGAAACAGAATGGTTAATGTAAGGAATGACTGAGATCCATATCCTATTAACGTTGTATTTGAAATGAAAGGATAATAATAATGATATAATCATTAAAAGGTTCTTGTCCAGGAGACCTTACCCGGTTTGTACTGGTGACATTGCTAGTGTAACTAGACGCTAGTCAATGTGATCACGATATTAGAATTTTGTCCAAGTGGGAGCTGAAAGTTTATGGACTTAAAATTAATAGTCGTGTGATAGGATCGAACTCGGGATCACGGGATTGCACACATAACGTAAAGGGTTAATTTATTTATTAAATATATTTATTATATTTATTAAATCAAACCAAAGCTTAACTAACGATCGTTGATAAATAAAAGTTAAGTTTAAACGATCGTTATGGAATTAAATAGAAGCTGAAAAGAAGAAGGAAAAATTACACAAACACCCCTTGGGGGGGTGTTAACCGCCGACTACAAGAGGGGGCAAAGGGAAACTTTTGTTTCGTTTTTCGTTTATGACTTGGAGCCCAAGGTTTACCAAGCCTATATAAACAAACCCCTAGCCTCATAATTTTTCAATCCATCTCTCTTTTCTTTTGCTTTGATCGCCGGCCACCCCAACCCACATTAGGGTTTCGTTTGGTTTTCGATCAAGTCTATTTATCTAGTCCTAGCCCCTCTCTAGGGTTGTTGGGTAGATATTCCATAAGCGTTGAAGCTCGGTTTGTTCGTGCTAGACTCACGGTTAACTCGCCGTATAACGTGTGTACAAGAACGTGATATAGTCTTACTTTAGACTATATTCTTGGTGGTGTTCGTGATTAACCCTAGTTGCCGTTTGTTCCGTCATCTTGTGGATCTTGTTAGGATAAAGGTATGTAACCCTAATCTTGATTAATTATAATTGTGTTAAATTAATGATCTTGTTAATTTGTTTCCACTGTATGTGCTTTGATCTATGTTAGGGTTTTAAATAATTGTTATGAACTATATAAACCTTCAAACGCCACTACCATTTGGCAAGCATGGTAATGTTTGAGGCTAGTAGTGAACTAACCCCAACGCCTCCACAACTTGTATAAGCACAAACTTTATTCCAAGAAATCCATGCCATTTTTTATACAATCGTCCCACCCCAAAAGAAATTTCTCCTAACCTTTCAAGAATAATCAAAACATATTTTGGGATTTAAAAATTGAGAAGAAGTATGTACCTAAAGCTATGAGAACCGACTTTATTAAACTAAATCTTCCACAGTAAGAAAGTGTTTTTGATTACCAAAGTGCTTTTTTGAATTTTTACAATGATATGACGTCAATTGACACCTTTATTCATGTTAGCGCACAATGGGAGACCAAAGTAGGTGCTAGGAAGCGAGGAAGGTTTGGTGTTTATTTTATTTGCAAGTCGGGTTGCAACGTTTAATGCTAGAATTTTTGTTTGAAAGAGATGTGCTCGAGAAAGAGGGGTAGTCTAACAATGATTGTGGGGGTGTTCTTTTCTTGCCTAGTGAAATATAATATCATTCATGTAATTTTGAGTGGATCGATTTTTTTTGATATTTTAAAAAGGGTGAAAGTTAAAGATATGCAATATATTTTTTCAGAAAAATCGAAATACGTAACTAACTTTATTTTGTACCAGTAGTCCCAGTATACTTTCAAATTTTGTTCAATATACGTAATATAACCGGTTAGATGACTTGTTTGACAGGTTTCACTTTCAAATTTTATAATTGTAGTACTTTGACCTTTGGGGGACTTCCACTTTTAGTCCCTAAAAAAATGAGGGACTTTCACTTTCAAATTTAACTTTTTTCAAAATTTTGTGAATTTTTTTTTGGAAAAATCAATTAATTTTTTTTAAAATAACGCAGATTTCTATAAAAAAATAACAACATATATTTTTGAAAAAAAAAGATTTCTGAAAAATTAATTTTTAAGAAAAGCAAAATTTCTAAGAAAAGGTTTTTATTTTGAAAAGACTTTTTTAGAAATGTAGTTTTTTCGAAAAAATTATTTAAAAAAAAACAAATTAAAAAAAAAGTCTTCTAAAAAATTAATACTTTTTTAGAAATTTTTTTGATTAAAAAATAAATATTTCAAAATTATTTTTTTTTGTCAAAAAAATTTATATTTTTAAATTATATAATAGAAATCTGTTTTTTTTTTTAAATGTCTAATTTTTTTTTTTTTGATAAAATTTTGCAAAAATAAAATTTCGGTTTTTTTCAAAAAAAATATTTGTAAATCTAAAATAATAAATATTATATTTTTTTCAAAAAACTTTTTTTTTCCTCAAAATTTCGAAAAAATAAATATTATGATTTTTTTTAAAATAGTATTTTTACTTCTACGTGTATAAGTTTACACACAAAAAAATCCGAAATATATGCTGAAAAAGTAAAGGGACTAAAAGTGAAAGTCCCCCAAAAGTCAAGGGATCATAATTATAAAATTTGAAGGTGAAACCTGTCGAACAAGTTATCTAGCCGGTCATATTACGTATATTGAACAAAATTTGAAAGTATACTGGGACTACTAGTACAAAATAAAGTTGGTTACGTATTTCGGTTTTTCTAAAAAACTATATATTGCGTATCTTTAACTTTCACCATTTTAAAAAACTACTTTTGTAATATAATAAACTTAACTAAATTCAACTGATCTGTATCTCTATCTCTTCTCTACTATATATAAATGGTGTATTTTTATTGATTAACACAATATTATCGGGTTACGGGTTCAAGCACCGAGTCAAACCGATCGAGTCACCGGGTCACGAGATCGACACTGGTGGACCCGGTTGAGTCATCAGGTCACGGATTCGACCACCGAGTCAACTCGATCGAGTCACGGGTCACGGGATCGACACACGGGTCAAGACGGTCGAGTCACCGGGTCAAGGGTTCGACCAGTGAGTCAACACGGTCGAGTCACCGGGTCACGCGTTCGACCACTGGATCAACCCAGTCGAGTCATTTGGTTTGGGTTCGACAAGTCAACCTGGTAAAGTCACCGGATTACTGATTCGACCACCGAGTCAACCTAATCAAGTCATCGAGTCAATAACTATTTGCCGTTAGACAATTTTCGCAGTTATACGCGTATATGCGTCAAGTTTTCAAAAAAAATATATGAAATAACTCAAATAGAAGAAAAAAAACGTGACAACATAAATAAAACAATTCAAGAAATATCACTCCCATGGACCAAAAATCGAGTATCTAGAAGGAACTCAAAAATCGAACCTTCAAGAGCATTCTAGAACTCAAAAACCATCTTCGAAAAAAAAAACGTATTTATACCTTCCCTCCGTGCAACGAATTCTCATTCACAAATCACAAACCCTAACTTCTCAAAAAAAAAAAAACCACAAACACTCGATTACCAAAAATATAATGGCTGGTAAAGGTGAAGGACCTGCGATCGGAATAGATCTAGGTACAACATATTCATGTGTTGGTGTCGAGATCATTGCTAATGATCAAGGTAACAGAACCACGCCGTCTTATGTCGCGTTTACCGACTCTGAGAGGCTCATTGGTGATGCTGCTAAGAACCAGGTTGCCATGAATCCTACCAACACCGTTTTTGGTATGTTTTCTTTTTTCTACTTTTATAGATTTTTTTTGCTAAATCTAAGCTATTCATTACTGTAAAATTCTAAGCTATTTATAGTTTTATAGTTTTATATTGTACTCGTATGTGTTTGGCTAATACTATATGTGGTTAAGGTTATGAATTGAGCTTATGCTTATATTATGCTTATATTATATAACCGGCTGATGACTAATACTATATCATAAGCTCATAAACCTTTGCTAAGTGTTTGACTGTTTGGTTCATGTTTGAAATCTTATATTTTATATTCTTCGATACAGATTATATATATACTGTCTATCTTAAATAGTTATTGTTACGCTTTACTATGTATAATTACTGGACTTTTTAGTTTAGCAGCCCTGTCTAATGGTATTTAAGAGTATATAGTTGGAATCTTGGATGCTTAATGTAGATTTATGCTAATCATTGGTAAATTAGTTTATGATGAGCCGTGCTGGAATGAGTTTATTGTGATAGTTATATGTTACTTTAGTTAGGTCGCATACATCTCAGTCTAGGTTTTCCCGATTTTGGGTAAACCAAACTAACATATAAAACGTAATTTGTTTACCCGGTTTAACTATTACTAGAGGACGTTGTGGATTTAAGTTATATGTGACCTTGTCTGAGTGGGTGTGTGAATAAGTTGCCTTTAAAAAGAGTAGATAACACTATGTTATATCTATGATTTTATTCTGTTATTATGATAGTTTGTGTGTCTTAAAGTTATAGTCCTAAGAGACAGCATTTTTTTTAGATAGTAAACACTGACTAGTGCACAATGTCATTGTTACTCTGATCATTTTTATATTATTCAGGAAAGGATGAAACAATATTTGTGTTCTTTGTTGATGATTGTATTCCTATTGTATTAACTCTTTTTTAGCTGTATAGGTTATGCTTAGTGTTAATGGCTGTTGTCATATTGTATCCGCTTTTCGTGTTGTAGTTTATAGAATTAGTTTGGTTGAAGTGAATTAAAGCTAACGGGTACTTTTCTATCCTGGAACAGATGCCAAACGTCTTATTGGTAGGAGATATAGTGATGCATCAGTACAAAGTGACATCAAGCTATGGCCTTTTAAGGTCACTTCTGGTCCGGCTGAGAAACCAATGATATCTGTCAACTACAAGGGCGAGGAGAAGCAGTTTTCTGCTGAGGAAGTCTCCTCAATGGTTCTTATCAAAATGAAAGAAATTGCTGAAGCTTTCCTTGGAACCACAGTGAAGAATGCTGTGGTCACTGTTCCAGCCTATTTCAACGACTCACAGAGGCAAGCCACCAAGGATGCCGGTGTGATCTCGGGCCTCAATGTTATGCGTATCATCAATGAGCCGACTGCTGCTGCAATTGCTTATGGTCTTGACAAAAAGGCAAGCAGCGTGGGTGAGAAGAACGTGTTAATCTTTGATCTTGGTGGTGGCACTTTTGATGTGTCATTATTGACAATTGAAGAGGGTATTTTTGAGGTCAAGTCTACAGCCGGTGATACTCACCTTGGTGGGGAAGATTTTGATAATAGAATGGTGAACCATTTTGTTCAAGAGTTTAAAAGAAAGAATAAGAAGGATATTACCGGAAACCCAAGAGCTCTAAGGAGGTTAAGAACTGCCTGTGAAAGAGCAAAGAGGACTTTGTCATCTACAGCTCAAACCACTATTGAGATTGATTCTTTGTACGAGGGTGTTGATTTCTATTCCACCATTACTCGTGCTAGATTTGAAGAGCTGAATATGGATCTATTCAGGAAGTGTATGGAGCCTGTTGAGAAATGTTTGAGGGATGCTAAGATGGACAAAAGTACAGTCCATGAAATTGTTCTAGTCGGTGGATCTACCAGAATTCCCAAAGTACAGCAACTACTTCAGGATTTCTTTAACGGTAAAGAGCTCTGCAAGAGCATTAATCCTGATGAGGCGGTTGCTTATGGTGCTGCAGTCCAAGCTGCTATTTTGAGTGGTGAGGGTAATGAAAAGGTTCAAGATTTACTTCTTTTGGATGTCACTCCTCTGTCCCTTGGACTTGAGACTGCTGGTGGTGTCATGACTGTTCTCATCCCAAGAAACACAACCATCCCGACAAAGAAAGAGCAAGTATTCTCGACATACTCAGATAACCAACCTGGTGTCTTGATTCAGGTTTATGAAGGTGAGAGAACAAGAACCAGAGATAACAATTTGCTTGGTAAATTTGAGCTTTCTGGTATTCCTCCTGCCCCAAGAGGCGTCCCACAAATTACGGTCTGCTTCGACATTGATGCCAATGGCATTCTTAACGTCTCGGCTGAGGACAAGACCACCGGACAGAAGAACAAGATCACCATCACCAACGACAAGGGAAGGCTCTCAAAAGATGAAATCGAGAAGATGGTTCAAGAGGCAGAGAAGTACAAGGCAGAGGACGAGGAGCATAAAAAGAAGGTCGAGTCTAAGAATGCGTTGGAGAACTACGCATACAACATGAAGAACACAATCAAAGATGAAAAGATTGGTGAGAAGCTAAGCCCGGAAGATAAGAAAAAGATTGAAGATGCCATTGATGAAGCCATTGCCTGGTTGGACAGCAATCAGCTTGCGGAAGCTGACGAGTTTGATGATAAGGTGAAAGAGCTTGAGAGTGTTTGCAATCCAATCATTGCCAAGATGTATCAAGGTGGAGCTGGGGATGCTGCTGCTAGCTCAATGGGCGATGATGTTCCTGCTGGTGCAAATGGTGCTGGCCCCAAAATTGAGGAGGTTGATTAATTTTGTTTAAAATATCAAATCTTGCTTATGTGTTCAAGACCTGCTGTTAATCTTTTAGTATCCCTGTCTTATGGGTTAGATTTTGTTTGGCCGAAAAGCCCCTGCACTTTACGTTATTGGAAGTATTTGGTATTTTGTTATTTGTGCTTTCTCACATCAAGTATAGATAACTTGAAATAAGCGTAAACTTTCTAAAACTGATATACGGCCACAGTACCTGAGTCACTCGAATGGTTCCTTTATCCGCCGAAAGGCAGCTTATGGATGTTGGCATGTTGCCCAATATCTACAATCACATGACTGAAGACTTAAGTTACCTAGTTTTCTAATGATTTGCTCCAGTACTTTTTCAACTTCAACTTCAACAAACCACGTTTTCAGCATGTTTCTTTCAACTTCAACAGACAACTACTCAGATTGTCCAATCACAAATTTTACAACTTGTTGGATTGATAAGTAAGTCTATCCAGGTTCCATTGAACTCATATTTGAACAGGTCCTATGATCAGTAGCACTTCGTAGCATAGGAAATAACAAATCATAGGATCTGTTGCAAGAACTAGTTGGCCATTAAAAATTTTGAAAATCCAAAATATCACATTCTGCTTGCAAGAACCAATCGCAACAACTATGATAAGTTATTATACATAAGAGTACCTGCATAGAATTGAACTAATCTAGGATCTGATATGGTGCAGAAAAGAAACTATCCTGGCCAACATGATGACTATTTTTTGAGTGACGGTTGGATGAATTGCTTGATGATCTAAGGGTCGTAATTACTTTTTATATTTTCTGTTGTTAATTCCCCGTTGTGGGTTTATCTAGTTCTGTTTTATTTGTGTGTTGTTTTTTTTCAATTGTCATTTTACAAAGTATAGACCATGAATTTTTAATAAAATAGAAATAAGAGGTTCAAAATTTTGCCTCATCCAAATTTATATCCTTCACACATATATATTATATACCTCTCCCATGAAAACTTGTTAGCTGATATCTGTTATCTTCGTCGAAAAATTTGGTAGTAAGTTTTGCTTTTCTTAGCTTGTGTCGTCGAAAAATTTGGTAGTAAGTTTTGCTTTTCTTAGCTTGTGTTTGCTCGATTACTATCCGTTCATATGTATGAGATATGGTCGTTACTTAGTGGTATTTTCTCTTAAATTTATGTCAAAAAATAACTTTAAAACATGGTTAAAAGCATTTACTTGTAAAAGATAGATGCTTATTCTTGGCGCTGTGTAATTTTTTTACCAAATCTTGTTGATGAATGATATTTGTTATGGTCTTTGAAAGTTAACCGATTATTTTATGTAGTTTGCAAGCTGAATGATTTATAGAGGTTATAGAAAAGGCTTGTAGGTTGTATGTATTACAAATTTTCCAAGTCGTGAAGATGATCCAATATGCTTATAATTTTAAATGTTCGTAGAGATTTTGAATTAACTGGAAAATTACAGGTAAGAAAATGGCAGAAGAAAGACCATCTGGTGTGACTAGCAGGTTATTAGGAGACTTAAACAGTGCTGTGAGAAGAGTCCTGTTCACCTTCATGTCATCCGGTCCGATCCCACAGCACATAGCCTTCATCATGGATGGTAACCGCCGATTTGCGAGGAAATGGAAGCTGGAAGAAGGTGCAGGCCACAAAGCGGGATTCCTAACACTGATGTCGGTCCTAAAGTACTGCTACGAGGTTGGAGTGAAGTATGTTACAGTGTACGCATTTAGTCTTGATAACTTTAACAGGCGCCCTGATGAAGTCCAGTCCGTAATGGATCTTATGCACGAAAAGATAGAAGGGTTTTTGAAAGAACTGGATATGGTAAACAGATATGGGATTAGAGTGTTGTTTATTGGTGATTTGAGTCGATGTAGTGAGCAAGTTAGAGTTGCTGCTCAGAAGGCGATGGAAGCCACCGCTAAAAACACCAGAACCTATCTTTTGGTATGTATGGCGTATACTTCATCCCATGAAATTCCAAGAGCTATTTATGAAGCCTGTCAAGAGAGGGGTCGTGGGTCACGTGGATCAAATGGGATTGTTAGTGATGATGAGGAGGTTGTAAAACTGGTTGATTTGGAAAAGCATATGTATATGGGTGTTGTTCCTGATCCTGATATACTAGTGAGGAGCTCGGGTGAAACTAGGCTTAGCAACTTTTTGCTTTGGCAATCGACCAACAGTTTGTTGTATTCTCCAAAAGCGTTATGGCCCGAGATGGGATTGAGGCATGTTATTTGGGCTATCTTCAAATATCAGAAGAATTATTACTATTTGGAGAAGAAAAAGAAGCAGGCTTGATCACTGAATTAATAATGTTGTGAATCGATCACTAAGTTATTACAGTAATACTAATGATTAATAGTTTAAGAGTGCGAGTGAAGCTCGTTATAGACACATTTTGGAGACTATAACACCGCTATAACTGCACTGTATGATGTGTTATAGGCACATTATTGGCGCACCATTGTGGCCATAACGAGCAGGTTTGTCATTTGTGTATGCGAGTCTTTTAATATATACAACTTTTGTGTTTCTTTATTGCCTCCCCTCCCTCCACCCCAACTCTAGCTGAGAAGTTGAGTCACCCTTCAGAGAATGAAAGGGATAGGAGATGAGTGCGCCCCTATAGAGTCAGGATATTCTGCTATAATGCGGATTTCTAGTGGTGTGCTTAAAGAACAAGGTAGGCGAACTCGTGTTTTGCTGCGGGGAGGCCGATTTTAGTGTATATCAATAGAAAATATGTAGTATGCAATAACCAACTGGCTTACCTCAGTTGGCCACCAAAGTTCCAGTAAGTGGTTTCTTTGGGGGAGATTTCCTGGAGGTCTTGGGTTCAAAACCTGCCAAAAGCTCTCAGGCGAAGGTGTGGGTTCGAAGAAGACATTCTACCGGTTGGATGTCATTGCACGACTCGACCCACTAACCACTAACATTTGCCGTTCTAAAAAAACAAAAAAAAATATGTATGCAATATATTATTGTAAATTTATGACAAAATATAGATACAAAAAAATCAGTTATAACACGTAAATCATATAAATTGTTCAAATCTTAAAAGAAAATACGTATTATGTCTAATAGTTAACCCTGGAGTTCGTTATTCGAGTTTGTTGATGTATATCGGCCAATTGTTAGTTGATAAACTGGGTTTGATCTAGACATGATCATGTCTCCTGCAAATGAAACTCAGTCTGTGCAACGTATGTGAATCGGATGTTCGAAGACACAAATGTATGGGGTTTGTTATTTTGAGGCTCAGACACATAAGCTATCGGATATGAGAATATGGTCACCGTGGTTGCAAACGTGAAAAGCTTGTCCTGCAACATGACACATAATCCGAGGGAATTTCGACTTAGCACAAAGTTAAACAGAATAAGCAGAATCTCGATTTTCAGAGCTCCACTAGTTTGAAAATAATCGAGCTTGAGCCAAACTAAAAGAGTTCAAGTAGCTCATTAGTTACTAAGTCGATTTTGCCAGATTCCTAGATATAGATACATGTGCTATCTAATAACATGTTGCTTGTTTATCACCCAGGAATTTAACTATCTTTTACTTTCCGCTTTTCTTCTAAAAAATTCTTAGAAAGACAAGTCTGCATGGAAACACATTTACGCCTACAACTATAATCCGGTTAGAAAATAGTAACTGAAATTGGACCCGATTATCACCACCCAAGTTACCCAAACCAACCAACGGTATATATTTGTACAGCTTATTGTCAGTTGTATTACAACCTTTAAACCGTAACATCACTAAAGATTACACTGCAATAACACTCAAAATCATCACTGACCCACAGTTCTCATCAGCAAAAACCATGAATACCAAATACCGTTTAGAGCAAATGAGCGGTAAATAGTTTCCTTCAGACTACCCTTCATATACAAGTTTTTAGTCAACCCTCCTCTTTTTTACCCGGGCTTGGGACCGGCTGAGTATACACTTAACCCAGGCAGAGTTAAAACTTGTACATATACCATACCACTACTATTTAACAAACCCAAGAAACAATTAGAGCAAATGCAGCAAAGACATCTTCCAAATAGCCATCAAACCACACACCATCAACTAAAGGACTGATGACACTTTATTTATTCCTAGTCATTCGCAGAAACAACTGAACCAAAAAAACATGCAACTAGCCACTTGCAGAAAAGACTAACCATAATAGTACCGCTACAACCATTTAGCACTCATACTTGAGCAACGCCAAACAAGCAAAAATAATCATGTCTCGTGAGTAAACATAGTGATATCTAGTTTCTTAAAAAGCGTATTGCGGCCTAAATAAACTTCCAGGACATAAACTAGTAGACGTACAGCACGTTATATTCACTTTTCATCAGATAACTTATGCTGCCAGTTTAAAGATCACAAATGAGCCAACTTCATTAAATTCCACTTCCAGCACACAATATTGTTTCATTTTCGTCAAAAGAACTAGCCAATAACACAAAAGAGCTGAATGGTTTCAACTAATCCATGTGACGAGGGGCACTATATTCATGTGATACTTAAACTAACTACCACTTAGTTCAATCTCAGCCCTGCAATCCATTCAGAAGCTAGCAGCAAAACAAATCACCCAAAACCCAACTACAACACCAATGCAAAACAGACTAACCAATCATCCAAGCTATGAGATTATAAACCACTGTCCTAACTATCGCTTCACAACCAACAGAGCCCGAAGAACACAAAAGAGATAGTCTGAAAGACTCCTGGCCGTGATGACCAATAACAAATAGAGAAAACAGCAAGCACCAGAAAAGCACAATTTAAGTCAAACATGTGGATGTATGGTCAAGGACCTGATATGATGGAATCCAGAGTACTTCCAGTCTTCCAAGAACAGCCTCATGGACCTGATATAATCCAATCATCCACAGGATTTAAAAGGAGTCAAATCATATTTAATCATGGACCTGATACAACACAGACCTGCAAACAGAACGTAATAATGAAATGCAAGCTTACACAAGTGAAAACATGCATGAGATCAAATAATGAACGAAATAAGGGCAAAGAAGAAATGATGGTTCTACTGGTCCACCAACAAAAAGATGGTCCAATCATATATTCAGGAATCTCTAAGCTTGCGGCGACAACAACATATATGTACCATCAAATCCGCGCAAAAAGAAAGAGAAAACCAACAAACCCCGACATTAACAAAAACACCCAACAAGTAAAAGGTACAAATTTTGAGAAAACCAGATGCCAAGACATGAGTTCTAAAAGAAACGCATGACACGATACAACAAGCAAAACAGTCTTTTTAAGTCGAGACAAAAAGCAAGTTGGCCATGAAAAAAAAACAAAAAACCAACTGCATGACACGATACTAAAAGATACTAAAAGAAACGCATATCAAACCATTAATTGTGCATATAGAGGACCAATCTTCTATACCGAAGTATCTAGCGGTCTGATATGATGCTTCTACTTCTATACTATAAGCTTTGTAGAACCTATGAGCAAGAGGGTGAAAAATAATGATTATGATTATGCTGCAAAGATGGAAACAAGTAAAAAATAATGATTATTATAGAGAAAAAACCAGCAGCCATTAAACAAATAATGAGCAGAACAACGACAAAGAACAAACGACAGTGTTAATGGTCCGCCAGCAAAAGCAATTCAGTCACATATTCTCAGTTATGTCTCTACCTACGCCGACAACAACATATAATTCAACATCTAATCCACACAAACTGTATAAAGAATAAAACACATCTAACAACAATGAAAACACCAAAGACAGATAGAACTCATCCATATAAGTGAAGCCCACGGGTCAATGGTCCAATCCAAACACAAGCTCTTCTAGACCTATCAGCAAAAGGAACAAAGAATTCTTCTAACCATTTACATTTAAAGAAATAAGTTAAAACTAAAACCGAAATGACCAGGAGTCTTGAGTGAAAAAAAACATAATATAGTCATCAGGAGCACCACATTTGCAACCAACATGCCCTACATAAGAAGGACTCGTATATATGATCTTTTAAAATAATCTCGAAAAAAGGAAATAAAAGTTGAAGAAAGTTTAAAACAAATTGAGCTTATTCAATATTTTGGCATCAAGTATCACAGATAGCTCAGATGAGACGTCCACCACATGAACAAACCTACATACAGAACATATTCCGCTTAATTATAAGAGGTGAAATGGAAGTTGGCCAATAATTGAACAGAGAACAAAAAGAAACAGAGAAACATTTTAATGACATTGTATGATACTAAACAAGTCTGCAAAGTGTCCGACCATCTAGTATCATTCCACAACAGCTGTATGCAGAATCATTTATACCAGATATGATGAGCAAGAGACCGGAGACATTAACTTAATCCAATGCAAAAATGAAGGAAAATACAAAAAGAAAAATAGTATTAAGTAGTCAAGTCAAGAAACCAGCATATTGTTGACCATGACCAGAGTATTTGGAAACCAACAGACCTATACACAAACATGGTATTAGGAACATAAGATAGATGTTCCCTACTAAAGGAACTAAAAAAACAGAAAGAAAGTATTATGGCGCAATAGAGCTTATTTAGTAATGTTGTCTGAAGTCTCGAGCAGAATTCGAATGACACTTCCAGCACACAAGCTACCATGACCTATTAGCAAAAAAGTGATACACAAAGATCTTATGAGGATGACAGCGAGGAACCAACAGTGCTAATATTGAACATTATCTAAGTTGTGAAAGGCTAAAACTTTGGGCGAGGCAGCAGATGTCATCTAAAGGGACGAGAGCTCAGCTAACAGCAAACCTATAAACATAACAGTCCTCATAACTCAAGAAGCAAAGAGAAGTTGGAAAATAAACACACACACAGAGCAAAATCACAGGACCTAGGACATTATGCATTAGTGCAAGAATCAAACCATCTACTATCCTTCCGGATGACCCATATATAACCATTAGTGTCTAGCTGCACTGAGAAAGTGAGTTAAAAAGAATGTGATAGTAATCACATAGCAAAGACAAAAAAGAGAAAGTGAAGAATATGATCTTAAAGAGTCGGACAACAACACCGGCAGCCGGCTATCACGAACACCTCATTTAGAAAATAACAGACCTAAACAAAAGACACGGCATTTTTAATTAATAACCTACAATGGAAATTGCATAATAAAATTAGAACATTTAAAGAAGGTACTGCGACAAAATAGAACTCATTCTATATGCTGGTCTAAGCTACCACGCGGCGACTAAAGTAGTCCTCAACCAAATGAGCATCCTTGACCTATAACAAGAAAAAAAAAACAATATAGAAGAACCTCATCACGATAGACTGGAAAACTAATGGTGTAAAAGCTATACAGAAGCACAGAATATATAGAAAAACCAGCAGATGATAAACATGATTTGGACAGGGATTGACACAATACAAACCTACAAACAGAACACAATCATGTCATGCAAGCTTACACAAAGTAACAAAACAAAAAAGATAATGAACACACTAATGCAAAGAACAAAGAACAAACGCCAGTTTTATGGGTCCGCCAAACCTACACACAAATCAAAATAGTCACGCAAGTAGGACACATATCATTATCATGACAGACTAATAAATAGTAATGCTAGAACCTAGTACATCTACAAGTGCTACTCAATACCAGCAGACGATGATGGACAGGGATCAACGACACCACACACCACACACACCTACAAACAAGCACATAATCATGTCATGCAATTACACAAACGAAAACAGAAACATAATAACGACAATGAAGAAATAAAGGTGCTAATGGTAGGATTCCAATCATATTGCAAAGACAAAAAAAATGGTACTAATAATGATCATAAACAATCAGAGAAAACCCCAGCAGCCGGTTATCACAAAGACCTCATTTGGCAAACAAGAAACCTACATAAAAAGGCATTATCCTCTTAATTAATACCCTATAATTGAGACTGCATGACAAGTAAATTAAGTGCATAGGAATGAGGTGCTGCGACAAAATAAAACTTATTCAATATGTTGGTCTAAGCAATCAGGCGGCAACTCAGATCAGCCCTCAACCAAATGAACATCCTTGACCTATACCAACAAAAGAGCGATATAGAAGAATCTCATCACAATAGACTAGAAAACAAATGATTCCAAAACTAAATAGAACTACAAGAAATCTAGAAAAACCAACAGATGGTAAACATGATTAGACAGGGATGTTCGACACCACACGAACCTAGAAACAGATCCTAATCATGTCATGCAAGCTTACACACAATGGAAAAAAGAAAAAGATAAAGAACATAATAATGGCAAAGAACAGAGAAGAAATAACAGTTTTGTGGGTCTGCCAGCAAAGAGGATTAAATCATACTTTCAGTACGTTAGACCTGCGTCGACAACAACATAGATAAATACTTCTACACATATATATAACCCATATATACATACACAAACCAAAGAATAATAAGATACATCTAAAAATACTGAAAGCACCCAAGAGGCCATGACGAAAACTGTAGACATCGCACACAAAGGAATGGAGCATATCCATGTGAACATCTGGCCACGGAAGTTTCAAGAGGTTAAATGAAATCGATAATAGGTTGTAGTTAGCTAATCTTCAAGATCAATCATACCCTAATTAGGCGACGTAAATATACAGTAACTTATGTAAAATAATCAAACAAGATCAAATATACCCATCCAAACGCTATCTAAACCAGTGACCAGCCTTTCTCTCGACAACCAGCAAAACCCTAGAAATACACAAGAGACAATCTCATCACTCTCGATTTCCCAAATGGAAAAAACAAATGGAATGTAAAGGTGATAGAACAGCCAACTATCAAGTAAATCTCAGATTCTTATCCTTTGCAGAAGAACCAATCGAACAGATACATAAAGTTCCTAGAATGATGATATCCGATCATATATAGTTGCCGAGACCTACAAAACCATAAGAAACAGTTCTGCCACAACACATATATAGCTTTGCAACTAAAACGATGAATCTGTCCTGACAAAAAGCTTCAAAATCTATATCAAACCGTCACTAATAAATAAACGAGTATAAAAACCTGATACGATCAAAACCTAATCCATATTCCTCGTAGATGTGGATCAACAACCTAATAGATCTGCCAATAACAAATAGTTTTGCAATCTAAAAATAACCAGCCCACTGCATACAGAAGATTAATAATAATAAAGACGAAGAACCTCAAATCCTTGTCAGGAGGGTAATTTACTAGTCTTTAACCTATTGATATACATGCAGGCCTGTGTTGGGCCTATTTTAATGTCTTAGACGCCAAAAAAGGACAGCCTGCAAGTGTACATCTGGAAGATAATACAGGAAGGAAGAAAAGGGCTTTTAGGCCCAGATCCAAACCGATCCAAACCCTAGAAGCACTTATATACGGTTATGCATACACCATAACGTTTACTTTTACTGAACGGGTGTTTTACCACACAAACACACCGATTCACTTTGTATATATAGATTGGATTTCCTGTAAACAAAACAACCCTTATTTTTCAATATCATGATATATATATAAATCCTGTTTATCAGGATGGGTTCACCCCAAATACTTGTTCTTCTCAATTATATTAATTCTATCTTTATATATGATCGTTCATGATTAGTTTGGTCGTTATCCGATCCTGGAGAAACATATGATCAAGACCTGCACAAAAGTGGTATCAAGAGCCTGAGAATCAAACGTCATGGTTCGATCATCACCGAAGAAAAGAAAAGGAAAAGGCAGAAAGAAGGAAGAACAGAAGGTAAGAGTTTTTTTCAAAGTTTTCTTATTTGGATTATGATAAGGAAAGAGAAGAAAACCCTAGAGGGTGCAAGAAATAATACAGAGATTGGTGATTAACAAAAATAAGGAAAAAAACAACATGGCTGTTTTTTTTGTTGCAAAAAGAAGGAAGAACACGTTTGTCTTCATAAGAATTCGAGAAGAAAAGGAACCATTGGTTCGTGATGAACCCTAAAACCGTGAGGTTTGAAAGGTGTGAGGCCGAAGATGAAGGCATACGAGATACTACAACTTTTGCAGCAAACTAACAAAAGGCCATGGACATTTAAGAAGAGAAATAGTTGCAGACATAATGAATCGCAGAGAGTGCAGACAGAGAATACGCAGGGAGTGCATAAATCATAAAACCGCAGCGACTGCAAGGAGAAAAGAATATTTTGGCATCTCAACATTAGGGGGGAACTGTTGGGCCTATTTTAATGTCTTAGACGCCAAAAAAGGACAGCCTGCAAGTGTACATCTGGAAGATAATACAGGAAGGAAGAAAAGGGCTTTTAGGCCCAGATCCAAACCGATCCAAACCCTAGAAGCACTTATATACGGTTATGCATACACCATAACGTTTACTTTTACTGAACGGGTGTTTTACCACACAAACACACCGATTCACTTTGTATATATAGATTGGATTTCCTGTAAACAAAACAACCCTTATTTTTCAATATCATGATATATATATAAATCCTGTTTATCAGGATGGGTTCACCCCAAATACTTGTTCTTCTCAATTATATTAATTCTATCTTTATATATGATCGTTCATGATTAGTTTGGTCGTTATCCGATCCTGGAGAAACATATGATCAAGACCTGCACAAAAGCCTGCAGCTTTAAAGCCGAATTATCAAATCGATGGGTTATCAAAACAACAGATTTAGAATTAAGATATATATGAGCAGTGGAAAACCTATAGGCTGCTGAAATTAGAGGGAGCGTATATTGGTTATGCTGGCAACATATGTTAATGAGAATCAAACAAGATCAAATTAATGTACCCATACCGCTACTGGTCGCGTACTCATGTACCAGCAGAACCCTAGAAATACACAAAAGATAAGCTCGTGAATCTAGGTTGCGAAATATATAAGTAACAAATAATCAAGTATATGCGCGTCAAATATTAAACAAGCAACCATAGTAAATCTTATCCTTTTACATAACCAATCGATCCGGTATATATAGGCTATAGCTGTTATCCGATCCTAATCTCTGGCACTACAAAACTGAAATAAAACCATCTTATATCAAAGACCTGGAAATCCACTACGAATACTTCATTGGATAATGAAATCAGATAAGCGCTAGACGTGATAATACCTAGCTACCTAGCAAAGGACCCCGTTGATCGATCTCAAGTTCAGCTCTGCTAGGTGCAAACAACCCTAAAACGGCTCAAAAAATAAGTTTGGTTCAAACCACGTGGATTAGTCCGTCAAAAGTTCCCGGAGAAACCATGCTTACCGAAGAAAAAACATATACGTTACAGATTAAAATCAATTCCATTAAAACCTAGTCCATATTGGCCATTCATGCATGCACCTACGAATCAACAACCAGATATAGATCTACCAAAACATAATCATCATATCGATAGGGAGAACCTGGAATAGATCCGTGATACTAGACAGCTAGGATGATAATATCTAACAACAGAAGAAGAAAAAGAAAAAAAAAACAGATTTCAGAACGATTGATTATTCGCAAATAGGTATTGAAAAATAATAAGTTACGATAAATAACAGAATCGGTTGTTAATTGAAGGTGGCCTAGATTAGGTATATATATAGTAGAGGTATGTCGGCAAAGTTGATGACGTGTGTTAACGCGTATTCAAAAGGAAAGTGGAATGAGCCAACGGTTTGACAGAGTGGTCAGTCCACTTTGATCATCTTAAAATGCAACTTGGGACCAACTATCTTGCTACACGTACCAATGTTTAAGATTCCTCATTATCGTTAAAAATTCATGTTTTTAGTTATCGAGGTGTCCGCTTTACAGTCATGAACTAAATATAATTGACATCAAATACATATTACAACTTATATACGTAAACGTATACGAGATTAGTCATGACACCCGTGAGCAGTGGCGGATGTAACGTTTTAGATTATATGTGGCGAATTTTGACTCGCTTCGTTTTGCTAATAATCTTTAGCTTTAGTCGTGTATTTATTATAAAAAAGACTAATTGTTTTTTTTTTTTTTTTTAGGTTGTGTTTGCAAAAAATGGTCTGCTTCTGACGTTTGACCAGTCAGACGCGGTTAAAGGTTTCGGTTGTTTGTTTTATCAACTAGATTTAGAGGCATTTAGATCTAATATGTCTGACTCAGTGAGGGTTGACGTGCAAATGTGACTATGTCTCAACCCTTCGAATTTTCACCTTAATCTAATAAATCCATCTAGGCAATATCAAAAAACAAAGATAGAGAAAGATCTTTCATACAAACCAATTATAGATCTTTGAAAAAATAAATTTCAACAACAAAACACCACTTTGTTCACGAAAAGATTCAAGGAAAAATCAGATTCAAGGGTTCTTTTGGTTTTTGTTTCGAAATAAATAGAAGATTACAAGGAACCACTTTTATGTTTGAGATTTACAAAAACAAATACTAGTAACAAAGAGATAATTTTTTTTGGGATGGCCTCTGGAAAGATGAAGGCAATGTTTTAAAACCCGGTTTTTTAACTGACCCGGTTTAGTGACCGAGTCACCGGTTCAACCGGTTGAACCACCGGTTTAACCCGGTTTTACGTAAAAAGAGATGTATTGTTGTTCAACTGTGTACGTTAAAGAAATGTTGCTCATTTTCTATTTTTAGACAAAAGAATAATAAAGTACTATCAAATATTCAAACCAATAGAGCACTCGTACATTAAAAATAATCATTAAATTAACCTAGTGTACCGTGTCAAATAGTAGGTCTGTATTTATGTGAGACCATTAGTATTCAGCCAGCACTCTCGAGCCTTTCAATTTTTCTTATCATCCATCAGTCCATTGTTTTAGCCAAAGAAAGTATAAAGAACCCGAACCCAAAAAATGGTAAAAAGAAAGCCATCACATAGCATATCTTTTTATATTCCTTTTGATTCATTTGTCACCATCACCAAAAACCATCTTTGTATATTTCTTGTTTTCTTCCCTTTCTTGTTCTCATCCCTTTTCCCAGACATACGACTCCTCACTTTCAACTGCTACTAGTATGTGATTCGATTGGTGGTTTTTAAACTACCATATAACGGGTGTGATGATCTAATGTTACAATATTTTTTTCTTTTCTTTGATAAGTATTGAACCGGCCGGTTTTGATCCGGCGGTTCGATCCGGTTCGATCTAAACCCGGCGGTTTAATCCGGTCCGAGTTTCAGTAAAAACCCGTCTTGCAACGGACCGGCTATCACTCCGGTTTCCGGTTCAACCGGTCGAACCGGTTTTTAAAACATTGGATGAAGGTGTTTGGGATGGCTGCGTAGTATCAGGGTAAATGGGAGATAGGGTTAGCTATTTATAATGTATACATGTTTTTTGTTTTGGGCTTCAATAGGTTTGGGTTTGTGTTTTGTGTAGAAACATAAAACTTGGATTACATATTGCTTATTAATAATCTGGGCCGAAATCTTTCATAAGATTGACTGTGTTGAAATGTACAATCCGAAACTTGGGTTTGGGTGTTCATTGTTTGGGTTTAAGTCACAAAAATCGAAAATCAAACTGAATCGATCTCGAATTAAAACCGAATCAAAAATAAAATCGGATTGTGGGTCATAATCAAACTACAAATTCGGTTTTCGAGTTGTTTTGTTTCATGTGTACACAAGCTATATGTTCATTGTATTATTATTGTAAAATATATCTCTAAAAATTGATCATTCACACAATTATGAAAAATAAATAACATTTTTTCATTCAGATTCAGACATTACAACCACCTCTTACTAGTAAGAGGTGGTAGTCAGATTCAGACCTAAAACGTTTAACTGAAACAAACACCACCTTTTCGGATCTGGGTAATTTAAACATGGTATAAAAATAATTAAAAAAAGTGGAGTTCGTTGCACCAATAACATGTATAGGATGGTCAAGTTAGCACACACTCGACATCACCGAAACTAGAACATCAATCTTAGCTATAACATGATATAGAACATGTCGGTCTCTTAAATACACCACCAAAATTTCCACAGTTAAAGCAGAAAATAAAATCTTCCTAAGGGGCGGATGAAGTGTCGAATAACAGCGCTACAGCGAGAATATCGGTGCAGTTTAACGGCACCAGAAGAAAAAAAAGCCCTATGATGAGTTACCCATTGGTGTACCGTGCACTTTTTTAAATCACAAAAAACCTCAAAATTTTATAAGATCTTTCTAACTATCTTTTTCACTAATTAAAAGCTATTAAAACAAATATATATAATTAGATACTATATAAGAAAAACATATAAGAAAAACATATGTGCCATCTACGTATATAGACATTAAAAGGAAGTAGATATGGAATAATAATAAAAAGTTCACTAGAATACAAATAAGACAAAAATTAATAATGGGCACCAGTACATCTTCTTTCATCTACCTCCATTTTTATTTTTTATGTTCAAAATAGAGCTCAAACCTATTTTTCTCTTCAAATGGATGTATTATACGACCCTCTCGGGTAGTATCACTACTATAGTGTGTGCGGACTCCTTAAGAACGAGAGATGAGAAGACACTACAAAAAAATAGGTCTTTTAGGACCTTTATGTAGGACCTTTTTTAAAACAGCATCTTAAAAAATATTTTATAGAACCATTTCCTTTTTTAGTTCTATTATATTGGTTTATAATAGGACACTTAATTAGTAGATCCTGATAAACCTATTTATAATACACATTTTTAGTAAAGTCTTATTAATGTTAAACATAATAGGACACTTGAAATAAAATTCCTATCAAATTAAGTTTATAGGACTCTTATTACTCGTGGTATTATTAAAATGAAACTTTATACGACACTCAATATTGTGTCCTAATATATGTCTCTAAGAGGACGCTTTTACCTTAGGGTTTTATAATGATTAAACATAACAGGACACTTGATACAAAGGTCCTATAATAATCATTTTATGTTTGGATTATTCGATATTCATCTTATTTGACGTGTAACATAATAAGCTTTGTGTACTAATGTGTTAGTTATTTGAGAAATAAATGAAAATTATACCATCTTATGTTTTTACATAAATTGGTAAGGTCGAAGAATAACTGAGAAAGGCGAATAGAGTATATATTTTGACGAATATGAGGTTGTGATGGGTTTACTTGGGAAAACAGATGGGGAGGAATCAACGATAAAAAAACAAGATAGATAGGAGGAGCCTTACAAAAGTCTATAGAAGTGATCATAAAAACTAGGCGAGGAGTCTTCAAGAAAAAAAATATATATCTCACATGTGTACAAAGATTATTCTCATCTTGAGAGCGAATGCAACGTGATTATTGCTTTGGCTATGATAATGAATTAGAAGTCGCTAGTAGTAAATGTAAGGTAAATATAGAACATGTAACAGGTATAGTGTAAATGAGTGGATCATCGTGGGTCTTAACCTGAAACGATAATGAGCGGATATGCACATCTAGTGATACTTCATATTAAGCTACTCCCAACTATGCTAATTCGTAATTATAATTCGATTTTTAATTTCGAATTCGTCATCTATTCATTTATTCTAACTTTGATTATAACTACATTGGTCACTATCGGAATTGTGGGCTAACACAATTGGTATAAGTTGTTTTAATACAATGCTAATTTAATTACTACATGTTTGCTTTGACTTAAATTTATTTATGATTCATGGATAATTTTTTTATGTTTATTGATCTAAAAGTTACTTGTTTATATTCTTATTACTAATTTTTTATTGATAGATTATATTGTCTAGGAGATTGACGTCCTTCTTTACCTTATAAACCATATCAGAATAGGTTAGGGTCAGGAACGACATTACCTATATTGTTTGTCGAATTCTCCTATTACGACTAGAGTTAGACCAAGCCCTATGTTAAATCCAAAGTAGCAAAGACATAAAATTTAATATACGTGCTTATTAGAAGTAGAGCTAGCAGTAGTAAGCAGGCGGGAAACCCTTACTAATACTTCTTGTTCCCTTTAAGCATTAGGCTACATCATGTCAGCGAGGGGCACCTAATCAATCATAATAGATTAGTTGGATTATTTTATGATTCTTATCCCCGAGGAGAGGGATACATATTATAGAATAAGGCAAACATAACTATTCAGACTTATTTATCACTACATATGACCAATTTAAATAAACTAGATCATTGCACTAAATAAACATGGATTCATTAGACGTTGTAGGATTAACTCGGCTAACACTTTTTTAAACTCTTGATCACAACCACAATACATGCTATTGCTTTCATATAGATCTAATTACTTGATTATCATTCAAATATAAGGCATTATGCATATGAATCGAATCCAGTTGAGGTTAATATGACGATTTTTTCACTAAGAATGAGCTTGGAATTCTCCAACTTTGAGTTTTCAATGATGATTTAAGATCATGCTTAGATTTTCTAAAGCTCGATCGAGCTTGAGTCGAGATTCAAACCATATTTTGATAGTTATGTCGAGTTTGAGATTTGCGTTACTCGGCTCGTTTATGCCCCACCACACTACATACCATTAAGACATAACCATTGACTGAGTTATACACTACATACCATTAATACCATTAATAGTTTTTAGAATATTTTACAAATATACAAATTAATATATATCATAAACACATAATTATACGAATATTTTATAAAAATGTGGTCCAAAACTATAATTATGAAATGTATAAGAAGATTGACGCGTTTTTTAGATTATACATAATAGAACCTGCAAATTTGTAACTTTTTAGTTTGTCATTTAGAAAAAAGTAAGATCAGATTGTAATATATCATAAGATCCTATGATCAAGATCGAGATTTTATAAGATCTTAACCATGCAAAGATCGTATGTAAAATTTGAATCGTTTTTGCTTAATAATATCCTAAAATCGCAAGATCTTAAGATACCATGGTTTAGACATATACTTGAAAGTAGGGGTGTCAATATTTCCGCTGACCGAAAATGGCCCGAACCGAACCCGACCCGAGCATATTCGGGTCGGGTTACTTGAGTTAAAATTTCAATTCGGGTTAGTCGGTCAACCCGACTAACCCAAATTCGAAATCGGATATTTATGTCTAATGCAGGATCAGGTCAACCCGATTGAACCGAATAATATTTTTTTTTCAAACTTAAATTTAATATAAATTCTATTAAAAAATTAAAATAAAGTTTTTTTATAATTTACCCAAATTCGGGTTGACCCGAACCCGAGTAACCCAAGTTTAAATCAGATCGTGTTCAAGTAAATTATTTTTTAGCTTTGACTCGAATTCAACCGATTTGATTAACCCAACTCGACCAACTCGACCCGGTTTTCATGCGTACCATAAAAAAAATGTGACAAATGTATAAAAAGTCAACATAAGGAGTTATTTCGTAAATTACAATATTAAGTAACTCACAAAATTTTGGGGGGAATAATCAACCCGCCAATTACAATATTAGAACATACGATTCATTTTAGCGCTACAAAATTGATGCTCCACGTTCTAAATACACCTTTTGACTTTAAGTGTAGGTTTTATTGTTTTTATCTAAATGTCAAATTAAAAAACAGTTTTGGGGTCAAAAAAATTGAACCTCAAATTGAAGTTAAGGGTTTCACTTTTGTCATCATGATTCGAAGGTAAGATTTTCTATTACGAGTTTAATTACGTAGTATACCCTTGTTTACTTTCCAAGCTTTGTCAATCTCTTAAGAATTGAGTTAAAAAAGAGATTGAAGTTTGTGTTGGTTTGTGAAGTTGATTTAAAGAATCATTGTAAGTGTATTATGATCAGTATTGCTATTACTAGTAGTAGTTATCTCAATAAGCGTATTAGTAAATTTCAATTCGTTATATGCACAAATGTTTTAAATTGAGATCTAAAATATATTAATCATTACCTTATAAGTAATCAGAATTATCAGTGTATATTTTGGTACAGTAGAGGGACAAATCATAGTAATTAGAATTTGAATCATTTTCTGATTTAGCTTCAGTTAATGATGCAACCAATTTGGTATAGGAAAAAAAACATCCATAGATGTTAGAATATCTCATGACACCCTCTTTTACCAAACCTTGCAACCAAAGCATTTTAACTTTATTCTGATGCTACAACCATTTGCTCTAGTTGTTATCGATCATTGTCGTTGTTGACACGGGTATAGACCCTCTTTTACCAACCTTGTGATGAGTTAGTGTCATTTCTTGTTTTACACTTCTCAGTTCTCATGTTAGTGTGTTGAAGTTGTCATATGTGATCTAGCAATTAGGGTCATTTCTTGTTTTTATTTAGTCCTTGTGAGTTGGTGTCGAAACCTTGTAAAATTTTCCTTGTATTTTGTCGTGTGTTATAAAAGCATCGTTTTTATAAATTACTAACTAGCAATAAATTACTAACGTTTGGTTGTCTTTTCATCTTTGTATTATAATTGGTCCACTATAGTTTCGTACGTTGTTAGTCTATTTTTCAATTTCAAGTTCTTTTTACTTGTACTAGTTTTTTTACTGCTACTATAATGGGGGAATTGAAAAGAGGTGTAGTGAATTAAAAAGAGGTGTAGTCAAAAGGAGTTTTTTTGTTACTGTCATAATTTTGTAGGCTAGGGCTAAAAGATCATATTGCTAGGAAATTATGATCAAAATGAACAAAAAAAATAAAAGAAAAAGTAGAACAACAACAATTAACAATTCCGCAAAGTGTAGTGACGCGTAAATTGTTACTGCTTTCTAGTAAGGTTTGTACATGGGGTAAAAGTTGTCTTCATATTTGCAAAATAATGATGGATAGACATGGTGTCTAAATAGCTAATCCAAATGCCTTTTAAATACCTTTTATTCTTTATATTTGTGTCATAATGATGATACCACTTATGTATGGACCATTAGTTTATGTGAAATCATTTGGAGTTGAAAACTCATACTATCTGTATTTTGTTAATTCGTTAAAGATAAGAACTGGGTGGAAGCCGTGATTTCTGGAAGGGTTAATGGTTTGACGAGTCAACTTTTCATTTATGTCATTGTGTTACTGTTATTATTATGTTGTTACTGTCTACACTCGCTGGTGAGTTCACTGGCGACTTGATGTATTTGCTAGTTGGTCAAAAGAAGATGATGGCAAAAGCGTGGTTGGAGAAAATTGTCAAATGTTTAACAAAGCCGGGTTCCAAGGTATACATTCTGATGGGCAAGGGCAATACTTTTCTCATTTGAGTTAAGTTTACTCGGTCACATTAAGAAGATTTTAGATAGCTAAAAATCATATATGCAGGCATAAGGCATGAGCATGGGACCTAAAGTATGTATATTAATGTTTGGATGGTGTCTTGTTGTGGTGGAAATGATTGAAGAATATGATCACTTTTAGGACCTGGAAGTATTGTGGTATGTTTAAATCTGAATTAAACGTTAATGCATTATGGTTATCCTTATGTCTAACTATCTGAGCATAAATTGATTTGTGCAGGAGATTTTAATCTAATGTACCCATTGTGGACATAGAAAAATCATACACATATTATGGTCAATGCAAGTTGAAAAATGTTCAAGTGGTTCACAGGGTACCCTCTCAAAACTATCAGTATTCTTCTCTTCATTGTGTTCCATAAATTCTTCTTCTTGTTCATCCTAAGGTGGTGTTTGGATATGTGCTTAAGAAACAATTGCTGAGTCTGAGTATCTGGTAAGCAAAGTGGTGAATAATATTTTTACGGTAATCAGTTTCATACTTTTGGCAAGAAAAACTTCTTTAAAGGGTATAAATAAGTTATGCATATTTATCCATAATTTTAAATTAATTACAGATTTATTCTTATGTGGAAACATTTTATCATTTTCAAAGTAATACCTATTTGGTCATTTTATCTTTTGGTTTTCTATGAATCAAATTTGAAAAACGATCAAACAGTGACGAAACTTGAACGTTTTATATGGTGTGGCTAACTTGAAAACTATATTTTAAGGGGGCGATATACATTATACTTAAATTTCTTTATATTCTAAATGACTAAAAACATACTAAAAAGATATAAAATATGTATAGAAACGATTTTTTTTGGGGACCACAACCCCCTCGACCCCATCAAGTTCCGTCTATACGATCAAACAACCTATGATCATTGTGTAATTCTTAAAAGAACAGAAGATATCCAAACACCACATCTAGGAACCCAATTTATTCAGATGATTATGCACATTGCACAATAGGTTGGAAACTTAAGAAGCATGTCTTCTGATAGCTGCAGTCTGCAGACTGTTGGGAATCTAAGTTGGTTAGATTCCCTGTATCATATATTTAAACACAAATCAAGCTGTTAGATAGTCACTTGCATGTGCCTAGGAGGCACGCAAGTATCGCAAGACTCACATAGATCTAATTCTCTGTGAGCAACCTCAGAGGAGTCCATGTCAGAGACATTGTCAAGGAAGTCGAAGATTACTTGAAGACATACTCATTGGCTGTGATGGATAACAGCCAAGATGTATCAGGGACTCTGAGGGGTTGAGAGTTAACAAGGGTGGCAATACCCTGTTAACACTCAGCACACTTTGGACATACCTTGGTGTGTACGAGACTATGAAGAAAAGGGAAACTGTGTCATCTATGTTTCCCTAAAACATTATGGCAGACTACCAAGAATAGAAGAGCATCTTGTGACAGATGTCTGAAAAGTGAATGTCTTGTGTAGTCACCATCAACTAGTACTTAGGTCAACCTCGTATCACTATAAATAGGATATGTAGCCCAGCATTAAGGTTTAACACTTTGATAGATTTCATACATTAATGCTTAGAACTTGAAGAACCAAACAGCTGTGACTGTGTTCTTAAGTTAGGGTTTTATTTGTTCAAAGTGTGCACAACACATTGTCATCAAACGGTGTTATCCATAACACTTGTAATTCTTTATTATACAATAATAGTATTACGTTTGAAAAATAATTACGTGTGTTGATTAGTTAAGTTTAGTGTTTCTAGCATAGTTTAGGGACTTTCAATTGGTATCAGAGCGGTGTTTGATATTAAAACCTTCAAGAAACATCGTTCTCAGTTTTATAATCAAGATCCACCTTGTCGGAAACAACCAATGCACCACCATCGTCTTCTGGGAACACCAACAACAATGCTCCACAAACTTCACCAAGACTCACTCCTCCACCTCCAAATGAAGATAATCTACCTCAACTTCTTGACTCAAGAGGCGGATCTCATGTCACCGGCGTACCAGTCTTTGATGAAGAAGATTTTGCTAGTTGGAAGAGTCAATTCCTCGTGTATCTCGACGGACTTGAACCATTTCTTCTAGAAATTCTAGAAAATGGTCCTTATGTTCCCATGGCGCTTACCTCTACTGATGAGAACCCTCTTCCCAAACCTCTCAAACAATGGACTCCAGCTGATAGGAAATTGGCAAACCAAGATAAACGTCTCAAAAGCATCATCATATCCTATCTTCCCAAACATATCATGAAGTCTGTCATTCAGTGTCCCACAGCCAAACAAATGTGGACATACCTTATCCTTAGTCATGAAGGACCCTCTGAAACAAGAGAAACCAAGATTCAGGCACTCAGACTTCAGTTCAATGCTTTCAAAGCACTTGAAGGTGAAAAGGTTCAACAAACTTATACAAGGCTGAAGATTATTCTCAATGACCTTGCTATGAATGATGTCACCATTGGTCAAGCTGAAATTAATGCCACATTTGTCAATAGCCTTCCAAGAAAATGGTTGAGTATGAATCAGACTCAGAGAGCTAATAACTCAATTAAGAATGACACCTTAGCTCAGCTTTATAGAAAGTACAATTATGAAGAAGGGCTGATTGATACAATACACAAATCAGAGACCGAAAGATTTGTAGTTCAAGGAGAAACTTCCAAAGCTTTGATTTCTACCCCACACCCTCATGACAGCGACTCTGATGTTGAATAAGACACACGCAGCAGCCAAGAGTTCTTGATAGACCTTAATGCCGAATTTCATGAAAGAGTCTTGCTAGCCAATCAAAGAAGATTCTAAAAAAGATCAGGGAGAATAGGATCAGCTAGCAAACAAACTGACAAATCAAAAGAAACTTGTTTTGCCTGTGGAAAACTTGGACACTTCCAAAAAGACTGTCATTCCACAAAGACATCTTCACCTTCTTATCCATCATCTTCCAACAAACCTTACAAGTTCAAATCACAACACAACAACTCATCTCACCAATTCAACTCATCAGACAATGAGAAGAAGGATTACAAGAACAAGTATAAGGCACTTAAAGCTGAGTTAGAACAAATGAATTTGAAGCTTGAAGCTCTGTCTAAGAAGAAAGGGGGTGATAAAAAGACAGAGAAATGGTTGGTAGCTGAAGCGTATGATTAGAATGATGAGCCGCTGACTTCAGATGAGGAAGATACTACTAGAGTCAGGGCTTTCATGGCAATAGCTGAGGATGAACCAGCTGTTGGGAAAGGTGATGCAAGATCAGGACAATGGGTTAACATCACAATGAAAAAGGTACACATGCTTTTATCTATGTCTGATAGTGATGAACGCAAACATGTCCTTGATTACACTATTGTTGATTTGCACTTTGTTGAGGAACAAAGAAAGAACTTGCTTGATAAGTTTCACTTTGTTAAAAATGAACTGTTAACTGCTAAGGCTGAATGTGAAACTCTCAAACGGGTTAATTTAGAAAAGATATCTCTTCAAAACGAAGTCAATAGGTTAACCTTGAAGAATAGTGCCTTAAATGATCAAGTATCTGAATTAAACAAGGTTATTGAAAAATGGCTGTGCAGTAGGTTCACTATAGATCAATTGCTTAATGTTGAACTACATGTTGATATTAAAAGAGATGTATCTGACAAGAAAAATAAATTGAAAATTCTCACCAAACCCAAAGCGATTGTTTTCAAATCTACAGAGACAATTCATATGTCAGATCCCCTCTTGACTGATGACCCTGTCTTTGAAGATATGGTTGAATTACCACCCTTACCTAAACTCTCAGGAGTTGAACCCAGCAGTTCCTCTAGAGGAGCTAAGGGTGAACCCAAAACAGATGTTGAGAAACCACTAGATAAAGTATTTTTTGTACCTGCAAAACAATCTATTAAGCAAGTTGCCTTTAAGCTTGTCTCAACAAAATCTGTGAACAAAGTTGATTCCTCAACTGAAGAACGCCTGTTGTCATTAATGAAAGAAGTAGAACTCTTAAAACAACACATTAAGCCTTCCGCTGAATGCTCTCCTTCTCGTGAACCTAAATCTATTCTAGGTGAACCCAAAGGTGAAAGGATAGTCAAACCTTACTGCAATATCTGTACGAACTCTCATCACATGACCATAGACCATGATAGACAAATGGCTGTTAAGAGAGCTCGGACACCTTCTAGGGAGAGACAATAGGCTTCTAAGAGACAATTAGGGAACTACAGACCTTATCCTCCTTATAAATTTTGTGGATTCACAGACCATCACTCAGATGAGTGTGGTGACTTCCCAGGATGTGATATCTGTGGAAGTTTCACCCATGAGACAGCTAATTGTCCTTCCCATCGCCAAAAGTTCTACCGGAACTCAAGAGTTTCTAATCAGCAATTCAGGGAACCCACTGGAAAGTGGGTTCACCATAGGAACTAACTTGTTTCTATGTATCTGTGCAGAAACATCTTAAGGAATCGGTATGGTATCTAGACAGCGACTGTTCTAGACACATGACAGGGATTCGAAAATACCTGCACAGACACTCAAAGGAGCCAGGTCCTAAAATGGTGTTTGGGGATAATTCTTCAGGCGACACAGAGGGATACGACTCAGTGAACTGCAATGGGATAACTTTTATAAGGGTTGCATATGTGAATGGTCTTAAACACAATATTATTAGCATCAGCCAATTGTGTGATGCTGACTACAAGGTTTTGTTTACTAAGACTCAGGGAACCATATTCAACAGAACAATGATGTAGTGCTTATTGCACCAAGAAGGAGAGATGTGTATGTCATCAACATGGCTGCTTGCTCTGAAGACAACTCCAATTGTTTTCTAGCTAAAGCCTCTGAAAGTGTCAACTGGCTGTGGCACAAAAGACTGTCTCATCTCAACTTTAAGAACATCAACAAGATAGCCACACAAAACCTGGTTGCTGGTCTACCTTTAGTAATGTTTTCTAAAGACAAGACTTGTTCAGCTTGTGTCCAGGGGAAGCATCACAGGTCTTCTTTAAGACCAGGCAATCATTTTCTATTGACAAGTGCTTACATCTCCTTCACATAGATTTGTTTGGGCCTGTCAAACCTCAGACCATTAATCACAACAAATACACTTTGGTCATAGTTGATGAGTTTTCAAGGTATACATGGGTTTTCTTCCTCAGAAGGAAAAGTGATGCTGCTGATACCATCATGTCCTTCATCAGACAGGTTAAAAATATAAATGATGTTAGAGTCAAAGCTCTAAGAAGTGATAATGGTACTGAATTCAAGAATCAACAACTTGAATCTTTTTGTGATGAAAAAGGAATATCACAAAACTTCTCTTCAGCTGGCACCCCTGAACAAAATGGTGTGGCTGAAAGAAGAAACAGGACTTTGATTGAAGCAGCCAGAACTATGTTAAATGGTGCAGCTTTACCAAAGCAATTTTGGGGAGAAGCTGTTCACACTGCTTGCTATACCCAAAATAGATCAATCATTGTCAAAAGACATGGTAAAACTTCCTATGAAGTTTTCAGAAATAGAGCTCCAGATGTCAGCTATTTCCATGTTTTTGGATGCCTTGTGTTCATTTATAACTACAGGGATAAACTTGGAAAATTTGATGAAAAATCTGATGATGGTTTCTTTTTAGGATACTCTCCCACAGCCAAAGCCTTCAGAGTATTCAATACTACTCCCTCCGTCCCAAAATTATTGTCCACCGACAAAAAACACACAGTTTAATAAAAGTACCACCTTTTCAGCTTTCTCTTTCTTATTTTTTGCAAAAAGACAGTTTTAGCCTTAACTAATTAATTTAAAACCTTTTTAAAGTTTGTAATTATGATTTCAATTAAGGGTAATCTAGTAATCTCGATCTATAATTCCTACCTATTTTTAGAAGTTTTAGAGGTGGACAATTAAATTGGGACAAACTAAAATGGAAAGGTGGACTATAATTTTGGGACGGAGGGAGTAGAAGACAAGAAGTATAAGAAACCTTTCATGTCAGATTCAATGAAGATGATGATGTCATATAGAGAACATGAACAAAGGGTGATGAAATTGATTTTAATGAAAACGTGTCCTTCCCAAGTGATGAATTCTCAGAACCAAGACCTTCCTGTCATCACCATCATCACTCCAACACTCTCACTCCTTATGTTCCTGCTTTTGACCCTCTGTCTACACACAACATTAAAGTTCCTACCTCTCAGGAACATGATGAAGAAGAACCACAGCCTTCTTGTAGTCCCTCTTCCTCAACTGCTGTAGATGACTCACCAATTCTTCAAACCCTTGAAGACTCTCCTGCTGATAATGAATCTATACCCCTTGATATGGCTGAAGTTGACTCAGACACTGAAGTCATCTTTAAAGAAAGCCCTCCTATTCAGCAGGATGAAACTCAAATAGTGCCAGCTACCCCCACTATTGTCCCTGTCCATGATTCCACAGCTCCTCAAACTAAGTGGTCAAGAGATCAACACATTCTTCTTGTCAACATTATTGGGGAACCTAATGCAGGGGTCACTCCTAGACAACGAATTCATGACTCAGAGTCTGCCTCAGCCAACGAATGTCTCTTTGCTGAATTTCTCTCTCAAATTGAACCTAAGAGAGTAGATGAGGCTCTTGTGGAGGATGGGTGGGTAGCTGCTATGCAGGAAGAAATTAATCAGTTCAAAAGGAACAAGGTATGGACACTAGTGCCAGCTCCACCTAGTAAGAACATCACAGGCACTAGATGGATTTATAGAAATAAGATGGATGAAATTGGAAACATCATCAGAAACAAGGCCAGGCTGGTGGCACAGGGGTATACACATACTAAAGGAATTGATTATGATGAAACATTTGCTCCTGTGGCAAGACTTGAAGCCATCAGAATCTTCCTTGCTTATGCTGCGTATAAGAACTTCACTGTGTATCAGATGGATGTTAAGAGTGCCTTCCTCAATGGAGATTTGGCTGAGGAAGTATATGTTGAACATCCTGAAGGATTCGAGAACAGCGAGTTTCCCAATCTTGTGTACAGATTACACAAAGCCATGTATAGGCTGAAACAAGCTCCAAGAGCATGGTATGAAACTCTTTCTAATTTATTAACTGAAAATAAATTTGTCAGGGGTTCTATTGATAAAACACTCTTTACCTTCAAGGATAAGAGTGATTTCATCATTGTGCAGATTTATGTGGATGATATCATCTTTGGGTCAACTAATGTTAATCTTAGTAAACGTTTTGCTAAATTAATGACCAAGAAATATGAGATGAGTATGATGGGTGAATTAACTTACTTTTTGGGTTTTTAAAATTAAACAATGTCCTAAGGGAATTTCAATTTGTCAAGAAAAGTATGTTAAAGATTTACTTAAAAAAATATGACTTAGTTGATTGTGCATCAGTGAAATGCCCCATGCTTCCACCCAACAACTTGGGTCCTGATGAGTCAGGGGTCTCTGTTAATGAGACTTTATACAGAGGCATGATTGGGTCACTCATGTATTTAACAGCTAGTCGTCCTGATATCCAATTCTCCACATGTCTCTGTGCAAGGTACCAAGCTAACCCAAAAGAATCCCATCTAGTGGCTGTTAAGAAAAATTTTAGGTATCTCAAAGGAACAACCTCCCTAGGTCTATGGTATCCCAAGGAATCAGGCTTTGATCTCAAGGCCTATTCAGATTCAGACTATGTTGGATGTTGTATTGACAGGAAAAGCACCTCAGGTAGCTGTCAAATCCTAGGAGGAAAATTGGTTGGATGGAGTGCTAAGAAGCAAAACTCTGTGGCCATGTCATCAGCTGAAGCAGAATATGTTGCTGTTGCCAGCTGTTGTGCTCAGGTGCTCTGGATAAAAACTCAATTGGTTGACTATGAGATCTTATATGACAAAGTGCCAATCTTCTGTGACAACACCAGCGCCATTGCCATCTCCAACAACCCTGTTCTTCACTCTCGTACTAAACACATTGATACCAGGTATCATTTTATCAGGTATCACATAATGAAGGGAGATATTGAGCTGCACTTTATTCCCACAGAGCTGCAACTAGCTGACATTTTCACAAAGCCTTTGGCTGAACCTTCGTTCAACAGGTTAGTTGCTGAGCTAGGGATGCTTAATATCTCAAAGCCTGTGGCTTGATAATAAATGTGTTCATTAAAAATCTGATTAAATATTAAATGTTTTTCACATGAAACTAGGTAGTTACTTTCCAAGTAAATGCTAAAAAACATTCTCAATATTTAATTATTTCTTTTCCGAATAACGAGGAGACAAACAGTTTTCGAAAGGTCAAGGGACCCACATGTGCAGTCATTTTCCCACTATGCATTAAATGCGGTTGAATAACTGTTTCAAATTTGAATATAAATATTGTCTTACGTCTCTCCTCACCTACCACTTTTCTCACTTTACACATTCTCATCTCTCTCTAAGCTTTTTCTCTCTAAACCCTTCCACCATTTTCGTCTTCTCCAATCTTGAATCCATGGCATTCCCAGTTCCCAAGGCAGCAAATGTCAACTTCGAACTCAATGAGAGCATCCTTGCCTCTAACAACTCGATTGTATGGCTCAAGGCTCCAAACGAATCCTACACAGATCTGGTGAACTTCATGAAGAATTGTGACATAAGTGAAGCACTCACAAAAACCCCGACCATCTTCTACCAAGAATATCTTAGGGAATTATGGTACTCTGCTGAAGTTGTTGACGACACCATCACTTTTAGCCTCTCTGGGACAGCGAACTGGCGACCATTCCCCTTATTTATTTCCCTGTAACTAATTTGAAACAACTTGCAGGCTGATATTGTACAGCCAAACGTTGAATCCCTGGAGCAGCCAGAAAAAGAAGCTGATACAATAATCCAGGATCAGCTGAATGAAGAAGAGACCATGCTTGATATTGAAGAAGAGGTGCTCTCATTAGTTGACGATTTCTCTGAACCTAAATCAATGCCTGAGGACGAGATTCTCCCTAAGGGGATGTTTGAGGAGGAGGACGATGAAGACGATGATGACCAACAATCTCTGTCTCCTCTAAAGGAAATATCTGTGTCCAAACCAGCTGTTGATACCACTCCTCCTCCCAAGGAAGCTGTAGTAACTCCCACCTCTGCTACCTCAGCCACTACAGTCTTCCAAAGACCTGCTTATGATCCGACAGCTGAGTTCCTCATGTTTGATCATCCTTCCCAAACCAACTTTGACATATTGCCAAGGGAGGATGATTACACACAACAAAGCCTGAACATCCATAATCTTAAACCTGAACATCATCAATCATATATGGATCGCCTATCAAGAAAGCTGGATGTTATCAAATCTGAGATGCATTCTTTCACTGTCAACTTTCCAAGGATCATAAATCAGGCGGTTAAGGATGCGGTCACTGAACCTATCAAAGATGGCACAAGAAAGGGAGTGTCTCAAGGACTTAGTCATTTGTCCACTCGAATTAAAGATGCCATCGTCACAGAGGTCCCTGCTCTTTTCAACACTCATGAGTTGACAATGCATAAAGAGTTTGAAGCTGTTCGTAAAAGGCAACTACATCACACCAACTTTATCATTGATCGTGTTCATCGCAACACAAATGGAAATTGCAACCTCCTGCTGAAGATTGCCAGAGCTTCAAGGACCAGGCAACGCAAAATGGTTGCCTCTGTTGAACAGATTGCAAGGCGCTTTCAGGCACGTTCATCCAAACGTCTGAAACGACAGGCTGAACGTGAGGGGGAGAAGGAAAAGGTACTTAACCTTGAATCTGCCATACAAGGCTCAAACTCTGCTTATAACACTATTTCTTCACATGTCCCTCTCCAAGTCATCACACTAGTGATCATACCCGATGATGAGGATGAAAGTAAGGGGGAGCAACAGATAAAGGATGAAGTTGATTCATCAAAGTCCCTAACTCTGGTTAACACCAGCGAGTCTGTGGATGATGGTGAACCAGTTGCCAAGAAACTCAAGTTCACTGTTAGCTCCCTACCCAAAGCTATACAAACCCAAGCTCAGACGGTGTTTCTCAAAAGAGCTGAAGAGCTGAAAAACATGAGCGTGGAATCCTCTGTCTCGAAGAAAGGAAAGGAAATAGTTATGGTAGACACAGACGCCAAACTAAAGAAAATAGCTGCGATGCTAGAGACAGGAGGATCAACCACAAACCTATCCCAATTTACAACTTTCACACCTTCAAATGAGAATCCTCTAACACCTGAAGAGATTGAGAAACAGGCTGTTGAATTCAAAAGGCTGAATGAAATCAAGAAAGCCAAGCAGCTTAATGAGGAAACTCTGAGAAAGATGACTCCACTTCAAAGGGAGAAGCAAAGACAAAGGTTGAGGGAAATGGAAGCCAAACGCACAGAGGCGCTGAACAAGGTAAAAGCTAATTATGATGCTTGTGTCAACAACAGGTATGCTCCTGGAAAAATTACCAAGTTCAAATACACTATTCACAAGTCAACCAACACACCACAAATGATCTTGTGGAGAGATAACCAACAGGCAAATATGAATGTCTTTGATGACTTTAGATTAAAAAACTTGGGTTATCTGAATGGTTTGAACTTGAAGCTTTGGCTGCTAAAAGAACTGGACAGGCAATTTTACTCTTCTTAAGACCCTCAAAGCTAAGTTCAATTGGGTTAAAGAAACTGCAGCCAAGCTCAAAATAGATCCCCCACCACAGCTGTTTGAACAAGAACCTCCAAAGTCAGGGAAGAAAAGAAGAAGGACAACTCAACTTGTTAAGGAAACCTTCGTTACTGATGATGTTCAAGTGGATGGAATGCACAGGGATTTGGTACTACCAAATGGAATCATTGGTCCTATTGATGGTCAGACCTACACAGAGCCTGAAAGAGGTATGGCCTTTATGAACAGAGCTTGCCAATATGTATTCCAAAGGGAAGATGAGCTAGGCTTAGCATCAACAATTCAGCTGATTTGTCTCAAAAAGGGACTCAAGATTAACTCAGAGTATTCCAAGGTTTTTGCACAAGCTTTGCAGGCCGAATTGGATACTAGGACAGACTTAGCTGAAGCTGAAGAAAAAATCAAAAATGATGACTATTGAAGGATTTCACAGCTAAATTTTACCTTCATATTTTATTTCACTTTTGTATTGTACTTGTAATTTTCTTTAAGTATGAATAAAATCATGAGGTATGTTTGTTTAGATCTGTTATGAGTAAGAAGAAGCTGTTATCTCACTTACCTTAACCTTAGATAGATCTAGCTGTATTTATGTTTAAATAGGGGGAGATTGTTGGGAATCTAAGTTGGTTAGATTCTCTGTATCTAGATTTAAACACAAATCAAGCTGTTAGATAGTCACTTGCTTGTGCCTAGGAGGCAAGCAAGTATCGCAAGACTCACAGAGATCAAAGTCTCTGTGAGCAACCTCAGAGGAGTCCATGTCAGAGACATTGTCAAGGAAGTCGAAGATTACTTGAAGACATACTCATTGGCTGTGATGGATAACAGCCACGATGTATCAGGGACTATGAGGGGTTGAGAGTTAACAGGGGTGGCAATACCCTGTTAACAATCAACACACTTTGGACATACCTTGGTGTGTACGAGACTATGAAGAAAAGGGAAACTGTGTCATCTCTGTTTCCCTAAAGCATTGTGGCAGACTACCAAGAATAGAAGAGCATCTTGTGACAGATGTCTGAAAAGTGAATGTCTTGTGTAGTCACCATCAAGTAGTACTTAGGTCAACCTCGTATCACTATAAATAGGATATGTAGTCCAACATTAATGTTTAACACTTTGATAGATTTCATACATTAATGCTTAGAACTTGAAGAATTAAACAGCTGTGACTGTGTTCTTAAGTTAGGGTTTTATTTGTTCAGAGTGTGCACAACACATTGTCATCAAACGGTGTTATCCATAACACTTGCAATTCTTTATTATACAATAATAAGTATTACGTTTGAAAAGTAATTAAGTGTGTTGATTACTTAAGTTTAGTGTTTCTAGCATAATTTAGGGACTTTCACAGACCTACTTGTTCCTGATACTTCTATGTTGAATTTTTTAAGACTTGAATCTTGGATGTTGTTATAACTTGGTTGAAAATTTCACGAAATGAAATATTTTCTTTCTTATTGAATTAGGTCACTTCTTTACTTGCTTCAAATTTGTTTAGTTGATTGTTTTGTGTCTTTGTTTTTGAATTTATCAGTATTAAATTATTGCATGGCTACGAAATATTCTATGATGCCACTTATTAGGACATTAATGCTCTATCAAGGAAACATGGGACAAAATGTCTTTTATAACATCAAAGTTGGTCCAAACAAAGCATGTATATATTAAGGACCCTTTTCTTGGTACTACAATAAAAAATGTATCTATTGTGTATTCGTCCTATGAAAATATGTGTTAGGACCCGTGAAAGTGTCTCAAAACATAAGAGATAGGTAAGCATATATTGGAACACCTGATAGCATTCTATAATGTGGTCTATTTGGACACCATTTTGGTTGCAATAAGCATGTTTATGGGACCAAATACTTAGCTTTAAAATGTTCGGGTTTATTAGGACATCGATAAATGTCCTAAGTATGTATTACAACCCCTTCCTACGGGACCTTTTTATTTTGGTCCTATTAAGTTAAAGGTCCTATAAACTAATTTTACAGGACACTAACAGGCGTCATATATACCATTTTTTCTTGTAGTGAGACTAAACATTTGTGTAACTTTGATTAACTTGATTTATCATTGATAATAGTGATTCGGTATATATACCGAATAAACATAACTTGTGTCACAAGTTGATCACAAGATAATTACTAAAACATAATAAATACTTTCCTAAACAATTATCCTAAATAAAGATAAGTATGATGGAGTCCCAACCCATCATAACTCCCGGCCATGAAACGGGTGTATCATTCCTCACTCCTTCAAATTCACCTTATCCTTAAGGTGACGTCTTGAAAAATACTCTTGATTTCGGGATCCCAAAATCTTCTTCGAAGAAATAGAGACTTTGTTCTAAACGACATAGTAGTTTTAATATGAGATACAAAAGAAAATTTTCAAAGCCCATATACTTCTAAACTTCCGTCGTCCCGAACCTCGCTACCATAATCCGCTACATTACTTTTGATGGCAAAAGCAATTAATCATACCGAACCATGTTGAGCTTCTTTTATATAGATATTATCTTTATGGGTCATACTAGATGTACCCAATTTTTGACATGTAGTTAATAAAATGATATTGTTGGAAACTCACTTTATGTGACGACATTTAAGAATTCCCATTAGTTATCATAGTCACACACGTTTAGACTAGACTAGGTTCGTTGTATAGTTTATGTTGTGTGTGTGACTATATATACCCCTCCTTAGCTTCCAAGGAGGGGTGTTGCTTGTGTCATTTTCTTGTTTAATACATTTTTCATTTCTCACACACAACCTCTCTTCTCTCTCTCTCTCTTTAACAATGGCTACCACCACCATATTCCACCATGTTAGACCACCGGATCACATTTAGCAAATCTACATTTGGCATCAGAGCTTTGGTTCATTCCTTGAATCATGTTTTTGTTTCGATTTGGTGGTCTAAACATTTTTTAGTGTCTCATCATATTTTTTTTTTTGTCCGTATGTCTCTTTATTTGTCACGGTGTCTATAATGGTTTCATTTTTATGGTTTCATTTTTATTTGTCACGTCTTTATTTGTTAACTGCATTAACCTTGTCACAATTAAATGTCCCGATGTATCAGTCTCACAGTCCCGATGTATCAGTCTCACAGTCCCGATGTATCAGTCTCACAGTCCGTATGTCTCAAACCCACACCTTTTCACAACTGATTTTTTGTCCCTTGTTTCACGGTTTCAAAATGGGTCACATGATTACTGTTTCTGGTCTTACTTTTAGATCTGGTATCACTTTTCTGGGTTTGCTATTGTTTTCTTTTTGAAGATGCAGTTACCCAGAAAAGTGGACAGATTCATATTTCCGGATTTTCAGGAAAAAGGACAGTATTTTTTGGATAAGATTTTTAAGATGGTAACATTCAGATCGGAATATTGCGATCGCAAAAACCTTTGGTTTCTACATTGCGATCGAATATTCCGATGGAACACAGTCGGTGCATTCCGATGGAACGCATTCCGATGGAACGCATTCCGATGGGGTGTAGAGGACTCATTACGATGGACTTCATTTTGATAACATTGCGATAGAAATAAAAAAAAACATTCCGATAGATTTTTCATTTTGTACAACATTGCGATGAAACAAAAACCATTCCGATGGGTTGTCTTTTAGACATTTCGATAGACAGTTTATAAAATCAGTGGACAACATTGTGACCAAAACCAAATCCATCGCAACCGAGTCAACTCGGTAATTACCGAGTTGACTCAGTTAACTCACTGAGTCGACTCAACATTACTCCAACCTTATTACTCCTTAATCAACACCATATCTATTCTTACTCCCATCGACTCCTAATCCCGCCTACAACCTTTTATCTAACTCAAACAGACAATTCGATTTTAGATTTATAAAACTTTAATAGATCTTTTAAAATCGAAAACAATTATCATCCTCACTGATCCATGTTGGGTATGAACCCATTTTTTATTTTTCGAAATATTAAGAATGATTAATAACAAGTTTGTTATAATCATTTCCTTTATTTGATTAAAGCAAATAAACCAACATGCAAGTAATTTCCACCTTACCCGAGATCATCATATGATCTTGATGCCTATGTCAACGCCACATATGTATGGTTTGGTTCGATCATAAGATCATATGTATGGTTTGATTTCGTGGCTATGATGGGATTAGATACTTTTTAGATGGATCAAGAGATTTGGATGTGGGAATTGGGATCTTGGAAGATTAAGATGAGATTGGATGAATGAGGGGACGGTTGTTTCTAGATGGGGATGGGGATTTGGTGGGGGACGGATTAAACAAGGTGGAGGTGTGAGAGAGGAGTGTGGGGGCGGAGATTGATAAGCTTGTGAGATTAGGGTTAAATGTGAGAATGATTAGGGTTTGACCTTGATATACTTTACTGAGGTGATTGGACCGGGTATTAGTTGTGCAGTGATTGGGCCATGGACTCATTATTTACAAAATCTGTGATTTAGGCCACAAAATTTTTTTTTGGGGCCACACTCATTTGATGATCTAAATTGATGAGCCGAAAGTTATGTTGACATTGGCTAATTCAATGTTGGGTCGTGTATCTTTACTTATATACACACAATTTTTTTAACAAAAATTTTTAAATAAATTTTGTGTGTATTAAGTTATACTTCGGTCGTCATCGGGTCGAGACAAAAAGTGACGTGACAAAGTAACGTGACGAGACAAATGTGACGAGAATTTATTTGAGATGAGACCAAGAAAAAATGGCCGATTTTTTAGTGACTACAGATTTTTATGGATCGGGTATTAATTACGTGACATTGAAGACGGATTTTTCGAAGGCGTGTATTTATTTTATCTTTCAAAGATAACTTGCTCGTGCTTCATATTAGAATGACGACTTGGTTATCTAGTTTCCGGGTTCGGGGTGGTTGGTTGATGACTCGGATAACTATCATTTTAAAGGGTTACATTGTTGTACTCAGTGACACGCGCTTAGTCGACGTGGATAATTTCAAGAGGTGTTGTGCTTATAGACTTCTTCAGTGATGCATTGAGTACTTATAGATTTCTCCACCGTTCTTCATTCAACAATAGTGCAAGCTTAAGTCACAAGATCGAAGGATTCTTATTCAGTTTCACGTTTGATGTATCTGGTTCATTCAATCAATGGTCACTTCAAATTGCTTTCACGTGGGTTGGTAAAGGTGGCCATGGAGATTTTATGAGAAGAGATTTTCGATCAACAGCTGATTCTCACAAAATATATAATTCAGCTTATTTATTATTCTCACGAGATTTCAGGTTTATGTGCGTACGATTTGTTGATGGTTCCGAATTCGAAACCATCAAGGGGGAAGAAGAAGACACATTGAACGCACAACGAGTACACGTGATGAACTTCATACCTTCTTTTGATTTGAAGATATTCCGGGATGACATTTGTCATAGCCGCAGAGAAAATCAGTGTTTTAACTCGTGGCGTTATCAATCTCCAAACGGTACACTACTGATTCGAGGTTTAATTGTTTGATTGTTGCAATTATTCATCATCATTATCCTATATGCATTCCCGGGACTTAATTGACTCTGGTGCATCTCCGGAAGAAGACATGTGCATTTCCGGGACTTAATTGACTCTGGTGTTACGATGTCAACTTCATGAATGGGATAAAGTGTCCACTTCAGTATTTGAGCTTCATAATTGGGATTGATTTACTTTCTTCAACCACGTGGGGGAAGAAATGTCTTGATTCTTTCTGGTATGCATAACTTGAACTCTCAGGGGGAAGAAAAATTCAAAAGAATTATTCAAGCGTGAGAAGAAAAGTTGTTGATCTACTTGGTGTACCCCTTACTTTCAATTCCTCTTAGCAACGTTATCATGTTATATGATGGGATTTGCTTGTTAGATTCCGCTGTGTGCTTAATCATTCTAAGCTTTATTGAAAGCTTTGAAGTTGCTTACGAGGATTGTCGATTTAGGGGGAAGCTATTTAAAAAGCTTCTACATCAAGTTTATGTGGCATGAATTAGGGGGAAGCTAATTCAGAAGCTTCTCCTTAACCAGAAGTGTATGGGTTACTTAGCTCGTGCCGTTACAGTATTTCTACTACAAGTTAAAGATGAGTCGTTTTGAAGTCAAAGGCCTCAGAAGACATCATCAGCATTGGACGCTTCATGAAAGCTCTTGTTCTTATTATTATGTACTTGTTAGGAAAAATATTGTAAGGAATTCTACACGTCGTCCCATGGGGGAAGATTGTTGGAAACTCACTTTATGTGACGACATTTAAGAATTCCCATTAGTTATCATAGTCACACACGTTTAGACTAGACTAGGTTCGTTGTATAGTTTATGTTGTGTGTGTGACTATATATACCCCTCCTTAGCTTCCAAGGAGGGGTGTTGCTTGTGTCATTTTCTTGTTTAATACATTTTTCATTTCTCACACACAACCTCTCTTCTCTCTCTCTCTTTAACAATGGCTACCACCACCATATTCCACCATGTTAGACCACCGGATCACATTTAGAAAATCTACAGATATCATCCGTTTGTGAAAGAAACTTCTTCCACACATAATGTGTACGCCTCAAATTCAACTCAATCACATCCATAAATATTTTTTTGAAAATAAAATCTTGATTACATAAATCCTTTCTTTGTTCTGGCGCATTTTCTTGTGGCCTTTTGCTATCCTCTATCATCTTTTTATTTTCATTAGAGTGGTCAATCTCATTGGACATAAACCATGCCTCATCTTTAATAGGTTGTCTCATATAACCAACATCATCATTGTTGGTATCATCACCCCTTACAGCAACTTGTTGATTTTCCACATTTTTGCTTTCATTATTTTTGACACTTTTGATCTTCAGATCATCCGTCTTTTTCTCTTCCTGTTTATCATTCACGTCAAAATCATTTTGATCACCTACATCATTGTTGACTGCTTGAATATTATCTTTCTCAAAACGGGCCTCGATGATCTGCGCTAAGACGAAGGCTTCACCCAAATTTGTAGGTCTTTACCTCCACATATCTCGTTGCAACGACAGTTTAAGTCCTGACGTATAAAACGAGATAAGTAAGGATTCAAAATACCCTGTTACTTTCATTATAAGTTTCTCAAACTCACCTTGATATTTGGTCACCGTACCCATTTGCAAAAGCTTAGACAGTGCCTCTTTCGCATCTTGCTCGCCGCCGCTGGCCGTTGCCATAGTAACTCAGAAACTATTTTTTTCCTTACTGATGAACAGTAACGCGCGGTGAACAGTATTTTTGTTTTTTTATTGGAATCCTAGATCAAAAACCCTCAACGAATTGAGCGCTCTCAATGAAAGCACCAATTGATACGACCCTCTCGGGTAGTATCGGGATAGAGCACCACTTTTAGCGGGTGCTGGCTCCTTAAGAACGGGAGAAGAGAAGACCAGATATTGATTGTTTGTTTAACTTGATTGATTGACTCATTGATAACAATGATTCGGTATATATACCGAATACCTAACTTGTGTCACAAGTTGATCACAAGATAAAAGATAAGTATGATAGGTCATATTCATCACAAACTTGGGGTGTATCATTCTTCACTCCTTCGAATTCACCTTGCCCTCAAGGTGATGTCTTGAAAAGCTCCTTTGATTTCGGGATCCCATATCTTCACCCTACCGTAGATCCGTCTTCTACTCTCGAAGTTCTCATGCCTTTTAACCCTTTTCCCTCTTCTTCTTTGTGGTGCCTTGAACATAACATAATACCCTTCTTTTGCCTACAACTTCCCATGCTCTAATACTCCTCACACCTTCAAAATCCACCTTGCCCTAAAGGTGATATGAAAAATACGCCAATAGGGAGTCCGACATCCATTCCCACGCCTTCGGTTGAACAAATTTGTGGATGCGCCCATTATCAATGGTAGGGGTGTTCACGGGTCGGTTCGGTTCGGTTAGTTAGACGATTTTGACTATCCATCGCGGTTCGGGTAGTTAAATTTACTATCTGTAACCGAACCGTACAAGGCGGTTAACCAGACATGCGGTTACCCGAAATGAGCGGTTACCCACGGTTCGGGTCACGGTTAACCATTTTATAAGTTTCATCAAGTTTTAGTCTATAAATAAAAACACGGTTTAGAAGATAGAATGTTGTTTCGTATAATCCAATGACAATGAATAGATAAAAATCATATAAAAATTATTTTCCAAAAAGTGCAATAGAATGTTCATAAATAAGATATTAACTAAAAAATATTTATTCGATGTTTATAAACTACGATCACATTAATTAAATTTACACATATATGTTTAAAATAGTTGACATTAAGCGTAAAAAAACCGTTGTACAATAAAAGTATGGTACTAAAACAATTAATACATGTACTATAATTTGAATATTTAGTTAAAAAATTTAATGTATAATATGTGCGGTTCGGTTCGGTTAACCACGGATATATAAAATTAAAAACCGTAACCGAACCGTCATAAGCGGGTTTTTTCGGTTTCGGTTTTTTCGGTTTCGGTTTCGGGTTTTTTTGGTTTCGGATTGAGCGGTTCGGCTCGGTTCGTTGGTTTCTCGGGTTTTTTTAACACCCCTAATCAATGGACCCTTAAATATCACCTATATCAATTCTTTTCATAGCCGATTAACTCGCGAACTTTCATGAGAGACCAAAGAAGTGACCCCGTTGTCCCCCAATTCCTCATTTATATTAAAATTTATTTCATCCAAACAATCGTCAAAACTACCACCTCCAACCTCTTCCATATTTTCTTTATTTTATGAAAATTGGCCAAACTCACTACAAACTTTCATGCCTTCGATATTACTCTGACCAATATCGAAAATACCGTCTAGTGCGCCACTAACCTCATCAACACCAATATCTTCATCATCAGATAAGGACCTTTTTATCACAGGTGAAACTTCTTTACTTGGCCATGATAGAACGGTGTCTAGTTTCTCTTCAACATTCAGCCCTTTCCTTGCAATTTCCTCAAAACGCGTTTCCATTATCCGGGCTAAGGAAAAATCTTCCCCTAAAGTTGTAGGGGCTGACCTTGAGAGTGCACATTGTAGAAGCGGTTTAAGTCCACATATATAAAAATATAAAAGTAAATCCGTAGACATCTCTGTAACTCCATCTACAAGTATCACAAACTTACTCTCATAATCGGCCACCGTACCTTTCTGCAAGAGCTTAGATAGCGTGTCCTAATCGTTGTTGCCTGATGCCATAGCAACCGAAAAACAATAAAAATAAAATATTTTTTGATTTTTTTCGGATGAACAGTAACTACGATGAATAGTACCAGTGATGAACAGTACCCGTCGAATGAACAGTGCGGCAGATGAATAGTACTTTCCGATGAACAATATTTTTTTTAGATTGGAATCCTAAATCAGAACCCCTCAACGAGTTGAGGGCTCTCAATGAAAGCACCAATTGATACGACCCTCTCGAGTAGTATCGGGATAAGGCACCACTATAGAGTGTGCGGGATCCTTAAGAACGAGAGATGAGAAGATTAGACATTTGTGTAACTTTGATTAACTTGATTTATCATTGATAATAATGATTCGGTATATATACTAAATAAACCTAACTTGTGTCACAAGTTGATCACAAAATAATTATTAAAACATAATAAATACTTTCCTAAACAATTATCCCAAATAAAGATAAGTATGATGGAGTCCCAACCCATCATAACTCCCGGCCATGAAACGGGTGTATCAATGTAGCACTTTAAAAAAACCGCTAAAAATTACTAAAAACTACACTTCATCGCATAAATCTATGTGTGGCACGTGCCACATGTGGCTCATATATAGCTTTGCCCATGCCCGTGAGTAATGGGTATGGGATATATTAAACCCGCCACTCACTCACATATATTTTTTAAAACCCGTCACCCATTAGTAAGTATAAATTTCTACGCATATCCATACCCGTGGGTATTTGTTACTTATGGGTAAACCTATGGGTTAATGCTTATAACAAAATCACAAAACTTTGAGATGTATGTAAACTAGCTATTAAAATGAGTAATAAGACATCAATAATTTTTAAGTAAAGACTTAAACATGTGTCTCAAATTCACAAAAGACTTAACAAATATATGTGAATCGTGTATGACTATAGAACTGGGAAGTGTAGATTAGACATAAATATATATTTGATCGTTGGATCTTTCATATTCTCTTTTTAGTCTCGAAACACAAACAAACTTTTAGTTTCTTATATTTTTCACTGAAAAATAATATTTATTAAATATACATTTATAACATCATAAATATTGTTAAATTTTTAACGGGTTAATGGGTATACACATAGGGTATTTTAATAGTCATACGGGTATTTTAACGGATATACCCATGGGTATTCTAAATGGGTATCATGAGTTTACCTGTGATGGATATATACTTTACCCGTCACACACCTACCACCCACCAATGGGTATAAGTTTTCAGCCATACCCATACCCGTGGGTATAAATCGACGAAATTACCTACCCATTTTTGTGCGGGTACCCATGAGTTGTGGGTTTTTTACACCCACTTCCATCCCTATACAAGATGTGTCTCTTATGAACAGTAATGATTTATATATTATTTTTTCAATTTTTATATTATTAGTAATACACGCATTGTATCCAAACACTACCCATACGTGTTTGCATAACCTCAACTTTAGATTCATTATCTTTCTCACAAATATCTATCTCACTCAAAACCAGATCTATGGTTTTCTCTCTCTCTCTTTCTTACAAATTGAACCTATAGATTCTTTCTTTTTATGGTCCTTTGACCAGGGTTGTCGCCCCCAATCTATGATGGGTTGGTGATGCCCAGCTTTGGGTTACTTAGATCTGTTGTTTTTTCTTTGGCATGGTCTTTTGACCATGATCGTCGCCTTCGATGTTTGACGGGTTGGTGACGGTTGGGATTAGATTACTGTGAAACTTTTCACCATGATACAAAAAAAAAGTATATACTACTTCCGTCGTAAAATTGTAGGGTATTTTTTCGAATTAGTCTAAATTAATTATTTATTTCTAAAAATAAATAAAAAGTTTAGATTGATATTACTAAATTAACTTCAGTTGAAGTTATAGTTATAAACAAGATTTTGTAACCCGCGGTTCGCTACGGGATGTACGTATACGGCGAGTGTAGGTTTATTGTATAGAGCGTTATAACGAAGCTGGTTGTTTTATATAACTGGAATATTATCATATATATATATATATATATATATATATATATATATATATACTATATCTACGACAGTCTTGAATTTGAGAAGACCTGAAATCATAACACGTGACGAAAACAAAATTGAAGTAATAACATAGGACGATGATGGACTACAAAACTCTCTTGAGAGCACTTTAACCATTTAGTTGTTCTGTACAAAAGTTCGGAAGCATTTGTATGTTCCATAGAAATTCAACTTTCATTCCATAGTCACACGAACCTCCCCGCTTGTAAGTGAAAATAAACCTAGTCATTCCGACACCATATCTTCAGATAATGATGCGGTGTATTGATCCATATCCTATAATAACAAACCATGGAATCAAACTAAATTAATAATCAATTTGATTATAAAAGATACCGAGTTGTTGCTACTTTCATTTAGATTTTTTCATACTAATAAAGTATGTCTAGAACCCAAGTGATACAACAAACATCAAAATACTTGAGCACGTTAAGATTTTATTGACAACTCTTGGATTTTGTCCTTATAAATTTCAAATGTGAACAATATACATCACCTCAATGTGGGAATTTCAAACGAATTTCAAACGTATGAATAAAATTATAAAAATTATGTGTTCCTTACGACTTTATGAGAGGTAGTGTAATATTCTTCCAATTAGTAGACCAACACTTGTGGTCTAGAAAATAGAATCACTCGTGTGACTAAAACCGGTTAGGATGTTTAGTGGATACTATTTTTCATTAATCAATCACAATGTCCTTACTGTCTTCTCTTACTAAGTGCTCAAACAGGTGGTCTTTCTCAAATAAATCATCTGTTGTATACTATATTTAGCAAACTTCCTAATCTTAGTCTCGAGTGGGATATGATTGTCAATATATTATATTCGCAGTGAGATCGAGATTGGATATCTTTATTATTGTGGATTTCTTAGAATCTTAGTTAAGTAAAGGCAAAGAGTATGTTTGACAAAGCATTAACTACATGTACCTATGGAATATGTGCTACCCTGGTTCTTGGTCCACCTTCTATATATACCATAAAAATTTCACATACACAAAAGATTTGACTATATTCTAGATTTGGTTGTGTTTACGAAAAAAGGAGATACACATTTATAGAGCGAGGCACTCACCTGTACACGTTCGTTCATTTACCAGCTCTAGTACAACCTTGCAACCCTTTCGTCAGCATCATGCATCTCAACCATTGATTGTTGTGTCATTGCAGCCCCTTATAAAAATACAGAAGCAAAACCTGTCATTCTTCAGGATTACGATTTTTGAAGTGTCTGAACTTTGAATGAGAATATATTGGTAAGTGAGTATCTGCTTATATTTGAAGAAATAGTATACCATGAGCATAAGGCTTTGAACTAAATAGAAACATGTTCTTTGATATGAAAGTACATGCACCGATCCCAGCATTCTCGTGTATGTATCGAAATTCAACCTACAAAAAAAATTCCTCAAAATCAGCAAAGATATATCGGAACCCAATATGAAATAAAAGTAAAATGTTTCTATAAATTACGTACAAACTTGAATATTGTATTCATATCTTACAACCTAACCGATGACCCAATATCTAACGAAACCGACCTTCCCATCTTGCTACCTTTAACAAAAATGTAATTCAATTTTCATAAACCTTGATAATTAGAACAAAAATTATAAAGAGACATTTATTCATAAACATCAACACTAACTAATAAACTGCTTTTTAGTGCCTCCTATTGTTAGGGAGTCACATGTGACCCCACGTTGTAAGTTATGTTTTATCTCAAACGGGTCAAGATATACATAAATTGGTCCAACATGTTAAAGTCGCAAAAAAGTTCATTTTATTATGTAAACATCCTCCTAATGCTTCAACCTCAAATTACATTTTGCAACTTTGTCGGTAAAGCAAGGCTGAACCTTAAGGTTCCCTATGTAACAATAAAAGAGCAAAAAGTGATAGCATATAAATAGAAGTAAAAAGTTCACGTGCAAATAATGTTAAATTGTTTAGGCTATGGTCACATAGATGAAGTATGGTTAAAAGCCAACTACTGAGTGATCAATTTATTTGATTCAATGTTTCTACTTATGTGAGAAAACATGAGGTCCCTAAAGTAATACCTAAATCTATTTAGCAAATAGAAGTTTCGCTCAGTTAACCATGGCTACAAACACTTTTTTAATTGTGCTTCCCTGCCAAGATATGTGTTTCTTACACCCATGATCTTCATCGCAACTATGAGCCGGCACAGCAAATACGCACAATAGTAATACTATCTTCGTCACCAAGGTAACGTCCGGGAATATGCAAGCTTAATAAGCTCGCCCCGCCATACTTTTTTGTGGTTGTAAACCATATGAGTTTGTAACACGAATCGCGAACACTCACAACTTTAACCGAACGTGTTCAAAATCATGAAAAAATGAACATCCGGGATGGCTAGAAACCCAAAACATTGCCTCACCAAGACGTTGGTGTGTCAACCACCAACAACAAAAACCGAAAACAAATCAAGTTAACTATTAGAATCATTAATTGATATAAAAAACCTATTTTCTAACACATTAATAAACACAAAAAGTTTACGCTAAGAAAAACAATCGAATCATTAAGATGCAGATTATATCGTTAGGAATATAACTCTGATAAAATACCTTTTTAAGTTGAATCCCGTTAAGCAAAAAAAAAAATCATCTTAGATTCATCTTCTTCATAGAATGGATCTTGTAGACTTGTAAGGGGAAGAAGTTTTTCAGTCAAGCATAAACACAAACACACAGTATGCATACATATATATAGCATCGAAAATCAATATTATTTGATACTCATTATCCATATCCATAATCCGTAACTAATCATACCCCAAAATTAAAAGATAAGGATACAAATGAATTACCTCAAGAAAGCTGGTAAACTATAAATCCGTGTTTAGAACGAATCAACCTAAAACACAACACAATGAAAATATAAGAACAATACCATGGGTTTGAACAAATTAAAACATTCATATAGCCACATCAGATCAAATTAATAAAACCACTACTAAAACAAATACAATACGTGTGGAATTAAAACGTGTAAGCATTTTGGTCGGAGGAGATCATCTGATGATTCAAAGCTGCCAGGATGGCCAGAAAGCTAGAGAGAGATAGATGAGATGAAAGAATCTGTGTGTGCGTGTGTGATGAGAGGTTGTAAAACCCGCATAAAATACCATGAACAGTAAACACGGTTAAATTAAAACTTTCTAATATACGAAACGTGTCACGAAAATTTAATTACAAGTATTAAGTATATTATTAATGCACGATAACATCTACGTATAATAATTAATTCACGAACATTTAAACACGTACATTTACGAATATTATTTAATACGAAGAACAAATGAAATTGGTTTTGGGCTTGTGTGTAGCCGCGACAACAAGAGGAAAGGGAGAGGGCCTTTTGGCCCGACCCATTTAAGAATCCATGTGTACCAAATTAACTCTCCAGGGATTTTCATAATACCAATTTGTAGAAAAATAAAACAAACCTTAGCTTTCTCCTTCCCCTTAGCCGCGACAGCCACCAAGAACACAAGGACGAATTTTGTGATTTTGATCTTGGGTATTTACGTATTAGTGTTCGTGATTTAACTCTCTTTTTATCCACGCATTCGGTATTTAACCAAACCTTAATCTTTTCTTTCTTTTCTTTAAAAACATGAATTAAAAATATGTTATGGAATGATTAAAATCAAGAAAAAGGTTTGCTTGGTGTTGTTTTTGGTTCGGCGACACACAACCGAGAGCCTTATGGCTCTCGGTGCCATCTTCGGTCCACCAGCCGAAACCCCAAGGGGTTCGGTGGTGTTTGTATTCGGGCAGCAGCAAACCAAGGCCCCTCGGAGGGGACCTTAGTGATAACAGTGGGAACCGAGAGCCATAGGCTCTCGGTGGGTACGCATGTCACAACGGGGGGAGCACCGGCTCAGTCGGTGTGAACCGTGTGCCAGTAGTGGCAACCAACGGCTGCAGCCGAGGCTGCTTAGCCGCAAGCCAACCACCAGCCGTCGGCTGTGTGGCGGGTTTGGCTCAGTTTGGTGTTTTCTCAGGTTTCGGGACTCGGGTACATTTTGTTAGCCATTATTTAATTAAATAATTAATTAAATTAATTTACATGAACTATTAATTTATTTACTTAAAAATCATGACTTATGTTATATTATTAAAATTAATAATACATGTTATAACCTAAGTATTTTATTTAACTTAATTAAATCAAAAACCATGCTTTAATTTAATTATTGATATAAGGTAAAGTTTTATTAAATTTTATTAATTAATAAACCATGCATTTTTATTATTAATTAATAATCACTTTAGCCTAAGTATTTAATTTAATAGACTTTACTAATAAATCATCATGACTTATAACTTATGACTAATAAGCACCAGCTTCTATTTTAGACTTATTAATTCAGCTTATTTCTATTTTTGCAAACTTACTATTTTTGGAAACTTCCTATTTTTGGAAACTTTATATTTTTAGAAACTTTCTATTTTTGGAAACCTACTATTTTTAGAAAGTTACATATTATGACATTACAAGTATAGTAATACAAGAATACATGAAATACATAATCATAATACATATAAAACATGAATAAATATAAGATAACATTTAAAATAGTAAAACATGTCAAGAACATATAAAATAAGCTAAGAACACACAGAATCAGTAAATCACACAGTAATCAGACAACTCATACACGTCCCTTATTTATGTAGTATCCGCGAAGTCGGAGTAGATCGTTCAGCTTCCATTCTAGCTTCACTATTGGACATAAGGTACGGATATTCCGTCCTTCAGTATGGACATTCCTTCGTATGTTTGGTTAGGATTTTCCGTTTGCAACTATTTGTTTTCCCCAATTATTTTATATGTGTTTGAATGCTTATGTTATATTTTAAATGCCTAAGCTATATACATGCATGCATATTCATCTAGTTATGGAGGTACCATAACCATAACACTAGAGGCACCAGTGTTATGACTTTCCCACGATGGAGTGATTGCTCGTGGCGTCCTTTTCATTTTGGTCATTTATTTATATTATCATGTGGGGCGTCTGAGTGCATCCTAGTTACATGTTTTCAGTCAGGGTTTTCATGGTGAATGTGGTGTGTGCCTTGCATCCTTCACAAGGAGTTGATCCCTCCTACCCAGACCAATATAATTAGAGGAAACCCCTCTAATTGCATGATAAGGTCACCCCTTTAAGTATTCATGCACGTTGATACCTCATGACCTATATGGGCTCTTGGCTAAATTTAAAATACAGTTTTCATAAGTTAATCATAAGCTTTTCAGACTATAAAACCAGTTTTATAAACATGTTCCAGGTTTTCCAGGACTTATACATTTCCGTTGCTAATCAGTCTTTATTATGTTATATCATTCATACTACGTTATATATCCGTTCACAGGGAGTCTTGCTCATTCGTTTCCTTTCCATATTCCCAAACGGCAGGTACACAGGCACGCACTTAGGATCTTAAGAGTATGTGCATTTGGATGGAAGCTATCTAGCCTTCTTTACCTTATGCATTCCCATACATTACTTTATTTCCTTTGGACATTATTTAGTCCTTTCCTTTTAGTACTTATATTGCATGTGTGTGAGCTTATGTTGGACTGCCGATGTTTGATTCCGGTATTTGTCTTTATGGTCATTTAATGTTTTAAGACATTTACCTTGTATGCTTTGATGACACACCATGTAACGGTCCATTTATCCAAATGGGGTGTTACAGAGGTAGAGGAGATGGTGTAAATTTTTGGAGAGAGCGTAAACGGACGGTGATAACTAAAGGTCGTGGACACGTTTGTGAATACGTGTATCATCTTGCCAAGACACGTGGCCAAAAAAAAATTTCCGCCAAAATGAGGAGATATTATTAAAAAATTCCTTACCCTTCGCCAAACAGTATATAGTAATAATTTAAAAATAAAATTTAAATTAAATGGTTAAATGTAAAATTGTCCTTATACAAAAAGTAAGAAAAACTATAATTATAATGTTTTACTTAAATTGTGTGTTTTTTATCGGTGGACAATACTTTAAAAAAATAGTTATTTTTTATACTATTTGTGCAGATTTATTTATGATGAATCTTGCCTCGTAATTATCAAAATTAGATTTTGTAAGATGAGATTTCATTAGAGAAGTTGGTGTGGTTATTCCAAATCTTTAAAATTTATATATAAGCTAGCAACATCTCATCTAGGGCGAGCATTTGGACCGTCGGATCGGACCAGACCTGAAAACCGGTCCGGACCGAACAATTTCGATCCGGTCCTCGGTCCGGGTTTTGGACCATTCCCGTCCTCGATCCGGTCCGATCTTACCAAAAACTCGTCGATTATGCCTAATAGGACCGGATCGGACCAAAAATAAAGAAGACTCGATGATGTTTAGTGGCTGATTCTATATTCATAAAAAAAGATACTCAATCTATGGGTGGTGATACAATGTAGTTAGAAAGGTGGTTTTTAATTAATTGTTAACATAGATTCACTATAACACGAGTCTAAGATCCGGAGGTCGGGGAGGATTGAATAGATGTTTAGCCATTTTAGTGAGAGAAACAAGAGAGAAATAAAGGTGTGTGTTTATTTCTAGAGAGAAAAATGGAAACAAGAAAATGATAAGCTTAAAGGAGTTACATTGTAGCGCTCAGTGTCACTCACCTGTAGTTGTGGGTATTTCAAGAGGTGTTTTACATCTTATACTTTTCTCTTCTTTTGTGTATAAGGTACTAAGAGACTTTTCTCTACACCGTTCGTCAATCAACAAAAGTGATAAGCTTAAGTAACAAATTTGGGAGATTGTACTTCAGTTTCAAGTTTGGAATATCGGATTTACTTCACCAGTGGTCACTACAGATAGCCGAAAGAATACGAGGTTGGTAAGTTTAGCCAGAGAGTAAATGAGTAGAGATGTGATCAGCAAACAATTGTCACGAGCAACTTGAGCTACAGAATGTCAACAAAGATTCTTCATTATCTAAGTATATCTTTCATAGGTTCTCGATCTTTCTCAACTATGAAGATTTCTGCTTCGGACATGAACATCTCGCGATTCTGATTGTACTTGTCAGATGATGCTTCCGAGTGCTCTTAACCACCATACTTTTGACAAGAACATCTCACGATTCTGAGCGTACACGTCAGATGATGCTTCCGAGTGTTCTTAACCATCATATTTTTGATAAGAACATCTCGCGATTCTGAGCGTACACGTCAGATGATGCTTCTGAGTGTCTGTAACCACCATACTTTCGACAAGAACATCTCGCGATTTTGACCCTACACGTCAGATGATACTTCCGAGAGTTCGTAACCATCATAGGGGAAGAACGTGTACTTTGGAGTACTTAGTTCAACTTCCAGGGGGAAGTATTCTACAAGCATGAGAAGATTTGCTGGTGATTTCTTGCATGTTCCCCCAAACACATAATCATGAATGCCAAAAATGTCAAGGTCGTAGTTACTTGGTGTGGTTTGCTTCTTCTTCTACAAAATTTTGATGTGCGCTTTAAATGTCAAAGATATAAGATTGTTCAAGCTACATGATTTGCTCAAGACATGGATATTGGTTTGGGGGGGAAGTTGATTCAGAATCTTCGTCAAAAAGAAGTCTATGAAGAAAGATTTTCAAGACTTGTATTATGAATTGGGGGAAGTTAATCCAATTCATACATGATACAATGGTTCCTCAACAAGCAAAGACAAAGAGAATTCAAACTGGCGTACAAGTTTTTCTAGAAGACTTGAAGACAACGACGTCATCCTCATCATTGAAAGCAAACTTAAAACTGTCATATTTTTGTTGTATTTGCATTTGTTAGGAACATTTTAAGTAATTACGTATGTCTCCGCATTGGGGGAAGATTGTTAACCTTAAAATGTGAGCGACTAACGGAATTACAATAGTTTCATAGCCGGGACTTGTAGGGACTAATATTGTCATATGTAAGTAGTTCAAGTCCCGAGCTATATATACCCCTCCATACTTCCATGGAGGGGTGAAGATTATCATTTTCTTGTTTTCATTTTTCTCTCTAGAAATAAACACACACCTTTATTTCTCTCTTGTTTCTCTCACTAAAATGGCTAAACATATATTCAATCCTCCCCGACCTCCGGATCTTAAACCCGTGTTATAGTGAATCTATGTTAACATTAACGTTACTACGAACGAGACCTTATCACTTGTAATTGTCACTGTGCCTTTTTTCTTAAAGAAATAAAAAAGACATTAAAACATTATTTGATAAAGTTTTTGAAACTAAAAAAAATGAGGATGCATTGATAACGATGTAGAAAAACTGAACTAAAGAAAGAAAAAATAATAATAAATTATTGGGTGATAACAAAAACTTCTAATAAAATGATGTTTGATAACAACTTAATTAGCTTAATAAAAAAATTAAATTTATTAACTTATATAAAAATTAATTTTATATATTATGATAAAAAATATAATTTAAATATTAAATAATAAAACTCAATTTGTATTAAATAATTTATTAATTAAAAATAAGTTAATAAAAATTAAGAAAAAAATAACCAATTAGTATAGGCAATAGTCAAGATTCTTTACTAGAATGTTTATTTTTTGAAACTTTGAATGGTTATATAAATAATAAAACAAATTAGTTTTTTTTAACAGCAATTTTTTACAATTCACACAAACTATCTCACAAATTTTATCTCAAATGTCTGCACCGAGACTTGAACCCACAACTTTTAGGTTAGAGGGCACTCACATACCGTTAGGCCAAGAGGCCTTTGGTGATATAAAAAAATTAGTTTAATGTGATTTTAAATTTGAACATTTTGTTTTAATTATATAAAGAGTTAACTACATTTTTGGTCCTTATGGTTTACCGGATATAACGGTTTTGATCCAATAGTTTGAAAAGTAACGGATCTAGTCCTATTTCAATCGGCCTGTAACGCTTTTGGTCATGTTTTCGTTGACTGTCAGTTTGACTCATTAAAGATACATAAAATAACCAAAATGCCTTAGGATAATGATGTGTAATGACTAAAATATCCTCTCTTTCATAATACTAATAATAGAAAATATCATTTCTTTCATAATAATAATAATAATTAATAAAAATAAATAATACTGTAAAATATTTAAAAACTAAGGAAATTATTATTATTATAATTAAAAAGTTAATTTTCATTAATATTGTACTAGCTACTAGAAAACTATATACAGTTATACACAATGACTTGATCTTTATCCTCTCAAAATCATTTTTTTATCTTCTTTAAACAAAACCCTACCATCATCATCATTCAAAATCTGTCATCACCATCAACCCTGCCACGACGATCGAGCCACCATTATCGAATCTGATCTGCACCATCTGCAAACCACTACAATCAAAACCCAACACCAACTTTCGGACATATTTGTAAACCCACAACAATTTATGAAAATAGAAAATAAATACTCTTTTTTCTTCGTGATTTCTAAATCAAGCCTCATATTTTCTTTTTCAATTGTGACCTTCAGATCTATAACAATATTAAATAATTATGATTGAAGTGATGGTGTTGAAGATTTGGCATGTGGGGGTGATGGTGTTGCGGACTTCTGGTTGTATAATGAAGGTGATGGTGGTGGAATGGGGGGTAGGACTTCGGTGATGATGTATGAGAGATGCGGTTTTTTTATGATATGATCTTTTGATGAGATTTTTTTGTGAATGTATGGTTGATATTTTGAACCGGATCTGGGGTTTTTTACATATCAAAAGATGGATGTGTCTTTGATTTTACTTTTGTTTATTATTTTCAACGGGCTGTTGATGTTGGAGACTTGGAGGTATGTTTAGACGTAGAAATGGATTTGAGTTTTTGATTTCCGCAATGTCGTAATATTAGATAAGTGTTTTTCTAACAATAGGATGAAAAGATAAATACGCCCTTACATTTATTGAATGGTAAAATGTTTCCTGAATTTCTATTGATGGCAAGCCAAATATATATAATACAAAAGAGTATTCTAGAATACGGGCTTGACACAATATGGGCCATAATACAAATATAGAGCTAATGAATATAATGACAGCTAATACGCCCCCGCAGTTGGAGCGATAGGAGGCAGGACGCTCAAACTAGATCGAAAATCTTCAAATAACAGCGAAGGCAGTCCTTTGGTGAAGATATCGGCATACTGAAAACGGGAAGGAACATGTAGAACACGGACGGTACCAGCGGTGACCATGTCACTGACAAAATGGATGTCTATCTCAACATGTTTTGTCTGTTGATGTTGAACGGGATTGGCAGACATATATATGGCACTCACATTATCACAATATACAAGCGTAGCAGAAGATAAAGGAGAGTGTAACTCGCGGAGTAAGTTGCGAACCCAGGCAGTCTCTGCAACGACATTAGAGACACCCTGATACTCTGCTTCGGCACTCGACCGGGAGAGAGTGTGCTGACGTTTGGAGGACCATGATATGAGGTTGTCGCCCAAGAATACACAATAACCTAAAGTGGACCTGCGGGTAAATGGGAAACCAACCCACTCAGCATCGGTATATCCAACCAGAGAGTTGGTAGCGGAAGCATATAAGTGAAGACCATAATCCAATGTCCCCTGAACATAGCGTAAAATCCGCTTGAGAGCGGAAAAATGAGGCTCTCGAGGATCATGCATGTAGAGACAAATCTGCTGAACAACGTAGGCTAAATCGGGCCGAGTGAAAGTGAGATATTGTAGACCGCCTGCAAGACTACGATACAAAGTTAGATCCTGAACAAGAACACCTTCCGGGCCTAGTTTAGACTCTGTTTCAACGGGAGTCCGAGAAGGGTTACAATTAGTCATATGAGCCCGCTCGATAAGTTGAAGAGAATACTTCTTCTGGGACAAAAATAAACCTATGGAGTGACGAGTAGCAGAGATTCTAAGAAAATAATTAAGTGCCCCGAGATCAGTCATGTCAAACTCACTATGTAAAGAACCAATGATCTGTTGGAGAAGTGTAGTGCTAAAAGCTGTAAGAATGATGTCATCCACATATATAAGTAAATAAGCAATCTCAGTACCCTGTCGAAAAATGAACAAAGAAGAATCACATCGACTATGGTAAAATCCAGCTCGGGTAGCATAACCTGCAAAACGCTGAAACCAAGCACGAGGTGTCTGTTTCAGACCATATAATGATCTCTACAACAGACAAACATGACGAGGGTACCGAGTGTCAACAAAACCAGGAGGCTGATGCATGTAAACCGTCTCTGATAAGTCACCGTTAAGAAAAACATTCTTAACATCAAGTTGGTGTATAGGCCAATGACGAGACACAACAAGGTTAACAACTGTGCGAATGGTGGCCGATAACAACCGGGCTGAAAGTCTCGTCAAAATCAATACCGAGTTGTTGGCTACTACCGTTGGCAACCAACCGAGCCTTATAACGGCTCAAAGTCCCGTCATCATGAAACTTATGCTTAAATAACCACATGGAGCGAACCATATTAACACATGCATGCTTTGGTACAAGTAACCAAGTGTCATTTTTAACTAACTCATTATATTCATCGTGCATAGCATTATTCCAGTGAGGGTCAAGAAGAGCAAGGTGAGGATTTTTCGGATTTTTCGGTATAGGAGAAATGGATGAGACATTTAGAGATATACGATGGAGAGGTTTGACAATGCCTGAATGAGATCGTGTGACCATGGTATGAGTACGAGTTGGTTCGGTTTGTTGAGAGGGTTGTTCGATGATAGGGCTCGGGTGGGGATTTGGTGATTCGGGAACGTTGGGTTCTTGGTGGGCCGGTGAAGGGGGGTCGGAGGCATGTGGAGTATTATGTTGTTCGGGTATTTGTGGTTCAGTAGTATTAGGAACGGTGGTTGATTTAGTAGCTATGGATGTGAGAAGAGGGGAGATAAGAGTCGAAAAATGAGTAGGATGGTGGGGAGGACGGTGTCATGGATTTACAGGGAAATTGACTTTCGTCAAATGTTACATGTCGGGAGAGGATAATTTTATTTGTTTCAAGGTCTAAGCATCGAAAACCACGATGATATGCGGGGTATCCTAAAAAGATACATGGAGTGGCTCGAGGGGCAAGTTTGTGTGAGGAGTGAAAGTGGGGATAACATAAGCATCCGAAGATACGTAGGCTAGTGTAGTCGGGTGGTTTATTGAAAAGGCGAGTGTATGTATTTCGTTTTGGATGGCGATGGAATGTAAGAGGTTTAGAAGGTAGGTGGCCATATGGAGGGCTTCAACCCAAAAGGTGGGAGGAAGGTGTGCTTGAAAGAGAAGAGTACAGAATCGTATTCTTGATGGTACGAATCATACGCTCCGCCTTGTCGTTTTGTTTGGAGGTCTTTGGGCATGAGAAACGGAATTGGATGCCGTATTTGGCAAAGAGGGAATGAAGGTGGGTGTTATCAAACTCGCCACCATGATCACACGGGAAACTTGTAATGTCACATTTAAATTGATTTTAATGTTTTTGCGAAAATGCATGAATTTATCAAACATGTCAGACTTAGATCGAAGGGGGTAATCCAAAGATAGTGAGAATAATGATCAAGAAATAACACATAATATTTGAAACCACTAGAGCTAATAATTGGAGATGTCCATAAATCCGAGTGAATAATATCAAAACAATGTTTAACACTTGACACAGAACTATGAAAAGGAAGCTTCACATGTTTGCCAAGTTGACAAGCATGACAAATATGCGTGGACCTTGTTTTATTACATGAAATGAAATTACGAGAAGCAAGGGATCGTAGCACTTCATCGCCCGGGTGTCCAAGGCGTTGATGCCACGTGGAAGAGTTGGTGGAAATGAAAGCAGTGGGAGTGGATGATGGTTTGGTGACTGGGTAAAGATCGCCTGAGCTATCACATCGGAGAAGGATATGGCGAGTAATAAAATCCTTCATAGAGAAACCAAAAGCGTCAAATTCGATAGTGCAATTATTGTCTCTAGTGAATTGACGAACTGAAATCAGATTTTTAATTATGTTAGGGGTGACAAGGATATTATTAAGATGTAGGGGCCGATGGGTAGATGGAATAATGCTATTACCGGTGTTAGTGACAGGAATGGAATTACCGTTACCAACATAAACAGATGGATATAAACGCTTATAAAAAATGGTACTTAAATTACGAGTATTAAATTTCAAGTGTGAGGAAGCACCTGTATCCATGTGCCACGTCGGGTCTTGTAAGGTCATCGTGCTAAAAGCATTTGGAAGAGTCGTTGCTTGAGACCCATATGAACCTGGAACGGGGCCTAGTATGCCTTGACCCGAAGTGGTGTAGGCTGGATAGACAGCCTGTGGGGCTGCATAAAGAGCTTGGCCCGGCTGATGTGGTTAGGTCAACCCATAAAGGGCGGCTGCTGCTGGACCAGATGGTTGTGCCGCATATGGCTGAAGTGATGGGCGAGGTACTGGACCAAGAACACCAGGTGGACCGGACTGTTGGGCTGCATAGGGTTGCTGGGTTACACGATAGGAGTAATAACCAGTGGGTTTGTGAAAGTTTTGTCTACTGTTGCTTCCATCTGGTGTACCAAACATACGACTCTTGTTGCGAGTGGTCAAACATGTCCTATTTCTTTGGTCATAAATGTACCTGCATTTGTCTCCAAAACGACACACTCCTTTGTTAAAATGGTTACAAAGTTTAGGAAGACTAGTGGGCTTGTGTGAGTTGGCATTTTGGTGCGACTTGTTTGAGGTCATGAGGACCGTAGGTGATGACGAGCTGCTGTCAAAGGTATTTGTGGCGTTGGTCTCATCTTTAAAGGACAACTCTTTCAATAGAAGCACGGTGCACGCAGTTTCAAACGTCGGGAGAGGTTCGCGGTGGCGAATGATTTCAATGAGGGTGTCAAAGCGAGAATCAAGCCCATTAATGGCATAAATTACCAGGTTTTTCTCGCTTATATTGCAATAGAGATTTTTGAGTCGGTTCGCCATAGACTGAATTTTGGTACAATATTCATTAATGATAATTGTGCCAATCTTGATGGAACGAAGTTCATTGTTTAGGTTAATAGCCCTAACATCTTTGTTGTCATGAAAAAGTGATTTGAGATGGTCCCATAGATCTTTTGCATTACCAGGAGTGGTGACTACTTGTTCTTGAAGAGAGTCACATAAGGATCCAAGGATCCACATCTTGATGAGGTCGTCTAGTTGACACCATTCGGCGTTGGTAGACGAGTTTGCTTCTTCTACATGTTTCTTGAGACCTAGACTACCAAGGTGAATGAGAGAAAAAGAACTCCATGAATTATAATTGTGTTTTTCGAGGTCCAATTTAATAGGGACCTTGTTAGGGATGCTAAAAGGGATGAGTTTATCAGTGGAGGAGGGTGGTGGTAGTGGTGGTGTATCTTCAATAGCCATAACAGTAGACAGGGGGATGGAGAAACAGTCGATGGAGAAAAGTGAGGGGAGATGATCGATGATTGGGATAGATTTTAGGAGGGATTAGTTGGATGTGATACTATATTGAATGGTAAAATGTTTCCTTGATTTCTATTGATGGCAAGCCAGATATATATAATACAAAAGAGTATTATAGAATACGGGCTTGATACAATATGTTCCATAATACAAATATAGAGCTAATGAATATAATGACAACTAATAACATTTAACAGTCAAAGGTTAGTCAAACGAACGGTAGGACCAAAAGTGTTACGGGTCGACTAAAATAGGACCGAATCCGTTACTTTTCAAACTATTGGACCAAAACCGTTATATCCAGCAAACTATAAGGACAAAAATGTAGTTAACTCTTATATAAAATTTTAAATTAAACAAATATTATAAAAATATTATTTCCCTTCATGATAAGAAGGAATCTTATCTATTATGATGTGTAAGAAGCTAATTGGTTAGCTTTTACGCTAACTAACATTGACCGATGTAGTGTGAAACCGCCTTAAAACAGCCTACGCATTAATCAACACGCGTAACCAAACATACCCCAACCGACCTATATACACCTATAGGCTTTCTGTTATTTCTATTTTTCCAAATCTTTTTTGATTGATGAATGAGTTGTAGTATTCTTATCGATGAGATTATCATTATATTCTATTGTGAAAGCTGCAGATCTATTAGATTGATACTGTAAATTATCGTTGCATGCATGCATTGAATATAGGATATAGCGATTTTTATGGACGTATGGGATGGTTAGAAAGTCATCTTGGATTCCAGCTTCTCCGATCCTTCTCCTATTGATCTATAAGATGATTATATATATTTGGATTGAAAATCTATTTCTTATGCAGATATTTAAAGGTTATTGATACACACGTATGCGAAATATGGACTAGGTGTTGACCAAACCAGGTTATTCTCGTATCTTAATGACAGTTTAGTTTGGCAGATTTGTCAGTTTCTTTGATAGGTGTTAATCATGGCTATGAAGGTGTCATCTGATTTTGATTAAATGAATCTTCTACAAATTAATGACTGGTTTGATATCCTACCAAGCTATTGTTACCAAAGATTTATCGGTTTATTACGGTGTGTTCTCGAGTTCATTCATTAAAGAAAAGGAAATGAAAGGGAAGTAAAGTGTTTCATCCCAATATTGGGAGGAAACACTTTACTTCCAAATTCACCCAAATAACACTATATTTTACTTCCATTTCCTTTTCTTTTCCTTAATGAAAGACTTGAGAACACAACTTCTTTTTAGTTTACTTCCATTTCATTTTCTTTCCTTTAATGAAAGATCTCGAGAACACATGTGTTGCGGCAGAAACATGTTCTGGTTATGGTTTTGTAGGTGGACAGAGATTAGGATCGGATAGCGAGCATCATTCTAGGAATATCTTAATCAGATGCTCTGGTCTCAAAAGCTTAAAGTGTACTTAATAGTTTATATATATATTCTTGGGATCTGTTAGGTTATAGTTTTGAGAGTTAGGCTCAGGACTTGTTTATCATCGAGTAGCAACTGAATAGGTGCAAATGATATTTTTTTTTATTTTTTTTACAATCTTACATTAGTTACTGTATATATAGATATGCTGCCTCGGAAAAATACATATTTAGTTGATTTGTTTGTTGGGTAAACTAGGTTTCCTCGATTTTTGTTCTGTTTTGATGATGTTTTACGAGATCAGGTAGCGTTTTTTTGAGGTTCGTTTTCTCATCTTGGATGTTGATAGACGGATTTCAGCTTCCTTCTTTGGATATATGGCTATCTTTATCTGTTATGGAAGATCTATTAGGTGGAATATATGAGTTGTTGATTCATAGTTATGTCAGCTCTATCGGTTTTTCTTCGCTAGGTATTAATTATGGCTATCTTTCTGCTGCAAGTTATCTGATCTCGGTTTGATGAGTTATTGGTAATAGATATTGATTTTGAAGCCATTTGCAAAGCTATATGGTTGTGGCATTACTGGTGGTCATGGTTTCGTAGGTGCCAGAAACTAAGGATTGGATAGCATCATTCTATGATTTTCTTATATTTGTTTTGATTGGTTTGTCTTTCTGCAAAGGCTAAGATCTACATGTTATTTGTTGCTTATATCCAAATGCTTCGCAGTCGAGAGTTTTGAGTTCATTGTTTATTTTTAGGTTTCTGCTGACTGTTGAGAATTGGGGACTGGCTTATCATTATGTAGCTATTGGCAGTGGCGGATCTTGAGCATTTATTTTGGGAGGGCCGAGTTAGTTTTTACATACCAAAATAAAAAAAATGAACAATAACTTTCAAACGAAATGTATAACATTTACACTACTCGTCAAAATTTTTGGGAGGGCCGGAGCCCTCCCCAGTCTCCACAGAGATCCGCCATTGGCTATTGGATGGGTACAATTGGTCTTGTTTGATTACCTTAGTATATATATGTTTATGCTGCACTGCAGGTTTAGGGAGTCATTTGACTTGTTTGTTGCTAATGGCTGCAGTTTAGTTATGGGATTTTACAATTTGCAGTGCTTGGATAATCATTCATGAGGTTCTCTAGCGTTTGTTTTGAGTTTTGCATCGATAAGTCACTTAATTGCTTAGTCGTCAAGATTTTTTGTTGTTGAAGTGTGGATATGGTTATACCTGTATTAATTTGGTCAAGGTTTCTTTTGATAACTAGTACATGCCAACTACAAACTTTTGTTAACTTACTATGTCCTCTTAAATCTCAGTGTCTAATACGGTAGTTGTGCATTGATTAGGAACCTTGTAGTGTTGCAAGGGTGTTCGAGGCATCGGCTAGACGTGTCTATTCTTTGCTGTGACGTCTGACTTTCTCGTCTTGGGTGTTTTTGTTACTGTTACAGTGTTACACATGCTCTATTCTTTCTTTGTATGTGTGTGTGTGGATTAGTGTGTAATTATGTGTTGTCGCAACAGGTTTTGGACATTACTAGGAATATGATTGGACTGCTTTTATGCTGGCGAGCCACGGGCACTATCACATGCTAATTATTTGCCATTATTACTTGGTTCATTAATAGGTTTTTAGTTTCCCCTTGTGTGTAAGCCTGCATGACAAGATTTTGTGCTCTGTTTGTAGGTTCATTTGGTGTCAAACATACCTACATACCTTTCAGTTGGTCACCGTTTGCTGGTTCTTCTTATTCTCATTTGAAATTATCGGTTTTCTTGTCTGTCATCATCGTAGGTTTTCCTATCTCGCTCACAGATGCTCATTTGTAATATAGAAAACATCTTTCTGTTAATAGTCTCCATAGGCTCTTAGATAAGAGGACCTTCGCGTTTTGTGTAGGTTTGTTGGTTCCTAAATGCGGTGATTCTGATAACTAGCCTCTTTTTCTGTTTGACTCTTGTGATCTTTTCTTAAGTAAAAAATTCTGTCTTTATATAGAAAACATCTGCTGGTTTCTTCAAAATCATGTATTATGTTTGACCAGTACTGCAGGAAGATGATAATGGTTTGACCTTTGCGTTAATTTAGTATTTTCTCAAGTCCCAAATCATGTATTATGTTTTTTCTTTGTTCGTGCTTTGTTTCATGAAGTAAGAGAATTGTTTTGTTATAGGTTTCTTATTTGCTGAGCTCTTCTTCTGGCTTCCTAATGAACATCTGCTGGTTTCTTCAAAATTCATGCCTTTCACATTTTCTTCTTTATCATTGTTTAAGCTTATATGACACGGTTGTATTCTATTTGTAGGTGTCTATAATGTCATAGGTCAGTTGGTTTCTTATACCATCTTTTTTTTTTGCATTTTTCTTCATTTTTGCATTTGATTAAATTAATGTCTCCGGTCTCTTGCTCATGGTATCTGGTATAAATGATGCATACAGGTGTTGTGGAATGATTCTAGATGGTCGGACACTTGCAGTTTGTTTGGTATCATACCATGTCATTAAAACGTTTCTCTGTTTCTTTTTGTTCTCTGTTCAATTGTTGGCCAACTTCCATTTCACCTCTTGAAATTAAGCGGAATATGTTCTGCCTGTAGGTTTGTTCATCTGGTGGACGTCTCATCTGAGCTATCTGTGATACTTGAGGCCAAAATATTGAATAAGCTCAATTTGTTTTAAACTTTCTTTTGTTTTTATTTCCTTTTTTTGACATTATTTTAGCAGATCATATATACGAGTCTTTCTCATTATGTAGGGCGTGTTGGTTGTAAATGTGGTGCTCGCGATGACTATATGCTGTTTTTTTCACTCAAAGACTCCTACTGGTCATTTCTGTTTTAGTTATAACTTATTTCTGTAAATGCAATATGGTTAGAAGAATTATTTGTCCCTTTTGCTGATAGGTCTAGAAGATCAGTTCTATCTGTCTTTGGTATTTTCATTGTTGTTAGATGTGTTTTATTCTTTATACCGTGTGTGTGGATTAGATGTTGAATTATATGTTGTTGTCGGCTCAGGTAGAGACACATAAATAGCTTTTGCTGGGGATCATTAACACTGTCGTTTGTTCTTTGTCGTTGTTTTGCTCATTATTTGTTTTTTTTTTTCTGGTGTGTAAGCTTGCATGACATGATCGATATGTTTGTAGGTTCGTGTGGTGCCGTATCTCGTTGTGGAATAATGTAGAGAACCTGCTGGTTGTTGAGTTCTTTGTGGTCGTATTCTATTTTGAAGTTAACTCAGTTTCAATCTGTCTTTCATCATATATCATTCTATATTTACTCTTCTGCCGATAGGTCCAAAGTGTTCATTTGGTAGAAGACTCATTTGAGTTGCTGCATGATAGTTCAGACCAATATACATTGATTAAGTTCCATTTGTCTAACAACCTTCATGTTGAAATCTTACTTTATCTCGTGTTCTTTCAGCTCCTAAATAATAAGAGGGTCGTACCTTTTGTGTAGGTTTGTTGCTTGCCAAATGCGGTATTTATGATAACTGGCTGCGGGTTTTTTCTCTCTTATGATCATTATTTTTTACTTGTTTCCGTCTTTGCAGCATAAATCGTAATCATTGTTTTTCACCCTCTTGCTCATAGGTTCTACAAAGCTTAGAGTATAGAAGTAGAAGCATCATATCAGACCGCTAGATAATTTGGTATAGAAGATTTTGTAAAATAATATCAAACACCAGTATGAAGCACTCAACCAACCACCCCTTGTGCTATTAATCAAAGAATCCTAGGATAGTCCCCAAATAGGTGCTATCTACTTACAAATAGAAAGGGTTGTCCCTCAAATGAGTGCAACCCAAGAATACAAAGTTCAATACAACAAAGGAAATATAAATCAAACGTTTGAACAATCAAAACGTTTGATGGAGAAAACAAGATATTTGGATTTGTTGGGAGAGAGAGTAAATGATGTGTGTGTTTTTCTCAAGTCTTCTCAAAGACTTTTCACCATTATAAACCACAAGCCTTTGACCGGTCTTCCAAGGAATCCACACATTGGCAGAAATAATCCCTGCACAATAACAAGACACAAACAAAGCACAAGAAGACAGCAACGGTTATATTAGAGAAAAATAAAGATACCAAACCACCCTTCAAGGTTATAAACTTGTCAAAATAGGAGACCAAACATTTCAACACCCTCCCACAAGTTTATAAGCCAACACATTGTACAAAGTAAGTTGGGAGCAGAGATCATTGTACTGAACACTTCCCAACCCTTTAGTTAAAATATCAGCAATCTGTTTCTTAGATTGCACTTTCATAGTACGAATAAGACCTGAAGCAACTTTTTCTCTAATAAGATGAACATCGATATCAAAGTGCTTGGTTTTTTCATGCATAACCGGATTAGCAGCAATCTGGATAGCAGAGCTGTTATCACAATAGAGAAAAGCAGGAATTTTACCAGTCATACCAAGATCCTTCAGGATCTTAACAATCCACATTATCTCACAAACAGCAGAGGCCATGGATCTATATTCTGCTTCAGCAGAAGATTTAGACAAAGTGGCTTGCTTTTTACTCTTCCAAGAGACTAAGTTACCACAAACATAAACACAATAGCCAGATACAGACCTTCTGGTCACTTTGCATTTTGCCCAATCAGAGTCAACATATGAACAAATGCTTTGATTAGCAGATCTCTTGAAAAGGATACCAACACCTGGAGCATTCTTAAGATACTTAAGGACTCTAAATGCAGCATCAAGATGAGATTGAAGAGGAGCATGCATATGCTGACTCAAGCAGTGGACATAATAGGCAATATTAGGTCTAGTGTTACATAGGTAAATGAGCTTTCCCACAATTTTTTGGTATGTCGTAATATTTTTCAAGTATTTATCATCCAAAGATTCTTTATGGGGTAGGATACCATTCTCAGGCATAGGAGTAGAAATAGGTTTACATGCCAAAAGACCATACTCATATAAGAGCTCAATACAATACTTTCGCTGGTTTAAGCATAAACCATCATTAACTCTAAGCACTTCAATTCCCAGAAAGAATTTAAGTTCACCTAAGTCCTTTATTTTGAACTTCTGATTCAGAAAACTCTTAAAGATAGCAATTTCATCTTTGTTGTTGCCAGTGATGATAATATCATCAACATAGACTAAAAGAACCAGAAAAATGTCATCTTTGTTCTTTACGAACAGAGAGTGGTCATTAATGCTTTGGATAAAACCAGCATTGGTCAAAGTCTCTACTAATTTCTTGTTCCATTGCCTAGGAGCTTGTTTAAGACCATATAAAGATTTGGAGAGCTTACAAACCCTTGTTTCATTTTTGTCAAAGAAACCGGGTGGAGGAATCATGTAGATGTCCTCAGTAAGGTCTCCATAGAGAAAGGCATTGTTAACATCCAATTGAAATATGCCCCAAGAGTTTTGAACAGCCATATTAATAACACATCTAACAGTTGTCATTTTAATAACAGGGCTGAATATTTCATCATAATCAATGCCCTTTTTTTGGCTACAGCCTTTGGCAACAAGCCTGGCTTTATAACGCTTAACTTCCCCATCAGATTTGTATTTGATTTTGTAAACCCACTTAGACTTGATAGCTTTCCTATGGATAGGCAAATCGGTAAGGGTCCAAGTATGATTAAGATAGAGAGATTCCATTTCATTGTTCATAGCTTGGACCCAGTTAGGATCTTTGATAGCATCCTCAAAACAACAAGGCTCAGCAGTTTTATTCAAATTAGCAATAAAACAGCATAAATCAAGAGCAAGTTTAGTATGATTAGCATACTTATTAAGGCCATACCTAACTTTACCATCAAGAACAAAATCATTCAACTTTTCAGGTTACTTAGATATTCTATTAGATTTTCTGGGTTCAGGCAAAGGAGGTTGGCCTTCATCTTTTGTTTGATTGCTGGTATCAAAGGTAGGAACATTTTGTTGTTGAAAAAGATTGCCCTCAGAAATGTCGTTTTCATCTGTTGATGATGTGGTATCGACATCCTCCTCAATTGACTGCACCCTTGCAGTGTCATTTGAGGAGTCATCCGAATGACCTCCATCATCATCAGAAGTACTCTCTCCTTCATCATTGGGTCTTACAATGTTTTGATGCCCCGACTCAAAAAAATCAAAAAAAATTTTATGATTAACTTCATCAGACCCAAAAAGATTTTCTTTATTCAACTCACCATTATCAAAACTGTTTTTATTAGACTTCATTTTATAAGGAAAGATAGTTTCATAGAATTTAACGTCTCTTGAAAAAATGAAGTTTCTTTTTTCAAGACTCAAAAGTTTATACGCCTTTTTTGAAGATGAGTAACCAATTAGAATACATTTTTCAGACTTTGGAGAGAATTTATCAGATACATTTAACACACTACAAAAACAGAGGCAACCAAAACATCGCAAATGGGAAAGAGAAGGTTCACTACCATATAGCATACAAAAAGGAGATTAAGTAAGTAGCAGTTAAGATGCATTCAGTCCAAAAACATAAAGGGATACCCCCTTGAAACAGAGGACTCCTAGCAACATTAAGAAGATGCTTGTGCTTTCTCTCAGCAATTCCATTTTGCTGAGGAGTATATGCACAGGTAGTTTGGTGCACAATACCCTTATCACTCAAAAAAGTTCCCATCTTATTGTTAACAAACTCGGTGCCATTGTCAGATCTTATAATTTTAACTTTCCTATGAAACTGGTTAAAAATGAGGTTACAAAAAATACAAAAGTATTCAAACACTTCATCTTTAGACTTAAGCAAATAAACCCACACAGCTCTTGAAAAATCATCAACAATTGTTAAAAAATATCAAAACCCTTCTCTAGAGGTAACTCTATAAGGACCCCATAGATCAAGATGAATGAGATCACCTAATTTGGTGGACTTATGATTACTAAGCGGAAACGGTTCCCTTGTTTGTTTTGAAAAATGACAAATTTCACAAGGGTAAAAATGTTCAGGTTTGGTCAGATTTAAACTAGTTTTTAAAACCTTGAGAACATGGTCTGAGGGATGACCAAGCCTATTGTGCCACACATATTTAGATACATGACAACAAAGAATAGACAAGTTACTTTTAACAGGAGGCATCTTACAATCAAAATCAAACATATAAAGGCCATCAAGTTCTCTACCAATCCCCAGGACAATCTCCCTTTTCGAATCCTGAATTACACAATCATGTTCATTGAAACCAACATGCAATTTACTATCTTTAATCATTTTGTTCACAGATAACAAGCTTACTTTGTATTCAGGTATAACCAGCACATCAAACAGAATGACATTGTTAGTAAGTCTAAGATTACCAACATGAGTTATTTTAGCAACAGTACCATTAGGATGTCCAACGGTAATTTTAAGTTCAGAGATGTCCAAAATATTTGTCATATTTTTAGTGGAGTTAGTGATGTGTTGGTTTGCCCCTGAATAAATAATCCACCCCAGATTGATATTCAACCCATTAAACTTTATATTGGCAATAAAAAATTTGTGAAAATGATTATTGAAAAAAATGTTTGCATTAAAGAAACTGAAGTTTATACCTGCCATATTAGTTTGAGCAACAGAGTTCTCCTTTTCCCCAATTAAAGACATAATCTTGGCAATTTGTTCATTAGAAAAAGGTAAAAGCACATTAGGAATATAAGCATCAACATTGTTGCTAGAACCAGATGATCTGTTGTTGTTTTGAAAAATTATGTTGTTATTATTAACAACATTAGGATTTTTCTTGTACCCAGGAGGGTAACCAATGATTTCATAACATCTCTCAACAGTATGCCCTTTCAACCCACATTTAGTACAACTGAATGAATTATAAGAAGACCTCACATTTCCATTGTTGTTATTAGAAGACTGGTTTCTATTGTTGTTAGGAGAAAAAGGTTGATTTTGGTTTCTATTAGTGTTGTTGTTAAAACTGTTTCTATTTTGATTTTTAAACTGATCACCAGTTGATGAGACTGTATTTATACATAGTCTCATCGTCCAAATCGGGCTTGAAATGCTTAAAATATCATCAAAATACCCAAATATATGCTTGTGTTTGTTCATTGTGTATTTTAGGTACGGATATTGTGAATTCACCAAAAGATCAAAGGAATCAAGCAAAAACGAACACGGGAAACGAAGCCGCACAAAGAACCGGACCCGAATCATGATTTTCCAGTGAAGTCCTTGAAGTTTGAAGAATTGGCAAGATTGGCCCCTCAACTTTTGAAGACTTGGCATATTATACCCTTGTGAACACTCTATTTACACATTGGGTCCCTAATATTTCAAGTATTTACATTATTGGCCCTTGGAATGAAGTCAAATTGCATCTAAGGTCCTTATTATAAAGTTTGTGCCATTTTCAGCAAGTTGGCTAAACTTATTATAAAGGAAAAAGGTTTTTGTGGATGATTAATACAAAGTGATCAAGTGAAGAAAGCTAGGGGCTAAAACCGTCCAGATATCCAAACTCCTTTCCACCTCTCACAACATGACACGTCACCCACCCACTCACTTCCCACCAATCACCACCTCCCTAGCCAACACATCAGCTTTCCACTTGAAAGATTAAAACTGATTATTAATCAGTTGCTAATTAAGTGGGGGAAAAAAATTTTAAAAAACGTTTTTAAACCAAAAACAAATCAAAACATACTTTTACCCACCTTCATCCCCCTTAAACCCTAATTTTTACCCAGATTCGAATTTCATCTAAACACAGGGTAAAGTAAAATTGACAAGGGATTTCTACTATTTACCTCTCTCTCAACACTTTCCCACTCTCAAAACACCCTCACATGGGCTGTGGACCTCACACCGTCCTTCCCCTGCCCATCACTTTCCACAAAGTCCCATAAGGGGGACAAGATAAACGGGTGGATACTATTTCCTTGGCCTCCAAGTGCAAACCAACGTCCCAGATCACTTCTACCAGCTGGACTCTACTCAGCAAGCACATGATACTTTTGACTATTATTCAAATTTGACTTCAAGAGGGCATTTCTGGAAATCCAATGTAGTTAGGGTTTATGTTTTAAAGATATTCTAGATAGTTCTTTAGGCTTGTATAAATACCAAGTCGACTTGTGACTTGGTTTTCTTGTTCCAGTTTTTGTATATTTTCTAAATTAGTAATGAAAATGAACTTTTCTTAAATTACAATACTGAGTTCCTCTTTTACTGTCTTTTCTAGTCTAATTTTATTTTTTATGCTAGTAGTTTAAAGGATTCACAAGATTGCAGTTTGAAAGAAGGTTTTTCAGAAATTCGTTTTTTTTAAGTTCCAAAGTGTTGTTGTTCAAAGATTTTTTAAGCTTGATGATTATAAGAGGATGAAGTGAAAGTGGATTTACCTTATAAAAATCAGGTTGGTGAAATGTTTTCATAAAAAATTTCAAAGATTGGTTCCAAAGGGTTTTAAAAATCAGTTTTTATTCAATTTTTTTATTCTTACCATTACTGTATAAAAATCCATAAGCTTCTAGCTTATGGTCTTTTTATGACAAGAAATTGTTGGCTGTTGTTTGTGTTTGTGCAGGTTTGAAGAACAAGAAGACAAGTTCATTTCCTTTTCATTTTTCTCATTTATTTTGAAGACATATTGATAACCCTGGGTCTGTTGTAGACCTACCAGCAGGGTCTCTCTACACTACTCACAAGCCCTCATAAGTCCATTTAGTCCATTTAAAGAAGGCCTCAGCCCAAGGTTTGGCTTGAACCCTTTTTATGAATTTTTTTGGATTTTTGAATGAAGTGTATGTGATTTTGTGATTATCTATTTTTGCATGCTTTTTGGAGTTGTTTATGTTTACATGTTAGTTATTAGTGATATTATGCATGCTCAAGTAGTTTGTAATCAGTTTAGGTTGATTTGAATGGCATTTAGTTTGTTAATTTTCAGTTTTCAGAAACTAAGGGGTGTTTGGGATTAGATCTTTAAACAAGTAAATATTACTTACTTAGCTTAACATCTGCTTAGACATGTCCCAGTAAGGTAGTAGTAGTCTATAGGGTATTTGGTTTGAGTTCAGTAGGATTTATAAGTAGTTTGCATGATAAAAAAATTGGTAACATAGGTAAAAATCAGTATGACAGATTTCTGCCTTGTTTTGTGTAAATTTGCCCACCATCTTGCTTGACCTGTTAGATTTAGGTAGTATCTAGGGTTAGGAATTGATTTGTGGGTGTTTGGTAGTCATTTGTGTAAAATTTGGCCATTAGAAAGTCACCAAATTACTAAACACATCAGCAAACAAACCATATGCACCTTTATGTTATACAGTGACTGATTTTTGGAAATTTTGTGCTTAATTTGTATTGTGCTTGTGTTGTTTATTGCTCATTCTGACTCCCCACACTTTCATGAGTGTGGGGGTGCCCAATTGTCCAAGCAAAATCAACCAACAAGAAAGTTACAAGCTTATACATGCTCAGACCCGTTTTTAAACACTAGCAGTGGGAACTAAGTTACCCCTGCTAGTGTTGTTGTTAGTACTGCTTAGCTAGAAGACAGAAACTATCCAAGTGTCACTGTCATCTTTTGATTTTTTTTGTCTTTAGTGGACTTAATTAGGATTTAGCACTTCATTTTTTTTTCAATATTTTTCTTTTTTAATTCTTGATTTTTCTGCTTAATTAGTTTTTATATTACTGTTCATTTTATATTTTTTAGATTAAATTGTTATTTTTAATTACTTTTATTTATTCTGATTTTGTCTTTTAGTGTAGAAAAGTAATATTTTTCAGATTTAAAATTTTTCTTAGATTTAGAAAATTAGTTTAAGATTTTTAGTTTAAAAACATTTACTGTTCACTGTTTTAATTAATTTTTATAATTAAATTAGGTTAATTAGGGTTTTAATATTAAACTGTTTTGTCTTTTAGTGAAAATTTTTACATTTTTTAAACTTTTTCATTTTTCTATTGTTCATTAGTGTAATTTAGGATTTTTAAAATTGTCAAATTAATTTTGCATTATTTTATTATTTTTTATGATTATTTTAATCTAAAAATAGTTTTTAGTGATTAAAAAATAGAAAAATAGTTTTTAAAATTTAGGAAAAATACTTTTTAGTCTTTAGATAATATAAGTAACTTATTTGTTCAATAAAATTATATTTTGGACATTTTGTTAATTATATTTGATTTTAGGGCTTTAATTAGCATTAAAAATTGAATATTTGATTAATAAAAGGTTTTAAAATATATTTATTGGATTTTTATTCTTATTTATATTATTTTAGACTTAGTTTTTATTTTTAATTAATTTTTAGGTTTAATTTTTAATTTTGTCACGTTTTACGTATTTACGTTCGCGTTTTACGTCAACGTCGTAGTTTAATCGTAGTCGTAGCTCGTCTTTACTTTTTTCCCTTATAAACCAAAAATGTCACTAATCCAAACATTGTCATTTTATATATTGGCACATTAATACACACACCTCCTTCGAGAACGAACCCGCATTTATTCGGTTTTACGTTTTTCCTAAAGCGTATAACTTAATACTTGCCACTCATACGCGTTTTTCCTAAAACGTGTACGAAAAACCTACATCAATTTTTGGCGCCGCTGCCGGGGAGGTGTTTAGTGTGCCATTATTATTAGTATCGTGTTTGTGTGAGTAGTGCGTTTTAGCTTTTCATTTTTTTGGAAAGCGTGAATATCGTACATACTCATTTTTGTTATTTTTACTTATTATATTATAATATCCAAATAAAACGTGTTTAGTTTTCCTAAATTAAACACAAAACAAACTTTTACTATATTGTAGATATATTGGTTTTCGTTTTTATTGTGAATATATTATTACTATATTGTATCTACGTAAGAACAATAAATATACAAGTACTCCAAAAGCGTGACAACGCAACCTTGATACGGGATTTCATCACTCGATCATTGTATTCGAATCTAAAGCAAAAGTTTAAAGGCAAAATAGATAAATACTTTCGTGAGGCTTAATTTCAATTAACACAAACTATAAGGTGGGTATAAGGCGGTTGTATTTCACGACCTAAAGGAAAAAGGCTCTTACGTGCTTCGCGCCGCCTCGTTTCCTCCGCTTGCTTGTGCGTGTTTTGAGAAAGAGGGCTAATCGAGGGTTTGCCGCCCAAGTATTATCTACGTATATTATATTTGCTTGTGTTTTCAAGATTAAACCCTCTTGAACGTTTTGGTGTTCCACCAACGTTCTAAAGTCATCGAGAACGTTCACTCCACGTGATCGTTTTCATTCTTTGAGGCTCCTTTAATCGAGAAAGTCGATTCGAGGGGAGATTTGTAGATTTGTAGATACGTGTTAAGGGAGTTCCACTTAACACAAATACTATTATGGATAATATCAAAAACAAAATTTTCCAAATTAAATCACGACACACCTCCCCGGCAGCGGCGCCAAAATGATTGTAGTAAATTTACGACTCTTGTTTAGGAAAACAAAAGAACGTATATGAGCGGTAAGTATCGAGTGATGATTTTAGGAAAAATCAACACTAATAACCCACAATCAAATAAAATGAGAGAAAGATTCGTTTCCCAAGGAGGTATATGTGTTGTGAATTAACTTGTATTTCTTTGAGATTAATATTGATGAGATGGAATGACGGTTTCGTGAAAATTACACTATGACGTAAAAACGTAAACGTAAAGCCGTAGAAAAAACACAAAAATTAAAAATTATTAAAACCAAAAACAAAATATCAAAAAGGCTAAAAACAAGTCTAAAATAATATAAATAAAGATAAAAATCCAACAAAGATATTTTAAAACCTTTTATTAATTAAATAATTAATTTTAAATGCTAATTAAAGCCCTAAAATTAAATTTAATTAATTCAAATGTCAAAAATATGATTTTATTAAACAATTACTTAACTTATATTATTAGAAGACTAAAAAGTATTTTCTAAAAATTAAAAGCTATTAAAACTATTTTTAAAACCCTAAAAATGATTAAAAAAGATTAAAACCTAATTAAACTTAAAATAATTATAAAAATAAATCTAAAAGTTATAAAAATATTCTAAAAATGGAAATAGTACTAATTAATGACAAAGAACCTAGGAAAAATGAAAAAGAAAGAAAAATAAAATTTTGAAAAATTAATATTAAAATAATATTAAAATAATACTAAAAATAAAAAGTTTCTAAAATTAATTCTAAAAAAATTTATAAAAATCCTAAATAATATAATTAAGAGAAAAACACAAATTAGAGCTTCTAAACCTTTTTTAATAATTTTATAAAAATCTTTAAAGTTTATAAAAAACCTTAAAATATTATAAAATTAAAAATAAAAGTTTTTAAAACCAAAACAAGATGTAAACCTCAAATATATTAAATAAAACCTAAAAACTATTTTTCCTGAAAATAAAAACTATTTTTGGTATTTTTTAATGATTTTCTAAATTACGTCTAATAATTAAATTCTAAAAAATAAACTAATAAGAGGAAAAATGTGAAACCAATTTTAAAAATCAAAAACACTATAACTAACTTAAGAAAAATAAGAGAAACCAATTCAGCTTAATGAATAAGCTTAAAATAAGCTTAAAACCTACGGCTTTTTAAATGAGCTACAAGTGAAAATTGGGTTAAATAACAAACCAATCCACCCTTGGTCAGTAAAAGACCCAAGGGCAGGATGGTTATGTTGTTGGAGTGTTGAACGGCAGGTCACGGGTTCGAGTCTATATACCCACTTTTTACGCTTTTGTTTATTTTTTGCTTTTTACTTCTACCAATCAAACTACACTTACACAAGCTTATATTTCAAACTCCAAGTTCCTTTTTAACCAAGATTATGTCAAATTAATCCAACAAATCGTGACAGACTTGTATTTCAACACTTATGCACTTTCTGCTTGTGTATTGCTTTCCTTCACAGATTACAAAGCCAAAGGATTGGCTTGTGAGCTTATTTTGGTGGCTTATTGGACAACAATGGGCACTCTTGTGCTCCTTTGAGCACAAGAAGTCAGAAATAACAAGTAGAAAACAATTAGCATGCACCAAAGGACAAAAACAAAGCACACAAATCCTAAGTCAGTCTCTGTGATGAAGGTCAAGATCTGGTGGCTATAGAGCTGATAACTTGCAACCTAGTGAACTTAGGCCTACCAAATTTGGCACACACACTCACCTAATGATACTCAAGCAGTGACAATCACAAATTCACCCTCTTGCTTCACAGAAATCAAAGGATTAATGCACAAAATCATGAAAAATCATGCAGTTTAGAAAGCAAGCAGATTTTAAGCACACTTATCCTATCAAAACTCACAAATTGCTTCCACACTTGACCCAAACTAATTTCCAACTAATGAGAACTCTAACTCAACTTATTTGAATCCTTTTTAAAACCTGCTAACACTTTTTAAACTCTCAATCAATGATTATCACCCTGCTAATCCACTTAGCCAAACACCCTTTATATTTTTGTAAACTAACTTTTAACACTTCAAAACCTTGCAACCCTTAACCAAAATGACTAATAAGCTTCTAGACATGAATACTAACACATAAGGACTGAAATCATGCAGCTTAAACTAACATATAGCACCAAATCAACAAAATCATGCAACCACCACTTTTCTGAGATTTTACTAAGGTAAAAGGAGATTACCTTAAGGTTTTACCTCCAAAACCTTAGAGGATGAAAATCCTCCTCCAATCCAACTCGGGTTGGAGCAGATCCTTTATCAACAATCCTTGAACACCTGTTTAGCACAAATCAAAGAAAAGAATACAAGCATACACAATAATATCAATCTGTTTCTTTTCTTTCTTCTTAAAATTTCTTCCAAAACTTTTAAGACTTAGAAAACACTTTTTCTATTATACCCTAACACCAAAAACATGAAACTCTTAACACCATAAAACCTTAAACAGATTCTTCCAAAAATCTTTCAATTTTCAGAAAACCTTCAAATAACTTTGAAAATCAAAGTTACTTGTCAATCTAGAAAATGGAACTCAGTTTTCCTTCCCAAACAAAATACCAACTTTAAATAAATAAAAAGGAATTATATTGTTTTTAAACAAAAACACAACTTTTATTTCAAATAAAAGGAATTACAAGAATTTGAAAGGAAAACTGGAACAAAAAGGTTGTGAACAGGCTCACACCTATTTATACTACTCTAGGAAGATGAAATTACAAACCCTAATACAAGAGAAATCCCTATTCTACCCTTTGAAGCTTCTAGTCGAATTTGGTGAATAAGCTGTCCAAATTGATCTCCACTGTTTATTTTGCGTAATGGCCAAGCATATGATCATAACCGTTCAAGTGGGACACGTCACAAGCCTTGGGGACTAAGGTATGATGTGATTGGCTGAGAGGGAATTGGGGGTTTGGACCACAAACGTGGGATGCAGGTTTTTAGGAGTGGGATAGGTTTTGGAGTGTGGGAATTAAACGTGTGAGGGTTTAATTGAGTTTTACCCAAGGGAAGGTCGGGGTAATTTCTGGGTGGTAAGAATGATGAATAGTAAATCTTTAGATCCTAATTTGGGGGAAACAAGGTGTTAAGCGCCTGTTTTTATTTGAATCTTTCATTTTTGGCACTTTTGGTCCTTTTGTTTTGAATATTTTTGCATTTGAAGTTTCAGTGCCCTAAAAACGTATTTCCTTCACAAATAACTTTCCCTTATTGTCACTTTTGGCACAAGACTTTGTAAAAAGTGTAACAAGGATGATTTTTGACACTTTTGAATATTTCAAGGGCTGTTTTTGGACATTGTTGATCTTCAAAGGTCTTCATTATGTCTTTCACTTCATGAGGGACCATAATTGGCAATTTTGAATTGTTGAGGGACCAATCTTGCCATTTCTTCAAAGTTGAAGGACCTTTTTTGCAATTTTGACAAACTTAAGGGACCAAACTTGTAATTATCAATATACAAGGGTTTTAAGTGTCATTTCTTCATTCTTGGAGGATCAATCTTGTTTTGTCTTCAAGTCTTCAAGGGTATTTGTTGAAAATTCCATGATTAGGGCCCGGTTCTTTGTACGGCTTCGTTTCTCGTGTCCGTTTTTCCTTGTATCTTGTGATCTTTTGTCTTTTTCACGATATCCATACCTAAAACACACAAGTAAACAAACACAAGCATATATATGGTATTTTATGACATTTTTATACATTTAAAGCCCGAAAAGAACGATGAGATCATGTATAAATGCCATCTCATCACTCCCCCATACTAAGCCATTGCCGTGCCCTCACGCAATGCTAGAATAAAGTATCTAAGCATCACCAAAGTTCAATTTTTATTAACCTTTATTGAAGAGTAAAAGACTTGCAACATACTACGATGATTGTGTAAAGACATAATGTATGATTTTCATCACCAAAATGTGACTTTTAGGGTCAAAGAATAGAAACAAGTTAATGTCCCTTAGAGTAAACTTCGTCATCCTTGATTGTCATACATTCCATGCTAAGTGCAAAAACAAGATCATTGTTGGTACAAGTCACAATGCTAACACTACTCATACGTTCAAATTGTGTAATACTTTTTCTCCCCGCAATCCTAGTTATTATAAAAGGAAATGGGTTACTAGCATTTTTTATCTATTTGTCATGGATCACAAGTGATTCATATTGACTTATTTGAGTAGTTATTAGTCCGAAAGCAAAGTAGCACGATTTGATCAATAGTTAGCCGAAGGACAAAATCTTTTAAAACGGCTTCTCGTGTATCTCCTTAAGTTCATATCTTGGCATAACTCGTTTCACGATTTGAGACCTTTTTCGGACCGATATTTGGCATGTACTTCATACTTCAAATCTTGGGAAGACGTTCTCGAAATTATGGTCTTCTCTTCATATATTTGGAATTTCTTCACTTGACGTTTTTGAGAGATTCTTCATATAGGACCACGACTTCATCATTTTTCTTCAATCTTTACTTTGGATTTTGATATACAACGATCCGCCTCCTTTTCGGACTTGGATATATTTATCCTCATACCTTGTTAGGGTCTTTTTGGATAGACTTTCTCCATTCTTTAGGGGAGTAATTGCTTCTCGTCGTGTGTCTCGATCCTTCATATTGATTTTGGAACAATGATACTTCACATCATCTTTGGATCTTTAGCAAAAATAGAGCTCCTCATGCCTTGTTAGGGCCTTTTTGGATGATCGCCAATCTTCGCGTCCCGCTTCAATAAGTTATGCCTTGGCTATGAACTCTATTCAACCCCGAGCAACTTTTAAACGATCTTGCGCTAGAGGCTAAGTAACTTTTCAAATCGTACGACCTTACTTATTGCAATTATGATTTATTCCTAATGCATTGATCTTATGGGAAGAAAAAGCCACAATTAAAAACATATGAGTTTTTGAAAGAACACTTTCATGTTCTACGTTTAGCATGATCACTTGTCTAACTCTATCATTTCTCGTTCTTCACTATTTAAAGACCTCTAATTAAAGAGACTCGTGAATACTTAGCCATGCAAGTCAAAATTAAGCCAAATTTGGATTAGCTTTCATTAAGACTATATCAAATCAAAGTTTTGGGTTTTCAAGCCACCTATAGGATCTTGCACTTTCTTGGACTTTTTCAAGTTTAGAGAATGCGTTTTAAAGTTCCCTTGATAAGTGACTTTCTAGAATCAATTATAGGAACTTGCGAAAAGTTCTTGTTCTTAACCCGAATGAATTAAGACTTTCGCGTTTTAAAGCTCCCTATATAAAAGTCTAGCAAAACTTGAATTGAGCGGGTTAAGGAATGTAAATGGCTCCAAATGCCCATCAAGTCAAAAATTAACTCTTATTCTACCCATCGGAAAATATACATTCGTGTCTTAAAAACACTTATGAAAACTAAGAAAAATTTTAAAATTTGGCCATTTTTAGCCTTATTAGCAAAACAAAACATTGAAAGTTGGAAAACGTGAGGGCGTAGCAAAGCAAGTACCTATTCACCCCCCCATACTAAAAGTAAACATTGTCCTCAATGTTTCGAGTCTAAAGGTGGAGCACCCCCATACTAGAGACGAAGAATCGAATGCTTAGGATCTAGCATGGAAAGGGTGATCAACAATATATCTAAAGCCGTTTATTAATTATGCTAAAAGATAATTGTTAGAACAATAAAGGATATGTCATGGAATCGTGAAAAACTTCTTCAAACGAACGATGGAGGCTAACGTAAACGAACACGAGAGTCTTCAATCGTAGACGATGATGATGATCTAGATAACACAATCACAAACAACCACGAGACAACGAGTTGGAAGGGTACAAGTCCCCTTATTAGTGAATAATAAAAGCATAAAGATAAGCATGGGATCTCCCCCACGAGGCACCTCGTTTTTGATTACCGAGTCATGAGCTCGACTCGATCCCCTTAAAATGTGAATCATTTAGGGAAAATCATGGTATGGTCAATTTTTGATGGGGCTTACATGATAAACAAGGCCCAAAAAGCAACCGGTATAAAGGACTAAGTCCTTAGATGATGCAAAATACCGGGGTCGAAGATGGCGTTCTCGTTTCCATTGGAAAAACAAATCAACGCCACTTCATCACGTGCCATAAACTCAAAGAGTTTGAAGAAAATAGATGAGAAATAGAAGGGTGAGACAATTGGTAAGACAAACGTTTGAGCTACTCGAGGTAGACTCGCACCAAGCAAATAGATATAGTTTCCATTTATTGCATCGGTGGAAGACCGAGATTTCCCTTTACATGAAATTCCGGGATCGAAAATCTCGTCCTCGGTGGACAAGGATGAGGGAACATAAGGGGCTTCCCCCATACTAGAACCACACAAAACATCGTCAAAAGGAGTAGACGAGTTTGTAGTACTCAAAACACGCGGTGATGACGGAGAAAAATCAATTAAATCACATTTAAGATCTTTTTCTTTGTTATCTTTTAAACTCTCCTTATGAAAACCCTTTTTGATTATGTCGAAAATATTTGGTGTTTCTAAGACGATGTTAGTCACACTAAAAATTCTCACATTTTGAAACCGTTTTGGTTTTGGTGGTGGCAAGTTCTCAAAACGTTTATCGACGAAGAAAACCTCCCCATCGGGGCCAACATATTCATCATCCGAAAGATCTTCCGTAGAAACCGGCAACTTATCAACACTTTTCAAGAATGAAGGTGAAGGATTTTTCAATTCAAGTATTGATGGTTTCTTCTTTGTAGGTTTAGCACTCATAACCTCCACCGGCGGAGGAAATGGTAAATTGTTTTTGGAGACATTCCCTAAAACTCTTGATGAAAATTCTTTACAAACGACATTGGTCGAGTCACCATGGTTTAAAGTTGCAATAGAATATACATGAGAAAGATTGGAGTTTTGTGTTGCATTGATGACAAGTTCTTCTTCATTGAAACGAAGGGTGATTTTTCGAGCATGAACATCGATAAGTGCTCGTGATGTATCCAAAAATGAACGACCCAAAATGAGAGGAACTTTTCGATCGATGGGAATGTCTACAACGATAAAGTCAACGGGATAGTAAAACTTTCCGACTTTAACGAAAACGTCCTCGGCTACTCCACATGCCATGATCGTAGAATGATCGGCCATCTCGATGGACATGTTCGAAGGAGTAAGAGCCGGAAGCGAAAGCGATTTGAAAATCTCGAGAGGCATTAAATTAATACTAGCACCAAGATCGGCCAAGGCGTAGCATTCCTCCATATCTTGTATAGCACACGGAATCAAAAATTTACCGGGATCACCGACTTTTTGTGGTATGCGGCTTAGAAAAACCGATGAACAACTAGACGATTGTTGTAACTTTTCTTTGTTGTTTAGCATACTTTTGAAGTTTGCGGCGAATCGAGGCATCATGATTAAAGCATCGGCAAAACTTATGTTAAAATGCAAATCACGAAACATTTTCATAAATAGCTCAAATTGATAATTGTTCCTTTCTTGTGCTTTCTCTTTGTTTCGTCTCGAAGGGTAAGGTAAAGGTGGTGTGGGTTGGTCATTAGGCGACGGCCTTGGAAACTCGGGTTCCACAATTGGTATTGGTGTAACCGTAGGTGTGGTTTGAGCGGTACTTCGTGGGATTGTAATGTGCTCCTTTTCGACCATCACCTCGGGTTCTTTCTCGATTTCCTTCTTCGTAGAAGTACTTGGACGAGAGATTGGTTCTTTGAAAGTTTTACCACTTCGTGTAGTAATAACCTTCATTTCTCCCTTCGGGTTTGCAATGGTATCACTAGGAAGACCACCCGAAGAAGAGGGCTTACACATGATAGCTTCAAACATCTTAGCCATTCGGTCCTCAAATTTTGATTGCCTAGCATCCGCTTTTAATAACTCTTGCTTAATCTCATGTTGTCCTAATTCCATCTTTTGTTGGTTTTGTTGAAGACGTTGGACATTTCCTTCCATTTTATTTGCATGAGTTTTAAGTTCATTAGCAAGTTCATTTTTAAGCTCGTTTTTCAATTCGGACCTTAAGCTAATCATCTCACGTTGCATATTATCAAATTTAGCATCATTTGCTTTTGCATAATCTAAAAATTCTCCTTGCAAATTTTTCGTGTGAGCATTTTGAAAACCTTGTGTAGTGTTTTGAAAATCACGGTTTTGGTTTTGATTAGAGATTTGTCCATTCCCACTTTGATAATTCCCTTTGTTGTAATTGCGTGTGTTGCCTTGGTAATTACCTTGGTTGATGTTTCGATAATTATTAGCATTTTGATTTGGTGGAGCTTGATTTTGGCGGGAACCTTGGCCGTTTTGGTTGTAAGTTCCCGTTGCTACATAAGCACTCGAAGTGTTACCATCCGCGGTAATGCACTCGGAAAGATCATGAGCTCCTCCACACGATAAACAACTCTTAGCAACCGCTTTAACCGAAGCGGAATTGGAAGCTTCTTGAGCCTTCCAATGGGACATTAGATTAGCAAATCTATCAAAAAACCGATTTTCCTCATTAGCTTCACCATGTAAGGCATTAATGCTACGAGACGATTGTGATGACGATGACGAACCCATATTGGCAACACTCGGTGTGTTACGAGGGCTATAAACCTTAGATCGATTCTCAATGATTTGTAAAGCCTCATTTGTCGTCTTGCACAAAAAATTACCACCCGCGGCGGCATTCAAATAATCTCGTTCATGATCATTAAGCCCATTATAAAAGGTATCAATTTGATGCAATTCCGAAAAATCATGGTGAGGACATTCATGTAACATCTCCTTAAATCGTTCCCATGCCATTGAAAAACTTTCATTGTTACGTTGCACAAATCGTGAAATCTCATTTTTTAAGTGTGTTGTTTTCGATGGTGGAAAAAATTTGTTCACAAACTTAGAAACGAGATCGGCCCATGTCAAAATCGAATTTGGCGGTTCTTTCTCGAGCCAAATTTTTGCGGGTCCATCCAACGAATATGGAAATAACATCATCTTAATGGCGTCATGCGGAACATCTTTGAATTTGCTAGTGGCGGTGAGACGGTTGAAATTCCTAATATGGTAATGCGGGTTGTCTTTCTCGTGACCTCGAAATTTGTTTGCTTGTAGCATCGACATTAAACCCGTCTTAATCTCGAAATTCTCCGCAAGGATGGCGGGAATAACAATGGCCTCTCCAAAACCCTCGGTGGGTGCTTGTAGCAACTCCATCATAGTACGATTAGCGATTACGACTTCTTGTTCTATAATAGGTTCAACAATTGGAGGTTCTTCAACAATCAACGATTCTTGATTTGCTTGCTTTTGAAGACGTTTACGAGCTCGTTTAGCTTGATTACGAGTGATCATAAACTTCACGAAGAATGGGAGGTGAGCAAAGAAGATTCTTTTTGGTCGTTTTGTGGATTTTCAATTTTTTTGTGTTTTTGATGATATTTAATTTTTTTTTGGATTTTGGTGTATCTTCGTAGACAACAATCTACAAAATCTCTCCTCGAATCAAACTCTTGATTAAAGAAACCTCAAAGGAATGAAAACGATCACGTAGAGTGAACGCCTTCTAATGACTTTAGAACTTTGGTGAAAACCAAATTGTTCACGAGGGTTTAATCACAAAGAAAACCAAGCAAATATAGTATACGTATTAATACTTTGGGCGGCAAAACCCTCGATTAGCCTTCAATCTCAAAATACTCACAAGCAAGCGGGGAAACGAGGCGGCGCGAAGCACTTAAGAGCCTTTTTCCTTAGGGTATATTTTATAATACCCGCCTTATACCCACCTTATAGTTCGTATTTTTCAAAATCGAGCTTCACGAAAGTATTTATCTATTTTTGCCTTTTCTTTTTGTTTGAGATTCGAATACAATGATCGAGTGATGAAATCCCGAATCAAGGTTGTGTTTTCACACTTTTGGAGATATTGTATTTTGATTGTGATACTTAATACAATATATTAATAATATTCACAAAGAAAAACCGAGAAAACCGATAATACGTGTTAAGGGAGTTCCACTTAACACAAATACTATTATGGATAATATCAAAAACAAAATTTTCCAAATTAAATCACGACACACCTCCCCGGCAGCGGCGCCAAAATGATTGTAGTAAATTTACGACTCTTGTTTAGGAAAACAAAAGAACGTATATGAGCGGTAAGTATCGAGTGATGATTTTAGGAAAAATCAACACTAATGACCCACAATCAAATAAAATGAGAGAAAGATTCGTTTCCCAAGGAGGTATATGTGTTGTGAATTAACTTGTATTTCTTTGAGATTAATATTGATGAGATGGAATGACGGTTTCGTGAAAATTACACTATGACGTAAAAACGTAAACGTAAAGCCGTAGAAAAAACACAAAAATTAAAAATTATTAAAACCAAAAACAAAATATCAAAAAGGCTAAAAACAAGTCTAAAATAATATAAATAAAGATAAAAATCCAACAAAGATATTTTAAAACCTTTTATTAATTAAATAATTAATTTTAAATGCTAATTAAAGCCCTAAAATTAAATTTAATTAATTCAAATGTCAAAAATATGATTTTATTAAACAATTACTTAACTTATATTATTAGAAGACTAAAAAGTATTTTCTAAAAATTAAAAGCTATTAAAACTATTTTTAAAACCCTAAAAATGATTAAAAAAGATTAAAACCTAATTAAACTTAAAATAATTATAAAAATAAATCTAAAAGTTATAAAAATATTCTAAAAATGGAAATAGTACTAATTAATGACAAAGAACCTAGGAAAAATGAAAAAGAAAGAAAAATAAAATTTTGAAAAATTAATATTAAAATAATATTAAAATAATACTAAAAATAAAAAGTTTCTAAAATTAATTCTAAAAAAATTTATAAAAATCCTAAATAATATAATTAAGAGAAAAACACAAATTAGAGCTTCTAAACCTTTTTTAATAATTTTATAAAAATCTTTAAAGTTTATAAAAAACCTTAAAATATTATAAAATTAAAAATAAAAGTTTTTAAAACCAAAACAAGATGTAAACCTCAAATATATTAAATAAAACCTAAAAACTATTTTTCCTGAAAATAAAAACTATTTTTGGTATTTTTTAATGATTTTCTAAATTACGTCTAATAATTAAATTCTAAAAAATAAACTAATAAGAGGAAAAATGTGAAACCAATTTTAAAAATCAAAAACACTATAACTAACTTAAGAAAAATAAGAGAAACCAATTCAGCTTAATGAATAAGCTTAAAATAAGCTTAAAACCTACGGCTTTTTAAATGAGCTACAAGTGAAAATTGGGTTAAATAACAAACCAATCCACCCTTGGTCAGTAAAAGACCCAAGGGCAGGATGGTTATGTTGTTGGAGTGTTGAACGGCAGGTCACGGGTTCGAGTCTATATACCCACTTTTTACGCTTTTGTTTATTTTTTGCTTTTTACTTCTACCAATCAAACTACACTTACACAAGCTTATATTTCAAACTCCAAGTTCCTTTTTAACCAAGATTATGTCAAATTAATCCAACAAATCGTGACAGACTTGTATTTCAACACTTATGCACTTTCTGCTTGTGTATTGCTTTCCTTCACAGATTACAAAGCCAAAGGATTGGCTTGTGAGCTTATTTTGGTGGCTTATTGGACAACAATGGGCACTCTTGTGCTCCTTTGAGCACAAGAAGTCAGAAATAACAAGTAGAAAACAATTAGCATGCACCAAAGGACAAAAACAAAGCACACAAATCCTAAGTCAGTCTTTGTGATGAAGGTCAAGATCTGGTGGCTATAGAGCTGATAACTTGCAACCTAGTGAACTTAGGCCTACCAAATTTGGCACACACACTCACCTAATGATACTCAAGCAGTGACAATCACAAATTCACCCTCTTGCTTCACAGAAATCAAAGGATTAATGCACAAAATCATGAAAAATCATGCAGTTTAGAAAGCAAGCAGATTTTAAGCACACTTATCCTATCAAAACTCACAAATTGCTTCCACACTTGACCCAAACTAATTTCCAACTAATGAGAACTCTAACTCAACTTATTTGAATCCTTTTTAAAACCTGCTAACACTTTTTAAACTCTCAATCAATGATTATCACCCTGCTAATCCACTTAGCCAAACACCCTTTATATTTTTGTAAACTAACTTTTAACACTTCAAAACCTTGCAACCCTTAACCAAAATGACTAATAAGCTTCTAGACATGAATACTAACACATAAGGACTGAAATCATGCAGCTTAAACTAACATATAGCACCAAATCAACAAAATCATGCAACCACCACTTTTCTGAGATTTTACTAAGGTAAAAGGAGATTACCTTAAGGTTTTACCTCCAAAACCTTAGAGGATGAAAATCCTCCTCCAATCCAACTCGGGTTGGAGCAGATCCTTTATCAACAATCCTTGAACACCTGTTTAGCACAAATCAAAGAAAAGAATACAAGCATACACAATAATATCAATCTGTTTCTTTTCTTTCTTCTTAAAATTTCTTCCAAAACTTTTAAGACTTAGAAAACACTTTTTCTATTATACCCTAACACCAAAAACATGAAACTCTTAACACCATAAAACCTTAAACAGATTCTTCCAAAAATCTTTCAATTTTCAGAAAACCTTCAAATAACTTTGAAAATCAAAGTTACTTGTCAATCTAGAAAATGGAACTCAGTTTTCCTTCCCAAACAAAATACCAACTTTAAATAAATAAAAAGGAATTATATTGTTTTTAAACAAAAACACAACTTTTATTTCAAATAAAAGGAATTACAAGAATTTGAAAGGAAAACTGGAACAAAAAGGTTGTGAACAGGCTCACACCTATTTATACTACTCTAGGAAGATGAAATTACAAACCCTAATACAAGAGAAATCCCTATTCTACCCTTTGAAGCTTCTAGTCGAATTTGGTGAATAAGCTGTCCAAATTGATCTCCACTGTTTATTTTGCGTAATGGCCAAGCATATGATCATAACCGTTCAAGTGGGACACGTCACAAGCCTTGGGGACTAAGGTATGATGTGATTGGCTGAGAGGGAATTGGGGGTTTGGACCACAAACGTGGGATGCAGGTTTTTAGGAGTGGGATAGGTTTTGGAGTGTGGGAATTAAACGTGTGAGGGTTTAATTGAGTTTTACCCAAGGGAAGGTCGGGGTAATTTCTGGGTGGTAAGAATGATGAATAGTAAATCTTTAGATCCTAATTTGGGGGAAACAAGGTGTTAAGCGCCTGTTTTTATTTGAATCTTTCATTTTTGGCACTTTTGGTCCTTTTGTTTTGAATATTTTTGCATTTGAAGTTTCAGTGCCCTAAAAACGTATTTCCTTCACAAATAACTTTCCCTTATTGTCACTTTTGGCACAAGACTTTGTAAAAAGTGTAACAAGGATGATTTTTGACACTTTTGAATATTTCAAGGGCTGTTTTTGGACATTGTTGATCTTCAAAGGTCTTCATTATGTCTTTCACTTCATGAGGGACCATAATTGGCAATTTTGAATTGTTGAGGGACCAATCTTGCCATTTCTTCAAAGTTGAAGGACCTTTTTTGCAATTTTGACAAACTTAAGGGACCAAACTTGTAATTATCAATATACAAGGGTTTTAAGTGTCATTTCTTCATTCTTGGAGGATCAATCTTGTTTTGTCTTCAAGTCTTCAAGGGTATTTGTTGAAAATTCCATGATTAGGGCCCGGTTCTTTGTACGGCTTCGTTTCTCGTGTCCGTTTTTCCTTGTATCTTGTGATCTTTTGTCTTTTTCACGATATCCATACCTAAAACACACAAGTAAACAAACACAAGCATATATATGGTATTTTATGACATTTTTATACATTTAAAGCCCGAAAAGAACGATGAGATCATGTATAAATGCCATCTCATCAGTTAATCATTTTTTCCCACCTTCTAAGACAACGTTTTTCAAAAATGAAATTACGAGATTTGAGCAAAAACCAAATGAATCTTTTAGAGACGCGTGGGATCGTTTTAAGGAATTGCTTAGCGCCTTATCTATAGAAGCAGTCAACTGACTTCTGAACGAATTCGCTCCTTGGTTTGGTAATGGCTTAATCTATAGATAGAAAGCCTTATGATGGGAGGCAATGTCCTCACCATGGTTTTTCCGAGTTGCACCAAATCGATACGTTTTACAACGGTTTTAGTTTTCAAGAACAAGATTTGTTGAATTCCGCCGCCGGTGGCAACTTTTTGTGCAAAACTCCGAAAGACGCCTTAATGATTATTGAGAATCGATCCAAGGTTTACCAACTCCGCAACGCACCGAGTGTTGCCAATGTCGCCAATGTTAGTAGTTCTAATCGCGACATTGAGAGAGTTGATGCGAAAGTCGACAAGTTGACGAATGTGTTTACGTCTTTTCTCGTTGAGATGCAAAAGAAAGACGCTCCCGCTACGGTGAAAGCGGTTGAGGTTTCGTGTACGTTTTGTGGTGGACCTCATAATTATTACGAGTGTGCGGCTACGGATGGCCAAACGTCGAATGTGAGTGCGTTAAATGGAAACAACAATTTTTCAAATCAAAATAACGCGGGTCCATCACAACAAGGAAATTATAACCAAGGCAACAATTTTCAAAACCGAAATAATTTTCAAGGAAATAATCAACAAGGAAATTTTTCGAATCAAAATCAAGGAGGTTATAATCAAGGTCGTAATATAACTTGGCAAAATCGAGACAATAACCAAAACTCGAGTTTTTCAAACAACAACAATCAAGGCAACAATTTTTCAAGTGGTAATCAAGGAAATTTTCAAAGAAACAATCAAAACCAAGGGAACTTTAATTCAAATCAAAATAGTTCGTCAAACGATTTTCAAAATTACATGAAAACGAATAAGGCTAATATGAGACGATTAGAGGGAGAAATTGGTACTTTGAAAAACGACTTTTCTAATACATTGAAATTGCAAAACACGAAGATTGAGCAAGGGCAAATTGATATAAAAAAGATGTTTTCGGCCATAATGAACAAGTCCTCGGGTGCGTCATCGAGTTCGTTACCTAGTGACACCGTAGAAAATCCAAAGGAACAATGTAAAGCCGCCTCGTCTCGTGAGAAAGGTCGTGTGATTACCCCTAACCTTGAAGGATTCCGTGTTGTTTATCCCTCTCAACCCTCGACTTCTAAGACGTCTTTTTGTTCTAAAGTCGATGGGGTGAACGTGGCAACCAAGGAAAAGAGTGCACACCCTCGTGTACCTCAAATTCCATCCACGGTTCAAAAAGAAAGTTTTGTCGACCTTACCAAAGTAACCCTTGAAGAAACTTGTGCATCGATCCTTCTTAAAAAACCCAAAAGGCGTATGCCGAGAGGGGAAAAGGATCCGGGCCAATTTCTATTACCTTGTGATTTTTCCGAGATTGAGGGATGTTTAGCCCTTGCCGATTTAGGTGCTAGCATCAATCTCATGCCTCATTCTCTTTGGAAATTGATGAGATTGCCTTCGCTTACCCCCACGAACATGACAATCGAGCTTGCAAATTGTACTCCACTTATACCAATTGGAATAGCCGAGGATGTCTATGTTAGGATTGGAAAGTTTGTTTTTCCCGCGGATTTCGTTATATCTGATTACGAGTGTGACCCTAAATGCCCCATTATTTTAGGCCGACCATTCTTATCGACGGCTCGAACCGTAATCGACGTTCACGAGGGGAGACTTACTATGAGATATGGGGATGAGAAAATAGACTTTTTCGCTAGAAAATACCAAGGATTTTATGAGAATGAAAAAACCGAGGTTTCAAAACCTAACGATTCAAATCCTAATGATTTCAAAATGTTCACTTTAGCGGAAAGAATGAAGCTTGATGCATGTTTTGAAAGAATTAAGAAAAACGGTTTTAAAGATGATGATTTTAATGATAAAGAATACGTGTACCTAATTCAAAAGGGTATGTGTAAATTTATGGATGAAAACTCACTTTGGGATGTTTTTAGCGAAACAAGTGAACCACCAATTCCAAAGGGCGACGTTAGTGCCATCACGACAAAGACCAATATGGGCTCGTCTTCACCACCTTCGAAGGACCATGACTTTGAGGCCTATACTTCTAAACCCATTGAAGTGCCTCCCACTCCTAGCCCCAAATCCATTAAGGCTAAGGAAGTGGCCCAACCCAATGAAATCTCACCCATCATAGAAATGTCACCTAAGCATAGTCATTCGACTTGTAAGTCCATGGTTGTGACTCTCGAGAAATCTACTCGAGAACTTGCTCACATCAACACTTTCTTTGATGGCGATGGTGATTTTGCCGAGATCGAGCATATACTTGCTAATCCACCATCCATCTTCGAGGATTTACCCTTTGATAAATCTTCAAATGAAGAGGACGATCTCATGTCGGAAATTTCTTATGATGATGAGAATGACGACACTTTCACAACGTACTCGAATTCCGTATACGAACCAATTTTTCATCATAATCCCATTTTTGATGATGAATTCGAGAACGTTGATGACCATATCATCGATCCTCCTTCGTTTCACAATTGTGACGATGAAGAATTCTTTAAGGAGGTCGATGATTTTCTTGCTATAGACACAAGTCCCATTCTCGAGGAGTTACCTAATCAACACTCCTCATTTGAGAATGACGTTTACCACATTCGTGAGGATCTAACTTATCAACGATCCCCACAAAAGAATGATGGTTTCGTGCTTGATCGTGATCTCTTCGAGAGAGTTTCTAAAATCATCAAAGAGGGAAATGACAAACCATGGTTTGACAAGCCTATCTATGACGAAGAAATCGATGAGATCGACGTTCATGAAGATGACGAGTATGTAGACCCCGAGGGGGCGGTGTTCTTTATTGATCGACGTTTTGAGAACTTATATAATCCACCACCCCCTAACCGCGACTTAAATGTGAGGATTTTTAGCGCGACTAATTTTGAATTTGACACGCCAAATATTTTCGACATTATTCAATCGGGTTTTCATAAAGAGTTTAAAAACAATGAAAAAGGAAAAGATTTTGAAAATGTTTTAAAAGATTTTTCTACATGTTTAACTCCGTCATCACATCGTTTTATGAGTGCTACCACCTCGTCTACTCCTTTTGACGATGGTTGGTGTGGTCTTAGTATGGGGGAAGCCCCAAATGTTCCCTCACACTTTACCACCGAGGACGAGATTTACGATCCCGGAATTGCTTGTAAAGGGAAATCTCGGTCTTCCATCGATGCAATAAATGGAAAATCTTTTCGTTTGCTTGGTGTGAGTCTACCTCGAGTAGCTCATAAGTTTGCCTTACCCATTGCCCCACCTTTCTACTTCTTATCTATTTTCTTCTACCCCATTGGGGTTTGTGTTGGAGTGGCGTTGTTTCGTCTTTCATCCGAAAACGAAGACGCTATCTTTGACCCCGGTATATGTTTATCGGGTTTTTAAAGTACTCCATGTACTTTTGGGCCTTGTTTATCATGTAAGCCCCACCAAACATGACCATACCATGATTATCCCTAAATGATCACATTTATGGGGATTCGAGTCGAGCTTTTGACTCGGTTATCAAAAACAAGGTGCCTCGTGGGGGATTCTCATGCTTATCCTTGTAAATATTATCGCTTTCTTAGTTTAATGTAACGAGGGGACTTGTGCTCTTCCTACCTTTGTTTCGTGGTTGTTTGTGATTGTGATTTATTAGGTTCATCGTCATCATTGAAGCCTCTCGTGTTCGTTCTATGGATCACTCGAGCTTCGATCGTTGCCTTTGGAGATTCCGATATCCGATGATATCCTTTTATGTTCTAACTATTATCTTATTAGCATAATTCATAAACGGCTTTTAGGTTATTCGTTTTACCCTTTCCATGCTCGAGATTAAGCATTCGACTTCGTCTCTAGTATGGGGGTGTTTACACCCCTAGACTCGAAACATTGAGGACAATGTTTAGTTTTAGTATGGGGGTGAGTAGATACTTCACCTTGCTTACGTCAACACGCAATCCAATATTCATCTTTTTGTTATCGTTTTATGCAAAATAAGGCTAAAAATGGCCAAATTTTAAAAATTTTCTTGTTTTTCATAAGTGTTTAAGACACGAATGTAGGTTTTCCGATGGTGAGAACGAGAGTAATTTTTGACTCGACCGTGCGTGTTGAGAACTTAGCTTCGATTCCTTAACTTTTTAGGCTAAGTCTCTTAAATGAGGACGAGAAATGATAGAGTTATTTATAAGTCTCGTAATCGTCACGATCTCATGTGTAGTAATTATTAGCTTATTCTCCCAACGCTTTTGCATAATAAATTGTTAATAAATATTGATTTAGCGGTTTAGTCACTATTGTTGGTTTCTAATTTGTTTTGGTAGCTTCCATGTAATTAAATTGGGAAAACATTAAGTATCGCCAGCGTCACGGTTTTGAAGTATTGGCACCCGAATAATCGAAAGCTTCACCTAATAATAAGATTTCAAGTGCTCACCTAAATTAAGCAAAAAATTGAAGCTCACAAGGCCGAAAAATCTATGCCCAAATTGAAAGTGAATCAAGCCTTAATCTTCGAAGCTTTAAAGATCCAAAATTCGCTTTAGCGTGAGGATATACGTCTTTGGCTAATAAAACCACCGATGAGGCGGATAATAAAAGGCAAGGCAAGACCGAAGTCATAATAAAAGCTCCATGGCGGAGTTGAATAAAAGATGGAGGTAAACCAAAGATAATAAGGCCCTTCCGTTAGGGGGCGTATAAAAGTATTGGTAATAAGTCTCATGTTCAAAACCGTTATAAAACCGTGTTTATCGATCCTTCTTGTTGACTTAATTTTTTGACATCGTTGTCTATTGGGATGAATTATTGATTTAATAATTTTGGTTACACCGCTGAGTTTCTATTTTTAGACTTAATCTCTATTCACGCATAAGTCAATAATGTATCCTCGTGATCATTAAGACAAAATAAAATATAAGAGATACCAAGTAGGAATAAGGGAGTTTAGGTTCGTAATTAACACTCATGAGATATGATCGTGTTGCTAACTTATAATAACAATGATCTCGTTACACGCTTAGCATGGAATTGGGTGAAAATCGAGGACGACGAAATTATTTCTAACGAAGCATTCACGTGTTCTTGTTCTATGATCCCAAAAGTCACATTCTCGTGATGAAAACAATACATTATGTCTAAAACACGTGTAGTAGTTTATTTAAGTTTATGTCTTCAATAAAAGTCATCATAAAATGAATTTTGGAAGTGCTATGATACTTAATTCTAGCATTGCGTGGGGACACGGCAATAGTTTAGTATGGGGGAGTGATGAGACTGTATCTATACATAGTCTCATCGTCCAAATCGGGCTTGAAATGCTTAAAATATCATCAAAATACCCAAATATATGCTTGTGTTTGTTCATTGTGTATTTTAGGTACGGATATTGTGAATTCACCAAAAGATCAAAGGAATCAAGCAAAAACGAACACGGGAAACGAAGCCGCACAAAGAACCGGACCCGAATCATGATTTTCCAGTGAATTCCTTGAAGTTTGAAGAATTGGCAAGATTGGCCCCTCAACTTTTGAAGACTTGGCATATTATACCCTTGTGAACACTCTATTTACACATTGGGTCCCTAATATTTCAAGTATTTACATTATTGGCCCTTGGAATGAAGTCAAATTGCATCTAAGGTCCTTATTATAAAGTTTGTGCCATTTTCAGCAAGTTGGCTAAACTTATTATAAAGGAAAAAGGTTTTTGTGGATGATTAATACAAAGTGATCAAGTGAAGAAAGCTAGGGGGCTAAAACCGTCCAGACATCCAAACTCCTTTCCACCTCTCACAACATGACACGTCACCCACCCACTCACTTCCCACCAATCACCACCTCCCTAGCCAACACATCAGCTTTCCACTTGAAAGATTAAAACTGATTATTAATCAATTGCTAATTAAGTGGGGGAAACTTTTTTTAAAAAACGTTTTTAAACCAAAAACAAATCAAAACATACTTTTACCCACCTTCATCCCCTTAAACCCTAATTTTAGCCAGATTCGAATTTCATCTAAACAAAGGGTAAAGTAAAATTGACAAGGGATTTCTACTATTTACCTCTCTCTCAACACTTTCCCACTCTCAAAACACCCTCACATGGGCTGTGGACCTCACACCGTCCTTCCCCTGCCCATCACTTTCCACAAAGTCCCAAAAGGGGGACAAGATAAACGGGTGGATACTATTTCCTTGGCCTCCAAGTGCAAACCAACGTCCCAGATCACTTCTACCAGCTGGACTCTACTCAGCAAGCACATGACACTTTTGACTATTCTTCAAATTTGACTTCAAGAGGGCATTTCTGGAAATCCAATGTAGTTAGGGTTTATGTTTTAAAGATATTCTAGATAGTTCTTTAGGCTTGTATAAATACCAAGTCGACTTGTGACTTGGTTTTCTTGTTCCAGTTTTTGTATATTTTCTAAATTAGTAATGAAAATGAACTTTTCTTAAATTACAATACTTTTACTGTCTTTTCTAGTCTAAGTTTATCTTTTATGCTAGTAGTTTAAAGGATTCACAAGATTGCAGTTTGAAAGAAGGTTTTTCAGAAATTCGTTTTTTTTAAGTTCCAAAGTGTTGTTGTTCAAAGATTTTCTAAGCTTGATGATTATAAGAGGATGAAGTGAAAGTGGATTCACCTTATAAAAATCAGGTTGGTGAAATGTTTTCATAAAAAGTTTCAAAGATTGGTTCCACAGGGTTTTAAAAATCAGTTTTTATTCAATTTTTTTTTATTCATACCATTACTGTATAAAAAGCCATAAGCTTCTAGCTTATGGTCTTTTTATGACAAGAAATTGTTGGCTGTTGTTTGTGTTTGTGCAGGTTTGAAAAACAAGAAGACAAGTTCATTTCCTTTTCATTTTTCTCATTTATTTTGAAGACATATTGATAACCCTGGGTCTGTTGTAGACCTACCAGCAGGGTCTCTCTACACTACTCACAAGCCCTCATAAGTCCATTTAAAGAAGGCCTCAGCCCAAGGTTTGGCTTGAACCCTTTTTATGAATTTTTTTGGATTTTTGAATGAAGTGTATGTGATTTTGTGATTATCTGTTTTTGCATGCTTTTTGGAATTGTTTATGTTTACATGTTAGTTATTAGTGATATTATGCATGCTCAAGTAGTTTGTAATTAGTTTAGGTTGATTTGAATGGCATTTAGTTTGTTAATTTTCAGTTTTCAGAAACTAAGGGGTGTTTGGGATTAGATCTTTAAACAAGTAAATATTACTTACTTAGCTTAAAATCTGCTTAGACATGTCCCAGTAAGGTAGTAGTAGTCTATAGGGTATTTGGTTTGAGTTCAGTAGGATTTATAAGTAGTTTCCATGATAAAAAAATTGGTAACATAGGTAAAAATCAGTAGGACAGATTTCTGCCTTGTTTTGTGTAAATTTGCCCACCATCTTGCTTGACCTGTTAGATTTAGGTAGTATCTAGGGTTAGGAATTGATTTGTGGGTGTTTGGTAGTCATTTGTGTAAAATTTGGCCATTAGAAAGTCACCAAATTACCAAACACATCAGCAAACAAACCATATGCACCTTTCTGTTATACAATGACTGATTTTTGGAAATTTTGTGCTTAATTTGTATTGTGCTTGTGTTGTTTATTGCTCATTCTGACTCCCCACACTTCCATGAGTGTGGGGGTGCCCAATTGTCCAAGCAAAATCAACCAACAAGAAAGTTACAAGCTTATACATGCTCAGACCCGTTTTTAAACACTAGCAGTGGGAATTAAGTTACCCCTGCTAGTGTTGTTGTTAGTACTGCTTAGCTAGAAGACAGAAACTATCCAAGTGTCACTGTCATCTTTTGATTTTTTTGTCTTTAGTGGACTTAATTAGGATTTAGCACTTCATTTTTTTTTCAATATTTTTATTTTTTAATTCTTGATTTTTCTGCTTAATTAGTTTTTATATTACTGTTCATTTTATATTTTTTAGATTAAATTGCTATTTTTAATTACTTTTATTTATTCTGATTTTGTCTTTTAGTGTAGAAAAGTAATATTTTTCAGATTTAAAATTTTTCTTAGATTTAGAAAATTAGTTTAAGATTTTTAATTTAAAAACATTTACTGTTCACTGTTTTAATTAATTTTTATAATTAAATTAGGTTAATTAGGGTTTTAATATTAAATTGTTTTGTCTTTTAGTGAAAATTTTTACATTTTTCAAACTTTTTCATTTTTCTACTGTTCATTAGTGTAATTTAGGATTTTTAAAATTGTCAAATTAATTTTGGCATTATTTTATTATTTTTTATGATTATTTTAATCTAAAAATAGTTTTTAGTGATTAAAAAATAGAAAAATAGTTTTAAAAATTTAGGAAAAATTCTTTTTAGTCTTTAGATAATATAAGTAACTTATTTGTTCAATAAAATTATATTTTGGACATTTTGTTAATTATATTTGATTTTAGGGCTTTAATTAGTATTAAAAATTGAATATTTAATTAATAAAAGGTTTTAAAATATATTTATTGGATTTTTATTCTTATTTATATTATTTTAGACTTAGTTTTTATTTTTAATTAATTTTTAGGTTTAATTTTTAATTTTGTCACGTTTTACGTATTTACGTTCGCGTTTTACGTCAACGTCGTAGTTTAATCGTAGTCGTAGCTCGTCTTTACTTTTTTCCCTTATAAACCAAAAACGTCACTAATCCAAACATTGTTATTTTATATATTGGCACATTAATACACACACCTCCTTCGAGAACGAACCCGCATTTATTCGGTTTTACGTTTTTCCTAAAGCGTATAACTTAATACTTGCCACTCATACGCGTTTTTCCTAAAACGTGTACGAAAAACCTAAATCACCAGTCTTAGCAACAAAGGCACTAACCTGGGGTTTTGAAGCCCCAGAGTTGGAACCAAGCCCCCTATGGGATTTATCCCTACACACAATCATAAAAGCATCTTTAACATCAGGTAAAGCAGGTTGAGTCAACAAAGAACTTCTAATTGGCTGATAAACATCATCTAAACCCATCAAAAAACTGCATTAACTTCATCAACTGTTGATGTTTACCAGCCTCAGTCCTAGCATTGCAAGTACAAGGAGAGAATTTGGTAAGAATATCAAATTCCCTCCAAAGAGAATTCAACTTATGATAGTATTCAGAAACAGACAAACCATTTTGCTTAAAATTATTAATCTTTTGAATTAGATTAAACAGAATAGAACCATCAAGTTTATCATAAGTTTCCCTAAGTTCATTCCAAACTTGAGAAGCATTTTCAGAATAGACCTGACTAAGATACAAGTCCTCAGAAATACTACTTAACAACCAAGACAAGACAACGGCATTACATCTATCCCACTGATTAGACAAAGGTATACTACTAGCATAATCAGATTTCACACAAGTTCCATCAACAAAAGCCATTTTATTCCTAGCTTGAAGAGCAATTTTCATGGCATTTGCCCAAACCCTATAATTTTCACAACCAGTAAGTTTAATACTAACCAAAGCACCAATATTACTATCATTAGTCTGTAAATGAAGAGGGTTCCCAGCATCAAGAGAACTGATTAATTCAGAATTGCTAGTGGAACTACTAGTTGGTGGAGGAACACCACTAGGACCACCACCAGGGGAAGGTCCAGACATGATAACACAAATTTAAACAAATAAACAAAGCAGACAAACACCAAATAGCACAAACAAGAAAGCAAATAATTAATAAAAAGATAAAGGAGAACAAATTCGAACTACAAGAACACCAACACAATACTTGGTGAATTGGGGTTGGCCAGAGCATGTATCCACACCAATCTAGGTTGGAGGGTCAAGGTGTTAACCAACCTGTTTGCACCCACCAAGTAAGGTCAATGAAAAGTAAAAACGAATCATTTACAGCGCAATATAGGAAGCAAAAAACTTTGTGCTCTTGATTCACTTAGTCAAGAGACACAAAAGTCAGCAATGGAACCACCAGAAGCACAAGAAGCCCCAAACAATCGATTAAGGTTTTACAACCCTAAATCAAGCCACCAGGTATCAACACAAGTCACCAGAATAAAAAACCCCAAAAAATAAAATTAGGGTTTGAGAAACCCTAATTTTGAATTTTTTGAAATAGAAAGATCTGGTAACAATAAACTTTAATTCCAAGTCACCAATGATCAATGGAAGCCACCAGAATCAAAACCCCCAATAAATAAAAGTTAGGGTTTGAGAAACCCTAATTTTGATTTTTCAGAAACAGTTAGATCTGATGACGGCCAACAATATCCACCACCCGTCAAGAACAGCCGAAACAAGAGCAAGGAAGCAAGATCCAACTAGATCTAGAGCAACCTTCGCTCTGATACCATGTAAAATAATATCAAACACCAGTATGAAGCACTCAACCAACCACCCCTTGTGCTATTAATCAAAGAATCCAAAGATAATCCCCAAATGAGTGCTATCTACTTACAAACAGAAAGGGTTGTCCTCAAATGAGTGCAACCTAAGAATACAAAGTTCAATACAACAAAGGAAATATGAATCAAACGTTTGAACAATCAAAACGTTTGATGGAGAAAACAAGATATTTGGATTTGTTGGGAGAGAGAGAGTAAATGATGTGTGTGTTTTTCTCAAGTCTTCTCAAAGACTTTTCACCACTATAAACCACAAGCCTTTGACCGGTCTTCCAAGGAATCCACACATTGGCAGAAATAATCCCTGCACAATAACAAAAGACACAAACAAAGCACAAGAAGACAACAACGGTTATATTAGAGAAAAATAAAGATACCAAACCACCCTTCAAGGTTATAAACTTGTCAAAATAGGAGACCAAACATTTCAACAGATTTGTCTCTTGACTTAAGAAGATTGTTTTGCCTGTAGGTTGGTTTGTTGTTAGCTGTTAACAGAACTCATGTCTTGGCCTCTGGTTTTTTCAAAATCTGTACCTTTTACTTGTTGGGTGTTTTTGTTAATGTTGGGGTTTGTTGGTTTTCTCTTTCTTTTTGCGCGGAATTGATGGTAATTATATGTTGTTGTCGCCGCAGGCTTAGAGATTCCTGAATATATGATTGGACAGTCTTTTGGTTGGTGGACCGGTAGAACCATCGTTTCTTCTTTGCCCTTATTCAATCCATTATTTGATCTCATGCATGTTTTCACTTGTGTAAGCTTGCATTTATTCTTATGTTCTGTTTGCAGGTCTGTGTGGTACGCTTAAGCGTACGAACAATGAATAAATAGATATGACTGGTTCCTTTTAATTCCTGTGGATGATGGCTAATATCAGGTCCATGAAGCTGTTGTTGGAAGACTAGAAGTACTCGGGATTCCATTATATCAGGCTCTTGACCATACATCCACATGTTTGACTTAAATTGTGCTTTTTTGGTGCTAGCTGTTTTCTATATTTATTATTGGTCATCACCCAGGAGTCTTTCAGACTATCTCGTTTGTGTTCTTAGGGCTCTGTTGGCTGTGAAGCGATAGCTGGGCAGTGGTTTATTATCTCCTAGCTTGGATGGTTGGTTAGTCTGTTTTGCGTTGGCTGTTGTAGTTGTTGCGTTTTGGGTGATCTGTTCTGCTAGCTTCTAAATGGATTGCAGGGTTGAAATTGAACTAAGTGGTAGTTAGTTTAAGTGTCACATGAATATAGTCTCTCGTCACATGGATTAGTTGAAACCATTTGGCTCTTTTGGGTTTCTTTTGACACATGAAATATACCTACCTGATGAAAATGAATCTATATTGCTGGAAGTGGAATTTAATGAAGTTGGTTCATTTGTAATCTTTAAACTGGAAGCATAAGTTATCTGATGAAAAGCGAATATATAGTTTATTTGCTCCTAGAAGTTTATTTAGGCCGCAATACGCTTTTTAAGAAACTAGATATCACTAGATTTACTCACGAGGCATGGTTATTTTTGCTTGTTTGGCGTTGCTCAAGTATGACTGCTAAATGGATTGTTGTAGCGGTACGATGGTTAGTCTTTTTTGCAAGTGATCTGTACCACGTTGGGATATGGATATGGCTAGTTGCATGCTTTTTTGGTTCAGCTGTTTCTGCAAATGACTAGGAATAAAAAAAGTCCTCGGTCTTTTAAAGTTGTTACTTTAGGCTGAGCACCTTTTTCAAGGGAATAGATAATAGCGTAAATGTTTAAGTAAGTGTTTGTTTCATATGGGTGAGTAGGGAATAGATATGTATTCTGGTAAAAGTTATGTTTGGGGGTGCTCATATAGAAAACAATGCAAAATGTTATCTGTGCATGATTTGTGGTTTAATAGATATTTGGAAGATGTCTTTGCTGCGTACGCTCTGATTGTTTCTTTGTTTATATATTGGTATGGTATATGTACAAGTTTTAACTCTGCCTGGGTTAAGTGTATACTCAGCCGGTCCCAAGCCCGGAATAAAAAAGAGGAGGGTTGACTAAAAACTTGTATATGAAGGGTGGTCTAAAGGAAACTAATTCATTTGCTTTAATTGTAATTGGTGTCCATGGTTTTTTGCAGATGAGAAACTGTGGGTCTGCAATGTTTTAGAGCGTTTTTGCAGTGTATTCTTTAGTGATGTTACCTTTGTATAGGTTCCCCACTGTATCTGAGCAACACAATTTTCGCATATGGATATTCAGTTCTTCCTGTATCAACCTTTAGTACAGTAATAAGCATTGGTCTGTTTTTGATTGTTTTAGTCCTGGCTTTAAGATTTTGATTACAGGTCTGAATATTTTTGGGGGTTATTGGGTAATGACTTGAATTTTGATTTAAAGAGAGAGAGAAACTTGATATAGGGAGGCATGATAACTCTTTCAATATATTAGAAATTGTTGTAACATATTTTGCAGATTAAGTAAAGGTGAGAGATTCCTGTAGAGGCGACCCGGTGAAATTCGAGCCTCCGTTTGGCTCTAATGTAGCCGCATAACCTGTATTCCCGTGACGGCTTCCATGCTCTTACCTGGTCATCCCGAGATGTGGATAGCTGACATTAGCGCGTAACCAGATGCAAGTTTGTCATCGTACATTTCCACCACATTTTACCAAAAACGTAAACATTATCAAGTCATCCCAAATGGCCAAATTAAACATGTATTTTTAGCTCTATATTGATAATGATATCAAGCTTTAAATTTTACACTAATACTTTGTGACATTTGCTTTCTACTGTTAATGTTTCCAATGGAACTAGTATACTTTCTGGTATGGACTTTTTATTTTGATAGTATAAAGTTGGTATATGCTCAAGACCCTAAGAGCAACCAAACGACCTTACACAGCCATTTAATGATTCTCAGACTACCTTATTATGGTGAAGCTTATAGTTCATACTTCATATGATGGTTTTTGTCTCCTAGTTAGAATCAGCCATATCTTTTGTCCGAATCATGTACTCGTAAGAACGACAAGCGAAGATGTTTGCTGTTAAAGAGTTGGAGTTAGCAGACTGATAGTTTGGGTTATAGGAAAACCATATTTTCTTTTGTCCCACATCGCCCAGAAGAGTAATATTGTGAAGATGGATGGCCTATAAAAACAACAGACCAAGATGAGAACAAACATACCTTTCTCGGCCTTTTGGCTAAGATCAAGTGTAGTATCTGTTCTTATCAGTTTAATATCTGATATGTGAGCCATCGGCTCACTCGATATTAATCTTATTTTTTATGGGGGAAGGACCCACCACAGTAGCTTGCTGCTGGGGTTCTTCACGTGTCACCTTGGTGTTGCACTACTGCCTAGGTTTGGCGCACCCCTCCAATTACTAGTTCAAACTTTATTTGTTTGCAAATTTAACATGCTACAAAGCTGTACAAAAGAATATGGAAATACAAACATGAAATTAAATGTAACTTGGTACATTGTTCACACAAGCTTTTACATTTTCTTTGTTTCTGCTGCAAATTTTGGGGCTAGCAAACATTGACCATCAACATTGCTAAAACGAAAGTGAAATCTGAAGGTGACCAGTTGGATTAATGGCCGTTTCCAAAGAATGCAAAAACTTCAGACAAGTGGAAGTTGACTATAAAAAGAAAGACATGTGAATGAAATAAGCATACCTTTCTCGGCCTTTTGGCTAAGATCAAGTGTAGTATCTGTTCTTATCAGTTTAATATCTGATATGTGAGCCATTGGCTCACTCGATATTAATCTTATTTTTTATGGGGGAAGAGCCCACCACAGTAGCTTGCTGCTGGGGTTCTTCATGTGTCGCCTTGGCGTTACACTACTGCCTAGGCTTTGCGCACCCCTCCGATTACTAGTTAAAATATTATATATGTTTGCAGAAGGAAGTAAAAGCGAGCAAGTAATTTATGTCATCAAGTAAAAATAGAAAGGTATAGTACATGTACAACAAATTTCATTATTCTAAAGGGGACCGGCCACCTTCAGAAACAAGAATTTTTACAATATCACTACCTAAAAATCATAGTCAAAACACAAAATAATTTGCAGCATTTCTGTATGGCTTCGTATGTGATATTACCAAACACCATTTTGGTCATGTTGTTAAGTTTGTTCAACCTTCTGGCATATTCATTTTGGGTATTTTTATACTACATCTGTTAGATTATACTACATCTGTTAGACCAAAATGGTTTATACTACATCTGTTTGTTCAACCTCAAGCCGGGAGGCAGCGAAATAATAACCAAAATGATCAATGTTTTTAGCGTCTTTCTACATATGGACCACTGGAACAGATTTAGTTGTAACAGCGGAGGTAAATTGGTTGAATAATGCTGCAAATTTTTCCTATCTTTTTGTGGCTATCACTCCAAAGTGTGAGGTCTCAAGTTCAATTCCCACTAGGTGCAAACAACCTTGAAGTGGCCACGTCAACCTCCTGAAAAGGGAGGGCTTTACCTGGTTTGAGTCTGTGTGGCGGTGGGCTCAAACCCCGTGGATTAGTCGGAAATCACGGTTACCAAAAATAAAATAAAATAAATAAATAAATAAATAAATAAAATTCCTATCTGATGAGGTTGTTTGTAGGCGGTAATCCGGTTCGTGTGTGGCTTCCGGCGCCATTGATATTAATCAGAAAGATTAAGATTATGACCGAAAGGTATTGTGCTCTTTTATATTTTATATCTGCTGTTTGTGTAAGAATGAAGGGAAGAATTTCTTGAAGGGTTGTTTTTACAGTTTCACCAAGTCAAAGCCAAAACAGAAACTAGTTTGCACCCTTCCGTACTGGTTGACATGTAATATTACCATACACCGTTTTGGTCATGTTATTAGCGTAGTTCAACCCTTTTGGGTTGTTGGATTTCAAGGAAGCCCTTTGTTCATGAAAATATCGTTCTTGTAACAAAGGAGGTGCTGGCTTGACCCGAAAATAGATACCTTTAAAGTGATCAAGTCCTCTTTTTCAAATTCTATTTTGATTTTCTAATTGAAGAATGAAAATTGCATATTTGATTTGAGATTAGGAGGAGTTCGAGAAGAGAGGTTTCTAGTTGCAGTTGTTTGGTTTGGAAAGTCAAATTTACGTTTTGGATATCTTCTCATTATCCCTGACATTTTGGTTACTTAGTAGTACTAGTAGAGTATCAAATGAAAGGAAGAGTTTCTTGAAGGGTTGTTTGTGTAAGAAGGTTGTGCATAGATTATCTGTTGATATGTTGTTATATCATCCGCTTTTATAAGGGTCGGTTAAGGGACGAGATTGGTGAATTACAGCAATGGATTTTAGACATAATTGCCATTACCTCTTATTCATCGTTCTCTGATGACGATGATGCTGAGTTGCGGATACCTTCTTGTTCAGATAGATCGAACTATGTTTAATCTCCTTGGTTATATAGGGCCGCAGACGCTAGATTAAACGAATTCAAATTCCAGTTGGATTAGGCCTTTCCAAATAAGCAAAGATTAATGGTGAGATACCTAAGTAGCGGGAATAGTGATATCGAATCATGTAACTTGTAAGGACGACAAGGGAAGATGTTTGCTCTTCTGAAGTACTTAAAGAGTTGGAGTTAGCAGACTGTTGGTTTGGGTAATAGGAAAACCATATTTTCTTTTGTCCCACATCGCCCAGAAGAGTAATATTGTGAAGATGGATGGCCTATAAAAACAACAGACCAAGATGAGAACAAGCATACCTTTCTTGGCCTTTTGGCTAAGATCAAGTGTAGTATCTGTTCTTATCAGTTTAATATCTGATATGTGAGCCATTGGCTTATGGGGAAGGACCCACCACAGTAGCTTGCTGCTGGGGTTCTTCACGTGTCACCTTGGCGTTGCACTACTGCCTAGGCTTGGCGCACACCTCCAATTACTAGTTCAAAGTTTATATTTGTTTGCAGAAGGAAGTTAGAGTGAGCAAGAAATCTATGTTATTAAGTAAAAAAGGAAAGGTATAGTACATATACAACAAATTTTCATTATTCAGAAACAAGTGTTTTTACAATATCGCTACCTAAAAATCATAGTCAAAACACAAAAATAATTTGCAGCAGTTGTGTATGGCTTGATATAACACCATTTTGGTCATGTTTTTAAGTTTGGGGATATTCATTTTGTGATATTTTTTCTCTAAAACATCTGTATGTAAGTTTATGTATGCGCAATCTAAGTTCGATGAATTAGTAGGTGCACTCTTGACCCAAATAATCAGCTTGGCTCCCTCTAATGGACTCCGATTTTTTTTTCCATAGGGATGTTTGAAGCAAAAGATTTCACTGTGGTCAACGTGGGATGCACGTACTGGCTATTTTGTTGGTTTATACTCATGTCGCTTGATTCTGTTTTCTTTCCTAATTACAGCATATGAAGACAAGGACAAAACTATAAGCTACACTTCAACTCAAATGAAGAATCCAACATTCTCTTCATTAATATTTTTTTGGGTCCTAATCCCTCGATCGGCTGGTTCTGAATGGTTGACGAGTGAGCTGTTTTACCTTCGACTTTTCTATGTAGCACAAGGGGGCATTTTGCAGGTCATACACGCTTTAAACTAAAAAAAGTGGAATCAGTGTAAAAAATCGGAAGATGCGCGCCAAATTCTAGATTCCAATATGATTACATATGGACAAAAGCTCAATTCATAAGTACTCAAACATGAACTATATAAGATTATAAATGTTCATAAGTACTCAAACATGAACTATATAAGATTATAAATGAAACCAGTGCCTGGAATGCTACTAGTATATGACAGCAGGTCATGCGTATAGAACCATCTGTTAAATCAACCAAATCGAAAGCTAATGACACTAAGAATAAAAAACAAATGATGACCATAAAAAAGAGGTAAATATATGTCAGCCATGGCCGAAACCAGAGGTACGAGCATATAGAACAGATCCTGTTCAAGTAAGGTCGTGTCTACTTGCTTGCTTGTGGTCTTTATAAACTGCTTTTCTTTTATACTTTCAAGCGATGTGGGACAAAACTATTTCCCTTTCTATTTATATTTAGTTGCAACAACAGTTTTATTTCTACTTTTAAAACTATCACATGTTATAAAATACTGTATTCCAAATATCGAATCAAGATACTATTTCATATATGTAATTACTTATAAAAGAGAACATGGTCAAATGAACTTATGACATAATCATGCGTTATGAAACGATATAAACTTGGCATTTATCGACAAAATAGCAAAACAAGTTCATCAAACCATAAACAAAAATATCTCTACAAGCAACGATCATCAGCCACTCCAACCCAAACAATCCACACGCGCTTCATCCTCACAACGAAAGCAATTTTTTAAAGCATCTTGCTCGCTAACCGTGTTAATGATAGCCCTTGCTTACACCATGCCATGTTCCTGAAGCCCTCTAAGAAATGCCACATTGTCCACAACAACTACTAACCCAAGCAACCTATAAAGCTCGACTATCAGCTCCTCCTTATCCTTAACACCGTCAGTTCTCTATGTGCAAAGGTTCGTAAGCTCCTTTGCAAGTCTCAAGTTTTTAGCAAAATCCCTCTCGAAATGCACAAGCATTAGGGTCGAGTTAGTTGTCAATTCATTAAGACGAGCCATTAGTGGAAACTGAAATGAAAACCTTCCCTCAAATCATGAACAGTTGCACCGTCGAAATTAATGGTCAAAATAAAAAGACGGCTAAGATTTGAAAACGGAACCAATTGACATGAACATCTAATATTAAATCTTAATTTTATATAAGTCCATAAATGTAACAATATCAAACCAAGCAAATTGCCAAGGCATAGCACATTGCCCATAAGGAAATATTTTTCCTGATTTATAGCATGAACAAGGAGCAGCAAGTCTTGTCCCTTCGAGAAATGATTCAAATATTTTTCCTCTCGAGACCATTGATTTTTGCCACCACACGCACCGTTAGTCGCCATATATATTGGCTGCAGATTTTCATTTCCATCATCGTTTGCCCCTGCTACAGCAGCTGCTAAAGCTTGATGTTTTGCGTTTCTTGGAAGCTGCAGCTGTTGCTAAAGCTTCTTCCTCAGGGAAACTTGATGCCATAGAAAACACTCGCCTTATGTTTCCGATCACTGGCTGCACTTGTTGTTGGTGCTGGTGCAACTGTCTTGGAATCGGATGTCGCTGGTGCTTGTGGAGGTTTTCTAGTAGACGACGATTCTGAATGGCGTGACTCTTGGCTGTTGTGAGTGTCGGTGGCGATGGTGTGCTAGTTGTCATAATCATACCGATCACCCAAATGAGAAACATAAAAAAAAAAGAATATGTGTCTGTCAGACAACCATGTGACCATGCCAAGACCCATCGAGATGAGCTGAAAACGATCATCTACTGAGCCATGGCCAAGACCATAAGGCTCGGTTAATCACGCTCTGGTCACATGGTGATGATGCATCAACCAGACATGGGTTTCTGTCTCTTGAGGAATCAAGAATACAGAGGTACGAGCTATAGAACAGATCCTGTTCAAGTAAGGTCGTGTCTGCTTGCTTGCTTGTGGTCTTTATAAACTGCTTTTCATTTATATTTTCAACCGATGTTATTTCTACTTATTGCAACAACACAGTTTCATATATTATTTCATCTATAAAACAGATCCTGTTCGAGTAAGGTCGTGACTACTTATTGCAACAGATCATGCTTGCTAAAGGGGTGTCTGGATGAAGGCATTACTACATCTTCTTCACCAAATGCTTGGGTAACATTTATTTGAGACGTGGCCTATATGTACCATTGTACCACCACGTATTGCTGCTAGAAAACGAAACTGGTATATCTCTGGAGGAATGCGTCATATATTTTTCTTTCCTTATTGTCCTTAACTATACAATCGGATGCATTTCCTCCACACATATTCCGGTTTATATCCGTCTTTGATCACAGCCCACAGGTACCGAACATCACAAATTCCTCACCGCTGCATCATTTATATACCTTGGCCACGTCTTTAACTTAGCAACAATATCCGAGGTTGGTTAATGCATTTAGGCCATGTCTGGAATAACTATGACCCACTTGTAGCATTTGGTGAAAAAGTTGTAGTAGTGATTCCATCTGCACTTTCCTTTGTGATCACTATTTTAATTGCTATTTTAGCAATTAAGTCGAACGAAAATGATGGATTACCTTTACAGATACACCCTCATGACGCCATGGTCTCCATCACTAGTCTCAATTTTGCTGCTTTACTTCTGCTTTTAAATTTATTGTTTCTGACACAGGTTTTGGTCACACTTCCATTTATGGCATTATTGATGGTTTCGGGAAGGATTGGTTTATCGTCCATTTTATTTGATCTTTGACATTGTGCATATTGGTCCAAGGGTGTAAGGAGCTCAGTTTCACATACACAGTACTTTACACCATCCAAGGAAACCTTGCACATCACAAAACTTATAGGTAAATGAGTAGTATATATATGAAGTCTAAAAGTATTGATAGAAGCTGGATTACTCATTGGGCAAATCTTCCTTGGCAAAGTGACTTGTGATGACAAAGGAGATTTGCCCAGTTAAAGACGTCTATAAATTCCATCAAGTCAACCTATCTGTTTCATTCTATCATCTTCCTAATACCCCGTCTCCAAAAACAAGAAGTTCTGAGATGATCCATTCTTCCGAAGAAATTCCGGTTGCTGAGGTAGTAATTGACATAGAGCCAGAACCCACACAAACCAACTCCGACAGACTCTTAACATGTTCCATGTTATTTCCACACATCCTTCATCTCTTATATCTAGAAGTAATACGCGGTGGTTTCTTAGCGCCTATGTTTCACTTATGGTCTAACTATTGCCTCCAAGTAGTATTTGCAGAAGAAGGTGTCATCATGCCCCGTTCAGCTCTAACCTTTATCATAAGTACTCTCCTTGCCTTTGTAGAAATAAAGTCGCAGGGACAACCTGGATTCCCTTTTGAAACGCATCCTCACGCCATCATGGTTTCAATCACCAGTCTCCCTGTATACGGCTTGGCTTCTGCAGCTAAACTTGGTGTTTCTGCTCAAAGTATTGCTCACACTTCTGTTTATGCCATTATTGCTCGCTTTGTACGGATAGGTTCTTTGTGTGTCCTTGTTACATCTTTGGCATCTTTGTTCTACCTTTGATACTTCCATGTTCCATTCACATCTGTGTATTATCCTTATAATAATGCCATCATGATGTTGTCTGTGATGGCACCAGCAAGATGTTAAGTCCTACTGTCTTCTTATTAAGCATGGCGTGTTGTTTGTAATGTAATTTCTCATGTGAATGGACCTCAGAAAAATTCATGTTGATCCGTTAGCTGTTTTTTATTTCACTGATATGAACTGATAACAATAAAGTACAAATGAAATCGGCCATATGCTTCAGCTTAATTCTACCTACCTATTCTCAGGATATGTGAATCACCATACTTGGTCTAGCGATAGTTTTGGAAAATATGCTTCAGCTTCATAGGGGTGTTTTTTCATTCTTAATATACGTGATCTTTGCTTTGTATTTTGTAATTTTGATAGCATATAATCTCTATAACAAACCACACTTGTTGCGACTTAAGCACATTCATTACTAAATAGCAGCAGATAACTTTCTTTAACCACGTGTTTAATCAAACATTGGTATCTTGATGGGATAACTATAATATAACAGATCATTGTGAAAATGATTTTCCGGAATTTGAAAGACATATCACTACTTGAGATAATGCTGATACCACTGACTGCAACAGACTTAGGAGTTAAGAGAACTGACTCATGTGTATCTTAAACTTGTTTTTGAACAATTAACAGCATGTGTCTGTTTGACTCATGTGTGTGAAATGCTTCATAAGATGATGCATCAATGTTGAAACTAAAGGTCTTACTAGTAAACTGATACGCTGCACCAATAAGCTGATGTTGCTAAGCTAATACGTTGTACTTCAACATCTTATCATCATGTTGAAACTAAAAGGTCTTCCTAGTTTAGCAAGCTAGGCTTACACTGCTGCAGTAGGTATATAGGAGACCAAAATAAAGGGGTCTGGTGGTTGGTTAACAAGTCAAAATGGGTATTTTTGTAGAAATTAATGGATTGGGTTGACATGCAACTTTTTTTTTTCTTATTTAAAAGCCACGAGTATGAACGATATTAAAAACAAGTACCGTTAAAAAAAGACTTCAAAATGAAGGTGAATCGCTCACACAGATTTAAGTACTCTAATTTCATATTTTGTATGTAAAATGCAAACAACTTACAAACACTACAAACCTTGTACTACACAAGTAGTGTCACCTACAACAACATATGCAAGTTACCTGGTTTACAAAATTACCCAAAGACCAATCCATATTTGAGGCTCCAGTAAAGTTAGTCTACAACAACATATGCAAGTTACCTGGTCTACAAAGTTACATGGTGATACTACAAGTCTGTATATCTGTTCAGTATAATTATCTCTGGACACCAACACCCCAGTAATTGGAAAAAAAAGGAGTGATGGTTGGATGGATATTTCAAACCGTGACTAACTAAAGCAGAAACAATCTCTATTTAATTTATCGCGGCGTCCTTCCCTGGATCCTCACAGGCTTATCTTTCAAAGCATTGAGCTTAGACCGATCTAGATACTCTTTTAATGCAGGAATTAAGTAAACCAGAGAGATCCCTGTAGAGGCTACCCGGAGAAATTCGAGCATTTTTTTCGCTCTAATGTACGCCGCATAACCTGTATTCCCGTGGCTGCTTCCGTGCTCTTACTTGGTCACCCCAAGATGTACGGACCACCTTGTGTTTACACTACGAAATATCACTTTATGAGGATGCATCTTATGGGCGATCCTTCAGCTCCTAGTAACCTTAATGGTAGACAATGAACATTATACACTCCTGCTTCAACATCTTCAAGTTTCAAACCCTCAACAAGAATGATTTCCTGTGAGCACACAAACCAGTGTTAACAGTTTCCTCATTTAAGGGATAACCAGATATAAAGCAGCCAAGAGTCTAATCATGACTGCTTCAGGTTGAATCGTTAATGAAGGATATTTTGGAGATACTATAACCAATCAAACAGCTTCACTAAGTAATCTATCCGTCAATATTATACGATAGAGAATATACCTCTTACCCTGCTCTCTAAGAAGACAAGATGAGAAGGAATCAGATCATCGTATACAGCAACCGATAAGTAATCAATACCTGCAGAACAAATTAACAGTTCTAATCATCTTTCAAGTAAATGGAACTTATCAAATTGATAACACCAAGTCTATAGGCCGAAAGGATTCTTGTTGTTATTGGTTTAGGCATAAGGCTCATGAGTGACCACTTGATTGAGACTTATGTATTATTGATTTATAAAGCACTAGTGTCTTATTATTGGTTCTATAGGTCGAAAGGATTACCTTTAATATGTTTTTCCAAACTAATCATCCATATGTCCATGTGATCATTTAACCATACATGTATGTCTTTTGTGTTTGCCTTTAAGATTCTCATGGTGGTGTGATCGTGACAATCATATCTACCATTGTTACAAACAACTACACTTGAGTATAACCAAGTCCCATGGGACGACCTTGACTTACCAACCTAATTGCAACATGACTAGAGTATACTTGCTCGAATTTGTGTTCCTAATTATATCGGTAATTCTTGTTATAAATTTAAAACCCAATGTGTGTAAAGATCGCATATCAAGTTTGTGGCTTCTTGTCTAGGATTTGTAATTGCATTCTTTTAATATACCCGTACGAGCACATCAAGTTTTTGGCGCCGCTGCCGGGGACTTGAAAGTTTCTACTCTTTTGTCTATTTGTTTGTATCTTTGTTAGCTGGAATTGTTATCTTGTTGATTGCTTGCTTGCTTGTGTCCTTTTTTCTTGAATTGTTTGTGTCACCAATTTCTACATAACCCGAAAGAGTTGTTATACCCCATTTACCCGCATAGGGGGGACGAATTTCGCATAGGAGGAATTCGGTTGGTGGTCGATTACTCAATTGGAGGCTTTGAATTGCTCCAAATTTCAATGAATGATTGCTCTTGCTCTAGCCCTTGACAAAGGTTAGAGCACTCTTTGCTTAAAATCTCTTATTTTTCAAAAAGTTGCTTAATGATCTTGGCGCCAAAATGAAATATTTGGTGTTGGGATTTCCTCTCTTGTGTTCTCAAATTGCTTGTTTCAATGATTGATTGCTAAATGTGTCCCAAGTGCTTGTTTCAAAAACCCAAAAACCTTGTCTCGAATCACTCTAGTTTATGACTAGAACTACTTGACCACATGAATTTTTGTGTATGTTTGTGTTTTGAGTGTGTGTCTTGTTATGTGTCATGTGCATAAGTGTTTTTATGTGTTTATGTTCTTGTGTGCTTGTATGCTTGTGTGCTTGCTTGTTGCATTTCTCATTGTATGCATTTTTGTGTTTTTCCTAGTTTAAGGGGGCGTTTGGATTCATCATTTTCTAACGATTTTGATCACTACACAAATTCTCCTTTAGTCAAAATAAATGGTATTTGATACCTTTAGTCATATTTGTTAAAATAAAAAATCAAAAAAATTGTTTTGAAAATAAATGGAAAATACATGAAAAATTAAAAAAAAAGTTAGAAATCTAGTTTTTGTCATTTGTTTTATGTTATGTGTTAGATGTGCACTGTGTTGTGTCTTATTTTGTTATTAGAATGTTGTGTGCTAAATGGTTTTACATGTCTTGTTAGCTTATCAATCTTTTCTTTTCTTTTTGTGCTTATTTTCCTTGTTTCATGCATAAAGTGTCTTATTATTTTTAAGGGTGTGTTTGGATTAAGCTTTATCTCATATGTTTTAATCAATCTAATAAAAGTGTTTTTACAAAAAAATTGTTAGTTTTTATGTTATAAGAAAGTTTTTTTTTTTTTTTTTAAAAAAAAATTCTGAACAGGGGCAGTTGCTGCCGGCACCATCACCTTGTCGGCCGGCAACTGACCAACTGCTTTCACCATGCCGCCGGCACCATGACCCTGCCGGCTGGCAAAACCCAAACTGATTCACCTTGCCGCCGGCAACACCCCCATGCCGGCCGGCAAGGTTGTCAGGCCAAAAAAAAAGAAAAAAATCACGTTGCCGGCGGCAACTATGCCTTGCTGGTGGCAACTGAAAATTTTCGAAAAAAATATATATATTTCTTTTTATCTTCTTTTATTAAAGACTAGGCTTTCACCAAACCATTCCTAATTGTGTTTTTAACTTGTTTAACATCCGTTAATCGATTTTTGAACCAATTATTAATAAAGCTTATATCCCGCCCAACCACCCCGTTTTAGTCATTTTGTACCTTGTTCGTATTTCTATTCGCCCCGGTTAATTCCCAAACCCCGTGAGTAGAACCCGAAGTCTTGAAAACCATCCGGTTTAATAGATTTGGTACAAAACCTCTAATATGTGTTTTTATTTCATTTAGTTGAAAAATAAAGTTTTATTTTTAGATTTGTGAAATATGTTGGTGTTGAGAGTTTGTGTACATTTTATTGGTTGCGGTTAAAAAAAACAAATTATAGAAACCATTGCTCGACACTTATACTATTTGTTTCCCGAAAATTTTTGCGAGTAGTAAAATTTTTGAGTCATGATAAAAAAAAGAACGTCAAATAAATCATATTCTTATTTCCTAAGACGTACCCTACTCGTTCCCTAAATATTTTTGTGAGTTGGAGAAGTTTTAAAGTAAGTTTTTGTGAACAAAAAAAAATAGAATAAGAAAATAAATATACAAACTCATAAGCATCAAGTAGCTCTCAAATCTTATTTTTTCTTTTAGTTGTTCATTTTTCATTTTAATCTTTCTTATTATTTCCATGGCATCATATAAAGTGTATCTCTCTCGTCTTTAAAATTATTAGTCATTTTTTTTATTATTATTGAAAAAAAAATTAGTTTTTCGTATTTTCTTTTTGTTGAGTCGTATTGTGTTTTTAAATGTTTAGATTGTTTTTCATTCTCATATGTGTGATGTATATATATGCATAATGTTTGTTCTTGTTTGTGTTAGTTGTCTTGTGTGTGTTGCATTTTGTTTGCATGCGTGCTTGTTTGTTTGTTTAAGTTCATGTGGTTAATGTATGAACTTTGCGGGTGTGTTCGCTGGAAACCCTCACGAGACTACAACTCGTCCACTCGGGATACCGAGGGGTTTAAAGGCTTGTTGCATACGCTAAATGAAATCGTGTTTCCTACGAAAGTGTGCTTAATAAATTTACGTGTTTTGTAGTTTAATTTATTTTGCAGGTTCAATAAAGCTTATGAATGATGGATTGACTATGATGGATTATTGGTATGTGTATACACATGATGGAGATGAAATCGTTTGATCTTCCTTACTTGGAATCTTATCATATGGAGATTAATTGCAATTTCTTAGCCCGGGAAGTTTCGTTTCTCTTGGACTATTTATTTATTTTCCTCAATATTCATGCTTTGAAGTTTATTTTTAACATTGAGTCTAATCCAAAACTTAAGTGTGAGGGGAAATAAATGGGAAAACGAAACCAATTTTAGTATCTAAATTTTTTTTGGGCTAAAAAAAAAAAATAAAAAATAAAAAATAAAAAATAAAGGAAAAAAAAAGTTACAAAAAAAGAGGGACAGTTGTATACTTGTTTGCCATTAGGATTTAAATGTTTTCACACATTTGTATGTAGATATATTTCAATAATCATCCACATGGTGTAAAAAAAATATAATAAAAAAATATAAAAAAATATAAAATAAGTTGTAGTGAGATCACACTTGTGTGATATAAGTGTATATGTGTGATAAAGAGGCAACCGTATGAATTAAACCCAAATAGCTTTTTCCAATTTTCTCTTTAGCTAGTTTCATCGATTAGCTAACCACCCATATTAACCCTCTTGTTAGCACTCTCGTTCAGTGCTAGATACCCTTAGAACACCCGTTGAGCCATTCTTTTCATTTTTGTTAAATCCAATAAAAAAATATCTAACCTTAAACCTTAGCCTAACCCTTGTCAAAGTCTAAATGGCGGGTTGCTAGTTGCTTGTATGGTGGATAGTTTTTGATGATTATTAGTTGCCACAATTCGCTATGTGTGTGTGTGCCATTCCAACAAAGATGGAGATTGATCACCTTTATATTTGTATTTTTTGTGGTGTGTGCTAAAACGAAGTGTGAGGGGAGCATGTGTTGGATGTTGAAAAAAAATAAAAATAAAAAAAAGAGGATGAGAAAAGTGAAAAAGAAAGAAAAAGAATAAGTCATCGAAAAAAAGTAACAAAAAAAGTGATGAAAAAAATAGCCAATGAGCTATATTATGAAGATGAAGGAAGACGAAGTATGTTTAGATATCGATTAGCCAATGTGCTAAGACGTGATATGTATGTGTTGACGTGTTGAATAAGGCTCGTAACTATTATCATTTTTGGGCTTGTGATTTGTTCAGTAACTAGCAACATGGGGCTTAGACTTTTTACCTTGTATATTCGTGATACACCTCTCATAAAATATCCCATGTCTTATCCATACCCCATTAACCCTTAGCCTTATAACCCAATAAAAGTCTTCTTTAGATGTGTACACTTGGTGCTCATGCCATTTGATTTAGTTTCTTTGTATTTGGTAACTTTTCATCTTATTTTTCTAAACCATTTTATGCACCATGTGGGATGTATTTAATTTTACTTGCTTGAGGACAAGCAACCTCTTAAGTGTGATGGGGTTTGCACCTTTGGCGATTTCGTATATATATAAAAAAAATCCCAAAAATATTTTCTTTACTTGCTTGAGGACAAGCAACCTCTTAAGTGTGAGGGGGTTTGCACCTTTAGCCAATTTTTATAAAAATCAAAAAGATTTTCAACTTTTCATAGAATTTTTAAAAATTTCTTTTCTTTTAGAACTTAGTTATTTTGTTCAACTTTAAATTTATTTTATTTGCTTGAGGGCAAGCAAAGTCTTTCTTTTCCTTGCTCGAGGACGAGCAAAACTTAAGTGTGAGGGGATTTGATAACGCTCAAATCTAACATATTTATATGAGCGTATTTGTGGTGTTTATGCATATATTTGTATGATTATTATGAACATATGATACTTAATGACGCTTATTTGCTATTGTAGGTTCATCAATGGTTACATCACGATAAATGAAGAAAAGACGTGAATTGGAGGTGAAAAGATGAACGAGACATGAAAGTGTAGCTCTCGTATGATAAACAATACAATCATAAAGAGTCTTGGAAAGTTTGGAAGAAAGAAAGGTAGAAGAAACAAAGAAGAAGGACTAGAAGGAAAAGTATGGAAAATGGCTAAGTTGCCACCAGCAACACTTAGCTTGCCTCCATCAAATCCACCTTCATTTGCCACCAACATCAAAGTAGCATCCAGTTGCCACCAGCAACACTTAGCTTGCCTCCATCAAACCAACCTTCATTTGCCACCAACATGTTGTTAGTCAAGTCTAGCAAAAGGCACATTAAACATATCTTCCACTTCTCCAAGCAAACTTAATCACTCCATAACACCTAGAGACCATCCATTTTCTCTTCATTACTCCATTTCCTGGAACATTACTCACCTTCTTCTCCAAGAAAACTACTTTGTGACCAAGAAGAATTCAATTATAAATAAGACCCATGGGGTAGTGTTTATAATCATCTTAAAAATCTCATCATTCCTTCAATCATCATCTATCCCATATTTATGTGATTTTGATATCACCCCTCACCCAAGTGGTGAGGGGTGGAATTGATAACCATGAATGTGTAATAAGCCATGTAAGAAGTAGGGAAGAAAACCATACACCATATACAATTCAATCTCCAACAATCCTTATTCCCAAACACCCCAAAAGGCTCTATACTTGCACCAAGAGGTTGATGTCCAAGAAGGTTATGGGTAGGAAAAATTGTATATTGGTTGTTCATTTGGGTAGAATCATTTGGATACTTTGTAGCTATGGATTCTAATATTTGGTAACTTCTTCTTTATTATTCAATGTAGTTTATGTTCATGTTTATGGTGATTCTTGTGTTTAGTGATATTGTGAATGTGTTGATGCTTGTATTGTTCATATGTAACTTGTGATATATGGATGTTTGGATATTATTAGTGCTTGTTATTGGATTATGGTGATAACATTATATTTGGTTGAATTGGAACTTTTTCTTGTTTGTCAATTTGGTTAATCATTGTTGAGTCTATAATGTCGGAATTTATTCTCAATATGGTTGATTTCAATTCGTTAACCGACTAATGATTTGGTCTTGTGCTTGTGAAGATTGTGCAAGAGATTTAATAAACATAACAAGTAATGGTTTAATCTAGATTATAGGTCGAAATGAGTCTTTTGAATATATTGTTCTAATCATCTTTCAAGTAAATGGAACTTATCAAATTGATAACACCAAGTCTATAGGCCAAAAGGATTCTTGTTGCTATTGGTTTAGGCATAAGGCTCATGAGTGACCACTTGATTGAGACTTATGTATTATTGATTTATAAAGCACTAGTGTCTTATTATTGGTTCTATAGGTCGAAAGGATTACCTTTAATATGTTTTTCCAAACTAATCATCCATATGTCCATGTGATCATTTAACCATACATGTATGTCTTTTGTGTTTGCCTTTAACGATTCTCATGGTGGTGTGATCGTGACAATCATATCTACCATTGTTACAAACAACTACACTTGAGTATAACCAAGTCCCATGGGACGACCTTGACTTACCAACCTAATTGCAACATGACTAGAGTATACTTGCTCGAATTTGTGTTCCTAATTATATCGGTAATTCGTGTTATAGATTTAAAACCTAATGTGTGGAAAGATCGTATATCAAGTTTGTGGCTTCTTGTCTAGGATTTGTAATTGCATTCTTTTAATATACCCGTACGAGCACATCATACAACAATAAATATAAACTACTAATTTGGAGGTTGGTTACGTTACCAAACATGCTCAATAAGGCAACGTTGGATCCTTGTATGTGTCATTTTGTCACGAAGTTCTTTTTGTTGTCTCCGACGGATTGTACAACGCTCGACCCATGGCCTTAATATATTTGGTTGTGGACAAATATACATTTTTGCTGCTTCAGATATCACATACTCTTGATTTTTTAGAATAAAAAATAATGTTATGCAATATGATGCACGTGTACATGATTTTACGTAACTTGTTCACAGTAAATTGACGTGTCGGTTGAACAATAATACGCCATCTTCCTTGTAGGACACCAAATGCCATTTTAATATCTTTCCGGGCACCTTCTTGACGGCGTTTGAACAAAGTATTTTTTTCATCGCGTGCCATACTGAACGATTTCACAAACGATGATCATTGTGGGTAAATCCGTCTGCAAGGTAGTACCCTCTATGAAATGTTTGTTCGTTTACAACATATGGGGCCTCTAGTTCATTTTCATCCAAAAGGTCGTCAAATAAAGGAGAATGATTCAGAACGGTAATATCATTATTCGAACCTGCAACCTAAAAAAATGCATGCCAAATTCACAAATCGTATGATGCAATAGCCTTTAGTATTATGGTTGGGTATTTTTTATCACCTCTACCATATTGGTTGTGCCATTGTTTTGGACAATTAATCCATTCCCAGTGCATATAATCTATACTACCAAACATCCCTAGAAACCCATGAATCCTATTATGCGCGTCATATAAGTTCTGATTGTCAACTGGTGTGGGTTTTCTTAAAAACTCGGGTTGAAACAAATCCATTACGCACATCGTAAAATTATCAAGACAATCGTGTGCGCAATGTGCACCCATTTGCAAGTATTCATCTAATGCATCCGGAAGTGTAAGAACGCCAATTGGCGTATGACAGATGTGCATTTCATAATTACACTAAAACTTTTTAAACCTGTTGCATCATATCGAATAGTAAAAAACTGAAAGTGTTTGGGTAGAGGATTGTTTGTTTGAATATAATTTTCAATACCTAAAACTATTTCTAAAAATAGTGAACGCTGCATACGATATCGCTTTTGGAAATACTCCGCGTGATACTTTGGGTACGGGTCGAAATAATCTGCCATTAAACGTGCCTCAGCGATATCACGTTCACGATTAATGTATCTACGCGTTCGGTGCAGCTTTGGCTTCATCTTCTTCGTTAAGCTGCATTATGTAATCTAAATCGGCCATATCTTCACGATCGGACGAATCAGAATTAGTTAAGTCACTCATTTTTGTGATATGATTTTTGTTGTTTGATGGAGAGATTATAAATAGATGTGTGTGTGTTAAAAGTGTAAAAATGATATATATATATATAGGTTTCGGTTCAAATGAGAACTTTTTAAAGTTGAAAAAATAAGAACCAGCTAAAATCTCATAAATGACACTCTACTTCAAACAATTTTTAAACGAGATTAACTAAAACTAAGTTTTTCAATAATTTGATGGGCTTTCTTTTGAAAATTGACGAATTCAGGTGATACATCTTGATTTAAGGTGTGATTTGTATCATGTATTGGTATCGTGTATCATGTTATTTAGTGGTGGTTATGTATCAAATGTACCATTTTATGTATAAGATATTATCTTGTTGAGATTTTGATGTATGTGTATCACATTTTTAATTGTGTATTAGTAATACGTTACACACTAAGTCGTCAATTATTAGTTAATAGAATGTTAAGTTGTATAAATAATGTATATTTTGGTGTATTATTGGTAATATGATTATGTATCAATGTTTTATTGGTGTTTTAGATTAGTCCTTATTTTTACAACTTTAAAAAAGCTCTCACATTAACCTTCCTCTCTCTCTCTCTCTCTCTCTCTCTCTCTCTCTCTCTCTCTCTCTCTCTCTCTCTCTCTCTCTCTCTCTCTCTCTCTCTCTCTCCTCTTCTCTCTCTCTCTCTCTCTCTCTCTCTCTCTCTCTCTCTCTCTCTCTCTCTCTCTCTCTCTCTCTCTCTATATATATATATATATATATATATATATATATATATATATATATATATATATATATATATATATATATATATATATATATATATATATATATATATGGATAAAATGGTTTACTACCTTATAATTGTTAAAATGAAAAGGTGTTTGTAACCATCGGATCTATTGTTTTAAACAAGATCATACCTGTCTCATTAAAAGTAAATAAAAAATACAATTAACATTTATTCTGTGTTAATAAGGGTAGATTGGGTAATCTTTTCATTAGACATTCGTTACATTATCACTGTCTTCTTCATTGCCTTCCTTCATTGATATCATAACTATCAATCTTTCAGATTCATTATTTAATAATAATCCCATGATTTAAGCTTCAGTTATTATTCTTACAGTCCTTATATAATGTGCTTTCTTAGTCATTCACAACACAATTCATTCCATATTCTGTTCTTTATCAGTAATTCACAATACATTTCATTTGATTTTATTTTTTTATTATTATGACTTCATCTAGCCAACCTGCGCCTACAGATTATGATGATGTTGAAGGTAAAAGTATCACATTTATCTTCCCTTTTATATTATTTTAATTGATTATTTTTATAATTGTTTGTAAACATGTACCAACTGTTCAAGAATGAATGTTTTTCATTTTCAATTGAAATTAATTTTTCATCTTAATATGTTTATAAAATATAAAATTCTAAGTACGAGTATGTAATTAGTTTACTTCGTTTTTATTTTATGTTTTTGTTAACACACACATTTTTGTTTGATATACTCGTAATTTTGAACATAGCCGTTTTATGTGTATCACTCACCTGCTTGTGTGTGATGCTATTAATTTCCTGTTAAATGCTTATAAATATGTACCAGGTTCCACAATGAATGTGGTTTTCACTTTTCGATTGTAATTAGTTTTTCTTAATATATTTATAGCCAATTAAATTTTTAATGTTTTTGTGAACCAGCAAATCCTCAATCAGTTCTTATTGATCAAGACTTTATGGATGAAGACGTGGTTCCTCTACAAGTTGGCCTTTTACACCCTTCTCCTAAAGGAACAAACTATTGGGTCCCAGAAGCTAGTAACAAACTGGAAGAAGGAAAATTTTTTGATACAATAGAGTTGGCACTAAAGGCGTACAAAGCATATGCGCGGGAAGCTGGGTTTGAGGTTAGGAAAGGTGGTAGTTGGAAGACTACCACCAAGAATCCAGAACCAAACATTAATCATTTTCATTGTGTTAGGCAAGGTTTTAAACCCGCACCGAAGCCCACAAAAAAATGATAAACAACCAATCCAAAATGTTTTAGCTGCTACAAAGGTTATAAGAAAAAGGAATCGTGCGTCTTGTCGTTGTGGATGTACAGCTGGTCTACGAATCCGAAAGACTAAAGACAATAAGTATCAGGTTTATAAGTTTTTGGAAAAACACAACCATAGTTTGGTTAATCAAGATGACATTAAGTACCTAAGGACATCCCGAAGGCTTACTTTCTCAAAACAGCTTTTGTTAAACCAGCTTTCTAATATCAATATAGGGCCTGTTAGATCATGGAAAGTGATGAAAGAAATGTATGGTGGTTTTGAGAACATTGGGGCAACGGAAGTTGATTGCAAGAACTATAAGCTGGGTCTTAACGGTTTTATAGGTGAGCGTGATGCCCAGATGGTCGTTTATAAGTTGTTGCTTAGGCAAGAGTTTTTTACTGATTTTTCGGTTGAATACAAGCTCACAAAACCCGACAATGAACTTGTTGGATTGTTTTGGGCTGATGAAGAGGGAAAGCGCAACTATGAAGCTTTTGATGATGTTGTGTCATTTGACGCAACGTTTCGATCAAACAGGTTAGTTTGTTTCCTTTTACATATGTTTTATATTGTATATTGTGAGTCGGTATGTGTATCAAGTCAGAATCTATGACTTTTCATTTTAAACATATATCATTGGCACAAACCTCATAGTTGTTACTTAGTGTCTATACGATGTCTTGATACATTTGTATGGTTTTTAAAGGTACAATATGGTTTTGGTTCCGTTTATTGGAATCGACAATCACAATAGATGCGTAATTTTTGCTGCTGCATTGTTGTCAACTGAATCTACCAAAAGATACAGGTGGCTACTAAAAAGATTCAAAGAGGTATTTGTGAAAGTACCAAAGGTTGTCGTAACCGACCAGGATCCGGCCATGAAGATTGCTATAGAAGAGATACTTCCTGAAACGAGACATCGTTTGTGCATGTGGCACATAATGCAAAAGCTCACTACAAAGGTATGTATAGTCGTGTATAATATGGCACCCCTTAATGACTCTGAATTTTAATATTTTTTTATAAAAATTTGTTTGCTTTTAACTGATTTTTTTTATTATTATTATCGATGGGTGATAGTATGTTGTCTGATACATGCGTATTACTGTCATAAAATACACATTGGATTTGAATTTTTCCTTCTGCCTGAATGAGCATATAAGCAAAGCATCGTTTTATATATGAACAGTATTTGTCAATTTTCATGTATTTTGGAATCGCCATTTTAAGCCTTTCAAATTTTGGTATGCAGGTTGGCGCTACATTATGCAGCAACACGGACTTTAAGAGGCGACTATGCAACATTGTTTGGACCGACAAGATTTCACCAGCAAAGTTTGATGAAAAGTGGAAAACAATAATCGAAGATTTTGACCTTGTTGAAAACAAATGGTTGGAGGATATGTTTGAAATGCGCTCAAAGTGGATACCCGCATTCTTTCGTCATGAACCTATGTCTGGCCTTATGCGCACAACTTCCAGATCCGAGAGTGAGAACCACTTTTTTGGACAAATTACTAACCGACATTTGAGCCTCATTGAATTCTTAAGTCATTTTGACTCGGCTTTGGATGCTCAAAGATTCAAGTACGGTAAGAATACCCATGATTCCAACTACACTACACCCGATTTCAAAACTCACCTTGAAATTGAGAAGGAAGCTGCTGAACTCTACACACGCGCTGTTTTTTATGATGTTCAAGACGAGATTTTCTCGTCCCTTGTGAGTTGTGGTTCAGTTAGCGTAGCCAATGATGGTACATGCTCGGTGTTTATAGTACGTGACACTGATGCTGATTACATAAACAAAGGTGTTTCAGTAGAGATTACGTTTGAGGTAATATCATTTCGTACAATTTAATTGTTTACATTTATTTTCACATTATGTATCGGCTGCAATTTACACAATCAACCGTGTTGTGCATATGATTATTCTCACACATTCTTGTTATTTAATATTTTTGTAGGTTAAGTATATACCTGCTGATTGTACCATCAACTGCAGTTGTTTAAAGTATGAGTGTTTTGGTTTACTGTGTCGGCATATTTTTTATGTTCTTAGGATGTCTAAAGTGTACAAGTTTCCTCGCAAATACTTGCTAAGAAGATGGTCTAAATACGCTTTACAAAACAACAATGTTGGCAAGTCTGTTGATGTTGCCGTCTCTACAAACCCAATGGTTGGTGTAGATGGTGTTGTTAGGCGAATCTACGGTCATGTTGAAGAATCCATTGATCGGTTAGTTAGTGACATACAAAAGCTTTCTATTTACAATGATGATCTTGCGGCTTTGCTGGACAAAATAAAGCTTGATGTACCAGACCTCCCTGAGTTGAACAAAAATCAAGTATACGCAGCAGCGCTTGGTGTGACAGAACCACCAACAGTTATCATAAAGCCACCTACAGTCGTACGCAATAAAGGTGAAAGATCTTCAAAACGACTCCAATCACAGGCCGAGGTAGCTATGATTCAAACAAACAAAACTCCACGGTTTTGCAGGACGTGTAAGACATATGGTTTTCATGATTCACGTAACTGCCCAACAAAGAAGGATGGTTCAGCCAACGGTTCAACAAGGGACAAGGGGTCAGCGGATGAACCGATGGACGATGTTGACTACACTCCATAGTCAGCGGATGTATTGATGGACGATGCTGATTACATCCCATAATAATTGCATTTATGTTTATTTTTTTATGATGTCACAACTTTTTTTTCCTTGTTTTTGGTGTGTAATAAGCCCGCTATTGAGATTATATGCGGCATTTCCAGTTATTGGTGTGTTTGGATTATCATTTTTAACTTGATTTTAGTTTACTTATATGCAATTTAGTTTCGATATTAATAAATGTTTTATTGTTCAACAAACAATGGCATATGTCTTTGTGTATCACCATAGCTAACTGTTGGTGGTTCACCATATATAACTTTTGGAAATTAATGTTTTTGTGTATCACCATAGCTAACTGTTTGAAATCCCATATCGGCTATAACGAGTGTTTTTATCAGGTGTTGAATACACTAAATCTGTATCATGTGTAACACGGATGCTATAAGGTTATGCAGAATTCCAGATGTTAGGTTGTTTAAGTTTGGAAGATATTAATAATGCTACTATTGTTTTAACTATTTTTGTTAGGACGTGTTTGGAACACTTATTCAACTTTTATTTGCTTTCTACTGAACTTAAGCGATGTTTGGCATAAGCTGTTCCAATAGCTTATGCTAACTCATAGTCGTAAAATCGCCTTTAGACATCTTTATTAGGATTGTTTAAACTTAGTGTATCAAGTATTTTAGCATAAATCAGTAACAAAAAAATATATATAGTATTTATAGCTTATTTACTATTTCGCCACTGTTACGATTTTGCTGTCATGCGATTTTTGATTATTGTTGTTAATTAGATTTATGTAGGTAATAAAAAGTTCATGATTTATTATTTTTATGAAGTTTTGACTAAAGGTCATAGGTTAATATTTCACTTTAACTCAAAACAGTGGTAGTTTAAGGCGAAAAGTATCATGAAGCGTGCAACCAATGTACATTTTGCATACACATATAACTTAGGAGTAGTATTTAATCTGTTTTGTGTTTGAAGTCATTAGGACTTTAAATCCAGGTTATTAAAATAAGCCAAAATTGGCTTTACTTTCTTGTTTGCAGTTAGTTACAATTCACTGTCCACATTTACTTGCAGGAATTTAGATGCCAAATTTTTGGATTCTAGTAGGTTTGTAGGTTGCCTAAATCTGTTTTTAGTTTGTTGGTGGATTAGATCTTTTTACGAGCTTATAAATAAGCTCAAAATCCACCTTGTGTTATTGCACAATAATCAAAACCACTGTTGGTACATCAAACACCCATAGAAGCCATGTCATTCCATGGATTGATTATGGTGGTATTGTGATTATGTTTGTGGTGTCTTAGCTTATTTTGGACCTTTTGACTTTTTTGTACAAAGCCCACAGTTAAGCATTGTTTGGTGTTCTTTAGTTGTTGATATGATACATCTAAGCACACAGTGCAACAAACACCCATTGATGCCATGTTACCTTGATATTTTCATTCATTCTGGTGGCATCAGATACATAAACACACACGAATGGTTTCATAAAAACAAACAAACTATATAATTAAAAAACATAAGCATAAAACAAACAAAATATTTTATTAAAAAACATTAGCATAATCAACATCCCAGACTTTAAAACTGGTAATAGAAACACATAAAAGGTCTTAACACGGTTTTAACTGTTGGCATTATGCCAGAACAAAAAGTAGAATTATTCATCCAAACCCAAAAGATCTATAGCATACGCGCTGAACGTTGTAAGACATTCTTGTATGCAGCATCTTTGAGACTTTGTCTTTCTTTTAATGACAAATGCTTGTAAGCATCCGCTTCCTCCTCAAAATCTTCATTTGACTGGTTGATCTCCGATAGCAAGATCTTAGCAACATATTTGATACGGAGATCATTCAGTTGTCTTTTTGACCCGATTTATCTCTTTTAAGATCACATAGATCATTACATTCTCCTCCACCTAGATAAGTCTCCATGTGTCTCATAGTAAAGACACCACAGTCAACTATATTCTCTACAGTCCTGCATCCCAACCTTAAAATAATTCGTGGAGCATTTCTAAAATGACCCTGTGACGGGTGATTTGCATGAGCGAGAAAATCCTCGAACCTCGCCACTTGTGTCAGTGAACAACAAAACATGTACCAATTACCAGTTGTAAAGTAAACAATAAAATTCGGTTTCGTGTACCATAACAAAGAAGGAGATGTACCAGGAAATCAACGACATCACCATATCGATCTCGTACATCGTTGCTGGTTGAATAAACATTATCCAAAACGTGTACTTCTTTCCTCATCATATGCATACATACAACGTAAAAATGTTTTTGTTGTATGATAGGGAAAAATACCTACAAACATGAATGTACACATGTTATTAATGTTTTATAACAACAATGTATCAACCCTTTTTTACATATGGACAGGTATAAGCTTACCAATTCTGCAGTACTCAAGTTTTTGTAAATAGTTGTACTCAATATGGCCTGCATGTTGTATATGAACCTGTTTCTTGATTCGTTTACATCCTTTTTTTGCCCGTCATTTGCAACCACATCGCAATCATTATGTGTTTCAATTACGTTTATATAAATCATAAACACATATGAATACAAAGTGGAAACAAATGATACACGCATCACACTACTATTAGCTAAAAATCACATACCACCATAGTCGTATCACAAAAGACCTTTTTCATTGATTTCAACGGATCACGATACTGCTCAGCATAGTTCAATATCTTGGTGAATACATCAATCACACCACTTGCAATCAGTATTTCCGGGCAAAGGGTCTCCAGATACCCCTCGGAGCGTATACGTATGCCGTCTTGAACAACATGTCACTACATTACCACACAACATAAATGTATCAAAGTCTATCTAAACAAACAGGAAAAATATGCATTTGAATATTAAAAATAACAGACTTACGTTTCCTCACGCGTAGCACTGAACAAACAGTCAGCAGCTCTTTGCTCATTAATCGTTGGGTCTGACGTCAAGTTTACAGCCCTCTTTGTATACGACGAACACATGCCCTGACCTGGTTTCATGTTGCGCTTTGGTCTAGCATCAACAACCTTCGGAAGGATGGTCTGTATCGGTGTAGCCTCACAAATATTATACATAGTAATCGCACTATTACCCACCTTATAACTCTGCGCGACAACACCATATCCATCCCTCGGTAAATCTATAGGTGTTTGGTAACCATCCTCGTTTACCTGTTTTTGCGAATCATAAAACTTCAACGAGTCCAGTAACTCCTATGTACCACCAATATGGTCATCGTGCTTCGACAACTCAGTACTTCTTCGGGTGGCTTCAAACTCTTGTGTAATATTCAGATCAAACGATGGCATATCATCAAAGGTTTCTGGTTTCCGACTTTTTTGTTTGCTTAACCGTAATTCAACCTCGTCCGCATAGGCAGCATAATCAGATGGTGTACCATATACTGGTGTATACCGTAACGGTTCTTTTATCGATGTTGGTGTTTTGAATCCTACACCAGCCGAATTTCCGGGACATTGACCCGAATGTTGCTTTTCGCAGCCTGCAGCAATGTCACCATCTACAACTTCAGCATCACCTTTTTGTGTCTCGTTGCTGATTCTTGGCCCAAACAAACATTCCCTCATATCTCTTATGTCTAGGAGGCCCACATCATGCGGGTTATCAGCAATTGCAGCATCCAACATTACGTCCCCTGCCTCTATATTCTCTGCCGCCATCTTGTATTTTTCTTTCGTCTTCTCCTTAAGCTCCTGTATAAAACACAAACAAATTTCAACAATTCGAAAATTTTTGTAATTTCAAAAAAATTCAAAACTCCTATTTAGTAACACTACAAAAGCTGATACATTAGTCGCCAATTAAAAGTACATTGTTATACACATGCACCCTTTAAAACTACATATTCAATTAAAACTACATTGTTATACACATGCACCCTTTAGACTAGTGGCGCATACAATAAAAAATTTAGTCTTTATAATTAAAAAACACTACAAACTATTCAATACTTATGTCTGATACATTATACGTAAACAGGCGTTGATTGCATCAAGTTGAGTTTTAGTGGTAATTTCAAAACAAATTCAAAACAAATTCAAACCACCTATTAATAAGAATACAATTGCTTACATTAGTCGCCAAATAAAACTACATTGTTATGTGTGATACATTATAGGTATGCGTGATACATTATAGGTATGCGGGCGTATATTACCTCAAGTCGAATTATCTTTTCTTCTAGTTCGTTCAACATATCAGAAGTCCACTTACTGACCAAAAGACCATCAGATCCTTCTTCCTCTGCCATCGGTTTAGCATAGTGCGCGTACACAATCTGTTGCATTAACAATGAATGAGATTTTATATCATATACATGTAATCAAAATGGTAAATAACAAAACTAATCCACATAACAACAAAATAATTATGGGTCCTGGATAGTGGCTACTTCTGACCCAATTTTTCTTTGTTTTGACCAGGCAATCAACTACATAAGAACACCAGTCAAACTTTTGAATGTCATTCTCGTTTTCGATACATTGAAGAAATCGCAGGTTGCACGTCGCATTCATGTTTGATTCCACGAGGGTAGTGACATAATGGACAAAAAATTTCTTCTTAAACATCCACCCACCATCAGGTTGTGTGTACATTATTTCTTCAAGTGGAGAATGCAGATACCTTTCTTTCTTTCCAAACTGAGCCTTCCAACCAATCACACGCGCATCTCTATGATCGGCTTCATTCGGTGTTTCCAAAATTTCATCCCCCATGGGTAACCCAAGTATGTCTTTAACAGTATCTCTAGTAATACTAATCAACTTACCATTAAATTTTAACACTCGGGTTTTTTCGTCAAAGTTATCCAACAGCCGGTAACATAAACGAGTAGGCACTTCGTTCATTTTAAACTCTAACACCGCCCCAAACCCCATAGCAGCAACATCTTCCTTCTGTTTTGGAGTCAAATTTAGTAGAAGCTGATGAAGCGACCTCCACGATACACGCAGACGTATCCTGTCTTCTGCTTGTTTGGCACCGCCAGGCACATCAGCTTTTGTATCAGCCGGACCTTTCTCGTTGTCAACCTCAGTATTTTTTCCCTTTTTTTTACGTCCCACAACCTTTTTTTTTCTCAATCACAACATCACCATTCAAAGACTTATTATCAGCCATTGTCTTTTTCCCCTTCCTTTTTTGTCCCACCAAAGTTTTTCTCTATCATTCACAAGGTTATCATCAACCACACCGTTTCGTTTCTTCTCTTCAGCCAAAACTAACCTACGTTTGCCACTGCTTTCTTTTCTATTGCATCATCACCACATTGTTTAACAGTGGCCGAAAAGTAATTGACTATACCCGGTTTGGCAACTGTTTTATGTTGACGCTTACGTTTGACGCTATTCACCTTCACAACAGATTGACCAGGTACCTTCCGCAAAGATGCCCTACGGATACTGCATCCTATATCCGGTATCTTCCTTTTCTTTAGCTTACTATCACGCTCACGTGTACCAGCCTCTTGTTCATCATCACAAAAAGCTACAAAAAAATACAAAAAAAAACATCATTATCAAACACAATTCATACGCATGTTGATACATTTTCACAAAATTCATATAAATCTTTTTTTACAACTAAATAGACTGATACATATTTCTAAACACCGATAGTCGCTAAATCTAGCTAATACATCTTACATATTAAAAAATACAACATCACAATTGATAGATAACCTATTTTCACCCAATAACATCACGATTGATACATAACCTATTTTCACATCACCATAAAACATTTTATTATAATATTAATCCTATGTATCAAACTAATAAACTATTTTTTCTCTAACAATTGATACATAACATATTACACTATAGAAACTCTTTACACTATATGATAAAAAAACTGATACACAACTGTTTATATTTTTACTAAACTATTTAATCTCTTTACACTATAGTGATACATTTTTTCTAAACTATTTAATCTAAATCATCTGATACACAACTGTTTACACTATATGAAAAATAAATAAAATCAATACAAGAATTAAGTAAATGGTATATACCTCCTTCTACAAAATCATCATCTTCACCATTGGTTAGGTCAATTGTATCCTCAAAACGTCCATTGTTTTTCCTCGCCATATTATTCAATATGCTACTCCTTCTAACTGATCAATCAACATTTAATGATTAGTGTATACTAAATCTCACAAATGTATATTAAGAATAAAAAACACTAAAATGGTTGATGTATCACGTACCGTATAAAATGGGGAAAGAAACTCCAATGTTTTGGTCTTGATCCATGGTCTTCATTATTTATACTTGTAACTGTTATAATCATATGTTGAACCAAATCCCCAAATTATAGCCCTCTCGAAATATTTGTTGATATGATTTTGGAATGAATGTAGCAACAATGACGGGATTAGATGATACACTTCAAATCCCAAGCTTTGATTGTGGTTAGTTTTTTCTGTCGTTGATATCTATGCAATAATGGAGTCTGGTTGTTGGTACAAAGAAGCGAAAATGGTGGGTTTAGTGTAACGGGTCAACTATTTGTTTTTCTTTTTAAATAAACAACAGATATTTGTTTTTCTTTTAAATTTACAACGTTACATGATACCCTTTTAATTAATAAGTATTACAAAAATGCCATTGACGAATTATTAACTTGATCTTGATCAAAACAGTGCATCCAACGGTCCACAATACTTCTAACTTTAACAATTTTAAACACCTACACTACATTAACCTAACTCTCTCTCTCTCTCTCTCTCTCTATATATATATATATATATATATATATATATATATATATATATATATATATATATATATATATATATATATATATATATATATATATATAGGTAAGAGTTATATGTAGAACCTATTTAAAGTGTAGAACTATACAGAACTATTAAAATGAATCTAGACCACTAGATTACTATGATCAAAGGTCAAAATTAAGTGTGCTAATATTGAAATTTAACAAAAGTTAAGGATTTTTTTACAAATTAAACAAAATGCTGAATGGGTATTGTGGAAACCTTGGTTTCTTAGATCTTTTAGCTACTAGGAATGATCATTGTTCATATGATTGAACGATCATAGCGGAATAGAACAACAATCATTAAACAAGGTGTTTGGGGCACAAGACACATAAATTACTCAACGATTGTTCATTATATTAATAACAAACAACCACTAGACGTGTATACATTTAATCCCACGTCTAGTGCAACACACGCTTTTAGGTTTACATTGTGAATGAAAGTTATGAATAAAACCTAAGACCCTTGTTCCTTTTATAGAGTAAGGAACATAATCTATAAGAGATAAAATCAAATAAACATCTAAATATTCTATTCAGATAAACTATATATTGAATATATCATAAATAATATATCCAATATATTCCCTAAATAGAATTCTCCATCAATCTGTAGACATCCATCAGCGTTTGACTTTGTTGACTGCATTTGACTTCTGTTGACTTCTGTTAACGCCCAAGTTACTCTTGTCAACGCCTAAGTTACTCTTGTCAACGCCTGAACAAATGTCTTCATGTTTTCTTCATTTTTGAGTTTCTGCCACATCAACTTTTTGACCCAACAATCTTCCCCTAGTTGATGTTGGCAAAACTCTATATGTATCTCTTGTAAGTTGTACATCATCTTCAAATTGCTTCCCATCAATTGTAGCATGTATGTCTTCCCCTTTTTGTCACATCAACAGCGAAGTAAACAATGTATGCAATCTTGAAGATTCTCCAAATGTAGGCTCTGTGTAATGATCTTGAAGAAAAATAAATAAAGTAATCTTGATGTAGAAGTAGAATAACCCAACCTTGTGTTCTATGTCTTCCCCTTTTTGTCACATCAACAGGGAAGTAAACAATGTATGCAATCTTGATGATTCTCCAAATGTAAGCTCTGTGTAATGATCTTGAAGAAAAATAAATAAAGTAATCTTGATGTAGAAGTAGAATAACCCAACCTTGTGTTCTATGTCTTGCACTATCCATGTGATGAAGAACTTATACTGATGATTAAATATAAGTAGACCTCGATCCCTTGTCAATATTCTCATCCTTTGTGAGACACTGAGCACGATAATGTAACTCCTTCAAGTGTTATGACAAGTCTTCGTCACCAACCATGTAAGCACGAACAAGTTATTGTTAAGTCAATGGTTGTCGTCCACAACTTAACAATATGATAAAACACAAACTCGCGAAAATCTTCTTCAAGCATCAAACTTACCATAAGAATTCTTCCCCTTAAGCCAACACCTTTTCATGACGAATTTTAATGAAATAACATCTTCATACCATATGTAAAAGGACCTGAACGGATAACTCTTTCACAAGGCTACCCCGATTACATAATCTAATATCCATCAAATTCTTCATGAATTGTTGCTAACTTTTGTAAAAATCATTAATCCCTTTTTAAAAATATCCGAGCCATAAATATCAAATTGATATTCTATATAAAAACGGAGATTCCATGTACCCTACTTCCTTTTTGTGTGCTAAAAACGTATCAATTTTCTCAAACAGCAGCTATTCCTTTGTTATCCGAGAACCCTCATTGTCCAATATCTCAGTCATGTGTATTGTCCCATATCGGACAATACCTATCAACGCTTGATCAATCATTTCTCGGACAACACATGTCAACGCTGCCTGTCAGCGTTAACTTTATTCATGTCATCGTCTAAACAAACCTTGTCAGCGTCTAATCTTCTGATCTTAAAAATATGAGACGTGATCTTTTCTTGTTGAAATCTTCAAACCACCAGTATTCCCCTACATAGTAGGGCTTATCTTCGTAGATAACTGTGATCCAGTGGTGAAAATAATTCCAAGAATAAGTGAACTAAACAGTTTCCCCAATAAATCAGGGATATGGATAATCTTCCATATTTTTAGAATAAATCACGACAAGAAAAATAGCACCCCATGATATCTTCGTAAATCATCCTTTTTCCTTTAAACACAAAACGTGGACCACTGTACAGCCCACATCTTATTCCATAGTAGGAGGAATCACGTCCAAAAATAAACTATAGTCATGGCATCATGTACTAGCCAATCATGTCACTTCCATCACGTGATCACAAGTTGTACCATTTTGCAATCTTCGTGTGAACACATAACTTTGAAAATCAACCATGTGAACACAGATTGACATAATCGTGTGAACATATATGATATAAGTTCTAACAAATACCTCATGTGAATATATGTAAAAGTATTTTCCACTCCAGCATTTCACACGTAATGGACCACAAATACACAGCCAACTTCAAATATTGTATTGATCGCCATGCGTCCTTTTCATATTGTTTGCAACATGTACTACTCAAACAGTCCTTATTCATCATTCTGCTATGTGACGCTCGCTTCATTGTTGGCTAAGATATTCGCTGGCTTGGACCACATTCTGCTTAAGACTATTTGCTGAATACTTTTCTTGTGGCACAATAAACAACTTTCATCGTCCATCACGTGATGACTTGCAATATATTCATCCGAACAAAAATCTCTATATCCTTCACGTTACTTTTAACTTTCTTCTTTTTGGACCATTTACGTGATTTGAAAAATTTATCGTCACATTCTGCGATAGTTCCAAACGAACTTGAATCCCTTACTATGCAGTCAACTTCGACCTCAAATAACTTCTTCATGAAAACTTAGATCGAAGATCCCTTCGGTGAGATCCTAGACACAAGTGCCAAGAATCTACAGCAAAAATTTCACGATGATCCAACGGTTAACGAAGGAGAAATCGTGTCTTGAATACGGCTGTTCACAGAAAAACTGCATATGATAACTGCTGACTTCGACGCTAAATAAATTTCTCTTGGAGATAAAACTTGACAATCCCTCCAGTGGATGTCTAGATATATGTGTATTAAACACACACAAGAAATTTCGTGACGATCCAACGGTTCAGTAAAAAGTTATGACCTTCTGAATACTGCTACGCACACAAAAACGTCCAGAAAAACCCTAGACGGATTTTTCTATTCTTCTCGATACACGAACACCTTGTTGGTCCTAGCATCACGAGACACGAGGCTCTGATACCAACTGTGGAAACCTTGGTTTCCTAGATCTTTTAGCTACTAGGAATGATCATTGTTCATAAGATTGAACGATCATAGCGGAATAGAACAACAATCATTAAACAAGGCGTTTGGGGCACAAGACACATAAATTACTCAACGATTGTTCATTATATTAATAACAAACAACCACTAGACGTGTATACATTTAATCCTACGTCTAGTGCAACACACGCTTTTAGGTTTACATTGTGAATGAAAGTTATGAATAAAACCTAAGACCCTTGTTCCTTTTATAGAGTAACGAACAGAATCTACAAGAGATAAAATCAAATAAACATCTAAATATTCTATTTAGATAAACTGTATATTGATTATATCATAAATAATATATCTAATATATTCCCTAAATAGAATTCTCCATCAATCTGTAGACATCCATCAGCGTTTGACTTTGTTGACTACATTTGACTTCTGTCAACGCCCAAGTTACTCTTGTCAACGCCTAAGTTACTCTTGTCAATGCCTGAACAAATGTCTTCATGTTTTCTTCATTTTTGAGTTTCTGCCACATAACTTTTTGACCCAACAGGTATTATTGGTATTGCTCTTTAAATTAATTCTAAAATTTTTGTCTATTTTTTAAACCGATTTAATCAGATAACTTCTTTCTTTCCCATACTCAATCATCCCTCTTTCAAACACTAGCCTCCACAACATAATTTCTTTTTTCCAGACCCTATAATCTACAACAAAAATCCTCTTTTTTGTCTAAGAAAAAAAGAAATATTGTCAATCTCTTTTTCGTCCATGTTCACGAGACCTCTATCATATTGTTCTTTTCTTCCAATTTAAACAGGTCAGATCTACTTTTGCATATGAAAAAATGGTCATATTTATTTTTTCTATATGTAGGTTCAAGGATATAAATACAATTAACAAGTAATTGATATAAAAATAACATGGAGTCATCATTTGAGGAAAGTAGGTCTCGATAAAAAAAAACAATGTACGGTTTTTGATGTAAAAAAAATTGCTTTGAAAAATTAATGCAGTTGTTATGACTTATTCAAGAATCTTCTGAGTTTCTATCCCATCATTATTAACAAGTAATTGATATAAAAATAACATGGAGTCATTATTTGAGAAAAGTAGGTCTCGATAAAAAATGTACGGTTTTTGATGTAAAAAATTTTGCTTTGAAAAATTAATGCAGTTGTTATGACTTATTCAAGAATCTTTTGAGTTTCTATCCCATCATTATCAAAGTTAAAAAAATTCATAATTGTTTTATGAATCTTAGTCGTAGGGGTTTTCTTCATATAGACATTTTTGTTTCATTTTATTGATTTTTTTTTAAATATAAAAGAACATTGGTTCCATGACAGTTAAGTTCTAATCGTGGTCATGGTGATTGTTTTTCCTCTGAATATTGGTTTCGTTCTTATCTAATTTTTTATTGTATCTCTTTTTTAATTGACACTTTCTAAATGACTAAATATGAGTAATTCTTGTTTGTTTTTGTTTATGAAAAGAAGGTAGATTTGTAGTTTTATGATTAGATTTTATTTGTATTTCTTTCACTTTATCCATACTCACGAACATCATATTATACATAAAAAAAATTACACGCCACATATGCTTTAGATATGATAAAAAGACGTTAGGTTTCTTGAATGATTTTCTAACCAATGTGACTAATTATTTTTTTATTTTTTTAAACAAGGATCATATAATTGGTGCTTTAACTATGAAGTTTATGTCATTACCGTAAACATACATGTTTTTTGGAAGCATGTAAAAATGTTCAATTTTGATAGACGTGCATATATGTTCTTATGAATTTGAGAAGACGTCTAAAACGTTCATATATATGTTCTACTAGTTGATATAACGAGAAAGTGAAGAGTGTATAGGAGTGCATTGATGTTTTCACCAGTACACATATGTCTTTGGATTGCGTGCATTTATGTTATTAGTTGTAGATATATGTTTTGGAAAGGTGCATTGATGTTTTTAGTCTTAACCATATGTTTTTGAAACGCGTGCATTGATGTTGTTTTCCTGTTTATTTTATCAATTAGTTTCAAAATTAATTTAGCATTACATTATTAGATATAACAAGTTTTTTTTAGTTTTTTTCAGTGTGAATGGCTCAGTCATATGAAAGAAGTATGTGACAAAGATGATCAAGATGGGCACTTATGTTCTCGAAGGGCGTGCATTTATGTTCTCGAAGAGTGCATGTATGTTTATGAAAGAGTGTACCCATGATTTTTGAATGAAATATACATCTATCTTAAAGATACATTTGTATTTGAATTCTATTTTGTTTTGTATTAATTTTTGTGTATATTATTTATGTTTTAATCTGGTTATAAATTTATAAGTTACTTGTATGTGTTTATATTTTTTGCTATGAATTTTAATGATCAAAAGACGTACACTAAAGACATATATGCAATTATTAACTTTTTGAACAAAATAATTTTAGTATCCAAACAATTACACGCACGAAACCTATAAAAAGTATAAATGCCCTTAATTTTTGTTAGAACATCAATGCAAAAAAAAATTAAAAAATTAAAAAATTAAAAAATTTGAAATTCCAAAAATCAAGAAATTAAAAAACGTTTTGAATTAAAATAATACAAAAACAAATTCAAAATGTATTTTACTATTATGCCCTTTTGAATTAAACAAAATGATTTAATAATACTAATATCTTATTGGTCCAAAATAGTTCTGTAAAGTTCTACACTTAAAATAGGTTCTGCATATAACTCATCCCCATATATATATATATATATATATATATATATATATATATATATATATATATATATATATATATATATATATATATATATATATATATATATATATATATATATATATATATATATATATATATATATATATATATATATATATATATATATATATATAGTGTAGTGCTATATGCAGAACCACTTTTTTGGTACAGAACCTACAGAACCATTCAAAATACCATTAGATGAGTTTGTTTAAAGGCTAAGATTTAAAGTGCCAAAATAACAATTTGAGAAAAGATGATATACTTTTTTTCAATTAAATGAAAGGCTGAAAGGGAAATTTGGGTAGTTTATATTTGTCCCTCAAAAGCTGCTACTTGATATACTCGGTATCTCATTTTCTATTTATATAACTTCTTTTGTAAATCTAGATCTCACGTAAAAAACAATCGCTGCCTCTCTTCTCGCTTTAGATCCATTATACGGCCAATATAACATCACCGGTTACTTTCGATCAACCAAGCTCAAACCTCTCAACAATATCATTTCGAACCGAGATCAATTTTTTAAAAGGTTGAGATCGAGAACTTTTAAGAAAGAAGATTTTGATTTCTAGACGATACAAGGTTTCATCAGCCATGAAAAAAACGCCTTAAATAACATCGATGATATGATGGGTCATTTAGAATTGGTAAGTAATTCTTGTTCAATGGGCTTTTCATAGTTATTTTGTACAATTGTTTATATGTCTTGTTGGAAACAATAAGATTAAAAGATAAATTAATGAGGTTAACAAGTTGAAAACATACATATTCTCAATACCGTCGATGTTGTTTTTCTTTAAAAAAGTACTATAGTTTTAGAGTTGAGTTATTTTGGGTACCATACTTTTTCTTGGATATGAGGGGACTCATCCCACCATCTATCTCGTTTTCATTTAATGAATGAGATTTAATATATTTTATTTTTTACTTATTTTTTATAATTTAAATATCTTTTAAACCGTTAAGTGTTAAACGAAAATAATTATACCATCGCGACGAGTGTTTAATTATCTTTCTACCAATATGCAATATGATATACTTTTGAAAAAAAAATTTGTTTTTTTTTTCTTCTTGTTACTATTTACGTGAAATATCATATATGATAATACTGTTTCATCATATATGATAACATTGTTAAATCATATATGATATGGGTTTCTATCATATATGATTTAACACTGTTATCATATAGCATATCTATAGAAAGATAATTAAATGCTCTTCGTAACAATATGTTTTTTCTCGCATAACGATTAACGATTTAAGAGATATTAATGTTTGAAAAAAGAGAATGAAATTATATTTTGTGTTTAATCTTATCCATTGGATTAAAATAAGATGGATGGTGAGGATGAGTCCTCTTATATTCAAAGAAAAGTATAATATCCAAATGAACTTAAATCATAGTTTTATCATATTTTATCTAGTTTGTTTTACACTATGGCAATCAAAGTGTGATCAAATGGTAAATGTGAAGATATTCTTGTTTTTTACGGAGTATATGATTATCTTGTCTTATCTAATGGTAAATTTGTAAGATTATTTTGTTTCTTATATTCAGTACTTTGTTTAGTACTTTGTTTGTGATATCTTTTTAGCCCATCTTGTGAATTTACTCAAGTTTTTTAGTCATTATTTTTGTCAATTTTGACTTTTTTAAATCTAGATGTTGACTTAAAGATTTGAACCGTAAAAAAATTGAGTAAAAGTCTATAATATTATACAATTCAAATAATGAAAATCAAAAGGATGTGTTGGAAAATATTAAGCTCGTGACCCGATGTGATTGAATTGGGCAACCCCTGACATCACATATATGTTTTGATAAACAATGCAATGACGGCGTCTTACTAGTTGAAATGTGATTCCTTTGGTTGTCATGGCTCGTGATTTTTAATATGTCACATTGATATTTTTGTTAAAGTATTATTTTATTAACTAGTCTTTCAATCGATCTAACAAAAAATAACTTGATGTAATGAGCCTTTTCTTTGTTTTATTACAGCGGGATGACTCAATCATAGAACACATAAAATACGATGAAGATGATCAACAAACGAACTTGTGCTTTCAGAAGTTTTGCACATATGTTCGCGAGGCGTACATATATGTTTTTGATGAGAAAGCACGAAGTACATATATGTTATCGGAAGACGTGCACATATGTTCAAATCAATATGCCAAGAACTGAATGAGTGCATGTATGTTTTTATGAATTTGATGAGAAAGCACAAAGTGCACATATGTTATCGGAAGACGTGCACATATGTTCGGATGAATATGCCGAGAAACCGAATGAGCGCATGTATGGTTGATATCAATTTTTTTGTATCTAGTTTATTTGATATCAATTTTTGTGTAATATATATGTTCTTGGGTTGTTATAAATTTAGAGGTTAGATGTACATGTTTATGTTTTTGAGGATAATTTTTAAGGATTAAATAATTTACGGTAGAAACATATATGTAATTATCATTTCAAACAAATTAGTTTAACATCTAATCCGAAAAAATATGTAAATTTCCAATATATTGAAAGACACATGCACACTGTTCTAAAAACATGTCTGCTAAGAGAGAAATAAAAAAATTAAAAAATATGTATAATTTCTTAGAACATGTATGTTTTCTTAGAACATGTATGTTTTAAAAGAACATGTATGCTAAAAAAAATGTACAAATTAAAAAAAATATAGTTTTGAAAATCAAGGGCCTTTAAAAAACGTTTTAATTAAAAAATTAAAAAAACTTATGAAAATGCATATTACCAATTTACCCTTTTGATTTAAGTAAAAAGATTTAATAATAAAAAGATTATATTGGCTGATATTGGTTCTGTAAGTTCTGTACCAAAAAATGGATTATATAAATAGCGCGCCCCTATATATATGCGCGCTATTTGCAGAACCTCTTTTTTGGTACATAACCTATTTTTTACTCCTAATAAAGCATGATGTATATCCTATTAATGCATGATGGCATTTTTGAAATTATTTAGTACTCATTTTGGAAAAATAAATTAATATAAGGGCAAATTAGGTATTTTGATTGTCTATAAATTTTGATTTTATTTAATTTTGAATTAAAAATTCGTTTTTTTTTTATTTTTAATTTCGGGATTTTTTTTTTACTTTTTAATAATACATTTTTAAAATCTTTAATTTAAAAAAAAAAATTATTTTCAATCTGTCTAGGTTACAGTTTTATTTTTAAAAAAGTACACATGTGTTATTTAAAATATTATAGTTTTACATATCATCTTTGCGTAAGATTCTTTTGCCGAGCTTGAATTTTTTCCCTAAAACTGACATTTCGTACACGCATTTTTTATGTACAATTCTTTACCCCAACTTGATTTTTTTCTCAAAATGATAAGTACATATATGTTTTAGTGTATATTTTATCTTCGAAAACTAAAATAAAAAACCTAAACATAACATGTGATCTCTAAATTTACAACAAAAACATAAATAAAAGACAAGAAATTTATATCATTTAAATACAATCAAATACAAATGTATATTACTAGTATTAAATATAAGTGCAAGAGATTAAAAATAAATTTGCATTCTTCAAAAACATATGTGTACGACTTCGAAAACATTAAGGTACGACTTCAAAAACATATTTGTCATTTTGAAGTTCGTCAATTTCATTTTCAAGAGACAACATATTTCAAATCATCAAACATTTCACACCGAATCAAATTTTCAAACTCAAGAACATGTTCTTTTATTATCTTCGTATTTGGTATTAAAAGTTCTTTCACAAGCACAGTTATGTCGTGAGGAATCGCGGTTTTCCACTTATCCTTTTGACGTTTTTCCCAATCGCTTTCAACAATTGATTGAACATTATCAACGTGGTGTTTAAGAAAACCAAGTGTTTTTCTACTTTTGCTTTTAGAAGCATCTAGAGGCAAATAGTTAATATATTTAAAAACGTTAGTTTTCCTCTTATCGGCAAAAGCCTTTTTCCATTGAATTCTTCTTTGTTTGCATTCTAAAAAGAATTCCTCACGAGACTTCTGTTTTTGTGGAGTGAAAAGACCATAAAGACTGTTTAGATAAGCATAGTTATATGGTTTCACAAAATCTTTATTGACTGGTGATCTACTCTCCTCATCCCAAAGGGACGTCTCTTCACTATCGAGGTTAGCTACTGGGCAGTCATTATCATTCCATTCGGACTCATCAAGATATAAGTGAGGGTTCGCAGATTGAGCTTGTTCGAGGTACTTGGGGGTGGCAAAGCTAGGTTGAACCTTGAAAAATGACCGAGGTGCTATCATTCTTACGGTTTGAGTAGAGTCATGTGTATTATAAACAACTTTTTTCAAAAAATTGACTTGTTCTTCGAGATCCTTTACTTTTTCAGTATCTTTGGTTTGTCTATTTTTGAAATCTTGTTTTATTGTTTCAACCTCTTGTTTCTTTTCGTCAAGAATTTTAGCAGAATCAGTTGTATTCATAGAAAGCCTCTGTTGAAGTTCATTAACTTTTGTTGTGGCAGGGTACGTTTTTTGACGTTCATCACTTAATAAGACATTAAATTGACGTTTTTCTTTAGTTAACAAAGCAAGAGCTTCATTGTATTTATTTTCAAACTCGTCCTTTTTAACGTTGATGACACGACTTTTGTACCCCTCAAGCTCGTTGGTCTTTTGAAGAAGCTCAGCCCTATAACTATCAATAGTCTCACTAGATTTTATAAGAGCGGCTTTGCATTCTTCAAAGTTTTGAGTAAGCGCTGCGTTTGCCTTCTTTAATTGCTTTTGACTCTTTCTATTTTCATTGACATCTTTTTGTAAACTAGCAATTAAATTAGCAAGCGCGACACGCTCCTCGTCATCATACTCATTTGCATGTTGATCATCCTCAAACTCATTATTGCACATGTCTAATGAATCGGGTGTGGTATTGCTATCAATCGTTTCCATCATACACGTGTCAGTAATTGTTGTTGGAAGATCATTATGCTCATGTGTATCACCAAACACATTATATTCATCATCATGTTGTACCTTATCAATTGGCTCGGTATCAAAGATAGGACCATTGTCATCTTCAGTGACGTTAAGGACCTCATGAATCTTTGTCATGTATGAATAATGTGCCTCGAGTTCTTGTCGGAGAGTTCATCATCTATGTCGTCAAGCATTTCTCTTTCCTCAGCTGATAACTTGATTCCATCTTCCATTTTCTTGCACAACAACATCTTTTCCTTATGATAACCATAATCTTTAACCCTCTTTGGCTGCCTGCATTTCCTAGCCAAATGCCCAAAACCTCTGCAGTTAAAACACTGAATCCCACTTTGTTGCACAACTTGAGTACCAACGGTTTCCCTATTTCCAACAACAGTAGTCACCCTCTGATTATCATACTTAGGTTGTCGATCATACTTTGGAGGACTCTCAGCACGTCTTCGTGTGTCATACCTTGGAGGACTCTGTGCATGGGTGTTCCTCGGGTTTGAAGATGTTCGAAGGTTGTTGTTGGTGGGTTTGTAGATTTTCTTATATTGCTTCATAATGAAAGCCATTTGTTGCTTGAATTCCCTATCCTTTTGAGCTACTTCTTCATCATTGTCTTCTTCGGATGATTGCTCAGGTGTGGGTGATGGTGCTCTTGCAACTTCTTTGCCTCGGGATCGTGTTGGAGCATGTGACTTGGAGACAGTGGATGATCGTGGTGATGATGATTGAGTAGAGTAGGTCTTTGAAGTACGAGAGTGATAATCTGGGTAATGTTGAGTGGTAGACACCAAAGCAAGTGGATTGGAAATCTTTGCAACTCGTTCAGCTCGAAGTTCATTTGCCTTATTTTGAAATTGTTTCAAGATGTCAAAGAGCTTGTGATATGAAACTTCGTCTAACTTTTGTTGTTGTTTCACCAAGGTGACAAACCGTGTCCACTCTGGTTGAAGTTGCTGTAGAAATTGGACATTGACTTGCATGGTGGAAACTTGCAAGTTGTTTCGGGTCATGTCATTCATCATCTTGTAGAATCGGGAGTAATAAGAATCAACTGATTCCCCATCCTTTGATGTAAACTTGCCAAAGTTCCAAAATATCTTAGTTTTCACATCTTGTTTGTTAAGTGATTCACCTTGTTGCAATCTTTCAATAGTCATCCATATTTCTTGAGCAGTAGGGCATGCATCAACCGTAGAGTAAATATCATCTCCAATACCACTGAGAATTAAGTAGATTGCTTATTTCTCTGCATCAAACCACGCACGGTTCTTTGGGGTGAGGTCGATCCTCTTTTCATCACGTTCATATGCGGGTTGTGCGTCACTTGTGTATGTGGCTGGTACTGCAGGAACTTGAATCCTTGAGAGTTTATAGGGTCCTTCCAAAATACATTGCCTTAAAGCATCACCGTTAGGTTTTGTGTCAAGATAACGTAGAAAACGGGATTGCCATTGATCATATCGACCCGACACAAGCATTGGTGGTCTTTCTTTGTTACCTGCCACCATTATGTTGTTGTTCGTCACACGATATTCGGCAGCAGAATCCATCTCAATATTCTCTGAAATGATGAAGTGAATATGGATCTTAAGTAGATTTGTTGTGATTGTTGTTGTGGTTAAAATTCCGAAAATTGTAATTTTTCTTCAGTCCGACAATAAATTCCCCAGACCGACAAAATGGTAGACCAAAAAATTTTGTAATCGCCAAATTTTGAAATCGAGCTAGAAATGTCCTAAAACTAGTATGGAAAAAAATTGAATTTACTTGACGGAAAAATTTTAACTCTTTTTTTTTAATCTTCGTGTAAACGATATTCCGAAACTTGTCTAGATGGTGGCTAAGTCTAAAAAATACTCGAACAAAATTTAGATAAACATGTCATCGGAATGTCCATCGGAATGTGCAAGTATCGGAATGTTGCTTTCTGTCGGAATACCCTTTCTGTCGGAATGTTGCTGGTATCGAAATGCTTGGTTCTATCGGAATATCAATCTATCGGAATGTCCTTCTGTCTGAATGCTTAGATCGCAATGTTTACATGTCGGAATGCTTAGATCTCAATGCACTGTCGGAATGTTTAGATCAGAATATGGCTAAAACAAACTAGGCAGAGTAACGACTCAAAAATCCCTTGAAACCGTCAGAATCCCAGATCGTAATGTACGATCGGAATGTCTCGTCGGAATAAGTTATCGAAATCCTTAGATCTCAAAGTAGAACCTAGTGGTTATTGCGATCTGGCCTCACTCCCTTTGTACTTTCCGATGGTGATACTTGCTAGAATTTCGGAAAGATGAAAAACAAGAAAGTTTTCAACTTTTGATCCAAAAGACTTGAGTTTTAACCAAAACCAAGATACCCAAATCACAACGACACGAATAAAGAAATTATACGACTTGAAGAACAATAAAAAACATAAAAAATCTTGAATTCGTGGAAGAAATAAGGATCAAATCAAATAAATCAAATGAAAACACAACAACCAATCACAAAACTATCCTATGGCGATTGATACCAAATGTTGTCCCATATATTTAGATGACATAGCACGAATTAAAGAAAGAAAATAGATGAAGAAGATGAATTTTAGAGAGAGAAAGTAGTGAGAGAAAGTAGAGAGAAATGGTTGGAACTAGGTGATATTAGATTAGGAGAAGTGAGAATAAAATGAACCAACACCCTTCCTAACATGCTAGGAAGGGTATATATAGTCCACCCACATGCGGGCTTCTTTATAGACTATATGGTTTGGGCCGGGCTTTCCTTTCGGGCTTTAGTTACTTATTAATAAGCTTTAGCCTAAAGTTAAGCCCGTATAACACGACTAATATACTACCTATTACAACGTTCTAAAATACGATACATAATAAACATATGACCGAGCATTCTTGTTTGACTCAATATTTTGAGGCTAACACAAGTTTTGCTAGGCTTTTTTATAGGTAACTTTAAAACGCGAAAGTCTTAACTCTTACGGGTTAAGAACAAAAACTTTTCGCAAGTTCCTATAATTGATCCGAGAAAGTCGTTTATCAAGGGAACTTTAAAATGCGAATTCTAAACTTGAAAAAGTCTAAGAAGTTGCAAGTTCCTATAGATGACTTGAAAACCCAAAACTTTGATTTAATTGGCTAAGCATCCACGAGTCTCATTCCTTGAGATTTTAAATTGTGGAGAACGAGAGATGATAGAGTCAATTATAAGTTTGGTATTCTTTCATGAATTTATGTGAGTTAATTATGAGCTTCTTCTCCCATCGCTTGCTAATAAATTTAATTGCAATAAATAAGGTTGTACGATTTGAAAAGTTACTTAGCTTCTAGCCCAAGATCGTTTAAAAGTTGCTCGGTATTAATTAGAGTTCATAGCCAAGGCATAACTTATTGAAGCGGGATGCGAAGATTGGCAAGTCCGAAAAGGCCCTAACAAGGCATGAGGGCTACATTTTGTTGCTAAAGATCCCAAGTGATGTGAAGAATCATTTATCAAAAATAAATATGAAGGATCGAGACACACGACGAAAAGCATATACTCCCCTAAAGATCATGGAGAAGTCTATCCGAAAAGACCCTAACAAGGTATGAGGATAAATAGATCCAAGTCCTAAAAGGAGGCGGATTGTTGTATATAAAAATACAAAATAAAGATTGGAGAAAAATGAAGAAGTCGTGGTCCAAGTATGAAGAATCTCTCAAAAACTTCAAGTGAAGAAATTCCTATTATGAAGAGAATACCATAATTTCAAGAACGTCTCTCAAGATTCGAAGTATGAAGTCGCTGCCAAATATCGGTCCGAGAAAGGTCTCAAATCGTGAAGCGAGTTATGCCAAGATATGAACTTTCAGAGGTCCCGAGAAGCAGTTTTAAAAGATTTTGTCCTTTAGCTAACTATTGATTAAATCGTCCCACTTTATTTTCGGCCTAAATAAACTATCGAAATAAGTCAAACAATGCATCCTCGTGATCATTCAAGACAATCATAAAATATAAAGAGATACATCTAGGAATAAGGGAGTCTAAGTGAATAATTGGGCCACATGAGTTCGTGTTAGTTTACTCACTTATAATAACAATGATCTCGTTTGTAAGTTTGGTGTGAGGAACGTGAAACCTGAGGGTGATAAACATTCATGACATGCCAAAGCCCGAATGTAAGTATTTGATTTCTTTACTTGTTTTGTATATATTTCTATCTTTTTAGTTTCCCTAGTGTTCAGTATTTAATAAAGGCCAAGGTGGGTTATTTATGATGTAAAATGTAAATCGTGCTTTGAAATTAATGCATTGCATGAGGGCATTGCAATGGTCAAGTGTAGGGGATTTAATAAGTGTGAAAACACTTATCCTTTTACCACTTATTTCCAATAATAACAAGACCAAAACGTGTATTTTATGTCGTAACAGTCGAAATTATGCGTGGTTTGTGTTTTTATTGTGTTTCAGGATAAAAATATGAAAAAGAAAGAAAACACGGGCTTTTATCGAAGAAAAAGACAAAAGACGAAGTCAAAAGATCAAAAGTGCAAGAAGAACGGAAGTCAAAGGCATATTCTGAAGATTTATCGAAGAAATAGTCTAAAAACGGAAGTTTGACGAAGTCGAAGAACCAAGTCTACTAAAAGAATAAAATTAGAAGACGAGTTCATGTTATCATTCGACTAATCTCGAGACAAAGTCGAGAAAGACGAGTTATTTAAAAGTCGAGAAAATATGAAGAAAGAGAGAAGACACAAGCACCTTCCATCTCCTATATATAGTTTAGAAGTAGTAATTATAAGTTAGTCTTCATTTTTTCTTTTGTAGTTTTAATTTTTAGAGAGAGAAAGTGTCTAACTTTCTCTCACTATGAGAACTTCATCCTTTATTTTCTTCCTTTCTTGTTTAATCTAATCTTTACCTTTTAAAGTTTAATCTTGTTTTAATCTTCATCTTTTTAATCTTTCTTGTTAGTTACGATTTCGTGTTCATCATCTTTTTCACTCTCTTTTTCTAAACGCCACATAAAGATCTTTACTTTTTGTGTTTATTGATTCACGTGTTGAAGTTTCATAAGTTTTATCATTTGCTTAGATTCGTGGTTAGCTTATTTGTGTTTTTAGCTTATTTAGTGTTTAGCTTATTCTCTTTTAAGTGTTTTCCAAAGTTTATTCTTTTTCTTTTAAGTTTTATCTTTTATTTAGTGCCCGCTTTAGTTTTTACCTCGTTCAGTTTTAAAGTACCCACTTAGTCCTATTTCCTCCTTTTTCATTAGGTAAACTTTATTTTCAAGTCGAAAGTTAATTTCTTCTTTTAGTTTTATTTTTATTAATTGTTTCGTTTTCATATTTGTTTTTAATATCATTTCTTTATTATTTGTCAATCGTTTTAATTTTTAGTTCATTTCTTTTATATTTTGTCATTTCCTTTTAAAGCTTTGTTTTTTTATCTTTAATTAGTTTTAGACAACGACACCTTTTCTTTTATCCACTAAAGACGACTGAGTCACACATTTAACCTTTATCAATTCGAAGAGATTCGTGAACGACTATACAAAATCAGTAAATCAAATGGCGCCGCTGCCGGCTCTTTTCGTAAAGATTAACGGTTTTTAGTGAGAAAATTTGGATTTTGGGATCCGTTCCTTTGGGAACGTTATCTTCAAGCACAAAAATTTTCAAAAAAAAAACCTAAAAAAAAATTAAATTTTCAAAAATCCAAAAACAAAAAAAAAGATAAAAAACCAAAAATATTTTCTTTCATTTTAGTGTATGCGTACTCGAGCTACGTCTTATTCTGAGCCCGAGACTCTTAGAGACTTAGATATGTCCGGTGTGCATAACAATAATAACAACCCACCTCACCCCAATTTGAATAAGAAGAACAACAACAACAATGTTCCTCCACCCGACCTTCGAACGATGGAGGAACTTTGTCAACCAACCATGAACGAACGCGGAGGACCGATTGCGCCGATGCAAATCACGGCTCCTGAATTTTCGTTGAAGCATCACACGATCTAGCAAGTTCAAAACGCTTGTCCTTTTCGCGGATTACCGGATGATGATGCCAACAAACATCTCGACAAATTCATTACCGTCACTCAAAGCATGAAATTGCCCGGTGTTTCCATGGATTTTCTTCGCCTTCACCTTTTTCCACACACTTTATCCCACCATGCCGAAAAATGGTTTGATCGTCTTCCCAAAAACTCAATTCATACATGGAATGACATGACTCAAAAAATTTTGTCACGCTACTTTCCACCATCCATGGTCACTAGTCTTCGCAACCAAATCAATGGATTCACTCAAGAACCTGATGAGTCGCTTTTTGATGCTTGGGAACGTTATAATGTCTTGATCGACCGTTGTCCAAACCATAACATGCTCCCCGTTACTTTGATTGATACTTTCTACAATGGTTTAACTTTTCGTGATCGTGATACGATTAATGCTGCCGTCGGTGGTACATTCATGAAGAGAAGACCTGAGGAGTGTGGAGAGCTTATAGAGAACATGACCACTCACCACAAAAACTGGGATTCATCTGCATCTTCAAGGAATAACCCGAGGGCCAATGTTTCTTCTACTTCATCAAACCCAGAGATAACCGAACTTACCCGCCAAATAGTCGAGATGAACAAAAACTTCTTAACCATGGATACAAACCAATTTCAACAAGCTAAAGCTGTAGCAACTTCTTGTGAGATTTGCGGGGGTTCTCATTCATACACCGATTGTCCTTCTACTCATGACAATCCGGAAAATGTGTATGCCGCTAACGGTAACTTTTCTACGGGAGGCTATCAAGCTCGTCCTCAAGGTGACCGCAATTTGCTCAGTTATCTTTCAAACAACTTCCTTTCACCACCCGGTTTTCCTCCTCAAAACCAAAACAATTTCAATCATAACAATCAAAACCAAACTCGAGCTCCTAATCGATATCAAACCCAAAGAAACCCATATCCACCTCAAGGAAAGAATCAAGTTTACCAACAACCCGCTTATCAACCACCTGCTTACCATGCTCCTCCTTCCAACCAACCCACCATATTTAATCACGAGGTTGAAACTTACATGAGGACTAATGACGCGTTGGTGAAGAATCTTCAGAGTCAAATCATCAACTTGAAAGGAGATATGGCGAAACAAGGGAATGATCGAAACTCTTTGAGCAGTCAAACGAATGACTTAAGGGATATGATGGCTAGTTTATTCCCAAGTAATCAAACCTCTGGTTCGGGTTCTCTTCCGAGTAACACCGTTGCTAATCCAAGAGGGGAGATGAAAGCATTCACCACCCGAAGTGGCAAAGGTTTAAAGGAACCCGAAATTCCTACACCTACACCGGTGATTGTGACAAAGGAAAACGAATCCCCTTCACTAATTCCTCCACCTTCTACTTCTACCCCTCCACCACCCAAGGATGTGAGTGAGAATTCCATTCCAAAACCTTCATCTCAAGACGATATACATTATCCTTCAAGGTTGAGGAAAGAGAAGTTGAAGAATAAGGATGATATTCAAGTTTCGAACTTTCTTAAAATGTTTAAACAATTGAATTTCAACATCTCCTTTGCCGAGGCTCTCGCTCACATGCCTAAATATGCTAAAAATGTTTAAAGATCTTCTCAGTGACAAAGAAAAGCTTCTTGATATTGCTCAGACCCAACTTAATGAGAATTGCTCCGTAGTGCTGTTAAGGAAATTACCCACCAAACATGGTGATCCGGGTCGTTTTCTCATTCCTTGCAACTTCCCCGGGGTAGAGAATTGTATGGCCCTAGCCGATCTAGGTGTTAGTATCAACTTAATGCCTTTAAGCGTTTGGAAACAATTATCTCTACCCGAGCTAGTCCCCACACGAATGACACTAGAATTAGCTAACCGTACGGTTGCTTATCCGGTGGGGATAACCGAAGATGTCTTCGTCGGTATCGATAAATTCACCTTTTCGGCGGATTTTGTTATCGTTGACTACGAGATGGATCCCTGTGTTCCATTAATCGTTGGACGTCCATTCTTGAGGACCGGTCGCACTCTCGTTGATGTAGCCGCGGGCGAATTAATCATGAGAGTTGGTGCGATAAAATCGTTTTCAACATGGGTAAACTTTCTAAGACCTTCTGAACACGAGAGCATTAATTTCATTGACGTACTTGATGAGGCTTGTGAAGAGCATTTCAAAGACGCTTGTAAAAGTGGTTCTTCTTCTCTACCCATTGTTGAGACCGTTGCCTCTATTGCTCTATTATTGACTCTATTTGGAGAAATTAATTTCCTTTTGAAAGAATTTGAAGCCACTTTAGGGGATGTGGACTTACAATATGACGATTCTCCCACTGATTGGGAATAAGACATTCATACCATTGAGAAACTTCTCAATGAGGACCATATTTCTTCACCTTCTCCTAAGGAAGTTACAATCGATGATCCGAATTTGACTCAACCTTCCATCAAAAATCCTCCAAATTTAGAGCTTAAGGATTTACCGTCAAATCTCGAATACGTTTTCCTTGAAGACAATAAGAAGCTACCCGTCATCATTGCTAAGGACTTCAAAGAGGATGAAAAGTCTCGACTTATCGAAGTGCTGAAGAATCATAAGAAAGCAATTGCTTGGAAAATTTCCGACATTCGTGGAATTGATCCTAACTTTTGTACTTATAAAACTCTCATGGAGTATGACATTAAACCCAAATCCAAAGCCAAAGAAGGGTTAATCCTAAAATTCATGACGTCATCAAGGAAGAGGTTATCAAACTTCTAGATGCCGGAATGATTTACCCTATTTCGGATTCGCCATGGGTTAGTCCCGTCCATTGTGTGCCTAAGAAAGGCGGAATAACCGTTGTTCCCAATGAAAACAACGAGTTGATTCCTACTCGACTTGTCACGGGTTGGCGAGTTTGCATAGACTATCGCAAACTCAATGATACCACTCGCAAGGATCATTTTCCTCTTCCTTTCATGGATCAGATGCTCGAGCGTTTAGCGGATAATGACTATTATTGCTTCTTAGACGGTTTCTCCGGGTATTTTCAAATTCCTATCGACCCAAAAGACCAAGAGAAAACCACATTCACTTGTCCTTATGGAACATTTGCTTACAAAAGAATGCCTTTCGGCTTATGCAATGCTCCTGGGACTTTCCAAAGGTGTATGATGGCTATATTACATGACATGGTTGAAGAAACTATGGAAGTCTTTATGGATGATCTCTCAGTCTATGGCGATTCTTTCTCTACTTGCCTTGCCAATTTAGAACGTATGCTCAAGCGGTGTGAAGACACTCGTCTCGTTCTTAATTGGGAAAAATGCCATTTCATGGTAAAAGAAGGTATTGTTCTTGGTCATAAAATCTCCAAAGCCGGTCTTGAAGTCGACCGTGCTAAAGTTGAAGTGATTGCTAAATTACCTCCACCTTCAACCGTGAAGGGTGTGAGAAGTTTCTTTGGTCATGCGGGCTTCTATCGTCGTTTCATTCAAGATTTTTCTAAAATCGCTCACCCGATGACCCACCTCTTGGAAAAAGATACTCCTTTTATTTTTTCTAAACAGTGTATTGACTCTTTCAATCTTCTTAAGGATAAATTAACTAAGGCACCGGTCTTGGTTACCCCTAATTGGGAGTTACCTTTTGAATTGATGTGTGATGCTAGCGATTTTGCTATTGGAGCGGTTTTGGGAAAAAGAGTGAACAAACACTTCCAACCAATCAATTATGCTATCAAGACAATGACGGGGGCTCAATTGCATTATACCACTACCGAAAAAGAGCTTTTAGCTGTAGTGTATGCTTTTGAAAAATCCCGCCCCTATCTTGTCCTTTCTACCACCATTGTGTATACCGATCATTCCGCGTTGAAGTACTTGTTAACTAAACAAGATACTAAGCCAAGACTTCTTCGTTGGGTTTTGCTCCTTCAAGAATTTAAAATTGAAATTCGTGATAAAAAGGGAGAGGAAAACCTAGTCGCAGATCATCTTAGTAGACTCGAGGATCCTTATCAAGGGGAGCTCCCAAATCAAGAGATTAATGACTCTTTTCCCCTTGAGGCCTTAATGTCTATTAACTCCAATCTTGATGAAACCCCATGGTTTGCGGACATTGCAAACTATTTGGCGGGTGGAATTCTCATGGAAGGGTTAACGTCCCAACAAAAGAAAAAGTTCTTTAAAGACATTAAGCACTATTTTTGGGACGACCCTTACCTTTTTAAACAATGTGCGGATCTTGTCATTCGTCGGTGTGTTGATGGGCCGACAACTTTATTAATCCTTGAAGCTTGCCATAAAGGACCCACCAGTGGTCACTTTGGTCCTAACTATACCGCGAAGAAAGTTTTCGACTCAGGATTTTATTGACCTACCATTTATCGTGATGCACACGAATTGGTTAAGCATTGTGATGCTTGCCAAAGACAAGGCAAGATCACACATAAAGATGAGATGCCTCAAAATTTCATCCAAGAATGTGAAATCTTTGACGTATGGGGCATCGACTTTATGGGGCCATTTCCATCATCTAAAGGGAACAAGTACATCCTCGTAGCCGTTGACTACGTATCTAAATGGGTTGAAGCAAAGGCTCTCCCTACGAACGATGCGAGGGTGGTTGTGAACTTTTTGAAACAACTTTTTGCTCGATTCGGTGTTCCTCGTGCTATCATCAGTGACCGCGGGACTCATTTTTGCAATGATCAATTTGCTCGAGTCATGGCTAAGTATGGTGTTAATCACCGTCTTTCCACCGCATATCATCCACAAACAAATGGTCAAGCCAAGATTTCTAACCGTGGTCTTAAGAGAATCTTAGAGCGAACTGTGGGAGAGCATCGTGCCTCGTGGGCTGATAAGTTAGATGATGCTTTGTGGGTTTCCGTACCGCATATAAGACACCTATTGGTTGCACTCCATATCGTCTTGTGTACGGGAAGGCATGCCACCTCCCTATTGTGTTGGAACATAAGGCTTATTGGGCCTTGAAGTGGGCTAATTTCGATATCAACAAAGCCGGTGATATTAGGAAGATCCACCTAAACGAACTAAATGAACTGAGGAATGAAGCTTATGAGAATTCATTGATCTACAAGAAGAAAACCAAGCTCATTCATGATTCTAGGATTAAGAACCGAGAGTTTCAAATTGGTGATCAAGTTTTACTCTTTAACTCTCAGTTGAAAATCTTTTCGGGCAAGCTTAAGAGCCGTTGGTCTGGTCCATTCGTCGTCGCCAAAGTCTTCCCTTATGGCACCATTGAGCTTTCTCAACCAAATGGGCCTAATTTCACAGTGAATGGCCAGCGTGTTAAATTGTACTTTGGTGAGGACATATCTCTTGAGATGATTCCATCCCTCACCACGTTTCCCTTGAATTAGTTATGGGTCGAGTCAGGCTCGTGACTCGGTTAACAAAAACAAACGCTTCTCGAGAGGCAACCCGATTATCTATCTATCTTTATCTATTTTCATAATAAGTGTAGGGGAGCCCAGTATGTGTTTGTTGTCTTGCTTCTTATGATGAGCAGGGATTAAAGCTTCAAAGAGCACTTTTGATGACATTTGACGACCCGTGATCCCGTTTACCCGTCTTCCCGGTTCTATCCTAAACTGTAGTGATTCAATATTTCATATCTTATATGTTCACATTGAAATCACTATAGTCGTCTTTTCCTTAGCAAGATTTAAACAAAGTGCACAATGTCCTAAGTGTAGGGGAGTTTACTCCCACATGCTTAAACATTGAGGACAATGTTTATATCAAGTGTAGGGGGACTTCTATCGAAGTTAAGTGGTCTTTTCCATGAATTTTTCCTCATTTCAACCGGAAAATTCGATTTTTCGACATTTTTCAAAATTTTTAATCTGTTTTGGCCTAGTAGTTTTTCCTTTGTTATCGTTATTTTTCATTGCTAGAATAAATTTTAATAAAATGGTTTTAATAAGTTTAGATTTCTTTGATGCATTTTTCAGCGTCATGAATCTTTTGACTCAACCCGAGTTTACTTATCTAAGTTTACTCTAGCTAGTATCCTTGACGTGTTTAAGTCAAGTTTTGCTAGGCTTTTATATAGGGAACTTTAAAACGCGAAAGTCTTAACTCTTACGGGTTAAGAACAAGAACTTTTCGCAAGTTCCTACAATTGATCCTAGAAAGTCGTTTATCAAGGGAACTTTAAAATGCGAATTCTAAACTTGAAAAAGTCTAAGAAGTTGCAAGTTCCTATAGATGACTTGAAAACCCAAAACTTTGATTTAATTGGCTAAGCATCCACGAGTCTCATTCCTTGAGATTTTAAATTGTGGAGAACGAGAGATGATAGAGTCAATTATAAGTTTGGTATTCTTTCATGAATTTATGTGAGTTAATTATGAGCTTCTTCTCCCATCGCTTGCTAATAAATTTAATTGCAATAAATAAGGTTGTACGATTTGAAAAGTTACTTAGCTTCTAGCCCAAGATCGTTTAAAAGTTGCTCGGTATTAATTAGAGTTCATAGCCAAGGCATAACTTATTGATGCGGGATGCGAAGATTGGCGAGTACGAAAAGGCCCTAACAAGGCATGAGGGCTACATTTTGTTGCTAAAGATCCCAAGTGATGTGAAGAATCATTTATCAAAAATCAATATGAAGGATCGAGACACACGACGAAAAGCAAATACTCCCATAAAGATCATGGAGAAGTCTATCCGAAAAGACCTTAACAAGGTATGAGGATAAATAGATCCAAGTCCTAAAAGGAGGCGGATCGTTGTATATAAAAATCCAAAATAAATATTGGAGAAAAATGAAGAAGTCGTGGTCCAAGTATGAAGAGAATACCATAATTTCAAGAACGTCTCTCAAGATTCGAAGTATGAAGTCGCTGCCAAATATCGGTCCGAGAAAGGTCTCAAACCGTGAAGCGAGTTATGCCAAGATATGAAATTTAAGAGGTCCCGAGAAGCAGTTTTAAAAGATTTTGTCATTTAGCTAACTATTGATTAAATCGTCCCACTTTATTTTCGGCCTAAATAAACTATCGAAATAAGTCAAACAATGCATCCTCGTGATCATTCAAGACAATCATAAAATATAAGAGATACACCTAGAAATAAGGGAGTCTAAGTGAATAATTGGGCCACATGAGTTCGTGTTAGTTTACTCACTTATAATAACAATGATCTCGTTTGTAAGCTTGGTGTGGGGAACGTGAAACTTGAGGGTGATAAACATTCATGACATGCCAAAGCCCGAATGTAAGTCTTTGATTTCTTTACTTGTTTTGTATATATTTCTATCTTTTTAGTTTCCCTAGTGTTCAGTATTTAATAAAGGCCAAGGTGGGTTATTTATGATGTAAAATGTAAACCGTGATTTGAAATTAATGCATTGCATGAGGGCATTGCAATGGTCAAGTGTAGGGGATTTAATAAGTGTGAAAACACTTATCCTTTTACCACTTATTTCCAATAATAACAAGACCAAAACGTGTATTTTATGTCGTAAAAGTTGAAATTATGCGTGGTTTGTGTTTTTATTGTGTTTCAGGATAAAAATATGAAAAAGAAAGAAAACACGGGCTTTCACGGGCTTTTATCGAAGAAAAAGACAAAAGATGAAGTCAAAAGATCAAAAGTGCAAGAAGAACGGAAGTCAAAGGCATATTCTGAAGATTTATCGAAGAAATAGTCTAAAGACGGAAGTTTGACGAAGTCGAAGAACCAAGTCTACTAAAAGAAGAAAATTAGAAGACGAGTTCATGTTATCATTCGACTAATCCCGAGACAAAGTCGAGAAAGACGAGTTATTTAAAAGTCGAGAAAATATGAAGAAAGAGAGAAGACACAAGCACCTTCCATATCCTATATATAGTTTAGAAAATAGTAATTATAAGTTAGTCTTCATTTTTTCTTTTGTAGTTTTGATTTTTAGAGAGAGAAAGTGTCGAGCTTTCTCTCACTAGGAGAACTTTATCCTTTATTTTCTTCCTTTCTTGTTTAATCTAATCTTTACCTTTTAAAGTTTAATCTTGTTTTAATCTTCATCTTTTTAATCTTTCTTGTTAGTTACGATTTCGTGTTCATCATCTTTTTCACTCTCTTTTTCTAAACGCCACATAAAGATCTTTACTTTTTGTGTTTATTGATTCACGTGTTGAAGTTTCATAAGTTTTATCATTTGCTTAGATTCGTGGTTAGCTTATTGGTGTTTTTAGCTTATTTAGTGTTTAGCTTATTCTCTTTTAAGTGTTTTCCAAAGTTTAATCTTTTTCTTTTAAGTTTAATTTAAAAATTTGGTTATTTGGTATCTTGAAAGTTTTTAAATTCGTAGCTTATTTTGTTCTTCTTATTGTTGTTTTGGTTAAGTTTTCGATAAGTGCTTATTCGGGTTTATGCTTATTTTTACTCCATCCGAATATTGTGATCTTTCCATCACAATATCATTAGGGTTTTGACATTGTGACAGCTCATTCCGACAGCTTTATTGCGATCGCAATAACCCTAAGGGTTCTACTTTGCGATCGAATATTGTGATAGTCATTCCGATCACTTATTCCGATATTGATTGCGATAGCCCCTGGCATCGTACATTACGATCGGGTATAAGGCATATTACGACGAAACTCTGCCCAAATTTTGACTTACATATTGCGATAGTTTACATATTGCGACAGTTTTTTTATTATTCCACATTCCGACGGTTTTTACTTATCATTATTCCGATACTTCAATTTTAAGCATTCCGATAGTTATTTTGGTATAATATTCCGATAGAATTAGGATTGCTTGATATTCCGACAGAAATTTATTTCATACATTCCAATAGAATGACCTACATGCTTGGCATACATGCTTGGCAGCTTATAACTTTTCCCGCCAATTTGAGGTGCTAGCCTGGGTGCTTCACCTACTAGCTTGGTTGTTTGTTTATTAATTAATATTCTTCCGTAATCGTTTAGTTTTATCTGGAAGTTGTTCCGATTTTTATTCTAAAAGTCACGTATTTTTAGTTGAATTTTTCATCAATTTTTAGTATTAGTATTTTTTCCTAAAGTTTAAGTTTTATCTTTTATTTAGTGTCCGCTTTAGTTTTTACCTCGTTCAGTTTTAAAGTACCCACTTATTCCTATTTCCTCCTTTCTCATTAGGTAAACTTTATTTTCAAATCGAAAGTTAATTTCTTCTTTTAGTTTTATTTTTATTAATTTTTTCGTTTTCATATTTGTTTTTAATATCGTTTCTTTATTATTTGTCAGTCGTTTTAATTTTTCGTTCATTTCTTTTTATATTTTGTCATTTCCTTTTAAAACTTTATTTTTTTATCTTTAATTAGTTTTAGACAACGATACCTTTTCTTTTATCTACCAAAGACGATTGAGTCACACTTTTAACCTTAATCAATTCGAATAGATTCGTGAACGACTATACAAAATCAGTAAATCAGGTACGTCCCTTTTAACGACCACTGAATATTTATGATAAATTTTACTTGATATTATCCGTCACTAGCTTTACTGTTAAGAGCGTCATTGTGTGCACTGACAAATAGGCCGATAAATTATTATTTAATCTAATACTATTATATCCGTCTTAAATACATATTACGAATATCAACGAATTAATTTTGCGGACAAAATTCTCTAACCTTTAGAGACTGTGACAATCGTTAGTTTTTCTTATGTATTTTCCCTCATTATTATTATATTTAAGCTGTAAACCTATCAATAGCAATTAACCAAGTTTTACTATACATAAAAATGTCTCACTTTTCACCATCTCAATTTACTTACATTTATTTTACTAAACTATTATACCTATTTTTATTTTACTTGTACCTCACCATCTTTATAACATGACTACATTTTCATATCCTAAATAAATATTTATACCTTCCACTACTATACCAACATAAACAATAATAAAAGCTATAAGAAAATAATCTTACAACTTACTTTCATTCTACTTTAAGTCAAAACTCTTTTTCTATGTTTTATTTTCCTTCCCTCTACCGATTCAAACACCTAAATCTATCGATACTTTCCTCATTTCTTTTATCAAATCACGTGAGATATGTACTATACTTTGACCAAATTCATAAAATCCAAACACTTTTCCCTCTTTGGCTTACAAGCAACGTGATCCTCATGGAAGTGCACTAACCCTATTACCTAAAATTTACTTATAAAATGGCTCATACTCTCCTTTGCAAAAGCAAGAAACACAAAAGCACAAATATTACTATCACCCTCATATCTCACATCACTCTCCCTTCCTCTCTCTGATCGAAACACAGTACACCAAAAACATCAACACACAACCTCCATCTCCACATAGCCTTATATTCATACATCTCAAACCTCATATACCATACCAAAACCCACGTAGAAAAACATGCAAATGATGGGTATTTCGAGCTAGATTGAGCTAGGGTTTGGTTTGAGCTTAGATTTGAACTAGGGTTTCTATTTTGGTTACTAGTTGCTTCGTGGGCTCTTTGTTACTAGCACTTCTCTCGCATAAGCTTTGTAAGCTATATCACTCCTTTCTCATTTTTCATGCTTATTTCTGTCGGTACATAAACTTGCTATCAAACCTTTGTCGTTTTAAACTAAAACTATATATGAACTTGGAGTTGGCGGGTAGACGAGCATAAATTCATGGGAAACAAGGTTTCACGCGAGTAAAGGCTGAGTGACAAAGTCGACTTTTCAAATAATGTGTTTTTAAGAGTATGAGTCTCGATCTTGTTGTCACCTAAACCGGTTTGTAACATGTCAAACAAGATAACTGCGTCAAGTTTTCGAGTCGTGATTTCTAGCGGACGTAGGAGATTTAAGGGTCGTTAAATATTAAGTTTTAAATCTATCATTCAAGCCTAAACGGATCTTATCTACATCGTTGGAGTCGTGTGACTCCACAAGGAAATGAGTTTTAAGTTTTGGTAAAAAGTGAAGTCGTCTTTCGTAAAATGACGGTCCAAATTACGTACAAAATAGTCGTTTTCGTCCTGGGATTTGTAGTCGGGTTCGTAAGGTTTATCATACAACTTGTATTTCTAAAAATCAACGAGTAACGAAGTCGCGATTTGAAAGAGAAGCCACGATTGAGCTTTTAAAAATATGGTGTCCTTGTTGATATTTTTGTTCCGACGAGAGAGAAGAAAGAAAGGAGGGAAAGTATAATTAATTAGTACAATGTAATTTTTGTGTTGAGGTTGGTTATTAATACCCCTTAGATTTTTTCCAATACCCCTAGTTTTTTTATTTTTTTTATTTTTATTAATTTTTATTAATTTTTATAACTTTATTTATATTATAAAACTGTGAAACCGAAAGTGCATAATAAAAAATATAAAGTTTAATATGTTAAAATCAGTAAACTGTCAAAAAATACGGAACAGAAACTGCCAGAAAACTGTGTTGTTCAGTAATTGGGGGACAAAAATGGGGTATTGCAAGTGTTTTTTGTACTTTTTTGTCCCAAAGGGGTATTAATAACATAACCCTTTGTGTTTTTATTGTTTCATTTGTTGCGTCAAATGGGCAGAAAAAGAAAGAGACATGGGACCATACTTTAAAATGAGAAAGTAATTTATTAAGTAATGTAATATAATAGGAAATAATATACCCATATTAATATCAAAATTAGACTTATTAGTTAATTTAAGCTTTACACTTACAATGCAATAAATAAAAGTAACTAGTATAATTTAACTCGGATTAAATTGGTATCACGGTTCGCCCATGAAGCGTGGGATTAAACATTATTCGAGTTATTCGTATATGCCGAGTCTCATTGACTCAGTTATATAACCCAGACTAAATTGGTGTCACAGTTAGCGCGTGGAGCGTGGGATTAAGCATTCTTCGATTTATTCGTATATGCCGAGTCCCATTGGCTCTAACCGAACTAAAACACCCAATTAAGCGGGTCCCGAACAAGGGCCTCACGATTTATTCGTAGACGACCCAAAAGGGATCTTTGCTATATATTGACCTATATATATATTAATAAATGAATACAAAGAAAATAAATAAAACGTAGAGGACTGATATCATTGTTGGACAAAATTACGGGGACCGTATTATTTCTAGACTGTGATGGACTTGGACTTAGAAAATTAGTGGACTTATTTGGTGACCAACTGCCGTTTGACCGAATTAAATTGTAATTATTTGTTGTGTCTATTTTTCTAAAAGTCTGTCTTTGAGTCGCCTAAATTATTTTGTGTGCGTTGACCCATGAATTCGACCTTTTTAATAGACTTTGTCTTTTTAATAAAAAGCAAATGTTTTATATAAATAATTTATAAAGGCAAGTATAATGTAACGACCGAGTGATTATTTAGTTGCATTACTTATTTAGATAGTTATTGCTTATGCTAGGTTGCGGATAAAGTTGGAATAATTTGCGTGTATTTTCTCTGTGCTTCCTACTTGTTGACCTTACTTGCCTATCATTTGAGGTGAGTTTATTGCCCTACTTTAACTTATTTATATCTTTTTTTTTGGTAACCGTGATTTCCGACTCATTGGCCGACTAATCCACGGAGTTTATAGCCCTACTTTAACTTATTTATATCGCTTTATGAAATATTGGGGTGAGATACATTGCTCGTTTTAAACTGTCGGACATAAGCAGAACAGGAAACGAAAACTTAACTATTGATGTTGCCTAGGTAGCTGAATCTGAAACTGTAAACTGTGCCCCTAATCATGAACCGTTAGTTACTGAGAGTAAGCGTGAATGAAGGTGGATAGATCTATTTTTGGGTGACGCCCACATCCGGGATTGGCATGTCATATGGCCATCGGGTGCATTTGAATTCTGGAAACTGTGAAACAATGAAACTAGGGCATACGAATGTTAAAGTCTCGGTGTCATGAGCTTAGAGCATCAATAGTGTTTATTTTTACATGTGTCATTATATCATTTATAATGGATCATACGTATAACTCAGCTTCTTATGTTCCGACTTATCAATTTAAATAAACCTATGAACTTACCAACCTTTGTGTTGACACTTTTAGCAATGTTTTATCTCAGGTGATTAAGCTGCTTGCTATATGAAGTAATCTAGAGTCTGCATGCATCATGATTTTGTCTTCAGATACTTATGCCATTTTAAAACTATTATCTCGTTTTTATTTTAAAACTTTATTTGTTTATGTAATCTATGATTTGAACTTACAAAACCTTGTAAACTTGTTAACGTTAATTAAATTAACGAGAAATTTTCCAAAACGACTCATGTAGAGGTCGTTCTTTATATTCTGAGTGTATGATGTTCATGAAGTCACAAGCCCCCGGCTATTACCAAACTCTGATTTTGGGGGTGTGACAATTTTGCTTTATCATGCACCAGAACATAGTTGTCCAGATTCTGTTGTTAAGGCCTTGAATCTTCTGCATTTTTATCTAGACCCTCATCTTCATTCCTTGGATTTAACCTAATACGAGGATCCACGGTCGGTGCGACCTGACTGTCTTGAAGTTCACCTCAAACTCAACTCCATTCCCTTAATCTGCAGCACCAACACCCTTGAGAGTATCCTTATACATAACACTAACATTAAACACCACATCCATGCTTATGGTTATCTTCGGTTTAACATCATCGAACCTCCATAATCTGTATCCCTTCACACCCTCAGGATACCCTAGGAATATGCATTTTATAGCTATAGTATTGAGCTTCCCCTGATTCACGTGTGAATAAGCAACGCAACCAAATATCCTCAAGATATCGTAATTATTAGAATTTAATAACCTAATGTATCAATTATACATGCATCAATAGTAAAACGCAGTAGATATGACCAAATATCTATGCATATAATGTAATTAACATAAGGATAAATAATGCATACTTTTTCTTCCAAGAACGATGATCAATAACACTAAATCACCAAACAAAGAAAACCTTTATCAAAACCAGAATTCGATTCACCAATTAAAAACCAAAGATCAAGATAGATCTTCTCTAAGATAGTCCACACGATACTTCAATCTTATTTTGACTATAAGTACCATTCACACATGTAATAGACATCTCTGAAATAGGTTTTATAACTGTCCATTTTACTTTAAATCAAGAAATGTTATCCATCCATGTAAATATACACTTGCATCTCAAGTCTAAGGATAAGGAATACTCTATCATTAGTGTAATCTTTTAATGACGATGATCCATAAAGAAGATTTACACGTGGGGTAATCCAATTATTCAACCACATTGAATAACTTATGAGTTTGGAAGATTCATCTTTATGTATCATTTTAACAAGGATACAACCAACCCTCATATTTATCTTAGTTCATCAATACTCCTATATTGATGATTGACAATGAAAATTTAGAATGTATATAATACACATAAATATGCAGATACTACATCCATGGATTAAACATGCAAATATAGGACACAATATTATTTAATGAAAACGATCATACCTCGTATGTTAACTCATTGTTTAATACAATTGCTTAACCGTCCCTTATCCAAATACTAATTTAAGATCACTACATGATATTTCTAGCTTGAACACTATTGTCTTAGTCACAACAATTCAATTGTTGATAAGGCATAGATTCCTACAAAATAGATTATTGATCTTGTGAAACTTTAAGAACACTTATTCAAAATCACAAGTTGTGAATAATATGATAAAACATGTACTATGATATAAAATATCATACGAGGTGTCACATTACTTTTCATAAAATGTAAAATACTTATTAATAATATTTATCATTAAGAAAAAAGTTTAACATATACCCTCTTTTTAGGATAAACTCAACCAACCAATCACAACCATTCATTCTTTTTATAAAAAAAACTATTTTTTAAAAATTAAATATCTCATAAACCGTTAATCGTTAATCAAAACGAAACATACCATCGTGACGAGAATTAAATCATCTTTCTAACGAGGGGCACATGTATATACTTTCAACGAACTTTTTTTGATTTTTTTTTCTCAATCACGTAAATGAAAATCATATATGATTCGTGATATGAATTATATATGATTTCAGAAAATCATATATGATTCGTGAACGAATCATATATGATTTTCTCAGACGTGACTTAAGAAAATAATTGAAAAAAAAAGTTCGTCGAAAGTATATACACGTACCCCTTGATAGAAAGATAATTTAATTCTCGTTTCGATGATGTATTTTTTTCGTTTGACAATTTATCATTTACGAGATATTTAATTTTTAAAAAAATTGTGAGAATTGAATATTTAAAAAAATAAATAAATGTATTGATTAATTGAGTTTATGTTATTTTAAAGGAGTACATAAATCTTAAATCTTTATCATTACCCATTCCAACAACACGCAATCGAATCGATGTTAAGCGAAACGTGTATTGCACAAGTACTCCCTCCGTCCCAAATTAATAGTTCCCCGACAAAAAACACATTGTTTTAGAAAACATCATTATCAATGCATTCTCTCTCTTACTTTTTTGCAAAATGACATTCTAACCCTTACGTAATTAATTAAAATTTTATATATAGTTTGTAATTTTTAATACCACGAAGTGTAATATGCTAAATTCGTTACATTACTTACATCTATTTTTAAAAGGGAACTATAATTTTGAGACATCCTAAAATAGTATATGAGACTATAAATTTCGGACGGAGGGAGTAGTAAGCATGAAAATTAAACAAATACAGTATTGTTTTTCCTTTACGATAAGAACGAATCTTATCTATTGTGATGTGTAAGAAACTAATTGGTTAGCTTTTACGCTAACCAGCATTGACCGATATACTGTGAAACCGCCTTAAAATAGTTGACCTACGCGTAATCAACAGACGTAACAAAACATACCCAACCGCCCTACATGCACCTATAAATATACCTTCCGTCTCCCTTTTCTCAACCACCCAGAGGTCTTCTGTTATTTCCCGAATACTTTTTATCTTTTTATTATATATGGCTACCTAGATATTATCTTCAGCTCTTATGTATTTTGATGAGGTGATTATGTGGAATTATTTGTTATCGCATATCTATCAGGCTTTGATTCAATGATTTAGAAAATTAGTGGACTTATTTGGTGACCAACTGCCGTTTGACCGAATTAAATTGTAATTATTTGTTGTGACTATTTTTCTAAAAGTCTGTCTTTGAGTCGCCTAAATTATTTTGTGTGCGTTGACCCATGAATTCGACCTTTTTAATAGACTTTGTCTTTTTAATAAAAAGCAAATGTTTTATATAAATAATTTATAAAGGCGAGTATAATGTAACGACCGAGTGATTATTTAGTTGCATTACTTATTTAGATAGTTATTGCTTATGCTAGGTTGCGGATAAAGTTGGAATAATTTGCGTGTATTTTCTCTGTGCTTCCTACTTGTTGACCTTACTTGCCTATCATTTGAGGTGAGTTTATTGCCCTACTTTAACTTATTTATATCTTTTTTTTGGTAACCGTGATTTCCGACTCATTGGTCGACTAATCCACGGAGTTTATAGCCCTACTTTAACTTATTTATATCGCTTTATGAAATATTGGGGTGAGATACATTGCTCGTTTTAAACTGTCGGACATAAGCAGAACAGGAAACGAAAACTTAACTATTGATGTTGCCTAGGTAGCTGAATCTGAAACTGTAAACTGTGCCCCTAATCATGAACCGTTAGTTACTGAGAGTAAGCGTGAATGAAGGTGGATAGATCTATTTTTGGGTGACGCCCACATCCGGGATTGGCATGTCATATGGCCATCGGGTGCATTTGAATTCTGGAAACTGTGAAACAATGAAACTAGGGCATACGAATGTTAAAGTCTCGGTGTCATGAGCTTAGGGCATCAATAGTGTTTATTTTTACATGTGTCATTATATCATTTATAATGGATCATACGTATAACTCAGCTTCTTATGTTCCGACTTATCAATTTAAATAAACCTATGAACTTACCAACCTTTGTGTTGACACTTTTAGCAATGTTTTATCTCAGGTGATTAAGCTGCTTGCTATATGAAGTAATCTAGAGTCTGCATGCATCATGATTTTGTCTTCAGATACTTATGCCATTTTAAAACTATTATCTCGTTTTTATTTTAAAACTTTATTTGTTTATGTAATCTATGATTTGAACTTACAAAACCTTGTAAACTTGTTAACGTTAATTAAATCAACGAGAAATTTTCCAAAATGACTCATGTAGAGGTCGTTCTTTATATTCTGAGTGTATGATGTTCATGAAGTCACAAGCCCCCGGCTATTACCAAACTCTGATTTTGGGGGTGTGACAATTTTGCTTTATCATGCACCAGAACATAGTTGTCCAGATTCTGTTGTTAAGGCCTTGAATCTTCTGCATTTTTATCTAGACCCTCATCTTCATTCCTTGGATTTAACCTAATACGAGGATCCACGGTCGGTGCGACCTGACTGTCTTGAAGTTCACCTCAAACTCAACTTCATTCCCTTAATCTGCAGCACCAACACCCTTGAGAGTATCCTTATACATAACACTAACATTAAACACCACATCCATGCTTATGGTTATCTTCGGTTTAACATCATCGAACCTCCGTAATCTGTATCCCTTCACACCCTCAGGATACCCTAGGAATATGCATTTTATAGCTATAGTATTGAGCTTCCCCTGATTCACGTGTGAATAAGCAACGCAACCAAATATCCTCAAGATATCGTAATTATTAGAATTTAATAACCTAATGTATCAATTATACATGCATCAATAGTAAAACGTAGTAGATATGACCAAATATCTATGCATATAATGTAATTAACATAAGGATAAATAATGCATACTTTTTCTTCCAAGAACGATGATCAATAACACTAAATCACCAAACAAAGAAAACCTTTATCAAAACCAGAATTCGATTCACCAATTAAAAACCAAAGATCAAGATAGATCTTCTCTAAGATAGTCCACACGATACTTCAATCTTATTTTGACTATAAGTACCATTCACACATGTAATAGACATCTCTGAAATAGGTTTTATAACTGTCCATTTTACTTTAAATCAAGAAATGTTATCCATCCATGCAAATATACACTTGCATCTCAAGTCTAAGGATAAGGAATACTCTATCATTAGTGTAATCTTTTAATGACGATGATCCATAAAGAAGATTTACACGTGGGGTAATCTAATTATTCAACCACATTGAATAACTTATGAGTTTGGAAGATTCATCTTTATGTATCATTTTAACAAGGATACAACCAACCCTCATATTTATCTTAGTTCATCAATACTCCTATACTGATGATTGACAATGAAAATTTAGAATGTATATAATACACATAAATATGCAGATACTACATCCATGGATTAAACATGCAAATATAGGACACAATATTATTTAATGAAAACGATCATACCTCGTATGTTAACTCATTATTTAATACAATTGCTTAACCGTCCCTTATCCAAATACTAATTTAAGATCACTACATGATATTTCTAGCTTGAACACTATTGTCTTAGTCACAACAATTCAATTGTTGATAAGGCATAGATTCTTACAAAATAGATTATTGATCTTGTGAAACTTTAAGAACACTTATTCAAAATCACAAGTTGTGAATAATATGATAAAACATGTACTATGATATAAAATAGAGTCAAGTTATTTTGGATACCATATCTATCATGGATACTAAGGGACTCATCCCCACCATCCATCCTCATCATATCTAATGGTTGAGATTAAAAGTATTTAATTATTTCACTTATTTTTAAAACTTAAATATCTTTTAAACCGTGAAGTGTTAAACGGAAAAAAATATACCATCGCGACGAGCATTTAATTAGCTTTCTACAGATATGCAATATGATATACTTTTGAAGAAAAAAAAATCGCTTTTTTTTTAATTTTGCGTAAAATATCATATATGATAATAGTGTTTTATCATATATGATATTATTGTTATGTTACAAATTATTACAGAATCATATATGATATTGGTTTATATCATATGATATTGGTTTATATCATATGATATTGGTTTATATCATATATGATAAGTTATATCATATATGATACCAGTGTTACTATCATATATGATATTTAGTATCATATATGATAAATTACGGAAAAAAAAATAATAATTTGTCGAAAGTATATCATATAGCATATCTGTAGAAAGATAATTAAATGCCCGTCGTAATGGTATATTTTTTTTCGTATAACGATTGACGGTTTAAAAGATATTAATGTTTGAAAAAAAAGAGGAAATTGGTTTTATGTTTTAATCTTATCTATTAGATTAAGATGGAGATGAGTGGTGGAGATTAGTCCCTTAGTATCCAAATAAAGTTTGATATCCAAATGAACTTAAATCTATAAAATATCATACGAGGTGTCACATTACTTTTCATAAAATGTAAAATACTTATTAATAAACCCTCTTTTTATAAAGTTTAACATATACCCTCTTTTTAGGATAAACCCAACCAACCAATCACAATCATTTATTCTTTTTATAAAAAAAACTATTTTTTAAAAATTAAATATCTCACAAACCGTTAATCGTTAAGCAAAACGAAACATACCATCGTGACGAGAATTAAATCATCTTTCTAACGAGGGGCACATGTATATACTTTCAACGAACTTTTTTTGATTTTTTTTCTCAATCACGTAAATGAAAATCATATATGATTCGTGATATGAATTATATATGATTTTAGAAAATCATATATGATTCGTGAACGAATCATATATGATTTTCTCATACGTGACTTAAGAAAACAATTGAAAAAAAAGTTCGTCGAAAGTATATACACGTACCCCTTGATAGAAAGATAATTTAATTCTCGTTTCGATGATGTATTTTTTTTCGTTTGACAATTTATCATTTACGAGATATTTAATTTTTTTAAAAATTGTGAGAATTGAATATTTAAAAAAATAAATAAATGTATTGATTAATTGAGTTTATGTTATTTTAAAGGAGTACATAAATCTTAAATCTTTATCATTACCCATTCCAACAACACGCAATCGAATCGATGTTAAGCGAAACGTGTATTGCACATGTACTCCCTCCGTCCCAAATTAATAGTTCCCCGACAAAAAACACATTGTTTTAGAAAACATCACTATCAATGCATTCTCTCTCTTACTTTTTTACAAAATGACACTCTAACCCTTACGTAATTAATTAAAACTTTATATATAGTTTGTTATTTTTAATACCACTAAGTGTAATATGCTAAATTCATTACATTACTTATATCTATTTTTGGAAGGGAACTATAATTTTGAGATGTCCTAAAATAGTATAAGGGACTATAAATTTAAGACGGAGGGAGTAGTAAGCATGGAAATTAAACAAATACAGTATTGTTTTTCCTTTACGATAAGAACGAATCTTATCTATTGTGATGTGTAAGAAGCTAATTGGTTGGTTAGCTTTTACGCTAACCAGCATTGACCGATATACTGTGAAACCGCCTTAAAACAGTTGACCTACGCGTAATCAACAGACGTAACCAAACATACCCAACCGCCCTACATGCACCTATAAATATACCTTCCGTCTCCCTTTTCTCAACCACCCATAGGTTTTCTGTTATTTCCCGAATACTTTTTATCTTTTTATATATGGCTACCTAGATATTATCTTCAGCTCTTATGTATCTTGATGAGGTGATTATGTGGAATTATTTGTTATCGCATATCTATCAGGCTTTGATTCAATGATTTATATTCTTACTGTAAATTATAGGGTGCATGCATGGAATGGGATATAGGATATATATTTTTATGGACGTATGGGAGATCGAATGACTAGAAAGTTATCTTGGATTCCAAGTTCTCCTTCTGCTACTATTGATCTATAAGATGATTATATATTTCGATTGCAAACCTATTTCTTATATGGCAGATCTATTAGGTTATTGATACACATGTATCCGAAATATGGACTAGGTGTTGACCAGGTTATTCTCGTATCTTAATGACGGTTTACTTTGGCAGATTTGTCGGTTTCTTTGATAGGTCCTAATCATGGCTATGAAGGTATCTGAGTGTGATCCTATGAATCTACGTGTTGATATCATATTTGGAGCTATTTTTATAAAAGATAAATCGGTTTTTTGGCAAAGCTATGTGTTGTAGCAGAAATATATTCCTGTTATGGTTTTGTAGGTGTTGAGCAAACCAACGTATTCTAGTATCTTAATGACGGTTTGGTTTCAATATATTTAGTATGGCAGATTGTCAGTTTTGATAGGTGTTAATCATGGCTTTGAAGGTATCTGACCCAGCCTGATAGAATGAATCTCTACAATCTATGAGCTACTGGTTTGATATCATTTTTGAAGCTATTTTTACGGAAGATAAATTGCTGTTTTAGCTAAGCTATGTGTTGTGGCAGAAATATGTTCCGGTTATGGTTTTGTAGGTGGACAGAGATTAGGATCGGATATTGAGCATCATTCTAGCAATATGTTAATCACATGGATTGGTCTGGTCTCAAAAGCGTAAAGTGTACTTTATAATCTGTATCCGACGCCTTATATTTATTATGTTTTCAGACTTGGAATCGGAAGTGATTAGTATATAGCTTTTGTGTATATATTATCTAGGGATCTGTTGGTTATAGTTTGAGAGTTAGGCTCAGGACTTGTTTATACAATTTTTTTTTTTAAATCTTACATTACTTAATTACTGTATATATGGTTGGTTTGTTTGTGGGTAAACTGCAGATGAATTCTAGGTTTGTTCAATTTTTGTTCTGTTTTGATGATGTTTTAGGAGGTCAGGTAGCGTTTTGTTGAGGTTTGCTTTCTCATCTTGGATGTTGATAGACGGATTTCAGGTTCTTCTTTCGATATATTGCTAGCTTTATTTGTTATGTCAGATCTATAAGGTTTTTAATAGGTGCATGGTGGAATATGAGTTATTAATAACGGTTTTAAGGTTATTCTACATTTAGTTACGGTTTGTTATGTCAGCTCTACCGGGTTTTCTTTGCTAGGTTATGGCTATCTTTTTGCTGCAACATATCTGATCTCGATTGGATAAGTTATGGGTTAATTACCCAAATAGACCCCTTTTTAAGTGGATTTGCCAAAATAGCCTAAGCGACTTTAAAGTTCTATATATAGACCAAGCGACCTCAAGCTACCTTATTCAACCTTATGCTACATTAAGCTACTCTAAGCTACTTTAAGCTACCTAAGCGACTTTAATATTAAATTAATAAAATTACTATTCATCCTAAGAAAGTACTCTTTTTTGTATAAGAAATGTGTAAGTGTACTTTTTTATGCAACTTTTATTTTAATTAATTAAAATTGAATTTTATTTATATTATAATTAAAAAAAAACTATTTTATATTATGTAAAACTAAATTTATTTCTATGCGACTTTCGGTTGCACAGTGATTTGCACAGTATTTTTGCCAGGGATTTTGAACTACTTGCACCCTAGGTCTGCCACCTTTCACCCAACCCACACATTTCTGACGATCCATCCACATTAATCTCACACAAACACATTTCTGACGATCCATCTACCGTTCATCTCCAAACCTTACCCCAATCCTTACCCCAATGACCCAATCCTTACCCCACTATTAATCATTCAAGAAGTTTGATAATTGTTAATCTGCCTAATTAATATTGATCCCCCAAATCTGTATCGATCTTTGATAATGTGCAGTTTCAATCCGGTGTAAATCAATTTCGTAATAGAGATGGATCCAATAGAGATTGGTCCAATGCCGAACTATGACGCGAAGGTAAGCCTTAGATCCAAGATGAAGTTTTTACCTATAATCAAGGCTAAACTTAAACAAAACCCCGCACGCCATTTATGTTTTAGAAACACTGTTTTTGGTCCATGGTTAGATGTTAATAATGACCAAAATGACAACCACTTGCTCAATTATATCCTACAACAACAAGAATTTGTAGATGTTCCCAATAGCGATTGTCCCCCTTTTATCTTTAACATTGGTGGTCATAATCTTACTTTTGGGCGAAATGAGTTTTGTTTAGTGACTGGTTTTAGGTGTGGTGATGTATCTTTAACATATAACCAAAATAGCTCATTCTGTTCCCGTGTATTTCCTGAAAAAAAAAGGGTTAAATGTTAAGTCTAGAGAGTTATTGGAGATTATTCAGGATGAAAAAAATGGGCTGAATTAGAAGATATGGATGCAGTTAGGGTTTGTTTATTGTTTCTAGAGGAGGTTGTGTTTATGGGGCGTGAGGAGTTTTTAAATATTCCAAAGCATGTACTTTGTCTTGTTGATGATATTGACGCATGGAATGAGTATCCCTGGGAGAATTCATGTGGCAGTATTATTATGAGAGGACATTGAATTTGGTTCCGAGATATGCTGCCAGACATTATAAGAGCAACACCCCTAGTATGCACATGGGAACATATAATCTCAATGGCTTTCAATGGGCCCTCAAGGTCATTTGTTCTACCTTTTTTATTAAAGTGATAATGCTGCCAAACATGCCCAACATTTAAAGTTAGCTTTTGTTTTGTTTATGCAGATGTGGATACTAGAAACATTCCCCAATAGCCATATTTGGTGGAGACAAGTACCAGGCAGAATTCCACGTGGATTTGGTTGGAAAAATGACAGGAGGTTTCGTAAGATTGATTACCCCTTGCTCTTCCCACATGTAAAGTGTTTATTTCACTGACAATATTATATACCCTTTCTTTTTATTATTTTATATTTACATCATTTAATTATTATGTATTAGGAGATTCTCCCTACGTTTGTACTCATTCCAACTGAAGAAGAGTTGAGGCAGACATGGCTTATACGCAGTATTGCTTTCTTCCGTGGAGACGAGGTTCCGTTTATTCAAGCTGTTATATCGATTGTTCCACAGCATGGTGACATTCTACCAGTAGATGTAGATGGTATTATACCTAATGAAGCACAGAATGATGGGGTAGTACCTTTAGCTGTAGAAGCGGTTAACCATCATGTGATGTTGGGTCCTCAATTAGATGAAGTAAGATTGTCACCCGTTCGTGAACCAGAAGATTTTCCATCATCTAATGTACCGAGCAATTCAAGTGTAAACCTAACAGATTCCCAAGGGTTACTGGATAATGTTGACTCAATATTTCAAGTTGTCCTTGATGTAAAACCAGATTGGGCTGGAAGGGTGGGCCACCTGAGATCGCAGCTAGTTGAAACCTTATTAGGTCAAGATAATACCCACCAAACACAAGTTGTGGATGTATGTGTGATCCAACTTTATTTGTTTACTTTAATATATTATGGATCTTTAACCTTGTTTGTTTACATACTAATTTCCTGGTTATTTCAGCAGTTGAAAGGTGATAATGTTGACCAGAATCGCAAGTCTGAAGGTTCTTCTAATGACGAAAACATAAATGACTCCAATGTTGCTGAATGTCGTACATCTGAAGTTATTGTGAACGCAGATCTTGTAGATGATTCCATAACAACAGAAGATTATGTGATTGAGGATAACTTGTTTTTTGATGGATCCAAACAGGGGTCTATGCAACAACTACTAAATGCAGTTGAAGATCTTGAATTGCCTATGGAGGTGATAATTACTGATTCCTTTTCCTATGTCAGTATACATTACTTTCTCTTTAAGACAATATCTTATGTTAGTTATTCGTTTGTATATTTGTAGGACAACAATGTTATGGATAACAATTTAGGAGTGGATGGTAACTTTAGTTTAGATCCTACTTCTATTAGATTAGAAGATGAGAAGCAAAACAATGCAACAGAAGTTAGTAAAATTGATGGAGAAACCACCTTCGATTATGATATGAACGATGTTACCCACATGGTGAATAAGTCTGATAGGTCAGAACACACATCTGTTCATGACTTGGTGTTTGATAATAATTCTACAACTTCTAAGGGAACATCATCTTTTAAAGAAAGCACAGATACTACTCCAAAGGTACGTTTTGTCTATAATATTACTTCTCTAATATATGTAGAATTATCAATATATACGTGAGCTAACATTGATGTAATAATAATTTATGCCTTGTAGCCTAAAGTCCGTGATTTGGATCTGTTTTTAGCTGATTATAACCATGTTCAGAATACATCTTCAAGCCATGTAACTGAAGATGGGAACTTCATTGGAATACCTTCCTTGGAAACGGTTTTTGCTAATATTGGAAGAAAGAAAAAGCCAAGTAAGGCTTTCCAGGAACCGTATGAGCAGCAATGTCCCACCACACCTATTCCAAAAAAGAGGCGTAAAATTTCAAAACCAAATTCGGTGAAATTTGGACTTGTAGAGGAAGACGATGTTGTTGTGCCTACCCGTGAATATACCCGTACTGAAGTTATACCATTCGTAGAGGTGATCCATTTATAATTGAAACTAACTGTATCATACGATTACCCTTATTAGTATGTGCATATATTAATTGAGATATAATTCTTAAAGGTATTATCCCGACCCAAAAGAAGTAGCCCTTACAAGGTTAGTGTTCCAAGTTTTATAAAAGATATGTTTGAAGCAAAAAAACAAGGGAGGCCAATAAAACTCTACCAATTAGCATGGGATCCATATGGACTGGTTGTCGACGATCGTGTATGGTTACCTTTTGTTGGTTTGGATGAAAAGAGAAGAGGTTGGATGACAGATTATGTAAGCATATGTTCTATGTTTATTAAAAATTTAATTCATACTTAGTAAGGTACTTACTGTTTATACTCATGTGATTCTTATGTGCAGCACTTGGAATTATGGACTCAGTTAATGTGGTTTGGTAGATTGGATTCTGCAAATTGGGCTGTTGCTGGCCCATATTTCTGTCCAAATATTATGGGAGGTAGACGACCATTTCTGATCTAAGACCTACAAAGTACAGGGTCGGTTGGGCAGATGTGGAAAAGGTTAACACTATTTTATCCCTTTTAAATAATATAACCAACCAAGCTTATGTTATACTAATACTAATGTTGGGATAAATACAGGTATTTATCCCTTTGAATGAACCTGGAAAACATTGGGCATTGGGAGAGCTTCACGTTCGGTCAGGTGTTTTTACAATTTACGACTCAATGGCACCAAGAAAGAGGCAAAAACATCTCCCAATACAAGAGAACAGGAAATGGTGGTTGGAAATGAGGGAAAAAATGTCCCAAGAATTGCCAGGGATTTTGGACGAGGCTGATATGTTGAAGCGCAAAGGATTGACCTTAAGGGATTACAAAATCAGCTTTAGGTTTGAAGAAAATGTTCCTCAACAAGGTAATGCATTAGGAGACTGTGGCATCTGGGTATGCATCATGTTATACCGACTCATCAACAACATTCCACTAGACATAGGTGATCACACTCAGCTACCTTTGGCCTATCGTGAACACATGCTCGATTACTTTTGGAAATACAAGGTAAGTTTCAAGTTACCCGCTGAGGAAGATTTTTAGGTGTTCTATCATTTTCTGAACAATATTTATGGTCTGTAATAAATTAAGTAAGCCTAACTTTAACTTTAACCTCTGAACAATATGTATGGTGTGTAATATTCCTTATGTTATTGTATAATATTATCTGTTATTTAGGAATTAAATTCTTAATGCGCTAAATTTCAACCCTTGCCTTAACTGTGTACATATGGTATACCTTTATGATGTCCTTAGTATGCGACTTTGCATTGGGAATAGGTTGGCTGTAACATCAGTCAGGGCATTTATTTTTCATGTACTTTCTATGCGACTTATTTTTCGAGTATGTAACCCATATGCATTAGTTTCAATAAAAACCACACATTCTGGCTTAGACTCTTCCTTGTAATTTAGTTTATAATCATGCCAAGGCGTAGTACAACTAAAAGACGCCTAGAGTTTGATGCATTACAGTCAGAATTAGTTAGCAACACCAAAACTGGCTTAGACTCTTCCTTCAATGCTCATTTGACGACACTCCCAACACGATTAACTACGGTTGAGCCAACCGCAGCAGAAATAGCTAGCAGGAGACTAAGAACTATAAATGGGAAAGTTTTTAGGATGAGAGGAAAAGGAGATGGCTCAAGATCTTTTAGGTATCGAGATGGCATTAAACCAATTGGATTTGGTGTTTCTTGGGATCCGGTGGATGGAGAGCCTATGCTCGGAGTAAGTGATCAGTGTTATTACATGTACCTGTTTAATGTTATTTTATAACCATACTTACTATTTTAATAACTTATTTGTTTATTTCAGAATGCTATGGGATTGCCTGTACCAGCTTGGCCACTTGATATTACACCAGAAGACTGTAGGATCCATGCTGAAAGACCTGAACCTGTTGTTCTACACTCACCTTATCCAGTACCAATTTGTATGCGAGAGGCTGCTTATCTAAGGGGACTAAATGAAAATGCGGAAGACATAAACTAATAATAGCTATTATTTGTATGTTTGAAAGTTGCATAAAATGTAATAAGTAGTATTTGTAGGTTTCATGGCAATTACATAACCTTTTGTAGAACAAATGGTTATTATCTTTAATGTATCTGTACTTTTATTGCATGTATTTAAGTTGAAATGATGTACCATCCAACTGTTACTGTACAATATTGTGCCTATATAATCACTTACTAATCTCCATACAATACAAACACAAACCAGTAACTAAATCACCTAATACTAAATTGAAATGGCAAACTCATCAGCTAACCAACCCATCTTTGGTCGAGTTGTCAATGAGATGATGACACTGAGTGGTGAATCAGACATTCACAAGTGCATGAAATTCTTTTTCTTGCAGCAAGTGACTGAAGAAAGAACTTTTGCTAACACCCTTCGTGATCAAGTTTCAGTTATAATGGCTGGCATAACAAAATTGGACCAAATGATTGCTGAGTTGGAAAATGTTACTGATCTATTTTTAGTTTACGACCCTTTGGATTGTTTGAAGGAATCAAGAACCACTGAGAAGGAGAAGCTTGATTCTTTGAACAGGTTGATACAGGAAATTGAGTATGGGATCCGCCAGAAAGATGGTCATGCCTGTATGATGGATTTGTGTATTGATGCTGATTTTGATGTTGAAGAAAATGACAATGACGATGAAGAAGGTAACTGAAAGACCAGTGCAGTGTAGTAAGATGTATTCAGTATGGTAATCCTACTTGTGCCTATCTTCCTAGTAGTTGATGTAATGTGATGCTGGAAATTTCCTTATACTAAATAAATTCCAGCAAGTATGTTTTATATGTTTTTAATGAAATCTTTGATCCGTATCGCACAATAATATTTCAGTATATTACAAAACATGAAATACATGGTTCATAGATCATATAACAGATCTTAAAATACAAAGACATTTTAAAGCATGAAAAGTGAACAATGCATTACATAAAATAAGTAATTAAAAAGAACAACCAGCTACAAATTAGCCATATCTTCAGTCTTCGATTGGAAGCAGTAAGCAAGTTGATTGTCTGCTGTAGTTGATTTCTGCCTCTAAGTAGCCCAGGGATAATGATTCTGGCTCGAAGACACATGGGTGGATCAACCCATGAAAAGAAGTCACAGACAGAAGTTAAACAACAACGAAACCTACGTCCAGGGTTAGCATTGGTCCAAGAAGTCCTAACTGTGGTAGGATTTCCACAGAAGCAACTAATTAAGATATCTCTCGTAAGTAATCAAGCAAGTAATGTGTCTAGGACCACACCCATAACCAATTTTTATACTACTTTTATGAAATTAAAAAACAATATACTTGTACTTTCTATCCAACTACTAATAGTACATTCACATTAATGAAATGTACCTTCCAGAATTTTTATTTTATGCGACTTGCATTAAATTATGACTAGTGTTCCCCATCCAAGCCTTGTACATATTTAAGCCTTGTACATCAATGTTTAATCTAATACAACCAACTATGAATAACCACAACAAGTTTAAATTAAGGCTGGAGTTTCAAGGTTCGAATAGGTCTGTCCTATTGCCTAAAGATATCCAATACCAATACCTATATTGTTATTGTAAGAATAAGTTTTCAATCGGAGCTGATGAGATCATAAGTTTATCATACATAGATCAATCCGAAACAGTTGAGTTAATAGATGATGAAGACCTAGAGTGCTTCATTCATGATTTCGTTTACAACAGTCTTGAACCTCCTAAGATGTTTATATCTATATCTAAGGTATCCAATACTTCATCTTTCGTTTCAAAAGATTTTGATTTAAATTTACCATATTTGGGTGAAGGCACCATAAATACACCTACAAATGATGATCATGGCTGGAATCCGAATACTTTCATACATAACCCTGCCCCTCCTTCCATCACTTTAGAGAACCCACTTTACAAGAATAAGCATCCAAATATTACTCCAATTAGATATGATGTAGGACATAGATTTGATAATAAAAAAGCATGTGTGTATCAAATTAGTTTGCAAGCCATTATGGAAGGCTTTGAGTTCCGGGTTATTAAGTCATGTAAAAAACGGTTTAGCGTTCGTTGTGCACAAGAATGTTGTTCATGGCGTGTATATACAAGGAGGTTTAAAACCAGTAATTGTTTCTTAATAACAACCGTAAACAACTACCACACTTGCTCTAAAACACAGCTTTTACCAAATCATCGTAACGCTTCAAGAACATTGATTGGTCAAATGGTTTTAGGAAAATTGAAAGATACAAGACGGGTATACATGCCTAAGGATATACAACAGGATTTTAACGTTGATTGGAAGGTAGACATATCATACAAACAAGCTTGGGGGGGAGACATGTTGCATTGAATATGTTGAATGGTAGCCAAGGAGGATCATTCGAACAGCTACCTATTTATTTTCATAATGTTAAGTTGGCAAACGAGGGGACGGTTACCCACATAGAGACTGATGAGGATGGCTGTTTCAAGATGTGCTTTATTGCTTTTGGTGTAGCTGTAAGTTAATGTTTTTTATTATTTAATTACTTAAACACATTATGAGCAAACACGTCTGACCTATTATGTTTTACGTCCACCAGATTAGGAGCTTCGAATCATATATGAGACCAATAATAAAGATAGATGACGCACACCTTAAAGGTACATATCTTGGGACTAATTTGCTTGCTGTGGGAATGGATTCAAACAACCAAATTATACCAATAGCAACAGGTGTATCACAAGGAGAGACAGTCGAATCATGGTCATGGTTTTTGACAAAACTGAAAGAATGCATAGGAGAAAGACCGAATATGGCTATCATCTCAGATAGGTACGTTGCTATTACAACAGCATGTGCGAATGTTTTTCCAAATGCCTTTCATGGGTATTGTTGTCGACATATTTTGATAAACTGTAAATTGAAATCCAAGAAAATGAATGCTCTATTTTGGAAAACTTGCAAGGCTTACTTGGTCCAAGATTTTCAGAAATCACTAGATGATATTAAAGCGGTTAAACCAGATGCTTACAAGAAGTTAGTAGACGCTGGTTTTGAGAAATGGTCAAGAGCACATTGCCCAGGCAAGCGCTACAATTACATGACCTCAAACTGCGTTGAATCAATCAATGCTTTAACAAAGACAGTCAGTAAGGTTCCTATAACAAAGCTGATGGACTTCTATAGAGACCTTATACAGAGGTGGTACTTTGAACGTAGATACTATGGTGCAGGTATGAAAGTGTGACTTCATATTTTAATTTATTATATATATATATATATATATATATATATATATATATATATATATATATATATATATATATATATATATATATATATATATATATATATATATATATATATATATATATATATATATATATATATATATATATATATATATATATATATATATATATTCACAACTGCTGATTCATAGTTCCTAACATTTTAGTTGTATAGATGAACCAGCAAACGACGATTTATCAACATGGGCTCAGGCAAAGATAAACAAAAGAATGAGAAAAAGTGCCTCATGGACGGTATATGGTATAGACAAGTTCAAGGTTTATCAGGTGAAAGAATATAACCGAGTGCACATTGTCGATTTGGTGAGGGGTGTATGTTCATGCCTAAAATGGCAATATTCAGGTTTGCCTTGTGGTCATGTGTGTGCTATGGCAAAACATGTTGGCTTGAGTAACTGTAACCATTTGGGCAAAAGCGTGGTTTTCACAAAGAACTTTGAAAGCTATATACCAAGAGTTGGTTTACCCGCTTCCGGATCCATCAATGTGGGAAGTTCCGGTTGACTTGCAAGTGGTTAAGCCACCGGCTTTGGTAAAACCACAACCAGGTAGACCAAAGGATGGAGCAAGGAGAGGGACCTATAGATAACAGATGTTCAAGGTGTGGTAGCAGGGGGCACAGTAGAGATGGTTGTCATACACCATTGCCGAGCCAAGTAAGTCATAATTTTATCATAAATAAATATGTATATATTATGTTTATATATATTGACTAACATTCACATACACATTTTTGTGTTTCAGGTAAAAAGTCAATCCCAGTATCCTACAAATAATTCACAGAATGGTCATAATGATTCACTGAATGTAGCAGAACAAGAGCCCAATCAAGTTCACTTAGATGACATGGACGTATAGATGTTATGAGTGTGTCCATGCAATGTTTGGCAACCGTTCCCTTATTTCATTGTACTAAGCATGTTTATTTGTTAATTCTTCTTCATTTCTTATAGGTTACATGGTACGTTTAAACAATAACCTTATGCCTAAAATAAAAGTTGGCTAATTGTTCACGATAACACAACGCAGTCTGTATAGGATCATCAACTAGCAACGATAAGCCATGTGCTAAACGGTACAAGAAAATACATACCCACACTCCGCAATCGCCATAGAGTCCTCCCTGCTTAGGAACGTCCTGGGCAATTGTAAACGTTATCTGGTATGTTGTATGGTCAATTCCCTTAGCAGCAAATAAGTCTTCATCGGCTAGAATTGTTGGTAAGCGTACCTACAGAAATATTGTATTCTTACTTAGTGTTAAAAAAAATATCATCATGCAAACGAGAACACAAAATTATTTAAATATTATTTAACCTTTAAGCATTCCTTTGTCCTTAGATACCAATCTCAGTAGTCAAATTTGTTATTGTCGCCAGTATCATAGAAGGTTACTAAACCAGATGGAATATCAAACTCCGCCAGGAACCAATGTGTTCCAGGTTGGTTAATAGGTACAAGAACCCTATCAACCTCTGACCATGGCTTAATATATCGTTGCCCATTCACGTACCATAGAGGCATTCTATTTTGAAGTAGCAGCTGCACAAAGTAAGGGCTAACCATGGCCCAATTTGCGTCATGTTCTCGCACGTGCCACATGTAATCCACCCAAAGCTCAATATACTTATACCGGAAAATTGGATTACATTAATACAAGTTAGATTGAAAATTAATGAATAAATTAAACCCCAATGTATAACTAGTTAAATAGTTTTCGTTTGTTACCTCATCCATTAGATAACCTTGTCTAGGAAGATCCAAATAGACTAAAGATTCCCAGAAACGTCTATCAACAGTTACTTCATTAGACCAAGGAAATTTTGAACGCAAACGCCCAGGCCGTCCAAGATAAAGGTCCAATTCATCGCTTATTGAAATTTTGTGTATGGCATTGTGGCTACGTGAAAGATTCTATAATAATGGAAAATAAAATAAGTTAGGGAATACATCAATAACTAGAAACCAAAATGTACACAGAACAAGGTATGTGAAATACCTCAATCCAAGGTCCGACATCTTGTAATCCGTTAGCCATGTCTAAATCAACGACACCCGATACTTCACTGATTTTTTGAAATTTCTGTGATACTGTTGCCCAATCACAATTGCGGTCTGGTAATAATTGTGACCTTTTTTGAGGACGGCATTCGACAAAAGCTTTTTTCATATGATTAGAATTTCTTAATATGTGCCGCCTACTCTTAACATCCATCTCCCATTTTTTCATAACCTCCCGTGACCTCTCTTCTGCGAGCAAAAGCTGTTTCTTCCTTTCCTTTTTAATTTTCTGCTCATGAGCATACTGTCGTTCCTCCTCTACCAGCTTCCTTTCCTCCTCTGAAATGCGAACCATTAATTCCTCTTCAATGAAATATTCCTGTGATTAACAATGGTAAAATAGGTAATCGTGTATATTTGCGTGTAATAATATATATCATTAGGTTATCAATGAATAAAATTGTACCACGTCATTTTCTTCTTCAATCCCGTGATCTGCCGACATCGACACGCAATCATCATTGGCGCATTGGAGCAACTGACTATAAATGTTATTAAGAACTGCGCACAAATCTTGGTTTTGTGATTTGAACTTTTCACTAAATGACAATGAAGGCGATACTCCATTCTTCGTAAAACCAAGTACCTATGTTAATTTTACCAGTATGAAAACATATTAAACGTCTGCAAATATTTAAATGTCATGTTGGTAACAAAGAAGAAAAACCTACCAGTATGATAACCTCAAGTTTGTATATGCGATTATTCAACTCTTTTATAAGACAGTCCTTTATACGGCTTTCCTTTGATCTAGGAATATTGACATCAGAAATAGTGATCCTCTCACATACACTATTGCGTTTACGGCTTGCAGCAAGCTTTTGGAAATACGCATCGTACGCATCTGCTTTTCTTTCTGGAACCTTAGGTATGTATGATTTCAGATACTCACAGGTACTTGAGAACCATTCCGTTTTGTACTCAGTTGATGTAGGCCTTAGCTCTTTGATAACCTTTGCATCCTGAAACCATATGTATAGTTTAATACCCAGAAAAATTGTGATCCCTTAAAATTTGACTATACAAAATAAATATTACCTTCCCAAATAAAGTCAAAAAATCTGATCTTTTCAAAATCTTTTTTTTAGACCACGCAATTCCTCTGGGTGTAATGTCCGAGACTTTATTCCACCAGTTTACACTATGCAGGAATGACTCCATAATCCAGACCTAAAAAGGTTTATTTAATTTTTAACAAAATAATAATAAAAACAAATAAAAAATGATTTGAAAATTGTGAACAAAATCATACCTGAAATGACCATACAAAACCAGACAGTGTGTAACTTGGCACATAATTACGAGACTTAAGCAACCCTTGAATGTGCTCATCCTTGTGACGGGCCACAACATTGACTAACTCCTTATACAACGTATCCCATATATGCTCGCCCCAAGGAAAAGAATTCCATGCTTCCAAATTCTCAATTAACTTAAATAATATGTCATCAAGTTCATTGGCCAACAAGCGACCCATAAATATTACTTCCAACATAAACAAAAGACATAACCTAACCGCGTCTACGTCACTAAGTTTAGAAAAAAACTCCTCATCCTCAACAACACCTATTAAATCTAAATTAGTTATCGGTAAACCAACTTTATGCGTGAATACCCGGTTTCTGAATGTCATATCACAGTCGGTATATGCGCTAAGAGTTTCATGTCCAAACCTGAAACCAGTTATGATGCTAAACTCTTTGCGTCCAAAATGTAGTGTCGAACCGTGGATATTATATAATAACGGCATATCGTAATGCGAATCGCTAACAGTACACTGTTTCTGTAGGATAAAATCTAGCATATGAACCTCCTGATTAAAATACATAAAGTCTATCCACGGCCCAAAACAGGTGGTGCTAAACAGTTTCCTCCGCTTTACATCCAATGAGTTTTTAATAAACTTAAAGTACTTCAATTTACTTCTTATATACACTTTGGCTTCATACTCCTAAAATAAAACAAAACACCGATAAATATGTCTGACTAAATAATATAGATTTATCACAAGGAAAGGAAAGATACATAACGGAAATTTTTCATTAATAGATAGCATGGAATCATACAATGGAACGGAAGCAAATACATTCATTCTTAAACAGAAAGGCCTACATATATTGGCCTACATTCATACTTAACATATATTGGCCTACATAGTCTAACACACGGTAAACTTAAGGAAACATGACAGAACATTTGTGAGAGAGCACATGGTTGATATAGGAAAACAAGTCACTTGGGGCGAAGGGTGGCCATCATAGACATTCTTTTGAGAACCTGGAGCTGAACATGGTTGATTGCACCCAACAAGGCACGGATCTTGCCAAGATCATTGTTGTTGATCTCCTTTAGCAACTTTGAACAATCATATGCTACACTGCTATTAATGAAGCAGTCTAGTTCTGATATTAAGCCACAACGCTCGTTCACTCGAGCACCCAAGATTTCGGCTAGGTGATTAAACTCATGCGCTATCAAATGATCTTTGTTATTTTCAGATTCCAATAGAACAAGCATCATGTGCCTGATGTCATTGGAGTTTGCAATGATGGAAAGCTCATGTAGGGTAGACATTTTTTTTCAGGTTAGGGTTTGATAGTATATGAGTGTATGAGTCCTAGTAAGGTCATAACCATCCTTTTTATAGATGCATGTTCAACTAGTTGTCAAAAGGAATATATTAAATGCTTGGCAAGACTACACAAGGCTTTTTGGCATGTAATATATGGCAGACAACTTCCAAATTCTATTTTTTGCCAATTTTGTAACAAAATGCCATTCTAAAACAAACTGTATATTTTTAAGGTTCCCAATAAAGGAAATTTAGTATGCCTATTCAATATCAATCTAAATCTATTTTTTCCCAATTTTGTAACAAAAGGCCAAACTAAAAAAAACACCAAAACTGTCGTTCTTATACAGTATACATAAAAAAAATTTAAATAATCACACTTCTAATTTATATAATGTTAAAATTAAATTGTCTCTAATTAATACAAGTTGGTAACAGCAATAAATTGATTGCAGTGAAAGTCGCATAAGTCTATAAAGGAAGATGGTGGTTTAACGTTATGACACCATTAAATTACAAATCAGATAGTACAATGGATTCAATACCAATATATATGCTTCAAAGATCCTAAATCATATTTTAAACAACAATAATCTAATCAATTTTAAATTTATCTAAAATTAAAGAATATTAAGAGACGAAAACTGTTGAATTACTACTAACCTGTGCCCACGACATTGTTGGATTGAACTACGATGAAGACGGATTAACAATATGAATGATCTAAAAAAATGAATTTGTCGTTGGATTTTCTGGGACTTGGAGTTCGATTTCCTGGGTAAATGGGGGTTAAGATGGTCGATGGATTCTAGGAGATGGATAGGTTATGTTGTTAGCGATGTATTCTAGATCTGCATGGTCTGGGCTATAATGAAAATGGGCTGGGGTATTAGCCAAATGTACAAGTCAATATTGTAAATGTACAACTTACTAATCCATTAGCCAAATGTACAAGTCAATATTGTAAATGTACAACTTACTAATCCATTTATTTTTATATTTGTTAAAAATAAATACTATAAAAAAAATTATTAATTTATAAATATTATAAACTTTTATATTTAATTATAAAAGTACAAGTCGCTTAAATTGTACACTTACACATTCTTACACAATAGTGACAAGTCGCTTAAAGAGTACAATGACACATTATTACACCAAAAGCAGAAGTCGCATAAGTTTAATTAAAGTAGCATAGTATTTTTAATATTTAAAATATAATAAAAATATGTTACAAAAATAATATAATTAAAAAGTTGCATAATAAAATATTCTGAGTCGCATAAAAAGGTACCTTACACAATTGTACTTGTTTCTTACACAAATAGTACTTTTTTTGGAAAAAACACAAGTCGCTTAGGTAGCATATGGTAGCATGGGTTGCATAGTGTAGCATAAGTCGCATCGGTCTATTTTGGGAAAATGTCAAAAACATGGGTTATTTTGGCAAAAAGATTTAATTACAAGTCTATTTGGGTAATTATCCCATAAGTTATTGGTAATAGATTCCATGATAAATTTGCATGTTCTATCATTAACTTTGGTTTGATATTGATTTTAAGCCATTTGGGAAGGCATGTGGTTGTGGCATTACTGTTGGTCGTGGTTTTGTAGGTGCCAGACACTAGGATTGGGTAGCATCATTCTACAAATTTCTTATATTTGGTTTTATTGGTTTGCCTGCAAAGGATAAGATTTACTTGTTATTTGTTGCTTATATCCAATGCTTTGTATTTGGTTTCGCAATTGAGAGTTATAAGTTCATGGTTTATTTCTAGGTTTCTGCTGACTGTTGATCAGGGTTCGGGACTGGCTTATCAATATGTAGCAATTGGATGGGTACATTTGGTCTTTTTGATTACCTTCGTATAAATATGTTTATGCTGCACTGCAGGTTTAGGGAGTCATTTGACGTGTTTGTTGCTAATGGCTGCAGTATAGTTATGTGATTTTACAATTTTCATTGCTTGGATGATCATTCATGAGGCTGTCTAGCGTTTGTTTTGAGTTTTGCATCGACAAGTCACTTAATTGCTTAGTCGTCAACATTTTTGTTGTTGAAGTGTGGATATGGTTTTACACTTTTACCTGTATTAATTTGGTCAAGGTTTCTTCAGATAGCTAGTACATGCCAACTATAAACTTTTGTTAACTTACTACGTCCTCTTAAATCTCAGTGTCTGAATACGATAGTTGTGCATTGATTCAGGAACCTTGTTGTGTTGCAAGGGTGTTCGAGGCACTTAGACGTGTTTATTCTTTACTGTGACGTCTGCCTTTCTCATCTTGGGTGTTTTTCTTACTGTTACTGCGTTACACATGCTCTATTCTTTCTTTGTATGTGTGTGTGTGGATTAGATGTGTAATTATGTGTTGTTGTCGCAACAGGTTTTGGACATTACTAGGAATATGATTGGACTGCTTTTCTGCTGGCGAGCCATGGGCACTATCACATGCTAATTATTTGACATCTCAGTTCATTAATTGGTGTTTAGTTTCCCCTTGTGTGTAAGCTTGCATGACAAGATTATGCTCTGTTTGTAGGTTCATTTGGTGTCAAACATACTTTAGCAATCATGATCAGTTGTCACCATTTGCTGGTTCTTCTTATTTTTCTTGTCTGTCATCATCGTAGTTGGTCAGCATTTGCTGGTTCTTATTCTCTTTTAAAATTATCGGTTTTCTTGTCTGTCATCATCGTAGGTTTTCCTATCTCGCTCACAGATGCTCATTTGGTTGCAGATGATAGTCCAGACCGTGAAGTACTGAATAAGTTCTATTTTGTTTTAAAACCTTCTTTCCATGCTTCTTTCTATTAATAGTCTCCATAGGCTCTTAGATAAGAAGACCTTTGCGTTTGTGTAGATTTGTTGGTTACTAAATAGATTAATGCCTTTTTCTATTCGACTCTTGTGATCTTTTCTCAAGTAATTAATTCTGTCTTAATGATATGATTAGAATCATTCTTTCCAGGAGTGCAGAAGTAGAAGCATCGCATGAGGGTTGATAGATACTTCGGTATAGAAAACGTGCTTCTATTGGTTGTATATAGACCGGTACTGCAGGAATATAATGGTTTGACCTTTGCATTAATTTAGTATTTTCTCGAGTCCCAAATCATGTATTATGTCTTTTATTTGTTCGTGCTTTGTTTCATGAAGAAAGAGAATTGTTTTGTTTGTAGGTTTCTTATTTGCTGAGCTCTTCTTCTGGCTTCCTAATGAACATCCGCTGGTTTCTTCAAAATTCATACCTTTCACATCTTCTTTATCATTGTTTATGCTTATATGACACAATTGTATTCTATTTGTAGGTGTCTATATGGTGTCATAGGTTAGTTGGTTTCCAAATACTCTGGTCATGTTGGTTTCTAACTTTCTTTACTCGACTACTTATACCAATTTTCTTTTTGTATTTTCCTTCTTTTTATGCATTGGATCAAGTTAATGTCTCCGGTCTCTTGCTCGTGATATCTGGTATAAATGATTCTGTATACAGGTCTTGTGGAATGATACTAGATGGTCGGACACTTGTAGACTTGTTTAGTATCATACCACGTCGTTAAAATGTTTCTCTGTTTCTTTTTGTTATTATTGGCCAACTTCCATTTCACCTCTTAAAATTAAGCGGAATATGTTCTTTCTATAGGTTTGTTCATGTGGTGGACGTGTCATCTGTGCTATATGTGATACTTGAGGCCAAATTATTGAATAAGCTCAATTTGTTTTAAACTTTCTTTTGTTTTTATCTCCTTTTTTCGACATAATTTTAGCAGATGATATATATGAGTCTTTCTCATTATGTAGGGCGTGTTAGTTGCAAATGTGGTTCTCGCGACGACTATATGCTGTTTTTTTTTCACTCGAGACTCCTGGTCATTTCTGTTTTAGTTTTAACTTCTGTAAATGCAATATAGTTAGAAGAATTATTTGTCCCTTTTGCTGATAGGTCTAGAAGAGCTTGTGTTTGGATTGGATCATTGACCTGAGGGCTTCACTTATATGGATGAGTTCTATCTGTCTTTGGTGTTTTCATTGTTGTTAGATGTGTTTTATTCTTTATACCGTGTGTGTGGATTAGATGTTGAATTATATGTTGTTGTCGGCGGCGCAGGTAGAGACATAAATAGCTTTTGCTGGGGATCATTAACACTGTCATTTGTTCTTTGTCGTTGTTTTGCTCATTATTTGTTTCTTTTTTCTGGTGTGTAAGCTTGTATGACATGATCGATATGTTTGTGGGTTCGTGTGGTGCCGTAGATCGTTGTGGAATAATGTAGAGAACCTGCTGGTTGTTGAGTTCTTTGTGGTCGTATTCTATTTTGAAGTTAATTTTCAGTCTGTCTTCATCATATATCATTCTATATTTACTCTTCTGCTGATAGGTCCAAAGTGTTCATTTGGTAGAAGACTCATTTGAGTTGCTGCATGATGGTTCAGACCAATATACATTGATTAAGGGCTTGTTTGTTTTGATTTTTTTATTAAGTCTTGTAAAATTAAAGTGTTTGTCTATATATATGTTGTCTGTTTGTAGAAAGATATATGGTTGTTTGTTTTGTGTGCTGAATAAAGTGTCTGAATTAGAGAAAAATACTTTTATACCCTTTTATATAAAATAAGTATTAAGAGTGAGAGGGTAATAATGTAAACTTATGAAAATAAGTCACGACTTAATATAGAGACCCTCTCATATGTGGCTTTTTCTAGAAAGTCATGTATTAATTTTCAGCCCAAAACAAACATGCTTAAAGTGACTTAATTTACTAGCCTATTTTTCAATCAAGTCCTATTAAGTTGTTATCAAACATTACCTAAGTTCACCTGCGATGACTCCGGGCTATCCAAAAGGGTAGTCGCCCTGGGATTAGTCGGCTCGCAATGTCGAGTCGGAAACCTAGGTATACTTAAAAAAAACATTACCTAAGTTCCATTTGTCCTACAACCTTCATGTTGAAGTCTTACTTTATCTCGTGTTCTTTCAGCTCCTAAATAATAAGAGGGTCCTACCTTTTGTGTAGGTTTGTTGCTTGCCAAATGCGGTATTTATGATAACTGGCTGCGGGTTTTTTCTCTCTTATGATCATTATTTTTTACTTGTTTCCGTCTTTGCAGTATAAATCATAATCATTGTTAGATAATTTGGTATAGAAGATTGGTCCTCTATATGCACAATTGATGGTTTGATATGCGTTCCTTATAGTATCGTGTCATGCAGTTGATTTTTTGTTTTTTGTTCATGGCCAATTGCTTTTTGTCTCTTGACTTAAGAAGATTGTTTTGACTTAAGAAGATTGCTTTTACTTGTTGGGCGTTTTTGTTAATGTTTGGGGTTTGTTGGTTTTCTCTTTCTTTTTGGGCGTTTTTGTTAAAAGGAACATAACAATATATGATTGGACAGTTTTAGTTTGGTGGAACAGTAGAACCATCGTTTCTTCTTTGCCCTTATTCCGTCCATTATTTGATCTCATGCATGTTTTCACTTGTGTAAGCTTGCATTATATTGTTATGTTCTGTTTGCAGGTCTGTGTGGTATCATAGATGCTTAAGCGTACGTACAATGAATAAATAAATATGACTGGTTCCTTTTAATTCCTGTGGATGATTGGCTAATATCAGGTTCATGAAGCTGTTGTTGGAAGACTAGAAGTACTCGGGATTCCATTATATCAGGCTCTTGACCATACATCCACATGTTTGACTTAAATTGTGCTTTTCTGGTGCTGTTTTCTATATTTGTTATTGGTCATCACCCAGGAGTCTTTCAGACTATTATCTTTTTTGTTCTTAGGGCTCTGTTGGCTGTGAAGCGATAGCTGGGCAGTGGTTTATTATCTCCTAGCTTGGATGGTTGGTTAGTCTGTTTTGCGTTGGCTGTTGTAGTTGTTGCGTTTTGGGTGATCTGTTCTGCTAGCTTCTAAATGGATTGCAGGGTTGAAATATAGTCTCTCGTCACATGGATTAGTTGAAACCATTTGGCTCTTTTGGGTTTCTTTTGACACATGAAATATACCTACCTGATGGAAAATGAATCTATATTGCTGGAAGTGGAATTTAATGAAGTTGGTTCATTTGTAATCTTTAAACTGGAAGCATAAGTTATCTGATGAAAAGCGAATATAACCTGCTGTAGGTCTACTAGTTTATTTGCTCCTGGAAGTTTATTTAGGCCGCAATACGCTTTTTAAGAAACTAGAAATCACTAGATTTACTCACGAGGCATGGTTATTTTTGCTTGTTTGGCGTTGCTCAAGTATGACTGCTAAATGGATTGTTGTAGCGGTACTATTATGGTTAGTCTTTTCTGCAAGTGATCTGTACCATGTGGGAATATGGATATGGCTAGTTGATTGCTTTTTTGGTTCAGCTGTTTCTGCAAATGACTAGGAATAAATGAAGTCCTCAGTCTTTTAAAGTTGTTACTGTAGGCTGAGCACCTTTTTCAAGGGAATAGATAATAGCGGAAATGTTTAAGTAAGTGTTTGTTTCATATGGGTGAGTAGGGAATAGATATGTATTCTGGTAAAAGTTATGTTTGGGGGTGCTCATATAGAAAACAATGCAAAATGTTATCTGTGCATGATTTGTGGTTTAATAGATATTTGGAAGATGTCTTTGCTGCGTACGCTCTGATTGTTTCTTTGTTTATATATTGGTATGGTATATGTACAAGTTTTAACTCTGCCTGGGTTAAGTGTATACTCAGCCGGTCCCAAGCCCGGAATAAAAAAGAGGAGGGTTGACTAAAAACTTGTATATGAAGGGTGGTCTAAAGGAAACTAATTCATTTGCTTTAATTGTAATTGGTGTCCATGGTTTTTTGCAGATGAGAAACTGTGGGTCTGCAATGTTTTAGAGCGTTTTTGCAGTGTATTCTTTAGTGATGTTACCTTTGTATAGGTTCCCCACTGTATCTGAGCAACACAATTTTCGCATATGGATATTCAGTTCTTCCTGTATCAACCTTTAGACAGTAATAAGCATTGGTCTGTTTTTGATTGTTTTAGTCCTGGCTTTAAGATTTTGATTACAGGTTTGAATAATTTTGGGGGTTATTGGGTAATGACTTGAATTTTGATTTAAAGAGATAGAGAAACTTGATATAGGGAGGCATGATAATTCTTTCAATATATTAGAAATTGTAACATATTTTGCAGATTAAGTAAAGTTGAGAGATTCCTGTAGAGGCTACCCGGTGAAATTTGAGCCTCCGTTTGGCTCTAGTGTAGCCGCATAACCTGTATTCCCGTGACGGCTTCCGTGCTCTTACCTGGTCATCCCGAGATGTGAATAGCTGACATTAGCGCGTAACCAGATGCAAGTTTGTCATCGTACATTTCCACCACATTTTACCAAAAACGTAAACATTATCAAGTCATCCCAAATGGCCAAATTAAACATGTATTTTTAGCTCTATATTGATAATGATATCAAGCTTTAAATTTTACACTAATACTTTGTGACATTTGCTTTCTTCTGTTAATGTTTCCAATGGAACTAGTATACTTTCTGGTATGAACTTTTTATTTTGATAGTATAAAATTGTTATATGCTCAAGACCCTAAGAGCAACCAAACGACCTTACACAGCCATTTAATGATTCTCAGACTACCTTATTATGGTGAAGCTTATAGTTCATACTTCATATGATGGTTTTTGTCTCCTAGTTAGAATCAGCCATATCTTTTGTCCGAATCATGTACTCGTAAGAACGACAAGCGAAGATGTTTGCGGTTAAAGAGTTGGAGTTAGCAGACTGATAGTTTGGGTTATAGGAAAACCATATTTTCTTTTGTCCCACATCGCCCAGAAGAGTAATATTGTGAAGATGGATGGCCTATAAAAACAACAGACCAAGATGAGAACAAACATACCTTTCTCGACCTTTTGGCTAAGATCAAGTGTAGTATCTGTTCTTATCAGTTTAATATCTGATATGTGAGCCATTGGCTCACTCGATATTAATCTTATTTTTTATGGGGGAAGAGCCCACACAGTAGCTTGCTGCTGGGGTTCTTCATGTGTCGCCTTGGCGTTACACTACTGCCTAGGCTTTGCGCACCCCTCCGATTGCTAGTTAAAATTTTATATATGTTTGCAGAAGGAAGTAAAAGCGAGCAAGTAATTTATGTCATCAAGTAAAAATAGAAAGGTATAGTACATGTACAACAAATTTCATTATTCCAAAGGGGACCGGCCACCTTCAGAAACAAGAATTTTTACAATATCACTACCTAAAAATCATAGTCAAAACACAAAATAATTTGCAGCATTTCTGTATGGCTTCGTATGTGATATTACCAAACACCATTTTGGTCATGTTGTTAAGTTTGTTCAACCTTCTGGCATATTCATTTTGGGTATTTTTATACTACATCTGTTAGATTATACTACATCTGTTAGACCAAAATGGTTTATACTACATCTGTTTGTTCAACCTCAAGCCGGGAGGCAGCGAAAAAATAACCAAAATGATCAATGTTTTTAGCGTCTTTCTACATATGGACCACTGGAACAGATTTAGTTGTAACAGCGGAGGTAAATTGGTTGAATAATGCTGCAAATTTTTCCTATCTTTTTGTGGCTATCACTCCAAAGTGTGAGGTCTCAAGTTCAATTCCCACTAGGTGCAAACAACCTTGAAGTGGCCACGTCAACCTCCTGAAAAGGGAGGGCTTTACCTGGTTTGAGTCTGTGTGGCGGTGGGCTCAAACCCCGTGGATTAGTCGGAAATCACGGTTACCAAAAAAAATAAAAAATAATAAATAAATAAATAAAATTCCTATCTGATGAGGTTGTTTGTAGGCGGTAATCCAGTTCGTGTGTGGCTTCCGGCGCCATTGATATTAATCAGAAAGATTAAGATTATGACCGAAAGGTATTGTGCTCTTTTATATTTTATATCTGCTGTTTGTGTAAGAATGAAGGGAAGAATTTCTTGAAGGGTTGTTTTTACAGTTTCACCAAGTCAAAGCCAAAACAGAAACTAGTTTGCACCCTTCCGTACTGGTTGACATGTAATATTACCATACACCGTTTTGGTCATGTTGTTAGCGTAGTTCAACCCTTTTGGGTTGTTGGATTTCAAGGAAGCCCTTTGTTCATGAAAATATCGTTCTTGTAACAAAGGAGGTGCTGGCTTGACCCGAAAATAGATACCTTTAAAGTGATCAAGTCCTCTTTTTCAAATTCTATTTTGATTTTCTAATTGAAGAATGAAAATTGCATATTTGATTTGAGATTAGGAGGAGTTCGAGAAGAGAGGTTTCTAGTTGCAGTTGTTTGGTTTGGAAAGTCAAATTTACGTTTTGGATATCTTCTCATTATCCCTGACGTTTTGGTTACTTAGTAGTACTAGTAGAGTATCAAATGAAAGGAAGAGTTTCTTGAAGGGTTGTTTGTGTAAGAAGGTTGTGCATAGATTATCTGTTGATATGTTGTTATATCATCCGCTTTTATAAGGGTCGGTTAAGGGACGAGATTGGTGAATTACAGCAATGGATTTTAGACATAATTGCCATTACCTCTTATTCATCGTTCTCTGATGACGATGATGCTGAGTTGCGGATACCTTCTTGTTCAGATAGATCGAACTATGTTTAATCTCCTTGGTTATATAGGGCCGCAGACGCTAAATTAAACGAATTCAAATTCCAGTTGGATTAGGCCTTTCCAAATAAGCAAAGATTAATGGTGAGATACCTAAGTAGCGGGAATAGTGATATCGAATCATGTAACTTGTAAGGACGACAAGTGAAGATGTTTGCTCTTCTGAAGTAGTTAAAGAGTTGGAGTTAGCAGACTATTAGTTTGGGTAATAGGAAAACCATATTTTCTTTTGTCCCACATCGCCCAGAAGAGTAATATTGTGAAGATGGATGGCCTATAAAAACAACTTACCAAGATGAGAACAAGCATACCTTTCTCGGCCTTTTGGCTAAGAGCATCCACAATGCTCCAAGTTTTTAATGACTTGGAGCATTTATGCACATAAATGATAAAGTTATTACATTTAAGACGAGTATACACAAGTGAAAAGCTATTCTCTCAAAGACTTGGCATTAGCCAAGTCTTTCTACCAAATGGTTGAAAAAGCTTTTGTATGCAATGATAAAAAGTCTTTGAAAAGCTTTCCTAAATAGCAAAAAGCTTTTGTTAAAAACACCCACTGCAGATGCTCTAAGATCAAGTGTAGTATCTGTTCTTATCAGTTTAATATCTGATATGTGAGCCATTGGCTCACTTGATATTAATCTTATTTTTTATGAGGGAAGAACCCACCACAGTAGCTTGCTGCTGGGGTTCTTCACGTGTCACCTTGGCGTTGCACTACTGCCTAGGCTTGGCGCACCCCTCCAATTACTAGTTCAAAGTTTATATTTGTTTGCAAAAGGAAGTTAGAGTGAGCAAGAAATAAGTAAAAATGAAAAGGTATAGTACATATACAACAAATTTTCATTATTCAGAAACAAGTTTTTACAATATCACTACCTAAAAATCATAGTCAAAACACAATAATTTGCAGCATTTGTGTATGGCTTGATATAACACCATTTTGGTCATGTTGTTAAGTTTGGGGATATTCATTTTGGGATATTTTTTCTCTAAAACATCTGTATGTAAGTTTATGTATGCGCAATCTAAGTTCGATGAATGAGTAGGTGCACTCTTGACCCAAATAATCAGCTTGGCTCCCTCTAATGGACTCCGATTTTTTTTTCCATAGGGATGTTTGAAGCAAAAGATTTCACTGTGGTCAACGTGGGATGCACGTACTGGCTATTTTGTTGGTTTGATACTCATGTCGCTTGATTCTGTTTTCTTTCCTAATTACAACATATGAAGACAAGGACAAAACTATAAGCTACACTTCAACTCAAATGAAGAATCCAACATTCTCTTCATTAATATTTTTTTGGGTCCTAATCCCTCGATCGGCTGGTTCTGAATGGTTGACGAGTGAGCTGTTTTACCTTCGACTTTTCTATGTAGCCTCAAATTGCAAACATGTTCGAAACAATGAGAACCATCTGTTCAATCAACCAAATAGAAACCTAATGACACTAAGAATAAAAAACAAATGATGACCATAAAAAAAAATGCAAATATGTCTGTCAGACAACCATGTGACCATGCCAAGACCCATCGAGATGAGCTGACAACGATCCTCTACTGAGCCACGGCCGAAACCATAAGGCTCGGTTAATCACGCTCTGGTCACATGGTCATGATGCATCAACCAGACATGGGTTTCTGTCTCTTGAGGAATCAAGAATACAGAGGTACGAGCCTATAGAACAGATCCTGTTCAAGTAAGGTCGTGTCTACTTGCTTGCTTGTGGCCTTTATAAACTGCTTTTCTTTTATACTTTCAAGCGATGTGGGACAAAACTATTTCCCTTTCTATTTATATTTAGTTGCAACAACAGTTTTATTTCTACTTTTAAAACTATCACATGTTATAAAATACTGTATTCCAAATATCGAATCAAGATACTATTTCATATATGTAATTACTTATAAAAGAGAACATGGTCAAATGAACTTATGACATAATCATGCGTTATGAAACGATATAAACTTGGCATTCATCGACAAAATAGCAAAACAAGTTCATCAAACCATAAACAAAAATATCTCTACAAGCAACGATCATCAGCCACTCCAACCCAAACGCGCTTCATCCTCACAACGAAAGCAATTTTTTAAAGCATCTTGCTCGCTAACCGTGTTAATGATAGCCCTTGCTTACACCTGCCATGTTCCTGAAGCCCTCTAAGAAATGCCACATTGTCCACAACAACTACTAACCCAAGCAACCTATAAAGCTCGACTATCAGCTCCTCCTTATCCTTAACACCGTCAGTTCTCTATGTGCAAAGGTTCGTAAGCTCCTTTGCAAGTCTCAAGTTTTTAGCAAAATCCCTCTCGAAATGCACAAGCATTAGGGTCGAGTTAGTTGTCAATTCATTAAGACGAGCCATTAGTGGAAACTGAAATGAAAACCTTCCCTCAAATCATGAACAGTTGCACCGTCGAAATTAATGGTCAAAATAAAAAGACGGCTAAGATTTGAAAACGGAACCAATTGACATGAACATCTAATATTAAATCTTAATTTTATATAAGTCCATAAATGTAACAATATCAAACCAAGCAAATTGCCAAGGCATAGCACATTGCCCATAAGGAAATATTTTTCCTGATTTATAGCATGAACAAGGAGCAGCAAGTCTTGTCCCTTCGAGAAATGATTCAAATATTTTTCCTCTCGAGACCATTGATTTTTGCCACCACACGCACCGTTAGTCGCCATATATATTGGCTGCAGATTTTCATTTCCATCATCGTTTGCCCCTGCTACAGCAGCTGCTAAAGCAGCTGCTAAAGCTTGATGTTTTGCGTTTCTTGGAAGCTGCAGCTGTTGCTAAAGCTTCTTCCTCAGGGAAACTTGATGCCATAGAAAACACTCGCCTTATGTTTCCGATCACTGGCTGCACTTGTTGTTGGTGCTGGTGCAACTGTCTTGGAATCGGATGTCGCTGGTGCTTGTGGAGGTTTTCTAGTAGACGACGATTCTGAATGGCGTGACTCTTGGCTGTTGTGAGTGTCGGTGGCGATGGTGTGCTAGTTGTCATAATCATACCGATCACCCAAATGAGAAACATAAAAAAAAAGAATATGTGTCTGTCAGACAACCATGTGACCATGCCAAGACCCATCGAGATGAGCTGAAAACGATCATCTACTGAGCCATGGCCAAGACCATAAGGCTCGGTTAATCACGCTCTGGTCACATGGTGATGATGCATCAACCAGACATGGGTTTCTGTCTCTTGAGGAATCAAGAATACAGAGGTACGAGCTATAGAACAGATCCTGTTCAAGTAAGGTCGTGTCTGCTTGCTTGCTTGTGGTCTTTATAAACTGCTTTTCATTTATATTTTCAACCGATGTTATTTCTACTTATTGCAACAACACAGTTTCATATATTATTTCATCTATAAAACAGATCCTGTTCGAGTAAGGTCGTGACTACTTATTGCAACAGATCCTGCTTGCTAAAGGGGTGTCTGGATGAAGGCATTACTACATCTTCTTCACCAAATGCTTGGGTAACATTTATTTGAGACGTGGCCTATATGTAGTACCATTGTACCACCACGTATTGCTGCTAGAAAACGAAACTGGTATATCTCTGGAGGAATGCGTCATATATTTTTCTTTCCTTATTGTCCTTAACTATACAATCGGATGCATTTCCTCCACATATATTCCGGTTTATATCCGTCTTTGATCACAACCCACGGGTACCGAACATCACAGATTCCTCACCGCTGCATCATTTATATACCTTGGCCACGTCTTTAACTTAGCAACAATATGCGAGGTTGGTTAATGCATTTAGGCCATGTCTGGAATAACTATGACCCACTTGTAGCATTTGGTGAAAAAGTTGTAGTAGTGATTCCATCTGCACTTTCCTTTGTGATCACTATTTTAGCAATTAAGTCGAATGGAAATGATGGCCTACCTTTACAGATACACCCTCATGACGCCATGGTTTCCGGCACTAGTCTCAATTTTGCTGCTTTACTTCTGCTTTTAAATTTATTGTTTCTGACACAGGTTTTGGTCACACTTCCATTTATGGCATTATTGATGGTTTCGGGAAGGATTGGTTTATCGTCCATTTTATTTGATCTTTGACATTGTGCATATTGGTCCAAGGGTGTAAGGAGCTCAGTTTCACATACACAGTGCTTTACACCATCCAAGGAAACCTTGCACATCGCAAAACTTATAGGTAAATGAGTGGTATATGAAGTCTAAAAGTATTGATAGAAGCTGGATTACTCATTGGGCAAATCTTCCTTGGCAAAGTGACTTGTGATGACAAAGGAGATTTGCCCAGTGAAAGACGTCTATAAATTCCATCAAGTCAACCTATCTGTTTCATTCTATCATCTTCCTAATACCCCGTCTCCAAAAACAAGAAGTTCTGAGATGATCCATTCTTCCGAAGAAATTCCGGTTGCTGAGGTAGTAATTGACATAGAGCCAGAACCCACACAAACCAACTCCGACAGACTCTTAACATGTTCCATGTTATTTCCACACATCCGTCATGTCTTAAATCTAGAAGTAATACGCGGTGGTTTCTTAGCGCCTATGTTTCACTTATGGTCTAACTATTGCCTCCAAGTAGTATTTGCAGAAGAAGGTGTCATCATGCCCCGTTCTGCTCTAACCTTTATCATAAGTATTCTCCTTGCCTTTGTAGAAATAAAGTCGCAGGGACAACCTGGATTCCCTTTTGAAACGCATCCTCACGCCATCATGGTTTCAATCACCAGTCTCCCTGTATACGGCTTGGCTTCTGCAGCTGAACTTGGTGTTTCTGCTCAAGGTATTGCTCACACTTCTGTTTATGCCATTATTGCTCGCTTTGTACGGATAGGTTCTTTGTGTATCCTTGTTACATCTTTGGCATCTTTGTTCTACCTTTGATACTTCCATGTTCCATTCACATCTGTGTATTATCCTTATAATAATGCCATCATGATGTTGTCTGTGATGGCACCAGCAAGATGTTAAGTCCTACTGTCTTCTTATTAAGCGTGGCGTGTTGTTTGTAATGTAATTTCTCATGTGAATGGACCTCAGAAAAATTCATGTTGATCCGTTAGCTGTTTTTTATTTCACTGATATGAACTGATAACAATAAAATACAACCGAAATCGGCCATATGCTTCAGCTTAATACCACCTACCTATTCTCAGGATATGTGAATCACCATACTTGGTACTCTAGCGATAGTTTTGGCAAATATGCTTCAGCTTAATAGGGGTGTTTTTTCATTCTTAATATAAGTGATCTTTGCTTTGTATTTTGTAATTTTGATAGCATATAATCTCTATAACAAACCACACTTGTTGCGACTTAAGCACATTCATTACTAAATAGCAGCAGATAACTTTCTTTAACCACGTGTTTAATCAAACATTGGTATCTTGATGGGATAACTATAATGTAACAGATCATTGTGAAAATGATTTTCCGGAATTTGAAAGACATATCACTACTTGAGATAATGCTGATACCACTGACTGCAACAGACTTAGGAGTTAAGAGAACTGACTCATGTGTATCTTAAACTTGTTTTTGAACAATTAACAGCATGTGTCTGTTTGACTCATGTGTGTGAAATGCTTCATAAGATGATGCATCAATGTTGAAACTAAAGGTCTTACTAGTAAACTGATACGCTGCACCAATAAGCTGATGTTGCTAAGCTAATACGTTGTACTTCAACATCTTATCATCATGTTGAAACTAAAAGGTCTTCCTAGTTTAGCAAGCTAGGCTTACACTGCTGCAGTAGGTATATAGGAGACCAAAATAAAGGGGTCTGGTGGTTGGTTAACAAGTCAAAATGGGTATTTTTGTAGAAATTAATGGATTGGGTTGACATGCAACTTTTTTTTTTCTTATTTAAAAGCCACGAGTATGAACGATATTAAAAACAAGTACCGTTAAAAAAAGACTTCAAAATGAAGGTGAATCGCTCACACAGATTTAAGTACTCTAATTTCATATTTTGTATGTAAAATGCAAACAACTTACAAACACTACAAACCTTGTACTACACAAGTAGTGTCACCTACAACAACATATGCAAGTTACCTGGTTTACAAAATTACCCAAAGACCAATCCATATTTGAGGCTCCAGTAAAGTTAGTCTACAACAACATATGCAAGTTACCTGGTCTACAAAGTTACATGGTGATACTACAAGTCTGTATATCTGTTCAGTATAATTATCTCTGGACACCAACACCCCAGTAATTGGAAAAAAAAGGAGTGATGGTTGGATGGATATTTCAAACCGTGACTAACTAAAGCAGAAACAATCTCTATTTAATTTATCGCGGCGTCCTTCCCTGGATCCTCACAGGCTTATCTTTCAAAGCATTGAGCTTAGACCGATCTAGATACTCTTTTAATGCAGGAATTAAGTAAACCAGAGAGATCCCTGTAGAGGCTACCCGGAGAAATTCGAGCATTTTTTTCGCTCTAATGTACGCCGCATAACCTGTATTCCCGTGGCTGCTTCCGTGCTCTTACTTGGTCACCCCAAGATGTACGGACCACCTTGTGTTTACACTACGAAATATCACTGTTATATCTAGTCTTATATTATCGCCTAAGTCGTGTCTAGGGTAATCAAGAGTCGAGTAGCCTAGTTTCCTAATTGCTATGAATAAAGGTCGGTTGGCAATGTCTAAGCCCAACCCGACCCGTAGGACTTGTATAGTCGGTTCCCCCTCATCTCTATAAAAGGATAAAAGGAGGTGAGGGGGAACAAACCAATTACGTCATTCTTTCAATAAACTAATCGGTAATCGGTTAGGGATATTACCTTGTGTGGGCGTCGATTTCTTTTCTGTCGATTCTATTGCTGTGTGTGTTCACGATCGAGTTCCGCATCTAGTTAATCAGGGTTGTGGGGAATAAACCCTACAAGTGGTATCAGAGCCCAGGTTCGCAGGGTGCACTGGTTATTTAGGATCGATCGAAGAGGGTTTCTTGGTGATCGTGGTTAGATCGTCAAGGTAGCAGCAATAGCGATCGGCATTAAAAAGGGATCGGTGGTGATTCTTCATCGCCGGTGTGGTGGCTGTTTTTCTTTGTGGTGGACTGGTGGAGTTACAGAGAAAAGATAAAGAAGAAGAAGATAATACTTGTGTTATTTTTTTTTTGTTTCTTTATAGTCAACGCAGGGAATTAATACTACGAAGGGTTTTGGGCTAAGGATATTTGGGCCTAGGATTGTATAAGCATATGATTAATTTGGTTTCTTTTGGGCCAAATTTATAAAAGGTTTATTACATTTATTTTTGTTTTTATTTGATAAAACAAAAAGGTTAATACTTCGTAGTGATATTGCACAAGGGGACTTCGTAATTCGTGATTGTGAGGTTTAACGTATCACAAGGTTTAGCGAGTTACCGAAGGGACTTTATTCGTTTGTGATTGTGAGGTTATTCACAAGGTTTAGCAAACTAATAAAGAGATAAAGAATGACGGGAGCCAAGTTTGACATCGAGAAATTCGATGGAACTGGTGATTTCGGGTTATGGAGAATCAAGATGCGTGCTTTATTAATCCAGAACGGATGTGAAGCAGCTCTGGAGGTTTTTCCCGCGAATATGGAAGCTGAAGAGAAATCTAAGCTTGACAAGAATGCTCACAGTGCCATGATTTTGTGTTTAGGTAACAAGGTCCTGAGAGAGGTTACCGGGGAGACGACTGCAGCGGGGGTTTGGTCAAAGCTCGAGTCTTTGTACATGACAAAGTCATTGGCCAACAAGTTGTACCTGAAGAAGAAGTTGTATACATTCTACATGCCGGCTGGACGAAAGATTTCCGAGCATATAGATGAGTTCAACAAAATCGTTCTTGATTTAGCAAATATTGAGGTAAAATTCGAAGATGAAGATCTTGCTTTATTGTTACTCACGTCTTTACCAGCATCATACGAACACTTTGTGGATACCTTGCTTTATGGACGGGAAGATTTGACTTTGGAGGACGTGATGGCCACACTAAATTCAAAGGAAATCAAAGAAAGGTTCAAGGCGAAGGGGGATGATGGTGAAGGGTTATATGTGAGGGGAAGAACCGATCGCAGGTATTCGCATCAGTCAAAGGGAAAGTCAAGATCGAAGTCTCGAGGTGGAAGACTCAAATGCTTTATTTGCCAATCTGAGGAGCACTTGAGAAGAGACTGTCCGAAGAATAATCGCAAGAAGTCAAAAGGTTACGTCAAGAAAGATGATCAACCAAGCTCCAGTGGTTCGATTTACGATGATTCTGAGGTGATGATGGTGATGAGTGCAGAAAGACTGCAAGATTGGATCATGGATTCAGGAGGTTCATATCACATGTCACCCAGGTTAGATGTATTTTTTGATTTTCTGGAATGCGATGGGGGCAACGTACTGTTGGGCGACAACAGGGAGTGCAAGATCAGGGGTATTGGCAAGGTAAAGGTACAACTGAAAGATGGGTCAAGTTTTGTGTTACACAATGTCAGGTACATTCCTGAATTGAAAAGAAACTTGATATCGCTGGGAACTCTTGAAAAAGAGGGATATACCGTAAAATTGCAGTCGGGCAAAGTCAAGGTGATTAATGGTTCTAGGGTTATTATATCTGGAACCCGAAGGGAGAACTGTGTATACTCTTTGGATGGCCATGCATTGGCCGGTGAGCTTAATGCTAGTGTTGAAGAAAAAGACAGTCTTGTGCAGGTTTGGCATAAAAGACTGGGACATATCAGTGAGGCGGGACTACACGTGCTGGAAAAGCAGGGTTTGTTTGGCAAGAAGAGTCTAGGTAAGCTCGATTTTTGTGAGAATTGTGTTTTAGGAAAGTCACATCGAGTCCGTTTCGGTGTAGGAAGGCACACTACTCAGGGAGTGATAGACTATGTTCATTCAGACTTATGGGGTCCGTCTCAGGTGGAATCATTGGGAGGTAAGAGGTATTTCTTATCTATTGTCGATGATTATTCCAGAAGGGTATGGGTTTATGTTCTCAGGTTCAAACACGAAGCATTTGAAAAGTTCAAAGAGTGGAAGCAGTTAGTAGAAAATCAGACTGGGAGGACGGTTAAGAAGCTTAGGACGGATAATGGTCTTGAGTTCTGTAACCGGGAGTTTAATCAGCTATGCACTGAGAGCGGGATTGCTAGACATTTGACGGTTGCCGGGACGCCGCAACAAAATGGGTTAGCAGAACGGATGAACAGAACTCTCATGGACAAGGTACGCTGTTTATTAGTACAGTCTGGATTGCCCAAGACCTTCTGGGCGGAAGCGACATGTACGGCCGCATATCTTATAAATAGGTCACCATCGACAGCGATTGAGAAGAAGACACCTATGGAGATGTGGTCGGGACATCCTAGTGATTATGGGATGTTGAGGGTTTTCGGCTGTGTCGCATATTCACACGTTAAACAAGGTAAGCTCGAGCCGAGAGCAGTAAAATGCGTTCTTTTGGGGTATCCTGAAGGTGTGAAGGGGTACAGACTATATAGGCTTGATAATGAATCGCCTAAAATAGTCACAAGCAGGAACGTGGTCTTCAATGAAAGTGTCATGTACAAAGACACGTTGAAGGATACTGGTGCAGGAAAAGATAAGTCTGTTGAGGAATTACAGGTTGAGGTGGAACTGCAGAGGTTAAATAATCATACGCCTGAGGAAGACCATCCAGGTCAGGAAGATCAAACAGGTCATGAAGATCAGTCAGATCAGGAAGACCAGACAGATCAGGAAGATGGCGATGATGAAGATGCAGGGGTTCAAGAAATTGATCATCCACCAGATCTCACAGATTATCAATTGGTTCGGGATAGAGAACCAAGGACAAGAACGAAACCGGCAAGGTTTCGGGATGAGAGTAATATGGTTGCTTACGCGTTTGCTGCAGCAGAGGAAGAAGATACTCATGAACCATTGACATACCAGGAAGCAGTTGCTTGTGAAGACAGTTCTAAGTGGAAAGCTGCTATGAAAGAAGAGATGGATTCTCTGAAGAAGAACAAGACCTGGGTGTTAGTAGGTCATCCAGCTGGGCAAAAGCTGGTGAGCTGCAAATGGCTGTACAAAATAAAGGAAGGGATTGAAGGTGTTCAAAAGCCTAGGTACAAGGCAAGGTTGGTGGCTCGTGGATTCACACAAAGAGCAGGTATTGATTACAATGAAGTATTTTCGCCGGTAGTTCGACACACATCTATTCGGGTTATACTTGCATTGACTGCGTGTAAAGATTATGAGCTGGAGCAGCTTGATGTAAAGACGGCGTTTTTACATGGAAATCTTGAAGAGGTGATCTACATGAGGCAACCACCGGGATTTGAACAAGGTAACAAGGTATGTTTGTTAAAGAAATCTCTTTATGGTTTGAAGCAGTCACCTAGGCAATGGTACAAGAGGTTCGATGAGTATATGCTGAGCAATGGGTTTAAGCGTAGCAGTTACGACAGCTGCGTATATTACAGGAGTTATGCACCAGGGGAGTATATCTATCTATTGTTATATGTAGATGATATGTTGATTGCTTGTAAAAGCAAGGCTGAGATCGCGGCTACCAAGTCTTTGCTTAAAAGGGAGTTCGACATGAAAGAGCTCGGGGAAGCAAAGAAGATTCTTGGTATGGAGATCTTCAGAGATCGGAGTCGCAAGATTCTGAGGGTGTCACAATCCGGGTACGTTTCTAAAGTTTTAAAAAGGTTTAGAATGGACAATGGGAAGTCGGTTCAGACACCATTGAGTGGGCACTTCAAGCTGTCGTTGAAGGATTGCCCGGTTAGGGATTGTGATGTTGAAAGAATGAGTAGGGTGCCGTATGCAAATGCAGTTGGGAGCTTGATGTACTTGATGGTATGCACGAGGCCAGACATAGCGTATGCAGTAAGTGTAGTTAGCAGATATTTGGCGAATCCGGGTAAACTCCATTGGAAAGCAGTGAAGTGGATTATGAAATATTTGCAGGGCACTGTAAACGTGGGTTTGGTGTATGGGACAAATCGTGGCAACCATGTGGACGTAACAGGTTTTGTTGATTCAGACTACGCTAAAGATCCGGATAAAGGTAGGTCTCTCACTGGTTACGCATTTTTAGTACAAGGATGTGTTGTAAGCTGGAAAGCAACGCTACAACACGTGGTGGCTCTCTCAACTACAGAGGCAGAGTATATGGCCCTTACGGAGGCTGTTAAGGAAGCTATTTGGCTAAGGGGACTCTTGGAAGAGTTGGGCGTGAAACTCAACACTGTTGCAGTTAATTGTGATAATCAGGGCGCGATTCATTTATCGCGGAATCATGTTTTTCATGAAAGGACTAAGCACATTAATGTGCGTTATCACTTTATCAGAGAAGTCTTGGAAGCAAAGACGGTTGAAGTTCTGAAGGTGGGTACTGAACACAATGCTGCGGATGCCTTGACGAAGGTGGTACCTGGATGCAAGTTACAACACTGCCTGGAATTGCTGAGTGTTGGGATAGGCTAATATAAGCCTAAGGTGGAAATTGTTATATCTAGTCTTATATTATCGCCTAAGTCGTGTCTAGGGTAATCAAGAGTCGAGTAGCCTAGTTTCCTAATTGCTATGAATAAAGGTCGGTTGGCAATGTCTAAGCCCAACCCGACCCGTAGGACTTGTATAGTCGGTTCCCCCTCATCTCTATAAAAGGATAAAAGGAGGTGAGGGGGAACAAACCAATTACGTCATTCTTTCAATAAACTAATCGGTAATCGGTTAGGGATATTACCTTGTGTGGGCGTCGATTTCTTTTCTGTCGATTCTATTGCTGTGTGTGTTCACGATCGAGTTCCGCATCTAGTTAATCAGGGTTGTGGGGAATAAACCCTACAATCACTTTATGAGGATGCATCTTATGGGCGATCCTTCAGCTCCTAGTAACCTTAATGGTAGACAATGAACATTATACACTCCTGCTTCAACATCTTCAAGTTTCAAACCCTCAACAAGAATGATTTCCTGTGAGCACACAAACCAGTGTTAACAGTTTCCTCATTTAAGGGATAACCAGATATAAAGCAGCCAAGAGTCTAATCATGACTGCTTCAGGTTGAATCGTTAATGAAGGATATTTTGGAGATACTATAACCAATCAAACAGCTTCACTAAGTAATCTATCCGTCAATATTATACGATAGAGAATATACCTCTTACCCTGCTCTCTAAGAAGACAAGATGAGAAGGAATCAGATCATCGTATACAGCAACCGATAAGTAATCAATACCTGCAGAACAAATTAACAGTTCTAATCATCTTTCAAGTAAATGGAACTTATCAAATTGATAACACCAAGTCTATAGGCCGAAAGGATTCTTGTTGTTATTGGTTTAGGCATAAGGCTCATGAGTGACCACTTGATTGAGACTTATGTATTATTGATTTATAAAGCACTAGTGTCTTATTATTGGTTCTATAGGTCGAAAGGATTACCTTTAATATGTTTTTCCAAACTAATCATCCATATGTCCATGTGATCATTTAACCATACATGTATGTCTTTTGTGTTTGCCTTTAAGATTCTCATGGTGGTGTGATCGTGACAATCATATCTACCATTGTTACAAACAACTACACTTGAGTATAACCAAGTCCCATGGGACGACCTTGACTTACCAACCTAATTGCAACATGACTAGAGTATACTTGCTCGAATTTGTGTTCCTAATTATATCGGTAATTCTTGTTATAAATTTAAAACCCAATGTGTGTAAAGATCGCATATCAAGTTTGTGGCTTCTTGTCTAGGATTTGTAATTGCATTCTTTTAATATACCCGTACGAGCACATCAAGTTTTTGGCGCCGCTGCCGGGGACTTGAAAGTTTCTACTCTTTTGTCTATTTGTTTGTATCTTTGTTAGCTGGAATTGTTATCTTGTTGATTGCTTGCTTGCTTGTGTCCTTTTTTCTTGAATTGTTTGTGTCACCAATTTCTACATAACCCGAAAGAGTTGTTATACCCCATTTACCCGCATAGGGGGGACGAATTTCGCATAGGAGGAATTCGGTTGGTGGTCGATTACTCAATTGGAGGCTTTGAATTGCTCCAAATTTCAATGAATGATTGCTCTTGCTCTAGCCCTTGACAAAGGTTAGAGCACTCTTTGCTTAAAATCTCTTATTTTTCAAAAAGTTGCTTAATGATCTTGGCGCCAAAATGAAATATTTGGTGTTGGGATTTCCTCTCTTGTGTTCTCAAATTGCTTGTTTCAATGATTGATTGCTAAATGTGTCCCAAGTGCTTGTTTCAAAAACCCAAAAACCTTGTCTCGAATCACTCTAGTTTATGACTAGAACTACTTGACCACATGAATTTTTGTGTATGTTTGTGTTTTGAGTGTGTGTCTTGTTATGTGTCATGTGCATAAGTGTTTTTATGTGTTTATGTTCTTGTGTGCTTGTATGCTTGTGTGCTTGCTTGTTGCATTTCTCATTGTATGCATTTTTGTGTTTTTCCTAGTTTAAGGGGGCGTTTGGATTCATCATTTTCTAACGATTTTGATCACTACACAAATTCTCCTTTAGTCAAAATAAATGGTATTTGATACCTTTAGTCATATTTGTTAAAATAAAAAATCAAAAAAATTGTTTTGAAAATAAATGGAAAATACATGAAAAATTAAAAAAAAAGTTAGAAATCTAGTTTTTGTCATTTGTTTTATGTTATGTGTTAGATGTGCACTGTGTTGTGTCTTATTTTGTTATTAGAATGTTGTGTGCTAAATGGTTTTACATGTCTTGTTAGCTTATCAATCTTTTCTTTTCTTTTTGTGCTTATTTTCCTTGTTTCATGCATAAAGTGTCTTATTATTTTTAAGGGTGTGTTTGGATTAAGCTTTATCTCATATGTTTTAATCAATCTAATAAAAGTGTTTTTACAAAAAAATTGTTAGTTTTTATGTTATAAGAAAGTTTTTTTTTTTTTTTTTTAAAAAAAAATTCTGAACAGGGGCAGTTGCTGCCGGCACCATCACCTTGTCGGCCGGCAACTGACCAACTGCTTTCACCATGCCGCCGGCACCATGACCCTGCCGGCTGGCAAAACCCAAACTGATTCACCTTGCCGCCGGCAACACCCCCATGCCGGCCGGCAAGGTTGTCAGGCCAAAAAAAAAGAAAAAAATCACGTTGCCGGCGGCAACTATGCCTTGCTGGTGGCAACTGAAAATTTTCGAAAAAAATATATATATTTCTTTTTATCTTCTTTTATTAAAGACTAGGCTTTCACCAAACCATTCCTAATTGTGTTTTTAACTTGTTTAACATCCGTTAATCGATTTTTGAACCAATTATTAATAAAGCTTATATCCCGCCCAACCACCCCGTTTTAGTCATTTTGTACCTTGTTCGTATTTCTATTCGCCCCGGTTAATTCCCAAACCCCGTGAGTAGAACCCGAAGTCTTGAAAACCATCCGGTTTAATAGATTTGGTACAAAACCTCTAATATGTGTTTTTATTTCATTTAGTTGAAAAATAAAGTTTTATTTTTAGATTTGTGAAATATGTTGGTGTTGAGAGTTTGTGTACATTTTATTGGTTGCGGTTAAAAAAAACAAATTATAGAAACCATTGCTCGACACTTATACTATTTGTTTCCCGAAAATTTTTGCGAGTAGTAAAATTTTTGAGTCATGATAAAAAAAAGAACGTCAAATAAATCATATTCTTATTTCCTAAGACGTACCCTACTCGTTCCCTAAATATTTTTGTGAGTTGGAGAAGTTTTAAAGTAAGTTTTTGTGAACAAAAAAAAATAGAATAAGAAAATAAATATACAAACTCATAAGCATCAAGTAGCTCTCAAATCTTATTTTTTCTTTTAGTTGTTCATTTTTCATTTTAATCTTTCTTATTATTTCCATGGCATCATATAAAGTGTATCTCTCTCGTCTTTAAAATTATTAGTCATTTTTTTTATTATTATTGAAAAAAAAATTAGTTTTTCGTATTTTCTTTTTGTTGAGTCGTATTGTGTTTTTAAATGTTTAGATTGTTTTTCATTCTCATATGTGTGATGTATATATATGCATAATGTTTGTTCTTGTTTGTGTTAGTTGTCTTGTGTGTGTTGCATTTTGTTTGCATGCGTGCTTGTTTGTTTGTTTAAGTTCATGTGGTTAATGTATGAACTTTGCGGGTGTGTTCGCTGGAAACCCTCACGAGACTACAACTCGTCCACTCGGGATACCGAGGGGTTTAAAGGCTTGTTGCATACGCTAAATGAAATCGTGTTTCCTACGAAAGTGTGCTTAATAAATTTACGTGTTTTGTAGTTTAATTTATTTTGCAGGTTCAATAAAGCTTATGAATGATGGATTGACTATGATGGATTATTGGTATGTGTATACACATGATGGAGATGAAATCGTTTGATCTTCCTTACTTGGAATCTTATCATATGGAGATTAATTGCAATTTCTTAGCCCGGGAAGTTTCGTTTCTCTTGGACTATTTATTTATTTTCCTCAATATTCATGCTTTGAAGTTTATTTTTAACATTGAGTCTAATCCAAAACTTAAGTGTGAGGGGAAATAAATGGGAAAACGAAACCAATTTTAGTATCTAAATTTTTTTTGGGCTAAAAAAAAAAAATAAAAAATAAAAAATAAAAAATAAAGGAAAAAAAAAGTTACAAAAAAAGAGGGACAGTTGTATACTTGTTTGCCATTAGGATTTAAATGTTTTCACACATTTGTATGTAGATATATTTCAATAATCATCCACATGGTGTAAAAAAAATATAATAAAAAAATATAAAAAAATATAAAATAAGTTGTAGTGAGATCACACTTGTGTGATATAAGTGTATATGTGTGATAAAGAGGCAACCGTATGAATTAAACCCAAATAGCTTTTTCCAATTTTCTCTTTAGCTAGTTTCATCGATTAGCTAACCACCCATATTAACCCTCTTGTTAGCACTCTCGTTCAGTGCTAGATACCCTTAGAACACCCGTTGAGCCATTCTTTTCATTTTTGTTAAATCCAATAAAAAAATATCTAACCTTAAACCTTAGCCTAACCCTTGTCAAAGTCTAAATGGCGGGTTGCTAGTTGCTTGTATGGTGGATAGTTTTTGATGATTATTAGTTGCCACAATTCGCTATGTGTGTGTGTGCCATTCCAACAAAGATGGAGATTGATCACCTTTATATTTGTATTTTTTGTGGTGTGTGCTAAAACGAAGTGTGAGGGGAGCATGTGTTGGATGTTGAAAAAAAATAAAAATAAAAAAAAGAGGATGAGAAAAGTGAAAAAGAAAGAAAAAGAATAAGTCATCGAAAAAAAGTAACAAAAAAAGTGATGAAAAAAATAGCCAATGAGCTATATTATGAAGATGAAGGAAGACGAAGTATGTTTAGATATCGATTAGCCAATGTGCTAAGACGTGATATGTATGTGTTGACGTGTTGAATAAGGCTCGTAACTATTATCATTTTTGGGCTTGTGATTTGTTCAGTAACTAGCAACATGGGGCTTAGACTTTTTACCTTGTATATTCGTGATACACCTCTCATAAAATATCCCATGTCTTATCCATACCCCATTAACCCTTAGCCTTATAACCCAATAAAAGTCTTCTTTAGATGTGTACACTTGGTGCTCATGCCATTTGATTTAGTTTCTTTGTATTTGGTAACTTTTCATCTTATTTTTCTAAACCATTTTATGCACCATGTGGGATGTATTTAATTTTACTTGCTTGAGGACAAGCAACCTCTTAAGTGTGATGGGGTTTGCACCTTTGGCGATTTCGTATATATATAAAAAAAATCCCAAAAATATTTTCTTTACTTGCTTGAGGACAAGCAACCTCTTAAGTGTGAGGGGGTTTGCACCTTTAGCCAATTTTTATAAAAATCAAAAAGATTTTCAACTTTTCATAGAATTTTTAAAAATTTCTTTTCTTTTAGAACTTAGTTATTTTGTTCAACTTTAAATTTATTTTATTTGCTTGAGGGCAAGCAAAGTCTTTCTTTTCCTTGCTCGAGGACGAGCAAAACTTAAGTGTGAGGGGATTTGATAACGCTCAAATCTAACATATTTATATGAGCGTATTTGTGGTGTTTATGCATATATTTGTATGATTATTATGAACATATGATACTTAATGACGCTTATTTGCTATTGTAGGTTCATCAATGGTTACATCACGATAAATGAAGAAAAGACGTGAATTGGAGGTGAAAAGATGAACGAGACATGAAAGTGTAGCTCTCGTATGATAAACAATACAATCATAAAGAGTCTTGGAAAGTTTGGAAGAAAGAAAGGTAGAAGAAACAAAGAAGAAGGACTAGAAGGAAAAGTATGGAAAATGGCTAAGTTGCCACCAGCAACACTTAGCTTGCCTCCATCAAATCCACCTTCATTTGCCACCAACATCAAAGTAGCATCCAGTTGCCACCAGCAACACTTAGCTTGCCTCCATCAAACCAACCTTCATTTGCCACCAACATGTTGTTAGTCAAGTCTAGCAAAAGGCACATTAAACATATCTTTCACTTCTCCAAGCAAACTTAATCACTCCATAACACCTAGAGACCATCCATTTTCTCTTCATTACTCCATTTCCTGGAACATTACTCACCTTCTTCTCCAAGAAAACTACTTTGTGACCAAGAAGAATTCAATTATAAATAAGACCCATGGGGTAGTGTTTATAATCATCTTAAAAATCTCATCATTCCTTCAATCATCATCTATCCCATATTTATGTGATTTTGATATCACCCCTCACCCAAGTGGTGAGGGGTGGAATTGATAACCATGAATGTGTAATAAGCCATGTAAGAAGTAGGGAAGAAAACCATACACCATATACAATTCAATCTCCAACAATCCTTATTCCCAAACACCCCAAAAGGCTCTATACTTGCACCAAGAGGTTGATGTCCAAGAAGGTTATGGGTAGGAAAAATTGTATATTGGTTGTTCATTTGGGTAGAATCATTTGGATACTTTGTAGCTATGGATTCTAATATTTGGTAACTTCTTCTTTATTATTCAATGTAGTTTATGTTCATGTTTATGGTGATTCTTGTGTTTAGTGATATTGTGAATGTGTTGATGCTTGTATTGTTCATATGTAACTTGTGATATATGGATGTTTGGATATTATTAGTGCTTGTTATTGGATTATGGTGATAACATTATATTTGGTTGAATTGGAACTTTTTCTTGTTTGTCAATTTGGTTAATCATTGTTGAGTCTATAATGTCGGAATTTATTCTCAATATGGTTGATTTCAATTCGTTAACCGACTAATGATTTGGTCTTGTGCTTGTGAAGATTGTGCAAGAGATTTAATAAACATAACAAGTAATGGTTTAATCTAGATTATAGGTCGAAATGAGTCTTTTGAATATATTGTTCTAATCATCTTTCAAGTAAATGGAACTTATCAAATTGATAACACCAAGTCTATAGGCCAAAAGGATTCTTGTTGCTATTGGTTTAGGCATAAGGCTCATGAGTGACCACTTGATTGAGACTTATGTATTATTGATTTATAAAGCACTAGTGTCTTATTATTGGTTCTATAGGTCGAAAGGATTACCTTTAATATGTTTTTCCAAACTAATCATCCATATGTCCATGTGATCATTTAACCATACATGTATGTCTTTTGTGTTTGCCTTTAACGATTCTCATGGTGGTGTGATCGTGACAATCATATCTACCATTGTTACAAACAACTACACTTGAGTATAACCAAGTCCCATGGGACGACCTTGACTTACCAACCTAATTGCAACATGACTAGAGTATACTTGCTCGAATTTGTGTTCCTAATTATATCGGTAATTCGTGTTATAGATTTAAAACCTAATGTGTGGAAAGATCGTATATCAAGTTTGTGGCTTCTTGTCTAGGATTTGTAATTGCATTCTTTTAATATACCCGTACGAGCACATCATACAACAATAAATATAAACTACTAATTTGGAGGTTGGTTACGTTACCAAACATGCTCAATAAGGCAACGTTGGATCCTTGTATGTGTCATTTTGTCACGAAGTTCTTTTTGTTGTCTCCGACGGATTGTACAACGCTCGACCCATGGCCTTAATATATTTGGTTGTGGACAAATATACATTTTTGCTGCTTCAGATATCACATACTCTTGATTTTTTAGAATAAAAAATAATGTTATGCAATATGATGCACGTGTACATGATTTTACGTAACTTGTTCACAGTAAATTGACGTGTCGGTTGAACAATAATACGCCATCTTCCTTGTAGGACACCAAATGCCATTTTAATATCTTTCCGGGCACCTTCTTGACGGCGTTTGAACAAAGTATTTTTTTCATCGCGTGCCATACTGAACGATTTCACAAACGATGATCATTGTGGGTAAATCCGTCTGCAAGGTAGTACCCTCTATGAAATGTTTGTTCGTTTACAACATATGGGGCCTCTAGTTCATTTTCATCCAAAAGGTCGTCAAATAAAGGAGAATGATTCAGAACGGTAATATCATTATTCGAACCTGCAACCTAAAAAAATGCATGCCAAATTCACAAATCGTATGATGCAATAGCCTTTAGTATTATGGTTGGGTATTTTTTATCACCTCTACCATATTGGTTGTGCCATTGTTTTGGACAATTAATCCATTCCCAGTGCATATAATCTATACTACCAAACATCCCTAGAAACCCATGAATCCTATTATGCGCGTCATATAAGTTCTGATTGTCAACTGGTGTGGGTTTTCTTAAAAACTCGGGTTGAAACAAATCCATTACGCACATCGTAAAATTATCAAGACAATCGTGTGCGCAATGTGCACCCATTTGCAAGTATTCATCTAATGCATCCGGAAGTGTAAGAACGCCAATTGGCGTATGACAGATGTGCATTTCATAATTACACTAAAACTTTTTAAACCTGTTGCATCATATCGAATAGTAAAAAACTGAAAGTGTTTGGGTAGAGGATTGTTTGTTTGAATATAATTTTCAATACCTAAAACTATTTCTAAAAATAGTGAACGCTGCATACGATATCGCTTTTGGAAATACTCCGCGTGATACTTTGGGTACGGGTCGAAATAATCTGCCATTAAACGTGCCTCAGCGATATCACGTTCACGATTAATGTATCTACGCGTTCGGTGCAGCTTTGGCTTCATCTTCTTCGTTAAGCTGCATTATGTAATCTAAATCGGCCATATCTTCACGATCGGACGAATCAGAATTAGTTAAGTCACTCATTTTTGTGATATGATTTTTGTTGTTTGATGGAGAGATTATAAATAGATGTGTGTGTGTTAAAAGTGTAAAAATGATATATATATATATAGGTTTCGGTTCAAATGAGAACTTTTTAAAGTTGAAAAAATAAGAACCAGCTAAAATCTCATAAATGACACTCTACTTCAAACAATTTTTAAACGAGATTAACTAAAACTAAGTTTTTCAATAATTTGATGGGCTTTCTTTTGAAAATTGACGAATTCAGGTGATACATCTTGATTTAAGGTGTGATTTGTATCATGTATTGGTATCGTGTATCATGTTATTTAGTGGTGGTTATGTATCAAATGTACCATTTTATGTATAAGATATTATCTTGTTGAGATTTTGATGTATGTGTATCACATTTTTAATTGTGTATTAGTAATACGTTACACACTAAGTCGTCAATTATTAGTTAATAGAATGTTAAGTTGTATAAATAATGTATATTTTGGTGTATTATTGGTAATATGATTATGTATCAATGTTTTATTGGTGTTTTAGATTAGTCCTTATTTTTACAACTTTAAAAAAGCTCTCACATTAACCTTCCTCTCTCTCTCTCTCTCTCTCTCTCTCTCTCTCTCTCTCTCTCTCTCTCTCTCTCTCTCTCTCTCTCTTTCTCTCTCTCTCTCTCTCTCTCTCTCTCTCTCTCTCTCTCTCTCTCTCTCTCTCTCTCTCTCTCTCTCTCTCTCTCTCTCTCTCTCTCTCTCTCTCTCTCTCTCTCTCTCTCTCTCTCTCTCTCTCTCTCTCTCTCTCTATATATATATATATATATATATATATATATATATATATATATATATATATATATATATATATATATATATATATATATATATATATATATATATATATATATATATATATATTGGATAAAATGGTTTACTACCTTATAATTGTTAAAATGAAAAGGTGTTTGTAACCATCGGATCTATTGTTTTAAACAAGATCATACCTGTCTCATTAAAAGTAAATAAAAAATACAATTAACATTTATTCTGTGTTAATAAGGGTAGATTGGGTAATCTTTTCATTAGACATTCGTTACATTATCACTGTCTTCTTCATTGCCTTCCTTCATTGATATCATAACTATCAATCTTTCAGATTCATTATTTAATAATAATCCCATGATTTAAGCTTCAGTTATTATTCTTACAGTCCTTATATAATGTGCTTTCTTAGTCATTCACAACACAATTCATTCCATATTCTGTTCTTTATCAGTAATTCACAATACATTTCATTCGATTTTATTTTTTTATTATTATGACTTCATCTAGCCAACCTGCGCCTACAGATTATGATGATGTTGAAGGTAAAAGTATCACATTTATCTTCCCTTTTATATTATTTTAATTGATTATTTTTATAATTGTTTGTAAACATGTACCAACTGTTCAAGAATGAATGTTTTTCATTTTCAATTGAAATTAATTTTTCATCTTAATATGTTTATAAAATATAAAATTCTAAGTACGAGTATGTAATTAGTTTACTTCGTTTTTATTTTATGTTTTTGTTAACACACACATTTTTGTTTGATATACTCGTAATTTTGAACATAGCCGTTTTATGTGTATCACTCACCTGCTTGTGTGTGATGCTATTAATTTCCTGTTAAATGCTTATAAATATGTACCAGGTTCCACAATGAATGTGGTTTTCACTTTTCGATTGTAATTAGTTTTTCTTAATATATTTATAGCCAATTAAATTTTTAATGTTTTTGTGAACCAGCAAATCCTCAATCAGTTCTTATTGATCAAGACTTTATGGATGAAGACGTGGTTCCTCTACAAGTTGGCCTTTTACACCCTTCTCCTAAAGGAACAAACTATTGGGTCCCAGAAGCTAGTAACAAACTGGAAGAAGGAAAATTTTTTGATACAATAGAGTTGGCACTAAAGGCGTACAAAGCATATGCGCGGGAAGCTGGGTTTGAGGTTAGGAAAGGTGGTAGTTGGAAGACTACCACCAAGAATCCAGAACCAAACATTAATCATTTTCATTGTGTTAGGCAAGGTTTTAAACCCGCACCGAAGCCCACAAAAAAATGATAAACAACCAATCCAAAATGTTTTAGCTGCTACAAAGGTTATAAGAAAAAGGAATCGTGCGTCTTGTCGTTGTGGATGTACAGCTGGTCTACGAATCCGAAAGACTAAAGACAATAAGTATCAGGTTTATAAGTTTTTGGAAAAACACAACCATAGTTTGGTTAATCAAGATGACATTAAGTACCTAAGGACATCCCGAAGGCTTACTTTCTCAAAACAGCTTTTGTTAAACCAGCTTTCTAATATCAATATAGGGCCTGTTAGATCATGGAAAGTGATGAAAGAAATGTATGGTGGTTTTGAGAACATTGGGGCAACGGAAGTTGATTGCAAGAACTATAAGCTGGGTCTTAACGGTTTTATAGGTGAGCGTGATGCCCAGATGGTCGTTTATAAGTTGTTGCTTAGGCAAGAGTTTTTTACTGATTTTTCGGTTGAATACAAGCTCACAAAACCCGACAATGAACTTGTTGGATTGTTTTGGGCTGATGAAGAGGGAAAGCGCAACTATGAAGCTTTTGATGATGTTGTGTCATTTGACGCAACGTTTCGATCAAACAGGTTAGTTTGTTTCCTTTTACATATGTTTTATATTGTATATTGTGAGTCGGTATGTGTATCAAGTCAGAATCTATGACTTTTCATTTTAAACATATATCATTGGCACAAACCTCATAGTTGTTACTTAGTGTCTATACGATGTCTTGATACATTTGTATGGTTTTTAAAGGTACAATATGGTTTTGGTTCCGTTTATTGGAATCGACAATCACAATAGATGCGTAATTTTTGCTGCTGCATTGTTGTCAACTGAATCTACCAAAAGATACAGGTGGCTACTAAAAAGATTCAAAGAGGTATTTGTGAAAGTACCAAAGGTTGTCGTAACCGACCAGGATCCGGCCATGAAGATTGCTATAGAAGAGATACTTCCTGAAACGAGACATCGTTTGTGCATGTGGCACATAATGCAAAAGCTCACTACAAAGGTATGTATAGTCGTGTATAATATGGCACCCCTTAATGACTCTGAATTTTAATATTTTTTTATAAAAATTTGTTTGCTTTTAACTGATTTTTTTTATTATTATTATCGATGGGTGATAGTATGTTGTCTGATACATGCGTATTACTGTCATAAAATACACATTGGATTTGAATTTTTCCTTCTGCCTGAATGAGCATATAAGCAAAGCATCGTTTTATATATGAACAGTATTTGTCAATTTTCATGTATTTTGGAATCGCCATTTTAAGCCTTTCAAATTTTGGTATGCAGGTTGGCGCTACATTATGCAGCAACACGGACTTTAAGAGGCGACTATGCAACATTGTTTGGACCGACAAGATTTCACCAGCAAAGTTTGATGAAAAGTGGAAAACAATAATCGAAGATTTTGACCTTGTTGAAAACAAATGGTTGGAGGATATGTTTGAAATGCGCTCAAAGTGGATACCCGCATTCTTTCGTCATGAACCTATGTCTGGCCTTATGCGCACAACTTCCAGATCCGAGAGTGAGAACCACTTTTTTGGACAAATTACTAACCGACATTTGAGCCTCATTGAATTCTTAAGTCATTTTGACTCGGCTTTGGATGCTCAAAGATTCAAGTACGGTAAGAATACCCATGATTCCAACTACACTACACCCGATTTCAAAACTCACCTTGAAATTGAGAAGGAAGCTGCTGAACTCTACACGCACGCTGTTTTTTATGATGTTCAAGACGAGATTTTCTCGTCCCTTGTGAGTTGTGGTTCAGTTAGCGTAGCCAATGATGGTACATGCTCGGTGTTTATAGTACGTGACACTGATGCTGATTACATAAACAAAGGTGTTTCAGTAGAGATTACGTTTGAGGTAATATCATTTCGTACAATTTAATTGTTTACATTTATTTTCACATTATGTATCGGCTGCAATTTACACAATCAACCGTGTTGTGCATATGATTATTCTCACACATTCTTGTTATTTAATATTTTTGTAGGTTAAGTATATACCTGCTGATTGTACCATCAACTGCAGTTGTTTAAAGTATGAGTGTTTTGGTTTACTGTGTCGGCATATTTTTTATGTTCTTAGGATGTCTAAAGTGTACAAGTTTCCTCGCAAATACTTGCTAAGAAGATGGTCTAAATACGCTTTACAAAACAACAATGTTGGCAAGTCTGTTGATGTTGCCGTCTCTACAAACCCAATGGTTGGTGTAGATGGTGTTGTTAGGCGAATCTACGGTCATGTTGAAGAATCCATTGATCGGTTAGTTAGTGACATACAAAAGCTTTCTATTTACAATGATGATCTTGCGGCTTTGCTGGACAAAATAAAGCTTGATGTACCAGACCTCCCTGAGTTGAACAAAAATCAAGTATACGCAGCAGCGCTTGGTGTGACAGAACCACCAACAGTTATCATAAAGCCACCTACAGTCGTACGCAATAAAGGTGAAAGATCTTCAAAACGACTCCAATCACAGGCCGAGGTAGCTATGATTCAAACAAACAAAACTCCACGGTTTTGCAGGACGTGTAAGACATATGGTTTTCATGATTCACGTAACTGCCCAACAAAGAAGGATGGTTCAGCCAACGGTTCAACAAGGGACAAGGGGTCAGCGGATGAACCGATGGACGATGTTGACTACACTCCATAGTCAGCGGATGTATTGATGGACGATGCTGATTACATCCCATAATAATTGCATTTATGTTTATTTTTTTATGATGTCACAACTTTTTTTTCCTTGTTTTTGGTGTGTAATAAGCCCGCTATTGAGATTATATGCGGCATTTCCAGTTATTGGTGTGTTTGGATTATCATTTTTAACTTGATTTTAGTTTACTTATATGCAATTTAGTTTCGATATTAATAAATGTTTTATTGTTCAACAAACAATGGCATATGTCTTTGTGTATCACCATAGCTAACTGTTGGTGGTTCACCATATATAACTTTTGGAAATTAATGTTTTTGTGTATCACCATAGCTAACTGTTTGAAATCCCATATCGGCTATAACGAGTGTTTTTATCAGGTGTTGAATACACTAAATCTGTATCATGTGTAACACGGATGCTATAAGGTTATGCAGAATTCCAGATGTTAGGTTGTTTAAGTTTGGAAGATATTAATAATGCTACTATTGTTTTAACTATTTTTGTTAGGACGTGTTTGGAACACTTATTCAACTTTTATTTGCTTTCTACTGAACTTAAGCGATGTTTGGCATAAGCTGTTCCAATAGCTTATGCTAACTCATAGTCGTAAAATCGCCTTTAGACATCTTTATTAGGATTGTTTAAACTTAGTGTATCAAGTATTTTAGCATAAATCAGTAACAAAAAAATATATATAGTATTTATAGCTTATTTACTATTTCGCCACTGTTACGATTTTGCTGTCATGCGATTTTTGATTATTGTTGTTAATTAGATTTATGTAGGTAATAAAAAGTTCATGATTTATTATTTTTATGAAGTTTTGACTAAAGGTCATAGGTTAATATTTCACTTTAACTCAAAACAGTGGTAGTTTAAGGCGAAAAGTATCATGAAGCGTGCAACCAATGTACATTTTGCATACACATATAACTTAGGAGTAGTATTTAATCTGTTTTGTGTTTGAAGTCATTAGGACTTTAAATCCAGGTTATTAAAATAAGCCAAAATTGGCTTTACTTTCTTGTTTGCAGTTAGTTACAATTCACTGTCCACATTTACTTGCAGGAATTTAGATGCCAAATTTTTGGATTCTAGTAGGTTTGTAGGTTGCCTAAATCTGTTTTTAGTTTGTTGGTGGATTAGATCTTTTTACGAGCTTATAAATAAGCTCAAAATCCACCTTGTGTTATTGCACAATAATCAAAACCACTGTTGGTACATCAAACACCCATAGAAGCCATGTCATTCCATGGATTGATTATGGTGGTATTGTGATTATGTTTGTGGTGTCTTAGCTTATTTTGGACCTTTTGACTTTTTTGTACAAAGCCCACAGTTAAGCATTGTTTGGTGTTCTTTAGTTGTTGATATGATACATCTAAGCACACAGTGCAACAAACACCCATTGATGCCATGTTACCTTGATATTTTCATTCATTCTGGTGGCATCAGATACATAAACACACACGAATGGTTTCATAAAAACAAACAAACTATATAATTAAAAAACATAAGCATAAAACAAACAAAATATTTTATTAAAAAACATTAGCATAATCAACATCCCAGACTTTAAAACTGGTAATAGAAACACATAAAAGGTCTTAACACGGTTTTAACTGTTGGCATTATGCCAGAACAAAAAGTAGAATTATTCATCCAAACCCAAAAGATCTATAGCATACGCGCTGAACGTTGTAAGACATTCTTGTATGCAGCATCTTTGAGACTTTGTCTTTCTTTTAATGACAAATGCTTGTAAGCATCCGCTTCCTCCTCAAAATCTTCATTTGACTGGTTGATCTCCGATAGCAAGATCTTAGCAACATATTTGATACGGAGATCATTCAGTTGTCTTTTTGACCCGATTTATCTCTTTTAAGATCACATAGATCATTACATTCTCCTCCACCTAGATAAGTCTCCATGTGTCTCATAGTAAAGACACCACAGTCAACTATATTCTCTACAGTCCTGCATCCCAACCTTAAAATAATTCGTGGAGCATTTCTAAAATGACCCTGTGACGGGTGATTTGCATGAGCGAGAAAATCCTCGAACCTCGCCACTTGTGTCAGTGAACAACAAAACATGTACCAATTACCAGTTGTAAAGTAAACAATAAAATTCGGTTTCGTGTACCATAACAAAGAAGGAGATGTACCAGGAAATCAACGACATCACCATATCGATCTCGTACATCGTTGCTGGTTGAATAAACATTATCCAAAACGTGTACTTCTTTCCTCATCATATGCATACATACAACGTAAAAATGTTTTTGTTGTATGATAGGGAAAAATACCTACAAACATGAATGTACACATGTTATTAATGTTTTATAACAACAATGTATCAACCCTTTTTTACATATGGACAGGTATAAGCTTACCAATTCTGCAGTACTCAAGTTTTTGTAAATAGTTGTACTCAATATGGCCTGCATGTTGTATATGAACCTGTTTCTTGATTCGTTTACATCCTTTTTTTGCCCGTCATTTGCAACCACATCCCAATCATTATGTGTTTCAATTACGTTTATATAAATCATAAACACATATGAATACAAAGTGGAAACAAATGATACACGCATCACACTACTATTAGCTAAAAATCACATACCACCATAGTCGTATCACAAAAGACCTTTTTCATTGATTTCAACGGATCACGATACTGCTCAGCATAGTTCAATATCTTGGTGAATACATCAATCACACCACTTGCAATCAGTATTTCCGGGCAAAGGGTCTCCAGATACCCCTCGGAGCGTATACGTATGCCGTCTTGAACAACATGTCACTACATTACCACACAACATAAATGTATCAAAGTCTATCTAAACAAACAGGAAAAATATGCATTTGAATATTAAAAATAACAGACTTACGTTTCCTCACGCGTAGCACTGAACAAACAGTCAGCAGCTCTTTGCTCATTAATCGTTGGGTCTGACGTCAAGTTTACAGCCCTCTTTGTATACGACGAACACATGCCCTGACCTGGTTTCATGTTGCGCTTTGGTCTAGCATCAACAACCTTCGGAAGGATGGTCTGTATCGGTGTAGCCTCACAAATATTATACATAGTAATCGCACTATTACCCACCTTATAACTCTGCGCGACAACACCATATCCATCCCTCGGTAAATCTATAGGTGTTTGGTAACCATCCTCGTTTACCTGTTTTTGCGAATCATAAAACTTCAACGAGTCCAGTAACTCCTATGTACCACCAATATGGTCATCGTGCTTCGACAACTCAGTACTTCTTCGGGTGGCTTCAAACTCTTGTGTAATATTCAGATCAAACGATGGCATATCATCAAAGGTTTCTGGTTTCCGACTTTTTTGTTTGCTTAACCGTAATTCAACCTCGTCCGCATAGGCAGCATAATCAGATGGTGTACCATATACTGGTGTATACCGTAACGGTTCTTTTATCGATGTTGGTGTTTTGAATCCTACACCAGCCGAATTTCCGGGACATTGACCCGAATGTTGCTTTTCGCAGCCTGCAGCAATGTCACCATCTACAACTTCAGCATCACCTTTTTGTGTCTCGTTGCTGATTCTTGGCCCAAACAAACATTCCCTCATATCTCTTATGTCTAGGAGGCCCACATCATGCGGGTTATCAGCAATTGCAGCATCCAACATTACGTCCCCTGCCTCTATATTCTCTGCCGCCATCTTGTATTTTTCTTTCGTCTTCTCCTTAAGCTCCTGTATAAAACACAAACAAATTTCAACAATTCGAAAATTTTTGTAATTTCAAAAAAATTCAAAACTCCTATTTAGTAACACTACAAAAGCTGATACATTAGTCGCCAATTAAAAGTACATTGTTATACACATGCACCCTTTAAAACTACATATTCAATTAAAACTACATTGTTATACACATGCACCCTTTAGACTAGTGGCGCATACAATAAAAAATTTAGTCTTTATAATTAAAAAACACTACAAACTATTCAATACTTATGTCTGATACATTATACGTAAACAGGCGTTGATTGCATCAAGTTGAGTTTTAGTGGTAATTTCAAAACAAATTCAAAACAAATTCAAACCACCTATTAATAAGAATACAATTGCTTACATTAGTCGCCAAATAAAACTACATTGTTATGTGTGATACATTATAGGTATGCGTGATACATTATAGGTATGCGGGCGTATATTACCTCAAGTCGAATTATCTTTTCTTCTAGTTCGTTCAACATATCAGAAGTCCACTTACTGACCAAAAGACCATCAGATCCTTCTTCCTCTGCCATCGGTTTAGCATAGTGCGCGTACACAATCTGTTGCATTAACAATGAATGAGATTTTATATCATATACATGTAATCAAAATGGTAAATAACAAAACTAATCCACATAACAACAAAATAATTATGGGTCCTGGATAGTGGCTACTTCTGACCCAATTTTTCTTTGTTTTGACCAGGCAATCAACTACATAAGAACACCAGTCAAACTTTTGAATGTCATTCTCGTTTTCGATACATTGAAGAAATCGCAGGTTGCACGTCGCATTCATGTTTGATTCCACGAGGGTAGTGACATAATGGACAAAAAATTTCTTCTTAAACATCCACCCACCATCAGGTTGTGTGTACATTATTTCTTCAAGTGGAGAATGCAGATACCTTTCTTTCTTTCCAAACTGAGCCTTCCAACCAATCACACGCGCATCTCTATGATCGGCTTCATTCGGTGTTTCCAAAATTTCATCCCCCATGGGTAACCCAAGTATGTCTTTAACAGTATCTCTAGTAATACTAATCAACTTACCATTAAATTTTAACACTCGGGTTTTTTCGTCAAAGTTATCCAACAGCCGGTAACATAAACGAGTAGGCACTTCGTTCATTTTAAACTCTAACACCGCCCCAAACCCCATAGCAGCAACATCTTCCTTCTGTTTTGGAGTCAAATTTAGTAGAAGCTGATGAAGCGACCTCCACGATACACGCAGACGTATCCTGTCTTCTGCTTGTTTGGCACCGCCAGGCACATCAGCTTTTGTATCAGCCGGACCTTTCTCGTTGTCAACCTCAGTATTTTTTCCCTTTTTTTTACGTCCCACAACCTTTTTTTTTCTCAATCACAACATCACCATTCAAAGACTTATTATCAGCCATTGTCTTTTTCCCCTTCCTTTTTTGTCCCACCAAAGTTTTTCTCTATCATTCACAAGGTTATCATCAACCACACCGTTTCGTTTCTTCTCTTCAGCCAAAACTAACCTACGTTTGCCACTGCTTTCTTTTCTATTGCATCATCACCACATTGTTTAACAGTGGCCGAAAAGTAATTGACTATACCCGGTTTGGCAACTGTTTTATGTTGACGCTTACGTTTGACGCTATTCACCTTCACAACAGATTGACCAGGTACCTTCCGCAAAGATGCCCTACGGATACTGCATCCTATATCCGGTATCTTCCTTTTCTTTAGCTTACTATCACGCTCACGTGTACCAGCCTCTTGTTCATCATCACAAAAAGCTACAAAAAAATACAAAAAAAAACATCATTATCAAACACAATTCATACGCATGTTGATACATTTTCACAAAATTCATATAAATCTTTTTTTACAACTAAATAGACTGATACATATTTCTAAACACCGATAGTCGCTAAATCTAGCTAATACATCTTACATATTAAAAAATACAACATCACAATTGATAGATAACCTATTTTCACCCAATAACATCACGATTGATACATAACCTATTTTCACATCACCATAAAACATTTTATTATAATATTAATCCTATGTATCAAACTAATAAACTATTTTTTCTCTAACAATTGATACATAACATATTACACTATAGAAACTCTTTACACTATATGATAAAAAAACTGATACACAACTGTTTATATTTTTACTAAACTATTTAATCTCTTTACACTATAGTGATACATTTTTTCTAAACTATTTAATCTAAATCATCTGATACACAACTGTTTACACTATATGAAAAATAAATAAAATCAATACAAGAATTAAGTAAATGGTATATACCTCCTTCTACAAAATCATCATCTTCACCATTGGTTAGGTCAATTGTATCCTCAAAACGTCCATTGTTTTTCCTCGCCATATTGTTCAATATGCTACTCCTTCTAACTGATCAATCAACATTTAATGATTAGTGTATACTAAATCTCACAAATGTATATTAAGAATAAAAAACACTAAAATGGTTGATGTATCACGTACCGTATAAAATGGGGAAAGAAACTCCAATGTTTTGGTCTTGATCCATGGTCTTCATTATTTATACTTGTAACTGTTATAATCATATGTTGAACCAAATCCCCAAATTATAGCCCTCTCGAAATATTTGTTGATATGATTTTGGAATGAATGTAGCAACAATGACGGGATTAGATGATACACTTCAAATCCCAAGCTTTGATTGTGGTTAGTTTTTTCTGTCGTTGATATCTATGCAATAATGGAGTCTGGTTGTTGGTACAAAGAAGCGAAAATGGTGGGTTTAGTGTAACGGGTCAACTATTTGTTTTTCTTTTTAAATAAACAACAGATATTTGTTTTTCTTTTAAATTTACAACGTTACATGATACCCTTTTAATTAATAAGTATTACAAAAATGCCATTGACGAATTATTAACTTGATCTTGATCAAAACAGTGCATCCAACGGTCCACAATACTTCTAACTTTAACAATTTTAAACACCTACACTACATTAACCTAACTCTCTCTCTCTCTCTCTATATATATATATATATATATATATATATATATATATATATATATATATATATATATATATATATATATAGGTAAGAGTTATATGTAGAACCTATTTAAAGTGTAGAACTATACAGAACTATTAAAATGAATCTAGACCACTAGATTACTATGATCAAAGGTCAAAATTAAGTGTGCTAATATTGAAATTTAACAAAAGTTAAGGATTTTTTTACAAATTAAACAAAATGCTGAATGGGTATTGTGGAAACCTTGGTTTCTTAGATCTTTTAGCTACTAGGAATGATCATTGTTCATATGATTGAACGATCATAGCGGAATAGAACAACAATCATTAAACAAGGTGTTTGGGGCACAAGACACATAAATTACTCAACGATTGTTCATTATATTAATAACAAACAACCACTAGACGTGTATACATTTAATCCCACGTCTAGTGCAACACACGCTTTTAGGTTTACATTGTGAATGAAAGTTATGAATAAAACCTAAGACCCTTGTTCCTTTTATAGAGTAAGGAACATAATCTATAAGAGATAAAATCAAATAAACATCTAAATATTCTATTCAGATAAACTATATATTGAATATATCATAAATAATATATCCAATATATTCCCTAAATAGAATTCTCCATCAATCTGTAGACATCCATCAGCGTTTGACTTTGTTGACTGCATTTGACTTCTGTTGACTTCTGTTAACGCCCAAGTTACTCTTGTCAACGCCTAAGTTACTCTTGTCAACGCCTGAACAAATGTCTTCATGTTTTCTTCATTTTTGAGTTTCTGCCACATCAACTTTTTGACCCAACAATCTTCCCCTAGTTGATGTTGGCAAAACTCTATATGTATCTCTTGTAAGTTGTACATCATCTTCAAATTGCTTCCCATCAATTGTAGCATGTATGTCTTCCCCTTTTTGTCACATCAACAGCGAAGTAAACAATGTATGCAATCTTGAAGATTCTCCAAATGTAGGCTCTGTGTAATGATCTTGAAGAAAAATAAATAAAGTAATCTTGATGTAGAAGTAGAATAACCCAACCTTGTGTTCTATGTCTTCCCCTTTTTGTCACATCAACAGGGAAGTAAACAATGTATGCAATCTTGAAGATTCTCCAAATGTAAGCTCTGTGTAATGATCTTGAAGAAAAATAAATAAAGTAATCTTGATGTAGAAGTAGAATAACCCAACCTTGTGTTCTATGTCTTGCACTATCCATGTGATGAAGAACTTATACTGATGATTAAATATAAGTAGACCTCGATCCCTTGTCAATATTCTCATCCTTTGTGAGACACTGAGCACGATAATGTAACTCCTTCAAGTGTTATGACAAGTCTTCGTCACCAACCATGTAAGCACGAACAAGTTATTGTTAAGTCAATGGTTGTCGTCCACAACTTAACAATATGATAAAACACAAACTCGCGAAAATCTTCTTCAAGCATCAAACTTACCATAAGAATTCTTCCCCTTAAGCCAACACCTTTTCATGACGAATTTTAATGAAATAACATCTTCATACCATATGTAAAAGGACCTGAACGGATAACTCTTTCACAAGGCTACCCCGATTACATAATCTAATATCCATCAAATTCTTCATGAATTGTTGCTAACTTTTGTAAAAATCATTAATCCCTTTTTAAAAATATCCGAGCCATAAATATCAAATTGATATTCTATATAAAAACGGAGATTCCATGTACCCTACTTCCTTTTTGTGTGCTAAAAACGTATCAATTTTCTCAAACAGCAGCTATTCCTTTGTTATCCGAGAACCCTCATTGTCCAATATCTCAGTCATGTGTATTGTCCCATATCGGACAATACCTATCAACGCTTGATCAATCATTTCTCGGACAACACATGTCAACGCTGCCTGTCAGCGTTAACTTTATTCATGTCATCGTCTAAACAAACCTTGTCAGCGTCTAATCTTCTGATCTTAAAAATATGAGACGTGATCTTTTCTTGTTGAAATCTTCAAACCACCAGTATTCCCCTACATAGTAGGGCTTATCTTCGTAGATAACTGTGATCCAGTGGTGAAAATAATTCCAAGAATAAGTGAACTAAACAGTTTCCCCAATAAATCAGGGATATGGATAATCTTCCATATTTTTAGAATAAATCACGACAAGAAAAATAGCACCCCATGATATCTTCGTAAATCATCCTTTTTCCTTTAAACACAAAACGTGGACCACTGTACAGCCCACATCTTATTCCATAGTAGGAGGAATCACGTCCAAAAATAAACTATAGTCATGGCATCATGTACTAGCCAATCATGTCACTTCCATCACGTGATCACAAGTTGTACCATTTTGCAATCTTCGTGTGAACACATAACTTTGAAAATCAACCATGTGAACACAGATTGACATAATCGTGTGAACATATATGATATAAGTTCTAACAAATACCTCATGTGAATATATGTAAAAGTATTTTCCACTCCAGCATTTCACACGTAATGGACCACAAATACACAGCCAACTTCAAATATTGTATTGATCGCCATGCGTCCTTTTCATATTGTTTGCAACATGTACTACTCAAACAGTCCTTATTCATCATTCTGCTATGTGACGCTCGCTTCATTGTTGGCTAAGATATTCGCTGGCTTGGACCACATTCTGCTTAAGACTATTTGCTGAATACTTTTCTTGTGGCACAATAAACAACTTTCATCGTCCATCACGTGATGACTTGCAATATATTCATCCGAACAAAAATCTCTATATCCTTCACGTTACTTTTAACTTTCTTCTTTTTGGACCATTTACGTGATTTGAAAAATTTATCGTCACATTCTGCGATAGTTCCAAACGAACTTGAATCCCTTACTATGCAGTCAACTTCGACCTCAAATAACTTCTTCATGAAAACTTAGATCGAAGATCCCTTCGGTGAGATCCTAGACACAAGTGCCAAGAATCTACAGCAAAAATTTCACGATGATCCAACGGTTAACGAAGGAGAAATCGTGTCTTGAATACGGCTGTTCACAGAAAAACTGCATATGATAACTGCTGACTTCGACGCTAAATAAATTTCTCTTGGAGATAAAACTTGACAATCCCTCCAGTGGATGTCTAGATATATGTGTATTAAACACACACAAGAAATTTCGTGACGATCCAACGGTTCAGTAAAAAGTTATGACCTTCTGAATACTGCTACGCACACAAAAACGTCCAGAAAAACCCTAGACGGATTTTTCTATTCTTCTCGATACACGAACACCTTGTTGGTCCTAGCATCACGAGACACGAGGCTCTGATACCAACTGTGGAAACCTTGGTTTCCTAGATCTTTTAGCTACTAGGAATGATCATTGTTCATAAGATTGAACGATCATAGCGGAATAGAACAACAATCATTAAACAAGGCGTTTGGGGCACAAGACACATAAATTACTCAACGATTGTTCATTATATTAATAACAAACAACCACTAGACGTGTATACATTTAATCCTACGTCTAGTGCAACACACGCTTTTAGGTTTACATTGTGAATGAAAGTTATGAATAAAACCTAAGACCCTTGTTCCTTTTATAGAGTAACGAACAGAATCTACAAGAGATAAAATCAAATAAACATCTAAATATTCTATTTAGATAAACTGTATATTGATTATATCATAAATAATATATCTAATATATTCCCTAAATAGAATTCTCCATCAATCTGTAGACATCCATCAGCGTTTGACTTTGTTGACTACATTTGACTTCTGTCAACGCCCAAGTTACTCTTGTCAACGCCTAAGTTACTCTTGTCAATGCCTGAACAAATGTCTTCATGTTTTCTTCATTTTTGAGTTTCTGCCACATAACTTTTTGACCCAACAGGTATTATTGGTATTGCTCTTTAAATTAATTCTAAAATTTTTGTCTATTTTTTAAACCGATTTAATCAGATAACTTCTTTCTTTCCCATACTCAATCATCCCTCTTTCAAACACTAGCCTCCACAACATAATTTCTTTTTTCCAGACCCTATAATCTACAACAAAAATCCTCTTTTTTGTCTAAGAAAAAAAGAAATATTGTCAATCTCTTTTTCGTCCATGTTCACGAGACCTCTATCATATTGTTCTTTTCTTCCAATTTAAACAGGTCAGATCTACTTTTGCATATGAAAAAATGGTCATATTTATTTTTTCTATATGTAGGTTCAAGGATATAAATACAATTAACAAGTAATTGATATAAAAATAACATGGAGTCATCATTTGAGGAAAGTAGGTCTCGATAAAAAAAAACAATGTACGGTTTTTGATGTAAAAAAAATTGCTTTGAAAAATTAATGCAGTTGTTATGACTTATTCAAGAATCTTCTGAGTTTCTATCCCATCATTATTAACAAGTAATTGATATAAAAATAACATGGAGTCATTATTTGAGAAAAGTAGGTCTCGATAAAAAATGTACGGTTTTTGATGTAAAAAATTTTGCTTTGAAAAATTAATGCAGTTGTTATGACTTATTCAAGAATCTTTTGAGTTTCTATCCCATCATTATCAAAGTTAAAAAAATTCATAATTGTTTTATGAATCTTAGTCGTAGGGGTTTTCTTCATATAGACATTTTTGTTTCATTTTATTGATTTTTTTTTAAATATAAAAGAACATTGGTTCCATGACAGTTAAGTTCTAATCGTGGTCATGGTGATTGTTTTTCCTCTGAATATTGGTTTCGTTCTTATCTAATTTTTTATTGTATCTCTTTTTTAATTGACACTTTCTAAATGACTAAATATGAGTAATTCTTGTTTGTTTTTGTTTATGAAAAGAAGGTAGATTTGTAGTTTTATGATTAGATTTTATTTGTATTTCTTTCACTTTATCCATACTCACGAACATCATATTATACATAAAAAAAATTACACGCCACATATGCTTTAGATATGATAAAAAGACGTTAGGTTTCTTGAATGATTTTCTAACCAATGTGACTAATTATTTTTTTATTTTTTTAAACAAGGATCATATAATTGGTGCTTTAACTATGAAGTTTATGTCATTACCGTAAACATACATGTTTTTTGGAAGCATGTAAAAATGTTCAATTTTGATAGACGTGCATATATGTTCTTATGAATTTGAGAAGACGTCTAAAACGTTCATATATATGTTCTACTAGTTGATATAACGAGAAAGTGAAGAGTGTATAGGAGTGCATTGATGTTTTCACCAGTACACATATGTCTTTGGATTGCGTGCATTTATGTTATTAGTTGTAGATATATGTTTTGGAAAGGTGCATTGATGTTTTTAGTCTTAACCATATGTTTTTGAAACGCGTGCATTGATGTTGTTTTCCTGTTTATTTTATCAATTAGTTTCAAAATTAATTTAGCATTACATTATTAGATATAACAAGTTTTTTTTAGTTTTTTTCAGTGTGAATGGCTCAGTCATATGAAAGAAGTATGTGACAAAGATGATCAAGATGGGCACTTATGTTCTCGAAGGGCGTGCATTTATGTTCTCGAAGAGTGCATGTATGTTTATGAAAGAGTGTACCCATGATTTTTGAATGAAATATACATCTATCTTAAAGATACATTTGTATTTGAATTCTATTTTGTTTTGTATTAATTTTTGTGTATATTATTTATGTTTTAATCTGGTTATAAATTTATAAGTTACTTGTATGTGTTTATATTTTTTGCTATGAATTTTAATGATCAAAAGACGTACACTAAAGACATATATGCAATTATTAACTTTTTGAACAAAATAATTTTAGTATCCAAACAATTACACGCACGAAACCTATAAAAAGTATAAATGCCCTTAATTTTTGTTAGAACATCAATGCAAAAAAAAATTAAAAAATTAAAAAATTAAAAAATTTGAAATTCCAAAAATCAAGAAATTAAAAAACGTTTTGAATTAAAATAATACAAAAACAAATTCAAAATGTATTTTACTATTATGCCCTTTTGAATTAAACAAAATGATTTAATAATACTAATATCTTATTGGTCCAAAATAGTTCTGTAAAGTTCTACACTTAAAATAGGTTCTGCATATAACTCATCCCCATATATATATGGGTTAAAGCCATAAATTACCAAGGAACCTTACTTTTTTTCTCGATATTACAAATATAGAACATAAAATACTTATATAGCCATTAAACTTTAAAAATTATTCTAATATTACAAACGGTCTAAAAAATTACCGGTAATAACAGGTTAAAAGGTTAAAAATACCGACACGTCATCAAGAAGTACCAATAATACTTTTATTTATTTATTTAATTCCACCTCATCCTTACACATATTCCATTATCTTTTTTTTAAATAAATCAATTTCTACCACAATCACAATCTGTCGTCAAAAAAAAATCACCGATCTAATCTGATCTTTAAAACATCATATCAAAATACTTCTAACACTTCTAATCTTTTTTCCTAAATCTAAAACATAAAACCTAAATAGCATGAAAATCCATCCAGATCCAAATACCATTCAGTAAAACAAAATTGATCCTTAAAACATCACCAGTAAATTTCTCACCCTTACCTTTATCACCAACACTCTTCCCCTTAGCCTTCCTCTCAAGTGAATCATTTCTATCCTTATCAAAGATTCAACTTCATCACCACAACTTTACTGGGATTCACACCAACGTTAACAGTTGACATAATTAACATTCTCCCTAGTAATCCTCTCAACATGAATAACCGATTTCCTACGGTACACATGGATCACTTTCCCTTCATGCCCTTTGTAGGTTCCACGAGTTACCATTACTAATTCGTCTTTGCGAACTGGGATTGAACGGACGTTGTATTTCGATTTGAGTTCGGTTGATAAGGGTGCTGACACGAGGACACGACAGACTGATGATGGGGTTGTGAAGTGGGCCTTTCAGTTCTTGCGACGAGAGCTGGTGACGCGTGGGTTGCACTTCATTTTGGAGGGGTTTGTGTTGATTGGGAGATGGTGGTTTGGCCGTAGGAGATAGTTTTTTGGTGGACATAGAATATATAAAGTTGGTGATGAAGTGTGGGTTTGTTCTTGCTTGATCAAATTCAAGCTTTTAATATGACGTGGAAACTAAAAGTCAACAACCCGTGTGAAAATCAATAAAAATCAATAACACGTGTGATAAAAATGACGTGGCATATAAAATTTTTATGTTACTAATAATAGCCGGTATTAATAAGTTTCAGTGGTTATATAAGTATTTTATGTTCTGTAGTTGTAATATCGAGAAAAAAAGTAAAGTTCATTGGTAATTTATGACTTTAACCCTATATATATATATATATATATATATATATATATATATATATATATATATATATATATATATATATATATATATATAGTGTAGTGCTATATGCAGAACCACTTTTTTGGTACAGAACCTACAGAACCATTCAAAATACCATTAGATGAGTTTGTTTAAAGGCTAAGATTTAAAGTGCCAAAATAACAATTTGAGAAAAGATGATATACTTTTTTTCAATTAAATGAAAGGCTGAAAGGGAAATTTGGGTAGTTTATATTTGTCCCTCAAAAGCTGCTACTTGATATACTCGGTATCTCATTTTCTATTTATATAACTTCTTTTGTAAATCTAGATCTCACGTAAAAAACAATCGCTGCCTCTCTTCTCGCTTTAGATCCATTATACGGCCAATATAACATCACCGGTTACTTTCGATCAACCAAGCTCAAACCTCTCAACAATATCATTTCGAACCGAGATCAATTTTTTAAAAGGTTGAGATCGAGAACTTTTAAGAAAGAAGATTTTGATTTCTAGACGATACAAGGTTTCATCAGCCATGAAAAAAACGCCTTAAATAACATCGATGATATGATGGGTCATTTAGAATTGGTAAGTAATTCTTGTTCAATGGGCTTTTCATAGTTATTTTGTACAATTGTTTATATGTCTTGTTGGAAACAATAAGATTAAAAGATAAATTAATGAGGTTAACAAGTTGAAAACATACATATTCTCAATACCGTCGATGTTGTTTTTCTTTAAAAAAGTACTATAGTTTTAGAGTTGAGTTATTTTGGGTACCATACTTTTTCTTGGATATGAGGGGACTCATCCCACCATCTATCTCGTTTTCATTTAATGAATGAGATTTAATATATTTTATTTTTTACTTATTTTTTATAATTTAAATATCTTTTAAACCGTTAAGTGTTAAACGAAAATAATTATACCATCGCGACGAGTGTTTAATTATCTTTCTACCAATATGCAATATGATATACTTTTGAAAAAAAAAATTGTTTTTTTTTTCTTCTTGTTACTATTTACGTGAAATATCATATATGATAATACTGTTTCATCATATATGATAACATTGTTAAATCATATATGATATGGGTTTCTATCATATATGATTTAACACTGTTATCATATAGCATATCTATAGAAAGATAATTAAATGCTCTTCGTAACAATATGTTTTTTCTCGCATAACGATTAACGATTTAAGAGATATTAATGTTTGAAAAAAGAGAATGAAATTATATTTTGTGTTTAATCTTATCCATTGGATTAAAATAAGATGGATGGTGAGGATGAGTCCTCTTATATTCAAAGAAAAGTATAATATCCAAATGAACTTAAATCATAGTTTTATCATATTTTATCTAGTTTGTTTTACACTATGGCAATCAAAGTGTGATCAAATGGTAAATGTGAAGATATTCTTGTTTTTTACGGAGTATATGATTATCTTGTCTTATCTAATGGTAAATTTGTAAGATTATTTTGTTTCTTATATTCAGTACTTTGTTTAGTACTTTGTTTGTGATATCTTTTTAGCCCATCTTGTGAATTTACTCAAGTTTTTTAGTCATTATTTTTGTCAATTTTGACTTTTTTAAATCTAGATGTTGACTTAAAGATTTGAACCGTAAAAAAATTGAGTAAAAGTCTATAATATTATACAATTCAAATAATGAAAATCAAAAGGATGTGTTGGAAAATATTAAGCTCGTGACCCGATGTGATTGAATTGGGCAACCCCTGACATCACATATATGTTTTGATAAACAATGCAATGACGGCGTCTTACTAGTTGAAATGTGATTCCTTTGGTTGTCATGGCTCGTGATTTTTAATATGTCACATTGATATTTTTGTTAAAGTATTATTTTATTAACTAGTCTTTCAATCGATCTAACAAAAAATAACTTGATGTAATGAGCCTTTTCTTTGTTTTATTACAGCGGGATGACTCAATCATAGAACACATAAAATACGATGAAGATGATCAACAAACGAACTTGTGCTTTCAGAAGTTTTGCACATATGTTCGCGAGGCGTACATATATGTTTTTGATGAGAAAGCACGAAGTACATATATGTTATCGGAAGACGTGCACATATGTTCAAATCAATATGCCAAGAACTGAATGAGTGCATGTATGTTTTTATGAATTTGATGAGAAAGCACAAAGTGCACATATGTTATCGGAAGACGTGCACATATGTTCGGATGAATATGCCGAGAAACCGAATGAGCGCATGTATGGTTGATATCAATTTTTTTGTATCTAGTTTATTTGATATCAATTTTTGTGTAATATATATGTTCTTGGGTTGTTATAAATTTAGAGGTTAGATGTACATGTTTATGTTTTTGAGGATAATTTTTAAGGATTAAATAATTTACGGTAGAAACATATATGTAATTATCATTTCAAACAAATTAGTTTAACATCTAATCCGAAAAAATATGTAAATTTCCAATATATTGAAAGACACATGCACACTGTTCTAAAAACATGTCTGCTAAGAGAGAAATAAAAAAATTAAAAAATATGTATAATTTCTTAGAACATGTATGTTTTCTTAGAACATGTATGTTTTAAAAGAACATGTATGCTAAAAAAAATGTACAAATTAAAAAAAATATAGTTTTGAAAATCAAGGGCCTTTAAAAAACGTTTTAATTAAAAAATTAAAAAAACTTATGAAAATGCATATTACCAATTTACCCTTTTGATTTAAGTAAAAAGATTTAATAATAAAAAGATTATATTGGCTGATATTGGTTCTGTAAGTTCTGTACCAAAAAATGGATTATATAAATAGCGCGCCCCTATATATATGCGCGCTATTTGCAGAACCTCTTTTTTGGTACATAACCTATTTTTTACTCCTAATAAAGCATGATGTATATCCTATTAATGCATGATGGCATTTTTGAAATTATTTAGTACTCATTTTGGAAAAATAAATTAATATAAGGGCAAATTAGGTATTTTGATTGTCTATAAATTTTGATTTTATTTAATTTTGAATTAAAAATTCGTTTTTATTTTATTTTTAATTTCGGGATTTTTTTTTTACTTTTTAATAATACATTTTTAAAATCTTTAATTTAAAAAAAAAAATTATTTTCAATCTGTCTAGGTTACAGTTTTATTTTTAAAAAAGTACACATGTGTTATTTAAAATATTATAGTTTTACATATCATCTTTGCGTAAGATTCTTTTGCCGAGCTTGAATTTTTTCCCTAAAACTGACATTTCGTACACGCATTTTTTATGTACAATTCTTTACCCCAACTTGATTTTTTTCTCAAAATGATAAGTACATATATGTTTTAGTGTATATTTTATCTTCGAAAACTAAAATAAAAAACCTAAACATAACATGTGATCTCTAAATTTACAACAAAAACATAAATAAAAGACAAGAAATTTATATCATTTAAATACAATCAAATACAAATGTATATTATTAAATATAAGTGCAAGAGATTAAAAATAAATTTGCATTCTTCAAAAACATATGTGTACGACTTCGAAAACATTAAGGTACGACTTCAAAAACATATTTGTCATTTTGAAGTTCGTCAATTTCATTTTCAAGAGACAACATATTTCAAATCATCAAACATTTCACACCGAATCAAATTTTCAAACTCAAGAACATGTTCTTTTATTATCTTCGTATTTGGTATTAAAAGTTCTTTCACAAGCACAGTTATGTCGTGAGGAATCGCGGTTTTCCACTTATCCTTTTGACGTTTTTCCCAATCGCTTTCAACAATTGATTGAACATTATCAACGTGGTGTTTAAGAAAACCAAGTGTTTTTCTACTTTTGCTTTTAGAAGCATCTAGAGGCAAATAGTTAATATATTTAAAAACGTTAGTTTTCCTCTTATCGGCAAAAGCCTTTTTCCATTGAATTCTTCTTTGTTTGCATTCTAAAAAGAATTCCTCACGAGACTTCTGTTTTTGTGGAGTGAAAAGACCATAAAGACTGTTTAGATAAGCATAGTTATATGGTTTCACAAAATCTTTATTGACTGGTGATCTACTCTCCTCATCCCAAAGGGACGTCTCTTCACTATCGAGGTTAGCTACTGGGCAGTCATTATCATTCCATTCGGACTCATCAAGATATAAGTGAGGGTTCGCAGATTGAGCTTGTTCGAGGTACTTGGGGGTGGTAAAGCTAGGTTGACCCTTGAAAAATGACCGAGGTGCTATCATTCTTACGGTTTGAGTAGAGTCATGTGTATTATAAACAACTTTTTTCAAAAAATTGACTTGTTCTTCGAGATCCTTTACTTTTTCAGTATCTTTGGTTTGTCTATTTTTGAAATCTTGTTTTATTGTTTCAACCTCTTGTTTCTTTTCGTCAAGAATTTTAGCAGAATCAGTTGTATTCATAGAAAGCCTCTGTTGAAGTTCATTAACTTTTGTTGTGGCAGGGTACGTTTTTTGACGTTCATCACTTAATAAGACATTAAATTGACGTTTTTCTTTAGTTAACAAAGCAAGAGCTTCATTGTATTTATTTTCAAACTCGTCCTTTTTAACGTTGATGACACGACTTTTGTACCCCTCAAGCTCGTTGGTCTTTTGAAGAAGCTCAGCCCTATAACTATCAATAGTCTCACTAGATTTTATAAGAGCGGCTTTGCATTCTTCAAAGTTTTGAGTAAGCGCTGCGTTTGCCTTCTTTAATTGCTTTTGACTCTTTCTATTTTCATTGACATCTTTTTGTAAACTAGCAATTAAATTAGCAAGCGCGACACGCTCCTCGTCATCATACTCATTTGCATGTTGATCATCCTCAAACTCATTATTGCACATGTCTAATGAATCGGGTGTGGTATTGCTATCAATCGTTTCCATCATACACGTGTCAGTAATTGTTGTTGGAAGATCATTATGCTCATGTGTATCACCAAACACATTATATTCATCATCATGTTGTACCTTATCAATTGGCTCGGTATCAAAGATAGGACCATTGTCATCTTCAGTGACGTTAAGGACCTCATGAATCTTTGTCATGTATGAATAATGTGCCTCGAGTTCTTGTCGGAGAGTTCATCATCTATGTCGTCAAGCATTTCTCTTTCCTCAGCTGATAACTTGATTCCATCTTCCATTTTCTTGCACAACAACATCTTTTCCTTATGATAACCATAATCTTTAACCCTCTTTGGCTGCCTGCATTTCCTAGCCAAATGCCCAAAACCTCTGCAGTTAAAACACTGAATCCCACTTTGTTGCACAACTTGAGTACCAACGGTTTCCCTATTTCCAACAACAGTAGTCACCCTCTGATTATCATACTTAGGTTGTCGATCATACTTTGGAGGACTCTCAGCACGTCTTCGTGTGTCATACCTTGGAGGACTCTGTGCATGGGTGTTCCTCGGGTTTGAAGATGTTCGAAGGTTGTTGTTGGTGGGTTTGTAGATTTTCTTATATTGCTTCATAATGAAAGCCATTTGTTGCTTGAATTCCCTATCCTTTTGAGCTACTTCTTCATCATTGTCTTCTTCGGATGATTGCTCAGGTGTGGGTGATGGTGCTCTTGCAACTTCTTTGCCTCGGGATCGTGTTGGAGCATGTGACTTGGAGACAGTGGATGATCGTGGTGATGATGATTGAGTAGAGTAGGTCTTTGAAGTACGAGAGTGATAATCTGGGTAATGTTGAGTGGTAGACACCAAAGCAAGTGGATTGGAAATCTTTGCAACTCGTTCAGCTCGAAGTTCATTTGCCTTATTTTGAAATTGTTTCAAGATGTCAAAGAGCTTGTGATATGAAACTTCGTCTAACTTTTGTTGTTGTTTCACCAAGGTGACAAACCGTGTCCACTCTGGTTGAAGTTGCTGTAGAAATTGGACATTGACTTGCATGGTGGAAACTTGCAAGTTGTTTCGGGTCATGTCATTCATCATCTTGTAGAATCGGGAGTAATAAGAATCAACTGATTCCCCATCCTTTGATGTAAACTTGCCAAAGTTCCAAAATATCTTAGTTTTCACATCTTGTTTGTTAAGTGATTCACCTTGTTGCAATCTTTCAATAGTCATCCATATTTCTTGAGCAGTAGGGCATGCATCAACCGTAGAGTAAATATCATCTCCAATACCACTGAGAATTAAGTAGATTGCTTATTTCTCTGCATCAAACCACGCACGGTTCTTTGGGGTGAGGTCGATCCTCTTTTCATCACGTTCATATGCGGGTTGTGCGTCACTTGTGTATGTGGCTGGTACTGCAGGAACTTGAATCCTTGAGAGTTTATAGGGTCCTTCCAAAATACATTGCCTTAAAGCATCACCGTTAGGTTTTGTGTCAAGATAACGTAGAAAACGGGATTGCCATTGATCATATCGACCCGACACAAGCATTGGTGGTCTTTCTTTGTTACCTGCCACCATTATGTTGTTGTTCGTCACACGATATTCGGCAGCAGAATCCATCTCAATATTCTCTGAAATGATGAAGTGAATATGGATCTTAAGTAGATTTGTTGTGATTGTTGTTGTGGTTAAAATTCCGAAAATTGTAATTTTTCTTCAGTCCGACAATAAATTCCCCAGACCGACAAAATGGTAGACCAAAAAATTTTGTAATCGCCAAATTTTGAAATCGAGCTAGAAATGTCCTAAAACTAGTATGGAAAAAAATTGAATTTACTTGACGGAAAAATTTTAACTCTTTTTTTTTAATCTTCGTGTAAACGATATTCCGAAACTTGTCTAGATGGTGGCTAAGTCTAAAAAATACTCGAATAAAATTTAGATAAACATGTCATCGGAATGTCCATCGGAATGTGCAAGTATCGGAATGTTGCTTTCTGTCGGAATACCCTTTCTGTCGGAATGTTGCTGGTATCGAAATGCTTGGTTCTATCGGAATATCAATCTATCGGAATGTCCTTCTGTCTGAATGCTTAGATCGCAATGTTTACATGTCGGAATGCTTAGATCTCAATGCACTGTCGGAATGTTTAGATCAGAATATGGCTAAAACAAACTAGGCAGAGTAACGACTCAAAAATCCCTTGAAACCGTCAGAATCCCAGATCGTAATGTACGATCGGAATGTCTCGTCGGAATAAGTTATCGAAATCCTTAGATCTCAAAGTAGAACCTAGTGGTTATTGCGATCTGGCCTCACTCCCTTTGTACTTTCCGATGGTGATACTTGCTAGAATTTCGGAAAGATGAAAAACAAGAAAGTTTTCAACTTTTGATCCAAAAGACTTGAGTTTTAACCAAAACCAAGATACCCAAATCACAACGACACGAATAAAGAAATTATACGACTTGAAGAACAATAAAAAACATAAAAAATCTTGAATTCGTGGAAGAAATAAGGATCAAATCAAATAAATCAAATGAAAACACAACAACCAATCACAAAACTATCCTATGGCGATTGATACCAAATGTTGTCCCATATATTTAGATGACATAGCACGAATTAAAGAAAGAAAATAGATGAAGAAGATGAATTTTAGAGAGAGAAAGTAGTGAGAGAAAGTAGAGAGAAATGGTTGGAACTAGGTGATATTAGATTAGGAGAAGTGAGAATAAAATGAACCAACACCCTTCCTAACATGCTAGGAAGGGTATATATAGTCCACCCACATGCGGGCTTCTTTATAGACTATATGGTTTGGGCCGGGCTTTCCTTTCGGGCTTTAGTTACTTATTAATAAGCTTTAGCCTAAAGTTAAGCCCGTATAACACGACTAATATACTACCTATTACAACGTTCTAAAATACGATACATAATAAACATATGACCGAGCATTCTTGTTTGACTCAATATTTTGAGGCTAACACAAGTTTTGCTAGGCTTTTTTATAGGTAACTTTAAAACGCGAAAGTCTTAACTCTTACGGGTTAAGAACAAAAACTTTTCGCAAGTTCCTATAATTGATCCGAGAAAGTCGTTTATCAAGGGAACTTTAAAATGCGAATTCTAAACTTGAAAAAGTCTAAGAAGTTGCAAGTTCCTATAGATGACTTGAAAACCCAAAACTTTGATTTAATTGGCTAAGCATCCACGAGTCTCATTCCTTGAGATTTTAAATTGTGGAGAACGAGAGATGATAGAGTCAATTATAAGTTTGGTATTCTTTCATGAATTTATGTGAGTTAATTATGAGCTTCTTCTCCCATCGCTTGCTAATAAATTTAATTGCAATAAATAAGGTTGTACGATTTGAAAAGTTACTTAGCTTCTAGCCCAAGATCGTTTAAAAGTTGCTCGGTATTAATTAGAGTTCATAGCCAAGGCATAACTTATTGAAGCGGGATGCGAAGATTGGCAAGTCCGAAAAGGCCCTAACAAGGCATGAGGGCTACATTTTGTTGCTAAAGATCCCAAGTGATGTGAAGAATCATTTATCAAAAATAAATATGAAGGATCGAGACACACGACGAAAAGCATATACTCCCCTAAAGATCATGGAGAAGTCTATCCGAAAAGACCCTAACAAGGTATGAGGATAAATAGATCCAAGTCCTAAAAGGAGGCGGATTGTTGTATATAAAAATACAAAATAAAGATTGGAGAAAAATGAAGAAGTCGTGGTCCAAGTATGAAGAATCTCTCAAAAACTTCAAGTGAAGAAATTCCTATTATGAAGAGAATACCATAATTTCAAGAACGTCTCTCAAGATTCGAAGTATGAAGTCGCTGCCAAATATCGGTCCGAGAAAGGTCTCAAATCGTGAAGCGAGTTATGCCAAGATATGAACTTTCAGAGGTCCCGAGAAGCAGTTTTAAAAGATTTTGTCCTTTAGCTAACTATTGATTAAATCGTCCCACTTTATTTTCGGCCTAAATAAACTATCGAAATAAGTCAAACAATGCATCCTCGTGATCATTCAAGACAATCATAAAATATAAAGAGATACATCTAGGAATAAGGGAGTCTAAGTGAATAATTGGGCCACATGAGTTCGTGTTAGTTTACTCACTTATAATAACAATGATCTCGTTTGTAAGTTTGGTGTGAGGAACGTGAAACCTGAGGGTGATAAACATTCATGACATGCCAAAGCCCGAATGTAAGTATTTGATTTCTTTACTTGTTTTGTATATATTTCTATCTTTTTAGTTTCCCTAGTGTTCAGTATTTAATAAAGGCCAAGGTGGGTTATTTATGATGTAAAATGTAAATCGTGCTTTGAAATTAATGCATTGCATGAGGGCATTGCAATGGTCAAGTGTAGGGGATTTAATAAGTGTGAAAACACTTATCCTTTTACCACTTATTTCCAATAATAACAAGACCAAAACGTGTATTTTATGTCGTAACAGTCGAAATTATGCGTGGTTTGTGTTTTTATTGTGTTTCAGGATAAAAATATGAAAAAGAAAGAAAACACGGGCTTTTATCGAAGAAAAAGACAAAAGACGAAGTCAAAAGATCAAAAGTGCAAGAAGAACGGAAGTCAAAGGCATATTCTGAAGATTTATCGAAGAAATAGTCTAAAAACGGAAGTTTGACGAAGTCGAAGAACCAAGTCTACTAAAAGAATAAAATTAGAAGACGAGTTCATGTTATCATTCGACTAATCTCGAGACAAAGTCGAGAAAGACGAGTTATTTAAAAGTCGAGAAAATATGAAGAAAGAGAGAAGACACAAGCACCTTCCATCTCCTATATATAGTTTAGAAGTAGTAATTATAAGTTAGTCTTCATTTTTTCTTTTGTAGTTTTAATTTTTAGAGAGAGAAAGTGTCTAACTTTCTCTCACTATGAGAACTTCATCCTTTATTTTCTTCCTTTCTTGTTTAATCTAATCTTTACCTTTTAAAGTTTAATCTTGTTTTAATCTTCATCTTTTTAATCTTTCTTGTTAGTTACGATTTCGTGTTCATCATCTTTTTCACTCTCTTTTTCTAAACGCCACATAAAGATCTTTACTTTTTGTGTTTATTGATTCACGTGTTGAAGTTTCATAAGTTTTATCATTTGCTTAGATTCGTGGTTAGCTTATTTGTGTTTTTAGCTTATTTAGTGTTTAGCTTATTCTCTTTTAAGTGTTTTCCAAAGTTTATTCTTTTTCTTTTAAGTTTTATCTTTTATTTAGTGCCCGCTTTAGTTTTTACCTCGTTCAGTTTTAAAGTACCCACTTAGTCCTATTTCCTCCTTTTTCATTAGGTAAACTTTATTTTCAAGTCGAAAGTTAATTTCTTCTTTTAGTTTTATTTTTATTAATTGTTTCGTTTTCATATTTGTTTTTAATATCATTTCTTTATTATTTGTCAATCGTTTTAATTTTTAGTTCATTTCTTTTATATTTTGTCATTTCCTTTTAAAGCTTTGTTTTTTTATCTTTAATTAGTTTTAGACAACGACACCTTTTCTTTTATCCACTAAAGACGACTGAGTCACACATTTAACCTTTATCAATTCGAAGAGATTCGTGAACGACTATACAAAATCAGTAAATCAAATGGCGCCGCTGCCGGCTCTTTTCGTAAAGATTAACGGTTTTTAGTGAGAAAATTTGGATTTTGGGATCCGTTCCTTTGGGAACGTTATCTTCAAGCACAAAAATTTTCAAAAAAAAAACCTAAAAAAAAATTAAATTTTCAAAAATCCAAAAACAAAAAAAAAGATAAAAAACCAAAAATATTTTCTTTCATTTTAGTGTATGCGTACTCGAGCTACGTCTTATTCTGAGCCCGAGACTCTTAGAGACTTAGATATGTCCGGTGTGCATAACAATAATAACAACCCACCTCACCCCAATTTGAATAAGAAGAACAACAACAACAATGTTCCTCCACCCGACCTTCGAACGATGGAGGAACTTTGTCAACCAACCATGAACGAACGCGGAGGACCGATTGCGCCGATGCAAATCACGGCTCCTGAATTTTCGTTGAAGCATCACACGATCTAGCAAGTTCAAAACGCTTGTCCTTTTCGCGGATTACCGGATGATGATGCCAACAAACATCTCGACAAATTCATTACCGTCACTCAAAGCATGAAATTGCCCGGTGTTTCCATGGATTTTCTTCGCCTTCACCTTTTTCCACACACTTTATCCCACCATGCCGAAAAATGGTTTGATCGTCTTCCCAAAAACTCAATTCATACATGGAATGACATGACTCAAAAAATTTTGTCACGCTACTTTCCACCATCCATGGTCACTAGTCTTCGCAACCAAATCAATGGATTCACTCAAGAACCTGATGAGTCGCTTTTTGATGCTTGGGAACGTTATAATGTCTTGATCGACCGTTGTCCAAACCATAACATGCTCCCCGTTACTTTGATTGATACTTTCTACAATGGTTTAACTTTTCGTGATCGTGATACGATTAATGCTGCCGTCGGTGGTACATTCATGAAGAGAAGACCTGAGGAGTGTGGAGAGCTTATAGAGAACATGACCACTCACCACAAAAACTGGGATTCATCTGCATCTTCAAGGAATAACCCGAGGGCCAATGTTTCTTCTACTTCATCAAACCCAGAGATAACCGAACTTACCCGCCAAATAGTCGAGATGAACAAAAACTTCTTAACCATGGATACAAACCAATTTCAACAAGCTAAAGCTGTAGCAACTTCTTGTGAGATTTGCGGGGGTTCTCATTCATACACCGATTGTCCTTCTACTCATGACAATCCGGAAAATGTGTATGCCGCTAACGGTAACTTTTCTACGGGAGGCTATCAAGCTCGTCCTCAAGGTGACCGCAATTTGCTCAGTTATCTTTCAAACAACTTCCTTTCACCACCCAGTTTTCCTCCTCAAAACCAAAACAATTTCAATCATAACAATCAAAACCAAACTCGAGCTCCTAATCGATATCAAACCCAAAGAAACCCATATCCACCTCAAGGAAAGAATCAAGTTTACCAACAACCCGCTTATCAACCACCTGCTTACCATGCTCCTCCTTCCAACCAACCCACCATATTTAATCACGAGGTTGAAACTTACATGAGGACTAATGACGCGTTGGTGAAGAATCTTCAGAGTCAAATCATCAACTTGAAAGGAGATATGGCGAAACAAGGGAATGATCGAAACTCTTTGAGCAGTCAAACGAATGACTTAAGGGATATGATGGCTAGTTTATTCCCAAGTAATCAAACCTCTGGTTCGGGTTCTCTTCCGAGTAACACCGTTGCTAATCCAAGAGGGGAGATGAAAGCATTCACCACCCGAAGTGGCAAAGGTTTAAAGGAACCCGAAATTCCTACACCTACACCGGTGATTGTGACAAAGGAAAACGAATCCCCTTCACTAATTCCTCCACCTTCTACTTCTACCCCTCCACCACCCAAGGATGTGAGTGAGAATTCCATTCCAAAACCTTCATCTCAAGACGATATACATTATCCTTCAAGGTTGAGGAAAGAGAAGTTGAAGAATAAGGATGATATTCAAGTTTCGAACTTTCTTAAAATGTTTAAACAATTGAATTTCAACATCTCCTTTGCCGAGGCTCTCGCTCACATGCCTAAATATGCTAAAAATGTTTAAAGATCTTCTCAGTGACAAAGAAAAGCTTCTTGATATTGCTCAGACCCAACTTAATGAGAATTGCTCCGTAGTGCTGTTAAGGAAATTACCCACCAAACATGGTGATCCGGGTCGTTTTCTCATTCCTTGCAACTTCCCCGGGGTAGAGAATTGTATGGCCCTAGCCGATCTAGGTGTTAGTATCAACTTAATGCCTTTAAGCGTTTGGAAACAATTATCTCTACCCGAGCTAGTCCCCACACGAATGACACTAGAATTAGCTAACCGTACGGTTGCTTATCCGGTGGGGATAACCGAAGATGTCTTCGTCGGTATCGATAAATTCACCTTTTCGGCGGATTTTGTTATCGTTGACTACGAGATGGATCCCTGTGTTCCATTAATCGTTGGACGTCCATTCTTGAGGACCGGTCGCACTCTCGTTGATGTAGCCGCGGGCGAATTAATCATGAGAGTTGGTGCGATAAAATCGTTTTCAACATGGGTAAACTTTCTAAGACCTTCTGAACACGAGAGCATTAATTTCATTGACGTACTTGATGAGGCTTGTGAAGAGCATTTCAAAGACGCTTGTAAAAGTGGTTCTTCTTCTCTACCCATTGTTGAGACCGTTGCCTCTATTGCTCTATTATTGACTCTATTTGGAGAAAGTAATTTCCTTTTGAAAGAATTTGAAGCCACTTTAGGGGATGTGGACTTACAATATGACGATTCTCCCACTGATTGGGAATAAGACATTCATACCATTGAGAAACTTCTCAATGAGGACCATATTTCTTCACCTTCTCCTAAGGAAGTTACAATCGATGATCCGAATTTGACTCAACCTTCCATCAAAAATCCTCCAAATTTAGAGCTTAAGGATTTACCGTCAAATCTCGAATACGTTTTCCTTGAAGACAATAAGAAGCTACCCGTCATCATTGCTAAGGACTTCAAAGAGGATGAAAAGTCTCGACTTATCGAAGTGCTGAAGAATCATAAGAAAGCAATTGCTTGGAAAATTTCCGACATTCGTGGAATTGATCCTAACTTTTATACTTATAAAACTCTCATGGAGTATGACATTAAACCCAAATCCAAAGCCAAAGAAGGGTTAATCCTAAAATTCATGACGTCATCAAGGAAGAGGTTATCAAACTTCTAGATGCCGGAATGATTTACCCTATTTCGGATTCGCCATGGGTTAGTCCCGTCCATTGTGTGCCTAAGAAAGGCGGAATAACCGTTGTTCCCAATGAAAACAACGAGTTGATTCCTACTCGACTTGTCACGGGTTGGCGAGTTTGCATAGACTATCGCAAACTCAATGATACCACTCGCAAGGATCATTTTCCTCTTCCTTTCATGGATCAGATGCTCGAGCGTTTAGCGGATAATGACTATTATTGCTTCTTAGACGGTTTCTCCGGGTATTTTCAAATTCCTATCGACCCAAAAGACCAAGAGAAAACCACATTCACTTGTCCTTATGGAACATTTGCTTACAAAAGAATGCCTTTCGGCTTATGCAATGCTCCTGGGACTTTCCAAAGGTGTATGATGGCTATATTACATGACATGGTTGAAGAAACTATGGAAGTCTTTATGGATGATCTCTCAGTCTATGGCGATTCTTTCTCTACTTGCCTTGCCAATTTAGAACGTATGCTCAAGCGGTGTGAAGACACTCGTCTCGTTCTTAATTGGGAAAAATGCCATTTCATGGTAAAAGAAGGTATTGTTCTTGGTCATAAAATCTCCAAAGCCGGTCTTGAAGTCGACCGTGCTAAAGTTGAAGTGATTGCTAAATTACCTCCACCTTCAACCGTGAAGGGTGTGAGAAGTTTCTTTGGTCATGCGGGCTTCTATCGTCGTTTCATTCAAGATTTTTCTAAAATCGCTCACCCGATGACCCACCTCTTGGAAAAAGATACTCCTTTTATTTTTTCTAAACAGTGTATTGACTCTTTCAATCTTCTTAAGGATAAATTAACTAAGGCACCGGTCTTGGTTACCCCTAATTGGGAGTTACCTTTTGAATTGATGTGTGATGCTAGCGATTTTGCTATTGGAGCGGTTTTGGGAAAAAGAGTGAACAAACACTTCCAACCAATCAATTATGCTATCAAGACAATGACGGGGGCTCAATTGCATTATACCACTACCGAAAAAGAGCTTTTAGCTGTAGTGTATGCTTTTGAAAAATCCCGCCCCTATCTTGTCCTTTCTACCACCATTGTGTATACCGATCATTCCGCGTTGAAGTACTTGTTAACTAAACAAGATACTAAGCCAAGACTTCTTCGTTGGGTTTTGCTCCTTCAAGAATTTAAAATTGAAATTCGTGATAAAAAGGGAGAGGAAAACCTAGTCGCAGATCATCTTAGTAGACTCGAGGATCCTTATCAAGGGGAGCTCCCAAATCAAGAGATTAATGACTCTTTTCCCCTTGAGGCCTTAATGTCTATTAACTCCAATCTTGATGAAACCCCATGGTTTGCGGACATTGCAAACTATTTGGCGGGTGGAATTCTCATGGAAGGGTTAACGTCCCAACAAAAGAAAAAGTTCTTTAAAGACATTAAGCACTATTTTTGGGACGACCCTTACCTTTTTAAACAATGTGCGGATCTTGTCATTCGTCGGTGTGTTGATGGGCCGACAACTTTATTAATCCTTGAAGCTTGCCATAAAGGACCCACCAGTGGTCACTTTGGTCCTAACTATACCGCGAAGAAAGTTTTCGACTCAGGATTTTATTGACCTACCATTTATCGTGATGCACACGAATTGGTTAAGCATTGTGATGCTTGCCAAAGACAAGGCAAGATCACACATAAAGATGAGATGCCTCAAAATTTCATCCAAGAATGTGAAATCTTTGACGTATGGGGCATCGACTTTATGGGGCCATTTCCATCATCTAAAGGGAACAAGTACATCCTCGTAGCCGTTGACTACGTATCTAAATGGGTTGAAGCAAAGGCTCTCCCTACGAACGATGCGAGGGTGGTTGTGAACTTTTTGAAACAACTTTTTGCTCGATTCGGTGTTCCTCGTGCTATCATCAGTGACCGCGGGACTCATTTTTGCAATGATCAATTTGCTCGAGTCATGGCTAAGTATGGTGTTAATCACCGTCTTTCCACCGCATATCATCCACAAACAAATGGTCAAGCCAAGATTTCTAACCGTGGTCTTAAGAGAATCTTAGAGCGAACTGTGGGAGAGCATCGTGCCTCGTGGGCTGATAAGTTAGATGATGCTTTGTGGGTTTCCGTACCGCATATAAGACACCTATTGGTTGCACTCCATATCGTCTTGTGTACGGGAAGGCATGCCACCTCCCTATTGTGTTGGAACATAAGGCTTATTGGGCCTTGAAGTGGGCTAATTTCGATATCAACAAAGCCGGTGATATTAGGAAGATCCACCTAAACGAACTAAATGAACTGAGGAATGAAGCTTATGAGAATTCATTGATCTACAAGAAGAAAACCAAGCTCATTCATGATTCTAGGATTAAGAACCGAGAGTTTCAAATTGGTGATCAAGTTTTACTCTTTAACTCTCAGTTGAAAATCTTTTCGGGCAAGCTTAAGAGCCGTTGGTCTGGTCCATTCGTCGTCGCCAAAGTCTTCCCTTATGGCACCATTGAGCTTTCTCAACCAAATGGGCCTAATTTCACAGTGAATGGCCAGCGTGTTAAATTGTACTTTGGTGAGGACATATCTCTTGAGATGATTCCATCCCTCACCACGTTTCCCTTGAATTAGTTATGGGTCGAGTCAGGCTCGTGACTCGGTTAACAAAAACAAACGCTTCTCGAGAGGCAACCCGATTATCTATCTATCTTTATCTATTTTCATAATAAGTGTAGGGGAGCCCAGTATGTGTTTGTTGTCTTGCTTCTTATGATGAGCAGGGATTAAAGCTTCAAAGAGCACTTTTGATGACATTTGACGACCCGTGATCCCGTTTACCCGTCTTCCCGGTTCTATCCTAAACTGTAGTGATTCAATATTTCATATCTTATATGTTCACATTGAAATCACTATAGTCGTCTTTTCCTTAGCAAGATTTAAACAAAGTGCACAATGTCCTAAGTGTAGGGGAGTTTACTCCCACATGCTTAAACATTGAGGACAATGTTTATATCAAGTGTAGGGGGACTTCTATCGAAGTTAAGTGGTCTTTTCCATGAATTTTTCCTCATTTCAACCGGAAAATTCGATTTTTCGACATTTTTCAAAATTTTTAATCTGTTTTGGCCTAGTAGTTTTTCCTTTGTTATCGTTATTTTTCATTGCTAGAATAAATTTTAATAAAATGGTTTTAATAAGTTTAGATTTCTTTGATGCATTTTTCAGCGTCATGAATCTTTTGACTCAACCCGAGTTTACTTATCTAAGTTTACTCTAGCTAGTATCCTTGACGTGTTTAAGTCAAGTTTTGCTAGGCTTTTATATAGGGAACTTTAAAACGCGAAAGTCTTAACTCTTACGGGTTAAGAACAAGAACTTTTCGCAAGTTCCTACAATTGATCCTAGAAAGTCGTTTATCAAGGGAACTTTAAAATGCGAATTCTAAACTTGAAAAAGTCTAAGAAGTTGCAAGTTCCTATAGATGACTTGAAAACCCAAAACTTTGATTTAATTGGCTAAGCATCCACGAGTCTCATTCCTTGAGATTTTAAATTGTGGAGAACGAGAGATGATAGAGTCAATTATAAGTTTGGTATTCTTTCATGAATTTATGTGAGTTAATTATGAGCTTCTTCTCCCATCGCTTGCTAATAAATTTAATTGCAATAAATAAGGTTGTACGATTTGAAAAGTTACTTAGCTTCTAGCCCAAGATCGTTTAAAAGTTGCTCGGTATTAATTAGAGTTCATAGCCAAGGCATAACTTATTGATGCGGGATGCGAAGATTGGCGAGTACGAAAAGGCCCTAACAAGGCATGAGGGCTACATTTTGTTGCTAAAGATCCCAAGTGATGTGAAGAATCATTTATCAAAAATCAATATGAAGGATCGAGACACACGACGAAAAGCAAATACTCCCATAAAGATCATGGAGAAGTCTATCCGAAAAGACCTTAACAAGGTATGAGGATAAATAGATCCAAGTCCTAAAAGGAGGCGGATCGTTGTATATAAAAATCCAAAATAAATATTGGAGAAAAATGAAGAAGTCGTGGTCCAAGTATGAAGAGAATACCATAATTTCAAGAACGTCTCTCAAGATTCGAAGTATGAAGTCGCTGCCAAATATCGGTCCGAGAAAGGTCTCAAATCGTGAAGCGAGTTATGCCAAGATATGAAATTTAAGAGGTCCCGAGAAGCAGTTTTAAAAGATTTTGTCATTTAGCTAACTATTGATTAAATCGTCCCACTTTATTTTCGGCCTAAATAAACTATCGAAATAAGTCAAACAATGCATCCTCGTGATCATTCAAGACAATCATAAAATATAAGAGATACACCTAGAAATAAGGGAGTCTAAGTGAATAATTGGGCCACATGAGTTCGTGTTAGTTTACTCACTTATAATAACAATGATCTCGTTTGTAAGCTTGGTGTGGGGAACGTGAAACTTGAGGGTGATAAACATTCATGACATGCCAAAGCCCGAATGTAAGTCTTTGATTTCTTTACTTGTTTTGTATATATTTCTATCTTTTTAGTTTCCCTAGTGTTCAGTATTTAATAAAGGCCAAGGTGGGTTATTTATGATGTAAAATGTAAACCGTGATTTGAAATTAATGCATTGCATGAGGGCATTGCAATGGTCAAGTGTAGGGGATTTAATAAGTGTGAAAACACTTATCCTTTTACCACTTATTTCCAATAATAACAAGACCAAAACGTGTATTTTATGTCGTAAAAGTTGAAATTATGCGTGGTTTGTGTTTTTATTGTGTTTCAGGATAAAAATATGAAAAAGAAAGAAAACACGGGCTTTCACGGGCTTTTATCGAAGAAAAAGACAAAAGATGAAGTCAAAAGATCAAAAGTGCAAGAAGAACGGAAGTCAAAGGCATATTCTGAAGATTTATCGAAGAAATAGTCTAAAGACGGAAGTTTGACGAAGTCGAAGAACCAAGTCTACTAAAAGAAGAAAATTAGAAGACGAGTTCATGTTATCATTCGACTAATCCCGAGACAAAGTCGAGAAAGACGAGTTATTTAAAAGTCGAGAAAATATGAAGAAAGAGAGAAGACACAAGCACCTTCCATATCCTATATATAGTTTAGAAAATAGTAATTATAAGTTAGTCTTCATTTTTTCTTTTGTAGTTTTGATTTTTAGAGAGAGAAAGTGTCGAGCTTTCTCTCACTAGGAGAACTTTATCCTTTATTTTCTTCCTTTCTTGTTTAATCTAATCTTTACCTTTTAAAGTTTAATCTTGTTTTAATCTTCATCTTTTTAATCTTTCTTGTTAGTTACGATTTCGTGTTCATCATCTTTTTCACTCTCTTTTTCTAAACGCCACATAAAGATCTTTACTTTTTGTGTTTATTGATTCACGTGTTGAAGTTTCATAAGTTTTATCATTTGCTTAGATTCGTGGTTAGCTTATTGGTGTTTTTAGCTTATTTAGTGTTTAGCTTATTCTCTTTTAAGTGTTTTCCAAAGTTTAATCTTTTTCTTTTAAGTTTAATTTAAAAATTTGGTTATTTGGTATCTTGAAAGTTTTTAAATTCGTAGCTTATTTTGTTCTTCTTATTGTTGTTTTGGTTAAGTTTTCGATAAGTGCTTATTCGGGTTTATGCTTATTTTTACTCCATCCGAATATTGTGATCTTTCCATCACAATATCATTAGGGTTTTGACATTGTGACAGCTCATTCCGACAGCTTTATTGCGATCGCAATAACCCTAAGGGTTCTACTTTGCGATCGAATATTGTGATAGTCATTCCGATCACTTATTCCGATATTGATTGCGATAGCCCCTGGCATCGTACATTACGATCGGGTATAAGGCATATTACGACGAAACTCTGCCCAAATTTTGACTTACATATTGCGATAGTTTACATATTGCGACAGTTTTTTTATTATTCCACATTCCGACGGTTTTTACTTATCATTATTCCGATACTTCAATTTTAAGCATTCCGATAGTTATTTTGGTATAATATTCCGATAGAATTAGGATTGCTTGATATTCCGACAGAAATTTATTTCATACATTCCAATAGAATGACCTACATGCTTGGCATACATGCTTGGCAGCTTATAACTTTTCCCGCCAATTTGAGGTGCTAGCCTGGGTGCTTCACCTACTAGCTTGGTTGTTTGTTTATTAATTAATATTCTTCCGTAATCGTTTAGTTTTATCTGGAAGTTGTTCCGATTTTTATTCTAAAAGTCACGTATTTTTAGTTGAATTTTTCATCAATTTTTAGTATTAGTATTTTTTCCTAAAGTTTAAGTTTTATCTTTTATTTAGTGTCCGCTTTAGTTTTTACCTCGTTCAGTTTTAAAGTACCCACTTATTCCTATTTCCTCCTTTCTCATTAGGTAAACTTTATTTTCAAATCGAAAGTTAATTTCTTCTTTTAGTTTTATTTTTATTAATTTTTTCGTTTTCATATTTGTTTTTAATATCGTTTCTTTATTATTTGTCAGTCGTTTTAATTTTTCGTTCATTTCTTTTTATATTTTGTCATTTCCTTTTAAAACTTTATTTTTTTATCTTTAATTAGTTTTAGACAACGATACCTTTTCTTTTATCTACCAAAGACGATTGAGTCACACTTTTAACCTTAATCAATTCGAATAGATTCGTGAACGACTATACAAAATCAGTAAATCAGGTACGTCCCTTTTAACGACCACTGAATATTTATGATAAATTTTACTTGATATTATCCGTCACTAGCTTTACTGTTAAGAGCGTCATTGTGTGCACTGACAAATAGGCCGATAAATTATTATTTAATCTAATACTATTATATCCGTCTTAAATACATATTACGAATATCAACGAATTAATTTTGCGGACAAAATTCTCTAACCTTTAGAGACTGTGACAATCGTTAGTTTTTCTTATGTATTTTCCCTCATTATTATTATATTTAAGCTGTAAACCTATCAATAGCAATTAACCAAGTTTTACTATACATAAAAATGTCTCACTTTTCACCATCTCAATTTACTTACATTTATTTTACTAAACTATTATACCTATTTTTATTTTACTTGTACCTCACCATCTTTATAACATGACTACATTTTCATATCCTAAATAAATATTTATACCTTCCACTACTATACCAACATAAACAATAATAAAAGCTATAAGAAAATAATCTTACAACTTACTTTCATTCTACTTTAAGTCAAAACTCTTTTTCTATGTTTTATTTTCCTTCCCTCTACCGATTCAAACACCTAAATCTATCGATACTTTCCTCATTTCTTTTATCAAATCACGTGAGATATGTACTATACTTTGACCAAATTCATAAAATCCAAACACTTTTCCCTCTTTGGCTTACAAGCAACGTGATCCTCATGGAAGTGCACTAACCCTATTACCTAAAATTTACTTATAAAATGGCTCATACTCTCCTTTGCAAAAGCAAGAAACACAAAAGCACAAATATTACTATCACCCTCATATCTCACATCACTCTCCCTTCCTCTCTCTGATCGAAACACAGTACACCAAAAACATCAACACACAACCTCCATCTCCACATAGCCTTATATTCATACATCTCAAACCTCATATACCATACCAAAACCCACGTAGAAAAACATGCAAATGATGGGTATTTCGAGCTAGATTGAGCTAGGGTTTGGTTTGAGCTTAGATTTGAACTAGGGTTTCTATTTTGGTTACTAGTTGCTTCGTGGGCTCTTTGTTACTAGCACTTCTCTCGCATAAGCTTTGTAAGCTATATCACTCCTTTCTCATTTTTCATGCTTATTTCTGTCGGTACATAAACTTGCTATCAAACCTTTGTCGTTTTAAACTAAAACTATATATGAACTTGGAGTTGGCGGGTAGACGAGCATAAATTCATGGGAAACAAGGTTTCACGCGAGTAAAGGCTGAGTGACAAAGTCGACTTTTCAAATAATGTGTTTTTAAGAGTATGAGTCTCGATCTTGTTGTCACCTAAACCGGTTTGTAACATGTCAAACAAGATAACTGCGTCAAGTTTTCGAGTCGTGATTTCTAGCGGACGTAGGAGATTTAAGGGTCGTTAAATATTAAGTTTTAAATCTATCATTCAAGCCTAAACGGATCTTATCTACATCGTTGGAGTCGTGTGACTCCACAAGGAAATGAGTTTTAAGTTTTGGTAAAAAGTGAAGTCGTCTTTCGTAAAATGACGGTCCAAATTACGTACAAAATAGTCGTTTTCGTCCTGGGATTTGTAGTCGGGTTCGTAAGGTTTATCATACAACTTGTATTTCTAAAAATCAACGAGTAACGAAGTCGCGATTTGAAAGAGAAGCCACGATTGAGCTTTTAAAAATATGGTGTCCTTGTTGATATTTTTGTTCCGACGAGAGAGAAGAAAGAAAGGAGGGAAAGTATAATTAATTAGTACAATGTAATTTTTGTGTTGAGGTTGGTTATTAATACCCCTTAGATTTTTTCCAATACCCCTAGTTTTTTTATTTTTTTTATTTTTATTAATTTTTATTAATTTTTATAACTTTATTTATATTATAAAACTGTGAAACCGAAAGTGCATAATAAAAAATATAAAGTTTAATATGTTAAAATCAGTAAACTGTCAAAAAATACGGAACAGAAACTGCCAGAAAACTGTGTTGTTCAGTAATTGGGGGACAAAAATGGGGTATTGCAAGTGTTTTTTGTACTTTTTTGTCCCAAAGGGGTATTAATAACATAACCCTTTGTGTTTTTATTGTTTCATTTGTTGCGTCAAATGGGCAGAAAAAGAAAGAGACATGGGACCATACTTTAAAATGAGAAAGTAATTTATTAAGTAATGTAATATAATAGGAAATAATATACCCATATTAATATCAAAATTAGACTTATTAGTTAATTTAAGCTTTACACTTACAATGCAATAAATAAAAGTAACTAGTATAATTTAACTCGGATTAAATTGGTATCACGGTTCGCCCATGAAGCGTGGGATTAAACATTATTCGAGTTATTCGTATATGCCGAGTCTCATTGACTCAGTTATATAACCCAGACTAAATTGGTGTCACAGTTAGCGCGTGGAGCGTGGGATTAAGCATTCTTCGATTTATTCGTATATGCCGAGTCCCATTGGCTCTAACCGAACTAAAACACCCAATTAAGCGGGTCCCGAACAAGGGCCTCACGATTTATTCGTAGACGACCCAAAAGGGATCTTTGCTATATATTGACCTATATATATATTAATAAATGAATACAAAGAAAATAAATAAAACGTAGAGGACTGATATCATTGTTGGACAAAATTACGGGGACCGTATTATTTCTAGACTGTGATGGACTTGGACTTAGAAAATTAGTGGACTTATTTGGTGACCAACTGCCGTTTGACCGAATTAAATTGTAATTATTTGTTGTGTCTATTTTTCTAAAAGTCTGTCTTTGAGTCGCCTAAATTATTTTGTGTGCGTTGACCCATGAATTCGACCTTTTTAATAGACTTTGTCTTTTTAATAAAAAGCAAATGTTTTATATAAATAATTTATAAAGGCAAGTATAATGTAACGACCGAGTGATTATTTAGTTGCATTACTTATTTAGATAGTTATTGCTTATGCTAGGTTGCGGATAAAGTTGGAATAATTTGCGTGTATTTTCTCTGTGCTTCCTACTTGTTGACCTTACTTGCCTATCATTTGAGGTGAGTTTATTGCCCTACTTTAACTTATTTATATCTTTTTTTTTGGTAACCGTGATTTCCGACTCATTGGCCGACTAATCCACGGAGTTTATAGCCCTACTTTAACTTATTTATATCGCTTTATGAAATATTGGGGTGAGATACATTGCTCGTTTTAAACTGTCGGACATAAGCAGAACAGGAAACGAAAACTTAACTATTGATGTTGCCTAGGTAGCTGAATCTGAAACTGTAAACTGTGCCCCTAATCATGAACCGTTAGTTACTGAGAGTAAGCGTGAATGAAGGTGGATAGATCTATTTTTGGGTGACGCCCACATCCGGGATTGGCATGTCATATGGCCATCGGGTGCATTTGAATTCTGGAAACTGTGAAACAATGAAACTAGGGCATACGAATGTTAAAGTCTCGGTGTCATGAGCTTAGAGCATCAATAGTGTTTATTTTTACATGTGTCATTATATCATTTATAATGGATCATACGTATAACTCAGCTTCTTATGTTCCGACTTATCAATTTAAATAAACCTATGAACTTACCAACCTTTGTGTTGACACTTTTAGCAATGTTTTATCTCAGGTGATTAAGCTGCTTGCTATATGAAGTAATCTAGAGTCTGCATGCATCATGATTTTGTCTTCAGATACTTATGCCATTTTAAAACTATTATCTCGTTTTTATTTTAAAACTTTATTTGTTTATGTAATCTATGATTTGAACTTACAAAACCTTGTAAACTTGTTAACGTTAATTAAATTAACGAGAAATTTTCCAAAACGACTCATGTAGAGGTCGTTCTTTATATTCTGAGTGTATGATGTTCATGAAGTCACAAGCCCCCGGCTATTACCAAACTCTGATTTTGGGGGTGTGACAATTTTTCTTTATCATGCACCAGAACATAGTTGTCCAGATTCTGTTGTTAAGGCCTTGAATCTTCTGCATTTTTATCTAGACCCTCATCTTCATTCCTTGGATTTAACCTAATACGAGGATCCACGGTCGGTGCGACCTGACTGTCTTGAAGTTCACCTCAAACTCAACTCCATTCCCTTAATCTGCAGCACCAACACCCTTGAGAGTATCCTTATACATAACACTAACATTAAACACCACATCCATGCTTATGGTTATCTTCGGTTTAACATCATCGAACCTCCATAATCTGTATCCCTTCACACCCTCAGGATACCCTAGGAATATGCATTTTATAGCTATAGTATTGAGCTTCCCCTGATTCACGTGTGAATAAGCAACGCAACCAAATATCCTCAAGATATCGTAATTATTAGAATTTAATAACCTAATGTATCAATTATACATGCATCAATAGTAAAACGCAGTAGATATGACCAAATATCTATGCATATAATGTAATTAACATAAGGATAAATAATGCATACTTTTTCTTCCAAGAACGATGATCAATAACACTAAATCACCAAACAAAGAAAACCTTTATCAAAACCAGAATTCGATTCACAAATTAAAAACCAAAGATCAAGATAGATCTTCTCTAAGATAGTCCACACGATACTTCAATCTTATTTTGACTATAAGTACCATTCACACATGTAATAGACATCTCTGAAATAGGTTTTATAACTGTCCATTTTACTTTAAATCAAGAAATGTTATCCATCCATGTAAATATACACTTGCATCTCAAGTCTAAGGATAAGGAATACTCTATCATTAGTGTAATCTTTTAATGACGATGATCCATAAAGAAGATTTACACGTGGGGTAATCCAATTATTCAACCACATTGAATAACTTATGAGTTTGGAAGATTCATCTTTATGTATCATTTTAACAAGGATACAACCAACCCTCATATTTATCTTAGTTCATCAATACTCCTATATTGATGATTGACAATGAAAATTTAGAATGTATATAATACACATAAATATGCAGATACTACATCCATGGATTAAACATGCAAATATAGGACACAATATTATTTAATGAAAACGATCATACCTCGTATGTTAACTCATTGTTTAATACAATTGCTTAACCGTCCCTTATCCAAATACTAATTTAAGATCACTACATGATATTTCTAGCTTGAACACTATTGTCTTAGTCACAACAATTCAATTGTTGATAAGGCATAGATTCCTACAAAATAGATTATTGATCTTGTGAAACTTTAAGAACACTTATTCAAAATCACAAGTTGTGAATAATATGATAAAACATGTACTATGATATAAAATATCATACGAGGTGTCACATTACTTTTCATAAAATGTAAAATACTTATTAATAATATTTATCATTAAGAAAAAAGTTTAACATATACCCTCTTTTTAGGATAAACTCAACCAACCAATCACAACCATTCATTCTTTTTATAAAAAAAACTATTTTTTAAAAATTAAATATCTCATAAACCGTTAATCGTTAATCAAAACGAAACATACCATCGTGACGAGAATTAAATCATCTTTCTAACGAGGGGCACATGTATATACTTTCAACGAACTTTTTTTGATTTTTTTTTCTCAATCACGTAAATGAAAATCATATATGATTCGTGATATGAATTATATATGATTTCAGAAAATCATATATGATTCGTGAACGAATCATATATGATTTTCTCAGACGTGACTTAAGAAAATAATTGAAAAAAAAAGTTCGTCGAAAGTATATACACGTACCCCTTGATAGAAAGATAATTTAATTCTCGTTTCGATGATGTATTTTTTTCGTTTGACAATTTATCATTTACGAGATATTTAATTTTTAAAAAAATTGTGAGAATTGAATATTTAAAAAAATAAATAAATGTATTGATTAATTGAGTTTATGTTATTTTAAAGGAGTACATAAATCTTAAATCTTTATCATTACCCATTCCAACAACACGCAATCGAATCGATGTTAAGCGAAACGTGTATTGCACAAGTACTCCCTCCGTCCCAAATTAATAGTTCCCCGACAAAAAACACATTGTTTTAGAAAACATCATTATCAATGCATTCTCTCTCTTACTTTTTTGCAAAATGACATTCTAACCCTTACGTAATTAATTAAAATTTTATATATAGTTTGTAATTTTTAATACCACGAAGTGTAATATGCTAAATTCGTTACATTACTTACATCTATTTTTAAAAGGGAACTATAATTTTGAGACATCCTAAAATAGTATATGAGACTATAAATTTCGGACGGAGGGAGTAGTAAGCATGAAAATTAAACAAATACAGTATTGTTTTTCCTTTACGATAAGAACGAATCTTATCTATTGTGATGTGTAAGAAACTAATTGGTTAGCTTTTACGCTAACCAGCATTGACCGATATACTGTGAAACCGCCTTAAAATAGTTGACCTACGCGTAATCAACAGACGTAACAAAACATACCCAACCGCCCTACATGCACCTATAAATATACCTTCCGTCTCCCTTTTCTCAACCACCCAGAGGTCTTCTGTTATTTCCCGAATACTTTTTATCTTTTTATTATATATGGCTACCTAGATATTATCTTCAGCTCTTATGTATTTTGATGAGGTGATTATGTGGAATTATTTGTTATCGCATATCTATCAGGCTTTGATTCAATGATTTAGAAAATTAGTGGACTTATTTGGTGACCAACTGCCGTTTGACCGAATTAAATTGTAATTATTTGTTGTGACTATTTTTCTAAAAGTCTGTCTTTGAGTCGCCTAAATTATTTTGTGTGCGTTGACCCATGAATTCGACCTTTTTAATAGACTTTGTCTTTTTAATAAAAAGCAAATGTTTTATATAAATAATTTATAAAGGCGAGTATAATGTAACGACCGAGTGATTATTTAGTTGCATTACTTATTTAGATAGTTATTGCTTATGCTAGGTTGCGGATAAAGTTGGAATAATTTGCGTGTATTTTCTCTGTGCTTCCTACTTGTTGACCTTACTTGCCTATCATTTGAGGTGAGTTTATTGCCCTACTTTAACTTATTTATATCTTTTTTTTGGTAACCGTGATTTCCGACTCATTGGTCGACTAATCCACGGAGTTTATAGCCCTACTTTAACTTATTTATATCGCTTTATGAAATATTGGGGTGAGATACATTGCTCGTTTTAAACTGTCGGACATAAGCAGAACAGGAAACGAAAACTTAACTATTGATGTTGCCTAGGTAGCTGAATCTGAAACTGTAAACTGTGCCCCTAATCATGAACCGTTAGTTACTGAGAGTAAGCGTGAATGAAGGTGGATAGATCTATTTTTGGGTGACGCCCACATCCGGGATTGGCATGTCATATGGCCATCGGGTGCATTTGAATTCTGGAAACTGTGAAACAATGAAACTAGGGCATACGAATGTTAAAGTCTCGGTGTCATGAGCTTAGGGCATCAATAGTGTTTATTTTTACATGTGTCATTATATCATTTATAATGGATCATACGTATAACTCAGCTTCTTATGTTCCGACTTATCAATTTAAATAAACCTATGAACTTACCAACCTTTGTGTTGACACTTTTAGCAATGTTTTATCTCAGGTGATTAAGCTGCTTGCTATATGAAGTAATCTAGAGTCTGCATGCATCATGATTTTGTCTTCAGATACTTATGCCATTTTAAAACTATTATCTCGTTTTTATTTTAAAACTTTATTTGTTTATGTAATCTATGATTTGAACTTACAAAACCTTGTAAACTTGTTAACGTTAATTAAATCAACGAGAAATTTTCCAAAATGACTCATGTAGAGGTCGTTCTTTATATTCTGAGTGTATGATGTTCATGAAGTCACAAGCCCCCGGCTATTACCAAACTCTGATTTTGGGGGTGTGACAATTTTGCTTTATCATGCACCAGAACATAGTTGTCCAGATTCTGTTGTTAAGGCCTTGAATCTTCTGCATTTTTATCTAGACCCTCATCTTCATTCCTTGGATTTAACCTAATACGAGGATCCACGGTCGGTGCGACCTGACTGTCTTGAAGTTCACCTCAAACTCAACTTCATTCCCTTAATCTGCAGCACCAACACCCTTGAGAGTATCCTTATACATAACACTAACATTAAACACCACATCCATGCTTATGGTTATCTTCGGTTTAACATCATCGAACCTCCGTAATCTGTATCCCTTCACACCCTCAGGATACCCTAGGAATATGCATTTTATAGCTATAGTATTGAGCTTCCCCTGATTCACGTGTGAATAAGCAACGCAACCAAATATCCTCAAGATATCGTAATTATTAGAATTTAATAACCTAATGTATCAATTATACATGCATCAATAGTAAAACGTAGTAGATATGACCAAATATCTATGCATATAATGTAATTAACATAAGGATAAATAATGCATACTTTTTCTTCCAAGAACGATGATCAATAACACTAAATCACCAAACAAAGAAAACCTTTATCAAAACCAGAATTCGATTCACCAATTAAAAACCAAAGATCAAGATAGATCTTCTCTAAGATAGTCCACACGATACTTCAATCTTATTTTGACTATAAGTACCATTCACACATGTAATAGACATCTCTGAAATAGGTTTTATAACTGTCCATTTTACTTTAAATCAAGAAATGTTATCCATCCATGCAAATATACACTTGCATCTCAAGTCTAAGGATAAGGAATACTCTATCATTAGTGTAATCTTTTAATGACGATGATCCATAAAGAAGATTTACACGTGGGGTAATCTAATTATTCAACCACATTGAATAACTTATGAGTTTGGAAGATTCATCTTTATGTATCATTTTAACAAGGATACAACCAACCCTCATATTTATCTTAGTTCATCAATACTCCTATACTGATGATTGACAATGAAAATTTAGAATGTATATAATACACATAAATATGCAGATACTACATCCATGGATTAAACATGCAAATATAGGACACAATATTATTTAATGAAAACGATCATACCTCGTATGTTAACTCATTATTTAATACAATTGCTTAACCGTCCCTTATCCAAATACTAATTTAAGATCACTACATGATATTTCTAGCTTGAACACTATTGTCTTAGTCACAACAATTCAATTGTTGATAAGGCATAGATTCTTACAAAATAGATTATTGATCTTGTGAAACTTTAAGAACACTTATTCAAAATCACAAGTTGTGAATAATATGATAAAACATGTACTATGATATAAAATAGAGTCAAGTTATTTTGGATACCATATCTATCATGGATACTAAGGGACTCATCCCCACCATCCATCCTCATCATATCTAATGGTTGAGATTAAAAGTATTTAATTATTTCACTTATTTTTAAAACTTAAATATCTTTTAAACCGTGAAGTGTTAAACGGAAAAAAATATACCATCGCGACGAGCATTTAATTAGCTTTCTACAGATATGCAATATGATATACTTTTGAAGAAAAAAAAAATCGCTTTTTTTTTAATTTTGCGTAAAATATCATATATGATAATAGTGTTTTATCATATATGATATTATTGTTATGTTACAAATTATTACAGAATCATATATGATATTGGTTTATATCATATGATATTGGTTTATATCATATGATATTGGTTTATATCATATATGATAAGTTATATCATATATGATACCAGTGTTACTATCATATATGATATTTAGTATCATATATGATAAATTACGGAAAAAAAAATAATAATTTGTCGAAAGTATATCATATAGCATATCTGTAGAAAGATAATTAAATGCCCGTCGTAATGGTATATTTTTTTTCGTATAACGATTGACGGTTTAAAAGATATTAATGTTTGAAAAAAAAGAGGAAATTGGTTTTATGTTTTAATCTTATCTATTAGATTAAGATGGAGATGAGTGGTGGAGATTAGTCCCTTAGTATCCAAATAAAGTTTGATATCCAAATGAACTTAAATCTATAAAATATCATACGAGGTGTCACATTACTTTTCATAAAATGTAAAATACTTATTAATAATATTTATCATTAAGAAAAAAGTTTAACATATACCCTCTTTTTAGGATAAACCCAACCAACCAATCACAATCATTTATTCTTTTTATAAAAAAAACTATTTTTTAAAAATTAAATATCTCACAAACCGTTAATCGTTAAGCAAAACGAAACATACCATCGTGACGAGAATTAAATCATCTTTCTAACGAGGGGCACATGTATATACTTTCAACGAACTTTTTTTGATTTTTTTTCTCAATCACGTAAATGAAAATCATATATGATTCGTGATATGAATTATATATGATTTTAGAAAATCATATATGATTCGTGAACGAATCATATATGATTTTCTCATACGTGACTTAAGAAAACAATTGAAAAAAAAGTTCGTCGAAAGTATATACACGTACCCCTTGATAGAAAGATAATTTAATTCTCGTTTCGATGATGTATTTTTTTTCGTTTGACAATTTATCATTTACGAGATATTTAATTTTTTTAAAAATTGTGAGAATTGAATATTTAAAAAAATAAATAAATGTATTGATTAATTGAGTTTATGTTATTTTAAAGGAGTACATAAATCTTAAATCTTTATCATTACCCATTCCAACAACACGCAATCGAATCGATGTTAAGCGAAACGTGTATTGCACATGTACTCCCTCCGTCCCAAATTAATAGTTCCCCGACAAAAAACACATTGTTTTAGAAAACATCACTATCAATGCATTCTCTCTCTTACTTTTTTACAAAATGACACTCTAACCCTTACGTAATTAATTAAAACTTTATATATAGTTTGTTATTTTTAATACCACTAAGTGTAATATGCTAAATTCATTACATTACTTATATCTATTTTTGGAAGGGAACTATAATTTTGAGATGTCCTAAAATAGTATAAGGGACTATAAATTTAAGACGGAGGGAGTAGTAAGCATGGAAATTAAACAAATACAGTATTGTTTTTCCTTTACGATAAGAACGAATCTTATCTATTGTGATGTGTAAGAAGCTAATTGGTTGGTTAGCTTTTACGCTAACCAGCATTGACCGATATACTGTGAAACCGCCTTAAAACAGTTGACCTACGCGTAATCAACAGACGTAACCAAACATACCCAACCGCCCTACATGCACCTATAAATATACCTTCCGTCTCCCTTTTCTCAACCACCCATAGGTTTTCTGTTATTTCCCGAATACTTTTTATCTTTTTATATATGGCTACCTAGATATTATCTTCAGCTCTTATGTATCTTGATGAGGTGATTATGTGGAATTATTTGTTATCGCATATCTATCAGGCTTTGATTCAATGATTTATATTCTTACTGTAAATTATAGGGTGCATGCATGGAATGGGATATAGGATATATATTTTTATGGACGTATGGGAGATCGAATGACTAGAAAGTTATCTTGGATTCCAAGTTCTCCTTCTGCTACTATTGATCTATAAGATGATTATATATTTCGATTGCAAACCTATTTCTTATATGGCAGATCTATTAGGTTATTGATACACATGTATCCGAAATATGGACTAGGTGTTGACCAGGTTATTCTCGTATCTTAATGACGGTTTACTTTGGCAGATTTGTCGGTTTCTTTGATAGGTCCTAATCATGGCTATGAAGGTATCTGAGTGTGATCCTATGAATCTACGTGTTGATATCATATTTGGAGCTATTTTTATAAAAGATAAATCGGTTTTTTGGCAAAGCTATGTGTTGTAGCAGAAATATATTCCTGTTATGGTTTTGTAGGTGTTGAGCAAACCAACGTATTCTAGTATCTTAATGACGGTTTGGTTTCAATATATTTAGTATGGCAGATTGTCAGTTTTGATAGGTGTTAATCATGGCTTTGAAGGTATCTGACCCAGCCTGATAGAATGAATCTCTACAATCTATGAGCTACTGGTTTGATATCATTTTTGAAGCTATTTTTACGGAAGATAAATTGCTGTTTTAGCTAAGCTATGTGTTGTGGCAGAAATATGTTCCGGTTATGGTTTTGTAGGTGGACAGAGATTAGGATCGGATATTGAGCATCATTCTAGCAATATGTTAATCACATGGATTGGTCTGGTCTCAAAAGCGTAAAGTGTACTTTATAATCTGTATCCGACGCCTTATATTTATTATGTTTTCAGACTTGGAATCGGAAGTGATTAGTATATAGCTTTTGTGTATATATTATCTAGGGATCTGTTGGTTATAGTTTGAGAGTTAGGCTCAGGACTTGTTTATACAATTTTTTTTTTTAAATCTTACATTACTTAATTACTGTATATATGGTTGGTTTGTTTGTGGGTAAACTGCAGATGAATTCTAGGTTTGTTCAATTTTTGTTCTGTTTTGATGATGTTTTAGGAGGTCAGGTAGCGTTTTGTTGAGGTTTGCTTTCTCATCTTGGATGTTGATAGACGGATTTCAGGTTCTTCTTTCGATATATTGCTAGCTTTATTTGTTATGTCAGATCTATAAGGTTTTTAATAGGTGCATGGTGGAATATGAGTTATTAATAACGGTTTTAAGGTTATTCTACATTTAGTTACGGTTTGTTATGTCAGCTCTACCGGGTTTTCTTTGCTAGGTTATGGCTATCTTTTTGCTGCAACATATCTGATCTCGATTGGATAAGTTATGGGTTAATTACCCAAATAGACCCCTTTTTAAGTGGATTTGCCAAAATAGCCTAAGCGACTTTAAAGTTCTATATATAGACCAAGCGACCTCAAGCTACCTTATTCAACCTTATGCTACATTAAGCTACTCTAAGCTACTTTAAGCTACCTAAGCGACTTTAATATTAAATTAATAAAATTACTATTCATCCTAAGAAAGTACTCTTTTTTGTATAAGAAATGTGTAAGTGTACTTTTTTATGCAACTTTTATTTTAATTAATTAAAATTGAATTTTATTTATATTATAATTAAAAAAAAACTATTTTATATTATGTAAAACTAAATTTATTTCTATGCGACTTTCGGTTGCACAGTGATTTGCACAGTATTTTTGCCAGGGATTTTGAACTACTTGCACCCTAGGTCTGCCACCTTTCACCCAACCCACACATTTCTGACGATCCATCCACATTAATCTCACACAAACACATTTCTGACGATCCATCTACCGTTCATCTCCAAACCTTACCCCAATCCTTACCCCAATGACCCAATCCTTACCCCACTATTAATCATTCAAGAAGTTTGATAATTGTTAATCTGCCTAATTAATATTGATCCCCCAAATCTGTATCGATCTTTGATAATGTGCAGTTTCAATCCGGTGTAAATCAATTTCGTAATAGAGATGGATCCAATAGAGATTGGTCCAATGCCGAACTATGACGCGAAGGTAAGCCTTAGATCCAAGATGAAGTTTTTACCTATAATCAAGGCTAAACTTAAACAAAACCCCGCACGCCATTTATGTTTTAGAAACACTGTTTTTGGTCCATGGTTAGATGTTAATAATGACCAAAATGACAACCACTTGCTCAATTATATCCTACAACAACAAGAATTTGTAGATGTTCCCAGTAGCGATTGTCCCCCTTTTATCTTTAACATTGGTGGTCATAATCTTACTTTTGGGCGAAATGAGTTTTGTTTAGTGACTGGTTTTAGGTGTGGTGATGTATCTTTAACATATAACCAAAATAGCTCATTCTGTTCCCGTGTATTTCCTGAAAAAAAAAGGGTTAAATGTTAAGTCTAGAGAGTTATTGGAGATTATTCAGGATGAAAAAAATGGGCTGAATTAGAAGATATGGATGCAGTTAGGGTTTGTTTATTGTTTCTAGAGGAGGTTGTGTTTATGGGGCGTGAGGAGTTTTTAAATATTCCAAAGCATGTACTTTGTCTTGTTGATGATATTGACGCATGGAATGAGTATCCCTGGGAGAATTCATGTGGCAGTATTATTATGAGAGGACATTGAATTTGGTTCCGAGATATGCTGCCAGACATTATAAGAGCAACACCCCTAGTATGCACATGGGAACATATAATCTCAATGGCTTTCAATGGGCCCTCAAGGTCATTTGTTCTACCTTTTTTATTAAAGTGATAATGCTGCCAAACATGCCCAACATTTAAAGTTAGCTTTTGTTTTGTTTATGCAGATGTGGATACTAGAAACATTCCCCAATAGCCATATTTGGTGGAGACAAGTACCAGGCAGAATTCCACGTGGATTTGGTTGGAAAAATGACAGGAGGTTTCGTAAGATTGATTACCCCTTGCTCTTCCCACATGTAAAGTGTTTATTTCACTGACAATATTATATACCCTTTCTTTTTATTATTTTATATTTACATCATTTAATTATTATGTATTAGGAGATTCTCCCTACGTTTGTACTCATTCCAACTGAAGAAGAGTTGAGGCAGACATGGCTTATACGCAGTATTGCTTTCTTCCGTGGAGACGAGGTTCCGTTTATTCAAGCTGTTATATCGATTGTTCCACAGCATGGTGACATTCTACCAGTAGATGTAGATGGTATTATACCTAATGAAGCACAGAATGATGGGGTAGTACCTTTAGCTGTAGAAGCGGTTAACCATCATGTGATGTTGGGTCCTCAATTAGATGAAGTAAGATTGTCACCCGTTCGTGAACCAGAAGATTTTCCATCATCTAATGTACCGAGCAATTCAAGTGTAAACCTAACAGATTCCCAAGGGTTACTGGATAATGTTGACTCAATATTTCAAGTTGTCCTTGATGTAAAACCAGATTGGGCTGGAAGGGTGGGCCACCTGAGATCGCAGCTAGTTGAAACCTTATTAGGTCAAGATAATACCCACCAAACACAAGTTGTGGATGTATGTGTGATCCAACTTTATTTGTTTACTTTAATATATTATGGATCTTTAACCTTGTTTGTTTACATACTAATTTCCTGGTTATTTCAGCAGTTGAAAGGTGATAATGTTGACCAGAATCGCAAGTCTGAAGGTTCTTCTAATGACGAAAACATAAATGACTCCAATGTTGCTGAATGTCGTACATCTGAAGTTATTGTGAACGCAGATCTTGTAGATGATTCCATAACAACAGAAGATTATGTGATTGAGGATAACTTGTTTTTTGATGGATCCAAACAGGGGTCTATGCAACAACTACTAAATGCAGTTGAAGATCTTGAATTGCCTATGGAGGTGATAATTACTGATTCCTTTTCCTATGTCAGTATACATTACTTTCTCTTTAAGACAATATCTTATGTTAGTTATTCGTTTGTATATTTGTAGGACAACAATGTTATGGATAACAATTTAGGAGTGGATGGTAACTTTAGTTTAGATCCTACTTCTATTAGATTAGAAGATGAGAAGCAAAACAATGCAACAGAAGTTAGTAAAATTGATGGAGAAACCACCTTCGATTATGATATGAACGATGTTACCCACATGGTGAATAAGTCTGATAGGTCAGAACACACATCTGTTCATGACTTGGTGTTTGATAATAATTCTACAACTTCTAAGGGAACATCATCTTTTAAAGAAAGCACAGATACTACTCCAAAGGTACGTTTTGTCTATAATATTACTTCTCTAATATATGTAGAATTATCAATATATACGTGAGCTAACATTGATGTAATAATAATTTATGCCTTGTAGCCTAAAGTCCGTGATTTGGATCTGTTTTTAGCTGATTATAACCATGTTCAGAATACATCTTCAAGCCATGTAACTGAAGATGGGAACTTCATTGGAATACCTTCCTTGGAAACGGTTTTTGCTAATATTGGAAGAAAGAAAAAGCCAAGTAAGGCTTTCCAGGAACCGTATGAGCAGCAATGTCCCACCACACCTATTCCAAAAAAGAGGCGTAAAATTTCAAAACCAAATTCGGTGAAATTTGGACTTGTAGAGGAAGACGATGTTGCTGTGCCTACCCGTGAATATACCCGTACTGAAGTTATACCATTCGTAGAGGTGATCCATTTATAATTGAAACTAACTGTATCATACGATTACCCTTATTAGTATGTGCATATATTAATTGAGATATAATTCTTAAAGGTATTATCCCGACCCAAAAGAAGTAGCCCTTACAAGGTTAGTGTTCCAAGTTTTATAAAAGATATGTTTGAAGCAAAAAAACAAGGGAGGCCAATAAAACTCTACCAATTAGCATGGGATCCATATGGACTGGTTGTCGACGATCGTGTATGGTTACCTTTTGTTGGTTTGGATGAAAAGAGAAGAGGTTGGATGACAGATTATGTAAGCATATGTTCTATGTTTATTAAAAATTTAATTCATACTTAGTAAGGTACTTACTGTTTATACTCATGTGATTCTTATGTGCAGCACTTGGAATTATGGACTCAGTTAATGTGGTTTGGTAGATTGGATTCTGCAAATTGGGCTGTTGCTGGCCCATATTTCTGTCCAAATATTATGGGAGGTAGACGACCATTTCTGATCTAAGACCTACAAAGTACAGGGTCGGTTGGGCAGATGTGGAAAAGGTTAACACTATTTTATCCCTTTTAAATAATATAACCAACCAAGCTTATGTTATACTAATACTAATGTTGGGATAAATACAGGTATTTATCCCTTTGAATGAACCTGGAAAACATTGGGCATTGGGAGAGCTTCACGTTCGGTCAGGTGTTTTTACAATTTACGACTCAATGGCACCAAGAAAGAGGCAAAAACATCTCCCAATACAAGAGAACAGGAAATGGTGGTTGGAAATGAGGGAAAAAATGTCCCAAGAATTGCCAGGGATTTTGGACGAGGCTGATATGTTGAAGCGCAAAGGATTGACCTTAAGGGATTACAAAATCAGCTTTAGGTTTGAAGAAAATGTTCCTCAACAAGGTAATGCATTAGGAGACTGTGGCATCTGGGTATGCATCATGTTATACCGACTCATCAACAACATTCCACTAGACATAGGTGATCACACTCAGCTACCTTTGGCCTATCGTGAACACATGCTCGATTACTTTTGGAAATACAAGGTAAGTTTCAAGTTACCCGCTGAGGAAGATTTTTAGGTGTTCTATCATTTTCTGAACAATATTTATGGTCTGTAATAAATTAAGTAAGCCTAACTTTAACTTTAACCTCTGAACAATATGTATGGTGTGTAATATTCCTTATGTTATTGTATAATATTATCTGTTATTTAGGAATTAAATTCTTAATGCGCTAAATTTCAACCCTTGCCTTAACTGTGTACATATGGTATACCTTTATGATGTCCTTAGTATGCGACTTTGCATTGGGAATAGGTTGGCTGTAACATCAGTCAGGGCATTTATTTTTCATGTACTTTCTATGCGACTTATTTTTCGAGTATGTAACCCATATGCATTAGTTTCAATAAAAACCACACATTCTGGCTTAGACTCTTCCTTGTAATTTAGTTTATAATCATGCCAAGGCGTAGTACAACTAAAAGACGCCTAGAGTTTGATGCATTACAGTCAGAATTAGTTAGCAACACCAAAACTGGCTTAGACTCTTCCTTCAATGCTCATTTGACGACACTCCCAACACGATTAACTACGGTTGAGCCAACCGCAGCAGAAATAGCTAGCAGGAGACTAAGAACTATAAATGGGAAAGTTTTTAGGATGAGAGGAAAAGGAGATGGCTCAAGATCTTTTAGGTATCGAGATGGCATTAAACCAATTGGATTTGGTGTTTCTTGGGATCCGGTGGATGGAGAGCCTATGCTCGGAGTAAGTGATCAGTGTTATTACATGTACCTGTTTAATGTTATTTTATAACCATACTTACTATTTTAATAACTTATTTGTTTATTTCAGAATGCTATGGGATTGCCTGTACCAGCTTGGCCACTTGATATTACACCAGAAGACTGTAGGATCCATGCTGAAAGACCTGAACCTGTTGTTCTACACTCACCTTATCCAGTACCAATTTGTATGCGAGAGGCTGCTTATCTAAGGGGACTAAATGAAAATGCGGAAGACATAAACTAATAATAGCTATTATTTGTATGTTTGAAAGTTGCATAAAATGTAATAAGTAGTATTTGTAGGTTTCATGGCAATTACATAACCTTTTGTAGAACAAATGGTTATTATCTTTAATGTATCTGTACTTTTATTGCATGTATTTAAGTTGAAATGATGTACCATCCAACTGTTACTGTACAATATTGTGCCTATATAATCACTTACTAATCTCCATACAATACAAACACAAACCAGTAACTAAATCACCTAATACTAAATTGAAATGGCAAACTCATCAGCTAACCAACCCATCTTTGGTCGAGTTGTCAATGAGATGATGACACTGAGTGGTGAATCAGACATTCACAAGTGCATGAAATTCTTTTTCTTGCAGCAAGTGACTGAAGAAAGAACTTTTGCTAACACCCTTCGTGATCAAGTTTCAGTTATAATGGCTGGCATAACAAAATTGGACCAAATGATTGCTGAGTTGGAAAATGTTACTGATCTATTTTTAGTTTACGACCCTTTGGATTGTTTGAAGGAATCAAGAACCACTGAGAAGGAGAAGCTTGATTCTTTGAACAGGTTGATACAGGAAATTGAGTATGGGATCCGCCAGAAAGATGGTCATGCCTGTATGATGGATTTGTGTATTGATGCTGATTTTGATGTTGAAGAAAATGACAATGACGATGAAGAAGGTAACTGAAAGACCAGTGCAGTGTAGTAAGATGTATTCAGTATGGTAATCCTACTTGTGCCTATCTTCCTAGTAGTTGATGTAATGTGATGCTGGAAATTTCCTTATACTAAATAAATTCCAGCAAGTATGTTTTATATGTTTTTAATGAAATCTTTGATCCGTATCGCACAATAATATTTCAGTATATTACAAAACATGAAATACATGGTTCATAGATCATATAACAGATCTTAAAATACAAAGACATTTTAAAGCATGAAAAGTGAACAATGCATTACATAAAATAAGTAATTAAAAAGAACAACCAGCTACAAATTAGCCATATCTTCAGTCTTCGATTGGAAGCAGTAAGCAAGTTGATTGTCTGCTGTAGTTGATTTCTGCCTCTAAGTAGCCCAGGGATAATGATTCTGGCTCGAAGACACATGGGTGGATCAACCCATGAAAAGAAGTCACAGACAGAAGTTAAACAACAACGAAACCTACGTCCAGGGTTAGCATTGGTCCAAGAAGTCCTAACTGTGGTAGGATTTCCACAGAAGCAACTAATTAAGATATCTCTCGTAAGTAATCAAGCAAGTAATGTGTCTAGGACCACACCCATAACCAATTTTTATACTACTTTTATGAAATTAAAAAACAATATACTTGTACTTTCTATCCAACTACTAATAGTACATTCACATTAATGAAATGTACCTTCCAGAATTTTTATTTTATGCGACTTGCATTAAATTATGACTAGTGTTCCCCATCCAAGCCTTGTACATATTTAAGCCTTGTACATCAATGTTTAATCTAATACAACCAACTATGAATAACCACAACAAGTTTAAATTAAGGCTGGAGTTTCAAGGTTCGAATAGGTCTGTCCTATTGCCTAAAGATATCCAATACCAATACCTATATTGTTATTGTAAGAATAAGTTTTCAATCGGAGCTGATGAGATCATAAGTTTATCATACATAGATCAATCCGAAACAGTTGAGTTAATAGATGATGAAGACCTAGAGTGCTTCATTCATGATTTCGTTTACAACAGTCTTGAACCTCCTAAGATGTTTATATCTATATCTAAGGTATCCAATACTTCATCTTTCGTTTCAAAAGATTTTGATTTAAATTTACCATATTTGGGTGAAGGCACCATAAATACACCTACAAATGATGATCATGGCTGGAATCCGAATACTTTCATACATAACCCTGCCCCTCCTTCCATCACTTTAGAGAACCCACTTTACAAGAATAAGCATCCAAATATTACTCCAATTAGATATGATGTAGGACATAGATTTGATAATAAAAAAGCATGTGTGTATCAAATTAGTTTGCAAGCCATTATGGAAGGCTTTGAGTTCCGGGTTATTAAGTCATGTAAAAAACGGTTTAGCGTTCGTTGTGCACAAGAATGTTGTTCATGGCGTGTATATACAAGGAGGTTTAAAACCAGTAATTGTTTCTTAATAACAACCGTAAACAACTACCACACTTGCTCTAAAACACAGCTTTTACCAAATCATCGTAACGCTTCAAGAACATTGATTGGTCAAATGGTTTTAGGAAAATTGAAAGATACAAGACGGGTATACATGCCTAAGGATATACAACAGGATTTTAACGTTGATTGGAAGGTAGACATATCATACAAACAAGCTTGGGGGGGAGACATGTTGCATTGAATATGTTGAATGGTAGCCAAGGAGGATCATTCGAACAGCTACCTATTTATTTTCATAATGTTAAGTTGGCAAACGAGGGGACGGTTACCCACATAGAGACTGATGAGGATGGCTGTTTCAAGATGTGCTTTATTGCTTTTGGTGTAGCTGTAAGTTAATGTTTTTTATTATTTAATTACTTAAACACATTATGAGCAAACACGTCTGACCTATTATGTTTTACGTCCACCAGATTAGGAGCTTCGAATCATATATGAGACCAATAATAAAGATAGATGACGCACACCTTAAAGGTACATATCTTGGGACTAATTTGCTTGCTGTGGGAATGGATTCAAACAACCAAATTATACCAATAGCAACAGGTGTATCACAAGGAGAGACAGTCGAATCATGGTCATGGTTTTTGACAAAACTGAAAGAATGCATAGGAGAAAGACCGAATATGGCTATCATCTCAGATAGGTACGTTGCTATTACAACAGCATGTGCGAATGTTTTTCCAAATGCCTTTCATGGGTATTGTTGTCGACATATTTTGATAAACTGTAAATTGAAATCCAAGAAAATGAATGCTCTATTTTGGAAAACTTGCAAGGCTTACTTGGTCCAAGATTTTCAGAAATCACTAGATGATATTAAAGCGGTTAAACCAGATGCTTACAAGAAGTTAGTAGACGCTGGTTTTGAGAAATGGTCAAGAGCACATTGCCCAGGCAAGCGCTACAATTACATGACCTCAAACTGCGTTGAATCAATCAATGCTTTAACAAAGACAGTCAGTAAGGTTCCTATAACAAAGCTGATGGACTTCTATAGAGACCTTATACAGAGGTGGTACTTTGAACGTAGATACTATGGTGCAGGTATGAAAGTGTGACTTCATATTTTAATTTATTATATATATATATATATATATATATATATATATATATATATATATATATATATATATATATATATATATATATATATATATATATATATATATATATATATATATATATATATATATATATATTCACAACTGCTGATTCATAGTTCCTAACATTTTAGTTGTATAGATGAACCAGCAAACGACGATTTATCAACATGGGCTCAGGCAAAGATAAACAAAAGAATGAGAAAAAGTGCCTCATGGACGGTATATGGTATAGACAAGTTCAAGGTTTATCAGGTGAAAGAATATAACCGAGTGCACATTGTCGATTTGGTGAGGGGTGTATGTTCATGCCTAAAATGGCAATATTCAGGTTTGCCTTGTGGTCATGTGTGTGCTATGGCAAAACATGTTGGCTTGAGTAACTGTAACCATTTGGGCAAAAGCGTGGTTTTCACAAAGAACTTTGAAAGCTATATACCAAGAGTTGGTTTACCCGCTTCCGGATCCATCAATGTGGGAAGTTCCGGTTGACTTGCAAGTGGTTAAGCCACCGGCTTTGGTAAAACCACAACCAGGTAGACCAAAGGATGGAGCAAGGAGAGGGACCTATAGATAACAGATGTTCAAGGTGTGGTAGCAGGGGGCACAGTAGAGATGGTTGTCATACACCATTGCCGAGCCAAGTAAGTCATAATTTTATCATAAATAAATATGTATATATTATGTTTATATATATTGACTAACATTCACATACACATTTTTGTGTTTCAGGTAAAAAGTCAATCCCAGTATCCTACAAATAATTCACAGAATGGTCATAATGATTCACTGAATGTAGCAGAACAAGAGCCCAATCAAGTTCACTTAGATGACATGGACGTATAGATGTTATGAGTGTGTCCATGCAATGTTTGGCAACCGTTCCCTTATTTCATTGTACTAAGCATGTTTATTTGTTAATTCTTCTTCATTTCTTATAGGTTACATGGTACGTTTAAACAATAACCTTATGCCTAAAATAAAAGTTGGCTAATTGTTCACGATAACACAACGCAGTCTGTATAGGATCATCAACTAGCAACGATAAGCCATGTGCTAAACGGTACAAGAAAATACATACCCACACTCCGCAATCGCCATAGAGTCCTCCCTGCTTAGGAACGTCCTGGGCAATTGTAAACGTTATCTGGTATGTTGTATGGTCAATTCCCTTAGCAGCAAATAAGTCTTCATCGGCTAGAATTGTTGGTAAGCGTACCTACAGAAATATTGTATTCTTACTTAGTGTTAAAAAAAATATCATCATGCAAACGAGAACACAAAATTATTTAAATATTATTTAACCTTTAAGCATTCCTTTGTCCTTAGATACCAATCTCAGTAGTCAAATTTGTTATTGTCGCCAGTATCATAGAAGGTTACTAAACCAGATGGAATATCAAACTCCGCCAGGAACCAATGTGTTCCAGGTTGGTTAATAGGTACAAGAACCCTATCAACCTCTGACCATGGCTTAATATATCGTTGCCCATTCACGTACCATAGAGGCATTCTATTTTGAAGTAGCAGCTGCACAAAGTAAGGGCTAACCATGGCCCAATTTGCGTCATGTTCTCGCACGTGCCACATGTAATCCACCCAAAGCTCAATATACTTATACCGGAAAATTGGATTACATTAATACAAGTTAGATTGAAAATTAATGAATAAATTAAACCCCAATGTATAACTAGTTAAATAGTTTTCGTTTGTTACCTCATCCATTAGATAACCTTGTCTAGGAAGATCCAAATAGACTAAAGATTCCCAGAAACGTCTATCAACAGTTACTTCATTAGACCAAGGAAATTTTGAACGCAAACGCCCAGGCCGTCCAAGATAAAGGTCCAATTCATCGCTTATTGAAATTTTGTGTATGGCATTGTGGCTACGTGAAAGATTCTATAATAATGGAAAATAAAATAAGTTAGGGAATACATCAATAACTAGAAACCAAAATGTACACAGAACAAGGTATGTGAAATACCTCAATCCAAGGTCCGACATCTTGTAATCCGTTAGCCATGTCTAAATCAACGACACCCGATACTTCACTGATTTTTTGAAATTTCTGTGATACTGTTGCCCAATCACAATTGCGGTCTGGTAATAATTGTGACCTTTTTTGAGGACGGCATTCGACAAAAGCTTTTTTCATATGATTAGAATTTCTTAATATGTGCCGCCTACTCTTAACATCCATCTCCCATTTTTTCATAACCTCCCGTGACCTCTCTTCTGCGAGCAAAAGCTGTTTCTTCCTTTCCTTTTTAATTTTCTGCTCATGAGCATACTGTCGTTCCTCCTCTACCAGCTTCCTTTCCTCCTCTGAAATGCGAACCATTAATTCCTCTTCAATGAAATATTCCTGTGATTAACAATGGTAAAATAGGTAATCGTGTATATTTGCGTGTAATAATATATATCATTAGGTTATCAATGAATAAAATTGTACCACGTCATTTTCTTCTTCAATCCCGTGATCTGCCGACATCGACACGCAATCATCATTGGCGCATTGGAGCAACTGACTATAAATGTTATTAAGAACTGCGCACAAATCTTGGTTTTGTGATTTGAACTTTTCACTAAATGACAATGAAGGCGATACTCCATTCTTCGTAAAACCAAGTACCTATGTTAATTTTACCAGTATGAAAACATATTAAACGTCTGCAAATATTTAAATGTCATGTTGGTAACAAAGAAGAAAAACCTACCAGTATGATAACCTCAAGTTTGTATATGCGATTATTCAACTCTTTTATAAGACAGTCCTTTATACGGCTTTCCTTTGATCTAGGAATATTGACATCAGAAATAGTGATCCTCTCACATACACTATTGCGTTTACGGCTTGCAGCAAGCTTTTGGAAATACGCATCGTACGCATCTGCTTTTCTTTCTGGAACCTTAGGTATGTATGATTTCAGATACTCACAGGTACTTGAGAACCATTCCGTTTTGTACTCAGTTGATGTAGGCCTTAGCTCTTTGATAACCTTTGCATCCTGAAACCATATGTATAGTTTAATACCCAGAAAAATTGTGATCCCTTAAAATTTGACTATACAAAATAAATATTACCTTCCCAAATAAAGTCAAAAAATCTGATCTTTTCAAAATCTTTTTTTTAGACCACGCAATTCCTCTGGGTGTAATGTCCGAGACTTTATTCCACCAGTTTACACTATGCAGGAATGACTCCATAATCCAGACCTAAAAAGGTTTATTTAATTTTTAACAAAATAATAATAAAAACAAATAAAAAATGATTTGAAAATTGTGAACAAAATCATACCTGAAATGACCATACAAAACCAGACAGTGTGTAACTTGGCACATAATTACGAGACTTAAGCAACCCTTGAATGTGCTCATCCTTGTGACGGGCCACAACATTGACTAACTCCTTATACAACGTATCCCATATATGCTCGCCCCAAGGAAAAGAATTCCATGCTTCCAAATTCTCAATTAACTTAAATAATATGTCATCAAGTTCATTGGCCAACAAGCGACCCATAAATATTACTTCCAACATAAACAAAAGACATAACCTAACCGCGTCTACGTCACTAAGTTTAGAAAAAAACTCCTCATCCTCAACAACACCTATTAAATCTAAATTAGTTATCGGTAAACCAACTTTATGCGTGAATACCCGGTTTCTGAATGTCATATCACAGTCGGTATATGCGCTAAGAGTTTCATGTCCAAACCTGAAACCAGTTATGATGCTAAACTCTTTGCGTCCAAAATGTAGTGTCGAACCGTGGATATTATATAATAACGGCATATCGTAATGCGAATCGCTAACAGTACACTGTTTCTGTAGGATAAAATCTAGCATATGAACCTCCTGATTAAAATACATAAAGTCTATCCACGGCCCAAAACAGGTGGTGCTAAACAGTTTCCTCCGCTTTACATCCAATGAGTTTTTAATAAACTTAAAGTACTTCAATTTACTTCTTATATACACTTTGGCTTCATACTCCTAAAATAAAACAAAACACCGATAAATATGTCTGACTAAATAATATAGATTTATCACAAGGAAAGGAAAGATACATAACGGAAATTTTTCATTAATAGATAGCATGGAATCATACAATGGAACGGAAGCAAATACATTCATTCTTAAACAGAAAGGCCTACATATATTGGCCTACATTCATACTTAACATATATTGGCCTACATAGTCTAACACACGGTAAACTTAAGGAAACATGACAGAACATTTGTGAGAGAGCACATGGTTGATATAGGAAAACAAGTCACTTGGGGCGAAGGGTGGCCATCATAGACATTCTTTTGAGAACCTGGAGCTGAACATGGTTGATTGCACCCAACAAGGCACGGATCTTGCCAAGATCATTGTTGTTGATCTCCTTTAGCAACTTTGAACAATCATATGCTACACTGCTATTAATGAAGCAGTCTAGTTCTGATATTAAGCCACAACGCTCGTTCACTCGAGCACCCAAGATTTCGGCTAGGTGATTAAACTCATGCGCTATCAAATGATCTTTGTTATTTTCAGATTCCAATAGAACAAGCATCATGTGCCTGATGTCATTGGAGTTTGCAATGATGGAAAGCTCATGTAGGGTAGACATTTTTTTTCAGGTTAGGGTTTGATAGTATATGAGTGTATGAGTCCTAGTAAGGTCATAACCATCCTTTTTATAGATGCATGTTCAACTAGTTGTCAAAAGGAATATATTAAATGCTTGGCAAGACTACACAAGGCTTTTTGGCATGTAATATATGGCAGACAACTTCCAAATTCTATTTTTTGCCAATTTTGTAACAAAATGCCATTCTAAAACAAACTGTATATTTTTAAGGTTCCCAATAAAGGAAATTTAGTATGCCTATTCAATATCAATCTAAATCTATTTTTTCCCAATTTTGTAACAAAAGGCCAAACTAAAAAAAACACCAAAACTGTCGTTCTTATACAGTATACATAAAAAAAATTTAAATAATCACACTTCTAATTTATATAATGTTAAAATTAAATTGTCTCTAATTAATACAAGTTGGTAACAGCAATAAATTGATTGCAGTGAAAGTCGCATAAGTCTATAAAGGAAGATGGTGGTTTAACGTTATGACACCATTAAATTACAAATCAGATAGTACAATGGATTCAATACCAATATATATGCTTCAAAGATCCTAAATCATATTTTAAACAACAATAATCTAATCAATTTTAAATTTATCTAAAATTAAAGAATATTAAGAGACGAAAACTGTTGAATTACTACTAACCTGTGCCCACGACATTGTTGGATTGAACTACGATGAAGACGGATTAACAATATGAATGATCTAAAAAAATGAATTTGTCGTTGGATTTTCTGGGACTTGGAGTTCGATTTCCTGGGTAAATGGGGGTTAAGATGGTCGATGGATTCTAGGAGATGGATAGGTTATGTTGTTAGCGATGTATTCTAGATCTGCATGGTCTGGGCTATAATGAAAATGGGCTGGGGTATTAGCCAAATGTACAAGTCAATATTGTAAATGTACAACTTACTAATCCATTAGCCAAATGTACAAGTCAATATTGTAAATGTACAACTTACTAATCCATTTATTTTTATATTTGTTAAAAATAAATACTATAAAAAAAATTATTAATTTATAAATATTATAAACTTTTATATTTAATTATAAAAGTACAAGTCGCTTAAATTGTACACTTACACATTCTTACACAATAGTGACAAGTCGCTTAAAGAGTACAATGACACATTATTACACCAAAAGCAGAAGTCGCATAAGTTTAATTAAAGTAGCATAGTATTTTTAATATTTAAAATATAATAAAAATATGTTACAAAAATAATATAATTAAAAAGTTGCATAATAAAATATTCTGAGTCGCATAAAAAGGTACCTTACACAATTGTACTTGTTTCTTACACAAATAGTACTTTTTTTGGAAAAAACACAAGTCGCTTAGGTAGCATATGGTAGCATGGGTTGCATAGTGTAGCATAAGTCGCATCGGTCTATTTTGGGAAAATGTCAAAAACATGGGTTATTTTGGCAAAAAGATTTAATTACAAGTCTATTTGGGTAATTATCCCATAAGTTATTGGTAATAGATTCCATGATAAATTTGCATGTTCTATCATTAACTTTGGTTTGATATTGATTTTAAGCCATTTGGGAAGGCATGTGGTTGTGGCATTACTGTTGGTCGTGGTTTTGTAGGTGCCAGACACTAGGATTGGGTAGCATCATTCTACAAATTTCTTATATTTGGTTTTATTGGTTTGCCTGCAAAGGATAAGATTTACTTGTTATTTGTTGCTTATATCCAATGCTTTGTATTTGGTTTCGCAATTGAGAGTTATAAGTTCATGGTTTATTTCTAGGTTTCTGCTGACTGTTGATCAGGGTTCGGGACTGGCTTATCAATATGTAGCAATTGGATGGGTACATTTGGTCTTTTTGATTACCTTCGTATAAATATGTTTATGCTGCACTGCAGGTTTAGGGAGTCATTTGACGTGTTTGTTGCTAATGGCTGCAGTATAGTTATGTGATTTTACAATTTTCATTGCTTGGATGATCATTCATGAGGCTGTCTAGCGTTTGTTTTGAGTTTTGCATCGACAAGTCACTTAATTGCTTAGTCGTCAACATTTTTGTTGTTGAAGTGTGGATATGGTTTTACACTTTTACCTGTATTAATTTGGTCAAGGTTTCTTCAGATAGCTAGTACATGCCAACTATAAACTTTTGTTAACTTACTACGTCCTCTTAAATCTCAGTGTCTGAATACGATAGTTGTGCATTGATTCAGGAACCTTGTTGTGTTGCAAGGGTGTTCGAGGCACTTAGACGTGTTTATTCTTTACTGTGACGTCTGCCTTTCTCATCTTGGGTGTTTTTCTTACTGTTACTGCGTTACACATGCTCTATTCTTTCTTTGTATGTGTGTGTGTGGATTAGATGTGTAATTATGTGTTGTTGTCGCAACAGGTTTTGGACATTACTAGGAATATGATTGGACTGCTTTTCTGCTGGCGAGCCATGGGCACTATCACATGCTAATTATTTGACATCTCAGTTCATTAATTGGTGTTTAGTTTCCCCTTGTGTGTAAGCTTGCATGACAAGATTATGCTCTGTTTGTAGGTTCATTTGGTGTCAAACATACTTTAGCAATCATGATCAGTTGTCACCATTTGCTGGTTCTTCTTATTTTTCTTGTCTGTCATCATCGTAGTTGGTCAGCATTTGCTGGTTCTTATTCTCTTTTAAAATTATCGGTTTTCTTGTCTGTCATCATCGTAGGTTTTCCTATCTCGCTCACAGATGCTCATTTGGTTGCAGATGATAGTCCAGACCGTGAAGTACTGAATAAGTTCTATTTTGTTTTAAAACCTTCTTTCCATGCTTCTTTCTATTAATAGTCTCCATAGGCTCTTAGATAAGAAGACCTTTGCGTTTGTGTAGATTTGTTGGTTACTAAATAGATTAATGCCTTTTTCTATTCGACTCTTGTGATCTTTTCTCAAGTAATTAATTCTGTCTTAATGATATGATTAGAATCATTCTTTCCAGGAGTGCAGAAGTAGAAGCATCGCATGAGGGTTGATAGATACTTCGGTATAGAAAACGTGCTTCTATTGGTTGTATATAGACCGGTACTGCAGGAATATAATGGTTTGACCTTTGCATTAATTTAGTATTTTCTCGAGTCCCAAATCATGTATTATGTCTTTTATTTGTTCGTGCTTTGTTTCATGAAGAAAGAGAATTGTTTTGTTTGTAGGTTTCTTATTTGCTGAGCTCTTCTTCTGGCTTCCTAATGAACATCCGCTGGTTTCTTCAAAATTCATACCTTTCACATCTTCTTTATCATTGTTTATGCTTATATGACACAATTGTATTCTATTTGTAGGTGTCTATATGGTGTCATAGGTTAGTTGGTTTCCAAATACTCTGGTCATGTTGGTTTCTAACTTTCTTTACTCGACTACTTATACCAATTTTCTTTTTGTATTTTCCTTCTTTTTATGCATTAGATCAAGTTAATGTCTCCGGTCTCTTGCTCGTGATATCTGGTATAAATGATTCTGTATACAGGTCTTGTGGAATGATACTAGATGGTCGGACACTTGTAGACTTGTTTAGTATCATACCACGTCGTTAAAATGTTTCTCTGTTTCTTTTTGTTATTATTGGCCAACTTCCATTTCACCTCTTAAAATTAAGCGGAATATGTTCTTTCTATAGGTTTGTTCATGTGGTGGACGTGTCATCTGTGCTATATGTGATACTTGAGGCCAAATTATTGAATAAGCTCAATTTGTTTTAAACTTTCTTTTGTTTTTATCTCCTTTTTTCGACATAATTTTAGCAGATGATATATATGAGTCTTTCTCATTATGTAGGGCGTGTTAGTTGCAAATGTGGTTCTCGCGACGACTATATGCTGTTTTTTTTTCACTCGAGACTCCTGGTCATTTCTGTTTTAGTTTTAACTTCTGTAAATGCAATATAGTTAGAAGAATTATTTGTCCCTTTTGCTGATAGGTCTAGAAGAGCTTGTGTTTGGATTGGATCATTGACCTGAGGGCTTCACTTATATGGATGAGTTCTATCTGTCTTTGGTGTTTTCATTGTTGTTAGATGTGTTTTATTCTTTATACCGTGTGTGTGGATTAGATGTTGAATTATATGTTGTTGTCGGCGGCGCAGGTAGAGACATAAATAGCTTTTGCTGGGGATCATTAACACTGTCATTTGTTCTTTGTCGTTGTTTTGCTCATTATTTGTTTCTTTTTTCTGGTGTGTAAGCTTGTATGACATGATCGATATGTTTGTGGGTTCGTGTGGTGCCGTAGATCGTTGTGGAATAATGTAGAGAACCTGCTGGTTGTTGAGTTCTTTGTGGTCGTATTCTATTTTGAAGTTAATTTTCAGTCTGTCTTCATCATATATCATTCTATATTTACTCTTCTGCTGATAGGTCCAAAGTGTTCATTTGGTAGAAGACTCATTTGAGTTGCTGCATGATGGTTCAGACCAATATACATTGATTAAGGGCTTGTTTGTTTTGATTTTTTTATTAAGTCTTGTAAAATTAAAGTGTTTGTCTATATATATGTTGTCTGTTTGTAGAAAGATATATGGTTGTTTGTTTTGTGTGCTGAATAAAGTGTCTGAATTAGAGAAAAATACTTTTATACCCTTTTATATAAAATAAGTATTAAGAGTGAGAGGGTAATAATGTAAACTTATGAAAATAAGTCACGACTTAATATAGAGACCCTCTCATATGTGGCTTTTTCTAGAAAGTCATGTATTAATTTTCAGCCCAAAACAAACATGCTTAAAGTGACTTAATTTACTAGCCTATTTTTCAATCAAGTCCTATTAAGTTGTTATCAAACATTACCTAAGTTCACCTGCGATGACTCCGGGCTATCCAAAAGGGTAGTCGCCCTGGGATTAGTCGGCTCGCAATGTCGAGTCGGAAACCTAGGTATACTTAAAAAAAACATTACCTAAGTTCCATTTGTCCTACAACCTTCATGTTGAAGTCTTACTTTATCTCGTGTTCTTTCAGCTCCTAAATAATAAGAGGGTCCTACCTTTTGTGTAGGTTTGTTGCTTGCCAAATGCGGTATTTATGATAACTGGCTGCGGGTTTTTTCTCTCTTATGATCATTATTTTTTACTTGTTTCCGTCTTTGCAGTATAAATCATAATCATTGTTAGATAATTTGGTATAGAAGATTGGTCCTCTATATGCACAATTGATGGTTTGATATGCGTTCCTTATAGTATCGTGTCATGCAGTTGATTTTTTGTTTTTTGTTCATGGCCAATTGCTTTTTGTCTCTTGACTTAAGAAGATTGTTTTGACTTAAGAAGATTGCTTTTACTTGTTGGGCGTTTTTGTTAATGTTTGGGGTTTGTTGGTTTTCTCTTTCTTTTTGGGCGTTTTTGTTAAAAGGAACATAACAATATATGATTGGACAGTTTTAGTTTGGTGGAACAGTAGAACCATCGTTTCTTCTTTGCCCTTATTCCGTCCATTATTTGATCTCATGCATGTTTTCACTTGTGTAAGCTTGCATTATATTGTTATGTTCTGTTTGCAGGTCTGTGTGGTATCATAGATGCTTAAGCGTACGTACAATGAATAAATAAATATGACTGGTTCCTTTTAATTCCTGTGGATGATTGGCTAATATCAGGTTCATGAAGCTGTTGTTGGAAGACTAGAAGTACTCGGGATTCCATTATATCAGGCTCTTGACCATACATCCACATGTTTGACTTAAATTGTGCTTTTCTGGTGCTGTTTTCTATATTTGTTATTGGTCATCACCCAGGAGTCTTTCAGACTATTATCTTTTTTGTTCTTAGGGCTCTGTTGGCTGTGAAGCGATAGCTGGGCAGTGGTTTATTATCTCCTAGCTTGGATGGTTGGTTAGTCTGTTTTGCGTTGGCTGTTGTAGTTGTTGCGTTTTGGGTGATCTGTTCTGCTAGCTTCTAAATGGATTGCAGGGTTGAAATATAGTCTCTCGTCACATGGATTAGTTGAAACCATTTGGCTCTTTTGGGTTTCTTTTGACACATGAAATATACCTACCTGATGGAAAATGAATCTATATTGCTGGAAGTGGAATTTAATGAAGTTGGTTCATTTGTAATCTTTAAACTGGAAGCATAAGTTATCTGATGAAAAGCGAATATAACCTGCTGTAGGTCTACTAGTTTATTTGCTCCTGGAAGTTTATTTAGGCCGCAATACGCTTTTTAAGAAACTAGAAATCACTAGATTTACTCACGAGGCATGGTTATTTTTGCTTGTTTGGCGTTGCTCAAGTATGACTGCTAAATGGATTGTTGTAGCGGTACTATTATGGTTAGTCTTTTCTGCAAGTGATCTGTACCATGTGGGAATATGGATATGGCTAGTTGATTGCTTTTTTGGTTCAGCTGTTTCTGCAAATGACTAGGAATAAATGAAGTCCTCAGTCTTTTAAAGTTGTTACTGTAGGCTGAGCACCTTTTTCAAGGGAATAGATAATAGCGGAAATGTTTAAGTAAGTGTTTGTTTCATATGGGTGAGTAGGGAATAGATATGTATTCTGGTAAAAGTTATGTTTGGGGGTGCTCATATAGAAAACAATGCAAAATGTTATCTGTGCATGATTTGTGGTTTAATAGATATTTGGAAGATGTCTTTGCTGCGTACGCTCTGATTGTTTCTTTGTTTATATATTGGTATGGTATATGTACAAGTTTTAACTCTGCCTGGGTTAAGTGTATACTCAGCCGGTCCCAAGCCCGGAATAAAAAAGAGGAGGGTTGACTAAAAACTTGTATATGAAGGGTGGTCTAAAGGAAACTAATTCATTTGCTTTAATTGTAATTGGTGTCCATGGTTTTTTGCAGATGAGAAACTGTGGGTCTGCAATGTTTTAGAGCGTTTTTGCAGTGTATTCTTTAGTGATGTTACCTTTGTATAGGTTCCCCACTGTATCTGAGCAACACAATTTTCGCATATGGATATTCAGTTCTTCCTGTATCAACCTTTAGACAGTAATAAGCATTGGTCTGTTTTTGATTGTTTTAGTCCTGGCTTTAAGATTTTGATTACAGGTTTGAATAATTTTGGGGGTTATTGGGTAATGACTTGAATTTTGATTTAAAGAGATAGAGAAACTTGATATAGGGAGGCATGATAATTCTTTCAATATATTAGAAATTGTAACATATTTTGCAGATTAAGTAAAGTTGAGAGATTCCTGTAGAGGCTACCCGGTGAAATTTGAGCCTCCGTTTGGCTCTAGTGTAGCCGCATAACCTGTATTCCCGTGACGGCTTCCGTGCTCTTACCTGGTCATCCCGAGATGTGAATAGCTGACATTAGCGCGTAACCAGATGCAAGTTTGTCATCGTACATTTCCACCACATTTTACCAAAAACGTAAACATTATCAAGTCATCCCAAATGGCCAAATTAAACATGTATTTTTAGCTCTATATTGATAATGATATCAAGCTTTAAATTTTACACTAATACTTTGTGACATTTGCTTTCTTCTGTTAATGTTTCCAATGGAACTAGTATACTTTCTGGTATGAACTTTTTATTTTGATAGTATAAAATTGTTATATGCTCAAGACCCTAAGAGCAACCAAACGACCTTACACAGCCATTTAATGATTCTCAGACTACCTTATTATGGTGAAGCTTATAGTTCATACTTCATATGATGGTTTTTGTCTCCTAGTTAGAATCAGCCATATCTTTTGTCCGAATCATGTACTCGTAAGAACGACAAGCGAAGATGTTTGCGGTTAAAGAGTTGGAGTTAGCAGACTGATAGTTTGGGTTATAGGAAAACCATATTTTCTTTTGTCCCACATCGCCCAGAAGAGTAATATTGTGAAGATGGATGGCCTATAAAAACAACAGACCAAGATGAGAACAAACATACCTTTCTCGACCTTTTGGCTAAGATCAAGTGTAGTATCTGTTCTTATCAGTTTAATATCTGATATGTGAGCCATTGGCTCACTCGATATTAATCTTATTTTTTATGGGGGAAGAGCCCACACAGTAGCTTGCTGCTGGGGTTCTTCATGTGTCGCCTTGGCGTTACACTACTGCCTAGGCTTTGCGCACCCCTCCGATTGCTAGTTAAAATTTTATATATGTTTGCAGAAGGAAGTAAAAGCGAGCAAGTAATTTATGTCATCAAGTAAAAATAGAAAGGTATAGTACATGTACAACAAATTTCATTATTCCAAAGGGGACCGGCCACCTTCAGAAACAAGAATTTTTACAATATCACTACCTAAAAATCATAGTCAAAACACAAAATAATTTGCAGCATTTCTGTATGGCTTCGTATGTGATATTACCAAACACCATTTTGGTCATGTTGTTAAGTTTGTTCAACCTTCTGGCATATTCATTTTGGGTATTTTTATACTACATCTGTTAGATTATACTACATCTGTTAGACCAAAATGGTTTATACTACATCTGTTTGTTCAACCTCAAGCCGGGAGGCAGCGAAAAAATAACCAAAATGATCAATGTTTTTAGCGTCTTTCTACATATGGACCACTGGAACAGATTTAGTTGTAACAGCGGAGGTAAATTGGTTGAATAATGCTGCAAATTTTTCCTATCTTTTTGTGGCTATCACTCCAAAGTGTGAGGTCTCAAGTTCAATTCCCACTAGGTGCAAACAACCTTGAAGTGGCCACGTCAACCTCCTGAAAAGGGAGGGCTTTACCTGGTTTGAGTCTGTGTGGCGGTGGGCTCAAACCCCGTGGATTAGTCGGAAATCACGGTTACCAAAAAAAATAAAAAATAATAAATAAATAAATAAAATTCCTATCTGATGAGGTTATTTGTAGGCGGTAATCCAGTTCGTGTGTGGCTTCCGGCGCCATTGATATTAATCAGAAAGATTAAGATTATGACCGAAAGGTATTGTGCTCTTTTATATTTTATATCTGCTGTTTGTGTAAGAATGAAGGGAAGAATTTCTTGAAGGGTTGTTTTTACAGTTTCACCAAGTCAAAGCCAAAACAGAAACTAGTTTGCACCCTTCCGTACTGGTTGACATGTAATATTACCATACACCGTTTTGGTCATGTTGTTAGCGTAGTTCAACCCTTTTGGGTTGTTGGATTTCAAGGAAGCCCTTTGTTCATGAAAATATCGTTCTTGTAACAAAGGAGGTGCTGGCTTGACCCGAAAATAGATACCTTTAAAGTGATCAAGTCCTCTTTTTCAAATTCTATTTTGATTTTCTAATTGAAGAATGAAAATTGCATATTTGATTTGAGATTAGGAGGAGTTCGAGAAGAGAGGTTTCTAGTTGCAGTTGTTTGGTTTGGAAAGTCAAATTTACGTTTTGGATATCTTCTCATTATCCCTGACGTTTTGGTTACTTAGTAGTACTAGTAGAGTATCAAATGAAAGGAAGAGTTTCTTGAAGGGTTGTTTGTGTAAGAAGGTTGTGCATAGATTATCTGTTGATATGTTGTTATATCATCCGCTTTTATAAGGGTCGGTTAAGGGACGAGATTGGTGAATTACAGCAATGGATTTTAGACATAATTGCCATTACCTCTTATTCATCGTTCTCTGATGACGATGATGCTGAGTTGCGGATACCTTCTTGTTCAGATAGATCGAACTATGTTTAATCTCCTTGGTTATATAGGGCCGCAGACGCTAAATTAAACGAATTCAAATTCCAGTTGGATTAGGCCTTTCCAAATAAGCAAAGATTAATGGTGAGATACCTAAGTAGCGGGAATAGTGATATCGAATCATGTAACTTGTAAGGACGACAAGTGAAGATGTTTGCTCTTCTGAAGTAGTTAAAGAGTTGGAGTTAGCAGACTATTAGTTTGGGTAATAGGAAAACCATATTTTCTTTTGTCCCACATCGCCCAGAAGAGTAATATTGTGAAGATGGATGGCCTATAAAAACAACTTACCAAGATGAGAACAAGCATACCTTTCTCGGCCTTTTGGCTAAGAGCATCCACAATGCTCCAAGTTTTTAATGACTTGGAGCATTTATGCACATAAATGATAAAGTTATTACATTTAAGACGAGTATACACAAGTGAAAAGCTATTCTCTCAAAGACTTGGCATTAGCCAAGTCTTTCTACCAAATGGTTGAAAAAGCTTTTGTATGCAATGATAAAAAGTCTTTGAAAAGCTTTCCTAAATAGCAAAAAGCTTTTGTTAAAAACACCCACTGCAGATGCTCTAAGATCAAGTGTAGTATCTGTTCTTATCAGTTTAATATCTGATATGTGAGCCATTGGCTCACTTGATATTAATCTTATTTTTTATGAGGGAAGAACCCACCACAGTAGCTTGCTGCTGGGGTTCTTCACGTGTCACCTTGGCGTTGCACTACTGCCTAGGCTTGGCGCACCCCTCCAATTACTAGTTCAAAGTTTATATTTGTTTGCAAAAGGAAGTTAGAGTGAGCAAGAAATAAGTAAAAATGAAAAGGTATAGTACATATACAACAAATTTTCATTATTCAGAAACAAGTTTTTACAATATCACTACCTAAAAATCATAGTCAAAACACAATAATTTGCAGCATTTGTGTATGGCTTGATATAACACCATTTTGGTCATGTTGTTAAGTTTGGGGATATTCATTTTGGGATATTTTTTCTCTAAAACATCTGTATGTAAGTTTATGTATGCGCAATCTAAGTTCGATGAATGAGTAGGTGCACTCTTGACCCAAATAATCAGCTTGGCTCCCTCTAATGGACTCCGATTTTTTTTTCCATAGGGATGTTTGAAGCAAAAGATTTCACTGTGGTCAACGTGGGATGCACGTACTGGCTATTTTGTTGGTTTGATACTCATGTCGCTTGATTCTGTTTTCTTTCCTAATTACAACATATGAAGACAAGGACAAAACTATAAGCTACACTTCAACTCAAATGAAGAATCCAACATTCTCTTCATTAATATTTTTTTGGGTCCTAATCCCTCGATCGGCTGGTTCTGAATGGTTGACGAGTGAGCTGTTTTACCTTCGACTTTTCTATGTAGCCTCAAATTGCAAACATGTTCGAAACAATGAGAACCATCTGTTCAATCAACCAAATAGAAACCTAATGACACTAAGAATAAAAAACAAATGATGACCATAAAAAAAAATGCAAATATGTCTGTCAGACAACCATGTGACCATGCCAAGACCCATCGAGATGAGCTGACAACGATCCTCTACTGAGCCACGGCCGAAACCATAAGGCTCGGTTAATCACGCTCTGGTCACATGGTCATGATGCATCAACCAGACATGGGTTTCTGTCTCTTGAGGAATCAAGAATACAGAGGTACGAGCCTATAGAACAGATCCTGTTCAAGTAAGGTCGTGTCTACTTGCTTGCTTGTGGCCTTTATAAACTGCTTTTCTTTTATACTTTCAAGCGATGTGGGACAAAACTATTTCCCTTTCTATTTATATTTAGTTGCAACAACAGTTTTATTTCTACTTTTAAAACTATCACATGTTATAAAATACTGTATTCCAAATATCGAATCAAGATACTATTTCATATATGTAATTACTTATAAAAGAGAACATGGTCAAATGAACTTATGACATAATCATGCGTTATGAAACGATATAAACTTGGCATTCATCGACAAAATAGCAAAACAAGTTCATCAAACCATAAACAAAAATATCTCTACAAGCAACGATCATCAGCCACTCCAACCCAAACGCGCTTCATCCTCACAACGAAAGCAATTTTTTAAAGCATCTTGCTCGCTAACCGTGTTAATGATAGCCCTTGCTTACACCTGCCATGTTCCTGAAGCCCTCTAAGAAATGCCACATTGTCCACAACAACTACTAACCCAAGCAACCTATAAAGCTCGACTATCAGCTCCTCCTTATCCTTAACACCGTCAGTTCTCTATGTGCAAAGGTTCGTAAGCTCCTTTGCAAGTCTCAAGTTTTTAGCAAAATCCCTCTCGAAATGCACAAGCATTAGGGTCGAGTTAGTTGTCAATTCATTAAGACGAGCCATTAGTGGAAACTGAAATGAAAACCTTCCCTCAAATCATGAACAGTTGCACCGTCGAAATTAATGGTCAAAATAAAAAGACGGCTAAGATTTGAAAACGGAACCAATTGACATGAACATCTAATATTAAATCTTAATTTTATATAAGTCCATAAATGTAACAATATCAAACCAAGCAAATTGCCAAGGCATAGCACATTGCCCATAAGGAAATATTTTTCCTGATTTATAGCATGAACAAGGAGCAGCAAGTCTTGTCCCTTCGAGAAATGATTCAAATATTTTTCCTCTCGAGACCATTGATTTTTGCCACCACACGCACCGTTAGTCGCCATATATATTGGCTGCAGATTTTCATTTCCATCATCGTTTGCCCCTGCTACAGCAGCTGCTAAAGCAGCTGCTAAAGCTTGATGTTTTGCGTTTCTTGGAAGCTGCAGCTGTTGCTAAAGCTTCTTCCTCAGGGAAACTTGATGCCATAGAAAACACTCGCCTTATGTTTCCGATCACTGGCTGCACTTGTTGTTGGTGCTGGTGCAACTGTCTTGGAATCGGATGTCGCTGGTGCTTGTGGAGGTTTTCTAGTAGACGACGATTCTGAATGGCGTGACTCTTGGCTGTTGTGAGTGTCGGTGGCGATGGTGTGCTAGTTGTCATAATCATACCGATCACCCAAATGAGAAACATAAAAAAAAAGAATATGTGTCTGTCAGACAACCATGTGACCATGCCAAGACCCATCGAGATGAGCTGAAAACGATCATCTACTGAGCCATGGCCAAGACCATAAGGCTCGGTTAATCACGCTCTGGTCACATGGTGATGATGCATCAACCAGACATGGGTTTCTGTCTCTTGAGGAATCAAGAATACAGAGGTACGAGCTATAGAACAGATCCTGTTCAAGTAAGGTCGTGTCTGCTTGCTTGCTTGTGGTCTTTATAAACTGCTTTTCATTTATATTTTCAACCGATGTTATTTCTACTTATTGCAACAACACAGTTTCATATATTATTTCATCTATAAAACAGATCCTGTTCGAGTAAGGTCGTGACTACTTATTGCAACAGATCCTGCTTGCTAAAGGGGTGTCTGGATGAAGGCATTACTACATCTTCTTCACCAAATGCTTGGGTAACATTTATTTGAGACGTGGCCTATATGTAGTACCATTGTACCACCACGTATTGCTGCTAGAAAACGAAACTGGTATATCTCTGGAGGAATGCGTCATATATTTTTCTTTCCTTATTGTCCTTAACTATACAATCGGATGCATTTCCTCCACATATATTCCGGTTTATATCCGTCTTTGATCACAACCCACGGGTACCGAACATCACAGATTCCTCACCGCTGCATCATTTATATACCTTGGCCACGTCTTTAACTTAGCAACAATATGCGAGGTTGGTTAATGCATTTAGGCCATGTCTGGAATAACTATGACCCACTTGTAGCATTTGGTGAAAAAGTTGTAGTAGTGATTCCATCTGCACTTTCCTTTGTGATCACTATTTTAGCAATTAAGTCGAATGGAAATGATGGCCTACCTTTACAGATACACCCTCATGACGCCATGGTTTCCGGCACTAGTCTCAATTTTGCTGCTTTACTTCTGCTTTTAAATTTATTGTTTCTGACACAGGTTTTGGTCACACTTCCATTTATGGCATTATTGATGGTTTCGGGAAGGATTGGTTTATCGTCCATTTTATTTGATCTTTGACATTGTGCATATTGGTCCAAGGGTGTAAGGAGCTCAGTTTCACATACACAGTGCTTTACACCATCCAAGGAAACCTTGCACATCGCAAAACTTATAGGTAAATGAGTGGTATATGAAGTCTAAAAGTATTGATAGAAGCTGGATTACTCATTGGGCAAATCTTCCTTGGCAAAGTGACTTGTGATGACAAAGGAGATTTGCCCAGTGAAAGACGTCTATAAATTCCATCAAGTCAACCTATCTGTTTCATTCTATCATCTTCCTAATACCCCGTCTCCAAAAACAAGAAGTTCTGAGATGATCCATTCTTCCGAAGAAATTCCGGTTGCTGAGGTAGTAATTGACATAGAGCCAGAACCCACACAAACCAACTCCGACAGACTCTTAACATGTTCCATGTTATTTCCACACATCCGTCATGTCTTAAATCTAGAAGTAATACGCGGTGGTTTCTTAGCGCCTATGTTTCACTTATGGTCTAACTATTGCCTCCAAGTAGTATTTGCAGAAGAAGGTGTCATCATGCCCCGTTCTGCTCTAACCTTTATCATAAGTATTCTCCTTGCCTTTGTAGAAATAAAGTCGCAGGGACAACCTGGATTCCCTTTTGAAACGCATCCTCACGCCATCATGGTTTCAATCACCAGTCTCCCTGTATACGGCTTGGCTTCTGCAGCTGAACTTGGTGTTTCTGCTCAAGGTATTGCTCACACTTCTGTTTATGCCATTATTGCTCGCTTTGTACGGATAGGTTCTTTGTGTATCCTTGTTACATCTTTGGCATCTTTGTTCTACCTTTGATACTTCCATGTTCCATTCACATCTGTGTATTATCCTTATAATAATGCCATCATGATGTTGTCTGTGATGGCACCAGCAAGATGTTAAGTCCTACTGTCTTCTTATTAAGCGTGGCGTGTTGTTTGTAATGTAATTTCTCATGTGAATGGACCTCAGAAAAATTCATGTTGATCCGTTAGCTGTTTTTTATTTCACTGATATGAACTGATAACAATAAAATACAACCGAAATCGGCCATATGCTTCAGCTTAATACCACCTACCTATTCTCAGGATATGTGAATCACCATACTTGGTACTCTAGCGATAGTTTTGGCAAATATGCTTCAGCTTAATAGGGGTGTTTTTTCATTCTTAATATAAGTGATCTTTGCTTTGTATTTTGTAATTTTGATAGCATATAATCTCTATAACAAACCACACTTGTTGCGACTTAAGCACATTCATTACTAAATAGCAGCAGATAACTTTCTTTAACCACGTGTTTAATCAAACATTGGTATCTTGATGGGATAACTATAATGTAACAGATCATTGTGAAAATGATTTTCCGGAATTTGAAAGACATATCACTACTTGAGATAATGCTGATACCACTGACTGCAACAGACTTAGGAGTTAAGAGAACTGACTCATGTGTATCTTAAACTTGTTTTTGAACAATTAACAGCATGTGTCTGTTTGACCCATGTGTGTGAAATGCTTCATAAGGTGATGCATCAATGTTGAAACTAAAAGGTCTTACTAGTAAGCTGATACGCTGCACCAATAAGCTGATGCTGCTAAGCTAATACGCTGTACTTCAACATCTTATCATCATGTTGAAACTAAAAGGTCTTCCTAGTTTAGCAAGCTAGGCTTACACTGCTGCAGTAGGTATATAGGAGACCAAAATAAAGGGGTCTGGTGGTTGGTTAACAAGTCAAAATGGGTATTTTTGTAGAAATTAATGGATTGGGTTGACATGTAACTTTTTTTTTTCTTATTTAAAAGCCACGAGTATGCACGAGATTAAAAACAAGTACCGTTAAAAAAAGACTTCAAAATGAAGGTGAATCGCTCACACAGATTTAAGTACTCTAATTTAGGGGTGTCATTCGGTTCGGTTATCGGGTTGTTCGGTTTATTCGGTTCGGTTAGAGTCTAATTTCATATTTTGTATGTAAAAAGCAAACAACTTACCAACACTACAAACCTTGTACTACACAAGTACTGTCACCTACAACAACATATGCAAGTTACCTGGTCTACAAAATTACCCGAAGACCAATCCAAAAATGGTGGTTGTCTGTATATCTATTTAGTATGCCCATCTGGACACCAACTGGGAAAAAAAGGGTGATCAAAGCTCCCACAAACCCACTGAAGAATAGACCACAACAGAAGAGTGACTAACTAAATCAGAAACAATCTCTATTTAATTTATCTCGGCGTCCTTCCCTGGATCCTCACAGGCTTATCTTTCAAAGCATTGAGCTTAGACCCCTCTAGATACTCTTTTTAATGCAGAAATCAAGTAAACCAGAGAGATCCCTGAAGAGGCTACCCTGAGAAATTCGAGCCTTATTTTGGCTCTAATGCATAACCTGTATTCCCGTCGCCGCTTCCATGCTCTTACTTGGTCACCCCAAGATGTCTGGACTACCTTGTGTTAAACACTTAATGCAGTAAGTGTACAAACAAGCGTGTTTTGATATTACTTTTTGTGAACCAATTTAGTTACTATAATTCATACACTTTCATTTTACAAATGGAACCGCAGAGAATAATAGATTATCTATTTTATACACTCTCATTTTACATTTTGAGATACTAGTCCTAACATAGATGGAACTGCAGCGAAAAAAAGATTCCAAACAAAACCGGATAGCTGAACTGTCAAGTACTACTAAGCTACTTGACTACTAATCTTAAGGAAATATGATGACACGCCAAAGAAAAACGAAAGATGATGTCAATTTAGCCAAACCTGATCATTCTATAGAACCATAAATTTTATTAAGTATATTTGCAAGGACGACCATTACCTTACAACCAGAAGTTACGAACACAACATAGAATAACAAAACTAATCTAGGAGAGAATGAAGTTTATTTATGAACATACATGTATTGCATACTACTACGGAAATATCACTTGATGAGGATGCATCTTATGGGCGATCCTTCAGCTCCTAGTAACCTTAATGGTAGACAATGAACATTATACACTCCTGCTTCAACATCTTCAAGTTTCAAACCCTCAACAAGAATGATTTCCTGTGAACACACAAAGCAGTGTCAGCGGTTTTCTCATTATAGGAATAACCAGAAACTATAAGCAGCCAAGAGTCTAATCATGACTGCTTTAAGTTGAATCGTTAATGAAGAATATTTTGGAGATACTGTAACGGATCAAACAGCTTCTGTAAGTAAGCTATCAGTCAATATCACACTATAGGGAATATAAGTCTTACCCTGCTCTCTAAGAAGACAAGATGAGAAGGAATCAGATCATCGTATGCAGCAACTGATAAGTAATCAATACCTGCAAAATGAATTGATAGTGATATAGATGACCGAAAAAACGAGCCAGCTGGAACTCTCCTTAGATACGACAATGAGACACAGTGACAGTGAGAGAGGTTTACCAACAAGTTTGATATCAGTGTTGTCCTTCAACCATTGAGCTCCATCCTTCATGAATCCCACATAGCTTGTGTCAAATCGCTTTTGCCTCATTAGCTGCCTGTCATGAAGAATCCGAAAATAGAAAAGCTAATTAGAAACAATTTTAATCTAAATGAGCCTAAAAAGTAAAAGGAGCTTAATTACCTATCAGTGTTTAATGTTCTGAAAAGCACACGCTTTACTCCCTTTGGAATGTTCAACGACTTCATGACTTCAGCTGAAATAATTTGACAAAGCATAAAGTTTAACTCGCAGAAACATTAGAAAAAACACAGATGTGTCATAGACTGACATCAGCGATTTAATATTCAAAGTAAAGAACTACCAGTTATGTTCTTGTCCCTTGGAACATCGACTAATAGTGCTGGGCCTGTGAAGAACAAAAAACATCATGTCTTTAGACTTCATCGTGTATTAATAACACAATAATTATAACTCAAAAACAGGTTCTTATCAAGCATATACCCTTCATACATAACAAACAATAATTTCATAAAAACAGTAGCGATATCTGTCATATCTGTGTCGGGTGTTCAGTTTAATACCATTAAGTACTTCTAAGTCGAGAGTATCGATATCGAACCCTGCTTGGAAGTAATTCTCATACATATGTCCAGGTGCATCAACATGAGTACCCGCATGAGCAGGCAACTTTATAATCGAAAAGTTATAATCTGATCCATTCTTCATGCTATCATGGAGTTGAAGATACTCATCCCCAACCCCATCATCAGAAATCCCCGAAACTGTTTCTGAAGTAATCCTATGTGTGATATCAATAATTTTGCCATTTCCATACACTTCCCTCCGTGGAGGAACTAACTCGCTTTCGACACCACCACAAGAATCCGTATCGATACCATATGGAGGTGGGTATGCACTATCATGTGATGACAAAACCAAAGATGGTACAAAAAGAAACAGAAATATCAATTGAGGTGTCATCTGCCTTTATCCTCACTAGGCTACTAAATTTGCTGAAATTTTGGAATCTTTTTATGTTATATTTTTTTCTGAAATAGGAAGTGGGTGGTTTGTGATTAAAAGGCATCACCTATCACTCTCATGGGTGCAACAACTATGACAGCATTATCTTTTTTGCCAATAAAGTCATAATAATATATATGTTGACAGCCTGATTACAGGTGTCCCCATTCTAAAGTAATACTATTTCAACTTTAACCTTAAATATTTTCGAATGTGTTATATAATACTTGATGCGAAATATATGAAAGAATTGAGTTTTAAATGTATTTTCATTGATATAATTTTAATCAAGTATTATATTATACAAAAACATATATTTATGGTCAAAGAAAGACCGAAAAAAGTCGAGGGACTAGTAACACAGAAGGCTATTTACAAGATTAAATCATAAACCATCCTCACCTCAAGAAAATTTTTACAAAATATTTGCATGCTTGTCAAAAGATCAACTTATGGGTCAAACGAACTAGTAATTGGATTAAGAAATATATGTTCAAAAAATCAAAGGATCCATGTCAAAGTGATGTAGACAATTTAGTCTTGGTGCTTATTACTTATTAGTCAAACATAAAAATGAGCATAATAATGGAAATCACTCAATTGCGATAAATGTCGTATACTTGATTTTGGCCTTCTACCAAACCAAATTACTGCAATCTACATATGTCCCAAACCCATAATACTTTCCCTTTGCACATCACACCAATTGCTGGTTTATAATGTAAAACCGGAAAAAATGATTTTGTGAATGTCACAACATCTTTTTTGGTCTTCCTTTAAAATAGATCATTACTACTTGCTCTCGGTTTGATAACTCAGGCAAGTAGTTTTAATACTTTTTAGCTGATTATCTGAAAGTGAAATAAGCAGTCTTAATGGTGTTTGGGATTGCTTATAATTTTCAGCTTCTGCTTCTACTTATGCAGAAACAGCTTAAAATGATATCAGTGTCTGGATTTGTGTATGATAATAAAATAGTTTTGTTCCCACTCAAATAAGCACCTTTATTAATGAGGTCTTAACCTACTTACTGAAAAGGGGTTGAAACTTGATAGTTTTGTGTCGAAATAAGTAGATAAAGCCACACCAACCATTTTATACCCAAACACTCTAAATTGCGCATCTGCCTAAAAATAACCAAATAAGCAAAACAAATGATACCCTCTTAAAAGCTTATATATACAGGGGCGGACCGAGGGGGTTCCCAGGAACCCCATGGATTATCTCAGGTAGTGTAAAATTTTGTTAAAAAACCCAATTTTTTTTTTAAATGAACCTCGTCCCAAAAAAGTTGCGTTACATATTTGTTTAGTCTTATTAAATGCACCCGAATACCTTTGATTCTGGGTCTGCCACTGCTTATATGATATTCAAAAAAACGATAAACGCAGCTATTGGGGCTTATGAGCTTATCAACTTTAGCTTATGAACTTAAACAAGCCATAAGCTCAAGTTGATAAGCTCTAAAATCGGAGCTAATTGCCTTTCTAATTTTAAATAAGTCCATAAGGTGAAGCAGTTATTAATTGCTGAGATAAAAATGTTTAGCGGGGGTGTTTGTTTCGGCTTATATAACCGGTTTATGGCTTATTTGGTTTTGGGCATATGTTTCATAAGCTCACTTTCTATGGCTTATTTTGAAACTTTTCGGCTTATATAAGTTCATTATGTCATAATGAACTTATAAAAGTTTCAATATAAGCCAAAAAAAGTGAGCTTATAACATAAGACGAAAACAAATCAGCCATAAGCCGGCTTATAAAGCCGAAACAAACACCTTATGAACAACCCGAAACACCCGCATTACTACTCAGTCTGCCAGTCCAAAAAACAACTTATCACAATAAAGAGAAAAAAAACTCATCACCGACCATTAAGAACATAGAGATCAAGCGTATCAACATCAAACCCCAGATCAAAATAGTGATCAAACACATGGCCAGGAGCATCAACATGAGTCCCAGTATGAGTCTCCATTTTCATCTGAGAGTTATTAGCAAGCGACCCATTCTTCATACTTTTCGGCAAACTTATAATCTCACCAACACCATCCTCAGAGTCCCATGTTGGCATGTCAGGGTGGTACGTGTGACTTATGTCTATTATGTGACCATTGTCGTATGTTTCTTTACGAACTGGTAGTGTTTTCGGGTTGTCGTTGTTGTTTTTAAGGTCGCATGGTGTTGCTGTGGTGGGGTAGGGTGATGGGTAGGCTTCGTTGGAGGCTGATGTGAATGTGATGAGTGTTGTTGTGAGGAGTAGGGTGAGTGGAAACATTTTGGTACAGAGGTTGACCACAAGTCTTGAACAAAAGTCTGAATGTGAGTGTGTTTTAAATGGCAGAAAATTTGTTTGTTAAATACAAATAAACCCAAGTTAAAAAAAAAAATACAAATAAACCCTTCAACTATAACATATGGACTATAGCCATAGCAAGGTTGTAAATATCGCTCAGCGGTCGACCACCGCCAAACGATATATCGTCTCGGTGACGGTATATCGATTTCTCGGCGACTACTATAAATCATCATTATTTTTTATATATTTCTTATTATTTTATATTTTGTTGTCATTATTTTCTATATTTTTAATATTTATTTAATATAAATATAAAATTCTTATATATTTTTATGATTTTATTAATGCATTCATTAGTTTTAGTTATATATCGTATAAAATTTACATTAAAAAATAAAAACACAATAAAAACAATCAAAACACCAAAAGTCAATCATTTTTTACTGATATTGACTGACATTTGACCGAAACGCCAAGTTGGTCGATAAGCTTCACGACGTAGCGGTGGACCACCGCCAAGCGATATATCACCAATATATCGACCGTCATAACCGATATTTACAATACTGAGCCATAGTAAAAGAGTATAATACAAAGAGGTAAGTTGTTAATATCTATACTTATCTTTACTATCTTATAAAGTATGTATCACTATGATTGAATGTTGAAAATGTTGAAAATCTATAATGGTTGAAAAATATAGGTCCCACTAAAAAAAGCAATAAACACAACCTAAAACCGAATCTCACACTCAATACCTAATTTTAAGATTCAAACACAGCCACAAATCATATATAAACCACATAATCATTTCACAACAACTACTCTCTCTCCCTCTCTCTATCTTAAAAAACACACAGACGATCCCTCTTCATCTCACATCATTTCAAAAACCCTAATCCGCACCACACACGGGCTTATTCTACCGCCGCCACAATTACTGCCACCACTACCAACTGATTCCGCCGCCAGTACCTCGGTGATTTGAGCTAGGGTGGTTTTGTTGGTGGTTTAGGTGGCGATTTTGTGGTTTGGGTGGTGTTTTGAGGTTTATTGTGTGGTGTATTGCCGGATCTAAGCATAAATGGGCTCATTTAAACGGATCTAACTTTTCGCCTGCACCTTAATATTTTTTTAACTAACTGTTGATTTAATTTTGAATCATTTTTTTAATTAACTTTTTTGTGTAATTCGATGTTTGTGATTGTATTGTCTCGGGCCAAAAAAATACGGCTAGGCTAGAAAATGCCAAGAAGTATTTGTAATAAAATACAATAAAAGACAAGTCTCGATCTATATAGTACGTATTTTTTTTCTTTTTTATTTTATTTGGTACTTCATTCTTCTATAGTTTGAATATATGCAAGCATTACATTTTTGGTTAAGATATGTTTCTACTTTTATACTCTTCATAATTTACGTGTTAGTTGAAAAACGTATCTTCTGAAATCTTTTAATTTATATAATTAGTTGGAAACCATATGATATATGCTAAGATCTGGTATAATTGTTTGTGGTGTTTAGTTCTTTTTTATGCTTGGTGGGTTATGTATTTCGAGTTTTGATAAAATCTTCTTTTTGAGATCTGATTTTTGAGAACTGTCGAGAGGACGTTGTTTGCTATGACGGAAAATTTATTTACATTGAGTATGGTTTTGGCTGGATAATAATGATGTATGACTATGAAACTGTGTTGTACCCATCTTTTTGACCTAAAATGTTTACTATACTTTTTTAGTTTCAAAATATATATCTTCCTATCAACCAATTTCTTTTAATTATATTTTGTTTGATCTCTTTAACAATCGTGAAACATCTTTTTCAAAACCATGTATTTACTATACATATTTTTAGTAGAAAAATGTTTTATAATAAGGGAATAAAGTTTTGGGAAGGAAAATGACATAGATAAGGCAAATAGAAAAGTGTCATTGGGAAGTAAAATGACTCGAAAAATGAAAAAGCAAAAGTACTAAAAAAAATCATGATACACACATTCCAATTGTTTCAAACATTTAAAAACACACATGACGCAATTAACAAATGTGGAGAACTCTAAATAGGTAAAAAGGTGATAATTCAGTCTCGGCCTCTTGCTTCCAATTGGAAGCTTCCTAGCTCTTATGTTTTAAAAATTAATCAGACCCATGCACGATGGTTACTCTTAACATATTAAACGAAACAATAACCATGCAAAAAACAACTAGCGTGAATTTGTTAACATATATGTTTGGCCATGAAATTGAACCATTTTGTTGTATGGGAAAACAAGTGTCAGCCCTTCCTTTTCTTTATATTTGCGAGTTGTGTTATTTTAGGTACGTAATACCAATAGGAGATTTACACATATTTGCAAACATGGTATAAATGGTGCAAGTAATAGTGAACTTTACATCACTATAGAAGGTTGACATCGACTAATCAATTTAGGACTATAATAGTCGGATACCGTAAGACTAACTTTATCTTTACTATCTTATAAAATATGTATCACTATGGTTGAATGTTGAAAATGTTGAAAATCTATAATGGTTGAAAAATATGGGTACCACTAAAAAAGCAATAAACACAACCTAAAACCGAATCTCACACTCCATACCTAATTTTAAGATTCAAACACTGCCACAAATCATATATAAACCACATAATCATTTCACAACAACTACTCTCTCTCTCTCTATCTTAAAAGCACACAAACGATCCCTCTTCATCTCACATCATTTCAAAAACCCTAATCCGCACCACACACGGGCTTATTCTACCGCCGCCACAATTACTGCCACCACTACCAACTGAATCCGCCGCCAATACCTCGGTGATTTGAGCTAGGGTGGTTTTTTTGGTGGTTTAGGTGGCGATTTTTTGGTTTGGGTGGTGTTTTGAGGTTTATTGTGTGGTGTATTGCCGGATCTAAGCATAAATGGGCTCATTTAAACGGATCTGACTTTTCGCCTGCACCTTAATATTTTTTAACTAACTGTTGATTTAATTTTGAATCATTTTTTTAATTAACTTTTTGTGTAATTAGATGTTTGTGATTGTATTGTCTCGGGCCAAAAAAAATACGGCTAGGCTAGAAAATGCCAAGAAGTATTTGTAATAAAATACAATAAAAGACAAGTCTCGATCTATATAGTACGTATTTTTTTTCTTCTTTATTTTATTTGGTACTTCATTCTTCTATAGTTTGAATATATGCAAGCATTACATTTTTGGTTAAGATATGTTTATACTTTTATACTCTTCATAATTTACGTGTTAGTTGAAAAACGTATCTTCTGAAATCTTTTAATTTATATAATTAGTTGGAAACCATATGAGATATGCTAAGATCTGGTATAATTGTTTGTGGTGTTTAGTTCTTTTTTATGCTTGGTGGGTTCTGTATTTCGAGTTTTGATAAAATCTTCTTTTTGAGATCGGATTTTTGAGAACTGTCGAGAGGACGTTGTTTGCTATGACGGAAAATTTATTTACATTGAGTATGGTTTTGGCTGGATAATAATGATGTATGACTATGAAACTGCGTTGTACCCATCTTTTTGACCTAAAATGTTTACTATACTTTTTTAGTTTCAAAATATATATCTTCCTATCAACCAATTTCTTTTAATTATATTTTTTTTATCTCTTTAACAATCGTGAAACATCTTTTTCAAAACCATGTATTTACTATACACATTTTTAGTAGAAAAATGTTTTATAATAAGGGAATAAAGTTTTGGGAAGGAAAATGACATAGATAAGGCAAATAGAAAAGTGTCATTGGGAAGTAAAATGACTCGAAAAATGAAAAAGCAAAAGTACTAAAAAAAATCATGATACACATATTCCAATTGTTTCAAACATTTGAAAACACACATGACGCAATTAACAAATGTGAAGAACTCTAAATAGGTAAAAAGGTGATAATTCAGTCTCGGCCTCTTGCGTCCAATTGGAAGCTTCCTAGCTCTTATGTTTTAAAAATTAATCAGACCCATGCACGATGGTTACTCTTAACATATTAAACGAAACAATAACCATGCAAAAAACAACTAGCGTGAATTTGTTAACATATATGTTTGGCCATGAAATTGAACCATTTTCTTGTATGGGAAAACAAGTGTCAGCCCTTCCTTTTCTTTATATTTGCGAGTTGTGTTATTTTAGGTACGTAATACCAATACGGAGATTTACACATATTTGCAAACATGGTAGAAATGGTGCAAGTAATAGTGAACTTTACATCACTATAGAAGGTTGACATCGACTAATCAATTTAGGACTATAATAGTAGGATACCGTAAGACTAACTTTATCTTTACTATCTTATAAAGTATGTATCACTATGGTTGAATGTTGAAAATGTTGAAAATCTATAATGGTTGAAAAATATGGGTCCCACTAAAAAAAGCAATAAACACAACCTAAAAACGAATCTCACAGTCCATACCTAATTTTAAGATTCAAACACAACCACAAATCATATATAAACCACATAATCATTTCACGACAACTACTCTCTCTCTCTCTCTATCTTAAAAAACACACAGACGAACCCTCTTCATCTCACATCATTTCAAAAACCCCAATCCGCACCACACACGGGCTTATTCTACCGCCGCCACAATTACTGCCACCACTACCAACTGATTCCACCGCCAGTACCTCGGTGATTTGAGCTAGGGTGGTTTTGTTGGTGGTTTAGGTGGCGATTTTGTGGTTTGGGTGGTGTTTTGAGGTTTATTGTGTGGTGTATTGCCGTATCTAAGCATAAATGGGCTCATTTAAACGGATCTGACTTTTCGCCTGCACCTTAATATTTTTTTAACTAACTGTTGATTTAATTTTGAATCATTTTTTTAATTAACTTTTTTGTGTAATTAGATGTTTGTGATTGTATTGTTTCGGGCCAAAAAAAATACGGCTAGGCTAGAAAATGCCAAGAAGTATTTGTAATAAAATACAATAAAAGACAAGTCTCGATCTATATAGTACGTATTTTTTTTCTTCTTTATTTTATTTGGTACTTCATTCTTCTATAGTTTGAATATATGCAAGCATTACATTTTTGGTTAAGATATGTTTCTACTTTTATACTATTCATAATTTACGTGTTAGTTGAAAAACGTATCTTCTGAAATCTTTTAATTTATATAATTAGTTGGAAACCATATGAGATATGCTAAGATCTGGTATAATTGTTTGTGGTGTTTAGTTCTTTTTTATGCTTGGTGGGTTCTGTATTTCGAGTTTTGATAAAATCTTCTTTTTGAGATCGGATTTTTGAGAACTGTCGAGAGGACGTTGTTTGCTATGACGGAAAATTTATTTACATTGAGTATGGTTTTGGCTGGATAATAATGATGTATGACTATGAAACTGTGTTGTACCCATCTTTTTGACCTAAAATGTTTACTATACTTTTTTAGTTTCAAAATATATATCTTCCTATCAACCAATTTCTTTTAATTATATTTTGTTTGATCTCTTTAACAATCGTGAAACATCTTTTTCAAAACCATGTATTTACTATACACATTTTTAGTAGAAAAATGTTTTATAATAAGAGAATAAAGTTTTGGGAAGGAAAATGACATAGATAAGGCAAATAGAAAAGTGTCATTGGGAAGTAAAATGACTCGAAAAATGAAAAAGCAAAAGTACTAAAAAAAATCATGATACATACATTCCAATTGTTTCAAACATTTGAAAACACACATGACACAATTAACAAATGTGAAGAACTATAAATAGGTAAAAAGGTGATAATTCAGTCTCGGCCTCTTGCGTCCTATTGGAAGCCTCCTAGCTCTTATGTTTTAAAAATTAATCAGACCCATGCACGAAGGTTACTCTTAACATATTAAACGAAACAATAACCATGCAAAAAACAACTAGCGTGAATTTGTTAACATATATGTTTGGCCATGAAATTGAACCATTTTGTTGTATGGGAAAACAAGTGTCAGCGCTTCCTTTTCTTTATATTTGCGAGTTGTATTATTTTAGGTACGTAATACCAATACGGAGATTTACACATATTTGCAAACATGGTAGAAATGGTGCAAGTAATAGTGAACTTTACATCACTATAGAAGGTTGACATCGACTAATCAATTTAGGATTATAATAGTCGGATACCGTAAGACTAAATTTATCTTACTATCTTATAAAGTATGTATCACTATGGTTGAATGTTGAAAATGTTGAAAATTTATAATGGTTGAAAAATATGGGTCCCACTAAAAAAGCAATAAACACAACCTAAAACCGATTCTCACACTCCATACCTAATTTTAAGATTCAAACACAGCCACAAATCATATATAAACCACATAATCATTTCACAACAACTACTCTCTCTCTCTCTCTCTCTCTCTCTATCTTAAAAAACACACAGACGATCCCTCTTCATCTCACATCATTTCAAAAACCCTAATCCGCACCACACACGGGCTTATTCTACCGCCGCCACAATTACTGCCACCACTACCAACTGATTCGGCCGCCAGTACCTCGTTGATTTGAGCTAGGGTGGTTTTGTTGGTGGTTTAGGTGGCGATTTTGTGGTTTGGGTGGTGTTTTGAGGTTTATTGTGTGGTGTATTGCCGGATCTAAGCATAAATGGGCTCATTTAAACGGATCTAACTTTTCGCCTGCACCTTAATATTTTTTTAACTAACTGTTGATTTAATTTTGAATCATTTTTTTTAATTAACTTTTTTGTGTAATTAGATGTTTGTGATTGTATTGTCTCGGGCCAAAAAAAAATACGGCTAGGCTAGAAAATGCCAAGAAGTATTTGTAATAAAATACAATAAAAGACAAGTCTCGATCTATATAGTACGTATTTTTTTTCTTCTTTATTTTATTTGGTACTTCATTCTTCTATAGTTTGAATATATGCAAGCATTACATTTTTGGTTAAGATATGTTTCTACTTTTATAATCTTTATAATTTACGTGTTAGTTGAAAAACGTATCTTCTGAAATCTTTTAATTTATATAATTAGTTGGAAACCATATGAGATATGCTAAGATCTGGTATAATTGTTTGTGGTGTTTAGTTCTTTTTTATGCTTGGTGGGTTCTGTATTTCGAGTTTTGATAAAATCTTCTTTTTGAGATCGGATTTTTGAGAACTGTCGAGAGGACGTTGTTTGCTATGACGGAAAATTTATTTACCTTGAGTATGGTTTTGTGTGGATAATAATGATGTATGACTATGAAACTGTGTTGTACCCATCTTTTTGACCTAAAATGTTTACTATACTTTTTAGTTTCAAAATATATATCTTCCTATCAACCAATTTCTTTTAATTATATTTTGTTTGATCTTTTTAACAATCGTGAAACATCTTTTTCAAAACCATGTATTTACTCTACACATTTTTAGTAAAAAAATGTTTTATAATAAGAGAATAAAGTTTTGGGAAGGAAAATGACATAGATAAGGCAAATAGAAAAGTGTCATTGGGAAGTAAAATGACTCGAAAAATGAAAAAGCAAAAGTACTAAAAAAATCATGATACACACATTCTAATTGTTTCAAACATTTGAAAACACACATGACGCAATTAACAAATGTGAAGAACTCTAAATAGGTAAAAAGGTGATAATTCAGTCTCGGCCTCTTGCGTCCAATTGGAAGCTTCCTAGCTCTTATGTTTTAAAAATTAATCAGACCCATGCACGATGGTTACTCTTAACATATTAAACGAAACAATAACCATGCAAAAAACAACTAGCGTGAATTTGTTAACATATATGTTTGGCCATGAAATTGAACCATTTTGTTGTATGGGAAAACAAGTGTCAGCCCTTCCTTTTCTTTATATTTGCGAGTTGTGTTATTTTAGGTACGTAATACCAATACGGAGATTTACACATATTTGCAAACATGGTAGAAATGGTGCAAGTAATAGTGAACTTTACATCACTATAGAAGGTTGACATCGACTAATCAATTTAGGACTATAATAGTCGGATACCGTAAGACTAACTTTATCTTTACTATCTTATAAAGTATGTATCACTATGGTTGAATGTTGAAAATGTTGAAAATCTATAATGGTTGAAAAATATGGGTCCCACTAAAAAAGCAATAAACACAACCTAAAACCGAATCTCACACTCCATACCTAATTATAAGATTCAAACACAGCCACAAATCATATATAAACCACATAATCATTTCACAACAACTACTCTCTCTTTCTCTCTCTATCTTAAAAAACACACAGACGATCCCTCTTCATCTCACATCATTTCAAAAACCCTAATCCGCACCACACACGGGCTTATTCTACCGCCGCCACAATTACTGCCACCACTACCAACTGATTCCGCCGCCAGTACCTCGGTGATTTGAGCTAGGGTGGTTTTGTTGGTGGTTTAGGTGGCGATTTTGTGGTTTGGGTGGTGTTTTGAGGTTTATTATGTGGTGTATTGCCGGATCTAAGCATAAATAGGCTCATTTAAACGGGTCTGACTTTTCGCCTGCACCTTAATATTTTTTTAACTAACTGTTGATTTAATTTTGAATCATTTTTTTTATTAACTTTTTTGTGTAATTAGATGTTTGTGATTGTATTGTCTCGGGCCAAAAAAAATACGGCTAGGCTAGAAAATGCCAAGAAGTATTTGTAATAAAATACAATAAAAGACATATCTCGATCTATATAGTACGTATTTTTTTTCTTCTTTATTTTATTTGGTACTTCATTCTTCATAGTTTGAATATATGCAAGCATTACATTTTTGGTTAAGATATGTTTCTACTTTTATACTCTTCATAATTTACGTGTTAGTTGAAAAACGTATCTTCTGAAATCTTTTAATTTATATAATTAGTTGGAAACCATATGAGATATGCTAAGATCTGGTATAATTGTTTGTGGTGTTTAGTTCTTTTTTATGCTTGGTGGGTTCTGTATTTTGAGTTTTGATAAAATCTTCTTTTTGAGATCGCATTTTTGAGAACTGTCGAGAGGACGTTGTTTGCTATGACGGAAAATTTATTTACATTGAGTATGGTTTTGGCTGGATAATAATGATGTTTGACTATGAAACCGTGTTGTACCCATCTTTTTGACCTAAAATGTTTACTATACTTTTTTAGTTTCAAAATATATATCTTCCTATCAACCAATTTCTTTTAATTATATTTTGTTTGATCTCTTTAACAATCATGAAACATCTTTTTCAAAACCATGTGTTTACTATACACATTTTTAGTAGAAAAATGTTTTATAATAAGAGAATAAAGTTTTGGGAAGGAAAATGACATATATAAGGCAAATAGAAAAGTGTCATTGGGAAGTAAAATGACTCGAAAAATGAAAAAGAAAAAGTACTAAAAAAAATCATGATACACACATTCCAATTGTTTCAAACATTTGAAAACACACATGACGCAATTAACAAATGTGAAGAACTCTAAATAGGTAAAAAGGTGATAATTCAGTCTCGGCCTCTTGCGTCCAATTGGAAGCTTCCTAGCTCTTATGTTTTAAAAATTAATCAGACCCATGCACGATGGTTACTCTTAACATATTAAACGAAACAATAACCATGCAAAAAACAACTAGCGTGAATTTGTTAACATATATGTTTGGCCATGAAATTGAACCATTTTGTTGTATGGGAAAACAAGTGTCAGCCCTTCCTTTTCTTTATATTTGCGAGTTGTGTTATTTTAGGTACGTAATACCAATACGGAGATTTACACATATTTGCAAACATGGTAGAAATGGTGCAAGTAATAGTGAACTTTACATCACTATAGAAGGTTGACATCGACTAATCAATTTAGGACTATAATAGTCGGATACCGTAAGACTAACTTTATCTTTACTATCTTATAAAGTATGTATCACTATGGTTGAATGTTGAAAATGTTGAAAATCTATAATGGTTGAAAAATATGGGTCCCACTAAAAAAGCAATAAACACAACCTAAAACCGAATCTCACACTCCATACCTAATTTTAAGATTCAAACACAGCCACAAATCATATATAAACCACATAATCATTTCACAACAACTACTCTCTCTCTCTCTCTATCTTAAAAAACACACAGACGATCCCTCTTCATCTCACATCATTTCAAAAACCCTAATCCGCACCACACACACGGGCTTATTCTACCGCCGCCACAATTACTGCCACCACTACCAACTGATTCCGCCGCTAGTACCTCGGTGATTTGAGCTAGGGTGGTTTTGTTGGTGGTTTAGGTGGCGATTTTGTGGTTTGGGTGGTGTTTTGAGGTTTATTGTGTGGTGTATTGCCGGATCTAAGCATAAATGGGCTCATTTAAACGGGTCTAACTTTTCGCCTGCACCTTAATATTTTTTTAACTAACTGTTGATTTAATTTTGAATCATTTTTTTAATTAACTTTTTTGTGTAATTAGATGTTTGTGATTGTATTGTCTCGGGCCAAAAAAAATACGGCTAGGCTAGAAAATGCCAAGAAGTATTTGTAATAAAATACAATAAAAGACAAGTCTCGATCTATATAGTACGTATTTTTTTTCTTCTTTATTTTATTTGGTACTTCATTCTTCATAGTTTGAATATATGCAAGCATTACATTTTTGGTTAAGATATGTTTCTACTTTTATACTCTTCATAATTTACGTGTTAGTTGAAAAACGTATCTTCTGAAATCTTTTAATTTATATAATTAGTTGGAAACCATATGAGATATGCTAAGATCTGGTATAATTGTTTGTGGTGTTTAGTTCTTTTTTATGCTTGGTGGGTTCTGTATTTCGAGTTTTGATAAAATCTTCTTTTTGAGATCGGATTTTTGAGAACTGTCGAGAGGACGTTGTTTGCTATGACGGAAAATTTATTTACATTGAGTATGGTTTTGGCTGGATAATAATGATGTATGACTATGAAACCGTGTTGTACCCATCTTTTTGACCTAAAATGTTTACTATACTTTTTTAGTTTCAAAATATATATCTTCCTATCAACCAATTTCTTTTAATTATATTTTGTTTGATCTCTTTAACAATCATGAAACATCTTTTTCAAAACCATGTGTTTACTATACACATTTTTAGTAGAAAAATGTTTTATAATAAGAGAATAAAGTTTTGGGAAGGAAAATGACATATATAAGGCAAATAGAAAAGTGTCACTGGGAAGTAAAATGACTCGAAAAATGAAAAAGCAAAAGTACTAAAAAAAAATCATGATACACACATTCCAATTGTTTCAAACATTTGAAAGCACACATGACGCAATTAACAAATGTGAAGAACACTAAATAGGTAAAAAGGTGATAATTCAGTCTCGGCCTCTTGCGTCCAATTGGAAGCTTCCTAGCTCTTATGTTTTAAAAATTAATCAGACCCATGCACGATGGTTACTCTTAACATATTAAACGAAACAATAACCATGCGAAAAACAACTAGCGTGAATTTGTTAACATATATGTTTGGCCATGAAATTGAACCATTTTGTTGTATGGGAAAACAAGTGTCAGCCCTTCCTTTTCTTTATATTTGCGAGTTGTGTTATTTTAGGTACGTAATACCAATAGGAGATTTACACATATTTGCAAACATGGTATAAATGGTGCAAGTAATAGTGAACTTTACATCACTATAGAAGGTTGACATCGACTAATCAATTTAGGACTATAATAGTCGGATACCGTAAGACTAACTTTATCTTTACTATCTTATAAAATATGTATCACTATGGTTGAATGTTGAAAATGTTGAAAATCTATAATGGTTGAAAAATATGGGTACCACTAAAAAAGCAATAAACACAACCTAAAACCGAATCTCACACTCCATACCTAATTTTAAGATTCAAACACTGCCACAAATCATATATAAACCACATAATCATTTCACAACAACTACTCTCTCTCTCTCTATCTTAAAAGCACACAAACGATCCCTCTTCATCTCACATCATTTCAAAAACCCTAATCCGCACCACACACGGGCTTATTCTACCGCCGCCACAATTACTGCCACCACTACCAACTGAATCCGCCGCCAATACCTCGGTGATTTGAGCTAGGGTGGTTTTTTTGGTGGTTTAGGTGGCGATTTTTTGGTTTGGGTGGTGTTTTGAGGTTTATTGTGTGGTGTATTGCCGGATCTAAGCATAAATGGGCTCATTTAAACGGATCTGACTTTTCGCCTGCACCTTAATATTTTTTAACTAACTGTTGATTTAATTTTGAATCATTTTTTTAATTAACTTTTTGTGTAATTAGATGTTTGTGATTGTATTGTCTCGGGCCAAAAAAAATACGGCTAGGCTAGAAAATGCCAAGAAGTATTTGTAATAAAATACAATAAAAGACAAGTCTCGATCTATATAGTACGTATTTTTTTTCTTCTTTATTTTATTTGGTACTTCATTCTTCTATAGTTTGAACATATGCAAGCATTACATTTTTGGTTAAGATATGTTTATACTTTTATACTCTTCATAATTTACGTGTTAGTTGAAAAACGTATCTTCTGAAATCTTTTAATTTATATAATTAGTTGGAAACCATATGAGATATGCTAAGATCTGGTATAATTGTTTGTGGTGTTTAGTTCTTTTTTATGCTTGGTGGGTTCTGTATTTCGAGTTTTGATAAAATCTTCTTTTTGAGATCGGATTTTTGAGAACTGTCGAGAGGACGTTGTTTGCTATGACGGAAAATTTATTTACATTGAGTATGGTTTTGGCTGGATAATAATGATGTATGACTATGAAACTGCGTTGTACCCATCTTTTTGACCTAAAATGTTTACTATACTTTTTTAGTTTCAAAATATATATCTTCCTATCAACCAATTTCTTTTAATTATTTTTTTTTTATCTCTTTAACAATCGTGAAACATCTTTTTCAAAACCATGTATTTACTATACACATTTTTAGTAGAAAAATGTTTTATAATAAGGGAATAAAGTTTTGGGAAGGAAAATGACATAGATAAGGCAAATAGAAAAGTGTCATTGGGAAGTAAAATGACTCGAAAAATGAAAAAGCAAAAGTACTAAAAAAAATCATGATACACATATTCCAATTGTTTCAAACATTTGAAAACACACATGACGCAATTAACAAATGTGAAGAACTCTAAATAGGTAAAAAGGTGATAATTCAGTCTCGGCCTCTTGCGTCCAATTGGAAGCTTCCTAGCTCTTATGTTTTAAAAATTAATCAGACCCATGCACGATGGTTACTCTTAACATATTAAACGAAACAATAACCATGCAAAAAACAACTAGCGTGAATTTGTTAACATATATGTTTGGCCATGAAATTGAACCATTTTCTTGTATGGGAAAACAAGTGTCAGCCCTTCCTTTTCTTTATATTTGCGAGTTGTGTTATTTTAGGTACGTAATACCAATACGGAGATTTACACATATTTGCAAACATGGTAGAAATGGTGCAAGTAATAGTGAACTTTACATCACTATAGAAGGTTGACATCGACTAATCAATTTAGGACTATAATAGTAGGATACCGTAAGACTAACTTTATCTTTACTATCTTATAAAGTATGTATCACTATGGTTGAATGTTGAAAATGTTGAAAATCTATAATGGTTGAAAAATATGGGTCCCACTAAAAAAAGCAATAAACACAACCTAAAAACGAATCTCACAGTCCATACCTAATTTTAAGATTCAAACACAGCCAACAATCATATATAAACCACATAATCATTTCACGACAACTACTCTCTCTCTCTCTCTATCTTAAAAAACACACAGACGAACCCTCTTCATCTCACATCATTTCAAAAACCCCAATCCGCACCACACACGGGCTTATTCTACCGCCGCCACAATTACTGCCACCACTACCAACTGATTCCACCGCCAGTACCTCGGTGATTTGAGCTAGGGTGGTTTTGTTGGTGGTTTAGGTGGCGATTTTGTGGTTTGGGTGGTGTTTTGAGGTTTATTGTGTGGTGTATTGCCGTATCTAAGCATAAATGGGCTCATTTAAACGGGTCTGACTTTTCGCCTGCACCTTAATATTTTTTTAACTAACTGTTGATTTAATTTTGAATCATTTTTTTAATTAACTTTTTTGTGTAATTAGATGTTTGTGATTGTATTGTTTCGGGCCAAAAAAAATACGGCTAGGCTAGAAAATGCCAAGAAGTATTTGTAATAAAATACAATAAAAGACAAGTCTCGATCTATATAGTACGTATTTTTTTTCTTCTTTATTTTATTTGGTACTTCATTCTTCTATAGTTTGAATATATGCAAGCATTACATTTTTGGTTAAGATATGTTTCTACTTTTATACTATTCATAATTTACGTGTTAGTTGAAAAACGTATCTTCTGAAATCTTTTAATTTATATAATTAGTTGGAAACCATATGAGATATGCTAAGATCTGGTATAATTGTTTGTGGTGTTTAGTTCTTTTTTATGCTTGGTGGGTTCTGTATTTCGAGTTTTGATAAAATCTTCTTTTTGAGATCGGATTTTTGAGAACTGTCGAGAGGACGTTGTTTGCTATGACGGAAAATTTATTTACATTGAGTATGGTTTTGGCTGGATAATAATGATGTATGACTATGAAACTGTGTTGTACCCATCTTTTTGACCTAAAATGTTTACTATACTTTTTTAGTTTCAAAATATATATCTTCCTATCAACCAATTTCTTTTAATTATATTTTGTTTGATCTCTTTAACAATCGTGAAACATCTTTTTCAAAACCATGTATTTACTATACACATTTTTAGTAGAAAAATGTTTTATAATAAGAGAATAAAGTTTTGGGAAGGAAAATGACATAGATAAGGCAAATAGAAAAGTGTCATTGGGAAGTAAAATGACTCGAAAAATGAAAAAGCAAAAGTACTAAAAAAAATCATGATACATACATTCCAATTGTTTCAAACATTTGAAAACACACATGACACAATTAACAAATGTGAAGAACTATAAATAGGTAAAAAGGTGATAATTCAGTCTCGGCCTCTTGCGTCCTATTGGAAGCCTCCTAGCTCTTATGTTTTAAAAATTAATCAGACCCATGCACGAAGGTTACTCTTAACATATTAAACGAAACAATAACCATGCAAAAAACAACTAGCGTGAATTTGTTAACATATATGTTTGGCCATGAAATTGAACCATTTTGTTGTATGGGAAAACAAGTGTCAGCGCTTCCTTTTCTTTATATTTGCGAGTTGTATTATTTTAGGTACGTAATACCAATACGGAGATTTACACATATTTGCAAACATGGTAGAAATGGTGCAAGTAATAGTGAACTTTACATCACTATAGAAGGTTGACATCGACTAATCAATTTAGGATTATAATAGTCGGATACCGTAAGACTAAATTTATCTTACTATCTTATAAAGTATGTATCACTATGGTTGAATGTTGAAAATGTTGAAAATTTATAATGGTTGAAAAATATGGGTCCCACTAAAAAAGCAATAAACACAACCTAAAACCGATTCTCACACTCCATACCTAATTTTAAGATTCAAACACAGCCACAAATCATATATAAACCACATAATCATTTCACAACAACTACTCTCTCTCTCTCTCTCTCTCTCTCTCTCTCTCTCTCTCTCTCTATCTTAAAAAACACACAGACGATCCCTCTTCATCTCACATCATTTCAAAAACCCTAATCCGCACCACACACGGGCTTATTCTACCGCCGCCACAATTACTGCCACCACTACCAACTGATTCGGCCGCCAGTACCTCGTTGATTTGAGCTAGGGTGGTTTTGTTGGTGGTTTAGGTGGCGATTTTGTGGTTTGGGTGGTGTTTTGAGGTTTATTGTGTGGTGTATTGCCGGATCTAAGCATAAATGGGCTCATTTAAACGGATCTAACTTTTCGCCTGCACCTTAATATTTTTTTAACTAACTGTTGATTTAATTTTGAATCATTTTTTTTAGTTAACTTTTTTGTGTAATTAGATGTTTGTGATTGTATTGTCTCGGGCCAAAAAAAAATACGGCTAGGCTAGAAAATGCCAAGAAGTATTTGTAATAAAATACAATAAAAGACAAGTCTCGATCTATATAGTACGTATTTTTTTTCTTCTTTATTTTATTTGGTACTTCATTCTTCTATAGTTTGAATATATGCAAGCATTACATTTTTGGTTAAGATATGTTTCTACTTTTATAATCTTTATAATTTACGTGTTAGTTGAAAAACGTATCTTCTTAAATCTTTTAATTTATATAATTAGTTGGAAACCATATGAGATATGCTAAGATCTGGTATAATTGTTTGTGGTGTTTAGTTCTTTTTTATGCTTGGTGGGTTCTGTATTTCGAGTTTTGATAAAATCTTCTTTTTGAGATCGGATTTTTGAGAACTGTCGAGAGGACGTTGTTTGCTATGACGGAAAATTTATTTACCTTGAGTATGGTTTTGTGTGGATAATAATGATGTATGACTATGAAACTGTGTTGTACCCATCTTTTTGACCTAAAATGTTTACTATACTTTTTAGTTTCAAAATATATATCTTCCTATCAACCAATTTCTTTTAATTATATTTTGTTTGATCTTTTTAACAATCGTGAAACATCTTTTTCAAAACCATGTATTTACTCTACACATTTTTAGTAAAAAAATGTTTTATAATAAGAGAATAAAGTTTTGGGAAGGAAAATGACATAGATAAGGCAAATAGAAAAGTGTCATTGGGAAGTAAAATGACTCGAAAAATGAAAAAGCAAAAGTACTAAAAAAATCATGATACACACATTCTAATTGTTTCAAACATTTGAAAACACACATGACGCAATTAACAAATGTGAAGAACTCTAAATAGGTAAAAAGGTGATAATTCAGTCTCGGCCTCTTGCGTCCAATTGGAAGCTTCCTAGCTCTTATGTTTTAAAAATTAATCAGACCCATGCACGATGGTTACTCTTAACATATTAAACGAAACAATAACCATGCAAAAAACAACTAGCGTGAATTTGTTAACATATATGTTTGGCCATGAAATTGAACCATTTTGTTGTATGGGAAAACAAGTGTCAACCCTTCCTTTTCTTTATATTTGCGAGTTGTGTTATTTTAGGTACGTAATACCAATACGGAGATTTACACATATTTGCAAACATGGTAGAAATGGTGCAAGTAATAGTGAACTTTACATCACTATAGAAGGTTGACATCGACTAATCAATTTAGGACTATAATAGTCGGATACCGTAAGACTAACTTTATCTTTACTATCTTATAAAGTATGTATCACTATGGTTGAATGTTGAAAATGTTGAAAATCTATAATGGTTGAAAAATATGGGTCCCACTAAAAAAGCAATAAACACAACCTAAAACCGAATCTCACACTCCATACCTAATTATAAGATTCAAACACAGCCACAAATCATATATAAACCACATAATCATTTCACAACAACTACTCTCTCTTTCTCTCTCTATCTTAAAAAACACACAGACGATCCCTCTTCATCTCACATCATTTCAAAAACCCTAATCCGCACCACACACGGGCTTATTCTACCGCCGCCACAATTACTGCCACCACTACCAACTGATTCCGCCGCCAGTACCTCGGTGATTTGAGCTAGGGTGGTTTTGTTGGTGGTTTAGGTGGCGATTTTGTGGTTTGGGTGGTGTTTTGAGGTTTATTATGTGGTGTATTGCCGGATCTAAGCATAAATAGGCTCATTTAAACGGGTCTGACTTTTCGCCTGCACCTTAATATTTTTTTAACTAACTGTTGATTTAATTTTGAATCATTTTTTTTATTAACTTTTTTGTGTAATTAGATGTTTGTGATTGTATTGTCTCGGGCCAAAAAAAATACGGCTAGGCTAGAAAATGCCAAGAAGTATTTGTAATAAAATACAATAAAAGACATATCTCGATCTATATAGTACGTATTTTTTTTCTTCTTTATTTTATTTGGTACTTCATTCTTCATAGTTTGAATATATGCAAGCATTACATTTTTGGTTAAGATATGTTTCTACTTTTATACTCTTCATAATTTACGTGTTAGTTGAAAAACGTATCTTCTGAAATCTTTTAATTTATATAATTAGTTGGAAACCATATGAGATATGCTAAGATCTGGTATAATTGTTTGTGGTGTTTAGTTCTTTTTTATGCTTGGTGGGTTCTGTATTTTGAGTTTTGATAAAATCTTCTTTTTGAGATCGCATTTTTGAGAACTGTCGAGAGGACGTTGTTTGCTATGACGGAAAATTTATTTACATTGAGTATGGTTTTGGCTGGATAATAATGATGTTTGACTATGAAACCGTGTTGTACCCATCTTTTTGACCTAAAATGTTTACTATACTTTTTTAGTTTCAAAATATATATCTTCCTATCAACCAATTTCTTTTAATTATATTTTGTTTGATCTCTTTAACAATCATGAAACATCTTTTTCAAAACCATGTGTTTACTATACACATTTTTAGTAGAAAAATGTTTTATAATAAGAGAATAAAGTTTTGGGAAGGAAAATGACATATATAAGGCAAATAGAAAAGTGTCATTGGGAAGTAAAATGACTCGAAAAATGAAAAAGAAAAAGTACTAAAAAAAATCATGATACACACATTCCAATTGTTTCAAACATTTGAAAACACACATGACGCAATTAACAAATGTGAAGAACTCTAAATAGGTAAAAAGGTGATAATTCAGTCTCGGCCTCTTGCGTCCAATTGGAAGCTTCCTAGCTCTTATGTTTTAAAAATTAATCAGACCCATGCACGATGGTTACTCTTAACATATTAAACGAAACAATAACCATGCAAAAAACAACTAGCGTGAATTTGTTAACATATATGTTTGGCCATGAAATTGAACCATTTTGTTGTATGGGAAAACAAGTGTCAGCCCTTCCTTTTCTTTATATTTGCGAGTTGTGTTATTTTAGGTACGTAATACCAATACGGAGATTTACACATATTTGCAAACATGGTAGAAATGGTGCAAGTAATAGTGAACTTTACATCACTATAGAAGGTTGACATCGACTAATCAATTTAGGACTATAATAGTCGGATACCGTAAGACTAACTTTATCTTTACTATCTTATAAAGTATGTATCACTATGGTTGAATGTTGAAAATGTTGAAAATCTATAATGGTTGAAAAATATGGGTCCCACTAAAAAAGCAATAAACACAACCTAAAACCGAATCTCACACTCCATACCTAATTTTAAGATTCAAACACAGCCACAAATCATATATAAACCACATAATCATTTCACAACAACTACTCTCTCTCTCTCTCTATCTTAAAAAACACACAGACGATCCCTCTTCATCTCACATCATTTCAAAAACCCTAATCCGCACCACACACACGGGCTTATTCTACCGCCGCCACAATTACTGCCACCACTACCAACTGATTCCGCCGCTAGTACCTCGGTGATTTGAGCTAGGGTGGTTTTGTTGGTGGTTTAGGTGGCGATTTTGTGGTTTGGGTGGTGTTTTGAGGTTTATTGTGTGGTGTATTGCCGGATCTAAGCATAAATGGGCTCATTTAAACGGGTCTAACTTTTCGCCTGCACCTTAATATTTTTTTAACTAACTGTTGATTTAATTTTGAATCATTTTTTTAATTAACTTTTTTGTGTAATTAGATGTTTGTGATTGTATTGTCTCGGGCCAAAAAAAATACGGCTAGGCTAGAAAATGCCAAGAAGTATTTGTAATAAAATACAATAAAAGACAAGTCTCGATCTATATAGTACGTATTTTTTTTCTTCTTTATTTTATTTGGTACTTCATTCTTCATAGTTTGAATATATGCAAGCATTACATTTTTGGTTAAGATATGTTTCTACTTTTATACTCTTCATAATTTACGTGTTAGTTGAAAAACGTATCTTCTGAAATCTTTTAATTTATATAATTAGTTGGAAACCATATGAGATATGCTAAGATCTGGTATAATTGTTTGTGGTGTTTAGTTCTTTTTTATGCTTGGTGGGTTCTGTATTTCGAGTTTTGATAAAATCTTCTTTTTGAGATCGGATTTTTGAGAACTGTCGAGAGGACGTTGTTTGCTATGACGGAAAATTTATTTACATTGAGTATGGTTTTGGCTGGATAATAATGATGTATGACTATGAAACCGTGTTGTACCCATCTTTTTGACCTAAAATGTTTACTATACTTTTTTAGTTTCAAAATATATATCTTCCTATCAACCAATTTCTTTTAATTATATTTTGTTTGATCTCTTTAACAATCATGAAACATCTTTTTCAAAACCATGTGTTTACTATACACATTTTTAGTAGAAAAATGTTTTATAATAAGAGAATAAAGTTTTGGGAAGGAAAATGACATATATAAGGCAAATAGAAAAGTGTCACTGGGAAGTAAAATGACTCGAAAAATGAAAAAGCAAAAGTACTAAAAAAAAATCATGATACACACATTCCAATTGTTTCAAACATTTGAAAGCACACATGACGCAATTAACAAATGTGAAGAACTCTAAATAGGTAAAAAGGTGATAATTCAGTCTCGGCCTCTTGCGTCCAATTGGAAGCTTCCTAGCTCTTATGTTTTAAAAATTAATCAGACCCATGCACGATGGTTACTCTTAACATATTAAACGAAACAATAACCATGCGAAAAACAACTAGCGTGAATTTGTTAACATATATGTTTGGCCATGAAATTGAACCATTTTGTTGTATGGGAAAACAAGTTCCCAGACTTTAAGTCTTTCAAATTGTTGAAGTTCGTCCGTCATCGATTCAATCCAAGCATGATCAGCCATGGCTTCTTTGATGTTTTTCAGTTAAGTTGTACTCACGGCGAGTGAGAACATACAAACATCGCCATCGGTGGCTAGTTGTCGTCTTGTACGAACAGGCTGTGAAGGGTTTCCAATTACCTGAACCAAAGGGTGTTCTCGGGTCCAATGATGTGTTGAAGGATGTCGTTGGTAGAACGTATGCATATTAGACGAATCAACATAGCGAGTAGAAGACTCTCCAGTTTCGTGTACCGGTGTACCAATGGGTTGATAAATTCGTCTTCGTCAGATAATGCATTGTCTGCTTGATTTGTGTTCTCTGGAGCAATGACAGTAGTTGTGCATGTTGATGTTGAATCCAAGATCGTTAGACTCAAACAGTCAAAACCGTTTTATCTAGGATGATTAATTGTACATGTGATGAACACAACGGAATTGCACAATTAACATGAATAAGATGTTTAACGAGATGAAGTTTTCCCAAAGAGTTTGTATTAATCATTAACACAAACTACTCTAGGTGTGTGTACATTGAATCCCACACCTAGAGATCAATGTTTACAGTAAGTTACATTGTGAATATGAAAAAGTGATTAACAAAATCTACGTATGGTTCCTTTTATAACATAAGGAAACCATGATACATGGAAACTAAATAATATATTAATATAAATCAAAACAAACTTATTCAGTCTTATCACTTACTTTGACCAAATATTTTCTTCTTATCACATATGGCAGGGGAAACTTACAGCAGGGGAAAGTTTCACTAGCAGGGTAAACTTTGTAGTATTTTGTCCACCAGCTTAAAGTTTCACATAATGTCTTATTTGGTCCTTCTAGTTTTCATGGTGATTTGACTCATCAACTTTTAGCCCAACAATCCTCCCCTAGTTAATGATGTCAAAACACTTCCCCTTAAGCATACAACACCAAGAATCAACAGGCTGCACATTCTTTGTAAACATCTTTCCCTTTTTGACATGATCAAATAGGGGTCTTCTATGTGAACAACCTTGATTTTCAACTACTACTTAACCAATATCATACATCAAACCCAAGTATTATGCGCCCCAAATTACCCTCCATGAAGTTTTCCGCGTCTTAAAATGAATTTGAGAAGTAGAAACTTACATTAGGTGTAGTAATACTAATGAGCAGTAGCGAAAATCTTCACCTCAATGTTATATATGAATGACTAGCACTTCAACTATTTAGCTTCCCCTGAAATTGTGCTAGTCATTCATGAATCTTCAATTCTGTAGGCCTTGAAAGTAATAATCATAAGCGAAGAAAATTCAGTATCACCTATTTGATGTAGTAGTAGAAAAACCTGAATCCATGAGTTATAATGTGCACTATCCATATGACGTCGAACGTATACCAACCATTGATGTATAGGGGGCCTACATGCCCTTGACAAATACCTCATCTTCTTGGAGACACGACCACGGTGATAGCAAGTATGAGCTTAAAGCACCATAAGAAAAATCTCATACACTTGCTATTGTCAATTCTTCGTCATATAATAAAGCACGAATAGAACACGTACTCGAACCATTCTACTTCATCTTCAAATAGCTAATAGTTTATTACCTTTATGATCATGTAAACAATCAATATGAAAGTCTTTTATACCTTTAAGACCAGTTGCTGTGAATATATCAAACTCTAAAACTTTGTTGTCCCAAAAATCATATCTGACAGCAGGGGGAACTTTCAAAAACAGTAGGAATCTATTAATGAAAGCAGGGGGAACTATTAAAGGCAGGGGGATCGTAGCAGGTGGAACTTTTAATGAAAGCAGGGGGAATGTTTTCAATAGCAGGGGGAACTTTTAATGCCGGTATTTTTGTTATTAACTGTGCTAAACCCACATTTAATGAGAATGAATTTATAACAATTTATAAATAACAAAAACAAAGACAATTAAAAATTATACCTACTGTGAAAGCATACCACTGTCTTGTGCATACATCACCACAACTGCTATACCCATTACTCCTCTGTGATTTCGATGCATCCAACACTAGTAGTACATCATTAATGAATACCGTGTAAACACAAAACCTGGCCTTAGTCAATCATACACAGTGGGACCCCCCTCCATTCTCTCGTATCAAGTAAACCAATGCATCACGTGGGAACATTGAAAATCAACCAATTATACCTCGTGAGACCCATCCTCATTCACATGATTCCAACATATAAGCATAAACTAATACCTTTATTTCTCAATACTTGAAACATCCCATCATCACAAGCCATGTGACTAGTCGTTGTTGATGCTCAAATGATTTAAACGAGAAATTATTAACCCAGGTTAGAAAGTCAGCCTTGGTTGCCTTTTTCCTTGGTCAATGGCTGTTGACATCAATCAATATCTAATCAATGCTCCATTACGTAGTTGCTTCAAATATTGATGTATATTGTATAAACATAATTAACTACCATTACACCCACACGCGATCTGTTATTCATTTTCGAACCAATAACATGAAGCCATATGATTTGTATTCACGATGTGTACCATTCGAGAATAACAGCAGCCAGGAACATTAATAAGTGTGAAAACACTTATCCTTTTACCACTTAATTACAATAATAACCAATCCAAAACGTGTATTTTATGTCGTAAATGTCGGAATTATGCGTGGTTTGTGTTTTTTTTGTGATTTAGGACCAAAATATGAAAAGGGGAGAAAACACGGGCTTTCACGGGCTTTTATCGAAGAAAAAGGCAAAAGGCGAAGTCAAAAGATCAAGAGTGCAAAAAGAACGGAAGTCCAAGGCCTATTCTGAAGATTTATCGAAGAAAAAGTCCAAAGACGAAAGTTTAATGAAGTCAAAGAACTCAAGTCTAATAAATGAAGAAATTATAAGACGAGTTCAAATAATCTTGAGACAAATCGAAAAAGACAAAGAATTAAAATCGAGTCGAGACGAAAAGAAAGAAAGAAGGAAGCAACCAACACCCCTTCCTTCCCTTCTCCCTATAAATAGAGACATTTCACCTCATTTAGTCTTGTTAGCTAAATTGACAACTTAGCTCTCCACCTTTAATTACTTGCACTTTCATATTGTCATTTACTTAATTGTTCCTTAATTTCTTGCCTTTAATTTCAAGTAATTCTTTTAATTTTGTTGTTAAATATTTATCTTTAATCAAGTTTTCATAATCATCTCATTCTTCCTTTCTTGCTTTTAAATATCTTGTTTTGTTTGATTAATCTTGAAGTTTTGTTTAATCTTCATGTTTATTTGACAAAAGTTCTTATTTTTCCGTTGTTCTTATCAAATCCTTACGTTTGAAATTCTTATTTTGTTTGTGCTTTTTGCTTATTTAGTGTCTAGCTTATTTTCGTTTGAGTGTTCTTAAATTTTTCATCTTTTTAAAAGTTTAATCTTTCTATTTTAGTTCGTTTATAAAGCTTGCTTATTTTGTGATTTGAAAGTTTTTAGATTTGTGCTTATTTAGTTTTACTTATTATTGTCTTAATTAAGTTTTTGGTAATTGCTTATTGTTAAAGTGCTTATTTGGTCGGCTTATTTGCTTATTGGATTCCATCGTAACTTTCTTAAGGGTTTCTGCTTGTTCCGATCGAGTAAGTGTGATCACATAAACCCTAGGGTTTCTACTTGCGATCCATTACTGCGATCAAGGACTAAGATCAGACTACGATCGTCCATCACGATCTAAGTCACGATTCCCTGTTGCGATCTGTGACTGCGATCGTTGGTTGCGATCCGTGGATACGATAACTTGGTCACGATCGTCCACTGCGATCCACTTGTTGCGATTGTGGTGGAGTACGATCCAAAACTTGTCCAGAGTACGATCTGGGAGTACGATCGTCACTGCGATTGCTTGTTGCGATTTGTGGCTACGATCTAGGGTATGATCCAGGGTACGATTGTTGGTTGTGATCGTGACTGCGATCTGACTTTTGTTTGACTTTATTTCTTGTTTTTATCTTATGTTTTCAAATTAATCTTTTCCCGCCAATTTACTTAGTTTTATTTTCACTTGTTCGTCTTAGTTTAATTTTTAAAGTATTTTATTTTACAGTTTTTAAATTTACGTTTTGTCAAGTTTTAGTTTTACGTCATTTTCTTAATTTACTTTTAAAGTCTTAAATTTATTGCCATTTACATTTTAATTACGTCTAGCTTTATTTACCGTGCCTTTTACATTAAAGTTTTGCAATTTAATTTTACTACAACGACCAATCTATTTCTTTTCACCAAAAGACGGCTGAGTCACACTAATAACCAGTAATCAATTCGATTAGACACACATAAAAGAACAATTAATCCAGTAAAAATCCGTTATTAAACATTTAAGCGAACAACACTTAAATACCTAGGGTTTCGACATAAATCCTAGATCTTCACAGCAACGACACGAAAAACACCTTGATTCTCCTAGATATCTAGAGCCATCCGCTCTGATACCACATGTTGAATCCAAGATCGTTAGACTCAAACAGTCGAAACCGTTTTATCTAGGATGATTAATTGTACATGTGATGAACACAACAGAATTGCACAATTAACATGAATAAGATGTTTACAAGATGAATTTTTCCCAAAGAGTTTGTATTAATCATTAACACAAACTACTCTAGGTGTGTGTACATTGAATCCCACACCTAGAGATTAATGTTTACAGTAGGTTACATTCTGAATATGAAAAAGTGATTAACAAAACCTACGTATGGTTCTTTTTATAACATAAGGAAACTATGATACATGGAAACTAAATAATATATTAATATAAATCAAAACAAACTTACTTACTCTTATCACTTACTTTGACAAAATCTTTTCTTCTTATCTGGCAGGGGAAACTTACAGCAGGGGAAAGTTTCACTAGCAGGGTAAACTTTGTAGTATTTTGTCCACCAGCTTGAAGTTTCACATAATGTCTTATTTGGTCCTTCTAGTTTTCATGGTGATTTGACTCATCAACTTTTAGCCCAATAGATTGTTGAAGTGATATTCTGGTTTTAGAGAGATATGGGTGTAAGAGAGACAAAGAGTGATGTATTTGTGCGAGAGAGAGTGGATGCGTATCTATATGAGAGAGAGAGGGACGACCCATACCTGAGAAACAATTTTCAAGCCAATGAACGGTTAGATGTGGTGTTGGTGAAGAGAAGGGATGGACAACTTTGATTTTGAACGGTCTCAATTTGCTTACGCTCACATTATTTTTTCATTCTAATGAATGAATAAAGGGGGTAATTTCAGTTTTTGGATAAGTTTTTGAAAAAAAAAATCATGAGTTTTTTAGTTTGTATTTTAATTTTTAATTGTATTGTAATTTTTAAATTTATTAAATGAATTTAATTTTTATTAAAAATAATTGATAAGAAAATAAAATAGATAATGGTGGGGCCAAAATGAGGAATGATGGTATGTCATGATAACGTGATTTTTTGTGAATATGAGTGTTAAGTAACGTGACACCCCGTAGACCCAAGTGAGTAGGTGTTTTTTTTCACGGTACCCAACTCTCTAATTTATCGTTGGATGTTCTAACAAAACCAATACGAACAAAATAAAATATTTATAAAGGTTAAAAAAATAAATTTAACAAATTTCATTTTTTTAAGTTAAAAAATGTTTTTCTTTGAAAAAGTTAATTTTTTTTAACGTTTTTACAGAAAATCTATTTATTTTTCTTTAAAATTAAAAAAATAAGAATAAAACATTTTTGCCTTTTTCTTCGAACTAGTATTATTTAAAAGAGTCCGGTTATTAAAGAAACTTGTATTTTGGTGGAAACCAAGGGCTCAATCTGGACCATCCATTTGGGAGGGACCAGATCAAAGGATAAAAAACACGGAGGGACCAAAACTGTTAACTTTGCAAACTTGAGTGAAAGATTGAAAATGTACCAATAATTAAAACGTAACCACCCGCTCATTTTTCGAAATAAAAAACACACAGTCTCTCTCTCTCTAGAAACAAACCGTCTCCCACATATTTTCTCTGACTAAAAACATCTACAAAGCATCAAAAAGGCCACAAAAAACCTTCAAAATCTAACAAAAAAACACAAGAATGGAAGAACAGAAGAATACTGCATCTGATTCGAGCAAAAAAACAGTGAAAATCGACGTGACAAAAGCAAAACTAGAGGGTAAAACATATTTATTCAATTTATACAACATTTTATAGTTTTAATTTGATGATTTTAAGTTTTAATTATGATTAATATGATTTAATTGATTTATATTATATTTAGATAATTACATGCATGCTTATGAGTTTGATTACATGATGTTTAAACGATTTTTGTGAAGATTAGAATGCTTATTTATATTTTTCATGATTAAAATCTGTTTAATTGATGATTTATAAAGTATTTTGATGATTATTGAGAAAATTAATATGCTTATTATGATTATAATTGATTTAATCAATTAAATTGATGATTTTTAGCTTAAAACCAATAAAAAGGCTTGCCACTAAAAATTATAGCTTATAACGAGAGATAAGTGGTTTATCTCTATTGATATACAATTAAAATGCAAAAAATATTGTTAAAACTTTTGTTTATCAACAATGATAAAAGTTTTATCACTAGTGATATAACATTACAGAAAAAAGGTTTTAAAAAAATAATTAGAACTGGGATTATCAACGAGAAGTGGTATATCACTAGTGATATAGAATTACAGAAAAGAATTTAAAAAATTAGTAAAACTGATTTATCAATGAGAAGTGGTTTATCAATAGTGATATAGCATTACAAAAAAAGGTTTTAAAAAAATAGTTGATAAAAGCATTGGTAAGTGCTTTATCACTATTGATAAGAGGGTTATCATTAAAACATCAACTTAACAATTTCAAGAGGCTTATCAGTAGTGATAATAGGGTTTACAAAACATTGCTAAGTGCTTTAACACTATTGATAAAAAGCATTAGACAATGAAAAATAAGTAATAATGACAAAAGTGTAACAACATTTTGGTTTGGGTAATTTTAAAAATTTAGGAATGCTAGTTGATTTGAAAACATCAATGAAACAAATTATATACATTTAGGTTTGTATGTAAAGTTATTATGTATCAAAGTGCATCTTTACTTTAGATACATAGTTACCAGTACATTAATACAACTAGTTAACAGCCTCTCGTCCATCTTCTATTCAGAGACTAGATGTGTTAGTTATTTGAATGTATAATCATTAATCACAAGCCAAAGTAACTACTGAATCCTATTTGTTTGTGAAATATTATGTTTATTTAATGTATCAATGATATTTGGATCTTATAATGACATTACTAACAAAATTTAAATAACTTGCAATCTAATCGCAGAAGAGAAAACTGGTGGAAGAAAAAAAATGAAAATCAGAAGTAAGTGTAAGAAACTATTTGGAACAAATATGGACAAAGCATCAACATCAAGATGCAGAGGAGGTGATGAAGCTGAAAAAATTGATGAAAGTGAAGAAGAAGAAGAAGAAGAGCAGAAAGATAAGAAAAAGAACAAAAAGAAATCAGAAAAAGAACATCCTGTATTGACATCACGCGCAACCGTGAGACCTTTATTCGAAGCAATGCGGGGACTGACCGCACAAAGAAAAAAAGTCATACGGGACATGGGATTTGGATGCTTAATAGACTTTCTAATATATGAAATTCCAACAAAACTGGCGTTTTTTGTTGTAGATAAGCTGAACACAAATACAATGACGATAGAGTGTCCAACAGGAGACATATTTTTGACTCCAAAATCAGTTAATCGAACTCTGGGAATTCCAGTGGGACACAAAAAGTTGGAAAGAGAAGGGCAAAGAGAATAGAATGACCCAATTATACTGACGTGGAAACAGCAATTCAGCAACGTAAACAAGCTAACATTGAAAGCTTTATCTGATGTAATAATTGAGTCAAAAAACACGGACTACATGTTCACGTTGAACATTTTGTCGTTGATCTCAAACACATTTGCAGGCTGTGACAACAGTTCAACTGTCAGATTCACAATCTTGAATAATGTCTTTGAAGGAGATGACGTAAGTGAAATAGACTGGTGCACACATGTACTAAATGGGGTGAGTACATCAAAGCTTGGATGGGATAACAAGAAAAAAAACAAAAAGAATGTTGTTTATGACGGTCCAGTGACTTTCTTGATGGTAAGTAAAAAATTCTAATTTTTTTAATGAATTTTATCTTTCACATTATTAATACGTTCTATATTTTATGAAACAGCTAGCATACTTGCACTATACAAACCTCGAGAATTTCAAAGTGATGAGACGAACACCAACATTCAAAAGCTGGAATTCAAGTCTCCTGAAAAGAAGAGAAACAAAAGAACTACAAAACAAATTGATGGGAGAAGTAGAAATACTGGATGATATGAATGAAGCAGAAGAAGAAGCACATAAACAAGTAAGTTAAAAAACTGCATTTCAATATATTATCAATACTGATAATACATTAAAGAAAATTAAAATAATATTTTATCTGGTAATATTTCTTTAAGTTAAATTTATCACTATTGATTATCTATTAGAAAATTCTTCTTTTGTTTGTTTTATCACTATTGATAATCCATTAAAGTTCATTTTAATAGATTATCAATAGTGATAATACATTAAAGAAAAAATCAAAGATAAAAATTAATCAATAGTGATTGTTAAATTAGTGAATAGATTATAAATAATAATTATCACTATCGATAATCTATTAGTTCATTTCTGTTGTGTTAATTTTATGACTAATGATAATAAACTTTTTTTTAAGATAAATTTATCAATATTGATAAATTAAAAAATTATAGAAGCAAGTTAAATTTAATACATTATCAATCGTCATATTAACTACTCATAAATATTGATTCATTTATTTGTTAAACTTATCACTATTGATTATCTATTAGATAATTTTTCTTTTGTTTATTTTATCAATATTGATAATCTAATAAATTTCATTTTAATATATTATCAATAGTGATAATACATTAAAGAAAAAATAGATAATATTTAATCAATAGTGATAGTTAAATGAGTGAATAGATTAATAGTGATTATCACTATTGATAGTCTTATTAAAGTTCATTTTTGTTTTGTTAATACATGAGGACTTTTCTTTAAGATAAATTTATCACTATTGATAATACATTTAAAATTTAAATAGATCATCAATAATAACTATATTATAGAAGCAAGTTAATTTAATACATTATCGATAGTGATATACAATGTAGATGTAATATATAAAAAAGTTTTGACATACTAAAATATGTATATTAATAATCATTGCAGGAACTGTATGAGATGCTTGGAGAGAGCATCGAAAGCATATTGATACAAAAAGCGGAGATAGAAGAGAAGATCAACGAGAATTTATTCAAATTTCGATCTGATGAGAAACTAAAAGAAATTCAAGAAAAGTTGAGAAACATCTTCAAAGAGGAGGAACGGGAACAATACTACTCATCATCATCAACAGAATATGAAGACAACGATTTCAATGATGATGATGATGCAGGAAATCATGAAGATGAGGAAGGTCCAAAACCTCCAAAAGATGAGAGTGAAACAGATTCCGGTGATGAATTGGAAAGAGAAGCTGACGCATAAGAAAGAAACGACCCACACTAAACCGATGAGCATAATGATGAAGAATGGGTCTCAGAAACTGGATCGAAGAGGCAACAAGAAACATCAAATGAAAAGGCAACAAATCAAAAAGAAAAAAATGACAATCATCAACCAGAAGATTATCATGGTACAGAGATGATGGCAACAGAAGAGATGAATCTGAATAGTGAATATGATGATGATGTTGATGAATCAAAAAAGTCAGAAAAAGATGATGTTGAAAACAAAAATGAAGGAAAACGAAAAGCTGAAGAAGAAATCGAAAGAAAAGGAAAGAGAGTGAAGGAAAACCAACCAGAAGCTTCCCACGAGAACATCAATCTTGGTTTTAGTTTGCTAATTAAAGAAATTCAAAACCAAGAAGACGAAAATGCCAGGAAGCAATCTGAAAAAGAGTACAGATTTCTCAGGTCAAACTACATCAACAAGAATATAGACACAAAGGCTGAAATAACAGAAGATGAAAAGCTTTTGACATCAACCATCTTTGGAGACAACGAAAATGAATGGTAATCATCTAAATGATGCTTTTAACTTTTAAAACTTTATCATTATTAAGCTTTATGATTATAACTTGTGATATATTACACATGGCTGAAGTTTTTAACGATGGAGTAGGTAATATGCTGATGAAAGGAAGCCTCCAGATGCTGGCACCAAGAACGGAAGTTGAAACTTCAGTGATCGACATATATGTATCAATTCTGAATTATGAAGAAAGTTTCAAAGAAAACAATTTGAGACGCCAATTCTTTTATACAGGAATGACGGTAAGATATTAAATAAAATAAAAAAAACATCAAAATATTGCACTAACATTTGATTTTGAAAAAAAAAATTAAAACAGGTACCTGGAGTACTACAAGACAAGAAAGAGGACAGAGCCTTGAAGTTAGACTCCCAGTACCAATTGTTTAGCAAATTATTTGAGATTCAGACAAAAAACAATGTGAAAGAAATGCAAATGATGGACGTCGGACTGGTAAAAAAATAGTCTATTAGATTCTACTAATATGATTATTATATTATCTTAAAATAGGTATAGTCTAAGAAATTTATGATAAAATACACAGGTCTTCTTTCCAATCATAGCACATGGGCATTACTACGTCATAGTTTTTGACCTGGATAAAGTCAAGGCTGTGATACTAGACAACAGCGATTCAGATGCCACATACGAAGGGAAATACAAGGAAAATTTTGATTTTGTGGTAAGTAACCTTTAAAAAATTAGTCTAATTAGCAAAAATAAAAACATATCTAACGATATTTATATATTTATGATTTCAGAAGGAAATCTTTGTCAACCACCTGATGGCGTATCAACATCCAAAAGGAGAAGAATTACGAAAGAAAATTAAGAAAGCAACAGTGATGCAAATGAAGTGGAAGACAAAAGAAGAAAAAGTAGACTGTGCTATATACATGATGATGCATATGGAGCTGTATCAAGGAGAGACTGCTGGAAAATGGCAAACAGGGATCTACAACGAAAGTCATAAAGATCACTGAAAGCAGATTGATACCTTGAGAGCAAGAATTGCAACAAAAATATTGCTCCATGAAATGAACAACCACAGGAAGTTGATGTCTGATAAAGCATTAAACATTCAAGGAGAATGAACAGAAGCAGGACCAAGTGAACGAAAATGATTTGTCATGAGTGTCATTCTGTGTAACAAACTTGCTACTTTTATTTTGAATGTGTGTAACTTTTAACACATTGAACAATTTGGTTATGTATTCTAAAACAGTATGATCTGTATGAAAACTTGGTACTTTTGGTTTGAAAATGCATCTTAATATTATCAAGACAATATTTATCATGATGTTTTGTTCAGCTTATACTTTATATCAATAGTGATATTCACTGGAATATTTGTAGAAATTAAAAAATAGATGTTTTTTATACTTTTATCAATAATGATGTTGACTTTATCAACTGTGATATTGCATATAGTGTGATAGTATATGCTTATATCAACAGTGATAAGGAAAAACAAAAATTATATATCTATCAATGTTGATACAGAATAACAAAACACATAGTGACATTTATCAACAGTGATATTTTTCAACAGTAATATTGCATTAGTTAAAAAAAACCACAAATTTATCACTAATCACTATAGATAAATAAAAAACAATATAAAAAAACATTTTTTTAACCAAAAAAAAGTGAATCTTAAAATAAGAAATATCACCATTGATATTACACATACTAAAGATATAATACTAACACCATTGATGTATAAATAAAAAATTTATTATTTATCACTATTGATAAATCAAAAAACATAACTGTCAACAAAAAATAAACCGTTTTTAACTGAAAAAGTTAAAAACTTTTATCATCAATCACTATCATACTATCAACATTGATATTACACTAAAAAAACGGAAGTTGGAATTTATAAAAATAATAAAACCCGCCCAATCATAATGCATCCCAACCACTTTCATTCTCATTCTACAAAACACAAACCGCTATCATTTCTCTCTCTAGAATCAAAACAACCCCTAACCCTCTCTAAAATAAAAAACAAACCTAATCAAAACCTTCAATCACAAAGGGAAATCGAAAGAAATGGATGAATCGGAACAAGACGGATCTAATACCTCAAAAAAACGATGGAAAACGAACAAACACCAAGTCAGGAAGAAAGTATGGTTTTTCTAACTCATAATTTATTAGTTTTGATGATTATTAGAACATTTATTCTAAATTTAATTAATTTAATTTGTTAATTTGATGTTTTAATCCGTATATTGATTATAATAACCTACTTCTGAGTTTAAATTGGGTATTTCGAGGATACTGTGATGATTTTGTTAATTTTAGATTCTAATCATCAATTAAAGTCATATTGTATTGATTTTTTTGATTATTTTTATAAACTTTTTAATAATTTATAACTTTAAAGAAAGATTTATGTGAAGTTTATTAGGTTTATAATTTTTTAAGTTCATATAAATTTAAAAACTATAAGCCCCAGTTTTTTTTAAATTATTCTATCGCTTATGGGTTTATATAAGATTATTATAATCAATATAAACAAAAAAGCACAATGTAAGTTTTGGTATATGTATATCAACATTGATAAGAGTCTTCAGAATAAGAAACTTGAAAGGATTGATAAATTATATAACAAAATTTATCAAAAATGTTTCGAAATAAAAAAGAAATTTATTAGTTTCTATTTAAAAAAAATGTAGATGGAGATATTTTTCTCGATTTAACACCACTCGAAGATTTGCCAGGTAATGAAATTCAAATAGAAGACGCTTTATCGGGTTAGTATTTATTAAAAAAAATTACAAAATTCATAACTCAGACGAAAACTTACATAAAAATTGTTTTGTAACTGCAGTTCTGAATACATGCCCGATTCTAAACCTTTCTCCGCAGATTGGTAAAACACTAGGTACATTTAAAAGAAAATAAAAAAATATTTATTCCTTATAAATATATAAATGTGATCAAATATGTGAGAATGCGACATACTTGTATTGATATTTTAATGTATTATCACTATTGATAATCCATTAAAAATAACTTAAATGGATTATCAATATTGATAAAACTAACAAATTAAATATCATAAAATGTATGATGCATACTTATAAACTTCTTATGTATCACATTTAATATATTTAAAAAAATATAAATGAATGACTAACATAATACATCTATATTTGTGCAGATTTGAACACACAAAGCAATACTGAAGGTAACAAAACACCATCTTCGACATCAAAAAACTAACATACAGACGAAAAATTGATGCTAAAAGACAGCAACTAGATTTAGTTGAGCAACAAACAACATCAACAGAAGTAGTCGCGTTTGCTTCAAAGGAAGTAACAGAAAGAAAAAGAAAAGCCACTGACATAGAACCTGGAAAAAAGCCAACAAGAGTTCCTGCAGGAAAAAAGAAACAAGAGGAAAAACAAGAGAATATAAACAAAAGAAAAAGAGACGAAAAAGCAAATCAAGTTGAGGAAAGGAAAAAAAGAACAGTAAAAGGAAAAGGAAAAAAGAAAGAAGAATCTGATGAAGAAGGGATGGAACTAATGGTAGTAAAAAATGAAAATAAATTCAAGCCATTGAGGGCTAAAACAACTGTTCAGCCTCTCTTCAATGCTAATCGAAATCTATCGACAGAAAGGAAAAGGGTGATTAGACAAATGGGCTTTGGTAGTTTGTTGGAACTTCGATTTAGCAAAGTACCGACACGGATCACATATTTTGTACTTAAAAACCTAGACACGCAGAACATGGAGCTGCCACTGGCAAATGGCAAAAAAATTAAGTTCACACCAAAGAAAATCAGAGAAGCAACAGGAATCCCAATGGGAAAAAGAAGACTAGAATCTGAGCATAAAAGAGAAAACAATGATGTGTTCTTAAACAGATTCAAAGCACCAGTTTGGAGAGAAGCAATATCCAACAACAATAGATATTTTAAAGGTTATTCAGAAGACAACCGATACAGACTTCATGTTCAAAATGAATTACCTCATGCTCTTTGCAAACTGCATGATAAAATGTGATAACAGTTCGAGGATAAACTATCATGTGATAAACAACATACAACATGATGATGTCATTAGCGACTTTGACTGGTGCACTTACATTTGGGAATGCATTCGAGTAAGCAAGGTCAACTGGAAAGACACGACAGCGGAAAACTGGTACTACGGCCCGAACGTTGTGCTAATGGTAATTTTAATCTACACTTTAATTTTTATTTATTTATGTCTAATATCATATTATTAATGCATGACACTTTTATTAAATATTATACTGTAAACAGCTGGTTTACTTGCATCACACAAAGTTTGCTGAGATGAATGTACCACGAAAATGGCCTGGCATCAGAAACTGGACTTTTGATCTTTTAGAAGAAAGAGAAAACTTGGAGATCAAGAATGGACGGTTTGGATTGGTTTCAGTGATAGAAGATGATGAAGAAAATAATGATGATGAACAGGAAAATGAGAAGCAAAAACTCAAAGAGGTCAGTAAAATCAAATATATTTTATCACTATTGATAATCCAATAAAGTTGATTTTATTAGGTTATCAATAGTGATAATACATTAAAGATGAAAAAATTAACATAATAATTAATCAATAGACAAAACTAAAATAGTGATAATAGTTTATCAATAGTGATTATGGCTATTGAATCTTATATGCAGAATTTTTTTTGTTAGTTTTATCACTATTGATAATCCATTAAATTTAATTTTAATAGATTATCAATAGTGATAATAAATTAGAGTTGAAATATTAACATAATATTTGATCAATAGTTACTTAAAATACTGATTATCACTATTGATAATCTTATCACTATTGATAATCTGTTGAATCTTTCTTTTTTAGTTTTATCACTATTGATAATCCATTAAAAGTTGATTTTTAATAGATTATCAATAGTGATAATACATTAAAGTTGAAAAATTAACATAATATTTAATCAGGTCATAGTAAAAAATAGTGATAATAGATTATTAACAGTGATGTAAAATTCTTAACACGTGTTTTTTCCAACACAGCTTATATACGAGACGATAGAAGAAAAGTTTGAAAGAGTTTTGAAAGAGAGAAGAGAGCTTCAAGATTTGATTAATGAAAACTTGCAGATGCAAGAGGTCTTTGAAGGTGATGAAAGATTAAACTTGTTTGTACAAAGATTCAAAAGAGAGTTTAGAAATGAAATGCAAGTAGATGAACCCAACGATTATTCATATTACTATGCTAGTGCATCAACTAGAAAAGCTGCAACAACAAATGATATTCTTAGTCCTGTTGGGTTTATTGAATCTGTCCACGAGGAGAGCAACAACAACAAATCAGACTTTGCTGAAGCTGATAAAATATACTACGAAGCACTTGAAAAAAAGAAGCAGCAACAAGCTGCGAAAGACGAGGCGGAAAGAAAAAGGAAAGTCGATGCTGAAGATAAGAAGAAAAAGCAAGAAGATGCAAAGAAAATCAAAGCTCAAAGAGGTCAGTAAAATCAAATAATTTAGCATGTTCATGTTATTGACAAATCACTAGTGTTAAATCACCATTGATCAATGTTAAATGATAAATGACTAATAATATATAATGATACTTTTAACAAACTATGGCTAGCAAAAACAACAAAATATAATGATGCTTTAACAAATACTAGTGATATGTAACTAGAAATGTATAAATGTTGAAGTTGAAAAATCCTTTTTAAAAGCAGATGCAAAGAAGAAGCAGCAAGAAGCTACGAAAGAGGAGGCTGAAAGAAAAAGGAATGATGATGCTGAAAATAAGAAGAAAGAGGAAGAAGAGGCAAAGAAAAAACAGGCGGAAGAGAAAGCTACAAATACAGAAAAGGATGCAATTGCAAAAGAAGATGCTCAAAAACCAGCAAAAAAAGTTGCAGGAAAGCAAACACCAAAAAAGAAAAGTTCAGAAAAACCAAAAGCAAATAAAGATGTAGAAAAAACATATACTAAAACAGAAACAAACAAAGAAGAAGCTTCAACAATAGAGCCCATAAAGGAAGCAGCACTAGAAAAGAAGGAACATGCAAAGGACAAACATGAAGCTCCAACAGAAACAAAGGAACATGCAGAGGACAAACATGAAGCTGTTGTTGCAGAAAAAACAAAAGCACAAACAGAAGAAAACAAAGAGACATCTAAAGAAAAAAACAAAGAAGAAGCTGCAACAAAAAAAGCGACAAAGGAAGCAGCAGCAGAAACAACACCAAAGAAAAATACAAGGCAACAAGCAAAACAGGATGCAGAAAAAACTAAAGGTAAAAACATAAATTTTTATCAAAAAAACGTATCAGTTTTTACACTTAATAGATTATATAAAAAACAAAAAACCTTAACAAAAAATTATGCAACAGATGATAAAAATTATGAAAGCCCGAAAGTCCAAGAGAATGCATTTGGTACAGAACAAGAAAGCGAAATAGAAAGCATTGCCCAGGAGGAAGCACAAGGAAGAGGAAAAAGGATCACAAAACCATCGATGTATTATAAATCGCCGTACATGAACGAGATGTCCAGAACACAAGATAAGTTGCACTATGATGAAATGATTTCAGCAAACAACATCTTTTGTATGCAAGGACAGATCAGGTAAACAATTTTAATATTTACTATTTAGTCGTGGATAATTATCATTAGAAACTAGTGATAAATCTAATACATAATAAATGTTTTGCAGTGAAAAAGTATTCGATGATGGAAGTGGAACTATAGCAAACAGAGAAGAAATTCAAACTCTTGCACCTGGATTCAAGTTACATAAAAAAGTAATTGACACTTTTGTTAAAGTGTTAAATTACGAGGAAAGGATACACACAGGAGGCAAAGGGTTAAGAAGGCAATACTTTGCAACAACTGACTTCGTAAGTTCATTTAAAATTTATAACGAAAAAAATGTTCTATCACTTAAAAAATATAAGAACTAAATTTATATTTAAAAAATCTTTTATCTATAGGATTTGGAACTGATGGAAAATGAGAGTTTGAATGAGATCGATGATGAGAAGTTTGAAAAGTTGCTGCACAAATACATGATTTCTTCACAAGCTAAGAAGAAGATGAAAGATGTGAGAATTGTGTTTTTCCCAACAATAGTTGGAGGTGATTATTTTGTGATCGTCTTCAACCTTGAGAAAGCAAATGCTATGATACTGGATAACGACTCAAATGTGGAATACAAGAAAAAGTATCAAGACGCCTTTGGCAAAATAGTAAGTAAATATATAATGTTACTTGAATGTAGAATTATAAAAATGCAGATAAATTACATGGCTATACACAATAACTAATTTCTTAAATTTTAATTTAAGCAGAAAAATTTGTTGATCAACTACTTGACGAAGCATGGAAACACGTGTGTTAAGAAGCTAAGCAACGACAAACAGCCAAAAGTGATGAAATTCAAATGGCAAACCCTGGAAAACAAAATCGACAATGGCTTGTACACAATGATGCATATGGAGCTTTATCAAGGAGAGATGGCGTCTAAATGGAATCCTCAAATTGTTCCCGAAACAAACAGAGATCATCAACTGCAAATAAACATAATGAGGAAGAGGTATGTGACAAAGATTTTAATGCATGAAGTAAACACAAAGAGAGGAGTGATGACGGACTATGCAAAGAAGTTTGAAGATGAAAACAAGGACAAAGACGAAAAAACAGTCCAAGAAATCGTTGAAGCTGCTATCAACAAAAAGATAGCAAATGAATGATAAGCCCCAAGTCTTATGTTAACATAACAGCTAGTACTTTTTATTAGAACAAGGATTCTGTAGTATATCACTTGTGATATACAAATGATGTATCTTAAACAATTGTTGAACCTTCTTTTGCTGATTAAACTTAGATGATGTCAACTTTAACTTCAAAAATAATATTTCAAACACAAAAAGATGGTAGAAAACATTGCAATATTAAAAATATATCTACTTGTATTATCACTAACTATAAAAAAAATTAAAAAAATACTGTGTATAAAATTACCAATACTTATAAAACATGAATATTAAAAACTGTTTACGTGTCATATCACTGGTGATAAAGTATATAAAATAAATACTTGTAAAACATAACTATACAAAATTGTTTACGTGTGATATCACTGGTGATAAAATATAGAAAATGAACTTATAAAACATGAATGTATACTTGTAAAACATGAATATTAAAAACTCTTTACGTGTGATATCACTGGTGATAAAATATAGAAAATGAATATATACTTGTAGAACATAAATATTAAAAAAATTTAACAAAGCATGCAGCAACATTCTATTGTACTTATATGTCTATATGATAAATACAATGTTTACCAGGGTGACCCTTGAACAAAAAAAAACCATTGAATATGATAACCAAATTTTATTAAAAGTGCAATATGTGAAGCTAGAAAAAAAATCATTCAAAACATCAATCTGGATTGTAGATATATTTTTTAAAACATAAAATAAATCACTCACCATGGCTGATTGATTCCTCCTTCCACTGCTGCTTTTTGAAACTTGTTCTTGCGTCGACTTCTCTGTTCTTCCCTTTTTCTTTTTCTTTCTGCCCTGAGTTTCTGCCTTTCAATTTTTGGTGTTATACGCAAATCAAAACTTGGCTGGGAACCAGGAGTCCAAGGACTACTGGAATCAGTTGGTGATGTACCAGATAATGTGTCCGAATCAATAACTAGTACATTATCTCCTTTTTGATTTTTTTCTTCTTCGGCTTTATGATTCGCGGCAAGCTCAGCTAAAAGTTTTGGCTCTACAAATTCAAAATAATAATTCATCGATTCGTCTGAATCCGAATCATGAACCAAGAAAGTACTTGTTTGACCTTGGTAAAATTTACCAGTTGCTTCAACTTGTTCCTTCAAAAATTGAGGATTATCAACATCTATATTGATTTTTTGGTTTGTTGCATTTTCTTGCCCAATAACTACTTTCTTAATACTTCCAGCTTGATCTGTTTTTTTAAAACTTCCAGCTTGATCATTCAATAGTACTGCATCTCGACTATCTATTTCAAAGTCTTGTTCAGTAACTGAATATGAATCATTTCTAAAAATACTTTCATGCAGACTTTGAACGTTGGCTTGTCGAGATTCCATTATCTTACTACTTCCAGCTTCTACTGTTTTTGCGGATCCATATTGTCCTTTAAAAGCAAAATTTTGACCATTTAATCCTTCATCGTATTGACTTTGGCAAACTCGATCTATTGCTTCAACTGATTGCTTCAAAAATCCAGGATAATCATAATCAAAATCATCAGAATCTGCAAGGCACTTTATGTTGCTAGCCTTTTCTAGCCCAGTTTGTACTTTCTTACTACTTCCAGCGTGTTCTGTTTTAGTGCCTCCATCTAGCACTTGAGAAATTTTTTTTTTATCATTCAATAGTACCTCATCTTGATTGACAATTTCCGTTTCTTGTTCGGAAACTGAAAATGAATCATTTCTACAAATTCTTTCATCAACATTTTGAACATTTTCTTCCACATATTTCATTTTCTTACTACTTCCAACTTCTTCTGTTTTGGTGCCTCCATCTTGCCCTTTAGAAACGAATCTCTGATCATTCAATACTTCTTCATCTTGAACATTTTCTTGCCCAGATTCCATTATTTTACTAGTTTCAACTTCTTCTGTTTTGGCGCCTCCATCTTGTCCTTCAGAAACAACATTTTGATCATTCAATCCTTCCCCATCTTGAACATTTTCTTGCCCAGATTCCATTATTTTACTAGTTTCAACTTCTTCTGTTTTGGCGCCTCCATCTTGTCCTTCAGAAACAACATTCTGATCATTCAATCCTTCCCCATCTTGAACATTTTCTTGCCCAGATTCCATTTTCGTACTACTTCCAACTACTTCTGCTTTGGTGCCTCCATCTTGTCCTTCAGAAACAACATTATGATCATTCAATCCTTGCTCATCTTGATTACACATATTCACATCTTGATCACCAACAGAGTACGTGCCACCACTAAAAATGGTTTCATCGACACTTTGAACGTTTTCTAGTCCGGATTCCAATTTCTTACTACCCCCAGCTTCTGTTTTCGTGCCTACATCTTGTACCTCAGAACCAAGATTTACATCATTAAAACCGTCATCATCTTGACTACTGATTTTCATATCTTGATCACCACCTGAAAGATTATCGTTCTCATCGCCAGATTCTGAAGAAGAAGTGTGGTACTCTGGAATGTCGGGTTCTTTGAAAATTTCTTTTAGTCTGGCCCTAAATTCAATCAGCTTAGAATCATCTTGGAACTTCAACAAATTGTCATTGATTGTTTCTTCTATTTCTGCTTTATCTATTAAAATGTTCTTAATACTCTGATGAATCAAACCATACAATTCCTGTAATGTACAAGAAAAATATACTTATTGATAATCACTATTGATAAAACATTAAAATTTTTAATAAATACTAATAAAAAAACTAACTTTAATATATTATCAATAGTGATAATACACTAAAACTTTTATAGCTAGTGATAATCACTATTGATAATCTGTTAGTTAATTATGATTACATATGAGTATCCCTGATCATATATATCACTATTGATAATCTATTACTTAATTTAATCACTATTGATAAATCACTAATGATAATCTCTTAAAGATGATTAAACTAAAAAATACACACAATTTTAAACTTAAAAAAGAATTTGATTTATAACGACTGATAAAATGTTAACTTAACTAACCTCTCTTTGTACATTTTGCTCTACTTCATCCAAATCTGGAAGAATTTCGGATGTTCCCATAGAATTATTCTTGACTTCAATTGTTTCTCTTTGGTTCAGCAGACTTGAATCCCAGCTTTTAATCGATGGTACTCGTCTCGTTACTTTCATCTGATCACACTTTGTGTAATGAACATATGCAAGCTGTATCATAAAATGTATTATAACATTAATATCAAATATTATATAAGACAACAAAGTTGGTATAAAAAATACTAATGTTCGTAAATTACCATCAGGAACATAGCTGGTCCGTAATACACAACACTCTTCCTATGATTCAACCTTGATTCCCATGCAAGCTTCGATAAACTAGCACAATCAAGAATGTGCTCACACCAGTTTATATGATTAACGTCATCACCTTCGAACACATTCTTCAGGACTGTGAATTTGATAGTTGATGATACATCACAACTTCCTAAAGTGTTTGAAATCAAAGTCAAGACGTTCATCCTAAACATATAATCATCATTTTTAGTCTTCAATATAACATCTGATAATTCTTTGATTGTAACCATGTTGACATTCTTGAACTGACTTTTCCATTTTTTAATAAATGGATCACCATATTGTCGTTCTCCTTCTCGTTGCAAGTTCCTGTTACCCATTGGAAGTCCAAAAATTTGATTAACTGTTTTCGGAGTAAGTAATATGTCTCCTGATGGACACTTTAATAGCATTGATGTAGTATCAAGAATATCAACCACAAAGAATGCAAGTTTGCTTGGAATATCAAATATCGGAAAATCAATCAAAGCTCCAAAACCCATATCTTTGATAACCTTCTTTCTTTGGGCTGTTAAACAACGCATTACTTCGTAAAGAGGCCTAACTGACGCACGTGATATCAATGACCTATATTCTTTTTTTCTACCCCTTTGCTGGCTCTTATTCTCTGAATCATTCATTACAAAATCATCATTTCCTTCAATAATTTTTTCCTTTCCCCTTTCTTCTCGCCTTCTTTTATCATCAACAAAAAACTGTCTTCTTTCAATTTTATCTCTTCTTCATCAAATTCTCTTTTACGTTTCTCTTCTTTTTCCCTAAAACTTATACTGCCAGTTCGTTTCTTACAATTACGTCTAGGCAATTGTTTTCTTCTAACAGTTTTTTGATTAACTAAAAATTAAAATGACATATAATTAGTTCAGGCACTTTAACAAACATTTTAAACGCAAATATAAATATAACAAATATAGAATCACAAAACATCATAAAATAAGGACAATACATAAATCAAATGCAAAATCAATAGAACAAATACAAATGTTTTTTTTTCTTTTCAAAATGAAATACCTTTATCATTTCCAGTACATTCGCTTTGAACTATTGGATCTGTTGTAATCAGAGGTACACTCGATGATCCTTCCATGTTTTTGTTAATTTTTTTTAAATTTGATTCATCTTTGGTTAGTCTTTTTGATTTTAATGGTAGGAAAAACTTGTTTAAAATGATTTTGATATTGAACATTTAGGAAGTGTTCGTCATATGTGTGTGTGTGAAAGTGTTCGTCATATGTGTGTGTGTGAAAGTGTTCATCATCCATACACTTTTTTTAAATTAAAATGAACATTTTACATCAAATCTTTATAAAATCACTTGTGATTAAAAACACACGAGATTCTAAATACATTATCCATGGTGATATATTGAAAGTAAATTTCATAGATAAAAACCAAAAAACATAGTACTAAAATTTATCACAAAAATAAATTAATTATCACTTGTGATATTTCAAGTAAAATTAAAAACTATAAATTTTCAATAGAAAGAAACACATTCATTGAATCGAAAAAATATTTTTAATGAAGACCTTGAAAAACAGTCAAATTACATGAAATAATAACACAAAGAATATAACATAAGACAAACAAATCACAAACATGATATTTTAAGACATAGAATCACTAGTGATAAAAACAAACTATCTACTTTAAACATTGAATCGCTAGTGATAAAACATACTGAACTCAATTATTAAAAATAAAATTGATCATCAAGAAAACAATTGATAGAACATACATAAGGAAAGTATCACTAGTGATAAAACAAATGAACATAAGTTTTCAACATTATTGAAAATAAAAGTATCACTTGTGATAATCAAAAAAACAATTGATAGTAGATAAACAGCATTGGATTCCAGAATATACATCTTGAACAAATTAAGCAACATGACAACCGTCTCTATCATCACGACCAGCAGAAGAAACTGATGCAGAATAAGAAAAATCAGCTTTATCCTTGAGTGAGCAAGTACTATAGGTGTGGTCAGTACTTGAACAAAGAGTACAACCCATCTTCCTCCTTTTATTGCTTTTAGCCATTGAAATCTCTCTTCCACTCTTAATACGCTTTTGCGGCTGCTTCTATGGCTGCTTCTCACGCCCCTTTTGTCCGAACATCTGTTGGATTATTCACAAGCTTCTTCTTAGGCTCCTTAACGCCCATAACTTTTCAACAATCTGAGCAGTTGTACGTGTTGGAACAGGAGGCAAACCAGCTTCGAACTCAGACTTTAATGCTTTCATCTTGCCCAGAAAAGAATTTAGCTTAGGCTCATTATTACTCAACATATGAATACATGATTCAAACACATTTGCGGCCTCAATAGAAAGCTTCTCAATTGCTTCATTTTTCTCGCCATATCGGTTTTTTTTTGTTCCTCAAATCAGCTGGAATCAAATCTTTTGTCCAACGCCTAAGTATATACTGATCTGGGATACGAGACACATTACAGTTCTTGAAAGCACAAAAAACATGACGGCATAAAATCCCAACACGAACAAAAAGCTGACAAAAGCAGGAAACTGAAGAATCTTGACTGTTATATATCACCTAAAAAAACATCAAAACAATCATATATCAAACAAGAGATAATTTATATTAAAATAGCTATAAAAAAATAATGTATAAACTATCAATAGTGATAAAACATATGAATCTTTAGAAATTAAAAATAACAAAATATACCTCATACTTTCGTGAAATTTTTTTATACAACTCAATCTCTTCTTCAAGATTCTCTGAATTACTTTCTTTATCAATAACTTCTGGAACAACCTTTTGAGATACTTCCTCTTCAATAAGAATAACAAAAACACCCTCTTTTGAACTCATACCATTTACCGAACACAACCATGAACCTGCAACAATCTCTTTTTGAACACGATTAAAAAATATTACGGGTGTAAACACCAGCAGCATGTTTTTCGATTGGTAATGGAGTCAGCAAAGTAGGGAACGAGTCAAAAGACTGATGATTCAACTGTTCTTGAAGGTATCTCTGCCTATCCATTGCAGACTCGTAACTAAGCATAAACTTCACAAGGGTTACACGGGAGCTCAAAAAATAATTAAAGAAAGAGTTCTCGCTCTCTGACCTGGAAGTAGTCCTCATTAACCCACAAAGTGGTGAATCAACAAAAAAAGCAGGGATCCATGATGTTTTAATATTATACATCTTCGTTAGCCACTTGTGTCCAACAAGATTAAACTCCTCCATAAGACTGTTCCATCTAAGCTCAAACTCATCAGGTTGGATATACATATTCCAAACAATTTTGCCAAACTTTTCTTTGAACTTTGTGTTATCATAAATTTCAGAAACAATCTGGGAAAAGAATGCAATATCAATAGTGATATAACAATAAAGATTATATACAAAATAATTTTTTTTATGTCAATGCATTATCACTAGTGATAAGAAAAATGCCAAATAAGATAACTATATAATCTTTTGGTTTGTTATATGAAACATTAATAATTTATCACAAGTGATATAAAAACAAACAAAAATGAATACCTTTTTTGGGACTTTCTGCATGATGTGCCACATACAAAGCCTATGCTTAGATTCATGCAACTCCTCAGCAACAGCGATACGCATAGCACCGTCTTGATCAGTAACAACAATCTGTGGCGCTCGACCAACTGCCTTCTTAAACGATCGAAGTAACCATCCATAATATTCAACTGTTTCTTTCTTCAACAACCCCGAACCAACAGTAACAGACCTTCTATGGTTGTCTATAGCCGTAAATGGTACAAACACCATTTTGTACCTTAAAAATAGTATAAACTTTAACAAAGTAATAAAAAAACAATGAAGAAACAATAATAATGAAACATACTTGTTGGTTCTGTACGTGGCATCAAATGATACAATATCACCAAATTCCTTATAATTACACTTCGCAACTTCATCAGCCCAGAACAAACCGCACAAGTCCGCGTTCTCAACAAAAAATTCAAAAGAAAATAGTTTTGTATACTCTTTCCTGTCCTCCATACGATTAATCAACATCTGAGCGTCACTATCTCCTATGAACAAGTTCAAGCCATTAACAAAATTCTTAAAATCCACCTGAGTGCCATGAACTAGAGATACAGACCCTTTCAACCCAGTATAAAACTTATGCGCTTTAACAGCACCAATATTTGAACTCATAGCTTTGATAATAAACAGCTGCTCGACGTATGTTAACTTCCTCTCAGATTTGGACAAGTGTTTATACTCAGGCTTATCAAGCTCATGATTATGTTCAACATTAAAAGTTGTCAACGAATACTTTATTGTACCAGGAACCAAATCAAAGACAGCACGCGCTTTGCAACCACATATCCTAATATTTGAAGTCCTTACTTGTTTATCAGTCTTTTTAGGCTCTAAAGTATTCAAGGATATATTTTTCGGACAACCATACCGATTACAAACTAACGTCTTCTGTTTCACAAAACCACCACGTAATCGTTTCTGAGTAGATAGTCTAATGCCAAACCCCGCAACTGAAGCGTATTTCTTATAAACACTAATACATTCATCAACACTATCATATTCAGTCCCTAAAACTGGTAAATCACTAGCATAAACCCTAGGAACAACTATAAGTGAACCATCTGGACCGTCAAGAATCTCATCATGATCAAAGGATGAAAATGTTTTATCACTGTTACCAGCTGTAGAAAATAAAACAAAGAAAAATGAATATAATATAAACAAAAAAATAAAACATGGACAGATATCATAAATAATATAACACAACACAGCATATATCACTAGTGATAACACATGATAAAAGACAGGAACAAAAAAACAAAAGCAGTTTAAACTAATATCAATAGTGATAAAACATACAAAAACATTTAAATACCTTTTATTGTTTGGAACAAAAAACATACTGATAAAACACATCATATATCACTAGTGATAACACATGATAAAAGAACTAAAAACATACAGTTTACACTAAATATCAATAGTGATAATACATACAAAAACATTTAAATACCTTGTATGAAACAGAAAACATTCATAAAATGATAAAAACACATTATATATCACTATTGATAAAACAAAAAAAAAACATAAAAAGGACAGCAAAAACAAAAAACTTTTAAACTAGATATCAATAGTGATACAACATACAAAAATATCAACAAAAGAGTAAAAAGATCAACATATCAATAGTGATAGAACATAAAAAAACATCAACAAAAACAGGTTAACTAGTAACAAAACATCAACATATCACAATAGATACAAAAACATGATAAAAAATAAGCAGTTAATAAGCATTAACAACAAAATAGAGTAAAAAATAAGTTGTTAATCTACAAACTTACAATCACAGTTATCATGATCAGCCAAAAGAGAAGTAGAACCGCATCCGGATACAGTAGAACCGTTATTAACATCCAAACCTACTAAATCAGCATCTAAATCTGGAACTGCAGGTTCATTCAAATCAAAAGCCATAATATAAATGAATTTGTGGAATAATAAGGAGTAAAATGATAACGATGATCAATGGTGAAGCGGAATTTGTGGATCGGTATAACAGAATGAGAAAAGCGGTTTTTTTTTTGTAACTGAAACGGTTGAGAGAAACACACACGAACTGTGTGTGAAAAAAGGAGCGAAGTGATAAAAAAATTGGGGGAAAAGAGTTTATATATTGACAATAAAAAATGATTAATTGAATTAAATCTTAGATTAATCTCCACCCTTAGATCAAAGCTAAATGAAGAATGAGGATTTATCCCTTAGTTTCCAACAAAAAATAGGCTCCAAAATAACTTTTTCCTATTTAAAAAGTTAAAAAAGTTAGAACGTTTTTCTTCGAACTACTTTTTAGAGCATCTACAATGCTTCAAGTCTTCAATGACTTGAAGCATTGATGACATTTAATGAAAACTACACATAATAGCAAAGACTTGTAGCAATGGCTTGGTATATAGCAAGCTTTTCCAAAAAGCTTTTCAAAAAGCTTTGAAGGCAATGGTAAAAACCCCTTCCAAAGACTTTCTAAAATAGCAAAAAGCTATTGACCATTTGAAGCATTGCATATGCTCTTAGAAAGTTAAAAAAAAAATTAATTCTTCCAACACCATCATCACTCAAAACCAATTTCTCTCACTAAACTTATCCTTTCCATGTTTTCTCTCACTAGCTTCCAACACATCACTAATCCTACTCATCCTTACCAACTTGGGTTTCTACTAAAAATCAATTGTGGTTAGTAATCTCATCTACTTTTGATTTTGCATGTTTTTATTTAAGGTTGTTTCTTAATGATTTATATTTGTTTTATTTTTTCAATTGTGGATGTTGATGTTGAAATGTTTTTTTTTTGTTAATGTGGTTGTAGTAAGAATTATTATTAATGATAAAGAGGAATATAAAATACTTTGATATTTAGAGAATCTTTGTTTATGTTTGCGAGCTCACTAACCCCGTGACGACTACCCTTTTTTATTTCTTCTTATAGGTAAGCTTTACGAGCTTCTTTGATTTCGGCTTATAAGATTTTCCGGCTTATTTTGATATGATAAACTTATATAAGCTCGTAAGTCTCAAAATAAGCCAGAAAATTGGGGCTTATGTAATATAAGCCGAAATCATATAAGCTCCTAAGCCAATATATAAGACGAAACAAACACCCCCATAGATAGATAGTGGGAAGACAGAACGGAAAGAGTTTGAACTGAAATGACAAAACCACCCTCATGTGAGAAGCATGAGGGGAGGCTTTACGGAGAAAATAAATTGTTGTTATTAATAAGGGCCGGCCGATGTTACAAAACTTCATTATAAGGATTAGCCATGCGAAAAAAAAAGTTAAGGGACTGTGGTAGTGATTTCGCTCAAACCACATGAACGAACGGTGTAATTTACTCATTTATGTTATGTTTCTATCTATTTATATAAAAATAAGTGTGTAAAGATGCTGATTCTGTGGTGGAATAATTTGGGGGTGTTTGGGATTGCTTAATCACAATAAGATAGTAATAAGCTGTAAAACAACATAGGCTTTGCTTAGATGGTGTTTGGGGTTGTTTGTCTTGTACGCTTTAAGCAGTTTAGAATGTTTATGTCATCCTGCTTTTGCTTGTTTGCTTATTTTGAGGTAAAATAAATATGCACGTAAAAGCTAGGTTACGCATTAAAAGTACTCACGTAAAACTAATTTTAGTTTTTTTACCCTCATACGAGTATTTAACAAATTGTTGTTTTTCGCAAGTATTAGTGCTTTTTTTCTTTCATAAAAAGCTAATCCATACACTATCTGTTTAAGTGCTATTTGTGGGCAAATTATGGTTCAACACGGCTTTTGGGTCAAAGGTGCACGGGTCTAATGGGTTATTTTCAAAACTGGTTCGAGTCGCAAATGTACTTGCCATAGCTACAATTACAAGAAGTAGACTAATAACTACCATTAAATAGTGTGTCTTTTCTTTATCACCATTTGACTAATGCAACAGCAGCATTCAAATTAACTAATAGTGCCATCAACTAGTTACAAATGTACTTGCTACGTGTAAATCCAAGGGACTTTTTGACCTCAAACTGACTAATCTTGCGCAAATTGTACTTGTCACTTCTTTTCACAAAAGTTCCCACAACCTCCACTCCTTTCGAAACAGCCTTACGTTTCTTTCCTGCCAACTGTTTCATATTCTCCCATACTTTAGCAGAGTATTCAGGTGCCATCTGCTAACCTGGATACCATTTAAACTGTAATCCTTCCATAAACTACCATCCATAAGACACAAGTATGTTTGGGAATACCATGAGAATACCAGACCACATTTTCCCATTTCATTTTAGGACCTTCATCGCTTTTACCTGATGTATGGCAATCTTGGAAATTCTTCCTTTTACATCTACCCAATTTATACTGTCCTGCTTACAGGGCTCGGTTTTTAGCACCTGTAGGCCAGTGTGCAATTTCTGGGAACTATCTGCAAGAGTAGTTGTATCAGCAAGTCCTTCTGCATACACATCACTTTTACTAATGTATTTATGGTATCTATGAAATTGTGGTATATGTTCAATAACATGGGATTTGGATGTTTATTCCATCTATTTATATTTATGACTTTTATACCTGTCTTCTCATTAGAAAAATGAGAGGTGTTCGTGTTCGTGTTCGTGGAGTACGTAAAGTGTCCAGGTGTGCACAAAAAGATATTATTAGCACCATGCCAGAGGAAGTGATAACAAATATTTTGCATTGTTTGCCATTACAAGATGCTGTACAGACTAGTATCTTGTCAAAAGATTGGAAGTTTAAGTGGACAATGATGACCCAACTTGTATTTGATGAGGAGTTCTGTGAGTACTTGGAAGAGACAAAAAATGAAGAAGACTATCAAAAGATTGTAAGTAGGCTCCTCGTTCTTCTTAAAGGTGCCGTAACAAAGTTTGTCCTCTACTTACCGGATTCCTTTGTAGTCCATGTTGAGGATATTAATAGTTGGATAATCTATTTGTCCAAAAAAGGAATTAAGGAGTTCACTTTTCAGGATATGGGTACAAAAATGCTAGAGTTAACTACCCATCTTTTCTCATGTTTAGAGTTAACACATTTGGAGCTTCACAACTGCCTATTACATCCTTCGCCCGAGTTTGGTGGTTTTCCAAATTTGTTAAGTCTGGGTGTGTGTAATGTATCCTTTAGAAGTTCCAAATGCAAGGAGTTTATAACTCGCTCTCCGTTGGTGGAGATTTTGAGAGTCGGTTATATTGATACAGAAAAGGTAAAACAAACTGAGATTGCAAAACTTGTAAATCTCAAAATTCTATTATTGAATCTGTGCGACATTGAAGATATGATGGTGATCACAAGTTCCAGTGTCTTTCAACTTGCGGGTTCTTTACCAAAACTTCAAGAACTGAGCCTAAATTTTTACGACTGCAAGGTAAGTTTAAGTTGGATCTTTTGAAACTTATTTTACGAAATATCACAATCTGCTCATTAATTGTCTAACAAATGGCTTTCTTGTAGATATTGGCAGATGCTGAAAATCGGGTCCCGGTCTCTTTGCCTAGCCTTAAGACACTTGCTTTAGACGAGATAGATTTTAGGAGTGGTGCTGTGATATCTTGTGTTATTGAATTGATTTGTGGGTTTCCAAATTTGAATTACCTTTCAATTAAAGTGAGTGGAATGCATATTATTAGTTTACCACTCATCTTCATATCTCATAGTTGTGACTTGTGCATATAGCATATGAATACTATCTAATTTTGCAGAGTATAGACGAGGATGCGGCCCGAGTCCCAGCAGTTTGTTCTTCACAGGTAGATTTCAGCAGAATGGGACAATTACAACTACTGGAAGTGAACTTAGCTGATATTAAAGGTTTAGAGAGGGAAGTTCGTTTGGTTAAGTATTTACTTGATTGTTCACCCTTGCTAAAGAAGATGAATATTCTACTCGACTCATTGGGTGTGCGCGAGCTTGGTGGTGACGATGGAGAGAAGAAATTTACAACAAAGTTGTTGAAGCTCCGCCGAGCCTCTCCTTTAGCTAAAGTTAATATCGTGTGGCAGTGGTGCTAGTGTATTGAAGTTTTTTTCTTTGTTTAAGTTGTGTCAACACTCTTAAGTGGGCTTGTGTCAGATACGATTGTGGGACAGACCTGTGTAACTGTTTAAAATCTTTTTTTCTTGCTGTTATGGTGATGCTTGATCTTTACTTTCATAACTGGGGTTTCTTTTAATGCGAGGCTGAGGCGACAAAGGAAGTTGGTTTAGATCATGGAGAAAGGTCCAATATACTTTTGCCTTGAAATAATAAGGATCCTATCTACAGGTACCGTACATCATACACCAAAGAGCTTATATCTATACTACTATTTAATGCTGCCAAGTTTCGAGCCTTGAAGATTGATCTTCATGAACGAGTGACCTCTTCAATCACACCAGACTGTAAGTTATTCACTCCAGACCTCAAATATAACTTGCACTTAGACCTCAGTATGACAGTCATAGGCCGACACGATACATTTGTTGTGACAATCTAACAATATCATCAATTTCATGTTTACTTCTCATTCCCCTTTATTTAAACAATTCAAGAAAATACAGGATTTACACACTAAGTAGCTTCACAATCAAGCTTTTAATCTTCTAGTTTCAGTATGTTTTTCTTCTTGAAGCTCTTGCAAGGGTTGGTAACTGGCGGACCACATACATTGTTACCTGCATTAACGTAAGTTATAGAAACTTATTATACATCAAGTTCCTTTAAGTTTTAGTTGACACAATCTAGTTATAAGTGAAGTTAAAAAAACGAACAGATCCTTACCCGCAAAAACGCTTGGATCCTGATTCCTGAGTCCAGGAGGTATAGGACCCGAAAGTGTATTGTTTGCAAAATTCACCATCAAGCCTCTCTGCTCAAATTCTGGTATCACTCCGTCAAACTGGTTATTTTGCATCTCTAAAGAAAAAAGTTCGTTCAAGGCCGTTAAGGAAATTGGAATTCCACCGGTAAATTTGTTGTTCTTTAGATCAACTCTTTTCAACCAACTCATTCCCTCAAATGCGTCGTCCCTAATCACCCCTGAAAAGTTATTATTCGATAAGAAAATACCTCTCAACATGCCAAGTTTTTGTACATCTGGCATTGGGCCTCCAAAGCTGTTGTTCATAAGACTTAGTGATCTAATGGATGGTAATTCCGCAAGTGTGTCCATGTCCGCTTAAACCCATGTTCTCAAGTATTAACCCGAACACATAATTCTTATCTGATGTACAGCGAACTCCTCTCCAGGAACATACTGCAATATCAGGGTTCCAGTTGCTTAGAGCTTCAGCGTTCACGAGTGGTGCTTTGAATGTAAGAAGACTTTGTATGTCCGTGATATTATTAGATAATGCTGTTGTCGAACCAAAGAGTACATGAATTATGAGCAAGGTAAACAAATACGTTCCATCTTTCAAACCCATATTGGCTATTTGTCTGTGTTTCAGTGTAGCAGCGCGTCCATAAGCTGTAATATATGGTTGTGATTGCAGGCCATCGAAGTGTAAAGCAAAGTGACGGATGAAATATCGAGGGAGGTTCACTGGACTAAAGTTATAATTGCAAAATTGATAGAAGTTCTTTAGGTATTATGTCAAACAAGAAAGAGGGAAGCAAAATCCAGATATTATGTCAAACTTTCTTGTTAAAGGGTAACAGTTTTGTAAGTCTCCTTGGCGGCTTAGGTCGGGTTTCGATACATTTGTAGCATAGTATTTGCTACTACTAGGACTTCTCTTTTCAATATTCCGAGATGACCCATTTCAAATGTGTACAGATGATAAAGGACATATAATGCAAATGCACACAATTATCTTTGCACACTAGCATAACATTACCAAAAGTATACATATTCTAGACCTACATCATTACGATGTATTACGCAAGGATTGCGAAACGAACTTTTTCATTTTTTTACTACTAAATCAGAACAAGTGCTTGAATTATTGTTAGTATGATACTACGGCAAGATGTATAAACGTCCTAACATGAAAGAAGTTATCTTCGTGTTTCAAAATGTCAAGAGGCTCCTGAAAACCTGAAAGCACGCACACAAATATGGAAGATCTCGACTGTTTCAACAACTATCTGCCTTTTCTTTCGAAATAAATGATAACTGATAATGTCGTTAATGAAAGTTTAAAAGTCTCGAGCTAGTTAACTTTGGTTGAATTAGAGATGAAGTTACGAAACTACTTCTCTAGTCAGGCGGTACTTGGGGTATTTAAGGTGTAAGACAATTAATTAAATGACATGTAATTAAAGAACAAGTAATTAAAATGGAAGAGCTAATTGTCATACTTAGCCAACAAAATAAAATGAAATAAACTAAGGCCTATTTATAGGAGGATTAGAGAGGTGCTTAGAATTGCTAGGCATTTCTTTTTGAATAGATTGAAGAGTCAAGTGTAAGACATAGACTTGGGTTAGGGCTCATTATGTGGATCTGTTTTGTATGACCAAGTGGGGTTGGTGTAGACTCCAGAAGGCACAAGGCATGCCCATGAGCTAACCAATCACTGTTCATTCACAAAAAATATCTCAACTTCCTAGCCTTAAGTTGTGCGTATAGGGCTACAAAACGAACTGAACGTTCAGCGAACTGTTCGCCGCTCGTTCGACAAAAAAGTCGATTATGTTTGTTCGATTATGTTCATTTAGTTCATTCATTTATGCTCGATTATATTCGTTCGATTAAAATCCAAAATATTAAAAAGAAATTAATAAATAATATATTAAGTATCTCAAATATTTCTAGCAATAATATAAAGTATATATTGATTATTTCAAACATCATATGAATCGTTTGAAAAAAAATTTTTGTTTCATGTTTGTTTATATCCGGTTACCTTTATATATGATCGTTTACATATATTTATGTTCGTTTACGTTCGTTTAACTTATTAATAAACGAACATGAAAAAGCTCAAATTTAAATAAACGAACATTAACAAGATTTTTTATTCGATTACGTGCTCACGTTTGTTTATTTGTTTGCTAAACTTAAATAAACAAACATGAACACACATCTTTTCGTGTTCGTTTGTTTCATTTACAGCCCTAGTTGTGCGAGTATATTACTAAGAAAACTTAGAGGCCAGTTTAAGATAGAGTACAATCATCTCAATAAATTGATACGGAGATGCGATTTATATTTTATTAGATTTTATTAAATTGATATCATTCATCAATAACTTTATGTAATAACTTTTGTAATAAATTATTATAAAAATTATTTTTATTTCTAACTGAATATAATATATCTAATTCTTATAATATAATTTGATTATATTTTTCAAAAAAATGTATTTTTTTAATTCAACATTAATCTTAATAAGTTTATATTAAATTTTAATTTTTTATTTTACTGAATATATCTTAATCTAAAATTTTGCAAACTTAGAGCAACCAATATAGTAATTTATCTTGAGGTTTATAAAATTATGAAAAGATTTAAAAACTTGTAAACTATAATGAACATCTATTTCATTCTTATGTGGCCTGAAGATATGTAAGATGTTGGACCTTTTTATAATTTAATATTTTTGAATTATGTGAGAGATTTATAAAACTTGAAAGATTTATAAATAGTGGAGATTGATTTATAAAATAAAAAGTCTACAAATTAATGCTATTTCATAATTATCTATACCACATATAATGGTCTTTTATTAATAAAAACTTGAAAATTTAACTTACATCTTTAATACATTATATACAACTAATACGAGCTTAAAACTTAAAAAAGTATACTTAAGTTTTCAAGATTTAATGCTTATATTAATACTAATTAATACACATAATAGTCAATACTCAAATTAATATGTAATAATTAATACATACTTCAAAATAAAAATAATATAACATTAATTAATATATAATTTATACAACTAATTACTAAAAGTACAATCATATATTCATATTTTACAACAAATAAAAATATATTTATACTACATATTGCACATTTTAGACACTCTTTCTTCTATAAATGCAAAAAATTTAAGCAGTACAGGTAAAACAACATATTATAAAGTATACAACCTTTTAATGCACCAACTCAAATTATAATTTAAGTAATACATGTTCAAAAGCCAACTATACAAGTGTTTTATCATACAATAATTACAACAAAATCACTTATAAATTTAATTGGCCACCATAACCTTTTTCCCATCTTTTGATTTCAAGTCTTTTATAAAAAGATAATTATAAGTTACATTCAAAAATTTATATCTTTTACATCTTTATATGTAACGGCCCTGTAATTTATAATCATGCAATTTAAATGCGTTTACATTCTTATTTGTAACAGCCTTGCAATTCGTAACCCAATTAAACCATATTTGTAACATCACAAACTTATTTAGTATAAAATAATCGACTATAAACATACATAACACAAAAAAGAATCCAGTTGCCTATAATATGCTTATTTTAAATCCTTCTTCACTCTTTATCAAGATTCCAACTACCACAATAGCTTCCTCAATTGCCTATAATGTTACTGAAATAGTTATTATAACCAAGATCACGGTAAGCACATTAACATTAATGGTTTTCTCAATTGTACCAATAGAATCACTAACGACAACGGCAACTTAGGCCTACACGTTATGACAAGTGAAGCAACAACAAACACAAGATTGGTAGGATCAAACAAGCAAACACACAATACATGTTACAAAAAAGCACCACGGTAAGCCGTGTGGGTCTCAAAAATCACACGTGGAATACGAGAAACAACCCCCAAATACCCTATTACTCATTTGGGGTTAGGTTGCCTACTTAACGGCTCACAGCGCACGGCTGGCGTGAGTTTTTTAAAATATTAGAGAAGACTCAATTGACGATGTCTGGTGGGATGGACGCTTTCATGACGTGTGGGAGTGAGGTTGTTGTTGGTTGAACTGTTTTTATTTCGGATGAAAGGGTTTCGAGTTTAGACGGCGACTAATGATAAGGTCGTTAATTAAGAACTTAAGACAGTGTTGTGGCTGCGATAGAGAGTTATCTAGGGTTTGTGAGTGTTTATAGAATCTTTTTATGAACATCAGTTACGAATGGGCTTTTTGATGTTTTTTATTAACATGATATTGGGCTTTAACTAAATTATACATAAAAATGTTTGCCAATGACTACAAGTCTGTAATTATGTTATAAACTTTTTTTAAACCGTGTATGTTTTAAAATTTTAGCCTTTTAATATTTTTGATTAATATATGTCAACAAAAATTTGTTTATGCATGTTTAAAGTTCTTGGAAATTGCATATCATATTAGTAAAAGCTTAGTGAAATTGTAATCATTTTGCTAAATAATTCGATTGAAAAGAATTGTCCATGTCAATGTACGAACATTTTCAAATAATTTACAAAGTATGAAAACATGTAAAATATTAAGTATGTGAATGTTTACATCTTATATAATGTGACGAATATTACGCAACATATACTTATTAACAAGTGCATTTCACGTCAATCAACACAACCTCGTAGTACTACTAACCCGTTTCGATATCGTCTTGATGCACATGTATACAGAATTATGATAAAGTTATTTCTTAAAATTCTCGCCATGCGCAAAACTATTATCATTGAAAACATTTGATCGAAAAATATTTCTCCAAAAGATTTGATTACAGGGTTTCTGAGGCCACAATGCGCGGGTATCCTACTATGACGCCAAAAAGTAATAATATCCCTCGATTGAAGTTACTTTTTTTGGACATGTTTTTATGTATTTAGATGAAAACTATCGATTCATAAGTAATAATCAAGAAAAACAAATTATTGTATCGAAGAGTTTAGTCACAAGGTACCCGTCGTCACACCACGTGAGTACCCAGCTAGTCACAAGGTATCTGCCGTCGCATCGCGCGAGTACCCAACGAGTACCCTAAGGGCACGTTTGATAGAGAGAATTTAAGAGATTAAAAATGAACCAGAGAATTAAATTTCAAAGAAATGAGACTGATTGAAAATTTATTGATTTTCACTGTTTGGTTACGCCAGAGAATTGAAATTAAAAATAATCTCGAAAATCAATTTTTTATTTTTAAAAAACAGATAAATATAATGATATTGTAATATCACCAAAAATAATTTTATAAACTTTATAAGCACGAGATATTACAAGTAATTTGTTTTCGTAAATCTAAAATAAAAATTATTTTTTAAGTTATGCGAAAAAGATTACAAAGAAAAAAAATTTAAAAAAAATATTTTTACAGAAAAAAAAACCATTTCTCTCAATTCTCTGAGAAAATAGAAATAAACTCTAACAAATAATACTATCAAACTCTCTTCAACTCTCCACCTATTTCTCTTCAATTCTCCTTTTTTTTTCATTTTTCTTAGTAAACAAAAGATTTAAACCCATCTCCGTTTCTCTCACTCCATTTCTCTCTACCAAACATGCCAATCACTTTCAACTTAAATGCAAAACTTCTTGATAAAAGTATACACATTTAATGCATTTTTTACGAACAGTCAAACTTACTTTCTCTCACTAAACTTTTCACTTCATCTCTCTTTCTCTGTAATAATTCCTCCGACGCTATTTTACTAACCAGTTTCAAGTTTAGTAATCTAATCTACTTTAGATTTTGCATGTCTTTTATTTAATGTTGTTTGTTTTTTTAATTGTGGATGATGATGTTGTTTTTGGTAAATGTGGTTGTAGTAAGAAATTTTTAGAGAGGTTAGTCATATCCGGAGAATTATATTTTGATGTATTTATGAATGATGAAGATGAAATATATAAACTTATAGTTTGTTGTTTATAGTAAGTTTTAGTGTGGGTGGTGGTGGTCATTTAAAGAAAAAAAAGCTCAAAATTAAAGATAAAATACACTAAAATTTAAACTCTTTGGTCTACCCATGCAGGGCACCGCCACCCCCTACATTAAACATGCATCTGCCCCTGTATATGGGCTTACGAACTTATTTGATTTCGGCTTATAAAATATGAGCCCCAATTTCCGGTTTATTTTGAGACATGTGGGTTATATAAGCCACAAAAGTAGGGCTTATGTAATATCAACCGAAATCAACAAACACCCTATAGATAGATGGTGGAAGAGAGAACGGAAAAAGTTAGATTGAAATGACAAAACCAGCCTCATGTGAGAAGCACAAGGGGAAGCTTTACGGAGTAAATTAATGGTGGTTATTAATAAGGGCCGAATGATGTTATAACTTTAGTGAAAGGATTAGCTATACGAAAAAAAGTTAAGGGACTGTGGAACTGTGGTGGCGATGTATCTCAAACCACATCAACGAACAGTGTAATTTATTCATTTGTGTTATCAATTTATCTATTTATATGCTCAGTGTAAAAAATAGTGTGTATAGAGGTTGATTTTGTGGTGAAATAATTTGTTGGTGTTCTAGGATTGCTTAATCACAATAAGATAGTAATAAGCTGTAAAACAAAATAATGTTTTGCTTAGAGGGTGCTTGGGGTTGTTTGTTTTCTACGCTTTAAGCAGTTTAGAATGTTTATGTCATCCTGTTTTGGGTTATCAGCTTATTTTGAGGTAGACTAAATATGCAAGTAAACTAAATTTAGCTTTTTTACCCTCATATATTTGTATTGTTTTGTTGTCTTGGCTCACATTTAGAGGGAAGGTTTGTATTAGCTGAAGCGATTGGTTACAATCACCTTTGTAATTTTCTAATATAATTGTTGCTGTTCAAATATTTTTTTAATAAAAAGCTTTTTTTGAAAGTGTTGGTGCTTTTAAAAAAATGGCTAATCCATACACTATCTGTTTAAGTGCTATTTGTATGAAAATTATGGTTCAACAAGACTTTTGGGTCAAACGGCACATGGGTCTAATGGGTTATTTTCAAAACCGGTTCTGCCACAAATGTACTTGCCATCCTGGATACCATTTAAACTGACTTATCTTGCGCAAATTGTAAAGTTCCCACAGCCTCCACTCCTTGGTTTTAAATTGCGTGCATCGTTGCCCTCGCATCGCACATCAGAGTGATGTGATGGCAATAATGCAACGGACTTTTTGATGTGAAGTTTCAGTACACTTCACAATGGTGTGATTCTCGCATCGGATGCAATTGAAACTTTGGCCTTAATAAACTGCTTGATGAAAGATAATAACCACTTTGACTGTTTTTTTAATTTAATTTTTTTTTGACATTGTCGACACTCAGCTAGGAATATTCAGGTGACTTATTTCATGGTTAAACATACTATTAGTATCAATTTTAAGTGACTTATTTGATGTTTAAGTATCGACTTGTAGAATAAACATACTATTAGTATCAATTTTAAGTGACTTATTTGATGTTTAAGTATCGATTTGTAGAATAAATTAGTTAAAAATATTTTGTATATTCTTTTATTGCCTAGCACCGCACGTCCGTGATGCGCTCGCAATCGCATAACGCATCGTGCATCGGTCTTTGGGACCCTAAGAGCAAAGGATCGCAACACGCAAATTAAAACCAAGCTCCAGTCCTTTCAAAACAGCCTTACGTTCCTTTCCTGCCAACTGTTTCATATTCTCCCATACTTTAACAGAGTTTTCAGACTTGAAATACAGGCGATCATAGGAGTCGATATAATTGTTACATATAGGGCATACCATCTGCTAACGTGGGTACCATTTAAACAGTCTATCTAGTGTTTGGAGTCTCCCATAAAATGCCACCCATAAGATATATATGTTTTTAGAGAATACCAAACCACATTTTCACATTTCATTTTAGGACTTTCATTGCTTTTACCTGATGTATAGCAAACTTGGAAATTCTTCCTTTCACATCTACCCAATTTTTACTGCCCTGCTTACAAGTCTAGTGTGCAATTTCTGTGAACTATCTGCAACAGTAGTTGTATCAGCAAGTCCTTCTGCATACACATCACTTTTACTAATGTATTTATGATAAGGGCTCATTACTATTGTAATTTGAGTTATATCTCTCAGGTATGATTACGGTATCTATGAAATTGTGGTATATGTGCAATAACATGGGATTTGGATGTTTATTCCATCTATTTATATTTAGAGTAAAGTGCAAAAATCATTCCTGTGGTTTGTCAAAAGTTTGAATTACATCCCTCGTTATTACTTCGCGCAACATACATCATTGTGGTTGTAAAATAGTACACCATACATCCCTGAGGACGGATGGTGCAAATATTTTTCCGTTAAGGGTTAAAAGTGTTTGTTATCTTAGGGGTATTTTAGTCCTTTTACAACCTAGGGATGATTTTTGCACCAAACTTTTCAAAAAAAAAAAATTCCAAAAAAAATTTCAAATTTTTTTTTAAAAAGTTTCGAAAAATGTTTTCTTTTTTCGAAAAATGTTTTTTTTTAATGTTTTTTTTTAAGTTTCGAAAATATATTTTAAAAAAGTTTTGAAAAATATTTTTTTTAATGTTTCGAAAAATGTTTTCTTTTTTAAAATAAGTTTCAAAAAAAATTTGAAATTTTTTTTTTCAAAAAGTTTCAAATTTTCTTTTAAATTTTCGAAAAAAGTTTTTTTTTTCAAAAGTTTTTTTTAAAAAAAGTTTTTTAAAAAAAGCTTTTTTTTAAAAAAGTTTTTTTTAAAAAAAGTTTTTTAAAAAAAGCTTTTTTTTAAAAAAGTTTTTTTTTCGAAAAACATTTTAAAAAATAACTTTTATAAAAAAAACTTTTTAAATTTTTTTTTTCGAAGATTAAAAAAAATTTGAATTTTTTTGATAAAAAAGTTTTTTATAAAAATTTGAAATTTTTTTTGAAAATTTGAAATTTTTTTGAAAAAAAATTTGAATTTTTTTGAAAAATAAGTTTTTTTTCGAAAGTTTTTTTTTTGAAACTTTTTTTAAAAAAATTTGGAATTTTTTTGAAATTTTTTTTTGGAAATTTTTTTTTTTGAAAAGTTAGGTGCAAAAATCATCCCTAGGTTGTAAAAAGACTAAAACACCCCTAAGATAACAAACACTTTTAACCCTTAACGGAAAAATATTTGCACCATCCGTCCTCAGGGATGTATGGTGTACTATTTTACAACCATAATGATGTATATTGCGCGAAGTATTAACGAGGGATGTAATTCAAACTTTTGACAAACCACAGGGATGATTTTTGCACTTTACTCTTATATTTATGACTTCTATACCTCTCTTCTCATTAGAAAAATGAAAGGTGTTCGTGGGTGTGGAGTACGTAAAGTATCCAATTCTGCACAAAAAAGATGTTATTAACACCATGCCAAAGGAAGTGACAATGAATATTTTGCATTGTTAGCCATTTACAAGATGTTGTGCAGACTAGTATATTGTCAAGAGTTTGGAAGTTTAAGTGGACAATGATGACCGAACTTGTATTTGATGAGAAGTTCTATGAGTACTTAGAAGAGACAAAAAATGAAGAAGACTATCAAAAGATTATAAGTAGGCTCCTCATTCTTCTTAAAGTTGCTAGTAACTAAGTTTGTCCTCTACTTACCAGATTACCATAAAGTGGACATTAAGAATATTAATAGTTGGATAATCTATTTGTCCAAAAAGGTATTAGGGAGTTCACTTTTCAGGATATGAGTCCAGAAATGCTCGAGTTACCTACCCATCTTTTCTCATGTCTAGATTTAACACATCTAGAGCTTGACGATTGCGTATGGCATCCGTCGTCTGAGTTTGGTGGTTTTCCAAATTTGTTGAGTTTGGACGTGTCTAGAGTATCCTTTGGTAGCTCCAAATGCAAGGAGTTTATATTTCAGTCTCCGTTGTTGAAAATTTTGAAATTCGATTTTCTTGAAACAGAGAAAGTAAAACAAATTGAGATTGCAAAACTTGTAAATCTCAGAATTCTTGTAAAACATGGTTTTGTAATATATGGTTACCAATAATATATGATAAACTGCTGACAGCTTTTACCAAAACCAAAGTTTAAAATATAATACAAAAATATCCTAGCTGCGATAATATCGTGTGAGCTCCCATCCAAGCAAAATTAAGTATTATTACCTGAGATTAAACATGTAAAATTGTCAACAAAAAGTTGAGTGATATTCATAGGTTTAGCAGTAAAGGTGTGGAACACAAGCATTCATTTGTAAAACAAGAAATAGGGAAAATGGTTACGTACGATAACCATAGTCCGAAACCATTATTATTGCTATTCAGCTCATGACACCGAATCTTAACAAAAGGTAAGTTCCCCTAGTGAGTATTCAGCCTAAACACTCAAGTATAAACAAATGTAATGTGTCAAGGTATCACGGGACGGGGATTGTTAATCCCGATGGATCCATCCACAACATTCGCGCTTGGTACTCATAATTAGCGGTTCATGATGTTGAGGGGAAACTTAGTGGCTATGGACACTAAAAGCAATAATAATACGGAAAACATCTGGAAAGCATACAAGTTTTGGATAGCATACAAGTTCTAGATAGCATACAATTTTAAATGAATGTGTTCCACCATGTAAAATCTCACCCACGTTTAGAAACAATGTACAAGTAGTAAAAAGGGGCTATGAACTCACCTAACATAGCTATTTCACGTTTATCGAGAAACAAACATCCAAAAGTCGATACACGACTTCACGAGATATCAATCGCTTGTTGATCGAGAACGAGATGCCCAACAGTCGACATATGACCGAACGATACCTATAACGACGAGACGCATCTGAGCGAGACTATACATAAGTCATACATATATGTAAATACTTCACTTTAGTAAGTTTGGACATTGTATAAGTTTTATAAAACTTTTCATAAGACTTTTGATAACAATTTCATATATTATCCCATCATGACCATTAAGCCCATTAAAGCCCATTAGTGGCCTATTACAAGTTCTTGTAACTTTAATCCATTTCAATATCAGTATTAAACTCTTAACTTATAATAAATCTCAGGCCCAACAATGATCTTATAGCCATTATAAGAGTTAATATTATTCGATGGTCGAGTCTCGGGTCTTATAGTTATCAGTATGTAAATGAATCCTTGTTTCCCAATAAGTGGGTCATATCATCTCGATTTTTTATAAAAATCATCAAGTTTTACGTTAATTAAATATAGTCCAATTCTTACAATTTTTCCCGACATGCCTCGTAGATTAGATCGTTTCTCCTAAACCGTAAGTCGTCAAGGTGAGTAATTAATATCACAGTTATCCTCAACTCATTTATTTTACTGATATCAAGTCCAATTAATCATAACTTATGTTTAACATATACTAATCACCCGTTTTCACACTTAGAAGTGTTGGCTGTCATTCGTAGCCAACTTCATTTTCACCGTTTCGGCCGCCATTACCAAACCGTAATGAATTGAAAAACTATCCAACTTATTCTAGTTGTTTATGATTTTATTTATATCCCATAGCTTTATCTTTTTCATTGGTTCGTAGTTCTTATAGGAGTTTTCAGTCCGTTTACACATCATGTTCTGATTTTACACTTTTTATCGTTTCGGTCATATCTAAGTCATCGGGCATCGTCACGAGACGAGTCACCTGAAAAAATAATCACAAAATATAGGCCTATCAAACTATGACTTTAACACAACCTCAAAACCTACTGATTTTATACTGAGATTCATTTACTTACTATTCTAAAGTTTTACCATAACAACTTTTAATCTAGGCTTGTTTCACTTGCATATTTAGTGTCACAAATTATATACGATGTCCAAGACCTTATATAAACAATTGAAAGTCATATTTATAGAATCAAATGATAATTTAAATATAGAAACATATATTTATACAAAATGGACAAGACAATGATAGGGGAATAAGGATCTTACAATGAAAGATTGATGATGATTATCATGATTCTATATAAGAAATGAACCAAGACCTCCATCTTTTAACGAAATTAACTAATGAATGACAAAGTGGTTATATTGTTGCTGACCTTATAATCTACGGCACAAGAGAGTGAAGACATGGATGATATGATATCTTTGGAAATAAAATGAGTAAGAGTTTACGATGTATAATTCACATTGATATGAATTTATGCTAGACACGTATGTTTAGAAGTGTTTTAATATGACACGTGTGGTGTAAAAAAAGCATATGATATTTGTACACATCTTAGATCATTATTTATAAAAATAGGTGTTATCAAAAACCGATATTTTAAATATTATGCGATTAAAAAGATACACATAGAACACGAAAAATAAACGCTCAATATAAAATAAAAACATCGATATTTGGAGAACATTAATATTTCGATAATTAAATGAGGGCTTATAATTTAATAAACATTAATGTGTCGTATAATGAATGACGCCTAAAGGTTTATGGTAAATTACAAAGAATGCTCGTAAAACGAGAAATTAAAACGACGACAATAGAAAATATTTCTATCTCATAATGAGGATATTGATGGTCAATGACGGACATAGTCTTTGACGATAAATAATAAATGACACGTATTCAATACGTTAAAGCCTTAACCATGTCGGTTAGCCGATAACTCAATATTTTCCGTAAAAGCAAACATGATAACTAGTAGTCGGAAAATAAATATTGATCTGAATATTAGAAATAATATTAGATCTGGGTCTAAATGTTGAAATTAAATTTCGGGTTTTCACAGTAAATAAATATGGAAAAGTTAAAAATAAAATTTTTATATTCCCGAATAAAATATTATCAATGATCAGAAAAATAATTATATATAATGTAATTAAAATTCTCAAGATCTCAGGATTTAAGTTTGAAAAAGTAAAGAGGAACAAGTAAAACATTGTAAAATCGAGAAGTACGAATAAAAGAATAATTTAATTACCGAGAAAAATACGAGGTCTCACACACCGGGTCATGAGTTCGAATTTTGGGTCAACCCGAACGAGTCACCAAGTTATCGGTTCAACCACCAGGTCAATTAAGATATCATAGACTATCCGCCTCTATACGCGGGTACACGTCTAGTCCCTTCTAAACGGTTAGAAATACCTTTTAATTTTTTACGCAAAGCAAAATTTATAAAGTCTGATAACTCAAAAGTATGAAACTGTAATATGCCATAGAATTAAAAAAGATTGTGTTCAACTCTTCATGTTTGGTAAAGTCTGTGAAAAAGTCAAATTAGGAAAAACACACCCAAAACCCTAATCTTGGCGGCGGATCTCATCTTTCAATTCTTTAACCTTGTATTACTCTTATAATCCAATTGTGGCAAAGCCCCTGCTGTCTTAAGATCGATTCCATTCGGTAATCTCCTAAGAGCGAGCGACTTTACGCTGTTTTGGATCTTGATTTTCTTTATTAGAGAATTTTAAACCCTAATTACACATTGGATCCTGATTGTTCAATTCTTTGAATAACGTCGACTTAATGACATCCATAACGATTCATCTTGTTCGCCCTAATGCTGTGACTAGTTAGGCTTTTGACCTCGGTTGATCCCTACCTTAAGTATGATCGGTTAGGAACCGTAAGATGATTTCGTCTGTTATGTTGTTTAACTCTTCTTTATTCGGTTGAATTGTCATTCTAGGGTTTTTTGTTGTTCTTATTATTAGGGTTTCGCTGTTAACTTTTTTGTATTAGGGTTTTACTCGGCTCATCTTTTATGATGGCCTTTGCTCGTAATCAGAGGTATGTTGAGAAGAATCGCCATGGTTCTAAGGAAGATAGTGTGATCAGGTTGTCCAAGTCATTGTTTGTGACTAATTTCCCCCCACTATTCACATCTCGGGATCTGTGGGATTCCTGTGGCGTATACGGTACGGTGGTAGATGTTTATATTCCCCTAAAATTATCTAAGGAGGGGAAGCATTTTGCATTTTTCTGTTTTATCAAAGTTGGTAACCTAGAGCGTCTAGTGGATAATCTTCGCAGTATTTGGATTGGGCGATATCATATGTTTGCGAACCAGGTGCATTATGAAAGATCTCAGAAACCACAATCTTACTCCAAGGGTAAAACATACAAATGGGCCAACGCTCATAACGATGAACACTCGAAACCTGTCCCTAAAAGTACCCATTCATATACTGCTCCTCAGGCTCCCAATTATGCAAAGGCAGTCAACAACTCCACTTCAGCTAATAGATTCTCTGTGCTTGACGATCCGGTAGTTTTGATTGATGATTCGTGTGGTATTGATGTAGATCTTTCGAGACATGTCAATGGTAAACTCAAAGACTTTAGTTCCATTAATCCTTTGAAAATGATTCTTGCTAAGGAAGGATTTGAGGTCAAAAATATTTCATACTTGGGAGGGTTATGGGTTATGATTGAATTGTACAATGAAGAGGCTCGATCCAATTTTCTATCTCATCCAGGAGTGAAGTCTTGGTTTCAGGTAATAAAACTGGTAGTAGCTGATTTTGTAAGTAACGAACGCATAGTATGGCTTGATGTGGAAGGGGTCCCAATGGGTGCCTGGTCTCATGCTACTTTTTCTAGAATTGTTAACAAATGGGGGCAGATTTTGGATATAGAGGAAGCTATAGATTCGATTTTTTCTCGGAAGCGTCTATGTATCAAGACCTCGTTAGAGAACAATATCTTAGACTCCTTCAAGATCTGCTTCAAAGGAAAAACATACAAAGTGCGTGCCAAAGAGATGTTCACGTGGTCACCGAGTTTCGCCGATAACAATAAAAAGTTGTATGCTTCGGATGAGGAATCTCAGGATGGTAACTCGTTGGGAGGTATTCATGCAAGTGATGATGAGGCAGTCGTAGAAACAGATTTTGAAAACGTTTCAGCGTCGGGAAGTATGCAACAACAAGATCATAGTAACAAACATTCTCATGTTCATCCTAATATTAATGATCCCACTGAGACTTTAAAGTCTGACGATCCATTTGGATTCTATGAACATATTAGAAATCATCCTGTTAATGCTGTTGATTCTAATTCGTCTTCGTCTAAACCTCATCCTCCGGGTTTTACCCCCAACCAAGATATGGATGCAGGAGTGAGGGAGGAGAATTCTGTTCACCAAGAAGATGTTGTTCGAGTGACTGAGCCTAAGGAAGTGGAGTCTACTGCTAGTGAGCCTATCAAAGAATTCTCATCTGACATTTCGACTCGGAAGGTTCAAAAAGGGGCTTCAATGTTAGACATGTTAGACGATATAATTAAGGTTGGACAAGCAATGGGTTATGTGATGGAAGGATGTGCGAAGGATTTTGAACATATCATTAGTGCAAAAGGAGCTGATGATGTTTTCTTATGAAGATTCTCTCCCTTAATGTTCAAGGTCTCGGCCACAAGACCAAAAGAGAGTGGATCAAGGAGTTAAATTTCAGGTACAAAATAATTCAGGAGACCAAAATGGAGAATATTTCGGAAATGGAAGTTAAATTTCTATGGGGAAATTCCAACTTTCAGTATGTTACTAGTGATTCTTTGGGGAACTCAGGAGGTATTTTATGTGTTTGGGAACAATCTATCTTCCATAAGATTGGTGCTACTGTGTCGGATCATTTCATCGCCTTGTACGGGACGTGGATACCTACAAGTACTAAGCTCCTTATAATCGTTATTTACGCGCCTCAATCTCCTTGTCTTAAACGTTCGTTGTGGGAATACATTTCTAGTCTGATCAATCGGTGGGATGGTGAGTCTATTGTAATGGGGGACTTTAATGCGGTTCGTAGTAAAGATGAGAGGTATGTCTCTGTTTTTAATGAACTTTGTGCGCGGGATTTTAATTATTTTATTTCGTCATCCCGCCTTCTTGATGTTAAGATGGAGGGCTATGATTTTACTTGGTTCCTTCCATCCGCTTCCAAAATGAGCAAGTTAGACAGGTTCCTCATTTCTGTTGGCATGCTTATGGTGTTCCCTTCGCTATCTACTGTTTGCATGGACCGTTATCTTTCTGATCATAGACCGATAATGCTCAAAGAGGTATCTTCTGATTATGGACCGACTCCCTTCCGTATTTATCATTCTTGGTTTTCATACGATGGGTATGATACAATGGTTATTCAGTCATGGCAAGCTTGTTCACACTCAGATTCTAATAAACTCATCCGGTTCAAAAAAAAGGTTCAAGATTTGAAAAAACATATCCGTGGTTGGACTTCTCATTATAACTCGAACAAGAACGCGATGAAAGCTTCCTTACAAGAACATTTAGTTGCTATTGATACTAGTCTGGACAAGGCTGTACGAAACGATGGGATTCTTCTTAAAAGGCTAGAGATTCTATAGAATGTACACACTCTTAAACAAGCAGATCTGAAGGAGGCTGCCCAAAAGGCTAAAATTAAATGGGCGTGTGACGAGGACGAAAACACTAAATTTTTCATGGGGTGATCAATAAAAACGGGCGCAACTAGCTATTCGAGGAATTTTCCATAATGGGACGTGGTGTGCTGGACCTGATGTTGTTAAAGAGGCTTTCATTTCCCATTTTGCTTCTCGGTTTAAACAGCCTCCTACTGCCCGTTTTAAGCTTAATATGGAGTTTGATAATACACTTACTTGTGATCAGAAGGAAGACATGGATAGAATAGTTTCTACTGAGGAGATCAAGATTGCGGTCTGGGACTGTGGTGATAATAAATCACCCGGCCCTGATGGGCTTACATTCGAGTTTATAAAAAAAAATTTGGATCACATTGGTCTTGATTTTTGCGTTGCAGTGCATCATTTTTTTGTTGCAGGTACCCTTCCAAGGGGATGTAACTCTACGTTTATTGCTTTAATCCCCAAAGTGCCAGACGCCAAATTTGTCTCGGATTTTAGACCTATCAGTTTAATTGGGAGCGTCTACAAAGTCATCACTAAGGTGCTTGCAAACCGTCTTGGAGGTGTCATTTCAGATCTGGTATCTTATACTCAATCAACTTTCATCAAGAATCGCCAAATTCTTGATGGCCCTTTCATCCTTAATGAAATCATAGCTTGGTGTAAACGGAAGAAGAAACAATCTTTGATTTTTAAAGTTGACTTCGCTAAGGCGTATGATTTAGTAAGATGGGATTTTCTATTAGAGGTTCTTCATGCTTTTGGTTTCGGACCTAGATGGTGTTCTTGGATCAAAGGTATTTTTTCCTCCAATATGGCGTCTATTCTTATCAATGGCAGTCCTACACGTGAGTTTTCTATTTTTTGTGGCTTAAAACAAGGGGATCCATTGGCTCCGTTTTTGTTCATTTTGGTTATGGAGTCTCTACATTTGTCAGTATCTCGGGCAGTTAATGATGGTATCTTCTCAGGCATAAAACTAGACGAGTATTTGAATCTCTCCCATCTTTTTTATGCTGATGATGTGATGTTTTTAGGAGAGTGGTCAGATTTTAATTTAGACAACTTGATTAAAATTCTCAAGTGTTTCCACCTTCCTTCTGGTTTAAAGATCAACATTCACAAAAGTGAGTTGACGGGTATAGGAGTTCCTGAAGAAGTTGTTCGTCAAGGTGCTGCTTCTATTGGTTGCGGAGTGTTATCATTTCCTTTCAAATATCTAGGTGTTGACGTCGGCAGTTCCATGACCAGGCATGTAGCTTGGAGTGGTGTTATTCAGAAAGTTCGAGCACGCCTCTCTAAATGGAAAGCGAAAACTTTATCGGTTGGTGGTAGATTAACCTTATTGAAACACGTCCTTGGTGCTACTCCTTTGTACTACATGTCTATTTATAAGGTTCCCCTTCAGATTCTTCGTGACCTCGAAAAGATTCAGAGTAAGTTTTTTATAGGAGCTAATCAATCAGAAAGGAAATTTCATTGGATAGCTTGGTAACAGGTTTTGGCAGATAAAAAAAGAGGGGCCCTTGGTGTTTCTAGTTTTTTTTGCATTAAACCGAGCCTTAATTCTAAAATGGGTTTGGCGTTTTAAATCCCAAGACAATTCATTATGGTATCACGTTATTCGAGCACTGTACGGTGTATCTCTAGAGGATCACAGACTGAAACCATTCATCCTGCTGGAACTCCATCCTTAGAGAGGTATACGTCTTAAACTCAAAAGGGTTTAGTTTTTTGTCTCATTGTAATATCCGTGTGGGAGATGGTGCCAAGACCAGGTTTTGGCTCGATCATTGGAACTTGGAATCTGCTCTTAGTACCCTTTTTCCTAGATTGTTCGCTTTAGAGGAGGCCAAAGATATTCTGGTTCGCGATAAATTGGACGCGCCTTCGTTGTGTTATTCTTTCCGGAGACAGATTCGTGATGGAGTTGAAAAGCATCAATGGGACGAGCTCGTGTCCATCATCGATACATGTACGTTTTCCTCCTCTGTAGACTGTTGGGTATGTGATTTAAATGGAGAAGGTATTTTTTGTGTTAAAGATGTTCGCTCGGTTATCGATGACTTGGTTCTTCCAGACTCGCATAAAGCGACTCGCTGGGTAAAAGGAGTCCCTATAAAGGTTAATGTTCTAGTGTGGCGGGCTCGTTACGATCGTCTTCCTACTAGACTTAACATTAGCTTAAGAGGTATCACAACTTCTTCCGTTACATGTCCGGTGTGCAACTCATGATCAGAAGATGCGGCTCATCTATTTTTTGGATGTTCTCTAGCTAAGGATCTTTTGTATAAAATTTGTCATTGGTGGAACATCTCCTGGTTCGATCCTGCTACTTTCATAGTGTGGGACGCATGGTTCCTCTCTATCCGATTTCTGAACAAGATTAAATCTCTTTTGGAGGGTGTTTTCTTCACTACATGGTGGCTTATTTGGTCGTTTCATAATAAGGTTCTATTTGATTCCACTCCTCCAAGACAAGCTCAGATGTTTAATGATGTAGTTTCCTTTTCTTTTAATTGGTGTGCCAGCCGTTGTTCTAGTTTAATCTCCAAGGAGCTTTGGTTTAAAAACCCATATTTAATTTCCTTGTAATGTTCCTAGCGACTTGCTAGTTTTTTTAATACAAGTTGTTTTGCCGTTCAAAAAAAAAAACTCTTCATGTTTGGTAGAGAGAATTTCAGAGATTAGAAATGAACTAGAGAATAGAGTTTTAGAGAATAGAAAGTGATAGAGAATTTTGTTTAATTCCATTGTTTGATAACAATAGAAACTTAAATTTGAGAAATGCGGAATTTTCTATGTCTTTCGTTTTTTTATCATGTTTTGAGTAGAGTGTAACAAAACCGATCTGAATCGAACCGAACCGAGTAAGCTTATTCGAATCGCGTAAGCCAAATATTAAAAATTTTACGTTGAAAATATTTAGCTAACTCGAGTTCAAGTAAAATAAAATAGTAATTATTAGTTTTACGTACTTGTGAAAAAATATTTTAGAATTTTTTTAACTAAACTAAAAAAATATTTTAAAACTTTTTTAACTAAACCTACTTAATTTTATGCTCAGACCAATGATTACAGTTTAAATATTTGTCACTTTCTAAATAAATTATTGGGAAAACCAATTCCACTCCAAATAAGATGGAAATGACAACACAAAAAATTGTACTAGAGGGAATTGTAGAGACAATCAAATATCCGCCTTTTTTTTCTTTGTCATACCAAACAAGAGAAATGCAAATAATTTCATTTCTTTACTCTCTTTTCTTTCTACCAAACACACCCTTAGAGTGAGTCAAAAGATGATGAGCAATGTTATACCTACAAAAAAGTTTACAAAAATTTATCCACAAAATAACTTGTCATATAAAATGCTTCACTCATTTTACTTCTTTATTTCTCTTTCTTCATTTTTAACTTCTACAATTGATTGCCAACTTATTTTATACATAAAATTTTATGAAACTTATGTGGTTATAATATTATTCAATGATGATAGAGGTGATTGAGTCTTGCACTTTTTGTGAACGAGAAAAGTATTAATAACATAACCTTATTTTATTATCTATACAAAACATCTACAATACATTAAGTTTTATAAGATTTAATATATTATTATAAAAAATAAGCCTAAATGTGCATTAAACTAAAATTTATTGGTTGTTAATTTTAAGTGAAATGAAAAAAGTGGAAATATAAGTTCATATCTATTTTTATAGGTTTGTACAATGAAAAGTTGTGTTTATATGGTACGAATATGTGACATTTACACAATAAATTAAACTCTTAATTAAACAATCATTCATTAGAGTGCTCTGTGTGACGTGATGTCGTCGTGTAATGTTATAATAAAAATACATGTTACATCAGCTTTTTCACTATAACATCAGAATTCATTCTCTTCAGTTAACAACATAATTTTTGGTGTTAGCATGGAGCCTGTCACTTTTTTTAATTACTTTAAACTAAAAGAATATATTAAATTAACATTAAAATTTAATTAACGAAAATAAATAATACATAAATTTTAGTTTAATTCGTTACCTCAAGTATTAATAATATAAACAAAATACATTTAAAGACCAACAATGTATACGTATATAACAATAAAGCTTAATTTAAAAAACTAAAAAAATATATAAACAAATATATCATCACGTGTTTTCACTTTCTTCGCAACATACCATCTTCTTCCTCCCAAAAACACTGCCAAATACACGGGTAGAAAACCTAGATCTGGAAAAAAAATTAATTTTCGCAAAAACGCGAGGGTCGGTACCGACCCTCGCATTCTCGTGACCATCTGGGTTGGCGAGTACAACACCAGACGTGAAAACGACAATCGGGGTACGATTTCTAGCGTCGTCGTGTGACGTGGATGTCCTAGTTTACGACATTTTTACACATTTTCTGAAAAGTTTAAACAATGTAAGTGTCGTAGAGTTATTCTTTCGATCTCGTGTGTCGTTTTTATACTGATAAATATCAGTCACATATTACATGTATAATAAGGGTTTATTAGTTTAGTTATGCCTTAAACTCATAAAACCAACTCTTTACTAGCATAGTATCGTCTACAACTCATAACATATATTATAAGAGCGTTGGGTGTCCTGACATGAGAGGCTCGCCACTCTTAGGTGCCACCTCGCCACAGCTGGCCACTACACCGCCTCCGCTCGCCATCAGCTCGTCAAAGACTCTTTCGCCAGCCAAGTGATGAGGAAAAAAAAACTAGATCCACAAAGGTTTATATCTGTTGCATCTTTGTTTAATATGTTTTTCTTTCTTTCCTGGGTTATTTTTGGTTTTCTTGTTGAAGACGAAGATTTTTTTGTTGTTGCTCTATGTGTGCGATGGAAAAAAAAAAAAGAGCAGGGGTAATGTGGTAGTGTGTAGGGTTTTATTATTGGGTTTTTTGTTTGCTTTTATGGTTATTTCAGTTTTTGGATAAGTTTTTGAAAAAGAAAATTCATGATTTTTTTAGTTTGTATTTTAATTTTTAATTTTATTGTAATTTTTAAATTTATTAAATGAATTTAATTTTTATTAAAAATAATTGATAAGAAAATAAATATAGATAATGGTGGGGCCAAAATGAAGAAGGATGGTATGTCATGATAACGTGATTTTTTTTGTAAATATGAGTGTTAAGTAACGTGACACCCCATAGACCCAAGTGAGGAGGTGTTTTTGTTTCACGTTACCCAACTCTCTAATTTATCGTTGGATGCTCTAACAAAACCAATACGAACAAAATAAAATATTTATAAAGGTTAATTTTTTTTTTAACAAATTTCATTTTTTTAAGTTAAAAAATGTTTTTCTTTGAAAAAGTTAATTTTTTAACGTTTTTACAGAAAATCTATTTATGTTTCTTTAAAATTAAAAAAAATAAGAATAAAACATTTTTACCTTTTTCTTCGAACTATCTCTACTACTTATAAAGGCTGTATAATTTTTTTTTCAACAATCTCTTCATTGCTACTAATAGTAAGTTTTCTCAACATTTCCCAAATTACAATCTCACACATCCAGAAAAAGAAACCTTTTTGTCAACGTTGGAGAAAGCTGTATGTCACGTATACACATGTCTTCCTCTATACGCTTCATATTTTCAAATCATAGTTGAAACACAAGATGGTTTTGTATATTAACTGATACACATTAACCAAACTCACCACCATCAAAATCCATCCACCACCGCCGGAATCTCTCTAACACCATCGGAATCTCTCCTCCACCAGCGAAACAACACCATAAAACTAGAGAACTACGACCACCGAATTCGACGACCACCCAAAGGGTTTTTTCAAGTTTTGAGGTATTTGTTGATTTTTTTATAGATCTATACTTATGGGCAGAATTGACTAACCTTGTTTTTTTACAATCAACAAAATGTTTCATCGCGTTGTTGTTTTTAATCGATATAAGGTACGTTTATCATCATTTTTTATCATTCAATTTCACATGCTTCATTCTTATCATCATTTTCTATCATTAAATTTCACATGATTCATTACAATATTAACTTAAATATAAGGTATTGATGTAAATATTGTTTAGTGCTATACTTTAGTTGTGCATACTAAGTGTTTGTTGAAATGATTGAATAAAATTTACAGGGTATCGTTATTTTATATGCTGGTGCAGTCGCTCATAGTCGTGGAATGGATTGTTGTATTGTGACAAATGTTCGATCCTTTGGCCAAAGAGTTTACGGGTAATTCATAACATATTAGATTTATTATTCTGCTATATATAATGATACTAATACTAATGTTGACTATGTGATAAGTGTGAAAACACTCATTAATAATGATCCAAATACCACTCAAAACACCGTCGAATACCTTATATTTAATTGAAAATATCAGAATTACGTGTGTATTTTGTGTTGGTGTAATTTTCAGGTAATATAGGTACATTTGAGACAAACACGAGCTTTCAAGGACTTATTTGATGAAAAGACGAAGAAAAAGACGAAAGATGCTTTCAAGGACCTTATTTGCCAAGTTGTCAAAGATCGAGGGCTTAAAGTGCAATTTCTACAAAGAAAAGGATGAAAAGGAATTTACTTAAAAGGTTTTATAACCATTTTAAAAGAAAAGAAGAATGGAGGGACCAAAATGCAAAATAATGAAAAGTTAACAAGTTTATTATCTTGGTCTGTTGACCAAGACCGGTCAAACACATACACGTTTCTTCTTCACTGAAACAAAGAGAGAGAAAATGAGACGGTTTCATCCTTCTATCTCCAAACCTGCAAGTGCAATTCATGAACAATCAAGGAAGAATTAGCCAAAGATCATAACTACAAAAAGACTCTTCTTCTTCTCCTCTACATGGTGGTATCATTTAATTAGACCAAGAGTTGAAGGCGAAGAAACCCCCAAATTGTGATGAAGATGAAGGATGAGTTTTATCCTCGTATTTACACGTGTCCATATTTGATTGGTGGAGCCACGTCACACCTTCCCACTCGACGGCTATAAAAAGACATGAAGACCCTCATTTGCAAGCGGTTAGCTAGGTGTAGTTTTTCACACAGATAGTTAGAGTTAGGAGTAGATTAGATAAGATTTCTTTGCACGTTTATAATCATTTTCAGTTTTCTGTTAATCAGTTACAAAGTTTGTTTGATTCAGTTGTAACCGAATGCTGTTTTCTGCCATTGATGAAATAATAAAGCTTTTTGATTCTTTCCTTTTAATCAGTTCAAAAGTTAGTTAATACTTGTTAAATCTGTTCAAGTTTTCTGGTGATTAGGTGTAACCGATTACTCATGTCCTCCATTATTGAAAGTTTAAAGCTTCTTAATCCTCTTTCTTCTAAATTGTTTATATGTTGTAGGGATGTTCTGTTATCAGTTAGTTAAGATTTAGATACGTTTTTGCCATTAATGTTAGTTTAATCTTCTTCGATTCATATTTTTCTAAACGGTTTGATTAAATGATCAGTTTCTGTTAGCGTGAGTTTTGATACTGCTAAACGTTTTGACTTAGTCAATTTGATTTTGATTTCGGTTCTGTTTTCAGTTTGTTATAGGTTGTATCAAGTTTTGTTTCGATTACACGCTAAAAGCTGATGTTCTGTTATAATTTGTTACCACAGAAAGGAAAGTAACTGTTTCTCAAAGCTTATAGCTCATGAGCTCTGAATAAGAGCTTATGAGAGATTTCTGTTAGAGTATTAAATGGGATTACAAGTTTTGTAGTGTAAGGATAGAATTAGTGTAGCAAGTTTCAGTTAGAGATCTAAGAACATGTCGCTTTAATAAACTCTTATTGACGTTCATTACTTATCACAAGCAAATTGTCTTTTTTCCATATTCTACAAGTTTTTTCAGGTTTCCGTTCAGTTCAGTTCAGTTCAGTTCGTATTCAACAACAAGCAGACCTTGATGTAGGATGGTATAGTGCAGACTGAAGTCAGCAGCTTTAGTTTCTTCCTCAAAGGATAGACTCGATTTTGTTAGATCAGTGATGTGTCGAGATCAGTTTATAGTGTCCATTACAGTTCTTTTGGTTCGAGTAAAGCAGATTAGATACGCTAGCTCAGAGCTAAGCTTCGACAACAACGGGCTGATTTCGGAAGCCCAGGTCAAGCATAGTTTCATTTTCTGCAAATTGTAGCGTTAACTGTAGTATAATCGTTGTTGTGGATCTGCTTAGTTAGTTTATGTGCTTTGTGTATGTAATTTCGTTTTCATTGATTGATCGATTGTGATTTGCAAGTTTAAGCTCATTACTGTTAATCTGCATTTGCTTTTGTAACTAATTAGCTTTTGTCATTGATTTCTTCATTAAGTTTCTTATTAAGTTTCGAATTGCACACGTTTGGTTCCTGATGTTGTAGGATGTTAAAACAGTTACAGTCCTTGAATCAATCACTTTTGGTCAAGTTTGGTAATTTCCCACTTTAGTCCCTGATTTTGTATGATTATATTGCAGTAGGAGTCCTTCATTAAGTAGTGTAACAATTAGTTAGCTAACTGTTAGTTTAACAGTCTAGTGGGCTATAGTTAGATTGGGCTTTGCTAAATTTCTTTTAATAAATTTTTAGTGTAAAGTGTATTTTGAATTGTTAGACTTAGATTTACATTTGGAAAAAATCTGTTATTAGATTTTCATTTATAAAATTTGTATTGTTCTTATGTAGTGTAATATTGTATTCTTCATTTTATATTTTGTGCTTTAAATGATGAACTTGCTAAATGTTTTAGTGTAGTACGTATATGTAGTAGATAAAAATACTATTTTTACCTTTTGATTGCTTTGTGTCAAGTAGCTTAGATTCCAAACAAGTTTTTACAACCAAAGACAATCAAGTCAAGCTTTAAACGTTATATCAATTCGAATCGAGCTGAGAAGACAACTACACTAAAAACGAAATATTAAATGGCGCCGCTGCCGGTTCTTTTCGTGAAGATTAACGATTTCGAGTGAGACGATTGGATTTTGGGATCCGTTCACTTTGTGAACGTTATTTTTACGTATTATAAATCAAAAAGATAAAAAAATCAAAAAGATAAAAATACAAAAAATAAAAAACCACAAAGTCAATTCTTTTCCTAAAGAATTGAACCAAAAAAAAATAAAAAATCCAAAAAGTAATCTTTTTCCTAAAAGATTACAACAAAAAAAAAAATATATATATATTATATCGTTTTCATCGCTTTTACGTAGATATAGTATTTTTCTTAAAAAAATCAAATAAATACAAAAATATTTTTGATATATTATTATATGTAAATAAGTATACGTATAAGAACAACCAAGTTACCTATCTTCCATAAGTATTGCCGAGGCAATACACCGTGTTGAGGGGCGTTCCGGTCCTTGACACGCGTATCGATCCAATTTAATTAAGCAAGAATAGATAAATACTCTCAATAAGCAACAATTCGAAGAATACGAACATTTAAGTGAATAGAAAGGCGATGTGCTATAAAATGCCATCTAAGGGTCAATAGGTACTTAAGTGCTTCGCGCCACCTAACCCCCCGTTCACTTGTGAGTATTCCAAGAAGGAAGGCTTCATTGAGGGTCTTGCACCAAATTAGTACATACATATATTGTTATTTTCTTGTGGATATTTAATATTGAAACTCGAAGAGGGTAATCCTTTTCTCTTCAAAAGTCGACCGAGGGCTACTCCCTCATTCCTTGTGTTTACTTACACGTGTACTCGCACACGTGTAAACATACCACCTTTGGTGTATTACTTCCTTCCCTGAGGAAGCTTTTAAACGTCATTTTACTTGTATATACATTCGGTCACCTTGTTAAACATGGATACTCGTTCCATGTTGGAGATTTTGCAACAACGATCCGCCAACGCTAATTATTTGCCTTGTTCGACTTGTGGTGGTCCGCACGATACTTATTTATGTGATCAAAATAATGGTTATTATGGGGAGGGATATGCTTACAATGGAACCGAGAACCCTAATTTTCGACCTAACATTCAAATGGACTACACTTGTAATGACTATATGGGCTATTCCGGTTTTTCATCCCAACCTCCGCCATCATTTCATGATCAAACTTTTAATGAGCCATACCAAAACCAAGGATTTTCACATTATGAGGGTTTTCAAAATGGAGGAAATTTTCAAGGTTATCATCATAAGAACTTTCATAATCAAGACTCTTTTCAAAACTATAATCCACCTAATTATGGAAATCCACCTCCACCCTATTCTTCGACTTCTTCATGTGAGTTTTGTGGAAAAGAACCCCATTATGGTTATGATTGTCGATCAAGGGATCCGCCTTCTTATACTCTTAGTAATCGCAATGAGATTTCTTTTGTAGTCGAGCAACTAGGAAGAAACGATGGATATAGATTAAAGGCTTTTAAACGTATGAGAGAGATGAGTATCGAAGAAATGAGAGAAGAATCTCGATGGTTAAGGGAAGAAATTAAGTCTCTTGAGGATGATTTAAGGAACAAACGGTTTAATATCAAGAGATTTGGTGACATTTATAGAGCATCGGTGAACAAATCTTCTCAGTTCCTCCAGAAAGAGTTAGACGATTTACTCATTAAGATTGATAAAAAAGAGGAAGAAGAACGATTTTTTGCTAATCGTGCTTGTTTGCTTAAACAATGCTTATTAGATGAAGATAATGAGGAACCTTCGATTTGTATGACACTTAATGATGACACATCTTCATCCCCTTTACCTCACGTGGAACCCACCGACTCTTTAACCATGGGGGACGAGCCTCTTCGCACTAATACAAACACCGATTCGGATGAATTAACCTTTTCTAGTGTTGAGAACCTTATCCCAATCCAAAGAGAGCTTGAGAGGGTTTCCAATGAACCATGTGATGAGCTTTGTGTTGATACCTCTTCTCCTCATGATCACATTGAGATTTTATCACATATTGACCTTCATGCTACTACTAGTGATTTTGGTGATTTCGATCTTGATGAATTGTTTAAAGAAAGGGATAATGAGATTAAGGAAGAGTTTGTGAAAGACTTGACACAAATGGAGGATGATGATTGTGATTCTAGTGACACGTCTTATGCTATATCATCCGATGATTTGTCTTGTCAAGATAACATTCCTAATTTGGATGAAGAGTTTGCTCCTATAGGGAATATGGATCCTTCTCCTCTACCACCTTATGATTCTTGTGATGAAACCTTTGATGATCCTTATGATAGTGATGAGTCTTTTACTTCTGATGATGATGACTCCATTTCTTCTTTGACTCCTTCACCTATTCCTCTAAGTGATTTTGTGATACATTCAAATCCTCTTTTTGAGACATGTTTTGATAATCCACTTTTTGAGGACTGTGAAGAACCTAATAATGAGTCTATAGAGGAAGAACCCTTGATTGATATTCCTTCACTGGTTTTTGAGGATACACCTATTGATTTTCATGATCATATCATCCCTTTGAGTGATTCTCTCATTAATACACCTCCTTTTGAGCCTTATGTTCCCACCCTCCCACCCTTGAAGTTGGTTATTGATGAAGATCCTTTCCTCTTAGAGATTGATACTTTTTCACCTAAGGCACCTTTAGAACTCAAAACCTTTGATATGGACTCTTTTATGGAGATTGATGCCACCATAGAGGATACTCTTGCACATTTTGATATAGAGGTCAACGATAGTGTTTCTAATTTGGAAGAGGAGGTTCGTCTTATTACTACATTGCTTTTTGGGAACATAGAGCCTACACCTCATCCACAAGACACTATTAATTTTGATCCTCCTTTCGCTATGCCTTCTATGGAAGATTACCCACCTTTTGATGATGATGATGAGCCTAATATAGACATAATAGTTATGAATGTTTTGATACCTACACCTTCATATTCTCATGATGCTTTGATATCCAAGGGGGAATCTTTTATGATTGATATGAGCTCATCTTCTTATTTTCCCATGAAGGGAAATGTTTTTGATCCTGGGATCCGTATATTTGGGAAATATTGGTTTTCATCTACTCCACTTAAGAGTGTGATTTCTATTGATCTGGAATTCTTGTATGAGCTTACTTTGGTGATGCTACCTATTTTGGAGTTGTTCGAATGTAGAGATGGAAACTTTGTATTTGATCTTGGAGTGCTTCCTTTATGAGAGATTTCGTATGTTGGACAAACTTGAGACACGTTGGACCGTTCCATTTATCGAGGCGGATATTGTAAATCATATAGTAAATGGCAACGTGCTAAGTTTGAGTTTATCATGTGAGACGTGCTTCAAAGTGGTTATTCTTTATTCTCCATGATGGTTTCCCCAAGGACAACTTAATTCGGGGCCGAGTCGAGCTAGCGACTTAGGGTTAAAAAAAACTCAAGCATTGAATAACTAGGTTAGAACACGTAGAGTAGATTTTCAATAGGTTAGGTTTAATTAAAAAGATGTTATAGTAGAGTTGAAGTGGAGGGGTGCCTTTCTTCGTCTTTTGGTGTTTGCTTCAAGGGTTGCTCTCTCTCATTTCATGCTTGGAGCTTATGGAGGAGGCCCGTGTATCTGGTTCACTTCGATTAGTTTTTGCTATCGTGATATACAAAATACTTGTGCTTAAAATGAATACCCTTTAGTTGTCTCTTCCTTAACTTGAGTTAAGCAAAGTTATCAATGTAATAAGTGTAGGGGAGTTCACTCCAATACTCTTAAACATTGAGGACAATGTTTATCTTAAGTGTAGGGGAGACTTCTATCGAAGTGACCTTACCTAGACCATTGCCTTAACTTCATGATAACTTGGAAAATTAATTTTTCAACATTTTTCAAATTTTTGATCTACTTTGGCCACCAAAAATATGCATACATAATTTTTGCATCAATCATTTTGCATAACACATTTGTATTGTATATATTTCTTCTTTTATTTTTCATTAAAAATATATAAAAAGAAAAAAATATATAATAAAACATGGTTTTAACAAATTTAGATTTCTTTGACATATTAGGCCCGCCATGGATATTTTGACTCAACCCGAGTTTGTTTATCTTTGCACTCTCTAGCTAGTATCCTTAACCATGTAGTCCTTCATTGGTCTATTAGGCTAAGCATCCACCAATCTCATTATTTGAGATTTTAAATTTGTGGAGAATGGGAAATGATAGAGTTGAAGCAAGTGTAAAAGGGCTAGATAGACTTCATGATAATTACTTGTGGCTAAACCCTTCTCTTCTTTACCTCTATTTTCTTCGCATGTATAAAATTGTTAATAAATAATCAAGTACGGTTTTAATTGGTTTGTAATCTCTTATGCATTTTTGTCTAATCATTTATGGTTGATATGAGTACGTCTTAAGATTCTAAGTTAGCACGTTTTATGTGTACTAGACTTATGTCATGCTCCATATTTAGCGGGTGTTTTTCCTTTTCTTCTTTTCAAATTTCTTTGTGAGGAATAAAGAAAAATAAGAGCGGCTTATGAAAAAAAAATGAGTGGCTAGAAAAAAAAGAAAAAGAAAGAAAAAGGAAAAAAAAAAAATACAAGACTCCCAAGAGGGGCAGTGTGGTGTTAATTATAGTGACTATTGAGTTCCAATATTACCTTGACGGGTTGCGGGGATTCAATAGATTGCTCCAATCCAATATTGCCTTGACGGGTTGCGGGGTTGAAGATCCAAAGTCTCAAAAAGATGGCGGATGTAAATTATTGCGTGAGTTTTATTTTTCTTTCCTAAGCGAGTGTGTAGCTACTTATGAAAGCATGACATGAGGATTTTACACATAAGGCGAATGACTTATTACTCTTGAAACGGACTTGTATTAATTGTGAGCGGTTTTTCAAGTAATAGATGAGAGGATTACTTAGGATTAAAACCGTGCTTCCTTATTTTTGGATTTTACATTTCTTATACTTCACGCTTTAAATAATGACAAATTTGCCCAAAAGCAATTTGCTCAAATAATAACCGGTTCCACATTTAATTGTCATGAATAAGTTGATGCACTTTTTACTTGTGAATACAATGATCCCATTTTTAAGCTTGGTATGGGGAAAGTGAAACTTGAGGGTGATAAATGTCCATGGTACCAAAGCCCTAATCTAAGTCACTGATTTCTTTATGAGTTATTTCCATCAAAACCATTTCAATAAAAATCAAAAATATATAAATAGAATTGTTTTCTTTGCATTGCATTGTATAAATTCAAAACCATTCATCATGTAGCATAGCATAGTTTATTAAATCATAAAATGGCCAAGGTTGGTTAATTATGAGGAAAGTGTAATTTAGAGCTTTAAAATGCTGCATTGCATGAGGACATGGCAATGGTCAAGTGGAGGGGAGTTGATAAGTGTGAAAACACTCATCAATAATGATCCAAATACCACTCAAAACACCGTCGAATACCTTATATTTAATTGAAAATATCAGAATTACGTGTGTATTTTGTGTTGGTGTAATTTTCAGGTAATATAGGTACATTTGAGACAAACACGAGCTTTCAAGGACTTATTTGATGAAAAGACGAAGAAAAAGACGAAAGATGCTTTCAAGGACCTTATTTGCCAAGTTGTCAAAGATCGAGGGCTTAAAGTGCAATTTCTACAAAGAAAAGGATGAAAAGGAATTTACTTAAAAGGTTTTATAACCATTTTAAAAGAAAAGAAGAATGGATGGACCAAAATGCAAAATAATGAAAAGTTAACAAGTTTATTATCTTGGTCTGTTGACCAAGACCGGTCAAACACATACACGTTTCTTCTTCACTGAAACAAAGAGAGAGAAAATGAGACGGTTTCATCCTTCTATCTCCAAACCTGCAAGTGCAATTCATGAACAATCAAGGAAGAATTAGCCAAAGATCATAACTACAAAAAGACTCTTCTTCTTCTCCTCTACATGGTGGTATCATTTAATTAGACCAAGAGTTGAAGGCGAAGAAACCCCCAAATTGTGATGAAGATGAAGGATGAGTTTTATCCTCGTATTTACACGTGTCCATATTTGATTGGTGGAGCCACGTCACACCTTCCCACTCGACGGCTATAAAAAGACATGAAGACCCTTATTTGCAAGCGGTTAGCTAGGTGTAGTTTTTCACACAGATAGTTAGAGTTAGGAGTAGATTAGATAAGATTTCTTTGCACGTTTATAATCATTTTTAGTTTTCTGTTAATCAGTTACAAAGTTTGTTTGATTCAGTTGTAACCGAATGCTGTTTTCTGCCATTGATGAAATAATAAAGCTTTTTGATTCTTTCCTTTTAATCAGTTCAAAAGTTAGTTAATACTTGTTAAATCTGTTCAAGTTTTCTGGTGATTAGGTGTAACCGATTACTCATGTCCTCCATTATTGAAAGTTTAAAGCTTCTTAATCCTCTTTCTTCTAAATTGTTTGGATGTTGTAGGGATGTTCTGTTATCAGTTAGTTAAGATTTAGATACGTTTTTGCCATTAATGTTAGTTTAATCTTCTTCGATTCATATTTTTCTAAACGGTTTGATTAAATGATCAGTTTCTGTTAGCGTGAGTTTTGATACTGCTAAACGTTTTGACTTAGTCAATTTGATTTTGATTTCGGTTCTGTTTTCAGTTTGTTATAGGTTGTATCAAGTTCTGTTTCGATTACACGCTAAAAGCTGATGTTCTGTTATAATTTGTTACCACAGAAAGGAAAGTAACTGTTTCTCAAAGCTTATAGCTCATGAGCTCTGAATAAGAGCTTATGAGAGATTTCTGTTAGAGTATTAAATGGGATTACAAGTTTTGTAGTGTAAGGATAGAATTAGTGTAGCAAGTTTCAGTTAGAGATCTAAGAACATGTCGCTTTAATAAACTCTTATTGACGTTCATTACTTATCACAAGCAAATTGTCTTTTTTCCATATTCTACAAGTTTTTTCAGGTTTTCGTTCAGTTCAGTTCAGTTCAGTTCGTGTTCAACAACAAGCAGACCTTGATGTAGGATGGTATAGTGCAGACTGAAGTCAGCAGCTTTAGTTTCTTCCTCAAAGGATAGACTCGATTTTGTTAGATCAGTGATGTGTCGAGATCAGTTTATAGTGTCCATTACAGTTCTTTTGGTTCGAGTAAAGCAGATTAGATAAGCTAGCTCAGCGCTAAGCTTCGACAACAACGGGCTGATTTCGGAAGCCCAGGTCAAGCATAGTTTCATTTTCTGCAAATTGTAGCGTTAACTGTAGTATAATCGTTGTTGTGGATCTGCTTAGTTAGTTTATGTGCTTTGTGTATGTAATTTCGTTTTCATTGATTGATCGATTGTGATTTGCAAGTTTAAGCTCATTACTGTTAATCTGCATTTGCTTTTGTAACTAATTAGCTTTTGTCATTGATTTCTTCATTAAGTTTCTTATTAAGTTTCGAATTGCACACGTTTGGTTCCTGATGTTGTAGGATGTTAAAACAGTTACAGTCCTTGAATCAATCACTTTTGGTCAAGTTTGGTAATTTCCCACTTTAGTCCCTGATTTTGTATGATTATATTGCAGTAGGAGTCCTTCATTAAGTAGTGTAACAATTAGTTAGCTAACTGTTAGTTTAACAGTCTAGTGGGCTATAGTTAGATTGGGCTTTGCTAAATTTCTTTTAATAAATTTTTAGTGTAAAGTGTATTTTGAATTGTTAGACTTAGATTTACATTTGGAAAAAATCTGTTATTAGATTTTCAATTATAAAATTTGTATTGTTCTTATGTAGTGTAATATTGTATTCTTCATTTTATATTTTGTGCTTAAATGATGAACTTGCTAAATGTTTTAGTGTAGTACGTATATGTAGTAGATAAAAATACTATTTTTACCTTTTGATTGCTTTGTGTCAAGTAGCTTAGATTCCAAACAAGTTTTTACAACCAAAGACAATCAAGTCAAGCTTTAAACGTTATATCAATTCGAATCGAGCTGAGAAGACAACTACACTAAAAACGAAATATTACTATGCCAGGAGTGGTGTTGGATGTTCTTTATGATTTTTTCTTCTTCTAATTTCCAGATCACTCATATGGACATGATTAAAGGATTTCAAGGGCATGGTCATTATGACGAGCTTATGATTCCCATAATAGAAAACGTTGCTCATAAGAGAGAATTGGCATAACCTCTTGCTTTGGTGGTATGTTATTTTTGCCATCTTGTCCGCATATTTTCTATACGTCTTGTCTATCCTGATTGTTAACTGCATAAACTAATTTTTTTGGGGAATCAAGATTGTTTGCTCATTTGGGATCTAGCTTGTTGTATAGTCAAATAAGTACTTGATTAGGTGGTCGGTACTTTTTCTTGCATGACATATGTATTGATTTAGAATAGTTACCCGCAGATCGTAAATTATAACTCTTTTGAAAACAAGTAATCGTAAGAAAGTAATGGTTAGTTAACTTAATGATACAAGTTCATGTCTAACGATGGGATAACATTCATCGTATATGAAAAATGAATAATAGAAACGAGACTAAAATCACAATATTACAGAGAAATAATTCAACATATAACTGTAAATTTCCCTTCAACAAATCAGTAGAAACAAACAGTATATGAGATGCGACTATTGATTTAATTATTGTCTTATTTTTAACGTCCCAAACTTAAGAGGAAAGGTATCAAATGGGTCGACAGGTCAAGCATGTTATGAGTTTATATATCATAACTTTTCACTTATCTTCCGCATTTTCTTTCGTTCTTTATTTCAACTCATTTTTATGTTGTCTTGCAGCAAGAGAATGTATGATTAAACTCGGTTATAATTACGCCTTATGCCAGATTCTTCATATGGAGGTGTGAGGATGTCAAGTAACAACAGGTGACGTTAGTAAAGAGATGTATATTTCTTGCTATTTATGGATAATAAACTGAGGTAGGTTTCGCCACATGCATTGTTTAGTCGATGGACATTTATCTGTTACTTATATTTCAAGTATATAAACTGTTTCAGGTTTGACATATATTTCCGCAAGAATCCAGTGGGTGTATGCTTTACAAGTAAAAGCTAAACAAACGCTCCTTTTTCCACCTTAATCATTTTTATGTGATACTTTAGAGAGTAAAGAACGATGAACCAGGAGGCAAGATCCTTATGAAAGCTTAAAGGTAACAATTTTAGTCGAGGTATGTTTCTATAAAGTGAATTTACAAAACTAAATTTTAGTAGAAAGTTTTTGCAATTGGATACTAAGAAAAGTTTATATTGTAGCCACATATCTCATATGTTCACATATAAATTACATAGAGAATTATGAATACGCATCTTAATTTGCAGCCCAAGCCCTAGACTATCATGTTTTCTACATTATAAAAACCGCTTTCACTATGATTCACTAATAGAACACTATGTTGCACATTAGAAAGATGCTCTTGGTGACTTCGAATCTATTTGACCGTGTTTGGCTGCATCCAAGTATTGTTTTTTCAATAAAGACAATAAATAAGCTGATAAAAGAATGTTGGAGCTATAGTTTGGATTTGCTCATCAGCATATTATAATTTAGCGTACACCATTTTAAGTATCATATTTTCTAAATGCAAGATCATGGTGAAGACAAATAGATAAACTACTTATAGAAATTGAAATCCCTTTTATCATAAAATGCGATATCAGATAGTAGGATCTGTTAAGGCTATGATGATGATGACGTCAGCGTGTGATGATTGTGATGATGGTGGTGATGATAGGCTTAGGGTTTCGGATCATGATTTGATTAACGGTGTGAGTGATAAGGCGAAAGTTAAGCTGACTCATGCCGTCACGGAGCTGAATCTAAGATCTGTTCCTCATTATAATCAGTTTTATTCTTCGAGTAGTGAAGAATCGGTTATTGCGAATGTGCCTGATACGCCACCTTTACCGTTTGTGACACGGCCTTTGTGTTATTCGTCTTCGGCTTCGTCTGAGGTTGTGAATGAGGAAGATGGTAATGGTGGTGGTGATGGGGATGGGGATGGTTCGGATGAGTTGATGTTTAGTAATAAGTTGTTGAGTTTGGATATTTATGAGCAGGAACAGACTGTGATTATGTTGAGGAAGGTTACTAGAAGTGACGAGGGAGCTAGGGTTTCGCTATGTACGCCGAGGCTGTTGTCGTCGTTGAGGCAGTGTTTGGTTTCTAGATATGCTGATGTGCAGACGAATGCTGTGGCGGCTTTGGTGAATTTGTCACTTGAGAAAACGAATAAGTTGAAGATTGTAAGGTCAGGGATTGTTCCGCCTTTGATTGATGTTTTGAAGGCGGGGTTTGTTGAGTCGCAGGAGCATGCTGCTGGGGCGATTTTTAGTTTGGCGTTAAAGGAGGAGAATAAGACTGGTTTAGCAGGAAGGGTGTTATTGGTTTTGTGTAATTTAGCTGCTCCTAATGAGAGTAAATCGGCTTTGCTAGACTCAAATGCAGTTGAATGTTTGTTTAGGATTGACGACTGAAAATGTGGATTCAACTGAGTCGACCCGTGAGAATTGTGTGGCATGTTTATACTCATTGAGTAATGGAAGTATGAGGTTTAAGGGGTTGGCCAGGGCGGCCAAAGGGATGGATGTGCTTCGTGTGGTGGAGGAGAAGGGAAGTGAGCGGGCTCGAGAGAAGGCAAAACGGATGTTGATGATGCTTCGTGAGTGCGACGAGGGGGGAGATAGTATGGATTGGGATGCTTTGCTTGAGGGTGGGGTGACTCAAACTCGGTACCGAGGCAACTCAACTCAGTTCTGATGGTGGTTTGGTAGGATATCTTTTGTTTATCTGATTCAATATAAATTATTATTGGTTAGTTATCATTGGTCTTGGTCTTTTGCGATGTAATTTTGCTAGGGGGTGTAAGGAAATTGTAAATGAATGATTTTTTTTATAACAACTTCTTGTAAAGTTTTATGTAAAACTTTGTTTGTAGGTCATTGACTTGAATTTGGTACTATATTAAAGTAAGGCAAAAACATTCCTCTCACCCAATATAAATCTTTAGGGATTAAGTGAATGTTAAATGTCGCATTAAAGTAAAGGTTGACAAAATTTGGTTAAGAATGAGTTGTGTCTGTCTATAAAAAAAAGATTAAAACGCCATCATAATATGACTTTTGCAAACATGATTAAGGACTCATCAAATATGAGGGCTCCTTTCAACTGCAATTCTTAACGTTAGAGCACACCCAATCTCAAAAAAAGAAAGCACACAAAAAGAAGCCGACACAAACTTCTTTTTTTGCCTTGGGGCTTCTTGACTATCCAATTGTATCTCTTAATTAATATGTTCTTAACCCGAAATTTGACCAATATATATGTCTATTCATGAGTGTAAATGGTCTTTGGCTTATTTAGTTTTAGATTTATACTTATATAGTTAAATATTGCTAAATTTTATATGTTTGCAGGGCGTGTCAATGCTCAGCTGATACGATTTTTAGATGGTGTTCTTGATAGCTGTATGAGCGTAAGGAATTCATTCTCGAGGAGGATTATAGCGGATGGTTTTTAGCGTTAGGATTTGGATGTTTGTTGCAACTGAATCATGACTTTGGTCTGTCTACTCCACTGATGTTAGATGATGATACCCTGCAAGATAGGAGGAGACAATAGGCAGGCGAGACTTAGCTATCTGGAAGATTTAGCATTATGATCAATGATCACCTATTTGTTGTTGTATAATCACATTTTTTATATAACATGACTTACCATCTGCTTATCCTTTTAGTATGACGTAAAAACTAACAATAACAGAAAACTATCTAATGAAAAAACAACCAGCCCCGCAGCGAAGCGCGGGTGTGCCTACTTGTTAGAACAGTTGATCATATGGTTGGAGAGCTCTATGGTTTAAATTATTATATAACTTCCAAGAGATTAAGTTCTTATATTATTTGTTCAGAAGTTGCTATCAATATTTTGAAACCCGGTTAGACTTGGCCGGGTTAACTGGTTGATTTGGTTTTGATCGAAAAATGAATTATTTTAAACCGGTTTCAGATTTTTGAAACCCGGTTATACTTAACTGGTTGGGCAATCCGTTCAGTTTTTTGTATTGATTTTGCATCTCCACCGATTCCACTTATCACTTGAATTATCGTATGTTAATAGACTAAAATAAATAATGAATTTTTTTAGTTTGTATTTTAATTTTTAATTTTATTGTAATTTTTAAATTTATTAAATGAATTTAATTTTTATTAAAAATAATTGATAAGAAAATAAAATAGATAATGGTGGGGCCAAAATGAGGAAGGATGTTATGTCATGATAACGTGATTTTTTCGTAAATATGAGTGTTAAGTAACGTGACAACCCATAGACCCAAGTGAGGAGGTGTTTTTGTTTCACGGTACCCAACTCTCTAATTTATCGTTGGATGCTCTAACAAAACCAATACGAACAAAATAAAATATTTATAAAGGTTAAATTTTTTTTTTCAAATTTCATTTTTTTAAGTTAAAAAATGTTTTTCTTTGAAAAAGTTAATTTTTTTAACGTTTTTACAGAAAATCTATTTATATTTCTTTAAAATTAAAAAAATAAGAATAAAACATTTTTACCTTTTTCTTCGAATCACTCCCTCCGTCCCAATTTATTAGTCTCTTATTGACTTTTGAAGTCTAGTCTACTAAACTTTGACCTTAAATTATTCTGGTTGTGCTATGTAATATTTGATGAAAATTATACCAAATGAAAATATATCTAAAACTCAATTCATACATATATTTTGCATCAAGTATTGTATAACACGACAGACATTAATTTAAAGTTAAAGTTAAATGAAAAAGATTTTAAAAGTGAATATGGAACAAATAAATTGGGAGTGAGGAGGGAGTATTATTTAAAAAGGTTAAAAAAGTTAAACGTTTTTCTTCGAACTACTTTTTAGAAAGTTAAAAAAAAATTAATTCTTCCAACACCATCATCACTCAAAACCAATTTCTGTCACTAAACTTATCCTTTCCATGTTTTCTCTCACTAGCTTCCAACACCATCAGTAATCCTACTCATCCTTACCAACTTGGGTTTCTACTAAAAATCAATTGTGGTTAGTCATCTCATCTACTTTTGATTTTGCATGTTTTTATTTAAGGTTGTTTCTTAATGATTTATATTTGTTTTATTTTTTCAATTGTGGATGTTGATGTTGAAATGTTTTCTTTTTGTTAATGTGGTTGTAGTAAGAATTATTATTAATGATAAAGAGGAATATAAAATACTTTGATATTTAGAGAATCTTTGATTTTCAGACGTGTGGCTTATATAAGTTTATTTTGATATGATAAACTTATATAAGTCTCAAAATAAGCCAGAAAATTGGGGCTTATGTAATATAAGCCGAAATCATATAAGCTCCTAAGCCAACATATAAGACGAAACAAACACCCCCATAGATAGATAGTGGGAAGAGAGAACGGAAAGAGTTTGAACTGAAATGACAAAACCACCCTCATGTGAGAAGCATGAGGGGAGGCTTTACTGAGAAAATAAATTGTTGTTATTAATAAGGGCCGGCGGATGTTACAAAATTTCATTATAAGGATTAGCCATGCGAAAAAAAAAGTTAAGGGACTGTGGTAGTGATTTCGCTCAAACCACATGAACGAACGGTGTAATTTACTCATTTATGTTATGTTTCTATCTATTCATATAAAAATAAGTGTGTAAAGATGCTGATTCTGTGCTGATTCTGTGCTGGTATAATTTGGGATTTCTTAATCACAATAAGACAGTAATAAGCTGTAAAACAACATAGGCTTTGCTTAGATGGTGTTTGGGGTTGTTTGTCTTGTACACTTTAAGCAGTTTAGAATGTTTATGTCATCCTGCTTTTGCTTGTTTGCTTATTTTGAGGTAAAATAAATATGCACGTAAAAGCTAGGTTATACATTAAAAGTGCTCACGTAAAACTAATTTTAGTTTTTTTTACCCTCATACGAGTATTTAACAAATTGTTGTTTTTCGCAAGTATTAGTGCTTTTTTTTCTTTCATAAAAAGCTAATCTATACACTATCTGTTTAAGTGCTATTTGTGGGCAAATTATGGTTCAACAAGGCTTTTGGGTCAAAGGTGCACGGGTCTAATGGGTTATTTTCAAAACTGATTCGAGTCGCAAATGTACTTGCCATAGCTACAATTACAAGAAGTAGACTAATAACTTCCATTAAATAGTGTGTCTTTTCTTTATCACCATTTGACTAATGCAACAGCAGCATTCAAATTAACTAATAGTGCCATCAACTAGTTACAAATGTACTTGCTACGTGTAATCCAAGGGACTTTTTGACCTCAAACTGACTAATCTTGCGCAAATTGTACTTGTCACTTCTTTTCACAAAAGTTCCCACAGCCTCCACTCCTTTCGAAACAGCCTTACGTTTCTTTCCTGCCAACTGTTTCATATTCTCCCATACTTTAGCAGAGTATTCAGGTGCCATCTGCTAACCTGGATACCATTTAAACTGTAATCCTTCCATAAACTACCATCCATAAGACACAAGTATGTTTGGGAATACCATGAGAATACCAGACCACATTTGCCCATTTCATTTTAGGACCTTCATCGCTTTTACCTGATGTATGGCAATCTTGGAAATTCTTCCTTTTACATCTACCCAATTTATACTGTCCTGCTTACAGGGCTCGGTTTTTAGCACCTGTAGGCCAGTGTGCAATTTCTGGGAACTATCTGCAAGAGTAGTTGTATCAGCAAGTCCTTCTGCATACACATCACTTTTACTAATGTATTTATGGTATCTATGAAATTGTGGTATATGTTCAATAACATGGGATTTGGATGTTTATTCCATCTATTTATATTTATGACTTTTATACCTGTCTTCTCATTAGAAAAATGAGAGGTGTTCGTGTTCGTGTTCGTGGAGTACGTAAAGTGTCCAGGTGTGCACAAAAGGATATTATTAGCACCATGCCAGAGGAAGTGATAACAAATATTTTGCATTGTTTGCCATTACAAGATGCTGTACAAACTAGTATCTTGTCAAAAGATTGGAAGTTTAAGTGGACAATGATGACCCAACTTGTATTTGATGAGGAGTTCTGTGAGTACTTAAAAGAGACACAAAATGAAGAAGACTATCAAAAGATTGTAAGTAGGCTCCTCTTTCTTCTTAAAGGTGCCGTAACAAAGTTTGTCCTCTACTTGTCAGATTCCATTGTAGTCCATGTTGAGGATATTAATAGTTGGATCATCTATTTGTCCAAAAAAGGAATTAAGGAGTTCACTTTTCAGGATATGGGTACAAAAATGCTAGAGTTAACTACCCATATTTTCTCATGTTTAGAGTTAACACATTTGGAGCTTCACAACTGCCTATTGCATCCGTCGCCTGAGTTTGGTGGTTTCCCAAATTTGTTAAGTCTGGGTGTGTGTAATGTATCCTTTAGAAGTTCCAAATGCAAGAAGTTTATAACTCGCTCTCCGCTGTTGGAAATTTTGAAAATCGGTTATGTTGATGAAGAGAAAGTAAAACAAATTGAGATCGCAAAACTTGTAAATCTCAAAATTCTATCTTTGAGTCTCTACAACATTGAAGGTATGACGGTGATCACAAGTTCCAGTATCTTTCAACTTGTGGGTTCTTTACCAAAACTACAACAACTCGGTCTAAGTTTTTACGACTGCAAGGTAAGTTTAAGTTGGATCTTTTGAAACTTAATTTACGAAATATCGTAATCTGCTCATTAATTGTCTAACAAATGGCTTTCTTGTAGATATTGGCAGATGCTGAAAAACGGGTCCCGGTCTCTTTGCCTAGCCTTAAGACACTTGCTTTATATGAGATAGATTTTAGGAGTGGTGCTGTGATATCTTGTGTTATTGAATTGATTTGTGGCTTTCCAAATTTGAATTACCTTTCAATTAAAGTGAGTGGAATGCATATTATTAGTTTACCACTCATCTTCATATCTCATAGTTGTGACTTGTGCATATAGCATATGAATACTATCTAATTTTGCAGAGTATAGACGAGGATGCGGCCCGAGTCCCAGCAGTTCGTTCTTCACAGGTAGATTTCAGCAGAATGGGACAATTACAACTACTGGAAGTGAACTTAGCTGATATTAAAGGTTTAGAGAGGGAAGTTCGTTTGGTCAAGTATTTACTTGATTGTTCACCCTTGCTAAAGAAGATGAATATTCTACTCGACTCATTGGGTGTGCGCGAGCTTGGTGGTGACGATGGAGAGAAGAAATTTACAACAAAGTTGTTGAAGCTCCGCCGAGCCTCTCCTTTAGCTAAAGTTAATATCATGTGGCAGCGGCGCTAGTGTATTGAAGTTTTTTTTTTTGTTTAAGTTGTGTCAACACTCTTAAGTGGGCTTGTGTCAGATACGATTGTGGGACAGACCTGTGTAACTGTTTAAAATCTTTTTTTCTTGCTGTTATGGTGATGCTTGATCTTTACTTTCATAACTGGGGTTTCTTTTAATGCGAGGCTGAGGCGACAAAGGAAGTTGGTTTAGATCATGGAGAAAGGTCCAATATACTTTTGCCTTGAAATAATAAGGATCCTATCTACAGGTACCGTACATCATACACCAAAGAGCTTATATCTATACTACTATTTAATGCTGCCAAGTCTCGAGCCTTGAAGATTGATCTTCATGAAAGAGTGACCTCTTCAGTCACACCAGACTCTAAGTTATTCTACCTGACTCCAGACCTCAAATATAACTTGCACTTAGACCTCAGTATGACAGTCATAGGCCGACACGATACATTTGTTGTGACAATCTGACAATATCATCAATTTCATGTTTACTTCTCATTCCCCTTTGTTTAAACAATTCAAGAAAATACGTTACAGGATTTACACACTAAGTAGCTTCACAATCAAGCTTTTAATCTTCTAGTTTTAGTATGTTTTTCTTCTTGAAGCTCTTGCAAGGGTTGGTAACTGGCGGACCACATACATTGTTACCTGCATTAACGTAAGTTATAGAAACTTATTATACATCAAGTTCCTTTAAATTTTAGTTTTGACACAATCTAGTTATAAGTGAAGTTAAAAAACCGAACAGATCCTTACCCGCAAAAACGCTTGGATCTTGATTCCTGAGTCCAGGAGGTATAGGACCCGAAAGTGTATTGTTTGCAAAATTCACCATCAAGCCTCTCTGCTCAAATTCTGGTATCACTCCGTCAAACTGGTTATTTTGCATCTCTAAAGAAAAAAAGTTCGCTCAAGGCCGTTAAGGAAACTGGAATTCCACCGGTAAATTTATTGTTCTTGAGATCAACTCTTTTCAACCAACTCATTCCGTCAAATGCGTCGTCCCTAATCACCCCTGAAAAGTTATTATTCGATAAGAAAATACCTCTCAACATGCCAAGTTTTTGTACATCTGGTATTGGGCCTCCAAAGCTGTTGTTCATAAGACTGAGTGATCTAATGGATGGTAATTCAGCAAGTGTGTCCATGTCTATGATCCCGCTTAAACCCATGTTCTCAAGTATTAACCCGAACACATAATTCTTATCTGATATACAGAGAACTCCTCTCCAGGAACATACGGCAATATCAGGGTTCCAGTTGCTTAGAGCTTCAGCGTTCACGAGTGATGCTTTGAATGTAAGAAGAATTTGGAAATCACTGATATTATTAGATAATGCTGTTGTCGAACCAAAGAGTAGTATTACGAGCAATGTAAACAAATACGTCCCATTTTTCAAACCCATATTGGCTATTTGTCTGTTTCAGTGTAGCAGCCCATAAGCTGTAATATATGGTTGTGATTGCAGGCCATCGAAGTGTAAAGCAAAGTAGGGCTGAAATATCGAGGGAGGTTCACTCGACTAAAGTTATAAATTACAAAATTGATTGAAGTTCTTTAGGCATTATGTCAAACAAGAAAGAGGGAAGCAAAATCCAGATATTATGTCAAACTTTCTTGTAAAAGGGGTTTATATTCAATACTGTAAATGATAAAAGGCATACAATGCCAATCCACAACACTAACATAACATTACCAAAACTATACATATTCTAGACCTACATCGTTACGATGTAGTACTGAAGGATTGCGAAATGAACTCTTCATTTTTTTTACTACTAAATCATTGTTATTACGAGAATGTAAAAACATCCTAATCTTAAAGACGTTTCATGCTTCTGCAACACATGTTTCAAAATTTCAAGAGGCTCCTGAAAACCTGAAAGCACGCACACAAATATGGACTAACTCGACTATTTCAACAACTATCTACCTTTTCTTTCTAAATAAATGATAGCTCATTAGTCATAATGATGTCGTTAATACAACCTTAAAGTCTTGAGCTAGTTAAGTACTTAAGTCTGTTGAATTAGAGATGGAGCTATGAAAGTGCTTCTAGTCGAGTGGTATTTGAGTGTATTCAAGCATTTCCTTTACGAAAAAACTGAAGAGTAAGATATAGTGATGCGCTTTAGGGCTCCTTGTGTTGGATTTGATTTACATGACTAAGTGGGCTTTAAGTAGACCTCACAAGGACGGCCCTTTAGCTAAACAAGAATAGTCGGCCCTTATTTGACTACTGGGCCGGATTCTTTGGTGCTGTGAAAATCAGTGTTCCAAAAAATCGTGCTAGTCGTTCGATTAATCTCCAAGGTGTTCATTGACCGCCTTGATTTAACTAATCATCTTTATTAATCGTTATAGTCAAATATTAGTCAACATAGGAATTTATCAGATAAAAATTGATTAACATACCGATTTATCGGATAAAAATCGACCAACATACCAATTTATCATATAAAAATCGGCCAAATCGAGAATAAATTGGTCAAATCGAACAAAAACCGGATTAATCGACCAAGTTGGTTATAAATAGAATTCGGCTAAATCAGAAATAATACGATGAAATCAGACAACAAATGATGAACTCGACCATATATTATCAAAACTTTAAAGTTATTTATATAAAAATCTAATCCGATTAATCGCTAGGTGCTACCCTTCCGCCTAGCTAGCGCCTAGCGATTTTTGCAACTTTGGTGAAAATTCTTCTTAAGCTAATTTTTTTAACGGCGAGTTCCATTAAAATAGAAATAACGTGATGATCCAAAATAGGTGTAGATCTACGGAAACACTTTGATTTTGGATGTTATTTAAGTCATCGCCCACAAGCAAAAAATAGCTCCAAGCGATTTTCCTGCCATAAGAGAACCAGCTAAAATGGGCATGAACCAAAACTCAAACTTATAACCTTTTATTTACAAAGTCTAGTCAGTTACCCACATGTTTCCTTGCTCAATGGTCCAGTTAGAGTACCCGTTGTTGTTGAAAAAGCAAAAAGGGCTTCCGAATAATGTTCTTCTAAACACTTTGTCTTGATTTAATCTTCAAGAGATGCTCAATTTCGATCAACGAACGATACTTCATTTACTTGAGAAATGTCTAGTGGCTATTGAGTTGTGCGAGGATTTTACCCAAAAATATGTAGAGTGAGTATAAGATAGAGCGAGCATATTAAACCATGTCATTAAAAAGTTTAAATTCAAAATTTATTTCGTACATTAATATATCAGACATGTTTATCTTTTAGCGTTTGATGTTTTTTGATTTTTTGCACTTGAAGCGGAAGAGCTTCTCAAAAGAGTCTAACGAGTTACACATAGTAATGTTACGACACTCAAATTCACATATGTTGTTTTCAAAAGAAAAAAAAATTAATCTAAAAAACGTATTTTATTACTCATCTGCTTTTTTACTCATACATAAATTGAATCTAATATTAAAAGCATTTCCCAGGTATATGAGTGAACCTCCAACCTAAAGGTTGTCGAGTACTCTATCCTCGCATTACATATATATTATGCTAAGGCTATGTTTAGCGCGTGAGCTTATCAGAGCTTGTCGTAGCTTAAGCTTACTGTTTTTAAAAAATAAGTTATTATTAAAAATAAGTCTCGTTTGGTTGATAGAGCTTGAGGGAGCTTGTTAAAAAAATAAGTTCTTAAATGGCATGCTAGTTAAAGTAGATGTGAAATAAGCTTAAACTACATGCTTTAGTAAGGTCCAACAATTCGCTCTGTCTCCTAAGAATGCAAACACACCAAAAGACTACATCTGTCCCAAAATTTTGATTAATTTAACTTTTGTTTCAAAAAAGAATTAAGAAATACTCACGGTTTCCTTTTTCGTTTATCTCAAAATTAATTATTGTACTAATTCGTTTCATTTCCATCCTTGTCTCTTTATGTAATCCCACAAAACCACACCAAACCATCAAACACTACCACAATCACTAATCCTAGTCTCCTCCAGTATCAACTTATAAACATCAATCGTGGTTAGTAATCTCATCTACATTAGATATTGCAATTTGCATGTTTCTGTTGATGAAATCGATTTGTTTTTTTTAAATTGTTGATGTAGTTATATATCTTTATTTATGTTTTCGGTAAATTTGGTTGTGCTAAAGATGAATTATATAAATTTATACTTTGATGTTTTACAGAATATTTTTTTATGCTTGGACTTTTTTTATAAAGATAATACACTAGTAATTTAGTGCTAAAGATGAATTATATAAATTTATACTTTTTTTATAAGACCTTATTTGTTTTTGGCTTATAAAATATAAGCTCCAATTTTCTGGCTTATTTTGAGACATGTGGGCTTATATAAGCTTATTATGGTATGATAAACTTATATAAGCTTATAAGCTGAAATGAAATCGTAAGCCCACATATAAGACGAAACAAACACCCCCATAGATAGATGGTGGGAAACCACCCTCACGTGAGAAGCACAAGGGGAGGATTTACGGAAAAAATTAACGGTCGTCAATAATAAGGACCGACGATGTTACAAAACTTCATTATAAGGAATTAAGGATTAGCTATGCGAAAAAAGTGAAGGGGCTGTCGTAGTGATTTCGCTCAAACCACATGAACGAACGGTGTAATTTACTCATTTATACGTGCAATAACATGGGATTTGGATGTTTAACATTGTTTCTTAATGAGTTATATATGATGTTTTTTTGGTAAATGTGGTTGTAGTAAGAATTATTCGAGAGGTTAATGATATTTTGATAATGATTGTTGGATGTATTTTATAAAAGTTATTAATGATAAAGATATATAAATTTATACTTTGATGTTTTAGAGAATCTTTGTTTATTTTTGCGAGCCGACTAATCCCATGGCGACTACCCTTTTAGAAAGATAATAGTAGTAATTTAGGGGGTGTTTGTTTCGTCTTATATGTGGGCTTACGAGCTTCTTTGATTTCGGCTTATTAAATATAAGGTCCAATTTTCCGGCTTATTTTCAGACATGTGGCTTTATATAAGTTTATTTTGATATGATAAACTTATATAAACTCATAAGTTCAAAATAAGCCAGAAGATTGGGGCTTATGTAATTTAAACCGAAATCAAATAAGCTCAGAAGCCCAAATATAAGCCAAAAGAAACACCCCCGTAGATAGATGGTGGGAAGAGAGAACGGAAATAATTAGAACTGAAATTACAAAACCAACCTCACTTGAGAAGCACAAGGGGACGCTTTACTGAGAAAATTAATGGTTGGTATTAATAAGGACCGACGATGTTACAAAGCTTCAGTAATAGGATTAGCCATGCGAAAAAAAGTTAAGGGATTGTGGTAGTGATTTCGTTCAAACCACAGGAACGAACGGTGTAGTTTACTCATTTATGTTATGTTTTCATTTATTTGTATAAAAATAAGTGTGTAAAGATGCTGATTCTGTGGTGGAATAATTTGGGGGTGTTTGGGATTGCTTAATCACAATAAGATAGTAATAAGCTGTAAAACAACATAGGCTTTGCTTAGATGGTGTTTGGGGTTGTTTGTCTTGTACGCTTTAAGCAGTTTAGAATGTTTATGTCATCCTGCTTTTGCTTGTTTGCTTATTTTGAGGTAAATTAAATATGCACGTAAAAGCTAGGTTACGCATTAAAAGTGCTCACGTAAAACTAATTTTAGTTTTTTTTACCCAGAGTATTTAACAAATTGTTGTTTTTCGCAAGTATTAGTGCTTTTTTTTCTTTCATAAAAAGCTAATCCATACACTATCTGTTTAAGTGCTATTTGTGGGCAAATTATGGTTCAACACGGCTTTCGGGTCAAAGGTGCACGGGTCTAATGGGTTATTTTCAAAACTGGTTCGAGTCGCAAATGTACTTGCCATAGCTACAATTACAAGAAGTAGACTAATAACTACCATTAAATAGTGTGTCTTTTCTTTATCACCATTTGACTAATGCAACAGCAGCATTCAAATTAACTAATAGTGCCATCAACTAGTTACAAATGTACTTGCTACGTGTACAATCCATGGGACTTTTTGACCTCAAACTGACTAATCTTGCGCAAACTGTACTTGTCACTTCTTTACACGAAGTTTCCACAGCCTCCACTCCTTTCCAAACAGCCTTACGTTCCTTTCCTGTCAACTGTTTCATATTCCCCATTCTAATAAGAGAGTATTCAGACTTGAAAAACAGGTGATCATGGGAGTCGATATCAGTGTTTCATAGAGGGCATACCATCTGCTCTAACCTGGATACCATTTAAACAGTCTATCTTGTGTACAAATTCACCCATAAACTGCCATTCATAAGACATAGGTATGTTTGAGAATACCATGAGAATTACCACATTTACCCATTTCATTTTAGGACCTTCATCGCTTTTACCTGATGTATAGCAAACTTGGAAATTCTTCCTTTCACATCTACCCAATTTGTACTGTCCTGCTTACAGGGCTCGAATTTTGGCACCTGTAGGCCAGTGTGCAATTTCTGGGAACTATCTGCAACAGTAGTTGTATCAGCAAGTCCTTCTGCATACACATCACTTTTACTAAAGTACTTATGATAAGGGCTCCTTACTATTGTAATTTGAGTTATATCTCTCCTTTAGCCAAATAAATAAGCTTGTAAGAAAAGTAAACCATGAAATTGTGGTATATGTGCAATAACAAGGGATTTGGATGTTCATTCCATCTATTTATATTTATGACTTTTATACCTGTCTTCTTCTCATTAGAAAAATGAAAGGTGTTCGTGGAGTGCGTAAAGTATCCAAGTTTGCACAAAAGGATGTTATTAGCACCATGCCAGAGGAAGTGATAACAAATATTTTGCATTGTTTGCCATTACAAGATGCTGTGCAGACTAGTATCTTGTCAAAAGATTGGAAGTTTAAGTGGACAATGATGACCCAACTTGTATTTGATGAGGAGTTCTATCTGTACTTAGAAGAGACAAATAATGAAGAAGACTATCAAAAGATTATAAGTAGGCTCCTCTTTCTTCTAAAAGGTGCCGTAACAAAGTTTTTCCTCTACTTGCCAGATTCCATTGTAGTCCATGCTGAGGATATTAATAGTTGGATCATCTATTTGTCCAAAAAATGAATTAAGGAGTTCACTATTCTGGATATGAGTTCAGTATTGCGTGAGTTAACTACCCATCTTTTCTCATGTCTAGAGTTAACACATCTGGAGCTTGATGACTGCATATTGCATCCGCCGTCTGAGTTTGGTGGCTTTCCAAATTTGTTGAGTTTGGACGTGGCTAATGTATCCTTTGGAAGCTCCAAATGCAAGGAGTTTATATTTCGGTCGCCGCTGTTGGAAATTTTGAATATCGGTTATGTTGATGAAGAGAAAGTAAAACAAATTGAGATTGCAAAACTTGTAAATCTCAAAATTCTATCTTTGAGTCTGTACAACATTGAAGATATGACGGTGATCACAAGTTCCAGTATCTTTCAACTTGCGGGTTCTTTACCAAAACTACAACAACTCAGTCTAAGTTTTTACGAATGCAAGGTAAGTTTAAGTTGGATCTTTTGAAACTTAATTTACGAAATATCGTAATCTGCTCATTAATTGTCTAACAAATGGCTTTCTTGTAGATATCGGCCGATGCTGAAAATCGGGTCCCGGTCTCTTTGCCTAGCCTTAAGACACTTGATTTATACGATATAGATTTTAGGAGTGGTGCTGCGATATCTTGTGTTATTGAATTGATTTATGGCTTTCCAAATTTGGATTCCGTTTCAATCAAAGTGAGTGGAATGCATATTATTAGTTTACCAGTCATCTTCATATCTCATAGTTGTGACTTGTTGTGCATATAGCATATGAATACTATCTAATTTTGCAGAGTATAGACGAGTATGCGGCCCGAGTCCCTGCAGTCTGTTCTTCACAGGTAGATTTCAGCAGAATGGGACAATTGCAGCTTGTGAAAGTGTGGTTAACTGATATTAGAGGTTTAGAGATGGAAGTTCGTTTGGTTAAGTATTTACTTGAACGTTCACCCTTGCTAAAGAACATGAATATTCATGTCAACTCATTGGGTGTGCGCGAATTTGGCGGTGACAATGGAGAGAGAGAATTTGCAACAAAGTTGTTGGAGCTACGCCGAGCCTCTCCTTTAGCTAAAGTTAATATTGTGTGGTGGCAGCGGCACTAGTGTATTCAAGTTTGTTTAATTTGTGTCAACACTCTTAAGCGGGCTTGTGTCAGATATAATTGTGCGACAGACCTGTGCAATTGTTTAATTTTTTTTAATTTTTTTTTTTTTGCTGTTATGGTGATGCTTAATCTTTACTTTTATGACTGGGATTTCTCCACAAAAAGAGTCTGGTTCAGTTCTCCCTGTTACAAAACAGGTTGTTTCGACAACCCCTGATGAAAATTCTGAAACTTAGATCAATGAGAAAGGTCCAACTATATGCTTGTGACGAGAAAGAAATAGAATCCTAACTACAGGTTCCTGTACATAGACCAGAGAGGTACATTTATACTACAATACTATTTATTGTCGTAAAGTCTCGGACCTTAAAGAGACCTCCATGAACGAGTGACCTCTTCAATCAGACCAGACCGTAGTATTGTCTAATATGCGGCAAAGAAAAAAATGTAATCGATGATAGATATAGTTTTTGAAAAGAAAATGGGGGTAGTTAAGGTGTAGCAGTTTTGTAAGTCTCCTTAGCTGGTGTCGGGTTACGGTACATTTGTACTAGCATATTTGCTAATACTAGACCTTTTTTTTCAATATTCCGATACTACTGTCCCGGTATTATTGTGTACTTTAATATATTTAATAGATGATAAAGGGTCGTACAATGCAAATGCGCACAACTATCTTTGCACACTAGCATAGCATAATCAAAACTATACATATTCTAGACATAACATTCACTAGTCCTCTGTTAGCTCCGTTTTTCTTATAGCTATAGATTTGAGTTAAAGCTCTTTGTGTGGATTTGTTTTGCATGACCAAGTGGGCTTGGACTAGACTCCACAAGACTCAAAGGAACGCCCATGAGCTAAACAAGTTAATGGTCGAGCCTCGTTTGACTACTGGGCTGGATTCTTTGGTGAAAATTCTTCCTAAGCTTATTTTTCTTAACAACAACTTTCATTAAAAAAAAATAAGTTCTTTTGGATACCAAAGTATTCTAGGATACAAGAGGACTCATCCCCACCTTTCATCTCCATCTCATCTAAGGGCTGAGATTAAATCCACAATTTATACTGCAGGGGTATTTTTGTCTTTTCATATCGGGATATTTATATATACGGTTTAACAAACACGTTTCATTATTCTTTCTTCTTCCCCGATCAAACTGATACTTTCTCTCTCTTGGTTTCTCTCTCTAGATATATTGTTTGTTAAGAGTGCTTATTAATAAGCTTATTAGTAAGCTTATAAATAATCGTATTTAATAATCCCATCATTAATAAGCTTATTAATGGATCGAATTATTAAATACACTTATTTATAAGCTTATTAACTATCTGATTGATTAATAAGCTTATTAATCATTCGGTTTGATTAATAAGCTTATAAATAAGCGTATTAATCGAGCGGATTGATTAATAAGCTTATTAATCGATCCGAATGATTAATATGCTTATTTATAAGCTTATTTTATGTGTCCGGTCGATTTTTATGGATATCGTTTATAAGCTTATTTAATAAGCTATGGTTCTTTTAGGTTTTAGATAAGCTTTTTATGAATTATTGTTTTTTCGAGTTGCTTAGTTTTTGATGATGGATTCGAGCGATTCTAGTGGTCGTAGTGGTGTTGTTGATCCTTCTATGTTGGTTGATTTGACTAGTGATCAGACTAGTGTCGATCAAGGTTTGGATCTGCCATCCGAACGTGTTCTTCATAGTCTTGCGGAAAAGATTTCTGCGTATGAACAAGACGGTGAAGAAGCGGAAGCTGTTAAGAGTAAGTTTTCTAGTTTTTGTTTAGCTTAGTATATGTTCCCAATGTATCATATATGATAGCAACATATCATATATGATGTTTGTATTTTTACATAGATATGATAGCCATGTATCATATACTATCATATATGATATCTAATTTAAGATATATTATACATGGTACATCATATATGATACATGTCTATCATATATGATGTTTACATGATATGTGATATATTTTTCTAGTATTTGTAATCATATATGTTTTTTTTGTAGAGTTGAATGCTGTGCGGACTCCTGAGTCGTATATCACTCATTCCAACTTTGATACTCCTGGTGGTACTGTTTACTACATTCCAAAAGTGTCTGCCGAGTTTCTACTTGTTAAAGGGAACGAGTACGATTCAGTTGAGCATTGTATTGCTGCTTACAGGAAGTATGCAGTAAAAGCTGGTTTTGTTGTTAGGAAATCGTGTTAGAAAAGGTTGAGGAGCGGGATTGTGAAGCAAAAGTATTTGGTTTACAATAGGAAGGGTTCCCCAAGGATATATATGTCGACACCCTAGATTTGGAGAATGGTTACAACCAAATGAGGCATTCAAATCTACATATCACCGGTTGTAAAGCTCGTGCTGTGTTTGACTTGATCCCTGGTACGACGAAGTTCAAGTTGAGTGTATTTGATACTATCCACAATCATGAGCTTTTACAAGCATCTGTCTAAGAATTAGAGGCAGTTAACATACACGAGCAAGTGTTTATTGTCAAGGCTGCGAGTGTGAATATCAGTGCTACAAGAGCTCATCACCTTCTGACCAGGATCAAGGGTTCTTATCTGCTCGTTCATGGTACTACCGTTGACTTCAAGAACTTCTTCCGTAGCATCAAATGTTACATGGGGGACTATGACGCGCTGTGACAACCCTATATTTTGGATTTGTCACTTTTGACTGTTTGATGTTGATCATGTGCTTGGTGTGTGTTTATGTGTTATGTGTTCATATTTGAGACTTTATCATGATGTTAGACATTGTTTACGTAGTACATGGTACGTTATATGATGATGTGATGAGGTTGTTTCCTGCTCATGAGTTACATGATGTGTAAATCATGGTACAAGTTGAAACTGAAATGAAATGAAATGAGTTCAAAATGAACTGCAGAAAAGTTCGGGTATCGTTTTTATAAGGTTTCGTTTACGTATTGTATGTTGTATGTATGTATTAAGTATATATAATATGTTTAGGATAAGTTTTAGAGTTACTTTCTATATTTAGAAACTTTTAGAAATGAAGGCTAGTTCGAAAATCGCGTAAAAAGTCGAAAAATTAGCAAAAGGGTGCCCGGTTTGGTCCCGAAAGTGTATAGGAGTATAAGTAAACATAGAATAGGAGGGGGAAGAGTGTAAATATGATAAAACACAGATGGGAGTCGAATTTGTGGGTCCCATAGCTGAAATTTTAAATATTAAATTAATAAAAATAGGATAATTACCATTTAAAAGTCCTACTTGGGCCTGTCCAGAAGGTTACCAAGACATATATAAACACCCCTACACCCCTAAAAACGACTAATAACCCTAAATAAACCTAAAATCAATCTAAATCTTCCATGGATATCTAGAGGAGTCGAAATTATGATTAGGGTTCATTAATTTTTCTTGTTTCAAGGTAAGTGATCAATTCAACCTTAATATAATTCATGTTTTTATTATTTAATCATAATTGGAATGTTAATTAACCATCATTGAGATGATTAGGGTTTTGTTAAATTTATGAGAATTATAGTTATTTAGATTTATTAATGATTTTAGGGTTTGTGTTAGGGATAATTAATGATGTTTAGAGGGTTAGTACATAAAGGTGTAAAACAGTCTGATTCTTTAGGTCTGTATTGTGTTGACTGTTACGGGCAGTTGGTAGCACCTTTGGTCGTGTTTCTTTTTTCTAAATTTAAGTTCAGAGATTCTACTTTTCAAAAATGTAAGATTCGTCGAATATAGAGTTCGGGAAGGTCGTCAAACAATTGTTACAAAAACAGTGCGCAGTTTAGGAATAAATTGGGATTTCGGAAATTTGAGTCAAAACCTAACCAAACGAATGAGATAGCCAAATATTTTTAATTTGGGAACTCTTTATAATGTATATAAAAGGACTGGAGGTTTTCAATAAAAGTTATGGTGTTTAGGTCGGGCTTTTGATGTCGAACATTTAGCATGTACAGAAAATCAGCTTTGTGAAATCGACTTTTGGTGTAGAGACTAAACGAAAGGGTTAAACGTGTAAGTAGAAAATAAAATTGGTTTTTGAAGTTCTTATATCATATAACAACATAAATCCAGTAGGGTAGGAGCCATGTGTGGTGTTAAGTTCACTTCATGTGGTCGTTTAATGACTAGTAAACCGTAGAGGGAAAAACTGAATTTTTACGTATAGAATAGCTTGTAGTGTGAGAACTAGATAGTTAGGATTGGGGGATTAGATTCATCTCCTTGGTTGTTACTTAACTTAGGTGTTAAGAACTAAGCTAAGGGTGTCGTGTATAATTTTATAGGTTTACAGGAGTGCTAGCTTGCTATGCTATCAGGTGAGTTCATAGTCCCATTTTGCTACGTTTTTAAATGTTTTTCCAGTATGGGATGGAGATGACACTTGCAATGTTCTTTAACATAATTTAGTACTATGTTTTAAAATGTGTAGACATAAATATGCTATTGTGTGACTTGCGTGTTTATGTGTTCTCATATGTGCTTTGATATGTGTTCTAATATGTGAATCTTGATTGTGTTATGATTGGGATTGGTACATAGATGTATGGGCATATATGGGACCAATTGTGATGTGTGTGGAGCGTGGGGCACGAACCGTCCTGAGTTCTTGGTTCTGAGTTCTTGGTTCGTGGGGCACGATCCGTCCTGAGTTCTTGGTTCGTGGGGCACGATCCGTCCTGAGTACTTGTGCATCGTCTCTTTGGAGGCAAGATATCCCGACGCGGATATAGTTCATCTTCTACAGGTGGTGTGGGAAAGATCCGGATAGTGTGGTGTGTGTTCTTGTGTGTGTGACGGGATACTTCTTGATTGTTATAGTGTGCTTTGTGAATTGTAGATGTGATCGGTACTTGGTTTAAGTTTTGTTGTGGATGCATGTAACATGATTATCACATTATGGTCCATTACTATAAATTGTTTTTCTTCAACTTATTTACAGCGGATGTCAAGGTTTCTTATGATGTTCTAGATAACTTAAACCTATGTTCTCACCAACTTTATGTTGACAGATTTTAGTGTCATTTTTAGGTGGGATAGTTGAGAAGCATGATGTTAGAAGTGGCTAGAGTCTAGAGGCTGCTAGGATTGCATTAGGAGGAATCCATTTTCTCTTATTTTTTATTTAATGTTTGAATAAGTGATACTTTGTAGACACCTATATGTTTGATGTTTGTTTATTTGTTTGTCTTTGGTAAGAGGTAGGCCTGTTACCTACTTACCTAGACGCCTGCATTGTTTGAGATATTGTCATGGCATTGTGTCACCTTTTTATGACATTTCTATTTCATTTAGTTATCTCTATATACACACTATTGTTGTGATGATATCCATATGTTGCACCCCATATTCAGCCATGGAGGGGTGTGACACGCGCAGATGTTGATAAACAAGATGGAGAAGAGGAAGGAGTACGTTGCTGATTTTTCTTTTGATTATTTGGTTAACAAGGCTGAGCTTATTGGCTTATTCTGGGCTGATGAAGTGCCCAAGTACAACTACAAGGAGTTTTGTGATGTTGTCTCTTTTGATGCTATGTTTAAGACAAACAAGTACAAAATGGTATTTGTTCCTTTTACGGCGATTGACAACCATAGGAAGTGTGTTACGGTTGCTGCTGGTTTGCTCAAGTTTGAGACCACAGAATCCTATGTTTGGTTACTTAAAGCCTTCATCAAAGCGTTTGGTAAAGCACCTAGTATAGTAGTGACTGATCAAGATAAGGCGATGAGGAATGCCATTGAAGCCGAGTTTGTTGGTACAAAACATAGGCTGTGCGTGTGGGATATCACGCAGAAGCTTCCAGCGAAGGTTCTTTTTTTTCTTTTTTTTGGTAACCGTGATTTCCGACTCATTGGCCGACTAATCCACGGGGTTTGAGCCCACCGCCACACAGACTCAAACCAGTTAAAGCCCTCCCTTTTCAGGAGGTTGGCGTGGCCACCTTTTCTTTAAGACTAGTATCATGTATAATGAAGTATGATCATATATGATGTTTGAGTAGTATCATATATGATGAAGTAGCATCATATATGATGTGAGAACATAATTTGATTCAAAGAATTTGGTTTGTGTATGTTTGTGGTCTTGTTATCATACGTTACAGTTTTGATTCATTTTACCTTTGTTGCAGATATGTGAGAAAGTATACAACGAGACGAATTTTAGAGAGAAGTTGAACCAGATTGTGTGGAACATGTACATTGGTCCCGAGGAGTTTGATACTAGATGGGGTGATCTGATGACAGAGTTTAATTTGAAGGAACACAAGTGGTTGACGAAGATGTATAATATGCGTTCAACTTGGATCCCTGCTTACTTTTTGGACTCGCCGTTGTGTGGATTGATGAGGACTACGTCTAGATCAGAGAGCGAGAATTGTTTCTTCTACCAATTTACCAATTCTAGCTCGACGCTTATGAACTTTATGAATTGCTTTGAGACGGTGATGGAGAAGCAAAGGAGCGTTCAAGAGAGAATGGACCATAATACATTGGAGATTGTTCCAAAGTTCAGGCTCCTACTCAAGATTGAGAAACATGCTGCCATGGTTTACACTCGTACTCTGTTTGAATTGGTTCAAAAATAGATTTTTGTTGGATTGTGGTATTGCCAGATAGATGCTAAGAGTGTGGCCGAGGGGTTCGAGGTTTCTGTTATCAGAGTGAGGCGTTTTGTTTATGAAGATCATGGTAAGAAGAACAAGAAGAAGACGAAGGATAAGGTTTCTGATAAGGCTAAAGTTGGTGGTTCTTCTAAGAATGTGAAAGAGAATAAAAATGACAATGATAAGGAGAAGGAGAACGAAGATGATGAGGTTGATATGTTTACCAGAGAAGATGGTTTGTACAAGGTAATGTGATTTATTGGTTGATATATTTTTTTACTTTTTTTGATATATCATATATGTTAAGTACATGTCATCATATATGATATTGTTCTTGTATTTATTTATCATATATGATATTCACTGCTTTGTTTTTTTACAGGTCTTGCGCAACGTAGATGATGGTTCAGTTATTTGTACATGCCAGTTGTTTATGAGGGTTTGGATATTTTGCAGGCATATTTTTTGCGTGTTCAAGAACACCAACATCGAGATGATCCCTCATCAATACATTCTTAGGCGTTGGACCAAGAACCTCATCCCTGCTGCGTTGTAGAACAAGAGGAATAGGTATGGGGAGAAGAATGTTGTTGTCGAGAATTATGCGAGCGATGCAACATCTATTGGTGATCACTGTGTGCATTTGTTAAGCAAAGACGAGCCTAGGTTGGGTTCTTTTGTTGAGAAGTTGAAGCAGTTGAAGATAGATGTTGAAGCGGATTGCCCGAATCCCCCATCTAAGAGGAAGGTTGACTGTCTGGAGCAGCTTGTCGGTGTCTCTCATCCGCTGGTACGTTTGGTTGATAATCCAGGTGTTGCAAGCCCTAGAGGCCGTCTAGGACGTCAAAAGTGACGTATTAAAGGTGGAAAAGAGAAAGCTATTGAGAAAAGCAAGAAGAACAAGAATTCATGTTCGGTGCGGAGGTACTGATCATAACAAGAGGACTTGCACTGGTAAGCGATTGGAGGAAGTCGTTGTCGAGGATCCACCTATTGCAGATGCAAGTACGAGTGGATGAAGTTGAATAAAAGAAGATTTGTTTATTTTAGGATTTTTTCCGTTTTATTTACTGTTTGTAGTTTCTGAACTTGTCATTATGATGTATGATGCTATTTCGTCTTGATCACTTTGATTCATGAGAAGATGTTTTTGTTACTCTATTTTTTTGGATAATCATATGGCAATGAGTCATGAGAAGTTGTGTTTAATCCCTTAGTTTTTTTTAGTTTGTTTGCTTTTTTCAGTTTACAAGTTTTTTTTGGACTATCAAATATGATATTAATGTATCATATATGTTAAGTTGTCAACACATCATATATGATACGTATGTATCATATATGATAGTTTTTATGATACTAATGTTACTTCTTTCTAGAATGTCGTTTCAAGAGAAAGTGTGTTTTCACAAGTATTTTTGGACTATCATATATGAAACTAATGTTTCATATATGATAGTTTTATTTGTCACGCTTTACATGTTTTTCAATATGCTTAATTCTATAAAAATTGAATACAAGAACAATACATATGAAACAAAAGATTCATCTTACTTCCATTTCATAATAGAAAATTCGACGGGTTACAAGTTAAAACAAGTTGAATCTACAAAATGCGGTACATCCTACTTTACCGCCAGCAACTTGTTTTCCCTACGATTCTATCCAAGTGTTTCCAATGGTACGTCAGGTGTAGGCGACATGACTCAGGGGTAGTCGGACTAATGGATTCCTATTAACCGATCCACGATCTACGACTAGTTGACCCCAAGCTTAGAGCAACCCATCATGGGTTCTCTTGCATGTCGTGTACCCCTTTTCCCAGCGGATAAGCCATCTAACTGCTTCTAAACTAAATCAGTTCACTAATCTTTTTGCCTAGCCTAATGTTCCAGTGGGTTAAGCGTTAAAGCTTTTTAAGGTAGGTGACATGACTCGGGTGTAGTCGGACTAATGGATGCCTATTAACCGATCCACGATCTACGACTAGTTGACCCCAAGTTTGGAGCAACCCACCATGGGTTCTCCTACATGTCGCGTACCCCTTTCCCATCGGATAGGCTAAGCAAAGCGAAAATATTTAAAAGAAAACTATGTTATTACAGAAGAAATTTAAAATCAAAGTCTTAAAACTGTTTTTGTCTTTCTTCCTTTCTTGATCAGATGGCGCTCTTGGCGACATCCTTATCTTGTTCCTCCTTCCTTCTTTTGATTGCATCATTGAAAACCTTGGTATTTACCGGTTGCATCTGGTGTTTTCTTGCGAATTCCAAAGCTTCCTCGGTTACCTGCTGCCTCATTATATTCTTCTCATGTGATAGTATCTTCGTTGCGATACTGAATCTTAGCTTTAGTATCTCCTTTCTTTGTTCATTTTCATCAGTCGGGAAGTCTAACACCCATCCTTTTGTAGTTTCTCCCTCGTAGTGATCCATGTGCATCATGACAAATACACCACAGTCGATGTCGTTCCCCTTCGTTCCCCACTTTGGTCTTATGATGGTATGATTTTTGAGTTTTTTGGTCATGTTGTGTTGGACGCTCTCTAGATACATCATAAATATTTTGAACTGCAAAACAAGTCCAAGTTTATCATATTTTTGATGTGTTGTTTTTTTTAATGTTTCTGAGATGCACAGATGTTCATGTTTTTTTTAGTTTCTTTATGTATTAGTGACTTACCAGTAGATCACAATAGGTCTGGTACTTGCTTTCATAGGTGCTTGCTACTTTTGAATTGTCTATGATTGATACATCACCATTGTTGAGGTTAAAGACAACCAAGTAGTAGTGCTGGTGAGAGATTACAATGAAGAACACCTTCAGAGTTTTATAAGTTATATTTTTTTGAATCTATTGTAAACTATAATATCATATATGTTCCAATCCTACTGCTTTTGACTGCATGTCACTCATCATATATGATAAGGTTTTATCATATATGATAAGGTTTGATCATTTATGTTATACTTTTTTTATCATATATGTTTTATCAATCTAGTAAAGCATTTTATGTAATCTAGTGTTTACCAGATCTACACCCTTCAATTTCAGCAAATCGTCATCTTCTCCCAACGAGCTTCTCATGTTTTCTTCAAAATTTTGAAACTGCTTGTGAACGTCACACTGTCCGTTTTGTAGCTTCCAATCAAACATGTTGCCTGTCTGTATTTCATAATCAACAAGATATTTATTTTTTTAGTTTCTGGACGTAATTTTAAAAAAAATTCATATATGATGTAAGATGTACTTACAATCATAGTCGACATGAAATACTGTTTCTTCCTTCTCCCGCATGTGCGTGTGTCTTCTTCACAGTTTAGAACTTGGGAGTAGGTGTCGATCGCAGATGCATCTACTTTGAGACCCGGAGCCAGTGTCTCCATGTTGTCCCTCATGCATGCATGATTCTTGTCTGCTGTCTGGAATATGAAATCCCTACAAACATAGTTCAATTACTTTTTATCATATATATATGATGCTACTTTAATGATAATTAGTTTGATAGTGTGTTAGCTTTTACTTACAGGCCCTCATTAGTCATCGAGAACAAGTTCGCCTATCATCAACTCGGCTGTAGTGAGCTTGCCCTTTGCTGGTGCTTTCTTGTTTATGTGGTTTGAAAGGAGCAAGTATGATGGCCTCTTCTGTATTTTGGCCGCCTCATCTTCTTCCACCATCATCAGTATCTCCTTAGGTGTCGTCTTGGGAGTTTTTGTGATCTGGGAGAAAGATGGTGTTGTTTTCATTGATTTTGGTGGCCTTGTCCCTCTTGTTTTCCTTTTTGCCATATCTTCTTCCTCTAGTTTCTTCTTTTGGCTTTCAATCGCCTGATGTTCCAACTCGAGGCAATACTGATCCAGGTATTAATCGAATTCTGGGTCATTTTCAAATTCCATTGACAATGGTTCGTCGGTGTAAACTGTCTTATGAGCTCAGCTAACATTGCTGCTTCTTTAGCTGATTTTGGTTGGTTAACCAATCCTGCTTCTGTGAGCACTTCCTCATTTGTAGTTTCTTTTTCTTTATCCATTTCCTTTTGAGTGATTTCCTCGTCCTCTGTTTGGATATTGTCAAGCGTAACTGGCTGTTTTTCCTGAAATAGAAGGAACATCTTTTTGTTTTGCCATCATCCGGAGAGGTTTCCTCCCACTTCATGAAATCTACGTCAAGCCCATCGTCCTTCCTTCTCTTGAATACCACCTGGTATTCTTTGCATAGACCAACCAATGCGTCATCATTTTCAAACTTTTTCATACCTTCTTTAAGTGTTTCAGCAAGCACTTTCCTTGCATCATAGATCACTTCAAATCGGTCGATACTTTTTTCAACGAACTCCTGCATAGAAAGAAGTATATTGTTAGTGTATTAGTAAGCTTTCATATATGATACATTATCATATCACATATGATAGTTCATACTATCATATATGAAATTTGTAATTTTTTGTTTACCTCTCTTGCTTGTGGTTTCCTGTCTTTTATTGGTTCTAGATAGAAGTCGTTGTTTTTGTAGTGGTCGATTCCCATATGGACATCTTCTTCCTTGTACTCTTGATGATGCTCTAGCTTTACCAAGCACTCTTTGACAATTTTTTTCATGGATTCTATTCTTGATCAACCGAGAGTTCTAGCTTCTTATTGCTGGTCTTCGACACATCACGGCTACGCCTGGGAAGTATGTTGAGTCCAAGTAAAGCAGCTGGAAAATGCAACATAATTTTTTGTCAAGGCAATGAAAACAAAGAAATTAAGTTTAAAAAAAAAGTAAAACGAAAGTTCTACTTACAGACAAGAATGTAGCTGGGCCGTAGTACCAACTTTTTCCACCTGGTTCATTCCATTTGCTCTTACTCTTCTTCATGCATTCTAGGATGTAGGCGGACCAGTTTATATCTCTTATGGTATCCTCCTCTCTTATCCTTTTTAGTATCTTGTAGGATATCTTGCCGCCATTGTCTACTCCACCCATTGTGCATCGAAAGAGCATTAGAAAGTTCATGATAAACATGAAATCTGCCTCACTAGTCGTCTGTATCTTTTTCGAGATGGCTGTTGCTGTTGGTTTTCCATTAAACTGATTCATCCACTGTTTTATGAAATGATCATCTTTTTATGGTTCTTGTAGTTCATCTAGTGAGACTGTTCCATCTTGAACACCAATCATATCCTGCACCTTCTCTGTTGTTATTTTGTTAGATCCCTTTTAAAGTCTTAGCTCCATGCTCAGAGGATGGAATTTCTCGACAACAAAGTATAAAAGATGTAAAGATAGTTCCTCTATGGGAAACTAGATGTATCTTTCAAAACCGATATGCTTAAGAACCTTTTTTGTTTCATTTGACAATCCCATAGTGGCTTCATACAGTGGTTTGGGCGAGCATCTTGTCAACACAGTTTTGTATACCTTTTCTTGCTTTTTTTCGTCGGCCCTCTTCCCTTTTTTCCTTTTACCATAACCATCTGGTAATCTTCATCACCTCCTTCTGTTTCATTTTTTTGACCTGATGCCTTTTAATGGAGAACCTTTGTGAACTACCATTTTTTATGTACCAACTTCATGTTCAAGTACCTCCTCCTCTTCATCTTTAGTCTCACTTCTATCGTCCATCAGTTCATCTTCTTCGTTTGATTCCTCCATTTGAGGTGTTTCTTTTTTGCCAGTTTTCTTGATACCTCCACTGTAGGTCTGTTTCTGTCTTTTTGTCCGTTTGTTTGGACGTTTTCCTTCCTCTTTTTCGTCCAATTTTCTTTTTACATCCTTTTTATCCTTCTTTTTTGTTTCTGAAGGGTTGATGAAGCTCATATTTGTTATTTTCTTCATAACATCTTTTACCGTCTCTTCTTTCTCAGATTCTGTTTCTTCATTTTCATTATCTTCATCATCCTCCTCGTTACTTTCGTCTTCACCCGCTGGCTCTTTTCCCCCTCTGGCTCTTCTTCCCTCTCTCTCTCTTTGTAACACCCCATTTTGATAATGGAAATGTCACATGCAATTATGGCATGTCATCAAAGCATACAAGGAAAAATGTCTAAACATTACTTGACCAAAAAGGAAAATACCGGAATCAAACATCGGTAGTCCAAAAGTAAAGCTCATCACACACAAACATAGTATAGTAAAGGAAAGGACTAAACAATGTCCATAGCAAACGTATCATAAGAAAGGAAATGCATAAAGTAAAGAAGGCTAGACAGCTTCCAGTCCATATGCACGTACTCTTAGTGTCTACGAGCGTCCCTGAGTACCTGCCGTTTTGGGAACATAGAAAAGGAAAACGGGTGAGCAAATACGCTCAGTGCACGGATGTACAATAAAGCATGAATAGGATAAGCATATAACATATAACAGCGGAAGAAAACTAAGTCCCGAGTAACCTGGTTAAGTCTTGATAAAACTGGTTTAATAGTTTGAAAAGCTTTATGTTTATCTTGTAAAAACTGTTTGTCTTATTTTACCATTAGCCAATATAGGTCATGAAAATCCACCGTGCATAAATACTTGGAGGGGTGACCTCATCATGCAAATTAGAGGGGATGCCTCTAATTTAATATACTGGTTTTTGGGTAGGAGGGATCAACTCCTTGTGAAGGATGCAAGGCACACACCACATTCACCATGAAATCCTGACTGAAAACATGTAACTAGGATGCACCCATACGCCCCACATGATAAATATAATATAAATGGCCAAAAGCTGAAGGGACGCCACGAGCAATCACTCCGCCGTGGTGAAGTCATAACATCAGTGCCTCTAATGTTATGGTTATGGTACCTCCATAACTAGGTGAAACTGGTCATGCATGTATATGGCTATAGGTAATCTTAATTAAACATAAGCAATCAAACACGTAACTTATACTACGGGAAAACATTTGGCTGCATACGGTGAATCCTAATAAGGAAAGAATGTCCATACTGAAAGGACGGGAATCCGTACCTTATGTCCAGTAAACGAAGAAGATGAACTGAGAGAAATCCTACTCCCGTATCACTAGTGCTACATAAATACATACATGAATAAGTATCTGCTTCTAAATACGTAGCTGGTTTTATGTCATGTCTTAGCTTATTTTATGTGTTCTTACCATGTTTTACTGTTTTTAAGCCTTAAACCGTGTTTATCTTATATTCTGTTTAATCTGATTAAGTATTTCTCGTATTTCATGTGTTATTATACTTACTGTGTAATAATAAGTAACTTCCCAAAATAGCAGTTTTCCTAAAATAGAAAGTTTCCAAAAATAGAAAGTTACCAAAAATAGAAAGTTTCCAAAAATAGAAAGTTAACAAAAATAGAAAGTTTCTAAAAATAGAAAGTTTCCAAAAATAGATTTACTGCTTAAAATAGATAAGTTTCTAAAAATAGAAAGTTTCCATAAATAGATCAGATGCCTTAATTAAATAAGTTTCCATAAATAGATTAGCTACCTGAAATAAATAAGTTTCTAAAAATAGAATGTTTCCATAAATAGACTAGCTGGCTTATTTAATTAAGTTTCTAAAAATAGAAAGTTTCCATAATTAGAAATAAGCTGGTCAAATAAGCTAAGTATATAAGCCTAAGTGTTTTCATGATTATTTTCTAAGTCATATTATATAATGTATAGTTTAATAATTATTTCATGTAATTAAATTAAACTATAGGTTAAAATATTTAATTAAAGTATAACGTGTTTTAATTAAATAAAGTTAAATACTTAGGTTAAAACATGTATTATTATTTATTAATAATATAACCTAAGTCATGTTGATTAATTAATTATAATCATGGTTTATAAGTCTAAAATATAAAAATACTTAGGTTAATTAATTTCATGATTATTAATAATTAAAATAACCTAAGTCATGTTATTAAAATAATCATGTCATTTTATTAATTTAATTATTAACATAAGATCATAAAAAAATAAAAACTAAACATACACCATGAACCGGATCTAGAATCAAAACCATAAACCGGACATGAAATCGACATCGTACCCCGAACCAAATCGGGGTACCCCTTGTCTTGAGGCTGCCGTGGGACCCACAACAACCAACCGGGACCATATGGTCTCGGTGGCGGTCGGTTGGCCAAACCGAAACCCCCTTCTGGTTCGGTGCAGGCTGCGGCCAAAACAAACACCCCTTAAAACCATACTTTTGATTTTATTAAACCTCAATTCATGTTAGATCCATGTTTATTTGTTAGGTTTTTTGTAAAAACATAACATGTTCTTGATTTATAAAAGATCAAAACAAAAGAAAAGGTTTAAAAAGGATTTACCGAATTCGTGGATCAAAAGGACGAAGAACAAACATGATCATCAACTAATATTCCAAGATCCAAGATCAACAAATACCTCCTTGTGGTGTTTTGAGGGTGGCGGTCAAACAAAGAAGAAGAGAGGAGGGTTTTAGGTTTTTGCTAAAATCTTCTGTAAATGTAAAAATGATTAGTGTAAAAATCATTTAACCCTTTTAGTAAAAAATACAAATGGGCTTGGCCCATTTGTCCCTTGTAACCGCGGGTAGGGGGCCCACATGGGGTACCCGTACCTTTTTCCGTGTCTCGATGTTAAGTTATTTGTTCGTGATTATTTGCGTTCGCGTTTTAAGTGTTCTCGTTACGTAAATATCGTGATCTAATATATTTAATTAGGCTCGTAATAAATATATATACGTAATTATAATATTTCGTGTTTTAATTACGTTCATGATTTCATGATCGCATGTTCATGATTAATTATTGTCAAATAATTATTACGTGCTCGTGCGTAGTAAATACTTATCGTGTTCTAACACGTACGTAATACGTAAAATCCTAACACGTAATCGTAATCATGCTATATTAGGAAAGTTTTAATCTAGTACGTACGATCTTAAGGGTACTATTCATGGTAAAAGCATGCAGGTTTTACAACTCTTCCCCCCTAAAAAAATAATTGGTCCCCGAATTATAGATAAAGTAAACTGGAAAGAAGAACATACCCGAATTCAAAATATGAAATGAGGGTAAGAAGCCCGGATAGACTCCTCTGTTTCTCAAGTGGATTCCCGCTCGGTATGATCCCTCCATAGAATTTTGACGAATGGAATCGTCTTCTTTCTCATGACTCGTTCTTGTCTGTCAAGAACTCGTTCGGGTTCTTCTATAAAAGTGAGATCTTCACGTATCTGTTCCAGTGGATACTGAACCATGTGAAGGGGATGATACTAGTACCCTTTGAGTAAGGACACATGAAACACATTGTGCACATGCGAAAGCTGCGGAGGTAACGCCAATCGGTAAGATACTTCACCGACTCGTTCAATGATATCAAACGGTCCGATGAAACGAGGACTGAGCTTCCCTTTAATCCCGAAGCGTCCAACACCACGTACCGGCGAAACCTTAAGGAAGACGTGATCTCCTACGTTAAAGTGTATGTCCCTACGATGCTTATCGGCGTAACTCTTCTGACGTGACCGTGCTTCCTGAATTTTCTGCTTAGCTACTGCGATCTTCTCATTGGTCATCTCTATGATTTCCTGTCCTTCAAGTGTTCGCTCGCCAACCTGATCCCAGCAGATTGGGGCGCAACACTTCCTGCCATACAACATCTCAAATGGAGCACACTTGATACTTGCGTGCCAACTGTTGTTGTATGCAAATTCCACCAAACAGATGTAATCGTCCCAATCACCCGTCCATTCCAACGCACATGACCTCAACATATCTTCCAATGTCTGAATGGTTCGCTCCGACTGTCCGTCCGTTTAAGGGTGAAAAGCCGTGCTAAGCTTAAGTTGTGTACCCCAAGCTTTCTGCAGACTTTTCCAAAAGCGCGAAGTGAATCGAGGATCTCTGTCTGAGACGATGCTGGATGGTGCACCGTGGAGTCTCATGATCTCTCTTCTGTACGTATCTGCGAGTTTACTTACCGAATCTTCTTTGCGGATCGGTGAGAAATGAGCTGATTTGGTAAGTCGATCAACGATAACCCAAATTGCATCGTGCTTCCTCTTGGTAGGAGGAAGACCAGTAACAAAATCCATGGTGATTTTGTCCCACTTCCACTCTGGAATATCTAACGGTTGAAGGAGACCGCCAGATCGCTGATGCTCGATCCTAACCTGCTGGCAGGTAAGACATTTGGAGACGTAAGTGGCCACATCCTGTTTCATACCACTCCACCAAAAGTACTACTTGATGTCATGGTACATCTTAGTCGAACCAGGATGTATAGAGAATGGGGAGCTATGATCTTCAGCTAACAAAGCTTCCCGGAGATCTTGGTCATCAGGGACACAAAGTCTCGTGCCCTGCCATACGATACCATCTGCATCTACTCTAAATTCCGTCTGCTTCTCCAAATTCTGTACTATCGCCCAGTGATAAGTGTGAAAACACTCATCAATAATGATCCATAAACCACTAAAAACACAGTCAAATACATTATATTTAACTTTTAAATGTCAGAATTACGCGTGTATTTGTATCTTGTGTGTTTTAGGTAAAGAAGATACATTTTGGAGCAAAGACACGTTTTAAGGGATTTATTTGAAGAAAAGACGAAGAAAAGGATGAAAGATGCTACAAGGACCTTATTTGCCAAACTTCCATAGATAAAGGGCTTAAAGTGCAATGTCTACAAAGATTAAGGATGAAATGGAAACGAGATAAAAGTTTTATACACTTTTGGGAAAGAAATTGAAAAAGAAAGGACTAAAAGGAAAACTAGTGAAAAGATTTATTTACTTGGTCCATTGACCAAGTCCTGGTCAAAACTAACACAAACGTGTACACATAAACACGCTTCTTCTTCAACCTTGAAGAGAGAGAGAAAGGAGATAGGCGGTTTCATCTCAACTTCCACCACAAACCTGCAAACCCATATCATGAACAATCAAGAGAGATTCAGTCGAAGCTTATAACTACAAAAACACTCATCTTACTTCCCTCTAAATGATGGTGTTACTTAATTAGAGTAAAAGTTAAAGACGAAGAAACCCCCAAATATCTGATTGAAGATGATGAAGGACGAGTTCTATTTAATCCTCGTATTTTCCACGTGTCCACTTTTCATTGGCGAGAACACGTCACTCCACCACCACAAGACGGCTATATATAGAAGACGAGGCCTTCATTTGCAAGCGGTTAGCATAGGAGTAGTTTCACCTAGTTAGTTAGGAGTAGAAATAATTAGTTAGATTTTCTCTCATCTTTTCTTGTTAAGCTTTCTGTTAATCAGTTAATACAGTTGTAACGATTTCTTTTCATCTCCATTAATGAAAACTTTGAGTTCTTTTAATATCTTCGTTTCTGTTTTTTGATTCAATGGTAAAATCTTGTTTTCTCAATCTTTATCTTACTCTTTTGTTATTGCCTTATATTACTGTTCATTGAAGGATTCAGGTTTGATATTAATGAAAATCGTTTTCTATATTCATCTTTTCTGCTTCTTCGCTACTGTTCATATTAAGCAGGTAGAGTTTTGAGCTGGTTTGACTCAGTCGAGTTCCATTAGATCAGTTAGTAAAAACTAGTTAGAAATCCATTCCACGAATTGAGCAGATTTAAGTAGTTAGTGCGATAAGCTGTTGAAGCTTATTTAGAAGACGCAGTTTCTTTTGGTTTAGCTTAAACAGGGTGGTTTTCAGTTTGTAGCTGGAATTTGGTTCACACTAAGAGAGATGATTTTCAGAAGCTCAAATGAGTTTATGATTAGTTTACTTTTACAGCTCAAATTGAAGTTTTAGTCCAGAAGATCATTTTTGTTTTTAAGTCATTTGTGCAGGTAGTTGGTGTCGGTTTCAGTTCAGATAATTTGGAATACTTGAGGTGTGATAGTAAAAACCGGCTCAGCGCCGCGTTTCTCTTCCACAACGGACTTGGCCTGGATGAAAAAGGTTAAGCACGTGTTCTTTTCCTGCATCTTTTAGCTTAATCTGCTATTCCGGTTTTATAGAGTAATGATTAGTGTAATTTTCTGCATAATCATAGGTAGAATTCTGTTTTAGCTGTAGCGTAAAACTTAGTTGCTGCAATCTTGCACTTTTACTTGTTCTGTGATTCCATTCAGGATTTATTTCTTTTAAAATTCTTGCATAATCTGTTTACTTGTGATTGGTATAACCTGTTTCTAGCTAGACTTTTATCAATATATTGGTTCAAATGGCTTTATTAGTTTAGTCTTTGAGTGAATTTTGATTCCATTATAGAAGTAATGTTAGTCTGTGCAAAATAAAGACAGTCAAAGTTTTAGTTTAATAGGAAAATTGTTAATTCATTTCATGTTTTACAATTTTATAATACTTCATTTTGGCTCGTTATGATATATGCATCAGTTCTAATCCTTTTCTTTAAATCATTTTTTAGTTGTTGGATAAAGAATTGTATCTTACGTTTGTTAATTGGGCTTTTAGTTTCCAATTGGGCCAATTAGTGGTTGTGTAATGGATCAGTATTCGATTTGGCAATTATTAGTTTTAAGCTGATTTATATTTTAAAAAATCAATTTCCTATGTCATTTAGTTTAGTAGTAATATTAGTATATGAATAGTTTAGAATATTAAATTGATAGTTTTTCTCGTTCTGTGTGCCAAATAGTATAAATTTTTATTTTGCATTTTTCATTTTGTGCATTTAAATGATTTACGTGCAGAGTGTTTTAGCGTAGTACGTATTATGTAGAGATTAATATTTTTACCTTTTTACTTGCTTTGTGCCAAGTAGACATAAATAACAATCAAGTCTTTTTAACCAAAATCAATCGAGTCTTTGCTTAAAACCGTTAGATCAATTCGAATCGAGCTGAGAAGACAACTACACTAAAAACGAATTATTAAATGGCGCCGCTGCCGGTTCTTTTCGTGAAGATTAACGATTTCGAGTGAGACGATTGGATTTTGGGATCCGTTCACTTTGTGAACGTTATTTTTACGTATTATAAATCAAAAAGATAAAAAAAGTCAAAAAGATAAAAATACAAAAAAATAAAAAATCACAAAAATCAATTCTTTTCCTAAAGAATTGAACCAAAAAAAATAAAAAATCCAAAAAGTAATCTTTTTCCTAAAAGATTACACCCAAAAATATATATTATTCGTTTTTATCGGTTTTTACGTAGATATAGTATTTTTCTTAAAAAAATCAAATAAATACAAAAATATTTTTTATATATTATTATATGTAGATACGTATACATATACGAACAACCAAGTTACCTATCTCCATAAGTATTGCCGAGGCAATACACCGTGTTGAGGGGCGTTCCGGTCCTTGACACGCGTATCGATCCAATTTAATTAAGCAAGAATAGATAAATACTTCCAATTGGCAATAATTCGAAGAATACAAACTACTAAAGTGAATAGATAGGCGACGTGCTATAAAATGCCGTCTAAGGGTCAATAGGTACTTAAGTGCTTCGCGCCACCTAACCCCCCGTTCACTAGTGCCTATTCTAAGGAGGAAGGCTTTATTGGAGGTCTTGCACCCAAGTAGTAATTATATATATACTTTCTTGTGGATATTTCATATCGAAACTCGAAGAGGATAATCCTTTTCTCTTCAAAAGTCGACCGAGGGCTACTCCCTCATTCCTGGTGTTTATTTACACGTGTACTCGCACGCGTGTAAACATACCACCTTTGGTGTATTACTTCCTTCCCCGAGGAAGCTTTTAAACGTCATTATACTTGTATATACATTCGGCCACCTTGCTAAACATGGATACTCGTTCCATGTGGGAGATTTTGCAACAACGATCCGCCAACGTTAATTATTCACCTTGTTCGACTTGTGGTGGTCCACACGATACTTATTTATGTGATCAAAATAATGGTTATTATGGGGAGGGATATGCTTACAATGGAACCGAGAACCCTAATTTTCAACCTAACATTCAAATGGACTACACTTGTAATGACTATATGGGCTATTCCGGTTTTTCATCACAACCTCCACCATCATTTCATGATCAAACCTTTAATGTGCCATACCAAAACCAAGGATTTTCCAATTATGAAGGTTTTCAAAACAATGAAACTTTTCAAGGCTATAATCAAGAAACCTTTCATAATCAAGGATTTTCAAACAATGAAGGCTTTCAAAATGATGAGAATTTTCCATGCAATAATCAAGACACCTTTCAAGATCAAGGGTTTTCACATTCGACCATTTTGCCACACATGGATACTCGTCCTATTTTGGAGATATTACACGACGAGAAATATCGAGCTATGTATGGGCCTTGTTTGACTTGTGGAGGATCGTATAGGGAAAATAATTGTCAACGATATGCGGTTAATTATAATCAAGGGTTTAATAAGGATTTTCAAAATCAAGAATTTTTAAATCAAGATGATTTTCAAAATGAAGAAAATTTTCAGAGTCCTAATAAAAAAACCGTTAACAATCAAGGCATTTATCATTTCTTGAGTAAAGACGCTTTTAATATGGTAATGCAAGCACTTGAGACAATGCATGAGTCAACTGATCCGAAAATCTTAGGCTTGAGCACATACATCTTGCAACACATGAGACCGAACGATGCTTTACCTGATGATGAGCCTTCTTTGAGAGTAGATGTTGAGGATGATACACTTAGTGATGTTCCTATTTTAGACCCTTCCATCTCTCCACCGACTATACTTGAGCCATACACACCTTCATCACCTTTACCTCACATGGGACCCACCGACTCTTTCACCATGGGGGACGAGCCTCTTAGCACTAATACAAACACCGATTTGGATGAATTAACCGTTTCTAGTGTTGAGAACCTTATCCCAATCCAAAGAGAGTTTGAGGGTGTTTCCATTGAACCATGTGATAAGCTTTGTGTTGATACCTCTTCTCCTCATGATCACATTGAGATTTTATCACATATTGACCTTCATGATACTACTAGTGATTTTGGTGATTTCGATCTTGATGAATTGTTTAAAGAAAGGGATAATGAGATTGAGGAAGAGTTTGTGAAAGACTTTCCACAAATAGAGGATGAAAATTGTGATTCTAGTGACGCGTCTTATGCTATATCATCCGATGATTTGTCTTGTCAAGATAACATTCCTAATTTGGATGAAGAGTTTGTTGCTATAGCAAAAGTGGATCCTTCTCCTCTACCACCTTATGATTCTTGTGATGAAACCTTTGATGATCCTTATGATAGTGATGAGTCTTTTACTTCTGATGATGATGACTCCATTTCTTCTATGACTCCTTCACCTATTCCTCTAAGTGATTTTGTGATACATTCAAATCCTCTTTTTGAGACATGTTTTGATAACCCACTTTTTGAGGAGTGTGAAGAACCTAATAATGCGTCTATAGAAGAAGAACCCTTGATTGATATTCCTTCACTGGTTTTTGAGGATACACCTATTGATTTTCATGATCATATCATCCCTTTGAGTGATTCTCTCATTAATACACCTTCTTTTGAGCCTTATGTTCCCACCCTCCCACCCTTGAAGTTGGTTATTGATGAAGATCCTTTCCTCTTAGAGATTGATACTTTTTCATCTAAGGCACCTTTAGAACTCAAAACCTTTGATATGGACTCTTTTATGGAGATTGATGCCACCATAGAGGATACTCTTGCACAATTTGATATAGGGGTCAACGATAGTGTTTCTAATTTGGAAGAGGAGGTTCGTCTTATTACTACATTGCTTTTTGGGAACATAGAGACTATACCTCCTTCACAAGATACTATTAATTTTGATCCTCCTTTCGCTATGCCTTCTATGGAAGATTACCCACCTTTTGATGATGATGACGAGCCTAATATGGACATAATAGTTATGAATGTTTTGATACCTACACCTTCATGTTCACATGATGCTTTGATCACTAAGGGGGAATCTTATATGGTTGATATGAGGGTCATCTTCTTATTTTCCCATGAAGGAAAAGGTTTTTGATCCTGGGATACGTATGTTTGGGAAAAATTGGTTTTCATCTACTCCACTTAAGAGTGTGCCTTCGATTGATATGCGCTTCTTGTATGAGCTTACTTTGGTGATGCTACCTACTTTGGAGTTGTTCACTTGTCGAGATGGAAACTTTGTATTTGATCCTGGTGTTCTTCCTATTTGAGAGATTTCGTATGTTGGACAAACTTGAGACACGTTGGACCGTTCCATTTATCGAGGCAGATTTGGTAAATCTTATAGTAAATGGCAACGTGCTAAGTTTGAGTGTATCATGTGAGATGTGCTTCAAAGTGATATCCTTTATTCTCCATGATGGTTTCCCCAAGGACAACTTAATTCGGGGCCGAGTCGAGCTAGCGACTTAGGGTTAAAAAAACTCAAGCATTGAATAACTAGGTTAGAAAACGTAGAGTAGATTTTCAATAGGTTAGGTTTAATTAAAAGGATGTTATAGTCGAGTTGAAGTGGAGGGGTGCCTTTCTTCGTCTTTTGGTGTTTGTTTCAAGGGTTGATCTCTCTCATTTCATGCTTGGAGCTTATGGAGGAGGCCCGTGTATCTGGTTCACTTCGATTAGTTTTTGTTATTGTGATATTCACACTTGTGCTTTAAAATGAATGCCCTTTAGTTGTCTATTCCTTAACTTGGGTTAAGCAAAGTAATCAATGTAATAAGTGTAGGGGAGTTCACTCCAATACTCTTAAACATTGAGGACAATGTTTATCTTAAGTGTAGGGGAGACTTCTATCGAAGTGACCTTACCTAGACCATTGCCTTAACTTCATGATAATTGGGAAAATTGATTTTTTTCAACATTTTTCAAATTTTTGATCTACTTTGGCCAACAAAAATATGCATTCATAATTTTTGCATCAATCATGTTTCCATAACACATTTGCATTGTATATATTTCTTCTTTTGTTTTCATCAAAAATATATAAAAAAAAATATAATAAAACATGGTTTTAACAAATTTAGATTTCTTTGACATATTAGGCCCGCCATGGATAATTTTGACTCAACCCGAGTTTGCTTATTTTAGCATTCTCTAGCTAGTATCCTTAACCATGTAGTCCTTCATTGGTCTATTAGGCTAAGCATCCACCAATTTCATTATTTGAAATTTTAAATTTGTGGAGAATGGGAAATGATAGAGTTGAAGCAAGTGTAAAAGGGCTAGATAGACTTCATGGCAATTACTTGTGGCTAAACCCTTCTCTTCTTTGCCTCTAATTTCTTCGCATGTATATAATTGTTAATAAATAATCAAGTACGGTTTTAATTGGTTTGTAATCTCTTATGCATTTTTGACTAATCATTTATGGTTGATATGAGTACGTCTTAAGATTCTAAGTTAGAACGTTTTATGTGTACTAGACTTATGTCATGCTCCATATTTAGCGGGTGTTTTTCCTTTTCTTCTTTTCAAATTTCTTTGTGAGGAATAAAGAAAAATAAGAGCGGCTTATGAAAAAAAATGAGTGGCTAGAAAAAAAAGAAAAGAAAAAGAAAAAAATAATGCAAGACTCCCAAGAGGGGCAGTGTGGTGTTAATTATGGTGACTATTGAGTTCCAATATTACCTTGACGGGTTGCGGGGATTCAATAGATTGCTCCAATCCAATATTACCTTGACGGGTTGCGGGGTTGAAGATCCAAAGTCTCAAAAAGATGGCGGATGTAAATTATTGCGTGAGTTTTATTTTCCTTTCCTTAGCGAGTGTGTAGCTACTTATGAAAGCATGACATGAGGATTTTACACATAAGGCGAATGACTTATTATTCTTAAAACGGACTTGTATTAATTGTGAGCGGTTTTTCAAGTAATGGATGAGAGGATTACTTAGGATTAAAACCGTGCTTCCTTATTTTTGGATTTTGCATTTCTTATACTTCACGCTTCAAATAATGACAAATTTGCTCTCAAGCAATTTGCTCAAATAATAACCGGTCCCACATTTAATTGTCATGAATAATTTGATGCACTTTTTACTTGTGAATGCAATGATCCCATTTATAAGCTTGGTATGGGGAAAGTGAAACTTGAGGGTGATAAGTATCCATGGTATCCAAGCCCTAATTCAAGTCATTGATATCTTTATGAGTTATTTCCATCAAAACCATTTCAATAAAAATCAAAAATATATAAATAGAATTGATTCTTTTGCATTGCATTGTAAATATTCAAAACCATTCATCATATAGCATAGTATCGTTATTAAATCATAAAATGGCCAATGTTGGTTAATTATGAGAAAAGTGTAACTTGGTGCTTTAAAATGCTGCATTGCATGAGGTCATGGCAATGGTCAAGTGGAGGGGAGTTGATAAGTGTGAAGAAACTCATCAATAATGATCCATAAACCACTAAAAACACAGTCAAATACATTATATTTAACTTTTAAATGTCAGAATTACGCGTGTATTTGTATCTTGTGTGTTTTAGGTAAAGAAGATACATTTTGGAGCAAAGACACGTTTTAAGGGATTTATTTGAAGAAAAGACGAAGAAAAGGATGAAAGATGCTACAAGGACCTTATTTGCCAAACTTCCAAAGATAAAGGGCTTAAAGTGCAATGTCTACAAAGATTAAGGATGAAATGGAAATGAGATAAAAGTTTTATACACTTTTGGGAAAGAAATTGAAAAAGAAAGGACTAAAAGGAAAACTAGTGAAAAGATTTATTTACTTGGTCCATTGACCAAGTCCTGGTCAAAACTAACACAAACGTGTACACATAAACACGCTTCTTCTTCAACCTTGAAGAGAGAGAGAAAGGAGATAGGCGGTTTCATCTCAACTTCCACCACAAACCTGCAAACCCATATCATGAACAATCAAGAGAGATTCAGTCGAAGCTTATAACTACAAAAACACTCATCTTACTTCCCTCTAAATGATGGTGTTACTTAATTAGAGTAAAAGTTAAAGACGAAGAAACCCCCAAATATCTGATTGAAGATGATGAAGGACGAGTTCTATTTAATCCTCGTATTTTCCACGTGTCCACTTTTCATTGGCGAGAACACGTCACTCCACCACCACAAGACGGCTATATATAGAAGACGAGGCCTTCATTTGCAAGCGGTTAGCATAGGAGTAGTTTCACCTAGTTAGTTAGGAGTAGAAATAATTAGTTAGATTTTCTCTCATCTTTTCTTGTTAAGCTTTCTGTTAATCAGTTAATACAGTTGTAACGATTTCTTTTCATCTCCATTAATGAAAACTTTGAGTTCTTTTAATATCTTCGTTTCTGTTTTTTGATTCAATGGTAAAATCTTGTTTTCTCAATCTTTATCTTACTCTTTTGTTATTGCCTTATATTACTGTTCATTGAAGGATTCAGTTTTGATATTAATGAAAATCGTTTTCTATATTCATCTTTTCTGCTTCTTCGCTACTGTTCATATTAAGCAGGTAGAGTTTTGAGCTGGTTTGACTCAGTCGAGTTCCATTAGATCAGTTAGTAAAAACTAGTTAGAAATCCATTCCACGAATTGAGCAGATTTAAGTAGTTAGTGCGATAAGCTGTTGAAGCTTATTTAGAAGACGCAGTTTCTTTTGGTTTAGCTTAAACAGGGTGGTTTTCAGTTTGTAGCTGGAATTTGGTTCACACTAAGATAGATGATTTTCAGAAGCTCAAATGAGTTTATGATTAGTTTACTTTTACAGCTCAAATTGAAGTTTTAGTCCAGAAGATCGTTTTTGTTTTTAAGTCATTTGTGCAGGTAGTTGGTGTCGGTTTCAGTTCAGATAATTTGGAATACTTGAGGTGTGATAGTAAAAACCGGCTCAGCGCCGCGTTTCTCTTCCACAACGGACTTGGCCTGGATGAAAAAGGTTAAGCACGTGTTCTTTTCCTGCATCTTTTAGCTTAATCTGCTATTCCGGTTTTATAGAGTAATGATTAGTGTAATTTTCTGCATAATCATAGGTAGAATTCTGTTTTAGCTGTAGCGTAAAACTTAGTTGCTGCAATCTTGCACTTTTACTTGTTCTGTGATTCCATTCAGGATTTATTTCTTTTAAAATTCTTGCATAATCTGTTTACTTGTGATTGGTATAACCTGTTTCTAGCTAGACTTTTATCAATATATTGGTTCAAATGGCTTTATTAGTTTAGTCTTTGAGTGAATTTTGATTCCATTATAGAAGTAATGTTAGTCTGTGCAAAATAAAGACAGTCAAAGTTTTAGTTTAATAGGAAAATTGTTAATTCATTTCATGTTTTACAATTTTATAATACTTCATTTTGGCTCGTTATGATATATGCATCAGTTCTAATCCTTTTCTTTAAATCATTTTTTAGTTGTTGGATAAAGAATTGTATGTTACGTTTGTTAATTGGGCTTTTAGTTTCCAATTGGGCCAATTAGTGGTTGTGTAATGGATCAGTATTCGATTTGGCAATTATTAGTTTTAAGCTGATTTACATTTTAAAAAATCAATTTCCTATGTCATTTAGTTTAGTAGTAATATTAGTATATGAATAGTTTAGAATATTAAATTGATAGTTTTTCTCGTTCTGTGTGCCAAATAGTATAAATTTTTATTTTGCATTTTTCATTTTGTGCATTTAAATGATTTACGTGCAAAGTGTTTTAGCGTAGTACGTATTATGTAGAGATTAATATTTTTACCTTTTTACTTGCTTTGTGCCAAGTAGACATAAATACCAATCAAGTCTTTTTAACCAAAATCAATCGAGTCTTTGCTTAAAACCGTTAGATCAATTCGAATCGAGCTGAGAAGACAACTACACTAAAAACGAATTATTACCCAGATTTCTCTGTCATCCTTCTGAGCTTCCTTGATCTTAGATAGTAACTCGGGTTCTACTCTAAGATTAGCCCAATAACCGTTCTGTCCACGTACCATGATCTCGATGTCTAGTCGCTCCAAGTCTCTGATGATTTCCTCTTCGATTTTAATGCTGTTGATCATTCCGGACTTCCTGCTAAGAGCATCTGCTACTACATTCGCCTTTCCGGGATGATATAGATTAATGTCATAATCCTTCAACAGCTCTAACCATCTCCTCTGCCTCATGTTCAATTCACGCTGAGTGAAGATATACTTCAAGCTCTTGTGGTCCGTGAAAATGTCACATGATTATCCATATAAGTAGTGCCTCCATATCTTCAATGCAAACACGACTGCAGCAAGTTCCAGGTCATGCGTGGGGTAATTTTCTTCATAAGGCTTAAGCTGCCGTGAAGCATACGCGATCACTTTCCCATTTTGCATGAGAACACAGCCAAGTCCCTTCCCCGATGCATCGCTGTAGATTTGAAATCCACCCGTACTAGATGGTAGAGTAAGAATAGGTGCAGATACTAGCTTCTGCTTCAGGTCTTCAAAGATCTTCTCTCGATCTTCAGTCCAGACGAATTTCTCCCCTTTCCGCATTAGTTTGGTTAATGGTAGTGCTAGGCGGGAAAAGTTCTCCACGAATCAACGGTAATAGCCAGCTAAGCCTAAGAAACTGCGGACTTCCGTCGCTGATGTCGGCCTTGGCCACTTAGTAATAGCCTCAACCTTTGCTGGATCCATAGTGATTCCTTCTACTGATACAATGTGACCTAAGAATGCCACCTTGTCTAACCAGAACTCACACTTGGAGAATTTAGCATACAGCTGCATCTGGCGAAGAATCTGTAGTATTGTACGAAAATGGTCTTCGTGTTCCTCCTTGGACTTTGAGAAAATCAGGATGTCATCGATGAAGACAATGACAAACTTGTCCAGAAATTCATGGAAGATTCTGTTCATCAAATCCGTGAACACTGCTGGAGCATTTGTCAGGCCAAATGGCATAACTACAAACTCGTATTGGCCATAACGGGTACGAAAGGCAGTCTTAGTGATGTCCTGCTCCTTGACCCTTAGCTGATGATAGCCTGACCTAAGATCAATCTTGGAGAAGTGTTTGGCCCCTTGGAGTTGGTCAAACAGATCGTCAATGCGTGGCAGTGGATATCTATTCCGAATGGTAATCTTGTTGAGCTCGCGATAGTCTATACAAAGACGCATACTGCCGTCCTTCTTCTTAACAAACAAGACCGGTGCGCCCCATGGAGATGCGCTCGGTCGAATGAAACCTCGTTCAAGAAGTTCTTGCAATTGGTCCTTCAGCTCCTTCAGCTCTATGGGAGCCATGCGATAAGGAGCCTTGGAGATTGGTTCAGCTCCTGGAATCAGCTCGATGCTGAATTCCACTTCTCGTGCAGGTGGTATGCCCGGAAGTTCTGCTGGAAAAACATCTTGGAATTCCGACACTATAGGTTGGTCCTGAATTGATGGAGATTCAGCATCCATGTCGTGGACCGTAGCTAGATAACCCTCGCAGCCATGTGACAGTAGTGCACGCGCTTGCAGGGTAGATATGACTTGTACAGACCGTTCGGGTATGAACCCATTATGAATGTACTCTGGTGCATTAACATCACCGAAGATAACTCAATATGAGTGGCAGTCTATGGTAGCATGATGCTTGGATAGCCAATCCATACCCAAAATCATGTTGAAGTCATTCATGTCCAGCGGAAGTGCGTCGACAGGTCGAACCTTATCGTCAAATTATAGGGGAAGACTCTTGTATACATGAGTGATTAATATAGAGTCTCTCAAAGGCGTGGACATAGTAAGCCTATTTTCTAGTGGCATGGGAAGCATCCTAATGTTCTTAGCATAAGCAGTAGAAATAACCGAGTGAGTAGCACCCGTATCGAAAAGAACACATGCAGCTTGACCATACATATACAAGATTCCAGTGATGGTACCTGTAGACTTGTTGGCCTGGTCTCGAGATGTCGTGTAGACACGCCCGGTAGTAGGAGGCGGCTTGGTATCAGCATGTCCTGATGTACCCTCCATCTCGCCCTTACGGCAATCCTTCATAATATGGCCAGGAAGACCACACTTGAAGCACGCATCAGTATTACGGCGACATGGTCCTGGGTGCCTACGGTGGCAAGTAGAGCAAAGAGGATGAGTGTATCCTCCAGCAGGTGCTCTGGCTGGCTGAGAACCTGATAAAACATTTTACATAAGACATGATAGTTGGGTACAAAAAACAAAGCAGATAATCGTAAGATGGAATACCAGTGATAGCTGGATGGCTAGGCTGCGAACCTCTCCGGTTCTGGTCCCTACCGTTTCCATGATTCCTGGTAGAAGTTTTGCTAAAGTGTCAGAATATGAGTTATAACATGAAATCATAAGGAAATGCTTAAATATTAGGACCTGCTGCTGTTGGAGTGCCCAGCGTTGTTACGGTAATTATCATTACCTCCACGCCTATCCGTAGCAGAACGGTCGTTAGTCTGACCGTTTCCCTTGGGCTGATGAGGCTGCTGCTGAGTAGCCGGCTGAGACCGGTCCCCAGTTTTCTGCCTGGAAGATACGTTTAAGAGATGAATAATTGACATATATGGAAAGTATACGGATTGATCACCGCTTGAATACGAATGTTTACCTCTTGTCGGGTCTTTCAGCTTCCCCGAACTCATCTCTCTCCTGTAGCATCTCCAGTTTTCGTGCTGCATCGGCCACTTGTGCTACAGTGTTGAACGTAGCACACACAAGATTGTTTGCGACCGATGTGCGAAGAGCCCATCTAAAGTGATGTGCCTTCTCTTCAGGAGTACCTGCCGCCGCACCAAGGAAACCAGCTAAGCGAAGAAAGCGCTGCATAAACTCGTTGCTATTCTCCCCAGCTCTCTGTCGGATCCCATGGTACTCTCTCTTGAGCTTGTCCTGCTCAGCCTTGGGAAAGAACTGCTCCATCACCCTGTCCTTGAACTGAGCCCAAGTCAAACCAGCAACCTACTCGTCACCGCCTTCAGACTGCATCAATGCTAACCACCAATTAAGTACATCGCCTTCGAACTGATAGCATGCCAACCTCGCCTTGTATGCGGGGTCACAGCCCATAGCATTGAAAATCTTCTCGATGTGAGCCAACCAGCTTTCAGCATCACTGGGGCTATCTGTCTTCTCAAAAGCTCGAGGGCGGAGCTTGTTGAATCTCTCCAGCCATACTGCTAATGTCACTGGAGGAGGAGGAGGAGGTGCCTGATTATGCTGCAGATTGCTGGCAGCTTGAACTTCAACCCTGATGTCATTCCTCAGTTGAGGAAGCAAAGCTTGCATGGCAGCTTGAATTACAGCATTGAGCTGCTCCTGTTCGCGTGTGAGAACCATCTGACAGTATAACATAAAACATATGATTAAACAGATCAAAACATAAAATATATATATATACATGAAAAAAAATTTATACCAAAACTTCACGAGAAAAATTTTATGCAAGAAAATTTTGTGTATGAATGCATGATGCAGTTTTATGAAAACTTTTGTATGCTCGAGAGTGAACGCCTCTGGTCAGTTCACCCAAAACAAAAGACATAGCGAGGGGACGCCTATGGGTCGGTCCCAAGTTTAAAAGTTTCGATAAAACACATGCGACTAAATAGGGCCAGTCCTGTACCAACCATTACTTAGTCAAAAATCTGCGACAATGACATCTATATGTATGCTTCAAAATGATGAATGCATGAAAACAACTGTCAGTTCTAGGAAGACCGTAATTGTAACACCCCATTTTGATAATGGAAATGTCACATGCAATTATGGCGTGTCATCAAAGCATACAAGGAAAATTTTCTAAACATTACTTGACCAAAAAGAAAAATACCGGAATCAAACATCGGTAGTCCAAAAGTAAAGCTCATCACACACAAACATAGTATAGTAAAGGAAAGGACTAAACAATGTCCATAGCAAACGTATCATAAGAAAGGAAATGCATAAAGTAAATAAGGCTAGACAGCTTCCAGTCCATATGCACGTACTCTTAGTGTCTACGAGCGTCCCTGAGTACCTGCCGTTTTGGGAACATAGAAAAGGAAAACGGCTGAGCAAATACGCTCAGTGCACGGATGTACAATAAAGCATGAATAGGATAAGCATATAACATATAACAGCGGAAGAAAACTAAGTCCCGAGTAACCTGGTTAAGTCTTGATAAAACTAGTTTAATAGTTTGAAAAGCTTTATGTTTATCTTGTAAAAACTGTTTGTCTTATTTTACCATTAGCCAATATAGGTCATGAAAATCCACCGTGCATGAATACTTGGAGGGGTGACCTCATCATGCAAATTAGAGGGGCTACCTCTAATTTAATATACTAGTTTTTGGATAGGAGGGATCAGCTCCTTGTGAAGGATGCAAGACACACACCACATTCACCATGAAATCCTGACTGAAAACATGTAACTAGGATGCACCCATACGCCCCAGATGATAAATATAATATAAATGGCCAAAAGCTGAAGGGACGCCACGAGCAATCACTCCGCCGTGGTGAAGTCATATCATCAGTGCCTCTAATGTTATGGTTATGGTACCTCCATAACTAGGTGAAACTGGTCATGCATGTATATGGCTATAGGTAATCTTAATTAAACATAAGCAATCAAACACGTAACTTATACTACGGGAAAACATTTGGCTGCATACGGGGAATCCTAATAAGGAAAGAATGTCCATACTGAAAGGATGAGAATCTGTACCTTATGTCCAGTGAAAGAAGAAGATGAACTGAGAGAAATCCTACTTCCGTATCACTAGTGCTACATAAATACATACATGAATAAGTATCTGCTTACTAAATACGTAGCTGGTTTTATGTCATGTCTTAGCTTATTTTATGTGTTCTTACCATGTTTTACTGTTTTTAAGCCTTAAACCGTGTTTATCTTATATTCTGTTTAATCTGATTAAGTATTTCTGGTATTTCATGTGTTATTATACTTACTGTGTAATAATAAGTAACTTCCCAAAAATAGCAGTTTTCCTAAAAAAGAAAGTTTCCAAAAATAGAAAGTTACAAAAAACAGAAAGTTTCCAAAAATAGAAAGTTTCCAAAAATAGAAAGTTTCTAAAAATAGAAAGTTTCCAAAAATAGATTTACTGCTTAAAATAGATAAGTTTCTAAAAATAGAAAGTTTCCATAAATAGATCAGCTGCCTTAATTAAATAAGTTTCCATAAATAGATTAGCTGCCTGAAATAAATAAGTTTCTAAAAAAAGAAGGTTTCCATAAATAGATTAGCTGCCTTATTTAATTAAGTTTCTAAAAATAGAAAGTTTCCATAATTAGAAATAAGCTGGTTAAATAAGCTAAGTATATAAGCCTAAGTGTTTTCATGATTATTTTCTAAGTCATATTATATAATATATAGTTTAATAATTATTTCATGTAATTAAATTAAACTATAGGTTAAAATATTTAATTAAAGTATAACGTGTTTTAATTAAATAAAGTTAAATACTTAGGTTAAAACATGTATTATTATTTATTAATAATATAACCTAAGTCATGTTGATTAATTAATTATAATCATGGTTTTTAAATAATTAATTAATTATAAGTCTAAAATATAAAAATACTTAGGTTAATTAATTTCATGATTATTAATAATTAAAATAACCTAAGTCATGTTATTAAATTAATCAAGTCATTTTATTAATTTAATTTTTAACATAAGATCATAAATATAGAATATTGATAATCTATGAAACTATGAAGGGGTTTGTTGATTTCTAGAGAGAGAAAGTTAGAGAGAGAAAGTGAGAGAAACTATGTGTATTTTATTAAGTGAAACTAGAAAAGTGACAACAACCAACCCCTTTCCATGGTGGAAAGGGGTATTTATACTTCCAAGCTAACATGGGCTTGGGCCGGTCCATGACAAGCCCATGGACCGGTTCTTACTTAACTTAATAAGTAACTAACAACTATTTGTTAACTACGAGCTATTACAACATAAATAATATTGTGGAGTGACCGATACTTCTAATATACGTAAAACGTATTTCTAACAATCTCCCCCTAAGGGAGGTCACTCCACGTTACAAAGTTCTAAACCTAGCATACTATACTAAGTCTTCATTCTTTAGCTCGTAGTCTTTTCTTCTTTTCTTTCTTTTGTTGTGAATATGTTGGTTTGATCTTTTTGGCTTTGGCTTGAGAGCATTGTTCTTTGGCCTTTCACGTGCGATCTTTGCCTCTCTTGTGAATTTGCCTTCTCGTGACTCCATGTTCCACACACTTATGTCTTTTTGTTGAATTCTCGAAAGTTTCAGAGTTTGGTACAGCGGAAGACTTTATCTTGTACTTTCTTGAATTTTTGCTAAACTTTGATGCGGAAAAACATAAGCATGTGGGAACGACTTCTACAGGTACACCGCAACACCACCGTCTTCACTGGTACACAGCAACGCCACCGTCTTCAACAGGTACACAGCAACGCCACCGTCTTTAACAGGTACACAGCAACGACACGAATAAAATGGCTTTGAACATTTTATTCTAATTCGGTAGCATTTTACCTCCGGTCGGTGAAGACCGTTGGACGATATTTGATATCGTACCCGTGACGGATAGTTTCAATTAAGTAACTTCCTGACAGGATTTCGCGGGTAAACCCGTTCTCTTTATTCGACCGTCCAAAGCTGACTGCGAACATAAAGAGTGAATCACTTGGATAAGTTATCCTTGTGATTTGAAACCGTCAATTCATGAAACCTGGAACAAGTGAATTTCAATTAAGATTTTCACCATCGTTGCTTTCCAGTTGTCACGAGCTCAATTCATAAAGAATCTTGCACGTCACCTACCAAGTGCTGTTTGATGTTGACACTAGAAGGATTTCCACTCGTCACTGTGGTCTATAAAGAGTCACTCTGAGTGTTCTGGCAAGATCATATGATAATGCGAAGAGGCCTGGAACGAGTTTAAGTTCAATTAAGAATTAAACCACTGTTACCTTCCAGTTTTTCACAAGATTGGTTCTAAGAGAACCGCACGTGTAACCTACCATGAGCTTGTTTGACGTTGGCTCAAGCAGGATTTCCATCTTCATTGTAATACTTACGTATTACTCGGATGTTCTGGCAATATTACAGGAATATTGCGTAGGACTCATGAAAATCTCTTACTTTTCACAGTGTGTGAGAAAGCAAGGAATAAATGGAAAGTGTCCTAATGAGACTTTTGATGATCTCTTGGCTCTAGACTCGATTGTGCGTTTTGATTTAGTGAGCGATGGCTGGAGAGGAGTGCCACCTTTTCAATACCAGTCTATTCGGAGTGAATAAACCAATAGATAACGTGTTGATCTCCGTGTGATTAAAACAAATACCTTTTGAGAGATATTTGAGTTAGCTGGGAAGGGTTGTGCATTGCATCACTGGGTCCATGATGTCTTTCTTCAATACCGAGAATCATTAGCAAAAATGACCTCAATAGCATATGTATTGACCCGGTTTCTGCCTAAAGTTGTAAGGAGGGCTTCTTTCTTTACACCCTTTATCTTTACAATTCTTTTTCATTCTTCAACCCCTTCAATGCTTACCAATACGTCATCACTAGCACCTTGTTGTGATTGTTCCAGTGCTAGCTTAAGTACTTGGTCGGCATTCAGCTACGTTCACATTCTTTCTCCATCTTTCCTAGGACTTCTAATTCTATCTAGGGAATTGTCCTTGGGAAGATTCCATCGGCTCTGATGAATCATTGGACTAAACCTATTCCTACCACCCTTTTGACACCACATTCGTCGTGAATTAAGCGTGTTTTGGGAAGGAATTGCCACCATGAAAAATCATTGAAAATCACCTAAAGTACTTGTGATATTGAAATCAAAAGTTTTGTACCTTAGGTGTTTTGTTCATCAAAAACGCTCCCCCTTAACACGTGCTTTACACATATTAAGTTGGATAATCGTTAAGTCTTTTTCATCGTTTAGCCAAGTATCACTTACGTCTCCTTAATCCCATTTTCTCCCCTTATCCAAAATGTTAACCATTAATATTTGGGATATTGAATGGATTAACCGGTCTTTGGGTAAAAAATGAAATCGATGTTTGGCCATAGAACAAGTTATTGCTCCCCCTTAAGTTAATAAGGGATAGTTGTAGTGCTTTAGTATGATATATTTTGAAAGATTTAGAATCTCGTGAGAAATTCTTGAAAAAAATTATCATACCTTAACACTACATCAAGCCATTAAAGCACATTATTCACAAATATACATATTCACAATTGAAAACCAATATAAAGTGGACCTGAAATGTACGACCCATTAGATGGATCGTTGCAGTAGCTTGTGGTGCACTAGATATGGTCTTCCACCCACGAATCTTTCCAAGCTCCTCATCAATCTACGTTCACGGAGCTTTTGATCGATCTTCTTGATCACATACTTCGCCATCTTCCGGTAACCCGGATGCCAATCCTCCGTCATCTCTGGCAAAGTCCCACCCGAGTTCAGATGCTCCAACTTTCCTCTGACTTGTAGAAGAGTCCCATCACTGTACTTATGGAGCTCACCTACCCTCATAAACTTCATCAAACCTCGACTGTTCAAGTAGAAAATGCCGTAATTCGGGACAGAAATGCCGGTATAGGGACATCTTTCTACATGTTGAGGTAGCACTTGATTCACTGGACGGGTTAGGTTAAGCTTCCTTTGATAGCTTTCAACTCCCAACTGAAGATCTTCAACTCGTGACTTGATGAAAACGCTTCGTGTGAACATACGAAGTGCTGTATTCAAAGAAATGAGGTCTTCACGAGGAATATGTGTGAGTTGATCTCGGGTCATCAGAAGCAGCATATCTTCGATATCCTCAAGGCGAATGATGGAAAAATCTCCCTGCTGGATTTTGTATTCCCTGTCATCCTCCCTTTTCAAGCGAATCTCCGTCACATGATAATAGCCGTTCTTGGCTTCAGTTTTCAACCCTAAAATGCTGGAGATGCGGATATCGGATCTAACGATACTTCCAGAATTGACTAGGCAGCAACCCCTGTACGCCCTTCGGACTCGTTCGTCCCAATGAGATGCACCTATGACAGCATACATATCATAATTACGATTTATTTTTGGGACCCAGAGTCGATTTACCTTTTCCTCGATAAAGGGTATTGTCCCCCAGTTGGCAGCTTTCAGCAAGGTCAGGGAGGTTGCGTACTTTGATGACCCCTTCAGTAGATACACAAGATCATTGGTGACGAAGAAGTCAAGAGCAATCTGATTATCTTGAGAAGGATCCATTGGAGGTGGAGCTCTTTCTGATTCATGAAGTCCTGGCCGTTGAACGGTATTCAGAGCCTTCAGGATCTCATCGGCATAATATTCGAACTCCATTCGGGTTAACCGGGTTTTGGCACGAAGTCTCTTATCTTTCAGCGCTTTCTTCACCAAGGATGGAGTAACCGAAGTCTTATACTCATGAGCAAAAAATGCACATAAGTCAATCGGACTTCGGATACGGAGATACAACACATCTTTGTCAGCGTCTGTGATCGGATCATATTGTGCTGCTGCCGTGATTCAAGCCTGTGGTGGTGCAGTCTCGTCTATCTCCAACGTGTCTGCCCAGTCTCGTGTGCTTGGTTCAGGAACCGTAGATTGTTGTGCTTGTTGTAGAGGAGTAGAAGTGCGAACATCTGCTGGTTCTGATTCAGGCATTTCAGCAGTGTCGTGAACGGGTGAGTGTTGTGCAGCTTCGGGTTCCGTTACTGATTCTGCAATCACAGGAGCAACAACAACAGAACTAATGGGGTTAGTGGTAATAGGTAAATATACAGCGATAGAGGTACCGGGAACCGATGACGCTGTAGTGGCATTCACATCGTGGCGCCACTTAGTTCGTCTTGATTCCGATGATGTTGATTTGTCCTTCTGTGCTGCATCTTTCTTGGACTTGGTTCCAGTCTTAGCAGTTTTCTTGGAGCTGGTAACCTTGTCTCCCTCTTTAGGCTGTTCACCCCCATCATCATCCTGATTGTCATCCCCGTTACTACCCCTAGCACTCTCCTCATTCCCATCACCACCATCATCGCCATCATCATCATCCTCATCCTCGTCATCATCATCCTCATCCTTATCCTCATCATCACCATCATCGTCATCCTTTTCCTCTTCTTCTCCTTCTTCTTCCTCTTCCTCTTCACCAGTACCCTCTTCCTGCTCACTTTCTTCCCTTTCTTCTTCAGGTAGAATGTGATAAGGTACCACACTTCCAAACGTTTTGAATAACCTATCATCCTCCATGATAGCATCATTCAGGGATTTGTATAGAGCCCGTTGAATCCTAGACTTATCAAATGATCCAAGTTCCACCATACGAGCCTTAAGGATTTTCTTCAATTCAAAATCCGTCAAGTCATAAGCAATCTTGTAGGCGGCTTCTGAAGGATTGGATGATTTGATCATCAAGTTGTCAGCAGCAAGTGTCTTCAACTCATCACGCAGTTTAGGCATTAGGGATTCAACGGATTCTTGCACTCTTTCTTCCACAGAGGCTTCAAGTGCTTCTTTTTGCTCTTTGTATTTATCCCTCATCGCTTGAAGTCTGGTGATACGTGCAGCATGCTTATCAGCCTCAGCCTGCTTAACCCGAGCTAGTTCTTCTGCATGTGCTTTTCGAGTCACCTCCATATCTGCAGCGAACCTAGCAATCATCTCCTCTTGGGCTCTCCTAAATGTTTCTTCACTTTGAGCTCGTCTTTGTAACTCTTGGCGAAGTTCATCCATTTCGCGTTTGTGATTATCCACATGTTTATCCAACATTTCGGCCATTACCAACGCAACCATGGTAGATGTTGCAGAGCTGCTCTGGGTTGATTGGAGAGGCTCGGTTGTTACTGCGGTACTAAGGATGGGAATTGTCGGTGGTGGAAGAAATGGTGTTGAAGCCGGTCTGGTTGGTAAGGGTTGTATTGGTGGAGGTTGAGTTGCTAAAGGTTGGGTTGACACCATGATCGTAGGAGCAACAGACTCCTTTTCCACACTTGCTGAAATAGGGATTGATGGCTCTTTCGAAGTGGAATAATGTTCAGGTGACCCAAACTCATCAACATCATCTGGTTCCACGTACTCATCCTCAACATCTACCCTTGCACCTGAACCACTACCGCCAGTATCTTTCCTACTCCTTTGAATAGCTATCTTCATCATTTGTTTCTCAGTTTTATCAAGAGTAGGATCAACAACGTCTTCTTCGTCACGTAGACGCATCTCATCAGCCTTACCCTTTCCCTTCTTACCCTCTGTCTTCTTCTTCTTGGTTTCGGGTTCAGGTAACGCAGCTGGTTGTTTGCGTTTACCTTTACTCTTAACCGTTGTAGACGAGTCTTCTCCAGTCTGAAGGTTTGCTTTCAGCTTCTTGATTTCTATCTGCAGTAGCTTGTAATCAGCATAACCTTTGATTTTCTCAGATAGAAGGTAATCAGGAATAGGACCCGGAATCACACCAATAGACGGTCCTTCATGCCTCAGATCCACAGTATCATCAGCTTCTTCAGTGTGATAGCGACTTGCTGCACGCCTATCAATAGTAGCATCATTCTTCATAAAATAATTAATGATAAGCTTGATAAACCGAGGATAAGGAAAGAAGTTTGTCTTCAGCTTCTTGTTATAGAAGAGTTGAAAGGTGAATTCTTCCCATATCAACAAAGCATAATCTGAATTTGCAGCTTTGTACATGCCATAGAAGAGGTTTATTATAGGACTGCGCAAAGCATCATGGCCACTTATTTTTGGTGTAAGACATCTACTGAGAATACCCATCAATGCTCTCCAAGGTTGTCCTACTTTAGCAGTGGTAAACTCAGACGCAACTCGTATTTCCGGACATCCAAGAGCGTCAAATAACTCCACGAGTTCATCTTTAGTAGGATCCCTCGAGAATGACATGCCTTTGGGTGTATCCCGTATACCAAGAATCTTACGGAAGTCCGAAACTGTGAGTGTCTGCTGCTTGTTGTCGATGGTGAAGGTGATCTTGTTTGAAGTGATTTCCTTGGTAGCCCAAAATTCATACATATACTCATAAGGCACTGAGGCACTACTTCTCAAAGCATTCTTAAAATGGGATTGATCAAGGATCGCAATGGCTACTTTAAATCCATGGTGAGTGGATTTTGAGATTTGCTTCAGCCTGTAGTTGTTGGGTATAAACTTAAGGGTTCGTGCTTTAGCAATATCGGCTTCTCTAGAGTCTTGGATTGCTTGTACTGTTGGATTAGTCATTGTATCTGCTTAAGATAAGACATGAAAGGTTGATGCACAAAAACATATAGATATATATCATTCTTACTTCTAAGCATAACACATTTCATAACATAATACAACAAGTACATATAACATGCAAACAATAATAATCAAACAACTCTTCATCCGGAACTTTTCCTTATTCGGAACTTCTTCATCCGGAACATTCCTTCATTCGGAACTTCCTTCATCCGGAAGTTCTTCATTCGGAACTTCCTTCATCCGGAAGTTCTTCATTCGGAACTTCCTTCATCCGGAAGTTCTTCATTCGGAACTTCCTTCATCCGGAAGTTCTTCATTCGGAACTTCCTTCATTCGGAAGTTCTTCATTCGGAACTTCCTTCATCCGGAACATTCCTTCATTCGGAACTTCCTTCATCCGGAAGTTCTTCATTCGGAACTTCCTTCATTCGGAAGTTCTTCATTCGGAACTTCCTTCATTCGGAAGTTCTTCATTCGGAACTTCCTGATCCGGAACTTCTTGGTTCGGAACTTTTTGGCTTGATCCGGAACTTGTTGGTTCGGAACTTTTGCTGGGTAATCAGAAGTTTTATAACGATGAACAGTCGACCACTAATATGAAGATTAAACCCAGATTTTGACCAAATAACCCAAAAAGTTTTGTGATTTCTACAATAATAAGTAAAAACTAATACTTATCCACTAATCCCAATCACAAAAACACCAAGAATCAAGATGAATCTTTTTAAAGAACACTAATACAATCAAAAACTAAAAAACCACACAAATCACTACCTTAAATCACCCCATAGCTCTTGATACCAAATGTAGAATATTGATAATCTATGAAACTATGAAGGGGTTTGTTGATTTCTAGAGAGAGAAAGTTAGAGAGAGAAAGTGAGAGAAACTATGTGTATTTTATTAAGTGAAACTAGAAAAGTGACAACAACCAACCCCTTTCCATGGTGGAAAGGGGTATTTATACTTCCAAGCTAACATGGGCTTGGGCCGGTCCATGACAAGCCCATGGACCGGTTCTTACTTAACTTAATAAGTAACTAACAACTATTTGTTAACTACGAGCTATTACAACATAAATAATATTGTGGAGTGACCGATACTTCTAATATACGTAAAACGTATTTCTAACAATAAAAAATAAAAACTAAACATACACCATGAACCGGATCTAGAATCAAAACCATGAATCGGACATGAAATCGACACCGTACCCTGAACCAAATCGGGGTACCCCTTGTCTTGAGGCTGTCGTGGGACCCACACCAACCAACCGGGACCAAATGGTCTCGGTGGCGGTCGGTTGGCCAAACCGAAACCCCCTTCGGGTTCGGTGCAGGCTGCGGCCAAAACAAACACCCCTTAAAACCATACTTTTGATTTTATTAAACCTCAATTCATGTTAGATCCATGTTTATTTATTAAGTTTTTTGTAAAAACATAACATGTTCTTGATTTATAAAAGATCAAAACAAAAGAAAAGGTTTAAAAAGGATTTACCGAATTCGTGGATCAAAAGGACGAAGAACAAACACGATCACCAACTAATATTCCAAGATCCAAGATCAACAAACACCTCCTTGTGGTGTTTTGAGGGTGGCGGCCAAACAATGAAGAAGAGAGGAGGGTTTTAGGTTTTTGCTAAAATCTTCTGTAAATGTAAAAATGAGTAGTGTAAAAATCATTTAACCCTTTTAGTAAAATTACAAATGGGCTTGGCCCATTTGTCCCTTGTAGCCACGGGTAGGGGGCCCCACATGGGGTACCCCTACCTTTTTCCATGTCTCGATGTTAAGTTATTTGTTCGTGATTATTTGCGTTCGCGTTTTAAGTGTTCTCGTTACGTAAATATCGTGATCTAATATATTTAATTACGCTCGTAATAAATATATATACGTAATTAATAATAGTTCGTGTTTTAATTACGTTCATGATTTCATGATCGCATGTTCGTGATTAATTATTGTCAAATAAATATTACGTGCTCGTGCGTAGTAAATACTTATCGTGTTCTAACACGTACGTAATACGTAAAATCCTAACACGTAATCGTAATCATGCTATATTAGGAAAGTTTTAATCTAGTACGTACGATCTTAAGGGTACTATTCATGGTAAAAGCATGCGGGTTTTACACTCTTCTTCATCTTCCGCATCTTCCGCATTTTCGGGTTGTTGAGAATCGGGTTCTTCTTTGTCAGTTTGTGTTTCGATGTATTCTTCCCCGCTACTAATTCTCTCATCATCTGAAACATCATCTTCCTCTGTACCATTTTCTTCTACATTTTTTACAAAGCAAAGAGATGTTTATTAATGTATGTTTTTTTCTAATGAAATAATATGATACGTAGTATATTTTTCTTACCTTGTGTACTCTCTATTGGTTTTTCAACTTTCTTCTGTCTGGCAGCTGTTTTTGCTTTGCCCTTTGGTACAACATCTTTTCCCTTGGCCTTGGCTTGAGTGACAGCTTCAGTGACACTTTTGACCTTGTACTTGTTTTGTTTTTGCCTTTTCAAGCACTGGAGCTTTTTCTTTCATTAACTTTATAGTAACTACAAATAAAAAAAAACTTATCAAATATGATACTTATTTTTACTTTTCTGTTTTTTTGCTTTTTTTTAGTCGCATCAGTTTTACCTAAGTTTATTTTAGGAGGTTGTTTTGTCTCCTTATCCTTGGTTTTTATAGGTTGTTCATCTGCAATAAAAGCACAAAGTTAGACAAAATTACATCTGTAAAATGCTATATATGTTGCATAACTTATGAAATATGATGAGTCATATATGATAAGGTTCTATCATATATGATGTCTCATTTTTTAATTATCAAATTTGATGTATCATATATGTTACGATAATATCAAAGATGTTCTAATCCTACTGCTTTTGATTGCATTTCACTCATCATATATGATAAGGTTTTATCATATATATTTTATCAATCTAGGAAAACCATTTTTGCTCAACCGAGATGTTTATATTCACATGCAAGCAATATTTAAACACAAAACTCGCTTAGAACTATCAAATGGTGCAAGCAATATAATATATATGTTCTAATCCTACTGCTTTTGATTGCATTTCACTCATCATCTATGATAAGGTTTTATCATATATGTTATACTTTTTTTATCATATATGTTTTATTAATCTAGGAAACCATTTTTGCTCAACTTTTTTAAATCTATTATGTTTATGTTTTTGATGGACCGAGATGCTTATATTCACATGCAAGCTATATTTAAACACAAAACTCGCTTAAAATTATCAAATGATGTTTCTTATGTTAGATCTACTATATTCATCATACATTTACACAAAAGGCATAGAAGAATCATGGATATAGCTTAAAAGACATAGGAAAAGATTAAAAAGTATAAAAAACAAAGAAAAAGCTTAGAAAAAGCTTAAAAAGGATTTAAAAAGATAAAAAAAAGCATAGAAAAAGGATGGATATGTGATTTATACCTCTTTTCCTTGTTTTCATCGTCCTTTGATCTGGTTTTTTTGAAGGTGGCTCGTTTTTCGTCTTCGCTTTCATCTCTTTGTTGAGTTTTTTATCGGATCTGTGTTTTGAAAATGATATGGTCGATGGAAGATGGTGGTGTGCGTGTGTGTGTGTTTCAGGTGTGTGTTTTGTATGTGTGTGTTTTTTGGTGAAATGAAAAATTACAGTTGAAGTTATACGAAAAGAGTGTTGTAGGGATTGGGCGGGATAGTGAATTGACGAAACTACCCCTCCGCTTTTTTTTAAATGTAGATCGTTAGATTATATGTGATGGGCGGCCCAGATTTGTCCCCTTGTATCCAAATGATACAAGGTATCCTAAATAACTCAACTGTAAAAAAAACACGTGATGATCGATAAAAAAATTGTAGATCGACGGAAACATCATCTTAACTTTGCATGTTTTTTTAATACCACTCATTGCTCATCTATAAAAAATAGTTCCGATAACTCTCAAATCAACTGAAATGAGAATGAAACCCGTAACTTTTTATATACATAATCTCTTCGGTTTCCCACATAATTCTTTGATCAATGATCCGATCAGAGTACATGTTGTGGTTTTATAGCCCTTGACGCTTTCTGTTTCTTTGCACCGGAGCGGAAGAGCACCTCAAAAAAGTTCAACAAGTTACACATAATAATGTCACGAAACTTAAATTCACAAATATTGTTTTTTTAAATAATTTTGTAATTTAAAAAAAAACGCATCTATTACTCGTTTGCTTTTTCACTTATATATAAATCGAATCTAATAAGAAATTAAATAGGAGTGTTTATCGATTCGGTTCTTGGGTTCTTTGTTTTATTTAGTTCGGGTTATTTTGAGGTGAGCATGGGACGGTTTTATGTTAAAATCGAAAATCAAACCGCGAACTTCGGTTTTGTATATCGCAAACCATTTTATTTCGGTTTTTTTTGTTTTGCTTTTTCGGCTTTTTTTATTGTAGCGGTTTAGTTTCGGTTTTTATCTCGTTTTATTCTCATTTCATTTTGCGCATTGGGTTTCCTATTTACAAACCCATCATAGTGATTCACTTTCGACGCTAATTAAACTGATCACAATTGCAAGTTGCAACCAAAAATGATAGTTTTAATCAGTTACATACACTAAAATAATAGCAGCATTATCTAGAATTATATAAAATGAAAAATCATAATAAAAGTGCTTATATAGCAATCACAAATCTGTTGGGAATTATTTGTTAAGTGTCAAGTACCGTTAATGTTATTCAAGTACTGTTAGTTATCTTTCAAGTACCGTTAGTGTTAACGCGGTACATAGTAAGTACTGCTACTTATAAAGTAAGTACTGCTATATTGATTAGGATGAATATATCTTTGTATAAGATATGTCATAGTTATAGTTAGAGTATATCTTATGTGATATACTTAAATAGTTAGAATATTGATAATATATCGTCTGTGATATAGTTATCTTTATAGAATATGCTAAGGTTTCTAGGGTTCCTTACTCTATAAAAGGAACATAGGTACAATGTCATTCGTGTACCTCATTCAAGTCGACTAATAAGAGAATCGAATAGTTAAAAGCAATTTTGTTCTTCTGTGCTTTATAAGTTAGATTTCGCATAACTTATTTAGTTTGAGTAAGAGTTCTCAAAGTGTTTTAGTTTGATTACAAACTACTATACTAGTTCTTAACTGAATATAGATCCAATCAAAGGGATCAACAAGTGGTATCAGAGCTTGTTGACAAACTCTGAAAAAGAATAACACAACCCCATACACTCCACTTACACAAAAAAACTCAATGTCTCAACATGGTGATGACGCTCACTTGGATGATGTTAAAAATCCTGATCCAATACCACAGGGACAACCACAAGTTGTGCATCCTGTACCAGCACAAGGTGTTCAAGCCATGAATGATATAGCTACCTCTACAACTACAACACCTTCTCATACTCTTTCTGCTGTCGAACTCCCAGTGCTCAAAGGTGACAATTATGAGACATGGGCTATGCAGATTGAACATTACTTGAATCACACAGATCACACTATGTGGCAAGTTATTGAGAATGGGAATACACCTAAGAAGCTACACTGGTTGCCCGATGGTACATGCTATGCTCTACCTACTGTGATTGCTGAGGAGGTACAAGCAGAGATCAGAGAGAGAAAAGCCAGAACTGCTTTGGCTATGGCTCTTTCAGAAGACATCTTACCCAGCTTTCATCATTATAAGGATACCAAGGCTATGTGGGATGCCATAAAACTTAGATTTGTAGGTAATGACAAATCTAAGAAGATGAAAAAGATTGTTCTTAAGCAAGAATTTGATAACTTCTCAATTTCCAGTATAGAGGGAATACATGGTGGCTATGGAAGATTCAGTAAGCTGCTTATTCAATTGGCTGTTTATGGACAAGTAATTCCTAATGAAGAAGCTAATCTAAAATTATTAAGGAGTGTTCCACAAGAGTGGAAAGCAATGGATATGCACTTCATAAAAAGAGATGATCTGGAAACAATTACTTTTGATCATCTCTACAACAATCTTAGAGCATACGAGATGGATGTGAAAGGCATTGAGGTGACCAACGCAACAACTACAACAAAGTCTAACTTGGCTTTTGTGTCAGAAGGAAACATCAGTACTTATTTTCATAATACCGCTAGTGGATCGAGCAGCAGTACATACTTCACAATACCGCTAGGGGACTTACAAGCGGTACTTACCCACAAAGTACTGAAGGCAACCCCATAGTCTCTCAAAATCCACATGGAAGATTTTCACCATTGTTTAGTGACAATGATGCCTTCTCATTCTTTGTTGGACAAGACAACAGGCCAAGATTAACACTCAATGACTTGTTCCAAATTGATGATGCTGATGTTGAAGAGATGGATCTTAAATGGCAAGCTGTTATGGTGTTAGTAAGATCTAACAGGTTCTTCAAGAAGACTGGAAGAAAGATGACTGTTGATCCTAATGAGCCATTAGGATATGACAAGTCCAAAGTTGAATTCTATAACTGTGGAAGGAATGGACACTTTGCAAGTGAAGCACTAGAGACAAAGCTGAGAGTAGCAGTCAAAAGTCCAAGAACAGCTATAGAACCAGTCCAAAAATAACTGAAAGTTTTCCAAAAGGAAACAGCATGAGTCCTAAAGGAACCAAAGCATTGGTAACTGTAGCTGGAGTGGTAAACTGGGCTAAAGATGAAGAAGAGCTTGGTTTAACGGCTCTCTCACATGAAGATACTGAGGTACATCCTTGTTCTAAAGACTGTGTTCTTAAATTTAATAGCTTAAAAGTAGAACGAGAGGAACAGTATCAAAAAGTCAACACATGCACTGTAGAACTAAATGCTTTTAAACAGGGTGTTGCTAAGTTAGAAGAAAATATAATTTTGTATAAAAAGGGTCAACAAAACTATGAAGAGAAAATAAGAATTTTAACTCTTCAAATGAGGGAAAAAGATGTGGAAATTAAAGCCTTTGAAAGAAAACTTTTGAAAGTGTCAGCAGAAAATGAAGCTTTAAAAGCCAGTCTTTATAATGAAAGGGAAATGATTAATCATTGGCAAAAGTCCTCTAAAGGATTGGGAAAACTGATTAATTCACAAATGGGGTATTATGATAAGTCAGGCCTAGGATATATTGAGGACCAACCTGGGATAACTTTAACTGACAAGGACTTATTAAAGGGGATTTTTGATAGTTCTAGTGAGTCAGATAGTACACCTGAGAATGATAGATATGCTGAAGGAATGAAGGCAGTTCCTCCACCACTATCAAGAATTTTCATGCCCCTAGTAATGATACAAGTATAGAGTTAGAAGAACCAAAGGTTAAAAATACCTCAAACTCTAGTACTTTGTCCCAAGATAAGACTGTTGTGACCAAGAACATTGTTTATCCACCTTTAATGAACAATTTTGTTTCTGAAGAATAGCTCTGCTCCCAAGCAGGTAAAAACTTCTAGCAAGATATTGGAAAATGATGTAAAACATAATAAAACCAAGAGGGGTGGGTTAGGTTTTGAGAAATCTAAGTCAAAACAACCTTTTGGGTCTTCTTTGAGAAGAAAAGGATGTTATATTAGTGGTAGTCTAAGTCATTTTATCAAAGATTGTACTTTGCATGAAGATAAAATTGTGAAACAAAAGACTGCACAAAAGGTCATGAAAAACAGTAATGGGAAAAATGCACAGGTTAATAGGAATCAGAAACTTAAGATGACAAACCTAAGTTTGATCACTCAAAAAGGGTAACTAAACAGGTTAAAAATAACTCTACCAAAAGTTTTATTCCTAGATCAGTACTTATAAAACAAGGTCTAGTACCTTTGAAGTCTGGTAAACCATGTTCCGGCAAGTCTAGACCTGCAAGTACTGCTAGACCAAACTTAAGTACTGTTGGTTTAAAGTTTGTCAAACCAAAGTTCCCCAATACTTCTAAGAATGTTATAGAAAAGGTCAAAACATCTAGAAGTAAGCCTAATATCAAACCAGTGCAAATGTGGGTTCCTAAAAGAGAAAAATCATGTGTTAAAGCAAATACTACTAAAGCAGTACTTAAGGCAAAGAAGTCTGAGCATATAGAGTCACCCTATGTCTTTGACTACATAACTGAAACCATGAAGTATAAGAGTAAAAGCAACAAGACTAGGAATGCTTCTGAACAGACTCTTAAGTGTGTAGGTCCCATAAGATCCGAGCCAAATGTGGCTTGGGTCCCTGTTAAAAACTAATAAGTTTTGTTTATGTGCAGGGGCATCTAATTGATGAATTGAAAGACAAAGGTATAGTAGATAGTGGATGCTCAAGACACATGACAGGGAACAAAGATTTCCTCGCTGATTTTGAAGAATTCAGAGGAGGACCAGTAGCCTTTGGAGGTAGCAAAGGTAGAATTACTGGAAAGGGAAAATCAATACAGGGAAGTTAGAATTTGAAGATGTGTTCTTTGTGAAAGAATTGAATGAGTTCAATCTCTTTTCTGTATCACAAATGTGTGATAAGAAGAACAAGGTGCTGTTCACAGACAAAGACTGCTTGGTGCTGTCTAAAGACTTTGAGATGCATAAAGAATCTTAAGTACTGCTTAAAGTACCCAGGTAAGAAAATATGTACACCTTTAATCTTCATACTATTACTCCAACAGGTGGTATTACATGTTTGCTAGCTAAGGCTTCTTATGATGAGTCTAATTTATGACATAGAAGGTTAGGTCATGTGAATTTCAAGAATCTTAACAGATTAGTGAATAGGAATTTGGTCAGAGGGTTACCTAACAAATCTTTTCAAAATGATTTCACATGTGCTGCTTGTCAAAAAGGTAAAAAAAATAGAGCCTCTTGTAAGACCAAGACTGTCAATACTGTGACAAAGCCTTTGCAATTCTTGCATATGGATTTGTTTGGTCCAGTTTCTGTAAGAAGCATTAGTCATAAGACCTTTTGTCTAGTCATAACTGATGATTATAGCAAATTCAGTTGGGTTTTCTTTTTAGCTCTTAAGAGTGAAACCAATGAATTACTTAAGGATTTTATCACTTTAGTTGAAAAGCAGTTCACTAAACAAGTTTTAATCATTATGACAGATAATGGGACATAATTCAGGAATGCTAAATTTGATGAATTCTGTAGGTCTAAAGGCATTAAGAGACAATTTAGTAATCCTGGGACTCCACAACAAAATGGAGTAGCTGAAAGGAAGAATATGACACTAATTGAGGCTGCTAGAACTATGCTGGCTGATTCTCTTTTGCCAAATACCTTTTGGGCAGAAGCAATCAACACTACATGTTATGTGTTAAATAGAGTCTTAGTGACCAAGCCTCAAAACAAAAAACCTTATGAACTTTTGGCTGGTGTTAAGCCTACCATAAGTCATTTAAGACCTTTTGGGTGTCATGTGTCTATACTAAATACTCTTGATCATTTGGGAAAGTTTGATGGAAAGTCTGATCCAGGATATCTTGTAGGATATTTATTGCAAAGTAAAGCATATAGGGTTTATAATTTGGCATCTAAAAAGGTTGAAGAAAATGCCCATGTTAATTTCTTAGAAAATAAACCCAATGTCCTAGGAATAGGTTATGCTTGGATGTTTGATTTAGATTATCTAACTAACTCCATGGATTACTATTTTGTGCAAAAGGATTGTCAAACTAACAATGCAGGTGATGAGTCTAGTGCAACTAATGCAGGTACTCAAGAAGAAGTTTCTTCATCAGATGATAATGTTCATATCTATGTACCCAATATGCCTACTGTTACTCCCATGTATGTTACTCCCAAGAAGCAAACCATGCCATCAACAGATGATCAAGCCTCCCAAGAGATTCAAAGGCTTCAAGATAAAAAAAATAATGCTACATCTGATAATAAGCATTCATGAGAAAAATATTTTGAGTCACAACACTCAATAGTACATAATACACCTAGCGGTACTTCATCTACAAGTACTGCTAAGTCAAAATCTTCAAAGTCTGCTGATTCATTAGAAGATATTTTACAAGTTATGGACGATGAAGATGTGTTTGCTAGTCCAGCTGAAGGAATCTTCTCCAAAGCTTTCTATGATAAGCAGGGTGTAGTAACTGATTTCAAAAACTTGGAAATAGAAATTCTAGTCAGTTCTATTCCCACTCATAAAGTCAACAACAACCATCCTACTACACAGATGATTGGAGATCCCAAGTCTGCTGTACAAACCAGAAGACAACTTCAAACCAATACTGAAACTTATGCACTTGTGAGTTACGTCAAACAACAGCAGAGAACTAATCATAAAGATACTCAACATTGTTTGTTTGCATGTTTCTTATCACAAGTAGAGCCCAAAAACATTTCTTAGGCTCTTGATGAAGAAAGTTGGGTAGATGCCATGCAAGAAGATCTAACACAGTTTGAGCTACAAAAGGTTTGGATTCTTGTAGATCTTCCCTCACATAAGAGAGTAATTGGTACTAGATAGGTTTTCAGGAACAAGAAGAATGAAAGAGGAGTTGTTGTGAGGAACAAGGCAAGACTTGTTGCTCAAGGCTATTGACAGGAAGAAGGGATAGACTATGATGAGGTTTTTGCACCAGTGGCAAGGATAGAAGCCATTAGGTTATTTTTGGCCTTTGCATCATATATGGGTTTTATAGTCTATCAAATGGATGTGAAAAGTGCCTTTCTTTATGGTACTATTTTAGGGGAGGTATATGTCTCACAACCTCCAGGTTTTGTAGATCCTAAATTCCCCAACAGAGTCTACAAGGTTATCAAAGCACTTTATGGTCTGTATCAAGCTCCTAGGGCCTGGTATGTAACTTTATCCAATTTTCTGTTAGAGCATAGATATAGGAGAGGGACCATTGACGAAACTCTGTTCATCAAGAAGAATGCTAAGGATATTATTCTAGTTCAAGTCTATGTTGATGACATCATTTTTGGTTCTACCAAGAAGTCATGATGTGAAGAGTTTGAGGCTTTGATGAAAGGAAGATTTCAGATGAGTTCTATGGGAGAACTAACTTTCTTTTTGGGACTGCAAGTCAAACAAAGGAAAGATGGAATATTTATCAGCCAAGATAAGTACAATCTTGAAGAAATTTTCATGTATGGATACAAGGAGTACAAGCACACCTTTTTAAGCTAAGAAGTCTTTATCAAAAGATGAACATGGAGAAAGTGTTGATATTCATCTATACAGATCAATGATTTTTTGGGTAATGGGTTTCCCCGGTAAATATATTATCCAAAAAACAATGAAGTACAAATGGAATGTGGTTGAAATACCACATTAACTTCAAGCTCTCACAAGCTTGATAAACCATCAAAACTAGTGCTTATGACATGCCATAACCACTAACAATTCTAGAAACATAAAATGCACCTAAAAAAAAATAAAAAAACACCATAATGAACCAATCTAACCAGCAACATAAGTGGAATAGGAGCTCCCACTTGTTTTGGAGTTGAGAAGATTAGACGATTCATCATAAACAAGAGCAACCTCCTCTCCATTCTCATCTAAAGCAGAGTACGAATTAGACGTGATCACATTACCATCAGATGAAAAAGGATCCACTTCCTTCCTCTTGGAAGATGAAACATTACCCACATTTGTACCACCTTTCTTGGGTTCACTATAAGTTGCTTTAGGAACAAACTGAACATTCGGTTTACCGAAGGACCATTAAACTTAGACTTGGACTTTCCATTTCTCTTTTTCTTCTTACCCACTGATTGAAAGCCATCATTAGACGTCTCAACAGGCGCACTAGTATGAACCATAGAAGCACTAGGAATAGTCACAACCTTCTTTGGGCACAAATCAATATCATGACCAAAAATCTTGTATGTATCACACCTTAGAGGCTTCTATTCATATTCAACCCGGATTGTTTCTTTGGTATACTTATCACTAGTAAGAGACGGAACACCAATAGTAACAATCTCAACCAAATCAGCATCAGAATTAATTTCAATGAGACACCTAGCAAAACTACTCCTACCCCATGAATCTTTGCACATAGAGCTAGTAAACGAGTCAAACATAATTGGCTTACCAAGAAAAGAAGCAATTAAATTAATTCCTTCCTCTTCAAAAACCTGAATTGGAACATCATGTAGTTTCACCCAAATTGGAATGCGAGTTAGATCTTCTTTAAACAAGCGAGTCCCCAATGACCATGTCTTGAGAATGATAGGAGTTTTGCGAATCAACCAAGGGCCACCTTCCAAAACACCCTCCAAACCAGCTTGTGAATCAAACTTGAAGAAGAAAAAACCCTTATTATTCATCATAATTCTTTTTAACCCATGTTTACCCCAATTGCTCTTAGCAAAATACTCAACAACTGGATATGCCAATCTCTGACCGAGAAAATAACCATACAGGGTATATTCAAAGCGAGAACCAACCTTTTGGACCACTCTTCGAGGAACAGAAACATTAACCCCTTCGAAAACAAGATCGACCACAATAGAAGTCTCATTATTGACATCCGCAGACACAGTAAGAGGCTCCTCCAAATCTTGCTGCTCAAGAAAACTCAAATGTTGATCAATAATCTTAATGATTCCATCACGATTCTCTTGTGACAAACATTCCCACACCTGATTTGAGCCCGCATCAAGCTCCTCGAAAAAGGCACTTAGCTCAACAAGAGAATTAAGAGAAACACAAAAAATAGCAGCATCACCAATATCCTTAATAAGAATTGGTGGAGTGTTCTTCAAATCAGAACTCGCAACTTGAATAGACTTTGATGCACCCAACGTACCAGCCCGTGGTTTACTGCCCGCAGCACCTGCATAAGTACTAGGGACGACTAATGAATGGACAAAGGTGTCCTCTTGAATAGTAGTAGCATGACCACCATTACTAGATACGCCTTCTACCGTACCATCAGTCCCCTAGCAAACCCTCTGGCAACAAACTTACAGCCCTCTCATCCGTCGCATCTATAGTAACATTCTCCAGCTCCTCATGAGTCTTCGAGTGCACAATACCAGGGTTCTGACCCCCAACTCCCAACACATTATTAACAGGCCTGGTAGTAGCACTCGTGGCTACCCCATGCATACCACTCATAGTCGGGTAATTAGAAACCCTAACAGGAGGCGACGGTTGACCTCCTTGGTTTTCAACCCTTTCAGTAGAGTCGTTCAATGGATCACCCCTGACAGCCTTACGCTCACCCAAACCACTTTGATACATTAGCGACGACATCCTCTTTTTCAATGCATCCACATCAACCGATCCAATATCAGACATTCAAACCCTAAAAAAACCCTAAAAACAAAACCCTAAAACCACGCAGCAATAAAAACAGAAAAACAGTAAGCTCCTCGTCAAGCTTTGTCGAATACTCCCAAAGGAGGGAATTATACTCACGAAAACAAACTAACCGACTATCATACGATCAAACAAGGGAAAAAATTTAAGCGGCAGCAAGAAACCCTAAAAGTCGAACTAAACACCCTAGATCAATCAATCAACCTAATAAAAAGCATGTTAGATCAGTGTAATCGCAAGATTAACCAATAAAACATGATTGTTATAAGGTGTATTGATTAATTAAGACTGGATAGAACGATTAGAATGAAGAGGTGATTTTTGCCGCCATTGTTGAAAACTAGGGTTTTTCATACAGATCAATGATTGGTTCATTGATGTATCTTATTGCTTCAAGGCCAGATATTATGTTTGATGTGTGTGCATGTTCAAGGTTCCAAGTCAATCCAAATGTGTCACATCTACATGTTGTGAAGAAGATTTTTAAGTATCTTAAAAGTCAACCCAATTTAGGATTATGGTATCCTAGAGATTCCACCTTTGAATTGGAAGCTTACTCAGACAGTGATTATGCAGGAGCTAATCATGATAGGAAATCCACAACACGAGGTTGTCAATTCCTAGGCAGAAGACTCATATCATGGCAGTGTAAGAAGCAAACCATTGTTGCTACTTCTACAAGTGAAGCTGAATATGTAGCTGCTGCTCATTGCTATGGACAAGTAATTTGGATTCAAAATCAATTGTTAGATTATGGGTTTAACTTCATGAACACCAAGATTTACATTGATGATGAAAGTACGATATGCATTGTCAAGAATCCAGTATTTCACTCCAAGACCAAGCATATTGAAATAAGACATCACTTTATAAGAGATGCCTATGAAAAGAAGCTTATTCAAGTCTTGAAGATTCATACAGACAACAATGTAGCTGATTTGTTGACCAAGGCATTTGATGTAAAAAGATTTGAATTCTTGGTGACACATATTGGTATGCTCAACCAATAGACTGCTGCATATGTTGAGGGGAGGTAATAGCTGTATAATTTTTATACTAATTTTTATTGTATAGTCTATGTTTTGTATTTTTGATGTGATTGCAGGTTGATAGAGAAAGATAAAAAGAGGTTATAATAATAGTGGAATGCATGAACTAGTCAAAATTGTGAGGTACCGTTATAACTCCAAGTACCGCTAGCACAAGTTCAAGTACCGAGTATGTTCCATGTACCGCTACATGTCCGTTGTACCATTAAGGGTTTCTTTTGTAAATTTGGCGGTTTCTTCGCGCTTGGGTTTGTTATTTACTTAAATACTTAATCCAATTACACAATTGATTCATCTAATCTTTTATTCTTATCTCTTGATTCTATAACCTTCTCTCTAATTTTTCGATCATCAAAAATACTAATGGCTGCTTTACAAGTGATCTCTAAGCATAATTTGGTTGCGTATCTTGCTGTGAATGATGACTCTATTGGTTTCCATGAGATTATTGGTTTCTTATCTCGAAGTCATGTTCGTTTTGCACTCAATGTAAGTCCCATTGTCTCTGTTTCTATTGTTGAACAATTTTGGAACACTGTTGTGTTAGGTACTCGGTTTGATCAACCTTGCATTAGGGCTAGGGTGAATCATAAAAATATATATGTAACTGAGGTACTGCTAAGGGCAATCTTGAGATTAAATGATGAAAATGGACTTAGTATGCTTAATAACACAGAGATTCATGATGGCCTTGGAGCCATGGGCTATGAGGGTGGTAGGGAAAGTCTTACTTTCTTTAAAGCTTTATTTTCACCTCAATGGAAATTGCTTTTTCATGTTATTATTCACTGTTTAAGCTCTAAAAGTACATCTTTTGATCAAATTCCTGCTGCATTGGCATCAGCTGGTATTTGTCTAGCAAATAACAGTGTTTTTAATTTTTCAAGATTAATTTTTGAAGGCATGACTTGGAATTTGGAAGGAACTAAAACGTTTTTGATGTATCCTAGATTCATTCAGACTTTAGTTAGTGACCAAATACCTAACCTACCAGAGTTAACTGATACATGGGATGTTCCTACATTCACAAAGAGAACTTTCTCTTTCTTGACCAAACAAGGCAATGCCTTTACAGGAATAGTTACACCATTGTTTGCTCATATGTTAGCCCAACCTGCCAACCAAGAAGGTGAGGAACCTAGTAATGCTAGTGCTTCTCAGCAAACTCCTTCTCACCAGAGTTCCCATTCCCTAGAATATTCACAATCTTCTTAATGTTGATGCTCCACCAAATACTGATGAGATGATCCATACACCTGCTGCTTCTATTGTTGCTAGTGGTTCACCACCAGAACAAGCAACAGAGGTGGTGGATGTTGCAAATTTGACTGCTTTGTGTACTAGTTTGTCCCAACACGTACAGGTGTTGCAAAAAGAAAAACTTGTTCAAGACAAGAAAATTGTTGAATTGGAAGCTAGCCTAATCAAGTTGAGGAACAAAGTATCACCTTGGATAAGGCAACATAGATCTATTCAGAAGGCTACACTCAAAAAGAAAAGATTCAGAAACCACAAGAAAAGGAAACTGAATGCAACCAAACAGGGGAGGAATTATGAACCACACAAATGTGATCAAGAAATGTTGAAGGAATTAGAGAATCAGGTTCCTAGTTACTGGAGATAATATAGGTCATGTGGATTGCATATTTTGGATATAGATGATGGTACCTACTATATGCTACAAGAGAAGAGTTATCCATTCAAAAGAAGATTGTTGGAAAGAATGTTGGAAAGAATGTTGGAACAACAATTGGAAGTTACAGAAGAATCTGTTGATGCTTTGGAGTTGATCAGAATGATTAAACAACAAATCAAGGATTTGAAAGATGAGGAAGAAGTTGAGGAAGAGCCTTAAGTGTTTGACTTTAAGTCACACTTCACAAATGGTTCTCAGTTCACCATGTCTAACACACATAAGAATTGGCTAGTCCATAAGCAAACGGTTTGTGGTAAAGACTTCTCAAATCCATTGAAAGCTGGTAGTTTGCTAAAAACTATATGGTTCTAACTCACCTTGTTTCGAGACAAAGAGTTGGCTAGTCCTAGACAAACGGTACTAGGTAAAGACTTATTCGTTGATGATTGGCAATTTACCAAAAACTGTAGGGTTATCAGTACACCTTATTCTTCATGAATAAAGTATTGGCTATTCCAGAGTGTACGACTAACTGGTAAAGAATATATCAAATCCGTTGATAGCTGGTGATTTGCTAAAAATCATGAAGCCAATGCAGATTGGTTTTTGTTGTTAACTGTTTTATTTCAGGTATGAAGATTACAAGCAAAGAAGTATTCAAGAAGAAAATACTTAGAAGGTTTTGTCATCAAATCAAGACTGAAGTTCATGATTCAAAGTTCATAGATTTAACTCAAGAAGACAATTACTGATGCTACAAAGATAAATGAATGTTTACAAGACACAAGAAGATCATAGTTTCAAGGCAAAGATGATGTTCATGCTGTTTGAAGATTATCTTATCAGAAGAAGATATACATTGAAGTGTTTGGCTACATTCAGTTGGATACAAATATAAATTACCAAGTTCAATCTAAGGATGAAGGAAAGACTGAAGACATGTATTCTAAATACGTCCAGTACAAGAGAAATAAGAAGACAACAAGTTATCATTCTTGTTTAGGGGAGGATTGTTGGGAATTATTTATTAAGTGTCAAGTATCGTTAGTGTTATTCAAGTATTGTTAGTTATCTTTCAAGTACCGTTAGTGTTAATGCGGTACATAGTAAGTACTGCTACTTATAAAGTAAGTACTACTATATTGATTAGGACGAATATATCTTTGTATAAGATATGTTATAGTTATAGTTAGAGTATATCTTATGTTATATACTTAAATAGTTAGAATATTAATAATATATCGTTTGTGATATAGTTATCTTTATAGAATATGCTAAGGTTTCTAGGGTTCCTTACTCTATAAAAGGAACATAGGTACAATGTCATTCATGTACCTCATTCAAGTCGATTAATAAGAGAATCGAATACTTAAAAGTAATTCTATTCTTTTGTGCTTTATAAGTTAGATTCCACATAACTTATTTAGTTTGAGTAAGAGTTCTCAAAATGTTTTAGTTTGATTACAAACTACTATACTAGTTTTTAACAGAATATAGATCCAATAAAAGGGATCAACAAAATCTAACAAAGTTTAGGTGAAAAACTCATAATAAATTATCTATATCTATACTATTATATAAAGAGGCTAACTCCAAACTAAACTCCGATCTTAATCCCGAACCTAAAATTACCAAACCTAACTCTAAGCCAAAAATTAATATAAGTATGTTAATTTTAAGCCATTAGATCATATTTGATTAATCTCATCCATTCATTATTTGAAACAAACTTTCGAAACAACTTTTGTAACAAACTATTTAAAAAACTTTTATTTTTAAATTAAAATATCTTTTTATTTATTTATTTTTTTATAATCTAATTTCATCATTTTTTTTAAATTTCGTGCTATTTAATTTAACATCCATTTTAATATATTTTGTTAAATTTTAGTTTTTCATTGATATTGAGTTTATTTTAATTTGATTTAATTTTTTTTATAACTTTCATTTTACTTTGAATATACATTTGATGATTTAAAATATAGCATTTGTTCGTTAAATAATAGTTATCGGGTACTCGCCGCTGCATTACACGAGTACCATGCTTGATTTAATAACTTTAATAAATTATATATTTAATAAAAAAACTAAACATATTAAATATCACATATATTACTATTTAAAGATATAAAAATATGTTATTGTAATATTTTAGACCTAAGTGGGGCGGAGTGATTTTCGATTTGATTCATATATGCAACCAAAAACTACCCAAACATTCGGTTATCAAAAATGTGAAAATCATCTCTTTGATTTTTCAATTGTAGCGGATTTTTTTTGCGTTTTTTTCCCGATTTTTCGGTTGTTTTTCGGTTTTTTAGTTTTATACTCACCTTTTAGATGACTTTTTTTTGGGTAACATCGAAAATCAGACTGAATCGAATTACCATTTAATCGAACTTAAAATTGAATTTAAATTTGGTTTGATTTTTGAGTTAACCTGATTATATAGTTTAGATTTCTTTTGATTTAATTATATCAATTTTTAGCCAAACATAAAAAACGTTTTTCTATATTTAAATAAATTTTGAGTGGTCTTATAGAGTTCTCGTATTTTTAACCTAACGCCTTGTCTTTCTCTTTAGTTTCTAAACTAACATAATCACAGGACACCAAAAATAAGAAGTTTCTTGTTGTATATATTTAAAAAGTGTATATATTTGGATGAATATGGTTTTTAGACCAGTTTTCGATTGAGATTGCCAAAATCATATTCAAGTCGAAAACTGAAGCTTGATTCGGTTCAACATTTGCTAATTCGGTTTGGTTGGTTTGATTCGGTTCAATTCACTTTTCGATTTATCCGGTTTAAAATCCGAACAATAAACACCCTAAAATGAAATTTTGAAGATATTATGACGTAGTACTCTCTCTACTTTGAATTGATAAGATAATATATCGCAATAACATAATGACGTGGTATTATTCTTTGTTGTCTCTAGACTCCATTTGCGTATAAAGAAACTATATTCCAACCTTGACATTAGTCATATTTGAGTTGGCAATCCAATCTCCAAAAAATCTTATCAGTAATATATAGACAGGTATTTTCTTAGTGAAGTGACATTATGGACCCTATATATGTTCTTACTCTAAACAATCCAAAAACTTATCCATAGTTCTTGATAATTTCATTTGTAATCGTTGGAAAATGTAGTAATGCATGGATTTTAATTAATTTATCCATCCATGAATAATAAGTTAAGGGCATCCACTATGGTGGGTTTATAAAGAGGTTTATAATTATGAAGAGGTTTATATTTCATTTCAACCATAGTGGACACTCATTTTATGTCTAGGTGGAATGAAGAGGTCCTAATTCTTGAACCTCTTTAAAAATTAAATGCATTTAATTCCTTTGTTATATAAAGTATTTTATAAAGTTGTAAAGGTTTTTACCATAGTGAATGTAGGTTTATAATGTCAAAAGGTCTAAAAATTAATGATGTATTAATGTATAAACCTTTAGAAAAGATTTATCATAGTGGATGCTCTAATAACTGTAAAAATATGACAAAGGTTATTTTACATGCTTGCTTTTTATTATAGAGAGATTTATATGTATGTCTTTTTTGAAATTGAATATTACGTAAGTATCATTCGTATTTACATGTATATCTTTCTCATTTTTGTAATTATATTAATATCATTTTCAAACTTGTATAATTATATTAATATCTTTCACAAACTTTTAAATACTTATGTATATTAAAAAAATTGATTAAATCATAATATTGTTAATTTTAAATTTGAAAGTATTATTCGACTTTTATTTATCTTTTATTTTTGTCATAATTATATTATGCATCCATACTTTTTAACCTCGAGTGATGAAACAACATGTAACAAAATCACAAAAGTTTATATATAGATATGAAAAAACATATTACTCATATATATTACAGTAATTTGTTCATACAATATTTAATTTTTGGCCTTTAATGAAAAAGATCATATTGATTTTTTAATATATACATGAGTATTTAAATGTTTGAGATATTTATATAAGTATAAATTTTTGTGAAGGATATTAATGTAACAAAAAAATTTATGAAAAATATTGACGTAATTAAAAACGATAAGAAAGACATTGATGTAATATTGAATTTTCGGAAGATTATCTCTACTACTTATAAAGGCTGTATAATTTTTTTTCAAAAATCTCTTCATTTCTACTAATAGTAATTTCTCTCAACATTTTCATACTTACATTAATTATTCATCCACAAAAAGAAAGCATCAAATAAAAGGTAACAAAGCTGTATGTCATAATTTAAATATCAAAGCAGGAAAGGATCTGACTTTTTAATACCAGTATATGAAAACACCCCAAAGATGTTTATAAATCATTCCTATAATTAGTAACTTTTCTCAACGCTTCCTTAATTACATTATCAAGATTTCCACAAAATGAAACCACCTATCAACAATTCCATATATAACATTGATGCAAACCGTGAATTTTCAACAAGTCAACTATTGTAATTGTACACAGCCTGTATATTAGCAAACCTAACCGAAAACATAGTAGCTTCCTCTCCAATTTTGATTGAACAATTACTACTAAATCACGAATTCCATAATACCCCGATGGACAACACACCCGAGAACCCTTTTTTCATATCCCATCTCACATGCTCTCCAACATCATCCATCATGTGCCGCCACACATATCACATTCTACCGCCGCCACCATTTAATTTTGCCGCCACCATTTAATTTTGCCGCCACCACTCCTAACATTGTAGGCGGGTTTGGCTGGTTGTTTTAAAGTAGGTGATTTTGGTTGGTGGTTTTGAGGTATGTGGATTGGCTGCGATGGTTTTATGGTGTTGGTTGTGCTTGAGTTTAATATGAGTTGCTTCTTGGTTTATATGATGGTCCCATGGCTTACTCAAATTTATCTCATGGTGATTGGGACTCTGATCGTGTTCCACGTCTAGGTTTCGGTACCAAAAAGGTACATATAAATCTCTTAATATTAAACATATTTTATATTGGTTTTTGTTTATTGATCTTAATGATTAAGAGGGTGTTTGGATTTGTATGTCGTTCTGCTTATACATTGGTTAATAAAGGTGGCCTTTAGATTAGCTTATTTAACCCGCTTATGAGTTTATTTGATTGTGGGAAGTTTGTCACTTTTTAAAGCTTTTTAACTTCATATTATTGGTTTAACCGAGTAAGGGGAATTTAATAAGGTGACACTCACAAGGGGTGTTTGATTAATTTTGTTTTTGGCTTACGAGTTTTTGTGGTTTTGGCTTCTGTTTTGTAGGCTATATTCTTTTTGGGTTAATAAGTGCTCCAAGGTGAAATTGTATTTGTGAGGTTTCATGCAATATGTTTTGCTCTGTATGAACTGATATATAAATATAAAAATTCCCAGACCAAATCGTGAGGCCAGAAAATGACCCAAACCCAGCATATCAAAACGACATTGTTTTACCAGCTGAATGAGTTTTTATATAATGAGACATAGGAGTTTCTATATTTCCACCCATTTTTCAGAACTTTATCATTGATTCATTGTATAGTCTAAGTCTACTTTGAAATTCTAATTCTTGGTGATATTAGTTATAAGAGGCGACGATGAATTTAAACATGTTCGATTAAGGCTGTGATTGTTCGTATCTTGGCAGGGAAAATTGTTAGGTCTGCAGCCATGGCGGATGTATCTTCTTTTTCGAGTTTTAAATCGTCTGAGCCTAATAGACGATTATGTCCGATTTAAATTCAGCATTAACACTATTAGTTATCATAGTAGCGATATATGGATAATCTATTTTTACAATAGCAGGCACTATATATAGTCCAGATTCTCTTACTTCGTTCATTCTTTATAGTCTCGCAAGTATTTGTTTGTAAATTAATGTTCTTTATGTTTTCTTACAGATTTATAAATTCGTGTAGTTTTTTGTGTTTATATCCATGTAGGATTTTTTTTTTGAACGGCAGTATCCATGTAGGATTGGGCGTAGCACTAACTATGGAACGTCATTATTTGCTACATGGATGCATCAAGGGGTAATGCGACATATGATGTCTTTTTGTACAGTTTTTGAACTTTGCTCCAAACATATTGGCAGAGTGCCGCTTCTTGTGGCCATGTTGAAGTCCGACTTTGTGTGTGTCTTTTGTGTGAGAAGGCAAAGAATGTATAAAACAGCTCCATTGGTAACGTAAATGTATGAAAAGGTAATGCAACATACGATTAATGCAATGCTGATATTTTTCTGCATTATTTTTTTTCTACACACGTACCTATTGGCGATGAATGTAAAGAAAATATATACGAGACTATCGCCTCCTCATTTGATAGTATTTTTTTTATAGATGGTTAGGGAGGTTGGTGTGGCTGCAAGGACAACTATGGCTGAAGGTGGATCGCCATGACGCATACTGAATCACTCAAAGAAAGATTATGAAGGTTGGCAGTGAATGAGATCAAATATCGTACACATAACATGTTGTAAAATTAATTTCAGGTTGGCATATTCAAGTAAATCATTAACATGTAACATGTACGATGACTTATCTTTAATGTTTATAATTATGTCCTTATTGCTGTGTTCATGTGAAAGGCCGATACCTACTCCTTTATTTGCAAAAGGTAAAAAATTCTATCGCAAAACTGACTCCTAAGAGCTTATTTACTTGTAATTCTGCTTATTGAAAATAAGGTTAAGTAATCAAACCAATTATATTGGAGAAACACAAGTCTTGCCTTTTCTGCTTAAGTTCACTAGAATATATGGGACGTGATCGAAACTTGTGATGAATGAAATGGGAACAACAAAGTGCATGATGTAAGCTTTTGGGATAGACCGAATTCGGTAAGCATCTAATTACAGCTTAGGTTACTTGGTTCCGCTTTTCACCAACTAAATGATCTTAAAGTCGGATCCTTTTAGCTAAAAATTTAAATTAATCAAGCATAATTAAAGTTTGGAGGTTCAACCTTCCTAACTATTCTTTGTCTTAGATGCATGGTGTTATTTTGGTTTTATGGTTTCACTCTGAATTTTGTGTACTTATTAAAAAAAAGTATTTTTCTTAAATGGGGTAACACGTAACTAGGTACAACGAGCTTTATGCCATTAAGAACGGATGTTCAATTTACGCTATTTGGAAAAAGTTTTATTAGCTTTACGCCATTACGGGGTGTTTCAGACTATTCCGAATTGTGGTTTTTCAGATTGTATGTAAACTACGTCTGTAAGTCGATTATATAACCATAAGCAGTTGGGTTGTAAAAATTGATTACCTATTGCTTCTGCTCTCACAGAGCAGATGTTATTCTTTACTAATGATTTGGTATTAATGATAGGTAACAATTGAATATCTGAATCGAAGAAGGTATTGAACATGTTAAACGGGAGCATGGAAGCTTTCATTAAAGAAGGTGACTTTTACAGTTCACGTTGCTTCAAATTGATGTGACGGGTTCTCAATTTCCTTTCTTGAATCGTTACTTGGATTGAATCGTTTATTTATAGTTGCATAGCCGTTTGTATCAAATTTGAATCCAAGTAACGATTCGAAATTCATAGTTACCTTCATACCAAAATTGTATCGAATTTGGGTTTTTAAAGTAAATTGAATCGATCATGTTTAAGGGGCATGACATCCTTTCACTTCTTGATGACATTATCGAATTTGAGTTTATAAATTTTGCTTTTTTTTTTAGTTTTAGTTATTGGGACTGTCATTGACGCTGCTGGTTGTTAGTAAGGTGGTGGTTGCGGGTGCGGTGGGTTAAAGTGGAGGATAGCAATGACTATTTTTTTTTGCCAATATTGAGTCTGTTTGGTTTTGGCTTCCATATTTGCAGACCTAAGCCTTATAGATATTGATGAAGTAGTGTCAACTGCAATTTGTCTATTGTGGATTTTAAAAACCTAAATTGCCCAGTATCTTACGTGCCATGGGTGGTTTGGATAAAAGGCCGACCCAACCTGGAGCTCAAATGTTTGGCGGGGGCTCACCAAGTAGACGGATTGTTTTGTTAGTGAAGGTCTTAAAATGTATCAGGTTAGCAAGAATGAAATAAAAAGGCTCATTCTGTATGTTCTGAATTTTGTAATCTGATATCCTAAATGTTAAAATGTTATTATAGATGTGTAGTTATATAATGTAGTAATCTAAATCTGTAAATCACTTCCTCATATGTATACTCAGAAATGAACATGAGTTAGTAGCATCTAAAAAGGCAGCCAAATAGTTTGAACACCCCGTAGCTAATAACAACGTCCGCTGCGAAGCGCGGAAGCCTAATTGCTTGTTTCGTTAACTATACGTCGTTGCACATTTCCGCCGCTATGCGCGGGTAGTCGCCTAGTGTATGTAAATGCCCTTCTATTATAGACAAGAAAAACAATCTTTATTTTGTCTTTGATTTAAATTTAATAGTGCAAATTAATTTAAGATTTTAAAAAATATAAAAAAACAAAATTGCTAAAATATACAAAATATTTAAAAAATAACAAAATGATTAAAATTATAAATATAATAAAATATCGGTTTCCATTAGTGATATTTCATTATTATTTACAATTTTAGTCTTTCTTTTTTATTTTTTACACTTCTTGTACATTTTCACAATCTTAATTCTTCTGTGTTTTTTTTCACGTAATCTGTTCTTACATGATTCAATAATTAAAATTAATACGTTAAAATATAATTAAATATAAATATCGAAAATAACTCATCATATAAGAATACTTTTTGCTGATATCAATAATGATAAATAAATTTCTTTATAAGAGACACTAAAAGTAAAACAAAGTGCAGCGATATGTAATCAATCATATCGTTTCATTCTTTAAAAGGTATGGGGAGTAGGGTAGCCAAGGTAAATAAGACAATATTTTCCAAGTCATGTGGAAGATAATGACATAGAATATCTAGACAACGCTATCAATCTCTAGATAATAATTGTAAGTATACTATTTTGAATAAAGGATTAGAGGGCTGACCATTAGGTCGGTGTCAAAACGGGTGGGATAGCGGGTTAAACGGGCGGTAGGTTAAACGGACACGGGTTAAATGGGCGAGTCAAACAGGCGTAAGGTAAAACGGCAAAAAGAACATATAAAAACATAAGAACAAAAAATAAAAATACTTGCTTGAAAGCCGGAGATAAAAATTAAATATAAAAGATCTATCTAATAACCTAATTATTATTTTACATGTGCGCCCATTAAGCTCATTTATTTTCTTACATATGCGCTTATTTAACCGATTAATAATAATAAATAGGCAAAAAGTGACCAATCTTTTTTTGAAAAGTGCTAAAAAAATGTTCATATTTATCAAAATAGACAAGATCTGCCACCTCTACTCGAAACTCACATGAATCGATCAAAATCAAAACAATTGAACGGGTTCTCAAATCGATTTTTGGTAAACACGAACCAGGAATCAGCCGAAGTAATTAGGTCGGTTGCGGTTTTTTTTTCGATCAACTTGGTTTGGTTTAGATTGTTTAAGTCTGAGTTTTCTATGTTTTGGCCCGAACGGAACCAAGCCAAACTAAAAGTCATATAAATATATAAAATCTAAAATTGAACCGCTTAAGGTTAATTCGGTACTTGTTGGACCAATTTGGCTCGGTTTTTTTGGTTATATTTGTTTTTCTCAAACTCGGCGTAAAATTAGCTCACTGTAGTTGGATCGATTTCTTAGTTGTTTTTTTCTCGATGGTGATATATATTATAACGTCTTGCTTTTGTTTTATCAAGCACTTGCAGATCAACGAAAACGTCGAAATGCACCGAGGCACTAAAAGTGACTCGATCGATCAATATTCAAGTCTTAGGATGTGTTTGGCAATGAGCGGTGGTCAAGCTTTTTAGAGCAGTGAGGGATGAAGAAGAGCATTTTGATATTTTATGTTTTTTTTGACAAAAAAGAGCGGTGAGCGTTCTGATTTTTTTAGTCGTTTGGTAAAAGAGTGGTGAGCGGTGCTATTATTTATGAATGATAGTTTTTCAATACTTCTTTTAAAGAACGGTGAACAGCGGTAAGTTATGACAGTTACTGCTTACTGCTCTTACTCACAACTACTGATCACTGTTCCTGCTCACTGCTCTTACTCATAATACTTGTTCATTTTAACAAACACACCCTTAATCATTACCAGTTTTTGTTTCAAGATAATTCTGGTATTATCTGATTATGATTAAGTGAGTTAACGTATTACTGTAAAATTTCGTTTTAGTCAATTCATATAGCTTCTTCTTAGATTAAAATGCCTTTGTATGCATCAACATGAGAAACGAAAATAGAAATGGTATACCGAGTTAAATAAAGTACTCATGGCACATTATAGGATCAAAATGGCATATTCTTATAAGAGTTATAATTGTATCGTCGATTTCATAGCATGTACAATGTAAAGCTTTTTACATTTAGTTTGTTTGTTGAAATGATCGTTAGTTGTGAGGTAGCAGTGAGGAGTAACAGTGAGCAGTAGTTGTTATAACTCATCGCTCATTTATTCATCGTTATTTAAAAGAAGCATTGAAAATTTAGTATTCTTAAAAGATAGCGTCACTCATCGCTTTTTTGCCTATCGACTAAAAAAAGATCATAATGTTCACCGTTCTTTTTGCCAAACATGCATTAAAAATCAAAATACATTTTTTCATCGCTCACTGTTTCAAAAAACTTAATCATCGCTCCTTTGCAAATGAAGTATTATAACAATAGCTCTTGTCAAAGACCTGTAGTTTCAAAAGTCATTTTAAAAAACTATCTGAGAAGCTTTAATTGCAATGGAGAAAACACCGTCAATTTTAAAAAGAAAATAATAAAACCTTGTTACTTGTTTTTCTACTTTTGAGAGGATCTTTCATATGTCGAGAGGATCTTTCATATGTCGAAGAACCCGAGAGAGTTCTCGAGCGACAAGATTGTGTCATGCGGAGGAAGACGATACCTTTCGTTAAAATCCTCTGGAGGGATCATCCTGATCGGGAAGCCGCTTGGGAGACAGAGGAGTCTATACGGACTTCTTACCCACATTTCCAGTTCTGATTCGGGTATGTTTTCTTTCAGTTTATGTTATCTCCATCTTTTAGAGAGGAAGAGTTGTAAAACCCGCTTTAAAATACTATGAACAGTACACATGAACAGTAAATACATGAAAATACGATAAAATTTAAACTTTCCATTTATAATATATTTCACGTGTCACGATATTAAATAACATGTACTTACGTATATATTATAAATGTGTTTACAATCACGATAATTAAATTCATGATAAATAAAACACGAACATACATGACATATAATTTAACTTGGAAAAACTTCGGTTTTATCTTTGGGCTGTAAGGGTGCCGCGGCTAAGAGAGAAAAAGGAATTGGATGGGCCTTTTGGCCCATGACCATTACATGTTTAAGAAAAACACAAGGAAAAAATTATCATATTTTAGGTTACAAAAAATAAAAACCTTTGCCTCCTTCTCCTTCTTGCCACCGGCTATAGATCACCGCCAATGGTGTTCGGGACGATTTTTGCTATTTGATTTTGGTGTGTACGTGTTCGTAATCATAAACCTTTTCCTTTCACGCATTAGGTATTATCATAACCCTTTTCTTTCTTTTATGAATTCATGATCTTATTATAATTAATCTTAAAAACAAACAAGGAAAACATGTGGGGATTAATTAAAATCAAGAATAAAGGGGTGTTTGGTGTTGCTTTGTTCGGCCGAGACCCAAACCGAGAGCCTCAAGGCTCTCGGTGGTGTTTGTTTTGCCCAGCCGAGACCTCAAGGTCTCGGTGTGGGGTTTGTTTGGCTCGGACGCAAGCAAGGGGACTCGACCGCGAGTCGGGGTGTGTGTTTTGGTTTGATTATCGTGTCAACCGAGACCAATAGGGTCTCGATGGGACTTAGTGTGAAAACAGTGGGAATCCGACAGAAAACAGGGGGAACCGGCACTCAGTCGGTGTGAACCGGGCTCGGCAGCGGCTAGCCGTGGCTCGGCAGTGGGTAAAATGGCTCGGACAGTGGCAACCGGCTAGGCCGGGTAGCCATTGTCAAGGGGGTTTGTCTCGGCATATTCATAGAACACGGGTACGGGCTCGGGCTAATTTTTAAATCACGGGTTCGGGTTCGGGAAAGTATTTAAATCAGAAAATACATTTAATTAAATTATTTTCTAGACTATTTATTTAATTAAATACATGACTTAGGTTAAAAATATTAAAATTAATATTTCATGAATAACCTAAGTATTTACTTAGTTAATTTAATTAAAACATGGTATTTTTACTTAAATTCTTATAATGTATAGTTTAATTAATTAACCAAGTTATTTAATTAATAAGCTATAACCTTTAAACCATGACTTGTATTTTACTAAATAACTTTACTTGACATTAATAATCCAAATTATTTCTAATTATGGAAACTTATTATTTTTGGAAACTTTCTATTTTTGGAAACTTACTATTTATGAAAACCCGCTATTTTTAGAAAGTTACTTAGTATTACAATACAAGTATTATAATACCATACTACATGAATAATATATAACATAATACAAGAATAACTACAGATTAATACTTAAGACAGTTAAAACATGACATAACATGAATAATAAGCTAAGAACACACAGAGCCAGTAAAACACATGTAATTCAGACAACTCATACACGTCCCTATTCTTATGTAGTATTATCCGTCAAGGCGAAGTAGGTTCTTTAACGTTTTCCGTTAGCTTCTACTGGACACAAGGTACGTATTTTTCGTCCTTCAGTAAGGACAGTCTCTTCATTTATTAGGATTTCCCGTATGCAGCCAATTGTTTTTCCCAGTAGTTACAGATTTAGATGCTTATGTTTTATTAGTTACCTTAGCCATATACATGCATGACCAGTTTCACCTAGCTATGGAGGTACCATAACCATAACACTAGAGGCACTAGTGTTATGACTTCACCACGGCAGAGTGATAGCTCGTGGCGTCCCTTTTAGTTATTTGGCCATCATTATATTATTATTATCATGTGGGGCGTATGGGTGCATCCTAGTTACAGTTTCAGTCAGGATTTCATGGTGAATGTGGTGTGTGCCTTGCATCCTTCACAAGTAGCTGATCCCTTACTCAGACCATATTAATTAGAGGCATCCCCTCTAATTGCATGATGAGGTCACTCCTCTATGTATTCATGCACGTTGTTGACCTTATGACCTATATTGGCTTTTGGTTTATTTAACTAATACAGATTCTCTTAAGTAAACATAAGCTATGTTTTCAGAACTAAAACCAATAAACATGCTATACATCTAGTTTTCCCAGGACTTATTCATTTCCGCTGCCTTTCATGCTTTATATGCTCTTTTATGCTTTCATTACTCTATGTTTCCATGCTTTATTGTATATGTGCACTGGGCGTTATGCTCAGCCGTTTTCTATTTCCATATTCCCAAACGGCAGGTACCCAAGTTCGCAAGTAGGATCTCAAGAGTATGTGCATTCGGATGGAAGCTATACAGCCTTCTTTATCTTATGCATTTATTCCTACTTTCTCATACTTTATTTCACTTGGACAGTGTTTAGTCCTTCCATTTACAGTACTTATATTTGCTTGTGTGTGAGTTACTTGGACTACCGATGTTTGATTATGGTATTTCCTTTTATGGTCATGAATGTTTAGACATTTACATTGCATGCTTTGATGACACACCATAATTTTCTGTAGTATTCCATCTTAACAAATAGGGTGTTACAGTCTTAACTTGTTACCTCGTGTATTTTGTTTTGGCAAATCGGTTTTGATTTTGCCCATTATGTTTGATGTAACTTGTTTTGTACAAATTTACTCTGTTTGTGAGGTGTGATATAGAATCTTGTTAAAAAATATTACCTACTTGGGATTTACTAAAAAATGTTGAAAGCCAAAATAAAAATAAAAATTAGTAAAATAATAAATCAATAAATTAGTTAGTTACCCTTATAGATAATTCACATTATTTAGTCTGCATTAAAAATGGTTAAATTATTTTTCCTTATTTATTTGTTCCCAAATATTTTAAGCATTCCGTACTATTGCACCACATTTAGGGGCTGTTTATTTTGCACTTATTGGTCCGAGTGCTAAGGTTTGTGATCCCATATGGTTATATTGTGTTGTTTTTTTTACTTTATACAAAGAGTTAAGTTATTTTGGATATCATATCTATCATGGATACTAAGGAACTCATCCCCACCATCCATCATCATCATATCTAATGGTTGAGATTAAAAGTATTTAATTATTTCACTTATTTTTAAAACTTAAATATCTTTTAAACCGTTAAGTGTTAAACGGAAAAAAATATACCATCGCGACGAGCATTTAATTAGCTTTCTACAGATATGCAATATGATATACTTTTGAAGAAAAAAAATCGTTTTTTTTTTAAATTTGCGTAAATATCATATATGATAATAGTGTTTTATCATATATGATATTATTGTTATGTTACAAATTATTATAGAATCATATATGATATTGGTTTATATCATATGATATTGGTTTATATCATATGATATTGGTTTATATCATATATGATAAGTTATATCATATATGATACCAGTGTTACTATCATATATGATATTTAGTATCATATATGATAAATTACGGAAAAAACAAAAAAAAATAATTTGTCGAAAGTTTATCATATAGCATATCTGTAGAAAGATAATTAAATGTCCGTCGTAATGGTATATTTTTTTTCGTATAACGATTGACGGTTTAAAAGATATTAATGTTTGAAAAAAAAGAGGAAATTGGTTTTATGTTTAATTTTATCTATTAGATTAAGATGAAGATGAGTGGTGAAGATTAATCCCTTAGTATCCAAATAAAGTTTGGTATCTAAATGAACTTAAATCTTAAATTGGGCACCGTTTGTTGAACGTTCCAAAGAAGACTCTCTAACTGGAAAGCCAAATCTCTTTCCATTGGAGGTCGATTCACCCTCATTAGATCCGTTCTTAGTAGTTTGGGAGTCTACTATTTCTATACCTTCAAAGCCCCCAAAAAGATTATTAATAAACTTGAAGGTATCCAAGGAAGTTTTTTTTGGGTGGAAATTCAAATGAAAATAAAATATCATGGATCACTTGGGACAAAGTTACCTCTCCGTGCAAAAAAGGTGGTCTTGGCATTAGTAGTCTAACGGTACACAATCAATCCATGTTAGCTAAATGGTGGTGGAGATATCGTAATGAACAACATGCTCTTTGGAGTAAAGTGGTTTGTTCTTTACACAGTCATACATGAGGTCTCATCGGTAGCTCTAACCTTGTAACTTACTTGGGCACGTGGTCACATATTAGAAAGCTAAAGGGTGATCTAAGTCCATACTGAATAAACTTACTGATGCTTTTTAAGAAAAAGATTGGTAATGTTCAACAAACATGTTTCTGGCATGATAATTGGCTAGAGGGTCGTCTCTTAAAGATACTTTCCCTCGTATGTATAGGCTCGAAATAGAACCAAATTGCTTGGTCATTGAAAGAAGCTTAAACCCCAATGATCTCAGAAATTACACCATCAATGTGAGTAGGCCTTCTCCTACCATTAACGTTTCAAGGAATGTGTTAGAACAAGATTTTGTGCTCGCCTCACTTCCCCCGAGTGGGACTCGAATCAACTGGGCATGGAGAAGACTTATTCGCTCACAGCTTGAGTTAGAAGAATTGATAGAGTTGACAAGCCTGTTAGCCCAACTCAAACTATCTGATGCTATAGATACATGGGAGTTTACTATTGACTCTACAAGGCTTTCCTCGGTCAAGTCAACGAGAAACCATATAGCTATTATGTCAAATCACATAGACTCGCAACCTACTAGATGGAACAAGTTGCTGCCCATCAAGGTGAATATCCTTACATGGCGTGTTATGAACAAGAGAATCACAACAAGGATCAATCTTGATAAACGAGGGATTGATTTGGATTCAATCCGTTGTCGATTATGCGATGAAGATTTGGAATCTCAAGATCACATTTTTGCCTCTTGTGAGATAGCGAGTGGCATTTGGAAAGACATCCTCAATTGGTGGGACTTTTCAGGCATATCCATCACATACTTTGATGATGTGGTCTCTTTAGCTGACCGCGTTCCTTTACAAACTAAGTTCTTAAACTACTTTGACGTAGTAGTGCAAACAACCATATGACACCTTTGGATTTTAAGAAACAATACCATCTTCTCTCAAAAGCGGCCTCAAAGATCTTTGCTTCTCAATGATATCAAGCTTTCGTCTTACACTTGGATTAAGAGTAGGAAAAATAAGAACTTGCTGAAATGATTGGTTCTATAGCCCGTGTAATTCTCTATCTATCACTATGTAATTTGTTTTGCTAGCTCCTTGTTATTTGTTTAATGAAACTGCTGTTAAAAAAACTACGGAATGTTAAACCCCGTAGGGCATGGACAAATCCATGTATGAAATATGGGGGGCAGGTGCCCCCATGGCTAGCTCGCCAAAATGAGATCTTAATGTAATTTTTTTTTCGATTTTGAGCTTTTTTCGAAAATGCCCTCCACCAAAAAGTTAAATTGCCCCATCTATATACTAAATCTTGATATTTAACGCTCTAACACCATATAAACATTTATTTTCAAGTAATAATACTCGATTTATGATTTCGGTAATAGTTTTTTCCGCTTTTTGTTCTTATTGTCAAAAATAAAAATTTTATCCCCCATTACTTACTTTCCTGGTTCTGTCATTGCCCGTAAATATAATCGTATAGCAACCCATAACGTATTATCTAACCACAATATATAGAGATTGCATGAGACAAAAATGAAACTCTAATGGGCCTTAAGTCCTTGTTCTTTCTTCTTTTAATATTTTACGACGGCTCTGTCACGCGGGTACTAGATTATTGATCATGAATACATTGAGCATATATATGTACAACAAGTGGCCATTATATATAGTTTGTCGCATGGCGGTGTTTCGTGCAAGTGGCGAGTCAAGTTCAAGTTGGATGCAGGTACTCTACACTAGATTATTGATCACGAATATATTAAGCATGTATTAGTCAAGTAGGCATTATATAGTCGGTTTAATTTGTTTACAATGGTGTTGCCTGCAAGTGGCAAGTCAAGCTCGATCACAATGGTGTTGCCTGCAAGTGGCAAGTCAAGCTCGATCACAATGGTGTTGCCTGCAAGTGGCAAGTCAAGCTCGATCAAGTTGCTGTCTATTTAGGTGGCTATGTCAAGACTAAAGAATATATAGTTGACAGTTTCTGTATTTAAGTATGTGATAAATTAAAGTAGTTAATAAAACTCTGATATACTAATAAGGTGGTGTTCACAACCATGCATATTTTAAAAACTTTAATTCATTAAACTAGTAAGTTTTAGGGCAACAAATCGTGGACTTTTGACCCCTTTGAAAATTAAGTTGAATTAGTCAGGGAGCAAAGTGAAATTTAGTCTACTATAAAAGCTAATACCATGAGTTAGTCTCTTCACATAATCACATGCAAAATAAGATGAATAACTTCAATAACAAATTAATATTGTTTCTCTTAGCAATCACTCTTCTTATTTGTTCTTCAGTTGCAAATGATCATCTGCCACTAACTCGGTATGTATTACTACTTTTTATAGCTGTATAATATATATTATCCGGCATTCAAGTTTCAATACTTATTAAAAACACAATAGGTAAGAGAATAATATGGTTGTACAAATATGTATGTGCAGAATTGGGGATCGCAAGTTGAATTCTATAGGTCGTTTTGTGGGAATTGTGGGAAAGGCTCCGGTCAAAAAGATTCCTGCCGACGACATAGTCGATATCGGGATGAGAGTAAAAGAATCAAGAGACTTAAATAAACAGGGCAGCCCTCCTCCTCCTCGTAAAATAACATTAATAAAGCAGCGATGTGCGAAATGTGTCAACGGAGGTGCCGTTAACATGCCTAGAGGTTTTTGCGCAACAAATTGCCCCCCACGACGGCCATGAAATGCTATTATGAATTCTCTAACAAATATGGTGATAATTACAACAAAGCTGATAACCCCTATATGTATATGGATTGTTTTTATTTACGTTAATGAGTTTGATGTTGTTTATGTGATATAATACTTTAATTATTGTTGGTTACCTTTTGATAATGTGTCCAAATGTAGTAAGTTTTTTTATGGTGCTTTCAAGAAGATTGGCAAATTTGGAAATTTGGAAATGGTGTTTTAAAAGGCGCGTCATGTCGGTACCATGATTAATTATTGCTCGAAAGTTTATACGATAAACAGTTTATAAAGACCATAAAGTCATTTATCACTTTTATATATAGGTAATATAGGCAAGACTAAGACTTGCTGTCATATAGACATAAAAATTTACATTTTTAACAATGCAGTTGTATAGAAAATTGTGAGTAACTTGGAGATGAAACGCCTAATACAAGATTCATTTGTTTGCAAAACCTGATGCCAACAAAATGACTAACTTTTTTTATATATAGGCATGACCTGTAACATTTAGGGCATTGGTTTCATTTATAATTTCATGCAGTTGATGTTCCCGTACTTACGAAGTAGAGCTTTTGTCCATCAAGAATTTGCCCCGCTTCTTCTGTTTTATACACTGATCAACAGTGTTTCCAGTTTGTTAGTTTAAAGGTGTGTAACCCGTGGTTCACGAAGTTGGCGAATGGGGGCAGTTTTTTTTTTTACAAAAGTCGTTATATGCACTAAAATAAATATACAAATATAAGATTTTTATATTATTTTTTTTTTCTTTTGGGGAGCAATTTGAAAGTTTTTACATTGATCCTAAAAAAATGTCTACACTAAAATTTGATTTTTTTATGAGCTATGGAGAGCCCCCACCCCCCACCCACCTTGCAAATACTTCCGCCCCTGTGTATAACCATACTACAAAAACTCGACTTTGTGGTCCGCCGATAATTATTTTTAAAAATTGTACTGCGTTTAACAGAAGTGTCTTAATGTAAGAGCCTTAGGCGTCGTAACACTTGAGCTTTTATATTGTTGGACTTTAAATATATTTAATTGTGGGCCTTTAAAACAAAATATATACAGAAAAAAACTTGGGCTTTTGTTTTATTTCATGACCAACTGTCTTCTCCATCTTCTTCTCTTCGCCGTCTTCCTCACCTGCAAAAAGAAAACGCAAAAAATTAATCCATATCCATCGAAACATATCCCAAGCAACAAGATCCAAGTAAATTTTTCATTTTGATCCTTCTTAAACTGGGGGGGGGCGAGGGGCGAAAAGGGAAACATAAAAAGAGACGTTGGGGTAAAACAATTTTTTTTAAACAACCTCTAACACGCGTTGCCTAGGCAACGCCGGGGCAAACGACGTTAGGCTTTTGGCAGGCGCGGTATCGTAATGCCGCCCAACGCCTGTTGGGGCGTTACCATACCTAGGGCTCTAAGGCGCAGCAGCCATTATAATTTATGAGACCGCCTACTCATGTAGCCTCTAACGAACCATGTGCATTGAAATTTTGCCTAAAATCTATATGAGTGTCTCATCCTCAAACGAGCTAACTTTTTGAGTGAGTTTTACACTTGGACTTTTGATCAGATACGAGCCTAGAGTGATATAGGTTTGTATCAAATTTCAACTCCATTGTTAATCCATATTCATTTTATTAGGGATAAATTACCGTATGGGAGCTTATCAGTAATCACTATTTTCATATGACGGATTGCACTAAGGTTTAAGGTAACTGGAACATCTGAACTTTTTGGCAGCAGTCAAGGTTCACGGGAACAAAACTCTCGTTGTTTATTTGCAAGGCGGCTAGACGCAGTCAATGTCGGATCTTAGTAGGGGCTGGGAAGGACTCGACCTCCCCAAAAATTGTTACGAGTATAAAATAATTCCTTTTGTTAGCATTAAGAAGGTCATGTCATACCAATCTTTTTCAAATCTTCTACATGAAAAGTGAAAATGTTTCTATACTTCTATATAGTGCTATTTCAAAAACAAGACTAAAAGGGACATGGCACTAAAAAACAAGATTTCTCAAACCAAAATTAGCCAATTACCCCTATTCGACATATTCGACCTATTCGACTTTCATATTTTGTTGACACATGACACTTGGGCTAATGATTGGGTTGTACAAGTAGGGCCTAACTAGTACATGCAAGTACAAAATGTGTAAGTGTACTTGCTATTCGACCATAAGTCAAATCGATTATTCGAACCGTACTTTTTATAATAAAAAATTATTTTTTATAAAATAATACCAAATAGTTTTGTTATTCGACTTTGACCTATATTTTATTCGACCCGTACTTTTTATTAATAAAAAACTTTTTCCCAAATAGATCATCTAGTTCTTCGACTTGTACTATTATATTATTCGACCCGTACTTTTTATTGATAAAAAATTAAAAACATTTTCTCAAATAGATCCTTTTTTATTCCTTTGGGTAAACATCAGTAGCCACCATTTTCCCAAATCTGAACTCTAATGAGATTGGTCAAGTTTAAGAACCATCACCAAAGAAGACTGTATTGAGGTTGTGGAAAAGGTTTCTGACATGGCTATTGAAACTGAGGCCCATGAGTTGGAAGAGATAGTTCTGTCAGAAAAGAAGGAGGAGGAATCTGTTTTTGACAAACTTCCAAATCGGGATCTAATAGTAAGAAGACACAAAAACCCTGTCGATTTAAGCAAACTAAACCCTAACTCAATAACCCACATTATAAAAAATCACCATTATCCTACTGTTCAGGACAGGACATACGAGACCCAGTTCATGAGGTGCTCTATGATCCTCAACCCCTGATATCCCCATTCTTTCTCCTGAAGATGATACCCTATTATTCCTCCTCCTATTTCTGTTCTTGCTGCTGAAGATGAGGGTAGGGTTCAGCTATATGTGGTTCTTCTGGTGTATGGAGTCCTGAAGCTCAGCGCCATCTGCCAAACTATTGTGTTAGTTTCTTCATCTTTTTTTTGTGAGTATAATGTTTGTAGTATATGTTTGTAGAATTCATTTATCTATACTATCGGTAAATTTGGTGAACTAAGGTGGACTTAGAGCTTCTAGGTTAGGTGTACCTCTGTTGGATAGTTTAGTTTATCATATTGCGGGCTACGTGTTTGATGAACTGTTTCAGTGAAATTTATTGTTGTTTATTATGTGATTGATCACCAAATGTTTGATGAAATGTTCCAGCGAAGTTTACTGATTTTAGCTAATATGCGCGCAGTCTATCTGATGAAATGTTTTTGTTGCGTTTTATGGATATAGCTACGCGTTCTAGCTGTTTGATGAAATGCCTTGCGTGAGATTTACTGAATTTAGCTAATACGCGCGCGCTGTGTGTTTGATGAAATGCTTGAGTGAGATTTACTGAATTTAGCTAATACGTGCGCGTTGTGTGTTTGATGAAATGCTTGAGTGAGATTTACTGAATTTAGTGATGCATCAACAGATTTGGAGGCCACAAAAAGGGCTTCCTAAAAGCTCTGTGTCAATTCTACGTGCATGGTTATTTGAGCATTTCCTTAATCCGTAATTCCTCTTCGACTTATCAATGTTTTTCATAACAAAATTAACTAGACATAATCACTACTCCGTATATAACTAAAATTCTATGTTCAATCAAAAATTTCGATTCCATAATAATAATAAATTCATTTCCTTTGATGGGTCGATTTCTTGATATAAACCAAGTATCCCAGAGATCCTGAAAATATTATGCTAGCTAAACAAACAGGCTTGACTAGAAGTCATGTAGGCTTCATACCTTTTCATGATACCTATCACACTATAATTACTTGATTTATATTTCTGGATGCATGCTGAGAATTTTGTGAGAACTCGTATTTTTTTTCCGGTAATTAAATTATCCTTTATTCGTACCTTTCAATTTTATAATGTTTAACCTGTTTCTTTTACTTTTTATGCGTAAATCTTGAGAATTTAAGAATTTTAATTAAATTGTATTTTAATTATTTTTCTAACAATGCAAAATAATTTATTTGGAATTATTAAAATTTTATTTTATTTGTGTATATTTATTTAAATCAAAAGTTTTGATTTAAAAGCACCCTCACATGTTTTATAAAAAGTTTGCCCGATTCGATGGAACCGTTACCGATGGCTATTTCGACTCTAAGAAGTCAAAATAATTATGTTTCCATAAATATCATCGTTATGACATAGAAATATTTTTCTATTGTCGTCGTTTTAATTCGCGTTTTACGAGTATTCTTTGTAATTTACGTTAAACTTTTAAGCGTCATTCGTTTATTCGACGCGTTAACACTTATTATATTATAAATCCCCATTTATTTATCAAAATATCAACGTGATCCGATTATTGATGTTTTTATGTCACATTGAGCGTTTATTTTTTGTGTTCCACGCGTATCTTCTAAATCGCATAACTCTAAAAATATCGAATTTCGATAATATCCGTTTTTATCGTATTATGAGATAAATAATAACATTATTAATCCACTTACATGTTTTGTTGGTCATTCACCGAACTCAACAAGACACGCGTACACTCACTATAATGGTGATTTCCGGCGGCCAACCCTACTTATTTTTCCGATCATAATTCTTATTATGATCCTCTTTAACTCCTTAATCTAACAATTGCGTGTTTTGATCTCTGATGATTGTAACACACAGCTTTTTTGTTCTTCTATTAGGGCTGCGATGTAGATATCCTTGTTAGGGTTCTGATATCGTTAGTCCTAATTGATGAATATTAAATCGTTTGTTCTTTATTTAAGATTAGTCATTGCAATTGTTGGTTATTAGGGTTTTTGATTGATCGTTATAAGGGTTTTTTTTCTAGGGTTTCCGCCGTTTTTATCATTGTTTTGTGGCTGTTTGACTTCTCTATCTCTGTTAAGGTTTAATTGCCTTTGTAGGGTTTCGGGGGTCGACACTAGCCGTATTTTTTTGCTTGGTTTATTGGTGATGATCTGTTCATACCGTAACGTTCTTAGAGTTAGGGTTTCGTGGTGCGTCCTTGGTCGTTATTTGCTTTGTTCTTGGGGTGGGTTTAGAGAGATGGAAAAAGGTTTTCTCAATAGTCCTCGTGTTGCTACTGATGTTAATAAGAAGCCTGTGACTTCATTGGGAGATTTGGTGAAGAATAAGAAGAATATAGATGGGAAGATCATCAAGACTGATGGTAAATTACAAGCTGTGAGGCGTGAGGTACTCAAGGAGCCAACTGTTTCGGAACCACATAATCCTAAGGATAGGCCTTTGAAGCCTATATTAAAGAAGAGTGGTAATGCTGAGGGGAGTGTAGAATCGGTGACTGGTGGATTGGTGCATGATGAGGGTTTGGAACGTGTTATCGAGGAGAATAGGGTTGTTAATAGCCCATCATTTGCAACAGTTGCTACTAATGGGGTCGTGCCAATAAATCAGACATCAGCGGACACATCGAATGCTGCTCGTAACAAGGTTACTATTTTGTTGGTAGCAAATGACGAGGTCGTATCAGGTGCTGATGTAGCTCTTCCACTAGTTGCGATTGAAGGTATTAGGGAACAGTTTGCACATACTTTGTATGGATATTCGTGGATAGGAGACTTGCGTTCCCTATTTTGGAAAATTATGTTAAGAATACGTGGGCGAAATTTGGTATTCAACAGGTTTTTATCCGTAATGGTTTCTTTATGTTTAAATTTGCTAGAAAGGAGGGTATGGAGCGTGTACTTGAAACAGGGCCATGGCTTATTCGTTTAGCTTTGATTATTCTTAATGTGTGGAAGCCGAATACTAATTTGATTAAGGAGGCAATAAAATCTGTACCGGTATGGGTTAAAATCTATAATGTGCCTATTCTTTCCTTCTCGGAATTGGGATTGAGTTTGATTACTTCTAAATTAGGGAAGCCAATAATGCTTGATAGTTATACAAGTGATTTGTGCCTCAATCCATGGGGACAATGCACTTATGCTCGGGCTCTAGTAGAAGTATCTTCAGAAAGGCCTCTTGTGAAGTCGCTAGTAGTAGCTATTCCGATGGAAGATGGGTTGGGACATTCGTTGGAGTCGCTCAAGGTAAAATATGAATGGAAGCCCCCGCGTTGTAATTCTTGTAAAATTTTTGATCATACGGATGCATATTGTCCAAAGAAGCTGAAACATGTTGCTCCATCTATGGAGGACAGGTTTGTACCGGTTGAGCGGAAGGAACGACCTTCTACATCTAGACCACACCATATTGAAGGGTTGCGGTTTTCTAAACCTAAATCAACTTGGGTCATGAAACCACCACATTCTAAGGCATCGTCGAAAAAACAACCAAAGGTAAAGAATTCCTCTAATATTGACAAGATTAATCTTGTGGAATTGAGGAATTCTTTTGATAAACTGGGGGAAGAAGACACGATTCCTGATGTGGTGGAGAAGGCTGATAACAAGGAAGTAGGAACTAAATCGCCAATTGATACACAGTCAGGAAATGGTAAGGAGGTTGCTAAGGAGGCTGGACCAACTACAAGTAAGCCTACGTTATCATTTGGTTATAAAAATCTTGGCGATGTTAGTGATTCTGATGATGATGAGGTATTTGCATCTAAAGAAGAATATGAAGCATATATGTCATCAAAAGAAGGAGGAGGCCACAATTTTGTAGAGGATTATGATTTATATGACGATGATTACGCTGACCAGATTCGGGATTTGCCGGGTTAGGTTAAGGCGTTTCGTGACTTTCAACTCTTAAATAGTGGTAGGAAGTATAAATTGTTTTTTAGATGTCATTTGATGGCATGTCCTCTTATTTAGGGTTTTGGTTCTAGCAATATAGGTGTTTGGTTGTTGCCTATATAACGGGCTTTGATGTAGGATTTCACCTACATCCTATGTACTCAATGTTTTTTGGCTTAATATATCATTTACCAGGGACAGTCCCCTTTACCCAAAAAAAACAATGGCATGTGTAGAGTTTGTTGCATTGTCTAAATTTATCCACCTTTATACTTTTACTTATCATTCACACAAGCTAAGAAAACCAAAATCCATCCTTGGGACTCTTGTTTCTGCCGTGGAATCCCAAAACCAAATCAACATTTCTATCTTCAAATATTGTTAAACATTGAAGATTATAAGTTACCAATAGTTTATTTTGATGATATTTCTTCAATTGGCATGTGTATCATGAGTTATTTGTGATGATAAGGGCTGAAGTAAAAGATTTTTTTTTCAAAATATATTGAGCTTGGCAAAAATATAAATTAGATACTTGATGGTGATTTGGAAGCAAAGGTTAAAAGCATGATCAAATTTTTTGTTATTGCTTTCATCATCTCTAGTAAGCATCTTGAATCTTTTGATTTCATTCATTTTCTTTATATAATCATTCATGGGTTTTGATTTATTTTAGTATGATACTTATATATTAATGTTTATTCTTTTATTTCATTGATTATGACATTGTATGAGATTTGGTGAATTTGAAATGGGTTAAAACTAGTGTTTGGATATATTAGATTGCTGATTTTGATAGGCCTGCGTTGTTTGGCTATTTTAAAAATGTTTCGTGAGATTCACATTTAAAATAGAAATAGGATGAGACAGCTCCAGGTCTTAGGTTCTTTTTACCGGCTCGCTCAATCCAAGACGAGGTCCGATGATTTATTTATGATTTAAATGGTGAAGGTGCGCAGATTTTGCACACCTGCTGTGTATGGCCAATAACTCAAACATTTTGTACATAAACACCCAAATATGTAAAACTATGACCTGTATAGGACTTTTATATCTTTCTTTCCAATTGGTCTCATCTAAATTGGGTCTATAGATTGGAGGATACATCAACATTAGTGGACTGATTATAGTTTGGTATAAATTTTGAAGGTCTCTGATGTTTGGTTGATTTTGAAAATGTTAAATGGGTTTATACAGTTAGTTAAAATATATGGACATAGATACATGTCTTAGCTTGATGTATCAAGAAAGCTCATTGTAAGATGTGTTACGGTTATTTAATTATGATTTTTGTGGTAAAACGGGTCTGATTTTTCACTTTGCTGATAAACGGGTAATAACTCAAGATTTTTCTACAATCTTTTAAAAATAGCTCTTGATCCATGTAGAGAACTCAGAGGGCTATCACCTCCCACTGAGTTTGCTTTGATAGCACTTGCAGATTTCAAATTACGCCTGTTTCTGTAAGCCTTAAAAATCATTCACATGTTATCTTTTGGACTGACTTGTAGTATTAAAATTATAAATCCAATTTAACTAAGATTTATGGTTTCATGATAGTTGTTACAGAAAAGTAGACTCTTTTAGGATCCTAGGGATGTAAAGAAGTAGTCTAAACGATTTATGGTTTGAGAATTATGATTTTTGCAAGTCGAATAAATTTTTGGCCAAATTAGTAAAACTATTGGAGCGGAGTCTTTAAAAGTGTCGGGAACTTACTATTTTTGGGAAGTTTGACTTTTTTACTTTTGAAAATCCTATGTACAATGCCTAATTTGTATGAATCAAGTATAATCATGTGCATTCATTTCATTTTACACATATGCCTAAGACGCATAATTCGTTTCTAGGTCGTTCCTAAGAAACTTTCGGTTCTCCCGTCGATTTCTATCGGATTTTTGATCTTGCGGCTTAAGGTGAGTTCATAGCCCCTTTTCTTATATACTTTGTTGCAAATTATGGGGTGAGAATAACATGCGTGGAATACAATCATTTAAAACTTTTAGTTTGCTATCCGAGAACTGTATGCTTCCCCAGATTACAAATTTACTTATTGCATTAGTACCTTAGTCAAAAAGCCCCTACATCATGAACCGTTAATTCACATTTTGAAAGCGCCAATGTTGTGGATGGATCCATCGCGATTGACAATCCCCGTCCCGATTACCTTGACACACTTACATTTGACTACCTAAGTATTTTGACTAGATACTTACTAGGGGTAAAACAGTTATGTTAAAGCTTCGGTGTCGTGAGCTATTGCAATAATTAATTATTAATGATTTTGTATGACGGTACTAAATCATATCATGTTGTTATTCTTATAAAATTTATGTTTGTATTCCACATCACTACTTATTAAACCTATGAATTTCACTCAGCTTTATGTTGACCTTTTTACATGTTATTTCTTAGGTAATACTAATGCTTAATTTTGCTAAGGATGGGAGCCCGCAGGATATTTTCACATCTTGGAGATTTCTGTGTTATTTTTAAAGTTTGATTTTAGTAAAAGCTCACAGAAGTTTATTTTGGATTTTTGGTAACTATATATTACAAAACCATGTATAAATAATAGATTTATCCGCTTATAAAACTCCGAGATCTTTGTATAAAAAAAACTCTGATGTTTTTGATGTAATGTATATGTCTTTATTACGTCAACTTGTGTCAACAGTATTTTATTGTTTCTTATACCATGACGTGGTACCCCTATGTTGCCTACGTGTTCCTTGTTAGATTTTGGAGGTCTCACAGATTGGTATCAGAGCTTTAGTTATAGAGAACTGAGTCGTTTTTCAAAACTTAGTCTATAACTGGAAGTTCAAATATTTCATGTTTCTAAGTGTAAAACACAGAATCTGCCATTGTTGTTCGATATCTGTGCGGGTAAATCTCTAATCCTTATTATTTACTTTTAAATCGTTGTAGTATTTCATTTCTTGATTACATTTTGAAATATTATATTAGCCTAATGACGATAATTACTATCTCTTTCTAAACCCTTTGTGCTTTATGAATTATCATTGGATATTACTGTGATTACATATGCCCTTACTACATTTCTTGAATTCTTGTTCTTGTGAATTGATCTTGTTGCAATAATTTCATACTGTAATGACATTATATACTTTTATTCGGAGATCGTATGCTGCTGACTTTTCATACTCACTTTTCTGAGTACTATTGCTATTTCGTTTATGCGTTATACGACTGACATCATATACACGTTCGTTTTGAACCGCCTGTTTTTCTCGACTCACCTTTATATGTTGTGCATACTTTCGTGAAACCATTGTTTGGGATTAAGTAAGTGTTGCTTTCGATGAAACTTCCGATTTTCATTTTACTACTATTCGTGTTACTTTCATCCTTAAACCTCTTTAAGATATATATTTAGATATCCAGTTTGTTTTCCGACCATTCTTGATTGGATGTCTAGTCTATAGACCTTGGGCTCAGTGTGTCCCCGGAAAAGACTAAAGGACATCGTGTAAGTCACACATCTCGAAGCATTCCTTGAATCCATGTTGAATATATCGTGGGTTTTCGTAACCTTGATTGACCTTTACGCTATCGTCTTACACGATACTCGTATATCGATTAAATATTATTTCATTGGCCATTCTACGTTTCAAGTTTTAATTACAACGTTCGTTTGTACCTTGGAACCACCTCGTCATCTTGTAATTCATATCCTCTAATACGTGGCGATTGTTTGGAATACAATTCTACTTCTATGAACTTGTATCATTCCCTTTCATTAAACCTCCTCGCTCCAGAGTGCAACTAGTTATATTCCATTCATTTCTTGATAATCTTTTTTGTAAATTTCCACCTCTATTGTAAGATTTCTTATCTTGATCCAGTTTCATTTTAATCTTTATTTTTATTGATGGGTTTTCTATTTTTGATGTTATTGGATGATTTGTGATTAATGATATGACATTAGGATGGTATTAGGATACATAGAAAGCTAAGTTATGTTGTTGAAATTGATGTTTAGAGGTGTTTCGATGTGGCCATTTTAGGACAGCAGGTTTGGGGTTTATTTCAACAAATTTAAACTTTTCCAAACTGAGTTTTAAGGTCTTGGTTGAAAGCTAATGTCACAAGGTTCGTTTCTGTATAAAATTCGCTTTCTAACTCTCTAAAATGAGAAAGTTATGACCGATTTATTATTTGATTTTTTCATGTGGTGAATTTCTACATATGAACACACTTGCTGTCCAGATTTTGGGTCTAAGTTTCAGACAATTTAAAATGTGATAACCTGATATTTTAAAGTTTTTAACCATGAGGTTTGTCCATGTGATCGTTTTGACATAAAATTCGGGTTATAACTCATCCGAGTGAAGAAGTTATGGTCGAAATACGGTTGAAAACACATTCTGGACCAGCAGGTATGCTTGGTGTTTTCCTACAGGTTATGACCCATTTAACCCTTATTCTTTCCCTTGGGTAGTTAGTAGACATTATAAGCTAAGCTTGGCCGCTGAGTTTGCGTTAATAGCCATCACCAATTAAATTTTATGACTAAAACGGTGATCGTTAATTTTAAAACCGATTTTTTAAAATTTTAACCTTTCTCTAAGATGGATTTTTCCCATTTGGAAAACTGAGATAAATTCATATAGCTAGGAATGTCGGGTATGAAAATACCTTTTCGACAGTATAAGGTTCATCGTCTATCTCTTCATAACGAAGAAATGGCGGGCATTTTAGAAACTAGTCTAATAGGGAACAACCGACCTAAACTAGCGTTTGGTTTAGCGTGTTTGGTATGGTAAACGAGTGTTTAGCCAAGATTTCTCACTTGAAACATTTGAGAAACATATTATGCTGACTTTTGATACAAAGGTGTAGTGTCCATTAGCTACTTTTAAGTTTTTGACACATAAATGGGTATTGTTGACTTATTTGAAAATTTATAAAATTATGCTTTTATCGCTGCTGTCATATGGATAAGTGTGTCGTAAAAGTGTTTTCAGCCTTCGGATAAAACAACAAAGTTGTCCGGAATGATGTTTTTAGTCACCCACGCGAAAACGGAAGTTTTAAAGTGGGCATTTGACCCTTAGAAATGCAAAATACATACTGTAAAGTTTGACTTTTTCGCGCAGAATGCGTTTTGGTTTTTATTTTTAAAAAGGTATCTATACTTTAAAACTTTTCTTAAAATTCACAAGATATTAACTTCATGATGTATATGACTTCTCTGAATTTTTGTAGAATTTTTCCAAGAATCTAGATATGATTTTAAGCCTCGCGAAAAGGAGTCTTCTGCACTTTTTCATTAAGCGATTAAATGACTAGTTCATTACCCAAACGCCCCTTAAGCAAGCCTAAACCTTATGGAATGGATTTGGGATGATCGATACTGATACTTAGATGTATAACATCATAACTGAAGTGAAATTGAGGTTAATGATTAGTAATTCGCCTCAAGTCGGAAAAGCCAAAAGTTGACTATTTTCTATACGTTTAGTCAAAACTTATAAAAATGAGTTCAAAGCTATATAGCTTGATGAAACAAGTTTTTATGACCATATTTTGTTGTATTCCAGTAACGTACATGTATTTTTACAACTTTTCATTATTGAGTCATACTCGGGTCATACATTGACTTTTGTTGACTTTTACGTATTAGGTCACGGTTAACGTATAACTGGCGTTTTTAGGTTCCAAATTGTTTCAGAATCTTAGTCTAAGACACTTAACTTTTATTTTAAGTATTTCCTACAGATTGTAAGCTTTATAGGTCATGTTTACACTTAGACCCGGTTACTTGTGCAAGTTACTTATGTATCTCAATTTTTACAAAATATTTTGATACAAACGTTTTATACTTTTATAAAACAAATATCTAAGGTCGTGATCACACTTGTAGGTCGCCGATAATTCTTAAAGTATTACTATTGCTTTTCTCTATCTTTACGCATATGGATTCCTTTATCCTTTCTTTTATACATGACTCATTTGTCATTTCATTTTATCTTTCTTTTCTTCTATCGCACCACTGATTTCGGTCAAGATTTGAAGATCTCATTTTCATATCTTGCATCATCATATTTGACACGTGTCTCACGACAATTCTGTCTAAATCTTTTGAAACCTTATCACATTTGTAGAAACTAGAAGGGGGGGTTGAATAGTTTCTTATATTTACTTGTTAAATGATGGTTTTCAAAAAATCTTTTTTCTCAAAAACTTAGACTTAAGGAAATAAGTGAAATCTTCTTATGCACAATATGAACAATGATAGTGTAACTAAACTAATACTAACTAATGTATACGCACAAAGAATAAATAATGTAAAGAGTTAAGGGTAAAGAAAGATCAAACCAAACACCAAGGATTTATAGTGGTTCGGCAACGAAGCTCACTCCTTGTTCCTACTCCACTACTCGAGTACTCCTTACTCGAGAGTTCACTACACAACAAGCTCCTTATGGTGGAGAAAACCGTACACGTCGCTTAACCAATTTCCGACTCTAAGTTAGAAGTCGAGCCCTAATCGTAGCTAGGACCAATCTACACAACTATACTTAGTACATACACAACTTCCAAATAGACACAACTACTTGGATCTTCACAACTATGACACAACAACAAATGTATAAGATTTGATCTTCAAAGGATCTTTGGTGGTGGACTCAACACTTCACAAGGATAGTGTTCTTCTCTTTGCACTTGAAGAGGAAGGGATGGATGAGATAGATTCACTTCTAAACAAGTAGTAATCATCAAATGATCAAGGATTTGAGTGATTTAAGAAAGAGGTGAATTGAAAATCTGAGAAAGGTCCACTATTTATAGGACAAAGGGCCAACGGCTATATCTGCCCGCGGTTCCTTATCTCAGCCGGTGGTACCTTATCGATAAGGAACCGCCAGAGTAGACTCCGCTCCCTTTTTGTCCTTTAGTGGTGGAGGTCTTATCTGATTATAAAATATCCTGAAAGAATATCCCAAATCAAAAAAGAATATGCCATTTTCAAATTTTCAAATATTTAACTTAATAAAACATTTTCTTAAAAAGAAAGTTTAATTAAAAACTTGTCACACTTAATAAAAGGTGAGTTTTAAGAAAAGATTAAATCACTTGATCACTTGATTAAGGTTAGTACTTGTTTATTCATACCTTAAGTGAAAATGGGTAAAATGAAAAATACTTGAACTCAAGAATTCGTTTTTCGTTGTTTTCGTAAATGCTTGTTTTTACATATTGTCGTAATCAAAACTAAGCGAGACCGAAAAATGCAAGTAACGTTTTTAGGCATTATTGCATTAACAATCTCCCCTTTTTTAATTTCGACAATACATAAACTCAATCACACAAAAAACAAGATTTTCGAAGACGAGGTTATTCATTTCTCCCTCGGTCGAAGCAAAAAGGTTGCACAAGTCGGTGTTGAAGAGACGGACTTTGCAAAGACTCCCCCTTGGTGCTTACTCTCCCTTGCTTGGGGCACCGAGGAATCGAGATATGGTGACAAGCTACATAGAAGGGTTAGTTGAACAAAAGAGACAACCAACAAGAAATAGCTATAGGTCACAAAGAAAATAAAAAGAGAAGAAAACACAAAGACTAAGATCCAAGTGAAGTCATATAAAATAAAAAGAATCATACAAAGATGTATGAAAGAGAAAACAAGCCAAAAGCATAAATCTAATCCTAGTTAATCTAGAATTCTAAGATTTGCTTGAATTAGGTGTCTTGTGGATAAGCAACCAACGCTTATATGAAAGACAAGGTAGTGGCGGAAGGTGGTGGTGGTGGCTTGGTGGAGATCTCATAATCAAAGTGAAGAGGAGGCTTAATTAGGAGACTCTTGATGTAGCTCAACTCCTCATAGATGTGTGCCATAGCAAGATGTTGATATTGACAACAATGACAATATGTCCCATGGTGCATGACATTATCATGAGAAGGAGGAAGAACACTAAAGGGTGGTGGTGGAAGAAAAGATGTTCCACAATCAACATTCTTGGTAGGGGAAATGTAATTAAGAGTCTTCTTGGGTGAATTTGGATTGAAAGTGTTCTTGGGTGAGTTGGGATTGAAAGCAATTGAGGAAAATGGAGGAGAATCAAGACTTTCATTGGGAGAATAAGACATTTTGGGATGTGAAGTATGGCAAAATGCTTATGGTTAAATAGGGAAGGCTCAAGGTATTTTTAGGGTGGTCAAAGGGTTGAAGCAAAGATTCCCAAAAGTGTTGGAACAAATTAGGAATTTCAGTAATACGCGAAAAAGGAAGCACTGTACGTGGTTCCTTATTGCTTCCGGCGGTTCCTTATTGATATGGGACCGCGGTTCATATATGGAACCGCCTACAGAGGCTGTGTTTTGGTGGTGAAGGAAGATTTTTCAGCAAATCTTATTTTTCTAGTCTAACTTATCATAGGGATATGCTTAAAAGCAAAGATAGACAAAGAGAACACATACTAACTCAACAAATAGGGATTTGACCAAAATACATGGATTTTAAAAATTGATGTAGGAGGTGTGTAAGACAAGACCTTAAGTCACGACACAATGATCCTCCATGATTCTATCTTGTTCTTGCTATGTTTGAGAGAATCATACATATGAATTATGTAAGCTCGAGATTAATAGAAAGAATCTATGAAAAAACGTTTTTAGATTGAATTAACAATGTCAAAACATTTCTTGATCATTTTCGAAAGAGAATTTGAGGATTTTGAAAAGGAGAAGAGAAGATTTTCAAGAAGAGTTTAGGAGACTCAATGACTCAAAGTGATAAAAGACTCAAAAGAAAATAAGAGACTCAATAAAGGGAAAGCAATTAAGGAATATGTTCCATTAATCCTAGACCTAGACGCAAGTAATTAAAAGGTTCCCTCTTAAGTGGCTTAGTGAAGATGTCGGCTAAGTTATCCTCGGAGGGTACCTTTTTAATTGAAATGTTCCCTTTTTGAACATTATCCCTAAGGAAATGGTGACGAATTTCTATGTGCTTGGTTCGCGAATGTTGCACGGGATTCTTGATAAGGTCTATAGCACCTTTATTGTCGCACATGATGGGAACATCATAAGGAAAAATCCCGTAATCAACAAGCGCTTGCTTCATCCATAGAGCTTGTTGGCATGCTTTTCCGACACTCACATACTCGGCTTCCATAGTGGATATCGCAAGAGCGGTTTGTTTCTTGGAGAACCAAGAAGTTAAACAACAACCCATGAAGGTACAAAAACCACTAGTACTTTTCCGGTCCATATAGTTTCCCGCATGATCTGAGTCCGCGTAGACAATGGTTTCTACGCCGGTCCCTTTAGGATACCATAATCCTAAATGTATAGTGCCCTTAATGTATCGGAAGATACGCTTAACCGCTTCAAGGTGAGAGGTTTTGGGAGCCTCTTAGAAGCGAGCACAAAGGCAAACACTAAACATGATATCCGGTCGAATTGTCGTTGGGTACAACAAACTACCAATCATACCTCTATATTTTGGTGTTGTCTACCGACTCACAATCATCATCTATGGTGAGTTTAGTATCCGCGGCCATTGGGGTCTTCATTGGTCTAGATTCTTCTAATCCAAATTTCTTTAGCATTTCTTTAGCATAGTTAGATTGACTAAAGAAAATACCATCGTCCATTTGTTTAACTTGGAGTCCTAAAAAGAAGTTAAGTTCTCCCATCATACTCATTTCAAACTCATCATGCATGATTTTGGAAAAGTCATCACACAATTCTTGACAAGTTAAGCCAAATATAATGTCATCAACATATATTTGCACGATTATGAGGTGAGAACCTTTCTTCTTTGTAAAGAGCGTGTTGTCTACCATCCCCATGGTATACTCATGTTTAACAAGAAACGCTTTAAGTCTATCATACCAAGCTTTGGGTGCTTGTTTAAGACCATAAAGTGCCTTCTTAAGCTTGTAAACATGATCCGGTTTCTCAAAATCAATAAAGCCGGGAGCTTGAGCCACATATACCTCCTCATTGATCAAACTGTTAAGAAACGCACTCTTTACATCCATTTGTTGAAGCATAAAGTCTAAGGCACAAGCGTAGGCTAAAAGGATTCTAATGGATTCTAATCTTGCTACTGGTGCATATGTCTCGTCATAATCAATCCCTTCTTATTGATTATAGCCTTGAGCTACAAGTCTAGCTTTGTTACGAGACACAACATCATTCTCATCTAGCTTATTCCTATATACCCATTTGGTTCCTATAATGGTAGAACTTCTAGGTGGAGGAACAAGTTCCCAAACATCATTAGCAACGATTTGATTCAATTCTTCTTGCATCGTAATGACCCAACTCTCATACGTCAAAGCTTCTTTAACAATCTTTTGTTCAATCAAGGAGACGAGACAAAAGAAGTTGCTTTGGTTTTGGACTTGAGATCTTAGGGTCCTTTGATTTAAGTCACCAATGATATTATTGAGAGTATGATCCTTAGACTCCTTAATGTTTACTTCCTTTTCAACACTAAGGTCTTCAACTCCTATTTTTCTAACCTCTTTGGCTTTAACTACTTCTACTTCATCCAAGTCATCATCAACCAATGATGGTGTCTTGGTTAAAGGAGGGGTTTCATCAAAAGTTACGTTAAGTGATTCTTCAATTACGCCCGAGGTCCTATTGAGGACTATGTAGGCTTGGCTAGTTTGGGAATAACCTAAAAAGATACCTTCGTAAGACTTTGGGTCGAACTTGTTAAGGTAGTCTTTGGTGTTGAGGATAAAGCACTTGCTTCCAAACACCCTAAAGTATTCCAATGAGGGTTTCTTACCTTCAAGAATCTCATAGGGGGTCTTTCCTAGGAAAGGTCGAATAAGAATTCGGTTGAGTATATAAGTCGATGTGTCCACGGCATTGCACCAAAACTTTTGAGGCAAAGATTACTCGTTTAACATCGTCCTACTTATCTCTTGGATGGTCCTATTCTTCCTTTCAACTACCCCATTTGATTGTGGAGTGCGAGGAGCCGAGAAGTTATGGGTAATACCATGAGCTTCACAAAAGGCACCAAATTGCACTTCATTATCAAATTCCCTACCATGATCCGTCATGATAGAGACAATTGGACATCCTAGTTGATTTTGAATTCTTTGACTAAAGATTTAGAAATGATCGAAAGCTTCATTCTTAGATGCTAAAAATCTAGTCCAAGTGAATCTAGAGTAGTCGTCAACTATAACTAGGGTATAAGGGTTACCTCCATAACTCCGTATGGCGTAAGGTCCAAAAAGATCCATATGTAGGAGTTCTAATAACTAGACTTTCACTTAGTTATGAAAGTTCGTTAAACCGATCTTTTCGAATTGATTACTAGTTAAAAGTGCGACTCAATCGTTTTTGGTGGAAAATAAAAAGGTTTGGTTATCTATTTTAAACTATAAGAAAATATAAAAATGTCGTTGAGTAAAATAAAAGCTTTAAAAATTAAACTAAAAATTACTAGAAAAACACTTGGTAAAAACACAGATTTCGGGAAGCGTGCAATTTTTGGAAATTAAAACGTAATAAAATTAAAACTAGAAAACTTTGTAAAAACGAGAAAATAAACCCAGTCGGAATGCCTGGTCGGAATGCAGTAATCGGAATGTTATCGGAATGCCTTAATCGGAATATGATCGGAATGCACAAAATGAATGTTGTCGGAATATCAAAATAATGGCCATCGGAATACCATAAGAATGACCTCCATCGGAATGTATAAAGAAAACGGCTATCGGAATAAATGAAATTAGCTTCTATCGGTATATCAAGAAATTAACCCTCGTCGAAATGCTATCGGAATAGCAATCGGAATAAAACCAAACCAGATCGGAATATTAAAACCCTATTCCGATCCTTGCGATCGGAATACTAGTGAGCAGATCGGAATGTGAAGTCCCTTCTCGGAATGTAAGATCGAAAAGGGGTTTACCCTTTCTGATGGTATGTATTCAAAAATAAGCCAAGTTTTAAGCTATTTTTAATAAGCTCAAACCAATACTTGATCGAATTAATAATAAGCCGAACTAATAAGCATAAATTAAGAACTTTTTAAACTTTAAATAAGCAACTTTTCAAAACAAACTTTAAAAACACTAAACTTTTAAGAAAACTTAAAAAAGTAAATAAGCTAAATACTAAATAAGCCAAAAAGCATAACAAGCCTTAAGCTTAATCGTATAAAAACTTATATATGATTAAAAAGATAAACTTTTTAATCACATAAACATCAAATTTAAGCAAAATCAAAGATTATAACGGATCAAAATCAACTTAAAAATAAAGAAAGGTAGAAGAAGATTAAAGATAAAAAGCTTAACTTGAACTTGTAGATTAAAGATTCAGAAATAAAAGATTGAATTAAAGCTTAAAACATGAAAGAAAGAAAAGATGAAGTTTTAGTGAAAGTTAAACACTTTCTCTCTCTAAAAATAAAACTAAAGAAAGAAAAATAAAATAGCTAACTTAACTAACACCCTCCTAATGTGTCATTAGGAGGGTATATATAGGAAGTGGGGAGTGCATGTGTGCTTCCTTCTTTCTTTCTTTTCATCTCGACTCGATTTAAATTCTTTATCTTTCTCGACGCCGTCTCGGAATTTGTCGATATAAATTGAATTTGTCTTATAATTTCCTTCTTCTATTAGACTTGAGTTCTTCGACTTCATTAAACTTCCGTCTTTAGACTTTTTCTTCGATGAATCTTCATAATAGGCCTTGGACTTCCGTTCTTTTTGCACTCTTGATCTTTTGACTTCGTCTTTTGTCTTTTTCTTCGATAAAAGCCCGTGATAGCCCATGTTTTCTTCCTTTTTCATATTTTTATCCTGAAACACAATAAAAACACAAACCACGCATAATTCTGACTTTTACGACATAAAATACACGTTTTGTTCTTGTTATTATTGGAAATAAGTGATAAAAGGATAAGTGTTTTCACACTTATTAAATCCCCTACACTTGACCATTGCAATGCCCTTATGAAATGCATTAATTTCAAAGCACGTTTTACATTTTTCATCATAAATAACCCACATTGGCCTTTATTAAATACTAAACTTTAAGGAAATTAAAAAGATAGAAATATGTACAAAACAAGTAAAGAAATCAAAGACTTACATTGGGGTTTTGGCTGCCATGAATGTTTATCATCCTCAAGTTTCACGTTCCCCATACCAAGCTTAAAAACGACATCATTGTTATTATAAGTTAGCAAACTAACACGAATTCATGTGGGCCAATTATTTACTTAGACTCCCTTATTCCTAGGTGTATCTCTTATATTTTAGTTTTGTCCTGAATGATCACGAGGATGCATTGTTTGACTTATTTCGATAGTTTATTTAGGCCGAAAATAAAGTGGGACGATTTAATAAATAGTTAGCTAAAGGACAAAATCTTTTAAAACTGCTTCTCGGGACCTCTTAGAGTTCATATCTTGGCATAACTCGCTTCACGATTTGAGACCTTTCTCGGACCGATATTTGGCAGCGACTTCATACTTCAAATCTTGAGAGACGTTCTTGAAATTATGATCTTCTCTTCATAACCGGAATTTCTTCACTTGAAGTTTTTGAGAGATTCTTCATATTTGGACCACGACTTCTTCATTTTTCTCCAATCTTTATTTTGGACTTTGATATACAACGATCCGCCTCCTTTTAGGACTTGGATCTATTCATCCTCATACCTTGCTAGGGTCTTTTCGGATAGACTTCTCCATGATCTTTAGGGGAGTATTTGCTTTTCGTCGTGTGTCTCGATCCTTCATATTGATTTTTGATAAATGATTCTTCACATCACTTGTGTTGGAAATATGTTTTACGTATTAAGAAGGATCGGTCACTCCAACGATAGTCCATGTAATAGCTCGTAGTTTAGTTAACTTTCTTTATGTATCAAACAAGAACAAGCCTAGCCTACAACATGTGTAGGCCGACTCAAAATGTAAGCCCAAGCCCATGACAAGGGCTTGGGTATATAAACCCTCTCCTTTGATGGAGAGGGTGGTGTGGTTTCATTATTTATACATAGTAAACATTAACTTTCTCTCTCTAAAAGTGTGAAATCCACCATCTCTTTCTCTCTCTAAAAACATAAGCAAGATTTACAATCCTACAAATGGTATCAAGAGCCATGGGATGATTGTTTAGTTCTTGTGTTTGTGTTCTTGATTCTCGCCATTTTTGATCCATTTTCATACGAACCAAAAAAAATTTTGTGTTTTTTTTGGTTAATCTTGATTTACTTCATCCTATTACTTGTTATAGTGATTTGGTATTGTTATTTGGGTTAAAAACACAAAATTTTTTAGTTGTTTGATTCATTTTTTTGGCATAGAATCTTGAATAGTTTGTGTTATTGTACTGTCCGAGAAATAAGGTAAGTTTGGTTAGTACGATCTGTTGTTACGATCCCTAGTACGATCCATCGTTACGATCCGTTGTTTCGATCTGAATACGATCCTTAGTACGATCCATAGTACGATCAGGTCGCTACGATCCGGGTAAGATCACGTTCGCTACGATCCGTCCCGTTACGATCAGGGTACGATCAGTATCACTACGATCAGGGTACGATCAGTCTCAATACAATCAGGGTGCGATCAGTATCACTACGATCAGGGTACGATCGTTGGGTACGATCTGGGAGTCCGATCTGAGTGCGATAAGGGAGTGCGATCAGGGTACGATCGTTGGGTACGATCTTGAAGTCCGATCTGAGTGCGATCATAGGGAGTACGATCACACTTGCGATCTGAGTACGATCCAACATTTTTTCAAAAACGTGTTTTTGAAAATTTTTAACTCGTGTGTAATTTTGACTTGGATTTTTTGGTTTATCGAGGACATAATTTAGGGGATTTTAACATTATTTCTCGATTTTAACACACTACAACAAACACATTTACTTTCTTTCATTGACCGATCAAGTTTGTAAATCTTAACTTATTGAAATGGAGTACACATCTCTTACGGATAAGTCCATCCTCTCGGGTACGGATAATCGTCCACCAATGTTGGTGAAGACTATGTATGAGGAATGGGCTTCCCGAATGGAACTTTATATGTTGAACAAGGAGAATGGACATCTAATTTGGGCATCGGTGCTCAATGGACCATTAGATTATGGTACAGTGACGGAAGGTACGACTACTCGTCCTCGCACAACGGGTGAGTTGACTGGAGATATGAAGATTCAAGATAAATGTGATAAGTATGCTACAAACATCATTCTCCAAGCCCTTCCTCCAGATGTCTACAAACTCGTCAGCAAACATAAAGTTGCCAAAGAGTTATGGGATAGAATTCGTGTTCTCATGCAAGGCACCTCGTTAACTAAACAAGAACGAGAGTGTAAGCTTTATGATACTTTTGATAAGTTTGCCTATGTGCCAGGGGAGACTCTAAATGATTACTATCTGAGATTTACCCTATTGTTGAATTAGCTTAATATCTATGGCATGTCAATTCCTACCTTTCAATTGAACACCAAGTATTTGAACACTCTTCCTCCAGAATGGAAAAAATACGTGACGGATGTTAAACTGGCTAAGGACTTGCATAACACCAATGTGGATCAACTTCAAGCTTTTCTTCAACAACACGAATGCCATGTGATCGAGGCTCGGTTGTCTACACCTCAAGTTCATGATCCACTTGCAATGTATGCTTCTCAACAAAACATGGCCTATACTTATCAACAACCATCATACTTGCAGCAGCCACCACCACACATCTATCAGCAACCATCTTATCAACCACCAATGATGCCACAGCAAGAATATCAACATAGTGTTCATCAACAATATTTTCCACAGCAACCACCATATCAAACATCACCATCACAAGCCAACACTTCTCCATTGGGCTATACTCCTCAGCAAGGATATTTTCCAATAGAAGCACAACCAGCACAAGCTTTCTACACTAATGAACTTCCACCAATCCAAGCACCGGTCTTTACTCCAAATGATACGCCAGCTGATGTTCTAAACCATCTCACCGCCTACTTGTCAAAACTTGTTGCAACTAGAGGATTTCCACCAACAAACAATTAGCTCCGCACCTCATCAAATCCTCGACAACAAGCCACTGTTCAAGATGGTCAAGTGACGGTGCAACCTATTCAGGGAAGGCAAAATTCATATGGACCTCCTACAAGGACTGGGAACAATCAAGCTGTGAATTCTCAAGCTAGTGGAAATGGAAGTCCCATTGGTCCTAAAAAGGTTGTGACTTGCTACAATTGCCGAGGACAAGGTCATATGGCTAGGGAATGCACTCAGCCGAAAAGGAGAAGGGATGATGTGTGGTTTCGTGAGAAGATGTATTTGGTTGATGCTCAGTCTAAGGGGAAGATTTTGGATTCAAAGGAGTTAGCATTTCTTGCAGACCCAGGGGGAGCAGATACTGAAGGCATTACAGTCGTTTCCACTTCTAATGCAGCTTATCAAGCGGACGATCTTGATGCATACGATTCGGATTGTGATGACATTCACTGTGCCCAAGCTGCTCTCGTTGCTAATCTCTCTCACTACGGTTCTGATGTCATCAGTGAGGTACCAACCACATCTAATAATATTGATGATAACCAACATCAAGTTGGGCATGAAAATGACAACCTTGAACATCATTCGGGAACTAGTAACTAAAATGATGTGGTACCCAATCCTACACATTTGAGTGAACCTCAACCAAATTCTACGACGGGTATGGCATCTTATGCTCAACATGATTTGGTCATGGTGCCTAAACATATAATTGATCAAATGCGTATGGCCCTCAGACAATCCGTAGATACGAATTCCACCCTAACTGCTGAGCTTGCGTTGCATAAAGAAAAGGTCAAAGCTTTTGAAATGGTCCCACAAGCAGATAAAATAACATGTTCTGAATTTGACCAATTTCATTTTGAAAAGATTGAACACTTGAAAGAAATAGAATCATTAAAAGCTAATCTTTCCAATGAATTAAAAGAAAAAGAGTCGGTTGTCAATGATTTTCAGAAACTTAAAATGGATTTCGAAACTCTCGAGTCTAAAAAGGTTGAATCGGAAATTAATGCTACCAAACTTCTAAAATTCAAAGAACAACAGCTTTTAAAACAATACTCTTCCACAGAAAAGGTTCATCTTTTAACTAAATCATTTAAAGAACTTGAACTTAAACGTCTTCAAGATTTACCACCTAATCCCGGTTATGCAAAACAAGCTCAGGAATATATTCCCGGCCTTTATGATATGACCATAATTGGCAAATCGAAAGAAGCACCGTTTGTTCGTAGTTCTGAGGAGACACAGTCACTTGGGGATGAAACTCATTCTAAAATGCTTTCAAAATTCCATACAATTGATTATGATCAACATAACAAAGATCAATTTTCGAAAAAGACACGCATTCGCTTACAAAAGGAATTAGCAGAATTAACAGTTCTTGTGCCCCAAAGTTTGTCAAATGAAAACCTTCCTAGTACGTCTCCTACACTCGTCAAAAAGGATTTAACGAAGTTAATTCCACCGGTAAGTAAGGCGTCCGTTAACTTAAATACGGTTCACCAACACTTAGCCGATTTTGACAAGGTCATTTTGGAACGTACGACGGCCACGGCCATACCGGAAGGTGAATAGAACTTTGAGCACACTAGAGCTGCGTTTCGAGATGAAATTGTTCCGTTTGTAAACAATGTTAAAGCTTGTCTTCGTAATATTGATCAAGATTTGTTTTTGGAAATAGAAGAAGTTAGACGTGTTTTCAATGAAATGGAAGATGCTTATGAAAACAGTTTACTTGAAATAGAACGGGTTTCACGCCATAATGATCTACTTCTGAATCAAGTGATGTCTCATGATATAGTTTCTGTCTGTGTGAATACAAGTGTTGATAATGATTCTGTTGTGCATAATGTTGAATCTGTGGATACTGTGGTAGATAGTACTTGTCACGAATCTGACGCTGAATTTTTAAAGCTTCAAGATTCATATTCTTCGCTTTCAAAATGTTTTGATGAGATTCAAACACATTGTATTTCGCTTGAATGCAAGCAACAATTTATTCAAGAAATCTTTGAAACGTCATTCGAAGGTGTTAATATCGATGATGCAAACTTTGAAAAGAATTTTCGATTGAATTTACAATCAAAATAGCGTCAGCCAAGTGACAAGGTTGCTAAGTCTTTGCCGATAGACATAGAGAAATCTAAGGAGCTTAACTGTATGAACGTACTTGAGGCCGCTGAGAATCTTAAACTTGATCTAGATAATCGAGTTTCCAAGATTTTGTCCAAAGTTGATAACTTAAAACAGAAAAATACACGACTCTTCGATTCAGTAAAGCCCGCATGTGTTGATACTACTACACAGAATCAATCATTGATTGAACAATTGAATCGAAAGTCGGTGGAAATATCTGATTTGAGGGAACAAATTTTTGATAAAAATATGGTCTTGGCTGAGTTAAAGGAAACACTTCGTACTCTAAAAGGTAAGAATGTTGTGGATAACGCAGCCACTATCTCAGCATCGTCCTCTAGTGCAATCAAAGGGAACCTTATAGCCGTCACACCACTTAACAAAGGCCCTAGGACTAAACCATCTCAAACTTTGGTCACTAAAGATAAGGCGGAATCAAAACCAGCTTCTAATATTACCGTGTTGCCTTCTACAGGAGTAAGCACCACTACTAAGGCTCAAAGATCTAAGCTTAAAAGAAACAAGAAGAACGATAGGATCTTGCCCCCATCTAGTAGTCAAGTGAAGAAGAAAGTAGAAGCCCATCCTAGGAATGTTATTTCTGTTTTGACAAAAAAGAATCATGTAGCTAAACCTAAAGGATCTGCGGTTGTGCAGCGTTCTAAGCCTAGTGTGAATTCTAATTTGAAATGTTGGAATTGCAATGAATGTATGTTTTCTAGTCGTCATGATTCTTGCCTTATTGACCATGTGAATGAGATGTATGCCCGGAAAAATGGATTAGAATGGAAACCGACTGGAAAAGTGTTAACCCAAGTTGGTTGGATGTGGCGCCCTACTGGTAGAACTTTCACTATAGTAGGAAATACGTGCCCTTTAACTAGGATCACTCCCACTACAGCGAAGAAAGCGTGCCCTTTAACTAGGAGTACCAAGGCTACCAAAACACAAGCGTGTCCTTTAACTAGGAACACCAACACTACTGTAGGAACAAAGTGCTCTTTAAATAGGTCTACTCCCACTGTAGTGCTCACGGATAATCCAAAACCTAAGAAAGTTGGAACTGTAAAACCTGTTAGTGCTAAAACTCACATTAGAAAACGCAGGAAATCTAACGGTCCCAAACATGTTAGCAATTCTGATAATCTTATATTTGTATCTGCTAACACTCAGGAACCAATAGTTTCCAATGCATTGTCTACTGTTGTTATTGAAAACAGGTGGTCCAAATTGTTCTCTGGTATTTGGACTCTGGTTGCTCCAAGCATATGACCGGAGATCGCTCTCAGCTCAGAAATTTCGTCAGCAAGTTTCTTGGTACGGTTAGATTTGGAAATGATCATATTGCTAAGATAATGCGTTATGGTGAATATCATATTGGGAATGTTATCATTTCAAGAGTGTATTATGTGGAAGGTCTTGGTCATAACTTATTTTCTGTGGGACAATTTTGTGATGCAAACCTAGAAGTTGCTTTTCGAGAGCATACATGCTTCATTCGTAATTTGGAAGGGGTTGATTTATTGAAAGGTACTCGAGGGAATAATTTGTATACTTTGTCTCTACAAGACATGATGGCCGCTTCTCCCGTATGTCTTCTCTCCAAAGCATCGAAGACTAATTCATGGTTATGGCATCGACGGTTATCTCATCTTAACTTTGACGCTATTAATCACTTGGCGAAAAACGAACTTGTTTGTGGTCTTCCGAAACTATCATTTCACAAGGATCATTTGTGCTCCGCGTGTACAATGGGGAAAAGCACTAAGAAATCTTACAAACCCAAGACTGAAGACACCAACCAAGAGAAACTTTATCTGTTGCATATGGATCTTTGTGGACCAATGCGTGTTGAAAGTCTTAGTGGCAAAAAGTACATCCTCGTCATTGTCGATGATTACTCTCGGTTTACATGGGTGAAATTTCTTAAAGCAAAAAATGAGGCACCTAAATTCATCATCGGATTTCTCAAGATGATTCAAGTGCGTCTCAACACTACTGTCCGACGCATTCGTACAGATAATGGAACCGAATTTGTGAATCAAATCTTGCGTGATTATTATGAAGAAGTTGGCATATCTCATGAAACATCCGTTGCACGCACTCCACAACAAAACGGTGTCGTTGAAAGGCGAAATCGCACACTTATGGAAGCTGCTCGAACGATGTTAATTTACGCAAAGGCTCCATTGTTTTTATGGGCAGAAGCAGTATCTACAGCAGTGTACACCCAAAACCGGTCACTTATTCGTAAACGCCATGGTAAAACACCTTATGAGCTTCTCCATGGAAAAGTATCATATTTATCATATCTTCATGTATTTGGTTCTTTGTGCTATCCAAATAATAATGGTGACAATTTGGGAAAACTTCAACCTAAGGCTGATATTGGTATTTTCATTGGTTACGCCCCCGCAAAGAAGGCATACCGAATCTACAACCGTAACTCTCGCAAGATCCTCGAAAGCAAGATCCTCGAAAGCAAGATCCTCGAAACTATGAATGTTGATTTTGATGAGCTGACAGCAATGGCTTCTGAGCAAAGCAGCTCTGAACCCGCACTTCATGAAATGGGACCCAGTAATATTAGTTCTGGTCTTGTCCCAAACAATCCTACTTCATCATCATTTACACCACCTTCTAGGACTGAATGGGATACGTTGTTTCAACCGTTCTTTGATGAATTCTTTACTCCTCCAAGTATTGTTGCTCCAGAACCTGAGGTAATAGCTCCGGTAACCAAAGTTGTCGCTCCAGCAACCGTTGCACAATCAGATACATCTACACCTACAATTGGTCAAGATATACCCTCAACGAGTAATTCTCAACCAACACCCGAACCAACTACCCATGTCATGCCTATTGATGATGAAGAGGATGATGATGATCACGATTTAGAATTCGCTCAAATGCGTGAACTTCCATTCTTTGGTGTACCAATTCCCGACCCTAATCAAGCCGGGTCATCCACCTCAGAGGAAGATCCTAGTACGGTTTACTCCAATCCACGGATTCGTGAACATGACAGCAAGTGGACAAAGGATCATCCTATAGATTCTATTATTGGTGACCCTAATCGTCCGGTATCCACACGAAGTCAGTTACAAGAAAGTGCAATGTTTTGTCACTTTGATGCTTTTCTCACTGAAGTTGAACCTAAGACATGGCAACAAGCTTTTACTCAATCGTGTTGGATAGAAGCTATGCAAGAAGAACTTAATGAATTTATACGTCTTGAAGTATGGGAACTTGTCCCATGCCCGGATCAAGTGCAGTTACTCACTTTGAAATGGGTTTACAAGGTGAAACTCGATGAGTTAGGCGGAATATTGAAGAACAAAGCTCGACTAGTAGCTCGTGGATACAAGCAATTGTTGGGCATCGACTTTATGGAATCCTTTGCACCTGTTGCCCGTTTGGAAGCTATTCGACTATTCCTCGCTTATGCAGCCCATATGAATATGATCGTCTATCAGATGGATGTGAAGACGACATTTCTTAATGGTGAACTCAAGGAAGAGGTCTATGTTCAACAACCGGATGGTTTTGTGAATCCTAATTATCCTAATCATGTATACAAGCTTAAGAAGGCTCTCTATGGGTTGAAGCAAGCTCCTCGTGCATGGTATGATCTTTTGTCACAATTCCTCATCACACAAGGCTTCGCAAAAGGCAAGGTGGATCCTACGCTATTCATTCAGAAACGAGGTAAAGATATGATTATGGTACAAATATATGTTGATGATATTATATTTGCAGCCACAACCCAAACCTTATCCGACGAGTTTGGGACACTCATGTCTTCCAAGTTTAAGATGTCAATGATGGGCAAGGTATCATTCTTCTTAGGTCTTCAGATATCTCAGAGTCCCAGAGGCATCTTTATCAATCAATCCAAGTATGCCCTTGAATCTCTTAAGAAATACAAGATGGAATCTTGTGACCCCGTGGATACTCCAATGGTGGAACGCACTAAGCTTGATGCAGATCCTCATGGAGTTGCCGTTGATCCGACACTTTATCGTGGAATGATCGGTACTCTTCTGTATATCACAGCCAGTCGACCTGATCTTCAGTTTGCTATATGTATGTGTGCCAGGTATCAAACTAGGCCTACTGAGTTACACTTAGCTACTATTAAAAGGATCTTTCGATATCTTAAAGGAACCATTAATCGGGGACTTTGGTATTCGAAGGACTCTTCTATTGCACTAATGGCATATGCAGATGCGGATCACGCGGGTTGTCAAGATACAAGGCGTAGCACGAGTGGAACTTTGCAACTACTAGGAGATCGACTAATCAGTTGGGCATCGAAAAGGCAGAAAAGCGCTGCAACTTCAAGTACGGAAGCAGAATACATAGCTATGTCCGGTTGCTGTGCTCAAATTCTTTGGAGGAGATCGCAATTAACCGACTATGGTCTAGGTTTCAACAAAATTCCGATGTACTGCGACAACAAGAGTGCAATTGCCTTATGCTGCAACAATGTCCAATTCTCCCGGTCGAAGCATATTGACATTCGCTACCACTTCATCAAGGAGCAAGTGGAAAATGGAGTAATCGAGCTTTACTTTGTCCGATCTGAGTATCAATTGGCGGATATTTTCACGAAGGCTTTAGATCGCGCTCGAATTGAATTTTTGGCCGACAAGCTAGGAATGAGAACCTTCTCGCCTGAGACTCTAAAGGAACTAGCAGATGAAGCGAAAGAATAGTGGTGGTAACACTATTCTCCGTATCCTTGGTGATCATGTATATTATCGTATATATATAAACCACAAAAAGAAAAATACAAAAATATAAAACCAAGAAAAACCATAAAAAATATAAAACCTACAAAAACCATAAAAATTATAAAATCAAGAAAAACCAAAAATATTTTTCATTTTTAAAATCGGGGATGTCTTTTAGTACGGTAATATTTACGGCTTTAGAAATGTCGATCAATATTGACACGGCGCCATAAATAGAGTCCGTATAAAAGTTGTACATTTTTAAAACATGCCCATTATGGCTTGTAGTTATTTCTGACTGCAACCCGGTTTTCATATTAAAGTCAAGTATTTCTTATGAAAGCTTTGGCTCACAACGGGAATTAATTTTCTCAGACAAGGTTTACTTTAAAACCTTGTAAGGGATCAAGTTTACTTTATAACTTGGTCTAACACAAATATCTGTACGTTTCAGTGCATTTATTTGTTACAACAAGAGAAGTCTTGTTTTTATGAAGCTATCATCTCTACAACCATCGCAATCTACAATTGGTATCTACATACTCGACGATGTGACTACTCAACCGACGACTATAGCTCTTTCAATAGAACACGGGTCAACAATTGAGGGGGGGCAATTATCAAGCATTCAGAATCTTTGATGCCGAACGTGCCAAGCTCACTAACTGGTGTCAAGACAACAATACCAATCGTACATGTGGTGTTAAGAGATGACTTCAGACGTGACGAGGCGACCAACATATGCTGACAAGAACCATTTGATCTTATCATATGATGTTCTCATCTATCAGGTCAAACCTTGTCAATTCTTTTCTAATATGGTGAATATGTGATCATGTTACAAATCGGTATCATATCTCATACGTTTGATATCTTGAAGATAAAATGGACTTGCATTTTTCTTCCCAAAACCTTTGTTAAAACTTCATTAAATCAATTGATATTAAAAACATCGATTGGGTTAATATTTTTAATATGGGGGAGAAAATGTGATTTAATATGGGATATTATCATAAATGGTTTGACTTAATGTGCTGGCTCATCCCGACATGTGCGAAATGTTTTCGAATATTGAGGCATATGTTAAGGGGGAGCAGAACGGATTTGCATATCAAAATGGATTTTCATGGTGACATATACTTACCCAAAACCCATTTATTTCACGACGATGAAGATTGTGGTGACATAAGGATGGTAGGATAGGTTAAGTCCTATGATTCTTCTAGAACCGGAGGAATCTTCCCAAGGACATTCCATAGCTAGAAATAGTCGTCCTTAGGAAAGTTGGAGAAAGATTGTGAACGTAGCTGAATGCCGACCAAGTACTTAAGTTAGCACTGGAACAATCACAACAAGGTGCTAGTTATGACGTATTGGTAAGCATTGAAGGGGTTGAAGAATGAAAAAGAATTGTAAAGATAAAGGGTGTAAAGAAAGAAGCCCTCCTTACAACTTTAGGCAGAAACCGGGTCAACACATATGCTATTGAGATCATTTTAATGATTCTCGATATTAAAGATAGACATCATGGACCCAGTGATGCAATGCACAACCCATCCCATCTAACTCAGATATCTCTCAAAAGGTATTTGTTTTAATCACACGGAGACAACACGTTATCTATTGATTTATTCACTCCGAGTAAATTGGTATTGAAAAGGTGGCACTCCTCTCCAGCCTCCGATCACTAAAATCCAAAATGCACGATCGAGTCTAGAACCATTTGAGATCATCAAATATCTCATTAGGACACACTTTCATATTTCCTTGCTTCTTCATACACTGTGAAAAGTAAGAAAGATTTTAAGAGTCCTACGCAAAATCTTCATGATCTTGCCTGAACATCCGAGTAATACGAAAGTATTTACAATGAAGATGGAAATCCTTCTTGAGCGAATATCAAAAAGCTCATGGTAGGTGACTTGTGCGATTCTTTATGAATCAAACTTGTGATAACTGGAAAGCAACAGCTGTTTAATTCTTAACTGAATTTAAACACGTTCCAGGCCTCTACGCAATATCCTAGTGATCTTGCCAGAACACTCAGAGTGATACCTTAGTGTTCACAGTGATGAGTGGAAATCCTTCTAGTGTTAACCTCAAACAGAACTTGGTAGGTAACTTGCAAGATTCTATACGAATCAAGCTTGTGACAACTGGAAAGCAACGATGGTGCGGTTCTTAATTGAATTTCACTTGTTCCAGGAACATGAATTGACGGCTTCAAATCATGCGGATATTATTAACCAAATGATTCACTCTTTATGTTCGCAGTCAGCTTTGGACGGTCGAATAAAGAGAACGGGTTTATCCGCGAAATCCTGTCAGGAAGTTACTTAATTGAAACTATCCGTCACGGGTACGATATTTTATATCGTCCAACGGTCTTCACCGACCAGAGGTAAAATGCTACCGAATTAGAATGAAATGTTCAAAGCCATTTCGTTCGTGTCTACTTATGTTGCGGCATTTGAAGACGGTGGCGTTGCGGGATCCGAGAAGAAGTCGTCCCCGCATGCTTATACTTTATGCACTTAATACCTCATCTAATTCAAGAAAGCCTAAAAGTTAAGTCTTCCGCTGTATCGAACTCTGAAGCTTTCAAGAATTACTAAGGTATAAGTATGTGGGACGTGAAGTCACGAAGAGGCGAAGATCACAAGTGATGGATGCACGAGATCAAGGCAAGAGATTAAAGCTCAAAGATTGATATCAAAGATCACATCAGCATGTTCACCAGAAAAGAAAAAGAAAAAGAAAGACGAAGACTACGAGCTCAAGACAGCATAGTATGCTAGGTTTATCTTATTATTGTAACTTGGGTAATGCCCTTGTTTGGAGTGACCTCCCTTAGGGGGAGATTGTTGGAAATACGTTTTACGTATTAAGAAGGATCGGTCACTCCAACGATAGTCCATGTAATAGCTCGTAGTTTAGTTAACTTTCTTTATGTATCAAACAAGAACAAGCCTAGCCTACAACATGTGTAGGCCGGCCCAAAATGTAAGCCCAAGCCCATGACAAGGGCTTGGGTATATAAACCCTCTCCTTTGATGGAGAGGGTGGTGTGGTTTCATTATTTACACATAGTAAACATTAACTTTCTCTCTCTAAAAGTGTGAAATCCACCATCTCTTTCTCTCTCTAAAAACATAAGCAAGATTTACAATCCTACAACTTGGGATCTCTAGCAACAAAATGTAGCCCTCGTGTCTTGTTAGGACCTTTTTGGACTCGCCAATCTTCGCATCCCGCTTCAATAAGTTATGCCTTGGCTATGAACTCTAATTAATACCGAGCAACTTTTAAACGATCTTGTGCTAGAAGCTAAGTAACTTTTCAAATCGTACAACCTTATTTATTGAAATTAAATTTATTAACAAGCGATGGGAGAAAAAGCTTATAATCAACTCACATAAATTCACGAAAGAATACCAAACTTATAATTGACTCTATCATCTCTCGTTCTCCACAATTTAAAATCACTAGGAATGAGACTTGTGGATGCTTAGCCAATTATATCAAAGTTTTGGGTTTTCAAGTCATCTATAGGATCTTGCAAACTCTTAGACTCTTTCAAGTTTAGAATTCGCATTTTAAAGTTCCCTTGATAAACGACTTTCTAGGATCAATTATAGGAACTTGCGAAAAGTTCTTGTTCTTAACCCGTTAAAGTTAAGACTTTCGTGTTTTAAAGCTTCCTATATAAAAGCCTAGCAAAACTTGACTTAAACACGTTAAGGATACTAGCTAGAGTAAACTTAGATAAGTAAACTCTTGTTGAGTCAAAAGATTCACAACGTTGAAAAAATTAAAACCACTTTATTGAAAATTTATTCTAACACAGAAAGTAAATAACGATAACAAAGGGAAATACTACTAGGTCAAAATAGATTAAAAATTTTTAAAAAATGTCGAAAAATCAGATTTTCCGGTTAAAATGAGGACAAATTCATGGAAAAGCCCACTTACTTCGATAGAAGTCCCCCCTACACTTGATATAAACATTGTCCTCAATGTTTAAGCATGTGGAAGTAAATTCCCCTACACTTAGGACATTGTGCACTTTGTTTAAATCTTGTTAAGGAAAGGACAACTATGGTGACTTCAATGGGAACATATATAAGATATGAAATATTGAATCACGATAGTTTAGGATAGAACCAGGAAGACGGGTACACGGGATCACAGTTCGTCAAAAGTCATCAAAAGTGATCTATGAAGCTTTAATCCCTGCACAGAATAAGAAACAAGACAAGAAACACATATGGGGATCCCCCCTACACTTATTATGAAAACGGTAAAGGATAGATCAACGGGTTGCCTCCCGAGAAGCGCTTGTTTTTGGTAACCAGGTCACGAGCCTGACTCGTCCCAGAACTAATTCAAGCGAAACGTGGTGAGGGATGGAATCATCTCATGAGAGATGTCTTCACCAAAGTACAGCTTCACGCGCTGGCCATTCACTTTAAAATTGGGCCCATTTGGCTGAGAAAGCTCAATGGTGCCATAGGGGAAGACTTTGGCGATGGTGAATGGACTAGACCAACGGCTCTTCAGCTTGCCCGAGAAGATCTTCAACCGAGAGTTAAAGAGTAAAACTTGATCACCAACGTGGAACTCTCGGTTCTTAATCCTTGAGTCATGAATGATCTTGGTCTTCTCCTTGTAAATCAATGAGTTCTCACAAGCTTCATTCCTCAGTTCATTTAGCTCGTTGAGTTGAATCTTCCGAAGATCACCGGCTTTGTTGATGTCAAAATTGGCCCACTTCAAGGCCCAGTATGCCTTATGTTCCAGCTCGATAGGGAGGTGGCATGCCTTCCCGTACACAAGACGATAAGGTGTACAACCAATCGGCGTCTTATATGCGGTACGGAAAGCCCACAAAGAATCATCTAACTTATCGGCCCACGAGGCACGATGCTCTCCCACAGTACGCTCAAGAATTCGCTTCAATCCCCCGTTAGATATCTCGGCATGACCTTTTGTTTGAGGATGATAAGCGGTGGAAAGACGGTGATTGACACCGTACTTAGCCATGACTCGAGCAAATTGATCATTGCAAAAATGAGTCCCGCGGTCACTGATTATAGCACGAGGAACACCGAATCGAGCAAAAAGTTGCTTCAAAAAGTTCACAACCACCCTCGCATCGTTCGTAGGGAGAGCCTTTGCTTCAACCCATTTAGATACGTAGTCAACGGCTACGAGGATGTACTTGTTCCCTTTGGATGATGGAAATGGCCCCATAAAGTCGATGCCCCATACATCAAAGATTTCACATTCTTGTATGAAATTTTGAGGCATCTCATCTTTATGTGTGATCTTGCCTTGGCGTTGGCAAGCATCACAATGCTTAACCATTTCGTGAGCGTCACGATAAATGGTGGGCCAATAAAATCCAGAGTCAAACACTTTCTTAGCGGTGTAATTGGGACCAAAGTGACCACCGGTGGGTCCTTTATGGCAAGCTTCAAGGATTAATGAAGCTGCCGGCCCATCAACACATCAACGAATTACAAGATCCGCACATTGTTTGAAAAGGTAAGGGTCGTCCCAAAAATAGTGTTCAATGTCTTTAAAGAAGTTTTTCTTTTGTTGGGACGTTAACCCTTCCTTGAGAATTCCACCCGCTAAGTAGTTTGCAATGTCCGCAAACCACGGGGTGTCATCAAGATTGGAATTGATAGACATTAAGGTCTCAAGGGGAAAAGAGTCATTGATCTCTTGGTTCGGATGATACCCTTGATAAGGATCCTCAAGTCTACTTAGATGATCCACGGCTAGGTTTTCGGCTCCCTTCTTGCCACGAATTTTGATTTTAAATTCTTGAAGGAGCAAAACCCAACGAAGAAGTCTTGGATTAGAATCTTTCTTATTCAACAAGTACTTCAACGCGGAATGATCAGTGTACACGATTATGGTGGATAGGACAAGATAGGGGCGGAATTTTACAAAAGCATACACTACAGCTAAAAGCTCTTTTTCGGTAGTGGTATAATGCAATTGAGCTCCCGTCATTGTTTAGCTAGCATAATGGATTGGTTGGAAGTGTTTGTTCACTCTTTGGCCCAAAACCGCTCCAATAGCAAAGTCGCTAGCATCACACATCAATTCAAAAGGTAGCTCCCAATTAGGGGTAACCAAGACCGGTGCCTTAGTTAGCTTGTCCTTAAAAAGATTGAAGGATTCAAGACACTCTTTAGAAAAGATGAAAGGAGTATCTTTTTCCAAGAGGTGGGTCATCGGGCGAGCGATTTTAGAAAAATCTTGAATGAATCGACTATAGAAGCCCGCATGACCAAGGAAACTTCTCACACCCTTCACGGTTAAAGGTGGAGGTAATTTGGCTATGACATCCACTTTAGCACGGTCCACTTCTAGACCGGCTTTTGAGATTTTATGTCCAAGCACAATGCCTTCTTTTACCATGAAATGGCATTTTTCCCAATTTAGAACAAGGCGAGTGTCTTCACACCGCTTAAGCATGCGTTCCAAATTAGCAAGGAAATGAGAGAAGGAGTCACCATAGACCGAGAAATCATCCATGAAGACTTCCATAGTTTCTTCAACCATGTCATGGAAGATAGCCATCATACACCTTTGGAAAGTCCCAGGAGCATTGCATAAGCCAAAAGGCATTCGTTTGTAAGCAAATGTGCCATAGGGACAAGTGAATGTTGTTTTCTCTTGATCTTGGAGATCGATGGGTATTTGAAAATAACCCGAGAAACCATCTAAAAAGCAGTAATAGTCATTACCCGCTAGACGTTCAAGCATTTGGTCCATGAAAGGAAGGGGAAAATGATCCTTTCTCGTAGCACCATTAAGTTTGCGATAGTCTATACAAACTCTCCACCCTGTACCCAGACGAGTAGGAATCAACTCGTTGTTTTCATTGGGCATAATGGTGATTCCGCCTTTCTTAGGCACACAATGGACCGGACTAACCCATGGTGAATCCGAGATAGGATAGATCATGCCCACATCAAGAAGTTTGATAACCTCTTTTTTGATAACGTCATGGATCTTGGGATTCACCCTTCGTTGGTTTTGAATAGTGGGTTTAAAGTCGTCCTCCATGAGAATTTTATGTGTGCAAAAGTGAGGATCAATTCTACGAATATCGGAGATTTTCCAAGCAATCGCTTTCTTATGATTCTTCAGCACGTCGATAAGTCGGGGTTTTTCGTCTTCTTTCAAATCCTTAGCGATGATGACGGGTAAAGTCTTATTGTCTTCAAGGAACACGTATTCGAGATGAGATGGTAGATCCTTAAGCTCTAAATCCTGAGGATTTTCGATGGAAGACGTTTTCAAATTCGGATCATCGATAGAGATATCCTTAGGAGATGGTGGAGAAATATGGTCCTCATTGAGAAGTTTCTCAATGGTACGAATGTCTTCATCCCAATTGGAGGAAGAATCGTCATATTGCAAGTCCACATCTCCCAAAGTTGCTTCAAATTCTTTCAAAATGAAATCACTTTCTCCAAATGGAGTTAGTGAAGGAGCAATAGAGGCAACGGTCTCAACAATGGGAAGAGAAGAAGAACCACTTTTACAAGCGTCTTTGAAATGCTCTTCACAAGCCTCATCAAGAACGTCAATGAAATTAACGCTCTCGTTTTCAGAAGGCTGCTTAGAAAGTTTACCCATGTTGAAGACGATTTTATTGTCACCAACTCTCATGATTAATTCGCCCGCGGCTACATCAATGAGAGTGCGTCCGGTCCTCAAGAATGGACGTCCAACGATTAATGGAACACGAGGGTCCATCTCGTAGTCAACGACAACAAAATCCACGGGAAAGGTGAATTTGTCGACACTGACGAAGACATCTTCGGCTATCCCCACCGGATAAGCAACCATACGGTTAGCTAATTCTAATGTCATTCGTGTGGGGACTAGCTCGGGTAGAGATAATTGTTTCCAAACACTTAATGGCATTAAGTTTATACTAGCACCTAGATCGGCTAGGGCCATACAATTCTCTACCGCGGGGAAGTTGCAAGGATTGAGAAAGCGACCCGGATCACCAAGTTTGGTGGGTAATTTCCTTAAGAGCACTACGGAGAATTTCTCACTAAGTTGGGCATGAGAGATATCAAGAAGTTTCTCCTTATCACTGAGAAGATCTTTAAACATTTTAGCATATTTCGGCATGTGAGCGAGAGCCTCAGCGAAGGAGATGTTGAAATTCAGTTGTTTAAACATTTTGAGAAAGTTAGAAACCTGAATATCATCCTTGTTCTTTAACTTCTCTTTCCTCAACCTTGAGGGATAAGGTATATTGGGTTGAGATGAAGGCTTTGGAATAGAATTCTCACTCATATCCTTGGGTGGTGGAGGGGTGGAAGTAGAAGGTGGAAGAATTGGTGAAATAGAAGGTGGAGGAATTGGAGAAGGGGACTCGTTTTCCTTTGTCACAATCACCGGTGTAGGTGTAGGAAGCTCGGGTTCCTTTAAACCTTTTCCACTTTGAGTGGTGATTGCTTTCATCTCCCCTCTTGGATTAGCAACGCTGTTACTCGGAAGAGAACCCGAACCAGAGGTTTGATTACTTTGGAAGAAACTAGCCATCATGTCCCTTAAGTCATTCGTTTGACTGTTCAAAGAGTTTCTCATATCGGCTCGAAGATCATTCCCTTGTTTCACCATATCTCCTTTCAAGCTGGCCATTTGCCGCTGAAGATTCTGCACTATTGCGTCATTAGTCCTCATGTAAGTTTCAACCTCTTGATGAAATGCTGTGGGTTGGGTGGGAGGAAGAGCATGGTAGGCAGGTGGTTGATATGCGGGTTGTTGGTAAACTTGGTTGTTTCCTTGAGGTGGATATGGGTTTCTTTGGGTTGGATATTGATTTGGAGCTCGAGGTTGGTTTTGATTGTTGCGATTGAGGTTGTTTGGGTTTTGAGGGGGAAAACCGGGTGGTGAAAGAAAGTTGTTTGAGCGATAGCTGAGCAAATTGCGGTCACCTTGAGGACGTGCTTGATAGCCTCCCGTGGAATAGTTACCGTCGGCGGCATACACATTTTCCGGATTGTCATGAGTTTAAGGACAATCGGTGTATGAATGAGATCCCCCGCATATTTCACATGACTGACTCATAGCATTAACTTGTGCATTGATGGCTTTGGTATTGTTAGCGGTTTGGAGAGCAAGTGTTTCAACAAGCGAAGTAAGCTTATCAATTCTCTTGTCGCTCTCATTAGTGCTAGCACTAGCCACATTAGTCCGAACACTCTTGGTTTGCACTCTAGATTTATTCTCAATAATATCCCATGTGGCATTAGAAGACTTAACCAAAATGTTACCCCCCCGAGGCACTATTTAGTGAATCTTGGTCATTCATGCTTAAACCATTGTAAAAAGTATTAATTTGATGTACTTTTTTGAAACCATGTTGTGGACACTTTCTTAAAAGTTCCTTAAAACGGTCCCAAGATTCACTAAATGTCTCACCGTACTTTTGTTCAAAGGTAATGATTTCATTCCGCAAAGAGGTAGTACGTGAGGGTGGGAAAAAGTAGTTGATGAATTTAGTCTCTAAATCCGTCCACTTAATAATACTTTGTGGCGGTTCCTTATCAAGCCATTGCCGGGCTTGTCCCTCTAAGGAGAAAGGAAAAAGTTGCAAGCGAATTACCTCTTGTGAAACCCCATTATACTTAACCGTATTAGTGAGTTGAAGAAACCTTTTGATATGGTCGTGAGGATCATCAAGTGTACGCCCCAAGAATGGTTGAGCAGAGGCCATTTGAATGAAAACGGATTTGAGCTCAAAGTTGTTGGCTCCAATCTCGGGTATAACAATAGCATCGGTGTTACCCTCTACTTGCGATTGCAAAAGCTCGATCATTGGTTGATTGTCCATGGTGACAATAGGTGGAGTAATGACTTCGGCTTGAGCTACTTTCTTCTTACGAGCACGAGTACGCATACACACCTACAAAAGGAAAAAAAAATATTTTTGGCTTTTTTATGTTTTTCTTTTTTTTTGGATTTTTGAAAATTTTATATTTTTTTATGGATTTTTGAAAATTTTTAAGCAAGAAAAATAACGTTCAAAAGTAAACGTATCCCAAAATGCAACGCGTCTCTCACTAAAAACCGTTAATCTTAACGAAAAGAGCCGGCAGCGGCGCCATTTAATAACTAGATTTTCACTTAGTTATGAAAGTTCGTTAAACCGATCTTTTCGAATTGATTACTAGTTAAAAGTGTGACTCAGTCGTTCTTGGTGGAAAATAAAAAGGTTTGATTATCTATTTTAAACTATAAGAAAATATAAAAATGTCGTTGAGTAAAATAAAAGCTTTAAAAATTAAACTAAAAATTACTAGAAAAACACTTGGTAAAAACAGAGATTTCGGGAAGCGTGTAATTTTTGGAAATTAAAACGTAATAAAATTAAAACTAGAAAACTTTGTAAAAACAAGAAAATAAACCCAGTCAGAATGCCTCGTCGGAATGCAGTAATCGGAATGTTATCGGAATGCCTTAATCGGAATATGATCGAAATGCACAAAATGAATGCTGTCGGAATATCAAAATAATGCCCATCAGAATACCATAAAAATAACCTCCATCAGAATGTATAAAGAAAACGGCTATCGGAATAAATGAAATTAGCTTCTATCGGAATATCAAGAAATTAACCCTCGTCGGAATGCTATCGGAATAGCAATCGGAATAAAACCAAACCAGATCAGAATATTAAAACCCTATTCCGATCCTTGTGATCGGAATACTAGTGAGCAGATCGGAATGTGAAGTCCTTTATCGGAATGTAAGATCGAAAAGGGGTTTACCCTTTCCGATGGTATGTATTCGAAAATAAGCCAAGTTTTAAGCTATTTTTAATAAGCTCAAACCAATACTTGATCGGATTAATAATAAGCCAAACTAATAAGCATAAATTAAGAACTTTTTAAACTTTAAATAAGCAACTTTTCAAAATAAACTTTAAAAATACTAAACTTTTAAGAAAACTTAAAAAAGTAAATAAGCTAAATACTAAATAAGCCAAAAAGCATAACAAGCCTTAAGCTTAATCGTATAAAAACTTATATATGATTAAAAAGATAAAAATTTTAATCACATAAACATCAAATCTAAGCAAAATCAAAGATTATAACGGATCAAAATCAACTTAAAAATAAAGAAAGGTAGAAGAAGATTAAAGATAAAAAGCTTAACTTGAACTTGTAGATTAAAGATTCAAAAATACAAGATTGAATTAAAGCTTAAAACATGAAAGAAAGAAAAGATGTAGTTTTAGTGAGAGAAAGTTAAACACTTTCTCTCTCTAAAAATAAAACTAAAGAAAGAAAAATAAAATAGCTAACTTAACTAACACCCTCCTAATGTGTCATTATGAGGGTATATATAGGAATTGGGGAGTGCATGTGTGCTTCCTTCTTTATTTCTTTTCGTCTCGACTCGATTTAAATTCTTTATCTTTCTCGAGGTCGTCTCGAGATTTGTCGATATAAATTGAATTTGTCTTATAATTTCCTTCTTCTATTAGACTTGAGTTCTTCGACTTCATTAAACTTCCGTCTTTAGACTTTTTCTTCGATGAATCTTCAGAATAGGCCTTGGACTTCCGTTCTTTTTGAACTCTTGATCTTTTGACTTCGTCTTTTGTCTTTTTCTTCGATAAAAGCCCGTGATAGCCCATGTTTTCTTCCTTTTTCATATTTTTATCCTGAAACACAATAAAACACAAACCACGCATAATTCCGACTTTTACGACATAAAATACACGTTTTGGTCTTGTTATTATTGGAAATAAGTGGTAAAAGGATAAGTGTTTTCACACTTATTAAGTTCTAAGCATCGAGAGGTTGAAACCAAATTCTTGGCTTTGTGACTTGAGTGAACTTGCTTTCCAACTTTGCAAGCATCACAAAAGTGACTATCAAACTTCATCTTGGGGAGGTGTCTTACCAACTCCTTAGAGACTAAAGATTGAATTAGACGCATATTAGCGTGACCTAATCTCCTATGCCAAAAAGTAGAACTATCATCTATAGTCGCAAGACATATGTTGTCTTTTGACTTCTTATTGACCTTCATGACATAAAGCACATGCTTTCTAACACCTTTTCCAATGAGCTTTCCATCTTTTACGATTTCACTATCATTTTCCGAAAAGATGACCTTGCACTTATTGTCACAAATTTGACCTATGCTTAAAAGGTTAAACCCTAAATTATCTACGTGCTCAACATTTTCAATAGTCATGGAGTCAAGAGAAACTGTACCTTTGCCAATGATATTACCACGTAGACTACTAGCGAATGTGACGTTACCTCCATCATATGCTTTGTAGCGCGAGAACAAACTTCGATTACCCGCCATGTGTTTAGAACAACCACTATCCTTAATCCAATCGTTGGGCTCCAAATCAATTCCTAAGCATATCTAGGTAACAACATACACGATCAAACATTTAGTCCCCAATATCTCATGGGTCCAAAATAGTTAGTTCCAAACATCCCTTGCATTTCGTTGGGATGCATGAATGGAGGAGGGGTTCCCCATGGGGAACAAAAGGGAGGAGGATAATAATTCATATAACCATTTTGTTGTTCATTATTTCTCCTAGGTGTATTTGATCTTGGTTTAGAGTTGTGGTCATTCCTTCTAGGTGTTGGAGTTTTACTTCTAGGTCGTGAGTTGTTTTGACTATCTCTTCTAGGTGTTGTCGTTCTACTTCTAGGCCTAGACTCATTCCGTACTCTTGGTGGAGTAGAAGATGGTCTTGATAAACTTATATTTCCCATTAGAGGCTTACTCAAAGGCTTATAGAACTTATCAATGGCATTGTCGTCAAGTATGGGTAATTTGACTTTGTTAACAATAAGATGCTTAGGATGTTCACCTAAATTTGACTTCTCAGAAAGTTCAAGATTTTCATCAAAAATACTTTCTGGCCGCGGTTCCTTATCTAGGGTGGCGGTTCCATAGTGATAAGGAACCGTCCCATACAATCTGGGACCGCGTACAGCAGACAGTTTTTCTGAAAATCTGACTTGTTTAGGTTTAGTGGTTGATGCTTCATTTGAGTTAAAACCTACACCAAGTCTTTCCTTAGAATGAATTTGTTTGTTTAACATATCATCAAGAGCACTAGTACCTTTCATGAACTTTTCCAGTTTAATGGAGGTGCTCTTGAGATCTTCATTCTCTAACTTAAGTTTCTCGCAACTTACGCAACCTACGTCAACTTCTTTATTTTTCTCAAGCTTGGCTAATTTTTCCCTAAGTTCATTGATCTCATTTTCAAGCTTAGTTTTGGTTGATTTTAAAGTTTTGTTCTTTTCTCTGAATTTAAGGCTAAGTTTGTGTAAATTATCATATTGGCCTTCTAATTCAATATCATCTAAGGTGGAGCTATCATTGCTATAATATTCGGTTTCAGAATGTACCTCTTTAGAAGTGTGAGCCATAAGACATTTCTCCTCTTTGGGGTTGTCATCAACATCTTCACCGCTATCGCTCCAAGAACCACTAACGAATGTCGTTCGCGTGAAGGCTTTGGACACTCACTAATGAAATGATTTGGATCACCACATCTAAAGCAATTCCTATCACCTTTTTCATTCTTGGCAAACCGATTCTTTAAGAATGGTTTCTTGTCATTGTTGGGTTGCCTCACGTGTTGACCTCGTCTTTTGAAGAACCTCTTAAAGTCTCTCACCGCCAATGCATACTCCTCGTCATCGCTATCCGAGAAACTATCATGATCGCTTTGTGCCTTCTTGGCTTTGAGTGCAAGAGACTTCCTTTCACTCTTGGTTTTCACCAATTCCGAGTCCTTCAAAATTATCATCTCATGAACCTTCAAGTTTCTTATGAGTTCATCAAGTGATAAAGTTGAGAGATCTTTCGATTCTTCGATCGCCGTAACTTTTGCTCTCCACTTCGGATGTAAGGCCTTTAGAAACTTCCTAACATTGTTCTTGCTAGAAAAAACTTCATCAAGTGCTTTTAGACTAGTAATAATAGTGTTAAATCTAGCAAAAGCACTATCAATAGCTTCATCTTATGTAACATCCCGCCTACTCATACCACAATATTGTCCGCTTTGCCCGTAGGCTCACGGCTTTGCTTTGTGGCCCTCGTGTGAGTACTTCCCGCCAGGTCACCCAAGCTAGTACTACTCTGACATGGCCCGCTTAACTGCCAGTTCCTAAGAACCCACGTGCAGTAGACCACAAAACGCGTTGTGTCATGAGAAGGCGACTGTTATCTTATGAACCATGGATCTCTCCTGGCCACAACCGATGTGGGATTTGCCTAGGGTGTCACAATCACCCCCCCCCCCCCCCTTGGGACTCATCATCCTCGATGAGGTTTGCCCCACCATCCAGAATGGCTCAAGAGTGGCTCTGATACCACTTGTAACATCCCGCCTACTCATACCACAATATTGTCCGCTTTGCCCGTAGGCTCACGGCTTTGCTTTGTGGCCCTCGTATGAGTACTTCTCGCTAGGTCACCCAAGCTAGTACTACTCTGACATGAGCACGCTTAACTGTCAGTTCCTAAGAACCCACGTGCAGTAGACCACAAAACACGTTGTGTCATGAGAAGGCGATTGTTATCTTATGAACCATGGATCTCTCCTGGCCACAACCGATGTGGGATTTGCCTAGGGTGTCACAATCACCCTCCATATCTTCAATGCAAACAATCTGGTGTGTGCTACGTTCATCAAAGCATACAAGGAAAAATGGCACGCGTAATTATGGTGTGTCATCAAAGCATACAAGGAAAAATGTCTAAACATTACATGACCATAAAAGGAAAATACCGGAATCAAACATCGGTAGTCCAAAAGTAAAGCTCATCACACACAAACATAAGTACTGTAAAGGAAAGGACTAAACAATGTCCATAGCAAGTGTATCAAAGGAAAGATAATGCATAAAGTAAATAAAGGCTAGAAAGCTTCCAGTCCATATGCACGTACGCTTAAAGTCTACGAGCGTCCCTGAGTACCTGCCATTTTGGGAACATAGAAAAGGAAAACGGCTGAGCAATACGCTCAGTGTACGGATATACAATAAAGCATGAATAGGATAAGCATATAACATATAACAGCGGAAGAAACTAAGTCCTGAGTAACCTGGTTAAGTCTTGGTAAAACTGGTTTTATAGTTTAAAAAGCCTTATGTTTATCTTATAAAAACTGTTTAGCATGTTCTACCATTAGCTAATATAGGTCATGAAAATCCACCGTGCATGAATACTTGGAGGGGTGATGATGAGATGGCATTTATACATGATCTCATCGTTCTTTTCGGGCTTTAAATGCATAAAAATGTCATAAAATACCATATATATGCTTGTGTTTGTTTACTTGTGTATTTTAGGTATGGATATCGTGAAAAAGACAAAAGATCACAAGATATAAGGAAAAACGGACACGAGAAACGAAGCCGTACAAAGAACCGGGCCCTAATTCATGAAGAATTCAACAAATACCCTTGAAGACTTGAAGAGAAACAAGATTGATCCTCATTTATTGAAGAAATGACACTTAAAACCCTTGTATATTGATAATTACAAGTTTGGTCCCTTAAGTTTGTCAAAATTACACAAATGGTCCTTCAACTTTGAAGAAATGGCAAAATTGGTCCCTCAACAATTCCAAATTGTCAATTATGGTCCCTCATCAAGCCAAAGATACATTGAAAACCTTTGAAGATCAAGAATGTCCAAGATCAGCCCTTGAAATATCTCAAAATGTTAAAAACAACCCTTGTAAACCTTTTTCCAAAAGTTTGTGCCAAAACTGCCAAAGTGTGAAAGTTATTTACAAAGGAAAATCGTTTTTAGGGCTGAAATACTTGTTTTACCAAAAATCCCAAAACACAAGGGCCAAATGTGGGCAAATGAAACATTCAAATGTTTATTGCGCCAAACAACTTTCCATCCCACAAAAAACGGATCAAACGTGTTACTGTTCACTTTTCACCACCCAGAATTACCTCACTTAAAACAAAGGGTAATTTGCAATTACCTTGGCACACGTTTGATTCACCTCACCTTAAACACATCCCAACCTCAAAACCCTCACTCCCACTCACCAAGAGACCCCACCATTCAACACGTCACCCAATCAGAATGCAACTTACCCTCCAAGTAATCCTATGTGGCAAAATCAACAGCCAAGACTCTTTGCTTGATCACAAAGCTAAAATGAACGTTTGGGATCACTTTGGACAGCTCATCAACAACAAACTGCCTCAAGGACTTAAGGGCATTTTAGAGAATTCACTTCTAGGGTTTGTGAATAGTGTAGCCTGGCATTTGCCTATAAAAGGAGACCTCAACATGTGAGAGTCCCTTTGTTCCAGTCTTTACCTTTTAAACTTGTAATTCCTTTTTAAAATTTATAAAAGTTGGTATTTTGAGAAAATTGTAATTCCTTTTTATGTTTTTGAAAGTTGGTGTTGTTTAAAGGGTGATTCTGAGTTCCATTGATTGTTATAAGTGTGCTTGAACCTTTTGGATCAAGGACGTTTATGTTTGGTAAGGTTTTTCAAGTTTGAAAAAGCTTGAAAGAAGGTTCTGATTTTGCTTATTTTTGTGTACTAACCCTTAACCATTAGCTATAAGCTCTTGCAAGCTTGTTGACACCAAGCTTGTGAAGGGATTAGAGCCCTTGGTTGAGTTGTTTGCTGCTTGTGTTGAAGACATCAAGTCCTTGAGTTTCTGCTTTGAAACATCAACCAAGGCATTCATTCATCTTTCTTGTTGAAGTACCTTGGTCTTGTTCTAGTTGTTGAACAAGGTCCAAGGAGCATAGCTGGCCTTCCTAGGATGTTGTGGAAGGCAGGTATAACCTCTTGTTAAGATTCCTCTAAAAATTTCATGTTTATGTCTGTTTTGGATTTGGTACTTGGATTTTGAGTTCTTGTGTTTGTGCTGGTTATTTTTGAGTTTGATTGTGTTAGTTGTCACCTAGTATAGCTATTTGATCATTAAAATCAATAGGTTGTGTTTAAAAATCAGAAGTTTGTTTGAAAAGTGGTTGATTAAGGGTTGTTTGGGATTACTGGTTCATAAGGCCTTGTGGCTTTGAGCCCTTGGTTCTTAGGGTTTGGGAGGTCTAAACAAGTCTTAATATACAAGTTTTAGTCATTGGTTAAGTTTCTGAAAGTTTGGAAAAGGGATTTGAAGTTTTGCAAAAATCTGATAAAAGTGGTTTTGAAATTGGTCAAACACATCAGATCCAGTAACTTCTTTGTTTGTTGGATCTAAGGTCTGAAATCAGGTTTGGGAATAGTTTAGGTGATAAGCTATCTATTGGTTGTCTGGTTGTTGAATTTGGTGGCTTATTGTGGTTTTTATAGCTTATCAAAAGTTGCTGAAGTGGTCATTTGCATCAGCAAAGTGACCACCTCAATTTGTGCTTGCATTTGTTATCCTAGTGTATGCCTTGTGATTTTGCTGCTTGGAACTTGTTTATGTGTTGCTTGTGATTGGATTTTGCTATTTGGATTGCTTTGTATCAGGCTTATAAGCTAATTGGCTTATTAAGCCCTTATTGCCATAATCTGTCATCAAAAGGTCAACTGACCTCTTGATTCACAAGGCCTCCTCCTTGAGTCCTACACAAAATTTGCTTATGACAAGCCCTTGCATCATTCCTGATCATTTGGTGCATTTTGGAGTACTTTGACTTTTGGTCAAATAAGCACTTATTGGCTTATTTTTTAGAACTGCTTATTGGCACATGCAACAACTTGGCTTTTGTAATAGAGATCATTTTTCTTAGCTTAATATCATATCTGGAAGTTTACAAGTCTTTTGGTTAAGCTTTTGCTAGAAAACTAGCTTATTTGGCTTTTTCAGCCAGCTTATTTGCTCTTACAGCTTATTCTACTTGGCTTTTTGTGATTTTCTTGATTGATTATTCTTAGTTAAGCTATTTGTGAGCTTTTGCAACAAACTAGAGCTTCTGAGGTGCCCTAAATCTCAAACCCGACTATTTTGTCTTTTAGTGAATTTTTACTTTGCTTATTTCTGGCTTATTGAGTGTGCTTTTTCAAATTTCTTTTTACAGATCTCATAAGCATCCCAAAAGAAGGTTGTGTGTCAAATTAGAGCTTATGGCATTGGCTTATTGCTTAATGGGCTGAAAAGCCCAATAAGAATAATCTGTGTGTTTAATAAGCTGTGATAAGCTCACATTCAGCTTTTGGGCCTTTAGAGTTTTGTTCTTAGAATTAAATTTTGAGTCAGATAGGGCTTTTCCAAGTCAATTGGGCCAAGTTTGACTTTTTGGGCCCAAAAGCCCATTTGGTTTGACTGTTTTTGGTTTTGGCTCATTTGAGGGCCCAATAGGGGTATTATGGTCATTTCACTTTGATTTTTTGATTATTTAGGTTAAAATAAACTAGTTTGCAAGTTTTTAGAATTTTTTAAAATTTTTGGATTTTTAATATTATTTTATTATTATTTTTCAAATTTCACATTTTCTAACTTTTTACAATTTTCTTGGCTTTATTACATTAAAATAGGAATTTAGCAACTTTTAGAATAATTTTATCACTTGTAGATTAATTTTTATAATTATTTTAAGTTTTAATAGTTTTTAAATCATTTTAAATAGTTTTTATTAGTTTAAAAATTTCTAAAAATAGTTTTTAATCTTTTTAGGTCATTTTAGAGGTTTACCAATTGAAAAATCTTTATTTGGGCTTTTTGATAATTTATTTGATTTTTAGGGCTTTAATTAGCATTTAAAAATTGAATATTTAATTATTTAAAAGGTTTGAAAAAGTTTTGATCATTGTTAAACTCTTAGTTTATTAATTTTGATTTTTGGTGAATTTTTGGTAATTTTTAGAATTAATTTTTATTTTTGTAGTTTGTATGGTTTTACGTTTTAACTTTCTAGTAGTAATTTTTACGTCTTCGTCATCTCCTTTTCTCATCCCCTTCTAAACCAATCATTAATCACAAACATTTAACAAGTTTTTCACACACATATACCTCCTTGGGAAACGAACTTGGAACTTCATAAGGGTCATTAACATTTGGTTTTTTCTAAAAATCATTTGTTTAATACTTACCGCTTTTACGCTCCTTTTCCTAAAGGACGTATTTTTACCACAACCAGGTGACCTCATCATGCAAATTAGAGGGGCTGCCTCTAATTTAATATACTGGTTTGGGTAGGAGGAATCAGCTCCTTGTAAAGGATGCAAGGCACACACCACATTCACACTGAGTAATCTGCTGAAAACATGTAACTAGGATGCACCCATACGCCCCACATGATAAATATAATAATATGGCCAAAAGCTGAAGGGACGCCACGAGCAATCACTCCGCCGTGGTGAAGTCATAACATCAGTGCCTCTAATGTTATGGTTATGGTACCTCCATAACTAGGTGAAACTGGTCATGCATGTATATGGCTATAGGTATTCTAAATAAACATAAGCAAGTCAAACATATAAACTTATACTACGGGAAAATATTTGGCTGCATACGGGGAATCCTAATAAGGAAAGAATGTCCATACTGAAAGGACGGGAATCCGTACCTTATGTCCAGTGAACGAAGAAGATGAACTGAGGAGAATCCTACTTCAGTATCACTAATGCTACATAAATACATACATGAATAAGTATCTGCTTACTAAATACGTAACCGGTTTTATGTCATGTCTTAGCTTATTTTATATGTTCATATCATGTTTTACTGTTTAAAGCCTTAAACTGTGTTTATCCTATATTCTGTCTATTCTGATTAAGTATTTCTGGTATTTCATGTATTATTATACTTACTGTGTAATAATAAGTAACTTTCCAAAAATAGCAGGTTTCCAAAAAATAGAAAGTTTCCAAAAATAGAAAGTTTCCAAAAATAGAAAGTTTCCAAAAATAGAAAGTTTCCAAAAATAGAAAGTTTCCAAAAATAGAAAGTTACCAAAAATAGAGTTACTGCTTAAAATAGATAAGTTTCTAAAAATAGATTAGCTGCCTGAATTAAATAAGTTTCCATAAATAGAAAGTTTCCATAAATAGATTAGTTGCCTTAATTAAATAAGTTTCTAAAAATAGAAAGTTTCCATAATTAGATATAAGCTGGTTAAATAAGCTAAGTATATAAGCCTAAGTGTTTTTCTGATTATTCTCTAAGTCATAATGATATAATGTATAGTTTATTAATTATTTCATGTAATTTAAATAAACTATAGGTTAAAAGTATTTAATTAAATTATATCATGTTTTTAATTAAATATAGTTAAATACTTAGGTTAAAACATGTATTATTATTTATTAATAATATAACCTAAGTCATGTTAATTAATGAATTATAACCATGGTTTTTAAATAATTAAGTAATTATAAGTCTAGAAAATATAAAATACTTAGGTTAACAATTCCATGATTCAAATAATTAAATTATAACCTAAGTCATATTTATTAAATTAATCATGTCATATTTATTAATTTAATCTAAACATATGATTATAGAAAAATAATCTTAACATAAACCGTGAATCGGATCTTGACTAGAAACCATGAACCGGACATGAAATCGACACTATACCCCGAACCACTTCGGGGTTCCCCTTGTTTTGCTGCTGCCGTGGGACCCACACCACCCAACCGGGACCATATGGTCTCGGTGGTGGTTTAGTAGCCAAACCGAGACCCCCTTGGGGTTAGGTTTAGGCGTCGGCCAACAAACACCCCTAAAAACATCCCTTTTTGATTTACCCAATAACCATCTTCATGTTTTATCTATGTTTTTTATTAGGTTTTAAAAACATCATGTTCTTAATTAATTATTAGATCAAATCAAAAAGGAAAAGGATAAAAATAATATACCGAATGCGTGGATCTAACGAGGATGAGCAAACACGAACACTTGCACCAAAAACCAAGATCAAAATCAAACAAACACCCTCCTTGGTGTGTTTATATGCGGCGGCCAAAAAAGATAAGAGGAGAAGGAGAAAACTTTTTAGGTTTTTGTTTAATCTTCTGTAAAGTGAAAAAAATGACTAGCAAAATTACCTTAACCCCTTCTTAGTAAGTTTTGAGATGGGCTTGGCCCATCTCCTTAATGTTGCCGCGGGTAGGGGCCCCACATGGGGTACCCGTACCGTTTTCTGTGTCTCGTTGTTTAATTGCTCGTTCGTGTTTATTTGTGTTCGCGTTTAATGTGTTCTCGTTAAATATTTACCGTGACCTAATATATTTATTCACGCTCGTAATAAATATATATACGTAATTAATATTAGTTCGTGATTTAATTACGTTCATGATTTCAGGATCGCATGTTCGTGATTAACTATTGTTAAATAATTATTGCGTGTTCGTGCGTAATAAATACTTATCGTGTTCTAACACGTACGTAATACGTAACATCCTAACATGTAATCGTAATCATGCTATAATAGGAAAGTTTTAATCTAGTACGTACGATCTTAAGGGTACTATTCATGGTAAAAGCATGCGGGTTTTACAACTCTTCCCCCTTAAAAAGAATAATTCGTCCCCGAATTATAGATAAAGTAAACTAAAAAAGAAGGACATACCCGAATTCAAAATATGAAATGAGGGTAAGAAGCCCGGATAGACTCCTCTGTTTCCCAAGTGGCTTCCCGCTCGGTATGATCCCTCCATAGGATTTTGACGGATGGAATCGTCTTCCTTCTCATGACTCGTTCTTGTCTGTCAAGAACTCGTTCGGGTTCTTCTATAAAAGTGAGATCTTCACGTATCTGTTCTAGTGGATACTGAACCATGTAAAGGGGGTGATACTGGTACCCTCTGAGTAAGGACATATGAAACACATTGTGTACATGCGAAAGCTGCAGAGGTAACGCTAACCGGTAAGTTACTTCACCGACTCGTTCAATGATATCAAACGGTCCGATGAAACGAGGACAGAGCTTCCCTTTAATCTCGAAGCGTCTAACACCACGTGTCGGCGAAACCTTAAGGAAGACGTGATCTCCTACGTTAAAATGTATGTCCCTATGATGCTTATCGGCGTAGCTTTTCTGACGTGACCGTGCTTCCTGAAGTTTCTGCTTAGCTACTGCGATCTTTTCATTGGTCATCTCTATGATTTCTGGTCCTTCAAGTATTCGCTCGCCAACCTGATCCCAGCAGATTGGAGCGCGACACTTCCTGCCATACAACATCTCGAAAGGAACACACTTGATACTTGCGTGCCAACTTTTGTTGTATGCAAACTCCACCAAACAGATGTAATCGTCCCAATCACCCGTCCATTCCAGCGCACATGACCTCAACATGTCTTCCAATGTCTGAATCGTTCGTTCTGACTGTCCGTCCGTTTGAGGATGAAAAGCCGTGCTAAGCTTAAGTTGTGTACCCCAAGCTTTCTACAGACTCTTCCAAAATCGCGAAGTGAAACGAGGATCTCTGTCCGAGACGATGCTGGATGGTGCACCGTGAAGTCTCATAATCTCTCTTCTATACGTATCGGCGAGTTTACTTACCGGATCTTCCTTGCGGATCGGTAAGAAATGAGCTGATTTGGTAAGTCGATATACGATAACCCAAATCGCATCGTGCTTCCTCTTGGTGGGTGGAAGACCAGTAACAAAATCCATGGTGATTTTGTCCCATTTCCACTCTGGAATATCTAACGGTTTAAGGAGACCGCCAGATCGCTGATGTTCGATCTTAACCTGCTGGCAGGTAAGACATTTGGAGACGTAAGTGGCCACATCCTGTTTCATACCACTCCACCAAAAGTATTGCTTGATGTCATGGTACATCTTAGTCGAACCAGGATGTATAGAGAATGGGGAGCTATGAGCTTCAGCTAACAAGGCTTCCCGGAGTTCTTGGTCATCAGGAACACAAAGTCTCGTGCCCTGCCATACGATACCATCTGCATCTACTCTGAATTCCGTCTGTTTCTCCAAATTCTGTACTATCGCCCAGATTTCTCCATCATCTTTCTGAGATTCCTTGATCTTAGAGAGTAACTCGGGTTCTACTCTAAGATTAGCCCAGTAACCGTGTTGTCCACGTACCATGATCTCGATGTCTAGTCGCTCCAAGTCTCTTATGATTTCCTCTTCGAATTTAAAGCCGTTGATCATTCCTGACTTCCTGCTAAGAGCATCTGCTACTACATTAGCTTTTCCGGGATGAGACTGTAGATTAATGTCATAATCCTTCAACAGCTCTAACCATCTCCTCTGCCTCATGTTCAATTCACGTTGAGTGAAGATATACTTCAAGCTCTTGTGGTCCGTGAAAATGTCACATGATTCTCCATATAAGTAGTGCCTCCATATCTTCAATGCAAACACGACTGCAGCAAGTTCCAGGTCATGCGTGGGGTAATTTTCTTCATAAGGCTTAAGCTACCGTGAAGCGTACGCGATCACTTTCCCATGTTGCATGAGAACACAGCCAAGTCCCTTCCCCGATGCATCACTGTAGATTTGAAATCCACCCGTACCAGATGGGAGAGTAAGAATAGGTGCAGCTACTAGCTTCTGCTTCAGGTCTTCAATGCTCTTCTCTCGTTCTTCAGTCCAGACGAATTTCTCCCCTTTTCGCATCAGTTTGGTCAATGGTAGTGTTAAGCGGGAAAGGTTCTCCACGAACCTACGGTAATAGCCAGCTAAGCCTAAGAAACTACGGACTTTCGTCGCTGATGTCGGCCTTGGCCACTTAGTAATGGCCTCAACCTTCGTTGGATCCATAGTGATTCCTTCTGCTGATACAATGTGACCTAAGAATGCCACTTTGTCTAACCAGAACTCACACTTGGAGAATTTAGCATACAGCTGCTTCTGGCGAAGAATCTGTAGTACTGTACGAAGATGGTCTTCGTGTTCCTCCTTGGTGTGCCTGCTCTTCAGGAGTACCTGCTGCCGCACCAAGGAAACCAACCAAGCGAAGAAAGCGTTGCATAAACTCGTTGCTATTCTCCCAAGCTCTCTGTCGGATCCCATGGTACTCTCTCTTGAGCTCGTCTTGCTCAGCCTTGGGAAAGAACTGCTCCATCACCCTGTCCTTGAACTGAGCCCAAGTCTAACCACCAATTTAGCACATCGCCTTCGAACCGATAGCATGCCAACCTCGCCTTGTATGCGGGGTCACAACCCATAGCATTGAAAATCTTCTCGATGTGAGCCAACCAGCTTTCAGCATCACTGGGCTATCTGTTTTCTCAAAAGCTCGAGGACGGAGCTTGTTGAATCTCTCCAGCCATACTGCTAATGTCACTGGAGGAGGAGGAGGAGGTGCCTGATTATGCTGCTGATTGTTGGCAGCTTGAACTTCAGCCCTGATGTCGTTCCTCAGTTGAGGAAGCAAAGCTTGCATTGCAGCTTGGATTGCAGCATTGAGCTGTTCTTGTTCGCGTGTGAGAACCATCTGACAGTATATCATGAAACATATGATTAAACAGATCAAAACCTAAAATATATATACATGAAAAAAATTTATACCAAAATTTGAAGAGAAAAATTTTATGCAAGAAAATTTTATGTATGAATGCATGATGCAGTTTTATGAAAACTTTTGTATGCTTAAGAGTGAACGCCTATGGTCAGTTCACCCAAAACAAAAGACATGGCGAGGGAACGCCTATGGGTCGGTCCCAAATTTAAAAGTTTCGATAAAACACATGCGACTAAATAGGGCCAGTCCTGTACCAACCATTACTTAGTCATAAACCTGCGACAATGACATGTATATATATGCATAAAAATGATGAATGCATGAAAACAACTGTCTGTTCTAGGAAGACCATAGTGACTACCCACTAATCACAGGTCATATTTTGAGAACCTACAGGTCGAAGCCTTGGCTCTGATACCATAATTGTAACACCCCATTTTGATAATGGAATGTCACGCGTAATTATGGCGTGTCATCAAAGCATACAAGGAAAAATGTCTAAACATTACATGACCATAAAAGGAAAATACTAGAATCAAACATCGGTAGTCCAAAAGTAAAGCTCATCACACACAAACATAAGTACTGTAAAGGAAAGGACTAAACAATGTCCATATCAAGTGTATCAAAGGAAAGATAATGCATAAAGTAAAGAAATGCTAGAAAGCTTCCAGTCCATATGCACGTACGCTTAAAGTCTACGAGCGTCCCTGAGTACCTGCCGTTTTGGGAACATAGAAAAGGAAAACGGCTGAGCAAGACGCTCAGTGCACGGATGTACAATAAAGCATGAATAGGATAAGCATATAACATATAACAGCGGAAGAAACTAAGTCCCGAGTAACCTGGTTAAGTCTTGGTAAAACTGGTTTAATAGTTTGAAAAGCCTTATGTTTATCTTATAAAAAATGTTTAGCATGTTCTACCATTAGCCAATATAGGTCATAAAAATCCATCGTGCATGAATACTTGGAGGGGTGACCTCATCATGCAAATTAGAGGGGCTGCCTCTAATTTAATATACTGGTTTGGGTAGGAGGGATTAGCTCCTTGTGAAGGATGCAAGGCACACACCATATTCACACTGAGTAATCTGCTGAAAACATGTAACTAGGATGCACCCATACGCCCCACATGATAAATATAATAATATGGCCAAAAGCTGAAGGGACGCCACGAGCAATCACTCCGCCGTGGTGAAGTCATAACATCAGTGCCTCTAATGTTATGGTTATGGTACCTCCATAACTAGGTGAAACTGGTCATGCATGTATATGGCTATAGGTATTCTAAATTAAACATAAGCAAGTCAAACATATAAACTTATACAACGGGAAAACATTTGGCTGCATACGGGGAATCCTAATAAGGAAAGAATGTCCATACTGAAAGGACGGGAATCCGTACCTTATGTCCAGTGAACGAAGAAGATGAACTGAGGAGAATCCTACTTCAGTATCACTAATGCTACATAAATACATAAATGAATAAGTATCTGCTTACTAAATACGTAACTGGTTTTATGTCATGTCTTAGCTTATTTTATATGTTCATATCATGTTTTACTGCTTAAAGCCTTAAACTGTGTTTATCTTATATTTTGTCTATTCTGATTAAGTATTTCTGGTATTTCATGTATTATTATACTTACTGTGTAATAATAAGTAACTTTCCAAAAATAGCAGGTGTAAAACCCGCATGCTTTTACCATGCATATTACCTTAAGTTCGTACGTACTAGTTAAAAACTTTCCTAATATAGCATGATTACGATTACGTATTAGGAGTTTATGTATTACGTACGTGTTAGAACACGATAAGTATTTTATTTGCACGATCACGTAATAATTATTTAGTAATAATTATTCACGAACATACGATCATGAGATCACGAGCGTAATTAAAACACGAGATATTATTAATTACGTATATATATTTAATACGAGCGTAATTAAATATATAGGTGTAGGATATTTACGTAACGAGAACTTTTAAAACACGAACTAAATTAAACGTAAATGTGTACGAAATTACAAGACACGAAACGAGGTACGGGACCCCCACAAGGGAGTCCCTACCTGCGGCCAAACAAGAAACAATGGGCCAAGCCCATTGTTAATTTTACTTAAGGGGGGTTAATTAATTTTCACTACTTAGATTTACTTTACAGGGGATTTTTAAGAAAACCTAAAACCCCTTCTTCCTTCTTCCTTGTGTGCCGCCACCTACAACCCACCATAAGGGGGTGATTTTGATCTTGAATCTTGTGGATCTAGTAATTGTTCGTGTTTGTTCTTCACCCTTTTGATCCACGAATACGGTAAAACCTTTTTACTTGTTTCTTTTTAATTAATCTTTTATTAATTAAGAACACATGATGTTTTTCGTAAAAACATATTAATTAAACCTAGATCTAACATGTTATGATCATTAATTAATCAATGGGATCGATCTAAGGGGTGTTTGTTTTGGGCCGCAGGAACAACCGACCCCAAAGGGGTTCGGTTTGTTGTTAACCGACCACCACCAAGACCTTTTTGGTCTTGGTTGGCGCGTGTGGGTCCCACGGCAGCAAGGGGGTACCCCGAATTGGTTCGGGGTACGGTGTTTGTTAAGATCCGGTGCATGTTTTTAAGCCTAGATCCGGATCATGATTATGTTAAATGTTTATGTTTTAAACTTAGGTTAAGAATTAAATTAATAAGATGTAATTAATTTAATAACATGAACTTAGGTTAACTAATTATTATAAACATGAATTATTTTAACCTAAGTATTTTTATTATTAAGACTTATAATTAATTAATTATTTTAAAACCATGGATATAATTAATTAATTAAACATGACTTAGGTTATATTATTAGTATTTAATAATACATATTTTAACCTAAGTATTTAATATATTTAATTAAAAACATGTCATACTTTAATTAAATATTATAACCTATAGTTTAATTAAATTACATGAAATAATTATTAAACTATATAATATATCATATGACTTAGAAAATAATCATGAAAATACGTAGGCTTATTTACTTAGCTTATTTTACCAGATTATTTCTAATTATGGAAACTTTCTATTTTTAGAAACTTAATTAAATAAGGCAGCTATTTTATTTATGGAAACCAGCTATTTTTAGAAACTTATTTATTTAAGGCAGCTAATCTATTTATGGAAACTTATTTAATTAAGGCAGTTAATCTATTTATGGAAACTTTCTATTTTTAGAAACTTATCTATTTTAAGCAGTAAATCTATTTTTGGAAACTTTCTATTTTTGGAAACTTTCTATTTTTGGAAACTTTCTATTTTTGGAAACTTTCTATTTTTGGAAACTTTCTATTTTTGGAAACTTTCTATTTTTGGAAACTTTCTATTTAAGGAAACCTGCTATTTTTGGAAAGTTACTTATTATTGCATAGTAAGTATAATAACACATGAAATATCAGAAATACTTAATTAGATTAAACAGAATATAGGATTTAACACAGTTTAAGGCTTTAAACAGTGTAAATAGTAAGAACACGTAAATAAGCTAAGACATGATATAAAACCAGCTATGTATGTAGTAAGCAGATACTTATTTCATGTACGTATTTATGTAGCGTTAGTGATTCAGAAGTAGGATTCTCGCAGTTCATCGTTCTCGTTCACAAGACATAAGGTACGGATTCCCGTCCTTTCAGTATGGACATTCTTTCCTTATTAGGATTTCCCCGTATGCAGCCAACGGTTTTCCCGTAGTATAAGTATGAGTTTGATTGCTTATGTTTAATATGATTACCTATAGCCATATACATGCATGACCAGTTTCACCTAGTTATGGAGGTACCATAACCATAACATTAGAGGCACTGATGTTATGACTTCACCACGTTGGAGTGATTGCTCGTGGCGTCCCTTCAGCTTTTGGTCATTATTTATATTATCATGTGGGGCGTATGGGTGCATCCTAGTTACACGTTTTTATTCAGGATTACATGGTGAATGTGGTGTGTGCCTTGCATCCTTCACAAGGAGCTGATCCCTCCTACCCATTAAACCAGTTTATTAAATTAGAGGCAGCCCCTCTAATTTGCATGATGAGGTCACCCCTCCAATTATTCATACACGGTGGATATTCATGACCTATATTGGCTAAATGGTAAAATATGACAAACAGTTTTTATAAGATAAACATAAGACTTTCAAACTATAAAACTAGTTTTATTAAGACTTAACCAGGTTACTCGGGACTTAGTTTCTTCCGCTGTTATTATGTTATATGCTTATCCTATTCATGCTTTATTGTACATCCGTGCACTGAGCGTATTGCTCAGCCGTTTTCCTTTTCTATGTTCCCAAAACGGCAGGTACTCAGGGACGCTCGTAGACAATAAGAGTACGTGCATATGGACTGGAAGTTGTCTAGCCTTCTTTACATTATGCATTTCCTTTCTTTATGATACTTATGCTTTGGACATTGTTTCGTCCTTTTCCTTTACTATACTATGTTTGTGTGTGATGAGCTTTACTTTTGGACTACCGATGTTTGATTCTGGTATTTTCCTTTATATGGTCAAGTAATGTTTTAAGACATTTTACCTTGTATGCTTTGATGACACGCCATAATTACTGTGATATTTCCATTTCCAAAATGGGGTGTTACAATTATGGTATCAGAGCCAAGGCTTCGACCTGTAGGCTCTCAAATATGACATGTGATTAGTGGGTAGTCACTACGGTCTTCCTAGAACTGACAGTTGTTTTCATGCATTCATCATTTTTAAGCATACATATATATGTCATTGTTACAGGGTTTTTGACTAAGTAACGGTTGGTACAGGACTGGCCCTATTTAGTCGCATGTGTTTTATCGAAACTTTTAGATTTGGGACCGACCCATAGGCGTCCCCTCGATATGTCTTTTGTTTTGGGTGAACTGACCAGAGGCGTTCACTCTCGAGCATCAAAAGTTTTCATAAAACTACATCATGCATTCATACAAAAATTTTCTTGCATAAAATTTTTCTCGTGAATTTTTTTTTTTTTTTTTTTTTGTATAAAATTTTTTTTTTCATGTATATATGTTATATTTATGTTCTGAACTGTTAATCATATGTTTTATGTTATACTGTCAGATGGTTCTCACACGCGAGCAGGAGCAGCTCAATGCTGCAATTCAGGCTGCCATGCAAGCCCTGCTTCCTCAACTGAGGAATGACATCCGGGCTGAAGTTCAAGCTGCCAACAATCAGCAGCAGCACAATCAGCCACCTCCTCCTCCTCCAGTGACATTAGCAGTATGGCTGGAGAGATTCCACAAGCTCCGCCCTCGAGCTTTTGAAAAGACAGATAGCCCCAGCGATGCTGAAAGCTGGTTGGCTCACATCGAGAAGATCTTCAACGCTATGGGTTGTGACCCCGCATACAAGGCGCGGTTAGCATGCTATCGGTTCGAAGGCGATGTACTCAACTGGTGGTTAGCTTTGATGCAATCTGAAGGTGGTGATGAGTGGGTTGCTGGTTTGACTTGGGCTTAGTTCAAGGACAGAGTGATGGAGCAGTTCTTTCCCAAGGCTGAGCAGGACAAGCTCAAGAGAGAGTACCATGGGATCCGTCAGAGGGCTGGGGAGAATAGCAATGAGTTCATGCAGCACTTTCTTCGCTTGGCTGGTTTCCTTGGTGCGGCAGCAGGTACTCCAGAAGAGCAGGCACATCACTTCAGATGGGCTCTTCGCACATCGGTCGCAAACAATCTGGTGTGTGCTACGTTCAATACTGTAGCACAAGTGACCGATGCAGTACGAAAACTGGAGATGCTGCAGGAGAGGGATGAGTTCGGGGAAGCTGAAAGACCCGACAAGAGGTAAAACCTTCATATTCAAGCGGTGATCAATCCGTATATCTTTCATATGTCAATTATTCATCTCTTTAAATGTATCTTCCAGGCAGAAAACTGGGGACCGGTCTCAGCCGGCTACTCAGCAGCAGCCTCATCAGCCCAAGGGAAATGGTCAGGCTAATGACCGATCTGCTACGGATAGGCGTGGCGGTAATGACAATTACCGTAACAACGCCGGGCAATCCAGCAACAGCAGGTCCTAATACTTACGAAATTTCCTATGTTTTATGTTTTAACTCATATTTTGACACTTTAAGCAAACTTCTACCAGGAACCATGGAAACGGTAGGGACCAGAACCAGAGAGGTTCGCAGCCTAGCCGTCCAGCTATCACTGGTATTCAATTTTATGATTATCCGCTTTGTCCTTTGTACCCAACTATTATGTCTCATGTAAAATGTTTTATCAGGTCCTCAGCCAGCCATAGCACCTGCTGGAGGATACACTCATCCTCTTTTCTCTACTTGCCACCGTAGGCACCCAGGACCATGTCGTCGTAATACTGATGCGTGCTTCAAGTGTCGTCTTCCTGGCCATATTATGAAGGATTGCCGTAAGGGCGAGATGGAGGGTACATCGGGACATGCTGATACCAAGCCGCCTCCTACTGTCGGGCGTGTCTACATGACATCTCGAGACCAGGCCAACAAGTCTACAGGTACCATCACTGGAATCTTGTATATGTATGGTCGCACTGCATGTGTTCTTTTCGATACGGGTGCTACTCACTCGGTTATTTCTACTGCTTATGCTAAGAACATTAGGATGCCTCCCTTGCCACTAGAAAATAGGCTTACTATTTCCATGCCTTTGAGGGACTCTGTATTAATCACCCATGTATACAAGACTCTTCCCCTAGAATTTGATGATAAGGTTCGACCTGTCGACGCACTTCCGCTGGACATGAATGACTTCGACATGATTTTGGGCATGGATTGGCTATCCAAGTATCATGCTACCATAGACTGCCATTCATATCGAGTTATCTTCGGTGATGTCAATGCACCAGAGTACATTCATAACGGGTTCATACCCGGACGGTCTGTACAAGTCATATCCACTCTGCAAGCGCGTGCACTACTGTCACACGGCTGCGAGGGTTATCTAGCTACAATTCACGACATGGATGCTGAATCTCCATCGATTCAGGATCAACCAATAGTGTCGGAATTCCAAGACGTGTTTCCAGCAGAACTTCCGGGCATACCACCTGCACGAGAAGTGGAATTCAGTATCGAGCTGGTTCCAGGAGCTGAACCAATCTCCAAAGCTCCTTATCGTATGGCTCCCATATAGCTGAAGGAGCTGAAGGATCAACTGCAAGAACTTCTCGAACGAGGTTTCATTCGACCGAGCGCATCTCCATGAGGTGCACCGGTTTTGTTTGTTAAGAAGAAGGACGGCAGTATGCGTCTTTGCATAGACTATCGCGAGCTCAACAAGATTACTATTCGGAATAGGTATCCACTGCCACGCATTGACGATCTGTTTGACCAACTCCAAGGGGCCAAACACTTCTCCAAGATCGATCTTAGGTCAGGCTATCATCAGTTACGAGTCAAGGAGCAGGACATTGCTAAGACTGCCTTTCGTACTCGTTATGGCCACTACGAGTTTGTAGTTATGCCATTTGGCCTGACAAATGCTCCAGCAGTGTTCATGGATCTGATGAACAGAATCTTCCATGAATTTCTGGACAAATTCGTCATTGTTTTCATCGATGACATCCTGATTTTCTCTAAGTCCAAGGAGGAACACGAAGACCATCTTCGTACAATACTACAGATTCTTCGCCAGAAGCAGTTGTATGCTAAATTCTCCAAGTGTGAGTTCTGGTTAGACAAGGTGGCATTCCTAGGTCACATTGTATCAGCAGAAGGAATCCCTATGGATCCAGCGAAGGTTGAGGCCATCACTAAGTGGCCGAGGCCGACATCAGCGACGGAAGTCCGCAGTTTTTAGGCTTAGTTGGCTATTACCGTAGGTTCGTGTAGAACTTTTCCCGTTTAGCACTACCATTGACCAAACTGATGCGGAAAGGGGAGAAATTCATCTGGACTGAAGATCGAGAGAAGAGCTTTGAAGACCTGAAGCAGAAGCTAGTATCTGCACCTATTCTTACTCTACCATCTGGTACGGGTGGATTTCAAATCCACAGCGATGCATCGGGGAAGGGACTTGGCTGTGTTCTCATGCAACATGGGAAAGTGATCGCGTACGCTTCACGGCAGCTTAAGCCTTATGAAGAGAATTACCCCACGCACGATCTGGAACTTGCTGCAGTCGTGTTTGCATTGAAGATATGGAGACACTACTTATATGGAGAATCATGTGACATTTTCACGGACCACAAGAGCTTGAAGTATATCTTCACTCAACGTGAATTGAACATGAGGCAGAGGAGATGGTTAGAGCTGTTGAAGGATTATGACATTAATCTTCAGTATCATCCCGGAAAGGCAAATGTAGTAGCAGATGCCCTTAGCAGGAAGTCCGGAATGATCAACGGCATTAGAATCGAAGAGGAAATCATAAGAGACTTGGAGCGACTAGACATCGAGATCATGGTACGTGGACAGCACGGTTACTAGGCTAATCTTAGAGAAGAACCCGAGTTACTATCTAATATCAAGGAAGCTCAGAAGGATGATGGAGAAATATGGGCGATAATACAGAATTTGGAGAAGCAGACAGAATTCAGAGTAGATGCAGACGGTATCGTATGGCAGGGCACTAGACTTTGTGTTCCTGATTACCAAGAACTCCGGGAAGCTTTGCTAGCAGAAGCTCATAGCTCCCCATTCTCGATACATCCTGGTTCAACCAAAATGTACCATGACATCAAACAGTACTTTTGGTGGAGTGGTATAAAACAGGATGTAGCAACTTACGTCTCCAAATGTCTTACCTGCCAGCAGGTTAAGATCGAGCATCAACGATCTGGTGGTCTCCTTCAACCGTTAGATATTCCGGAGTGGAAGTGGGACAAAATCACCATGGATTTTGTTACCGGTCTTCCGCCTACCAAAAGGAAGCACGATGCAATTTGGGTTATCGTTGATCGACTTACCAAATCAGCTCATTTCTTACCGTTCCGCAAGGAAGATCCGGTAAGTAAACTCGCAGATACGTACAGACGAGAGATCATGAGACTACACGGTGCACCATCCAGCATCGTCTCAGACAGAGATCCTCGATTCACTTCGCGCTTTTGGAAAAGTCTACAGAAAGCTTGGGGAACACAACTTAAGAGGAGGAGGAGGAGGAGGAGGTGCCTGATTATGCTGCTGATTGTTGGCAGCTTGAACTTCAGCCCTGATGTCGTTCCTCAGTTGAGGAAGCAAAGCTTGCATTGCAGCTTGGATTGCAGCATTGAGTTGTTCTTGTTCGCGTGTGAGAACCATCTGACAGTATAACATAAAACATATGATTAAACAGATCAAAACCTAAAATATATATACATGAAAAAAGTTTATACCAAAATTTCAAGGGAAAAATTTTATGCAAGAAAATTTTATGTATGAATGCATGATGCAGTTTTATGAAAACTTTTGTATGCTCAAGAGTGAACGCCTATGGTCAGTTCACCCAAAACAAAAGACATGGCGAGGGAACGCCTATGGGTCGGTCTCAAATTTAAAAGTTTCGATAAAACACATGCGACTAAATAGGGCCAATCCTGTACCAACCATTACTTAGTCATAAACCTGCGACAATGACATGTATATATATGCATAAAAATGATGAATGCATGAAAACAACTGTCTGTTCTAGGAAGACCGTAGTGACTACCCACTAATCACAAGTCATATTTTGAGAACCTACAGGTCGAAGCCTTGGCTCTGATACCATAATTGTAACACCCCATTTTGATAATGGAATGTCACGCGTAATTATGGCGTGTCATCAAAGCATACAAGGAAAAATGTCTAAACATTACATGACCATAAAAGGAAAATACCATAATCAAACATCGGTAGTCCAAAAGTAAAGCTCATCACACACAAACATAAGTACTGTAAAGGAAAGGACTAAACAATGTCCATATCAAGTGTATCAAAGGAAAGATAATGCATAAAGTAAAGAAATGCTAGAAAGCTTCCAGTCCATATGCACGTACGCTTAAAGTCTACGAGCGTCCCTGAGTACCTGCCGTTTTGGGAACATAGAAAAGGAAAACGGCTGAGCAAGACGCTCAGTGCACGGATGTACAATAAAGAATGAATAGGATAAGCATATAACATATAACAGCGGAAGAAACTAAGTCCTGAGTAACCTGGTTAAGTCTTGGTAAAACTGGTTTAATAGTTTGAAAAGCCTTATGTTTATCTTATAAAAAATGTTTAGCATGTTCTACCATTAGCCAATATAGGTCATAAAAATCCACCGTGCATGAATACTTGGAGGGGTGACCTCATCATGCAAATTAGAGGGGCTGCCTCTAATTTAATATACTGGTTTGGGTAGGAGGGATCAGCTCCTTGTGAAGGATGCAAGGCACACACCATATTCACACTGAGTAATCTGCTGAAAACATGTAACTAGGATGCACCCATACGCCCCACATGATAAATATAATAATATGGCCAAAAGCTGAAGGGATGCCACGAGTAATCACTCCGCCGTGGTGAAGTCATAACATCAGTGCCTCTAATGTTATGGTTATGGTACCTCCATAACTAGGTGAAACTGGTCATGCATGTATATGGCTATAGGTATTCTAAATTAAACATAAGCAAGTCAAACATATAAACTTATACAACGGGAAAACATTTGGCTGCATACGGGGAATCCTAATAAGGAAAGAATGTCCATACTGAAAGGACGGGAATCCGTACCTTATGTCCAGTGAACGAAGAAGATGAACTGAGGAGAATCCTACTTCAGTATCACTAATGCTACATAAATACATACATGAATAAGTATCTGCTTACTAAATACGTAACTGGTTTTATGTCATGTCTTAGCTTATTTTATATGTTCATATCATGTTTTACTGTTTAAAGCCTTAAACTGTGTTTATCTTATATTCTGTCTATTCTGATTAAGTATTTCTGGTATTTCATGTATTATTATACTTACTGTGTAATAATAAGTAACTTTCCAAAAATAGCAGGTGTAAAACCCGCATGCTTTTACCATGCATATTACATTAAGTTCGTACGTACTAGTTAAAAACTTTCCTAATATAGCATGATTACGATTACGTATTAGGAGTTTATGTATTACGTACGTGTTAGAACACGATAAGTATTTTATTTGCACGATCACGTAATAATTATTTAGTAATAATTATTCACGAACATACGATCATGAGATCACGAGCGTAATTAAAACACGAGATATTATTAATTACGTATATATATTTAATACGAGCGTAATTAAATATATAGGTGTAGGATATTTACGTAACGAGAACTTTTAAAACACGAACTAAATTAACGGCATTAGAATCGAAGAGGAAATCATAAGAGACTTGGAGCGACTAGACATCGAGATCATGGTACGTGGACAGCACAGTTACTGGGCTAATCTTAGAGAAGAACCCGAGTTACTATCTAAGATCCAGGAAGCTCAGAAGGATGACGGAGAAATATGGGCGATAATACAGAATTTGGAGAAGCAGACAGAATTCAGAGTAGATGCAGACGGTATCATATGGCATGGCACTAGACTTTGTGTTCCTGATTACCAAGAACTCCGGGAAGCTTTGCTAGCAGAAGCTCATAGCTCCCCATTCTCGATACATCCTGGTTCAACCAAAATGTACCATTACATCAAACAGTACTTTTGGTGGAGTGGTATAAAACAGGATGTAGCAACTTACGTCTCCAAATGTCTTACCTGCCAGCAGGTTAAGATCGAGCATCAACGATCTGGCGGTCTCCTTCAACCGTTAGATATTCCGGAGTGGAAGTGGGACAAAATCACCATGGATTTTGTTACCGGTCTTCCGCCTACCAAAAGGAAGCACGATGCAATTTGGGTTATCGTTGATCGACTTACCAAATCAGCTCATTTCTTACCGTTCCGCAAGGAAGATCCGGTAAGTAAACTCGCAGATACATACAGACGAGAGATCATGAGACTACACGGTGCACCATCCAGCATCGTCTCAGACAGAGATCCTCGATTCACTTCGCGCTTTTGGAAAAGTCTGCAGAAAGCTTGGGGAACACAACTTAAGCTTAGCACGCCCTTTCATCCTCAAACGGACGGACAGTCGGAGCGAACCATTCAGACATTGGAAGATATGTTTAGGTCATGTGTGTTGGAATGGACGGGTGATTGGGACGAATACATCTGTTTGGTGGAGTTTGCATACAACAACAGCTGGCACGCGAGCATTAAGTGTGCTCCGTTTGAGATGTTGTATGGCAGGAAGTGTCGCGCCCCAATCTTCTGGGATCAGGTTGGCGAGCGAACACTCGAAGGACCAGAAATCATAGAGATGACAAACGAGAAGATCGCAGTAGCTAGACAGAAGATTCAGGAGGCACGGTCACGTCAAAAGAGTTACGCCGACAAGCATCGTAGGGATTTACACTTTAACGTAGGAGATCACGTCTTCCTTAAGGTTTCGTCGGAACGTGGTGTTAGACGCTTCGGGATTAAAGGGAAGCTCAGTCCTCGTTTCATCGGACCGTTTGATATCATTGAACGAGTCGGTGAAGTATCTTACCGATTGGCGTTACCTCCGCAGCTTTCGCATGTGCACAATGTGTTTCATGTGTCCTTACTCAGAGGGTATCAATATCATCCCCTTCACATGGTTCAGTATCCACTGGAACAGATTCGTGAAGATCTCACTTTTATAGAAGAACCCGAACGAGTTCTTGACAGGCAAGAACGAGTCATGAGAAAGAAGACGATTCCATTCGTCAAAATCCTATGGAGGGATCATACCGAGTGGGAAGCCACTTGGGAAACAGAGGAGTCTATCCGGACTTCTTATCCTCATTTCATATTTTGAATTCGGGTATGTTCTTCTTTTCCAGTTACTTTATCTATAATTCGGGGACGAATTATTCTTTTTAGGGGGGAAGAGTTGTAAAACCCGCATGATTTTACCATGCATATTACCTTAAGTTCGTACGTACTAGTTAAAAACTTTCCTAATATAGCATGATTACGATTACGTATTAGGAGTTTATGTATTACGTACGTGTTAGAACAGATAAGTATTTTATTTGCACGATCACGTAATAATTATTTAGTAATAATTATTCACGAACATACGATCATAAGATCACGAGCGTAATTAAAACACGAGATATTATTAATTACGTATATATATTTAATACGAGCGTAATTAAATATATAGGTGTAGGATATTTACGTAACGAGAACTTTTAAAACACGGACTAAATTAAACGTAAACGTGTACGAAATTACAAGACACGAAACGAGGTACGGGACCCCCACAAGGGAGTCCCTACCCGCGGCCAAACAAGAAACAATGGGCCAAGCCCATTGTTAATTTTACTTAAGGGGGGTTAATTAATTTTCACTACTTAGATTTACTTTACAGAGGATTTTCAAGAAAACCTAAAACCCCTTCTTCCTTCTTCCTTGTGTGCCGCCACCTACAACCCACCATAAGGGGGTGATTTTGATCTTGAATCTTGTGGATCTAGTAATTGTTCGTGTTTGTTCTTCACCCTTTTGATCCACGAATACGGTAAAACCTTTTTACTTGTTTCTTTTTAATTAATCTTTTATTAATTAAGAACACATGATGTTTTTCATAAAAACATATTAATTAAACCTAGATCTAACATGTTATGATCATTAATTAATCAATAGGATCGATCTAAGGGGTGTTTGTTTTGGGCCGCAGGAACAACCGACCCCAAAGGGGTTCGGTTTGTTGTTAACCGACCACCACCAAGACCTTTTTGGTCTTGGTTGGCGCGTGTGGGTCCCACGGCAGCAAGGGGGTACCCCGAATTGGTTAGGGGTACGGTGTTTGTTAAGATCCGGTGCATGTTTTTAAGCCTAGATCCGGATCATGATTATGTTAAATGTTTATGTTTTAAACTTAGGTTAAGAATTAAATTAATAAGATGTAATTAATTTAATAACATGAACTTAGGTTAACTAATTATTATAAACATGAATTATTTTAACCTAAGTATTTTTATTATTAAGACTTATAATTAATTAATTATTTTAAAACCATGGATATAATTAATTAATTAAACATGACTTAGGTTATATTATTAGTATTTAATAATACATATTTTAACCTAAGTATTTAATATATTTAATTAAAAACATGTCATACTTTAATTAAATATTATAACTTATAGTTTAATTAAATTACATGAAATAATTATTAAACTATATAATATATCATATGACTTAGAAAATAATCATGAAAATACGTAGGCTTATTTACTTAGCTTATTTTACCAGCTTATTTCTGATTATGGAAACTTTCTATTTTTATAAACTTAATTAAATAAGGCAGCTATTTTATTTATGGAAACCAGCTATTTTTAGAAACTTATTTATTTAAGGCAGCTAATCTATTTATGGAAACTTATTTAATTAAGGTAGTTAATCTATTTATGGAAACTTTCTATTTTTAGAAATTTATCTTTTTTAAGCAGTAAATCTATTTTTAGAAACTTTCTATTTTTGGAAACTTTCTATTTTTGGAAACTTTCTATTTTTGAAAACTTTCTATTTTTGGAAACTTTCTATTTTTGGAAACTTTCTATTTATGGAAACTTTCTATTTAAGGAAACCTGCTATTTTTGGAAAGTTACTTATTATTGCACAGTAAGTATAATAACACATGAAATATCAGAAATACTTAATCAGATTAAACAGAATATAGGATTTAACACAGTTTAAGGCTTTAAACAGTGTAAATAGTAAGAACACGTAAATAAGCTAAGACATGATATAAAACCAGCTATGTATGTAGTAAGCAGATACTTATTTCATGTACGTATTTATGTAGCGTTAGTGATTCAGAAGTAGGATTCTCGCAGTTCATCGTTCTCGTTCACTGGACATAAGGTACGGATTCCCGTCCTTTCAGTATGGACATTCTTTCCTTATTAGGATTTCCCCGTATGCAGCCAACTGTTTTCCCGTAGTATAAGTATGGGTTTGATTGCTTATGTTTAATATGATTACCTATAGCCATATACATGCATGACCAGTTTCACCTAGTTATGGAGGTACCATAACCATAACATTAGAGGCACTGATGTTATGACTTCACCACGGCGGAGTGATTGCTCGTGGCGTCCCTTCAGCTTTTGGCCATTATTTATATTATCATGTGGGGCGTATGGGTGCATCCTAGTTACACGTTTTTATTCAGGATTACATGGTGAATGTGGTGTGTGCCTTGCATCCTTCACAAGGAGCTGATCCCTCCTACCCATTAAAACAGTATATTAAATTAGAGGCAGCCCCTCTAATTTGCATGATGAGGTCACCCCTCCAATTATTCATGCACGGTGGATATTCATGACCTATATTGGCTAAATGGTAAAATATGACAAACAGTTTTTATAAGATATACATAAGACTTTCAAACTATAAAACCAGTTTTATTAAGACTTAACCAGGTTACTCGGGACTTAGTTTCTTCCGCTGTTATTATGTTATATGCTTATCCTATTCATGCTTTATTGTACATCTGTGCACTGAGCGTATTGCTCAGCCGTTTTCCTTTTCTATGTTCCCAAAACGGCAGGTACTTAGGGACGCTCGTAGACAATAAGAGTACGTGCATATGGACTGGAAGCTGTCTAGCCTTCTTTACATTATGCATTTCCTTTCTTTATGATACTTATGCTTTGGACATTGTTTCGTCCTTTTCTTTTACTATACTATGTTTGTGTGTGATGAGCTTTACTTTTGGACTACCAATGTTTGATTCCGGTATTTTCCTTTATATGGTCAAGTAATGTTTTAAGACATTTTACCTTGTATGCTTTGATGACACGCCATAATTACTGTGATATTTCCATTTCCAAAATGGGGTGTTACAGCAGGTTTCCAAAAATAGAAAGTTTCCAAAAATAGAAAGTTTCCAAAAATAGAAAGTTTCCAAAAATAGAAAGTTTCCAAAAATAGAAAGTTTCCAAAAATAGAAAGTTTCCAAAAATAGAAAGTTACCGAAAATAGAATTACTACTTAAAATAGTTAAGTTTCTAAAAATAGATTAGCTGCCTGAATTAAATAAGTTTCCATAAACAGAAAGTTTCCATAAATAGATTAGCTGCCTTAATTAAATAAGTTTCTATAAATAGAAAGTTCCCATAATTAGATATAAGCTGGTTAAATAAGCTAAGTATATAAGCCTAAGTGTTTTTCTGATTATTCTCTAAGTCATAATGATATAATGTATAGTTTATTAATTATTTCATGTAATTTAAATAAACTATAGGTTAAAAGTATTTAATTAAAATATATCATGTTTTTAGTTAAATATAGTTAAATACTTAGGTTAAAACATGTATTATTATTTGTTAATAATATAACCTAAGTCATGTTAATTAATTAGTTATAACCATGGTTTTTAAATAATTAATTAATTATAAGTCTAGAAAATATAAAATACTTAGGTTAATAATTCCATGATTCAAATAATTAAATTATAACCTAAGTCATGTTTATTAAATTAATCATGTCATATTTATTAATTTAATCTAAACATATGATTATAGAAAAATAATCTTAACATAAACCGTGAACCGGATCTTGACTAGAAACCATGAACCGGACATGAAATCGACACTATACCCCGAACCACTTCGGGGTTCCCCTTGTTTTGCTGCTGCCGTGGGACCCACACCACCCAACCAGGACCATATGGTCTCGGTGGTGGTTTAGTAGCCAAACCGAGACCCCCTTGGGGTTCGATTTAGGCGTCAGCCAACAAACACCCCTAGAAACATCCCTTTTTTATTTACCCAATAACCATCTTCATGTTTGATCTATGTTTTTAATTAGATTTTAAAAACATCATGTTCTTAATTAATTATTAGATCAAATCAAAAAGGAAAAGGATAAAAATAATATACCGAATGCGTGGATCTAACGAGGATGAACAAACACGAACACTTGCACCAAAAACCAAGATCAAAATCAAACAAACACCCTCCTTGGTGTGTTTATATGCGGCGGCCAAAAAAGAAAAGAGGAGAAGGAGAAAACTTTTTAGGTTTTTGTTTAATCTTCTGTAAAGTGAAAAAATGACTAGCAAAATTACCTTAACCCCTTCTTAGTAAGTTTTGAGATGGGCTTGGCCCATCTCCTTAATGTTGCCACGGGTAGGGGCCCCACATGGGGTACCCGTACCGTTTTCCGTGTCTCGTTGTTTAATTGCTCGTTCGTGTTTATTTGTGTTCGCGTTTAATGTGTTCTCGTTAAATATTTACCGTGACCTAATATATTTATTCACGCTCGTAATAAATATATATATACGTAATTAATATTAGTTCATGATTTAATTACGTTCATGATTTCATGATTGCATGTTCGTGATTAATTATTGTTAAATAATTATTGCGTGTTCGTGCGTAATAAATACTTATCGTGTTCTAACACGCACGTAATACGTAACATCCTAACATGTAATCGTAATCATGCTATAATAGGAAAGTTTTAATCTAGTACGTACGATCTTAAGGGTACTATTCATGGTAAAAGCATGCGGGTTTTACATCTTCTAAGATGACAAATTGTTCATATTGTTGAACAAGAAGATCGATTTTACTTTCTTTGACTTGGCTATTACCTTGGTGGGTTACTAAAAGAGTGTTCCAAATATCTTTAGCGGTTTCACACATAAAAATCCTTTCATACTCTTTCTTAGGTAAGGCATTATAAATCACCATTTTAGCCTCATTATTTTTCGAAAGTTTCTTTTTAGTATCGTCATTAGCTTTGTCAAAAGTGACCAATTCCTTTGTTTTAGAAACTTCATTAAATTGATAAGGTAAAAAATCACCATTGGTAATAACATGCCACAGATCTAAATCTTTTGATTTCACACAAGTCTCAAATCTATTTTTCTAATAAATAAAACTATCGGTTTCAAAAAGTGGTGGTCTTTGCATAGATTGCCCTTCTAGGTATTTGTTGGAATCCATAGATCGATTCAAGTTTTAAAATACAATATACTTTAAAAATACTTGAGCAACCCGCTCTGATACCAATTGTATAAACTAGAAGGGGGGGTTGAATAGTTTCTTATATTTACTTGTTAAATGATGGTTTTCAAAAAATCATTTTTCTCAAAAACTTAGACTTAAGGAAATAAGTGAAATCTTCTTATGCACAATATGAACAATGATAGTGTAACTAACTAATACTAACTAATGTATATGCACAAAGAATAAAGAATGTAACGAGTTAAGGGTAAAGAAAGATCAAACCAAACACCAAGGATTTATAGTGGTTCGGCAACGAAGCTCACTCCTCGTTCCTACTCCACTCCTCGAGTACTCCTTACTCGAGAGTTCACTACACAACAAGCTCCTTATGGTGGAGAAAACCGTACACGTCGCTTAACCAATTTCCGACTCTAAGCTAGAAGTCGAGCCCTAATCGTAGCTAGGACCAATCTACACAACTATACTTAGTACATACACAACTTCCAAATAGACACAACTACTTGGATCTTCACAACTATGACACAACAACAAATGTATAAGATTTGATCTTCAAAGGATCTTTGGTGGTGGACTCAACACTTCACAAGGATAGTGTTCTTCTCTTTGCACTTGAAGAGGAAGGGATGGATGAGATAGATTCACTTCTAAACAAGTAGTAATCAATCAAATGATCAAGGATTTGAGTGATTTAAGAAGTATGTTTGAATCTGGAAATTTGTGTGCAAAAAAGGTGAATTGAAAATCTGAGAAAGGTCCACTATTTATAGGACAAAGGGCCAACGGCTATATCTGCCCGCGGTTCCTTATCTCAGCCGGCGGTACCTTATCGATAAGGAACCGCCTAGGCGCTAGGGAACCGCCGGAGTAGACTCCGCTCCCTTTTTGTCCTTTAGTGGTGGAGGTCTTATCTGATTATAAAATATCCTAAAAGAATATTCCAAATCAAAAAAGAATATGCCATTTTCAAATTTTCAAATATTTAATTTAATAAAACATTTTCTTAAAAATAAAGTTTAATTAAAAACTTGTCACGCTTAATAAAAGGTGAGTTTTAAGAAAAGATTAAATCACTTGATCACTTGATTAAGGTTAGTACTTGTTTATTCATACCTTAAGTGAAAATGGGTAAAATGAAAAATACTTGAACTCAAGAATTCGTTTTTCTTTGTTTTCGTAAATGCTTGTTTTTACATATTATCGTAATCAAAATTAAGCGAGACCGAAAAATACAAGTAACGTTTTTAGGCATTATTGCATTAACAACATTCTAACCATTTCATCGATTTTCTTATGAACTACTTTTTACTACTCTCGTGTAACTCACTCGCTACTTTATAAGATATCTCCATGTCACTATATAATCTTAAACTGTTATTGTTTGCGTATCATTTTACTAATTGTTCTACATTGGTCTTATAAAGAATTCTTGTAACATTAAAATTGTTGATTTAAATATCTAACCAATTACTTACTTGCAAAAAGTTTCTTGAATTATTCCGATTTCTATTTTTGGTATTTTATATATATATATATATATATATATATATATAGAGTTAGGATCAAATGAGAAGAAACCTTAAAATAAGAAGGATAAGAAGAAACTATAACCGCATATTCGAGATGCATGCACTTAAATTAGATGCATCTTTGTAATCTTAGATGCATTATAATGCATCATAGCATATTTTATAGCTTTTAATTAGATGCATATACGTATATTAGATGCATTTCATGATTTATCTTTATTTTTGTTCCTCTACACGTGCCCAAATCATGAAAATCAATTTGTACCATCTACACATCAAATTAACTTTCAAAACTCAATATCGTGCATCTACATGAATAGAAATGCAACTAATTCAAGTCGTTGCATCTCAAATGTGTGATTTTAGTCTCTTCTCACCACTTCTTATTTTAAGTTTCTTCTCATTGGATCCTTACTCTATATATATATATATATATATATATATATATATATATATATATATATATATATATATATATATATATATATATATATATATATATATATATATATATATATATATATATATATATATATATATATATATATATATATATATATATATATATATATATATATATATATATATATATATATATATATATATATATATATATATATATATATATATATATATATATATATAATTTAAATATATAACATGTAATACTAGTTTGAAGAACTGTGCATCGCATTGCTAGTCCTAAATTATGCATAGATTGATCACCTATGCGTAATTTTAGAAGGAGCCATGCGAGGCCGAATAGTAGTCACCTTAAATATTTGGCCAAGAACCAACTTTTTACTTGTGTTTCTGAAAAGTTATGTAAATTAAAATTTTGAAAACTTTTACATATTATGCGAGTAGCACCTGTTCATTATATACACATTTGTTTCCTTTTCTTTTCTTGAACGAATTACGTGTCTGCGAGCACATATATCTTTACTTAACAATCTTTGTTTTACTTTTTACCTCATATTCCCTCGTGATATAATTCTCGTTACCACTCGTCTAACTACTGACCATTGGTGCCAGACTTGGAAGTTTCATGTTTTCATGTTTCTTCATTAACCAAGCTTCTTTATCTACTTTGGTAGACTTTCGAAACGTCTCCGGACGCGAATAATGATTTATGACTCGATGCGAATGATGATTTCGTATATTTTTTCATGATGTGTCTTTGACTCTATCGTCTCAAAAATTCATTCGTGTGAACTATGTGTCGACTTCGCTCTCTCTTTGCTAATGTTGTTCATTTTGTTGGAATTACTCTCAAGTGGCTTCTTAAGAACTTTCCTTGATTCGAAACTTTGTTTTGTGGTTTTTATCTTTCGATCGTGTCACCGAGAACTTAATAAGCCGTTATTGGTGACGGCAACCACACTCGTGAATTCATCTTGCTAAATACTTTGTTCTTATTATTTTTATCATCGATTCCTCTATTATATCATGCTCGTTAAGAATTTGGTACGAATTTTTTTTATTCCCTCTTGTCATTGCTTGCATACTAATTGCTGACAATTATTTGCTTCATATTCATTTGCTATCTTATCATCTTTGAAAACTGAATGTGTCCCTTGTTTACTATTTGATGCATTAAACACCTTTATGGATTTCTATAAATTATTCTAAATTTTTTAAGAACGTTTTACACATTTTACCAAGCGTTGAAATTACAAAAATACCTGTTTCAAGTTAAACATCGGATCTATACATCCTTTTTGCTAGATTTATAACTAGTGTTTAAAAGGACGCCATACCTTATCTTCTAAAGTATTTGAATTTTTTTATCATACTTCCAAGTTAATGAAATTACTGATGTAATTTATATTTCTATTAATGATTCTAAATAATATGGAAATTTGATTTTCTCTAATCGTAACCATAAACCCGTGTTTTAACAATAATTTTATGCAATCATCCAAAATTACTTAAGACGATCAAAATAATATTTGAAATGTTTGACTTTTACTTTGAACACCATCTTTATCAAAGAAAAGACATAGCGATTGTTTACTCATTTAATATATAATTTTGGTTTAATTCCAATGTAAAATAGTTAAAATTTTTCTTTACTAATAGTTTGGATTTCAAAACACCAAACCCCTTGATAAGCAAAGTATCATTATTTATTCCTGTCTCTTTCCGTCTCCAGTTAAACTCTGAGGGACCAGAGTTCCTTTAGGGGGGCCGACTGTGAGAACTCGTATTTTTTTCCGGTAATTAAATTATCCTTTATTCGTACCTTTCAATTTTATAATGTTTAACCTGTTTCTTTTACTTTTTATGCGTAAATCTTGAGAATTTAAGAATTTTAATTAAATTGTATTTTAATTATTTTTCTAACAATGAAAAATAATTTATTTGGAATTATTAAAAAAATTATTTGTGTATATTTATTTAAATCAAAAGTTTTGATTTAAAAGCACCCTCACATGTTTTATAAAAAGTTTACCCGATTCGATGGAACCGTTACTGATGGTGTGACAACCCCGGTTTTGAGGTTCGCCAGTTAGTCTTATTTTTGGGTTATTTTGTGTGATTATGTGATTTATGTGTTTATAGGTGTGATTTTGGGGATGAGAATGGATGAAATGAGGTACATGATTTGTATATCCTGGTATGGGTTGGAAATGAAATGAAATGAAATGAGTTCAGAAATGAACTGCGGGAAAGTTCGGATATCGTTTTTACAAGGTTTCGTGTATGTATCGTATGTTGTATGTATGTATTAAGTACATATTATATGGTTAGGATAAGTTTTAGAGATACTTTCCATAATTAGAAACTTTTGGAAATGACGGTTAGTTCGGAAATTACGTAGAAAGTCGAAAAATTAGCGAATAGGTGTCCGGTTTTGATCCGGAAGGGTCTAGATGTTAACTAATGGTAATTATAAGTTAATAGCAATTAAATTAATAAAATAATAAAGGGGGAGTCAGAATTGTGGGCCCCATAGCAGAATATTTTATTAAAAAAAAGATAATTATCATATAGGAGTCCTAATTAGGCCTAAACTTGACCAGGAGGTTACCAAAGCATATATAAACACCCCAAGACCCCAAAAACGACCCATAAACCTTAAATTAAGCTCTAAGTCAGTCAAATAGCAATGGAGGATCAAGAAGAGTCGAATTTATGCTCAGGATTTAAAGGTATGTAATTAAACTAGGTTGATTAACGTTAATTTACGTATTTGTAACCTACTATGATGGATTAGGGTTTGAGATTCATAATTTTTTATTAGGGTTTGTTAAAGATCTGTAATTAATAATTTAATTAATGGGTTTTATCATTGGAAATCGTTTTTAGGTTTTAATTAGGGTTTATATATGATTAATTAGATTAATTATGAGAAAATCGTTTTTAAAAACTAGGCAGAATCTTAGGTCACTTGTTTTGATCATATCTAGAGTTATACAAACTTTTAATCTTCGAATCTTATGTACCCGAAAAGGTAATTGAATTGTCTTTAAAATGAAAGAAACTAGAATTGAATTAGAGGTCGGGAAGTGGGTCAAAAACAGGTTACAACAGTCGAAGGTCAAAACAGTTGAAATAAGTCGGGTTTAATTTAATGTTTTAAGATGGTTAGGGTACTTAGGAGTACAATTGGACTTTCGAACGAACATGAGAGTTAGTTTATATGTTATATAAGATATCTGAAGTAGGGATAATCAATTGGGATAGTGGAAGACCCTCTTATCATAACAAACTTTTCATATGTTCAAAATCAGTAAATTCTGGATAGGTAAAAGTATATATATATATATATATATATATATATATATATATATATATATATATATATATATATATATATATATATATATATATATATATATATATATATATATATATGAAGGCCTTAACAGTAGCTTTAAGGTTGAGGCCAAATAGGAGAGTTAGCTAACACATGTAAGGGAATAGGGTTGCTTTTAAAGGGTATGTTATTTTGGTTAAGGAGGTGTTAGACCCATAGTTTGAAGTATGAAAAATGGGACTGTTTTGGGTAAAATGTTAACGGGACGAGTTATGAACTAAACTAAGTTAAGGGTTTTATTGAGAGGTGTAATGAGATGCATATGGAATATAAATAGGGTTAAGTTTTAGGAGAAGGTTAGATATCCATCATAGATTGATGAGCCATTTTGGTATGTGGTTCGTGTCTTGATTGTATACGTTTGTGTGTTTAGATTTTCGCTAGAGTGCGGATATTTGGAGAAGCTTGAATCAGGTGAGTTTCATAGTCCCATGTCTTTTTATGATTTGAATTCCATATGGGATGGAAGAGACACTGTATGGTTTGTAACTATTGCTGTGAATGTTTTTATGGTTTGCGATGGACATGTATGTACACTTGTGTGATTAACTGCTATGTGATTCTTGATTGTGTTTATGATTTGGATCGGGGGACACGTAACGTCTCAGTTATTTTGGTTTGACTTGTACCAAGGGGATGTTGACAAGGCGGGGCCTTGGGATTGGTTCATAGGTGTATGGGCGCCTATGGGACCATGGTGATTGGTAAGGCTGAGAGCCTTGGAATTGTGGTGAATGGTTAATCTTGAATGTTAGTTGTTAATACATGATTGTAGCATATTGTCCGTATGTTCTTTGGTTGATGGTTATTATTCACAGCTCATAACTTGATTTTGGTGTTGGAGTCTAAACCTATGACTCTCACCAACATTATGTTGACGTGTTTTAGTGTCTCTTTCAGGTGAGAATGTGGTTAAGCATGAGAATAGGAGTGGCTAGCTTTGGAGGCTTAGGGTTAAATTTGGAGGAACCCCCTTTCCTCTTAGTCTTTATTTGATGTTTGTATAAGTGGTACTTTGTTGACACCTTTATGTTTGCTTTGTTTATGTTAAATGTTTGTCTCGGGTAAGCGGTAGGGCTGTTACCTACTTACCTAGACTCCTGCATTGTTGAGATATTGTCATGACATTTGTGTCACCATTTTATCACATTTCTTATTTCATTTAGTTATCTCTGTAGACACGCCATGTTGTGATGATATCCATAGCTCGCGCCCATATTCCGCCATGGTGGGGTGTGACAGATGGCTATTTTGACTCTAAGAAGTCAAAATAATTATGTTTCCATAAATATCATCGTTATGACATAGAAATATTTTTCTATTGTCGTCGTTTTAATTTCGCGTTTTACGAGTATTCTTTGTAATTTACGTTAAAATTTTAAGCGTCATTCGTTTATTCGACGCGTTAACACTTATTATATTATAAATCCCCATTTATTTATCAAAATATCAACGTGATCCGAATATCAATGTTTTTATATCACATTGAGCGTTTATTTTTCGTGTTCCACGCGTATCTTCTAAATCGCATAACTCTAAAAATATCGAGTTTCGATAATATCCGTTTTTATCGTATTATGAGATAAATAATAACATTTTTAATCCACTCACATGTTTTGTTGGTCATTCACCGAACTCAACAAGACAAGTGTCTTATTGAGGTGAAAACAATGGCATGTGTAGAGTTTGTTGCATTGTCTAAATTTATCCACCTATATACTTTTACTTATCATTCACACAAGCTAAGAAAACCAAAATCCATCCTTGGGACTCTTGTTTCTGCCGTGGAATCCCAAAACCAAATCAACATTTCTATTTTCAAGTATTGTTAAACATTGAAGATTATAAGTTACCAATAGTTTATTTTGATGATATTTCTTCAATAGGCAAGTGTATCATGAGTTATTTGTGATGATAAGGGCTGAAGTAAAAGAGTTTTTTTTTTAAATATATTAAGCTTGGCTAAAATATCAATTAGATACTTGATGGTGATTTGGAAGAAAAGGTTAAAAGCATGATCAAATTCTTTGTTGTTGCTTTCATCATCTCTAGTAAGCATCTTTAATCTTTTGATTTCATTCATTTTCTTTATATAATCATTCATGGGTTTTGATTAATTTCAGTATTGATACTTATCTATTCATGTTTATTCTTTTATTTATTGATTATAGCATTGTATGAGATTGGGTGAATTTGAAATGGGTTAAAACTAGTGTTTGGATAGATTGGATTGCTGATTTTGATAGGCCTGTGTTGTTTGGTTGTTTTAAAAATGTTTCGTGAGATTCACATTTAAAAGAAAAACAGTATGAGATAGCTCTAGGTCTTAGGTTCGTTTTTCCGGCTCGCTCAATCCAAGACGAGGTCCGATGATTTAGTTATGATTTAAATGGTGAAGGTGCGCAGATTTTGCACACCTGCTGTGTATGGCCAATAACTCAAAAATTTTGTACATAAACACCAAAATATGTAAAACTATGACCTGTAGAGGACTCCTATATCTTTCATTTCCAATTGGTCTCATCTTAATTGGGTCTATAGATTAAAGGATACATCAACATTAGTGGACTAATTATAGTTTGGTATAAATTTTGAAGGTCTGTGATGTTTGGTTGATTTTGAAAATGTTAAATGGGTTTATACAGTTAGTTAAAAATATATGGACATAGATACAGGTCTTAGCTTGATGTTTCAAGAAAGCTCATTGTGAGATGTGTTACGGTTATTTAATTATGATTTTTGTGGTAAAACGGGTCTGATTTTGCACATTGCTGATAAACGGGTAATAACTCAAGATTTTTCTACAATCTTTTAAAAAGAGCTCTTGATCCATGTAGAGAACTCAGAGGGCTATCACCTCCCACTGAGTTTGCTTTGATAGCACTTGCAGATTTCAAATTACGCCCGTTTCCGTAAGCCTTAAAAATCAGTCACATGTTTTCTTTAGGACTGACTTATAGTATTAAAATTATAAATCCAATTTAACTGAGATTTATGGTTTCATGGTAGTTGTTACAGAAAAGTAGACTTTTTAGGATTCTAGAGATGTAAAGAAGTAGTGTAAACGATTTACGGTTTGAGAATTATGATTTTTGCAAGTCGAATAAATTTTCGGCCAAATTAGTAAAACTATTGAAGCGGAGTCTTTAAAAGTGTCGGGAACTTACTATTTTTGGGAAGTTTGACTTTTTGACTTTTGAAAATCCTATGTACAATGCCTAATCTATATGAATCAAGTATAATCATGTGTATTCATTTCATTTTACACATATGCCTAAGACGCATAATTCGTTTATAGGTCGTTCCTAAGAAACTTTCGGTTCTCCCGTCGATTTCTATCGCATCTTTTGATCTTCCGGCTTAAGGTGATTTCATAGCCCCTTTTCTTATATACTTTGTTACAAATTGTGGGGTGAGAATAACATGCGTGGAATACAATCATTTAAAACTTTTAGTTTGCTATCTGAGAACTGTATGCTTCCCCAGATTACACATTTACTTATTGCATTAGTACCTTAGTCAAAAAGCCCCTACATCATGAACCGTTAATTCACATTTTGCAAGCGCGAATATTGTGGATAGATCCATCGGGATTGACAATCCCCGTCCCGATTACCTTGACGCACTTACATTTGACTACCTAAGTATTTTGACTAGATACTTACTAGGGGTAAAACAGTTATGTTAAAGCTTCGTTGTTGTGAGATATTGCAATAATTAGTTATTAATGATTTTGTACGACGGTACTAAATCATATCATGTCGTTATTCTTATAAAATTTATGTTTGTATTCCACGTCACTATTTATTAGACCTCTGAATTTCACTCAGCTTTATGTTGATCTTTTTTCATGTTATTTCTTAGGTAATACTAATGCTTAATTTTGCTAAGGATGGGAGCCCGCAGGATATTTTCGCAGCTTGGAGATTTCTGTGTTATTTTTAAAGTTTGATTTTAGTAAAAGCTCACAAAAGTTTATTTTGAATATTTGGTAACTATATATTACAAAACCATGTATAAATAATAGATATATCCACTTATAAAACTCTGGGACCTTTGTATAAAAAAACTTTGATGTTTTTGATGTAATGTATATGTCTTTATTACGTCAACTTGTGTCAACAGTATTTTATTGTTTCTTATACCATGACGTGGTACCCCCATGTTGCCTACGTGTTCCTTGTCAGATTTTGGGGGTCTCACAAATTTCCGTTGCCATTTTGGGATCTTGTGATATGTTTTACCTGAAATGATCATTTGGTTTATCAGGTATCAAACTGGTTTATAAATGCACGAGTTCGTCTATGGAAGCCACTGGTCGAGGAAATATACCAAGAAGAGTCTGTAGATTCTGCAATGGACTTCAGCTCTTCATCAGAACTCGCATCCAAAAAGACTTTACTTGATCAAGCACATGATACAAGCCACAGTACAACACCATCCTCTCAAGCTAATCACAAAAAAATCTCATGTTCCATTGTCAGTGATCATAATGTACTTGAGAACCCAATCATCAACGATGAGGTATCACTAATGTTAAGGTTGCAACACTATGAGAAAAGTATCTCACCCCAAATGTCATCTATTGTTAGCCATGATCATAGTATAACTGATCATAAAGATGGCAGTGGTTGTAATGATGACCATGATGGTGGTGGAGTTTCATTAGGGGGCTTAGGACAAATGATTTCAGTGGAACCAGGTAGTAGGGATTACATGATTCTGTAGCATGATTACTTGAGTAGTTTATTTTGGCCGAGTGTTTCAGTTAAGTTCTTGTAATTTACCTTGATTTAGCTTCTATATACTAGAGGTAAAAATGAGCACAAATCATATCCTAGAACTGTATACAGAAGCTGCACATATTTCATTATTCTCGGTTCAATCATCTGACATTGTCATGATCTTACCTTTTGGTGCAGAAATAAGTATCAACATCAATAACAGTCGGTCATCTTATTAAACTGTCATAACAAACTACTGAATCACAGTTTTGATTTAAATTAGCATTCCACTTAGATGATGTCGAATACAATGCTAATTGTGATGTTTATTGTCTAGAAACTTAGTAACATGATTTATAAAAGAACATAAACTTCTTAAAACTGATTCAGGGTGAAGCAGATAACTAGCAAGAAAATTTGCAACTACCCGCATAATTTAGCTAAAAACAGCACCTGCTATGGTCCATGCCAACAAACATTTTTCAACTAACAGTACCAGAAATTCTACGCAAAACATTAGCACACATGATAGTTCATGCTTTTAGAATTTCTGGTGGATAAAGAATCGTCGTGATGATGATTGTTTAAGATTTGGGGGAGCATCAATCGGGAAAAGGATCGTTGGGATTGGGGGAAAATATGTGTGGTTACCAGTAATAGTAATTAGGATCGGGGTAAGAGGGGTTTGTGGGCTTGGGTAAATGGATAAGTTTTTTTATGTGTGGTTACAAGTAGAAAAAGATTTTATATTTCTAATTAACTAAAAGTACGGGTCGAATAATTTTGAAGTCAAAGTCGAATAACATAATAATTGGGGATTAATTCATAAAAAAATATTATTTAATTCAAAAAGTATGGGTCGAATAATGGATGTGACTGGTAGTCGAATAACAAAAGGATATATTTGGGAAAAAGATTTTATATTTTTAATTAACTAAAAGTACGGGTCGAATAATTTTTAAGCCAAAGTCGAATAACATAATAATTTGAGATTAATTTATTAAAAAATATTATTTTATTCAAAAAGTACGAGTCAAATAATGGATGTGGCTGGTAGTCGAATAACTGGTACACTTACACATATTGTACTTGTATGTACTTGAGAAGGTCCCACTTGTACAACCCAATCATTAGCCCAAATGCCATTTGTCAACGGTCGAATAGGTCGAATAGGTCGAATAAATCGAATAAGTTAATATGCTAATTGATAGTCCCTTGGGTTATTTTTTAGGTGTACATATGGTTTTTGTCCTATTTTAAAATAGCCCTTCTATATATCTATGAGTTTAATTGCTTTGGCTGACTAACTTAGACAAACAGTCCTCTCAACATGATTCATCAGTATGAATATGTCCTTTCTTTCCTTTGACTAGACGAGTACCCGCGCATAGCAGCGGGATTTTCTAGCAACGATAATTAACGATATACGATACTGTGGTCACTATCAAAAGCGATTGAAATTATTTCCACACTACAAAGTATGTCTTTTTTTGTGTGTATTAGGGTTTAAAGAGATTAAAGTTTGTGTCTGTGTGGGAATTAATTATGTTGTGTGTATTAGGGCTGGCCACAAGGAATAATCAATATTTTTCAACATTTTAGTAGGACCCACATTTCAACCTTCAACTTTCAACATTTCAACTTTCAACCAAAGGGATACACCCTTTATAATGTAGTAAAGATTAGCTTCTGAATCAATAATTGAAATACAGTTGACAATATTAATATGTAGATTAAATACACATTTACGAGTTGTATTTTAATGTATATTTTATATCCTCTTATAAATAACGTGCTCCAATGGTCCAATATACCGATATTTTTAAAATTGGGATTTTACGTATGATTGTTTTTGTCTTTACAAGATCGAGATCGTAAATAAGATCGGAATTTTAAGATCTTATTATAATGTAATGAGTAAATTGCATGTTTGCTCCCTATGGTTTGCCAAAATTGCATGTTTGCTCCCCAACTTCATTTAAATGCAGGCGGCCTCCCGGAGGACGAAGGTAAGTAGCAACGAGCCTCCCTGGATCTAACTCTCGTTAAAAGGTAATATTTCTGTGGGGGTATATTTGGTAATTCGCTTATTAATTATATTAGACCCGCTTTGGTACATGGGTTTACCCATATCACTCGGTTATAACCCATTTCATATTAAACGGATTGCACCAAGCTTTTCATATTCTAGTTTACCATTCTCAAACCTCCCCAAACTTTGTTAATCATGGAGGATCCTGTTCCAGACTTCTTCATAAGAGCCGAAGGGGAAGAATTTGACATTGCGATATATGGTAAGTTGTTTATTCATTGTATAATTTAAAGATTAATTACCAAAAAAAATTTAATTCGCCCTAATTATTATGTATCCAATTCTGACCATCGTTATTTTCTATGTTAACAGATGTGTATGAACAATTGTTTAGCATTAAATGTCACTACTATGGAAGGTTTAGTGATGGCCCGAACTTGGAATACATTGAAGGTGAGATTTGTTTTGTTGATATAGTGAATATGCATGACTTTAGTGATGCTATTCTGAATACGGTTATGAATAGTTTAGGTTATGAGATGGACCATCAATTACTTTTCTACTATAAGGTTCCACTTAAGACTTTAAAAGTTGGTGTAAAGCCTTTGGTTAGTGATGCTGATTACCAAAACTTTTTAAGTTATTTTCATTTGCACAAGGTTATGTATGTGTATGTTGAGGTAGTTGAGAAAGAAGATGAAAGTGAGAGTGGGTCTGAAATAGAAAATGAGCCTGATAATGACCTTGTGGATGATGAACATGTAGTTGAGGATGTAGAAGTTAACATGAGTGAGTTCCATTTTGAAGTAGCTGACAATGATCCTATGGTACCTAAGGTTACTTTGAGTGAAGATACCTTAGAGGTTTTAGATTTTGATTCACTGGAAAGTGACATAAAGGATGTCCCAGAAAATGCAAGAAGACTAGGTCTTAGAAAGTTAAAGAAATTGCACTCATCAACCAAATTTTATGTAGGAAGAGAGTTTGCTAATAGAGATGTTGCTAAAAAATTGATTAGAAGCTATGCTGTTGAGAGTAGGAGAAACTTGCATTTTAAGAGGAATGATCCAGTAAGAATTAGGGTAGTTTGTAATGGTATAGTTCCTAGCAAAAACCATAAAAGTGAGAAAATACAAGGGGCAAATGAGGACAGTGGTATAAGTTTTAATAAGTTAAATGAGCTTTCAGAAAAGGACAAAATATGTTGTCCATGGTTGTTGTACTTATCAAAAGGAAAGTGGGTCATAAAAACATTCAAAGATGATCACCATTGCTTGCAATCTAGAAAGATAAAGTACTGTACATCTACTTTTCTTTCCAAACACATCACAGATCTGCTGATTATGAATCCAAACATCCCTGTTAAAGCTGTTCAAGAACAAATGCAGAAAAGGTCTCATGTTGCTATTTCAAAGGATAAAGCCTTTAGGGCTAAGGCAAAAGCAGAAGTTTATTTGAGAGGTGATGTTAAGGTTCAATATTCTTTATTGAGAGACTATGTAATGGAGTTAAAGAGGTATAATCCGGATACAACTTGTAAGATTGATGTTTATGGTGAAGAAAATCATGAAAGTCCAACTAGGATGTTTAGGAGAATCTATGTGTGTTTAGGTGCTCTGAAAAGGGGATTTAAGGAAAGTGGAAGGGAATTACTAGGTTTAGATGGTGCCTTCATGAGAGGACATTATCCAGGTCAAATGTTGACTGTTGTGGGGGTGGATGCAAATAATGGCATCTATCATGTTGCTTATAGAATAGTTGAATCAGAAAACCAACATTCATGGACATGGTTCTTAAAGTGTCTAGCTGATGACTTGGATCTCTACACCAACTCTAATTTCACCTTCATCACAGATAGACAAAAGGTAATGGTTTACCTTAAAAATTTCTTGTAAGTGTTTAGTTTATTTGTGAGTTTGTTTTATTTTTAACAAATCTGATGATTCTTGTAAGGATTGTTACCTGCACTTGAGAAGTTGTTTCCTAGTGCTAAGCATAGGTACTGTGTTAGGCATATATATGAGAACATGAACCAGACATGGAAAGGGGCTGAGTACAAGGAAATGTTGTGGAAGTGTGCATCATCAACAACTATTGTTTTGTTTGAACAAAACATGAAAGAGTTGAAAGATTTCAACTTAAAAGCATATCAATGGCTTAAAAAAATACCTGCTGAGCATTGGAGTAGAGCTTATTTCTCTGGTAAGTGTCATATCCTTTAAATTTTACACATTAAACTTATGTAACTTAATTAGTTGTCTTATGTTATTTCATTTTCCAAAAATTATAGGTAGAGCCCATTGTGACCTGTTAATAAACAATGTTTGTGAGGTCTTCAACAGACAGTTGTTAGATGCTAGAGACAGCCTTATAATTACAGCCTTAGAACATGTGAGGGAATATCTTATGAAAAGGATTGTAATTGTGAAAAAAGTTATTGAAAAAAGTGATGGCCCATTGACCCCTGTTGTTGCTAAGGTGTTTGAAAAGATTAAGATTGCTGCTAGTTAGTGCATAGTTGATTGGAATGGGTCTGATCTTTACCAGGTTAAGGGTTTCCTACAAGAACAATATGTGGTTAACTTGCCTCAAAAGACATGTTCCTGTAGGAAGTGTGAGATATCAGGAATACCCTGCAAGCATGCAGTTGCCGCAATACATGATATGATAGACAATGGTTATAATGTAGGCATACCTGAGGATTGGGTCCATGAATCATACAAATTGGCCACTTGGAAAGCTGTGTATTCACACAAGGTTAACCCTGTTAATGGCAGAGATTTATGGGCCAAATTTGACTGTCCAACCACTCTTTTGCCACCAAAAATTCATCCACAGATTGGGAGACCATCAAGAAAAAGAAAGAAGAGTAAAGGAGAGATTGTGTTGGTGAAAAGTAATAAACTAAGCAGGGCTGGTAAAGGGATTACATGTGGTTTGTGTAAAAGTGCAGGGCATAACAAAAGAAGCTGTGATATGAAGAATGTTGTTGTTGGTGCAAGTAATGCAGGGAAAAGGAAGAATGCTGCTGTTGGTACAAGTAATTCAGGGAAAAGAAAGAATGCTGATGTTGATACAAGCTCTGGTGCTGGAACAAACAACACACAGCCAACACAACCAAGCCAATCTGCTGCTGTTGGTACAAGCTCTGTTGCTAGAACAAACAACACACAGCCTACACAACCAAGCCAATCTACACAGGCAAATAATAAAGGATCGCAGGCTCTTACTCAACCTTCACAAACTGATATGATTAGAAGCCCCAGCAGAAGAACAAAAAAGAGTGCCTGTAGACTTAATCTTTAATAGTCATGCTAATGACTTATGTTGAATGTTTCATGTTATTGACTTATGTTATTTCCTTGTTTTCATGTGAGGCCATTATCCAGGTCTAGACTTATGTTATTTCTTTTTTTTGGAAAAATATTTGTAAGACTATTACAGTTTGCTACAAACCTTATGGTATGCATAATATTTGATGGTTACATTGGTCTTTCAATTTTCTTGACCCAATTTTCTGGTCAAAGTCATGCTAAGATTTGTATTCTTTTCACTTAGACCCATTGTAAACCGTGTCACATTGGTCTTTCATTTTTGTTGACCCATTTATATTATCTGACCAAGTAGTTGAACAGATGGAGTTAATTGTCACATTAACTTTTCTACTTACCACACAACATAAATACTACCAGGGTAATGCCATTGTTTCATTAGTTATTTTCTAAACACCACACACAATGTCACACCTTCCACCTTTTGGATCAAAAGAAAGACCAAGACCATGTGTAACAGCAAGTGTTGCAAGAATGTTTGAGGAAGGGGATGTCACAGATGAGTTGATAGAATGGTATGGCTATGTGGATTTCTATGAGTATCTTGATGATGATTACTGGCATAACTTTAGATATAACAGTAAGTCTGCTCCTATAACTTTAGATGACACAAGTACTGAAACCTTGGATGACACAAGTGATGAAAGCTTAGATGAAACAAGTGATGAAGGCCAATCATCAAAGCCTAACATACCTGCTGCTAGCAAATCCAGTGATGTAAGCTTAGCTGGTAAGTACATTCCTCTTTGCAAAAGGACCTCATCAAAGACAATCATCAAAAGCCCTAAAGCCATCACTGGGGTCGTGTTAGGACTACCCTGTCAAAGGACTTGGTCTTCCATTGAAGAAAAACTTAGGAAGAGGCCTTTGAACAACAAGGATGGAAAGGACAAGGGAAAAGGCAAAATCTAATGTGCTTTGTTGCTTGTGTTATTTCACTTTTATTTGTATGCTTATCTACCTTTAAGTTCATGTTTAGTATGCTGATGTTTTTCTGTTTTGGGACTATAATGTAATGGCGTTTATGGAATGAATGAATGCATTAGCTTATAATGAATAACATAACATTGGATATAAACAACAACATAATAAAAGTCATGACATATCATAATATGAACTTCATTAAGGAAAATTATTGACTAGTACAATAGCTGGTCAATTAGTTCAATACAACATAATATTAGTCAACCATTGACACATTACATCAAGTAGCAGAAACAAAAAAACAACCAACTGCAAATCAAACAAATCTTCAACCTTCGATTACCAGCCTCCATCATTTAATGATTCTTCAAGTGCATTTCTTGATCTTAACAACCCTGGAATAATCGCTACAGCTCGAGCACACATTGGGGGATCAACCCACGAAAAAAATTGACAAGTATTATAAAGACAACAATGAAATCTTCTTCCAGGATTAGTGTTTGTCCATGATGTACGAACAATGGATTGGTTCCCACAAAAACAATTCATATTTAGGGTTTGTGTGTTTTTTATAAAAGGGGATTTGATCTATGCGTATGTTTGTAAATGTGTTAAGGAAGGTTATTTAATTGCAAACCACAGGGAGTAACAATGCAATGAAATTAAGCTAGGTTAAAAAGAAATTATGAAAGGACATCAATACCTTTGAACAAAAAAAAGTTAACTAGCAAAAAGTAACGAGAGTTAGATTCAGGGAGGCTCGTTGCTACTTACCTTCGTCCTCCGGGAGGCGCCTGCATTTAAATGAAGTTGGGGAGCAAACATGCAATTTTGGCAAACCACATGGAGCAAACATGCAATTTCCTCAAATGTAATTTTCTTAATAGTTTTTGCACTATTTTATAAATCTACAAATTAAAATACATCATAGACACAAAATTATACCAATATTTTATAAAAATAGAGTTATAAATTATGATTATTAAATGTATAAGAAGATTAACTGGTCAGTTTTTAGATTATACAAAATAGAACCTATAAATTTGTAGTTTTTAGTTCGTGCCTCGAGAAAAAGTAAGATCGGATCGTAATAGATCCTAAGATCGTATGATTAAAATCGGGATCCTATAAGATATTAAGTATGCAAAGATCTTATGTAGGATCTGGATCGTGTTTGCTTTGTAGTAACGCAAAATCGTAAGATTTTAAAATTAGAATCCAGAATCTTGACATTCATACACTGAACTACATATTATACTGCACCAGCGTCTTCCTATTATATGGCCATAGCCTTGGATGGCCATCCTTTTGGGCATATTTTTTTCTTTTTTCTTGGTGAAGGGTGTTTATGTTATACGAGTGTTATGGGTAAAAACTGATGTAACGTCATCTATACGGTTATAGGGTTTTTCATCACCTAGAGTACGTTCTATATAAACATGAAAAATCCTTGATTGAGAAAACACGAACTACAGATGGTTAAAAAGAGTAGCTAGGAATATCACTACCATGATCAAAAACTTTGAAAACAAAACTTCAATTGGGTGTTACACAAATCTTTTTGCGGTTTTTAGATAGATTCATGATTTATAATTGGGTATTTCACAATTTTTTTTAATGATTATTAGTACTCATTAAGTAAAATTAGTATAAAATAAGATGTAGCATGCGCTACAGATCGGTCCGCGCCTGGTGTTAATCACATGCAAAGTAAATTATTACTACATTCAAGTCTAACGATAACCTAACCCACCAACCCGGGCTTTTATATACTCCATTTTATCCTTCAAATTCTTCCACCACCACCAAAAACAACCATCGTGCACAATCGACAATGTCAGCGATGGCTTTTTCCACGAACATAACCGCCACATTCACCGTAACCCCTCGTCACAACCGCCACCAAAACCCCGCTTCAATCGCCTTTTCCAACACCCCCAAACAACCAAGTTTGCAAACCATAACCTCAAAAAAACTCCACTTTCCAAACACAGCCATAAGCCGAAGTAAAACCGTCGTCTCAGCGGCATCATCGGATGCACTACCAGGGAAGTCATTTCATGGCACGTGTTACGTAGTCCGAGACAATATAGATACTGATCAAATCATTCAAGCTGAATACTGCACATTAGTTCCCACAAATCCTGACGAATACGAAAAACTCGGTTCCTACGCACTCATGGGACTACCATCTTCGTACGAAACTCGTTTCGTTGAACCGGGTGAATACAAAACAAAATATTCAATAATAATAGGTGGAGATAACTTCGGGTGTGGTTCCTCACGTGAGCATGCTCCAGTAGCGCTAGGCGCTGCTGGAGCTTGTGCGGTGGTCGCAGAAAGCTACGCGAGGATATTTTTTAGAAACTCAGTTGCGACTGGGGAGATTTATCCGTTGGAAAGTGAAGTGAGGATTTGTGATGAGTGTAAGACTGGTGATATGGTGACTATTCAGCTTGAAAATAGTCTTTTGATTAATCATACTAGTGGAAAGGAGTATAAGCTGAAGTCTATTGGTGATGCTGGACCTGTTATTGAAGCTGGTGGGATATTCGCGTATGCACGAAAATCTGGGATGATTCCTGCGTAAGTGCTTAGATAACGGCACGAGGTGAGCATTTTGGTCCTTTTATGTGCTAATAATAAGCCTGTAAACTAGTTATTTTCGACTGAAAATACACATTTTACATGTTTGGCTAACCAAACTGTATTAACCATCAAACTTTTGTTCTAGATTAGTCATTACTATTGTGGTAAGTAGTAACTAAAAAGCCTTATTACTCATTAGTATTGTGGTAAGTGTCTCGTCACTTCCGGCAAAAACGCCGGAGGTTCTCCGAATGTAACTTCTTTACCTTCGGGTAATGTCGTAAAACTATCTGCATTTCACCTCCTCCGTACTTTACGAACTTGGTTGGGTACGGTTGATTTTCTTGTCAGTGTGTTGTAGAAAATAGAAGGGAGCCAAAATAAAATATTACAACTTGAAGTTTTATTGTTAAAAAAATTGATACCGTATCTATTTTCTGATCTTTTTAATTATAAGCTGTCATTAAGATGCGTGCCAATCATAAATAGTGAAATGATCGTATCAGCCAGTTGACAAAATGTCACACGCATGAGAAACGTGTTAACAAGATATACTAAATAATCCTTCTTAGCTTATACGTCAGCTATCCTTAACGAGCTAAATAATCCTTCTTAGCTTATACATCACCAGTTGTATTTCTTTTTCATCAAAGACAAAATGAAAGTGTCATTTTCAACTTCTAAAAACATAAATACCTAAACAAAACTTGACGGTCTTGACACATAAATCAACCCATTAACAACAAAGCCCAGCCCACACCATTTGAAGTCAATTACGTGGCCTCATGTGGAAACAAGTCGAGTCAAGCCAAGTAGAGGTGCAAATGAAAACCGGATTTTTGAAAATCCGGTTCAAAAATCCGAACCGGTTTTTTCAAAATCCAGTTTTCAAATTATCCGATCCGGATTTTTTTATCCGAACCGGTTAGACCGGTTTCTAGATTTTAAAAAAATCGGATAAATTTCCGGATTTATCCGGTTTAAAAAAAACGGATTTAACCGGTTTTTTACAATTTATTAAAAAAAAAAAATTAATTAATTTTTTTTTTTTTTGTAAAACCGGTTTTTTTTTTACCGGTTTGCCTGAAAAGTCAAACTAGCCGTTGGGTTTGACTTTTCAGGCAAACCGGTTTTATCCAGTTTTATCCGGTTTTATCCGGTTTTAACCGGTTTTAACCTGATTTTTCAAAAAAAAAAAAAACCGGTTTCCAGTAACTTTTGGCTATTTGAGGATAACGGCTATATAGCCGTTTGGCATGTTTTTTGCCCTTTTTTTTTGTCTTTTTGAGCATAGAAATGGCTAGTAACTTAGTATATATATATGTTTTGAGTTGGGGTTGAAAACATATCAAAAAACCCTCTCATTTCTCTAACATTTTTCTAATCCCGATTCCCGAATGGAGAACATACCATCACAACAAGCTTCTACTAATGCTAGTACCGGTGCTACTAGTAATGCTAAAAAAAATACACAAATGATGATGTTTTGCGAATTGTTACGACGACGAGAAAAGGCGATGTTTGGTCACATTTTGATTATTGTCTTATGAAAGACGGAGTGGAAAAGGCGCGTTGCAAGAAGTGTAGTAAATTTTATGGCACGACGGGTAATTCTACACTACGTACTCATTGGAACAGTTGTACCGGGGCGGTTGATAGCGGAGCGGGTGGTTCGGAACATGGTACTATTGGTGCGGATGGTCACATTTTTTTATTTGATAATGATGCGGTTCGACTTGATTTTACGAAGTTTGTCATTCAACAAGGGCTTCCATTCAACCACTTCGACAATGTCAAGCTTACGGACATCATAAAAAAAAGGCTACAACCGCGTTATCATCATGTAAGTCGTACTACTCTTAGAAGTGATGCATTTAAATTATGGGAAACGGCTAAAAAAGAAATTATTGATGGTTTTCGTAATTATAAACAAGGTGTTTCTATAACTACGGATGCTTGGACCGCACCACATGGTAGGGCAAATTCTTATTTAGCCGTTACGGCTCATTGGTTTGATCCCGATTCAAATTTATTAATGAAACGAACAATTGCTTTTAAACTATTTGGTTATCCACATACGGGATCAAATTTAAGAATAATTTTACATGACACTTTAATTGAATATAATTTAGATGATAAAGTTTTTACCATTTCACTAGATAATGCATCTAATAATACTAAAGCTATGGATTTATTAAAATTACGTATAAAACCCGTAGTGGATGGTGCATTTTTTTTCATTCTCGTTGTGTTGCTCATGTTATAAATTTATCCGTTCAAGCGGCGTTAATAATATGTGGTGATTTAAAGACAAAATTTAGGAGTTTATTAGTAACTATATATAGTTCGAGTAACGAACGACAAATGAACTATCATCGTTTTCGACAAATGTGTGGTCATACACCCCTAGGAGCTTGCTATGATAATAATACTAGGTGGAATTCTACTTGCATTATGTTTGAAAATATATTACGACAACGTGATACTTTAAACGCTTTTAATGAAAAACTTGTTCGTAAAGGTCAATCCACTTCGATAAGCGACGAAGATTGGGAACAATTAGATGAATTGACAAGATTTTTACAAATTTTTATAGTGTCAACAACTTTATTATCCGGTGTTTATTACCCAACTAGCCCATTAGTTTTAAAGCAAATTTTTGCTATGACGGAAAAATTAGACGAATTAAAAATGTCACCTTGTAGAATGTTTAGAAAAATGGTTAAAGTTATAAAAAAGAAATTAGTAAAATATTTTGCTAGTTTACCTTTGGTTTTTACTTGTTCCGCCGCACTTAATCCAATGATAAATTTTGGGGGGGTCGAAAATATAATTAGAAGAATATTGGGGAATTTAGGATTAGAATTTGGGCCAAACCCAAATGATCCCGATATAAACTATATAGAGTCTCAAATTTTTAAATTTAACGATAATTTTGAAAAATTATTTGCAATATATGCAACAAAATATGGTGGACAACAACACATATTTTTTGACCAAATGGGGGCCGGATCATCGCAAACGAGGGGATGGGCAACATATGACATTGATATAAACTTTTGGAATCTTATAACCGATGGCGCTACCAAGCGTCAACGAACATCGGAATCAAGCGAGTTGGGTCAATATAAGTCGCAAAATTTTGTAAAAACTATTAGACCCGAGGATTTAGGAACTTTTGACATTTTGGGATGGTGGAAAAAAATGGAGTTAACTTATCCAATATTAGCCGTTATGGTTCGTGACTTATTTACGATTCAAGCTTCGACGGTAGCTTCCGAATCGGCTTTTTCGGTAAGCGGTAGAATTATATCCGAAAGAAGGTCAAGACTTACCCCTCAATCCGTGGAAGTATGTGTATGTTTGAAAGATTATTTGGACGGAGTAGAGAGGATACAACATGAAACATCGTTGGAAGGTCCAATATTAGACGGCGTTGAAGAAACAATAGAAAACGAAGAAGCGGAAATAGGGATATCACCTCCAACTACAGAATTAGACGAAGGTGAGTTTGAAGATATAGAAGTTGAAGCCGGAGATGTCGAAGAAGAATATGAGGATATACTTTGAGTATAACGGGTGATGGCAATGCCGAAGCTCGAGATACTTGAAGTATACTAATATTTTTCGGGTGATGGCTATGCCGAAGCTCGAAATGTATTAGTGATTATTGTAGTTTTATTGTAGTGTTTAAATAAAAATTATGAAGTTGTATGATTGTCTTGTTGAAATAAAAATTATTATGGTATTTTTTTTAATGTTTTATAGTTGTATTTTTTTTTTAATGTTTGTAAATAAATTCCGAAAAAAAAGGACACCAACACTTTTAACCGAAAAACCCGAACCGAACATTTTTAACCGAAAAAAACCTGATCCGAACATTTTTTAACCGAAAAACCGATCCGAAAAAAATCCGATAAAATCCGATAACGAAAATTTTAATCCGAAAAAAATCCGATACGAACTTTTTAATCCGAAAAAATCCGATTGAGAAAAATCCGATCCGATCCGAAACCGGATTTTCAAAAATCCGGTTTTATCAAATCCGGATTTTCAAAAATCCGAATCCGATTTTATCCGGTTTATTCGCACTTCTAAAGCCAAGTACTGTCTGTTAGCTACATTGATTAGTCCTAGCTGTATTTTGGTTGTCTTGGGCTCAAGTCCGTATATATTGTATTTGTATATATCGTATCTTGAGAATATGAAATGCAAGACACACATTACCATTCTACATGGTATCAGACCAATAAAGATATTCTCAAAATACGATATATACAGATACAATACATGCGGGCATGAGCTCAAGACAACCAAAATACAGCTAGGACTAATCAATGTACATATAATGATAGCCTAATTATAGAAACACAATAATCCATTATGAGCATAATATACGGCCAACACTGTCAAGCTCGAGCTCGACTCGAATACAAAAACTCGAGCTCGAAACTCGACTCGAGCTCGACCGAGCTTTATATTTTGAGCTCGAGCTCGGCTCGTCATATAAAACTCGAGCTCAAAATTCGACTCGAGCTCGATTATTGTCAAATGTCATGCTCGAACTCGATAAATAGGTAAAAAATTATTTTATTTAAAGCTCGATAAGGCTCGCGAGCTTCTCGAGCCGATTATATTGGAGCTCGAACTCGATTCGAATATATACTCGAGTAGCTCGAACTCGAGCTCGACTCGTTTAGATCGAGTCGATTTCAAGTAGTTTACGAGTCAATCTCCGAGTAACTCACGAGCTGTCTCGGCTCGTTTACACCCCTACTCACAAGTCACAAGCAACCGTCGAGGTGTAAGGTAAGAAAAATCACACCGTAAATCGTAAAAATTGTTAAAAAAAACACAAAAATCAGACTACGACAAAAATCGATGAGTCATTTTAAAAAAATAAAAAACGCAAATTGAAGTCCGATTACGAGTTTACCTTTAAAACCGAACCACAAAACTGCACCGCACAACACATTCCAAGAAAAAGTCATCGGTTACTCGTCGCTTCATTTCGCGGATACGATGCTAGTATACAATAATTTATAAATATCTATCTATATCTCTACTAATATACAAAGGGTGTATCTACTTTGTTGAAAATGTTAAAAATTTCAATATTTTCTAATATAGATTGTCTTTTTCACACAATATTATCGGGGCGTGGTTCAATCATCTGGTCAAACCGGTTGAGTAATCGGATCACGGATCAACCACCGGGTTGAACTGAGAAGTCACCAGGTAATGAGATCGACCATTGGGTCAACCAGTCTGGTAATCGGGTCATTGGTTTGACATCCAGGTCAACCCGATCAACTCGTTGATACACGAGTTCGATCACGGGTCAACCTGATCGAATCATCGGATTACCGGTTCGATCACCAGGTCAATTAATAAATAACGCTCTACATTTTCCGTTATTATGCATGGGTACATATCTATTTTGTATAGCATCACAAAGATTATTAAAAAAACAATATTATAATAAAATTTTACCATCTCAATACGATTTTAATCTTAGAATTAGAAAGACGAAAATAAAAGAAACCCAAAATCAACCCAATTAACTCCAAAGCCCAGCCCACACTATTTATAACCAATTACACTTGTTTTAGCAACAATTAACCACTGAAACACACACTGGAAAAACACACAGTAAACTAAAATGTCAACCGCCGCCTTCACCACCACAACAACCCCAACCACCTTCTCCACCATCACAAACCACCGTAACAACCCCTCAACAACCTTAAACCTCATCACCTTCCCCAACAAACCCTCATTCAAAACCTTATCTTCCCACACCACCAAAACTCATCACACAACCATCGTATCCTCATCACAATCATCATCATCCGTTCCATCGTCTTCTGCGACGTCGTTTCACGGCACGTGCTACGTCGTCCGTGACAACATAGACACCGACCAAATCATCCCAGCTGAGTACCTAACCTTAGTCCCGTCGAAACCTGACGAATACAAAAAACTCGGTTCCTACGCGCTTATCGGCTTACCAGCTTCTTACGAGAAACGGTTTGTTGAACCGGATGAGGAGAAAACGAAATATGCGATTATTATAGCTGGGGATAATTTCGGGTGTGGTTCGTCAAGGGAGCATGCTCCGGTGGCGCTAGGGGCGGCTGGAGTGGCGGCGGTTGTCGCGGAGAGTTATGCCAGGATTTTTTTTAGGAATTCGGTTGCGACTGGGGAGATTTATCCGTTGGAGAGTGAGGTGAGGATTTGTGATGAGTGTAAGACGGGTGATGTGGTTACGATTGAGCTTGGGAATAGTTTGTTGATTAATCATACCACCGGGAAGGAGTATAAGCTGAAGCCGATTGGTGATGCTGGCCCGGTTATTGAGGCTGGGGGGATTTTCGCTTATGCGAGGAAAGCGGGCATGATTCCGGCTTAGAATCGCTTAAGAGGTATCCAAACACGCCTAAGTAGTTATCTAATCCTACCTTTAGTATTTATGATTTTAATCGTTCGGTTATGAATCCTTGAGTATCATTGATTGGAAAACATAAGTCTCTAGGTGGTGTTAGATTAAGGTAGTCAATTTACGCGAGTAGTCATCATTTGTGTATAACATTTCTATATTTAGCTTTAAATGTGGAAATGAAGTTAAATAACTCCCTTTGGCGTAACCCTTTATTTGTGTGTGATTTAACATAAGCCTCATTTCTCGCATCAAGGAAGGTTTTAAACAAAATAAATAGGTGCCCTATATATGAATAATATTTGACGTTAGCTCACACACAAACGCACCTAGTTTACCACGAAGTGTAGTGTTGACTTGATCTATTTGTTCTGATTGTTTATAACAGAAATATGAAAAGAAAAAAAGAGTGTAAATCCCAAGACTTATTTGGATTTGATGGATGCCTATTTTGAAACAGTGTGTTTCACATTGTCGTGATGTATACCCGCGTATTCATAAGGCCCTTGTACGATATAGAATCAGGATGTGTCAAATCAAGGATCATAACTACATTATACGACATCTCTATGGCAAGGGTGAGAAGTGGTACGCTTCCCTTATGCATTATATGATAAAGTTTGATTCAATAGATTTAAAGGACTTTTGGTCCAAGTTGTGCTTATGAAAGTTATTTTAATTTTTAACCCTTACACTATTTGAGCTAGGCACGAGTTCATTTACCTACTATAAACTTTTGATTGGTTGAAATTTGGAAGTGGACAATAAATATGGGATGGTGGTAGTTGTTTAAAACAGTTAATCAAACCATGTAGCTGTTATTGGCAAAAATCACCTTTGGTTTTATCCTTCCATAATCCATATTGATCGGTGGAGAGGAATTTTGTTGATTACCTTTGTTGATTGGTTGTATGATTATTGCGAGTAGACTACACTAGTAAACTGCACTGTCATATAATTAGCATGTCACCATATGTCTACTCGTGTCGTGTTCTCTTCGGTCACTCAGTTTCTGCTTACTTTATCCGTTTCTATATTTTTGTTATTAGGTTTAAATATATAAATCAAGTTAATTCACAAATCGGCGCTGTTGAAAATTTTGAACATATGTATGCGAGTAAAGCATAAATATTGTATACAATGCGTATCAAACCTATCTAGCTTGTTAACTTTCTCATCTAAATTATGAATATAACTATTTAAACAAAAGTAAACAAAAAAGTAATTGCTTTAAAGGTTTGATAAGTGATATATGTATATGTAAACATTGTTGGTTAGCTCGGATAGTTTACAGTGAATAATAGTGTTTCAACTGTATTTATTTGTTTTGACTGTTTATGATGATTCTAAGACTCATTTGGATTTGATGTATTTCTATGTTGACACACTGTGTTTCACATTGTCCTGATGTATACCCGCGTAATCATACGACCCTTGTACGATATAGAATCAGGATGTTTCCATATTGATTGGTGGAGAGGAATTTTGTTGATTACTATTGTTGATTGGTTGTATGATTATTGCGAGTACACTACACTAGTAGACTGCACTGGGTCATATAATTAGCATGTCACAATATGTCTACTCGTGTTCTCTTCGGTCACTCAGTTTCTGCTTTACTTTATCCGTTTCTGTATTTTTGTTATTAGGTTTAAATATACAAATTATAAATCAAGTTAATTCACAAATCACTTGTTGAAATTTTGAACATATGTATGCGAGTAAAGCATAAATATTGTATACAATGGTATCAAACCTATCCAGCTTGTTAAATTTCTCATCTAAATTAAGGATTTAACTATTTAAAGAAAAGTAAACAAAAAAGTAATTGCTTAAAAGGTTTGATAAGTGATATATGTATATGGAACACTGTTGGTTAGCTCGCACATAATGACATAAAGCACCTAGTTTACAGCGGATAATAGTGCTGTAACTTTATTTATTTGTTTTGACTGTTTATAATAGTATGACGCCTATACCTTAGCACAAAGCAGAATATGGATGGACTTAGTCGGACTTAAGGTACACATAGGTGGCATCATATTCCTGTCGTTATGATGTATACATGCGGAATCCTACGATTTTTGTAGGGTTTAGAATATGGAACCAACGTTCGATCACCATAGGTACATTCATAGGATACAACGTCTAGTTGATGAAAGGGAGAAGAGCCAGATCAAATGGATATGGTGATCCACCTTACAGAGGATACCCACTTACATTATGTGGTAAAGTTTGTTTAAATTGATTAAAAGGATAGATACAAGTTGTGTTTACAAAAATTTAATCTTAACCCATACACGAATTGGGCTTCGCACGGGTCATTGATTTGTATTATCTTGTCTTACAATAATCTCAGTCGATAGGATGGAATGAACATACAACCACTCCAAAGATTATTTTTTAATCAGCCTAGTATTCTGTAGCCGAACCTTGATATAATAGTCAAGTAAGCTGTCAGGCCCTACCCATCAACCCACTTTTTTACACTGTCCGTTGAGAAGCTCCACCACCAAACAACTAACAATGGCAGCTGTTTTTTTACTTTGTTTTACTTCATTATAATCCACTGTCACAATCGCTACCAACCTTCAGCTTCGATCTTTACCCTCAACATTCCTAAGATGTGGCTGTATGTATACTTGCATAAATTGTCTTTAGGCTAAGTGAATGCATGCGCCAAATATTACTAAGATGTTGATCTGATGCAAAGTGAGATATATTTGTGACTTGGTTAGTTGAACGTTAAAGCCATAACTAGAGGTCAACATGATAAACTTCAGTCTGTAGATGTTTTTTATGTCTCAATGAGTAGCTGTAATATTTCGTCTCCCCTCATTTCTGCGAAAGATTCATGTCTCTTCCACACGTAGCTTAGGTTTATTGTTTGTACTGAGGTCTTTCTATGGTTATGCTGAGTAAATAATACCCGATGTTCTCAATTCATATTACAATGGTTTACCTCGATAAATCATAGCTCCTATGATCACATATTTGGATAGCAATCCAGATGAATCTTAAATGACATTTTGGTTGATTTGTAATCACACATAGGCATATGGGAATCCAAATGAATCTTAAATGACATTTTAGTTGATTTGTAATCAAACATAGGCATATGGGATCATGTTACATCCAAAGTTGATACATGCTCAGTGCTTATTGCATCCAATATAGATTTCAAAATATATTTTTCAATCTTTGTTGTAAATGTATTATAGACTTGTTTGTGAGTTTGCGGGTTCATCTAATGATACCAAACAGTTATTTGCAGGTCACTGTTTTCTCTTGGTACACTAACATCCTTGGCTCGCTCTATGGACAATAATATCTCGAGGCCAGGCAATGTAGGTGAAAAATTTGTGGTTCCGGATGCTATTATTTACTTTTTGTATTGACTTGGTCAGTGTTTTGTTGTCGTAATTGTTCACAATTTCTGTTTTCATGTGTTGACTTGTACTGCTAAAAAAATAAGAATGTTTGCTTACTCCTTGTGAAACCATGATGACTATTGCTTGTTAGCGTCTAATTTGAGATACTTTTCCAATGTTAGTAGAGACTTCTGTGACCAGTTCTATTTTGCAACAAGTTGTTCCATGCCTCGAGCTGCAAATCTTTTGACCAGCTCTATTTTTACGAATTTAATGAGAAAACAATTGCAGAACCTTACGATGTTTACAAAATTTTAGCACAGGTTAAAATTCAACGAACGACGGTCGAAAAGTAAATGATAAAAGTACACAACTGTGAATAACGCAAAGTTAAGTCAAGGATGTCAAAGAATGACGAGCGTCAAAGTACACAACTATGAATAACGCAAGTTACACATGTATTGAAAAAGAAGCAAAAAGAAAATTCTCAAATTTTTAAAAATAGTTTTCATGTTGCCCTTCGCCGCCCGTGGGACTCGAACCCACGACCACGTGGTTAAAAGCCACGCGCTCTACCAACTGAGCTAGAGCGGCTTATTTGTTTTGTAGATAACTTTAACCTATAATTAATCTAGGTACCAGTCAAGTTAGTCGTATGTGTGGTGAGTGATTTCGGTGAGTCAAATTTCAAAAATCACGGTTGTTCAACAATAAAATTGTACTTAAAAAAATACTATTAGTACTCGGTACAGAAGTAGAAAACTTAAAACACCAAGTAACATGCTACCGGGCTACACGCTACCATGCATCTTGCAAAGCTTTAGTCGAAATAATCAACCGTGTGTACAAAAGGAATGTTGTCCGACACAGAACTGTCGATAAAACACTTCCATGGTTTCGAGAAGGACCTGAACCTAATCAATGACTTGACATGAGGAACCCTTTTGATAATTTCCAGTTGTATATCAAAGGGAATGTTGTCCGACATTGTGAAATTTCTTAGGGTTTTTGAAAAAGGTGATTTACTGATATAGTTTTGTAGTGTTTAGAAGACGTTGTGGGTTGTTAAAAAAACGTGTTTGCGAGATAGGAATTTATATTGGAATTTGGGGGCTTGCTTAGAGGGAGAGGTGGAGATAACCCTGTGCAAGTGGTGGGGCTATTGCACCGGGCCTCAAATGAAAAGGGGCCTATAAATTGGTATGTCCATTAGTATAGTAAATTTTAAAAGCTCATTTTGTGGAACAATTTTTACAATCAAAGTGTCATGATGCGAAAGAAAACCAAAGAAAAGGACATATCCACTAGAAACTTGCTATCAAACTGCCATGGTGACATATTGTAGAACATTTCTTCGTAATTTAGGGGCCTCATTTCTAATTTCGCACTGGGCCTCCCGAATCAATGAGCCGGCCCTGCTCAGAGGCTTGGGCTAACCGAGTTCTTTATTAGCCTAATGCAAACAATTCGACATTGGATCATTTTAAATTTAGATTTTTAAATTTTTTTAATCTTAACCCATACACTAATTGGGTTTGGCACAAGTCATTGTGCAATACCTTACCAGGCCTCAATATTCCTAAGATGTGGCTGTATGTATTTATACTTGCATAGATTGTCTTTAGGCTAAGTGAATACATGCGCGATGTTGATGCGATGCAAAGTGAGATATATTTGTGACTTGATTAGTTGAACGCTAAAGCCGTAACTAGAGGTCAATTTGAATAAACTTTGGTCTGTAGTTTTTTTTACCCCGTAGAACAGCCTTGTTGAATTGGTGGATCTTGTTGAATTGGTGGATTTGGTGTGTAGTATATTGTGTCCCCTCATTTCTGCCGAAGATTTATGACTCTCCCACACCACACGTGGCTTAGGTTTATCATATCTAGTATTAATATGTTGCTGGTTGTATTTTTTACTGAGGTCTTTGGTTATGCTGAGTAAATAATACCCGATGTTCTAAATTCATTTTACAACGGTTTACCTTAACAAATCATAGCTCCTATGATCACATATTTGGATAGCAATCCAAATGAATCATAAATGACATTTTGGTTGATTTTTAATCACACATAGGAATAAGGGATTATGTTACATATGTACGTGCTAGATATATTTCAATCTTGTTATAATTGTATTGTAACTTGAGAGTTTACGGGCATTTGGGTCACATCATCCATTTAATGATACAAAACAGTTATTTGCAGGTCACTATTTTCTCTTGGTACACCAACGCCCTTGGTTCGCTCTTGATCAATGTATTGTTGTTGTAAGAGTAATTGTTCATAATTTCTGTTTCTATGTTTACTTGTTAAATTGACTTGTACTGCTAAAAAATAAGAATGTTTGCTTATTCCTTGTGACACCATGATGACTATTGCTTGTTAACAACTAATTTGAGATGCTTTTCCTATGTTAGTAGAGACTTCTGTGACCAGGTCTATTTTGTAACCAGTTGTTCCATGCCTCGAGCTGCAAATTTTGTGACCAGCTCTATTACTATAAATTTAATGAGAAAACAATTGCAGAACCTTTTTTTTACAAAATTTTAGCACAGGTTAAAAATTCAATGAACGGCAGTCTAAAAGTAAATGATAAAAGTACACAACTGTGAATAACGCAAAGTTAAGTTAAGGATGTCAAAGAATGACGAGCGTCGCTTGTAATGGAACAACCAAGTAAGCTATTCCAACTTTAACCACTATATCTACAATTTGCAATATCAAAAACATGTGAAAGAGTTCACTTGATGAAGAGTGATCACCTTGTTTACGCTATATTCTACAAACAGAACCATTTTAGTTGCAGCCACTCTCATTATACAAATCTGACCCGAGAACAGGAACATGTTGGAATGGAGAACCGATAACCGACACAATATACTCGGTTTTGGTTTTATAGTGGCTTGAACTGAAAACTAAACTGTAACACACAAATAGTTAAAACTTAAAACCGATAACCAAACCAGCATTCAGCTGTTCGTTCTTGTTGGACCGGTTCAATCTGGTTTTTCGGTTTAGTTTGGTTCTCGGATGGTCATGCTTAACCTTACACCAGAATTTAGCAAATATAACACCATCCAAATAAACTGATTGTATGACGTTTACAATTATCCATTTGAATCCGAGTATTTGACCAGAAAAAAAAACCCAAATGGTTCCCGTGTTTGTCACAAGAACACAAGAAGTATCTATACAGCCGATAAATACTTGTTTAGCCATTCTAAGTTAGATTACTAGCAAGGTTATATCAAGCTAAAGGAAGATTATTCAGTCCATAAGTGCATACCTAGCTAGTTTAGTTGATGTTTGACTTAACTAGGGTGAAATGATGGTTAAGGGAGTCTGTTGCCCATGAATGTGGTGGTTTATTTGAACCAATATTAGCAATTAGGGAGTTAAGTAAATCCAAATGATTAGCAAGTACTTGCACTAGAAAATACATCAATGTAACTGATACATACACCATATAAAACTTACATTAGCTTGGGTAGAATTACATAAATCCTAGCACCACAAATCCTTCGTAAGCTTCCAAAACTCGTCATTCCAAGCTCCACATCATGCACCATACCCATCATTTTCTCCCTCCAGATCCTATCTTCATAAATCCTTTATAAGCATCCAAGGATCGTAGCTGAACGTCATGCACCAATCATTTTCATTCTCGATGGTAGTTGGAATTAAACAACCATCTGAGTAATCAGTCAAAAGTAGTGTTTCGGTGTAAGGGCAGATGAAGAATGAACCTTTTACTCCAGTAATTCCAAAATCATTTATGTGTTTTGAGCATGGATCGTAAACTTTGATTTTTGTTAACTCTAATTCATATTGTGTTTCCATTATAGGTTCACCGCTCTTCCTGTATCCCAATACTTTAGTAACTAGTAAATCATTTCCCATAATGTTAAATAGTTTTGTAAAAGATGTCATAACGCCACCCTCCTCCCCCATCATCCATACTTGATACACTGGTTCATTGACGTCAACAATGTATGCAGAGACTACAAGAGACTCCTTTAGCTTAGAAATGCAGGGGAAGAGTACTGACAGCATTAAACTATTATGGAGGTTTAACTGCTTAAATTCATGGGTAATCAAATCAAATGACAATACATCACAACTCCCAATAATCTTATCATAAGCGAGCCAAAAAATAAACCTAGCTGTAGCAACTTGAGTTGACGATTCAACTATAGCTGATACAAGAGGCATATTGCTACTTAGTATGATCTTCCAAGTCTTGGAACCCAATGTAAATATTCCTGCTTGCCACGTCATGTTAAGCGGATCTTTAGATATTCCGACAATAGTTGGATCATTAGTTGAATGACATACCCCGAAACCAAAATGATAGAATTTTCTAGAGGTGTATGTGAGGAGGTCACAAGGCACGACAATACCAACGGATTTCCTGGCCGAAGGGTTCCAAATAACAACCATCTCTGTTGGCCAGTCCTTGTAACCGTGCAAACACCACAAGCCATAAGAGCTACCAATTACTTTTGAATAATTAAGTTGCTTAACAAGCAAAGGAACATTTGGAGCAAAGTCTTGTTGTTGTTGGGGGAAAGAGACATCATCTACAAAAGAAAGATATTTTACCTCCCGAGGATAAGCAGTTGTTTCGTACCTTAGCAGTAAACGATGCGGCTTAGTGTCGCAGGCGCCATAGCTATTGATAAACTCGGAACTATCGATAAAACACTTCCACGGTTTCGACACGGACCTGAACCTAATCAATGACTTGACATGAGGAATCCTTTTGATAATTTCCAGTTGAATATCATAGGGAATGTTATCCGACATTCTGAAATTTCTTAGGGTTTCTGAAAAAGTGATATTGTTTTTTAGGGTTTAGAAGGCGTTGTGGTTTGTTAAGAAAAAGTGTTTGGGACTTGGGAGAGGTTTGGGCTAACTTAACTGGGTCCTATGTTAGCCCAATGCAGACAATTTTACATTGGATCATTTGATATTAAAAAAAAATCATCTTAAAGTAATAACTAGAGGTCAATTTGAATAAACTTCAGTCCGTAGATGTTTTTTTATGTCTCAAAGTAATAACACCCGTGGAAGAACGTTGTTGAATTGGTGGATCTTTGGGTGTGAGTTGCTGTAATATTTTGTGTCCCCTTGATCATCTCTGCCGAAGACTCACGAGTCTCCCACACGTAGCTTAGGTTTATCGTATCTAGCATTAATAGGTTGATGTTTGTATGTTTGTATTGAGGTCTTTCTATGGTTATGCCGAGGAAATAATACCCGATGTCTCAATTCATTTACAATGGTTCACTTTAAAAGAGATCATAGCTCCTATGCTCACATATTTGAATAACAATCCAAATGAATCTTAAATGACATTTTGTTTGATTTGGGATCATGTTACATCCAAATGTTCGTGTTTATGGCATCCAGCATAATTTCCAAATGTATTATACAATCTTGTTAGACTTGTGAGTTTACGGGCATTTGGGTCATGTCGTCCATCTAATGATACCATAGTCTTGGTGACTTATGCAATAAACCTAACCTAAATTCAAACTAATATATACGTCATGGATCATAATGCCAAAAAAGAGGAAGACAGTGGTTCAGATTCCGAACCACTCAAATCTGTGAAAAAGGCGGAGAAAAGGAAGCCTACTGTTGAGGAAGAGGACAGTGATTCAGACGCTCAACCACTTAAGTTGTCTGCTAAAAAAGGCAATGCAAGGTGAAGTTTGTTCACAAACAATAGTTGTGGATCTTGTTATTTGATTTGATTACCCATGAATTTTAAAATGAAGCACACATTGAATTTATAATTTAATTAATTCATAGGATTGTCACAGTAAAATTTAAGCCTCCAAAACACCAACTTCCTCTTGTCAAAACACCGACTCTATCTTTTTTTCCCATCCATTTACCAGTTTCTTTCATGCCACTCGCTCATCTTCTTCCATGCCATAACCGTCGTTGCCAAGTTTAACCTCCAACTTTAACTCTTTACCATGACCACCAGTCCACCAGCCCATTTTGACAATGAGGGCTTCACTTTAACGTCGTCAACTGTTTCAAACCTGAACATCCATTAACATAGAATTTACTCTGTCCCAAACGCCGTTTCTTTTGCTCGTAACATGATCTACGCTTTTCGGGGTGATAGACATGGTTTATTAGATGAGTCCGACCACAACATCAGTAGTAAAGAAAGCCCACCAATGCCGAAGGTTTTAATGTGTGACCATAACATCTTTTAAAGATGTTTGCCATTAAAATTCAATGGCTTTTATGAAATTTGTTAAAGTTTGATTTTTTTTTCTTTCTGTTTGGTTTGTTATTGTAACTTTATATATGATTTATAATGCATCTATCATGAATGTAGTTAATGATCTTGACGTTTTATTTTTTGATAACATTACAAGTAATAGGTTTTATGGATAGTATAGCTCTTAAAATTAAAGACATTTATACTCTTTATAAATAATTAAGCTGTTACAAGTCGATATATGTGATTTTTAAATCATTAGGCTTTATGGGCTCTTACTTGACCCTATATGGTGAAAACTGGGCAGTTACAAAATTGAATACATAAACACCCTTCAAGTTTCTCTTAATTAAATGGACTGTTATGCTAATTGAAAAAATGTAAACATTAAATCTCGGCATAATTCAAAAACGACTGGTTTGTATTTCCTTATTTAACAAATTTGTGTATATATCATTAAAGAATGAGGTTTGACTTAATTGGTATTGGACTAAAACCCAATCTTTGCATTGCGTTATAAATAAATACCAATGGTATCATATGGAATAAACACAAAAACATTCTGTCAATAACAACATGGCGACCGATAACATTAGCCCTGTGGAAGAAACCCTATGGATCTGGGAAAACGACCGAATGGTAAAAAAACCAATCATGTTTTTACCATGTCTTTACCAAATCTTCGACAATATAATTTTAAGCAGCATAGCTCATAGCAAGCATATCAAAGTTAAGATAGATGTTGGGAGTAATGAGATTATTGTTTTTATTGATGGTGAAGATGTTTATGATTTAAAGAGTAGTAATTTCCTTGAGGCTCTTCACTTTTCGACTGAGTTTGCGATTAAGAGGGCCGAAAGTCATGAGCTGTCGGGCTTCACAAACAAGAAGCCAACTATGGTTTCATTTAAACTTGATTTAGTAAAACTTGGCATGACATGTCTTGAAGATGATATGGTGGGTTTGATGAAGAGGCGGGTGGTTGATTTAGCGGGATGCTCAGCTGCGAAGGTTCAACTAGATGGAACATGTGTTCTACCTAGAACTTTTGAAGATTATGTTGACCTCTATCTCCAAACCTTTACCCATGCTACAAGGATCCATGAGAAAGTTAACGATAGATTGGAGATTTGTGTTGCGATAGCAGCTGATGGGCGCCAATTTGAGCATTTTGACCAGGTGAGCTTTGTGAATAATATTGCTATGATCAAGGGAGGGTTACATGCTGCTGATTATATAACTCGTCAAATTACGAAATTTCTTGCAAAAAAGTTGAATCTCGAACCAAATGACATAAAGAGCTATCTTTGGGTGTTTGTTAATGCTCATATCGATAACCCTGCTTTTGATTCGCAAACTAAAGGGAAGTTGAGTGTTGGATCAACGTGTGAACTCACGCCAAAGTTTTTGAAGAAAATCGCAGACTCACTTGAAGATCTGTTTAGAAAGAGTAATGCAGGGGAACTCGATATTCCTAAACTACTAGATGCTAAGTTAGCTAATACACCTTATTCCCAACTATGCACTTTAATTATAACAAAAGGAGATTTTGCCACAGATTCTATAAGGTCTAGATTGGGTGAAGATAAGTATGGCGTGTTTCCTTTGGAAGGTGAGTTGCTCAATGTGAGGGAAGCAAGTCCTCAAGAATTGGAGGAAAACACTGACATTCAAAACATTAAGAAGATTCTTGGCCTCCAAGATGGTAAAATCTATGAAAATATTAAGGAATTGAGATATGGACACTTGATGATTATGGCTGATGGAGATCATGATGGTTCACGCATTAAAGGGCTGTTGATCAACTTTTTTCACTATTTCTGGCCATCTTTACTAAAAGTAAAAAACTTTATGAAGTGGTTCATAGTACCAACTGTTAAGGTCTGTCACAAGAGGACTAATAAAGTGTTCTTGTTCTATACAATGTCCCAGTATAAGGCGTGGAAGGAAAAATTTGGAAACCAGTTCAATATCATGTTCAAGGAGCTGGGAACTATTGAAAGTGAAGGAGAAGAGTATAATTTTGATCAGCACATTAAGGACTTTGTTTGGGACAATGATGAGGATGGTGATACAATTGAGCTTGCCTTTAGTAGCACGAAGATTGAGGAAAGAAAGCACTGGCTTCAAGCATCTCAGGATGGTCCTCATCTTGACCTAAAGGAGAAGGGCATCCGATACCGAGACTTCATGAACAAAGAGTTCAAGCTATGTGCCATGGCTGATATCCAAAGATCAATCCCGTCAATGCTGGATGGGTTGAAACCTTGCGAAAGAACAGTCCTATTCTATGCTCTCAAGAAGCCCATTATTCAAGAAATTAGCCTGGGTGAGTTTCTTACTTATGTGATTGGTCACTCTCGTTATCATGATGGTGAGGTGACTCTAATCGATACCATTATTGGCATGGCCCAAAATTATGTTGGTAGTAACAACATTAGCCTTCTTCAGCCAAATGCGTGGCAATTTGGAACACGATATCTGGGTGGTAAAGATCATTCAGATGAAACATTGCTTTTCACTCGGCTCTCTCCTATCACACGATGTCTTTTTCACAAGAATGATGAACTTCTTCTCAACTACTTCAAGGAGGATGGTCAATCCATTGAGCCTGCATGGTTTATTCCAATCATCCCAATGGTTTTGGTAAATGGAAGTGAAGCAAGAGGAGCATGGAGTTCGTTTATTCCAAATTATAATCCACGAGACATAATTGCAAACCTAATACGCCTACTGAATGGTGAAGAAATGGTGGCTATGCTTCCATGGTACAAAGGGTTTAAAGGAGAAATTCTGAAAAGCGCATCAAATGAATACACCACATACGGAATTAAAAAGGACAAGGATGGTCTTACAAAGGATGCTGCTCTTACTGTCACTGAACTCCCAGTAAGGAGTTGGACTCAAGATTACATGGAATTTTTGGAGGCAGCTTCACGGGGTGGGAAAGACATTAAGGATTACAAGGCTTATGGTGGTGATTCTAGTGTGCATTTTGAAATTACTATGACTGAAGATCAAATGAACAAAGCAGAACAAGAGGGGTTCTTGAAATATTTGAAGCTAACAACTACATTAAGCACAGCTAACATGTATGTGTTTGATGCAGATGGTAAACTAAAAAAGTATGACACCCCTGAAAAACTTCTTGAGGATTTCTATCACCTTCGTCTTGTCTCTTATGAACAGCGGAAGACAACTCTGCTTCGCGAGCTCAAGATAGCTTCATTGCAACTAGAAAACAAACAGAGGTTTGTGCGTGAACTTTGGAATGGCACAGTAGACTTGTCCCAAAAAACGAAAAATGATATGTGTGTTGACTTGAAAAAGAAAGGATTCAAATCGTCCCCATCAATTGGATTGGAGGCAAGGAAAAAACCCCAAGAGGAGGAAGATGTGGCAGTAGAAGGATATGCTGGATATGATTACTTGCTGTCTAATCCTTTTTTAGATGATAACGATATAGAGGAGTTGGAGAAAGAAAGGAAACGAACGGATGAAGAGTTAAGGGATCTTACCAATAGCACTGCCAAGTCTTTATGGGTAAAAGACCTTGCAGCTCTAGATGAACAGCTTGCTTTTGAAGAATATCCTGAAGCAAAATATAGTGAAGCAGAAAAGAAAGCACGAGCAAAACGAGCAGGAGATGCAGCCGCCGGACAAAGCACGAACAAGAAGAGACGTATGTTGTGAGTAATTCTGATGAAGAAAGCTAAGAAACAAAAAACAACTATAATAATAAGAAGAGTTACGTTTAATTACAAAAAGTGGCACCAACAGCACGAAAGCAACTCCAGTTAATATTCCTGAAGGAAACTATATCCTTTGCCATTTTTTTCTCAAAGATTAGTCGTCTGTATGTGTCTTTCTTCACTTTTTTCTATTTTTGTACACTTATTGTTTTTATGGTATCCGTTATATTTTACTTGAAGAAGAAGAACAAAAAAACTTAAAACGAAAAGATTAGTTGTTCTATAACTTTCTTCCTCGAGCCCCATCACGAACTGATGAACACGTTCTGCTTCTTGTCGTCACTAATTCTTTTGTGATGTCACACTTGCAGCCAGAACACTTGCATACATGGATTTTCTCATAGTTCTCGAGTTCATCCCATAGTTTCTTTAGTCGACCAAAGTAACTCGTGAAACATTGTCCTTGTGACTTACAATTTGCGATCTCGGTTTTCAATTGTTGTATCCTTAGTCCATTGGCAATTGAAAATCGTTCTTTCAAATCGTCCCATGACTCCTTCGCCACCTCCACGTATGAGATTTAGGAGTGAAGTGTCGGTTCGATCGTATTATAGATCCATGATAGAATCATTGAATTTATCATCCACCAATCTTCGAGATCGGATTACCCAATTACGGGTTCTTTTATGGTTCCATCAATGAAACCCATCTTTTTTTTGGCACGCAACGCAGTTCTCATTGCCATTGCCCATTCTTGGTAATTTATCCTCTTCAGTTGAACATGAGTGATTCAATTTCATCACCATTCATTAGAAGATAAGCCACAACACCTTTTTTTTATTGCCAAGTATCATCTTCTTTACTGCCTGTCATCAGTGGCGGAGCTTGAGAATTTTGTCGGGAGGGCCGAGATTTCAGAAAATTAAGTTTTAAGAATGAGTAATATCAATTGAGTATCAAGTCTATAGTAATATGGCAATTCTTACTAGTTTTACATGTATTTTACTTGTACTTTTTGTTTTGTTTTGAACCATTTTCAAGGAATGCTATATCCACGTAATTACAAAATACTTACAAAAAGAAATTCACACTTAGATTATGGTAGTGAAAATAAGAAAGAGAAAATATAGTACTCCGTAAAAATCGTGTGGATATAGCATTTCTCGACATTTTTAGCAGTGTAAATAATTTTAATGGTCCTATTTCCAGAAGCTAGTGGGATTCATGAAAGGTAGTGTTTAGTGAACCACTAAGCCATAAATAGAAACCATAGTTTGAACTTTGAAGCTTAAATGCTGATATCTGAAGGAAAATATCAAAGCATTATAATAGTAAAGGTCAAAAATGCATTTGACCTCACTCATTCAATTAAAATTTCAAATCTTAGCATGCATATGATATGTATGCCAATGTTTATGTAACAAGATTTAAGAACAGATTGTTATGACATGACTTCCTTAATGCTGACAAATCTGCCCTTCTCAATTGAAAGTTGTGCCGCAACACCAATAGCCACTGCAGTCAAGCCGTCTTGCAAATCAACAGCCGGAGCTTTCTTCCCGTCAACCTGGACTGCTGCCAAAAAATTCAGGTGTTCCAAGTAGCTTGAACCATGGTGCAGCCCGTCATATCTATCATGTGGCAAATCATCGGTAAGTGTAATGTGATTCATATTCATATAGAGGTGGAAAGCTCGACCTGCTTACTTATTATGGGTAAATTACGGTTATAAATTGTACAATAACGGGTCAAATAGGTACATATATATAAACAAAAGCTTAAGAGGAAACAAGTTAACTGTCAAAAGTCACCGAAAGCACTATTATACCCTTTTTTGCATTTTTCCATTTTTGAAATATGTAACTTTTGCAATTATATCCAACACATGTATGTTATGGAGTAACTAGTTTTTTAGACCCAAAGTGTGTCCGGGTCAACCAAACCCCTGATTTTACCTATGACATGCCACCTCTAGTTTGTTTTCCTTTAAAAGATCAAGAAACATACTTGATTCGATGATCTTCAGTTCTCATGGTTCTAACACCATCTCTCCCTTCAATACGCAGACCATAACGAACAATATTCTCTGGAACAAACGCCTCACCCTGAAAATCGACAGCCCAAAAGGTTTGAAATAAGATAACAACATGATCAAAATGGTGTTCCATTTGGTCATTTCGCGTATTTGCCGGTATAAAGAGGGTGTGAATCTTTTTCAACTTTGACATTGATATTGACTATAAGCTGGTGATATTTACAAAACATATACATATCTATTTGAAAGATTTAACATATGTTGTATGTGTGGCATACCTTTCCATTTTCACCAACGACGGAGATTTCTTGCTCATTTTTACTTCCTTCAGCAAACATACAAAGATCAAGCATGCCTCTTGCCCCGTTGTCAAATTCAACGATAACATATGCATTGTCAATGATATCAGGTACCTGTGAGACAAGACAAAAGCACGAATTAATCAGAATGAATATATTATTCCGTTATATGTTGACTTTAGAGGTCAAACTTGCCCATATGTAAGCAATACATTGACAAATATATTAGGGTTAATATACAAAGAAGTTACTAAACTTTCCAAGAAATTTGTCCTAAGGTAACGAACGTTCATTTTGTGTTTCTAAGTTACTAATGTTCATATTACCGGTTGATTAAGTTACCCACTTATCAAAAACGTGATATTTATGTTACTTAACATGAAAAAACAAGACATTTATGTTACTTAACTTATCAAAAAACATGCATTCAGGTTACTCAAATTAACACTAAATTATACTGATGTATAGTTTAGTAAAGTTTAGTAACTTAGAAACACAAAATGAACGTTCGTTACCTTAGGACAAATTTCTTGGAAAGTTTAATAACTTCTTTGTATATTAACCCAATATATTACCTACAAACTTAGCATTACCACATTTTCATTTGTATACATACTTGAGGTTGAATTTATTAGCTAAATATTTTCAAAATAAATACAATATAAAGATTAATTTAAGAATACTTTGAGCCTAGAAGTCGAAGTGTGCTACTTTAATACTTTTGAATGGTCATTTAAGACAGCAGACTAAAATATAAAGAACACAATACCTTGCCATCATAAACTTCATTTTTGTGATTTATATCAATGGCTCCAGAAGCCATTACACGAACTGGATTAGCGCCTACAAACAGCGTCATCAGATCAAAAAAATGACAGCATTTTTCAACAAGAGTACCTCCGCTGTTGCAATTAAATCTGTTCCAGTTGTCCACCTAAAAAAGACACAAGTAGTCAAGTACATTAACTATAAAAATCCAACACAAATTATGTAAAGTACATAAGTTTAAATAACTACCTTAACCAGAAATGGAAACCGATGTTCCCTAATTGAAACCATCTTAACATGTCCCAATCTTCCACCATTAACAATGTCTATCAGCTTAGCTACGGGAGGCATGTACCTGTACTCAAGTCCAACTTGTACCAGCATTTCGGGTCGCTTTTTAGCAGCCTCTATCACCTGAATCACGGGCAAGATTAAGCCTTTTAATTCACTTAGTGTGCCTCATTTTCGGTTTTCTTTTCATGCATCATATAAATTTAACACAGAAGATAAAACACACAACATTTTAAACTTGTAGGGCTGCCAAAATGGCCTGTGATTATCGATAATTTGTGTCATGTGTTATGTGAATAAATACCAACCTTTCTGCAGTCTTCCACAGTAGTGCATAAAGGCTTCTCCACCAGTACGTGATGAGTCTTTGGGTGGTTTATAATATCCATCAAGATTTGATAGTGAGTCATGTTTGGAGTAGAAATAACCACAACATCACACATCCCACTGTCCAGCATTTCCTTGTGTCCTGAAAACACCTGTTACAACGATCCGTTTATTCAGTAAAAGTTCAAATTCATATTAGAATAAAATGCACCAAAAGAACGTATATCGACTTAAAAACACCAAAAAAATGGTCTAACAAGGGGGTTCAAAGTCATGTGCGGTTATTCTGGACAATCTCAATCTGTTTATTGCAATTTGGGTCACTTCGCGGTTACACTGTACTTTATCGGTAACCAGCTAAATGAATAAAAAGGAAAAACTTAATAATCTAAAAATATTGCATTAACTATTTATTAAACTCAACTAAAAACAAAAGAATAGTGTTTGGAGTTCAACTCAATTTACAACAAATTCATCTTGACCCAAATTAAAAATTTACCATTCTGTGATAAAGTGAAAATGAACCCGTCATGGAAACATATCCATACAAAAAATAGTCCTAATAAGTAACAAACACGTAATATGTGACGAAAGCTAAAGTCATACGCTACTCATTAACACAAGGCAGACATTAATGTCGGACTCCCACACAAAAGAAAGATCCAAATATTTCAGTCACATCCGTTGCTGCGTAATTGTTCAATACAACCTAAGTTTCTATTGAACAGTTTAAACTTTTAAAAGCGTTAAAATATCTACATTATTCACCTTCGAAAATGACACTTTTTGCACTTCTCATAGGACCCATGCCAATCTTGTTAACAATTCTAAAAAAAGTATGAATTTGTCACCAATTATTCATGATCTTTGTAGTGTCATAATAAACTTCATCATCATCACTCTAATACCAAATAAAGATCCATTATTTTTCAAATTCTTAGAAAGAAATTGTTTTTTCCTTTTATAGGATTCACTCCAAATTTGTACTCAATTTATGAAAGAACAAGAATTTGTCACAATGATTTTTGTAAGTTTTGCTCACACCAAAGTTACTTGGAGCTCGCAGCACATATGATAATACTTTCACTTCAACGCTACTCCTTATACCACTCTAGGAGGGGTGCCAATTGCCATGGAGAAAAGTGGTGTCACGTACGCTATGACAGCAGAAACTCTATGGCACCGTATTTTGTGGGGAATGGTAAGCCAAAGGAAAAATGGTGTCAAATGACTAAAAAGTTGTATCATGGGTCTACATATAGCTCATTTCATTAAATAAAAAATAAAATATATATCTAACACCACATTCCGTGGCTGGTATCTTCTGCGCTACAATCGCCGAGCTCTAATATATGAACCACTGGTATAGCATCCAACTTGTAACGTGCTCACAACTTGGACAAACATGTATAGTTGTATAGGTTTTCCAAAAATAAATAAAATGTTAGCTTTTTTGGGTTAAATCATCCATCTAGCAAACTATTGATAACGAAATCATCCCTGAAAGTGATGATTTATGCGTAACATTTCGCATAAATCATCCCTGACATGACATGGATGGTTATCACTTAGCTTTTCGGCGTTTCGCCTCTCGTGCATGATTCATGCAAAAAGTTTATGATAAGAATGGTTTGATAAACTTATGCAGTAATTAACAGTTTAACACGTTAAATTTCTCAGAAAAAAAAGTACAGCAAAAAACTACTAGTAACTTTTGATTTTTCTTTTTGCACCCTTGCGTTACAATCAATGCATGCACGGATAAATTAACAAGTCAAATTAAAACTCAAAACAAATGAACAAATAACCACGTGTAGTCCAGATACATTAACCAAAAACACCACATAACATTCATGCTCTAAACACATGTACGAAACACAAAAACACGCTACAAAAACATGTAAGTAACGTACCTTAATAGGCCAGCCAAATGAATCAGCAAACTCTAGCGACACCTTTTGCGACGGAACATGCGGATCAGCGACACAAACAACCGTCGCTCCTTCATTCCTTAAATGAAACAAGTTGCACAAATGTTCTCTTCCCATCATACCAACACCAATGATCCCATATCTCACCATTTTATTACTCTTATCAACTTTTTTCTTGACACCTATGTCAACAAGATCAATGTCTAGATCAATGTCACTTGTTGTTGTTGTGGTTGTGGTTTGGTTACTTAGTACTTGTGTTACAAATGTTGGTTGATGTTTAATGTTTTTATTGAAGGTGTTTTTTGTGTTGTTGTATGTGTATTCATTGGTTGGTTGTTTATATATGGGAGATATGGAATGATGCTTTGGTATCAAATTAATTGGTGAAGATTCTGTGTTATTAAAAAAAGTTAATGTGGTTAAATATTTTGTTGTGGATGATTTGTAGGGATGATTTTGTGGAAAAGTGTGTGATGGGATTGGAACGATGACAATGTGATGTATCAAGTGAGTATATAGGGTTAAATTAGTGAGAGATGAGCAAGTAGTAGTCAAAAGATGATGTGTTATTGTTGTTTTTTATTTAAGGAAAGAAAGGAAGTTTTCTTTTATTGGCAAATTTATTATACTTATTGTAATATCGTATTTACTCTCGTTTAAAGTGACAATTATAAATTTAGAAAAAAAAATTAATTAATTAATTAGAGATACGCCTGTTTAATTTGCCAATAAAAGTGAATGTTTGATACGCCTGTTTATGCATATCTAAAGGAAACAAGTTATCTTTTATTTATTTAGATCGATATTTAGTATCTTTTATATTTATCATTTATCTTAGTGTTTATCACGGATGGCAACGGGGCGGGTTTGGGGCGGTGCGACCGTCCCCATCCCAAAACCCGATTAGTAAAGTTCTCCCCAAACCCGCCCCGATCCCCGTCGAGGATTTAATCGGGGTGCCCCGTTGGGGCGTGATGCTCCCCCAAACCCGCCCCGTACTAATCAGGGATCTTCTCGGGTACCCTCTTTGGGTGAATATTTTCTATCAAAATCACATCATTTTACATTTATTATTATTTTTGGACTGTTAGAAATAAGCTTATAAAAACTTACTAATTATATAATAATGAATTACAAACAATACTTATAAGGTTTAAAACGATACTATTATACATAAATAATGATATGTTACACCACAAAGAACTTACAATACATTAAACAAGTTTCGGTAATAACAATTTGCAATATTGAAAAGATAAAATACTAAAGAAATATTTATTATGACGTAAACAGTAAGAAAATATTATATAAAAATACTTATATTTGTATATGTGTATATTAATCGGGCAGGGCGGGTCGGGGATCTTATTCCCCGAGTTTGCTCCAAACCCGATTAAAAGTCCCCGTTTAAGCCCCAAACCCGCCCCATAACCCAATAAAGATAACCCGCCCCGCCCCAATTATTCCGGGTTTCGGGTTTCCCCGTCGGGTTCAGGTTTTTTTGCCATCCCTATTATCACACAACTAATATTTAAGGTTTTATTAGCATGACCTATTTAACCAATTATAATCACCCATTTTTTAAAAAATCTACTTCCCACCATTTTTAAAAAAATTAAATATCTCATAAACGGTAAATCGTCAAACGAAAAAAACATAAACCATTGCAACGAGAATTAAATCATCTTTCTATCGATGGTACATATACATACTTTGGACGAACTTTTTTTTCGATTTTTTTTCTTAAGTCGCGTCTGAGAGAATCATATATGATTCGTCACGAATCATATATGATTTTCAGAAAATCATATATGATTTGTGATATGAATCATATATGATTTTCTGAAAATCATATATGTTTCGTGACGAATCATATATGATTCTCTCAGACGTGACTTAAGAAAAAATGTCGAAAAAAAAGTTCGGCGAAAGTATATACATGTGCCCATCGATAGATAGATGATTTAATTCTCGTCGCGATGATATGTTTTGTTTTACGTAACGATGAACGGTTTGTGAGATATTTAATTTTTAAAAAATGAGTTTTTTGCTACGTGATAAAAATGGGTGGTTGTGATTGGTTGATTGAGTTTATGCTAAATTAAGGGTCTATGTTGAAATTTTTTCAATGTAATCATATTATCAATCAAAGTTAAAGTTAAACAAAATGTGTGGTCTTCTCATCTCTATTTCTTAAGGAGCTAGCATCACGCTTGAAGTGGAGCTTTCAATTGATACGACCCTCTCGGATAGTATCGGGATAGGGCACCCCTTCAAGCGTGATGCTAGCTAGAAATATAGATGAGAAGACCACACATTTTGTTTAACTTTAACTTTGATTGATAATATGATTACATTATGAAACTTGTGTGATAAGCACTAAGATAAATGATAAACATAAAAGATACTAAATATCTATCTAAATAAATAAAAGATAACTTGGTTCCTGTGGATATGCATAAACATGCGTATCATTCCCCACTTCTTCGAATTCATCTTGCCCTCAAGGTGATGTCTTGCAAAGCTCGTGATTCCGGGATCCCATAATCTTCTTTGAATCCTAGCGCACTCCAGTCTTGTTGTCCAAGAGTTTTCCACCCATATAGTTCTTCACTCTAGTACTACAACATAAAGAGTTCTCCAACACAGTTTGTTCTCCACCCAAGTTTGTTCTCTGTTATCCATAAGTCTATGATCGTCAACATCATTAACAACCTCGGTAACAATCAATTCTGTCACCGACTCATCAATGGATATGACGTCAAACACACTAAACCCTTTTGTCCCATTAGCATCGGCATCATTCACGTTAGGGTTTTTCATAACTTCTTGATGATAAACAATGTTAACGACTTCCTCCTCCTTAATGGGCAGTATATTCTCCTCAATTGCTTCAAAATGAGCCTCCATTATACGGGCACGAAAGAAGGTTTCTCCTGGAGTTGCAGGATTTGACCTCAATAGTTCTGAGAGTTCTAGGTTCGTGAACCGTGTTTCTGCTGCCAGGGCTAATGAAAATGCTTCACCTAAACTTGTGGGCTTTGACCTCAAGAGTAAACATTGTAGAGATGGCTTAAGTCCAGTGATATAATAACATGTAAGTAAAGATTCAGAAATTCCTGTCACTCGACTTGCAAGTATCACAAACTTACTCTCGTATTCAATCAACGTACCCATTTGCAATAGCTTAGATAATGCATCTCCATCGCTAGTGCTCGATGCCATGACAAATAAATCGGAAGAAAAAAATTAAAAAATATATAAACAATTTTTTTACTAGTGAACAGTACCCGTGAATAGTAACCGGATGGACAGTGCAACTGATGAACAGTTCGGGTGAACAGTAGCCTCGGATGAACAGTGTTTACCGATGAACAGTATTCTTTTTTTTCCTTTTTTTGAAACCTTGATCAATATCCCTCAACGAATTGAGGGCTCTCAATGAAAGTACCAATTGATACGATCCTCTCGGATAATATCGGGATAGGGCACCCCTTCAAGCGTGATGCTACCTCTTTAAGAAATAGAGATGAAAAGACCACACATTTTGTTTAACTTTAGCTTTGATTGATAATATGATTACATTATGAAACCTTAAATACTAGTTGTGTGATAAGCACAAAGATAAATGATAAACATAAAAGATACTAAACATCTATCTAAATAAATAAAAGATAACTTGGTTCCTGTGGATATGCATAAACAGGCGTATGATTGTTATCATGCAAAAAATAAGAGAAAAAATAAATGATAATCATGTTTTTTCTTAAAGTATATGGTTTTCGTCGATAAATTATAGTTATAAGATGGAGCGCGTAAAAGAAATACTCGATTCATTTTCCAATGAAAAGTTTTTCATCAACTTGTTGACATAATTTATCGTAAACCGCTATAGCTTAGAAAGCTTTTAACTACAACGATAACAATATCTAATTTCGTCTAAGTAAAATATAAGGAGATGATATGTAAACACTATATTCCAACTCGAGGGTAAATAGACTCTTTCAAAAATACATATGGCACATGCGTGTGCAAACAAATACAGATAGATATTACGTGTGATGTGTGTGAGGTGAAAAAATAATGACATATAAGCAAGGAAGGGCATAAACAAATACCGACATTGGAACATGAAAGCATACAAACATATATAAAACTATAAATTTATCTTTTGAATATGCGAAAATTGCCAAAAAAAATCCCTGCTAGAAAACCTAGTGCACATGTGCCATCGAATGTTTTATTTTCATCCGAAAAACCCCTGAGTCGTTAACTCAACTTTCTCCCGTTATCTACGTTATCTCCCTCAATTGTCACGCACGTAAGGGCACCTTCGTCAACTCCGGTTATTTATAACCAATTACACCTGTTTTAGCAACAATTAACCACCTACCTACCCACTGAAACACACTCTAAACATACACACAGTAAAAAATGTCAACCGCCGCCTTCACCACCACAACAACCCCAACCACCTTCTCCACCATCACAAACCACCGTAACAACCCCTCAACAACCTTAAACCTCATCACCTTCCCCAACAAACCCTCATTCAAAACCTTATCTTCCCACACCACCAAAACTCATCACACAACCATCGTATCCTCATCACAATCATCATCATCCGTTCCATCGTCTTCTGCGACGTCGTTTCACGGCACGTGCTACGTCGTCCGTGACAACATAGACACCGACCAAATCATCCCAGCTGAGTACCTAACCTTAGTCCCGTCGAAACCTGACGAATACAAAAAACTCGGTTCCTACGCGCTTATCGGCTTACCAGCTTCTTACGAAAAACGGTTTGTTGAACCGGATGAGGAGAAAACGAAATATTCGATTATTATAGCTGGGGATAATTTCGGGTGTGGTTCGTCTAGGGAGCATGCTCCAGTGGCGCTAGGGGCGGCTGGAGTGGCGGCGGTTGTTGCGGAGAGTTATGCCAGGATTTTTTTTAGGAATTCGGTTGCGACTGGGGAGATTTATCCGTTGGAGAGTGAGGTGAGGATTTGCGATGAGTGTAACACGGGTGATGTGGTGACGATTGAGCTTGGAAATAGTTTGTTGATTAATCATACTACAGGGAAGGAGTATAAGTTGAAGCCGATTGGGGATGCTGGCCCGGTTATTGAAGCTGGGGGGATTTTCGCTTATGCGAGGAAAGCGGGCATGATTCCGGCTTAGAATCACTTAAGAGGTATCCAAACACGCCTAAGTAGTTATCTAATCCTACCTTTAGTATTTGTGATTTTAATCGTTTGGTTATTAATCCTTGAGTAGCTATCATTGGAAAACATAAGTCTCTAGGTGGTGTTAGATTAAGGTAGTCAATTTACGCGAGTAGTCATCATTTGTGTATAACATTTCTATATTTAGCTTTAAATGTGGAAATGAAGTTAAATGACTCCCTTCGGCGTAACCCTTTATTTGTGTGTGATTTAACATAAGCCTCATTTCTCGCATCAAGGAAGGTTTTAAACAAAATAAATAGGTGCCCTATATATGAATAATATTTGACGTTAGCTCACACACAAACGCACCTAGTTTACCACGAAGTGTAGTGTTGACTTAATCTATTTGTTCTGATTGTTTATAACAGAAATATGAAAAGAAAAAAAGAGTGTAAATCCCAAGACTTATTTGGATTTGATGGATGCCTATTTTGAAACAGTGTGTTTCACATTGTCGTGATGTATACCCGCGTATTCATAAGGCCCTTGTACGATATAGAATCAGGATGTGTCAAATCAAGGATCATAACTACATTATACGACATCTCTATGGCAAGGGTGAGAAGTGGTACGCTTCCCTTATGCATTATATGATAAAGTTTGATTCAATAGATTTAAAGGATTTTTGGTCCAAGTTGTGCTTATGAAAGTTATTTTAGTTTTTAACCCTTACACTATTTGAGCTAGGCACGAGTTCATTTACCTACTATAAACTTTTGATTGGTTGAAATTTGGAAGTGGACAATAAATATGGGATGGTGGTAGTTGTTTAAAACAGTTAATCAAACCATGTAGCTGTTATTGGCAAAAATCACCTTTGGTTTTATCCTTCCATAATCCATATTGATCGGTGGAGAGGAATTTTGTTGATTACCTTTGTTGATTGGTTGTATGATTATTGCGAGTAGACTACACTAGTAAACTGCACTGTCATATAATTAGCATGTCACCATATGTCTACTCGTGTCGTGTTCTCTTCGGTCACTCAGTTTCTGCTTACTTTATCCGTTTCTATATTTTTGTTATTAGGTTTAAATATATTAATCAAGTTAATTCACAAATCGGCGCTGTTGAAAATTTTGAACATATGTATGCGAGTAAAGCATATATATTGTATACAATGCGTATCAAATCTATCTAGCTTGTTAACTTTCTCATCTAAATTATGAATATAACTATTTAAACAAAAGTAAACAAAAAAGTAATTGCTTTAAAGGTTTGATAAGTGATATATGTATATGTAAACATTGTTGGTTAGCTCGGATAGTTTACAGTGAATAATAGTGTTTCAACTGTATTTATTTGTTTTGACTGTTTATGACGATTCTAAGACTCATTTGGATTTGATGTATTTCTATGTTGACACACTGTGTTTCACATTGTCCTGATGTATACCCGTGTAATCATACGACCCTTGTACGATATAGAATCAGGATGTTTCCATATTGATTGGTGGAGAGGAATTTTGTTGATTACTATTGTTGATTGGTTGTATGATTTTTGTGAGTACACTACACTAGTAGACTGCACTGGGTCATATAATTAGCATGTCACAATATGTCTACTCGTGTTCTCTTCGGTCACTTAGTTTCTGCTTTACTTTATCCGTTTCTGTATTTTTGTTATTAGGTTTAAATATACAAATTATAAATCAAGTTAATTCACAAATCACTTGTTGAAATTTTGAACATATGTATGCGAGTAAAGCATAAATATTGTATACAATGGTATCAAACCTATCCAGCTTGTTAAATTTCTCATCTAAATTAAGGATTTAACTATTTAAAGAAAAGTAAACAAAAAAGTAATTGCTTAAAAGGTTTGATAAGTGATATATGTATATGGAACACTGTTGGTTAGCTCGCACATAATGACATAAAGCACCTAGTTTACAGCGGATAATAGTGCTGTAACTTTATTTATTTGTTTTGACTGTTTATAATAGTATGACGCCTATACCTTAGCACAAAGCAGAATATGGATGGACTTAGTCGGACTTAAGGTACACATAGGTGGCATCATATTCCTGTCGTTATGATGTATACATGCGGAATCCTACGATTCTTGTAGGGTTTAGAATATGGAACCAACGTTCGATCACCATAGGTACATTCATAGGATACAACGTCTAGTTGATGAAAGTGAAAAGAGCCAGATCAAATGGATATGGTGATCCACCTTACAGAGGATACCCACTTACATTATGTGGTAAAGTTTGTTTAAATTGATTAAAAGGATAGATACAAGTTGTGTTTACAAAAATTTAATCTTAACCCATACACGAATTGGGCTTCGCACGGGTCATTGATTTGTATTATCTTGTCTTACAATAATCTCAGTCGATAGGATGGAATGAACATACAACCACTCCAAAGATTATTTTTTAATCAGCCTAGTATTCTGTAGCCGAACCTTGATATAATAGTCAAGTAAGCTGTCAGGCCCCTACCCATCAACCCACTTTTTTACACTGTACGTTGAGAAGCTCCACCACCAAACAACTAACAATGGCAGCTGTTTTTTACTTTGTTTTACTTCATTATAATCCACTGTCACAATCGCTACCAACCTTCAGCTTCGATCTTTACCCTCAACATTCCTAAGATGTGGCTGTATGTATACTTGCATAAATTGTCTTTAGGCTAAGTGAATGCATGCGCCAAATATTACTAAGATGTTGATCTGATGCAAAGTGAGATATATTGTGACTTGGTTAGTTGAACGTTAAAGCCATAACTAGAGGTCAACATGATAAACTTCAGTCTGTAGATGTTTTTTATGTCTCAATGAGTAGCTGTAATATTTCGTCTCCCCTCATTTCTGCGAAAGATTCATGTCTCTTCCACACGTAGCTTAGGTTTATTGTTTGTACTGAGGTCTTTCTATGGTTATGCTGAGTAAATAATACCCGATGTTCTCAATTCATATTACAATGGTTTACCTCAAGAAATCATAGCTCCTATGATCACATATTTGGATAGCAATCCAGATGAATCTTAAATGACATTTTGGTTGATTTGTAATCACACATAGGCATATGGGAATCCAAATGAATCTTAAATGACATTTTAGTTGATTTGTAATCAAACATAGGCATATGGGATCATGTTACATCCAAAGTTGATACATGCTCAGTGCTTATGGCATCCAATATAGATTTCAAAATATATTTTTCAATCTTTGTTGTAAATGTATTATAGACTTGTTTGTGAGTTTGCGGGTTCATCTAATGATACCAAACAGTTATTTGCAGGTCACTGTTTTCTCTTGGTACACTAACATCCTTGGCTTGCTCTATGGACAATAATATCTCGAGGCCAGGCAATGTAGGTGAAAAATTTGTGGTTCCGGATGCTATTATTTACTTTTTGTATTGACTTGGTCAGTGTTTTGTTGTCGTAATTGTTCACAATTTCTGTTTTCATGTGTTGACTTGTACTGCTAAAAAAATAAGAATGTTTGCTTACTCCTTGTGAAACCATGATGACTATTGCTTGTTAGCGTCTAATTTGAGATACTTTTCCAATGTTAGTAGAGACTTCTGTGACCAGTTCTATTTTGCAACAAGTTGTTCCATGCCTCGAGCTGCAAATCTTTTGACCAGCTCTATTTTTACGAATTTAATGAGAAAACAATTGCAGAACCTTACGATGTTTACAAAATTTTAGCACAGGTTAAAATTCAACGAACGGCGGTCGAAAAGTAAATGATAAAAGTACACAACTGTGAATAACGCAAAGTTAAGTCAAGGATGTCAAAGAATGACGAGCGTCAAAGTACACAACTATGAATAACGCAAGTTACACATGTATTGAAAAAGAAGCATAAAGAAAATTCTCAAATTTTTAAAAATAGTTTTCATGTTGACCTTCGCCGCCCGTGGGACTCGAACCCACGACCACGTGGTTAAAAGCCACGCGCTCTACCAACTGAGCTAGAGCGGCTTATTTGTTTTGTAGATAACTTTAACCTATAATTAATCTAGGTACCAGTCAAGTTAGTCGTATGTGTGGTGAGTGATTTCGGTGAGTCAAATTTCAAAAATCACGGTTGTTCAACAATAAAATTGTACTTAAAAAAATACTAGACGAGTATCCGCGCATAGCGGCGGAATTTGGTTAGTGGCAAATAATTTACAGTATGCGATATTGTGTTAAGTGTTTCGTGTACGTTCAAAATAAAGCATGAAAATATCAAATTGAAATTATAGAATGTTTTAATATATGACAATTTAATGCTAGATAAAATATTAAATAAACGTGTATCAAAAAGCCTATAAAAACTTTTAGTAAAGATGAAAGTAAAACATTACATGAGAGTTTATGAGCTAACTAATAATACACGTTACTCGTTACGTAAACCCTACATATTATATTAGTTGGTAAACAATTTAGAAAACCGGGTTAATCCGAGTTTACCCGATAACTCGACCAGGTCGATTTAAAAACCGGGTTTCAAAACATTGAAAAATGGCATCGTTCATAACTTCATATGTTTATTTATTTTCGTTGCACGTCAATAATTCATCTCCAAATGACTTTAGTGTGTTCACATAATATAGTTTATATATGCATTAAGATGTTTTAATTATAAATGTAGTATAGATTAGTGGGACTCACATTTTTCAACCATTCAACATTTTCAACTTTCAACCAAAGGGATACACCCTTTATAATGTAGTATAGACTATTAGTACTCGGTACAGAAGTAGAAAACTTAAAACACCAAGTAACATGCTACCGGGCTACACGCTACCATGCATCTTGCAAAGCTTTAGTCGAAATAATCAACCGTGTGCACAAAAGGAATGTTGTCCGACACAGAACTGTCGATAAGACACTTCCATGGTTTCGAAAAGGACCTGAACCTAATCAATGACTTGACATGAGGAACCCTTTTGATAATTTCCAGTTGTATATCAAAGGGAATGTTGTCCGACATTGTGAAATTTCTTAGGGTTTTTGAAAAAGGTGATTTACTGATATAGTTTTGTAGTGTTTAGAAGACGTTGTGGGTTGTTAAAAAAACGTGTTTGCGAGATAGGAATTTATATTGGAATTTGGGGGCTTGCTTAGAGGGAGAGGTGGAGATAACCCTGTGCAAGTGGTGGGGCTATTGCACCGGGCCTCAAATGAAAAGGGGCCTATAAATTGGTATGTCCATTAGTATAGTAAATTTTAAAAGCTCATTTTGTGGAACAATTTTTACAATCAAAGTGTCATGATGCGAAAGAAAACCAAAGAAAAGGACATATCCACTAGAAACTTGCTATCAAACTGCCATGGTGACATATTGTAGAACATTTCTTCGTAATTTAGGGGCCTCATTTCTAATTTCGCACTGGGCCTCCCGAATCAATGAGCCGGCCCTGCTCAGAGGCTTGGGCTAACCGAGTTCTTTATTAGCCTAATGCAAACAATTCGACATTGGATCATTTTAAATTTAGATTTTTAAATTTTTTTAATCTTAACCCATACACTAATTGGGTTTGGCACAAGTCATTGTGCAATACCTTACCAGGCCTCAATATTCCTAAGATGTGGCTGTATGTATTTATACTTGCATAGATTGTCTTTAGGCTAAGTGAATACATGCGCGATGTTGATGCGATGCAAAGTGAGATATATTTGTGACTTGATTAGTTGAACGCTAAAGCCGTAACTAGAGGTCAATTTGAATAAACTTTGGTCTGTAGTTTTTTTTACCCCGTAGAACAGCCTTGTTGAATTGGTGGATCTTGTTGAATTGGTGGATTTGGTGTGTAGTATATTGTGTCCCCTCATTTCTGCCGAAGATTTATCTCTCCCACACCACACGTGGCTTAGGTTTATCATATCTAGTATTAATATGTTGCTGGTTGTATTTTTTACTGAGGTCTTTGGTTATGCTGAGTAAATAATACCCGATGTTCTAAATTCATTTTACAACGGTTTACCTTAACAAATCATAGCTCCTATGATCACATATTTGGATAGCAATCCAAATGAATCATAAATGACATTTTGGTTGATTTTTAATCACACATAGGAATAAGGGATTATGTTACATATGTACGTGCTAGATATATTTCAATCTTGTTATAATTGTATTGTAACTTGAGAGTTTACGGGCATTTGGGTCACATCATCCATTTAATGATACAAAACAGTTATTTGCAGGTCACTATTTTCTCTTGGTACACCAACGCCCTTGGTTCGCTCTTGATCAATGTATTGTTGTTGTAAGAGTAATTGTTCATAATTTCTGTTTCTATGTTTACTTGTTAAATTGACTTGTACTGCTAAAAAATAAGAATGTTTGCTTATTCCTTGTGACACCATGATGACTATTGCTTGTTAACAACTAATTTGAGATGCTTTTCCTATGTTAGTAGAGACTTCTGTGACCAGGTCTATTTTGTAACCAGTTGTTCCATGCCTCGAGCTGCAAATTTTGTGACCAGCTCTATTACTATAAATTTAATGAGAAAACAATTGCAGAACCTTTTTTTTACAAAATTTTAGCACAGGTTAAAAATTCAATGAACGGCAGTCTAAAAGTAAATGATAAAAGTACACAACTGTGAATAACGCAAAGTTAAGTTAAGGATGTCAAAGAATGACGAGCGTCGCTTGTAATGGAACAACCAAGTAAGCTATTCCAACTTTAACCACTATATCTACAATTTGCAATATCAAAAACATGTGAAAGAGTTCACTTGATGAAGAGTGATCACCTTGTTTACGCTATATTCTACAAACAGAACCATTTTAGTTGCAGCCACTCTCATTATACAAATCTGACCCGAGAACAGGAACATGTTGGAATGGAGAACCGATAACCGACACAATATACTCGGTTTTGGTTTTATAGTGGCTTGAACTGAAAACTAAACTGTAACACACAAATAGTTAAAACTTAAAACCGATAACCAAACCAGCATTCAGCTGTTCGTTCTTGTTGGACCGGTTCAATCTGGTTTTTCGGTTTAGTTTGGTTCTCGGATGGTCATGCTTAACCTTACACCAGAATTTAGCAAATATAACACCATCCAAATAAACTGATTGTATGACGTTTACAATTATCCATTTGAATCCGAGTATTTGACCAGAAAAAAAAACCCAAATGGTTCCCGTGTTTGTCACAAGAACACAAGAAGTATCTATACAGCCGATAAATACTTGTTTAGCCATTCTAAGTTAGATTACTAGCAAGGTTATATCAAGCTAAAGGAAGATTATTCAGTCCATAAGTGCATACCTAGCTAGTTTAGTTGATGTTTGACTTAACTAGGGTGAAATGATGGTTAAGGGAGTCTGTTGCCCATGAATGTGGTGGTTTATTTGAACCAATATTAGCAATTAGGGAGTTAAGTAAATCCAAATGATTAGCAAGTACTTGCACTAGAAAATACATCAATGTAACTGATACATACACCATATAAAACTTACATTAGCTTGGGTAGAATTACATAAATCCTAGCACCACAAATCCTTCGTAAGCTTCCAAAACTCGTCATTCCAAGCTCCACATCATGCACCATACCCATCATTTTCTCCCTCCAGATCCTAGCTTCATAAATCCTTTATAAGCATCCAAGGATCGTAGCTGAACGTCATGCACCAATCATTTTCATTCTCGATGGTAGTTGGAATTAAACAACCATCTGAGTAATCAGTCAAAAGTAGTGTTTCGGTGTAAGGGCAGATGAAGAATGAACCTTTTACTCCAGTAATTCCAAAATCATTTATGTGTTTTGAGCATGGATCGTAAACTTTGATTTTTGTCAACTCTAATTCATATTGTGTTTCCATTATAGGTTCACCGCTCTTCCTGTATCCCAATACTTTAGTAACTAGTAAATCATTTCCCATAATGTTAAATAGTTTTGTAAAAGATGTCATAACGCCACCCTCCTCCCCCATCATCCATACTTGATACACTGGTTCATTGACGTCAACAATGTATGCAGAGACTACAAGAGACTCCTTTAGCTTAGAAATGCAGGGGAAGAGTACTGACAGCATTAAACTATTATGGAGGTTTAACTGCTTAAATTCATGGGTAATCAAATCAAATGACAATACATCACAACTCCCAATAATCTTATCATAAGCGAGCCAAAAAATAAACCTAGCTGTAGCAACTTGAGTTGACGATTCAACTATAGCTGATACAAGAGGCATATTGCTACTTAGTATGATCTTCCAAGTCTTGGAACCCAATGTAAATATTCCTGCTTGCCACGTCATGTTAAGCGGATCTTTAGATATTCCGACAATAGTTGGATCATTAGTTGAATGACATACCCCGAAACCAAAATGATAGAATTTTCTAGAGGTGTATGTGAGGAGGTCACAAGGCACGACAATACCAACGGATTTCCTGGCCGAAGGGTTCCAAATAACAACCATCTCTGTTGGCCAGTCCTTGTAACCGTGCAAACACCACAAGCCATAAGAGCTACCAATTACTTTTGAATAATTAAGTTGCTTAACAAGCAAAGGAACATTTGGAGCAAAGTCTTGTTGTTGTTGGGGGAAAGAGACATCATCTACAAAAGAAAGATATTTTACCTCCCGAGGATAAGCAGTTGTTTCGTACCTTAGCAGTAAACGATGCGGCTTAGTGTCGCAGGCGCCATAGCTATTGATAAACTCGGAACTATCGATAAAACACTTCCACGGTTTCGACACGGACCTGAACCTAATCAATGACTTGACATGAGGAATCCTTTTGATAATTTCCAGTTGAATATCATAGGGAATGTTATCCGACATTCTGAAATTTCTTAGGGTTTCTGAAAAAGTGATATAGTTTTTTAGGGTTTAGAAGGCGTTGTGGTTTGTTAAGAAAAAGTGTTTGGGACTTGGGAGAGGTTTGGGCTAACTTAACTGGGTCCTATGTTAGCCCAATGCAGACAATTTTACATTGGATCATTTGATATTAAAAAAATCATCTTAAAGTAACTAGAGGTCAATTTGAATAAACTTCAGTCCGTAGATGTTTTTTTATGTCTCAAAGTAATAACACCCGTGGAAGAACCTTGTTGAATTGGTGGATCTTTGGGTGTGAGTTGTTGTAATATTTTGTGTAATAAATACGACAAGCCAACTGCATATCCTTAGGCATAATAGTAACCCTCTTAGCATGAATGGCACACAAGTTAGTATCTTCAAACAGACCCACCAAATACGCCTCACTTGCCTCCTGAAGAGCAGCAACAGCAGAACTCTGAAACCTCAGATCCGTCTTGAAATCCTGAGCAATTTCTCTAACAAGCCTTTGAAAGGGGAGCTTCCTGATAAGCAATTCGGTGCTCTTTTGGTACTTACGGATCTCTCGTAATGCGACGGTTCTTCTAATTCACTCCTCCTGTTGCTGGTGCTGACTTTCGTGCGGCTTTTGTCGCGAGCTGCTTCCTTGGGGCCTTGCCTCCTGTCGACTTCCTTGCGGTTTGCTTGGTACGAGCCATTTCTAGTTTTTGAAAGGATCGATTGATTAAGAGTGTGTATTTTGAGTGTGAAATTAGTGTGTGTTTTTGTGATTGGGTTTTGGGGTATTACTACTGGGCGAGTTTAGGCGGATGAATTTTGAAATTTTTGGATTTGAAACTTTTTGGTGGAGTGACAGCATGGCGATCCATGTGAAATGAGTTATAATGAAATGTTGGCCGTTCGATTTGTGTTTGTGTTATGGTGTGTGATGTCGACAAGGTGGCGATCTGTGTGAGCTATAGTGATATACTTTGTCATTTGTAAACTACAACACGGACTAAACAGGCAAAAGCGGATCCAAAACGAGTCAGCCTGGTCCAAATGAGCTTCGTATTGGCATTGATATGCCATAGAATTTGAAAGCTGTTGAACGAGTGTGTATTGGCATTGATAATGAGCTTTGTGATTTCTCTGAAGTCGCTTTCGATATCAGATTTTTTTCTTCAGTCTTGTCGACATAGATTGGTTGTTTTGCCATTGGCTTCTTACCGGACACAGGAAATTCTATTGTGGGGGGCAAATTTTTTTTTTTACAATAGCAAGATGAAAAAGTTAAAATCCGAATAAAAATTCGTGTATTATAACTTAAAAATAGAGATTTTTAGGTTTTAGAGTGTTAAATAGTGGATTTTAATGCGTGAGTGGGGGGCAATTTGAGTTTCGAGCGGGGGCACTTTATAAAAACGCTCAAAACTAACGAAAAAATACACTATAATTTCGTATTTTTGGTCTAGCCATGGGGGGCGCCGCCACCCCGTATCCAAAGGGTATGTCCGCCACTGCTTCTTACTATTGTAAGTTTGTTACTTCTGCTAAGTTTATAATGCCATGTGTCAGGAAGAAAATTGTTGACTTAAGATTTTACGGTCAACGAGTTATAGAATACTCACATAAACCAGTAGCACCTGCACTAGACCTTATAGCAAGGCGGAAGTAAGAGTGATGTAGCTCGTTCTGTTGTTCATAGGAGTAAGAGGAGTATTCTTGTTTTAATAATGTTTGTTCCCTAATCTTCAAGTTCAAAACTTGATACGTGTCTTAGGACAAGATCCTCGTATCCACCTTCTAAACTTGAAAACCTGTCATTGGCTCAAACCCCGTGGATTAGTCGGCCAATGAGTCGGAAATCACGGTTACCAAAAAAAAAAAAAAAAAAAAAAAAAAAAAAAAAAAAAAACCTGTCATTGGACCGTAGCAAATCATGTATTATCTTTAACTCTAATCACGCCTAAACTCAGTACACACTCGAATGCAAAAAATCTACAGGGCTTCATGCTGAAGCTCATCTCACTTACATATTGACATTATAAGCACATGAAAACGGACCACTTACAAAAAATCTACATGACTTCATGTAGTTTATTTTGTCTGCATCAACTATCTGAAAGTTGGTCCTTTTATAATCACATGAAAACGGACCAGACCCGGCTAAAACGGGTGAGGCGCAGTGAAAGCGTCTCAGGTTGACCTGAAAAGATAAATAATATGTACAACACCCTAACTCGTAACTATGACAATATCGGGTTATCGGTTAAACTAAAACCGAACCGAATCAACCCGATCCTATAAGCGTTATAGGTTCATTTACTTGGTAACTGAAAATTATTTGTTTGATTAGCCTATTTGTTGTATCCAGCTATTAAAACAAGAAGCGTTGTGCTATATATGTGTAAGGTTTAGTGATAATGGTTCACCTAAATCAAACATTTATGTAGGTTGGCTTTGAAACCCACTTGTTTTTTTAAGTTGTTTCTAATCTCCATAAAATTCCTGCAGAATCTTGCTGAGCATGAGCGTGCAGCTCAAAATAACGCAGAAGGTGCTAGATTAAGGAAGGCAGACATGCAAATAGAAGTCTACTCTCCTTGACAACTGTGGTAAGGAAATACTCCGTAGGAAGTTAAGGTTAGCCTTTTAATGAACAAAACTAAACCTTATAGAGTTATAGTTAGTACAGTACATGTTTGACAACATTAACTATTTGTGCTCTTAAAGACATTGTTTGATGAATTGGAGTGTCGTTGTTTCTGTACCAGGAGCCTATTCATGGTGTCCTCTCTCAGATGGTTTGAAAACAACTAGTAGTGTCAATGTATCCAAACTCTTGGAAAGAAAGACACGGAGACACGCAGAAGATAAAGACCATTGAGACAGTCAACCGCTTCTATTGACCCAAGTAAGGCCAAGAATCAAATCATGCCCTCAAATTACTTCACTAGACTGTTTCCTCTCACAGATTAGGGAAAAAGGATTCTGCGGAAATCAGTTGCAAAACTGCTGTCTGACATCAAGATGTGGTTATCAGATCTTCTGCCTCAGTGTTGTCGGTGGATCAATGTTTTGCCATTGGATTCATGCTATTGTACGTTTAATGTTATTGAAATGACAAACTTATTGTCCTTTATCCAACGTTAGCTATGCATAATGATTATCTCGGTTAATAGTAAAATGATTATGAAACAACTTATAAGACGTTGATAAAACAAGCAGTTGATTAGCGTTATTATGTATTTATGTTGGAGGTAGCGAAATGGGCAGATGTGGTCACGGGCAAAACGGGTCACGGTTTGAACAAGTCAAAAGACTTGAATACTGAAATATCAACCTAACTTCTAACTATACAGGATTTCTAACTTAACCAGCTGTAGCAGAAATATTACTAACAGAAATCAGTACACGGGAATGTACAAAATACACGCGAATTCATGTTGAAGCTCCTATCATTTACATTTTGACATTGATAGTGAATCCAGTTTCGTAGTCACAGTTTGAAAATCTCCAAACAGTTCAGCTGAAATCAATAAACAACCGCTTATAGATATAGTAGAAATATCGACTGTGTAGTCACGAAATTGGCCAAGTGGAACAGATGGAAATTCCAGTTTTACCCTTTATCATGTGCTCAATGTTTTTCCCTGCTTCAGTTCCCAAGGTATCAAAGCCAAAGTGTGGTTGCGGTTTAAGTTCTATAGCAGAGATTTGTAAATAACAAATGGAACCAAAACAACCACCAAATGTGCCTTAAAAGAGAGGAAATGGGTGGACTCGAGTTGGCCTAATACAAAAACATAATTGAAACTTACATCAAACACTCTATTATCCCTTCCGTCTTGTTCAACAACAACAACAACAACGTAGTTGAACCAAGAAAGAAGAAATTATTTTTCTTTCTTTTTTTGTTTCACCAATGCTAACATAGATTAAGGTACACACTCATGTTTTTCTTGTCTGGGTGTGCACTCAGTAGCAATAATTCACACACTGTACTACAAGTAGACCTGCCCCCTGATGTATACACATCATAAAATGTAATAAACCGCACATATATGAAATAATATCCGGTTGCAACAAGATTAAAGAGTTTAACAAGGAACAAATAATAGTCATATAAACATAAGCCAATACATCCTTTATGTACATTAGTCGTTCAAGAACTAACCAACTAATAAATACGCTATCACTTTCAATCTTATGTCTCTATCTCACATGTGAAGTAAATCCAATCCACATTGTATATAGTTTATCTTCTTCAACACACTTCAACCACACATCCAAACCACATATCAAGCTCCGCAAAATCCAGAAATCTGCTTTAAGGCAATCAACTTAAACTTAGGAACTCACATAAGCCAAAAGCTTAAAGTACAACTAACAGTTTGCCAAAAGTTTAAAAAGTCAAGTCCCACAAGCTAAAATAACAAATTACCTAGAACAAGGTGATGGGCACTATTGAACGCTCTCTGTAGGATGGCTGTATACGCCACGCTAGTAGTACGATGTTTTTGGATAGGGGGTTCTTATACCTTCAAAAATTACATTCGCAATTTTATAGGTATTTAAAAAAAATTATTAATCTAAAAGACTACAACACAAACATTAATAGAAATAACTAATCATTCATTAATAAAGTTCAGATGATAATACAGTAATAAAGTTCAGAACATTAAGATCATATAGTAAGTACCAACAATAAACATTAATAGAAATTAGATACTGCTATTAAGCTATCATAGAAAATTAAGTGACAGTAGACAATATTCAACCCCTCGAAAGAAGAATGTACCATAAGTTAACACCCTATTAAATCACAGATTTTCCGCCTGCAGATTCTCCAGCTTATTCTTCTGCAGAATCACTTGCTAACTCCTTTGTACATCTGATCCATTCAGATTCTCCATCTGATTCTTCTGAAGCATCACTTGCTAACTCCTAACTCCTTGTACATCTGATCCGCTTGCAGATTCTCCAGCTGATTCTTCTGAACCATCACTTGCTAACTCCTTGTACATCAGATCCACTAAAAGCTTACAAGCAGAACTTCTTTGATTCGAAGAAAGCTGGGTCAGTGTCTTCTTTAAATTTCTTTTCAATCAACCAAACAAACGATCTGTTTAAAGCATCTTTAGATCTTCAGGGATGAGCTTCTTGGCTCAGTGTCGTCTTTAAATTTCTTTTTAATCAACCAAACAAACGATCTGTTTAAAGCATCGGTAACCATCTTTAGATCTTCAGGGCTGAGCTTCTTGGCTCAGTGTCTTCTTTAATTCTTGGCTCAGTGTCTTCTTTAAATTTCTTTTTAATCAACCAAACAAACGATCTGTTTATAGCATCGGTAACCATCTTTAGATCTTCAGGGCTGAGATTCTTGGCTCAGTGTCTTCTTTAAATTTCTTTTTAATCAACCAAACAAACGATCTGTTTATAGCATCAGTAACCATCTTTAGATCTTCAGGGCTGAGCTTCTTCCCAACAGCAGTCATCCTTCTCTCTCTTTATGTGCAATCGACCTCTTAACCATTTTCTCATAAACCTCATCAGACTTTCGGTCTCTTTCGTTGGTTGTCACAGCCATCAAGGAGCACTTTTTTCCGACCATTTAAGAACACCACTTATTCATGCTATTGTACGTTTAATGCTATTAGATTCATGTTATTGTACGCCCATCAGCTAATTCTTCTTAAGCATCACTTGCTAACTACATCAGATCCATTCCGCTTGCAGATTCTCCTGCTGATTCTTCTGAAGAATCAGCTGCTAACTCCTTGTACATCTGATCCATTCCGCCGCTTGCAGATTCTCCAGCACTCTTTATGTCTGTTGAGAATTCAATCTGTGTGTGTGGATCGTTCAACACTCAAATCAAGATATACCGAAATAATAATTCTATTGATATTGATATGAATAATAATCTGTCATCTATTCGTTCTATACAAATCTTTACATATTTATACTAATCTAAGCGGTACAAATGTAGCAGTACAACGGTTCTTTGAACCATTGTGTCGGTTGGTAGTGTAACTGCCATGTAACCGCCATTTTTGTAACTGCCTTAATATCCAGGATTTGTGATTAATCCATTGGGCTGAGGAAGTCGGCCCAACATCTCCCCCTTAATCACAAATGATGTGGCAGATCTTTAAGTCTCTTGTAGTCGTCTCGCGTAATCGTCGTTCTTCATTTAGTCTTCAAATTTTGTAAGTTTATGCATTCGCTGCGGTTTCAGTATTCCCATCGGTTTCTGCATTCCCTGCGGTTTCAGCATTCTCTGCGGTTTCAGCATTCTCTGCGGTTTCAGCATTCTTTGCGGTTTCAGCATTCCCTGCGGTTTCAGCATTCCCTGCGGTTTCTCCATTCTCCGTGTTCTCTGCATTCTCTGCGATTTCTGCATTCTCTGCGATTTCTGCATTCTCTGCGTTTTCTAGTTGTATCATTTCTTTCCAGTTAGAGCCGCCATAAGCAAAGTTGGCTCTAAGTCTTCTTCAATAAGATTTGAATGTTCTCTGGCTTGATTCTTGTATTTGTTTGGACATTCATAGGCATAGTGTCCAAGCTTTTGACATCGATAGCATGTCACTTGAGATTTGTCTCTTGTATCTTCTCCAAAAGACTCTCGTTCTTCCTTTTTATAATTGTTATTGCCTTGTTCTCGTCCTCGGTTAAATCTTCCACGACCACGCCTTCTGAATTGTTGGTCATGATCTTCATGTTGAGAAAACATCAACCTATATTGGTTGTTTTCTTGTTTTTCATCTTTTCGCTTAATTCTTTCTTCGTAGGTCTTAAGTCGACCTATCGCTTCTTCTAGAGTCATTTTGTCTAAATCCGAGTATTGTTTGATGGATGCGACTATTTGAAGGAATTTATCTGGTACAGCATTTAGGAGTTTTCGAACTAAGGTCGAATCGTCGAATGTGTGCCCTAAACTAGCAGCCTTGTTTGCAAGTGTTGTTAATTTTATTGCAAAGGTATCGATTGTCTCTTCTTCCTTCATTTGTAAAATCTCCAGGTCGGATTTGAGCGTTTGTAATCTCGCTTGTTGGACTCTTTCCTCCCCCATATGTCTCGTCTTTAAAGCGTTCCAAATTGCTTTCGAGGTTTTATGCTTCGTTATTTGAAGCAATTGTTCTTCATGTAAAGATTGATAAATAAATGCTATTGCAGTCTTATCCTTCTTATTGTCGATTTGGGTAGTATCGGTTGGATCTACCATCTCCCATAAACCATTCGCTTCTAGAATGATTTGCATTCGAATTGCCCATAATGAGTAATTCGTGGATTTTAGCATAGGACATTGAAAGTGAGGGGTACTTATAGTACTGACCTCCTTTTTTGAACTTTTTCCATCATCTTTTGTCATATCTTATAAGATATTGACCAAAATTTCCAAATTAAATATTTTTTTTTCTCAAAAATGAATAAAATAAGGTTAATTACTCCATAAATTATTTCTAATATAATAAGCAGTGTAATCACTAGATTATTATATGTAAATACGTTATTTAATTTTAAAAAAAAAAAACTACTTACTCATATATTAAAGTAAATATGATTTTTCCAAAATAAATAACAAATAAAATCTATAAGTTTTAGTTTTTTTTTATAAAAACTATATAGATATTAATCAAAATAAAATGATGGAGAATGTTCAAATGGTTTTATCAAAAACCTGTTGGGCTTGGCCCGTAGTCCACCTTGGTGTAGAAAAATAGGCCCGATCCAAAATCTATGGGTATTATAAACCGGTATGTCCTTTTTTTTTGTGTTAATAATTAACACCCGTCCTCTTTTTGTTTTGTGTGTTATCCAAATAACACCTCTCTCTCTTTTCCTTGTTTACTCCGTCCCCTTTCCTCTTCTTTCTCTGAGTAATATATATCTCTCTTCTTATCCTCTGAAACCAATCAAATATAACTGATCTTGTGCTTTTATCCACCGATCAGAAAGTGGTTTCCTGTTGACCCCTATTAACTACGATTGTGATCGTGGTTAATGATCCCTTTATTGTTCTTGCGGAAAAAAACAATAAGGTTTCGCAAAAGATTTGGGGCTTTCTTGATATATAGAATCAATTGATGATTCTTATGAGGGATTGATTCAATCGAATCTTCAAACAGGTGTGTTTGTTCCCTTTCTCCGATGATCTAATTTTTCTGTCCTTTGTTTTGTTTTTCGAATCCGCTTTTGATTGAAAAAACTGTGCCTGATCCTTTTCTGGGTTTGTTTTTTTTTTTGGTTTATGATCTTTGAAAGAAAAAACGTTTGCAAATTTTTTGTGAAACCCCTTGTTGCCGGTGTATAATCACGAGGGTGATTACACCTTTGGTGATTTTGTTGGATTCACTAATCTAAACACACAGACGAAAAGATTTTCGTATGAAGTTGTGTTTTTTTCGATTTGCAAAATAGATTGGCTTTGTTTTTTTGATTCGAAATCTGGGCAGAAAAAAAATAATGGTATATGATGATTTGGTTTGATTAACCAAAAGCTCTGATGCCAATGTTGAGAATTCAATCTGTGTGTGTGGATCGTTCAACACTCAAATCAAGATATACCGAAATAATAATTCTATTGATATTGATATGAATAATAATCTGTCATCTATTCGTTCTATACAAATCTTTACATATTTATACTAATCTAAGCGGTACAAATGTAGCAGTACAACGGTTCTTTGAACCATTGTGTCGGTTGGTAGTGTAACTGCCATGTAACCGCCATTTTTGTAACTGCCTTAATATCCAGGATTTGTGATTAATCCATTGGGCTGAGGAAGTCGGCCCAACAATGTCATGATGTATGACGGTTAATTTGTCATTCATGTTGTTTGGACGGAAACTCAGCCCTAAGACTAGGGGCTTCACAACTTCATCACAGAAGGACAGAAAATATATTAGTAAAATGAAAACCTGATACAGTTATGCATATATTGGTTAGATCTACAGCAATCAATCAAAAACAATTACAGTAATAAATAATAAAAATAAAATGAATACCTGTTTTGATGAGATCTAGGGTTGTCATCAGCAGCTTATGAAGAAAGAAATAGAGGCTGTGAAGTGAAGTGAAAAGAAATGAGAGAAATGTGTTTTTATAATGTGACAGATTAGGGTTTCTGAAAAAGTGATATAGTTTTTTAGGGTTTAGAAGGCGTTCTGGTTTGTTAAGAAAAAGTGTTTGGGACTTGGGAGAGGTTTGGGCTAACTTAACTGGGTCCTATGTTAGCCCAATGCAGACAATTTTACATTGGATCATTTGATATTAAAAAAAATCATCTTAAAGTAACTAGAGGTCAATTTGAATAAACTTCAGTCCGTAGATGTTTTTTATGTCTCAAAGTAATAACACCCGTGGAAGAACCTTGTTGAATTGGTGGATCTTTGGGTGTGAGTTGCTGTAATATTTTGTGTCCCCTCATTTCTGCGGAAGATTTATGACTCTCCCACACGTAGCTTAGGTTTATCGTATCTATTGAGCTCTTTCTATGGTTATGCCGAGGAAATAATACCCGATGTCTCAATTCATTTACAATGGTTCACTTTAAAAGAGATCATAGCTCCTATGATCACATATTTGAATATCAATCCAAATGAATCTTAAATGACATTTTGTTTGATTAGGGATCATGTTACATCCAAATGCTCGTGTTTATGGCATCCAGCATAGATTCCAAATGTATTATAAAATCTTGTTACTATAATTCTATTATAGACTTGTGAGTTTACGGGCTTTTGGGTCATGTCGTCCATCTAATGATACCATAGTCTTGGTGGCTTATGCAATAAACCTAACCTAAATTCAAACTAATATACACGTCATGGATCATAATGCCAAAAAAGAGGAAGACATTGGTTCAGATTCTGAACAACTGAAATCTGTGAAAAAAGGCGGAGAAAAGGAAGCTTACTGTTGAGGAAGAGGACAGTGATTCAGACGCTCAACCACTTAAGTTGTCTGCTAAAAAAGGCAATGCAAGGTGAAGTTTGTTCACAAACAATAGTTGTGGATCTTGTTATTTGATTTGATTACCCATGAATTTGAAAATGAACCACACATTAAATTTATAATTTAATTAATTCATAGGATTGTCACAGTAAAACTTAAGCCTCCAAAACACCAACTTCCTCTTTCGCCATTCCCAGATCTACCTCTATGGCCGACTCTATCTTTTTTTCCCATCCATTTACTAGTTTCTTTCATGCCACTCGCTCATCTTCTTCCATGCCATAACCGTCGTTGCCAAGTTTAACCTCCAACTTTAACTCTTTAATTACCATGACCACCAGTCCACCAGCCCATTTTGACAATGAGGACTTCGCTTTAACGTCGTCAACTGTTTCAAACCTGAACACCCATTAACATTGAATTTACTCTGTCCCAAACGCCGTTTCTTTTGCTCGTAACATGATCTACGCTTTTCGGGGTGATAGACATGGTTTATTAGATGAGTCCGACCACAACATCAGTAGTAAAGAAAGCCCACCAATTCGAAGGTTTTAATGTGTGACCATAACATCTTTTAAAGATGTTTGCCATAAAAATTCAATGGCTTTTATGAAATTTGTTAAAGACATTTAATTTTTACTTTTTATAAATAATAAAGCTGTTACAAGTCGATATATGTGATTTTCAAGTCATTACGCTTTATGAGCTCTTACTAATTGACCCCATAAACATATGGTAAAACCTGGGCAGTTACAAAATTAAATACATAAACACCCTTCAAGTCTCAGTTACTACTTTTAATTAAATAGACTGTTATTGACCTATGCTAATTGAAAAAATGTAAATATTAAATCTCGACATAATTAAAAAATGACTGGTTTGTATTTCCTTATTTAACAAATTTGTGTATATATCATTAAAGAATGAGGAGGTTTAACTTAATTGGTATTGGGCTAAAACCCAATCTTTGCATTGTGTTATAAATAAATACCAATGGTTATATGGAATAAACACACAAAAACATTCTGTCAATAACAACATGGCGACCGATAATAACATCAGCCCTGTGGAAGAAACCCTATGGATCTGGGAAAACGACCGAATGGTAAAAAAACCAATCATGTTTTTACCATGTCTTTACCAAATCTTCGACAATATAATTTTAAGCAGCATAGCTCATAGCAAGCATATCAAAGTTAAGATAGATGTTGGGAGTAATGAGATTATTGTTTTTATTGATGGTGAAGATGTTTATGATTTAAAGAGTAGTAATTTCCTTGAGGCTCTTCACTTTTCGACTGAGTTTACGATTAAGAGGGCCGAAAGTCATGAGCTGTCGGGCTTCACAAACAAGAAGCCAACTATGGTTTCATTTAAACTTGATTTAGTAAAACTTGGCATGACATGTCTTGAAGATGATATGGTGGGTTTGATGAAGAGGCGGGTGGTTGATTTAGCGGGATGCTCAGCTGCGAAGGTTCAACTAGATGGAACATGTGTTCTACCTAGAACTTTTGAAGATTATGTTGACACTACAAAATTCGAACCCTTCCCTGGCTAAATTCGCGACGTTTCCCTGGCGACATGTCGCCAGGGAAGACGAATCCCTGGCGACATGTCGCCAGGGAAAGTACGCCAAGAAAGGCTGGTGCGGGATAGTTTCCCTGGCGACAAATTCTGATTTCCCTGGCGACAAGTGGGCCCCGCAAACTCTTTGGTTCAAATATTGGTGCCACGTCGGAGTTGGTGCGGGATAGTTTCCCTGGCGACATGTGTCGCCAGGGAAAATATGGCTGATTAAGGAACTTAAGTTAAATAGGTTTTTTAAACCTCACTTTTCCCTGGCGACATGTCGCCAGGGAAACTCTAGAAGAACATTGACTTGTCAACGCCAGGCGTTGACTTGTCAACGCCTGGCGTTGACAAGTCAATGTTTTTCTTGAGTTTCCCTGGCGACATGTCGCCAGGGAAACTAGACGTAACGTTGACGAGTCAACGCCTGGCGTTGACAAGTCAATGTTTTTTTCGAGTTTCCCTGGCGACATGTCGCCAGGGAAACGTGGCTGACTTTTTTAGAAAGTCAAATTATCCAAAGTTTCCATGGCGACATGTCGCCAGGGAAACTTTGACATTTTTTTTTTTTTAGCTGCCTGCACAGCAGGCTGTTTCCAGATTTTTTCCGGAATTTTTCCGGAAAAAATCTACCAAAACCTGGGAATACAAATACAAAACCTGAAGATAAAAATACCAAAAATCTACCACGAATCTAGTACCAAAACACAATAACATGTAACTCTCGATCAATACAAATACATGTCACAACTTGAGTACAAAGTTCCTAGTTACACTTATTAAACTTGCAATTCGGGGTTTACAATTATTAAACTTGCATGCTAAGGTAGGAAAAACAAGACAAGCATACTAACCATTACCACTCCCACCGGCGCCACTACCGCTGCCTCCCGTGCCACTCCCGCTAGCACCACCCGATAGAAATGCTCCGAACGCATCGGCAAACCTATCGTCACTTCTCATAAAGTTAAACACTTGAGCCGCTTGTTCCAACCGTGGGTCGACGGGAGGAGGAGGAGGAATATAGTGAGTACTCCTTCTCGGCACTATCTGGCCGACACCGGGCATGTGGCCTCGCTGCTTTCCACCTCGGACGATACGGTTGATCTCGTCGTCCGTATGTTTTCCTGCAGCCTTCATCGCAAGCATCTCCTCCTAATGAAGTGACAAAAACAAACGACAGTTAGTATATTATATATTAGTCGGTTGGTACATTATTTATCGGCAAGGAATAGTAAAAAACCAAGGCATATCCAAAAAAAAATTAATTAATTAATTAATTTAAAAAAAAATACTTACATACATAACGCGGTCCGCATCGCAAGGAAAATTCCCATCCTGGTCGGTGTGCGCAATGAAGAAGTGATCAATGACAGTCGGGGGTGGCACATCAGCTTCAATTGCAGCTTGCGTCTGTACATACATAGACACGCATATATAGAATGAAGCAAATTCAAAACAAAAAATCACAACACACTAAAACATATAATCAAAGACATATATGTATGTAAATTAATTATAGAATTTCTCACCACTTGGTCTCGAAGGCGTGCCAACGATCGGGATCCCTGCCGACTCGGCGTCTTCTGCTTAGACCGGTTCTGGGAGTTCGTCTGGCATCTTTTCTCGTAATCCGGATTACTCCAAAGTGCGATATGTTTCTCCCAGTCCTCTGAAGTAATTTCCTCTGGACGCTCGCTGCGGACTCTGCCGATATCTACCCTGCCGGTATCGATGTCTCGGACCCAATGCTTTGTCTTGAGCGTATTTTTTCGAGAATTATAACTCTTTGTAAGCATTTGATTGATGCCGCCACGTATTTCCTTCCATCTACCAGGATCACTCTTGTGTGGCGTCAAATTAAACTGATTCTGCATTCATATACAACAAATAAAACAAAAACAGAGTTAGAGTTAGAGATATAATTTATACATTATTTTGTTTATTTATTTAATGGCTTAGTCATTTATTTAATTTTTTATAACAAATAAGCTTTTTGAAAACAACTTGTTCTGATAAGCTTATCAGGACAAGCTGTTTGAAATCAGCTTATCCTGATAAGCTTATCAGGACAAGCTGTTTGAAAACAGCTTATCCTGATAAGCATATCAGAACAAGCTGTTTTCACACAGCTTGTTCTGATAAGCTTATCAAGATAAGTTGTATTCAAACAGCCTGTTCTGATAAGCATATCAGGATAAGCTGTTTGAAAACAGCTTATCCGAAAAGCTTATTACATTATTCTCATCAAATATATATTTATTTAATTTTTTTTATATTTATTCTAATTTTTTTATATATATTTAAAAAAAATTTATATGATATAAATAAATAAGATACAATTTGTATATTTATTTAAATTTGTTATTTATTTATATGATATAAATAAATAAACAAATTTATTTAAATATATACATCATTAAATAAATAAACACAATAATGTTATGAACATAAAAATGATAACTGACCTCTATGTTCGCCCAAACCAATGTTTCGATCTCATCAGGGACATCAGCCCAACTTGGGTAGTACAGTGGCACGAGCCTCCTGATACAATCCCCGATGTAATTAGATAAATGCTGAGCATGCGTGCCGCGAGGCCGGTGAGATTTTTCTTCAAAATCTATCGGGACAGGGCCATGCTGACCAACTTCCTCCAACAAATCGATACATCGGCTAATGCCTCGAGTCTTTCTACCGGCCGCTCTGCCGCCCAAATTTTCTTTTCTTTTGCCTTTGCCTGCAAAAATCAAGTGAGTGACAAAGTAATAAAAATTCAAGGCAAGCAACATATATATGCACCAAATTTTTGATTGTGTTACAATAATCCAAATATTCTTACCTTTATTTCTAAATGCGGCGAAACAACCGCTGCGGATGTTTGGCGTAGGAGGTTCATCCTCACCACCACCGTCACCACCGTGTGATCCTGCAACATCTGCTGACATCTGTACAAGTACAATTAGCATAACATAGACAAATTCATGAACAAAATAATATAAGCATGCACAAATTCAAATACAACACATCCAAATAAATATACACATTTAAAAAATCCACAACAATTAGATTCATTAATTCAAACAAATAAGTGTCTTTTGCAAGTTACAACTAAAGGTCAATCTTCTTCTTCACTAGAATAAACTCTGTCTTCACCATCATCATCATTCACACGTTCTTCATCACTTAAATCATGAGGGACGTATTCTAATAAGCTTATCAGGATAAGCTGTTATCAAACAGCTTATCCTGATAAGCTTATTAGGATAAGCTGTTATCAAACAGCTTATTCTCATCAAATAGGTAACATAAGGAGTGTTTGGATTTACGTTTAAAAAAATTAACAATTTTAAACATCCCGGACGACATGTCGCCAGGGAATCTAAAAAAAACTAAAAAAAAACAATATGTATTCTCAATTACAATTAAAAGTTAAAAAAACATACCTTTAAATAGTGGTCGGGTCTCGGCTGTGGTCGGGGCGCGGGTGTGGTCGGGGCTCGGCTGCGGTCGGGTCTCGGCTGTGGTCGGGCTCGGCTACGGTCGGGACTCGGCTGCGGTGACCGGATATGTAAAAACAAAACCAAATATACTATCAATTGTAAAAACAAAACCAAATCAATTACAATATAAATTATAAAAAAAATTATATAAAAAAAAAACAAAACAATTACAATATAAATTATATAAAATACCTTAATATATATTGCGGTGGTGGTGGTGCCGGTGAATGTAGATGGCGTGGTGGTGGTGTTGGCGACTGGAGATGGTGGTGAGTGGTGGTGCGTGCACGTGTGCAGGTGTGGAGGAGAATGATGGTGAGTGGTGGTGGTGAGTGGTGGTGGTGGTGATATAGCAGCGGGATGTGGAGGAGAGTGGTGGTGGTGAGTGGCCGGATATAGCAGCGAAGAGAGTAAGGGAGATGAAGTTTTTTTTTTTGTTAAGTGTATGTGAGAAAAGATAAGGTTTCTGATGAATAAATCGCTTTTTCTTTTCCCCGGCGACAATCCCTGGCGACATGTCGCCAGGGAAACTTTTGCCTTTTGTCGTTTAGCCAAAAGCGCGCGTTAGTGAAAAATTTTGGAGGGGTGTGACGAGGTTTCCCTGGCGACATGTCGCCAGGGATTCCTTTGACTTTTCAACGCATATGCACGTACCTATAACTTTCGTCGGGTCTCCCAAAGTTTCCCTGGCGACATGTCGCCAGGGAAACATGGCTGACTTTTTTGAAAGTCAAGTGAGCCACATTTTCCCTGGCGACATGTCGCCAGGGAAACTTGGCTGACTTTTTAGAAAGTCAAGTTGAGCACACGTTTCCCTGGCGACATGTCGCCAGGGAAACTTGGCTGACTTTTTAGAAAGTCAAGTTGAGCACACGTTTCCCTGGCGACATGTCGCCAGGGATAGTATCCCTGGTGACTTGTCGCCAGGGATAGTTACAAATGTCGCAAGGGATAATTTTTGTGAAAATAAAGTTTTTGTTACTTATGTATTATTATAATTAGTAATAAAATAATAATAATTATTATTATTATTTATGAAATAATAATTATTATTATTACATATTATAAAATAATTATTATTATTTATAAAATAACTATATCATCCCGGTCAGTTTAATTTCTAAATTCATTCCGATTTATTCCGTTTAGTTTCTCGATTTATTCTAATTCGGTAACCATTTAACATCTAACGTTTAACAAATGCATACCGACTCATCCATTGAACATCTAACATGTAACCAAGACATGTCGAGTCATCCATTGAACATCTAACGTGTAACCAACACATGTCGAGTCGTCCATTGAACATCCAACGTGTAACCAAGACATGCCGACTCATCCATTGAACATCTAACGTGTAACCAAGACATGCCGACTCATCCATTGAACATCTAATGTTTAACAAATGCATACCGACTCATCCATTGAACATCTAACGTCTAACCAAGACATGCCGACTCATCCATTGAACATCTAACATGTAACCAAGACATGTCGAGTCATCCATTGAACATCTAACGTGTAACCAACACATGTCGAGTCGTCCATTGAACATCCAACGTGTAACCAAGACATGCCGACTCATCCATTGAACATCTAACGTGTAACCAAGACATGCCGACTCATCCATTGAACATCTAATGTTTAACAAATGCATACCGACTCATCCATTGAACATCTAACGTCTAATCAAGACATGCCGACTCATCCATTGAACATCTAACATGTAACCAAGACATGTCGAGTCATCCATTGAACATCTAACGTGTAACCAACACATGTCGAGTCGTCCATTGAACATCCAACGTGTAACCAAGACATGCCGACTCATCCATTGAACATCTAATGTTTAACAAATGCATACCGACTCATCCGTTGAACATCTAACGTCTAACCAAGACATGCCGACTCATCCATTGAACATCTAACATGTAACCAAGACATGTCGAGTCATCCATTGAACATCTAACGTGTAACCAACACATGTCGAGTCGTCCATTGAACATCCAACGTGTAACCAAGACATGCCGACTCATCCATTGAACATCTAACGTGTAAATGCAAAGAAAGGAAACCTGTATTTGTGTTTGTATATATGTGTTGTAATAATAGTATACAACTATACATAGAATTATCAAATCCGACTTAATTAGAGATCAAGCTAGAGGCAATAGTGGTTTGTACCCAAAACAACCATTCAAATAAATCTTTAACCAGCTTCCGTTTTGAATCGATGACAAAAAGAGTTCCAGCAAACAAGTCGCGTAAGTTTGAACAAAAGAAAGAAGCTTTTCATTTGATGTAACCTCACCAAAATAGCTTACACAACGAGTATAGTCATTTGCCAGCTCAATATAGCTATGTTGCCAGCTCATCTAACGTGTAACCAAAACATACCGACTCATCCATTGAACATCTAATGTTTAACAAATGCATACCGACTCATCCATTGAACATCTAACGTCTAACCAATACATGCCGACTCATTTATTTAACATCTAACGTGTAACCAACACATGTCGAGTCGTCCATTGAACATCTAATATAACCATAACAAACCGGACCATCCATTGAACATCAAACGTACAACCATAACAAACCGGGTCATCCATTGAACATCCAACGTTTAACTATTGGCGGGGAAACGTTGGCGGGAAAACATTGGCGGGAAAATGTTAACTATTTCCCTCACTTTTTGACCATAAAATGATTCACACACACTTATCATCAGCAGATCACACACACACACACTTATCATCTCCTACCAAACTCACCACCACCACCACCTGATTTGGTAGCAGATGGATCCCCGTGAAGCTTATAAGTGTACATGTAGAAAGGGATATATTGTGTTGAGACAGTCACATCAACCTCATAGCTTTGGTAAACTCTACTATGCATGTCCTTTTTCGAAGGTAAACAATCAAATGTTTTAGTTATGTAATACGTGTGATTATTAAATGACATGTCATGTTATTTGTTTACTTTGTAACAGCCAAAAACAAATGATTATGGATGTAAATATTTTAAATGGAAGGATGATTTTGATCTCGAACTCCGTATAAGATCTTCCCCTGGATCTTCAACACCTCAAGGTTCACATCCAAGTTCTTCTACAGGTCCTTCTCAATCTGCACCCACTGAGTGCTCAAATTGCAAGATCAAAGATCTAAAGATAAAGATGTTAGAGGCAAGACTAGAAATGGAAAGGCATCCTGAAGACCACGCATGTCAATCGGCTGCAATACTTCATGAGCTTTTAAATGAAATGGAAAATCTTAGCGTTGAGTAGTAATCGGCTGCACTACTTCACGAACTTTAAGTTGATTAGTAATGTCTGTTTTTAAGTTTTCCATTTGATTCCACAAGGGCTATGTATAATATTATGAATAAATAAATGTTTTTTTTATAAATGTCTCATTTTTATTATATAAACGTCGCAAAAATTAAATAACATCGGATCGATAGTTAAAATAATAACTAACAAGCAAAAACAAAATACATATATGTCAGGGAGTTTCCCTGGCGACAAGTCGCCAGGGAAACATTTGGGTTTTGGCGGGTAAAAGCCCGCCACACATTCTTGGCATGTAATTAAACATTTGTGTTTAATTTTGAAACTAATCACAAATGGCGAGGGTTTCCCTGGCGACTTGTCGCCAGGGATAATGTTGACATGTAATTAGCAAACATAATTTTTGTTAAATACGATGGACGGGTTTTCCCTGGCGACTTGTCGCCAGGGATAAGTTGGTCAAAGTTTGACTAGGTTTTCCCTGGCGACGTGTCGCCAGGGAAACCTTGGAGGGAAAATTTCGCGCTCTTTCACTTGGTATCTGGTTTTGGACCGAGTATCCCTGGCGACATGTCGCCAGGGAAACTCTAGTCAAACTTTGACTAAAAAGTAAACCTACTTTACCGCCACGTCAGCGTTGTCGCCAGGGAAAAGGTGTTATCCCTGGCGACATTGTGTCGCCAGGGAAACGCCCGTCATCTGTTCTCAACTTTCTTGTAGTGTGACCTTTATCTCCAAACCTTTGCACATGCTAAAAGGATCCATGAGAAAGTTAATGATAGATGGGAGATTTGTGTTGCGATAGCAGCTGATGGGCGCCAATTTGAGCATTTTGACCAGGTGAGCTTTGTGAATAATATTGCTATGATCAAGGGAGGGTTACATGCTGCTGATTATATAACTCGTCAAATTACGAAATTTCTTGCAAAAAAGTTGAATCTCGAACCAAATGACATAAAGAGCTATCTTTGGGTGTTTGTTAATGCTCATATCGATAACCCTGCTTTTGATTCGCAAACTAAAGGGAAGTTGAGTGTTGGATCAACGTGTGAACTCACGCCAAAGTTTTTGAAGAAAATTGCAGACTCACTTGAAGATCTGTTTAGAAAGAGTAATGCAGGGAAACTCGATATTCCTAAACTACTAGATGCTAAGTTAGCTAATACACCTTATTCCCAACTATGCACTTTAATTATAACAAAAGGAGATTTTGCCACAGATTCTGTAAGGTCTAGATTGGGTGAAGATAAGTATGGCGTGTTTCCTTTGGAAGGTGAGTTGCTCAATGTGAGGGAAGCAAGTCCTCAAGAATTGGAGGAAAACACTGATATTCAAAACATTAAGAAGATTCTTGGCCTCCAAGATGGTAAAATCTATGAAAATGTTAAGGAATTGAGATATGGACACTTGATGATTATGGCTGATGGAGATCACGATGGTTCACGCATTAAAGGGCTGCTGATCAACTTTTTTCACTATTTCTGGCCATCTTTACTAAAAGTCAAAAACTTTATGAAGTGGTTTATAGTACCAACTGTTAAGGTCTGTCACAAGAGGACTAATAAAGTGTTCTTGTTCTATACAATGTCCCAGTATAAGGCGTGGAAGGAAAAATTTGGAAACCAGTTCAATATCATGTTCAAGGAGCTGGGAACTATTGAAAGTGAAGGAGAAGAGTATAATTTTGATCAGCACATTAAGGACTTTGTTTGGGACAATGATGAGGATGGTGATACAATTGAGCTTGCCTTTAGTAGCACGAAGATTGAGGAAAGAAAGCACTGGCTTCAAGCATCTCAGGATGGTCCTCATCTTGACCTAAAGGAGAAGGGCATCCGATACCGAGACTTCATGAACAAAGAGTTCAAGCTATGTGCAATGGCTGATATCCAAAGATCAATCCCGTCAATGCTGGATGGGTTGAAACCTTGCGAAAGAACAGTCCTATTCTATGCTCTCAAGAAGCCCATTATTCAAGAAATTAGCCTGGGTGAGTTTCTTACTTATGTGATTGATCACTCTCGTTATCATGATGGTGAGGTGACTCTAATCGATACCATTATTGGCATGGCCCAAAATTATGTTGGTAGTAACAACATTAGCCTTCTTCAGCCAAATGCGTGGCAATTTGGAACACGATATCTGGGTGGTAAAGATCATTCAGATGAAACATTGCTTTTCACTCGGCTCTCTCCTATCACACGATGTCTTTTTCACAAGAATGATGAACTTCTTCTCAACTACTTCAAGGAGGATGGTCAATCCATTGAGCCTGCATGGTTTATTCCAATCATCCCAATGGTTTTGGTAAATGGAAGTGAAGCAAGAGGAGCATGGAGTTCGTTTATTCCAAATTATAATCCACGAGACATAATTGCAAACCTAATACGCCTACTGAATGGTGAAGAAATGGTGGCTATGCTTCCGTGGTACAAAGGGTTTAAAGGAGAAATTCTGAAAAGCGCATCAAATGAATACACCACATACGGAATTAAAAAGGACAAGGATGGTCTTACAAAGGATGCTGCTCTTACAAAGGATGGTCTTATAAAGGATGCTGCTCTTACTGTCACTGAACTCCCAGTAAGGAGTTGGACTCAGGATTACATGGAATTTTTGGAGGCAGCTTCACGGGGTGGGAAAGACATTAAGGAGTACAAGGCTTATGGTGGTGATTCTAGTGTGCATTTTGAAATTACTATGACTGAAGATCAAATGAACAAAGCAGAACAAGAGGGGTTCTTGAAATATTTGAAGCTAACAACTACATTAAGCACAGCTAACATGTATGTGTTTGATGCAGATGGTAAACTAAAAAAGTATGACACCCCTGAAAAACTTCTTGAGGATTTCTATCACCTTCGTCTTGTCTCTTATGAACAGCGGAAGACAACTCTGCTTCGCGAGCTCAAGATAGCTTCATTGCAACTAGAAAACAAACAGAGGTTTGTGCGTGAACTTTGGAATGGCACAGTAGACTTGTCCCAAAAAACGAAAAATGATATGTGTGTTGACTTGAAGAAGAAAGGATTCAAATCGTCCCCATCAATTGGATTGGAGGCAAGGAAAAAACCCCAAGAGGAGGAAGATGTGGCAGTAGAAGGATATGCTGGATATGATTACTTGCTGTCTAATCCTTTTTTAGATGATAACGATATAGAGGAGTTGGAGAAAGAAAGGAAACGAACGGATGAAGAGTTAAGGGATCTTCCCAATAGCACTGCCAAGTCTTTATGGGTAAAAGACCTTGCAGCTCTAGATGAACAGCTTGCTTTTGAAGAATATCCTGAAGCAAAATATAGTGAAGCAGAAAAGAAAGCACGAGCAAAACGAGCAGGAGATGCAGCCGCCGGACAAAGCACGAACAAGAAAAGACGTATGTTGTGAGTAATTCTGATGAAGAGTGAAGGAAATACAAATCAGTGACAGCTTATAGTAACATGTTATGCCGTTATTAATTAGATGTACCAAAAAAAACCGCCGAACTTTATAATATCCACAATTTTTTTGCGTTTCTATGTGAAATCTGTTAACACATAGATTGTTCAATAATCTCACCCCCACATCTGCATAATAAATAACTCACACAATCAATGGTAATCACACTCATCGCCATAAATTATCTACAGAAAAGACCATGAAAACCAAAAACACTTGCAGCAAACATAAGTTGCAGATGCAAAATTGGTTCTACTTTACAGACTAAAAAGTAAAATAGAAGAATGAAAAATAGAAGAAAAAATATATGAAAACGCCAACAAGAGAACTGCGGACATCAGCAATAGGAGGTTATAAAGTCAACCAAGGCTTTTATTGTTTGTAATATCCAAAGAACTCTCTTTTTAGGACTTCCCACAGCGTCAAGAAAACCAGCACCCACAGCATAAGCAAGCGTTCTTTGTCCGATATGTCTTATCTTCACAAGTCTAGGTCTACTTCCCATTATGAAAAATATCAACATCATCATATGTTTAAAATAAAAGCATCAAGAATGATAATAAGATCGTACCCTGCGGCTAAAGGCATCATAAGTTCCACCTACAGCGCTTGAAATTGATTACAAATGATCAAGTAATAATAGAAAAGCTTGCTAAGATCAGGCTCAACATTTGTAGATTTCTGATCAATGCGTCAACTTATGTATACATTTATTCAGATCTTTGCACTGAATTTTGAAATACATAATTTATCCTCATAGTGGGTAATACACCATTTCTCAACTAGCTATTTGAGGGTAATGAAAATTTATCTGCGAAATCAGCCAGCTTCAAACCTTTTTGACAAGCAATACAGGAGGGCAAGAAACAGACTAGCAGTACTCACAAGAAGCAGAAACACTCCCATTGATTCATGGATACAATCTGTTGCAACTACTTTAAAAGAAAGCTAAGAAACAAAAAACAACTATAATAATAAGAAGAGTTACGTTTAATTACAAAAAGCGGCACCAACAGCATGAAAGCAACTCCGGTTAATATTCCTGAAGGCAACTATCCTTTGCCATTTTTTTTCTCAAAGATTAGTCGTCTGTATGTGTCTTTCTTCACTGTTTTTTTTTATTTTAGTACACTTAATGTTTTTTTTGGTATCCGTTATATTTTACTTGAAGAAGAAGACCAGAAAAACTTAAAACGAAAAGATTAGTTGTTCTATAACTTTCTTCCTCGAGCCCCATCACGAACTGATGAACGTTCTGCTTCTTGTTGCTTCAGTAATTCTTTTGTGATGTCACACTTGCAGCCAGAACACTTGCATACATGGATTTTCTCATAGTTCTCGAGTTCATCCCATAGTTTCTTTAGTCGACCAAAGTAACTCGTGATACTTTGTCCTTGTGACTTACAATTTGCGATCTCGGTTTCAATTGTTGTATCCTTAGTCCACTGGCAATTGAAAATCGTTCTTTCAAATCGTCTCAAAACTCCTTCGCCACCTCCACGTATGAGATTTAGGAGCGAAGTGTCGGATCGTATTATAGATCCATGATACAATCATTGAGTTTATCATCCACCAATCTTTGAGATCGGATGACCCAATTGCGGGTTCTTTATGGTTCCATCAATAAAACCCATCTTCTTTTTGGCACGCAACGCGGTTCTCTTTGCCATTGCCTATTCTTGGTAATTTACCCTCTTCAGTTGAACATGAGTGATTAGATTTCATGGATTATCACCATTCATGAGAAGATAAGCCCCAACACCTTCTTTTTATTGCGAAGTATCATCTTTACCGCATGTCATCAGTGGCGGAGCTTGAAGAATTTTGTCGGGAGGCCGAGATTTCAGAAAATTAAGTTTTAGGAATCAGTAATGTCAATTAAGTATCAAGTCTATAGAAAAATGCACAAACAGTATGGATCAAAACCTGTTAACTAATAGTAATATGGCAGTTCTTACTAGTTTTACATGTATTTTACTTGGTACTTTTTGTTTTGTTTTAAACCATTTTCGAGGAATGCTATATCCACGTAAATACAAAATACTTACAAAAAGAAATTCACACTTAGATTATGGTAGTGAAAATAAGAAAGAGAAAATATACTGCTCCGTAAAAATCGTGTGGATATAGCATTTCTCGACATTTTTAGCGGTGTAATTAACTTTAATGGTCCCATTTCCAGAAGCTAGTGGGATTCATGATCAAGGAGGTAGTGTTTAGTGAACCACTAAGCCATAAATAGAAACCATTGTTTGAAGCTTAAATACTGATATCTGAAGGAAAATATCAAAGCACTATAATAATAAAGGTCAAAAATGCATTTGACCTCGCTCATTCAATTAAAATTTCAAATCTTATGCATATGATGATGGTATATGGCTATATGCCAATGTTTATGTAACAAGATTTAAGAACAGATTGTTATGACATGACTTCCTCAATGCTGACAAATCTGCCCTTCTCAATTGAAAGTTGTGCCGCAACACCAATAGCCACTGCAGTCAAGCCGTCTTGCAAATCAACAGCCGGAGCTTTCTTCCCGTCAACCTGGACTGCTGCCAAAAAATTCAGGTGTTCCAAGTAGCTTGAACCATGGTGCAGCCCGTCATATCTATCATGTGGCAAATCATCGGTAAGTGTAATGTGATTGATATTCATATAGAGGTGGAAAGCTCGACCTGCTTACTTATTATGGGTAAATTACGGTTATAAATTGTAGAATAACGGGTCAAATAGGTACATATAAACAAAAGCTTAAGAGGAAACAAGTTAACTTTCGAAAGTCACCGAAAGCACTATTATACCCTTTTTTGCATTTTTCCATTTTTGAAATAATTTAATTTTTGCAATTATATCCAACACATGTATGTTATGGAGTAACTAGTTTTTTAGACCGAAAGTGTGTCCGGGTCAACCAAACCCCTGATTTTACCCATGACACACTTGCCACCTCTAGTTTGCTTTCCTTTAAAAGATCAAGAAACATACTTGATTCGATGATCTTCAGTTCTCATGGTTCTAACACCATCTCTCCCTTCAATACGCAGACCATAACGAACAATATTCTCTGGAACAAACGCCTCACCCTGAAAATCAATAGCCCAGAAGGTTTGAAATAAGATAACAACATGATCAAAATGGTGTTCCATTTGGTCATTTCACGTATTTGCCGGTATAAAGAGGAATCTTTTTCAACTTTGACATTGATATTGACTATAAGCTGGTGATATTTACAAAACATATACATCCATTTGAAAGATTTAACATATGTTGTATGTGTGCCATACCTTTCCATTTTCACCAACGACGGAGATTTCTTGCTCATTTTTACTTCCTTCAGCAAACATACAAAGATCAAGCATGCCTCTTGCCCCGTTGTCAAATTCAACGATAACATATGCATTGTCAATGATATCAGGTACCTGTGAGACAAGACAAAAGCACGAATTAATCAGAATGAATATATTATTCCGTTATATGTTGACTTTAGAGGTCAAACTTGCCCATATGTAAGCAATACATTGACAAATATTTTACCTACAAACTTAGCATTACCACATTTTCATTTGTATACATACTTGAGGTTGAATTTATTAGTGTGCTACTTTAATACTTTTGGATGGTCATTTAAGACAGCAGACTCAAATATAAAGAACACAATACCTTGCCATCATAAACTTCATTTTTGTGATTTATATCAATTGCTCCAGAAGCCATTACACGAACTGGATTAGCGCCTACAAACAGCGTCATCAGATCAAAAAAATGACAGCATTTTTCAACAAGAGTACCTCCGCTGTTGCAATTAAATCTGTTCCAGTTGTCCACCTAAAAAAGACACAAGTAGTCAAGTACATTAACTATAAAAATCCAACACAAATTATGTAAAGTACATAAGTTTAAATAACTACCTTAACCAAAAATGGAAACCGATGTTCCCTAATTGAAACCATCTTAACATGTCCCAATCTTCCACCATTAACAATGTCTATCAGCTTAGCTACGGGAGGCATGTACCTGTACTCAAGTCCAACTTGTACCAGCATTTCGGGTCGCTTTTTAGCAGCCTCTATCACCTGAATCACGGGCAAGATTAAGCCTTTTAAATCACTTAGTGTGCCTCATTTTCGGTTTTCTTTTCATGCATCATATAAATTTAACACAGAAGATAAAACACACAACATTTTAAACTTGTAGGGCTGCCAAAATGGCCTGTGATTATCAATAATTTGTGTCATGTGTTATGTGAATAAATACCAACCTTTCTGCAGTCTTCCACAGTAGTGCATAAAGGCTTCTCCACCAGTACGTGATGAGTCTTTGGGTGGTTTATAATATCCATCAAGATTTGATAGTGAGTCATGTTTGGAGTAGAAATAACCACAACATCACACATCCCACTGTCCAGCATTTCCTTGTGTCCTGAAAACACCTGTTACAACGATCCGTGTATTCAGTAAAAGTTCAAATTCATATTAGAATAAAATGCACCAAAAGAACGTATATCGACTTAAAAACACCAAAAAAATGGTCTAACAAGGGGGTTCAAAGTCATGTGCGGTTATTCTGGACAATCTCAATCTGTTTATTGAAATTTGGGTCACTTCGCGGTTACACTGTACTTTATCGGTAACCAGCTAAATGAATAAAAAGGAAAAACTTAATAATCTAAAAATATTGCATTAACTATTTATTAAACTCAACTAAAAACAAAAGAATAGTGTTTGGAGTTCAACTCAATCTACAACAAATTCATCTTGACCCAAGTTAAAAATTTACCATTCTGTGATAAAGTGAAAATGAACCCGTCATGGAAACATATCCATACAAAAAATAGTCCTAACAAGTAACAAACACGTAATATGTGACGAAAGCTAAAGTCATACGCTACTCATTAACACAAGGCAGACATTAATGTCGGACTCCCACACAAAAGACAGATCCAAATATTTCAGTCACATCCGTTGCTGCGTAATTGTTCAATACAACCTAAGTTTCTATATAACAGTTTAAACTTTTAAAAGCGTTAAAATATCTACATTATTCACCTTCGAAAATGACACTTTTTGCACTTCTCATAGGACCCATGCCAATCTTGTTAACAATTCTAAAAAAAGTATGAATTTGTCACCAATTATTCATGATCTTTGTAGTGTCATAATAAACTTCATCATCATCACTCTAATACCAAATAAAGATCCATTATTTTTCAAATTCTTAGAAAGAAATTGTTTTTGCCTTTTATAGGATTCACTCCAAATTTGTACTCAATTTATGAAAGAACAAGAATTTGTTGCAATGATTTTTGTAAGTTTTGCTCACACCAAAGTTACTTGGAGCTCGCAGCACATATGATAATACTTTCACTTCAACGCTACTCCTTATACCACTCTAGGAGTGGTGTCATGGAAAAAAGTGGTGTCACGTAGGCTATGACAGCAAAAACTCTATGGCGCCGTATTTTGTGGGGAATGGTAAGCCAAAAGAAAAATGGTGTCAAATGACTAAAAAGTGGTATCATGGGTCTACATATAGCCCATTTCATTAAATAAAAGGCTGGAAGGCAATGGCGTTAACCACCAGCCAACCACGCGCCGAGCTCTAATATATGAACCACTGGTATAGCATCCAACTTGTAACGTGCTCACAACTTGGACAAACATGTGTAGTTGTATAGGTTTTCCAAAAATAAATAAAATGTTAGCTTTTTTGGGTTAAATCATCCATCTAGCAAACTATTGATAACGAAATCATCCCTGAAAGTGATGATTTATGCGTAACATTAATATTTCGCATAAATCATCCCTGGCTTGACATGGATGGTTTTCACTGCTTTTTGGCGTTTCGCCTCTGGTGCATGATTCATGCAAAAAGTTTACGATAAGAATTGTTTCATAAACTTATAATTAACAGTTTAACACGTTAAATATCTCAGAAAAAAGTATAGCAAAAAACTAGTAGTAACTTTTGATTTTTCTTTTTGCACCCTTTGCGTTACAATCAATGCATGCACGGATAAATTAACAAGCCAAAACTCAAAACAAATGAACAAATAACCACGTGTAGTCCAGATACATTAACCAAAAACACCACGTAACATTCATGCTCTAAATACATGTACGAAACACACAAACACGCTACAAAAACATGTACGTAACGTACCTTAATAGGCCAGCCAAAAGAATCGGCAAACTCTAGTGACACCTTTTGCGACGGAACATGCGGATCAGCGACACAAACAACCGTCGCTCCTTCATTCCTTAAATGAAACAAGTTGCACAAATGTTCTCTTCCCATCATACCAACACCAATGATCCCATATCTCACCATTTTCTTATTCTTATCAACTTTTTTCTTGACACCTATGTCGACAAGATCAATGTCAGTTGTTGTTGTGGTTTTGGTTTGGTTACTTAGTACTTGTGTTACAAATGTTGGTTGTTGTTTAATGTTTTTATTGAAGGTGTTTTTTGTGTTGTTGTATGTGTGTTCATTGGTTGGTTGTTTATATATGGGAGATATGGAATGATGCTTTGGTATCAAATTAATTGGTGAAGATTCTGTGTTATTAAAAAAGTTAATGTGGTTAAATATTTTGTTGTGGATGATTTGTAGGGATGATTTTGTGGAAAAGTGTGTGATGGGATTGGAACGATGACAATGTGATGTATCAAGTGAGTATATAGGGTTAAATTAGTGAGAGATGAGCAAGTAGTAGTCAAAGATGATGTGTTATTGTTTTTTTTTATTTAAGGTAAGAAAAGAAGTTTTCTTTTATTGGCAAATTTATTATACTTATTGTAATATCGTATTTACTCTCGTTTAAAGTGACAATTATAAATTTAGAAAAAAAAATTAATTAATTAATTAGAGATACGCCTGTTTAATTTGCCAATAAAAGTGAATGTTTAATACGCTTGTTTATGCATATCCAAAGGAAACAAGTTATCTTTTATTTATTTAGATCATGTTCACTATCTTTTATCTTTATCATTTATCTTAGTGCTTATCACACAACTAATATTTAAGGTTTCAACCTATTCAACCAATTATAATCACCCATTTTTTAAAAAATCTACTTCCCACCATTTTTTAAAAATTAAATATCTCATAAACGGTAAATCGTCAAACGAAAAAAAATAAACCATTACAACGAGAATTAAATCATCTTTCTATCGAGGGTACATATACATACTTTGGACGAACTTTTTTTCGACTTTTTTTCTTAAGTCGCGTCTGAGAGAATCATATATGATTCATCACGAATCATATATGATTTTCAGAAAATCATATATGATCCGTGATATGAATCATATATGATTTTCTGAAAATCATATATGTTTCGTGACGAATCATATATGATTCTCTCAGACTTGACTTAAGAAAAAATGTCGAAAAAAAGTTCGGCGAAAGTATATACATGTGCCCATCGATAGATAGATGATTTAATTCTCGTCGCGATTATATATTTTGTTTTACGTAACGATGAACGGTTTGTGAGATATTAATTTTTAAAAAATGAGTTTTTTGCTACGTGATAAAAATGGGTGGTTGTGATTGGTTGATTGAGTCTATGCTAAATTAAGGGTCTATGTTGAACTTTTTTTAATGTAATCATATTATCAATCAAAGTTAAAGTTAAACAAAATGTGTGGTCTTCTCATCTCTATTTCTTAAGGAGCTAGCATCACGCTTGAAGTGGTGCTTTCAATTGATATGACCCTCTCGGATAGTATCGGGATAGGGCACCCCTTCAAGCGTGATGCTAGCTAGAAATATAGATGAGAAGACCACACATTTTGTTTAACTTTAACTTTGATTGATAATATGATTACTTTATGAAACTTGTGTGATAAGCACTAAGATAAATGATAAACATAAAAGATACTAAACATCTATCTAAATAAATAAAAGATAACTTGGTTCCTGTGGATATACATAAACATGCGTATCATTCCCCACTCCTTCGAATTCACCTTGCCCTCAAGGTGATGTCTTGCAAAGCTCGTGATTCCGGGATCCCGTAATCTTCTTTGAATCCCAGCGCACTCCAGTCTTGTTGTCCAAGAGTTTTCCACCCATATAGTTCTTCACCCTAGTACTATAACATAAAGAGTTCTCCAACACAGTTTGTTCTCCACCCAAGTTTGTTATCTGTTATCCATAAGTCTATGATCATCAACATCATTAACAACCTCGTTAACAATCAATTTTGTCACCGACTCATCAATAGATATGGCGTCAAACACACTAAACCCTTTTGTCCCATTAGCATCGGCATCATTCACGTTAGGGTTTTTCATAACTTCTTGATGATAAACAATGTTAACGACTTCCTCCTCGTTAATGGGCAGTATATTCTCCTCAATTGCTTCAAAATGAGCCTCCATTATACGGGCACGAAAGAAGGTTTCTTCTGAAGTTGCAGGATTTGACCTTAATAGTTCTGAGAGTTCTAGGTTCGTGAACCGTGTTTCTGCTGCCAGGGCTAATGAAAATGCTTCGCCTAAACTTGTGGGCTTTGACCTCAAGAGTAAACATTGTAGAGATGGCTTAAGTCCAGTGATATAATAACATGTAAGTAAAGATTCAGAAATTCCTGTCCTCGACTTGCAAGTATCACAAACTCACTCTCGTATTCGATCACCGTACCCATTTGCAATAGCTTAGATAATGCATCTCCATCGCTAGTGCTCGATGCCATGACAAATAAATCGGAAGAAAAAAATTAAAAAATATATAAACAGTTTTTTTACTGGTGAACAGTACCCGTGAATAGTAACCGGATGGACAGTGCAACTGATGAACAGTTCGGGTGAACAGTAGCCTCGGATGAACAGTGTTTACCGATGAACAGTATTCTTTTTTTTCTTTTTTTTGAAACCTTGATCAATATCCCTCAACGAATTGAGGGCTCTCAATGAAAGTATCAATTGATACGACCCTCTCAGATAGTATTGGGATAGGGCACCCTTTCAAGCGTGATGCTAGCTCTTTAAGAAATAGAGATGAGAAGACCACACATTTTGTTTAACTTTAGCTTTGATTGATAATATGATTACATTATGAAACCTTAAATACTAGTTGTGTGATAAGCACAAAGATAAATGATAAACATAAAAGATACTAAACATCTATCTAAATAAATAAAAGATAACTTGGTTCCTGTGAATATGCATAAACAGGCGTATCATTGTTATCATGCAAAAAATAAGAGAAAAAATAAATGATAATCATGTTTTTTCTTAAAGTATATGGTTTTCGTCGATAAATTATAGTTATAAGATGGAGCGCGTAAAAGAAATACTCGATTTATTTTCTAATGAAAAGCTTTTCATTAACTTGTTGACATAATTTATCGTAAACCGCTATAGCTTAGAAAGATTTTAACTACAACAATAACAATATCTAATTTCGTCTAAGTAAAATATAAGGAGATGAGATGTAAACACTATATTCCAACTCGAGGGTAAATAGACTCTTTCAAAAATAGATATGGCACATGCGTGTGCAAACAAATACAGATAGATATTACGTGTGATGTGTGTGAGGTGAAAAAATAATGACATATAAGCAAGGAAGGGCATAAACAGATACCGACATTAGAACATGAAAGCATACAAACATATATAAAACTATAAATTTATCTTTTGAATATGCGAAAATTAGCAAAAAAAATCCCTGCTAGAAAACCTAGTGCACATTTGCCATCGAATGTTTTATTTTCATCCGAAAAACCCCTGAGTCGTTTAAACTCAACTTTCTCCCGTTATCTACGTTATCTCCCTCAAGTGTCACGCACGTAAGGGCACTTTCGTCAACTCCGATCGTCTCAAACACGTCATCCCGCTTTCACCTTTCCTTTCGTAAAAAAAACGTCCTCGAAACCATTTGACCACCTTTCACGACTGAACCTTCTCGTCATTATTACACTGACATCTTTTCAACAAGGACAAGATTTGAAACGAAAAGAAAGTTTCAATTTCTACATATATTAAGTGCACACACAAGGAGGGAACACACACACACATACTTAAGAACACGTATTACATTTTGGTTACTTGTGATATCATGGCTCCATGTTTTAAACTTGTTTGTGCCTCAGGGTCATTTTTAGGTTTTTAGCACATTACCAAAGAGCATTTGATGAGGACATGTGACATGTAAGAGATTTGATGACTAACTCTGAACGGTTGACCAAGCGGGTAATGCATAGGGGGAGTTGATTATTGAGTTCCAAAATGGCAACCCGTCTAGAGCTGCAAGGTCGAATGTGACCAAGATCAAGGTACTCCAAACTACCAACATGCGTAAGTCAGAGATCTTGATGAAGATGGTCACGCATATTCACAGCAAGATTGTTGACAAGATTTACTTTGTAGCAAGGCAGAGGGAGATGAGAGCTGATTGGTTGATGAAGGTTTAGAGGGTTGCTATGTGTAGATAGGGGTTGCTAATGGCTAGTGTTTTGGGTTGTTAATTGTTTATCGCGTGTTAATTGATGTTTTTTTTACTTTGTATTAAGGTGTTATGTTGGTGTTTTATAATCGAGATTTTTCCAAGTTATGTTTGGTAGGCATTTTTAAGAACCAAATGGGTAATATAGGAGACTCTAACCAGGACCTTTATAGACTAATTTAAAAATACTAAAACAAAAGTATCCTTTTAAGAAAATTAGCAAAAATACCGTGAACTATTGTAGATGTTAAGAAGAAAATAGTAAGTGAAAAAGCTTTTGTAAATAATCAGTTAAAAATCATTAAGAAAATAAGGTGCTAAAAATAAGGCTATAAGTATAAGAAGTCTGGAAGTCTTTATGAAAAAGACCCAACGACGGTAACGGTAATTCTGGTGTGTTGTGAGGGTGAGGTCGTAGGTTCGAGTCATCGACCTTATATTGGTAGAATAACCATTCCTTCTTTTTTTAGAACAAGGGAATTTCCATTACTATTGAGACAATAATAAGCACTAGCAAGACAAAAATAAGCATAGAGTAAGCTATAAGCTATTTTAACAAAAACAGATCCCAAACACTCCTTAACAATATGATTAACCAGTTACTATTAAAACAATAATAAGCACTACCAAGATAGCAATAAGCAGAGAATAAGCTATAATCTATTCTTAACAAAAACATATCCCACACACTCCTTAACAATATGAGTACCCTAGGTTATTCTAGGGTTATCTAGTTACAAAGTAGTAGGAATAATCATATACACTATCTCAAATAACTGTTATCTTCAGTTCACTAGTTTCCCACAAATGTTGATACTCTACTGGTTTCCCACAAATGTTGGTGCACTAATATTTAGTATTCAATTAGTGATTCTAAAATCTTGATGCTCATATAACTTGTTACAGGCTCTTAAACCAAGTACAACAAACCTCTTTACACGACCCATATTTCTGTCCACATTATCAATAGAAGTAGACCTTTCCCCACATTCAAACTGGTTTTAGACCTAGTCCTAACATTCAGATATCCACCCTCTCTAATGACAATACCAATAGAACTTCCTTTTTCGGGTTAAAACTCGAATAATCTTCAACCATGATCCCTTTACCCTTTTCCATAGCTCTCTTGTTCTTCACCAATGAAGTTTTGGACTCACTTTCACTCTCATCCTCATTCACATTTTGTTTCCCTTTTCTAGTACTCCTTTGTATCCCCTCTCTAGCTATCTATTCTTCTTCTCTTTACCCTTTCCATCACTATTTCTTTATTTTGTTACGATGGTCATTCTCTTCAATCTTTTATTTATACCACCTTAAGTTTGGTTGTTATTGTTCCCCTTCCTTTTGTGAAAACGATGTCTAGTCAAAAGGAGTTAAACTATAACAACGCATCCTAAAATCATCTTGTACTCATCCCAAAAAAATCCCTATATGCATCCTCTAAATCAAAGTTCTTGAAATAATATTGAGCTAGTCTCTGTTTCTTGTGAGCAACATACAAATATATTGAACCATTCCTACAATCCAGTCCCAACATCGTATGCACATCATTGTCTGTGTGAATCAAATGTAAACCTTCTTATAGTGGTTTGTTAGGCAAACAAAAGAAAAAATCCCATTTTTCCGCATTACTAATCCTTCAAAAAATATGATTTAGGTCAATACTAAATATCTTGCTCTAGGAAGTAAAGCCACAAATTTAGATAAGGTTACTATTCACATACCTCAATGTACCATGTACAAAAAACCCATAATTGTGTATTTTGAAAACAACTTCTTTCTGATACACCATTATAGCTTCTTGATAAGAAATTGAATCGAGTTTTTGGTTGGTAGTACGATTTTAATTGAACCAGCAAAGTATTTGTAGAAACTAGAAGGGGGGCGGGGTTGAATAGTTTCTTTTCGGTTTGTCTCCTAACTAAAATTCCTTTCAATTAGGTGAGTGTCAAAACCATCTTTTACTAGAAAGCTAGTTGCATAATGATTAGGTTCAATTCTAATGTATTAACAATGACAAGTAGTAAGTGTAATGATGATAAAGGTAAGTAAAGAGTAAGGAAAGAAACAACCTAGTAGGAAGACACCAAGATTTATAGTGGTTCGGCAACGAGGCTCTATCCTCGTTCCTACTCCACTCCTCGAGTACACCTACTCGAGATTTACACTATATCCACAAGCTCCCTTCTTGGCAGAGAAAACCTTAAAACGTCGCTTACATTATTTTCTGACACTAAGCTAAATGTCGAGACCTAATATTAGCTAGGACCAATCTACACAACGTCGCCCACTTCACCATTTTCTGACACAAAGGCTAGATGTTGAGTTCTAATCAAATGATAGAAACCGATCTTCACAACGTTGCCCACTTCACCATTTTCTGACACAAGGCTAGATGTCGAGTTCTAACCCAAAGCTAGAACCAATCTTCACGACTCTTCACTTTGAAGCTAAGTTAGAACTTCACACAACACAACTACACATCACTTTATAGTTTAGTGAGAACTCACAAGACACAATCACATCACTTTATAGTTTAGTGAGAACTTACACAACTTATTACAACTCAACTAAACATATCCAAGTACACACATGTAAGTTGGATCTACACAACACAAATCCAAGCACACACATATGCAAAGTATTTACACAACTCTAATCCAAGTATTCACAAATAGCTTGGATGAACACAACTAGTCCAAGTATTCACAAATACATTGGATCTACATAGGACACACATAAATAAATAATGAAAATGACTATATCTTTAGGAGAGGATGATCTTCATCAAGGCTTCATCTTTAATCACATCACAAGTGTGTGAGTGATCTTCTCTTTGGACAAGGTAAAGAAGGAGATCAAGAGGATAATCATAAGTAAACATACTTAACACATTAAGTGATCATTTACAAATGATTAGGATTAGAAAGGAGAAAGAAGGCTGAAAGAGATGTCTAAAAAGGGTTATAGAAAATGCAGATTTGATCCACTATTTATAGAAGACAAAACCTAACGGCTAGCTGAGGGCGGTTCCTTATCTACCTAGGCGGTTCCTTATCGATAGAGAACCGCGTAGGCACTTAAGGAACCGCGGAGGTAGACTCCGCTCCTTTTTGCTTTTAGTAGATTTGAAATATATGGGGCTGTTTAATCCTTCAAAGGATATTATGGCATTTGGAATATGCCATATTCAAATTTACATTTTCATTTTAATAAAACATTTTCTTAAAAATAAAGTTTATTATTTTTTTTGTCACATTTGATAAAAGTGAGTTTTAAGGCTAATCACTTTTATGATCACTAAGCATGATTAAGATATGTTAGTGTAATGATTATTACCTCGATGATAGTGTTTGTTAGATAATTGCTTTTATGATTGTGTTTGACAATAAATGTCTTTGTAATTTGTCGTTATCAAAACTAAGAAAGATTAGTTAGCACTAGCAATGTTTTTAGGCATTGCTTTGCCTTAACAATCTCCCCCTTTTTGATTACGACAAACTATACACTCATTTATGTAAAATACAAAATTATACGAATTACGAACGAGTTTATCACTATCATTTATCTCCATTTGTCGAAGCAAAAAGGTTAGCACAAGTATTTGAAGAAGAGAAGAACCGAACTTTGCTAGTAGCTCCCCCTTGGTGCTTACTCCTCCTTGCTTGGGGCACCAAGTGAGTGAGCTAAGGTGACATGCTACACAAAGGTTTAGAAGATAGAAAAGAAACACCAATGTATATATGTTCACTACCTACTAACTAACTTGAGAGGGAGGAAGCAAAAAAATCCCAAATTAGAAGTAAGTATTTGCTAAGTATGTCCAAAGAGTGTGTGTTGACAACATCAAAGTTTAATTGGTGGAATAAAGGAAGAAAAGAAACATCCAAACCAATCAAAAATGATTAAAATTTAAAGGGGTTAAAAAGTTAGAAATTATGGAATCACCCATAATCAATTGTAAATTTTAACCATGATCAAATCTTTAACAAATGTTTGAAAAAAATAGCGGGGAAAAGATAACACACATAACATTCATATTACATAAATATGAAAGAACATACAAGAGAAATATTCATACACACAATATGAATTTTTAAAGCAAAAAATAAGGAAAATAAACCACAGAGAATAAACGACTCTAGTAGTGATAATCTTCCAAGATTGCTTAAGTTTTATTGACTCAAACAACTAAAGTACAAAATGTGCCTTAGTTGGAAAAGAAAGACGACGAAGCATCATTCGAAGTTTTGTTCATGGGAACGAAAACTTTGAGAGGAGGTCGAGTGAGGATGAATTCAAGGAAATTTAGCTTGTCATAAACATGAGCAAGTTCAATTTGTTGAAACCGACAACAAGCACACGAGGAACCATGATGCAAAACAATGTCGTTAGATGGGGGGAGGTCCATCAAAATGAGAGTATGGTGGGGAAGGAGATAATGGATAAGAGATGTTTTCACAATGCCTAGTGAGATTTGGGGAAAGAAGATAGGTCATTGAGTTGCGGAGAGTTGAAAGGTTTAGGTGGTGGTGGAAGAATTTCCTTTTCTCCGGTAATTGGATTTATAGAGTAAGTCTCATTCCAATATTTAATCGGAGAGAAAGAAGAATTCTTAGAGGATTTGGGAGAATAGGAATCATGAGGATTCTTGTTCTTCTTGATCCAAACGGGTCGAACCGAGATTTTCCGTTTCTTTGAAAGCTTAGAAGAGGAAGCTTTAGGTTGAGAAGATTGTGATAAAGATATGTCAAGCTTAGGAATGGAAGAGTTAGGCATTATGAGGGATGAAGAGAAGAACTCCCAAAAGAGAAGAATTTAAAGAAAGTATACAAGGCAAAGATTTGAAATGAAAACAAAAGGTTTTAGGGAATGTTTAGCCAAATTAGGTAAACAAGGAATCTTAACCAAGACAGTGGTCAAAGAAGAAAGACAAAAAAATAAGCCAAAAGTGGCTTTGCTGTCCGTGGTTCCTTAAAGGAACCCACGGTTCCATATCGATATGGAGCCGCGCGACTAGCTAAGGAGCCGCGTACAGTGGACGTTAAACCATGATTTTCAAAGGTTTTGAAGAAAAATAACTCTTTCAAAATTTTGCAAATCTTGGATTTTTACCTCTTTTAGCACTAGAGTATGCTAGGGTTGCATAAAAGCAACATACTCACTGTTAGCCGTATTTAAAGTGATGGTCATATAATATACCGTTGCGAAGCTCGTGAAAAATACTACTCAACGGTGTCGAGAGTTCTTAGTTATTAATGTTTATGTAACGGGAGTTAGTCCCGAACACACAAATGAGGAAGGCCTCCTAAACACTTACTACTTAGTATAAAAAGTCTCCTAAGCCTCATTTGTGTGTGTGCTTTCCATTTTGATTAGTTTTAGAGAGAGAAAGATGTTTTCTCTCACTAGGAAATCACTAACTTTGTATTTCTTTTCTTTTCTTCATCTTAATCTAATCCTTCTTTTTTTAGTTTAATCATCATCATGTTATTTGTGTTTGATTAGTCGTGTGATTTAGTCTTACAAGTGGTATCATTCGCCAAGAGATTCGTAGTTAGCGTTGGTGTTGATTTGGTGTGGATTTGGTATTGATTTCGGGTTTTTTTTGGTTTAGGATATTGGATTCGGTTAATAGTTGAGGTTTTGAGGTGGTGTTATTGGTGATCGAAGTGGTTATTGATTTTGGTGGATTCGTGATTGTGTTTTTGGTGGGTTAGCATCTTCTCTGTCGACTCTTACTGTATTTCCTTATTTCTCGGATATTTCTTCGGAAAAGGGTTTGGTATTCCAAAATTTTCCATTTCGGAAAAGGGTTTCTAAATCTATGAAAAGCTCATTTTCTCTGAAAATCAAGTTATTCCGAAAAAGCAGTTTTTACTGAAAACCCATTTATTCCGAAGAATTTTCTGAAAAGATCACTTATTCCGAAGATTTTTCTGAAATCCAATTATTCCGAAGATTTTACTGAAATCCAATTATTCCGAAGATTTTACTGAAATCAAATTATTCCGAAGATTTTACTGAAATCCAATTATTCCGAAGATTTTACTTAAATCAAATTATTCCGAAGATTTTACTGAAAAATACACTTTTTCCGAAGATTTTTTTCTGAAAACTTCTTTTATTCCGAAAAACTCATTTTTCCGAAAAAGTCAATTTCTCTGAAAAACTCGTTTTTCCGAAAAAGCAATTATTCCGAAAAAGCAGTTTTTTCTGAAAATCCTATTATTTCGAAAAAGTTTTTTCTGAAAAGCCATTTATTCCGAAAAAGCAGTTTTTCTGAAAATGCCATTATTCCAAAAATATTTTCAAAATTTGTGTTTTTGAAAATTTTTAACATACGTGTGTTTTTTTTTGCCTTGGAATTTTTGGTTTCAGGAGAGTTTTTTAGGGGATTTAATCATTTTTAGGGGATTATAACTTCAACATTCTGCTTTCTTCGAATTGAGATCCTGTTTTTCACACGACTTCTAAGATGACGTCTCAACAAGATATTTACGCCGCGGGTACTGAGAATCGTCCTCCCATGCTCACCAAGGAGAACTACACTACATGGGCTAGTCGTCTCCTTCGTTATGCAAAATGTAAACCTTTGAGAAAATTGATTGTCAAATCGATTCAACAAGGTCTGTATGTTAGAAGAACCATCATTGTGCCTGGGGACCCTACGAATGCTAACCCAGTGGCTGACTCAAGTCATGAGCAAACGGATGAAGAATTAACTGAAGCTGAATCTAAACAACTCGACGCTGATGATCAAGCAAGTCAAGTCATCCTTATGGGACTTCCCGAAGATGTTTATGCTGCTGTCGATAGTTGTGAAACCGCACACGAGATGTGGCTTAGGATTCAGAAAATGATGAAGGGGAGTGAAATTGGTTTACAAGAGAAGGAAACTAAGTTGCTTCGTGAATGAGAGAAATTTACGTCTACTGAAGGGGAACTAATTGAACCTTACTATTATCGATTTTCAACCCTCATGAATCATCTTAGAAGAAACAAACATGAACCTGCACAAATTGCTGCAAACATTAAATTTCTTGATAATCTTCCTCCTGAATGGTCAAGATATGTCACTCTTGTCAATCAAACCAAGGATCTTCATGTAGTGGACTACACTCAAGTATATGATTATTTGAAGATGAATCAAGATGAAGCTAATGAAGTTAGGGCTGAAAGACGTACCAAGACACAAGATCCATTGGCTTTCATGGCAAACTCTCCATCATCTATGTCATATCCCATGGTACCTTACCATCAACCCTCATCAAGTAACTTCATGCCACAACAACAACAACAACAACTCACTCCTTATGGATATCAACTTCCTGCTACTGTGAACTACTTACAACAACCCATTGCTTGTTTCGATGACATCACCGATCCAACTCATGCGATTAACACTGGTCTTGCACTTCTTGCAAAGGCATTTAAATTTACCATTAACCCCACCAACAACAATCAGAGAATATCCTCGAACACTAGAAATAGGCAGATTGCTCAACCTTTCATAAATGCGAATCAAGATCGCCAATTGGTAGTTGCTAGGAACACGGGGACACAGTATGGTCAGAATGTTGGGAATGCAGGAAATTAATATGGACAAACTCGTGGTCAGAATCCGAATGTTCCAAATGTGGGTAATCAGAATGGGTTAATAGTTGTGCCAGCGGTTGGTAATCAGATGGGAAACATTGTGGCTGCAAGGGCTGAGAATACTGGTACGGGAAATGGAAACAACAATCGTTAGGTTCAGTGCTACAACTGCAGGGGAATTGGTCATTATGCTCGAGATTACACAGCCAAAAAGAAGAGGGATGCTGCTTATCTTCAGACTCAGCTTCTCATAGCACAAAAAGAAGAGGCAGGGATTCCACTTCAAGCTGAGGAATTTGATCTTATGGCTTCTGCTGCAGAATATGACGAGGAAGAAGAGGTGAATGCCAACTACATCTTGATGGCAAACTTACAGCAAGCATCAACCTCAGGAATGCATGATGACAAAGCTCCCGTATATGATTCAGACGATCCCTCTGAGGTACACCCAAGTTTTAATGATAATGATATATATAATATGTCTAATCAGAAGGAAGAGTATACTAAGATGCTTGAGCCTTACATTGAGACACACGAGGATCAAACGAATAATAGTAATATAATTTTGAATGAGCCTAGTGTGGACCTTAGTGTGGCTCAAGTTGCTCAGCCTATAACCCTTCCTGATGAGACTCATGCGTATTATAAATCTCTATTTGATAAGCTTGCTAAGGATGTAGGTGGTTAATAATAAGTTTAGAGAAACTAATGCCAAATTGACCACTGAGCTTGCGGGATATAAGGAACGGGAGAAATGTTTTGAAATTCATCAGGCTAAAATTAAAGAACTTGAACAGGCCCATGCTACATCTGTTTATCAAGAAAAGTGCACCACTAAGAAATTAAATGCCTTACATTTAAGTAGTGCTAAAAAGATAAGCGAATTGAATGATGAAATCACGTCTCTTAATAAACAGCTTTCAACGGAAAAATCTACCATTTTGGAGTTACAAGAAGAACGAAAAAACTGAAACATGATTTCAAAATTCGAGAAGATGGGCTTCTTGAGGATTTTTGCAAAGCTCAGGATAGGATTAGAGAATTAGACAACCTTTTAGTCAAACGTGGCCAAACTATGCAGACGATAAATATGCTCGCACCAAAAGTGAATGAGATAAATTACACTCGATACATATTGGCTTTAGGTTGTCCTCTTCCCCCTAATCCCGGATACCTTAAGCAAGTTCAGACCACTAATGAAACTTTATATAATGGTAGTGTGCTATTGTCTGATGAGCATGATCCTCCTATTGTGCATGATTCCGAGGAAACTACTAAGCTTGCTGAAGAGACTCGTTTAAGAATGAAAAAGCTTGATAAAGAAGTGACACCCGTTTATTATCCGAAAATAAATCCTCCAACTGTTTTTGTTCGGTCTAAAACGAGTACTGAAATGCTTTTGCTACCAAGTGAGGAATTGTCTGATGACCCTCCTAAACCGAGTATCACACGCCGATTTCTAAACGAGCTTAAAGATAACTTTGTCATTCTTAAACGTGTTGTTAATTCCAAAATAACTGGAGGAAATTTTACATCACCTGTTCAAATTGAGGTCCAGAAAATTCTTCAAGATGATATTAATCCGATTATTAATCAAGTTGATGCTAGGTTAGGTAATTTGGAAAACGCTTTTCTGAAAGAATTTGCCAACTTTGTTGAAGACTTTAAATCTTTAGCGAAGGAAGCTGATGAATCTCTTGATAAAATCAAAGTTTTGGAAAATGATCTTGAACGCCTCTCTAAAGCAAGTGATTGTATTGATAGCAGCCCTGTTGAGTTAAGTACCTCTTTGTTGCAAAATGAAAACCTTCAAATTGAGCTTGATCTTATGAAAGAGAAAATGGAATCCTATGTCATTAAAAAGGATAAAGAATTCACCGATCTTTAGAATAAATTTGTCAAAAAATGTGATGAATGCAAATATGACAAGATTTCGTTTGAAAAAGCTTACAATGAAATGTAACAAACTATCGCTCGGTTGCAGGCTTAGTTAGGAGGGGTTAAGGAAACGAATTTGGCCACTTTAGGGTTAGAGAGTGCTAGTGATGGTAATGTTCAGATGCTTAAGGCTAAGATTGCAGATTTAGAATCTGTTGTCGTTTCATATAAGCGGGCTATTGAAGAAAGCAAATCTGTCTATCAGAAACTTATTGATAAAATCTGTGAGAACTGTAAATTAAAGGCTTTGTTAAAAGATAAGACTTCTGAGTCTAGCTCGAGTGCGGAGACGATGATCCAGAAACCAGCAACCTCGGGACCTACTCGTATTGCTGTAACACTGTTTCCCAAGGTTGCTGGAATGAAAGCTGATGTTATAGCCCCAGGAATGTTTCGCGTTAGACCTTCATCTCAAACTAGGGTAGATATCTTTGTGCCTAGCAACCAACGTAAAGCAAGCGTTAGGACAAAACCGACCACTATTGCACAACCACAAGTCATTGATTTAAAAAATGCTAATTCTAACAAGCGTGTGTCTTTTTCTACAAGAATGAACAACTACACTAAGAGCAGAAGGCCACAGCCTACGAGCAATACAAGGAATTATAGGGTCCCTTTTGCCTCTAGAAGTAGTCGTCCCAAGTCTAATAATGTGGAAGTAGAAGAACACGGTAGGAATTTACCGTTTTTTATTCATAATCAGAAACTTAATTCTTCTGAATGTAATGACTTTAAACTTGCTAGTCGGAATGAAAAATCTGAAGTTATTTGTGCTAAATGTAATAAATGTTTCTTTACTTTTAGTCATGATGTTTGTGGTTTGACTATGAATGGTTTGAACTATGGTGGTTACACTCGCCTTGACAAGTTTTATATCAGCGAAACACATATCACTCCTAAGGCTAAAGTGTATGTTCCGAAAACTAAGCAGGTAGGGTCCACTGAAAGTCTTGCTACGCCTAGAAGTCCTAGAGTTACCTTTAAGTGGTTGCCTATTGGAAGATATTTTGCCTCTAATGGTCATGTTATTGATTCTAGTAGATCTCATACTAACAGTGAAATGTCGGTATGTGATATGGCTTGATTATTACCTAACCATACAGGAACCTATTTCTTCGGTTGCCAAATTTTCTCTTCTCTTATCATTGGTAGGCTGTTGAAATTTGTCTCTGGTGCGTGGACTCGGGCTGTTCCAAACATATGACTGGGAATCGAAGTCTTCTCAAGAACTTTGTATGGCGTTTTATAGGAACTGTTCGATTTGGAAATGATCATGTTGCGGCAATTCTAGGCTATGGTGATCTTCATTGGGGAAATATTATCATCACCAGAGTTTCTTTTGTTGATGGCTTGGGACACAATTTGTTCTCGGTTGGCCAATTTTGTGATTCAGATTTGGAGGTTGCCTTTAGAATTCATACTTGCTTTTGTTAGGGATCTTGAAGGAATTGATCTGTTGAAAGGAAATCGCACAACAAACCTTTACACCATTGATCTTTTTCAAATGTCTGTTGCATCTCCAATTTGTCTCATGGCCCGGGCCACTTCGACAAAGTCATGGTTATGGTATCAAAGGTTATCTCATCTCAATTTCGATGCCATCACCCAACTTGCAAAAGATGATCTCGTTACCGGTCTTCCAAAGTTCAAATATACTAAAGACCATCTTTGTCCATCATGTGAGCAAGGTAAAAGCAAGAAGAAGCCTCACAAACCCAAACCTGTTCCAAATTCGACGAATAGGTTGCATCTCCTTCATATGGATTTGTGTGGCCCAATGCTAATCAAAAGTATTAATGGTAAGCGGTATGTCCTTGTGATTGTGGATGATTATTCTCGCTACACATGGGTTCATTTCCTTGCTTCGAAAGAAGAAGCCCCGAATGTCATTATCAATTTCTTGAAGAAAACATCAGTGCTACTTCAAGCCCCTGTTATCATTGTAAGAACGGATAACGGCACAGAATTCACAAATTAAAAACTGAAATCTTATTTTGACGAAGTTGGGATTTCTCATCAAAATTCGGCTGTAAGAACTCCAGAGCAGAATGGAGTTGTGGAACGGAGGAATCGTACGTTAGTTGAAGCTGCTCGAACGATGCTTCTCTCCTCTAGTGCACCGTTATTCCTTTGGGCTGATGCTATAGCAACTGCATGTTATACTCAAAACCGCTCCATTATTCACACTCGTTTCAACAAAACACCTTATGAGATCATTAATGGAAGAAAACCGGATATTTCATTTTACATGTCTTTGGTGCTTTATGTTATCCGAAGAATGATCGTGAAGATATCGGTAAACTTGAACCTAAAGGTGATATTGGTTTTTTCATTGGTTATTCTTCAACTGCTTGTGCTTACAGGGTTTATAATCGAAGGACAAGAAAGGTAATGGAGACAATGAATGTTACCTTTGATGAACTCTCGGGTATGGCCTCTCAACATAGAAGTTCACATCCCGAGCTTCAAGGTCAGACTTCTGGACACGTAAGTTCAGGACTCGCGCTTCAATTTGCACCGTCAGCAATCTCATCGTTACAACCTTCAGAACGTGACTTGGAAGTATTATTTGGGCCAATTTATGATGAATATATGGAGGGTCCTTCGTCATTTGGTGTTCCTCAAAATGCCCCGGCTGCACCTGCTGCGGTTGTTCCAGAACCACCTGCTGCATCTACACCAACGGCATCCGTTTTTGCACCATCTACATCAACATCAACCATATTGACTCCAATCATTCCAACCACGTCTCCGACTGCTGACGCAACTCAACAACATTCTCAGCAAATTCATCTTCAGAATGAAATTGTTGCTGAAAATGCACATAATGCGATGCTCAACGAACACGAGTTTGTTAATCCATTTGCGGCATCCACAAGTTCTACTCAGCCTTCAACATCATATGTGGATTCGTCGAGCTCACATCAAGTTTCTCATACACTTCCACATGAACAAAAATGGACTAAGAATCATCCTTTGGTTCAAGTGATTGGTAATCTCTCAAGACCAGTCTCAACACGCAATCAGCTGCGTACCGATGGTGATATGTGTATCTATGCACTATCAGTTAGCACAATGGAACCAGCTAGTGTGAAAGAAGCAATGACCGATGCATCATGGATTGAGTCTATGCAAGAATAACTCAATCAGTTCATCCGGCTTGATGTATGGGAGATAGTACCTCGACCGGACAATATCGATCCGCTTACTCTGAAATGGTTATTCAAAAACAAGATGGATAAGGAGCAAACGGTCATTAGGAACAAGACTCGGTTAGTTGTGAGAGGTTATGAACAACAAGAGGGAATTGATTTCGCTGAATCCTTCGCCCTGGTTGCTCGAATGGAAGCTATTAGGATTTTCTTGGCATACGCTGCACACAAATCGTTCACTGTGTTTCAAATGGACGTGAAGACGGCTTTATTGCATGGACCGTTAAAAGAAGATGTGTATGTATGTCAACCTGAAGGTTTCATCAACACCGAACATCCAAGCCATGTCTACAAGTTGAAAAAGGCAATTTATGGTTTGAAACAAGCACCGAGGGCATGGTACGACGAATTATCATCATTTCTTCTACAAAATCACTTCAGCAAAGGAACCATTGATCCAACTTTGTTTATCAAGCACTAAGGCAACGACATATTGGTGGCTCAGGTCTATGTATATGATATTATATTTGGTTCTACTAACCCAAAATATTCCATATTATTTGCAGACCTTATGAAAAGTCGATTTGAAATGTCTATGATGGGGGAAATGACGTTTTTTCTTGGTCTCCAAGTTCACCAATCCCCCCGTGGCATTTTCATATATCAGGCCAAATATGTGCTTGAAATTCTAAAGAAATTTGGAATGGAAAATTGTGATCCTATTGGTACTCTATTGGACACTAAACACAAGCTTGATTTGGATAAGAAAGGGACATTTGTAGATGCTACAAAATACCGAAGTATGATCGGGTCCTGATACAAGCTAAGTGTATGGGGTTCTATATTAAATTCTCGGTATCTCCTCGAATTGATCACAGCCTAAAGTGGAATGATTTGTTCTTGGTGACAAAAAGTAGGGGTTTTGGTTTTCTATTCTATTAAAAAGGTAAGTAAATCAAGTAACTATAAAATTAAAGCCAAGGACAGTTAATGAATGAGAATAAAACGTGAGTAAAATTTAACAGTCAAATGATTAAACAGTAAAAGACCCTAACTGACAAAATAGTGCTATCTGGAATATTGATGATGCGGAATATAGTCCTACTCGGAATAATGAGTCCATGCGGAACAATGATGCTATGCGGAATAAGTGGCCATTCGGAATATCAAGACTATGCGGAAAAAGATCTCTATGCGGAATAAACAATCCTATGTGGAATAAAAGCTGGCTATGCGGAATATTCTAAAATTCCGAGTAAAGGAAAACTGTAACAAGCCTATCCGGAATATCCCAAATATTCCGAATAAGGAGAGATCTAAGAAAGCTATTCGGAATAAATAATATTCCGAATAAGAGGGAATGGAAATAGCAATTCGGAATAATCCAATATTCCGAGTAAGGGAAACAGCAACTTGACTATTCAGAATAACTGGGTGAAGAACAGTAACATAGAAGCAAAACAGGGGAATACGATTTGATCACAAATCGAGCCAAATAAGCAAAAAGGTTTAACCAAATTAACCAATAATTATCTACTAACCATAAGGATCAAATCCCAATCATAAAAACACAAATTCAACAACTTTTTAAGATCAAAACTCAACTAAATAAGCACTTAAGAACTTTAAATAAAAAGATGATGAAGAACAAGATGAATGAAAAGATTAAAGAAAACTTGTATTGATGATTAAGATTCAGTAAACAAGAGGAAGGGATCAAACTTACAAGATTAAAGACGGAAATCAAAGAGATCAAAACCACTCCTTAAGGGAGATGGTTTCCTACGAACTAGGAAGAATGTAACTAAAACTTAAAAACTAGATTCCAAAAATTGTGAGGGTGATCCCTTTATATAGGCTGAGTGGTTGGTTGGTGAGTGGGCTTTCTCCCTTTCTTCTTGTCCTCTCGTCTTTTCAGAAAAGTTGACGTTTTCGATTCTGATTCGGGATTTGTCGATGATTAAATTCAACTCGTCTTTTAATTTCTTCGTTTAATAGACTTGAGTTTCTTCGACATTTGTAAATCTTCTATCGTTGGTCCTTTTCTTCGATAAATCTTCAAATAGGCCCATTGACTTCAAATCTTTTGCATCTCTTGGACAATAGACTTCGTCTTTAGTCTTTTTCCTTGATAAAACCCGTGCAATCCCATGTTTTCTTCAATATTCATCCGGTTTGCTCTGAAAAAACAATAAACACAAAAACCACGCATAATTCCAAACAAATGATATTAAACACGCGTTTTGGTCTTGTTTTAGTAAGAATTAAGTGGTAAAAGGATGGGTGTTTTCACACCTATCAAATCCCCTACACTTAACCATTGCCATGCCCTCATGAAATGCTTAGTGATAAAGCAAATTTACACTTTTCTCATAATCAATCAACCTTGGCCTTATTAAACAAAAATTAAAGTACAAAAAAGAAATTAAAATCTTTAAAGTAAATAAAAGGATAGAAAACTATTTTCACTTGAAAATAGCTACATGGAAATAACTTGCAAAGAAATCAATTACTTACATTAGGGCTTTGGTGCTGCGAAGATTTATCACCCTCAAGTTTCACGTTCCCCAAACTAAGCTTAAAAACGAGATCATTGTTATTATAAGTTAGTAAATCAAACACTTACACACATGGCTTAATTATATGTTTAAACTCCCTTATTCCTAGGTGTATCTCTTATATTTTATTTCTGTCTTAGAATGATCATGAAGATGCATTTTTGGACTTATTTCGATAGTTTATTTAGGCTGAAAGCAAAGTAGGACGATTTGATCAATAGTTAGCTAAAGGACAAAATCTCTTAAAACTGCTTCTCGGGATATCAAAAAGTTCATATCTTGGCATAACTCGGTTCACGATTTGAGACCTTTCTTGGGCCGATATTTGGCATGTACTTCATACTTCATATCTTGAGAGACGTTCTTGAGATAATGGTCTTCTCATCGTAATAGAGTTTCTTCACTTGGAGACTTTTGAGGGGTACTCCAACTTTGTTGACCACGACTTCATGATTATTTCTTCAATCTCTAATTGGGATTTTGAGATACAACGATCCGCCTCCTTTTCTGACTTGGATCTATTTATCCTCATACCTTGTTAGGGTCTTTTCGGATAGACTTCTCCATGATCTTTATGGGAGTTGATTGCTTTTCGTCGTGAGTCTTGATCCTTCATATTGATTTTTGGAATAATGCTTTTCACATCACTTTGGATCTTCAGCAATAAAATGGAATCCTCATGCCTTGTTAGGGCCTTTTCGGACTCGCCAATCTTCGCGCCCCGCTTCATAAGTTATGCCTTGGCTATGAACTCTTATCATTACCGAGCAACTTTTAAACGATCTTGGGCTAGAAGCTAAGTAACTTTTCAAATCGTACGACCTTACTTATTGTAGATAAATTATTAGCAAGTGATGGGAGAATAGGCAAATAATTACACCAAGTGAGCTTGCGCAAGAATACCGACTTATAATGACTCTATCATTTCTCGTTCTCCACAATTTAAAATCTCAAGTAATGAGACTCGTGGATACTTAGCCTAATAAACCAATTAAGGTCTACATGGTTAAGGATACTAGCTAGAATAAACTTGAATAAGTCTATTCGAGTTGAGTCAAAATAATCGCAACGGGCCTAATATGTCAAAGACTTCTAAACTAGCTACACCACTTTATTAATATTTTTGACTTTATTGCGGGATATATACATATGAAAGCAACGATAAAAATATAAAAATTACAACTACATGGCCAAAATTAATTAAAAATTTGAAAAATGTTGAAAAAGATGATTTTCCGGTTAAACGAAGGCATTTTCATGGAAAAGTCCACTTAAAACTTCGATAGAAGTCCCCCCTACACTTAAGATAAACATTGTCCTCAATGTTTAAGCATGTGGGAAAAGTCCCCCCTACACTTATGACATTGTGCACGTTGGTTAAATCAAGTTAAGGGAGAGACGACAAAAGTGATCAATTTCAAATGTGAGTATGAAGAAAATTGAATCACGATAGTTGAGAGATAGAACCGGATTTCGGATAACACGGGAGCACGGTTCTTCAAAGGTTCCAAAAGTGCACTTATCCCTGTAATCACATCACCACACAAAGAAAGCAACCTATATAGGTCCCCCTACACTTAGGATGTTAAACGGAAAAGGATAGATACTCGGGCTGCCTCCCGAGGAGCGCTTGTTTTTGATAACCGAGTCACGAGCCTGACTCGACCCAAAATTAGTTCATGGGAAACGTGGTGAGGGATGGAATCATCTCTTGAGAGATGTCCTCACCAAAGTACAATTTCAAACGCTGGCCATTCACCTTGAAGTTGGGCCCATTTGGCTGAGAAAGCTCAATGGTGCCATAGGGAAAGACATTGGCGATGGTGAATGGACCAGACCAGCGGCTCTTCAACTTGCCCGAGAAGATCTTCAACCGAGAGTTAAAGAGTAAGACTTGATCACCAACGTGGAACTCTCGGTTCTTGATTTTAGCATCGTGGATAATCTTGGTCTTCTCCTTGTAGATCAATGAGTTCTCGTAAGCTTGATTCCTCAATTCTTGTAGCTCGTTGAGTTGAATCTTGCGAAAATCACCGGCTTTGTTGATGTCGAAGTTAGCCCACTTCAAGGCCCAGTATGCCTTATGTTCTAGCTCGATGGGAGGTGGCAAGCTTTCCCGTACACAAGACGATAAGGCGTACAGCCGATCGGGGTCTTATAAGCAGTACGGAAAGCCCACAAAGCATCATCTAACTTATCGGCCCACGCGGCGCGATGCTCTCCCACAGTACGTTCCAAAATTCTCTTCAATCCACGGTTGGATATCTCGGCTTGACCGTTGGTTTGAGGATGATAAGCGGTGGAAAGACGGTGATTAACACCATACTTTGCCATGACTCTTGCAAATTGATCGTTGCAAAAATGAGTCCCGCGGTCACTGATAATAGCACGAGGAACACCAAATCGAGCAAACAATTGTTTCAAGAATTTACAAACCACCCTCGCGTCGTTAGTGGGTAAAGCCTTGGCTTCAACCCATTTGGAAACGTAGTCAACAGCGACAAGGATGTATTTGTTGCCTTTAGAAGAAGGGAATGGCCCCATAAAGTCGATGCCCCACACATCAAAGATTTCACATTCTTGTATGAAATTTTGAGGCATCTCATCTTTATGTGTGATCTTGCCTTGTTTTTGGCAAGCATCACAATGTTTAACCATCTCGTGAGCATCACGGTAAATGGTGGGCCAATAGAATCCCGAATCAAACACTTTTTTAGCAGTGTAGTTGGGACCAAAGTGACCACCGGTGGGTCCTTTGTGGCAAGCCTATAGAATGTCCAAAGCGGCCGGTCCGTCAACACATCGACGAATAATCAAGTCAGCGCATTGTTTGAATAGAAAAGGGTCATCCCAAAAGTAAGTCTTAACATCGTTCAAGAACTTCTTTTTTTGTTGGGATGTTAACCCTTGGATGAGAACACCACCCGCTAAGTAGTTTGCAATATCGGCAAACCACGGGGTGCCATCAAGATTGAGATTCATAGACATTAAGGTCTCAAGGGGGAAAGAATCATTGATCTCTTTGTTCGGATGATCCCCTTGATATGGATCCTCAAGTCTGCTCAGATGATCCGCGGCCAGGTTTTCGGCTCCCTTCTTGTCACGAATTTCAATGTTGAATTCTTGAAGTAGTAAAACCCAGCGAAGAAGTCTTGGCTTAGAATCATGCTTTGTCATCAAGTACTTCAACGCGGAATGGTCCGTGTATACGATTGTGGTGGAAAGGACAAGATAGGGGCGGAATTTTTCAAAAGCATAGACAACAGCTAAAAGCTCTTTTTTGGTTGTCGTGTAATGCAATTGAGCCCCCGTCATTGTCTTGCTAGCATAGTGGATTGGTTGTAAGTGTTTATTCACTCTTTGGCCCAAAACCGCACCAATAGCAAAGTCGCTAGCATCGCACATCAACTCGAAAGGCAGCTCCCAATTAGGGGTAACCAAGACGGGTGCCTTAGTAAGCTTATCCTTAAGCAAGTTGAAGGCTTCAAGGCACTCTTTGGAAAAGACAAAAGGAGTATCTTTTTCCAAGAGGTGGGTCATCGGGCGAGCGATTTTAGAGAAATCCTGAATGAATCGACGATAGAAGCCCGTATGACACAGAAAGCTTCTCACACCCTTCACGGTTGAAGGTGGAGGTAATTTGGCTATGACATCTACTTTAGCACGGTCGACTTCAAGACCGGCTTTAGAGATTTTGTGTCCTAGCACAATGCCTTCTTTTACCATAAAATGGCATTTTTCCCAATTCAGAACAAGGCGAGTGTCTTCGCACCGCTTAAGCATACGTTCCAAATTGGCAAGGCAAGAAGAGAAGGAATCCCCAAAGACCGAGAAATCATCCATGAAGACTTCCATGGTTTGTTCAACCATGTCATGGAAGATAGCCAACATGCACCTTTGGAAAGTCCCGGGGGCATTACATAAGCCAAAAGGCATCCTTTTGTAAGCAAATGTGCCATAGGGACAAGTGAATGTTGTCTTCTCTTGATCTTGGGGATCGATGGGTATTTGGAAATAACCCGAGAAACCATCAAGAAAGCAGTAATATTCATTACCCGCTAAACGTTCAAGCATTTGGTCCATAAAAGGTAGAGGGAAATGATCCTTTCTCGTGGCATCATTGAGTTTGCGGTAGTCTATACAAACTCTCCACCCAGTAACGAGACGGGTAGGAATCAACTCGTTGTTAGCATTGGGCACAACGGTGATGCCGCCTTTCTTAGGCACACAATGGATTGGACTAACCCATGGTGAATCCTAAATAGGGTAAATCATACCCGCATCAAGAAGTTTGATAACCTCTGTTTTGATGACTTCATGGATTTTTGGATTCACCCTTCGTTGGCTTTGAATTGTGGGCTTAAAGTCGTCCTCCATGAGAATTTTATGTGTGCAAAAGTGAGGATCAATTCCACGAATGTCGGAGATTTTCCAAGCGATAGCTCTTTTATGCTTCTTCAACACGGCGACAAGTCGGGCTTTTTCTTCTTCTTTTAGGTCCTTTGCGATGATGACGGGCGACTTCTCGTTGTCTTCAAGGAAAACGTACTCAAGATGAGGAGGTAGGTCCTTAAGCTCAAAAGTGGGAGGATCCTTAGTAGATGGTGAAACTAACGATGGATCATTATTAGTCACCTCTTTAGGAGAAGGAGGATCAATAGCAGTAACCGTCGGAGATAGTGGGGAAAGATTGTCTTCTTTGAGAAGGTTTTCAATGAGGCGGAGATCTTCATCCCAATTGGTGGTAGAATCGTCATGGTCTAAGTTCACATCTCCCATGGTGGCTTCCAAATCTTTCCAAAGGAAATCACTTTCTCCAAATAGAGATAGTGATGAGTCAATAGAGGAAACGGTCTCAACATTGGGAAGAGAGGTAGGAATACTTTTACAAGCATCTTTGAAGTGTTCTTCACAAGCCTCATCAAGAACGTCAATACAATTAACACTCTCGTATGAATAAGGTTGTTTAGACAACTTGCCCATGTTGAAGACGATTTTATCGTCACCCACTCTCATGATAAGCTCACCGGCTTCAACATCGATTAGAGTGCGACCGGTCCTCAGGAATGGATGACCAACGATCAATGGCACACGAGGGTCCATGTCGTAGAAAACGACGACGAAATCAGTAGGAAAAGTGAATTTGTCGACTCCTACAAAGACGTCTTCGGCTATCCCCAATGGATAAGCAACCGTACGGTTAGCTATTCCAAAGTCATTTTGGTGGGGACTAGCTCAGGGAGAGATAATTTCTTCCAAACGCTTAAGGGCATTAAGTTGATACTGGCACCTAGATCGGCTAGGGCCATACAATTCTCTACTCTCGGGAAGTTGCAAGGGATTAAGAAACGACCCGGATCACCAAGTTTGGTGGGCAATTTCCTTAAGAGGACAGCGGAGTAATTCTCATTAAGTTGGGTCTGAGCAATGTCAAGAAGCTTTTCCTTATCACTTAGAAGATCTTTAAACATCTTAGCGTATTTGGGCATGTGAGCGAGAGCCTCGGCAAAGGAGATGTTAAAATTCAATTGTTTAAACATTTTGAGAAAGTTTGAAACTTGAATATCATCCTTGCTCTTTTGCTTCTCTTTCCTCAACCTTGAAGGATAAGGTATATTGGATGAAGAAGAAGGCTTTAGGGGAATAGGATCACTCACAACCACGGGTGGTGGGGAAATGGGGGTAGAAGGTGAAGGAGGTGGAGAAATTGGGGAAGTAGAAGGATGAGGAATAGGAGCAGGTGACTCGTTTTCCTTAGTCACAACCACCGGTGGAGGTATAGGAAGCTCGGGTTCCTTGGTACCTTTGCCACTGCGAGTGGTGATCGCTTTCATCTCCCCTCTTGGATTCGCAACGGTGTTACTCGGAAGAGTACCCGAAGAAGAGGGTTGATTACTTTGGAAGAAACTAGCCATCATGTCTTTAAGTCATTTGTTTGACTATCCAAAGTGTTTCGCATATCAGCTCTCAGATCGTTCCCTTGTTTGACCAGGTCTGCTTTCAAATTGAGCACTTCCCGCTGAAGATTTCCCACGATCACATCGTTAGTCCTCATGTAGGTTTCCACTTCTTGGTGTAAAGCGGTGGGTTGGTTGGGAGGAACAGTATATGCGGGTGGTTGATAAGCAGGTTGCTGGTAAACTTGGTTGTTTCTTTGAGGTGGTTGTGGTTGTTTGTGAGGTGGTATGTATGGTATACGAGGTTGTTGTTGTTGTTGCGGGCGATTGAGGTTTTGTTGTTGGTTTGGGTTGGTAGGAGGAAAACCGGGTGGGGAAAGATAGTTGTTAGAGCGGTAGCTAAGCAAGTTACGGTCACCTTGAGGTCGAGCTTGATAAGCGGGTTGAGGATAGGTGCCATAAGCTGCATTCACATTTTCAGAAGGGTATTCTTGGGTGGCAGTACAAGTGGTGTAAGAGTGAGGACCCCCGCATATCTCGCATGGTTGGCTAACAGCATTGACTTGAGTGTCTTTAGCGTTTCTAGCGTTGATGCTGTTGGTGTTGCTGGCGGTTTGGGTAGCAAGCGATTCAAGAAGCACAGTGATTTTGTCAAGTCGCTTGTCGCTGTCACTAGTACTAGCACTAGTAACATTGGTCCGAACACTCTTGGTTTGCACACGAGATTTATTCTCAATGATATCCCAAGCAGCATTGGAAGTCTTAGCCAAAAGATTACCCCCCGAGGCACTGTTTAGCGAATCTTGGTCATTCATGCTTAAACCATTATAAAAAGTGTTAATTTGGTGCACTTTGGTAAAACCATGTTGTGGGCATTTTCTCAAAAGGTCTTTGAAACGGTCCCAAGATTCACTAAACGACTCATCGTACTTTTTTTCAAAATTAATAATTTCATTCCGCAAAGCGGTAGTACGAGAGGGTGGGAAAAAGTAGTTGATAAACTTGGTCTCCAAATCCGTCCACGAAAGAATACTCTGTGGCGGTTCCTTAGCAAGCCAATGCCGGGCTTGTCCCTCTAAAGAAAAGGGAAAAAGTTGCAAACGGATTACCTTTTGTGGAACACCATTGAATTTGACCGTATTCGTGAGTTGCAAGAATCTCTTGATGTGGTCATGTGGATCATCAATGGTACGCTCCAAGAATGGTTGAGCAGAGACCATCTGGATAAAGCCGGATTTGAGCTCAAAATTGTTGGCTGCAATCGCGGGTATAACAATTGGATCAGTGTTGCCATCTACATGAGCTTGCAGAAGTTCAATCATCGGGCGATTATCCGGTAGAGGCTCATTGTTGTTGTTATTATTCATGTTGTTGAAAGGTGGGTTGTTGTTGTTATTATTATTGTTTTGAGGTGGGTTATTGTTGTTGTTTTGTACACCGGCCATGTCTAAGTCTTCGAGAGGCTCGGGCTCTTGATAAGACGTGGATCGAGTACGCATACACCTGCAAAAGAACTAACAAGAGAAAAACAAAGCAAAAATATTTTTGGTTTTTATGTTTTTAAATTTTTAGGATTTTTGAAAATTTTTGTGAAAAAGTAACGTTCACGGGGAACGGATCCCAAAATCCAAGTTCTCACAAAAAACTGTTGATCTTAACGAGAAGAGCCGGCAGCGGCGCCATTTGATACAAGGGCTAAGTGTATGGGGTTCTAGATTAAATTCTCGGTATCTCCTCGAATTGATCACAGCCTAAAGTGGAATGATTTGTTCTTGGTGACAAAAAGTAGGGGTTTTGGTTTTCTATTCTAATAAAAAGGTAAGTAAATCAAGTAACTAAAAATTAAAGCCAAGGACAGTTAATGAATGAGAATAAAATGTGAGTAAAATTTAACAGTCAAATGATTAAACAGTAAAAGACCCTTACTGACAAAATAGTGCTATCTGGAATATTGATGATGCGGAATATTGTCCTACTCGGAATAATGAGTCCATGCGGAACAATGATGCTATGCGGAATAAGTGGCCATTCGGAATATCAAGACTATGCGGAAAAAGATCTCTATGCGGAATAAACAATCCTATGCGGAATAAAAGCTGGCTATGCGGAATATTCTAAAATTCCGAGTAAGGGAAAACGGTAACAAGCCTATCCGGAATATCCCAAATATTCCGAATAAGGAGAGATCTAAGAAAGCTATTCGGAATAAATAATATTCCGAATAAGAGGGAATCGAAATAGCAATTTGGAATAATCTAATATTCCGAGTAAGGGAAACAGCAACTTGACTATTCGGAATAACTGGGTGAAGAACAGTAACATAGAAGCAAAACAGGGGAATACGATTTGATCACAAATCGAGACAAATAAGCAAAAAGGTTTAACCAAATTAACCAATAATTATCTACTAACCATAAGGATCAAATCCCAATCATAAAAACACAAATTCAACAACTTTTTAAGATCAAAACTCAACTAAATAAGCACTTAAGAACTTTAAATAAAAAGATGATGAAGAACAAGATGAATGAAAAGATTAAAGAAAACTTGTATTGATGATTAAGATTCAGTAAACAAGAGGAAGGGATCAAACTTACAAGATTAAAGACGGAAATCAAAGAGATCAAAACCACTCCTTAAGGGAGATGGTTTCCTACGAACTAGGAAGAATGTAACTAAAACTTAAAAACTAGATTCCAAAAATTGTGAGGGTGATCCCTTTATATAGGCTGAGTGGTTGGTTGGTGAGTGGGCTTTCTCCCTTTCTTCTTGTCCTCTCGTCTTTTCAGAAAAGTTGACGTTTTCGATTCTGATTCGGGATTTGTCGACGATTAAATTCAACTCGTCTTTTAATTTCTTCGTTTAATAGACTTGAGTTTCTTCGACATTTGTAAATCTTCTATCGTTGGTCCTTTTCTTCGATAAATCTTCAAATAGGCCCATTGACTTCAAATCTTTTGCATCTCTTGGACATTAGACTTCGTCTTTAGTCTTTTTCCTTGATAAAACCCGTGCAATCCCATGTTTTCTTCAATATTCATCCGGTTTGCTCTGAAAATACAATAAACACAAAAACCACGCATAATTCCAAACAAATGATATTAAACACGCGTTTTGGTCTTGTTTTAGTAAGAATTAAGTGGTAAAAGGATGGGTGTTTTCACACCTATCAGGTCCCTTATGTACTTAACCTCAAGTAGACCGGACATTGTGCATGCTACTTGTTTATGTGCTCGGTATCAGGCTAAGCCAACCGAGAAGCACCTCAAGGAGGTTAAAAGGATCTTTCGTTATCTCTGGGGGAACCATTCACATGGGTCTCTGGCATACGAAGGATTCTGGTTTTAATCTCACTAGTTTTTCAGATGCCGACCATGCAGGATGTCATGATTCATTCAAGAGCACTTCCGGTGGCGCACAATTCTTAGGTGAGAAGCAAGTGAGCTGGTCATCAAGAAAACAAGACTGTACGGCGTTGTCCACCGCGGAAGCAGAATATGTGTCTCTATCCGTGTGTAGTGCTCAAGTCCTTTGGATGAAAACACAACTCACGGATTATGGCTTTCACTTTAACAAAGTGCCTATTTATTGTGACTCACAATCAGCCATAGCCATATCCTGCAACCCGGTCCAACACTCAAAGACCAAGCACATTGCTGTCCGATTTCACTTCATAAAGGAGCATGTGGAAAGAGGAACGATCGAACTGTTTTTTGTCAAGACGAACTACCAACTAGCCGACATCTTCACCAAAGCTCTTTCTCAAGACAGATTTGACATCTTGGTTCGTCGACTTGGTATGCGTAGTTTCACTCGTGATGATCATGAACGTCTTGCACATTAGCAGTAACCTTGTATATATCTATCAGAAAATCAAAATACAAAAATATAAAACCTATAAAAACAAAATAAAAAATGAGATAATCTTTCAAAATACCAAAAATATTCTCCTTCGACATGTCTCTCAGCATCGATAATATGGACGTACTTAGAAATGTTGTTCAATAACGACACAGGTACGTACATAAAGTTCGAATGAGAGTTCAAATGTTTTCAAAACATGTCTTTTCTATTTTTCTTCTCATAATGGCTTATAGTCACATGTCAGACTATAACCCGGTCCCTAAATAAAGGAAAGTCTTTGACTTATCCTCAACAACGAGAAATTCATTTTTCTCGGTCATGAGCTTATATCAAAACATTCAAAGTTTTAAGCTCATGACCATAATTTTTCTCGGACTTTTGAGCATAATTTTTCAAAGTATTTCAAAACAATGTGCTCATATATTCCACTATTTAAATAGATTCTCTTTTCGAGGGGGAGTATAATGATTTCATAAACATTTGTTCCAAACTTTCATGACACATTATTCTCTCCATGTTTCATCACTAGTTTCACAAAAATTTCAATTTCGTGTAATTTTTGAGGGGGAGAATAGTGATTAAAATGTGTTATCCTGAATAAGATCTTTGATATAAGTGCTTTCTCTTCCTAATATGTGCAAAAACTTTTCCTTTTATGATGCACATATGTAGGGGGAGCGTTTTGGGTGATACAAAAAACCTTCAAGGTGTAAACTCTGATTTCATCAACACCTTGATTGCTTTTTCAACAAGTTTTTTCTGGTTACGATATCTATACCCTTCAACACATTAATTTACGATGGTATTGGTGTCAAAAGGTGGTTAGGTATTCGTCCTATGATCCAACCAGAACCGGAGGGATCTTCCCAGGGACAATCCATTAGAACTTAGAAGTTCTTAGGAAAGATGGAGTAGTTGAGTGTACGGGAATAATGCCGACTACTGACATAAGCTAGCACTGGAACAATCACAACAAGGTGCTAGTTATGACGTCTTGGTAAGCATTGAAGGGGTTGAAGAATGAAAAAGAAATGTAAGGATAAAGGGTGTAAAGAAAGAAGCCCTCCATACAACTTAGGCAGAAACCAGGTCAATACATCTACTATCAGAATCATGTTGATGATTTCTGGTATTGAAGACAAAGCATCATGGACCCAGTGATGCAATGTACAACCCCTCCCAGCCTACTCAAGCTTCTCTCAAAAGAAGTTTGTTTTATTGTCACGAAGTTCAACTCATTTCTATCGACTTTCTCACTCCGAGATAGTAGATATTGAATAGGTGGCAGTCTGCTCCAGCCTCCGATCACCAAATAAACGTGCACTTATCGAGTCTAGAGCCAACGAGATTCATCAAAAATCTCATTAGGACACTTATTCCTTATATCAATTGTTATTCATCACTAGAACACATGTGATAATTTACAGAGTCCTACGCTCTATCCCTGTGATATTGCCAGAACATTCAGAGTGATACTCATTAGTATTCACAGTGATGAATGGAAATCCTTCCAGTGTTAACATCAAACAGCACTGCGGTAGGTCATATGTAAGATTCACTTGAATTGAACATATGTTAACTGGAAAGCAACAGTGGTTTGATTCTTAATTGATTCAAACTCGTTCCAGGACTCGACGTAATATCTTTATGATCTTGCCAGAACATTCAGAGTAATATTGTTTCAGTATTTACAGTGACGAATGGAAATCCTTCCAGTGTCATCATTAAACAGCACTGCGGTAGGTAACTTGTGCGATTCTATATGAATCAAACTTGTGTCAACTGGAAAGCAACGATGGTTTGATTCTTAATTGACTCAAACTTGTTCCAGGAAATTGAATTGATGACTTAATCAGCAGAATGGAACTGTATGATTCACTCCTTACTATGAATTATCTTTCGATAATTTCAAGTATTGAGAACGGCTACCACAGCCGGAAACCCTGTCAAGGAAGTTCTTTGAACTTACCTAATCACAGGTACAGTATTCTTACTGTATAACGGGAAACTGGAGGAATGCAAACGGTGGCGTAACTTCATGAAGTCGTAATTCAAGACCACATGCTCATATAAATGAAGAAAGCTCAAGAACATCTAAAGACAAAGACTTCCGCTACTCTGATGATCAAGGGAGATTGTTAACAAGCTTTCAAGTCAACACAAAACATGAGTATGTGGAGAAAGACACAAGAACACAAGTTGGCAAAGTTACAAGATCAAGTCAAGGCAAAGATCAAAGATCCAAGATCACAAGTCATGAAAGGAACTATGAAAGAACTCTCAAGACAACGAGCTTCAAAGTCTGCAACACAAAAGAAGTAAAGTCACATATTACATGACTACCCCTTAGGGGGAGATTGTTAGCCGTATTTAAAGTGATGGTCATATAATATACGGTTGCGAAGCTCGTGAAAAATACTATTCAACGGTGTCGAGAGTTCTTAGTTATTAATGTTTATGTAACGGGAATTAGTCCCGAACACACAAATGAGGAAGGTCTCCTAAACACTTACTACTTAGTATAAAAGGTCACCTAAGCCTCATTTGTGTGTGTGCTTTCCATTTTGATTAGTTTTAGAGAGAGAAAGGTGTTTGTTTTCTCTCACTAGGAAATCACCAACTTTGTATTTCTTTTCTTTTCTTCATCTTAATCTAATCCTTCTTTTTTTAGTTTAATCATCATCATGTTATTTGTGTTTGATTATTCGTGTGATTTAGTCTTACACTCACAAAGAGTGTCTCGACAAAGGGTGACAAAATAGTTAGATAATATTTTGATCCAATTTTAAGTCAAGTTTTAGAGGTTGTGATAGATTCAGGTTCAATTTTGAATAAATTGAAGTTGATTAATGTGACCACATAGGTTGAAACACATAAAACTAAATCCATAGAACATCTTTATGAAAAAATCATAAAGGAAAGGAAATACAAGAAAATAAATAACAATTAACTAATACAAAGTTAGCTTAAACTAGTTCTTGATAGCATAATCTTCCTTGGCTTGACCTTCTATAAGACATTTGATTTTGAAAATCATCATTCATCTCCTAGGAGGAGGAGGAATGGAGAAAAAGGTAAGCAAAAATCATGCAACCTTCTATGAAGACCAAGCATCTCCAACCTTAGGTTTTGAATGATGTAGTTGTTATAGAGACAACATGGGCAATTATCACCATGAGCTTCTAGAAAACCAAATAAGTAAGGATCACACATGAAGTGAGAAATAGGAATGCCCAAAATAGGAGCATTAGTGTTTGAGGGAGGAGGAGGTGGTGGAGGTGGAGGCATAATGTCCAAGGGTGATATGGGTGAGATGGGTGAATTTGGTGGAGTGAAAGGAGAGGTAACCAAATGCTCAAGGACAAAAGGAATGCCTTGTAGAGGTTAAGGTTGAGTATTCCCATTCAATGGAGGACTACGAGTGAAGGGTGAGGAAAACTCATTCATTATTGATTGGAACGAGGAAGAGGTAGAACCATGTGAATGGTTAGTACCATGAGTTGAGTAGGTTTTGCATGGAGCTAGGGGTGGTGAAGGTGATGAGGAAATGAGAATAGGAGAAATCTCATTTTTGGGAATGTGAAAAGATGAAGAACCAAGTTTAGGTAACTTAATCTTGATCTTAAGGTTTCTTTTGGAAGAGGAAGTTTTGGAAGAACTGGATGTTCTAGTGGACACCATGGTTGTGAGTTTAGGTTTAGAAAGAAGTTGAAGGGATGAAGAACACAATCAACAAGAGAGGGTTTAAGAAGAGGAAGGAATAATCCAAACTAGTAATGGGTTAAAATCATTTTAGGTGAATAATGAAATTAGGTAGCCTAGTTTAGGAAAGTGCAGGTTTTTGCAAAAAATTTATCAGTGTTTACACAGATCAAGGGAAAACAGTGTAAAGCAAAGATTCTCTCAGAACAGACAACGGCGGTTCCTTATAGATAGGCTCAATTTTTTATCGCTAAGGAACTGCGGCATAGATAAGGAGCCGCCCCCAGTGGGTTTGATAAAAGGCACTTCCTGAAACTTTTGCTAGCCCATATTTTATACAAAGGTTTATCAAGCCAAAGGGGACTATTAATCAAAATCTAGGAAGCTAACTAACACATAAGATGCACAAAGCTATGCAAATACAAAGATCGATCGCATAGACAATTAGGATTAAAATACTAAATAATCCAAACACAAGGTATTAGTTAATAAACACATAACATCCTAAAAATAAAGATAAAAGAGATGATGTTCAACAATCCAAACATGTTTACACACATGTTAACCATTCAAGAGTGGGATGTATCATTCATCCATAAGCATTTCCTCATTGCCTTGATTTACTTCTTATGCGTTCTTGAAGATGAAGATTGAGACAATATTGATAGTCAGAATCAATGTCTAGAGAAGACAATTGAGATAGAGGATGACAAATCATAACAGGGGTTGAGAGGGTTGTCTTGAGAGACATTTTCATCTTCATTTGAATCATGCGTGGGTTCAGAAGAGATATTTCCTTCAATAGGAAGCATGACTCGATCCACGGAGTGAAATGATGAAGCATTTAAAGATGGAAAGTCAAGAAGAAGTTTTCTAAGAAGCCGTGAGAGAATCATGGCAAATGGAAGACTAGAACGAGACCCCCTGAGAACAAATCTTATTATTATAGCTATGAAAAATGCAAGGTTGTATAAAGTGGAGGTAGTAACACAATACAACATATGTGCAAGACAAGCGGGCACACGGTTGCGATTACCATCCAAACACATTGCATTTTCCCTAATGATTTCGGCCCAAGGGATCATAAAATCATTAAGATCGCTAGTTAGTAATTCCCAAGGAGTGAGAGTACGAAATTCTCCCTCAAAATTACCAAGAATAGGATGTTCGCGAGGTTTAACAATGGCACAAGAGATGGTCGGAGCCGAGGGTATCTCGGTCACATAATTCACATCAATAGGGGCCGATTCTAAAAAATTTAAACTCCAAGCATCGGTGAACCTACATTAACCTTCGTATGGAACTTTGAAAATCTCACCAAATTCTTCAAGAGTATATACAAAGTTTTTCCCATTGATGGAAAATCTTATTGATAAATCATTATTGATGCACATTAATGTGTACGAGTTAAAGAATTCCACGAGGAAGGAAGGAAAGATTGGCTCATTTATATCAAGCAAACAATTAAAGCCAATGGAATTTAACATGAATCGAATGAAGTCAAGTCCAAGAAAGTTAGAAGGAACAATGCGTCCTTCATGAAAACAACGTGATTCAAGACAACGATAAGTGTTTTGAGTAGAACGAGTTTGACACAAAGAGGAAAGATTAGGCATGTATTCTCTAGTACGTTGGTGGTCATTTTGATATCCCGAAGACATGATAGTACCTAAAAATAACATACAAACATATTTCCCCAATCACTTATTTGTTACATATAAACCAAAAAATCAAAAAGATGAGAATGTGTTTCATCAATTTTTTGACAAACAAAGGATTAATCTTTATCATTTCCATGCTCACAATGTACCTAGTTCATCATTGACAATAACATAATAATCATGTAAAATCAACAATGAACTTGAACATTGGTTTTTCAAAACAAGCTTTTTAGGTAAGCATTTAACAATGCCATTACCAACTTGTTCATGGGTTCATATCAATTCCATCAATTAACCGAAATTATTTAGTCAAAATTCGGATTGTTCTACAAGTGGGTTTTAGTGAAATCTCAATGAATATGAACCTAAGGAATCATAGCAAGATTACTATGTCAAATCTTATTCCTAGTAAGGTTCTAATTCAATATCAATTTAAAAAATCCCCAATTATGAATGTATGAACCCTAGAACAAATTAGATGAAATTGAAAGAAATCACTTACAGATAATTGATCTTAGATGAAGGATGAATGAAACCCACAAATTGGAATCAATTGAGTGATTGAAGGTTTTGAAAGATCAACAATGGTGGAAAATGGGGAAATCCGTTGCTATGTTGGAGAAGAGAGAGAAGGAATGTTTGAAAATGATTTTTAATAAAAACTGGCACTTTAGTCGCAATCACTGGTCGCGGTTCCTTATCGATATGGAACCGCGCATTTGAGCCGCGACGATAACGAACCGCCTACAGTGGCGAGTTTTTATCAAGGAAAATCAGAGAATTTTTTAAAACAATTTTTTCTAAAATCCTTAAAATATGTCTTAAGCCTTTTGGAAATCATTGGACCACCACAACACTAGGTAATAATGCCTTAATGAAGGATTACGAGTTGAATTGAGATAGGGAAAGACCGAAACGGGTAAACGACTACTCGTAGCAAAGAGGCAAATAGGAGTGAATCAAGACCAAGAACAATGCTCGAGAGACAAATGACATTCTTCAAATCGAGGAGACGGAGAGCTTGTGTCATATATAGTGGTTTAAGACGTGCCTTTCCAACGAAAGTCTAAACTGCTTTGGGGTAATGAACTATGCCAAGCAATTTTGATAAAATAAGATTACTTTCAAGAATAGTCTTACTCTACTTCAAAATGTGAGCAAAGTATAGATTCACTTTCTCTCCCACATGATCGGACAATTATCATTGCTAGGATTTACAATAACAATATCCTTGGAATATTTCAATTCCAAATGTGTAAAATCCAACTACAACTTGTGAAGTAGTTTGGTATCTCAAGGGATTCATCAATCATCCTAGAGATGAGCTTAATTACACAAGTTACACATGATATAGGGCCTACTAACCGTAAGTGTGCAAAACATGGAAATCATGCTTGATACTTTAAGCTTCTACTAACTCACTCTACATCTCCTAGTGACTCAAGTATCCAAGCAATGAAGGTTTAAGAGGAAAAAAGGAAAGAATCACAAACCACAAACAAATGTCAAGGCAAGGATGCCAAGAACAAGCATATAGTCAATTAATAATCAACAGAATGATCAATAGGGCGTGTGGAAGAACGAAAACGTACCTTAGCCACAAAGTGCATTCCAAACTTCCAAGGAACCAATGCAAAGCCCAACCATGACTAAAGTGACTACTAAGTCTTCAAGTACTAGTATCACTTCCATCCATCTTGACATCATCATTCAATGATGTAAGTGACTCAATCCACAATCAATATAGTGATTGATCTTCATGAGTACCTACACATAACAAGATGCAAACTAGTAGATACATTTCAAGAGTAAATCTAAAATGCATAAATACTACTAATCTAAATGAGATGTTATATTACTAATTAAAAGGCCTATTTTCAATAAAAGATAGTTTTGACCAAAGAAAAACTTTAGTACAACATAACCTTCTAATTTGAGGAGACAATGGATGGATCCAAGTTTTAAAGTACAATATACTTCAAATATCTTGTGTCACCATCGCTCTGATACCAATTGTAGAAACTAGAAGGGGGTGGGGGGGAGGGGGTTGAATAGTTTCTCTTCGGTTTGTCTCCTAATTAAAATTCCTTTTAATTAGGTGAGTGTCAAAACCATCTTTTACTAGAAAGCTAGTTGCTTAATGATTAGGTTCAATTCTAATGCATTAACAATGATAAGTAGTAAGTGTAATGATGATGAAGGTAAGTAAAGAGTAAGGAAAGAAACAACCTAGTAGGAAGACACCAAGATTTAAAGTGGTTCGGCAACGAGGCTCTATCCTCGTTCCTACTCCACTCCTCGAGTACACCTACTCGAGATTTACACTATATCCACAAGCTCCCTTCTTGGCGGAGAAAACCTTAAAACGTTGCTTTCATTATTTTTCGACACTATGCTAAATCTCGAGACCTAATCTTAGCTAGGACCAATATACACAACGTCGCCCACTTCACCATTTTACGACACAAGGCTAGATGTCGAGTTCTAATCTAAAGATAGAACTAATCTTCACAACGTTGCCTACTTCACCATTTTCCTGCTAGATGTCGAGTTCTAATCCAAAGCTAGAACCAATCTTCACGACTCTTCACTCTGAAGCTAAGTGAGAACTTCACACAACAAAACTACACATCACTTTATAGTTTAGTGAGAACTCACAAGACACAATCACATCACTTTATAGTTTAGTGAGAACTTACACAACTTATTACAACTCAACTAAACATATCCAAGTACACACATGTAACTTGGATCTACACAACACAAATACAGGCACAAACATATGCAAAGGATTTACACAACTCTAATCCAAGTATTCACAAATAGCTTGGATGAACACAACTAGTCCAAGTATTCACAAATACATTGGATCTACACAAGACACACATAAACAAATGATGAATGTGACTAGATCTTTAGGAGAGGATGATCTTCATCAAGGCTTCATCTTTAATCACATCACAAGTGTGTGAGTGATCTTCTCTTTGGACAAGGTAAATAAGGAGATCGAGAGGATAATCATAAGTACCATACTTAACACATTAAGTGATCATTTACAAATGATTAGGATTGGAAATGAGAAAGAAGGCTGAAAGAGATGTCTAAAAAAGGTTATTGAAAATGCAGATTTGATCCACTATTTATAGAAGACAAAACCCATCGGCTAGCTGAGGGCGGTTCCTTATCTACCTAGAAGGTTCCTTATCGATAGAGAACCGCGTAGGCACTTAAGGAACCACGGAGGTAGACTCCGCTCCTTTTTGTCTTTTAGTGGATTTGAAATGTTTGAGGTTGTTTAAACCTTCAAAGGATATTCTTATGGCATTTGGAATATGCCATATTCAAACTTACATTTTCATTTTAATAAAACATTTTCTTAAAAATAAATTTTATTAAAAATCTTTTGTCACATTTGACAAAAGTGAGTTTTAAGGCTAATCACTTTTATGATCACTAAGCATGATTAAGATATGTTAGTGTAATGATTATTACCTTGATGATAGTGTTTGTTAGATAATTCGTTTTATGATTGTGTTTGACAATAAATGTCTTTGTAATTTGTCGTGATCAAAACTAAGAAAGATTAGTTAGCACTAACAATGATTTTAGGCATTTCTTTGCATTAACAGTATTTAATGTTAAGATACAAGTGAAAGTTTCAACCTTGATGTAGAAATTGAAACATCGCTTTCGTTTCAAATTTTGTCCTTGGAAAAAAAGATGTCAGGATAATAATGGCAGGAAGGTTCAGTCGTGAAAGGTGTCCAAATACTTTTGGGGACGATTTTTGCACAAATGGAAAGGTGGAATAAGGCTGGCGTGTTTGGGACGATCGAAATTGACAAAAGTGCCCTCACGTACGTGGTACGTGAGGGAGATAATGTGGGATAACGGGAGAAAGTTAAGTTTAAACGAATCAGGGTTTTTACGTAAAAAATGAAAAGTTCGATGGAAAATGTGCACCAGGTATGCTCTCAAGGGCTTTTTTTTTAACAGTTTTTGCATATTAAAGGACAAAATTTTGTAGTTTACCCTATAAGGAATAGATGGCACTACCAGCATACATATATCGTATTTCAAAAAAGCAACACATAATAAGATAAAACAATACAATAAAAAATAAATATTGATAACAACATACCATATAAGAGTAAAAAGGTACAAGCATAAAAACTATATAACTATGTAAGCGATAAAAACATTAAATTGTAAATGAGTAAAAAATCATAAAAAGATGAAGAGGTATGAACTCTAGAAACGCCAATGCATAAAATATAAGACTATGTACCAGAGACAATGGGACTTTTTATGTACTCATCTATGCTAATCATAGTTTGTTACTAGTTTCATTCAGAGTCATGTCCTCAAACAACATAAGCTCCTTTAAGTTAAGCCTTAATGTATCCTCTTATGTGAGATTTAGTCGTCCTTTCTCCTCAAGCCATACAATAGTTAAGCTTTAACGTATCCTCTCATGCGATCTTTGGTCTTCCTTTCTCCTCAAGCCATAAAATAATAGACTCCACTCTCCTAGCAGATGAAAATTATAGTCTCCTCTTGACGTGTCAAAATCATCTCAATCGTCGTTCTCTAATCTGGTTGATTATATTCACAACTTGTAATTCTCTTAAAAAATCTACTCGGGTCGTCTAAAATAGTTTTACCACAAGTCTACCTTGGCATCCTCATTTATGTCTCCTCCGTCTTATTTTCTTGAGTATTAGTGAACGACCAACACTTTGACCCATACTACATAGTTGGTAGAATCACAATCGTATAAAATTTTCCTATCAACTTAATAGGAATGTTCTTATGGGAAAGGATTCATGTGGCCGCTCGCCACTTCAAGTGACCTCCTTGTATACCATGTGTTGCATCGTTATCTTGCCTTCGAGATCTGTAGACCACAAATACGATAGATTTGAAGAACTCATTTGGTTGTAAGATCTTATCGCCAATGCGTATTTTTACTTTCTCGTTATGGCGTTCATGTTCATGTTGAAGTAACACACTAAGTATTTCGTATTATATATGTTGACTCGTAGGCATTTGTCTTCTAGCACCTCCCTCCGCCGATCTAATCTATCATTAGTTCGTGACAACTATAACAATATCATCTATGGATATTAAGCACCATGGGATGCTCTCTTATATCCCTCATGAAAACTCGTCGAGAATTAAGTTAAAAGGCATGAGCTAATAGATTAGCCTTGTTATATACCTACTTCCACTGCAAAATACTCCATCTTTTTCACTAAGGTCCACTCACAAGTACTCCTCCGTACATATCATGGAAACAATTTATGTATCTCATCGGATTTTTTATCTCTTAGAGTCTTCCAAGTTAACTCGTGGGAATTTTTCACAGGTCTTTTGAATGTGGAATCATTTTTTTCTTTCTCTGTACTTCTCCATAACGCTTCTAATAAGATGTATTGCCATAGTTGAAGATAGTTCTAGCATAAAACCGATACAAACACCGTCTTTCGTCGCAACCTCCTTTCAATAACTCTCTCCTACAATTTCATTGTGTACCTATATATACTTTCTTGTATAAACTGTGTTTGAGTTTTGCAAAAAAGGTATAAAGCGTGAATTTTAAATGATCTAACTTTACTTAATCTTATATAAAAAATCTTATACATTTATGGTGTGTATATATAATTACTTGTTACTTTTCTTTATTATAAATCCGATGAGAATAAATTTCATATTAGGTTCACTCGACCCAACATAAAAACAATGAGTTCGAGAACACTATGTCACAAATTTAATCTTATAAATGAGCGTTGTTAGAAAGTGAGTTAAAGTTTAATGTTCGTTTTATAAATTCGTTTGACTTATCCTACAAATTTTGTTATTTTTATATATCTGAATTTGACATGTCTTAGATTATTGATTTTTTTATAAATAGAGGTAAATGCCATTAGTCTTTTTTATAACTTTCAAATTGTAAGTTAAGGTATTTAAATAAAACTTTCGTTTAGTTTGTTCAAATTAGTTTATTTGTTTAAATTATCCAACAAACTTACATATGATAAAAAAACCTTATTCTCTCTCTATGGGCGATCTAAGTAAAACCCTATCGCCGTGCATCTTGATTCAATCTTGTTAGCCATCAATCATTGATAAACGATTGTTTATTGTGATTCAATCGTTGCTGATGTTTCAATCATGTCGTTGTTACTTGTGAGTGGTATAAGCTTATGTTCTAATTGTTTCTTACTCTTGTTGTGATCATTTAATAAACTAGGGGTTGGGATTCATACACTAATTGCGATCCATAATCATTCTTTAATCGATCTGACGTGGTTTAAAGGTTTTATTAGGAGGCACTTTTAGGGTTTTTTGATTGTTTCATAGTTAGGGTTTTATTTTATTTTTAATTGTTTATTACTTGTCTCCATCATGGAAACGGATTAGGGCTTGGGTTTGTGTGATGTTTCAAAACCCTAATTTTAGGGTTTTTTTCCTTTTGGCTATTGTTTTGATCATTATAGAGAGATGGAAATGGAGGATCCGTTAAAGGTTACACAATCTTTGGTTGTGGAGTTTAGTAAGTTTATTGATGATCTGAATCCTGTTGTTCAGGCATCTGGTGCGAATGATAAGGTTGCACCAGTTTCATCTTTTGCATCCGTTCTTCAGGCTACAAAAAGGAAAGTTGTTAAGCTCACTGAGCTTCGTAATGTTGAGGTTGTGGAAGGTGTTAAGGTTGCTATTCCTCTTGTGGTAGTGGAGGAAGTGGTTTCTCGGTTTGTGAACACTCTTTATGGGTATTTCATTGGTAAGCGTTTGGCTTTTCCCCTTGTTGAAAACCATGTTAAAAACACTTGGACAAAGTTTGGTCTTAAACGTGTTATGTTGGAAGACGGTTTCTTCTTATTTCAATTTAATACGAAGGAGGGAATGGAAAGTGTCATTGAAAATGAACCATGGCTTATTAGACGTGTTCCAATGTTTCTGAATATTTGGACTTCAAATACAGTTTTGAAGAAGGAAGATATCATAAATGTCCCTTTGTGGGTTAAGCTACGCTACGTTCCAATTGTGACCTACTCAAAAACTGGACTTAGTTTGATCATGACACAAATTGGAAGGCATATTATGCTGGATTCATATACCAGTAATATGTGTGTCAAATCCTGGGGTAGAAAGGAATATGCAAGGGCGCTAATTGAGATGTCTTCAGAGAATGAGCTTTTAGAATCTATGGTTATTGCAATTCCTCAAAGTGATAGGAAACATCATCATCTTGTTACTATTAACATTAAGTACGAATGGATGCCCCATCGATGTTCTACATGTAATATTTTTATCACAAGGATAATGTGTGTCCTAAACTTAATACGACCACTACACCAATGAACGGTAATGATCATGAGGGGTTTACTGATGTTAAGAAGAAGAAGAATAACCTATTAATGTTAGACAGGTTGATGGCATCCATATTACTAAGCCATCACTAAACCTTCACTATAAACGTCTTGAGAAGGGGGAGTCTTCTAAAAAGCGGGCGACTTATGCCAAGAAATTGAATTCAAGGGTTGTTTATAGTGCTGTTAGTACTAATGCAACTAGTGTGTCTAATGTGAATAGTGGTTCGTTGAAGACAGTAGCCCCATCTAAAGTTCTTGAAGTTACTTTAAAAAATTATTTTGCTAGCCTAAGTGAGGATGATGCTACTATATGAGGGGATGAATCGACATGGAATAATGCTAAACAAGCTCTAAATGTTATCAACAAAAGTGATAAGGAAGAGGAGGATGACGAGCTAGTCTTGGAGGACATTAATGACAAATGTAGTGAGGGTAAGCACGGTAAGGGGACAAGCACTCCCAATGGTTAGTTTCTCATGATTAACATCGCCCCATGGAATATAAGGGGTTTGAATTTCTCTCCTAAACAAAGTGAGGTTCGCCATGTGATTTCTAAAAATAATTTATCTGTGTGTGTTATTCTTAAATCACGTGTAGATAATTCTAAACTTCAAAGGATGTGCTCTAGTCTTTTTCGTCGTTGGGATTGGACTTCGAACGGGTCTTTCTGCACCAAAGTTAATCGTATAATTCTTGGTTGAAATCATAATGAGGTTGTTATTGTGGTTCTTAATCTTGATGATCAGGCGGTTCATACACGTATTTGGCTGAAGAGAGAAAGGAAGGAGTTGTTTTGTACGTTTGTTTATGCTCATAATCGGTATATTCTTAGACGTGCTCTATGGGAAAGTTTATCTATTCATAAGGCCTATGTTCGAGATAGACCTTGGTGCATCCTTGGAGACTTTAATCTTGCTTTGTTTATAGATGATATGGCTTATGGTTCGTCTAGTATTGACATTGCAACGCGTGATTTCAAAGACTGTGTCAATCAAATTGAAGTTATGGATGTTCAGCATTCGGGTCTCCATTTTACATGGACCCAAAAACCAAAGGGGAAAGATGGAATTCCAAAGAAGATTGATCGGGTCATGGCCAAAGAGATATTTAATGATGTTTTTGTAGAACCTCATGCAATTTTCAAGCCATACAGAATTTTTGATCATGCCCCTTCACTTCTATTTATTCCTACTTTGGCTAAAACCAAACCTAAACCGTTTAAACTTTATAATATTCTTACTAGTCATGAGGGATTTAAGAATGTTGTGTCCGAGGGTTGGTCGAAGCAAATTAGTGGTTTTTCTATGTACAAAGTTGTTCAAAAACTTAAAGGGCTTAAAAACCTTTTCGAAACCTTTTGTATGAGAAAAGGAATTTGCATACGATTGTTAATAGACTTCTTGATGATCTTGATAAAATTCAGATTTTGTTGGATGCGGATCCGTTTAATAGTGATTTATGTGAGGAGCAAGCTAACACTGTGGTGGTTTTTAATGAAGCTAAGATAATAGAAGAAAATTTCTTGAAGCAAAAGGCAAAAGAGGATTGGCTGCGTGACGGTGACTCTAATTCTGCGTATTTTCATAAAGCGGTCAAGAGCCGAATTAGTTGAAGTCGGATTGATGTGGTTACTTGTGTTGATGGTACTGTGTTTGAAAATGAGAAGGTAGATGATGCTTTTGTTTCCTATTATGAACAGTTTCTTGGTCAAGCTGGTGATACTGAGGGATTTGATATCTCTCATCTTTGTACTAATCGGCTTGATGAAGACGTTGCTTTATCTATGGTTGGTAATGTAACTCGTCAAGAGGTAAAGGCTGCTTTATTTTCTATGGGTAATGATAAGGCCCCGGGTCCTGATGGTTATACGATTGATTTTTGATTGATATTTTTAAAAAAGAGGCGTGGGATATAGTGGGTGATGATATTACTACTGAGGTTAGTGAATTTTTTGTTAATGGTAAACTCCTTCGTGAAGTTAATCATACTATTATTGCTCTAATTCCCAAGATTAATCCCCGACAAAGGTAACTGATTATCGTCCTATATCATGTTGTAACATGTTATTTAAGTGTATTAGCAAGATCACTGCTAATCGTATCAAGGAAAGTTTGAAGGTTCTTGTTAGTCCAAATCAGTCCTCGTTTGTTCCAGGACGAAGTATTTTGGATAACATTTTACTTACTCATGAGCCGATGCACAATTATCATTTTGGTCGTGGTGTTCCTCGGTGTACCTTCAAAGTCGATATCCAAAAAGCCTATGACATGGTGGATTGGACTTTCCTTCGAAAAGTTCTTTATGGGTTTGGATTTCATGAGCGTATGATTTTATGGATCATGGAATATGTTTCGACTTTTTCGTATTCCATATGCATAAATGGCTCGTTACATAGATTCTTCAAAGGTCAGCGTAGGTTTCGACAATGTGATCCTTTATCTTCGTATTTATTCACTCTTGTCATAAAGATCCTTACTCTCATGCTTCATAGGAGGGTTCGAGAGGATGGTATGTTCACGTATCATCGATATTGTTCGAAATTCGAGTTGATCAATTATGTTTTGCTGATGATTTATTTCTTTTTTCTCATGGGGATGTTAGCTCTGCTCGTATCATTAAGGAGGCATTGGAGGAGTGTAAAAAAGCCTCGGGGCTGACTCCTAGTCTCCCTAAAAGCACGACTTATTTCAATAATGTACTTAACAACATTAAGATTGCTATTCTTAACATTCTTCCTTTTGATGAGGGCAAACTCGCGGTTAAGTACCTTGGAGTTTCCTTAGTTTCTTTGCGTCTATTGATCCAAGACTGTGGGGAATTGGTTGAAAAATTTCACGCCAGAATACAAGACTGGCGGAATAAATCTCTCTCTATTGCGGGAAGGTTACAACTTATTAAATCGGTTATCGGTTCTATGCATATCTTCTGGGCTTCTGTGTTTATTATTTCAAGCCGTGTGTTACTTGATTTGGAGCAAATTATGAGGGGTTTCTTGTGGTGTCACGTTAGCATTCGAAAAGGGCAAGCTAAGGTTGCATGGGATGTAGTGTGTCTTCCAAAGAAGGAGGGTGGTCTCGGCTTGAGAAGGTTAGATTACTTCGATAAAGCATTGATGGTTTCTCATGTTTGGAATTTTGCCTCTTTGAAGGAATCATTATGGGTTCAATGGGTTGATGCATAGAAGCTCAGAGGTAGGATTATGGGACCTCCCATTTCGTGGCAATATGTCTTGGGGATGGAGGAAAATTTTGTAACTTCGTCCGGTCATTAGAGAATTTATTTAGCATAAGAATGGCGATGGCTCCCCGTACATCGATAGGGTAGGATCGTTGGTGTGATGTTAGTCCTTTAGCTGTATCTATATCCACTCGTGATATGTTTAGGGTGGGCCTTAATCCTTCTTCTAAGGTTCGGGATATTATTAGTAATGGTGTCTTATCTTGGCCTCCTGTTTTGAGTAGTAAGCATGCCTTTCTCATTCCTATTAATATGTTTAATGCTCGAGCTGATAGGCTTGATCACTTGGAGTGGCGGAATGAAACAGGGGCTATTAAACAGTTTTCTGTTAGTTCTATTCGGAATTCTATTCGGCCCAAGAGCATTATGGTTCATTGGTATGATGTGGTGTGGTATTCTAACTGTATTCCGGGACATGCTTTTAATATGTGGTTGATTATGAAGCAACGGTTGAAGACACAAGATAAGCTATGCAGTTAGGACTACTCTATATCGCTTATGGCTTCATGTCCTCTTTGTGAAACACATACCGATTCACATGAGCACCTATTTTTTGAGTGCTTATTTTCTACACAGATTTGAAATCACATGACAAGGTTAGCTGGCAAGAAAAAAATGAACGATTTGAAATCACAGATTTGAGTGCTTATTTTCTACACAGATTTGAAATCACATGAGCACCTATTTTTTGAGTGCTTATTTTCTACATAGTTTTAGCGGCGTGTGCCTATTTTATCTGGCAAGAAAAAAATGAACGGTTGTTCAAGGGTACAAAGAGGTCGGTGAAGCAAGTTGTTGACTGCATTTTGAGCTCAGCTCGTCTCAAGCTTCTATCGTGCCGTTTCAAAAAATCTAAGGATGGTGAACTGTTTGTGTCGCTTTGGAGTTTACCTGATGTAATTTTCATGTAATGGTCTTTCTCTAGGTTCGCTAGTTTTCATTTGGCATGTCAAATGATTATGTAGTTGTTCAAGCTTAGCTTGAGGTTAATGAGGTATTTCAGCCTCATTTCATTGTACTTATCAGTTTTTGGGTTATTAATATATTTTATCGAGACGAGTCCTTTTTACTAAAAAAACCAAACTTACATATGATGAGTTTAATAGACAACATCATTGGTGAAGTTGCAAATGATGCACAAGATCGTGTATACAATCAAGCTTTTTATGGTGTAGGAAATCCTGAAACTTTGATTGCTAAGGGTCAGTTTGGTTGACACTTTTTGTGGGTGTGGTTTAACTTTATGATTAAAAGTAATTGTTTGGTTCATTTTGTAAAGCAAAAATATAGCCATTAGTACTTCTGACAACAATCCCATGTATTAGATGGGTTTAGCAATTTTTAGTGGAGCCCACTGAATATTTCTGTATGTGTTTTCTAAAATATTATAAAATAACAAATTAGTTGACATATTTTTGTATAAAATATTTTTAGCTTTGTGGGTCTCATTAATATTAAAAATAAATTTAAATTTTATCTCAAACTCAATCGTAAACCACTCACTTTATAAATCCACATCTAAAGTAAAACTCAACTTCAAACCAAACGGTAAGTCAATAGTTGATGTAGAATATTATGACAATTCATTAATGAAGTAGATGCACTTGATGAAACTACACATAATGAATACATGCATGATAAAGCTAACGACAACGACAAGTAATTTTATGATATGCGAGTATTATCAATAAAACAATTTAATAAGTTCACTATATTGTTTTGTTTTTCAAGTTGTACTTCATCTATTTTCAATAAACTTTTTAATCCTGTTTTATCTAATACTAACACAATACATGTTAGTATGTTATTATTATTGTTTTAGGCTGCATGCAACATCGATCATAAGTGATTTATATTTTTTTTGTTACGTCAGCTTTTTTTTCCGATAACTTACAAGTGATATGGTTTTCACAATAAAACGACCAAGTTAAAAAAATTAATTTAATAAACAAAAACATTACATTAAATAAAAAACATTACATTGAATTAAAAAAACATTGCATAATAATTCAAATAAAATAAAAATATTATAATAATAATTAAAAACTAATACTATTAATTTAAATTATAAGTTGCCTTAATTTCGTTTTTCATCTCCTGCAAGGCTTGTTGGTGGGCCGGAGGCAAATTGTGGTTGATCTTAGTGTTGTAAAACATTAGGTCTTTGTCCCGTTTCTTTCTTTCAGCAAGTTCAATTGATCGATGTTATAATTCGAGCTTTTCTCTTTTTAAGGCCGTTACTTTCCGTTGAGCTACCTTCTACAAATCAAACTCCCGTCAAGGTAAGGTAGGAGTCTTGTTGCTCCTTCTTTTTCCCCTAGTTGAAGTCTTTCATTTTCTCCCATTTGTTGATTACAACATCAACAAATGAAGACATCCTTGTTGACGATGTAGATGACTTCTTCTTAGCTCGATCACGAGCAATTGGTCGGTATTCTTGAGTCTCTTCCTCGTCATCTTCTGGTTCATCGTTCAAATTCACGTAACTACCTTGCCCAGAACCAAAGGTGATTTCAAATCTTGGATTTTTTGTTACCTTTTTTTGTTACCTTTTTTTGTAAACCTTGGCATCTCAACATGTTGTCAAATTGGGTGATCTTTCAGCACGTTCCACGTTGCCTCTAACGTAAAAGGATGTTTGTAGATCACTTTGTATTCAGCACAACCATTTTGGTATGCGTTGAGATCATTGGCACCACTTCGTGATTAAGCTCAATGTTATTCATGATAGCACAAAAAGCACCAATTCTAGGACGTACCCTGTTTTTCCATCTGCTCAAAAGCGCGTCGTACCCTCTAGTTAAACCCGTCTCGACTTCAAAGTACTTATGGACTTCTCCCCAAAGAAGCAATTATTTTTTTGGTTGTTTCCTTGCTTTCTATTCTCGGGCACGTGATACCAACCTTTGCACAAGGCGACCTCTTCCTTTGTTCTCCATTCTTTTAGCGGCTCCTTGGGCTCAACTTGCTTGGCTTTTGAAGCACGTCTCGAAGGCTTCTTAGATTTGACGGGTGACATCTCTTCGTCCAGAGATATGTCATCGTCAAGGCAAACCGCACCGTGATAGGACCCGTAACCCGCACCATGACCCATAGATTGATCTTGACTCAGACCGTAACCCGAACCTTGACCCACAAAGTACTCTTGATTGTACATCATTTGATCAAAATCAACATCAATATAAAAACTATTAACCGGAGAATACGGCGGATTAGCATGCGAAGAAGTGGACGAATCCATAGTAGGGCGATACAAACCTGTTGGAGATTCAAAGAAAACTTATTGGTTGTTATCACGGTACGAAGGAGAGAATATACAATTTGCATAGCATGTTTGGGCGAGATGGTTGTGGTGAATGATATTCAAATTCGGCGGGTCTAAACCGCGTGTTTGGTGACACACCGGATAATTGGAAAGTCGAATCCGACGTTATATGAGGTACACTTTCTTGAGGAACTCGGGATCTCAAAGTTTTGTTTTTTTAGGTTCTCTTGTTAGACATGTTGGATGGTTAATATTTTAGTTTAGAAATTTGAATTTAAATTTGTGAAAAAATTAGTAAAATGAATTGACTATTTATACCTATAATAAGGTTTGAATTTTAAATTTTAAAAAAATAAAAAAAAAGTTTTTACTAAACAATGGTCAACTTTTTCAAATCTTTTTTTATTTTTTGATTTATAGAAACGGTCGTCCTGTGGATCGATAGTCGTCGATCGATCGAGACAACTTGATCGTCACAACAGTCGCGATTGAGTACGAATCGGTTGAGTCTCGATCAACCGATACTTGCGACTAGTCTTAGAAACACATACTCAACAATATGTCACAAATTTGTGTTTAAAAGTCGTTATATTATTTTGTGTCTATATATATCATCACAATGCCTACAATACAAAAAGGCTAAAACCAATAATATATTACAAAAGATAATTATGAAAATAGTATGCTTATCGAGCAGATTAGACAACTAATAAAGTGTATTTTCATACGTTGTTGTCTTTTTAATTTTAAGAAATTGTCATACATAGTTACTTAACGTATTGATATTGTTTGGATATTTGTTAAGTGATAGTTATTGACACCGGTATAACATGTCATCTGTTTAACAATATAGACTAGGTCTTGGAGCTCGCGCTTCGTTGCGGCGAAGACTGGGCGTTTTTGGTAATATTTTTAGTGATCGTTGAGTTATGCATAAACGTCTAAAAGTAGGATGTTATAACTCAAAATGCACGGCCGAGCACGAAGTCTATATGTTTGATTACGAAAGAAATACATTATATCAACTAAGCAGACGACTGACACTACATTTTGCGGACAAATGTATACAAAGAAGTATTCACATTATAAAGCTAAAAATAACATCTAAAAATATAGAGAATCATTCGCAATTTTTTTGTTAAAGAGACGTACACATATTTATTTGCTTGAATCCGGGCGTGAAGTTCTTCAATTGCTGATCAAGTTAGTCTCAGATATGGAAGTATGGAAACGGCACCCAAAAAACCGCCATGGCTGCGACTAAACGGTCGCCCCGCCAAGATACGACTTTTGGGAAACCACGCTTGCCAAAACATCCACGTATATAGATTTCATCATTGCCAATATCGTCACTCATTCTAGCAATGTTTGTTATTTTCAATTTGTATGGCATCAGAACTCGAAAAGTCCAAAGGTAACGGGTATGACAACAAATAGAAAGGTTATCGGCTTGTATAACAGCAACGAAAGCAACATCGCATCAAATTAGGGCACGATTGAAGCACTCCGACTATATGAATGACCATTCGGATACCGTATCTGATCGAACAACCGATCTGCCATCGCTTCAACCTGCAGTCAAGAACCATTGTTCAAATATTTTAACCAACATACAGTATTATATAAAAGCCTAATTGAATAAGGTTCAAGCATCAGTTGAAGGTTTGATATTAATATCATGGGTCATTGAGTCTTCTATACCTATCAAGTTATTGTTTTACAAAAAACGTGTAGCCAAAGCTGAAGTTGCTTGTATGAATCTAATGAATCCTATGCTTCCCACTTGCAAAACGGAGCAAGGTCATTCACATATATTTACAACAATTTAACTATTTGTATCTAGTTAATTGAAATCAAAAGGCATATGTGTATTGGCATGTATGTAATAGTTACTTTGAAGACCTATGTTGGTGACAGTCTTCATTTGTGGTTAGGATTTAGTCAAAGGGCTATTAGTTTGTATTCTTGTAACTGCGCATGCACATGGAATTGTGTTGGAGGCTGTGTTACAGGTTTGACACAATGCTGAATCATGAGGATCAACCTGTTCATGAAAGGGCTGCAGGTTTTGGTTGGGTGTATATTTTAAAGTAATATAAACTCCCAATGGTATGTTGCAATAGTGGGTTGTGGTAGTTGTATATAAGGATGTCATGGCATGTATTTGCAATACATCACCGCGCACAGAGTAACCGATAATCAGTGACGAAAGAATGTCTTGGTTGAGAAGGTTGCGTGCTTTCCAGACGGCTTGCGGTTTCGACGAGCACCACGACTGTTTTTGGTTCTACCTGCGTGAAAAGGTGGCTGATGAGATGGATTGGAGGGGGACACTTGAAGTCATGTATGCCCGTTGATAGTTGTATTTTCACACTTGTTTAGGAAAACAAGGTAAAAGCGGTAAGTATTAAGTGTACGTTTAGGAAAACGTAAACACTTATGACCCTTAATGGGAATCGTTCTCTCGAGGAGGCTAGTGCGTTGTGTAATGAATGATTGATTAATGTTTTTGGTTATTAATAAGAAGAAAGGAGAAGAGAAAATGACGAAGACGAAAAAATAGAAAAAAAATTCAAAAACACTACTAGAAAGTTAAGACGTAGAAACGTAAAAACGACAAAATTTAAAATTTTAACCTAAAAATTCCTAAAAATTACTAAAAATCCACAATAAAATTCTAAGAGTTTACAAAAAATCCAAACTTGCCAAAACCTTTTAATTAATTTAATAATGACTTTTTAATGCTAATTAAAGCCCTAAAAATCACTTTTAAATATTAAAAAGCCCTCAACAAGATTTAATAGTTTGTAAACCTCAAAAATAACCTAATTAAGCTAAAAACTATTTTTAAAAATTTTAAAACCAAATTAAACTATTTTTAAACTCCTAAAAACTATTAAAATCTATTAAATCTTAAATTAAATCTAGAAAATAAATGAAAAGCCTAAAAAATATTTGGAAAGTGAAAAAGTTCCTAATTTAATGTCTAGAATCTAGGAAAAATGAAAAAAAGTTAAAAATTAAACTTTGAATTTTTCTTAATAAAATAATAATAAAATATTCCAAAAAATAAAAATTTCCTAAATAAATTCTAAAAAATTCTCAAAAATTCTAAATATTATAACTAAGACAAAAATGTAAATTAAAGCTCCTAAAACCTCTTAATTAATTTTATATTAATTTTTAAAGTTTAATAAAAAACCTAAAAACAAATAAAATTAAAAATTAAAGTTTTTGAAAACTTTATGATATGTAAACCTCAAAAATATAAATTAAAACTTAAAAACTATTTTTTTGGATTTTTTAATTACTGTTCACTATTTTTAAATTACTTTCTAAAAATGAAACTAAAAATAATCCTAATAAATAATTAAATAAAAGGAAAAATAATATTTTTAACCAGAAAAATCTAAAATACTAATTAAAACCTAGGAAAAATGCTAGCTACTAAACAAGCTTAATAAATAAGCTGGAAAAACCTAAATAAGCTACGGCTTATTTTAATAAGCAAAACTCAAAAACGTGTTAAATAAGATTTGAAATGAAACCTTAACGTAAAAAGTCCATCTAGATCACTGGTTAACACGTTTACTCCCCCAGCGAGGGGTCGCGTGTTCGAGTCCAGGCAGGGTGGACTTTTTACAAAATTGTTCTTTTTTTTAAAAAAAAAACTCAAACATTAGCACTATTATAGCTTATAAACACAAACCAAATCCAAAATTATCAAAGATTTAAGCTATTATGAACACAAAAGACGTGCCCAGTTGGGCTTTGGTGACTGATGAACAAGTGAAGTTCTCACTTGTGCTAATAGAAACCAAGAGGAGCTTGGTGTTGCTTTGTTTGTGGTGTTTTGTGGACAAGCAGGGCACCCTTGTGCTCTTTGGAGCACAAGGAGTCAAGACAAGTACAAATCAAGCAGGTATAGAGCACAAAATCAAATCAAATTGCACAAAAAAGCCAAACAATGTTACTGATATTCAATAAGCAGGTCTGGGGGTTGTTTGAGCTAAAAACTTGCACAATAATGATATTCAAGGGCTCAGATTTGGCACACAAACTTACTAACTAGCATACAAGCAAAGAGAAATCTTAGAACTACCTATGATCTAACAGCTAAGCAACTTGAATGGGTCAAATTCACACAAAATCATGCAAAGGTAGCAGTTACTGATTTTTGAGCCTTATACCATTTTTTTAAGCATACATATGTGTTTAAACTACCACAATACTGAAAACCAAAGACTCCTACAACCTAATAGCAACCTTAAGAGTATGTTTGATCAGCTTTTAATTCACAAACCTGCCACAAAATCTATTGAAATCCCAAATCCAAACACCCCTTTAAAAAACTGATTTTGATTTTTTTTCAAACCTACTTGAATCAAAACACTTCCAAATTAATTTCTACCCACCCTAACATACATAATATACCATTTGAACACAAACCAAACCAATATTACACACTTAGCATGCAAATCCACAAATCTCATACAAATTCAACAAAACTGAAATTTAAAAGGGAAAAATGATTTTTTACCTAAGGGACCTACATCCAGGTCCCTTTGTGGATGTTAATCCACCTCCCTATACACTCGGGTGTATGCAGAACTTAATCAACAATAAATCAATAACCTGCTAAGAAGAAAAGAAGAAAAACAAGAACAATACAATATATTCTGTTTATAACTTTTTTTCTTAAAAACTTTTTTCACAAACTTTCAAAACTTTTAACACACGTTTTAAAAACTCTTACAAGTCATAAACCAAAGTGTGCTATTCCACTTTCACTTCACAACACCTTTTGATTTCTGAAACTTATAAAAATCTGTCCAAACCTTCTTATGAAACTTTTTGAAAATCAAACACTCAAAGTGTTTCTTAATTTTAAAATGGAACTCAGAATTAGCTATCAATCACAACACACAAACTTTTTAAACTTAATAAAAGGAATTACACTTGTCTTTCACAAACACCAAACTTCATTAATTTAAAAAAGGAATTACAAGTGAAAAATGCTAAAACTGGAACAAAGGGCATATACAAACCATATGCTCCTTTTATAGGCTACAAGAGAAGATTCTAGTATACTGAATAAAAAATTGAACAGCTAAAACCCTAATGTATGGAAAATCCGATTTTGCCCTTGAAGTCTTTGTCTTCATTCTTGGTCAAAAGTGATACATGTGATATGCCAGCTAGAAAACTTGTTTGTGGACGTTGGATTGGACTTGGGGACCAAGGGGATTCATCTAACCGTTTAAATGGTCGGGTTATAGGGTTTTGGGTGAAAGGGATGTAGCAGGGGAGGGTCGGGGTAGGTCCCACAATGCATGTGGTGTTGTCAAGTGAGGTGGGAAAGGGTGAGAGGAGTGTTAATTGATGATCTGGAGCCAACAAGGGAATAACCCCTTGTTTTGGGTTCAATTAATCTGGGTGGGGTTTTAGGGTTTAAGAGTGATTAAGCCAGGTTTAATCCAAAAGAGGAAAAACGATTTTTTAAAAAATTGTTATGGTGGGAAAGTTGGGTTAAGTGGGTTTGACTGTTGACCACTTTTTAAATTAAAACCGGTTTGGGCTTGTGGACGGGTTTGGGTAGGATATGGGTAGGGTTAATGGGTTGGTGGGTGGGTAGGGCTGAGGTGTCACAATGTGACTGGTGGTGTATGTTTGGCTGGTTGGCAGGATAGGTCCCCAATCTTTCCTTTTCTCTTCATTTTGTAAATAAAGGCTATCAACGCCTATATTCCACTTATCAACTTTTGGCCAATTGTCAAATTTGGCACAAAACCTTCCAAAAACTTTTCCAAGGGTATTTAATGTATATTCTTGATTCTCCAAGGACTGGTCTTGTACAATCTTCAAATATCAAGGACCATACTTGTACAATTGACATTTGGAGGGTCAATTGTGACAAGTTCTTCAAAGATGAGGGACTAAATTTGACAATCTTCAATTCTTCAAGGGTCATTTTGCAAAATTCCAAACTTGGGCCCGGTTCATTGTGCGGCTTCGTTTCCCGTGTTCGTTTTTGAATGATTCTTGTGATCTTTTGCCAATTCCTCAATATCCGTACCTAAAAATACACAAGTAACAAACACGAGCATATATTTGGTATATTTGATGATATTTTATGCATTTTAAGGCCGTTTTGGACGATGAGACCATGTATAAAAGCAGTCTCATCACTCCCCCATACTAAACCATTGCCGTGCCCTCACGCAATGCTATAATAAAGTATCAAAGCATCTCCAAAATTTAATTTATTCACTTTATTGAAATATAAACTGGCTACATTACATTATTGCTACTACTTGCGTTTTAGACATAATGTATGATTTTCATCGCAAAATGGGACGTTTAGGTTCATAGAATAAGAACACGTGAATGCTTCGTTAGAAATAATTTCATCGTCCTCGATTTTCACCCCAATTCCATGCCAAGCGTGCAACGAGATCATTGTCATTATAAGTTAGTAATGCTAACACTACTCATATGCCCTAATCGCGTACTTATCCTCCCATTATTCCTAAGTTGTATCTCTTATATTTTATTTTGTCTTAATGATCACGAGGATACATCATTGACTTATGCGATAATAGAGATTTAGGTCTAAAAATAGAGTCCTAACGGTGTAACTAAGACCATCAAATCAATAACCCCTCCTAATAGACAACGATGTTAAAAAATTAAGTTGACAAGAAGAATCGATAAACACGGTTTTATAACGGTTTTGAACATGAGACTTATTACCAAGACTTTTATACGCCCCCTAACGGAAGGGCCTTATTATCTTTGGTTTACCTCCATCTTTTATTCAACTTCGCCATGAAGCTTTTATTATGAATTCGGTCTTGCCTTGCCTTTTATTATCCGCCTCATCGGTGGTTTTATTAACCAAAGACGTATATCCTCACGCTAAAGCGAATTTTGGATCTTTAAAGCTTCGAAGATTAAGGCTTGATTCACTTTCAATTTTGCATAGATTTTAGGCCTTGTGGGGCTTCAAATTGTTTGCTAGATTTAGGTGAGCACTTGAAATCTTATTATTGGGTGAAGCTTTCGATTATTCGGGTGCCAATACTTCAAAACCGTGACGCTGGCGATACCTTAATGTCTTCCCAATTTAATTACACGGAAGCTACTAGAAAAGACTAGAAACCCAACAATCCTAACTAAACCGCTAAGTCAATATTTATTAAGCAAAAAAATATTTACATGCGAAGGGAGAATAAGCAAACAACGAGAACACATGAGTTTTTGAAAGAATACGAGTACTCTACGTTTAGCATAGTAACTTATAATTAACTCTATCATTTCTCGTCCTCATTTAAGAGACTTAGCCTAATGTGTAGTTAAGGAATCAAAGCTAAGTGCTCAACACGCACGGTCGAGTCAAAAATTACTCTTATTCTCGCCATCGGAAAACCTACATTCGTGTCTTAAACACTTATGAAACATGAGAAAAATTTTAAAATTTGGCCATTTTTAGCCTTATTTTGGAACAAAACGATAACAAAATGATAAACTTTGGAAAGCGTGAAGGTTTGGCAAGGCAAGTATCTATTCACCCCCCCATACTAAAGTTAAACATTGTCCTCAATGTTTCGAGTCTAGGGGTGCAAACACCCCCATACTAGAGACGTAGTCGAATGCCTAATCTAGCATGGAAAGGGTGTAACCATTAAATTAATAGCCGTTTATGAAGTGTGCTAATAACCTAAGGTTAGAACATAAAAGGATATATCATATGGATATTGGGAAAGGCCTCCAAAGCAAACAATCGAGTGCTCCCATGAAACGAACACGAGAGGCTCCAATCGTAAAGATCATGATCTAAAAACCACAATGCACAAACAACTACGGAACAAAGGTTGGAAGGGCACAAATCCCCTCACATTAACTACATTAGAAAGCAATAATATGTACATGGATAAGCATGGGTCTCCCCCACGAGGCACCTTGTTTTTGATAACCGAGTCAAAAGCTCGACTCGAATCCCCATAAATGTGATCATTTAGGGATAATCATGGTGTGGTCAATGTTTGGTGGGGCTTACATGATAAACAAGGCCCAAAAGCACATGGAGTATTTTAAAAACCCGATAAACGTATACCGGGGTCAAAGATAGCGTCCTCGTTTTCGGATGAAAGACGAAACAACGCTACTCCAACACAAACCCCAATGGGGTAGAAGAAAATAGGAGAGAAGAAATAGAAGGGTGGGACAATGGGTAAGTCATAACATTGAGCTACTCGAGATAGACTCGCACCAATCAAATGAAAAGATTTTCCATTTATTGCATCGGTGGAAGACCGAGATTTCCCTATATAAGCAATTCCAGGATCAAATATCTCGTCCTCGGTGGAAAAAGGGGAGGGAACATAAGGGGCTTCCCCCACACTAAGTCCACACAAAGCATCGTCAAAAGGAGAAGACGAGCTTGTAGTACTCAATACACGCGGTGATGACGGAGTTAGAATTGTAGAAAAATCTTTTAAATTTAATTCAAAATCTTTTCCTTTTTCATCTTTTACACTCTCCTTGTGAAAACCCGATTTAATTATGTCAAAAATATTTGGTGTATCTAAAACAATGTTAGTCACACTAAAAATTCTCACATTTTGAAATCTTTTTGGTTTAGGTGGTGGCAAGTTTTCAAATCTTTTGTCAACAAAGAAAACCTCCCCATCGGGATCAATGTATTCATCATCCGAAGAATCACTCGAGATTGGAATCATAGGCTTAACACTCTTAACCTCCACCGGCGGAGGGGACGGAACTTCATTTTTCTCAACAACTCCTAAAACTCTATTGGAAATCTTTTTACAAATGTTTTTGATGGGATTGACATTGTACAAAGATGTGATAGAATAAACATGAGAAAGAGTGGAGTTTTGGGTTGCATTAATGACGAGTTCTTCCTCATTGAAACGAAGAGTGATTTTTCTTGCATGCACATCGATAAGTGCTCTCGAGGTATCCAAAAAAGATCGACCTAAAATTAACGGAACTTTAGGATCGATGGGAATATCAACAACAATGAAGTCCACGGGATAGTAGAACTTTCCAACTTTCACAAAGACGTCCTCGGCAACTCCACAAGCTAGAATCGTAGAATGATCGGCCATTTCGATTGACATTCTTGAAGGAGTGAGATTTGGAAGATTGAGCGATTTAAAAATCTCAAGAGGCATCAAATTAATACTAGCACCAAGATCGGCCAAGGCGTAGCATTCTTCCATGTCTTGGATAGCACATGGGATTAAAAACTTTCCAGGATCACCGACTTTTTGAGGTATGCGGCTTAGAAAAACCGATGAACAACTAGACGATTTTTGCAATTTCTCTTTGTTATTCAACATACTTTTGAAGTTCGCGGCAAATCGAGGCATCATGACTAAGGCGTCGGCAAAACTTATATTAAAATGCAAGTCACGAAACATTTTCATAAAAAGTTCAAATTGATAATTATTTCGTTCTTGTGCCTTTTCCTTGTCTCGTCTTGAAGGGTAGGGTAAAGGTGGTGTGGGTTGGGGCAAATTAGGCATAGGCATCGGCCTTGGAATCTCGGGTTCCATGATTGGTGTAGGTTCAACCGTAGGTGTGGTTTGAGCGGTACTTCGTGGGCTTGTAATTTGCTCCTTTTCAACCACAACCTCGGGTTCTTTCTCTTTTTCCTTCTCTATAGAAGTACTTGGACGAGAAATGGGTTCTTTGAAAGTTTTACCACTACGAGTGGTGATAACCTTCAACTCTCCTTTCGGGTTTACGATGGTATCACTAGGAAGACCACCCGAAGAAGAGGGCTTACACATGATAGCTTCAAACATTTTAGCCATACGGTCTTCAAACTTAGATTGCCTAGCATCCGCTTTTAACAACTCTTGCTTAATCTCATGTTGTCCTTGCTCCATTTTTTGTTGATTTTGTTGGAGTCGTGTGACATTTCCCTCCATATTGTTAGCATGAGTTTTAAGTTCATTAGCAAGTTCGTTTTTAAGCTCGTTTTTCAACTCGGATCTTAAGCTAACCATCTCACGTTGCATGTTGTCAAACTTAGCATCATTAGCCTTTGCATAACTCAAAAACTCTCCTTGAAGATTTTTGGTGTGATCGTTTTGAAAACCTTGGGCATTGTTTTGAAAATCACGGTTTTGGTTTTGATTTGAAATTTGCCCATTTCCACTTTGGTAATTACCTTTGTTATAGTTTCGTTGATTTCCTTGGTAATTTCCACCTTGGTTGTTGTTGCGATAATTATTAGCATTTTGATTTGGTGGAGCTTGATTTGAACGAGAACCTTGACCGATTTGGTTGTAAGTTCCCGTGGCTACAAAAGCATTCGAAGTGTTACCATCCGCGGTAATGCACTCGGAAAGATCATGAGCTCCCCCACACGACAAACAACTTTTAGAAACCGCTTTAACCGAAGCGGAATTGGAAGCTTCTTGAGCCTTCCAATGGGACATAAGGTTAGCAAATCTATCGAAAAATCGGTTTTCTTCATTTGCTTCATCATGTAATGCATTGATACTTTGAGACGATGATGAGCCCCTTTTGGCAACACTCGGTGTGTGACGAGGGCTATAAACCTTAGAACTATTCTCGATTATGACCAAAGCTTCTTCAACCGTTTTACACAAAAAATTACCACCCGCGGCGGCATTCAAATAATCTCTTTCATGATCGTTAAGTCCATTGTAAAACGTGTCGATTTGGTGCAAGTCGGAAAAACCGTGATGAGGACATTCATGCAACATCTCCTTAAACCTATTCCAAGCCGTAGAAAAACTTTCATTTGATTCTTGTGAAAATTTAGAAATCTCATTTTTCAAATGCGTAGTCTTAGAGGGCGGAAAAAATTGGTTCACAAATTTTGAAACGAGATCCTTCCACGTCAATATAGAATTGAGTGGCTCTTTCTCTAACCAAATTTTAGCGGGCCCCGCTAAGGAATACGGAAAAAGCATCATCTTAATCGAGTCATTCGAGACATCCTTAAATTTGCACGTGGCGGTAAGACGATTAAATTGGCGGATATGGTTGTGAGGATTGTCCTTCTCATCACCACGGAATTTGTTGTTTTGGATCATCGACAACAAACCCGTTTTCACCTCAAAATTCTCCGCAAGGATTGCGGGAATCACAATAGCTTCTCCATAACCCTCGGTGGGTGCTTGAAGTAACTCCATCATAGTTCGATTCGCCATGGTTGGTTCTTCTCGTACAATGGGTTCGTCAATAGGAGACTCCTCACTAGAATGAGTTGGAGTGGGAGTTTTGTTCTTTCGTCTACGTGCACGTTTTGCTTGATTACGAGTGAGCATAAACGTCACGTACAACGTGGAGACGAGCAAAGAAGATTCTTTTTGGTATTTTGTGCTTTTCAATTTTTTTTGTGGTTTTTGGTTGTATTAACCTTTTTGGGAATTGGTGAATGTATTAAGTAGACAATGAGTCCACAAATCTCCTCCTCAATCAAATCTCTTGATTAAAAAGGCCTCAAAGAATGAAAACGATCACGTGGAGTGAACGCCTTCGATGACTTTAGAACGATGGTGGAACACCAAATCGTTCAAGAGGGTTTAATCAAATGAAACCAAGAAAATATATATATGATATGTAGTAATACTTTGGGCGGCAAAACCCTCGATTCACTCTCAAAATCAAATACGCACAAGCAAGCGGAGGAAACGAGGCGGCGCGAAGCACTTAAGAGCCTTTTTCCTTTAGGTTGTGAAATACAACCGCCTTATACCCACCTTATAGTTTGTATTATCAAGATTAAGCTTCACGAAAGTATTTATCTATTTTTGCCTTTTCTCTTTGGTTTGAGATTCGAATACAATGATCGAGTGATGAAATCCCGAATCAAGGTTGTGATTGCTCACGTATTTGGAGTACTTGTGTATTTATTGTTCTACGTATACAATATATTAATAATATTCACACAAAAACCGAAAAAACGATAATACGTATTAATAGAGTGCTATTAATACAAATACTATTATGGCTAATATAAAAAAAACAACAATTGTTCAATCAAAACACAACACGCCTCCCCGGCAGCGGCGCCAAAATGATAGTTGTATTTTCACACTTGTTTAGGAAAACAAGGTAAAAGCGGTAAGTATTAAGTGTACGTTTAGGAAAACGTAAACACTTATGACCCTTAATGGGAATCGTTCTCTCGAGGAGGCTAGTGCGTTGTGTAATGAATGATTGATTAATGTTTTTGGTTATTAATAAGAAGAAAGGAGAAGAGAAAATGACGAAGACGAAAAAATAGAAAAAAAATGCAAAAACACTACTAGAAAGTTAAGACGTAGAAACGTAAAAACGACAAAATTTAAAATTTTAACCTAAAAATTCCTAAAAATTACTAAAAATCCACAATAAAATTCTAAGAGTTTACAAAAAATCCAAACTTGCCAAAACCTTTTAATTAATTTAATAATGACTTTTTAATGCTAATTAAAGCCCTAAAAATCACTTTTAAATATTAAAAAGCCCTCAACAAGATTTAATAGTTTGTAAACCTCAAAAATAACCTAATTAAGCTAAAAACTATTTTTAAAAATTTTAAAACCAAATTAAACTATTTTTAAACTCCTAAAAACTATTAAAATCTATTAAATCTTAAATTAAATCTAGAAAATAAATGAAAAGCCTAAAAAATATTTGGAAAGTGAAAAAGTTCCTAATTTAATGTCTAGAATCTAGGAAAAATGAAAAAAAGTTAAAAATTAAACTTTGAATTTTTCTTAATAAAATAATAATAAAATATTCCAAAAAATAAAAATTTCCTAAATAAATTCTAAAAAATTCTCAAAAATTCTAAATATTATAACTAAGACAAAAATGTAAATTAAAGCTCCTAAAACCTCTTAATTAATTTTATATTAATTTTTAAAGTTTAATAAAAAACCTAAAATCAAATAAAATTAAAAATTAAAGTTTTTGAAAACTTTATGATATGTAAACCTCAAAAATATAAATTAAAACTTAAAAACTATTTTTTTGGATTTTTAAATTACTGTTCACTATTTTTAAATTACTTTCTAAAAATGAAACTAAAAATAATCCTAATAAATAATTAAATAAAAGGAAAAATAATATTTTTAACCAGAAAAATCTGAAATACTAATTAAAACCTAGGAAAAATGCTAGCTACTAAACAAGCTTAATAAATAAGCTGGAAAAACCTAAATAAGCTACGGCTTATTTTAATAAGCAAAACTCAAAAACGTGTTAAATAAGATTTGAAATGAAACCTTAACGTAAAAAGTCCATCTAGATCACTGGTTAACACGTTTACTCCCCCAGCGAGGGGTCGCGTGTTCGAGTCCAGGCAGGGTGGACTTTTTACAAAATTGTTCTTTTTTTTTTTAAAAAAACTCAAACAGTAGCACTATTATAGCTTATAAACACAAACCAAATCCAAAATTATCAAAGATTTAAGCTATTATGAACACAAAAGACGTGCCCAGTTGGGCTTTGGTGACTGATGAACAAGTGAAGTTCTCACTTGTGCTAATAGAAACCAAGAGGAGCTTGGTGTTGCTTTGTTTGTGGTGTTTTGTGGACAAGCAGGGCACCCTTGTGCTCTTTGGAGCACAAGGAGTCAAGACAAGTACAAATCAAGCAGGTATAGAGCACAAAATCAAATCAAATTGCACAAAAAAGCCAAACAATGTTACTGATATTCAATAAGCAGGTCTGGGGGTTGTTTGAGCTAAAAACTTGCACAATAATGATATTCAAGGGCTCAGATTTGGCACACAAACTTACTAACTAGCATACAAGCAAAGAGAAATCTTAGAACTACCTATGATCTAACAGCTAAGCAACTTGAATGGGTCAAATTCACACAAAATCATGCAAAGGTAGCAGTTACTGATTTTTGAGCCTTATACCATTTTTTTAAGCATACATATGTGTTTAAACTACCACAATACTGAAAACCAAAGACTCCTACAACCTAATAGCAACCTTAAGAGTATGTTTGATCAGCTTTCAATTCACAAACCTGCCACAAAATCTACTGAAATCCCAAATCCAAACACCCCTTTAAAAAACTGATTTTGATTTTTTTTCAAACCTACTTGAATCAAAACACTTCCAAATTAATTTCTACCCACCCTAACATACATAATATACCATTTGAACACAAACCAAACCAATATTACACACTTAGCATGCAAATCCACAAATCTCATACAAATTCAACAAAACTGAAATTTAAAAGGGAAAAATGATTTTTTACCTAAGGGACCTACATCCAGGTCCCTTTGTGGATGTTAATCCACCTCCTTATACACTCGGGTGTATGAAGAACTTAATCAACAATAAATCAATAACCTGCTAAGAAGAAAAGAAGAAAAACAAGAACAATACAATATATTCTGTTTATAACTTTTTTTCTTAAAAACTTTTTTCACAAACTTTCAAAACTTTTAACACACGTTTTAAAAACTCTTACAAGTCATAAACCAAAGTGTGCTATTCCACTTTCACTTCACAACACCTTTTGATTTCTGAAACTTATAAAAATCTGTCCAAACCTTCTTATGAAACTTTTTGAAAATCAAACACTCAAAGTGTTTCTTAATTTTTAAATGGAACTCAGAATTAGCTATCAATCACAACACACAAACTTTTTAAACTTAATAAAAGGAATTACACTTGTCTTTCACAAACACCAAACTTCATTAATTTAAAAAAGGAATTACAAGTGAAAAATGCTAAAACTGGAACAAAGGGCATATACAACCATATGCTCCTTTTATAGGCTACAAGAGAAGATTCTAGTATACTGAATAAAAAATTGAACAGCTAAAACCCTAATGTATGGAAAATCCGATTTTGCCCTTGAAGTCTTTGTCTTCATTCTTGGTCAAAAGTGATACATGTGATATGCCAGCTAGAAAACTTGTTTGTGGACGTTGGATTGGACTTGGGGACCAAGGGGATTCATCTAACCGTTTAAATGGTCGGGTTATAGGGTTTTGGGTGAAAGGGATGTAGCAGGGGAGGGTTGGGGTAGGTCCCACAATGCATGTGGTGTTGTCAAGTGAGGTGGGAAAGGGTGAGAGGAGTGTTAATTGATGATCTGGAGCCAACAAGGGAATAACCCCTTGTTTTGGGTTCAATTAATCTGGGTGGGGTTTTAGGGTTTAAGAGTGATTAAGCCAGGTTTAATCCAAAAGAGGAAAAACGATTTTTTAAAAAATTGTTATGGTGGGAAAGTTGGGTTAAGTGGGTTTGACTGTTGACCACTTTTTAAATTAAAATCGGTTTGGGCTTGTGGACGGGTTTGGGTAGGATATGGGTAAGGTTAATGGGTTGGTGGGTGGGTAGGGCTGAGGTGTCACAATGTGACTGGTGGTGTATGTTTGGCTGGTTGGCAGGATAGGTCCCCAATCTTTCCTTTTCTCTTCATTTTGTAAATAAAGGCTATCAACGCCTATATTCCACTTATCAACTTTTGGCCAATTGTCAAATTTGGCACAAAACCTTCCAAAAACTTTTCCAAGGGTATTTAATGTATATTCTTGATTCTCCAAGGACTGGTCTTGTACAATCTTCAAATATCAAGGACCATACTTGTACAATTGACATTTGGAGGGTCAATTGTGACAAGTTCTTCAAAGATGAGGGACTAAATTTGACAATCTTCAATTCTTCAAGGGTCATTTTGCAAAATTCCAAACTTGGGCCCGGTTCATTGTGCGGCTTCGTTTCCCGTGTTCGTTTTTGAATGATTCTTGTGATCTTTTGCCAATTCCTCAATATCCGTACCTAAAAATACACAAGTAACAAACACGAGCATATATTTGGTATATTTGATGATATTTTATGCATTTTAAGGCCGTTTTGGACGATGAGACCATGTATAAAAGCAGTCTCATCACCCGTAAAAGGGCTGCAATTGCTGATAGGGATGGTTTGATAAGCGAGTTATCTAGTATTAACCCAGAACCGCTTTTGAGCTGCATGGTTTCTTTGCTATTGGACATGCAAGACAGAGCCGAGGTGGAGCTTCGCTAGCTGCAAGAATTGATGGGTGCGTCCGACAATCGTGTGACCGATATGGAGTTTTTCATCCACAATATGTGATCGTCGAATGTGTTTGTAGGGCGCACCTAGTGATTGTTTGTGTGTTTCTATGTTTTCAATAAAGTGGTGTTCCTAGGCGTGTGTGGGAAGATTATGTTTGGTCTTTGTTGTTTTAACATGATGTGTATTTATCGTAGTCTGTGGAGTTGTAACGCCACGTTTGTGTATGGTGCCATATGTTTATGTTGTTGTTGATTTTCTTGAAATTCGGAACACCTCTTAATTTGAATGCATCTCGCTGGTGTTTTATTTCCCATCAGGAACCAATGTATCATAGCAAGTATTCATTTGTGCCTCTTGGTTATTGTATTGGGACACTTTTATTATGAACATGTGTTTGGCATTTTGCCTGGAACCTGTATCACTCATTTAGCCTGAAATGTGCTATTGAGAATCTCATTGTTGCAAGCTTTAGTGGCTAGTTGGCTAGCAAGTGATAAAAAAAAGGAAAACCCAATGTGACATGCCAACAGTGGGTTGGAGATGGACTATTTAAGTGTGTCATTCTATTTGGGTATAGCACATTGTAGGCAATAAACAGGGTTAAACAGGCAATCCCAAAAAAATGACTTGGTGAGGAGTGCTTGATGCTTTGCAACTGCTCTGTTCTTCCAGTGATTTTGGAACCGTTTCCTATTTCTATGTGCGAAAGAAGATTGAAGGTGAGATGGAGTGGAGGGCCAGAATTGAAGATTTGCATGTGAGAAAGAAAAACGATATTGATCAGAGGCCCAGTTTATAAGTGAGTTGTCTAGCCTTAGCCCGAACCACCGTGTGAGTCGAATGCTTTGGCTGATAGGCGACATGCAAGATCGTGATGTCACGGAGTTGTGGAAGCTACAGGCATTGGCGGATGATTCTGATGGGCGTGTTCAAGATCTGGATAATTTTTTCCGATCCGTGTGACCCATTTAATGATACAACGGATGTTTACAGCAAGAAGTATGGTCGTGTGTTTGGAATAAATGGCGTGTGCGCTCCGATTGTCTATAGTCTGGCCGTATCTGTTGGTGATATGTCTTTTATACGGCCAAACTGGCTGTTATGTTATTTTTATGGAAGTTATGTTGTATGTTGTTTGTAATATAACAAATGTCGTTTATGTGCGAAATGTGTTTTTTCATTATGTTCCAATGCTCTTTCATTAGGTTCTAATGAATCCGTAAATGTTGTTCTTGTGTGTTATAACATGTTGTATAATAGTAGGAAAAAATCTGCATTATAGAAAATAGTATGGCACTGTTGTTGGTGGTTTGTTTTTTCACCACTTATGGTAAAGATATGCACTGCCCCATAACAGCATTATTTATACTTTTTTGTATTTGGCCATAAATGGTTTTTCCTATATTGTCTAAATATGGCAAAAAAGTAAACAGAAAAAGTAGAATAATAGATGATGCAACAGTGTGTGGATGAGGATAGTGTTTTTTTTAAATAGACTTTTGGGAACCTAAGTCGATAATCATGCAATTTGGGAGCCGGCTACTGTTTTTGGTGCTAGTGTTGAGTGTTAGTGCAGGACACTATAGGTTTTAAGCCATGAGACATTGCTATATAAAGGAGTGTTAGCAGGCTGTAGGTGACACATCTTCACACACATCTATAGCTAAGTTTTATTAAGAAATAACTAATGGAGTACCGTCCAACATGCGATGCATTGGAGAAGGAAGCAGGGACCGACGATTGGGCGGACATGTTTATCTGTCGCCTACAAGATTAGATTCTAGGCGAAACAGCCTGGAAAGCTAGGATGGAGCAGATGTGGCAGGAGTTCAATAGTGGTGTAATTGATAGGACTCATCTTGTTTATGAGTTAAGGACCGTTGTTGGGAAACCGGTAGTTAACCAGATTGTGGCATTTTTAGGGACCCTGACACGTGAAGAATGTTCCTTTAGAGAACAGCTCGGAGCCGAAGCAGTAGCAACAGGCAACCGCATTGCTAGGATGGAAAGATTCATTGAACGGCTGCGAGGGAACGTTTCGGGTTGAAGCGATTATTTGAATGTGCCTGAAGGTGCTCGCTTTGTGTGTGTTGAATAAATCATCCTCGGGCATTATGTTAATCGCGTTGTGTTTCCGTGTCTACCAAGAATGGACCAGGCGTGTGTGCATGGGTGTTTGTTATTTTGGTACTACCAATGACGCTGGGTCATTGGCAGGGCATGTTTATGTATTTGGTTTAAGTACTGCCAATGACGTTTGGTCATTGGCAGGATGTCTTTATGTCTTTGGTTTAATATATTTGCATATGTGAAGTTATTTAATTTTCTATTTTGGTTTCATGGTTAAAAATTCTAAAGAAGCCAAGACGAAAAAGAACAAAGGCTTTTGAGTAACAAAAGATTAGTATAGAGTGTTACCGGGGTGCATTTTTCCCTGTATTCCAACGACAGAGCGGGTTCCCATTAAATCAGCCGTCCTCCAGCTCTCTGGCATCTCCACAAACGAACGTTCCTCGGTAGTGACATGTTTTTTTTGGGCCGTCAGGGAACGGCCATGGTTTAGTAAACATGTGGAGGTGGCAGCTTATCAATCTGTTATGTATAAAATTATCATAGGCCGTATAAGAGTATCATATAAGTTATAGGGAAACAGAAAAGACCTAACGATGGCGCTAGTCCATGGATGGCACCCGGTAGGCATTAACTGTTAGGCACACCACACGCTGGCATTCTGTTTTGGTAGGTTGGTCACCTTTGCCGAGCCAAAAAACAACAAAATATTAGGGAACGCGAGACGGGCATAATGCGATCAAATGAATCTGCTGGAAGGTCCTAAACGGTAGAATACGTGACCAAGGCAATATGGCAAGCACGCGCCTTAAAATGTTGTTGATGACCTGTGGTAAGAAAATGCCAGACACAGGAAAACAAAGATGAGGTTGTTAAGACAAAAGCTGACCAAAAGGAGAAAAGAATGTAACACTTACCAGACAGCTGGCGCGGGATATAAAAGCACAATTTATATGCCCTGTGGTAGAACCCGGTGACACGCGAGAGTTTTTTTGTTTTTTGGGTATTTGGAGGCTCAGATAAGCAAGCAACGGATATGAGGAGACATGCACTCTGGCTGAAAACCCACCAACATTTCCCCGCCAAGAAGTACATAATCCGGTTTAACGCTCAAGTATAATCATCATTTCCTCTTTGAATGTTCTAAAAGATACACAACCTCAGGCAAAACCAGTGATGGGTGCGAGTGCATGGCCGCCCCGCAAAAAAACACAACTTTACCAGACACTGCTTATCAAAGCAACCAAATGACACGGGATTACCCTTTATATGTCACCCCGCCAAGATCCAAGTCACCTTCTCTTTAACTACGCGTATTACCCTTTATATTATACAGGGGAAGCACGTTTCCATAGAAACAGCGATCCCCCTCACACCCTTATTAAACTATGTTATTTTCTTTCCCTCACAAAGGGTGTCTTCCCTCAAAAAAATCACACACACAAAACACGCACCGTAGGTTCCAACGGACCGTTGGTAAACCTGGATGACTGCAACCTTCAAAGGTCAACCCGCCAAGATCCAAGTAACCTTATTTCGCACACTTTATGGATCCAAGTCGCGACCGTGAGGCAGAGAAAGTGGCTACACTTGCCATGGCTGCAAACTTAAAAGTTTGCCCTGCCAAGACACGAATGTTTTCATAAATCAAGGGAACTTTTTATGTCGATTCATACCACCAATTTTTAGCTTTATAGCGTTGGCTCAGATAAGGCGTAATTTGGTACAAAGAGTGGTTAACCGGCATGGCTGCAACCTTCAAAGGTCACCCCGCCAAGATCCAAGCCACATTCTCTTTACCTACGCGTACTTAAAATCATCACAGCCGACACGACAACGCAAATATCAGTTGGCCTCTTGGCATTGCCTCTTAATCAACCAAAAACCCAACTGTTTAAGCCCACAAACCCAATGTCCGTGTGACCCTTCTCATATCATCAATCCCACACAACAAACAATCCTAACATGTTAACAAGATCTTCGTACCAAAAACCCACAACAAATCAGGTGTTATTGTGGGTATATATATGGGTGACATGGGAGAAGCATCTACAGTCACCATGGGTACACCGCTTTATGAAACGAACGCACAGGATCAATTTCATGTAGCCACCACACAATCAAACAATACCAATCAAGGATTTTCTGTAGCCACCACACAATTAAGGATTAGCGACCAATTACCCTTTTTTGTACAAAGAGTGGTTAACCGGCATTGCTGCAACCTTCAAAGGTCACCCCGCCAAGATCCAAGTCACCTTCTCTTTACCTACGCGTACTTAAATTCATCACAGCCGACACGACAACGCAAATACTAGTTGGCCTCTTGGCATTGCCTCTTAATCAGCCAAAACCCCAACTGTTTAAGCCCACAAACCAAATGTCCGAGTGACCCTTCTCATATCATCAATCCTACACAACAAACAATCCTAACCTGTTTATAACATCTTGGTATCAAGACCCAAAAAACAGCCCAACTTGTTGTTTTATATTAAAAAGGCTCCTAATTTGACTACACTTGAAAACCTATTGAATCCCCAAAAAGAATGAAATAAAACAAATATAATACCCAGTAATCCCGCGGGCACGCAGCGGAACATATGCAACAACAAATATGGATCCAAGTCGCGACTGTGAGGCAGAGAAAGTGGCTACACTCGCCATGGCTGCAAACTTAAAAGTTTGGCCAGCCAAGACACGAATGTTTTCATAAATCAAGGGAACTTTTTATATAGATTCAGGCCACCATTTTTTAGCTTTATAACGTTGGCTCAGATAAAGCGCAATTTGGTACAAAGAGCGGTTAACCGGCATGGCTGCAACCTTCAAAGGTCACCCCGCCAAGATCCAAGCCACCTTCTCTTTACCTACGCGTACTTAAATTCATCACAGCCGAGACGGCAACGCAAATATGAAGTGGCCTCTTGGCATTGCCTCTTAATCAGCCAAAACCCCAACTGTTTAAGCCCACAAACCCAATGTCCGTGTGACCCTTCTCATATCATCAATCCCACACAACAAACAATCCTTACCTGTTAACAACATCTTGGTATCAAAATTCAAAAAAAATAGCCCAACTTGTTCTTTTATATTAAAAAGGCTACTAATTTGACTACACTTGAGAACTTATTGAATACCCAAAAAATGAAATAAAACAAATTTAACACCTTGTAATCCCGCGGGCACGCAGCGGGACATATGCAAGAACAAATATGGATCCAAGTCGCGACTGTGAGGCAGAGAAAGTGGCTACACTCGCCATGGCTGCAAACTTAAAAGTTTGCCCAGCCAAGACACGAATGTTTTCATAAATCAAGGGAACTTTTTATATCGATTCAGGCCACCAATTTTGAGCTTTATAGCGTTGGCTCAAATAAGGCGCAATCTGGTACAAAGAGTGGTTAACCGGCATGGCTGCAACCTTCAAAGGTCACCCCGCCAAGATCCAAGCCACCTTCTCTTTACCTACGCGTATTTAAATTCATCACAGCCGACACGGCAGCGCAAATATCAGTTGGCCTCTTCACATTGCCTCTTAATCAGCCAAAACCCCAACTGTTTAAGCCCACAAACCCAATGTCTGTGTGACCCTTCTCATATCATCAATCCCACACAACAAACAATCCTAACCTGTTAACAGCATACTGGTATCAAAACCCCCCAAAAATTGGCCAATTTGTTATTTTATATAAAAAAGGCTACTAATTTGACTACATTCGAGAACTTATTGAATCCCCAAAAAATGAAATAAAAATAATTTAATACCTCATTAAGGAAGAGATCGCCACCACCCAGATACCCACATGAGGCATCTAACCTCGCCACACACCGACCCACATCACGGGACGCCGTTAAAGGCGGCAATGAAGTGATCGGTGGCAACGAAGGGTTACCATCACACATCACAACAACCGGAATCAGATGAAAACCGCAAAACCCCTAATATTTATCACATATTTCAAGCTGCCATGGCTGAAAATCAGAAGATGGGAGCTAACCCACAAATAATGCAAAACCACAACAAAATGACTGTGGGTATATATAAAACAATACCAATTAAGGATTTCCTGTAGCCACTACACAATCAAACAAACACAAATAAGGATTAGCTACAACAATTACCCTTTATATTAAAGAGTTTAACCTGAAAAGGCAAAGGGTTAATTTGAAAGGGCAAACCAAATTAATTAGTGCACTCGCCAATTAATGAATGGGGGAAAGATCCAAAACTCATCAATGGAACGGAGTAAAGATCCAAAAACTCATCAATGGAACGGAGTCATATAACGTTCCGTTGGAACCAACGGTGCGTGTTTTATGTGTGTGATTTTTGTGAGGGAAGACACCCTTTGTGAGGAAAGAAAATAACATAGTTTAATGAGAGTGTGAGGGGATCACTGTTTCTATGGAACCGTGATTCCCCAATATAAAAGGGTAATAACAATAACGCCGAATTTCCAAAAGAGATTAGACAAGTTATTTAGAGTATAGTAATGACTTAAATGTGATATTTACTTTTGTCTTGTACTAGTTTAACGTTTAAAGCAATTGGTAATATTAACTCAGATTTTATATTTTCGAAATTTGGTTAGACTTGTTGGATTTAGGGTGACCCGAGTCAACCCGGTTCTCGAGACTCAATCAGGTTTTGATTTTTTCGTTTTTTTAAAAAGTATATAAATTTAACGTTTTACGAAGGAATTTAATTTTTACATATTATATTAGTTGATAAACAATTTATATTTTTTAATATACGAAAGTTTTTATGTATAATTTTTGTTAATTATTAAAAATATGAAGATTTTTTTTTTTTAGAAAATCAGGTCAACCATGTCGACCTGGATTGAGTTGAACCCAATGACTTGACCAAATCGATTTAAAAATCGAGTTTATGCTTTAAAGTAGTTAAACCAGTCATTATGTCAATATTTAACAGATGTTTGGTGGGTCACATGGACGTAATGACGGCTATATTCAAATGGAGATCACCTTGTTTCGAAGATTTTCAAAATTTATTTTCTGATTTTTCTATGTGTCTAGGTTCATTGAACTCACTAAAAAGTCTCCACGTTCATTGGATTTTCTAAAAAGTTGTACTATTCAATATGCATACTCTCTCAAGTTGACCATGTTGGTCAATTATAATTTACATAAATATATATAATATTTTTTAGTAAAATGGAAGAGACTAATATGTATTTATTTTTATTATAATTAGAGAACTAAACATATTAAGTTGGGTTCAATTTAAGATGATATCTTTTTTTACGAGAAAAGACAATTAGTATTTCTGTTTTAAAATTATTGTTTATTTACTTTTTTAGAATTGTTGTTTATTTTTAAATATAATAATTATATTTGTTTAAATTTACTGTATTACTTTTAATTTAAATTGGATATTTACAAAAATAAAAAAACATTAATTAATTATTAAAAGATAAAATTATTTATTTGTGTTTTTTAAAAATTAAAAGGGTTTTGTTAATCACCACCCATAGGGTGGTTTTTAAACATTTTATAATTAAATTTTTTACAATTAATAAAATGTGATTGGTGCAACTAAGATGCCACATGTGTATGTGAAAGTTTTTATGTAAAATGGATGTGGATGTATCATTCCTCATATTTTAGGGTCACATATTTTAAATGAAAGAGTGGAGCAAAATAAGAAATGTAAATGATTGTAATTATTTTTCTATCTTTTTGTTTTACTACTTCTGTTTTAAAGTTACACGGTTTAAGAAAAATGTATTAATTATTTGAGGAACACTACATCTATTCAAAATTTACAAAAAGAATTCCACACAATGACTTGTCTAAATTTTGATTGGTTTATTCAAAAGAAAGAGAGAGAAATAAAAACATAAAACACCAATCAAATCTATGATATGTCATTGTGTGGAACTCTTTGTGTAAATTTTGAGTGGATATAGTATTTCTCTATTTTTATATTTAATTTCACATATACCTAATATGTAAGTTATAAATGCATAATTTACGATGTTTTTAATGCATTTTAGGTATATATGAAATTTTCATTAAAAAAATGGTATATATAAAATTACCCTTAACTATTAAATTTTTTATAACCACAAAATGTTCATAAAAGATATCCACAAAATAAGATGTTAAATGATCATTGAATATTAAAAAAAATATAATAAAATATGATTGATAAAACATATATACCTCTTCATTTTGTGAATATGTATTTATAAATTTTTAATGATTTTAGTAAAACTCTTTTGAAAAAAAATTAATTAGAAAAGTAAGAAATATTTTAGGAGGAATGATACATCCACACCCATTCTACATAAAAACTTCCACATACACATGTGACATGTTAGTTGCACCAATCACATTTTATTAAACTTTCTCTTTCTTTTATGAACTACTAATAATTATTTGACACATAAGGGTGTGGATTTTTTATGTGGAAATTGTAAGTGGATCTAGCATAATTCATAAAAATAAGATGATATATAATCCAAATTAATAAAGTTTTACTAAAACCATAAGAAGGCATATATATTGTATCAATCACATTTTATTATATTTTCTTTCTTTTTTAAATATCATTCATTTGGCATCTCATTTTGTGAAATTTCTTTGTAAACCTTTTGTGATTGATTATATTTCATAGTTTTTTTTGTTTTTTTTTTTCCGGTTTAGATAAGTTCATTATTTTTATGTAAGGCAAAAGCTCAAAAGTAGAAAAACAAGTAACAAGGTTTTATTATTTTCTTTTTAAAATTGACGGTGTTTTCTCCATTGCAATTAAAGCTTCTCAGATAGTTTTTTAAAATGACTTTTGAAACTACAGGTCTTTGACAAGAGCTATTGTTATAATACTTCATTTGCAAAGGAGCGATGATTAAGTTTTTTGAAACAGTGAGCGATGAAAAAATGTATTTTGATTTTTAATGCATGTTTGGCAAAAAGAACGGTGAACATTATGATCTTTTTTTAGTCGATAGGCAAAAAAGCGATGAGTGACGCTATCTTTTAAGAATACTAAATTTTCAATGCTTCTTTTAAATAACGATGAATAAATGAGCGATGAGTTATAACAACTACTGCTCACTGTTACTCCTCACTGCTACCTCACAACTAACGATCATTTCAACAAACAAACTAAATGTAAAAAGCTTTACATTGTACATGCTATGAAATCGACGATACAATTATAACTCTTATAAGAATATGCCATTTTGATCCTATAATGTGCCATGAGTACTTTATTTAACTCGGTATACCATTTCTATTTTCGTTTCTCATGTTGATGCATACAAAGGCATTTTAATCTAAGAAGAAGCTATATGAATTGACTAAAACGAAATTTTACAGTAATACGTTAACTCACTTAATCATAATCAGATAATACCAGAATTATCTTGAAACAAAAACTGGTAATGATTAAGGGTGTGTTTGTTAAAATGAACAAGTATTATGAGTAAGAGCAGTGAGCAGGAACAGTGATCAGTAGTTGTGAGTAAGAGCAGTAAGCAGTAACTGTCATAACTTACCGCTGTTCACCGTTCTTTAAAAGAAGTATTGAAAAACTATCATTCATAAATAATAGCACCGCTCACCACTCTTTTACCAAACGACTAAAAAAATCAGAACGCTCACCGCTCTTTTTTGTCAAAAAAAACATAAAATATCAAAATGCTCTTCTTCATCCCTCACTGCTCTAAAAAGCTTGACCACCGCTCATTGCCAAACACATCCTAAGACTTGAATATTGATCGATCGAGTCACTTTTAGTGCCTCGGTGCATTTCGACGTTTTCGTTGATCTGCAAGTGCTTGATAAAACAAAAGCAAGACGTTATAATATATATCACCATCGAGAAAAAAACAACTAAGAAATCGATCCAACTACAGTGAGCTAATTTTACGCCGAGTTTGAGAAAAACAAATATAACCAAAAAAACCGAGCCAAATTGGTCCAACAAGTACCGAATTAACCTTAAGCGGTTCAATTTTAGATTTTATATATTTATATGACTTTTAGTTTGGCTTGGTTCCGTTCGGGCCAAAACATAGAAAACTCAGACTTAAACAATCTAAACCAAACCAAGTTGATCGAAAAAAAAACCGCAACCGACCTAATTACTTCGGCTGATTCCTGGTTCGTGTTTACCAAAAATCGATTTGAGAACCCGTTCAATTGTTTTGATTTTGATCGATTCATGTGAGTTTCGAGTAGAGGTGGCAGATCTTGTCTATTTTGATAAATATGAACATTTTTTTAGCACTTTTCAAAAAAAGATTGGTCACTTTTTGCCTATTTATTATTATTAATCGGTTAAATAAGCGCATATGTAAGAAAATAAATGAGCTTAATGGGCGCACATGTAAAATAATAATTAGGTTATTAGATAGATCTTTTATATTTAATTTTTATCTCCGGCTTTCAAGCAAGTATTTTTATTTTTTGTTCTTATGTTTTTATATGTTCTTTTTGCCGTTTTACCTTACGCCTGTTTGACTCGCCCATTTAACCCGTGTCCGTTTAACCTACCGCCCGTTTAACCCGCTATCCCACCCGTTTTGACACCGACCTAATGGTCAGCCCTCTAATCCTTTATTCAAAATAGTATACTTACAATTATTATCTAGAGATTGATAGCGTTGTCTAGATATTCTATGTCATTATCTTCCACATGACTTGGAAAATATTGTCTTATTTACCTTGGCTACCCTACTCCCCATACCTTTTAAAGAATGAAACGATATGATTGATTACATATCGCTGCACTTTGTTTTACTTTTAGTGTCTCTTATAAAGAAATTTATTTATCATTATTGATATCAGCAAAAAGTATTCTTATATGATGAGTTATTTTCGATATTTATATTTAATTATATTTTAACGTATTAATTTTAATTATTGAATCATGTAAGAACAGATTACGTGAAAAAAAACACAGAAGAATTAAGATTGTGAAAATGTACAAGAAGTGTAAAAAATAAAAAAGAAAGACTAAAATTGTAAATAATAATGAAATATCACTAATGGAAACCGATATTTTATTATATTTATAATTTTAATCATTTTGTTATTTTTTAAATATTTTGTATATTTTAGCAATTTTGTTTTTTTATATTTTTTAAAATCTTAAATTAATTTGCACTATTAAATTTAAATCAAAGACAAAATAAAGATTGTTTTTCTTGTCTATAATAGAAGGGCATTTACATACACTAGGCGACTACCCGCGCATAGCGGCGGAAATGTGCAACGACGTATAGTTAACGAAACAAGCAATTAGGCTTCCGCGCTTCGCAGCGGACGTTGTTATTAGCTACGGGGTGTTCAAACTATTTGGCTGCCTTTTTAGATGCTACTAACTCATGTTCATTTCTGAGTATACATATGAGGAAGTGATTTACAGATTTAGATTACTACATTATATAACTACACATCTATAATAACATTTTAACATTTAGGATATCAGATTACAAAATTCAGAACATACAGAATGAGCCTTTTTATTTCATTCTTGCTAACCTGATACATTTTAAGACCTTCACTAACAAAACAATCCGTCTACTTGGTGAGCCCCCGCCAAACATTTGAGCTCCAGGTTGGGTCGGCCTTTTATCCAAACCACCCATGGCACGTAAGATACTGGGCAATTTAGGTTTTTAAAATCCACAATAGACAAATTGCAGTTGACACTACTTCATCAATATCTATAAGGCTTAGGTCTGCAAATATGGAAGCCAAAACCAAACAGACTCAATATTGGCAAAAAAAAATAGTCATTGCTATCCTCCACTTTAACCCACCGCACCCGCAACCACCACCTTACTAACAACCAGCAGCGTCAATGACAGTCCCAATAACTAAAACTAAAAAAAAAAGCAAAATTTATAAACTCAAATTCGATAATGTCATCAAGAAGTGAAAGGATGTCATGCCCCTTAAACATGATCGATTCAATTTACTTTAAAAACCCAAATTCGATACAATTTTGGTATGAAGGTAACTATGAATTTCGAATCGTTACTTGGATTCAAATTTGATACAAACGGCTATGCAACTATAAATAAACGATTCAATCCAAGTAACGATTCAAGAAAGGAAATTGAGAACCCGTCACATCAATTTGAAGCAACGTGAACTGTAAAAGTCACCTTCTTTAATGAAAGCTTCCATGCTCCCGTTTAACATGTTCAATACCTTCTTCGATTCAGATATTCAATTGTTACCTATCATTAATACCAAATCATTAGTAAAGAATAACATCTGCTCTGTGAGAGCAGAAGCAATAGGTAATCAATTTTTACAACCCAACTGCTTATGGTTATATAATCGACTTACAGACGTAGTTTACATACAATCTGAAAAACCACAATTCGGAATAGTCTGAAACACCCCGTAATGGCGTAAAGCTAATAAAACTTTTTCCAAATAGCGTAAATTGAACATCCGTTCTTAATGGCATAAAGCTCGTTGTACCTAGTTACGTGTTACCCCATTTAAGAAAAATACTTTTTTTTAATAAGTACACAAAATTCAGAGTGAAACCATAAAACCAAAATAACACCATGCATCTAAGACAAAGAATAGTTAGGAAGGTTGAACCTCCAAACTTTAATTATGCTTGATTAATTTAAATTTTTAGCTAAAAGGATCCGACTTTAAGATCATTTAGTTGGTGAAAAGCGGAACCAAGTAACCTAAGCTGTAATTAGATGCTTACCGAATTCGGTCTATCCCAAAAGCTTACATCATGCACTTTGTTGTTCCCATTTCATTCATCACAAGTTTCGATCACGTCCCATATATTCTAGTGAACTTAAGCAGAAAAGGCAAGACTTGTGTTTCTCCAATATAATTGGTTTGATTACTTAACCTTATTTTCAATAAGCAGAATTACAAGTAAATAAGCTCTTAGGAGTCAGTTTTGCGATAGAATTTTTTACCTTTTGCAAATAAAGGAGTAGGTATCGGCCTTTCACATGAACACAGCAATAAGGACATAATTATAAACATTAAAGATAAGTCATCGTACATGTTACATGTTAATGATTTACTTGAATATGCCAACCTGAAATTAATTTTACAACATGTTATGTGTACGATATTTGATCTCATTCACTGCCAACCTTCATAATCTTTCTTTGAGTGATTCAGTATGCGTCATGGCGATCCACCTTCAGCCATAGTTGTCCTTGCAGCCACACCAACCTCCCTAACCATCTATAAAAAAAATACTATCAAATGAGGAGGCGATAGTCTCGTATATATTTTCTTTACATTCATCGCCAATAGGTACGTGTGTAGAAAAAAAATAATGCAGAAAAATATCAGCATTGCATTAATCGTATGTTGCATTACCTTTTCATACATTTACGTTACCAATGGAGCTGTTTTATACATTCTTTGCCTTCTCACACAAAAGACACACACAAAGTCGGACTTCAACATGGCCACAAGAAGCGGCACTCTGCCAATATGTTTGGAGCAAAGTTCAAAAACTGTACAAAAAGACATCATATGTCGCATTACCCCTTGATGCATCCATGTAGCAAATAATGACGTTCCATAGTTAGTGCTACGCCCAATCCTACATGGATACTGCCGTTCAAAAAAAAAATCCTACATGGATATAAACACAAAAAACTACACGAATTTATAAATCTGTAAGAAAACATAAAGAACATTAATTTACAAACAAATACTTGCGAGACTATAAAGAATGAACGAAGTAAGAGAATCTGGACTATATATAGTGCCTGCTATTGTAAAAATAGATTATCCATATATCGCTACTATGATAACTAATAGTGTTAATGCTGAATTTAAATCGGACATAATCGTCTATTAGGCTCAGACGATTTAAAACTCGAAAAAGAAGATACATCCGCCATGGCTGCAGACCTAACAATTTTCCCTGCCAAGATACGAACAATCACAGCCTTAATCGAACATGTTTAAATTCATCGTCGCCTCTTATAACTAATATCACCAAGAATTAGAATTTCAAAGTAGACTTAGACTATACAATGAATCAATGATAAAGTTCTGAAAAATGGGTGGAAATATAGAAACTCCTATGTCTCATTATATAAAAACTCATTCAGCTGGTAAAACAATGTCGTTTTGATATGCTGGGTTTGGGTCATTTTCTGGCCTCACGATTTGGTCTGGGAATTTTTATATTTATATATCAGTTCATACAGAGCAAAACATATTGCATGAAACCTCACAAATACAATTTCACCTTGGAGCACTTATTAACCCAAAAAGAATATAGCCTACAAAACAGAAGCCAAAACCACAAAAACTCGTAAGCCAAAAACAAAATTAATCAAACACCCCTTGTGAGTGTCACCTTATTAAATTCCCCTTACTCGGTTAAACCAATAATATGAAGTTAAAAAGCTTTAAAAAGTGACAAACTTCCCACAATCAAATAAACTCATAAGCGGGTTAAATAAGCTAATCTAAAGGCCACCTTTATTAACCAATGTATAAGCAGAACGACATACAAATCCAAACACCCTCTTAATCATTAAGATCAATAAACAAAAACCAATATAAAATATGTTTAATATTAAGAGATTTATATGTACCTTTTTGGTACCGAAACCTAGACGTGGAACACGATCAGAGTCCCAATCACCATGAGATAAATTTGAGTAAGCCATGGGACCATCATATAAACCAAGAAGCAACTCATATTAAACTCAAGCACAACCAACACCATAAAACCATCGCAGCCAATCCACATACCTCAAAACCACCAACCAAAATCACCTACTTTAAAACAACCAGCCAAACCCGCCTACAATGTTAGGAGTGGTGGCGGCAAAATTAAATGGTGGCGGCAAAATTAAATGGTGGCGGCGGTAGAATGTGATATGTGTGGCGGCACATGATGGATGATGTTGGAGAGCATGTGAGATGGGATATGAAAAAAGGGTTCTCGGGTGTGTTGTCCATCGGGGTATTATGGAATTCGTGATTTAGTAGTAATTGTTCAATCAAAATTGGAGAGGAAGCTACTATGTTTTCGGTTAGGTTTGCTAATATACAGGCTGTGTACAATTACAATAGTTGACTTGTTGAAAATTCACGGTTTGCATCAATGTTATATATGGAATTGTTGATAGGTGGTTTCATTTTGTGGAAATCTTGATAATGTAATTAAGGAAGCGTTGAGAAAAGTTACTAATTATAGGAATGATTTATAAACATCTTTGGGGTGTTTTCATATACTGGTATTAAAAAGTCAGATCCTTTCCTGCTTTGATATTTAAATTATGACATACAGCTTTGTTACCTTTTATTTGATGCTTTCTTTTTGTGGATGAATAATTAATGTAAGTATGAAAATGTTGAGAGAAATTACTATTAGTAGAAATGAAGAGATTTTTGAAAAAAAATTATACAGCCTTTATAAGTAGTAGAGATAATCTTCCGAAAATTCAATATTACATCAATGTCTTTCTTATCGTTTTTAATTACGTCAATATTTTTCATAAATTTTTTTGTTACATTAATATCCTTCACAAAAATTTATACTTATATAAATATCTCAAACATTTAAATACTCATGTATATATTAAAAAATCAATATGATCTTTTTCATTAAAGGCCAAAAATTAAATATTGTATGAACAAATTACTGTAATATATATGAGTAATATGTTTTTTCATATCTATATATAAACTTTTGTGATTTTGTTACATGTTGTTTCATCACTCGAGGTTAAAAAGTATGGATGCATAATATAATTATGACAAAAATAAAAGATAAATAAAAGTCGAATAATACTTTCAAATTTAAAATTAACAATATTATGATTTAATCAATTTTTTTAATATACATAAGTATTTAAAAGTTTGTGAAAGATATTAATATAATTATACAAGTTTGAAAATGATATTAATATAATTACAAAAATGAGAAAGATATACATGTAAATACGAATGATACTTACGTAATATTCAATTTCAAAAAAGACATACATATAAATCTCTCTATAATAAAAAGCAAGCATGTAAAATAACCTTTGTCATATTTTTACAGTTATTAGAGCATCCACTATGATAAATCTTTTCTAAAGGTTTATACATTAATACATCATTAATTTTTAGACCTTTTGACATTATAAACCTACATTCACTATGGTAAAAACCTTTACAACTTTATAAAATACTTTATATAACAAAGGAATTAAATGCATTTAATTTTTAAAGAGGTTCAAGAATTAGGACCTCTTCATTCCACCTAGACATAAAATGAGTGTCCACTATGGTTGAAATGAAATATAAACCTCTTCATAATTATAAACCTCTTTATAAACCCACCATAGTGGATGCCCTTAACTTATTATTCATGGATGGATAAATTAATTAAAATCCATGCATTACTACATTTTCCAACGATTACAAATGAAATTATCAAGAACTGATTTAAGTTCATTTAGATACCAAACTTTATTTGGATACTAAGGGATTAATCTTCACCACTCATCTTCATCTTAATCTAATAGATAAAATTAAACATAAAACCAATTTCCTCTTTTTTTTCAAACATTAATATCTTTTAAACCGTCAATCGTTATACGAAAAAAAATATACCATTACGACGGACATTTAATTATCTTTCTACAGATATGCTATATGATAAACTTTCGACAAATTATTTTTTTTTGTTTTTTCCGTAATTTATCATATATGATACTAAATATCATATATGATAGTAACACTGGTATCATATATGATATAACTTATCATATATGATATAAACCAATATCATATGATATAAACCAATATCATATGATATAAACCAATATCATATATGATTCTATAATAATTTGTAACATAACAATAATATCATATATGATAAAACACTATTATCATATATGATATTTACGCAAATTTAAAAAAAAAACGATTTTTTTTCTTCAAAAGTATATCATATTGCATATCTGTAGAAAGCTAATTAAATGCTCGTCGCGATGGTATATTTTTTTCCGTTTAACACTTAACGGTTTAAAAGATATTTAAGTTTTAAAAATAAGTGAAATAATTAAATACTTTTAATCTCAACCATTAGATATGATGATGATGGATGGTGGGGATGAGTTCCTTAGTATCCATGATAGATATGATATCCAAAATAACTTAACTCTTTGTATAAAGTAAAAAAAACAACACAATATAACCATATGGGATCACAAACCTTAGCACTCGGACCAATAAGTGCAAAATAAACAGCCCCTAAATGTGGTGCAATAGTACGGAATGCTTAAAATATTTGGGAACAAATAAATAAGGAAAAATAATTTAACCATTTTTAATGCAGACTAAATAATGTGAATTATCTATAAGGGTAACTAACTAATTTATTGATTTATTATTTTACTAATTTTTATTTTTATTTTGGCTTTCAACATTTTTTAGTAAATCCCAAGTAGGTAATATTTTTTAACAAGATTCTATATCACACCTCACAAACAGAGTAAATTTGTACAAAACAAGTTACATCAAACATAATGGGCAAAATCAAAACCGATTTGCCAAAACAAAATACACGAGGTAACAAGTTAAGACTGTAACACCCTATTTGTTAAGATGGAATACTACAGAAAATTATGGTGTGTCATCAAAGCATGCAATGTAAATGTCTAAACATTCATGACCATAAAAGGAAATACCATAATCAAACATCGGTAGTCCAAGTAACTCACACACAAGCAAATATAAGTACTGTAAATGGAAGGACTAAACACTGTCCAAGTGAAATAAAGTATGAGAAAGTAGGAATAAATGCATAAGATAAAGAAGGCTGTATAGCTTCCATCCGAATGCACATACTCTTGAGATCCTACTTGCGAACTTGGGTACCTGCCGTTTGGGAATATGGAAATAGAAAACGGCTGAGCATAACGCCCAGTGCACATATACAATAAAGCATGGAAACATAGAGTAATGAAAGCATAAAAGAGCATATAAAGCATGAAAGGCAGCGGAAATGAATAAGTCCTGGGAAAACTAGATGTATAGCATGTTTATTGGTTTTAGTTCTGAAAACATAGCTTATGTTTACTTAAGAGAATCTGTATTAGTTAAATAAACCAAAAGCCAATATAGGTCATAAGGTCAACAACGTGCATGAATACATAGAGGAGTGACCTCATCATGCAATTAGAGGGGATGCCTCTAATTAATATGGTCTGAGTAAGGGATCAGCTACTTGTGAAGGATGCAAGGCACACACCACATTCACCATGAAATCCTGACTGAAACTGTAACTAGGATGCACCCATACGCCCCACATGATAATAATAATATAATGATGGCCAAATAACTAAAAGGGACGCCACGAGCTATCACTCTGCCGTGGTGAAGTCATAACACTAGTGCCTCTAGTGTTATGGTTATGGTACCTCCATAGCTAGGTGAAACTGGTCATGCATGTATATGGCTAAGGTAACTAATAAAACATAAGCATCTAAATCTGTAACTACTGGGAAAAACAATTGGCTGCATACGGGAAATCCTAATAAATGAAGAGACTGTCCTTACTGAAGGACGAAAAATACGTACCTTGTGTCCAGTAGAAGCTAACGGAAAACGTTAAAGAACCTACTTCGCCTTGACGGATAATACTACATAAGAATAGGGACGTGTATGAGTTGTCTGAATTACATGTGTTTTACTGGCTCTGTGTGTTCTTAGCTTATTATTCATGTTATGTCATGTTTTAACTGTCTTAAGTATTAATCTGTAGTTATTCTTGTATTATGTTATATATTATTCATGTAGTATGGTATTATAATACTTGTATTGTAATACTAAGTAACTTTCTAAAAATAGCGGGTTTTCATAAATAGTAAGTTTCCAAAAATAGAAAGTTTCCAAAAATAATAAGTTTCCATAATTAGAAATAATTTGGATTATTAATGTCAAGTAAAGTTATTTAGTAAAATACAAGTCATGGTTTAAAGGTTATAGCTTATTAATTAAATAACTTGGTTAATTAATTAAACTATACATTATAAGAATTTAAGTAAAAATACCATGTTTTAATTAAATTAACTAAGTAAATACTTAGGTTATTCATGAAATATTAATTTTAATATTTTTAACCTAAGTCATGTATTTAATTAAATAAATAGTCTAGAAAATAATTTAATTAAATGTATTTTCTGATTTAAATACTTTCCCGAACCCGAACCCGTGATTTAAAAATTAGCCCGAGCCCGTACCCGTGTTCTATGAATATGCCGAGACAAACCCCCTTGACAATGGCTACCCGGCCTAGCCGGTTGCCACTGTCCGAGCCATTTTACCCACTGCCGAGCCACGGCTAGCCGCTGCCGAGCCCGGTTCACACCGACTGAGTGCCGGTTCCCCCTGTTTTCTGTCGGATTCCCACTGTTTTCACACTAAGTCCCATCGAGACCCTATTGGTCTCGGTTGACACGATAATCAAACCAAAACACACACCCCGACTCGCGGTCGAGTCCCCTTGCTTGCGTCCGAGCCAAACAAACCCCACACCGAGACCTTGAGGTCTCGGCTGGGCAAAACAAACACCACCGAGAGCCTTGAGGCTCTCGGTTTGGGTCTCGGCCGAACAAAGCAACACCAAACACCCCTTTATTCTTGATTTTAATTAATCCCCACATGTTTTCCTTGTTTGTTTTTAAGATTAATTATAATAAGATCATGAATTCATAAAAGAAAGAAAAGGGTTATGATAATACCTAATGCGTGAAAGGAAAAGGTTTATGATTACGAACACGTACACACCAAAATCAAATAGCAAAAATCGTCCCGAACACCATTGGCGGTGATCTATAGCCGGTGGCAAGAAGGAGAAGGAGGCAAAGGTTTTTATTTTTTGTAACCTAAAATATGATAATTTTTTCCTTGTGTTTTTCTTAAACATGTAATGGTCATGGGCCAAAAGGCCCATCCAATTCCTTTTTCTCTCTTAGCCGCGGCACCCTTACAGCCCAAAGATAAAACCGAAGTTTTTCCAAGTTAAATTATATGTCATGTATGTTCGTGTTTTATTTATCATGAATTTAATTATCGTGATTGTAAACACATTTATAATATATACGTAAGTACATGTTATTTAATATCGTGACACGTGAAATATATTATAAATGGAAAGTTTAAATTTTATCGTATTTTCATGTATTTACTGTTCATGTGTACTGTTCATAGTATTTTAAAGCGGGTTTTACAACTCTTCCTCTCTAAAAGATGGAGATAACATAAACTGAAAGAAAACATACCCGAATCAGAACTGGAAATGTGGGTAAGAAGTCCGTATAGACTCCTCTGTCTCCCAAGCGGCTTCCCGATCAGGATGATCCCTCCAGAGGATTTTAACGAAAGGTATCGTCTTCCTCCGCATGACACAATCTTGTCGCTCGAGAACTCTCTCGGGTTCTTCGACATATGAAAGATCCTCTCGAATCTGATCAAGCGGATACTGAACAACATGAACAAGATGATAGTTGTCACACCCCCAATTTATCAGAGTAAGGCAACGCAATGGGGTGCGACGGTCATGAATATCACAAGACATAGATACAAAGAACGACTATTTAAAAGCCGTTTTCTTTTAATCAAAAGCAAAAACTTGTTCGGAAGCGAATTACACAAGATCATAATAAAACATCGTTTCAAAAGACTTTAACACTGATCCAAATATCCATACACTAGTCACGACCATTTTCATTTAAAAACCTCCCATGCATAACCACGTCACTCCTCCGTCTTGATACCTGAGAAAAACATAGCTAAAGCGTCAACACAAAGGTTGGTGAGTTCATAGGTTTAAGTTTAAATAGTTTGATGAACCATAAGATTTTCAAGGCAACCGACATATAACCAAAACATGGCTATAATCAAAATAGTATACGTTTGTATTCCTACGCCTAAGCTCGTGACACCGAAGCGTTAACCAACCAACAAGATATAATAAGAGCCCGAGCAAATGCCTATCCCGAAGCATTTGTAACACCTCAAATGTAAGTGTATCTAACTTTGGTCACACAACCAAATTAGATAGGGAGGTTAGTCCCAATAGATCTATCCATAACATTCGCGCTTACACAAAGTAATTAACGGTTCACGATAGTGGGCTAAAGCATCTAGGGATATCGCTACTTAGACATCATGTAGGCAAACGTATCAGTTTAAGGCACTTATGTTCATCCGTTAAAAAAAACAAGCAATGCTCTCACCCCAAAATAGTTAAAACAATTAAAAGTGGGGCTATGAAACTCACCTTGATGAAGTAGCGAATATGATCAATAAAGATAGCACGGAATATCAAAGCACGCAAAACAATGCGCAAACGATCTACTCGTAACCTAAGTAAAATATATGTACTTAGGCTAAATTCAATAAATATTAACGTACAATGCACTTGGTTGATAATTTATACTTGCTCTTGATTTAGAAAAATGTTTTCATACGTTTTTCTTGTTCAATCATTTTAGTCACGGGGTCAAGTTTGGGTCTCGATATCTTGTTAAATAATAGTCCAAAATATAAACGGGTTGTTGTTATATAAACTAGGCCGCGAGGTATTCGATATTTGATAAATATCACATTTTCTGAAGTCTCTAGGTATAACAAATAATTTGACAAGTAGTGCACTCCCAATCAGAAATAAACAAGTAAGGTGTTGATCAAGCATTTTTGAAAGCAATTTTTCGAGTTCGTTACTATGAGACGAACGGGAAGTCATGGTGTAAACTAGGCCGCGAGGTCATTTATTAGTGATAGAAAATGCACTTTAGTTTAGTCTCTAAGTGTATCAAATACTCGGGCAAAGTGAGTTACCTAATCTAGCATCAAGTCCATTTTTATTACTTCATGTGAGCGGTTTTTCCATCATCTTTGGGAATAAATATCGGGTTCCATAGTTATCCATAGAATAAACGGAAAGTAGCATTACAAACTACGCCGTGTCGAGATTGACACGATATGTTTAGTCTTAAGGGGCAATCTCGTTTGATATGCCAAAAATAGTTATGAGTGAGGGCGTCGGGTCACCAAACAAGAAACTCAAATACTTTTGATTTACCCCATGTTCATATTAGACGCCTATTTTTACTTCCAAAAATATAAGACATGTATTTTACTTGTTCATATTGTCCTTCCTTTCTTGGCTTGAGCTCAACACACGCCAACACACAAGGGCACACTTATTGTTTATGCATAGATTGTACTAGTTTGCTTACAGTACTCTTTCTTACACTAGTAGGGCTAGTACACAAATCATCACTTGTTTTATAGCATCTACTCATACGTCTCTTTCTCTTATCCTAGCATTATTTTTGGTTTTTCCTGTTACTCTCCCCATGCATACACGCAACCTTACACTTTGTTTTCTTTACAAATATCGAAGTAGTTTGAGTCCTCTATCTGGTCTAGGCACATACGCAACACACACACAGACATACACAAAACAACAATTCATTTTTCAATCACTGAGTAGTAGCATGGTTTTTTGTCTTGTTACTAGAATGACATTTTTTTCTTACAACAAAATCTCAAACGCATACATTGATCGCTGTTTAGGATTATTAACAGAAATTCTCTTTCTTGGTTTAAGTCACTGTAACACATACACAACGCATCACAAACACTAAGTAATTAACATTTCTCATTGGTTTTATGGTTTCTATTTGCTATTTGTACGACCCACCACAGGGCACACACACCCTTCTCACACACGCCATATACAAACACTTTTAAGGGGGAAGGGGTGTTGTACTATTTCACATGTACTTATACAAGAATATACAGATCTCTTACCCGCTATTTGTTCTTGGTGTTTAAACATTCAACCCAACATTACATGATTTCATACTCACTTAATTTCCCTGCTAACATACACGCATACACATTTATATGAAGATCAAACGAGGTTTAATTTACAAGGTAGAGGTTTGGTGACGTTTTCATGCACACACATACACACTTCACATATACCATCTCCACACACAATGGACAAACAATGCACGTTATTTTCTTCTGGTTTTTAATACACACACAAATCCACTTTCTGGGTGTAACACACACAAATCCACGTTCTGTTTGTAACACACACATGCAACACATACACACATGCACATCACAGCAGTCCTTGCACACAAATATCTACACACACGTAGGAGCAATTCACGGCAATTCTATGCAAATGGGAGTCTCAGGTCCTTAGTCCTCACATAAAATTATAACCGTCAAAGCATGCAACTTATTTACTTCTTATTGTGAACACTCATACATGCATGAAATCAGAAGTTTTAAAGACTTATTCGAACAACTTTGTTTACTCGTTTCGGTCCTTTACTTTCGATACATGTGCCTCATACATAGCCACGCACATAATTTACATGACACACTCACTAACCATGTACATTAAATCATGAAGAGTTGTAGGCAAGGGCAAGTATGGTTTTTAAGAAAAAGTTCAAGACGAGAGGTTTTATAGCTTGTAACCACACATGAAGTCATCTTAGTTTCTCACTTGTTTTACATAACATCACACGCATTCATCTTATATTCGATTCCCTTTAGGTCTCACCATATTTGTACACCTACATGGTTTGTTCGTGATTTGGTTTATTCGTTTTAGGTCATCAAGTAAATATTATAGTAAATCGATCCGACCCGTGACTTAGTTAGTGAGTTTTAGTATACAAAATGTTTTAGCAAGTATTATATCAACCAAGGTAGGTGATCAAACATGTTAAAGGAGAGCTTACAATGGTCCAAATCAAGTCGAGGAAGAAGATGGAATAAGACCAGTGACTCTTAATCCGATCAAGTACCCATGCCGAAACCAAGTTCCCTTAAAGTACTCCAAGCTCGCTACTAAAACTAGCTCGAATATCTTGTTGTTAAATCTCCAGCCGTGACCTAACTCAAGGGAGTTTTAGTGTTGTTCAAGTGAGGTTTTGTTTTTGAGTGTGTGTGTTTAAGTGAGAAGGGAGTTTAGTATTTATAGGAAAGATATGTGATTGGGGTTAGAATCATTTAGTTAGGGTTCTTAGTTTGCTTATAACTAGTTACCAACTAGTTTAGTTCATCATGGGGAATTGTATTTTGAATGGGAAAGAACACTTGTGTTGGGGTTCCGGTTCTACGGCAGAAAGAGAGGATTGAGGCCTTCAAGGCTTGACTTTATAAAAGAGCAGGGATTGTACATGTTGAAGTCAAGGGGAAAACAATGGATTTTAAGTGTGTCCATCGGTTAGGAAGGAGGATGGGGGAACAAGAAGTACACAATATTAATGGGGAGGGTATTGTACAAGGTAAATTTGAAATGTAGAATAGTAGGAAGTAGATACCCACGTGGGTTGAGTAGTAAGACGGGTAGGGGCCGGTTTCTAGACATAGTAGTATGGAAAAGAAATTGCCTTTCTTAAACACGTTTGTAAGATTTTTACTTTTGTTTTGTGCAAAGGTAGTAAAACAAAAGATTTCTAAATGAAGTTTTGGGTCTAAAACGATTCAAGTAGAGTAAGGTTCGACAATTTCGGTTCGAGGTGAATAAATGCATAAGGTTACTAAGTATGTTATGCATATAACAAGTGATCAAGTATCTTAATTTGCGTATCAAATGTGTAAATTATTTTTACGATAATTAAATAGGAGTTTGTTCCTATAATAGTGATTCCTAACACGTAACTTAACTAAACAATTCCTCATTCAAGTAGAAATTGTAATGAACGTCATTCATAAAATTTAAATTTGTACACAAATTACATGTAATCAATCGGGAACATCAATAGACATACAAGTCTGACCCGAACTATCGCGTTTTACGTAAATTAAATAGATTCAAAATTCACGTTTGTGACATCCGTAATCCCTTAAATTGAGTTTTGTCCTCAAAACTAGCACATCAATGTCGTTGTCACAACAAGAGGTCAACTAAATTTTTATGTTCCTTTCATGGTGTTCAAGCGTTTGTTTCTCTTTAGTTTCTTGCAAAGACTAAAATTACTATAATCTTGTTAGGAATAAAACGAACGGAAATGTCTTCCGACTTGCATCTGGTTCTATAGCGTTCCCTAAGTCTTTTCATGTATGTCAAATTTCTCTTGACGACGTCGGTTTTGTTTAGCGAGTTTTCTCATTATTAATGTTCGTGTCGTCCCACGTATTACTTCCACTTTAAAGTGCCGCGTATTATCATTTTTCGCCTAGATGGATATATATTGCACTTTTGAAAATCGTTCTACATAGTTTGGTTAATCCCGTTCACATTAACCGTCCACTTGGTAGTGATAAGTAGCGTTTGCGTCAAGGTTTCTTGTATCGGTTTCCCATAAATCTAGAACAACTGATCGTCCTAACATATGGTGGTTAAGATGTTTCTTCTTTGTATGTGACGTTCATTATTAGATAATTTCGTTAATTAATCAATTTATTTTGCGTTCTTCCTCTTTTATCTCCTTTTTCATGGAGAGGAAAATGGGTGCACCATTTATAATATTTTTGAACCATAGTTCGTTCGGATTCTTTCTATAAAGAAAGTATATAATATTTCTTAAGCTTACGAGTATGGTGTGATGCTCAAACATCGTTAAATAGATTTTTGTCCGGACGGTTTCGGTATTCCAATTATATACGAAAGTACGCTTATCTTGACCAAATTGTTCTTTAACATGGGTTATGTTACGGCGAGTTTTGGATATCTATTAAGTTTTGGTTTTACTCAAATGACATTTCGTTCTTCTCCTTATCATTTAAAATTTGTTTTTAATTTTCCAACTCTAATCTATTTGAGTTTAATTGTCGTCAAAACAAGTTGCGCTCTTAGTATTTTCGTGTCATAAACGCTTTTGTATGTAATAGTGGCGAAGAAAATAATTATACTAGGTTTACTCATATCGCGTACTCGACGCTTTTATTTAAGATGGTATAAAAATGTTCGACGTTCATAGCACATAATAAATTTTTCTTTGTCGAATAGGGCAACTTGAATATGTTTTTCTAGTACTAATATATTTCATTTTTAAGATGGCTACTATGAGCATACTCGCGTTCGACCACGATCATACGTAGTTGATCAGGCTACGTACGTCTCGGGACAAACGGTTGCATCCTCCTTTTCATCACAATTTGACTCTTTGAGGTTGTAATTATATATTGGTATTCCATAGTGCATTCCGTTCGTTACCGTTGTTCACTTTCATAATCAACAAATTTGCGCATAGTTCATTTCATTTGTAACCATGGCTCACTTTTCAAAATCAACAAATAATTCCCATAATTTATTCGTACTAGTTCTCGTCAAGTTTATCAATAGTTTTTGTTCTCCACATTGAGTTGGTCGTCAAACCAAGTTCTAAAACTTTACATGGTAGTTCTTACCAAATATATTTCACTATTAGTTGCGGCGTTTGATTAATAATACCTTTATTAATCTTCTAACTTACATTATTTCGATTGTTATTATTCCCACTAATAAGTGTTTCCGCTCGTAATTTCTTATAGTAAAAATAAATTCTGATATTTTCTAAAGAATATTTTTCAAAAATCTTTTAGTGAAAATTTACTTTATTTATTTCTCTTCGATGGGTAAAGAAAATATTGTTGAAGAAATCTTTTTCTTAAGTAAAATTTTTTGGTGGATGAGTTTTTCTACGACACATGAAAAATAAAAAAAATAAAGTTTTCTCGTTGTTTAAACAAAATAGGCTTTAAAAATAAAACAACACAATTTAATTGAAAACTTGGAGTACGGTTACATAGTTATGTTTTGTTGGTGGTAACATCGACGGACGTCGAGTCACTTGATTTGCATAAAAGTAAGATAGTTCATAATACATAAATTTTCACACACTATCCATGACGAGGGTAGAAACCCTTGGGTTGATACTTGAAGATTGTCGGCGCATCTTTCTTGAAAGACAAACGGTGTAAAACGTTGGTGGGGTATTGGACGCTCTTTGCCCTCGAGCTTCCTTCTTGGGCGATTTTAAGTATTTCTTGTCTTAAACGGCATTCCTCCATTTAGCGTTCCTTCATATTCTTCTCATGGGACTTTATCACTCGGCAATCACCCTCCAAGTGCCCAAAGTCATCACAAAACATGCAATGGTTTGCGCAACTACCTTTGTGGTGATAGTCACACTTGCGGCAATATGGAAGGTTACCGAGATACTTCTTGTTCAAGATCGGAGTTGGTTTGGGAACATCCTCCGGGAAATTTGTTCTTGCACAACAAGTAGAGGGTGGTAAGGTTCTTCCTTGATGGACACGTGGCTCTTTCCACGAGCGATTCTTTGGTTTGGTCATAGGGTGAGGGTTAAACCTTCCAGCACCTTGTTTCATGGTGTTAAACCTTGAGTGGTTCTTCAACATATAGCATCTCCCCGCATAAGGCCCTTTTCTTCCACTAACGGTATGATTTACCTTAGTTTTTGAAAGGGTCCTTCGAGGTCTAAAAGTGTTAATCGGAGTGGCACTTGTTTCCTTAGCTTTTTCGTAAACACTAGGATCCATGGTTCGGTCAACCGTGCGGATACTAGCTTCGAACGCACCAACGACCCTAATGGCATTTTGGTATTGACGAGTGATGACCTCTTTGAGGTCCTTCCAACCTTGTTCTGTCATTTCAATTTTTTTGTATACATTATCGCACAAACGATGTATATTTTTGTTAGTTCTTTCATTGTTATCAATTCTTACGATTGTTCAAATTTGACCAAACTTTTCTCACAAATATTGTAATACAATTTTCAAGGGATCGGATCATAAAATTCGTACATTTCATTCTTGAACTACGTTCCATACATAGTTTTGGAGCTTAGAGTACAAAATTCCATTCAACTAATGAATGGCTTCTTTTAGTCTTGACAACACGTCATACATTTATTACAAAACATCATACTTTTATTAGCAAGGCGAGAAAATCCTAGAGACCTAGGTGGTGTAGGATTTCTTGAATCTGAGCATGATCCGCAGCTTGCCTAGCCTCGACATCATCGTTCCTCATTTGTAGAATTGCAATCTCAGACTCAGCAGCCTCAAGAGACTCTCGTAACTCGGCTATCACTAAGTCCTTGTCCTCATCTTGATCGATAAGGTAATCCACATCACCCTCTACATCCTCCAGACGGCCTATCAGATGTTTTGCATCGAATCCTAGTGCTTCTGAAGTAGGCTCGTCTCCTGGGGAATGAGCAACATTAGGTGGTGGTGATGAAGAACGGTTTCTTTTCCTAGAAGTTTTAGGCATGGTTGAAGGTATAGGAGTGGGGTTTGGCATAATGGTAGTAGTAGAAATATTTGGGACGATGGAAGGAAGTCCCGTAGTGACATTTGGCATCATGACCGGCGAATCTTGCTCATCATCCGAATTTATTGTGATTACGCTCCGGATGGGGGTAATTTCCTTATCGGATTCGGATTGCAAAATGACAAACGGAATGAGAGGCATTTTTCCTCTTTCGCCTGTCACCAAATGTAAAACGACGGTTATTAGATAGGTAGAACGAAGTATTTTTCTAAAGTTCTAAAAATAGAATGAGTTGCATGATGTCTTGTAAATTTTCTTTTATTTAGAGTAAGTTCTCGTACATCGATCCATAAGTCTACTTAAATGTCCAAGTAGTCCTTACATGGAAAACAAAAAGTGAATCGTGGAATGTTAAAGTCCTCTAACATGCTCTTCCACATACTTATTATTTGTACTTTCTCTTAGTAGTGATTATGCACGGATAGATAAATACAATTATCCTTAATCAATTCTTTCAATAATTTAGGTCTATTACGACGTTTATTTTTGTGTAATTTCCTCTTGTTAAACGTCTATTACTTGCAACTAGGATGAGTAAGTATGTTTTTGAGGTTTAGTCGGCTTATGGCTATTACATAGCCCGTACTAGTTCTTGTTTATTCATAAGTCTTTCCTTAACTTAGTATTGCTAGTTCGTACACTTTCGACACTTTTTACACCTTGAAAAATTGTTAATTTGATTTAAACGAGCCGAGTACTAAAATTTTATCACAAAAATTTCATAACAAGAATTGTTCCATATGTTTTTAATCCGCAATCGTTCAAAAAGTTCAATTCGAGCAATTACTAAATTTTATTACAAGAAGTTCTCTGATTTTGGAATATGTTCCGTTATACCTTATATGTTTCGTTTATCCTGCTCTCGTCTAGCGTTTTGCTCGCAATCTTAGATAAACTTTACAGTCATTGTTGTATATTTATACCTTGTATTTAAGATCTCAATATATGCCCACATTTCGCATCTGGGGTTCTCAAATATCGCGTAATGCGATAATCCCATTGATGTAGAAATTGGCATAATTGTTTAACCAAGGGTAAACCCTTTAATTTATATCTATATCGTAACTTTAAAATTTATAATAAAGTCATGATAGCTTAGTCGCAACTAGTGGACTAATAAAAACTTTGATTCCTCTTTGCGTAATTTATTTCCAATAAAAGTTTTCTTCGATAACCATTTGACTTACGCGTCAGCGTGTTTATGGATAGTTCATATATCACGAAATTTATTCGTTCTTTGAATTGTAGTATTCTTTGGAGCATTACAAGAGTAATACTTGTAATAAGTGTTTTATCGTCATATGTCATTTTAAATAGTGACATCATCGTCGGTCCTCGGTCGCGTTCAATTTCAAATTCGAAACCGTTAATTAGTGTAGGTCACCTTTCTTCAACCGAGTCTATTCTAAATGTTTAGTGGAGTAACAATTTACCGAACCCAATAAATGGTTGCTCCTCTCGACATTTATAATAGTATCGTTTGATTCAAGTATTACTACAAATTAACATACTACCAAACACATGGTAAATAAACATATTCATATAATTTTCGTTCTAGAAATCGTGGCGATATTTTTAATTTGGCGTATAGTGATATGAAACACACAAATGTTTCGATAGTCGATAATAGTCCCGCGGACTATGTAAAATATGTTGAGCATAAGTATGCGTACGTTTAATCTCAAAGGAAAATATATATATATATATATATATATATATATATATATATATATATATATATATATGGCACAAACCATTCAAATAAATATGGCACAAACCATTTAAATAAATATGGCACAAACCATTCAAATGAATATGGCACAAACTATTCAAATAAATATGGCACAAACCATTTAAATAAATATGGCACAAACCATTCAAATGAATATGGCACAAACCATTTGTGTATCGTAACAATCCATACAAGGATGTTAGGCATTTTATATCAACTTAAAAAAAAATCGTTTTATTACATATCCCTATTGGTATCATTCAAACGCAGGAAAGGGAATACCTAATGCTAATAGCACGTAGACATCAAACACAAAACTTAGCATTGCATAAATCATAAACTATCTCAAGTCACAACTTACTTGTATCGAAGACGTGGAGTGAAGTGGTTCTTGTAGATTTTTGAGAGACAGTTATAGTCTAGAATTATTTTTCGGATAAATAAATTTTTGACTCACGTTTATAAAAATCATTTTGTAAAATAACCTAGTTCTCTATAACTACAGCTCTGATACCAATCTGTCACACCCCCAATTTATCAGAGTAAGGCAACGCAATGGGGTGCGACGGTCATGACTATCACAAGACATAGATACAAAGAACGACTATTTAAAAGCCGTTTTCTTTTAATCAAAAGCAAAAACTTGTTCGGAAGTGAATTACACAAGATCATAATAAAACATCGTTTCAAAAGACTTTAACACTGATCCAAATATCCATACACTAGTCACGACCATTTTCATTTAAAAACCTCCCATGCATAACCACGTCACTCCTCCGTCTTGATACCTGAGAAAAACATTGCTAAAGCGTCAACACAAAGGTTGGTGAGTTCATAGGTTTAAGTTTAAATAGTGTGATGAACCATAAGATTTTCAAGGTAACCGGCATATAACCAAAACATGGCTATAATCAAAATAGTATACGTTTGTATTCCTACGCCTAAGCTCGTGACACCGAAGCGTTAACCAACCAACAAGATATAATAAGAGCCCGAGCAAATGCCTATCCCGAAGCATTTGTAACACCTCAAATGTAAGTGTATCTAACTTTGGTCACACAACCAAATTAGATAGGGAGGTTAGTCCCAATAGATCTATCCATAACATTCGCGCTTACACAAAGTAATTAACGGTTCACGATAGTGGGCTAAAGCATCTAGGGATATCGCTACTTAGACATCATGTAGGCAAACGTATCAGTTTAAGGCACTTATGTTCATCCGTTAAAAAAAACAATCAATTCTCTCACCCCAAAATAGTTAAAACAATTAAAAGTGGGGCTATGAAACTCACCTTGATGAAGTAGCGAATATGATCAATAAAGATAGCACGGAATATCAAAGCACGCAAAACAATGCGCAAACGATCTACTCGTAACCTAAGTAAAATATATGTACTTAGGCTAAATTCAATAAATATTAACGTACAATGCACTTGGTTGATAATTTATACTTGCTCTTGATTTAGAAAAATGTTTTCATACGTTTTTCTTGTTCAATCATTTTAGTCACGGGGTCAAGTTTGGGTCTCGATATCTTGTTAAATAATAGTCCAAAATATAAACGGGTTGTTGTTATATAAACTAGGCCACGAGGTCTTCGATATTTGATAAATATCACAATTTTCTGAAGTTTCTAGGTATAACAAATAATTTGACAAGTAGTGCACTCGCAATCAGAAATAAACAAGTAAGGTGTTGATCAAGCATTTTTTAAAGCAATTTTTCGAGTTCGTTACTATGAGACGAACAGGAAGTCATGGTGTAAACTAGGCCGCGAGGTCATTTATTAGTGATAGAAAATGCACTTTAGTTTAGTCTCTAAGTGTATCAAATACTCGGGCAAAGTGAGTTACCTAATCTAGCATCAAGTCCATTTTTATTACTTCATGTGAGCGGTTTTTCCATCATCTTTGGGA